>OX589610.1:11404650-16404650 GCA_951329385.1 Polia nebulosa | reverse complement strand
ACGTGTCCTGCCCAGTCCCGTTTGAGTTAGGCAGTGTTTTGAGCCATATCAACTATTTGTGTTTTTTTATCCACGCGCTTGACTACCATTTCAACTGACGATAAGCGACAATATGACCACCACGACCATATCGTGGTCATGGTGGTGTGGTTTTTCGACCGTGATCTGTCGGATGTTAGTCAAAGACAAGTCTATGCACCAAAGGCCAAGTTATAAGAAATTTTACTCGACTGTAGAAAAACAAAAAGTTTTCATTGAAGAAGCCTTCCACTTGCTACGGGGTTTTAAAAGTGAATTATTTTTTACCAATTCTAATAGGTATTGAAAAGGTCTTTGAATTCTATTTTCGGGCAGCGGCAAAATCGCCAACACACAAGACATATTGGTACTTATTTCTATCACAGGAAACTGAGCAGTTTAAAAGTTTGTGTTCGAGTATGAATTCTAGGTATTCGCAGAGGTGTGTTTTTAACACTTGTTTTATGGTCAATGTACCATCAAAATGTTTTTGAAAGTAAGATTTGTTTTTACAAAACTCGCTCTCACTGCCGGATACAGAAGAACTCTGCTGATCTAATTAAGAAAACAGGCTAATGCAGATCACAATTTACGACGACTTTCATCACAGAGTACGGAAGTACGGTTGAAGTCGGTTAAAAAACAATAAACGAGGAAGGTTTGTGTGTATAATTTGTGCTTGTGCAGAGCCGGGCCGGGTCCATAGACTATGCTAATAATATTGGTGACCGCGCAATAACATTTAGCACATATATCCGATCTCAAAACTCTAGTCAGCATAGTCACGAGCCGTCAATTTTTATGAGTAAATGATGTCTCTCACTGACACGCTTGGTGTGTATGAAAAGTTTGACAACACTGTCTCTAGCCGTCGAGGCGTCTTCGTGCTCTGTGACTTCCAGTCCAAAAACACGGCACCCACAGCATGGTCTATAAACCAGGCATGTTTATATTTTATGGCCTCTGACGTAGATATTAAAAACTACGTCGTACTGAACTTTGGCTATAAATTATATTTTTATGCTTTCTAATCGGGCCAAGAAAAAAAGGTTTATTATATAATCCGCTTTTCTTGACTTTAATTACAACTAGGCAGATCGGAAAATGGATCGATGGGTACTTGTTAAGTAATTTAGGAATATTCAGTAATAGGATACTTTGTGGGAAGGTTCTAGGGAAAAAGGTTTTACTCGTAGCTCGGTCATAATAGAAGAAAGCTTTTATACTCTAGATTTTTATTATGATTGGTATGACACATCCATGGTTAACGCTTATTTTTTTAAATAGAGATTGTTTATTGGCTTGTGCCAACGCCTTCACCAAAACATGTTGTTGGGATAAAAGTATCCTATGTGCTAATCCAGACTATAATCTACCTATTTGACAAATTTCATTCAAATTCGTTCAGCCGTTCTGATGATTGACTAACAAACATCCATCTATTCATCCATTCAAACTTTCGTATTTACAATATTAGGCGTCCCCCACATTAGGCGTGCGCGTTCCTCGGCCGTGTAAGCGACACAGGCGTCGCGTACGTGCCGCGAGCTAGCTGCGTAAGCGTCGCGTATTGCCACCGTGTGACGAGTGTGCAGCAAGCGCGCGACGCCCGCGCGGTGCTCGCCTTGGCGTTTAACCCTCTTCAGTCAAGTCAGTCACAATTTGGACAGTGCCGTGTTAGCTCACGTCGTCGCGTTGCTGTTTTACAATTACTAACAAAATGGATTCTGAGGAGGAAACACTACTGTTAGCTTTGCTACTGAAAAGAAATAAGACACATAATAAAAAGACTAAACGCCTTTGGCAAGATACATTATGGTATTCTTATTCACAAGAGAGTGATTACTATATTTTGTATTTCTGACATTATAAAGAATAGTGAAAAGCATTTTTATGATTATTTACGAATGCCGAAGGCAACATCCATTCTTTTTTTTTGCAATACGATCACTATACTCCCGTGTAGTCATGTCCCATATCGCGGGACGATTCTGTATTTTTTAGATAAAGCTTTCGATATTAATTTCACTCAGTTACTCCATTTTTACGCGTGTCAATACAACACTGTCCGCCTTGTGTCTGACCGAAACAGTAGCGGGTGGCGGGAATAGCAGAAGAACGCGACTCGAGCGCCGCGTGCACGCCGCATGCACTCTCCACACATGCCGCAGGGCAGCAAAACGCGACGCTCAACGCGCCCAAGGAACGCGCACGCCTAATGTGGGGTCAGCCTTAGGATAAAGAAAAGTATTAAATGTTAAATTAATGATATTAAAAATTATTATTTGCTAGAACAAAATAACTATTCTTTAATGTCACTCTATTAATGAGTATTCGACATTTCTCTTTGATAATTATTACCATTCTCGCTGGAACAATTTAAAAAAAAAGAAAGGTTATCAAGTTATTGTTAATACACATTATCGTGATATAAAGAGTGTATTTACTATACCACATAGTTTATAAACTAAACTAACTCAGTCATAGTAAGTTAAAAACTTTTTTTTTTTATCCAATTCATCCAATGACTTCTCCGGCTCTGGGTGGACCCGGGGGCATGTCAGACTCTTTCTGACTAAAACCCACCTTTGTTCCTTCAGTTACCTGTACCAAGGGCCGCGGACCCCTCTCTATCGATTTATCTGCGACCCCAGGCAGGCATTATAACCTGGTAGAGCATTCCAGGCCGTCCACCGTCACAAAATTACGTCAAATTTCTTTGTTCGGGATACCAATTTCTTTCCCTACTGTTCCCTACCAATTTTCGCCAACCATAATACCTTCCCAATCCTACTTACTCACAAATTCAACCTAAATAGAGAAAAACATTCAATACCCAGTCGAACTTGACCAATCGACTGGAATAGGACTTTTAAAAGTTCGAAATACGATAAGCCTTTAAACTTCGTTCAACTTTCCTTCGGTTTCATAGCCATTCATTGATTCATTCAAATCGCTATCAATTATTTTAATCAACGATTGTTTGACAGAAGTTCTTATCCTTTAGTTCCTAGGATTTTCTGCTATGTTTATGAGCTAGAATAAAGTTTTCGGTATACATTTTAATGATAAAAATCCGTTTTATTTGTTTAGAACTTAATTGCTTAGAGTTCAGGAACCTTTGATTAACCTTCTACTTAGCAACGGATTTGTGCGATTAAGGCGCAGTTATACGACTTTATTGGTTTTTAATTGAACATCACGTCTAAACGACTAGTTTTATTTCTTTGACAAAAATATCTGTTACTTTAGACAATTTTTCTCGTAATTTGATCTGAGAATATTTGAAATTATATTTTTATAACATAGTGTAATTAATTTGTAAATTTATGTCTAAGGCAGATAAAAAATAGAGAATCACGCGTATTTTTATGACCCCTTCACCATTTTAAAGATGATTTAATTATTTATAATTTTGTCTCAGTGTTTTAGACTTAATACCTGTTGTTTTATGTGTAATAAATTTAATTATGCGTCTAATTTCGGCGCTCCTTGATGAGTCCTATTACTGGGTGGACGTACGACGCGTTACGTGAGCTAAGCACAGAACACGCAAGCTAACCACTCAAGGTCACGGCAGTTAATAGCACCTTAAGTGCGAGGTGTGCGCGTTTTAGTGCAAAAAGTGCTCTGTGCGTCATTGAAGATGTTGAAAAAACATCCCGTGTTTGTACGTCTAATGAACGTCTTAGGATGATGTACAAAAATAACTTGTTATTAACGAAGAAAAGTCATGAATTATTCTAAAGAATCAATTTTAAACTAAAGTTCTAAAATTGATTTATCGAACTCTATCCAGATTATCATATTCATATTCATTTATTTGCGTTCCAAAAGGTAAAACAGGATGTTATCAAAAAGACTTAGAGGTAAGAGCCGTTGTAGACCCTGTCAGGGCACAGCCAAAATTATTGTTTGGTAATATCTATTACCTACTTATAGTTAAAAATCTAAAACATAGAAATTAAAAATGAAAATAAAATTATACATTTTTGTGACAAGTACATTTTACTTGATATACTCGTACTATGCTATGCCCGTAACCGAGTAAATACTGACGCAAGGATAAAAAGAAACCATACCTCTTTTTTTTTGTGGGGTGGGATGGGAATCATCCAATGACTTCGCCCGCTCTGGGTGGAGCGGGAGGGCGTGTTAGACTCTTACTGACTAAAACCCACCCCTGTCCCATCCCTGCCTGAGTGTCCAGGGGTGTGGTAACTCAAACCATACTTTGATTAGGTTTTTCACTTTGATACCATATAATTGGTTTCTGACATAGCGTCGATTTAAATGCTGCAAAGAATATTTAAATAACTTTCTAAGTTTTGTTTCTATTCACCCCAATATCCATATTCGCCCCGTTTGTAGGTACGTACCTATTATTGATCTGTCTACTAATTATATTATCTATTTAAAATAAGGTTCATGACAGAAACCAATTGGAGTATTCCTTACGGACCCACAAATATATCTCTGAGCCACAAACTAATATCAAAGTGAGTTCTTCGTTACTGTATTAAAAATCCCAATTTTTTAGGGTTCCGTACCCGAAGTTTCCAAACGAAGCCCTATTGTTGTAACTCACGTGCCCATCTATCTGTCTGTCCGTCCGTCGTGTCACAAAATTTTGTTACGAAGAATTTTTTAAATTCCCATTGAGCTATAAACTTGAAATTTGGTGATCACGTTTATTATTACTTATACTTTACTAGCAAACACCAATATTTGGTACGGAACCCTTTTTTTACTTAAAAAAACATTCGGAGGCATTATTATATATAGTATATGTATTTTTTCATCTAATAACTAATCTTTAGTTATTAATCACAAAACAAAAGTCATTTGTTTTAGTTAGAAAGAAGCTGTGGCGCAACAAACGTTTGAAGAAATTGAATTTATACAATAGTGTGCAAAGTAATTAACATTGTACTGTAAAGAGGTTAAATCTTTTGTTTATGTATTGGAAAACGACTTCTGGAAGTACTGATACTAAAACAAAAAGTCAGTCTGTTATAAAGCTAAACTGTCGCCCTACGCCATAGGTTATTTTTATCCACGAAAAAGTACTGTGGAATACGTGACCACGTGAGCAAAATAGCCATAAATAAAAAACTAGTCTCTTTTCTAAATAGTATAAAGCAATAAAAACTTTTTTACAAAAAATACAACCGTTTTTAACTTTTTAGTTGTTGTACCCCAGAACTAAAACTAAATATTAAAGTTATATCCGAATGGATAACCCCAATAACATGAAATTTGAACATTTGGAGACAACCAAACGTTATCTGTGTATACATATTTTTTGTTTATCAACATAAACTTTTAAAAAGCATGCTGAATCAATTTTGATAAAATTTAAATGGCACCACCTCTGAAGTAAAATATATTAACCAAAAAAAGAATCATCAAAATGTATTCACAAGTGGCGGAGAAATCGCATAAAAAAACATTAAAAAAAACATACGAACCTCCTCCTTCTGAAAGACGGTTAAAAATCGCTGTCTGCGTCTGTCTGTGTCTCCGCTTTTTTTGATACAATTTTCAGTCATAGAAAGAGCGATAAACGAGGAATGTTTGTGTACATATATAATTTGCGCCTGTGTGAAGTCGGGGCGGGTCACTAGTATTGAATAAAGTGACAAGTTAAATAGTTCAAACAAGAAATAAAAACCTTTTTATTTGCTCAACATCACTGAAGCCATTCGCATTGTGTATGTATTATCTACTACAAAGTTTGTATCCGTAAAATACGTCAATTAGCATCTAACTAGAATGTATGTACTAACATCCTATTGACAATAATTGACGCCTAGTAAATGTCAACCAAATATTTATATGAATCTCTGTCATTTTATCACACAATGGTTTTCCCATCATGCACATTTTAAGGCGCAGTTTTAATGGTTTTTAATAAAACATCACGTCTAAACGACTAGTCCTGTTTCTTTGAAAAAAATATATGTTACTCTAGACAATTTCCGTCGTAATTTGATCTGAGAATATTATAAATTATATTTTTATAACAAAGTGTAATTAATTTGTAAATTTATGTCTAAGGCAGATAAAAATAGAGAATCACGCGTATTTTTTTGAAACCTTTACCATTTTAAAGATGATTTAATTATTTATAATTTTGTCTCAGCGTTTTAGACTTGTTTTATGTGTAATAAATTAATTATGCGTCTAACTTCGGACAGCGCTCCGTGATGGGCGAGTCCTATTACTGGGTGGACGTACGACGCGTTACGTGAGCTTAGCACAGAACACGCAAGCTAACATGCATGGTTAGCTAAGTGTCGTTATTCTAAATCTAATATGGCGAACTCCTAAAGATGGCGGACTATTTATTTTTCATGCATTCCCATGATAAGGGTATCAAAATAATAAAAAGAATTTGCTGAGAAAAATAAAAAGTGTATTTTTTTTAGTTCTGGAAAATTATTTGACATGCCATTAATAGCTTCACCTGTATCTATGTAAAAAAAAAACTTAGAAGTTAAATTTGACCCACTTCCCGGTGTCCTATTGGGCTGAATTTTTGTATACACGTTCGGGTTTGAGAACAAAGAGAAGTCACTCTAAGCGTGTTTTTTAGTTTTATCAAAGTATAATATTTTATTGTGACTGAAAAATGTTTTATTTCTATCTACTTTTGTAATGCAGGAGGTATATTTAAATGATTCTGTGTCATTTAGTCATTCAATAATTTTTCCCTATTGGACAATTTAAGCTGCTAAATAGGTGAATGGCTTAATGATTACAATTATACTTGAATGGAAGCCATTTTTTGTGACTGAACATTGTTTGTTAACTTTGATATTTTTATATTGTTATTTTAATATCTACTTACTCGTAAGATGCAGTTAGGCAATAACAGGCTTAGCAAGAACATCTTCGAATCATCTGCATAATTTAGTTTTAGATATTTTGTGAAAAAAAAAATTGGATTCGATCTTAATAATAACTTGTTGTCACAAGTAGACGCGTATAATCTTGTACGATGTTACGGAACCATTCATTCGCGATTCTGACTCGCCCTTGACCGATTTTTATATAGACATGTTTTGAATAGACAGAATATATTCTCTGACCAACATAAAAATAATCAGCCTCTTAACGTTCCCACAGCTGGGACACAAGCCCCTTTTCTCTAAATCCTTTGACCAACAGTTTAAAATAATTACTAGGTATTAGATTTTGAAAATCTTAAAGAAATTATTAAAAATCACAGCAGAATTTTACAATGTCTTACAGCGCAGCTGCCACTTTGTCTTTTATTATTGCAAAAAGGAAACGTATTAAAAACTTTCCGTACTAAAACGTATGCATTATGAGGATAAGAAACAGGAGACAACGTCCAGAAATTAAATTGTATTCTCGTGAAAACAAGAGGCAAGTTTGCTCCACCTTTAATATTAAAAGTTTTCTACATTGAGTCACAAAGTAAGAAAGGAGTTGTTATGTCAACCAGAGACAAAGCTTCTCTTCTTAATTTTAGATCAAAATATGTTTTTTTTTGTGATTTCTGCATACAAAAATAATAATTCTATTTAGTCCGTAAGTTAGATTATTTATCAAAAAATGTTAGAGACGTATTTATTGCTCTACCAAATCAATTAATATTACAAAGATAAATCGCATCAAAGTTCAGGACTGAGGGCTAGTTACGTCACTTGTAGGTAAAAAGTATGTATTTTTAAGTAGGTGTGACGTCACGCGAAATTTCAACACACTGTATCGTCGTCATTTTTAAAAGCTTTTATTTAACTTGCAATGTTTGTATGTAGGTATGTTGAACCAACACCACTCATATCTTATGGAGTTGAATATTTTTCGTGGTGATTCAGTTCCGATAACAATGCATTTTTATGGTAAGCATGACCAGAATCGATATCCTAGATTAGCTCCAGTTATAGGAACTCTTCAATGCTCAACAACACGTACACGAAATTTTGTGTACACATCTTGTCGGTTTAAAATAGCTGGTATAAAAGCTTGTTTAAAAAAAGGTTTTACTATTATTTTGTTTTCGTCACACAAGAAAAATACGTGTAGGATTGCATTATAGTAGGTCCCAAAGCATGATCCAATGGTCTCTGTCTATTGAATAACTACCATTTAAAGTACTTTAAATTATATAAATACTATAGGATCGCATCATAGTAGGTCCCACAGCATGATCCAATGGTCTCTGTCTATTGAACATCTACTATTGAAAGTACTTTAAATTATATTTTATAAATACTATAGGATCGCATCATAGTAGGTCCCAAAGCATGATCCAATGGTCTCTGTCTATTGAATATCTACTAATGAAAGTATTTTAAATTATAGGATGATTATAGGATCGCATCACAGTAGGTCCCACAGCATGATCCAATGGTCTCTGTCTATTGAATATCTACTAATGAAAGTATTTTAAATTATATAATTATTATTGGATCGCATCACAGTAGGTTTCACAGCATGATCCAATGGTCTCTGTCTTTTGAATATCTACTAATGAAAGTACTTTAAATTGTATAATTATTATTGGATCGCATCATAGTAGGTTCCACAGCATGATCCAATGGTCTCTGTCTTTTGAATATCTACTAATGAAAGTACTTTAAATTATATAATTATTATTGGATCGCATCATAGTAGGTTCCACAGCATGATCCAATAGTCTCTGTCTATTGAATATCTACTGATGAAAGTACTTTAAATTAAAACGCACCCACACAAAGTTCCACACTTAGTATAACTAGACAACATTATTTAAATCACCACCACGATCACATGACTCAAACAGTAGTTGTTATGCAAATGATCTCAAGGAAGATACAGTGAATTACTCTGAGAATTCAAATGCAAAATCAATTCGTGTTGCATTTCATACATGTAAATGGGGATGCTGTGTTGACATATGCACAATGAAATGCGAGGCTGTTGACTTGTTTGTGAAGATTTAGCAGGAAGATCTGATGCAGACAAGATATAATAAGAGTTGTCTGAAGATGTGAAAGAAACATTGCAGACTGAGTTAGTTGTTATTTTTGTTTTGTGCGATACAGAAGTGAAGGAATGCTTTAAACTTTCTACTTCTTAAGTTTTTAGGTGCGGGAATTTGAGTTTTAAAAGCTTTTTCAAGATACGGTAGTGAGTTGGATCTGTTTATTTCGAGTGTAGTAATATACCTACTACATTGTTTTGTCTGTTGCCTTTTGATACAAACTAAATGTTAGAACTTGTAATTTTTGGGCTTTTTTTTTAGAAAACCAATTAAGAGCCTTGCGCAAAATGTTTAATTATTATGTATTATTGAAGTATGTATTAAATATTTAATTTTAAAATTCTGTGTTGAAGAGAGATTTTATTTTATTATTTTGTTGTTATATACCTATTGAATTTATTTAATTTCACCTAAGCTGTATTTAATATAAGCTAGTAGCCTGTGAAAACGTAGAGGATTGTACATTTACTTATAGCATACTGTGTTTGTAGACTTATACAATGTACGATTGTTTGTTTGCCCAAATAAAATAAAATAAAGTTAAAGACTTATCAATAACAACCTTTCAAAAACACAAAAAAAATCAAAGACACATCCAAGTCATACCAAAAATCCCAAATAAAATAAAATACAATAAATTGAGACACAATATTATAAACAAGTATGCAGTTTATCAATAATAATATTTATTTCACATCAAAAAAACTAAAAATTAACTGACACTTCCAAATCCCGAAACCTTAAAGCAATTTTATTTATTTATGTACACATAAAACATTTAGAAGAGAAAAGATCGAATACAGATAAAAGAGCCCAAAGGTGCCGCTTATTTCAAAAGATTTTTATTCCAGCAGACCTGGGATGGGATAGGAAAGTTGGATGAGAAATGTAGACACAGTGTGTATAAACAGATAAGGAAACTTAAAATAGACTACACTAATACTAATACATAAAATATACTTTAATTTACAAAAAACCAACGTACCTAAGTAAATATTTATGTATTTAAAATAAATACCTATAGTATAACATTACGGTATGGTAATGCTCTTTGACTACTTTTTATTAATTGGTAGAAAGCGGAATGCCCATCTGCCATATAAAAAATGCCTGGCATGGACAGAAACCACTAATAGTCGTTAATTCTATTTAGAATAAAATATGTATAGTGAAATTATTCTTGAGTTTGTTTATCTAGGGTAAAAATTTAACGACCACTAAATATATTTAACTAGATATCCGCTTTTATTTTTACGGAGGTTGTCTTTATTTGACATGAGTAAGTGACATTCAGTCAAAAAGGAATCATCAAATAATCCAAATGGAACTATTTTATACATTTAGTGCACAGTTATCATTAATTTAGTATTATACGACCTATTTGCAGCGTAAGTCTAATTAAAATAATAAATGTTTGTTAATATTAATTCAAATCAATTATTTTTTCAATAGAAAACGTATCTAGGCTGTATGAATCACATGTCCTTTGCTTTAGTGACAGTTTGACATTACTGCATTTCCTGTTTTTTATTGTTTATGGTTTTGCGTTTGCGACTTGATTTACATACATATATTATTTTAATTAGATTTATGGTACTTATTGGTCGAATTATACGTAATTAATGATAACTGTGCACTAGTTGTATAAAATAGTTCGATAAGGATTATTTGACGATTCTTTTTTGGCTAAATGTCACTTACTCACGTCAAATAAACACGACCTCCATATAAATAAAAGCGGATATCAAGTTAAATATATTTAGTGATCGTTATATTTTTACCCAAGTTAAACAAACTTAAGAATTATTTCATTATACCTATTTTATTCTAAATAGAATTAAGGACTATTAGTAGTTTCTGTCCATTTCAGGCATTTTTTAGGCATTCCCCTTTTTAAAATCACGCTTGGTAAAATAATTCGCTATGGACTTATTACATGAAGTGCCAACCGTTCAATGTTTACGAGCGTGTCACAAACAAAAGTGCTAAACAATGTCACATGTGAACCTAATCTGTCTATATAAACATATTTTGGTTTACCGCTGTGTAATAATCAGATAAGACCTTATTGCTCGCATATAATGACGTAAAATGTGTATTAGGTCTTTGTGGAAAAAAATAATAGTCTGTCCCATCAGACCTTGTTTGACCAATTTCTAAGTAATATCTGTTATACTATTCTAGGTAACCTTTGAACAGTATCTATAAATCATTTGGCTATTAATAACAAATTGATTTATTAATACCTGATTACCTATTAAGATTTTCAATAAATTCGCAAACCGAGTTATGAATATTTTATTTTATTTTGCCTTTTTATATAACAAAGGTACATGTTTACATTACAAATTCTTTTGAACTATTTGCACAAAAAACTAAAACCACATCGTAAAAATAAAATTTGACCATTAATAAAAACTACTCACAATAATAATATTTTTAGTTGTTATGTTTAATAAGAAAATATATGAAGAATCAGCTGATCCATTAAATGTAGACGGTTTCTTTTGAGTACCTATTTCAATTACTTTTCTTAACAATAATCTTGATTAAAATCATCCATTTAACGATAGTTAAATAGTTACCTACTTTTAATGACACTTTAATGAACTCAAAGTATCTCTTCATTACATCACTTTACATGTTTAAAGATGACCTTTTGGACCATAACCAGGTAATTACAACTACAACACTGTTATGAACAAAAAAAAACAAACACAAGATTGATGTCTAAAGTACCAGTTTATCTTGACACACGGCAATATAAGGAACTAAATTATTAAGTACTGAATTTGACAGTTGGGTTGATATTTTCCTAAGCCACTAGCGCCGCCATCATGATTACGTTAAACACTTTGTAATTTGTGAAGCGTGAATCATAAATTGATTTGCTTCTGCACTTGACCTTGATAAACTTGAGATTCTCACGAGCGCTATATTTGTAATTGTCGTGTTATACTGATGTGTTTTTTATTTGCTTAGTTTATCTATTTTAGAATACGGCTTTAGTAGAGATCTATGGGCTGATGCAACGAGGATACATTTGCATAATTTTGTGGTAAATACTATCAGAAAATTGTGCAGGTATTGTAGGTACTAGGTATTGTTATGATAACAATAATGAAGATTTCGTTTGTTTAAAAATTTAACATTTACAATAATATTTTTATTTTATTGTTGTTTAGATTAAAGATAAACTCAGCTGAAGATAAATTAACAAAGATAACAAAATAATTTGTGACTGTTTTTGATTAAAGTCTACCAATCCGCATGAAGCATTGTGCTCTAGTAGGTAAATAATGAAAAAAAAAAACGATAAGACGGCGCCCAAATTGAAACGTGAGCATCAACAGTCTTAAAAAGATATGGGGGAACTACACAAGATAGTATAGGTACTTCTGTATCACACGCTAAGACAGTAGCTTAAATCGTTGTAAAAATCATACAAACAAACGAATATATTTGCGGGACTACTTACTCGGCAACAGATTTACAGGAAATACATATAATTATGGACTATTATCGAAGGGCTATTATCTCACATTCTATAATCCTACTATCCTCTCCTACTTATATTATAAATGCGAAAGTTTAGATGGATGTGGATGAAATTTGGCACAGCGATAGATTAAAGTCTGAAATAGTACATAGGTTATTTATAATGGGTGAGTACTTATTACATGCGGGCGAAGCCACTGGCAGCAGCTAGTATAGAATATCTGTTATAGTACTTATAGTATCTATTCGTATTCACTCGCACTAATTATAGGCTCATGTCCCAAGTCCACAAGCTCCACATTATATTTCCCACCATTTGCATTGACACTGACAGTTTTTTGACAGTGACATCTACGTACTTGTGTGTGTTAAAAACCACTAATGTAGTTTCATGCCTATATATCACTACAGTAAAGTTTATTTATATAATTAGTAGTAATTTGTTTGAAAGGGATTGTTACAGACTGATATAGATCTAATACCATTGACGAAATCGAACGACTGCCATCAATCACGAACAAAGAATCAGAGTTTTATCAAAATCTAAGCATTGACAGGTAGCAGCTTATCTCTGAGAGATGTGAATCAAACATGGGAAAACGCGTTTATTTCTATATTTGATGTAAATCGATACAAGTGCTGATATATATTACGCGGCGTCACATCTCTTCAAGGTTTTAGATTTTAAGATTAGGTTATTTTATCGGCAGATAAAATGTTTTTGACAGTTAATAGTTTTATCATATTTGGGTTCTGAATATGCTTTTTTTTGTTAAATCTGGATTTAAAGTAACTTAAATTGATTCAATAGTTTAGTACATTACAAAATACTATCACGCACAAACTACGTGATTCTAACGTAAATTCAAGTCAGACAGCCATGCACAATGCATAATCGTATAAAAACAAGAGGCCAAAGGTGTAAGTAAGTGTAAAAATAGTAATTTATTCAAAGAATTCATTAATATAAAGCAGCGCCGCCTTGAAGATGGACTACGTCGTAAAAATAATATAATAGATTAATGAAAATAAAAACGATGATTGACTATGTGGAAGACGGAAGACGATAGGGTTTTGTGTGGTGTAACTTTGAAAAGGGTTTTTATTGGGACAAACCCGCCACGCTATTACAGAAATTCGATGCGTCCAAAGTTTCAACTGTTTTGGATCCTGCAACGAAAGAATAACGGTTGATCAAGAAAAACATAGGAAGGATGGAAGTAGAGTTTGAAGAATGCTATGATTATTACGATTGTATACTAAACTTTCTGGAACATGAATGAGAGAAGAATAAGACAGTGAAAAATAAGGAGAGTCTAAACAACACAAAATCATTCAAGTACAACAATACATCAATCATTCTATTGTTACACATGGAAACCGTCTACAAATAAGTTGTGTGATTAAATATTCCACCAAATTCTGTATATTTAATCATTCATAATTATGATATCACTAGCTGCGCCCCGCGGTTTTACCCGCCTAGACCGGAATAAAAGGTAGCCTATAAGTTAATGCAGGCTATAAGCTATCAACATACTAAATTTCATCCAAATCGGTCCAGCCGTTTGAGCGTGAAGAAGTAACAAACATACACACTCACAAACTTTCACATTTATAATATTAGTAGGATTGACATTGGATGACTATGTCTCTAGACATTCTAATAATGCCAAAAGTTACTATTTTGGAAATACCAACGAAAACTGGGCGACAGCCCATAATAGTCGATTTCACTTTTAAATGTGTATTTGTGTAATAATATATTTAAATAGCAAATCGTATGACCATTAGATCAAAACTTATTCGAAGGCCAAGACAATGTGTCGCCAAAGTATAAAAATAATGTTATTTCTTGTATTTACAATAAATAATTATCCTGAACATATTTAAAAACGATTGCAAATTTTGTATGGTAAAATTTGTGTTTTTCGACAAGACAATAAATGAAAAAGATGCCATTTTTGTCAACATATTTCAGAGTGAATCCTTTATTTAAAGTTTTTGATATTTGACAGCACTTTTCACTCCAATAAACATTGATCTTAAAGTCAGCCTGTAATGAAAAAATCTAACTGTTTTACTTTTAAAATGGCTTCAAAGTATATTCCTTATCTTGTCATATATAAATAGTACTTATAGTTTAAAGATTTTCATTGTTTCCGTTATGTAAATGTACAGTAAACAAATATAGACCAATCGGCACCACAGTGTAAATTAAGCCAAAGACTGCTTACCTTATGACATTTGAATACACAATGATAACTAAACATGATAATCAAATATTAACTAGTATCCGACTCGAGTCGAGGCATTCGAATTATTAGCGGAAATAAATTTGCTGGTGATGATTCTACTTATTTTGTACTCTTGTATGATTTGAGAACTCATTCATGTCTTATAACAACACAGGGCGTAACTGATCAGAGATGGAAAGCGATGTATGAAGTCCAAAACATCTTTTTACAGTGCCTCTAATTCATTGTTTTTAATAGCTGTTGATATAAATTCTAATCTAATTTAATAACAATAATTTATTCAACTGATGTATTGTATTGTGTATTATTATGTTAAGTGCTTACTTGCATTGTTGCATATTATTCTGGAGGACTATTGGCTCCTAAAACACAATTGGCCTAGTTAAGGAGACAGAAGTTCACGTTTTGATTTTGTCTCTATGTACAACATTATGTTTGAAACTGAGTACTAAAAAACTTAAATTGTAAATGCACAAATAAAAGATTTATTATTAAAAATTATAATTATCAATGCATTATTAAATTAACTTGCAGAACAGAATTTAATGTAGAGCAATAATACTACAAGTGTTGCTAGAACATCGTTTCCGTCTAGAACTCGTTCCTTACCCTCTTAAGGCCACACAAGCCAAAGCTGTCTAATTCACGGAAAATAAATATAAAATTTACTGAGAGTACGATCTTAAAGATTCACAGCTTCGTTATCGTGATCATTTCAAGCGTAATGAAAAATATAAACTTGGACTTAACGAGGAATCCGACTAAAAGATTACTGAAGAAGTTTCGGATTCGAAAATAAATATTGAAAAGCAAATTTCTACAACAACTATTTGGGATTAAATTAGAAGGATGGCAATAATAATAGTTGAATAGTAGATTATAAGGAAAATGTGTTTATGGGAAAAATTTGAATATGAATTTGAAAGGCTATTAGAGTACTTAGAAGAAGGTGTACTGGAGTAAGTAGGTACTGGAATACCAAAGATACGATGGATGGACTGTAGAAAAGATGATATGGCTAGAAAAAAAGTGAGTTCTTTTCTTTCCTTGAGTATTCTACTGAAGAGACGAATATTAAGGAAGTATGGAAAAACAATCAGAAAGAAAGATGGTCATGAATGAGCTGGAAGATAATCCGTTTAAGAAAAAATATTAACCTCTTTCTTTCTCTCCAAGCTTTAAGAATGATTTTAAGTAAATCAATGAATTACTAAAACTTTACGATGCCAATAATTTTTTTTTTTCGTAACAATTTTTAAATATGATGAATATTTGAAAATTGTTTCGAAAAAAAACTTACAAATAAAATCCTAAAATTGTTTTTCCCAGACTAGATATTAGTAAAAAAAACTGCAAAGAAAATTCATTATGATTTAATAAAATACTCTGTAAACCATCGATTACACAACCTAGACCGAATCTGACCTTTACAGAAGCTAAAGCAACAATAAAACATTTAAATATGCCATAAATCTTCATTCACAGTAGGTAATCAAAATCAATTTATTTTATAAAAACTTATAATAAGTGGTTTGATACGCATAACTTAAACAGAAATTGGATTGAATCTGTTAAAAGAGTCATAAACTAATATGAAACATCAAAGGATGTTTGTATATGATATTTGAATAAAACATTTGAATGGAATTTTAAGCGAGTTATGAGTTTAATGAAAGATGTTTCAAAGGATTAGTCTATTATGTTTGTCAATCATTTACTTTATTAAACGTGTTGATTGCATGTTCAAACACTTCAAAGACACAGAAATGGTTTTAAAAGTTAAGCACGTTTTCAGGCTAAAGTCGAGTTTTACATAAACTTAACTTTTATTTTTTACTCACTCACTTCTGTTTAGATCAAAGCAGTTATCTTAACTCTACCTCTAATAGCTTCAGATCAAAAGAAACTTAAGAAAATAAAATACTAATTTTGGCTATGACACAACAAGCCTCTAACAATATTTATTTCTAGATGAAACCAACCACAGTAATGCTAATGACACTCAACAAAAACAAAACAATTTCATAACAGATTTTCTCAGAGATTACTCAGAAGGAAGTGTCACTCAAATTAATCTCTCAAGGCAACTGTGGTACTTTGAGAAGCTCAGCATTTAGTTTGCCAACAAATGTTTAATCCAGAAATACCTGTAATTAGAAATTAAGGCCACATTTAAGGTTAAACGTACCAAAATAGTCCACATAAAATTGAATACTATATTTTATATTGCTTCACGGTATCCTAAATGTTACACGGAATGTAACAAAATACTAAACCGTCTCACTGATTATTAGAAAAAGAAACATTTAGATATAATCAGCATAATTAGACGATATACAAACAGATAACAGAAAACAGCACTTACCATTGGACGCGATTAAATCAACACGTTTATCTTAAGATACCGATGTCTCAGATTATGTTTTTATGATACGAAGTCATTATACATCATGTATGTACTCTACAGAAATATTCCCTTACCTGTACTTGTTTTACAATATTAATTGTTTATCTATAGCAAGGTGTAATATAAGACAAATGATTACTTTGCATAGGAATTAGTTTTATTACCATAATCTGTTAATCAAAGAGTTACTCATCGTGTTATTCCACTTTCAATTAATAATTTCCCCAAAAGTTTGTCAGTAAATTACTGGTTTGGTAGTTCGTGTGACTAATCTAAATAGTTTATTCAAACTAGGAATAAGCTTACCACCAGACTTAAGTTGTAGATTCTCACTGATACACATTTTGTTTATTTCAATGTTTTTTTCTTTGTTCTTTTCCTTATTTGTTTGTATATCAGCTGTACAATATTTTTATAATTTAATTTAATGGCCCGCCTGTATATGCTACCACTTGGTAACATCTACTCCGTCTCGTATAATGTGTATAATACGACATTTGCTACCAAATTGTCGCTTTTATTTCATGCAAACACACCATTAACGCACCATATTCCATGTCAAAATCCGTTTCATGCAGTGTCATACTGATATTACGACTCACATAAAACGTAGTAAAATTGTAATTTTATGATTACTATCTGTTCATTATTATCGTGTTCATAGCATGACTGCACCAAACACAGAACAGAGAATTGATGGAAACGCGCATCTCAAACGCAGTTATGTAGTTGCTTCAATTTGCGAGATCTTAACAGATCAATTGACTCTTCCTCTATTTAGACGACCGTGGTGCTGACTATTAGAGCTTCTATTACACTGGATGGTTATGGGTCTTCATTGGTATCGGAATAATCTTTGTTGAAGATAAAAAAACTAATAAAAAAAACTTATATCACACTGCACACTTTAATCTCGTCGCTAACAACTCATTGATGTGACCATCTGGTCGCCTAATGGGCTTCAATAATCACACGCATCACATCAAAAGTCTTCCTGACCGAATTTCGTTCGTGGCGGCGAAATTCAGTGAAGACTTGACCATCGACGTGGAAGATATTATTTAGTACATGAGTGTATGCCTAAGCACTGGCACGCTCTTTTACCTCACTCTCATATTCGGATGCTACGGCAATCCAACACAATAATAATAATAAATCAGTCAAACAATGAGAAATCAGTCAGTGTGATTTGCATCTTAATGAACTATATCAATGTGACCATAAGTGGTTTAAAAAAAACAAAGAAGGAAAGAATTTGAAAGACACGTCACTAGATAATCGTGATGGGTCACGAAGAGTTAAACTTATAACACGTACAGACATAAACACAAGTGATAATGCTCATCTTTTATATTTAATTAAGTGTCCCCAGGGAGTATTCGGCGTCTGGCGAACGAGCAAGTTTGTAGTACTTCATCATGTAGCTTTCGCTTGTGTTAGCAGAATATAATCTAGGTATAGACTACTCCATTTATTATATATTTATTTTGGGGATCTGGCCAAGCCTTATTTATATTCAAGAGTCATCCAGATGCATGGTGCAGTAATCTTAGCGTTCTAATGTTGAAATGACAACACAAAAAAAAAAGTCTAAAATTAGACACGACCGGTCGTTGTGGCGATACTTTTGGAGGAGACCTATGTCCATCAGTGGACGTCTTTAAGCTGAAATGATGGTAATGATGACGACTTAATAGAATAATGTAGCGAACCTACGAGAAAATATGTCTTCAATCTTAATAATATTTTAAACAAGGCTATAAAGCGAAAGAACATGCATTTTATACTCTTCTTCAATACGGGTGTGGTTGGAATTTTAGAAGCGTTGTGAATTCGAAACAAAAATGTCTTCGTAACGCAAAATATTATTGGAATATTTCAAATATGTTTGCGAATTTTGCAAACAAAAATGTGGAAAAGAAAGGAAACATCAAAGTGATGTCAATATTACTGAGCCAAGTGAAAAATGGGTATGGATGAGTGAGGGCAGCTGAATATTGAGACTTATATAAATCCCATGGGCGTACCTAACTTTTTTAGTAAGTACGATGGTTTGGAAAAAAATAGGCGTGTTGTCCTGTTATGAGAATATTATAAAAGAGACAACCATTTCGATAAAACATACAAGACAGTAGATAATACATTCCCGTGAAAAGGCTAAAATAAAGAATTAAAATGAAAACTTGGATCTGCTGAGAGTATTCAACGCATAGCTTAGAAATGGCTCAAATTGCTTACCACTTTCTTTGACCCAGTAAACAAATTATACTTTTTATTCTATTTAGTTATAATTTAAAAATATAAGAAAAACAACTAGTCTGGTTTAACTCGGCATAAATATCTTTCTTTTTAGATGTAGGTAACTAGATTTTGTGCCGAGATTGTAATGTTTCAAGAGTGAAAGCAAAATGATTTATTTAATGAAATATTTAAGAGAAAGAGGTGTTACCTAATCTTAGAATTGTGATTTCCCGAGATTACGTTCCAGTAAATTAAAGTTTTTGTGAAAAAGGAAATTCGATGCTTAATTTGATGTAGAGCCTGTAAAGAGGTGTTTGTTAACGAAGTGTTTATCAATTATCTGTAACTGAATATCTGGTGACTGCCAGAATATAAGATTCAAATTAATTTCCTGGAAATTATTCGATACTAATTATTATAAAATTATCCTTTATTAAATACGTGTTAGATTCAAAGGCAATGATTTTACTGCTATTGTCTGAATTTCGTCTCTTTAATTTTGTGTATAACACACCGACAGTTAAAATATTTTAAATGCGCACTTATTTTATTCAAGTCAGCAAATGCTGAGTTGGTAACATTTTCGGGCAAAGGGGCATACACAGCGCATTTTTTGAATAACATGTTTTCTTCTAATTTTTTCTTTATTAACTTTGTGTCACTGTGGAGTCCATATTTAATAAAAATTGTCTACTCTATTCAGTAGATGGGTTATATTTTCACGTTTTAACCACAGAACTGACTTTGATTGAAAAACAATTAAAGCACAGACAAACGGTTGTAATTTATAAAGAAAAATTCAAAATGTTTGCACCCAAACTCGCGGACAAAAGGACCAATTAAATATAGACATAATAACACCTTATTCAGCAGTTGTTTAAATATATTCATGGATGGTTTCCGTTTCAAACTGGCAACTCTGTCTGAGGCACAAAATAAAATTAATATTCAATTAGGTATGATCAGGGTCACGTCACCAAACACTTTGTTTCTTAAAAGAAGATATCTTTTTTCGGTTACGACATGACACTTAAATTGTTATTTGTCATTGTGCTTGGTCTTCCTTTTTCTATTCTGGTTATAACTTTTCTAATAAGTATTTTGGTAAAAGAAACCAATCTAAAATGTTTGCTATGTATAGGGTGACCAAATCCGATGTTTACAACTTTTTCAATCCATTTTCCAATTTTTAATAAAAGAGTTACAATTTGGTTTTGGATAGTTTTTAAGACCAGAACCACTCTACTAACAGCAAACATTGTATCCTAAGTTCAAACGTGAATTGAAAAACTACCACATTTTTATCAACAATTTTTGTATCGGTTAATTAATTAATTGATCCCCAATCTCTCGAGATTCGACATATACTGAATTGTTTGGTGGGGTTATCTAAAAGGACGTATTGGTGTCAACCTAGAACACTGAAAACAGAATATTTTGTTACTTTGATAGTGGGATAACTAATAAAGTATCCAAAAATTTAATAAAAATTTAAAAACATGGCAAAAATTAACGCATTTTTAGCCAGGAAACAGATTTATACAAAATTACAAGTGCTGATTCACATTTTTATGAAAGTATATTTGAATATTTTCGTTAGATAAAAAAAATATTGTGTCTTAATTTAAAGTTGTATACATCAGAGTTGGCCACCCTGAATTTTATTAAAATCTGGGTCTATTTGACCGCACTTATCTACTTAAGTTAGTAACAATCAAGTGGCAGCTGCCAGGTTTATTTCAATTTCCTAATTTAAGATTAAAGCTTAAAGATATATATAAACAATAATAAAAAAACAACTTCACGGAAAGGTTGTCACTGAAATAGATAAAAAGATAAATTACAGTACCGAAACATTATGCTTCTCTATAGTATTTGAATTAAGACCGAAAAATGCGATATTATTAAAAAATATATACTTTGACAACAAATACTTGGCATTATTATGTATAAGTCAATCGAAGGGGACACAGAAGAAGGTTGCAAGTTTTACTTCCTTTCCATTAAAACCACATTACAATTGATGCGGCATTTTGCGCAATACATAATGTATCGTGGCCAATTTTTCACACGCTCTAACCACTAGGAAATCACACGACATCAACGTAATGATAATAGCGCAAAAACTAGGCATTTTGATAAAAAAAAATCATCGTGAAGCTACAAACTGATAATCAAAAAGAAATTGACGGTAATAGAGGGTTTTTTGCCACCTTATAGACTATGACGCAAAACCAGAAGAATCAGGTAGATAAGATTGCACTTAGCTACATGATACAAAAACTAAAGGCAATCATAATTTTGACATTTGAAAGAATGCTGACAAAATGTTTTAGAGGTAGAACTATCGATTAATGAAGTAATAAATCAAACCACGCTCTATTCGGGCAATAAATTAATTCTTGTATCAAAGCATTATTAATGTTTTTAGCAGGATATGCTCTTTTTTTACCTGATGTTATAATAATGCGTTTCACATAATTTAAATACTAATTTTTGTTCAGAATAATACATTTTTATTTTATTTGTTTTGTTGAATTGCAATTCAATACCATACTTAATGCTACAATAGCCAACTTAATCAAATTAATTGCCTCGCATGTATCCATAGCAGTGCAAAAGAACTCTAGATAAATGATTCCTAAGAAAACCTTCAGCATCGTTTCGATTTATGTGCGAACAGTTTAAAATGAATTGCCCCTCATATAGAACAATGATGTAGTACCCAAAGAGATGATGACGCAAATAGCATTGAATTTTCTAAGAAGCATCGTCTAGCTAAGGGACAAAGAGCATGAAATAATCTTCTTACACTTGCTAGTCCAAACTGACAATTTTCAAAGTACTCTGAAGCACGT
Source organism: Polia nebulosa (assembly GCA_951329385.1). Lineage (NCBI taxonomy): Eukaryota > Metazoa > Arthropoda > Insecta > Lepidoptera > Noctuidae > Polia > Polia nebulosa. The sequence goes on along the minus strand of OX589610.1, from coordinate 16,382,372 downwards.
GATGAAGACAGAATGCAAGTATATTGCATGCCATTTTGGAATTCATCAATCAGAAGATGTTATAGCCATGATAGACATGCGAGATACCTTTACACTATAGACAAGTGTTTTTACGGCTTTAGTGTTGAAAATTCTTCAACAAGAATAATTCTAAGTGATAACAAAATCATCATCATTTTTTTGCCCTTGTCTCATGTTACTTGGCTGTCACTGACTGGACCTGACTCAATCCCTTTTCTTTCATATCTTTTCTCACACAACTCCCAGCAACAGCCCATCTTTTATTTATATCATCAGCATTGAAATTTGAATTACTTGTGTCAAAACTATAAAAGATTGGCTCTGTCGTAGTTTTATTGACATAATTTTATTTGACTTATAATAACTAAATGTAACTTTATTGGTTTGTTGACCGAAGCTCTTAATGGACAAATGCGTTTTCATGGTTGTGCGTAACAGTTTAATGTTTCTACCGGATCTCGAAACCGAGACGTGTCTAAGTGTGTTTGTTTTGTTTCGATGGATGTGGCAATACATTACTTTAACTGACTATCGCTAATACAACAAGTACTTGACATACACCCGTGTCATCATCTTTCTGTCCTTGTACCATTTTATTGGGGTTGACGCACACGTTTTCTTCTTCCATTTTTATTTGTCAAAATATCCTCTAACAAGAGTGCTCTAACAAGAGTACGTCTATTTCTTCGAATTTTCTGTAATTAGCCGTCATTTTAGTTTTCAAGTAAAAAAGTGTAAATTTTCTAAATTCCTTTATGTAACGATTAGGTACCTATATTATTACACATTTTATTAGGCTGGGAGTCGGTTACGTTTGCCCTAGTTATTTTATTTTCTCTTGATTGAAATTATATCTCGCGCAACTCAATGGGTATGACATATGATGAAAGCTCTCTATTCTAAATCTATATGGTATTAGCTGCACAGTTGCACTTCAATATCTGGTGCTTTTATGAACAAAATAATGTTTATTTGTATATATATAGGTATAGGACATGATGTGTGTGTTTTCATAAAATTAAATCAGCCCTTGAGAAAAAAAAGTACAATACTACAAAAACATGAGCCATTTTGAATTGTAGGTGAATGTAAATACTTTTTACACAGAGCAGAATCTCATCTAGCCTCTGTGAGTAGCTGGCTACTCACTACAGGGTTTTGTTTCAACTCAACTTTAATAAACGCTTCATATACGTTAAATATTTTGTTGCAGTTGTAACCGTGGCAAAGTTTTTAATGGACTGCACCCGAGGTCTGCACATTTGATTAAAACTCAAATAATATGCAACATTTTGTTCATAAGTTAACATTGAAGGCATTTGATATTAGAACAAGTAATTGGGTAAATGACTAAAAAAAAATATAATTAGTCCGTCAGTTAGATTACCAAAAAATATTGGACTCGTATTTTTTCTATTGTCACGTAAACAAAAACGAAGACGTTACAGTGCGTCAAAATTTCGCATGACATCACACCTGAGTTAAAATGTACCACTTTTTTGCTCCAGAACTTTGATGCGTTTTATCTTTGTCACTAGAAATTGATTTGCAAAAGCAAAAATTACCTGTCCAATACTTTTTGATAATCTATCTTACGGACTTATTAGAACTTTATTTATTTTTTATCCCTATTGTAGAGATTCAGATGCGTGCATTTTAATTAGGTAATGTGCTTTCTTTTTAAGGAAATTCATCATGAAGCACTTAATTCAGAAGTATCAAGTGAATATAACAATACCTACAGAGAAACGACTTTCCTATTTAGAGATAAGTGCATTATCAGCCACTATCGTTGAAACTGCGTTGTAAGATTTAAACGAGGAAAGGTAAGTGCTACAAGATAAAGAATAGGAGAAGATAATGCAAACCACTTACTATTCCAAGTATTCTATCTGTCCATAGAATTACCTCGTCACACGCTCACGACCGTGCATAGGAACTTCCTTCAGACCGATAGGACAAAACGATTCAAGAATATTTCGCTATTTAGTACACTAGGAATTTACCTTGGTTATTAGAAATAATGTTCTTGTCTTATTTTCATTTTGCAGTCGCATCTGCCGAGCCAAAGCAGCGCTAGTAATTTATTCTTTGTGGTTTGAGCCAAACCCATTTCTAGTCATCATCTGCTTACCTTTTCCAACTATATGTTGGGGTCAGCTTTAAGTAGCTTTCTTACGGAACCATCATGAGTGTGTGTGTGTGCATTTTAATACCAGTTTTCATTTTTCATAGAGAGGCCTAACATTTTCAAACCTAGTTACAGGGTAAATTATTACGACTTCTAGCTACCCGATTTTAACTGCAAAACTTCTCCTTTATTTTTTGTTAGCCTGGACTGTATTTAACAAAATGAACTCTACATTTAAAAGCTTTATAATGTTAGATAATCCGATTAAGTTATTGAAAAGAAAATGACAATGACACCTGAAGTTATCGAACGTTAATGGACGTCCGGTTTTTGTTAAGAAAGTGGGTTGATATTTAATTAATCATTATCGGGCAAGGAACTTTGGCAGTTAAAATTTTATGAATCTTATATTTTTGTTGTAAACCAATATTAGTCATTGGCTCAATGCAGCAACAACAACAAAATATTACGATCCCTTAATAAAGACACAACAAAGCTTAGAGATAACAATAATGATAAAGATAAATTCAAAACAACATCATAAACACACGAATTCAAACCCAAAAACTTCTAAAAACATAATATTTAACAACTTTAACCAAATATAAATTGAAGTTTGTTTGACAATCTCTTAGATTTTCACTCGTATTTGAATAAGACTGTCAACTCGAATAATGCGTCATTAGATAAAAAATCTGTTGGACTTGACAACGAGATGATATTGAATATTACACCTGTCACAACATGTGTCTTAAAACTGCAAACGATTTGCCAGATATAACCCTTATTGAACCATTTCTCTTCAACAAATACATTGTTAATAATGTCAGCGGCTTAGACCGTATCATCTCCATAAAACTAATCTATCAAAAACAGATTAAACAAAGCAGGACCTAAGTTTTACCCAGAGAAATACTTCCCCCAAAATATCTGTTCTTAAATTATCGATTCGAACGCCATTTGCGTGACTGTACCAGCGCTGCTTCAGCGGTTTTTTCTTTACCTATGACGACATTTCTTTAGATAAGTACGTTACATCATAAAAAACTACCATGACCTCACATACCATTGAACTTTAAGCATGGAATATTACTAGATACGCCTCCAATGATAACTGTTCTTAAATTTCTTGCTGTAATATGAATCGAGTGCGTCAAAAGGGACAATCTTTGCTTAAATCCTTTAACAAATATATGCGAAAGCAGTTGTCGTCTGTTTCCAGTATTTGCATTTCTACTAGATACGTCATGAATTTTGTATTTGGACGAATTATAATGGATAATTGTGATAATGATGCTGAAGAAAGTTTAAAATGACAAAATTTCAATTGAAGTATATTTTAGAAACAGGAATTCTGTCTACCCCCTTGGAAAATGGGTTAGTTTATTAATGTTTTATGGTTTAAAAGAAGTTTTATGTTGTATTGAAATTTTGCGAGACAGGTATTTGACGAAGCATTTTAGAAAGATGCGCAGTTACTACTGTAAATTTGCAATTTATTTTATTTAACCGCTTCGATAAGTACTTTTTGCGCTTAGTTTTTGTTAAATTTTGGTTTTTATTTATTGTTGAGTGTGAGAGTGTCTACATGAACTCCGGGGAAGTATAAAGTTTAAATCTAATATTATAAAACTATTAGTATCACTTACATTTTTTCAGGTACTCGCATCATTTCTTTGTCCATAGACTTGTCCACAATTTCGTTCAATAACTCACAAATAATAAAACTGATCACATTTACAGTATTATCAATAAAAACTATTTTAATTTATTATTAAAAATCTTATCAAAGTCAATTCTTTCGAATTTGTTCGTCTGAGGCACTTATAAGATAAGATAACTATACTAAAACAACGAAAGAAAAAAATACTATGTTCTAAAAATTTTTTTGGAACACTGTCTCTGACCACAGCACTTCACGTTGTTTTTTTTATTTACGATCACTTATATTCTTCGTGTTCGTGTACATATCGGTATTCGTGAGACGGGCCGCGATACGTCCGTTCGGGACAATGTGCGCGGGCCAACTGACGCCGCTGGCGATGGTGACTTCGCGCGCCGACCGTTCTTCACCTGTAGCTCTCGACTCGATTTTCAAATATATTTTCGCTCTTTTTATCTAATTACCTTCAGCGATAATGTCCCATCGATTTTTCATCGCTGACATTCGAAATTAGATTTTTAATTATAATCAAACCAAATATTTAATTTTGTGTAGTACTGTGCATTTATGAATTTCGGTCATTTGTTTTCAAATAATGTTCTGTGTTATATTAGCAATTTCTGAGTATAATATGAATCTCTGAATCTTAATTAAGTTGCTAAATTGTCACTAAGTGATCCCTTCATTGCTTTAAATTGTTTAATAATATTATTTTAGTTTGAAATAATTTCACCAAAACTTTGTCTTTGACACCTACGGAGTGTATGAACTTTACTAATTTAGCACGAACGTTCCAAGAATCTAGATGGGATCGAATTTATTAGGAGTTAAATAAACTTAGTATTTAAAACAAGTCGTTGGTAAATAGTTTTCGTCGGCAATCTTCACAATCCGTCGCCAATTCTCCCGTACTGTAGCTCTTCTTGTACATTCGAGGTAGACCATTAAGTGCAGTTTTAACTTGGTAAGTCCAACGCGTACTAGCAACGCTAAATAATACCCAAGGAATTCTTAACTTATTAGCATATTAATATCATAAGATAGGTACTAAAGATGAAAGTCTGGTACCTAATTGATATCGGTAAATACATTAGCCATAAATTATCATCTACAAGAACATCTTCGTTCGTATCAAATAGATTTTTTTTTTTTTAATTTAGGTACTTGTGGTCTAGTACAGAATGCTCTTAAAACGGTGAAGGAAATCATCTTGAGGAAACCGGTATGTCCGAGAGAACCAAAAATTCGAAGACGTGTGACATCCACCAACCCGCAATGGGCCCTTACCATACCTTAGGCTGATTATGTATCCTGCCTGGGTTTGCTGATAAATTCGAAAGAGAGTTACCGCGGCCCTTGGCACAGGCAATTGAAGGAACAAGGGTGGGTTTTAGTCAGTAAAAGTCTGACACGCCCCCCGGTTCACCCAGAGCTGGAGAAATCACTGGATGATTATATAATTATGTTAAGTTTGTAAAGAAATAGTACCTATAAAATAAAACTACCTATGCAACAAACATACAGCGCCATCTAGTGTAACTTATCAGCACTACAACTGCAGACTACATGTAAATATTGTGCACACATGTAAACCATCCGCCTTTGTAAGCAGAGCTGTCTTCGAACAAATCGTCATTCACTAGCTAGAGGTTCTGAGCCCGGTAGCCACTCAGCCAGCTCTGATCCTTAGTACGACTAGTTCCTGCTTCAATAGCCTAGCAGTTTTCAGGAACTAGCCAGCCCTTTTCATCCCTCCATTAGGGTTTTTTTTTTTTTTTGGGGCTGAGATATCATCCAATGACTTCTTCCGCTCTAGGTTGGAGCGGAAGGGCGTGTCAGACTCTTACTGACTAAAACCCACCCCTGTTCCTCCTTGCCCTGAATGTCCAGGGGCGAGGTAACTCTTTCGAATTTATCCTCAACCCCCGGGGAGCTCCACTTAGGGTTGTCGCATGATATTTAGTTATTGTAACGTGTAAGATACGTTTTTTTTTTTTTTGTGGGGTGGGAAATCATCCAATGACATCTCTCGCTCTAGGGTGGAGCGGAAAGGCGTGTCAGATTCTTACTGACTAAAACCCACTCCTGTTCCTTCTCTACCCTGAGTGCTCAGGGGCGAGGTAACTCTGTTTCGAATTTATCTTCAACTTCTGTGCAGGCATCGGCCATGACGGGCCCCGTCGTTACTGCTGACTACTCTTTGAGGCGCGCGTGGAACATTACGCGCTGTCGAATCTCGGGTCTGGTGCTGATCGAACGGCCAGCTACCCATTACTCGCCGTCCGCAGGCCCGGGTGTGTAGCTTATGTTAAGTTGCCAATAAATTATCATCAAGTTCAACGAGGTTTTAATTTCACAAACAGCAACCCTACACCTATAGGCTGTTCATGGGCCTATCATAATTGGAGCTATCTTATAACAAAAGTTTAACATTATCATGTCAGCAGGAAAAAGTCCTATGCCTCCTCAGGCGTCATCATCATCATCACATCGACCGGTCATATGCTTCTCGCATCTAGTGGATTCCTGCGGCCTTCATCAGGTCTGACCTTTAAAATAATAATAATCAATATCAACGGAGATTCGCCTAGTACGCAGGAGATTTTACAGTGCACAAGCATGTGCCTAAACCCAAGTGCACTCTCTGTTCTTCTACTCTCATAGTCCTATGGGACGGCAATCCGACACGACCGGGGAAAGGTCAGGCGCAGGGCCACCGGCTTTACGTGCTTTTCGAGGCACGGGGGTGTCACATCACCAACTTCCGATCTTCGGGCTGCTACTGAGTAATACCATTACAATACGTAGTATATTACTCCATGAGTCTGGTGTACCAAATTCAAATCCTAATCCTTACACACGTCACCGCTCAACTGCTCACCAGTGAGCACGTGCGAAAAAAAATATTGTTAAAAATTATAATTATTATTATTTATATATTAATTATAATTATTAAAAATCTGTAACCGCGTTACCGATCGGTAATGCCGCGGTACCTTACAGGTATTATAAATGAGAAAGTAAGATTAGTTGTTAAATTGTCACGCCTAAACCGCTGAGCCGATCATCATGTTTTGTATATACGTTGTCAAGGGTACAAAAGAGGACATAGGCTGCCTTTCATCCAGAAAAAAAGTACTGTTCCCGAGGGAAAGAACAATAAGTTTCGACAGTCACAAGGCAAAGACGCTTTAACGACCAAAGACACGTAGTCTTTCGAATAATTTTGCTCCCGTTCGAAGCCGAAGTGGGTCGTTAGTTCCTAATAACTAGGAAGCTTCAACAAAAAAGCCGCTGAAACACACACTAATCTCACTCGAGTGACCCGCGGTCTAATTAAAACAAAAATGGAAAAGGTGGTCGGAAAACATTTGCCATGTGACCTTTTTCATTTTCGCATTTCATTGTAGTAACCATGTTACGTACTTTTACTAATAGGCAGCTACACAAATGTAGCTATAATATAATATCAAAACAGCTTAAACAATACTTTAATAATGTTTTAATTATAATATACCTGGTGCACCCTGGGCTGTCAGCACCTTGAGCGGCCAGTTTTTTCCACAACATACCTACTACAAAAAAACTTAAATTTAACGGACTCTTTCTTCGGAATAATTTTCTTAGTGGGATCAGACATATATAAACTAAAACATTTTCACATATTTATAATACGTATAAGTTTAGATATATACGAGAAAAGAAGAAGCAGCAGACAATGTTTACTTAATTTAAAGAGTGAGTAATTATTTGATTTTCGCAAGGCAATCCCAAATCTACTAAATTTCAGCATTACTTTTGCAATTTTGAGCCTACAGTCCTAAAGCACGAACCAAAGAAGTAATTACAAAGGGAAGTTTTTGTAAAAACACTAAATTACGCGTTGACCAAACGACAACAATGAACATGCAATACAGATATTAAGTCACAGTAGTTTGCTTCTATTATCACAATAAAATCAGTCATTTTCTTTATAAATAACTGTAAGCGTTAATGTTTGCGACGTTTGATTTTTGAGCACGCGATTAAGCTTCTGTTAAAGTTTATGTTATGGTGCTTTTTGGCATTTTCGGCTTAACGACATAATTTTAGGGTTGGTGTATAGTTTGTGTTTAATTGTAGGTATGTTGTATATCTTCTTTAGAAAATAATTTTATATCCTACTAGCTAGCCCCATGAACTTGGTACCGCCTCAGAATCAATGAACATAATATCCGTTTCATACAAAATGTATGAGAAAATGATTTTTTATCATTACTTTTTTGCCATGATTTTTTTCGATGTTTTAATAGTCATTCTGCTAATTGGGGTGGAGATAAATCCAACAAATCAATGGTAATTGTAATCGGTACAGCCGTTATAAATGGTGCAACTAACCCGACTTTGTTTTATATGTTGTGCAACGTAACTGGAAAATTAAACAAAATAGTTGCAAAAATTAATATAAATATCTTGAAATTCGTCTCAAAAAAATTAACAATGTAACGTACTTGCATGGAAATGTAGCGAAATAGAAGAATAAACTTTACTTACATGTGTGTGTGAAACAGTTTCAGAAGTCCGAAAGTCGTTGCCGAAGCAAAAAAAAACAAACAAATAAAAAACCTCTAACTTCCGATTTGGTGTTCAACCAGAATGTTTGGTAAAACTTTAAAGCTGTGGGGTTCCACAGGGCACTGCCACTTAGTTCGCAATGTGACATGAAACAAACCAGACGGTTTTCAATAGCGTCTGATTGAAACTATTTAAAGCATATTCAAAAGGAAAGACTAATAAACGCTTTATCAATAATTGACGAATTGAACCGAATTATTGAGTAATCAAATGCACTATTTTAATAGGTGCTGAAATAATATGAAGGAATAAAAGACAAAAGTAGTATTATGATGATTATTAGATTCCATCTCATAACCTATCCTTTTTTAACTAAATTGGGGTTGGTGTGCAGTCTTACTAGATCCAGTTAAATGTTAGTACTTTACATGGAGCAAATGTTTGTGACCGGCTCCATTTAGTTTCTGGGTACCCCTTTTCAAAACTACTTGTCAAACTTTCGACCTTCCGTCCAAAAGCTGGACACCTTCCTAGGTGGTGGTGGTGGTGGTAGCAGGGTGTAGGCTGGTGGTTGATTTTGCGATAAGACCGTCTTTTTAAGGCGCAGATTTCTAAAAACGGTCAAAAAGGTGTTTTTTTAAAGCAGTGTAACTCTGAAATAATTTTGACAAACAAAAAAATATGATATTTTCAAGTCCTATTTGCATACAGTGATGGAATTCAAAACATAATTTTATTTATCACACTTTAATGCATCAAAAAAATCTTCTAACGTACCTCTTAATTATCTTTAAAAGCAGTTTATCCCTTTATCAACAATTATAATCATAATAAAAAATATACCATAAAACAAATGCTAAACTGTATCCAGTGATGGATTATTTTTTTTAAATATATTAGTACTTATTCTGTAAATCCTAAGTCAATCGATAAAATACTTCATTCATCATTAGCCTTTTAATTTTTCCACTGCTGGGGCACAGGCCTCCTCTCTGTGAGAGGGTGTGGGCCGTAATCCGCCACGCGGGCCCAATGCGGATTGGTGGATGTCACAAGTCTTCGTATGTTTATTTCTATGATAAGCCGGTTTCCTCACGATGTTTTCCTTCACCGTTTTGAGAGCAGTGGTGATGAAATAATTTACACAAAGTAAAACGCCTGCCTGGGTTTGAACTCACGACCTAAAACGTGTAAGTCGCGGCGAATACCACTGAGCCACCATTGCTCCTAAAATACTTCATATTTTGCAATAAATTGCGAGCACTTCTCGTAGCGCATCTCTTTCTTTTCTATGCAGTCTGAGAGTGACCGCGCTTTAGGTCATGGCTCGGCCTTACGGTACTTTTGCATCTCTTTTGTTTGTCTTGTTCAATCTTTTATCTCTCCTCGGGTTCTGAATTGAGAATGTGATGTTGAGAACTGGTCTTTAGTTTTACCAAACTCAGCACGGAATTCTATTAACATGAAAAATGAATGTATCAGACCAATGAATTCGAATTTAGCTGTGAGCACGCAACGTTGATTAAATCATTTATACGGGTCAGCTCTCTGGCCTATGATAGTGAATTATTTTGATTATTTTGACGAATTCAAGATATTTTTTCTGTTGTACATTGTTTTAGTTGTAGTTGAAAGAAGTTTAATAAACTGAGAATAAATTGCTTGTAGTCATGTGACGTTATAGAAGGAAAGTTGATCTTGATGGTATTGTCTTGACGTAAGTAAATGCATATAAATCAAAACGATAATTTTCGGGAAATTTCTGTGTGCAATATAACGGTTTCTTAATTAATAATCCGAAATAGAGAACTTTTCATAATCTACTTTAACATTAGAAACTGTCAAAATTTTGAGTTAGTTTTTTAGTTAAAATTCTTAACTAAGAAACCGTGAGTTATTCCATCCACCTACTTATCTAAAACGAGATGTTTCATTTAGGATGAAAAAAAAAATATATTTTTCGGATGTCTTTGATGCTGTTTAGATAATACTTACATTTTTATTTATTATAAACTTTATTATACACCTCATAATTAGCACAGCACAAACATCCTCTCAAGGAGAGGAGGCCCGTGCCCCAGCAGTGGGCACACTAAAAGGCTGATGATGATGAAACATTTACAACAGCCAAAAGCAAATACATTAGGTGGTCTTATCACACAGAGCAATCTCTTACAAACAACCTTTGGATGGACTGAACGAAAGCAACATACATATTTCTGAGTAAAAATACACTAAAAAGCTAAAGAGATTCTCGAGTTTGATTAAAATTAAAATTATCTGCCGAGTCATAAGTCCTCCTATAAAATTCTGTTATCTCTAGTAATAATACTCGGACAGTAAAAAATAAATTCATCTTACAGGAATATTAAGGTAGTAAAATTACGCGACATTTTTTTATAGACCAAATGAAAGCTCCAGTTAAGGGTGCGTAGTACGTACCTACCTATATTTACAGTTTTATCGCTGGCACAAGATAGGCATAAAGATTTATTAGAAATGTAGATAGATACTGTATTGTGTTGCTATAGAGATTTAGGAATGAAATCTTATCAATCTTACGAAGCTAATTTCGATTAAAGGCTCCCATAGAAAGGCGCGACGCCACAGAGCGGCGACAATACGACCTCGATTTTTCATAGATTAACAATAAGTATCTGCCATTATTCAATTAAAGAAAATTTATATATAGGTTTTTTTTCGTGTTTTCGTACTATAGCGTCACGCCTGTCGACGGGTGCCTTTGCTTTGTGCCAGTACACAATGATGACTTAATATCTAACTGTATAATTCCAGTATCTATAAGCTGACCTCTTAAGGTACGAATAGCCTATACTAAACGAGGTCAGCTTACAATGGTAAAGTATGCATAGACTGATAATTTCTTGTTTCGATACGATATATTCTGTGATACAATAGCTATTCTTAAAAGAATTTATCGTTGTCTCAGCTTATTTAATGTTTTTATTGTTTCTAATCTCGCTATTCCAAGGCTAACCAGTAATTTACTATTGCCAATTTTCAAACAGTAGACTGATAAATAATGTGAAATCTAAACACATTTCTGAAACTACGGCAGATACAAATACGAACTATTGCTTCTTCTACTAATTCGTGATCTTCTTTGTTGAAGGTCGTGGTCTTCCTGGAAATCTTTCACGGATTGTCTGACGAGCTGTTTCCAGGCCACTCTATCTTCGACAAAGATAGTGGTTACAGTGGGTCCTGTTATCTCCTTGATCTGGACGAACTATTTACGCATTAATTAATTAGAAAGTATGCATGCTATAGGCGAAACAGTTTTGTCTATCACAAAATAGAAAAGAACTGCATCCTTGCGTCAAAACATTTTTTTCAGTTCAGTTGAAAATGTTTACTGTAAGATTATTTTGTTGCCAGTACCCGCGTCGTCATCATTTCTTTCATACAGGATGTAAAAGAAATGCGTGTTATATTTTATACACTAGATATTATAAGCCCATGGAAATTAACAAAATTTAAGGAAGTCATAATCAATTCTCAAGATAAAAATTGGACAAGTTAACATCAGCCGATCAAAAATTGATATGGGAGGTCCAGTTTTTTTTAATTGTCTGTAACTTTTTTTGATAAACTTGTTCGTTTGTATGGACAGAAGCAGTATTTAAAATACAATCACCTATTTCAGTTACACTCTGTAGAGTTCTTCACTCCTTTCTTCCTAAGCTCGCTATTGAAAATAGTGCCTCCTTTTCAATCTGTCAATAGATTTTCTCTGTGTATTGTTATGTTTTTTCTAACAAGGAAGATGCAAATATAATATTTATGAAAATTTTGTGATTAAAATGTTAAAAATATCTAAAAGACTGCACTGCAATGTTTTTATTTTAAATAATTATGATTTTTAACAATAATTACGAATTACAGTGACTTGAAACTGCGTTTCAGCGTCTAGTGACGTCACTACTGTTATGACAACTTATTTGTAGTTATAGGTGTAAATGTAAACATATTTTATACGAAAATTAATTGCGTTTTTGAATAAAAATGGAAGTTAAGTTCATCAAAGCAGACTCCAGGAGGACCAAAAGTTTGTGTTAACATGGTTGAAACTTTTTTTTGTCGAAAGTGGAGAGTTTTCAAATGTAGAAATGCAAGGGACTAAATTACTACGGTATGCATAAATCACTGTTAATGTTGATGGATAGTCCATTATAAATTTATACAGAAAAATATCTCGAAAGTCGAAAAATAAAGGGATGTAAGTCAGCGACGAACATGTATGTCACGTACGTCAAGTGAGTGACAGACAGGCAGGAGTGACGTCATCGGAACTGTAGGTCCGTTTTCGCGAGAAAATTCAAAGTGTCAGTCTATAACCGCATTTTTTGCAATTACAGAGTTTTATTTTTTTATTATACCTTGTGGTCTATTCTACATGGAATAGGGTATTTCACATATTTTATTTTGGTTTTCATTTAAAATAATTATTTTAGTAAAAATATCTAATTAGTCCGTCAGTTAAATAACCAAAAAATATTGGACACGTATTTTTTCTTTTGTCACATAAACAAAAAATGAGGGCGATAAGTGCTTTGAAATTTAGCGTGACGTCGTGCTGTGCGACACTTTTTACCACCAAAGCGACGTAACGATGCCCCACTCCTGAACTTTAATGCGTTTTATCTTTGTCATTTTTTATAAGTTTGATAAAGCAAAAAGTGCGTGTCCAATATTTTTTGGTTATTTAACTGACGGACTAATTAGATTTTTCTTTTGTAAAATACCCTATTCTTAAAAATGAAAACAAAAATAAAAATATCGCATGTTTCATATTGTAACGAACAGTACGACGCTGATAGATATTTTCAGTTATTTGGACTAGGATATTTGATCCGACCACCATGATTGTATTCCATAATCTGTCTTCTTAATAGGTTTTAGTCTGCCTTCGTTAAAAAATCTGAATGCTAACTCAAATGAAAATTCGACGAAAAAAATACAATACTAACTTCTGCTAGTAGTGTCGCCCGTGTGAAATTAGTACCTGGGGTACAAATTATAGCTTATACGCTATTCCAGACTATATCTATATAAAGTGTCATCCAAATCCGTTCAGCCGTTCTAGTGTGATTGAGTTACAAACATCCAACCATCCAAACTTTCGCATTTATAATAAGGCGGAAAGTTGGATTTTCAGATTTACGTCAGGTTTCTCATTATTTTTTTTACCCAATCCGACTCACACCGGACACATATATATAGTCCCATAATGTCCAAAACACGACTTGTAAACAAAAAATATTACCTTTATCTATTGTACTTGTGTAAGGTTACGGGACCATAGTCATTAGTAAAATTACCGTGTTTGCTAAGCGTGTCAATTGCTTCATGAATGGTCATTTTGTTAAGTTATTAAGTCGCCCAGAAACCCAAATTATATTTGTGTTTAGTTTAAATTTTAAGATCAACAAACGTGCTTTGAGACAAAGGCTAAGAATTTTTGTAAAAATATTTATATTTTCTTATAATGAATCTTTAGTAATTATAATAAATTAATGAGCATCCAACAATTAGTTTTGCAAGATCAATAAACTCATTAATTTAAAGTCAGAATGTTTCTAACATGTATTGCAATGGAGTCAACTACATCATAATTAATTTTAATAAAAACTTAAGAAAATACAGGCGTCATATATAATTTATTTTTCGCATAGTTTCAAGATAAATTTTGTGCAACTAATTGTCAAGTCATGATAAGGAAATTACTGACACAATATACCCATAAAGACCCATAACGGGTTTATCAATAAGTTTAATTATGTAGTCGACAGTAGCAATAAGCTACTGTAGAATACGTACTTAGATAAACTTAGGGTACAGGCTTCAAATGTATGCGATCATTACGGATTAAGTGATTCAGTTTTTGCTATCCCCAGATTTATGTACTCTACATTTGGGCACGGCAAAAACCGAAACGTTTCCAAGGGCACAAGTGACGTATCCCACAATTTCTATTTACGAAAACGGTCCATTCATATTTCAAGTATATACGTATATTTCAAGTTCAAGTTCGACATTTTCGCAAGCCGAAATCGAATCGTGAACAGACTGACTAACGGTTATTTCTTCCGACATTCCGCCGCTTACCTAGTGCCATAAAAATTTATACTCTGTCCTGAAAAATGGCATAGCTCCTACTATTATTACCTACTAACATAAAATCTCGTGACAATTTTCATCTAACGAGTCCTATTCATGTCTCAGAATTGGCTCTTAGCGCAAATTAGTATTGTAAACGAGTTTTTTGTGAATATGGTTTCACTAGTAGGTGTCGGAAAACGTTAACAAAATTTATAGTACTTCAAAAGCATTTTCAGAAGACTGATAGGCAACGATCTTTGCCAAAGCTCTAACTTTCGGGAATGAAAGAATACTTTTTCATAAAACGACTTTTTTGTGTACCTACCCGATATTTTCTAGATTTATTTGCTGTAAAATTTGTGTATTCTAAGAAGAGTTTGTAAGCGCTTCTTTAAAATGTTTTTTTTTTTGTTTAACTGAGGTAGAGAATTTGATTTATTTTCGGTATGTTTATGAACGGTGTGAGAAACTAATGATAAGCTTATTATAAAAAGTCCACCGTCACAAAAAGAGTTTAGCGAATTTAGGTAGAAAGATTGTAACATCTAGAAATGTTACCTAATTTAGAGGTAAAGAGACAACTAGTAGAAATTTGAGGTACTGTTGCAGCTCTTTATCGATCAATAGACAATACAATTATACTAGATGGCGCTAGACATACAGTGTTCATTTACTTAAAATCTTAAAAATGTAAATTGTGTAAATGTTGAATCTAATTCAGTAATTAATAGGACCTAATAAAAAATTCTGTGTTGCACTTTGTGTGAATCTAGACGTATGATTTAGCGTAACGAAACGTTATTTTTGGTTCATGACATTTCTTTTTTCAATCTGAGCTAAAACGGAGCACACCGAAATTTATTTGTTGCACTTTGTGTGAATCTAGACGTATGATTTAGTGTAACAAAACGTTATTTTTGGTATATGACATTTCTTTTTTCAATCTGAGCTAAAACGGAGCACACCGAAATTTATCGATTAAAATATTTACTAAAGCACTTTTATCATGTCTCGAGGTGCTGGAGGAACCAGGATTAAGTTCAAATGCGTTAAGCTTAGAATATAGGACGCTGTAAGTACTACTTTGGGATTTTTCTGTAGAGACGCGAGGTCTGGGCGTGGTATTTATGAGACTCACCAAATTCTTTTCTTGTCGACAGGGTCCTAGATTATATTTAAGATGATATGAGAAAAACTTATTAGAAAATGGTCGGATCGTAACCTCACTTTTTTGGAATAATAATTGAAAGAACAATGCAGTCTTAGCAAAGGGTTCTGAACACAGACGTCCATGTGTCCAGGGATAATCAGGATTGTATGGCCACAGCTACGATACTGCTTGTGGAATCTTCAGTCCGGATCTGGATCATTGATCTTCGAATGATTGGGTAATAATTGTTCACCTTGAAGTGTAAGTGCTACGTACAATTTTATATAGAACTATAATGGAACCTAGTCTACATAAATGTGACAGTGTTCTTAAATGTGAGTAGTGATGACCAATTTGATGGATTATTTTTGCTACCAACATCCCTCACGCAATAAATCTGTAGTAAGTAGAGACTTGTGCCGAAATCTATCTTTGACGCTAGCCGGTGAGAAGAAAAATTTCTTTACAAGATCTATCTTTTGCTGGTAGTTTTTATACGTCTAGCAAGAATAGTGACTATACGCAAAACATATCATACTTAATAATTTAATCATAAGTTCGATAAATAAAAAATATTTCACTTTGTCGTAACAAAACCACTTCCTTGCGTTATCAAATAAAATCTTTCGTCCGTACAACGCAAGGTAGTTAAAATCTTCTTTACATCGTAAATTGCATTGATTTCGTTCGTTCACGTTCGGAAACCGCTTTCAGCTGGGAACAGATTTGTGACACCTTACGCGACTAAGGAGTGGCGACGTGACAAATTGTTGCGTGCCCATTTACCCGTCATTGATGTGGGCAATGAGCACGCGTGACTTAGGGGTCATGTCGTGTATTTTGGTCTTCATTTAACATTAACATCTTTCCGAATTATTTATCTTGATTTTGAGTACTTGTTATAATCACAGTGACACTGGTTTCCTTTGGCTGCTGCTTTTTGATTGAATGAAGCTTTATAAAGTTTGATTTTTATTAACTACTATTTTTTTTGTGGGGTGGGAAATCATCCAATGACATCTCCCACTCTAGGCTGAAGCGGAAGGGCGTGTCAGACTCTTACTGACTCAAACCCACCCCTGTTGTTGCTGTTGTTGATATGATGGTCTCTCAAAGATGGTGGTCTAATTGTTTTTTAAGAATTCCCATTAAAAGGAAAGGACCATTTAAATAAAATTTCCCTTTCATTTGAAAGGTATCAAATGAAAGGGAGAATAATACGAAAAGAGTGCTTTCTATTTTTTTAACTATGGTACTTTATGAAATATGTACAAATCTTGCACCCGTGTAACTTTTTTGGCGAAAACGTTTCCCGAAAATGCTAATAAGGTGGGTTTACAATACGCGGTGACAAAGAATTTTTTGGTTTGACGTTCTCAAGGAAAAAAAATAGGTGAGTCAAAATACGCTAATTAAAAAACATTTCAATTGAACTAATTTCTCGCCGTGTATTTTTCATAACATTTAACATCACTAAACAACTAACTCATAATTTTTTACGATTAAATTTTTGACACAAAAAATGCATTTGGGATATTCGTATCAGGCGGCCCGTTTTATGTGTTATCTTTATCAACAAAAAATATCAATGCACATCTATGTGTATTAGGTATATACCTACGTATATAAGTATAGTGACTAAGTAGGTATGACGGAAAGGTGTGGTCATATTTTAAGAACCGGTTCTGCTCATGGAAATGAAGAAGACAATTCCCAAAAAAAATATTGAACTTTCCATACAAAGTTATCATCAGTTGATCAATATTTGTACGGGATCCTGGGAGGTACAAAAGTTTCTTGAAGATAATTGTTCCTACCGATGGGCAGATGCAGCTTTTAAAATATGACCACATCTTTCCGTTACACCCTGTATTTAGAAACGGAAATATTATTCAATAGGTACTTAGGTTACTGACATAATTTGACACGCATTGTTATCGAGCCTTGCCGTGGTTATTTATTTTAACAGCCTGTAGAAGACCTTTGCATGGTCAATTGTACAAAATTGTCTTCATCATTTCAGCCGAAAGACGTCTATTGCCGGACATAGGCCTCCCCATGTGTGGCTGCAACGACCGGTCCTGTGCGTCTCGCATCCATCGGCTCCCCGTAACCCTCGCTAGGTCATCGGTCCACCTTGTGGGACCGAACGCTGCGTCTTTCGGTACGCGGTCGCCACTCCAGAACTTTTCGGCCACGAGCATTCGTTTTGCGAGTAATGTATCCTGCCCAATGATTTTAAAAGGAAGGATGGGCGTCATCTGAACATTTTACTTAAGCCTTCTTCATACAAGCAAAAAGTAGCACCATCTGTGATATTTCATACGAATTAGGTTGCATAGGTCGACGACGTAACCTTGTACGTGCATACATGACTTTTTCATCACATTTTATCGGAAATAAGTAAGTTGAAATGTTAAACAACTCATTGGTATAGGTAATAATTATTAGGATAAGATAGTACGATAGACGAAATAGTTTAATATACACAATATGCCAAAACTACAGCTGTCCTTTAAATATATATTTTTTTAATTTTCTAAGTACTCTTTTTGTTTCTTATACTATTTTTCTAATACAAAAATAAAACACAAATATAAAATGACGTCCGTACAAGGTTACTTCATTAACTATGCGCTCGCTGATGGCAGCGCGCGACATGGCCGCCATGTTGGATTTCGGTAGTAAAATCATCGCTTTATAGATGTATTAATTGAATAGTTTAATTGAAACGTATGTAATGTAAGGTTATGAACCGAACATACGATATACCATGTTTCTTTCGAAAAAGGAGGAGGTTCTATGTTCGTCTGTATGCACGTTTTTTTTTTTTTTATGTATGTCTGCCGATTTCTCCGTCACTTGTGGACCGATTTTCAAAATTCTTTTTTTATCCGAAAGAATATACTTCCGAGGTGGCCTCATATAATTTTTTTCGAAATTGCTTCAGTGCTTTTTGAGAAACTGAACAAAAACGAAAAATACGCATACCTCGATGACATTTTGGTGTTCTCCAAATGTTTAAAGGAGGCTGGCGAGAATGTATGTAGAATTGGACCCACTGTTAGGAGTAACGTGCAGTATGGAAACTTATAACTAGTGATAGAACTTTACAAAACTAGCAAAAAAGCCAATGGCAGTTAGTTGTAGAAGCTGGGAGAAAAAAGATACGCAAGCTGAAGCGTTATAACCTAAAACTAATCAAATAACGCTTATTAGTATCAAAAAGGTGTTCAATCGGAATAGAAATACACTATAGTGGTTACTGCATCTGACTGGAGAATATATAGGTAGGAGGTACCTATCTAGCCAAGTCGTCAATAATCCACAAAATCGCATAGAACAGTAGACATCCCACGTTAGCCGTTGAAAACAAACAATGGAATAACAATCATTTGTTTTGTTTTGACAAATTGACACAGATTATACCACCAGCTTTTAGCATAACCTTCCATCCTACGTTATCAAAAATGATCGTTTATAATTATTATTTTTAGTATTGCATATTTCTATTCCAAAAATATAAATGTGTTTTTTAACTTTTATATTTAAGAAAATTTCGTTTAAAGTATGGCAGAATGTAGAAACCGGAAATGATAATTTGAAAGAAGAGAAAAAGAAAATTTATAAAGAATGGAAGAGGAAGGCAAAAAAGGCGGTTGCAGTTTCCAGGGCTAAGGCGCAGGAAAAATTATATGATTTACTGGACAGCCCCAGAGGCCAGAAGGAGCTCTACTGGATTACAAAATTAAGAGAAAGGAGAACGAGGGATATAATGCATATAAAATGTATGAAGGATGAACTCGGTAAAGTCTTGTCGAAAGATGACGAAATAAAAGAGCGATGGAAGGTTTATTTTGAAAAGTTGATGAACGAAGAGAATGAATGGAGTGGTGTGCTCAAAGAGGTACAAGTAAATATGGGTTTGGTGAGAGAAATTAGCATGGATGAAGTAAGAAAGGCAGTTCAATGTATGAAAAATGGAAAGGCCATGGGCCCTGATGATATACCAGTGGAAGTATGGAAGTGTTTAAAAGAGGATGGATGTATGTGGCTGACTTTATTCTTCAATAAGTTGTTGTATGAAGAAGTGATCCCACAAGAATGGTGCAATAGTTCGCTAGTGCCCATCTTCAAGAATAAAGGGGATGTACAGGACTGCAACAACTATCGAGGGATAAAGCTCATGTCACATACTATGAAAGTATGGGAGAAAGTGATAGAGAAAAGATTGCGAGAGGAGAGTGAGATTACCCCGAACCAGTTTGGGTTTATGCCAGGTCGAGGGACAATGGACGCCACCTTCGCTCTCCGTCAATTGTGCGAGAAGTACAGACGTGTGCACAAGAACTTGCACATGGTGTTCATTGATCTTGAGAAAGCGTATGATAGGGTACCTCGGGATGTGTTGTGGTGGGCCTTGAAAGAGAAAGGTTTGCCTGGGAAGTATGTTGAGTTGATTCGTGCTATGTACAGACAATCTAGTACCTACGTCCGGTCGGCTGCTGGCAACACCGATAAGTTCAGTGTGGCTGTAGGCTTGCATCAAGGGTCGGCTTTAAGTCCTTACCTCTTCCTGTTGATTATGGACGCTCTTACGTCGGAAATACAGGAAGAGGCACCCTGGTGCATGCTGTTTGCCGACGACATTGTTCTGGTCGGTGAAGATGCACCTGAGATCCAGAGCAGATTGGAGAAATGGCAACAGAAGCTGGAGAAAGTTGGCTTGAAAATCAGCAGAACCAAAACTGAATACATGTTCTGCGATTTCGGCGGTCTCTCCAGTTCTGAAGCTGTAGTGCTAGATGGCGCGCTTCTCCCAGTCTGCTCCGATTTTCGGTATCTCGGTTCACTCGTGCAAAGCGATGGCGAAATAGATCGGACTGTTAAGCACAGAATTAACACTGGATGGATGAAATGGCGGCAGGTCACCGGGACTATCTGTGACTCCCGCATTCCCCTAAAACTTAAGGGGAAGATTTATAAAACAATGGTCAGACCTGCTGTCTTGTATGGTTCAGAATGTTGGGCCACAAAAGGGCTGAATGAAAAGCAATTGCATGTAGCTGAGATGAGAATGCTAAGAGCGATGTGTGGTGTTACGCGCATGGATAGAATTAGGAATGAGTATATAAGAGGAAGTCTGAAAGTGGCACCGCTGACTGAAAAGTTGTGTGGAAATCGGTTGTCGTGGTATGGGCATGTGATGCGGAGGAATGAAGAAAATGTCGTGAGGAAAGTCTTGTGTATGGATGTGGATGGCTATAAGAGTAGGGGAAGGCCAAAGAAACGATGGTTGGACTGTGTGAAAGAGGATATGGGTAAAAAAGGGGTGACTACAGAGATGACGACTAATAGAGGAGTATGGAAGAAAAAGACATGTTGCGCCGACCCCAAATAAATTGGGATAAGGGCAGGAGAATGATGACTAACTTATGTGTTTTATTTATTATATTTTACATGTATTATATTTAAAAAAAAAAGACAAGCGTAAACGTTGACAATAGTAACAACATAAATCATATTATGAGTAGGTTGGAATGTAATTCGAAACATGGTGCGTTTAGTAACTGCCACACAATAACATGGTGCGTTACCGTGCGTTTAGTGACTCATTTTTAAGTAAATAAAAATCTTTTCTAACTTTTGATTCCCATCTTCTAGTGACTCAATACTTTTTATATAATCCTCTTATAAACACTCATTTATAATAAATATACACTTACAAGTGAATGGCTCTTTGTTAATTTATAAATAATGTGGGGCCAAACACGCCATCCTCCTTTCACGTTCCATGTTAGTTTTTTAGTTCTGGGGTATAACAACTAAAAATCGAAAAATAAAAAACTTTTTTACAAAAAAAAACAACCGACTTCCAAAAAAAAAATACACTAAAAATTAAAAAATAATTTTAATTTCGGAAGTCGGTGTCAAATAACGAAGAAGTAAAATACAAACACCGACTTCCGAAATTAAAATTATTTTTTAATTTTTAGTGTATTTTTTTTTTCGGTTGTTTTTTTTGTTATTACAAGCAAAGCTAAAGCGCGTGGACCGCGGTCGACTGAGTTGCGTTAGCCCCATTTTAGGGCCAGAGCACTGGTGTCATTTCATCACGCGGTTTGGCCAGTCCTTACGCAAGTAATATATAAGTCAATGATCCTGCCCACTGCCACTTCAGCATGGCAATTCTTCGGGTTATGTCGGTAACTTTGGTTCTCTTGCGGAAATTGACTTACCTACGGTGGAAAAAAAACATTGTCATGAAGAGTCTTGAAGCCTGACGATCATTACTTATTCCTTATCCACAAGAAGTGGTATTTCCTCGGAACTAAAATATCGTTTCAGGATACTGGAACCTTTTCTTTGGACACTAGAAAATTACTTTTCAGGAAAGACGTAACAATATTACTAGCCTTGTCTAAAAACAGCACATTATCGAACAGTAAGCCTCTGTATATTTTACCTAATTTTATTTATCAAAAACATTTACAAATAGTGTTTAAAATGTAACAGACTGATTCATTCACGTGTCTAGGGGTATTATAGGATTGTGTGTGTGTGTACATCAATCTCCTTCAATCAGTTGTAGCTCGCTCCAAGATCAACAAATACTTAGCGAGGAAAAGCGAGGTGGCGTTGGGAGCGGTTGGCGATGCGTTTTTGAGTGATTTTCTGCAATATTTAAGGTTGTTCATCATCATCATCATCATTTCAACCGGCTGACATCAACTGCTGGACATAGGCCTCCCCCAAGTGTCGCCACAGCGACCTTTCCTGTATATCTCGCAAACATCTGATTCCCAGGACCCTCATCAGGTCATCGGTCCACCTCGTGGGAGGCCTGGTTCACTACGAATTAATGAAAAACCTAGACAGGTACGCAGGAGAAGAGTCGTCATCATCGTTTCATCCGAACGATATCCACTGTTGTACAAAAGCCTCTCCCAAGCGTCGCCACATTCGACCGATCTTGTGTTTTTCGCATTCAGTGAACTCCCGCGGCATTCACCAGGTGGGGCATATTGCTCACAGAACGGACAGCCAAGAGAGCTTAAGGGTTCTTAAGTGGCGACCGCGTACCGGTTGACGTGTTGTTGGAAAGAAAGGTGCCAATGGTCTGACCAATTATCTGGTGAGGCTACAAGGATTGTAAGCAACTCATGCCTGTCGTATTCCAAAAGCCGCTGTCACAGAAGAAACCAAGCGGTAAAACGACAGGTTTTCATGAGTGGATACCCAAGAATCTTTAATTTTGCAATGGTCGCCACACCTAAGTTATTTTTAGTTGAGAAACATTTTGCAAAATAAAAATTCTTTGTCATAATCATGAATTCATGATACAAAATGTTACTTTACAAAAAAATAGCTTCGGTGTGGACGCACCATAACGAAAAAATATTAAGAGGCACTATACGATAATTTTACAGATGTGAAATAATCATAATTGAAATGATCTTTCATGTCGTGCATTAAAACTTGTAGAAATACATTATTTTAACTGTAAAATCACGTAAATCAGCGATATCGGCAAAATTTCGTATACGGTCTCTTAACCATTCATCTATAGACAATCTAATTAAAATAAATACCACAGAGGCAAGTTAATTTTATACAAGTTTAGCTCCACTTTACACGTTTCATCAACCCCGAACCTCTTACTGAACCAATTACATTGGAACATTGTTTCAGTGAAAAAGCACTTGGAAGTTTACGCCCGGCAAAACAATAAAGTAACAAAATAGTTGCTCTTCGTCATGGCTGTTTCAGCAAGCCCGTAAAAGCTGAATTTTGTTGACATTGTGTTACTTTGTTTTGAATTTATTCAACGTATTGCAATATCACTAAAAACTATGTAGCACTGAAAGTGGGTACTTCAAACGGGGTGAATAGATATGCCTAGGGGAAGCGGATAAATTCTTAACATGAGTTACCGCAACCCTGGGCACCCAGGTAGGGAAGGAACAGGGGTGGGTTTTAGTCAGTAAAAGTCTGACACGCCCAGGAGATGTCATTGGATAATTTCCCACAACACAAAATAAAAAATAGAGGGTGAATAGATACAACACTTTTTGGGGGTTGTCACGTTATTTAGAAATTGTTTTCAACATTTTAGAATACCAATTTATTCATGAACTGTAATTAAATATAGATCGATGTTTTGCTAGAAACTAATAATAAGGTATCAAAGTGAAAATCTTTATCAAAGTTTTGTTTCTATTCACCTCATTTGTAAGTACGAATTTTTGTGTTAAGGCGCGGTATTACGAGTACCTCAATAGTAAAAAAAAATGGTTTCTTGTATAGTCGAGTATGACGTAATGCAATGAAAATATTCTTTATACAGTGGACAGAGAAGGATTTAACGGAAAATTTTAACCGAATAGAATAGTAAAAATAGTTTGATATTCCCAATAAAAAAATCGGAAATTGCTCCACAAAAATAAACTTTGGCGTTGAACATCTCTGTATTTTCAGCGATAACAACATATTTTTTTTAAGGATTAAATAGAATTAGCATTATAGTAAAACTTTGACCGGATAATTATTTAATTGATTGTGTATATTCTGGATAATCTAAAGAAAACCCGTAAAATAAATGCCTATTAACATCGTCAACACGACTATTATGTTCAATTCTCAACCTTATTTGAAGCTATCTCAAATCGTAGTCAGTCCGCGCCTTAAGTCAGAGGTCGGTAACGAAAGAGGTGGCGAGACAAACTGGACGCGTACAGGGAGGGCTGGTTTGAGGAAGCACGGGAGAAGAGTTCCTGCTGGAAGGACTTGCGGCGGGGAGGTCTTTGCCCAGCAGTGGGACAATGTAGGCTAGTTAAAAAAAAAATAAGTCAACCGTAATTTTTTGACGATACTGACTTACTAGCCGTTGAACCAAAATAGGTGGTATGCGTACGTTCAAAATCAATACTAACACTAATCAATCCCACAAATGTCAGTTAAAAAATAAGTTATATCTGGTGGCTCTAGAATCTTACTCTATAAGAACGATGTTCCAAACTATTGAGTTTGGAACATCGTTCTTATGGAGTCAAATCTTTAACGATAAACGTACCGAAGTACGAATGAGTCTACCTACACAATTCAGTCTATAACGTAGGTACGATTTCCAAACTTTGCCTGATTATAAATATTTTCACCGCATAAACGTTGAAAATAACAATCAATAGGTACTGTTTAATTTACTCACGTCGAAAATACGTGAAATGTAAACGATTAAAATCTCTTGCGCGGTACGTGTATACAGTAACTCTTGTACAATCGTATAGCTATCAACGGATGAAGCTTCTTTAGTCCGCAGTTGCTAGGTTTTTGCTATATTTGAAATTGAAATGGAGTTAGAACAAAATAAATTGTTATTCTGCCCACCATTATGTTTTAGGAGAGAAAATGGAGAGTATCTCTAATATTCGATGTAAAAAAAAAATATGCCAAGAAAGGGAGTGACTACTGAACTGACGTTTAAAATAGAAGATTGGAAATAGCGATAAATCCAAATAAATTGGGATTATGGGCAAGAGAATGAAGATGATAAACACATACTATTGCTTGATTCCCCAATAAAAAGGAAAGCATGCGTAGTCTTTTTACACCCCATTGACTCTCAACCTCAAATTGTAATTTGTTGTGGTGTACAAGAAAAGGTTTATACCTACTAAACCTTAAATAAAGAATTAAAAAAAAGGGTTATTATATTTGAGTTAGATCCCAGAGCCGATACACATTACTTATTTTCTGACTAACAATATTTGTGTGATTGAGTAAGTAGTGTTAGTTTGTACTTTGTACATACGTATATCAGAAAATTAGTTATGTTTGGCGGCTCTGTTATCTTGACTATTCTACGCATATAGTAGCGATTGAAAAAAAAATTAACATCGTCAGCCATGTTTTTTTGATGTGAAAACTTTTTTAGGCGCGTTGGGCATTTTTGAGATGGGAAAAAACAATTGAACTCGCCACCGACACCGACACCGCTAATTGAATTGAAGTGAAAACTTCTTTAGGCGCGTTGGGCATTTTTGTTCAAGTTTGCACTTCTGTCGGCACTCCCGGAGTGCCACTCTTTTTTTTTACTTTATAAAGAACTTTTTCTTCTGAAACTTCTTAGGCAGCGATTCGAGTTTCGAATTGGGAGAGAATTGATAGTGAAATTTCACGAGGGAGAAAGATATAACTCCTCCCAGCTCTCACGCTAAATCTCTCTTTATTGATGTAAAACATCTATTGGCGCGGCTTGGCAGTAAAATCGACTCGAATGTCGTGACGGAAAACTGCATGACGCCGCCGCTCTCGACTCTCTTCTCCCTAGAAACATCTATGCGAAAAAAAGTAACACAATACACAACAACAACAACCAACAACAATAAACAACAACCACAACAACAACCAATAACCACAACAACAACCAACAACCACAATTAGCAACAACTAACAACCAACAACCACAACCAACAACAACAACTAACAACCAACAACAACAACAAACAACAACAACAACAACCAATAACAACAACACATTAAAATAGCCGTCACGGGACGCCCGGCAGATGTGAACAACTTTTTTCAACTTTATTTAATTTTATTACAATTAAGAAGTTGTACTCTTATCACGTGCAAACGCAATTTATTTTTTCAGTTTTTCATGTAGCTCGCTTCCCTCGTTCAGTACGAGCGGTCTTCATGTCGGATACCATTCAATGCAGAATTAATTTTGGCTTTCATACGTAAACGTATTGTATAATTTTGAATCAATGCAATCCGTATTACGTTGGTTTAGTCTATTTATATTTAGAAGATTTGGTAGATATCAAAACTTCTGAATAAATTTACTTCAGATTCCTGTTAATCTTCTAGTTATTGTAACTGAGTTATGTGAACTTATTGCGCAATGTTTATTTCAAATGTAAATTCTAGTAGCTCATTGAATGAATAATTAAAGTTTAGATTCTGCACATTTTTCTGACTAGAAAAACAAGCACTAAACAGTGAAAGAAAACTTAGAAGGAACGTTTTACTATACGTTCCCAAACTTACTTCGGCGGTTCATATACTAAAATTAGAACGATACAGAAATGATTAGTATGGCCCCTGCTCAAGGATGACACGCAAAATCGTGAAGCGTTCCACATTTTTCCTGCTTATGGGTCGTGAGTAATACATAAATTCTAAAGCGAGTCACCACGCCCTTTTTTTTTCACAGGCAACTGAAGGAACAGGGATGTGTATTAGTCAGTAAAAGACTGACACGCTCTCCCGCTCCTCCCAGTGGGAGAAATCATTGTTTGATTTACCAACCTACACAAAAAAAATGCTGGCTGTCTTAAACCGCAGAAGACTGGGAAAAGTGAAAATAGGGAAGGGAGGCCTTTGCCTTGTAGTGGGACAGTAGATACAGGCTTATTTTAATAAAAAACTTTTTTACAAAAAATACATTAGACTTCAAAAAATTGCAAAATAACTTTAATTTCGAAAATCGGTGTTTATATTTCGTTTCTTAGTTATTTGACACATTTCATAGTACATGCGAAAGTAAGTTTGTTACTTTTTCACGCCTAACCACTGAACCGCAAATCATGAAATTATTCATAATAATAGGTAGACGTTGTCGAGGGTACAGAAAGGACATAACTCTCATCTAAAGGAAAAAGACTATTCCAGAGGGAAAGAACAATAACTTTCCACGGTCACTATTGCTTTAGGAAGCTGGATGGCGCTACGTGTAGTTCGAATCATATTGCTCTCAAGGGAAGCCGGTATGAAATCATTTTTTATTATTATATCCAGCTTGTACTGGCCCACAGCTGGGCAAAAACCTTCCTCTATTCCTTTTACTGTTCTCGGTTCTGTTCTCTTTTTTAAATTCTCAAGGAAGACATTTAAAACATCTCGCCATCTCTTTCGTTTTCTGCCACGGCCTCGTCTTGCGGTTCTCTGGGTCAGACATAACCAGCCCAGTTCCATTTAAGTTAAGCAGCCTTCTGAGCCACGTCAACAATCTGCGTTTTAGAGCGCAGTATAGTGTTTCTAACACGATCCGTTATTTAAACACTAAGTAGGTATACTGCGCTCCATAGCACGTTGGAAAACTGACTTTGGATAAATGTTATATTTAATGTTTACCAGCAGAACTATATGTAATCCGAGTGAAAATCTAGAATGAACTTTATCTAATAATCATTATTAATCATCATCATCCGATTTTTAATGTCCCCACTGCTGGGGCACAGGCCTCCTCTCTCTGTGACCCAACACGGGTACGTAATTATTATTATTTCCGTTTAATATCAAATTAGAATAAATCAATCAATCTGCCTAGCCTTTTCCCAACCATCTTGAGGTCGACTTCCAATCTAGCCAGATGCAGCTGAATACCAGTATTTTACATGGAGCGACTGCCTATCTGACCTTCACAACCCAGTTACTGGGTAATACGATACCCCATGGTAAGACTGTGTAACAAGGCAATGTTAAAGCTTTGTTTATTTTACGACCTCTATTCCAAATTTTATTCTTTTCTACCTTTTTAAATTTCAAAATTCAAATATTACTTACCTTCTCTGTCTAGCCTCGGTTTTTATATTAAAAATCAGTTCAGATTCAGCAGCCGAGTTAGTAGAAGCTCCTTCTCATCCTTGTAATTAGCCGACGCTTCAGCAAATGACAGTTACCAGTTTTTAAGAGTTACTAGAACAGTGAAGTGCAGCTTTTATAACCAGGCAGTTCGTGTCAAAAATACAATTTATTTATTTACCTAGTCACAGTGTATGGTGTACGTACGATTATTAAGTGCTCCATGTAATCAAGCCTACAGTAAATATAAAAATATACGTTTGAACTCGTGTGTCATCCAACTCCTCATCTACGGTCGATCTCTGCGTGTCGCTCCTACGACCCTCCTCTACGTGTCACCACACCTCCAACCTCTGCAACGTGACAACTGGATGTCAGACTTTCGGGCTTCTGACGACCCGTACGACTGTCAAAGATCCACGATTGATAGCCGGGACCAACAGCTTAACGTGCTTGCCGAGGCATGGAGGAGTCTCGGTATGTAAAGTCACCCATCCATGGACCAACCCCGGCAAGCGTAGCTTAAACTGATGGATCGACCCGTGCGGCTGTTATTACTTTAGCCACGAGCTCTTCAATATCAAATACTTAATACCAAATTACAATATTCAAAATTATTAAAGACTGGTTTCAACAGTCACAAAAATGCGATTAACATTTCAGCAAAAATGTTACCTACATTAATTTCAGCTGCGAGGCACTTTTTGAGTTAATTAAAAATAACTTGAAACCTTAGTAAACGGTCTCCAAATTTAACGGGACACCCTTTAATGGCCCTTGGGGTGATAAAAAAAATATATTTGGTATAGTAACAATATTTTAAAAGGCGCCGTAAAAATGTCGGTGATATACGCTGTTTAATATAAATGGATACCCTGAAAACTTTCAGTCATTAATATTCGTTATATTTATCATATTTTTGATAAAAACATTTACTAGATTTATGGTTCAAAGCGTCATAAAAACTAACATTATCATCTTACTGCTTTTATCCTTCATTTTGGCTCCGTGCAACATGCCTTTTCCATATAATCTCTATCAGCCTTAATCTCAGTACCTCACGCCCGTTCTGGGTTCCATAAACCGTTTCTTTAGTCTTTCTTAACTATTGTAAGCCATTTACATTCATACCTCATTCTTATCTTAACTGCTTCCAATTCTCCTAATATTTAGTCATAACGAGAGGGCTGGTTAGATGGTCCGTTCTGGTCCTCATAAAAAAGATACCTGGAAGGATTTGTGGGAGACTTTTGGCCAGCAGTGTAACAGTATAGGCTTTTTTTTATGAGGTGGGAAATCATCCAATGACATCTTCTTCTAGGGTGGAGCGGGAGGGCATGTCAGACTCTTACTGACTAAAACCCACCCCTGTTCCTTCCCTGCCCTGAGTGCCCAGGGGCGCAGTAACTCTGTTTCGAATTTATCCACAAACCCTGGGCAGGCATCGGCCATGACGGGCCCCGTCATTATTGCTGACAACTATTTGAGGCGCGCGTGGAACACTACGCGCCGTCGACTCTCAGGCCTGGTGCTGATCGGACGGCGAGCTACCCATTACTCGCCGTCCGCAAGCCCAGGTCTACGGTGGCCGGAGATCGTCTCGCGACGCCGGAAGCCCCAGGCGTCTCCCGAGGCGGCTGCTGCTGAGGGTAATAGTAAAGGCTTAATGAACAACAAATAAGTAGGTAGGTACGTCCAAAAAAAAAAGATATGTCGCCCGCGTGAAAGTCGAAAATTCATTCAAGACATTTTTTATGTGTTTGATCTTTCTTTGCGTCATGTTTATTACAAATAAACATATTTTCTTTCTTTCTTTCTATTTATAGAATAGAATAGAATAGAATAATACTTTATTGTACACCAAAACAGTTAATAAACTTGTATAAATGAACATAAATCTATGGGTACAATGGCGGTCTTATCGCTGACAGCGATATCTACCAGACAACCTATGGATGGACTGAAAATTCTTAATAAAAAAGGGGGTAGTTTGCTGTGTAGGCTGCTAGTAAACTGAACATCAAAATTTTCTATAAATATTTATAAAATAGAATACATAATAACATATACATACCACATGTTACACAATTACGTAGAAGGAAGAGATAAGAAAAGTAGTAAAAAGATCGGTTAATGACGGAAGAGTTATGAGTATGTAGAGACAGAAAAGCATTAGAGAGAAAGGAAATGGTCTTTTACTAAATTTTTAAAAGAAGCGAGTGACTGGGCTTGCCTAACTGGCATCGGCAACGCATTCCACAATCGCACAGCTTGAACACTCCTAGTATAAAAAGTATCCTATATCCTTTTCATAGGTTACCCGTGTGCTAAACATCAAAATCTCCGATTAGCCGCTAAGACTTGAAAAGGTAACACACAGACAGAGTTACTTTAGCATTTAAAATATTAGTATGGATTTATATCTAAGTATTTTTTAAATAAGTTCAAGTCCTGGGTATCAATCAAACTAAATATGAATGAATATGAATTCCGATCGCTCAAGGGACCAAATAAAGTATAAAATAGAACTGTGAGCTGTAGTTGACTCGTGAATGGTTTATGACCGGAACATACTGCGCAGGTCATGAAAATCTGACGAGATCGGTCATTTACATTATTCCGTAGCTCTTCTAGAGAACTAGAGCAAATATATAAAAAGAGAATGCGATCTGCTAACATAACTACATAAATATATGTGGGAGAAATGTCTATTTTCTAGTATTATTTAAAGAGAGTACTGTACTTTTTTGTAGTACCCTCAGTTTAACAATTAAATTATATCGTACGACTATTCGCTCCCTGCCACTGACAAGCGAGCCGCATTATAAAAGAGGGTACAAGACGCTCGACCGGGCAGAAATCGTTTGACGTTGGACTCGGCAAGACGCTTCGGAATGGTTTGGTATGTTTTGATTTAAATATATTTTTATTGCTTCATTGCTATGAATTGTTATGATAAAATGTGATCATCTTTTATTACTTTAATACTGATGATTTTCACTGTTGATGTACTGTTATAAGATGCAATAATATTATATTGCTAATATTTACTAAAGTTATTCATGGTTATTAATCCGCTTTGGTCAGTAACTGATCTAATTTATGCATTGCTTTTATTATATTGATGATTTCTCTCCCATATGTCAATAAAATATTATATGAGAGTTCCCATGGAGTTTCTTGCCGTTCTTCTCCATGAAGACCTAGTTTTACGAACGGGCAACTAGATTTTCGATTATTGACAAGCCTATTTGAAATAAATACCTAGTCTTGTCTTTCTGTGTTTTTCTTCTTGATAAACCCTTTCCCTACATACCAGATTCATAGGAATATACACAGTAAATATCTAGTAAACATCTTGACATCAAAGCTTGATACGTAGGTGGAGGTAAAGATCTACACAATGTCGTTAATTCCCACATATAGATTAATTGTTGATATCCTACTAAAATATACAACTGATGTATAAATCACACCCCATAATACTTGTGTATCAAATTAAAAACTGTTCATTGGGGCGGATCAATTGATTAAGGCTGGAACGATAAAGCCTTTATTTTTAAATTAAAATACCTAGTCTGATTTATATTTTATAAAAAGAAAAATTGGAAAAGCTTCCAGGAAAATTATGGAAAAACAAAAGCACTTTTTTATAGAATTTTTGTATGAACAGCATAATTACTTGGAGAGGATAATTCCTGTTGGGTACATTTTTATTTATTTCGTATACTTAACTAACTATAATAATACTACACTTAAAAAAACACTTTTAACTTACGTACTAAAACTAATCTAATATAATAAAAAAACCATTTTTACAAAAAATAGAACCGACTTCCAAAAAAAGTGCTACATAACTTTAATTTCGGAAGTCGGTGTTCCTGGTTTTGTGTCTTCGTTTTTTGACACTGAATTCCGAAATTATCCGCATTGGACGTGACTTTACAAATTAATGACACTGGTGCCGATTCTCTTGTTCAATAACTAAACTAACATTGGAGAATTGCTGTCTTTTACTAAAAAGTAGTGCGAGAAGATGTCACACTAGTTTACGCCTCGCGCTTCATCGTGTTTTTAATCGACATGTTTTTATGTGTACCCTTAATTTGTATGGAAATATTAGTTCAACTTAATTGACAGCTCTAATTTACGTTCATCTCTTTCTTGTTTTATTAGAGAGAGAGAGAAAGAAAGATAGGAATAGCCTAAATTGAGTTTGGTTCGTGCAAAACAGAATCCGCACCATTGTCTTGTAAAAATATAATTTATAATATTTACATAACAAATTGCGACAGAAATTGTCTAGAGTAACATATATTATTTTTCAAAGAAATAAAACTAGTCGTTTGGACGTGACGTTCCATTCAAAACTTTTGGAAGTCTATAACTGCGCCTTAACCTTTTTAGGAGAAACTTAAAAGGCGTTTTGCCAATTGTGCACGTCGCGAAGCAGTAATGCTCGCGAAGAGGGAGGCGGCACACGTTAGGGAGACTCAACAGAGACCGAGTCGCCCTAGCGCCCCCAGCAGCAGCCGTCGCAGGAGACGCCGGGGGCTGCGAGACGATCTCCGGCCACCGTAGACCCGGGCCTGCGGACGGCGAGTAGCGGGTAACTCGCCGTCCGATCAGCACCAGGCCCGAGAGTCGACGGCGCGTAGTGTTCCACGCGCGCCTCAAAGAGTTGTCAGCAAAGGACGGGGCCTGCCACGGCCAGTGCCCGCCCTGGGGTGGAGGATAAATTCGAAAGAGTTACCTCGCCCCCGGGCGCGTAGGGCAGGGAGGAACAGGGGTGGGTTTTAGTCAGTAAGAGTCTGACACGCCCTTCCGCTCCACCCCAGAGCGGAAAGAGTCATTAGATGATTTCCCACCCCCCAAAAAAAAAAAAAAAAACTATACCACGCTGACTAATTGTGAAAACATGAAGTCTAATCTCATTCAAACATTTTCAGATGAAACTCGATATTATGGAAACCTTGCTGCTTTCATGGAGTATATGAGTGACAAGGCAAGCAACTTGACCGAATATGTATCCGGCCATGGGAGCTGGTGAAAAAGGCTGTTGGTGTCGAGGTGACCGAACTGCATTTGGTGGACTCTGTGATATCAGGTGTGTTGGACTTTCGTATGTTGCACGGCTGACACTTACGATGTTGCCAATAGATATAAAAATTAAATTACTATAAACTTAGACATCCAGTCAAAGATTTCGCTGATCACAATTTACCTGCTAAAAAGACCAAATGTAACTTCCGAGACAATAAGTTCATGCGTTGTATAAAGTGCTTTAAGGTGGATCATTTGTAAAGGGACTATCGTACTAGTAAGGATTCAAAATACTGCTACTAGGTTAATCTGATAAAACCTCTAGGCAAAATTACGAAACTGATGCCGTGCAAACTGGTGTAATACATTCTCGACCCAAATCTGAAACACGATTGGAAAAACAGATGGTTGCGACTTTATTTGTCTCATGGGCAATGGTGCAATTAAAGTGCTCATTAACACGTGACAGTGTTTGGGATTCCGCCAGTGGCAAAATACCTTTCAAAACTTGAATGTTACGTAGAATTGCAGAAAATACATTTTGTTCTACTATAATAGTTAGATTTGCATCGATGACTTTATAAGGACGGGACTTTAAGGAGAATGAAACATCTCAGATTCCGAGTAAATACTGAGTATATTTGATGTATTGATACGTCTTATAAGTACTCGCAGAGGTAGAAAATAATATACTTATCTACTACATCAGAACTTGAGTTTTGAGCTAGATCTTGTATTAGATCATTAAGTTGAAACCTTATCAATACCCTTTTTACATTAGGGAATTCTGTAACACAATTAAATACAGAACTAATAAAATTACACAAGATTTAAAAAAAAAGGGAATCATTCGTGGTAGTATCATCCCGACAGGCTTGTATCAGTGTTATTACAGAACACCTAATAATAATAACTCTGTTACAGACCCTACCCTCTTTCTGATTAATGACCACATCGGTAGACTCGTTTGCCAAGTTCTTTGGCGTTGCGTTTCAGCAAATGCTTTTATCTCCTGACTCCCCTGCTGAGTAGACAGCATTTGTTGCGCCTGAAAGTATTTTTAGTGGGCCATTAATGCGGCGCTGAACATATAGGTTGATATATTCGTATTGATCCATTCATGTTTTCTCTAAATCTGTGCCTGAAAGTATGGATAACTTGAGAATAGTTCTTAATTCTTTGCAAGGGCTGGCTTTGCTTAAATATAAAAAAAAATATTACAGTTATTCCTAGTCTCCTGTCCCTCAGTCAAACAGGTTCGCCAATTTTGCGGCCTTGCGGGATATTTTAGAATATTGTACCTATTTTTTTCTCAAACAACTAGTCCTTTCAATGTCTGTCCTTCACTTATATTTTAACAGTAGAAACCCTACAATTCTCAATATAAGTAATGTTGTAAGTCTCAATGATAGAAACTGAAAAGCAAAATACTTGAGAAAAAAAAAATATACAGATTTAAATTAAAATGCTACAATAGATAAAACTTTAGCTTCTAATTACGAAATTCTTAATGACTAACTGTACGTAGCCCTAGACAATGTACGCGAAAAGCTTTGATTTCCAAGCATTTCTAAAAATGTTCATAAGTAGGTAAGTCAAGTATTACCTCACTTGTAAAATCAACGAGAGTCAATCTAGGTCTTCTCAATTCGCCTTAACATCTCATAGATAAAGTTCTTGTACTTTTTCAAAAAAAATCAAAAATAATAATAATAATAAGTAAACGAAAACGAAATAATAATAAAAAAAAAACCACATGCCGTAGTTTTTATTAATGCTTTCTTTCAAAGTATTGCCTGTTAAAACCTGTGACAAACCTTACTGCACATGCCACCGATAATTGTCTGAAAAATGTTGTCTTTATTTTTGGAACCAAAATAATAATATGTGATCAAGCGGCGACATGTAGATGATAATAATTGCGGATGTTTTACCAAAACTGGTCTATAAACTTCTTACATTTTATCGCAACTGATGTCTGTCGCGCAATTGACCATGTCAAAAGACTGGTGAAGGTCCTCACTGACTATTTCACGGTAGTTGATAATTCCACCCAAAGAAGCTGCAAGGATGCCGTTGGTAAATCGAACTTCATTGTCATCAATTGCAAAAATAAAACCAATGGATAAACTCCCTTTCAGCTTCTTATGGGTTGCAGTTGATCGCCTCCAGCCATTTCTGCCCTTGCTATGATGACCTTGAACGCTTGGACCTTAATACTTGTCGAGAACTAGCGAAACGTCACATAGACGATCGCGTGCGGGTAAAAAACTTAACTTGACCAAAGTAAAGACTGACCCATTTAAAAAAAAATCTCGACAGTAATTTTAAGGGTCCATGCGTTATAACAATTGGAGACTTGTATCTCCAGATATGAACTAACAGAATCACTAGATTCTAGAAATTAGCTTTTTGGCTTGTACGCGCCCGTAACATTCTGGCCAGGTGTTGGGTGAGTGCTTGGTAATGAGTATACTATTTTGGCCGTATCCTTGAAGGATTGTTTACCGAGGCCATTTTGTTTATGCCGCGCCTTCACGAAAGGTTTTTACCGAGGCAATATTTGTAATGTGATTTCCGCCGTGCCATCTTGTAAGGCTTTTTACCGAGGCAATGTTATCACAGTTTTTTATTTTTGCCGTGCCTTATACAAGGCTTTTTACCGAGGCAATATGTATATAGTGATTTCCACCGTGCCTTTATGTAAGGCTTTTTACCGAGGCAATGATATCACAGTTTTTTTTTATGCCGCGCCTTATACAAGGCTTTTTACCGGGGCAATATGTATATAGTGATTTCCGCCGTGCCTTTATGTAAGGCTTTTTACCGAGGCAATGTTATCACAGTTTTTTTTTATGCCGCGCCTAATACAAGGCTTTTTACCGAGGCAATATGTATAAAGTGATGTCATCCTGTGATGATCATTTTTGTTAGATGATTAAATCTAAGAAATTATGAAATTGTTATAATTTAACATTACATCTAAAAACCGTATTATTGAATTATTGTTCACGAGCCTTTATACCGGCTGCTCGTCAGAATGGCCGTGTGGGAGAAATGTCTATTTTCTAGTATTATTTAAAGAGAGTACTGTACTTTTTTGTAGTACCCTCAGTTTAACAATTAAATTATATCGTACGACTATTCGCTCCCTGCCACTGACAAGCGAGCCGCATTATAAAAGAGGGTACAAGACGCTCGACCGGGCAGAAATCGTTTGACGTTGGACTCGGCAAGACGCTTCGGAATGGTTTGGTATGTTTTGATTTAAATATATTTTTATTGCTTCATTGCTATGAATTGTTATGATAAAATGTGATCATCTTTTATTACTTTAATACTGATGATTTTCACTGTTGATGTACTGTTATAAGATGCAATAATATTATATTGCTAATATTTACTAAAGTTATTCATGGTTATTAATCCGCTTTGGTCAGTAACTGATCTAATTTATGCATTGCTTTTATTATATTGATGATTTCTCTCCCATATGTCAATAAAATATTATATGAGAGTTCCCATGGAGTTTCTTGCCGTTCTTCTCCATGAAGACCTAGTTTTACGAACGGGCAACTAGATTTTCGATTATTGACAAGCCTATTTGAAATAAATACCTAGTCTTGTCTTTCTGTGTTTTTCTTCTTGATAAACCCTTTCCCTACATACCAGATTCATAGGAATATACACAGTAAATATCTAGTAAACATCTTGACATCAAAGCTTGATACGTAGGTGGAGGTAAAGATCTACACAATGTCGTTAATTCCCACATATAGATTAATTGTTGATATCCTACTAAAATATACAACTGATGTATAAATCACACCCCATAATACTTGTGTATCAAATTAAAAACTGTTCATTGGGGCGGATCAATTGATTAAGGCTGGAACGATAAAGCCTTTATTTTTAAATTAAAATACCTAGTCTGATTTATATTTTATAAAAAGAAAAATTGGAAAAGCTTCCAGGAAAATTATGGAAAAACAAAAGCACTTTTTTATAGAATTTTTGTATGAACAGCATAATTACTTGGAGAGGATAATTCCTGTTGGGTACATTTTTATTTATTTCGTATACTTAACTAACTATAATAATACTACACTTAAAAAAACACTTTTAACTTACGTACTAAAACTAATCTAATATAATAAAAAAACCATTTTTACAAAAAATAGAACCGACTTCCAAAAAAAGTGCTACATAACTTTAATTTCGGAAGTCGGTGTTCCTGGTTTTGTGTCTTCGTTTTTTGACACTGAATTCCGAAATTAAAGTAATTTAGCGCTTTTTTTGGAAGTCGGTTCTATTTTTTTGTAAAAAAGTTTTTTATTTTTTACTTTTTAGTTATGGTTTGCCATTAAACTGTGTTGACAATTCATAGACATACGATAGCAGCAAACGCAGTTGATTTGCTGTCAATTTTTGAAGAGTTCCTTTATGTGTCTCCGAAACCCATCGTCAGATTTATATGAAATTTAAATGGGACCATTTCGGAACAAACCCCCTTTGAACAAAAAAAGAATTTTGCAAATCCGTCAATAAATGACAGAGTTATGCCCGAAAATACATAAAAAAAGCATCCGAATTGATAACCTCCTTCTTTTTTGAAGTCGGTTAAAAATGAATCCCTATTTTCTTTGGTCACGGCATCACACGTGAACTTAGGGCTGAACTGATTTTGTTAATTATTTTTCTTTCCTTTTTTTCTGTCTTTTTTTCTGCGCAACTTTCTTAAAAAATTAAGAAAGTTGCGCAGAAAATTTGAAAATTTCAGAAAACTTAACGACTAATTATTAATCTTCGTGAGTTTGACAGTTCGCGCGTCAGGACAACGTCTGTCGGGTCAGCTAGTGTAAAATAATTACGTCATAGAAAAAATCCTCCGCATCGCTGTCGACTGATAATATTCCGAAAAGACTTACGGCATCGTAATGTGGCAATGCTTATCCTCCGTCCAAGGTGAAAGCCAACCCTTGGGTCAGATAATAATTTTGATCAGTTCAGTTGAGTCGACCAATCACAGCAGCTAGGATGACATGTTCAAGCTTTGAGTGACAGGGGTTAGGCTTTTGCATTCTAGGGTAGTGCAGAAAATGCCCGATCATGGTCGTGTCATGTCCGTACATTTGGAGAATGACAGGCGCTTTACTTGTTTCAGCTCGGTTTAGACTGCTTTCATATTTGCAATTTTGCAGAACAATTCTACATTCAACGGCAGGTCAGTTGCGTTTCATGTTTTTAGTATGCAAATCTTTTGTAAACACATTCGACAGACGTCATAAAAACTGCACGATTAATTCGGTTGACTGCATAAAGAATTAGCTACGAATGGTGAACTGAAATAGGAACAAACCAAAGAACACGTGAAAAAAGAATTGGTTGATGTTAACCAAACCTATACGGTCCCACAATACTCCTCCAAATCCTTACATATATTCTTTTCCTAAGTTAGCGTCTCGGTCACCTCGCCACCTCTTCCTAGGCTAGCCTCGGTGGCGTGGTCCATCCTCAGGCACCCAGTCTCCTTCAAATCCTTGCATGTATTCTTTCTCTCCTCCAAAGCCTTGCATGTCTTCTCTTCCAGAGCCACCTCGAACCAGGCCTTGCGGTAGGCGTCTAGATCATCTTGCCACCTTTTCCTAGGCTAGCCTCGGCGGTGTCGTGCAACCTCAGGCACCCACTCTTCCCCAAATCCTTGCATGTATTCTTTCTCTTCCAAAGCCTTGCATGTGTTCTCTTCAGAGCCACCTCGAACCAGCCCTTGCGGTAGGCATCTAGGTCATCTCGCCACCTTTTCCTAGGCTAACCTAGGCGGTGTCGTGCATCCTCAGGCACCCACTCTTCCCCAAATCCTTGCATGTATTCTTTCTCTCCCAAAGCCTTGCATGTATTCTTTTCCAGAGCCACCGCAAACCAGCCCTTGCGGTAGGCGTTTAGGTCATCTCGCCACCGTTTCCTAGGCTAGCCTCGGTGGCGTCGTCCATCCTCAGGCAACCACTCTCCCCCAAATCCTTGCATGTATTCTTTCTTTCCCAAATCCTTGCATGTATTCTCTTCAGAGCCACCGCAAACTAGCTTTTGCGATACGCGTCGAGGTAATCTCGCCACCTCTTCCTAGGCTAGCGTTGGCGGTATCGTCCATCCTCAGGCAAATCCTTGCATCGAACCAGCCAATTTATACGTTGTCACAAAAATTTGGTCATTTACGTCTCAGGGAATATTTACTTAGTTTTGAATCTTTTACAAATGCCAAGTTTTGTTTTGTTTTTGGGTGTTTCTTTTTCTATTGTAATGTTTTTTTCAGTACAAAAATTATCCTGCTTATATCTGATGAATAGATATAAATTTACGGTTACCACTTACTAAACGATTGTAAAGTTACGTAAATGGTAGTATAGGTGAGGGTAGTCGTCTGTGAAATGTAATTTCATAGAAAATCCATCACGTTCGTGACTCAGCAATAATGGTCATGCTCAAACGTTGCCGCCATTTGCACACGCTTACGACATCTTTCTGGAATGTGATATTATGGCTTTTAACTTAGCATTGTGAAATTGAAAATCTATTTATTTAGATTAATCTGTACAGATAAAAGTAATTCTGAATTAACACTAGAGTATACGCGCGGGCCACATATATGTAACCCAGTTGTTATATTGTTGCATAAGTTAACTAAGCCTTGCAGTGAAATATGGTATATTTCTCAAGTACGACTCTCATGGCACCCGGATGTCTGTAAAAATCGTCTTTGAAGTTCATGGGCTACGCCTGAAGCACACGCGTACGTTGGAGTAAAATAAATGTTAAGTGTACAAGCGGTGAAATTGAGGTTAATAAATATGATAATAATATATTTTCAAAAGTATTTACCTACTTACTTTAAAACATGCTGTCAATTCGTGTTTGTAGTTTGTATTTATAGATTTTTCATGTATTTTTTGGTAACTTACAGGTCGTGGATAGCTCAAAATCAGTAAAAATGGCTGCTGGAGGACAATGGAAACGATAACATAAACAAATCAAACTTAAAAAAACATTACCCTCCTTCTGGGGCAGTCGGATAGAAACAAAACAAATAAAACTTATCTAACAAAACAAATATGATTCTTTATTGAGTGATACGAGTACAATAGCTTCACAAAACTTTTATATCGAGACTGGGACCCCTTTGTGTCATCTCCTTTCATTTTATATAAAATTACCGTTTTTTAATATAAAAAAATACTTTCTATCTTGTTGGTACTATGGATTCTGCTTTCAGTCCATGGTGGACCATTGTGCGTGAAAAATTACCTTGGTTCGTATTTAAAAATCAAAGAATATCGAAGAAGACCCACAGGTGTCTAATTGAAACTGAAAGATTTATTTTTAATTATTTCATTCATGAAATCACCAGCCTAAGAATTATGTAATTTCCTCATTTTGTTGTATAGGCCTGTACCTACTGTAATGTTACTTTTCTGGAATAATATTTTATCCTAAAATATATTATTAATGTCGTATGCAACAAGAATATAAATCACATCAAATCAATTGATTTGATAACTTTATGTGTAACATCTTCTAAGGGGGTGACTACAGAGATGACGACTAATAGAGGAGTATGGAAGAAAAAGACATGTTGCGCCGACCCCAAATAAATTGGGATAAGGGCAGGAGAATGATGATGATGTGTAACATCTTCCCTTTCACTTTCCTGAGGGAGTAATTTGGTGAAATGGGACGAAAGTGTGTAACAGGAAGCCGGGCAAGCGCGCGCTATTTTATTTGACCAATGAGCGCCCGTGGTGATAGAGTTGGCCATCAGATGGTAGAGCGCGCGCGGATCAGAAATAAACGTTTTAATTTTATTAATCAGGATAGAACGTTGATGTTGCTTATTACCATAATGAGATGTCAAATGTTACACATCATAAGATACTACTGTAAGGCTCGCTCGTTTTTTTATTTTATTTAGCCAGGTCTCACTGCTGGGCAAAGGCCTAACATAAACCCTTCCAGGTATTCTTTTCACGAGCCACGTCGAACCAACCCTTAAGGTAGGCGTCTAGGTCATCTCATCACCTATTCCTAGGTGCCTAGGAAAGTAGACCAGCAGCGATTGATATCGGGATTAACAGATATTTCTCGTACTATTATTATTTGCCGGTCAAATAGATAGATAGATATACTCTTAAAATAAACAGGGTATAATAAACAGGGCAGGGCAGATAAAATAGAAAGTAGAGTCCATTTTTATTTGAGAACACATTTAAAAACAGAAACTTTTAGAGTTGTTAAATGTCAAAGGTATGAAAGATAATTTAATAAAAAAATACTTTTGAAGCAAATTCATTATCTCACAGAACATCAATTTTAATTAGGATTCAAGATCGAATCTTTTCAGTTCGATTGAATCGAAAATAATTATATTAAAGTCAATTTTATATGGAAATATTTGATTTATCAAAAAGGTAAAAGTTCTAATAAACTTAGTTTTTTCTGGATACTTACCTATGAATGAAAAAAAGTTTTGTAAAGGCCGTTCTCATTACTTTAACAGTTCATTAACGAGATTAATAATAAAATCAATTATCCTAGACGGACCCACACACAGACCCGTGCCAGGCTGGGGCGGTTCGCTAACCCGCCCCGGCTTTGCACGGGTACAAATTTTACACCTAAGCCTTTCTCATGAATTACTCTGTCTATTGGTGGAAACCCCATGAAAATCCGTTCAGTAGTTTTTGAGTTTTTCGCGAACAGACAGACCGATGGACGCAGCGGGGGACTTTGTTTTATATTAAGTAGTGATGATCAAAACCACGTGTTAATGAAAAGAGTATTGCTTGATTGATTTCAATATTCAGAATGTCTCGATCGATAAAAAATACAACCGACTATCAAAAAAGAATATACACTAAAAAATTAAAAATAACTTTAATATCGGAAGTAGGTGTCAAATAAAGAAGAAACGAAATACAAACACTGACTTCCGTAAGGTTATTTTTTAATTTTTAGTGTATTTTCTTTTTTGGAAGTCGGTTGTTTTTCTTCTAAAAAAGTTTTTTTTTATAATATTTTTTATTAGGTAAGTACCTATATATTTTTTTAAGTAACAAACAGATGAGCATACACCAGCCATCGAGCATTCTTGACAATGAGATGTCCCATAGGCAAAATGGAGAACTTCCATTCGCACTTCCGTCCTACTCTTAATGCAACAAGTTATTCTCTGCCAGGCAACCTATGGGTTAAAGAGAGTATCCTGTGGTAGGTGTACAATAAATAAATAAATAGTAATTATTGCATTTATGTGTATTATTCTTCTTTATTACATGAAGAAATCCTTCCTAAAGTGTCATGTTAATAGACTAACCAGGGCCTGTAGACAAAGTAACATCGCTTCGTAGCGAAACGATATCTAAATTCGTCATCGTCTCTGAGATATCGATAAACATTTCCTAGCGTTAGCGTTCCTTCGTTATCTTTTTTGGCGATCACGATCGAGGCGAAGGCAAACTCTGAAAGCGCTGCTTGTCTACGCATTTGTATGGGATAAACACGATAGCAATTCGTTTCTTTATGGTTTCGTTACGAATTATAACATTGTCTACCAACTTGCGATAACGATGTCGACTGACCACGTGACTTAGCGCGGTTTATGTCAATCTCATACATTTTAGTCTTTTCTAACTTCGTTATCGTTTTTAAATTGTTACTTTGTCTAAGCCCCCAGAATAAACATTTAGTAGAGTCGTCGATTCTTCCAAAATCGGGATTCAGTTAGCACGCATTGTGTCAAAAATTACAGCGAATATTGAATACAATTCAAAAACAATTTCGAACATAAAATACATCACGTCTATTCCCCGATGGGTTAGGCAGAGGACATACAAAATAAACCTTGATAAAAACAAACATTTTCAATTTGGCCATAATTAAATTCTTCAAACGTTTTGAATCTACGATACTCAATGTCACTTCCATTTCTGACAACAATGTCTTGAAAAAAGTATATGTCGAGCATTTCATTCGACTTTCTCGATGGGGTCTAAGTTCATTGTCGCTTATTACTTATACGTCTCTCATTTTTAGGGTTCCGTACCTCAAAAGGAAAAAACAAAACCTATATAGCCTCACTTTGTTGTCCGTCTGTCTGTCTGTACCCGTGGAGGTATCGAGTATCCCGTATCATGTGTTGTATAGTATGAAAGAACTCTATTAGCACAAGCAAAAACTAATTTTAAATTATGTTAAGGTCATCTAATTTTCGATGGCCATGGTACGGAGCGAGAGGGAATGGGAAGCAGTCTCCGCATTCTACGAAGCAGTAATGCTCGCGAAGGCGGAGACGGGACGCGTGAGGGAAGCTCAACGGAGTACCCCTCACGGCCCCGGCCGCTACCACCGCAGGAGAGGTACTGGGCGTACTGGGCGTAGGACGTCGCGAGACGATTTCCGGCCACCGTAGACCCGGGCCTGCGGACGGCGAGCAGTGGGTATAGCTCGCCGTCCGATCAGCACCAGGCCCGTGAATCGACGGCGTGTGGTGTTCCACGCGCGCCTCACAGAGATTAGTGTCAGCCACCACTGACGGGGCCCATCGTGGCCGGTGCCTGCATGCCTAGGGATAGCGGATAAATTCTGAAAATGAGTTACCGCACCCCTGGGCACTCAGACAGGGAAGGAACAGGGGTGGGTTTTAGTCAGTAAGAGTCAGACACGCCCTCCCGCTCCACCCAGAGCGGGAGAAGTCATTGGATGATTTCCCACCCCCCCAAAAAAAAATCTAATTTTCGATTAATACCGAAAAATTAATTTGATTGATTTTTGGGCAAAAATTTTCGATACTCAATTCCCGAACTATTTACCTACATACCCGCAAGCTTGTACGGAACCCTTGGTGCGTGAGTCCGACTCGCTGTTGGACGGTTTTTTTTTTATAAAACCAGTACTTTTGTTTAACGAGACTTCTTCTTTTTTACTTTTTCATTATTGCCGTTATTACTTGTTATGAACCTCTCAGTATTTTTATTAGTGATATTATTACATACTAGCTTCTGCCAGCAGCTTCGCCCGCGTCGAATTAGTACTTTCCTCATTATTAATTATATCCACGGGTTATTTCAGACGATTATCAATGCCTGTGCCAAATTTCATCCAGATCTGTTCAGCCATTCTGGCGTGATTGAGTAGTAAAAATCCAACCAAACTTTTACATTTAAAATATAGTTGCAAGTTGAAATGGTGAGGACAAAGAAGAAGAAAGAGGAGTACGAAGTGAGATGTCCCGGATAATTGTAAAAATCGCTAGT
This sequence comes from Polia nebulosa, assembly GCA_951329385.1. NCBI lineage: Eukaryota > Metazoa > Arthropoda > Insecta > Lepidoptera > Noctuidae > Polia > Polia nebulosa. The sequence goes on along the minus strand of OX589610.1, from coordinate 16,337,793 downwards.
TTAAGAGAAATCACGTAAAATTGTTGTTGTGTTGTTGTTCTTCATTTTATTTTCTATCAGGCTCAGGTACATTGTAAATTATCTGGATGACCTATACATAATATATCTAGTACATATCTACTTTACACTCTCGCAAGGTTTCTTACAGTATTCTGGTATTTCCAATTATCCGGAAACTTCTTATTTCTGTATTTTATAAGTGGAGACTTGTAATTGGCTGACAGTCTTGTTTACTGATCCCGACCTATTTGTTTTAGCTGTAAGTCTTCCATATTGCTTAAATAAGTAAATAAATAATACCAGTAGTATAGCAGCTGCGTTTTGCTGGTCCTAAATTAAGATGTAAATAATGTAGCAATAGCAACATAAAAACTTTATTTACACACACAGTAACAAACACATTAAGGTTTTAATTAAATTTTAATAATTAGTAACAATTTATCACCTTTCGCATGCTTACAGAAACGATTTTACTTAATACCACGGTTTCTATTGCATATGCTACCATTGCGTTATCACAAAACATTCCGTTTTTGTAATGTAAAATAATATTCAGTCTGTTAGTATAAAATTAATTCGATCGACTGTGTTATATGCAACAGCTCTTTTGAATCGTCAAACGGAGCTTGATTAAAATATTATTACATCGAGAATTATTTTGTGAATGGCGAGAACCTTCTAATAATTTATATTTGAAGTTATCATTATCATCAAGTTCTTTGCTTTTACTTTCATATGTTTCACTTTTTGGTTTATGTAAATGAAACGATTTCTGTAGCGGGTGAAATTATGCGTTTGTATAACTCCAAAAAGCACCAAAAGTAAAAAATAAAAAAACTTTTTTACAAAAAAAAAACAACCCAGTTTCAAAAAAAATACACTAAAAATTAAAAAATAACTTTTATTTCGGAAGTCGGTGTCAAATAACGAAGAAGCAAATTACAAACACCGACTTCTGAAATAAAAGTTATTTTTTAATTTTTAGTGTATTTTTTTTGAAATTCGGTTGTTTTTTTTGTAAAAAAAAGTTTTTTATTTGTGCAGTGTTACGAGCCTGACGCGGATGAAGTCGCGGGCAACAGCCAGTTAATTCAATAAAAATAAAACATAAAATAGTATCTCACTGGTATCGAGAACGGAGCCCAAGCTACCAGCACAGCTAGGGCTCTAAAGAGAGAAATTTCCTCGCAATACGAGGCCGCTACCGCTACCGCTACCGCTATCGCTTTCTGGATCAGGCCCTCTTTTATAATAGCTTACTCTAGTTGGTGCCTAAATAAAAAGGACTCTACTTTTCAAACTTTACTTTACGAAAATTTGCAAAATTCTCTTTTCAGACTCTTCTCACCATATTTAACTTTTAGTGCTTAAGTTTGAAAAGTTAATCTGTCAGACTCTACTTGTCAAACACCACTTTAGTGAATTGGCAAGTTCTCTTTTTAAACTTTTCTTGCCAAACTTTACTTTTAGTGTTTAAATTGACAAGTTTTTCTTTTAAACGATACTTGTGAAATTCAACTTTATGCTTAAGTTTAACAAGTTCTTCTTTTAGACTCTACTTGTCAAACTCTACTTTAATGCAAAATTTTAGCAAGTTATTTTTTCAGACTCATCACACGTTTTAAGTTTGACATGTTTTTCTTTCAGACTGTACTTGTAAAATTGTACTGTATGCTCATGTTTGACAAGTTATCAAGTCAGACTCTGTTTTGTCAAACTCTAATGGTTGACAAGTTCTCAACCTCGAATTCTCAATTCAGAAAACCGGAGGAACGAGTTTTTCAGCTGCACTATTAATTAATATTCCCACATTTTTCTACGATTTCAATTAAGTGCTTTTATAAACGCAATCATTAGACTTACACGGATTTCAATGCAGTTGCATTAATAAAACAATTAAATCGAAGTAATTAAGTTGTTTACAAGAATGTGAGAATTAATAATAATTAATACCTACGTATGGTTTGTTTTGCTTCTAAGTAAGCTGTTATTATTTTCTATTATTGTGTCAGAGAAAGAAAAAGATAATCACAGACTTACTTCGTCATACCTTATAATGTTTTATGTCTAATAAGTATTTGCTGTATTTTTTATTCTATTGATAGTTTTGCCTTGAAAAATGATTCAAGTCCCGATGCAATGGATCAATGTTTGTTACTCAATCACACCAGAAAGTTTGAACGGATCTGTATGAAATTGATGGCACACATATAGATTATAGTCTGGAATAGCACATAAGCAAAATTTATAATGGAGAAAGTACTGATTCCACGCTGTAGAAGTAAAGCTGCTGCTGCAAATTAGTGCGTTCATAAAACTAAAGAGAACGCGGTCTCGCATTGTCGAAACATGCTTGTCTGCGGGAGCCTACATGTAACTGTCTTGCGTCGTAGAGTGGACCAGGTTTAACCTTCTATAATGTAAGGGCAACGTTCAAAAAACAGGTGTGAAATTCACATCGCGAACAGAATCTGACTTGATATCATGCAGAACTAATATTTTTAAACCACATTACTTATTTTTTTTAGTCAGTTATTTCTGTGATGTCAAAACATCTGCCATTTGCAAAAGAGAGTAATGTCATAACATTTTCTGTGTTCTATTTTAATGTTACCTAGAATATTACTACCATGAAGTTTCATTTAGTAAACGAGCATGTATTCCCCAAGCGGTTACACAGAGGTGCCACCATTGTTAACTCACATTACGCGAGTTATGTTAAATAATCACACACATCCAGAAAAATGCTCCTGCTGAGAAATTCCAGGTGAATAAACACAAAAACGCTTCGCCCGACTAGGGTTCGAACCCATGAATCTTATGCTTATCCTATGCAATTCTCGATTTTGACAGGTTTCTGACAAGCAGTGTCAAAAACCTGTCTAAATTAGTGGGAATTTGAGATGTATTTGACAGTTTGGTATTTGTTTTATTATTCGCGGGACGGCGTGTCAGATTCTTATTTTTTGTTAAATGTATTAGATAGTTTCACTTGAACTACGTTGATGAACATAGAATGTAAGGGCAAAACCGAACACTAAGTATAATATAGACGCCATCATGAACATAGGATGGTTGGAGACTAGATTACCTCCACATCACTCCGATCGTAGATATGGATATTATGAAGATAAAGTAGAAGGATAAACTGTAGACAAACGCTCCTACCGCGGTAGTGATCGAAAAAGCCACTGCGACCCGGGCACAGGCAACTGAAGGAACTCGGGTGGGTTTTAGTCAGTAAGAGTCTGACCCAGAGTGGGCGAAGTTATTTGATGATTTCCCACCATATAAAAAAGAGTGACAGTCCGGGAGTGCCGACAGAAGTGAAAACTTGAACAAAAATGCCCAACGCACCTAAAGAAGTTTTCACTTCAAACAACGGGGCAACACTGAAGACTGCGAGTGTCGACCTCAGGATCAAGTCCGTCCTAACTCTCTTTACATTTGATTTGCTGAAAGCAAGCCTTCAATCGTGGCGTCGTACATTATTATTTATCTACTTCTTTTTGACTCTACCTTAAATAGTTTTTATTTGCTACTGCCACAAAGGTCATTGTAGGAAATGGCCCCAGTATCAACAAACATCTGAAGTTTCATAATACATTGTGCGAATATCTTTTTAAACGAACACTCTGCTGCTCTTTATTGAATAATTAAAAAAGCTTTAACGATTTATGACATCACAAATCAAAAATGCTGCCATTTTTTTATTTTGTTTTTGCACGAATTATGCATTTAGCCAGTGTCATGTTAAGATGGTATTAATAGTTTTAGATACAGAATACTGTAATTTTATTCCATTAGAATGCAGATGCAGCAAATGTGTCGAGGCAGCCTTCTCGGCAAGCTTCGCTGAGGTAGCCAATGCTACGACAAAATTCTCAGCTTTATTTTACCAAGATCGCGCCTGTTTCAATGATTCCGCATATTGTCCAGTTGCGTAGACACACAAAACTACACCAATTTTACATAACATACATAAAACATTGAAACATTGTATGTTTTGCACAAATACAATGCTTATTACAGAAAAACAGATTAAATAATATAAACCTTAAAGAATGCTAAAAGCCTCGTATTCACTGAATGTAAGTCTTCTGTTCATTGCCTAATGTCAGGGTCCACCAACAACAAATGATAATACACAATGCGTAATATAATCTGCGCTGCGACACCGTCAAATAACAACAAACATACCATCAAAACGGAAAAAAAAGTGAAAAAATTGGTAAAAGTGGAAAAATAACTTAACTATTCTTTTAACAAACAAAAACAAATTAAGCTGTGCGTTGCAACGTGCAAGAACAGGTCGTTGCTCAGCAAAATACTGCGACTTCAGGCGAACTTAACGTCCACAGCGCTGATTTTCAGTAATTACCCCGCTTATGACATAATGACGCCCCCCTGTGACATATTTTAATGTTAGTAGGTACTTTATTATTTTAGTGGGGCGAATGGATCATGGGTCCCTCAATGTATGAAGGAGCAAGATCCTCTGACATTTTTAAGGAATGCAAAACCAAACCGCCCGGCCTTGACACAGACCGAATCTAAAATAGGGAAGAATCAGACAGGCCACTCACACTGTTGGACAACCGTTACCATTGCCTGTTGGCCATGACCTTTGAGGTTAGTACAAAGAGCAGCTATTTATAACTAATATTAGTTTCTCAATCATGTAGATTGTTGTATGTGCATGAATTATTTCTTTAAGGTACAGACGCCAGCAAAAGTCGATAAGAAATCTCACAACGTATTAGTTTGACTTACGACCTTCTATTTTCAAAGTTTTCGCCAACTAATGATTGAAATTCACAATTTCGTCAACTTAGCATAAGTCAAGATGGCCCAGTGGTATAAAGCACACAGATTGAAGCGCAAATCAGTGTGCCACAAGTTCAAATCCCACGCAATTGTTGACTTTTTGTTAGTTCTTACCCGATTGGAAGTTATGGATTAGCATTACATATATTAAATTATTCTTTAACTTGTTCACACATTTCTTATTATTCTTTTACCCGCACTGTTCTAACATAATATTTCAATTTATTTTTCTCATCTAATTGACGATTATCTTGTGAGAACTAAAGTTCTTTTAACAGAAATTGAGGTTTAGTTTCAATCTTCTATTCGTCAAGAAAATGAACAATTAAGCTATGACCTCAATACATTCATTGGGACGTTACATAAAAATAAAATGTTTACAAAGTCTAAATCATACTCGTATATCACTTTTCAATAAATAACTGGATATAAACAATTATATTTTATTTTATTAAAATTTTAATATCCTTTCATTGTTACGTTATTCATATTATGAATGGTCTCAGTGGGTATACTTCCAACAAACAATCTTACACGTAACATATATAACGGTTACAAGATAACTTTTTTGTCTAGCTAACAATTCGACGTCACAATTCTCATAAATGTTTAATTTGTAAATATGAAGAATAAACATTTTTATTAAACACGTATTTTTATTTCCACCTTACAACATCGAAAAGATGTAACAACTAAATAATTGCAAATTACGAATGAGATTAATATTGTGGTTAATAGATCATATTCGTAATTTGCAACTATTTAGTGCAAAAAATGCAATAGTATTTTTCATAGAAATATAAAAAAACAACTATATTAATATAGATTGGGAATTTTTAAAGTAAGAAGTAACCGCAACGGACCGACCATGATTTGAACTCGGGCTACGTTATTTGCGAATCCAACACATAGTTCATACGGCTACCAGCACATGACATACGAGTATTTGCGCGAATTTCATTAATGCAATGGTAAGAACAAGTCGCCTCTGTGACTGTGTGATGCGTATTCAATGGCACAGAAAAATAATAATGATGTTTTTAAGCTCAGTGCGACGACAGTTCCTTAGTGTGTGTTATCTGTGGAATGTGGATACTCATAGTACATGCGCACACATACGCACGGAAGTATCGTGCTCGCTCGGTTCGTAGCAATGTAATCTTTAGCGTTCTTATGGACTTTTGCGGCCTGACTGTACCTATTCAAAAAATGCTTTTTTGTTCTCAGGACTCTTACTGGTAGAGGAATGTTGTACATCACAATATCCAATAGTAATCAATAAGGAATTAATTAAAACAGCCACTGAACTTCACTCGAAAAAAATCCCGCTAAAAAAGTGGCCTCCTTTGACTATTACATTTGAGATTTAACTTGACAATTAGTGATTCCCAATCTTTCATTTCACACACATCGATAAGATAACAAACACGAACGAACAAAACACACTTATCTATTTCTATACAATTACTACACATAAAGACGTTTGTGCATTACCTCGTATTCGTATCAATTCGTGTTTTTTTACGAACAGTAGAAAAACGGATCAGAATTCACGACTGGGTGCTGTGCACTCACTCATAGTCGATTCGTATTCGTGATTCGTTTTGGGGAATTTTTCATGGTCTTTTTTAAAACACACGAATACGAATCGAATAAGAGAGTCCACGTGCAACAATCCGAGATTTGAGTATTGACTAAAAACATTTAGTATGCAGCATTTCGCGGTCACTCGAATCGAATGGAATATGAGTGCACAAACAACCATACATTTATTATGAAGGCTATTTTGAATCGTATTTTCACGAATACGAACCGAATACAAGGTACGGCACATACGCCTTAGGTGAGATGCATTGTAATATTTCAAATAGCAATATTTCAATAGCACGCTGAGTACTGAACGGTATCGATTTTGTTTAAAATATTCCGATACGGATATAATGTATGGGCATCCCTATTCCTTGTCATGTCAAATGTCAATCATGTCAACTGTCACCTGTCACTCGCTCGCATTTCTTTGTGACTGCCTTGTGCAGTGATTTCATTTCGTTATTTTTGGAATACATTCGACCACCTTCTTTTATTAACGTATTACCTGGCTGTGATAACAAATAACTTTAATGACAGTGATTTACTAGCATGTTTCTAAGTACTGAAAGGGTTAATTCTTACTAAAAATAACCTCAAAATCTTTTAATTGTTTCCGTCTTTTGATAAAAAATGTAAAAAATGGCATCCCCCCGTTATCTCCGAAGTTTGCATAGAAAGAAGTTTATGTAAAGATTACAGGAAAAACAAAACGATGTCTCTAAATAGCACACTTTTTCAGAAATCATCAATTAAAATTACATTAAGTCTACTATCGATCAAGAGATGGCGCTATTAAAATTCTCTGACGAATTAGTAACACATCCAAAATATTTATATATGATGGTACTAGTCGATGAATGCGAGGAGCACAGGACCGATCACTATGACGACACTTTGGGGAGGCCTTTGTCCTGCAGTGGACGTCTTTCGGCTGACAAGATGATGTTGATGATGATGAAGTGACTGAAGTGAGGTGGATTTATAGATAGTTAATTTGAGTAGAATGCAGATTTGATATATGAATATGTACATTACAATATAAAACTTTTACTTGAGGAATAAAAATGGCGGTTTTACAGCTTTTGTATAGAAAATATCCAAACAGCCATATTGAGATTTAATTTAAAAAATATCTGACTATTGAAAAATTTTCTCTTAATGTATCTTAACGTTTTCAATCCGTATTTGTATGATATGTTAGATGAAAGCAAAATGCCTATATTTTTTTATAAGTTGTATTTAGTTTCCTTTACAATTAATTAATATTACATAAATGTGACGTAAAACACTAACTACTATTTTTTACTTTTTTTTACATTTGATAGGCACGCGTATGACCACTATCTCACCTGATGGTAACCGATGATGTGGTCGAAGATGGAGCACGCTTGCCCAGAAGTAACCTATTCACTCTTGACTTAAGTCTTTAAGTCTCACTTATTCACTCTTGACTTAAAGACTCCCAGGTTGAAGTTATCAGGAAATACAGACTCCGGCAGGGAATTCCACTCCCTAGCTGTACGCACAATGAATGTGTTCTCAAAACGTTTCGTGCGCGTGGGTTGGATGTCCACCATGTACCGGTGGTGCATCGCCGTACGTCTTGTGGTTGGATGATGGAACGGGCTTGGCGGAATTAAATTATGCAATTCCGTCGCACACTCGCCAAAATGCAACCGACAGAAAACCGACAGGCTAGCAACTCGGCGTCGATGCTCAAGACTTTGGAGCTAAGACTCGACGAGCTTATCGCTGTTGATTATCCTCTTGGCGCGCCTCTGAATTGCCTCAAGTGCATCAAGCCGGTATCTGGCAGATCCGTCCCAAAGATGAGAGCAGTACACCATACACGATCGAACTTGCGCTTAATAAAGTTGGAGCAATTGTTCCGGCGTGAAGTACCATCTCACCTTTGCTAGGATTCCCAACTTCTTGGCAGCCATTTGAGCTTTTGCCTCTAGGAAAGGATCAAAATTGAGGGTAGTTGTCAACGTAACACCAAGCCCAATTATGCTGAAGTAAGCATACATTTCGTCATACATATAGTCATAATATAATAAAATAGTTTTATTTAAAATTGCGCGCGCCTTCACTGCAATTGCGCACTAATGCAAAATGCATAAACGCGAAACGCACAAATTCGTCACATATTTGACGTCAGGGTGTCAACATATATCGTTGTTGACGGGGACTGAACGTGTGGGTCTCCATTATACAGGTTTCACGTTTCAGAGAAAATAAGAGACTGGTTATAAAAGGCGCCCAAGGCACAGTAGGCTTAGTACCTACAATGCGTTTAGGTCACTGAACGCGTGTTCTTGTTCTCAGCATATTTGACGCTCGCTATACGCAACAAGATGCCACATCTTTGTTGCAACTTTTGAACCCCTTTTTTTTTAGGGGGGTGGGAAATCATCCAATGACTTCTCCGATGCATGTCAGACTCTTACTGACTAAAACCCACCCCTGTTCCTTCCCTGCCTGAGTGCCCAGAGGCGAGGTAACTCTTTCGAACGCGCCGTCGACTCTCGGGCCTGGTGCTGATCAGACGGCGAGTTACCCACTACTCGCCGTCGGCAGGTCTGGGTCTACGGTGGCCGGAGATCGTCTCGCGGCGCCGGAAGCCCCTGGCGTCTCTTGCGGCGGCTGCTGCTGAGGGCGTGAGGGCGCATGCTTAGTGTAAATGTATTTCTTTTAAAATTATTACTTATTCAGAGAATTTTCGTTTGACGCACTTAGGGCGTAAGCACTCGGATGGCAGCGCTTTATGTAGTTCGTTACATATAAATTCATACATTTTTATTGAGCGCCCAAAACGCAGCGTACTGAGCACGCCTCGTTTGCATATTGTAACTAGACCTAAATTATATTTGTGTATAGAAGAAATTCTTAGTTCCTTCTGTTCGTCAAAGACTTTTTAGTACAAATCTTCATTGTTGCCATAATTTTCTTTGCAGTTACTTCTACAGTATCGTTAATATAACTGTTGATAACACGATTGTTGTAATATCTGATCATTAATGTTTTCAAGCTTTTTTTTCGTTCTGCTAATTTCTCGAGCGCTCTTTCACACTGTTCAAAAGTTTTTTTCAAGTCCACATATGACTTATTACGACATTGTGATTCACATTTATCGAGATTACGAAGACATTCAAATTGTAATGTATTATCAAAAAGTTTATCATGTTCAACAGAAAGGCCCGTATTTTCAAAGGCGCACTTTCCGTCACTATTACCATGGATTTGGAAAATTTCACTAAATTCTTTATTTAAATGTTTTTTGAAAAACTCGCAATAAGGTAGATCCAAATCGCCTTGATCAATTCCTTTCTGTACGGTTTGTATCAATAAGAGATTCAAGAACAAACTTGGCATAGCTATTGGAAGAAGTTCACACTGAGGATCCGTGTGCTTGAATCTTGACCAGCCCGTTAGAATGATACCTTCAAAATTATGAACTCTTTTTTCTCCGCCAAACTTGAAGCCTAATATGAACTTCATCCAGCTTAGATGATTCAGAAATCGCTTTTTAATATTAGGGATTGTTGCATTTTTTTCTTCAGCGCCTTTGTATGCGGAAGCTATCCAGGTGTTATTGAAATGTTTGTGTAGATTGTAGAACCATTTGTCAGAAAAGTTTGGATAAGCTGCGTATTCCCACGCAACTGCCTCAGTGTTGTAGAAATAATACTTTTGCGGTATCCCGGACTTCTGATGGAAGAACATGTCGCCCCATATGAGAACTTTTACTGTGGGACTTATTCCTTTTACGATGGAAGACACTTCTTTCACGTGGTCGACGTATAAGTTACTGAAAACAGAAATAAAAATTAAGCGCAAAATGTAAGGAAAGTCGAGATTTTGTATGTGAGTTTAAATGTTTGTGAACGCACCCACGATACAGGAGTAACTCCTAGTGTGGGAAACGTTTAAAAAAAAATATGATACTGAGCTGGGGTCATGTGACCTTCTTATTCAGGACTTTAAATTCTGCCTGAGTCCATTTGAGTGTAATGAAAGGTTGCTTCATGTCAGCAACACTGATACACAACGATTCTTTTCTTATACATACAGCCATAGTTTTGTTTACTATACACTTGAAGTTATTTAATTATGATGACCCCATAATAAAACGATTAAATTTTTTTGCCAAGACCACTTTGAAACTCAACGACTCGATATTACACCTGTAAACCCGAACTAAACCCAAACCAAAAGACTGATGATGCCTGGCCATAGTATGAAGAACCAACCTTTGAATGAACTTACTTCCCAGGGAGAGCTCTTTCTTAAAATGCTGCTCGATAATACTTTTAATAGTTAGGACTAGTAATCCTAATCCTAACTAATATTATTAAGGCGAAAGTAACTGTGCTTGTTTTTTTACTTTTTCACTTCTAAAATACTGAACCAAGCATCATGAAATTACATATACTAGTACGTTGTCAAATAAGCACGCCACAATTGCGGCGGTAAGGCCCCTCTTTGAGGAGTGACTGGAGAGGCGCCACGGCGTCCTTACCTTCCGCCTGACGCAGATCATCACCGGACACGGCTGTTTCGGGAGATTCCTGTGTTGGATAAGGCGGGAGGAAATGCCCGGGTGTAACCACTGTGCGGATCGCACAGAGGACACGTGGAGCATACAGTGGAGTTCTGCCCCATCGGGCATCGGGAGTCGCGAGACGATCTCCGGCCACCCTAGGCGCGGGCCTGTGGACGGCGAGTAGTGGGTAGCTCACCGTTCGATCAGGACCAGGCCCGTGATTCGACGGCGCGTAGGCGAGTGTGAAACAGCGCCTCAAAGAGATGTCAGCAATACCTGAAGGAGCCCGTCATGGCCGATGCCTACCCAGGGGTCGCGGATAAATTCGAAACAGAGTTACCACGCCTGGCACTCAGGCAACTAAAGGAACAGGGGTGGATTTTAGTCAGTAAAAGTCTGACACACCCTCCCGCTCCACCTAGAGTGAGAGAAGTCATTGCATGTTTTCCCACCCCCAAAAAAAAAAGGGGTACCTACAGAAAAGGACATAAGGTACCTTTCATCCAGAAAAAAATACTGTTTCCGTGGGATAGAACGATAACTTTTGAAGGTCGCAGTTGTTTTAGGACGCTAGATGGTGTATATCAATTCGGATGTTTGTATTTTTTTATGTATGTTCGGGCATAACTTCGTCATATATAGACGGATTTGCAAAAATATTTTTTTGTTCGAAAGAGCTCTATTCCGAAATGGGACCACCCATTTAAATTTCATAGATCTGATGATGAGTTTCGGATACAGACAACGGAACTCTTCAAAAAATTACAGCAAAGCAACTGCGATTGCTGCAATCGTATGTCTATGTAGTGTTAACACAATTTAATGGGGAACCACAAGAAAAAAGTGAAAAATAAAAACTTTTTACAAAAACAAAATAGAACTAACTTCCAAAAAAAATCCAAAATAACTTTAATTTCGGAAGTCGGTGTCAAAAACCGAAGACAAAAAACCAGAAACACCAACTTCCTAAATTAAAGTTATTTTGGACTTTTTTGGAAGTCGGTTCTATTTTTTTTTGTAAAAAAGGTTTCACGAAACTTTTTGCTCCTGTGCGAAGCCGGGGTGGGTTGCGAATTTAATATATTTAAATAATACTGTATGTTTAACGACGTAGGAGTTGTAGATCAACGGTTCAAACTCAGGCAGTTACTCGTTTACGAGTATGTCTCACTGTTAGGTCTTCCCCTTTCTCCTTCCAAATCTCTCTGCATTGCGCGATCTCTTACTAAGTTTGTCAAATCGTCAAGTCAATGTGCGTAAATTATTTCCTCGCCAGTTCTCTTAAAACAGAAAAGGGAAACATTTCAAAGGAATCAAAAATTCGAAGACATGATTCTGACACCCATCGATCTGCACCGGGCCTAAGGTTTATGGCGCACTCCCTCTCACAGAGAGAAGGCAGTTGTCCCAGAAGTGGGAACATTATAGACTTATCATGCTTGTGCTATACATCCTGCATTGAGTATTTGGAATTAAGAACATGACAAACCCTCCTTTAATGCCAAAATTTGACAGCTTTTCAAGCTAGAGTTTAACAAATACTCAACTTCAAATATTGTTAACTTAATTCGGACTGAAGCTTCGCCCACGTGCACATGGAATCATGCTCCTAGGATAAAAAGTCCTATGTGCTATTTCAGACTATAATCTATCTTTGTGCCAAAAAAAAACTCATCCAGATCTGTTCAGCCGTTCGGACGTGATTGCGTAACAAACATCCATCCATACATCCATCAATCAAAACGTTAGTAGTATTCAGAAATCGAGGGTCAGTAATTAAGTAGATACTTAGACGAGTACTTACTTCGGTTTCAATTTTCTCCTTTTACACTTGGGACACCTATTTAACATTTGAACTTCGTCGCAACCAACATGTATGTGTTTCAGTGGATAGATGATGCCATGAAGATTAATAACCTGAAATCGAGGTTTAATTAAAAAAAACAACTTTCATAAAAATTATGAGGTGACTTTTTAATTCATTGGTAATCTTCTTATAACGACACGACGACGTTCATAAAAAGAGCATTAACCGCATACCTTCTATAAAGAGAAACTTTTTAGTCTAAGGAAGTTAAGATTTTTCTTCAAAGTTGTAGCACACGCTATAACTTAGGGGGTGCCTCCGCAGCCGGCGGCGACACCCAAAAATATCGCCATTGGTGTAACTGCCGGTTGGCAGTACACTGCTGCCGGCAGCTCCGTCAGCTTATCTTACTTACAACGGTCGTTTGTTTGAAATGAGTGGGCGACCACTCGACCCCGACAACTCTTGAACTATTTTGTCCAAGAGCGAGCAAACCGAGCTCGAAAACTTAGGGCACCCCGACACGGACAGATTAGGTTAGGTGGTTAGGTTCCTTTAAACCCTGCAGACAGAAACAGAAACGGGTGCCCACAGCGGGGCTCCGTGGTGTCATATAACAAAACGCACATTCGTATGCGTAATTGCGTATACTATTTCTCCTGTTTTATCACGTGTGCCGAGTCGGGTCAAGAGTTACATTGCTTGTGATTAAAAAAAAAATATGCAAAACCCATTTTTTGCTTTTCCTTTCAAAGTCAACATCGGCAGCTAATTCGAGACACGGCACCGGCTGCAGAAGCACTCCCAAAAACTTATAGCAAGAAAACTTGATCACACCAAAGATGTGCTGGGATATGGTTCTTAAGTGTGCTTTTCTCGGGTAGCGGACAAATTCGTAACAGAGTAACCGCTCCCCTGGGCACTAAGGCAGGGAAGGAACAGGGGTGGGTTTTAGTCAGTAAGAGTCTGACTCGCCCCCCCCCCCCCCCCCGCTGCACCCAGAGCGGGAGATGTCATTGGATGATTTCCCACCGTACAAAGAAAAGAAAAATTGTGCTTTTCACGGCCTTGCGCACAGCTGAATCGAGTCAGCTAGTTATCCGCGCACCCACTGAGCACAGGTACACACTGATTCACATTTTCACATTGTAGCTACGCATTTCCGCATCGCGCAAGCTCCTCGTACAGCTATGGTGGAAACAGTTAACGAGAAATTCGAAAAAAAGTTTTGATGTAGTAGCGACCCGCCCTAGCTTGGCACGGGAACAAAATGATTCGAAAGACACGTAGGTAGCGCCGTTTAGCGTCCTAAAGCAATTGTCACAGGCTTAAGTTATGGTTCTTTCCCTCGAGAGTAGTACTTTTTTCTGAGTAAAAGGTGCCCTGCGTCCTTCTTTGTCACCTGAAAACGTATATATGTAAAATTTCATGATGCCGAGCATCATGGTTGTGATCAAATCTTCAGTGGTTTAAGCGTGAATCGTCAATCGAAGGTAACAATCAAACATACTTTCGCATGTATAAATACATATATTATAGTAAGGGTAAGGATGGGGCAATTTTGGATTTTAAGTTCTAAGTAAAGAACAACACTTACTTGTTCCAACATAGCAGTAATTAGTTTCCGGCTCTCTGGGTTGCTGGGGCATATGTCTCGGTGATGCTCTTTTACCTCCCTCAGGTGTTCGAACTCCTTCAACTTTAAGACATACTCCATGTGACCGAACGTTTGTATCAGGGGTATTATTTCCATTTTAAGTTGTTTGGCGCTATAGATAAACATTAGGAGCTGAAAATATAACATTGGGAGTTACGTTACTTTTTAGGTTGCCGTACCCGAAGGGTCCAAACGGAGCCCTATTCTTGTCACTCACGTGTCCGTCTGTCCGTCCGTCCGTCGTCTGCCACAAAATTTTGTAACTTCGCATTGACCTATGAACTTGCATTGACCTATGAACTTGCATTGACCTATGAACTTGAAATTTGGTGATTATGTCTATTATTACTTAAACTTTACTAACAAATACCAATATTTGGTACGGAACCCTTAATGTGCGGAATCCGGAAATCGGTGTTTCTGGTTTTGTGTCTTCGTTTTTTGACACCGACTTCCGAAATTAAAGTTATTTTGCAGTTTGTTTGGAAGTCGGTTCTATTTTTTGTAAAAAAGTTTTATTTTTCAGTTTTTATTTGTGGTTTCTCATTAAATTGTTTAAACACTACATAGACATACGATCGCAGCAATCACAGTTGATTTGCTGTCATTTTCTGAAGAATTCCGTTGTCTGTCTCCGAAACATATCATCAAATCTATATGAAATTTAAATCGAACCATTTCGTAATAAAGCCCTTTCGAACAAAAAAATAATTTTGCAAATCCGTCTATATATGACAAAGTTATGCCAATTGATAACCTTCTCCTTTTTGAAGTCGGTTAAAAATATGTAACTTAGCGGCTTATAAAAAAGAGAGACGTGTAACTCATTGGGCATCGAAAAGTTCGTCCACATCGCTGGCAATGGCAAAAGTGCCCCGAACGCTGGCAGCATTGCCACGTTGAATAGCAATGCTGATTCTTTGGCCGAAAAAAAGGCCAGACCTCTGGTCACGTGTAGAGTTGACTGATAATAATTATGTTACTTGTTGCACACACTTTATATTTTAGGGTCTTAGTCCCAAGTAATACTGTCTTGTTCGTACAGAAACGGGTAGTCATTTTATAGATAATGCTTCTGCCCATGGAAATGTACAACTTCAATCAAGGAAGGCATTTCATTACCTAATTATTTAATTAATTTTTTCTTGACATTTACTGTAGTTGACATTTAATAATTTTTTTTTTAAATTGAAATTCACTTTTGATTTGTTAATTATTTAAACCGAATGTAATAAATTTAATACTTAAAAAGAAAAAAAAGAAATTATGATGCCAAATTGTTAATTTATATATTCTTTTTTTTTGTATTGAATATGGGTCTCTGGTCTGCCTGAAATAAAGAAATTTTATTATTATCTATAGTAGATTCTCAAAAAAAAAACACTTAAAAGTTCGAAGCAAGTCACTTTACAAGCAGTCTGATGCAGTTGATGACAGTTATTTTAGTTCAATTATTGATTGCATGCCACTAACTGCATTAGTTTTTTTTTTTATTTACTTTTTGGAAGTGTTTAGTGCTTTTTTACAGTCGGGTTTTTAGAAAATATTTTTATTTTATCTACATATATGTGAGTTATATTTTTGAAATCACCTCCTTGAACCTTTTGTTTAGATACCCCACTTAATATAGTTCGTCACCTTTATTTTTTTTCTTTTGGACTTTAACGAAGTTATCATCAGCTGACCAAAATTAGTATGGGAATTCAAATTTTATTTTTTGATTTTGACTATGTATTTCTTGAAGATAGTTGTTTATTTATATGGGCAGAAGCAATATTATAGATAAGACCACCCATTGGGGTTTTTTTTTTTTTTTGGGGGGGTGGGAAATCATCCTATGACTTCTTCCGCTCTAGGGTGGAGCAGAAGAGCGTGTCAGAGTCTTACTGACTAAAACCCACCCCTGTTCCTCCCTGCCTTGAGTGCCCAGGGGCGAGGTAACTCTTTCGAATTTATCCTCCACCCCCTCCATTGGGGTTACATCCTATATAATAATAATATGTACCTCTTTGTATTTGCAACTTACCTCAGTTCTTTTATAAGCGTTCACTGAGCTGATGTTAGCAATACTATCCACAAAAGGAAACATGTCTTCGTATTCCAAAAGAATTGCATTCACTCCATACATACTGAGAATTGGTAGTAGAGATACCAAGTACTTAATTTTCGGAGGTGATCCTTTCAAATCGAAATGCACGGCAACATAGTGTAAATTTATTGAAGACTTTGGTTTTACGGTATTATGACTAATCACTCCCGTCCATATACTATAGATCAAAAACAAAAAACTTAAAAAAATTATAAAGTATTTGAATCTTCGCCATAGATTCGTTAACAACATTTTCAAAACCAGAAACATTATTATGTCAATATAATTTAATCGACACATTTCATTTCCACGTGTTTTAAAACGGTTTAAATTTTAATTAATCCATTACCAGATGGTTTATTAAAGTATGAAATTATAGAGGTTTTACGAGCTAAGACAGTAAGTAGTGTTGAATTGCAATGGGAACTGAGCCAAGACGTTTTGCATTTATGTAAGGATTCAGTGTGTGTGGTAATTTTATTTTATTTCAGGTATTTTGAATACAAAGAAAGTGTGTTAGGTTACATATTAATTATGCACATATACTTGTTTGAAGTTCAACAGCACTATGTAGAGATGATGTTTCTTTATACTCGACTGAGTGACGCAAGGGAGGGTTATGTGTTTGTCAGCCTATATAAGTATCGACGCTTGAAAGGCAATATTTACCAAGCGACATGTTGGCAACTTTACACTAGAGCATTTTAAAGTTTTTATTTTTGGAAAAAAAATCGTAAAAAATCGCCTATTAGTCATAACTACTTGATTCCAAGGAATTTTAAATGCAGGCTAAAAGCTTAATAAACTGGCATTTAAAAATTATGAACTCTCTCAATATTTTATGAAATAGTGTCGGTTAGTAATAATTTCATCAAAATCACAAACAGGTAAAAGTTTCTTACCGGCGGCAGCTAAATTTGATTTAATTTGATTAAATTTAGCTGCCGGTAAGAAACTTTAAAACAAGTAAAATTAACTAAACCCCATTATTTTATAATTGTGTTTGAAGAAAAATGACGCATCCAGAGGTAACGCATGTTTGACATAGGGGTAAAATTGTCTAAACAGAAAACAAAAAAACTTCTCTGCAAGCCAATTTTAATCATAGTACAAATTACATAAGATTAACGTAGGATTATTTTGAACAAGTAACAATGACTTTAAGTTTTAGTACACAAAATCAAAGACTTTTGGACAAAGGTTTTCGACGGATATCGTGCAGTAATCAGTATCATCAGAAATGATGATGTAGATTACTGCAAGGGCTGTCATGATTGACAGCTCTTGCAGTAATCTAAATCATCTGATCAGGGGCGACTTCGAGCATACTGCTCTAGTGCTGGTTGGTGGAGGTTTTAAAACAGTGACTCTTTTTTTTGTGGGTGTGGTAAATCATCATTATGTCAATATAACTATAACTCTGTTTCGAATTTATCCGCTACCCCTGGGCAGGCATCGGCCATGACGGGCCCCGTCATGTGTTGCTGACATCACATTGAGGCGCGCGTCGAACAATACGCGGCGGCCTGATGCTGATCGGACGGCGAGCTACCCATTACTCGCCGTCGTCGCGCGACCCCCGACGCCCAAGACGTCTCCTGCGGCGGCTGCTGCTGGAGGCGTGAGGGCGAATCTGTTGAGTCTCCCTCACCCGTTCCGCCTCTTCCTTCGCGAGCATTACTGCTTTGCAGAAGGAAGAGACTGCTTCCCATTCCCTCTCGCTCCGTACCACGGACTGAACCAGGGCCCGGCGCGAGAGGTTGCTGCCGCCGATCATCTCCACGAGGACACGGCGGTGCTCCGCCCAAGCCGGACATAACTCCACCGTATGCTACACCGTGTCCACTGGGTGATCCGCACAGTGGTGACACCCAGGCGTTTCCACCCGCCTTATCCGACACAGGATCCTCCCGAAACAGACAAACACCGTGTCCGGTGAGGAACTGCGTCAGGCGGAAGGTGAGGACGCCGTGGCGCCTCTCCAGTAGGCCAGTGATACTTAGTTAAAGACGTCTATTACTCTTGTAGACCTCTATACGAATATTGCAGTCAAATCACTATTTAGCTGATCTTATAAAGAATGTGGGCTGTCGTTGAATACTTAAGATAGCTTAAATCAACTGTTTGTAAAAATAAACTAATATAAATAAGGTATTTTAATTTTATAGGTATTTGTTAGTAATTTCAAAATCAGTACAGGTGGATAAAACACAATTTCAATTTAGAAGAAAATTGGTATCAAGTTTTTAACAACTACTTTTACAAAAAATGCAAAATTGGAATGGGTTTCTGGTAACCTATTAATTTCTTAAATATCTACACCAAATTTAAATCAATCCATTTACATTGAGTGTTTAAATTTTAGATCAGTCTTTTTCAGCAGTCTTTTATTGTTATTACTTAGGAATTCAGAATAGAACTACAATACATATAATAGTTTTTTTCAGAAACTCTGTTCAAGGAACCTAGTAAATCAAAATACTCGTAAGTACGAGATACACAATTCTCAAAAAATATTCTGAAATTGCAAAAACGTTTCACATTCAAAACAACATAAGTGAAAATATTTAGGTGAACTATCTAACTACAAACATCACTATTAAGATCAAGTCCTTACAATTTAGAGCTTTAGTTACTACTTATTAGGTATATTTGGCATATTAGAGAAGCTTATCAATAACATTTTAACAAGACAAAATGTAATGGCATCACATGAAATAATAATACTTTATACTTTAATATCACAATTAAATATCTATGGATTAACTTGATCAAACTAAGTTCAAATGAAGTATTAACAAGCGATGTAGATGTAGCTTACGAACTTAATGATTATAGATTGAGATCCACCCATCGACTTTAAAAATCACAAAATAAGTCCATCATCATCATCAGCCTTTTAATGTCCCCACTGCTGGTTCACAGGCTTCCTTTCTGTGATAGGGTATGAGCCGTTATCCACCACGCATAATCTACATAGTTAGTCCATAACTTACTAGGCAGTTACATATCAAAATGTCCCAGTGACAGTAGCACTAAAAATTAAAAAAAATATTAAAAATAAAGATAATATACAGAAGTATTAAAGTTAATGAACAGAAATCAAGCTTTTTCTAAATATCTATGCATCATCAGTCTCCAAGTCTTCGATGTCTGATTCTAGCATCAACCTCAATGTTTGTAAGTTCTTTATCTGGTATGCCAATTTAAACTACAGAATAATCATCCGCACCCGCGTTTGACATAGCTTGCCTAATGATGTGATCTATTCGCTTGTTGCGATTCATTATCTAACTAAAACAGTAAATATAAATCAATTTATAAATTGCGTGTTATACAAGCTAAGAACACTCGTAAAATCTTTACAATGAAAACACTTACCGAGTACTTATCTCGAGCTACGCGACGTACTTAGTGCAATGCGCGGGTTGCCTATGCGACAGTTCAGTGAAGAAAAATCAACTATTTTTTACCAACAGCCATTCAAAATCTGCTTTACAACACGTTTATGCGACAAAACAAAATAGGTCCAACAGGGATAAGCTCATTTTTATACAAATTTCATATCAGAAATACACAAAAAAAAAGAAAAGAAAAGTACTACTATAGTTTTAAAGTACAATGCATTTACCAAAAAAAGTACTAAATGAATATGAGTACATAATTAAAACTCTGTTAAAAATTCTTAAATGAAGAAAAACAAATGAAAATAATGAGGTAAAATTTCTTAAGGAATGCTCATAAACTAGATATATAGTAAGGAAAAAAATACTTTGTGTTTAAAAACATTAATTCGAGTCAAGGCAAAAATTACTAAGTGTAAAAAGTTAAAATCGAATATCTACCAAGTGAAAGTTATTCATAAATCGGTAAAATTTTAGTCGCTTGGTCGCCGTAAACTTTGAAAAAGCGACAACAATTCTCTTTCTAGCGGTAGGAGAGTATGACCAATCGACGCAGAATTTTTTGATGATTACAATGATCTAAATAACTCAATATCGCCCAACATGTCGCTTGGTAGTTTTTGGCTTTCAAGCGTCGGTATGTATATATGTATGTATGTTTTTCCTTCGTGGCTATAGACACCAAACGCGTGGGCCGATTTTAATAATTCTTACGTCAATTGATTCGTCTTAATCTTGCAATCTAAAGACATGATAGTAGTCAAAATACAATATGGCGGCAAGCAGACGCCATATTGTGAAAAAGTAAAAATGAAAGTCGACGAACTATATTAAATGGGGTATCAAAATAAAGGGTTCGAGGAGTTGATTTCAAAAATATAGCTCATTAAAATGTAGAAAAAAAAAAAAAATATTTTCAAAAATCCCGACTTTAAAAAAAACTAAAAAGTTGGTGGCATAAAATCAATTATTGAACTAAAATAATTGCCACAAACTGCATCAGACTGCTTGAAAAGTGACTCGTTTGAAACTTTTTAGTTGTTTTTAACAGTCGGGTTTTTTTTTTAATATTAAATTTTTTACTTCAATTGAAAATTCATACCCTGATGGATAACGACATCAAATTTTTAAATATTTTTTAAGAAACGTTCGCATTTACATCGCAGTCGTAAACTGTCACCGCGGCCCTTACACACCGGGTAACTGAAGGACGGATGGATTTTATTCAGTAAGAATCTGACACGCCCTCCCACTCCACCCAGAGCGGGAAGTTATTTGATGATGTCCCATCAAATATTAAAAAAATCCCAAACTGTCAAATATGTTTCTTTTCACTAATTATGACAGGTAATTGACTTTAATTGTCATAAACCTCTCAAAATCGAGAATTGCAAGATAAGCATAACAGCCCGGCCACGGGAACGGGCGACGCGACCGGCGGTGCGTCTGGCGGGGCGTCTATTCGCGCGGCACAGTTTGCAGGGCACGGGCACTAGCGTTCGCCGCCGCGACCAGTATAGATCGAGAGCGGAATGTCATTATGTCAGTATCAAAGTTTTTTTTTTTTTAAACGTTGCCCCACATTAGGATGACTCCTGTATCGTGGGTGCGTTCACAAACATTTAAAACTCACATACACAAGACACCCAGACCTGGAACAACTATCTGTAGGTCATACAAATATTTGTTCCGTGCGGGGATCGAACCCGCGACACGCAGCGCAGCAGCCGAACGCTCAACCACTTTTTGGTTTAAGATATTATATTTAGAAGGAGTATATGATTTGAATAAGGATCGGGGTAAAAATAGAGAATTCCACAAGAAGTACGATAAATACAGACTATATCCAGATTTTAGAAGTGAAAACTTCTTTAGGCGCGTTGGGCGTTTTTGAGATAAGAAAAACTATTGAACTCGCGCAAAACTGACACCAACACCGACGCCGATACTGACGCCGACACCGACACCGACACCGACGCCAACACCGACACCGACAACGACATTGATACCGCTACACGGTAGTGAAGTGAAAACTTCCTTAGGCGCGTAGGGCGTTTTTGTTCAAGTTTTCACTTCCGTCGGCACTCCCAGAGTGCCACTCTTTTTTTTTCAATTATACCCGCAAGAGTGTCGAAACCTTTGATTATATTCTTATAAACATACAACCAGAACTGGAGAAAACGGTAAATACAGTGCTGCAGAAAAATTGTTTTTGACGTTATGGTATGTACACTACATACGACATAATGTATAATAATAATATTAATAATAACTTTTTATTTCTCACCACAATATACATAAATAATTCTAAATTGATCAGACAGTGATACATAATTCTGGTAAGTATATATTGTGGGAGACTGGTGCCTAAGCTAGGCTCGTGGCCTGTGTTTCAGGACACCAGGACCCCACCCCTTTACATTTTTCCATTTTATAAATTATGCACTAAGCGCGCTGACAGAATGTAGTAAGGTTTCATACAACATTAATTTATAGTTTTATTTATTTTGCTTATGTAGGTATATAAAACATTAAAAGATTTAGGGACACAAAATTTAGACAATTATGTTATTTATTTGAATAAGTAATCTAAATTATGTGACATCGACTCATCGATAATAAAATTATTTCTAAATTTTTAATCAGCCTGGTTCCTGCACTATATGCCACGGGGCATGCGCCGTACTCATTTGGGGCATTTGTTTCAGTCGCCCGCCGCGCCGCCAGTTGCGATTCGCTCGGTAAACTTCGCCGGTCGCGCCTCCGGTCGCTGCTATGCGTGGCATGATTAGTACCACAGATAATATAATACTAGCGTACAGATGCCTCATCCCATACAAAGAAACGGTACCGCCGTAACTACGGGTTTTCGACTGGCACAAGCAACTTTTGTTCTTCGTTCGGGTCCGTCCTCTACACTTCGCTAGATGTTGTTAGCAGCGACGGCTTGCAAGTTGAATGAGTTTACATAAAGTCTTACTAATATTTTCTCACACATTGAGGAATTACTATAAAGTATTTTTGGCACTTCATAACAGTTTTACTGTTTCAAAATGATTCACTATACAAATTTTAATGAGGTGAATGGATAAACTCTAAAACTTTAAGCAGCGCCATCTATTGGTACAAGAAATATAAATGCCTGAGGATTTGTTACAATAAACATCTAAATTTTAATTAGGAGCCAATCATTTCACAATTTTATGCTTAGGGTAGTTTCTTAAATAAGAAAATACAGTTTTTACTATATTTTTTTTCAAAATATTAATGTTACTTAGACTTCATTAAGAAGTCGATGCATATTACGCCATCTATTGTTTGTTTGTTTGAACTAAATATTCTTTGTTCGAGATGAGACCCCGTGATTAGTACATTTCTATTCATTTGTTTTAGTCGCCAGACGCTTCGCCGGTCGCACCGCGCGAAAATTCGCAGCAGCGAATGTCCCTTCGCCAGGGTGTAAGATTCCTGGGTTCGAATCCTAGTGGGGCAAAGCGTTTTTATGTTTATTCACCTGGAATTTCTCAGCAGAAGCATTTTTCTGCATGTGTGTGATAATCGTAATGTGAGTTAACAATGGTGACACCTCTGCGTAACTGGTTGAGGAATACATGCTCGTTTGCTAAATGAAACTTCATGATCTAATACCTACTAATTATAGACAACATTAAAATAGAACACAGGAAATGCTATGACATTACTCTCTTTTGCAAATGGCAGATGTTTTGACATCACAGAAATAACTGGCTGAAAAAATAAATAGTTAACGTGTTTAAAAAATATTGGTTCTGCATCATGTCCGGTCAGATTCTGTCTTCGATGTGAATTTCACACCTGTTTTTTGGACGTTGCCCTGACATAGAAGGTTAAGATAGATACATATGTAGGCGCCCGCAGACAAGTCCGTTTCGACAATGCGTTCTCATTGATTTTATGAACGGACTAGCTTCTGCCAGCGGCTTCGCCTGCACGGAAAAGGTAGTACCCTCATAATAAATTATAGCCTATTTGTTATTCTGGAATATTTATCTATCCCTGTGCCAAATTTCATCTAGATCCGTGCAGCCGTTCTGGCATAATTGAATAACAAACATTCATTCAAACTTTCACATTTATAATATTAGTTGGATTAGATTAGATTCCCTTGAAAGAGTTGTTGTCGCATTGTCACGGGAGCCTTAACATTGCATCGAGACTTGAATAATTTTTCAGGGCAAGACTATCAATAGAATAAAAGAAGCCGGCCATTTGCCCGCAAAAAACCGTGTCGGGACACGTGCAGTGTAGGGTTCTGTAGTCGCCCTTTCTAACATGCTGACTTAAAAGGGGGGCTTTATGTTTACTATTATGAGCATATTAATACCTTCACCCAATTTTTATTTCTAAGGCTTTTGTGTTTTTAACGAATGTTTCCAAGTAGGTACATTTTTATGAACAGCTAACTTAAGTCGTGATAGTTTTCCTTCAAGGTTTGCTATATTATACTATCATAACGATTTTTTTCTGATTTTTCAAGCTATTAGTTTAGCTTTTAGTGGAGCGGGGGACGCTCTACTCGAACAAAAAGATCACTTTAAAGTTTAATATTTCGCAAACCACTCACTGAATCGATAAATAGTCTTCACAGCCCCGCAATGATTTTGATAGACCAATTTAAGGCCCTTCTCACGGTCCAGTGGCGCCCTCATTGAATAAAAAATCGTAGCAAAGCACAGAAAATAAATATTAAAAAATCCAACTTCACGTTTGTTACAAAGAGGATAAAGAATTTTTACGTTGTTAAAACAGGTCTCAAAATGTTTCGTATCCAAAGTAGTAGGCAAAAGTGTCAGAAACTGCCGTTTTTGGTACTTTTGTCTACTGGCGCCACTGGACCGTGAGAAGGGCCTTAAGGATATACTCGATAGGCGTAAAAAAAAAACATACCCACTTTACCATGTCGAGAGCTACCATAATTTTTTATTCAAAATTTTAATGTTTTGTTTTCTTGGCCTGGGTAATATATTATGTCGCAGGAAAATGAGTATACCAGAGATTACACGGAATCCCTAGGGATACCACGATATCACGGTAGATGTCAAATATTCTTGTTTAACGTTACTTTCTAAAAATGTTTAGTTAGATGACAAAATGTTTCTTTTTTTTTTGCTAATATAATTTAGTTTCACTAAACTAAACTAATAATAATTATGAGTAAAGTGTTGATCGATAAAATAATAAAACAAAATTACAAATTAATTAATGCATTTTTTATTAGATTTATTAAAGTTTCAATCAACTTATCATAAAAACCAGATGCCGGATGCTCAGCCGTTATAATCATGCATGCCGCTATGCATGCAATTGCAGCTTTCTAGTACTAACAGTCTCTTAGCTATGCCTCGGATGGACAGACGGACAGACCGAAACTATATTGTTAGGACTACGGAACCCTAAAAAAGACAGTAAATACATACTATACTTAAAAACATAGTTACAGTGGTAGTGGTATAACGAATGAAGTCTATGATTACCTTTTTCTTTCTTTGACACAACAATAGAAAATAATAACAGCGTACTAAGAAAAAAAATCAAACCATACGTAGGTACTCGTATTAATTATTATTAATTCCCACATTCTTGTAAACTACTTAATTATTTTGAATTAAGGGCCTACCCCGGGCAACGGGGGGCCCCGGGTGGGGGGGGGGGGGGTAAGTGGCGCACTCATTGAAAAAATATTCGTATCTTAGCATAGAAAATAAAGATTAAAGAATCCTATGTTGCGTTTGTTACAAATAGAATAAGGTATTTTCACGTTGTTAAAACAGGACGCAAAGTGTTTCGTATCCAAAGTAGTAAGCAAAAGTGTCAAAAACGGCCGTTTTTGGTACTTTTGCTTACTACTTTGGATACAAAACAAAACACTTTGAGTCCTGTTTCAACAACGTAAAAATACCTTAAGCTCTTTGCAACAAACGCAACATAGGATTCTTTATTTTAATTTTCTACCCTTTGCTACGATTTTTTATTCAATGAGGGCGCCACTTGACGGCTGTATACGCCTTACATGTTTTATTACTGCAACTGAATTGAAATCCGCGTAAGTCTAATGTATGATTAATAGTCGGATTAATTACAGTTGCGTTTATAAAAGCAATTAATTAAAATCGCAGATAAATTTGGGAACATTAATTAAAAGTAATTATTAATAGTGCAGCTGCAAAACCCTTTTCTACGGCTTTCTGCATTGAGAATTCGAAGTAGAACTTGTCAACCATTAGAGTTTGACAAATAGAACCTGAAAGAAGAACATGTCAAACTTGAGCATACAGTAGAATTTCACAAGTAGAGTCTAAAAGAAGAACTTGTCAAACTTAAGTACTAAAAGTAAAGTATGGCAAGAAAAGTCTGAAAAGAGAACTTGCCAAACTTTTTCACTACAGTAGTGTTTGACAAGTAGAGTCTGACAGATTAACTTGTCAAACTTAAGCACTAAAAGTGAAGTATGGTTAGAAGAGTCTGAAAAGAGAACTTGCCAAACTTTTTCACTAAAGTATTGTTTGACAAGTAGATGAGAGTAGACAGATGATCTTGTCAAAGTTAAGCACTAAACGTAAAGTATGATGAGAAGAGTATAGAAAGAGAATTTTCCAAATTTTCGTAAAGTATAGTGTGACAAGTACAGTCCTTCTTATTTAGGCACCAACTAGAGTAAGCGACTATAAGAGATAATTTTATTAGCAACTTTATCAATATCTAAACGACGTGTGAACATCAGCTGCTGAATGAAGACTTATTTTTGCATAAATTTATCTTCCCCACATAGTAACTGAACAAATAAATACACAATTTAAAGTGATGTATAACTAAGTAGCTATTTACCATTATGTAAATGAGATGATATTTGTTCAGGTTTATAGTCTTAACAATTTAAGACAGTGGTGATGAATAAAATAAGTCGCTATGTATTGACATAGCAATTTGTATAAGACCATTTTTTTAGATGAACGATTGGAGAAGAAGACCAAGAAATTCTGTGCTGGTTTGGGAGCAGTGGTGGCTCAGTGGTAACGGCAGCGACTTACAAGTTGTAGGACTTGGGTTCGACCCGTGGGCGCTTTACTTCGTGTACCTAATTTATTTCATCACCACTGCTCTCAATACGGTGAAGGAACAAATTTTGTAATGTCCTTTTTTGTTTTTTTTTTCTGTTTTTTTTTTGTCCTGAAAACAAAACTTCAAAGACATGTTACATCCACCACGGCCCACGTGGTGAATGTAACATGTCTGAAGTTTTATTATAACCCACACCCTCTCACAGAGAGGAGGCCTGTGTCCCAGCTGTGAGAACATTTTTTCTACTTATTTACGACTGTATTCTGAATCATTCCCACCAGTTACAGATATACCACTTAGACATTGTTATTTTTTTCCAATATTTGAGGCTTTTTCCGCTGCCTTGGCGATTGCGTCGATTTGAGTGAGGAAAATTCCTACAAAATGACTTAGATCCATATTTATGCCAAATTTGCCGAAGTTCTCGACCATTAGGTATCTACATTAAATTTTACTGTTACCTTTTACTAATATTATTACGATATTTTTTTTGGAATCTTATTTTTACTCTGGGTTTTTCATAGACTGAAATAAATGCGTTTTATTTTTTTTTTTTATTTCATGATTTTATAGATGGTTAATATTAAGAATAAGTTTCAATGATTTTAAATATGTTATAAAATGTAAGTATTATTGTTTGTAGTTTTATAATATTATGTTTTTGTATTATTTTGTGCATACCAGCTATGGACTTTATCTCTAAATTAGATAAATTTTACTTTACGAACTGGTATAAATCATTCTTAATAGGTGGTTGTCCAGTTTTATAAGGTAGGTAGGAATCCAATCCACCATCTTTCCACCGAAAGTATTTTTTTTTGCCTGAAAATATTTTTAGGTAAGAAAAGTTATTTATTTTTGTTGCAGGTTACTATTTTAAAACTTTATGCCTTTTTTATCTTTTGTTTAAAGATATTCACTTCTTCATTAACCAATTTTCAACCAATAAAATTCTACCAAAATTCTTCAACCAATAAACTGCACACGAATTTCTGTACGCAGTTTATTTTGAATAGAAATGCATACAAATAAAGATCGATAATATGATTCTATTTGTGAAAATATTTATATGACGTTCGTTTCTCACACGTACTAAATTAGCTGTTTCAGAATTATTTACTTTGAAACTGTGATGAAAATATCTTCTATACCATACGTCATCAATAATGATGTAGGAGAATCTATTTACACTGATTTGTTTGAACAGCGTCATAACGAGAACTGTCAGTTCTGATCATAGGTTTTGAAATAAAATTTACGTACCATCATCGAACCACTAGACGTACGCGTACTGGGTTGCGCCACCCGGTACATGGTGGACATCCCACCCACACGCACAACATTTTTTGGGTACACATTCATTGTGCGTACAGCTAAGGAGTGGAATTCCCTGCCTGAATCTGTGTTTCCTGATAGCTACAACCTTTTTTTTTGTGGGGTGGGAAATCATCCAATGACTTCTCCCGCTCTGGGTGGAGCGGGAGGGCGTGTCAGAGTCTTACTGACTAAAACCCACCCCTGTTCCTTCCCTGCCTGAGTGCCCAGGGGTGCGGTAACTCATTTTCAGAATTTATCCGCTACCACTAGGCATGCAGGCACCGGCCACGATGGGTCCCGTCAGTGGTGGCTGTAACTCATCTCTTTGAGGCGCGCGTGGAACACTACGCGCCGTCAACTCACGGGCCTGGTGCTGATCGGACGGCGAGCTACCCACTGCTCGCCGTCAACAGGCCCGGGTCTACAGTGGTCGGAGATCATCTCGCGACGTCCTACACCCAGTATCTCTCTTGCGGTGGAAGCGGCCAGGGCCTTGAGGGCCACTCCGTTGAGCTTCCCTCACGCGTCCCGCTATCTCTCGACTCAAAATTAGTTTATTTAAATTTTTATTTTTATGTAGGTAAATAAGCTAAATACTCAAGACTTAAAAGGTTTATTGATTTATTGCTTTTTAGTTCTTTTTCGTCGGTTGATTTTTTTGTCAAAAAGTTTTAACACTTTTTTTTTAAGAAAATAATCAAATAATCTACATCACATTGGACCCAGATAAGATATATATATTGATTTTAACAACTCAATTCTGTGACTTATTCAATATTTCAAAATTGTGGTGAATCTTCCACAAAAGCCTAATATTAATCAAGAGTTGATGTCACATAGCATCATAGGTTGAACATTTCTAAAAAAATATTTATTTGTTATGCAAGGCTGCAAAGTTGTTTTTTGGTGCGAGTACTTGTATTGAAGCCTGAGCAAGCAAAGGATTTTAGGATTGAACCAATGACCGAAGCGAGTGGTTCAAATGTAGAATCCTGAGCGTAGCGAGGGTTTCAAAGGTACGAGACGCAGAATAACTTTGACGGACAGACGGACAGATGTATAGACGGACAGACGGAAAGATGGACAGATGGACAGACCGACAGACGTATAGATGGACAGACGGACGACAGACAGACAGACAGACGGGCAGACGGACAGACGCACAGACAAACAGAAAGACAGACAGACAGACGGACACACGGACGATGGACAGACGGACGACGGACAAACAGACAGACGGACAGCTGGACAGATGGACCGACCGACAGACGAACAGATGGACAGATGGACAGACGGACAGACGGACAGACGAACAGACGGACAGACGGACAGACGGACAGACGGACAGACGGACAGACGGACAGACGGACAGATGGACAGACGGACAGACGTACAGACGGACAGACGGGCAGACGGACAGTCGGACAGACGGACAGACGGATAGACGGACAGACGGACAGATGGACCGACGGACAGATGGACAGATGGACAGACGGACAGACGGACCGATCGACGACGGACAGTCTGACAGACGGACAGACAGACGATGGACAGATCAGATTGACAGACGGACAGACGGACGACGGACAGATGGACAGACAGACAAACGGACAGCCGAAAAGATGTACAGATGGACAGACGTACGACGGCCAAACGGCCAAACGGACAGACAGACACCTAAGGACAGCAATATATTGGGCTCCGATTAGACGCACTAAACTTTGTGTCAGACGACGGACAGACAGACAGATGGACAGACGAAATTGAAAGAATGAATATAAATAAATAATAATATATATATATATTTTTTTTTTTTTTTTGGGACAAGCCCGCCACACTATTCCCAAACCACTGTAACTTCTGTAAGCCAGAATCAACAGTGGCGACCACCAGAAAAAACGCCGAGGCAATGAAGCTCGACGAGTCCCAGAGAAACGATTAAACTGTCTTTGGTCCCGCAACGAAATTAATCAGAAAAGACAGCGGAGGAGTGAGAAAAACATAATTTCCACTATAATAATATATATAGATATATATAAATAAATAGTAATATATTTTAATAATTATTGAAAGAATGAATACATGTCTTTGTCTTCATAGAAATGCCAGTCTACGGGTCGCCCGGCGCCCCATGCTCGGGCAGAAGAGAACTCGAACTCAACATAGTCGGATAGAAAGAACTTTGTCTTTTCTTGGTAGAATAGAGATAGAAATGGTCATGCTACGCCTGCTGATAGCTACAAACTGGCGGTCTAAGTCAAGAGTGAATAGGTTACTTCTAGGCTAGCGTGTTCCATCGTCGACCACATCGTCGCTTACCATCAGGTAAAATAGTGGTCAAACGCGAGTCTGACCTGAAAATGTCTCCCATACTTTTGCAATGGTCTCTGTGTTTTGCCTCCTTCGAGCAATCCTTCAGGATTTTAACATGCATTTATTAGTTTCACCTGTAAATAACTATGTAAAAAATCTTAAAAATTAAATTTGACCTTCTTCCCAGTTTTCAATTGAGCTGAAATATAGCATACATGTTGAGTTTGGATTACACTGCGTGGTTAGCTAAGTGACGTCATTCTAAATTCAATGTGGCGGACTCCCAAGGACCAGCACCAGTTATTTTTTATGCATTATCATGATATCGTTATCAAATTTGCTGAAAAGAATACAAAAAATAAATAAAATAACGTCACTCTAAACAGCGTGTTTATTAGTTTTTTTTTTTTTAACTATAATAATAATAATAAAAAATAATAAATAGATAGTCGTGACGGCCAATGGCTTAATTGCCAAGAGCCTCGACCAACATCTCAGGAGGCTCTCGTTAGGCAGTTGGATCAAGGGCTTGATCCAGAAAGCAGTACTCCTGGACACGGCTCGTATTGTTAGGAGATTCCTTTCTCAGGAGCCCTGACCACCGGTAGCTTGGACCCTATTCCCGATACCGGTGGGCTACTACTTTTTACATTTTTAAATGTTTTTGTATTTATTTATGTTTTTATATGTTAGTACCTAAATATTTGAAAATGTAAATTGTATGTATATAAGATTAAATAAATGGAATAATAATAAGACAGTACAGGCAGTACTCCTGGACACGGCGCGCATAGTTAGTAGGTTCCTCTCTCAGGAGCCCTGACCACCGGTAGCTTGGACCCTATCCCGATACCGGTGGGATACTATTTTTTATATTTTTAAATGTTTTTATATTTTAATATTTAAAAATGTAAATTGTATATATATATTATAAAATAAATAGAATAATAATAATATTCCCCAACTATCACACAACGCCATCTAGTCCCAAGCTAAGTAGAGCTTGTGTTATATAATATTATATCTTAACAAATAATTTCAAACTTATCAATAAGACTAAAATACCCATAAACTTTAATTATCTGATTGAATACATATAAAATAAACACCACAATTCATAAGTAGACTCTTCTTGTAAAACTCCTTCACTAATTTCATAGAATACAAACTGATAATTTCAAACTATTGTACTCGTATTCAGTACCGACTTGAAATTATTTTCTAATTGGCAACAGCATTGTCTAGACACACGTCTACGGTATTCTTCAATTAAGACTACATCTTATTGCATTTCTACTGATTGCATCACTATTGTGTACAATGTTCTGTACATTGTAATAAAGTCTGATTATGATTAATTAATAATTGTCTTACTACTCTGATGCAATCAAATGGGATTACATAACAGGCGAAAGGTGTATTCTATATAATTGGTGTGTAGTGAAGTTGCATGGAATACGAACCTTTACACCTCATCATAATTTCAGCTGAAAGACGTCCACTGCTGGACATAGGCCTTCCCCAAGCGTCGCCACAACGACCGGTCCTGTGCATCTCGGGAAATGCTTCTGTCTGCCTTTAACTGGTCGTGCAAATTGAGATTAGGATTTGCATTTGCATACAAAAGAATGTGTTTATTTTACGCCCTCAAACTCATGTAATAGTTTCGAAAGTTCTTTGTTGAAAAATTTAATATTAAATATTTGTTTGCACAGTTTTTTTTTTCAAATAATTAATGAGTGGGCCACTAACTGTAAAGGTTCCCACTGAAAATAATCTTACAGCATGCAGGTTGGCAATAAAAAATCACATATAATGTGTAGCATTTGTCATCTCACCTTGGTAATAAGCAACATTAACCTTCTATCCTGAAAAATAAAATTAAAACTTTTAGTTTCGATTTCGACCGCGTGCAGAATTCTCATGCGCGCGCTCTACCATCTGACGGCCAACTCTACCATCGTGCGCGCTCATTGGTCAAATCAAATAGCGCGCGCATTTCCAGCTTCCTGTTACACGCTTCCGTCCCATTTCACAATATCACACCCACAATAAAAAAAAATGTTGTAGAAAAGCGAGAGGAAAGATTTTACATCTGGCTGGATTTAAATAGATACTTACTCGAATTTAGAATCAGCTTGAATTTGTAGGACACATTATTTGGGCGAGCTAGGGTAGAGACGTAGACGTATACGTTGTAAAAAAAAAAATTTAGACAAAGTCAGCTGTGTGTAGGTTCCTTCCTAACTGTAGGCTAAGGAATACTGTGCTGTTGCAAGCTAAATTCTTGACGCCAAAATTTAAAATTTTTGACTTCAATAGTTATGACGGTGCATTTTAAATAAATCTGTAATTAAAATTCATTCGTAGAATCGTCATACCTACTTAAATCGCACAGTCATCCTGATGCTGGAAATATTAAAATAACATGACAGACATTAATTGCTTTTTTCTGCGTCTATTTTTAGACTCGTATCTATATTTACGCACGTCATAAGAACTCGGAAAAAAAGTTATAGTAAAAAGTTCAAAACTTGGTTGCTAGGTTGCCCACAAAGCACCGCAGTACCTGCTTATTGCCACTTAAGTTAATTGTGATTCGTCGGGCTAGGTCGTAACCTTAAAAACAACAACTAAAAACTGGTCCCTAGAGACCGGCATTGCATATTACAAGTCACAAATATCATTAGATTGCGCGACCTTACCGTACTATGAGTAGCCGTAGCTATCCGTCGTGAGTTCAGAAGAAATAAGGCATCAAATACTGAACTGAAGTACAGAACTCCCATACATAAGTATCTATATATATACCATACATATGCCTCCTCTCTGTGAGGGGATGTAGGCCGTAATCAACCACGCGGGCCCAAATCGGGTTGGTGTATGTTACACATGTCTTCGAAGTTTTGGTTCTAGGACATATCGGTTTCGTCACGATGTTTTCATTCACCGTTTTGAGAGCAGTGT
The DNA here is from genome assembly GCA_951329385.1 of Polia nebulosa. NCBI lineage: Eukaryota > Metazoa > Arthropoda > Insecta > Lepidoptera > Noctuidae > Polia > Polia nebulosa. The sequence goes on along the minus strand of OX589610.1, from coordinate 16,304,178 downwards.
AATGATGAAATAATTCACACAAAGTACCTGAAGCCATCTCCCATAGCTACTTAGCATTTACAATATTCTGACCTTGAAAACCCATGTACCAAATAATCAAATATCTCGCGACAATTTGATAAGCATGTTACAAACTGTCAGTCGATCCTACCCCCGGGTGTTACAGTAGTCTCAAACGTCGCGTTACGTTACAAGCGTATCGTATTACTAAGTAATTGGCAACTAATAGTTTGAGCAATATGTGTGCCGTGTGTATATCGTACCGGCTCGTATGGATACAGTGGTGCCCCTATAAACTACTGTTGCTAAGGGTGCAAGAATAAAGCATCGTAGTGAATACACCTTTTTCTTTTATTCTGTTTTATATTTCTGCTTTTATATTTTTTCTTGGACTTGCCCTAACGGAGTATTGTGTATAATGTGTGTCCTATTTTCTATAATTATGCACATCACTTTGAAGGCTTACTGGCTTCTAAGATACAGGTACATAAACCTAGTTTAGAAGTCAGGATTCTTCACTCTGGAACACTAGCTGCCATTTTTAGATCAAAATAATGTAAATGCATTTATGGAGAAATAAAGATTTATTATTTGGTATTATTATTATTACCTTGTAAGATACAAGGAAAGTAGGAGCTCGTGACTAAAGTAATAACAGCCGCACGGGACGATAAACCAGGTTAAGCTACGCTTGCCGGGGTTGGTCCATGGATGGGTGATCTTTACATACCGAGACTCCTCCGTGCCTCGGAAAGCACGTTAAGCCGTTGGTCCCGGCTGTCAATCGTGGATCTTTGACAGTCGTTACGAGTAGTCAGAAGCCCGGCAATCTGACAACCAGTCTTAAAGAGTACCTATCGTATTACTCAGTAACTGGGTTGTGGAGGTCAGATAGGCAGTCGCTCCATGTAAAATACTGGTGTTCAGCTGAATCTGGTTAGACTGAAAGCCGACCCCAAGATAGTTTGGAAAAGGCTAGGCAGATGATGATGATGCGTTACAAGGAAAATACTTAAAGTTCGTCTACCTTTGAAAGAAATTGGTGTTACACTGTAGAAAGTGTAAAACACAAGAAGATCCATGAATTTATCTACAGAATACATATTATAACGGTAATGGGTAGTCTTATTTTAGGTAATGTTTCTGGCCATTGAAATATAAACAACTTTCTTCAAGCAAGTCAGAGCCAAAAAAGAAAAATTGGACTATCCACATAAAATAATCATCATCTGATAAAATTAGTATAGGCAGAGATAATATAATACTAGCGTACAGATGCCACATCCCATACAAAGAAACAGTACTGCTGTAACTACGGGTTTTCGTCTGGCACAAGTAACTTTTATTCTTCGTTCGGGTCCGTCAATAAGAAATCAATGCTTATTACGCCATCTATTGAGATTTATTTGAACTAAATTTAGTTTGTTCGAGATGAGACCCCGTGGTATAGGAGAACCAAAGGTTTTTTTCGGATTTGAGAATCAATCTATATAAATAAAATCGATTGCTGAAGTTTAGGCGCATCATTTCAGAACAGCTAGACATATTTACCTAATTTTGTTTTTGTTGTATTTTGTTTTAAATACAAGATTTTTATTAAAGAAAATATTGGGAAATAAAAAAAAATATATTACGCCTGTGCGTAGCCGAAGCCGAACGCCTAGATATTAATATTTTCAAGTCATAGTTATAATTTTCAGCATCAAAACGTCACGATACAAGTTGACATAGCTACTAAAAATAATCCCGTGTAATTTGAAACTAAAAAAATTTTTTGTACAAGAAAAACAACCGACTTCCAAAAAAGAAAATACACAAAAAAATTAAAAATAATTTTAATTTTGGAAGTCGGTGTTTGTATTTTATTTCTTCGTTATTTGACACCGACTTCCGAAATTAAAGTTTTTTTTTAATTTTCAGTGTAATTTCTTTTTTGGAAGTCGGTTGTTTTTTTTGTCAAAAAAGTTGCTATTTTTCAATTTTTTGTTGTGAGACCCCAGTACTAAAACCCCCAATAACATGGAATGTGGAATTTAAACATACTCGTAATTGGAGAAAAAACCAAAATGTCATCTAAGAATGCGTATTTTTCGTTTTTATTCAGTTTTTCAAAAATTGCTGAAGCAATTTCGATAAAATTTATATGGAACCACCTCGGGAGTATATTCTTATATATAAAAAAATAATTTTGAAAATCGGTCCGCAACTGACAGAGAAATCCGTGGACATACATAAAAAAAAAACTTACATGCAGTCGATCATAGAACCTCCTCCTTCTTCGAAGTCGGTTAAAAATATAATATTTTAGTTTAAAAACTTTAAAAGACGCTTAATTTCCGTAGTTTTCTCAGAAAACCCTTTGATTTGATACCCATCATAAAAAATAACTAGTCTTCGATCTTTAAGAGTCCGCCACATTGGATTAAGCATGACGTTACTTAGCTAACCATGCATTGTAATTCAAACAGAAAAAAACAATAAAAAAATAAAAAAGAAAAGAAAAAAAAGAAAGAAAAAAGAAAAGAAAGTAAAATATAAATAAATAATAATAATAATATGCAAAATTTCAGTTCAGTCGAAAACCAGGAAGTGGGTCAAAAAAGTTTTAAGATTTTATACATAGTTAGTTAGGTACTAATTACATAAATACAGGTGAAGCGTGTTAAAATAACTGAGGAGCTCGTGACTAAAGTAATAACAGCCGCATGGGTCGATCCATCAGGTTAAGCTACGCTTGCCGGGGTTGGTTTATGGATGGGTGACCCTCTTTACGTACCGAAACTCCTCTGTGCCTCGGAAAGCACGTTAAGCCGTTGGTCCCGGTTGTCAGTCGTGGATCTTTGACAGTTGTTACGAGTCATCAGAAGCCCGAAAGTCTGACAACCAGTCTTACCAACCCAGTAACTGGGTTGTGGAGGTCAGATAGGCAGTCGCTCCATGTAAAATACTGGTATTCAGCTGCATCCGGATAGACTGGAAGCCGACCCCAAGATAGTTGGGAAAAGGCTAGGCAGATTGAAATAGGTGAATCGTGTTAAAATGACTGTCTAATTTGAAACTAAAAATAAGTTTTGCTATCACCAACAAACATCAAAACTTCGAATACCTGAAGGTCATCAGCTGAACAAGCGAACAAATAAAGTCTGATGATAAATTAGCATTCAAACCGAACTCAAACCGATGTTAACTTAAGATAAACTTGTACAATTTGGGAATTAATTATGTCGTCTCCTTGGTTAGAGGGTCTGCTTGCAGTTTTGATAGTAAAGTGATAAGGGTTATATAAACCTTACCAGTGAAATTCGTGACGTTAAAGGGATTCTAAATATTTCTGTACAATCAGTTAATATATTTCCAGGAGACCGAGATGGGATACCCCATACCTGGTATGAAAGTAACGCGGGATAAACATAACAAATGAATTTCTGAACAAATTATGTCGGCTGCACTGATGGCTGTATCACTCATATACGCCAATTTCAACTCCTCCTTACATCAGCTGCGTTGACGATGCTGTACCGTCAGGTTGTAGGGGAAGGAAGAAAATACCTCCAAAGTAAGTTTTGGCCGTTTTTTAACCGACTTCGAAAAAAGAGGAGGTTATATGTTCGACTGTTAGTATGTTTTTTTTTTTATTTTTATGTACGTCCACCGATTTCTCTGTCAGTTGTGCACCGATTTCCAAAATTCTTTTTTATCCGAAAGAATATACTCCCGAGGTGGTCCCATGTAACTCTTATCGAAATTGCAAAACTGAACAAAAACCAAAAATACGTATACATAGATGATTTTGGTTTTCTCCAATTACGAGTATGTTTAAATTCCACGTTCCATGTTATTGGGGTTTTTAGTTCTGGGGTATAACAACTAAAAAGTGAAAAACAAAAAACTTATTTATAAAAAAAACAACCGACTTCCATAAAACACTCAAAATTAAAAATAACGTTAATTTCGGCAGTCGGTGTCAAATAACGAGTAAATAAAATACAAACACCAACTTCCGAAATTAAAGTTATTTTTTAATATTTATTGTATTTTTTTCAAATGTATATTAACTATGGTATGTTTAGCTTGGGCGTCAAGTGTCAGTTAAGTAGTAAAACTATTCGAATTTCAATTAGCGTTCAAAACGGTATCTTTCTGCCGGTTATTTTTAAGTTCTAGGCATGTGTTTATCATTTTCGGGAAAATTTGTGTACAAGTAGTTAAGTTTTTTCTTATATTTCCTAGGTATCTCATCGCGCCGTGACGATTTTGATGGTGGCGGCGTGGAAAAAAATTGTTCACGTTAGTGGGGCGCGTACGCGGCGTCGGATAAAATTTTTCAAAGTAACGGCCTTGTAGAGACGTAAGGCTTAACAAAATATGTAGGTATGTATTTTGTACTGATCAAATGAAACATTCTCCCAATTGGCCAAATCATTCTACAAATTACATTTAGGTCCCGTTTCCTTAACATCACATTTCTCTGACTGTTGTAGACCCAGACTCCACATAAGCGTCTTAAATCGCACGCCATTCGCCGGGATACCGAGACAGAGAATAGGTTTTAAAAATAATGGTGGTCTACACTCCCAAACTGTTTTAGGGCTCTCACAGACAAGCGGGATGCGAAAATGTGGCACCGATGCGACGATCATTTTGTGTGAACCTTTACAAAACTGTTTGTGTTGTGTCTGACTAATAATAAGTTGTTATTGTAGACAGTTCGACTTTGAACTATCAATATTGATGTCTATCAGCATACCTTAGATCTTTATAGATAAAGTTAACTCAATAACAAAAACAGGACATTCGGTGAAAGATAGTCACCGCGGTCCTAGGCACAGACAAGGGTGGGTATTAGTCAGTACGAGTTTGACACGCCCTCCCGCTCCACCCAGAGCGGGGAAGTCGTTAGATGATTTCCCACCCTCCAAAAATAAAAGGACATTCGGTGGACAAAAACATTAAACAATGGGTCAGAAAAAGTATTCACAATAAAGTGCATTTGTTATAAACAAACATTGCACACTGAGATTGTGATTTTTAGAAAAGTGGTGAGCTGTTTGTTTTTTAATTAATAGCGTCAGTTCAGAGCCGCGTATCTTGTAAAGATCAAGATTTTTACTAATTGATTTCATATTTGTGTGATTGTTGCAAAACTCAAGATTTTTCTACGTTCTTTTCTTTGTAAATAAGATAACAGGGAAGATGATTAAAAAAAACTATTTTTATAACTACTTTCTTTTGTCACGTAAACAAATATGATGACGACACAGTGCGTTAAAATTTCGCGTAACGTCACACCTACGTCAAAAATGTACCATTTTTTACCAAGAACTGACGTAACAACCCTCACTCCTGAACTTTAATGCAGTTTATCTTTATATTTTTTAACCGACTTTGAAAAAGGAGGAGGTTCTATGTTCTACTGCATGTATGTTTTTTTTTTATTATTTTATGTGTGTCCACCGATTTCTCTGTCATTTGTAGACAAATTTTCAAAACTCTTTTTTAATTCGAAAGAATATACTTCTGAAGTGGTCCTTTATAAATTTTATCGAAATTGCTTCAGCGGTTTTTGGAAAACTCAACAAAAACGAAAAATATGTATACTTAGATAACGTTTTGGTTTTCTCCAATTACGAGTATGTTTAAATTCCACGTTTCATGTTATTGGGGTTTCGAGTTCTGGGGTATAACAACTAAAGAGTGAAAAATAAAAAACTTTTTAACAAAAAAAAAAAACAACCGACTTCCAAAAAATAAAATACACTAAAAATTAAAAAATAACTTTAATTTCGGAAGTCGGTGTCAAATAACGAAGAAATAAAATACAAACACCGACTTCCGAAATTAAAGTTATTTTTTAATTTTTAGTGTATTTTCTTTTTTGGAAGTCGGTTGTTAATTGATTTCTTACATAAATCAAAACATACGTGTCTAATAGTTTTTGATAATCTGACTTAAGAACTAAATAGAAATAATAGTTTTGTACCCAGGAATCGTCTCTATTGTTAAAGGAAAACCTGGATGTTGTGCTTGTAATTCATTTTCATTTTAATACCTACGTGCATGAAATCTATCTCCTACATCCTATAAGTAGAAGAACTTTAAACAGCTAAAGTCTCAAAGCGTTAATACTCTTCTAATTATTTCTAACGCAACCGACGCGGTGAGAACCCTGAAGCCACACTACACTTTCATGTATTAATGATTTAAAGTTTAGCTTACGCTGGATTTACTAAGAGAACTCACGATGAAATGAAAATCTTCTCTCACTAGTATTCAGCAATATGTTTACTTATTACTTGATGCATCGCCAGCATATCATATTTTTGAAGTAAAACTTCTTTACGCACACTTTACTTGGGGAATAAGCTGACGAGAGCGTTATGAAAAGTGTGATCGGGCGAGGCGAACGGAAGTTGAGAGGGCACCCGCTTGACTTGGGGAGTAAGCTGGTGAATGCGTGACGAGAGCGGTACGAAAAGTGTGAGCGGGCGAGGCGAACGGAAGTTGGAGAGCGCGTTGGGAGTAAGCTGGTGAAAGCGTGACCTCTCGTCACGCTTTCACTAGCTTACTGTTTCCGTTACGAAAAATGTGATCGGGTGAGGCGAACGGAAGAGATGGAGCTAAAGAAGTTTTACTTCAGTCGTGTGGCCTAAAGCACACTCGTTTTTTTTTATTTTAAAAACCTCATAAAAACAATGCAGGTCCTATTTCATTACAAATTAATGCTATAATATGCTAGTTTTCCAAAAAATCTAATTAGTTCGTCAGTTAGATTACGAAAAAATATTGGACGTATTTTTTCTTTTGTCACGTGAGCCAAAAATGAGGAAGATAAAGTGCATTGAAATTTTGCGTGACGTCACACCTCGATACACTTTGTACCGTACAGTGACGTAACAAGACCCCACTTCTGGACTTTGATTCGGGTTATCTTTGTCATTTTAAAATACGTGTCCAATATTTTTTGATATTCTAACTTAAGTACGTACTAAATATAATTATTATTATGATACTCAGTAAACATCTCTATTGACTGAGATTCTGTCTAAAACAAATATAAATGGAAAATATTGCAAAAGCAACCTAACCTTTTTTTTTGTGGGGTGGGAAATCATCCAATGACTTTTCCCGCTCTGGGTGGAGCGGGAGAGCGTGTTGACTTTTACTGACTAAAACCCACCCCTGTTCCTTCCTTGCCTGAGTGCCTAGGGGCGCTGTAACTCTGTTACGAATTTATCCGCGACACCTTGGCATGCATGCATCGGCCATGACGGGCTCGTCTTGATTGCTGACATCTCTTTGAGGTGCGCGTGGAACACTACGCGCCGTCGACTCTCGGGGCTGGTGCTGATCGGACGGCGAGCTACCCATTACTCGCCGTCCGCAGGCCTGCGCTTACGGTGGCCGGAGATCGTCTCGCGACCCCAGATGCCCGGGCGTCTCCTGCGGCGGCTGCGGCTGGGGGCGTGAGGGCGACTCCGTTGAGTCTCCTCTCAGTTGTTTTTTGTCAGTCGGGTTTTTGATTTTTTTTTCTTTAATTTTAGTGTGATGCCTACCTATATTTTTGGAATCGTTTCCTCGACCTCTTTATTTTTATGCTCCACCGGACCACGTCACAAGAAGCATTACTCTCCTGGGGCATTCATGTAAAAAATAACAAAACAAAAGATTTCTATCGCGTCTATAGCAAATGGTCGTTAGTAGTGTCTTGACCATTGCTAGGTACAATACCTCAGGTGGTCTCCACTTTTATAAGCCATTCTGCCCGGTTCCGTGTAAGTCCTCGAATTTCTAAACTAATGTGAAGTTCTGTCGAGTTTTCAAGAGTAAAAGACGTTTCCACTGCATGTAAGGTTAGTAATTTATAACAAAACTTCAACTTTATTTGCCCTTCACCGCCTCTGCACATTGACTAGGTAGTAAGAATCTATGTAATATAATTGCATGAAGTTGTAGGAACAGAAGGCAGCCGCAGGAGTGAAATTCCCTGCCGGAGTCTGTTTCCTGGTAGCTACAACCTAGGGTTCTTTAAGACAAGAGTGAAATGATTACTTCAAGGCAAGCGTTCTCCCAGAGGACACGGTGGAGCATACGGTGGAGGTCTGCCCCACTTGGGCGGAGCACCACCGTGTCCTCGTGGATGCGAAAGGCGGTAGCAACCTCTCGCGCCGGCCTTGATTCAGGCCATGGTAGGGTGCGAGAGGGATGGGATGCCGTCTCCTCCTTCTGCGAAACAGTAATGTTCGCGAAGGCGGAGGCGGGAAGGGTGAGGGAAGCTCAATGGAGTGGCTCTCACACCCGCGGCCACTACCGCCGCAGGAGAAGCACTGGGCGTAGGACGTCGAATGAAAACCCCGGCCACCGTAGACCCGGGCCTGCGGACGGCGAGCAGCTGGTAGCTCGCCGTCCGATCAGCACCAGGCCCGTGAGTCGACGACGCGTAGTGTTCCACGCGCGCCTCAAAGAGATGATTGTCAGCCACCACTGACGGGGCCCATCGTGGCCGATGCCTGCATGCCTAGGGATAGCGGAGAAATTATTAACAGAGTTACCGCACCCCTGGGCACTCAGGCAGGGAAGGAACAGGGGTGGGTTTTAGTCAGTAAGAGTCTGACACACCCTTTCGTTCCACCCAGAGCGGGAGATGTCATTGGGTGATTTCCAACCAAGCCAAAAAAAAAAGGCGAGCGTACTCCATCGTCGACCACAACATCGCTTACCATCGGGTGAGATAGTGGTCAAGTGAGAGCCTATCATTGGCAAAAATTTAAAATCTGAGGACATTGTGTGGCAATAAATTAATGACAGCCTTCAAAATGAGATTCATCGAGTCGCCTCTCTACACTTTTTAACTGCCCGTCAAGCCCCAAATAATTAAGGAAATCGGTATTTGTATTTTATTTCTTTGTTGTTTGACACCGACATCCGAAATTAAAGTTATTTTTAATTTTTAGTGTATTTTATTTTTTGGAGGTCAGTTGTTTTTTTTTTTGTATTTTTTTTTTTTTTCACTTTTTAGTTGTTATACCCTAGAACTAAAACCCAACTAAAATGGAACGTGGAATTTAAATATACTCGTAATTGGTGAAACCCAAAACATCATCTATGTATACGTATTTTTCGTTTTTGTTCAGTTTTTCAAAAAGCTCTGAAGCAATTTCGATGAAACTAATATGGGGCCACCTCGGGAGTATATGCTTCCGGATAAAAAAAGAATTTTGAAAATCGGTCCACAACTGACGGAGAAATCGGCGAACATACACAAAAAAAAAACATACATACAGTCGAACATAGAACCTCCTCCTTTTTCGAAAGTCGGTTAAAAATAGAACCAACTTCCATTTAAAATAAACTTTGCAAAATAACTTTAATTTCGGAAGTCGGTGTTTCTGGTTTTTTGTCTTTGGTTTTTGACACCGACTTCCGAAATTAAAGTTATTTTGAGCTTTTTTTGGAAGTCGGTTCTATTTTTGGTAAAAAAAAACTTTTTATTTTCACTTTTAAGTTGTGGTTTCTCATTAAATTGTGTAAACACTACATAAACATACGATCGCAGCAATCACAGTTGATTTGCTGTCATTTTTTTGAAGAGTTCCGTTGTCTGTATCCGAAACTCACCGTCGCCGTCGGTTACAAATCGAAAATATTTATTGGACATAGACACAACAAAACAGCAACAACTTCAAAGTTAAAGTAAATAATAGTAGAAAACGTGTTTAATAAATTGCGCTGAGCAATTACTGTTACTATAAGGAGCAGTTACTGTTACTATAAGTGTAACAACTCAGTACAGTAGAGACTATTCCGGCACTTCAGTACTCCGGCACATCCATTAGTCTGGCACCCTCCACCCGGGCCTACACCACCGCTTCTTTCATGGTCCCTTTTTAAATTAGGACATTTAGAAATGCTTTGAAGTTACGCTGAGCAATTACTGTTACTATAAGGAGCAGTTACTGTTACTATAAGTGTAACAACTCAGTACAGTAGAGACTATTCCGGCACTTCAGTACTCCGGCACATCCATTAGTCTGGCACCCTCCACCCGGGCCTACACCACCGCTTCTTTCATGGTCCCTTTTTAAATTAGGACATTCAGAAATGCTTTGAAGTTACGCTGAGCAATTACTGTTACTATAAGGAGCAGTTACTGTTACTATAAGTGTAACAACTCAGTACAGTAGAGACTATTCCCGGCACTTCAGTACTCCGGCACATCCATTAGTCTGGCACCCTCCACCCGGGCCAACACCACCGCTTCTTTCATGGTCCCTTTTTAAATTAGGACATTCAGAAATGCTTTGAAGTTACGCTGAGCAATTACTGTTACTATGAGGAGCAGTTACTGTTACTATAAGGGTAACAACTCAGTACAGTAGAGACTAATCCGGCAGTTAAGTACTCCGGCACGTTCATTAGTCTGACACCCTCCACCCGGCCTTACACCACCACTTCTTTTATGGTCCCTTTTTAAATTAAGAAATTTAGAAATGATTTCTTCTAAATTTCTTTATTTTTTTCTAATCTTGTTGGTTTCTACTTTATGAGAAATAAAGTTGTTCTTAAACCTAAACCTTCTAATACTGCCGGAATAGTGAGAGTCTACTGTATTTGCTAGGCGTTACTTCTATAACAGAATAGGAATGTTTAGGAACGTATGATGTGTAAATTTTGATCTCTGCAACTCAGTCTTACCATAAAAGTATGAGAGGTACAGAGTAAGTATGCTGTATCAGATTTTCAGTGAATGCTCCCAGAAAACCCATTACAACAGTTTTGCACGTCGTAGCAAGTTCAGTGTTCATAACAACAGTGCAGTGTATCAACATCATTATAGTTTTCAGTTATTACAGTGCCGCCAAATTCCCTGGAATCACTCAGTGGGCAACCAGAGTCCCCAAATTGAGCGCCCGAGATTCCGAAGGATACATTTCAACTTAAGACATAAGCGCTCCATTTCTTCATCTTCCGTGTTCTTCCACGCATGACGTTTTGGTTTTCAATTTCGAACAAGGCGTATATTTATTGCTAGCTGTTAAAACTACGCTGTTTTAAAGTTCACTGTTGTTTGTGCATGAATTTATTTGTTTTCCGTTCGTTAGTGGAACAGTTGTCAAAATAGCTGATGTGTGGCGTATTGGGTAACGTTCTTTATTTTTTACACAGATGGGAGATGAACACTTTTGTTGCCTTGCCAATTAATTTTAAAATAAAAATATTAATTAATAAATATTGATTATTCAAGTAGTGTGGAGTAACGAGAATGGATAAAGTGAGAAATGAGTACATTAGAGATAGTTTAAAAGTGGCGCCAGTCACAGAAAAGTTGAATGGGAACCGCTTGTCTTGGTATGGTCATGTGAAGAGGAGGGATGAAACACATGTAACCAAAAGAGTTATGAATATAAATGTGGATGGATGTAGAGGGAGAGGGAGGCCAAAGAAAAGATGGATGGATTGTGTGAGGAGTGATATGAAAGAAAAGGGAGTTAGTGATAGCGTGACGGCTAACAGGACAGAATGGAAGAAAATAACGTGTTGCGCCAATCCCAAGTAACATGGGATAAGGGCAGGCAGATGATGATTATTCAAGTAGTGGATATTGGACAAAACTGACAAGCAGAAGTGAAAGTAGCTTGGTCATAACGCTCGGAGGCACCCGTAGACATGGGCGAAGATACACACAGGACTCCTGAGGAAGCACGACGCTGTCGAGGTCGATCGCGGCTAAGGTGGTGAGACGCGCGAATAGAAAGGTAGCCCGCCTATGTACCACTAATGTACATGAATTTATTAAATAAACAAAGGTTTGAAAGGGATGACCCAGCACAGGGACCAGTATTTTAATGGCCAACGGAAAAAGTCGGGGTTCGCAGTGTTCTTATGCAAGTTAAGATCAAGGTTTCAAAACTTACTTTCAGTAATTGTTTCACAGCTTCAGCTCTCAAACATTTTAAGTAACCCATCTCAAACTACATTGCTCCTTCACCTGTGAAGTTTCGCCCAAGTCCTTGAACCCCTAACCTCCATGATGAGGAGTTTCATAACTTGTACATGTGATGTTTGCACACAGCTCTGTGTTTGTTTGTGGCACCTACAATAGTGTCGTTGTAACTACTTGTGTATTACTGTAAACGATGATAATTAATGGTAATTATTATTATTTCTCTTTTGGAAGTTTCTTTGACTTTTCGTAAATATTTGAAAATTAGCTTGAGAGAGATTATTTATAAAGGTTTGTTTATTTATCAAGGACATTTTACTTTGCAAACAGCGGCTTTGCGATAATCATCATAAATTCAGCCAAAAGACGTCCACTGCAAGCCATAGTCCTCCTTTTAGCGTCGCTACATCGACCTCCTTTATACGAAAATATGAAAAATATGATGAGTTGAATATGCTGAAAAATTTGCATACTAGTACTAAATGTATCTAAATGTATCTAATCTATACCATATATTTTAGTAATTATTTAAATGAAATGCGTTGTAAAAATTTTCGAGACTTCTCAAATTAAAAAAAAAGAGCCCTTACAGTAGTTGCGTATGATGTGTAAGATTTGACATCTCACCTTGGTAATAGCAAAATTAACATTCTATCCTGAAAAATTTCATTAAAACGTTTAGTTGTGATTCCGACCGCGCGCAGACTTATCGTGCGCTCGCTCTACCATCTGACGGCCACCTCTACCACCACGCGCGCTCATTGGTCAATTCAAATAGCACGCGCTTCCCCGGCTTCCTGTTACACGCTTCCGTCCCATTTCTCGAAAACACTCCCACAGATCGAAGGAAAGTGAGAGGAAAGATGTTACACATTAAAAACTCGTAAAACATGATTATAACCTTTATTTTGTATATACGAAACTTTTCTGGCGTATTGTGCGACATTTAAATAAATGAAACAAAAATATTAAGGTTTTTGATGTTCGGAAACGGATTGCGTCATTAATGTTATTGCCATATTTTTGTTTAGAAGAATGAAATTATGATAATCATGTATCATAAGAGGGAGAGAAAACAATTTTTTTTTTTGCAGACTAATGTAATTTTCTAAACCACGATACAAGAAAAGCTGCTGAAACTGCTTCAGACAGCGCTTTTCAACATCAATTATCAACTTAACGACCATTACATGGAGTTAAAATAATATTAAGAAGCCTCAGCTGTCAAATATTTTAACGTACCAAAGGTTGAGGAACCCTTGGTCCTGAATAAATATAAAGAAGGGTTATGAGCAGAGAAAGGCAACCTGTGAAAATATTGCAATCTTTTTCTAACACCAGTTATTTGAACAAACTTTGTGTGCAAATAGTCGAAGCAATTATTTTGTTCTCTTATTGTTTGCTTGGGAACACGTGCTGTTTGCAGTTTGCTGATAGAAACTTAGATTTTATTAACTTGTGACTTGTGTATTGTAAATGAAAGCCCGCACATTGTGAGGGTCTCGAATATATTTTTTTCATAATTTTAAAATGTATTGCGAGATATACAGGGTGTAACGGAAAGGTGTGGTCATATTTTGAGAACCGGTTCAGCCCATGAATATGAATAACTGTCTCTATGAAAAAATAGAAAATTCTCAAATAAAAATTGGACTTTCCATGTAAAGTTATCATCAGCTGATCAGTATTAGGAGCAGTGGTGGCCCAGTGATATAGGAGCAGTGGTGGCGCAGTGGTACTGGCCGCGACTTACAAGTTGTAGGTCGTGAGATAAAACCCAGGCAGGCGTTTTACTTTGTGTAAATTATTTCATCACCACTGCTCTCAAACCGGTGAAGGAAAACATCGTGAGGAAAGCGGCATGTCTGAGAACCAAAAACTCGAAGACATGTTACATCCACCAATCCGCATTGGCTCCGCGTGTTAGATTAAGGCCCACACCCTCTCACAGGGAGGAGGCCTGTGCCCCAGCTGTGGGGACATTAAAAATGCTGATGATGATGATGATCAATATTTGTATGGGGATTAATTTTTTTTTGAGATTTTCGTCAGGTTTCCTTGAATAAAGTTGTTCAACCCATGGGCAGATGCAGTTCTTAAAATATGACCAATTTTGAAAAAATAGAGAAGTAGTTCTTTAATTAAAGAAAACTTATAAGGAGGTAGGTAGTTTATAAAAAAAACCTGGAAATAATATGATTTGTCCGACTCGCTATTGGCCGGTATTTTTTAACCGACTTTCGAAAAAGGAGGAGGTTCTATGTTCGACTGTATGTATGTTTTTTTATTTTTTTATTTGTATGTTCGCGCATTTCTCCGCCAGTTGTGGACCGATTTTCAAAATCCTTTTTTTGTCCAAAAGAATATACTCCCGAGGTGGTCCCATATAAATTTTATCGAAATTGCTTTAGCGCTTTTTGAGAAACTGAACAAAAATATGCATATCTTGATGACGTTTTTGTGTTCTCCAAATGTTTAAAGTCCACGTTCCATGTTATTTGGGTTTTTAGTTCTGTGGTATAACACCTAAAAAGCCAAAAATAAAAAACTTTTTTACAAAAAAAACAACCGACTTCCAAAAAAAAATACACTAAAAATTTGAAAAATGACTTTTATTTCGGCAGTCGGTGTCAAATATAGAAGAAATAAAATACAAACACCGACTTCCGAAATTTTTTTTTGTAAAAAAGTTTTTTTATTATAATTGAAGACTTGATAATGGGTGTCAGCCTATTTTAATGTTAGCTCTGTTCGTGTATTATGATTAAAATAATCTGTTCGCTGTACGTCTCAATCTTCTAATATACAAAAATCTCGTGTCACGGTGTTTATAGTTGCACTCCTCCGAAACGGCTCGACCGATTTTAATGTTTTTTTTTTTAATATTTGGTAGGTATGAGCATAGATCGTAAAGTATTTTTCACACTCCTACACCCAACCCCCATTTTAATCTCAGAACAACGTTTGCCGGTTCAGCTGGTAATAATATATATTTCATTTAATAATAAGTGCCTACTCGTTTACGTGAATTTCCTAGTAACCAGGAATAAAATACCACCTCACTGGTGGTATTTTCTTTTTCAATCACCATTAACTTGATGTTTGAATGCATCAAGTTTAATGTTCATTGAATTATTTCCTGGATCATTACTATGATGATTATTTACATAATTTATATGCTTATGTAATATTAAACGTGTTTGTGATACAAGTATAGAGTTAAGGCGCTATTAACTGCCAATGACCTTGACTGGTTGCTTGTGTATTCTATGCTGAGCTCACGTAACTCGTCTTACGTTCACCCAGTAATAGGACTCGCTCATCAAGGAGCGCTGTCCGAAAGACGTATTATTAATTTATTATATATAAAACAAAAGGTATTATACTAAAATATAAATAATTAATGATCTTTAAAATGGTGCAAGTTTCTTACAAATACGCTTTATAGTTTTTGCGTAATTCTCATTTTATTTAACTTCACAATTTAATTACACTATGTTATTAAAATATAATTTCAATTATTCACATGTCAAACTACGACGAAAGTTGTCTAGAGTAACATATATTTTTTTCGAAGAAATAAGACTAGTCGTTTATATTTGATTTTCAATTAAAAACAATTAGAAGTCGTATAGTTATACGTTATAAATGCCTTCATATAAAAACTTAAGTGGGTATATGTGGTGCCATTCATGAAGACGCACCCCACCACTGGGTTATTGCAGGGTTACAAAGCAATAAAGAAGAGTGGGGCGCGTCTTCATGAATGGCACTATCTATAATCACCAACGTGATTGAAAACTAGGTAATTGTGAACCTTAGTAGGACCTAGCTAGATGGTTTTTGAAAACTATTAAATCTTACATTATCAGCTAAAACTAAATTGCGTAGATTAAAAGAGCTCGAAAATAGTTAATATTTCGTTATGAATGTTGTTGTTTTTCATTTACAAAGTTAATGCTCAAATTTGACAAAATGGAGATGCAATAAATTTAATGTACCTGCATAACATTAATTATAAAACCGGCCAAGTGCGAGTTGAACTCGCGCGCAAAGGGTTCCGAACGAATTATATTTTTTTTAATAAGTTTTTTTTTAAACCATAGAGTTCTTATAGGATTTCCTGTAATCTATTAGTGTAGAACTACTTTTTGTATTTATTTCATAAATATAGGGTCAGTAGTTTAGAAGATGGTAATTTTTCATATATAAAATCTTTTCTAAAAACATATTTAAAAAAAATTGAGACTCTTTCCGTAAGACCTTTCATCTGCTATGTCGCACGGTACAGTTAAAATTTTGTTTTTTTTTTGTTTTTCCTTAAAGAGAGACCCTTGATTCCAAATTTATTTATTTATACACGTCAGTGTTTGGGTCAAAAGATTAATGTGTGCCAAATTTCAACTGAATCGGTCTTGTAGATTCGGAGCAAATTGGCAATGACAGACGGAACCCTAAAAATATAAGCGTTGCAATAAAATGTGTTCACATTGTTCTAAATTGAATGACTCACAAATTAAAATAATAAACAAAACAATTTGGCTTCAAATGTTGGACCATTCTTGATCGTAATTTAAAACCTCAACGGAAATAATTACATTATTATAATGTGTACCTATACAATTTGGCATTATCTTGTATTATTTTAACGATGTGTCATGCTCACTTTAAGAATAGGGTTTTTTTTATTTTTATCTACTTAAATAAATTGCAGTTTATCTTTCTAAGAAAAACTAACCAAGCGCTTGCTGAATTCATGTGAATTTCCCCAACAAAGTCCCAGAGGCTGTTTTTTATTTTTTATTTGTTATTAGAAGCAGTATCTAAATGAATATGGCCACTGATTTTCATGATACCCTGTATAATGTATCCATCGGTATATCTTCCTTGAAGAAAGTTCTTCATTTCCATGGACATAAACTGTATCTAAATGAATATGGCCACTGATTTCCGTTATACCCTGTATAATGTATTCATCGGTATATCTTCCTTGAAGAAAGTTCTTCATTTCCATGGACAGAAGCAGTATCTAAATGAATATGGCCACTGATTTCCGTTATACTCTGTATAATATATCCATCGGTATATCTTCTTTGAAGAAAGTTCTTCATTTCCATGGACAGAAGGAGTATCTAAATGAATATGGCCACTGATTTCCATTATACCCTGTATAATGTATCCATCGGTATATCTTCCTTGAAGAAAGTTCTTCATTTCCATGGACATAAACTGTATCTAAATGAATATGTCCACTGATTTTCGTTATACCCTGTATAATGTATCCATCGGTATATCTTTTCGAAGAAAGTTCTTCATTTCCATGGACATAAACTGTATCTAAATGAACATGGCCACTGATTTCCGTAATACCCTGTATAATGTATCCATCGGTATATCTTCCTTGAAGAAAGTTCTTCATTTCCATGGACAGAAGCAGTATCTAAATGAATATGGCCACTGATTTCTGTTATACCCTGTGTAATGTATTCATCGGTATATCTTCCTTGAAGAAAGTTCTTCATTTCCATGACATAAACTGTACCTATCTAAATGAATATGGCCACTGATTTCCGTTATACCCTGTGTAATGTATTCATCGGAATAACTTCCTTAAAGAAAGTTCATCTTTTCCATGGACAGAAGCAGTATCTAAATTAATATGGCCACTGATTTCCGTTATACCCTGTATATATGTATCCATCGGTATACGACACACTGCAAAGTCTTCGCAGACAAACAGTCTTAAGGCGCAATTATATGCCAACGGCCTTGAGCTTGCATGTTCTGAGCTCACGTAACGTCGTACGTCCACCTCGTAATAGGACTCGCCCATCAAAGAGTGCTGTCCCAAATTAGACGCATTATTAATTTATTATACATAAAACAACAGGTATTATACTAAAACACATTTACTAAAAGATAAATAATTAAATTAAAAAGGTGAAGGCTTAATAAAAATACGCTTAATAGTTTTTGCGTGATTCTCAATATTTTAACCGCGTTAGACATAAATTTACAAATTAAATTATGTTAAAACAATATAATTTCAAAAATTCACATGTCAAATTACAAAGAAAATTGACTAGAGTAATATAATTATTTTTCAAAGAAATAAAACGTGTCTTTAGACTTTGATGTTCAATTTGAAATCAATAAAAATCCTATAACTGCTCCTTAATAACTCAAACTAATGAAACATCAAAACTTACAAACTAACCTAAACGCACTTTAGACAGCACGACACGACTACGTTCATCTCCACTGCTCTCAAAACGGTGAAAGAAAACATCGTGAGGAAACCGGCACGTCCTAAACAAAAAAATATCTAAGACATGTGACATCCACCAACCTGCACTGGGCCTGCGTTTATACATCAACCCATTTCCTTCTGGCCCGAGTCCCGGCAGTGGGAACAATAAGGCTGATTATATTATGTTTTGTACTAGAATAATGTTGTGTCATTCTGTATGTGTTCAGTTACAAATCCCACACATTAAATTCTATCATATATACTGGCCAAGTGCGTTTCGGATTTCGCACAGTAAGGGTACCAAATATTGGTAGGTATTTGTTAGTAAAGTATACGTAATAATAAACATTATCACCAAATTTCAAGTTCATAAGTCAATGGGAAGTTAAAAAAATCTTCGTAACAAAATTTTGTGACAGATAACGGACGAACCGACAGACTAACAGACGGACGTGAGTGACAACAATAGGGCTCCGTTTGGACTCTTCGGGTACGGAACCCCAATAAAACGATCAAGCAACATAGTAAGTGTAGCCAATCTACGATAATTATTTATTTATCCAACAAATCGATCGTCGGTACAAATACTAGCCAACTACATGCAGCACTAATTAATGCAACATCGGATAAAGTTGGACGCTTCGGTATACTATTAGTCACTAATTAGTTTTATTTTGAGACTAAATTTATACCGAAACTTATGAAGTAAGACTAGTAGGAGTACCAGCTTATATTAATTATGCATTTTGTAGCAAAATATGTGTCATATATTCTGGATATATGTATATTTTATTCCGTATATTATATTTTTGGGTAAGTGGGCAGAACACATTGCTCGCAGAACAGATGGTCGATGGTATCCAAAAGTTCTGGAGTGGCTACCACGTACCGGAAGACGCAGCGTTGGAAGGCCTCCCACAAGGTGGATCGATGACCTAGTGAGGGGCACGGGTTACAAAATTAAATAAGTATACACGAAAGAAATAGCAAATATTGTACTGATTTTTTTTATCTTTACGCTTCTCTAAAACCCGCTTCTATCCTTACCGCTATTAGAGTTGCAAATTGCAATGTAGTGAAGTGTATTTTGCACTAGTAAGACAAACTGAACGTAATTGGAAGTAACCAAAATGTCATCTACTTATGTATACATATTTTTCGTTTTTGTTCAGTTCATCAAAAAGCGCTGAAGCAATTTCGGTAAAATTTATATGGTCCACCTTGGGAGGTCCTATATTCCTCCTATATTCTTTCGGACATATCAAGAATTTTGAAAATCGGTCCAACTGACAGAGAAAACAGTAGGAACACATAAAAAAAAAACATACAGTCGAACATAAAACCTCCTCCTTTTTCGAAGTCTTTTAAAAAATACATCCGGCTTCTAAAAATTGCAAAATGACTTTATTTTCGGAAATTAGTGTTTGTATTTTGTTTATTCGTTATTTTAAAGTTATTCTGCTATTTTTAGAAGTCGCTTGTATTTTTTGTAAAAAAGTTTTTTTTCATTTTTCATATTTTTAGTTGTACCCCAGAACTAAAACTAAATAATAAAGTTATGCTCAAATGGATTTTCTCATGGAATTTGAGCATAATTGGAGACAACCAAAACGTCATTTGTGTATGCATAATTTTTAGTTTATGTTGATTTTTTATATAATTTATATGGGACCACCTCTGAAGTATGGCCTACCAAACAATAAAAAAAATCATCAAAACCTATTCATAAGTGGCGGAGAAATCGTATTATAATACATACAAAAAAACACAGACGAGTTGAAAACCTCATCTTTTTGGAAGTCGGTTAAAAACAGAACCGACTTCCGAAAAAAAAAAACAAAAAACTACAAAATATGTGGTGTTCCTGATAGTCTGGGAAGTTGGTGTCAAAAAACGAAGACACAAATTCTTCGTTATTTGCCACCGACTTCCGAAATTAAAGTTATTTTGCACTTTTCTTGTTTTTTTTTTGGAAGTTGTTCTTTTTTTTGTAAAAAAGTTTTTGTTTTTACTTTTTGGTTGTGGCTCCCCATTAAATTGTGTTAACAATACATAGACAAACGATCGCAGCAATCGCGAGTCATTTGCTGTTTGATATTGAAGAGTTCCACTGTATATATCCGAAGATTTTCACCAGATCCTAATGTACACTAAAACTTTCCTTGAAAAATATGAATTTGAATAATGATAACCCCATCTAAATCGGAACAGTAGTTTTGAAAAAAAACCTGGACAAACAAGATACATACACAAATAAATACATACATACATACGGGTCGAATACAGAACCTCCTTTTTTGAAGTCGGTTTATCGAGGTGAAAACACTGTCAATATAGCAAATTTAATTCAAGACACACATTATCTGTATCAACGTAGGCAAACCCACATTCAAACGCTACTTGGCAATAAATCTTATTTGTGTTGACTTCCTACAATGTAAGCCATTACACCGCCCATTATGAACCTTAACGTGCTATAAATAAGAATCAACGACGTGGCGATGTATTTACCTCTGTGGCGGCCAGCCAAATGCATGGAATGATAAAATACAGGAAATAAACTATGACAATTTTACAAATCCGATGAAACCAACTGTCTTGAATTTCTCTCGGATAATATTTGTCATGTTTTCAGTTTTCATGGCTATCTGAGAGTGGTTTTATGTTTATTTTGTATGATTATGCTATCTTTATTACGGACTGAAATTGGAACAGATGGTTTTGAAAACCACAAAACAGATGCGTAAAATATGAGTTTACTTTCATAGGTATTTCACCTTTTTTTTTGAGGCTTAGAAATTCATCAGATGACTTCTCCCACTCTGTTTGGAGCGGGAGCGTGTCAGACTCTTGCTGACTAAAACACACCCATGTTCGTTCAGTTGCCCTTTGCGTTCCAGCCCCCCTAGCCATATTACTTTTCTATTATAGTTTACGTTAACGCTTAGTAGAAAATGTATGGCAATGACGTGTCACATGACTTATCACAGGTAATGACATTACTAAGCGTTAGCGTAAACGATATTAGAAAAGTAATATGGCTAGGGGGGCAGGGCCGCGGTGATTCTTTCAAACCGCGGCCCTGGATAGGTATGTCAGCTAAATTATAATTAGAAATGGGTCATCAATTCATTATGGTCGGGACGTATTCAGAATTTTAATGGATATCACGTTTGTAGTTGTTTGCGAGAACAATGAAGGAATTGCAACTGTGAGTTTTGCATTTATCAATCACAATGATTAGGATCTTGCACTGGAAAATCAATTACGAGTATCTTGCTAGAATAATGTTACATCGTGTTGGGCAAAGTTAGATCGGATTTTTATATCAGAATTATTGTAGGTATTAACAACTGTTAGACACTGGTCTGGTACCTACCATAATTCTACATTGATAGTTATCAATCTGCCTAGCCTTTTCCCAACTATCTTGGGGTCGGCTTTCAGTCTAACCGGATGCAGCTGAATACCAGTATTTTACATGGAGGGACTGCCTATCTGACCTCCACAACCCAGTTACTGGGTAATACGATACCCCTTGGTAAGACTGGCGGTCAGACTTTCGGGCTTCTGACGACCCGTAACGACTGTCAAAGATTCACGATTGACAGCCGGGAACAAGGGCTTAACGTGCTTTCCGAGGCACGAAGGAGTCTCGGTAAGTAAAGATGGTCAGCCATCCATGAACCAACCAAGGCAAGCGTAGCTTCACCTGATGGATCGACCCGTGCGGCTGTTATTACTTTAGCCACGAGCTCCTCCCAGAGTCTAACTACATGCCCGGTTAATGGCAGTAGGCTCGCCCCATATTACCCAGTAGAGCAGTGGTGGCCTAGCAGTAACGGCCCCGACATAGGAGTTGCAGGTCGTGGGTTTAATCAAACCTACACAGGTGCCTTATTTTGTGTAAATTATTTTATCATCGTGTCTCAAAACGGTGAAGGAAAACATCGTGATGAAACCGTCATGTAGTAGAACAAAAACAAAATTAAGGCATTGTCATCCACTAACACGCACTGGGCCCGCGTGGTACACGGCCCATTCCCTCTCCTAGATAGGAAGCCTGAGTCCCAACAGTGGGAAAATTAAAAGACTGATTATGTTATGTCCTACAATAATGTTACATCGAGTATGTTAACAGCCCCTCACGTGTACAAACACCCAAACCCGTAGCAAGCTATTTGTAGGCTACACAAATATTGGATCCGTTCACGAAACCGCGACATGGTAGTGGCGAAGCTAATTTCTTCACCACTTCACCAATCAATCTGTGGTAGGTACATACATATAGATTCTAGGGTTATGGCTTTAGTAGTCTCTGACAGAGTGGTTCCTGATGTGGAAAAAAGTGAGTCTTTTAGGTTTTCTATACATGCAAAACAGACAAGACTATCAGATACATACATATCGCCGCTCGAGTTCTAACACCACGTATGCAAAATCGGAAACTATTCGGGAAAGCAAATTAAATTTATTTTTGAGTGTTGACAAAAATACCAGTGCATTCCCCATCTAATGTTATGAATACAACAATTCCATTTAAATTTGTAACGAACTCAAATTCAATAATAATTTAATCATTAATTTTTATTTTTTAACTATACTAATGACTTTTTACCTTATTATTTAAACGTTGAGCTTGTCTGCGGTATGATATGCGGTGTTAAATCCCATAAGTATAACCAGTTCCACAACCATCTCGCTTCTGCCTCCTTACATAGGTACCTCCATGAAAGATATTCATCATTGCCATCACGACATTCTCAACCGCAAGCCGTCCGCTCCTGGACATAAGCTCCCCTATAAATCTTGGTTATGAACACCTCCGGTGCGGTATAATACCTACCCTATACCTTACATATAGGTATAGTATGAATATGGGCTGTATAAATCGTGCCGGTTGCCAGGGAACGCCATACAGGTACCTACCTCTTTTGTTTACCGACAAGTGAACTGCTAAGCGCTTGATTTAGGGTTAAGATTTTGTTTTGGCAATATTTGACAATTTTTTTTTTTGATGCGTAACATTTCTTTCCTCTCGCTTTCCTGCAATCTGTGGGAGTAATTTCGTGAATTGGGACTGAAGTGTGTAACAGGAAGCCGGGGAAATGTGCACTATTTGATTTGACCAATGAGCGCGCACTCATAGGTCAAACCAAATTTTGACCAATGAGTGCACGCGTTGGTAGAGTTGGCCTTCAGATGGTTGAGCGCACGCACGATAAGTCTACATGCGGTCGAAATTGAAACTAAACGTTTTATTTTATTTTTCAGGAAGGAATGTTTATGTTGCTTATGACAAAGGTGAGATGTCAAATGTTACACATCATATGCGGCTACTGTAAGGCTCCCTCGTTTTTATGAGGACAAAAAGACGTGGGATTGAGCTGCTTCAATGATATACATGAGCCATTGTTTTCATAATTATGTACTACTTACTGATGAAATTTTTTATATATATTTTTTTATAATATTCGTTTTTGACATGAATACTTGTATAGTATTATATTATATTTTTTTTTATTGACATTTTATTATTTTTTTTTGTTTGACACAAATATTTACTTTGTAAAGTATTATATTTTTATTTTTTTTTATTACTTAATTATTGTAAATGTGAGGACTATGTGGGTTATTATTATTATTTTCTCCTCCTTTTTACAGTAATTTTCAACGTTGTCTGACAGTTTGAGTACTTTTGCGGCCTACCCAAATGTCTTTTCTTTGGTATTGTTCGTCATGTCATTGAGCTCCTTAGTGGTTTTTAAGTTGAGCTATTCGACTATTGACAAATGCTTGCACTGACAGGACAGGTCCACTCAAATATGTCTGGTTCTTTCTTCAAAAGACCACTACAGACACTAAGCTGCATGGTCCTCATATAGAATAATGTGAATGCGAGAACTATGTGTGTCGTTATATTCATGTAGATTTTATGATTGTCTGGCAGTTTGAGTATTTTTGCGGCCTACTCAAATGTCCTTACTTTGGTATTGTTCGTCGGTTCGTTGAGCTCCTCAAAGTTCTGAGTTGAGCTTCGCGATGACTGACAAATGCTTCCACTGTCTGGACAGGTCCACTCGAATTCGTGTGTTGCTTTCTTCATAAAGCTCATCCCAGACATAAACGTACATGGTTCTCGGTTCTCATATGATTTAACCAGTACACATTGTATGGATTTGAACACTAAAAGAGACTTTGACCTCTGAGTTTGTTTCGGTGTTTCTTCTCAGGGTAGTCAGCTAGGAAACACCGGCCTCATCTAGCTTAAACTGACAAAAAACATTGACGTGTAAAAGTGTTCCTTTTAACCTATTTACTGAATAAACATCATTTATCATTTATGGTTCCGAAAGTTCGAATGAAAAAGCGGAACCCTCATAGGATCACTCGTCTGTCTGTCAGTCTGTCTGTTCGTCTGTCACAGATAATTTGCTCCGAATCTGCTGGACCGATAGAGTTGAAATTTGGTACACACATGAATATCTGTGACCCAAATACGACTGTGTGACCTAAATAAATTAATTTGGATTCTGGTGGTTACTTTCGGGGGAAAATCGAAAAATTAAAAAACAAAGTTTTTTAAACTGTGCCGTGAAGGTCTTGAATATATTTTTTCATAATTTTATGTTATTTAAGGGAAGGAAGTAGTTTAAAAAAAACCTGAAAAACATATGATTTGTTCGGAACCTTTTGCTCGCGAGTCCGACACTCTTGGCCGGATTTATTTTGATATCAAACCGTAACTTTATCTCAAATTAAAAATCGATAGAATTTTTCAATCGCTTCATAATTATGAGAGTTAGACACTATCAAGTAGATAACAGAAAAAGGATGGAGACACTGACGTATGCCGTTACAACCATTAGATTACGCGCCTACAAAAAGGACAGTGAGATGTCCCCATCAAGCTCCCACCAATACCAATATCTTATACTAATATTTAAAATGATAAGTGCTGGTTTATTTGATAACCAATTTTGATGCGGTTTTCAGAAATAGTTTTAATTTTAGTGCTATTTTTAGTTATTATTAAATATTGTAGGTACAAAAATAAACACAGAAGAATACCATATTGTGAAAATAATGTAGGACACTTG
The DNA here is from genome assembly GCA_951329385.1 of Polia nebulosa. Classification (NCBI taxonomy): domain Eukaryota; kingdom Metazoa; phylum Arthropoda; class Insecta; order Lepidoptera; family Noctuidae; genus Polia; species Polia nebulosa. Next base: position 16,278,887 of record OX589610.1, on the reverse strand, counting down.
CTGTGTTAGCTTTAAATCAACCAAGGCACCCATTTGTTGTCAGCCTTTAAAGTAAGAGAGAACAGGCGTCTTCTGGGCTCGCGCACTCATCACTTTCCATTAGGCAACTACGAGGTCTTAACTGGCTTATTCAGCAATAAAAACAATTGTTTTGGTTCATTATAATCATCATCATTTCAGCCGAAAGACGTCCACTGCAGGACATAGGTCTCCCCAAATGTCGCCACAACGACCAGCCTGTGCGTCTCGCATTCTTCTCCTATCCTCACCAGGTTATCGGTTCACCGGTTTTGGTTACACATCTCAATTATATTATTGAGAGCTGTGGTGGCCCAGTGGTATTGGCCGCGACTTACAAGTTGTAGGTCGTGAGTTCAAACCCAGGCAGGTGCTTTATTTTGTGTAAATTATTTCATTACCACTGCTCTCAAAACGGTGAAGGAAAACATCGTGAGGAAACCAGCATGTCCTAGAACCAAAAATTCGAAGACATGTGTCATCCACCAATCCGCATTGGGCCCGCGTGGTGGATTATGGCCCACACCCTCTCACAGAGAGCAGGCCTGTGCCCCAGCACTGGGGACATTAAAAGGCTGATGATGATGATGATGAACTCAATTATAAGTTGCCATGGCATGTTAGTTTAACTATGTCTAGGCAAAACACCGAGATTCCGGAATGAATTCTCATAAAGAACATCAAAAGAGAGACACGAAAATACTAACATACTAAATTTCTTTTATTCTTACGAATTTTTACATGTATCGTATTATAAGGCAAGTTTTTGTATTTCCCACGGAGAAAATAACTCAGACAGTAATGTGAAAATAGAGTATTTTTATGTTATCTCGATTCTTTTAATAATAAAAACAAATATTTATTCATATTATCTACACTCATTTAAGAAAGTAACAAAGTAGAATGTTTATTTTTATCTTCACTAAATACTAACTGTATTTAATACTCACATTAGAATTATGATCACAGATACTACCGCAGAATGTGAAAAAATACTACAAGAATTAGTTTCATTCGAACTAAAATATAAGCAGTTTTTAATTTTCAAAGCGTTAAAATGAATAAACCGTAGAAAAAAAAAGGCTCACGCTTCCCACATGTAAGATTCGTGTAAATTCGCAACAATAGGTTTTTAAATGTGTCTGTTATTCCGAGGCCTGACGGATTACACCTACTCTGTCAAACAAATGAACGTAAACGAAGCAAACACAGGATGTAAGGATCGTAGCAAAATTATATTCTGTGATTTATGTCTTACAGATTTCCCCTATGGGAAATCGCATAATCTGCCTTTTAACATTCCCACTACTGGGATACGTGCCTCCTCTCAGTCAGAGCAGAGGTGGTGGCCCATGAGTCGTCGTGAGTTCGAACACAGGCAGGCTATACTTTGAGTAGTAGCAGTAGAACACTGACTCCTAAGACACAGGGTATCCTAGTTTAGGAGGCAGAGTTTAAATTTGTATGCCTTTCACAAATTGTGTAACAAGTGCTAGATATTAAGCAAATTGTAAGGTATTTTTGGTCAATAAAGATTATTATTATTAGTTAATTACATAGTTCATCACCACTGCTTTCAAAACGAAACCCGTACTGATCCCACGTAGAGAATTAGTGCCCTGCAATGTAAACGAAGTAAACACGGGATCATAACAAAATGATATTCTGTAATTTAATTTATGTCTAGGTACCCCTTAGGGAAACCCGGGCCTGCGGACGGCGAGTAGCGGGTAACTCGCCGTCCGATCAGCACCAGGCCCGAGAGTCGACGGCGCGTAGTGTTCCACGCGCGCCTCAAAGAGTTGTCAGCAAAGGACGGGGCCTGCCACGGCCAGTGCCTGCCCGGGGGTGGAGGATAAATTCGAAAGAGTTACCTCGCCCCCGGGCGCGTAGGGCAGGGAGGAACAGGGGTGGGTTTTAGTCAGTAAGAGTCTGACACGCCCTTCCTCTCCACCCCAGAGCGGAAAGAGTCATAAGATGATTTCCCACCCCCAAAAAAAAAAAAAACCCCTTAGGGAAAACGCACAATCTGCCTTTTAACGTTCCCACTACTGGGACACGTGCCTCTTCTCTGTGAGAGATGTGGTAGCCCACAAGTTGTACGTCGTGGATTCAAAACTAGGCAGGCACGCCATACTTTGAGTTATTTATATCATCACCACTGTTTTCAAAACGCTGAAGAAAATATCGCGGCATGTCTCGTTACCAAAAATTCAAAGATATGCGTCATTCACCAACCCGTACTGATCCCGCGGGGAGATTACTGCCCATTTCCTATCCTAGATAGGAGGTCTGAGTCCCAGCAGTGGGATTATAAGGCTCATTATGTTTTGCTAAATGCTATGTTGCTATTCATATGTATCTGAAAGCAAACAATTTTTTTTTTAAAACAGCAGCTAGATGCATGAAATTAAATCCACCTAAAGCCCAACGAACACTGGGTATATTAGCTAACTCGACAAGACAGGTATGATACACCAGTAATTAACATAACCACTTACCGCGTCAAATTAACTAACACTGCTAACAAGTCCCCAAGCCCCTGTACAGGGATATAGAACATACATGCATCACTTGCGACTGCTCGGTGGAAAGTACCGCGTAGTAATTAATAGAATGTGTTATTTGTGGTTTATAGCCTGAAGTGTGAGTAGAACAGATGGTCGATGGGGCCGAAAAGATCTGGAGTGGCGACCGTGTACCAGAAGATGCAGCGTTGGAAGATGGACCGATGACCTGCTGAGGGTCACGGGTATCCGATGGATGCGAGACGCACAGGACCAGTCGTGATAACGACACTTGAGAGAGGTCTATGTCTAGCTGTAGACGTATTTCGGCATACGTGATGACGATGATGATTTGTGCTCTCATTGAAGAGAGCTCGTGGGTAAATATTAATAGCCGCACGAATTGATCTTCAAACTAAAACAAAGTTTGCTGAGGTCGATCCGTGAATGGGTTTTATTTTTTTTTGTGGTTTGGGAAATCATCCAATGATATTCCCCGCTCTAGGGTGGAGCGGGAGGGCGTGTCAGATTCTTACTGAATAAAACCCACCCCTGTTCCTTCCCTGCCCTGAGTTCCCAGGGGCGCGGTAACTCTGTTTAGAATTTATCCACAATTCCTGGGCAGGCATCGGCCATGACGGGCCTCGTCATTGTTGCTGACAACTCTTTGAGGCGCGCGTGGAACACTACGCGCTGTCGACTCTCGGACCTGGTGCTGATCGTACGGCGAGCTACCCATTACTCGCCTTCCGCAGGCCCGGGTATCCGTGAATGGGTAACCATTCATTAGATACCGAGAACCCTTTCACTACACCCAGCCACTGCAACTCTTAAAAGCCAAAATCACCAAAAAAACGCCTAGGCAATGAAGCTCGACGAGTCGAAAATTTTGAGTTTTTACTTGTCGGCAGTCCACGTGACTGCCTATTTGATTTTATATATATTAACTAATTCCGAAGCCACAGTCCAGAATTTTCTATTTTTTCTTAGAGAAAGTTGTTCTTTTCCATGGGCAGAGCCGCTTCTTAAAATATGACCTTATATGACCGTTACATAATGTACATAATTTTATCAATTCCGATGCTCGGTTTAAAGTACCGCAGAATAATTAATAGTACTCGTATGCTTTATTTCGGTTTCATTGTCAGATTAGAAATGCACAAAACTATGGTTATAAATGATTGAATTAATTAATTGGAATTAATTTGTGTTCGTGTACATTCGGTTAGTGTTGTTCTGGTTCTAAATTTGATTGACGCCCAGGATCAGACCAAAATATATTCTATTGCTAATTTTTTCAATTAGAAAATACTCAAAATTCTGGATTCATACCTAAAAAATTAAAACTTAAAAAAAAACAAGCTTTTAGCTGGGACAATAAACTAAAAAGTTAAAAATAAATTCTATTATTTGGCTTGTAGGCACTTACCTATATTCTTTAAAACCTGAGGCACAGAAGTATAGTAATTACCTGTAACGGGTAGTGCCTCAAGCTTTTAAGAATATAAGTAAGTACAGGTGTACTTACTTAGTCCCCTACATAGTATTTGGCGTTTAGGTATACGCCAAATACTATATAGGGCTATGCAAAGATGTATAAGTTCACCAAATTTCAGTCCAATCGGACATCGGGAAGTGGGTCTAATTTAGTTTGCAATATTTAATTACAGCTAGGGCCGACAGAGAACGGTACAGGTGAAACTAAATTAAAGCTTGTAATAACTCAATACAACGCAATAACCCAATCGCCTATTCGCGGGACTTTAATGCAACAAAACAAAACGTAAGTTCAACCCAGCCCTTTGGAGGATGGAAAGGCGTGAAGTTACGCTAGGTCGATATGTATCATGTAGTTCTATCTAGCGTTCCAGATAAAATCAAATACAATAGCTCCTTTCTTAAAACTACGAACATTTAGTTTGGTACTGTGAAAGGTGAACATAACGATAACGTAAGTTAAACTGCACTGTAAAATCAAAAAAATCAAAAGTCATTTATTCAAACTAGGCTGAGAACCAGCACTTTTTGAACGTCAAAGTTCTACTTAAAGACAGTCCCCCAAAAAACGCCCGCCCGTCACCACTTCCTAGTGTTTTAGCTGTGAAGAAGAAGTGGCCAACAAACTCCCCAGCAACACATCTGTCTGTTAAGTTTTAAGAACTTGAATCTATATAATTCTAAGCAACAATCTTAACATTATGTAAAACAGAAAAATAATAATAATATGTGTATAATAATATGTCGTCTAAAATATAATCATAAAATTAAATAATCCGCCACTTGCCAGCTAGCACACTCAATCATGCCATTAAAAACAAACTCAAGCATAAACACTAAACCAAATTAAAGAAGCCTCCATACATAACTGGTGTGCCTGCTTACAAGAACAAAGATAGAAACTATCAAAGGGCTGTGATTCGAAGCCACAAGTGATGAACTAGGGCCATCACACTAAATTTGGTAGACAATTACTATATGAACTCATATAATCTGTCGTAACCATAGGCTAAATATGGAAAAAGAACATCAAGTGTAACATTGTCTTGCGTTCAACACAGCGACCAACTATTATTATCTTCTAAGTAGTCGTTGATGGAATAGTATGCCTACGAACAGAGACTAGATTTAACTGTAGTTTTAAATGCATTAAAAGGCAAGTCAAGAAAAGAACGGGGTAGCTTATTGTAAAGTTCGATACCGAGACCCTCAAACGAACCATGAACCCTACGAACACGGTGGGAAGGAACATGAAGTTTATACTTATTTCTGGTGTTAAAATTGTGGATATCACTGGTCTTTTTGTATAAATGTATATTTTGTGTAATGTACAATATGTTTGCAAAAATGAATTGAGATGCCACCGTGAGAAATCCAATCTCTTTGAAAATTTCTCGTAAAGAAACTCTTGACCCTAACCTGTATATTGCTCGTACAGCACGTTTTTGTAAAAGAAATATATTTTGTATGTCCGCAGCTTTACCCCACAAAAGAATACCATAAGACATAACACTATGGAAATAACTAAAATAGACTAACCGTGCTGTGTCAACGTCAGTATATTGTCTAACTTTTCAGATGGCGTAGGTGGCAGAGCTGAGCCTTCCTGATAGGCCTGATATATGTGCGCCCCATTGAAGTTTGGAATCAACAGTTATACCCAAAAAACTGCCGAGTCCACAGTTTCAAGCACTTCTTTATTTAAGATGACATTAGGTCCTAGATTTATAACATTAGGTAAGGCAAACTTTATACATTTAGTTTTCTTAGCATTTAGAACTAAGTTATTTGTCGTAAACCAATCCGTAACCATTGAGAGAGCGCTATCTACGTTATCAAAATCATTTCTATTCCTATCTACTTTAAAGATAAGAGAGGTATCATCTGCAAACAGTACTACGTCACAGATACCCTTTAAAAAATATGGTAAACTGTAAACTGCACTGTACGTTAAGTACAGTGAAGTTTTTGAGTGGCGACCGCGTACCAAAAGACGTAGCGTTGGTAGGCCTCCTACAACCTGTGAGGGTCGCTGGAATCCGATGGATGCGAGATGCACAGTACCGGTGGTTGTGGCGACACTTGGGAGCGACCCATTTCCAGCAGTGGACTTGTTTCAGCTGAAATGATGATGATGATGATGATGACAGTGTCCAGTGCAGTTATATAACTGACCATGCAACATATTTGTCAAAAATTTACATAATTTACGTATTGATGTGTTTAATAAACAGAAAACAAAACTTTTTAACAAAAAAAATAGAACCGACTTCCAAAAAAAGTACAAAATAACTTTAATTTCTGAAGTCGGTGTTTCTGGTTTTGTGTCTTCGTTTTTTGGAAGTCGGTTCTACTTTTTTCGTAAAAAGTTTTTATTTTTCACTTTTTAGTTGTGGTTCCCCATAGAATTATGTTAATACTACATAGACATACGATCGCATCAATCGCAGTTGATTTGCTGTCATATTTTGAAGAGTTATATTGTCTGTCTCCGAAACCCATCATCAGATCTATATGAAATTCAAATGGGACCATTTCGAAACAAAATCATTTAAAAAAAAAAAAATTGCATATCTGTCTCTAAATGACGAAGTTATGCCCGAAAATACATTAAAAAAAAATACAAACATCCGAATTGATAACCTCCTCCTTTTTGAAGCCGGTTAAAAAGGCAGTTACAAAAATAAGCCCTTGACCCATAATTATTTTTCAAATCATATTTTTAGTCTGAATTCTGAACATGCCTTATACCTATCATGATATATAAAACTGTCATCTGATCTAAAAGCAAAAACATGTTTGTTTGCTTTTCTATGAGTTATCTGCAGGAAAAAATAGACTGCACTATTTTTGTCAAACAAACACACAGCTTTCATTTCACAAATATTTAACCCATTTTCGTAACTGCTTTTCTCAATCCACCAATAATAAGGAGATGCATCTTGTCTTGTTTTCAGTTTTTATGGTTTATTTTATTTTATTGTCTGAATTTAAGGATCCATGTAATGTCAAGAAGAGAAGAAGTTTTAAAGTTAATATGGAATCGTTTCTCTTGGTATGAGCATGTGATAAGTAGGGATGAAACTTATGTGAAAAACCGGCCAAGTGTGTGTCGGCTTTTGCACATTTAGGGTTTCGTACCAAGTACCTATTGGTATTTGTTAGTAAAATATACGTAACAATAAACATTCTCACCAAATTTCAAGTTCATAGGTTAGGGCAGTTAAAAAATTCTTTGAAATGAAATTTTGTGGGAGACGACGGACAGACAGATGGACACCTGAGTGACAGCAATAGGGCTTCGTTTAGACCCTTCGAGTACAGAACCCTAACATCTAATTAAGAATTTAAATGTTGATGAATGGAAAAGGAGTGGAAAGCCAAAGAACAATTGAATGAAAGAAAAGGGAGCTGATGGTTGATATAGGAGACTGGTACAATAAAACCTGTTGCGCCGTCCCCAAGTAAAATGGGAAGAAGAATAATAATAATTTATTCATATATAAAAATACACAAGACATATGAAGTCCCTGCCGCCTGAGCTAGGTTCAAAGACCTGTGTTACAGGAGGCAGTGTCTTCTCCCATTTGTTGTCACAAAAGCAAAAGAAAAGATGCAAATTGTTATGGATGTGTTTATCTGTAGAGTATTAGTGTGAAGTGTATTGTGGATGGAGGAGTACCTACCTACATTTTGTATTTTATGATGTTTTATGTGTGCTGTACATTTATCCTACACATGGCATTCCTAAAATGGAGGGAGTTCAGGGTAGAAATTTTTCAGTTTGGTCATAGTCTAAACCTAGTAGCCATTGCTTTAGTGATATTTTAGTTTCACGAACGAAGAAAGGAACCACTAGTAAGGATCTCAATCGTACTTACTCTATTCTAGAATTAGGTTTTCTATATTTTGAATCATAGCCTGTATAATTTGAGTTAAATGAAACATAATAAGATAAACAGTTGACTATCATAGCTCACAGCTATTGAGTTGTTGAAAGATTTACTGCAAAACGACTGCTTAGTTTTATTAGACCGTTCTCTCTGAATGATATATGATTAATCTGGAAATGATGAACAACGTGATGATTTAAATTAATGCGTTCAAGTCATCATAACTGCTGTGTGATTTAATTTCATGGCGTTTATTTAAATAAAAAATTAAAATATTTTATTTATTATTTATTTATTTCTTTCTTTGCTCTTTTTATTGGCATTTGGGTAAGTCCCGATTACATGGAGATGAATTATATTGTAGTCATAGCCTTATCGATTAAATCTGGCCGGTTTTCTGTAAAAGATTTTTTGTGAAAGTGTTAATGGGGCCACACTATTAAGTCTTATGCTCATTGTTATAAATTCATGGTGTACAATAAAGTTTATAAAATAGCTTTTTCTATCTAACAAGAGTTGTAGTTCAGCTGTTAAATCTAAATCATCTATCATTTGACTCAGTTATTTAATGTACAAAATCAAATAATTTTCAGGTCCCACGTACATAAAATGTTCTTAAATCATTCAGAAAGTAGATATTTATTAAACAAGATAACTAAATGCAAATTTTCAAGAAACTCGACTGATAAAAACAACTAAAAAGTTCCTTTATTTCCTACATTTTTGTGAGTTATATTTTTGGAATCGTCCTCGAGCTCATCACCCCACATGACCAGGTCACAAAAAAATACGGCTACACTACCTAATGGCGGTCGCCATTTTGTTATTTCAAAATTAATAGAGCCTATGTCACTCCGGCGGTCAAGACCAATAACACCTCATTTGTTAAAATCCATCAAGTTGTTTAGGCTACAGCGCATGCCAAAGAAATAGACATACAGGCATTATATACATACGTATATACATACTTACTCTCGAAAAACATTACCCTCCTCGGGTTGGGTAAAAAGTAGATTAGTATTTATATACACAAAATCTTCCTATAACTCGGAATTTTAATTCGATTCCAGATTTGACAATTTCAGTGTTGCAACGTTATGACAAGTACTAAATAGTGACGTTGCGAAATTATTCGATATGGAAATGGAATATTTCCAGATCGATTCTTCTCGTTTATAATTTTACTCTCGTAAACTAAGTATATCAGGAAATTAAATATTTCTGAACCGATAATTTAGTTTTGACGATTAATTAACGATCTGAGACTTTTCTTTTATAATTGTGTGTGAAAGAAATAAAAAAATGTGATCATGAAGGAACATGACAAATAAAACAGATAGATGTATTATGGTAATAATTTATTTTATAAATTGTCGCCGTCATCGCTATCGCTATCGCTGTCACTTTCTGTAACATTTATTATAAATGTGTCTGTGATATTGTCAATTAACATATCTAGCCTACTCATTTTTTCCTCTTCTTTGACTACATGGGATACGCATTTAGACCATTCGGTAGCCGTAATTTTTTGAATGCCTAACAAAAATATTAACTTTTTATAAAATAGAGCAGCGATTACTAATTAATAAATAATTGTTATGAATAATTATGTATTTATTTAAATAAAAATCAATAATTTAGTCTTTAATTGGCACACTGATGGCACACACACTGATTGTTTATCGATTTTTGTGTTCATTACTACACTATTATATGTGGTATCATTATTTCACAAAATGACAGTAGCTAATGTCAAATCTGGAATCGAATTAAAATTCCGAGTATAGTTTATCGCTCTTGCAACTTGTTGAAATCACTTCAAAATTCGTAACGTGGTCAAGGAGCAGTTAGTGGATAGATAGAAAGACACGGAATGTGGTTCCGTTTTTAATACGTTTTTATAATCTTTTTTTTTTGTGGGGTTGGGAAATCATTCAATGACTTCTCCCGCTCTGGGTGGAGCGGGAAAGAATGTCAGACTTTTACTGACTAAAACACACCCCTATTCCTTCAGTTGCCTGAGTGCCCTGGGGGCGCGGTAACTCTGTTTCGAATTTATCCGCGATCCCTGGGCAGATGCTTTTATTAGCTTGGTATATATAATAACGTCGCATTGAATTGAAACTTAGCACACTTATCAAAGACCGATTACAACATAATAATTTAATAAGTTTGTCCAATTATCCGTATCAGGATTAAGGATTTATAAAAAAAGAACTAAAAAACACGCTTTTGTAGCTAGCTGAACTAAAAAGTAGAAAATAAATAATATGGGTGCTTTTAATAAGAAATTTAATAATAACAGCGATTTTTTTTAGTTTTTAGTGATCCGTACCTGAATGGTCCGAACGGAGCCCTATTGTTGTCCCTCACATGTCCGTCTGTCCGTCTGTCCGTCTGTACCGTCTGTCCGTCTTTCTGTCTGTCCGTCTGTCCATCTGTCCGTCTGTCCGTTTGTCCGTCTGTCCGTCTGTCCGTCTGTTCGTCTGACCGTCTGTCGGTCTGTCCATCTGTCCATCTGCACGTCTGTCCGTCTGCACGTGTGTCCGTTTGTCCATCTGTTCGTCTGTGCATCTGTATGTCTGTCCGTCTGTCTGTCTGTCTGTCCGTCTGTCCGCCTGTCCGTCGTCCCTCTGTCCGTCTGTCTGTCTGTCCGTCTGTCAGTCTATCCGTCTGTCCGTCATTCCGTCGGTCCGTCTGTCCGTCTGTCCGTCGGTCCGTCTGTCCGTCTGTCCCTCTGTCCGTCTGTTAGCGTGTCCGTCTGTTTGTCTGTCCGTCTTCTGTCACACAGGTTTTACAGCTAAACAGTTGGAGATACAATCTTCAAATTTTCACAGCATAAGCATCTTGTTGACCCAAAGACATATAAATAGTCAAAAATACATTTGGTACAGAACCCTAAATGTGCGAAGACCGACACGCACTTGGCCGGTTTGTTTAAACTATTATTTATACTATATAGAGATTTTTTTTATGTTTGATGGCCTCGCGTTTGACCAATGTCTCACCTGATGGTATGCGGTGATGTGGTCGGCAATAAAGCACGCTTGCCTATAAGTAACCTTTTCACTCTTGACTTAAAGATACCTACTAATTTCAACTATTAAAGTTACTAGTTTGCATTATGACTTCACTTCAACCAAAAAAACTACACATAGATTTACATTTCTGTGAAGATACAAAACCCGTTCCTTACTTTCGTCACCAAACTAGCCACAGCTAACAGCAGGGCAATTCTAAAATATTATAACATTACTCCGAGGGGTAATTTAGCAACGCACGCTGCTGAATAGCCCACACATGCCGGCTGAATGGAACGAAATCGCTTCCATTTCCACGGAGGAATCAAAGGGAACGGAGAATCTAGAACGTGAAATATGAAGACTCTTTTACACTGCAGCTGGCTGGGTAGAATTCAATGAATTGCTTTAATAGATCTGACAATGAAGTTTCGATATTAGAAATAAAAGAAGAGCCTTTTAGAACACAAACATAACATCACGCGTGTATTTTTCAAAGTGTACCGAAAGTTGTGCTACATACATTTTGCGAGTTATGTTTGAGTACCAAACACCTAATAGGATCTCCAATATGGTGATTGGCTCATCATTGTGATGAGTAACATTTTTCCTCTAGCTTTCCTGCAATCTGTGGGAGTGATTTCATGAAATGGGACGGAAGTGTGTAACAGGAAGCCGGGGAAGCGCGCGGTATTTAATTTAACCAATGAGCGCGCGTGATGGTAGAGTTAGATAGTCTGCACGCGAACGAAATCGGAACCAAACGTTTCAATTTAATTTTTCAGGATAGAATGTTAATGTTGCTTTACCAAGGTGAGATGTCAAATGTTACACATCTTATGCGACTTCTCTAAGTCTCTTTCGTCTTTTTTTATTATTTGTAACAAAAAGTAACTTTATCCGAAACTTTTATTTGGTGGAAGAGGAAACTGTCAGGTAATATAACAAAAAAGATGCACATACTGACCTATGACGTCACCACCATTAGATTACGCGCGTAAAAAAATAGATAGCGAGATGTCCCCACCACACCCCCACTCTACCTTAAACCAATATTTGAAATTCTAATTGCTGCTTCATTTACGAGTAATAAGCGTGATGCTGTTTTCAGTAAAAGAATACCAATTGCATTAAAAAAACAGTTGAATAAATCCATGTTTCCTAAACGTTTTAGAATTCTTAGTTATTATTTTTTAAACTAGTTACCTAGTTAAACCGTTGTCTATACGAGTGCCTATCTAGTAGGTATTATACGAGTATTAAAACAGTTGTTTTGAAACAACAAATTTGAGTGGGGCCTGAAATGGAAATAAGTACACTTTATTTTAAAAGTACCTTAACTCTTAAGTAGGTAAGTTTCGTTTGTGTTTCTACGTAAAAACCTGGTTTTTAGGGTTCCATTCCCGAAGGGTTCAAACGGAGCCCTATTGCTGTCACTCACGTGTCCGTCTGTCTGTCCATTGTCTGTCACAAAATATTGTTCGGGAGAATTTTTTAACTTCCCATTGACCTATGAACTTACCAATTTAGTGGTAAATCAGATATTTTATTTGAAAGTCCCTCATTTAGTACGGAAACCTAAATGTTCGGAGTTCGACACGGACTTGGGCAGTTTTAACAAACTTGAAATACATAGTATTATTTACGAACAAACATATTTATAAAATTATTTGTTTATTTGTAGGAGGTAAACCTGAAGGTGTATTCTCTCGCTCAGTTGACATCAATTTGATAGGCACTATGCAGTACATTGCTGCTTTGCTCGGTGGACATTGATTATAATAGGCACTACGTAGTACATATTTGTTTTGCTAGACGTCAAAGCAACAATGTACTTCATAGCGGGTAATTGCTAATCTTATGTCAACTGAGTTAGCGAATAGGCCTGCTGGAAGCATGTAGGTATTGATCCCATTACAATATTTATTTCACTGATTGAAAGATCGACAGGTAGAAAATGCCTAAGTCAATCAGTCAGTTTTGCCGCCTCTGTGTGCCATATGTGAAATAGGCCACGGAAACGAAGACGCAAGAACGAGCTAGTTTATTACGCACTTAGTAAAACTCCTTAATTAACGAGCATATAAAGTTCAAAATTCAGTACCACAATAAAAGTGTACCATTCCCTTTAACTGGAGACTGCATGCTTATTTCCTGAACGTATTCCCCGATGCACCCACCGATACGAATATTCCCAAAGGAAATAGCCTATTTGAATGGCCAAGTGTATCAGCCTTTATTCACTGTTCCATTTAAGGAAAATGATTTGACTTAAAAGTGATACAAGGAATGGAAATATACGGTCAAATAACAGTGAATTTTTATCATGCTTTACTCCAGCAGAGAAATGGTGGCCCAGTGGTGATGGCCGCGACTTACAAGTTGTAAGTCGTGGGTTTGAACCCAGACGAGTGCTTTAATTTGTGTAAATTATTTCAACTCCACTTCTCTCATAACGGTGAAGGAAACATCGTGAGGGAACACACATACAGGATGTAACGGAAAGGTGTGGTCATATTTTAAGAACCAGTTCTGCCCATGGAAATTAACAACTTTCTCTAAGAAAAAATAGAAAATGCCCGAAAAAACAAATTGTACTTTCCATACACAGTTATTCAGCTGATCAATATTAGTATTGGAGGTTAAAAAAAATGTTTAGAATTTCCTCAGGTTTTCTTGAAGAAATTTGTTCATATCGATGGGCAGATGCAATTCTTAAAATATCTACAAAATAAGTACACCTTTCCGTTACACCCTGTATATTCAAAGTTTTGTTCAGAAATAAAACTTCGAATAATAATATAATATGTGACATCCACCAACCCATGAACATGTTCTTGCAATCAACTCATAAATATACATAGGTACTAATATCTACTGTGTTTTCAAAACATTTATACATATATCTACCTACATCACACACAAACACACACACTTACGCACACATTCTTTTGTGCACACACCATCACACTACTAACTTTGCACGATGTTTCTCTTTCCCTACTAAAAGTTGCGGCGAATTTTATTGTTTTAGTACGTCTAGACACTGTTACTCAGGGTGGAGACCTGGTGACCTGAAACACAGGCTTCTAGCCTAGCTTAGGCACCAGTCTCCTACAATGTTGTAGTTGTTACTCTATTAAGCAAGTTACGACTGTAATCTATAAAATATTGTGGAGAGAAAAATAAACATTTTATTATTATCTCGTTTATTCACTTTACTATAGATTTAAATTATTATTATTAGATTATTACCCGCATTGGGCCCGTGTGGTGGATTACGACCCACACCGTCTCACAGAGGGGAGGCCTGTGTCCCAGCAGTTGGGACATTATATGCTGATTATGCTTGAGTTTTACTCCAAAGCAAAATGTTGATTACGACAAAATCGAAATAATTAAAAGGGCAATGAATAGGGCTATGCTTGGAGTTTCCTTGGATGATCGATTGAGAAGACCCAAAGTTGTCGATCTCGCCTCAAAAATTGCTAATCTGAAGTGGTACTGGGCAAGACACATTGCTCACAGAATGAAAGGTCGATGGGGTCAAGTAGTAAAAGAATGGTGATACCAGCAGAAGCAGCGTTGGAAAGTTTCTTATATGGGGGGCTGCGGGGTTTGGCTGCATGCGAGAAGCACATGACCGGTCGATGTGACGACGTAACGCTTGAGGAGCATAGATTCATACTTTATTGTACACGAAAACAATTACACAACTATTTTTCATAAACTTAAATATGAGTACAATGGCGGTTTTATCGCTGCGGTTTTATCAACCTTTGGGTTTTTTTTTTGTGGGGTGGGAAATCATCCAATGACTTCTCCCGCTCTGGGTGGAGCGAGAGGGCGTGTCAGACTCTTACTGACTAAAACCCACCCCTGTTCCTTCCTGCCCTGAGTGCCCAGGGGCGAGGTAACTCTGTTTCGAATTTATCCTCAACCCCCGGGCAGGCATCGGCCTTGACAGGCCCCGTCCTTAATGCTGACAACTCTTTGAGGCGCGCGTGGAACCCTACGCGCCGTCGACTCTCGGGCCTGGTGCTGATCGGACGGCGAGCTACCCATTACTCGCCGTCCGCAGGCCCGGGTACCTTTGGGTGGACTGAAAGATCTTAAAATAAAAAGGGGTGTACTGCTGATAAACT
Source organism: Polia nebulosa (assembly GCA_951329385.1). NCBI lineage: Eukaryota > Metazoa > Arthropoda > Insecta > Lepidoptera > Noctuidae > Polia > Polia nebulosa. Next base: position 16,263,807 of record OX589610.1, on the reverse strand, counting down.
AATTGGACATCATAATTTTACTTTATAAATACATACATAAATATGTAGGAATATACATACATAATATATTATATGTTACACAATTTCGTGGGCCTACTTCGAGCAGTGGACGTCTTTCGGCTGAAAATATGATGATGACACAAGACAGAATATTAGGTAATAATCAACCACGAGAGAGTGTGGAACGCAGTCGCCACCTTCTGTGAGGAAGTGATGGTCGCAAAGGAGGCGGTGAAATGGAAGAGAGAAAATGCAACCTCCCTCTCTATTCGTGGTTGACGCACCGGGCGCTGGAAGGTGCAGAATGACCTCCGACCGCCGTAGGGTGAGGCCTGCAGTCAACAGATTTATGCAGTCCATTGCCTGAACAGTGAAAGGCTCGAGAAGGCGGCGGCGGCGTTCCGCACGTGCCTCTTTAGAGGACTAACGGTTTTGCGCGGCCGCATGAAGTGACGGGGTCCGCATAAATTTATGCGAACCAACACCTGGCCGGGGGAGCATGACAAAATGCGTAAGCACTCCAGCCCTCGGCCAAAGGTAGCTGCAGAACACCGTATGATTATAGTCAGTAGGAGTCTGACAGACCCCTGCGCCCACCCCGGGCCGGAGGAACTCCATGAGGATTTCCACACGTTAATACAAAATATATGTAATAATCAACCAGATGAACATGAGTTTTACTAAAATTACCTACCTTAGTAATCAGAAGACTTGCGAGACTCAATAAAACCATTATTTGAATAAAAAACAAGTTTAACGTATCTTTTACCAGTTAAAAGTCAGGCCCCGGAATAGCAGACACAATTAAAAACCTATTGTCGCATCTCCGATTAGAGACGCGCGGAGCCTCACGGATTAAAACAAATACATCACAAAGTCAATCTGTTTATAATAAATATCTCATGTTTATTGTTTTATTTTTCATATATTTGTATAAAATATACTGAAAATGAAATCCGAAAGTACTTATACCAGTAATTACCAGAATTTCCACTCATAACAGTATCTACTAATAGCCGAACAATGTTTAAAGGGTCGTTAGCATAAAAAGCGCTTAAAATTCCATGTCCGTTCCACTGAAAAATACTTTTGGAGACCTAACTTATTTTAATTCCCAGGGATCTAAATCGAACGTAGCTGCGGGAGCGGTGAGCTAAACTGAACTGTCATGGTCCCGAGTGGCAACTGATCTGGCTTGTAAGTAAGTCCCTGAAATAAGTTTACGAAGTTGCCTTTGTTGGAACTAAATGTTTTGTTTTTTGGGAAATAAGTTTTTATCACACTGTTTTTTTTTATATTGCACCTACCACTATTTGTCTCTGCATCACCCAAAGGTTGACTAGTAGAAAATACCTGAGGCATTAAGTCCGCCTCTGTACTTTTGTGTGCATAAAGAATAAAAAACTTTTTTATTAATTTTCAATTTTAAGTGTATTTTTATTTTTAGAAGTCGGTTGTATTTTTTGTAAAAAAGGTTTTTATTTTTCACTTTTTAGTTGTTATACCCCAGAACTAAAATTAAATGTTAAAGTTACGCCCGAATCGACAACCCCAATAACATGGAACGTGGAATTTGAACATACTCATAATTGGAGGAAACCAAAACGTCATAAAAGTATACATATTTTTAGTTTTTGTTGATTATTTAAAAAACAAACTAAAGCATTTCGATAAAATTTATGTGGGACCACTTCTGAAGCATACCCTTTCAGAATAAAAAAAGAATTTTGAAAATCAGTCCACAACTGACAGAGAAATCGGTGGACAAACATAAAAAAAAATAACATACATACAGTCCAACATATATAACACGCACATTATGTATTTATGTTATTTTAAGTGAAATAGTTTCAACCATACCATAAACGACATCTTAACACTAGGAACACCTGCCAACCGGACAGGAACTGCAGTGGCCTATATGGAAATCACTCAATCGGTTGCATACTCAATTAGCCCGCTGCAAATACAACTTGGAAAAATGGGGTTTTATGTCTATTAAGGTGACGTGGTCAGTCTTCGTCTGATACCCAATATGAGTGCGATGCCCCTGTTCAGAACATGACCCACATACTAGAATGCCCTAAGTGGACCCCACGTATTTAAAAATTTAAGAAACCATCAATTAGAAAGGAGAAGAAGAAGAAAAGCAGCGAATAGAGATGCCATTACTTATATTGCCTGCACAATGTGCCTAGACCACAAGTTTCATCTGTCATAGATAAAATCAGAATAGTCACAGGCATACATTTTTACGATAAGCGGTGACAACTACTGGGTTTAATAGAAAGTTGTGTCAATGTGTGAGTTGTGTTCTGTGTCTGGGTGTAATTTATCTATAATATGTATGTATTTAGAAATATATAAGTATGTTTATCAGTTGTCTAGTACCCATAACACAAGCTCTACTTAACTTGGGACTAGATGGCGTTGTGTGATAGTTGTGGAATATTATTATTATTATTATTAATGCCATATCCAGCAGTAGCTGCTAAGGTGGCTCGATGCTCTACGAAAATTTTGAGCTGAGAGTCTTGTTTCTTACCGAGAGCAATTTTGGCCCAGTGGTAATAGCCGCGACTTAAGAGTTGGAGGTTATGGGTTCAAACCCAGGTCGTCATCACTGCTCTCAAAACGGTGAAAGAAAACAACGTGAAGAACCAAAAATTCGAAAACATGTGAGACATCTACCAAACCACACTGTGCCCGCGTGTTGGTTTACTTACAGCCCTCTCCGTCTCGCAAAGACGAGACATATTATGAGTCCATAAAGTAGGAACATTCAAAGCCAAAGCAAGTCTATAACATGTAAACGTACTCTTAAGTCAATTTTAACTACCAAGGTGAATGTGAAATGAAACTATTAATACGTTGCTGACCTTAAAAGCCAACTTTCAAAGTCTCACGTGGTTGCAAGTTTCACAGCATCAACTACCACAACTTCGAACCGGAACAAAGAAATACTGCTTGGCATCAGAAACAAGAATGGTGGTAAAACTTGATTGTAGTAACCAAATAACTACCTACAATTTGTTTTCTTAAGAGGTCGTGATAACGACACAGGGATGACTCCTGGGTACAAAAAACAACCGACTTCCAAAAAAAAATACACTAAAAATTAAAAAATAATTTTAATTCCGGAAGTCGGTGTTTGTATTTTATTTATTCGTTATTTGACACCGACTTCCGAAAATAAAGTTATTTTTTAATTTTTAGTGTATTTTTTTATTTGGAAGTCGGTTGTTTTTTTTGTAAAAAAGTTTTTTATTTTTCACTTTTTAGTTGTTATACCCCAGAACTAAAAACCTCAATAACATGGTACGTGGAATTTAAACATAGTCGTAATTGGAGAACACCGAAACGTCATCTAGGTATACGTATTTTTCGTTTTTGTTCAGTTTTTCAAAAAACGCTGAAGCAATTTCGATAAAGTTTATATGGGACCACCTCGGGAGTACATTCTATCGGATAGAAAAAAAATTGAAAATCGGTCCTCAATTGACAGAGAAATCATAAAGTGTACTTTTTTTTTATGGACATACATAAAAAAAAAGTACACTCAGTCGAACATAGAACCTCCTCCTTTTTCGAAGTCGGTTATATAATAATTCTATTTAGTCCGTCAGTTAGAAAATCAAAAAACATTGTACACGTATTTCTTCCTTTACTAAATCAAAAAAAAATAACAAAGATAAAACGCATCAAATTTCAGAAGTGGAGTCTTAAGTTAGAGCAATAGTTTTTGGTAATCTAATTGACGCATGACGGACCAATTTTTTTTTTTCTATCATGTACCTTAGTGTTAAGTATATCAAGCATGTATTGTTCCACCTACTAACCCAAAGTAGCGTTATGCATCAATAATTGAACACTATCCATACCAATAGGTACAAAATCCGACACACTGATAGCACGCTACAAGCCATTCAATATAGTTAATATGTAATTACCTTGTCGGTTACCCAACATCCTATGTGATGTGGGCTGTGATTGAGTTTGAACTACATACAGAGAGTTTATTTGCGGCAATAACGACGTCTAGTGCAATTATTTATTGATGTGTAGCGTCTTTCCTCTCGCTTTCCTGCAATCTGTGGGAGTGATTTCCTGAAATGGGATGGAAGTGTGTAACGGGAAGCCGGAGAACCGCGCGCTATTTGATTTGACCAATGAGCGCACGCGGTGGTGGAGTTAACCGTCAGGTGGTAGAAATCGGAACTAACCTTTTTAATTTTATTTTTCAGGATACAATGTTAATGTTGCTTATTAACAAGGTGAGATGTCAAGTGTTACACATCATAATGAGACTACTGTAAGGCTCGCTCGTTTCTATATCTACTTTATTGTACACCAATTTAAAAAATGATATTGAAAACCATAAATAACAAGTGGCAAATAATTAAATTTAATTTTATGATACCTTCTGGATTTACAGACAGATTTGTTGCTGGGGATTTTGTTGCGCCATTTCTTCTTCCCTGCTAAAGCACTAGGAAGTGGTGACGGGTGTTGGGGGACTGTTTTTATTTCAAACTTTGACGTTCATAAAGTGTTGGCGGTAAAATGACTTCATTTTTTTTATTTCATATAAACTCACCATTTCCTGCCCTAAAAATGCTAGCATAACACGTACGAGTAAGTGTATGATTTAACATCTTACATTTGATTTGATGAAGTAAACATTGTGTCATTTGAGCATTATGGCTTTTGATAACATGGCAAATATTCTTATACTAAATAAGAGTCACCCCACAAAAATACAAAATTGGACTTTTTCAACGCTTATACCCATTAAACAAAAAATCATCAATTTATAAAACAAAATAAGTAAGTCTTTACCCATCTATCTAGTTTCGTCCCCAATCTACAACTGTGTTTCAAACTACAACTTCATTTACAAAGATCTTAATAGCAATACCTTTTCCAATTCTATTCACGAAACACACTTAAGTACCTCTTAATAAACCTGAGACTATTAGCACCGAACTGTCGGCGAAAAGGCAGCGGAATTGCAAAATTTAAAACTGTTTTTAAACGAGTCATTCGGGGCGGAGTGGAAGTAACTAGATGCGTTTGCTAGGTCGAGGGAATGGCTTCCATTTCCTTGTAAATTCTTCAAGTTAACGCTTTATTCAATTTCACTGTGTTCCAGTTTACATTTCGTTTGCTAGCTTGAATTTTTGTTACGATTTTAAAGTTACCAGTGGTCGTGTTTGCGGTGTCTGTTTTACTGTCTTGACATAAAATCATATTTAAATTTTCTTTTTAGATCGGGGAAGATGTGACAAAGATAGCAACTGTTGAACTTTACTTATTTAAACTTTTGGACATAGAACAAGATCCCGAAGTGCCCAGACATTACTTATTTTCTGATTAACAATATGTATGGGGTTGAATGGTATTTATAAGTACTTTGTACTAAGTCATACATGCCATCTTAGGATGGCAAATTTGCCGTTACCAAATGGCTGACAATCCATTACATACAGAGGCTCCTGCGTGCCTTGGAAAAGTACTTAAAGCCGAAGTTCCCGGCTGTCATATGAAGATCTTTAACAGTCGTTACAGGTAGTCAGAAGTCAGAAAAATTGGACACCAGTCTTGCCAAGGGATTTCTTGTGACCCGTTTTCTAGGTTGTAGAAGTCAGGAAAGCAGTAATTGCTCCATGTAAAAAAAATAGCTGTATTCAGCTCCATCCATTTGACTGGAAGGTGATCACTGATCCCCAGTGGTCCCAACAATTTTGAAAGACAATAGTATTCTAATCGAAGAATACCTACACAAATGTAATAACAATGTAGTCAAGTACGTGTTATATTTCAGTACTAACTAAGAGTGCCAGGCACTTCTGTGCTACACACCTTGGGCCAAGTTGTTGTACAAGAAGTTTTTAGTCTGACATCTGGACGGCTCTTGGCACGTTATATTTTCATGTGTCATTTCCGATGCTTCCATTGATTTTCTGCTATTACTGTCTGCTGATTCATCGCAGTGAAGTAATAACTTGCTACGCGTGTTTTTTAATGATATTGAATAGTTGCATAAAATCTGCTGACTTGGATTATTTTAAAACTGGGTTTTGAAAGAGTAATCTTTTACTTTATTTTTCTTGAAAACGTACATTGTTTTTTCCATATTAGATGTAATGACATATCTACCGAATAGGCACACAAAGGGCTCTGGACAAACAATAAATCAGAGAAAAATAAATAAAATTTTCAAAACTTTAAAATAAAGGATTACATTTACATTTCGCGGAACAGATGTTCGATGGGACCGAAAGGGATAGAAGCCTAGAGTGATGAACGCGTACCGAAAGACGCAGTGTTAGAAGGCCTTCCACGAGGTGGACCGATGACCTGGTGAGGATCGCGGAAATCCGATGGATGCGAGAAGCACAGTACCGGTCGTTATGGTGACACTTGAGAGAGGCCTATTTCCAGCAGTGAACGAGTTTAGGCTAAAATGATATTTGTTTTGATGACATTTCGCTAACTGTTGACAATTCTATGTAGTACTTCGAACTTTTTGACATAATAAACGCATAGGCATTATTATTTATTATGGTCGACGTTGGAATACGATTGCCTAGAAGTCACTTATTCACACTAAATGACCTTTTCCAGCATTCGTTCTGCAACAGTAATTAACCACAGTACAGTGCTATAATTAAAAGCTTCTATTTAATTTACAATATTTGTATGTATGTATGTATGTTCGAGTTGAGCAGTGGTGGCCCAGTGGTATTGGCCGCGACTTACAAGTTGCACGTCGTGAGTTCAGACCCAGGCAGGCGCTTTACTTAGTGTAAATTATTTCATCACCACTGCTCTCAAAACGGTGAAGGAAAATATCGTGAGGAAACCGGCATGTCTCAGAACCAAAAATTCGAAGACATGATTGTGACATTCACCAATCCGCAATCCCGCGTGGTGGATTACGGCCCACACCCTCTCACTGAGAGGAGGCCTGTGCCCCAGCAGTGGGGACATTAAAAGGCTGAGATGATGACGTTCGCGTCAAATCTTGCAAGTTGAATTAGAATTACTTTCTCTTATCCTACGGAGTTGTATTTTTACATTTGGGTTCAGTTCCGATGACAATGCGTATTTGTGGTAAACATGACTAGAAGCGACATTTAGGATTAGCTCCAGCTAAAGTTACTCTTCAATGCTTAACAGCACAGACACGTGTGTACACATTTAATAGTTATAGCCAGTCTAAAAGCTTGTTTTAAAAAATGTATTTTTTACTGTTAACTTATTTCAGATAAAATCAAGTGAATCCACTATTAACTTATCACACAAACATAAACATTTCATTTCTTTTTTACATGTAGATAATCTGAAGGAAAAGGAAAGGGAAGAAGTACTATACTAATCTTTTATGAACCAATAAAGAGGTCTCACTCTCTCGATCCAGCGATTCGAGTAACGCGTCAAATTCTTATTTCATTCCTCTGTTTTATTATAGGAAAACATCTGTATGGATATACCGGTGTACAGGTGGGTGCGAAAGTGATTTGTGGTATAATTTTGTTACTTAGGGATGCAGATTAAGCTAAGTAAAGATTTGAGTGAATGACATTACCTCTAAGTGGGCTCTCTCAAAGTGGTTTTGAATGAGGCGGCAGGCGGCCCCCATCATTATTATTACAACTGAAAAAGCCCCAAGCTTCGTCACAACAACTGGTACAGTGCTCCACGTTTCCCGCGTACTCTAGCGGGGTAGACCAGGTCATCGATCCAGCTAGTGGGAGGCCTCCCAACGCTACGTCTTCCGGTACGCAGTCGCAACTCTAACATATTTTGGCTCGTCGTTACCCAGCCATTATGTCAGCACTAAAAAAAAAAGACCCTGACAGGCAGTTGTCAAAAATCTGTACAACCATCATTTCCACTCGACTTGATTTGGCCACCTTTCATAAACATCAGCAAAAAAATCAAGACAGCAAAATCCACGTGCAGAACACCGTAAGTGCTAATGTTTTTTAAAAGAAACAAGTAATAAACTTTCTGTCAAAATAAAGCCATCATGCAGTGATAAAAAGACACACAGAACAAATTTCACAAACAACATACTGTGCAACAAACAAGACATTGTATCATCGTTATAAAACATCAAAATGTTCCGCGATTCTACTTTATTGCAGTTTTCTTACAAAGAAATAAAGCACTTAAGATGGGAGCACTTCTGTACGCGAATGTATTTGTACAAGCGTTTTATGACATACGCTCGCTTTGGGACGCGTAATCGTAATCACCGTGATTGTACCAAGTGTGTTGATGTTTATGGTTTCAATTGTATTAACTTTGTATGGGTACTGCACTTAGGGTTATTTTGGTAGATTGTCTGCTTATTTTTGGGTCGATCTTCCAGGTTCAGCAATTCTTACCGAGGTCGTTTTGTCGATGGGAGACCATCCATTACATACCGAGATTCCCACGTGCCTCGCAAAGCATAATGTGTTTTCCAAGCCGTTGGTCCCAGTTGTAATTTTTAGATCAGACCGTTACGAGTGGTCAGAAGCCAGAAATTCTGACATCAGTCTTTCCAAGGGGTATTATGTTACCCAGTTTCTTGATTGTGGAGGTCACATAGGTAGTGGCTCTAAGTAAAATAGCTCAGCTGCATCCGGTTAGATTGAAAGCCGACTCTAATATACGTAGTTAGGAAAAAGCTGGGTAGATTGTTGGAAGTATACCTACTTATTTTTGGCAATATGCCTCATCTTACTTAGCTGTAGTGTACAGCTGAGCCTGGTTTCTCGCAATCTGCTACAATTTTTAGCCACCATCACCCTTCTGCTCCTTTTTTTTCTGTGAGATGGGATATCATCCAATGACATCTCCCGCTCTAGGTGGAGCGGGTGAGTCGACGGCACGTAGTGTTCCACGTGTACCTCAAAGAGATGATTGTCAGTCACCACTGACGGGGCCCATCGTGGCCGGTGCCTGCATGACAAATTGTTAATATGAGTTACCGGAACCCTGAGCACTCAGGCAGGGAAGGAACAGGGGTTTTAGTCAGTAAGAGTCTGACACGCCCTTCCGCTACACCCTAGAGCGGAAGAAGTCATAGGATGATTTCCTACCCCCAAAAAAAAAAAACCTGTCCCGCCTCCGCCTTCACAAGAATTACTGCTTCACAGAAGGAGGAGACTGCTTTCCATTCACTCTCGCTCCGTACCATGGGCGTTGCTTTCTCATTACTAGGAATCGTGATTCCTCCGATGAGAAGTCATTCTCTGCTTGACGATGATTTTCCATCTGTGCCTATCCTTGGCATTGGGAAGTTTTGTGTCCAGGGATGAGCAAATTTGCTCCGAACATCTAAGTGGACTGTGACCCCTTAGACGCTTGCAATTGACCTTGTATGTAACCATCAGCTGTTCTAGGTGATGTCTAAGTTTTCTCGCGTTATAACCGATAAATGCCAAGGTTCTTTGCCGGGTCCTGTCGGCCCAAGGATGTCCCTCAAAACCCCACTAAACCCGCGCCCACAAACTTTGTGAATCAGAAAATAAGTAGATACGGTCCGGCCGGCTCTGAGATCTTACTCTATAAATGATATTAGTTCTACGTCAGAGCCATTGATACCATTGACTGATTAAATAAATATTTGAAAATAACATTGTTACTAACGCAGATAACAAAAGAGAATCACGTTACAAAGAAAATATAATATTTTATTATTTTAATTAAAATTCGACCAGAAGAGATAAAATACACCCACCAAAACCATGCGAATATTGCTGTCATTACCCGATACGCTTCGGTAAACCTCGCAAAATGTTTACTTAAAGCTTCGGACTTTTGTGGTCTCCGCCATTTGCCTCTTCCATCATAATATTTTTAAGGGTAATTTTCCACCAGAGAAGTACGAAGTGAAAAATCCATCAATGGAATCGTTGTTGAATTTTTCACACAGCTTTGATGGAAAATGGTTGCGGAGCTAGATATCTATTTGTTTATATAAACAAGCGAAGGATGTATGCGTTGGACGCGAGCGCGGAATGTGTGCGCATATTTCACAACTCAGCTACACGCAGATTCAGAGCTTCACTACGCATCCTCATCTTTTGTGGAAACAATCACATATCTTCATACTTCCGTTACACATCCTCGCACAGCCCAGCTGCCTCGCACTTTTCTGGTGGAAGAACATCCTTTAGCGAGATTGTTCGAATTCAACATAAAATTTGAATATTCCGTTTAAATTCTATTCACCAGCTATGAAACAAGATTTATGTAAAACTGAAATATTCAGTATTGGATAAAATGAAATAAATTGTGAGTCTGCCAGCTGTCAAAAGATACAATTGTGTTTGCACATCAAAATATACTTCCGCAGTTTTCGATTGTGCGCGACTATTGGCAAATAAATTCGGGTCGGGTGTCGAATATAGTTTTTTTGGGAGCTGAAAAAACAATTTTGTTACTAGCTTTTATTTAAATTGTAATGTTTGTTTGTTCGGGTCAAATCTTGCAAGCTTAATCAGAACCACTTACTTTTACTGTACGGAGTTGAATTTTTATATGTGCGTTCAGTTCCGATGAGATTTAGATTTAGATATTTATATTTAGATTTTTATGGTTAGCATGACCTGGATCGATATCCAGGATTAGCCTTTTTTTGGGTGTGGGAAAGCGGGAGGGCGTGTCAGACTTTTACTGACTAAAACCCACCCCTGTTTCTTCTTATATCTATCTGTCAATATTAATTTAAATAAATTATTTTTTAAACAGAAAACGTATCTAGGCTGTATGAATCACATGTCCTTTGCTTTAGTGACAGTTTGACATTACTGCATTTCTTGTTTTTTATTGTCTATGGTTTTGCGTTTGCGACTTGAGTTACATACATAGATTAATGATAACTGTGCACTAGTTGTATAAAATAGTCGATAAGGATTATTTGACGATTCTTTTTTGGCTATATGTGACTTACGTCAAATAAACACGACCTCCATATAAATATAAGCGGATATCAAGTTAAATATATTTAGTAATTGTTATATTTTTACCCTAGTTAAACAAACTAAAGAATTATTTAATTATACCTATTTGATTCTAAATAGAATTAAGGACTGTAAGTAGTTTCTGCCCATTTCAGTAATTTTTTATGCATTCATCTTTTTTTTCTTCCAGAAGACCTGCGGAAAGAAAAGTGAAAAAGAAATGTAGACAATAGTGAAATTGTTGTCTTGTTTGTGTCATTTCAATCAACATCATGAATACACATGAATGAGAGTAACTAGTTAAACGGAGTCTATTTAAATTAATAAGATAAAAATTTTGACGTGATGGGTCTAACCACGATAAAAAAAAAACAAATATTAAAAACTATTAATTTTCAATAAATAGCAAGCGGATGGTAACCCCAGCTTGAGAACTTTAAATTAAATGAACCTATACGATAGATTCATAAAGAATAGTCCTTTATAAAAGCTAAGGTAAGGGGTGTCTCAGAATGTTTTTCGTTTTTGAATTGACCAATACGGGCCGTCTCCAACTTCTGCGAAGCAGTAATGCTCGCGAAGAGGGAGGCGGCACACGTTAGGGAGACTCAACAGAGACCGAGTCGCCCTAGCGCCCCCAGCAGCAGCCGTCGCAGGAGACGCCAGGGGCTGCGAGACGATCTCCGGCCACCGTAGACCCGGGCCTGCGGACGGCGAGTAGCGGGTAACTCGTCGCCCGATCAGCACCAGGCCCGAGAGTCGACGGCGCGTAGTGTTCCACGCGCGCCTCAAAGAGTTGTCAGCAAAGGACGGGGCCTGCCACGGCCAGTGCCTGCCCGGGGGTGGAGGATAAATTCGAAAGAGTTACCTCGCCCCCGGGCGCGTAGGGCAGGGAGGAACAGGGGTGGGTTTTAGTCAGTAAGAGTCTGACACGCCCTTCCGCTCCACCCCAGAGCGGAAAGAGTCATAAGATGATTTCCCACCCCCCAAAAAAAAAAAAAAAAAAAGCGCGCCAAACGCAGGTAGCAGGGGGAGAGGAGTGGTCTGAAACGCTTGGCCGGCTTGTTAAATTTAGTAGCCATGAATCGTTTCACGGGACCGCAGCGCGCGTTTCGCGTGCGAGCGTTTTATAAAAACAACGATTCCTACACCATTGTTCATCGTCTCTACAGTCATTCATTCTTCAGTCTCGAATTTACACATCAACGGTCACGTGAATAAATAAAATTGCAGATACTGGGCTTCCAGGAATCCGCTAGAACTGCATCGGAAGCCCATGCACTAGCCAAAAGTTGTTGTTTGGGCTGCCATATCAAGTCAAGGAATTATATTTTTCTGAGGATGACCGACGTCGAACTCAGACCGTTAATTCTGATCAATATTGTGAATGGTGCGTATTTGCAAACGATTGTTTTTCATAAATAAACTTCAAGAACTGCTCTTTAATTTTTTTTTTTTTAATTTTTTGCACCAAATAAAAAAATAACTTCAATCAATCTGCCTAACCTTTTCCCAACTAACTTGGGGTCAGCTTCCAGTCTAACCGGATACAGCTGAATACCAGTATTTTACTTGGGGCGACTGCCTCCACAACCCAGTTACTGGGTAATACGATACCCCTTGGTAAGACTGGTTGTCAGAATTTCGGGCTTCTGACGACTCGTTACGACTGTCAAAGATCCACGAACAGCCGGGACCAATGGCTTAACGTGCTTTTCGAGGCACGGAGGAGTCTCGATATGTAAAGATAGTCACCCATCCTAAACCAACCCCGGCAAGCGTAGCTTAACCTGGTGGATCGACCCGTGCGCCTGTCAATACTTTAGCCGCGAGCTCATCAAAAATAATAAATAACTTAATAGGTATAAATATACACCTGCACGGGTCGTGTGTCGCGGATAAATTCGAAATAGAGTTACCGCAGCCCTTGGCACAGAGGCAACTGAAGAAACATGGGTGGGTTTTAGTCAGTAAAAGTCTGACACGTCCTCCCGCTCCACCCAGAGCGGGAGAAGTCATTGGATGATTCCCACCCCACAAAAAAAAAAAGTTCGCGGAACTGTTCGAAATAGAGTTATTGAGGGCCTTGGCACAGGGGCCACTGAAGGAACACGGCTGGGTTTTAGTCAGTAAAAGTCTGACACGCCCTCTCGTTACACCCAGAGCGGGCGAAGTCATTGGATGATTCCCACCCCACAAAAAAAAAAAGTTCGCGGAACTGTTCGAAATAGAGTTATTGTGGCCCAGGGGCAACTGGAGGAACACGGGTGGGTTTTAGTCAGTAAAAGTCTGACATGCCATCCCGCTCCACCCAGAGCGAGAGAAGTCATTGGATGACACCCACCCCACAAAAAAAAAAAAAGTTCGCGAGAGTATTCGAAAGAGTAACCGCGGTCCTGGCACAGGCAACTAAAGGAACACGAGTGCGTTTTAGCCAGTAAAAGTCTGACACGCCCTCTCGTTACACCCAGAGCGGGCGAAGTCATTGGATGATTCCCACCCCACAAAAAAAAAAAGTTCGCGGAACTGTTCGAAATAGAGTTATTGTGGCCCAGGGGCAACTGGAGGAACACGGGTGGGTTTTAGTCAGTAAAAGTCTGACACGCCCTCTCGTTACACCCAGAGCGGGCGAAGTCATTGGATGATTCCCACCCCACAAAAAAAAAAAGTTCGCGGAACTGTTCGAAATAGAGTTATTGTGGCCCAGGGGCAACTGAAGGAACACGGGTGGGTTTTAGTCAGTAAAAGTCTGACACGCCCTCCCGCTCCACCCAGAGCGAGAGAAGTCATTGGATGACACCCACCCCACAAAAAAAAAAAAAGTTCGCGAGAGTATTCGAAAGAGTAACCGCGGTCCTGGCACAGGCAACTAAAGGAACACGAGTGCGTTTTAGCCAGTAACAGTCTGACACGGCCTCCCGCTCCACTCAGAGCGGGAAAAGTCATTTTATGATATCCCGCTCCAAAAAAAAAATACTGATAGTGGAGAAAAATGGCCAAAATACTGGCTGTAGTGCCACGTTGAATAGCATTGTTGATTCGTTGGCCAAAGAATGGCCCAGCCCTCTAGTCACGTAAAAAGTCGGCTAGCCGTTGGTTGAGTATTAACTAAAACTTATACCTAAACTATCTGTGCCCGCAGTTTCACCCGCGTTTATGTATCCTTCGTATTTTTTTTTTCATAAAAAGTATCCTATGTTACTTCTAATACCTCCAAGGATATGTGTACAAAGTTTCATGATGATCGGTTTAGTAGTTTTCGCGTGAAAGCGTAACAAACATACTTACATTCACATTTGTAATACTAGTATGATTTCATAATTAGGTAGCTACTACATAGCTGAATTTTCTCTGATGTGGCGGTCTGATAAAATATTATTAAACAAGATAATATATTATAACATAACTTATCATCAAGCGAGCATTAGCACTAAAGACGCCGCCTCGATAAAAGTACAATTATGTGATGAAAATTAATAATATTTGCACCAAAAGTGCCGCGTAATGCAATCAATTTGATTTGAAGGCATAAAAAAAACTTATGCTAGACAAAACTGGTACATTATTGCCAATATTGCAGTTTTATGAAGATAGAGTCCAAATATACTGATACAAGATAGAGACCAAAAATACATATTCACTGTAGACAACCAACAGATTGAATATGTCGACAACTATGTCTATTTGCGACAAAACGTGTGTTTTTCGGAGGGACCAATAAGGCAGCGCAGAATAACCATTCCATGGAAAAAATATTGGTCACTCAAAGAAATATTCAAAGGAAAATATCCCAAACGACATAAAGAAAAAAATATTCGATTCAAACGTACCAACCCTGCTCTATGGATCCCAAACGTGGGCAACGACCAGAAATATGAGAACAAAACTGAGATCCTTTCAAAGAGCTGTAGAAAGAAGTATGATGGGTCTAAAAATACGAGATCGGATCAGAAGCAGCAATATTCGAGCAAAGACCAAGCTAGCAGACGTTTTAAACATGGCTGGCAAACTTAAATGGAGATGGGCAGGTCACGTCGCGAGGACCACACACAACAGATGGAATGAACGTATCCTACATTGGTACCCACGACATGGAAAGAGACAGCGTGGTAGACCTATACAAAGGTGACGAGACGACATTACCGCTATAACTGGGAATATCTCGACCAGGACGGCAAACGAAAGGAACCCATGGAGGAGGCCATAATTTTTAGTTTTTTTTTTTAATATATATTAAACACAAATCTTAACGTACTTTATTTTGGGAAATAAAGGATATTTTTATTTTATTTTATTAAAGAAGATAGAATCATGTTAATGTATCGAGCCAAAGTAATGCTTTTAAATATTTAAAAATAAACATGTTTAGAAAGGTTATAATTAGTAGATATCATAACAACTTTTCTAGCGGCTTGGCTTCTGTGACCCAACTTATAGTAGTTGTGCATTTTTTTGTCTTGATAAAAAGTAGCCAATGACACTTGGCGATGGTATAGCTTTATCTTACTGAAAGAATTTTCATAAACAAAGACAATACCAATAACAAAGATAAAATAATTTTACCTTCTTTATAATATTGGTTTAGACGTACCTTCCTAGTTAATAATCGCGGTTTTCATACAAAAATAGTCAGTAATGTAGTGATATTATAGAAAAGGGTTTTTCTGCGGATTTCTTCAATTTTAATTACAATGAAAAATAAATTAAACCAACTTCCGAAGACGAAAACCGTTACGACACGAGAATTTTAAGCTTCAAACTTCAGAAGTACTCTACGGAGAGAAAGTTTAGACTCCATCGCACCTTCGGGACTACCTCGAGCAAGCTTCTCACGGCTAGTCAGCACTTTAGGATCAACTTAGTTTGAAGCTTTGTGCTTTAATAGACCCAATATACCGAGGTAGTTGATTGTGGTTGCAGTTCTGGCTCTTAGTCCTTGTTTCAGTGTCAAGTGGAAAACAGAACAAAACACCAACAGTAAGGCCGCGTTTCCACCTTCAAGCAAATTGCGTGCATGTAGGATTACATTGCGGAATACGAACGACTGATTGATCAAATTATACTTCGGTGGCCCGCAACGTAATGCAACTTGAATGCAATTTGCTTGCAGGTGGAAACGTGGCCTAAGAGCAATCGATGAGAGGAAAGCAGTGAGAATAAAATAGGGTGGGTTAAAAGATAAGTCCCCTATTTTCCTAAATTTATTAAGTGATTTAAATTTTATTTATTTAAACCCCATATTTATTAAAAAAAATGTTATTAGTTTTAATATTGATCAGCAGCTTCTTAATTCAAAATTTTATTTCAATAATTTCAATTTAGTATCCGCTTATTAGCTAATCAGTATTTAAACTAATCATTATTTCAGAGAGATTTATAAATAAGGCTGATTGTTTTCGTTAAAATATAATAAGGCCAAAAATATAGAAACAGCGGCAATACTCCATGAGTCACTGAATAAGGTAACAGTAATAACTTATCAGGGGTGAATCGAATGACAATGCTGTCCCACCTGTACGCAAAATACGCGCCCTGGGCGTGGAGTTGCGGAAACCAGCCCGACATACATACATACAGTAATAACACTCACTATTCTTTTTTGTGGGGATGGGCAATCATTCAATAACTTCTCCCGCTCTGGGTGGAGCGGGAGGGTGTATCAGACTTTTTATGACTAAAGCCCACCCCTGTTCCTTCAGCCTGGGTGCCCAGGGGGGGCGCGGTAACTCTGTTTCGAATTTATCCGCGGCCCCTGGGCAGTCATCGGCCATGATGGGCCCCGTCAATAGTTGCTGACATCTCTAAGAGGCGCGCGTGGAACCCTACACGCCGTCGACTCTCGGGCCTGGTCGTGATAGGACGGCGAGCTACCCACTACTCGCTGTCCGCAGGCCCGCGCCTACAGTAACCGGAGATCGTCTCGCGACCCGCGACGCCCATGGCATCTCCTGCGGCGGCTGCTGCTGGGGGCGTGAGGGCGACTCGGTTGAGTCTCCCTCACCCGTTCTGCCTCCTCCTTCGCGAGCATTACTGCTTCGCAGAACGAAGAGATTGCTTCCCATTCCCTCTCGCTCCGTAAGGATGGGAAAACATCAGATGACTTTTCCTCTCCCGCTTTAGGTGGGCTTGTCAGACTCTTGCTGACTAAAACCCCCCATGATCTTTCAGTTGCCCTTACCTTCCAACACTCCCACGACCGAGAAGTATATGCTGAGATTCTTTTTGCTTCGGCCACGGCTTAAGCTCGGACTGTAACCCTTCTCACGTGATAGTAATAAACTTTTTCTTTTCTTCAATTGGTACAGATACGAGTCACCTCAAAGAAAATTATAACGTGGTGAAAATACTTTAGGCAGTCGGTAATGCATACAGTTAAAAAAACAAAGAATTTATTTCAAATTAAAACTAACATTTGAATGGTCAAAAAAGTGCAAAATAACTTTAATTTCGGAAGTCGGTGTTCCTGTTTTGTGTCTTCGTTTTTTGACACCGACTTCCGAAATTAAAGTTATTTTGCACTTTTTAACCGACTTCGAAAAAAGGAGGAGGTTATCAATTCGGATGTTTGTATTTTTTTTTTTTTTATTTATTTTTTTTTTTTTATGTATGTTCGGGCATAACTCCGTCATATATTGACGGATTTGCAAAATTCTTTTTTTGTTCGAAAGGGGTTTATACCGAAATGGTCCCATTTAAATTTCAAAAAGATCTGATGATGGGTTTCGGAGACAGACAACGGAACTCTTCAAAAATTGACAGCAAATCAACCGCGATTGCTGCTATCGTATGTCTATGAACTGTTAACACAGTTTAATGGGGAACCACAACTAAAAAGTGAAAAATAAAAAACTTTTTTCAAAAAAATAGAACCGACTTCCAAAAAAAGTGCAAAATAACTTTAATTTCGGAAGTCGGTGTTCCTGTTTTGTGTCTTTGTTTTTTGACCCGAACATACATAAAAAAAAAAAAATATATATATACAAACATCCGAATTGATAACCTCCTCCTTTTTCGAAGTCGGTTAAAAAAATCGGCACCGACGTGTATTTTCAAAAGTTTTGTTTCAATGTTTTAAACCTAAATTAAACGGTATACTTCTTTGCTTCACCGCAGTCGGCCAAAAATTAAACCTGCAAATGAAAACCGTCATATCAACATTCTAGAAAGCTTTAACATCTTAATTACCCTTCATTCACGAACTAGCACTAATCACGTAAAATTACAGCCACCGTCACACCGCACTGCCTGTAGTGTTGTACCCCCTGACGTAGAGTTGTACCGACTGACACGGCAATTTCATAATTAAGTTCAAACATTGAAGCCTCGTTTGCATCTGTTCCCGACAGAGTTAATTGTGTTAGCTGAATTATGCCCGTGGTAACTGCTGTGTGGCCTAATCTAAAGGTTGAAGCGGGTTGTGAGAGTCTTGGACACAAGTAAAAGCCTGTTCAGAAACAAGTGCCAATGCAAATTCAGTAATTAACATGGCCATAAAGTCGTAACAAAAAACTGTGCTATTCTAAAAAGATACACCTACTAAGGCTGCGGTTCCACTAGAAATGTGCGAAGTACTAAACGGTGACGCTAAGCTACAAAACTGTGTGTCTCGTTTCATTAGAGCTAAGATGCGCGACAGTTTTGCTACGTTATTAAATGAATACACCGTTTTAGTGTACTTAAAATAACGTCGCACAAGTCATACAAAACTTAGAACTTAAACTAAATAGTAACAATACTTTGTCTTTAAACAAGCTTTCGGTTCCGAGACTAGATGTGAACTGACTTAAAAACTAGACTGTACTCCAAGTACCATGTTTTCCGTTCGTTATATTTTACGTTCAAATCAGTACCACAGATAAATAATAGTTACGTGGAGGTACTTTTAAAAATTAACTGTCAAA
Organism: Polia nebulosa; assembly: GCA_951329385.1. NCBI lineage: Eukaryota > Metazoa > Arthropoda > Insecta > Lepidoptera > Noctuidae > Polia > Polia nebulosa. Next base: position 16,244,945 of record OX589610.1, on the reverse strand, counting down.
ATGAAATCATTTTATTTTTATTTATTCAAAATATAAAAAAAAAACTAGCTAGCTACAATACTAGAGAGTTCTTAGCTTGAGAGTATTATCTTTAGCACGCATCCTTAGTATGCATCTATATAGCTCGACTCCTAAGCATACATCCGTCGCGTCTCGTGAATTATTGATAAAACTTAACATCGTTCAATTCTGTTCCACTAGAGCTACGCTAAGCTAATTCAAGCTATGAAACTCATCACATTTCTAGTGAAACTGAAACCTAAATAATGTATAAGATGACTAATCTGTCAAAGTTAAACACAATTTAATTTGAGTCAAAGCTTTAGATAGATTTTCCATCCTACGGCAAGCGTCAAGTCTGGAGCGTTTTACAAGTTCACCCCGCTATCGCTTGTAACCTACTGTGAAGTTCACACGAGCCGTCGCGACGTGTTTATTGCTAGGTACAAGTGACGCAAGTCTATGACCGTCGTCGATATATCGGCATTGATGAGGACATTTTATTGGTCCTTATTAATCCCAAACCTCAATCTGCCACTTAATCATGTCAAATTTTTCGAATAAAACATTTGGGAGCATAAAATCAATACCCGAAAACAGTACAAGTGCCTACATAAGTTTCCTTTAAATCATTTGTGAATAAGTCGATGGCCCACTAGAAAAATGCCAATGATTTCCAAATCAGCCTATCCAGTAGTTACATACCTTGATTAGTCAAACAAATAATTGAAAAAAAATATATATTTAATTGGCCAATTTATAGTAACAGTCTAAATACTGCACACAAAAGTTACAGGTCATATATACATGTAAGTTATAAACTACAGGTCTTGTTTTATTAGACCTGTACATTTAGACACTATAACATTATGCTCATGGCTTAAAAACATGAAAGCTTTTTTTTTAAATAAGTTAAGATTTTGAACGTAAAATTTTAAAAAATAATAAAGTTTTGTCAAATAAATTACTTTGATTATACCAAAAATTATCGCTCCGCTTATAAAATCGCTCCGCTATCGTTTATAACTTATAATAAAAGCCATACACACGAGTCGTCGCGAAATGTTTACAGTCGTACAAGCCAGGATTTCGGCCGACAGCGCTGGGCACGCCACAATTAAGACTCCTCTTTGAGGAGTGGCTAGAGAGGCACCACAGCGTCCTCACCTTCCGTCTGACGCAGTTCCTCACCGGACACGGCTGTTTCGGGAGGTTCCTGTGTCGGATAGGGCGGGAGGAAACACCCGGGTGTCACCACTGTGCGGATCGCCTAGACGACACGGTGAAGTTCTGCCTAACTTGGACGGATCACCGCCGGGTCCTCGTGAAGGCGATCGGTGGCAGCGATCTTTCACGCCCAGCCCTGGTCCAGGCCATGGTTCGGAGCGAGAGGGATTGGGAAGCAGTCGCCTCCTTCTGCGAAACATTATTGCTCGCGAAGGAGGAGGCGGAACGGGTGAGGGAGACTCAACAAAGTCGCCGTCATGCCCCCAGCAGCAGCCACCGCAGGAGACGCCCTGGGCGTCGGGGGTCGCGAGACGATCTCCGGCGACCGTAGGCGCGGGCCTGCAGAAGGCGAGTAGTGGGTAGCTCGCCGTCCGATCAGGATCGGTTACGAGAGTCAACGGCGCGTAGTGTGCCACGCGCGCATCAAAAAGATGTCAGCAACACCTGACGGGGCCAGTCATGGCCGATGCCTGCCCAGAGATCGCGGATAAATTCGAAACAGAGCTACCGCGCCCCTGGGCACTCAGGGCAGGGAAGGAAAAGGGGTGGGTTTTAGTTAGTATGATTCTGACACGCCCTTCCGATCCTGCCAGAGTGAGCGAAGTCATTGGATGGTTTCCCACCCCCACATTAAAAAAGGGCTTCGGCCGACTAGTCGGGCTAAAATATTGTAACACTCTACGAAATTATTCATATTATACAGCAGCTTGTAACTAAGTAATAACAGCCGTTCGAAGTTCAAAGTTAAGCAATGCTTGTCAAGGTCGGTCCATGGATGGGTGACCATCCATTACATACCGAAACCACTCCATGCCTCGGAAAGGACGTTACGAGCGTTGGTCCCGACTATCATTTTTAGATCTTTGACAGTTGTTACGGTTAGTTAGAAACTAGAAAATCTGACACCAGACTGGTCAAAGGTATCGTGTTACTCAGTTACTGGGTTGTGGAGGTCAGATAGGCAGTTGCTTCATGTAAAATATTACATACTTGCTCCTCGCCCGCGACTTCGTCCATATGGATTTAAAATATAGTTCAGTGCATCCACAAATAATGCAGCATTCTACTGGTGAAAGAATTTTCAAAATCGGTTAAGTAGTTCCAGAGATTACTTCCTACAAACAAACTTACAAACTTCATCTCTTTATAATGTAGATTAAGTATTCAGTTTTATCACGTTAGACGGGGATTTTTCCAACTATGCTGGGGTCGGCTTTCAGTCTGTAGGCAGATTTTTAACCGACTTCTCTATGAAACTATTTTAAGTATTATTATAATTATTGTGAAAGATACAGACTCACGGTGTGGATGTTATTAGATCAAGTGCAAAACGGGCAAAGCCGCTACCAGACTCTAGTTTACATTTTATTTTTATTTCGACGTGATTAATAGAGTAAAATGTGAGAATTAATTGTGATAGAGTAGTGAGATGATGTGGTCTTTAAATTATTGGTCAATGTTAACAAGCTGTTGATATATCGGTACAGGATATAATTAATTTGGTGTAATTTATTATAATTTAATATTAGATTCAAAATGCCTCTAAAAACATTCTAAAATTTTAAACTTACGTAATTTTTTCTTTTATTAACGATGCTAAACTAGTATTATTTAGTTAGTAGTAAATTATCTGTGGAAGGCCTGCCCCCCTACTAGGACGCATAGCACTATCCCATTCTCACACCGGCATTATGATGATCTCTCCTACTTGATCTATGCTGTGCCCGACAGGGTCCATAATTGTGACTAATATAATAATTTCCCTACCAACTATAAACATTACGGTACAAAATAAAGAATTGAGAATTGATGAAATTAAGACGTCATGGTATGGAAAAAAAGACGCCTGATCCGGTTTTGAAAATCTTTTCCTGATAGAAAGCTACGTTATCGCTAAACGCCTTAAGCTACCCCAAAAAACAACTTTTTTACAAAAAATAGAAACAACTTCCAAAAAAGTGCAAAATAACTTTAATTTCGGAAGTCGGTGTTTTTGGTTTTTTGTCTTCGTTTTTTGACACCGACTTTCGAAATTAAAGTTATTTTGCACTTCTTTTGGAAGTCGGTTTTATTTTTTGTATTTTTCATTTAATTTTTCACTTTTTAGTTGTGGTTCATTGTGTTAACAATACACAGACGATCGCAGCAATCGCAGTTGATTAGCTGTCATTTTTTGAAGAGTTCCTTCGTCTGTCTCCGAAACTCACCATCAGTTCTATATGAAATTTATATGGAACCATTTCGGAGTAACCTCTTTTCGAACAAAAAAAAGAATTTTGCAAATCCGTCTATATATTATGTTATGCTATATGAGTCTATATGAGATAGGCCCGAACATACCTACATAAAAAAATGAAAAATATATAAACATCCGAATTGATAACCTCCTCCTTTATGAAGTCGGTTAATAAATGCACTGTTCCAGTGGGATACGCTACGTTATGAAAAAGAAAACGGTTAATGAAATCTTTTGATGTTAGACCGAATTTCGATGACCGTGGCCAATCTCAACGGAGATTTAAGGTCATAGCAAACATATCAACTCGGAAAGGGATCGATCACCTTTCGTCTCGTCGTCAAACAGGCGTCAACCTAACGTAAGCAGTAACCAAAGCGGATCAGCAGCTCCGGTACGTCGACTCGGCTATGGTTAGGCAACACCGCGCTTACGGCTGACCGATCGCAGGTTGATCTGGCTGGCAAACAGTTTGAACCTGTTTCGTTAGTTTGTTTGTTAGTTTGAAGTCTAAACTACAAATTCAATAAAACACGTGCGCAATACGACTGGAAGTAAATGACATGACAGCACGTTTAGTAACGGTAGTGTGCTGCAGGCAAGGCGCGGGAGGGTTGAGACTGAGAGGGCACCTAGAGACGTAAGCGCGACGACGAGCCGTAAGCGTTCTGACATCTCTTTGAGACACGCGTGGTGATCGGGAATTGGCTTGCTACTCTCGATGCCCAGGTTGTCTACTGCGGAGAAATCAGCCCCTGATCTCTCCACGAGACCATCATCATTCTCCTGCCTTTATCCCAATTTATTTGGGGTCTTCGCAACATGTCTTTTTCTTCCATACTCCTCCATTAGTCGTCATTTCTGTAGTCACCCTCTTATTACCCATATCCTCTTTCACACAGTCCAACCATCATTTCTTTGGCCTTCTCCTACTCTTATCTTATCTCTCCACGAGACCAATGAGGCAAAATAACCCACCCCTCTAGCAAAAGTTAACAAAAACGTATCTAAGTTGGGCTAAAACTTGTCATTCAATATGATGAAAAGCCACAAAACTTAATTACCAAAACCACAAATTAAATTGGCATTCACTACTAAACTCTACTTTTTTTACGAACATTCTGTTTCAAAGACACCTTCAGAGCAAAAACTTAAAAGTTCACTCAAAACAAAGCATTGTTATTTGAACCCTTTTGTAACTATCCTCGCATTAATTATAAAGCGCAGAAATAAAATCCTCACTTAAAACCTGCACTAACTTCATCTTGCTTCCAGACAACGTTGGAAACTACGTTAAAATCCTGTATAAGCTAAAGATCCATTATTTCTTTGCAATTACAGGGGATAAGTTAGGTACAAATGAAATATTTCTATTAATAAATAAAGCTTGATATCCAAACATCATCAGAATTTCAGAGTAGCCGGATGCAGCTGAAGAGCAATGTTTTACATGGAGCGACTCTCTTACTGAGTTCCACAACAAAAAGAGAATGTCTTGAAAATTCTATTGGTATTATTATTTTTAAATACCAGCTTAAAATACTGTCGTGCAATATATTGGGAGCATGCGTTAAAAATATATGTTACACAAATAGCGGACGTTGGCCACACAGCTACGAGAATAAAGTGGAACTGGGCTGGTCACATCTGCCGGTGTCGGAGGAGCAATGGGCTGGGCACACAGTGGATACCAATCAATCTACCTAGCCTTTTCCCAAATATCTTGGGGTCGGCTTCCAGTCTAACCGGATGCAGCTGAATACCAGCATTTTATATGGAGCAACTGCCTATCTGACCTCCACAACCCAGTAACTGGGTAATACGATACCCCATGGTAAGACTGGATGTCAGACTTTCGGGCTTCTGACGACCCGTAACGACTGTCAAAGATCCACGATTGACAGCCGGGATCAACGGCTTAACGTGCTTTCTGAGGCACGGAGGAGTCCCGGTATGTTAAAATGGTCACCCATCAATGGACCAACCCCGGCAAGAAAAGCTTAACCTGATGGATCGACCCGTGCGGCTGTTATTACTTTAGCACAGTGGATACCAAACGTACGAAAAATGAGAACGCGGCAGGCCCACAAAGAGATGGCGGGATGAACTGGACTCCTTCTTAAAAGACTGGCTCAAATTTGCAGAATACTGGGAAAAGTTGAAGGAGAGAAGCGGAGGCCTTTACCTTGCGGTGGGACAGCACAGGCTCATAATAAAATAAAATAAATCGTGCTTCCATTTATTTTTTTCACTTCCCTAATGAATCTGATAGATTTGAATTAATGATAAATTATTCTCTTACCAGTGAAAGACATCTCAAACTGTACAGAAAATCATCCGTAACAAAACTATAATTACGAAAAAAACATTGACAATATACCAAGAGACGTTAGTGTAGTGGACCACGACGCATTTGTCTGCGGGGCCATAGAGCACGGAAGCAGCGTGCTGGCGACTAAAGACGCCATCATAGTAATATTACAAATGTGAAAGATTTAATGGATAGATTTTTGTCACTCAATCACGCCAGAACGGATCTCGGAATTTCGCACAAAATTAGATTTATAGTCTAGAATAGCATATACGCTATAATGTATAGTAGGGGAAGTACTAATTCCACATGAGTGAAGCAGCTGGCAGAAGCTAGTTACTACTAATATTCATGCCCGCGCAATATAATAAGCTGAGCATTATATATTCAGCTGTTAAGTATAACCATAGTCAGAGTTGTCATGTACCGTCAATTTCCATGAGTAAACGGTGAAACTCACTGAAACGCTTGTTTTCAAGACTCAGTGATCTAAGCATGTCTTGACTTGGAGCTTACCTGTTGTTCGCTACTGTTGATTCTGGCTTTCAGGAGTTGCAGTGATTGGGAATAGCGTGGCAGGCTTGACATACTTGGTTTGTGTTGTACGTTTTATCTACTCAAGGTCCTGATGAGAAAAGTTGAACTGAATATGCTTCTCTTCCACACACCTTGTTCCACAAATATTTAGTTACTTAATACAGTCGATATGTCGTGATCGGGCGGATTTATGTAAGTGACTAGCGAACCACCGCTTCGTGATCTGTTAAAATATCGAAAATGACTGACTGACATATCAACGCACAGCTGAAACTACTGCAACTAAGTAGAATAAAATAGAATACTCTTTATTATGTACACCATTTAGGTTACAGAACTTAAAAATGAAGAAAACATTACATAGGGTGACACAATGGGCGGCCTTATCGCTAAAAGCGATCTTTTCAAGACAACCTTTGGATGGATTTTCAATTCAATTCAATTCAATTTATTTATTGCATCAAATATGGTGGGTACATCAAGTTCTTATATAAAATATATAGTAACACACATTTGGCCAATAATTAGCATGCAATAGTACAAGTTTTTACACTAGTTAAAGAGAAAAAGGAAAGACTGTTGAGAGTCTCAGTCTAGGAACGTGAAATTTTGCAAACGGCTTCTTTTTATAATGTAGGGGAGCACTTAGAAGGGGTTTTTGGTAATTCATCCCCTAAGGGGTTAAAGTGAGGGTTGAAAGTTTGTATGAAGTACTAATTCCACGCAGGTGAAGCCGCTGTCAGAAGCTAAGACGCACAGGTAAGGTCGATGTGGCGACACTTGGGGCCTATGTCCAGAAGTGGATTTCTTTCGGCTGAAATAATGAGCATGATTAATTCAGCATCGCTAGGGTCGCTACATTTGTAAAGAAAGTTTTGACAATACCGATAGGCATTGGCCGCCAAAGCGTATCAGTGGTCTGTGTGCGAGCTCGTCTGACCGCGGCGATTCGTCTCCCCGCCCTAATCACATAGGACAAGATTGATGGCAGAACGGAAAGTTAAATTTTATTACACACTAGTATAGTTATAAGGGTTTGTGGTGTATGTGTGGTAGATTTCGTAAGATAGATTGAAGAGAAAATTAACTGGATGAGAATCGTTTTGATAACTTTTTTATCTTCGATCATGTCCTTATTTTTCGCTTTTTATCTGTATAATTTTGACAGTCTGCATCCTCAGTTTAATATTAGGGTTTTTATACTATGCTTGGTTTTTTTTATGCCTATCTTACACACTACTATTTAGTTATCCACTCACATAATTATACTCCCGAGGTGGTTCCATTTAAATTTTATCGAAATTGCTTCAGCGCTTTTTGAGAAACTGAACAAAAACGAACAAATACGTATATTTAGATGACTGCAGATGTTTTGGTTTTCTCCAATTACGAGTGTGCTTAAATTCCACGTTCCATGTTATTGGAGTTTTTGGTTCTGGGTTTTTATTTTTCAATTTTTAGTTGTTATTATACAACTAAAACTTGAAAAATAAAAAACTTTTTTTTTAAAAAACAACCGACTTCCAAAAAAGATAATACACTAAAAATTAAAACATAACTTTTATTTTGGAAGTCGATGTCAAATAACGAAAAAATAAAATACAAACAATTTTATGGAAGTCGGTTGTTTTTTTTTAAATTGGCGAATAACGTTCGGCCTCTTACTCAATATTTTTTTCTACTACAAAAAAATATTTTTAATCTTTGCTGCTAGAATATGACGAAATTCTAATATTTACTCGAAACGCGCTGAAAATTTGCAAAAAACTATATTTTGCTCGTTTTGGCTCAACAATAACTTAACTTTTCCTCCTCGAAATTATAACCTGTTTTTTTATCAAACGCAAAGAAAAATAGCCGTTCAGTATGTTTTAGTTTGTATAACTCACCAAAATTAAGGGAACAGCTTAACTACTATTTTTTTTTTCGGTTTTCGAGTTGATTTTTCCCTAAACCATGTAGAGAGTCAATCGAGACTCTCTAATGTCGGGAAAAAAAATTATGTGCACGAAAACATCATGCAGCAGTGTCTATAAACTTATAGGTCAGTTAGGATAGAATGGAAAAAAATGCAAAAAAACAATATTACTTAAATAACGCGTTTTAAGCAGTGAATCGTCAATTTGCCGAAATGAAAGTGCGCAAATTGGTTTTTTTTTTTTTTTTTTTTTATTCTTATTTAAATTAGGGACTTTTATAAACGCAATGCGTATGACAGTCCCATCATATCCTAAATAAATACTATCTATAGCATTTGGGCGATGAACCTAAAAAGACTCCTCGCATCATCACCATTTGGTTGAGACAGAATTCTATGGAGTGTGCCTACATCAAGTCGGTTCAACCTTAAAAACCCAAAGAGATCATTTCTTTCAGACTCATATCGTACACAATCCATCAATAGGTGATGTAGGTCCTCGATAACTCCACAATCCACACAATTAGGTGAGGTAGTTTTCCTCATCATGAACGCAAACTTATTACATGGAATGTGTCCAGATCTGAGTCTATGAGCTGTAACAACTAATTTCCTACTTAGACTACTATTAATAAACCAGGGCACACGAAAAGGCTGACCCTGCATGGTTTTATACCAGATCCCTTTTTCTAATGAACGTTTATCAAAATACTCCTTCCAATCATCATAACACTTTTTTTTAAATTTAGGTAGAACTTCTGTATAATCTAAGGTTACATTAATTTCTTTACCATTTTTAGCAGCATATTTTGCTAGCATGTCAGCCTTTTCGTTGCCCTGTAACCCGCAAATTGGTTTGAAATTTAAAAACTTATCGACCTTTTTCAATTGTTCCCCGTGACCCATTGTCCCCCCACTATCCCTAATCATTGTTTTGTCTCACCAACCAGATTTAAAATTACAATTATTGTCTTTAAAATTGATTGCATGTTTAATCCCACAACAATTTTTAAATCTCCCACTTAATTTACTAAGCAATATTTTGACTGTAGACAGAGCAAAAAAATTAGAGTTTAATTTATGTGTTTACGTGAATAATTACGTGGACTGTGATGTATAGTGTTGATGTGCAATGCTCATATTTTGCCAAGTTTTTTTGCTCACAAATCGCTCGGGTACATTTGTCATACCTATTTGAGCTCTGGAAATTTATTTATAGCATGTTTCAGCAATTATTTTCGTGTGTTACTCAAATGAGCTGTATGTTGAATAATAAATGGATTTTTCAATGTCGGACTTAAGATTGATGGATTAAATCGCATATTTTTGTTGATATTTTAATTTCGATTTATTAACACTGGATGGATGAAATGGCGGCAGGTCACCGGGACTATCTGTGACTCCCGCATTCCCCTAAAACTTAAGGGGAAGATTTATAAAACAATGGTCAGACCTGCTGTCTTGTATGGTTCATAATGTTGGGCCACAAAAGGGATGAATGAAAAGCAATTGCATGTAGCTGAGATGAGAATGCTAAGAGCGATGTGTGGTGTTACGCGCATGGATAGAATTAGGAATGAGTATATAAGAGGAAGTCTGAAAGTGGCACCGCTGATTGAAAAATTGTGTGGAAATCGGTTGTCGTGATATGGGCATGTGATGCGGAGGAATGAAGAAAATGTCGTGAGGAAAGTCTTGTGTATGGATGTGGATGGCTATAAGAGTAGGGGAAGGCCAAAGAAACGATGGTTGGACTGTGTGAAAGAGGATATGGGTAAAAAGGGGGTGACTACACGACTAATAGAGGAGTATGGAAGAAAAAGACATGTTGCGCCAACCCCAAATAAATTGGGATAAGGGCAGGAGAATGATGATGATGATTTTAATTTCGATTTATAAAATGCATTAGTGTTGGTTGAGATATAAAACAGAGAGTTATTTGAGAATAAATTTAATGTCAAGTTAATGTCTATATTCCTTCCTAATGTTTGCATTTTTCTTGTAACAAAATAGGGACAGATTTTATGATTATGAATTTTAAATTTAATTTTGTCTACTGCAGAGACATGGCTTGCTACATTTATTACTACGTTTTCGTTACTAAAATAACGTTACTAAAGTACCGTTTACGATACTTTTCGTTTAATTTACTGAAACAGATGATTATTATAACGAGTAACTGTTCGCCATCCTAAAATATACCGTCAATGTTTTTGACGTCCGATTAAATGAGCACAATAATAGCGAGTATTATTCTGAATTTAGCAAAAACCCAAAAAAAAAGGGAAGCTTTCAATGGATCCACAAAAAGGCCAGAGAAAACTAAAAGCTCCCATTTGGCAAGTTCCAGCACTGGAACATTTGCATAATTTCAAGTAATGTAAATCATTACAGGTCGCCATTTGTCACCGTTATCTGTACCGGCGACATTCTGATGCGCCACGGCAGCCATTTTGAACGCGAAAACCATTTACCTAGGTTAATTTATATTTGTAATCATTATTTCAGTCAAAAGACGTCTACTGCTGGTCATAGGCCTCCCGTGAGTCTGGCCACAACGACCACTTCTGTGCATCTCGCAACCATCGAAATCCCGCAAACCTCACCAGGGCCTTCCAACGCTACCGGTACACGGTCGCCACTCAAGAAATTTTCGGCCCCATCGACCATCTGTTCTGCGAGTAATATACCCTGCCCACTACCACTTCAGTTTGGTAACTTTATATTATTCTAATTTTATTACTATAGTTTAGGCAGGCCAGGATCGTCATACAGTGGGTACCTGAAGACGGGTATCGTCGCCGAGGCAGAACGGCTGCGTTCCGGGCTAAGTACTTTTTAGGGTTCCTTATCTTTTTTTTATTGTGATTTGAGGCACGCGTTCGACCACTATCTCACCTGATGGTAAGCGATGATGTGGTCGAAGATGGAGCACGCTTGCCTAGACGTAACTTATTCACTCTTGACTTAAAGACTCCCAGGTTGTAGCTACCAGGAAACACAGACTCCGGTAAGGAATTCCACTCCCTAGCTGTACGCACAATGAATGTTTTCTCAAAACGCTTTGTGCGTATGGATGGGATGTCCACCATGAACCGGTGGCACTTTGCCGTACGTCTTGTGGTCCGTTGATGTCCGAACGGAGCCCTATTGCTGTCACTCACGTGTCCGTTCGTACGTCTGTCCGTCTGTCCGTCGTCTGTCACACAGGCTTTACTAGCCAAACGGTTGGAGCTACAGGCTTCCAATTTTCACAGTATAGGCATCTTGTTGACCAAAAGTCAAAATAGTCAAAAATATATTTGGCACGGAGCCCACAATGTGCGAAGTTCAACACGCACTTGGCTGATTTTTTTTTAATAAAGTGGTTTCATGGAACTTGTAATGTTGTTATTATGGCTTACTTAAACTAGGACCACCCCACTCTGTAAGTTTCTTACAATAGGAAACTACCACCAATCAAAAACCCAAAAATACTCTGTCATACCCGGGGATCGAACCCGAAATCCCTCGAACTCAGCAGTCGCACTGACGACCACTAAACTCGCGTAGAAATTCATGGTATTTTAAGTATTATATAAGTTTGTATATAAAGAATTTAATTGTTTACAAACTTATCTATATTATCTTTTAGTACCTAACATTTCACTACTTGATTTTTTCAGTATTTTAGTAAGAGGCACGTCGGCGGTCGGTTCCATTATCTTACCGACACTAAAAAGTAGGGATTACGACTCGTAAAAATACAATAAACCTAAGCTTAGTAGATAAGAGGACAGACTGATGATAAGATACTGCTGGTGACTTCCGAAGATAATAAAAAGTACAGCTATTTTTACACCAACACTCCTCCCAACCGCTGTTAAATTATATCAATAAATACCACACGACCTATTATTGCATTATCAAAATTATTAAAAAAAAAAAAAAAAAAAAAAAAAAAAAAAAAAAAAAGGAAACAGCAGCTTATTTGTTATTAAAGTTATCTTTAACAAATGCAACAAAGCAGTAAACCAAAGATACAGGGAAAAATGTAAAACAAATCGGCCATCGATCGAAAGTATTTTTATGTATTTATTTATTTATTTACACTTCATGCAACTAAAGTACAAAGACAGACTTAATGCCTTAGGCATTCTCTACCAGTCAACCAAGGGTGGTGGAGAGATAATATAGCAGGTGCATAAAAAAAACAAACAAAGCAACACCAAGTAGAAATATTTAAAAAAAAGTGAACGAAAATATATATATTAATAATAAACAATCGTTTTATGAACGTGATAAAATACATAGTGTTATATTTCTTTTCTTATAAGTCTTTAATGCCCAACTGCTAGGAAAAGGTCTCCCCCATATCTTTCCAGGCACTCTTTTCTTAATTTAACTAACTAATGACACGCCGGCTTCGCGCGTTGTCAAAATGATTCAAAAGAGACGTAGCGCCGTCTAGCGTCCTAGCAATTTGGTTCCCTCGAGAACAGTACTTTTTTTCTGAATGAATGGTACGTGTCCCTTTCTGTACCGGTTTAGACGTGAAAAACTAACAAACAATCATATCTACTTTCGCATTTATAATATTAGTTATATATAGATGTAGGATATTTAATCACATGCATCTTATCTTTAGTAGAGAAGGTCCTTGTGACCGAATTCCTGTCTTGGAGACCAATTCCACGGGACAAATATAGGCGAGATATATATGTTCACAAGACAGAGTGAGCGCAAACACAGGAGCACCGAGTTCTCGTAGTCTGATGTGATGAGATAAGGCCGGAAGTCTAGGCCAGGACAAACGATTCAACGTGCCTTCCGAGGCACATCAAACTCTAGGCTTGGAAATACCGAATGAAAAAATATATAATACTGTATCTACGCTTAAAGGTAGAAATGAAAACATCACAAATATACAAAAACATAAAAATGTATTTGCAGCAAATGTACATAACGAAAAAGTAATAGCTGTGGGAAATCACACAGGTGTGAAAATGCGGATTAATCATTTTATATAAAAACATCGAAAACTTTGTAAAACTCTGGATTTCGTCCAAATGTAAAGCAACAGGTTTCCACTTAGTATGAAAAATTTGTGACTTTACGTGCACCATACCATTTTACAGAAAATTAAATCTTAATTTTTTGTTTAAAAGCAAATTCAACAACATTGAAATGCCAACAGGACAAAGATCTAGAACCATTCCCAAATAAGAAATACAAAAAAAAACTCAAGCCTAATGAATTAAAAATAACTTAAAGAAACGTAATGTTTATGCAAATCCAATTTCTTTACACCCCCGAGCTATTTAAGGAGAATACGGGAAAATTCCAGGGGTGGTCCAAATTGAATCGATATGCAAATAGGGGAGAAAATTTTCCGTCTTAGATTCTTTATAACATGTGTACCACTTGAGTGATATACGATAGAGCATTGTGCAGGTACTGAATGGATTTTAAGGTAGGTTTGGGCGTATTCCTTTATATTATATGGAAGGAAAAGTGAATGATGATCGTAATGGAATTATATAGTAAGGTAAACGTTTAAAGGCATGGCAAAAAATAATATAGGTCAAATTATTTTTCTTCTTTTTAGGAAGGCAAATAAGGTCTTCGCGGGTTTAGGTGACTGGTAATGCGGCACAAAGTGAAAGGTGGACTGGTAAGTGCATTGTGTGTGGTGAGACGCTGCATACTCACCGGAGATCTGACTATGCTGGCGAAGACAGAAATCTGTAGGGAAGCTGCCTCCTACTGTGAGACCGTGATGGTCCAGAAGGAGACCGCAGAGAATAAGGCGTCTGGGAGGCAACCGTCTTGACGTCTTGCATGCCGAAATCTTGCCTATATCATTTAATGCAGGCAGGAATTTGGAATCATGGGCAGTCGATCCATCAGGTTAAGCTACGCTTGCCGGGGTTGGTCCATGGATGATCATGAGGTGAGTGACCATCTTTACATACCGAGACGTGCTTAAATTTTCCAATCGGCCACACCAGCTCAAGGACTGTTTCCAGCAATTGACTGGTGTAGGGTGATTATGATGATGAATTTGGCCACGGCAACGTGATGTGAGGCTCCATTATGATATCAAGAGGTATAAAGATATCTCTTCAAAGATCACAACTTCCTATTAAATTAAAAATGATAAATATTTCTAAAAAGTCAAAGTCATAACGTAATGAAATCAATAAAGGATTCTATCGAGATGACGCAGCGTTGTTAGTCCTCCCACAAGACGGTGACCGCTAAATGGGAAAAGCATAGAACCATTCGATGTGGTGACGCTTTAAGGGAAGTCTATGTACCATAGTGAATGTCTTTAGGCTCAAATAATTATGAAGATAGTACATATTTTGCTCGGTGTCTCAATTTTTTTACGGTTTTTTTTATAGTTTTCTTACGTTCGACTCCGTTTAAAAAGTACAAGAATATGTTATGTGCTCACAGGGCGATCAAAATCTTCATATTTAATATAAAGATTCCTTTCGATAGAAACAGACATAAGTGGACATAAGTACGTACTGGGATCCAATTGTTTATTTTCGATAAGTACCACTTTTACTAAATAAGTACTGTACTTCAACTTAAATATTCCCATTCTGATTTCCTTTGCAATTTTGTGTCATGTCTGCCTTTGAGATACAAGAAGCACTTTTCATCCTAGTCCGTTTTATTTTCAACGACTTTTTAAGTCTCGAATTTCTATTAACTATTCCCTCTAAGTTTCAGAATAGATTATGTCTTGTAGTTGAATTGAAATAAAACGATCTCTAAAGTCCTTTGATAAGTCTTAGCTCTAAGTCTAAACTGGAAAGTAGTTCTTAATGAAATTACAGTGGCTTTGAGTTATTCTTGTAGGGCTTTAGATTTTTAAATTTATTTCATATATCCACTGCTCGCAAAACTGTGAAGAAAAACATCGTGAGGAAAATGCCTATAAACAAAAAATCTGAAGACATGCTACCCGTATTCTGTCATCCATCAATCTGCATTGGGCCCGTGTAGTGGATTACAGCCCACCGGCTCTCAAAGAGAGGAGGCCCGTGTCCCAGCAGTGGGAATGTATAGACCGACCAGTTTATTACTCTGTTCCCTCAGGAACAGTTCTTCTTTTGGGGATGAAAGGGACATGTCCTTTTTTGACCCCTTGTTTTATTTTTTTTTATTTTTGATTTGACCCCTGACAACGTATATGCAAAACTTTATGATGATCGGCTAGGTGATTTAGGCATAAAAAGGTAACAAGCAAACTTGCTTCCGCATTATAATATTACTAGCGACCCGCCTCAGCTTCGCACGGGTACAAAGTTTATCCTCATGAATCACTGTCTTTTGGTGAAAACTACATGAAAATTCGTCCGAACAGACAGACAGACTGTTCTGTTTTATAATATGTAGTGAAGTTAGGATTATGCAGTGTAAACAGTGAGTGAAAGTAGTTCAAGCAAGTAGGGATCTCTATAATGATCTCAATATGAGCATGCCAGTGCTAATTGCTTTATAATTTAGCCAGATATTATAAGGTTCCTACTGAAATTGCCAGCGGAACAGTCGAAACATGAAAGATATAACGTGGTATTTAAAAGAGACATATTTTTGCGAAATTATAAACTTTTGTGTCGGAGATGGACTATTTATAAAATTGTTTAATTACTTTTTATTTAATTTAGAATCTGTTAAATTTCAGTATTTATACTTATTATGTTTATTTATTAGTATATACATAATTTAGATATTTTTAAATATTAATTCGTAAACAAGCAAAAAAAAAATTAAATTAAAAAAATAGTATTCCACCTGTATCGGGAACAGGGTCTAAGCTAGCCGGTCAGGGCTCCAGAGAGAGAAATCGCCTGACAATGCGAGCCGTGTTCAGAAGTACTGCTTTCTGAATCAAGCCATTAATCCAGAATAATATTATTATTATTATGGTTCGATTTTATGAATAAGGCTTGAAGTTTTGTCGGACTTATTTTTGCTGCATCCGGTTGTGACGAACGTGAATCGGAACGTCATCAGAGGTTAGAAGGAGCGCGCGATGACAGCTCATTTAAAAGACGACTGAGCAGGGTCTCTTGGCCATACACCGTCGTTGAAGCAACACCTCTCCGTGATATTTCACTTCTGTACAGTGGGAATAGGTATTAGTCAGAAATAATGTTGGTAAAACATTATTTCGGGACATTTAAGTAGTATTGGTTATCCAGTGCTATTTGATTGTATTATATAATCCAGTATTGTGGTAAATCTTACAAAATGTAACGGTTGATCATTTTAAAAATATATTATTTTGCAATATAAAGGGTAACACTGACTTAACCTAATTATAGTTTACACGCTGTTTTAGCTACGCTATTATCAATAAATGGCTCTTATAATGTACTGACCATTCTTTTTTTTTTTTAGAAGTCTTTCTGAAAGTATTCTTATGACCTTTTTTTTTTTGGGTTGCGAATCACCCAATGACATCTCCCGCTCTGGGTGGAGCGGGAGGGCGTGTCAGACTCTTACTGACTAAAACCCACCCCTGTTCTTTCCCTGCCTGAGTGTCCAGGGGTGCGGTAACTCATTTTAAGAATTTATCCGCTAAGTCATAAAAATACCGTAAATAAAATGTGGAAATATTTTTTTTTTCATATTGGGAATTCCTTGCGAAACGACCATCGCTCAGCTTACATCTGAAACTTGAAAGGCAATGTCCGTTCCAAACACCATATCCTTTACGTCTGTCTACCCTTCAAGCCAACCTGATATTATTATCACTCCCAAAACTACCTGCATCGTCGTTGACAGCATGAAATCCAAGACTTAAACGCTATTCCCAAGGAAATTCAAACTCTAGGCTTTTCAGCACAGGGTTGGAATTCGAAGGAGGTTTTCAGACACATTTCAAACGTAATAGGTTAGTGTTTGTGCTTTAGTATTGTAATAAAAGCAGTCTCAGTATTGTTTTGCTGTGGAAATGACGTGTACTGTAACGTCTTTAGTGCCCTTTGTTTGTGCTACCAAATCGTCCATTTATGGCATTGTTATGTGACATCTGTATCTTTAGAATGAGTGTTAGGGATGTACGTAACGTAGCTTTCAATAAACAATCTCCGAAAAGGTACTATGATATGGCAAGGTGGCTCAGTGATAATGGCCCCGAGTTACGAGTTGTACCTACATCTTGTGTTCAAACTCAGGCAGGCGTTTTACTTTGTGTAATTTATTTCATCACCACTGCCTCTCAAAACGGTGAAAGAAAATGTCATAAGGAAACCGGCATGTCTTAGAACCAAAAATTTAAAGACATGTGACATCGACCAATCCGCATTGCCTACACTCCACACTAGAACCCTGAAGAGGTTAAGTAAGAGATGAAATTTTGTATGGTAGATCGTTTTTAGAGCTCTGTACCCGAAGGGTCCAAACGGAGCCCTATTGCTGTCACTCACGTGTCCGTCTGTCCGTCTATCAGTCCCTCCGTATGTCCATCTGTCTGTCTATCCGTCGTCTGTCACAAGATTTTGTTACGAAATTTTTTTTAACTTCTCGCTAACTTATGTACTTGGGTGATAATGTTTATACGTACATACGTACGTACGTATATTTTACTAACCAGTATCAAAATATTTTTAATATTTCCCAAATATGGTACGGAACCCTAAATGTAATGACGTTGTTTACAGATCTTCCATTTATACGGATTTACAATCGAATTATTATGATCTTGACCTCCTCGAAACAGATGGTAAAATTAGAACAATGGCGCATCAACTAGTAAATCTTCTGCGCAGAACACACTTGCAACACAAAGCTTATTCCTACCTCGATTCAGACTCGTCTTTAGTATAAACTTTAGATAATTTATTACTCTTATCTTACGAAACACTACAATGAGAACTGGAAACTACAATGCATTCTTCCTTACGTATTATATTTTTCGAATAAATATTTTACGAAATGTCTCGAGTTTTTGCATCTATAACACATTAACTTCTGCCAGCGGCTCCGCCCGCGTAGATCTAGTACTTCCTCCATTAAAATTATAGCCTATGTAAATAGTACGGTGTCCCCTTGTTTCGCAGACAGCAATTTCATAGAATTTCGTTTCCCAGATAATGTTTATTATAATATTTTGGTCCTTGTATTTTTATTTCGAATATTATTGTTTCAACTACTATTTACTTGAATGAAACATATTTTACAGTAGAATTATTTTTATACGAATACTGTTTGTTCAGTGTATTTTTCCATGTTATTTTATTTCAACTAAAGTGTAAAAATGTAAAATATAGTCCTAAAAAGTCAATATTTTGTGCTACAATAGTTAGTGACAGAAATGAATTGCTGCAAAACCGACTCCACGTAGTCTGTCTGCCCTACCCCTGGATGTGTGTGAGTGTAATTTAAGCCCACCAGCTGGCAAAACCGGCCAGCAAGCCGAGGCTGCAGTGGTGAGTGTCAATACCAACTGCGATCATAAGCCTCGCAGCGCCGGAGCCGTGACAGAAATCATGCCTGCTGCATGTTGCGTACTCACTTGCATGCTGCATGTTTGCTTGCATGCTGCATGGTTGCCTGCACACTGCATGTTGCATGCTCGCTTGCATGCCGCATGCTTGCTTGCATGCTGCATGGTTAACTGCACGCTACATGTTGCATGCTCACTTTCATGCCGCATGCTTGCTGCATGCATGGAGTATTAACTTCTGTATCACTCATTTTAACAAAAAAAAAACAAATAAACACAGTAAGTATGCGCATTAAGTCACTATTAGTGAGAATAACAAGATTGTTTTCCTGCTTGACAAGAATTTACCCGCATTATTTTCTGAACGCGGTATTGTAATTTTATATTCATTTTATCAAAGGTATGAATTGAAACGTTTAGAAACTGTCACTCGATAAAATGTTATTCTTGTTAATAACTTTTGTATTTAATATACAATTTAAGGATAAAGAATATTTGATTTGTTAAATGAAAATTCTAACACTAAAATATAAGTGAAACAAAAATTAATGATTTAAATTTCATCAAAGTAATAGTTAGCTGTGAATCAACGCACTACCAAATAGTACAACTATACTAATATAATATAGAGGTAAAGTTTGTAAGTTTGTTTGTAGGAAGTAATCTCTTGAATTACTGAACTAAATTTCAAAAATCATTCACCAGTAGAAAGCTACATTATTCCTGAGTGACATAGTAGTCTATGTATTAAAAAAAAATATTTCATATATATATTTTAGATTATAATTTTAATTAACTATAATCTGTCGCCCTGCAAAATGTGATGGAGTAACAAACACCCATCTAACCAAACTTTCGCATTTATAATATTAGTAGGAAGTTGAATTTCAGGTTAGTTTTAAACGTTAAGGTCGGTTTTTTATGATACATTTGGTGAAATACATTTTTGTTTACCTTGTTAGCCTATTTTATTCTTCTCCTAGGTAAAGGCCTCCCTTCACTCTAAAGTAAAGCGGAAGGAAACACAACATTATAATATTGAACAAGATATTCATTAAAAATTTAAAAAAAACCCAACGCTTAATAGAAAAGCAAACATTTAAAAAACACAAAAGAGCTGATGGCCTTGAAACGGCTAAACCGATTTTAATAAAACATGTCTAAGAACCATTGCTAGAAAACCTCCTTTCAAATAAAAAAAAAACCGCATCAAATGGGTTCACCCGTTTAAAAGCTACGGTGCCACAAACAGACATACAGACAAACACACACATACCGGTCAAACTTATAATGCCCGTCTTTTAGCGTCACGGGTTAGAAAAACTCAATTTACAAAAAATCGAAACGTTAGTTCACCATATTTGTTATAGAAAAGGGACAAGTATAAAATAATACACTTTAGAAGTTCTATAAACTAGTTGCTTAGAGCATTCCCGTGAGTGAGAAGTTGCATCCCCGGAGCGGAGTAAATCTAAGCGGCTAGTACGAAAGTTTTGCAAGAAAACCCAGTGGTGCAGTGTAATCTAGAGTTATTGGGGTAAACTGTGGTGTTGGGTTCACTTGTTGAACGAGAAAAGCTTATAATCTTAGCTTAGCATAGTTTTAGGTATCGTTTTTTAAAGAAAATTTCCTGAAAACTCAGTGGTGCAGTATAATGCGAGGTGAGCATGTGAGGATTATGCGGTTAAACATGGACTTGTTTATAATATTAAGAAAAGTCAGTACATGGTCTTTGAGGCCGGTGGTGCTAGATGCCCAGACAATGTGCCACATGTATGTCTGAATAATGTACCCTTAGACAGGGTAAATAATTTTAAATATCTAGGGCATATAGTCACGGCTGACCTCAGGGATCATGCTGATTTGGAACGGGAACGAAGGGCTGTATCTAAGAGAGCTAATATGCTGGCTCGCAGGTTTGCGCGGTGTTCGGATGACGTAAAAATAACTCTTTTCCGAGCATATTGCACGTCTATTTACACTTGCAGCCTGTGGGCTAATTACACGCAGAAAAACTACAGCACCCTTCGTGTCCAATTTAATAACGCTTTCAGGGCGGTTTTGGGTCTGCCCCGCTACTGTAGCGCTTCAGGTATGTTCGCATTGGCACGCACGGACTGTTTCCATGCGACCATGCGGAAGCGATGCGCGTCTCTTGTGCGCAGAGTGCGGGCCAGCACCAATACCGTTCTGAAAATGATAGCAAATAGGTTGGACTGTCCTTATGTGCGACACTGCTGTGACAGACAAGTTACATATAGTGTCGTATATAAGAGACTACTGTAATTAATTTTTGATAATGTATTGTATGTATGTAATCTCGTGACGACATATTATGTAATTATTATTTTTCTGATATGGGTTACCTGAAATAAATAAATTTTAATTTTAATTTAATTTTTATAATCTAGAGATATTAGGGTAAACTGTAATGTTGGGTTCCCTTGTTGAGAGAGAAAACCTTATATTACTAACTTAGCATTGTTGTAGGTACCGTTTCTTAAAGAAAATATTCGGAAAACCCAGTGGTGCAGTGTAATCTAGAGTTATTTGGGTAAACTGTAGTGTTGGGTTCCGTTGTAGAGCGAGAAAACCTTATATTATTAGCTTAGCATAGTTGAAGGTATCGTTTCTTAAAGAAAATATTCGGAAAACCCAGTGATGCAGTGTAATCTAGAGTTATTGGGGTAAACTTTAGTGTTGGGTTCCATTGTAGAGTGAGGAAACCTTATATTATTGGCTTAGCATAGCTGTCGGTATCGTTTCTCAAAGAAAATCTTCGCATATGACTAAATCTGCCCATTTTAAGTTTTGTTTGCTGAGTACAGTTAAAAAAAATATGTTTGGCCCAGTATTCAGTGATTATACTCTCGCTCAATTTAAGAAGTAGTTTTATGTGATTTTTATTATTGACGTGTCCAAATTTTCAATTTTTTTTTCTGGAGTAGAGCAGCGGTGGCCCGGTTGTGGGTTCTAACGCAAGCAAGTACATTAAATTGAAGAAATTCTTTCATCATAACCGCTCACAGAACATCGTGAGGAAACCAGCATGACCTAAAATCAAAATGTTTGAACCAATGATATTCACTTACTAGCACTGAGCCCGCGCAGATTACGTCTCCACTCCTTCTTACACAGTGAACATAATAGGTCTGTGTCCCAGCAGTAGGAACACAATAGGCTCTAGGTAACGCTGCCTATCCTATTGTGTAATACCTAATGGTCTGTGTAAAAATACTGTTTTGTTCGACACACACTTGACAATTTTTAATCAGTTGGACACTCTTTATTTTGATAACATTTCAGTTAGTAAATTGTATGTTTACGTTTTGTTTGGAGTATAATGAAGTCTACATTAATTTTGAGTACTTACAAGAAGACTTCACTTACTTACTAAATCAAAAAGTTTATGAATTTAACTTGTATGTATTACTTATTATGAATGAAATATTTGGCGCTACACTTAGATACCTACTTAGTTAAAGAAATAAAAAAAATCATTACTTTTAAGATAAACAATTTTAACATTTATTACAATGGACGTGGACCTCATCAGCACGCGTAGCATGACCAATTGTATCTCTATTCTACCAAGAATAGACAAAGTTCTTTCTATCCAACTCGACAACTCTGCCGCCCGAGCATGGGGCGACCCGTAGACTCGCTTTTCTATAAAGACAAAGACATACTCATTCTTTCCATAGCAACGGGGAGGTAGTTAGTGATGTAGATAAGCTAACAATTTTACAATAATTACGTTTCTTATCGAAAAAAATGTGTTAAACGGCAAGTTCTAAAACCTTTTGAACTTTACTCAAAGCAACAATGAAACGTTTTAATTTTATTCTGTGTCGGCTGTTTGTTTGTTGTACTCTATCTGTGGCTGTCGAATCGATTGATCGAATTGGAGTTGTGAAATAACAACAAAGTAAATAAATAATGAAATATTCGAAAATTGTAGATTTGTTAATTTTCGCATTGAGTCACACGAGGTGGAAAATAACAAAATTAAAATTAAATTTTGGAAAATATACAGGGTGTAAGGTACATGAACGCACATACGTGTACTAGTGATTCAGTACATGATTCTGGACCCACTAGCGTTGGAATTTTTCGTCAGCCTTTTGCTAATTTTTGAAAAAATATATTTTTTTTTACTTTAAAACTGTATAAAATCGTTATAGGTACCTATCTACCCCAAAGACATTTTAAATGAAAAAATAATTAATTTAATTTTTTCATTTAAAATGTCTTTGGGGTAGATAGGTATAACGATTTTATACAGCTTGAAGTGAAAAAAAAAAAATATTTCAAAAATTTGTAAAAAGCCGACGAAAAATGCCAATGATAGGGGGTCCAGAATCATGTACTGAATCACTAGTACACGTATGTGCGTTCATGTACCTTACAGCCTGTATAATGTAGCTCCCCGACATGTTTTTAAAGTTAACTTCAACAAGATGCTCTTTTTTTTTTTTTTCTGCGACCAACTCTTGATTAATGGCTTTTGTGGAAGATTCACCACAATTTTGAAATATTGAATTAGTCACAGAGTTGAGTTTTTAAAATCAATAAAGATCTTGTCTAGATCCAATATGATGTAGACTATTTTACACTTTTTGAGAAGAAATGTTTCAAGAATCAAAACTAGAGAAAAATTGGTCGTCATGCTTTACATTGTAGACTTTTGTCGACAGAATAATAGAAACATTTCTTCTCTTCAGTTTTAACATCGCCATGCTTAGGACGGTAGAAATCTTTCTACAATCCGTCATTTTGTCTATTCTTCCGTCGACAAAACCCATTTCTATGGTGATCATGCTACGCGTGCAGGTCATCGATTAGGTTTACCTAGTGCGCTTGTAAACATCATCGTTTGAGCCAATAGACATCCACTGCCGGATGTAGGTCACTCCCAAGCGTCACCTGGGGGTCTAAACAGGCCGCTTTTGATGATGTGATGTGATTGAATGAATGACAATATTTCTTGCGCACAATCCTACTTTAGCCGACTAATATTATAAATATGAAAGCTAGTTAGGATGTTTGTTACTCTTCCACGCAAAAACAACTGAACGGATTTTGATAAACTTTACAGTAATATTGCTTATACACTACAATTACACATAGGCTATAATTTTTTAAGCCTTACCGATACTTGCAGGTGTACTTCCAGTCGATCTTGAGGTGCAGCGACGTGCTGCAATGTACTATTCTGCACGAAAGACTACGGACCCAGACTTTTTACCTCAACGTGATCGTGCCAAGATTTCTAGATTACTTAAACCTCAAACTGAAGTTTGGGAGGACCTTTTATCCGAATGGCAATGTAGGTGGGAAAGTTCCATCAAAGGCAGACACCTCCACCAGTTCTTCCCATCGGTTGGCGAACGGCTGGATAGGACATGGCTGGAGGTGGATCTGTGTTGCCCAATTTCTCACAGGTCATGGCAACTTTTAGAGTAAATTATTTTCCTTCAAGCTTGTTGCCTCACCTTTATGTCAATGTTCTACTCCTGATTGCGAATACGAACAATCCGCACATCATATCCTGTGGGAGTGTACTCTTTGGCAGGCTGAGCGCAATATTATGTTGGATAGTATTCAGCCTACGTCTGGAGTTGTCTATTACACGGACCTTGTGGAAAGGAGAACGAATTTCCGTGCGTTCAAGCGTTTTTGCCATACCTATTATTGGAATCAAGTGTAACAGCTCACAATTTTAGGACCCATTAATATTAGTTTTTTAACCAGTGGTGCTTGGCAACTGGGTTTACCCCAGTTGTAAAAACCCCCTTTGTGCCTAATGGCCTAGTTTTGTTCTGTCTCCCGCTTGATTAGGAGGGAAGTGGAAATTATGTTTTTCTTACTCCTCCGCTGTCTTTTCTGATTAATTTCGTTGCGGGACCCAAGACAGTTTAAACGTTTCTCTGGGACTCGTCGAGCTTCATTGCCTCGGCGTTTTTTCTGGTGGTCGCCACTGTTGATTCTGGCTTACAGAAGTTACAGTGGTTTGGGAATAGTGTGGCGGGCTTGTCCCATCAAAAAAAAATAGGCTATAATTTATAGTGAGGGAAGTATTAATTTCACGCGGGTGAAGCCGCTGTCAGTAATAGGGAATATGCATGATATTTTTTTAATTGTTCAATTGAAGTCTTATTAACTATAGTGAACAAATATGAAGGAATTTTCAAAATATCATCGTCAGTGACGAAGTTTTATAGCTTTAAAAATGATAATTAGAAAGAGAAGTCCGACATATTTTTTGACGTCAAAGGACATGACGCCCATTCAACTGCCATAGAAAACAACGTTTTCGAGAGAGGGACAGATATTTTTGTTTAAAATTGTTATATTTCGTTTAATTTTCGATCAATTTTGTGTCTGCTTTCAATGTTCGTACTCTATTTTAGTATATTGATCGATAAACCGGTTAGATAGAAAATATTTTTTTCAAGCATATTCCCTATTTTAGCTTCAATTCATTCGTGTGACAGTTTTGTATGGAGGTTCGGTTACACATTTTATTTGAATCATAATCTAATAAATTGATATCAGAATCGTATTTGTTGTTTTTATTGCTGCTTTATCTATTTAAAGAAGAAAGAAAGAAACAATATTTATTTATATATAAAAAATATAAAGCGGCCTTTTAGACCCCCAGTCCTGTGCGTCTCACATCCAGCGAATTCAAAGGGCTTGTAACGAATGCATGTCAAACCTTTCTAACCTTTTCAAATACTATGTGTCTATAAACCCAAAAACCTCGCCAGTGCCAAATTTCACCTACAAAATATTCCCCAGAATCTGTACCAAGTTCGTAAATACAGGGGCGGCCACTCGAACTCTATGATTAAAATGCAACAGGGGTGCTGCACTAAAATTGAGCTACACGCCGCTCTGAGCCCCGACCCAGTTGACCTGAATGGCAAATATTTATAGACCACAGTGACTTTGTTTTAGACTTCTGAAATTTACAGACGTGTCGGTATTTTATTTTTTTGTAACAGTATATCAACTATCTAACATTATTTACTTTCTGCTAATAAACAAACATTCTAAATGGATGCCAAACATTATTATTATTTATCTCTGATGAGTGCGTCCGCTCCCATGGCTTAGGATACTAGGCATGGGTCCTGTGAGTGGGTTCGCCCCCATGGCTTATGCCACTAGGCACGAGTCCTGTGAGTAGGTTCGCCCCCATGGCTTCTGACACTAGGTATGGGTCCTGTGAGTGGGTTCGCCCCCATGGCTTATGACACTAGACATGGGTCCTGTGAGTGGGTTCACGCCCAGGGTTTTGGAGACTAGGCATGGGTCCTTTGAGTGGGTTCGTCCTCATTGTATATAATAATAATAGTAATAAAAAAATAAAAATAAACTTATTGATCTCCACAAATTACTTAACAAAAGTATAAGTTGTATATGATAACACTAGGCATGGATATTGTGAATTGGTTCGCCCTCATGGTTTATGACAATTGGCATGGGTCCTGTGAGTGGGTTCGGCCCCATGGCTTATGACACTAGGCAAGGGTCCTGTGAGCGGGTCCAGCTGCATAGCCTATGACACCCTTCGGAAATTACCTACGTTATAACAGAATAAATAATTAAAATAAGTAAGTAGGTAGGTTACGCATTAATTTGATGACCTTAAATTAATCAAAAATACAAACATCTCCAAAAGAATGAATTATTTGCCATTGATACCAGTGAATAAACTGAATCGTGTCAAGAATCCGGGCCTGCGGACGGCGAGTAGTGGGTAACTCGCCGTCCGATCAGCACCAGGCCCGAGAGTCGACGGCGCGTAATGTTCCACGCGCGCCTCAAAGAGTTGTCAGCAAAAGGACGGGGCCTGCCACGGCCAATGCCTGCCCGAGGGTTGAGGATAAATTCGAAAGAGTTACCTCGCCCCTGGACATTCAGGGCAGGGAGGAACAGGGGTGGGTTTTAATCAGTAAGAGTCTGACACGCCCTTCCGCTCCACCCTAGAGCGGAAGAAATCATAGGTTGATTTCCGACCCCCCAAAAAAAAAATAATAGTGTCAAGAAAAAAAATAAAGTACCTACTATATCATAGAGAGATAAACAAACAAATCGAAAGTGTCAGACCATTAATAAAATCTAACAAAACTTCACAATCTACTCAAAAATGTACAAAAAAATCACATTTAAAATTAAGCTTTCATTTCAAAGGCAAAAACTTAAAGATTTGCATAATGCATAATATATTATTTTTTATCAAATCCTATTGCAAATGGCCATCACTGGAAGATAACTAGTCAAAAATATCACAAATTCTATTTCACTACATGAGTTTTTTAGAATTCAAAGAAACGACTTTGAATGCAGCACTGATAGACTAATGAAGATGAATCTATGTTGTTTGCTTTTTAGCTCAGTGAAAGGGAATAAAAATACAGGGCTATTTTTCATTTTTTTTTTTGTTTTGATTGAAAAGGTCTGTAATTTTTTGAAGTGTAGAGTGCAGTGAGACTCGTTATAGTGTTACGCTTTAGAATTCTGAAATAAACTACATAATTACGAGTTTTTTGTTTAATATGGTAATAGGCAATAACATCATTATAGAAAGAATTATGTTTCCACTAAAAAATCACTCAAACATATATCAAAAAGACAAAGGAAGAAAAAATCTCGCGACATAATTTTCTTCCTAAATTAGTACATATTGAAAAAAAAAATACCTACTTCTTCAGGGTTCTTTTTGCAAAAACTGTCACATAAGCGAGTACCTGGCAGTTTTAGTAGCCAGTAAAGCAACCCTTTTCTACCTTTGCCTTTGGCACCAAAAATAAGTTAAAAACGTTAATTTACCCACCGACCATATTTACCCAACATAACAAAAAGTGTTGTCAAGCAAATACCTGCAGTGTACCAACGTAATATTTGTTTTGCGTAATTCGCAAAAGACTTCCACGTACGAACAGAACACAAACGCATTATAATTTGAGTTCTACAAAATGTTTACATCCCCAAAAGGCTCGAAACACTGCATTTCATGAGAAGTTTCTTGCTTCGCTCTGCTTTTGAATTGAGTTAACTTGTGCTTCGAAATATTGGTTTATGCTGGTATTGTATACAACTTTATTATTTTTGTAAGCATTATAGACAATTTAACGTGTAGGCTTTTTTAACTGAGTTCAAAAAAAAGGAGGAGGTTCTCAAATCGACTGTATTTTTTTAATTCAGAACTTTTATCTAGGTGAACCGATTTTGATGATAATTTTTTTATTTAAAAGCTTTTGCTTCTCATGTAGTCCCTTTTATCAAGATTCACATAACGAAGAAACACCGACTTCTAGTATTAAAGTTTCTAATTAAGTAATTTTCCATTTATTTGTGTGTGTTTTTTTTTGTAGTCAGTTGTATTTTTTTTTTTTAAGTTTTTTTAGGAGGTCAATCATCAAATAACTTTCCCGTTCTGGGTGGAGCGGTAGGGCGTGTCAGACTTTACTGACTAAAACCCATTCGTGATGGTTAAGGATTTGAACAAGTGATAATTTTGTGTAGGTGTTGTCTTTAAAGTTTTACGATCGATCTATTAAAATGGTAACACGTAGGTAGGTAACACGCCAAAGTTCATATTTGGGTAGCCAAAATTCAACATAAGTTTGATCAGGCACGGATTTCAAATACTCCCACATGTTGCCTTTACTTGAGCAACTTTGTTTTGGTTACTATATAACTACTTAATAATAAACATTTAAAATTTATTAATTCATTGATATCCACCCAACGGACAGCATATACACATTTTTTTTTTGTTTTTATCATTAATAGGCTCGCGTCTGACCACTATCTCACCTGATGGTAAGCAATGACGTGGTCGACGATGGACCACACTTGCCTAAAAGTCACTTATTCCTGTAACCTAACCTAAAGATTAAGTGCCTTTTCACACACCCCGGTTGCCGTGTAGCTGTAGCCGGCTGTCCGGTAAAAATTACAAGGAAATTACACCGGTACGTGTGAAAGCCAACGTACATGGCTCTACACTTCGCCGCCAGGTACCCGGCACCTGCTACCCGGCAACCGAGGCGTGTGAAAAAGCACTTGGAAGCATGTTCCAAAAAAGATATAAGGTGAGCACACAGTTTTTTTTTTAATACATTTGTTCCCTAACATTTTTAATGTATAGAAAGTTTGTAATTTTTGCCGAATGGAAATCTTATTGGTCACACAACTTGCACTAAACAATATCTTTAATTAAAAGTAGAAACTAGAATGTCAAAGTACAACCAAAGCTTCACACTCTAAATCCACTCCCTATAGTATATTTCACCAAAAAGTATCAAACGCATGACTAAAAGCCACACTCTTTGGCGGAAATGTACGGCGGATCAGAACGGGTGATTGATCTGACAGTCGTGACGTGCCAGGAATACCCGCAGGACGGAACGATGTTAGATGAGTTACAGTCGCTGAATGTGGACCGAGGATAGTGAACGTGGCATATAACTTGTATAGTGTTGTTACAATAAAGGTACCTTCTCCCTAAAATAGCAAGTTTTACCTAATTCAGTTACATTTATATCTCAATTCTCTCTCATATACCTACAGCTCACTCTCTCATAATTACCTAAGGGATATGATCTTTGCTGCAATTAATAATGATAATGGTAGGGTAAAACCAGAATAGTTATCCCAGGGGTATAGTTGCCGCCATTGTAATTATTCTAGTTCCGCGAATGAATCGCATGCTATTTTATTAGTCTATCGACGGGCTCTCCAACTATCACTAAGTTGACCGAGTCGCATGTCTCTGTGCGATTGCATGGGAAGGCAAAAAGGTTTTTGCGGGATAGATGGGCATCTGTCTGTGTATTTCTCGGAGGGGCATTTATCCTAAATGTAATTTATATGTATACATAATCATCTTCCTGCCCTTATCCCATGTTACTTGGGGTCGGCGCAACACGTTTGTTTCTTCCATTCTGTCCTGTCAGCCGTCACGCTATCACTAACTCCCTTTTCTTTCATATCACTCCTCACACAATCCATCCATCTTTTCTTTGGCCTCCCTCTCCCACTCCATCCATCTACATTTATATTCATTACTCTTTTAGTTACCTGTGCAACTATTTTCTATGTAGGATAGATGTCCCAAAATATAAAGGTCCGTAAAAATCACTAATACTCTGGTAATATTAAAGACTAGCTGTGCCTCGCGGTTTCACCCGTGCAAATAGTGCACATAGGCTACTTTATATCCCAAAACCGGGATATAAAGTAGCCTATGTGTATATACAGGGTATAAGTTATCTACACACCCATCAAAATCGGTCCAGCCGTTTTTGCGTGATTGAGACACAAACATACAAACTTTCGCATTTATAATATAAGGAAAATGTTTTTTTGTTTTCATAAATTTGTAAATAAGAAACCAAAGTACCAGACAGTTTTATAATTTATTCGCGAATGTTGTAAAGGCGACAGAACCAAGAACATGAGCTGTAACATCAATTAAATAAAGTACAATCACCAATATATATTGTTTACAAAGTTTGGTGATTATAGCAATATTACGTTTTAGTCATTATTTTTTCAGCCAGAAAATAGTATGAAGGACTCATTCGACATCTAAACACTTGCAGCTTTCCAAGAACCCTTAAAATTTAACCTCATCAAAGACAACTCATCGGCCACACCTATCAAGCCATGATCTATATCACCGAGCCATAACTTCAGCACAGTTCCTCGAGCCATAAACGATACCCAGTTCCCAGTTTACGTTCGCCGAGATATGCCACTTGAGTAGCACCTTCTGTTTAACTTTATGATGGAAGCAATAAAGCCTTTGGCCATTAGCACTAAAAGCCTCGTAAATTATACGTTTTATCTATCTCCTTTACGACTCAACGGGCTCTCCGCTGAATATTTTTTGAAACTTTTTGAACCATTGTATTAGATGCCAGAGTTGTTGTAAGATAGCGTCCCGCCTTGGCATCGCACGAGTGCAAATTATACTCTTAAACCTTCCACGTGAATCATTCTATCTGAGGGCCTAATATGAGATTTTTTTAACGCACTCGAACGCGTTAATGTAAACGTTCGCTTATGTCAAATCGTACAGAAAAAAACTTATTAAACGCGTTTTTATTTTGTTTTTTCGTTATTTGACACCGACTTCCAAAAATAAAGTTATTTTGTAATTTTTAGAAGTCGGTTGTATTTTTTTGCAAAAAAAGTTCTTTTTTTTTCTCATTTTGGTTGTTATACCCCAGAAGTAAAACTAAATATTAAAGTTATGCCCGAATGAATAACCCCAATATCATGGAATTTGAACGTTTGGAGAAAACCAAAACGTCATCTGTTTATACATATTTTATGTTTATGTTGATTTTTTCAAAAAGTGCTGAATCGATTTCGATAAAATGTATATAGGACCACCTCTGAAGTATGACCTACCAAACAAAAAAGACTCATCAAAATCGATTCACAAATGACGGAGATATCGCGTAACAAAAAGAAAAAAAAAAACATACAAACGAATTCAGAACCTCCTCTTTTTTGAAGTCGGTTAAAAAGAGGTTACCCGTTATTATCACCAGACGGCGCTTATACAGTTTTAGTACAAATTGACGTTTACTTTAACGGGATCGAGTACGTTAAAATACTCACACTAGGCGCTCTGTTGGTGATAACCGCATGAAAATACGTTCAGTAGTTTTTGAGTTTATCACGAACAGACAGACATATACGAAGAAGGGTGAGAATGTGGTTCACTGATCGATGGTTTCTAAATTTTATTCATCATCAGCTAGTTAGTTAGTGGGGTTAGTGGTGGTGGTGGTGGTGGTGATAGTTAGTTATATTAAAAAATTATTATTTTTAGTAGGTAAATAAATACTCAAAATGGGAAATGGGAATGGGAACTCACAGTGACTATAATTAAAAGTTTCTAACATTGTTATACGTAACCTAACCGTTCACGCGTCTGCCTGGGGGTTGAGGATAAATTCGAAAGAGTTACCTCGCCCCTGGGCACGTAGGGCAGGGAGGAACAGGGGTGGGTTTTAGTCAGTAAGAGTCTGACACGCCCTTCCGCTCCACCCTAGAGCGGAAGAAGTCATAAGACGATTTCCCACCCCCCCCAAAAAAAAAAAAAAAACACGTTCACGCGTGATGCCGAGACTAAGGGATATAGGCTCATTTTTAACCGACTTCGCAAAAGGGAGGAGGTTCTATGTTCGACTGTATGGTTTTTTTTTTGTTTATGTCCACCGATTTCTCTGTTAGTTGTGGACCGATTTACAAGATTCTTTTTTATATAATATATAGATTGATATATAGTTTCTAAATTTCATAAATGACAGTGACCAGCCAAAATCAAAAGTTGTTTATTCAAACCAGGACAGAACTTTTTGAACGTCAAAATCACACTAATATTTTAAAGGCGAAAGTTTGTGAGTGTGTGTGTTTGTTACTTCTTCACACTCAAACGGCTGGACTGATTTGGATGAAATTTTGTATGTAGATAGCCCACACCCTGGATCAACACATACCTAGGCTATTTTTATACTGGTTTACGCGGGTGAAACCGCGGGCCGCAGCTAGTTCTACATAAAGACAGCCCCCAAAAAATGCCCGCCTGTTACTACTTTCTAGTATTTTAGCTGGGAAGGGGAAGTGACGCAATAAACTACCCAACAACACATTTATGTATTTATTTCAACTTCATGGACATTGTACAAGGCATTCTATAACAGTCAACCTGTTTGTATTGAATTTATACAATAGTATGCAAAGTATTTAACAGTTCATATTTACCGTGTACATAAGTACATGTAAAAATACACAGAAAATCAAAGCAAGGAAAGCAATGGACCAATCAATGATATTATTAGGTACTATTATTCAATAATCTAAAAAAAGCATCATTAAGCTTCTTTACAGGAAAATACAACAGTCTTCCATAAAAAATGAAAAATAACTTTAATTTCGGTGGTCGGTGTTTCTAGTTTTGTTTCTTTGTTATTTCACACCGACTGCTAAAATTAAAGTTATTTTACATTTTTTTTTGTGTTTTCAGGGCTCCGTACAAGAAGGGTCTAAACGGAGCCCTATTGATGTCACTCATGTGTCCGTCTGCTCATCCAGACAGATGGAGTTGAAAAACTCGTTTTCTCCCTAGCATGCACGTTTCCATGCCACCTGTGATTTAGTACTTAACGCATTTTTCCTAGTGTGTTTTTCCAGACAGGCCTTTTCCACGATCTACCGACGTCCTGTTTAGTTAAGTAATGTGTTTTCGGATCGCTACATGTCTGCGTCTGGGTGCTCCTTGCGGAGCTCCACATCGCTGCCAATGTGGTGAAGCAGTCGACCATCTCGGACACCATGGCCTATCCTGCAGTAGGAGCGCGGGTCGTGTGGCACGGCACGCCAGCATTAACGACATCATCCGTCGGGCTCTTGTCACCGCCGGTGTGTCAGCCGTTTTAGAACCTCATGGCCTGGCACGTGACGATGGAAAGAGGCCCGACGGGATGACTATAATGCCTTGGACGATGGGTAGGCCTTTGGTGTGGGATGCAACATGTGTCGACACCCTTGCGCCATCTCATCTTCTTAGCACGGCGGGCTGTGCTGAGGCGGCTGCTACAGGTGCAGAAAACCTCAAACGGCGCAAATATAACAACCGTATTGGGAGTTATATGTTTTAGCCGTTTGGCGTTGAAACACTAGGGCCATGGGGTCCGAGTGCTCATCGAGTTTTCCGTGACATTGGCAAACTTTTAGTCGACTCTTCACGTGACCAGAGGGCTGGCCTTTTTTTCGGCCAACGAATCAGCATTGCCATTCAACGTGGCAATGCTGCCAGCGTTCTGGGCACTTTTCCCATTGACAGCGAGGTGGACGAATTTTTTGATGCCCAATGAGCTTTACTCCTACCGGATTTTTTATGCCTCTTGTACATATTTTATTTATTAAGTTATTTATTAGTTTAGTATAGTATGTATTGTAGTTATAGTCTATTAAAAATAATCAATAAAAAAACCTCAGTCAAGTAAAAGTGTATTTGGTCTAAATCTATGAAGTTGCCGTTTTATAAAATGGGTCACTTTGAGCTGTGACGTCTTCGGATTGCCTCTGAATTATAAATTCAAATAAACTTGACTATGCTTGGCATGTCACTCACGTGCCCGTCTGTACGTCTGGCCGCCGGTCCGTCTATCCGTCTATCTGTCCATCCGTCGTCTGTCACAAAATTTTTCTTCGAAGAATTTTTTAACTTCTCATTGACCTATGAACTTGATATTTGGTGATAATGATTATTATTACGTATACTTTACTAACAAATATCAATATTTGGTACGGAACCCTTAATGTGCGAAATCCGACACGCACTTGGCCAGTTTTTTTTATGGAAGTCGGTTGAAATTTTATGAAAAACTTTTTTATTTTTCACTTTTTAGTTGTTGTACCCCATAACTAAAACTATATACTGTTATGCCCGAATTGGTAGCCCCAAAAACCTGGAATTTAACATAATTGGTTTTAAATTAGGGTTTATCAGGGCGAACTGTACAAATCTGTGTCCCCTTCAGAGCGTATCAGAGTGATGTTATGATACGAAGTGGTGTAAACAATAAACAGACATGCGATTGCAGCAATTCCGGAAGGTTTGCTATCATTTATTGAGCAGTTCCATTGTGTATCTCCTAAGCTATCTAACAGATCTTCACCAAATGGAATTAAATGAGACCACATGAGAAGGACCAGCTTTCAAATAAAAAAAATATCATCAAAATCGGTTCACGTAGATAAAAGTTTTGAGGTAACACACATGAAAAAAAAGACCTGAGAACCTCCTCCTTCTTTTGAAGTTGGATAAAAACTAATCAGATTCAACTTTGAATGTGACCTTCTCTAATGCGCTGGCACCGACTTCAAGCAATTTGTTTGAAAAATACAAGCATCCAGGTAAAAGTAATATATCTTAGAGACGGTTCCAAGTTCTAGATATCAAGGGAATTAGCCATTTATTCAAACGTCTGAAACTTTGCGATGACAGTCACAAATAGTTCGGATGGCATTGATTGTTCCTAAGTTCAGTAACATTTTGCAATGATATAAATCTACTCTTACTCTCCTGGGTACAAGGCGAATAAATTCGTTAAAGTCAATTGAGGAACAGTTAGTTTATAAGTGACAAGCGACCGCCTCAGCTCCACACGGATAAAAATTATACCTACACACAAACCTTCCTCGTTTATCGCTCTTTCTGTTAATGAAAATCGCATTAAAATCCGGAAAGTGACTTTGATTCATACTATGTAGAGATTTTACGCACGTGCAGATTTGAATGAAACCTTTGCCATAAATAAAACACACGGCCAGTTCGTGAATCAGGGTTGGGTACTTGGCTATCCCGAAATATGCACGTGCAGTCGATCAACCAATCGGCTTTTTTGGAAGATCCCCTGTATATTTTACGATTCCGATGTCTTTTCTTTTTTGAAAAATAATGAACACGTGTAAATACAGATTAAAAAAGATAACCCAGTTTAAATAGACATTCAAGGTTAAAGTAATTCGCATAGAGCTGAAAATTTGTACCTAAGCATGTTCAGAACACTAGTCACTAGTCGAATTCTGAAATAATGCTAATGATAACGTATTCCAACAATTGCACAATTTTTTATTCCTTAGAACAGTTCCGGCACATTTACTCGTAATTCTTAAATTAATAGTCACCCGTGCAAGAATTCTTTCACGTCCAACAAAGAACAGAAAGAAAATCAGATGATAATTCCAGAGATAATTTATCTTGAACGCGCCAAGAGCTGAGTTCAGGCAATTTGTAAGAAAAATGCAGGCGTCCAGGTGAAAGTAATGCTTCTTTGTGAGAAACTGTTCCTCGCTACATCTCTAAGGAAATTAACGATTCCTTTAAAGTTTTAACTAACACTATATAACTAGGAATAGCTTTAATAACAATTTTCGAAGAATTTATTATTGGAAAGCACGTTAAGACTTTAGTCCCGGCTGTTATTTGTAGACATAGTAGCCAAAAAGACTGACACGCAGTTTTACTTATAGGTGTTGTGTTGACTCGTAACTATTTTTTTGGAGCTAGATAAGTATCTCCTCCATGGGCACGCCACAATTGCGGCGGTAAGGCGGAGTGGAGTGGCTGGAAAGGCGCCACGGCGTCCTCACCTTCCGCCTGACGCAGGTCCTCACCGGACACGGCTGTTTCGGGAGGTTCCTGTGTCGGACAAGGCGGGAGGAAACGCCCGGGTGTCACCACTGTGCGGATCACCCAGAGGACACGGATCATACGGTGGAGTTCTGCCTCGCTTGCGCGGAGAACCATCGTCTCCTCGTGGAGGCGATCGGCGGCAGCGACCTCTCGCGCACGGCCCTGGTTCAGGCCATACGAAGCGAGAGGGAACGGGAAGCAGTTGCCTCCTTCTGCGAAGCAGTAATATTCGCAAAGGAGGAGGTGGGACGAGTGAGGGAGACTCAACAGAGTCGCCCTCACGCCCTCAGCAGCAGCTGCCGCATAAGACGCCCTAGGCGTCGGGGATCGTAGTCCGATCTCCAATCACCGTACGTGCGGGGCTGCGGACGGCGAGTAGTGAGTAGCACGCTATCCGATCAGGACCAAGCCCGAGAGTCGACGGTGCGTAGTGTTCCACGCGTGCCTCAAAGAGATGTCAGCAATACCTGACGCCTACCTCGCGTATATTCGTAGCAGATATAGAAAGAATAGAATAGAATAGAAGAATAGAAATCATTTATTCGATATATGTATATTCGTATCGGATATATTCGTAGCAGAGTTCCCGTGGCCCTTGGCACTCAGGCAACTGAAGGAACAGGGGTGGATTTTAGTCAGTAAAAGGCTGACACGCCCTCCCGCTCCAACCAGAGCAGTAGAAGTCATTGGATGATTTCCCACTACCACAAAAAAAAAAAACGTTTTCGCTCCATAGTAAAATACTGGCATTCATCTGGAAAATGAAAAACGAAGATAAAACACACCAAAGTTCAGTAGTCGTTACTTGTAGGTAAAACGTGATAAATTGTTAACGCACTAAATCGTCCTCCTTTTTTGTTTACGTGACAAAAGAGGAAATACGAGAAAATGTCCAATATTTTTTGGTTTTCTAACTGAAGGACCGACTAGATTTTTTTAATCATTTACCCTATTGCACTTTTACCCGAAAGAAGTATAATGTTATTTTCTCAATCTTGCCCAATATAAACTTTGAATCCCAATGCGTAAACCGAACATTATGTTTGCTTGCAAACAAGAAAAAAGGTAAAAGCGATGTAGTAATAACGAAACAGATGTTCAAATGCCAAGTTTCAGGGGAATACAAGTCTGAAAAACGTTAGTGTTCGAGATTTTATTGTAGCTCAGTACAAAAAGAAACGGCAATAAAAAGAGGTAAAAACAAATTACTTCAGAAACCACAAGTGATTTTTAAGGTTCCGTACCAACGGGACCCTATAACTAATCCTCCGCTGTCCCTCCGTCCGTCGGTCCGTCCGCCCGATAGCGACTTATCGGGACAGTTGAAATTTTCACAGAATGTGTATTTCTGTGGCCGCTAAAACAACAAAAATAATAAATATAAATTAAAAAGTAGGTACCTACATAGTATTAAATCTTGTACGATGCTACGGAACCCTTCATGCACGAATCCGACTCGCACTTAGCCGATTTTTTATTTCCTCTATTTTAGTGAGTTACTTGTACATTTCGTTGTTGTTGTTTAGATACCTCACATGACTATATCACAAAAAAATAGAACTTCTCTTTTCTAACAGCAGCTGTCATCTTATTTTTTTTTTTCAAAATTCGTCTTCAACACATAAGACGAAATAAATTGAGTGATTGCTCATTAAATCTATCCAGCCAAATAAATAGACATACATACATGCTCTCGAAAAACATTCATATTTCAATGGGAATTTATAAAAATCTTCGGAACAAAATTTTGTGACAGACGACGGACAGACAGACAGACGGACAGACAGACAGACGGCCAGACGGAGAGACGGATACGTGAGTGACAGCAATAGGGCTCCGTTTAGACCCTTTTTTTGTGGGGAGGGAAATCATCCAATGACATCTCCCACTCTGGGTGGAGCGGGAGGGCGTGTCAGACTCTTACTGACTAAAACCCACCCCTTTTCCTTCCCTGCCTGAGTGCCCATGGGTACGGTAACTCATGTTGAGAATTTATCCGTTTAGACCCTTTGAGTACGGAACCCTAAAATATAGATAGTTATTTTAATAAAATTAAAAAAACAACAAACTTATTATGACTAGATACTTATTATTATAACTTTCATGGTAACAATTCGTAGTTAATATAAAATAATTTAAAGCGACCATTAATTTAGTTGTTACGTGCCGCGTTCATTAAAATTTTAAGTGTCACTGTGTATTCATTTTTAACCGACGAAAAAAAAGGAGGAGGTTCTCAATTCGAACGTATATATGTTTTTTTTTTTTTTTGTGTATGTTCAGTCCTCACTCCGTCATTTATGAACCGATCTTGATGATTATTTTTTTTGTTAGATAGGGTATACCTTAAGGGTGGTCCAGGGAAATCATGGTCTGGTAATGGAATCCTGATAAAATTGAAAGAAAACCTCGAAAATTGTGGGCACGTTTAGCGTTTCTGTACGTATGTTCGGCCCTTACTCCGTTGTTTATGAACCGATTTTGATGATTCTTTTTTTTATAGATATGGTATACCTTAAGGGTGGTGGGACCACCATTAAGGTATACCATATCTATATGTCAAGGAAATTAGGATCTGATTATGAAATCCTGATAAAATTGAGAGAAAACCTCGAAAATTGGGTACGAATATTGTTTCTGTTTACTTTTCATAGCTTTATCAGGTATTTGCTTTCAGGAATCATCACATCATGAAACTGAGCTGATGATGGAAACTATACCTTGCCTTTACAATAGAAATTAGATATAAAAAAACTGGTTTTAGTGACAGATAGCACTTAATATACTTTGAAGAAAAGATGTGTTTAGAATATTGGAGGTAACCTGAACTGGTCAATATCCTGGGAAACTCATGGAAGGATGGTTATATTATCAACTCAGTGCCGAGAGGAATGATGAAGGATTAGAAATTAGCCTCTAGAGTATTAAAAGATGATGAGAGTCACAAAAAAAACTTTTTTACAAAAAGAACAACCGACTTCCAAAAAAAAAATACACTAAAAATTTATAAATAACTTTAATTTCGGAAGTCGGTGTTTGTATTTTTACTTCTTCGCTATTTGACACCAACTTCCGAAATTAAAGTTATTTATAAATTTTTAGTGTATTTTTTTTTGGAAGTCGGTTGTTTTTTTTGTAAAAAAGTTTTTTATTTTTCACTTTTTAGTTGTTATACCCCAGAACTAGAAACCCCAATATAATGGAACGTGCAATTTAAACATTTGGAGAACACCAAAACGTCATCGAGGTTCACGTATTTTCCGTTTTTGTTCAGTTTCTCAAAAAGCGCTGAAGCAATTTCGATAAAATTTATATGGGACCACCTCGGGAGTATATTCTTTCAGATGAAAAACACACAACTGACGGAGAAATCGGGTAACATACATACAAAAAAAAAAAACATACAGACGAATTGAGAACCTCCTCTTTTTGGAAGTCCGTTAAAAATTCATAAAATAAAAAACTTTTTGACAAAAAATTCAACCGACGAAAAAGAACTAAAAAGCAAAAAATAAATTAACCTTTAAGTCCAAATAATAAAATATAATACATCTAGCCTACTTAATTTCTACGTACATATAAAATTTAGACATTTAATAATCAGATTGTTGTTTGGCGCCGACTCAAAATTAGTTTATATAAAATTTGATATTTTATGTAGGTAAATAAGCTCAATACTAAAGACTTATAGGTTAATTTATTTTTTGCTTTTTAGTTCTTCTTCGCCGGTTGAATTTTTTGTTAAAAAGTTTTTTTTTAATGTTGATTTTTCCTTTGCTCTTGGTTTTATTATTCTGTTAGCTTTAGCCTGCGGATTCACCTACGTTAAGTTATGTTTGAAATATTGGTTTTCGTAGGCATTATTTGCTACGAGACTGCGTAGGCAGACTTTGCGTAGCAAAAAACCGTAGCCAAGTTTTAAATGAAAAGTAAACATTTTCTTTGGCAGTGCAAGTGACTTAGAAATATCAAATTGTATTTTTTTATCGACGAATAAAAAGGAGGAGGTTCTCAATTCAACCGTATATATATATTTTTTTTTTAACCGACGAAAAAAAAGGAGGAGTTTCTCAATTCGACCGTATATATATATTTTTTGTGTATGTTCAGCCCTCACTCCGTCATTTATGAACCGATCTTGATGATTATTTCTTCGTTAGATGTTAGATAGGGTATACTTCAAGGGTAGTCCCATGTCAAGGAAGTCAGGATCTGATCATGGAATCCTGACAAAATTGAGAGAAAAACTCGAAAATTGTGGGAACGTTTAGCGTTTCTGTATGTATGTTTGGCCCTCACTCCATTATTTATGAACCGATTTTGATGATTCCTTTTTTTTAGATAGGGAGTAGTCACTTGTTAAGGACATCAGCATCTGATCATGGAATCTTGATAAAATTGAGAGAAAACCTCGAAAATTGGGCACGAATATTGTTTCTGTTTACTTTTCATAACTTAATCAGGTATTTGCATTTAGGAATCATCACATTATGAAACTGAGCTGATGATGGAAACCATACCTTTCCTAAACAATAGAAGTTAGATATAAAAACTGGTTTTAGTGACAATTACCACTTAATATGCTTAAAAAAAAGACGTCTTTAGAATATTGGAGGTAACCTCAACTGGTCAATATCCTGGGAACCTCATGGAAGGATGGTTACATCATCAGCTCAGTGCCAAGAGGAATGATGAAGGATTACAAATTAGTCTCAGAGTATTAAAAGGTGATGCGAGTAACAAAAAAAGAACTAAAAAGCAAAAAATAAATAAACCTTTTAAGTCTTGAATATTGAGCTTATTTACCTACATAAAATATCAAATATCATATAAACTAATTTTGAGTCGGCGCCTAACAACAATCTGATTATTAAATATCCAAATTTTATATGTACTTACAAATGAAGAAGGCTATATGTAGTTAATTAATCATTTTATTAATTGGCGCCGACTCAAAATTAGTTTTTTTTCGTCGGTTGAATTTTTTGTTAAAAAGTTTTTAGTACTAATGAAGACACGACCGTGGAGAGTTCAGGTGCAAAACCAACGACGTTACATGCTTTCCGAGGCACGGTGGTGTCACACCACCAACTTCTAAACTCCGGGCTGGTACTGAGTAATTCCTAATAAAAAAACCCAATAGCACTGTTGGCCTGACCTGGGAATCGAATCGCAACGAGACTTTTTCTCGTTGCGATTGCCAAAATGTAATTAAGGCCAATGAGGTAGTTAGGTAAGTATTAAAATATCAACAGCCTCATTCCCTTGAACAATTTTTAGGCCGTCATTGGGCCATTAGACGTTTGGCAATGCGCCACCGGTACCTACATGGTGAATATCCCACACACACGCACAAAACGTTTTGGGAACACATTCATTGTTCAGCTAAGGAGTTACACCTGTACAGTTACGGAGTGGAATGTCCTGCCGGAGTCTGTGATTCCTGATAGCTACAACCTGGGAGTCTTTAAGACAAGAGTAAATAGATTACTTCTAGCCAAGTGTGCTTCATCGTCGATCACATCATCGCTTATCATCAAGTGAGATAGTAGTCAAGCGCGAGCCTATCAAAGTTAAAAAAAAACATATTGATAACTTTTTTATTTTTTAGTTGTCTACTATGTTATTCATCATCATCATCATCATCATCAGTCTTTTAATGTCCCCACTGCTGAGGACATTAAAATAAAAAAATAAAATAAGCTTTTACTGCTGCCATTTTTAACTTATTTGACAAAAATATTTAAATTGGTAATAGAGGTACGAAAACTGTTTAAATTAAATTAAATCTTATTTTCGGCATTTGATTGGTCTCCCCTCTTAACAGCTTGTCTTTTAAAGGCCTCCTCTAAGGCTTTCCACTTGTTTCTATTCTTTGCTATACGTAACCATTCCAGGAAGGCTACTTTCTTCAAGTCG
The DNA here is from genome assembly GCA_951329385.1 of Polia nebulosa. NCBI lineage: Eukaryota > Metazoa > Arthropoda > Insecta > Lepidoptera > Noctuidae > Polia > Polia nebulosa. Next base: position 16,203,111 of record OX589610.1, on the reverse strand, counting down.
TCTTCCCATCGCTGTGGCTGTCTTCCTTTACTTCTTCTGCTTTCTCTAGGTTACCATTTGTTTATTATTCTAGTCCATTTCTCTTTCTTACCTCTCTTGAGAGACTGGGGACATTAAAAGTGTGTTATTATGGCTTCTTAATTAACATTAAAACCACTAAGTTGGTATCATCATTTATCCGGAATGAAGCGAGAATTCCCGTTCTGTTTGAGTTTTCTATTAATCCCTCTAGCATAACAGCGATGGAATCAAATTAGCGTAATAACAGGAAATATCCATCAGCGTTCAAACGTAAAGCAAAACATTAGGTCCATCCATCCATTTCGAACTAGTACGTTAGGGCTAGGGTTGCTAGTTACAATATTTGAATAGAAATGTTCAATGATTTTAATTTATATTTTTTTACGAATCTAATAAACTACGCTGTAAAAAAGAAAGAAATTATGTTTATTTACGGTAAACATGACGCAAAGAAAGACCAAACACACATAAAAAAAAGCTAGGGGAAAACATGCGTAAAATCCACTCAAAACGGCCATCGCTCAACATAATGCTGCGACCCTATGCAAGACAGAGCCCCAGGGCTGTTTTCAGCGATAGCTGACGCTGATGTGATGACGCCGACCGGTGCAGCAAACAATGACTAAAATAAATACAAATACTTAATTCTAAATGTAATAAATATAATATTTAAAGTGGAAACATTCCGTTCCGAATCATGACGCACGCGCCGCGGGCTTTTATTAATTTGTGCCACTCAGCTGTCAGAAATCTATTTTTGACAATGACATACCTACTGTTAGTTTACCAGGTTTGGAAATACATGCCCAGGGTCTGAAAATCTTAAAGTTTATACAGACATTTACCGAACTGTCTGTACAAAATCTACCGAGGTAACATATGAAATAACAAACATTTTAAACTTTTTGACAACCGTTATATTGATCTCTCTGGTGAGGTTTTCTTCCAGAAAGTTGTCCATTATTACCTTATCACTCCTTCACACGTAACCCAGAGTTAGGCTGAGTTAGGTTACTGTTTCATTATTCATCGGTATTATAGGGACCTGGAGCAGCTTTTCTTAGTGCTGGTCCCTGGAGATTCCTTTTACGTTCCTGGGGGTTTGTCTTACTCGCTAGCGGTGCGAGAGTGTGGTGAATAAGAGTGACTGCTTATGTGTGTTGTGTTATAAAAGAAAGAGAACTGGCACATTAATACGTTATATTGAATAATGAAATTAATACAAGTGCCCTCTTCGAGCGGGCTAGGAGAAGTGTCCCCAAAAACAAAAGTCTTCCTTATACTTCTTAATTTTCAATCGGCGTTCCAAGAGTTTCTAGAATGTTCCAAACTTCCAACGTGCCAGTCTCCACCATAAGGTTGCCAACATAAGGTCGTCACATGAGCTACGCCCCTACGAATAGAAGCGCAGACGCTAGTAAGTCTTCTATTCAATTAAATATTTGAAAAGCCGATTGAGACCTACCTAACCCTATCCAGTTTTTCCCTGCCTAGGTGAGGAGTTATGGAGATGCAGAAGTCCATCTATGGATAACCATACTGCACCCCGAGTGATGTGGTCAACTTTCTTTTTATTAATTTGAGTCATTCGGCACACCACATATCCCGGCAATGCACATGGCTTCAGTGAGGTAAAACCTCACTAAAAGCCACACTGCTCTGCTAAATTTTCTGACCTAAGATGCTCTAGTTAGCATCTACCCAGAAGGGGTTTACAAAAAATAAAATTCAAAACTGTAATAATTTTAACTCCATTGGACGTTTATGAAGACCAGGAGAAAAAACGACCACTGTTATGAACACCTACTCACTGTTCCTGAACTTCCCCCAGAGTGCTCCATAAATATAACTTGAAGTATACTCTCTAAATGAATAATACATAAAAATTGTCACGGGCTCGGTCACACCATACAGAATCAACTCGATCCCACTTTGCGAAGGCATTATACCCCATAAACAAAGCTGGTATAAACCGACAAAAAACCCAGACACATCTTTCCCTAGGAGAGAGGATCACAATTCCCTCTACCTCCTAACCGTAGTAACATCTTTATTAAAATCGCACTCTGGAGAAACTCATACCTATTTCTCACTAATAATCGCCTAACAAATTTTTTTTTTTCATAGTATGTGGTCACATCTCCCATCAGTCTTCAGTCACGTCCGTGCAGCTCATCATATCGATTACATGAAACACACAAAAACACAACGATTAATATCACATAAAAAACAAAACAAATGAGAACCTCCTACTTTTGAAGTCGGTTAAAATTTAAACTTTTTCTATATTGTCAACCGTAGTATCGTTGACGTACCAGATATCTGACAATTATTTGTCATGTCAAATGACATCTGACACCACTGTCTATTCTCTAAAAATCTTTTTAAAAATAAAATAATTTTCAAAAAACAATTTATAAATTTTTTCTTAAATTTCCAAAACTTATATTTACTTACAGATTTCCTTAAAAGAAATGCCCTCTTTATATATAAATTTAAAATAAGATAGTGCAGGGCCCCCTAAATATGCACCTACTATTAGTGCTAAATCATTTTCAGGCCATTGATTGATGGCGGCTATTTGGCAAAATTGCATCAGGAAATCGTCAAACGCGCAGCTTGCGCCGATGCCAGTAAAAAGTGCCATATCGTGCTACTTAATATTTTTATAACCACTTATCTATCAATCCTGGTGCCGTCGCTATGTTTGTCCACCACACACCGTTACCGTTGCCGTCACTCTTACATACGGCGCTCGTTCCAGGCGCTCGCCGCCACATATAGGGACCTGGAGCAGCTTCTCTTAGTGCTGGTCCCTGGAGATTCCTTTTACGTTCCTGGGGGTTTGTCTTACTCACTAGCGGTGCGAGAGTGTGGTGAATAAGAGTGACTGCTTATGTGTGTTGTGTTATAAAAGAAAGAGAACTGGCACATTAATACGTTATATTGAATAATGAAATTAATACAAGTGCCCTCTTCGAGCGGGCTAGGAGAAGTGTCCCCAAAAACAAAAGTCTTCCTTATACTTCTTAATTTTCATCGGCGTTCCAAGAGTTTCTAGAATGTTCCAAACTTCCAACGTGCCAGTCTCCACCATAAAGTTGCCAACATAAGGTCGTCACAGTATCGTATGATTTTGGAACAGTGGACAAATATCCTTTGTGCTTGACAACCCAGGGGTAGACTACATCAGCAAAATGGTGTGCATGCGACATCGACTTTAACCCTCACTAGACCCTTAAAAAAATGTCAACACTTCATAAATGTAATCTCTGACAGCCCTATTCCCAAGGCTTCACGTTGCAAGAGATACGTTGAGCAGATTGCATCTCCCTGTATATTTGAATGCATAAAAATCCGATGTTTCTACCTACCCACGAGCTTCGGTAGAAAATTTTAGATGCATCCCAAATCGTGTTGGCTCTTAGAAATATTTGTTAGCTTTGAAACAACGAATTGCTGGATGCATTGTTTTGAATTCGTTTTGCGAAAAGTGTCGGAAATGCATGTTAGGTTTTATGAAATTTATTGGAAATACTGATGCATAGGAAAATGTAACTTCGAAGTAGAAAATAACTGTAGGTAGGTTCCTTCTCACAGAGTGGAGGACTGTGTCCTAGCTGCGGGTACATTAGAAGCTGTTTACGCTTTTTTTTTTTTAGGGTGGTTGGTAATCAGGTGATTTCGCCAGCTCTGGGTGGAGCAGGAGGGCATGTCAGACTCTTACTGACTATTGATCCACCCGTGTTTCAGAGCCGCGGTAACTCATACGAACAATCCCGCAATACAGAGAGGAAGCCTGTGTTTCAGCTTTGGGAACACTAGAGGCTCTTTATGCTACAGTGACTTTCTTCAGTCACCAATTTATTATATATCATTCAAACAATAGTCAAACATAATAAAGAAAAAACAAACAGATGATTTACAATGCTAAGTCTCAAAGGACTACCATTTTTAATTCAAAGGCAAATCTCCTCTGCGAAGCTTAATTTAAATATTATCTCCCTCTTATTGTCATACTTTGTATGGTAAGAGATAACTAGTTTGTGCAAAGCTATATAGGTCGGCAAACCACAATGCACAAGACAGGTGCGTAATTAGGTTGATGAAGAAACTCCTTGGCCCGAGGTATAGAGCTCCAAACTCCACAATAAGCCAAGCGGCGCGGCAAGATAACGTGCGGACAAACGCCATCTTGGATTTTGGATTTTTGAAAAGAGTATTTTCGTGCTTTCTTCTACTTTAAGTAATTTGATTTTTCTAAGGTTCTGTCTATGGCAGTGTTTTTTTTAACTTTTGACTTTGATTTGTGCATTTAGCCTGTGTCAAGTTTAGAAAGTATTTAGTTTTTAGAAACAGAATACAGTCACTTTGTGTTCCATTAGAATGCAGATGTAATATAAGGTAATGTTGCTGGTATATATGCTTGTTTTGTTTTTTTTCTGTCATTTTAAACTAGTTTGCTGCTGTTGGTTGCATGAATTTTCATCAGCCAACAGCATTATTTGACTTGCTTTTTGTGACGTAGCGATATTTTTTTTCCAGAAACCTTTGTCTACCCTTCATCAATACATCCTAGGCGTATTGCTATTTAATATTATCTACCCTCCTTCGACCTAATCATTACCCAGCATACCCATTCCGTTTGCATGTTCCACAACTTCCTCAAAAGGCATTCATTACAAAGGAACGCTTTTAGAATTTCAATAGGCAGACGCTTAGCCCATAGATATGATCTAACTGCTATAGATCAGCGATAGTATTGTGTATTACCACGACCCAGTTCACACCACTAGGTGCTAGGGTTATTTGCTTCAGGAGCTACGAAATTTTATGGAGTAAGATGGCTTTGATTTTGCTACTTTCACCACCAGTACCTGTCTCACGACGATATCGGGTAATTTTTAATCAAAAGAAATTAAATTGTAATAAGTGCAAAATAAGATTTGATTCAGACTTAAAGATTCCGGAGAGGATATCAACTGTTTTTAAATATATAAAATATGCTGTTTTTCGTATCACTGAGCTCTGTGTCCTAGTGTTTAGTGACATATTATCTCAGTTAAACCTAGTGTTTATTGACGTATTCTCTTATTTAAATTTACTTCCTCCACATGTTCCTAGCTCCAAGCACACAAAGCAGTGCTTTGCACACGTCCTCACGCTCATACACGTATCGCACACACTACGCACATGCTACACGTCGCACTACATCCACCTGATCGCTGTCGTATCACTGAGCTCTGTGTCCTAGTGTTGTGACAAATTCTCTCAGTTAAACATAGTGTTTAGTGATATATTCTCTCAGTTAAACATAGTGTTTCGTGACATATTCTCTCATTTTAACTAACTTTCTCCACATGTTCCAAGCTCCACGCCCACGAAGCAATGCTTCGCATACGTCATCGTACTCTCGCAAGTTTCGCACCTGACTCACACGTGTTACCGCTGCCGATTCACTTAGCTCCGTGTATTGTTGTATGTCTTATTGTTTGCTGAATAGTACAGGACAGATCTTCTGATATTTTACGGCACAGTAACAGTACTGAGATTGATCTCAGGCTGACATTAAAGAGACTTAAAAATGATGGTAAGGAGCAATTTTGTTTTTAACCGACTTCGAAAAAATGAGGAGGTTCTATGTTCGACTGTATGTACTTTTTTATGTATGTCCAACGATTTCTCCGTCAGTTTTCGATCGATTTTCAAAATTTTCTTTTTATCCAAACGAGTATACTCCAGAGGTGGTCCCATATAAATTTTATTGAAATTGCCTCAGCGCTTTTTGAAAAAAATAACAAAAACAAAAAATATGTATACATAGATGACATTTTGGTTGCCTCGAATCACATTAATTATTCATGTTATTCTTCAATAATGTTATTGGGGTTTTCAATTTTGGCGGCTCAGTTCTGGGGCATAAAAACTAAAAAGTAAAAAATATAAAAACTTTTTCCAAAAATTACAACAAATAAAATATAAACACCGACTTGTTATTGTCTTCATTTTTGGAAGTCGCATGTATTTTTTGTAAAAAGCTTTTGTTATTAGTGGTCTGTGTCGTTTGTCTAGTGCCTCTAAATAATTATTGAGTTAAAATTCTTATTTTGCACTTTCCAACCTCCAAATACGTCCTGAGGTTTAATATCCACCAAAGCGTGAAGAACTCCATTTTTTTTTTAAGTACTATCTAAATCGTCCCAGAAAGGGACAAATCTACAGGTCTAAGGCCGAGCACTATACATATTTATTACACTATACGATATTTTTACAGTGTTATCAGAATGGCATTAATGCTTCTTAATAAAGACCTAAAAGGCAAACTATCTCGACGACCTAGTACTGACATATTTGTACGGAGACAAAAATCTCAGAAAAATCGAGAACACTAACTCCAAATAATGAGATAAAACACATACTTACCTACATTTTGTATTAGGTATTTTATTTTCAGTGTATTCTTTTTCACTTTCGAACATATTATCAGTTATTATATCTTCTATATAAATAAAAACTAATGGCTAAATATGTATCTAAACGAAAAACTCGAGAAAGGCTGGGCCAATTTGGATGAACTTTGTCCAAACTATTCTTTGAAGCCTCAGAAAGGTTTATTTATTTATTGAAACTTCATATTCAATAGTGGTACATATGCGGACTTATATAACAAGGTATTCTCTACCAGTCAACCTTTTGGTTTAAGGTTCTTGTGAAATATTGGAAAATTATATGTGGGTGAAACTGCGGGGCACAGCTAGTTTCCGATTAAATAACGGCGAGGAGCGGCCAAGTAACAAAGAACCGTAAGAAATAAAAGGGGTTGTTCCTCTCTTTGTGTTGCACCGGATGTGAGGGAACTGGAAGTGTTAGGGGAGGAAGTGACTCTACCGGTACGGCCTTGCTGTATCTAGGTTAAGATTGAACTTGTTTCCAAATTATTTCACTTAAATAGGTTAGAAATAGTACGACACCTCTGTTTACCTTAAATGATTCATTTATTTAATATTTGTTGATTAAATAATCCAATAAATCAAAGATTATAAAAATCACAATGTTAATGTAATAGTACAATGTTATCATCAGCAGCAGCCCTATCATACAACCATCATCTTTACGGTGAGAGAGAGAGACGTCGTTATACAGGACGAATAATAATAATAATAAGACATTTATTTCGGACGTAGTCCATATACTGTTAGTAACACAAAAAAACCTTATAAGCAATTGTTAGTACATATAATAAAAAGACACAAAAATCACAAAGTGGCACCGCACAGGAATGCCAGTTTATGCCAGGCCTTGGACGCGACCACCCTCAGTGTGAAGTCTCATCCAGTGCCGCCACATCGGCAAGTCCCAGCGGTCCACGAACACACTCAGAAGGCTGTTCGAGCTGGCCCGCATGCGCCTCATAAGGGACGCACAGCGCTTCCGCATGATAGCATGAAAACCATCCACGCTTTTCATCACAAACATTGCTGAAGCGCTGCAATGGCGCGGCAGCCCGAACAGCACCCTGAACGCGTTATTACGAGTATATTGTACTCGCAGAGCACTGTATGTACGCTGCGTGTACTTAGTCCACAGGCTGCAAGTGTAAAACGATTGACAGAAGGCCTTAAATAATGTCACTTTGACTTGCTCGGTACACCGTGCAAACCTGCGGGCCAGCATGTTACAGCGCACAGACAGCGCCCTGCGCTCCTTCTCCAATTCAAGGTTGTCACATATATCCTCTGAGACCCAGTGACCCAGATACTTAAAATTAGACACCCTGTTTAAGCTGGCACCACAAAGATACAAAGGAGGAACATTAGCGACAGATTTATTACCAGCCTTAAACACCATCACTTCACTCTTCCTCACATTATATCTGAGTCCATGGGCTCGTGCATACTTTTCACAAATACTAAGTAGTCTACGCATGGCACTGATTGACGGGCTCAGCAGCACCATGTCGTCCGCGTAGCTAATATTATTGATACACTTACCATCTATATGGCACCCTATGTTTGTTCTGCTGAGCTCGCCGATCAGCTCGTTCATTTATAAGTTAAAGAGACGAGGAGAGGTTAATCCCCCCTGCCTCACCCCGCACTCCAACCCATACACGTCCGAGTGTGAGCCCGCCCACCGCACAACATTCCTTTGACTCGAGTACCAATATCTCAACATTGCAATAACATCACGTGGCACATCTGTTTCATTTTTCATCTTCTGCCACAGTACATTATATGATACCAAGTCGAATGCCCTGGACAGGTCCAGGTAACAGGCATAGACCGGCGTACTCCTGGCTGTATAGTACTGCACAGTCTGCTTGAGGCACATGATGGCACTCTCGGTCGAAAGGCCAGATCTAAATCCAAATTGAGCATCATGAAGCTCTATATGCCTATCCAGGTGTTTGTCAAGCAGACTGTCCAGCACTTTTGCTATCACAGTAGCCAGCGAGATTGGTCTGTAGTTTGCCAGGTCTGAGTCCTGTTTTTTACAACCGGAACAACCACGGTATGCGTAAGTTCCTCCGGAAGGTAACAATGACTCACACATAAGCTGAAAAACATAGCAAGCACTCGAGACAAATGGGAACCAGCATACTTTAAATGCTCAATGCTGAGACCATCATGACCAGGGGACTTACCCCTCACCATTTTATGTATTACGGAGGCAACCTCCTTGGCACAAAACCGAACAGCAACGTCCCCTGCCATGATCCCAGCACCGCGTGTCAGGTCAGTCGAGCCTACCGGAGGAGATTCCACCCTAAAATGTTGCTGAAATAGGTTGGCTATATCACGAGGTGCATGCACGCCCGCAACGCTCACAGGTAGACTCGATTTCGGGTTCAATTTATTTGTCTTTTTCCAGAAATTACCAAACTGTTTATTCGAATGATGCTGTGCAATTATATCTAACTTGATTTGTTTTTCATTATCTTGACAAAATTTTACCCGAGATTTAAAAAGTCGCCTCGTTTGGCACATGCTATCGTAAATAGGTCCACTTTTTTGTTTCCCACTTAATAGCCAGTTTTGATAACATAATCGAGCCTCTCTGTGAGCACCGCTGACGTGTTTGTTCCACCCTGGCATATTTTTATGTTTCCTGAACACAGGACCAACATAGCTGTCTGCCGCCGCCTTACTAAGTATTCGCACAATATCGCTATATATTTGCTTTAAAATGCGCTTGTGATCCTCATTACATCAACAGTGATCAGCGCAGTGTGTAAATTCTGCAGGAAAATTAATATTTCTCAGTTGCGAGTGACAACTTTCAAAAAACTTTCCGATCTGTTCACTGTTTCTTTCTCCCCAAATTACTTTATTATATACGTTATCACTTTCAGTCACAATAATTTTCGGCCTTATCAATTTTAAGTCACACTCAACCAACAAGGGACAGTGATCAGACCAGTAAGCATCATGTAAAACGGACACTTTACGTACTGAGCGTCTCGCCGCACTGGTCGTCACACAGTGATCGAGCCAGCGCAGACAGCCATGTGCCTCACTCACAAACAACTCACCTGGGTGTGCATTAAAGTCCCCAAGTACAAATACAGACTCCACGGCACTATTTTCAATCAACGCATTTACTTCACTAAGACAATTGGTAAATGCAATTAAATTGTCGGCACTCGCGGTGGGCATGTACACCGATACGACCACAATTGACCTGTCACTGAGCACTACTTTAATGGCTGCAATACGCACATTATCACACGGTATCACTGTTACGCACGGGAACGCAGATTTCCTCCAGAGCAAGGCTACACCACCGTACGGCCTGCCCCTTAACACAACTGCTGTCGTATCCACAGCTGATGTGCCCGTAAACGCAAACCCGTCATCGATAGTACCGAGAAAAGGTACGTCATGCGGCAACAACCAAGTTTTAATATAAGATAATAACCCATTCTTCCCCAAAGCTCTTTGAGGCTTTGATGCTTTTTATTCGTGTCAATGACATCAAATTGTGATGATTTTTGTATGGCTTTTGATAAGTTTATGTACATTATTTTACTAACAATATTTTTATATGTTTGTTTCAGTGTTCTACTAATACTCGTCAGCAAGTTTCACATAAATCCAAGTTGTAATTTAGCAAATAGAGTTCTATCACATTTTTTAATTTATATTTTTTTTTCTCTCCTCTCCATGCACACGTTTTCTCATAGCACATCTGACATTGGCAGAATTGTCAACATCGGCACGATTGCCAAAGAGAAAAATAGAATAGAATACGTGAATTTGTGATTTAATTAGAATTTACCTAAAATCCAGTGTTTTTGTAAAATGTCTAAAAACTCCTTAAAGAATCAAGTTTTACGAATAACTAAACATGTCAGAGGTTCAATGTGTGTTGAAAATTACAATATTGAAATACGAAACATCGAAATGGCGGCTTGTTTACGTAAGTATTTACTGTACCTATTATTTATTTATTTTAAGTATGATTTACTAAATAATCTCGTGAAACATCACTCGTAATGTGGAAATTAGTTAATAATTAGTATTTACAAACACATAGAACAGTATAATACAACGATAAAATAGGTAAATATTCCATCTTGCCGTAACTTGACTCGCCGTCGGCTGGAAAATAATGATGGTAGGTATCTGGTCTTCGTTTCGGTTTATTGTGGTGCTCAAAACATTTCACGTAATGACTCAGGGGTATCTAAAAAAAGCTTATATAGTCTAGTTTAATTATAAATACGAGTAGGTTTTAAAGACACAAACTACAAAATCATTGATTGATTGATTTTTAAAGGTCTTTATTAACAGAAATGTATAAAAAGTTAACAGAAAGATCTTATTCTTAATGTAAACAAACATAATCCAAATCATGTTAAGTAGAGTAAATCACCACTTTTAAAATATATTTATAGTATAATGAACAAATTACTTTTAATAACTAAAAATTTAACAAAACATTAAAATATTTTTTTATTATGTAGGGTTTGCAGACCCACATTTTTAAATTTAAAAAAATATTATAAAGAAAACGAATAAGTAACATTATTTGATAGGTCTTGTCACTGATATTTAATTACCAAATTACTTTGGGAACGTGTTATACAAAAACAATGTAATGTAAACACATTAATAAGGTAACAGCAATTACGCTGGTAAGGCGGTAAGTGAGCTAGCGTCAAGCAACTAGAAAATGATGATGAGGCAGTTTGTACCTTTTGTAAGTCCTAGGCCTGGCATAGAGCAACCTGGTGGAACTACTCTTACCAATGTCTGAGACCAGATAATTACGATGACGTGGATTGGTGAAAAGGAAGAATTTACGGGATATTTTCAGAATGAATTTTTTGATTGGTGGAAACTTAATGTGGTGTGTGTGTGTGTGTGTGGTGTTAAGTTTTGTAAGGTTTGTGTAGGGAGGTGTGTAAAAATTTGTTTGAAGTACAGAAGACGTTATCGTAATTTAAATTTTACATATATCGATTTTCTATAGTTTCAGCTATACAGACGTATTTTTATTTGTGTGTAGCTGCAGTAGTTTACTAGATATTAAGCTTTAATTTGGAAACGGCACAGAGCGCTTGTGCGGAAAAAGTCCCGAGCGAGCGGATGAACGGTAAAGAATAGTGCACGGGCCCCGCGCGGACGTAGCAGTGTATAGGTAGGTTTGTTTGATAAATGATGTTAATTTTGTAAATAGGTTTTGTAAGTAACACTTTTACTTTTTTTAGTTTTTTGAGATGAGCTTTTGAGGAAAGCACCACGGAGATTGGAGTGCACCTGTCTAGACAGTGCAAGCATTTTTCAGTTATCGTGTATCTCAACTCAGAACTTTAATAAGCTCAACGGACCGTCGAACAATACCAACGTAAGGACATATGAGTAGGCCGCAAAAGTACTCAAACCGCCAAACAATCATGAAATCTATGTGAATATAACAACCTACATAGTCCTCACATTCATGAAATGCTATATGAGGGCCATACAGATAGATATATAAATAGACCATACACTGTAATGGTCTTTTGAAGAAAGAACCACACTTATTTGAGTAGACCTGTCCAGTCTGTACAAGCATTATAGTCGAATAGCTCAACTTAGAACTAATAAGGAGCTCAATGACTCGACGAAAAATACCAAAGAAATTATATTTGGGTAAGTTGTCGACATAACTTTGGTCTGAATTTGAAATGGCGCACAAAACAAGCTGTTTCATATTATAGCGCTTCTATAAAATATTATTAAGACGAATACCTACCATTGTGCACATATTAAGAGACTAATGTCTTGATATATGTGCACAATGCTGAAATCTGTCCAAATGTCTTAACATTTGATTTCAGATCAATTTACTTAAGTAATAATATTTATTAGTCAGACAACAAATAAAATGTACACTAATACAATTTATTATTCTGTTGTGATATTGAAGCTAAAATTCAATGCCTATAGAAGATTAAACCTGAGGCACACTTGCCATTTATAAAAATTTTTGGTGCTGGATTGGTTCTCACCGAGAAACGAAAGACCCAGTGCCTGAGTAGTAGGTATGTAGATACTAAATCTAGCGTTATATTTCGTGGAAAACAATTAGGTGTTCTTTTTAGCGTAACATAGCAAGAAATACATCACATTATAACGCGCACCGTTTCCGAACGTCTCCAAATGCATTAAATATGACGCCACGCCGTTAAGTTGGCAAGGTGTACGCCGCCAAGACGCCAACCAAACAACCGCGTCCTGCCACCCGCGCCTCAGACCTCTCTAGCCTTTTTTTTCACCCGAGCAAGACAGTGAGACACACGTGTGCGCCTGACCGCTTCCCGAATCTTTTGTTATATCGTTACTTCTTAACTTTCACCCTTGTAAACTGTGTCATTTACAATAAACCATTTTCTGAAAACAAGTGTTGCGAACTTTAATATAAAAACCCACGCTTACAACATACAATAAAGTTGTTTTATCTATTATTATTTAATATAAACTACACATGTTTTCCCCGATTAGTTAGGCAGATGAGTACGTATTATAAGGCGTACCTACCCATATTTTCCTAGTTATGTATAACATATTCATTACAACATGTTCACAAAATATTCATGTTTTTATTCACTTTTTTGAGAGGAGTGGTTATGAAATAATTTACATAAAGTAAAGCGGCTGCCTGCATTTTTTATGTCCAGACCACTAACTCACCACTGCTCAGTTAAGTAAAATTCTTGCGTGCCTATTTCCACTGCTCGAGCTGCCACAGAAAAAAAAACCTGATGGAAAACGACCTAGGGATTCAACCCAATACCTTATGTTCAGTGGTAGAGCAACCACTGAACCAACCAGACAGTTAAAATTCTAATTTTAGTTTTTTTTTTTCAGTTGAAAAAAACTCTGTCTTGTGTGCCTAGAACCTTAAAACGAAAGTTTTCGACACTCGCTTAAAAATATGATCTATTTTCGTTATTCAAAATGATTCATCATCTTTTCAATTCGCTTCAAATGAATGAGAAGTCGACAGTCATTCTAGTTAAATGACTTATGATTAACGATACTCCGAGCTAACTGGTGACCACTTATTCTTGACCTGCGGCTGATTTGGGAACTTATTCACAAGAACTGAGTTTAAATCATTGTTACATTATTCCTTAGCAAGCAGCGCCACTGCGCAGTCTCAAGATACACTGAACATGTCTTTACTCAATTGTTTTTCATTTCTCTGTATTTTGTTTTTAGATTAACATGAAAAGCTAAATACAAACAGATGGATTTAAAACTGGAATTTTCACTTCTTTTTTTTCATAATTACAGTTTTGTTGTTTTATTTTCATTTCAATGGTAATTCACAATTAACTATTAACCTACATGATTCTCTAATTTGACCATTACATGTTGGTTAAATTTCGATGAGTCTAGTGTTTTAACTACTAACCTATATAATATGGTTCTCATTTAATCATTAAGTACATGTTTTATTGTATGGACTTTAAAAGAGACTTTGATCTCTGAGTTTGTTTCGGTGTTTTTTCTCAGAGTAACTTGAAACACCGACATCCTCTAGTTTAAATTAACGCAAAAGATTGACATGTAAGAGTTTTATTTATAACTAACTAATTTCTAATTCTTATCTCACTACAAATTGTAGCGTCTTTGCTTCCACATTCATTCCACTCTATAATTTATCTCTTTGCCAAATTTCATCCCGATCCGTGTAGACGTTCTGAATTTATTGATAAACAAACATTCATCTATCCAAACTTTCGCATGTAGGTATGATAAAATTAGTAGGATTATGTAGGATTTTCAAAATAAATATAATTTATCATTCTTAGGATGAAATCTTATACTATAAATGCATAAAATTTAAGTAAGCGTGTTGATAAAAATTTTTTACGCCTTTTTACGAGGTACCTATAAAAGGAACCTAACAAGCTTTTTGTCTAAAACTTAGGAGGAAAGAAGCTTTTAATCTTCAGCAAACTTACGTAGTACCTTTCAACTTTGTGGACATCAACATTATTTAAGAAAGACCTATCTTTCGCCTCATAACTTAGTAAATACATTTTTTTAACAGGCTTCAAAATATTATTAATACAGGGTGTAACGGAAAGGTGTGGTCATATTTTAAGAACTGTATATGCCTATCGATACAAACAACTTTTTTCAAGAAAACCTGAGGAAGTTCTCAAAAAAAACTTTAACCTCCCATACAAATATTGCTCAGCTGACGATAACTTTGTATGGAAAGTTCAAGTAATTTTTTGGGAATTTTAGTTTTTTTCTTTGAATAAGTTGTTCATATCCATGAGCATGATCGGTTCTTAAAATATGACCACACCTTTCCGTTACACCTTGTATGATAAAAGTTTAAAAATACCTTTTTATCTAACCCCGATAATGACGTCACCATTTGACTTGCCACACCATGCCTCTCCACCATAGAGGAAAAGTATTATAACAGTTACAGGAGTCTGTGTTTCCTGACAGCTACAACCTGGACGTCTTTATGTTAAGATTGAATACGTTACTTCTAGGCAAGCGTGTTCCATCGTCGACTACATCATCACTTACCATCACGTGAGATAGTGCTCCAGCGCGGGCCTACAAATGATAAAAAAATATTTAGAGTTTGACAAATTGATTAAAATCGTGTATTGTAATGAAACCACGCCACTTCACAACAAAGGAACACAACATTAATTAAAGACAGACAAAGTTAGCAAACGTTTCATAAAATTATGACTGAAGCTGTTAAGGCTAAACAGTTTCAGCACACAGAAAACTCACCTTTACCAACACAAAACAAAGTTCAAAATCCTAGTTCTCCTCAAATCGCTAAAATAGGGTTCGCACACTTCCATCCATTAGTTGTAGGCATATATATAGCGCGTACATAAATAATTCAAGATGGAGTCGAAAACTCCAACACTTAGTGAAACCGTTAGTCAGACCCTAGGAATTATTAATAAGGCTAGGCACATCATTGAGCGTCGTTTGTTCTTTGTTTCTAAACATTACTCCTACTTGCACAGTCGGTTAGAGGTAATAGTTATGACTTTTGGGTAAAAAGCTTTTTTATGTGGGATAACAGATGTTTGTCTGGAAATTCAGGGTTAAAGTGAAATAGTGAAATGAGATAAAAATGTTTGAGATGAGTTTTCTTTTTCAGTTTGAAGAGAAATTGGTTTCTGAATGTTGCTTTACTTACTCTTTACAAGACAAATTGGTTTTATTTTTCATTAAGAAAGAATTATAAAAGATGCATAATCCCATTCATATTTTTTGAGTCTACTATGGCGGATTAGTTTTCGAATAAGTCTCTTTTTATCACAAAAACAATTAAAACAAAGCAAGAAGGCACTAACAACATTTATAACGATTAATCCGAGAACGATTTTGCAGTGCAAAATAATCAGAAGGTATTAATCAGATTAGTGATAGATAATGAATATTCTTGACATCCTCCAAACAAAAATAGTTCAGAAGGTTGACTTCATACAAGAAGCGAAAACGCACGCACACATAGACACTTTTTTTACGGTGGACAATGGTCAAATAACTTCTCCCGCTCTGCGTTGAATAGGAGGGCGTGTCAGACTCTTACTGACTTAAACTTACTTGTGTTCCTTTAGTTGCCTGTACTGTGTACCAGGACCACGACAAGACTACATTCTTGGACGACTTCCTGATGGAAGCCGTCCAAGTTACCGTTTACCGATGACCTAGTGAGAGCCGCGGGAGTCCGCTGTATGCAACACGCGCAATGCTTGGCAATGGGGTGATGGTTAAGGAAGGCCCATGGCCAGCAGTGGACGTCATCATCACTCTTTTAATGCCCCACTGCTGGGGCACAGGCCTCCACTCTGTGAGAGGGTGTGGGGCGTAATCCGCCACGCGGGCCTAATGCGGGTTGATGGATGTCACATGTCTTCGATTTTTTGGTTCTAGGACATGCCGGTTTCCTCACGATGTTTTCCTTCACCATTTTGAGAGCAGTGGTGGTGAAATAATTTACACAAAGTAAAGCACCTGCCTGGGTTTGAACTCACGACCTACAACTTGTAATTCGCGGCAGTTACCACTGGGCCACCACTGCAGTGAACGTATTTTGTCTGAAATTATGAGAAAATTGATAGCTTGATTTTTAGAGTCAACCTTCTGTACTATTGTGTACCCTTTGTACTATTGTATTATATTATTATGTGCCCTTGGTGATAAACAAATTAATGATCAACGATTTATTTGCCTCATTTGTTTATTTTGCAGTTATTTTAAATTATAATGTTCGAAATTAATGGGATAAAGTTTCATTACTGGATGTAATTATTTGAATTGATTGATATCAGTTAATTTAGTGTTTGTTAACGAGCAGCAGCGAGATAAAATATATTATTTAAAGTATTTACTATAAATGTAAATTGTTTTCGATATTTTATTTTTCTTATTAATGATGATAAAACATATAAAGAAAAATTCTAACAAACATGAAAGTACCATATTTTTTTTTACTGAAATAATCATGTCATAATAATCTTTCTGTAAATCATTATTTTTTTGAAAATTAATTCAGCATAGACCGTAAAATAACTGTATTTATTTTCTTCAATCACTTTCGAGATCCAAAACTTTTTCCAGTAAAAATATTTTTTTCAGATGTATACTTTTCCCCCACACGAGATTTATTCATTACTTCTATTTTCATTTCAGATATTCCTTTTAAAATAAGAAATGGCTACAATATATTGAATTTAAGTTTATAAATCAACCGAGGACATTTGTTGAATTTATTCTCTACGTGCGGTGTTTAAAATAAAAATGAAAAGAATTTTAAACGTTCGTGCGAATATTTATTTTGTAGTCGTTTTTATTTTTCATGCTAGAGTTGTGGAAAACGTTAGATACGAAAAATTCTAGTATTTTTTTACAATTATAAACAAACTCTGTCGCTGTGATTGGCTGACCGGTTTTCTGTGGCTTATCCCACATGAATCAGGCTCCAGTCCAACGTAAAAGTAACCTCTGGGTAGCTCAACGATATAGTGTTGCTTTCCGTCTGTGAAAGAATTTTCATAATCGGATCAGTATTTTCAGAGATACTCTCCTATAAATGAATAATTTAACCTCTTTATAATATCAGTTTGTTTAGATCAATGTTATTCAACCTGTGTGTGTCAACGCGACCCAAGGGGGGTCCTAAAGTCTTGATTCGCGTTCTTGGTCGCGGTCGCAATTCAGGTAAAAGTAAAACACAAGGGTTTATTGGTCCTACACTACCTACAATAAAAACTTAACCGTATCAGTAAGGAAGCTATGCATTCTTTAGTATCTTTTCTAACAATGGTTCTATTTTGCTCACGCTAATAGTGTGTGATTTGATATAAAATCCACTAAAGGCGTATAGATTCAAAAATTGATCACTATAGCACAGTACGCCCGCTCGCTCACATGCAATGTTAAGGCACTATTAACTGCCAATGACCTTGAGTGGTTAGCTTGCGTGTTCTGTGTGCTGAGCTCACATAACGCGGCGTACATCGACCCAGTAATAGGACTCGCCCATCAAGAAGCGCTGTCCGAAATTAGACGCATTATTCATATATACATTAAACAACAGATATTGTACTAAGACACGTATACTAAAATATAATAATTAAATTATCTTTGAAATATACGCTTTATAGATTTTGCGTGATTCTCAATTTTTTATCCGCGTTAGACATAACTTTACAAATTAATTATACTATGTTATAAAAATATAATTTCAAATTGTCTAGAGTAACATGTATTTTTTCCAAAGAACTAAGACTACGACGACGACGACGACGAGACGGAATGTCCAATTAAAAACCATTAGAAGTCGTATAACTGCGCCTTAAGGCCCGGCTTAGGGGTCGAAACATTTTTTTTAATAGGTGTGTAACAAGGCAGCTTATGCTTTGTTGGTTTTCAGACCTACATTTCAAATTATGTTCTTTCGTACCTAGTTTTTAGGGTTCCGTACCCAAAGGGTATAGTATATTTTATAATTTATTACTAAAACTCCGCTGTCCGTCTGTCTGTCCGTCTGTCACCAGGCCCTGCAGTCTCGACATTGATAGCGAAACTTTCGTTAGCTACCGATCGCTGTTTTACTAGCCGTTAAAAAACTCGCTCATTCGTGAGGAAAAATTTTAGATCATGACCTGATAAAATAATTGATTTTCTTGAAATATGTACAGTGACGGCGTAAATTTTAACTTGCAAGCACTATTTTTCATAAAACTTTATTTATTTAAATTATAATGAATAACTTTTACCGCTTGTAACAATTAAATTTACATGGCAAAATATTAAAGAACATAAAAGTTTGCCTCGTTGCAACATTAATTTCTTAGCGAACGAATTCGGTCGTTACGCGATCGTTAACTATGTCGAGATTGCAGGCCCTGGCTGTATCTCATGAACCGTGATAGTTAGACAGTTGAAGTTTTCACAGATGATAAATTTCTGTTGCTGTTATAACAACAAATACTAAAAAACATAATAAAATAAACATTTAAGGTGGCTCCCACACACCAAACGTGATTTTTTGCCGTTTTATAGATAATAGTGCGGGACCCTTCGTGCATGAGTCCGACTCGTCCTTGGCCGGTTATTTAATTTCAAATTTAAATATTCTTTGCCTTCTATCTAATTCTTATTTTTCATTTTTAAAATCAGTTTGGATTCAACTTCCGAGCTGGAAGCTGCTATATGGTAAATCTGTGCAAGAATACAATGAACTATTAATAAAATATTTATCTTACGTCCCTCTTCCTGTGTCACCTGTGGTCTGGAAGTACCGGTGCTGAACCCGACTGTACTCCGTGGATGCGGCTTGACTATATTGTAGGCCCCGAACGTCGCAAATGACACAGCGAAACAACCTTAATGACTTGCAAAACAATATTATTATTTACTTAGGTTTGAATTTAGTTGATAATTATAGATAGGTAATACTTTAAATGTAAAGGTAGGTGAAGCTGTGATGGATACAATGTATCATGTAAAAAGTAGGTCATTCAAACCGGTAAGACATTGACGTAGGTAGGTATTTAGGTCGAGAAAAAAAAATATAAAGTCATTTAATTTTTTAACTATGTGTAGATAATTACTTTAGGAATTAATCACTGCTTATTTAGTTATTGTGTAACTATCTGTATGAAACAAGCACTTGTAAAATCTCTGGGTTTATGAATTATGAAGGCACAATAGGAAAGAAAACGTAGGTATGTGGGAGGAGTACAAGGAAAGGTCACTTAGCTGCATTGGCCAGGCTGCTGTACGGCGACTTCGATTGATATCACTGTGTCTAGACCGTAAATCAGGTGTAGGCTGCAATGGCTGAACCACCAAATACTCCAAAATATCGTTTCTTGAGTAACAGATCTGTAGCTTAGTTGGTCAAGCTGACCGGGCTTGTATTTCTTGATAGTTTTCCGTTTTGCAAAATGTCCTGTCACGGTCGGTGTGTCTTTTAAATAAATGAATAAATGTTTTATCTATCTATCTATCTATCTATCTATCTATCTATCTACATCATTGTCATTTTCTTCAGCAACTGAGTTACCAGTTTTTCATGAGTTTTCTAGAATAGTGAAGTGCAGTTTTTGACCAGGCAGATTTAGGCATGAGTCCTGGCATTAGCACAATTTAAATATGTAAAACGTATGTTAAATATGTGTACGTACGATTAATGAGTGCTTCTTCTAATCTAGCCTTCTGTAAATATTGAAATATACGTCTTAATTCGTCGTGCTCGTGTGTTTTACCTTCATCTAACTCCTCCTCATGGTGTCGCTCCTACGTCCCTCCGCTACGTGACAGGTGTCGCGATACCCCTTGGTACTGGTTATCAGACTTTCGGGTTTATAACGACTCGTAACGACTGTCAGAGATCTGCAATTGACAGCCGGGAGCAACGGCGTAACATGCTTTCCGAGGCACGGATAAGATAAGTATAAGGTTATATTGCATACCTATTCATTTGCTTATGAATTATAATAATGCAAATAGCTAATTCAAATCAATTTAAAACAATCGACAACTAGTACAATGACCCCTGTCATTACCGAAGACAGTCTATATATCTGCATTATGTAGTTCTAATTGGATATCAAAGTGTCAACTGACAGAGGCCTAAATCGTTATCAATTATATGAACTAATAACTGTATTTGACAATAGATCGGCTGTCATCGCTAACAAGAATCTAGTTTCAAATAACATCGATCTACCAGCAATTGCGTATAGTACCTCTACCTACTCATATATTCTTTATTTACCGTCTTATTCAGTAAACAAACACGAATCGAAAATGACGAGTTCCTATCAAAAATACGTTGTGAATTTTGTAAAATCATCATCATCAATCGAAAAACGTCCACTGCTGGATATTGGCCTCATCCAAGCGTCAGCACATCGACTGGTCCTGTGTTTCACACATATAATCTATGAATTACATATTTATTTCCGTTTTACTAACCATAGAAACGAATTAATTGTCTCAAAATCAAATCAAAATCAGAGTCCGCCATTTTTGTTTAACAACTATCACAAGCACGAAAAAACTTCATTCAGAGGGGTAAACCCTGTCGCACTGCCAATTCTCTTCTCCTTCGTACTCCGCGTCACACTTCCAGCCGCTATAATGGCTCCTTTTCTGTTACTGCAGTGCGTCTCTGGAACTCTCTCCCATACTCACTACGCGACAGTCCTTCTCTAGATGTCTTCAAGAAGAAAATCAAAGCGCGCTTCCTCTTAAATTGACATAATATTAGTATATATTGGTATTTATCAGTATGTAGGTATAATATATATTTGGAATTATTTATGTAGGTTTATATGTTTTGTGCACTGGATCCTACCCTCAAATGTGATCTCTCTCTATCACTCAAAGGTTTGCTGGGAGAAAACTCAACATTGAGTTAAGCTCGCCTTTGTACATGCATTGTGTAACCACTAAGTACTATGTGAAGTTTTTGGTGTACAATACAGAATTAAGAAATATCGGCCAAGTGCGAGTCCGACTCGCGTGCAAAGGGTTCCGAACGAATCATATTTTTATTACGTTTTTTTATTCAAACCATATACTTCTTACTTATAGGTTTTCATGTAAATAAGTAAGAAAAAAAAAACTATATTCTGTATTTTAGACTCAGTAGTTTCGGAGATAAGGAAGAGAATAGTCTATTTTCTATAATAGCTGTTTGTATTAAAATAAAAAAATAAAAATTGAGACCTCCAAAATATTCACTTTCATTTGATAATATATGTCACACGGTACAGTTTTGAAAACTATATTTTCAAATTTACGACCCCTCTTGTTCATGCTGACAAGGCGTGAATCATAGTCCGCACCAGGGGACGCGCGGAGGGTGCGGTGCGGTGCGGGACGAAACCCGCACGCTGGCCGCCGCCGCCGCCGCCCGCCATTGACTCCAATACTGAACACGATCGACGACACGCGCGCATACTCCTTGTCCAAGTTCCCAACATTATACTGTCTTTAAAGAACCACAATATAAGTGTTTTACAGTCCACTTTACTTTCATTTATAACCTTTAGTAAGGTCTTTAACACTCTACTCCAAATTCATTTATTTATCTAACACGTCAGTATTCGGGTCACTGATATTCATGCTTGCAGCAAATTTCAACTCAATCGGTCCAGTATTTTCGGAATACATTGGCTGTGACAGACAGACAGTCATATGAGTGATCCTATAAGGGTTCCGTTTCTGGTAACTCAACACCAAGATATATGCCATAAATTCATCTAGAATTGCACGCCACTACGAACAATACGAGAAAACTGTCCCATACGTTCTTCTCGGGGATCTGATAAAATGTCAGGAGTATGGATATTAATCACTGGCGTAAAAGAGCTTGTTAAGGTGAGAAGATTTGCTGAAAATTATTGAAGGATAAGATGCAAAAAGTTTGTAGATGACACGTTTAAAATGTAGATAGATGGCAGTGTGGTGGCGTAGCTCACTTGGGGCCAGTTTTCTGATCCGAAGTTATCTCAACCAGAACTTTAATAGAAAATGTACTAAGAGCATAGAGAGAGAAAATAGTAGTAAGCCGTAATAGTCATCGCCATCAATATTACAGCCGAAGCACATCCACTGCTGGACAAGTGGACTTAGGCCTCCTCTAAGTGACGGCATATTGACCGGTCTTGTGAGTCTCGCATCCATCGGATTTCCGCGACCCTCACCAGGTCCGTTTAATAAATAGGTTTAATATTAAAACAATTAGTTTCTTTTAACTATTGGTTGATTTAACTATGGATCAAAAATTCGCCCTTAGGATGATATTGTGACGATTGTAGACACAGCCTTATATTTGCGGGTGTGCACCGGCCTTAACTGGTTGGCTACAACATTCTAGAAGTATTGGAAAGCCGTTTGAATATTAGAATTTTTCTTTTTTTTTAGGCTTGACGTATGTGTCAGTTAGAGTGAGTTAGAAGTGAGCCCGTTCGAGTGTTTTCCCTATTATTTCAATATAAATAATTGAATTCGCCCTCAGCAGTTTAACTTATCCGCCCGTAGACAGATCCCTTCGATATAGTCCTCTCGCACCGAGTCAACGAGTCGCCAAGCTACGCGACGTCCCCGGGATTTCGAAGAGCCTCCAAGGAGCCCTGCAGGCCACAAGAGAGCCTGGATTCCTACAATATTATAGATGTGAGAGTAATTAGTTAGGTTAGGTTAGCGAGATAATGTATGAACACCGGGGTGGTTTTTAGTCAGGTTAGCGAGTGTCCACTTTTCATAATAATGTCAACACAACATACCTACTTGTAATATTATGTCTGTATCCCCGTATTTTAAGTAAACCTCTATCTTAGCCACAGAGGTTTACTTAGAAAAACTCAATAACACTTAGCCCGACCTAGCAATCGAACTCAGGAAATCACACTCAGCAGCTGTAGCCCATGTGGCCACTAGAATGAGGCAGTCATGATAATATCTTGTCTCAAATCACACTCAGCAGCTGTAGCCCATGTGGCCACTAGAATGAGGCAGTCATGATAATATCTGGTCTCAAATCACACTCAGCAGCTGTAGCCCATGTGGCCACTAGAATGAGGCAATCATGATAATATCTTGTCGCAAATCAAAATTCTTGATTCTGGAATACTACATAAAGTACCGAAAATACCTTTGTATTGCTTCATTTATTTATTTCACAAGGAACGTGTCAAAATCAACACGAAAGCCTTCAAACAAACAACTTCGCTTTGACTTACAAAACAAAACGTTTACTTAAGTAGTGAAACACACGCTAATTTAATCTGACTTCAACTTAAGCAGGCTGACTTCAACTTATTCCGTACAAGCGTACCAAGTTTGAATTGAAACTGGAGTATTTAGTAAATGGAGAGAGATGTAGGTACTATAGATACTAGAGGCGTGTAGCTCTGTGATAGTACTCCTTATGTGTGGTTCTATGTGTGTTAAAGGAAACACCAGTCTTAAATACTTGATATAATATATAATATTAATCCATCTTATTCCATTGACAACACACACTAGTCACATAAGTGAGTCAGTGATGAGTGAGTGTCTTAAGACAATCCAAATCTTTTCAAAAGTCGAAATAGTGTTTATGTATTTTCATCATGACGTGCCATGAGTTCTAAACCCTCTAAAGAGGTCGTGATGGAAGAGTCTTTGCAGTACCAAAAGAGGCAAATGTAGTAAAAAAATTTACCAACACTTTAATTATATATTGAGACGAGTCAAATTAGTAGAATTAGTTTGCATTAGAGAGGCAAATGTAACGTTACATAGAAAGCCAAAATAGTGAAAACTCTGTTAAATTTCACTTTGTAGAATTTCTGTGCCACAATATCGCTGCCAACATCACAAATGAACAGAAAAGTAAAATACCAACGTTCAGGTTATTTCTGGGTAATACGTCGGTATTCTTTCACCCAGTAGTTATTTATTTAATATTGTCTTAGAACTCCATTTCCTCCTACTCCGTGTTGCCGAGCACTTATTAATTTTACACCACAAAGTTTTAAATGCTAGGACATAGGAAAGTGTTGATTGTTGCATTACTATGCAACAATCAACACTTCGTGTTTTCATGCATACTTGCATGAAAACACGAACATAATATTTGCATGCTTGTCGAGTTCATATTTGCGAGCGTTAGAAATTTCTGGGGACCTATAAGTTCTATACTTTGTGTGGACTTATCATAAAATTGTGAATTCTGAGACTATGTAAACCTTACTTTATTCTGGAATGTTTGAATGATGAACGCTTACCTCAGACTGAAGTGTGGCTGATGAAATACGACTGACAAATATTTATGAGCTTTTTCGTGCAACATAATGTAGCCTTAACAGTATATATTTTTGTACTTGCTGAGATAGCATAATACAATAAAAACAAACAACCAGTTTAACCATTTTATGATATTAGTTTCGATTGTTTTGTTTATTATTATTTATTAGAATAACTGGCGACAGAAGATAAGTTACTAAGTCTGTTCTGTCATTATTTCATCGTTTTAGGTTTGAGTTATCGTGGTTATTCAATGTTACCTTTGGACATTGAATCAGCACTCGGCCCGGCTGACGCGCGGCCCAGTTAAAATAAAGATTTGGTTGCATCTTACACGCTTATGACACAAAGATTTTTGTATAATGTTGTGTGATAAAAATAACTGTAACGTATTGTTAATAAATCAGATTTGAATTGTATATTCTTATCTCATTACCACTTTATACTGTGACCAAGACACCTTTAGCCATCTCTGATCGGTCTCGTAAGTCTGCGGGACTGGCAGTGAGTGTACCCTTTCCGATCCTGGTACTCCTGTACACTATGTCCTGTTAACCTTAGGTCGCATGGTGCACTTACTACTTAGTGCACATACTTACTCTACAGAAACAATACTTCTAAATAGAAACACCTTCACAGAAGCACTAACAAGTAACAACATCCATTAGAACACCAAACATTCTCCGAATTCTTTTATCACAGCCGTTTTTAGTTAAAACCATTTGTCTGTCAAGTAAATTAACATTTACTGTTTTTGCTGGACACCTGCGTGGGCTGCGGTTTCCATGAGCCGATTAGGGGGTATTGCGTCTATCATTTGGTCAGGATTCGGCCCTATGCTAAGACCCGTCATGGGGAAGGGTTTGATAAAACATTTGAATAGGATTTTAGGGCTATTTTAGAACACAATGTCGGCAAGAGCAATGTGTTTTACATAACATAACATCAAGCCTGTATCGCTCGTGAGCAGAGGTGTGCCCATAGTACACTTATGTGTATCCCGGGTCGGGCAAAAAGTGGTTTTTATATAAGGTTTTTCCATAAGGCATTACTCCGTAGCAGCCCGGAGTTTGGAAGTTGGTAGTGTGATACTTCTGTGCCTCTGAAAGCACGTAAAGCGGTTGGTCATGCGCCTGATCTCTCCCCCCCTAATTTTTTATTGCATTTAGTATTGGCATTTGGTTGGGCCAACAATAAATGATATCATTTTATTGTTGGCCCAACAATAAATGCTCTTAGGGCCGGTCGTGTCGGATTGCCGTCCCATCGGACTATGAGAGTAAAGGAGTAAAGGTGTACCGGTGTTTACGCACACACTTGTACCTACGTTATAATATCTCCTGCGTACTTGGCTAATTCTCCATTGAAATTTGCCACCGTGATCGAAAATAGGTGGGGAAGATTATTATGTACTAGGTATGTAGTGTGTTGGGAGTCACTCTCAGGACTTCCTTCAGTCAGAGATTTTTTTGTTTCCTCGGACGATTTTTGTATGCCAAGGCAAACAAATGATTAAATATTAATCATAAACATAAACATGACTGTTAAAAAACTGTGATTGATTGGCTACTCAAACTTACCTATGATGGGACAGAGAATCTCCTTCATCCAGTTAAGTAACTAACGTAACAAACACATATACACGCACACATACACCTTTACACATACACATAAATACACACACACGCAATACTCACATACACAAGCTTAGTTTACTACTAGGTCAAGCGATTCTACTCTTTAAAAATTTGGTATTCCATATTACTAATTAAATGTATTAATATTGTCACGGCAACTTCATCTAACATGTAATATCATGAACTCCTCTCACTGTGTCACTTAAGAGCAGCTGGTACTTATAGCTCAGGGTTTCCTTTTTTAAGTACCAGCAGTACATCATCTGTCCATTCTTGCACATAAATTTGTACTAAGCATGTATATCAACTAGTTTGTGAAACAATAAATACATTATTATTATTATGTATAAGTACCAACTGAACATATTGCCATCAATTGAGCTCAAATTAAGACTCCGAATGTGATGTTGGTTCTAAGACACAACACACAACAATAATTTTAACGTATAAATGCATAAACTGCTATTCTAATTATAGATTTTTTTTACCGAGTTCAAAAAAGAGCAGGTTATCAATTCCGATGTTTATGTATTTTTTTTTATGTATTTTCGGGCATAACTCCGTCGTATTTAAACGAATTTGCAAAGTTTTTTTTTTGTTCGAATGTGGTTTATTCCGAAATGGTCTCATATAGATGTGACAAAGTTTTTCGGATAGACAGTGGAACTCTTCGATAACTAACAGCAAATCACTCGCAATTACTGCGATCGCTTATCTATGAATTGAAAAAAGTTTTAGCGTTTTATAACTTGCACTGTCACACACACGTAAGCATGCCGAACACTGTCGAGATGTTTTTTGTTGATAATGTCGCTCGAAAGACTAAGATAATGGACTAAAACCATTGCTGCATGCGACTATTAATATACAGAGTGTAACGGAAATGCGTAAATGGGTGGTCATATTTAACAAACTGCTTCTGCCAATGAACATAAGAAACCTTCTTCAAGGAAGTCATACTAAATTTCCAAAAATACATTTGAGTTTTCCGTATAAAATTATCATCAGCTGATCAAACTTAGTATCATGGGAGGTACGATTTTCTTTTTCGGTGTGTCTATGACTTTACTTTTGACTTACCAAGCGGTATCGTATTACCCAGTAACTGGGTTGTGGAGGTCAGATAGGCAGTCGCTTCATATAAAATACTGGTATTTAGCTGCATCTGGTTATACTGGCAGCCGACCCCAAGATAGTTGGGAGAAGGCTAGGCAGATGATGGTGTGGGCTATGACTCTTAAAGAAAGATGTTCATTTCTATGGGCAAAGGAGTATTTAAAATATGAGCATGCATCTTCGTTACATCCTGTATATTACTCAGTACAGTTTTTCGTTTTTGGGACAAGCCCGCCACATTACTTCCAACACACTGTTACTTCTGTAAGCCAGAATCAATAGTGGCGACCACCAGAAAACGCCGAGACAATGAAGGTCGATGAGTCCCAGAGAAACGATTAAACTGTCTTGGGTCCCGCAACGAAATTAATCAGAAAAGACAGCAGAGAAGTAAGAAAAACATAATTTTCACTTCCCTTCTAATCAAGCGGACGACAGAACAGAGCTAGGCCATTAAGCACAAAGGGGGTATTTACAACTAAATAAGCCCAGTTGCTAAGCACCACTGGTTAAAAACACTAATTTTAATGGGTCCTAAAATTGTGAGCTGTTAAATGTAACAGCGTGAGTTCAATAATAGGTATGGCAAAAACGCTTGAACGCACGGCAATTCGTTCCTCAGTACAGTTACCAACATGTGACGAGTGCGCCCGCAACACTAGGCAAATAGTGTGGCTCTGTGTAAACATTTGACGACAACTTGAACACCCCGTCCGAATGTTATTTACCACTGCATTGAGCACTGACCGAGTTTCAATGAAGGGACAATAGCAATTCTGTTGAAAAGGAACACAGTTTGCGGTCTTTGGTAACGGACGAGGTTCTCAATTGCAATTAAAAAATAGAGTCCGTCCTTTTTACTCGCAATATATGCCTGCCTGCCTAGGCTTCTCCCAACTATCTAGGGCTTGGCTTCCAGTCTAACCGGATGCAGCTGAATACCAGTATTTTTAACCGACTTCGCAAAAAGGAGGAGGTTCTATGTTCGACTGTATGAATATTTTTTTTGTGTATGTCCACCGATATCTCTGTCAGTTGTGGACCGATTTTCAAAATTCTTTTTATCCGAAAGAGTATACTCCAGAGGTGGTCTCATATAAATTTTATCGTAATTGCTTTAGCGCTTTTTGAAAAAATCAACAAAAACAAAAAATGTGTATACTTAGATGACGTTTTGGTCTCCTCCAATTACGAGTAGGTATGTTTAAATGCCATGTTCTATTGGGGTTATCAATTCGTACGTAACTTTAATATTTTGGTTTTAGTTCTGGGGTATAACAACTAAAAAGTGAAAACAAAAAAAAACCTTTTTTGAAAAATACAACCGACTTCCAAAAAAGAAAATACACTTAAAATTGAAAAATAACTTTAATTTCGGAAGTCGGTGTCAATTAACGAAAAAATAAAATACAAACACCGACTTCTCTCTCTCTCTATATATATATGAATGGAAAATAATGCCTCTACATTGTCTGTATTCCACGAAGGGTTGAGCAGTGGAATGCAAAAATATTTTGCAGGTTCGTTGGTCCTTTCTCCCACAAGGTGGACCAATGACCGTCACCAGGACGTTCGCGGGTATCTTTATCGGTAGTTGTGGCGACACTTAGGGGAGGCGTATATCCAACAGTGGACGTCTTGCGGCTGAAATGATGATGATGCTGATTATAAAATAAACTCACATACTGCCAGTTATGTCTAAATTCCATGGAATAGAGACTAGTCTACTGTCGGAAACTAGGTACAAATCCAGACTTCTGGCTGCCATTGAGAAATACGTGAAGAAAACTTAATGCCTTTAACATAACACCACACTGAATTCCCCGAAGAGTTAGGAAAGTTGAACTCAAAGCATTAATTTCAATAAAACTATTTACAGGTACTTTTGAGTTCTCAAGAAGTCCGTCAGTCAGAAAAATGAAGTTAAACGCACATTCCAAAGCGTAGATGCCATAGTACATGTTTAAATTGGAAGCGTTAAATGTATTCCTATAAACTGGGTACAAATACTGACTTCAGTCCACTGAGAAATTTCAGAAGAAAAATTCCAATAACTAAAAATAACATATAAATAGAGACCACACCTGCTTCAGACGTTATATCCGTGCTATAAAATGTGACATTATTTTAAGTCATAAAATTTGATGTGGTGTATATTTTGAGGACGCTATCTCGGCTAGTCTTTAGAGTGCTATGCTATTGCATTTCGCTATGCAGTGACTAGATATTCCTACCACTGGTTTTTATCAAACTCGGTTAAAGATGTCGGTATTTAAATTTTCGCTGGCCTGGGTATATTCGTTGTTATCACCGTAGAAATGAAATACGTTTACTATTAATTAAATATAGTTCATCATCATCATTTACGCTGAAAGACGCCCACTGGTGGACTTAAGCCTCCCCTAAGTGTCCTCACAACGACCGGTCGTATGCGTCTCGCATCCATCCGATTCCCGCGACCTTCACCAGGTCATTGATCAACCATATGGGAGGACTTCCAACATTGTGCATCTTCCGGTACGCGGTCGTCACTCCAGAACCTTTTTACCTCATCAACCATCTAGTCTACGCACAATGTGCGCTTTTTTTTTTTGTGGGGGGTTGGGAAATCATCCAATGACTTCTCCTGCTCTGGGTGGAGCAGGAGGGCGTGTCAGACTCTTACTGACTAAAACCCACCCCTGTTCCTTCCCTGCCTGAGTGCCCAGGGGTGCGGTAACTCTGTAACTGACTACCTTGAGTAGAAACACCGAACCAAACTCAGAGAGAGGTCAAAGTCTGTTTTAAATTCCATACAATTTTTACTGATCAAATCATGTCAGAACCATAATTATACGTTACGTAACTTGCGTTGCGGTAATAGCCCAGTCATATTAGGGCTTTCACCTCGGAATGAAAGATAATAAGCTGCAAATTGGTATGAACCTTTGTTTTGTCATTCTAAATGTTGTCTCAAAAGTCACAATCGTTATCGTGTCCGCGTCTCAAGATATTCAAGGTCAAAGGTCACAAAAATCGGTTTTTCGCGAATATCTGGCTTCCTATCGGTTAAATGAGATTTGCATTTATTATAAAAGTTGTAGGCTATAAAATTCCCTACAACTTTTGTTTAAACTTTTTTTTCATACGACCAACCGTTTTGAAGGTAGAGCGCGAAGAGTGCACATCGTACAGTCATATACGGCCTAATGCAAGGTCAAGCGTGAGTTATGGTTATCAGTACGTTATAAAGTCAATTATTTACTTGGAAATTATAATTATTAAACAATGCCTATTATTTATGTACTAACTATTAATTATTTATATTTAATTAAAGTAAGTAACTTGATTATTTATATATAATTATTCATATTTAACTATTTAAGTATAAAATATTATTAATTCTGGATTATATATTTTAGTTTTATTTTAAGTTAAAATGATAGTAAGAGTATATATTTTACACATATTTTTATTTATTATTAAATACGGCATAATATACATTTATCAAAATGTGAGTTCAAATATCAAAAGTATCTTTGTTGATTTTAATTGTAATGAAATTGGAAATGGAAGCTAATTATCTTCTTCTTCTTCGTCGTCTTCTTCTTCTTGTCGCTCAAAAATGTTCGATTCATTGTCATCATCCTCATTATCTGTCATGTTCATCTCCAAACCTTCCAGAATATCGGGATCATATGTATTTTCTTCATCGGGATTACTTGGATACAGTGAAGCGTTGAGGCAAGCTTGTCCGTTGCACTGGCCGCAAGCTAAAGAACATTGTAGCCCTGATTTTCTGCATCCACAGCGGGAACCACAACCATTTTTGCAATTGCAAAATATTACGTTTAGTAGTTCGGCTGGTGCTGGAGGTAATAACGTTCGTATGGGCTCCAGGATTTCATTTTCAAGCATCCAGCCCCATTCTTGAGGTTCTAAGTCTTCAGCCCCGCGCACCCGAACAAGCTCCTCAAACGTAACTTTTGAGTTTATTTTTAATTGAAATGTTACTAAAAATATGGCAAGTAAAAGAATTAAAATAGGCAAATGTTAGTTCGCACCGTTAACACCAGGTATATAAGTATTGAGAAATTTACGCGTTTTAAAGAAAAGATATATAATGTCGTGTTAACTTAAAATAAAACTAAAATATATAATCCAGAATTAATAATATTTTAAACTTAAATAGTTAAATATGAATAATTATATATAAATAATCAAGTTACTTACTTTAATTAAATATAAATAATTAATAGTTAGTACATAAATAATAGGCATTGTTTAATAATTATAATTTCCAAGTAAATAATTGACTTTATAACGTACTGATAACCATAACTCACGCTTGACCTTGCATTAGGCCGTATATGACTGTACGATGTGCACTCTTCGCGCTCTACCTTCAAAACGGTTGGTCGTATGAAAAAAAAGTTTAAACAAAAGTTGTAGGGAATTTTATAGCCTACAACTTTTATAATAAATGCAAATCTCATTTAACCGATAGGAAGCCAGATATTCGCGAAAAACCGATTTTTGTGACCTTTGACCTTGAATATCTTGAGACGCGGACACGATAACGATTGTGACTTTTGAGACAACATTTAGAATGACAAAACAAAGGTTCATACCAATTTGCAGCTTATTATCTTTCATTCCGAGGTTGACCCCTTTTTTTACCTAATATGACTGGGCTATAACTCATTTTCAGAATTTATCCGCTACCCCTAGGCATGCAGGCACTGGCCAGCGCAATGTGCGCTGCTCACTGCCCCATAGAAATCGCCAAACTTCAATACATTTAGTTACTTTTTCTGGTCTCATCTGATTATGTTTTCATTTTTTAGGGTACGGAACCCGAAAAGTCGAAAGGGAGCCCTATTGCTGTCACTCACGTGTCCGTCTGTTCGGTCTATCTGTCCGTTGTCTGTCACAAAATTATGTTCCGATGAATTTTTTGACTTCCCATTGGCCTAGGAGCTTGAAATTTGGTGATAATGTTTATTATTACGTATATTTTACTAACAAATACCAATATATTGATAAATCATTTTTTTTTATTAATTCCCTTATTTGGTACGGAACTCTAAATGTGCGAAGTCCGACTCACACTTGGCCGGTTTTTTTTTATCTGGAATAAAATAAACAATAATAGTTATAGGATATTGCTTTTTCTTTCTTTCAGTTAACAAAAACCTCAAAAGTTATAAAACGAAAACAAGAACCTGAGTAGCGGTGTTTGCTCTATCCAATCTACACTGTGATAGAGGTGACCGGGCTTATGAATATAAATCGGGAAGGTAACCAATTACAACGCTTCGTTTTAGCTGCAACACTACTAATCAGCTTACGGCTTTTAACTACATTTTTGAGTAGTGTAGCTTTTATGAGTGATAAATAAATTGCGAGACGCACAGGACCGGTCGATGTGGCAGCACTAGGTCTGAAAAATGATGATAATGATGAGGTGAACTAAATTATAAAATGTGTTTCCTGAAATAAATCTCTGCTGTTACCAATAAAAATCAGAACTAAAAAACATGAACAAGAAGAAAAAAAATGAAGAAGAAAGAATGAAGAATAAGAAGAAGAAGATGTATGAAATAATATTTTTTTGATAGATTACCTCTTTAGTATAATAGAGGCTTTTTTTTTTTTGGGGGGGCTGGGAAATCATCTAATGACTTCTCCCGCTCTGGGCGGAGCGGGAGGGCGTGTCAGACTCTTACTGACTATAACCCACCCCTATTCCTTCCCTGTCTGAGTGCCCAGGGGTGCGGTAACTCATTTTCAGAATTTATCCGCTACCCCTAGGCATGCAGGCACCGGCCACGATGGGCCCCGTCAGTATAATAGAGGCTAGCACGACTGCTGCACTCGAGAATCCAGGTTTATATTTTAAGTTGAGTAATATTTTTTCATTCGATATTTTCACTGACAGCCTTCTAACGGTGGCTCGCCCCGGTTTCTGGTGATAGGCTCGACCTTCAATTTAGGACTTATAAATAACAGAACGCTACAAACGTGGGTTTACCTACCCCAAATAAGACGCACATATTATACCTCTCCACTATCCACCAATCTGAAATCTTAAAGCGAGGTGATAAGACCACAAAAAAATTCATAGAAGATAACCCTTACCATAATTATTTCTGATAGCTAAAATAAAAACAAACGACCATTCCTCATAAATCTATTCAAATATTCATTTGATGACCACGTCTCCGCTCCAAAAATATATGAGAAATGTAATATCTGTCACGGGGGTATCATATATCGTGTGGAATAGTCCAATGTATTTTTTACTGGACAAGCGTTCTATGATATGGGCTTAAGTTTGCCACAAATGGAGAGGCATATCTGACAGGAGAAATGCGCCAGTTTTGCTTGACCGGAGGCTTCTATATAGGTACAATATGTTTGTGTTCTGTAGCTGTTTGAAGTCAGTGATTTAGAGGGTATACTTTGAGACGATGAATATTGAGTGGTCGAATTCGTTGGTTGATCGCAACGAATCTTAACAGGCCGTTTAGTTTTAAGATTGGCTATTTAACAATAAGGGTGTCCATTGTGTTACGAAATGAAAAGGTATTCTCTGTACAAAATCCTATATAGTGTTCATAATAAATAAAATAGTTATTCTATCTATCTGACTCCAGCTGATGCTAAAATTAGTAGAACATGTTCAGTGTAGGCCAATTAGTAAATTAATAGGATAGAATGAAATAGGGGTTGCTCAACCGATAAGTACCCAGCTTTGAAGTTTGTAGACAGATGGATGCAAGACTGAAGGCCGAACTGATCATGTGTAGCAATCATTAGCAATGTTAACCGAAGTACCTGTCACAGTGACAGAGACAAATCACTCGACGTACAAAGAAATAACTCTCACGTTTGTATATAAAAAATATGTCATTACATTTTCTGACCGTCAAAATGTGATGTAGTACTAAATGTGCGTGTTTCGACTGCTTATTGGGAAATAGGTTTGGAATATCAAGGAATTACATATCATGTGAATTACTTTTCTTTTGAATGTAACTTGTTTATCATAAAGCAAACGGTGGTCAAACGCGAGCCTTTCAATTATAAAAAACCGGCCAAGTGTGAGTCGGACTCACACACGAAGCGTTCCGTAGGTACCATAAAAAATTTGACCAGTACGTATTGTATGGATCTGAACACTTTAAAAGAGACTTTGACCTCCGAGTTTGTTTCGGTGATTCTTCTCAGGGAAGCCAGCTAGGAAACATCTATCTAAAACTGACAACAGAAAAATGTTGTAAAAACATTTTTTTTTTTTGTTTTTTTTTTTGTGTAAAATGAGTTTTTAATTTATTTTTATTATTTTTTGAGAAAGCGGCAATAGAAATACACATTCTGTGAAAATTTCAACTGTGTAGCTATTACGGATCGTTAGATACAGACAGACGAACAGCGGAGTCTTAGTAATTATGTTGACGGACCGGTTGGCGTGGTGGTTGAGCGTTCGGCTGCTGCGCTGCGTGTCGCGGGTTCGATCCCCACACGGAACAAATATTTGTATGGCCTACAGATAGTTGTTCCGGGTCTGGGTGTCTTGTGCATGTGAGTTTAAATGTTTGTGAACGCACCCATGATACAGGAGTAATTCCTAGTGTGGGGCAACGTTTTTTTAAAAAAAAAAAATAATAATAGGGTCCAGTTGGTTATCCTTTGGGTACGGAACCCTAAAAAGGATAATCAGCCTTTAATTTGTTCCCACTTATAGGACTCAGGCCTCCTCTTTAGGAGAGGGAATAGGCCGTAATCCTCCACGCGGGTCCATTGCGGGTTAGTGGATGTCACGTCATGTCTTCGAATTTTTAGTTCTAGGACATTCACCGTTTTGAGAGCAGTGGTTATGAAACAAATTACAAAAAGTGCCTGCCTGGGTTTGAACCTACCTCGTAATTCTGGGTCGTTACCACTGGGCCACCACAGCTCTCTGCTTTAATTTACAACCAGCATTTATCATTTCAATGTTATTTTCCAACATTTGAAGCCGTCAGCGGTGGTTGCGGTCGCATGTGGAAACATAACCGTGTTAGTTAGCTTTAATAAGAGCTTCAGCAAACATTGTGATGTTATATTGTACTCAAATATGGTTTGTAATATTATTTGTATGTGTGGATTTTGGAATGGAAAAGGCTGATAGGTAAGTGTTTAGTGACGCTAAGATTGATAGTACCGACGATCTTAAAAACTTTCAGAGTTCCGTACCAAATGAGGGATTATCAAAGAAAAAATCTGATTTATCATTATATTGGTAAATTTTTAGAAAAATACCAGTATATTGATAAATAATGTATCAGAAATTGAAAAGGATAAATTAATAATAAAGATATCACAAAATTTAAACTTCATAGGTCAATGAGAACTTCAAAAATTCTTCGGAACAAAATTTTGTGACAGACGACGGACAGAAAGACAGACGGACACGTGAGTGACAGCAATAGAGCTCCGTTTGGACCCTTCGGGTATGGAACCCTAAAAATGTGGCATGGACACCCACGCACAAAACGTTTTGGGAACACATTTATTGTGCGTACAGCTAAAGAGTGGAATTCATTTGCGGAGTCTGTGTTTCCTGATACCTACCCATCTGGGGGACTATACGTCGAAAGTGAATTAGTTACTTTTAGGCAAGCGTGCTCCATAGTCGACCAGATCATCGCTCCCCTGATGGGGATCTCATCTGATGTTGAGATTGTGGTCAAGCGCGAACCTGTCAATGATACAAATAAGATAAAATAAATGTTGCCAGGACAGACTGGATGCGATAGGTCTGCAGCTTGGGAGAAGCATATATCCAGCATTGGTTTGCGATAAACTGAGTTTAGTAGGTAGTCTCTAAACTGTACTTAATATCCTCACTTCTTTCAAATTTTGTTTGTATGAGATCATCATCAGCCTTTTAATGTCCCCACTGCTGGGGCACAGGCCTCCTCTCTATCAGAGGGTGTGGGCCGTAATCCACCACGCTTGCCCAATGCGGATTGATGGATTTCACATGTCTTCGAATTTTTGGTTCTAGGACATGCCGGTTTCCTCACGATGTTTTCCTTCACCGTTTTGAGAGTTACTGAGATTGTTGAGATTGGTTGTGAGTTGTTTGAGATTGTTACTGACAAAAAATCGGCCAAGTGCGAGTTGGACTCGCGCATGAAGGGTTCCGTACCATCGTACAAGATTATACGCGTCTTCTTGTTGCCATTATTACGATCGAGCAAAAAAGCAAAAACACGTTTCTAGTAGGGGAGCCACCTTTAATTTTTAATATTTGTTGTTAAAGCGGCAACAGAAATACACATTCTCTGCACTGTCTACCTGTCTACTTATTACGGATCCGCCTGAGCCCGCTGACAGACAGATGGACGGACGGGTGGACGGACGGATGCACAACGGAGGCTTAGTAATAGAGTCCCGTTGATTACCCTTCGGGTACGGAACCCTAAAAAGGAGTGAAGCAAAGACCGATGATGAAATGATAACCTCCAAAAGTCACGTTCTCTATGCACACATTTTGTGTTAAAGGAGACAACGTTTTATTTATTTCATTAAAAATATTTTAAATGCTTGACTGTCTAACTTCATTATACACAGTCATAATAGATTTAGAACCACGTGACTTATTCAAACTGTGGTCAAATCGGGCAGTGGGTCTTTAACTTCTAAGATTATTTTAGTTACAGGTGAAACTAATAAAAGCTATAAAAACAGAATAGTCTGAAGTCATTCCAAGTTTAAATTGAGAATTTATGCAAGTACGCACTTACGAGCCTACAGTACCCTCAAAAACTAACCATAAAAGAATCCCAAGCAAAATTCGTAAACGTAAATACAGAATCGAATACAAGATTTTCCCGCTGTTTTTCCTGCAGCGCTCTCGTTACGAGGGTCTCAGTTTCAGGGAAACTCCGTCATTACTGCCCGTTCTAATAATAGATGGGCGTTGTATTTGATACACCATCACCGAGTTTGTTTCTTTTTTCGGTAAAAATCTTGGTTTGGTTTTTAGGGTTCTTTACCCGAAGGGCCCTATTGCTGTCACTCACGTGCCTGTCTGTCCGTATGTTCATCTATCCGTCTGTCCGTTTTTCCGTCTGTCCGTCTGTCCGTTTGTCCGTTTTTCCGTCTGTCCGTCTGTCCGTCTATCCGTCTGTCCATCTGTCCGTCTGCCCGTCTGCCCGTTCGTCCGTAAGCCCGTAAGCCCGTATGTCCACCTGTCCGCCTGTCCGTCTGTCCGTCTGCCCATCTATCCGTCTGTCCATCTGTCCGTCTGTCCGTCTACCCGTCTATCCGTATGTCCGTCTTTCTGTCTGTCCTTCAGTCCGTCTGTCCGTCTGTCCGTCTGTCCGTGTGTCCGTCTGTCCGTCTGTCTGTCTGTCCATCTGTCCGCCTGTCCATCTGCCCGTCTGTCCGCCTATGTGTCTGTCCATCTGTCTGTCTGTCTGTTCATCGTCTGTCACACAGGCTTTACAGCCTATAAGCATCTTGTTGACCCAAAGCCATACAAATAGTCAAAAATACATTTGGTACGGAACCCTAAATGTGCGAAGTTCGACACGCGCTTGACCGGTTTTTGTCGTTGCGAGAGAAACTATGGTTTGGATTGACGTGGCTTGCTTCGAGCGTTACACAATAATATCTTCTCTTTTGGTGTCGCGGTACATTTAAATAGTTAAACTGTTTGGGCCAGTAAATGGCTACATTTATAAATGCTATGAAGGCAATCATTATCGACCTAGCTAGGTAGTTAAAGCTGCTATGAAGGCATTTTCTCACGCTACATCAAACTAACAAAGCCCTACCAGGGTTGCAGGAGTGTGACACAAGGCAACTGAAGGAACAAGGGTGGATTTTAGCCAATAAGAGTCTGACATACCCACCCGCTCCACCAACTGCGGGCGAATTGATGATTTCCCTACCCAAAGAAAAGTACTTAGACCTACTACTACTACTTTTCGATACCACATACCAGTCCCATACAAGTCCATTATACCTGGCCCTTACCCATATAAATAACACGTTATTATTTGATCAATCTTTGGATATCTTTGCAAGCACTGAACTGAGATTCCTGAACACTGCAAATCGATATCTGGAGTCTATTGCCACTGCCAGCACAATCTCCGTCACGTTTTTTTTTTAACTATAAAAATATGTTTTTTTTTTTTATTTTATTTTGCCTATTTTATATTTCATTGATTTTGTCATAACTTTAATCTCATTTTTGTGTTTTTTTTTTAATTAATTTTGTATAATTTAACATAATATAAATGTTATTCCTGTATTGACCTATAACTTGTGTGGTTTTTAAACTGTAATTATAAGTTGGTTGTTATTAATAAATAAATAAATACCAGTATACGGAACCGTAATATTATTAAGGTTCCGTACAAAAATCATAAAAACCTTAATTGTGCGAATTCGTCGTTCTGTTAGTGTGTAATACTGCTTTTATTTAAAGAACTTCTTATGCTATCGACTAAAAAGCAAGCAAAAAACTCAAAAAAATATTTCTATTTGCACCTTATCTATAGGCACCGTTTATCAAATGAACAAATGGTATTTCCGCTATTGAACTTTGTGCAACAATCCTTTAAAGTGACTACACCGGATGAACGCCCGGAAAAAACAAACAAACGAATGTATTCTGCAATATTCTCCTCTACAATTAACAACGAACTGTCATCGCCAGGCCCTCATATTTGCATTCTTGGAATATTGGCCGGCCAGTGGCTTGGCATCACATCAAAGTTCTACATATGCATTGCACTGCGCACTGAGTCGTTCAACATGACTGACGGGCTTACAGGAACAGTGAATAAAGGTCATAGCCAATGATATTATAAAAGAAAAATACGCTATGTTCACACAAAGCAGCGTTCAGATATCGTTGAGTTGTTATTACAAATGTCCTTACTTAAGTGTATAGTTTGAAATTCTTTCACCTCTTATCTTGGAACCATAGTTTTTACACTCTTAACACACAACTTGGCATCATAGATATATTTATTGTCACGCCACGGACACGCTTTTCTTCACTCGCTGCTGTTAGATGACTAAATTAAATTGCTACATTTGGCTGAATTTGCCTGCAACAATTTGCGCGTGCTTGTGGCATATCTACCTTTTTTATATATAAAATCATTGGTTCTGCCACACATATCAACACGTATCACTATAGAGGACCTGATGAACGCTACGGACGCTGCAAATAATGTGGTCAGCTTCTGGGCCCAAAGAATTAAAAAAAGAAGAACTCGTGAACGGAACGTCACCGCCTCAACTCGAGCCCTTCGGTATTCTTTGTATGAAAGGTCATTGGGATATTTGACCCAGTTCATGAAAGTCTGCGTACAAAAACCAAATGCCGAAGCGTTTGAGGTAGTGCTCTACTCTCAACACGTCAAGGCCAAGCAATTTTCTGGCCTTAAAATGACTCTATTACGTTCATATTTCATCCATAAGGCAATATGAGTACACGTATATTAAGAAAAAACTTGAGAAAACTTACTTTATGTTTTTTTTTTAAAAATAATTTGTTCTGCTACTTTATAGAAAAAAAAGTTTGAAAAAATTTTACTCGGACGTCCGAATCCTGTATGTACGAGTATTAACTCTTTTTGTATGTAGTCCGAATAACTGCCGAAAAAATTTCCCAAGACGAACCCTTTCGATATTCACTGTCGTAGTTTCTATCGTTTTTTGTAATATTTTTAATATTTTTTATTAAAAAAAAAACAACCGCCTTCCAAAAAAAAATACACTAAAAATTAAAAAATAACTTTAATTTCGGAAGTCGGTGTTTGTATTTTACTTCTTCGTTATTAGACACCGACTTCCGAAATTAAAGTTATTTTTTAATTTTTAGTGTATTTTTTTTTTGAAAGTCGGTTGTTTTTTTTGTAAAAAAGTTTTTTATTTTTCACTTTTTGGTTGTTATACCCCAGAACTAAAAACCCCAATACCATGGAACGCGGAATTTAAACATTTGGAGAACACCAATACGTCATCGAGGTATACATATTTTTCGTTTTTGTTCAGTTTCTCAAAAAGCGCTGAAGCAATTTCGATAAAATTAATATGGGACCAACTTGGGAGTATATTCTTTCGGATAAAAAATGAATTTCGAAAATCGGTTCACAACTGACGGAGAAATCGGCGGACATACAAAAAAAAAATTAAAAAAAGAAAAACATACATACAGTCGAACATAGAACCTCCTCCTTTTTCAAAAGTCGGTTAAAAAGTGATGACTGATGACTGATAGCATTTTTTGTATATCGGGTGTTAAAAGACAGGTTCCGAAGCCGAAAGCCACATAATCATACTACCCATTATTTGGATCATTAATTTTTTCACTAGACCATACCTGGGAATCCACTGGTTCTGGAGATATAAAGTTCAAAGTCGCAATTTTTTTTTACTCTGTTATTCAGCAATACATTATTTATTTTAAGTACAAAAAGAAATGAACGTTATGAGGCTTGCACTTTTGGATTTTCCAAACTTTTTAACCAATGTTTGTCCAATGTTTGTTATTTTTAACCGACTTCGAAAAAGGAGGAGGTTCTATGTTCGACTATGTGTTTTATTTAATTTTTTTTTATGTATGTCCACCGATTTCTCTGTCAGTTGTGGACCGATTTTCAAAATTATTTTTTTATCCGAAAGAATTTACTGCCGAGGTCCCATATAAATTTTATTGAAATTGCTCCAGCGCTTTTGGAAAAACTGCACAAAAACGAAAATTACGTATACATAGATGACGTTTTGGTTTTCTCCAATTACGAGTGTGTTTAAATTCCACTATTATCTATCAATTACAACAAAAAAGTGAAAAATAAAAAACTTTGATTACAAAAAAAACAACCGACTTCCAAAAAAGAATACACCTTCGCTAAAAATAATGAATTTTGGCAGTCGCTGTCAAAAAACGAACGAATAAAATACAAACACCGACTTCCGAAATTAAAGTTATTTTTTAATTTAGTGTAGGTACGAGTATTTTCTTTTTTGGAACTCAATTGTTTTTTTTTTTTTGTAAAAATGTTTTTTTTATCGGTTACAAAACACAAAAATAAATGATTTTTAGTTGCAATATGCCGTGCCATCTTTCGGCGCTAGATACGCCGTGTAACTAGCACAGCGGTATATCTCTGGGGTCCAAACGCCTTCTGCCACAGGCTCTACGCAGGGGTCGTGCGGTCCATAGCCTTTACGGAGCACTGGTGTGGGCGCGTTCCCTGAGGCGGTGACTAGCCCGCCGGCTGAATGCGTCCCTAAAGGTCATGGCCATCCTGCAGCGGGCCTGGGGATATATCAACCTGAAATTTGGAATTACGACAAAAAGTACACTACGCTACATTTTTATTTCTTTCTTATTTGCAAAATAGTTAATTATTAAATAGCCTTCAAAACCATTCAGAGATTTCTATAAAACCTGGCCTAGGCCTCAGCTCAATCACCACTACTGTGCTTATCTGCCTAATGCCAATCCTTCTACAAGTTTTAATTTTCTTCATTATTTTTCATGTTTCTTTGATTTTTTACTTCTACTTTTTTTTCTAAGACTCTCTCGCTGTCTACAAGAATGTGACCTTTACTATTGTGTTGCAGAGATAGTTATCTGAACAGAACAGTGCCCTATTTTGTACATACGCCTTTACTATTGTGTAAATGTTCGAAAAAAACGCCCAATGACCTTTCCTACTGCAACGCACACTAACATTAATTAGCATCGTAACGGTATTGACTTACCTCGGGACAAACTCACGAACCTCAATCGGTGCGTAGTCAACCCACCGTCCCCTCGCTTACGTCTCGCCTGTGGCGCCCCGCGTGCCATTTATGTCAACTAGGGTACAACGCCTTGCCATAAGTATGGCAACCAGCCATAAGTGCAGCGCCTAGCTCTAAGTGCAGCGCCATGCCATAAGTGCGGCGCCTAGTCTTAAATGCAGCGACTGGCCTTAAGTGCGTTGCATCGCCATAAGTGCAACAACTGCCCTTAAATGCGGCGCCTAGCCATAAGTGCGGCGCCTAGCTTTAAGTGCAGTACCAAGCCATAAATGCGGTTGTCTATTGTTTACCCGAAGATTATATACCATAATCATCATATTCCCGAATTTCATTTAGCCGAATTTCAATTGCCCGAATGTTTTGTTTGCCCTAAAAGACATATGACATACTGTTAATTGCCTGAAACTTTGATACCATAAGATACGAGTGCCATACGTATTGTTTTTCATATTTTTAAGTGCCATAATAATTATCAAACATAATGATTATTAGACATAACATTTAAATGCCATAATAATTATTAGACAAATATTTGAACGCCGTAATAATCATTACACATGATATTTAAGCAACATAATAAATTGTTTTCGACCTAGCCAAACCTTAAAATATTCTATGCACGGTTTTTGTTTTTGGAACGAAGTTCCTTATCGCGCGTTGTGAAAGGGGGCTAGACGGAAAAAATTCTTACGAAAAGTTGTCACGACACTAATGAGGCTGTCCATCCAAAAAGATTGTGTTGGAAAAACAATCTAATAAAAACTTCTTGTATTTTTGGTGGGTAGGTACAAAGTTTGCAAGCAGATCAAGCATTATCTAACGAATTTCGTGTGTTAAATCTAGCGGAGCTGAGCTGAGCTGAGCTGAGCTGAGCTTAGCTGATCTGAGCTGAGCTGAGCATAGCTGAGCTGAGCTGAGCTGTGCTGAGCTGAGCTTAGCTGAGCTGAGCTTAGCTGAGCTGAGCTGAGCTGAGCTGAGCTGAGCTGAGCTGAGCTGCGATGAGATGAGATGATGAAGTATAACTTCTTACGTGCGTGCGTGTGTGCGTAGTTAATAATAAAAAAAATATTATAAATTAAAAAAAATAAAATTATATTACAATTCCTTCACTAATTAATCGAAAAGGAACTTCGTTCCATCCGGGTGTCCCTTGACACCTCTCAAGTTTTTTTTTTTTTTGATGGTGGACTTGGTCGACGGAGCCCCGCTTTGCGGGGCTCCTACTTCTGTGTGGTTTATAAAAAAATAACCATACCTATCCGAGTCGGAGTGCCCTAAAGTCCTGATTGCATCCAGTTTCTCCTGATATAACAACCGTTACATACCCAATGTCGATGGCAAATGATGTTTATATGGCATTATGATAATTATGGCATGTGATAATTAGGGCATGTGATAATTTTGGCATGTGATAATTAGGGCATGTGATAATTAGGACATGTGATAATTAGGGCATGTGATAATTAGGGCTTACAATGATTATGACAAATGATGTTATGGTAAGTCACTTTATGGGAAACAAAGCTTCTAGCACGTGACTAATATAGCAAATAAGAGTAGGGCTTGAATATTACGTCGTATAATATTATGGCTGTTGACTATTATGGCAAATGATATTAGGGTAAATAAAATTCGGGCAAACGGCGGTATACCCATAAATGCGGTAACTGGCCTTAAATCCGGCGCCTAGAACAATTGTATCAAAAAATTAAACCACTGTTTCCTTTGTGTTTGACTCTATCTTTACGAATAATAATTAAAATTATTTACTATAAGTTTTTTTCTAGAACGTCATAGACTAAATCCCAACTACGAGTACATGCATACACGAACGATATCACTTTCCTTCCCAAATGTCCTCTCCCATTAGTATTCACAGATT
Organism: Polia nebulosa; assembly: GCA_951329385.1. Classification (NCBI taxonomy): domain Eukaryota; kingdom Metazoa; phylum Arthropoda; class Insecta; order Lepidoptera; family Noctuidae; genus Polia; species Polia nebulosa. Next base: position 16,158,850 of record OX589610.1, on the reverse strand, counting down.
ATGCACTAACATTCTCACTTGAGCAGCGAGCCAAGAATATTGTAGCCAGTGTCGACAGGCGTAAAGTAGATGTTATGCAAGAACTGCTGAAGGGAATGCTGAGAGTTAGAGGAACTTCTGTGTGAGAATAACTGGAGTAATAAAGTGTTCAATATTTAATCATTAGGAACTCAATAAAATAAATAAAAATCTTTGATTCCGTCATCTAGCTTCTTTATTCAAAGTTTTCAAGCGGGCCCTATGAGAGTTGGTAGATATCACATCATTTTGATTATTGTTTTAGGACATGCTGGTTTCTTCCGATTATTTCCTTCACCGTTCTTAGAGGATAGGTTATGAAAAAATACAAATGACTTCCAAAAAAGAAAATACACTTAAATTTTTTGTATTTTATTTCTTCGTTAATTGAGATCGACATCTGAAATTAAAGTTATTTTTCAATTTTAAGTGAATTTTCTTTTTTCTTTTTCACTTTTTAGTTGTTAACTAAAACTAAATATTAAAGTTACGCCCGAATTGATGACCCCAATAGCATGGAACATACTCGTAATTGGAGAAAACAAAAACGTTATCTATGTGTACATATTTTTTGTTTATGTTGATTATTTCAAAAGCCCTAAAGCAATTTCTATAAAATGTATGTGGGAACCATCTCTTTCGGATAAAAAAAGAATTTTGAAAAACGGCACCAATAAATTCAACAGCCAAACAATATCACAAAAGTATGCAAACAACAAAAGCAACAACAAACTCCATGTTATTCAAATATTTTCATATATTGTTGCTGAACTCTCAATTCACTCCAAACGAAATATTTCCGCGTGTCCGTCAACTATCGGATATCAAATATCAACATTGGGAGAACGAATATCGGTGCATCGGTATTATATCGGCACCGAATAATGCCTGTAAAAAAACATTTATATGCACAAGGGGGAGATCATGATAATTACAGTCCACTCGCGTTATGCTTCACGTCAAATAACCTCATGATTCCTTTGATTGCACTTATCGGTTTGGGCAAAACAGCAATACAATTTTTATATGGGTGGTTCAGATATAGATCTGAAGTTGCAATGGGTTCCCTCACATATAGGTGTAAAGGGTAATGAGGAGGCTGACCGTTTAGCAAAGTTGGGTATTGTTGAGGGAAGGGAAAAAAGCGTTGGAACTATATAGAAATATTACCGAGGTATAAAAGTAAATGTCATGAAGTTTGGAAAGAATATTTTAATCAAAGATCTAAAGAAAAAGGAATATGGTATAGGTCTATAGTTTCGGAGCCTCCTCATGTACCGTGGTTTTGTAATCTAGGCTCAGCAGAAAAATTATTGTTACAGCTCACAGACTGAGATCTGGTCACATGCCGCTCAATAATTTTGGATTCTTAATGAAAAAAATTGATTTACCTAATTGTGAGGTTTGTGGCACACTGGAGGATGTTATACATTTATTGACGGAGTGACGTGAGAACTCCGGAGCAGCTTATAGTTTAATTAAGTTTGTGTTGTTACGTTTTACATTATTATCTGGTTCGATGGGACTGCCATGTACATATGTATAAAAGTCCCTAATAATAAGTAAAAAGAGGAAAAAAAAATATGGGTGGACTTGATATATTTAAACACGGTAAATCCAAATATGTAGTTAGAATTTCTCCAGCACGTCAAAATTCTATGCTATTCCCAAGTATTAGTGAAGCAGAACTAAACGAAAGGCATATTGTTACAGCAAGCAGGTTAGACACTGTGTGTGATGGTGTGTGTCTGTGTGCAGGGCTTCAATTGGGCCTGTGACATTGCAGTATTGATATCAGTACCAGTTTTCTACTGTTGTTATGTCCTGAACCTATTGTTCTATGATGTTCTGTATTGTTCTTTATTGTTTTTAACCGACTTCAAAAAAGAGGAGGTTATCAATTCGTCTGTATGTTTTTGTTTTTTTGTGTGTTTGTTACGCGATATCTCCGCCATTTGTGAATCGATTTTGATGATTCTTTTTTTGTTTGGTAGGTCATACTTCAGACGTGGTTCCATATAAATTGTATCGAAATCAATTTATCACTTTTTGAAAAAATCAACATAATCAAAAAATATGTATACACAGTTGACGTGTTGGTTTTCGCCAAATGTTCAAATTCCATGTTATTGAGGTTATCCATTCGGGCATAACTTTAGTATTTAGTTTTACTTCTGGGGTATAACAACTAAAAAGTGAAAAATAAAAAACTTTTTTACAAAAAATACAACCGACTTTTAAAAATTGCAAAATAACTTTATTTTCGGCAGTTATTTTGCAATTTTTAAAAGTCGGTTGTATTTTTTGTAAAAAAGTTTTTTATTAGTAACAGTCTGTAAGTAAATTATTACTACCACTATCAGTCTTGTTACTTGAGAATAAAAATCTATTAATTATATTCATATTTAATATTCCCCTGGCCCTCAAATTACTTAAATTTAGAGATTACGTTCATTTATAAAGCTAAAAAGAAGTAGGTACAACCTAAAAGACTAGTCATAACAACCGCGCTAGGATGACTTATAGAACCTTCCAAGTAACAGATGGGACCGAAATCAGTGTCTCTATGAATAATGTGTAAAATCCTAGACGAGCAGAAACGAGTGCCTGATTAATGTCCCGCTCTCGCCCTGTTAACGAGGCTGTGGGGAGGTACATGGGCTTCGAATGGAGGGAGATGTGACAATTTTGATGACCAGAAATAAAAGGACATTTTTCACCTCGCTTCCCTGCTTTTATGTACCTACTTGGTACAATTTATTACAGCATGTCGCTTGTGAGAGAGAGCTATACCTATATACCTACATGCGTGAGCTACACGCGCAACATACGCAGTGCATATGATATGCAAATGACACTGGATCCACGCACTACTATACACGGTATTTTACACAATATTTAATCATTGTGAAACCCATGATAACTCGCTTAATGTGAGCAACATAGAACCGGTCGTGGTGTGACGCTAAGGTGGTAGGAGGTAAGGTAAGGAGGTAAGATATATGCCACCCCTAAGGTGGCATATATCTAGCAATAGACGGTTGAAATGATGATAAGTATGACAAGCGAAGGTGCTCCAACATTTGCATGTTTCCGTTTATAAACACCATACCCGAAAGATAATAATATTTAAGCAGCAATAGAGCTTTTTGTGAAGGAGCTCGTTTGAAAAGCTACCACCAGACCTATTTCTGTAGTCAAGTGGCATTAATGGGTTCTGGTTTGAAGGGTATAGGCGCAAGTGTTGTTACAATAACATGAGACATTTCTTTCAGCTTCGATTCTGGAAAAGCAAAGCAGTTACAATGCCTCTTGACTAAGGTAGGTGTGGGTGATCTGCTTTTTATCTTTTTTTTTAACCGACGAAAAAAAAGGAGGAGGTTCTCAATTCGACCGTATATATGTTTTTTTTTTTTTTTTTTTGTGTATGTTCAGCCCTCACTCCGTCATTTATGAACCGATTTTGATTATTCTTTTTTTGTTAGATAGGGTACACCTCAAGGGTGGTCCCATGTCAAGGAAATCAGGATCTGACACTGGAATCCGGACAAAATTGAGAGAAAACCTCGAAAATTGTGGGCACGTTTAGCGTTTCTGTATGTGTGTTCAGCCCTCACTCCGTCATTTATGAACCGATTTTGATTATTCTTTTTTTGTTAGATAGGGTATACCTCAAGGGTGGTCCCATGTCAAGGAAATCAGGATCTGACAATGGAATCCTGACAAAATTGAGAGAAAACCTCGAAAATTGTGGGCACGTTTAGCGTTTCTGTATGTATGTTCGGCCCTCACTCCGTTATTTATGAACCGATTTTGATGATTCTTTTTTTCTTAGATAGGGTATACCTCAAGGATTGTCCCATGTCAAGGATATTAGGATTTCCTCATGGGATCCTGAAAAAATTGAGAGAGAACCTCGAAAATTGGGCACGAATATTGTTTCTGTTTACTTTTCATAACTGAATCAGGTATTTGCATTTAGGAACCATCACATCATGAAACTGAGCTGATGATGGAAACCATACCTTTCCTAAACAATAGAAGTCAGATATAAAAACTGGTTTTAGTGACAAATACCACTTAATATGCTTTGACGAAAAGACGTCTTTACAATATTGGAGGTAACCTCAACTGGTCAATATCCTGGGAACTTCATGGAAGGATTGCTATATCATCAGCTCAGTGGCAAGAGGAATGATGAAGAATTAGAAATTAGCCTCAGAGTGTTAAAGGATGATGCGAGCCACAAAAAATCATGAAATAAAAAACTTTTTAACAAAAAAATTAACCGACGAAAAAGAACTAAAAAGCAAAAAATAAATAAACCTTTTAAATCTTGAGTAATGAGCTTATTTACCTACATAAAATATCAAATTTTATATAAACTAATTTTGAGTCGGCGACAATTAATAAAATGATTAATTACCTACTTAAAGCCCTCTTCATTTTGTAAGTACTTATAAAATTTAGATATTTAATAATCAGATTGTTGTTTGGCGCCGACTCAAAATTAGTTTATATAAAATTTGATATTTTATGTAGGTAAATAAGCTCATTACTCAAGATTTAAAAGGTTTATTTATTTTTTGCTTTTTAGTTCTTTTTCGTCGGTTAATTTTTTGTGGGTGGAAAATCATCCTATTTTTTTTTTGGTGGGGTAGGAAATCATCCAATGACTTCTCCCGCTCTGGGTGGAGCGGGAGGGCGTGTCAGACTCTTACTGACTAAAACCCACCCCTGTTCCTTCCCTGCCTGAGTGCCCAGGGGTGCAGTAACTCATTTTCGGAATTTATCCCCGGGCGCGTAGGGCAGGGAGGAACAGGGGTGGGTTTTAGTCAGTAAGAGTCTGGCACGCCCTTCCGCTCCACCCTAGAGCGGAAGGAGTCATAAGATGATTTCCCACCCCCCAAAAAAAAAAAAAAAAAAAAACCCTAGGCATACAGGCACCGGCCACGGGGAAATCATCCTATGACTTCTCCCACTCTGAGTGGAGCGGGAGGGCGTGTCAGACTCTTACTGACTAAAACCCACCACTGTTCCTTCCCTGCCTTGAGTGCCCAGGGGCGAGGTAACTCTGTTTCAAATTTATGCACGACCTCTGGGCAGGCATCGGCCATGACGGGCACCGTCATGCATTGCTGAACACTCTTTAAGGCGCGCGTGGAACATTACGCGCCGTCGACTCTCGGGCCTGATCCTGATCGGACGGCGAGCTACCCACTACTCGCCGTCCGCAGGCCCCCGTCTACGGTGACCGAAGATCGTCTCGCGACCCCCGACGCCCAGGGCGTCTGCTGCGGCGGCTGCTGCGTTGCCATTATTGTGCATATTTGGAACTCTGAAAATACTAAAGTGTTTGTGCGATGCGTCATTTGGCTTCTTTATTCCAAGTCTTTGGTAGATTTTTTCTACCGGTACTCTAATGGAGCGGTTTTTGTGCTGGTACGTGCTCTTAATAACAAAGTAAAGAATTTCCATTCTTCGTTGGCATTGAGCCCTACTACTTACCGCATAATTATGCCATCTTTATGAAGTTTTTTAATCTTCCTAATTGATAGCTGTAGAGTATTTCTTAAAAGTGTAGGTAACAGGAAGGAAGAATACCTATTATAATGCGTTATTTTGTTTTCTTCTTAAGACGCTGTCATTTGCAAAAACTCAAATACTGCTGGTTCTCTAACATTAATTTAGCTTTTATGATAATATTTAATTACTATTAAATTTAAGGCTAAAAAATAATAAAAATAATTTTGACTATACATTATTTCTGAAAACTTGGTTGTTTCCGTAATACTCGTACGTTAAAAAATTCTAAATCTAAATTATCGTCAGACTTATCACTAACTTTTACATTTTATTATATATTTATATACCAGCTAACGATCCTAATTGAAAAAACAATAAAACCGGCCCAGTGCGTGTCGAGCCACCCGGGCCGGCGGACGCCGAGTAGTGGGTAACTCGCCGTCCGATCAGCACCAGGCCCGAGAGCCGACGGCGCATAGTGTTCCACGCGCGCTTCAAAGAGTTGTCAGCAAAACATGACGGGGCCCGTCATAGCCGATGCCTGCCCAAGGGTTGTGGATAAATTCGAAACAGAGTTACCGCGCCCCTAGGCATTCAGGGCAGGGAAGGAACAGGGGTGGGTTTTAGTCAGTATGAGTCTGACACGCCCTCTCACTCCGCCCTAGAATGGGAGATGTCATTGGATGATTTTGCAACCCTCAAAAAAAAAACAAATTGTATGTGTTGGGCCACGCGCAGTGTAGGGTTCCGTAGTCACCCGTTATAACATGCGGACTTAGAAGGGCTATAGGTTTATTACAATGAACATATTAATTGAGTTCACGGTTTAACGGACAACAAATAACCTGTAAATTAAAAACGAAAGAAAAACGCAGCTTTCTAGTACTAACAGTCTCATAGCTATGCCTCGGACGGATAGACGGACAGACCCTAACTATAAGGGTTCTTTATCATTGTTAGCCCTATGGAACCCTAAAAATGAATCGAAATTTGAATATAAAACTTGGTTGTTTTGTATTTTTAATAACTTAAGTTTTTTTTGCAATAAAATACAAGCATTACGTCGCGAGAGACCGCGCTTTAACATGTCACGTCCTTTTTTAAGGGTTCCGTATCCGAAGGGTCCAAACGGAGCCCTATTGCTGTCACTCACATCTGTCACTCCGTCTGTCCGCCTGTCTGTCTGCCCGTAGTCTGACACAAAATTTTGTTCCGAAGAATTTTTTAACTTCCCATTGACCTATGAACTTGTGGTGATATTATATTTTACTAACTTTTACTTTTACTTTTATTTGGTATGGAACCCGAAATGTGCGAAGTCTGACAAGCACTTGGCCAGTTTTTGAAGTGAAAACTTCATTCGCGGCGTTGAGCACTTTCCTTGGGATGGGTATAAAATGTTAAACTCGCGTCAGGACACGTGATCTGATCGAAAATTCGTAAGACGATTCCAAAATATTCAAAAATGCACAACACAACGTCTTAGCCACAGAACAACGTCTACTGACGGATTTTGCTTCCTCAATTAAGTTAAATTATCAAATAGCCGGGGGTGTACTTTAGCTACATACACACTGTCTGATTTCCCCTCTGTTTTCCTTATCCCTTCGTGGTGGTGGTGATGGTTAATGTTTCTTATTTTAGTATAATTATTGTATTTATTTAAAGCTGTTGGTTTTCCATGTGTTTGTATTTGTGTGTGTTGTGTGTGAATACTAGCTTCTGCCAACAGCTCCGCTCGCGTGAAAGACGTATATTCGCACTTACCTACTTTGGCATTTACAACACTTGTTTGTATCCCTTTTTCCCCACTGCTCAACTATTCGCAATTCACTCACAGTTGAGCAGTGGGGAAAAAACTAACGACATTATTTCTCGGTCCCTGTTATTTTTAGCCGACTTAAAAAAAATCTTATAGGTCCCATTTAAATTTGATCAAGATCAGACTAGTAGTCTTTGAGTTATCCTTAATAATGCGTATTTAATTGACTTCGACTACATTGATAACTAACGAAATAGTAAAGTTATGCTCGAATTGATAGTCTAAATAAATAAAATGAGAACTCAATTTTTTTTTATATACTTACATTTTTTTTGAGATATGGGGTACAACAACTAAGAAGTGAAAAATAAAAACTTTTTTTTACAAAAAAATACAACCGACTTCCTTAAAAAAACACAAAAATTTTCAAAATAATTATTAATTTCGGAAGTCGGTGTTTCTAGTTTTGTTTCTTTGTTATTTGACACCGACTTCCGAAATAATTAATTATTTTGCAATTTAAAAGTTTTTTTACTAAAACTCACAGGTCTCACGTGCTTATCTATAGTAAATCCTCATCATTCACCTTTTCCCAACTACATACGTTGGTGTCGGCTTCCAGTCTTGCCGGATGCAGCTGAAAATGTTATCCCGCTTTACCACTATCTCTCCTGATGGGAAGCGATGATGTGGTCGACGATGGAGAACGCTTACCTAGAAGTAACCTATTACTTAAAGAGCCCCAGGTTGTAGCTATCAGGAAACACAAACTTCGGCAGAGAATTCCACTCATTAGCTGTACGCAGAATAAATTTGTTCCCAAAACGTTGTACTTGGAATGACTGCTTTATCAATACACAAGATACAAAGCCAGACTGTGGACTGCTATCAAGAAATTCTCATATTAAATATTAATTTACAAAACATTCGACAAATAAGATACGGAAACGCTCGAGCTCTTTCTGCTTATCATGATTACGTTTGTTTTGTTTTGCTATAGGTACTGTTAGCGTCCATTTGCAGATTGTTTTAAGCCACAAAAGGTTGGCTGTACAGTGTACGGGTATCCCTCCGTTGAAACCTGCCACCGGCTCTTTTGTTAGTTTCGAAAATAGCTTGTAGATATACCAGATTAATTTTCCTTGTGAAAAGCGAGACGACTTTATTTTATAAAATTACTTATGAACATACATCATCACGCTGGTATATCTCTTTAGCTATACCTATATATTGTAGGTACCTATGTACACCAACGAGCAAACCAAAGCTGGTGTAATAATTAGATATTGCAACCTTATTTCCCACGTTATGTTTAAATCCCATGTAAGAACAAAGGAATGAATAACGAGTCATCAACCAGACACTTTGCCATCAACCAGCCACTTTGCCATCAACCAGCCACTTTGCCATCAATCAGCCACTGTGCCATCAACCAGCCACTTTGCCATCAACCAGCCACTTTGCCATCGACCAGCCATTTTGCCATCAACCAGGCACCTTTCTATCAACCAGCCACTTTGCCATCAACCAGCCACTTTTCCATCAACCAGATACTTTGCCATCAACCAGCTCCTGTTGGAAGTGACTGCAAGATACTCCTGAAATTCTTGATATAATGAAAACTTAATAACACTTTGTCCACTCTGGGAATAGTAATCAGATCAGAGTTCAGTTGTTCGTTAACATTAATTATCTGCAATAAACCCGAATTTTAATACAATTAGCATTTCCTGCCAATAATAATAATTCGGTTTACATAATAATGAGCACCAAACTCTATAACAATGCATCAACTGTCTTCAACACAATAGCAGAATGTTTGCCAAATTGGAATTGTTCCACAAACTCTCGCTTTTCAACCAAATCCGTGTCTGTTTCGGGTCATTAGATATTATTCGACGTATCGGAGGTCGACACCCGTCTATTGTTGAGAAAACCACAGAGCATAGAGATACCTTGGTGGCAACTGCTAAACACTAGGACAGTAAAGGTCGAAGCTCACTTAGACGACCCCGGTCCAACACCGCTCCCAAACAATACCGCCTTCAACGGAGAAGACTGCTTGCTGTTCACGCGCTGACAGCTAGCAGGCAACCAGCTGTCCACGCGCTTACAGCTGTCAGTCAACTAGTACTACTACGTACTCTGCGTGCGCACTCCACGCAGACGCCCGCTTGAAGCGCGTGGTAAGCATACGGTCAGGTACATATGGGAGTGGCGCGAGGAGGCGAAATGCCGGGACGTAGCTTCCCATGCCCTCTCGCTCCACTACAGGGCATGGGAAGCTGTCACCTCCCCTTCTGCGGAACAGTAATGCTCGCGACCCTTTTTTTTGGAGGGTTAGAAATCATCCAATGACTTCTTCCGCTCTGGGTGGAGCCAGAGGGCGCGTCAGACTTTTACTGACTAAAACCCACCCTTGCTCCTTCAGTTGCATGTGCCAAGAGCTGCAGTAACTCTAATTTGCTCGCAAAGGTGGAGGCGGAGTGGGTGGGGGAGACTCAACAGAGTCGCCCTCACGCCCCCAGCAGCAGCCGCCGCAGGAGACGCCCTGGGCGTTGGAAGTCGTGAGACGATCTCCGGCTACTGTAGGCGCGGGCCTGCGGACGGCGAGTAGTGAGTAGCTCGCCGTCCGATGAGGACCAGGGCCTGTAGACAAAGTAACATCGCTTCGTAGCGAAACGATATCTAAATTCGTCATCGTCTCTGAGATATCGATAAACATTTCCTAGCGTTAGCGTTCCTTCGTTATCTTTTTGGCGATCACGATCGAGGCGAAGGCGAACTCTGAAAGCGCTGCTTGTCTACGCATTTGTATGGGATAAACACGATAGCAATTCGTTTCTTTATGGTTTCGTTACGAATTATAACATTGTCTACCAACTTGCGATAACGATGTCGACTGACCACGTGACTTAGCGCGGTTTATGTCAATCTCATACATTTTAGTATTTTCTAACTTCGTTAACGTTTTTAAATTGTTACTTTGTCTAAGCCCCCAGGCCCGAGAGTCGACAGTGCGTAGTGTTCCATGTGCGCATCAAAGAGATGTCAGCAACACTTGAAAAAAGCATGCCGAGTGAGATGTTAACTATACAGTGGTACGATGGCGGTAAGCTCGCTTACAGTGAGCTGTCTGCTTATTTGTGTTGTCAATGTAAAGTATGTCTACAGAGGATGCTCTGAAGCTCACATTTCATTGAACATTATTTCGGGTTCCGTGCTGAGCTCGCGCAACGCGTCGTACGTCTCGTATTTCAACTGTCTACCTATTACGGATCATGAGATACAGCCCAAAAAAAGAACCCAAAAAATACGTTTCTAGAATCGTGTTTTTTTTTGTTTTGTTTTTTTAGTTTATGGTACGGAACCTTTCATGTGCGGGTCCGACTCGCACTTGGCCGGTTTTTTTTTTGTTTTAACTTAGTCTATGCCGTCGCGGTATTCTGTGCTCTGTGGGAAAAGCACTCAAATTGATGGCCTCGCGAAGTGACCTTGATCGTGGGTAATTAGGAATATAGCGTTAGAATTTTCCTCAATCCATGGCTTGAATGGGATGATATGACCTTGTAGCAGCGGCTTCATGATAAGCAAAAATGTGAACAAAAGATGAGCTAGAATGTCAGTGGACTTTTTTCTTTTATTATTTTTTGGTAACACTTGGCACTGTAGGACATAGCAACTCTACTGAGAATTCTTTAACACTACTCGTAACAATTCCCCCCACTGGTGATAATTTTATTAATCTGAAAATTTAAACACTTATGTGTTTGGAACTTTCTAAATCGGTAACGCTTCTACGTCTGCACGAATTTAGATGGAATTTAGCACTTATCATGATGAATGATGAAGATCATGACCTGGATTAGGAGATAAGATGGATACTTTTTATATCTTGGCAGTACGTCGCGAGCAGAAGCTCGTACAATAGAAAAAGTGGCTATGTAGGTATCTTAATGCTAAACAACAGCTGAATCTATAAAGTCCACAAGAGTGACATTCAAATATCGTTTAGCACAACCAATATTTTTCACACAATTCACTAGGTATATTTTCTCTTCCATTACCACTGGCATTCCTGGGCATCATTCTAAATTCAAACTGTCATCATTTGCAGTTTACACGAATCACCACTTCATTATTTATGCAGGATAAAATATACAAGGTCGCTCAGTGTACTATGCAGTGACTTTCATAGATACAGTTTCGAGAAAATGCTCAGAATTTTCAAAATACGGACACGGTCTGTTACCAGCCATAGCTTGCTAAGTCAGCAAGCCGAAGTGGATAAATTCGAAAGAGTTACCGCAGCCCTTGGCACAGGTAACTGAAGGAACAATGGTGAGATTTAGTCAGTAAAAGTCTGACACGCCCTCCCACTAGGGAGAAGTGATTTCCCAACCTCCAAAAAAAAAAGAAGAAGCTCTCTGTAAAAATTCAAATGGGTATTGGAAAAGTTCGAGTTCTTTAGAGAAGACCGGAAATCAGTAAAAGGAAGGTTGACCGCAAAAGTACAGCCATAAGATGCAATTTGGAGGAAAATGGACTCGTTCTGTGAGACCGAGAAGAAGGTTTCGCCTAAAACACCGAACATCCGCCTGCCTAGTTTAAACAAAAAAAAAAAACTTTGCTTAGAATCCCGGGTCGGGGAAAATTTTATTGGGTTTTTACATCTGGAATTTTTAAGTAACAGCCCGGAGTCTGGATTTGTGCCCAGGGTGTGATGGCAATAAGCTCGCCTCGTATTAGTGGGACTTCAGAAAACATAACTGTTGAAATGTGGGTATATAAGTGCAGCTCTGCCTTACCCTTCGAGTATTTTAATAAGTAGGAAGAGTTTTAGTATACACTAGCTTCTGCCAGCGGCTTCGCCCGCGTTGCATTAGTTCTTCCCCCACTATAAACCATAGCCTATGTGCTATTCTAGACTATAATCTATCTCTGTGCCAAATTTGATCCAGATCCGGGCAGCCGTTCTGGCGTGATTGAGTTACAAACATACATTTATCCATTCAAACTTTCGCATTATATAATACATATAATACGAGTAGCATTATATAAAATTCATTGTTTGTTTTTAGTGGCTTTTCTGAGATAGTACGTAACAGTTTATCTTTTCATAGTACTTGGCAAAATTTCTAGAAAGAAAGAAATATCTGCCAATTATTTTCGCATTTTTAAATACGAGAGCGCAAAATTAGTCGTATTCCATTTTCAAACGACTAGCTGTCACAAATTGCATGCAAAGCGCTTGGCAACTAGATCTTTTAAAATTCGGTCCCGCTTTGTTTCATGCCAGAGTTTTTCATTTGTTTTCTTTTATTGTTTGTTTTGAAATGCTAAACGTTTTTAAATCTCAGCTTACTATTGTGATTAAGGATTTTTTTTTGCATTTTTTAATACCAACGTGAAACTCTAAAATATGTCCAAAGATTTCATTCAGTTCGAAGTTTCAGCTGCCTTTTTCAGTAAATTACATGGGTTGACGAAAAACCTTGTTCCAAACTGTTAGTTAATACTTACCATTCCCACATACCATACTGTCCCAATAAGAAAGCCTATAACAGTGCATGTTGCCAATGATGACATAAGGCACTTAGACTATGAATGGTTATAGACGGAACGTCTTTGGACATTAAATGAAGCAAGATCGTAAAAATTTGTGAATGACCTTGCCGAACGTAACGATGACGTATCGGCTTCTCATTTTGTTTATGTGAGCTTATTTCGCGTCTACAGATACAAGCCGGCTTCTCATTTTGGTACTTCAGATTGCTGGATTTTGACACTCCGTCTGTATCCTTTCATAGTCTAAGATAAGACACTAAAACGTGGTCGCTCACAATGGGTCTCATCAGAATCAGCCAAAGGGCAATAAGGAGAGGGCTATGCTCTGACTTTCCATGCGTGATCGAATCAGATATGAAAATCAGGTGAAACCAGGTTTCCGACATAGGTCGAATAATCACTAAACTTAAGTGGCAGTGGGCAGGGCATATTGCTCGCAAAACAGATGGTCGATTGGACCGAAAGATTCTGGAGTGGCAACCGCGTACCGAAAGACGAAGCGTTAGAAGGCCTCCCACACGATAGGCTGATGACCTGGTAAGAGTCGCGGGTAGCCGATGGATGCGAGACGCTCAGGACCAGTCGTTGTGTCTCCAGCAGTGGAAGTCATCTGGTTGAAATCATGATGATGTGTGTTAATACTTTTATCACTTTACTCAATTTATTCCGCATTTAACCACCATTCAGGTCATTTAATTCACCACAACATTGTACGTTAAAATTACCGGATCAAATTGTCAGTAAATTGCGCTCCTGATGTACTGCCAAATGCACACCGAGCGATTATGGCGAACAATGAGATGATATCATTGGCAGTTAACTCGCATTGATGGCTCGATATAGTCCTGTGAATGCAACTGGGTTGAAACAATAGAGGTACTGAGTGGTCTGTGTGGCTCTAAGCTAAACTTGCTTGAATAGTCGATCAAACTAAGGGCATTCTAGACATAGCTGAAATTTGGTAGACTTACTTAGTCATATTTTAACATGACATGACATATAACATAGCCATCAACTACGCATACTATACGTCTAATAAAGTAGCTTTGCAAAAAATTATTGCTGGGTAACGACTTTTATTTTTAGGTATAGAAAAAAAGCTATTTTTTATTGCGCGCAATGTAACGCGAACCTAGGCAAATGGAGATAAACCCCGCCCCTTCGCTCTAAGCCACGTAGGTACTAGTCAGATACGTTTGATATTCATTGCGTTTTTATAACTGCAAATGCGTAATTTCGAAAAAAAAAACGGAAATTCAGGTAATGTTTGTTTGGAAAAAAGTAATACTAATAAATCTTTATTGATTATTATCAAGTATTGCAGTACATGGGTATTTGGTTTATACATGGTAAAATTACAGATTTGCTACAATTTTAGTAGGTGCAGTTCTGATCTCCTAATTAGGTTACTGTATAACCTGTATGAAGGAGTGGTCAATGTTTATTTATTTTATTATATAAAGAAGGACCAAGATAATAGAAGAATCTTTTAATAAAAGTGGAACGCGGGAGAGTACATATTATATATTTTCTACGTTTATCGATTGCCCTATATGGCGTTCTTTGGTGTTGTAGGAGAAATGCTTGCATGATAAACTGTTGTCTTACGTTCAGAATTTTCCACTTATGGTATAATTCATTAGTAGGGAATATGATAGAGCGAAAGGTAGCAACTTTTAATAAAACTTGCTACCTTTGTTTGGAAAAAAGTTTAGTAATAACACTTGGAATTTATTTTCCTAAAAAAGTAAAAAAAAAATTGTGACTTTGACCTTCAATATCTTCTGAACCAGTAGTGGATTCCCAGGTATGGTATTGTGGAAAAAAAATATCCAAATAATGGGTAGAATATGTGGCTTTCGGCTTCGGAAACTGTCTTTTTACAGTCGAAAGAGAGAGTCGAGAGGTCAAAATCAAATAACTATTAAAAAAAATTTTTAGATTATCTGATTTTACAAGTACTTACATCTTTATTTCGCTAAATAGCCTACGGGTTTTGCAATCGCTTCATGCAGAATTGCAGAGGTAATAAATCAGGTAGACATTACAAATATTAATATTTGAATATTTATTTTAATTTTTTTTTTAACAGTTTTTTATAAATGACTTGCTGTGTTACGTTTGTATACCGATTCTTAAAACGTGGGTTGGAACAACAGGGTTTTTGTTACATACTGTAAAGAATGACTTTACACTAATCTTGACCGCGTTCATGAGCTGTAAATATGAATAATTATGCTAAAAAATGCATGCTCTAGTTTAATCAGTCTTGTTATGTTCCGACTGCTGCGACTCAGGCCTCCTCTCTAGGAGAGGGACAGGGCGACCGATGAGGGTTGGTGGGTGTCACATGTATTTTTACTCAGGCGACTGAAGGAACAGGTGTGGGTTTTAGTCAGTAAAAGTCTGACAATCCCTCTCGCTCCACCCAGAGCGGAAGAAGTCAATGGATGATTTCCCACCCCCACAAAAAAAACTTATTTATGTATGTTTGTTCCTTGGTAGTGCTTTAGAGGCCAAACGCGTTGGCCGATTTTGATCATTTTTACGTCAATTGATTTGTCTTGATCTTGCGAGTGCTACTAAAGACATGACAGTAATAAAATACAATATGGCGACAACCAGACGCCGTATTATGAAAAAGAAAAAAAAATTGTGCGGTATCAAAATAAAGAGTTCGAGGAGGTGATTCTAAAAACATCTCAAAAAAAAATATTTTCAAAAAACCCGACTTCAAGTAGTCTGATGCAGTTGGTGGCATGAAATCAGTAATTGAACTAAAATAACTGCCACCAATAGCATCAGACTGCTTGAAAAGTGACTTGTTTGGAACATTTTTGTTGTTTTTTAACCGACTTCGAAAAAGGAGGAGGTTATCAATTCGGATGTCTGTATTTTTTTTTTTTTTATGTATGTTCGGGCATAACTCCGTCATATATTGACGGATTTACAAAATTCTTTTTTTGTTCGAAAGGGATTTATTCTGAAATGGTCCCATTTAAATTTCAAAAAGATCTGATGATGGGTTTCGGAGACAGACAACGGAACACTTCAAAAATTGACAGCAAATCAACCGCGATTGCTGCTATCGTATGTCTATGAATTGTTAACACAGTTTAATGGGGAACCACAACTAAAAAGTAAAAAATAAAAAACTTTTTTACAAAAAAATAGAACCGACTTCCATAAAAAGTGCAAAATAACTTTAATTTCGGAAGTCGGTGTCAAAAAACAAAGACACAAAACAGGAACACCGACTTCAGAAATTAAAGTTATTTTGCACTTTTTTTGGAAGTCGGTTCTATTTTTTTGTAAAAAAGTTTTTTTAATATTAAATTTTTTTTTTTTGCTCTAGGACATTGTTTCCTGACGATTTTTTTAAGAGCAGTAGTGATTAAATTACATTATTTACACAATTAATTAAACAAAGTCAAGCACCTGCCTGGGTTTAAACCCACGACGTATAACTCGTAAGTTTGGGCCGTTATCACTGACTGGCCCACCACTGTTCCCCTAATGACTATCTAGTGAAAACTAAAAATGTGCTACTTTACTAAATAAATATCATATCGTTCAACAAATGGCAGACGTGATACTACGGAATTAGATCAGCTTAATGCAATTGCATTGCAGTGCATTATGCCATCTTAAACCAAGTTAATCTGCCCTCCATTTTACTCGGGTGCTGATAACGGTTTAAGTGGTATAAAAGAGAATTAACAGTTTCTGTTTTCACAATATAGTCTCTATTGGTCACATTCATATGACTAAAACCAACCCTAACCTAACCTAACCGATTTTTTTTTTTACAAAATGTAATACTTACTCCAAAAAAACAAACAAAATGAGAACATGCCATTTACGCTGTAAAAATGAGCGAAATGCAATTTCCTTAAACATCATTTCAGGTAAGTTTTTAAGAAGGTTCGTACCCGAATTGTAACCAACGGATCCCTATTACTAAGCCTTCGATGTCCGTGCGAACGTGTGTCTGTCCGCAGGCTGTATCACATAAATAATTATAATTGGTAGGCAGTTGAAATTTTCACTGTCTACTTCTATTGCCGCTATGACAACAAATAATAAAATTAAACCCTTATGGCCCGATGACAACCCGGGTTGTCATCGGGCTTCTTCGACAACCCGGGTTTGTCCGCGGATCTTAAGAGGTAGGAGGCTGGTTTTTTTTTGTTTTCAAACTCACAGTTGAGTTCGTTTCCAAGCAAACGTTAACCTCTTAAGATCCGCGGACAAACCCGGGTTGTCGAAGAAGCCCGATGACAACCCGTGTTGTCATCGGGCCTATAAGGGATTACATAAATTACTATGGTACGGAACCCTTCGTGTGGGAGTCCGACTCGCACTTGTCTAATATTTTTTGGCACCGACATTACCCTTTTTGAAAGTCGTTGAAATAGAGAGAGAGCTGCATCTATCTGCCACTTGCCCTGTTTGGCTTGTTATGTTGTGAAATCCTGGAAAGTTTTTACGGCGTAGACAACAGTAGTTTCTTTATTTACCGCGCTTCGCCCGCGTGGAATAAGAACTTCCTCCATGATATATTACAGCCTATATACTATTCCAGACTATAATATATCTCTGTATCAAATTTCACTAAGATTCGATCGGCCGTTCTGGCGTGATTGAGTAACAAACTTCCATACGTCCATCCAAACTTTCGCATTTATGGAAGTAGGATAGTAGGATTAGTAGTATTTGCGCCGAAATTGGCGCTGTAGTCGGAGAATGAGGTACAAGTGGCACCTCGCACCTGATTGGTCGAAATCATTTGAATGAGTGAAGATATGAAGGAGCCGACTGCTAATTCGTTGAAGTTGCGTCGAGCCGCTCCGTTTGCTTCACTCACACTGCATCGACTGTCATTTCAACCTCCATCACTCATCCTATAATGTTCGCGGAAGGCTGACATGCTGGCCTCACCGAACGCTCCGCTATAAAACAGCTGCACCATTTTTTTTTTGTTGGGTTGGGAAATTATAAAAATTAATTCTCCCGCTGGAGCGATGGAGCTGGAAGGGCGTGTCAGACTTTGCTGGCTTTTAAACCCACCCCTGTTCTTTCATTTGCCTGGGTTCCAGGGGCCGCGGGAACTCTATTCCGAATTTATCCGCGACCCCAGGAAGGTGCTGGAGACACCTGTCAGTGTCTCGCAATTAACCGCTTGCTAAACGCTTCGCCGCACGCGCCACAATCAGCTACGTCGCGTGTAATCAATCAAAAACCCATCTCTTTTCCGATAACCATCGCTGAAGGCTGACACGTTTGGTCTCAGTGAACGCACCGCACCGCAGCTGCTTGAGATGATCGCGCGTAATCCGTGTTAATCACTAAGTCGTAAAAATATAATCTTCGCGAATCCATAAAAGACTAATCCGCAAATAGTTCAAGATTACCACTGCGAATGTGTATTTGAAAATACCTGACATGTTCTGCATCGATCCTGGCTTCAAGATCTCCTCTTCCTCCACCCAGGTGAGTGCCAAACCATATTGTTTTAGACCAGACGCTCGCCAAAGCGCGTGCATCAAATAATCTCTCTGATATTATAATCCACCCGCATTCAAATTAACTTCATAAACCTTTCACCAAATAAGAAGTAGAATTTTAAACAAAACATTCTCATAACACCAGATTTGCTCCTACTACGAAGGCTCAAGTTCAAAGATTTCATTTGTTCCACAAAATCTTTGTGAAAAAGTGTAGCCTATAGAGATTTATTCTAACACAAATATTATTTGAATTTGAAAAGATATTGAGGCCTCTGAAACATTCTAATGGCCACAAAGAACATTTTTACATGTCAATCTCTTTCAGCGGGGGCGGAATAATTTTTGCTGAAAAGGGCCTTTTTTTCTCTTTGGGTTTATATTGGACTATGATAAAATGAAGACTACTAGCTTTAACTGTGGTTTCGCTTTCGTGGCTACCGCAGAAAAGTGCATTTTCCGGGTTAAAATTATTCTATGAAAGTAATTCATATTATAACATTCTATTAATGAAAAAAAAATCCAATCGCATTAATTTAGCATTATTAGCCTTTTAAAGTACTCACTATTAGGACCCGTAAGTAAGTAAGTACCCACAATTGGCTGTACACTCCCACTCGCAGAGAAGACTGCAAGAGGGAGTGTGTAGCCCACTCCCACTAGCAGAGAGCTCCAAGACGGCCAGTGCGCATTGGTAGATGTGAAATGCCTTCGAATTTTTGGTTCTGGGACAAGCTGATTTCCTAGCATTAGGGCTGCCGGATATTAATAAGCTTTTATAAACTTAGAAACAGATAATTTTACCTTTTTAGCATAGGTGTCCAGTAAGTACCGGACAAGAAAATCTATTATCGCGGTACATGAGGTGCCTTCCGGTTTTCAGAGTTAAAAAAACCACACTATATTTTTAACGGTAATATATTATAATATAAATTACCGTTAAAAATAAAGCGTTTTAAATCTAGAATCTATCAGTCTATTCCACTCGCGTATTCTGTTCAAAAGTCTTCCAAATGAATTCGAAAAACAACTCAAAATAATATTTCTGTATACCGGAGGTAAAATTTTTTATATTCACTTTGTAATGTCATTGAAACAAACATAATATATAAAGATCTATAGTGGTATATATCTTTAGTGATATATACATTTTTTTTGTCTGCGTATGAACTGAACCGTTTTATATTAATTGTGCCACATTCCGTAGACTTTTAGATTCTAAAACTGTAGCTGGTTTTGTAGACTTGTTTTCAAAACTAGTTAGATACTGTAATGTCCGGGGGCAAGGTACATGAAATCATAGGCATGTTTGCGAGTAGATACCCTAATAGCTAAATTTGGTTGGGCCAACAATAAATGCTATTAGCCCTATAAAAATGACTCTATTATTCTTATAAAATTCACTCGTCACAATTGGCCAGACACCGTCCTAAATCTATCTAACATCACACAAGTAGTCCGTAGACTTGTATTATATTCTCCGAAGAGAAAGGCAGAGGTGTATCTAAAATATGAACACCCATTTTCGTTACAACCTGTATATAATAGTATATCATCAACATTTCGCCAGTTATGTATTAAGACCCAATTAATGATGTTGTGTTTTGGCGAGCCGTTTGTTGCCCCACCGTCTTCCTAATTATTTTATATAGTAAATTAAGCGTGTTTTTAGTTCTTTTTTGTTAAAAAGAACTAAAAACACGCTTAATTTTTTAATTTTCGGATTCTTATCAGCTTCTATCATTAATTGATACCTATATCATGGAAATGCTTTAAAAATAAATACTCCGCCATCTTTGGGAGTTCGCCATACTTGATTTAGAATGACGTCACTTAGCTAACCATCCATTGTCATGGGTCTTTGATAAGTGTCCGAAGTTTCAATTCAATCTGACTTTTTGAAGTGGGTCAAAAATCACATTCAAAGATTCATACCAAGCTAATAAAAATGTACTTTTCCCCACATTTGCTTTGTACTGTTACCATACAATAAAATGTATACAGACACATGAGTTAGCATTTAGATATTCTTCTTCTTTCTCGTCGTATCGATGATTCTAAAATTAAACGTCTTTTAACCAAAATTTAGCCACGTCGACATCGTTAGCATTTGCCTCGTAAAAGTCTTTCAAAGTGCAGATGTTGTTGCATAAAGGGTATGACAATTGCCAGTATATTGGCCACGCATAGGTACTGTAGGGACCTGGAGCACCTTCTCGAACTGCAGGGACCCTGGGGGTTCTTCGTAATTTCTAGGGACGGTCGCACTCGCTGGCAACGCGAGAGTGTGGTGTACGAGAGTGACTGCTTACGGTGTGTAGTGTTATAAAATAAAGAGGAATAGCGCACTCAGAGTAACTATATTTGAACAATTAAATATTACATGTGTGCCCTCTTCGGCCGGGCTAGCTGAACTGAACCCTAAAACAAATGTCTTCTCTACTCTTTCTAATTTCAAACGGCTTTCCAACAATTCTAGAACGTTCCAACCTGCCAGTCTCCACCATAAGGTCACAGTACCTACAATGAATAGAATAGAATAGAATACTTTTTATTATGTACACCATATAAAAAATGAATCAACGAATGAATTCAAATTTGTTTTTTTTTTATTGTTGTTCAATGAATTTGTAGTTAGTCGGTATCTTAGTAGGTAGGTACACTTGGTACTTAGCTATGGTGACGTGACCCGTGAAGCCATGACGTCACGCAACCGGCGACGTTCCGGCGTCCATTAGGGCTACTGCACTTTCTATTTCTCATATAATACTACATTTACTATTTGTTTAAGGAAGTTTTGTTTATACTAGCGACCACCGCCACCTTCCTACGGGTACAAATTATACGCCTAAACCTTCCTCATGAATCATTTTGTCTTTTAGTGAAATAATATTAAAAAAGAGTTTTTTTAACCGACTTCCAAAAAAGGAGGAGGTTCTCAATTCGTCTGTATGTTTTTTTTTTTTTTTTGTATGTATGTTACGCGATTTCTCCGTCAGTTGTGAACCAATTTTCAAAATTCTTTTTTTATCTGAAAGAATATACTCCCAAGGTGGTCCCATATAAATTTTATCGAAATTGCTTCAGCGCTTTTTGAGAAACTGAACAAAACCGGAAAATACGTGTACTTCGATGACGTTTTGGTGTTCTCCAAATGTTTAAATTCCACGTTCCATTATATTGGGGTTTTTAGTTCTGGGGTATAACAACTAAAAAGTGAAAAATAAAAAACTTTTTAAAAAAAAAAAACAACCGACTTCCAAAAAAAAAATACACTAAAAATTCATAAATAACTTTAATTTCGGAAGTCGGTGTCAAATAACGAAGAAGTAAAATACAAACACCGTCTTCCGAAATTAAAGTTATTTATGAATTTTTAGTGTATTTTTTTTTTTGGAAGTCGGTTGTTTTTTTTGTAAAAAAGTTTTTTTTGTTTGTGTTTATTTGTTATGATATGATACTAGCGACCCGCTCCAGCTTCGCTCAGGTAATAATTATACACAATCTTCCTAATGAGTTCATTCTGTCTATTGGTGAAAACGCCATGAAAATCCTTCCAATAGTTTTTGAGTTTATCGCGTAGAAATACTGTGGGGGACTTAGTTTTATAGTATGTAGTGATGTTATGTAGTGATCAATAACGGTCATCATTGTGGAAAGGACTATGCTCGGCGTTTCCTTGCGTTACTGAATCAGGAATGAAGAAATCCGGAGGAGAACCAAGGTTACCAACATAGTACGAAAAATGGTTAAACTTTTTTATTTTTGATAGGCACGCGTTTGACCACTATCTCAAATTAAGTGGCAGTGGGCAGTGCACAGAACAGATGGTCGATGGGGTCGTACGGTTCTGGTTGCGCTGGAAGGCCCCAAGGTGGACCGATAACCTGGTGAGGGTCGGGAATCTGATGGATCGAGACGCACAGGAGCGATCGTTGTAACGACACTTGGGGAGGCCTATGGCAGTAGATGCCTTTCAGCTGAAATGATGATGATACCATTCATTCACAGCAATAGAAAATTTTGTGTTGTGCTGAATTTATAAATTCTTATACTTTTAACTAACCATGAGTAATGTTTTATATATGTCGGATCACCAGGATGTATCGAGCTACACTCAGGCATCAGGTGGGTCTGTGTAGGTATATCGTGCAATAAATAACAACGGCAAAGCAATTATTCACTTTAATTAATTTGAAACTTATAAACTTGGTACTTTAAAATACTAGTAGCAACAAAACGTAGGACAGTTCCGATGCGTCTTCACTCCGTGACTCCCAGGATACTTATAGTACTCTTTGCTCCCAGGCTAAGACTGCCCGACTAGGCGAGTCTTCCCCTACCTCGAAGTCTAACGGAAACGCGCCGACTCCGTCAAAGCCCGCTAACGGTAGTGTTTATAGTTGCCGCCAGGTGGCGTACTTTGTTTTGTTGCCAATTTGATTAGCGGATACGACATATATATCAATCATATACTTATATATCATTTAAAACGTAATTGGAACATCATAGTTCAGTGTTATTGGTAGGCAAGACTCATCCAGCTCACTCAGTGCTATTAAAAGTACCCTAATTAATTCTTCGCATTTCAACATTGTTTAGATCTAAGATAAATGTACGAGGTACTTTTCATCCCACTTGCTCTATATCTATTGCGAAACATAGCAAAATTATATATTTTATTACCAGCTTACATTATAGGTATGAGTAAGTAAGTTGATATTATTGTCTAGAAAGCTGATGTGATGCTTATTAGATAATATTCTGGTGGTACTTGTGCGTTCCTCTTTTTGTAATTTATATATTTTATATCACTTCGCAAATCACCGTTCGCAAATCACCAAATCACCACTTCACAAATCACCACTTCGCAAATCACCACTTCGCAAATCACCACTTCGCAAATCACCACTTCGCAAATGACCTCTTGGCAAATCACCACTTCGCAAATCACCAAATCACCACTTCACTAATCACCACTCCACTAATCACCACTTCACTAATCACCACTCCACTAATCACCACTTCACTAATAACCACTTTAATCACCACTTCACTAATCACCACTTCACTAATCACCACTTCGCAAATCACCAAATCACCACTTCACTAATCACCACGTCACAAATCACCACTTCACTAATCACCACTTCACTAATCATCACTTCACTAATCACCACTTCACTAATCACCACTTCACTAATCACCACTCCACTAATCACCACTTCACTAATCACCACTTGACTAATCACCACTTCGCAAATCACCACTTCGCAAATCACCAAATCACCACTTCACTAATCACCACGTCACAAATCACCACTTCACTAATCACCACTTCACAAATCACCACTTCACAAATCACCACTTCACTAATCACCACTTCACTAATCATCACTTCACTAATCACCACTTCACTAATCACCACTTCACTAATCACCACTCCACTAATCACCACTTCACTAATCACCACTTGACTAATCACCACTTCGCAAATCACCACTTCGCATCTCCAAATCACCACTTCACTAATCACCACTTCACTAATCACCACTCCACTAATCACCACTCCACTAATCACCACTCCACTAATCACCACTCCACTAATCACCACTCCACTAATCACCACTTCACTCACCACTCCACTAATCACCACTTCACAAATCACCACTTCGCAAATCACCACTTCACTAATCACCACTTCACTAATTACCACTCCACTAATCACCACTTCACTAATCACCACTTCACTAATCACCACTCCACAAATCACCGCTTCACAAATCACCACTTCGCAAATCACCACTTCGCAAATCACCACTTCACAACACAACACACACACATACACACATACAGATAAATGTACGAGGTACTTTTCATCCCACTTGCTCTATATCTATTGCGAAACATAGCAAAATTATATATTTTATTACCAGCTTACATTATAGGTATGAGTAAGTAAGTTGATATTATTGTCTAGAAAGCTGATGTGATGCTTATTAGATAATATTCTGGCGGTACTTGTGCGTTCCTCTTTTTGTAATTTATATATTTTATATCACTTCGCAAATCACCGTTCGCAAATCACCAAATCACCACTTCACAAATCACCACTTCGCAAATCACCACTTCGCAAATCACCACTTCGCAAATCACCACTTCGCAAATGACCTCTTGGCAAATCACCACTTCGCAAATCACCAAATCACCACTTCACTAATCACCACTCCACTAATCACCACTTCACTAATCACCACTCCACTAATCACCACTTCACTAATAACCACTTTAATCACCACTTCACTAATCACCACTTCACTAATCACCACTTCGCAAATCACCACTTCGCAAATCACCACTTCGCAAATCACCAAATCACCACTTCACTAATCACCACTTCACTAATCACCACGTCACAAATCACCACTTCACTAATCACCACTTCGCAAATCACCACTTCGCAAATCACCACTTCGCAAATCACCAAATCACCACTTCACTAATCATCACTTCACTAATCACCTCTTCACTAATCACCACTTCACTAATCACCACTTTACTAAACACCACTTCACTAATCACCACTCCACTAATCACCACTTCACTAATCACCACTTGACTAATCACCACTTCACTAATCACCACTTCACTAATCACCACTCCACTAATCACCACTCCACTAATCACCACTCCACTAATCACCACTCCACTAATCACCACTCCACTAATCACCACTTCACTCACCACTCCACTAATCACCACTTCACAAATCACCACTTCGCAAATCACCACTTCACTAATCACCACTTCACTAATCACCACTTCACTAATTACCACTCCACTAATCACCACTTCACTAATCACCACTTCACTAATCACCACTCCACAAATCACCACTTCACAAATCACCACTTCGCAAATCACCACTTCGCAAATCACCACTTCACAACACAACACACACACATACACGGGAATGATGGGGGACTTTTAAACATTGTTTATAATTTTATGTTTTGAACAATTTTACTGATTTTCAGCTTGTTGGGACTTTATGTACCTTCGAATGTCTAAATTGACCGGAGTATACGCTATGCCAATTAGGTCATGCCCATCGCAAAAAACAACAGACTCACCTTTTATAGTCTAAGGAGATAAGAATAGATGACTTCTACGCCATACAAAGGAAAAGGACAACGTCACTTCTAACAAGAAAGCACGGCTGTCCCAATAGCATTCAGAAAGCCCTCTCTGAACAGCTGGATGCCCAAATGCTGAGGCTTTTTGTAAGTGTTTTCGTGCGCTAAGGGCTTGTCGCTCATAATGTGCATGTGGTTTTTTGTATATGTAGATTAAGTTTTTACTAACAATTGGGCCTTTTATTTTCGTGATGATGGGAAATCATCCAATGACTTCTCCCGCTCTGGGTGGAAAGGGAGGGTGTGTCAGACTTGTACTGCCCCCACCCCTGTTCCTTCAGTTGTCTGAGTGCCCAGAGCCGCGGTATCTCTATTTCGAATTTATTCACGACCCCAGGCAGGCATCGGCCTGATGGGCCCCGTCAGGTATTGCTGACATCTCTTTGAGGCGCGCGTTAAACACTACGCGCTGTAGACTCTCGGGCCTGCAGGCGTAGCATGACCATTTCTATCTCTATTCTACCAAGAAAAGACAAAGTTCTTTCTATCCAACTATGTCGAGTTTGAGCTTTCTTCTGCCCGAGCATGGGGCGGCGGGCGACCCGTAGACTGGCGTTTCTATGAAGACAAAGACATGTATTCATTCCTTCAACAATTATTAAAATATATTACTATTTATTTTTATCTATATATTTTTATTTATTTATATTCATTCTTTCAATTTCGTCCGTCCATCTGTCCATCTGTCTGTCTGTCCGTCGTCTGACACAAAATTTAGTGCGTCTAATCGGAGCCTTATATATTGCTGTCACTTAGGTGTCTGTCTGTCCGTCTTGCCGTTTGTCCGTCGTCTGTCTGTCTGTCGTCAGTCTGATCTGTCCAACGTCTGTATGTCCGTCTGTCAGTCTGTCGGTTTGTCCGTCGTCCGACTCTCCGTCTGTCAGTCTGTCTGTCCATCTGTCCATCTATCCGTCACCCGTCTGTACGTCTGTCCGTCTTTATATCTTTTTTGGCTGTCCGTCTGTCTCTCTGTCCATCTGTCCGTCACCCGTCTGTCCGTCTGTCCGTCTTTATATCTTTCTAGTCTGTCGGTCTGTCCGTCGTCCGTCTCTCCGTCTGCCCGTCTGTCAGTCCGTCTGTCTGTCTGTCCATCTGTCCGTCGTCCGTCTGTCTGTCCATCTGTCCGTCATCCGTCTGTCCGTCTGTCCGTCTGTCCGTATGTCCATCTGTCCGTCTGTCCGTCTGTCCATCTGTCCGTCTGTCAGTCTGTTCGTCTGTCCGTCTGTGCGTCTGTTCTTCTGTTCTTCTGTCCGTCTGTGCGTCAGTTCGTATGTCCGTCTGTCCGTCTGTGCGTCTGTTCGTCTGTCCGTCTGTCTGTCTGTCCGTCTGTCTGTCTGTCCGTCTTTCCATCTATCCGTCTATCCGTCAAAGTTATTCTGCGTCTCGTACCTTTGAAACCCTCGAGACGCTACGCTCAGGTTTCTACATTAGAACCACTCGCTTCGCTCATGGTTTAATCCTAGAATTCTTCGCTAGCTCAGGCTTCAATATAAGTACTCGCGCCAACAAACAACTTTGCAGCCTTGCATGACAAATAACATTTTTTTTTGAAAAGCTATAATCTCGGCTACATTAAAACTTTAAAAAAAAAAAACTTTTTACAAAAAAAATACAACCGACTTCCATAAATAAAACTAAAAAATGCAAAATAACTTTAATTTCGGAAGTCGGTGTTTCTAGTTTGGTTTCTTCGTTATTTGACACCGACTACATACACCGAGATACATAAACACACTGATAATAATAAATAATGATACAATACGACATAAAATAGATTACATAATATGAATTATGTAATCGGCGTATGGTAGGTAGGCCTGCCCCCTTTGATGTAACGGGCTGTTGTTCCAGTCTCGCACCGCCGCCGCCACTAGGATATTATTGTTAAAAATCGTATGAAAATCCGTTCTTTAGTTTTTGAATTTATCAAGTACAGACACAGCAAACGCGTTGCGGCGGCAGACTTTGTTTTACAATATGTAGTGATAGCGATGAGATATATCTAGGTTTATACCTAGTTCTGGTTGAATTCAATTATTGTCACTTTACCTCTAGTTTAAGCCCTTAATTTATAAATATTTATGTAAATCAAATAATTGAGTAAACAAATACAATTCAATTCATTATGCAAAAAATCATATACACACTCACACACCCACACACCATCACACACACCCTCACCATCATACACTCTCTCACACACACTCCCTCACCATCACATACTCTCTCACCCTCAATCACTCACTCACTCACTCACTCTATTCATACTTTCTGTTAATGATATTGTGAATACTTTAGTTAAGGTATTTATCTATGGGTGTAAGCAACCTAAACAATGGAATTATTCTTCTCTATAATTATTATTATTCTTATTCTTAAGGCAATCAACCCAACTTGAGACAAATACTATCAATTCACAACATCGCAGGTGTGTTATCATCCCAGGAACTAAACTAAACACTTCTACAATGAGTTGTAGATGCCTGAAAGTTTTGAGAGGCTTTAAACATACTGTCAGCGATAACGATTGTCAGTAAGTCCAAGTTGAATAAGAAAGTAGCTTCTGCCAGCGACTTCGCCCGTGTGGAATTAGTACTTCACCCACTTATAGTCTGTGAGCTATTCCAGACTAAGGTCAACCCAGACCAGGTAAGGTAAGGGGGGGGGGGGGTAGGGTCTGTGCCAAATTTAATCCAGATCCATTCAGCCGTTCTGGCGTGATTGAGTAACAAACATTCACACATCCATTTAATCATTCGCATTTATAATATTAAAGTTGAACTAGTCGCGGGCTCGAACTCACTGGTGGGCTTGGCTTAAACGCATGCTGTCTCACCTGGCATCATGTCCCACAGAGAAAATATCAGTGATGACCAGTTAGACGCTAGTCTACATGTACAATGTCTAGTTTGCACGCACACAAACACCGCTGCATCGTTCCGAACTAAAAAGACGGCGCAAAAAATTACGAAAAGTCCTTTGGAAAATTCAGTTTTATGAAAAAAAATTATTAAACTCTTATTTAATTGAGGTTTGTCGGTGCCGACTTTGTTTTGGAGATTTTGCACTTCTTTTATTACTTATTTACGCCCACAATTGCGTTAAAATTTGCAAAAAAAAACGAATCTTTGAAGGCTTATAACTTTTTAATAGCTTAACTTTAGATGTACAATGTCAAACAGCGGAGTAATACCCTCCTGAAATTTCTATGGGCAATAATATATCGACTAGTGCAACCTATTGTAATTATCAATTCCAAACATTTTGGACTTACGATATCTTTTAATCGCTTCTTCTTCTTTAAGATAAATACTTTGGGTCTAGAATCAGGCCACATTAATCGCAGCGTCTATTGCGTTCGTCAGGTCCTCCATTAGTGCATGTGCATGGACACAAGGGGCATTCCAGTGTGTAAACCATGTTTGGGACAGGGGCACTGCACTCACATTGGGTATCAGACGAGTCTATAAAACCTTTACTTTACCATTTGCAGCAGCCTACCTGGGTATGGGTACGCAGCCTACCTGTTGTTTTTTCTTTTATAACCGACTTCGAAAAAGGAGGTAGCTCTATGTTCGACTGTATGTTTTTTTTTTGTATGTTCACCGATTTCTCTGTCAGTTGGGAACCGATTTTCAGAATTCTTTTTTTATCCGAAATGAATATACTCCCGAGGTGGTCCCATATAAATTGTATCGAAATTGCTTCAGCGCTTTTTGAAAAACTGAAAAAAAACGAAAAATACGTATACATCGATGACATTTTGGTTTTCTCCAATTACGAGTATGTTTAAATTCTACGTTCCATATTTTTGGGCTTTTTATTAATAAATGAAAAAAGTGAAAAATAAAAAACTTTTTTACAAAAAAAACAACCGACTTCCAAAAAAGAAAATACACTATAAAAATAAAAATAACTTTACTTTCGGAATTCGGTGTCAAATATCGAAGAAATAAAATACAAAACACCGACTACCGAAACTAAAGTAATTTTTTTTAAGTTTTTAAGTGTATTTTCTTTTTTGGAAGTCGGTTGTTATTTTTTTTTTTGTAAAAAAGTTTTTTTTATCGCTGTTAAAATGACAGGGTGCAGAAATAAAAAACATGTTCCAAGCAAGAATATTTTTACTCCTCCGCTGTTCTTTCCTGATTAATTTTTTCGTTGTGGGACCTTAAACATTTTAATTGTTTCCGGAACCGTAACCGGAACTCATCGAGCTTCAGCTGCTTCGGAGTTTTTCTGATGGGCCTCTGTTGATTCTGGTTTTCAGAAGTTGCAGTACACAACAAAAACAGAAGTAGTGCATAATAAAGAGTATTCTATTCTATTCTTCATAGTCAACTTAATTGAGCTGAAACTCTACTTGAATACATAGTTCAAAAAATGTACAATGACACTTTTATAGAATATAAACGGAGTACGATACTTAAGGTTGTTCTGAGTAATTTTAAACCGAAGCAACCCTATCTGTTTTCCGCCACACAACTTAGGAACTTAGACAGTTGAGTTCCCTGCTAAATGCAGTAGAAAATATTTGACTCAAAGTCAAAAATGTTATGAAAACCTTCCTAAGTTGAACAAAATAATATCAGGTTTGAACAACATTTTTACAAAGGTCTGAGCTCTGACAGTTACAGTTTTGTTTGGTGGCCACATGGTTTATAAGTACTGTGATATTCAACGGAGGTTGCATGAGATCCAAACCTTATTAGCACTACTATTAAACGGTAATGCAAATAGTTTTAATGTAGGAACACATATTACTTGTTTTGTTTGGAAGGGATTCAAGAGGGAACCTCCGATGTAGTCACCCGCTTGTATAAATAATATAGAGTAGTCATTTTGCGATCTGAATGTAATTTGGCACAGAGGTAGATTAAAGTCTGGAATAGCATATAGGTAAGCTTATTATTTATAACGGGGGAAGGACTTATACGATTACTACGAAGCTAGTTTAAAAATAAATCCACCCAAGGTAAAAGTATCTACTTAATAACTCGGCAAAATGGCTTCCAACAACTTCAACCACTTCGAACTAGAAGTTTTCTAATACGACTTTATTGAACATCTACGTCTTTTAAAGACGTGCTGCATAGGTACTGTAGTGTCGGGGGTTCTGTAGTGTAGTTCAGTAGCGTGTATTTATATCTTGAGAGAGTATGTGTCTTATGATTTTTAACCAACTCTAAAAAAAGGAGGAGGTTCTATAGTATGTTTTTTTTATGTATGTCCACCGATTTCTCTGTCAGTTGTAAACCGATTTTCAAAATACTTTTTTTATCCGAAAGAGTCCGAGAGACTCCATAAATAGTCCCATACAAATTTTATCGAAATTGCTTCAGCGCTTTTTTGAAAAAATCAACAAAAACAAAAAAAAATTGTACATAGATGACGTTTTGGTCTCCTCCAATTACGAATATGTTCAAATGCCATGTTCCATGTTATTGGGGTTATCAATTCGGACGTAACTTTAATATTTAGTTTTAGTTCTGGGGTTTAACAACGTGTTGCGTAGTTTTTGATTTCATCGCGTACACACGCGGCGGGGACTTTTTTTTAACCGACTTCGAAAAAGGAGGAGGTTATCAATTCGGATGTTTGTATTTTTTTTTTTTTTTTTTATGTATGTTCGGGCATAACTCCGTCATATATTGACGGATTTGCAAAATTCTTTTTTTGTTCGAAAGGGGTTTATTCCGAAATGGTCCCATTTAAATTTAAAAAAGATCTGATGATGGGTTTCGGAGACAGACAACGGAACTCTTCAAAAATTGACAGCAAATCAACCGCGATTGCTGCTATCGTATGTCTATGAATTGTTAACCCAGTTTAATGGGGAACCAACACTAAAAAGTGAAAAATAAAAAACTTTTTTACAAAAAAATAGAACCGACTTCCCAAAAAAAGTGCAAAATAACTTTAATTTCGGAAGTCGGTGTCAAAAAACAAAGACACAAAACAGGGACACCGACTTCCGAAATTAAGTTATTTTGCACTTTTTTTGGGAAGTCGGTTCTATTTTTTTTTATAATAAAAAGAGTGTCTCGCACACATCATAAAAGCTTTTTTACAAAAAATACTTATCGGACTTCCAAAAAAAAAGAAAATACTAGAAGTCGGTGTCAAATAACGTAGAAACAAAATACAAACAAGAGGTATTTGTTCATGAGTTATCAGAAAAGTAGATACGGGTATATGTTTACTATCAGCAGCAGTATAGCTCTCCTTATTAGCAGTGTTGGACCTACTTTGGTTATCAAGTCAGCGGGATCTCATTTCAAGGAATGTCCCGAATTATTTATGTAGAATAGAATAGAACGCGTCAAGCCCCTCATTAGCAGAAACAATTAAAAACCTATTGTTGCGTTACCTTATGGTAACGCGAGGGGCCTGACGCGTTAAACTTGTTTGTTGGTACACCAAAAAGTTACTCAATTTTATACACGAATTTTTATCTATGGGTACAATGACGGTCTTATCGCTGAAAGCGCCATATACAGGGTATAACGGAAAGGTGTGGTCATATTTTAAGAACTGTATCTGCCCATCGATATGAACAACTTTCTTCAAGAAAACTTGAAGAAATTCTATTTTTTTTTTATTTAATTCATATACAAATATTGATAAGCTGATAATAACTTTGTTTAGTAAGTCCAATTTTTTTTGGGAATTTTCTATTTTTTTCTTAGAGAAAGTTGTTAATTTTCATTGGCAGAACCGGTTCTTCGCCCGCATGATAAAAAGTAGCCTATGTTTTAATCCAGGTTATAATCTATGTGTCTGCAAAATTTTATTCAAATCCCTTTAGACGTTTTTGCGTGATTGAAACACAAAAATACAAACTTTCGCATTTGTTATATTAGTAGGATTGGGAAAATATTTATAGATACGAAATTACTATAATTACAGTTTGATCACTGAGAGGCAAACCCTTACTCACAGTACCTACCTACTGAAATAAAAACATCCGAGAAGTTCGAGTAGGCAACAGTTAGTACCAGAACTAACCTAAGCCTTAATTTAATGTGTTTCGAGATGATACATAGCATTAAATTTTAGAGCTTGCGGCCTGCTCGCTCTAATCTTGGCCGGTAAATGACGTGTTAAGGGGAAGCTTGGCTGTATTCCTTCAACACACAAATTTTGAATGCAATATAATATTAACGTAAGTAATAACTATCGTGTCATAAGATGTTAAATAAAATTTCCTTTAGTTAAAATTTTTATTTTTTGTTTTGTTCTCAGCAAACCCTTTCATGATACCCATTTTTTTTGGGGGGGGCGTGGGAAATCATCCAATGACTTCTCCCACTCTGGGTGGAGCGGGAGGGCGTGTCAGACTCTTACTGACTAAAACCCACCCCTGTTCCTTCCCTGCCTAAGTGCCCAGGGGTGCGGTAACTCATTTTCAGAATTTATCCGCTACCCCTAGGCATGCAGGCACCGGCCACGATGGGCCTCATCAGTGGTGGCTGACACTAATCTCTTTGAGGCGCGCGTGGAACACTACGCGCCGTCGACGCACGGGCCTGGTGCTGATCGGACGGCGAGCTACCCACTGCTCGAAGTCCGCAGGCCCGTCATGATACCCATATCATGGGAATTCATACAATATACGTAACTACCCCGACATCTTTGGGAGTCAGCCATATTGGATTTAGAATGATGTCACTTAGCTAACTATGCATTGTCATCCAAACTAAACATGTAAGCAAAATTTCAGCTGAATCTAAAACCAGGAAGTGTGTCACATTAAACTTCTAAGATTTTTGAAGTGAAAACTTCTTCTGGGGCGTTGGGGCGTTGAGATGGGAAAAAGCAATTGAATTCGCGATACTGTTACCGACACCACAACCCGATCCGCTACGAGTGCTACGCCGCGTAGCACTCGTAGCAGATCTCGAAGCAGATTGAAGTGAAAACGTCTTTAGGCGCGTTGGGTATTTTTGTTCAAATTTTTACTTCTGTTGGTACTCCCAAGGTGCCACTGTTTTTTTTTATAGCACACTGCACCTTTGCACCTGTCATATTAACTGACAGGTGAACCTAATAAAAGTGTGCTATAAAGAAGAACATATAATTATACATTCTTTAAATAAGGATTCAGTAGTCTGCATTGCACAAAGATTTTTTTTAATACGAAGGAGTTAGTTCGAAGAATAAGCATTATGAGTATGAAAATCGTTGTCTGACTATGTTTAAATCACTGCATATTATAAAACAGTCATCCGTCACGTATGTCAATCTGTTTGTTCGCGATAAACTCAAAAAATACTGAACGGATTTTCATGCGATGTTCACCAATAGACAGTGACACACGCACCCTTGCGAAACCGCGGTACGTCGCTTTTACTTAAATAAATATTACAGTATGATTGTAGAATCTAATATTTTAATTAATAAACAAAGCGAAATCATGCTAACAATGCGGCAAATTAAAACTTTCAACACAGACTTGTTCTTATGATAAATAGCGTCTAAATATTGAACTTGTGGATAATTATTTGTATCAGTTCACCTAAATGTGTTTCAGTTTAGCTAAAGAGTTATGACCGTTGGTACTCGTATTTACTGATAATTAGTGCTGAAACGGTGCTAATGAAAAGTTAATTTAGCATTTAAGCTATTTTTGGTCATTTAAATTTACCACATCTAATTAGGATAAAAAACTCTTTTATAAAAAATACAACCGACTTCTAAAAATTGCAAAATAACTTTGATTTCGGAAGTCGATGTTAGTATTTTGTTTGTCTTCGTTATTTGACACCGACTGCCGAAATTATTAAAACTCTCAAAACAATGTAGGAAAACATTCTGAGGAAACCAGCATGTCCTAGAACCAAAACTTCGAAGACCTATTGTGAGATACACCAACTCGCATTGGGTCCGCGTAGTAGATTACGGCCCATACCCTCTCACAGAGAGGAGGCTTGTATCCCAGGAGTGAGGAAATTATAGGCTGATTATTTGTTTATTTAGCATAGGCACACCAACGACCCGTTTTTTTTCTTTTTATTCATTTATTCAAAATCTGTACTAATTTACTT
Source organism: Polia nebulosa (assembly GCA_951329385.1). Classification (NCBI taxonomy): domain Eukaryota; kingdom Metazoa; phylum Arthropoda; class Insecta; order Lepidoptera; family Noctuidae; genus Polia; species Polia nebulosa. Next base: position 16,124,226 of record OX589610.1, on the reverse strand, counting down.
AAATTTAATGATACCTCATTTTTTTAAATCTATCCAGCCGTTTATGCTACAGGGCGCACACAAACTCTCGAATACATTACCCTCCTTCTAAGGTAGTCGGGTATGGGAAGCAGTCTCCGCCTTCTGCGAAGCAGTAATGCTCGCGAAGGCGGAGGTGGGACGCGTGAGGGAAGCTCAACGGAGTGGCCCTCACGGCCCCGGCCGTTACCACCGCAGGAGAGGTACTGGCCGTACTGGGCGTAGGACGTCGCGAGACGATCTCCGGCCGCCGTAGACCCGGGCTTGCGGACGGCGAGCAGTGGGTAGCTCGCCGTCCGATCAGCACCAGGCCCGTGAGTCGATGCCGCGTAGTGTCCCACGCGCGCCTCAAAGAGATGATTGTCAGCCACCACTGACGGGGCCCATCGTGGCCGGTGCCTGCATGCCTAGGGGTAGATTTATCCGCAAATCTGAAAATGAATTACCGCACCCCTGGGCATTCAGGCAGGGAAGGAACAGGGGTAGGTTTTAGTCAGTAAGAGTATGACACGCCCTCCCGCTCCACCCAGAGCGTGAGAAGTCATTACATGATTTCCCACCCCCCCAAAAAGAAAAACAAAGGGTAGTCGGGTAAAAACACCTTTAATTTCCATCCATTTTGACAAGTTCTTGACATTGATTGAGACTGATATAATATTAGGACTTGAATTTGAATGTTTTTAAGTACCTACGAGAATTGCACTTCGGATTACAACTTGCCCTTAACATAAAATAGAGACGCTCCACTAGCAGTGACCATCAGCGCTCAACTTGAGTTACTGTCGCTAAGTGCTTCCTCTGCACATTCCTTCACGCTACCACTACCCGCTACCTACAGGCTACATAATATAATAAGTATATACCTATAGGCTATATGTATCGCACTTAGGACGTCTAAATATTAAAATGGTATATCATTCGGTGTTTTGTAGATTATATGGCTCAGGGATGTGCCCTCCTGCCAGGTTCGCCAGCGTGTTTGAAAGAGTCACCGCGGCTCCTGGGACAGCAAACTGAAGGAATACAGGTGGGTTTTAGTCAGTAAGAGTCTGACACGCCCTCCCGCTCCACCCAGATGAGAGAAGTTATTAACTGATTTCCCATCCAATACAAAAAAGCTGGCCAAGTGTGCGAAATACCAAATATTGGTATTTGTGAGTAAAGTATACGTAACAATAAATATTACCACCGAATTTCAAGTTCATATGTCAATGGGAAGTTAAAAAATTCTTTGTAACAAAATTTTGTGATAGACGACGGATGGACAGACAGACAGACGGATATGTGAGTGACAACAGGGCAGGACAGGGCTCCGTTTGGATTCTTCGGGTACGGAACCCTAAAAAAGCGAAGCTTGCCGAGAAGGCTGACTCGATACTTTTGCTGCCAAACACTACATTAACATTAGGATGTCTTACACCCGCACTCTAATGGAATGCAAAGTGACTGTATTCTGTATCAAATCGATACGAGGATCAAACTAAAAGTTTTTAGAAAATGTAAAAGAATGATGTAGAAACCTGTTTATATTTTTATTGCTTTTCGAAGTAGTCTTAGTAGTACGTAGTCGTAGTTTGACGGCACGGTTGGCGCAGTGGTTGAGCGTTCGGCTGCTGCGCTGCGTATCGCGGTTTCGATCCTCGCACGGAACAAATATTTGTGTGGCCTACAGATAGTTGTTCCGGGTCTGGGTGTCTTGTATATGTGAGTTTACATGTTTGTGAACGCACCCGCGATACAGGAATAATTCCTAGTGAGGGGCAACATTTATTTTAGAAAAAAAAAGAGGACCCTTGGCCCTTGGCTTCAGGGGCCTTTCTAGTCACCGTCGCGTGCGATGGAACCATTGAATGAAACAGAGGGCCCACTCTTCTTTAGGGTTCTCTTCCACGCCTATTTCACACGAAGCCACGGCATCTTCAGGGTTTCATAAAACGAATTCCTCTAAGTTTATCTTTAATTTTTGGAAATAAATAAAAGTCACAAGGTACCAGGTCGGGACTGTACTGTTCTTGCGAATCATCAGTGAGTTTGCTTCGACCACGTTTAAACTCATTGAACCAGTTGTTAACAGTGGCACGGGATGGAGTTTCGTCATGAATTGTGATAACTTACAGCCTATATAATGACCAGACCAGTAAATAATATTTATACAAAATTTGAACGCAATCGGGTTTGTAATTTTAACGCCAAGTGTCTCCACAATTCTACTGTTCTATTATATGTATAGATTAACCCACCCTAAAAAAATAAGTATTGCAATCTTTATTATTTACACAGATAAGAATTAGTTCTAAGTTTCAGGTTTCAAAATGGAAGGAATGAGATTTTTCGTACAAACGTAAAACTGTTTTGGGGTTTAAGTAGAATTGAAGTACTATAGAAATATTTCTTATTTTATATTTTAATATCTATAACCGCTTTGGGGTTTATGGTGGAATGAATGTATCCGTAGAGTTTTGAGAAGGCTTGGGTTGAAGCGGAATAAGCCATATATTTATCACTGTTCACCAAAGCGTTAAGTTTAGCCAGGGTAAAAAGTTTTTCTAGGATGCTTCTAGTGGAATAAACAAACATCTATTGCCACAGGCATCTTTGCAGAGATCAGCCCCTCCCGCCGCCCCATTGATAAGTTCATTGATAGATTACAGAGTGAGAGAGCGACGGAGCTATACAGGACGAATATCACTATCTCTTTCTCACACCGCAATTATGATGATTTTAAGACTTCATGGTAGGGCCGCGATAGTAATTACATTTTGCATCCTGGGGGATGCAAAATGTAATTACTATCGCGGTTGGCGTCTTCCAAAATAGCTGTTTTATTATTTTCTGTTATAAAAACAGCTCACGCCATGTTTAAGATTCCCACCGATTTAGAGAGCAACGAAGTGCCTTTTGTTGGATGTCACGCAACAATGACATAAGCCCGTGCTCAGGGATGCCTTCTGATCGTAATGGGTGAATACACTATGGCAAATAGAAAACCGTGTGGAGGCTGCCGTTAAAAGTTGGTGAAGGTGACTAGGGAAGAGCAGCCAGGTAGACCTACCAGAACCTTTTGGCAGAGTAGTTCCCACCACTTATTCGTCTGATGTGCTTCAGAATCGTCAGGTTTTAACAGTTCAGTACGTTTTTTTTTCTTCATGTCATCAGCATTATCATTTCAGCCGAAAGACGTCTACTGCCTATGAGCACAAATTAGTGTTGCCACATTGACCGGTCCTGCGCGTCTCGCATCTATTTATATGTATGTATTTATCGTGATACAGGGAGCAGAAACCGTTAGTGAAAGTCTCTAAAATATTTATTTTCCAATTACCAGAAAATACAGGCGCGAAATAAAATGAAATTGCAATGTGGCCAGCTAAAAATTCAATAATATATGAAAGTGCCGCCGCGCACCGGGGTGTCGGAGGAAATTTGATAGTGTTGCCACAATCCAATTATTGCACTCGTAAATGTCCTGTGGCTTAAAATAACTGGACTCAAGCCAATAGTTCATCGACAAGGGATTATCTCTATACTTGTCCAGTTGTAAAACCCGGTTTCTGTAGAAAATATTGAGGAGTCATAAATAAAACCAAGTTCAAATGATACAATTGGGTGCTATGTATTTATTCAACCAATCACAGCAAACAAAAAAATTACAATAATTTTCTCTCAACAAACTCAGGATAAGACAAACCTTTTTTGTCTCGCGAAAGGCTTAAGTCAACCAGAGCCATGATTGGGCACTAGCCACTAGACACACCAATAAATAACACCACCACCTCACTCGTCCTCCTCATTCGTTTTTAGGGTTCTGTACCCAAAGGGTAAAACGGGACCCTATTACTAAGACTCCGCTGTCCGTCTGTCTGTCTGTCATCACCAGACTGTATCTCATGAACCGAGATAGTTAGACAGTTGAAATTTTCACAGATGATGTATTTCTGTTGCCGCTATAACAACAAATACTAAAAACAGAATAAAATAAATATTTTAGGTGCTCCCATACAACAAACGTGATTTTTTTGCCGTTTTATAGATAATGGTACGGAACCCTTCGTACGCGAGTCCGACTCGCACTTGGCCGGTTTTTTGTAAATAATGTGCCCATGTGTGGCCCATATTTTCTGGTACCAGCTTTTCAACCCAATTTCTGGAACAAAAATGGTCGGAAAATTAATGTGTAAAATAGCCATACTCGCATTTACTAGTCCTTGGCAGAATAGCATTACTTATTAATAAAAAAAAACTATTTTACAAAAAAATCAACCGACTTCCAAAAAAGAAATACACTAAAAATTTAAAAATAGCTTTAATTTCGGAAGTCGGTGTTTGTATTTTATTTCTTCGCTATCTGACACCGACTTCCGAAATTAAAGTTATTTTTAAATTTTTAGTGTATTTCTTTTTTGGAAGTCGGTTGTTTTTTTTGTAAAAAAGTTTTTTATTTTTCGCTTTTTAGTTGTTATACCCCAGAACTAAAAACCCCAATACCATGGAACGTGGAATTTAAACATTAGGAGAACACAAAAACGTTATCAAGATATGCGTATTTTTCTTTTTTGTTCAGTTTCTCAAAAAGCGCTAAAGCAATTTCGATAAAATTTATATGGGACCACCTCGGGAGTATATTCTTTCGGATAAAAAATTAATTTTGAAAATCGGTCCACAACTGACGGAGAAATTCGCGGACATACATAAAAAAAAACATACATACAGTCGAACATAGAACCTCCTCCTTTTTCGAAAGTCGGTTAAAAATAAACAAAATCAGCCTCATAATGTTTCCACTGCTGGGACTCAGGCCTCCACTCTAGGAGAGGGAATGCGCCGTAATCAACCACGCGGGCCCAATGCTAGTTGGTGGATGTCACATGTCTTAGAATGTTTGGTTCTAAGACATGCCGGTTTCCTCACGATATTTCCATTACCGTTTTGAGAGCAGCGGTGATGAAAAAATTACACCAATTAAAGCGCGTACCTGGGTTTTTGACCCACGATCTACAACTCGTAAGGCTGGGCCGTTACCACTGGGCCACCTCTGCTCCTGTAATTATTTTGCAGAGACCTGCAGGTATATTCGCTAACTCAGTTGACATCATTTTGATAGGCACTTTGCAGTACATTGCTGCTTTACTCGATGTACATCGATTATTATAGGCACTACGTAGTACCTTTTTGATTTACTATACGTCAAAGCAGCAATGTACTGCATAGTGCCTACAAATTGATGTCAACTGAGTTAGCGAACACACCTGCTGGAGCAATAAACAAATAAACATCAGAATATTTTCGTCGTCCACACATATACAGCAGCATAATACACTCGTGTTATTTGCGTTTTATTTCTTACCTTGTATGCTTTATGCTTTCTTGCTGTAATGTAAATGCACCCTCTTGAAAATCACAGCCCAATATATTCTCTCCAAAACCCATTCCAACTGCTTTGATAAAACGGTTTCAGTTACAACTGCATTATGAGTCGTTAGGATACGTTTGTGGTCTTAAAACTGTGAAAGCTTTGGCCATAAAGACTTAAGTTCAAGGCCGGGGTATTACGGTCATAGTGCGCTCTGCCAAATTTTCCTTTTAGAAATCTTGGCATTGTGCCAAAAGGTTCAAGTCCAAATGATACAGATATCATCCGTGTTGGTGGGATGTTATCTTTTGCGTTTTCTACTATTACTGGCCATTTTTTTTGTAATCGTTTCCGTGCACTAGGAATGACCCCTGTATCGTAGGTGTGTTCACAAACATGTAAATTGGGAGAATTTAATACAAGACACCCATATCAATGACTTTTCCCGCTCTGGGTGGAGCAAGAGGGCGTGTCAAACTTTTAGGTTAGGTTGACCCCTGCGATTATCTCTAATGTGGATAACTCGGATGCGTAATGTTTGGTAGTGGGATTGCGTTTGTGCCGTCCCCCTTTTTCTGCCTAGGGGTTGAGGATAAATTCGAAAGAGTTACCTTGCCCCTGGGCATTCAGGGCAGGGAGGAACAGGGGTGGGTTTTAGTCAGTAAGAGTCTGTCACGCACTCCCGCTCCACCCTAGAGCGGGAGAAGTCATTGGATGATTTCCCAACCCCCCCAAAAAAAAAAAAAGGGCCGCGGTAACTCTATTTCGAATTTATCCGCGAAAAACACCCGAACCGAGAACAGCTATCTGTAGGCCATACAAATATTTTTGCCGTAGGAGAATCGAACCCGCGACACGCACCGTAGCAGCCGAATGCTCAACCACTGCGCCAACCGTGTGGTCAATATTTTGTGTTTAGTGTGTTTTTTTTTTTTTTTTTTTGGGGGGTGGGCAATCATCCTATGACTTCTTCCGCTCTAGGGTGGAGCGGAAGGGTGTGTCAGACTCTTACTGACTAAAACCCACCCCTGTTCCTCCCTGCCTCGAGTGCCCGGGGGCGAGGTAACTCTTTCGAATTTATCCTCCACCCCCGGGCAGGCACTGGCCGTGGCAGGCCCCGTCCTTTGCTGACAACTCTTTGAGGCGCACGTGGAACACTACGCGCCGTCGACTCTCGGGCCTGGTGCTGATCGGACGGCGAGTTACCCGCTACTCGCCGTCCGCAGGCCCGGGTCTACGGTGGCCGGAGATCGTCTCGCAGCCCCTGGCGTCTCCTGCGACGACTGCTGCTGGGGGCGCTAGGGCGACTCGGTCTCTGTTGAGTCTCCCTAACGTGTGCCGCCTCCCTCTTCGCGAGCATTACTGCTTCGCAGAAGGAGGAGACGGCCCCCCATTCCCTCTCGCTCCGTACCATGGCCTGAACCAGGGCACGGCGCGAGAGGTCGCTGCCGCCTATCGCATCCACGAGGACACGGCGGTGTTCTGCCCAGGCGGGGCAAACCTCCACCGTATGCTCCACCGTGTCCACTGGGCGATCCTCGCAGTGGAAACACGCAGGGGTCACCTCCGCCTTGATCCGACACAGGTACTGCCCGAAACAGCCATGTCCGGTGAGCACCTGCGTCAGGTGTTTAGTGTGTTAGTGTTTATTAATTAGCAGTACCGCAGACTACCCCCTTTTTTAATTAAGATTTTTCAGTTCATCCAAAGGTTTTCTGGTAGATATCGCTGTCAGCAATAAGACCGCCATTGTGCCCATAGATTTAAGTTCATTTATACAAGTTTATTAACTGTTTTGGTGTACAATAAAGTATTATTCTATTCTATTCTAGTGAATTTCCGCTAATGTGATTAATATCTATACAACCCTATTATTACTTTACACTAAGCCCCTCTAGGTGTCACTATACGAACAACTTATACTATGGGATAAAAAAATCAGCTGTTCAGTACCTACATTTAGTCGAGTTATTCGCACATAAACCGCATATAAGTCTCCACATCATCATCATCATTCTCCTGCCCGTATCCCAATTTATTTAGGGTCGGCGCAACAATCATGTCTTTTTCTTCCATACTTCACTATTAATCGTCATCTCTAAAGTCACCCCTTTTTACCCATATCCTCTTTCACACAGTCCATCCATCGTTTCTTTGGCCTTCCTCTACTCCTATAGCCATCCACATCCATACACAAGACTTTCCTCACGACATTTTCTTCATTCCTCCGCATTACACACCCATACCACGACAAACGATTTTCACACATCTTTTCAGCCAGCGGTGTCATAAAACTACACAAAATATATAAACTCTTATTGATGGCAGAAACGTGATGGATATATGTAGGTAGCTAAATAAAATAAAAATTCATTATAATATAACAAGGAATTATATTTCTTAGCGGATAAATTCTCAACATGAGTTACCGCACCCCTGGGCACTCAGGCAGGGAAGGAACAGGGGTGGGTTTTAGTCAGTAAGAGTCTGACACGCCCTCCCGCTCCACCCAGAGCTGGAGAAGTCATTGGATGATTTCCACCACCGCCAAAAAAAAAAACCTTGAACCTCGCACTGCAATAATTAAGTTGTATTTATTTAATTAAGTTCTAGTAACTAAAACAGAAGGTAGAATTCTCATGCACAAAAACGTTAAATGATAAATGATGTTTATTCAGTAAATAGGTTACATGGGACACTTTTACACGTCAATATTTTTTGTCAGTTTAAGCTAGATGAGGCCGGTGTTTCCTAGCTTACTACCCTGAGAAGAATCACCGAAACAAACTCAGAGATCCAAGTCTCTTTTAAAGTGTTCTAATCCATACAATATGTACTTGTCAAATCATATGAGAACCATGTACCTACGTTAATATCTGAGATGAGCTTTTAAGGAAGGCATCACGCAGGTTTGAGTGGACCTGTCCAGACAGTGCAAGCATTTGTCAGTTATGGTGTAGCTCAACTCAGAACTTTGAGGAGCTCAACGAACCGAACGAACAATACCAAAGTAAGGACATTTTCCTAGGCCGCAAAAGTCCTCAAACTGCCAGACAATCATGAAATCTACGTGAATATCTACCTACATAGTTCTCACACTCACAATATGTTTACATTCAAGTTGCAATCTCATCGCGATTCTCGATATTGACAGGCTTCTGACAGTCAGTGCTAAAAACCTGTCAAAATTGGTGGGAAATGTGAGGCCTATTTGACTGTTTGCGACTGCGATGCAAATGATGAAAAACGAATACATTTGAGACCCTCACAATGTGCCCTTTTATTTGATATGTCGCACGGCGTAGTGTCACGCTAGAAAACCTTTATTTTTTAACCCCCGACGTAAAAAGACGGGTGTTATAAGTTTGACCACTATGTGTGTGTCTCTGTCTGTTTGTGAGTCTGTCTGTGGCACCGTAGCTCTTAAACGAATGAATCGATTTGAATGCGGTTTTTTTTTATTTGGAAGCAGGTTTTCTAGCGATCGATGGTTCTTAAACATGTTTTATCAAAATCGGTTCAGCCGATTCAAGGTCATCAGCTCTTTTGTGTTTTTTTAATGTTCGCTGTTCTTATAAGCGTCGGGGCTTTTTTTTTTTAATTTTTAATCTATTTAGTATCTTGTTTATTTTCCAATGGACATCCCAAAAGTGGCCCATATCCCAAATTCATTTATTTACGTAAAGGTGCTCGGGATCACCGGAAGGATTTGCCTGTAATGTAACGTTACAGAGTCGAGCATTACTACATTGAGTGAGAAGAACCGAGTATTACAGTGCGCAACCTGTAATGATAGCATCTGTAACATGTTGATATAACTTGTAACATCAAACAACAGATTCAGCTAAAAGCAAATGCTCAAAATGTTTTTGAATTGTTAAATTACAAGCGAATGATTGTCAGTCAGTGAGGCAGTTTTGTAATGTAATGCTCAAAATCGAATCTGAAATATTACATTACAGGTGAATGCTCCTGGTGAGGGAGCACCTTTACACGTTCGTGTTGTGTCACAGATATTTATGTTTGTACCAAACAACTAAATCGGTCCAGTAGACTCGAAGCGAATAGGCTGTGACAGACGGATAGACAGACGGACGGCAAGACAGACAGACAGCCGAAAGTCACACGAGTTATCGTATACCTAATGGTTCCGCTTTTTCATTCGGACATCCGGAACTCTAGTAATACGACAATACATGAAATTGGAGCTTGGGTCACATTGTTCTGTTGTGTCGTGTCGGATCGCCTTCAGACGCAGTTGATTAAATGATAAATGATGTTTATTATGCAAATTGGTTACAAAGAATATTTTTACACGTCAATGCTTTATGTCAATTTAAGCTAAAAGGCCGATGTTTCCTATCTGACTACCCTGAGAAGAAACACCGCAACAAACTTAGAGGTCAAAGTCTCTTTTAAAATGTTCTAATCCATATTATATGTACTGGTCTTGACTGGACATGGATTGGCTAGAAAACTCGTTGTAATATGACACAGATAACTTTGATTGGTATATTCTGCGCCACGACACAGTACTGTGAATCTAGCTTAAGTATAGAGCAGGGGTCATCAAATGGCGGACCGCAGTCCTTATCCGGACCGACAACCAATTCTGCGCGGACCCACAAGAACCTAAGAATATCAATGTAAAAATGGGTTGTAATTCAATTTAGCCCGCTTTTTGTCTTGTCTCTGCCATTCATCGGATAGTCACGCGAGATCAGTAAGCCGTGCTTTGAAACTCTGTTGGTAAAGCTTGGATCAACATACGAGTATACTTGTGAAGCAGCGTTTTCCAAGTTATCCTTTATTAAAAATTTTCGATCTCTTCTTACCTTTGACCATCTCCAGGCTTCAGTACAGACAGATTGTTCAGAGTACAAAATGTCATTTTTCGCATTAATAATAGGTATTAACTTCGTTATTATTTTCATTTTTAACCGACTTCAAAAGGAGGATTGTCTCAATTCGTCGGAAACCGATTATTCGAAGATTGCTGGACTGATTAAAATTTTGTTTTTTTTTTTTGTTTGAAAGAGTTATACTTCCCAGGTGGTCCCAAATAAATTTTATCAAAATTGATTAAGGACTTATTGAAAAAATCAACTTAACAAAAAATATGTATACACAGATGACGTTTTGGTTGTATCCAAATGTTCAAATTCCATGTTATGGGGGTTATCCATTCGGGCTTACAACAACTAAAAAGTGAAAAATAAAAAACTTTTTTACAACAAATACAACCAACTTCTAAAAATGCCAAAATAACTTTAATTTCGGAAGTCGGTGTCAAATAACTCAGGAAAAAAATACACATGCAAACACCGACTTCCGAAATTAAAGTTATTTTGGAATTTTTAGAAGTCGGTCGTAATTTTTGAAAAAACGTTTTTTAATTGTTACATGACATTATTAAATCTTGGTTGCTAGTCACCGCAAGTAATTTATATTTTTTTAAACGAACCCGCATTGTATCTAATTGGTGATCCCTAGTTTAGAGATTAGAAAAACTTTTTTTTATTTATTGTCATTAGATGTCGCCAAGTGGTAACGATCCCGACTTACGAGGTCATGAGTTCAAACTCAGGCAGGCGTTTTACTTTGAGTAGTTAATTTCATCACTACTGCTCTCAAAACGGTGAAGGAAAACATCGCGTGGAAACCAGCATGTCCTAGAACCAAAAATTCGAAGACATGACATCCACCAACCCGCACTGGGCTCGCGTGATGGATGGATGTAATCCCATTCCCTCTTTTAGAGGGGAGGCCTGAGTCCCAGCAATAGGAACATTATAAACCTGATTATGTTGTTATGATTTAGATGTCGTTATACATCAGTCTGTGGATTTTCTCTAGTTGATTTTATTTGACCCTGAATCATCTTTCTCCTGCCCTATCCCAATGTATTTGGGGTCGGTACAACATGTCTGTTTCTTCCATACTCCTCTATTAGTGGTCATCTCTGTAAGCACCCCCTTTTTACCCATATCCTCTTTCACACAGTCCAACCATCGTTTCTTTGTCCTTCCTCTACTCTTATAGCCATCCACATCCATACACACGACTTTCTTCACGACATTTTCTTCATTTCTCCGCATCACAAGCCCATACCACGCAACCGATTTCCACACAACTTTTCAGTCAGCGGTGCCATTTTCAGACTTCCTCTTGTATACTCATTCCTAATTCTATCCACGTAACACCACTTATTTGACCCTTTTTTTTGTGGGGTGGGAAATCATCCAATGACTTCTCCCGCTCTGGGTGGAGCGCGAGGGCGTGTCAGACTCTTACCGACTAAAACCCACACCTGTTCCTTCCTGCCCTTAGTGCCCGAGGGCGAGGTAACTCTGTTTTGAATTTATCCTCAACCCTCGGGCAGGCATCGGCCATGACGGGCCCCGTCGTGTTTACTGACAACTCTTTGAGGCGCGCGTGGAACACTACGCGCCGTCGACTCTCGGGCCTGGTGCTGATCGGACGGTGAGCTACCCATTACTCGCCGTCCGCAGGCCCGGGTCTACGGTGGCCGGAGATCGTCTCGCGGCACCGGAAGTCCCAGGCAGTCTCCTGAGGCGGCTGCTGCTGAGGGCGTGAGGGCGACTCCGTTGTTGAGTCTACCTCACGCGTCCCGCCTCCGCCTTCGCGAGCATTACTGCTTCGCAGAAGGAGGAGACGGCTCCCCATTCCTTCTCGCTCCGTACCATGGCCTGAACCAGGGCAGGGTGCGAGAGGTCGCTGCCGCTTATCGCATCCACGAGGACAGGGCATATACATACATACCTCCACGGTATGCTCCACCGTGTCCTAGGGACGATCCGCGCAGTGGAAACACCCGGGTGTTTCCTCCCGTCCTATCCGACACAGGAACGTCCCGAAGCAACTTATTTGACCCTGAATATTAGTTTTAAAAAAATATATCATCACTACCTGCATAGTGTTATTGAACTTCACACAAGTATGTACATAATTATATATACCTAAAACACTTTCTTTGTATTCATCAAAATACCTGAAATTAAATTAAATTAGGTGCCGCACACACTGAATCCTCACATATGCAAAACGTTCTTGGCTCAGTTTCCCTCGCACTTGAACACGACTACTTTCTTAGCTCGTAAAACTTTTATAATAATTGTATATAAACATATAAACAGGCTAGTAATGGACGTTTTTAAATTGAAACCGTTTTAAAATACGTGGAAATGAAATGTGTCGATAAAATGTTTCAGATTTTGAAAATGTTGTTTGCGAATCTATGGCGAAGATACAAGTATTATTTTATTTGTTTGAGTTCGTTGTTTTTGATCTATAGTATGTTGATAAGAGTGACTGAAAAATCTAAGTCTACAGTAAATTTACACTATGTTGCCGTGCATTTCGATTTGAAAGGATCACCTCCGAAAATTACGTACTTGATATCTCTACTACCAATTCTCAGTGTGTATGGAGTGAATGCCATTCTTTTGGAATATGAAGACATGTTTCCTTATGTGGATAGTATTGCTAACATCAGCTCAGTGAACGCTTATAAAAGAACTGAGGTAAGTTGCAACTACAATAAGTTTATAATAATAAAAAATATATATTTTTGAGTTACAATGAGACTCACAGGATTAGTAACAATAATTAGTAATACCTAGTGAATGAAGTGAAACAACAACAAACAATAACAACAAAAAAAAATGTAAGTATACATATACAAATCAAGGCATTGCTTCAGCATTCCAGCCGAAATACTGGAGCAAAGATTAACAAAGCAATCCAGCTTGGCAGCCATCATGCCCAGGATGCTGTTGGAACTGGCTCACACCCTGCACACCAAGCATACGCATTTTTAACGCATGCATAAAAGCAATTAATACGCATTGCCGCAAACATCTCTAATGCGCTACAGAACCGAGGCAGCCCCATCTACACCCAGAAAGCATTGTTATACTGGATGCAGAGGGCGCCGTACGATACACATCTCTATATAATTTAAAACAAATTCGCTTTACGCGTCTGTCTGTCTCTCAACTAAATCCTCCAAAACCGTGCAACAGATTGTGATGTGGTTTTCACTAATATAAATAACGATAAACGAGGAGGGTTTTTGTAATAATTTGCATCGTGCGAAACCGGGCGGGTCGCTAGTATTAATATTTGATCAACTATCACTCTGGGACAAAGACCCTAAAATATAAAATGTGTGGAACAAGTAATTTATCACTAAATTTAAATTTTCAGCTCCTAACGTTTATCAACGTAGCTAAGGATCTAAAAATAGAAATAATACCCCTGATACAAACGTTCGGTCACATGGAGTATGTCTTAAAGTTGAAGGAGTTTGAACATCTGAGGGAGCAAGAAAACTATCTCCGAGACATATGTCCCAGCAACCCAGAGAGCCGGACACTAATTACTACTATGTTAGAACAAGTAAGTGTTACTCTTTACCTCAACCACTGAACATCATCAAATCTGAACATCATGACATTTTGCATATACGTTGTCAGGGGTACAGGAAATGACAATGGGTACCTTTTATCCAGAAAAAATAGTAGATGGTTCCATCGAGCGCAAAGTGAGTTATTAAAGCACGAGTGCTAAATTAACACGAGTACATTAATAACTCACTTTAGCAAGGTGCGTAATCTACTTTTTTTCAACTACCAACCTACCTTGATAAAATATACATCTAAATAAAAACTCTAGTTAGTAACAAATATTTATCCCACGACTTTTGCGGCAAAAGGTTATTAACAATTTCATTTGCAGCTGTTTTTATACTTTCTGGAATTGAATTCATATCGCTATCGCTGTCTATTTCATTTTTTTTTTACTTTTCTTGCTAATCTTGAAGTATCAAAGTTTTACAATGGTAAAAAATGCGCGCTATTTGTTTTTTTTTGTTCACCAACTCGATTTTATTCAGCCGATATTATTCAGTTAAAATTGATGCCACATGTAAGGTATTTCATGAAACCATGACATTCGGCATCAATATTAACTGAGAGAGATGTATTGATGATTTGAATGATTATAATTCTATAAATACATACTTGCTACGGCCGCGAATCATATGTTGACCAAGATACAACCTGACACTGACCTGCAAATTCCAAAAAACGTAAGAAAATTTTAATTTCGCGGGCTACCCTGAAGCATTCACCTTATTGAAAAACTGTACAACCATGTGATTTCATATTAACATTTCTGCACTGTTTTTGTTCTAAGCAAAGACTACGTCCTTTGTGATCGGTTTTGTAGTGATTAATGATAACATTACTACGTAGTTGAAAGAAAGTACTTTTCTCGATGGAAACAACAATAACTTTCGACGGTCACAATTGCTTTATGACGCTAGATGTCGGTTAGTGTCTTTCGAAATATTTGGCTCCAGTGCGAAACCAGGATGGGTCGCTAGTATACCAATATTTATTTCCAATATCTCGACAACGTGACACTTTTAGAATGGTTTTCTATCAGAGTTGTGTGAGGTAGCCTGGCGGTGCAAGGATGCGGCGCAGCGCTGTCAAAATATGTGGCTGTTTCCACCAATGCTATGCGAGGAGATTGCACGATGTGAGAATGCATACCAACGCAGTGCAAACGTTCTTTAGGATGGTTTTCTATCAGAGTTGTGTGAGGTAGTCTGGCGGTGTAAGGATGCGGCCGCAGCGCTGTCAAAATATGTGGCTGTTTCCACCAATGCTATGCGAGGCGATTGCACGGTGCGAGAATGCATGCCAACGCTGTGCAAACGTACTTACTTTAGGAACGATTTCTGTCAGAGTTGTGTGAGGTAGCCTGGCGGTGCAAGGATGCGGCGCAGCGCTGTCAAAATATGTGGCTATTTCCACCAATGCTATGCGAGGATATTGCACGATGTGAGAATGCATACCAACGCTGTGCAAACGTTCTTTAGGATGGTTTTCTATCAGAGTTGTGTAAGGTAGTCTGGCGGTGCAAGGATGCGGCCGCAGCGCTGTCAAAATATGTGGCTGTTTCCACCAATGCTATGCGAGGCGATTGCACGGTGCGAGAATGCATGCCAACGCTGTGCAAACGTACTTTAGGATGGTTTTCTGTCAGAGTTGTGTGAGGTAGCCTGGCGGTGCAAGGATGCGGCCGCAGCGCTGTCAAAATATGTGGCTGTTTCCACCAATGCTATGCAAGGCGATTGCACGGTGCGAGAATGCATACCAACGCTGTGCAAACGTGCTTTAGGATGGTTTTCTATCAGAGTTGTGTGAGGTAGCCTGGCGGTGCAAGGATGCGGCGCAGCGCTGTCAAAATATGTGGCTATTTCCACCAATGCTATGCGAGGAGATTGCACGATGTGAGAATGCATACCAACGCTGTGCAAACGTACTATTGAATGGCTTTCTATCAGAGTTGAGTGAGGTAGTCTAGCGGTGCAAGGATGCGGCGCAGCGCTGTCAAAATATGTGATTGTTTCCACCAATGCTTTGCGAGGCGATTGCACGGTGCGCGAGAATGCATACCAACGCTGTGCAAACGTACGGCATTGATGCCCCACCGGTACATGGTGGATACACCACATGCACAAAACTTTTTGGGAACACATTATTCATTTATTGAACAATAAAAACATAAAGCGCAAACTAAAAAATTACTACATAAACTCCATTGTAACATAACTCAATATTTAATAAATCTTTTATTTTCAGGTAATTTCATCCATAACATTGCAAATCACAAATCAAATTAAACTTTCAAATTCATTCACATCAAATAATCAATCTAAACAATAAAATAAACATTTAAATAAAGATAATAAAGTTAAAATTTGTCATTAAAATTAAATAAATATTAAAATCAAATAAAATTATATAACTTAATAACTACTATTTAAAGACTGTGTAATGGCGCGTTGATCAACTCTGGTCATGGCATGCTAAGACAGACCCCAGAGGTCTAATAGTGTGCCTTGTAAAGTTTTGTAACAAAAAACTTGATTTGATGAATAAATAAATAAAAATTAATTGTGCGTACAGCTAAAGAGTAGAATTCCCTGCCAGAGTCTCTGTTGCCTGATAGCTACAACCTGCGAGTCTTTAAGTCGAGAGCGAATATGTTATTTCTAGGCCAGCGTGCGCTCCATCTTCGACCGCATCACCGCTTACCATCAGGTGAGATAGTGGTCAAACGCGAGCCGATTAATTAAAAAAAAAATGAAAAACTGTGCATCTGAATGATGCGATGATGCGCAGCGGACTCTGTTCAGCTAAACGCACGAGAAAATCACCCTGAGGCACCAAATCAGTTGACACTTTTGGTTTGATCAATTTTTCTTCCCACCAGATTCACCTTTGAAGAATAATCAAAAGGAAAAAAAAATGGGTGGATTTATTCCCATAGAATTAAATGTTCCCTTTTACAGTACGTGGTTAATGCTACATCGATATTCAGAAAAACAACGTGGTTTTCTGTAAAAAAGTCACCGTGTATTTTCTATGAAAGTTATGTGGTTGAATGTATTTTACCTCGGTTTCAGGTTTTTGATCTTCATGACACCATCTATCCACTGCAACACATACATGTTGGTTGTGACGAAGTCATAAAATTTAATATGTGTCCCAAGTGTAAAGAGAGAAAATTGAAATCGATGTAAGTATACATACCTAATTAATTACTGACCCTCAATTTCTGAATACTACTAACATTATAAATGCAAAAGTTTTGATGAATGAATGTTTGTTACTCAATCACGCTAGAACAGCTAAACGGATCTGGATGAAATTTGGCACAGAAACAGAATATAGTCTGAAATAGCACGTAGGACTTTTCATCCCTTGGAATGATTTTCGATTTGCACACGGGCGAAGCCACTGTCAGAAGCTAGGTATTTGTCAAACTCTAGCCTGAAAAGCTGTCAAACAAGTTGAAATTTGGTACACACATGAATATAATGTGACCCAAACACGGAGATGTAACGTAAATAAATAGGTTTGAAATATAGGGGTCACTTTTGGGGTGCAAATCGGAAAATTAAAAAAAAAAGTTTTGCACACTGTAGCGTCTTATGAAAGGGATTATTGTAAGGGTCTCAAATAATTTTTTTTCGTAATTTAATATTATATAGTTTAAAAGTTATTTAAGAAAATTGATGAAAAATTACCATTACCCCAAAACCACTAGGCCGAAAATTTCAAAAAAATAAAAAAGGTAGTTCTTTACTTGCGAGAAGTACATAGTTAAAAAAAAAAAACCTAAAAAATATGATTTGTTCGGCATCCTTAGCGTGCGAGTCCGACTCGCTCTTGGCCGGTTTTTTTTCTGGAGAGTACCTGTTTGTCTTTTCTGTTCCCCTGACAACGTATACTAATGTAAAATTTCTTGATGTTCGGTTCAGTTTAGGCGTAAAAAGGTAACAAACAAACAAACTTTTTTTTTGTGGGCTGGGAAATCATCCAATGACATTTCGCTCGTTTTGCTTTCAATATAGAATTTATATTCCAAAACTATTTCTTGTATTATTGTAAAGAACTACAGACTATACATAAACTTTTATTTTCACATAAAGGATGATTCACGTTACACCGTGCGGCCACCGAGCCTCGGCCGTGCCGGGCCCGGTGGCGGCACGGTGACAGCCCGGTGTAGCATGAATGACTAGCCCGGTGGACGTGCCACGGCCGTGCCCCGGCCGTGAAACAATTGCCGGTCAAACAATTGCACGGTCAAATATCTATAGTATACTTTTTGTATGAACTGATCCATGCTTGGCCGTGCCCCGGCCGTGCCCCGGCCGGGGCCCGGTGGTGGCACGGTGACAGCTCGGTGTAGCATGAATGACTAGCCCGGTGGATGTGCCCTGCCAGAGGCTCGGTGGCGACACGGTGTAACGTGAATCATCCTTTACACCGTGTCGCCACCGGGCCGAGCCCTGGCCGTGCCCCGTCCGTGCCTCGGCCGTGCCTCGGCCGTGCCCCGGCCGGGGCTTTGCTTTCAATATAGAATTTATATTCCAAAACTATTTCTTGTATTATTGTAAAGAACTACAGACTATACATAAACTTTTATTTTCACATAAAGGATGATTCACGTTACACCGTGCGGCCACCGAGCCTCGGCCGTGCCGGGCCCGGTGGCGGCACGGTGACAGCCCGGTGTAGCATGAATGACTAGCCCGGTGGACGTGCCACGGCCGTGCCCCGGCCGTGAAACAATTGCCGGTCAAACAATTGCACGGTCAAATATCTATAGTATACTTTTTGTATGAACTGATCCATGCTTGGCCGTGCCCCGGCCGTGCCCCGGCCGGGGCCCGGTGGTGGCACGGTGACAGCCCGGTGTAGCATGAATGACTAGCCCGGTGGATGTGCCCTGCCAGAGGCTCGGTGGCGACACGGTGTAACGTGAATCATCCTTTACACCGTGTCGCCACCGGGCCGAGCCCTGGCCGTGCCCCGTCCGTGCCTCGGCCGTGCCTCGGCCGTGCCCCGGCCGGGGCACGGCCGCGGCCCGGTCTAGCATGAATCACTTCATACAAAATGTATGCAACAATCTTTGACCGTGCCCCGGCCCTGCCACGGCCGGGGCACGGCCCAGTGGCGACACGGTGTAACGTGAATCATCCTTAACTTGTAATAAGTGGGTAGTTGAAAAATAAATATTCGTATTCATTATAAAGAACTGTGAACTTAAAGTTTTTTAAATTACCCACCCGTTTACAAGATAAGTTATTAGGCGAAAATCATATTGGTCGTTCTTTAATATTGCAAGCAATATTGTAGAAATGAAAACAAATTAAAAAAGAAACTGATGTATAGGTGGACTGTGTTTTCGAACCCACATGCTGTTCGTCGTCAATCCAGCATCAAACCGCTAAGCCACAAGAACTTGTTAGGAATACGTGAAATTAACGATTGGGTTGTAATTATGTAGTGTGACTTAAAAGCTTCTCAACTTTAATGCTAACGAGATAATGATTAAAATAGCTTAACAAAAACATATATAATGCCGGTGGCTCCGACTATGTTGGGTGGGTTTACCTTAACGTTACGTGTTAAAAATCAAATTTGAGTGTCTGTGTTATTATTGTATTTTTGTTCATCGAGTCCTCGTGCACTTGTGTGATAAGCTCATATAAATTAAATAAACCTTAATGTTACAGGCAGAGGGTCCAAAGTCGTTTGATTTTAGGGTGAGTCAGATAATGTTGACAACAGTCTGTACTATGGCCAGGCATCATCAGTCTTCCGGTTTGAAGGCTTTGGGTATAGTTCGGGTTTACAGGTGTAACTACGGGTCTTGAGTTTCAGCGTGGTCTTGGCCCAAAATTTAAATTATTTCACTCAGGGGTCATCATACCTGCGGACGGCGAGTAATTGGTAGCTGTAGCTGTAGCCGTTCGATCAGCACCAGAACCGTGAGTCGACGACGGCGCGTAGTGTTCCACGCGCGCCTCAAAGATAATTTGTCAGCCACCACTGACGGGGCCCATCATGGCCGGTGCCTGCATGCCTATCGGTAGCGGATAAATTCCTAACAGAGTTACCGCTCCCCTGGGCACTCAGGCAGGGAAGGAACAGGGGTGGGTTATAGTCAGTAAGAGTCTGACACGCCCTCCCGCTCCATCCAGAGCGGGTGAAGTCATTGGATGTTTTACCACCCCACAAAAAAAGGGTTCTTGCATAGGGTCATTTGTATATCATTATATGATTTCCAACACCAAAAAAAAAAAATGGGGTCATCATGATGGAATAATTTCAAGTTTACGGTAAACAAAACTATGGCTGTCTATGCAAGGAACCCTTGGGTATCAGTGTTGCTGACATAAAGCAATCTTTCGTTACACTCAAATGGACTCAGACAGAACTTAAGGTCCTATGACCCCAGCCTAGCATTATAAATCTCGACTTTCCTTTTTTTGTTTTCAGTGACTTGTACGTCGACCACGTGAAAGAAGTGTCTTCTATCGTAAAAGGAATAAGTCCGTCCGTAAATGTTCTCATATGGGGCGACATGCTCTTCCATCAGAATTCCGGGATACCGCAAAAGTATTATTTATACAACGTTGAAGCAGTTGCGTGGGAATACGCAGCTTATCCAAGCTTTTCTCACAAATGGTTCTACAATCTACACAAAAATTTCAATAACATCTGGATAGCTTCTGCATTCAAAGGCGCTGATGGAATAAATGCAACAATCCCTAACATTAGAACCCGGTTTCAAAATCATCTAAGCTGGATGAATTTCATTTTAGGCTACAAGTTTGGCGGAGAAAAGAGAGTACATGATTTTGAAGGTATAATTCTAACGGGCTGGTCAAGATACTTTCACACGGCTCCTCAGTGTGAACTTCTTCCAGTAGCTATGCCAAGTTTGATCTTGAATCTCTTATTGATAAAAATCGTACAGAAAGGAATTGATCAAGGTGATTTAAATCTGTCATATTGCGAGTTTTTCAAAAAACATTTAGGTAAAGAATTTAGTGAAATTTTCCAAAACCATGGTGATACTGATAAAAAGTGCGCTTTTGAAAATACAGGCCTTTATTATGAACATGATAAACTTTTTGATAATACATTACAATTTGACTGTCTTCGTAATCTCCATGAACGTGAATCACAGTGTCATAATAAATCATATGTGGATTTGGAAAACACTTTTGTTCAGTGTGAAAGAGCGCTCGAGGAATTAGCCGAACGAAAAAAAAGCATAGAAAAATTTATGGTCAGATATTACAACAATCTTGTTATCAATAGTTACATTGACGAAACTGTAGAAGTACATGCAAAGAAAATTAAGAGAACAATGAAGTATTTACAGAATTGCACTAAAAATCCTTTTACTAACAGAGGGAACTAAGAGTTTCATCAATACACAATTATAATTAAGGTAATTCGTCACGTCGTTGACGTCAGTATGTCAATATATATCGTTGTTGACGGTAACAGAAAGTATAGCTCTCCATCATAAAGGTTTCACGGTTAAGAGACAAGTCATAAAAGTCGCCCGAGGAGCGCTCAGAACGCCGAGTTTTGGGCACAATAAAATTCTGTGAATTTCTATGTAACGACTAACGAACTGCATCAAGCACTGCCGTCCAAGTGCGTGCGCCATACGTGCGTCACACGCGCGGACCCAATTTCTCTGCATCAGCAATAATCTAAATACACTAAAAATTTATAAATAACTTTAATTTCGGAAGTCGGTGTTTGTATTTTTACTTCTTCGTTATTTGACACCGACTTCCGAAATTAAAGTTATTTTTTAATTTTTAGTGTATTTTTTTTTGGAAGTCGGTTGTTTTTTTTTGTAAAAAAGTTTTTTATTTTTCACTTTTTAGTTGTTATACCTCAGAACTAAAAACCCCAATATAATGGAACGTGGAATTTAAACATTTGGAGAACACCAAAACGTCATCGAGGTACACGTATTTTCCGTTTTTGTTCAGTTTCTCAAAAAGCGCTGAAGCAATTTCGATAAAATTTATTTGGGACCACCTAGGGAGTATATTCTTTCAGATGTAAAAAGAATTTTGAAAATTGGTTCACAACTGACGGAGAAATCGGGTAACATACATACAAAAAAAAAAAACATACAAACGAATTGAGAACCTCCTCTTTTTGGAAGTCGGTTAAAAAAACCGGGCCACACTCAGTGTACGGTTCCGTTGTCACCCGTTATAACATACGGACTTAGAAGGGGACTTACTGTTTATTACTATGAACATATTAATTGAGTGCACGGTTTTACGCCCGTAAAACCGTGCACTCAATAACGTTTAAATTAAAAACGAAATAATAAGATTTTTACCAAAAAAAAAACATTTTTACTACCCGTTTTAAACATTAAATAATTATCAAGGTAGTAATTTTTTCTAAGGATTTTGTGTTGTGTACAAAATTTTCCATGTAGGAGCATTTTGAAAGTTGGGCGACTATTACTCTTAAGTTAACAAAGCTGATTTAGCCGTGTTATATTGCCTTTAAAGTTCGTCATAACAGATGTTTTAAGCAGGGCTCGGAAACCGGTTAATTTTCCAAACCGGTTTTGGACATTGACCCCGAACCTGAAACGATTGCGGTTAAGGTTTCGGTTACCGGTATTTTAACCGGTTAATTGAGAAACCGTTTTTTCCACAAATTCCGTTTCTGTTGAGTGAAATTAACCGGTTAATTTGAGTTTCGACGGTATAAACGAGTTCTACCTACTACGCTATCTCTCTTACAATAACAAAGCTCTCGCACTACGCCAACGAATACGCAATTACGCACTCACAAGTTTGTGTATTCGACCACTTTGCTGGCTGAGTAGTTTCGTTCTGTGCGGCGTTTGTCGTGTGTGCACTTGAATTTAATGAATTGTGTTGTTATTTTATGGTGCATATTGTTATTGTATATATATTCCATACTAATTATAGGGTAATATTATATCATTTGTGTTCACAAGTCTTTCGTAACACTAAATAAATTAAATTGGTTTTCTAAATTCGTAAGCCTTTCTACCATACCCTGCAATAATTTTATTAATAAATATTAAAAATTACCTTATGTATTGATTACAACTAGGGTTGCCAAACGTATTCTAAAATAGAGTATTGTACTCTATTTCATGTAGGTGTACTTTATAATCTGTAATACTAATGTAGTACCCTAAATACTCTTTTTATCCGACTGCGGAACGCAAAGGAGGGTTATGTGTTTATTTTACACAATGTTTACTATAACTACTCAAAACAAAATAAGGGTCACATTATAAAATTGTATATTAAACACATTACTCATGTTTTGTGATTCTGTGCTTGTAATAATCTGTACATGTAAAATTATGGATTCCTTTAAGTTTCCCTATCGTTTCTAGTCACAAATTAATCCAGTGGGTAAGCTTAAAATTTGGTTTTATTGCTTAAAGTGCACATGAAAATTGCGTTTTTGTGACGTTTGATTTTATAACGTTTCCTAAATTTCATAATGTTTCTTGTAAGGATACATATGGACGCACTTTAAGCGACTAGGGTCGTAACCTTGATCCAGGAGGGCCAGAGCGCGCTATAGGTTTAATGGCGGGGTATTCGCAGTGAGCTGTTCAAAATGTTTGAAACTGGTACCAGGAGATGGTGTGTGTCGCCAGATGTCGTGGCTCTGTAAAAGTTGGGGTTACAACAGCTCAAGCAGATTTGGGCACGCCACAATTGCGGCTGCGGTGGTAAGGCCCATCTTTGAGTGGCTGGAGAGGCACCACGGCATCCTAATGACGCAGTTCCTCACCAGAAACGGCTGTTGCAGGAGGTTCCTGTGTCGTATAAAGCGGGAGGAAACGCCCGAGTGTCACCACTGTGCGAATCGCCAAGAAGACACGGTGGAGCATACGGTTGAGTTCTGCCCACTTGGGCGGAGTGTCGCCGTGTCCTTGTGGAGCGATCGGCGGCAGCAATCTATCGCGCCCGGCCCTGGTCCGGGACATGGTACGGAGCGAGAGGGAATGGGAAGCAGTCGCCTCCTTCTGCGAAGCAGTAATGCTCGTGAAGGAGGAGGCGGAACGCGTGAGGGAGACTCAACAGAGACCCTCACGCCCCCAGCACCCGCCGCAGGAGACGCCCTGGGCGTCAGGACCAGGCCCGAGGGTCGACGGCGCGTAGTGTTCCACGCGCGCCGCCAAGAGATGTCAGCAGTACCTGACGGGGCCCGTGAGAGCCGTTGCCTGCCTGGGGTCGCGGATAAATTCAAAATAGAAATAGAATTCGCAGCCCTTGGCACACAGGCAACTGTAGGAACAAGGGTGGGTTTTAATCAGTAAAAGTCTGACACGCCTTCCCGCTTCACCCAGATTGGGAGAAGTCATTGAATGATTTACCACCCTTCAAAAAAAAAAAACAAAAGCTCAAGAAGACTGGTATATCCGTTTAACTGTGTGAAAACCACGAGCGTCCACGGCACTGACTATACAAAATGCGTTACAGTTTCACGCACTCGTGTGAACGACAAAATGGTACGAAATTGAGTTCATGAAGACCATAAATACTCAAGAAGACGCTTAGTCAATATTCAGTTAACTGAAGCATAATATCGTGCAAATGGTTAAAGTTTACAAAGCAACATCCTGATTGGAGTGTTTCGGACTAGGCTGCAGTGCTCTTTAGGTTTTCGAATGATTGACGCATTAAAGTGTGGAGAAGATCTGGAGTAAAGGTTTCAGATTCCTGCATACACGAAACAGGCCATTTTGGTAGACAGATATTATGGTCTGGGGTGGAACCCTACAACGAAAAACTGGGCTCGGAATTTTTAACGAGTGTAAAATGTAACATTTTTTCAAATCGTTGTTTTCCTTAATTTTCTCAACTTTTCCAAAAAACTGCATTGTCTCTAATAAATGATAAATATACTGTATTTTTCCTAAATTTAACGTAAAATAATCAATTGTAAATATCTTGAAAATTACAGGAAACAGGCTGATTTAATAAAATTAAAACATTAAAATGTACCTACATTTTAATGTTTTAATTTTATTAGCCCTTATTTTGTTTTGAGCAGCTTATGTGTTCATTGAAGTTAATCAAAATCGGCAAAGTGCGTGTCAGGCCACGCGCAGTGTAGGGTTCCGTAGACGCCCGTTATAATATGTGGACTTTGAAGGAGGCTTTATGAGTAGAATTTACGGGTTTAAGGACAATAACGTTTATATTAAAAATGAAAAACCGGTTTTATTTTTCCAAAATTTTACATGTTATTACTTGTTTTAAGTATTAAATAAGTAACAACTTAACCTAAGTATCTTTTTCGATGGATTTTGAGTTTTGTACGAAATTTTCCAGGTAGATACATTTTATAAGTTGGACGACTATTACTCGTAAACTAACAGAGCCAACTTATCCTTGAGGGTTACGGTGGAGGTCTGCCCCGTTTGGACGGAGCACTGCCATGTCCTCGTGGAGGCGATCGGCGGTGGTGATCTCTCGCCTCCGGCCCTGATCCAAGCCATGGTACGGAGTGAGAGGACATGGGAAGTTGTCACCTCCTTTTGCGAAGCAGTAATGCTCGCGAAGGAGGACGCGAGTCGTGTGAGGGAGAGACAATCTTCGTGTCCTCACGCCCTTAGCCACCGCAGGAGCCGTCCTGGGCGTCAGGAGTTGCAAGCCAATTCCCAGCCACCGTAGGCGCGGGCTTGCGGACGGCGAGCAACGGGTAGGTCACCGTCCGATAAGGGCGAGGCCCGAGTCGACAACGGCGCGTAGTGACCCAATGCACGCTTCAAAGAGATGTCAGCAACCAGTGACGAGACCCGCTAGCGCCGATGCCTGCCAGGGTCGCGGGAGTGATCGAAGGAGTCACCGTGGCGTGCTAAGTACTTCCGCAGCTCTGGTATAGGCCAACTGAAGGAACACGGGTGGGTTTAAGTCATTAAGAAGCGGACACGCCCTCCCGGAGACTCCACCCAGAGCGGGTGAGGTTATTTGATGAATTCCCATCCAATAAAAAAAAACTTTAGGGTGAAGTAGCTTTCAGATTTTTTTTTTTGTTGGTGTGTGGGAAATCATCCCAAGACTTCAGTACAATGCTCGATGACCTTAGAGAGCCTAGAGCTTCCGAAAGAGTGGGTCTTAAAATGAACATACCAAGATCATGGTAAATACACATGTAGTACTCCTATCAAGATCGGAAACTGCACTTGAAGTTGCAGACGAGTACGTTTACCTGGGACAAACGGTCCATTTAGGTAAGGCTAACTTCGAGAAAGAGGTCAATCGTCGAATCCGACTCGGCTGGGCGGCATTCGGGAGGCGCGGTATCTTTTCCCACATATCACAGTGTCTCAAGACGAAAGTCCAGTGCGAGTTGCCAGTGATGACATATGGAACCGAAACGTGGTCGCTCACAATGGGCCTCAGCAGATGGCTCAAAGTCACCCAAAGGCCAATGGAAAGGGCTTTGCTTGAAGTTTCCTAGCGTGATCGAATCAGGAATGATGATATCCGCAAGAGAACCAAGGTTACCGACATAGCCCGAAGAATGACTAAACTGAAGTGGCAGTGGGCTGGGCACATTGCCCGCAGAACGGACGGTCGATGGGGCCGAAAGGTTTCGGAGTGGCGACCGCGTACCGGAAGACGCAGCGTTGAAAGGCCTCCAACAAGATGGACCGATGACCTGGTGACGGTTGCACATCCGCACAGGATCGGTCATTGCGGCGATACTTAGGGGAGGTCAATGTCCAGCAGTGGACGTCGGTCGGGTGAAATGATGATGATTTCGAAAACGAATCTCTGAATCAAGAAATAGTCTGCACAACCCTGCAATGATTTTGAAAGACCTATCCTACGATACCTCACACAATAGGATAGGCAAGAAAAATAAATTATAAGTAACTAGTAGTAACTTTACATGTAGGGAATCTACCATATTTTTTTTTTATAATTGTATCGTTTCGTTTTCTTGGCGTAAATAATATATAGGGTGACTGGTAATTAGTGACGGATACATAAACACGTGATTGTACTCATGATTATAAATAACTTTCCCAAGGAAACTTTTTTTTTATACTTATTCACTTTTATCACAATAAAAACAGTTTGAAATACGCGCGCGCGCGAGGCAACTGCTGCAATCAGCTGTTAAACGCGGTCTCGTATCGTACAGAGCACGGCTCGCAAGCCCGCTCGGCCGGGCACCACGTGCCGTTTTCGGTGTACCTAAGCAGTGTAGGTACCTACATGTTTCGGCTGTTGCTAAATTAAAAAAATATTTTCAAAGATAGCGTGTTTGACTAATACTTTTAAGATGCAACGCATGTCCGCATTACTACAAAATATCTAAGAACGCGCACGCCGTAACATTAAAGTAGGCACGATCTATCAGCTGATAGTCTGACCTCGGGAAAGGGCAAATGTACTCGTAGTTGCGTTGCACACTCTACCGCCGCCCGCACCACTCCCTTTGCCTTAGTGCTAACAAAGCACGAATTTCAAACTGTTGTTATTGTGAAAAAAGTGAATACGTATTAAAAAAAAGTTTCTTTAGAAAGTTGATTGTAATCTAGAGTACAATCACGTGTTAAAGTATCGGTCACTAATTGCCATTCACCCTATATATACCCATGCAAATTTATATATTTCAATATTTTTTCTAAATGCCTCTTTTTTTAAGTTGGTACTCTTTGTTTACATGTCTCTGAAATCAGACATACTTTAGTTCTTTTGAAAAAGTTGACAACCCTAATTACACCCTTCGTTAAACACTTAGATTTTTTTGTCTGGGTTATAATCGAACATAGAATATATTTTAGTAACACTGTCTATCTATGTTATTATAAAACTCGAATTAAGTAGCGGCCGCACGACACTTGAATGAAATATGCGAACCCAATTCTCTCTGCGGTGAACGACGAAAGAAAACAAACACGAACAAGTAAACGCGCGAGAATGTGACTAACGGCGGCGGCGGGTGTGCTCTGAGTAAAACCGGTTTATTCAGGTTAGCTGGAGTTTTAAAATTCTATTCTCTGTAATAACCGGTAACCAAAATTATTTAGGTTTTGTCGATACCGTTTTTGTAATTAACCGGTTAATCGATGAACGATATTATAACGGTTTTATGAGCAATATTAACCGGTATTTCGAAACCGGTTCCGAGCCCTGGTTTTAAGCCAACAGTTTAGCTTTTACACGGGCCGCCGCGGCACGCTCGCCTCGAACTAAAAATATAACTATAAAATTTAATATTTTGTAAATGAATTACTAAATCGAAAAATAGTCTTCACAACTCCTAGGATTATAGGATAGGCGAGAAAAAAAAACCATTCCCGCTTTACATGTGTACCTACAGGGTAGGTACTATAATTTATTTTTTTCATAATTTTATTATGAAAAATTTGTATCGATTTTTTGGCGTGACTATCAATATCCATGTACCACTGCAAAATTGCAGCTTGCTAGGACTTCGGAACCCCTTAAAATACAGTTGCAGTAAGCAAAATGTCGTAACAAAAATGTGGCCTTCTATGCGTTTGACGAGCGTCAAACCCACCGAGAACACGCACTCGGCACCCATTACGCAGCATACTGAGCGCATGCCTCAGGCGCCTTTTATAACTAGTCCCACACACACACACGTCTAAGACGTGACGAATTTGTGCGTGTTGCGTTTATGCATTTTGCATGTAAGCGCAAATGCAGTGAAGGAACGCGCAATTTTAAATAAGACTTTCTTATTATATTATGACTTATTATATGAATGCTTACTTAGGCATATTAATGTTTTATGTTCCAGTTATGTAATGTTAACTAATTGAAGGAAAACTTTAACAGGGAAACTATATACAGCTTAAGCCTAAATTTTTTATAAGCATCAATCAATCATCATTTTTTATCATACACAAACAGATTGAAAACGGTTAGGTACATTAGAAGCAATTTTTTTAATAGTCAGATCTTTTTTGAATAAAAATTAATAAGGCTGTTTCATACTTTTTCTGTACTATACTTGTACTTGAAGAATAAAAATGGCTGTCAAAATGCCATTTTTATTCTTCAAGTACAAGTTCTTATTGATCAAGTACTGAATAGTCTCTTCTGAAACCTGCCTGTTCTATTGGTGGTTGTTCATCAAGTTTTCCTTCCATCATATCCATGCTGTTAGGCAAATCAACGAAAAATATGCGGAATATCAACTCATATAATATCTAGCATTTGTCGATTATAGCAAGACTGCCTTGCTATAATAGACAAATGCGACTCGTTAATACATACAACAAACATCTGGGAGGCGTTAACAGCACAAGGGATAAACCAAAAATATAGAAGTTTGATTAGAAATGTAAACAAAAACATTTCTCGGCTCGGCGTGCATTCAGCTAGAAAAGAAAGGACATTCATTTAAGATACAAAAAGGAGCAAGACAAGGAGATCCTCTCTCTCCAAAACTTTTCTCCGCTATTTTGGAAATTATCTTCAGAAGCTTTGAATGGGAAAATCTGGGTTTAAATATCGACGGCCGCACACTAACGCACTTAAGATTTGCCGATGATATTTTGTTATTCGCTAAAACGCCAGAAGACTAGAATGTTAAACGAACTAGCATCTGAGAGTGGAAAAGTAGGACTAAAACTAAACCCCGAAAAAAACAAAAATAGTGACCAATGGAAATATAAGCAGCATAAACGTAGGCGAGTCACAAATTAGCTGTGTTGAAGAATATATATACCTCGGACAGCTGATATCACCTAAAGACAACATGAACATTGAAATCGGAAGAAAAATAGCAAAAAGTTGGAAAAGCTATTGGTGTCTAAGGGAAGTAATGAAAGACAAAAATCTACATATAACAACAAAGAGCAATTTGTTCAATGTCTGCATTCTACCAATCTTAATGTATGGAAGCTAAACATGGGCCATAACAAAAACCACAATCTATAGAATTGCCATTTGCCACCGAGCAATCGAGAGAAGCATGCTAGGTAGAAGCAGTAAAGAGCCCCCCTCTTTACTGCTTCTACCTAGCATGCTTCTATAGAATAAGAAACATCAACATTGGGAAAAAGACCAAGATACAGGACGTAACCCTTAAAAAAAACACATGATTAGAGGAAAGGACAAGTGGAGCAAAATAGCTACACATACCATTGTGCCCAAGGGAAGGTAAAAGAAAAAGAGGTAACAAAAAAGATGGGACGATGATAGCAGGCAGGTTCCAGGCAAAGTTGCCAGGGAGAGATCAGAAGTAGGTTGGAGAAGGCCTTTGCCAACCGGCAAACTGACTTACAGAAAGTAAAGAAACACCAAATACGTGAATAATTTTAATTATGTAAAATATATATATAACAGAGCATTATTGTAAGAAACATAATTGTATATATGGTCCGAATAAAAGGCTTTTTTTTTTTTTTTCATACAAGTTCTTATTGTAATGTATCTGTGTCTATGTATTCAATCTGCATGTTATACTAAAATTAACTGACTATAAAGGATCAGACAAACCGCAGCGCAAGGAGAAGCCACACACGCAAATCCACGGCGGCGCACGGAGAGGCTACGCACGTGTGATAAGCTTCGTTTTGCAAGAAAATGTATGTGATTGTTTCCACTGCAATCCACGGACACACTACGCATCAATTGACGTCATTGGTACATGCGTGGCTTGCTCGAATATGGCGCTCACATAGCTCAACGCTGTCAACGCCATGCACGCTGCCCATGTGGTACACGCTATACACAAATATTAACACAAAACTATGTACAACTGTATCAACACGTGCGTAGCCTCTCTGTGCGCCGCGGTGGACCGCGTTTACTGCAATGGAAACGTAGACCCACTTTGTCAAAAAATTAATACACGCAGCTAAAATGCGCCGGAAGCCCGTGTACAGCATGCGCCGCGGCGGGATTGCGCCTTTAAGCTTCACTTTTCTAGACAATGTATGTGATTGTGTCCACTGCAATACTCGGACACGCTACGCATCAATTGACATCATTGGTACATGCGTGGCTTGCTCGAGTATGGCGCTCACATAGCTCAACGCAGGCTTCTCAACAACATGCAGGCTGTGCATGCGGTATACACTATACACGAATATTAACCGACGACTATGACAGTGAAAATTCACACCATATTAATGCAAAAACACGTGCGTAGCCTTTCCGTGGCGCCGTGGTGAGCCATGCTATAGTTGAACATAGTTTTGGGTTTGTAGTGTGACCTGCAGTGGAAACCTAGACCCACGTTGTCAAATAAGTGCACCGCGGTGGGTCTGCGCCTTAAATCCATCGTTCTTCACCATCAAAATATTTAAGTGTGAAACCGTGTTAATCCTCGGCTGACGACTATTCTATTGAAAGCTTTTGATATTCAATACAGCAGCATAATCAATCAAAGTATAATGCCCCCTCGTCGAAAAGCGGGGCAGCTTCGGAAAACAAAAGATAAAATTATCAACAAAACTTTATTTCTTTCTTTCTTTTCTTTTAAAAAAAAAAACGTTGCCCCACACCAGGAATTACTCCTGTATCGTGGGTGCGTTCACAAACATGTAAACTCACATACACAAGACACCCAGACCCGGAACAACTATCTGTAGGTCATACA
This sequence comes from Polia nebulosa, assembly GCA_951329385.1. Classification (NCBI taxonomy): domain Eukaryota; kingdom Metazoa; phylum Arthropoda; class Insecta; order Lepidoptera; family Noctuidae; genus Polia; species Polia nebulosa. The sequence goes on along the minus strand of OX589610.1, from coordinate 16,092,822 downwards.
AATATTTGTTCCGTGCGGGAATCGAACCCGCGACACGCAGCGCAGCAGCCGAACGCTCAACCACTGCGCCAACCGTGTCGACGATGAAACTGTTACTGATGAAACGTAAGTATTTTTACTCCTATTATTACAAGCAACAATTTTTATTATATTTTTTTAGTTAACCTGATCTGTCCCACTAATGGGCAAAAGCCTCCCCGCCTTCTATTCCTTCAACTTCTCTCTCAGCTGTGCTTCTTTACGCCAATTCGCAACAAATTAGACTAATAAATAAAAAAATGTGCGCAATGGGGTTTCCTGAAAAAAAGCGAACTTCCGTTCAAACTTTGAACCCCATTCATTCAAAAAATCTCTTCTTACTGCTCTCATTTATTCATTTAAACTTCATGTCATGTGTGGTCATATTTTAAGAACCGGTTCTGCCCATGGAAATGAACCACTTTCTCTAAGAAAAAATAAAAAGATCCCAAAAAGAAAATTGGATTTTGCATACAAAGTGATCATCAGCTGATCAATATTTGTATGGGAGGTAAAAAAAAATTTTGAGAATTTCCTCACTTTTTCATGAATAAAGTTAGTTAAAGTTAGTTTGTTTAGTTTGTTTGTGGCGACTTAGATGACGCAAAAAAATCTCGAAGAAAGAAGTCGAAGAAGTAGAAGTATTGAAGATTTTTCCGTATTTTCACAAAAGATTTTTTTTTTTTTGGGCGGTAACTACAAATTTAAGGTTTTCGAATGTTTCCCTGTACTTGTGCTTTATGCCAATGCATCTTGCCAAATTTCATTATTCTAGGTCAACAGGAAGCACCCTATAGGTTTTGATTCCCTTGAGAGGGTCAAAAAATGCGGCATAAACGGCCGTATCTTTTGATTGCGTTGACTTAGAAGTTTGATTTTTTCACTGCTCCAAGGAATTGCAGACATAAGTATTTGATATTAATTTCAGCTTGATACCTTTACGCGTTCCTGAGAAAAAGGGTCTTGACAGACAGAAAGAAAAGTGATCCTATTTGTTTTTCCTTTTGAGGTACGGAACCCTAAACATAAATAAATAGTAATTTAATTAAGTTTGTATTGTATTGAAGAACTCCTGCCTAAAGTGTCATGTTTTTAGACCCAGTGGTTTGGTTCTGCGCTGGTTGTTAGTAAATAAATTTAATAATTTTAATATCTAGAATATACCATACTAAAACGATCGTTTTCGAGAAACAGGCCAATCGTCAAATCCGACTCGGCTGAGCAGCGTTCGGGAAATCGTTCACATACCACAAAGTTTCAAGACAAAAGTCTATGACCAGTGCGTGTTGTCAGTGCCATATGGCACTGAAACATGGTCGCTCACAATGGGCTCATCAGAAGGTTTATAGTCACCTAAAGGGCAATGAAGAGGGCTATACTCGGAGTTTCCTTGCGTGATCGAATCAGAAATAAAGATATCCGCAGGAGAACCAAGGTTACTGTCGTAGCCCAAAGAATCACCAAACCTAAGTGACTGTGGGCAGGGCACATTGCTCGCAGAGCAGATGGTCGATGGGTCCGTAAATTGCCGGAGTGCCGGCCGCATACAGGAAGACGCAGCATTGGTGGCAAGTGGTCATGACCTAGGATGCCGATGGATACGAGACTCTCAGGACCGGTTGTTGTGGTGACACTTGGGATAGGCTATATCCAGCAGTGGACGTCTTTCGGCTGAAATGATGATGATGACCATACTGAAAAACAATAATTGCGTGATCAAGTAGCATAACTGGCTTCAATGTGTGCTACGTGTCTATAGAGCTACAAGTACCAATAAGACACTAATCAGAATAAACTTTTACCAGAGTTGTCGATTCTTTCAAAATTAGGGTTCATTTAGCTCGCATGTGTCAAAAATTACATCGAGTCAATCTGCCTAGCCTTTTCCCAGCTATCTTGAGGTCAGCTTCCAGTCTAACCGGATGCAGCTGAATACTAGTATTTTATATAGAACGACTACATATCTGACCTCCACAACCCAGTTACTGGGTAATACGATACCCCTTGGTAAGACTGGTTGTCAGACTTTCGGGCTTCTGACACCCGTAACGACTGTCAAAGATCCACGATTGACAGCCGGGACCAACGGCTTAACGTGCTTTTCGAGGAACGGAGGAGTCCTCGGTATGTAAAGATGGTCACACATCCATGGACCAACCCTGGCAAGTGTAGCTTAACCTCATGGATCGATCCGTGCGGCTGTTATTACTTTAGACACGAGCTCCTCATTAAATCGAGTATTGAATAGAATAAAACACCAATTTCGAATATAAAATACATGACATCTATTTTCCCCGGAGGATAAAGAAGAGGATATACAAAATAAACTTTGATCAAAACAAACATTTCAAAAGGTAGACAATCCCTCGATATATTATTCTAAAAGTTTATGTCAATGCAACCATCGCATCGGCTCGTCTACAAGCGGCCATAATTAAATTCTTCAAACCTTTTGAACTTACGTTACTCGATATTGCTTCCATTTCTGATAACAATGACTTGAAAAAAAATAGTCGGGCTTTTCATTCGACTCACTCAATGTGGTCTAAGTACCTACATTGTTGCTTATTACTTGTATGTCTCTCATTCTTTTTAAAATAACCAGTACCTTTGTTTAAAATAGACTTCTTCTTTTTTAACGTTTTCATTATTGTCGGTATTGCTTGTTATGAACCATTACAATGCTTGGCGTATTTGAGTCACTCTTAGTGATATATCATATACCTAAAGATAGGTCACTATAATTGTATACATCGTTAGTTCATGATAAACTCACTATTTTCAATCAGATTCGTATACACTGTAAATTGTCTGAGATATATTGTACTTGCTACTATTCTTGATATCTTTACACTCTCGCCAGATATATTACACTCTTACGGTGTTTGTAATTATGTGGTGACATAGGTATGTAGGTATATTGCAATATAGTAGCTGCATTTTGCTGGTCCTAAATGAAGGAGTAAATAATATAGCAAGAGCAACATATAAAAAATCTTTATTTACACACACAGCAACAAACACATTAAGGTTTTAATAAAATTTTAATAATTAGTAACAATTTATCACCTTTACATGCTTACAGCAGTGATATTACTTAATACCACGGTTTCTACGTTATGTTACAGCACTGCGTTATCTATCACGAATCATTCCATTTTTGTAATGGAAAATAATAATCAGAGTCTGTAAAATAAATTGATGGACTGTTATGTCCATCAGCTATTATTAACCGTCAAACGGAGCTTAATTAAAACATAATTTTATCGAGAATTAAATTTGTGAGTTGCAAAAACATATTTATCTATTTTTAGTATCATTATCGTCAAGTTCTTTGCTTTTGTTATCGTCTGTTTCACTTTTTGGTTTATGAACAGGAACAACTTCTGTAGCAGGTGGAGTTATGGGTACAAGACTGCCATCTTCTTCAGCAACCTTCAAACCTATAGTAGCTCCGAGCTTAGCACTAGCCTGTTTGAATGTGTTAGACAGCTTCACTTGAACGACGTTGATGAACATAGATGTTAGAGCAAATCCGAAAACTAAGTATAATATAGACGCCATCATGAACATAGGGTGGTCGGGGACTAGATCACCTAATCCAATCGTGGATATTGAAATGAAAATAAAGTAGAAGGATTCAAAGAAATTCCATTTTTCCCATAAACTGTAGACGAATGCTCCTATATTAATATATGTGAGTAGAATGAAGACGGCGACGGAGACGGGTACGTTGAACTCATCATCTATTTCGAAGACTGATGGAGCTGGGGTTTCCATATCTGTCTCAAGGTCGACTTCTCTTGGTAGAGTACCAGGTTTTGGTGGTAGCGGTGGAGGCACATCACTTGACTTCCTCTCAATTGGCGGAGGTTGCGCACCATCAGGACTCTCTTCAATATCCTCTTCGGAGAATATCTGTGACGGACGACGAACGACATCGTAGACGATGTTCAGTCCCTTCATTACTTCCTGAAATTGAACAAAATTACATGTTATTTTCTCAACTTTGATCCTGAGTTTGGTGGACGCAAAACAAAGATTTATAAGAATGTAAGACATTTTGAAGCCCGGAGCGTAATCATTAGTCATTTCTGCATAAAAAGGGAACGTTAGCTTTGTTTCCTGTACAGCGGCAATTCGATTGTTGTTATCAATAACAAAGTCTGTTCGAAATCGACAATGAGACAATGCTTTTTCATAGATTTTTTTTATCTGGAGGAATGGAGAGTGGAGAAGGCTATCACGTCAATTGCCCCGACGTATTTGTCTGTAAGAAGGAGCCTTTACTGATAATATGCACCTGGCATATTTTCAGTAAAGGCTTTTTCAGTAAAGATAATATTCCAGGTGCATATTTTCAGTACTTTCTTTTGTTTTAATTTAGTATTCAAGTGTCTCCAACAAATCACTGACGTCTTATAGCAGCCGTATAAGAACAGCCAAGAACCGAGTTAATTGAAGTGTGATTAGGAAGGCCTATGTACCAAATGTATCAAATGATGAATGCATAATAAATGACGAACCAGTAAGACTACATTATCAACCTTGGGTCAACATACATAGTTTAAATTTTCGTTTAGCCTGTTACAGTACTCGTAACTGGATTTATTAGACATAATACGGCTAAAACGCTATAATGCGCGTAGTGGACTGCGATGAGGCGTGCGGTGAACCACGTCATTACGGCTTAAACCAAGTATGGGAAATAGCAAGTATGAAGGAATTGAATTTACGTTGTTTGCTGTACTCTTACTTTAAAACTGAGTAATATTATTGAATATTCTGGTATTATAAGTAGACATAGGTGATTTTTTTTTAATGCCAATAAATAATGTTTTCACTCGTTCAACAAAGTACTTAAAAATAACCTTTAAGTTTTACCTATAACAAACTTGAATAATAATCTTTTTATGGCAGCGTTATATTAAACAAAATGTAATATTAACATGCCACCGACATCTGAGTTAAGAATATGTAATTGAGTGTAGCTCCAGTGACAAATGAATTAAAAAAATATTCACATCATAATTGATTACGATGATTCATAAAGCAGCTCTTAACATAAATTGATTTAAAAACTATTTTAAAAAGTTGAGACTTCTGTTTGATACTGTGCCCGGAATTTTCTGTAGCAAATGACGTGTCAGCGGTAACTCGCAAGCCATTGATGCGCCCCTGATCCGCGATCCCTGATCTAGTATGAACCGGTCTATTCTGGAAAGATCTCTCCATGAAATCTTAGGAGAAGTGAGATTAAATTGAGATGGCACACCGCCTGACGTTCTGTTCTTACTTTATCTACGTTTTCATGGTTAGAATTTTACAGAATATACCGTTTGATTGTAGGGGTTTTCGAGATTGAGATTTTTTTTACAGTATTACTATTATATTCGATATAATGTACTATATGAGGATCTTAAGTATCTAGAATATTTAAAAAATATTACCTGCATCGGCGCGGTTCGCCTAACTTTCCGGCAACTTCTAGTGTAGTAAAACCTTCTGATATACGCCCAGAAGAATTTAATAATCCTGGTGAAGAGTTTACCGAAGTCAGCGAGGAGAATCAAGAAGAGTGGGATCCCGATAGTGGCATACACTATGGTTGCTACTCGGCCAGATGTCGTCTTCGGAGCTATGTGACCATAACCTGGAAAATATCAATTTGCAGAACTTAAAATGATGGCACAGATATGAGAAATATAAATTCAGACCACTTGGGTCTCCTTAAGGAGACGCGACAATAGGTTTTTAATTGTGTCTGCTAATGAGGGGCTTGACGGGATAATTAAAATATGGAGACGTACCTACAAAATTATAAAGGTAATGAAAAACTGTTTCAACATAAATCTAAATGTGGAGACAAACACAATCATTGAGAAAAAAATTAATGTAATGAAATAAAAAGAAAAAGTGTAAGTTTATTTTGTTTTAATAAATGCAATAACCCAATAAAACTACACTTGTGCTAAAATCTTAAAAATACTTGTGGTATTGGTGACAGTTAATTTTTCGTATATGAATAAATATTCTATTAATCTTACCGACAGTTGTGACTAACGTCAAGCAGTAGACGAAAGAGTTCATAAAGTTCCAAGACCTCTGGCCGCTGTATGAAGTGACCCCAGCCTCGTGTGCCGTATGCAGCTGGTTCTCAAATTCAAACAACTTCTTCCTTGCCATTGATTTCCAATCTTCCTCCCTCAGATTATGGCTTCCTCGCCAAAGGTGTTCAATGAAATCCCTTTTGACATTCCTTGTACTACACTTATACGCGTTCTCAAACGATCCTTCTAACGTTTTAAACATCATTCCTCCTAGACCGCACATTATGATTAGTATCAGCAGGTCGATAATACATCTGTTTCGTAAATCCCTAATTTTATCGCAATGAATCCTCTGTTCGTGCTTAAAGTCTTGCCAATTTGCTATGAATTTCCATCTTGATCTGACAACTTTTTTGTTTTTGAAATCTTCTAGAGATTTTTTTCTCGCCTTTTTGTCCATAGCAAGCTCTTTGTTTTCTTTCCTAGCTGCGCTTTTGGACTCGACTACAGATCGCTTCCTTAACCCTGACTTTTGTTCACTTCTTTCGACTCTAGGGGCATTATCTTCGTATGTTCCTAATATGATACCCGTCATCATTTCACGTCTATCAACCTCTTGACTTAAAACGTTAAGTTTGCGCGTCAACTCCGCTGTTCGCTCTTTTAAATCAAAGTCAAACTCATTTTCACTCGGGGATGAGGTATAACAACTGGACGTGTACTCAGATTGGCTAGCATCAATGTAACCAGAGCTTTGTCTACTACGTTGATCCAGTTCTGTGTTCTGAGTCTTCATTAAACCAGCTAGAATCTCCTTTTCACTTATAATCTGAATCGTTTTAGGACAGGACACGCCTCGAGATCTAGACTGTCTCAGGTTGACAGGGGTTTTATTGGGGGTTTTTAAAGTTTTCTGACTGGGCTTGTATTCAGATGGAAGTCGAGGATCATCTTTAGGCATAGATAAGCTTCTTGCTCGGGCTTTTTCCATCAATTCAATGATCTCTCGACTAGTCTGACTCATACCTGTTCCAGTTTTATCTACCACTCTTACGTCCTCAGGGCGATTGACCGACTGCGAACGATTTACTTTTGGTGACATTTTATTCTTCGTGTATCGTCGTGGCGGTTGGTGCATTGTTCTACGTTTTGGTGCTTCTACTTTGGCATTATGTTGATCCTCACTCATCTCACTTTCACTAGTTTTATTCTGTAAATGTTATTATGGATAAATTATAATTAGTAGCTTCTCTCATTCTAAAAAAATATTGCAAACTATTTACATAGTGATCATTGTGTTGCAGGGCTTGGGATTATGTCAATTGGAAATAAAGTGCTATTAACAAAGCGACAAACAGTATAAAAAATAGTTTCATGAAAAAACTGACCCCAAATCTGGAAGCAGATTTGCTGCGGGCCGGTTTGATTGGTGGTGGACGTTTTTCTTCATCTTTTACTTGTTTAGGTGGTTGCTGTTTCACAATAATTGGTTTAATATCTGTAGATAATCTCCTGCTTGGAGTTCTAACTATCCTTTCTCTTACTTCAACATTTGGTTTATTTTCTGGTACGATTTTCCTGCTAGGTGTTCTTTCCAATTGGATCACTTTTGTTACAAGTTCACCCGGTGTTTCTGGTTTGGGTGTAGGTGTTTTGGCTGTCTTTTTAGTATCTTTGTCTTCAAAAGTGAACACCTCTTCATTTTTGACAGGTGTTTTCAGTTTCTTAGACTCTTCTGGTTTCTTTTCATCAGAATATACGACTTCTTCTAGCTTTTTAGTAGCGGGCAAAGCAAAAGGGAATGCCTCTTTTGGAGAGCTGCTCACAGGAGAGGGAGTGGAGAGAGCATGTTTGACCTCTTTGGGAGGTTCAATAGTTAATGAACTACGTCGAGATCTATCTTCATCTTTTGGTGTCAGGGCGTAATTAGTCGACAATAGTTTATTAGTGGGATCTATAAAGCTTCCTTTGCGTTCCAAAAGATTTGCAAGTTCCTCTTTATCTGGTATAGCAAATGGTGAAATACTTCTGCGTCTACGCTCTTGAGCAGCCATTGCTCTTTGCTCGAGAACTTCCTCCGTATCTAAATCATAAACTGGATCTTTAACATTTGCTTTTTCCTGCACTAAACGTCTCATTTCTTCATAAGTACTATCAGCTTCAATTTCCCTAGAGTTGGGCCGTGGTAACTGTGGTTTTGTTTCTTCATCGTCAGAAGTCGGCGTATCTTCATGAGGTTTTAGAGTTCGATTAGGTTCTGGTGTCTTTTCTCTTTGTCTTGCAGCTGTACCTCTGTTTTTAGACAGGTTTCGTCTTTTCCTTATGGACATATTTTGCCTGTCTTCTTCCATGATCTCTTCTTCGTTTAATCTTATTTCAGGTGATTTAATCACTGGTTGACTCGCCCTTCGAGTTTCACAATCAGCTTTTATTGTTGGAATTGACAATTTCAATGTTACTCCTTCTTCTTCTTGAGATTCGCTATCACTCATCACCACCAACTTTCACTCGCACCGTAACTGAAAAAAAAAAGTTGTGATATCACAACCGCTCACAATAGACTAGGGGAATTGAACTCGATCAAGAGTCAAAGCGATATCAAGCTTGGCAGTGAATAATATGTCTCCTGCCAATAATTATGACACAAATAAGATCAAGCAAGCCAACAACGATAAGAATTCAATAAGTGTAAACTTACCTCTCGTTAACGATCCCAACAACAAACTTCTTTACTATTGGGGTCGAAGCAGATTTCTAATAAAAGAATCTATTTTGGCCGCCGCAGAGTGTCGGACGTAAACAAACGCCCGTTGATAACAGAGTGCAGTTCATTTTTGTTGGAGAATAATCACAGTTTGGGTGGTGAAGATGCAATGGAAATTGTCACAATTTTCACTGACTTTTGTGTGGACCTTTGAATGGTAAATGTTGTCACAGTTTTCGTGATACACGCCGCGGGTTTTTGACGCGGCTACTGAGCGGAAGAGCGCCAAGCCAGCCGGGCAACGTTCCAAATTTAAAACAACTACACCTAAATTCAGTCCAGTTCGCATTTGCAGTCGTACTCTAGAAAATGTTCTCGACACAAGCGACCATCGTTATTTGACACGTTCTATTGAAACTCTAGTAGCTACTTGTTAGAACATGTCGATTGGTAAAAGGTCAATTTAAAGTGGAATTACGATGTTTTGCTTATATCTATATTACGTTAAAGTGAGATAAAAATAGGCAGACTTCAGCTGATGTAAGTTTTTATTACGTATTGTTTTGCGTAATTTGCCATAATATTTTTGATTTGGAAAATGTCTGTCATTTCATTTCACTACCTACTTTAAAAATACTTTCCCCCTTTATTTCCTTAGAAATAGAGTATTGAATTGAAAAAATTTAAAGAACTAAGGTTTTGTTTTAAAACTCCAGAACAAAAACTCCAGCAACATAATGAATTTAAAAAAAAAACTTGCAATTTAAACATATTTTTTGGAACCTGAAAGAACAGCACTCAGATAAAATAACGCTGAATAAAAACAAATGCTATCTAAATAAAGCGAGATAGGTAATAAAACAAGAGAAATAAAATGATCCTAGTAAAGAGAGATATCTAGAATAAAGAATTTATTTCCAGTGTCTAAGCCGCTTTGTGTAAACTCGTTCAAACCGACATAAAAGAATACGTCGCTGTGTTTTAGTTTACCTGTAAAAACGAATAGATTGATCCTGTTAATGCTTTGAACAATTAACAACAAAATGCAGCTAAACGAGGCATTATTCTATACGTTTCTACTGAAACAGTTTCAAATGGGATTCGTGCGCCTGAAAGCTTTGTTATCGTGCGGTGTTTTACAAATGACTGCTCTTAAAGAATTATCAGGCGTTTAAAGTTCTTACACTATACACTATATAAATGTCGCCGCAGCCAACTAGCTTAATTCACCCGGGCCTGCGGACGGCGAGTAGTAGGTAGCTCGCCGTCCGATCAGCACCAGGCCCGAGAGTCAACAGCGCGTAGTGTTCCACGCGTGCCTCAAAGAGTTGTCAGTAAAACATGACGCGGCATGTTACATTACTATTATCGTTTACTCTAACGCTTAGAACAAAATATATGGCAATGACATTACCTGCGTTGATAAGTGTCACGTGACTTATCGCAGGTAATGTCATTGCCATACATTTTGTTCTAAGCGTTAGCGTAAACGATAATAGAAATGTAACATGGCTAGGGGGGCAGGGGTTGTGGATAAATTCGAAACAGAGTTACCGCGCCCCTGGGTATTCAGGGCAGGGAAGGAACAGGGGTGGGTTTTAGTCAGTAAGAGTCTGACACGCTCCCGCTCCACCCAGAGCGGGAGATGTCATTGGATGATTGCCCACACCCAAAAAAAAAAACTAGCTTAATTCAGCACTCAGTTAACAGCCTAGTCGTTTTACTAATCGGTGCCATTCAACTAGCCACCCGAACGCTATTCAGCCATTCAATCAAACAGCTAGGCAAGTGACTTGGATCGATAACGTTAAATTACTTGCAAAAATGTACTGACGACGGACGGTCCTAAGTAAGATATGTCGATGGAGCTCCGCTGCAGGCGAGTCTGCAGGGTGTAAAGAAACCTAACATGCAGAATATGACGGGCGACTATGGTCACACATAACATGGTATGGACATGATTTTCTGCAACTACAACAAGAAGCACACATCCAGAGCCCTCGCCCCAGACTCAACAATATAGGTATTGCTATTCACAAGGAGTCACTTGGAACACAGTGCGGTGATTTGGGCTCCTCATGAAGCGAAATACAAGGTCATGCTGGAGCGAGTACAGAATAAATTTACAAGACACTTGTATTTCAAACTTTATGGGGTTTACCCATTTTACCCGCTGATGTATCCTACACTGTTTGTACTAGGTATGGTGGGGTACAACGAACTCCGAGTGCGCCGGGAATTTGCACTCGCAGCGTATGCACTAAAGCTCCTGCGTGGAGTAGCACATAACCCGGGTGTGCTGCGTCACCTGAAGCTATGCGTGCCAGACAAGTACGTGTGGAGGCGGCGGAAACCGCCACTGCTGGCCGTGCCTGATTCCAGGACCAAACTGATGTCTAGAACACCCCTCTCCCGCACAATATGTGTACTAAATGAAGTGCATGAGAGGATTGATTTATTTTCATGCAATTTGAGTGAATTTGCAAGAGTTTTGTTGAATTTTGTTAGTTATATTTAAATATTAATATCCTGTGTTAGGTCTGATTTTTTATATGTAATATTTTAGGTTAAGATTTTAAAACATTAAAAAGTTTAGTTTGATATTTATAAAGTACTAGCGACCCGCCCCGGCTTCGCACGGGTGCAATGCTGATACTAAATTTAAAAAAAATTATATAACCGCGGCCTCCGACGCGCTATTTATAGGCATGCCTCCCCGCACTGCCCCGTCCGACCGGTACCGCCCGCCGCAAACGCAAATTTTAAATTTGTAATATCTCCGAAAATATTTGTTTAATTTACATGCTGTAAGGAACCATATTGATCTATATTAATTGCACACTGTATTTAAGGTACTTAATTCGATAAGGATTAATGCCGTATTGCTTAAAATAGCTTCGTAAATAAGCCATTTTTTCACGTAAAAAGTAAACAATAAAAATGGTTAATGTGGGTTATCCCTAAAATATAAACATATACCATCGCGGACTTTTTTGTAGACCTTTTTATGGTGTACAATACTGTAGTACATTAATTTGATCTAACTCGTAGGGTTTAGGCAGCGTTTTTGCTAAATTGCTAAATAAGCCCAAAAAAATAGGTTAATTTACGACATCACGTTAGAAACCTCTAAAATTAGCAATGTTGCTTTAGTATATGATGCATGTATTATACATATAAACCTTCCTCTTGAATCACTCTATCTATTGAAAAAAACCGCATCAAAATCCGTTGCGTAGTTTTAAAGATTTAAGCGCACATAGGGATATAGGGACAGAAAAGGCGACTTTGTTTTATACTATGTAGTGATTTGTGCAGATTCAGATGATTAGTTGTTATAAAAAATTTTAAGTATTAGTTTTAAGTTGATTTTTCTGTTTATTGGTTGGGTGTTTGGAAACCACTATTGTATTGGGGTCACCTGTAAAGATAGTGTTTTTAAGTTTAATAATAAATAAATAAATAAATAAAATTCTTACCTTCATCTACATCTACCTAGCCTTTTCCCAACTAACTTGGGGTCAGCTATTGCTATTCTTACCTATAGTGGTATAAATAGTGCCAGCGTAGAACATGGAGTTCCAAAACGTCCAGGTCGTCTTCTTAAGGTTGTTACTATTGAGATGCTTCATGCATTCAGTGTAGTTGGCTTCGTACTCCGCTAAATAGTCTTCGATGTGCGGGAACAGGTCGAAGTTTTTACTGTTCTGGTGGACAAAAGAAGCATGAGTTAGCTAGGCGAGTTTGTAGAGTGCACTCGTATTTCACTAAATGTACTGAAAATCGAGTTAGCCTAGTAGGTAACAAGGTTAAGTGTTAATAGTGATCAAAAGGTCAACAGTTTTTGAGATTACATAAATATTATAATGTTATATATCGGCAGTTATAATAATAATAGATAAGAGGAGCTCGCAGCTAAAGTAATAAGAGCCGCAAGGGTCGATCCATCAGGTTAAGCTACGCTTGCCGGGGTTGCTCCATGAATGGGTGACCATCTTTACATACCGAGACTCTTCCATGCCTCAGAAAGCACGTTAAGCCGTTGGTCCCGGCTGTCAATCGTGGATCTTTGACAGTCATTACGGGTCGTCAGAAGCCCGAAATCCTGACAACCAGTCTTACCAAGGGGTATCGCATTACGCTTCATGTAAAATAATGGTATTCAGCTATATCTGGTTACACTGGAAGCCAACCCCAAGATAGTTGGGAATGGGCGTACTGGGCGTAGGACGTCGCGAGACGAATTCCGGCCACCGTAGACCCGGGCCTGCCGACAGCGAGCAGTGGATAGCTCGCCGTCCGATCAGCACCAGGCCCGTGAGTTGACGGCGCGTAGTGTTCCACGCGCGCCTCAAAGAGATGTTGTCAGCCACCACTGACGGGGCCCGTCGTGGCCGGTGCCTGCATGCCTAGAGGTAGCGTATAAATTCTGAAAATGAGTTACCGCACCCCCTGGGCACTCAGACAAGGAAGGAACAGGGGTGGGTTTTAGTCAGTAAGAGTCTGACACGCCCTCCCGCTCCACCCAGAGCAGGAGAAGTCATTGGATGATTTCCCACACACCTTAAAAGATAGTTGGGAAAAGGCTAGGCAGTTGATATATCGCCAGTTATAATGTTATAATTCTGTGTAAAAGAAGACTAAAGTATATTGTTATTAATCGGACACAAATCAAGGCTCCGGGCTGGCACTAAGAAATTCTACACTGAAAAACCCTATTTAATTTTACTCAGCCTGGGAATTGTACCCGTGCTTAGCAGTAGCGCTTACGGTCACTAAACCAACGAAACTCTTTTTTTATCTTGTGGTTATCCTCATGTATGTCCTCCGCCCGGGACGGGCGTAGGGGTCTGTCAGGCGCAGTTATACGACTTTTAATGGTTTTTAATTGAACATCACGTCTAAACGAGTACTCTTATTTCCTTGAAAAAAATATATGTTACTCTAGAAAATTTCCGTCGCATTTTATCTGAGAATATTTGTAATTATATTTTACAACATAGTGTAATTAATTTGTAAAGTTACGTCTAACGCGGATAAAAAATTGAGAATCAGGCAAAAACTATAAAGCGTATATTTATCAACCCTTCACCATTTTAAAGATCATTTAATTATTTATAATTTAGTCTCAGTGTTTTATTTTAATACCTTTTATGTGTAATAAATTAATAATGCGTCTAATTTCGGACAGCGCTCCTTGATGGGCGAGTCCTATTACTGGGTGGACGTGCGATGCGTTACGTGAGCTCAGCACACAACGCGCAAGCTAACCACTCAAGGTCATTGGCAGCTAATAGCGCCTAAATGACTAAAACCACATGGTTTTCTGCAACTACCTTTGGGGCTGGGGCTTTGGAGTACACCGACAAATCTACGAGATTGTCTCCTACTGCTACTAAAAAGTACTGTTTAAACGCTAATAACATATTTCCCAACCTGGAAGTCGAACCCAAGACCCGATCTGAATCGACCGTAATCGATGTGCAACTTCATCATAGTCATAGTTATTTATTGAAGAGTTGAGTGAAAACATCGTGAGGAAATCAGCATGTACAAGAAACAAAAATTCGAAGACATGTGACATCTACCAATCTACACTGGGCCTGCGTGGTGGATAATGGATTACAACCAAGCCCCTCCCCCCTCTCTCAGAGAGGGTCCCAACAGTATGAAAATTAAAAGGCTGATTATACCAGAAGAGGTTACAAGTCATAGTCCTATTTCTTTTACCTCGGCACGTGAAAACAGTCTGCTTTTTACACTAGTAACCTACTTTCTCCAGCTGACTTGCGTAGGCACAATCGCAGCTGATAAACATTCAACTATTTGTTTTATTGTATGGCATTGTGCCTAATAGTACTTTCCACACTAAAACATGTAATAATCTGTTTAAATTTATATCTCCATTATTATAATATTGTGAGTGGCTCATATATTAACTCCTTTGATGTAATACGGCATCTAATAAATTGATATAGCATGTTTGCGAAAATCGACCAGGTGCGATTCGGACTCGCCCACTAACAGACTTAAAGCTGTTGAGACATAATTTAAATCTTATTTTTATCATTGAATCCATGCCATATTAGCAAATATTCTGCGAGAAACGGTTATCTACTACTGTTAAGGTGCTATTAACTGCCAATGACCTTGAGTGGTTTGATTGCGTGTTCTGTGCTGAGCTCACGTAACGTGACGTACGTCCGCCCAGTAATAGGACTCTCCCATAAAGGAAAGCGCTGTCCGAAATTAGACGCATTATATTTTTTCATACATAAAACAACAGGTATTATACTAAAACACGTATACTAAAATATAAATAATTAAATTATCTTTAAAATGGTGGTCACAGATATTATAATACTAGCGTAAATGGTGAAGGTTTCATAAAAATACGCTTTATAGTTTTTGCGTGATTCTCATTTATTTTATACCGCGATAGAGATAACTTTACAAATTAATTACACTATGTTGTATGTATGTATGTCGGGCTGGTTTCCGCAACTCCACGCCCAAGGCGCGTTACACTATGTTATAAAAATATAATGTCAAATATTCACATTCTTAAATTACGAAGAAAATTGTCTAGAGTAACATTACATTTTTTTCAACGAAATAAGACAACACAACAGAAAAATCATTAAAAGTCGTATAACTGCGTCTTAAAGAAACAGCCCTGTGACAGACATACAAAGAAACATTATGGACAGACAGACGGTACCGCGGTGTAGGCTTAGCAATAAGGTCGAGTCATAAAACCAAAGAAAAGCTTCTTTAGGCCAAAATATGTTTGGAATTCCTCGTCAATCCATTCCTTTTTTGAGAGCGGTGGTGGCTCAGTGGTAACGGCCGCGGCTTACAAGTTGTAGTTCGTGGGACCCAGGGAGGCGCTTTACGTTGTGTAAATTATTTTATCACCACTGCTCTCAAAACGGTGAAGGAAAACATCGTGAGGAAACCGGCATGTCCTAGAACCAAAAACTTCGAAGACGTGACATTCACCAACCCGCATTGGGGACTCGTGGTGGATTACGGCCCACACTCTCTCACAGAGAGGAGATCAGTGGGGTTAGACAAAATACTTTTCTGTTATCGTTCACGCGAACACTTCGTGCAAAATGTATGGCAACGACATTACCTGCAGAGAGAACGGTCACGTGACTCACGCGAAGTAATGTCGTTGCCATACATTTTGCACGAAGCGTTAGAATTAACGTTAAGGAAAGTATTTTGTCTAACCCCCCTGGCCAGGGACATTAAATATGCTATTATGCCATTCTCTTTTTTAACCCAAACGATATGCTTACCACTACATAATTAATGAATTGATTGATTGTGGAATGAAAGAAAAGGAATTCAATGATAGTGTGACTGTTTACAGGAGAGAAGGGAAGAATAAAACGTGTTACGCCGACCCCAAGTGGCATGGGATACAGGTAACTGAGATGTAAATTGATATGATATACTTACAAGAGAAGATGTTTGATTCTGCACCACATCACGTATCTTATTGGCTACTTCTCTCCGGACCTCCATTAGGGTCTGGTCATACTTGGCCTCGTTTGGACCTAAAATGAAAAAAAAATATTTTGCCTTAAATTCAATACATAGTAGGCTGACTGCCACAATAGTCTAGCTAGTAGTCAAAAGCGAGACTACTGAGAGTGAAGACCCGGGGTTCAATACACAAGTAGGGCAAACATTTTGAGTTTTTCTATATAAAAGTTGTTACAATCAGTTTGGAGCCTGAATGTGAGCCCGGCAACAAGCCTCATTTTTAAGACTTGAACTTTGGCTCTGCCTACACATTTAAACACAGGTGATGTTTTATAAAATTTTGCTAAAGATTTGATCATCATCATCATCATTAGCCTTTTATTGTCCCCACTGCTGGAGCACAGAACTCCTCTCTGTGAGAGGGTGTGGGCCGTAATCCACCACGCGGGCCCAGTGCGGGTTGGTGGATGTCACATGTCTTCAAATTTTTGGTTCTAGGACATGCCGGTTTCCTCTCGATGTTTTCCTTCAACGTTTTGAGATTTGATCAATGCTTTAAAAAAAAATGTTATCAGCGACATGACGAAGAAGAATAGTTAGCTTTTCAATATAAGTACCTTTATCAGTTTTCACATTGAAAATTAAGGAACAATGCTAAAGCTTCAAAGGTCAAAATCAAAGTCAAAAGTCATTTATTCAAACTAGGCTGAGAGCCAGCACTTTTAGAACGTCAACGTTCTACATAAAGACAGTCCCCGAAAACGCGCGCCCGTCACCACTTCCTAGTGTTTTAGCTGTGAAGAAAAAGTGGCGCAACATACTCCCCAGCAACACATCTGTCTGTTAAGTTTGAAAAACTTGCATCTACATAACTTTAAGCAACAATCATAACTTATTTGTATGTAATTTAAGTAAAACGGAAAAATAAAGATATATCATCCAAAATATAATAAATTATGCCATTAAAAACGAGAAAAAAAACTCAAGCATAAACACTAAACCGAATTAAATAGCCTCCAGCATACTTAACTGGTGTGCCTGCTTACACGTGCAACGGTAGAATCTATCAAAGGGCTGTGATTCGGTTATATCTATTCATCATAAGAGCAAAAAATATATACAAGTAAAGGTGGTAGTAATCAGTTGGTTTGCTCTCGGCAGAAGGTACAAAATCACCTGACACTTGGCATGACACTTCACTTAACGTCTTCCCATAGTCCTGCTATAAGACCGTATAAAAACCTTACTGGCTTCAATAACAACCAATATCTATTATAACCCTGACCCAACATACTAGCCCCTCTAGCCACTTTCCTTCCCATCATAAAATGTTGTTTTCCGCACACCTTACCACATGTGAATAGAGACTCATAATGTCGCACACGCTTGACGAAGAATACGCTCAAAATATAAAAGGTTCGACCCACTGCCCTAAATGCTGCTTGAAATAAGATGAGGAAAACAGGTCTAATATTAACGGTCAAAAGTCTCACAGGTAGATTGACCGTGCTCCATGTATTCAACCCACTTCAAAAAAAGGAGGAGGTTATAGGTTCGATTTTATGTATGTTCACCGATTTCTCCGCCAAATGTCAACTGATTTTCAAAAGCCTTTTTTATTTGAAAGAAAAAAAAATGTTGAAAGGTTGTCCCGTTTTTGTATGGTGAAGATTTTATGAAGAACTTCGGAGATAGAGAATGGAACTCTTCAATAACTGACAGCAAATCTTAACAAGGCTCAACAAGTCTTTAATACAACCGGCCTCCAAAAAAAAAAATACTAAAATTGTAGCGCCTGAACAGACAAATTCATCTGCCTCCTTGGCAACAAGCCGATCAGTTAAACATTTAAGATGGAGATACCGTACTGAAAACACCTTCCGTAGATGTAAGTTGAGATCTGCATCTACCGACACATTGTTTAGTAAACAATGCAAGTGAAATGTTTCGCCAGTAGACGCTGTATCGTAAGGCTGCCTGTCCATTGAGGCGGTGCGAGGCAGCGGAGCAGAGTCAGGGAGTAAAGTGTCCGCCCAGTTCCACTAGCTGCGGACTGTGGCTGTCTATTAATGCAAAGCCAGGTAATGCGGAGCGGAGTTGCGTACTGTGCGGAGTAAGGGTGCGTATCCACTGAACCCACCACGCATCCTAAGGCCAATTTCACGCGATGAGTGATTTGAGCGGGCTGCAATACCCTGCGACCGGTTTTTTCTGGTCCCCCCGCTCCGTTTCGCCGCTCTGCTTCCTCGCTCCGCTTCTCAGTTTTATATGAATATTTAAACTAGTTTGCAAATCCCTGTCCACTGAATCGAAGCGGAGATTTTATGCAATTCCATTGATTAATATTGGCACAGCTCCGATCCGCTCCTCTCCTCTCCACTCCAGTGGTCAGTCAGCCTAAATACTGGAACAGGGAACACCATGGAACAAGATGTTGAACAGTGAATAGGGACATTGTCTTGATAAAGGATACAGATGTCTTCAAGGAAGTGATGTTTCTACTAGATTGCAAACTAGTTTGAAAGGAGTGTTACCTACACTTCTGCAGTTATTAACGTTACAATTATATTTGTACACAAAAATTTTGAAAATAAAAATAATAATTATTCGTAAATTGTTTTTATTGTGCGACTATGGTCGAAGGTTCCATTTGTTATCTTTGTAATAACTGAAAAATTAACAATTAAATATGATTTAAGTAACAATAGTGATGATTCCTAGGTACAAAAATAATAATTCTATGTAGTCCGTAAGTTAGATTATATTACCCGAGCCTGCGGACGGCGAGTAGTGGTTAGCTCGCCATCTGATCAGCACCAGGCCTGAGAGTCGACGGCGCGTAGTATTCCACGCGTGTCGCAAAGAGATGTCAGCAATCATGACGGGGTCCGTCATGACCGATGCCTGCCCAGGGGTTGTGGATAAATTCGAAACAGAGTTACCGCGCATGTGCACTCAGGGCAGGGAACGAACAGGGGTGGGTTTTAGTCAGTAAGAGTCTGACACGCCCTCCCACTCCACCCAGAGCGGGAGATGTCATTGGATTATTAACCAAACCCAAAAAAAAAAGTTAGACTTTATTATCAAAAAATACTGGACCCCTTTTTTTTTGCTTTACCAAATCAATAAAAAAATAAGAAGGATATAACGCATCAAAAATCAGAAGTGCGGGTTTTTTACGTCACTTGTAGGTAAAAAGCGGTACATTTTTGACGTAGATGTGACGTTATATTTAAACGACAGTGCGTTTAAATATAACGTCACATCTACTATCACCCTCATTTTCTGTTTACGTGACAAAAGAAAAAATACGTGTCCAATATTTTTTGGTAATCTAACTGACGTGATGGATCAAATATATATATTTTTTGATAATCTAACTGACGTGATGGATCAAATATATATATTTTTAGGTAATCTAACTGATGTGATGGATCAAATATATAATTTTTTTGGTAATCTAACTGACGTGATGGATCAAATATATATTTTTTTTTGTAATCTAACTGACGTGATGGATCAAATATATATATTTTTTTGTTATTATAAAAAATCTGTAGACGAAATGAGTAAGAGCAGTTTTACTCGTACATAAAGTATTTAGTTGCTTATGAACGTTAGTTTCCTCGAAACAGGATTTCCCAAAATACCTAATATAAAAACCTAATCCATTAGCCTTTTAATGTCCCCACTGCTGGGGCACAGGCCTCCTCTCTGTGAGAGGGTGTGGGCCGTAATCCACCACGCGGGCCCAATGCGGGTTGGTGGATGTCACATGTCTTCGAATTTTTGGTTCTAGGACATGCCGGTTTCCTTCACCGTTTTGAGAGCAGTGGTGATGAAATAATTTACACAAAGTAAAGCGCCTGCCTGGGTTTGAACTCACGACCTACAACTTGTAAGTCGCGGCCAATACCACTGGGCCACCACTGCTCATAAAAAAAAAACTTATATTAAATACAAAATATCAAATGAATTTTGCTATTTTACATTTAGCAAACTAAATTCAAATTGTTGAATCCTGTCAAAGGATTGATTGGTGGCCATCCAAACTATCCCAGACACAGCCATTTCAAAATACAATCACAAATTCAAGTGCAAAACTTATTAGCTTAAGAACAGACAGGACTCGACTGACTGTCTAACTTTACTGTAGGTAAGTATTACTAACTTAGGAGACGTATCTGACGACTATTAAGATGACATCTAAGTATATCATATAAAGTAAAGAAGACATCGCTAAACTATTTTTCAATTTGACGTAAAACATGGCAAGCCCAAATATCAAAAACCGTCCAAGTGTTTGTCGGGCCACGCACAGTGTAGGGTTCCGTAGATGCCCGTTACTACACCAATTATGTTAAGCAAGCATTTTGTGTTTTGTACGAAATTTTCCCAGTGGGTACATTTTATAAGTTGGGCGACTATTACACTTAAACTAACAGAGTCAACTCAGCCGTGATAGTTTTCCTTCAAAGTTATATGTACAACTCTATTTTTACTTTATACTAAACCTCTCTAGGAGTCATTGTACTCGTCGTTACGAACAACTATTAATTTGGTACCAAACCCGAAATCACGAAAAAAAAATGGTCTGTTCAGTACATTTAGGAGCGAATAACTCGACAAAATGTACTGAACAGCTGATTTTTTTTTTCGCGATTTGGGGTTGGTCCCATTTATTATTTATTATTATTTGTATAACAATTGCTTGCTGCACTTAGAGTAAACACCAAAGCGTGGAGCAAGCCAACAATATAAAATTTAACTAAAAAACCTCATGCAAACATTTAACATAAATTTACTGCTACACATAAATATGTAAACATACTGGCTCCTGAGCAATTAGGGCGTTCAGCAGATTGATCGCTTGGGTTGTGGGAGCATATCGCACAGCAAAAGTTGTTGGTAATGATGAGTACAATGACCCCTAGAGACGTTTAGAATAAAATAAAAATAGGTTTGTGTACTACCATCACTATACAGATTTTTTAATTCAACAGTTTGGATTTTAGTGTGGGGGGGATGCTCGACTCGAACAAAATACGTGAATATCACTTTACAAGTTTAATATTTCGCAAACGAATCACTGATGAAAACGTCTACAAATGTCGTAGCCAGGACTGCTACGAATATTCGTAGCCAGAACCCCTACGAGTTCTCGTAGCAGTCATTACTAAATTATATAATATAGTTATATACTTATATTCGCAGACGACAGTTTTTTTACTTGTAAATACATAAGAACCTCCTCCTTTTGTATCAAATCGTTTACAGAACGAAATTGCTATGAAGTTAGTATCAAATAGTCATCCTAAGAATTCGTAGTTTACACCTTGTTGTATTTGTAGTTCCTGATATATCTACGAACTCTCGTAGACGTGCCTCTACGAGTTCTGGTAACCGTAACCATTACGAATTGTCCTAACCATAGCCTCTACGAATTCGTAGCGAATGCCTTTGCGTAAATTAATTTGAACGCGTGATTTTCTTGAAAATGAGGTGCTATCCCACTTGGCGTTGCGTTGATGCTGCGTAAACGTTACATAAACGCAGCGTATACCTTTGACGTCTTGCTAAACCTAACAAGTCTTTTACATAGTCGTTACTTCTGTCTTCTCACCCATTTCAATCTGCCTAGCCTTTTCCCAACTATCTTGGGGTCGGTTTCCATTCTAACCAGATGCAGCTGAATACCAGTATTTTACATGGAGCGACTGCCTAGCTGACCTCCACAACCCAGTTACTGGGTAATACGATACCCCTTGGTAAGACTGGTTGTCAGACTTTCGGGCTTCTGAAGACCCGTAACGACTGTCAAAGATCTCCACGATTGACAGCCGGGACCAACGGCTTAACATGCTTTCCGAGGCAATTTCGTACAAAACACAAAATGCTTGCTTAACATAATTGGTGTAGTAACGGGCATCTACGGAACCCTACACTGTGCGTGGCCCGACAAACACTTGGACGGTTTTTGATATTTGGGCTTGCCATGTTTTACGTCAAATTGAAAAATAGTTTAGCGATGTCTTCTTTACTTTATATGATATACTTAGATGTCATCTTAATAGTCGTCAGATACGTCTCCTAAGTTAGTAATACTTACCTACAGTAAAGTTAGACAGTCAGTCGAGTCCTGTCTGTTCTTAAGCTAATAAGTTTTGCACTTGAATTTGTGATTGTATTTTGAAATGGCTGTGTCTGGGATAGTTTGGATGGCCACCAATCAATCCTTTGACAGGATTCAACAATTTGAATTTAGTTTGCTAAATGTAAAATAGCAAAATTCATTTGATATTTTGTATTTAATATAAGTTTTTTTTTTTATGAGCAGTGGTGGCCCAGTGGTATTGGCCGCGACTTACAAGTTGTAGGTCGTGAGTTCAAACCCAGGCAGGCGCTTCACTTTGTGTAAAATTATTTCATCACCACTGCTCTCAAAACGGTGAAAGAAAACATCGTGAGGAAACCGGCATGTCCTAGAACCAAAAATTCAAAGACATGTGACATCCACCAACCCGCATCGGGCCCGCGTCGTGGATTATGGCCCACACCCTCTCACAGAGAGGAGGCCTGTGCCCCAACGGTGGGGACATTAAACGGCTGATTATTATTGTAAGGGAAATAGGTGGTCATTTTCATCAAATACTATATTCAAGTATTACATGTAGTCAATTTCGAAACAAGAAATTGAAAGAAGAAAGAATGAAACATTTATTGCCAACACTAAACAATTATATTGTACACTTGTGTTGTAAATGTTTGCTCTGTGCTCATTATGAGCTGTGGTGTGGGTGTGGTGGGTATTATATCTAATATATAAAAACCTCGTGTCACAATGTTTGTGATTGCACTCCTCCGAAACGGCTCAACCGATTTTAATGTTTTTTTTTGTTTGTATATTTGGTAAGTATGAGAATCCCACCCACCATTTTAATCGCAGTACAACGTTTGCTGGGTCCGCTAGTAATAAATAATATGTAACCTTCCATACTAACTTTGATAAGCTGATGATGACTTTGTACGGAAAGTCCATATCTTTTTTTTGGGAATTTAATTTACTGTCTTTCTTGAAGAAAATTGTTCATTTTCATAGGCAGATTAAGCAGTATCTAAAATATGACAATTTCCCTAACATCCTGTATATTCTCGTCACCCATTCATAACATCCCGTATAATATTCTCGTCACCCATTCATAAAGAACCAATTTCAAACCAAAAATAGCCATTTCATTTTCAACAAAATCCCATACGGCGGCAATTCATCGATTATGATTGTAATCTCTAAAACTCATTTGGCTACAAGGTTTGTCCATTTCATACAAAAGGAGAAAAATCCCCTTTGTTACCTTTAATGGATTCTGAAATAATATTTTAAAATTGGCAACAAAGACTGTTTTGATATCTCGAAATTGTTATCCAGAATGAAATATGGTATATTCAAAGTAGCTTTCATTGATTCCGACAATATATTGAACAAGTTTTTGTTTTTGTTTAAACTTAGTTTTTTGTATACTCTGAATAGTAGCACAGAGACTGGTATTTAATAAACAATAGTAGATTATGCACCAAGAGGGTGAAGCAGTGTCTTCCGTCACGGGTGGCATATTGAACCCTGAGCGTAACCAAGGAGAAGTTATATGTATACTAACTCCCGTGCGAAACGAGGGAGTTATGCAGAGTCCTGAGTAAAGCAAGGGGTTCAAGCTGCCCAAGACGAAGAAAGGCTTTATCCCAGAGGAGCATACTCTACTTTTCACACCTTCTACAGGTAATGCTTTTCTTTACGTTAAGATTGCATGATGTGTAATTGGACATTGTCAAGCAGGTGTTGTGAAAATATTATTTTGACTTCAGTGGACAAAATCTAGAGAGCAATGGTGGCCCAGTGATAACAACTCCGACTTAAGTGTTGTAGGTCGTGGTTTCGAACCCAGGCAGGCTCTTTGCGTAAATTATTTCATAATTACTGCTCTCAAAAACGGTGAAGGAAAACATCGTGAGGAAACCGGCATATCCTAGAACCAAAACTTCGAATACATGTGGCATATACCAACCCGCACTGGGCCCTTGTGGTAGATTATGGCTCTTTTCCTCTCCTAGAGAAGAAGCCTGAGTCACAGCAGTGGGAACATTATAAAAGCTATAATATGTGCTATTATGCTAACCTTGTCATTGCACGTCGTCACAACAAATTTTGTAAAGGCCTACAAATCCACACACATGTGCAATTTAAAGCTGCTCACGTAAGCTGTGATAATAAATGAAGCAAGCGTAGCTGGCAGCTAGTGCACGCGCTCAGTGCGGCGCGCGGGAAGTAAGGCCGCATACACATTGATAGTCGTATGTGGAAGTGAGCAGAGCACATTGCTCGCAGAACAGACGGTCGATGAGGCCGAAAAGTTCTGGAGTGGCGACCGCGTACTGGAAGACGCAGCGTTGGAAAGCCTCCAACAAGGTGGAACGATGACCTGGTGAGAGTCACGGGTAGCCGATGGATGCAAGACGCACAGGACCCGTCGTTGTGGCGACACTTTGGGGAAGCCTATGTCCAGCAGTAGACGTCTTTCGACTGAAGTTATTATGATGATATGGAAATAGCAAATGCCTCGTCCTTCTTCAATAAGTGTGGATCCGACGACGACGTGTGTTGTGTCTGGTGAGCAACTGCCCGATGGTTGCTATCCATCTGCTGTATACTGATAGGATGGGTAAATTTCCATGCGCGATGCAGGGTCTCGTGAAATCAGGTCTAATCTTGTAGTTCGTGAAAGCCGACATTATAAACCGATATTTATTACTTAGAGAGCATAATGGTTATAAGAGAAAAGGCATATAAGTGTTAAATTATAAGATGTTAGTGCTAATAGTTTTACAATATGACTTCAATCAGATAAAATTATCGAATTCTGTCTGTTAGCAGTGAGAACGTTTCTAGGATATGAAAGGCGTGAAATTGATAAAACTGTCTGACTTTGGTCTTGAGGTCAAAATAACAACTCTTGGGCTCTCTTTGGTCTAACTGTAAAGTAAAATAAAGAAACAGATTAACACTACTAGCATAGTAGTAGTAATAGTAGTCCTCTTCACCGTATCCGGCGACAGTGACCCAGACTACTTCTCCCTCCTTTCGTGAGCTCTCTGATGACTGGCAAAACCAAATTTGGTCTTGAAAACCAGGTCACACCGTGAACTGATCAGCATCGTAGTATGTGTAGTTGTATAACGGCTGACTGAATGTGCTGCTGACTAACAGTTCGGGGTAAAGTATGTTTACACTAAATAAGTTTATAGCTTAAAAAAGTGTGTGTGTACTTATGAACGCACTTACGAAGTTATACTTCTTTGGCGTAACAAGATAAAAAACCAAACTGTCACAAAGTTTAAAGGTTTATAGCTAACTTCAGGGTGTCAGTTCTAGCTAACTTCAGACTGTAGGTTTTTTTGTGACGGTGTGCGCGCGCATCGTAAAAATTTACTCTCATCATCTATCGCTAACGCGGCAAAAGAAGTATAAATTCAAAAATGATTTTTTAAACAACTTTTATACCTACCGGCTATCTCAATTAAAATTAAATGTGTACTGTACACAAAATTTCGTGTCGTGCTATTGAGTATTGAAGAGTTTCTTGTCTGGGGCTAAACTTGAATGTTGATTCAGGTCATGCTTATGATAAAAATGCATTATCACCCGAACTAAAGGTGTATGGAAAATTTCAGCTCAATCGAATACCAACAAATGGTCAAAAAATCGTTTGCATATTTTGACGGATAACATTCATACGAACAGTGCAAGTTAAATAAAAGCTCGTAAAAATATATTAATTTTTTTTTTAAATATCTTGTTCGTAAAACCCATTTTTTATTTATTGTTGCAGTATGTTATTCAGTCGAAAATGAAAAGCTGTCTATCGACCTTTTGAAATAATTGAATGAAAATATATGCCTTCGAAGTCTCTTTTATCATAATGATTGACGAGTTTAATTCATTCTAACTTGTACATTGAGCAATTTCACTTTCCATCTTTACAATTGTTCGCAATATTTTATGCATGAAATTAATTTATTGACTAAGTTAAGACGGTGACATCTGCAAAAAAAATTAAAAATTGCTGATTTTCTAAAAAAAAATTAGCCAGATATATTTGATTTGAAGCTGCAGAGAAAATATGTGTTAATTTTTATTATATTTCTGAGACAGAGTTCTTGTGTCCGAATCACATTGTGCTAGCTGGCAAGTGGCGGATTATTTGATTTTATGATTATATTTTAGACGACATATATTTATTTTTCTGTTTTACATAATGTTAAGATTGTTGCATATAATTATATAGATTCAAGTTCTTAAAACTTAACAGACAGATGTGTTGCTGGGGAGTTTGTTGGCCACTTCTTCTTCATAGCTAAAACACTAGGAAGTGGTGACGGGCGGGCGTTTTTTGGGGGACTGTCTTAATATAGAACTTTGACGTTCAAAAAGTGCTGGTTCTCAGCCTAGTTTGAATAAATGACTTTTAATTTTGATTTTGATTTTGACATTTAAATAAAATGCTCGATGGAAATTATTGTCAAACTTTCCTCGAACACCTTTTAAAACTTTTGTCCGTATTACCAGCCAACGTTCGTCTGTAAAATTTTATTTATTCTACTAATAAATGTGAAAGTTTGTGAGTGTGTATGTTTGTTACTTCTTCACGCTCAAACGGCTGGACCGATTTGGTTGAAATTTAGTATGTGGATAGCTTATAGCCTGGATTAACATATAGGCTACCTTTTATTCCGGTCTAGTCGGGTAAAACTGCGGGGCGCAGCTAGTAAGAAATAATAAATCGAATAATAGTTCAAAACTTTTTGTTTTAGAATATTAATAACTGAACTCAGTTTTGAGTAAATCGATAAAATGCTTCATTATTTGCAATTAATTGCAAGCATTTTGTCGTCCCGCATTTCTATCTTTTCTATGCAGTCCGAGTGTGACCGCGCTTCAGGTCTTGTCACGCCCTTAAAAGCAGAGAAATGTGTATTTTATAATTTATGATATTTTAAATTTATAGCGGCTTTGATCACGGTCATTCATGGATAAAGGTTGATGTATTGATATATAGATATCATTATTGTTCAGTAATTTGCTGTTGATTTCCTCTTTACCTGTTGACTATGGGTCAAAGTTGGTTTGAGACTTTCATGTTAAGAAACAGAATTATCAAAATGTATTTTAGTTGGTGCAAATGAATCACAATACCTACCGAGATGAATTGAAGGAATGGGAAACGCTTTTGCCCAGGAGTAGAACAGTTAAGCTTAAGAGCCTACCTCCCAGTAAGTGGCGCCCTCATTGAATAAAAATTCGTATCTTAGCATAGAAAATAAAGATTAAAGAATCCTATGTTGCGTTTGTTACAAATAGGATAAGGTATTTTTACGTTGTTAAAACAGGACTTAAAGCATTTCGTATCCAAAGTAGTAAGAAAAAGTGTCAAAAACGGCCGTTTTTGGTACTTTCGTAAGACGGGCTTCTGACGACCCGTAACGACTGTCAAAGATCCACGATTGACAGCCGGGACCAACAGCTTAACGTGCTTTCCAAGGCACGGAGCAGTCTCGGTATGTAAAGATGGTCACCCATACATAGACCAACCCCGGCAATCGTAGCTTAACCTGATGGATCGACCCGTGCGGCTGTTATTACTTTAGCCACGAGCTCCTCTTAACAACTTATTTCTATTCAAAGGTAAAAGATCGCATTTATCGACAAGACCGCTCATTGTAATACCCTTTGTAACTTTATAGTCGCCACTTGTTTTCTGCGACAAAAGAATACTTACCTTTTTAATCGCCTATCCACGTAAACACACCCTAAATGCAACCCCGCTGGCCCAGATGTTAGCTTCCTGCCTGCCGACGGAAACATTCACGGCAGGTATTAATGCATATGCAGCCGTAATAACAACGAGATTGCTTATATTTTGTGCTAACAACCATTTACACGGCACTTTAGGGAGTAAAATATTATGAAACGCCCCTAGGCTGCTGCTACATTGTGTTTCAAAATACAAGCCTTGGCTTATTTTTTAAAGTGTGGTTGAAATTTTTGGCGTAAACTGATAAAATAGACTCAAAAAGACTACAATTTACGTTTATCCTAATATTTAACATTAAATGATACACAACCACCAATACGATAACTAATTATACTGACAAAACTAGCTTCTAAGGGCAGATTTCACCAATTCTAAACGCCCAGTTTTTGAAAGTTTGGGAAAGTTGTTTGTTATCATGAGTACAATCACGTGTTTAACTATCGGTCACTAATTACCAGTCACCCTATATAACGCTGTCACGCTGCGACCAACAGGAGCGAAGCATCAAACATCGAATTAAAATTCCTTTTGAGAGCTTTAGTTGCGTGCGCTGCTAAAGTTACGCAAAAATTATGTATGACGGAATTGTTCTCCTTTTAAAGTTCAAAAAAAAAGTCCGCAAGAGCATATGTGTATCTTTTAAGGTTAACTCATTTTTTTTTTTATGGTTTTTATTTTTTACGCTAAGCTTAGTTCAGTAAAAGTTAGTTTATAGAGCGAATGGTGAAATCGGCCCTAAGAAGCTCGGCAAGACATTTTTTTCGCATTTTTTTCAAATGATTGCTCACAAATTAATATTATGTAGCGTACCGTCGCGACACTGGTTGCTGTACGACTAAATGGAAAGTGGTAAGTTACCTGCATCTATAGTTTATTTATTTATTTAAGGACAGCCAAAAAAGCATACACCAAAAATACATGTACATGTACTTAAATTTTTACATTTTATAGTTTATTTAGCCTTAGTTGAAGGCTGCCAGGGCATGCTTTAAACATATTAGGAGTAGGAAATGCAGTTACAAAACAAATTTTACTTATTTAGATAGATTGTTACATTTTCATAGTATCATTGCCTCTTTTATGCGATTTTAACATAACTAACTGCCGTATGCTTGACGAACTATGGGCCCATGAAACACAGAAATTATGCCCTGGCACAGCGACATAGGACCGCGGCAGACCACGAAGGAGATGGCAGGACGACTTAGATGTCTTCTTTAAGAATTCAAAGAGGAAGCGAAAAATCGTGACTGTTGGAAGGAGTGAAGGGTTGCCCAGCAGTGGGACAGTACGGGCTAGTAATAAAAGTTAAACTTAACTGACAGAATATGAGTGATGTAGGCACACTTCTGTCCAACCCTTCGGATAATATCGGCGTTATGTCGCCTCCTAAATGCAGTTTATGCGTTATTCAATTTTCTGGGACAATATTCTTCTAAGAAACTTCAGTCATACAGCCGCTATAATGTATTTAGTCAACGCAAAGCTCAATGTTTCATATTCTGCAGCGAACACAGAACTTATACAACAACTTACGTTTTCATCACAATATGGACTGCAATACTTTCTAACAACATCTACTTTTCTACGTGGAAAGTACGGCTTTGAGGAGCGTTTAAATTAGTAGTGTTATAGTCCTGTTCTTGGATTATTTAACAAGACAGCTTTAAGAGTTCGTTCCGTACCAAAGGGAATCCAACGAAAACCTATTACTAAGCCTCCGCTGTTCATTAGTCTGTCCGTCAGCGGGCCGCATCTCTTAAGGCGCTATTAGCTGCCAACGACCTTGAGTGGTTAGCTTGCGTGGTCTGCGCTGAGCTCACGTAACGCGTCGTATGTCCACCCAGTAATAGGACTCGCCCATCAAGGAGCGCTGTCCGAAATTAGACGCATTATTAATTTATTACACATAAAACAACAAGTATTAAAATAAAACACTGAAACTAAATTATAAACAATTAAATGACCTTTAAAATGGTGAAGGTTTCATAAAAATACGCTTTGTAGTTTTTGCGTGATTGTCAATTTTTTATCCGCGTTAGACACAACTTTACAAATTAATTACACAATGTTATAAAAATAGAATTTGAAATATTCTGAGATCAAATTACGACGGCAATAGTCTAAAGTAACATATATTTTTTTCAAAGAAATAATTTTAGTCGTTTAGACGTGATGTTCAATTAAAAACCATTAAAAGTCGTATAACTGCGCCTTGACAGACAGATGGACCGTAATAGGTATAGACATTTTGAAGGCTTTAAAAGGCTTCTGGACTTTTGGGAAAAAGACCTGGGAGTGTGGCACCACCCTGGTGATCACCATCAGCATATGGAACCCCGGCCCCGGTACCTCTTAATAGACCACTCCGGGACCCCCTCTGTGCAACGCCTGTTACAACACATCCCTGAGGACACCGTAAAGGGGTCTCCCCTGAGCCTCGCTGTACACGGCAACACGTGATCACATGCCGCCATATTCCCTAGAATTTTTCGGTGGGCAATCAGAGTCCCCAATCTGAGCGCCCGTGATTCCAAAGTCCCGCCTGCATTAAGTGATGCAGTTGAGGTTACGGGGCAATATTCCCAAACCACTGTAACTTCTGTAAAGGTCTGTGGGGTAAGCCAAGTTGCCAAGCACCACTGGTTAAAAACATACACGTTACACTTTTTTTTTTTGGGATGAGAAATCATCCAATGACATATCCCGCCCTAGGTGGAGGGGGAGGGCGTGTCAGACTCTTGTTGACTAAAACCCACCCCTGTCTTTTCCCTGCCTTGGGTGCCCAGGGGTGCGGTAACTCTGTTTCGAATTTATCCACAAACCCTGGGCAGGCATCGGCCATGACGGGCCCCGTCATGGTTTGCTGACAACTCTTTGAGGCGCGCGTGGAACACTACGCACCGTCGACTCTCGGGCCTGTTGCTGATCTGACGGCGAGTTACCCACTACTCGCCGTCCGCAGGCCCGGGTGAGCTGTTACACTTGATTCCAATAATAGGTATGGCAAAAACGCTTGAACTTACGGAAATTCGTTCTAGTTTCCACAAGGTCCGTGTAATAGACAACTCCAGACGTAGGCTGAATACTATCCAACATAAAATTTCGTCCGGCGTGTTAGACGTCAAAGCGGTTGCCTGTCTAATAAAATCCTACATCGCGCAATCATAGGTCTCCGCGCGATTATAACATCATTATACAGCAGCCCGACAACAACCTCAGATACAACACCCGTCTGATGGATCCTCCTTATTCAATAATAATAATAATATTTAGAAGTTTTACTCATTGTTTTCTGCACCGGTCGACGTCATGACGTCGGCGCCGGCTGTCGCTGAAAACCAGCGCTGGGGCTCTGTCTTGCATAGGGTCATAGCACTTAAGCTGAGCGATGGCCGTTTTGCGTGGATGTGACGCATTTTTTCCCCCAGTTTTTCTTTGTTTTTGTGTTTCTCTGTTTTTTGCGTCATGTTTACCGTAAATAAACGTATTTTCTTTCTTTTCTTTTTCTTTCTTTCTTTCTTTCTTTCAATGGAGGTTGTGGCTTTCCACTTTGACTTTCCACTTTTTTATCATTGATAGGCTGTTTGACCACTATCTCACCTGATGGTAAGCGATGATGTGGTCGAAGATGACTCGCCATCAAACGTAAAAGTTTGGCGAGTTTAAAAATTACACCTCTTTAATGTAATATTCATTATTATTTAAATTATTCATTAATTAAATAAATAAAATAAATGAAGCTTATTGGGTAGGAAATCATCAAATAACTTCTCCGTGTGCTTACGGCGTGTCACTCTTTTTATTTATTTTTTTTAATTTTGGCTTCGCAAGGTTTGTGCATTTAGCCACAAGTACCTATTTCGTTCTAGATACAGAATACTGTCGCTTTTTGCCATTAAAATGCAGATGTTCACACATTCTAATGTTTTTGCAGTATTTGGCTGCAAATGAGTCGAGTCAGTTTTCTCGGCAAGCTTCACTGAGGTAGTCAATACTACGATAAAATTCTCAGCTATATTTTACCGAGGTCGCGCCTGTTTCAATAGTTGCACAAATTATCCAGTTATGGGGACACTTGAGACTCAAAACTACACCAATTTTTCATCACATTATCACATTAGGAATCAATTTGCGAATAATTAATTCAATTCAATTCAATTCAAATTCTTTGTTGCATCCATAATATACATCGAGATGGTATTTTTTTTTTTTTGTATATTAAGTGAAACAATTACGGACACTGTCGGGCACAGCAAAATTTAAAAGAAAACAAAAAAAAAAAAACAAAAACAACGAATTAAAAACTACTTAGTTACAATAAAACAGCCACTGAACTTCACTCGAAAAAATCCTGCCTGAAAACCCGTGTCAGACTCTTATCTACTGACTAAAACTTATCTGTGTTCGTTCAGTTGCCTGTGCCAGGGGCCGCGGTGACTCTTTCATGCTCACCCGCGACCTGTTCCTACATGTTTAAAGTTCGCCAGTCATCGACTGCACTAGACCGTCCACTGGCCTATTTACTCGCGCGATGTAAACGCGCCTCGTTCCTTTCACGTACGCGCCCTAATGTAATCAGATAATACGACATAACGAGGGCCGGTGGAAAAATGGGTGTTATTCACGTAAGATATGAATGAGCTGAATTAATGTCGAGTTTACTCGCATAAGTATCACCAGGCCTGTATTCTGAGAGAGTAAGTAGAAGGTGCAAGTATTTGTACCAAAAAGTGTGTCTATTTTACTGTATCACCGTGTATTTGTTTGTAAAAAGATTTTATTGTTGTAGCCCAGAACGAAAACTAAATAGTAAAGTTATCCCATATCGATAACCCCAATAATATGGAACATTATCGGATAAAAACCAAAACGTCATCTGAATACATACTTTTTTGTGTTGATTTTTTTTTTTCAAAAAGCGCTGTTATTATTTCGACAAAATTTTATATTTGACCACTTGACCACAATGAACTTCCTCCTTTTTGAAGTCGGTAAATACAAGGTGTGTCTATTTTACTGTATCACCATGTCCATTAAAGATGACTATAAGAGAAGGGAAAGAAACAATGGCTGGGCTATGTGAAATGATCATCTTATACACAGCCCAGCCGGCTAGAAACGGAGTGACGAGGCCTAATAGAGAAGTCTGAAAGAATAACAAATGCTGCGTCGACACTAAAAGAGCCAAGTCAATAAATGAGTGGTAATGTTCTGAAGACACAAAAAGATTCTCTCCGGCGGGGAATCGAACCCCGGTCTCCTGCGTGACAGGCGGGGATACTTACCACTATACTACCGAAGATGTGATTACACTGACAAAATAAGTGAACTAACTTAGAATACCTACTTGAGTGTTTTATACTCTAGGCAAGCGTGCTCCATCTTCGACCACATCATCGCTTATCATCAGGTGAGATAGTGGTAAAACGCGTGCATATCAACAATAAATAAATAAATTGTATCCGTTCGCGAAATATGTTTAACATTTGGATGTTTAACAACAATCAGGCCTTTTTTTTTGTGGTTTGGGAAATCATTCAATGACATCTCCCGCTCTGGGTGGAGCGAGAGGGCGTGTCAGACTCTTACTGACTAAAACCCACCCCTGTTCCTTCCCTACCTTCCCGGGGCGCGATAACTCTGTTTCAAATTTATCCACATCCCCTGAGCAGGCATCGGCCATGACGGGCCCCGTCATGAATGCTGACAACTCTTTGTGGCGCGCGTGGAACACTACGCGCCGTCGACTCACGGGCCTGGTGCTGATCGGACGGCGAGCTACCCACTACTCGCCGTCCGCAGGCCCGGGTAACAATAATCAACCCTAGGTTTTAAAAAAAAATTAAAACTAGCTATTCACGGGGATTTCCTCCCTTGTGTTGGGCTCATTACTTTTGTCACTGTGTTATTGTGCAAGTAAGCGAAGACTATCGCGTTTGAATTTACGACTAGAGGCGCTGGTGTAGCGCGAGGTCTTAAAAATGTCACATTGCACTGTTTGTGGGCTTTTGGTGTGTTTTTTTACTATTTTTTTTTATGAATTTTGTGAATATTTAACTATAACTGATTGGTTTAGCAGACTAAGGGACCTACAGTTCTACCGAAAACTGCTTAAATAGAGTTTTTTCGGTCGGAAACATAAATGTCCTTCTTTTAAAAAAAAATGAGACTGCGCAACACTGCGGCACTATTGATGTTATAGTTTATCGCACTTTCACGGCATTAGAAATGATTTAAATTCAAACTTTGCTTACGTGCGCGTAATAAGAATTTTTAAAGGACCTTACTCTGTAGTGGCGCCAAGTGGTGAGTACAAAAACGTTCATACCAATGAGGGCTACCCTCATTGGTATGGGCATTTTTTAGGGTTTCGTACCCAAAGGGTAAAACGGGACCCTATTACTAAGACTCCGCTGTCCGTCTGTCTGTCTGTCTGTTTGTCCGTCTGTCATCAGGCTGTATCTCATGACCCGTGATAGTAAGACAGTTTTCACAGATGGTGTATTTCTGTTGCCGCTATAACAACAAATACTAAAATAACAAAAAAAAAACAACCGACTTCCAAAAAAAAAAAATACACTAAAAATTAAAAAATAACTTTAATTTCGGAAGTCGGTGTTTGTATTTTATTTCTTCGATATTTGACACCGACTGCCGAAATTAAAGTTATTTTTAAATTTTTAGTGTATTTTTTTTTTTGGAAGTCGGTTGTTTTTTTTGTAAAAAAGTTTTTTATTTTTCGCTTTTTAGTTGTTATAGCCCAGAACTAAAACCCCAATAACATGGAACGTGGAATTTAAAAATTTGGAGAACACAAAAACATCATCAAGATATGCGTATTTTTCGTTTTTGTTCAGTTTCTCAAAAAGTGCTAAAGCGATTTCGATAAAATTTATATGGGACCACCTCGGGAGTATGTTCTTTCGAATAAAAAAAGAATTTTGAAAATCGTTCCACAACTGACGGAGAAATGCGCGGACATACATAAAAAAAAAAAAACATACATACAGTCGAACATAGAACCTCCTCCTTTTTCGAAAGTCGGTTAAATATTAAACGGGGTTCCCATACAACAAACGTGACTCTTACCGTTTTTATACATAATGGTACAGAACTCTTCGTGCGCGAGTCCGACTCGCACTTGGCCGGTTTTTTTATTTGGTGGTAAATCATCATTTGATGACTCCTGCTCCACTCAGACACCTTTCGCCGCTCTGGGTGGAGCAGGAGTCAGACTCTTACAGAATAAAACCCAATCGTGTTCCTTCAGTTACCTGTGCCAGGGCCACGGCGGTGACTCCTTCGATCACTCCCACGACCCTGGCAGGCATCGGCCCCAGCGGGCCCCATTACTGCTTGCTGACATCTCTTTGAGGCCGCGTGGAATACTACGCGCCGTTGACTCTGGTCTGCATATGTATTCGCTAACTCGGTTGACATCAATTTGATAGGCACTTTGCAGTACATTGCTGCTTTGACATAATATGAAAATAAAAAATAATGTACTACGTAGTGCCTATCATAATCGATATCCACCAAACAAAACAGCAATGTACTGCAAAGTGCTAATCAAATTGATGTCAACTAAGTTAGCGAATACACCTGCTGGTCCTTATCGAACAGCGAGCTTCTCATTACTCGGCGTTCGCAAGACCGCGCCTACGGTGGCTGGGAATCGGCTTGCGACTGCCGACGCCCAGGGCGTCTCCTGCGGTAGCTAGGCGCGTGAGGGCGCGATGATTACCTATGTATGGGCATGAGATGGCGATGTATCATGTTACAATATTTATGTCAAATTTATTAATACCCTAACAGAGTGGACTTAAAACTTTTAAAATCAGGTCCAAAAATAACTGTCTGAAAATTTTTCAGACGTTTATTTTAGCAAAGCCGATTTTAACACAAAAATATGTCGCGAAAAGCTCCTATAAACAAACAATGTAATTATCTAATTCAAATAACCTCGCTAAACCTTGATAATGCTGAGAAAAGTAGGTTTAGAAATACTCTATTTTTCTTGAGCTATTATTATTAGGCTAAGCTTTATATTAAAATACGTAACGTGAAATGATATTTTCTTGTCAACACCTTTTATATCACAGAATTTACTAGAAGGTAATTAAGAAGGTTCAAAAACACGCATCTGTGAATTCCGCTCCTGGAGCGCGATGATTCATCGACTTTATTTTAGCCGTAATAATTTGTGTAAACTGTTGGTCTCTTTCCTGCTCTAACTTGCACAAAGTGTAGAGAAAAGAACAATTATTGCATACTGTCGCCTGGCAAGTCTCTTAGGCCGCGGGCACGAAGTCAGCGGCCGGCGGGGCGGTGGCGGCGGCGGCGTGGCCAGCGTGCAGATCGCGCGGCGCTAGAGCGGCGTAGTGTTGTGTTATGAGAAGTGTCTTTGTGAACAAGAATTATTTAAATAATTTGATCCACCACGTCAGCGGGTATTTTGAAACATCAGTCGTTAAAAAGCCAAAAAATAAAATACACAACACTAGGTCAATGCAGACGCGCGGGCACCGCTAGACTGGCGCGCATCGCTCGTACGCCGCTCTCAGCGCCGCCACCGCGCCGCTGCCTTCGTGACTACTTCCATATAAATCTATGGTTTACGCATTGGAACGCGCCGCTCCTGCACCGCCGCCGCCGCCGCCGCTCCGCCGGCCGCTGAGTTCGTGCCCGCGGGGCCTAAGGGTGGTGTTACATCTATCCTAGATCTTTGTCCAATATCTATGTATTTACTGGGCATCCATCCGTCAAAGAAATTTGATCAAATATAGGACATAATATTGGACAAAGATCTAGGATAGATGTAATACCACCCTAAACACATGAGCGACGATTAGGTACTAGGCTTTTCTAAAGTCGCCACTCGCCTCTCATTCGTTCCGTGTTCATCGCGTGCGATGGTTTGTAATGCTTGTGGAGTGAAAATAATGTATATTTATGTAAATAATAAAATAACTTATTGAAATAATGGTATATTTTTCTTTCGCTGACCCTGATGACAAATTAGAATGAATAATACATTTCTAGGCAAAACTGGACATCCATTTTTATTGTGGTATAGCTTATTTCATAACGATTCCAACGACATAACTTTTAAATACAGCTTCCATACAAAACTTTACAAATATCGCCATTTTAATGACACGCACCGATAACGCGCGCGACCACCCAGAAGTACTGCCACAGATGTCACAGATTCGCGCAAAATGGCCGCGCTAGACTAGCCCACAATGGAGGCAGAAAATTGTCAGTTTTAGAAAGCGAAAAAAGCCTAGTTAGCTTTATGTTTTGTAAAACTGTGAATTTCATAACATTTTGCTTTAAAACCAGCTGAAGAGAATAAAAACAATCATCATAATATGCTAACTATACACAGAATCTTATCATCATATCATCTATTGTAACCACTCTCTACTCTCTAGCATTCAACGGTTTGCTGGGTGAAAACTCAGCGCTGAGTTAAGTTCAAGTACCTTTTTCGACTCTTTCAATGACTGAAATGTATGTTTTGTGAACATTAGAGAATCAAACAAAAACTTCTAAACCAAGTTCTGTTTAAATGCATGCCAGTTTACGAATCGTTGAGGAAATACCGAAGTCAGTCACACAAAATATGCGCGGTTGGATGACATTGCGGAATGGATAGCTATCCACCGCTGGAAATTCATAACTCTGCAGTGGTATTCCTAAAGTCCCTATGCAACGCTCGTAAAGTTTGCAGACTTTTGCAGAATAGAATTCAGTTTCCGAAGGATTTGTTATTCGCTTCCTGTTGAGTAAGTTACAGTTTTCGGTTGAATATCAGTTTAAATTCAAGAATTTTTGTGATAGCTCGTATTTGCTTTGTTGAAAACATTTCTACCAAATTCTTTTATCACATTTATATTTTGCAAATGCTGATGTTGTTTAGTTAGAAAGATTGATGTGCTATAATATAATATGGTAATTAAATAGTTCTGACGAAAGAAGTGAGGGTTTCGTGTTACCAAGTAATTGGGTTATATATAAGTCACATAGTTGCTCCATAAAAAATACTGGTATTCACCTACATTCTGTGCAGATTGTTGTATCGATCTAAAAAAAAATATCAATATTTACGCTGTCTTTTGTAGGTAATCATGATCCATTTCTAAAAACGAGACGCCTACGTTAGAAGTCAAGATAATCTTAGGATACATACAAATCCAAAAAAAATATGAACTATCGTCTACAAGAAACTGAATAAAATAATTTCATGACTGATCATTTCAAAACGGTTCATCTCAATAATCTCGATCGGCTTAAAGTAAGAACAACGATCGTAATTCTGAAAAGCAATAATTTTTTAGGCAAAAGTGCTCGCACAAAGAATTTCTCTCAGAAATAACTGTGAAATATGAACATGAAAATCTAGACCCTCCAAAAAAAGGGATGATGTAGTATCATCCCTTTTTTAGGAGGGTGGGAAATCATCAGACGACTTCTCCCGCTCTAGCTGGAGCGGGAGAAGTCCTACTGACTAAAACCCACCCTTGTTCCTTAAGGCGCTATTAGCTGCCAACGACCTTGAGTGGTTAGCTTGCGTGTTCTGCGCTGAGCTCACGCAACGCGTCGTAT
This sequence comes from Polia nebulosa, assembly GCA_951329385.1. Lineage (NCBI taxonomy): Eukaryota > Metazoa > Arthropoda > Insecta > Lepidoptera > Noctuidae > Polia > Polia nebulosa. The sequence continues at coordinate 16,054,075 of OX589610.1, read as the reverse complement.
GTGGACATACGACACGTTACGTAATAGGACTCGCCCATCAAGGAGCGCTGTCCGAAATTAGACTCATTATTAATTTATTACACATAAAACAACAAGTATTAAACTAAAACACTGAGACTAAATTATAAATGATTAGATGATCTTTAAAATGGTGAAGGTTTCATAAAAATACGCTTTATAGTTTTTGCGTGATTCTCAATTTTTTATCCGAGTTAGACATAACTTTACAAATTAATTACACTATGTTATAAAAATATAATTTCAAATATTCTGAGATCAAATTACGACGGAAATTGTCGAGAGTAACATATATTTTTTTCAAAGAAATAAGACAAGTCGTTTAGACGTGATGTTCAATGAAAAACTATTAAAAGTCATACAACTGCGCCTTGCCCTCCTTTGCGTCCAAAGGCCGCCGTAACTCTTTCGAACAACCACGCAACCCTGACATGCACCTGCTCTAGAAAACTAACTTACAGACTAAATATAATTATTACTTTTGTAATGAGGAATCATCCCTATTTTCCGAAAAGCAATATTTGTGTAGGCAAAATTGCTCAGACAAAGGATTTCTTTCTCAAATAACAGTGAAATATGTTAATGAAAAGCTAGACAGCTACATCATCCCTGGGTTTAGATCAGACAGTTTTCTTCAATATATTGCCAAAAGCTGTAGGTGTCGAACAAAATAACTTAGTAGAAGAAAATATATGTATCTAATGTTTATTCATCAGTTTGAGTGGCTTGAGTCATGTTTGAACCGTGACGTTATTCGCAATTTTGACTACGAATATGTCATCAGATAACTTTTATCTGAATACTAGCGACCCGCGCCGGATCCAAATAGGTAGAAACTATACACACAAACATTCCTCGTTTTGTCTATTAGTGAAAACCGCATTAGAATCCGCTGTGTAGTTTAGAAGTTAACAGAGAAACAAACATTCGCAGAAAGCTACTTTGATTTATAATATTTAGAGAAGAGAAGATACAAAATCTGTCAAACGCAATGTTTATTCCTCTAATAAAAGATTTCCGTAAAGGTGTGTCCAAACATTGAGCGGCAAGCGTGCGCGGCTGCCGCGCGCGGCGTGCCGCGCTGTGTTTGGACAACTGCTGCACGCGAACGTTGGGATCTAGCTGCCGCGCGCAAACATTACTCGTGTGTCTGGACGTGTTTGCGCTTCTCAAAAATGGACAATGAAACATCAATTAGACTGATTGAAATACGTGGCTCATTTAACGATTTCGAATAATAATCAGAGCTAAAACACTGATAACCGCCTTCATTGTAGTTTAGGTTCAGACTGAATTCAAATGCGTGGCGTGTCTCGCATATTGCCGCGCAAACATTCATCGGATTGTCCTAACTAGAGCGCGCCAGAATTGTTTCCTGGACATGCCGCGTGTTGCTGCCGCGCCTTTGCCGCTCAATGTTTGGACGCACCTTTAAATATGCGGAACCTGAAAATAGGTGGTTAGAGAGACCGCATTTTAAAACACCAGCCTTATTACACTCTTGCCCAGGGATCGAGGATAAATTTGAAACAGAGTTACCGCGCCCCTGGGCACTCAGGCAACTGAAGGAACAGGGGTGGGTTTTAGTCAGTAAAAGTCTGACACGCTTTCCCGCTCCACCCAGAGCAGGAGAATTCCCAATTGTCCAAATTATCATTGGATGATTTCCCAACCCCTCAAAAAAAGGCATATTACACTTTGCAAAATATAATGGATATGATTTCAGCCGAGAGTTGTTCCCGGTCTGAGTGTCTTGTTTACGTGACTTTCCATATTTGTGAACGCATCCACGATACAAGAGTAATTCATAGAGTCGGACAAACACGAAACTAAAGTTGCCTAATTGTTTTTTTTAATTAACTCTAGATTACTAAACTATAGTAAAAATAAAGACGTTAAAATGAAGATTCTTCGAAAAACCCAAATTCGCTTATTTCCGTGACCTAGGCTTCATCCTCATCAGCCTTTTAATGTCCCCACTGCTGGGGCACAGACCTCCCCTCTGTGAGAGGGTGTTGGTCGTACACATACACCACGCAGGCCCAATGCGGGTTGATGGATGTCACATGTCTTAAAATTTTTGGTTCTACATCATGCCGGTTTCCTCACGATGTTATCCTTCACTTCATAGTACCTTCCTAATAATTTTCTTCAGTGCCTTACGTGCTGTAATTTTGGACCGGCATTTGTGTATTGACTTATAGCAAGGGCGTCGTAAATTACACGAAAGTATAGTGTTTGTGTGACTTTTGAGCATAGGAAGAAAACGTAGTGCTCTAATACCGTCTAAATGTCGTTGACTGACAAGAGAAAATTATTTTATTGTAAGACATTTAAATAACTATACAAGTGTATAGTTATTTAAATGTCTTGCAATAAAATAATTAAATAAGTAGTTAGTGTTAGTACACTAACTGTTACACACACATTAACTACACACATACATTTTTAATAACAATTTTATGCTGACTTCAATTTTCAACAGAATTCACTTTAACAGATCACATTCTAATAAAGAGCATACTCGTATAAAGGTAACAAATCATGTAAAATAGTCGCGACAGCTGTTCCTGAACAAAGCATTAATGATTAAATAACTTAAAATCTACAAAATCACAAAATACCTTTCAAACGCATTTCTTTAAACTCAATCAATGAAATTAAACTGAAGCAACACTATTGTTTGCTCCCAACAATGAAATATAGAACAATGTCTCAAAGCGATACAAAATAATTACATCTCTCCGAACTTTTAATAAGTCTGTTTTTAGTTACTTTATTAACAAGAACTGAAGCCGATTACTTTGAGCAAACTTTTACCTGTAGCTCGCTTAATTAAGGTAGTGACAAAAAAGAAACATTCAAAATAGGTCTGTTAAAATAAAATAACGTTTATCGTAAATGTTTTTAGTTTAAGGCTCCGGGAAAAAACGTAATCTCTTTTAACACATATTTCTGAGAACTTGTTGTTTCCAAAAAGAGCTTTAAAATCTAGATACAAATGAACTATAAACTTACCACATAGGAACTTCTTTTTAAAAAAAAAACTTATTACTTGCCAACGTAAGTTGGTGAAATTCATTATTTCTGAATGCAGAACAATTTTAATCTTGTCAAAATCAAAATCAAAATCAAAAGTCATTTATTCAAACTAGGCTGAGAACCAGCACTTTTTGAACGTCAAAGTTCTACATAAAGACAGTCCCCCAAAAAAACGCCCGCCCGTCACCACTTCCTAGTGTTTTAGCTGTGACGAAGAAGTGGCCAACAAACTCCCCAGCAACACATCTGTCTGTTAAGTTTTAAGAACTTGAATCTATATAATTCTAAGCAACAATCTTAACATTATGTAAAACAGAAAAATAAATATATGTCGTCTAAAATATAATCATAAAATTAAATAATCCGCCACTTGCCAGCTAGCACACTCAATCATGCCATTAAAAACAAACTCAAGCATAAACACTAAACCAAATTAAAGAAGCCTCCATACATAACTGGTGTGCCTGCTTACAAGAACAAAGATTGAAACTATCAAAGGGCTGTGATTCGAAGCCACAAGTGATGAACTAGGGCCATCACACTAAATTTGGTAGACAATTATTATATGAACTCATATAATCTGTTATAACCATAAGCTAAACATGGAGAAAGAACATCAAGTGTAACATTGTCTTGCGTTCAACACAGCGACCAACTATTATTATCTTCTAACTAGTCGTTGATGGAATAGTATGCTTTCGAACAGAGACTAGATTTAACTTTAGTTTTAAATGCATTAAAAGGCAAGTCAAGAAAAGAACGGGGTAGCTTATTGTAAAATTCGATACCGAGACCCTCAAACGAACCATGAACCCTACGAACACGGTGGGAAGGAACATGAAGTTTATACTTATTTCTGGTGTTAAAATTGTGGATATCACTGGTCTTTTTGTACAAATGTATATTTTGTCTAATGTATAATATGTTTGCAAAAATGAATTGAGATGCCACCGTGAGAATTCCAATCTCTTTGAAAATTTCTCGTAAAGAAACTCTTGACCCTAACCTATAGATTGCTCGTACAGCACGTTTTTGTAAAACAAATATATTTTGTATGTCCGCAGCTTTACCCCACAAAAGAATACCATAAGACATAACACTATGGAAATAACTAAAATAGACTAACCGTGCTGTGTCAACGTCAGTATATTGTCTAACTTTTCTGACGGCGTAGGCGGCAGAGCTGAGCCTTCCTGATAGGCCTGATATATGTGCGCCCCATTGAAGTTTGGAATCAACAGTTATACCCAAAAAAACTGCCGAGTCCACAGTTTCAAGCACTTCTTTATTTAAGATGACATTAGGTCCTAGATTTATGACATTAGGTAAGGCAAACTTTATACATTTAGTTTTCTTAGCATTAAGAACTAAGTTATTTGTCGTAAACCAATCCGTAACCATTGAGAGAGCGCTATCTACGTTATCAAAATCATTTCTATTCCTATCTACTTTAAAGATAAGAGAGGTATCATCTGCAAACAGTACTACGTCACAGATACCCTTTAAAAAATATGGTAAATCATTAATATACACCAAAAACAAGAATGGTCCCAATATCGAGCCTTGAGGCACACCTAAATGAACTGGTAGCCCGGAAGACTTAACACCATTGATATCTACACATTGGAACCTACTACATAAATATAAATCAATTACATTCAGAGCTTCGTTTTGGAGACCATAATGACGCCGCTTACGCAAAAGCGTGTCATGGTGTACGCAATCAAAAGCTTTGGAGAGGTAACAGAAAACGCCGATTGCATTTTGCGAGTTCTCCCATGCGTTGAATATGTGTTTTAGTAGAGCAACACCCGCATCTGTAGTCGATCGACCTTTTGTAAAGCCATATTGATCATTATGAAGGAGGCTATTTACATTAAAATATGTTAGCAACTGCTTCAGTATTAACTTTTCAAAAATTTTGCTAAATGCAGGCAGGATGGAAATAGGCCTGAAGTTGCCTATATCATTTTTATTGCCTGATTTAAATAGAGGTATGACTTTACTACACTTCATGAGATCAGGAAAAGTTCCTGAGTCCACGCATTTATTAAAAGTTACAGCAAGATAAGGCGCTACGATGCCTATTATATCACTCAAAAGTTTAATTGAGATGCCCCCAGATGTATTTCGTTTATGTTCCTTCGATATTAAATTGGTATATCACAATAGAGCTAAAATGATTGATCATCTATCAAACTGATTTAGCGTTAAATAAAGACGCCTTTAAACAAGTTAATACCACATCTAAACGTGACGACGTGATTGTATTCTATCCTCAGAGTACGCATCAACTTTTCAAAGAATGTAATAACTTTTCAAAGAGAACATTAAAAGAATTCTGTGATGAAAGGGCTATAAACAAAATGTTTATTTTTTTTATTTTTGTGTAACAAGTCAATGAGTCTAAACTTGGATGCCACAAATAAAAACTTTCAAAACGTAGTGGAGCGATTTTCAAAAAAAAATACTGTTATAAAATTATGTTGTCCACTAACTTCGGCAATGAATTTCTCACCAAAAAAAAACTTTGTATAGGTTGTTTAAGTGTATATATTAAAAAAAAACTCATTATAATTATATTTAAAAATAATAAAAAAATACGTAATCATGGCAAACATTTCATTTCATTTTAAGAAGATTTATGTTAAATTTTGCCCGACTGCGCGACGCGGGGCAGGGTAATGTGTTTTTGTGATTTGGTTACCCTTGTACTTTTAATAACCTTATACTGTTTACTGTTCTTGCTTTACTGTATCTTTGTTAACTATTTATTGCATCTGCTATTATTTTTAGATGTAATGATTTTACGTTGTATTAAATTTTGCACAACATGGATAAACACCTACTTTAGAGTATCAACAATCAAACTGTTAAAACCTCTCAAGGACTCCACGAGACAGGATCGACCTAGTGTGGAGTCCACAAGTTAAAATATTATAAATTATGTTTTTTTTTTTATAGAAAAACAATTTTCACGGGTAATGTTATTGTAGAATAGAATAGAATAGAATAGATAAGGAAATGTAATCGATCTTTTTCTGGTAAATAAACTACTATTATTATTATTAAATTGAATTAAAGCAATTAAAAAACTGCGAAAAAGAATACTTTTATTTAACAAAAATTAAGAACGAAAACGGTACTAAATGGATTAAAATTACATAGACAAAAAAAAAACTTCGTCTTATAAATTGGTTTGCCGGGTGACACTTCAAGAAACTGCGTTACGCTCCGCTCACGTTATGCGCTCACAACGAGAGCGAGTGAGAGGCACGCGTCCCTTCCACTCGGGCATGGTTAGGCCGCCTAAGAGCGAGAGAGACAGACATAAAAAGTGAAAGGCACGCGTCCCTTCCACTCGAGCACAGTTAGCCCGCCTAAGAGCGAGAGAGACAGAGCGAGAGAGAGAGAGTGAGAGAGATAGGCATACACACCGGTTCATGTCTTGCGCTTCTATTTCGCTTAGGCGCCTGCATACAAGTTTACACGTTGCCAGTTAATTGTAAAACGATTGTGTAGTGATAATGTGAAGGTAGTTTCGTCCATCGCAACAATTCAAACAGCAAAGGTAAATAATTTCAGACTGATAATATAACATGATGAAATAAATGACTAAGACATAAGTGAATAGGTTATGTTGTAGTAATCACAATGTTGTGGTAGTTTTCAATCAAAAAAGTAGTATAAATCGTTTCTCAACCAATAATAATTTGTTTAACTTGAAAAAATGAGCGCGACTTGCTATGTAAAAAATTAAAATAACAATGTTTAACCTCCAACCTGTCAAATCGAAACTTTCAAACATTCAAACCGAGACGACTAATCACTGCGCAAGGTCGTAAGCGCGCGATTTACAAATTCAAAGATCAAATGTGAATTAGTTTTCTCCTTTTAGAAAATACACTTTGAATTAAAATCGATTGATATTAACAATTAATGTGATTTAAATAAATGTTCTAACTTTTAAATTTAGTTTTTATATTTATAACAATGTAAAACAAGTTAAATTTATTAATAACTTATAACAACTGATTGATTTAACATAAACCAATTTTGTGAATTCTCGAATTTGTTATTTATATTAATAACTATTTCAACAAAGTTCAATTTATGCAAAAATTTGAAATAAAAAATGAATTTAACATACACAAATTTTGTGAAATTTCAAATTAATTATTTATATTAGTAACTTTTTAAAACTAAACCAACCAAATTGTGATCTTTTCTATGTTATAGAGAGTTTATCGTTATAAAGAATGATGTTATAAAGAGTTTACACTGTATTTGAAAACATTTAAAAATATGAGAAACAATAATTTCTAATTTGTTCAATTTTAGTACAATGGAGCCAGATGTACAAATTCCTTCAACGTCCATTAATATGAAATTCAGTGCGAGATTCTTTGTATAAATTAATGTTTTAAATATAATTCTTTGTATAAATAAATGTTTTAAATTGTTACTATTATTTCATCCTTCTTCCTACTATACGAATGAATATTCACATTAAAATTATTTTACCACTCAAAGTCGTTGTCACGTAAAACTTTCGCCCGTATACCGACTTTACAGGCAACCAATTTTTTTTATTGATATAAATCATATTTCCCTCGATATATGAAATAAGATCATTTATTTAACATACCACACGATCGTCATTGTTTGAAAGAAAATTATTTATTACAAAAATAAGGTGTTGCGCCTGCGTAACGGTCATTTTATTTGAAATCCGCTCTTGAAGCACATATAAAAGAGAAAAAGAATTGTAAACAAAAGTTAAAATATGTGGTAAGTGTCTCGTTGGCCTTAGTAGTCGCCAGCCCGATTGCTGAGCGTGAGGTTCGACTCCAAAGTCGGAAAAAGTTTTAGTGAGTTTTTCGATTTGGTAGGAATTTTCCTAATAGTAGCCCAGAATTCAGATTCGTGCTGGTTGATGGCAATGGGCTCGCCCCCTTTTACACGGACACTTTAACTGTCAAAATGTAGGTTTTCCTGTACACCCCTGCCAAACGGGGAACACAGGCGTGATGTGTGTTCGCGGATTTTTTAAAGAGTATATATAGAATAACTATCAATCAGTCAATCTGCCTAGCCAACTATCTTGAGGTCGGCTTCCAGTCTAACCGGATGCACCTGAATACCAGTATTTTACATGGAGCGATTGCCTATCTGGCCTCCACAATCCAGTTACTGGGCAATACGATACCCCTTGGTAAGACTGGTTGTAAGACTTTCGGGCTTCTGACGACCCGTGGCGACTGGCAAGCGTAGCTTAACCTGATGGATTGACCCGTGCGGCTGTTATTACTTTAGACGACCTCCTCTTAGCATAAGTATAACCAGCCTTTTTAATATTCCCATCGTGGGACACAGGTCTTCTCACCGCGAGAAGGCTGTACTGTAATCCACCATGCGAACGCAGCGCGGATTGGTGGATGTCACATTCTTCGATTTTTTGGTTCTAAGATATACCGGTTTCCTCACGATGTTTTCCTTCGCTGTTTTGAGAGCAATGATGAGAAAATAATTTACACAAAGTAAAGTGCCCGCCTGGATTCAAATCAACGATCAACAACTGGTAAGACGAGGCCATAACCACTGGGCCACTAGTGCTCTCTATTAAGATTTGCATCTGCCCATGGATATGAACAACTTTCTTCAAGAAAATCCGAGGAAATTCTAAATATTTTTGTTACCTCCCTTACGTATTGATCATCTGATGATAACTTTGTATGGAAAGTCCAATTATTTTTTTGAGAACTTTCTATTTTTTCTTAAAATATGACCACACCTTTCCGTTACACCCTGTACACCTTAAAACCACAACTTCTAAAAGTCTGCGGTACTTACGAACAAACTATAGAACGATCTCAAGCCATGAATAACTAATACAGAGGCGTCTATACAAAGTTCTGTACAAAACAGCTAAATAAATAATGTACACTATCGCAATATTTATGTAACTTCGTGTAAACTAGCTCTGAATTAGAACTAACCTATTAACTCTGTAAGAATGCGTGTAAACGGGATCGTCTGGTTCATATTTCACAGACTCGACTATTTTAAGTGTGGCGTTAAGTGATTGTTACTGCAGTTTAATATTATGTTATTTGAAGAATGCTTCTGAAAGGTCACACAAATGATCAAAAACCGGCCAAGTGCATGTCGGACTTCACATATTTAGGGTTCCGTACCAAATGAGAGACTTTTCAATGAAAAAATCTGATATATCAATGAAGCTAAACAACCCTTACATAACACCTACACGTTAAACAATGAAGCCCTTAAACGTGTTTCCACCATACGTGATTCGGCAGTCCGCACATAACTTTCAATCAACAAATAATACAGACTTGTAATAAATCCCGTAAAAATCTTGGATTTGTCTTGCGACATGCAAAAATATTTAAAAATAGGCAGGCAATTACTTTACTGTACAACTCTTTCATCCGTAGTTTTCTGGAAACTAATAGTGTTATTTGGAACCCTCATGAAAAAGCTTACACTCTAATTATCGAACGAGTACAGAAATCGTTTGTTCGCTATCTATACTTAAAACTATTTGGATGTTACCCATATTATTATATACCCGACACCATTCATGCTACGAACGGTTACATATCAAAGTTAGGTTAGAAGAAATGTTGCGCTTGTGAAATATTTAATCCGCCTTATTCACGGTTCCCTAGTAAATTCCTCCTTACTAGAATACATCTCCATCAATGTTCTTTTACATATCAGACGTACGCTTCGCCCTCGCCAGCGTCCTCTATTTTCTGTTCCTCAAGCTGGTTCTGTGACTTAACAAACCAGTCCCTTATACTTAGCCCTTACTCTCTTAGATGAAATATTACAATATGATAAATCGCTTGATGCCTTTAAAAGCACCGAACTGAGTTTTCTGAAAACTGCTTATGCTTACCTTTTTTTTTTTTTTTTTTTTTGTGGGGTGGGAAATCATCCTATGACTTCTCCCGCTCTGGGCGGAGCGGGAGGGCGTGTCAGACTCTTACTGACTAAAACCCACCCCTGTTCCTTCCTGCCTTTGAGTGCCCAGGGGCGAGGTAACTCTGTTTCGAATTTATCCTCAACCCCCGGGCAGGCATCGGCCATGACGGGCCCCGTCTCTTGCTGACAACTCTTTGAGGCGCGCGTGGAACACTACGCGCCGTCGACTCTCGGGCCTGGTGCTGATCGGACGGCGAGTTACCCACTACTCGCCGTCCGCAGGCCCGGGTCTACGGTGGCCGGAGATCGTCTCGCGGCGCCGGAAGTCCCCGGCGTCTCCTGAGGCGGCTGCTGCTGAGGGCGTGAGGGCGACTCCGTTGTTGGTGCTCTCTCACGCGTCCCGCCTCCGCCTTCGCGAGCATTACTGCTTCGCAGAAGGAGGAGACGGCTTCCCATTCCCTCTCGCTCCGTACCATGGCCTGAACCAGGGCACGGCGCGAGAGGTCGCTGCCGCCTATCGCATCCACGAGGACACGGCGTTGCTCCGCCCAAGCGGGGCAGACCTCCACCGTATGCTCCACCGTGTCCTCGGGGCGATCCGTGCAATGGAAACACCCGGGCGTCACCTCCCGCTTGATCCGAAACAGGAACCTCCCGAAACAACCGTGTCCGGTGAGGACCTGCGTCAGGCGGAAGGTGAGGGCGCCGTGAGGTCTCTCCAGCCAAGCCTCAAAGAGGGGCACCACCGCCGCAATGGTGGCGTGCCCAGCGCGGGGTTGTGACAATCGCTGTCTCCATGTCGCCATGAGATCCTGCCGGAGCTCCGTCCGCCGAGCCGCGAGTTGTCGCGGCAGCGGAGTTTCACCCCGGCGTTTCGCCTCCTCGCGGTCCTCATAGAGGTTCGCGAGGAATTTTGCCTCCAGATCCCATGGCGATAATCCGGCAAGGAGGCTCGCCGCCTCGCAGTAGATCGTACGGTATCCTCGGATCATTCTGATCGCCATGACCCTTTGGGACGCGTTCAGAAAGCGAATAGATCGCTTCCTTAGCAAACGCGCCCACACCGGTGCTCCGTAAAGGGCCATGGACCGCACGATCCCCGCGTAGAGCCTCCGGCAGGAGGCGTTTGGCCCCCTCAGATTGGGCAGGAGCCGCCTCAAAGCAGCCCCGGCCCTGTTCAGTCTGGGAGCCAAACGTCGGAAGTGCTCGACGAAGTTCCACCGGCTGTCGAGGACGAGTCCCAGGTACTTCATCGTCCCCTCGACGCCGATGTGAACCCCTCCTACCGTTATCTGGGAACCCGCCGGTGGCGCATTCCGAGGACCATGAAAACACATGGCCTCGGACTTGTGCAATGCCACCTCGAGTCCCAGTTGCCGGATCCTGTCCACGATTATCGCAACCCCGCGTGTCATGATGTTGGCCGCCGCCTCGTGCGACCACCCCTGCGCCAGGACCAGGGTGTCGTCAGCGTAGCATACTACGCTGACGGCGCTAGGGAGGTCGGCGCGCAGCACCCAGTCGTACCCGATGTTCCACAGAGGCGGCCCAAGGACCGATCCCTGTGGAACACCGCACGACATCTCTCGTCGGTTCCATTCTCCCTGGTGACCGGGGTAGATGACGGCCCTGTCCGTCAAATACGCCTCGACTACGCGACGGAGGTAGGGCGGCACCCGGTGATACCGGAGTGCCTCCACTATGCAACTCCAGGGCAGGGTGTTGAAGGCATTGGCGATGTCCAGAGACACCGCCAAGACGACCCTACCCCGGGCTACTGCATCCCCCGTCGTGAGGGCTCGTACGCGCATGATGGCGTCCACCGTAGAGCGCCCCCTGCGGAAGCCGTACTGGCTCTCCGCCAGATCCGGCCCCACCCGCGTCAGCTGCCCGACGAGGCGGTTTGCAATTACTCTTTCAAAGAGCTTGCCCACCTCGTCGAGCAGCACGATGGGCCGGTATGCGGACGAAGAGTCCGCGGGGCGCCCCGGCTTCTTGATGAGGACCAGCTTCCCCGTCTTCCAAAGGAGTGGAAACTGGCCCCTCTCCAAGCATGCGCTTAAGAGCCCTCTGAGTCGAGGCCCGAGAGCCTCCTGCAAAGCCAGGACCAAGGCTTTACCGTGCACGCCATCTGGTCCTGGGGCGGTGCTTTTGGCATTCAGCCTACGCACCGCCGCTCTCAGCTCTACCTCGGTCACTTCGGGAGCATCGTCGTCGTCGTCGGGTTGGTCCGCGTCAGGCACCACAGGAGGAGGCGGAGCCATAGGCGGGGGAGTATGTTCCCCTCGCGAAGGGAACAGAGCGCTCACCACGCCCTCCACGAGCTGCGGCCGGAGACTCTGCGTCAGCGGGGGCGCCCATGGGCGGAGTTTATCCCGCACCACTTTGTATGGGCGCCCCCACGGGTCTCTGTTCAGAGTCCCCAGCGACTCCTCGCGGGCCAATTCTTTGGCCCGCTTGATCTCCGCTCGGAGGGCGAATCTCGCAGCTCTGTACCCCTCGTACAGCTCCGCCTCGATGGCTTCCGTATCCGGCGTGCGGTTACGGAGCCGCCTGCGGTACCTGGTGTACCGGCGTCGCGCAGCAATACACGCTTGGCGTAAAGCCGTAAGCGCCGGCGACCACCAGTACATCTGGCGCCGAGCACATCCTGGCTGGACCCGGGGCATTGCCACGTCACAGATCTCGGACATGGCCTCCTGGAACCACACCACCTCGTCATTGATGTCGGCAGGCCTGTCCGGTGATGACACCCAGGCCTGCACGATCGAGGCTTCCAGGAGTAGCTCCCGGTCCAGCTGCTTCAGCGACCAACGCGGACCACTCGGGGTCTGTCGGACCGGCGCGGTCGAGGTCTGGGCGGAGACGTCAAACCGGATATACCGATGATCGGAATACGTCTCCACCCCCTCCATGACGCGCCAGTCGACGACACGCGGTGACAGAGCGGGGCTGGCGAACGAGATGTCCACCACCGATTCACCCCGCATCCGCACACACGTGGGGACAGAACCCCGGTTCAGGTTGACCAGGCCCGTCTCTAGGGCCCAGTCCTCCGCCATCCTCCCCCGTGCGTCCGTGTACCGGGAACCCCAAGCCAAGTTCTTGGCATTGAAGTCCCCGAGGACGAGCACAGGGAGGGAACGGTACCCGGCGACGACGTCTCTCAACTCCGCGAGGGAGTTGTGGAATTTTATGTTCAAAATCAAATGTATGTTTTATTCGACCTATGGTTTATAACTTTTATGTATATATGACCTGTAACTTATGTGTGTGGTATTTGAACTGTTGTATAAGTTGATCAATTAAATAAACAAATAAATATTAGTATTTGTTAGTAAAATATACGTAATTACATTATCACCAAATTTCAAGTTCATAGTCAATGGGAAGTTAAAAATTCTTCGGAACAAAATTTTGTGTTAAAAAACGGGCAGACAGACGGACAGATGGAGAGACAGACAGACAGACAGATGGACAGCCGGCAGACGGGCAGACGGGCAGATGGACAGACGGACAGACGGACATATGGACTAATCGACAGACGGACAGGCGGACAGACGGACAGACGGACAGACGGACAGACGGACAGACGGACAGACGGACAGACGGACAGACGGACAGACGGACAGACGGACAGACGGACAGATGTACACACGGACAGACGGACAGACGGACAGACGGACAGGCGGACACACGGACAGAAGGACAGACGGACAGACGAACACTTGAGTGACAGAAATAGGGCTCTGTTTGGACTCTTCGGGAACGGAACCCTAAAAAAAAGTATGTCATACAAATAATGCAAATTAAAAGCAAGATCTTTCAGTCCATCCAAAATGTGTCTGGTAGATATCGCTGACAGCCATAAGACCGCCATTGTGCCCATAGACTTAAGTTCATCTATAAAAGTTGTGTACCTAACCGTTTTGTTGTACAATAAAGTATTATTCTATTCTGTTCTTTACTTTTTGGGCTTTCGGTTAAAAACAGAAAAGCCACCTTTAATAAGCTAAACACAATATAAACTGTTATTTTAAGAAGCTTGTTTATTCGCCTTATCATAATCCTGTTTTTCACAGTTGTCAGATGTAAATTAAATATGAGGAGCCCGACGTTCATTCACCTGTTTGTTGGTTTTAAATAAATGTTTGGGCAAACTGAGCAAACACAACAATCCTAGGGTTAACATAAACAAACATATTATAATAGGGACTATGTTTTGAGTTGTAGAGGAGCTCGTGGTTAAAGTAATAACAGCCGCACGGGTCGATCCATCAGGTTAAACTACGCTTGCCGGGGTTGGATCATGGATGGGTGATATTCTTTACATACTGAGACTTCTCCGTGCCTCGGAAAGCATGTTAATTCGTTGGTCCCGGCTGTCAATCGTGGATCTTTGACAGTCGTTACGGGTCGTCAGAAGCCCGAAAGTCTGACAACCAGTCTTACCAAGGCTTATCTTATTACCCAGTAACTAGGTTGTGGAGGTCAGATAGGCAGTCGCTCCATGTAAAATACTGGTATTCAGCTGCATCCGGTTAGACTGGAAGCCAACCCCGAGATAGTTGGGAAAAGGCTAGGCAGATTGATTGATTTTGTTTTGTTATAATTTTCCTACCTTAACCTTTTATTTATTCAGATGTTTTTTTTTAAATTAATTTTTGTTTTTTATCATTGATAGGTTCGCGTTTGACCACATCATCGCTATTGTTATTTTTATATTTCAATATTATTGTTTTGATTTTTATTTGAACTTATCTAAAATATTGTTTAATCCCTACTAAAGACAGAGAACATAGTGGCAGATGGAAGGGACGCCATTACCCTGCAGTGGGATCTTGCAGGCTTATTTTTTTTTGTCTGGAAACTTTCTAACAATGTTGTCATTACTTACGAAAAAAATAAAAACATTAGATAAATGAGATCCTATTGTTTCAAGAAACATATCTTCAAGAAATCTAGAAAAACATAGTACTGCACAACACTGTTAACAACTTTCACAGAAAAAACTTTTTAACAAAAAATTCAACCGACGAAAAAGAACTAAAAGGCAAAAAATAAATTAACCTTTTAAGTCTTGAGTATTGAGCTTATTTACCTACATAAAATATCAAATTTTATATAAACTAATTTTGAGTCGGCGCCAAACAACAATCTGGTTATTAAATATCTAAATTTTATATGTACGTAGAAATGAAGAAGGCTAGATGTAGGTAATTAATCGTTTTATTATTTGGCGCCGACTCAAAAATAGTTTATATAAAATTTGATATTTTATGTAGGTAAATAAGCTCAATACTCAAGACTTAAAAGGTTAATTTATTTTTTGCTTTTTAGTTCTTTTTCGTCGGTTGAATTTTTTGTTAAAAAGTTTTTTATTTTATGATTTTTTGTGACTCGCATCATCTTTAAATACTCCGAAGCTAATTTCTAATCCTTCATCATTCCTCTTCGCACTGAGCTGATTATGTAACCATCCTTTCATAAGGTTCCCAGGATATTGACCAGTTGAGGTTACCTCCAATATTCCAAAGACGTCTTTTCTTCAAAGTATATTAAGTGGTATCTGTCACTAAAACCAGTTTTTTTATGACTAACTTCTATTGTTAAGGAAAGGTATGGTTTCCATCATCAGCTCAGTTTCATGATGTGATGATTCCTAAATGCAAATACCTGATAAAGTTATGAAAAGTAAACAGAAACAATATTCGTGCCCAACTTTCGAGGTTTTCTCTCAATTTTATCAGGATTCCATGATCAGATCCTAATGTCCTTGACGTGGGACCATCCTTGAGGTATACCCTATCTATGGAAAAAAGAATCGTCAAAATCGGTTCATAAACAACGGAGTGAGGGCCGAACATACGTACAGAAACGCTAAACGTGCCCACTAATTTCGAGGTTTTCTCTCAATTTTATCAGGATTCCATGATCAGATCCTAATGTCCTTGACATGGGACCACCCTTAAGATATACCCTATCTATGAAAAAAAGAATCATCGAAATCGGTTCATAAACAACGGAGTGAAAGCCGAACATACGTACAGAAACGCTAAACGTGCCAACAATTTTCGAGGTTTTCTCTCAATTTTATCAGGATTCCATTATCGGATCCTGATTTCCTTGATATGGGACCACCCTTGAGGTATACCCTATCTATTAAAAAAATAATCATTAAGATCGGTTCATAAATGACGGAGTGAGGGCTGAACATACACAAAAAAAAAAAAAAAAAAAAAAAAAAAAAAAAAAAAAAAAAAAAAAAAAAAAAAAAAAAACATATATACGGTCGAATTGAGAACCTCCTCCTTTTTTTCGTCGGTTAAAAAACAAGGCATTCTGTTTATTCCAGAGATAGAAACTATTGATGAACTGTACAGTTAAGCGCACGCACAACATGTTAGGTAAAATGTATACATATAAGTGTGGTTGACCGTAACAACATTCTCATTTTAAAAATACAACGGGTTGCACTCCGGGAGTGAAAACAGAAGTGAAAACTTGGACATTAACGTTATGCATCCAAACTAATATTATAAATGCGAAAGTAACTCTGTCTGTCTGTCTGTCTGTCTTTCTGTCTGTATGTCTGTCTGTCTGTCTTTGCTTCACGCCTAAACTACTGAACCGATTTGTGTGAAATTTGGTACAGACATAGTTTGGAACTTGAGAAAGGACATAGGATAGTTTTTATTACTAAAAATAAAATAAAAAATAAAATTTATTCCGGACATACAGCGCCATCTATTGGTCAAGAGTCGGCATCAATTATGTTGATTTTTGAAGAGTTCCCTAGAATATCTTCCACATTTCATTTTTGAAGAGATCCCGCGAGATCGGGAACTATGTGGATAAAACCAAAAATCTGCCGGAAGTCACTATTCCACGTGAACGAAGTCGCGGGCAAAAGCTAGTTTTTGAATATTTTGGAATCGTCTTACGAATTTTCGATCAGGTCACGTGTCCTGACGCGAGTTTAACATTTTATACCCATCCCAAGAAAAGTGCTCAACGCTGCTAAAGAAGTTTTCACTTCAAAAATCCTGGACCCCAAGTTTACCCATCTATTTAAAACAGCCACTCTCGCCGTTCTGTTTTTAAATACCTTGAGCCAAATCCGTAGAAAATACAAAACCTCCATCAATTACCACGACATTCCTTCTCGTCCCAATTACTAAAATACTGTTCCATTGCAAGCTTTGCGCAATCAACATGAGAGCTAACGGTACAAAGCTACCGATGGTTACGCTTTATTTCCTTTCATTCGTTGCACAGAGTGAGGTTTTCTGTCAATGTAAAACCTCTACGGACATGCCGATTGATTGCTCTCCGACTAGTAAAATCCGGAATAGGTGGTAGTTTACTACTACTACGTGAACATAACATTTTAAAGGGTTCCGGGGCAAAGGAACCAATAGAATATCAGATCAGTCTTCAGTTTGATATTATTAGCTGAAATGCTCGACTCATAGTTGATGGGTTTTCCGGGATTCGTCAAGAATTCAAGTGACCAAAATCAACGCTTTTACCCAAAAACACAAGGTAGAGCTGCATTATACAACCAATAGGTACATAGGTTCTTCTGTTAGTTCAAAAATGTTTTATGTAGGTATCTAAGCTAAAATGCATATATGAGAGAGATTTATGGTCAGTTAAGGTTTATCATTATCAACTGCCAAAAGATGTCACATTATGCCATTGGTATTGGCCTTCCCAATTAAGATTAATGAATTTTTAAGCAACGTCCACAGGAGAGATAAGATACTTGTGAGTGCACTGTGCACTTTTCTGTGAAATCATGTAAAAGACGCTACTCAATATTTTGCCACGACTGATTTTAATATAAGTTTTACAAATTCACACAATAGACGTATTCGTATAGCAAAAATTTAAGTCAAGACAATAACTACAATCATTAATTGTACTCTTAATGTTTAAACTAATACATGCAAACATTCCTGCTCTAAAATAGCTCTGTTCCATTTATCAGTTGATTTACAACGACAGCGTGCAATGCTAAGTATTTTCTACAAATTATTTATTTTGGCTTTATACAGTACGTAACAAAAACCCTGTTGTTCCTTCTACCCTCGTTTTAAGAATCGGTTTACAAACGTAATAAAGCAAGTCATCTAAAAAAAAAATGTTCAAAAATAATTAGTATAAATATTTAATTATTAACATTTGTAACGTCTAACTGATTTCTTACCTCTGCAATTCTGCATGAAGCGATTGCGAAACCCGTAGGCTATTAAGCAAAATAAATAATTATTTACTTATAAAATCAGATAATCTAAACATATTTTTGAATGTGTCGATTTTAATAGTTATTTGATTTTGACCTCTCGACTAGCCAATGCTTAATTTTTTTAAATTATAATTTCATCTATGTTGTGCTTGTAGGTAAATGTAAACATCCTTAAAAGGAACAACAGTGTTTTTGTTACATATTGTATACCGTTTTATTTTCCATCGGCTGTTTTTACGGATAACTAATGACTTCCTGAACAAACAGGGAATGAACAAAAACAAGCCGAGACATATATGTGAAAGGGGCAGATATTGGGGTCTGATTGAGAATAGGGATGGACAATAACTTAAGAATGTTTTTTAATAACATTAATAGGCTCGCGTTTGACCTATAGCTCACCTGATGGTAAGCGATGATGTTTTTGACGATGGAACATGCTTGCCTAGAAGTAACCTATTCACTCTTGTCTTAAAGACCCCCAGGTTGTAGCTATCAGGAAACACACTTCGGCAGAAGATGCCGCTCCTTAGCTCTATGCACAATTTGAAGGCCGTTGTGGCGATGCTTGGGAGCTGTTCATGTCCAGTTTATCTTGCATGATTGAAGAAAAGATGGATGGCATGTGTGATGCTATGAAAGAAACGAAGAATGCTTGGCATAACCTGGATAGAGTTCTGAACCAACGTCTCAATCATCCAAGAATTCAGTATCAAACAGCGTCTTTCTTCCATCGTCCAATATCGTATTCTCACTTTTTTTGGACTTATCACTTTCTTTGGACACGTCGAGAAGACACATCTGTGAAACGACTTGTAGTGCAGGGTAAAGTAGAAGTTGGAAGGTACGAGTACAATAGCGCGCGACAGGTCACCAATAAACTTATTAATTTGTCCAACGGGACCGATCAAGTCAAAACTGCGCAATGGTGCACTTCACAAATGTACAAGAAGAGCGACAGTAGGTACGGGAGGAATGGCGATGCTTGCCACTACTACCCCTGATGTGACGAACACGACCGCTTTGCCAAGAGTTTAACGACGAAGAAGAAGATGAAAGAAAACGGAGTGAAAGACAATATCACGGTAGTCAGTACTGGAAGACGAAAACGTGTTGATGTCCCTAGTGACATGTGTCAAGAGCAGGAAGAAGTTTTTTTTTTTTTGACAAACGCTTTGGGTAGGCTTTCGACCAGAGCTATGATGGACCAGTGAAAACAGCCGTAACTTACGAATTGTGGGTTTGTGGCTCAAAGGATCGTGTCCTTAACAGAATAATTCGAAGACAAATATAACATTCAACCCGTACTGAGCCCACTTGATGGATTACGACCCTCACGTTGAGTAGGCCTGTGTGCAGCAGTGAAAACATTATAGGTTGATTATGCCTATCACACAATTATTTCCCAATCTTTATGTACTCGGTGTAAAGGAAATGGTTGGTCATATTTTAGATATTGCGTCTGCTCATGAAAATGATTTTTTTTTTCTTGAAAGTCATAAAAAAAAACCTAAAAATAAAAATCTTTCCGTACAAAGTTATGATGAGCTGATCAAAATTAGTAGGTACGTCTAAGTTTTTTTTTTTAATTAACTTTGGAACTATGACTTTCTTGAAAAAAGTTGTTCATTTAGAAATGAATAACTTTTTTCAAGAAAGTCACGCATAAGAGCAGAAGTAGTATTCCAAATATGAACACGTATATTCCGTTACACCCGGTATATGTATAGCAAGATATATGTGGGCGGCCAAGCAAAAAGGGTCTAGTTCTTGGCATTTAGTTTCCGAGATATCCGCAGTTTTGTAAAGTTGGGTGAAAACATCAATTTCGCAATTCTAATTGATTATTATTTTTAATGCTCAATTATCTACAAGTTCATACAGTAAATGACTTTACAGGATGTTTCTAAGAACCAAAAATTTCTTTTTTGCTTAAATTTCTTTTTTTTTCAACTGTTAGTTTCAACTTCAAATGTCTTATAAAAAAAACGTGCCAATTTTTTTTTTTTTTTAATTCTTATTATGAATTGACTATTCTAGATACCGAATCTCTAGTCATCATAACTCAATACCCCACTACTGGACCGATTTTGCTTGGACTTATATTTTCATTTGCTACAGTACGAGTACAAAACAAGTTGCCAGGCTGTACACAAACGTCAACCTTATCGATTTATCCTTTCCCAACCCTAACCGAAGCGTGACAGTGATCAATGCCAATGTCAGACAAGTTCACGTCTCGGGAACATGTCTGATAGCAATAAATCATACGCGAATAAACACATTTTTGTAGCTTCCTCTGTGTGATCGATTTCGTTTGCGATGAAATGTGTCAAAGACCTCGGAGATGATGTGGCTGCTAGTGCTAATAGAGGTGGCATTGACAACCCTTTCCTTAAAATGAGGGTTACCGTTTTTGTGCTCACCAGTTGGCATCACTGGCGAGTAAGGTCATATCTACAAGAGAGGTCGTGCCGGATTACCGTCCCATCGGAGTGTGAGAGTAGAGGAACAGTGAGTGCACCTGTGTTTACGCACTTGCTGATGCATTATAATATTTTCTGCATTCTTGGGTAATCTCCGTTGAGATTGGCTAAAATGATCGAAATTTGGTCGGGAGGATTGTTATCTAATAAAATGTGTTTCTAAAAGCACAGAAGCAAAATTTTAAATTAAGATAATTTTAAATGCCGTAAAACTGCGATTAAATATAAAGCCAAGAGCGAGTCGGACTCGCGCACCGAAGGTTCCGAACCATGATATGCATAATATTTTGGATGTGTTACTAATACAGTTGCAGTTTTAGGTCAGCGCCATCTCTTGACCAATAGTGGAACTAATGTAATTTTTGTTGATGATTTCTGAGTGTGCTATTTAGAGACAGCATTTTATTTTTTCTGTTTTCTTTACATAAACTTCTATCAGGAATAATTTCAGATTTTTCTCTATGCAAACTTCGGAGAACGGTTTTTTTTTTATTTTTTCATCGAAAGTCGAAAATTATGCGGCTTATAAAATAAAATAAATTATGGCTAGCCTATTTATGTAGGTATGTATGTTTGTTCCTTTGTGGCGCTCTAAAGGCCAATCGCATGGGCCGATTTTGATAATTTTTACGTCAATCGATTCGTTTTAATCTTGCGAGTGCTACTAAAGACAGTAATCAAAATACAATATGCCGACAGTTAACCAGACGCCATATTGCGAAACAGAAAAAAATGTAAGTCGACGAACTATGTTAACTGGGGTATCAAAATAAAGATTTCGAGGAGGTGCTTCCAAAAATATAACTCACTACAAGTTACGAAATTAAAAAATTGAATATTTTCAAAAAACCCGACTAAAAAGTTCAAAACAAGTCTCTTTTCAAGCAGTCTGATGCAGTTGGTGGTATGAAATCAATAGGTAATTAAACTAAAATAGCTGCCGGTAACCAGAACCGGAACCCTAAAAATTTACTTGCGTTAAAGCCCACAAACAGTGTCTTTTGACATTACGAAGACCTCACTCTGCACTAGTGCCTCTAAGGGCGATTTCAAACGCGATGGTCCTCGTTCACTCGCTTGACAACACGGTGACACAAGTAATCAAGTCCAACACAAGGGAGCAAACCCCGGGAAAAAGTTAATTTTAATTATTTATAAAACCTAAGGCTGATTGTTATTATGATCACAGTTAAAAATATTTCGTGAACGAATACCAAATACTCAAGTATTCTTAACCAGATCACTTATTTTGGTACAGTATTCGCATCTTCGGTAGTATAGTGGTAAGTATCCCCGCCTGTCACGCGGGAGACCGGGGTTCGATTCCCCGCCGGAGAGAATCTTTTAGTTTTGTCAATCCTTTTTTTTTTCCTATCTGTCTGCCTAGCAAAAGGCAGGCAAATTTTACTAATTATGTTTGAATTTTGGATTAGAGATCAACAAGCAATGTCATAGAAAACAAAAAAAAATATTATCAAAAATTATTTTGCAAACCATACATTTTTTAGGGCCATTTTAATACGAAATATCACTTAAAAATCAACTAAATACACGTCACTAAAGTCGATACTTGAGTTGATGGTGATGAATTGAAACTTTCTCGAATTATTTTAACAAATATAGGATAACTCAGTTGGGAAAAACCCAACTTTTGTTTTTTTTTATTAGTGTTATTTGTTATTTCTTAAAAAATATTGTACAAGAATAAACACAGGATTTACCGCGCTCTATAACACATGTACCGACTCCACGATATTTAAGACTTATACGCTCAATCCATTTTATGTTACCCTTGAGGGTAGAGGAAGGTTGTTGGTTGGCAGTGAAATTGATGAGCCAGCTTTAGAAAGGGACCTGTCATACAGGTATGAATGACACAGACGGTATTCCATTAGTTTTTAATAGGGTTTGATTCCTGGGTACAAAAAAATAAATACTTATAATAATTATATACATATAGTCCGAAGTTAGATTATCTTAAATATTAGACGCGTATTTTTTTACTTTGCCAAATCAATAAGGTTTTGTCATTATTACCTGCTTAAAAAATGTACCACTACCCATAAGGGTGCGGCACATTTTTTAAGCAGGTGTGACGCCACGTAAAATTTCGACGCAGTGTATCGTCCTCATTTTCTTATAAATATAATTAATAATATTTAAGTAGATTTCTAAAAAAAATTAATAAATAATATTTAATAATCTACCGTCAGTTCAATTACACATATAACTTAATAAACTAAAAATGTTGACTCCAGCACCATCTAGCGGGAAAATGCACACTTGCAGACCGTTATGTTTCACCATAAGTTTGAGTATTGAGCTATTTACATAAACTATCAAATTTTACATAGACTAATTTTGAGTCGGCGCCAAACAACAAACTGATTGAACTAATATTTTTTTGCGTTTTAGTTATATTTTTGTCGGTTTAATTTGTTGTTAAAAAGTTTTCTACACAAAAAAAACCAAGCATCGAATGAGATTGATTTCTTTAATATAAGAATTTTATTATAATTATTGTTGACTAAAAACCCAAAAATCATCTGCATGTTAGAAAATATATGTGTTGGAGATGTCCGTGCCGGGAGCCCACTGCGGATTCAGCGTCATTTGTTTTCTTTGAACTTGTTGCCTCCGTCTCGAAGGTCTACTTAACGCTAGGCTCTAGAATAACACTAACACTGTTACTTTTACATTTCATTTTAATTGACACAAAAATTCGATGTACCTACTTACTGCATTCCGTTTCTTGTAATAGCTAAAAGCATAAATTCCAAGACACTAAAAAGAAACTGAATCCAAAAAAAAAAAAAACCTGGCTGAAAAACAAGTTGGTGGGAGTTATTTTAGTTCAATTATTGATTTAATGCAACCAACTACAGCAGACTGCTTGAAAAGTGACTTGTTTGGAACTTTTCATTTGATTTTTTAAGTCGGGTTTTTGAATTTTTTTTTTATTTTTATTTTATACACTTCAGTGAGTTAGATTTTTGGAATCGCCTCCTCGAACCCTTTATTTTGATACCCCACTTAATATAGTTAGTCGACTTTAATTTTTTTTCTTTTTCACAATTTATGGCGTCTGGTGGTCGCCATATTTTATTTTGATTACAGTCGTGTCACTAGTAGCACTCGCAAGATTAAAATAAATCAATTGACGTAAGAATGATCAAAATCGGCCCACGCTTTCGGTCTCTAAAACACCTCAAAGGAACAAATATACATACATTTAATCATAAATACATACATAGGCTGATAAACACATTACCCTCCCTTGCGTCGCGCAGTCGGGTAAAAAGGAAACTACGTATTGCGGGGTTCTGGAAAATCACGGCGCTTCTGACCTCTTGGTCGCGAGAAAACTACACTTGGAAGCGTTCTAGCGCTGCGTGTCATATACTGTTTTGTTAAGACGACTAATTATTGTTTCAGCGCGAACATTAGTTTCTCTTATCAAAATGTAGCATTTCCTTTGCTTTTATGATAGCCTCTCTATTACGAAGTAACATATTACCTCAATGCCACTGGTAAAAATACCCGTTGATATTGTACCGTAACTATCTATATAAAAACATTCTCACACTCTTTTATCGATGTTTTTTAATGAAGAGATATCGATATGGGGTACCCTATTATCCGCCATTTTATCCTCTCAGTGAAGTGTAAGTAAGGCACGTTTTTCTTGTAGGTATGCCCCAGTCCATAGGATTTATAAGTCAGTGGGTTGTCGCCATATTGTATTTTGATTACTATCATGTCTTTAGTAGCACTCGCAAGATTAAGACAAATCAATTGACGTAAGAATTACCGAAATCGGGCCCCGCGTTTGGTCTCTATAGTGCCGCAAAGAACATACATACATACATCCTTAAGCTGATAAACACATTACCGTCCCTTGAGTCGCGCAGTCAGGTAAAAAAACCTTGAGTGATATTTTGCCAATTGCCTACCAAACTAAGGAAGAAATGTTGAATAATAAAACAATAGTAATTACCCCCACTAAAATGTGTATTTGATTTTCAGCAAAAATCGTTATAATAAACATTGTGACATTCATTGCAGAAGTTCTAAAAACAGACTTGACAAAATTACCAATGGTTGTCATCATTGGTAATTTTCTCAAGTCTGTAAAATACAAAATTTCAAAAAAAATCCTTGGACAACTTTATACTTCTGTAGACTGTACTATAGACATTGGAATGAAAACAGTCAACAGAAGGGACCAAATAATCACAAAAAATATATATTAAGTTGTACAACATTTTTATATTCAGCCATAAAAAGCTATACAGAACAACCTAAGGGCAGAATAAGAAGCACAAACTACTCGCGAAGACCACGTAAGTTAACGCCATGCCACAGTAAAACAAATGAGGGATAGCTGAGGCAACGTAATAAAAGACGTTAAGACCGATAATTTTGACCTTCTCACAAAAATTGTATGTCTTCTTGGCTCGTCTTCCCAAACATATATCGTGTTCCTTGTACGCTGTAATATGGAAAAATTATTGTTAATAACTTAAGTAACTCCCTTATCGAAAATAGATAGATTTTTTCAAATGCGCTCAAAATTAAGTAAGTTATAAACCTTCACCAACCAAATCTGGTGCAAGGCAAACTGTCAAGTAACAGAATGTAACCGACCAAGTGCGAGTCGGACTAGCGCATGAAGGGTTCCGTACCATCGTACAAGATTATACGCGTCTACTTGTTTCCATTATAATAAAATATATTTGGTTTTTTTTTGGATTGCTACTAGTGACACGACTGTAATCAAAATAAAATATGGCGACCACCAGACGCCATAAATTGTGAAAAAGAAAAAAAATTAAAGTCGACTAACTATATTAAGTGGGGTATCAAAATAAAGGGTTCGAGGAGGCGATTCCAAAAATCTATCTCACTGAAGTGTATAAAATAAAAATAAAAAACATTTTCAAAAACCCGACTTAAAAAATCAAATGAAAAGTTCCAAACAAGTCACTTTTCAAGCAGTCTGCTGTAGTTGGTTGCATTAAATCAATAATTGAACTAAAATAACTCCCACCAACTTGTTTTTCAGCCAGGTTTTTTTTTTTTGGATTCAGTTTCTTTTCAGTGTCTTGGAATTTATGCTTTTAGCTATTACAAGAAACGAAATGCAGTAAGTAGGTACATCGAATTTTTGTGTCAATTAAAATGAAATGTAAAAGTAACAGTGTTAGTGTTATTCTAGAGCCTAGCGTTAAGTAATCCTTCGAGACGGAGGCAACAAGTTCAAAGAAAACAAATGACGCTGAATCCGCAGTGGGCTCCCGGCACGGACATCTCCAACACATATATTTTCTAACATGCAGATGATTTTTGGGTTTTTAGTCAACAATAATTATAATAAAGTTCTTATATTAAAGAAATCAATCTCATTCGATGCTTGGTTTGTTTGTGTAGAAAACTTTTTAACAACAAATTAAACCGACAAAAATATAACTAAAACTCAAAAAAATATTAGTTCAATCAGTTTGTTGTTTGGCGCCGTCTCAAAATTAGTCTATGTAAAATTTGATAGTTTATGTAAGCATGTTCCAGAGTGATGAGAGGTGGGTATATAGAGCTTGGGAGCGACCTGAACAAAATGTGACTGACGGGTGCCGTCCGGATGATATCTCCACGAGTACATTCTGGCGCAGCATTTGGTCGGTGCCCGTCTGTCACACTGAGGGTGGTTGGATGCGTGATGTCGAGCGCGCGTGTGATACTGTACCAGAAATGGATAAAGTTACCATTACTCCATCAGATGTAGCCAAAGCGGTTCGTCCGTTACCGAACTGGAAATCTCCGGGACCGGACGGATTGCACAACTTTTGGCTGAAATGGTACAGCAGCTCACACGCGCTCCTGGCATCTCAATTCCAGTCATCCTTAGAGTCTGGGTCGCTGCCTCAGTTTCTAACAACCGGTGTCACCCACCTGCTCCATAAGACAGGTAGTCCCGCGGAACCCAAGAATTATAGGCCGATTACATGTTTGTCAACGGTCTATAAACTTCTTACATCTATCCTGACAGCAAAAATTAATATGCACATTGAGAGTATCTCAATTATGTCTGCCTCTCAGAATGGTTGTAGGAACGGGTCCCGCGGTACTAAGGAGCTACTCCTCATAGACATGGCCATAAGCCAACAGGTTCGTCGATCCCACAAGGATTTGTCGACATGCTGGATTGATTATAAGAAAGCCTACGACTCTGTTTCACATACATGGCTCATGAGGGTGTTGGAGTCGTACAAAATAGATGCAACTCTACGCACCTTCTTTGAGTCATGTATGGGGCAATGGAAGACAGTCCTTCGATATCCAGGATGTCGACCAATCCTGGGGAATGATGAGCCTATATGGATTACACGGGGCATTTTTCAGGGCGACAGTTTGAGTCCACTTTGGTTCTGCTTAGCCCTGAATGCTCGAAGCACATTGCTGGAGGATTCAGGCCTGGGCTATCGGTTGAGAAGAGGTGGTCAGGCCATATCTCACCTTCTTTACATGGATGACCTGAAACTCTTTGCCCCCAGCAATTTGCGACTGATGGAGCTACTGAAGGTAACTGAAACTTTCAGTAGCGCATGCATGTAAAGCGAGGAGAGATTATGGAATCCGAAGGGATTCAACTCTTGGATTCCAAACACCTTAGATCCCTTTCCTCGACCGAAACATACAAATATTTGGGTCTATCGGTGGTTGGTAATATTTGGGTATATCGGAAGCGTTAAGCATTAACGTAGCTGGCATGAAGCAATCGCTGAAGGAGCGCTTCTTTGGCCGCCTAAAAAAGGTATTGAACAGCCTTTTGTCGGGCGAGAATAAGGCGCCTTCAACAGTTGGGGCATGCCGGTTGTGATGTACTCTTTCGGCATACTCAAATAGACTCAGACCGAGCTCGACGCCCTGGATAGGAGGGTCCGTACGCTGCTGCCCGCAAACCGGATACATCACCCTCGTTCATCGGTGATGAGACTGTACATCCCGCGGAAATGTGGAGGTCGAGGTTTTTTAAATTCGAAAACTCTCCGCAACCGCGAGGTGTGCAGCCTCAGACAATATTTTCTTGAAACCGACGTGGGTATGCACCGAGATGTGGTCGCAGTGGACATGGGACTCACCCCGTTGTCCATGGCTAAAGAGAACTGGCGCAAACCAGTACTCACCACTGATGACCGCAAGGAGGTATGGAAAGGCAAGAAGCTTGATGGGCGCTTTTATCGGGCTCTCCATGGGCCTGATGTAGATTTCTTGGCGTCCGTGGCCTGGCTACGTTTCAGCGACCTCTTCGGGGAAACTGAAGGTGGTCTGTGCGATTATGGACGAAGTTATCTTGACGAATAACTACCGGAGGCATATCATGAAGGACGGGACGGTTGACGTGTGTCGGGCATGCCACCGTCCGGGTGAGTCCATCAGACATATTATCTCTGGTTGTTCTCGTCTTGCTAACAGCCAGTATTTGCACAGGCATAACCAAGTAGCCAGGATTATTCACCAGCAACTTGCGTTAAAATACAAACTTGTGGATTCTGAGGTACCGTACTACAAGTATGCGCCCGACCCAGTTCCCGAAAATGACCATGTCACGTTGTACTGGGATCGGTCTATCATCACTGGCAGGACTATTGTTGCCAATAAGCCGGATATAGTGGTGATAGACCGATTAGCGAGCCGCACAATGATAATCGATGTCACCATTCCACATGACGAGAACCTCGTGAAAGCTGAGAAAGAGAAACAAATCAAATATCTTCACTTAGCACACGAGGTTGTCGATATGTGGAATGTGGACTCGGCTGTCATTGTGCCGATAGTCGTTACCGCCAATGACCTGATGTCCAAAAGCTTCGACGACCACCTGTCGAAGCTCTCGTTGCGCGGTTGGATCAAGGGCCTGATACAGAAGGCAGTAAGTACTCCTCGATACGGCTCGCATTGTGAGGAGGTTCCTGTCTCTGGAGCCCTAACCACCAGTAGCTTGGACCCTGCTCCCAATACCAGCAGACTACTATTTTTTATATTTTTAAATGTTTTTTTTTATTTGTTTTCTTTTAAAAATATTTAAAAATGTAGATTATATGTGAAAAAATAAATAAACGAAATTATAATAATAATATAGGCATCGAGCGACGAATACTTCTCGCCGCCGACGAATTGTGACTAATATAATAATTTCCCTACCAACTATAAACATTATGGTACGCAATAAAGAATTGAGAATTGAGAACACCACCACCTGCGCGTCGACGGGGAGGACGCCGGCCGCCGAGCGGCTTAGGACCTCAAGGCCAAGGCGGAAATGTGCAGCACATGCGATGGACGCAATCCATCAATGAAAACGTCATGCGCTCATACTATGAGGCTACAGAGGGAGGTAACAACCTGACCGCGTACCGTGTTCGGATGCTCTCTTTGTTCCAGGTGCTTGAGCCAGCCGTCAACGTTTCGGCCCAACGACTTTCGGATCAGGTGCGGGTCATCCAGGGTAATCATATGCTGGATGATACTGTACTTGATCGCCTCCGATCTGAGATGGGTAGCCATATCATTGCCCCTCCGTCGCAGACTGTCGTACCAGTGTTGGTACCACCGTCCAACCATATCTCCAGCCACACTGACGAGGAGTGTAATGACATGGTTACAAACGTAAGTACCCAGTGCAATGACGAATTGAGGAGTGCTTTGGAGTGTGCTATTCGGGAATATCGCAGCATGCCGCTCGAACTTAGGCCACGCTTACCTCGTTTGCCCATGCATAACAAGATTAAGGCGCTGGTGGCTGCTCTGGATTTGCAGTTGTCAAAGTAAAGTAACAACTATTTCTAGTCGTATTATCTCTTATCTACAGATAATACGACTAGAAATAGTTGTTGCTTTTCAAGGATGATATCTTTTTGTAAGACTGCAATTTGAATTTTCGGATAGTACCTAATACTAGATAGGTGCTTCTCGCTTTAGCAAGATTCAATGAAGCGGGTGTTAGTGAGACAGATTAATACATACGAAGAAGAAATATTAGATAACACGAATAGTTGTTATTGAGCACCTACTGAGACTGTAGTGTAGTCAATCTATCTGCCTAGCCTTTTCCCAACGATCTTGGGGTCGGCTTCCAGTCTAACCGGATGCAGCTGAATACAAGTATTTTACATGAAGCGACTGCCTATTTGACCTTCACAACGCAGTTACTGGGTAATACGATACCCCTTGGTAAGACTGGTTGTCCGACTCTCGAGCTTCTGACGATCCACGATTGACAGCCAGGAGCAACGTCTTAACGGGCACGGAGGAATCTCGGTATGTAAAGATGGTCACCCATCCATGGACCAACCTCGGCAAGCGTAGCTTAACCTGATGGATCGACCCGTGCGATGAATAACTGTAGAGTGTAGTGTAGATTGTGAATTATGAAAGATATTTAACATCTATATGATATCACAGGAACAACTGTTATCTAGTATCTGCTCTACGAATACTTGTGATTTGTAACTGTTACAATAAATACGCCTCACTCCTACTATAATAATTTGGCAGGACACTAACTCTGTAAGCTGTACCTAAATTCAAAATGTCGGTACCTATGTTTTATTTATTTTTCTGTCCTTATATTCGAAATGAAAAGTAGTGTTTTACACGGATAAAAGTCACCAATTCCTACTCGGACTATAGTCTATATACCTCGTATGGGAGTTGGTTCCTTTCCTCCCCTGTATAACAATCTACTACATCCTATTTGTAACAAACGCAACTTAAGTTTCTTTAATTTTATTTTCTACGCTTTGCTACGATTTTTTATTCAATGAGGGCGCCACTTGGTGGCTATATACGCTTTAAAAACGTGCCAAGCCGAAGGGCCTGTCTAGTATGAAGTGGTCACTGCCGCGTATGGACATCTAAAGTATGGTGTTGTCCTCCTAGAGACAAAGCTGAAACGTCTTTTATGTGCTTGTATTTGCATCTCTTCGTCATTCAAACCGACACAGCAAAGCTGCGATATCTAATACCTTTAAACGAGCAATTCTTGTATATATCAGCATGTAGTGTCCGACCGAAAGTTCGGTTTCGGTTTCGGCCGAGTTTCGGCCAAAAATCAAGTTTCGGCGGTAGTTTCGGTATCGGCAAAAAGTGGCCGAAACTTTTGCCGAAACCGAAACTGATTTCAGAAGTTGCGGTACACTCTTGCCTAACTTCGTTTTTCGCGCAACGCTTTGGCGGACGCTGGCGGCCCTGTTCGGGAATTGTCGTGCGCAAAAAAAAAAAAAATAATATACAGTGTTTCCATTTCATGTCCTAATTAATGCAGAATAATGGGTAAAATGCAACCAAATTTCAGTATTTCAAGAAGTTTTATACTTGACCACGTGAGTTTCGGTTTCGGTTTCGGTTTCGGCCGAAACTGAAGCCACGGCCGAATATTCGGTTTCGGTTTAGTTTCGGCCGGAAAACCAGTTTCGGTCGGACTCTACCGAATACACCTGCAGGGTCGCGGGAGTGTTCGAAAGAGTCACCGCAGCCCTGGCACAGGCAACTGAAGGAACACGAGTGGGTTAGAGTCCGACACGCCACCGCCGTCCCGCTTCACCCAGAGTGGGAGAAGTTGATAATTTCCTACCCTATAAAAAAAAACCACTTCGGTCTGTCATAGACGCGTGTGGCTCTTTTCACTAAAAGCTAAATAACACCATCCGATTTCAAGGGAGTCAATTTAGGAAATCGGAAGGTGTAAAATCAGTTGAGTCCGATTTAGTGAGATTGGAAAGTCCCGATTTGACTTCCTAAATTGTATACGATTTAGGATAGTGTAATCGGATCATTACGATTTAAAGCTAAGTGTTGATAATTTAGAGACTATTATTATTTGTTTAAATTATTTAATTTCCTAAGGTCGGGATTACCCAGAAAAGAAACCACTCGTTTTTTTTTTTGGTCTGCTCCTGGTAGAATCAGAGTTAGCGACTTTCTAGCGACTTTTCGATATTCTGTCTAGCGGCTTGCCGTTTTAGGAGTCCAATTTAGTGTAGTGTTGATCGCTAGATTCCAAATTCCTTGTTAGATTGTTCCTAAATTGACTCCCTTGAAATCGGATGGTGTAATTGAGCCTTTAGCCCCCATTGCCTGTTTCACAATGAACCTAATTACTTATTAAGGCGCAGTTCTACGACTTCTAATGGTTTTTAATTGAACATCACGTCTAAACGACTAGTCTTATTTCTTTGAAAAAAATATTATGTTACTCTAGACAATTTTCGTCGTAATTCGATAGGTGAATATTTGAAATTATATTTTAGTATCCTAGTGTAATTAATTTGTAAAGTTATGTCTAACGCGGCTAAAAAGCTTATTTTTATGAAACCTTCACCATTTTAAAGATCATTTAATTATTTATATTTTAGTACAAGTTTGTAATACCTATTGTTTTATGTATAATAAATTAATAATCCGTCAAATTTCGGACAGCACTCCTTGATGTTTGAGTCATATTACTGGGTGGACTTGAGCTCAGCACAGTACCCGCAAGCTAACCACTCAAGGTCATTGGCAGTTAATATAGCCTTAAAAAGCAGCTTATTATACAAACAATAAAGAAAAACTTACTAGGCATTGTATCTGGAAATTATGTTTACTTGATGCGAAAATTTGGTCCGTTATAATGTGATTACGGAGTGAAACTTTTAATTATTTGTTTTCATGTTTTTGGGGCTGTTTTGTTACTAATTTTGTATATTATAAGGATTTCATTATTTTGGTGTCATGGTAGACGTGGAGGTTATAATTTATTAAAAGCTTTTTATCTGCTATAACGTTTCTTAGCAACGCAGCAAGAAGATTTTATTTTTTCTAATCTGGTGTTTGGTAATGTGACTTTTTTATAAAGAAGTAGGTTAGATGATGGAAAAATTAAAACAGGACTCAGAATGTTTCGTATCCAAATTAGTATGCAAAAGTGTCAGAAACTGCCGTTTAACGGCACCAACCACATTCCGTGGCACCAACAGTCAGACATCTGCAGGGAAAGTATTATGAGTTTAGTGTATTTTCTGCTGTCTCAAAAACTTATACGGTTTGTTTTTGCTCTTGAACCTGCACGGTACTGACTTTAATTAAGTATACAACCTTACCTTTACCAGCCAATCGGTCTGCGTCGTGAGGTTTTTTTAACCGCTACGTTCTGTAGCCCCGCAGACCTCCAAAGAATTTCAGCCCAAAACGTCCAGTCTCTATTTTAGTTTAAGAGACCTAAAGCAAACATAATTGCACGAACAAACAACCTAAGATCTAAACGCATTGCGAGGAAAAATAATACAACCCCATTACCGAAACTAAGTAAACCTCGTAAAACTAAACTTCTTAGTTCAATCCATCCAATTCATTTTTCCGATGATCGATTCCCGATTGATCCCAAGGTAAATTATGTATTTTTATTAAACAAACTGACTAACGAACAGATATGTCTATACAAACACACGTCTAAGTAGAAATCTAAAAAAATATACCTACGTTTCTCAAACTATTTTGGTAGTACCTACACAAGAAACAGTGTAAAATCCGAGAAAACTTTATTGAATGTCGTACAACTTAACAAGTCGTATAAAAAAAACTGAGCAAATTGTTTTTTTTTTTTTATAAATCCAACGCAATCAGCGGCGAGGCAGACGCAGCGTTGGAAAACCTCTCACAAGGTGGACCGATGGCCTGGTGAGGGTCACGGGCATCCGATGGGTGCATGACGCACAGGACCGGTCTTTAAGACAACACTTGAGGAGGCCAATGTCTAGCAGTCGTCTAGCGGACGTCTTTCGGTTGAAATGATCATAATGGTGAATCCCGAAAAAATGCATGGTTGCTTGCCGGCGGGGATACAGAAACGAAGCCACAAAAAAAATCTAGTAAAAATTTAATCAGTTTAAATTTAAAACTGTAGTTTCGAGGCCAAACTAAAAGTAAACTAATAGTTTACAAGTCGATGCTTCCGTCAGCGTATCCGAATGTATTTTATCGATGACCATTGACCATCTAACTTGTGTTTGTTAGTACATATTACTCTGCTGATTGATACTCAATAAAGATTTTTATTTAGACGTGTAACTCGGTTCCGGATATTTTTCAGATGGGTAATTATTCTGGCAGGGGAGCGCAAGCTGCGCAAGCGCAAACTACGCAAGACTTCAAGCGCTCACGACTAAAGACAGATGAATAGCCCAGTGAGGTTATAGTAAGAGTCTGGCGGATAATCTACATGATCATTCCCACGCACTAAAAAAGAGGAGAGACCGTCATTATCTATGCACAAGTCCAGACTTCGGGCTGCTACTGAGAAATTTTGGATGGTACAGCCAAATAACTCCGACTTGAAGATTAAACCTACTCTCAGCAATCACGCTTTCACCCAAAAGACCAACGACATAAATCTTCTTAGTTTAACTAATCTTTAACGAACTTTCGACTAGCAACTGGCTTGATGGATCAGTATATGAAAATGCTAGTAAAAAACATAGTTTACAAGACAACACTGAGACTGTAAGCCAGCTAAATGCAATCCGTCTGTCAGTGCCTAAAACTATTTTGATCGCATCCCACGCTTGTAATAAGGATCGATGACTATCCAATGGTCTTACGGCGATTGATTGACACCCACGAGGGGATTTCGTTAGATTTTGCACTATTTTAAATGCATTAGACTAGCTGAAGCTCGCAGCTGCTACTTGATTGACTGACTGACAAACGCACTACTAAAAAACCTTGGCAGAAATATAAAACTCAAGCAAATATAGGATACGGCGCGTAGTGTTCCACGCGCACCTCAAAGAGTTGTCAGCAAACGATGACGGGGCTCGTCATGGCCGATGCCTGCCCAGGGGTTGTGGATAAATTCAAAACAGTTACCGCGCCCCTGGCCACTCAGGGCAGGGAAGGAACAAGGGTGGGTTTTAGTCAATAAGAGTCTGACACCCCCTCCCGCTCCACCTAGAGCGGGAGATGTCATTGGATGATTTCTCACCCCACAAAAAAAAGTAAATATGGGGTCGTCCAAATACTGACATTCAAATGATTTTGGGAGTGAGAGAAAGGGAGTTCAGCAGTTTTAAGATTATAAAAATTAAGTAGGCACAATTCAACCCCGCGCCGCAAAGTTTCGTGAAATAATAACAAGTTTCCTTTACAATTTTATTTAATTTTGTGGCGGTCATAAGCGAGCGTTGGCTTATTTAATCGAGATTAAGGCAAGCGTATGCTTAGGGATAGCGGATAAATTCGTAACAGAGTTACCGCTCCCCTGGGCACTCAGGCAGAGAAGGAACACGGGTAGGTTTTAGTCAGTAAGAATCTGACACGCCCTCCCGTTCCACCCAGAGCGGGAGATGTCATTGGATAATTTCCCACCCTGCCAAAAAAAAATAAAAAAGGCAAGCGTAACGAGCCCATTCTCATCAAAAGCAACCGCTGCCATCCTATTCACGAGGTGAGCGAGCGAAGCGAGCCCATTCTCAAGCAAAGCGACTACTGCTGGTTGTTTTACGAGCTAAGCGACCAAAGTGACCCCTCACTCTAACCGTATAACTAACGTCTCACGAGTCGACTGAGTGAAGCGAGCTCACGAACAAGCTAGAGCTTGCAAAGAGGGAATATTCACACAGCAAGCGAATCCAACCACAAACTAAGCGAGCGCAAAGAAACCTCTGTATCTATTTATACTTCTCACGAGCCAAGCGTATGGGCCGCACTAGCGACCAGGGGCCCAATTCTGTAAAATAACTAACTTGTCAATAGTGTATCGGTAGTGTGTCAGTGGTGTCTCAATAGAATAGTCATTGACTTTTGGTATTCTACAAATTATTTATAATCATTGACTTGCCACTGTAGTGCCATTGAAACGCCTTAATTGAACTAATGTAATAATTGGTAGTCTGGTCTACTATAATATGTCAATAGCATTTGGAAGTTTTTGCAGAATACCAAATTTGCAACAACGGCAAAATCGACACTCTATCGACACACAACAGACATTGTTGTGTGTCGATAGAGTGTCGATGGCGTGTTGCTTAACTCAAAGTTACAGAATTTGGGGCCCAGTAAAGTTTTAGATCAAGGGCCGATTTCACCAATGAAACGAATCGCGATTAGTGTAAACTAAACTCAGTTCAAGCGTTTAATCGAGATTAGAGCTTCATTTTGCGTTTCACCGAAAACTGGGCGTTTAGAATTTAAAGTAAGACTAGTTTAGTTTGTAGTGGTGAAACGCAAAATGAAGCTGTATTCTCGATTGAACGCAGAAACTGAGTTTAGTCTAGCTAATTATAATTGGTTTCATTGGTGAAATCGGCCCTAAGAAGGCTGGATTCGATCTTTTGTCGATGGCTTGTTCGATCGAGAGGGCTCGCTTGAATTGTTATAGGACTAGGTTCGCTTGTTTAGTTTTAAGGGTTGGTTTAGCTTGATCGACTCGTAAGTAGACTCGCAGCGGTTGCAGGCTGTGATTGATAATTGGCTCGCTTCGCTTGCTTGGTTTGTAACTAACTAACCTTTTTTTCTTTTTGGGGGGTGGGAAATCATCCAATGACTTCTCCCGCTCTAGGGTGGAGCGGAAGGGCGTTTCAGACTCTTACTGACTAAAACCCACCCCTGTTTCTCCCTGCCCTGAATCCCCAGGGGCGAGGTAACTCTTTCGAAATTATTCTTAACCCCCGGGCAGGCATCGGCCATGAAGGCGAAGGCGCGCGTGGAACACTACGCGCCGTCGAGTCTCGGGCCTGGTGCTGATCGGACGGTGAGTTACCCACTACTCGCCGTCCGCAGGCCCGGGTTTTGTAACTAACCTCGTAACGTTTATTCTATGCTAATATGTAACATTGTAGCGGATATGTTTTTTTTTACATAAACCATATACAGCATGTAACAAAAACCCTGTCCGATCCTGAAGGGTATTACTTGGTATCGTACTGCGTACACATACACGTAATCGTTTAATGGATACGACATAATTATTTTTCCCCAATAAAAATAATTAATTTACAAAAAAATAAAAACTTATCAAAAGCAACACTGAGCGCTCGACAAAGTTCACCTACTGTTTCGCTTGAATGATGCCGCCTGAGCGAGACCGAGTGCCTACAGCGCGGCTAGTGCGGCGGTATCGTTTGATATAAAAATAGGTAAAATTGAAAAGATTTCGCCGGCCGGTGGAGTGTTGTCAACTTATGAAAATTTGCCATTTACTGTTAAATTTCGCATATTTTATAAAAATAAAAAATCTATAACTTTTGATTTTTATGAGTTACATTTTTTTTACAACTTTTTCTAGTACGTATGTTAAACCAGGAATATGCCTGTATTGGATCGGACAGGGTTTTTGTTACATGCTGTATATTCTGAAAATCGTAAACCATTTAATAAAATCGATGGTAACTAAAAAACCAGGGCCCGACAAGTCACAACGTGATTCGTCAAAAGGAACGTAGGTACGGAAAGACCGTATAAAAATAAATCATGTCGTATCTTGAAAGCCCTGAAAAAATGGTTTATATTAATATACTGACTACATGACTCATATACTTTCAAATTTATGAATCCAGTCAGTTTTCACGAAAACTCTTCGTCAGAAAGAATGTGTCACACTCATTCTAAAACGATGATAACATAATATAAATAAATATTAGCCAGTAACTGTCTTACGGCAAGACAAAAGTCTGTAAACAGAGAACAAGCCCGAAGGTTGATATGAAACGATGGATTCGTTTCATATCAACCTTCGGGCTCGCTAAACCTTTGGGTACCTACGTAACACCCACCACATCTGTGTGATGCTTTCCTCAAAAGTTCATCTCAGACATTAACGTACATGGTTCTCATATGATTTGGACAGTTCATACGTATTATATGGACTTTAAAAGATATTTTGACCTCTGAGTTTGTTTCGATGTTTCTTCTCAGGGTAATCAGCTAAGAAACACCGGTCTTATCTCGCTTGAACTGACAAAAAATATTGACGTTAATTAGAAAATAAATATCATTTATCACCCCTTGTGGGCGTAACAAGAATCTATAGTTACATATCGTACAAGCTTCCAACTGCCAATATGTTGCATTCTGCAGAGGACAATGATTTATCCTTAATAAGAAATGTCCATTATAATACATAATTATATTGTACTAGCTGACCTGACAGACGTTGTCCTTACAAGCTATAAACTGTCAAACGCGCGAAGTTTAGTCGTTAAGTTTTCTGAAAATTTCTAATTTTCCGCGCAACTTTCTCAATTTTTTATGAGCAATAACAAACACAACAAAAAAAGAATTAGCAAAATTGGTCAATTCGTTCACGCGTGATGCCGTGACTAAGGAAATAGGGATTCATTTTTATAAATATAGATTATGATTGCTCGAGTAGTGGTGGCCCATTGGTAACGGCCGC
Organism: Polia nebulosa; assembly: GCA_951329385.1. Taxonomy (NCBI): domain Eukaryota; kingdom Metazoa; phylum Arthropoda; class Insecta; order Lepidoptera; family Noctuidae; genus Polia; species Polia nebulosa. The sequence goes on along the minus strand of OX589610.1, from coordinate 16,015,896 downwards.
GACTTGCCTGTAAGTTGTAGGTCATGGGTCCGAACCCTGGCAGTCGCATTGCTTTGTGTATATTAATTCATCACCACTGCTCTCACAACGATGAAGGAAAACATCTTGAGGACCAACCAACCCGCATTCGAATCTATGGTAAACTTTTGAGATAATTTGGGAGGATTTGGCCCGGCAGATTGCGGTTTGGTAATAGCAAAATCAGTGGCGTTCGTAAGTGCAGGGGTAGCGAATAATGCCCAGGGGTAGCGGATAAATTCGTAACAGAGTTACCGCTCCCCTGGGCACTCAGGCAAGGAAGGAACAGGGGTGGGTTTTAGTCAGTAAGAGTCTGACACACCCTCCCGCTCCACCCAGAGCGGGAGATGTCATTGAACGATTTCCCATCACCAAAAAAAAAAGGTGTGTAGTCACTTGGGGCACTCCAGCATTTGGATCGTGTTTTGACAGGGGCACTGCACTCACAGTGGGATCACGGATCTATAATAATAATAAACTAAATTCAATTAAATTCAAATGGGGTCTCCATTTGAATTTAATTGAATTTAATTTATTTAAAAACAAGCCAAGCTCAAGTTGTGTTTACAGCTGCCTACACTCACAACTAATTAGTTTCCAAAGCCTCTACAACATCTCCATCTAGTCTACCACGCAATACATTCCAGAAAACAGAGTCCATGAAGCTGATGACACCGTTTAGAATCAGTTCAGTAGATTAACAGCTCACAAACATTGCGCAGGACACATAAATCAAATTATACAGACTAGAAACAAAAATAAACAATAACTCTATCGGTTTTCTGGTTAAAGCTTGCTCAGTTATGAACTAGAATGCTATAGAACGTGGCAGTTAACAAGAGAGAACAGAAGAAGAAGACGTGAAGTACTGGTCCCAAGTAATAAAGGGACGAAGGTAGAAAATAAACTTTTTGGGAACACATTCATTGTGCGTACAGCGAAGGAGTAGAATTTCTTGCCGGAGTCTGTGTTTCCTGATAGCTACAACCTAGGAGTCTTTAAGTAAAGAGTGAATAGGTTACTTCTAGGCATGTGTGCTTTAACGTCGACCACCATCAGGTGAGATAGTGGTCAAACGCGAGCCTGTCTGGTTAATAAAAAGTGGTGATAATGATTTATGGGCCAACCTCCGCATAAGTGGCGCCCTCATTGAATGAAAAATCGTATCTTAGCATAGAAAATAAAGATTAAAGAATCCTATGTATCGTTTGTTACAAAGAGGCTATGGTATTTTTACGTGGTTAAAACAGGACTCAAAATGTTTCGTATCCAAAGTAGTAATCAAAAGTACCAAAAACGGCCGTTTATGACACTTTTGCTTACTACTTTGGATACGAAACATTTTGAGTCCTATTTTAAAAACGTAATAAAAAAACTTTTGTACAAAAAAATAGAACTGACTTCCAAAAAAGTGCAAAATAACTTTATTCAAAAGTCGGTGTTTCTGGTTTTGTGTCTTCGTTTTTTGACACCAACTTTTTCTGGAAGGTGGTTCTATTTTTTTGTATAAAAGCTTTTTATTTTTAACCGACTTCAAAAAAGGAGGAGGTTCTCAATTCGACTGTATTTTTTTATGTGTGTTACCTCGTAACTTTATAGTAGGTGAATCGATATTAAAGATTTTTTTATTTGAAAGCTGTTGCTTCACATGTGGTCCCATTTTAATTTGGTGAAGATCTGATAAAGAACTGCGGAGATACACAATGGAACTCTTCAATAAATGATAGCAAACCTTCCAGAATTACTGCAATCGCATGTCTGTGTATTGTTTTCACCACTTCACAGCATTACATCACGCTGATACGCTCTGAAGGGGTACACGGATTTGTACAGTTCACCCTGATACACCCTAATTTCACCAACTTTGTTCAAATATCCTATTTTTGGGGCTATCAGTTCGGGCATAACTTTACTATTAATTTAGTTTTAGAATACAGGAACGAAAAAATTAAAAAAAAAAACTTTTTCCAAAAAAAAAACAACCGACTTCCTTAAATAATACAAAAAAATGCAAAATAACTTTAATTTCGGAAGTTGGTGTCAAATAATGAAGAAACCAAACTAGAAACACCGACTTCCGAAATTAAAGTAATTTTGCATTTTTTAGTATTATTTATGGAAGTCGGTTGTATTTTTTTTTTGTAAAATGTTTTTTTTTACTTTTTAGTTGTGGTTCCCCATTAAACTGTGTTAACAATTCATAGACATACGATCGCAGCAATCGCGGTTGATTTGCTGTCAATTTTTGAAGTTAATTAATAATATATTTTGTTTTTTGTAGTGAGAGTTAGAGAGTGATTTCAAAATGGAATTTCCCTAGGCCTTTATTAAGACCCATTGTATAAAATGCGAAGATGTCTGGCTGTGCAAAACTGGCGGATAGATCGCAGTACCTGTGCGCAAAAAGGGTCAAACGCTCCTAGACACAGACAGATCATCATCATCATCATCAGCCTTTTAATGTCCCCACTGCTGGGGCACAGGCCTCCTCTCTGTGAGAGGGTGTGGCCGTAATCCACCACGCGGGCCAAATGCGGATTGGTGAATGTCAGTCATGTCTTCGAATTTTTGGTTCTAGGACATGCCGGTTTCCTCACGATTTTTTCCTTCACCGTTTTGAGAGCAGTGGTGATGAAATAATTTACACAAAGTAAAGCGCCTGCCTGGGTTTGAACTCACGACCTACAACTTGTGAGTCGCGGCGAATACCCACTGGGCCACCACTGCTCTCACATAGACAGATGCAACGCAACAATTCGACAACAAAACCAAACAATGCAACCAAAGAGAATAAAACCACTTTATAGTCATTGAATGCAACGCAACCTACACAATTAATTATGTACATGTAGAGCAATTTTAGAACACTTTCTATGAACGCGTTATCGCATCATTTTCGCATTGTAATACAAATAGATTATGGAATCGTGTTGTTTTCATAACGACATAAATATCTGCTCAATGTCGTTTTATTTTCAAGATCGCGTTACACGGTTATTTTTACTGTGACATTGAATAATCTGTCATTATGTAGGGCAAGGGAATATGAAGAAATCACGACACGAAAACATTGTAATTGTAGGTGATAGTCATCATCTTCCTGCCCTTATCCCATGTTACTTGGGGTCGGCGCAACACGTTGTTTTCTTCCATTCTATCCTGTCAGCCGTCACGCTATCACTAACTCCCTTTTCTTTCATATCACTTCTAACACAATCCATCCATCTTTTCTTTGGCCTCCTTCTCCCTCTCCATCCATCCACATTTATATTCATAACTCTTTTAATTACATGTGTTTCATCCCTCCTTTTCACATGACCATACTAATATAAGCGGTTCCCTTTCAACTTTTCTGTCACTGGCGCCACTTTTAAACTACCTCTAATGTACCTACTCATTTCTCACTGTATCCATCTCAACATTCTCATCTCCGCCACATGCAATCTTTTTTCATCCGTCTTTTTCACATCCCAATTGTAGGTAAGAGTAAATTGAACTAGTTAGAGATAAGAAGGTTCAGGAGTGGCGACCGCATACTGGAAGACGCAGCGTGGAAGGTCTCCCACAAGACACATCGTGCCAGATGACTTCGTGTGGGTCGCGAGAATCCTATGGATGCGAGACGCACAGGACCGGTCGTTGTGGTGACACTTGGGGAAGGCCTATGTCCAGCAGTGGACGTCTTTCAGCTGATGAAATGAGATGATGATGAAGAGATGATGAACTTAAAAGAAAAATATCTCCATTGCAATGCAAAATTAAATCAATCCGTTAGTGTCAAATTCACCATACCTGCAAGAGGTATGCGTGAGTTCAAAGTACTTACCAACACTACTCAACCTTCAAAATTTTGTTGATGAGAAAATAAGTTATGTTTGGAGGCTCAGGGATCTTGGAATATTAAGTAAACTTGCTACACATACATACGTGACCCCTCTTTAAATAACTACAGAATCCTGAGATATTGTCCAAGCAGGTCAACTTAGTTTAAACCTTCGTCATAGTTTTAATAGCGGGACAGCTTTTTTTTTTTTTTTTTTTTGGGGGGTGGGAAATCATCCAATGACTTCTTCCGCTCTAGGGTGGAGCGGAAGGGTGTGTCAGACTCTTACTGACTAAAACCCACCCCTGTTCCTCCCTGCCTCGAGTGCCCGGGGGCGAGGTAACTCTTTCGAATTTATCCTCCACCCCCGGGCAGGCACCGGCCGTGGCAGGCCCCTTCCCTTGGCTGACAACTCTTTGAGGCGCGCGTGGAACACTACGCGCCGTCGACTCTCGGGCCTGGTGCTGATCGGACGGCGAGTTACCCACTACTCGCCGTCCGCAGGCCCGGGTCTACGGTGGCCGGAGATCGTCTCGCGGCCCCTGGCGTCTCCTGCGGCGGTCGCGGCTGGGGGCGCTAGGGCGACTCGGCCGTTGCTGAGCCTCCCTAACGTGTGCCGCCTCCCTCTTCGCGAGCATTACTGCTTCGCAGAAGGAGGAGACGGCCTCCCATTCCCTCTCGCTCCGTACCATGGCCTGAACCAGGGCACGGCGCGAGAGGTCGCTGTCGCCTATCGCATCCACGAGGACACGGCGGTGCTCTGCCCAAGCGGGGCAAACCTCCACCGTATGCTCCACCGTGTCCTCTGGGCGATCCTCGCAGTGGAAACACTCAGGGGTCACCTCCGCCCTGATCCGACACAGGTACCTCCCGAAACAGCCGTGTCCGGTGAGCACCTGCGTCAGGCGGAAGGTGAGGGCGCCGTGACGCCTCTCCAGCCACTCCTCAAAGAGGGGCACTACCGCCTCGATGGTGGCGTGCCCAGCGCTGGGTTGCGACAGTCGCTCTCTCCATGTCACCATGAGATCCTGCCGGAGCTCGGTCCGCCGAGCCGCGAGTTGTCGCGGCAGCGGAGTTTCGCCCCGGCGTTTGGCCTCCTCGCGCCACTCGTACAGGTGCGCGAGGATTTTTGCCTCCAGATCCCACGGTGACAGTCCGGCAAGGAGGCTCGCCGCCTCACGGGAGATCGTGCGGTATCCGCGGATGATACGGATCGCCATGACCCTCTGGGACGCGTTCATCAGGCGAGCTGATCGCTGCCTCAACGAACGCGCCCACACCGGTGCCCCGTAGAGGGCCATGGACCGCACGATCCCCGCGTAGAGCCTCCGGCAGGAGGCGTTTGGCCCCCTCAGATTGGGTAGGAGCCGCTTCAAGGCGGCCCCGGCCCTGTCCAATCTGGGAGCCAAACGTCGAAAATGTTCGACGAAGTTCCACCGGCTGTCGAGGACGAGTCCCAGGTACTTCATCGTACCCTCGACGCCGATGCGAACCCCTCCTACCGTGATCTGGGAACCCGCAGGTGGCGCGTTCCGACGACCATGAAAACACATGGCCTCGGACTTGTGCAAAGCCACCTCGAGTCCCAGTTGCCGGATCCTCTCTATGACTGTCGCAACCCCGCGTGTCATAAGTTCGGCCGCCGCCTCGTGCGACCTCCCCTGCGTCATAAGTTCGGCCGCCGCCTCGTGCGACCTCCCCGGTCCAGCAGTTAAGCAGGGAAATCTCTTTAATCATAAATCTTTAGGCGACCTACTGCCAACCACTGTGGCCAAGTTTAACAACTACAAACCAGAAACTAGAGAAAAGTAAATAAATACATATACGGAACCGAATTACAAAACTCATTGATCTGTAGCAGGTCAATGATAAAACTACTTTGAATATTGCACAGGAAGACAGTGTAGCATTGTTTTTTTTAAATTATAATTGGTAAACTTAAAGTTTTAAAGTTAACGTTAAGTTTAATACATGATACATGCTTGCCAATTATAAATTTTCACAATACAGTACAATGAATAACAATGTTTCAGACAATAGATACGTTCTACAGTATAAATATGCACAGCCAAAAACGAAGTTTATGTTTTCGAAAATTGGTACTTATAAGGCGGAGGACATCTTGAAGTAGGTGCGCCAGAAGACGAGGTACACGCCGAGGGTGCAGTTACTGGAGTCACACTGCAACGTCAACTTTAAGGCGTTCGTGGTGCGTGTACCGAATTATTGTCTCCCCTCGTCATGGAAGAAGACTTTACGCCGCAGGACGTGGTGTTACGTCGCTTTCGACGACGAAAACCATAGGACAGCACAAAGTCAGACTAGTGCAGGGTGAAGTGCTACTAACATAGTCTTAAGCCTTATTTATTTGGTAGCGGATAAATCGGTAACAGAGTTACCGCTCCCCTGGGCACTCAGGCAGGGAAGGAATAGGGGTGGGTTTTAGTCAGTAAGAGTCTGACACGCCCTCTCGCTCCACCCAGAGTGGGAGATGTCATTGGATGATTTCCCACCCTACGAAAAAAAAAAGACTTATTTATTATCACAAGTTTTGTTATATTAAAATATGTATGTTTAGGCTAAAGTATTTTTCTATGAGCCATTTATTTCAGGCGATTGTGTCGCCTGAAATAAATGGTTAAAATAAGATCACAAACAAAAACATTTATTTCAACTAAGTTCGATTGAATATTTGGAAGAAATTGAGAGAAACCTTTGGCCAGTGTTGTGAGACAATTGTTCGCCAAATACTAAAATAAGTAGTACTGTTTTTAATTGGCTCAGCCAATTCAAATTGTAAACTGACAGATACTGACTAGATATGAAAATGAAACTCTTTTTTTTTTTAAGGAAATTGTGTAATTTGTAATACATTTATGACGTGCTCAGCATTATTCCTCATAACCATTTCAAATAAATAATAATAAAATTACCTAAAGCTTGATTCATTTGAATTCACAGAATTTTAATGAACTATTCATAATAAGATGAATTATGTGAATAACCCTGTGTTATTTCGTAGAAAAAAGTTCTTGGTAATTTCTGCGGCCGTGAATCGCCCACGAATGTAATAAAAGTATTGGCTTTAGGGTCAACTCACACTTAGATGCGAAGTTTTTTACCCGACTGCGCGACGCAAGGGAGGGTAATGTCTTTATCAGCCTATGTATACATACATATGTATATTTGTTCCTAGAATAGAATAGAATAGAAAAGGGACTCCTTTATCCGCACTTAGACTCTCATTTGGTCCGTTGTGCGTGGGGGTTTCTGGCTAACATAGCCAGCCCAGCGCCGCCCAGAAGCACAGAAGCTTCCTGGGAGCTTCGCAGGCTTCGCGGAGCGACCTCACTGTTCCGAGAATTTGTTCAAGCTGGGTGGCCACGGCCTCGCGTTCCAGGATGACGTGGGCGGCTGATTCTTCGGCGTCAAAACATCCTCTGCAAAGAGGGCTGTCCGTGATGCCTAGATTGAAAAGATGCTTGTTTAAGAGACAGTGGCCCGTAATTGTCCCTATCATTATTTTGAGGTTATTTTTATTGAGGCTAAACAATCGTTTGGTTAGTCGTGGGTGGATGCTCGGCATGGCCATTCTCGATTGCCTGCAGTCTGTTGCCATCTCTTGTTGTGGAGATCAATTGATCTCTGTCGTATCCATGTATGGAATTGCGAGTAAGGCAGGAGAAGCAGTAGGTATGGGGCCAGCACTGTCATCTCGGAACCTCTCTTCGCAAGTTCGTCCGCGGTGTCATTGCCCAGGGATCCACTGTGTCCCCTGATCCACTGGAGTGTAATTCGGTTTGATGACGAAATGCTTTCCAGAGCCAGGTGACACTCTAGAATTAATTTGTTGTTTGTCTGTCTGTTGAGCACTGCAAGGTTGTCCGACACAAATCTGATGCCATAGTTTTGTATCCCCAGACGCTTTACGGCCATTGCCGCCTGCGTCAGGGCGACAGGCTCACACTGGAAAATCGAGCTGCGTTCGCCTAGCGGTATGTGGAATTTTATGTTAAGGTCTAGAGAGTATATACCAGCCCCTGAATCGCTGCGTATTTTCGAGCCATCTGTGTAGATGCGTACTTCATCGACACCTGACTGGTATCTTACTTACTCTGCTGTTTGTATATGGTAGTTTTTGTTGAACGTTATACCCAGAATACCCAACCGTATTCTGTCACACGGGGCAGCGATTAGTGGTTGGTACTCGATCGCCCGGTCCAGGATACCTGCATGAGCGCTGGTGTGGTTCTTGCCCCAAATGCCTAGATGCATAAACCTGATGGCAGCTAGTGTCGCCTCTTGCTGTATGAATAAGTCAAGGGGAGTTAATTTCAGTGCTATCTCCATTGCCGTTGTTGGAGTGGTTCTCATGCAGCCAGTTATAGCTGAACAGGCCAACCACTGGAACTTCTGGAGCCTAGTGCTGGTGGTTGAGAGTTCCGTCCTCGTCTACCACACTAGAGACCCGTAAGTCAGCAGTGGTCTGATCACGGTAGTGTAGAGCCACAGCGTAATCTTCGGAGAGAGCCCCCATGTTCTTCCTATCATTTTTATGCATTGATAGAGTGCGGTCGTGCTTTTGTTCAGTTTGTAGTCAAGGTGCTTGTTCCATAGCAGTTTACTGTCAAGGATGACTCCTAAGTACTTGACTTCTTCTTTGAGCGTTAGTTCGGTGTTAAAGAGTTTTGGTAGTTTATAAGGCCCGAGAACTCTTTTGTTGGTAAACATTATTAGTTCTGTTTTTAAAGAGTTGAACAATAGCTCGTGTTTAGCACACCAGCCCTCGATTGTTCTGAAGGCTTTTATCATGAGGTCACATAGGACACCTTCAAAATGCCCAGAGATTATGATAGCTATGTCATCTGCGTAACCCACTGAGTACAGACTGGTAACAATGAGCTCTGTAATGAGTTCATTCACGATTATATTTGTTCTTTTGTGGCACTATAGAGACCAAACGCGTGGGCTGATTTTGATAATTCTTAAGTCAATTAATTCGTCTTAACCTTGAGAGTGCTACTAAAGACATGACAGTAATCAAAATACAATATGGCGACAACCAGACGCTATATTGTGGATAAGAAAAAACTTAAAGTCGACAAATTATATTAAGTGGGGTATCAAAATAAAGGGTTCGACGAGACGATTCGATGCAGTTGGTGGCATGAAATCAATAATTGAACTAAAATAACTGGCACCAACTGCATCAGACTGCTTCAAAAGTGACTTGTTTGTAACTTTTTAGTTGTTTTTTTTACAGTCGGGTTTTTGAAAATATTCAATTTTGTTTTAAAGTAACTATTTAATATAGAACTTTCATCATTATTCTCATCCCCTCATCTTCCCGTCATCCCCTTCGAACCTAACCTTCCGTGCCGGGGTGCCCTAAGTTTCCGAGCTCCTGTCGCTCGCTCTTGGACGACCTTTCATTCAGATTCTCACCACTTTATTTCATGAGGTTCTCTATCAGTAAAATAGGAGTACTTACAAACAAGTGCATTTCGAAGAAGGGTTCTGTCGAAGTAGTGTTTTTCGAAGGTGTATGTTGTCGAAGTATGTTCTATCGGACTAATGTTAGTCGAATGTATGTTCTGTCGAAGCAATGAGTTGTCGAACTATTGTTTTACGAAATTGGGTCCGTGTTGAAATACTTAACTGTCAAAATTCCGTATTACTACCGTAAAAGTTGTTTGCATTTTGCAAAATTTGTGTCTATATGTATAAGTAAATAGATGTGTAAAAAGTACACTAGATTTCCGTGTCTCAAATTTGTGTTTCAAATTTCAATATGTTAGTAAGATTCGGTTTCGGCTGAAAAACCAGTTTCGTGCGGACATTATTAATTACATCTGGTGATTTTTTTACAATTTGGAACGCGCTCCTTCTTAGTGAGATTTGATCCATGGCCAAGTAGGCGCAGCGATGCGTCTCGGTGTGAGCTAACCCTTAAACTATTGGCATTAGATACCGTCATACCGTGTAAAGATAGTGTAACGTATTTTTAACTGTTTATTAATAAATATCTAATGATGACTGAGTCACGATGCGTGAGTGCGTGACAAACACTTGTGAACAGATTTCGTTTTATTTAATTTAGGAAGGTGCGGATTAAAAATAAAAACACGGTCATTCATCCCATAAAGTTTACGTGACTTTAGCCCAGTTCCAGGGAAGAAAATTCTCGCAAAATTAATGTGAAAAATTATCGAGCCTGCCGTGATTCGTTGAATGTCAACAGCCAACAATTTACGTTTGACAACTTGCACACACAATAATCCTAATCCTACTATCCTACTTCCTACTATATAATATTATAAATGCGAAAGTTTGTATGTTTGTTTGTTTTATGTTTGGCTGAAGGTTACGTAAAAACGGCTGAAGGGATTTCAATGAAATTTTGCACACAGGTAGGTCATAGCCTGGATTAACACATAGGCTACTTTTTATACCCGTAAATGACAAGACTTAGCGAAGGCTGAGGTGGAAGTAGAAATCTAAAGTCAAGCTGAACGAGCGGTATACGCTCACAAAGTACTCGTACCAGGAGACCAGAAACTTGAGAAGTAATAAGTGAATTGGTTACTTCTAGGCAAGCGTGCTCCATCTTCGACCACATCATCGCTTACCATCAGGTGAGATGATGGTGGTCAAACGCGTGCCTATCAATAATAAAAAAATGACGTGTGGCACTCGGAGACTGCCGCGGTAAAGCTATTGCATAGCATTTTTTATCAACTTATGCAATTATAATTATTTATTTATTTTATTTTTATGCAGTATTTTTTTTTCTTTGTTTTTTTTTCTTTGATATTAATTCAAGTTACACAATTTACACGAACGTAAGAAGTTACACTTCTTTGGCGTAACAAGATCAATATATAAATAATCATCATCATCATCATAGGAGAGGTAGAGATTTACAAATTACCAGGAGACCAGAAACATGAGGAGAAGTATTTCGAGGACTGAAATCATGAGCGATAAAGACTCACAAACTACCAGGAGACCAGAAACACATAAAGTATACCGGGGCAGGAATCGTAGGAGGTAGAGAGAGATTCACAAATTACCAGGAGAACCGAATCGTAAAGAAGTAAAATTTCCGAACGGTATAGACTCACACACTCCCAAGAGATCAGAATCACAAAAAGTATTCCGAGGCTGAGTACATGAGAGGTAACATCTTGAATAAGTATTTTCGGTGCTGGAATCCTGAGCGGTATAGATTCTTAAACTACTAGGAAAACAGAAGCATGAAGAAGAGAAATTTCAGACCTGCACCCGGATGAAGGCAAAACTACCAGGGTGCCAATCGTGAAAAAGTTAATCTACTAATATGTATTATAAATGCGAAAGTTTGTATGTTTGTTTGTTTGTTTGTATGTTTGTATGTTTTTTTTTTGACAATAATAACAACGGACTATAACTACAATACATATTATACTAAACTAATAAATAAAATATGTACAAGAGGCATAAAAGAAAATGTAATGTTTGTATGTTTGTATGTTTGGCTCAAGGTAACGCAAAAACGGCTGAAGGGATTTCAATGAAATTTTGCATACAGGTAGGTCATAGCCTTAATTAACACATAGGCTACTTTTTATCCCGGTAAATGACAAAACTTAGCGAAGGCTGAGGTGGAAGTAGAAATCCAAAGTCAGGCTGAACGAGCGGTTAAGCTCATAAAGTACCAGGAGACCAGAAACATGAGAAGTATTTCCGGGGCTGGAATCATGAGCGGTAAAGTCTCGCAAAGTACCAGGGGAATTTTCGGGGCTACAACTCTAAGCGGTATAGCTTCGCAAACCACCAGGAGACCAGAATCAAGAAAAAATGTTGCCGGGGCTTGAATTTGAGTGGTATAGATTCACAAGTTACCAGGAGATCAGAATCACAAAGTATATTCCGAGGCAGGTATTATGAGATGTAGAGATTCACAAATTACCAGGAGACCAGAAACACAAAAAGTATTCTGGGGCAGGAATCGTAGGAGGTAGAGAAAGATTCACAAATTACCAAGAGTACAGAATCGTGAAGAAGTAAAATTACCGAGCGGTATAGATTCACGCATTATCAGGGAGCGGGTGGGATCATAGGAGGGTAGCATCTTGAATAAGTGTTTTCGGGGCTGGAATCCTGAGCGGTATAGATTCTTAAACTACAAGGAAAACAGAATAATGCAGAAGAGAAATTTCAGACCTGCACGCAGATGAAGCCGCAGGTAAACTATCGGTGCCAAAATCATGAAAAAGTTAATTTAACATAAATAACAAAACTTCGACGTCAAACGTCCAAACATCCGCGCCGCGACAAAGGTGGCGGCGACCTCTCGCACCCAGCCCTGGTTCAGGCCATGGTACGGAGCGAGAGGGAATGGGAAACAGTCGCCGCCTTCTGCGAAGCAGTAATGCTCGCGAAGGCGGAGGCGGGACGCGTGAGGGAAGCTCAACGGAGTGCCCCTCACAGCCCCCCGGCCGCTACCACCGCAGGAGAGGTACTGGGCGTACTGGGCGTAGGACGTCGCGAGACGATCTCCGGCCACCGTAGACCCGGGCCTACGAACGGCGAGCAGTAGGTAGCTCGCCGTCCGATCAGCACCAGGCCCGTGAGTCGACGGTGCGTAGTGTTTCACACGCGCATTAGTGTCAGCCACCACTGACGGGGCTCATCGTGGAAGCTAGTAATATCATAAATGCGAAAGTTTGGATGTATGGATGGATATTTCCAACTCAATCACGCCAGAACGACAGGATGGGTCGGGATGAAATTTGGCACAGAAATAGATAGAATAGATACGAGTATGTCTGGAATAACACATTCTACTAATTAACCGACTTTGAAAAAGGCGGAGCTTCTATGTTCGACTGTATGTATGTTTTTTTTTTTTCTTTTTTTTTATATGTATGTCCAACGATTTCTCTGTCAGTTGTGGACCGATTTTCAATTTTTTTTTTATCCGAATGAATATGGTCCCATGTAAATTTTATCGAAATTGCTTCAGCGCCTTTTGAAAAACTAAACAAAAACGTAGGTACGAGTATACATAGATGACGTTTTGGCTGTCTTCAATTACGAGTATGTTTAAATTCCACGTTCCATTTTATTGGGGTTTCTAGTTCTGGGGTACAACAACCAAAAAGTAAAAACTAAAAAAACTTTTTTACAAAAAAAACAACCGACTTCCAAAAAAGAAATACACTAAAAATTTAAAAAATAACTTTAATTTCGGAAGTCAGTATCAAAAAACGAAGAAATCTATATACTATATACAAACACCGACTTCCGAAATTAAAGTTATTTTTTTTTAATTTTTAGTGTAGGTAGGTACCTATTTTCTTTTTTGGAAGTCGATTGTTTTTTTTTTTTTTTTTGTAAAAAAGCTTTTCTATAAATGCGAAAGTTTGAAAATGGACCAACCACATTTACTTACATAAGAAAGCTTTTCCGATTCATGACGCACCTAAATACCTACATAGAATACCTACCTTTCTGTCACAAACTTTATGTTTCTACTCATGCGTCATAATTCGTAAGGGGTTGAGGATAAATTCGAAAGAATTACCTCGCCCCTGGGCATTCAGGGCAGGGAAGGAACAGGGGTAGGTTTTAGTCAGTAAGAGTCTAATACGCCTTCCCGCTCCACCCAGTGCGGGAGAAGTCATTGGATGAATACCCACCTCCCCAAAAAAAATACAAAAGGCGTCCGTTACAGGCCCATGGCCCATGCAAGCGGCAGTCAGTTGCTGTCAAAAGTCAGTCATGATTTTTGGAATTGAGTGCCGCTTTTTTTCCGTTGCATGATGCAAAAAACCGGCCAAAGGCGTGTCGGACTCCGCACATTTAGGGTTCCGTATCAAATGAGGGAATTTCAAATAAAAAACCTGTTTTAATTAATATATTTCGGTATTTGTTAGTAAAATATACGTATAAATATTATCACCAAATTTCAAGTTCATAGGTCAATGGGAAGTTAAAAAATTCTATGCAACAAAATTTTGTGACAGACGACGGACACGTGAGTCTGCAGCATTAGGGCTCCGTGTGGACCCTTCGGGCACGGAACCCTAAATATCAACGTATCGGGTTTTCTTCATGCAACCATCAGTCATTGTATTAGACGATAGGTTATCTGTCAGTCACAATCTTGACTGTGTTTAAACTGACAGCAAAACCTATCGTGTTATGGACGTCTAATACTTTCATTCGGCACATCTGTTATCTATATACTTCTTTATCCTACAAAAAATATAGGTAACATACTGATAAGCCTATCAAAAGTAAACTACTATTAACGATACTTAAGTACATATCACAGTTCCATAGTAATAACTCGGTATAATTATGTTATCGCTAATCTAATGCCAGGCTAATATCTAAAGCTTTTAGGCACAATTAGTGACAATAGTACGAGTATGTAACAAGGACCGGGTGCCTCGAGAGGTTTCGTGGTGGGCCCTTAATGAGAAATGTGTGCCTGGGAAGTATATGCAGTTGATCCGAGCGATGTACAGTTGATGCAGTACCCAAGTCCGGTCTGCAGTGGGCGGACAGTTTTAGTGTAGCGGTCGGTTTGCACCAGGGGTCGGCTCTCAGCCCTTACCTCTTCCTGATGATAATGGACGCTCTGACGTCGGACATCCAGGAAGAGGCTCCCTGATGAATGCTGTTTGCTGATGACATTGTGCTGGTTGCCGAAAGCGGCTTAGAGATCCAGAGCAGATTGGAGACGTGGTGGCAAAGACTGGAGAGTGTGGGCCTGAAATTGAGCAGAACCAAAACGGAATATCTGTTCTGCGACTATTGACAGAGAAAACAAGTAATATTTGAATTTTAAATTAAAAAAGGAAGGAAAGAACGTAATTTTGGAATAAAGGTCATGAAATAAACAAAGCTTTAACACTGCCTTGTTACAAGTACAACCTACTTATGTATTTATAGCAAACTAGCTTACCGTAGCGTCTTCGCCCGCGTCGAAGTTGGAAATGATCTCAAATTAACGTACAATCCAATTTATCAAATCAAATAATCAAAACTCATTTATTCAAACTAGGCTGAGGGGCAGCATTTTTGAACGTCAAAGTTCTACATAAAGGCAGTCCGTCAAAAACGCCCGCCCGTCACCACTTCCTAGTGTTTTAGCTGGGTAGAAACAGTAGCGCAACAATTCCCCAGCAACACATATCTCTGTTAAGAGGGAACAGGGGCTGCGATTCTCCATACAAATGTATTCCCATTTTTTCTTCCTGAATAATTCCTCTAGAGCAATCATTTTTTTATTCATAAAGTCAAGGTCTGCTGTTGACACGTCCCTGTCATTTCCTTTTTTCAGCAACTAATAAGTAAAGAAAATATGACCCATCAAAAATGACAAAAAATGGCCATACTTTTACCGCCGTTCTTAGAGGACTACCGGACAAATTCGAAAAGTTTTAACATAAAACATTTAATAGGGACCTAGACATACCTTTTCTTAAAAATTTGGTGCCAAAAATAATTGAATCGGCTCAGTTTTCGAGGAATAAAATGGGAATACGAAACGTCGATCTCGTCCAAAATTTTGTCATAAAATCGGTCTGAGTTGCAGCTGTCCCTATCGCACTCTACGAGGGCAGGCTTGAGGGAGCATGATAGCAATAGTTTCTTCAAATACCTATTTTGTAAATTTTCCCTCTTAAGTTTGAAGAATTTGAATTTATACAATAGTTTGCAAAGTAATTAATTCCCGTTATAACAAGTATCGTATGTCCTTTTTCAAGGTTCAATCTATCTCTATACGAATTTCATTAAAATTGTTTCAGCGGTTTAGGCGTAAGTAGCAAACAAACAGAGCTACTTCTGCATTTATAATATTATTATTATGGATTGAACGATAAGCTGGCAGTTCTATGAACTTCCTTCCGAAATGGATAAAAATAATATTATTTGATATCACCTTATTTGTATTTCTGAAGAGGGTAGGTAAGCCTGACAGAAGTGAGAATTGGACAGCGCCTTCACTTCGAGTAGGGCCAGCTATGAAATAAAGATGCTGGACTGTCAGACCTACTTGTGACACAAATTATTAAGTGCATTTTACTACCAAACGCATTTAAATCGAGTTTACTGCTTTATTTCGAATGTCATAATTATGCCCGATGGCTAATTTCCCGAAGTCATCAGATCGAACGTCCGAATTGCCGAAATACCTATGCATCGATGTAGGTACCACAATTTCGAATAGCCATTTGAGAGAGATCGAGCGTCCGTTTCGCTGAAAAGCCATTGCAACGCTAGTCCTATCCATCTAATGTCTATTGGCCTGAATGACGTGCCAGTAAGTCGAAAGCTATTGCACATAAAACTAACGCGTCGGGAACCAACGAATAAGGTAACAATAGATCTTTTATTGTGTCTGTTTCTTCGGTAACTGACGCGAAAAATAAAATATTTTTTTTAAACAAGCATCTGGGACAATGAACTAAAAAGTTAAAAATAAATTCTAGTAAGTATTTGGTGTGTAGGTACTTTTACCTAAGTATATTCTTACAAACTTGTTATGAGGTTACAGGTGTACTTAATGTACTTCTGTGCCTCAAGCTTTTAAGAATATAGGCTACACGTCAAATACTTACTAGAATAGAGAAGGCGTGATGTTTTAAAATATTCTACGGATAATACGATATTATGATGTGATGTAAAGTGCTCCTCAAGACGAAGCAATCGAGCCCAAACTCGGTGGGTTTATGTTTTTTTATCAGAGAGATGCCGTGGGCATCTTTCAGCTTCATCATCAGACCCTCGATATCGTCCAGGTGTAAAGTGCTCCTCAAGACGAATCAATAGAACCTAAATTCGATGGTTTTATCATTTTTTATCATTTATTTTTAAACCATTTAGCCCAGCGAAGTGGAGCTCCGACTACGTCTTTTAAATAAATTGAATCATTATTAAATAATCATTTTATTTTTTTTTCATTTAACTTGAAGTAAGTTTGAATTACTGGGCTGAGTCTTGTTCAGTCATCTTCAAAGGGCTGACTTTCAATACGCCAAGTTGAATTAACTATCGGCCTAGCCATGGCATTTAATGAACGGCCTAGGCGTCCAATTGCCCTAGCGCCCCCAGCAGCAGCCGTCGCAGGAGACGCCGGGGGCTGCGAGACGATCTCCGGCCACCGTAGACCCGGGCCTGCGGACGGCGAGTAGCGGGTAACTCGCCGTCCGATCAGCACCAGGCCCGAGAGTCGACGGCGCGTAGTGTTCCACGCGCGCCTCAAAGAGTTGTCAGCAAAGGACGGGGCCTGCCACGGCCAGTGCCTGCCCGGGGGTGGAGGATAAATTCGAAAGAGTTACCTCGCCCCCGGGCGCGTAGGGCAGGGAGGAACAGGGGTGGGTTTTAGTCAGTAAGAGTCTGACACGCCCTTCCGCTCCACCCCAGAGCGGAAAGAGTCATTAGATGATTTCCCACCCCCCAAAAAAAAAAAAAAAAAAAAAATAAAAAAATAAAAAAAATAAAAAAAAAATAAAAAAAAAAAAAAAAAAAAAGGCGTCCAATTGAATGGCTAATTCAACCAGATGGCTGCGATATATTGTATATAATAATTTGATAAACACAGCAGTGATCAACATTACTAATTTTTACATAATGAAAATGTCATGTGCGATGCTTTCGACTTACTAGCAGCTCAAGCCAATAGACATTCGATAGATAGGACTATCATTGCAATGGCTTTTCGGCGAAACGGATGTTCGATCTAATGGCTATTCAAAATTGCGGTACATCGATGCAATGGAATTTCCTCAATTCGGACGTTCGATCTGGTGACTTCGGGGAAATAGCCTTATGACATTCGAAATCAAGCTGTAAACTCATTTAAATCGTTGTTCTATTTCTGCTAATCGTTAGAAAAGGACAGAGACAGCCTGTCTATTCTGAAACAACTTTACAGTCAAAACTTAGGTGAAGTGAGCTGCCATTCCCGAGTATCACAGGAATTACCTCATTTCCTCGAATTCATGATGTGATTTTACAGAATAGGCCAGCAGGGAACTATGTTTTTGAAGTGAAAACTTCTTTAGGCGCGTTGGGCATTTTTGAGATGGGAAAAAACAATTGAACTCGCCACCGACACCGACACCGCTATTTGGATTGAAGTGAAAACTTCTTTAGGCGCGTTGGGCATTTTTGAGATGGGAAAAAACAATTGAACTCGCCACCGACACCGACACCGCTATTTGGATTGAAGTGAAAACTTCTTTAAGCGCGTTGGGCATTTTTGTTCAAGTTTTTTCTTCTGTCGGCACTCCCGGAGTGCCACTCTTTTTTTTTTTTGTACCGGGAAGGACTTCGGAATAAGGGTATATATATATGTATATATTTGGGAGGGGGAGGGGGGGGGAAGGGGGGTAGACCCCTCCCCCGTGGGGGAAAAGTTTAGGAAATGCATAGTTTTTTTTTTATGAATTTTTAAAAATCTAATTTTGAGGTTATGTTTTTGGGAAGAACTTTCATTTAGCGTCAATCGCGGACTATTTCTAGACTATTTCCAAGCAATAATACGATCAATGGCATCTTCAAGGTCAAGATTAACACCCGAAAAGCCGAAGGTCAAGGTCATTCGTCGAAGGGCAAAGGCATTTTTTATTTTATTATAATGTTTTAGGTTTGCATGTCGATAGAGCCACGTGTCGCCGGAGCCCCGCTTCGCGGGGCTCCTACTTCTGAGTGGTTTATAAAAAAATAACCACGAAGGGGATGGCGGGGTCAAGAGAGCGAGCGAAGCGAGCGAACAGACCCCGCCGTCCCCTTCTAACCTAACCTGTCCGAGTCGGGGTGCCCTAAGTCCCGAGCTCGCTTCGCTCGCTCTTGCATCCTAAGTTCTCAAGCGCGATGGCAAATGCTCTCAAACGCGAGTACAGACATTGAATAACATGACACTAACAAATCATATAACGGCGCCAAATAAATTTTGCGTTTCGTTTCACCTGTAGCAGATACCATCAGAATAAAAAATAATAACTTTAGATTGTTAATAAATCAAAATTTTCGTAGTTGGTCACCAAAAAAACAGAAATCACTGAGAAATTATTAAACTCAAATAAAATAACTAAATCTAAAGCAAATTTAAACAAAAAAAACAAACTACGCGTCAACTTATAATTTGCAAAATCAAAACGCATTATTAAAACTCCCTAAATTAGCAACCCTACCTGTCAAAGTTACGTCAAAAGTGATAAAATAGTGCGAAATTTGAGGTTATTTTATCAAAGTTTGATATTTTTTATCTCCGAAAGTATTTATTTCCTAAACTTGAAACTTCGTGAAATTACTCAAGATAACAAGTACTTTGCACAACAAAAAATTGAAGAGTCTACTCGGGATCCCTTATTGTGAAGTTGAGCCGTTTGCCCAGCCTAGGATGAAAATCACGGTGTCGCTTCGTGTATTCTGTCAATGACCACATTCGCACAGATATTGGCATGTTTTCTTTTCGTGTTCCACGTTTTTTGTCACATGTCAACTATCTAAGTTTGTAGCTACGTAGCTAGTTAACAGTTAAAAATAACAACTAAAACAAGGTAAGATAATTATGATGTAACACATACTCACGAAACTGACGTAAATTAGTGAGAAGAAAAAATAATTTATTAACACAAAAATAATGTCAGTGTCTCCAGTTTATTTTAGAACGTAGTATCTAAAAAGAATGTCGAGAAACTATAAATAAGTACGAAGTTTCAACAGATACGATATACAGTTTGTTTACAAGATTTTAACTGAATGCTTTCAAGATGTAAGCAATTCCAACATTGAAAAGTTCTTCTTCCGACGTGCCCCCATTTCGAAAGAACAGATTAATTAGTGGATTTATACCTACGTGTAACATCACTTACATCACTCTCCAAGCATTAAAAAAACAACTGCCTGTCAAGATTAAGGCGCATTAAAAAGAAAGTTTTGACACTGACATAAGAATTAGCGCAAAAAAAATAAAATGACAATGACGTTGACATTTCACCTTCCCTCGCTTTTGGAAAACATTCGTCATTCGCTTCGTGGTACAAAGTTTGAATAATCGTTTTTGACAGATGATCTTTATGTCTCACGAAGGAGTTATGAACTTGAATGTTGAAAATTCAGCAATAAATTTCAAATTCTAAACCTTACCCACGCAAAAGAGCATAAAAAGAGCAGTCTTGAGCAACCTTAAGTATTAATAAAACGCTTGTAAAGTTTAGAAGCTGTTAACACATATTGAGTCTGAGTACTAAGAGGCTTTCAATATTAAAAGTTTATTATATTAACAGAAAATGGCGTGAAGGAATTAAACTTTGGACGTAAGTTTAACTTTCGTGATTCTAGATCGTTCTTGTTAGAAAGTTTTGAGAATACAGACTGTTTCGCTGAGTGAGAACGATGTTGGTAGCACACACGCAACCATGTAACGAGGATCTCTAAAGTTTCATGTACGGAACTGCAATTGAAATGACAACAGTTTCCAGTAGTTAGTAGGACTATAACTATCTCTGTCTCACTTACTCCTATGGGAGAAAAAGTTACTAAACTCAGTGCAAGATTATGAACAGGGGCAGTACCGGGAACACGAAGTTGTTTCTAAGAACTTACAGGCTACACGCGAAGCGATAAATTATATCGCACTGGAAAATATTTTTGTAGGAACTTATAGCACCGTCACGAATATTGGACAAAAGAGTATCGATATGTACTTAGAAGACAAGAAAAAGACTAATTTTGAACAATTAAACACCTATTTTTTACTGACTTCAAAAAGAAGGAGGTTGGCATAACTCCGTCATATATTGACGGATTTGCAAAATTCTTCTTTTGTGCGACAGAGGTTTGTTCCGAAATGGACCCATTTAAATTTCATATAGATCTGATCATGGGTTTTGGAGACAGACATCGGAACACTTCAAAAATTGACAGCAAATCAACCGCGATTGCTGCGATCGTATGTCTATGAATTGTTAACACAGTTTAATGGCAAACCACAAATAAAAAGTGAAAAATAAAAACTTTTTTACAAAGAAATAGAACTGACTTCCAAAAAAAGTGTAAAGTAACTTTGATTTCGGAAGTCGGTGTCAAAAAACGAAGACACAAAACCAGGAACACCGACTTCCAAAAAATTTTTTTTTTTTTTTAAGTCGGGTGTGGTAAACCTCCATTTTCACTTGAATCAACCGACACAACAATAGTAAAAACCCTCGAGTTAAGATTGAGTCGAATGAAGGAAGTGACTTTGTAGGTCCCTTTACCTACTTAGAGGTAAAACTAGATGTGATGAAACAGAAGAGAACAGAAGAATAAACAGGGTGTAGCGGAAATGGGGGTCATATTTTAAATAGTGCTTTTGCCCATGGAATTGAACAACTTTCTTCAAAGAAGTTATAGTAAATTCCCAGAAAAAATACCGGCCAAGACCGAGTCAGATTCGCGCGCAAAGGGTTACGAACAAATCATATTTTTTCAGGTTTAAACTACATATAGGTACGTTTTATAGGTTTTCCTGTAATCTGTAAGTAAATAATTACATTCTGTATTTTTTTCAAAATTTTGGGCCTAGTGGTTTCGGAGATAAGGGCCAATGGTCAGTTTTCGTCTATTTTTCAAATAACTTAAAAACGTTTTTTTTTTTTTGGGACAAGCCCGCCACACTATTCCCAAACCACTGTAACTTCTGTAAGCCAGAATCAACAGTGGCGACCACCAGAAAAAACGCCGAGGCAATGAAGCTCGACGAGTCCCAGAGAAACGATTAAACTGTCTTGGGTCCCGCAACGAAATTAATCAGAAAAGACAGCGGAGGAGTAAGAAAAACATAATTTCCACTTCCCTCCTAATCAAGCGGGAGACAGAACAAAACTAGGCCATTAGGCACATGTAGTATCCACGCAATGTGTATAATAATAGTATTGTACTTGGCTTGCCAATGCACCACCGCACTGGCCGACAGTCCGACCTCAACTGCCGTCCCCACCATTCGGAACGTTATTTATAACCACCGACGGCGACGTATGCGCTCATGACAAGTCATAAGTATATCTACATACACTACATCCCTTCCTTATTTTAATTTATTTTATTTATATCTAAATACTACCTGTATTAAGTTTCATCGATTTAGGTATACATAATATGTGTACCTATGTATTTTTGAAAGTATTTATTTACTTACAAATATTCTGCATGTAACTATTTTACTCATAAATGGATCGAAAATTTTTCAATCACTTAGTTATGGTATATTTATTTAACTGGTCAGCAAATGTTGTGGACTGTATTATATATTGTAGGTTGTCGCTCTTGGTTATAAAGGCGACGCTCGTTCGTAGGTTATGATGTAATGGTTTGTCGCTTGTGACAATGAAACAACTGTAGTTCTCAGGTGTCTTGATAATATTTCCCTGTTAATCCTGGAGATGTTGCTTTTTCGGGTCTGAAGCAGATTATATTACATAATCATATATTTATATTTTTCCAATAATCAAAGTTGGAATTATTGTTTTGATTTATCTTCTTTATATTCAATGTAATATGCTTTGATATTATTATTATCTGAATCTTTCTTCTCCTTTCCTGTTTTTTTTTTTTTAATTGAGTCATAATTTATTATTCTTATTTATTACTTGAAGTCGACATAGAAGTACATTTTGGTGATCTGGTCTATCAAATGATCATACTTCCAATCAAATTTATATTTGTCTGCCTGTTTTCTAAGCATCAACAATAACATGTACTTACTCAGTTGGTTTCAATTTAATGGTAGTAGCTCAACCAAGTAAATATTAGAACCAACTATAAACAAATATTTCCCAATTGAATGGAGGTGATTTGCATTGCAACATAGTCTCAATTTGATGAGAAAACCACCACAAAATGTCTAATTTAATGTAGGCGTTTTGTCACTTACGACAATTAGCGATCCTATTTTTATATTTAGTGGAGGTTGATACCTGTAACCAAATTTTCCAATTTAATGGCGGTTATTTTTTTTTTTTTTTCTGATTTAATGGATGTTACGTCAAACCATAGAGTTTTCTCAATTGAATGGAGGTTACTTCCAATCAAGAAGTTTTTCGAGAACTAATGATCGTTGAGGTAGACGTGTTCTTGAGTGATACCGCGAATCGTCAAACGCAAGGCAGGACGCCCTCAGGGTGGATGAAGCGACGATCCCCCCAGGATGGCCGCCAGTAGCCGGACGAGAGCCGCCAGTAGACGGATGAGAGCCGCCGAGAACCGAGCCGAACGGCGCGCAACCGGACTGGCCGACGTCCAGCAGCAGACCGCCACAGGCTGATGATGATGATGATGAAGTCTACCCAATTTAACGGTTGTACCTTTTTACCAACATGTTTCCAATTGCACTCCGAAGATATCCACTCCGTCTTCTGGTGATACATTTGCATCTTGTATATTATACAATATTTCCTGTAATTCTAGTCCACCAAAATGTATCAGCAAAGCAAGTTTCTTCTCACTACTCTCTATGCCAGCAGCTTCCAGGTAGATCACAAGTGCCCGTCTCCAGCACTCCCATTTCGTTCCTACTGATGAAGGTCTTCACAATCAAAATTATCACTATTTTTTCTTAGTCAATATATTCCACTGCTATTACTTGTCAATTTAATGACCAGTACATATGTTGTACTGCTGTTACCCGTCAATTTAATGACCAGTAGATATTTTTTACTGATACTGCTTGTTAATTTAATGACCAGTAGCTATTTTCTACTGCAATTACTTGTCAATTTGATGACCAGTAGCTATATTCTACTGCAATTACTTGTCAATTTAATGACCAGTAGCTATATTCTACTGCAATTACTTGTCAATTTAATGACCAGTAGCTATATTCTACTGCAATTACTTGTCAATTTAATGACCAGTAGCTATATTCTACTGCAATTACTTGTCAACTTAATGACCAGTAGCTATATTCTACTGTAATTACTTGTCAATTTAATGACCAGTAGCTATATTCTACTGCAATTACTTGTCAATTTAATGACCACTAGGTATTTTCTATTGCATTTATGTGCTCTTTGGTTTATTACTTTAGAACTAATCATGTAGCACAATCGTATAATTAATAATAATAATAATAATAATAATACGTATATATTACTTGAGACTACTTTACTGTAGACTCTACTTTACTGGAGACTCTTCTTTACTGGAGACTCTACTTTACTGGAGACTCTTTTACTTTTAACTTGACTAAACTCCACCTTACAGTTAACTTGACTCAACTTCACAGTTAACTTGACTCAACTTCACAGTTAACTTGATTCAACTTCACAGTTAACTTGATTCAACTTCACAGTTAACTTGATTCAACTTGACTTAACTTGACAGTTAACTTGACTTAACTTGACAGTTTATTTGACTTAACTTCATAGTTTACTTGACTAATTTTCACAGTTCTCTTGACTTATTTTCACAGTTTGCTTGACTTAACTTCAGTCAACTTGAAAATAATCGTTATTGTATGCTACATGTTCAATATTTGATTATATAATAAACATACTTCGCAATACTAATATCTTATTCCTGACCTGGCTAAGCTCGTGACCTGGCATACTGAAGTGTATTAACACCCACGGCTAGTAATACATGAGTCTGGACTTGAACCCGTTCGTTAAGTTTTCTTTACTGTATGACCAAAATGCGTTGAACCCAACGTATGGCTTGGCGTGTAGTACTAGTAAGAACTGGTACTTGTAATGCAATAGTCCGATCCTGCAAGCATCAACAGTGTTACACTTTTCTTTACAGATGTTGTAATATTCAGACCCTCCGGGTAAATATTTAAAGACTGTTTCTATTTTTTCTAGCGCTGCCCTAATGAGGTACTATCACCTTCTAAATCCAGTTTTTCTAATGCCGGTAAATTTGTGGAACATCATGATGAGTCAATCGGGGAGGCCTTTTAATAATTAAAATACCTTTGCTATTTTGTTTAATATGACATTCCAATTCAATGGTAGTACCTTTGGATCAAATATTTCTCATGTGATGGAGGCACCACAGTACCATTATTTTATTTGTATAATGTATCCGCAATTTATCATACTGTGATGCACTGGATATATATTATTTGTACAAATTTCCACACGATAATTCACAAATAAAACAATGAAGGGTAGTCAATGTATCCCACTCAATTACCAAATGTATTTATTTTATTGTTTGATTCGTTTTGATGTTGATCTCTTATTTAAAATGATGCTTCTATAAGTATTTTAACAATAATTTTATTGTAAAACAGAAATAGTGCTCGACACATCCCCTTCTGTTTTTTTTTTATTTTTTATTATTATTATTTCCGACTTGGTTTAGTTACATTTGCGCTTCTAAATATGGATAGTAGTTTAATGGCAATAGTTCAATATCAATTTAATGATCAGACAATTCTTCTTTCTTTTATATTGCGTCAATTTAATGACCAATAATGCTGTTGCGGATTTATAATTATCCTCTGAACATTGTCAAACGGTGGTTATTTATGACCAGCAATGCTGCTTCTGCATCACAATAATGTTGATGTCAATTTAAATAATGCTGCGATTTTATAGAAAAAGGAGCCTTTTTGGCCTCAAGTCTTTTTTTTGTTGTTGTTTTTTTTTTATTATTAGTTAATTGTCAATCAGTACCTATTTTTGTATCATAATACTGCTATGCTAAACTTCAAAATAACTTCGTTATTCCTTTTGTGCCAATTAAATGACCAGGCACTACGCCAGCTTACATAAAATATAGGTAGGTTACTTGGGATCTATCCATTTATTTAAGTAACGCCGATTGTTAGACTTTGAGTCACTGGATGACTGGACGGTGGTTTGAAATATTTCCATCAATAAATACCACACCACTCAAACAATACTGCTATCTATGCTTTCGATAAGTACAAGCATGATATTTTGGGTTCAAAATAACAATCACAAAAATACTCCACGTCTCTGACCACGTCTTAGAGATGTGGTTATGACCATTTTCATAATCATCGAAAAGAAAGTCTGTTAAATTGAGATAGTGTGATATTATGATAGTATTTTACCTCTTTTACTGAGACTATGTTTTAAAGAATACTTTTGTTAAATTGTTTTCTTTGAATTTTATAGGTATTGACCTCTGTAACTGATATAACCTATATAAATATGGTCCTCTGTAAATGAGATAGACCTACTTATACCTGGATATCTGAGACCCTGAGTAAGTAGAATACCTCTTTAAGTGAGATGAATTTTCAGGTCCCCCAACACCCCAGTTGTCCAGGTTTCACTAGGTTGCGTGTTTCCCCACTCCAAGTAACATGGGATAAGGCCAGGAAAATAATGATGACAACTTACGTAGGTTGTTAACAAAACGGCACAGTTTCATATTTGCACCCAAATGCCACACACACACATCACTCACATCCTAGTGTTGTTATCATAAGTTAAGCAATAATCACCACCGTTAAATTTAACGTTTTATACTTTTGAATTATAATACCCATTTGTTAATTAAAGTAAAATAATGGTTCAAATTATAATGATTCAACTCTAATAACTTATTTTGTATTTATTTATTACATGTACCTAAGTAGTATAAATTAACTATCTCGTCACTTCACCGACCACATTTCCTTTTTTTTTTTCACTTTATTTAATATTTTATTTTTATCCTCGTCGCCAAATGTAGTATCCACGCAATGTGTATAATAATAGTATTGTACTTGGCTTGCCAATGCACCACCGCACTGGCCGACAGTCCGACCTCAACTGCCGTCCCCACCATTCGGAACGTTATTTATAACCACCGACGGCGACGTATGCGCTCATGACAAGTCATAAGTATATCTACATACACTACAGCACAAAAGGGGGTTTTTACAACTGGGGTAAGCCCAATTGCCAAGCACCACTGGTTAAAAACACTAATATTAATGGGTCCTAAAATTGTGAGCTGTTACACTTGATTCCAATAATAGGTATGGCAAAAAAATGTATTTGTAATTCTTACAATAAGCCCTTTCATTCGATATGCAGCACATGACAATTTAAAAAACTTTTTTTTTTAATTTTGATTTGCACCCCCAAAGTGACCCCTTTTAGAGAAAAGGGGGGAGCCCCATTCATTTATTTACGTTACACGTTCGTGTTTGGGTTACAGATACTCATGTGTGTACCAAATTTCAACTCAATCGGTCGAGTAGATTCGGAATAAATTGGCTTTGACAGACGGACGGATAGACAGGCAAACACACGAGTGATCCTATAAGGGTTCCGTTTTTACATTCGGATGTTCGGAACCCCAAAAATGGACTATCCATTCAAATTTATCATCAGCTGATTAAAATTAGTATGGGAGGTCCATATTTTTTCGGAATTGTATT
This sequence comes from Polia nebulosa, assembly GCA_951329385.1. Classification (NCBI taxonomy): domain Eukaryota; kingdom Metazoa; phylum Arthropoda; class Insecta; order Lepidoptera; family Noctuidae; genus Polia; species Polia nebulosa. The sequence continues at coordinate 15,988,666 of OX589610.1, read as the reverse complement.
TATGACTTTCTCGAATAATCTTGTTCATGTTGCCAGAAACAGTATTTAATATATGGCCACTCATTTTCGTTACAACCTGTATAGTAAATAACTTTAAGTTAAAGCAATATTCTTCATTCAATTCTGTCTGCTATCTACAAGATAGATTACGAAAAACTCAGTGAAAACACTGAACAGTACTGAAACACTGAGCAACAAAACATTGGACACCAATAAATGTATTTGTTGGCTTCTCTTTTATTACAATTCACGAACACAAACTTTTACGATTACTATTCCACATGTTGTGGCCATAACGTCCGCCTCATCAAAGGTTGTGGTTTCCGGCGACCACCACAAGCCTGAATAATTTCCACATTTAAATTTTCATCGGTTTGTGATCCATGTTTTGTATTATTTCGATATCGCTTTTCTTATGGCCACACGTTTAGGTGCTTCGAAGTTTAAGTCTCGTCTCGCATCATGTGGTTGGAATATAAAAACTTTTTAAATATCGGTCCGGATAAAATGCAGGCAACACTGAATTATGGGAAGGAAACACGAACCACGGAGTTTTAGTAGAAACATTCCTAACGACTAAACTCCTTTGAGTTGAGGACTTAGAAACTTATATGTAGGTACGTCCTGGGACGGTATCCATCTACAACGTAATAATATGATCGATACTTTCATAGACACTCTTATGATTCTGTATTTATTTGACTGCTGAAACTCTTGCTCCTAGTTGCAATATGTTTGGTGTACATTATAGAATGTTTTATCTAAGTGTCTCTCTATTGAAACTAACTGAATTCGCGATTGCAATCGGGTCGAGTTTTAGATTTCCGTTAGATTTCCGCTCAGATTTTGGGTTTGTGGTCAGTTTATGACGAAAAGCGTGTCCCTGTTAAATACCACTCATTAATAATCCACAAAATATTATCAGAGAACAAACGTTATTTCTATTGGTATGCTTACGTTCGACCCCTATTTCACCTCATGGTAAGCGATTATATGATTAACGATGGAGCAACCTATTCACCCTTGACTTCAAGACGAAGAGAAGACGAAGAGACGAAGAGTCTTTTGTTAGAGAGGCTTTTGTTAGAAAAATAGTCACGAAGGAGCCGGCGCAAAGGGAGAGGGAGAATACAACCTCCATTCCTATTCGTAGAGACGCATCGAGCGCCGGAGGGCGCAGAACGACCTCTGGCCGCCATAGGATATGGCTGGCAGGTAATAAACTTGGGGAGTCTGGTACCTGAACAGACAAAGGACCGAGACACCAGCGCACTGTGTTCGGCGGATGCCGAACGATCGACCGTGATGAAATGCATAAGCACTCCAGCGCCTCGGCCAAAAGTAGCTGCTGAACATCGTTTGGTATTAGTCAGTAAGAGTCTGACAGACCCCTGCGCCCGCCCCGGGCGGAGGACATCCTTAGGATTTCCACACTATAAAAAGGTAGTTAGATAGGATAGAGCTATCAGAAAAGACATAACTACATCAGCAGGGAATTACTCAGTCACACAAAGTTCGTATATATTTACAAACTTAGTCTTTAAACCGAGCAGCGATCACCAAGTCTTATCAAGGAAAACATCAAAACGAATTCCATAACTTTTAAGCCAGATTCTCTTCAGGTCTCAAGTACCCTCAGATTCTTTAGATTTAGCGAGCAGTTCGAGTTCTATTGCTTTCAGAACGTTAAAACTGAAGTGCTCCGCAGAAGTTTGTGCTTCGAGAACTAGTGTAAAGTTTAATCTAGTGCACACAATGGCTTGACGCGAATTGTGAGGAACTTTCGTTGGCGAAGATTCTAAAAAGGAAAGGGAAGGAATAAATTTGATTTATTTGTTTGGTGTTGTGTGGGTTCCGTTTTTAAAAAATTTAAAAAAGTGTATTATCTTCTCTTCTCTTCTCTTCCTACATAGTGCAAATCAAAGTCGCTTTCCGCATCTGTCTGTTTCCTTTTTTCCGCTAACTCCTCCTAAACGAAGCAACGGATTATAATGAGGTTTACACCAATAGAAAGAGCGATTAACAAGAAAGGTTTGTGTGTATAATTGTATGCGTGCGGAGCCGGGGCGAGTCGCTAGTCTACTTATAATAGTTTTCTTTATCAAAACTTAACGTTGATATAGGCAGGTAATGTTTTGGAAACTCATTAAGGCGCAGTTATACGACTTTTAATAGTTTTTAATTGAACATCACGTTTTACGACTAGTCTTATTTCTTTGAAAAAAATATATGTTACTCTAGACAATTTTCGTCGTAACTTAATCTGAGAATATTTGAAAGTATATTTTTAAACATAGTGTAATTAATTTGTAAAATTATGTCTAACCCGGATAAAAAATTGAGAATCACACAAAAACTATAAATCATATTTTTATGAAACTTTCACCATTTTAAACACCATTTAATTATTTATAATTTAGTCTAAGTGTTTTATTTTTATACCTGTTGTTTTGTGTAATAAAACGTATAATGCCTCTAATTTCGGGCAGCGCTCCTTGGTGGGCGAGTCCTATTACTGGGTGGACGTACGACGCGTTACGTGAGCTCAGCACAGAACACGCAAGCTAACCACTTAAGGTCATTAGCAGTTAATAGCGCCTTAAAATAGTTAAGTAGAACCATAAAAACCGGCCAAGTGCGAGTCGGATTCGCGTATGAAGGGTTCCGTACCATCGTAAAACATGTTTCTAGTAGTAGTAAACACGTTTGTAGTGGGAGGGGAGGAATATTTTTATTTTATTTTTATTATTTGTTGTTATACCGGCAACAGAAATACATCATTTCACCTGTTTTCCTATTACGGATCATGAGATACAATCCTCTGACAGACAAACGTTGGTTATCCTTCGGGTACGGAACCCTAAAAAATCAATGTCTCAAGACTATCTACATTTTAATTTACACAATTTTTTTTTAAAGTAAAGCTTTGGCATTGACAACATTCAATTAGATTTATAAAAAGCTTTAAAATTCACAAAAAAAATACGAGTCTATATTAACTATATTAACACGCCCCGGCTCCGCACGGGTACAAATTTTCAAATTATACACCTGAGCCTTCCTCATGTCCATTACTCTGTCATTTATATGGTGTACATAATAAATAGTATTCTATTCTATTCTATTCTATTCTATTCTATTCTATTCTATTCTATTCTATTCTATTCTATTCTATTCTATTCTATTCTATTCTATTCTATTCTATTCTATTCTATTCTATTCTATTCTATTCTATTCTATTCTATTCTATTCTATTCTATTCTATTCTATTCTATTCTATTCTATTCTATTCTATTCTATTCTATTCTATTCTATTCTATTCTATTCTATTCTATTCTATTCTATTCTATTCTATTCTATTCTATTCTATTCTATTCTATTCTATTCTATTCTATTCTATTCTATTCTATTCTATTCTATTCTATTCTATTCTATTCTATTCTATTCTATTCTATTCTATTCTATTCTATTCTATTCTATTCTATTCTATTCTATTCTATTCTATTCTATTCTATTCTATTCTATTCTATTCTATTCTATTCTATTCTATTCTATTCTATTCTATTCTATTCTATTCTATTCTGTGTATTGGTGAAAACCGCCTGAAAATCTATTCAGTAGATTTTGAGTTTATCGCGGACAGACAGACAGAGAGACGCGGTGCGGAACTTTGTTTTATAATATGTAGTTAGTTTAGAGGACTTTCAAAAATATGAAACTTTTCTTCATGTTTTCCCCTGACTGTAGGATTTCAAAAAAACGCTCCCAGTTCTCCAATATTCAAATACGAACAAGTCACGACAACTTAATCCGATTTCGACAGCAGCAAACTAAATTTCAAGGCAGCGATGTGAGAGTTTACTTTTTAAATCCGACCTATCCCGTGTCAGGCTAACCTTGTAATACTCTGCCTACGATTCGATTTCCGCACCGAATATCGATATTTGAAAATCTAAAATCTTTTTTCAGCACACTTGGTCGTAAACTGGCTGGTATTGTACGGTTTTTAAGAATAGAATAGAATAGAATAGAATAGAATAGAATGCATTTATTTGTCTGAATATAGTAAGTATGTACAATTGTACAAGGCTGTTATGTGTATTAGATTTCCGATCATAATATTCTGCCGTTTCCGGCGTACAAATATGGTTTGTAAATTATTACATTAACATTAAATTATTAGATAATTATTAGAATTACAAATAATTTGAACAAGAGTTGTAAGAGAGATTAATATATAAGTTTAAAAAAAAATCAATTAAGTCAAGTAGTTAAATATTATTTATAGCCAATAATGTCAAATATTTAGGCAAATTTTTCATTCATAAAATCTTCTGTCGAGTATTACATTTGCTTAGAAGAAAGTTAAATAATTTACATTTAAATGTTCTGAGGCTAAGAGTTTTGAAGCCATCAGGTAATTTGTTATAAACAGTAATGGACATGCAGTATACATTATTAGAAAACCATTTAATTCTACGCCTAGGAACATTAAGCATATGCACTTTGCGGCTGGGTCTGGATACGACATCATTAAACAAATCAAATTCATATGTCTGTTTTGGTGTACATAGATATAAATTTCAAAAATTTATAGCGCTGGAAGTGGCAGTATTTTAAGTTTTTTAAATAGTGGAACACAACTGTCCAGTTGGTGCGCTCCACAAATTGAGCGTACGCATTTTTTCTGAGCTCGAAACACCTTTTCAAGTTCCACCGAATTACCCCATATTATAATGCCATAGCGCAAAATTGATGAGACATAGCCATGGTAAGCACATAGTGCCGCATTAACACTAGCCACACGTGTTAGTCTATACAAAGCGAATACAAATCTATCTATCTTCTTACATAGATCATTAATATGAGATTTCCAGTTACAGTTTTTGTCAATTATTATCCCCAAGAATTTTGCGTAATCGACCTCTTCTATTGTCTCATTTCCATAATGTATTTTAACCGTTTACGCATACTGTTCTGTGCCTGGAATTGTATCATCTCACAATGCAGTTTACTTCACGTTCAGGGCACTTCTTTTCCATGTCCGTTCTCGTACGGAAAAGTGCGCTTTGCCGACTATCATATGTTTTACATTTAGTTGGTTAACGGGTAGGCAGGAAGAATCAAAAACCGGCCAAGTGCGAGTTGGACTCCCACACGAAGAGTTCTGTACCTTAAGCTGAAAAAAAAAATCTTGCATTTCTTGTATGAGAGCCCCCTTTAATTTTTAATTTATTATTATTTGTTGTTATAGCGGCAACAGAAATACATATTCTGTGAAAATTTTAACTGTCTACCTATCGCCAAAATTAAGATCAAGCAAAACAAGCTAAAAAAATACACATTTCTAGTACAGAAGCCTGCTTTAATTTTATTTTATTTAATTGGTGTTATAGCGGCAACAGAAATACATAATTTGTGAAAATTTCAACTGTCTACCTATTATGGATCAATAGATACAGCCCGCTGACAGACGGATGAACAGCGGAGTCTTAGTAATAGGGTCCCGTTGGGAACCCTTTGGGTACCCTAATAGTTGAACACGAAGCATGAAAAGAAAAGACTGAAGCAGTACTCTATCCCTCATCCCCGCTGTCACATGAATTTGGTACGATACTCCAAAATGATTTGCGTCGTATTCCGAGCTACCATGAGTTTGTATTGACTACCTTAGGTTTATATTATTAGTTTTTCTTCTCAAGTGTGTTGAAAAACGTGGTTTGATACGCGTGAGTATTTGTTATTGCATTCTTGCCAAGCCGACTTACATCAAACTATATCAACCCTTTTTTAACAGAGCCCTATCGCTGTCACTCACGTGTCCGTCTGTCTGTCTGTCTGTCGTCTGTCACATAGGTTTTACAGCCAAACGGTTGGAGCTACAGTCTTCAAATTTTCACAGTATTAGCATTGTTAACTCACAGCCATACAAATAGTCAAAAATACATTTGATACGGAACCCTAAATGTGCGAAGTCCAACACGCATTTAGCCGACTTTTTGTAGAATCAACTTAGATTCTACAAAAAGTGACGAAAGTCTGACGGAATTGAGATTTATGAATTAGAACAAGAAGAATGCAATTCAATAATCAAATCTGATAATGTTTTATTGAAACTGACACATGGTCTACTAAAGTGATCTAAAACTGAAATCGTTCTGGACTTAGAAATTCCAGACGTTTTATTGTCTAGATAAAAAATGCCGTCGTAAAAAACGTCGGATTCCGGAAAGTATTACAGCTTGTGTGCAGTACGGCAGTTAATAAAGAATTAAAAGTAATGACTTTTAGTTGTAAACCAGTAGATAACAGACAGACGACAGAATTAACAAAACATCTCACGTGTAGGTACCTATCTACGAAGGAATCCTAAGAAGTCCCTTCTATTGTATGTGTGTTGTGTGGTCAAATGCGAGCCGATTAATTATTAAAAAAAATGTAGATACACATTTCGCTAGTAATGTTTAAGTCTCATTTAATAAGGGCGAAAGGGATACATTCTATCGCTATCAATCGGTCACAAATTCTAACCCGTGCTCTGTAACTGAGAAATTCTATTCGGAAAACCCTTGGGGATAGAACTCAGGACCCGTTTTCCGACCCAGGACTCAGGATCCCTCAGGATGATGATTCTTGGGTATAAAAATGATATTTATATTTACTCTGTAAGTTACACTATCAAAAATATTGGACACGTATCGTTTCCTTTACCAAGCCAAAAAAAACTTTTTATATTTCATTTAAAAAAAAAAAACAATCGACTTCCAAAAAAGGTACATAAAATACAGTAAAAAGTCGGTGTTTGTATTTTATTTTCTTCGTTATTTGACACCGACTTCCGAAAATAAGTTATTTTTTAATTTTTACTGTATTTTATGTACCTTTTTTGGAAGCCGGTTGTTATAAAAGTTTTTTATTTTTCACTTTTTAGTTGTTATACCCCAGAACTAAAAACCCCAATAACATGGAACGTGGAATTTTAATATACTCGTAATTGGAGAAAACAAAAACGTCATCGAGGTTTACGTATTTTTCATTTTTATTCAGTTCCTCAAAAAGCGCTGAAGCAATTTCGTTAAAATTTATATGGGACCACCTCGGCAGTATATTCTTTCGGATAATAAAAGAATTTTGAAAATCGGTCCACAACTGACGGAGAAATCGGCGGACAAACATTAAAACAAAAAAATGCCTCCTCCTTTTTCGAAAGTCTTATAAAGGTTAATAAAAAATTACAAAGATAAAAGTCATCAAACTTCAGGAGTGGGGGCTTCTTACGTCACTTCTAGGTAAAACGTACATTTTATCGTAAGTGTGACGTCACGTGAAATTTCGATGCACAGTTTTCATTTTTTGGTAACGGGACAAAATTAAAAATAATTGACCAATTATTTTAGGTAATCAAACTTATGGACCAATAGATTTTCTTAGTCATAAACCCTATATGGCTGACGGAAGAATGATAAGCATTATTAAATCCTGTCTTAATAACCAACAGGACCAAGTAAGTTAGGTTATCTATGGATCAAGTTTGGTCTATTTCTCTACGTCCCTTCTCAAAGTACATCTCACGAAACAGTAGCAAATCAATTTGCAAACCTTATTGACAGATCTAAAGCTGTTTAACCAAGTTCCAGTACCTATCTATTAGTTTCAGAACTAAGATCGTGAGTTTCCCAAATGTCCTGGCATTAAGTTGTATTAATTTATCTGTTCAATCAATTTTGACCTTTAGAGTTTCGCCTAACGATTCAGATGTTTCTGATAAGGAATCGCGTTGATTATATTATTCGATGTTAATCTATACAAGATGGAGACGACATTAAAAGAAATAACTGAAAATACTTATCATTATGAACAAGTTTTACATTAAACAACTTTTACCTACAGCAACAATGAACAATTTTATTTTCGCCTCCACTGGACCGTCCCGGATACCTAGGTGATCCAAAAAAAAGTCCTCAGGAACGCCACGATGACCTACACGGCCCACGCGGTTTTTTCGCTTTAAACCATTTTTTTGCTGTGGGGGCTATGCTAGTGTGTTCTTACTAGGTTGGTCCCTCTTTGTTCCCATACCAACCCTGAAATGGCGAAAAAAAATCAGCTGTACAGTACATTTTGTTGAGTTACGCAAAAATAAATGTGCATGGCAGCTGTTTTTTTTATGATTATGGGTTGGCCCCAGCGGTTAGTGATATGGAGATGGGTAGACGACATTATTGCCATCACGGAAAGACGAACATGTATGAGGGTGGTACAAGAACATGGGGATTGGTATGAGAAAAGAAAGGTCTATGCCCAACAGTGGGCGAAGTAGGACGCACGGTGGGTGAGTCCCCGAGTGGGCCTATTCTGTTCCCAGCACTGGGAACAGAATAGACTTGATGGCAAGATTTGTTTTTATTTCAATAGAATTTAAGAAAAAATATTTTTATTTCAATATCTATATAACTACGACCACTTAATTCGGAGATTCATTGTGAATTTTAAAATATTCATAAAGTAATGTGTCGATCTACGGTGTCGATGCAAATCGATGGACCTTTTGATACTGAGCTAAGTAACTAACCTATCCAACATAAATGTTATCTTTTTAATCTTATCTAGTTTTTGCAGCTTTTGTAACAAATACCTATGTATAAAAATATCAGATCGTAATCATCAGTTAGACGATTGATAAAGTAAGGCATTACGTCTGCATGTATATTATAATACATTATAAATCTTTGAAAGTTTTCAATAATGTTGGTATCCAAAAGTTTCATTAAAATGTGAAATTATGTTGCAATCATGTTGATATTTTGTATTGCATAAATCCGGGCTAAACCACAAATTATTATAAATTGACCAACCAACTATGATTAACAGCTAGATAAATAAATTCCTCTTTTCAGTTTTTAGCGCGAATTATCACAATGGATTTAATGAAAATTTACCGCTAAACTTATACAATCTCTGTCATTTTCAAATTATTGACAGAAAAAACTTTTTTACAAAAAATACAACTGACTTCCAAATAAGAAAATACCTAAGTTGGTGTTAGTATTTAGTTTCTTCGTAATTTCACACCGACTTCCGAAATCTAAGTTATATTGCAATTTTACTGCATTTTCTTTTTTGGATGTCGGTTGTATTTTTTGTAAAAAACGATTTTTTTTTTTTCACCTTTTGGTTGTACCTACCCCAGAACCAAAAATATATATTAAAGTTATGCCCGAATGAATAACCACCACTACTCCTCCACCTCTGAAGTATGACCTACCAAACAAAAATAATCATCAAAATCTATTCCTATGTGGCGGAGAAATCGCGTAACTTATACAAAAAAAAAACATACAGATGAATTGAAAACCTCCTCCTTTTTTAAGTAGATTAAAAAATGGTAACTATTTAAAGTATTTTAGCGCTAAATGCATTTAGTGATTTGTGGTACAAGTGAGCTTTAATTCTTAATCCTACTTAATTAAAATGAACTCACCTTCAATAGCCATAAAAGCAGCAGCGCCCATAAAACTGTACAACACCAAACACAAACTCAAGAAGAGATGCGTGAACCACCTCCTCGAAAGCACCTTTAACTTATTGTAGAACCAAAACGCGGTCTTTTCACCAGCACTCAACCCGTGCTTCGTCGTATTTATAGTAAAGTCTTTGAAGCCCTCGAACTGTTTAAACACGAACTCTGAAGCTTTATTGTGATACATGTGCATGAACGGGTTAAAATAGGGGTTTCCATGGGGGTCTGAGATATGAGAGGCCGGGGTGCCTGGAGGCTTTCCATGGTACCGAGGCTGTCCCCTGTAAACCGAAGCTCCAGTTGGAGGGCCCCTCGGAATCATTAGGACGGTTGAATCAGGTATCTGCAGCGTGATTTTCGGCCGCACAGGCCTCGACGGCGGAGGCGGCGGAGGCGGCGGCGGGTGACTAGGCGGAACGTCCAAACTAACCATCTTCACTGTTTATTGAGCTTTTAATATCACTACACTGTTTATCAACTGCAGCGCACGCCCGATCGCGTGCTATGTTTGTTTTAGCGCCGGCGTCTAAATCTCCACTTGTACCATTGACAATATCCGAATAATTTGAATGTTTTTCGCGGCGTGAGGTTTTGGCTGTAGTCGTGCTCTGGCCCGAACTGGCTGGACACTGATTTTATAAATAAAACGGGAGTTAGCGAGTGCTTCCCGTTGTGTCATCGGCGCTTGTCTGTCGGTTATCTCCGAGTCGTAATCACTGCCAATACGATTTGGTTCTGTGAACTTTTCATGCGTAACGCGTTGAATCCGCTTTCCCCGAATGAGGTGTATCTAAGAAAGTGCTCACAGGGATTCTGGTGAAAAAGTTCGTTTGAATTCATTCGCTTTTTCATGTTCAATATCACTCACTTCCATTTCAATTAGATTTAAGCGCGCGTTTATAAACTTCGCGCAAATTTTCCGGTACTTTCGAAGTCGTGTTTTGCTGATTGATGCTCGAAATGGCAATTTAGACTTTTTGAACAGAGGAAAATGTTTAAAATTTTGTCATTTTATCTTGTTTCTATCAGATATAAATAATGAACTGATTATTTCTGTTATGAAAACAGACAAGAGTAGGCAATAAAAATATTTTTATTGTCTCTTTATGAACTACTGATAGGAAGAACAAAAGGGGTTAATTTATCTTATCTTTCTACTTTTCTTACAGTATCAATTTAATAAAATCTTCGTGTAAAGACTTCAACAGACAGACGCAACGCAACAGCGCAACAAAACGACAAGACAATCTTTTCAAGTCTGACTCAGTAACAACTTTAACATATCGTGAATAAATTAAACTAAACCTAAGTTACATACCTAAGCGCGTAGTAGACCTTAAGAAGATGGCAAAACTAGTACCCAACAAATAGGTCAAAAAAGAAAAAGAAAAAAAGCCTATAAAGTATATCCAGATTGCCAGAAGCCTGTCCATTATGTTTTATTACGACACCCTCTTTGTGTCCTGTCCTTTATTGATAGATCTAGTCTATGCCTAGGCCGCCATCTTGACTGTGCAGGCAAAGGTTTTCATTTCTTTAGTGCCTACTAGCCTTTGCCCGCGACTTCGCTCCTACGGAATGTTTTTTTTTGGGGGTACCTTCAAAAGGTACTTGGACTTTTGGGGTAGAGACCAAGAAGTGTGAGATTGATACCGAAACTAAAAAAAAATCCCCAAAAAGAGACCCTGCATTGAAAATTTTGTTATTTACGTTACACGTCCGTATTTGGGTCATAGAATTCTTTAATCTACCTTTTGAATCGAAAAAAAGAAGAACCACTAAGAAACATACAATTTCACCTTTTTTATGTAGCTGGTCTGTGCCTAGACTTAGATCTGTATCTATCTTGACTGGATAAGCGAAAATTTTCATTCCTTGAGTGCGAATTCCTCACACCCTACCTAAAATAAGATGTTGTCAACACCCTGTTATGTAGATTGGATGAGTCACTGGCTACCGAGATATGCTTTTATTTTTTTACTTTTTACGCCCGATTTCTTATGTGATTTTTCGTGGAAATCTGGGCCACTTATAATCTTTTACGTTGCTTCCCTTTTATCATACTATAATATTTACATTGTGAAAGTCTGTATATCCGACGATAAATCAACACCTGAGCAGCTGTCCATTTGGTGCAAGGGTATATTTGTATGAATATTAATCGCCACTATTTTTTTATGTGTAACATCTTTCCGCTCGCTTTCCTGCAATCTGTGAGAGTGATTTCGTGAAATGGAAAGGAAATGTGTAACAGGAAGCTGGGGAAGCGTGCGCTATTTGATTTGACCAATGAGCACGTGCGGTGGTAGAGTTGGCCAACAGATGGTAGAGCGCGCGCACGAAAAGCCTGCGCGCGGTCAAAATCGGAACTAAACGTTATAATTTTATTTTTCAGGATAGAATTTTAATGTTGCTTATTACCAAGGTGAGATGTCAAATACACATCATATGCGAATACTGTAAGGCTCGCTCGTTTTTTTTTTATATTGCACCTACTATTTTTTTCTCTGCATCACCCAAAGGTTGACTGGTAGAAAATGCCTGAGGCATTAAGTCCGCTCTGTACTTGTATGTGCATAAAGGATTAAATAAATAAAGAATAACACAAGAACAATAAGATTTATGTATACACTAGCTTCCGCCCGCGGCTTCGCCCGCGTGAAAAGTGTAATTAAGGCCGAAAGTTAGAATTTTTTTGAACGCCACAGTTCTACATAAAGACTGTTGGGACGCACACACACTCGCTCAGTGTGTCGGGGTACCTATCTTGTTACTCTTACCGTGTTAAATTTAATAGTTAGGGCTAGAATCATGAAAATCAGAATTTCCTACATTCGTAGGGCTTAGCAAAGTTGGACGGCGATTAAATTTTGCGGATTTCACCTAAGCAATAATGTTTGCCACGCCGAACATCTCTTTTCAATGGACTACCTTTTCATTGATTTTGTGGATTGATCATCCAATGACTTCTCCCGTTCTGGGTGGAGTGGGAGGGCTTGTCAGACTAAAACCCACCCTTGTCCCTTCAGTTGCCTGAGTGCCAAGAGCCGCGGTTTTATCCGCGACCCCAGGCAGGCAGCGGCCCTGCTTTTTTTTTTTTTTTTTTTTTTTTTTTTTTTTTTTTTTTTTTAGCTTAGGATTGTAGCCCCGAAAACACCTATTCATGATTCTGGTCTCCTGGTACTTTGTGAGTCTTTATCTCTCATGATTTCAGCCCTGGAAATACTTCTCATGTTTCTGGTGTCCTAGTACTTTTTGAGCGTGTGCGCTCGTTCAGCCTGACTTTGGATTTCTACTTCCACCTCAGCCTTCGCTAAGTCTTGTCATTTACCGGGATAAAAAGTAGTCTATGTGTTAATCCAGGTTATGACTACGTGTGTGCCAAATTTCATTGTAATCCCTTCAGCCGTTTTTGCGTTACCTTCAGCCAAACATACAAACAAACAAACATACAAACTTTCGCATTTATAATATTAGTAGGATTAACTTTTTCACGATTTTGGCACCCTGGTAGAGTTTACCTGTGGTTGCATCCGCGTGCAGGTCTGAAATTTCTCTTCTTCATGATTCTGTTTATTGGTTGTCTATACGCCTGAGAATGTATACCGCTCAGGATTCCAACCCCGAAAATACTTATTCAAGATGTTACGAGTACCTCTCCTAATACCAACCTCAGAATATGTTTTGTGATTCTGATATCCTAGTAGGTTGTGAACTGGTAGTTTGAGAATCTATACCGTTTATGATTTCAGCCCTGGAACACTCTTTGTATTTCTGGTCTCCTGGTATTTTATGAATCTATACCGCTTAGGATTCCAGCCCCAAAAATACTTATTAATGACTCTGGTCTCCTGGTAATTTATGAATCTCTACCTTCTATTTATAACCAAACTAGCTTCCGCCCGCGGCTTCGCCCGCGTAAAAAGTGTAATTGTAATAAGTCTAAGTGGTATTTCCAGAGAGTAGCACTTTAAATAAATCGTGTAGAAATCAAAATCAAAAGTTATTTAAATTAGGCTGAAAGCCAGATTTTTTTGAACGTCAAAGTTCTACATAAAGATAGTAGGGGTACACACACTCACTCAGTGTGTCGGGGTACCTATTTTGTTACTCTTACCGTATTAAATATAATAGTTTACCATATCGAAACTGTTTCATTTATTGGGTCCCGAACATATCCTAAATTGGTGCTTATCTTCTTGCCCGTGGCTCCGTCCGCGTAGACATTTACCGTGTTAAATATAATAGTTTACCATATCCAAACTGTTTCATTTATTGAGTCCCGAACATATCCTAAATTGGTGCTTAGCTTCTTGCTCGTGGCTCCGTCCGGTTAGACATATCATGACTATGGTCTCCTGGTAGTTTTGGAATCTACACCTATCATGATTCCAGTTCCGGAACTACTTTTTCGTGAATCCTGATCTTTTCGTAGTTTTGTGAGTCTTTATCGCTCATAATTTCAGTCCTTGAAATACTTTTCATGTTTCTGGTCTCCTGGTAATTTGTGAATCTCTACATTTCAATTACCTGCCTCGGAATATACTTTGTGATTCTGATTTCCTGGTAGCTTGTGAATCTATACCGCTCAGGATTCAAGCCCAGGCAATACTTCTTCTTGATTCTGGTCTCCTGGTGGTTTGCGAAGCTATACCGCTGGGGCAGCCCCGAAAATACCTCTTCATGATTCTGGTCCCCTGGTACTTTGCGAGACTTTACCGCTCATGATTCCAACCCCGGAAATACTTTTCATGTTTCTGGTCTCCTGGTACTTTGTGAGCGTAAACCGCTCGTTCAGCATGAATTTGGATTTCTACTTCCATCTCAGCCTTCGCTAAGTCTTGTCATTTACCGGGATAAAAAGTAGCCTATGTGTTAATCCAGGTTATGACCTACGTGTGTGCAATATTTCATTGTAATCCCTTCAGCCGTTTTTGCGATACCTTCAGCCAAACATACAAACAAACAAACATACAAACATACAAACATACAAACATACAAACATACAAACAAACAAACATACAAACTTTCCGCTTCCGCTTCCGCATCCGCTTCCGCATCCGCATCCGCATCCGCATCCGCATCCGCATCCGCATCCGCATCCGCATCGGCATCGGCATCGGCATCCGCATCGTCATCGGCATCGGCATCGGCATCGGCATCGGCATCCGCATCCGCATCCGCATCCGCATCCGCATCCGCATCCGCATCCGCATCCGCATCCGCATCCGCATCGGCATCCGCATCCGCATCCGCAATCGCATCGGCATCCGCATCTGCATCTGCATCCGCATCTGCATCCGCATCTGCATCGGCATTGGCATCCGCATCGCATCCGCATCCGCATCCGCATCGCATCCGCATCCGCATCCGCATCGCATCCGCATCCGCATCCGCATCCGCATCCGCATCCGCATCCGCATCCGCATCGCATCCGCATCCGCATCCGCATCCGCATCCGCATCCGCATCGCATCCGCATCCGCATCCGCATCCGCATCCGTATCCGCATCCGCATCCGCATCCGCATCCGCATCCGCACCCGCATCCGCATCCGCATCCGCATCCGCATCGCATCCGCATCCGCATCCGCATCCGCATTCGCATCCGCATCCGCATCCGCATCCGCATCCGCATCCGCATCCGCATCCGCACCCGCACCCGCACCCGCATCCGCATCTGCTTGTGCTTGAGCCTGTGCTTGTGCTTGTGCTTGTGCTTGTGCTTGTGCTTGTGCTTTCTAGTTCTAGTTCTAGTTCTCGTTCTAGTTCTCGTTCTAGTTCTTGTTCTATCTCTGTTTCTTATCTCTATGTTTGTTCTAGCTAGTCTTTAAGCCTCAGAATATATTTTGTGATTCTGATCTCCTGAGGTTGTGAATCTATACCGCTCAGGATTCAAGCCCCGGAACAACTTCTTATTGATTCTGGGCTCCTGGTGAGGTGTGTGAAGCTATACAGCTTAGGATTGTAGCCCCGAAAATACGTATTCATGATTCTGGTCTCCTGGTACGTTGTGAGTCTTTACCGGTCATGATTTCAGCACTGGAAATACTTC
Organism: Polia nebulosa; assembly: GCA_951329385.1. Taxonomy (NCBI): domain Eukaryota; kingdom Metazoa; phylum Arthropoda; class Insecta; order Lepidoptera; family Noctuidae; genus Polia; species Polia nebulosa. The sequence continues at coordinate 15,973,093 of OX589610.1, read as the reverse complement.
TCATTTTTCTGGTCTCCTGGTAATTTGTAAATCTCTATCTCTCCTAATACCAGCCTCAGAATATGTTTTGTGATTCTGATCTCCTGGTAGTTTGCGACTCTTGTGTTTCTGGTCTCCCGGCAATTTGTAAATCTCTACCTCTCTTTACACCAGCCTCGAAATATGATTTGTAATTCTGATATCCTGGTAGGTTGTGAATCTACACCGCTCAGAATTATAGCCCCGGAAATACTTCTTCTTGATTCTGGTATCCTGGTGGTTTGTGAAGCTATACAGCTTAGGATTGTAGCCCCGAAAACACCTATTCATGATTCTGGTCTCCTGGTACTTTGTGAGTCTTTATGTCTCATGATTTCAGCCCTGGAAATACTTCTCATGTTTCTGGTGTCCTAGTACTTTTTGAGCGTGTGCGCTCGTGCAAGCCTGACTTTGGATTTCTACTTCCACCTCAGCCTTCGCTAAGTCTTGTCATTTACCGGGACAAAAAGTAGCCTATGTGTTAATCCAGGTTATGACCTACGTGTGTGCAAAATTTCATTGTAATCCCTTCAGCCGTTTTTGCGTTACCTTCAGCCAAACATACAAACATACAAACAAACATACAAACTTTCGCATTTATAATAAATATTAGTAGGATTAACTTTTTCACCACCTTTTACTTCCAATTTACCTTTGGCTTCATCCGCGTGCAGGTCTGAAATTTCTCTTCTTCATGATTCTGTTTTCCTGGTAGTTTAAGGATCTATACCGCTCAGGATTCCAGTCCCGAAAATACTTATTCAAGATGCTTTTTTTTTTACCTCTTTTGATCCCACCCTTTTTTTTTGGTTTGTTTTTTGTGATTCTGATCTCCTGGTAGTGAGTGAAACTATACCGCTCGGAAATTTTACTTCTTCACATTTCTGGTCTCCTGGTAATTTGTAAATCTCTACCTCTCCCAATACCAGCTTCGGAATATGTTTTGTACTTCTGATCTCCTGGTAGGTTATGAATCTATACCGCTCAGGATTCCAGCCCCATCCCTGGAGTTTGAGAATCTATTCCACTTAGGGTTTCAGCCCCGGAACACTCTTTGTGTTTCTGGTATCCTAGTATTTTGTGAATCTATACCGCTTAAGATTCTAGCCCCAAAAATACTGATTCACGACTCTGGTCTCCTGGTAATTTTAGAATCTATACCTCTCATGATTCCAACCCCAAAATCACTTCTTCATAATTCTGGTCTCCTGGTAATTTATGAATCTCTACCACCGCTCATAATCCCAGCCTTTTGGTAACATTTGTAATTCTTCTATGTCTTGGTTGTTCGTGAATCTGTACTGCTCGGAAAACTTATTCATGATTCTGTTCTCCTGGTAATTTGTGAATCTGTACCTCTCATAATACCAGCCACAGAATATATTTTGTGATTTTGATCTCCTAGTAGGTCGTAGGAATCTATACCGCTTAGGATTTAAGCCCCAAAAATACTGGTTCATGACTATGGTCTCCTGGTAGTTTTGGAATCTACACCTATCATGATGCCAGTTCTGGAACTACTTTTTCGTGAATCCTGATCTTTTCGTAGTTTTGTGAGTCTTTATCGCTCATAATTTCAGTCCTTGAAATACTTTTCATGTTTCTGGTCTCCTGGTAATTTGTGAATCTCTACATCTCATAATACCTGCCTCGGAATATACTTTGTGATTCTGATTTCCTGGTAGCTTGTGAATCTATACCGCTCAGGATTCAAGCCCCGGCAATACTTCTTCTTGATTCTGGTCTCCTGGTGGTTTGCGAAGCTATACCGCTAGGGTTGTAGCCCCAAAAATACCTCTTCATGATTCTGGTCCCCTGGTACTTTGCGAGACTACCGCTCATGATTCCAACCCCGGAAATACTTTTCATGTTTCTGGTCTCCTGGTACTTTGTGAGCGTAAACCGCTCGTTCAGCCTAACTTTGGATTTCTACTTCCACCTCAGCCTTCGCTAAGTCTTGTCATTTACCGGGATAAAAAGTAGCCTATGTGTTAATCCAGGCTATGACCCAACTGTGTGCGAAATTTCATTCAAATCCCTTCAGCCGTTTTTGCGATACCTTCAGCCAAACATACAAACATACAAACATACAAACAAACAAACATACAAACAAACAAACATACAAACTTTCGCATTTATAATATTAGTAGGATAATTAAAAAAAAAAAACTTTAAGCCTCAGAATATATTTTGTGTTTCTGGTCTCCTCGTAATTTAAAGTACCTCTTCATGATTCTGGTCCCCTGGTACTTTGCGAGACTTTACCGCTCATGATTCCAGCCCCGGAAATACTTTTCATCTTTCTGGTCTCCTGGTACTTTGTGAGCGTAAACCGCTCGTTCAGCCTGACTTTGGATTTCTACTTCCACCTCAGCCTTCGCTAAGTCTTGTCATTTACCGGGATAAAAAGTAGCCTATGTGTTAATCCAGTCTATGACCTACCTGTGAGCAAAATTTCATTCAAATCCCTTCAGCCGTTTTTGCGATACTTTCAGCCAAACATACAAACAAACAAACATACAAACTGTCGCATTTATAATATTAGTAGGATTAACTTTTTCACGATTTTGGCACCCTGGTAGAGTTTAACTGTGGTTGCATCCGCGTGCAGGTCTGAAATTTCTCTTCTTCGTGATTCTGTTTTCCTGGTAGTTTAAGAATCTATACCGCTTAGGATTCCAGCCCCGAAAATACTTATTCATGATTGTTACCTCTCCACTTCATGATTCTGGTCTCCTGGAACTTTGTGAGTAGCGTACCGCTCATGATTTCAGTCCTGGAAATACTTCTCATGTTTCTGGTCTCCTGGTGATTTGTAAATCTCTACCTCTCCTAATACCAGCCTCGGATTATGTTTTGTGATTCTGATCTCCTGGTAGGTTGGGACTCTATGTGTTTCTGGTCTCCGGGTATTTTGTGAATTTGTACCGCTTAGGATTCTAGCCCCAAAAATACTGATTCACGACTCTGGTCTCCTGGTAGTTTGAAAATCTCCTCACCTTTCATGATTCCAGCCCCAGAAACAATTTTTCATGATTCTGTTCTCCTGGTAATTTGTGAATCTGTACCTTTCACAATACCGGCCTCATACCAGCCTCGGAATATGTTTTGTGATTCTGATCTCCTGGTGGGTTGTGAATCTAAACCGCTCAGAATTCCACCCCCCTGGCAGTTTGAGAATCTATACCGCTCACGATTTCAGCACCGGAACACTCTTTGTGTTTCTGGTCTCCTGGTATTTTGTGAATCTATACCGCTTAAGATTCTAGTCCCAAAAAGCCCTGGAACACTCTTTGTGTTTCTGGTCTCCTGGTATTTTGTGAATCTATACCGCTTAAGATTCTATAATCCCAAAAATACCGATTCATGACTCTGGTCTCCTGGTAGTTTTATAATCTATACCTCTCATGATTCCAGCCCCGAAATCACTTTTTCATCATTCTGGTCTCCTGGTAATTTATGAATCCTCTACCTCTCATAATCCCAGCCTTGGTATACATTTGTAATTCTGATGTCCTGGTTTTTTGTGAATCTGTACTGCTCGGAAAACTTATTCATCATTCTGTTCTCCTGGTAATTAGTGAATCTGTACCTCTCATAATACCAGCCTCAGAATATATTTTGTGATTCTGATCTCCTGGTAGGTTGTGAATCTACACCGTTTAGGATTGTATCCCCTAAAACACCTATTCATGATTCTGGTCTCCTGGTACTTTGTGAGTCTTTATCTCTCATGATTTCAGCCCTGGAAATAATTCTCATGTTTCTGGTGTCCTAGTACTTTTTGAGCGTGTGCGCACGTTCAGCCTGACTTTGGATTTCTACTTCCACCTCAGCCTTCGCTAAGTCTTGTCATTTACCGGGATAAAAAGTAGCCTATGTGTTAATCCAGGTTATGACCTACGTGTGTGCAAAATTTCATTGTAATCCCTTCAGCCGTTTTTGCGATACCTTCAGCCAAACATACAAACATACAAACAAACAAACATACAAACTTTCGCATTTATAATATTAGTAGGCATGATTTCAGCCCTGGAAATAATTCTCATGTTTCTGGTGTCCTAGTACTTTTTGAGCGTGTGCGCACGTTCAGCCTGACTTTGGATTTCTACTTCCACCTCAGCCTTCGCTAAGTCTTGTCATTTACCGGGATAAAAAGTAGCCTATGTGTTAATCCAGGTTATGACCTACGTGTGTGCAAAATTTCATTGTAATCCCTTCAGCCGTTTTTGCGATACCTTCAGCCAAACATACAAACATACAAACATACAAACATACAAACAAACAAACATACAAACTTTCGCATTTATAATATTAGTAGGATTATTTATCTCGGTAGTTTCTACGTTCCTTTAGGATATGAAACCTTCACTCAACAGAAACCGCGGACACAAGTTAGTATATTGTCGGCGACGAGACCCTATCTGAGCACCATAGTGCAAGTAGTGGTAGGAAAAAATAAGTTTTTAACCAATCACGCGTCTCGAACATTATGATAACTAATTGGATTTGAGTATAATAGTGATAATTGTTTTCTAATTAGTATGATTAAGTTAATTATCGTATAGTTAAGTTAATTAGTGTGTAATAAGTAACATAAGAACATATTAACGCTGTATGTGTAGGAATTTCAAAGGAATTTTTAAGTAAAATTTTGTACTGTATATAATTACGTAACTTGAAAATCACCTTTTTTGTTTATGGAGATATTGTCACGAAATTGGTGTCAAATGAAAGGTTTTGATGTAAAAACAATCGCTCAAAAAGAATTAAGTCGATCGGACGTCTAGTTTCAAAGTTATAAGGAAAAGTTCATAATGAAAATTTGTCATATTAGAATTTTTGTAGTTTTTGTTCTAGGATTTTTTTTATTACTTAAAGTTGTGTAAAATGTTATTGTTGTATATTGTAGAATAAGGTCTAAGGAATGTAAGGACATATAATATGTAAGGGTTTTTTATGAAAAAATAATAAATAAAGGCTCCAAAGGTTTCGGCTCAAAGTAAAAATGACACGCAAATTAGGTCCAAAATACGTATGGCGTCTTTGAGGTAATGAAGGGCCATATAAAAGACGGGTCGATTGCCGGCTCAGTCAGTAGCAACACAGCCATCGAAGAGGCAACAACTGGAAGAAAAAGGAAGCCGAAACCTGCGGATCAAGAAAATACAAGAAGCAGTGAAGTGTTTTATTTGTTTGCCTCCTCCCGGCTACCCGTCTCTCTCCTGAGGTGCCAACTGGACCGCGCTGCACTCACCCAAATACGCATTCAGGGGTGCGTGGGACGTGCGTTACCAGCAAACGGAAATAAGGAGCGTACGTCAACCAAGTGGGAGATTGTCCCAGGACGACTGCGGACACTGGACGCGTCCCTCTCGTCCGAAACAGTTGGTCCTTCGAGCCGGATCCCTGCCAGAAGAATACAGAAGAGTTCAGAAGATTCAGAAGATTGCGTTCAAGATGCCAGTAACCAGGTCGCAGAAGGATGCTCCCTCACGTTCTGGGTCCCGTCCTTCGGATAAGGACGCGACAGAAGAAACGCCAGGGTCAGAAGGGGTCACGTCTGCGTCAGCGTCGACGACATCAGGAACAGCAACTACGTCGGGAACGAACACTTCTTCGGGTACAGCGACCACAGAGGGCACTACATCGAATGAGTCGGTGGTTACGGCTGCTACTACGGCGGCGTCCAAGAAGTATGGACAGAAGAAGAATGAAGCCGCACAGAAGGAAACGACCAAGAAGACTCCAGAGGATATTCCGGACAAGGGCGTGCGTGGTTCCACCACAACCCTTAAGCCCATGGGGGTCGGTCGTCGCGCCAGGTCCACGAAGACCACGAGCTCCTCGGCCAGAAGACGCGAGCTAGAAGCCAGATTGGAATTAGCACGCCTGGATTTGAAGAAAGCTCAGGCTGCGGCACAGCTAGCCCGTGTCAGATGGGAACTAACACAATGTGAAAATGAGGACTCCGTGGATGAAGACCAGGAAGACCAAGAAGAAAGAACAGCACAGGTGCAGAACTGGATCGAGACATCCGTGTTAGGAGAAGGCAACAAGGAACAACCTGAGCTACGAGGTCAACACCCTTCAGAAGAGCCACAGAAGGTGAAACCTGAACAGAACTCTTCATCGAAAGAAGGTACGAGCGCGATTCAAGCGTTAACGACTGCGTTAAGAGAAGCCCTTAACACAGGAGGAGGACCAGTAGCGCAGCCGAAGTATATCCACGAGTTACCCTACTTCGACGGCAACAGCAGCGAGTGGTTGGCCTTCAAGGTTGTCTACGAAGATACGTCACCAATGTTCAACGAAGTTCAAAATATGGCTCGACTAAGAAGAGCACTGAAGGGCAACGCAAGAGAAGCTATCAAGAGCCTGCTGTACTCTGAAGCCTCTCCGTTGGAAGTGATGCAGGCCCTCAGAAGAAGATATGGAAGACCTGATGCGCTGGTGCTGGCAGAATTGGATAAGGTCAAGGCGTTACCGAAGATTTCTGAAAATCCAAGGGATATATGCGTCTTCGCAAGCCAGATCAACAACAGCGTAGCAGCAATAAGGGGTTTGAAGAAACCACAGTACCTGCATTCACCGGAAATGGTGAAACAGATTATAGAAAAGATGCCAACGATTCTCAAGTTCCGATGGTATGACTTCACTGCGGCATCAGAAGAAGGCGAGTTCTCCGACCTGACGATGGTCTCCAAGTTCCTAAACATCGAAGCAGACAAGTGTGGAGCCTTCGCGACTTCAGAAGAGAGCAGCGGATTCAAGAGGACTCATCGACAAGCGACGCATTCAACAGGAGAAAAGGGCTTCAAGGAGAGGGATTCAAGACAATCAGTAGAGAAGATTTGTCCTATGTGTGAGAGTGGACACTTCCTCATCGACTGTCAGAAGTTCCAGAAGGCGTCGGTGCAAGATCGGTGGGCGACGGTAAAGAAAAGCCGCGTCTGCTTCAAATGTCTTCAAGGGAGGCATAGAAAGGAGAGCTGTAGGAAACCACCATGCAAGGAATGCAAAAGGTGGCATCATCATCTGCTGCACGTAGAAGACAGCACCTCGGGAGAGAAGAAGACGGGAATACAAGAAGAAGTGGTGAGCGTTATGGCATCGGTGAATGCAGCCAACTGCGCAAGGGCATACCTGAAGATCGTCCCAGTAGAAGTCTTCGGGTCAAAAGGATCAAAAAGAATATTGGCCCTCATGGATGAAGGGTCAACAGTGTCACTTATTGACGAAAAAGTGGCAGAAGAAGTTGGCGCTCAAGGAAAAAGAGAAGAACTGGTCATCGAGACAGTAGGAGGCAGGTTAATAAAGAAGAAGGATTCTCAGATGCTGGACCTTGCCGTGAAGGGGGTTCATCAAGGAAACAAGAAGACTTTGAAGAGAGTCCGGACTATCAACGAGTTGAAGCTTGCACCACAGTTCTTAGAGAAGAAAAGGATAGAAGAATGCCAACATCTGAAGAAAATCGTCGACTCTCTATACTATGAAGGGGAGTCACCACAGCTGCTCATTGGTCAAGATAATTGGGAGTTAATAGTAACTCAAGAAGTAAGAAGGGGGAAACCAGGAGAACCAGTTGCTTCAAGAACAGGACTTGGATGGGTGCTCCACGGGTCAGACACCGGAGCTGCAAGAGTAGTACATTTCCTGAACACGTGTCTGCATGTATGCACACCAGAAGAAGAAATGCATCAAGCCATCAAGGACCACTTTGCAATCGAGGCACTAGGTGTACAACCGAGAAGACCCACTACAGACTCAGAAGGACGAGCGCTCACCATCCTAGAGAAGACTTGCAGAAGACTTGAAGATGGACGATTTGAAGCTGGACTCTTATGGAAGAATGAAGATGAACAGATGCCTGAGAGCTACGCGTCTGCAAAGAACCGGTTGTTCAATATTGAAAAGAAGATGGACAAGGACCCTCAGCTGAAGGCAGAATACATCAAACAGATCCAGCACCTTATCGACAGCAAGTATGCAGAAGAAGCACCTGTTGGACAAGAAGACTCCAAGAAAAAATGGTACCTCCCTCACTTCTCCGTGGTACATCCGCCAAAGAAGAAGATAAGGATCGTTTTCGACGCTGCAGCCAAATCAAAAGGAAAGAGCCTCAACGATGCTTTACTGCCAGGACCGGATCTACTTCAGTCACTCTTCGGGATACTGCTGAGGTTTCGACAAGGACCGCAAGCGGTAGCCGCCGACATCAAGGAAATGTTTCTTCAAGTTCGCATTCGGCCAGAAGATAGAGATAGCCTGAGATTTCTATGGCGCGGGGATCGTCGTGACGTGTCGCCGAAAGAATACAGGATGGCATCGGTTATTTTCGGCGCAACATCATCTCCGAGCACAGCAATCTACGTGAAGAACCGAAACGCAGCGGACTACAAAGATCAGTATCCAGATGCAGTAAGGGCGGTCGAGCTGAACCATTATATGGATGATTACCTACACAGCTTCCATTCAGAAGAAAACTTCAGAAGAGTGACAACGCAGGTAGACTTCATACACAAGAAGGCAGGCTTTGAACTCAGGGGATGGGCATCAAATCAACCTGAGTTGCTGCAAGACGTGAAGACTGACACCATAGAGAAGACAGAAGTAGACCTTGGCGAAAAGGAAGAGAAGACATTGGGACTGCGCTGGTTCACGAAAAGGGACTCCATCGGCTTCAGGGCAAACCTCCGGAACACACCAGAGGAAATAGCAAGAGGACTCAAGGTGCCTACGAAGAGGGAAGTCACCAGCGCAGTGATGTCAACCTTTGATCCACTGGGATTGGCATCACCAGTTCTCATCCAAGGGAAGAAGCTGCTTCAGAATATATGGCGAAGTGGCGTAGGTTGGGATGAGGAAATAGAAGGAAAGGAGTACGAAGCATGGAAGACTTACCTGGAGAAGATGAAGCTGCTCCAAGACCTGCAGGTCCCAAGATGCCTGGCGCCACGTCGCACCGAGGGGGAGCTGCACACGTTTACGGATGCAAGCGAGTTGGCTTATGCAGCGGCAGTCTACTGGAGGACAGAAGATCAAAATGGGACTTACCACGTCAGCTTAGTGGCAGCGAAGGCAAGAGTCACTCCATTGAGGCCAGTGTCCATCCCAAGGCTCGAACTGCAGGCAGCTCTCCTAGGAAGCAGACTGGCACATTCAGTGGAAGAGGAAATGGACCTAAAGGTCACAAGGAAGACCTTTTGGACAGACTCCAGCATCGTGCTTTCCTGGATAAAGACGGACCCCAGAACCTTCAAGACGTTCGTGGCTCATCGCTTAGCGGAGATAGAAGATCTTACCAAACCACAGGACTGGAGATGGGTACCTTCAGCGCAGAACCCAGCAGATGACGCAACGCGCGACGTTCCAGACGACTTCGACTGCAACCATCGGTGGTACACTGGACCAAGCTTCTTAAGAAAAGAAGCAGCTCATTGGCCAGCACCAAGAACCTTTAAGAAGGAAACCACCGGCGAAGAAAAGGCAACGGACGTCACAGCAATAGCGAACACCTCTTATCCATCACCAGATCCTGAGAGATTCTCCTCATGGAAGAGACTTTGGCGAGCTACAGCGAGAGTACTGCAGTTCTTACAACTCTGCAGAAAAAGGATGAAGGTCAACGTCTGCAAAGAAGATCCCACCTGGAAAATAACGCAAAGAAAAGGGGCAAAGTCTGTTGAGAAACAACACAGACCTTCTAAAACAAAAGAAAGGAAATACGTACCGCTAGACACCGAACTATTAGAGAAAGCTGAAACTCTATTGCTAAAAGGAAGTCAAGAAAAAAGCTTCCGAGAAGACATCAAGTCTCTACAGCAAGGGAAGCAATTAGAGGGCAGCAGCAAGCTGAAAAGGCTCGACATAGTGATGGAAGAAGGTCTCCTGCGGCTGAAAGGAAGAATCGACGCGATACAGGGTGTGACCAGGGATTATAAGCGACCCATCGTGCTCGACAGCAAGGACAAGACAACTCGGCTCATTATAGAAGAATTCCACCGCCGCTTCAACCATGGGAATCACGCAACGGTGATTAATGAAATACGACAACGCTTCTGGGTACTGGGATTGAGGTCAGCAATCAAGACAGTTCAGCACCAATGTCAGTGGTGCAAAACGAAGAAGGCAAGACCACAAGAACTGCCAACGGGCAACTTACCTGCTGAAAGGCTGATGCACGGGAAACCCCCCTTTACGTGCACTGGCGTAGACTACTTCGGCCCAATGACGATCACCGTAGCAAGACGGCACGAGAAGAGATGGGGAGCTCTGTTCACATGCCTTACAACAAGGGCTGTGCACATTGAGCTGACTCCTTCACTATCCACCGACAGCATGATCATGGCGCTACGACGATTCGCCGCGAGAAGAGGGATGCCGAAGAAAATCTACAGTGACAACGGGACCAACTTCGTCGGCGCTAATAAAGAATTAAAAGAAGCGCTCGACAACATAAAGCAAGAAGACCTCACCTCAGAAGCAGAGAAGATCGGCGTGCAGTGGAAATTCATTCCCCCTGGTGCGCCAAACATGGGCGGTGCATGGGAGCGTCTAGTGCGATCTATCAAAACCGCACTAGACGCCACACTCAATGAAAGGCATCCACGTGAGGAGATACTCCACACTCTCCTCCTAGAGGCCGAGCACATAGTCAATTCTCGACCTCTCACTCACCTCTCCGAGAACCTTGAAGAGGAAGCACTTACACCGAACCACTTCCTCATCGGGCGATCCTGTGGCGCTGCGAGAATCGGCAGCTTCGACGACAGCGAGCTCGCGGGCAGACCTACCTGGAAGGCTACGCAGCGACTTGCCGACCATTTCTGGCAACGTTGGCTGCGGGAATACCTGCCCACTCTGCTGCCGAGGAAGACACACGGAAGAACCAGCGCCAAGAACCTGCAAGTCGGAGACATCGTGCTGATTGTCGACCACAGCCTACCGAGATGCACCTGGCCACGCGGCAGAATCCTGCAGGTGTATCCTGGACCAGACGGCCGGACGAGGATAGTCGACGTCGAAACTCGAGGAGGTGTGCTGCGGAGACCCAGTTCGAGAATAGTGCTGTTGGTGCCGGGAGTATCGCCGAGCCAGGAGAATGGTGCGACGCACGAGGGGGAGAATGTCGGCGACGAGACCCTATCTGAGCACCATAGTGCAAGTAGTGGTAGGAAAAAATAAGTTTTTAACCAATCACGCGTCTCGAACATTATGATAACTAATTGGATTTGAGTATAATAGTGATAATTGTTTTCTAATTAGTATGATTAAGTTAATTATCGTATAGTTAAGTTAATTAGTGTGTAATAAGTAACATAAGAACATATTAACGCTGTATGTGTAGGAATTTCAAAGGAATTTTTAAGTAAAATTTTGTACTGTATATAATTACGTAACTTGAAAATCACCTTTTTTGTTTATGGAGATATTGTCACGAAATTGGTGTCAAATGAAAGGTTTTGATGTAAACACAATCGCTCAAAAAGAATTAAGTCGATCGGACGTCTAGTTTCAAAGTTATAAGGAAAAGTTCATAATGAAAATTTGTCATATTAGAATTTTTGTAGTTTTTGTTCTAGGATTTTTTTTATTACTTAAAGTTATGTAAAATGTTATTGTTGTATATTGTAGAATAAGGTCTAAGGAATGTAAGGACATATAATATGTAAGGGTTTTTTATGAAAAAATAATAAATAAAGGCTCCAAAGGTTTCGGCTCAAAGTAAAAATGACACGCAAATTAGGTCCAAAATACGTATGGCGTCTTTGAGGTAATGAAGGGCCATATAAAAGACGGGTCGATTGCCGGCTCAGTCAGTAGCAACACAGCCATCGAAGAGGCAACAACTAGAAGAAAAAGGAAGCCGAAACCTGCGGATCAAGAAAATACAAGAAGCAGTGAAGTGTTTTATTTGTTTGCCTCCTCCCGGCTACCCGTCTCTCTCCTGAGGTGCCAACTGGACCGCGCTGCACTCACCCAAATACGCATTCAGGGGTGCGTGGGACGTGCGTTACCAGCAAACGGAAATAAGGAGCGTACGTCAACCAAGTGGGAGATTGTCCCAGGACGACTGCGGACACTGGACGCGTCCCTCTCGTCCGAAACATATATATAATAATTTCGTGGAAAACCTCAAGTGGAAGAATAAAGAAATTTTTGTTCCTTGACGGAATTCATACGAATCTGAGCGCTTCTAATTTGTGGAAGTTTTCCTTCGTCAACAATGTTCCGGCTATTCAAAGTTTTACATAACTAAATAAAATCACTTTCTAAACTAAGATTTAGCAAGAAGATGGGCTATTCTTAGAGATGTGTCAACAACATTTTGATGACAAACCAAATTCTGTATTATTTTTGGCGTGGCGCCTATATTTTGTGACGATTTTCTCTTTGCCATTAAATTCATCGGTGCAGCGTTATTAACCGACATCAAAAAAGGAGGTTCTGTATTTAACCAGTGAGAGGAGCTCGTGGCTAAAGTAATAACAACCGCACGGGTCGATCCATCAGGTTAAGCTACGCGTGACGGTGTTGGTTCGTGGATGGGTGACCGTCTTTACATACCAAGACTCCTCCGTGCCTCGGAAAGCACGTTAAGCCACTGGTGGCGGCGGCTGTCAATCGTGGATCTTTGACAGTTATTACGGATCGTCAGAAGCCCGAAAGTCTGACAACCAGTCCTACCAAGGGGTATCGTATTACCCAGTTACTGGGTTGTGGAGGTCAGATAGGCAGTCACTCCATGTAAAATACTGGTATTCAGCTGCATCCGGTTGGACTGGCAGCTGACCCCAAGACAGTTGAAAAAAGGTTAGGCAGATTGATCTATATTCAACCCGTATGTACGAGTATGTATGCTTTTTTCGTCTTGCTTGTCCGCGATTTTCTCGAAAACTACTGATCCGATTTGGATGGGGTTTTCGTTATTCAAATGCATATTTTTCAAAGAAGCTAGTATAAAATATAATTATTAGGATCTGATGAAGATCTTCGGAAATAGACACTGGAACTGTTCTGTCTAACTGACAGCAAATGACTCGCGATAACTGCGATAGTTTGTCTATGAATTGTTAACACAATTTAATGGGGAACCACAAATAAAAAGTGAAAAATAAAAAACTTTTATACCTACAAAAAACAGAACTGACTTCGACGACATTTTCTCTTGTAATGTATTGCAAGAAGAACTTAGGTGACCTTAGGGACTTTTAACCTTGATTTGTTAAAGTTACCAATAAATCGGTATCTCTATATGTATGTGTAAAACAAAGCGCTTGCCGCGTCTGTCTGTTTCTCCGCCAACTCCTAAACCACGCAACTGATTTGGACGCAGTTTTCACTCATATAAAAAGCGATAAACGAGGAAGGTTTTTGTATTTAATAGGGTATTTTCCTAAAAAACTCTAATTAATCTGTCAGGTAGATTACCAAAAAATTACGGCAGGTCACTGGGACTATCTACAACTCCCGCATTTCCCTTAAACTTAAGGGGAAGATTTATAAAACAATGGTCAGACCTGCTGTCTTGTATGGTTCAGAATGTTGGGCCACAAAAGGGATAAATGAAAAGCAATTTTTTTTTTAATTTTTTAGTTAATGAAATTACAATAAAGAGGTGTAACTTATTTTTAAACTCGCCAAACTTTCACGTTTGATTGCGAGGTGAGGTGAGGCGCTCTTTTACATAAACATGAAGAGATGAGAATGCTAAGAGCGATGTGTGGTGTTACGCGCATGGATAGAATTAGGAATGAGTATATAAGAGGAAGTCTGAAAGTGGCACCGCTGACTGAAAACTTGTGTGGAAATCGGTTGACGTGGTATGGGCATGTGATGCGGAGGAATGAAGAAAATGTCGTGAGGAAAGTCTCGTGTATGGTTATAAGAGGGAAGGCCAAAGAAACGATGGTTGGACTGTGTAAAAGAGGATATGGGCAAAAAAGGGGTGACTACAGTGATGACGACTAATAGAGGAGTATGGAAGAAAAAGATATGTTGCGCCGACCCCAAATAAATTGGGATAAGGGCAGGAGAATGATGTAGATTATCAAATAAATTGGGATAAGGGCAGGAGAATGATGTAGATTATCAAATAAATTGGGATAAGGGCAGGAGAATGATGTAGATTATCAAATAAATTGGGATAAGCCAGGAGAATGATGTAAATTATCAAATAAATTGGGATAAGGGCAGGAGAATGATGTAGATTATCAAATAAATTGGGATAAGGGCAGGAGAATGATGTAGATTATCAAATAAATTGGGATAAGGGCAGGAGAATGATTTAGATTATCAAATAAATTGGGGTAAGGGCAGGAGAATGATGTAGATTATCAAATAAATTGGGATAAGGGCAGGCAAATGATGTAGATTATCAAATAAATTGGGATAAGGACAGGAGAATGATGTACATTATCAAATAAATTGGGATAAGGGCAGGAGAATGATGTAGATTATCAAATAAATTGGGATAAGGGCAGGAGAATGATGTAGATTATCAAAAAATATTGGACACCTATTTTTTCTTTTGCCACGTAAACAAAAAATGAGGACGATACAGTGCGTTGAAATATCGCGTGATATCACATCTGTGCAACACTTTTCACCACAAAGTGACGTAACGAGCCCCCACTCCTGAACTTTGATGCGTTTTATCTTTGTAATTTTTAACTAATTTGATAAAGCAAAAAATACATGGCCAATATTTTTTGATAATCTAATCTATGAACTAAATTCTCATACCCAGGAAACTACGCTATTTGCACCCGTGGAAAGCCGGAGCTGGTCGCTAGTGAGGCATATAATGCTTGGCGTACCTACATATGGGTAGGAATGATTACGACTTTTAATTTAAGGAGAGAAGAATTCATAGTAGGTATGATTAAATAGGGATGATTAGAGGGTAAAAAACTTTTTTACAAAAAATACAACCGACTTCTAAGAAAGAAAATAAGTAGGTACTTACATTTTTCAACAACATTTTTGGAAGTCGGTTGTATTTTTTGTAAAAAAGTTTTTTATTTTTCACTTTTCAGTTGTTTATACCTTTGAACTAAAACTAAATATTAAAGTCACGCCCAAATTGATAGCCCCAAATAGCCCCAATAACATGGAACATAGAATTTGAACATACTCGTAATTGGAGGAAACCAAAACGTCATTTATGTATACATACATATTTTTTGTTTCTGTTGTTTACTTCAATAAGCACTTAAGCAATTTCGATAAAAATATTATATGGGGCCACCTCTAGAGTATAATCTTTCGGATAAAAAAGAATTTTGAAAATCAATTCACAACTGACAGAGAAATCGGTGGATATACTTACATAAAAAAAAACATACATAAAACTTTTTCCGAAGTCGGTTAAAAATAATAATACTATATAATCCGTAAGTTTGAATATCAAAAAATATAGGACACGTATTTTTTGCTTTATCAAATCAATGAAAAATTACAAAGATAAAACGCATCAAATTTCAGGAGTGGGGTCTTGTTACGTCACTTTTGAGTTAAAAGTGGTACAATTTTAACTCAAGTGTGACGTCGGTATCGTCTTTATAAGAAGAAAAAATACGTTTCCATTAGGTGTTGGTAATCTAACTGACATGACGGACTAATTACATGTTTTTAGTCATCCACCCAATTACTTAGGTAAATGTGTGTCCACTTTAGGTACTCGGTTTTTTAAAACCGACACATTAATCAAACCTAGGTAAACATTTTGGCAGATAGAGAGGTACGCAGGTACTCGATCACTTTTGTATGGAAACATAAAAAATATTGACATGTCGAACGAAATAAAATCATGCTTTCGGTAAAATGAGACTAACTCATTGCATGTTGCGAGACCCTAATTATTAAACCCTAATTTGTAATATTTAAGTGCATAGGTTAGATACTTGTGTAGCGGATAAATCCGCTCCACCTAGAGCGGGAGTTGTCATTAGATGATTTCCCACCCCGCCAAAAAAAAAAAAAAGTTAGATACTTGTAGGCAAGCGTGCCAGCTGCATCGTCGACCACAAAATCGCTTACCTTTGATACACAATAAATAATAAAATAATGCCAACAAATTATGTATGTATCTATGAGATTATTAACACTTTAAAAGTGACATGCTATCAAACTTCATAACAAAATACGTGTAACAATTAACTAAAGAAAACACTTCACTCATACTCAATGATTTGGACACGTCATAGCAGGTAAGGCAGTGGTCCCACTGCTGACGAGTAGGTAAGCGACTAGCTTTCTACTATTTTCTCGCTCAAGAAACGTACCAAATATGTAAGTTCTGTTTTAGTAAAATAAATGCCGAACTTACATTCATCGCTGACGCTGTTCACACTGCCGGCGACAACTCTCTCTGATCACTAGTTTGTCGCTACAAGAGCTATCAAAAAAAAATTAGCAGTAATGAGGACTGCCGACAGAAGTTCAAACTGCGCGCTACACGTCACTAGTCATATCGGGTGATGCAAACTCAAAAGTATTGGCCCTACCAAAAATCGACGCGTCTAAAGAATTTTTCACTTTAAAAACTCTTCAACCACGTTCGCTTAGCAGAACATTCGTTGCTCGTAAACTCGGTTCTAGTTGCCAGCTCTACTCGCTTCCGGTTTATCGTCTGCGATGGGACCAGTGCCTTTTTTTTGTGGGGTGGGAAATCATCCTATGACTTCTCCCGCTCTAGGGTGGAGCGGGAGGGCGTGTCAGACTCTTGCTGACTAAAACCCACCCCTGTTTCTTCCCTGCCATTAGTGCCCAGGGGCGAGGTAACTCTGTTTCGAATTTATCCTCAACCCCTGGGCAGATGGGACCAGTGCCTAAGAATGAGAAATGAAATTGAGATTACAACATAATTTTTTTCGCTTACACGAGTTGTTATGTCAAACAAACTCACGATAATTCTTGGCAACGATAATTGGATAAGTGATTCATGTAATTGAAAAGCTTCGGTTTCATTTAGGAGTTAACCAAGTTGATGATTTGCAACCTATCGCGTAGGTAGGTAACAGACTAGTTGACTCATATTAAAATTAATTTAGATAATGATTAATTAAGTCTAAATAAGATTTTAAAAAAAAATCCTGAATCTTATTTAGATTTAATTAATCATTCAACGAAAATAGTAGGAATACGCTAAGTAGAATTTTTCCTTAGCGTATTCCTACTATTTTAGTTCATAAAAGAAGAAGATGGATGTACAAAACCGATTTATAAAATTAACTGTAATTGGAATCCCCGAAAACATGTTAATTTATATGTCCACTAACGACCCGCCCCATCTTCGCATGGGTAAAAATTATATACCTAAACCTACTTCATGAATCACTCTGTCTATTGTTGAAAACGGCATGAAAATCCGTTCAGTAGTTTTCGAGTTTATCGCGTACAGACACGGCGCGGCGGTGGACTTTGTTTTCCATGCAAAATGACATCTATGTGTGCGTATAACCCAAGTTATATCACACCAAGAGATATCACTCCTTCGCACAAAAAAAACCGACTTCCAAAAAAACATGAAAAGTGCAAAATAATTTTATTTTGGAAGTCGGTGTTTCTGGTTTTGTTTCTTCGTTGTTTGACACCGAATTCTGAAATTAAAGTTCCACTGTCTATCTCCGAAGATCTTCATTAGATCCTAATGTATTATATACTAAAACCTTCCTTGAAAAATATGCATTGGAATAACGAAAATCCCATCCAAATTTGATTAGTCGTTTTTGAGAAAACCGCGGAGAAACAAACATACATACATACGGGTCGAATACAGCGACAGAACCTCCTTTTTTGAAGTCGCTTAAAAAAGGCACCTGTTTTGTGTCAGATTTTCTGGCTTCTAATTGCCGTACCGACTGTCAAAGATCAACTAAACTAAGCCACAAGCGTCGTGTAGTTTGGAGCAAAACAAGTAGGTAATAAATTCAGTTTATATAACCATTATGATGTTCACTGTTTTGGTGACGACATTATAAAGCGAATGGCCATTAAAATATCATCTCTTTAAAATTAACTTTTGATATTATTGTACAAGTACATAAGATTATCCGAATCTATTTGTGAAACCAATGAGCATCACAGTCAGAAAAACTGTGTCAGTTTTTATTTTCGACATAAACTTTCCTAAATTGTTCTTAAACACGAGGGTTTCAGTTGGTGGGTAAAACTTGCCAAGTCGCACTATTGAGTAGCAAAGAAAAAAGCAACTGGAGAAAATTGTACATGGCTTGAGCTATGATTTAAGGAACTTAGTTATATCATTGATATGCTCACGTTTGACCACTATCTCACCTGCTGCTGTATTCGCTTACTCAGTTGACATCGATTTGATATGCACTATACAGTACATTGCTCGGTGGACATCGATTATAATAGGCACTATGGTTTTCCTATTGGCATTGCACAAGTCCGAGGCCATGTGTTTTCATGGTCGTCGGAACGCGCCACCTGCGGGTTCCCAGATCACGGTAGGAGGGGTTCGCATCGGCGTCGAGGGTACGATGAAGTACCTGGGACTCGTCCTCGACAGCCGGTGGAACTTCGTCGAACATTTTCGACGTTTGGCTCCCAGATTGGACAGGGCCGGGGCCGCCTTGAAGCGGCTCCTACCCAATCTGAGGGGGCCAAACGCCTCCTGCCGGAGGCTCTACGCGGGGATCGTGCGGTCCATGGCCCTCTACGGGGCACCGGTGTGGGCGCGTTCGTTGAGGCAGCGATCAGCTCGCCTGATGAACGCGTCCCAGAGGGTCATGGCGATCCGTATCATCCGCGGATACCGCACGATCTCCCGTGAGGCGGCGAGCCTCCTTGCCGGACTGTCACCGTGGGATCTGGAGGCAAAAATCCTCGCGCACCTGTACGAGTGGCGCGAGGAGGCCAAACGCCGGGGCGAAACTCCGCTGCCGCGACAACTCGCGGCTCGGCGGACCGAGCTCCGGCAGGATCTCATGGTGACATGGAGAGAGCGACTGTCGAAACCCAGCGCTGGGCACGCCACTATCGAGGCGGTAGTGCCCCTCTTTGAGGAGTGGCTGGAGAGGCGTCACGGCGCCCTCACCTTCCGCCTGACGCAGGTGCTCACCGGACACGGCTGTTTCGGGAGGTACCTGTGTCGGATCAAGGCGGAGGTGACCCCTGAGTGTTTCCACTGCGAGGATCGCCCAGAGGACACGGTGGAGCATATGGTGGAGGTTTGCCCCGCTTGGGCAGAACACCGCCGTGTCCTCGTGGATGCGATAGGCGACAGCGACCTCTCGCGCCGTGCCCTGGTTCAGGCCATGGTACGGAGCGAGAGGGAATGGGAGGCCGTCTCCTCCTTCTGCGAAGCAGTAATGCTCGCGAAGAGGGAGCACACGTTAGGGAGGCTTAGCAACAGCCGAGTCGCCCTAGCGCCCCCAGCCGCGACCGCCGCAGGAGACGCCAGGGGCCGCGAGACGATCTCCGGCCACCGTAGACCCGGGCCTGCGGACGGCGAGTAGTGGGTAACTCGCCGTCCGATCAGCACCAGGCCCGAGAGTCGACGGCGCGTAGTGTTCCACGCGCGCCTCAAAGAGTTGTCAGCCAAAGGAAGGGGCCTGCCACGGCCGGTGCCTGCCCGGGGGTGGAGGATAAATTCGAAAGAGTTACCTCGCCCCCGGGCACTCGAGGCAGGGAGGAACAGGGGTGGGTTTTAGTCAGTAAGAGTCTGACACACCCTTCCGCTCCACCCTAGAGCGGAAGAAGTCATAGGATGATTTCCCACCCCCCAAAAAAAAAAAA
The DNA here is from genome assembly GCA_951329385.1 of Polia nebulosa. Taxonomy (NCBI): domain Eukaryota; kingdom Metazoa; phylum Arthropoda; class Insecta; order Lepidoptera; family Noctuidae; genus Polia; species Polia nebulosa. The sequence goes on along the minus strand of OX589610.1, from coordinate 15,953,305 downwards.
AAAAAATGGTTTTCCTATACGTCAAAGCAGCAATGTACGGCAAAGTGCCTATCAAATTGATTTCAACTGAGTTAGCGAATACGCCCTCTGATGGTAAACGATGATGTGATCGACCATAGAGCACGCTTAACTAGAATTAACCTATTCACTCTTGACTTAAAGACTTCTAGGTTGTAGCTATCAACTTCGAGATAACTTGGTACATATATGTATGTATAGTTATATAGACAAGCTACTACAATTGGATCCTCCGCATGGAATTAGTACTACCGCCATTGTAAATTCTAGACTTTAATCTATATCTGTGCCAAATTTCATGCGGATCCGTTCAGCCGTTCTGGCGTTATTGAGTAACAACATCCATCCATCCGTCTATCCCAAATTTCGCTCTTTTATCCAAATTTATAATATTAGTAGGATCTCACTTATTTATAAGCGAAGCCGTAATAGAGAACTTGGCATTCTTTCACATTTATATCTTTGGTGAGTACCTATATCCTACCACAGAAAATTGACAGCATACACATTATTGTACGAATACCAGCTCTGCGTTATTTATTTTCTAAATATCGCAGCTTAAGGGTCTACTAACGGTCCAGTGGCGCCCTCATTGAATAAAAAATCGTAGCATAGCACAGAAAATAAATATTAAAAAATCCAACGTCACGTTTGTTACAAAAAGGATAAAGCATTTTTACGTTGTTAAAACAGGTCTCAAAATGTTTCGTATCCAAAGTAGTAGACAAAAGTGTCAGAAACGGCCGTTTTTGGTACTTTGCCTACTACTTATTAACCGTAAGTACAACCTTGTTTTCATTTCGTCCAATGCTTAAATGAAGTATAATAGTAGTCTACATTTTGTTTATTGTGTGGTCACAATACTCACAATACTCTGTCTATTTGCATAGGATTAAAAAAACAATATTATTTCAGCTAAGAGGGAAGAAATACATGATTTTAGATACCTACTATTTAGTAGAAACTTTGTACTACAAGTTAAGTACACTAGACTTTCTGATATGCCTCTCGTCTAGCAGCTAGTACATGCACATTATGTCAGTGGAGGTGAGGATTGAGGGACCAGTTTCAATAATCGCTATCTTCTAATTATTTCGATATTTTTTTCCATTTCTCTTTACAAAAACTTTTTAACAAAAAATTTAACCGACGAAAAAGAACTAAAAAGCAAAAAATAAATCAACCTTTTAAGTCTTTAGTATTGAGCTTATTTACCTACATAAAATATCAAATTTTATATAAACTAATTTTGAGTCGGCGCCAAACAACAGTCTTATTATTAAATATCTAAATTTTATTTGTACGTAGAAATGAAGAAGGCTAGATGTAGGTAATTAATCATTCTATTATTTGGCGCCGACTCAAAATTAGTTCATATAAAATTTGATATTTTATGTAGGTAAATAAGCTCAATACTCAAGACTTAAAAGGTTTATTTATTTTTTGCTTTTTAGTTCTTTTTCGTCGGTTAAATTTTGTTAAAAAGTTTTTTATTTTATGATTTTTTGTGACTCGCATCATCTTTTATTACTCTGAGGCTAATTTCTAATCCTTCATCATTCCTCTTGCCACTGAGCTGATGATGTAACCATCATTCCTTGAGGTTCCCAGGATATTGACCAGGTGAGGTTACCTCCAATATTCTAAAGACGTCTTTTCTTCAAAGCATATTAGGTGGTATCTGACACTAAAACCAGTTTTTTATATCTAACTTCTATTGTTTAGGAAAGGTATGGTTTCCATCATCAACTCAGTTTCATGATGTGATGATTCCTAAATGCAAATACCTGATTAAGTTATGAAAAGTAAACAGAAACAATATTCGTGCCCAATTTTTGAGGTTTTCTCTCAATTTTATCAGGATTCCATGATCAGATCCTGATGTCCTTGACATGGGGCCACTCTTGAGGTATACCCTATCTAAGAAAATAAGAATCATCAAAATCGGTTCATAAACAATGGAGTGAGAGCTGAACATACGCACAGAAACGCTAAACGTGCCCACAATTTTCGAGGTTTTCTCTCAATTTTATCAAGATTCCATCATCAGATCCTGATTTCCTTGACATGGGACCACTCTTGAAATATATCCTATCTAATAAAAAAAGAATTATCAAGATCGGTTCATAAATGACGGAGTGAGAGCTACACAAAAAAAAAGTATATATGTACTAAATACGGTCGAATTGAGAACCTCCTCCTTTTTTTTGTCGGTTAAAAATGTCTTAAGTCTTTTACTAAAACTATATGTAGAAAAAGAAAGATTTTTTTTATAAGTATTGATAATATTTACTACAATATTTATCTTTCTTGTGTGGAATGAGGGATCACAGTTTAGTCGTTATATATTTTTTTTTATCTTTGATGCTCTGTGGTTTGTTTTTAGTAAATATCTTTACAAATTCTTTACTAAATATCTGTAGTCACAATACCTTAATTTTTCAGATACTTTCCGAGATCTGGCTGATGGTCTGTGAGGACTGAGGGACCACTTTAGGGGCTGTAGTTTTTAATATATTTGACTACAAATTCCCAGATTTGTTCTACAATTGTTTTAAGTCTACTACTAAATCCAACGATTTTTATTTTGCGCAATACCAGTGTGGTCCCTCAGTTCACACACACATGCTTTTTTGGCCTCGCATAGGTCTATTCTATATTTTTATTATGTTGTTTCATTTTTTTTTATTTTTTTTTTCTATTATTTACCTTAGATAATGCCTTGTAAAATATTTGTGTTTTTCTGTGCTACGCACGAAATAAACTTTCTTTCTTTCTTTCTATTGCTGGGTTCAATAGGCTACTTTTTGTCCCGAAAACGTCACAATTCATGTGAATACCACGATAGCGAATCCACGAGAAAAATATATAACTTCAAGGCGGACCTTTGGGCGGCTTTGTACTTTTGTTGCATGAAGTGTAAATAAATAAAGAAACATAGTTCTTAATAATAATTTTCTATTAAACACAGCAATAAAACTTATCTAACAGTTAAAACACCTATTAGCTGGGCGTTTGCCTTCGCTAACTGTCCTTACCTCGACAAACATGGCGGCGAGCCAAAATTATTGACATCGATCCAGCTGAAAATATTTTGGAATGTGAAAGCGGATTTGGAATGCGTCTATGAATGCTGATATTTAAACTAATTAGTTATTTATGAATAGTTGTTTGGTAAGTCACGTGTTGTTGTGTTATACTACGATCTTCACCTTAGTCTGCTTGCATTCGTAATCAAAATTTATACTGCACTCTCTTATCCGTTGTGATGTAGTAATATGAAAGAAATCATGACCATGTCACAAAAAAATACGATACCATTATATAATGGCAGCCGCTATTTTGTTTTTTAACCGACTTCAAAAAGAAGGAGGTTATCAATTCGGATGTTTGTATTTTTTTAATGTATTTTCGGGCATAACTCCGTCATGAAATGGTTCCATTTTCTGATGATGGGTTTCGGAGACAGCAGAACTCTTCAAAAATTGACAGCAAATCAACCGCGATTGCTGCGATCGTATGTCTATGAATTGTGAACACACGTACACACGTGGTAGAACCGACTTCCAAAAAAAGTGCAAATTAACTTTAATTTCGGAAGTCGGTGTCATAAAACGAAGACACAAAACCAGAAACAACGACGATGTAAAAAAGTTTTTTTTTTCAAAATTTACAGTATTGTCACTTCGACAGTCAAACCCAATCTAATGATAGCCATGTACCTACCTACCTCATTTGTAGATATCCATCCAGTCGTTTATGCAACAGGGCGTGCCAAAGAAACAAACATACGTACATATTAACTTTCGAAAAACTTTACCCTCCTTCTGGGATAGTCGGTTAGAAACGTGTTGCGTCAATCCCAAACAAATTCAGATAAAGGCAAGTGAATCATGATGATGATGATTCATTATGAAGGAATATAGTGATCACCACGGTTGACAAACAGAATGATGGTTGTTGCATAATGTCAATGGATATGTCACAGCCATCTGGTTGAATTACCCAGTCAATTGGATGCCTAGGTCGTTTATTAAACGCCGGCATTCAATTAAATGGCTGAAGGACAACCAGCCAAGCCACTGAACGCAACGTTTAACCAGATGGCTGGATGTCGTCTAGTCATTTAGTTAAATTGGATATTGATGAATTTGTAATACCACTGATCATGATTATGTGTGTAGAAAAGGCAATGTTAGGATGCAAGAACAAGCGAAGCGAGCTCGGGACATGAGTGCACCCCGAGTCTGACATGTTAACTTTCTTTTAAACAAAAAAAAAGGATGCATGAGCGAGCGAAGCGAGCACTGGACATGGGTGCACCTCGACTACTTATGTAATTTTTATTTTAACCACTGATCCTCGCGAAACGCGGCTTCGATGCTGTCGGTGCAGTTTTGAATAAGTTGAGTCACTTATAAACAATCATTTTTAATTTAATTTGAAGTAAGTAAAGAAGGATGGCCAAATCGTACCCGACAACGAAACGATGGCCTCCCAATACGCCATATTTATGAAAAATACCCTAATTTTTTAAGGTCATAGAAAACACAACAAATATCTCAATAACTAGCCACAAAAAAAAGTTATCCAATTTTTTTGTTTTTGTAACTTTTTCTAAATTATTTTGAATAATAGTTTCAGAACGCACCTCTTGACGATTCATTTCACGTTTGAAATGACTTTGTATTCAAAGACTGTAACTATTCACGTTTTTCTGAAAAGTTTTAACTGTAATTCTATTCAATTAGTTTAAAGGCATCAAATCAACGAATATGCTGATATTATGTATTGGATTCTTGTCATAAAAAATAATTATGTTGGTGTAGTTTTGTTCAAATGCGTACAACGGAACGTCATTTGTCATTGACAAGTTACTTAATCTGTCTGTGGTCATCGTTCATCGACCTGCGCCATTGATTGACATCCCGTCAATGAAATTAAATTCTCTTTGCCGGCAATCATTCGTATTCGCATCCTATTCGATTTACTTGTTGTGAATTGAAAACCGATTTTGTTTCTTGGATATTTGTGAGAGAAATCATGCAGACGCCACAACTAGCCCTGCGATTGCTATGTGTTAATTGTAACATACGCATTGATACACTTCGCCGCCATCTCGTTTTTGATCTTGATACGAGAGTAATTTGTAAGATCTGCGAGAGGAATTCTTCAATAATAGTACGTATTTATACCTACTCATTTTAGTACATATACCAACATAAACCATCACACAATCATACATCATATAACAACTCTAATTTTTATTTTAGATCACTGAAGGACTACATATTATGTGATGCCTGCAAACAATTGGCAATGCAGCATGTCAACTCCGAATTAAGTAATGAACCTGGTGCCTCATCTTCCCGTGGCCACATGCATGTTTGCATACTTTGTGGAAGTTCTCTGCGGAACCGTAAACGTGACCTTATTGTGAGAGAGAATCCATCTCAGTTGCTACAAGCAATACACATTGAACTTGAAAATAGAATTGCCCCACGGCAGGTAATTATGATCTTTTTTATTGTTGTCCTATGTTATAGTGAATTCATCACTGCAATCTAATATTGTTTTGTAACAATGTTTTTATTTCCTTATGTTTAATAAATAATGAGCCCAAAGATTTATAATAAGACAATGCTGTATGGTTGTTTCAGGCAACTTCATCAGACCATTTTTGTCATCCCTGTTGGCTGAGACTCAATAGAGTTGCAATGCATAATATGTAGCAAATTATTGAGCAGCAGGCAGAGCCGGAGCCAGAGCCTGAGCCGGAGCCAGAGCCTGAGTCGGAGCCAGAGCCGGAACCAGCCAGGGTTGCAGCTCTAGCTTCAGCTAGCTAGAGCCTCAACCCCTAGGGTCGGTGTTTGGAGACACCGACCAGCAAGCTGACGAAGTATCCAGGGTGATTAGTTTATCGCAGTATGGACGAGCGGCTAATACTGCAGCACATTGTGTTTTTCTGGTTGCCGAAACAGAGATTTGCATAGAATTTCTGACCCTCTAAGAGCAATAACTCTAAGCAAAAACAAATATTACTTGCCTATAAATGTTTGTATTTGTGAAGAACATACATTTAGTACTGATTGGGATATATATTGTTCAATTCAAAAAATAGTTTAAGAACATTTACGGCTGAACAAGTGGAATATGCGCTTTCCTTTATTAACGCTTTTAATACATTTCTGGATTTCTCAAGTATGGACAATATACTATGACAATATCAGAGCCAGCAGCATTCCTCGATGGTGTAGTGATAAGAGAGGATGATGAATAAAAAGTATTTTTGTCAAGCCTATTTCTTTCATTTAAGTACTCTACCAATTATTCTTCATTTACTCCTGTTAACAACCATTACTCAATTTGTCAATATCTATGCAACTTGAGCATTGAAGACTGAAAGGCAGTAGGTATCTAGTGACTAAGTCTTCAGCCAGAATTGAAGTGGTCAAACCACAAAAAAGGCTTGGAAGTCTTTCAAGAACCACTTCACGTGTGATGTTATACCAGCTTTGTTGTCTACACTATACGTTGTGCAAGTTAGAGCAATATAGGTGTAGTTTTCATTGAATGATCGATGGACAAACAAAGAATTGGTGCGCTTTGCTACAAGTCCTATTTTTTGGGTAATTCTCTGAGAGAAATCGAAATAAATAGAAACGAGATCGCTAATTACCCTTCTCGCTTATCGCTAACTAGACTCGTAAGCTACGGCGCAGTCGGGTAGAAGGTAGTTGTAGATTCTAACCTCAAAATTATTGTTGACGTTATTATAAAAAATCGTGGATATTTAGAAATAATTTTCAAACGGGATAGTGTTTACGACATAAAAACAAACGAATCTAGCTATAATTTATTTTGGGACATGAAAAATAAAAGTCGAGTCCAGCTCCTATAGAAATTTGGCCATTCTTCTTTAAATCATTTGGCTGAGTCTTGGTCAGTCACTTTCATAGGGCTGACTTTCAATACGCCAAGTTGTTAAACGTTGAGTGATTCTAGTTCAATTAACAATCGGCTTAGCCATTTAATTGAATCGCCGGCGTTTAATGAACGACCTAGGCGTCCAATTGACTGGCTAATTCAACCAGATGGCTGCAACAGATACAAGAAAATCGTGCTGGTGACTTTGGTAGTGCCCGTTTTCAACCCCTACGAAAAGATAGTACCTACAGCAAACTTTTTTTTTTTTAAGTGAATACGTCTTTAAAATTGTTTCCATAGTGGGAGGCAATACAAAAAACGGATGATAACACAAAATCGGGGGATACAGTTTGGTGTTGCAGCTACATATTTACCATCTCTATCTAAAATTTCATTACACTACTGGACAGCTACAGTATCAAAGAATTCGTTACGCTAAGTGATGATTGTGATGCATTGCGCACGGTGGAGGGGGAAGCGCTGCCATTTTCAAAATTTCCACTTAGTTTTGACTCGGAGAAGCTAAGGCGTTCGTTTTAGTTACATTCGACAGCTCTCGTCATTTATCGATTGTGTAAATAAAAAATAATAGTTTTAAATAGCTAGGTATAGTAATATATAGACAGTGTTTAAGTTAAAAAAAGAAAACTTTTTTACAAAAAAAACAACGGTCGGTGTTTGTAATTTACTTCTTCGTTATTTGACACCGACTTCCGAAATTAAAGTTATTTTTTAATTTTTAGTGTATTTTTTTTTTTTGAAAGTCGGTTGTTTTTTTGTAAAAAAGTTTTTTATTTTTCACTTTTTAGTTGTTATACCCCACAACTAAAAACCCCAATAACATGGAACGTGGAATTTAAACATTTGGAGTACACCAAAACGTCATCGAGGTAAACGTATTTTTCGTTTTTGTTCAGTTTCTCAAAAAGCGCTTAAGCAATTTCGATAAAATTTATATGGGACCACCTCGGGAGTATATTCTTTCGGATAAAAAAATAATTTAGAAAATCGGTCCACAACTGACAGAGAAATCGGCGGACATACATAAAAAAAAAATAAAAAATAAAAAAACATACATACAGTCGAACATAGAATCTCCTCCTTTTTCGAAAGTCGGTTAAAAATGGAATAAATTTTGTAAATGTCGGCCTATACTCGTTAAAAAGTCAAATCAAAACTAAAGGAAGGTATACGATTTGAAGGCTCTCAACTTTTAGCGTTCTCGGCACCGTTTCATTCTTTCATATGGGGTGTTATGGATATCATTAGATTGCCCTTGAAGAGCCCATTCTAATCGTATACGTTTCTTAAATATTTATAATTTAGTCTAAGTGTTTAACTAACAGTAATTAAAACAAAAACTCCTAACTAATTAAAACTTAAAATCTGGCGTCAAAAAATTCCTCCGCATCGCTGTCTACTGTGCCCAAAAGACTGGCGGCATTGCCACGTTGTATGGCAATGCTTAACTTCTGGCCGTGGAAGAAGCCAGCCCTTGGGTCACGCGAAGTGTCAACAAGGCGATACTAAATGAACACTTGGACCCCACGGCCCAAGGGTTTCAACCCCAAACGGCTCAAAAATGTAGCTACCAACGAGGTTGTTATATTTCCACCTCTTGAGGTTCTCCGCAGCCGCAGCGGCAGCATCCGGTACAGCACGACAAACTAGGAAGATGACATGGCGCAAGAGTATCGACACATGTACCCACACTAAAGGCCTCATACGTTCCTTATATTTTGATTTGGCTCCTTACCCTTCGTGTTCCAGTACCTACATGATCGCCACTCCAGAACTTTTCAGCCGCATCGACCATTTGTTCTGCAAGCAATGTGCTCTGCACACTACCACTTCAGTTTGGCGATTCTTCAGGCATATAGCCTGAAGAATCGCCGCGGTATTAGTAATATCGCGGTAACTTTGGTTCTCTTGCAGATATAATCATTACTGATTGGATCACGCAAAGAAACTCCGAGCATAGACCTCTCCATTGCCCTTTGGGCTTTTAAGGGTCTACTACCCGCCAAGTGGCGCCCTCATTGAATAAAAAATCGTAGCATAGCATAGAAAATAGATATTAAAGAATCCAACGTCGTTTGTTACAAAGAGAATAAAGTATTTTTACGTTGTTAAAACAGGTCTCAAAATGTTTCGTAAACGGCCGTTTTTGACATTTTACTACTTTTGCCTACTAAGTACTTTGGAACGCGCACTTTAAGGCCGTTCTACCGGCCAAGTGGCGCCCTCATTGAATAAAAAATCGTAGCATAGCATAGAAAATAAATATTAAAGAATCCAACGTCACGTTTGTTACAAAGAGGATAAAGTATTTTACGTTGTTAAAACAGGTCTCAAAAAGTAGGCAAAAGTGTAAAAAACGGCCGTTTTTGACATTTTACTACTTTTGCCTACTACTTTGGAACGCGCAGTTTAAGTTCATCTTCCCTTTTATTTTTTTATTTTTTTGGGGGTTGGGAAATCGTCCAATGACTTCTCCCGCTCTGGGTGGAGCGGGAAGGCGTGTCAGACTCTTACTGACTAAAACCCACCCCTGTTCCTTCCCGGCCCTGAATGCACAGGGGCGAGGTAACTCTTTCGTATTTATCCTCAACGGGGGTTGAGGGCAGGCATCGGCCATGACGGGCCGCGTCATGTTTACTGACAACTCTTTAAGGCACGCGTGGAACACTACGCACCGTCGACTCTCAGGCCTGGTGCTGATCGGACAGCGAGTTACCTACTACTCGCTGTCGGCAGGCCCGGGTAAGTTCACCTTCCCTGACCTACAATAATTACTTAGCTAGATGAGTGGAATCGACAGAATCAGAATCAGTTCCGATGTTCAAGCTGCACTTCACATGATTACCACCCACCGTGCCAACTATCACATTAGTCATTACGAATCGTGACTAATTAATTATGTAACTGCAGTGCTCAATGTGGGGACTGCCTAACCAAATAATGCTCGGTTTTGATTCAACTCAGCTGCTTTTTTTTTTTTTTTTTATGTTTGATAGGCTCGCGTTTGACCACTATCTCACCTGATGTTAAGCGATGATGCGGTCGAAGATGGAGCACGCTTGCCTAGAAGTAACCTATTCACTCTTGACTTAAAGACTCCCAGGTTGTATCTTACAGGAAACAGAGACTCCGGTAGAGAATTCCACTCTCTAGCTGTACGTGCAATGAATGTTTTCTCAAAACGCTTTGTGCGTATGGATGGGATGTCCACCATGAACCGGTGGCACTTCGCCGTACGTCTTGTGGTCCTTAGATGAAACGGGCTTGGCGGAATCAAATCATGCAATTCCGTCGCACACTCCCCAGAATGTAATCGATAGAAAACCGACAGGCTAGCAACTCGGCGTCTATGTTCAAGACTTTGGAGTTTTGACTCAACGAGTCTTTCATTGCCGATGATCCTCTTGGCTCGTTTCTCAATTGACTCAAGGGCATCAAGCTGGTATCTTGCAGATCCGTCCCAAAGATGGGAGCAGTACTCCATACACGATCGGACTTGCGCTTGATAGAGTTGGAGCAGCTGTTCCGGCGTGAAGTATCGTCTCACCTTTGCGAGGACCCCCAACTTTTTGGCAGCCACTTGAGCCTTAGCCTCTATGAAGGGACCAAAATTGAGGGTAGATGTTAAAGTAACACCAAGAAGATCAAGTCGGTCGGTTATCGGCACGGTTACACCTCGGAAAGATGGAGCCGGGTGAAATTGGCTCCTTTTAGCAGAAAAAAGACACGCCTGGGTCTTAGCAGCATTGAACTTAACCAGATTGGCATCGCCCCATTCTGCTTGTAAGGACTACCTACCAAACTTCGTCAGTTTATTTCAAAAGAAACACGCACAGAACAGGGACGTTTGCTGGGTACAAAAATAATAATTTCAAAAGAAACAGGCACAGAATAGGGACGTTTGCTGGGTACAAAAATAATAATTTCAAAAGAAACAGGCACAGAATAGGGACGTTTGCTGGGTACAAAAATAATCATTTCAAAAGAAACAGGCACAGAATAGGGACGTTTGCTGGGTACAAAAATAATAATTCTATATAGTCCGTTACTTAGATTATCAAATAATATTGGACACGTATTTTTTAACCAATTTAAAAAAGAGGAGGTTCTCAATTCGTTTGTATGTTTTTTTTGTATGTTTGCTACGCCATATCTCCGCCATTTGTGAATCGATTTTGATGATTCTTTTTTTGTTTGGTAGGACATACTTCAGAGGTGGTCCCATATAAATTTTATCGAAATCGATTCAACACTTTTTAAAAAAATCAACATAAACAAAAGATATGTATACACAGATGCCGTTTTGGTTTTCTCCAAATGTTGAAATTCCATGTTATTGGGGTTATGCATTCGAGCATAACTTTAATATTTAGTCTTACTTCTGGGGTTCAACAACTAAAAAGTGAAAAATATAAAACTTTTTTACATTCTTGTAAAAAAGTTATTTACGAAGTTAAATTAAAGTTATTTTGTAATTTTTAGAAGTCGGTTGTATTTCTATACAACCGACTTCTAAAAATTACAAAATAACTTTATTTTCGTAAGTCGGTGTCAAATAACGAAGAAACCAAATATAAACACCGACTTCCGAAAATAAAGTTATTTTGTAATTTTTAGAAGTCGGTTGTATTTTTTGTAAAAAAGTTTTTTGCTTTACCAAACCGATAAAAAACTAAAAAGTATGAATGTTCAGGAGTGGGGGCTTGTTACGTCACTAAACGGTACAAAGTGTAACGAGGAGTGACGATATGCGAAATTTCAACGCACTGTTTAGCCCTCATTTTTAGTTTGCGTCACAAAATTGGTGGCTGAGCTTAGTTAGCAATCGGGTCGCTCCCACAATGAAAGCCGATACCACAGGGCCTACATTCTCTTCCACAGTCGACGCACCGGGCGCCGGAGGACGTTGAACGACCTCCAACCGCCATAGGATGTGGCCTGTAGTCTGCTGCCTGAACAGTGAAAAGCCCGAGACGGCGGCGGCGGCGGTGATGTGCCGCGTTCCGCGCGCTCCTCTTTACAGGAATTACGGCCGCATAGGGTGACGGGGTCCGTACTCCGTATGACTATGAACTCAAGCGGAACTATATCTGGCCGGGGTAGCGTGACGAAATGCGCAAGCAGTCCAGCGCCCCGGCTAAAGGTAGCTGCAGAACACCGTGTTGTTTTAGTCAGTAAGAGTCTGACAGACAGACATCCATGAGAATTTCCACACGATAAAAAAAAAATGTTTTCAACACATTTGCTCAAAAAATGCACTTACGATGCCTGTATACATTGTTCGAAAGTTCAAAATTACGCACCATACAATGGAACGTGCGGTAAAATAGATACTCTCACCTAAGTACCTATTTTACCGCACGCTCCCTTGTATAGCGCCGTGCGTATCCTTTACGGTTTTTTTTTTAATTTCCATAAAAAATATGTAAGAAATCCACCAAGGAGTTTCACATTATGAGAATAAATAAGCTCAATGATCGAACCTCCTTGGAAACGCTTTTATTCAATACGTTTGTCTCACTAATACAATAATAGATTAAATACAATACTATATAAAATGAAACGAAAGATGTAGTTCTAATTTTAACCACGCGCACGCCGGTTGCAAATTCGCGGCAATTTCTTATTAGAAACGTCATGGAGTTTTTGGCGGGACTTCTTGTAGTGAAGTTCAGTGGCTGTTTTTATTATTTGCAAATTGATTCCTGGTAGATATTCTGATGTAAAATTGGTGTAGTTTTGTGTCTCAAGTGTCTACGCAACTGGGCAACATGTGGAATCATTGAAACAGGTGCGATCTCGGTAAAATGAAGCTGAGAATTTTATTGTAGTTTTGACTACCTCAGTGAAACTTGCCGGGTTGGCCGACTTGATACATTTACTGCCAAATACTGCAAAAACATTATAATGTGTTACATCTGCATTCTAATGGGAAAAAATATGAATTAACTGATGACCAGGCAGCATGGTCTCTGACCTTAGCCTGTTCCACAAGGAACAAAAGGAAAATAAAAATTTGTAACGAAACGAAAGATTGTTGCGACTTTCCGAGTTTTCCGACTGATATCTAAAAACAAATTAATACTATGAGTTCAAGCGAGGAATCCGATATTAATATGGACTCTGCTCCCCCAGAAATCTTGAACGAGGCGCAAATTGCAGAAAATGGTCTCTTGCCGCCAAAATCGCGAGAGCGGTATTTAATGATTTACAATAATTTTATGTCATGGAAGACTCGAAGAAATACTCAATCATTCTCTGAAAATGTTTTGATGGCTTATTTCAATGAATTACGTGTGAAGTATAAGCCTTCCTCAATGTGGTCAATATATTCAATGTTATAAATAGTGACATTAATATAACGAAATACACAAAATTACATGTATTTTTGAAACGACTGTCGGATGGCTATAAAAGCAAGAAATCAAAAGTGTTCACTGCAGCTAACGTAGAAAATTTCCTTAATGAGGCGCCAGATAATAAATATTTATTAACTAAGGTACGTTTTTAAAACTTTTCTTTACTATAAACCTTTTTGTAGCTACCAACATACCTACTTATTTGCTAAAATAGTTTATTAAGCCTAGGCAATGCTTAATTTAGTAGGTAGGTATTTAAATTTGGTAGTTAATTTGGTAATTTACCTGTGGGTATACACCACATAAAGCATACGTAAATTACTTGTATTTTATTACAGGCTGTATTAATTTTTGGTATATCTGGGGCGTGCAGACGACAAGAATTAGCCAACATAAATGTGAGCGATATCGAAAACCATGGGGACTTATTGCTTGTCAAGATACCTGACACAAAAACCAAAATCCCTCGTACATTCACCATACATGGTGAGTTTTACGCAATTGTCAAGAAGTATCAAGCTCTAAGAATTACAAACGCAAAGAGTAATAGATTCTTTCAGAAGTACCAAAACGGTAAATGCATCCGGCAAGTCGTTGGCGTTAACAAAATCGGTAGTGTACCAAAAGAAATAGCCACGTTCTTGAAGTTGGATAATCCGGCTAGTTATACCGGTCACAGCTTTAGAAGAACCTCTGCAACATTGCTAGCGAATTCCGGAGCCGATATCATTACACTGAAACGCCACGGAGGATGGCGCTCTAATAATGTTGCAGAGGGTTATATTGAAGACTCGGTGCACAATAAAATTAAAATAGGCCACAAGATAACAAAATCTATAAATATAAATAATGCTGTGGAACCGCGCCCTTCTACCTCACGCGGAAACGTCCAGCCACCGCCGCCGCCACAGCCATCACCGCCGTCGTCGCCGACGTTTACGCCACATTCTCTCTTTCAACATAATACGTGTGAACTTAATAATGTCAGCCAGTCAGTTCAGCTTCCAAAACAGCATATTTCACTAAATTTCAATAATTGTTCAAATTTTACTATTAATTTCCGAGAGTAACCAATCTGTATACTTAATTTCTTATTTGATATTAAAAATAGTATATTGAAAAAGTCGGTTTCATTACTCATTATTCTAGGTTACTTAGGTACTGTTTTCTCGCAAAGGTGTTGAAAAACGTTGTATGACACACGTGCGGATTGGTATTTACAAACTCGTGACTATGGTAAGCCCTCGACTTCGTCTCGGGCTTACATTCGTCTACTCGTTTGTAAAAACCAACTTACCGCACTAGTATCATAAATAACTATTTCAATAAACTCTGTAAATAAAAAATAAAAAAAAGTTCCAAGCAAAAGTCACTTTTCAAGCAGTCTAATGCAGTTTATGGCAGTTATTTTAGTTAAATTATTAATTTCATGCCAAACTGCATCACACTGCTTGAAAAGTGACTTGTTTGGCACTTTTTAGTTATTTTTGCAGTCGGGTTTTTTGAAAATATTCATATTTTCATTCATATATATGGCGTCTGGTTGTCGCCATATTAGATTTTGATTACGGTCATGTCTTTGGTAGCACACGCAAGAAAAAAATATCAAAATCGGCCCACGCGTTTGGTCTCTAAAGGGCCACAAAGGAACCAACATACCTACATACATACATAGGCTGATAAACACATTACCCTCCCTTGAGTCGCGCAGTTAGGTCAAAAGGGCCTACATCTCTTGACATAATTTAACAGTGAAGTCCTGAAACTGTCAGACGACGTCGCGGCTGACCTCGAAGAATGGCGGGATGAGCTGAACAAAACCAACAAGTAGGTAGGTAGATAATACCCTTCATAGTAACCAGCTGTAAGCCTTGGAGGTGACCTTTGCTCAGCATTGGGATGAAGTAAGCTGGGTCCCACAATCAAAGATCATGAATGGTTCTCAAATTAAACAAGATAACTTGTTTACGACACACTTCTAATGACGCAGGTAACAAGTCCAGACAAATTCTTGTGCCACCATTAACATTCTAACCCATCTTAAAATAAATGCAATAAATTATTTCATCTAATAATGTCTTCCTTGAGTAAGATTACCTGTGAATACCGCGTGAAGTCATTATTCACTTGTCTTGCCAAGCGAAGTGTAGAATATAACAAACTTATTATTATTGTAAAGTGTTAACCATTTTCATAGATCTTCAATGGTTATAAGAATAGTTTAGCATAAATAAGTACGACGTTATGTACCCAAACTGCCACGTAGTTACGTTTCTCATTATAAATTTTTATGAATTTTTAATGAAACTGTCATACGAAGACACTGAAAAATTTATTCAAATAATCAGTTAATATTTTTGTTTGTATATCTATATATTATATGTATATTCACTCTACTCCTGTGCATTTATCATGTAGACATATGTATACACTTACACTTACACACACAGACACCCCCACACACACACACACACACTCACCCTCTCATCCTCACACACACACAAAAAAAAAATTGTTAGTAATTTAGGTTTAGTTTACCTTAATTTCTTATTTTTCTTTGATTTATAATGGTCCTAAACTCTTGCTTCTTGCTAATTTAGTTTACCTAGTATATTGTTTCTGAGGGGAAACGGCACTGTTAGCTGAGATACAGGCTCACGCCTAGTTCAGCTGCGGATGCTCATTCTCTTATTTATAATTAAACTGTAAGCCTAATATTTGTAAGAATGTACTGTACCTACCTACTGTTTTTGAGTAAATAAATATTATTATTATTAAAAAAAAAGGCGTTCGTTAAAACGCCTCAGCGGGTAATAAGTACAGGATGGAGAGGTTTATAGCGATTTTTACTATTCGATAGATGCTGTAACCGGGCCACATATTTTTGACTTTGGGCTGCATAAGAGAATTTCTGAATAAGGTAGATGACACATGAATAAAATAATCTAATTGGTCCGTTAGATTAATACCAAAAAATATTGAACACGTATTTTTTCTTTTGTCACGTTAACAAAAAGAACAACCGACTTCCAAAAAAGAAAATACCTACACTAAAAATAAAAAAATAACTTTAATTTCGGAAGTCGGTGTTTGTATTTTATTTCTTCGTTTTTAACACCGGCTTCCGAAATTAAAGTTATTTTTTTAATTTTTAGTGTAAGTAGGTATTTTCTTTTTTGGAAGTCGGTTGTTTTTTTTTTTTGTAAAAAAGTTTTTTATTTTTCACTTTTTAGTTGTTATACCCCAGAACTCTTGCATACAAAGTGTTTTTATTTTATTTATTTATTTAATTAATGAAATTACAATAAAGAGGTGTAACTTATTTTTAAACTCGCGAACCTTTTACGTTTGATAGCAAGAGGCGCTCTTCACCCCAAAAACCCCCAAAAATCCCAATAAAATGGAACGTGGCATTTAAACATACTCGTAATTGGAGAAAATCAAAACGTCATCTATGTATACGTATTTTTCGTTTTTGTTCAGTTTTTCAAAAAGCGCTGAAGCAATTTCGATAAAATTTATATGGGACCACCTCCGGAGTAAATTCTTTTGAATAAAAAAATAAATTTTAAGAATCGGTCCACAACTGACAGACAAATCGGTGGAAATACATAAAAAAAACACACAGTGGAACATAGAACCTCCTCCTTTTTCGAAGTCGGTTAAAAAGCACTAACACTGATCATACGAACGTCTAACTTACCTGCATAGACGCGTGCCACATTATCGCTCTCCATCGCAACGCGCCGTCTTTGGTAGCTAGGAAACTCCCAAAAATGAAAATCACATTATTTCCACGCAAAATGAAAATAAAAAGTACCGTATCGAACTAAAGTCGATTTTGGAGACGAATGTCATTCGTACATCAGTAATTCAGTAGTTATGGGTCAACTCAAAGTCATTCAGTCCTTTCTTAGTCACTCTCAAGTTACGCTGCAACATCTGGGTCACCGCCTTCCATGTCCAGTCTATTCTGCTTTGTGATCAAATGACCATCACATCATCATCAATCAGCATTCCACTAGGTATACAATGATTACTAAACTGTCAATAAACTCAATAAAAATTAATAGGACACAAACGCGATTCATATCCGAGCCAGTTCGAGCCCCGAACGCTCCATGCTAACCAATAGGCAATTTCCGTAACGCAGTGCATGCATACTGCTCGAATTACAATTTACAACTACGTACCTACTGTAATCTATTATATTAGTGTTGGTTACGGGATTACAATGGCTAGGTGATAAACCGAACGTGTCGTTAGCGTGGATAATAATGTAAATTAATGGCAATAGATGTGCCTGTATACCTACCTATACATACAAGGGTGTAATGGAAATGGGTAGTCATATTTTAAATACATAGGTACTGATAAAGAAAAAAAAACTTTTTTACATAAAAAACAACCGACTTCCAAAAAGAAAATCACTAAAAAATACTAAAAATTAATAAAAAAACTTTTTACTCCAAAAATACAACCGACTTCCATAGATCAATACTAAAAAATGCAAAATAACTTTAATTTCGGAAGTCGGTGTCAAATAATGAAGAAACCAAACTAGAAACACCGACTTCCGAACTTAAAGTTATTTTGCATTTTTTTGTATTGATTTATTTATTGTATTGTTTTGTTATAGTTTTTTATTTTTCACTTTTTAGTTGTTTCACGGTTTAGAATGGGGTACCCCATTCCAAAACTAAATTAATTGTAAAGTTACTCGTATGCCATACAGACATGCGATCGCAGCAATTTTGGAAAGTTTGCTATCATTTACTGAAGAGTTTCATTGTGTATCTCCGAAGTTCTTTATCAGATCTTCACCAAATTTAAATGGGACCACATGTGAAGCGCCAGCTTTCAAATAATAAAAATCATCAAAATCGGTTCACCTATTAAAAAGAAAAACAGTCGAATTGAGAACCCCCTCCTTTTTTTGAAGTCGGTTTAAAAAAAAAATACAGATAAAGAGAAAAAAAAGAAAGAAAGTAAAGTAAAATATCTATTATTCTATTCTATAATGCTTCTGGCCATATAAATGACCACTTTCGTCAAGAAACTCATACTAGTCAATTCCATAAAAAATTGGACCTCCCATAATAATTTGAAGTCTGGTAGAGAATGCCTAAGGCATTAAGTCCGCCTTTGTACGTTTGTGTTGCATGAAGTTTTAATAAATAAATAATTTTGATCAACTGAACTTTGTACGGAAAGTCCAATTTCAGTCAAACCCTTTAATGTGTCAGTTACTGGAAAACAGACACAATAGAAAATCTATTGTTCTGATGAAGCGGTTTTGCTGTCGGGATGTCACAGGTGGTCTTATTGTAGACCACCTCCCTGTGTATCTACCTTCCTTATGAACCTATAGTGAGTCGTAGCGTCTTTATGCTCCATTTCTTTTGAATTGTAGAAACGCACGTGAGGTAGGTACTGTGACGATTGTAGTCACAGCCTAATATTAGCGGCCTTTAACTGGCAAGTAAGAGTATTGGAGGGCCGTTTGAATTAAGAAGGTGTAGGGATGACGTTTGTGTCAGAAAGAGATAGAAGTTTAGCCCTGGCAAGTGGGCACCGATGTTATACTTTTACCCTAATCAATATAGAGTATATAACGCCCTCAGCTAGTTTCCTTATCCAATCGTAGCCAGTATCCCTTCGTATAGTCCTCTTGCGCTGAGCCAGCGAGTCGCCAAGCTACGTGACATCCCCCCGGGCTTCGAAGAACGTCCCAGGATCCCTGCTGGCCGCACAGGTGCGTTGGGGTCCTACAGTAGCCTACACTCACATTATCAAATCAGTCTACACTGACAGTTACAAAGCGTCCACGAGGCACCCACGTAACATCGAGGCGATAAATGCGAACATAGTCTCTTCGTTATGCCTACTTGGCATCTACGTGGTGCCTACTTAGCCTTTACGTGGTGCCTACTTAGCCTTTACGTGGTGCCTACTTTGGCCTCTATGTGGTTCCTACTTGGCCTCTACGTGGTGCTTACGCAGCATCTGCGTAGTGCCTACGCGGCCTCTCACTCTTGCATCCCATTAACGTTCTCCTAATTCTTAAATTTTTTGTTAGTCCTGAGTTTACCACTAGTCAATTTCTTCAAGAGTTTGTTGTTAGTATAACTACTATTTAAAAAAAACTGAACTTCCAATAAAAAGAAATGGTCATTCAAATAGGTACTCGATTATTTTTACCTTCCATCCCGTTTGACACACTGGACCTGGCAACACTACCCACACTTCACCAGACAAGTCGCATGCAATTTTGTAATAAATAATATTGCTATTAACCCCGCAGGCCTAGCGCGCGTCACGTTTCGGCATCTGTCAGTCCCCGTTGACAGTCGGCCATCGTGTAACTACAGACTTTGTCAGGTTCCGGGTAGGTATATGAACCTTGTCTCAGGACTAAAGACCTTGGGTAATAGTGATAACAGCGGTTTAAAACGCGTGAATCGGGTTTTTGGCAATTTTTTTTGGAAAGGCAACTGGACGTAAGGTTATAGTTTTGTGTCTCAAGTGTCTATGCAACTGGACAATAATATGTGGTATCATTGATACATGCGCGATCTCGGTAAAATAAAGCTGAGAATTTTATTGTAGTATTGACTAGGTACCTCAGCGAAGCTTGCCGAGAAGCCTGACTCGACTCATTTGCTGCCAAATACTGCAAAAACATTAGAATGTGTTACATCTGCATTCTAACTAATGGGGAAGTGACAGTATTCTATAACTTACTATTTTCTTAACTTGACACTGGCTAAATGCACAAACCACGCGTAGACAAAATTTAAAAAAAAAAACTGGACATAAATCGAGTAGCTATCTTCGCTGAAAATATTATTGGTGGAAAAACACTATAACACTTTGCTCAACTTGAGAATCAATCCCAAAGACCCCCATATTATATCGATTCAACGGGACAGTCAAACGAGGGAAGCCCCAGAACTATTCTACCAGACTAATAAATAGATTAGTTCTAAGTGATGGTAAAACAGTTCCGGTGGCAGTAATGGCAAGGAACTTATACAGGAACTTATTTTCTTCCCATTACTTTACTATTAGCTAGGCTACGAGTATGTCCCAAAAAAACTAATTCCACGAATCTTGAGACGAAAAACCTATGTATCGCTCTTTTCGTAACAATGTTGTCATACCGTTAGTCAATACAAAGGATCAAGATCACAGACTGACGTATTTTACGACGGCCATCTGGATTTAGTGAGCGATCAATCTATAGTTAACTGACTGTTTATGGCACTATTAATAATTATTGCCGTGGAGTACTGCTTGTTAGCTGGATAACGAGGTAATAGATTATATTGACAGGTATTTCGGTATGCAAACTAAATGAGAATATTGAACATAGTTTGAAGGTCTGTCCTAAGAAGCACGACCCATACCTAGTGCTCTCTGAGTCAAGATTTTCTAAGTGCCACCATGGATCAGGGCCCTGTCAAAATTTGGAAAAATGATGGATAGATGGTTAACCTGTGGTCACATTTTGGATCACCTCATCTCATCACTCCGTTAGAACTTTTTGTTATACAAGGAGTACCGGAAATGGTAAACATTACCTACCCACATTTGTGAGCTATTTCCACAGAACATATTGGCTATTTCCGGTTTGGTGGTCGCATTCCACTAACTTTTAGTGGCAGGTAAGCACCTACTTTAATAACATAATAAAAGGTAATCTGATTACGAATAGTACCTACCGCAAAAAGTATTTGGCCTGAGGTTGTTCTACATTGTTAAAATGGTAATAGCAAAATAAAGCTAAAACAACAAATAACAAAGTAACTATATTGACATTGAAGCCAACCAAGGAATTTCAAGTCAAAAATATAATAAATCACAAATAAGCAACAATAATAACAGCGCCACCTATCGTGTATACCTACATCAAGCTGCTCTCTTAGCTGTGGTGCAACAAAGCCATCGTTTGGTGCTACGTTTGGTGCTACTACGCACAGTAGTGCTATTCTGTAAAATATCACCGTGAAAACTTAGGTGAAGTGAACGTGAAGTGGGCTGTCAATCCATACAATCAAGGTGGAATGACAGTTCACTTCACGCTCACTCCACCTAAGATTTCACGGTGAGCTGTTAACAGAATCGACCGGCAGAGTAAGTGCTACTGCGTGAGGCTGTATGTAGTTGGTACACTATCCACAAGATATTTCTTTCTCAAAAACTATGAAAGTTAAAAAGTTCTTGTGCAATGCATGCAATTAATGTGTTTTAGTCGATTTTCGAAAGAGAGATTCAACTTTTACTATCTGTTGTAACATAAATATTTTGACAGCTGTTGTCTTTTGACATTTCGATCTTGGTATTTTTCGCAAAGTTCGCAAGTTTTTCACAAATATTATTGATTTTACCAAGCATTTAAAATTCAGAGAACAAAGGAGACGCCTATTATGAAACGAGTATACGTTTACAGAAATAAATCTGAACAAAATGGAAAAGTTGTGGCCGTGGAAAACACGATTGAAGCCTTAAAATCGGAAATATCGAAGAAGTTCGAAGACAGTTCAGATTACTTCAGACTGTATTCATCGAATGGCTGTGAAATTGAAGATGTGAGAGTACTTAGAGATGATGACAAGATATATTTATCTGTTGACGGCGACGGAGAGTCGGAAAATTGTGATAATATAACTAATGTAATGCAAAATTTGAGCATGGGAGACGGCAAAAAACAAGGGAAGACTGTATCTGACTGGATAACTTTGAATGTTGGTGGCAAGCATTTCACTACGTCTCGGTCAACACTGTTGGCTAAAGAGCCTTTGTCAATGTTGGCGCGAATGTTTGCTGATGACAATAATGTGTACTTAATGACCCCGAGTGCTACAGATTCCGTTGGGGCGTTCTTGATAGACCGCAGCCCAGAGTACTTTGAGCCTATTCTGAATTATTTGAGGCATGGCGATGTGATATTAGATAAGCATGTTAACCCGAAAGGAGTGATGGAAGAGGCTGTGTTTTATGGTGGGTAAATTTTATACATTCTTTCTTACTCTTAGAAAAACATGTGCAACATTCTAACTACACTGCAGACTACCCCTTTTTTATTTTAAGTTGTTTCAGTCCATCCAAAGGTTGTCCAGTAGAATAGAAAGCATTTATTTGACGCAGATACTACACAACAGTAACAAACAAAAAGTAAAGAAAAGAGAAGTACACAAAGATACAATAAAATTGTGCTGAGTATGCCCGTACCGAAAGGGGTTACTATCTCAGCATTTGCAGGATAAAATTTTGGTGCCAAAAATAATTGAATCGGCTGATTCAATTATTTTTGGCACCAAAATTTTAAGAAAGAGTATGTCTAGGTCACTATTAAATGTTTTATGTCAATACTTTTCGAATTTGTCTGGTAGTCCTCTAATAACGGCGGTAAAGATAGGGCCATTTTTTGTCATTTTTGGAGGGTCATATTTTCTTTACTTATGTAGTTGCTGTAAAAAAGTTAATGACAAGGACGTGTCTACAGCAGACCTTGAATTTATGAAAAAAATTAATGCTCTAGAGGCAATATTCAGGAAGAAAACAGGGGAATACATTTGAATGGGGAATCACAGGCCCTGTTCCCTCTTAACATTCTCCCGATATTAGTTTAAAAAAAATAAAAAATAATCTGCTCTAGCTTCTGCCAGCGTCCTCACCCACATGGAAATAGTACTTCCTACATTATAATTGTATCTATAATCTATCTCTGCCAAATTTCAACCAGATCTGTTCAGACTTCTGGCGTGATTGAGTAACAACATTAAAGTATGATTAGCACCCACATCACACATTCCCAAGGACAGGAAACTATTGTTCCCTATATTGTTATCTCTTACAATAATATTTAATTCATATTTTCCTCATCTGGGTATCCACTACCTGCTTACTCATTCATTCCATAAAAGGAATAGTTCTATATAAATTATATTATGTTTGTACAATAATTTCCAAAATATCCTATTTCCTTCTCTAGATGCGAAAATCTATGATTTGGATGAAATTTGGAACATGTGTATCTTCTATTCATCTTTTCAGGGTTCCGTACCCGAAGGGTCCAAATGAAGGCCTATTGCTGTCACTCAAATATCCGTCTGTCTGTCTGTCCGTCATCTGTCACAAAATATTGTTCCGTTTTTTTTTTAAGTGCCGATTGACATAAGAACTTGAAATTTGGTGATAATGTTTGTTATTACGTATATTTTACTAACAAAAACCAATATATTGATAAATAAAAATGAAAAAGTATAAAAAATTATAAATTGATTTTATAATTGATAATTTCCCTCATTTGGTACGGAACCCTAAATGTGCAAAGTCCGACACGCACTTGGCCGGTTTTTTTATGATCTGTGATTGGCTTATCTAGACATAATCAGATGTATTTTCAGTAGGTTGTACATGTCACCCGATATATTTTTTTTATTTTTTTTTATTGTAAACACTATTATAAATCTCGAGTGTTAACTTTTGATATATTTTGTAAATAGATATTTTCAAATACAATAAATTTCATTCATATTTAATCATTTACAATGTATCCGAGTATTATTAAAAATAAAAAGTTCACAATTTTACGTGATTTTTATAAAGTACCGGCCCGGGTTATCCAGTGACTATACATATTTATTTGTCAATTTGATCAACACAAAGCATGATGAGAACTATTCTCAGTATTTCTCAGTCTCTGTGATCCAGGTCCAGTATTTATACCCGATTATAACATCTCATTTCAGACTTTCACATGGCCGAATGTCCTGCCCAGGGGTTGAGGATAAATTCGAAACAGAGTTACCTCGCCACTGGCACTCAGGGCAGGGAAGGAACAGGGGTGGGTTTTAGTCAGTAAGAGTCTGACACGCCCTTCCGCTCCACCCTAGAGCCGGAGATGTCATTGGATGATTTCCAAACCCAAAAAAAAAAAAAAAAAATGGCCGAATGTACTAGAAAAAACTAGTTATTTTATTTATGAAATACTATTTTTATATGACTTCCCAAAAAATTATGTTAACATGCCAAGAATAAAAACTTGGCACTTAAATAAGTACACTTTGAAATCATATTACTGAAACTAAAAGATTCCATTATCTGATTTCAGGTATAGACTCAATGGTACCACAATTAAATCTTCTAATTGAGGAGTCTCAGAGCAGTTGTGGTATCAACCATGCTCTGACACGCATGGACGTGGTGCGCTCCATTATAATGACCCCTAATACCTGGGAGTTAAGGTTTCAAGGAGTGAACCTGTCTGGAGCTGATCTCAATAGACTGGACCTTAGGAATATAAATTTTAAGGTCTGTTCAAAGATACCACATATTTTTAAGAAACATAATGGACCTTGATGATCTAGTGATCGTAAGCACTACGCCGAAACAGACTTGGGTCTGGTGGTTTTTCCATCCGAAATTTCTCAGTATCAGCCTGTAGTCTGGATTTACGCCCGGCTGATGGCAATAAGCTCGCCCCCTATTACATGGAATGGGACCTAAACAGAGCATAGCTAGCAGCGGGATGTAGTTATGAATGAGCCAGAGTTTGTATCCTAGAAGATTTATTTTTTTTTAAACTTACGCAAAGGGTAACCAACGGGACCCTATTACTAAGCCTCCGCTGTCCGTCCGTCCGTCTGTCTGTCAGCGGGTTGTATCTCTAGATACGTAATAGGTAGAAATTTTTACAGAATGTGTTATTTGTTTTGCCGCTATTACCTACTACAAATAATAGATATTAATTAAAAATGTAAGGAGGCTCATAGATACGTGTTTCTTTTTGCTTTTATTTGCTCGATCTTAATAATGGCAACAACAATAGACGCGTATAATCTTGTACGATAGTACGGGTTTCATGCGGGAGTTCGAATTTTTTTTGGCATGTTGTTTTAAAATTCAGCAAATGGTTAAAACATAATCTTTGACTTGAAGGGCAAGCATTCCAGTGACATGAACCCTTTTTATATTTTCTTTTCATTCCTATACTTAGGTCTGCTAGAACTCACTTCTCTCACATTAAAGTACACCCCCCGCCCCCCTCCCTGTTATACAACTATAACTCAAGAGTGAACAAGTTGCTTCGAGGCAAGCATGATCCATCATTAACCACGTTATTGCTTACCATCAGATGATATGGAAATTAAGAAATCTGCTGTAAGATCTGAAGTGTAATTGGTTAATCAATTTCCAGGGGTCAACCACAGCCAAACAAAAAAACGTGTGTGTGCTTATAACCACACAGTATATGTGAACAGTGACTTCTAATTAAAAAATAGGTATATGACTGGAGCTGAGTATACACGATTCAGCGTGTCAGTAACCCGAGCGCTGAGTAGACCCGATTCCACGTCACCGACCCGAGTGTAACGGTTCACTTACGTTCACTCCTCAGCAAAACGCGCCTAAAGAATTTTTCACTTGTAAAACCTGATAGTCGAATTGCCATCAGAAGAATTGAAATAAATTCACAGATCAGTCAATCAATCAATAAATTCAGCTCATCTTTAAACACTCCGTCTCCTGATGGTAATGGCGCATGCATACCAGGAACTTTTTTCTGCCAAAATACTTACCATATATTATTTTTTAATTTTCCAGTATGCTTGCTTGTCCCGCTGCAACTTGAATGGTGCTAACCTATCGCACTGTTGTCTGGAACGCGCTGACCTATCATACGCTAACTTAGAAGGAGCCCAGCTGCTCAGTGTCAAAGCTTTATGTGCCAATATGGAAGGTGAGTGTATAATGCAATTGGTAAAAGAAAGATGTTTATTTATTAGGGAAAATATAAATGAAAATAACATTAACAAATATTTTTTAAAATCTGTGCGAGGCGAAACAGGCTCCACAGAGCACCGAGACGCCTCTGCGGGCACTGCTAGAGATGGCATTGACAAAACTTTCATACAAACCAAGCGTGTCAGTGAGTTTGTCAGAACTTACCATACAAACTAAGCGCATCAGTGAGATTGTCAGAACTTTCTATACAAACGAAGCGCGTCAGTGAGATTGTCTAAACTTTCCATACAAACCAAGCTTTTCAGTGAGAATGTCAAAATTTTCCATATAAACCAAGCGCTTCAATGAGATTGTCAAAAGTTTCCATACAAACCAAGCGCGTCAATGAGATTGTCAAAATTTTCTATACAAACCAAGCTTTTCAGTAAGATTGTCAAAACTTTCCATACAAACCAAGCTTTTCAGTGAGATTGTTAAAACTTTCCATACAATCCAAGCGCGTCAGTGAGATTGTCTAAACTTTCCATACAAACCAAGCTTTTCAGTAAGATTGACAAAACTTTCCATACAAACCAACCGTATCAATGAGATTGTTAAGACTCCATACAAACCAAGCGCGTCAGTGAGATTGTCTAAACTTTCCATACAAACCAAGCATATCAATGAGATTGTTAAGACTTTCCATACAAACCAAGCGCGTCAGTGAGATTGTCTAAACTTTCCATAAAAACCAAGCGCGTCAGTGAGATTGACTATGTCTATGTCAGCAGAAACTTGTCTTCAGCTTACATTGTGCCCAAACGTGTTACGTAATAGTATATCTAGTCGCTACCTGAGCGCGCGGGGATTCCATACTCTTTGGATTTTTTATAGCCTTTGAAAAGTGGCGACACAGTACAGTAGTGCTATTCTGTAAAATCTCACTGTGATAACTTAGGCGAAGTGAACGTGAAGTGGGCTGTCAATCCACACAATCACAATGGTGGAATGACAGTTCACTTCACGCTCACTCCACCTAAGTTTTCACGGTGAGCTGTTAACAGAATCGACCAGCTGGTTGTAAAGGAAATAGGTGGTCATATTTTAAATAGTGCTTCTGCCCCACGAAATGAACAACTTTACTCAAGAAAGTAGTCGATTCCGATTGCAAATTGGAGCTCCCATACTAATTTACTTACACCACCTCACCTCACCTCACTTAAGATATACCTCGCTACTTATGCAATTGTATTTTTCACCTTGAGGTTTGCTGTAAGAAAACCCAAATGCTGAGTTAAGCTCGCCTTTGTAACTAACTGTTAATTTGTGTTTTATTTATATGTTATATGTGTACAATAAAGAATAATAATAATAATTTTTTAATAAGCTGGCAACACCAACAACATCAGACGTGTCAGGGAATTGTTCAATATATTTTTCAATTTCAGTAATATTTTATCAACTATTTTGCCCTCAACCAAAAGCAAAATTTAATATCAATAAAGCAAGAACCCATATAGAAAAATAATATGAAAAACTACCAACTCTACACCAAACAACTAAAAAACATAGAAATGACAGCTAAGCTGTCATGAACAAAGCTACAAATGAACAAAAAACCGAAATATTGGACAACACACCCTAGATGTTGACGAGATCAGCAGCTCGCCGTGCACGCCCACCACCTCCGGCCTCGTCGCTCAGCTCCGCCTCGCCGCCGCCGGAACCCAGCCCCACCGGCCGTGGCAGTTGCGTCGAGCTCCAGCGACGAGTTCTTCTCGCCGCCGACGACACCACCACCTGCGCGTCGACGGGGAGGATGCCGGCCGCCGAGCGGCTTAGGACCTCGAGGCCCACCGGCCTCTGATAGGGTCCCAGCTCCCGGCGGAAGTGTGCAGCGCATGCGATGGACGCAATCCATCAATGAAAACGTCATGCGCTCATACTATGGGGCTACAGAGGGAGGTAACAACCTGACCGCGTACCGTGTTCGGATGCTCTCTTTGTTCCAGGTGCTTGAGCCAGCCGTCAACGTTTCGGCCCAACGACTGTCGGATCAGGTGCGGGTCATCCTGCGTAATCATATGTTGGATGATACTGTCCTTGATCGCCTCCGAACTGAAATGGGTAGCCATGTTATTGCTCCTCCGTCGCAGACTGTGTTACCAGTTGTGGTACCACCGTCCAACTATGCTCCCAGCCACGCTGACGAGGAGTGTAATGACATGGTTACAAACGTAAGTACCCACTGCAATGATGAATTGAGGAGTGCTTTGGAGTGTGCTATTCGGGAGTATCGCAACATGCCGCTCGAACTTAGGCCACGTTTACCTCGTTTGCCCATGCATAACAAGAATAGGGCGCTGGTGGCTGCTCTGGATTCGCAGTTGTCAAATTATTTAGATGACTGCGAAGACCTCACCGATACACACTCGATACTGTACTGCGCGGCTGTAGCGGCATGTCGTGTAGCTCACGTCAAATTTCCTAATGACCGAGCTACACGACCGAAGCCAGCCGTGCCGGCTTGGCAGTGCAGAATCGAGCGTCGTATTGGTGGGGCCAGAGCACTCATAGGCAAACTAATCTGCTTCAGGGAGGGCAACACTCGCCCAAGAGTGATGCGCTTTGTGAGACGGGCGTTTTCGGGGACTGATGTCAGCTCCCGAGACTATATGTCCCGTGTCACAGAGCGCATCGACTTCCTGAAGCAGAAAGTATATGCATGGGCAAACCGTATTCGCAGGTATAAGCGGCGAGTGGAACGATACACCCAGAATCGCACATTCCGAAGTAATGAAAGGTGGGTGTATAGGGATTGGGAGCGACCGGACCAAGGTGTGACTAATACGCACCTGCCGGATGATGACGCCATATACTCGTTCTGGCGCAGCATCTGGTCGGTGCCTGTCTGTCATACCGAGGGCGATTGGATTCGGGATGTTGAGCGCGTATGCGATCCAATACCAGAAATGGGGGCAATTATCATCAGCCCCCAAGATGTAGCTCGTGCAGTCCGTCCGTTAGCTAACTGGAAATCTCCAGGGCTGGACGGGCTGCACAACTTCTGGATAAAATGGTTTACAAGGTCGCATACCCACTTGGCATCTCAGATCCAGTCTGCCTTAGAGTCAGGGTCGCTGCCCCAATTTCTAACTACAGGAATAACCCACCTGCTCCATAAATCAGGTAGTACTGCGAAACCTAAAAATTATAGACCGATCACGTGCTTACCGACGGTCTATAAGGTTCTTACATCCATTTTGAGAGCTAAGATTAACACACATATAGATAGTAACTGTATCATGTCTGCCTCTCAAAATGGATGTAGGAATGGGTCCCGCGGTACTAAGGAGCTTCTCCTCATAGATATGACCATTAGCCAACAGGTTCGGCGTTTCCGAAAGGATCTGTCGACATGTTGGATAGACTATAAGAAGGCCTATGACTCAGTTCCTCATACATGGCTCATGAGGGTGCTAGAATTGTATAAAGTTGATGCAACGCTACGCACCTTCCTGATGTCATGTATGGGGCAATGGAGGACGGTCCTTCGCTATCCAGGATGTCGACAAATCCAGAGGAATAGCGAACCGATAAGGATCGAGCGGGGTATATTCTAGGGTGACAGTTTGAGTCCGCTTTGGTTTTGCCTAGCTTTGAATCCTCTAAGCACACTGCTAGAGAATTCAGGGCTAGGCTATCGGTTGAAGAGAGGTGGTCAGGTTATATCTCACCTCCTTTACATGGATGACTTGAAACTTTTTGCCCCCAACAATCTGCAACTGATGGAGCTACTGAAGGTAACTGAAACCTTCAGTAGTGCCATCAGGATGGAGTTTGATGTGGATAAATGTGCGGTCATGCATGTAAAGCGAGGGGAGATTGTGGAATCCGTGGGAACACAACTCTCGGATTCCATAAACCTGAGATCCCTCTCTCCAACCGAAACCTATAAGTATTTGGGTATGTCGGAAGCGTTAGGTATCAATGTTACTGACATGAAGCAATCGTTGAAGGAGCGCTTCTTTGGCCGCCTGAAGAAGGTATTTAATAGCTTTCTTTCGGGCGGAAACAAGGTGCGCGCCTTCAACGGTTGGGTCATGCCGGTATTGATGTACTCTTTCGGCGTACTCAAATGGACTCAAACAGAACTTGACGCCCTGGATAGGCGAGTCCGTACGCTGCTGACTGCATTTCGAATGCATCACCCACGTTCGTCGGTGATGAGACTGTATATCCCGCGGAAGTGTGGAGGCCGAGGCTTTTTAAATGCTAAGACCCTCCACAACCGCGAGGTATGCCGTCTAAGGGAATATTTCCTAGCTGCTGACGTGGGTATGCATCGAGATGTAGTGGCGGTGGACAAGGGCCTTACTCCACTCTCCTTGGCTAACGAGAACTGGCGCAAACCTCTAGTGCTTGAGACTAACGATCGCAGTGAAGTATGGCAGAGTAAGGAACTTCACGGACGCTTTTTCCGGGCCCTACATGGGCCCGATGTAGACCAGCTAGCGTCCGTAGCCTGGCTGCGTGTCGGTGACCTCTTTGGGGAAACCGAAGGTTTTGTCTGTGCAATTATGGACGAAGTTATCATGACGAAAAATTACCGGAGATTTATTGTGAAGGACGGCACGGTTGACATATGTCGGGCATGTCATCGTCCGGGAGAATCAATCCGCCACATAATCTCTGGTTGTTCTCGTCTAGCTAACGGTGAGTACTTGCATAGGCACAACCTTGTAGCCAGGATTATCCATCAGCAACTTGCTCTGAAGTACTCTCTTGTGGAATCGGAAGTGCCGTACTACAGATATGCGCCCGACCCAGTTCTCGATAATGGTCATATCTCATTGTACTGGGATCGGTCCAGCATCACTGACAGGACTATTATAGCCAATAAGCCTGATATAGTGGTGGTGGACCGAATCGAGAGGCGTGCAATGATTGTTGACATTACCGTCCCACATGACGAGAACCTCGTGAAAGCCGAGAAAGATAAACAAATCAAGTATATTGACTTGGCTCGCGAGGTTGTCGACATGTGGGATGTGGACTCAGCGATCATTGTACCGATAGTCGTGTCAGCCAATGGCTTAATAGCCACGAGCCTCGACCAACACCTCAGGAGGCTCTCGTTAGGCGGCTGGATCAAGGGCTTGATTCAGAAAGCAGTACTTCTGGACATGGCTCGTATTGTCAGGCGGTTCCTCTCTCTGGAGCCCTGACCGCCGGTAGCTTGGACCCTGTTCCCGATACCGGTGGGATACTATTTTTTATATTTTTAAATGTTTTTTTTTTATTTTTTCATTGAAATATTTAAAAATATATTTTATATGTATTTACAAATGAATAAACGAAATAATAATTTTGTTCAGCTGATGATGACTTTGTAGGGAAAGTTTATTTGCGAATTGACTCATAGAGAAATTGTTCATTTCCATGGGCAGATGCAGTTTTTAAAATATGACTATACCCTTGTCTTACAGGGTGTAACGGAAAGGTGTGGTCATATTTTAAGAACTGCATCTGCCCATCTATATTGACAACTTTATTCAACAAACCCTGAGGAAATTCTGAATTTTTTTTACCCTCATACAAATTGATCAGTTGACGATAACTTAGTATGGAAAGTCCATTTTTTTTAAGTGAAACTTCTTTAGAATCGTTGTGATTTCAAACCGGATGCAACGGAAAAAACGACAGGTAAGAGACACAAATACAAAAATGTGTAGGATGAAGCCAGGAAAGAATGAGACAGAAATATACATACTATTGTTCGGGCGTCTTCGACTACCTTCGGCTGACGTCGGGCAGCGGCGGAGGCGGCGAGAGGAGAGGGCGCGCGCGACGCGGGGCCTGGGGTCCCGTCACTTCGCTACCGATCATCAACTTTAGACAACTATTGCTTACCACCTTCGGTACCGGCACCTTTGGCCACCTTTTTGCTCACCTTTGGCCACCTTTTAACCATCTTTGCCCACATGAAGTTTCACTTCTATCGTGTGTGAATCGCACACACACCTTTTTTTTTTTTTTTTGGATTTTTGAAGTTTTTTTAGAGAAAGTTGTTCATTTACATGGACAGAACAGGTTCTTAAAATATGACCACGCCTTTCCGTTACACTCTGTATAAAAGTTATACCAGATATTACGACGAAGCTTTTAAACAGCCAAAAAAAATTAAGTAAATCAACTTTCATCTTCTTTGAATTAGTGACACAAATGATTGGGCTTTTTAAAAGCCCCGTGATAATACTTTAAATATAACTGATTCTTGTTTATGATTACAGGTGCCAATTTAAAGGGTTGTAACATGGATGATCCCGTTGGATCCAGAGCTTTGATGGAAGGTGTCAACTTAAAAGGTAAATAAATCAGTCAAATGTTTCAAAACAAGCATACTACCACAATATTTATTATGTACATAAGCACATACAGGCTTGCCCTCAATTAGGTACATGGATGGGATAACACAGTCCATTCCACAGCTCATCACTCCGGCAAAGCATCTCCGACAGGAACTGCAGTGGCCAATTTGGAAGTCTCTTAAGGTGAAAGCTCCACCCTAGCCCGCGAAATTCAAATTTTCTTACTTAATTTTCTTTCAGGTCAGTGTCAGGTTGTATCTTGGTCAAAATTTGATTCACGGCCGCAGCAAGTATGTATTTATAGAATTATAATCATTAAAATCATCAATACAACTCTTTCAGTTAGAATTGATGCCAAATGTAACTATTTCATGAAATCATGACATTTGGTATCAATTCTAACAGAGAGATGTATTGATGATTTTAATGATTATAATTCTATAAATACATACTTGCTGCGGCCGTGAATCAAAATTTCACCAAGATGCAACCTGACACTGACCTGCAAATTGGAAAAAAACGTAAGAAAATTTGAATTTCGCGGGCTACCCTGGAGCATCCACCTTAACCAATTGCGAACCCAGGTTGGTTGCTGTAGAGATAATCTGCCCATCCCAAACTCAGTGCCAGTGTGGAGCCCCTCCACAGGACATGCGTTACCTCCTTTCCTGCCCAACATGCAGAACCACCTGCACCTCGAATGATTTAAACGAAACCAATTACAAAACTATCCAGACCCTGCAGTCTCGAAATTGATAGCGAAACTGACGTTAGCTACTGCAGCTGAGAGAGTTGAAGAAGGAGGTTATCAATTCGGATGTTTGTATTTTTTTTTTAATGTATGTTCGCGCATAACTCTGTCATGTTTTAACGAATTTGCAAAATTCTTTTTTTGTTCGAAAGAGGTTTGTTCCGAAATGGTCCCATTTAAATTTCATATAGAACTGATGACGGGTTTCGGAGACAGACAACGGAACTCTTCAAAAATTGACTGCAAATCAACCGCGATTGCTGCGATCGTATGTCTATGAATTGTTAACACAGTTTAATGTGGAACCACAACTAAAAAGTGAAAAATAAAAATAAAAATTACAGAAAAATAGAACCGACTTCCAAAAAAAGTGCAAAATAACTTTAATTTCGGAAGTCGATGTCAAAAAACAAAGACAAAACCAGAAACACCGACTTCCGAAATTAAAGTTATTTTGCACTTTTTTTGGAAGTCGGTTCTATTTTTTTGTAAAAAACTTTTTTTTAAATGATTACAGTTCTGTAAATACGAACTTGCTACGGCCACGATATTAAAGGATATAAAAGTTTGCCTCCTTGCAACATTAATTTCTTAGCGAACGAATTCGGTCGTTACGCGATCGTTAACTATGTCGAGACTGCAGGCACAGGTGGCTACATACTGACTGGACAAAATTTTTTGTCAAAATGGACATGAAAAGAAGAAGAGAAAAAGCTACAGTGCAGCTATGCTGCCAATTAATACCGGCCTCGTTTCTGGAAGTCGTAGTGACGAACCCGAATTCTGTGTAAAAAAAGTCTGTCACTTTTTCGTTCTCACATTTTCTGCACGTATTCACTTCCTACCTGGATCGGAAAAGCTCAGCCCAATGTCTATGGCCTCTATGAAGCGCCACAGTAACCCGCGAAATTCAAATTTTCTTACGTTTTTTGCAATTTACAGGTCAGTGTCAGGCTGTATGTTAGGCAAAATATGATTCGCGGCCTTAGCAAGTATGTATTTATAGAATTATAATCATTAAAATCATCAATGCAACCTTCTAAGTTCATATTGATGTATGGAGTGATAGGGGTTTTTGGAACGAAGTTCCTTATCGCGCGTTGTGAATGGGGGCTAGACGGAAAAAATTCTTACGAAAAGTTGTCACGACACTAATGAGGCTGTCCATCCAAAAAGATTGTGTTGGAAAAGCTGTGCGGCGTCGCATGTTTCTCTGTCTGTCTCTCTCTCTCTTATAGGAAGCAAGCCAGATATTGCTAAAGAGTTGAGTTGAGTTGAGCTGAGCTGAGTTGAGCCGAGCTGAGCAGAGCTGAGCTCAGCTGAGCTGAGCTGAGCTGAGCTGCGATGAGATGAGATGATGAAGTATAACTTCTTACGTGCGTGCGTGTGTGCGTAGTTAATAATAAAAAAATATAAATTAAAAAAAATAAAATTATATTACAATTCCTTCACTAATTAATCGAAAGGAACTTCGTTCCATCCGGGTGTCCCTTGACACCTCTCAAGTTTTTTTTTTTTTTTGGATTGTGGTAAATCATCCAATGACTTCTACCGCTCTGGGTGGAGCAGGAGGACGTGTCAGACTTTTACTGACTTAAAACCCACCGTTGTACCTTCAGTTGCCTGTGTCCCAAGGCTGCGGTAACTCGTATTACGAATTTATCCGCGATGTGACTGTTTCATGAAATCTAGACATTTGACATCAAGTCTAACTGATAGTTCTATTGATGATTTTAATTATTATAATTCTATAAATACAATACTTGCTAAGGCCGCGAATCATATTTTGCCTAACATACAGCCTGACACTGACCTGCAAATTTCAAAAATTGTGAGAAAATTTGAATTTCGCGAGCTACCCTGTACATTTCACCCTAATGTGGGTATACTACTACTGATACTCTTCCTACCCCATCAAAGAACGAAGGCGTTAATTGCTAAATCTCTACATAGTATAAAACAGTCGCTTTCCGCGTCTATCTTTTTGTTTATCCGCTAACTCCTAAACTACTCGACGGATTTTGATGCAGTACTCAATAATAGCGCAATAAACAATGAAGGTCTGTGTATACTTATAATTTACACCCGCACATAGCCGGGGCGGGTCACTAGTAAAATAATAAATACTTAGTTTCGATTTTTTTTATTTTAGGTGCAAACCTAGAGGGAAGCAACATGACGGGCGTCAACTTGCGTGTGGCAACACTGAAGAATGCCAACCTACAGAACTGTGATCTTAGGGCTGCTGTCCTTGCTGGAGCTGATTTGGAGGTAACTGTTTGAAAGTTAAAAGGAGTGCACTAAACAATACCTTTTTTTTGTGGGGTGGGAAATCATCCAATGATATCTCCCGTACTAGGGTGGAATGGTAGGGCGTGTCGTACTCTTACTGACTAAAACCCACCCCTGTTCCTTCCCTGCCCTGAGTGCCCGGGGGCGAGGTAACTCTGTTTCGAATTTATCCTTAACCCCTGGGCAGGCATCGGCCATGACGGGCCCCGTCATGAATGCTGACAACTCTTTGAGGCGCGCGTGGAACACTACGCGCCGTCGACTCTCGGGCCTGGTGCTGATCGGACGGCGAACTACTCATAAACAATACTGTTAGAAACTTGATTACTCTCTACAAAGAGACAAGTGACTGTGTGATCAATACCTGTCTCTTTCACATTCTCTATGTCTCTAAAACTCATCTGCTCCTGCAAGGCGGTGACGTGGCCCAATCATATTAATAATCGAATAAAATAATATTTAAAAAAAAACAGCTAAAAATTACTGAACTTTTTAGCTGTTTTTTTTTAAATATTATTTAAAAAAAACACTTCTCAAGCGGTCTAATGCAGTTGGTGGCAGTTATTTTAGTTCAATTAAATATTTCATGCCACTCATTTGTTAAAATCCATTCAGCCGTTTAGACTAAAGGGTGTGCCAAAGAAATATACATACATACATGCTAACATATAAGCAACGATTGCCGGGGTTGGTGACCATCTTTACATACCGAGACT
Organism: Polia nebulosa; assembly: GCA_951329385.1. Classification (NCBI taxonomy): domain Eukaryota; kingdom Metazoa; phylum Arthropoda; class Insecta; order Lepidoptera; family Noctuidae; genus Polia; species Polia nebulosa. The sequence continues at coordinate 15,917,118 of OX589610.1, read as the reverse complement.
TCTCCGTGCCTCGGAAAGCACGTTAAGCCGTTGGTCCCGGCTCTCAATCGTGGATCTTTGACAGTCGTTACGGGTCGTCAGAAGCCCGAAAGTCTGACATCCAGTCTTACCAAGGGGTATCGTATTTACCCAGTAACTGGGTTGTGGAGGTCAGATAGGCAGTCGCTCCATGTAAAATACTGGTATTCAGCTGCATCCAGTTGGACTGGAAGCCGACCCCAAGATAGTTTGGAAAAGGCTAGGCAGATGACATGCTAACATATATATGCTCGAAAACATTACGCTTCTTCTGGGTCAGTTGGGTAAAAAGACAACTACTGGCCGCACAAGCAATTTGATTCTGAACTTTTCGGAGCATTTCCACTTCACAGACAGATAGAGAACGCAGGTCTATTCCTCTATGATTGTAATGACAAACCTTGCACTATCAGGAGAAGTCATTGGATGATTTCCCACCCCACAAAAAAAAACTTGCACCATAGCCTTGCAAATCAATTATGCAAAATCTAATAAAAGGTAAATTTCGCTTTAGTTTCGATGCACCATAACGAACATCTTTGATAAACACAACTGAAAATTATTGCCTACAACTGTCCCTTCATGTGTTTTTTTTTTCAGTGCTGTGATTTATCGGGCAGTGATCTTCACGAAGCTAATCTCCGTGGTGCCAATCTTAAAGACGCGGCCTTTGAGCTGATGCTTACTCCACTCCATATGTCCCAAACTATACGATAATTTATTTATTCTACGCTTTTAATAAATGTTTATGTTGATGCTACTTTTTATTTTAATCCTAACAGTTTAACCAAAGCTAAATGAGTCGAAAAAAACAACATTAATTTGTATAATGGGAGAAATATGGGGCAACAGCTGTTGAATGTTATTTCTCGTAAATAGTGCGAGTTTACTCTGAAGAGAAACAACGTAGGTTTTTGCTAACGATATTTTGTAAAGGTTAGTAATCTAGGCAAATCTAGTTAGACATAATATATGAACGTAATGAAGCTTAAGATATTAGTGAAATTGCTTGGAAATCTATTACATCGGTACCCGATACGTTGGCATGCCGTTCCCTTCCCAAGTCCCAGGCGTATTTGCGTAGTTGCATACTAAAGAATGGAAAGTAGACATGAAAAAATTTCCAAAGGCAACACATCATAAAATTGATCAGAAAGACAAAGAGGGTAAAATAAAATAATGATATTCAATAAATTGTTTTCATTGTGTCTGTCCTTTCGATAGAGATTTTTCTTCAACTACTTTGTAAATGAGAACAAACTTGATACTATTTTGTCCTATGGTTGGTCCCCCTGTAGATAGAGATGCGAACAGAAGAGAACTGACGGCTGCCAAATATGTAATATATAAACGTCAAGACATTAATTTCATCAAAATAATATAATAGAATACTTGCCTTTATTTTGCATAAAATATGGTTTAAACAAGGTTTTACAATATGAACAGTTCCACATAGTTGGCTTACTATTTTTCAGCGTGCAAAAATCTAACATTACAATGAACTTTTACTGGAGATCAATTAATCAAAACTTTCTTTTTAAAATCAAATTACAATATACGAGTACCATAGGGAGCATGCAGGAACTATAGATGGCGCCACATAAATTTCAATGCAAGTATTTGTTCTGCAGTGTAAGTTGCGGATTTCACTCAATAGATGGCAGTCTACGTTACGCGTGCTGCATGTGTGCATGATGCGTGTGTGTATAGGGAGCGTGCAGGAAGTAGGTATAGATGGCGCCACATAAATGTCAATGTCTATTATTTATACAGTACAAGTTGAAGATTTCACTCACTAGATGGCAGTCTACGTTACGCATGTTGCATGTGTGCATGGTGCGTGTGTGTATACATATATGGCACGGAAATGTCAATGACAAGTTTTTAAAGGGTAAAAGTTTCGAATTTACTACACTAGATGGTACAGATTACGCCGTGCACGTTCCTTAGACAAATATGACACGGAAATGTCATTGACAAGTTTTTAACGCGTAAAAGTTTCGAATTTACTCCACTAGATGACACAGACTACGCTGTGCACGTTCCCTATTACCAGTTATCGATATCGTGTGATCAAAAAACAACCCTGGACGTGTTTTTTGATCACGATATCAATAACTGACCTGCGAAATTCAAATTTTCTTACGTTTTTTGCAATTTGCAGGTCAGTTTCAGGTGATATCTTGATCTAACTTTGATTCGCGGGTGTAGCAAGTAATAAATTTATTAAAATCATCAATACAACTTTTTCAGTTAGAATTGATGCCAAATGTAAGAATTTCATGAAATCATGACATTTAGCAACAATTCTAACTGAAAGAGTAATTGTATTGATCATTATAATGATTAGGTACAGTTCTGTAAATACGTAAGTACTTGCTACCCTGGCACATCCACCATCAAGTTACAATAAATTACACCTACTGAGATCCATTGTGATCAAAACTTACTTTAGACTCAAATTATAACAAAAAAAAAATGGCATTACTGGAGTGCGACGTAAGTGCAAACTGGAACAAAAATGGCCAACGCGTAGCACTCGTAGCGTTTCGGTGTCGCGGGAGTTCAATAGTTTTTTCCCGTCTCAAAAATGCCCACCGCGCCCAAAGAAGTTTTCACTTCAAAAATAAAAACTTTTGACTAACTAAAACTAATCTAAAACTAAGGCGTTGAAAAGTTCCTCCGCATCGCTGTCGACTGGTGTATTGGTGGCATTGCCACGTTGTGTACCAATGCTTGTCCTCTGTCCAAGGTTAAAGCCAGCCCTTGAGTCATGCAAAGTATCAAAAAGTTAAACAAATTATGAGCACTCAGACCGCATGAGCCGAGAGTTTCAACTTCAATTTTTCGTCGCTTGACTGAAACATCGAGCAACTAATGGTCATTGGCAAAGTCGAGGGCAAACGTCCGAGAGGTCGCAGTCCACTCAGATGGTCGGACCAAATCCGCTCTACGCTGAACACAAACCTTCGTGGAGCGCTCCACGATGCCAAAGATAGGAACAGGTGGCGCAACATTATCAAAACAGGGGTCATTCCACGTTCAGGCGATCATATTCCTCAGTAATGAGGACAGCGAGAAGGAGGACTGAAAAATTCTCCGAAATTAAATTTCTCTGTAAATATATAATTATAATTTAACTAAAGTAAAAAATAATTCAGTTTAGCATCGAAGTTTTGATGTCATACGCAACTAACGCAACACACCTTTATTTTACAAAAGTTTTAAGTTTAGTCGATATACTAAAAAAAGCGATTTAGTCATTTGCGTTGCGCGCAACTCTAAAACGTTTTTGTTGGCAGGTTGGTGGCATTTGTTTTTTATTCGCGACTTCGCGTTCTATTTTTGTGTGTGACGGTTCCGTTCGGCGGAGAAGGATCAGATTTTGCAAATAATTTTGATGGTTTTCGTTTAGATCATTGAAATCCTTGCAGAAGAGCTCCCGATTGCGGAAAATTATCAAAATGCAGAACGGAGACGGTACGCCAACGGCCGCGGATAACAGTAAGTTTTCCATTTTGTTGTTAAAAATAATGGAATAACAATCATTATTCCACTGTTTTATTTACCAATTTAGAGAAAATTCTTGTTGAAATGCGTGTAAAAATGCATGAAAAACGTTTTCGTTGTAGAGAAGCACATGTTTTTCGAAATACCCGCATACAATCGATGATGAAAACTGCGAAGTTTCTTCGACGCTGCTAAAAATATTGTAGAATCTGATTGCAGCTGTAATTTCACTTACGTTTAAGTGTTTCGTGCATCGATTTCCGCGATTTGGGTTGTTTCCTCGCCTTGTAATTATTGATACTGTGGGTAGCTTAATTGGAGTGTGAAGCATGACTCACATTCTTCTGGTCTGCCCACCTCTTTTGTAAAAATGCATTTGATTTATTAGGTGCGCGGAGTACAATGTACTCGCAATAGGCGGCGGTATGTCACATGAAAAAACACAAGAAAGTTGGAGCGCTGCAGTAATTAAAATAATATTTAATTAACTTATGTACCTTCGCTGTGTTCATGTGTGAGGTCATTTTAGATTTTCTATTTGCATTGAATCATCGGTTTGAAGGTCTGGTGGTTGCCTCATCTATCTATATAGATATGAGTGTACAATAAGAATTCTTTACTTAGTTGATCTTTTTAGCATATTTTTTTGTATCTACCTACATGTATTGGAATATCGGGGACAATTTATTTAAGTGTGGGCTGCATAGGTCATGGTTGAATTATTTATCAGTTTGTCAGCTTTCCTGATCATTTACCTACTTGTTATTTCTGAGTATGTTTATCGTTAAGTAATTATCTTCATGTGTACAAGCTTATGTTATCACATAACTGTAATAAGTTTGTGCATTGGTTTATCACTTGTAATATGTTGTCGGATTGGAACTGTAGACATTGTGAGTACAATTTCAAGCTATAATGTTACATATAATTTACATACAATAAATTTTGATGACAGTATTCAGTAAGTAAATCAAGCATAAGACAGCATATTTGATCATAATACCAAAGTCATTATTTATATTGCTGAACTATAAGTCAGCGGGCCATCTTAGTAACTTTTTATAAGACTTAGATGCCGATTCTGTTGTGCACAAAATAAACTTAATTTAGGCTATTGCTATCTTTTTCTCTGTAATAAAACAAGAAATAGACGGACATAAATTAGAGCTGCCAAATTTAGTTGAACTAATATTTCCGTATAAAAATATGTCTAAAAACACGGTGAAGCGCAAGGCATTAACTATTTTATGTCTCTAACTTAGTTCATAGCTATAGCCGTCCTTTTCTCATACTACCTTTTAGTAAAAGATAGCGATTATCTAATTTTAGTTTAATTATTGAACAAGAGAATCCGCACCATAGTCAGCATTTTCAAAAAAAAAAATTGTAGCGAGATGCAGAAGTACCGCAGTAAAAAACACAAAAAAAATATATATTTAAGAACATTCCGTAGTTTTAAAAAAGGTGGCAAGCAAAACAAATCCTAATCCTTATCACAGTGCACATTTCTACAAGTATTTCAATCTTGGTAACAAAACTCTATTAAAGCAAACAAGTTCTGTGTATGTGTGGACACAGGTGTTGTATTTCGCCCATGTAATGTATTCACCTTGGATTGCACTAAGTTTTCTATGCTACTTGTTTACTAAGCACACAATGTAGTCATCAGGCTTTATATTTGTTTTTACTGCTTTTGATTTTAGGTAGTACACTTTATATTGAATAGATATTGATGTGGTTGGAGAGGTTTGAAGCTAAATAGTAAGATCATTACAGAATGGGCTCCTAGATTCCAAACAAATAGAAAGTGAGGTAGGCAAAGAAAACAATGGACTGATGAAATAAAAAAAATAGCAGTCCCATTATGGCAGTGAACAGCTAGACCCTTTCCAGACCATGTCATTTTCTTTTTTTTTATTGTTGATAGGCACGCGTTTGATCACTATCTCACCTGATGGTAAGCCATGATGTGGTCGAAGATGGAGAATGCTTGCCTAGAAGTAACCTCGATTTTTTAACCGACTTCAAAAAAAGGAGGAGGTTCTCAATTCGACTGTATTTTTTTTTTTTTTTTTTTTTTTTTTTTTTTTTTTTTTTTTTTTTTAGTAGGATAGTTTTCATAGATATCCCTAAAAATAATTAGAGACAGTCAGTCAATGGACTTGAAATACTTTATCATAATGTAACATAGCATCTTGTTTATACACTTGAACTCCAAATGAACTGTGCAGCTGTTAACAACGTTGCTAAGTCATATTCCATGATCAATAAACTTTCTATGCAAACATGATATGACTACAATTTTATAGGAACATAAAAAGTACTAGTTTGTTTTTATGTCTATGGAGTTGCTGTACAATATTTGATTTGATTGTCAACTACTTTTGCATTTGTCTATGATGTTGAAAAGTACTTTGGGTTTAAAGTAAGCAGTGTCTGAAATGGCATTGGCCTTGACTTTGGACATAAACAAATAATTATCTCTATGGCACACAAAAAAACAGTAGTCGTAAGTCCTACTGTGTCGGCTTCCAGTATAAACGGATGCAGCTGAATACCAGTATTTTACATGGAGCGACTGCCTATCTGACCTCCACAACCCAGTTACTGGGTAATACGATACCCCTTAGTAAGACTGGTTGTCAGACTTTCGGGCTTCTGACGACCCGTAACGACTGTCAAAGATCCACGATTAACAGCCGAGACTAACGGCTTAACGTACTTTCTGAGGCACGGAGGAGTCTCGATATGTTAAGATGGTTACGCATCCATGGACCAACCCCGGCAAGCGTAGCTTACCTTATAGATTGATCCGTGCGGCTGTTATTACTTTAGCCACGAATACAACAATAAATGAAAACACTATTTCTGTATTGGTCCCGAGTACAAGTTGTTATTAGTGATGAATATTGCTAGTGTTTCATTTATTGTTATAGTGGCGTCTCCACCTTTTGTATTGGTATGGTAGGCCGCACGTCAGTGGTAACAAAACCCCTGTCAGGGTCGCGGGAGTATTTAAAAGAGTCCCCGCGGCCCGGGCACAGGCAACTGAAGGAATACGCGGGAGGGTTTTAGTCAGTAAGAGTCTTACACGCCTTATCACTCCACCCAGAGCGGGAGAGGTTATTTGATGATAACTGATTAACCCACCCTACAAAAAAGGTAAAAAACAGTATAAGCTGTCTTCGTATTCTATTGAACGCTAGGCCAACTAACTGGTCATGGCTTGCTGTATTTCAAAAGATGCTACCGATAACCTCACTAAAATAAAAACGCTAACATCTTGACAACGCATTTTTTCCAGGTCCTATTATTTTATTCCTACTTGCTAGTGTGCTTTTAAAATCTTACTTAAAAAAAAATAAAAAACAAAAATCAAATTCTTTTTCTTTCTTTCTTTTTCTTTTACTTTCTTGTCTGTGCTGTTGACCGTTGAAGAGTTCCCTCTATCTGAAGCTAATCCTGAATGTCGATTTAGGTCATCCTTACCAATAAGGCGCTATTAGCTGCCAATGACCTTGAGTGGTTAGCTTGCGTGTTCTGCGCTGAGCTCACGCAACTCGTCGTATGTCCACCCAGTAATAGGACTCGCCCATCAAGGAGCGCTGTCCGAAATTAGACGCTTTATTAATTTATTACACATAAAACAACAGGTATTAAACTAAAACTCTCGAGACTAAAGTATAAATAATTAAATGATCTTTAAAATGGTGAAGGTTTCATAAAAATACGCTTTATAGTTTTTGCGTGATTCTCAATTTTTTATCCGCGTTAGACATAACTTTACAAATTAATTATACTATGTTATAAAAATATAATTTCAAATATTCTGAGATCAAATTATGACGGAAATTGTCTAGAGTAACATATTTTTTTTTCAAAGAAATAAGACTAGTCGTTTAGACGTAATGTTCAATTAAAAACCTTTAAAAATCGTATAACTGCGCCTAATGCATTGTCATCGGAACTGAACTAACTTGTAAAAATTAAATTCTATATGATAAGAGGAAGTGTTCCTAATTCAGCTTGCAAGATTTGACCCGAACATACACAACAAACATTGCAAGTGAAATATGCTTGTAAAAAATATGTCGGCTATAAGTAATAAAATAACTGAGTCTTATAATATCGCACTGTCCATTCAGACTGCAAGCTGACGCATTAATCAATTTGACGGCCACAGGTCGACTGCGTAAGCTTATTTGTAATGGCCGGTTACAGCCTAATAAAACTGCAATTCTAGACCTTATTGACACTTCGAAATCGGCTCAGTAAAAAAAAATGGTTTTCTTAAAACAGAATTCGGTTTTCTATCGGTTACATTTTGGGGAGTGTGCGACGGAATTGCATAATTTGATTCCGCCAGGCCCGTTCCATCAGCGGACCGCAAGACGTACGGCGATGTGCCACCGATACATGGTGAACATCACACATCATCACGCACAAAACGTTTTGAGAACACAACATTCATTGTGCGTACAACTAGGGAGTGGAATTCCCGGTCGGAGTCTGTTTCCTGATAGCTACAACCTGGGAGTCTTTAAGTCAAGAGTGAATAGGTTGCTTCTAGGCAAGCGTGCTCCATCTTCGACCATATCATCGCTTACCATCAGGTGAGATGGTGGTCAAACGCGTGCCTATCAACAATTTAAAAAAAACATTGCAAGGATTGTAGAGCTTAGATAGGCACCCGTGTCAATTTATAAAATACTGGTATTCAGGTGAATCTAGAAACCGAACCCAACAGTTTGTAAATAGAAAATGATCCTATTTTGTGACTTCTTCCGCTCTAGGTGGTGAGCGGTAGGGAGTGTCAGACTCACTCTTACTGACTAAAACCCATTCGTGTTCCTTCAGTAGCCCTTTGCGTTCCAACAGGTGTATTCGCTAACTCAGTTGACATTAATTTGATAGGCACTTTGCAGTACATTGTTGCTTTGCTTGGTGGACATCGATTATAATAGGCACTAGGTAGTACATTTTTGTTTTCTTTACGTTAAAGCAGCAATGTACTGCATAGTGCTTAGAAATTGATTCAATTGAGTTAGCGAATACACCAGCAGAGCCGCGGTGACACTTTTGAACAATCCCGCGACTGGCAGGCATCGACTCTAGCGGGCCCTGTCAATAGGGATGAAACAAGGGTAAAAAAAAAAACTAGTCCGTAAGTTAGATTATCAAAAAATATTGGATATGTATTTTTTTCTTTATCAAATTAATGAAAAATAACAAAGATACAACGCATCAAAGTTCAGGAGTGGAAGCTTGTTACGTTACTTTTGAGTAAAAAAAACTTTTTTCGGAAGTCGGTGTCAAAAAACGAAGACACTAAACAGGAACACCGACTTCCGAAATTAAAGTTATTTTGCACTTTTTTTGGAAGTCAGTTCTATTTTTTTGTAAAAAAGTTTTTTATTTTTCACTTTTTAGTTGTAGTTCCCCATTAAACTGTGTTAACAATTCATAGACATACGATAGCAGCAATCGCGGTTGATTTGCTGTCAATTTTTGAAGAGTTCCGTTGTCTGTCTCCGAAACCCATCATCAGATCTTTTTGAAATTTAAATGGGACCATTTTGGAATAAACCCCTTTCGAATAAAAAAAGAATTTTGCAAATCCGTCAATATATGACGGAGTTATGCCCGAACATACATAAAAAAAAAAGAAATAAATAAAAACATCCGAATTGATAACCTCCTCCTTTTTCGAAGTCGGTTAAAAAGTGGTACAATTTTAACTCAAGTGTAACGTCATGCGAAATTTCAACGCACTGTATCGTCTTCATTTTTTGTTAACGTGACAAAATACGTGTCCAAAATTTATTGGTACCTAATCTAACTGACGCGACTAATTAGCTTTTTTTAGTCATCAAACCAATTACTGCTGACATCTCTCAGTGGCACGCGTGGAACACAACGCGCCGTCGACCCGGGCCTGCAGGCGTATTCGCTAACTCAGTTGACATCAATTTGATAGGCACTTTGCCGTACATTGCTACTCTGACGTATAGGAAAACCGTAGTGCCTATTATAATCGATGTCCACCGACCAATGTACTGCAAAGTGCCTATCAAACTGATGTCCACTGAGTTAGCAAAATACACATGCTGGTCCTTATCGGACGGCGAGCTACCCATTGCTCGCCGTCAGTAAGCCCGCGCCTTCGGTGGCTGGGAATACTGGTATTCAGATGAAACTAACCAGATTCACCAGACTGGAAACCGACGCCAACATAATTAGTAAAGGATTAGGCTAGTGATAAAATTTCAAGCAACCATGTCGCAACCACAAAAAAATAAATAAAGTCTAGGTATTACAAATAAATTAAAATATCACGGTCAACAAATTTTATATTTTTTGGCATCAACTAGCGAGTAATGTGTAATGATTCCTTTTCGATTTCCAACTTCAATAATGATGCCTACCTTATAAAATGTTGCAGAGTGAATCTAATGTAATGATTCACTTTGCAACATTTTATTAGGTGTCACCTTTGCCACTCTCGCAAATTGTTCGTCTTTTATAGTCTCGCCCGGTGAAATTAGTACTTACCCCCCACAAAAAAAAATAAGCATATGTGCTGCAGACTATAATCTATCTCTGTGACAAATTACGTACTGATCCGTTCAGTTGTTCTGGCGTGATTGAGTAACAAACATCCAAACTTTCGCATTTATAATATTAGTAGGATGGGATTGTAGGAAGGAGTGCACCACGGATCGTGATAAACGTGGCGACATACAGAACTAAATTCAAATGTACTGGATATGATAGGTTATATTTTAGAGGAGCTCGTGGCTAAAGTAATAACAGCCGCACGGGTCGATCCTTCAGGTTAAGCTACGCTTGCCGGGGTCGGTCCATGGATGGGTGACCATCTTTACATACCGAGACTCCTCCGTGCCTCGGAAAGCACGTTAAGCCGTTGGTCCCTCGCTGTCGATTGTGGATCTTTGACAGTCGTCAGAAGCCCGAAAGTCTTGACCCAGTCTTACCAAGGGGTATCGTATTGCCCAGTAACTGGATTGTGGAGGTCAGATAGGCAGTCGCTCCATGTAAAATACTGGTATTCAGCTGCATCCTGTTGGACTGGAAGCCGACCCCAAGATTGGGAAAAGGCTAGGCAGATTGATTGGATATGACAGGTTTTTGATATCTGCCCTTGACAAGCAGCGGCGCCTTTGCATATCAAAGAGTTTGGTCGCACTATTTATTGATTCACCGTCTCTTCCTGTGACTACCGTATATGGGACAACGCTATTATTCCCAAGAGGATATAGTCATTGTTCTAAATAAAAACTTTGATCGACAATCATTTTGCTAAACGTCTTTACAAAGTATTTTAGCGCGATTAAAAAACATGGTGAGTTAAACATCTTCCAGCACTTATCCCAATATATTTGGGTTCAGCGAAGCATGTTTTCTTTTTTCATCTACATAACTGTTGGCTGTCATTTTTATCATTGTTAGGGGCGCCTTTGACAACTATCTCACCTGATGGTAAGCGATGATGTGGTCGAGGATGGAGCACGCTTGCCTAGATGTAACCTATTCACTTTTGACTTAATGACCCCCAGGTTGTAGCTATCAGGAAACAGGCTGCGGCAGGGAATTCCATTCCTTAGCTGTGCGTACAATGTGCTCCCTAAATTTTTTGTGCATATGGGTGGGATATTCACTATTTTGTCAACTCCTTTCTTGCCATTTAATTTTCACACATTCCATCATTTCTTTAGTCTTCCTTTACCATCCACATTCATACTCGTAAACTTTCCACACGACTACAATAATAATCGAAAAAATTAATCAATGGAATTGCTGCCAATACTCTTCTATAAACACATCGAAACCTCACTTCGAATACGATAGTAAATTCACTGACCATTATTATGTCGCACATAAAGTTTATACACCGGTACAATAACGTTTATATTAACTACAAAACGCGTCTCACCATTTTACGGTTTTACTATTCGACGTATAACATACCAACTGTTGAATTCAACGGTCATTTACCTTAGCTTATACATTAGTTTTATAAATATACAGATTTTCTTTTACTTATCGCTTTGACCTAATTCTGAGATCGCGGGTTATTCGTTGATGGAAAAGTCAATTGAAAACATTTTAGAAAGAAGTCTGACGGAAAAGGTGAGAGCCTTGACCCAAAGTAGTTAAAAATAACTATTACTCATCATCAATGAATCAGACAACATTTGCATCACCACTGCAGGTCAAAAGTCTCCATTTTACACCAATATTTTCAATGCTCCCCAAAACTACAGCTAGTCATCGACGTCTCTTGCCAACAATCTTCCTACGCTCTGTGTCTAACAAAACAAAATAAAAAAATAGTTCAATGACCCTCAATGAAAATGCTCTCACTAAACTTTCAGCCAAGAAAGCGGTGCTGGAGGAGATTACGAAGCATTCGTTCAGGCTGAAGGTATGGCGCCATCTGGAGACCAACGGGCTGGCCATGTTCCCACGCCCCGTGTACAATCGCATCCCCAACTTCAAAGGGGCTCCGGAGGCTGCCGCAAAACTGGCTGAGCTGGATGTCTTCAAGAATGCTAGCACCGTGAAAGTCAACCCTGATAAACCGCAGGAGGCTGTGAGGTAAGCCACTACCGCCATTTAGAACTTGGAACTGCGTCGTTTCGCCTTCGTACAGTTTTACTTAGAAGTGATTATTAAGCCCCAACTCGTGAACTTTGATGCGTTTTATCTTTGTCATTTTTTATTTATATAAAACAAAAAATACGTGTCCAATAATATTTTGATAATCTAACTGACGAACTAAATATAATTGTTACGTTTGTACCCAGGAGAGTCATATTTATTCTGTCTTTCTATTTAGTCTGATCGGATAACTCAAGTCTTGGACGCAGCTGGTACAACATTAAATGCAAAGTTACACAATTTAACATCGGCCTCGAAAATCGACTGAATAAAATATGCATTTTGTTTAAAATTGTCAATTTCCTAGAAAGTGACGTTTGTAGGTTCAGGGGCATCTGATAACTATCGCAATTAAATCGATCGATAAATTACTGAATAAATAATGTTTTATCGATTTTCCGAAGGGGCTTTATCGTTCAAGTGCAGTCTAGTTATTATTTCCTTTATTTTTTAAATAGACATGAATTAATTTTTTAAATATTTCTTTAAAAAACTAAAACACATTTAAAAATATAATAAAAAATAGTAGTCCGCTGCAAGCTGCAACGACAGCTTCAATCTAGTTTATTATTAATCTAATTGTGACATTGGAAAAGTAAAATATAACTGAATCGCGAAGAAAGTCAAGCACGACGCGAATTAGATTGTACATAGCGCTCGCATTTGTACCTCTTATATCATCCTTTCGTGCAGTTGGTGCGTTCCGCGCCGCTGAATGATTGGCGGCACACAGCTCAGAATCGCACCAGACTCGCAATTTTAAAAAGATACCTTTATCTTGCGACGTGCACGGTTGATTCGAGTTAGCCGGCGAGCACGGGACACATTCCAGATCCCGTATAATACAGGGCTAATTTTAGACTAGCATAGAGGTGTCTTTCCGAAACGCCTAAACTGTCGCAACTGAAAGAATTATTACGTCCAGTTTTCAGCTGGTTCTACGGCTTTAATTGGTCGAAAGTGTTACAAAGAAATTGTAAAAAATTGCTGACATTAGCATGTTTATTAAGTAACACTGTTGCTATGAAGAAACGCAATATTTCACATAACAAGATATAATGATTCTTCGAGTCAACGCCCTCTGCGTTGGTAATAACGTAAAGAGTTAATAGTGAACGGGTGCGCTGAACATTTCGGTAAACCACATTTGAAATAAAGGAATAACATCTAAGAACGACAATAGCATACCAGAAGAACGAGAATTTATTTGGTGGACTGCCTCTGGGGAATTTGTGGTTCAAACCGCTCGAACATGTTTTCTTTGTTCCCCAATACATTTGTCTTACCGGCAATAAACAACAACTACACACAACTAACGTTTAGAATCCCAAGCCGAGTGTTCTGATTGGATTTCTCTAATAGCCAATAAATTTCTCAATTGGATCGCGAGATTGAAACTCTGCTACAAAATAATGGTGACGAAGTAGCTGTAATTATTATGTCTAATGGAACAGTCGAATTCCTCAACACTACTCAATTTTCAAGGTACAGTTTTCTTCGCGTATTGTTCTGGCAGAAAATACGCTGTCTTCCAAAAATCAAAAGTCGTTTATTCAAACTAGGCTGAGAGCCAGCACTTTTCGATAGTCAAAATTCTACAATCACTACATAGTATAAAACAAAGTCGCTTTCTCTGTCCCTATATCCCTATGTATGCTTAAATCTTTAAAACTACGCAACGGATTTTGATGCGGTTTTTTTAATAGATAGAGTAATTGAAGAGGAAGGTTTATATGTATAATTTGTACCCGAGCGAAGCTAGGGCTAGTTCTAGATAAAGACAGAACCCAAAAACGCCCGCACGCCACCACTTCCTAGTGTTTCAGCTGAGAACAAATGCCGCAAACTCCCCAGTACACTGTCTCTATATCGCTGGTTGGTAGGTACACCTTGGCTTCATCGGCATTTTTTCTTTAACTTGGGTTTCTTTATGATGGATCTAACTACTATCGACGTAACCTTTTATTCTTTCCCTACGAGTAATGGTAAGAATGGAAGGTTATGTAGAACTCCTACAGACAAAAAAAACCCCTGAGTTGGTGCTCCTGCTCCTCTTGCAATCATAAAGTCAGGTGTCTGTTGCGTGAGTCAGGTGTAGGCAGGCCGTTCAGCTCACCCCTCTGATTGAAAATCTAACGAGATTATCCACTTAGTTTCATTCGATTCACTGGAATATTGTAAGTTGGTACTTATTTAATTCACATACAAAACTTTTTTACAATAAATAAACCTAATTCCAAAAAAGAAAATATATTAAAAATTGCAAAATAACTTTGGAAGTCGGTTGTATTTTTTTGTAAAAAAGTTTTCTATTTTTCACTTTTTAGTTGTACTTACCCCAGAACTAAAACTAAATAGTAAAGTTATGCCCGAATAGATAAACCCCAATGTGACGTGTTTGTTAGTCAAACTGACTGTCACGCTTTGGGGTATCATAATTATTCAGAGCTGCATCTTCTCGTTTGACACCTGTAAATTGGTAGTGTTTACTGCAGGGGGCATAGAAGGGGCGCGGATAAATTCGTATCAGTTTCCGCGCCTCTAGGCACAGACTAGGAAGGAACAAGGGTGGCTTTTAGTCAGTAAGAGTGACACGCCCTCCCGCTCCAGCCAGAGCGGGAGAAGTCATAGGGTGATTATCCACCATCAAAAAAAAAGAGGGGGGGGGGCATAGAAATTACATTTTAGTTGCACTAAACTTCAATGTTGTTTGTGTTAATACAAAGTAGAAAACCAGAGTGTCCAAGTACAGCAATTGATTAAGTACCTACGCAACCCGTGACCGATATCTTGGGTAACGCATTCCATACGCCATTATGTTTTATAACTTTCTGCTTTATTACATAAATCGCTGCAAGCGCTGAAAATTTATACGTTCGGCTTTAATTTAATTTTCTTTTAATGAGCATGTTACGGTATTGGTGCGACTTACGATTTTCTTTTTCAAATATAATTAGTTTGTTTGGTGTCGATTCTCTTATTCAATAACTAAACTAAAATTACAGAATCGTTATCTTTTACTAAAAAGCAGTGCGAGAAAAGGACGGCTATAGCTATGAACTAAGTTAGAGATGTCAAACTAGTTTATGCCTTGCGCTTCACCGTGTTTTTAATCGACATGTTTTTACGTGTACCCTAAATTTGTATGGGAATATTAGTTCAACTAAATTTGACAGCTCTAATTTACGTCTGTCCATTTCTTGTTTTATTAGAGAGAAAAAGATAGGAATAGCCTAAATTAAGTTTAGTTTGTGCACAACAGAATCCGCACCATAATTTGATTTACAATTTTCTAATTGTAAATCAAATTATGGTGAAAGTAACAAAATTTGACGCTACTAAAATAATTTTAAAACGGGTCGTTGGCTCTCTAAAGGATTCTACCCGTTATACCGTATCATACCATGAACGTGCTAGGAACGTAACGTATCAAGCATGGAAAGTAAGAGTGTTATTGCACCGATCGACCATCGATCGATTGTTTGTCGACCGGTATCCGTCAGCCAAAGATAATTACACCAATCGATCGACGTCGATCGATGGCATTGATCAAGAATCGATCGATTGGTGTAATCAGCAAAAAAAAAAACATGACACGATCTGCTACGCTCACTACAATGTATCAACAGCGTATCATAACCGTGCATAATAACTGTCTTAGTGACCGTAATCTCCGCGTATCATCCTCCTATCAAGCGCGTGTCATAACTGTACGGTCGCCGTTCTCTCGGTTGTAGTAATTCCAGGGTTGCCAATTTGTACGCAATTCTCGAAAATGGTGGGAATTTCAGTCCAATTCCGGTAATGGGTAATCTGTAATTCACCTTACCTTATCAGGATTCAAAGTGACTAAATTCCGGGAATTCTGAAATATCTTTTTTTTATTGATCTGATACTAAATGAAGTACATAATCATGTATGTAATGCATTTCTTGTATAATTTAACCCTGAGTCACTGATAAGTAGTATTGTTACTATGTAAGCTTACACTAACTGTGGCCAACTGGATATTTATTTTTGAGGCAAAATTTAGAATTTTTTGATTTAGAAGAGAGAAGTAATATAATACAATCTTAATAAGGTTGGGTAGTAATTTAGTTTTGGCTTCAGGCCTAAAGGTGCTTACAGATTAGATCTATTGCATTGATCAATACAAATGGCTCTCGACTATTTGTATTTTGATTGAAATCTTGTTACTAGGATAACTCGAATGCCTTGTTGAAATCTCTTGAAAAATTAATTGGATTAAATGCCTCAAGCGGTTGTTTTTTTATAATAAAGCAAAAAAAAACGCATCTTTTTTAAAGTTGCCCCGTACTAGGAATTACTTCTGTATCGTGGGTGCGTTCACAAACAAATAAGCTCACAAGACCGCCAAACCCGAAACATCTTTATCAGATTCATCCAATTTCGTGATAAAACAAAATATGTAATAAAACTTCGATATTTTAGTAAAATCTTCGTTTTACAAGCTTTTGTTATTAAGTACAATAATCAGGATAGTAAACTTATTTAGGACTACTATTTTTAGACTTATATCTAATAATCGATACCTCGTTGACTTTGACAATTTCGTGATAATCATTTCAAGTCCGTGATAATTTCGTGATAATCATTTCAAGTCCGTGATACATACCCAGCTAATTAAATTATATTAAAATCACTCATCCTTTTCTAACACCAAGCCACAAGTCACAATCTGGTGAACATCAGAACGACTGGCCAAAATGACCGATCAGCTTTAAAATATTACTAAAATCTAATTGGTTCCTATTTGCTACTATTTTATACCTTTGTTTAAATAATTATTATCTAATTAATAACTGAGAAAATGAATTTAAAAAAACAACCTTCCAAAAAAAATACACTAAAAATTTAAAAATAACTTTAATTTCGGAAGTCGGTGTTTGTGTTTGATTTCTTCGATATTTGACACCGACTTCCGAAATTAAAGTTATTTTTAAATTTTTAGTGTATTTTTTTTGGAAATCGGTTGTTTTTTTTGTAAAAAAGTTTATTATTTTTCGCTTTTAAGTTGTAATACCCCAGAACTAAAACCCCAATAACATGGAACGTGGAATTTAAACATTTGTAGAACACAAAAACGTCATCAAGATATGCGTATTTTTCGTTTTTGTTCAGTTTCTCAAAAAGCGCTAAAGCAATTTCGATAAAATTTATATGGGACCACTTCGGGAGTATATTCTTTCGGATAAAAAAAGAATTTTGAAAATCGGTCCACAACTGACGGAGAAATGCGCGGACACACATAAAAAAAACATACATCCTTTTTCGAAAGTCGGTTAAAAACTCCCAACCTCCACGTAAGGGCTCCAAAGTTTCAATTCGCCTTTACAAAAATTTAGTACTTATTTGATACCTAAACATATATTTTGTATAGATATTTAGGGCAAAGATTAAATATTTTATTAGAGATTTTTTTTACTATGTTAAATAATACAGAAAATCAAGTGTTGTTTGTTCAATTCTTTGCAATTAAGTTAAATTTACACGATTATTATTAATACTACTAATCAAAAACAATTTTCTACTGCAATAGTAAAAAAAAATCTCTAATAAAATCTTTATTCTTTGCCCTAAAAATTTACACAAAATATGTTTATGTATCAAATAAGTACTAAATTTTTGTAAACGCGAATTGAAACTTTGGAGCCCCTACGTGGAGATTCTAAATGTGGGCAGTCATACTGACATCAGAATAACTGCCGAATTTTTAAATTCGTTTTCTCAGTTATTAATTAGGTACCAATTATTTAAACAAAGGTATCAAATAGTAGCAAATAGGTATTCGATTTTAGTAATATTTTAAAGCTGATCGGTCATTTTGGCCAGTCATTCTGATGTTCACCTCAATCTGCACTGGTCTAACTCTAAACTGTGTAAGTTTTGTTGCAATCTCTGTAGGCAAATATTTGTTCGTGCGGGGACCGAACCCGCGTCGCGTAGCGCAGCAGTTGTTAACCACTGCGCCAACCGTGCCGTCAACATAATAGAAGGGAGAAAACTATTACTTTGTTCATAATTATATCTTATTTTATTAACTATTCTGAAACCATTTATAATCGTAAATCAATAGTTGGTAGGTACAATAATTTCGTGTGTTAGCTGTTATTATGATAGTTAATCTAAGTCCACAAGGCGTATCCACTTTCACGTAATTACTAGTTAAATCCAGTTATATCCAGTGCTATAAAGTGGGGTTTACATTATGAAACTTGTGTCGTAAAACAGTAGTTGACTGCTAACTTTGCTGTCTTGTCTGGTTGGATTCTGAAAGGATGACACACAAAAGTTAACTAAAGGCTGGTGACCACCATATAAAAACAAAAAAAAAAAAACCGTTACCCTACACTAGGAATTTCTACTGTATTGTGGGTGCGTTTACAAAACGTACAATATCACATATACGAATACCCAGACCTGGAACAACTATCTGAAGGTCATAGAAATCTTCGTTCCGTGCGGGAATCGAATCCGCGACACGCAGATAATTCCAAATTTTGTCAGGTTCTCAGGCTTTTTTTTTTGGGGTGGGAAATCATCCAATGATTTCTGCCGCTCTGGGTGGAGGTGGAGGGCGTGTCAGACTTTTAATGACTAAAACCAACCCGTGTTCCTTCCCTGCCTGAGTGCCCAGGGGTGCGGTAACTCTCTTTCAAATGTATCCTCGGGTTCTCAGGCTACAGTAGAGTGGCAATTAATCAACTCCAAATTCTTAAATTAACTATTAACTTTAAAATCTCATGTCAACAGCTTGGTTGAACTTTATTTCAGTTAACCATGCAGATTAATTTGTACTGAAATTTGACAACACAAATTTAAGCTTCTGAATAGGAATATTTCCTGGGAATAAAAAAATAATTCTATTAGGTCCTATGAAATCAGAATGGAGAATTTAAAAAAAAGTTGCATTTTTCATACTAACATTTTCTTAATTTATTTAACAACTATGAACACTAATGTTTTAAAACTTTTATGCAATAATGTTTAAAAACTAAGATAACGTATGTCACTTAGATTAAGCAACAAAAATAAGTTTGGGCTAAGTTAAAACAAATTTAGTGGTCATTTCTGCTAGCAAAAAAAGGAGTAATTTTTAAGATATTTTTTTTGTTTATAAAACTATATGTAATAAGGTTTTTTTACTATTGGCAGTTATCTATGACGGTCATTATTCGATATAATATCAAGCAATTGATGAATATTTTAATTCATAAGAGTGACGAGGTTCTCTATTTGTGAGAAAAAAACGCCAATGTCATGTAAGGACCCAATATTTAGTCCTTACGTTAGATGAAAAAATCTTTTAAATCAAAAATTTTTTGTTACTTGCGTGAGGTGTGGAAGCAATATTTAGCAGTTTCTATATACTTAACGAACTTTTAAACGGTAAGTTACCACTTACACAATCGGTATTTAACTATATCCTGATGATTGCTTTATCATTGATAGACGGCATGAATATGTAACGCTAATGTTGGCTAATACGTTCGAGTATGTATTGTAAAATGAGTGACCTTATACTTTTTGTATAAGACCGGTGTGATACTACGCCTCGGACTAGGCAAAGCACACTCTAGACTACCTACTATTGCATATTGGATACGATGGATAGATGTTTGTTACTCATTCACGCTAGAACGGCTGAACGGATCTGGGTGAATCGTGGACATAGGACACTTTTTATCCCGGGATTATATGTTCCCTTGAGATAATCTTCGGGTTTCGCACCCAAAGGGTAACCAACAGGACCCTATTACTAAGCCTGCGTTCTCCGTAATAGGTAGACAGTTGAAAATTTCACAGAATGTTTATTTCTGTTGCCGCTATAACAAAAATAAATTAAAAATTAACGGGGGCTCGTGTTCGATCTTAATATTAATGGCAACAAGTAGACGCGTTTAATCTTGTATGATGGTACGGAACCCTTTAAGCGCGAGTCCGATTCACACTTGGCGGGCTTTTTTTACTTTTACGCGGGTGATGCTGCTGGCAGAAGCTAGTTTTTTTTTATAAAACTAATAAAATAGTCAGCCATGTAAAAAGTGTGAAATTTAATCATTTGTAGTGAATCGTGAACCTCAAGATTGAAAAACTTTGGGTTCCACGAGACCAACAGGCCGGATTTTCAAATTGGTTCTTCTTCTGGGACATATAAATGAAATCAGCCTGTTCTTTACAAATAGAGTGTGCCCAGAATTCGGTTATGAGTTTTGTGCCTTCAATTGCATCCATCGGATCCTGTAACATATGTACAACAGGCTACGAAAGACATTAAGTGTGGAACAGTGCCAGATTTGCACTACGAAAAAAAAAAGGACGGAGTCGTCTGTAAATCTTCACGGGAGCAGTTTTCTTTGCTTCAGTAACCAACTAAACTGGCTGTTTGACTTATCTAATTACACAACAGCAAGTTCAAGCAGGAGACAGATAAACGACACCCTTTATACAATACGGAGAAGCCAAGGGGCAGATTGAAAAGTCGGAACAGCTTTTTGACATCGAGAAAGCCAATAAATCACAACAGTGTAGCTAATAAAAAACTTTGGCTCCTCAGATACCCCTTCTGACTGTTGAGCCTTTTTATTGCCATACCTATTATTGGAATCAAATGTAACAGCTCATAATTTAGGTTTTAATCCGTGGTGCTTGGGCTTGCGTGCAACTGGGCTTACCCCCTTTGTGCCTAATGGTCTAGCTTTGTTCTGTCTACCGCTTGATTAAGAGGGAAGTGGAAATTATGTTTTTCTTACTCCTTCGCTGTTCTTTTCTGATTAATTTCGTTGCGGGACCCAAGACAGTTTAATCGTTTTTCTGAGACTCGTCGAGCTACATTGCCTCGGCGTTTTTTTCTGGTGGCCGCCACTGTTGATTCGGGTACAGAAGTTACAGTTGTTTGGGAATAGTGCGGCGGGCTTTTCCCAAAAAGAAAATGACTGTTGAGTCTGCAAAAAATCTGCCTGCGTGCCACCACCTGGAAATCTCACAACCGACTAAGAACCAGATGGGTCACTCACAACTTGATTGCAATGCGATTGTGGAGCTACATCCCAAACAGTACCTTACCTCTTGTCGTGCTCTTTGTGCAACAACACCTGTACTCTGAAAACCTTTATACGAGGCAAACGCTGTCGACGTGGCTGAATTTAGGTCAAAACTTATTAAATTTAGAATCATCTTTACGACGAAGAAGATTACATACAACAACATTGTGTTCTTATTGAACTTACCTTATGCTGTTAGGAAAAAAAAGTTCAAATGCGTATTTCTATCCACCCATTACAAACCTATAGATAGTTGCTTAACTATTTTGTGGGTGGTATTAAAAAATGTTTCATCATAGACAATCTTTCTACGGGAATGCCTTAGTGCCAACACGTGCCGGTTGCCGGGTAGCCGGTGCCGACTGTCCGGTAAAAATTAAAAGTAAATTACGCCGGTACTGTGAAAAATAACGTACATGGCTGTACAGTTCGCCGCCGGGTACCCGGCAACCGGGGGCGTGTGAAAAGGCACTTTCAGACACATTTTTGTCACGTGCAGCTCACCAAAGTTTAAAGATCATAATATGTGTGCTAGACATGCTTATCACTCGAGACAGTAAACCTATTCGCTATTTCAACCTGATAAACGAATGATTCACGTTGACTTTCACTCGTACATCAGACAGTAGTCTTGTTCTAGGTGACAGTTGTTTAATAATCACAATTTATGTTCACGCGACATGATATTCTTTAGTAGTATTTTAGTGCAGTTTTTAGTCATGATCGTGACTATTTTAATGGCAGGCGTATAATAAAGTACCTACTTAGAAGTATTTTTTTTTATTGGGTTACCGATAGCCTTATCGGTAACCCAATAAAAAAAAAATACTTCAGTAGGTACTTCATTTAGAGGTTAAAAAAGATGCATTTATGGCTGCTGAAAACCTTACAGGTTTTGGCCTCGTCTCTTGAAATTGTAATAAGTAATAGTATTCGAATATAAATCGATACCTACAATCGATTCGAAAATAAATCGATCGATAGAACTAAACGAGACTAACTACCTTTACAGGCAACTCAATGAAGGGCAACTTTTTTATAGGGTGAGAAATCAAAAGCATCAAATAACTTCGTTTTAGTCAGTAAGAGTCTGACTTGTCCTCTCCCGCTCTGGGTGGAGCGGGGAGGGCAAGTCAGACTCTTACTGACTAAAACCCACCCTTGTTCCTTCAGTTGTCTGTGACAGGGCCGCGGTGACTCTTTGGATATCCCGCGACCCTCCCAGGATGGAAGGAAGCTGCAAACAGTTTTATTAGATACTAGCTGCTGTGGTTTCACCCGCGGTTATGGTTACTGTGTCGTAGCGTGACCTTCCTCAATAAATAGGCTATACAGTGCAAAATGGTACCTCGCTCTCCACATCCCTCATACATAATCGCCCGCCTTGCACATCATGCATGTGTGCGTGGTATTTGATTAACACTATGATATCTCCTAAGATATTCGTTGAAATCAAATTATGTCAAGGGCAATTTTGTTCAAAATTAAATACTTATGATGGACAACGTATTTATTTGGATAAGGACTAATGTCATGTTTATAAAAACACCTTCGCAAATAATGCATTATTTTTGAACGAATTTGATTACCTACCATAAAAAAGATTATAGTGAGTTAACCTTAAAAGATGGACATATGCTGTCGCTGACTTTTTTTAGAACTTTTAAAGGGGAACAATTACGTCATACATAATTTTTGCGTAACTTTAACCGTTTACGTAGCGCACGCAACGGCAGCTTACAAAAGGAAAATTTTTTTCCCCCGTTTTTACCACATTTTTCATTGATGCTCTGCTCCTATTGGTCACAGCGTGATGTTATATAGCCTCTAGCCTTCCTCGATAAATGGACTATTCAACACAAAAAGAATTTTTCAATTCGATCCAGTAGTTCCTGAGATTAGCGCGTTCAAACAAACAAACTCTTCAGCTTCATAATATTAGTATAGATAGATTTTATAACTTCTTCTAAATTCCATTCTCATCAAAGCTGCCTCCTGAAATCGATTCGAAAATAAATCGATTGGCAGAACTGAACAAGTCTTACCTTTACTGATAACTCAATGGGTGGAACTAATCTGCAAACAGTTTTATTAGATTCTTGATAACTTCCTTTTTCTAGATGCCATTCTCATCAAAGCTGCCTCAATAGTTTAGCATGAATAGTTCAATTTGCTAGATGCAATTGTTCAGTTAACCTAGTTCTTCCTTCGATTAGTTTTGCTTGATAACGTTCACGTATAAGTGATTATTTTAGAGTAGAATATCGCATCAGAAGCGGAGCAATTACAACATTACTATATTTTTTTTTTTATAAAATTACATTACTAAACTTAGGCTCATTATATTTTTTCTATGTTTTGACTTCAATGACCCTCAATCAATGACGAGTACTGTAACACTCCCACAGACGTATAAATGACATTCGTCTATAACTTTAAAAGTCCTCCTCTCTTGCAGTAATCATGTAATAATGCATTTATTGTTAGTTACATTAAAACAGAGATAAATAAAACAGTAAAATTACGCATAATACATTTATTCATCAACACAACACGGGCACATAAACACGAAAATTAAAAATAAACCAACTTAAAAAAAAGCATTCTATAATTTCATACATGTTTTTCCTATCACGCGGGTACGCGCCCGTGCCACTCGCATGCGTTCTTCTTCCGCCAATGTAGTTTAATTTTATCCGACTGCGCGACGCAAGGGAGGGTAATGTGTTTTTCAGCTTATGTATGTATGTTTGTTCCTTTGTGGCACAATAGATAGAGACTAAACGCGTGGGCCGATTTTAATAATTCTTACGTCAATTGATTCGTCTTAACCTTGCGAGTGCTACTAAAGACATTAAAGTAATCAAAATACAATATGGCGACAACCAGACGCCATATTGTGAAAAGTAAAAAAATAAATGTCGACGAACTATAATAAGTGGGGTATCAAATAAAGGGTCCGAGGAGGCGACTCCAAAAACTCGCCAAAATGTAGAAAAAAAAAATGTTTTTTTCAAAAAACCCGACTGTCCCAAACAAGTCACTTTTCAAGCAGTCTGATGCAGTTAGTGGCATGAAATCAATAATTGAACTAAAATAACAGCTACCAACTGCATCAGACTGCTTGAAAAGTGACTTGTTTGGAACAGTTGGGTTTTTTGAAAATATATTTTTTTTTACTGTCGTGCAGGTACATGGTCACAGTACAGTACGCATAGTGCAACGCGCATGCAGGCGACACGCACGACACTACAGCGGCGAACGAAGTGTTTGTCCTGCGTGTGGCCAGAGCCTTTAGACAAAATACATTTCTGTTAACGTTAACGCTAACGCTTCGTGCAAAATGTATGGCAACGACATTACTGGGCGACAGTTCTCTCCGCAGGTAATGCCGTACATTTTACACGAAGCGTTAGCGTTAACAGAAATGTATTTTGGCTAAGGGGGCAGGACCGTGCTATCACCCGCATGCGGACCAGATCCGCACGCGGGCGGGGCTACCCGCATTACAGGAAAAGGTCCCTAAAGGAACTTATTTTCAACGTTTTTTTTTTACTTTATAATTTGGCATATGAAATGGAATTTATGACGATCAGACACAAGAACAGTCAGCGAGTTGGTGATAGATCTTTAATTTGTAGATCAAGCACCAAATCTCCGATTCACAGTCGTCGCAGTTATTATAAAGAACCTATTATCCCCAGGGTCATCTGCCTGGAGCAACAAAAGACCCTCTACGTGCCCGTGCCTCGTCTGCAAAAGGGGTTCCTCAACCGGCTCGAGCTGCCTGAAGGAGAGACCGGCCCGGCAGCCATCAGGAAGGCCGTCTCGCGTAACGGAATGGAATCTTATGGAAAACCAATTGGTAAGTATTACTTGGAACCAGGGTCCCGGGAGTATTCGAAGGAGTTACCGCGGCCCCAGAACGCGTGCATCTGAAGGAACACGTGTGGGTTTAGTCAGTAAGAGTCTGACACGCCCTCCCGCTCTACCCAAAGCTAGACTTTAAAAAAAAAAATCACTTTGAGATACAGTTACGTTGCTGTTGTATTATGTAAATTTTGGTTTCATAGGGGACATAAGATTAGTTTTGGCTTTGATATAGTTTCGTATCCGGTTTACCATGCATAAAGGGACAACCCACAAACGTGCGCTGTAGCGCAAGAATACTAGGATGTCTAACCTCAAATAAATTGGGACAGTAGCCAAAAGAAAGAAGATATGATATAGGATATAAGGACCCCTACATTTTTTTTGGCTAGAATTATAATTAAATCATAATTGGCAGCCTGTTTCATTCTCAATTTCCATGCTATTGTAGATTGGTGACAGAATTTATTATATTATCTGGCGACTCGCCCCGGATTCTCACTTCATCGTTTATCGCTCTTTCTATTAGTGTAAACCGCATCAAAATCTGTGGCGTGGTTAAGGTGGAGTTAACGGATAAACAGACAGACGCGGAAAACAAGTATTTTACTGTGTAGAGATAAGTAGGCAGTCAGGCTAGGGAAAGAACAGGGGTGGGTTTTAGTCAGTAAGAGACTGACACGCCCTCCCGCTCCACCCAGAGCAGAAGAAGTCATTGGATGATTTCCCACACCGAAAAAAAAAACCCCTTTTACAATTAAATCTCATCTGCATTTGTGAGATTTTAAATCTGTTAACAGTACTGGCGGAGAACACCTGGCCATTTCTTTCTCGATAAAAGTGATTGGAACCAAGATAGTCCTATACTCAGACTTATTATATAGTACTAGGATGACATCATCAGAGAACAGGTGCGTAGTATGTACAGCTCTTTTGTTAAGACGTGACCTTGCATGGGCAAAAAATTGTCTCGTTTATTGGTTCTTTGATCCAAGACGCATTGACTCATAAGTATTTATGCAATGCCACATGGCTTTTGATTAGGTATATTCATGAAACTGGATAATTGCAATAACCGTAAAATCTTGCAGGAGTGTATGTATTACGTATAGATTATGTCAAATACAATAAATCTGGTCCTTTGATAATTTACTATGTTGTTTTTTTTGAAAATAAAAAGTTTACAATTTTACGTGATTTTTTACAAACTAATGGTGTTTAAATAAACGGCGACATTAATATTTACTACTGAAGGACTTCTTTGCGTATAACTTGAGACAATCGATACTAATATTATAAATGTGAAAGCAACTTTATCTGACAGTTTGTCATCTTAGTCTTTTTGAAAATAAAAAGTTTACAATTTTACGTGACTTAAGGGTGTTGATAAACGGTGACATTAATATTTTCTAGTGAAGAACTTTTTTGCGTATAACTTAAGACTTGCCTTAAAATCCATACTAATATTATAAATGTGAAAGCGACTTTATCTGACAGTTTGTCATCTTTTAACGGATTCGTATATAACTTGGCACACGAGTAGGTAGACCGTGACTTGGATTAAGATATAGGATACTTTTATACCGGTAGTATGTTCCCTTGAGATAATAAAAGACTTCTCACGCTGGCGAATCCGCGGGCAGCTAGTGTGTAGTAAAATAGCTTACATTCTCTTCTTAGTAGTGTGTGGGATTTGAAAAGATTTGACCTTCCAAAAAAGGTTTCAGAATTACTTTTCATGCATAGTTCTTTAGCGATATTGCGAGACAGTGACCTTGTTAAGCGTATAGCAACACCTACTAACTGTTCGATACTAAAGAAAAGAAGGCGAATGGAACTTTGCAGTGTTGTTACATAAGCTAGTGCTTATGGGAAACTGACCTTAGTCGATTGGCATCTTTCCAGAGGGTGAAAGTTCTCATGAATATAGACACCTTTTACGACAAACATCGCGGAATACAGAGAAATATTATGTTGTTGGATACGGAAATTCTATCTTCTTCCAAAGTATAATATATGAAATTTTGTTTTTCGCTGAGTTGATCATTTCCCATGGGGGTGGGCAGAAACTACAAACGGCACCTGCTACTATCGTTACATAATCATTTGCTACGTTAACGTACGTACATTTGTTCACATTTAAGTAATTCACCCTCAAATGATGCTGATACAAACTATAAGTTACGTGGCAGTTACTACAGTAGTCAAGTCCCTTGTTCGGCAGTAGGTACCAAAGCAAAATTGAGCAAAGTCTTGAAAAGGGTACCTAGTACCCTTTTCGTTACGCACCTGTGGTACCACATACCACTGATGGTATGGTATGATGGTAGATCAACGAGGTAGTGCCTGAGCAACTACCTCGTTGATCTCGTGGTCACAAGCGTTTTCGTTACGCACCTGTAAGCTGTGGTACCACATACCACTGATGGTATGGTATGATGGTAGATCAACAGAGGTAGTTGCTCAGGCTAGTGCCTGAGCAACTACCTCGTTGATCTTGTGGTTACAAGCGTTTTTGTCACGCACCTGTGGTACCACATACCACTGATGGTATGGTATGATGGTAGATCAACGAGGTAGTGTCTGAGCAACTACGTCGTTGGTGTCGAGGTCACGACCCTTTTCGTCACGCACCTGTGGTACCACTTACCACTGATGGTATGGTATGATGTTAATCAACGAGGTAGCGCCTGAGCAACTACCTCGTTGATCTCGTGGTCACAAGCCTTTTCAATACGCACCTGTGGTATCACATACCACTAATGGTATGGTATGCTATGATGTTAATCAACGAGGTAGTGCCTGAGCAACTACCTCGTTGATCTCGTGGTCACAAGCCTTTTCGTTACGCACCTGTGGTACCACATACCACTGATGGTATGGTATGATGGTAGATCAACGAGGTAGTGTCTGAGCAACTACGTCGTTGATGTCGGGGTCACGACCCTTTTCGTCACGCACCTGTGGTACCACTTACCACTGATGGTATGGTATGATGGTAGATCAACGAGGTAGTGCCTGAGCAACTACCTCAATGATCTCGTGGTCACAAGCCTTTTCGTTACGCACCTGTGGTACCACATATCACTAATGGTATGGTATGATGTTAATCAACGAGGTAGTGCCTGAGCAACTACCTCGTTGATCTCGTGGTCACAAGCCTTTTCGTTACGCACCTGTGGTACCACATACCACTGATGGTATGATATGATGGTAGATCAACGAGGTAGTGCCTCAGCAACTACCTCGTTGATCTCGTGGTCACAAGTGCGACTACTGATCGTGGGATTCTGTGTTCGATTCTCAGGTCGAGCGAAAAGTTTTATTGGGTGTTTCCATTAGGAATTACTCTGTGGTA
The DNA here is from genome assembly GCA_951329385.1 of Polia nebulosa. Lineage (NCBI taxonomy): Eukaryota > Metazoa > Arthropoda > Insecta > Lepidoptera > Noctuidae > Polia > Polia nebulosa. The sequence continues at coordinate 15,888,615 of OX589610.1, read as the reverse complement.
CCACATACCACTAATGGTATGGTATGATGGTAGATCAACGAGGTAGTACCTGAGCAACTACCTCGTTGATCTCGTGGTCACAAGCCTTATCGTTACGCACCTGTGGTACCACATACCACTGATGGTATGGTATGATGGTAGATCAACGAGGTTGTGTCTGAGCAACTACGTCGTTGATTTCGGGGTCACGACTCTTTTCGTTACGCACCTGTGGTACCACTTACCACTGATGGTATGGTATGATGTTAATCAACAAGGTAGTGCCTGAGCAACTACCTCGTTGATATCGTGGTCACAAGCCTTTTCGTTACGCACCTGTGGTACCACATACCACTGATGGTATGATATGATGGTAGATCAACGAGGTAGTGCCTCAGCAACTACCTCGTTGATCTCGTGGTCACAAGTGCGACTACTGATCGTGGGATTCTGTGTTCGATTCTCAGGTCGAGCGAAAAGTTTTATTGGGTGTTTCCATTAGGAATTACTCTGTGGCAGCCTAGAGTTTAGAAGTTGGTGGTGTGATACCCCCGTGCCTCGGAAAGCACGTAAAACCGTTGGTCCTGCGCCTGACCTCTCCCCGGTCGTGTCGGATTGCCGTCCCATCGGACTATGAGAGTAAAGGAACAGAGAGTGCAACTGTGTTTGCGCACACGCTTGTTCGCTATGTACTATACGTACTTGTCCAATCTCCGTTGAGATTTTAGCCACCGTGATCGAAATTCGGTCGGCAGGATTATTATAATTACCATCAAATTTCTGCTCTGCTCCTCCAAAAAAGACGTTAACTATATCTTTTATCAACAGGCATAGAAGATTCAGTTTCGCTTGACTTGGTCGTCATGGGATCAGTGGCCGTGTCCAAGGAGGGATACCGCATCGGCAAAGGAAGAGGTAAGATAGTATACCTCAAAATATTTCAGTAATCGTATTTTTTTTTACAATATTAATTATACGAAATATTTATTTAAAGTCTCTAAAAGGATAATTTTACAATGTATTTTATTTCTATTTGGTAATATTGTTGTATTTATTTTATTATTTTAATGTAGGAGCCCAGTTGAAGAACGTATTTAACTCCTCATGAAATTGTCATGTAATTCGTTGAGCAATATAGACGCCCGATATTCAAATAAATGGCACCAGGGAAAGATTCACTCATATAATATTAAAGACTAAAATCTTCCAGTATAAAAATCAGCCATCTTGATATTATTTCCATATAGACTGTATCTTATTATATGTATTGTATAGGCTATGGCGACCTGGAGTTCGGTCTGATGATGCACATGAAAGCCATCAAGCCAAACACAGTGGTCGCCACCACTGTGCACGATTGCCAGGTAAAAATCATATTGTGGAGAAGTTTAAACACACAGCCTTATTTATAAAACTTGCTAACCATATGATAAGTTTAACTACTGATTATTGGATTTTAAATTCGAGATAACACGTCTCGTTCATCACATTCAGCTGCCTACAGGCACGGGGTCTCATCTCGAACAAAGACAATTTAGTTCAAGCAAACAAACAATAGATGGCGCAATATGCATCGATTTCTTATTGAAGTTTAAGTAACATTAATATTTTAAAAAATATATGGTAAAAACTGTATTTTCTTATTTAATAAACTACCGTAAGCAAAAAATTATGGAATAATTGGCTCCTAATTCAAATTTAGATGTTTATTGAAATGAATCCGCACTTTATATTTCTTGTACCAATAGATGGCGCTGTTTGAAGTTTTAAAGTTTATCCATTCGCCTCTTTAAAATTTGTGTGGTGAAACATTTTGAAACAGTAAAACTGTTATGAAGTGTGTGAGAAAACATTGATTAGACTTTATGTAAATTCATTCAACTTGCTAGCCGTCGCTGCTAACACCATCTAGCGAGGTGTAGAGGACGGGCCCGAACTAAGAACAAAAGTTACTTGTGCAAGTCGAAAACCCGTAGTTATGGCGGTACCGTTTCTTTGTATGAGATGAGGCATCTGTACGCTAGTATTATATTATCTGTGCTATAGGAAAGATCTCAGTCGGCACTTTACCACCCACATCTACTCTTCTTCATTATTTTCCTGCCCTTATCCCAATTTATTTGGGGTTGGTTCAACATGTCTTTCATCTCTGTAGTCACCCTCTTTTTAAATTCGAGATAACATACGTCCCGTCCATCACATTCAGCTGCCTATAGGAAAGACCTCAGTCGGCACTTTACCACCCACATCTACTCTTCCTCATCATTCTCCTGCCCTTATCCCAATTTATTTGGGGTCACGCAATATGTCTTTTTCTTCCATACTTCTCTATTAGCCGTCATCTCTGTAGTCACCCCCTTTTTACCCATATACTCTTTCACACAGTCCATCCATCGTTTCGTTGGCCTTCCCCTGCTCCTATAGCCATTCACATCCATTCACAGGACTTTCCTCACGACATTTTCTTCATTCCTCCGCATCACACGCCCATACCACGACAACCGATTTCCACACAACTTTTCAGTCAGCGGTGCCACTTTCAGACTTCCTCTTATATACTCATTCCTAATTCTATCCATGCGTGTAACAACACACATCGCTCAGCATTCTCATCTTAGCTGCATGCAATTGCTTTTCATTAATCCCACATCTACTCTTCTTACGGGTAGAAAATGTTGAATTAGAACTTGCTAATCAGTGTTTAAACCCACTTTTTTTATAAATAAGGCCCATTGTTAAGTCAGGGAAGTTGGTTGGTAAGCATATTGACTATCATCAAGATGGTACGTGAATTCAATGCAGTTTTATAATGAAATGGTTAAAATAACACAGCAAATTGCTGTAGTGTATCGGTCTGCTTAGCAACCAGTCTGACTCTACAAAATAATATGATCCCAAACCGATGCTTGCAAAGTAAGAAAAGCAACCAGCTCAATATATTTTGGATTTGTAAAAAAATACTAATGTTTATGGTAAACTTCTCCATGATGTAATGTGTGTCTCATGTAGTTACTTGCACCGAAAGGCGTCGTATTTAGATAACAACTATTATACAAAGTCGTTATCTTTTAGTACATTATTAACATGTAGATCATTAACCTTGATCATTCACCTTTATAATGTGCACTTCTCCTAATATATTAAACAAATCCTATATTGATATTGACTAATCAGCCTGTAGACCACCAAAAGTTACATATTTTATTATTCTTCAAAAAAACTCAGCCGAGGTATTATGAAGCGCATACTACATTTTACTTAGCGTTGCCGATTGGCTGTCAGAATTAGACTATCGCAGCTTCTCGTTGCGTCTCTGTCCAAAGTTATAATAATATTAAACTAGCCGTGCCTCGATTTTGATTGGCGTTGCCGATTGGCTGACAGAATTAGACTATCGCAGCTTCTCGTTGCGTTTCTGTCCAAAGTTATAATATTATTAAACTAGCCGTGCCTCGATTTTGATTGGCATTGCCGATTGGCTGACAGAATTAGACTATCGCAACCTGTCGTTGCGTCTCTTTCCAAAGTTAGTAAGTAAAGTGTAGCTATTAAGTCCGACACACGGTGAAGATACTATAATATTTAAACTAGCCGTGCCTCGATTTTGATTGGCGTTGCCGATTGGCTGACAGAATTAGACTATCGCAACTTCTCGTTCCGTCTCTGTCCATAGTTATAATATTTTAAACTAGCCGTGCTTCGATTTTCATTGGCGTTGCCGATTGGCTGACAGAACTCGACTATCGCAACTTCTCGTTGCGTCTCTGTCCGAAGTTAGTAAGTAAAGTGCAGCTATTAAGTCCGTCACACGGTGAAGATACTATAATATTTTAAACTAGCCGTGCTGCGCGATTTCACTCGTCTATAATTTTCCAATTTTTCTCTTCATTAGAACCTTCCTTCGACTTGAACGAATAGTTTAAAAAAGTCCATCCTAATTGTCCAGCTGTTCTCGAGTTTTGCGCTTAGCAACACTTTTAGCCATTAATCATAGAGAAGATTAAGATAAAATATGAAATAAACTTATTGTACCGCACTTTTAAGATACGATAATATGTTCTCATTCGTTCCAAAATCAGGTTGAAAGATGGCATATTTACCTTTATTAAGATGGTAATATTAACCATAAAACGCCATTCGGTCACTGTCTTAAGTTGCGGGTACATAAAATATATATAATCACCTTCAGACGGAGACGGTAATACGTTTACTTGGTCTCCGTCCTAATAGAAGGCGATCATCGCGCGTCTACGCGTTCGCGTTCGTCGAAAACGCCTAAAGTGGTGACAGATTTTGTAGTCAGATGTGTTGACAGCAATCCATCGCCTTTTACGTTTTCGTCGTCTACAGGCTGAATAGTCGATGTATGTAGTATGTAAATGTCTGCCACTCGTTGATGTTGACGTCATACTAACGTGTCTTGTTCTATTGTAGGTGTTCGATACACTGCCGGCCGATCTGTTCGGGCCGCATGATGTCCCCATCGACATCATTATCACACCAACTCAGGTAAGTTACGCAACGCATTATCTACTAAAGAAAATATGCCAAAGAAAAGATGGAAAAATTTTGTGAGGAGTGATATAATAGAAAAGGGAGTTAGTGATAGCGTGACGGCTGACAGGACAGAATGGAAGCAAAAAACGTGTTGCGCCGACCCCTAGTAACATGGGATAAGGGCAGGAAGATGATGAGATTTTAATTGAAAAATAATTTTAATACAAAGCATTAGTTTTGATGTATGCTAGCTAGCTTAGCATTTGTCTCGATTTCAATCTACATACATTCAGACTTGAATAAAGGATGAAATATAATATTTGAAATCTTTGTCCCTCTTGACTTGTGTAAACTTTGCTATGGTCTTCAGTCGTCTTCTTCTTTTGTTGTGTTCAAAAGATCACTGGGTAATTTTGTATTGTGATGCATACAAAATTAATTTTATCAGTTTAAAACTTGATAACCGTTGCCCTCTTAAGGCGTATATAGCCGCCAAGTGGCGCCCTCATTAAATAATAAATCGTAGCAGAGCGTAGAAAACAAAGATTAAAGAATCCTATGTTGCGTTTCTTACAAAGAGGATAAATATTTTTAAGTGTCAAAAACGGCCGTTTTTCTGTTTTTGCTTACTACTTTGGATACGAAAACAACGTAAAAATACTTTATCCTATTAGTAACAAACGCAACATAGGATTCTTTAATCTTTATTTTCTATGCTAAGATACGATTTTTTATTCAATGAGGGCGCCACTTATGGGGTGGTAGGCCCTTAATAATGTCTTACTATGATCTACTACACAACTAAAGCCACCAGGCTCACATAACACTTAAACTATTTCTGCGCAGGTGATACAAACTCAACGCATGAGCCAACGACCGGTGGGCATTCTTTGGCATCTGCTGTCCAACCGCCGTCTGGAACTCATGCCCATATTGGGACAGCTGCGCGAGATTGAGATGCTGTAAGTACTCAGAATATAGAAGCTTCGTCTTTACGTGGTGACAAATGTCTTGCGGTTCGTGTTACCTCAAATTTTTTCGATATCGAAGTGCCATAGTTATATAGCAGTACACTTCGTAAATTGACTAGGTGAAGGTGGAATAGCTGAAATGAAATCTACTTAGGAAACATACTGCTGTGGTCTCTTTGAAACACTTACCCGTGGGCCACTTTGAAGAATCGAATTATGCTATTGATGGAACTCGGACACATCCATAACTACGCAGCTTAACACATCTCTAGTGAAACCTCAGTCGAACATTTGCGGAACTGTCGATTCAGTCATTCGTAAAAAAATACTTGATGAACTTTCTTTTCTTCCCAATAGACCGTGTGTTTCCCAAATAAATATACTTGTCAACATATTCTATTAAGTGTCCGTTTACTTGTATTGGTTTTTATAATTATTGGTCATTACTTTTGTCATATTTATGTTCATATCAAGGTCGACTTTTTTACTTTCCTGATCGAGTGCCGTTACCATTTCCTCTAAGTCTAGGTGTTTTAGCTAGTTTCGCAATGTGGTCTGCTAATTTTTTGTTGACAAGTATATTTATTTCGGGAAACAAGTCTCATTCAATGCAAACAGTAACTTGAAGAAGTAACGAGAAGAATAACGTTGACATGGAAAAAGTTTAGGTCGTTAAAAGAAATATTAAAAGGCAACTACAGCCTACACATGAAAAAAAGCGTTATTGACACCTGTATCATGCCATGCCTCCTATATGGCTGTCAAACCTGGGTTATTACAAAAAATAGAGAATACATAAAAAGTAATGAAGAGAAGCATACTACGGATCAAAAAATACATAAAGTACGAAACGAGGAGATAAGATAGAAAACAAAGATTACGGATGCTCTGAGACATGCACTAACTTTAAAGTGGCAATGGGCTGGTCACATCGCACGCTGCACAGATAGAAGGTGGACAATAGAGACCACCAAATGGAAAGGACCATCAGGCAATAGAAAAACTGGCAGACCAAAACAGCGATGGGCAGACGACATCGTGCAAGCGGTGGGGAGAGATTGGATGGACTAGAGCAAGGATAGAGAAAGGTGGAAAAGGCGGGACAGGCATTCGCGCCCTACCGCCGGTAGTGTTCGGCGAATGGCTCGGGAGGAAGCACGGCTCCCTGTCGTTTCGGGCGACGCGGTGCTCTCGAGGCATGGCTGCTTCGGGAAGTACCTGTGTCGCATAAACAGGGAGCCGGACGCTCGGTGCCATCACTGCACCGACTGTCGGGAGGACACGGCGCAGCACACACTGGCAGAGTGTGCCGCATGGGAGGAGCAGCGCCGTGCCCTCGTATCCGAAGTGGGCCCCGACCTGTCGCTGCCGGGCGTCGTTCGTTCGATGGTCGGGAGCGCCGAGTCGTGGGATGCGGTGATCTACTTCTGTGAAGCCGTAATTTCGCAGAAGGAGGCTGCGGAGAGGGAGGCCGTGTCCACTCTCCGATCCGTAGCAGGCGTACCGGGCGTCGGTGGAGGGCGGGCAACGCCCTCTTCCAGCCCCCCTAAACAGGTCCAGAGGGACGGCGGACTCAGGATCGTCCGCCACCCCCCATCCAGCAGAACCCGAGGCGGCGGTGTGTAGTGTTCCACGCGCGCCCTTATTAGACGTCGCGGGGAGAGGACACCTCACTCTCCCTGCGGGTCAGAGGTGGCACGCATAGGCGGGCCGGCACTAGCCGGGGATCATGGAAGTCGTACTAGCTCTCACGATCCCCGGTCCAAGTGTGGGAATGAACACCGGGGTGGTTTTTAGTCAGTAAGAGTCTGACAGACCCCTTCGATTGGCTCAGGCGAAGGACATCCATGAAGATATTTAATTACTTTTAACTACTAACACTAGATAATAAGCAAATCTATAAAAATTTACTAACAACATAATTATGAAATGCAAAATTAAGAGTTATGGAATAATCTGCTTTATTATTATGTCGTTTATTCATTTGTAAATACATATAAATTATATTTTTAAATATTTCAATGAAAAAATAAAAAAAAAATAAAAACATTTAAAAATATAAAAAATAGTATCCCACCGGTATCGGGAACAGGGTCCAAGCTACCGGCGGTCAGGGCTCTAGAGAGAGGAACCGCCTGACAATGCGAGCCGTGTCCAGAAGTACTGCTTTCTGAATCAAGCCCTTGATCCAGCCGCCTAACGAGAGCCTCCTGAGGTGTTGATCGAGGCTCGTGGCTATTAAGCCATTGGCTGACACGACTATCGGTACAATGATCGCTGAGTCCACATCCCACATGTCGACAACCTCGCGAGCCAAGTCAATATACTTGATTTGTTTATCTTTCTCGGCTTTCACGAGGTTCTCGTCATGTGGGACGGTAATGTCAACAATCATTGCACGCCTCTCGATTCGGTCCACCACCACTATATCAGGCTTATTGGCTAAAATAGTCCTGTCAGTGATGATGGACCGATCCCAGTACAATGAGATATGACCATTATCGAGAACTGGGTCGGGCGCATATCTGTAGTACGGCACTTCCGATTCCACAAGAGAGTACTTCAGAGCAAGTTGCTGATGGATAATCCTGGCTACAAGGTTGTGCCTATGCAAGTACTCACCGTTAGCTAGACGAGAACAACCAGAGATTATGTGGCGGATTGATTCTCCCGGACGATGACATGCCCGACATATGTCAACCGTGCCGTCCTTCACATTATTATTATTATTTCGTTTATTAATTTTTTAAACATATTAAATACATTTTTAAATATTTCTTAAAAAAGAATATATAAAAACATTTAAAAATATAAAAAATAGTAGCCCACCGGTATCGGGAACAGGGTCCAAGCTACCGGCGGTCAGGGCTCCAGAGAGAGGAACCGCCTGACAATGCGAGCCGTGTCCAGAAGTACTGCTTTCTGAATCAAGCCCTTGATCCAGCCGCCTAACGAGAGCCTCCTGAGGTGTTGATCGAGGCTCGTGGCTATTAAGCCATTGGCTGACACGACTATCGGTACAATGATCGCTGAGTCCACATCCCACATGTCGACAACCTCGCGAGCCAAGTCAATATACTTGATTTGTTTATCTTTCTCGGCTTTCACGAGGTTCTCGTCATGTGGGACGGTAATGTCAACAATCATTGCACGCCTCTCGATTCGGTCCACCACCACTATATCAGGCTTATTGGCTAAAATAGTCCTGTCAGTGATGATGGACCGATCCCAGTACAATGAGATATGACCATTATCGAGAACTGGGTCGGGCGCATATCTGTAGTACGGCACTTCCGATTCCACAAGAGAGTACTTCAGAGCAAGTTGCTGATGGATAATCCTGGCTACAAGGTTGTGCCTATGCAAGTACTCACCGTTAGCTAGACGAGAACAACCAGAGATTATGTGGCGGATTGATTCTCCCGGACGATGACATGCCCGACATATGTCAACCGTGCCGTCCTTCACAATAAATCTCCGGTAATTTTTCGTCATGATAACTTCGTCCATAATTGCACAGACAAAACCTTCGGTTTCCCCAAAGAGGTCACCGACACGCAGCCAGGCTACGGACGCTAACTGGTCTACATCGGGCCCATGTAGTGCCCGGAAAAAGCGTCCGTGAAGTTCCTTACTCTGCCATACTTCTCTGCGATCGTTAGTGTCAAGCACTAGAGGTTTGCGCCAGTTCTCGTTAGCCAAGGAGAGTGGAGTAAGGCCCTTGTCCACTGCCACTACATCTCGATGCATACCCACGTCAGCAGCTAGGAAATATTCCCTTAGACTGCATACCTCGCGGTTGTGGAGGGTCTTAGCATTTAAAAAGCCTCGGCCTCCACACTTCCGTGGGATATACAGTCTCATCACCGACGAACGTGGGTGATGCATTCGAAACGCAGTCAGCAGTGTACGGACACGCCTATCCAGGGCGTCAAGTTCTGTTTGAGTCCATTTGAGTACGCCGAAAGAGTACATCAATACCGGCATGACCCAACCGTTGAAGGCGCGCACCTTGTTTCCGCCCGATAGAAGGCTATTAAATACCTTCTTCAGGCGGCCAAAGAAGCGCTCCTTCAACGATTGCTTCATGTCAGTAACATTGATACCTAACGCTTCCGACATACCCAAATACTTATAGGTTTCGGTTGGAGAGAGGGATCTCAGGTTTATGGAATCCGAGAGTTGAGTACCCACGGATTCCACAATCTCCCCTCGCTTTACATGCATGACCGCACATTTGTCTACACCAAACTCCATCCTGATGGCACTACTAAAGGTTTTAGTTACCTTCAGTAGCTCCATCAGTTGCAGGTTGCTGGGGGCAAAAAGTTTCAAGTCATCCATGTAAAGGAGGTGAGATATAACCTGACCACCTCTCTTCAACCGATAGCCTAGCCCTGAATTCTCCAGCAGTGTGCTTAGAGGATTCAAAGCTAGGCAAAACCAAAGCGGACTCAAACTGTCACCCTGGAATATACCCCGCTCGATCCTTATCGGTTCGCTATTCCTCTGGATTTGTCGACATCCTGGATAGCGAAGGACCGTCCTCCATTGCCCCATACATGACATCATGAAGGTGCGTAGCGTTGCATCAACTTTATACAATTCTAGCACCCTCATGAGCCATGTATGAGGAACTGAGTCATAGGCCTTCTTATAGTCTATCCAACATGTCGACAGATCCTTTCGGAAACGTCGAACCTGTTGGCTAATGGTCATATCTATGAGGAGAAGCTCCTTAGTACCGCGGGACCCATTCCTACATCCATTTTGAGAGGCCGACATGATACAGTTACTATCTATATGTGTGTTAATCTTAGCTCTCAAAATGGATGTAAGAACCTTATAGACCGTCGGTAAACACGTGATCGGTCTATAATTTTTAGGTTCCGCAGTACTACCTGATTTATGGAGCAGGTAGGTTATTCCTGTAGTTAGAAATTGGGGCAGCGACCCTGACTCTAAGACAGACTGGATCTGAGATGCCAAGCGGGCATGCGACCTCGTAAACCATTTTATCCAGAAGTTGTGCAGCCCGTCCGGACCTGGAGATTTCCAGTTAGCTAACGGACGGACTGCACGAGCTATATCTTGGGGGCTGATGATAATTGCCCCCATTTCTGGTATTGGATCGCACGCGCGCTCAACATCCCGAATCCAATCGCCCTCGGTATGACAGACAGGCACCGACCAGATGCTGCGCCAGAACGAGTATATGGCGTCATCATCCGGTAGGTGCGTATTAGTCACACCTTGGTCCGGTCGCTCCCAATCCCTATACACCCACCTTTCATTACTTCGGAATGTGCGATTCTGGGTGTATCGTTCCACTCGCCGCTTATACCTGCGAATACGGTTTGCCCATGCATATACTTTCTGCTTCAGGAAGTCGATGCGCTCTGTGACACAGGACATATAGTCTCGGGAGCTGACATCAGTCCCCGAAAACGCCCGTCTCACAAAGCGCATCACTCTTGGGCGAGTGTTGCCCTCCCTGAAGCAGATTAGTTTGCCTATGAGTGCTCTGGCCCCACCAATACGACGCTCGATCCTGCACTGCCAAGCCGGTACGGCTGGCTTCGGTCGTGTAGCTCTGTCATTAGGAAATTTGACGTGAGCTACACGACATGCCGCTACAGCCGCGCAGTACAGCATCGAGTGTGTATCGGTGAGGTCTTCGCAGTCATCAAAATAATTGGACAACTGCGAATCCAGAGCAGCCACCAGCGCCTTATTCTTGTTATGCATGGGTAAACGAGGTAAGCGTGGCCTAAGCTCGAGCGGCATGCTGCGATATTCCCGAATAGCACACTCCAAAGCACTCCTCAATTCATCATTGTAGTGGGTACTTACGTTTGTAACCATGTCATTACACTCCTCGTCAGCGTGGCTGGGAGCATGGTTGGACGGTGGTACCACAACTGGTAACACAGTCTGCGACGGAGGGGCAATAACATGGCTACTCATTTCAGCTCGGAGGCGATCAAGTACAGTATCATCCAACATATGATTACGCAGGATGACCCGCACTTGATCCGACAGTCGTTGGGCCGAAACGTTGACGGCTGGCTCAAGCACCTGGAACAAAGAGAGCATCCGAACACGGTACGCGGTCAGGTTGTTACCTCCCTCTGTAGCCCCATAGTATGAGCGCATGACGTTTTCATTGATGGATTCCGTCCATCTCATGCGCTGCACACTTCCGCCGGGAGCTGGGACCCTATCAGAGGCCGGTGGGCCTCGAGGTCCTAAGCCGCTCGGCGGCCGGCGTCCTCCCCGTCGACGCGCAGGTGGTGGTGTCGTCGGCGGCGAGAAGAACTCGTCGCTGGAGCTCGACGCAACTGCCACGGTCGGTGTCACAGCACTCACGATGGGGCTGGGTTCCGGCGGCGGCGAGGCGGAGCTGAGCGACGATGCCGGAGGTGGTAGGCGTGCACGGCGAGCTGCTGATCTCGTCAACATTTAGGACGTGTTGTCCAATTTTTCGATTATTTGGTCATTTTTTGTTCCTTGTTTATGACAGCTTAGCTGTCATTTCTATAATTTTTAGTTTTTCGGTGTAGAGGTGGTAGTTTTTCATAATTAATTTTTGTCGGTTCTTGATAAAATGGTAATTAATTTAATTTTGGTTGTGAGCTTGAAAATACTTTAAATAATATATTAAAATCGAAATCTGGATTGGACAATTTTATGACACGTCTGACGTTGTTGGTGTTGCCAGCTTATTATTAATTATTATTATTAGACCGTGTGGTAATGTCATGTATGTTCCACAGAGCTGGTCGTGCGTGCGTACTGAAGGAAATAGACACGGACGTGGAGGAGCGAGCGGCGCAGCGTCCTCGCCGCCTGCGGAGACGCACACGCTCGCACAAGAGTCACAGCGAGGGAGAGGTAACTCACATCATGTTGCTAATAACATAGTTAGTGCTCAATCATAACGAATGTAGGGAATAGGGAATATGCATGAAAAAAATATTTATTATCTAACCGGTTTATCGATGAATAAATAAAGTACGAACAGTGAAAGCAGAATCAAAATTGATCGAAAATTAAACGAGATATAACAATTTTAAACTAATATATCTGTCCCTCTCTTTAAAACACTGTTTTCTATGGCAGTTGTATGGGCGTTATGTCCTTTGTCGTCAAAAAAGACGTCGGACTTCTCTTTCTAATTATCATCTTTAAAGCTTTATAACTTCGTCGCTGATGATGATATTTTGAAAATTCCTTCATATTTGTTCACTATACTTCGTAGTTAGTTCTTCAATTGAACGAATAAAAAAATATCATGCATATTCCCTATTCTCGCCTATTCCAAATATTTATTACCTCAGCAGAGCAGCCCCCTTCATCGAATATGTTTCACCTCCTTTCCCAGCCAGCATGCATAATCACCTGCTCCTTCCACAATTCAAACGAAGCCAATGATAGAGCTGTCCAGGTGACTACATACTGGTCGAATTTAATTTCTCATGAACAAAACAATCAGTAAAAATAATAAAAAAAATGTTTTTCTGTGCGAGGTACAAAATAAACTTTTTTCTTTTTTTCTTTCTTTATAGTACGAGTGTCCGGTATTAGATATTTGGAATTGTTATTTGACGTTCATTTACAATGACAGCACTAGTATCACTCTTTATTTTTAATAAGCTATAATGTCATAGTCAGCAGGCACATAAAAATATTCTCTTAATCCTTAGGGCAACACAACAGAAGGCGAGGATGGCAAGGGAGGTGGCAAGGCTCGTCGCTCAGCTCGGCGGCGCAACAGTCACAAGTCTGCCAGCAAGGACAAGGAGGACAAGCCACGCCGCCCCAAGCGACAGAGGCCCGACATCGACTTCTCTGTCAAGGTAACTACACTGTGTCCTCTCACAACAACAGTCACAAGTCTGCCAGCAAGGACAAGGAGGACAAGCCACGCCGCCCCAAGCGACAGAGGCCCGACATCGACTTCTCTGTTAAGGTAACTACACTGTGTCCTCTCACAACAACAGTCACAAGTCTGCCAGCAAGGACAAGGAAGACAAGCCACGCCGCCCCAAGCGACAGAGGCCCGACATCGACTTCTCTGTCAAGGTAACCACAGTGTCCTCTCACAACAACAGTCACAAGTCTGCCAGCAAGGACAAGGAGGACAAGCCACGCCGCCCCAAGCGACAGAGGCCCGACATCGACGTCTCTGTCAAGGTAACTACACTGTGTCCTCTCACAACAACAGTCACAAGTCTGCCAACAAGGACAAGGAGGACAAGCCACGCCGCCCCAAGCGACAGAGGCCCGACATCGACTTCTCTGTCAAGGTAACCACAGTGTCCTCTCACAACAACAGTCACAAGTCTGCCAGCAAGGACAAGGAGGACAAACCACGCCGCCCCAAGCGACAGAGGCCCAACATCGACTTCTCTGTTAAGGTAACTACACTGTGTCCTCTCACAACAACAGTCACAAGTCTGCCAGCAAGGACAAGGAGGACAAGCCACGCCGCCCCAAGCGACAGAGGCCCGACATCGACTTCTCTGTCAAGGTAACCACAGTGTCCTCTCACAACAACAGTCACAAGTCTGCCAGCAAGGACAAGGCGGACAAACCACGCCGCCCCAAGCGACAGAGGCCCGACATCGACTTCTCTGTTAAGGTAACTACACTGTGTCCTCTCACAACAACAGTCACAAGTCTGCCAGCAAGGACAAGGAGGACAAACCACGCCGCCCCAAGCGACAGAGGCCCGACATCGACTTTTCTGTCAAGGTAACTACACTGTGTCCTCTCACAACAACAGTCACAAGTCTGCCAGCAAGGACAAGGAGGACAAGCCACGCCGCCCCAAGCGACAGAGGCCCGACATCGACTTCAAGGTAACTACACTGTGTCCTCTGTCACAAGTCGATAATGACGAATTGATCGTCCGTCATCTTAACGAAACCCCGTATAACGCACGAACCAATTATATTCGATTACATGTTACTGGAAAGTCAATATCAGAAACATTAAAATGCATGAAGTGCATGAACCATGAACACTTCTTTTTCGGGACAGGCGTAACGTTAAAAAATTAATGAATAATAATGTATTTTATTGTCACAGATATCTAACATCAGCCCTAATACAAGAGTGCGCGATCTGAAGCAGGCGCTTTCTGAACGCGGAGTCAAGCCACAGATCATGGTCTGGAAGGTAAGTGTTTTCCATGTTCAACTTTATACGGGATTTACGGTCAACTAAAGCCGCACGATTTTCTCCGCAAGTCGATAATCGACCGTCTAAATGACGATTCTGCTAGGTCGCTTGTTATCAAAGTCCGGCCGCATGGGGCTGGTGACTGAAATCGACCGACGAAAATTGACCCAAGTAAAACTCTGAGTATATAATAAATTCAATTATTTCTGAGAAAAAAAAAACTATTAATACCAAACAATAAAAGTTCATTAAATTAAAAATTTAACTTGAAACCTGTTATGAAAGTGTTTGAAAACTTCCCAGTTTTAATCCACATATTATTTGTCATTTTCAGGGATTCCGTGGCTTCTGTTATTTACATTTCTTCAAGCCAAGTCCTCAAAAGGTGAGTTAAAAATTTTTTGCTAACGTTGTTGCCACAATTTGTTAAGTATTTCACAAGCGTTTGTTTTGTTATGTTCGCAAAACTTTTCAAAATGTACGGAACAGCTGTTTTATTTTTCGCGATTTCAAAGTTGGTCCCATAGTAAAAGTTATTCAGTTAGATGGTCCAAAGCACTCCTTAAAGTTTCGAGGGTTAATTTTTTAACACCTTATATTTACGCGCGACACCTTGTATGTTCCTCGCATCAATGCGAGTTACGTACAAGCAAGCCGGAGCATACGCGCCGCTTGCGAACAGTAGACGTGACGATAGTGCATGCGAGCGTCCCCAAGACTGCTTGAACGTTTGCGCGAATATTCGAACATCCTCTGCGTCTGCCAAGGATACGGTCGCGCTCGTGCAGTTACCGCTCTGTCATTGCTGATCATTGTTTTTTTTTTTTTTTGCTTATCTTTAATCAGTCCTAAACTATAAGTAGATTGGTTTCCTGTCGTTCTTATAGTGTCCAAAGAGCTCGTCATCATCTGTCACCAAGCGTTTCAGTCGTTTAGTGTAACTGATAGTTGCTAATGCAGTAGCTGAACATTGGGGTGATTTTCCAGTCGTGTTTTATAATTTATTCCCTGTTAGTTTTTACTCCTCCTTAACAGTTCTTATGCTCAGGGCTTCATGGATCTCTGTGTTAGTGATGAACCATGGTGCATTTGAAATGGTTCTTAGATGCCATTTTGCAGCCATTGCATTATGTTCAAATTGGAGTCGCAAGTACTTCTCCATAGCTGTGCGCCATACATCCTATTAGATCACTAGGTTAACGACATTTTTTTTAACACTTGTACTTGTTCTATAGTGTCAAACATTTAAATTGTATTGTCCAGGGCGAAGGCGACAGCGGTCCAACCGTGAGCATGGACAGCGTGCTGAGCGCGCTGGCGGAGATGTCCCTGGGCGGCAGCGGCGGCGCGGCCCCGGGCGAGGAGGCGCGGGACGACAAGCCGCGCCTGCTGTGCGTGGAGCCCGCGCCGCCTCGCACGCAGCCCGCCCCTGCCGAAGTAACTGAGGTACCTACTTATTATTAAGGCGAGGTGTTACCTCAATAGTCAAAAAAAAATTGGTTTCTTGGATAGTCGAGTATGACGTAATGCAATGAAAATATCCTTTGCAAAAAATACAGTGAATAGAGTAGGGTTTAAATTTTTTTTTTACCGAATAAAAAACAAAAACAGAAAGAGAAGAAGAAAAAAACAAAACACAACACACACACAACACAAGTTAGACACAACAGAAGTTAGTAAAAAACAGTTTGATATTACCAATAAAAAATTTGGAAATTGCTCCTCAAAAATAAACTTTGGCGTCGAACATCTCTGTATTTTCAGCGATAACAACATTATTTTTTTAAAGAATTGATTAGGATTAGCATTTTATTAAAACTGACCGGCCAATTATTTAATTTATTGTGTATATTCTGGATAATCTAAAGAAAATCCGTAAAATAAATACTCATTTGCATCGTCAACACAACTATTATGTTCAATTCTCAACCTTATTTGAAGCAATCTCAAATCATAGTTTTATACAATTTAGTTAGTCCTAGCTTCTTCTGATTCTAGCTTCTTGACACAGACAATATAAAATTACCGTCCTCACCTATGAAATCAACGTTTTTTATAGAGAATTTTAAAGAAGTTGCTTTTTAACCGACTTTCGAAGAAGGAGGAGGTTCTATGTTCGACTGTATGAATGTTTTTTTTTATGTATGTCCGCGCATTTCTCCGTCAGTTGTGGACCGATTTTCGAAATTCTTTTTTTATCCGTAAGAATATACTCCCGAGGTGGTCCCATATAAATTTTATCGAAATTGCTTTAGCGCTTTTTGAGAAACTAAACAAAAACGAAAAATACGCATATCTTGATGATGTTTTTGTGTTCTCCAAATGTTTAAATTCCACGTTCCATGTTATTGGGGTTTTTAGTTCTGGGGTATAACAACTAAAAAGCGAAAAATAAAAAACTTTTTTACAAAAAAAATACACTAAAAATTTAAAAAATAACTTTAATATCGGAAGTCGGTGTTTGTGATTTGTGCTTCTTCGTGATTTGTGGAAGTCGGTTGTTTTTTTTGTAAAAAAGTTTTTTTTTTTCATTCTAACATTTTCTTAAATTATAAACAACTATAAACACTAATGTTTTAAAACTTTTATGCTATAATGTTTAAAAACTAAGATAACGTATGCCACTTAGATTAAACAACAAAAATAAGTTTTGGCTAAGTTAAAACAAATATAGTGGTCATTTCTGCTAACAAAAAGAGGAGTCATTTTTAAGGTTTTTTTTTTTTTTTTGTTTATAAAATATAAGTAATAAGGCAAAAAAAATGCAACTTCTTTAAAATTCTCCATACAAAACGCTGATTTCATAGGTGACCTAATACATTTCGTGTAAACAAAAGAGATGCATATATTAATAGTTGATCGCTGACTGTTCACACCGCCGGCGAGGACTCGCTCAGCGATGCTCGCTCGGCGGTTAGAACTCACGCCGAGAGACCAACCCAAGCGAGTGGTGCGAGTTATCGCCTGTCGCACTCGAACACTCGCTTAAGAGGGAACAGGGCCTGCGAGGAATTTACAAAATATGTATTTGAAGAAACTCTTGCCGTCGTGCTCCCCTCAAGCCTGCCCCTGTAGAGTGCGATAGAGACAGCTGCAATTCAGACCGATTTTGTCACAAAAATTTTGTGATTCAATTATTTTTGGCACCAAATTTTTTAAGAAAGAGTATGTCTAGGTCCCTTTTAAATGTTTTATGTTAAAACTTAGAATTTGTCTGATAGTCTTCTAAGAACGGCGCACAAAGGGGTATTTGAGACTAAAATATGGCCAAAAATATTTTTTTGATTTTTTCTCAGCTAAATTGTTACCAAAATCGCTTGGCATTAAATAAAACACAAAATAATAGATACAGAATTATACATTTTAATAAAAGCATACTTAATACAAAATCTTCTTTAATCACTATCACTATATTCATCATTTTCTGAATTTTCCTCGTCCAGAATATCTCCGCTTTCATTTCCAGTTACTCCAAATTCCACAGGGCGTAGCAGTTCAATAGTTTCCCTACAAAATGGTTGCGTTTTTTTTCTTGGCAATTGGCGTATGCAGGAAAGATAAGGATCCGAGCTTAAAAGTAATCTGTTGATTACGTCTTTATTGCAATCTTCCCGTGAAAATCATTAAAAAAAAAACGCTCTGTTTCCGCAACATCTTTATTCATTATTAACTTTCCAGATTATCCCTGATTACGATTCTGTTACTTTTTCTTATCGGACTAGTCCGGAAATATAAGAAAGTTACTCATTTATTAAGCTATTTCGATATTTTTTTCATAATTTTTACTGTTTCTAATTTAAGCCACAAAAAAGATTCAAAAGATATAAACATTGGTAAAACAATGTATAAAATTATCTACATACCTCCATCACCAGAATCCATCATCAACAATTGTCAATAACACTTAATTTTTTTGTTATATCACCGCGTAAAGCTTGATTTTTTAAGGCGCCAAGAACAAAACGTGCACTCTAGACAATAGCTATGTTCCGACTGACGCTACTGATCAATTACTAACTCAGGCGCATTGAGATGGCCGCCATAACGTGCACAATGTACTATACTGTTCTACGAAATAATAATATTGTTATAATAGCAAACTTCAAAAAACTGATTATTGGCCATTTTTTAGTATCAAATACCCGTATGTGCGGCGGTAAAAAATAGGGTAATTTTTTTATCATTTTTGGAGAGTCATATTTTCTTAACCTATTGCTGAAAAAAGGAAATGACAGGGACGTGTCAACAGCAGACCTTGACATGAAAAAAAAATGATTGCTCTAGAGACATTATTCAGGAAGAAAAAAGGGGAATACATTTGTATGGAGAATCGCAGCCCCTGTTCCCTCTTAAAACCCAGCGACAAATCTATCGAAACTACCACTCGCTGCTCGCCGACTCGTTTTTGTTTTGAAGTTCTACTTGCTATTCGCTCATCCCCGGCGGTGGGACAAGTGCCTAAACAGTACTTATCAAGTGTCTTGTTCCAAATTCCGATTTATCTCTATAATTCTCATCTCTAACTAGCGACCCGGCCTTGCTTCGCACGGGTGCAGGTTAATTTCAAAGATTTTACAAAAAAAAAAGTAATCAAAACCATTCTCTTTGCAGGTTCATTGACTTCCCATGGATCGACACCAAACTATATCTCTCGATATTTTGTTAACGACTACCTTATAATTATTTCTAAAACACGCATATATCGTTGATCGCTTGGTTGCACACGGACTGACGGGTTCCCTGTCGCATTCCGACTCTAATTTGTTTAACGTTAAGATACATTTTTCTTTGCGCCGGCCCGAATTAACGCTAGTGCGCGCGTTGTTTACTGCATTTTTCGTATAGTTGCATCCATCGCTATGGAATGTTTCGCCGCAGTGTCTTCTTGGAATGTATACTTTGTTTTCGAGTTGTGTGCTACAAAACTGTTTGTTAATGCCTCGTCATGAGAGTACTGTTCTGTAGTATTTGACTTATGTTAGTTGTATTGATGCAGTAGGCGGCGCATGCGCTGTAACCGAAGTAGAAGCGAGGAGGTTCGATTTTAGTTAGTATCGATTGTTCGGACATGTGTTCGCTCGATGGTTTTTGTTCTTGTTTGTGTGGGCCGGTCACTAGAGTGAGCTATATTTATACACTTAACGAAAATTATATCTATATGAATGTTTTAGTTGTCTCTAGTCTAATTTTAGCATGTAATTGAGCGTTGTTTCTATAAAAGTTTATGGTTCCACGTTTTTTCAATGCAGATACATTTTAAGCATTCTTCCATAATTATATTACGAGAAAAGAAGCTATATTTTTAGTATATAGTATAGATTGAACTAAAACTAAAAAGTTTATATTAAATATTGTAAGGTGCTTGAGAGAACGGAGTCCCGAACTTTGTTTAGAAATTAGTTTGGAAGGATTTGATTAGTGTTTAAGAATATTTATTTTATTACGAATTTTGGGGCTCTGTTTTTTATCTAGTTGTATATTTGTGCCAACTTTGTTTGAATTGAATCCAACTTGTTATAATAAATTTGGCGTAATTTTGATCTGTAGGCTGCACATCGCAGCATTTTAACGTTTGTCTCGAACATAATATATTTACATTTAACATATCGAGTGAACGGAAGTTGGTATAAATATTTTGAACCTCTGTGGATGTCAAAGTTACTTTTTCAGTATTAGGTCATCTGTAATTTAAGACTTGAAAAGTAATATATTATTGACATAATAAGATATATTTAAACTATATTTCTATTAGAGTTAGCGAACTAGACGTTCGCCGCATTGGTCTCCTTTAGCGTAAAAGAAGTGTATTTTATATAGAAAAATGAACTTTATTGATGTATTTTTCGAAATTTTTAGTTTTATCGGGTTGCATAATATATTAAATAAAAGGCTTTTTGTCTCGATTACATTTACAGGCATTTCTTGAGCGTCTGTACACTTTCGCACACAAGTGTTGGTGTGCTTACGTTATTGTTATTCCTCACTGCAAGTTTAAGCACTATTATATAAAATTATATATTTATGTATATAACTTGTTAACACATAACGCTATTTACTAGTTTATTTTGTAATTTTATAACGTTGGGTAGCAAGCATGGACGAGCGTTTTTTTTTGTTTTGTATTTTTTTTTTAATAAATTTATTAAACACTTTCTTTTTGGCTTTTTATTTTTATTTTGCTACGCTGAGTTTATTCTTGTTATTACTGTGAAAGTTTGTGGATCCAGGTAGCTAGATTGAATATAATATGAATATAATTCATTAATAGTCGTTTACATTTGAAACTTTAATGTTGTGATTGTATGTACTTTAAACATTTCGCCGCTTAGAGGTTGAGGGTAAATTAAATTCTATTTTTCTAGCCGATTAACTGTTTTATTTATGGCATAATACCCCTTTGTTAATTTGTCGGTAAACCTAAAATACGTTGTCAAAATACACGCACGCTGCCATATTCCGTTTTAAAACATCTTGTCGCAAAAAATTGCTGAGTTGCATTTTAGGATGTTCGGATACCAACAAAGTAAAACGCAAGTTTGTAGCTTCCTGGAAGGGTCGTGGTTGTGTTTGATAGATTCACCGCGGCCCTGGCACGAGCACCTAAAGTAACACGAGTGGGTTTTAGTCATTAAGAGTCTTGGACACGTTTGATGATTGATTACACACTCCAAAAAAAAAAGTTTGCAGCTTCGAAAGACCTGTGCTAAGTGTGGTGCTTGGAAAAACTCTGTCTTTTCAGGTTGTACTTATGAGCTATTTTTGACTGTACCACTCCACACAATTCCACACCATCATCTTCTTGCCCTTATCCCATGTTACTTGGGGTCGCCGCAACGTTTTTTTTCTTCAATTCTGTCCTGTCAGCCGTCCGTCACGCTATCACTAAGAGCGTTTGCGCACTACGTCCGATACTTATCCGTCAAAATACAGATTTATAGAAAACTCGGATCGGTAATGCGTAACCTACCATACAAATTGTTCTACGACCACGCCTGACTGTATTTTCACGGATAAGTATCGGACGTAGTGCGCAACCGCTGTAACTCCCTTTTCTGAACACTCCTTACACAATCCATCCATCTTTTCTTTGGCCTCCCTCTCCATCCATCCACATTTATATTCATAACTATTTTACTTACATGTGTTTCATCCCTCCTCTTCACATCCCTTTCAACTGTTCTGCCATTGCCATCTCTTTTAAACTACCTCTAATTTGTCACTTTGTCCATTCTCGTTTCTCTACACATCCATCTCAACATTCTCATCTCTGCCACTCCACACAAATGGGCTTAAAAAACCTTTTCATCGAACTACACCTACCTACATAATGGCACGTTACAACAACAGGTAGACCTAATTAACAACTTATAACGTGTTTAAAAAACACTTCCCCAGCGATGTTATCGCTACATACAAATAAAGTGACATGTATCCCCTTATCTGATGGTGCACGCGATTTTGGCAATATATTAAATATGACCGAGGAACAAATACAGCTCATTTTACATTGTAAGTTATTGATGAGCTGCTATTATGATTCCTATTATACTGATCTATTTGCTGCGGTTTTGTGATGGTCAATCGCCTGATCTGGTAAGTTTTATTTTATTTATTTCTTTTAATGAAAATTACTTCGTTGGACTCTGCAAAGCGGGGCCTTGGGCTCTCCTCTTATAAGGCTCAGTGTTCCTGGGATGTTTTTTTGAAAACATATCGCATAATATGTTCCCATAAAGGGGTCGGAAGCAGTATTACAGATACACACGAATTTCACCAGTCACATGTAAATTGGTAAGAGTCAAAATGGCGGGTGTACCTTAACTAATCAAATCCTCCCATTTACCAAAAAAATGTACCTAAAATTTACTATTTAGTACCTAGGTTTAAAAAAATTGTACCTCCTTCAGAACGAAATTATTTCAAAATTAAGGTACACCCGCCATATTGACATCAAAATGGCGGGTGTTCTATAATATTTTATTATTTAACCATTAATCATCAAATATAATTACACCAACGATAATTAAAACAGCCACTGAACTTTACTCGACAAAATCCCGCCAAAACTTCCTAACCCAGCTTCTTCTGACTCTAGCTTCTTCTGACTCTAGCTTCTTCTGACTCTAGCTTCTTGACTCAGATAATAAAAGACAGGTAACCTCAAACTTTATGACTTGCGTTGCGCAGAACACACTTTATAGGTATCAGCGGGCCCGGGCCTGCGGACGGCGAGCAGTGGGTAGCTCGCCGTCCGATCAGCGCCAGGCCCGTGAGTCGACGGCGCGTAGTGTTCCACGCGCGCCTCAATGAGATGTTGTCAGCCAAAACTGACGGGGCCCATCGTGGCCGGTGCCTGCATGCCTAGGGGTAGCTGATAAATTCTCAACATGAGTTACCGCACCCCTGGGCACATATGCAGGGAAGGAACAGGGGTGGGTTTTAGTCAGTAAGAGTCTGACACGCCCTCCCGCTCCACCCAGAGCGGGAGAAGTCATTGGATGATTTCACAGCCCCCAAAAAAAAAATCTCAAACAAGAAACTATCTCCCGTACAAATATTGGTCAGCTGATAATAAATTTGTATGGAAAGTTCAATTTTTTTTTTTTGAGAATTGACTGACTTCCTTAAAGTAGTAGTAGTAGTAGTAGTTGTTTATTTCCATAGGCAGAAGCAGCTTTTAAAACATGACCACACCTTTCCGTTACACCCTGTACATACCCCTTTTTACTCTCTGACGCCTCCTCCGAGCGGTATCGGGCCTCTCACGATCCCGTTCGGCTGCCACCTTCTGGACCATCACGGTTTCACAGGAGGCCATTTCACTTCAATTTTCTATCGTCGTTAGCATAGCCCTCAATACTACTGGCAAATAGAGATCTCGCCCGGTCCTGGCGACCCGCCGCCGCTTAGAGGCCCACGCAGGGCACTCCTCAAGCGTGTGCAGTGCATTGTCAAGGTCGCCTGTCCCATACATGCCTAGGTACTCTATGCTCCAGTGCTGTAATTTACTTTTATAATTCAATCAAATTCATTTCCAAAGAAATATGTAGTGAACATGGACTCACAAATGGAGTGCTGCGACGAAGAGAGCGAAGCCTTCGTGGACACCTCCGGAATTACCGTGGGGCGGTTCAACGAAACCATTGCCTATATGTACGGAGATGTCAAGTTCTTGAAGGACGTCGGGCCTGATACGATGGTGAGTGTAATATTGTATTACAAAGATAAATTGTATGGAGGTGACTACCTATTGAGATGATAGTAAACATAAATGCATGGAAAAAGACATACTGCGTTAATTACTCCAAATATGTAGGTACATTGGGATAAAGGCAACGGAAAAAAGAAAAAAATTGTGTCATAAAAAAGCCAACTAAAAAGTTAAACATAATTCACTTTTCGAACAGTCTGATGCAGTTGATGACAATTTTTAGTTAATAATAATAAATGATAAAAACTTTAATTCGGAACAATAACACAAGACTAAGTACAACGAGTAAAACGATGATAGCTGCAAAAGTTGTAAACTGTAGCGCAGCTAACAACGCCCTTCTCCAGATACGGAATGGAACGATGCTCCATGCAAAAGTTGTAAACTGTAGCGCAGCTAACAACGCCCTTCTCCAGATACGGAATGGAACGATGCTCCATGCAAAAGGTACCCAATAGGCTAATTAACTAATTTTAACAATAAAAAATAAGAAAGAAAAAAAAAAGATAAGAATAAACAGTACCTACAGGATAAATGATTTGGGATGTACCGTCAAACGGGGTGAATAGGCACGGAATTGAACTTTGGGTAAATTTATCAGTCATCATGCCTGAAAATATTATGTTGATTTTGGTATCAAAACTTGAGTCTCATCCTGAAGATTCATAAGGAATTTACACTAAATCATATAAAGCAGCCAGTTTTAAATATTTCTGCAAATTATAGGTCATCCCTATTTAAACACGAAATGGGGTTAATAGGGACGGTGATTGGCACTATAGGGACACCAATCAAAACCGTCAGGGCTGTCACTCACACATTTTGATAAAATAGGTAAGTAGGTACTTAGATAGGTATTTAGTATTAAGTGTGAATTAGGGTAAGTAGATATGTAGTGTAGGTAAGTATTTATACTTTGAATAAAAATCAGTGTTCTATGAACATTTAAACTTTATAAATATTTTAATAATCACAATTTTTATCTTAAAATCTATAGATTAAAATCAGAGTATTAGTTGTAAACTAAGAACAACCTCTTATAATAAATAAAATATAAAAATAAAAAAATACTATAATTCAACAAAAACAATTATAAATTCAAACAGTAATTATTTTTCTGCAATATCTAATAACGATCTATTAGTACTATTGTACTAATCAATCAAGTGACAACCCTGTCCCTATAGTCCCTTTACTGTCTCTTGACACACTGCGTCGTCTCTATTTATTAAATATCCCGTCCCTATTGACCCCCTAGCCGTACCTAAACACCCCCGACGCGTACCGAAAAACCTCGTAATACGTTAATAAATTAGTACCTAGTCTTAGTAAAATTTAATTTTGTGGTATAAAAAGTCGTTCAATTGTACTTTCTTTACGATATTCAGATTCCAGAATAAAACTGAACCTCGCAGACTGTGGTTTTGATATCAATTTAGCCACAAAAACAATTTAATTTGGTAAAAAAAAAACGCTTCAATAGCGGGCAATTCAAATAAGCAACTTCAGAACGTTGTTTTTACAATTTATTTCTAACTTCATGTCAAAAAGGTGTTTCCAGTCCAAAAAGTAACTATTCTACCATACATTCTTGTCATTTTATAGACTATGGTTAGTAGATTTTCAGAGTTACTACCACGATTATTTCAATCCCGATTTTTTCCCTATTCACTCCTCGATCCCTATTCACCCCGTTTGACGGTATTTTGACGTTGAGTTAATGTAGTGAGTGTGGGGTGGGTGAATGGGAGTGTGGGTGAATGTTAATGAGGAGTGTGAGGGGTGTTTGAGGTGTTTGTGGCATGTGTGTTGTGTATGGATTTGTTGGGGTATGTGAGGAGTGACGAGTATTTACACTTCCACAAGTTTCTCTGTTTCATCATAATTTTGTGATTTTAATTAACCAGGAGTCAAGTTTCATTTTGCATTTGCTCTTGGTTAGTGTGTAGATGTGTAAGCTTTGGTTTAGTTTGTTGTAGATTTTAGAACTTATGTGTTTGTAATGTCGACCTGCAACTACGCTACTACGAGACTCAGTGTTACAAACTGTAGTATGTATGTTAAGTAAGAAGAACATCACTATTGGATAGTGATCGATGGTCAACACTAGTGTGTGCGGAGAGCAATGGCGTAGCATAGCGATCTCGGTACTGTTGAATAGAAGACCAAGTGAATTAAAAGCACTAAGCATTATTGTTACATTGTTTTATTGTAACCCTATCCGGGCGGCGTGCAGAATAGCATTTAGGGTCAAAGATAAGCTGACTGTGTTTGCGAAGAATAGTTTGGAGGATAAATAGCTGTCCGGCGGTGCGGACCTGGCAGAGGGTATAAAGAGAGGATGTCGAATATCGGATCGGTTTCCTTGCCAGCACCTTCAGGACAGCTCTCTGCGCTCGTTCGACCCGTAGCATCACTGTTTTACCGGCACCACCCTAGACCGTTAGGCAATACCCTAGAACAGACTGAGCGAGCGCAAAGTAGATGGTCAATAAACAGCCAAAATCGGCCACGCCTCGTAGCTTTTTAAAAATATATATGAGTTTTCTCACACGAGCTACAGTTGAAGCAATATGTTGCTTCCATTTCAGGTTGCTATCAAGAGTGACTCCAAGATATTTGATACTAGAGGTATTTTCCAATTGTTGACAGCCGCAGTTTGCGTGTAAGTTTGGGCAGGTGTGCGCACGAATTTCAATCGGTGTTGAGGGTTGACTTGACTTCATAGTACAGAATGTGATAAATTTGGTCTTATTGACATTTAGAGCGAGAAGATTTGTGGTCAGCCACCTCATGAAAGATTTATCACTGAATCTCCTAAAAGTTGAATCAGATTTGTCACTTCGGCACTTAGGCGGCGAATCCCAAAAACGGTCAAAAAGGTGGTTTTATAAAGCAGTCAAAAACCTTATTTATTACTTTATATATATATATTTATTGGTTTATTATATTAAATATATATGTATGTTTATTATTAATATATATATTTTCGTTCACGTTTTTTTTAATATTTCTACTTGGTGTTGCTTTGTTTGTTGTTTTTTTTATGCACCTGCAATATTATCTCTCCACCGCCCTTGGTTGACTGGTAGAGAATGCCTTAAGTCCGCCTTTGTACTTTAGTTGCATGAAGTGTAAATAAATAAATAAATAACTTCATATTTTGCAATAAATTGCGAGCATTTGTTGTAGCCACTCTCTTTCTTTTCTATGCAGTCCGAGAGTGACCGCGCTTTAGGTGATGTCTCGGCCTTAACACGAATCTAATGATACCTCATTCGTCAAATAGCTGTTTAGGCTACAGGGCTTGCCAAAAAAATAGACATACATACAAAGTTTCGAATAACATTACCCTCCTTCTGGCGCAGTCGGGTAAAAAGCCTTTCATTTCATGCATTAGACTTGACAACTTTTACATCATACAAAAATAAAGTGTACTGTAAGAACCCAAACCCTCTTGTGGGCTGTAGGGCTCCTTCCTCGGAGGGACTTCGACGTTATCGGGGGCGTCGCGTAGCTCGGCGACTCGTTGCCGCGGTGCGAAAGGACTGTATGGAAGGGATCTGTCTACGGGCGGATAAGTTAAACTGCTGAGGGCGACTTCAATTATCTATATTGTAGTTATATGCAAAATACACATATGCCCACTTGGACGGGCTCGCTGAACCCTAACTAACTCTGACACAAACGTCAAGCCTATCATTTATTCTAATCTAATTTCAAACGGCTTTCCAAGAGTTTCTAGAAACTTCTAACCTACCAGTCGGCAAGATAAGGCCGCCAACATAAGGTTGTGACTGTCACAGTACCTACCTTTTTTTTTTTGGGTGTGGGAAATCATCCATCGACATCTCCCGCTCTGGGTGGAGCGGAGGGCGTGTCAGACTCTTACTGACTAAAACCCACCCCTGTTCCTTCCTTGCCTGAGTGCCCAGGGGAGCGGTAACTCTGTTACGATTTATTTTAACCGCTACCCCTTGGCATGCAGGCACCGGCCATGATGGGCCCCGTCAGTGGTGGCTGACAACTCTTTGAGGCGCGCATGGAACACTACGCTTCGTCGACTCACGGGCCTGGTGCTGATTGGACGACGAGCTACCCATTACTCGCCATCCGCAGGCTCGCGTCTACGGTGGCCGGAGATCGTTCTGCGACCTCCGACGCCCAAGGGGTCTCCTTCGGCGACTGCGGCTGGGGGCGTGAGGGTCACTCCGTTGAGCTTCCCTCACGCATTCCGCCTCCTCCTTCGCGAGCATTACTGCTTAGCAGAAAGAGGAGACTGCTTCCCATTCCCTCTCGCTCCGTACCATGGCCTGGACCAGGGCCGGGCGCGAGAGGTCGCTGCCGCCTATAGCATCCACGAGGACACGGCGGTGCTCCGCCCAAGCGGGGCAGACCTCCACCGTATCCTCTGGGTGATCCGCGCAGTGCGTTTCCTCCCGCCTTATCCGACAAAGGAACGCCCGAAACAACCGTGCCCGGTGAGGTCCTACGTCCGGCGGAAGGTGAGGACGCCGTGGCGCCTCTCCAGCCACTCCTCAAAGACGCACTACCGCCGCAATGGTGGCGTTCCCAGCGCTGGGTTCTGACAGTCGCTCTCTCCATGTCGCCATGAGATTCTGCCGGAGCTCCGTCCGCCGCGCCGAGCCGCGTGGTGTCGCGGCAGCAAAGTGTACCTACCTACTAGTACCTAGTGATTATAAAGTTTGTTAATTACATCTTTTTTTAGAATAATAATCATAAAATCTCATAACAAAGAACAATATGATTATTAAATTAGTGATTTAAGTATTTAATAATTTTGTGAATAGGTTACCTACCTATTATTTGAATTGTATAAATTATTTCATTGTAAGGTAAGTAAGTAATAATTATATAAGTAGGTAGAAAAATCGTGACAGATAAATAGAATACTTGTGAGACACAGGTACAGGGACCTACACCATAAAAAATACAATAGGGTATTCTCCTGTGTTTATTTTTATACAATATTCTATATGAAACAGCAAACAACACTAAAAAGAAATCTTTTTCTGAAAGAAAATAGCATCAAAATTAGTTATTAAATGAAGCAGCAATTAGCATTTCAAATACTGGTATAAGGAAGAGTGGGAGCGTGGTGGGGACATCTCGCTATCTCTTTTGTACGCACGTTGCCTAATAGCGGTGACGTCATACTTATGTGTGGCTGCATCCTTTGTCTGTTACACAAGATATGAAAGGTTTCTAACTTGCCCCTGAAACTCACCGGTGAGTTTGACAAAAAAAAAAAAAAAATTAAGTGAAAAAAAAAAAATCGTCTGTCAACCCGGGTTGTCGTCGGAGTTCAATTTGACAACCCGGGTTTGTCCGCTGGGGCTGAAGGGTTAAATTTAAACGGATTTGAAAAATTCTTTCGATTATATTTAAGTAACTTTTTATACAAATAATAAAACAGTCGAGTCAAATACCCTATTGTAAAAATTGAATTATTAGGGCGTTACAAAAGGACGGTCTTATCACTAACAGTGATCTTTTACAGATAACCTGTGGAGGAACTTGTGGATAAAGCCCACACCCTCTCACAGAGAGGAGGCCTGTGTCCCAGCAGTGGTAACTTTATAGGCTGATTCTGCTAGACGGGCTTGACAAAGAAGGACAAAATATATGTTACTAGCTTAGACCGGCTACGCCCGCGTGGTATTAGTACCTCCCGCTTATAAGTTAAGCCTATGTGCTATTCCAGACTATAATCTATGTCTGTGCCAAACATCCAGATCTTTCAGCCGTTGTGGTATGATTGAGTATCAAACATCCATTCACCCATCCAAATTTTCGCATTTATGATATTAGTAGGATTAAGTTTTAAACAGATAGATAAGTACCTAAGTCAAAAACATTCGAATAAAAGTACCTACCTAACAGTTTGATGAGATAAGCCCGTGATGTGGAAATTCAACGACTTGGAAAATTGCTTTCCGTTAATGTACGCAGATTCCGTTCTTATCTATGAAAACACGTGTAAAAGTAACTAGGGAGAAATGTTTTATCAAGTTCTATGCTTTTTAGGGTTCCGTACCCAAAGGGTAGCTTATCCAACGGGGCCCTATTACCTACTAAGACTCCGCTGTCCGTCCGTCTGTCAGCGGGCCGTATCTCAAGATCCGTAATAGGTAGACGTTAAAATTTTCACAGGATGTGTATTTCTGTTGCCGCTATAATAAAAAACTATAAAAATTAATTTTAATTTAAAAATACACTAATAAAAAAAAACACGTTTCTAGAAACGTGTTTTTTTTTTCAGTTTATGGTACGGAACCCATCGTGTGCGAGTCCGACTCGCACTTGACAGGTTTTTTGTAGGTAGGTACCTACCTAAATTCCTATGAAATTGTCTACATATAATATTTGCAAACCCATCATGACTGGTAGGTATGTTTACAGCATGGGACCGTACAATCCCGCTTGAAAGTTATGTCTACGAAACGGTAACTCATTCATATTCTTCTTCTATATAATAAAAGGAGAAACTGACTGACTGACATATTAACGCACAGCCGAAACTACTGGGCACGGCTTTCTTTTATAATGTAGGGGAGCACTAAGAAGGGGTTTTTGGAAATTCAACCATTAAGGGGGTGAAAGCCCGCGTGGAATGACGAACATAATACTCCCTGGTATTATGTTCGTCATTCCACGCGGGCTAAGCCGCTGGCAGAACCTAGTTCGGTTATGGTCCAAGATCCCAGAGCGGCCAGACATTCATTGTATGATTAACAAAATGTGTAGGATTGAGTTGTAACGGGACGTACACGACGTACTCGTGCAAGGAAAAGACAGCTTCCCCTTCCCTCTCGCTCCGTACCATGGCCTGGACTAGGGTCGGGCGCGAGAGGTCGCTGGCGCCGATCGCCTCCGGGAGTAGGTACACGGTGGTGTACCTACTCCCGGACAAGTGAGGCAGACCTCTACCGTATGCTCCACCGTGTCCTCTGGGCGATCCACACAGTGGTGACACCCGGGCGTTTCCTCCGGCCTAATCCTGAACAGGAACCTCCCGAAACAGCCGTGTCCGGTGAGGACTTGCGTCAGGCGGAAGGTGAGGACGCCGTGGCGCCTCTCCAGCCACTCCTCAAAGAAGAGCCTTACCGCCGCAATTGTAAGTCTGGCAGTTTTGGGATCTATGGAATAGATCCGTAAACTGCCTATGCCTAATATGTCGATTCTTACGAACGAGCAGGTAACATCTGTTATAAACCCAATGAAGCGGTAATACGATCAAAACAACTCTTTGAATGACTCAGCTTTATCATTCTGGTTGCCCCATCAAAATTCTATCAGACTCCGAAAAGGTATTTATTATTAATGTTTTCGAAATCAGGGGATAGATTTTGTAGGGTTCAAGATCAAAGTCTTAAAAACCATTTCAATTATATTGGATAGGGTTTTTGGATATGGTGGCCTACGCACACCGGGACGGAACGGCAGAGGATTTAAATTTTTTGCCAAAGGACATTCAAACTTATCTAGTAGGAATACGACATAAATGCCAATGTTTTAAATTAATTCCGTGGTATCGAAAGGGATTTCTTGACACGGCATTGGAAAGCGCGCTAAGGGATCCTACGGCGGGACCGGGGGGCCCGCAGCGCACTGCGATATGCAACGGCACGCCGAAGGACGCCGTGACGTGACATGCCTCAAGGTGATGCAGTGCAAGCTACCTATTTCACACGTATTTATTTTGAGGCATACTTCGGCGTGACGCGTGTTTATTAAACGAAAAGCTTTTCGTCAAAATTGAATTTATTGTTCATACAAAATTAAGACTTACCTAGGTATTTACCTACAACTAACGAAGATATTTTGCCGCATAACTGTGACACACGCCGGTTAGCTGCGTGGGCACTTCCACTTGTTTTTTCTATTCCGTGGGTAAGCCGATTGCATCGCACGCATTGATGCACGATGTAAACAACAAACGTAAAACAGTACGTTATTAATAATATAAAATGTTGATGTTGACACCGAATTTGTTGATTTTATTTAATTACTGCTTAAATATTTTTCTGTACACTATGACTAAATAAATCGAAATCACAAGCATTCGAGCGTATGAGGCAGTGAAAATATTTTTCGAAGCAGCGTCTTTCGAGACTACATCATTCGAGTTCATGAGCTTTCGAGCCTGTGAGGGAGTGGAAAAATAATTCGCAACAGCGTGTGTCGCAACAGCGGCGTTCGAAACAACATAGGGGACCTCTGTTACCCATATCGTAAATGAACCCCTGCAGAAACCCTTATCAATGCTTGCGGGTAAGCCGAACGTTCGATTTACCGATGTAGGTAGTTTCACACCGCATCATCTATGTAGGATAGTCAAATATTAATTTACTTCATTCTTCTTCGTCGTATCGATTCTAAAATTAAATCTCTTTTGACCAAAATTCAGCCACGTCGACATCGTTAGTATTTGCCTCGTAAAGGTCTTTCAAAGTAGAGGTGTTGTTGCACAGAGAGCATCATGACAAGAGGTGAGGCATTTTTTCGGACATAGCTTCGTAATCAAAAGTATGAAATTGAGCAATTTTGAATATAACTCTCACAGAATCCTAATGAAGTGACGTCAGTCCAAATTCTTTTGAGATGAACTCGAGCCACCTCGAGGCATATCTAACGGTCGAGCATTGGATCTATCAATCAGGCAAGTAGACTGGTTGTCAGCCAGCTTAACGTTGGCTCCACTACGTAAGAACTATTTGATCTGTGTGTAATCAGGGCAGTTGGTGCATTACTAACCACTTAAACCCAAAGATGGCGATGACTCAGGTCAGGACGCGCAGCGAGTCGCTGCGCAGTAGCAAACTCAAGTGACAGCTCGGTTGAGGGTGGGATGTTTACTGCGCAGCGAAGCGCGAACTTGATAGACGTCATTTAGTTTGAATCGACCTATTACATTCACTTGGTAGATAATCACTTACATTGTTTTATATTGAAATGTTTCAAAATATGTCAAACTACCTTCTTAACCGACGAAAAAAAAGGAGGAGGTTCTCAATTCAACCGTATATATATATATATATTTTTGTGTATGTTCAGCCCTCACTCCGTCATTTATGAACCGATCTTGTTGATTCTTTTTTTGTTAGATAGCGTATACCTCAAGGGTGCTCCCATGTCAAGGAAATCAGGATCTGATAATGGAATCCTGATATAATTGAGAGAAAACCTCGAAAATTGTGGCACGTTTAGCGTTTCTGTATGTATGTTCGGCCCTCACTCCGCTATATAGGAACCGATTTTAATGATTATTTTTTGTTAGATAGTGTATACTTCAAGGGTGGTCCCATGTCAAGGACATCAGGATCTGATCATGGAATCCTGATAAAATTGAGAGAAAACCTCGAAAATTGGGCACGAATATTTTTTCTGTTTACTTTTCATAACTTAATCAGTTATTTGCATTTAGGATTTACGAGTATCAGATCATGAAACTGAGCTGATGATGGAAAACATACCTTTCCTAAACAATAGAAGTTAGATATAAAAACTGGTTTTAGTGACAAACCTCGTTGTAACAAACGTGACGTTGGATTCTTTAATATTTATTTTCTATGTTATGCTACGATTTTTTATTCAATGAGGGCGCCACTTGGCCGGTAGTAGGGCCTTAATATGCTTTGAAGAAAAGACGTCTTTACAATATTGGAGGTAACCTCATCTGGTCAATATCCTGGGAACCTCATGGAAGGATGGTTACATCATCAGCTCAGAGCCAAGAGGAATGATGAAGGATTAGAAATTAGCCTCAGAATATTAAAAGATGATGCGAGTCACAAAAAATCATAAAATAAAATAAAACTTTTTAACAAAAAATTCAACCGACGAAAAAGAACTAAAAAGCAAAAAATAAATAAACCTTTTAAGTCTTGAGTATTGAGATTATTTACCTACTTAAAATATAAAATTTTATATTAACTAATTTTGAGTCGTGCCCGATTTTTGTATTTTTTGTTTTTGTAAATTCATTCCAAATTGGTCAATAACTAACCATTTTCAGCTCGGGTATAAAAATCATGTAAACTAGCGCTATTATTTATTTTCCTTTTCCTTTTAGGTAGAAATAATTCTGCAAAAGGAAGCTTCTGGAAAGTACGAGTTGATGTATACGCACGAGATCTGCGATCTGTGCGCAGAGGTGACAAAGGGCCCAGATAGCGACTACTACGGGTATATCAAGTATTTTGGAATCCCTGACTCATGTCCTTTTGAAGCGGTATGTATCATCCCTACGCTTCTTTGTGGTTCTGGTTTTATAGTTCGATTCCAACATAATGGCGGCTATGAAGTACCTACGTTACTCGCCGCGCAGACTTCACCACTCATATGAATTTGCTATTGCGCAGCGATTCGCCTCGTGTTCCAAGACGCCATGAAGTTTGAATCGAACTACTTACCTACATGTTTTGTCTCTTGTCTGTCATGAGATTACGATTCGCAGATCAGGCACTGTTTAGTTGATTTTTCATTAGGAGTTTGTCAGTGAAACGAAGTTTGGATTGTTGTTGGGTTGTCATATTTTAGATACTTGC
Source organism: Polia nebulosa (assembly GCA_951329385.1). Classification (NCBI taxonomy): domain Eukaryota; kingdom Metazoa; phylum Arthropoda; class Insecta; order Lepidoptera; family Noctuidae; genus Polia; species Polia nebulosa. The sequence continues at coordinate 15,854,200 of OX589610.1, read as the reverse complement.
TTATGCCCATATAAATGAACAACTTTCTTCAAAGTATTAAATTTCCAAAAAAAATTGGACCCCCCATACTTTACTAATTTTAATCAGTTGATGGTAACTTTGTAAGGAAATTCCATTTTTTTTTTAAAGAAGATATAAAATTTTAAATAAATATGTCTGTCCCTCTCTCGAAAAAGACGTTTTCTATGACAGCAGTAAGGGCGTACCGACCTTTGACGTCAGAGCCCACGTCGGAATTCTTTTTCTGTCAACTTTGAGGCTTTATAAAATCGTCGCTGATATTTTAAAAATCTTTCATCATCATCATCATCAGCCTTTTAATGTCCCCACTGCTGGGGCACAGGCCTCCTCTCTGTGAGAGGTTGTGGGCCGTAATCTACCACGCGGGCCCAATCCGAAGAATCCTTCGTATTTGTATAATATAGTCAATAAGTATTTTATTTAGCAGAAAATAAATTCATACTCCCTGTTACGCCAGTTATTTGTAAGTCCCTATAATAAATAGCCACCAACCGGGTACGAACCCATACTCCGGGCTGCTATTGAGACTAAGCAGCATTATTTATTTATTTTTAACAAATGATTTTCATCCTCGAAAACAATAAAGGCCTTACTTATAAAAAATAACAATGTGAATAGTTTAAACATCGATTAGCAAGTTCTTAATTCAAAATGCTCTATGGAGAATTTAAATTTAGAATCCACTAGTCAGTATTTATACAGGGTGTAAAAAGACACATCACAAAGCCGTTAACCATGCATACTGTACGTCTAACAAAGTAGCTTTGCTCAAAAATTATTTCTGGGAAACGACTTTCATTTTTAGGTATGAAATAAAAAACTATTTTTTATTGTGCGCAATGTAACGCGAACCCAGACAAGTGGAGTTAAACCCCGCCCCTTAGCTCTAAGCCACGTAGGTACTTGTCGGATACGTTTGATATTCATTGCGTTTTTGTAACTGCAAATGCGTATTATCTAAATTTTGAAAAAAAAATATCGAAAATTCAGGTAATGTTTGTTTAGAAAAAAGTTTAAAAAAATTGCGACTTTGACCTTCAATATCTCCAGATCCTGTGGATTCCCAGGTAAAGTCTAGCGGAAAAAAATATCCAAATAATGGGTAGAATATGTGGCTTTCGGCTTCGAAAACTGTCTTTTTACACCCGATATAAGCTTAGCTTAGCCGATATTGGTTAGCTATAATAGGTTAGTTTTATAAATTACGATGCATAACTTTATCAATTCACTTTTCCTTTAAAACAGGGTGACTATCCCGTCAAAGAGTTCATAGTGGATACCGACGATTTGCCACTGAACAGCAACACAATCGGCAGGTACCAAGCATTCCTCACCCTGTACAAGAACCCAGAGAAAGATTGCAAGACCAACAAGGAATTTATGTGTTGCCTAACTCTCAAGTTACTCATTGAGATGGATTAGTAAGTCAAATAACGGTGTTTAAAAATGTATTGAGTTCAGATTTTTGTGCAAAAATAAAACGTTACGTTCTTACAAGAAAATATGTTCTTATGTGTATTAATCTCTTTCCCTATAAATGTGGTTTCTTAATTTTCTAGCAGACTTCAAGGCCGATTTTCTTTCATTTCCAGTTTGTTTGCCTCGACTTTAACTACTAACTACTTTCTCTTTCTAAAATCTTATACGAAACTCATTCCCTTGCCGGTTCTTATATTTTCGAGCCGCTTAGGGTGATTCCTTTGACAGTGGGTTTCGAGTACTCATCTTTAAAGAGTTACGGAATTGGTTGATACAAACCCAACGGCTGGCTTTTACTTTGGCTAGAGAATAAGCATAGCCATGCAACGTGGCAATGCTGCAAGTATTATGGGCACATTACCAGTTGACAACGATGCGGCAGAACTTCGACGCCATATTTTACTTTGTTTTTAGTAGCTCTTTACTAACGAAACCTTAAAACAAACTACTAGACAACTGGTTGAATTGTTCTATGTGTATAAATACTGATAGTTCACTAAGCATCTTTAGATTTTCCATGGTTTTTCCATAGAATAGAGGCGTGAGTTCGTGTATGTGTATATAGGTTTGTGTGTATTTAGCAAATGAAACTCAATTCTTATTATTTATCTAACATTATATATTGACCCAGGACCTATTCGTTGTCTGGTTCATTAACATTCTCATCGTTGCTGGACTCGTACGAAACGGGGTCCTTCTTCCCTTGAACTTTGATGTCGTCTGAGCCTTTACCTGCGACCTTCTGACTAGTGCTTTCTACTTTGTCTCCTGTCTTTGCTTTATGTTTCTTAGATTTTGACTTCTTCTTGTGTTTTTCTGCTTTTTCTTTCTTTGGTTTTTCAGTAGTTGTTTTCTCATCTTCTGATTCTGAGCTTGAGTCTTTCTCTGCAGTTTTTTCTTTCTTCTCTGGTTTCTTAGTTTGGTCTTCGCTGAAACGAAAATAATTAATATAATATCGTACTTAATTGCTCTGTAAAGGTAATTTTAAAATATGTGATGTATACTCAAGTTGTCTCAGGGCTGCTTTATCTTCCTTCGTGTCGCTGTGAACGAAAAAATAATCGTAGTAGAATCGAAAGTTATTTAATATTATTTTTTATGTTTAGGTTCTTCTTATTCTGCTTTCATAACTTACCTATCGTCTGATGACTTGGAATCACCACTGTAACCAAAAGATATTATTGATATCGGTTATAGCTTTTATGCCTCAGAAAAATGATAAACCCAACAATATTATTCAAACCTTTCTGCCGCTGGTGTGTTTTCGGGTTTCTCATCTCTGTAAAATGATTAGAAAAACGATTATAATTAAAAAAACATTTTTTTAAAACAAGCCTTTTATACCGGCTATCTCAATTAAATTTGTACCTACACAAAATTTCGTGTCCGTGCTGTGGATCATTGAACTAAAGGTGTATTTCAGCTCAATCGGATACCAACAAATGGTCGATAAATGGTTTGCAAATTTTGACGGATAACTTACAAACTTAAGAACAGTCCAAGTTAAATAAAAGCTTGTAAAAAGAATTATGTACGTAGGTCATCTAGTAACTTATGAATATTCTCAAAATAATATACGATTTGAACCCATTCCTCACCAATTGGCCGGAGAAGACAGAATCACAAGAAAATTGGGGCAATATATACTATAAAAATAAAGATACAAAAAAAAACAATTACTTGTTAGCCACATCCGTCTTTGTTTCACCGCTATCGCTGAAATTGTTGCCAATAGATTAAATACTGCATTTCATAAAAAAAAACACGACTAAAGAAAGATAAAATACTTACTCCACATTATCCCAAGAAACGGACCATTCTTCGTGAGTTATACCTGACCGGAACACTCTTCTGCAGTTCTCCCTAAACACAGCAAAAGTAAATATATTTATTTATTTCTTTATAAAATTCAAGATTAGTACGGAAACAAAAATTGCAGAACATTAGATGTGCAACTTGTTTTTGTGTTGTGGGGACATGTTGCAGAAAATATTAAATGTGGCATTGCTGTTGGCAACACTTACACACAGCTGGCAAAACGAACGAACGTTTTCGGGGCTAAACAAGGAGAAAAGCTTCAAAATACTTACTCGACATCCTTGTGAATAGCACAAGATATAAACTGGCGATTCCTATACACTGAGGTATACAAGAAGGGTCCATGACAGCTGTGCGTTTTGGGGTCAATTTTGCAGGCTGAAATTACTCCAATAACTTTCTCTTTGCCCTGGTATCGCACTATCAATGGTCCGCCGTGGTCATTCTGAAAATTAGCATCAATGATAGCACTTGAATATCTAAGTCTTGGTAGATGATTAGGTAGGTACCCTAGTAACCCAGGGATGTTCCCGAAAAGGCCCAGAGATGTGCCCGAATAGGCCCAGGGATGTGCCCGAATAGGCGTTGCACAGAAGAGGTTCCGGGGTGGTCTTCTAAAAATCACGGAGCCTCTTCCATATGCTGATGGTGATCACCAGGGTGATTTTGGTAAGGTAAGAATCCCACACTCCTAGGTCTTTTTCTTAAAAGTCCAGGTGCCTTTGGAAGGTTTCCCCTCTCTCCTCCCTGTAAATTCTGAAATTAATCAGATACTAACCTCACAGAAACCGCCTTGCATCGACGATCTTCTCGCTGTGTAATCATCAGGATCCTTTAAATGTCTGCCCAAGTCAACGTTGAGTGTCTTAGTTGGAACTTCTACGTCTGTTTGGCGTCTACTGTCTACATCCGTGCAATTAGCGTATTTTTTCTATAAAATAATCGTGTAATTTTACTGTTTTAGCAGTTTCAGATACACCAAGCGGTCGGTCCTAGTAGTACCTAACTAGGAAATAACATCCCTCGCACAGAGAGTTGGCCGTAAACGACGGTAGTAGAGTATTGGTTCACTTTCTTAGAATTCAATCTCTTATCAGAGAAATGCATACAAAACCAATGAAGAAATAGGAACAACTTTCGGCATTTTTAAAGGGGACGCTTATGATCCAAACGCATGAATCAGTACTAAATTTCTAGTTATGACGTGCACTGATTTTATGATTCGTTTACAGAATGGTGTAAGTTTGTTGCCTTTTCCGTTTGTCTATTGTTTTCAGTTTATAACGCATTATTTATTTCTGATTAGAATTTCTTTCTTTGCATTTGTTTTTTTTTAAACACCCCATTCGCCATATCTTCCTGTAACTACCTATGTACCCATAGGATAATTAATAACTCAATACTTACTCGCTGTCCCGGCGAACTTCGTAGCACCTCAGAATCAATAAAAAAACCCGTTTCGTACAAAATGTTTGTGAAAATTAATTTTCTTCATATTTTTTTTTTCTTGAATGTTTCCGATGTTTCAATAGTTATTCTGCTATTCGGAGCGGAGACAAATCCAACAACTCAAAGATCAATAAAATCGATCCAGCCGTTCTTGAGTTATAAATGGTGTAACTAACCCAACTTTGTTTTATATATAAAGATATGAAAAAGTAACTTTATCCAAAATTGAAAATAGAAATAATTTTTCAAATACGTTCAAAATTATGTTTTTTTTTTAAATTATGTAAGTAATATTTCAAATCTGCGAAAGTGTGGAAGGGGAGACTGTCAAGTACCAACAGAAAAAGGACGCACACACTGACATGTGACGTCACAGCCATTAGGTTACGCGCGTAAAAAAGAGATAGCGGGATGTTCCCACTCTTCCTCATACCAATATTTAAAATGCTGATTAATGATAGAATAATATCCTATTCTTACCTCGCACAATTCGCTAAGCCTTTTCATGACATCTTTGGTACAGATCATGTACTGTGTGATAATTTCCCTGAATCTTTGAGCCCATTTCTTAGCGCATTGCTCATTGTCCATAATGCACACTTTGGCTTCTTGTAGGCATTTGTTGTTTTTGGGTATGTGTGGGCCTTGGCGGCGGTATACACCCTGGGAAAGAGAATTTTGTCGTAAACATAAATAATGATTTTAGATGGGTTACAAGTACCACTTTTACACGTCAATATTGTTACGAGCTGGGTATGAGATAAATTATTTTACACCAATTAATTAACCAAATATTCTTTATTAACTCAACAACTTATTTACACAAACACTAAATCGCTAATAATCACTATTCTCTTCGTAATCACTTGTATTCGCTTCCGTTCGCATACGTAGTCGAAAACAGACTGACTCACTCGCCCGCCGTCCGGCCTATTTATACGGTCATGGAAGTTTCCAGAACATTGTCGAACTATCTTATAGTGGAATATTCTAGAAACATCTATGAACTTCTACACAGTACCACAATGAAATGTTCTCGAACCTAGTGGAAACTTCTGGAAACTTCGACCACATTCTCGAACGTTCCAGTGTAATACGGTCGACGTAACACTGCCCCCTCCTTAGACATGCTCGTCCCGAGCATCATTAGTCCCGTAGTATCGTGCCAATCGGTCTACATGGACTATCTTAGGCGCACCTCGTGGACCCTTCTGTATTCGGTAGGTAACATCGTTGATCCTGGTCACGATTCGGTATGGTCCATCCCATTTTGCTTGCAATTTGGGAGACTTCCCTTTGCTGCGCACTGGGTTTTGCAACCACACCAGTGAACCCTCGTCAAAACCTCTATGGTTTGCTTTCCGGTCGTATCGGGTCTTCATCTTATCAGACATTTGTTGGCCGGATTGTCTGACATGCTCATATACATCGTTCAACTTGTTACGCAAGTCATTCGCATAATCGGTTACACTGCGTGGGGCATCAGGGGGGGTTCCGGTGATTAAATCTGCAGGCAACCGTAATTCCCTTCCAAAGTTCGCGAAGGCTGGTGTCACGGTCGTACTTTCGTGAACTGCACTACGGTAGGACAGAAGAAATGGCTGTATGTGCTTGTCCCAATCCCTTTGCCTGCTTTCCACAACTTTTGCCAGATATCTCTCCAACGTTTGGTTGAAACGTTCTACCATTCCATCAGATTGCGGATGGTAAGAAGTGGTTCTGGTCTTGTGAGTTCCATCAGTCGACAAGTCTCCTGGAAAACTTGTGATTCAAAATTCCTCCCTTAGTCGCTGTGAATTTCCAAGGGTACTCCAAAACGACAGAAGACTTCCTGAACCAATTTATCTGCGACTGTTGTTGCTTCTTGGTTGGGAATGGCGAAGACTTCTGGCCACTTTGTGAAGTAATCCATGACAACCATGAAGTACTTGTTTCCGTTTTCACTTTCCGGAAATGGTCCTGCAACGTCTAGTGCTATCCGTTCCCAGGGGGCTCCCACGTTGTATAATTGTAAAGCACCTCTGCTGCGTGTCTGGGGTCCTTTCACAGCCGCACAACTGGTACATTTGCGGCACCAGTCCTCAACATCCTCTCGACAGTGAATCCAGTAAAACCGCTCTCGTATCTTCAGTAGAGTTCTTTTTACCCCCATATGTCCTCCTGAACATCCATCATGGTAGAGCCGTAAAACATCAGGTACTTTGGCTTTGGGGACAACAATTTGTAGATGACAGTTGTTTCCTCGAACGTTTTCCCATTTACGGCACAAGACTTCATCCTGGATAACCAAGCTGTTCCATTGTGCCCAATAACTCTTTGTGATGGAACTTAACGCCGCAACATCACTCCACTTGGGCTTCAGAGCACCAGCTTTAATCCACTCAAAGATCGGTTTGCGGTCCGTGTCATTTTGCTGAGCAAGCTGTAGGGTTTCCTTCCATTCATTGCTGAGATCCATTCTTAGCATCCTCACGGGCACTGCCTCCTTAGTCTCTTGCTTGGTGCAGTGCTTACAATCTTCTGGGCAAGGTCTTCTAGACAGTGCATCTGCGTTACCATGAGTTCTCCCACTACGATGTTCAGTAACGAAGTCAAACTCTTGTAGTAGTTCGATCCATCTTGCCACTTGTCCTTCTGGATTCTTGAATTGCAATAACCACTTTAATGCAGCATGGTCAGTTCGCAATTGGAATTTCCGTCCAAGCAAATATTTACTGAAGTGCTGCAATGTCCTTACTACGGCGAGTAGCTCCCGTCTCGTAACGCAGTAATTTCTTTCCGGTTTGGATAAACATTTGCTGTAGTAAGCTATAACAACTTCTTGGTTTCCTTTCCGTTGAGACAACACGCCTCCAATTCCGGTATTACTTGCGTCTGTGTCAACTATGAAGTCATTTTCAGTGTCAGGATATCCCAGAATAGGTGTATTGCACAGACGTTTCTTTAATTCCTGAAATGCGATGTTACAGTTCTCGTCCCAACAGAATTGCTGCTTTTCCTCAGTGAGTTTGTGTAGAGGTTTTGCAATGTCGGCAAAATTTTTGACAAACCGTCGATAGTAGGAGCACAAACCCAGAAATGCTCTGACCTGCGTCTTGTCTTTCGGAACTGGCCAATCCTTGACGGCGACAATTTTCTCCGGATCTGTCTGGACTTAACTTAAGATTTGCCATCCGGATTTTTGACAACACTCGATTGAGGTTTTGAAGATGATCTTCAAATGTACGGCCCACGATAATGATGTCATCTAAATAGACAAGACATGCGTCTCCGATCAATCCAGCAAGTACTTGCTCCATTAGCCTTTCAAATGTCGCAGGAGCATTGCACAATCCGAATGGCATAACTTTAAACTGCCATAGCCCCTTTCCTGTTGAGAATGCAGTTTTCTCCTTATCCTTAGGGTCTATTTCCACTTGCCAGTAGCCACTTTTCAGGTCTAGCGTGGTGAACCACCTCATTCCACTCAGTGTATCCAATGTGTCGTCGATCCTAGGCAGTGGGTAACTGTCCTTTTTCGTGACGTCGTTCAATCGTCGATAGTCCACACAAAAGCGTGTGTTGCCGTCCTTTTTCTTCACCAGGACCACAGGAGAACACCATGGACTCGATGAAGGCTCTATAACACCATCCTTTACCATGCCCTCAATCATCATTTCCACTTCCTTTTCACGTGCAACCGGCAGTCTTCTTGGTCGTTGACGGATTGGTAACTCGTTGCCAGTATTAATTTTGTGCTGAACCAGTCCTGTTCTTCCTATGTCAGCATCATTTGTAGAGAAAGAGTCGGCGTACTGAAGTAACATCTTCTTAGCTTTATCCATTTCTACTTCCGTTAAATCGCAGTTTTCTAAAAGTGTTGACACGTCAAATTTCAGGCGGAAAACTTTTCCTAATGGTACACCTTCCATGAAGATTTCCTCTGTACCACACTTCAATACTCCTTGATCAACGTCGATCTCACAACGATGTTTCCGCATGAAGTCTAATCCCAGGATGCAATCGTCCACTATGTCGGCCACGATGACATTATGCCGATAGAATTTGTTACCTAATTTTAACTCCACCTCCTTTCTGCCTCGGACGATTATGTGCTGACCGGTAGCTGTCAGTAATTGTATACGGTCGTGGTTATTGAAGAAGTCCCCAAGGAACCGACTTGCTAGATGAGAATTGACGACCGTGTGAGAAGCTCCAGTATCCAACGTCAATTTGCATCGTTTTCCGTTGACTTCGCCTTTGATGATCAGGCTGTTTCCGTCATGGGCCTGTGAGATTGAGATCCTCGGGGCTCTTTCAATACCAGCCAGCACCCGCCCCTCAATCCTGGCGTTTACTCGTTTCCCTGCTGTTGCTGGGCAGTCGTATCAGTCGCCCTATCTTGCTGGGATTGATTTTCTCTCAGTGTGCTTCGCTTTGGACAGCTTGACCGAAGATGACCCCTTTCTCTATAAGTGTAACACCTAGGGCTATACCCTTGCGGACGATCGCGTACAGGTGATGCCACAACCTCCCTGATACGGTGTGTTCGATGACCTTGCCTCACTGCCTCTACTTCCAAGGCATGGGCCAAGGCGTCCTTCAGTGTCTCATGATGCCCAAGTCTTACAGCGGCTCTAACTTCCAAGTCACGTATTCCGTCGATCAACGCCTGTACCAGATCGCCATTGATGAGTGCAGGGGCAGACTGGTATGCCTTCCGAACCAACTTTTCAACTTCCAAGGCCCACTGCTGTAGGTTCTCGGCACTACGTTGCACACGATCTCTTAACTTAGCGCGAAATACGTGCTCCAAGTGTGCGTCACCATATCTGGACTCTAAGGCTTCCAGCAGCTGCTCATAGGTCACATCCTTGCCAAGAGCCTCAAGTATGGTTAGGGCCTGGTCTCGGAGGCCTAAGGTTAGCGCGGTCATAGCTTGCTCTTTGGTCCACCCATTCGCCTTCATAACGGCTTCAAATTGAATTTTGTAGGCCGACCATGAAGATGTTCCATGAATGGCGGCACCATAAATCCACGTGCCGAAGGTGCAGCAACCACTGAAGGCACAACCCCGTCTCCAGCCCTAAGTTCACCTAAAGCCTTCTTCACCCCAGCAATCTGAACTTCAGCTTCTGCGATACGATTCTCATGCTCCTTCATCACCTGGAACTCCTTGCCAAGTGTTGAATGAAGGTCTTTTATGAGGAGCATCTGCTCTTCTTGGCGGCGAGCCTGCTCCTCTTTGTCTTGGTGAAGCTTCTCTTCCATCCGGCGGGCCTGCTCTTCTTGGCGGCGGGCCTGCTCTTCTTGGCGGCGGGCCTGCTCCTCTTTATCTTGTTGAAGCTTCTCTTCCAACCGACGGGCCTGCTCTTCTTGGCGGTGGGCCTGCTCCTCTTTATCTTGTTGAAGCTTCTCTTCCAACCGACGGGCCTGCTCTTCTTGGCGGCGGGCGTGCTCCTCTTGACGACGAGCCTGTTCCTGCAACAGCACCATTAGCGCAGACAAGTCTGGCACCGCTGGTGCCGAAGAAACTCCACATAAGCCAGCGACTGGCTCTGTCGCAGGCTGAACACCACCCGGCGTCTGTATCGGGGAATCTCCAAACCGCCTCTGATCCATGTCTTGCTGCCGTTGACTCCTTGTACGAATACCCTCCGTGTCGTCCTTTGGTAAAATTGGCATAATTTATCCCTCACTTCTGACACCAATTTGTTACGACCTGGGTATGGGATAAATTATTTTACACCAATTAATTAACCAAATATTCTTTATTAACTCAACAACTTATTTACACAAACACTAAATCGCTAATAATCACTATTCTCTTCGTAATCGCTTGTATTCGCTTCCGTTCGCATACGTAGTCGAAAACAGACTGACTCACTCGCCCGCCGTCCGGCCTATTTATACGGTCATGGAAGTTTCCAGAACATTGTCGAACTATCTTATAGTGGAATATTCTAGAAACATCTATGAACTTCTACACAGTACCACAATGGAATGTTCTCGAACCTAGTGGAAACTTCTGGAAACTTCGACCACATTCTCGAACGTTCCAGTGTAATACGGTCGACGTAACAATATTTTTTGTGAGTTTATTATGAAACGATTTTTACAAAAAAAACAACCGACTTTCAAAAAAAAAATACCTACACTAAAAATAAAAAAATAACTTTAATTTCGGTGTTTGTATTTTATTTCTTTGTTGACACCGACTTCCGTTTTTTATTTTTCACTTTTTAGTTGTTATAGCCCAGAACTAAAAACCCCAGTAACATGGAACGTGGAATTTAAACATACTCATAATTGGAGGAAACCGATACGTCATCTACGAGTATCTATACGTATTTTTGGTTTTTGTTTAGTTTTTCAAAAAAGCACTGAAGTAATTTCGATAAAATTTATATGGGACCACCTCTGGAGTATATGCTTTCGGATAAAAAAGAATTTTGAAAACCGGTCCACAACTGACAGATAAATCGGCGGACATATTTTAAAAAAAAACATACATACAGTCGAACATAGAACCTCCTCCTTTTTTCGAAAGTCGGTTAAATAAAAACTTTTTTACAAAAAAAAAACAACCGACTTCCAAAAAAAAAATACACTAAAAATTTTAAAATAACTTTAATTTCGGAAGTCGGTGTTTGTATTTTATTTCTTCGATATTTGACACCGACTGCCGAAATTAAAGTTATTTTTAATTTTTTAGTGTATTTTTTTTTGTATCTCGGTTGTTTTTTTTGTAAAAAAGTTTTTATTTTTCGCTTTTTAGTTGTTATACCCCAGAACTAAAAACCGCAATAACATGGAACGTGGAATTTAAACATTTGGAACACAAAAACGTCATCAAGATATGCGTATTTTTCGTTTTTGTTCAGTTTCTCAAAAAGCACTTGAGCAATTTCGATAAAATTTATATGGGACCACCTCGGGAGTATATTCTTTCGGATAAAAAGGAATTTTGAAAATCGGTCCACAACTGACGGAGAAATACATAAAAAAAAACATACATACCATCGAACTTAGAACCTATACTATACCCCCGTTATTATTTGAAATGTTCCAAGTGTCACTTTTATTTCTATATGTATGTTTTCCTTTTTTGTTTATTGGCACTTTGTTTTTATATACGTAAGTTTAAATAATTCTATTGTGATTTTGTGTGTCTTTTGTGTGCACTGAATAAATGTTTTATCTATCTTATCTATCTAACCTCCTCCTTTTTCGAAAGTCGGTTAAAAACTAAATGAGGCCGGTATTAGCTGACTAGCCTCAGAAGAAACACCGAAACAAACTCAGCGGTTCAAATTCAAATAATTTACTTATGTTCATACGATGTTGTGTTAGTTATAATAGGTAAGTCTGCTATGCCCCGCCATTGAGGTATACAAAATTAATTTATGAGTTCGCAGTCAGTCTCTTTTCAAGTCTGACAATTCGTAGGTAGGTAGGTACCTACGAGTACTAGATATCTACGAATTGTCACACTTGAAATCGTATGAGAACCATGTAGTAGAACACCACCACACAGATTTGAGTGGACATGCCCAGTCAGTGCAAGCATTTTTAACCGACTTTAAAAAAGAGCAGGTTCTCAATTTGTCTGTATGTTTTTTTATGTTTGTTACGCGATATCTCCGCCATTTGTGAATAGATTTTGATTGATTCTTTTTTGTATGGTAGGTCATACTTCAGAAGTGGTCCCATATAAATTTTATCGAAATTGATTCAGCACTTTTTGAAAAAATCAACGTACCTAAATAAAAAATATGTATACACAGATGACGTTTTGGTTGTCTCCAAGTGTTCGAATTCCATGTTATTGGTGTTATCCATTCGGGCATAACTTTAATATTTAGTTTTACTTCTGGTGTACAACATTAAAAAAAAAAAAAAAAAGTGAAAAATAAAAAACTTGTTTCAAAAAATACAACCGACTTCTAAAAATTGCAAAATAACTTTAATTTCGGAAGTCGGTGTCAAATAACGAAGAAACAAAAAAAATATATACACCGACTTCTGAAATTAAAGTTATTTTGCAATTTTTACAAGTCGGTTGTATTTTTTGAAAAAAGTTTTTATTCAGTTATCGTGTAGCTCACTCAACTCAAAACTTTATTCTAAACAAGCTGACCCGATAGACGTCGTTCTGGCAAATATTGGCAGCTAGGAACAATTTGAATGTGGTGCTTACGATTTCCCGTGCAGTTTTTAAAATGTTTCTCTCTAAAAACCGTTCTGAGACTTCAACGAATAGTTCAAAAAAAAAAGTTCAACCAAATAGGTCTAGCCGTTCTCGAGTGCTGCGTTTAGCAACACAGGTAGAGATTAATTTTATTTACGAGTTTATAGATACAATCAATCTGCTCGCGCCTTTTCCCAACTATCTTGGGGTCGGCTTCCAGTCTAACCGGATGCTGCTGAATACCAGTAGTTTACATGGAGCGACTGCCTGTCTGACCTCCACAACCCAGTTACTGGGCAATACGATACCCCTTGGTAAGACTGGTTACTAGGCTTTCGGGCTTCTGACGACCCGTAACGACTGTTAAAGATCCACGAATGACAGCCGGGACCAACGGCTTAACGTGCTTTCCGAGGCACTAAGGAGTCTCGGTATGTAAAGATCGCCCGTCCATGGACCAACCCCGGCAAGCGTAGCTTAACCTGATGGATCGACCCGTGCGGCTGTTATTACTTTAGCCACGAGCTCCTTAGATTAAATGCGTATGTAAGTCATAAAGTGTTCCCTGTCTAAATAAACCCTTACTTACCTCTCTAAAGTTATTGCCGCTTCCCCATCCCGCGATCCATCCTTTGGTTCCTGGCTTCTCCAAGTCCCTACTAATGTTGTTATACTGAATGCAGTCAGTCGCGAATTCGCAGCCCTTCTCCTGGACTCCGAGTTTGAAGGCTTTATCTACTTTGACTATTGCGATGTCATTTGATGACCATTTGATGCTGTCTTGAAAGTCGAATTTGTAGTCTAGAAATAGAATTATAGTTTTAAAACTGGATTTAGAAGATTATTTTTACGTAAAATTATTTCTGCCCTTTCGAAGTTCTACAACAATAGCTCTGCAAACATAAAACTAAATACTGCAGGACCTTCATTTAGAATTGAAAAGGGTGTTAAACAGTATGATCCACTCTCCCAAATTATTTACGAGCACACTTGAGGAGATATTTTGAACTCTGGCAGCCGTCCATAGGACGACCAAGGGCTTTGAAGTCGGCAAAAAGAGGCTGACAAACTTCCGATTTGTACAACCGCGAGGGCTGGTTTGAGGAAGCACGGGAGAAGAGTTCCTGGACGGACTTGGGGGAGGCCTTTGCCCAGCAGTGGGACAGTGTAGACAGAAGTGAAAACTTGAACGAAATCCGCTGTCGGTGTCGCCGGTATCGGTTTGCACTTCAAATGAAAACAATCCGCTACGAGTGCTATGACGGTCGGTCGTCACCGACCGTCATAGCACTCGTAGCGGATCACCGTCGTGACGCTCGAGTTCAATAGTTTTTTCCCATCTCAAAAATGCCCAAAGCGCCTAAAGAAGTTTTCACTTAAAAAAAATTGTTGGCAAATAATAAACTTACTCTTAGGGATACATTTCCATACAACTTTGCGACGATGATGGCAGACGCACTCGTCGTTCTTATAATCGAAACTGTCAACGAATTTGGTGGTGCCAGAGACAATGTAGAACCTGTCAGCGTCTTCGACACACGCTGCTGAAGTCAGCACGTAGTACGGGTCCACAATGACTCCGCCGCATAACCAGCCACGGTATTTGTGGGCTTTGGCAGATTCTTTTGTCAGTTGGAGGTATACCTGGGTAATGAAAACAGCGTCAGTTTGACTTGGAGTTTCCTGGTTTTTAGACTAATAATTAGTATTGATGCAGTTGCATGCCAGCAACTGCAACAGACTGCCTGAAAAGTGACCTGTTTGGAAGTTTTTTTATAGTTTTGCAGTCGGGTTTTTGAAAATGTTCAATTTTTTTCCCTGCAGTTTAGTGATTTATATTTTTAAATTGCCGTTTTAAGCCCTTTATGTTAATATTACATTGTCACCAGACTTACATAAGTACCTTCCTATGCCACAGCTCTATCAGAAAGCAACAAAAAAAAATAGCCTTTATTTCATAAAAGAAGTACATTAGGATTTGTGTTCAGAAACCAACAAAGTGTTCGTTAAATGGTTCACAAATTTTGAAACGGACAACATCATACGAAAACAGCAAGTTTTAATAAAATTCAATCGCTTGTTTCGTTTTTCGTTTAATTTAAGTAACTAAAATTCTTGCTAAGATATTCCGTAATGTGATTTTAGAAAAGCACCGGCTTGGTTTCACCTATCAAATAGACTGTCTGAACATGATTAACTTGTTTCAAAGCCGGGTCTCAATGACCATTGGATCAGATGTCCCATGGTAACCGATGTCGACACGTGTCACCATATTGGTACTTATCTACCTCGGCATGGTGACGTCATCGATATATAAAGCACCGGCTTGGTTTCACCTATCAAATAGATTGTATAATATAATAATAATAAGCCTTTTTATTCCCAGGACAGTAACTAAAGAAGAGAAATAAATAGAATTAGTACATAAAACAGTTTAAAAAAAAACTAAAAGTTTCTGTCATGGCCCCTTACGGGTATAGGCCTCCTCCAATTGCCTCCATTTTTTTCTGGTGTTTACCGCTTTCAACCAGTTACTTCCTGTCATTTTTTAATATGTCGTCGATCCAGCGAGCTTGTGGTCTGCCTTTTGCTCTTTTATTGCCAGGGCCTATCCACTTTGTTACTCGGTTAGCCCATCTTTCTTGTGGATAGCAGGTAATGTGTCCGGCCCATTTCCACTTCAATCGCCGTGCGTGTGTTACTGCGTCTATTACTTTTGTCTTGTGTCTGATTTTCTTGCTGTTTTGTTTGTCCATGAGCTTGATGTCAAGGATGCTCCTCTCCATAGCTCGCTGACACGATCGTATTTTTGACATATTGTTTTTATATCAAATAGACTGTCTGAATATTATTAACTTGTTTCAAAGCCGGGTCTCAATGACCACTGGATCAGATGTCCCATGGTAACCGACTGGTACCTATCTACCTTGGCATAGTGACGTCATCGACCCCGCACCATAAACGATATCACTAGGAATTAGTTGATTAGTTTAGTTTTATTTTTATTTTTGCTTGGATACTAGGCTTTTGAAAATTAATGTGCGTTTTGTAATCTATGCAAAATAAATATTTTTTCTTTTCTTTCTTTCTTTCTTTCATCGATATAAAAAGCACCGGCTTGGTTTCACCGATCAAATAGATTTTCTGAACATTAATAACTGGTTTCAAAGCCGGGTCTCAATGACCACTGGATCCGATGTCCCATGGTAACCGATGTCAACACGTGTCACCATATTGGTACCTATCTACCTCGGCATGTTGACGTCATCGATATAAAAAGCACCGGCTTGGTTTCACCTATCAAATAGACTGTCTGAACATTATTAACCTGTTTCAAAGCCGGGTCTCAATGACCACTGGATCCGATGTCCCATGGTAACCGATGTCGACACGTGTATTGGTACCTATCTACCTCGGTATGGTAACGTCATCGATATAAAAAGTACCGGCTTGGTTTCACCTATCAAATAGACTGTCTGAACATGATTAACTTGTTTCAAAGCCAGGTCTCAATGACCACTGGATCCGATGTCCCATCGTAACCGATGTCGACACGTGTCACCATGTTGGTACCTATCTACCTCGGCATGCTGACGTCATCGATATAAAAATTTAAATTTCGCGATTATTTGGCCCCGGTAGTAATATGATATCGAAAGGTTCTTTTGCATCTACTTCCTTCTCTCAAGTTACATCCGAAAAGTGATTTGAAGTATTTTTTTTACACAATAAATTATAAGTCTCATTCTCATATCATAATTATAAGATTCATCGTCCCTACTTGCTTCGTCTACATACTTACCATGTATGCCCTCTTCCCCTTCTCAGTTCTCTTGCTGAACAGGATTCTCCTGCTGTCTACGACGGTGGTGTTCTCATAGTTCCAGCTATCGTCCGCTATCTCTTCCACTTCATTTAGAGCTGTATCGTTGCTCTTGGAGTGATGTTTCGAGTGGTGGTGTGCCTTCGTCGTGTCTTCTTTATTTTCGTTATCTTTTTTTGATGAATGTACTATTACTGGACCTGGATTAGAAAATATAGATGAAAATCATTTGAATAACCGTCAAAATAAGGATTGAACGTATATTAACAAGATACTTACCTAAAATTAAAAAGGTAGTCGCCAGGAGCAAGCAAAGTTTCGTCATTTTCAGTCAACGCCCGATCCAAGAAGGATCGAAAAAATTATTTGTTTTCAATCTCAAAATAAAATTGAGGATGTTAATTTTTTGGTCAATTTCCCAAAAGTTACGCTTTGTTGAAGAGAATTAATTATATGTTATCCGGAAATCGTCAGTTACGTACAATGTAATTAATTTTTTCAAGTTAAATGAATGAGCAAATAAATTGGTTTTGTCTTAAGAGTAAACTTTTTAATTATTACTTTTGGGGTTAATTTATTAGTTCCAAATACCTACACTCTTACGAACACGATATTATTCGTCAATAATCAATGATAGTCGAAACTTAATTTTATTTAAAGCGAATTTGAATTACTAACCCCAAGCCTTTTTATCCTGACCCTGTAATTTCGTCTTCCTATTTTAAATTCACTGAGTACTCGTAACAGCAACGTGGACCTAGTGACTTAAAATAACAGCCGCTGGCTAGTCGGTCCGTAGATGGGAAACCTCGTCGTCGTCGTGGTGACTTACATCCATCTTGAGAGCGAAAATTAATCTTCACATTGAGAGTAATTTAATTATGTCTGCCTCAGAATGGATGGAAGGAACGGGTCCCGCGGTACTAAGGAGCTACTCCTCATAGACATGGCCATAAGCCAGCAGGTTCGTCGATCTCACAAGGATTTGCTGACATGCTGGACAGATTATAAGAAGGCCTTTTCTCTATTTTTTTTCTTTTTTTTAACCGACTTCAAAAAGCAGAAGGTTATCAATTCGGATGTTTGTATTTTTTTTTTCGGGCATAACTCCGTCATTTACTGACGGATTTGCAAAATTCTTTTTTTGTTCGAAAGGGGTTTGTTCCGAAATGGTCCCATTTCAATTTCTTAGAGATCTGATGATGGGTTTCGGAGACAAACAACGGAAATCTTCAAAAATTGACAGGATTGCTGCGATCGTATGTATACGAATTGTAAAAACAGTTTAATGGGGAACCACAATTAAAAAGTGAAAAATAAAAAACTTTTTTACAAAAAAATAGAATCGACTTCCAAAAAAAGAGGAAAATAACTTTAATTTCGTAAGTCGGTGTCAAAAAACGAAGACACAAAACCAGAAACACCGACTTCCGAAAATAAAGTTATTTTCCTCTTTTTTTGGAAGTCGGTTCTATTTTTTTGTAAAAAAGTTTTTTTTCTACGACTGTTCCACATACATGGCTCATGAGGGTGTTGGAGATGTACAAAATAGATGCAACTCTGCGCACCTTCCTTGGGTCATGTATGGGGCAGTGTAAGACAGTCCTTCGCTATCCAGGATGTCGACCAATCCAGGGGAATGATGAGCCTATATGGATTAAACGGGGAATATTTCAGGACGATAGTTTGAGTCCACTTTGGTTCTGCTTAGCCCTGAATCCTCTAAGCACATTGCTGGAGGATTCAGGCCTGGGTTATCGGTTGAGAAGAGGTGGTCAAGCCATATCTCACCTTCTTTACATGGCTGACCAGAAACTCTTTGCCCCAACAATTTGTGACTTATGGAATTACTGAAGGTAGCAAAAGCCTCGACGACCACCTCTCGAAGCTGTCGTTGCGCAGTTGGATCAAGGGCCTGATACAGAAGGCAGTTCTCCTCGATACGACTCGCATTGTGAGGAGGTTCCTGTCCCTGGAGCCCTAACCACCGGTAGCTTGGACCCTGCTGGACACCGGCGGACTACTATTTTTTATATTTTTAAATGTTTTTTATGTTTCTTTTAAAAATATTTAAAAACGTAAATAATGTGTGTAAAAACAAACGACTTCCAAAAAAGAAAATACACTAAACATTAAAAAATAACTTTAATTTCGGAAGTCGGTGTTTGTATTTTATTTCTTCGTTATTTGACACCGACTTCCAAAATTAAAGTTATTTTT
Organism: Polia nebulosa; assembly: GCA_951329385.1. NCBI lineage: Eukaryota > Metazoa > Arthropoda > Insecta > Lepidoptera > Noctuidae > Polia > Polia nebulosa. Next base: position 15,835,220 of record OX589610.1, on the reverse strand, counting down.
TTTTTTAGTGTATTTTCTGTTTTGGAAGTCGGTTGTTTTTTTTTTGTAAAAAAGTTTTTTATTTTTCACTTTTTAGTTGTTATACCCCAGAACTAAAAATCCCAATAACATGGAACGTGGAATTTAAACATACTAGTAATTGGAGAAAACCAAAACGTCATTTTTTTTTATGTATGTCCACCGATTTCTCTGTCAGTTGTGGACCGATTTTAAAAATATTTTTTTTATTCGAAAGAATATACTCCCGAGGTGGTTCCATTTAAATTTTATCGAAACTGCTTCAGCGCTTTTTAAGAAACTGAACAAAAACGAAAAATACGTATACATGGATGACGTTTTGGTTTTCTCCAATTACGAGTATGTTTAAATTCCACGTTCCATTTTATTGGGGTTTTTAGTTCTGGGGTATAACATCTAAATAGTGAAAAATAAAAAACTTTTTTACAAAAAAAAAACCAACCAACTTAAAAAAAACAAAAATTACTTACACTAAAAATTAAAAAATAACTTTAATTTTGGAAGTCGGTGTCAACTAACGAAGAAATATAATACAAACGCCGAATTCCCAAATTAAACTTATTTTTTAAGTTTTAGTTTATTTTTGTTTTTTTAGAAGTCGGTTGTTTTTTTTGTAAAAAAGTTTTTTCTCAAAATCAGTTCATAAGGACATTCCTTGTTTGCCGGACTGTCGTCCGTGGGATCTGGAGGCAAAAGTCCTCGCGCACCTCTGGACCTTTGCCTCCAGATCCCACGGTGACAGTCTGGCAAGGAGACTCGCCGTCACACCGGAGACCGCGTGCGGTATCTTCGTTTCATCTGGATGGCCATGACCCTTTGGGACGCATTCAAAAGGCGAGCTGGTCGCCGCCTCAGGGAAAGCGCCCACACCGGTGCCACGTAAAGGGCCATGGACCGCACGACCCCCGCTTAGAGCCTCCGGGAGCCGGCTCTTAGGAGGCGTTTTGACCCCCCAGATTATAATATAATAATAATTTAATAATAATAATTTATTTTTTCTCGCCACAATACACATTAAATACATTGTTTATAGGCAACAAGTGGATACAGTAAGTATATTATGGGAGACTGGTGCCTAATCTAGGCTTGGGGCCTGTGTTTCAGGACACCAGGTCTCCACCCTTTAGGTTATTTAGCATTCAAAGCTTTAGCAAACAGTGGTAGCGAATCCTTTAACAATTATTAATCATGTTATATCTATATAGTGTTAGTTTGGTTAGTATTGTGTGGGGATGACGGAAAGTGTGAGTGTGTTTTTGTGTAGTGAGTGAGGATGTAAAATTTTCTGTTACCTGGACATATTAAAATATTGATGAATATAATATTATAGTTACTTTCATTAATTAAATATAGTATCATGAACTACACCGAAACTGCTAGAATGTTTTCAGTTTCAAGGTAGTTTAGTTCCTGAATCCAACTAGTTAATTTGATTTTGCATTTAATCCTATTAAGGTCATAAATAGATAGAATCCTGTTAATTTTGGTGTAAAGGTAATGACCGAGGTGGCAGAAGAATCGCCGAGAAAATTTGGTCGAAAGCCGGTTGCCATAACTGTCCACGGGGTTACATCGCCTTTTGCCACGCGACAGAGAGGAGGAATATGTTAAGAGGCCATGCTGCTTCATAATTGTTTGTTGAATGAATAACTGGCGCACTGACAGGACTTTCGCTTCTTTGTATAGGAGGGTGGTAGGGTATCTAAAAGGCAGGCACAGTGATACTCTCAAGATGGCTCTCTGCGCTCTTTCTAATTCAAGAATAGTGTATTTTGAAGCACCACCCCAGGAAGTGATGCAGTAAGTCAACAAAGATTGAGCTAGAGCATAATACACCGATTTCTTCACCTTTTCCTCAGCCACCCGTCTAAGGCTCTTAAAGACGTATATTAACTTCCGCGACCTGCCACTCAACACGGTAATGTGCTTGTGAAATTTTAGTGCACTGTCTATGATAATGCCCAGATACTTTACATTATCGGCTTTATCGATGTGAGGGCAAGTACAGGTGGCGCAGTATGGCATCAAACAAGTGTGAGCAATGATGGAAAGCGGAGTAGTCAGCGGGGTTGGCCTGTTATGTTTTATGGAGAATGACATAATTGGTTTTTGCCGCATTTAGCGTGAGGATATTATTTTGTAACCACTCAGATACCTTATTGAAACCTGACTGGGCAAGCCCGTAGACTTCACTCCATGTGGCTGCGCTAAATAACAGTACAGTATCGTCCGCGAAGGTAATAATTTTACCCCCAGGAAGAGTGAGCATACCCAGGTCGTTTATATATATAAGAAAGAGGGTTGGACCCAGTACGCTGCCTTGAGGCACGCCGTTGGTAACTAGGCGCTCGTCACTGACGTACAGATAGTCCTCAAACAGTCTTAATTGGACCCCCCTAATTCCAAGGCATTCCATCTTCCGAATTAGTATAGGTACAGAAACCGTGTCAAAAGCCTTCGCAAGGTCCAGAAAAATCCCCAAGACCCTACGACCCGCATCCATGTTAGTGACAATAAAGTTAGTAAGATCATGAACAGCATCGGACGTCGATTTACCGGCCCTAAAACCGTATTGAGAGGAAGATAGAAGGTTATGGCTCTCCAAGTAATCAACTAGTCTGCCGTTCATGATCCGTTCAAGAATCTTGGATATCGCTGGGAGCACAGCAATGGGTCTGTAATTATTGACACGGTTTCTGTCCCCACCCTTATAGACCGGATGAACAATTGACTTTTTAAATGCTCTGGGGAATTGGCCTGTGTCGAGAGCGAGGTTGCATACGTAAGTTAAAGGTGGGACTATGATGGCTATGTGTTTCTTAAGGAAACTACTGGATATTCGGTCCCATCCCATGGCACAGTCACTACAGAGACCTAGTATTAAATTTGTCACTTCTGCTTCGTCCGTAGGTAACAATACCATGGATTGTGAATTATTGCAAGAAGCACTGTTCGGCGACAAAGCCGACCGACTCACAATTTTTTCAGCAAGGGTTTTACCAATATTTGCGAAGAAGTTATTGATTTCGTTAACCGATTGCTTTGGTGTTGTTGAAACCGATAGTAATTCTGAAGAGCTGTCTTTCTTTTCGACCCTATTCGTTATGTTGTTTATAGCCGTCCACAGATGTTTAGTGTTGTTGCCAGCATCACTAATTTATTTTTTATCATGTTCAATTTTAATTTTCTTTAATAATTTATTGCAGTAATTTCTGTATCTTGAATATGTCGTTTTTAAGATTAAGTTTTGAGGGAGAGAGATTGGGCAAGAGCCGCTTCAAGTTAGCCCCGGCCCGCTCCAGTCTGGGAGCCAAACATCGGAAGTGATCCATGAAGTACCACCGGCTGTTGAGGACGAGTCCCAGGTACTTACTTCATCGTCCCCTCGACGCCGATGTGAACCCCTCGGGCCGATGCCTGCCTGGGGTCGCGGATAAATTCGGAATTGAGTTACAGCGGCCTTTGGCACAAAGGCAAAGAACAGGGGTGGGTTTTAATCAGTAAAAGTCTGACACGCCTTAATTGACTTTCACTACACAAAAAAGAAAAGGACATTCCTTGTTCTTTGCCTGTACCCTTCTTCTGTATAGAGCCTGTTTCTTCACTAGATGTGCCATAATACGGGTGCTGTTTGTGAGAACGGTATGTTGGCTCCATTTGATGCTTGCATGGACATTATCTTAGAGTATGTTTTCGTGCCCACATTGGCTACAATTATTTTTTTAAATTATTTTATTAAGTACAACTGTTAAATAGATAATCTTAACATACCATTTGTTAAACTGCAAAGCAGTTTCTCGGCAGTAGGGTCTCGTAGCTTTCGCACGAGGTCACACTAAACCAAATAGTTCCTAATTATATTTAAAACTAACTTCTGCTAGCGGATTCGCCCGCGTGAAATTAGTACCTACCTCCTTCCTCCGTTGTAAACTTTCAATCCCTTTTTCACCCCCTTAAGGTTTGAATTTCTAAAAACCCTGTCTTGGTGGATAGGTATTCTTCACAAAGAACAAACCTCTAAATTTCATGTCTCTAGGACCAGCGGTGTAGGCTGTGCGTTGATATATATCAGTCAGTCAGTCAGGACTTTGAATTTTATATATACAGATGATATATTCTACGTTAATATACATATATGGCTAATAGCACTAAATAAAAAAAAGTGTGTGTGTACCTACTTATGTACGCACGTAAGAAGTTAAACTTCTTTGGCGTAACAAGATAAAAAACCAAACTGTCACAAAGTTTACAAAAGGAAAACAATCATTCTTCATGAACCACAGACCATAGCTAACTTCAGGGTGTCGGTTTTTTGTGACAGTGTGCGCGCGCGTCGTAATTTACTCTCATCATTTTTTCCTAACGCGCCAAAAGAAGTATAACTTCAAAAACTGAGACTTTGGATCTGCAAGCAACAACTTTTTCGTATCGGTGGTACCTATTACCTGACGGATTTGTTGCCACATACCATTGCCTCTCCTACAGCGTTGTCAGTCGCATATCAATTATTTGCGTCGGTAAAATATGGTACGTCCAAGAGATGTTACAATGGTTAACTAAGTGCAAAGACACATTCTGCCATTTAGTGATGGCATGCAAATATTTGGTCGATAGATCGTGTTTTAGTAGCAGAAAGAAACAGTAGTAGTAGCATACAACTAGCAACAATTTTTTAGAAATGGTTTAGATTAGGTACATGTTATGTCTATTAGGAAAGACGAATAAAAGAACACGCAGAAGTCTCGTCAAAGTCATTATTTATTTAATTCATATTCAAGTTGTAATTGTACTGGGTGTCTCAGATAAAACTCACTTTTGTAGATGCATTTGTATAAAATGATCAAATGTACCTATTTATATATTCACGTCAAATTAAAAAAATCTGATTTTGTAATTTAAGGTCAAAGCTCCAAGGTAGCCCGCGAAATTCAAATTTTCTTACGTTTTTTGGAATTTGCTGGTCAGTGTCAGGTATATCTAAGTCAAAATTTGATTTGCGGGCGTAGCAAGTATGTATTTATAGTTTATACTTACATTTGGAATCAATTCTAACTGAGAGAGTTGTATTGATGATTTAAATGATTAGTTGTATTGATGATTTAAATGATTATAATTCTATAAATACATAGGTACTTGCGACGGCCACGAATCAAATTTTGACCAAGATAAAACCTGACACTGACCTGCAAATTGCAAAAAACGTAAGAAAATTTGAATTTCGCAGGCTACCCTGGAGCTTTCACCATAACGTGAATAGAGATCGTTTTGAAAAGTGCCAGAGCCGCGAAGGACGATTTGAATATAATTATTTTCAAAAAGTAATATTCCCATGTCTTCAATTTCTGATTTTGTAATTTAACGTGTATAGATAAATATATTTGTATTTTTTTTTGTGCATCTTCAAAAGTAAGTTTTTTCTTGTATAATGAAGCCCCTTTTCGCAGTGACCTCTGTCCTCAGTCTATTTGGTTGATTGCTGCTTATCCACTTAAATTGATAGTCTCTGTAGTATACAATACATTCTGCCCCACCACCACTTCCTTTTCTGCATTAATACGTTTTGGTTGAGTCCTGGGTTCTATTTTCTTGGTTCCACTTTTTTCGGCTCTACAAAGGATTAAATGAAATAATTGTACATACTTTTATTCAAATTAGTGTGAGCAACTTTTAAAAAAAAACCGGCCAAGAGCGAGTCGGTCTCGCGCGCAGAGGGTTACGAACAAATCATATTTTTTCAGGTTTAAACTACATACAGGGTGTAACGGAAAGGTGTGGTCATATTTTAAGGAACGGTTCTGCCCGTGGAAGTGAACAACTTTCTCTAATAAAAAATAGGAAATTCCCAAAAAAAAAATTACACTTTCCATACAAAGTTATCATCAGCTGATCAATATTTGTATGGGAGGTAAAAAAAATTTTTGAGAATCTCCTCGGGTTTTCTTGAATAAAGTTGTATATTGATGGGCAGATGCAGTCCTTAAAATTTGACCACACCTTTCCGTTACACCCTGTATAGGTACTTCGTATAGGTTTTCCTGTCATCTATAAGTAAAGATCTATTTTTTTATCAAAAATTGGGGCCTAGTGGATTCGGAGATAATGGGGTAATGGTAATTTTTCATCTTTTTTTCTCAAATAACTTAAGGATCTACTACCGGCCAAGTGGCGCCCTCATTGAATAAAAAATCGTAGCATAGCACAGACAATAAATATTAAAGAATCCAACGTCACGTTTGTTACAAAGAGGATAAAGTATTTTTACGTTGTTAAAACAGGTCTCAGAATGTTTCGTATCCAAAGTAGTAGGCAAAAGCACAAAAAACGGCCGTTTCTGACACTTTTGCCTATTACTTTGGATACGAAACATTCTAATAACATGTGCCGCAAAACGCAAAAAACAATATCTTTTCAAAAATTAAAAAAAATTACTTTTTTTTTTTAAGGTCTCTTTATACTTAAACCCTGTCTGAAATCAGATATACACTATTTCTTTTAAAAAAAAGTTGGCAACCCTATGGGTAGCAGCATATATAGGGTGACTGGTAATTAGTGACCGATACTTAAACATGAGATTGTACTCATGATTACAAACAACTTTCCCAAAGAAACTTTTTTTTTATACGTGTTCACTTTTTTCACAATAACAACAGTTTGAAATTCGCGCGCGCGTGAGGGCTGCGACCGCCGCGATCAGCTGTTAGCACTGAGGCAAAGGGAGCGGTGCGGGTGGCGGGGGAGCGTGACGCTACTACTAGTACATTTGTCCTTTCCCGAGGTCAGACTATCAGCTGATAGCTGATAGATCGTGCCTACTTTTAATGTTACGGCGCGCGCGTTCCTAGATATTTTGTAGTTATGCATACGTTGCATCTTAAAAGTATTAGTCAAACACACTGTCTTTGAAAATATTTTTTTTATTTAGCAACAACCGAAACATCTAGGTACCTAGACTGCTTAGGTACACCGAAAATGGCACGTGGTGCCCGGCCAAGCGGGCTTGCGAGCCGTGCTCTGTACGATACGAGACCGCGTCTAACAGCTGACTGCAGCGGTCACTGCCCTCGCGCGCGCGCGTATTTCAAACTGTTGATAAAACTGAATAAGTATAATAAAAAAATAGTTTTTTTTGGAAAGTTGTTTATAATCATGAGTACAATCACGTGTTTAAGTATCGGTTACTAATTACCAGTCACCCTATATATTATACCGCTATAAACCAACTAACAAAAAAACCCGTCTGTAAAAAACAACTAAAAAGTTCCAAACAAGTCACTTTTCAAGCAGTCTGATGCACTTGGTGGCAGTTTATTTTAGCTCAGTTATTGATTTCAGGTCACCGACTTTTTTATTTTCTACATTTTAGTGAGTTATATTTTTGGAATTGCCTCCTCGAACCCTCTAATTTGATACCCAATGAATATAGTTCGTCGACTTTCATTTTTATACCACTCGTTTGGTATAAAAAGTGCCACAAAGGAACAAACATACATACATTAGGCTGATAAACACATTACCTTCCTTTGTGTCGTGCAGTCAGGTGAAAAGAGACCTGACGCCACAGTTAAAATTCTCCGCGCGATTTGAACAACAGCCCATGAAAAATCAACGCTGGGTGTCCGACGCCCAACAAATGCTGAGATGGTATAATGGGCACCTTAGACTATGAAAGGTTCTGCCCAGGGGTTGTGGATAAATTCGAAACAGAGTTACCGCGCCCCTGGGCACTCAGGGCAGACTCTTACTGACTAAAACTCACCCCTGTTCCTTAGGGCTGAGTTTTAGTCAGTAAGAGTCTGGCTAGCCCTTCCGCTCCACCCAGAGAGGGAGGTGTCATTGGACGATTTCCCAACACCAAAAAAAAATAAAAAAACTTAAAAGTTATAGACGGAGTGATCCAGCAATCTGAAGTAGCAGAATGAGAAGCCGTCTTGTATCTGTACACGCGAAATAAGCTCACATAGACAAAATGAGAAGCCGAAACGTCATCGTTACGTTCGTTAAGGTCACTCACACATTTTTACGATCATATTGGCCGATTTCACCAATTTTAAACGCCCAGTTTTCGACGTTTAGCTCTCTTAAACGCGTTTAGCCGCTTTCATAAAGCTGAAGAGTTTGTTTGGTTGAACGCGCTAATCTCGGGAACTGCTGGATCGAATTGTTAAATTATTTTTGTGTTGAATAGTCCATTTATCGAGGAAGGCTAAAGGCTATACTGGGTGTAACGGAAAGGTGTGGTCATATTTTAAGAATTGCATTTGCCCATTAGATGAACAACTTTCTTCAAGAAAACCGGAGGAAATTCTAAAATAAAATTTTACTCTCCATACAAATATTAATCAGCTGATGATAACTTTGTATGGAAAGTCCAATTTTTTTTGGAAATTTTCTATTTTTTTTCCGGTTCCGGTATCGGTTCCTAAAATATGACCACACCATTCCATTACACCCTGTATAACATCACGCTGCGACCAACAGGAGCGAAGCATCAATGAAAAATGTGGCAAAAACGGGAATAAAAAATCCTTTTGAGAGCTTCAGTTGCGTGCGCTGCGTAAACGGTTAGTTACGCAAAAAATATGTATGACGGAATTGTTCTCTGTTTAAAGTTCTAAAAAAAAGTCTACGACGGCATGTCTATCTTTTAAGGTTAACTCACTATAATCTTTTTTATGGTTTTTAGTTTTTACGCTAAGCTATATTCAGTAAAACTTAGTTTATAGAGCGAATGGTGAAATCGGCCCATAGTCTAAGATGGGCACGCAATTTTATTGTATCTTTGTGTAGGTACTTAGCTACTACTCTTTTCTTTTACATTTTATTTGTTGCTGTTAACCATCAGGCAGTTGCCCACACCCGGACCTGCGGACGGCGAGTAATGGGTAGCTCGCCATCCGATCAGTACCAGGCCCGAGAGTCGATGGCGCATAGTGTTCCACGCGCGCCTCAAAGAGTTGTCAGAGTTCATGACGAGGCCCGTCATGGCCGATGCCTGCCCAGGGGTTGAGGATAAATTCGAAACAGAGTTACCTCGCCCCTGGGCACCCAGGGCAGGGGAGGAACAGGGGTGCGTTTTAGTCAGTAAGAGTCTGATATGCCCTTCCGCTCCACCCTAGAGCGGGAGATGTCATTGGATGATTTCCCACCCCAAAAAAAAAGGCAGCTCCCCACCGGATACAACACCGTCCGATCGGAGGATCTACACTTTTCAACTGAGGTTGCGGGACTTTATACCCTGTTTCGTATACCTTTCTAAACGAACTAGCTTCTGCAAGTGGTAAAAAGTAGCCTATGTTTTAATCCAGGTTATAATCTATCTGTGTGCAAAAATTCATTCAAATCCCTTCTGCCGTTTTTCGTGATTGAAACACAAACATGCAAACTTTCGCATGTATAATACTAGCTTCTGCCAGCGGCTCCGCCCGCATGTTAAAAACTAGCCCGTTTTAATCCAGGTTATAATCTATCTGTGTGCAAAATTTCATTCAAATCCCTTCAGCCGTTTTTGCGTGATTGAAACACAAACTTACAAACTTTCACATTTATGATATTAGTAGGCAATAGGATTATTAAGGGCCTACCTCTGCATGAGTGGCGCCCTCATTGAATAAAAAATCGTATCTTTGCAAGGAAAATTAAAACTAAAGCATCCTATGTTGCGTTTGTTACTAAGAAGATAAGGTATTTTTACGTTGTTAAAACAGGACTCAAAATGTTTCGTATCCAAAGTAGTAAGCAAAAGTGTCAAAAACGGCCGTTTTTGGTACTTTTGCCTACTACTTTGGATACGAAACATTTTGAGTCCGGTTTTAACAACGTAAAAATACCTTATCCTATTTGGAACAAACGCAACATAGGATTCTTTAATCTTTATTTTCTACGCTTTGCTACGATTTTTTATTCAATGAGGGCGCCACTTGGCGGCTATATACGAATTAAACATAACTTACCCGTGCGCACGCAGCTCCATTTTTGGATACTTATGCCCGGACCAATCAAAGAAAGTTTCGGTCATTGGCGTCTTAGATGACCTCAACAACTTCCTGCATGTAGCCCTGTGATACACCAAAAATAATTGTTGCTTTATAAAAGAAGTCTTACGTTTTGATAAGTTCTAAGAATTAGGATTTTTGTGTGCTATTTTGAACAAAACTACTTGTTTTTTTGCGGATTGTCTGAAATAAAAAGGAAACTCTGTACTCCATTCACAATAGCATTAGAAAAAAACCGGCCAAGTGCGAGTCGGACTCGCGCACCTGTAAGTACCATTAACTATAAAAACGGCAACAAAATCACGTTTGTTGTATCCCCTTAAATATATATTTTATTCTGTTTTTTAGTATTTGTTGTTATAGTGGCAACAGAAATACATCATCCGTGAAAATTTCAACTGTCTAACTATCACGGTTTATGAGATACAGCCTGGTGACAGACGGATAGACAGACAAACAGACGGACTGACAGCGAAGTCTTAGTAATAGGGTCCCGTTTTACCCTTTGGGTACGGAACCGTAAACACAGGCACGTAGAAGCACGGATGCCAAACATTTTATGTCAATGTATTATTTTCTTTAATTTTAATTTGAAAACAGTAACAAAATATGACAACTAAATCACGAAAATGTGGCAATAACAATTAACAAGGCATCGCATTCACAATTGAATGACAATTAATGAGAAATCAGATGTGAAAGATCTATTTTGTGTGTTTTTTTGTGTTGTAGTTATTGTTGGTGTTGTTGTTGGTTGTGGTGGTGGTTGTTGTTATTATTGTTGGTTGTTGTTAGTTGTGGTTGTTGGATGTTGTTGGTTGTGGTTGTTGTTGGTAGTGTTGTTGGTTGTTTTTGTTCTTGTTGTTTGTTATTTTTTGTTATTGTTGGTTGTTATTAGTTGTGATTTTTGTTGTTTGTTGTTGTTAATTGTTGTTGTTGGTTGTTGTTAATTGTTGATGTTGTTTGTTAGTTGTTGTTAGTGGTTGTTGTTGTTGTGTTACTTTTTTTCGCATACATGATTCTATGGAGAAGGGAGTCAAGAGCGGTGGCGTAGTACTACAACAAGTTGGTAGTATTGTTAGTTGTTGTTGTTTGTTATTGATTGTTATTGTAGTTGGTAGTGTTGTTGTTGGTCGTTGTTGTTGTTGTTGTTGTGATTGTTGGTTGTTGTTGTTAGTTGTGGTTGTTCGTTGTTGTTGCTGGTTGTCGTTTTATTGATAGTGTTGTTTGTTGAAGTCGTTGTTTTTTTTTTGTGTTTGTTGTTGTTGTTGTTGGTTGTTGTTTGTTGATGTTGGTTGTTAGTTGTTGTTTGTTGATGTTGGTTGTTGTTGTGTTACTTTTTTCGCATAGATGTTTCTAGGGAGAAGGGAGTCGAGAGCGGTGGCGTCATGTCGTTTTTCGTCACGAGATTCTAGTCGGGTTTACTACCAAGCCGCGCCAATTGATGTTTCACTTAAAGAACAAAAGTTAGTTTCATTACTTGTAGGTAGGTACTAATTTCTCGCAAATGTGTTGAAAAACGTTGTTTGACACACGTGTGGATTAGTATTTACAAACTCGTACTAGTATCATAATAAAATAACTATTATATCCCCGAGGGTGTTGAAAGCTGTTCACTAATTGTAACCGATTGGAAATCCCATCGGGCACACGACCCAAGACGGATGTATGTATTAAGAAAATATCGGGTGTAAAAAGACAGTTTCCGAAGCCAAAAGCCACATATTCTACTCATTATTTGGATCATTGTTTCCACTAGATCATACCTGGGAATCCACTGGTTCTGGAGATATTGAAGGTCAAGGTAGCAATTTTTTTTTAACTTTTTAACAAAAATAAATTCCAAGTGTTATTACTAAACTTTTTTTCCAAACGAACATAACCTGAATTTTCAATTTTTTTTTTCGAAATTTCGAAGTAACGCATTTGCAGTTACAAAAACGCAATGAATATCAAACGTATCTGACAAGTACCTACGTGGCTTAGAGTAAAGGTTTAACTCCATTTTACTGGGTTCGCGTTACATTGCGCGCAACAAAAAATATTTTTTTTTCATACCTAGAAATAAAAGTCGTTTCCCTGCAATAATTTTTGCGCAAAACTATTTTATTAGTAAGTACGGTATGCGTAGTTAACGGCTATGTGATGTCTTTTTACACCCTGTATAACATACCCAAGAAAGCGGCTTGAGTATAATTATGTACGGTATATTTAACGCACCCTAATTCCTTATCGATGGCGCAGGTGACCAGGTTTCTGTAGCGATAAACGCTGGTGAAGAGGAAGGGTCCGTAGCAATTCCTGGTGATATCTTTGGTGAGGCATGCAGACATCACACCTATTACTACTGCGGTTTTACCTTGACCGATGATCAGAGGCCCTCCGTGGTCGTTCTAAAACAAATTAAACATGCACTACCGAAAACACTTAGTAATCAGTTGAGTATATGTGAATGGTAATCAAGATTCTGACGTCTCATGTGTACCTACACAGCGCACACTGTGGTGCGGTGGGGGAGTGGGGAATATCCCCCTCTCATACTCTTTCCTTGTTACTGCGAACCAGGACGGACGCGCGTGCGGTATATTAAGCAATGTGCCGATACATCAGAAAAGGTGACATGAACAAACAACATGCAACAATATAACTCGAGAAAGGTGGGTATACTTGTAAGTACAATCCTACCTATCCCTTCGGGGAATACCTACAGTCGTAATGTTATGTTATTTGAACTTCATGGACGAGGTGAGTACCGGCGGACTTAATGTCACAAGACATAATACGTTCTGTTACAAATACCTGACAAAACCCGCCGGTAGGAACAGCATTCTTCCTTCGAGTATCATGGAAGTGACCAGCGGTGTGGACCTGCAGCTGTCCAGGCTCTACAATCATCCTTCTAAATACATCAAGATCATCGATCGTTCGTTTCTCTTTCTTAGGGGCTTTATCTTTATTTTTTGCATCATCATCGTTATAGTCGTCTGCGTTATCGTTATCACTGTACTCCAGCTCCTTGCAGTTGACTTCGCGATCCTGTAATCGATGAAAAAATATTGAAGTTTTGCTTGAAATTATTGCCTTTAAAGTTAAACTAAAAAGCGAATACCGCAAAATCGTGAGACTGACGACAGATTGGCGACCAGTTTGTTGTACTTGGTACGAGTATGTAAATAGAAAAAAAAAAACAAAATCCTCTCGACCAAATTTCGATCATGGTGGCAAATTTAAACTGAGATTAAATAGTGAAGTAGCGTGTGCGCAGACACTGGTGCACTTTCTGTTCCTTTACTCTCATAGTCCGACTGAACGACAATCCGACACGACCGGGGAGAGATCAGGCGCAGGACCAACTGCTTTACGTGCTTTCCGAGGCACGGGGGTGTCACACCACCAACTTCTAATCTTTGGGCTGATACTGAGTCATTTCTGATGGTAAATCCCATTAGCACTTTTAGGCCGCGGTCACGAAGTCAGCGGGCGGCGGCAGCGGCGCGGGGAGTGGCGCGACAACGCAGACCCGGTCTCTAAGTCAGTTGTGTTATGTGAAATTAGTGACGACGAGAACATATTTTTCATACTCTTCCTAACGTTAAATTTATTTTGCAATAAATTACTCGTCAATGCAGCGCGCGGGCACCACTAGACTGGTGCGCATCGCTCGTACGCCGCTCCCCGCACCGCTGGCTTCAAGGCCAGTTCCTTTCCTTCTAAATCTATTCATTGAAACACGCCGCTCCCTGCGCCGCCGCCGCCGCTGCCTCGCGCCCGCTGTTTTCGTGTCCGTAGCCTTAGCCCGACCTGGGAATCCAACCCAGGACTTCACGCTTGGAAGGAGCACCGCCATGTCCTCGTGGATGCGATAGGTGGCGGCGATCTCTCGCGCCCGACCCTGGTTTAGGCCATGGTACGGAGCGAGACGGAATGGGAGGCAGTCTCCGCCTTTTGCGAAGCAGTAATGCTCGTAAAGGCGGAGGCGGGACGCGTGAGGGAAGCTCAACGGAGTGGCCCTCACGGCCCCGGCCACTACCACCGCAGGAGAGGTACTGGGCGTAGGACGTCGCGAGACGATTTCCGGCCACCGTAGACCCGAGCCTGCGGACGGCGCGCAGTGGGTAGCTCACCGTCCGATCAGCACCAGGCCCGTAAGTCGACGGCGCGTTGTGTTCCACGCGCGCCTCAAAGAAATGTTGTCAGTCACCACTGACGGGGCCCATCGTGGCCGGTGCCTGCATGCCTAGGGGTAGCGGATAAATTCTGAAAATGAGTTACCGCACCCCTGGGCATTGAGGCAGGGAAGCAACAGGGGTGGGTTTCAGTAAGTAAGAGTCTGACACGCCCTCCCGCTCCACCCAGAGCGGAGAAGTCATTGGATGATTTCCCAAACCGCCCAAAAAACAAAAAAGTACGTCATGCTCAACAGTCGGGCTTGGCGGCAGAAACAAGCAAAACTTAGAACTGAGGAACACGTCTGGTTGCTGTCACACTGCGTTATTTTACTGCTGATAGGAGCAAAGGACGACAAATAAAAACAAAAATATAAACACCAAACCTAATATTGTCTCTCTGCAGAGTAAACGCCTCTTCTTAAACGGAAAAGCTGTGAATATTTAACACATTTATACGGCCTTATTTATAAAAAACCGACCAAGCGCGAGTCGGATTCGCGCATGAAGGGTTCCGTACCATCGTACAAGATTATACGCGTCTACTTGTTGTCATTATTGAGATCGAGAAAAAAAGGACAAAAATCACGTTTCTAGTAGGGGAGTCCCTTTATTTTTTATTTTTATTGTTTGTTGATATTGCGGCAACAGAAATACATATTCTGTGAAAATTTCAACTGTCTACCCATTACGGATCATGAAATATAGCCCGCTGACGGGTGCGCCAAAGTTCACCTAAACTTTCAACTCCGATAATTGGAAATCCGAAAATGTTCTTCCTAACATTTTTCATCCTAACAATCACAATTCCTAACTACTCTGTCTCTAATGTTCATAATTCCAAAGCATTCAACTTCATAATGTCAGTAGCAATAAACATCTATTATACTTTTGTTTTCCTATATTTTCTCAACATAACCATCTTTTACACTATTATTCAAAGTCATATCTTTTTTGTTTAGATTTCTTTCCAAAATTAAATTTAAAAAAGTTGTACTGTTTTTATTTACTCTAAAGATCGTAAGTAACGAAACGTAATCGAATGTTTGTGTAAGATTAGCGCGAAAAAAACGTTTGACAGTTATCATTCGTCGTATGTTCTATTTTTTTTTTTAATTGTTTTGTTTTTTTATTATGTTACCTATTACACTACACACTAAACTTAATATGAATCACTCACTTAATCTTCACTTAGTAAAAAAGCAATGACAACTTAGGATGCAAGAGCGAGCGAAGCGTGCTCGAGACTTTGGGCACCCCGACTCGGACAGGTTAGGTTAGAAGGGGATGGCGGGGTCAAGAGAGCGAGCGAAGCGAGCGAACAGGCCCTGCCATCCCCTTCGTGGTTATTTTTTTATAAACCACTCAGAAGTAGGAGACCCGCGAAGCGGGGCTCCGACGACACGTGGCTCCATCGACATGCAAACCTAAAACATTATAGTTTTAGGTTTGCATGTCGATGGAGCCACGTAACATAAAAAATGCCGTTGCAAAAACAAACAAATGCTCAAATTAAAACTATAAATATCATCTTCTACCCACATATATTTTTTATTACACTTGGTAAATGTTTCTTTCTGAGTATGAGTGAAAATATTATGGTAATTATGTTTAAGGATAAAAGCGTTATGATAAAAAACAGTAGGAGTTTAAATATATTTACATTAATGATATTACTTATTAATTACAATTTTCGGAAACATGAGTGTTATGAACATCGCCGGTAGCACTACAAATAGTATGAATGAAAACTTTAGGATGAGAAATTTAAGGAAGAGTGATCATTCGGATTACAAATCATTAGGAAGAACAATTTTGGGTAAAGAACTATAGGTGAGCCAATATGGACCCCCCGCTGACAGATAGACGGACGGACAGCGAACGCATAGGGTCCCGTTGGTTACCCTTCGGGTACGGAACCCAAAAAAATTACCATGTGATTAGTTTAAACACTGATTAGCAGGTTCTTAATTCAAATTTTTCTACCCGGATGAAAGATAATAATTGTTGGTGGTATACTTAGTACTGATACTGATTAATCATAAAATTTGAAGGCGGTTCTGTGCTATAGGCAGGTTATTGAGAGAAGTTGTTAACTTGAATTTAGAATGCCGCTTAATGCACTATAACTAGGCGTAATATTTATGTTTAGTGAGTTTTATAAATAAGGCGGAGTTTAAAAAGTTCTGATTCTTTCTTCACCTTATTTGAATAAGTGAATGACTTCGAATGACTTCTCATTTAGATTATTATTTTTAACCGACTTCCAAAAGGAGGAGGTTCTCAATTCGTTTGTATGTTTTTGTTTTGACGTGACAACGTCTAATAAATCGATGAACGCCGGCTGCATGCACGAAAAAGTATCCCGTTACGCTCATTGTACGCATGCGCCGCATCTATATTTCATCAATGTTTTGTTATGACGTTGTCACGTTAAACTATCGTCCGTAAACCAACTTTACAGACAACCATTTTTTTTTTATATATTTGTTACGCGATTTCTCCACCACTTGTACCTAAATTTTGATGATTCTCTTTTTGTTTAGTAGGACATACTTCAGAGGTGACCACCTCTATCCTCTATCTCCATATAAATTTTATCGAAATTAATTCAGCACTTTTTGAAAAAAATCAACATAAACAGAAAATATGTATACACTGATGACGTTTTGGTTTTCTCCAATTATGCTCAAATTCTATGGGGTTATCCATTTGTGCATAACTTTATTAAGTATTAAGTTTTAGTTCTGCGGTACAACAACTAAAAAGTGACAAATAAAAAAACTTTTTTACAAAAAAAAATACAACCGACTTCCATATCAATACTAAATAATGCAAAATAGCTTTAATTTAGGAAGTCGGTGTTTCTAGTTTGGTTTGTTCATTATTTGACACCGACTTTCGAAATTATAGTTATTTTGCATTTTTTAGTATTGATGTATGGAATTCGGTTGTATTTTTTTTAAGAGTTTAATATTTCACTTTTTTGGTGTTGTACCCCATTCTGAAACTAAATTAATAGTAAAGTTATGCCCGAATTGATAGCCCCAAAAATTTGAACATAATTGGTGAAATTTGGGTGTATCAGGGTGAAGTGTACAAATCTGTATAGAATAGAATAGAATAGAATATTTATTGAATTATGGCTTACAAAAAGTTTACATTTAGTCTACAGGAGTAACATTTCCTATACAATTATAGTGCTTAAAAATAACTTTAATTTCTGAAGTCAGTGTCAACCCTAATAGCATTTATTGTTGGGCCAACAATAAAATGATAGCATTTATTGTTGGCCCAACCAAATGCCAGCAATAAATGCTATTAGGGAAATAACGAAGGAACAAAATACAAGCACCAATACTGACCGAACATAGGCTATTTATAGTTTCATCATCGGTGATATCTTTAGTGCAAACCATCTGTTCATCTATTACGAAGTGGTAGCGAGAGTCCCAGCGCTGTTTGCAATTCTTGCCCGAGATTAGCTGAACATCAGTTTCCATGAGTTCCGGCGAGTTTTTCGTAGATCGTAATTTCTGTAATTAGAACTAGGATTGTAGGTACTCAATAAAGGTAGAAACGGCGAACCAGTAAACGTGTGTCCTTCACCACACAATCTTCACCTTTGAAAACTTAATGAAAATAAATTTTGAATACGCAGAAAAATAGTCATTAAATAGTCACCAAGGTTAAAAAAATGGTCGCATTATGATTCCGAAGTTATAGCTATATGTTGGTAAGGATTGTATGGTTAAGGTCTCCACACGATCCTCACCTCAGTGCAAGCAAACGGCTGGGTGTATCGACGAGGTTTCAATTCCAAAAAATAGTCAAAAAATAGTCGTAACGCTATACCCAATCTCGAAAATAGTCATTAAGGGATTCCAGAGATATAAAGGTGTCTTGGTGAGGATTGCGTGGTGAGCCTTTCTCGCCACAATCCTCACCTGATTACCGCGGAACGCTTACGTTTTTGGATTTGAACTTAATGTCAAAAAATAGTCAAGAAATAGTCGTCTTCAACCATGATAATTTCGACCTAGTTTACTACTTATGTAGAAGTATGTTAAACTTCCATGTAAACTTCTACATATGTACATTATGTTTTGGTACAGTCGTTTAATGACTATTTTTCTGCGTACTCAAGATTTATTTTCATTACTTTTCAAAGATGATTGTGTAGTGAAGGACACGTAAACGTGAAGTCCTTTCTCAGTTGTTTTACTACTGAGAATAACTAATATTAAAGCAACGAGAATATAAATCTGAGTGATGCAAAATCAGCGGTAAAATTAAACTGGAATGATAATTATAGTCATTTCAGTTTAATTATTTTATTGAAAAGACTTATCAGGCAAGGTCGAGCAACAATCTACTTACGGGGGCTGATTGAAAACTGGTCTTGGTGAAAGTAGACGAAGATTGAAAAAATACGCTTTCTTAAGGACCTACCTCCGCATAAGTGGCGCCCTCATTGAATAAAAATTCGTATCTTAGCATAGGAAATAAAGATTAAATAATCCTATGTTGCGTTTGTTACAAATAGGATAAGGTATTTTTACGTTGTTAAAACATGATTCAAAGTGTTTTGTATCCAAAGTAGTAAGCAAAAATGTCTAAAACGGCCGTTTGTGGTACTTTTTCATACTACTTTGGATACGAAACATTTTGAGTCCTGTTTCAACAACGTAAAATACCTTATCCTCTTTGTAACAAACGCAACTTAGGATTCTTTAATCTTTATTTTCTTTCTACCTTTGGTACGATTTTTTATTCAATGAGGCGCCACTTGGCGGGTATTTTGCAGAAATTGACGCAGCGTTTTCTGCAAAACGCCGGGAGATTCACCCGGATGCACTAGTGTGGAAAAGTGCGGCAGTCAGCACCCATTAAAATTTATTATAGATCCTCATTGTATCAGGCTGGTCGGTGCTCGCCCGCCAGTCTCCACTGGTCGCGCGGTAACCACCACCAAGCCGCGTGATGAAAAAACCGCGAGCTTCTTCTCACAATTTGGTACTAAATATTATATTTATGAAGTTTTAATTATTATTTTCGAAAAAATGTGTTGAAAAACGTCGTTTGTTACACGTGGGCATTGGGTTGATGACTAAAAATATCTAATTCGTTCATCAGCCTTATTACCAGCAAATATTGGACACGTAATATTTCTTTTGTCACGTAAACAAAAAATTAAGACGATACAGTGCCTTGAAATTTCGCATGTCGTCACACTTGTGTTAAAATTGTACCACTATTTCATTGATATCTATAAAACCCCACTATTTACTCAAAAGTGACGTAACAAGCCCCCACTCCTGAAATTTTATGCGTTTTGACCGTGTAATTTTTTTATTGATTTGATAAAGCGAAAAATACGTGTCCAATATTTTTTGATAATCTAACTGACTGACGGACTAAATAGATTTTTTTTTACCCTGGAATCATCCATATCACAGTTAATAAAATACTAGCGTACAGATGCCTCATCCCATACAAAGAAACCGTACCGCCGTAACTACGGCTTTTCGTCTGGCACAAGTAACTTTGTTCTTCGTTCGGGCCCATCCTCTACACCTCGCTAGATGGTGTTAGCAGCGACGGCATACAAGCTGAATGAATTTACTTAGTCTTACCAATATTTTCTCGCACATTGAGGAATTATTTTATAGTATTTTTGGCACTTCATAGCAGTTTTACTGTATCAAAATGTGTCACTATTCAAATTTTAAAGAGGCGAATGAATATACTCTAAAACTTCAAACAGCGCCATCTATTGGTACAAGAAATGTGTATGTCTAAGAACTCGTTCCAATAATCGTCTAAATTTGAATTACAAGCCAATTACTGCACAATTTTATGCTTAGGGCAGTTTATTAAGAAAATACAGTTTTTACCAGATTTATTATCAAAATATTAATATTACATCGTCACAAATCGTACCCGACAACGAAACGATGGCCTCCCAATACGCCATATTTATGAAAAATACCCTTATTTTTTAAGGTCATAGAAAACACAAGAAATGTTTCAATAAGTAGCCACAAAAAAAAGTTATCCATTTTTTTGTATTTGTAACTTTTTCTAAATTATTTAGAATAATAGTTTCAGAACGCACCTCTTGACGATTCATTTCGCGTTTGAAATGACTTGGTATTCAAAAACTGTAATTATTCACGTTTTTCTGAAAAGTTTTAACTGTAATTCTATTCAATTAGTTTAAAGGCATCAAATCAACGAATATGCTGATATTATTTATTGGATTCTTGTCATAAAAAATAATTATGTTGGTGTATAGTAAGTAGTTTTGTTCAAATGCGTACAACGGAACGTCATTTGTCATCGACAAGTTACTTAATCTGTCTGTGGTCATCGTTCATCGACCCGCGCCATTGTTGACACCCCGGCAATGAAATTATATTCTCTTTGCCGGCAATTATTCGTATTCACATCCTATTCGATTTACTTGTTGTGAATTGTGTTAAGCACTTGTGCTATTTTGGATTTCCTTCTGTTGTTTTGACCTTGGCATTGTTTTACGGACTGATAATTACCACTTGTGACGATTATTCTGTGTTTTTGATTTCTGGACACCGATTTTGTTTCTTGGATATTTGTGAGAGAAATCATGCAGACGCCACAACTAGCCCTGCGATTGCTATGTGTTAATTGTAACATACGCATTGATACACTTCGCCGCCATCTCGTTTTTGATTTTGATACGAGAGTAATTTGTAAGATCTGCGAGAGGAATTCTTCAATAATAGTACGCATTTATACCTACTTATTTTAGTACATATACCAAGATAAACCATCACACAATCATACATCATATAACAACTCTAATTTTTATTTTAGATCACTGAAGAAGACTACATATTATGTGATGCCTATATGTATACAATTGGCAATGCAGCATGTCAACTCCGAATTAAGTAATGAACCTGGTGCCTCATCTTCCCGTGGCCACATGCATGTTTGCATACTTTGTGGAAGTTCTCTGCGGAACCGTAAACGTGACTTTATTGTGAGAGAGAATCCATCTCAGTTGCTACAAGCAATACACATTGAACTTGAAAATAGAATTGCCCCACGGCAGGTAATTATGATCTTTTTTATTGTTGTCCTATGTTACAGTGAATTCATCACTGCAATCTAATATTGTTTTGTAACAATGTTTTTATTTCCCTAAGTTTAATAAATAATGAGCCCAAAGATTTATAATAAGACAATGCTGTATGGTTGTTTCTGGCAACTTCATCAGACCATTTTTGTCATCCCTGTTGGCTGAGACTCAGAGATTTGCAATGCATAATATGTAGCAAAATATTGAGCAGCAGGCAGAGCCGGAGCCAGAGCCTGAGCCAGAGCCAGAGCCAGAGCCGGACCCAGAGCTGAAGCTAGAGCCTCAACCCCAAGGGTCGGTGTTTGGAGACATCGACCAGCAAGCTGATGAAGTACCCAGGGTGATTAGTTTATCGCAGTATGGACGAGCGGTTAATACTGCAGCACATTGTGTTTTTCTGGTTGCCGAAACAGAGATTTGCATAGAATTTCTGACCCTCTAAGAGCAATAACTCTAACCAAAAACAAATATTACTTGCCTATGAATATTCGTATTTGTGAAGAACATAGTTACATTTAGTAGGTACTGATTGGGATATGTTGTTCAATTCAAAAAATAGTTTAAGAACATTTACGGCTGAACAAGTGGAATATGCGCTTTCCTTTATTAACGCTTTTAATACATTTCTGGATTTTTCAAGTATGGACAATATACTACGACAATATCAGAGCCAGTAGCATTCCTCGATGGTGTAGTGATAAGAGAGGATGATGAATAAAAAGTATTTTTGTCAAGCCTTTTTCTTTAATTTAAGTACTCTGCCAATTATACTTCATTTACTCCTGTTAACAACCATTACTCAATTTGTCAATATCTACGCAACTTGAGCATTGAAGACTGAAAGGCAGTAGGTATCTAGTGACTAACTCTTCAGCCAGAATTGAAGTGGTCAAACCACAAAAAAGGCTTGGAAGTCTTTCAAGAACCACTTCACGTGTGATGTTATACCAGCTTTGTTGTCTACACTATACGTTGTGCAAGTTAGAGCAATATAGGTGTAGTTTTCATTGAATGATCGATGGACAAACAAAGAGTTGGTGCGCTTTGCTACAAGTCCTATTTTTTGGGTAATTCTGAGAGAAATCAAAATAAATAGAAACGAGATCGCTAATTACCCTTCTCGCTTATCGCTAACTAGACTCATAAGCTACGCCGCAGTCGGGTAGAAGGTAGTTGTAGATTCTAACCTCAAAAGTATTGTTGACGTTATTATAAAAAATCGTGGTTATTTAGAAATAATTTTCAAACGGGATAGTGTTTACGACATAAAAACAAACCAATCTAGCTATAGTTTATTTTGGGACATGAAAAATAATAGTCGAGTCCAGCTCCTATAGAAATTTTGCCATTCTTCTTTCATTAAGAAATCGATGCATACCTATTACGCCATCTATTGAGATTTATTTGAACTAAATTTTCTTTGTTCGAGATGAGACCCCGTGTCCATATGAAGAAGTTTGTATCTGCATAGTACACGTAATATTTTATCAATCTTCGCTTCGTCCACGCTAAGCACAAGCACAACCTACGTAGCATTGATAAAAATGCTAATGATTCTCTGAATTAGTGTATATGTATACTTACGGTTTTATCTGTTTCCTCTTCAAGTATCTAAAATAAGGACAAATTAGGTTATTTAGGTAACTACCTAGTAAATAAAATTAAAAGAGTGCCTGTTTGACGTTGTGGGTCCTTCCTCACCCCCAGCTCCCTCTTGAATTGAACAGTGCTAAGTTTTGGGTTTTCCATCTGATAATTATAAATCTTAATTTACATTGCCGCGGAACGGAAGCGTCAATTTATTTCGCCTCATTGCGCGGGAAGGCGCGCGAAGTCGCGAGAATGCTCGAGAATTCTCGCGTTCGCTTTGATGGATGTTTAGTTCAGTAGTCTACTATCGGCCGACTCGACTTCCTCTTAGCGCTATTCCCCGCGGATTCCACAGACGGCACGGACTGTAGCTCTACGGGAATTCTCGAGAATGTGCGAGGATTCCCCGGAAGACGCGCGACGTTTCTTTTAACTTACTTCGAAAATGGAGGAGGTTCTATCTTCGACTGTATGTAGGTATGTCACTTTTTTATGTATGTCCACCGATTTCTCAGTCAGTTGTGGACCGATTTTCAAAATTCTTTTTTTATCCGAAAGAAAATACTCCCGAGGTGGTCCCATATAAATTTTATCGAAATTGCATCAGCGTTTTTTGAAAAACTGAACATAAACCAAAAATATGTATACATAGATGACGTTTTGGTTTCCTCCAATTACGGGTGTTTAAATTCCACGTTCCATGTTATTGGGGCTTCTAGTTCTGGGGTATAATAACTTAAAAACTTTTTTAGAAAAAAAAAACAACCGACTTCAAAAAAAGAAAATACCTACACTAAAATTTTTTAAATAACTTTAATTTCGGAAGGCGATCAAATGACGATCAAATGACGAAGAAATAAAATACAAACACCGACTTCCGAAATTAAAGTTATTTTAAAATTTTTAGTATAGTTTCTTTTTTGGAAGTCGGTTGTTTTTTTTTGGCTTGTATTTAGTTTGTCTTAGAACCAAAAAATTCGAAGATAAGTGACATTCACAAGCCACCAGCACGCGGACCCAATGCGGGTTCATTGGGTCCGCGTGCTGGTGGCTTATGGCCCACACCCTCTCACAGAGAGGACGCCTGTGGCCCAGGAGTCATCATTCATCATCATTTCAGCCGAAAGACGTCCACTGCTGGACATAGGCCTCCCCCAAGTGTCGCCACAATGACCGGTCCTGTGCGTCTCGCATCCATCGGCTACCCGCGACCCTCACCAGGTCATCGGTCCACCTTGTTGGAGGCCTTCCAACGCTGCATCTACCGGTACTCGGTTTTCACTGCAGAATCTTTCGGTTCGGACATTAAAATGCTGATGATGATTTAGTTTGTACGTTCCGCAATTGACATAAAGTTCATTGTGCTATGTTTGTACATACGAAGCGAATTTTTCCAACACACGTTGGAAAAATTCGCTTCCATTCCATTCCGCGGCAATGTGAATTGAGCCTTAGGAACCGGTACCGGACGGTACTGTGTGACCCAGTTACTGGGTTATGGAAGTCAGATAGGCAGTTCCATGTAAAATACTGGTGTTGAGCTGCATCTGGTTACATTAGAAGCCGACCTTAACATAGTTGGGAAAAGGCTGGGTGGATTGATTTAGTAGCAATAGATCTCCAAAACAAGGGATTCTCTGATGGATACCAAGAATAGAATAGAATAGAATACTCTGCAAAATTCAAATTTTCTCACGTTTTCTCCAATTTGCAGGTCAGTGTCAGGTTGTATGTTGATCAAAATATGATTCGCGTTCGCAAGTACTCGTATGTATATAATGATTTATAATCATTAGAATCATGAATTGTTGTCGAATGTCATGATTTCATGAAATAGTAATTCCATACAGTAATATGAACTCAGAAGGTTGTATTGATGAACTTAATGATTACAGTTCTGTAAATACGTACTTGCTACGGCCGCGAATCATATTTTGATCAAAACACAACCTGATACTGACCTGCAAATTGCAAAAAACGTAAGAAAATTTTAATTTGGCGAGTTACAGTGGCGTAACTATAGGGTGGCAGGACTGGCAAAATGCCACGGGCCCCCGACCCGTGAGGCTGCGAGCTCGACAAAATAGGCTATCTAACTTGGCTATTCTGTCTATTGAAAATTCTTTGGCCCGATCTTTAAACTTTGATTATGTTATTGATACTTTTGCTGAACAGAAAGCTCGGAGAAAAGAATTTTATTAATAAATATCTTGTTAACATTAATTATTATTTTATTATTAACTTAACTGTTATTTTATTAGCAATTTGTAACACCTATGCTTTTGAAAATAATTAGATATTTAACTAAAATGGACACAATGTTACAATTGGGTAACTATCTCAGTGATTTATTGAAACTAAATTAAAATGTGACGAGTTTTCTTGGGACCCCATGCAATGGATTTGCCAAGGGCCTCAGATGGTATAGTTACGCCACTGGCGAGTTACCCTGGTTTTCATACTAAACACATAGCTACCCTATCCCTTCTAAAAATAACTACAGGAAATATCAGCCGAATTAAGAAAATTTCATACGACTGTTCTAAATGGCCGTTATGGTATGAACTTAAGGACAATTTTGCTATACAATAATGCAAGCTAAGTGAACCACAATCATAAATACTTTTACTAGAAAAAGCATAAAATAATTTGTTGTGCGCGTAATTGCATTCAAACCCATACAGGCACTTTAAGAAAATTGCTTCAGAACTACTGCTCTGAATACGGTGAAGGAAAACATCGTGAGGAAACTAGCATGTCCTTGAACCACACACAACACCACACACACTAATATTATAAAGGCGAGAGTTTTTATGTATGTATGTTTGTTACTTCTTCACGATCAAACGGCTGAACGCATTTGGATGTATTGTTACCAGGATAGCTTAAATCCTGGATTAATAGGCTACTTTTCACCAATCTGACTAGCCTTTTTCCAACTATCTTGGGGTCTCTCACTTAACCTTAACTCTTATCTCCAGCTTAACCGGATGCAGCTAAATACCATTATTTAACATGAAGCGACTGCCTATCTGACCTCCACAACAGCACCACCCAGTTAGGTACTGGATAATACGTTACCCCTTGGTAAAACTGGTTGTCAGACTTTCGGGATTCTGACGATCCGTAACGACTGTCAAAGATCCATTAACAGTCGGGACCAACGGCTGCTTTCCGAGGCACGGAGGAGTCTCGGTATGTAAAGATGGTTACCCAACCATGGACCAACCCCGGCAAGCGTAGCTTAATCTGATGGATCGACCCGTGCGGCTGGCTCTCTGACTGACCGGCTGGACTTTGACTCCCTTCGGCATCTTGCAAGCTGAATAAGGCCTGGCGCCCACTATCGGTGGGCATCGGTGCGGCTCGGTACAACGCGGGCGCCTTACGGCGGCTTCGGGCGCCTCAGAGCGGTTTCGGGCGGCTTTGGGCGCCTGAGAGCTGCCTCGGCAGTCGTAAGCCTAAGGACGCCGAGGTGCTAGGGTGGCATTTTCATAGACTAGTATTTTCGTGACAGACACGTTGCAGAACAGTCATAACGGTCACCGCGCGCGCCTCAGAAAATAAAAGGCAACAGCCTCATTAATTACGCGTATAGGATTGTTTTATTTCACGATAACAGAGGAAAAGTTGATTATTCTTGTGCAAGCTCACGAATGTTTGTATGACATAACATATTACTAACAATAAGCTGAATTAAAAATGTTCATGAATAAAGCTGAATAAATAATTAAAGCTGAATAAAAAAATTTCGTGATTATTTTTTTAAGCACACAGATAATCTTTCTTCAACAGATATACATAAACGGAAAGTAGATGGTCTTTTCATTATGTCATGACGGAGCAAAGCAACCAAGGCTTCAAAATTTTCTTATTTCATCGTAGTAGTCGTAAAATTTGCGAACGTCGCAAACCATAAAACAAGTTATGAAATTCACCGAAAATACATCTTCGCTTCCAAAGCTTTTTCACCCAAAATCTTATTTTTTGCCTTAAGGCTCCAAGTTTCTCTTCTTCGTCAGCAAGATGAACAATGAGAACTATGTCCCAATCCACCATTATAAATACACACGCACAACTGTTTTCACTTAACGTTACGACTGCTCTGCGACGTGTCTGCCACCCGAACTATTCTTTGTTTTTCTGAAGTTACCCGAAACCAGCGTCGGCGTCCTTAGGTATGCTTACGACTGCCGAGCCAGCTCTCAGGCGCCCAAACCCGCCCGAAACAGCTCTGAGGCGTCCCGAAGCCGACGTAAGCCACCGTAAGGCGCCCGAGCTGTACCGAGCCGCACCGATGCCCACGATAGTGGGCCCGGGCCTTAGGGCCACTTCCTCTGATCTTACGGATTTGAATTTTTACGTGCGGGTCCTGGTCCGATGACAATTCATTTTTATTGTAAACATGACCAGAATTGACATCCAGGATTAGCTTTAGGTAAATGAACTCTTCAATGCTTAACAGCACGGATATGAAATTTAGTGTACACATTTAATTGTGATAAAAACTTGTTTAAAAATTGTTTCTAACTATTAACTTATTTGCCTTTTATGCTGGCGAAGCCGTTGTCCAAAGCTAGTGATTTATAAAGATAGTAGGCGTGGGGAGTTATTAATTCAACGCAATCTGAGCTGCATGCTATCATCATCATTTCAGCTGTAAGACGTCCACTGCTGGACATATGTAGTCCTCCCCCAAGTGTCGCCACAACGTCTGGTCCTGTGCGTCTCGCATGCATCGCCTACCCGCGGCTCTCACCAGATGCATGCGTCAGCTAATACGTAAATCAAGTGTGTCTTTCTTACATCACTAAATGAATCGGTTGATCCCCAACCAGCGATGGATCCGACGCTGCGAGACTTTTCGAGATCTGCGGAGCGGTTGTTAAAGTCCACCTTCTTGGGCACAAAGTCACAGCCGCGGACTCTCTTCTCGAAGTTGAAGGAATCTTCCACTTTCACCACAGCTATGTCGCCCACCATCCAGCGAATGTTGTCGAACTCTTCGCCGTCGAAGACGTAAGCTTGTTTGAAAGAAGGCTTTATTATGTTTGCTTTAGGGTTATTTTCACTTACCTACCTTAGGGGTCAATTTTCTTTGGTAGTTTTATCTTAAGATCCGTCTGATTTACAGAGCACGAAACAGAAGCTATTGTTAACAAATTGGTTATGAAAGATGAAGGTAATTGCGCTGTGCACTGGACTGCGATAACTCTGACTATGAGTTATCGCAGTCCATTTTTAACCGACTTCCAAAAAAGGAGGAGGTTCTATTTTCGACTGTTTGTATATTTTTTTTTGTATGATCATTGATCACCGATTTATGTATTCTGAAAGATTATGGTCCTGAGGTGGCCCCATGGAAATTCATACAGCGCTTTTAGAAAAAATCAACATAAACAAAAAATATGTCTATGTCGCAGCTATCTGGTTGAATCAGTCAGTCAATTACACGCCCAGGCCATTCATTAAATGCCTAACCGCCATTTAACGCCAAAATTAAATGGCTGAAGGACAACCAGCCAAGTCGTTGAACGCAACGTTTAACCAGATGGCTGGATGTCGTCTAGTCATTTAGTTAAATTGGATATTGTGTGTGTATACAAAAGGCGATGTTAGGATGCAAGAGCGAGTGAAGTGAGCCCGGGACATCGGGCACCCCGACTATATACGGCAGACGACTCACCAGTGTCGCGACCCATAGTTTGGGAAATATCTGCTGTCTTAGATTATAAAATGTCGGTATTGTACCTACTTACATTTTGGCACACATTTCCAAATGGCCTTTAAGGCACCGTTGACAATGCAGTCATGTTCTGGTTCTGAATAAGGAATCCACCTGTAAGTTAATTATTAAATATTTTGACGAAATTCTTTGCTACACACATACAACTGTTTTACTGTACGAACGCCCGTCCATCCGGCCAGTTGCGACCAGTCAGTCCATTTGCGGCCAAGATTACTGTCAACATTCACATGGTAATAATTATAAAAATAAGCTATCAAATGCATACTGAAAAAATTAAAGATCAATCTTATTTAAAATATTTATCACGCTGAATCCTAACAGCGATAAACCCATTTATTGAATTTGAAAGTCTTACCTAAATGAATTAATTTTCTATATTAAAATGGAGGATTACCGAACTGCATGCAAATTGACACCACGTGATGGATACCTTGCAATTATTTTCGCTAAGTCATTAGGCCTTCTGACCGCAAATATATTTAACGCAATAATTCGTTCCAAACTCACTTAATTAGCTTTAATTGTAAGCCTTTCGGTTTATCCATAGCACCAAAGATAATCACTAAGGTTATAAAGGAAGTTATGTCGTACCTATCTCAGATATCGCTGTTAACAAACATCGTCTTATTTAGATTTACCTATGTACTTATTTGAGATATGTAATGATAGCAAGTTTCCTATCAATGTAAATAAAACTTCCAAAGTAGGTAGTCGAGCTTCCAGGTTTTGTTGTTAATTATGACAAAACTTCGTTAAAATTGCGACAATCCTCCAATCTCGTTCTAATACCAAAAAACCTTAGTACTTATAGAATTACCAGCCGTTATGCGGCATAATAATGCAGAGTATATAGTTATACATAGTTATTTAAAAGTACTTAGTTTACAAATTTACAGTTATGTTCTATTCGCGAATAAGTTCCACTTATTCTAAACGACTAGTCTTATTTCTTGGAAAAAAAAATATGTTACTCTAGACAATTTCCGTCGTAAATTGAGTGAATATTTGAAATTATATTTTATAATATAGTGTAACTAATTTGTAAAGTTATGTCTAACGCGTATACAAAATTGAGAATCACGCAAAAACTATAAAGCGTATTTTTATGAAACCTTCACCATTTTTAAGATCATTTAATTATTTATATATTAGAATACGTGTTTTAGTATATTACCTGTTTTTTATGTACAATAAATCAATAATGCTTCTAATTTCGGACAGCGCTCCTCGATGGGTGAGTCCTATTACTGGGTGGACGTATGACACGTTACGTGAGCTCAGCACAGAACACACAAGCTAACCACTCAAGGTCATTGGCAGCTAATAGCGCCTTAAGACGTGCGCTGGGGTATACAGTACACGAATGTCTTAGAGCAACAGAAGTTCCTTACTTAATAAGCATAATAATCATAAGTCAAAATTGATCTACCTTTTTTTGATCAGAAAATTGGTTACGTCAAATTTTGACACAAGCAAAATTTTGCGCAATAACAATAGGGCTCCGTTTGGACCCTTCGGGTACGGAAGTCTAAAAATGAAGTCTAATACTCCATCTATTGGGTTCTCTAGCAGTAAATGAGGATAACGTAGCTCAAGAGTCAAGGTCTCACTATTTGTAAACTTTTTTTTTGTCAGTAAGAGTCATTATTTGTAAACTTGTGTTGCGCAAATAAAGAATTTATTATTATTTTATACCGTATACCACTTCATCACTGCCTACCTCGACTAGGAATAAATGCGTGGTGTTGTGTGCACTACCTGTTCGTCCCGGAGACGACGTAGAAATGTTTAGCTTCTTCAATGCAGGCGGCGGACGTCAAAACGTATCTCTCGTGGATGATCGCTCCTCCGCACACCCAGTTCACTTTCGCAAGCTTGGAGCCCGGAGCTGCTCTTAAGTACACCTGCACAAAACAACACTTCACATTAGGGTCAGAGAGAAACTATTATCAAATAAAAAACCGGCCAAGAGCGAATCGGGCTCGGGCTTAAAGAGTTCTTAACAAATCCAATTTTTTCAGGTTTTTTTTTAAACTACCTCCTCCTTATTAACTATCTCACTAAACAAATCTTAATATTAACCTTTGTGTACGATCACGATAACCTGTGATTTTATGAATCACCTTACTCAATCTGCACTCCTTCATGAAAAATGCAGTACACCCATCCTAGCTAATTTTATCAGTAACCTTATAATAAATTTCTAGCTATCTACCAACAGTTGCACAACTGATCAAGCACAGCATCTCCTAAGCAGTATTATGCACCTTCTCTCCCTCCTTCCTGTAATCTCTATAAGTAAAGAACTACTTTCCCCTTTCACTTGATTTGTCGCACGGCGCAGTTTAAAAACCTTGTTTTTTAATTTTCCGATTTTCACCACAAAAGTGACCCCCAAATTCCAAATTAATTAATTTGGGGTTCATGTTTGGGTCACAGATATTCATGTGTATACCAAATTTTAACTCTATCGGTGTAGTAGATTCGGAGCAAATTAGCTGTGACAGACGGACAGACAGACGAGTGATCCTATAGGGGTTCCGTTTTTTCATTCGGACTTTTGGAACCCTAAAAATATTATAAATGCTAAACTATGGATGGATGGATGGATGGATGAATGAATGTTTGTTACTTAATCACTCCAGAACGTCTGAACAGATCTAGATGAAGAAATTAGTAGGCAAAAGTACCAAAACGGCCGTTTCGGACACTTTTGCCTACTACTTTGGATACGAAACATTCTGAGACCTGATTTAACAACGTAAAAATACTTTATCCTCTTTTGTTACAAAGAGGATAAAGTATTTTTACGTTCATTTTAATTTCACGTAGAGGGTTCATGTTTGGGTCACAGATATTCATGTGTATACCAAATTTTAACTCTATCGGTGTAGTAGATTCGGAGCAAATTAGCTGTGACAGACGGACAGACAGACGAGTGATCCTATAGGGGTTCCGTTTTTTCATTCGGACTTTTGGAACCCTAAAAATATTATAAATGCTAAACTATGGATGGATGGATGGATGGATGAATGAATGTTTGTTACTTAATCACTCCAGAACGTCTGAACAGATCTAGATGAAGAAATTAGTAGGCAAAAGTACCAAAACGGCCGTTTCGGACACTTTTGCCTACTACTTTGGATACGAAACATTCTGAGACCTGATTTAACAACGTAAAAATACTTTATCCTCTTTGTAACAAACGTGACGTTGGATTCTTTAATATTTGTTTTCTATGTTATGCTACGATTTTTTATTCAATGAAGGCGCCACTTGGCCGGTAGTAGACTCTTAAAAGCGAGTCGCTGGCAGAAGATTTTCAAAAATATTGATTTTCGCGCAAAGTGCGCTGAACGAAAATTTCGGCCGTCAAAGCCATACTCAAAATTGACAATTTCTTTGAGAATTTACTCAAACAGCGTGACTGCAAAGTTTTGACACGGCACTCAAGCCTTTTTTTTTTTGGCGGGTTTGAAATCATCCAATTACATGAGCGGGAGGGTGTGTCAGACTCTTACTGACTAAAACCCACCCCTGACCCAGTAATAAGACTCGCCCACCAAGGAGCGCTGTCTGAAATTAGACGCATTATTAATTTATTACACATAAAACAACAGGTATTAAACTAAAACACTTAGACTAAATTATAAATAATTAAATGATCTTTAAGACGGTGAAGGTTTCATAAAAATATGGTTTATAAGTTTTTGCGTGATTCTCAATTTTTTATCAGCATTAGACATAACTTTACAAATTAATTACACTATGTTATAAAAATATAATTTCAAATATTCTCAGATCAAATTTATTACGACGAAAATTATCTAGATTAACAAATATTTTTTCAACGAAATAAGATTAGTCGTTTAGACGTGATGTTCAATTAAAAATCATTTAAAGTCGCTATCTATAAGCTTAATATATAAGTTTAAGTGGGCCGGACATGTCAAACGAGAAATGGGCAAGAAAAAACAACGAATGGATCCAATTCAGTACCAGACCAGGTAAGTATACCAGACGATATCGCGGCAGACCACGACGATGATCGTGAGACGAGCTCGAGGCCTACCGAAGGGACTGGCCTGTTACTAACAAAAGACAGAGTTGTTTGGAAGAGGGAGGCATTTGCCCAGCTGTGGCATGAAATAGTCTAATTAGTTTTGACTAACTAGTCTCAGGCTTTGATCAGGGTGATCCGAAAGTTTTCAGAAAAGTATTGAACATGCGCCGAAGACGGACCAGAGTGGCCGTAATATGAAGGTTAAATGCACATAGGACGAATAACGCTATCCCTTTTTCACAGCGGAATCATGATGGATGAAAAAAAAAATCTAGAAAAAAATGGTAGTTCAGTAGGTGTATTCACTAACTCAGTTGACATCAATTTGATGGGCACTATGCAGTACATTGCTGCTTTGACGTATAGGAATACAAAAATGTACTACGTTGTGCGTATTATTATCGATGTCCATGGGGCAAAGCAGCAAAGTATTGCAAAGTGTCTGTCAAATTGATATCAACTGAGTTAGCGAATCATAATAATAATAATAATCTGATCTGTGTTAATCTGTGGCCCGGTGTCAAATTGACTGACGGAAAAAAAAATCTCGCAGAAATTTTTATTGCATTTACTAATAATAATACCAAGAAAAATTTCCAATCAACGAAATAGAACCAGGAATAAATAATCATAATATATCACCACAAATAAAACCAATATGGAAAAACATAATTGAAATATAATATAAACATGGCAATGAAAATATAATAGACCGAAAATGCTGACAAGAAGCCGGGCACGTTTACAAAATGCACAACCAACATCTTCGGGTTCGTCGCTCTGCTTCGCCTCGCAGCCGCCGGGAACTACGCCAACCGTGAGTCCAGTGATTCCGGTCGCTGCAGTTGCGTCGAGCTCGAGCGACGAATACACCACTCCGCCGACGACACCACCACCTGCGCGTCGACGGGGAAGGGGCCGACCACCAGCTAGCTTGGAACCTCGAGGCCCGCCGGCCTCTGATAGGGTTCCCGCTGCCGGTGGAAGTGTGCAGCGCATGCGATGGACGCAAACCATTAACGAAAACGTCATGCGCTCATACTTTGGGGCTACAGAGGGTGGAAGTAACCTGACTGAGTACCGTGGTCGGATGCTCTCTCTGTTTCAGGTGCTTGAGCCAGCTGTCAACGTTTCGGCCCAACGACTGTCGGATCAAGTGCGGGTCATCCAGCGTAACCGTATGCTGGATGACGCCGTACTGGATAGACTACGCCTCGAATCACGGAGTAACCGTGTCTCACCTGCTTCGCCACTGGCCACTGTGCAACTGCAACCTAGTGCCCCACCGCGACCCGACCATGTTGGTGAAGATGATGATGACGTGGCTATATCCGTGAGTACCCAGTGTAGCGAAAAATTAAGGAGCGCTTTGGAGGATGCGTTCCGGGAGCACCGCTCCACACCACCTGGGCTTAGACCTCGTCTACCTCATTTGCCCATGCATAAGAAAATTAAGGTAAGGCGTAAGGCGCTGGTGTTTGCTCTAGATTCACAGCTATCAAATTGCTTTGATAGCAGCAAAGACCTTGCCGATACCCACTCGATCTTGTACTGAGCGGCTGCAGTGGCATGTCGTTTAGCTCATGTCAAGTTCCCCAACAGTGACAGAGCTACACGACCAGCTGTACCAGCTTGGCAGTGCAGGATCGAGCGTCGTATCGGTGAGGCTAGAGCACTCATCGGCAAGCTTATCTGCTTCAGGGCAACACTCGCCCTAGAGTGATGCGCTTTGTGAGGTGGGCGTTCTCGGGGACTGATATTAGTTCCCGAGATTATTTGATATCAGACTGTCTGGCCCTAAACCCTCTCAGTACTCTACTGGAGGGTTCGGGCCAAGGCTACCAGTTAAGAAGAGATGGTCAGGTCATATCACACCTCCTTTACATGAATGATCTGAAACTCTTGGCCCCCAACAACTTGCAACTGATGAAGCTACTGAAGGTAACAGAAACCTTCAGTAGCGCCATCAGGATGGAATTTGGACAAATGTGCAGCCACGCATATAAAGCGAGGGGAGAGAGAGGATGGAATAATAATAATAGTTTATTTCATAATGGGATTGCAGAGTTTACAAAATATTGCATTTATACATTTTTAAGTTCAATTTATACAATAGAAACAGGTGAAGTACTCCGACGATGAATGAATATGAATATGACATTCTCCTAGATAGGCTAAAATTTAGCCTGTGTTAAGGAGATACAGTGCCGGTCCCCTGATTGGCGGATTGTTTTAAAAGTAGTGTGAATGTACTTAACATAAAATTAGAAATTAAAAATTTAAAACAGCACCTGGACATAAGTGTAGTTACTACACAATAGTTATTTTTATTATTATTTATACAAAACATGAGAGTGTGTGGGTATGTGTGTGTGTGTAGGTGCATTTATGTGTTAAGTGTGTATGTGTATTTATGTGGGTGTGTGCGTGTGTATATGTGTGTGTTTACGTGATTAATTTGAGAGGAATAATCCAGTGCCATTATAATTGAGGTCCAAAAGGAGTGTTCGTACAGTTTTTTTACAATTGTAGAGTGAGAGTTTAAAGATTTGACATTTTGCATTAATTTTATTATAGAGAGATGGAGCAAGATATAAAGAGAATCGTTTTACGAAAGAGGTACGTGGAGGTGCAATTGTGCAGATTATGTCTTTCCGACGTTTAGAAATAGGTCTATATGGTGCCTTGGGCTGTTGGAGTAAAACTATATGTAAAATGTACTGTTGTCGGACATTTAAAACGTTCCAGGATTTACTCGTATAAAGTTCGGTCGTTGGAAATAAGATAGGGCGAAAGGTGGCAACTTTAAGTATGGCTCTTTGAGCGATCTCTATAGGCTTCACTGTCTTTGCAGCCCGTCCCCGGCAGGAAATACAGTAGGTGACTAGTGACTGGCAAAGAAAGAAGTATACATTCCTCATAACTGAAGCATGTGCTACATGTCGCAGGGTTTTAAAAATGAAAATAAGTTTACGTACGCGGCCAGATAGGGTATTAATGTGTGTTTTGAAATTTAAGTGTTGGTCAATGAAAACACCAAGATATTTTATTTGATCCACTGGAGTAAGTGATGG
Organism: Polia nebulosa; assembly: GCA_951329385.1. NCBI lineage: Eukaryota > Metazoa > Arthropoda > Insecta > Lepidoptera > Noctuidae > Polia > Polia nebulosa. Next base: position 15,799,442 of record OX589610.1, on the reverse strand, counting down.
GCACTGGCAGGCCAGCTGCGACAATAAATGTGGTTGGGAATTTGAGTTTATTAAGAAGGTAATAAAATTAGTTTTATTGGTATTCAGGGTCAAGGAGTGTGTGTAAAGCCATCTTAATATGGAGTTTAATGCTTTTTGTGCCATTGATTGTAGTTCCAACCATGAGTAAGCGATAAAAGTTATTGCAGTGTCATCAGCGTATGAAACTAATTGGGGATTTGGTATATTTAGGTTGCAAGGTCGTTGATGAATATGAGGAACAGAGTGGCCCCTAAAATACTTCCCTGCGGCACACCGTCTTCTATAGCAACTGTATCGCTATTGTAATTGTCCTAGTCACAAACTGTGAACGGTTTGTGAAGTAACTTTTAAATAAATTTAGTGGTGGGCTCCTTACACCTATATGTTCTAGCTTGAGTAAAAGGGTCGGAATGGGCACAGTGTCAAAGGTGTTTGTGAGGTCTAAGAAAATGGTGAATGGTACGGATTCTCTTGTTCAATATCTAAACTAAAATTAGAGAATTGCTATATTTAATAAAAGGCAGTGCGAGAAAAGGACGGCTATAGCTATGCACTAAGTTAGAGATGTCAAACTAGTTTACGCCTTGCGCTTCGCCATGTTTTTAGACTACATGTTTTTACGTGTACCCTTAATTTGTATGGAAATATTAGTTCAAACTAAATTTGACAGCTCTAATTTACGTCCGTCTCTTTCTTGTTTTATTAGAGAGAAAAAGATAGCAATAGCCTAAATTAAGTTTTGTTTGTGCTTAGCAGAATCAACACCAACACCTTTTTGTTTTTATCTAAATTCTTCACAATATGATCAATAAATTTGTGTACTGCATCATTTGTAGATTTGTTTTTCGAAAACCAAATTGTTGTGGTGATAGAATATTATAGGGCTCAAGATAGTAAATAAGTCTTTTATTCATTAAGCGTTCGAGTATTTTTGATAAAGTACTGAGTACCGCTATGGGGCGGTAGTTATTTACAAGGCACCCATCGCCGCCCTTGAGAATGGGATGAATAGCTGCCTTTTTGAATGAAGTAGAAAAAATAGCTAAGTCAAAGCAGAGGTTGAAAATGTGGCATAGTATAGGTGCCAGGCATGTGGCGTAACGTTTTAAGAACAAGGTGAAGATACCGTCCCAGCCAGTAGCCGCATTTGTTCGTAGCATATTTATGGTTGATAAAATTTCGTCAGGATCTGTCTTTTCCAGCACAAATGATTTTTTGAAGTTAGGTATGTGGGGGAGTGAAATGCGGGTAAGTGATTGTTTGCTGTTGATACTATCTGCAAGATTCCTTCCTATACTTGCAAAAAATTGGTTTACGTCATTGCAAGACTGTATCGAAGATGATAAAGCAGACAACAACTGTGTGTAAGAATGTTTAGTTTTGGTAGCATTTGTGATGTTTTTAATAGTTTCCCAAAGTTTTTTAGGGTTATTCATAGCCTTATTTATTTAATTCTAGAGAATCGAAATGTCTTTTCGTTTTTTTTAATAATGCTGTGCAAAAAATTCTGTATCGTTTATAGGTGGTACTGATTATGAGTTTGCTTTACTTTTTTATGCAGAGAGTCACGGTTATGTATACACCTTAGCAAACCTGGCGTTATCCACTGTTTTAAACTTTGTTTTCTTACAGATACTGTTATTGTTGTAGTGCAGCCTTCTTAAAAACCTGTGTTACAGGTCACCAGGGTTTCACCTCTCAGAAATTGTTTCATAGAATCATTGAATGATACCAATAAAAAAAATACAGGGTAGGCAAGCAAAATAAAATATGTGAAATACTGTGTGTAGGTGTTGTTGTGTGATGATGTGTGTCGTGTGATGGTGTATGTGTGTGTAAAATATGTGACTGTGGGATTAAGTTAACTATGTCAGTACCTGCAGCAGACCATCTGTTGCAGTATATGACTGGTTAAGGAGCCAATCTTTAACAATAATCTTGAGATTGCTTTGGATAAGTTGGTGCACAGCTAATTTTTTATTAATATTACTATAGAGGTCCCCAAGGAAAACAAAGAATCGATAGCTGAAAGCTGTATTGGTAGAAACAGATTTGACAACAAGGTGGTTACGACGCGTAAGCGTTGGTAGATACTGTGTCAAGGAGTGTTGCTTGATGACTATCGCCAGAATAAATAATTGTCGAACAGTCAACACTTGGCAGTATTCATAAAGTTCGACTGTGGGAAATAGGCGGCGCTTGCAACAGCAACCCTTGAGGACCGCTCTTTGGGCGCGCTCAGCTTTAATAAGATTAGATTTCGCAGCACCTCCCCAGGTGGTGTTGCAATAATTCAGAATTGATTAGCATGGCGCTTGATAGACCATCTTCATCTGCATTAGTGGATTGGCGCAATTGTTTAAATATATTATTAGCTTGCATACACGGTTAGAGAGGTGTTCAATATACTTTTTGAATGTTAAGTAATAGTAATTTTGTTAAGGCAAAACAGAGAAGAATAATGATCCGTTACAGTTGAATCATAGACGAGTGTCAAAGGCCTAAACTTGGAGCGAATTATAAGGTGGTCTAAACAGTTACTTCCTCTGGTAGGCTTTGTATGTGCAGGTAAGAATCCATGATAAGTTAAGGTATTAGATACTCATGAGTTCGTGAATCTGATGAGTTATGTTTAATGTCTATGTTAAAATGTCTCCTGCTATGATTACAGTTTTGTAGTTAGTCAGCGACTGAAGTATTATACTAATTGCAGAGAGGAATGTTTGAATATTATCGTTTGCGGGTGATCGGTATATACAAAGTATTGCTACATCTGAGTCTAATTTTATTATTAAAGTCAGGTTCTTCGTAAGCAGATACAAGATTGGATTTTACATAGACGATCACTCCGTCGCTCTTATTTGAGTGTTTGGTGGTGTGGTAGGTAATATAATTTTGTAAAATGGGAATGTGGTTGTTACTGGAGCATTTTAACTAGCATTCTGTCAGTATTAGGAGTTCACAATTAATATCAATACAGTGTAATAAGATAAGGTTTGTAGATCAGGAAAATTTACATTAATAGATCTAATATTTTGTGAAAGTATTTTCAATTGATATGTAGATTGTTGGCGCAGTGGTAAAGGCCGCGACTTACAAGTTGTAGGTCGTGAGTTCAAACCGAGGTTGGCGCTTGAATTTGTGTAAATTACTTCATCACCACTGCTCTCAAAACGGTGAAGGAAAACATCGTGAGGAAACCGGCATGTCCTAGAACCAAAAATTCGAAGACATGTGACATCCACCAACCCGCATTGGGCCCGCGTGGTGGATTACGGCCCACACCCTCTCATAGAGAGGAGGCCTGTGCCCCAGCAGTGGGGACATTAAAAAAGGTTGATGATGTGTGTATCTAGATTGTTTAATATAATTTTGTGTCTATTCTGGGGTGCATGTGTGTGTATCTGATACAGAAAAAGGGTACAGGTTACTTCTAGGTAAGCGTGCTCCATCTTCGACCACATCATCGCTTGCCATCAGGTGAGATAGTGGTCAAACGCGAACCTATCAAACATAAAAAAAAAAAAAAAAAAAAAGTGATCAACATTATCGATGGACTCAGTACTGACGACAAGACACTTCATGTTAGCAACTCACTGGATCAGTCTAGAATTCACAACAACGTAGGATTCGTGTATTCAGTCAGTGACTGATAACACTAGAGGTTTTACTCTCTAAATATGTACCTACCACACTGACGTTTAAAAGGTGTCGCGTAGTATAATAATAATAATAAAGCCTTTATTGCCCAAATTAACAGTATACACAATTCCATAACATTTTTCATGCACATTTCAATACCAATTCATATAAATCATAATTCCATTCTACAAGTATAAGTATTCGATTATATTATATATGTAAGTATTATTTATTTTTTATATAAGTATTTAGATTTTATTTTTAAATTCAAGCTTTCATTTAATATTATAATATATTTGATTAAATTACATTCTTGAATCATTTTTCAATAACATATTTGTAAACATTGACATTTCTAGGTATTCTGATTTTATTTTAATTAGATTTTTCGGAATACTTTGTCCCCTTATTAAAATACAAGTATACAATTGGGGTACCCATTTCTGGGTGTAGGCCTCCTCCAACTCTTTCCAGTGCTGTCTGTCTTGTGCTTGGCGAGTCCATGTAGATCCGGCTACTTGGTAGATATCGTCACTCCAGCGTCGCCTAGGTCGGCCGCGTGGGCGTTTGGCTTTGCAGGGATACCATTGTAATATCCTTTCGCTCCATCTATTATCTGTAATTCTAGCTATATGCCCAGCACATCGCCATTTCAGTCTGCTTGCTAGCTCGACGGCGTCCGTTTCCGTTACCTTTGTTATGGATCTAATGTATGTGTTTTTCTTCCTATCCTTCAGCTTTATACCCAACATACTTCGTTCTGCGGCTCTTTGGAACACGTTGATCTTTTGTACGATGTCTTTTGTAAACGACCAAGTTTGACATCCGTACAACAGTGTCGGCATAACAACGGAGTCCATCGCTTTCCTTTTTAGATGCATTGGTAGTTTACTTTTGAAAACCAAGCGACCAGTATTTATTCCAGGCTTTCTTTATACGGCTCTATCTCGGTCTCGTAGTATATCGGGTGCAAAAAGACAGTTTCCGAAGCCGAAAGTCACATATTCTACCCATTATTTGCATCATTTTTTTTCACTAGACCATACCTGGGAAACCACTGGTTCTGGAGATTTTGAAGGTCAAATTCGCAATTTTTTTTACTTTTTTTTACGGAAATGAATTCTAAGTGTTATTACTAAACTTTTTTTCAAACAAACATTACCTGAATTTTTAATTTTTATTTTCGAAATTACGCATTTGCAGTTACAAAAACGCAATGAATATCAAACGTATCCAATAAGTATCTACGTGGTTTAGTTGAAGGAGCGGGGTTTAACTCACACTTGTTGCTAGGGTTCGTGTTAAATTGCGCGCAATTAAAAATAGTTTTTTTTTTCATACAAAATAAAAGTCGTTTCCCAGCAATAATTTTTGCGCAAATTGTTAGACGTACAGTATACGTAGTGAATGGCTTTGTGAGGTGCCTTTTTACACCCTGTATGTATAGGCCTCTGTGAATTTCTTTGAGCCTGGATTAAAATAGTGTGTTGTATACCTTTTGTTTTCGGGGGGAAACCTTCGAACGGCGCTTATACTTTTGGGGGAAAGGCAATCACCATCAGCATATAAGGGGGTCCCGTTACCTCTAAAAGAGCACTGCGCTAACCCCCCGTGCATGGTAGCATGTGATCACAATACCGTCGTATTGTAGTTGGATACCTAGTCTTCACGTTCTAGATTAAGGTTCTAAAATAATATTTCCAACATACTACAGCGTAACCAGAAGTTTAATAAAACGAGGCATACCATGTATGGTCTCGTGTCTCCAACCGGATGTCCTTTTAATATCCTTCGCGTTGGCTTTAAGGTTTCATTCAAATGTTCAGGAATCGTGGCTGTGCTATTTAAAGGTCCTGTAAATGTGGACAAAAATAAATAATTTTATTCAAAATTCACTATAATTATACAACTTGGTATTCATGCAACCGAAAGCAATTCTATTCTGAAGTTAGACATACATCTTAATTTGAATATATCTTAACTGTGCCGAAACTACGTGTAGGTACAGGAAAATTAAAACCCTAGACCCTAAACTAGGACTCTTTCTGTTGCGTGGTCTAGTGACTAGAGGACTAGGTTCTAGTCTGTTGCAGTTTAGTGGGCACAGAATAGTAGAGTATACAGTAAAAAAAAATATAAGTCAAGCCAAGCATCGTCACAACTAACGGTCCACATTTAGTTGGTTCTTGCGACCTTCATCAAGTCTTTTCAAGTCTATGATTAACTTTAGACAATTTAGGCCCAGTAGACCACGTTAATAGCAGCTCCAGTGGCTTTCTAATGGATGTTGGTTTATTTTAGGGTTAACCAATCCCAAAATTCGCTTTGTGGTTTGTGGAACAGTGTTGACTTCGGAGATCGGGTCTAATCAATTTACTTGCAACTCCCCTTCGTTGCAAGGAAATTGATTATGCTGACTAAAAAGGCCGCTTTGAATTATAATATTGCTTGTGCATAATTCATATAGCGGAAATCTATACACCAAATATGATTCTGATTTGAATTTAGCCCCGCGGCCAAATCCGGGTTGTCAAATTGAACCCCGACGACAACCCGGGTAGACAGCCGATTTTTTTTTTTTTTTATTCCCTTTAATTTTTTTTTTTTGTCCGACTCACCGGTGAGTTGCGGGGCTTCACAGGTTTCAGTGTAATTCAATGTGTAACCACCGATCGTCGGGATAGACGTGTTCTTGAGTGGCGACCGCGAATCGGCAAACGTAAGGGAGGACGCCCTCAGGCTAGGTGGAGAGATGATTTTCGCAGGGTGGCTGGTAGCTGGATGAGAGTTGCCGAGAACCGAGCTGAATAGAGTGCGATTGGAGAGGCCTATGCCCAGCAGTGGACTGCAATAGGCTGATAATTATGATGATGTGTAACCTCTTTACGAATCGCCATACAAAAATGTCACACGGATGAATTGGGCTATATGAATGTACGGTATAAATATTATGATTCATCTATAGCAGCCTTCTTAGACCACCCAGGTTAGGTTGGTAGTCGTGGGATTATTCGAAAGAGTCACCACGGCTCTGGAACGCAAAGAGCAACTAAAGGAAGACGGGTGAATTTAGTCAGTAAGTCTGTTAAAGGGGAAAATCTATAAGTCCGTTATTAGACCTGTCATACTGTATGGATAGTATGTTGGGCTGTAAAAAAGACGGATGAAAAAAGATTGCATGTTGCGGAGATGAGAATGTTCAGATGGATGTGTGGAGTAACGAGAATGGATAAAGTGAGAAATGAGTACATTTGAGGTAGTTTAAAAGTGGCACCAGTGACAAAAAACTTTAAAGGGAACTGCTTATCTTGGTATGGTCATGTGAAGAGGAGGAATGAAACACATGTAACTAAAAGCGTTATGAATATAAATGTGGATGTATGAAGAGGGAGAGGGAGACCAATGAAAAAATGCATGGATTGTGTGAGGAGTGATATGAAAGAAAAGGGAGTTATTAATAGCGTGACGGCTGACAGGACAGAATGAAAGAAAAAATCGTGTTGCACCAACCCCAAGTAACATGGGATAAGGGCAGGAAGATGATGAGTCTGACATTCCCTCCCGCTTCACTCAGAGGGGGAGAAGTCATCGGTGGATCTCCCACCCTCAAAAAAAAAAGTAAGGTACTACAAAATTTGCAGAATGATCTAATCTACCGAAGTAAGTTGTGGCTTTCAACCTTAAATTGTCAAGCTTACCTGCTGCAGTCATCGTCATGACGCACATAATTAAGATACTCGTAATTAAAAACAACATTTTATAGTTTAATTATTATTCTGCGTTACATAATATAGATTTTTTAACTTTTCCAATTTACTAGGAACAAGCACGTGTACGTAGACTAACATAAGGCTAAGAGACGGCGCAAACTTGGCGACAAGTGACGGCCAACAGTCGTCATCATTTGTGATTGTCGTACTTTCGGCCGCTCGTCTGATTTTCAACTCGTACATGCGAGTCGAGCAAAATGTTTAGGTACAATCATCATCTCCGTGACTTAATTCAAAGTCGTACTGAGCTATATCTTTAAGTCAAACCCATATAGTTTGACTTCTTCTATCATCATATCTTTTTTATTAGTCGCCATGTCCACGCTTTTTCTGACTATATTATTATCATATCTATATGTTTGTAACAATTATATTACCTAACTATGTACCTTTAAATAACTTTATCTAAATGTAATAGTTGTCATCTTCCTGGCCTTATCCCTTGTTACTTTGGGTCGGCGCAACACGTTTTTTTCTTCCATTTGTCCTGTCAGCCGTCACGCTATCACTAACTCCCTTTTTTATCATATCACACCTCACACAAACCATCTATCTTTTCTTAGGCCTCCCTCTCCCACTCCATCCATCCACATTTTGTACATCCACAGTTGTATTTTAAGAAAATAGCTACCTACTTACCGTAAATAGAATTATTTATGTTACCTATTAACTTTTTATGCAAATGTAATTATTTAGTTTTCAAAATCGCTTTCCGAGTATTTTTGTTTCTCCGCCAACTCCTAAACCACGCAACAGATTCTAATGCGGTTTTCCTAATAGAAAGAGCGATAAAATTTTGTTGTTGAAAACTTTTGTGTGTATAATTTGCGGATCGCTAGTTTGGGGTAAGTCTAAGTCACTGTCATCGAGTCGTCGGTTACATACATTGAAAAAAAAAATACATGACTGTCAACATCGTGTCCACTAGTCGCTTAGTATGCGGCGGGAGTAAAATGCAATTCGATAACATGCCTGATTGAGTTTATGCGCAGTTTTTAATGAAAAGAAACGGCAAGGCGAACGGTTTGTCGTTGCTACGTCGAATCTTACTTAAATACCACATCCAAATTTATAAGCCCCCATTTAGAACACCGTTCATTATTATAAAATAAATAATAATGTATTTTAACAAAGATGAACAATAGAACACGCTCTAAACTTTAACATGAGGTTGTTTTTGCTACTCGTCCCTAGATGGCGTTGCGCTAAGCTTAGTTTCCATATTTTATTAGTTTTGTTACTCACCACTAGATGACGCTGCAAATCAAAATATCCTACCATACTTTACGCCTATATACCCTATACGGGTTGGTAGAAGTACGCCCATATTTGACGTATAAACCACTCAATAAATCTTGAACCAACCTTGTAATCGAACTCAGAACTTATACTAATGTTACCGTTTAGGTAGACCAACAAGGCAGCCCTCAATGAAATTCGAAGGACGAATAATGTTAGTAATTAGTGATAATAATTACATCGTAAAATTGTTGTCTGAAGGTTATGCTGTGGTTTTAGGCTGAAATTAAGTAGAATAAAATAAATAATTAAGGATATTTTGGTTATGTAAGTAGTACCTAGATATGTTATTGGAAAATATATATACGGTCGAATTGAGAACCTCCTCCTTTTTTTTCGTCGGTTAAAACTAGAGTCCGACCGAAACTGGTTTTCCGGCCGAAACCGAAACCGAATATTCGGCCGTGGCTTCAGTTTCGGCCGAAACCGAAACCGAAATTCACGTGGTCAAGTATAAAATTCCTTAAAATACTGAAATTTGATGCTTTTTACCCATTATTCTGCATTAATTAGGACATGAAATGGAAACACAGTAGGTATATTAATTTTGTTGTAATTATTTATTTAATATAATATAAAAAAATATTAATAATGCTTTTATTATTTTTTCAAATTAAGTTCTCATAGCAAAATGTTTATCAGTTATCAATAATCAAATCACTAATTGTTACTGTTTCATTAAATACTAATTATTAACGAAGTTAGGCAAGAGTGTACGACAACTTCCGAAATCAGTTTCGGTTTCGGCAAAGGTTTCGGCCAATTTTGGCCGAAAAACTGCCGCCGAAACTTGATTTTTGGCCGAAACTCGGCCGAAACCGAAACCGAAACCGAACTTTCGGTCGGACACTATTGGAAAGCTAAGTCTTTAGAATTTGTAATATGACCAGCCACTTTCGTTACAATCTGTATTGGAAGGCCAAGGAGAAAAAACCGGCCAAGTGCGAGTCGGACTCGCGGATGGACGGACGGACAGATGGACAGCGGAGGCTTAGTAATATCTAAGGTCCCGTTAGTTACTCTTCCTACCGGAAGAGTAACTAACGGGACCTAAAAAAGCGAAACCCTAAAAAAGCGACAGACTCATACTCTCGAAAGAAAATAAATGTATGACTACTTGCCAATAAGCCATAATTTTGATGTGAAGCCAATAAAAGAAACTCATATAAGTATATGTATATTATCATTTACTGTCTACAGTCATGAGATGACATTACAGAGCCAATGTCGAAGTCGTTTTAAATGTCTTGTAATTATTCACATACTCGTACTCGTATCATCATCATAAGTGATTATTTTGGACAATATAGGTAGCTGGGACACACAATAATTAGCTATTATAATGTATTTATAATAACTAACTGGTAATAACACCAACCAGCATGTTAAGTTTTCCCAGAGATCACAAGGTTAGGTCACAGATAATATAATACTAGCGTATACTCAGTGCCGGATTAAACACGCGTGGGGCCTATAGCAAATTCTACCCAGAGGGCCCCTAAATCTTTGTCAAATGATAACTAGCTTTAAGACTTCTTTGACTTAGGTATTTTTCTCATAGGCCGCGGGCTACCCAGAGCGGCAGAAGTCATTGGATGATTTCCCAACCCCACAAAATAAAAAGGTAGTGATGGGCCCAGAAAACACTGTCTATGGATAATTCGAAATAGGTTAGATTTCTTATGGTAGATATCTTGACTTGTTTTTTTCCCTTATTGGACTAAAACTACAAAAAACACTTGTTTCAACATTACATAAATTAAATAGGTAATAAATTAACAAACATAGCTTCTAGACTGTTTTTTTTACTATTGACAGACTCGCGTTCGACCACCATCTCACCTGACGGTAAGCGGTGATGTGGTCTACGTTGGAGCACACTTGCCTAGAAGTAACCTATTCACTCTTGACTTAAAGACCTCCAGGTTGTAGCTATCAGGACACACAGAGTACTACAGGGAATTCCATTCCTTAGCTGTACGCACAATTAATGTGTTCCTAAAACTGATCAACTTACTGTACAACGCACTGCTTCTATTGATTAACTGAAGATAAAATGTTTGTGCGTCCGACGTTGTGTTCCCCTCCTCTAGCGTCCCATGAACAGTGTTAGGCTATGAGTAAAATTGTAGCTATAATAGTAACTTTAAATAGAGTGATCGACAGAAATAGTCGCACTGTCAGATAGTTAATTATGTTTCAGAATCTTTGGGGCTATGTGTCCTGCATGAACGTCTTTCGACTAAAATGATGACGATCGGGTTATAGCATTTCCTGGGACGTTACTTAGTCGTACAATCAAAAGAAATAAAAGGGAGCGGAGCGCGATCGAATATGACCCAACATCTCCTTTTCCGTACAAACAAAGATAGGTATCCAGAATAAAGGCAAAGGCAAAGACTAGGTAGTTCAAGAACGTTCTCAGCTAAGAATGAGTTGAGAGAAAATACAAAACGGATGGGTAGTCTTCTTTTTCTTAGCGTGTCGATGCAAAAATATAATATAATATTTGGCCCAGTGTTCAGTCATGGTAACAGCATTTGCTGACGCAGCCTTATGGTCCTGGCATGACACTGTACAGGCACAGGACATGCGGCGCAAGATGAGTGGTTGGTCATGGTCTGCGGAGGGACGCCGCATAAACACCAAAAATCGCAGCCATCCGAGAACCCCTACCTGTGGAGGTTGCCTTTACTGCGGCCAACCTGAGTACAGAGTATGTAGTGGTACTGTCGTAATTACTCAAATCTGCCTAGCCTTTTCCCAACTATCTTGAGGTCGGCTTCCAGTCTAACCAGGGATGCAGCTGAATACCAGTATTTTACATGGATCGACTGCCTATCTGACCTCCACAACGCATGGCAGTAACTGGGTAATACGATACCCCTTGGTAAGAGTGGTTGTCAGACTTTCGGGCTTCTGACGACTCGTAACGTCTGTCAAAGATCCACGATTGACAACCAGGACCAACGGCTTAACGGGCTTTCCGAGGCACGGAGGAGTCTCTGTATTTAAAGGTGGTCACCCATCCATGGACCAACCCCGGCAAACGTAGCTTAACCTGATGGATCGACCCATGCGGCTGTTATTAACTTTAGCCACAAGCTCCTCTACTGTCGTAATTACTATACTTCACAAAAGGATTTGAGACTGATCGATCTTCATGGTTAAACAAGCTTGCCAAGGTCGGCCTGCGGAAAGGGTGACCATAAATCGATGGCAGCAAAGTAGAAGAAGACATCTACGAAATCGCAATTTTACAGGAGAGCATATTTAGTAAAAAAATGTGGTTTTTTGAGAGTTGTGGACTGATTAACATGAAATTTTCTGTGATGCATTAAAATAACCTTTTTTATTGATTTTTTATAAGAATAAATCACTATATCGTTGTTTTATTGAAATAATGTAAATGTACTTTTTTACTCTGAAAAGTCTTCTACGTAGAAGAAGACATGTGCCTAATATCCGTTTCTACGTTATCTAAAATATTGAATAACTAAGATAACAATCTCGAGTAATACATATCTGGATATTTAAAGAAAATCTAAGCAATATGCAATCAATATTTCGCTTTTTTTAACCAAATTTTGTAGATGTCTTTATTTATTTTAATTTTATCAATTTACAAATTTCACTAAATGAGTTATCTACCACCAAACTTCATCTATTTATGTCAGTTAAATCATTTATTTAGTTCTCAAACCACGCGAAATATATAATTTAAATAAAAATAAAAGGATTATAAAGGATAAGAGAAAATAAAAATTCACGATTGACAGATGACTTTTTTAAGTTTCAATCATCTGTCAATATTCCGAAGTTAATACAACCAAATTCGAAAGGCCGTTTCTAATGCGATATTTTTTCGAAACTGAGTGAGATGTCTTTAGTTACGTGCCAGATTTTTGTAATTATTTTAAATTTTGAAATAATTTTAATACAGACTTGTAGAGGGGGTTGATGTAAGCTATTTAAAAAAAAAAACATTTTGGCAAAAATGTAGATGTTCGTCTTTGCTTTGCTGCCATTACCCAGAAGCCAGAAAATCGGACGCTAGTCTTGCCTTGGGTCATTATGTTACACAGTTACTGGGTTGTGGATTGGAAATCAGAAAGACAGTCGCTCCATGTAAAATACTGGTGTTTAGCTGTATTGGTTAGACTGGAAGACGACCCCAATGAAGTTGGGAAAAGGCCAGATTTATTGATGCTGTAATTGGTACACATAATAAATAATAATGATGATTGAAAATTTTAAATTAACACTTAATTCAAATAACTTATAGGTATTCTTAAAATCCACTTCTGTTTTTCACTTATTTGATTAATTCGTGGAAAATAGTGTGGGTTACCTATAGGCATCTATTAGTACCTATTTATCTTAAGAATCTTATTGTAATATGTAGCTGTTTTTTTGTCCCTTCTATATAAAATAATATAAAAAAGCAAAATTACTAATGAATGTACCATTATATAAATAATATCATATCTATGATGAATGTTTGTATTCATCAAATAGATAAACTAAAAAATTAGAAATAATTGTTCTACGGACGATTTGACCTTGGCATCAGCCTTTGATTCGTCTCGCATAAGGTTTTACATAATAATATTAAAGTTTGAAAATTAATTCAATATTGTTCCCTATTTCATACTTAGCAGCTTCAAATTGTATTTAAGGAAGAACAAGTAACTGAAAATCTTGTATAGATACAAAATATTGAGAGTGGGTTCCTCAGGGGTTAGTCATAGGACCAGTGCGAATAAAGATAAATTCCACGAAATTTGCTCTGGCTTCTAAAAAATATTGAACGCATTATTTTTCATTTGTATTAATAATCAATAAATCACTACAATCAATTTTCCATTTGTCTATTTGCAAAAAAACAAGCACCTACCTAAGTTTAAACTTGTATGAAGTGAGAAAATATAGAAAACTGATTACTAATAATCTATTTTTTGATTCGTGTACTGACCGCCTGTTTAAAACTAATCAATTAATTTGACTATGATAATATTTTTAGCTAAGTTAGTTGTGATCACCATGCCAAATCACGATCACTTTTATTCAAAACAAACCAAACTCCCGTCCATCCCACAAAGAGGCATAACTCAAATATTTATGAAATTGCGAATTCAATATACATTCCATTACGTCACCCCTTTTACCATGATCAACCATAACAGCAAAAGGAATAAGCATTCCCGTATCATAGAAAACCATAATCTAACACCCTTTACCACTCCAACTGTCGGATACAATACTATAAAGTAGCTATCTTCAGCAATACATTATCCTTACTTATCTGTGGCCATAACATGAAACTTGGGATCTATTTTATTATAAAGTGCATTGTCTACTATGGAGGAGGTCGGTCGACCGCCGAACGTAAATAATTTAACTGTCTTAAAAGATTCAAAAATAGTTTCCTAACATTGCCCCCCTTAATATGTACACCATTTGTCAGGCCATAACTGGATTTAAACGACGCGTTACAAGAAAAAGGCCACGCCCTCTGACTGACATATAGACCGCCCACTCTAACGCACTGAAAGGCTTCGCTAAAGTTTCTATCTGTCTCTATCGCACGAATATTCTTGGTGGTATTTACCTCGTTATAAGACCGATAAAAATGTGCCAAAGACCAATATGTGCTGAAAGATTGTAAGACTTATGCACAAGGTTTTAAAGTCTAAAATGCCTTGTTAATGGTATCATGGGGGGACTCAATTGAAGCGAGACGATCCACGAAAGGGACGCAGCGAATCGTTCTGTTTAAGTTAGTGAGTCCAAACGAGTTTTTATGTTTGGAAATCGTATTAAGCTTTTGTTGGAAACTGTTCCACTCAACGGGCATAGTTGAGGCGTTTGTGCGGTCAAACTATCGCGTTTGAATTCCGAAAAGCGGTGGGGATACTGCTGATTGGCTCGTTTTGGCCGATACACTGTGTAACGATTCGGTCGCGTGCGGTCGAGCGTAGCGCGCCAACTGAGCTTTTTTCAAATAAGAAACTCGAGTTCGTATGTTCCATTCTTATTTCGGATTTCAAATAGCATTGGTCCTATTTAAATTGGTGTTCTAAAAAAAATGTTTAATAGTCAAAAGTATAGGTGAAGACTAAAATCTAGTGTCAGTGTTTTTATAAACAGTTTCAAAATTAGCAAAATGTCGTCGGTGCACTCAGATGATGACCAAGAGGAGATCAACGTGGACTCTGACAGCAGGCTATCGGGCCATTGCGACAGAAGCATAGCATCAGAAGACCGAGACTCTGAACACAGTTACCACGACAGATATCATGATTCACCGAACGAACATATGACTGACACCCAACCGAGGGTGAACTTACCTTTCAGCATATCTCGGCTTTTAGGGAAACAATTCGAGGATATAGACAAGCGTCGACATTCCGGGGAAAGTGATGACAGAAGTGATCAGGACACTGAATCGGAGAGTGCTAAAGATGACGGGAAGGACAATTCTGGTTTGCCTTTGAACTTTTCACATACACCTGGTTTATATCCAAATTCGGGACTGTTACTGAGACCAGGGTTGGGTATCGGTGGCGGATATGGGTTCTCGAGTAACCCTGGGGTTGTCAGAGTCCCTGCTCACAGGGCTCTGGGCGCGCTGGGTGCCTGGGGAGTCACCATGGACCCCATGAGGCAAGCAGCAGCGGCGGCATTCGCCCATCAAATTGTTAAGGATAGATTGAACGGTAAGATTTCTGCAATATTATTTATTTTGTAAAAAGATATACACAATTAAGGTGGCAATAGTTTTATTTTATATGCATAGGTAAATTCGCTGTGAAATCCGCGAGACTCCGCTTGATGCGATGATCACAGGATTGGTCGATGTGGCGAAGTTTAGAAGGTACCTATGGCAGCAGTGAACGTCTTTTGCCAGAACATGATAATGCGGTAGCCAGTTATAACAAATTTCTGTTTCTTCTCAATCGTTCCCCCATTGGTGAGGATCGTGACTCCTTTTTTAACTATCAATTGTCTGCCTCCAACTAACCCGGTCCGTCGCCTGGTGGAGGGCGAGGCTTACAGACAACTCCAGCTGTTTCTGATCTGGTCTAACCATCTCTAGTTAAACCGCAAATGACAATTTTGATTAAATTTTAAATTAAGGTCAGGTAAGTACTGAGCGAAAATTTATAGCAGTATCTTGTCTATTTAATGTCCTAAGATATCTGATTGACGTAACATTAGCGTTAATTAATTATAATCTATGATTGACAAAATGTCAGATGTCAGATCAGTTAAAAGGGTTAATGAGACTGATAAGGAATATATTGAAGTATCGCATATATTCCCTATAATGTAGCAGTTGTAATAAATATTAGAATCTTAGTTAATTATTATACTGGTGTTTATCATTAATGTTGACCTGGATCGATTAATTACTGCAGTTCGTTCTGAGTCTTTCTACCTGCTAATTATTTCAGTTTTTGTTCTTTAATTGGGGGAGCAAGCTGCAATGCCCGTAGTTATAAGCTAATTTTATTATTTAATTTTAAAATGTTACATACACGCTACTAACTCTTGTTTACTACAAGCAAGCAAAGCAATAAGTCTATATCACAACTCCGGTCCCCAAGATGCAGGCGCCGCGCCGCCTAGTACTTTAAACTAAGCTTACTTATTTATGTTAACGTAACAATGATACAATATTAATTGATTGGTTACTCGTTAGTAAACTATACCTTTGTGTTATCGTTTACAGTTTCTCTACTTTTGTGGTCCAATGTTAAAATTTAATTTACAGTAGGTACTTTTTATATTTTTTCTAATTATTCTTTTTTTTTAAATTCGTTTCCTCATAAAAAATTCAACACGCAAACAGCTCACTTCACAAACCTATTGTTTTCTCCGACCAAACAAAATCTAAAATTCCCAAAAAAAAGAAACAAATACGGATCAAAAATTGTAATATTTGAGCCACCGCTTTTTCCTTCTTTGTTTTATAAAAAAGGGTCCAAATCGGGTGCCAACGTCCTCTGAGCCAATTACCCTCGCGTGCGAACCGATGACACACCTAGAGAACTATTTCTTTTTCCCTTTTTTTGGTCCTTCGAGGCGAGATTGAAGGCGCCCCGTTCTGTAATTTGTCGCGTCGGCCGCCGGTCAGGTTGGGGACACTGCTTTTTTTTCGTTATGTTACTCATCCTGACAGAAAATTGGTTGTTAAGTTGCACGTTTGGTGTCGCTGTAATTCGAGTGAACTTTTTCTTATTGAACCGGATGCTTTGATGATTTGCTTTTTTTTGTCGGTAAATAGAGATTTGGGCTTCGGAAAAAGGTTGTTACGTTTGTCATTGTTTATTTATTTTGTTTTATCTTGAAAAATTATTTCTAAGAATAACTATTTCAATAAGAAGTAAATAATTTCTGAATATTTAAAATTCATAGTTACACAGTCCAAATTTTTTCCTGTTGAATAATTTTGACAAAAAATTATTCTTTCTTAAAGCATTACTAACATTACTTTGTAAGCTAGATTGTTGTGAAAAATCTCAACACCATCTTTAGTAACTGATAAAACCAAAGCAAGGAACACCACTTTAATTTTTTCACCTCATCTTGGTCAATTCGCTCAAGTCTTTACAAAAAAACCGACCCACAACCCGACGCGTGCAGACCCTTGGGTTTTTGCGACCACCGGCAAAGAGGAAGTGGTTACAGGGTTACAAACTATATAATTGAGACAATAGCTACTCAGAATTCTGATATCCGTACGTGCATCGGAAATGCTCAAGAGGTGACAAAAAAAAAAATCGTCGGCGCCAATGATTTTTTTTTTTATTACACTGTCAAAGTTTTTATGGCTTTTTAAGACACTGAAACACTTTTGTCGTTACACCATTTGAGTATTATAGGGTCGTTAAACGTAAATTAACATAATCTTTGATTAACTGTGTTGGAAAATAGTTTGCGGTCGATTAATCAGTGATCTAGATTTGCATTTGAAATCTTGAGAAGAGCGATTTTCTGGCTTTTGTTGTTGTCATAAAGCTGAATGTGCTTTGGATTTAATTTTGAAATGGTAATTAAAACTATAAAATGTATTTCTTGTGTTAAAAGTTTTATTTGCAGTCATCATCTATAAGTTGTTCTAGGAATCACATGAATATTCTGAAACTAATAAATATTATCTACTTATTAAATTTAAAAACCTTGACGAACAAAACGTTTTCGAAATAATTTGATCTATAATGAAGATGTTCTTAAAATATATCTATATATCAAATTTATTCAAAACTACTTCTGGGCAAAGGCCTCCCAGACACTCTTTTCTTGCGTCATCTTGAACCAGCCTTCGTGGTGCGCGTCCAGGTTGTCTCGCCACCGCCGACGCTTTCCATCTTTTTTTTTTTTTTTGGGGGTTGGGAAATCATCTTATGACTTCTTCCGCTCTAGGGTGGAGCGGAACGGCGTGTCAGACTCTTACTGACTAAAACCCACCCCTGTTCCTCCCTGCCCTACATGCCCAGGGGCGAGGTAACTCTTTCGAATTTGTCCTCAACCCCCGGGCAGACGCTTTCCATCTTCAAAACTACATTACCTTATCTCAGAGATCACTCTCACTGACACGACTCACTTTTGAAAATACTCGTTTAGACTTATACAGTTTCCAAAAAAGTGCAACATCCTTACCACTTTTTTTTTGTTAAAAACACTTTTATTTTTGTAGAAGTACATCTTAGCTATTTTTTAACCGAAAAAGGAGGAGGTTCTATGTTCGACTGTATGTATTTGTTTTTTTATGTATGTCCACCGATTTCTATGTCAGTTGTGGACAGATTTTCAAAATTCTTTTTTTATCGAAATAATATAGGTACTCCCGCGGTGGTCCCATATAAATTTTATCGAAATTGCTTCAGCGCTTTTTGAAAACTGAATAAAAACGAAAAATACGTAGGTATACATGATGACGTTTTTGTTTTCTCCAATTACGAGTATGTTTAAATTCCACGTTCTATGTTATTGGGGTTTTTAGTTCTGGGGTATAACAACTAAAAAGTAAAACAACCGACTTCCAAAAAAGGAAATACACTAAAAATTAAAAACTAACTTTAATTTCGGAAGTTGGTGTCAAAAAACTAAAAAATAAAATACAAACACCAACTTCAAAAATATTTTTTTTTTAATTTTTAGTGTATTTTGTCATTTATTTTTTTTAGAGTGGGAAATCATCAAATAACTTCTCCCGCTCTGGGTGGAGTGGCACTGACTAAAACCCACCCATGTTCCTTTATTTTCCTGCGCCAGGGCCGTTGTGACTCCTTAGAACACTCCCGGGATCCTTGGAGGACATCTTTAAAGCTAAACATTAAAAAAAAAAAGCCGGCCAAGTGCGAGTCGGACTCGCGCACGAAGAGTGCCGTACCATTATCTATAAAAACAGCAACAAAATCATGTCTGTTGTATGGGAGCTTCACTTAAATACTTTTTTATTCTATTTTTTAGTATTTGTTGTTATAGCGGCAATAGAAATACATCATGTGTGAAAATTTCAACTGTTTAACTGCGATTATTCATGAGATACAGCCACCCTGAAAAAATACAATTTTATATACCTAAACGTTTACATATTTCATATCGTCAATATTTTCTCCATAAATAATTATAACTGCACTAGTGTGATTATGACATAATTATGTGCACAGCAACTATATGTATAGTAAGCTTTATAACAGTGGGCCTAGTGTAAGTTTTATAACGCACTCGAACGCGTTTGCGTAAACGTTCGCTTATGTCAAATCGTATAGAAAAAAAGAGGTTACCCGCTATTGCCACCACGCAGCGCTTATACAGTTTTAGTACAAATTGACGTTTACGCAAACGCGTTCGAGTGCGTTATAAAACTCACACTAGGCCCTCAGTTGTATAACTGACGTATTTGAAGCGTGTCGTCTGGAACAGTTTCCGACGATTTGCGGTTATTACGTTTTGCTTGCCGACGCCGACGGAGCGGAGATTCGGCTTAGGCATTTTTTCCATGGTCGCTTTTCTTGATCTTTTTCTTTTTCTTCTTCTTCTTCTTCTCTTCCTAAAGATTTTAAGGTAGTTAGCACATGACTTTACTGATACTAACACTAGATTTTAAGTTGTGTGTAATGTTATACTAACAAATTATGGACTTTGTCTGAAATATGTTTTTTTTATTTTTTATAAATATATTATATAAATGAACCTCTATTTCTCCTGGTCACGCTATAACTTGAGAAGGGCTGGACCGATTTCGCTAATTCTTTTTTTGTTGTGTTTGTTATTGTCAGGAGAAGGTTCTTATGAAATAAAAAATTAGGCAAGTTGCGCAGAAAATTGGAAAATTTCAAAAAACTTAACGATCTTTGCGAGTTTGACAGTTCGCGCGTCAGGACAACGTCTCGGGTCAGCTAGTACTATATATTTACTTCCTACTAATATTATAAATACAAAAGTTTGGATGGATCAATCACGCCAGAACGGCTGCACGTATCTGGATGAAATTTGGCACAGAGATAGATAATAGTTTGAAATATGACAAGGGCTATAATTTGTAATGGGGGAAGTACTAATACCACGCGGGCAAAGCCGCTGGCCGAAGCTAGGTAATTACAATTATTAGAAAAATCCACACTGATTAGTTTGTCTGGAAAAAAAATTAATTTTTTTTTAACATGTTAGTTGAGGAGCTCGTGGCTAAAGTAATAACAGCCGAATGGGTCGATCCATTAGGTTAAGCTACGCATGCCGGGGTTGGTCCATGGATGGGTGACCGTCTTTACATACCGAGACTCCTCCGTGCCTCGGAAAGCACGTTAAACCGTTGGTCCCGGCTGTCAATCGTGGATCTTTGACAGTCGTTTCGGGTCGTCATAAGCCCGAAAGTCTGACAACCAGTCTTACCAAGGGGTATCGTATTACCCAGTAACTGGGTTGTGGAGGTCAGATAGGCAGTCGCTCCATGTAAAATACTGGTATTCAGCTGCATCCGGTTAGACTGGAAGCCGACCCCAAGATAGTTGGGAAAAGGCTAGGCAGATTGAGTTGATAAGGCAATGATTATCGTACGACGAACACAATATATTACTCAAGCAGCTTTACCAAAAAATTAAAATGTGTGTTAAAATGTGTTGGCATTTGGTTGGGCCAACAATTAATCTTATTAGGGTTATGAGTGCGATACATGCATCATCATGACTAATCGTGGAGGGCACAGACAAGCTATATTTCACAGCTGAATCATGTGAAAGGTAACCTTATATTACTCACGGATATTTTTATCTATATTTTAACCAAACTTGGTTATGAAAGACATCAATTTCGTTACATGAATATCTAGTAAGTACCTTGGTACACCGACGGGATAGATTTAACATGCTAATGACGTCTTTTCGACAAAACTTTATTGGGCAAAAATAACTGGTCCAAAAACAGTTGAACAACGGTTATTTAACGGTATCATTACACACAAAAAATCACATTTTTTTCTAAAGCAACAACCTTAGTTGATTGTCGACCGTTTAGAAAGGCAAGCCAGTTACCTTAACAAAAACACTAGTCGCTTTGCGAAATCAATAGAGAGAGTAATCAGTCTTACCGCGATCTTTCTAGTACCAACCTAATAGCCGTTACCCATTTCCGCCATAGTTCTCATTAGTTTACCGCACAATTTTCCCTAATACACCTTTTTGCATCTATTAGTGACCATCGAGCTGTTTTATTATAGCTTTTTATATTTACTCACCGTTTCGTCTGTTCCTCGCAATTGTTATGAGTTTTTTTTTTTTAAGTCTGTGGCGAAAATTGTTGGCAGTGGAAAATTAGTAGTGTTGTACTGACTGGGGGATTGGGCTCTGTGTTTGAGCTTCTGGTGTGTGTGAAGAAATACTCCGGAAAGCAATTTTTTTTTACTTTTCTACACTGTCCCACAGCTGGGAAAAGGCTTCTCCCTCAAGTCCATCCAGCAACAAGTAATACTTATTTTTCAATCACTCCATTTTCGTGGACAACTCAAAACTAACTGACTTAAACAATTCAATTATTTTCCTTTCAAATTTAAATACTATTCTAAATTAGTACAATCCTTTAAAAGTATATTCCACCGACCAGCCTATTTGCTGACAAGGTTCGTTTTTCATGCGATCTCCTTATAACATATAGGATGTAACGGAAAGGTGTGGTCATATTTTAAGAACTACATCTGCCTATAGATGTGTACAATTTTATTAAAGAACACCTGAGGAAATACTTAATTTTTTTTAACCCTTATTATCAGCTTATTATATTGATCAGCTGATGATAAATTTGTATGTCCAATTTATTTTTTTGGGAATTTTATATTTTCTCTTAGAGAAAGTTGTTCATTTCCATGGGCAGAACCAGTTCTTAAAATATGACCACACCTTTCCGTTACAACCTGTATATCACAGTATTCAGATCTACCAAAATATTCAGCCAGTCAGTTTTGTTTTTTAGTTCTAGTTGCATTTTGAAATAAAAATCTGTGCTGTTATTCATTTCTCGTAATTACTCTAAATAAAAGAAAGAAAGAAGAAAGAAAAAAAATATTCTGCACAGATACGAGTATAACGCGCATTACAGAAAAATGGATTAAATAACATAAATCTAGTTGCAATTTCGTCTCAGAAACAATCAACTGTCGAAACTCGAAAGCTTGCCAAAAATTAAGATAAACTAGAGACATTATTGACAGAACGAGATCAGAGCAGTGACGTTCTTAAAAATACGAGAATAGAGTAGATGACTAAAAAAACTTTTTTACAAAAAAATAGAACCGACTTCCAAAAAAGTGCAAAATAACTTTAATTTCGGAAGTCGGTGTTCCTGTTTTGTGTCTTCGTTTTTTGACACCGACTTCCGAAATTAAAGTTATTTTGCACTTTTTTGGAAGTCGGTTCTATTTTTTTGTAAAAAAGTTTTTTATTTTTCACTTTTTAGTTGTGGCTCCCCAATAAACTGTGTTAACAATTCATAGACATACGATAGCAGCAATCGCGGTTGATTTGCTGTCAATTTTTGAAGAGTTCCGTCGTCTGTCTCCGAAACCCATCATTAGATCTTTTTGAAATTTAAATGGAACCATTTCGGAATAAACCCCTTTCGAACAAAAAAAGAATTTAGCAAATCCGTCAATATATGACTGAGTTATGTCCGAACATACATAAAAAAAAAAAAAAAATACAAACATCCGAATTGATAACCTCCTCCTTTTTCGAATTCGGTTAAACATATTGGACATCTGTTTTTATTTTGTCACGTAAACAGAAAATGAGGACGATACAGTGCGTCAGCGGACGGCGTTACTGTGGCTGAATACTGGACCAAGCAATACTCTATTTACGAGTATGCCATCGACAGGCTAAGAAGAAGTGCGTTGAAATGCCGCGTAACGTCAAATCTAAAAAAATATACCAGTTTTAACATACAAGTGACGTAACAAGCCCCTACTTCTGAACTTTGATGCGTTTTAACTTTGTCATTTTTTATTGATTTCAAATCAAATAGGTTTCCAATATTATTTGATATTTTATAATAGTTCTATAAAACTATTATAAAACCAGGAATACCCAGGAATCATCCCTATTGTTTCTCTACATCAGAGGAGAAAGTCAAATATTCGTTAAAACAAAATAATTCAACATGGTGATACATTAAGCATTTCCGTTTTTCAACAGGCTGTTTTGGTGTCATTTTAACAGCTAACGAAGACCAAAAGACTCGAAGAAGCACAGAAAATTAATAAAACAGTTAAACACAATCTATAATAGACCTAGTTAATCGTTGATGGAACAGGTTTAACTATCTTATCTTTGAGTAGGATATCGGGGTAAGCTTACTCTTAAATATCAATCTACTGATAGTCTAACCACCGTAAAGAAGTCTACCCACTACACCGTTTCATACCATAACTAAGCTAGGACCTTACCTATCTTTCTATTTAGAAATATGGTTTCCGCACTCAGTTCATGGTGGACCATTGTACGTGGATCTTTTTTTTACTCACCTGATGGTAAGCGATGATGTGGTCGAAGATAGGTAGAGCACGCTTGCCTAGAAGTAACCTATTCACTCTTGACTTAAAGACTCTCAGGTTGTAACTATCAGGAAACACAGACTCTGGCAGGTAATTCCACTCCTTCGCTGTACGCACAAAAAATGAGTTCGCAAAACGTTTTGTGCGTGTGGGTGGGAGGTCCATGATAGAACGGGCTTGGTGGAATTAAACTATGCAATTCCGTCGCACACTCTCCAAAATGAAACCGATAGAAAACCGACAGGCTAGCAACTTGGCGTCGATGCTCGAGTCTCTGGAGCCTCGACTCGACGAACCTATTATTATCATCTAGGAACGTAAAATATACAAACTTACGATACAACACAAACACAAAGAACAGTCTCGATAGAAGTTCACAGTGGAAAAATTCACTTAAATCGAAAAAAATCGTAACACAAACGGAAGCACGTGATAAACGTTCACTGCAACCAATGAAAGTCCACTTTGTATTTGTTTACTTCGATGAACTGTCAAAGTTCATCGCGCCCACCCGACCTATGTTGGCATAATATTTTTTCGTCGGGCTAGTTGGCGGCTTCACTCGTTGCAAGTCGGAAAACTTTGTCGGCTGCATGTCGGCGGCTCAAGATATTGCAAAAACAAAATACTAGCACGTCACTACAGCTCGAGTGTCGCCGGGCTGAGCGCTTGCGTAGGTACGCAAGCCTCCGATATGCTGCCCACATGTCGGCAGCCGACGCTGTTGCCGACATGATTATTTTCATATAAACACTCAAACTACACTGGATTTTAAGTAAATTTAATAAACAAATTCACGTAAACACAGATCGCGTCATCTTTTGACGCTGACAATTGACAGACGACATTTCAACAATTTATTGAAAGGAGAAAAATCATCACCCCAGGACAAAAAAGAGACGCGGATTTTAGTCGAGTATCGCTTCTAATAGAGTATGAGCAACTAAAGTTGACGACCACAGACAAAAAACAATTTTAATGTGAACACACCGCGGTTACCGCAACAAGCGTAGTGACGCTTGAGAGACATGTCAAAAGTGCATGAATTGAGGTAGGAGACGTGCCAGTGGATTGGTATTGGTTTTGGTGTGTATTGAGCTTTAAACACGGAAAGAAAGACGACACGGGCTACTATGCCCACTAGAACGTATCCACACCGTAACCGAACATATCATACCCGCCTGGCAGGGTCGTGAGGATGTTTAGAAGAGTCACCACGGCCCTGGTACAAGAAACGGAAGGAAAATGGGTGGGTTTTAGTCAGTAAGAGTCTGACACGCCATTCCGTTCCATCCAATGCGGGAGAAGTTATTTGAAACCGTATCATACCCGTGCATCGAACATCAAAGTCCTAATAACAATTGGCGGCGAGAATATTATGCTGGTGCAGATAAACTCCGTGTACAACAAAATACAGCATAATACACACTCACGGCACGCGACTGTGTTAGTAGGTGACGGAAAGGTTTAGTGGAGCATAGTCTCATACTTTTCAATACGAAGAATATTTTTTGCCTTCCGCGTTCCTAGCAGTCATGGTATGACACGATGTAGTGGACAGACTCCTTTACTTGTAACACATAAGTAATGAGTAGCGACGGAACCCGTTAGTTTGGGGTCATAAGATGTTGGAAAAGGATTATGAAGTTAACTTGTTTGTTGATGTTGAAGCGATTAAGATTACACCGTGAAATGGTGGCCATAGCAATTGAACAGATATAATAAAATGCTTCTTTGAATACACTGATTTAGAAATTATCAACATGATTGATTAAAATTAAAAATAACAAAATGAAAATATCATCTTTAAAAGTAAACCCTGCTTCGGTAGATAAGTTACTTATCAAAACGAAACACGAAATAAACATATCTAACATTGATAACAAATCTAGTAAATACATATGAACGAAGATATTGTAATGATAGATGTAAGATGGAGAAATAAATGAAATAAATATTACCTTAGTTACCTAGTTACCTTATTAAGTATTGCCTCCCAAAAAACTTTTACAGCAAAAAAAAGTCTGAACTTCCGACTCCCATACAAAAGACATCAACGACCGTTAACCGTAGTTTTTTTGCTTTAGGCCTAGAACGCGCAATTTCACAACACATTTTTTTTTTCAATTCGATTTAAAATTAGGTTTAATATGAAATCGGATTAGGACACATGGGTGGAAAATCGACTCCAGTTTGGCTTTATTTTTTTATGGAAAAATTGTTCAGTGCGTAATGCAGTACTCGTAGAACAATTTCCGTAAAAGATAGTAGTCACATCTTAGTCGCACTGTCGCGTCACACCTGTCTACGGAAGCCTTTAATAAAATTACTCACAGTTTGCATAACTCAGTGGTAACGACAATATCTGCCGCATATATTAAAATCCATGCAAGTTAGAGAAGAGAACGATTCCCAAATCAATTTCAGAGCAATACTGCCGTGCACAAGCTACGAGTACATGCCGTAATCTGACAAAAACACATTTTGATTTACCAACACACAAAAAAACAGCTTTAAATTACATAGAAATTAAGGGAACTTAACGGTGATTTGATTTATTTATCTCGGGATCTATTGATAGTAGAAAAACACTGCGTAGACAGATCGTCAGAGAATTATTAGCTGATAACCGTGGCATCAAAAACGGAAACCCGCCAAATGTAAACAAGAGGTATAGGTTACTTCTAGGCAAGCGTGTTCCGTCGTCGACCATATCATCGCTTACCATCAGGTGAGATAGTGGTCAAACGCATGCCTATCAATACTAAAAAAAAACATATATAGTGGTCAAGGGCAAGCATTTTTTTTTTTTTGGATTGTGGTAAATCATCCTATGACTTCTCCCGCTCTGGGTGGAGCGGGAGGTGTCAGACTCTTACTGACTAAAACCCCTGTTCCTTCCCTGCCTTGAGTGCCCAGGGGCGCGGTAACTCTGTTTCGAATTTATTTACAACCCCTGGGCAGGCATCGGCCATGACGGGCCCCGTCATGTATGGCTGACAACTCTTTGAGGCGCGCGTGTGCACTATGGCCTGGTGCTGATCGGACGGCGAGCTACCCACTACTCGCCATCCGCAGGCCCGGGTAAGCGCGAGCCTACAAAAGTAATAAAAAAAGGTCACTTTAGAATAGAAGTTGTTGAACTATCAAAACAAAAGTGATTGTCCTTATAAATGTTCGCAATTAGACTGCTGTCCTTGAAAACAATAAAAACATAGAATCGCGATGACTCAGATCATACCTACTAGTTTAAACCGACGGACACCAAACCACAAAGCAACCTTCCAAAAGTCTAAAACATTAATTCATAGTAATTTTGCCCAGTTATTCCGCCGGCACGAATTTGCTGATTCCATTATTTTGTTTAATGAACGCTGTGCCTTAAATTGGGCCAAGGTACGAGTACCCAAAGTGATTGCTGAGGTGATGGGATAATGATTCGTCATTATTTTATGAGATTATGTAAGGAGCTAGTTACTTGAGCCGTGAGAATGAGGTCTTTTTTTTTGTCGGGTGGGAAATCATCCAATGACATCTCCCCGCCGGCGTGTCAGACTCTTACTGACTAAAACCCACCCCTGTTCTTTCCCTGCCCTGAATGCCCAGGGGCGAGGTAACTCTTTCGAATTTATCCTCAACCCCCGGGCGGGCATCAGCCATGATGGGCCCCGTCATGTTTGCTGACAACTCTTTGAGGTGCGCGTGGAACACTACGCGCCGTCGACTCTCGGACATGGTGCTGATCGGACGGCGAGTTACCCACTACTCGCCGTCCGCAGGTCCGGGTAGAATGAGGTCTTTAGGATTTTATAATTGAAATAGAATCGACGCAAATTCGGGGCGGTGCCTGATGTTAACCGCAAATAAACGTATTTTCTTTCTTTGATCCGTCATCCGTCTGTTACCCTAGTATAGACTCCAGCCTCTCACAAAGAGTTTCTGTTACTCCTCCGTTGTTCTTTTCTGATTAATTTCGTTGCGGGACCCCAGACAGTTTAATCGTTTCTCTGGGACTCGTCGAGCTTCATTGGCTCGGCGTTTTTTCTGGTGGTCGCTACTGTTGATTCTGGCTTACAATATTGGTTGGTTGTTGGCTTATTATTTGGTTTGGGAAAAGTGTGGTGGGCTTGTCCCAAAAAAAAGCCTCTCGCGAAGGATTATGTATGATGCATTTTTCTGGGTTAAAGTGTTAATTAGATCAAAGTTTAAAAGTTTACTAAAGAAAGCTTGAATAAAAATATTTTGGGAAAGGTTTCCGTCGGGATAATTGGACACCTTCTACTATTCGTGGCGATTGAATTTTCCAATATTTCAACACATTGACTTGAGGAACCGTTTCAACATTGTATTGTTTTCCTTCTCCTTAAACATTGATTTGTTAATTTATTGATTCACCAATTGGTTTCACAAACATGCTATGGAAATGCTACAATTTTAGGGTTCCGTACCCGAAGGGTCCAAACGGAGCCGTATTGCAGTCACTCACGAGTCCGTCTGTGCGTCGTCTGTCACACATTTTTTTTTCTGAAGAATTTTTTAACTTCTTTTTGACATTAATTTATGAACTTGAAATTTGGTGATAATGTTTATTATTACCTATATTTAACTAACAAATACCAATATTTGAAAATGTGCGAATTCCGTCAGCCTAGCGTAATAAAGCTATTCTTGTAACATGTTAATTAATGTTACCATATTATAGAAGCTTCTATTTAACTAATAATTTTCATATGTAAGTTATCCGCTTGTAAATTTGTTAACCATTTTTCAACAACTTCATGGTTTCTTGTAGCATACCTAAGTAAGTCTGGTGACAATGCAATATTATGGTACCATCGAGCTGATCTGATTATGGCGCCGGGATCTAGGAGTGGAACTACCTGATAAGTTGAATTTGGTCTATAGTATGTTTTGTTATCATGAGTACATTCCATTACAAATGAAGACAAAAAGGGCTTGGCCTGTTAAAAAAAAAAATATTACGAGATTGAATCAGATGATCTTACTAACAGTAGTACATTTTACATCCTACCCACCATTTTAAAATGTAAGTGAATAGATAAGGCCATTTTAAACACATTTTAATCTTGACATCAAAGAACTGAAGATAAGGCTGTACTTATCGAGGTATAAAAACCTATAAAACTTCGGATAAATGGATGTTGTGAGTGTTTGTCAATGTTTTTAGCTTTATAGTTGTGTTTATTACTTAATTTTAATGCAGATTAGGTAATACGTTGACGGTTTATTTATAGGAAAACCTGTGAGGGTATGGTTTTTTTTTAGAGTTCCGTATTGTTGTCACTCACGTGTCCGTCGTCTATCACACAAGTTTACAGCCAAACGTTTGGAGCAACAGTCTTCAAATTTTCACAGTATAAGCATCTTGTTGACCCAAAACCATACAAATAGTCAAAAATAAATTTAGTACGGAACCCTAATTGTGCGAAATCCGACACGCATTTAACCGGTTTTTTTTACTAGCTTCTGTCCGTGGCTAAAATTATCATATGTTCCAGGTTATAAACGTGTTTTAAATCACGGATTTTGGTTTAAAACGGCATATTTACAACTACAGTCCTATGTGTTAGTAGGCGAGCCTATTCCCTCTAAACGGGCACATATTCAGACTCCGATAAAATAGATATATTTATAGTAATAAAACTTAAAACTAATAATTTCTTGTGCAATATTACCTAGCCTTTTTCCAACTACTGAAAAATTACTGAAAAATACTGGTTGGAAAGGAAGTCAACCCCACTGGGGTTGGCTTCCTTTCTAACCAGTATTTTTCATGGATCGACTGCCTATCTGACCGTCACAATCCAGTAGTTACTGTTGTAATAATTCTAAATTCAGTTACACACTTAAAATAAATAAAACACTTCACATCTGCACTTACAATCTACCAAGAACATAACATTTGACGACATGTCACCACAATTTTATTTCCTCGTCACTCCGAATTTTATTGTACAATTCTTGCCTTTCAAACGTGCCACAAAATCATCGATACACTATAATACACATGTCTAATATCCCCCAACCTCCCCTCTTCGCCCGCATTTCCCGAGGGGAGACGCGGCATCGTTGGCGTTATGAAAATTTGACGTCAACCAATATGCGATGATATGTTCAGGGGTTATGTTCCGTATATTATTTTACATGTGTGAAATTGCCAGACCTCCCTTTGAGGGTGAGATGGGGCTTTCTTAATCGTTTGGCTTTAGTTTACTTAATTGTTTATGGTAATCTGAAATTATTGCGGTTGGTAAGGATTTTATAAGGCTTTGCATATTAATTTGGGTTTAGGTTGTTGATACCTGCTGTAATGAATAAACTATACAAGTAGATTTCAGATTCATTTATTCTTACATCTAGCTACGAAGTTGGTTGACTGCTTGAGGTAAATAAATAGGATTTTTTTTTAGTGCAAAATCAATCTGCCTAGCCTTTTCCCAACCATCTTGGGGTCGGCTTCCAGTCTAACCGGATGCAGCTGAATACCAGTATTTTACAACCCAGTTACTGGGTAATACGATACCGCTTGGTAAGACTAGTTGTCAGACTTTCGGGCTTCTGATGACACATAACGACTGTCACAGATCCACGATTTACATCTGGGATCAACGGCTTAACGTGCTTTCCGAGGCACGGATGAGTCTCTGTATGTAAAGATGGTCACCCATCCATGGACCAACCTCGGCAAGCCTAGCTTAACCTGATGGAACGACCCGTGCGGCTGTTATTACTTCTGCCATGAACTCTTTTAGGATTTTTTTGTGCAATGCTATGCTAATTATTTTCCATAGAAACGTGGATAGTATAGTTGACTACACGTATGTGGTAAAGTTTGGCTTTGAGCTGGCCTAGCGTAAGTCGGAGTCTGAATAAAATTCGAGGCTATCATTTCCTGGTTTTGTGGCCACTGACATACGAACAAGCAAGAAAATCAGTCAGTCGTTGCTCATGATTCTCAGCTCGCTTTGACTGAGCTGAGAATCATGAGCTTTAACCGTACTGTTGTTATGTTTAACAAGTTTCTGCCAGCGACTTCACCCGCGTGCAGTTAGTACTTGCCACACTATAAATTATAGCCTATGTGCTATTCCAGACCATTATCTATCTCTGTGCCAAATTTCATTCAGAGCCGTTCAGCCATTCTGGCGTGAATTACATACAAACTTTCGCTTGTAGGTATAATATTAGTAGGATTGAGAAATGTGTGCGTTTTGTTTGTGCGGAACCAACATTTTTTTTTCTGATCACCACAAAACCTTTTCTATAACATAGAAAAACGTCAAAAAAGGCCGCACAAGATCCATATACCTAAGAATACCTAAGTAAGCCGCAAGTTGATATGTTTTATCGCCAATCCATAACGCGCGATGCTATAAAACCGGCCATATTTCAAATGTGTAAATATATGTGAGCGAACTCCCCGCGCCTCCCCTCAAGACGACCCGGGCACATAAAATATTATATTGCAATTTATATTTTTCGCTTCGGAAAGATTAGAAGAATCCCCGTTTATGTTAAGTGGTATTGCATGTATGTTTATGTGTTTGTGTATGTGTATTATGTTAGTTTAATCAATCATCGTCAGGGTGAATCAGCCTTAAGAGTATTTTATCTAGATTTTAGATATTGTAGAAATTATTACTGTTATCTGTCTTTGTAAGGTATCTGATGGCCTTGATCACCGCTCGTGGGGTTTAGAAATAGGTTTTAGAAATAGGCTCTACGTCATCTCAGTGGCAGCACCTTGACCTTGAGCTGGTGTAGCGTATGTAGTACGGAGTTCCAATAAAATATGAGGGCAGCTTTTACTGGTATCTATTTTTACAAAAAACCGGCCAAGTGCGAGTTGGACTCGCGCACAAAGGGTTCCGTACCATTATCTATAAAAACGGCAAAAAAAACCGCAAAAAAAAACAGTCGGGACAGCGGAGTCTTAGTAATAGGGTCCCGTTTTACCCTTTGGGTACGGAACCCTTAAAAAATCCAAATAAATCACTTTTTAAGTAGTCTGAAGATGGTGGTGGCAGTTTTTATTAGTTTAATTATAGATTTTATGCTGACAGCCACTGTCTTTGTAGTTTCTCTGGTTCAAAACGACCTTGCTTCGGCTGCAATGATAATTTTTAAATTATAATTTCTTGACCTTATAAATGTCAGTGCATAGGCAAATAGTGTGATATGGTGTGTCGCACACGATTCATCGTGAGCAAGACTGATAATTGAACGTGTTATGATTAATGTTACCAATAAATAAAATCAGATAACTCTTTCCATGTAGGTATCTATATCGACGTTGTAACAAAAGCTTCATCAGTCTTTGCCATTTCTGATGATTGCGGTTGACTGGTAAATGTGGATGGTTAGGTTTGAGAATATTTGTGATTAATCAGTGTGTAACATATCAATATTAGGGTCACATTCCTTCTTTTAGGTTGTAGCGGAATATCACCCTCACAGATAAAATACAGGACAGCACAGCACTAGAGTATTTAACATTTTTTACTCAAACTAACTTTTTATTAAGTACCCACTATATATTCACTTTAGCAACGGACGCGGTAACGGAAAGGTTTGTTTATGTTTTAAGAACCGGTTCTGCCCATGGAAATGAACAACTTTCTCTAAGAAAAAAATAGAAATTTCCCAAAAAAAACTTGGACTTACTAAACAAAGTTATCATCAGCTGATCAATATTTGTATAGGAAGTAAAATTTTTTTTTGAGAATTTCCTCAGATTTTTTTTAAGAAAGTTGTTCATATCGATGGGCTGCAGTCCTTAAAATATGACCACACCTTTCCGTTACACCCTGTATAAAGAACCGACTTTTCGAAATACATTCATTCCATACTCAACCTGAATTTTCGCCTCATCTTTATACCCTGCGTACCATAAAGTGGTGACATCGACGTGATACTCCAAGAAGCACAAAGTGATAAATACTCTACGTGTGGTATTTTATCTATGAGGGTGATATTCCGCTACAAGGTTATCGAAACCGAAACTCTCGTGAAAACAGAAAAAAAAATATCTTGATAAAGTTAACAAACCATTAAAAAAGCAGCCCTAATTAACTTTTATAAATTAAATTAATAAACGATGATTCAGAGACACACATAGACCCCCAAAACCCTCCGTTGCCACCCCGCCTACACACACATTCACGCCGCACGCGTACTCCTCCTTTGTAAGTACATTTGTGTTGCATGAAGTTTTAATAATTAAATAAATAGATGAACGAGACAGTCACTTTATAGGTCTCTTTCACAATTCACAAAAGTCTAACAGTTTTTTTTTTCTGAAACTGGTTAAAACCGAAACTGAACCTATGGTCGGACACTACTTATTGTATTTGTATGAAAAGAAGACCGGTCAAGTGCGAGTCGGACTAGCGCATGAAGTGTTCCGTACCATCGTACAAGGTTATACGCGTCTACTTAGTGCTATTATTAAGATAGAGAGCAACAAAGCCAAAAACACACATTTTTAGTAGGGGAGTCCCCTTTAATTAGGGTTCCGTACCTAAAGGGTAAAATGGGACCCTATTACTAAGACTCCGCTGTCTGCCTGTCTGTCTGTCTGTCCGTCTGTCACCAAGCTGTATCTCAAGAACCGTGATAGTTAGACAGTTGAAATGTTCACAGATGATGTATTTCTGTTGCCGCTATAACAACAAATACTAAAAAACAGAATAAAATAAATATTCAGAAATGGCCGTTTTTGGTACTTTTGCCTACTACTTTGGATACGAAATATTCTAAGATCTGTTTTAACAACGTAAAAATACTTTATCCTCTTTGTAACAAACGTGACGTTGGATTCTTTAATATTTATTTTCTATGCTATGCTACGATTTTTTATTCAATGAGGGCGCCACTTGGCCGTTAGTAGGGCCTAAAAAATTAAACTTCCAGTTCATCAAAATTAGTAAGGGAGGTCCAATTTTTTTTTCCGTATCAAAATTAACACCACCCTTTTCCGTTTTACAGCCTGTATATAAAATCACAATCCAAACTGTTTTTCCCGTGTCAAGCTCTACCGATCAAACAATGTCTTTCTTTACGTAAGTCGTTACAGTAACTGTTTACCACTTAAAACGTTCGTAATAACTTCTTCAACGGCCTAGAAAATTATGTCCTGCAAACGTTCACAGGCTTTTAATGTGTTTACGACACCGAATCACAAAATTACTTTATAGTTTTTTTTTATAAAACAGCACTTTGTAAAGACAAGTTAAATATTCGTTGAATCACTTCTGAAAAATGTCAGTCATGATAACTGACGACAAAAGTGAAAACTTAAAACTTTTTTTTAAAATTAATTATTGTATAAATAATTAAAATTTCAAAATTAAAATTATTAACATTAGTCTGGTTTTCATACCTATTGACACTTATTCTATACATTTTCATATACATAGTTATACAGGCCGCTGCGCGTCGCCAGTCTGGCTCAACACTTCACTAGCATAACGGTGACGCGAACCCATTAGTTCTGCCTTCTTAGTTTTTACTTCAATATTAACCACTGTGTATATTTTCATTAGAAGTATCTTTGATCCCTTCCCTTGAGCTTCTTTTGAGCATTTCATGCCTTTGAATTCAAGTTAAATCACAACACTACAAGACAATCTGACAGTAATTTTTCATATTCAAATTATTTCCGCTAGGTTAACACATATCCGACTCAACCGTTTAGATCTCAGCTACATGTAAGCCTTTCGACTTGCAATCCAGCATTACCAAATAACTCTACAACATCAAAAATACTTCAGACCACTCTGACCTTTAACATCACCAATTTTAAAAGCACATTTCCTCTCAAAAGATTCAATTTTAAAAATTCCCATACACCGACCAACGTTTGCTAGATTATCCGCAATTAGGCAGACACGTAACCCCAGTGGTCCATCCGACGACAGAAGTAGACAAAATTTTAATGAGTTCAATAATGGAGCGTGCGTGTAATCACACAGTGGGCCATGCGACGCCATGCGACTGTCCCACAGACGTGGGAGCGAGCGAGGCATTTCCTTGTGTAGTTACAAATCATAGTGAGGTCGTGGAAAAATAATGCCGCTATGAAAATGAGACTTACTATTTTTTTGTATTGTACGTAAGATATTAGATAATGGTCGTGACTAGTACCTACTTAGCTGTGATATTATAATGAATGAAATCCAGTCTTTAATAATGGTTTTCAAATTTTCATTCATTTTATGCATGTAAAACATGTTATGTTTTAAATATGATTAGTTTGTAATGTCCCATTGATACATACCTCTGAAAAGTGTATCTTATTTTTTAAATGTAATAATTGATAAAATGAAATTAATTTATTATAAAATAAGCAATATGAAATTGTGAAATAAATGGAAATGAATCAGAAGGAAAATGAAACAAAAACTGATTCTCGGTAAAATGACGTCGATGACTCATTGAAGAGAAACAAAGTCTTGGTGCTAGCTAGTAAGTCACGGCATATTACATTACTAACCGCTGCCAGTGGCTTCGCCGGCGTGGAATTAGTCCTTCCCCCATTCATAAATTATAGCTTATGTGCTATTCCAGATTACAATCTACCTGTGCGCCGAATTTCATCCAGATTCGCTCAGCCGTTCTGGCGTGATTGAATAACAAACATCCATCCAAACTTTCTTATTTAGCATTAGTAGGATAGTATAATAATTTTAATCCTTAAAGAGGGTCTTTAGATTCTACGTAGTACCTATCGTCATTCTATAACAATACTTGCTTTATTGTTAATCCAGAACAATAATTTACTGTCCCCTATAAAAGTCATTTCCCATTATGTCTTGCAATTTATCATACCACCATAATACATCTATACTATTTATACTGCTATATTAATCTATACTACCATACCTAGGCACCAAAAGATAGCGTGAAGTCAACTTACCATATCTTAACGCAAGTTAGATGATAATATAAGGTATGATTTGCATTGAAATCGTAATGTACTTTGAGCAATAATACTATAATATATTTGACTTAATACTTTTTTATCACTTTACTTACTTTTACAAACAGCTAATGACAATATGTTTCAATAATTTCATGTACTGATAAAAAGTTAATATGTACTTCTAACGTCTTTCCTTATTATGAGCTTATTGTACTTATTTTTACCATTATACCACATTGTCGGCACTATAGGTCTATTGTAAGGAACCAATTGTCTTAAGAATTATAATATTTGTATATGATTGTTTGATACCAAAATAAAATAAAAAAAAATAAAAAAAATATATAATCGTAAAACCAATTTACTTTAATAACATACAGAGATTCGCCGCAAATATACATAAAATTAGTTAAATTATACTTACGAGTATCATTGTAGGTACGTTATGATAATGCATATAACTGCATACAATATGTTGAATGATTTTATTTATGCAATATTTTTAGCAAATATTTATTTCAAAATGGAATACTTTATAATAACTATTTTATTGACAACTAGTACTTCGCCCGCGACTTCATCCGCGTCGGTTTCAAAAATTTATAGTCTATGACACTCACAAATAACGTGGCTTTCTATTGGTAAAATAATTTTCAAAATCGGTTCAGTGGATCCAGAGACTACCCCCTATAACCTCACAAACTCACAAACTTTATCTCTTTATAATATTGTATTATATTAGTTTAAATGACGGTCAAAGTCAAAAACAAAATGTTATAAATATTAATCTGTTAGCAATCTTTGCCCAGTGGTAACGGCCCTGACTTATGAGTCATCGGTCGTGGGTGCAAACCCAGAAAGGCGTTTTACTTTCTGTAATTTAATTCATTACCACTACCTTCAAAACGGTGAAGAAAAACATCGTAAAGAAACCGGCATGTTCCAAAAAAAAAAAATTCGAAGACGTGACATCCACCAACCCGCACTGGGCCCGCGATGACCCATTACCTCTCCTAGAGAGGAGGCCTGAGACCCACAGTGCGAACATTTTAAGGCTGAATATCTTTGTTATAAAAAATATCTACAAGCTTTCCCCCAGGCTTTGCTCTCGACCAATCCATACCTACACAGGAACTGTACATTTTTCCGTTATAAAAGTAACCTAGGACACTCAACGATAATGTAACTTTATATCTGTGAATTAATTTTTACAACTGAATCAGTACTTTCAGATTTTATCTAAAAGATAAAAAACAACATAAAAAAAAAGAACAAAAAAAAACACAAATATTAAAAAAGAAAAGAACATAAATATTTTTAGGATGACACAAGAGTCAGGATGACTATCTTCTAACATATGAAATGTCCAACTATGGCTACCATTCAGGTTGTAGTACACCACATAAAAAAAGAAAACGGACTGTACTGCACAAAAACAATGTTCTAAACACAGTGAACACGTATCGTACACGGATTACGGCACACGAACAAAGGCACTAAAAGCACAACATCATAAAGCCAGCCTTTTGTTCGCCGAACGAGTGCAATGTTTGAAAATGCAACCTAAACCCGTTTCCCGATTGCATTTCAACCCATGAATTTTCCATGAGGTCGTATCTCCCCGATTCCCGTTCGTTTGGCAACGTAACTAGTGGGAATTGGTATTCGCTTGTTGCGTGCAATATGTATGAGATTTTGTCCGCTTATTTTTTCACTTCGCACCACTGTCCGGTGTAATTGAGAAATGTTTACTCTCGGTGCACATTGTCGGTGTTGCAGTGGACCGGGTAATTGCATATTTATGATCCCAGCGCAAATTGATTTGCAAAAAATTGCCGAAAAATTGCGATTTACATTTTTTTTGTTTCGGTAGTTACATTTGGTATGCAGATGTCGGGAACATTTCAATCAGTAAATAATGTATGTTGTTAAATTTTTCGCTGTCTACTTGAATTTTTGGTGAGTTGTTTTCACAAGTGGTGGAGGCGCGGACAAATGTGAGTGTAGGAGTGATGGAGCGACTCCATGTAATCCCTCGTGACGGCTGCGTCCAATTAGGCGTCAGGCATTCGTCTTCCCGTCCTTACTTTTTCACTTCCCTCACTTGGGGGCGGATTTGTAAGAAAATATGAGCGAGAATTTGTCTCACTTTAAGTGAAAGCAACGCTCTGAGGTGTTGTGTGTCTGTGTGTGTTTACATACATCTTGGAAGTACTTTTTGCCTTCAGAATATTTTAAAGAAAACACTGAAATGCCTAAAAAGGCACTGTCACAAGCCGAATCTAAAATAAGGTCAACTATACAAAGTAAAGTGTCAAATCCATTTTAATCAAGATCCGACAAATATACATCACAATATACATTATCAATATTAGGTTAGGTTAGACGTTTTCAACCCAACTGATTGGATATACTCAAACAGGTAGGTCTTATATAAGGTAAAGTTTGTAATGCCTTTTCCACTTAACATCTGTAACAAAACTGTAGGTTTCAATAAAATGGTATAAATAAATGTGATTCACGGTGAGTGGGCTGCCCGGAGGGTAGGGTTGGGTAACCCTGTTATATCATAAAGGGTTCGCCCCAGACGGTTAAACCCTTCAATGTTAATTTGTTTGTTAATTTTTCTCTGCCTTTATAACTGACGTAATTAGGTTTTTCGTTTTATAATTAAGGGATATGATTTTTTATTTGTTTTGTCTTGATGAGGCAAATTATGGTGGAATTCTTTATGGTTGAAAGCAATGTTTTTTACTTCCCTGTAAAGATTTCTATTTGGAAGAGAGACGGAGCCGTTTGATATTCCAAAAAGTCATGTTTGTACTCGTAAAGTATTTTCTTTTGCAGTGTGATACCGGGCATACATAACGTTATAGCTGTTATTATGTACCTAGGTAGAACCGCATATGCTTGCAATACGGGTATGACTGGTAAAGCAGTAAAGGGGCCATCTGTGGCGCTACAGTAGCTTGTACAGGGTAAAACAAAACAAGTGTCTTATCGAGTGAACAACATGGTAGTATAGTAATTCACTTAACCTGTATCACACTGAAATCGCCACACGCCGCAGTGAGAGTTCTTTCTTAGTCATCTGCCTAGCCTTTTCCCAACTATCTTGGGGTCGACTTCCAGTCGATACTTACATACCGATACAGTACGATACCCCTTGGTAAGAATGGTTGTCAGACTTTCGGGCTTCTGACGACCCGTAACGACTGTCAAAGATCCACGATTGCCACTCCCGCAACGGCTTAACGTTCTTTCCGAGCCACGGAGGAGTCTCGGTATGTAAAGATGGTCACCCATCCGTGGACCAACCCCGGAAAGCGTAGCTTAATCTGATGGATCGTCCCGTGCGGCTGTTATTACGAGTACTTTAGCCACGAGCTCCTCGTTCTTAGTATGTGACCTTATATTAATTGCCCTATGAATGCCTCTAGCAAAAACACATAACCATAACAATTATAAATAACGTGGATTATGAGTATATTTGGTAACGATAACTGAAATACCATGGTTAACTGTCGTCACCCCTGGGCACTCAGGCAGGAAAGGAACAGGGGTGGGTTTTAGTCAGTAAGAGTCTAACACGCCCTCCCGGTCCACTCAGAGCGGAGAAGTCATTGGATGTTTACCCCCGCCCCCCCCTCCCCAAAAGTAAAAGTAGTCGTAAATAATGAGGGTTTGATTCGAGTCCCGAGTCGGTCAAAGTGGTCCCAGGAAAGACAATAGCATGCCGTTTTACAGTCTCCCTTGGACGAGCTCGAATATGCGTTACGCAGAGGAGGTTCCGGTGTGGTTTTAGTGATGTAAGGATCCCTGGTCTTTTCCCTAAAGTCCAGGCGCCATTTAAAGATTTCCCCCGATAGCAAAAAAACCGGCTAAGAGCGAGTCGGACTCGCGCGTAAAAGGTTCTGAACAAATCATATTTTTTTTCTATTTTTTTTACACTACCCCCTTCTTACATGTCCGTCACGGACATCCTTCTTATAGGTTTTCCTGTAATCTATAGATAGGTAAAGAACTACTTTCTGTATTTTTTTCAAAATTTTAGGCCCAGTGGTTTCGGATATAAAGGTGGAGAATGGTCATTTTATTATATAACTTCGAAATTAGATGTTTTAAAATTATGAAAACAAAATAAATTCGTGCCCTATCATTTCATATATCGCAAGGCACAGTTTAAAAGTTTACTTCGTTTTTAAACTTTCCGATTTTCACCCCAAAAGTGTCCTCTATATTCCAAAATTTTCGTGTGTGTACCAAATTTCAACTCTATCAGTCCAGGAGATTCGGAGCAAATTGGCTGTGACAGATGGACAGACAGATACTCAAGTGATCCTATAAGGTTTCCGTTTTTTCATTCGGACTTTCGGAACCCTAAAAAAGAGATATACCTCTGCTTAACCCTTCCGGATACATAGGCGTAATGTTGTGTTTTAAGTATCGATATCCAGCAATAAGATTTCTACCAGAATCCGGGCTCACTAAAAACCATGAAAATGCAGTAAAATGATATCCTGGAGGATTCATTAGTTGACTCATGGAGAAGTGCGCATCACGGTGTTTACTTAACCCGTTCTCCTGCCTACATCGCATGGCAACCCTGCCAGTCGGCTGGACAGCGTTATAGTTGCCCAACCGGGGGTAGGCAGAGTCACTCTAGTCAGCTTCAGTCAGCTTCACGTCAGTTGGGTAGTCGCAGGCCATGGGGAGCTCGTTATCTAAGGAAGAAGTTGTTATCGCCCAGACGGCAGCGGGTGGTTCGAATACCGCGACGGTTACACAGGAACAGCTATCGACTATCAATGCGATGCTAACGTTCATCGCCGTGTGTTTGGCGGTTGCCATCGTTGGCGTGGCGGTCCGGCTACACAGAAGGTGTCATCAGAGTTGGATCGAAGAGAAAATCAATCAGCGGGAGGTTCAGAAAGATGTGCAGATGGCCTGACCTGGCGCAGACGGAGCGACAAGAGAAGTAAGTGAACGCAGTGTGAACTTAAGTGT
Organism: Polia nebulosa; assembly: GCA_951329385.1. Taxonomy (NCBI): domain Eukaryota; kingdom Metazoa; phylum Arthropoda; class Insecta; order Lepidoptera; family Noctuidae; genus Polia; species Polia nebulosa. The sequence goes on along the minus strand of OX589610.1, from coordinate 15,758,704 downwards.
TGTGACGAGTGCTTGTGGTCATCTTTTAGAGACATTAGTTTTAAATGGAAGTGGAGTTAACGTCACTATTTATACAGCTTAAGTTATTGAGGGAATCTATTGTTAAATTAGGTCCTAGTAAGCGGAAGGGCCAAACATTTTGATGAGAACGAATGGAACGATGGCAACGAAGTTGACTGCTTGAAACATGGCATCAGGGCAGCAGAAGACGAAAATTGAGTTTCATCGGGGCAAGTCATGACGTTCCAGCGCTGGCCCGCGGGGGGTAGTTTGTCTACGGGCAATAGGGGTCGTGGAAATAACTATAGGCGGCACTCTGTAGGAAATAGACACGCGCAACAAAGAGCAGCTATTGGACGTACGCACAAAAATGGGAGCGTATGGCATGGTAGTGGAATGCGCGGTCGTAGCAATAATACTCATCGTGGACGCCAGACTCAGCAATGTCAGCAGCGCGTAACGTGTTTAGAATATACACGGGGCGATGCTGACTCAGGCGCAGTGTCAATGTCACGGAGTAGCGAAGGCGAACAGTTGAATGGAACTCATTTTTTTGAGGCTAAGCATATTGATTTTAGCTTGGACTGGGTTAATTAACTAACAAATAATGTAGATTCCGAATAGTTAGTCGATAACTGAGTTCCATTCATCTGTTTGCCATCGCTACTTCACGACATTGACACTGTGCCTGAGTCAGCATCGCCCCGTGTATGTTTTAAACACGCTACGCGCTGCTGACCTTGCTGAGTCTGGCATCTCCGATTAGTATTATTGCTACGACTGCGCATTCCACTACCACGCCATACGCTCCCATTTTTGTGCGTACGTCCAACAGCTGTTCTTTGTTGAGCGTGCCTATTTCCTACAGAGTGCCGCCTATATTTATTTCCACGACCCCTATTGCCCGTAGAAAAACTACCCCCCGCGGGCCAGCTTGGAACGTCATGCCTTGCCCCGATGAAACTCAATTTTCATCCTCTGCTACCCTGATGCCATCTTTCAAACAGTCAACTTCGGTGCCGTAATAATCGCACCAAGACGCTGATTACCAAATCCGTGAGCAAACATTTTAATCGCATATTTTTCGTTCAAAGGCCGCAAAATTGTATAGACTGCCGCATTCTCCCCGGTTTGAGAAATAGTCAAATCAACCATTAACTTCTCTATCTCAGCTCCAAAATTCGCGACCGTCTTATCATTTATCATTTTGCCTAGCGCGAGCAAGTTTGGCTTGTACAACAGCGTCTGTCTTTAACGTTAACAAATGGTTTTTTCATGTCCGCTAACAGGCTGTCTACCGTCGTCTAACTAGAGGACAACCGCATCCTAGCCCCTGGGTAAGTCGTGTGATCAGTACGAACTTAATTAAAAGAGCACGTTCAGCCTCCTCTAACATAGAGCTGTATAAATCTATGGCATCAATTAAATCTTAGGTCACTTGCTCATCCCCACTCATTTTCGGGAGTAAGCTAACCGCCGTTTTCAATAAAAATCTTTCCGCCGCCATCTTTCGTCCGGTTCCGCTCTCGTTCTCAAACTTAACAGTCTATATACAAGTTTTCTATTTTACTCACTAACTGCGCTAACTCCTCCGAGAATTTGCTACACTTAGAAACTATACACTTAAATTTACCTTACAGGGCTTTTACCTTGCTTATCTTCTCATCAAAATGTTTGGCCCTTCCGCTTACTAGGACCTAATTTAACAATAGATTGCCTCAATAACTTAAGCTGTATAAATAGTGACGTTAACTCCGCTTCCATTTAAAATTAATGTCTCTAAACCGATAGATGACCACAAGCACTCGTAAAAACACTTAAGTTTACATCGCGTTCACTTACTTCTCCCGTCGTTCCGTCTGCTCCAGGTCAGGCCATCTGCATAGCTTTCTGAATCTCCCGCTGATTGATTTTCTCTTCGATCCAACTCTGATGACACCTTCTGTATAGCCGGACCGCCACGCCAACGATGACAACCGCCAAACACACGGCGATGAACATCAGCATCATGTTGATAGTCGATAGCTGTTCCTGTGTAACCGTCGCGGTATTCGAACCTCCCGCTGCCGTCTGGGCGACAACAACTTCTTCCTTAGATAACGAGCTCCCCATGGCCTGCGACTACCCAACTGATGTGAAGCTGACTGAAGCTGACTAGAGTGACTCTGTCTAGCCCCCGGTTGGGCAACTATAACGTTGTCCAGCCGACTGGCAGGGTCACTATGCGATGTAGGGAGGAGGAGAGGTTAAGTAAACACCGTGATGCGTACCATGAGTCAACTAATGCATCTTTTAATTGTTAACGTGCGGTATATATTATATACATAGAGCGTGCGTGATATTATTTAAAAAAATTACGAACATATCTTAAACTATGTGCTTATACGTGATGTGCTTGATGAAGTGACCTCACAATACATAGCACAATAACATTGGTTAGTTTTATGAATCAGCTTTCTAATGAATAAAAGATTAGTCAGCTATAGAATAAACATACGTATTATTATGTAAGTACTTAGGTTATAAAATAGTTTGTTAATATTTAGATGATACTAGTTTCTGCTGTGGCGTTGTCCGCCTGGAACTAGTACTTCCCCTACTATAAATTATGGCCTATGTGCTATTCCAGACTATAATGTATGTCTCTGTGAAATTTCATCCAGATCCGATTGGCCGTTCTGGCGTGATTCAGTAATAAACATTTATTCATCCAAAATTTCGCATTTATAAGTAACCAGCTTCTGCCAGTGGCTTCGCCCGCTTCGTATTAGTACTTTCCCCATTATAAATTATAGATTATGTGTTATTCTGATCTATATGCAATATCGTTGTAAAGTTTCATCAAAATCCGTCCAGTAGTTTTTGCGTGAAAGAGTACCTAACAAACATCACTCTCCTGCCCTTATCCCAATTTATTTGGGGTCGGCGCAACATGTCTTTTTCTTCCATACTCCTCTATTAGTCGTCATCTCTGTAGTCACCCCTTTTTTACCCATATCCTCTTTCACACAGTCCAACCATCGTTTCTTTGGCCTTCCCCTACTCTTATAGCCATCCACATCCATACACAAGACTTTCCTAGTACCTAACAAACATACATCCTCAAAAACAAAAACTTTCACATTTATAATATTAGTAGGATTTAAGTCATCTAAGTACATGTATTTTATCCGGACCTGCAGACGGCGAGCAGTGGGTAGCTCGCCGCCCGATCAGCACCAGGCCCGTGAGTCGACGGCGCGTAGTTCCACGCGCGCCTCAAAGAGATGAGTGTCAGCCACCACTAACGGGGCCCAACGTGGCCGGTGCCTACATGCCTAGGGGTAGCGGATAAATTCTGAAAATGAGTTACCGCACCCCTGGGCACTCAGGCAGGGAATGAACAGGGGTGGGTTTTAGTCAGTAAGAGTCTGACACGCACTCCCGCTCCACCCGGAGCGGGAGAAGTCATTGGATGATTTCCCACCACCCCCGAAAAAAAAGTACATGTATTTTGTTATTTCCTAATAAAAGAAAATTGTTAAAGTATAAATTGTTAAACGATTTGTAGCTGCTAAATAGTAACCTCTTATATACCTTATCATCTTTTCAGCAACTAAATAACACAGCTAAACTAAATAACTTAAAGTATATAATATACAAACTGAAAATAATAACTAATATGTACAAATGCGTATGTCAACAACTGATTGGGCATCAAAAAATTCATTCATATCGCTGTCAATGGAAAAAGTGCCCAGAACGCTAGCAGTATTGCCACGTTGAATAGCAATGCTGATTCGTTGACCAAAAGAAAGCCCAGCCCTCTGGTCACGTGAAGAGTCGACTAACAGCTTGCTGATATGCTGAAAAACTCGATGGGCACTTTCGGCGAATAATTACAATAAAAAGTCAGAAAGTTACAGAAACAGGCCCTGTAGACAAAGTAACATCGCTTCGTAGTGAAACGATATCTAAATTCGTCATCGTCTCTGAGATATCGATAAACATTTCCTAGCCTTAGCGTTCCTTCGTTATCTTTTTTGGCGATCACGATCGAGGCGAAGGCGAACTCTGAAAGCGCTGCTTGTCTATGCATTTGTATGGGATAAACACGATAGCAATTCGTTTCTTTATGGTTTCGTTACAAATTATAACATTGTCTACCAACTTGCGATAACGATGTCGACAGTCGACTGACCACGTGACTTAGCGCGGTTTATGTCAATCTCATACATTTTAGTCCTTTCTAACTTCGTTATCGTTTTTAAATTGTTACTTTCTCTAAGCACCCATACCCGTTTGGACCTGTTATTCAGGAGTCAGTGTTTTCTTTTGATTACTGTCTAGTATGGAAAATCTCTACAAGTCAACAATGTTATGTATTTGAGCACATACCTTTAATAAAAAAAACGAAACAAATGATAAACGCGGCGAAAACGGAACAAAAACCGGGGCGAAAAAGGAGGGCAACTTTGCGGGGCGAATCCGGAACAAACCGAATTTTCATGTTCACGGGAAAATTTGTTAGAAACGAAAAGAAATTTTGATTACAATCATACACAGATAATAAGTATCACACAACTAAATATTATAGTTTAAAAAACACACTTTTTTATGTGCTTTTCACCAAACCGTTTCATTGGATGCCCTTGTCATGGAAATGCATAAAAAATAACTAGTCCGCCATCTTTGGGAGTCCGCCATATTGGATTTAGAATGACGTCACTTGGCTAATCATGCATTGTCATCCAAACTCGTTAGTACGCTCATAAATTTGCTTGTCCACTATTTTTCGAAGACTCTGCCTCCTAAGATACAGAATCCTCCTAGTTTAGGAGGCAGGGCTCAAATCTTGTATTGACTGTACCTACTTTACCCATTTTGAGCACACTACTTTTCTTGTTTGATTTTCTGTTTACTAGTAATTTTGTGTACTCTAACATATTGTGTCAAACTTGTATTTATGCTAATAAATTATTATTATTATTAGTATACAAAATTTCGCTTCAATCGGAAACCGGGAAGTGGGTCAAATTTAACTTTAACGATTTTTTACATAATTACAGATGAAGTTCCATAGTGTGTTAAAAAAAAGGGAAATAAGATACACAGTCTTTTCAAACATAAGGCGAATGCACATTTCCACGAAAAATACAAACGCACACCCAATTCAAAACGTCCGTATTCCGGAACACACGTACCGTAACACAAACCACGCCAGTCCGGGCGCACGCATGAATCATACCGCCCTTAACCGGATTACGAGCCGCGGAATCTTGTTACCGCACCCTTTTCCACCCTGATACCAACCGACGGCAAATTCGTTTTACTATGTAGCTAATCGTTTTTATATAGTTCTGTGGCTTTGGGTCATGTTAGCTTCTGCTGAATATTGAAGGCGGTTTTCAAGATTGATGGTCGGTTTTAGTATTATTGGCTGTGTTTGAAGATGTTTTGTATGGTAATTTACTGTCAGATGTTTAATACTATCTACGAGTATGTATTTGTAAAGTTTCTTAACAACTCTCTAAAACTGACCAATAAAATGTATGAGTTAAAATATTTTCACTCATGAAACCTACGTAGTTAGGACATAATTATTACGACATAGCGTAAAAAAAAAAAATATTTAGACTGTAAACTGGCTAAAAACAAAAAAAAACGCTTAGCTTATTCAAAAGCACTACAAATGTACGCCACGTAAGCTCAAAACGTAAGCCCAAGTACTTCGTGCACTGGGAAATGAATAAACCGAAAGCCTTGCCTTTAAACTTAAATTGCAGGGGGAACAAACGTCACTAACAATCTTAAACTACGACCAAGTTACTCCCCAGCAATTGCTACATAATTTGCGGTCACGTGAGGCGGCCATTACGCTGTCGGCCGACCAATGAGAGCGCGCCGTTTAATAAGATTCCATATTTGAAAAGAATTTATGAATGTATTTTTAATTCAGAATAGGGCACTAGTGATATAATGCTTACATACTTGCTTAGTGCAACGAATTTATCGCGGTGAGGATGTCGCGAGGTGTTTAATTCCACAAAAAAGTGTTAAAACCGTGACAGCACTGAATTTAATGGCCAATTAACTAAAGGTCAGTAAAAGGTATTAATTCTTAGAAAAGAAAGTTTTGATAAACTGAAATAAATGGCATACATAATGAGATGGTGGTCAAACGCGTGCCTATCAACAATAAAAAAATAAAAAATAAAAATAAAATACCATAAATGATGTGCCAATACTTCGTTACTCGCAAACCAGCATTTTTGTATGAATAATTTAACAGCAATTCAATTTCAACATTAATGCTCGGAATTAAACTTGTTTTTTTTTTTATGATAAATGCCCAGCTTATTTACGGTCTAGTAAATAGCCAGATAGATAGATTACTATGAAATTGTAGAAGTAAATGGACATAAATACGCTATTAAGTTGATTGCTCCGTAATATGAACATGACATTGAAAACAATATAGCTATAAACAACATGATCTCATCTCACGGATCATTTAATGCAAATCGATCTATTACGGAAAACACCAACGATTACCGACCGCCCGACCAATAGCAGGCCGCCATTTAAATAGTAATTTATTGAGTTTCGAATTTTTAAAACGTTATTACGTCCGCCATCTTGGATGTAATTTTGAAAAGAGAACGTGCAACAGCTACTTTGAAACGATTTGTAACGATTACCGCTTCTTTTTTAAAAGTAAGATGCCTTGCGGTTTGTGTATGGCCAGTCTTTTAAAGCGTGTTTCCATGAATGATCGTGAACATGTAATTTTCCTTTGATTATGCGATGTAATCAAACCTTAATACATTCTTCATAGACCTACAAATGCGTATTTTAATGAGATTTTTATTTATTCATAGAATTTTTTTTTTTCATAAAACTCGATCTGTATTGTTCATAAGGATTAAATCGTGATTTCAATTACTAAGATAAGATGTTAATGGAGGTTAAGAGTCGTAATCGGTGTAATTGTTTGATGGTTTCAGTCTGATATAAATGTTACGTAGCTAAATTTGAATAAAACCTATTACGGAGGCAGTTTAACCCAGTTCTTGAGGTTTTGTTTTTAATAAACATTGTGCTATAAAAGGAACAATGAATGGACGTAATAATACGCTTCTTAAATTACTTTTCATTCATTTGATTTTTATTGTTTCATTATGAAAATGATTCATGGTTTTGTTTCCTCATTATTAGGATTTTTGATTGTTTGTTTCATGAGATACGCCTCGGCCTGCGATTTTCAGGTATGATAGATATAATTCACTGTAATTCAGGAGCAATTAGGTATTTTTCAAAGATTTTCATGGGTAGGTACTCGTTACCGTCATCCCACTTTATTAATTATCACTTCATAACAACACACTTTTTTTAGATTTTATGGTTTATAAATATGGCGTTATAGCAGAAAAAAACAAAACACAAATAAATAAATGAATATCTAATTTTGAAAAAAAGGATGCCTTAGGTACTTTTAAATTGTATTTGAACTTATAATTCCAAGTAAATCCGAAGTTATCACAGTTCAAAGCGTGCATTTTCAAAAACGCCAATTTGGAAAACTTATAGCTAATAACAAGACATGCAAAATTATTCTAAATAAAACGACCGACTTCCAAAAACGAAAATACACTAAAAATAAAAAAATAACTTTAATTTCGGAAGTCGGCGTTTGTATTTTATTTCTTCGTTATTTGACACCGACTGCCGAAATTAAAGTTATTTTTTAATGTATTTTCTATTTTGGAAGTCGGTTGTTTTTTTTTGTAAAAAAGTTTTTTAATTTTCACTTTTTAGTTGTTATACCCCAGAACTAAAAACCCCAATAACATGGAACGTGGAATTTAAACATTTGGAGAACACCAAAACGTCATCGAGGTAAACGTATTTTTCGTTTTTGTTCAGTTTTTCAAAAACCGCTCAAGCAAATTCGATAAAATTTATATGAGACTACCTCGGGAGTATATTCTTTCGGACAAAAAAGAATTTTGAAAATCGGTCCGCACCTGACAGAGAAATCGGTGGACAAACATATATTTAAAAAAAACATACATACATTCGAACATAGAACCTCTTCCTTTTTCGAAGTCGGTTAGTAAAAATGAAGGCCAAATACAAGTTTTCACCTACAGTACAAACAAATAACAATAAATTTGTGTATCCTGAGCTAAATACGACAATAAAGTTTTGAAAACTCTAACTAACTTCTATCACCTCTCCTTCCAGCATCATTCCCCATCACGAGGCGGATCGGCCACCCGTACCAGAACCGAACACCGCCGAAGCGGAAGAAGCCCAGGACGTCCTTCACTCGGCTGCAGATCGCCGAGCTGGAGAAGCGGTTCCACAAACAGAAGTACCTGGCGTCGGCTGAGAGGGCCAGCCTGGCGAAGACCTTGAAGATGACTGATGCTCAAGTGAAGACGTGGTTCCAGAATCGAAGGACGAAATGGAGGTGAGTTAGCAGATGATATTTTGTTTATTTCTTGATGGTGAGGAGTTGAATCTTTTCCTTGCTCCGAATGTGTAGCATTATCTTACACTACAGTTTTTACAAATCGCCAGATTGAGATTTAAGTACACGGTTTCTCACTTAACAAGTTAAAGATCTACTACCGGCCAAGTGGTGCCCTCATTGAATAAAAAATCATAACATAGAAAATAAATATTAAAGAATCCAACGTCACCTTTGTTACAAAGAGGATAAAGTATTTTTACGTTGTTGAAACAGGTCTCAGAATCTTTCGTATCCAAAGTAGTAGGCAAAAGTGTGTCAGAAACGGCCGGTTTTGGTACTTTTGCCTACTACTTTAGATACGAAACATTCTGAGACCTGTCTTAGCAACGTAAAAATACTTTATCCTCTTTGTAACACCGCCCTACTACCGCCACTTGGCCGGTTGTAGGGCCTTAAGAAGAGCAGTCTCATAGGTACCAGCGTTTACAAATTTTCCAATTGAATGTTAATTATATACACTTTACTGCATTCATCGATACTTTCATAAGATTTATATAATTTAATTAAAATAGCTTCATTTCCCTAAAGTGCATGTTCCCAACATTTATTCAAACGATTTTGTCGATAACAAAATACTTGTAGTGTACAATATTTATCTTCACTTAAAATACTCGTAATCATTTTCGAAGAGGCGTCAACATTCTTGGCTTGCTGGTCCCTATAAAGATAACTGTAGACAAGTTTTTAACATCCAATTAACTTGACCCGTCGATTCCTACACGGTCTTAAGTTTTGAGGGTCTTCAAAACTAGAGTTTTCTTCGAAATAGTATTGTACCCATAGTAAAAAGTTAAGTAGAGGACTATAATACGGTTCGTTGAGTATTTGTTTTAATTACATAATAGTGTTATCATAAAACCGAATGACATGTTTAACGTTAAATGTTTAGTGCTTTATAATCACTTTTAAATTACGTGGTAGTTTATTTAAGTACTTAAATCTTTTATAAAGGCAAATAACTAAAATGCACTACATTGTTGCCGATTCTGCTGTACACAAACTAAACTTAATTTAGTGTATTGCTATCTTTTTCTCTTTAATAAAACAAGAAAGAAACGGACGTAAATTAGAGCTGTCAAATTTAGTTGAACTAATATTTCCATACAAATTAAGGGTATACGTAAAAACATAAGTCAACTAAAAACACGGTAAAGCACAAGGCGTGAACTAGTTTGACATCTCTAACTTAGTTCATAACTATAGCCGTCCTTTTCTCGTACTGCATTTTAGTAAAAGATAGCGATTCTCTAATTTTAGTTTTGTTATTGAACAGGAGAATCGGCACTATTATCTATCTTTTTTCTAAATTCAAGAAATCAAAGCCTCGTCCAGCACAATCAGCTATAGGACCTGTTCAATGTTACCTTTGGACACTGACTCAGCACTCGGCCCGACTGACGTGCGGCCCAGTTAAAATACTGTTTGGTTGCATTTTACACACATAGGTCACATATAAAGTACAGTACTGTGTATTAAGACAAAATAGTATATAATCTACGTTGTAAGAGGACCTCATGGCTAAAGTAATAACAGCCACACGGGTCGATCCAGCAGGTTAAGCTACGCTTGCTGGGGTTGGTCCATGGATAGGTGACCATCATTACATACCGAGATTCCTCCGTGTCTCGGAAAGCACGTTAAACCGTTGGTCCCGGCTGTCAATCGTGGGTCTTTGACAGTCGTTACGGGTCGTCAGAATCCCACAAGTCGGACAACCGGTCTTACCACGGGGTATCGTATTACCCAGTAACTGGGTTGTGGAGGTCAGATTAAAATAGTGCAGTCGCTCCGTGTAAAATACTGGTATTCAGCTGTATCCGGTTAGACTGAAAGCTGACCCCAAGAAAGTAGGGAAAAGGCTAGGCAGGCATCATATACACTGTAAAATATTGTTAATTGACAAGATTTGAATTTTATATTCTTGTCTCATTACCTCTCATTGTGGCCAATACACCTTTAGCTATCTCTAATCAGTCTCGTGAGTCTGCGGGACTGGCAGTAAGTGTACCCTTCCCAAACCTAGAATTCCTGCCCACTATCCGTCTGTCCTGTCCTGGAATTCCTGTCACATACTGGGTATATGACAGGTTAGGGCTGTCTGGCTTATAGGTCTTAGGGTCGTAGGAACTGTTAGGCTGGTAGGTCTGAGTAAGTCCCTTAAAATTACTGTGGCCGTACGTGACGTTTGTTAGGGTGGATGTACAGAACCCAACCTCCTTAACATGATATAGTCAGTATACTATAATATCACTCATCATCATCAGCCTTTTAATGTCCCCACTGCTGGGGCACAGGCCTCCTCTCTGTGAGAGGGTGTGGGCCGTTATCCACCACGCGGGACCAATGTGGATTGGTGAATGCCACATGTCTTCGAATTTTTGGTTCTAGGACATGCCGGTTTCCTCGCGATTTTTTCCTTCACCATTTTGAGAGCAGTGGTGATGAAATAACTTACACACAGTAAAGCGCCTATATCACTCACATGGTTTATTTTTTTTTATAAATAACTATAGCTGACCCGACAGACAGACGTTGTCCTGTCTTAGCTATGAACTGTCAAACGTGCGAAGTTTAAATAGTCGTTAGGTTTTCTGAAATTTTCCAATTCTCTACGCAACTTTCTTAATTTTTCTTTCTTATGAACCTTCTCCTGACAATAGCAAACACAATAAAAAAAGATTTAGCGAAATCGGTCCAACCGTCCACGCGTGATGCCGTGACCAAGGAAATAGGGAGTAATTTTATATAAGTAGGTAGTATACATAGATTCCGTATTTATCTCCAATAACCTATAACCTTCACATAATACTGTCTATAATCTGGTTACAAGCAGGAAACAAGTCTGTAAAGATAATTCTAATCAATTCCCATGCCATCTTATATTGAAATCGTCGATTAACATAAATTAATTTGAACCATTCAATCAATACTACACGTGTTTTGTAAGTGCTTTGAGCTAGCAACACCGTCATTTTATTTATGGCAACATTAGATTGACCATAAATTGTAGAGTCATCTTTGATTATTTCTTATGTTGATTTTTTTGTTTGAATATTGACCAATTGGCGCTCGATAAGGTAAATTATTGTACAGGTGTACTAGATAATGAGTGTTGTTTCGCATTATACCTAGTTAAAAAATATCATAGAGGAACAAAACAGAAAAAAAAAATCTATGTTAGGACATAGGCTGAACGGATTTAGACGCAAGGCACACCATTGCGTCCAAATCCGGTCAGCTATATTGATTAACAAACATTCAAACATACATACTTTCACGGTATACAATATTAGTAGGATAGGATAGTTAAACCACCTTCCGAAAAACCGTGCACTAACGTAATCGCGCTTTAGTTTTATGAAGTTCGCGAACGAACGGTGCAGTAACATGTCACAGGCTCACAGCACCCTAAGAGCGGGGGCTGGGATGCATTAGCAGGCAACGACAAGTTTTTTTTTTTTTTTATGTTTGATAGGCTCGCGTTTGACCACTATCTCACCTGATGGTAAGCGATGATGTGGTCGAAGATGGAGCACGCTTGCCTAGAAGTAACCTATTCACTCTTGACTTAAAGACTCCCAGTTTGTATCTTACAGGAAACACAGACTCCGGTAGAGAATTCCACTCTCTAGCTTACGTGCAATGAATGTTTTCTCAAAACGCTTTGTGCGTATGGATGGGATGTCCACCATGAACCGGTGGCACTTCGCCGTACGTCTTGTGGTCCTTAGATGAAACGGGCTTGGCGGAATCAAATCATGCAATTCCGTCGCACACTCCCCAAAATGTAATCGATAGAAAACCGACAGGCTAGCAACTCGGCGTCTATGTTCAAGACTTTGGAGTTTTGACTCAACGAGTCTATCATTGCCGATGATCCTCTTGGCTCGTTTCTCAATTGACTCAAGGGCATCAAGCTGGTATCTTGCAGATCCATCCCAAAGATGAGAGCAGTACTCCATACACGATCGGACTTGCGCTTGATAGAGTTGGACCAGCTGTTCCGGCGTGAAGTATCGTCTCACCTTTGCGAGGACCCCCAACTTTTTGGCAACCACTTGAGCCTTAGCCTCTATGAAGGGACCAAAATTGAGGGTAGATGTTAAAGTAACACCAAGAAGATCAAGTCGGTCGGTTATCGGCACGGTTACACCTCGGAAAGATGGAGCCGGGTGAAATTGGCTCCTTTCAGCAGAAAAAAGACACGCCTGGGTCTTAGCAGCATTGAACTTAACCAGATTGGCATCGCCCCATTCTGAGACAGCCTGCAAGGACAAGTTCAAGCGCCCAACCATAGCCTCTCGGAGAGACCGGACCTGAGACCCACTAACTCGTGCGTCTGGCACGTATCTCTCGGCAACAGTGCTGTCGTCTGCATACCCAAAGGTACCGGGTTTTAGCAGATCGTTAATATGCAGCAAAAACAATGTTGCCGAGAGCACCGACCCCTGAGGAACACCGGCATTAATAGCCAGCAGTCCGGACGAGCAGCCATCTATGACTACTCGGATAGACCGATCCCTCAGGAAATCTGCTATCCAATCACACAATCCAGCGGGCAGACCGAAGGAAGGAAGCTTGCCAATTAAGCTGTCGTGCCAGACCCGGTCGAAGGCCTTCGAGATATCAAGGGAGACCGCAAGGGCTTCCCCTTGTTTGTCGATGGCCTCACTCCAGATGTGAATGGCATACGCTAGAAGATCTCCTGTTGACCGATTTCGGCGGAAGCCGTATTGTCGGTCACTTAGGATATCGTTAGCTTCTAGGTATGCTAGGAGCTTACCATTCAGTATACGTTCCATACTCTTACAGAGAACGGAAGTTACCGAGATGGGCCTATAATTTGCTGGGTCAGCTCGACTACCCTTCTTGGGTACGGGTTGCACGATAGCTTGCTTCCAAGCCATCGGCACTTTTCCAGTCTCAAACGAAAGGCGATATAGGCGTGTCAAGATCGGAGACAACTCAGGCGCACAAGTCCTCAGTACAATTGCCGGTATCCCGTCGGGACCACTAGCCTTGTTCACGTCGAGGTTACGCAGTACCCTCCGGACATCCTTCTGATGAATGCGAATGTCTGACATAATCGACTCGCATCCACCAAGAGTACCAGGGGGCCTCGCGCCACCAGGATCTAGACGCGAAGATTCCGCAAACAGAGAGGCAAACAAGCTTGCTTTCTCCTCAGCGGAGTGGGCCAGCGACCCGTCGGGTTTCAGCAGTGGAGGTAGTGAGGGGCGGCAGAAGTTCGATTCAACCGACTTAGCCAGGGACCAAAACGCCTTACTACCAGCTGGGTAAGAAGCAAGTTTGTTCCCAATTCGGCCAATGTGGTCAAACCGAGCCTTCCGCAACACCTTCTTGCAGAACTTGGCAGCCCTGTTGAAGGCTCTCTTCTTCTGACTCACGTCACTCGCTTTACGCGTCCGAGCGTCGACCCATGCCAGGTAGGCCGCGTGTTTAAGCGCATCAGCGCGATTGCACTCGGCACCAAACCATGGTCGAGCCCCGCCAGACATTGTTACGTCAGAGAATGGAATGTAGTACTCCATTCCCCGCCGCAACACATTCGTCACGGCGTCCGCGCACGACGAAACATCAGTCGAAGAAAAGCAAGTGGGCCGCACAGAATAACATGCGAAGAAAGATCGCATGCCATCCCAATCTGCTGACCTGTATCGCCAAACCAGCCTGGTGCCTCTAGGGCTAGGATCGGGCGGGGAGTAGACGGATACAGATTTCACCAGACAGTGGTCGGAAGTACCTAATGGTGAAGAAATCGACACTGAGTAACGGTCTGGATCTGTTGTCAGCAGAAGGTCCAAGCAATTGGCTGTGTGCGAATCAACATCCGGCACCCTCGTTGCCCCCTGGACCAGCTGGGTGAGATTTAACGCTAGCGCTAGCTTATACGTCTCTTGTCCAGCATGGTCTGTGCACTGGTATGGGGAGAGCCACTCCTGATGGTGGGCGTTGAAGTCCCCCAGTAACACCAATTGGGCAGAAGGGTACCGTTGCTGAGCCACATCCGCCGCTTTACTCAGGTGTTGTGTGAGCCCAGTTGTCTCCAGATCACCGCTGTGCGAACGGTAGACACAGGCGTAGACAATTTTATCTAGGCCTGTGTCCACTAGGACCCAAAGAGTTGAGAACCTGGAGTCCTCAAGGTTACGGAGATGCCGATAACAGATGTCGTCCCGGGCGTACATGCATATACCAGCGCGTGGCTTAAAATTGTGCTCCAGGGTAAACCCTGGGTAAGATAGGTACGCCACGTCAGACGGACATCCGATCTGCGTCTCCGAAAGGAATAAGAGAGCTGGTTTCTCAGTCTCTAGGTGGTGGTGGACTGCGGCGAGATTTGAGTGCAGACCTCGAATGTTAGATAGGTGCACTTTGTGTGAGAGGGAGTGCTGCCGCTGTACAGCTTTTTTCTTTTTATTTCCTTTGTTCATGATTGTGAAGAGTGAAGGAAGGAGAGGAGAAGGAAGTGAAATGAGGTTCCATGCTGGCTACCTTCAGGCACGCACTGACAGGACGGTATCATTGGGGGACTAGTCTGGAGACTGCGGGGACGCCCGAGCCCCCCCGGGAATGTCCATCGGGCCCTCTCGTCTGGTCGCCAACCAGCACGATGGTGCATTCCGGGATTTTTCGTCAGTTGGCGGGGCAGCCTTTCGTGTGTGGCTAGTACACTACTTGGGCCCCCAACTAACTGCGGTCGGCCAGCGGCGCACCGTGCCTCGGATCCCGCTACCCTCCGCGACTAGTCTCCCGATACATTCATATCAGCGCGAGCCCGGTTGGTCTGCCTGCAATGGAACAACTATTTCGACCCAACTCCTCTGGATTGGCTACACTGAGCATCGTACCGGAACACGACCAGGCCGCTTGGCGGTACGTCTTTGCCCAGTGGGTGGTCGCAAGCCATCGGTCGAAACCTACCACCAGTTTGTGTCACCTGATTAGCACCACCCGGGGACCACGTGTAGGGACTCAATAGGTATACTCCTACGGACGCGGGTGACTCGGCCCCCTAAAAGTAAACTCTGTCCGCTCGCAACACTAGACTGTCAAGCGCGTTTGTTTGTTTGTGACCGCGCTGATCTAATTTTCGGCTGGGTCTTTTTGTCGGTAAACTTTAACAAATGCAATAGATGCTAAAGGTTGATCGCTCATAACCGTTTTGCCTGAACGGCATTACCCATAACCAGGGACAATGATGCCAAAACCGATTTTCCTTTTTGTAACATCTTTCCTCTCGCGTCCCGCAAACTGTGGGAGTAATTTCGTGAAATGGGACGGAAGTGAGTAACAGGAAGTCAAGGAAGCGCGCGCTATTTGATTTGACCAATGAGCAGGCGCGGTGGTAGAGTTGGCCGTCAGATGGTAGAGCGCGCACACGATAAATCTGCGTGCTGTCGAAATCGGAACTAAACGATTTAATGTTATTTTTCAGCATAAAATGTTAATGTTGCTTATTAATCTTATTATCAAGGTCAGATGTTACACATCATATGCGACTATTGTAAGGCTCGCTCGTTTTTTTAATGTTTTCCTACCAACAATAAGCAAAAGAAACTTACTTTAAAATGTTGATTACTTAATTATTAAAGTTATTTAAGTAATATAAAAAATTTGAGTAGCGTATTTTTCTTAACTGAACGCCATTCCCCCCTCTTCCCCTATTGAGTTACAAAAGCTTATTTATTTATTTATTTATTAAAACTTCTTGCAACACAAATGTACAAAGGCGGCCTTTAACACCTTAGATAACCCGTTATGCATTATAAATATAATAAAACGTAAAGGCATTGAAGCATGACATTATGTCTACCACAAACATGAACACTTGATTTTCTTAGTGCTTGAGTGTTGTCTAGGAAATAGGTTTCTGTTTTGACCGCAATTTGCTTAATACCGCAGTCGATATAGAGAAAATGTTGTATTGAGTACAGTTCAAATGAAAACAGTATATCCGAAAGAATATAGAGTACCTAAATTCTTAAAGAATTTTGAAAATAAGTTCACAACTGACAGAGAAATCATTGGAAATACATTTAAAAAAAACTTGCATGCAGTCGAACATAGAACCTCCTCCTTTTTCGAAATCGGTTAAAAACTCTCGCTTTTGTAAAGTCGCCCCGCGCCTCATTATTTTGTTTTCAGGCCAAAAATCCGTTCCTATCAGCCCATAATTTAACCCTAACCCAGTTTTAAAATATATCGAGAGCCTGATAATAAATCGAACGTACTTTGTCCTAATCTTTTAAACGAGTCTTTTATTTCAAATGTCCGTTCAAAAATACGGTAAAGAGCGGCTGAACCCAAAATTCCTTTGCCCGGTTTACATCGTATTGTTATGTTGGTATTTTAAAACGTTATCGTTTCTCTGTGGTATTGTTTCAAATGTTTTAGAACATAAATTCTTTTTTCCAATTCAGAGTGACATTAAATAAGATTTATTTGAATAGATGTCATACTACCGATTGTAAAATGTTGCACATTATGTACACAAGTCTTAAAATTTATTGCAAAAGACCAGAAAAGGACTACGTTTTAACTAAAAAGCCTTTTTCATAAATTAAATCAGCCGAGAACTAATTTTCAAAATCTCTTAAATAATTTTGTAAGACGCCATAAATTAACTTAAAACGAAGCTCTTTAAACTTTATCCTTATTTATGTTTAAAATCGCTTTTACAAAATCCGTCGGTTACTTACTCCGTCAAGAACATTAGGCGGTAAATTAATCAAGTTGAACTGGAACCAAATCCTATCGCCATTGGTCCTAGTCGCGTCGGCCCTCGTTAGCAGATAACGCGACTTTTAATAATACACAACAGGACAAAAACAAGGAGCTAGAGATAAGACACCATTAACTTAGCCGGTTAATACAAAGAGACGTCGGCTAAATCGACCGAATCCGAATACTAATGCCCTTTGTACGATAGATTTCAAAATAGGAACGGACTAATCCGCTATTTTTAGACGCCATCTTTAGAGCGTGTTCGAATTTCAAAAACTGCCAAAATGCTTCAAAATAAGGAAAAGAAGAGAGCAATCGAGCGGTGAGCGTAAAAGCTCATAAAAGTTCTATTATGTGGATCTATACATAATAAAGATCGTTTTTAGGATGCAAAAAATAATCGATTTTTAGCCACTTATACTTATTTCGGCTTGGGCCGATTTCACCAATTCTAAACGCCCAGTTTTCGACGTTAACCGCTATCATAAAGCTGGAGAGTTTGTTTGTTTGTTTGGTTGAACGCGGATCTAATCTCAGGAACTACTGGATCAAATTGAAAAATGATGTTTATGTTGAATAATCCATTTAACGAGGAAGGCTATATAACATTACGCTGCGACCAACAGGAGCGGAGCATCAATGAAAAATGTGGCAAAAACGGGTACAAAAATTCCTTTTAAATGCTTCAGTTGCGTGCGCTGCATAAACGGTTAAAGTTACGAAAAAATATGTATGAAGGAATTGTTCGCCTTTTAAAATTCTAAAAAAAAGTCCGCGACAGCATATTTTAAGGTTAACTCACTATAATCTTTTATATGGTAATTGTATGGTAAAATAAGATTACGCTAAGCTTAGTTCAGTAAAACTTAGTTTTTATAGGGAATGGTGAAATCGGCACTAAGACGATACGGCTAAGCTTACAAAAAAAAATATATATTTCAAAAAACCCGACAATAAAAAACAAAAAAAAAGTTCCAAACAAGTCACTATTCAAGCAGTCTGATGCAGTTGGTGGCAGTTATTTTAATTCAATTATTGATTTCTGCCACCAACTGCTTTATTTTCTACATTTTAGCGTGTTGTATTATTGGAATCGCCTCCTTGAACCCTTTACTTTGACTTTGTTCGTCGACTTTAATTTTTTTCTTCTTCACAATATGGCGTCTGTATTTTGTAATAAATTGTTTTTTGATTACTGTCGTGTCTTTAGTGGCACTAGCAAGATTAAGACGAATAAATTGAAGTAAGAATAAAAAACTTTTTCACAATAAATACAACCGACTTCTAAAAATTGCAAAATAACTTTAATTTCGGAAGTCGCTGTTTTTATTCTGTTTGTTCGTTATTTGACACCACACAAAAAGATTTTTATTTTTCACATTTTAGTTGTTCTACCCAAGGACTAAAACTAAATAATAAAGTTATGCCCAAATGGATAACCCCATGAAATTTATCATAATTGGAGGCAACCCAAACGTCGTCTGTGTATACATATTTTTTGTTTATGTTGATTTTTTCAAAAAGTGTTAAATCAATTTCAATAAAATTTATATGGGACTACCTCTGAAGTATGGCCTACCAAACAAGAAAAGAATCATTCACAAGTGGCGGAGAAATCGCGTAACATACATAAAAAAAAACATACTGACGAATTGAGAACCTTTTCCTTTTTGAAGTCGGTTAATTATCAAAATCAGCCCACGCGTTTGGTCTTTAAAGTGCCACAAAGTAACAAACATACATACATAGGCTGATAAAAACATTAGGTACCTACCCTCTCTTGCGTCGCGAAAGCGGGTAAAAGGTTTATGACTTTACTGTCAACTTAAGACACACATCATTAATAACGACTTATTTATATTTGCCATTAGGAAGGCTACATGAAATTATATAATTCTAGGAGACACTTGCGTCTACAAGTCTGCGATATTATAAATGTAGGTGTAACTCGAAACAAACACCTTTTGTTACCTACATTCATTCAATCTTTAGTTAAATCTAGTCTGATAGCATAACCTTCATTCGAAATTCAAACTACACTAACGCTACCAACTTAACAAAAACATAAGTTCCGAAACACAATCAAAGCACGATTACAAAGGCGAAATAAAATCCTGTATCAGACAGTAGATCACGAACATCGCCGTGAGTGCCTGGCCAATAGTCTTTTTAGTTTTATTTTAATAAAATCAGTGGCTTGGCGCCGCGCGTATCGAGCAAGCGTTATCAGTATCGAACACAAACACCGCTTGTCCATTAGAACGTAATCGGTTGTGATGCCACCAACACAACTTCGGAACGCACCTCGTGCATTGTCTCTGTCTCGCAGATTTGAATTTAGAATTTCTTGTTTTGTGCCTTTATTTGTGTTTATGTTTTAAAAAGGATTTATGAAATGAGTTCCGATATATCTGAAGGCCAATTCTCCTACTTAGAAATACATTACTCTCCTTATGAGCCAGTTTCATAAAAACGCTTAAATTCCAGATGCAATATCACTTCAACGACATTGAATGTCAAAAACTTGTCAAAAGTAGGTAACAAAAATAAAATAGAGATGTTTTTGATAGATTGTGATGCGAATATGTTTCTTAATAATACGGGAATCGCCTCCCTGATATTGCAGTAGCATAATATTATCTTTAATGTTCCTTTATGTTGGTCAAGAAATGCGATTTTGCTTGTAAGTTGGTCGTGTACAAATCTTTATCTTCGGGGAAATGGTTATTATAGGCGTTAGTTTAGAGATAGTTCTACTGGTTGCTACCTCTCTAATAGCCATACTGTTTAGCAATAAGATTAGGCTAAGCTGAAACTTGCGTTGCAACGTTTTGTATCAAGAAACATTCATCTCAACAAAAACATTTTCATGTAAAATGTTGCCAAGACGAGACCATATGGCTCGCACTGTCAAAATATGTGGCTTGGCCGTTTACGCCCATGTGACGGTAGCGAAATGGCCAAGCCACATATTTTTACTAAGGTGTAGAGTTTGTGAAGTTAGGGCTTGTAGAGTTAGGGCGTATAGAGTTAGAAGCTTGGCTCTATATGAGATCAGATAACTTTTTGACAGTGCGAGCCATATACACATTTTACTTGAAAATGTTTTTGGTGGGATATCACTTCTTTTTGTAAGTGGCTATAGTAGTATTATAACAATTTTTTTAAATTTTTTTTCAGTTTTTCATTCTTTTTTTTTGAGGTGATTTACTAAAAAACCTGATTTATGTATTTTATTAATTATAACAAGGAGTCCCTATATCAATTTTTAGACCTCTAGCATCAAAATTTGCGGCAGTCTCATACAAACTTCCATCCCCTAGTTTAAAGGGTTGGGGGTAAAAGTTAAAAGTTTTAGATTTTTGTGTTATTTGTGTACTAATACTAGCTTACATACCATATTTCTGCGTTATAGGACTTCAGGATACTTAAGAATTTTGATGATCATCAGTGAGTAAGTTAGTGACGAAATCGGTTTTTTTTTAGACATCAATAAAATCTAAAGTTTAAGAGCTATGCCATTGAAACTTTATATATTTAATAAGTTCACTATTGACATCATATCTCGACAATTTTGTTTATGATGTATAATACAAACCCAAGTTATGAGGGTTCAAAAAAACGACGAAGTGCTTCGAGAAAAGGTAGGTAGTGCCCTTGCGCTTCGCTTGCGTCGTCTTGGCAGTAGCTCTACCGTGCCCCGAGATTTGCAGTATCCAGTTGTCCTTAGAAAAAACCTGTTCCTATTGTTATTTTTTTTATTTTAGACCAGATTCTGCCCGCGGCTTCACCTGCGTAGAATTAGTACTTGTTCCACTATAAATTCCAGCCTATGTACTATTCCAGACAATAACATATCTCTTTGCCAAATTTCATCCAGATCCGTTCAGCCGTTCTGGCGTGATTGTGTAACAAACATACATTTATCAAAATTTTCACATTTATAATAATTATTGAAGTAAAACTTCTTTACGCACGCTTGACTTGGGGAGTAAGCTGGTGAATGCGTGACGAAAGCGTTACGAAAAGTGTGATTGGGCGAGGCGAACGGCAGAGATTGAGCTAAAGAAGTTTTACTTCAGTCTTGTGATCTAAAGCATACTCGTTTTTTAGTATATCGCTTATGATTAGCTATGATGTGGTCGACGATGCATCACGCCAAAAGTTTACTCTATCCACTGTCTATATTTAGAGTAATAGGTGAAAGTCAAAGTCAAATCATTTATTTAAATAAGATCATTAAAAGGCTTTTTTTAATGTCTAGATTTACAGTTGAAATAATAATAATAGATTCTAGTTATGAGACTTAACGAAGCTCTTAAATCATCTAAATCACAATGATTTCAACCTAATATCCTTATAACTGATATAAGAGACATAAATTAAATGAAGTGGCATTTTATCTACTTATGACAAATGGGTTTGTATTATCTGTTGGCCGGCGCAGGATGCTGATCGTTAATACAAATATTGGGCTACCGTAGACTATCCCAAGATAGTTAGTTATTATTTGACAATGATTAAAGATCAATCCTGTAAAAAGATCTTTTCTTAATGATACGTTAAAAAAGATCAGCTTTATATCATCAAAACAGATCCAGCCAGTCCTTAAAATCACGACTACTCACATCATTTTTTTTTTTTTAAGATATTCGAAGTTTGAACCGTGTGCGATAAAAAGTTATGATTATACATTAATTTGTCAAGCAATCCGATGCGATTTGTCGCTAATGGAGCAAAGTGAGCATTTTTTATCAAACTCTAATTAAGAATTTTTTTTTTTCAACGGTCGAAAAAGTGTTCATTTTTAGGGGAGATGGAAGGAGTGTTTTGAACTTAATGGTGATTACGTAGATAAATAAAAATATTAAATTATATCATGTAAATTTATTTTCTTATTCAGACCTATAATTATATTTACTACTTTTCAATCCACGCTCATATTATTATGAGCCCGTGGCGTGGGGCGAAGTGTCCCACTGTCAGGGTAGAGCTTTTCTTTGCATGTTTCTCTATCTTGAGCAATCTGAAGCTAATCCCTTAGGTGAGGAGTTCAACACGTCTCGTCACCTCCTTCTTTCTTTATTTGGTTCGTGTAAAAAATAAATCTAAAATAATTCTCTATGAAAATGTTGTTGTCTATATTTTTTTATTGGACGTAGCATTCATTTGTTTTTTTTAGAATCTGCTGAATTTAATTTCCACTTTGTTACTTTTGAAGACGGCTAAGAAATTCCAAATTCATATATTTCAACAGTATGACAGTAACAAAACCTCCACTATTTTCCCACTTCCCCGAAACATTCTGAAACATCAACGACAATAAAACATTTTAATTTCATCAATTCATAAACTAAACGTGCGCTAAATAAAACATGCAATTATTCATATGCATGCAATCAGCGTCCATCTGTCAACAATGAAAACAATACATGAATGAACACAATAAATTACACCTCTCGCGTAAGTAATAGTTTAAACTCATCCATAAACAATGGCTCCATGCATTATGATCTGTGCCTTCATTGATTATCTGTGTACCCAGATAAGGATGTGACAAACTCATAAATTCAAACTATCGATTTTATTGACAGTCGATTCCTAGACAACGATTTCTATATTTGAAATTAATTGTAGTTGTATAGTCGTGTAGGTTTTTTTATTACATGAATAATGTATCAGTTTGAATTATCGATACATAGTAGAATTTCAAAATTGTAATTTGTCATTCTTTTAAAGTGTAGAAAGTGTTGTTTATTTGAACAGGAACCACAACCACATATCACGCTTTACTGAAAGTTAAATCGGACAGGTTTTTATTAAAACAATTGTTAAAATATCAGTATATCATTATGATATGCCAATAAATTTTATCGATATTATTTTGTAAAGAGTATTGTCTTTTCAGACGTAAAATAAATGTCAGTATAGCCTAAAGGGAACGTTACGATTAAAGTCTTGACTTCATGCCTTTTCTAAATACGTCTAAATAATAGAACTAGCCAAAGAAAATAAAATCCCGTGCAAACTCATTACGACCTAGCTGCTCCATGGAAAATAACAATCAAAATCACTTATACAACATCGAAATCCACCTTATACAGTAAATTACAAGCGAAACAATATATCCCCGCGTACACCCAATCAATTCGTTCCCCAAACCGATCCAAATTGCTATAACAAAGGTTAGAGCGAAGCAGTTAAGTGGACGTACTAACTATACATATGCTATGTACACAACATCAAGCAGGCGGTAACATGGGGTAGCTAGGGACATACATTTTGTATGAGCTACAGAACTCGGCAGTTTGAGCCATCAATTATTAACTGCGGTGGAAAAGACGAACGCTCGACTTTTTACATGTATTGTACCCGTTTGTTTGGTTTATAGCCTATTTTTGTGACTTTTACCGGCGTTTTAACGTTATTTTTATGCGCACCTCGTCTTGGATAAGTGGCCATACTAGTTATATTACAATTAATGATGCGGTGCAGCTTTTTAATTATTTTTTCGACGATTTTATCGTGTCTACAGTTCGTGTTAAGTAGTTCAGAGATGTAATCGAATATCAATATAGTTTGCAACAGTGTTCATGAATATTGATAGAGTCGTTACGAAGCTTTTAATTTTAAGTACATATTAAAGCAAAATATTGCCCTGTTTTGTGCTACTTTACAGCTACTTAACATGCTGTTTTACATCTTAATCTATCTGTACCTTTTCCATTTATTCGATATCGGTATAATAATTATACCGATATCGAATAAATGGAAAAGGTACCCACAAATTATAGATAATAATTATTATTATCTATAATTTGTGGGTACGGCACTAAAGTTAATTTTAGTTCACCGCCTTCGAAAGTCGATAGTTATTGGAACCTTATTACGTCCGTTTGTTACTATTAGACGTTAAGCATCGTAAGGCAATTTCCTCAAACTATTTACACATTCTAAAGGTCGATGGTCATTTCCCTGGAATCGTGTTCGACTATCGACAAATCGAATTGGAATCGTTGCACGATCTAACACGTAATGTTACCCACGTACCAACATGGCCGCCCTAGGCGTCTCGTTTCCTTTATTTATTTACTCACCCTGTTACATTTTCTTCCTGTAATTCTTTTCCCTTGTATAAGTGAATATTAAAACTCCCCGAATTAGGGTGTTTAGAGTTGTTTTTCAAAGAACATCTTATCTCAACCGCTAAGGGTATGTTTTCGTATAAGATTATTTTCAGCGACTTAATTTCGTGAATACATTATTTGTAAAGGATAATGAGGTTTATTTTTCTTGGCATACAGTTCTAAATGGCTTGTTTTTGTTTCGTGTGCGTTTCTTCTAAGCTAAGTCGGTTGTCTCTTGTATAATTGTTGCTTGTAGGTTGTCTCCTTAGGAATTAGGAAACAAATCCGTTTGCCGATTGATACGAGGGGTCTAAGAAGGGGAGTGATGTGTTCCTCAGTCAGTCGTTAATTTTTATTGCACATCGTATTTTCTTATATACGATTACAGGGGAGGAAGAAGATGTATTGATTCTGTCAAATGATGTAAATGACTGTCACCTGCTAGACACGCAGGCTGCTGCTGTAATTTATTTGCATTTTTTATTATGTTTCTTTGACAGAAAAGATATTAGTAACGTAACGTACGTAAAAAGCATATCAGTTTAATTAAGAATAATACCTAACCCGTCAAGATGCAATATCTGCTCACAGAAAAAAAAACATGATGTCATCCATGTATACAATACATTATTAGGTCTGACAATACAGTAAAAAATACCTTTTTTATTTATCTTTTTATTTAGGTTTATTAAAAAAGAGTAACGCTAATATACGATGCCAAATCATACAGTTTTCCTATTCCACCCAACGCAAGTTACAAACTTACAGTAACCATATTTATCTGAAAGAACCCATGATTGCGTTCCAAAAAATTTAAGGAACGAAAATAATAACAAATTCAAAGGCTTATACATTATGCAGGGAGTTTTTACGAGAACATCTTGGAAGTTTTAAAACGTTCCTCGGATTTATTTGACTGTTTTGATAACTGCTGAGGGTAAAGTTGTAAAGTTTAATCGTTAGAACATTTTTATTGTCCGTATGTTTTGAGTTTGGGGAATTTTTCGACGCATATTTTGACGTAATGAAAATTTCAGTAACTGTTTTGTGAAATTGGGTGGGTTTTTTTTAAAAATCTTAAGTCATTTAAAAGTGATAGCTTTTATTATAGACAATTCAGTAAAAGAAAACATCTAATTTAATGTGGATGTGGGAGTGTGTTCAATAGGAATTCTATTTGACTATGAATATTTAAAAGTATTTGTAATTTACATTATTTTTATCATAGTTATGATCGCGTTTGACCACTATCTCACCTGATGGTAAGCAATGATGTGGTCGACAATGAAGCACGCTTGCCTAGAAGTAACCTATTCACTCTTGACTTAAACACTCGGGGTTGTAGCTATCAGGAAAATCAGTAAAATATCCTTTCCTATATCATTGAAAGGACTACAATAGGTAAAATATATTTATAATTGTAAACCTCATAATAACACAGGACAAACATTTACAAAACAAGTGTACAATAGGCGGTCTTATCGCACAAGGCAATAAGAAGAGAATATAAGACGTTCGAGTTCTTTGCAATCTACATGATTCCACCAAACTCGCAAACTGTACTGATGAAAATAGCGCCCAAACCGCCGACCATAAAATTACTTTAAAATTAATTACCTTCCGTAAAAAAACACACGAAAAGTAACGTCAAATCAGCAGACAACCCCTAAAATTCATAGCCGCTAAACAGATTATTAGACACGATTTTGGGAGAGAAAAAAAAGGAAAAACTGTAGAGAGTTGGCCAAAGTAATTAATAAAGCAGATCTTAATTAGCTAGCATAAATTTGTTAGAACCAACCGCGCTGGCGGGATGAGATCACACGGATATGGAGGGGCCGCTGGAAGAGCTTTTACACAACGGGATTACCTATACTATATTATAATAAGGAAAAGTTTGTGAGGTTGTAGGAAGTGCTAGTTTATTTATAAAGAAAGTTTACAGACTAATTACAAAGTCAAATAATATACATAGATAGGAAAATTTGCTAAAAACTAGCTTCCACATTATTATAACCGTCAAATAAGGTTTTTTTTTAAGTAGACATTTCCCCACACTAGGAATTACTCCTGTATTGTGGGTGCACAGCACACCCAGATCCGGAACAACTATCTATAGGCTATACAAATATTTGTTCCGTGCGGGAATCGAACCCGCGACACGCAGTGCTGCAGCCGAACGCTCAACCACGGCTCCATCCGTGTACCTACTATTTGCGTTGACTGGAAAAAATCAAGAATAAAAAAGAATAAAAAAATAATTCAATTTAATAAATTAAATAACAGTCCAGAACATTTGTGTAGATATTCAGTCAATCGTTTGAAGTTGACAGAGACTTGTTGTTTTAAAATCCATTTTATATATTTATTTAAGAACACACAAAACACTTAGAAGAGAAAAGAACTTAATACAGATAGAAGAGTGCAAAGGTGCTGCTTATTTCAAAATAAATTTCTTCCAGTAGATCAGCGACAGGAAAGTTGGATGAGAAAGAATTTGCCTTTGCCAAACGCACTCACAACATTACCGTTGTCACATCCAGCGAACACCACGGTCCTTGTTATACTTATAAAATAATCAGCCTGAAAATGCTAATTGCTACCCTCCACGTTTGGCTTATTTAAGGGAAGTTTAATTGTTACCCGCTTTATCTAATTATAAAGACGCGAACTCAACTCGAAGCGCGGCACCTAGTGTTGTGCCGTGTCGATAAACTTCAACTCGATAATATTAATTGCGGTACTGTGTCGTTTTAATTACTTTTTAATTGTTATATTTTATCTTAGAGATTAATGCAGAATGGAAAAGTGTTGTTTTAAATAAATAAATTGGTTAATTCTTTTTTAAATTTAAAGATAAATAGAAAATAATGTGCCAATTATTTTACTGTTTTTGCAAAACAATTACGTTTTAACATTTTAGTTGATATCGATATCGTAAAACTAGAATATCAAGGATTTTTTAATGGAAATAATGAGCACAGGGTTTTGTCATTATAATTGTTGCCCCTTTATCAGTTAGATGCTTATACAAAAACATCGACAAAAACATTGGTATCGTAGCACATCCCTTTAGCTCGTACATTAACCGTTCTAATAAAGTTCTTGCAACGTTATAATAGACTTAACGCTTTGTTCAATCATTCATTATCATGCTACACACAGACCAGGATAGTTAGAGCTCTCCAAACATCCCAGATCTCCCCTTTTCTCATTAGAATCTTAATAACTGAAGGCGGTGGGGGAGATCAGGGAAAATTGGCTGTTTGAGGTACCACTTCAGGGTGGTCATATATCAGTCTAAAGTTTGAATTCAACGAATGAATTAACTTTATATTCATTTGAACGTCAGTTTTAATGAAACGTGAATTATTGTGGAACTTTCTTCGCTTATAAGTTAATGTGGTGTTGGATGTGTTTGATAATTATGTAGTATTTTATCCTTTTTGGTAATTAAATTCCTTAGTTAATTGGCTAATCAGTCTCACTGTGTGCCAGCCTGATACACCGAAAGACAACATTTTCAGGTGTGTTCTTATCTTTTATGTATAAAATTCAAAGTCTTGACTGACTGACTGATGTATAAACGTAACTACAGCCTAAACTGCTGGTCAAAGAGACATGAAATTTGGAGGGCGTATTCTTTGTGAAGAGTAGGTATCCACTAAGAAAGGGTTTTTCGAAGATCAACCCCTGAGGGGTTGAAAAAGGGGGTTGAAAGTTATAACGGGGGTAGTACTAATACCACGCGGGCGAAGCCTCTGGTCGAAGCTAGTTTATAAATAATATCAGAAGTCAGTTAAATGACTAAAAATATTGGATACGTATTTCTTGCTTTACCTAACCAATAAAAAATTACAAGGATAAAACGCATCAAAGTTCAGGAGTGTGGGCTACGTTACGTCACTTTGGTGGTAAAAACTGGCACGCCGCGTGACATCACGCGACATTTCAACGTACTGTATTACCCTCATTTTTAACCGACTTCAAAAAGAAGGAGGTTATCAATTCGGATGTTTGAATTTTTTTTTTATGTATGTTCGGGCATAACTCCGTCATATATAGACGGATTTGCAAAATTCTTTTTTGTTCGAAAGAGGTTTGTTCCGAAATGGTCCCATTTAAATTTCATATAGATCTGATGATTGGTTTCTGAGACAGACAACGGAACTCTTCAAAAATTTACAGCAAATCAACCGCGATTGCTGCGATCGCATAAATATACATTGTTAACACAATGTAATGGGGAAACACAACTAAAAAATGAAAAATAAAAACTTTTATACAAAAAAATAGAACCGACTTCCAAAAAAAGTGCAAAATAACTTTAACTTCGGAAGTCGGTGTTTTTGGTTTTGTTGTTTCTTTGTTTTTTGATACTGACTTAAGAAATTAAAGTTATATTGCACTTTTATTGGAAGTCGGTTCTATTTTTTTGTAAAAAAGTTTTTTTTGTTTACAAAAGAAAAACACGGGTCCAATATTTTTTGGTTATATAACTGACGAACTAATTAGATTTTTTTTTAGTAAAATACCCCATTAATAACTAGCCATTAAAATGAAACAAAACTTAAAATCGATGGAACGCTCTAACAACTTTATCAATATTTGGTAAAATCCGAGGTCAAAATCTTGTCTGAATTCTGTTTTGTAGTGAGTCAAGAACGGTTTTTGTTTTGACATACCTAGCTGAATGTTGCAATATGTAAATACATTTTTACATATACATATTTATGCACAGCAAAGTCTGCAAAGCGTAATCACATATTGTATACGATTTCTGAATACTACCACCGTGATTGTCAAGAAACTGTTTCAGTAAAAAATTTGTTTCCAAAATGAAAAAAGAAACGTAGTTTTTAACCGACTTCGAAAAAAGGAGGAGGTTCCATGTTCCACTGTATGTATGTTTTATGTATGTCCAACGATTTCTTTGTCAGTTGTGGATCGATCTTCAAAATTATCCTACTAATATTATAAATGTGAAAGTTTGTGAGTGTGTATGTTTGTTACTTCTTCACGCTCAAACGGCTTGACCGATTTGGATGAAGTTTGGTATGTAGATGGCTTATAACCCAGGTTAACATATAGGTTACCTTTTATTCCGGTCTAGGCAGGTATAACCGCGGGGCGCAGCTAGTATTATATTTTTATTTTCTATATCAGTTCTTCCCAAAAAAACTATCGCCAGCTGCTGACCGTTGACAACGGGTAAACCCAAGTGGCCCAGGGGCCTGGTGTTGGACGCACTTGATTTAGAGTAAAGTAAAGCGTCCGAGCCTGTAATCCAGTATCATACATAAAGTGATTATAAATGCAAAAGTTTGGGTGTATGGATGGATGTCTGTTACTCAATCCCGACAGAATGGCTGATCGGATCTGGATGAAATCTGGCACAGAGATAGGTCATAATCATGTTACGACTTTTCATCATCATCATTATCATTCTCCTGCCCTTATCCCAATTTATTTCGGGTTGGCGCAAAATGTCTTTTTCTTCCATACTCCTCTATTAGTCGTCATCTCTGAGTCACCCCCTTTTAACCCATATCCTCTTTCACACAGTCCATCCATCGTTTCTTTGGCCTTCCTCTACTCTTATAGCCATCCACATCCATACACATGACATGTTATATTTATCCGTCGCGTTTCATGTTATAAAGTCGTAATATGAATATATATAATATAGACTAAAACAATTTTCAGATAATTTGAAAATATTACCAGTGTCAACATAATAATTGATGGTGCAATACATTTGTATACATTGTTTGATGACATATATATGTTTTTAGTAGCAGCACCACAAAAATATTTAAAATGTTTTTGCGGTGCTACCGAATCCAATTTAATGGTATTTATAAGATTTTGATATGAAAATTCCTTCGAAATATTTGAAATACCTAAAAACACTTCCGAAAGAACTTTTAAGATTCGCTTACGATTATAACTCTTTTACGCGAGCTGACGATGGCGATTATTTTAATCATCATTTTACTCAAGCACGTACCCTTAAATACTCTTAAAAACGCAGGTTAACCATTCAACCATAACGTAAACCCTGGTGCACACTAATGAACACTTAAAACTTAATCGTTATTAAGTACGGAGACAGGAATATCGGGACGAAAAATTTTCAATTACGATAAAGCCGTAACATAATTGAGACTCTTAACTTAACAGCGTTCGCGATATCGTGTGGACTCAGCTTAAAAGCTTTATTCATCTATAAAAGATACCCTCTCAGATAATCAAACAAAAACATACTTTATTTCTCTTGTTCTAAAGTTTATTTTTACGGTTTGCGTTGCTTGGTTCCTTTTACATGCAAATTAATGTTGGGTGCATTGGAAAAGTTAATGGTATCTTAATTAGTCGATACAAGGAGGTTGGTGTATATTTAGTGGTGGCCAGTATCAAATTTATATCTTCTCTATACATAATCTACTGCGTAAAAGTTGGAAAGATTTCTTATTAGTGTTACATAGGAGGACGTAGAACTTACATTGTCTATAGTAGTAGTATAGTTTCAGTGGTCTATATGAGGAATTGTTTATGGCAATGTAGGCAAGTACGCAAGGATTACATTGTTTAGTGCATTATGGACATCTCACCCATATGCTCATAACGTTTTGGGAACACATTCATTGAGCGTACAGCTATGGAGCGGAATTGCCTGCCAAAGTCTATATTTCGTGATAGCTGGTGGCTGGTGGGCGTGGATCCTGGGGGATTTTTAGCAAAGAGTGAATAAGTTTCTTCTAGGCAAACGTGCTCCATCGTCGACCACATCATTGCTTACCATTAGGTGAGATAGGGGTAAAGCGTGACCCTACAAATGATAAAAAAAATAGTGGCACTCCGAGAGTGCCGACAAAAGTGAAAACTTGAACAAAAATGCCTAACGCGCCTAAAGAAGTTTTCACTTCAATCCGCTACTCGATCAATTGAGACACAGTTCAATTGTTTTTTCCCATCTCAAAAATGCCCAACGCGTCTAAAGAAGTTTTCACTTCAATCCGCTACGCGATGTGCTACGAGGGCTACGACGCAGCGGTCGTAGCACTCATAGCGGGTCGGTGTCGCGCGAGTTCAATACTTTTTTCCCATCTCAAAAATGCCCAACGCGCCTAAAGAAGTTTTCACTTCAAAAAGGTTTGGTTACTAATTTTATTTTTCTGTTGGTCTTCTTTATAAATACTCATGATTAAAACCGCCAAGCTCTCAAGTTCAAGAAGTCTCATACTCATCTTTATAAATACTTAAAAAGCGTAGTATCGTTAACGCTAAAGTGTGTTCACCCCTTTTAAGTAAAGGCCGCTAAGAGTTAAGTTGTGGCTGTATTATTTAAGTACTTGTCTACTTATTACCACCGATGTAGTGCCGTGGATACGGCAGAGGCTAACAGAGCTCTGGCTAGTCAAAACTTAGTTGCACAGAATTCTGGATGGTAGGAAAGTTCATCGTCGTTATGATAAAATTGCAGTTCGTCTGTATGGTTTACATTGCTTAGATTAACGACAAAAACCGTGGTTGTGGGAATATTCTTCTTTTCATTATATGTATTAGTCTTCTTGATCTTTCGACATCGACTTTATTTATTTAATTCTTTAAGCACTCTCAAGTACAGAGATCAACTTAATGCCTCAGGCATTTTCTACCAGTCAACCCTTGGGTGTTGCAGCGACCAATAGTAGTACCTATATTTATTCAAAATCAAAGATTACATAGACATATAAACTGTAAATAAAATATAAATTTATACTCATATGAGGAAACTCAATATTATGTATATATAACTCAATAATAGGTACGAACAGAATAGGATAACAAATTAGCGGAATGGCATACTGCTGCTAGTGCCAACAACGAATGTGCTGGCAAATCTAGGGCCACTATACCCAACCCTGTCCTGTTTTTCCTTCTATTAGATACCTGTGAAGCCCCGCGGCCAAATCCGGGTTGTCAAATTGAACCCCGACGACAACCCGGGTTGACAGCCGATTTTTTTTAATTTTTTATTCTCTTTAATTTTTTTTTTTTCTTGTCCGACTCACCAGTGAGTCGCGGGGCTTCACAGGTTAAGAAATATTGCTTTATGAGCGTTTACTTCTCACGGTATTTCATACAAACTGTCAAGTCCGTATACTTAGAAATGAATGAACCGATTAAGATACCGTGAGGAGTAAACGCTCTAAACAAAAACACTAAATTTTAGCTTATCACGGTAACTTAACAACAAGAGCAATGTCGTTTCCAGCAAATCTTAATTTCTCGTAAAGGATGCTCTAAAGTGATGAGGACGCGATCGGTTGCGCAACTCGTTCGTCTTCGGGTTGTGGTTGCAGACTGCGGTGTGGCCGTCATTACTGGCTGGTTCAAGGAGGAAATATGGTGACTGTCGTTGTTTGTTAGACAGATGAACGTGATAGTTTTGAAGGTACAAAGTGCTTGAGTGCAATAAATATACTGAGCTTTTCTTTGTCCCAACCAAGTTAGAAAGAAAATCTTATTTATTTATTTATTTAACAATTAATGTACACACACATACAAAAAAAACAGACCAGAAGAAGGAAACAGAGAAATATGTACAAAGGTTATGCTTATTTCTATAGAAATCTCTTACAGCAAACCTGCGAACTGATCTCAAAATCTTTGAACTATTTACCCCATAAGTAGACACGCTAAGAGGAAGATGTCAAATTTAAATGCTTTCCGTGTAGTTTGTTTATCTCTTGACTGAAAACTTTTATTAATACGAGTATTTCTTCTAAAATACGTTTATCGTCGCCGTTTAGGTGTTGATCCTAGTTGCAAATCTTCGCTTATTTTTTAATAAACATCATATAATTATTATAGACATTAGAAAATTGACTTCATAAACGAAACCTCATGAATTCAGGTCAAATCATTATTCTACTTAAAATCCAACGTTTTTGTTAAAGTTATTGGCAATCTCTCCCAAAGTAGACCAAAGTCATAAAATCCTTATCTGGCAGTTCCAATCTAAATATGTATTAGCACAAAATAAATACATCTTCAGTAATTCAATGGATTGCAATATATTAAAATTATAGGCTAGTAATTCGGATACACAGATAGATAGCACGAGACCTGTATCTGGGTATACAGCGCAACACCCTCGAAATTGTCAAAAACGCTTAGCCTAAAATACAAGCAAAATTTGTATCTAAAGAAGTAATACTCGTACATACTTTAGATCTAAAATATGTTTGGACAGTGTTAAACTAGTTTCAAAATCTCAACACGAAACTCATAATCTCAATCAATACCAGCAGGACCCAACTAACCATGCGACTGCTCTTACGACTAGTCGACCCAACAAATATAGCGAAAAGGCGCAGAATAAATTATGCAAATGCAAGCCTCCGTGTTAAGAGGGTTGGCTTGAAAGTTATCAGACGATGTACTTGACTCTGAAGATCAACTGCTCACTCAGACTGCTCGGTGAAGCTGTTGGTACTGCTAATGAGATTGTATGCGACTTGCTGGAGATATGAGCTGAGTTATTTGAAGCAGTGTGCGTGGGCGACTTGCCAGATGCGAAGTATTTGATTTCCTGTTCTATGTTTTGTGAGTTCTATTAGATGTGAAATGAATCTTCGGAAAGCATTTAGGTAGTTGATGTTATAATCAGGATAAATACTGATAGGGCGATGTTCAGTTCGTTGTGAACATGAGTAAAAAGTAAAAAGCCCCGACTTACAACTTGTAGGTCATTGGTTTGAACCTAGATATAAGCGCTTTATTTTTTGTAAATTATTTCATCACCACTGCTCTTAAAACGGTGAAGGAAACCGGCATGTCCTAAAATCAAAACTTCGAAGACTAGTGACATCCACCGATCCGCATTGGGTCCACGTGGTGGATTACGGCCCACACCCTCTCAGAGAGGAGTGTTCCAGCAGTGGGGACATAGGCTGATTATACTATATGCTATGCTTGTGACTGAACATATGTAGTTGAGAATCCCACTATATGTTTTAGCATAAACTGGTAAAAGTTTCGTTTCTTTTCACTCTTTTCATTCAGGACAAAATAGTAACTTCTGCAATCACCGACTAACCAATCTGTACCTTTTAGACCCATTAAATACATTCATAAAACTATGTAGTTATACCTGCTAGCAAAAATGATAATGTACCAGAGTCCGAGTTTCTTGTTAGCTACAAACTGGAGTCTTTAAGTCAAGAGTGAATAGGTTACTTCTAGGCAAGCATGCTCCATCGTCGACCACATCATCGCTTACCATCAGGTGAGATAGAGGTCAAACGTGAGCCTGTCAAAGATAAATAAAATAATAATAAACCTAATGTTATTTCAGCAAAACGGCTTAATTATTCAGCGTCATATAAAGTGCGGTTCACCAAGCTTTGTAAGCGGTTGTGTGATAGCCAAACAAAGGGTTTACAAGGCTCAAGTTCTCATGAGCTCTATGGTTAATTTTCATGATTAAAATTATGTTGGAGTTAACGTAAATGCTGCAGATCTTTTCAAAGATCGCCTAACGCGTGCGGTTGGTATTGTTAGTATGCAAAAGCATTGTTGCTCTTAGTTTCAGTAAAATCAATTCAGTACTGTCTTGGTTTCAAATAATAAGGGAGATACGAGTATATACACATACCTAGAGTAATTCTAGGAGTTATATTCGTTCTACTAGTGCCAAAAATATGACTTTCGAGGAGGCATCATTTTGAATTTAGCTTTCATGTTTTACATATCTCTCCATTTTTTTAGCAGTCATGATCATCTTCCTGCCCTTATCCCATGTTACTTGGGGTCGGCGCAACACGTTTTTTTCTTCCACCCTGTCCTGTCAGCCTATCACTAAATCCCTTTTAGCAGTATTGGTACTAAAAGACTAGAAACAAAACTTTACTACACCAAGTACATCAATAGTACACTTACACCAAGTTGAACAGCCAAACAGACAGCCTACTAAAACCCTTCCAACCTCCGTCTATTAACTAGGTACTCTACGTAAAGCCGCCCACTAACTTACGCGTAAAACTAATTCGCCTGTCGTCATTTAGATAGTCGTCTTAATTGACAGCGTTGATGTTAGAGTTACACCTAAGGTTTTGGTCTTAAGTATCTTAAAAATAGCCAAAATGAGAAATGGCTTGTATTTTGGTCCTTCTAGTGCCAAAACTACAACCTATGTTTAAATTTTTCTTTTTCTCATGTGTTCTTTCAACAGTATCTTTTGGTATTAAAGGACCAGAAATACAACAGAGAGCCTACTAAAACCCTTCCAACCATCTGTTAACTATGTAGGTACTCTAAGTAAAGCCGCCCACTAACTTACGCGTAAAACTAATTCGCCTGTCGTCATTTAGATAGTCGTGTTTAATTGACAGTGTTGACGTCAGGCCCTCGGCGTCAGATCTAAACTCATGTATTATTTAAGTGGGCGCTGAAAGTGGGCGGTGATCGTTATTAGTTTATGTTGGCGATATTTGTGTCTGTGTTTAATTAGTTCTGAGAATCGATGGTTTATGTAAAGTGTAATTGATTTATTACTCCTCCGCTGTTCTTTTCTGATTAATTTCGTTGCGGAATTCTAGAGAGTTAAATCGTTTCTCCGGTACTCGTCGAGCTTCATTGCCTCGGCGTTTTTCTGCTGTTTCCTCGTGACCATACTAGTTTATCATACCAGTATGACCACGAGGATATACATGTTCTTGTGTTCTGATGGTCGCCACTGTTGATTCTAGTTTTCAGGAGTTGTAGTGGTTGGGACAAGTGTGGTGGGTTTGTACTAAAGAACCGGCCAAGTGCTTAAGAAAATACACAAAAATATAAAAAATAACTTTAATTTCGAAAGTTGGTGTCAAATAACAAAGAAGTAAAATACTAACACCGACTTCCGAAATTGAAGTTATTTTTTAATTTTTAGTGTATTTTCTTTTTTGGAAGTCGGTTGTTTTTCTTTTTTTTGTAAAAAAGTTTTCGCACATACAGGGTTTCGTACCAAATGTATTTTTAACTATTTGTATGTCTTTGGGTCAACAAGATGCTCATACTGTGAAAATTTGAGGATACAGTCCTCAAATTTCTGTGTGACAGACGATGGACAGACAGACAGACGGACACTTGAGTGACAGAAATAGGGCTCCGTTTGGACCCTTCGGGCACGGTACCCATAAAAAACGTATTATAGACTATGGAATCAGCGCCATTGTGAGATAAATCTATTGCTTTAACCGAACCAGTTGGTTTTGCTAAAAGTATTTATATTACTTACCATTCTGCCACTGTCCCGTTCCAGGCCTAATTCCTCGTCTCATACCAACAGATTAGGTACAAATATACTTGCTCTCCGCATTGTTTGGAAAATAGACACAATTTAGTTGTTATTTACAAAAAAAGGGGTGCGATGACACAATACATGCAATATACCGCAATAAAAATTGCATTTTTTCGATTTACCTACTCTAAAATGAGTTGTTGAGTCATAAAAATATTGTTATTAATTTTGTCGACGTTACACGTTGGTGACTGGTGACTTGACGATCATTTCAATCGAGATTTTTTTTAAATCGTATTTCGGAAACTTGATGCACAAAATTAACATAATTATAAATCCTTTCCGCAGCCTCAAACTAAATAGATTTGGGTAAAAAAAAAAACTACAGATTTCGCCAGTTTTGAGTTTTATCAAATGAAATCCTCTTAAGTTACAGAAACAATTTAATTGGGTGTCATTTCCATTGTTTATCGCTCCGATCAACAAAACATTATCGATATTCATGTTCAACAATAAATCTTGCAAAACAATAACAATAACTCCAACACACAATTATCCATGAAACACTACAAAACAGTCTTAGTACCCGATCATATCTACACGGATCTTATTACCGCCGCCATATTTAATATTAACTAGGGAGCTGGACTGAGCAAATTCGTGAATTATTCTGTCTGCCCATTAGTGTGTGTCCATTGGTCGAGCTGGTCTGTTTACATCTGATACGGCTGTAATTAACCTGACTTATTGATGTGTGGATAAAAATAGTTAATTTATTGTGTTGCCACGAGAGACGTGTGTTGTTGTGTTGAATTTTGCAAAATTATTTAATGGTTTTATTCAGATTCTTTTGCGGATTCCGTTTCTTTTCCATTGATGGAGCTGGTCTGTTTACATCTGATACAGCTGTAATTAACCTGACTATTGATGTGCCGATCCGAATCTGCCTAGCCTTTCCCAACTATCTTGAGGTCGGCTTCCATTCTAACTGGATGCAACTGAATACCAGTATTTTACATGGAGCGACTGCCTATCTGACCTCCACAACCCAGTTAGTTACTGGGTAATACGATACACCTTGGTAAAACTGGTTGTCAGTCTTTCGGGCTTCTGGCGACCCGTAACGACTGTCAAAGATCCACGATTGACAGCCGAGACCAACGGCTTAACGTGCTTTCCGAGGCATGGAGGAGTCTCGGTATGTAAAGATGATCAATCTATGGACCAACCCCGGCAAGCGTAGCTTAACCTGATGGATCTACCCATGTGGCTGTTATTACTTTAGCCACGAGCTCCTCGATGCGCCGATAAAAATAGTTAATTTATTGTGTTACGTCGGTCGAGAGAAGTGTTTATTATGTTGAATCTGGCAAAATTATTTAATGTTTTGTATTCAGTTTCTTTTGTGGGTTGAGACAATTCTGTGGTTTAAACCGCACTTCAGGAGCCAATTTCTATTTAAGAAAGTTATAGTGGCCCGAGGTTTGGTCCTAAATGTCGTAAGGTATACTATACCACAGATAATATAATACTAGCGTATATGATTGAAGTCAAACAATGACGACAATATTGACATTTTGTTGCCTATTTTTACTTGACTGAGCGACAATAAAACCAGGGTTATGTTCTAAAGATATTGTACTCCTTCCTTTATCGACCAAATAAATCGTATGACCATGACCTGCTACTATTTCTTCTATACCTGTATACTCACCAACAAACCCCCCTAACCAAATCCCTCTTGTTACAGACGCCAAACAGCAGAAGAACGTGAGGCAGAACGACAAGCAGCAAACCGCTTGATGCTGTCCCTCCAAGCTGAAGCGCTGAGCAAGGGCTACATGCCAGAACCACCACCCGGCTCAGCGCAACTCTCCGCTTTACACTACCAGAACTCAGCAAATGCAGCGCAAGCACAGCCGTCGAACACCGCTTTAAGCGCTTTACAGAACCTCCAGCCATGGGCTGGGAATCAAAGTAACTTTATGAATGCGCAAGCGGCGACCGCCCCGCCCCCTCATCCCCCACCAGTCGCCTCGCCTATATGTTGATTGGAATTAGATTAGATTTTTGTGATGGAATTTAGGAAGTGTAAAGTGCTTTTCGTGCTAGAGATAGTGCAATGAAATTTATGTAAGCTTCTGAAACTTTTGGCAGGCTTTTTGAGCTAGAAAATATTTTTTCTTTTGTTCTTCCTGTCAATTAATGAATCCATTTTATTTCACACACTGTAAAAAAAAATCGTCATGAAAACACCTTTTCAGATAAAAGTATGTACAAGTGTTGGCAAAAGTGCTAATATCTATTAAAAAAAAGTTCTAGTAATTTGCCGCTCTACGGTGTCCGGTCCAACTGAAATTATGACCAACCTTGAAACTTCATTACTCTATTGCATGCAATACATCAATTATTATGATTTAATGAGCTTTGCTATTCAAAGTCTGTCTTAGAACTAGTTTTGTAAGACGATAAGCATCAATGTAATAAAATTATCATACCGATAAATAATTCTATCTATATCTCGTATGTACTCAATTTATTATTGAAATTCGCCTCTAGTCCATTTAATAACATACAATAAAAATACAGAATTACCGATTCGAAGCTCTTTAATATTATGTTAAAATAAGTAGAAATAAATAAATATTATAATTCTTTGTAAATAAAACTTTATCAGTATTATAATTATAGTTTATAATTAATTAAATGATAAAATGTGTAATAGAATATATTCTTTAAGTCTGCTTATTTGATATGTAGCAAAGAATTTGTAAATTAATAATAAACTTAAGAACAATGCATTAAATAATATAGTTACTGTACTATCTACTTATGTGAATATAAGACAGAATAACACAACATCGTAAAATTTGTGAGCACGATTGTACTTAAACAAATAAAACATTTTGCAAGAGGTTTTAAAAATAAAAATAGGAGGACACTATTTATATACCCACCTATATGTTTTGTTACTTTTTATGGATTTCCAGTCATAACTTTCATTTAGCCTTCTTTTGTGAAAAATAATAATGGTTGAGTCAACAATGATAAACGTTGTAAAAATATTGTAAATATTTAAGTAAGTTTATATAAAAATTCTTCGTAATTCATATTAATTTTTCACACGGATCTCAATATCTAACTTTTGCAATAAAATTTAAAAAAAAACCTGTAACTATTTTATTAAAAAAAAAAACATGAAATAATCACGTCTTATTTCTTTATTCTTATTTGTGTTTTACAGTTTTCTTACAACTTTCTGTCATTTTAAAAATAAGGTTTTTAAATATAAGATTACGGCTTTTAAATATAAGTTAAAATATGCATTCCAAGTATATACTTGTAAATATTAAATGTAATATTTAAAAAATAAGTGATAGTTTGTAAAGTAGCTCAATTCACTGTGAAACTGATCTTTAATTGCGTTAATGTATTAGAAATGTAAATTATTGTATAATTGTCGAATTTTCATTGCGTTGGCTACACACACGAGGTGGACGTTTTAATAAAATATTGAGATATCCATATGTTTTTTGTTTGTTTTTATATTCTCTCTTTATCAAATTCCTTCGCTCTGGGTGGAGCGGGAGGGAGTGTCAGACTCTTACTGACTAAAACCCACCCCTGTTCCTTCAGTTGTCCTTGCGTTCCAGGAGCGCGGTGACTCTTTGAAGTGCCGTTAAATGAAATAAATAAGGATGTAAAATAAAACAGTATTTCGCGTATAGTTGTTCTATGTCACGAAGATACACTTTTTAACTTCGAAAAAATAAGGAGGTTCTATTTTCGACTATATACATATATTTTATGTATGACCACCGATTTCTCTGTCAGTTCTGGACCGATATTCAAAATTATTTTTTTATCCGAAAGATATTGTGTAACTCCAGAGGTGGTCCCATGTACATCGTTTCAGCGCTTTTTAAAATATCGTCAAATACTTAAAATATGTATACCTACATAGATGATGTTTTGGTCTCTTCCAATTACGAGTAGGTATGTTCAAATTCCATGTTCCATGTTATTGGGATTATCAATTCTTGCGTTACTTTAATATTTAGTTTTCGTTCTGGGGTATAACAACCAAAAAGTGTTTTTACATAAAATAATTGTTTAGTGTATTTTCATTTTTGGAAGTCAGTTCTATTTTTTGTAATAACGTGTTTTTTGTCTGTGTGCATAAACTCGGAGCATTCTGTATCATAGAAAATAGCTTTTTTTTTTGTTTTCTTAAAAAACGTTGCCCCACACTAGGAATTACTCCTGTATCGTGGGTGCGTTTACAAACTTGTATACTCACATACACAAGACAACCCAGACCCGGAACAACTATCTGCAGGTCATACAAATATTTGTTCCGTGCGGGAATCGAACCCGCGACGCGCAGCGCAGCAGCCGAACGCTCAACCACTGCGCCAACCGTGGCGACTAAAAAAAGGTTACGCACACAGAAATCAATGTGCACGTCAATCTACACACACATTTGACCAACCCACCTTCGTGAAGTAGAGTATACAGTTAGTATACAGGGTGTAACGGAAAGGTGTAGTCATATTTTAAGAACTGCATCTGCCCATCGATATGAATAACTTTCTTCAATAAAACCTGAGGAAATCAAGTTTTCTTGTCAGCAATCAGCTCATGATATCTTTGTATGGAAAGTTCAATTTTAATTTGGTAATTTTCTATTTTTTTCTTAGAGAAAGTTATTCATGTCCATGGGCAGAATCGGTTCTTAAAATATGACCTCACCTTTTCGTTACACCCTGTATAGTTTTATACCACAGGTTGAATGATTTTGTTTTACAAAAACAACAGGATTACCGTCCTATACTACCTTAAACTTGATCCTGTAGCTTAAAGCCACTGGTGAAAGCAGAATCTAAGTTGGCAGAACCGTAAAGCAAGTATACAACTCCTAAATCAGAACTTAACAATGAATAATGCTCAATACAGTCCAGGGTACCCATACTAAGTAATCATTTACAGAGTGTTTGCTGCTTCTGTAATGGGAATTTGGGAATCGACTATGTCTTCCTTGAAGAAAATGGTTTCCATAGGTAGAAGCAGTATCTTAACTTATATATACCATATATACACATTACATAGCCGTCAACTATGAATACTGTACATGTAACAAAGTACCTTGGCGTAAAAATTGTTGCTGGGAAAGGACTTTTATTTTTATGTATGAAAAAAAAGCTACTTTTTATTTCGCGCAATGTAACGCGAACCCAGGCAAGTAGAGTTAAACCCCGCCCCTTCACTCGAAGTCGCGTAGTACTTGTCGGATACGTTTGATATTCATTACGTTTTTGTACTTCAAATGCGTTATTTAAAAAATAAAAAATAAATCGAAAATTCAGCTAATGTTTGTTTAGAAAAAAACTTGGCATTAATTTTTTTTTAAAAGTAAAAAAAAAATTGCGACTTCGACCTTCAATATCTCCAGAACCAGTGGATTC
The DNA here is from genome assembly GCA_951329385.1 of Polia nebulosa. Taxonomy (NCBI): domain Eukaryota; kingdom Metazoa; phylum Arthropoda; class Insecta; order Lepidoptera; family Noctuidae; genus Polia; species Polia nebulosa. The sequence goes on along the minus strand of OX589610.1, from coordinate 15,716,575 downwards.
CCAGGTATGGTCTAGTGGAAAATAAATATCCAAATAATGAGTAGAAAATGTAGCTTGGGAATGGGTATATACTTATATACATATACCCATTTCCGGTAAACCCTGTAAAGAAAGAAATCGTGTAACAATCTCTTATCTAAATCTTGTGACTACTTCATGATAACTACTTATGAAAATTAGTCAATTGGATACATACATTTACACAGCCAATACTCATATAGGTAGGTACAGGAAGGTGTAGTTTGTTAGTTTATTAAAAATATTTAATTGTATTCTAGAAGGAAGATGTTGCAGTTTTACCTTGATTTAAAAAGGACATAGATAAATAGATAGAAACCAAGCAAACCAATAGGTACACAGGAAACACAGTGTCCTGTGTTCCTATTGGTTAATGAGCTAGTAAGCCTAAGTTACACTTTAGGGCCAAAGTAACCTGACTTAACGGTACTTAAAAAGTTAAGTAGTCAGGACGGACTGAATACGGTACCAGTATAGGTGCAACTTGGTAGAGGACTTTGTCCGGACTGCGATCGGTTGAGTTGTGAAGAAGTTGACACAGTGATGAAGATCATGGCATTACATAACCGGTATCACTAATAAAAAAAAAATCTTTTCTTATCTTAAAATATTTTCGGAAATTAGGAATTTGTAACGTAAATAATAACAAATTCGTAGGTTTTTATTGATTTTTTTATATGAAAGAGAAACTCATGAACTCGTGGGCTGCTAAATTAATACCACCAGAGTATCATTCGAACTTTTCCTAGGCGAGGGCGGATTGCGGACCCAGGTTACATACCACAGCATTAGCATCAACCTATAATGTTCCCATTGCTGGGACACAGGCCTACTGTCTATGAGAGGGTGTGGGCTGTAATCCACCACGTGGTCCCAACCCATGGTTGGTGGCGACCCAGATTGGTCACTGTAGAAATAACCTGGCTAAACAGGGTTTCCTCATCACAGGATATGCGTCACCTACTTTATAGCCTACCATACATAACCATCGGCTCCTTCCAGAACTCAAACCAAGCACAAAATAGAGCTGTCAAGGTAGCTTTATACTGGTCGGATAAAATTTGAGTCAGTAGTAAATCGACACTAAAGGAAGTACTCTAGTATAATCTTTTACTGACATTTATACATTGCAGAGGTTTGAATGAATATACCTAACCTTTTTTTGCTATCGTGGGAAACCTTCAATAAGAAGAAGAAGACCAGGGAGTGTGGGATTTTTCTCACTAAAACCGCCCTGGTCATCACTATCTGCACATGGAAGGGGTCCCGTGACCTCTTAGCAATCACCCCAGACCGTATAACGCGTGTTGGGCATATCCCTGATGACACTGTAAAGGGTTTCCCCCTGAGCCTCACTGTGCACGGCTGCACATGACCACTGTGCCACCGTCTTCCCTAGGGTCACTCGGAGATCGTTATAAATAATAATAATAATAAGGGCTTGATCCAGAAGGCAGAACTCCTGGACACGGCGCGTATTGTTAGAAGATTCCTCTCTCAGGAGCTCTGACCACCGGTAGCTTAGACCCTATCCCGATTACGGTGGGCTACTATTTTTTATATTTTTAAATGTTTTTATTATTATAAATTTTAATATTTAAAAATGTAAATTGTATTATGTAAATACTTTGAAATAAATGGAATAATAAAATCTTTATTTCCATATTTACAATTGGTAAACTACGAGTAACAAGGTGTTTTGACAAAAAAAAGGATGATGATAAAATAAGCATTAAGCAGTATCTCAATTAATATCCATTGTTTTCCTCATACATCTCAAACTAACTAAAATAATATGGGCCATATTCAAAGAATCATGGTCAGACTTAAAAGAAACCGACCAATCAAATAAAATACAGTAGGTAGATCCGTCATATTTGAAGTTCGTATAAAAAGCGGCGCTCGACCAAATTACACACTGCAAACGGAAAACAATTGTACACAGAACTACTAAACGAAATCGATTTTATACAAAAAATGCCCACGTTTCCGTCCCCAAACGGACGATTTAACGACAATTAGACCACCATTTTGAAAAATTTAATACAATTTTAATACCAAGAAGGTTTGATATAATAACGAAACATTATATGGAACGTGACTCCTGTGCTGTTATTACGATGTTTTGTGTTATGAAGCGTACAAAAACTAAACTGATTGTTTTTGTTAACCCTATTTTTTATACCATGAAACGCTCCCCTCCACCACCAGATTACTTTATTCCGAATACATTGACGCTTTGTCTTAACTATCATTATACCGCTTTAAACATAACCAGCAATGGTTCCCATGCAATTCGGATCAACAGTTCTTAAAGAAGAGTGGCAAGGTACTGGGTGCATATCAAGGTTAGTCCAAATGATATTTTAAAGGATGTGTCTCCACATAATCGATGTTTAGTGATACAAATGATTTGACGGCGCCGTTTACAAGTCACCTTATTTTCGATGTGATGTATCATTATTTTCATTAAAGCTTGCATGATTATCTTTGTTAAACTGCTGAAGTTCGACATATAATAACGATGGTTTTCTGTAGATATCAAAATACTGTTTAAGGAAGCAAGTTTCATTGCCCTAAAATATTTTGTCATACTGTATGTGTATGTGTATGTCTGTGTGTGTGTTTTCAGTTGTTTTAAAATATTTTCTCTCCAGTTCTGAAGCTATAGTGCTAGATGGCGCGCTTCTTCCAGTCTGCTCCGATTTTCGGTATCTCGGTTCACTCGTGCAAAGCGATGGCGAAATAGATCGGACTGTTAAGCACAGAATTAACACTGGATGGATGAAATGGCGGCAGGTCACTGGGACTATCTGCGACTCCCGCATTCCCCTTAAACTTAAGGGGAAGATTTATAAAACAATGGTCAGACCTGCTGTCTTGTATGGTTCAGAATGTTGGGGCACAAAAGAGATGAATGAAAAGCAATTGCATGCGGCTGTGATGAGAATGCTAAGAACGATGTGTGGTGTTATGCGCATGGATAGAATTAGGAATGAGTATATAAGAGGAAGTCTGAAAGTGGCACCGCTGACTGAAAAGTTGTGTGGAAATCGGTTGTCGTGGTATGGGCATGTGATGCGGAGGAATGAAGAAAATGTCGTGAGGAAAGTCTTGTGTATGGATGTGGATGGCTATAAGAGTAGGGGAAGGCCAAAGAAACGATGGTTGGACTGTGTGAAAGATGATAAGGGTAAAAAAAGGGGGTGACTACAGAGATGACGACTAATAGAGGAGTATGGAAGAAAAAGACATGTTGCGCCGACCCCAAATAAATTGGGATAAGGGCAGGAGACTGATGACTGTATTCAAAAGCCCTGCAGATGGTATAATACATTTCCGTAAACTGCAATACCTTTTCTTATATTTAACACGGTATTTTGGTTTTTTTATTATTGTATATATCTACAAGCGTCTAGTCTAGCATTACCAAGCCCTGGGCGGAGGGCAGTGATGCTAATGGGTTTTCAATTTGACTTTAACTGCCTATACTGTTCGTTTTTAGGGTTCCGTAGTCAACAAGGAACCCTCATAGTTTCGCCTTGTTCGTCTATCCGTCGGTCCGTCCGTCCATCCGCAGCTTCACTCAGAGACTCTTATTACTAGAAAGCTGTAATTTGGCATGGATATACATATTAATGACCCCGACAAAGTGGTAAAATAATATCTCCTGTACAAGTAAAGTGAAGATGGGTCCTTTGGTGTGGTGTATCGTTGAATAGGTCATTCAAAAATGTTACGGGTCTGTGAAAACTATTTTTCGTTTCAGGGTCCGTTTGCGTAAAATTAAGCTATATATTGCTAATTTTTGTTAGAGTCAAGCGTGTCTCCCTTTTTTTTTATGGGTTTGGGTAATCAACCAATTTTCCAGCTTTGTTGGTTGCTTTTGGATATGTGAAAAAAATCACGGCAGTAGTAGGGTATTTATAACAAAATTAAAAGGAAAACTATCACGGCTAAGTTAGCTCTGTTAGTTTTAGAGTAGGTAATAGTCGCCCAACTTTTCAAAATGTTTCTACTTGTTAAATTTCTTACAAAAAACCTTGGAAAAAGATTACTTAGGTGAAGTACGGTCTACGGAACCCTACCTTGCGTGTGGCCCGACACGCACTTGGCCGGTTTTTTTTTAATATTTGATTGTGCCTAGGGGTAGCGGATAAATTCTTATCAGAGTTACCGCACCCCTGGGCACTCAGGTAGGGAAGGAACAGGGGTGGGTTTTAGTCAGTAAGAGTCTGACATACCCGCCCGCTCCACCCAGAGCGGGAGATGTCATTGGATGATTTCCCACCCCGCCAAAAAAAAGGTGGTGGTAAGCGATAACGTGGTCCACGTTAGAACACGCTTGCCTAGAAGTAACCTGTTCACTCTTCAGGAAACACAGACGCCGCCGGCAGGGAATTCCACTCCTTACTTCTCGTACTTGTATTATTTTAATCCCGGGCCGACTGGAATACATTCAATCTTAAAAATAGCATCTTAAATAAGACCCAATCTCCTGCAGGCATTATTGTATTATTACCACAAAAATCTCAAACAACAGTCTACTACAATTTTGTCCCCATATCGAAATGACTTGTCTCCACAAAACAGCCAGTATTAAAATAATGGGCTCTCAAAAAAGCTTTAAAACTTTTTTTTATATCGCGTGACGTTTTGCCTCAAATTAGTTTACAAAAGTCGCAAGGGCACGTCGGATGGGAATCGAAGCGGGGACCTTTTGTAATAGGTGTAGCGTGCAAACTGTGCTGCTAGAGAATGTAGTGGTGTTGGTGTGGATTGGCGTGTTTATTGCCTTTTGTTTATTCTTAAAAGGAAGAATATTAAACAAAAGAAATGCGGAAACACAACGTCAACGGCGATTTTTTTTGCAGATTTTGTTCGAGTAAAGTTCTGTGGTACAGCCACAGAACTTTACTCCAACAAAATATTCTAATTATTCACGAATTGATTCTTAACGATATTGACATGTAAAATTGGTGTAGTTTTGTGTCTCAAGTGTCTACGCAACTGGACAATGGCACGGATTCTCTTGTTCAATATCTAAACTAAAATTAGAGAATTGCTATCTTTTACTAAAAGGCAGTGCGAGAAAAGGACGGCTATAGCTATGCACTAAGTTAGAGATGTCAAACTAGTTTACGCCTTGCGCTTCGCCGTGTTCTTAGACGACATGTTTTTACGTGTAGGTACCCTTAATTTGTATGGAAATATTAGTTCAAACTAAATTTAACAGCTCTAATTTACGTTCGTCTCTTTTTTGTTTTATTAGAGAGAAAAAGATAGCAATAGCCTAAATTAAGTTCAGTTTGTGCATAACAGAATCAACACCAATATGTGGAATCATTGCAACAGGCGTGATCTCGGTAAAATGTAGCTGAGAATTTTATTGCACTGTAGAGCACCTCAAGCTTGCCGAGAAGGCTGACTCGACACACTCACTGCCAAATACAGTAAAAAATATTCGCATTTTAATGAAAAACAAAGTCTCTGTATTCTGTATCTAAAAAATAAACACAAACCGTGTGACGGCCATGAAAAAAAAAAGAAAAGCGAAGAATTTGGAAATTTTGAAATGCAATTTTTTTTACCTTCTTTGTCTTCATACAGGGCTAGATATGGCGAAATAAATTGATATAAGTTTTTGTTTTGTTATTACGCCATTAAATAGTAAAGTAATCGCCATACTACGTTTGTATGGACGAATGACACACAAACACACACACATGTAAAAACACACACACACACATTTGTAAAAAGTTGGCAGTAGTATCCTCACAGCGTTAATTCTTTTTCCAATCATCTATTTGTACCTATGTTGTTGGCTATGTATATTTGTGTATTAAGTTTATTCATATGAGTATATATTTTATTTGTAGTTTACATATGTTCCTTTGTTTATGTTCCTTTGCATTTAAGTAAAGATGCCCTGTTTTTTTTGTTTTTTTTTTCGCACCTACCACTATTTGGTTCTGCATCACCCTAAGGTTGACTGGTAGAAAATGCCTGAGGCATTAAGTCCGCCTCTGTACTTGTATGTGCGTAAAGTGTTAAATAAATAAATAAATAAATGACCGACTAGGGTAGGAGAGGATGTAGTGCTATTCAGCTTGCAAGATTTGACGCGAACAAACAAACATTTTAAGTTAAATAAAACTTTCTAAGTAATAAATATTGGGTCCTTACATATGAAATTGGCGTTATTTTCTCACAAATAGAGAACCTCGTCACTTTTATAAATTAGCATATTCATCAATTGCTTGATATTATATCGACTAATGACCGTCATAGACAACTGCCAATAGTAAAAAAAAACCTTATTACTTATAGTTTTATAAACAAAAAAAATAGGTACCTTAAAAATGACTACTCTTTTTGTTAGCAGAAATGACCACTATATTTGTTTTAACTTAGCCAAAACTTATTTTTGTTGCTTAATCTAAGTGGCATACGTTATCTTAGTTTTTAAACATTATTGCATAAAAGTTTGAAAACATTAGTGTTCATAGTAGTAATAATAATAATAATAATAACGTAAGTACCCACTGCAATGATGAATTGAGGAGTGCTTTGGAGTGTGCTATTCGGGAGTATCGCAGCATGCCGCTCGAACTTAGGCCACGTTTACCTCGTTTGCCCATGCATAACAAGAATAGGGCGCTGGTGGCTGCTCTGGATTCGCAGTTGTCAAATTATTTAGATGACTGCGAAGACCTCACCGATACACACTCGATGCTGTACTGCGCGGCTGTAGCGGCATGTCGTGTAGCTCACGTCAAATTTCCTAATGACCGAGCTACACGACCGAAGCCAGCTGTGCAGGCTTGGCAGTGCAGAATCGAGCGTCGTATTGGTGGGGCCAGAGCACTCATAGGCAAACTAATCTGCTTCAGGGAGGGCAACACTCGCCCAAGAGTGATGCGCTTTGTGAGACGGGCGTTTTCGGGGACTGATGTCAGCTCCCGAGACTATATGTCCCGTGTCACAGAGCGCATCGACTTCCTGAAGCAGAAAGTATATGCATGGGCAAACCGTATTCGCAGGTATAAGCGGCGAGTAGAACGATACACCCAGAATCGCACATTCCGAAGTAATGAAAGGTGGGTGTATAGGGATTGGGAGCGACCGGACCAAGGTGTGACTAATACGCACCTGCCGGATGATGACGCCATATACTCGTTCTGGCGCAGCATCTGGTCGGTGCCTGTCTGTCATACCGAGGGCGATTGGATTCGGGATGTTGAGCGCGTATGCGATCCAATACCAGAAATGGGGGCAATTATCATCAGCCCCCAAGATGTAGCTCGTGCAGTCCGTCCGTTAGCTAACTGGAAATCTCCAGGGCCGGACGGGCTGCACAACTTCTGGATCAAATGGTTTACAAGGTCGCATACCCACTTGGCATCTCAGATCCAGTCTGCCTTAGAGTCAGGGTCGCTGCCCCAATTTCTAACTACAGGAATAACCCACCTGCTCCATAAATCAGGTAGTACTGCGGAACCTAAAAATTATAGACCGATCACGTGCTTACCGACGGTCTATAAGGTTCTTACATCCATTTTGAGAGCTAAGATTAACACACATATAGATAGTAACTGTATCATGTCTGCCTCTCAAAATGGATGTAGGAATGGGTCCCGCGGTACTAAGGAGCTTCTCCTCATAGATATGACCATTAGCCAGCAGGTTCGGCGTTTCCGAAAGGATTTGTCGACATGTTGGATAGACTATAAGAAGGCCTATGACTCAGTTCCTCATACATGGCTCATGAGGGTGCTGGAATTGTATAAAGTTGATGCAACGCTACGCACCTTCCTGATGTCATGTATGGGGCAATGGAGGACGGTCCTTCGCTATCCAAGATGTCGACAAATCCAGAGGAATAGCGAACCGATAAGGATCGAGCGGGGTATATTCCAGGGTGACAGTTTGAGTCCGCTTTGGTTTTGCCTAGCTTTGAATCCTCTAAGCACACTGCTAGAGAATTCAGGGCTAGGCTATCGGTTGAAGAGAGGTGGTCAGGTTATATCTCACCTCCTTTACATGGATGACTTGAAACTTTTTGCCCCCAACAACTTGCAACTGATGGAGCTACTGAAGGTAACTGAAACCTTCAGTAGTGCCATCAGGATGGAGTTTGGTGTGGATAAATGTGCGGTCATGCATGTAAAGCGAGGGGAGATTGTGGAATCCGTGGGAACACAACTCTCGGATTCCATAAACCTGAGATCCCTCTCTCCAACCGAAACCTATAAGTATTTGGGTATGTCGGAAGCGTTAGGTATCAATGTTGCTGACATGAAGCAATCGTTGAAGGAGCGCTTCTTTGGCCGCCTGAAGAAGGTATTTAATAGCTTTCTTTCGGGCGGAAACAAGGTGCGCGCCTTCAACGGTTGGGGCATGCCGGTATTGATGTACTCTTTCGGCGTACTCAAATGGACTCAAACAGAACTTGACGCCCTGGATAGGCGAGTCCGTACGCTGCTGACTGCATTTCGAATGCATCACCCACGTTCGTCGGTGATGAGACTGTATATCCCGCGGAAGTGTGGAGGCCGAGGCTTTTTAAATGCTAAGACCCTACACAACCGCGAGGTATGCAGTCTAAGGGAATATTTCCTAGCTGCTGACGTGGGTATGCATCGAGATGTAGTGGCAGTGGACAAGGGCCTTACTCCACTCTCCTTGGCTAACGAGAACTGGCGCAAACCTCTAGTGCTTGACACTAACGATCGCAGAGAAGTATGGCAGAGTAAGGAACTTCACGGACGCTTTTTCCGGGCCCTACATGGGCCCGATGTAGACCAACTAGCATCCGTAGCCTGGCTGCGTGTCGGTGACCTCTTTGGGGAAACCGAAGGTTTTGTCTGTGCAATTATGGACGAAGTTATCATGACGAAAAATTACCGGAGATTTATTGTGAAGGACGGCACGGTTGACATATGTCGGGCATGTCATCGTCCGGGAGAAACAATCCGCCACATAATCTCTGGTTGTTCTCGTCTAGCTAACGGTGAGTACTTGCATAGGCACAACCTCGTAGCCAGGATTATCCATCAGCAACTTGCTCTGAAATACTCTCTTGTGGAATCGGAAGTGCCGTACTACAGATATGCGCCCGACCCAGTTCTCGATAATGGTCATATCTCATTGTACTGGGATCGGTCCATCATCACTGACAGGACTATTATAGCCAATAAGCCTGATATAGTGGTGGTGGACCGAATCGAGAGGCGTGCAATGATTGTTGACATTACCGTCCCACATGACGAGAACCTCGTGAAAGCCGAGAAAGATAAACAAATCAAGTATATTGACTTGGCTCGCGAGGTTGTCGACATGTGGGATGTGGACTCAGCGATCATTGTACCGATAGTCGTGTCAGCCAATGGCTTAATAGCCACGAGCCTCGACCAACACCTCAGGAGGCTCTCGTTAGGCGGCTGGATCAAGGGCTTGATTCAGAAAGCAGTACTTCTGGACACGGCTCGCATTGTCAGGCGGTTCCTCTCTCTGGAGCCCTGACCGCCGGTAGCTTGGACCCTGTTCCCGATACCGGTGGGATACTATTTTTTATATTTTTAAAAGTTTTTTTTTTATTTTTTCATTGAAATATTTAAAAATATAATTTATATGTATTTACAAATGAATAAACGAAATAATAATAATATTCCACAACTATCACACAAAAAAGTAGTAAATAAGTTAAGAAAATGTTAGTATGAAAAATGCAGCTTCTTTAAAAATCTTCATACAAAACGCTGATTTCATAGGTGGGGCGCTAAATATGGCGCCAATACACTAGATCCTTACTAAACAAATGAGCGCGACAATTTAACATGCGCTTCTTCGCGACTCGACTCGCTATAACTCGCTACAACTCGCCAGTCGCAACTAATTCCATGTCATATCGTAACACGACAGCATAATTTGACTAGTTCTACTAACTACCGATGGTTTGTTCTATTAAGTTTTTAAATGAGTAGGGGTAAATATTTTTTGTTCTGTGTCGGTGTGTAATATGAGGATGTTTGGATGCCCGTAAGTTGCACCTTGCAGCTGAAAATCAGTGTTGTAGTACCTTCTCCTTAGTATTTACATACTAGGTACAGGTACGTACCTACCCTGGCGGCAGCAACCTGTGGCGCCCGGTCCTGGTCCAGGTTCCAGGAGGAGGCAGAACGGGCGAAGGAGACTTAACGGAGTGGCCCTCACACCCCCAGCCGCAGCCGCCGCAGGAGACGCCCTGGGCATCGGGGGTCGCGAGACGATCTCCGGCCACCGTAGACGCGTCCCTGCGGACGGCGAGTAATGGGTAGCTCGCCGTCCAATCAGGACCAGGCCCGAGAGTCGGCGGCGCGTAGTGTTCCACGCGCTTCTCAAAGAAATGTCAGCCGCCACTGACGGGACCCATCATGGCCCATGTCTGCATGCCAATAAAAAAAAAAGGCGTCGCGTATAAATTCGTAACAGAGTTACCGCGCCCCTGGGCACTCAGGCAAGGAAGGGAGAGGTGTGAGTTTTAGTCAGTAAAAGTCTGACACGCCCTCCTGCTCCACCAAGAGCGGGAGAAGTCATAGGATGATTTCCCATACCCAAAAAAAAAACCACGTACCCTAATATTTATTTTACTTTAACATTACACGGCCAAGGCCACTTACATTAGTTAACGACACATAACATAAGAAAAAATAAGACATTCATAATACTAAAAATATACAGACAGCAGTCAGTCAGGACTTTAAATTATATATTATACATCATGAACAACTTCTACTGTGGATCAACACTGAAACTAAGCAAAAAAAATTGCTATTCAGTACATTTTGTCATCATCATGACAAATTGTACTGTTGATAGGCCTCATCAGAAGACTTAAAGTCAGTCAAAGGGTAATAAAGAGGGCAATGCTCGGAGTTTCCTTGCGTGATAGAATCAGAAATGATGATATCCGCAAGAGAACTAATGTTACCAACATAACCCGAAGAATCGCCAAACTGAAGTGGCAGTGGGCAGGGCACATTGCTCGCAGAACAGATGGTCGATGATGAAACACGCAATGTTGGAAGGCCTCCCACAAGGTGGACCCATGACCTGGTGAGGGTCGCGGGTAGCCGATGGATGTGAGACGCACAGGGCCGGTCGTTGTGGCAACACTTGGGAGAGGCCTATGTCCAGCAGTGGACGTCTTTCGGCTGAAATGATGATGATGATGACATTTTGCCAAGTTATGGAAATATAAATGTGTAAAAAGCAGCTGATTTTTCCGAAAAACTCCTCATCGCTGCCGACTAGTAACGTGCCCAAAAGAGTGGCGGCATTACCACATTGTATGGCAATACATATATCCTCTGACCAAGATAAAAGCCAGCCCTTGGGTCAAGCAAAGTTTCAACTAGGCGTTTGGAAAGTTCTTTAAATAATGTGTGAGCACTGGCACACGAACTAAGAGTTTTAAACAACAAACGGCTCGAATAATTTTAAAAACTAGAAAAAGAAAGAAAATCTTGAAAGTTCAACTCATTTCCACAAAGTCCAAATGAACTGAAACCAATTAAAACATAAAATAAACTCCTTACAGTCCTCAAGTAGGCGAGTGCTCGTTCTCACATATTTAGTAATTTAATGCAGTAGTGGAAAGCAATTAGCCGGTAAGTGAGACTGATTAGGACTGCATCAAATATAATCTCGGGCTGGCGTGCAATTTGAGGTGAGGGGTCATGGAGCAAGGATTGGGATGGAGTGGACGCTGCAGGACTAATTTAACTCAGCAGATGCTTTCACGAAACATTCGGTTGACGAAAAGAAAAACTTGATAGAAAATTATTAGATTAGACCTTTGCCGTTAGTCGATGCATTGAAGACCTAAAGGTACCTGTTGATGTTTGTGAACGTAAATTAGACCATGTTTGTGAACACACCCGCGATACAGTGGTAAATCCAAGTGTTGTGTGACATTTTTTTTTTAATAGACGCATTTTTAACCAAAATCTCCTGGATACAGCAAAACCGCTTGGGTAAAACATTTGATTATGGTGTTGATTCCGTTGTGCACAAACTAAACTTAATTTAGGCTATTGCTATCTTGTTCTCTCTAATAAAACAAGAAAGAGACGGACGTAAATTAGAGCTGTCAAATTTAGTTTGAACTAATATTTCCATACAAATTAAGGGTACACGTAAAAACATGTCTAAAAACACGGCGAAGCGCAAGTCGTAAACTAGTTTGACATCTCTAACTTAGTGCATAGATATAGCCGTCCTTTTCTCGCACTGCCTTTTAGTAAAAGATAGCAATTCTCTAATTTTAGTTTAGTTGTTGAACAAGAGAACCCCGCACCAATACCTGAAATGACACGAATAGAAGAAGCCAGCCTCCCCGATCATCTTAATGCAACAAGGAATTCTCTACCAACAAAACTTTGGAAATCTTTAGTACTCGGTGCGCGCCTGGATTTGTACAGTTGGTCGATAGGACTAGGCACGTCAATAATGACTTAAACACTGAAATACGCTCCAGCTAGTCCATTCGGAGAAAACAAACGTTATGGCATTATTATTCCTTACGTTCTTGTGTTATTGATCAAAATAAGACCACCGCTTGCCTCTTCTATTTCACTTACTAGTTCCTCACACAATTTGTCGCTTGACGTGAAGCTCATTACTGAACCACAGTGCACATACAGCCTCGCTCTGTGTGACTGTGTGACCGATGCTGTTAATTCATACGACGCAGCGACGCTGCGATACAATCAATTTGGAGCGAATGTAGGTAACGAGAACTGTGTTGTTGTGAGTAACATACTCGTATTATGTATGTAGATAGTTATATTAATATTGATTTTAATAACAGTTCCTTTTATATTTCTAGTTCCACACACAATTTGTCGCTTGACGTGAGGCTCATTACTAAGTGCACATCTTCGCTCTGTGTGACTGTGTGACCGATGCTGTTAATTCATACGACCTGCGATACAATCAATTTGGAGCGAATGTAGGTAACGAGAACTGTGTTGCTATGAGTTATGCATTTATGCAATTATTATATTAATATTGATTTTCGTATCTGTTCCTTCTATATTTCTTAGTAGTTCCACAAACAATTTGTCGCTTAACTTAAGGTTCATTACTGAACCACAATGCACTGCTTCGCTCTGTGTGACTATTTGACCGATGCTGTTAATTCATATGACACTGCTATACAACCAATTTGAAGCGAATGTAAGTAATGAGGACTGTGCTGTTTTTATAATGATGTTGATTTGATATTGATTTTAAGGGTTTTTAATAGTGCATACTTCTACCTAGGTATTTTCACTGCCATGTCTTTGACCTCCACAGGGCATGCGTTACCTCATTTTCAGCCCAGTATACACAACACACACCTTCCATGATTTAAAGGAAGCTAAGGATCTGTGCTAAGGATAAAGCCATCCAGGCAGGATACATACTGATCCAGTTTATGGTGCACGTGAATTTAATTGTAGGTAAACCTGTCCCGGGCCCCGGACTCACGGTAGCGGCAGGAACTGTGGACGGAGTGGACGGAGAGTATTCATGAGGATATACCCACATAAAAAAGGTGACATACTAGTCGGACAAAGAGACAAACCGACACGAAAAGAAGAAGAAGAATGCAAAGGGAAAAATGGAATACCACTCATTTTTTTTATGAAGGGTGGATAATGACTTATTTTGTAACTCTGTTGTTAAAGCATGCAGGTAGGTACGCAGAATTCCGGTTGCAGGTTCGCTATGACTCTGGAAAATGCCTGGCGACATTTAGACATCTTTCAGAAGTCAGATGAGCCAACGAAGCACAACTTTATATCGCAATCAAAAAACACAAATAGAACACACATACAAATCTAGTCTCACAACAGAGTCAGTAAAACGAAAACCATTTAATATTTTATCAGGCAACTTTTCAATGTTAAAAATTCTACGTCCCCCCTATTATTTTCAACACCCTTACTCGATAACGCTTTTATGTTCCCCCTAAAAGAAAAAAAAATGAAATAAAGAGTAAATTTTAAGTTAAAATGGACTTTGACGGATGACGGCTGACCCGCACCGTCTTGTGTTTCAATATTCACGATCTGTCAACGGGGATAGAGTTCGGTACACTTGTGGTGCTGACTGTACGTAGATGTTGAGTTGTTAAGGAATAAGGGCTCAGGTGCATGATCGGTTTTTTTGTTGGTCAGATCTTGTCAATAATTGACGACCAGTATTTTGAAACTTTTTACTGATTTGAAAGTGTCCTTAGATTTTCTTGCACGTTCTTCTCCATAGAGATCAACGCTTTGGACCATGCAACTAGCTTAATCTTTTTGACTGACTTACTTGGACAGTTCAAAAGTCATTGTAAATAGTTTATTTGAAATAAATACTTTGTTTGCATTTGAAGAAACTGCGAACTTGGGTATTTTATAGACGATGAGATATTAATTCTTCAAGCAATTTTTGTAATAACTTACTACATACGTGTTTAAAGTGACAAGATAAGAGTCAATTTACTTTTTTGGAACTTAAGATCACACGAAAGTTGAATATTAAAGAAGGGAAAGGACGAAAATTTATACGTCTAAAATAAGCCTTATTATCAGCCTACCTATAGGGAGGAGCTCATGGCTAAAGTAATACCAGCCGCACGGGTCGATCGATGGATCGACCTTAAGACCTTAAGAACCTTTAGACCTTTAGACCTTAAGTGTAGCTTAATCTGATGAGGTTAAGCTACACTTGCCGGGGTTGGTCCATGGATGGGTGACATCTTTACATACCGAGACTCCTCCGTGGCTCGGATAGCACCTTAAGCCGTTTGTCCCGGCTGTCAATCATGGACGTTTGACAGTCATTACGGGTCGTCAGAAGCCCGAAAGTCTGACATCCAGTCTTACCAAGGGTCTTATCGTATTACCCAGTGACTGGGTTGTGGAGCTCAGATAGGTAGTCGCTCCATTTTTAAAAGCTTTTATTTAACATGCAATGTTTGTTTGTCCGAGTCAAATCTTGCAAGTTGAATCCTCTTATCCGACGTAGATGATTATTTACACGTTGGTTCAGTTCTAATGACAATGCATTTTTATGGTTAGCATGACCTGAATCTGAAATTAGCTAATCCTGAATGTTGATTCACATTTAGGGTTAGCTCCAAATAGAAGCTCTTCAATGGTCAACAGCACAGACACGAAATTCATCATCATCTTCCTGCCCTTATCAGGCTTATGTTACTTAGGGTCGGCGTAATACGTTTTTTTCTTCCATTCTGTCCTGTCAGCCGTCACGCTATTACTAAAACCCTTTTCTTTCATATCACTCCTCACATAATCCATCCATCTTTTCTTTGGCCTCCCTCTCCCTCTCCATCCATCCACATTTATAATCATAACTCTTTTAGTTACATGTGTTTCATCCCTCCTCTTCACATGACCACACCAAGATAAGCGGTTGTAAGCACAGGCACGAAATTATGTGTATGCGTTTAAAAGCTTGTTTAAAAATATGTTACTATTAACTTAGAACTGTCCCCTCCGGCAAGCGCCTCACTCAATTCCTTCCACTTCTCTCTGTGGTCTGCGTCTTCACGTCAATTCGCCAGGAAGTTATCCAAGACGTCCTGCCATCTTCTCCTCAGTCTTCCGCAACCCCGTCTAGCTGTTTAGGCCCGTCTTGCGATAACTCAAACCATTTATTTCAAATAAACCATTAACTTGTGAATTGTCAAGTCGGGTCTGTCAAAAAGATGAAGATAATTGCACATTCCAAAGCGTAGATCTCCATGGAGAAGAATGTGCAAGAAACTCCATGGACACTCTTCTTAACCATGTTATGTGTTACAAAAATTTTGGTTACCTTTTTAACTCGATCCACATTCCTTTTAAATTTGCGACTAAACGCTCTAAACGTCTGAGCGACAAATCGATCGTGTGTACAACCCAAAAGGTTATCACAGCTTACGTAGATGTTCTTTTGTAGCAGTACCCACATAATTATGTGTGTCATTAGAAAGTTGTGTGTGTAGCTCTAGTAGAGGAAAGGTGAAGAGGTTAATGATGTATGTTATTTGCTTTACTGCCGTGTTTGACGTGTTTCTATGTTCATGAAGGCAACCTTTTTGATGTATTTTGTGTTATTTTTAATATATTTTTGGCAAGGTTTATATATAAATAAATAAATAAATAATATTTTAAAAAAATATTGCAGATGTAGATCATACAAGATCTGTAATCACATTTAAAAATGTCACTCAAAGCAGTTTCTTCCGGATCATTATGAACAATAATTAAAAAAAACTGGTGAGGAGCGAGTCGGACCCGCGCGCGCAAAGGGTTCCTCACAAATAATTTTTTGATTTAGGTTTTTTTTAAAACTACCTCCTCTTTATAGGTTTTTCTGTAATCTATAAGTAAAGAACTACTTTCTGTACTCTGTGTTTCAGAGATAAGGCCCCCCTTGTCTCTGAAACCACTGGGCCTAAAATTGGTAATTTTTCATCTATTTTCTTAAATAAATTTAAAACAATATATTTTAAAACTATGAAAAAAAATATATTTGAGACCTTCACAATGTTTCCTTTCATTTGTTATGTCGCATGACACAGTTTGAAAAACTTAGGCTGTGTTGGGGACTACCGACAGAAGTGAAAACTTGACACTAGAATAACTGTGTTTATCTTTTAAATTAAGTATGATATGAATTTCATAATTAATAAAAAATATTAGTCTGGTTTTCACATCGAATCATTTTCATATTGTTACATAAGCCGCTGTGCATCGCCAGTCTGGTGCTACATGTCGTTGACGCGAAATCATAAGTTTTGCCCTGACCAAAAATCGCCTAGTGCAGCTAAAAAAGTTTTCACTTCAATTATCAGAATTACTCTAACTTCAAACAGATTTATATCAAACAAACAGATAGATACCAAAATAATATTATTATGTGACCCCACTGAACCTGGCAACATTTCCTCTCACATATTTAATCCTGTAATCGCAAACCCGTGCGAATTCAACTAGCCAGACCAAAATTGTCCACTAGAAGATGACCCTTCCCTTTGATACATTCACCCCTAAAATTCCTGATAATGTAGGAGAAGAGAGGGGTGAGGTAGATGAAGTTATGGGGTATAAAGCAGCCCCAACTAATGATATTCTCAAGAGAGAGGTTATAAATGTTTGGAGATCGTCACAATTTTGATACTGGTCCCACGCTCCAGTGATGATAGTGATCTAATATTTGATGGACTTAATATTTAGTGACAGATTAATGAAACTTAAACTATGTAGGATTTGCTAAAAGGCTTTGATATAGCTGATAATGACAATGAGAGTGTGAATTGACATCTAACTCTGTCGATTTTCAATGAGCAGATTGTTGTTTTATTTCTTTTTCCTTCTTTTAAAGAAGAAAAGCCTCCAGACAAAGATACATTCTATCAACAATATTGAATGACGAAAAATAAAATATATGTGATTGACAAGCGCTATCCAAATGTCATTTATTGTGGTTAGTCCCAAACATTTTGGCATTTCCACAATCACTATCACCGATGGAATTCCAATTTTCTAGAGTCCAAGAACTTTAGCTCTAAAAGTATATCTAATTGTGATTGAACCATGCAGTGGTAAAATAAAAATACAATTGAATGATATTTAACTACATACAAACAAAATATCGATAAACCAATCAAATAACAATAAAATCGTTCAGAAACATCAAACAAGCAGCACTCCCATTTATCACTCAAACATTAGTCGAAGAGAATCACAATTCAGACGCCAATTTCCATCCACTTTTTATTAACACATAAAATCTCCCAGCCCTCCATATAAAACAATAACACGGTTTTTGTAATTCCCTCGGCTAACAAGTGCGCCTTCATAAACTTTCCATCTGTACCCCGCAAAGCTTTGGGGTTTGTTTGTACCCCAGGGGATTAGCCGTGTTAACTGGCATTTGATATTGATACAACACCTCAATCCAACACAACCCCTATTGTTGAAGCAATAGAATTTGAAACTGTAGGCAAAGCAGATTTGATTTACGATGTTTGATATTTAGATGAAGTAATTGCTGTAACACGTCAAGTACTCAATGCAAATTCAACTGTAACTGCCTTAAATCAAAACACAAATTGGAGTGCAACAGTTGCAGTTCCTAAAAACATTTTAGCATGGAAACCAAGACGTGATTCCCATAATATGAAACGTGTTAGTGCAGTAGCGAATTTTGCACTTGACTCTATACTGAATGTATGGGTAACATCTTGTTCGCCATACAAAGGGTGATGGTGATGGTCCCATAGCGTCAAGCCCTCTGATGTCTTGTTATAATATTTGTGAATTTCTCACGGTACGTTAAGTTTGGTAGATTGAAAGTTAATACGACGTGAAATTTCATTTGGTTTGGTAGATTTTATGACATACCTGCTTTCAATTTTAACTTTAGCAATTGGTGTGATAAATCTTCATTGAAATTCACTCAGGATGATGTTTTAGTAGCAGATTACTCGAACCTTTTTAGTGACTGAGTGATGATCAAGCGCGTACCTACTGTTAAGGAGTCAGGGAGTGCTTTCACCATTCCATTCTGAGCGCAAATAATCAATAAATAATTGTTGTAGGAAACCAAGAATATTTAGATTGTATTAAGGACTTAAAGAATGAGAAAGGTTTGTTAAAAAACAAGATATTTATAATTTATTTTGTAAGTAACAGTTTACTTAACTGAAGGAAGTTGCATGGCAGAAGGACACAAAGATTAACACAATTATACTATGTTTAATAGAGAATAATTCGACATGCCACCAATGACAGTTTTATATACCTAATATATCATTGCATGCCACCAACAACGTGCCGTGACATAACACACGTCAAAATTTAATTTTAAAAATGTTCTTTTCTTTTTTTATGAAATAGTTTGCGTAGGTACAAATGAAAGGAGGCTACAACTTTATTCACAAGCATATTTTTTTTAAATAATACAAAAATAATAATACTAACACTTAGTATGCACAGGGAAAGAAAAAATGCAGAAAGTGCTCATGAGCTTACCTTTCAAAATTGTTGTCAACCTTTGAGAAGAAAAACTGCCTTGTTTTTACTAACGCAGAGGTTTCCTCTCTTTTTCAAATAATAAAGATTTAAGTGTACGTAGCTCTACTTACTTTGTTATACAATGCTATAAGAAATTTCATGTACTGCGACTTTGTCTCTGAAGTCTGAACTTACCACACATAGACTCATAATGATCATTTCAGCCGAAAGACGTTTACTGCTGGACATAGGTCTCCCCAAAGTGTCGCCACACCGACTGGTCCTGTGCGTCTCGCATCCATTGGATTCCCGCGCGACGGTGAGCAAGTCATCGGTCCACCTTGTGGGAGGCCTTCCAAAGCTGCGTCTTCCGGGACGTGGTCGCCACTCCAGAACCTTTCAGCTCCGTCGACCATCTGTTCTACGACCAATGTGCCCTACCCACTGCCACTTCGTCAGTACACTAGACTACCGAACCGAACCAGCAATCAATAACTCCATAATATAAATAATAAAATTCTCGTGCCGCCCTCACAATGATATCAGATGGTCGTGCATATCGCGCCTATTATATAATGGGATAATTTGATCAGTGCGTTCGCGGCGTGCTGGTGCAGGCCCCTTCGCAGTTTTTATTGTCCCAAGCTATGAGTGGTGGAGGGTTATGTTGGGTGATAGGGCTGTACTGTTGACAAATATTTTAATCATTATATCATTTTGGTGAAGTTTCTTTGAGTTTAGTGAAGAATAAAAATTTAAAAATCAGATTTGTAGGACAAAAAATTTTTTTACAAAAAAATAGAACCGACTTCCAAAAAAAGTGCAAAATAACTTTAATTTCAGAAGTCGATGTTTCTGGTTTTGTGTCTTCGTTTTTTGACACCGACTTCCAAAATAAAACTTGTTTTGCACTTTTTTTGAAAGTCGGTTCTATTTTTTCGTAAAAAAGTTTTTTATTTTTCACTTTTTAGTTGTGGTTCCCCATTAAACTGTGTTAACAATTTATAGACATACGATCGCAGCAACCGCGGTTGATTTGCTGTCAATTTTTGAAGAGTCCCATTGTCTGTCTCCGAAACCCATCATCAGATCTATGTGAAATTTAAATGGGACCATTTCGGAACAAACCCCATTCGAACAAAAAAAAAATACAAACATCCGAGTTGAATGAAAATAACCTCCTTCTTTTTGAAGTCGGTTAAAAAGGGTTTTGTTTTTGTTTAGGTCGAAATTAGGGACCTACTCGATTAATACTTAAAACAGTCATTTATATGATTACTGAAAACCTGCAAGGAAGAAAATTTAATATTTCCGAATTCTGGCAGATTTGGAACGGAAACAACGAAAATAAATTTATATACTATCAAATTAACATTGAAATAGTTAATAAACGAATAAGTAATTAAATTCTACATGCCTTGATCGTCTCTCGTCCTCAAAACAACGTCGAAAGATTGAATCCTCCCGATTCGCCGTTGTGACAACCCTGCCGGCGTGCTTTTTTAATTCATCACGCAGCGTCAGACAGGCGTTACAGTTGTTTGTTTAGACAACAGATTGTTTTACAAGCAAGTGCTTTACTACTCGTTGTGTTCACGTATCATTGATTTACAAATAAATATTAGAATACAAACTTGTTGTCAACAAAACATTGTTGTTAATAATAAAAATAAAAGTTGTTTTTGTAACATGTGTTTTCATTAGGCTGTCAATCGTGGATCTTTGACAGTCGTTACGGGTCGTCAGAAGCCCGAAAGTCTGACAACCAGTCTTATCAAGGGGTATCGTATTACCCAATACTGGTATTCAGCTGCATCCGGTTAGACTGGAAGTCGACCCCAAGATAGTTGGGAAAAGGCTAGGCAGATTAATATTTTGTTTTCATTAGGATGGTTATACTTAATCTAAAATTACAAAAACAGAGTCAAATAAAATAATTTAGTGAAGCCCCGCAGATGCCATGGACCAGTAATCAATAGTAACTATTTACATACGATTTTTTTTTATTTTTTATCGACTTCGAAATAGGAGGAGGTTCTATGTTCAAAAGTATTTTTTTTATGTTTGTCCACCGATTTCTCTGTCAATTGAGGATCGATTTTCAAAATTCTTAAAGAATTTACTCCCGAGGTGTTCCCATATAAATTTTATCGAAATTGCTTTAGCGCTTTTTGAAAAACTGAACAAAAACGAAAAATACGTAAGTATACCTAGATGATGTTTAGGTGTTCTCCAATTACGACTATATTTAAATTCCACGTTCCATGTTATTGGGTTTTTTTTAATTCTGGGGTAAAACAACTGAAAAGTGAAAAATAAAAAAACATTTTTACAAAAAAAACAACCGACTTCCAAAAAAAATACACTAAAAATTTGAAAATAACAAACACCGACTTCCGAAATTAAAGATATTTTTCAAAATTTTAGTGTATTTTTTTTGGAAGTCGGTTGTTTTTTTTTTTTGTAAAAAAGTTTGTTGTCGTTCGTTTAATTAAACCAGCAGTGAGCAGTGGTAGCCCAGTGGTACCTAACAGCCCAACTTACGAATTGTACCTCGTGGGTTCAAACTCAGGTGGGTGCCTGGGTTTGAACCCACGTCCCTACTCACGAGGTGCACGAGGCGCCTGCTTTACTTTGTGTACTCTCAAAACGGTGATGGAAAACATTGTGAGGATACCGGCATGTCCAAGAACCAAAAATTTGAAAGACGTGACATCCACTAACCCGCACTGGGCCCGCGTAGTGGATTACGTTCCATTCAATCTCCTACAGAGGAGGCTTCATTCCCAGCAGTGGGTACATTACAAAGGAGGAGTATACTTATACGTATATTTAATCTAACCCTGTTTATTTAAGAGTCTACTCTTAACTTATGTAGGTATTCAAACATTGTCTACGAGCGTCAGAAATATCCATTAATTTAATGCTTTAATTTACTGTGTTTACGAAATAATTAAATTCTATTAGTGCGATACTGGTAAGTGCCAAAACGTGTTTTATTACACACCAAACTTAATCAGCCAAAAACTATTTCATAATATTACTTCAGAAGACCCCACTCATTAATAAAATAATACACAAATCTAATTATAAGATGATTATTTTCCAGAGCAATCACTTAACAATAAACCGCAATCATTCGGACTAAGATGCTTATCTTTTGATCGATAATAATCGAATCACAAACATATAAATTTTATCCCTATCACCACTTTAATTTTACCTCTCACTACTATAGACATTGAAAGGAAAGTTTGACTGTAAGAGGTCTGGGTAAAGTGGGCACGTTACATAACCCTCAAAAGCGCGTTAAAACTCAATAGGGCGGTATCTGACAGTGTCTGTCTATAAACTCGCGATTAACTGGGAATTAAACAGAGGGCGCGGAAGGCAAAATACTGTTCGCAGTAAATTTGGTAGCCAACAATTTATTTATTATATTATATTGAAAAAATTAAGTATTTTTAATAGTATTTTATTATAAGTATCTCCTTTTAATTGTAACGCCTTTTTTTCTGAAATGAGATAGCTGTTTTAGCTTTTAAAATCTACATTGAATTTTACTTTCTTTTAAAAAGTTTATTTTAGTCTGTCTCACTGCTAAGCTAAAGTTGCCTACATATGTAGGCACTAACAGAAAATCTTTAACAATACTGTCACCTCTGTCGCTAAACTACTCTACATTTAACCCCCCAAGTGTTGCAATAAGTTAATTGTTAGCGCAGGGGCGAGGGTTACGAGCATCCAGTTATATTGTTATCGGTACATCGTTAAGTACGGTTTTGTTTTAGTGTCCCACTTATTACGGTTATTGCGAACCGGTGCTGCATTTGCAGGGTTATGGCTTATAGATTATAGTTGTATGATTATTTTATGATGGGTGGTTTTCAATGTAGGGAAGTTTCTGGGGTAAACTTAGGGCCAGTTTCAAAATTAAGTAGCAAATCAAAATATTTATTTGCAAGAAATACCTGCAATACATTTATATTTATGTTATTTATTGCGTAATTAATAAATTATTATCATATAAAATTTTCGTACAGTATTGTCGTCATCCGTTAATTTACTAATTAAATTATATTATCATTATGTAACATTATTTCTAAATTGCATAAATTTGGAGTCAAGAACGTGTAAAACCCAACCTACTTTATTATTATTTTTTAAGCTATTGCATAGCTTCTATCGCGGGCCTTGAGCGTGGAGACCGAATCCAGAAATTCCGTAACGAAAAAAAACCTAACACCCCTCACTCCGACCGGCACAGCGGTGATACTTTTTAGTTTTGCCATCTATCGATGAATAGATGATGCTGATGATGACGATGACGATGACGATGACGATGACGATGACGATGACGATGACGATGACGATGACGCTGACGATGACGCTGATGCTGACGATGACGATGACGCCGACGATGACGATGACGATGACGATGACGTTGACGATGACGATGACGATTATGATGATGATGATGATATTTATCTAGTTACGCCAAAGAAGTGTAACTTCTTACGTGCGTGTAAAAAGTGTAACTCGAATTAATATCAAAGAAAAAAAAACAGGAAAAAAAATACTGCATAAATAAAATAAATAAATAATTATAATTGCATAAGTTGATAAAAAATGCTATGCAATAGCTTTACCGCGGCAGTCTCCGAGTGCCACACGTCTTTTTTTTACTTATAATTGTTTTTCAGGCTAAAGCAGAGTTTGATAAATACTCAACTTCAAGTTCTTAATTCAGGGATCGGGGCTTATTTTGGTAGTTAAGTAGGTACTTAGGTTCTGATATAGATATTCTGCCTCCATTGGTTTGTGTTTGATAGTTTATTCATGTATAGTCGTCAATAGTAAGGAACTAGGATCAAATATCTTGCTAAGCATTGTATTATCGGCTAAATTATACATAATATACATAAAACATTTAACTAAAAATTCTGAAGTCACTGTCCCTTCTGAAGATATTATGTTGGTCAGATTGATCACAACATGAGGACCATACCTTGTTACTAAGACTAGCTAATTAGCTTATTTTGTGTATTGCTCGTAGAACAGATAGATGGTCTGGGGACAAATATTTCTGGAGTGGCGACCGTGTACCGGAAGACGCAGCGTTAGAAGGCCTTCCACTAGGCAGACCTGGGACCTGGTGAGGGTCGCGGCTAGCCGATGGATGCGAGACGCACAGGACCGGTCGTTGTGGCGACACTTGGGAGAGGCTTTAGTTCAGCAGTGGACGGCTTTCGGCTGAAATGATGATGAGATGGCCAAGGCCATAAACTGTCATTGGCTTATAGTGACAGCAAAGCAATACGACACCAAAATATTTTATACTTATCCAATGAATGCTCGAAAAGCCCGTCAAAGACCCAATCAGAAAACTAACAGACCTACAGATAATTTTAACTCGTCCAGTCCCCAACGACAATGCGACAAAAAAATCGCAACGGTAATTGAGTTAATACTGCGAGTGAGGGGCCGGCTTTATCGCTGTCTGACTCGTGTTTGACGAATTAAAAAGGGGATGGACACTGGACACGAGTGTCTGGCTGTGAGAGATTGGTCGCGTGCAGCTAGCCTGTTGGCTGTGGAGCTTGCGTTAGATGGGACTTTGTACGTGTGGAGAGGCTGTGCTGTGGATTAGTGAGGTTTAGTTTTTCTCAACCGTATCACTATCACTATACATATTATAAAACAAAGTCGTGCCAAGTCCGTACGCGATAAACTCAAAAACTACTGAACGGATTTTTATGTGGTTTTCACCAATAGATATAGTGATTCATAAGGAAGGTTTAGGTGTATAATTTGTATCCGTGCGTAGCTGGGGCGAGGCGCTAGTTGAAGTTAGTCTAGGATCGAGTAAATGACGTGCGCTAGGAGAGAACAATGTGTGAACCAAGTTGAAGTAACACAAAGTTGAAATAACACAAAGTAGAAATAACACAAGGTTGCTGTAACACCAAGTTGAAGTCTATTCTTCTTTTATTTCTTTTCTTTTTTAAAAAAAATCGTTAGGCCATACAAACATTTGTTTCATGCGGAGATCAAACCCCCGACATGCAGCGCAGCAGCCGAATGCTCAACCACTGCGCCAACCGTGTCGTCAAAGTAGAAGTAACACAAAGTTGAAGTAACACAAAGTTGAAGTAACCCAAAGTTGATGTAACACAAAGTTGAAGTAACACAAAGTTGAAGTAACACAAAGTTGAAGTAACACAAAATTGAAGTAACACAAAGTTTAAGTAACATAAAGTAGAAGTAACACATAGTTGAAGTAACACAAAGTTGAAGTAACACAAAGATGAAATAAAACAAAGTTGCTCTAAAATACGGAAAAAAACTCAAATAATATTCAGAACTGCCGATAGATAGCGCTGTTAGTATTCACAACGTGAAACAAAACATGAAATCCAGAAAAAATATTTTTGTCTTTCGCTTGGTGTACTGTAATATTGAACTAATTTATATTTTTTAACCGACTTCAATAAGTAGGGGGTTAGCAATTCGGATGTTCGTATATATATATATTTATGCAAAATAACTTTAATTTCGGAAGTCGGTGTCAAAATAAAAAACTTTTTTACAAAAAAATAGAACCGACTTCTAAAAAAGTGAAAATTAACTTTAATTTCGGAAGTCGGTGTTTCTGGTTTTGTTTCTTCGTTTTTTGACATCGACTTCCGAAATTAAAGTTATTTTGCACTTTTTTTAGAAGTCGGTTCTATTTTTTTGTAAAAAAGTTTTTTATTTTTCACTTTTTAGTTGTGGTTCCCCATTAAACTGTGTTAACAATTCATAGACATACAATCGCAGCAATCGCGGTTGATTTGCTGTCAATTTTTGAAGAGTTCCGTTGTCTGTCTCCGAAACCCATCATCAGATTTATATGAAATTTAAAATTTATAAGAATTTTGCAAATCCATCAATATATGACGGAGTTATGCCCGAACATACATAAAAAAAAATACAAACATCCGAATTGATAACCTCCTTTTTGTTTTGAAGTCAGTTAAAAAACGAAGACACAAAACCAGAAACACCCTTCCTTTTGGCTTAGCCATAGTCGAGTATTTTACTCGACTGATGCATTCTACGCCGGAAAACAAAAGGTATTATACTTAATTTAACAATACACTAATAATTCATTAACACCGCATTCATTTAAATTGTCATTTAACACAAATAACCCTTTCGAAAGACGTACCAAATACGTTTCTAAATCAAGATGAATATTTAATTCTGTCCAATATCCACTTTGCCCAATTACGGAGTTTAGCCGGCGTTTATCGGAAATACCCCAATAGTCCTTCAGGGTAACTGTAAGACAAAGTTCCGTTAATCGATAGTTTGTGGTGACTAGACGGTTCAGAATCAGTCTATTTCTGAATTATCGTTAAGGAACTGAAATAACTGTCTGGTGGCTGTTTGGTCTGAAAGTTAAAATAGACTTTTAGAATCATGTTTAAGTTAGAAAAAATGCTCAACTGCTCATTTTATTGTAATTACTATAGTTCAGAAGATAGAGTCAACACCCGAATTAAACCTCTCTTTACCACCAATAATGCTGTTTGATTATTATCATATAATGTGCATGATTTTAGTATACATACTTAATCCTTGTTGCTATGCTGGTGAGAAATAAACTATATTTTTTTTTATACTGACTAGCAACGATTATTTTGCTAAGTCCATTATAGGTGCTTTTCACCAAAGATGTGCGAGGTAGCGATGCTGTGCGAGGATGCGTCAGCGCTGTGATCGCCTGATCGGTGATGAGCAGTGGCGGACACACACATTCCTCGCTATTGTGTCCTCGCCTTCTTGCTTTTTGTATTTTTAATTTCTAGTTCTGATAGTTCTTTTCCACCAGAGACAAGCTAAGCCTGACAAGGAAAATTAAGTGATTCCATTGGCGGATTTTTTTTGTCGCACATCATTTCGCCACCTCGCACATCTTTGGTGGAGAAGCAACCTTATCTATGGTCAATATGGTCATCCTTTCACGGACCGAACTCGGCAAGCATCGCTTAACCGTATCCCATATTATTATTATTATCGGAAAACAATCGACAACGATAGGTACATTGAATAGGTCCAAATTTCAGTAAAATAATAAAATACTCGTCTACAGTAAACCTAGTGGACACTCCACTCACACACACAAAACGTTTTGGGAACACTATGTATACCTACAGCTAAAGAGTGGAATTCGTTAAGTTTCCTGATAGCAACAACGGTTTTTTAATTTTTTTTGGGGGTGGGAAATCATCCAATGACATCTCCCGCTCTGGGTGGAGCGGGAGGGCGTGTCAGACTCTTACTGACTAAAAATAACCCCTGTTTCTTCCCTGCCCTGAGTGCCTAGGGGCGCGGTAACTCTGTTTCGAATTTATCCCCAACCCCTGGGCAGTAATAGCTACAACCTGTCCAACAGGTCAGGCAAAAGTACCAAAAACGGCCGTTTCTGACACTTTTGCCTACTACTTTGGATACGAAACATTCTAAGACCTGTTTTAACAACGTAAAATACTTTATCGTCTTTGTAACAAACGTGACGTTGGATTCTTTAATATTTATTTTGTATGCTATGCTACGATTTTTTAATCAATGAGGGCGCCACTTGGCCGGTAGTAGACCCTTAAGTCAAGAGTGAATAGATTACTTATAGGCAAGCGTGCTCCATCTTCGACCACATCGTCGTTAACCACAGGTGAAATAGTGGTCAAACATTGATAAAAACAAACTATTGGTAATATGACGTCACATAAATAATTCTGTTCACACCATGACCGTGCGACACCGACGCACGACAGGTTTTCAGCTCATTATGCGACAGATGAAGCGATTAATTAGTCGCATGATATCGACGCCGTGTTTGACGAGTGTAACCATTCATTGATTGTGGCGATTGACGGGTACATGAGCGTTTATTGAGAGATTTATGCAAGAATTAAGATTTTGTATAATTATGAAAATTTATCATCAAATGCTAAGAGCGATGTGTGGTGTTACGCGCAGGGATAGAATTAGGAATGAGTATATAAGAGGAAGTCTGAAAGTGGCACCGCTGACTGAAAAGTTGTGTGGAAATCGGTTGTCGTGGTATATGATACGAAGGAATGAAGAAAATGTCGTGAGGAAAGTCTTGTGTATGGATGTGGATGGCTATAAGAGTAGGGGAAGGCCAAAGAAACGATGTTTGGACTGTGTGAAAGAGTATATGGGTAAAAAGGGGGTGACTACAGAGATGACGACTAATAGAGGAGTATGGAAGAAAAAGACATGTTGCGCCGACCCCAAACAAATTGGGATAAGGGCAGGAGAATGATGATGGAAATTTGTCATCTAACTATTGAACACTTGTCATATTGATACAAGGGAGCTGCTCACTCTAAAATATATCATGGCATTAGAAATAATTTCATCATCATCAGCCTTATTTTTTAATGTCCCCACTGCTGGGGTACTGGCCTCCTGTCTGTGAGAGGGTGTGGGCCGTAATCCTCCACGCTGGCCCAATGCGGATTGGTGGATGTCACACGTTTTCGATTTTTTGGTTCTAAGACATGCCGGTTTCCTCATGATGTTTTCCTTCACCATTTTGAGAGCAGTGGCGATGAAATAAAGAAAGAAATCATTTATTTGCCAATAATGTAGTTAGACAGATATCGCATACCCAGAACAACACTGTATTATGCCGAAAAATCTCGTAATCGACTTTTGTCTATCAAGGAATAGCCAAAAAGAAGTTCGGTCACTGCCCATACATCCTGACCTGACTATAAAATATCGCGGACGTGAATAGTGTATGGATTAATTTGTTCCTTTAAGCACAATCATTAATCCTAAATTGAAAATATATTTTTTAAAAGCCGACGATCTTAAATCTTAACATAAATTATTTCGTAACTTTTGAGGTTATGATGTAATACCGAAGTCTATAGCCATTACTTTATCCTTAGTATCAATCCACAATATGAATACCTAAGAAATCCCACAGTACACAACAACGCAAGAGCAACGAACGAAGGACTGCGCCAAAGAGTAATATAATATAGAGGGGACTGCGCGGTAGCCGGTAAACGCTTTGACAGTTCTCATGTCATAATACGTTCCGTTTTATGCATTCTATATTACTGTAAACCTGTCATTTGCAATTCATTACGGAATACTTAATCCATATCCGCATCTAAAAATGATGTTATTGATATACACTATAAAAATAAATAAAAATTATTCAATAAAATCTAGTATTTAAAAAAAGTAAATGTAAAGTGTAGTGCCAAGACGAAACGTGTACCACAGATAATAACGGGACGGGTTTCGATGCGTTCAAAACCTATAAAAAGTAGTAAGGAAATGAGATTTTTTTATGACAAAGCTAAATTATTTTACCGGCTCCAATAAAATAAGTTGAGCCCCGTAATTTAATATACACTTAAATCACTATTTTTTGACGTATCGTACACTATTTTGGCAAAGAACATCGGCCAAATACGACCTGACGGAAATATGAAACGGACACCAATGAGTGATACTACTCATTGGTGTCCGTTTCATATTTCCGTCAGGTCGTATTTGGCCGATGTTCTTTGCCGCGCACTTCGACAGGCGTGTATAACGTCTGTCGAAGTGGTATGCGGGTATGTCGGTATGTCATAAATTGGACATTTTTGTAAATAATTAATTGTAAATAGAAATTGTAAATAGGTTTACCTAATTACAAATGTCCAACTTATGATTTATGAAATGTATTACTAATTCTCTATTGGTGAAGTCACGCTGCTAGATTCGTACCGCGACCACAAAATTATTTGTAGTTGTTACTGTCCACCTTTTTTTTTGTGTGTTGATAAATCATCCAATGACATCTCCCGCTCTAGGGTGGAGCGGAAGGGCGTATCAGACTCTTAATGACTAAAACCCACCCCTGTTCCTTCCCTGCCCTGAATGCCCAGGGGCGCGGTAACTCACTTTAGAATTTATCCACAACCCCTGGGCAGGCATCAGCCATGACGGGCCTCGTCATGTTTTGCTGACAACTCTTTGAGGCGCGCGTGGAACACTACGCGTTGTCGACTCTCGGGCCTGGTGCTGATCGGACGGCGAGTTACCCACTACTCGCCGTCCGCAGGCCCGGGTGCAACTATCCGCCTTAGGGAACAGCACGCAGATGCTTACGCAACAGTGGATTATTTTGTGATAATGCGGTGTTGTTGAATGTAGTATGAAAATTACTCCAAATTATTTCGTTTTAATTCAGTGCATAAAGACAGTCACATGAACGCACAATTTTCTCTGTTCCAACATCCCCGAAGTTCACCCAAACAACTCATCATCTTAAACCATAGACTAAAAAATCAATAACTCTGCAACAGTTAATCTCGTTAGGCGTCGTCCACACGGGCGGCTGTAGGTACGCTGTACGGTTGTACCGCCATAGTGCAGCACGCGCCAAATTGCGCGGTAATTGTGTTCGCGTCATGTGACGTTATTAGCTGGGTACGTACGGGTATACGTAGACGAGTTTGATTTGGGCAAGTTAGTGGTGACGAGTTAAAAAGTGGGGGATAATATACTTTTATGATTATGTTTCTGTGCTAATTTACTTATTATATGATAAGACACTGTAACCATTTTTTAATAATTTTCAATATTTGTCTACGATGAAAGCACGCATAAATTTACATATTTATAAAATACTCAACTAACTATATCTACACTTAAACCAAAAAACTTAACTACGTACATACATATATTTACTGTGTGTGTATGTGTGTGTGTGTGTATATATGTAATGATATTGTTATTCAGTGATTTGGACAACACAGTCAATCAAAACACAATTGAGTTACTCTGTAAGAAAAGATTTATTGTGTTACAATTTACACGTCTATTTCACATTATATTTTTCACTGTAACATAAATAACACAAATAACTAGGCATCTAGTAACAATACTTTACCTGTAAGAAAAGAAACGACCTTTAATGTTATTGATCACAATGTCGATTCCCAAATCACAATTACAGTAATTAGCTATTTTAAAGAAATAAATTTCTTCCGATACCCAGATGCTTCATGGATTGTAGTTCGACTGTTATATTATAATTTCATCGGCTGTCAATGTTGCGGTCTAATACAATGACGCCCGAAGCGCGGGAACATTCAAATTTAAGAAAATTATATTTTTCTTTACATATAAAAAAAAACAAAATACGAGTACGTTCAGGCGTCGAAGTACTCCTCGTGTTATGTTACAGGGTGTAAGGGAAAGGTGTGCTTATATTTTAAGAACTGCATCTGCCCATAGATATGAACAACTTTCTTCAAGGAAACATGAGGAAATTCTCAAAAAAAATGTTTGCCTCCCATACAAATATTGATCAGCCGATGATAACTTTGTATGGAAAGTCCAATTTCTTTTTTGGGAATTGTCTATTTTTCCTTAGAGAAACTTGTTCATTGCCGTGGGCAGAACCGGTTCTTAAAATATGACCACACCTTTCCGGTACATCCTGTATTCAATTCACACCTAGAAAAGAAAGAAAGTAGTAAGTCTCTTAAACGATAAAAAGTTATAATTCATATAGAATAATGTGAATGCGAGAACTATGTATGTCGTTATATTCATGTAGATTTTATGATTGTCTGGCAGTTTGAGTATTTTTGCGGCCTACTCAAATGTCCTTACTTTGGTATTAATCGTCGGTATGTTGAGCTCCTCAAAGTTCTGAGTTGAGCTTCGCGATGACTGACAAATGCTTGCACTGTCTGGACAGGTCCACTCGAATTCGTGTGTTGCTTTCTTCATAAAGCTCATCCCAGACATAAACGTACATGGTTCTCATATGATTTAGCCAGTACACATTGTATGGATTTGAACACTAAAAGAGACTTTGACCTCTGAGTTTGTTTCGGTGTTTCTTCTCAGGGTAGTCAGCTAGGAAACACCGGCCTCATCTAGCTTAAACTGACAAAAACATTGACGTGTAAAAGTGTTCCTTGTAACCTATTTACTGAATAAACATCATTTATCATTTAATTCGTCCATTTCGCCATTTCCAGCATTTTTAGGGTTCCGTACCCAAAGGGACCCTATTACTAAGACTCCGCTGTCCGTCTGTCTGTCAGCGGGCTGTATCTCACGATCCGTAATAGCTACACAGTTCAAATTTTCACAGAGTGTGTATTTCTGTTGCCGCTATAACAATAAATAATAAAAATAAAATAAATTAAAAATTATTTCTTCAAAAAATAAAACACGTTTCTAGAAACGTGTTTTTTTCAGTTTATGGTACCAACGGAACCCTTCCTGCGCGAGTCCGACTCGCACTTGGCCGGTTTTTTGTAACGATGTTTATAATAATTATACTTTTAGAAAATTAAACATGCACTGAATGAGAAGTCCCAGTGTTGTTAAACCTGTAGGTCGCATCTGTAAACCAAATAAAGAAAAAGAAAAAACCTTTTTTTATAGATTCTTACCCCCACGAGGAATTACTCCTGTATCGTGAGTGCGTTCACAAGGAACATGTGAAGTCAGATGCACAGGACACCCTGACCCGGAACAACTATCTGTAGGCCATACAAATATTTGTTCCGTGCGGGAATCGAACCCGCGACACGCAGCGCAGTGGCGTAGTGGTTGAACGATTGGCTAATCGTTCAACCACTACGCCGTGCCGTCTAAATTAAGGATAACCTACAAATAAAGCACCTACATTCTATTTTCATCCCACTCCCAATCGCACACGCCCTACGTGATGCGGACCAGTAATACTGCTAAATTTAATGTTGCTATTAATAGAAACCACTACGGTTAATTACTTAGTAGGACATTTCGACATTGGTATTGTATCATCAAGTGTCACGCAGTTTGGCGAAGTATTGTATCAACTGTTTGAGGGTTTAAGGATAATATTAATCGAGTTAGATAATAATTAATGTCTGGATGGTGAGTGAGTAAAGAAAATGATTTTATTGATTTTAATAACAACACCGGTTAGATCTAGATCTTTTTTTTAACCGACTTTCGAAAAAGGAGGGGGTTCTATGTTCGGCTGTATGTATGTTTTTTTTAATTTTTATGTATGTCCGCCGATTTCTCCGTTTCTTCCGAAAGAATATACTCCCGAGGTGGTCCCATATTAATTGTATCGAAATTGCTTTAGCGCTTTTTGAGAAACTGAACAAAAACGAAAAATACGTTTACCTCGATGACGTTTTGGTGTTCTCCAAATGTTTAAATTCCACGTTCCATGTTATTGCGGTTTTTAGTTCTGCGATATAACAACTAAAAAGTGAAAAATAAAAAACTTTTTTACAAAAAAAACAACCGACTTCCAAAAAAAATACACTAAAAATGAAAAAATAACTTTAATTTCGGAAGTCGGTGTCAAATAACGAAGAAGTAAAGTACAAACACTGACTTCCGAAATTAAAGTTATTTTTTCATTTTTAGTGTATTTTTTTTGGAAGTCGGTTGTTTTTTTTTTAAGGTGGTATATCATCAGATGACCTCTCCCGCTCTGGGTGGAGAGGGAGGGAATGTAATAACAATAATAATGTTTTATTGACATAAAGGTGTTACATTTTCACTTGAAGCCCTGACTCCTGTACTAGGTAGTACCTGTGTTACAGGAGTCAGTGTCTTCACCCGTTTGTGGAACATTAACAATATACAATAAAATTTAAATCAGAACAATTAGTGCTTGCTCGTGTGTAGAGTAGTATGTGATGTTGAGTGTGTTGTATGTATGCATGAGTATGTTATATTTTGTGTGTGTGAGTGTGTTTGGTGGTTGTACTATGTCAAACTCTTACTGACTAAAATCCATTCGTGTTCCTTAATTTGGTCTGTGCGTTCCAGGGCCGCAGTAACTCTCTCCAACAATCTCGTGACCCTTTATTTAGATTTTACCTTTGAATATACAAGCTGATTAGTGGTCGCACACGAGACCTTTTCTTTAGGACAATTCTACCACACTTTTCCAGATCACTGCAACGCCTGAAAGCCAGAAGCAATAGGGCATGAAAAAAATATCTGTTATCTAACCGCTTTATCGATGAATATACAAAAATGGAATACGAATAGTGAAAGTAGATTCAAAATTGTTCAAATATTATACGAGATATAACAATTTTAAACAAATATATCTGTCCCTCTCACGAAAACACTGTTTTCTATGTTATCTACTGTTTTGTATGGGCGTCATGTCCTTTGACGTCAAAAAACAAGTCGGACTTCTCTTTCTAATTATCAACTTTATAGCTTCTTCGTCGCTGATGAACATATTTAGAGAATTCCTTCATATTTGTTCACTATACTTAATTAGTCTTCAATTTAACAAATAAAAAAATTTCATGCGTATTCCCTATTGTACCGACCATCAAAAAAGCGCCGCAAACGCTAATTATTGAGAAACCAATTCCAAGGATAGAAAGGTGTCACACCATCAACTGAGTCATTACTAATTGAAAAACCCAATATCTATGTTTGCACGACCTGGGAATAGAACCCAAGGCCCTGTGCTCGGGTCGTGGATAAATTCGTAACAGAGTTACCGCGCCCCTGAGCACTCAGGCAGGGAAGGAACAGGGGTGGGTTTTAGTCAGTAAAAGTCTGACACGCCCTCCGCTCCACAAAGAGTGGGGGTTGTAAATCATCCTATGATTTCTCATAGGATGATTTACAACCCCCAAAAACTTCGTATAACACAATACTCTTTAAACCGACTTCAAAAAAACTTTTTACACAAAATACAACCGACTTCACATAAAGAAGACACTAAAAATTTCAATATAATTTTAATATCGGAAGTCAGTGTTTGTATTTTTTTTCTTCGTTCTTTGACACCGACTGCCGAAATTAAAATTATTTATAAATTTTTAGTGTCTTCTTTTTTAGAATTCGGTTGTATTTTTTTTTTTCACTTTTTAGTTGTTATACCCCAGAACAAAACCGCCCAAAATGATAACCCTAATAACATGGAATAATTAATGTGATTCGAAGCAACCAAAACGTCATCTTGAGGTACCTATTATGTTTTTGTTATTTTTTTCAAAAAGCGCTGAAGCAACTTCGATAAAGTTTATATGGGGCCACAACCTACACAATCTGTCCACAGCTGACAGAGAAAACGGCGGACATACATAAAAAAAACATAGGTACATACAGTCGAACATAGAACCTCCTCCTTTTTTCGAAGTCGGTTAAAAAGGAGGAGAGAGAGAGGTTTTCAAATCGGTTGTATTTTTTTTTTCAACAGCTCCATCTCGGTCGCGTATTGTTTTTGCTACAATCAAATCTGCGGCTATTATGTGGCCATTTTTATATCGAACCCATCGCAAAAAAAAAAATCCTTTGGTTGTGATAATACCAGCTTTGAAGGATCTACGGTCTTAGCTCTTAGTCTGTGGTTTTAGTTACTATGCTCTTTGTATAACGTGATAGGTATCTGAGGAGGTCGCATGAGAATACAAACCTTACAAGCAGACAGGCTGATTGAGCAAATATACTTTTTAAAGGGCGAAGCTAGAATAGGTGCGAAATTTAAAAGAATTGTTAGAAGCCAGTTAGACGTGTGTTGTCAATGATAAAAGTATGATTTATATATTACCTATAACATATCAAGTATTCTGGATTAGTCTTTCCCTTATTACACTCCTCAACGTTAGAAGACTTAGGCAATACGACCACAGAGCTACACGCCCCCAGTCCTTAAAATAACACCTACCAGTCTTATCAAAGGGGTATGGGGTTACCCACTGGGTTGTGGAGGTCAGATAGAAAGTGGCTTTATGTATAACGCTGGTATTCAGCTTCGTCCTAAAAAAAAAAGTAGTTGGGAAAAGTTCAGGCAGCTGACAGTGGTCTCTATTAGGTACACGTTTAGTTTGTTTATGGAACAAATCGTGTTTCTATTTAAGCTATTTATACATATCTACATTCCAAACGTCAAAGCCTTCAAGCAACATACACCATTGGGGCCAAAAGTGGAAGGAGTGGCGATCGCATACCGGAAGACGCCGCGTTGGAAGGCCTCCCAGAAGGTGGACCGATGGCCTGGTGAGGGTCGCGGGTAGCCGATGGATGCCTGACGTACAAGCCTGGTCGTTGGGGCGACACTTGGGGGAGGCCTACGTCCAGCAGTGGACGGCTTTCGGCTGAAATGATGATGATGAACTTCAAAGTGTATATTTTATTAATTACAAAAAATTGACTTTCATAGTATTATAGGGACCTGGAGCACCTTCTCTTAGTACAGGTCCCTGTAGATTCCTTATGCGCGTCTGGGGGTTGTCGTACTCGCTGGCAGTGCGAGAGTGTGGTGTACGAGAGTGACTGCTTATGTGTGTTGTGTGATAAAGAAAAGAGGACTGGCGAACTTATACGTTATATTGAATAATAAAAATAATACATGTGCTCTCTTCGGACGAGCTAGCAGAAGTGAACCCAAAAACAAAAGTCTTCTTTGTTCTTAATTTTCAATCGGCGTTCCAAGAGTTTCTAGAATGTTCCAAACTTCCAACGTGCCAGTCTCCACCATAAGGTCGCCAACATAAGGTCGTCACAGTATTCACACCACAAAACAAATCCATACCAATCCTTTTATTTCATTTGTCACCTTGACTTCACGTAAACCATAAAGACATAGAAGTTATCTCCATTTCGTCACAACAAATACAATAAACATATTGGTGAAACACAGCAGAATATCAATACCAATATTCAATTTCTCCGAAACACGAAGACATTTCAAAGATATTCTACCAAAGAATAAATTTGTCTGTCCAAATAAAATTTCGAATAACATCATTTCTTATAACTCCCACACAGGCGATGGTCATATAAAATCAGGATTCCAATAAAATGCAGGAAAAACCCCTCGGTCGCTAGCACGTACGGAACCAATCGAAATCACTGCATCGCTATGTTCTCATCAATATTTCATACATCGGACCTGCAACTGAATATCAATTCGTGTATTAGTATTCTATTTCTAGAATATTTAGTATAACTGTCTATGGACGTTTTTGATGGGATTGGTTGGATGAATAAATGGGATTAGTAACAAAATGGCGGTCTTGACTGCAAACATAATGAGCTGTATTAATTTAGTTTTTGTTATTAAGGGCCTTAATAAAAAAAACATAAGCATTCGATTAGTTTAAACACTAACAAACGGGTTCCTAATTAAAAAAATTCTATGGAGATTTTGAATTTAGAATCCGCAAATCCGTTCTTAAACCCAGCATATGGCGCTAGTATTATATTATCTGTGCATATGGTTAGCGATACGAATTATTTATATATGGAACCAGGATTTATTTCAACAGGACATAAGTTATGGCATAGACAATATTTTTTAGTATGAGAAGAAATCTTTGCTCTAAACCCTGAATAACTTTAACTATGGGACCTACTTTGAAATCGCGAAATAAATCAGCTGTTCCGTACGTTTTGACGAGTTATGCGAACATAAATGTAGGAAACAGCAGATTTTTTTTTTTCGCAAATTTAAAGTTGGTCCCACAGTAAAAGTTATTCAGTTTAATGTTCTAAAGCCAGCCTTAAAGTTTCGAGGTTACCTTACATAATCAATATACCCAAGCTTTCATTTACAAAGTTTCGAAAAGCTTGCTATGGCGAGAGGAAAATCTAAGCATAGCTAGCATACACGGAGAAAATTATGCTCTTAATTATTTTCATAATAAAGACGATAGTTTTTTCTAAATTCTCTTTTTAAAATCTTTATATCGACTCATAATAGAAAAATTACTACAAAAATTTATTAAATACCACTCTTCATCGTTATATGTTTTGTTTTTTCATCTTTCCAATAAAATTATCTTTTCATATTGTACACACATATCTATTATTAAATCTAATTGGAGCCTCATAAACTAAAAATCATCTAACGGAATCTCTGCGAGTTGACTTCGGCCCTTAGTAGGTACGCCTACCAAAGGTCCGGGACCCTAGGGTCCCTGCAAAGGCTCAAGACGTTAAACATAATTTAATAATCTACTTAAAAAATCACATATAGCATAATCAAAACAGTCTCAGTGCCTTCATTAAATAAAAGAAATAACACCAAAGGACCGCTTCCTTACAACTCCGTATTTAGCAGCTCCTGAAACTTCTCAAAGGCATGTAAGTACATATATCGCATAAGGAATGGTTACCGCAGAGCCGTAAACGTCCCTGACAAATTACATAACAATAACAAGAGCACACGCGATCCGGATCCGACCCGTTTGTAAACCGGTCACGTTCCTATTGCGTTCCGAATGATCTGAGTACGGCGAGCGGTTTTGATACTTGCGGTTTTGTAAACCCGCCCAGGGTTTAGTCAGTGGAGGTTTAAAACACTGCATTGCCATCCGCAGCCTTCGTTCAGCCTCCTGAAACTGTAGATGTATCATGGCTCTAAAAATTTTAAGAATCACCAACCAATGTACAAAAGGGCGATTATTTTAATTTCAAAAGGGTTGACTAACGGTTATATTTTGGGAATATATGCCCATATTAGGCCAAGCTTAGATATGAAAATCGGAATCTAAGCGAAGACCTGCTCTAGACCAATTATAATTTAAATATATATTTTTTAATTTGAATTTTATTTAAATGTATATTTCATACATTTAATTGAAGTGGTTTTAAATTTGCTCATAGCATAAGGATCTTCATGCCAAGGAGTCACTTATAAATTCGTAACAGACTTACCGCGCCCCTGCGCACTCAGGCAAGGAAGGGACGATGAGGGAAGGGTGTCAGACTTTTACTGACTAAAACCCACCCCGGTTTTAGTCAGTAAAAGTCTGAAACGCCCTCCCGCTCCACTCAGAGCGGGAGAAGTCACAGAATGATTTCCCACCTCCAAAAAAAAAAAGGATAAGGATCTTATTACCAAAAGAAATAAAATAAAAGATCGATTCGTAACACTACTTTTGAAACGTTTGCTAATATTTAGCAATCTTTTTCAAAACTGATAGTTACTTTAATTTAACCTAAGTTACCAAGGGCTAGCTTTTACCTTGGCCAGAGGTTAAGCATTGCCATACAACGTGGCAATGCCGCCAGTCTTTTGGGCATACTTCCAGTCGACAGCGATGCGTAGGAATTTTTTGACGTCATATTTTAAGTTTTATTTAGTTAGAAGTTCTTGTTTTAATTATAGTTAGGTTAGTGTTTTGTATGTATGTAAATATAATATATTAATTTAAATAAATAAAAAATAACATTGACTCTGCCAGGCAAAATGAAGTTACCAGTAATTCCGAGAAGTTTGCAAAAGTATCAAACAATAAGAAGCCTCATAGGAAGAAAGATGAGAGATCTCATAAAAATTATATCGAAGTGGGCACCGCGTTTAGGTACGAGTGTCATATCGATATTGAGCACAGCACTTCGCTATTCTGTACAATTGCTTCGGTATACCAAGGATAGAGTCGCAAAATTTTATCGACAAAATCTTGTGGCCTGAAAAAGTTATGCTACAAGATACTAGCTAGTTGATAATACTTGGTACATGAAGAATTCAAGAATTTTATTGAGATGTAATTTCAACTAAAAAAATTGAGCTAAATCTCCGATTGCAAATACTCGAGAAAGAAGTTTTTTTTTTAATCTTTTTATTTATTCAAAGAATTTTCGTACACTTTGTGCCGATGCATTTTTTTTTTGAGATTTTGTACTTGTAACAGTAACGTAGGATACGTTACTGTTACAAGTACAAAATCTCAAAAAAAAAACGTAGTCTAGTTTCATAATTAGTACTAAAGAATACAATACCTTTGCTGCCTCACAATTAGGAGAAAAAAGTTACGAAACAAATCAAATCATGTACAGCAAGAAAAAGCTAAATAGACTGTGTGAAAGATGATAAATGGCTAAGAAAAAGCTAATATGGATGGTAAGATGATGATAGGGATGATGTGGCTAATAGAGAAGTACAACGATATAGAAAGAACATGTTGAGCTAACACCAAATAAATTTAGATAAGGGCAAGAGAGTGATCATCATTTCAGCCGAAAGACGTCCACTGTTGGACATTGGCCACCACAGGCCAAATGTTGCCATACCGACCGGTCCTGTGCATCTCGCATCCATCGGCTACCCGCCATCATCATCATCATTGTTTTGTTATCTTAGGCTTTCTAACGCTGCGTGAAAATTGTTCACAGAACAATGGTCGATGGGGCCAAAAGCTCTGGAGAGGCGACCGCGTATCGGAAGAGAGTGATGATGAATGATAATGAATATTGGATACATAGGTATAGCACATGTACAGCACGGAGAGTTCCTGTTCCCTAAAAATCAATCAGACCTCATAAAACAATTAACACACACAAAATCATAAAGAACATAAAATCTTCTAATCTAACGACAAAAAAAAATGATTCTATTTAATATGTTCAATTAATTACAAGTTTATAACAATTTTATCTAACCTCGTATCCAACTTAAAAGGTTTTAAAACATTCAATATGTGAGGCATGCACTCACAAATCACTTGGGCCGGTGAGAATGTATTAAGTGCATTCGACAGTGTGGGTTCTGTACTTAATAATTTAGTTGGAGTTTTTAATTTTGATTGAGACGTCGATTGAGTGATTTTAATATACAATGTGTAACGGTAATGCGTGTTTATATTTTAAATTTAAACACTGCTTCTGCAAATGACAATTTTCTTCACGAAATTTACAGTACATAATTTTTTTTTTAATGTTTTTTTTTGTAATGTCAAACGCGTGCCTATCAAAGGCACGCGTTTGACCACTATCTCACCTGATGGTAAGCGATGATGTGGTCGAAGATGGAGCCCGCTTGCCTAGAAGTTTTTTTTTTTTTTTTTGGGGGATGGGAAATCATCTTATGACTCTTTCCGCTCTGGGGTGGAGCGGAAGGGCGTGTCAGACTCTTACTGACTAAAACCCACCCCTGTTCCTCCCTGCCCTACGCGCCCGGGGGCGAGGTAACTCTTTCGAATTTATCCTCCACCCCCGGGCAGGCACTGGCCGTGGCAGGCCCCGTCCTTTGCTGACAACTCTTTGAGGCGCGCGTGGAACACTACGCGCCGTCGACTCTCGGGCCTGGTGCTGATCGGACGGCGAGTTACCCGCTACTCGCCGTCCGCAGGCCCGGGTCTACGGTGGCCGGAGATCGTCTCGCAGCCCCCCCATTGATAACTCTAATAACAAAATAAGATTTATTTGATTGTCTGTATAACATTGATATGTAGTTTTGAAATAATTACACATACTTACTAAAAGCTTTATATAAAAGACAATATTCTAACTAAGAAAAACCACTGTTGAAACACACAACACGAACGGCACCTATCAACTTTTCTATCGCTGAAACCCAAGATTTCCATTCAAATCCCAACAACCCATATCCAAGATTCCGAACCCCTTTCGAGACGAAAAAAAATGCTCGCCGAATTCCCGCTTGCAAACAATGTCCCTTTTTTGCCACAGATCCCAAAACACGGCATAAAAAAATAAAAAGGTAACAGATAAAGAGGCAGAAAGGTAAACATTGAACACGTAGGAGACTAAATATAAATGTCTCGAGAGAACATTAAGATAGCGACTGGAATGTTAAAAGCTATTTAATATTATGTTCTGTTCGAACTTTATTATGGACTTTTGGTTGGGCTGTGGAAAGTACGGCTGTTGTATTAAAAAAAAACATA
The DNA here is from genome assembly GCA_951329385.1 of Polia nebulosa. Lineage (NCBI taxonomy): Eukaryota > Metazoa > Arthropoda > Insecta > Lepidoptera > Noctuidae > Polia > Polia nebulosa. The sequence goes on along the minus strand of OX589610.1, from coordinate 15,674,802 downwards.
TATTGAGGACTTTGCAGATGATGATGTCACAGTTGTTGATTTATGACAGTCGTTACGGGTAGGTTATTTATTAAAACTAGGCTGAGAGCCACACTTTTTGAATATCAAAGTTCTACATAAAGACAATCCCCCAAAAAAGTTCGCCCGTCACCACTTCCTAGTGTGTGAGAAGAAGTGGCTAAACAAACTTCCCAGCAACATGTATCGTGTTTGAGTATCTTGCCAAGGAGTATCCTGTTGGTTGTGATGATCAGAAAGGCTTCAAGTAAAATACTGATACGCAACTGCAAAGTCTGGTAGCCGATCCCAACATAGTTGTGAAAAAGCAGACAGATTGATTTAAATTTAGAAGATGATGATGTCGTCACTGAGATTGAATTATACATATTTAAATGATCTTTAAAATGGTGAATGTTTCATAAAAATACGCTTTATAGTTTTTGCGTGATTCTCAATTTTTTATCCGCGTCAGACGTAACTTTACAAATTAATTATACTATGTTATAAAAATATAATTTCATATATTCTCAGATCAAATTACGACGGGAATTGTCTAGAGTAAAATATATTTTTTTTAAAGAAATAAGACTAGTCGTTTAGACGTGATGTTCAATTAAAAACCATTAAAAGCCGTATAATTGCGCCTTTAGACAAATCGAATGATACCTCATTTTGTAAAATCCATCAAGCCGTTTAGGCTACAGGGCGTGCCAAAGAAATAGACATACACACACAATTCAACGTGATTTTTCATAAACGAATGGTGTTTGCAATTTTACAGTGAGATATATACGAAATATGAACAATTTTCTTTCCTACCAATATAATTTCTTTGTGGTACTTTCGTCCAGCCATGCAGAGGATCGTCTCTTACAAGTCGAAGGCATTTAAATGAAAGCTCGATAACAGGCCCCGTATTAATGAATGTGCGCTGAGCACCACGCCTACACTAGCATTATGCCTGTACTATACTAAACATATGTCTCTAAGTTATACTAAGTGAGATATATGACAGTGGGAAAATCTGGTCCAATTAGCAATATATCTCTAGTAGAAACATGAAAGTATAATAATTTTTCGTCGATTGTTTGGCAAGAGGGTATGTTTTTAATAGAAGTGATCCATGGCTAAAAATTACAAAGATAAAACTCATCTAAGTTCGGGAGTGGGGGCTGATTACGTCACTTCTAGGTAATAAGTAGTACATTATTTTATTCGTCCTCATTCTTGGTTGCGTGACAAGAAAATAATATGTGTCCAATATTTTTTGGTAATACCTATAACTCACGGACTTATCGGTATCAGACCTTAATATGTTAGGTCGTTAGTCTACTGGTCGCAAGCACTACTAGTGTCTTTGTTATCCTAGGTTCGATTCTCGGGTCGAGCAAAGCATTATAAGGTTTTCTCAGTGGGTTTCTGAATTCAGGATTTGTGTGACTAGCAATAATAATAATAATATAATAATAGTAATATTCCACAACTATCACACAACATCATCTAGTCCCAAGCTAAGCAGAGCTTGTGTTATGGGTACTAGACAACTGATAAACATACTTATATATTTCTACTCGTAAATACATAAATATTATAGATAAATTACACCCAGACACAGAACAAATGATCGTGCTCATTACACAAACATTTGTTCTGGGTGGGAATCAAACCCACGACCTCCGGCATAGCAGTCAGGGTCACTAACCACTAGACCAACAGGCCTGACAAGACTGAGCAATAGGAACACGTTACATGGAACTTAAATATAACAGGTGAAAAGTGGCTGATCTGTAGGTATCTACACCGTCTATGCCTTCGAAAAAACCAAGCTTAATGTTATGTAAATAGGATATAGATGCTGCTGTTGGTACTGTAAGCTAAGATAAGAATCCGGAATTCCAGAGTACTGTGATTTGTCTGGAGAAATTATGATAGAACTAGCGGACGTGACGTGGTTTCACCCGCGTAGTTCCCGTTCCCGTGGAAGTTTGGGGATAAAATAAATAGCCTATTTTACTCCCTGATAATGTAGGTATCAATTGCTGAAAGATTTTTTTAAATAGGTCCAGTAGTTTTTAAGTTTAATCGTTACATACAAAAAACTTTTTTACAAAAAAAAACAACCGACTTCCAAAAAAAAAATACACTAAAAATTAAAAAATAACTTTAATTTTGGAAGTCGGTGTTTGTTTTTTATTTCTTCGTTATTTGACACCGACTTCCGAAATTTAAGTTATTTTTTAATTTTAATTTATTTTTATTTTTTGAAAGTCGGTTGTTTTTTTTTTGTAAAAAAGTTTTTTATTTTTCACTTTTAGTTGTTATACTCCAGAACTAAAAACCTCAATAACATGGAACGTGGAGTTTAAACATAGTCGTAATTGGAGAACAGCAAAACGTCATCTAATAGGTATACGTATTTTTCGTTTTTGTTCAATTTTTCAAAAAGCGCAGAAGCACTTTCGATAAAATTTATATGGGACCTCTTTGGGAGTATAGTCTATCGGATAAAAAAGAATTTTGAAAATCGGTTCTCAATTGACAGAGAAATCGGTGGACATACATTAAAAAACGCCTTTTTCGAAGTCGGTTAATAATACAAATCTTTCCTCTTTATAATAATAGTATAGATAGTAAAGATTAGGTGTCACCAAAGTGCGATATTCTATGTGTTCAATATAAACATTGATGAAATAAAATCCAAAATTGTAAATTTTAAAATTTTATTTCTACAAGTAGGTAAGTACTTGTCAAGACGTATCAAACATAAAGAAAGAAAAAAAAATATTTGTGACTCACACAGGAAAAACACAAACGTAAAACGTAACACAACAGATTACTGACTAACTAACGAAAAGAGTCGAGTTTTGTATAGATTTTTTTATTGATTTGCGTGAAAACCAATAAATCAATTATTTTTTGTTGCAATCTTTCGAGCCTCGTCATGTGTTATGGAAAGTACCTAGGTACTCATTTAGCAAATCATACTAGCCCAAATTAAACTGTTCTACCATTTCCCATCAAGGAGGTCTAGCCCCTACATCACGGTGCCATCATAAAAACAGCTCGATGGTATTATAACATTGCAGTGTCCCCGGACTTACATAACTATGCAAAATTTCAGCTCTATCGGAAAACAAAAAGTGGTCGAAAAATGATTTAAAATTTTGAAGCGGACAATTTACATACGAACATTACAAGTTAAATAAAAGCTTGATAATACACTAAAAATTTAAAAATAACTTTATATTTTCGGAAGTCGGTATTTGTATTTTATTTCTTCGTTATTTGACACCGACTTCCGGAATTAGGAAGTTATTTTTAAATTTTTAGTGTATTTTCTTTTTTTGAAGTCGGTTAGTTTTTGTAAAAACTTTTGTATTTTTCAGTTTTTAGTTGTTGTTGCCCAGAACTATAAACCCCAATGACATGGAACGTGGAATTTAAACGGTGGAGGAAACCAAAACTTCATCTGTGTATACATATTTTTCGTTTTTGTTCAGTTTTTTAAAAAGCGCTGAAGCAATTTCGATAAAATTTATATGGAACGTCCTCGGGAGTATATTTTTTCAGATAAAAAAGGTCAGTTTCAGGTAAAAGGTCTAAGCCCCCTGAACAGATATCATTGTTACTGTCACCTTGACCTGCCTTTAATTATTTATATAATTAACAATTTATGTACACACTAATAACAAATAGACAAGAGGAAGGAAACAGCAAAATACGTACCAAGGTGATGCTTATTTCTAATGAAATCATCAGCTGACGTCTCCCGCTCTGGGTGGAGCGGAAAGGCGAGTCATACTCTTACTGACTAAAACCCCACCTGTGTTCCTTCAGTTGCCTTTGCGATCCAAGGACACTGTGACTCTTTTAAACACTCCCGCGCCCCTGGACCTTGACCTGCCCTGCGTTTTCTTTCCCAGTCCCATTATTATTTTTCATGGAGCGACTGACTATATGACCTCCACAACCCAGTTACTGGTTAATACGATACCCTTTGGTAAGACTGGTTGTCAGACTTTCGGGCTTCTGACGACCCGTAACGGCTGTCATAGATCCACGATTGACAGCCGGGACCAACGGTTTAACGTGCTTTCCGAGGCACGGAAGAGTCTCGGTATGTAAAGATGGTCACCCATCCATGGACCAACCCCGGCAAACGTAGCTTAACCTGATGGATCGACCCGTGCGGCTGTTATTACTTTAGCCACGAGCTCCTCCTATTCCAATGGAATGAAAATATTTAAACAAACATGGTGGCATTCCCAAAGGTGACAATTATTTTCACTGGAAATAATAATTGCAAACCACTTTGTCAACTCCATCCGTGGTGCCACCAACCTAACCGCTCAACGTCTGTATTCAAGTTATCCGGCGTGCTAAGTTAGGCGCAAGTTCACGGCGACGCTTATCGCGCCAAAATAAATTGCGCAAGTAATCAAATGTTAGAGAGAATTGTTATGTCTTGTGTTTCCTCACTTTTTGCCCCTTTTCGCTATTGTTCAAGTGACATTCTTGGACCTTTAAGATTGTGTTCAAGTTAAGGATAGTAGGAGCTAAAACTTGATTTTATATTTTGTTTTTATTAAAAACACGTTGCCCCACGCTAGGAATGACTCCTGTATCGTAGGTGAGTTCACAAATATATATAAACTCACGTAGGACAACCTGACCCAAAACAACTATCAGACGTAGGCCATACAAACTTCGAACCCGCGCCACACAGCGCAGCAGCCAACAGGTTAAACCACTGCGCCAACCGTGCCGTCGTTTTCTTTATTTTGGCTGAAGTGTTTACAGAAGCAGGTACCTAAATAGTACCACTTGCATAAAACAAAGATCTCAGTCGTTTTACCATTATCAATTGGACATTGTCTTGAAAAACCATAGTCGTTAGTCGTGCTTGTATACGTCCGTTATTTTCACCAGACAACGCACCGTTTTTGTGCCGAACTCACAGCGTTGTATGGCTTATATTGATGGTGTGATACCGGTCCGGCGATAAATTTACGCCGAATGCACCTCCGACTCCCCACGGTGCGACGTACTTACACCGGCCCGGCGTAAGAATGTGCGTTCGCCTATGCCAGTCAATTCGGTTCATAGTAAAAATTTATACCAGTATTGCCAAGCAGTATCGTGTTACCCACCCATCAAGGAGACGGACTCGCCTATCAGACTAAATTATAAATAATTAAATGATCTTTAAAATGGTGAAGGTTTCATAAAAATACGCTTATTAGTTTTTGCGTGATTCTCAATTTTTTATCCGCATTAAAAATAACTTTACAAATTAATTACACTATTTTATAAAAAAATTATTTAAAATATTCTCAGATCAAATTACGACGGAAATTGTCTAGAATATTTTTTTTTTTCAAAGAAATAAGACTCGTCGTGTAGACGTGATGTTCAATTAAAAACCATTAAAAGTCGTGTAACTGCACCTTAAACGCATCAACCTCGATGGGCCAGTGCCAGTCAACGTAAGTGCCCTAATAGATGGGCGGTTACGGCCGCTGAACGCAGCGCTACCAAATTACCGAATGTCGTGCGGACAACGTGTCCACGTAAATGCTACTAACTAGCATCGATCGGGCTTACGGGGCTTTAGGTGGCCGACAGTTTGACTAAGGCCCGATTTCACCAATGAAACTAATCGCGATTAGTTTAAACTAAACCGAAAACTGGGCGTTTAAAATTTAAACTAAGTTAAGCTAAACTACTCGTAGTTTAGTTTGTAGTGGTGAAACGCAAAGTGAAGCTCTAATTTCGATTAAACGCATAAACTGAGTTTAGTTTAACTAATTGCGATTACTTTCATTGGTGAAATCGGTCCTAAATAGACTTTTTGAAGTAAAAAAAACTTTTTAACAAAAAATTCAACCGACGAAAAAGAACTTAAAAGCAAAAAATAAATAAACCTTTTAAGTCTTGAGTATTGAGCTTATTTACCTACATAAAATATCAAATTCTATATAAACTTATTTTGAGTCGGCGCCAAACAACAATCTGATTATATAAATTCTTTAAGTACGTAGATATGAAGAAGGCTAGCTGTAGATAATTAATCATTTTATTATTTACCTACACTTCTTGGCACTGAGCCGATGATGTAACCATCCTTCCATGAGGTTCCCAGGATATTGACCAGTTGAGGTTACCTCCAATATTCTAAAGACGTCTTTTCTTCAAAGCATATTAAGTGATATCTGTCACTAAAACCAGTTTTTTATATCTAACTTCTAATATTTAGGAAAGATATGGTTTCCATCATCAGCTCAGTTTCATGATATGATGATTCCTAAATGCAAATACCTGATTAAGTTATGAAAAGTAAACAGAAACAATATTCGTGTCCAATTTTCGAGGTTTTCTCTCAATTTTATCAGGATTCCATGATCAGATCCTGATGTCCTTAACATGGGGCTACCCTTGAGGTATACCCTATCTAACAAAAATATAATCATCAAGATCGGTTCATAAATCACGGAGTGAGGGCTGAACATACACAAAAAAAAAATACAAATACATACGGTCGAATTGAGAACCTCCTCCTTTTTTTTTCGTCGGTTAAAAACTTATTTAGGCACTTTAGGCAATTTTGGGATGGGAAAAAGGACTGAACTCGCGTGACCGCTCAAATACATATCATAGAGATTTGTGTGTATACCCAATGATTAATACGTAGGCACGTTTCTTTTTTTTTTTTTTTGGGGGGTGGGAAATTATCCTATGACTTCTTCCGCTCTAGGGTGGAGCGGAAGGAGGGCGTCTCAGACTCTTACTGACTAAAACCCACCCCTGTTCCTCTTTGCCTTGAGTGCCCAGGGGCGAGGTAACTCTTTCGAATTTATCCTCAACCCCCGGCCAGGCATCGGCCATGATGGGCCCCGTCCCTATTGCTGACAACTCTTTGAGGCGCGCGTGGAACACTACGCGCCGTCGACTCTCGGGCCTGGTGCTGATCGGGCGGTGAGTTACCCACTACTCGCCGTCCGCAGGCCCGGGTCTACGGTGGCCGGAGATCGTCTCGCGGCGCCCGAAGCCCCTGGCGGCTCCTGCGGCGGCTGCTGCTGAGGGCGTTAATGCGACTCGGCTGTTGTTGACTCTCCCTAACGTATGCCGCCTCCCTCTTCGCGAGCATTACTGCTTCGCAGAAGGAGGAGACGGCTTCCCATTCCCTCTCGCTCCGTACCATGGCCTGAACTAGGGCACGGCGCGAGAGGTCACTGCCGCCTATCGCATCCACGAGGACACGGCGGTGCTCTGCCCAAGCGGGGCAAACCTCCACCGTATGCTCCACCGCGTCCTTTGGGCGATCCTCGCAGTGGAAACACCCGGGGGTCACCTCCGCCTTGATCCGACACAGGTACCTCCCGAAACAGCCATGTCCGGTGAGGCCCAGCGTCAGGTGGAAGGTGAGGGCGCCTTGGCGCCTCTCCAGCCACTCCTCAAAGAGGGGCACTACCGCCGCGATGGTGGCGTGCCCAGCGCTGGGTTGCGACAGTCGCTCTCTCCATGTCACCATGAGATCCTGCCGGAGCTCTGTCCGCCGAGCCGCGAGGTGTCGCGGCAGCGGAGTTTCGCCCCGGCGTTTTGCCTCCTCGCGCCACTCATACAGGTGCGCGAGGATTTTTGCATCCAGATCGCACGGTGACAGACCGGCAAGGAGGCTCGCAGCCTCACGGGAGACCGTGCGGTATACTCGGATCATGCGGATCGCCATGACCCTCTGGGACGCGTTCATCTGGCGAGCTGATCGCTGCCTCAATGAACGCGCCCACACCGGTGCCCCGTAGAGGGCCATGGACCGCACGATCCCCGCGTATACGTAGGCACATTGGGCACTTTTGAGATGGGGAAAAAGCACTGAGTTCGCGTGACGGTCACGCAAAGTTGCGCGGTCACGTGAAGCTAAGAAGTTTTCATTTCTGACGTGCAGTCCCATGACTGTCAGTTTTTTGGAATATTCTTCATGGGAGCTATGTTTTTAGGGTTCCGTACCCGAAGAGTCCAACGGAGCCCTATTGCTGTCACTCACGTGTCCCTTTGTCCGTCTGTCTGTCTGTCTGTCTGTCTGTCCGTCGTCTGTCACACAGGTTTTACAGCCAATCGGCTGGAGCAACAGTCTTAAAATGTTCACAGTATAAGCATCTTGTTGACACAAAGCCATACAAATAGTCAAAAATACATTTGGTACGGAACCCTAAATGTGCGAAGTCCGATACGCACTTGGCGGTTTTTTTTTTAACCTTCTAAAGTATTGGCGATTTTTAAGCAGATTTTTGAAAGATTTGTCTATTATATAAGAAAATTCTAAATATTAATTGAAGAGTAATAAAGTTCTGGAGAATTTCAGCTAAATAGAACTTACTTTAATCTAAGTAAGATTGACAAAATTTATTCCCTTCGACAAGGGTTAAATATTCATGAAAATAGCGTGCCGTTTATTCCAGTAATAGGATTTGACGTAACTGAAAAGTGCATAAAAATAATAAAAAAACCTTTTATGAAATATTTCCGGCGGCAATTTCAATCACAGCACGGTAAAATTAGATAAATTGACAGAAAAATGACGACACACTTACATCGCTGAACAATAAAAAGTTATTTGCAATCCGTTGCATTAAATCTACCAAATTAGATATCCAAATAACTGGCAACGCAAAATCTATAAATAAAAAAAGCACAATGAATTTCAAAAATAACGTGGAAAATCAAAAGTCATTAATGTCCAATAAGTTAAAAAGTTGAGAGACGGCTATAATAAATCATTTTGTATTACATCTCTGTACCAATTTTTCCTAGTCTTTTTTCATCAATTTAACACGAGCAAAAAGTGGCACTCAATTGTAAGGTTTACGCTGCGTTACAATTTTTTTTCTTTTTTATTATGAGCAACCCGTTTAATATTTTCGGCCAATCAGCGGCGGCGGTTGGCGGTCGCGCAACGCCCTCCGCGCTCGCGATTGGTCGATGAGCGGTACAGATTGTGCGATGGCGGGAAACGGATTTAAGTCTATGGCATCTCATTCTTACAATCGATAGGGCAGTGCCGCAGGTTCGGTATCGATATCGATTTTGATAATAATAAACTCAATTGATGAATTTCCTTATATAATAATAATAATAATAATAAAGCCATTTATTCCAAATCTCACTTTCGATATAGATAACAATGTTTATTAGTAAGTTGTTGCTTAAATATATGAAGGGTTACTTAAAATTAATGTTAGTATTATTTATGAGAATTGGACCCCTGTTTGGGTAAAGGCCTCCTCCATCCTTTTCCATGACTCCCTGTCCTTGCCTGACTTTATCCAGTCGTTTCCTGCGACTTGTGTTATGTCATCAGCCCACCGTCTCAATTGTCGACCAACATTCCTTTTCCGCATTGGTCCTTTCCATCGTGTTGCTTCAATGGTCCATCTTCTGTCTGGGTATCGTAAGATGTGTCCGGCCCATCTCCACTTAAGCAAGAGTGCGTGCCTGAGAGCATCGGTGATTTTAGTTTTTTGACGAATGTTTTCGCTCTTAATTTTATGTACTAATTCTCAACATACTCCTTTCCATTGCTGTTTGACTGCATTTTATTTTTTGTTTTATTTTATTTGTAAATTAACCTTATATAATATGAATACCCAAATGCCTGGTTGGTTTTCTTTAAGGAAGATTGAATGATCAAAATGAAATTTAAATTTTGGGGGTTTTAAATTGTGAGTTTTTAAAAGCTTTCTTGTTCAGTGTTCGAATTTTTAGGCATCGTATTTTAGGGTTAATTGGAAGAATTTAAAATGTGTTTTAAAGAGCCCTGACTTTATAGGAAGTTCTTTCATACATTTTGAATGTGTTATGCGACTTCATTTTAAGTTTTCATACGAGACTACCTATCCAGCCTAAGTATATTTGTACTCAGCGAGGTAGATAGACAACTCCGCCCTTTCGTTCTATATTATTCATATCATAAAGGCCATTTCTCGTAATAAATAAAAGCCGTTAAAAATTAAAATCGCAATCACTCCTCAACGACACTCAATGTCAAAAACTCGTTAAAAATAAGGAAAACTAGAATACCACTCTTAGTGTTTTATCTATATATACGAGTACCTACTAGCTTCTGCCAACGGCTTCGCCCGCGTGGAATTACTACTTCCCCTGTTATAAACTTTTTCACCCCCTTAATGGTTGAATTTCGAAAAACCCTGTCTTATTGGATACCTACTATGCACAAAGAATACACCCTCCAAATTTCATGTCTCTAGAACCAGCAGTTTAGGCTGTGCGTTGATATATCAGTCAGTCAGACTTTGAATTTTATATATACAGACTAGTGATCGCTCGGTGATCGAAATTCGACCATAATTAATTTAAATTCCAAGTTTGCATGTTATTAAGGTTTTATTGTCAAAGACCATAAACATGATATGACATGACATGATTATGAACCATAAACAAAAGAGAATATACAAAAGAAAAGACTTGCTGTGTGTTAAGAGTCTCTCACTCTAACTGGCCTATATAAAATTGTCCGATAGCAGGGCAAAAGTCCCTTTTCTTTCGATTCTGTTCTCAACTGTGGGGCAGTCCTTTCAGTACGAGTAAGTAACAAACAATGTGCGGAAAAATAATCATTAATTTTATCGACACTTCCCCATCACTAGTGAACTAAACGTCTCAAGCGTACCTCTTCACGCAGACGACCAATTTCATCAGCAATACATTGTGGCATCATTACTCGCTTGTTGGGACTTGGGACGAATCGCCGTAATTTAGTTGTAATCACGCATAACATCGAACTACGTAATTGGATCTCGAATAATTATGGTTCAAGTAGTTTTATACTGAATAGGTTTTGATGTTGGGGTATAAATATGTATGCTGGTATTATTATCTACCTTGTTGGTATATACTTCTTGATTTGTCTTAACTGCCTCGTTGGTCTTGTTGGTCAAGCGCTACTGATGAGCTTGAGATCGTGGGTTCGATTCTCGGGGCTGGCAAAGTGTCATATTGTTTTTCTGTCTGGATTTTCTCAATAGCAGCCCAGAACCCGAATTTGTGAATGATTATTAACAAAAGAATCGCCTCCTACTATTAGATATAATAGGACTCAACATAACTGGCAAAATTTCGTCGCTCAAGTTCAACAACACTTACCTAAGTATTTTTTTTGTCAAAATTCGTTACGTATGTCATTTGATAGGAAATTAAATGACGCAGCTTTTGTCCATCCATACAAGAGGATTTCAACAAACGGTGACGCGTAATTTAAAACCAATAGCAATAAATATGTCTCCACAAAAATTTTCGATTTTGACTTACCTACGTGGTGTTAGAACCTAAGCGACAATTATGGCTAAATACGATGATGTTATGTGTTTAGGCGCTATTAACTGCCAATGACCTTGAGTGGCTAGCTTGCGTGTTCTGTGCTGAGCTCAGGTAGTAGGACTCTCCCATCGAGGAGCGCTATCCGAAATTAGCAGCATTATTAATTTATTACATACATAAAACAACAGGTTTTAGAATAAAACACGTATACTAAAATATAAATAATTAAATGATCTTTAAAATGGTAAAGGTTTCATAAAAATACGCTTTATTGTTTTTGCGTGATTCTAATTTTTTATCCGCGTTAGACATAACTTTACAAATTAATTACACTATGTTATAAAAATATAATTTCAAATATTTACAGATCAAATTACGACGGAAATTGTCTAGAATAACATTGTTTTCTCAAAGAAATAAGACTAGTCGTTTAGACGTGATGTTCAATTAAAAACCATTAAAAGTCGTATAACTGCGCCTTAAGGCCCTTCTCGCGGTCCAGTGGCGCCCTCATTGAATAAAAAATCGTAGCATAGCACAGAAAATAAACATTAAAAAATCCAACTTCACGTTTGTTACAAAGAGGATAAAGAATTTTTATCCTCTTTGTAACAACCAAAAACGGCCGTTTCTGACACTTTTGCCTACTACTTTGGATGCGAAATATTTTGAGACCTGTTTTAACAACATAAAAATTCTTTATCCTCTTTGTAACAAACGTGAAGTTGGATTTTTTAATATTTATTTTCTGTGCTATGCTACGATTTTTTATTCAATGAGGGCGCCACTGGACCGCGACAAGGCCCTTAACCCGCATTCATACGGCCTACCAACGCCGAACGTTATTTCAAGTTAATTCGCTTTTAAACGTTGCGCCCACTGAAGTCTAATGATGCTTATTACAAATGATAGATGAAACACAAACTACCTAGCTGTTGAGGTATCACACGATCTTAAACTTTACCTACATAAAAAAAATTGCTTACGGCACATATTACTAAATGTTAATAAGAACTAGTTTTGTTTTCAATTAGTGTGTCATTATTGCAAGGTAAACAGGAAATTTTAAAGGCTTTAGCTTAGTTTAAAAAGAAGCACAGAAAGCAAATCCAATCCACTGGTCAAATAATACAAAGATAAATTAAATTTTACTGCTCATTTGCCACCTAGCGTCGAGTAGCTATACTAAAATGACCATTGGTGAAGTAACGGTTATGGTAATTGTTATTTGCCACTAGATAGCGCCTTTATAAATTTAAGAGTTTAGTTCCACTCTTTACACACAGAATGCGCTAAAATATTTAATTTCATTCTGTTGTTATCAATTTATTATTGAATGTCGAATACTCGCAATAATAATATGAAATTTTAGTGTAGATATATTGGCTTGTGACCTATGTTTATGCCGATATGAGCTATGACGCACCACCGCGCATTAGATATGTAGATAGTGGTGCAGGTGGTGGTGGTGGTGGTGGTGGTGGTGGTGGTGTGGGTGGTGTGGTGTAGTGGTGGTGGTGGTGGTGTAGTGGTGTGGTGTGTGTGTGTGTGTAACTCGAATCGAATTAGGTAGGATGTAGAAACTTGATTTATTTTTCACGCTGCGCTTGATTGATTTGTTTTTTTGTGTTTGACGCGAATATAATTCTGTAAAAAAGTGGCAGAGTTAGTTTACACTTTATTATTAAATAATAAAAATATACTAAATTTTAGTGGTAGGTACCTACACTAAATAATGTCTATCAAATGTTTGCTCTACGTTTTCTATAATTAATCATAATAATAATAATAAAAGTTGTTCTCGTCTAGCTAACGGTGAATACTTGCATAGGCACAACCTTGTAGCCAGGATTATCCATCAGCAACTTGCTCTGAAGTACTCTCTTGTGGAATCGGAAGTGCCGTACTACAGATATGCGCCCGACCCAGTTCTCGATAATGGTCATATCTCATTGTACTGGGATCGGTCCATCATCACTGACAGGACTATTGTAGCCAATAAGCCTGATATAGTGGTGGTGGACCGAATCGAGAGGCGTGCAATGATTGTTGACATTACCGTCCCACATGACGAGAACCTCGTGAAAGCCGAGAAAGATAAACAAATCAAGTATATTGACTTGGCTCGCGAGGTTGTCGACATGTGGGATGTGGACTCAGCGATCATTGTACCGATAGTCGTGTCAGCCAATGGCTTAATAGCCACGAGCCTCGATCAACACCTCAGGAGGCTCTCGTTAGGCGGCTGGATCAAGGGCTTGATTCAGAAAGCAGTACTTCTGGACACGGCTCGCATTGTCAGGCGGTTCCTCTCTCTGGAGCCCTGACCGCCGGTAGCTTGGACCCTGTTCCCGATACCGGTGGGCTACTATTTTTTATATTTTTAAATGTTTTTTATATATTCTTTTTTAAGAAATATTTAAAAATGTATTTAATATGTTAAAAAATTAATAAACGAAATAATAAAAAATAGGAAGTGCACAGAGTTACAAGAGGAAATCACGAGAGCTTTGAAAATGAATAGAGTCACAATAGTTCCAATAGTACCTAGTATCAACAACTATTTAAAACAATATTTTATAGTTTTAATGCACTCAATCTAACCAAATACACATACATAACACTACAAAAAGCTGCCATGTTAAACACTTGCCGAATAGTTAGAATTTTTTTACAACTATATTAGATTACTAGCTGCGCCCCGCGGTTTTGCCCACCTAGACCGGAATAAAAGCCTATATGTTAATCTAGGCTATAAGCTATCTACATACAAAATTTCATCCAAATCGGTCCAGCCGTTTGAGCGTGAAGAAGTAACAAACATACACACTCACAAACTTTCACATTTATAATATTAGTGGGATCAGTAGGATAACGTCACTGCAGTACAATAGGATATAGATAAACATCCTGTATATTTAGATAAGAAACTTAAATCTTTGTTTTCTACGCTTTGCTACGATTTTTATTCAATGAGGGTGCCACTTGGTGGCTATATACGCCTTAATTGAAAATCATTAGGCACTTGTCCCACCGCCGCGCCGGCGAGAAGCGAGTAACTCGTTCCTAGTTTGAAAGCTCTACTAGCTTCAAACTAGGAACGAGTTGCCGAGCAGCGAGTAGCGAGTGGTAGTTCTAATAGTTTTGTCGCTAGGTTATAAACGAGTTTTCGAGTACGACGGTCAATTTCTCGCACCACTTGTTTGTCGCTTCCTCGCCGGCTCCTCACCATCATTAGACCCCAGGCACCTCCTAGTGAAAAAAATGCTTTTCAATAGATATCGAATGAGCCCAAACGAGATGGTGCTATCTTGTTTGGTTGCAGAGATCCTTTGGCCACCTCCAAACTCCATCATCAGATCCTGGGTACCACTAAGTGTAAAATCACTTTTCAGTACACATCGAAAGAGTTCAAACATGATGGTGCCATTTTGTTTGGTTGAGGAGATCCTAGGCCACCTTCCAGCTCCATCATCAGACCGGCTTCATAGCACCATATTATTGCATTAGGCACCTAATTTTTGTAATGCAAGTTTCAAGACCAGAAAGTTTTTTAAAAATGGGTTACAAATTTGTAGTACACAAAACCGAAGCAAGTTAATATTAAGTTTGTAAAAAAAACTTTTTTACAAAAAAATAGAACCGACTTCCAAAAAAAGTGCAAAATAACTTTAATTTCGGAAGTTGGTGTTTCTGGTTTTGTGTCTTCGTTTTGACACCGACTTCGGAAATTAAAGTTATTTCGCACTTTTTTTGGAAGTCGGTTCTATTTTTTTGTAAAAAAGTTTTTTTTTCACTATTTAGTTGTGGTTCCCCATTAAACTGTGTTAACAATTCATAGACATACGATCGCAGCAATCGCGGTTGATTTGCTGTAAATTTTTGAAGAGTTCCGCTGTCTGTCTTCGAAACCCATCATCAGATCTATATGAAATTGGAGTGGGACCATTTCGGAACAAACCCCTTTCGAACAAAAAAAGAATTTTGCAAATCCGTCAATAAATGACGGAGTTATGCCCGAACATACATAAAAAAAAGCACACAAGCTCTGCTTAGCTTGGGACTAGATGGCGTTGTGTGATAGTTGTGGAATATTATTATTATTATTATTATTTATTATATACTCGTATATATTCTAAATTATTTATTTACGTTACTCGCTCGTATTTGGGTGATAGAAATACACCTGTATAGCAAATTTCAACTTAATCGGGCCTTCGATCTTAAAACATGTACCTGAGTCATGGAAGGGTGCTGAAGTCATTATGATTGTGAAGCCTGGGAAGCCACCGCATGAAGCATCATCATAAAGACCTATTAAAATTTCTCTGTTGCCCGTGTTATCAAAACTATTCGAAAAACTGTTATTGAAACGGTTAAAACCAATAATAGAAGATAAAGACCTTATTTCAAATCATCAAAATGGCTTCAGGGAAAAACACTCAACAATAGACCAGCTGGTACGTAGAATAACTAACATCATTGAAAAAACGCTAGAAAATAAGGATGTAGCGCGACCGAGTTTTTAGATGTCGCGCAAGCTTTTGAGAAAGTTTGGCTTATGGGTCTAATATTCAAGCTCATACGGATGCTACCAAAATTTGCAGATATCCTAGAGTCGTATATAACTAATAGAATGTTTAGAATACGCCAGGAGGACGCATATTCTGAGCTACAAGCTATAAAAGCTGGTGTACCTCAAGGAAGTGTGCTAGGCCCAATTTGGTACTTGTTATACACATGTGACAGTGCTGCAATTATGGCTACCGGATCAAGCCACAGAGAAGCAGTAGAAAAAGTTAAACTAGCTGTGAACAAAGTTTATTCTGACTGTAAGGCAGACCTTTACATTCGCTGTGGAACATAAAAACATACAGAAATGAAATATGACTCTAATCTCAACAAAGATAAAAGAAGGAAAGGTAACGTCTGTCCTACTAATTTCTTTCGCACCATTCTCTCGCAAAGGTTTTACTGTTTTCTTGGAGGATATCTGTATAAAACAATTAATACTACACTCTCAATATACCCAATGCGTAGATCAGCTTGTAAACTATCCGTATGTAAATGGCTTAAAACTCTCGATTATCTGTCAACTGAGAGTCTTATGATGCCTATCCGCTAGATTTCTCTCCTCCACAAGCGTACAATGGTGCCAATTCTGGTTTTCACATACTCAACTTAATTTAGGCTATTGCTATATTTTTCTTGTTGAATTTTGTTGAACTAATATTTCAATACAAATAAGGGTACACGTAAAAACATGTGGACTAAAAACACGGTAAAGCGCAAGGCGTAAACTAGTTCGACATCTCTAAATTAGTTCATAGCTATAGCCGTCCTTTTCTCGTACTGCCTTTTTGTAAAAGATAGCGATTCTCTAATTTTAGTTTAGTTATTGAACAAGAGTATCGGCACCAATATCTCACATATACATACACTCACACGCTACTCACACACAAACACACCCAACATAACATCACACACTCACACATACTTAGATCACATAATATGTCCAGTCTAGATATTTTTTTCTATTTTTTTTTTCATTTTTTTAACTGTACCCAGAATGTAAGTAAATTTCATCACACACTTCGTTTTTTGTTCATTAATCTAAATAATTTGTACATAAGTAAGTATTAATATCAAAGAGACCAAACAGACATAATTTTTTTTTTGGGGGGTGGGAAATCTTTCTATGACTCTCGCTCTGAGTGGAGCGGGAGGACGTGTCAGACTTTTACTGACTAAAACCCACCCCTGTTCCTTCCCTGCCTGAGTGCCCAGGGGTGCGGTAACTCGTTTTCAGAATTTATCCGCTACTCCTAGGCATGCAGGCACCAACCACGATGGGCCCCGTCAGTGGTGGCTGACACTAATCTCTTTGAAGCGCGCGTGGAACACTACGCGCCGTTGACTCACGGGCCTGGTGCTGATCGGACGGCGAGCTACCCACTGCTTGCCGTCCGCAGGCCCGGGTCTACGGTGGCCGGAGATCGTCTCGCGACGTGCTACGCCCGGTACGTCCAGTACCTCTCCTGCGGTGGTAGCGGCCGGGGCCGTGAGGGGCACTCAGTTGAGCTTCCCTCACGCGTCCCGCCTCCGCCTTCGCGAGCATTACTGCTTCGCAGAAGGTGGAGACGGCTTCCCATTCCCTCTCGCTCTGTACTATGGCCTGAACCAGGGCCGGGCGCGAGAGGTCGCGTCACCTATCGCATCCACGAGGACACGGCGGTGCTCCGCCCAAGCGGGGCAGACCTCCACCGTATGCTCCACCGTGTCCTCTGGGCGATCCGCAAAGACCAAACAGACATGGAAATCGAAAGAAGAGTTGCTTGTAAATGGAAAAGATATTGGTCACTTAAGGAGATATTTAAAAGCAAACAGTTTTCTATGACAGTTAAGAAAAAAGTGTTCAACTCGTGTGTCTTGCCATGCCTAACATACGGATGCCAAACTTGGGCACTGAGTCAAAAACAGAGAGGAATGGAAAGAAGTATGATAGGCGTCACGATAAAAGATCGAAGAAGAGCTGAAGAAATAAGATCTATAACTAAGGTGGAAGATATAATCAAGAAAGTAAGACAGTTGAAATGGAGAAGGACAGGACACATGACAAGATACAGTAGGACAAAATGGACACATATTATAACCGAGTGGCAACCACGCGATGGTAAAAATTTGCTCAAGCCCACGAACACATGCAGACTTCATCGACACGTGAATGTTGAGGCAATCCAGCTGCTAGACAACACATGAACATTGGCTCTAAGAAAGTACTACCGACTTTGTAAAAGTTCAAATGGACACTATTCTTAGTTTTAACATAATCTATCACGTAACATTATTAAGGTAGAGTTAAATTGCTTATTTGCATCTTTTAGGAAGAATTTTGTTCTTATCAATATAGTACAAAAATGTATACCTAATTATAATATTTATTACTTACCCACAATCGAGTCTCGATTCACTGTAGTTACACTCGCTGACCAGTGACTACACTAGCTGCGCTTGCGCTGTCACGCTGTATCACACTTTTAATTTTTAAATAACTTTAAGAGGTTAATGTGTTCACTTGTTCAACAGCTTCTTTCTTTGCTGAACGGACTGCAGTAGCAACAGCTTGCAATAACTACTGTGACTGGTATTTAAGTTAGTGCACCCCAATCTCGAGTATTCAAAGGTATGTACTTCCTACTTAATATTTTATATGTGAAAGTTAGTGAGGAATTTTTAACCGACGAAAAAAAGGAGGAGGTTCTCAATTCGACCGTATATATATTTTTTAACCGACGAAATAAAAAGGAGGAGGTTCTCAATTCGACCGTATATATATTTTTTCTTTTTTTTTGTGTATGTTCAGCCCTCACTCCGTTATTTATGAACCGATTTTGATAATTATTTTTTTATTGGGTAGAGTGCACCACAAGAGTGGTCCCGTGTCAAGGAAGTCAGGATCTGATGATGGAATTCTGATAAAATTGAGAGAAACCCTCGAAAATTGTGGGCTCAAATAGTGTTTCTGCATGTATGTTCAGCCCTCACTCCGTTAGTTATGAACCGGTTTTGATAATTCTTTTTTTGTTAGATAGGGTATACCTCAAGAGTAGTCCCATGTCAAGGAAGTTAGTATCTGATGATGGAATTTTGATAAAATTGAGAGAAACCCTCGAAAATTGTGGGCACGAATAGTGTTTCTGCTTGTATGTTAAGCCCTCACTCCGTTAGTTATGAACCGATTTTGATAATTCTTTTTTTGTTATATAGGGTATACCTTAAGGGTGGTTCCATGTCAAGAAAGTCAGGATCTCATAATGGAATCCAGTTAAAATTGAGAGAAACCCTCGAAAATTGTAGGCACGAATAGTGTTTCTGCTTGTATGTTCAGCCCTCACTCAGTTTGTTCATCATCATTCTCCTGCCCTTATCCCAATTTATTTGGGGTCGGCGCAACATGTCTTTTTCTTCCATACTCCTCTATTAGTCGTCATCTCTGTAGTCACCCCTTTTTTACCCATATCCTCTTTCACACAGTCCAACCATCGTTTCTTTGGCCTTCCCCTACTCTTATAGCCATCCACATCCATACACAAGACTTTCCTCACGACATTTTCTTCATTCCTCCGCATCACATGCCCATACCACGACAACCGATTTCCACACAACTTTTCAGTCAGCGGTGCCACTTTCAGACTTCCTCTTATATACTCATTCCTAATTCTATCCATGCGCGTAACACCACACATCGCTCTTAGCATTCTCATTTCAGCTACATGCAATTGCTTTTCATTCATCCCTTTTGTGGCCCAACATTCTGAACCATACAAGACAGCAGGTCTGACCATTGTTTTATAAATCTTCCCCTTAAGTTTTAGGGGAATGCGGGAATCACAGATAGTCCCGGTGACCTGCCGCCATTTCATCCATCCAGTGTTAATTCTGTGCTTAACAGTCCGATCTATTTCGCCATCGCTTTGCACGAGTGAACCGAGATACCGAAAATCGGAGCAGACTGGGAGAAGCGCGCCATCTAGCACTACAGCTTCAGAACTGGAGAGACCGCCGAAATCGCAGAACATGTATTCAGTTTTGGTTCTGCTGATTTTCAAGCCAACTTTCTCCAGCTTCTGTTGCCATTTCTCCAATCTGCTCTGGATCTCAGGTCCATCTTCACCGACCAGAACAATGTCGTCGGCAAACAGCATGCACCAGGGTGCCTCTTCCTGTATTTCCGACGTAAGAGCGTCCATAATCAACAGGAAGAGGTAAGGACTTAAAGCCGACCCTTGATGCAAGCCTACAGCCACACTGAACTTATCGGTGTTGCCAGCAGCCGACCGGACGTAGGTACTAGATTGTCTGTACATAGCACGAATCAACTCAACATACTTCCCAGGCAAACCTTTCTCTTTCAAGGCCCACCACAACACATCCCGAGGTACCCTATCATACGCTTTCTCAAGATCAATGAACACCATGTGCAAGTTCTTGTGCACACGTCTGTACTTCTCGCACAATTGACGGAGAGCGAAGGTGGCGTCCATTGTCCCTCGACCTGGCATAAACCCAAACTGGTTCGGGGTAATCTCACTCTCCTCTCGCAATCTTTTCTCTATCACTTTCTCCCATACTTTCATAGTATGTGAGTCCTGTACATCCCCTTTATTCTTGAAGATGGGCACTAGCGAACTATTGCACCATTCTTGTGGGATCACTTCTTCATACAACAACTTATTGAAGAATAAAGTCAGCCACATACATCCATCCTCTTTTAAACACTTCCATACTTCCACTGGTATGTCATCAGGGCCCATAGCCTTTCCATTTTTCATACATTGAACTGCCTTTCTTACTTCATCCATGCTAATTTCTCTCAACAAACCCATATTTACTTGTACCTCTTTGAGCACACCACTCCATTCATTCTCTTCGTTCATCAACTTTTCAAAATAAACCTTCCATCGCTCTTTTATTTCGTCATCTTTCGACAAGACTTTACCGAGTTCATCTTTCATACATTTTATATGCATTATATCCCTCGTTCTCCTTTCTCTTAATTTTGTAATCCGGTAGAGCTCCTTCTGGCCTCTAGGGCTGTCCAGTAAATTATATAACTTTTCCTGCGCCTTAGCCCTGGAAACTGCAACCGCCTTTTTTGCCTTCCTCTTACATTCTTTATAAATTTTCTTTTTCTCTTCTTTCAAATTATCATTTCCGGTTTCTACATTCTGCCATACTTTAAACGAAATTTTCTTTTCTTTTAGCATCTTTTGCACATCTTCATTCCACCACCATGTATCCTTTTCTATCATGCCTTTACCTTGCGATTCTCCAAACACATCTTTTGCTACTCGCCTTATACAATCCGCCATCTCTTTCCAACATTCATCCACAGATTTTCCTTCCATATCCTTCATTTCTATCATTTTATCTACCACTTGACTCTTAAACATACTTGCACACTCCTCATTTTCTATCATACGCCATCTGATTTTGGGTGGGGGCCGTTCTTTGTTCCTACTGGACGAGACACTGACTGTTACGTCCATCAATATGAGCCTGTGTTGAGAGACTAAGCCTTCACCTGGCAACACTTTACAGTTTTTGACTGTTTTGAGACTGTTTCGTCTCACCAAGAAAAAGTCAATTTGGGTCGCGTGCTGGCCACTTTTGTAAGTGATCAGGTGTTCGTCTTTCTTTTTGAACCAGGTGTTAGTTATTGCCAGGTCAAAAGCCGAAGCAGCTTGCAGCAATGTCTCGCCATCAGTATTACGGTCTCCGTACCCCCAACCACCATGCACTCTCTCATAACCGTACTTCAGACTTCCTACATGCCCATTAAAATCACCCCCCACAAACACCTCTTCACTCTCCTGTACATTCATCATCACACAATCGAAGTCCTTCCAAAACTTTTCTTTTACACTATCCTCACATCCTGATTGGGGTGCATACGCACTAATAACATTTACTATCATACTCTCCACAACCACTTTAATAGCTATCACTCTATCACTTACTCTTTTAACATCCACCACACATTCTTTTAACTCACTATCCAAAACTATGCCCACACCATTCCGTTTGCCATCACTTCCACAGTAATAAAACTTATATCCTTCTCCTAATTCTCTTGCTTTTGCACCCTTCCATTTCGTTTCTTGCAAACACGCTATATTTATCCGTCGCCTTTTTAAAACATCTGCTAACTCTCTTCCTTTTCCAGTCATAGTACCTAAATTCCAGCTCGCACACCTCAATCTTAATTCTCTCACTCTCCGAGCTTGCGTCTTACATCGCACCCGCCCGTCCTGGTGCGACAACCCTTGTCCATTTCCCACAGGAGCCGGGTGCTGCCCCTGCGCGTCGCCTGTGGGGTACGCCCTAGCCCTATCGCACATCATATTTTTCCAGACCATGATGCAAAAAGGTTTTGGCAAAAGTTTTATAGCCGGCCGCCTGCCTGACGCCAACCCTCCTTGGGAATGCTGTTGTTGGTGGTTTACCCGCCACCGCGCGGGTGGCCCGAGGTGCTTTAGTAGTATGCACTAGGGCTCAAGCTCCCTTAGTCGCCTCTTACGACACCCACGGGAAGTGATGGGATGGTACTATTCTTTTACGTCCGACACCATACGGTACCCTCACTCAGTTTGTTATGAACCGATTTTGATAATTATTTTTTTGTTAGGTAGGGTATATCTCAAAGGTGGTTTCATGTTAAGGCAACCAGGATATGATGAGGGCATCCTGATAAAATTGAGAAAAACCAAAAATTGATAGCACAATAGTGTTTCTGTTCACTTTTCATAACTTGCGGGTAGGTATTTGCGATTAGGGATCACATCATGAAGTTGAGATGATAATGGAAACCATACCTTTGCTAAACAATTAGAAGTTAGATATAAGAACTGTGGTTTTAGCGACAGATATGCTTTGAAAAGACGTCTTTACAATATTGGAGGTAACCTCAATTGGTCAATTATCCTGGGATCCTCAAGGAAGGATGGTTACATCATCAGCTCAGTGGCAAGAGGAATGATAAAAGATTAGAAATTAGCTTCTGAATATTCGGAGTATTAAAAGATGACGCGAGCCACAAAAAAAAACAAAATAAAAAACTTTTTAACAAAAAAATTAACCGACGAAAACGAACTTAAAAGAACTTAAAAGAACTGAACTGAACTTACCTAATTTTGAGTCGGCGCCAAATTTGTAAAATGATTAATTACCTACGTAGAGCCTATTTCATTTCTACGTACAAATAAAATTTAGATGATTAATCAGATTGTTGTTTGGCGCCGACTCAATATTAGTTTATATTAAGTTGGTTATTATAATTATAAGCTCAATACCCAAGAGTTAAAAGGTATATTTATTTCTTGCTTTTTAGTTCTTTTTCGTCGGTTAATTTTTTTGTTAAAAAGTTTTTTGTTACTCTCTCACGCAAAAACTACTCAACGGCTGTTGATAAAATTTACAGTAATATACTCGTAGCTTATACATCTGAAAAATATATAGGCTATAATTTATAATGGGGGGCAGTACTAATTCCACATAGGCGAAGCCACTTTCAGAAGCTTGCTAGCTATTATATAAAACTTTGGCCGTCTTACGTAAATAATAATACTCAGGGCCGCACCAGGTCGCGCGGCTGATAAGCGTTGTGTGCGCATTTGATTATAGTGAGGATGGTCTGGCCGTATTTGAGTTTCAATAGAATAAATGACTAGCTTATTAGTATCTTCTGGTATTTTTACCAATAATGCGAGGCCTAATTCATTACAGCTCAGCTGGCCGGGATTTTTTTCATAACTATACATACATACAGGCTGTAACGAAAACGGGTGGTCATATTATTATAGATACTGCATCTGCCCATGGAAATTAAAGAATTTCAGAAGAAAGATGCAGTGAAATCTAAATAACTGGGACATTAAGGGACCTGCAACCTACTCAGTGTCTCAGATATCCAGGTATAAACCAACATCTGTCTCATTTAGAGAAAGTTCCATTAATAGAGGTGAGAACAGAGGTTATTTCAGATAGATCTAGAGGTGCGATTATTAAATAAAATAACGTACTCGTATTTTGTAAACATTATACTTGAGAATAATGAGAATTTTTATACAATATGGCATTTTTTCTGCAATAAAGACCGAGTTAGAGAGGTAATAAATTGACGTTATCTCAGTTACAGAGGTCGATACCTCTGGGCACACCGCAATTACGGTGGTAAGGCTTTGAGGAGTCGGGCTGGAGAGTCGCCACAGCGTCCTCACCTTCCGCCTGACGCAAGTCCTCACCGGACACGGATGTTTCGGGAGGATCCTGTATAGGATAAGGCGGAGGGAAACGCCGGCTGTCACCACTGTGCGGATCGCCCATAGGACACGGTGGAACATACGGTGGAGTTGTGCCCCGCTTTGGCGGGGCCCCGCTGTGTCCTCGAGGAGGTGATCCGGGGCAGCGGCCTCTCGCGCCCGGCCCAGGTCCAGGCCATGGTACGGAGCGAGAGGGAATGGGAAGCAGTCTCTTCCTTCTGCGAAGCAGTAATGCTCGCGACGAAGAAGGTGGAACGGGTGATGGAGACTCAACAGATTCGCCCTCACGCCTCCAGTAGCAGCCACCGCAGGATACCGCCTCACAGAGATGTCAGCAATAAAATGACTGGGCCCGTCATGGCCGTTGCCTGCCCAGGGGTCGTGGATAAAATCGATACAGAGTTACCGCGCGCCTGGGCACTAAGGTAGGGAAGGAACAGGGGTGGGTTTTAGTCAGTAAAAGTCTGACACGCCCTCCCGCTCCACCCAGAACGGAAGAAGTCATAGAACGATTTCCCACCCCCACAGAAAAAAAGAGGTCGATACTGTAGGAACCCAGGCTCTCTTGTGGCCTGCAGGGTTCCTTGGAGGCTCTTCGAAGTCCCGGGGGCATCGCGTAGCTTGGCGACTCGTTGAACTTGGTGCGAGAGGACTATGTCGAAGGGATCTGACTACGGGCGGATAAGTTAAAGAGCTGAGGGCGACTTCAATTATCTATATTGAAATAAGGCAAAACGATAACATTGGTGCCCCCTTGCCAGGGCTAACTTCTATCTCACTCTAACTGACACATACGTCAAGCCTATCATTTATTCTAATATTCAAACGGTTTTCCAATCTTTCTCGAATATTCTAATCAAACAGTTAAGGCCGGTGCTGTATCTACAATCGTCACAACACCTAGAAAACAATTCTGCAAAAGTGTTATTTAAAATACAGTCTCAGTAAAGAAGTAAAATACATTCGCTGTCTCAATATAAAGGTAATATGACGATATAAAAAACTTTTTACAAAAAAAATACAACCGACTTCCATAAATAACTTTAATTTCGGAAGTCGGTGTTTCTAGTTTGGTTTCTTCGTTATTTGACACCGACTTCCGAAATTAAAGTTATTTTGCATTTTTTTTGTATTATTTAGCCTAGAAGTATTCTATTCACTATTGACTTAAAGACTCCCAGGTTGTAGCTATCAGGAAACACAGACTCCGGTAGGGAATTCTACTCCCTAGCTGTACGCACAATGAATGTGTTCTCAAAACGCTTTGTGCGTAGAGATCAGATACCTAGATGACGCGTTCGCAGACCCATTGCAGAGGTAGAGGACCATACACATTCCAACCTCGTTCGAGGAAGCCCATCAAGGTATATGCGTCATTCATTCTTATCTGTTCCGATATCTTCCCTGTAGGACGCGTGAGTCGTGTGGTATTTCATGTTAAGTCTTGAAATACCGACGCCAAAAAAAAAAGGTGTTTTGATCTGCTAACTAGGGACGAAGGCAACTGGAGAATAAGCTAATTAGGGAATAAGTCTATTTTTCTCAGCATTGATTAGAATAACTAGTAATTGTTTCCTCTATTTTGTCTAGAATTAATAGGTCGGCATTGAGAGAGGGAGAGTGAACCTCATAGTGGTCACTATTTCCCTGTTTTTTTATATACCCTACAAATTCACTATAGCACGGGTAGGAGATTTCATACCCTTCCGGGTTACAATCTAGGTCCCACTTTACCATGTATAAACAAATCCGGAAAAAAAGAACCTCCCATACTACTTTTGATCAGCTCAATCTAATAATTAGTTTGAACTTTAAAATGGCCACAACTGATACTGTAACCTTTATATCGATTTTTATAATGTCAATGTACCTACATGCTTACCCTAAATTAAACTATCGATGATAAACTAAAACGCTTCATTCTCTCGCCCTTATCTCAATTTATTCGAGGTCGTCACAACATTCTCCCATACTACTCTGTTAGTCGTCATCTCAGTAGTTACCCTCCATCCATTGTTTCTTTGGTCCTTCCCTACGACAGATATATAAAGATGGACTGATGATGATATATGATGATGATGATGATTGATGATGAGGTGTGATGATGAGACATGGTAGAGTGTACTACGTCAGCTCGACAAATGGATGTGCGATTAACGCTTGTGCAACAAAACTGTACTGTGACTCACCATAGTTCGAATGCAAGTGTACTGCGTGAGCTCGACAAATGGATGTCCGAACGGTAAGGACTAAGGAGGCGTGCCGCGCTGGTCGCAAAACGATTTGATGCCAGTTTTAGTCATAAGTCGAATGTCAACTGCCGACGTCTAAGCTGCTCATGGTTTTTCACAAAGTGCCGCGTTGTTCAGTGATTGTTTGCAAAAATAACAGCGGAATTGTGAATTACATGAAAGATGGCATCACATTTCACACGTACGAGTAGGTACTAAAATATTATGGTTTTTCTTAATAATTACATTAAATTAAAACTAAGTGATACTGGAAACACCATGAAGTACCAAATCAATTATTTTCAGAACAAAAACATTGCCTGCTCATTACAAATCGATCAATGAATCGGCTGGTCTAATAACGCAATGGATAAGTGTTTTACTGATACTCTCACTCACACGATAGTTTCG
This sequence comes from Polia nebulosa, assembly GCA_951329385.1. Lineage (NCBI taxonomy): Eukaryota > Metazoa > Arthropoda > Insecta > Lepidoptera > Noctuidae > Polia > Polia nebulosa. The sequence goes on along the minus strand of OX589610.1, from coordinate 15,648,005 downwards.
TGAAGTGGCCGCTGCCGACTTTTATGAGTTAGAGATGTGATGTGATGTTTAACTTTTAAAAGGCTATTAAAGCCAGCCATTATTATTATTATTATCACATGGTTAATTAATGTATGAAATGTAAGTTTTTACCATTTTTAATAATTTAAAAATAATTTTAGTTTATTACTAAGCGAAAACGTCGCTTATCTTAATCATTGTGTTTTTCCTCATAGGAGTGAATAATTTTATTCTTTTTGAGCGAAATAGATTTTTGATGATACAGCTTTCAAACCAAGCCATTATGTCAGACTTTATCGAATGCTTTCGCAATGTCGAAGTACAAGACACCGGTAGTCATACCACGCTGGAACTCAGCGCTCATATGTTCTACGATACGGTGTACTTGTTGGACGAACGAGTGTTCAGAACGGAACCCGAACTGCTCGTTGGGAATGAGGTTATTGGCTTCGGCATAATCTTTGAGCCGCTTGTAAATAGGCTTTTCGTAGATTTTGCCGAGAACATTGAGTAAGCTGATGGGTCGGCAGCTGGAAGGGTTAGACGGGGGCTTGCCTGGTTTGGGAATACCAATGACAGTGGCCTGCTGCCATGCTTTGGGGAAAATATTATTGCTTGTTGCTTAAGGCGCTATTGAAGACGGCGGTCATAAGCATAATAAGTTAGGCGGGGAAGAGTTGGATTACTCTGTTAGTGATGCTATCAGAGCCTGGGGTTTTTCTGAGCTGGAGCATTTTGATGATGTCCTCCACCTCGTCAGGGGTGACGGGGTGTAGATGGAAGCTCTCCTTTCAACTTCAGTATCCACCATGTCAAGGTGGGCCTGGTCAGTTGGTTGAGAGTTGGAAGAGCATTGGGACTCTAGACTCTCGGGCTAGGCACTCCGCTTTTTCGAGTTGTCAAAAGCGTTACTCTTATCGGGCGAATGAGAGGAGGCATGGAAACTTCATCCTTGGAACGCAGCTTCCTCTGGAGGTTCCAGAAGGCCTGATGGGTGGGCTCGAGTTTACTCAACATCTTATCCCAACTCGCAAAACGATGCTCAGTAATACGTTCCTTATAAGTGCGCTGTAAGTTGCGCATGTGAGCCTTGTTTGCGTCGCAGGGAAAGCACTGCACGCACGGATGGCTGCGTTCTTCTCGGTTATCAGATTCCGTACATCACCCGGGAGTTTCCAGCGGCGGTCTTCCTTCACTGGAACCACCTTTGAACAATCGTTCAAGACAGATTGTACGTGATCCGTAAGCTAGTCGATCGCTACTGTCGTGTCAGCGACTGAGTCTATATGATCAGGGATGGAGTCCAGGTGAACCGACGTGGTAGATTTCAACCGGTCGCTTACTTTCTTCCAGTCGGTAATCACTTGGCTGGGGTCTGTCGTGCGGTGTTCCGCAGGGCTCGGTACTAGGCCCACCCCTGTGGAACATCGGTTACAACTGGGTGCTGAGGGGCGAGCTCCAACCGGGAGTGGACCTGACGTGTTACACGGACGACACGCTGATCACGGCCCGGGGGAGCTCGTACAGGGAGGTAGCGTTGCTGGCGACGGCTGCGGTCTCACAGGTGGTGGGTCGCATACGACGCCTGGGGCTGGAGGTAGCCCTCAACAAGTCGGAGGCCATGGTTTGTCATGGCCCTCGACGGGCGCTGCCACCGGGATCACACATCGTGATCGAGGGAGTCCAAATCGCTGTCGAGTCCACCATGAAGTACCTAGGATTGGTGCTCGACAGCCGATGGGACTTTGGGCCGCATTTTCGGCGGTTAACACCTAAGTTGATGGAAGCCGCGGGCGCGCTCGCAACGCTGTTTCCCAATCTGGGGGGCCCGAGCACCGCCTGTAGGCAGTTGTACTTGGGGATCGTGCGATCCATGGCCCTGTACGGGGCCCCAGTGTGGGCTTCTGACCTGACGGCCGGCAGCACCGCGATACCGCGGAGACCGCAGAGGATGATGGCCGTCAGGGCTACCAGGGGATATCGCACGATCTCCTACGAGGCGGGTTGTGCACTGGCCGGATCTCCGCCCTGGAATTTGGAGGCGAGAGTCCTCGGCTCGCTGTACCGGTGGCGCGAGGAGGTGCGGACGCGGGACGGTGAACCGATGCAGCGCGAGATCGAGTTGCGTCGGTCACAGCTCCGCGAGGTCATGGTGGCGGAATGGCGGGATAGACTTTCGCGCCCTACAGCCGGCCTTGCTACCGTCGACGCGATCCAACCAGTGCTCGATGAATGGCTCGGGAGGAAGCACGGCTCCCTGTCGTTTCGAGCGACGCAGGTGCTTTCGGGGCATGGCTGCTTCGGAAAGTACTTGTGTCGCATAAACAGGGAGCCGGACGCTCGGTGCCATCACTGCACCGACTGTCGGGAGGACACGGCGCAGCACACACTGGCAGAGTGTGCCGCATGGGAGGAGCAGCGCCGTGCCCTCGTATCCGAAGTGGGCCCCGACCTGTCGCTGCCGGCCGTCGTTCGTTCGATGGTCGAGAGCACCGAGTCGTGGGATGCGGTGATCTCCTTCTGTGAAGCCGTAATTTCGCAGAAGGAGGCTGCGGAGAGGGAGAGGGAGGCCGTGGCCACTCTCCCGATCCGCGGCAGGCGTAGCGGGCGTCGGCGGAGGGCGGACAACGCCCTCTTCCAGCCCCCCTAAGTGGGTCCAGAGGGCCGGCGGACTCGGGGTCATCCGCCGCCTCCCATCCAGCAGGACCCGAGGCGGCGGCGCGTAGTGTTCCACGCGCGCCCCTATTAGACGTCGCGGGGAGAGGACACCTCACTCTCCCCGCGAGCCAGAGGTGGCCCGCATGGGCGGGCCGGCACTAGCCGGGGATCACGGAAGTCGTATTAGCTCTCATGATCCCCGGTCCAAGTGTGGGACGGAACACCGGGGTGGTTTTTAGTCATTAAGAGTCTGACAGACCCCTTCGCCTGCCCCAGGCGAAGGACATCCATCAGGATATTCCACCCCGGCAACAAAAAAAAAAAAAAAGGTTGACTAGGGTCGGGTTGACCCGAGCTAGCCCAGATGCATGATCACAGGGCGGTGATCCGAGTGAAGTTCGTGTATTGCTTCTATCGAGTGCAAATGGAGGTTTACATTCTTTAGTAGCGCCATATCGAGAATATCGGGCGTGTGATTGGGATCCTGGGGGAAGTGGGTACACTAGAATAGAGACATATAGGATCTTAAACCATAGAACGTAGCACCGTCGTGTGTAGACTCATTGGATATGTACCTACTTTCTAACAAGTGTCATTAAACTAGGTGGTGACTAATAGAATCAGAAGGGTACCATAGATACTGAACAAGAAAGTGCCGTTTTGTGTTGACTAAAACTATAGTTCCTAGGTATAGTCCATGATCTGATGTTGGGTCTGGACGGTCATCATAGGAAACCCTCAACCTAACAATGTAGGCCGATGAGATAAGGCTAATTAGATTTTTTTTGACAAGTTATAGCACAGGGCGTATAGATTCGCAGTGCTATTCAGTAAAATCTCACCGTGAAAACTTAGGTGGAGTGAGCTTGAAGTGAAGTGAGCTGTCAGTGCTACTAGGGATGGCGAAACATTAAATTTTCTATTTATCGACAATCGAGTTACCAAATTATTATTTAAATGCTGAATTTAAAGAAATTTTCAAATTTATAAAAGAACTATGTGTATGCGTGTGTGTATGTGTCTAAACATTACCTATAACTATTAAAACATGAAAATAAACCATTTTACTTAATTGATTTTTTATTTATATTACTGGACTAGTGGTGGCCGTGGAAGGTCGTTGTCGCATTTTAGGTGGACGAAACGCAACCGTTTTTCCGACGACGAAAATGGTTGCAGAAAACGGTAGTCGTCGCAACTGGTTTGAAGACGGCTTAAAAGGCGAAACTATCGTCGGTCGAGTTAAATAGTTGCAGTTTCTTATAACTACTCACACTATCTCAGTTATAATAGATGCCGAATGTAAGTATTTCATCATGAAATCATGACATTTGGCATCAATTCTAACTGAGAGAGATGTTTTGATGATATAAATGAATATAATTGTATAAATACATACTTGCTACGGCCGCGAATCAAATTCTGACCAAGATACAACCTGACACTGACCTGCAAATTGCAAAAAAGGTTAGAAAATTGGAGCCTGGAGCTTCCTTCTTAACGCGAATGCTCCGCTTATACCTACTGTATAGTACATTATGTGGTCAACTCACAAAGAAAGCAAAGAGAATTCGGAACAAGAAAATATAAAAATACATTGTTTGTTGTTAGATGGATTATTGCCAACTGATGATTTTTACTTTATACGATATTATAGGGCAAAACATGTAGGTACCTACTTATGCCATTTTACTAAACATCTTGTAGAACAGACATCAATTTGTACCTAATGCACTCGTGATTTAAAAATAAAATATTTTTAATTTAGACCGAAATGCAATCAATCCGTGACGCACGCAGCAATGTTTCTTGAAAAATCAATTGTCGTAAGTGCAACGTGCAACAGGTTCCAGAGTTGTTCATTCGCTACAATTTAAATATTGTAAACATTTTATCAATTCAATATGCTAGGGAGACTTAAGCGAGTGTGATCAACCTGATCGAGAGCGTCTGGCACACACAGATTAAAACTGAACCTCCCTACTTACTACATATTTTACGTCGTTAACCTAAAACCTGCGTAGTAACTTACGTAGTAATTGCCAATAATCAATTAGTAGGTAGGTACCTACTCATCCTCACGATCATACTTATTTAGAACAAATCTTGTTGACACAGACCACAATACCACACCACCGCATATTCGGTTATAGAACATTTCGCGCAGCACGGGTGAGCGCTCGTCCAATGACTCGTAATGGCGTCATGGTGACAGGACAGCGGGATCTATCACCGCGGTGATCTTTCACCCGATTCTGGTGAAAGCGAAGCGCCGGTGAGCCTTCACCAGCGCGCCGGTATGCGGCTGACATCGGGATCTATCACGAGAATCGGGTGATAGGTGATAACTCACGCGAATTTGAGAGCAAAAGCGCGGGAAAACCGAGTTTTTTTTTTTTAGTCTTGGAATCTTCCTTGTACCTACCTACATTCATAAACCATTTTCGTGTCTAAAAAAATAATGACTTAGCACATAACTCTAGCCCCCATTATTGTGTTGAAAAACACAAAAAGGTAGATTTTTGAAATATTTCAATATTTTAAAATTATTCTATTTTGTGCAATTTTAATAATACACTAAAATATAGGAATTTATGGACAAACATTTCTATGTCAATTGTTTTGTTAGGGTAGCTATCATTTAGTTTTGTTGTGTTTTCCTACAAATAATTAATCAACAGACCATAGCATAAAAACCCAGACGTCTGGTAACTTTAGATATACATAAGACAGCTGGACTGCACCTTCGGCGATCAATCGCTTAAAATAGTAGGTATTTACTGTCATTTTTGACAGTAAATACCTACAGGGATCTATCACGCGTGAGCGCAAAACGCGGGAAAGTTTGAGCTTTTTTTTTTGGTCAGCATTCAGAATTTGTATAGTTAATTTTTTTTAGATATTTTCGTGTCTAAATCCTAAAAATAATGACATAGCACCTAGCCCCAAACCCCCAACTAATATACTAGTACCTGGATGACCGATATTTTTTGGTAAATTTTATCACTTTTTTGGAAATGAAACATATAGATCGGTCTATCGGCGTAAGTACATATTATTTTAATATTAGATATATATTTGGTGCAATTTTAATTTTTTGTTAGCGTAACATATGTTCTTAGCTACATAAGTTTAGGTACCTACTAACAGGTGTAGGTACTATATTCGGCAATATTAGAATGCTAATAAGGGCTCACTGACTGGGCCTGTAAATTTTTATTGCCTTGGAACATGATTCAGACAAAGTGAACGAATAAGTACAGCGTTTATTTATTTGTTAAATAATGAAAATAGTTGAGTTTCGTAAGTGCCTATCCATTACTAAGGTTTTATTATTAATTACTTAGATCCAAATCTTTTAAATCCGCCCTTTTAGTTCAAAAATTAACTTGCCTCAGATACCTAATTAGTAGGTAGGTAAATAATTTGGCGCCGGCGCGAGGCGCCGCCGCGCCGGTGACCGCGTAAAAGTAAACAAAATTATTCAAAACCGCAAGTAAAAAGCTTTTGCAAGTGTGATGGCATGATTGAAACTTAGAATCTTAAAAAACGCATTAGCAAAAGTTAGCAGTAGGTCATTCAACTGACATCAGCTGTGTGTGCGTAGAACTCGTCTGTCGCTGGAACGTTTTGTGGTTACCTACATATATTAAATATAAAATTACTAGGTTAGGTTTATTAATATTAAAGTAATTAGAGTGATTCTTTTAGACATATAATTTAATATTCTAATTAGGGTATCTGAGATTTTGCGCTTTTGCGCGAGATTTTCCGTTACATAGTGTACAATGTTCCAAGTGTTCAATTTTTTTGTGTAGCTTCATAAAATTAGAAAATAGTTAACATACAAACTTTAATAATTACATCATTTTTAAGGGCAGGAAGGAACAGGGGGTGAGTTTTAGTCAGTAAGAGTCTGACACGAGAAGTCATTGGATGATTTCCCACCCCACAAAAAAAAAAAAAGGCCTATCATCACATAACTACATAATTATGTAGTTTGGAGGAGCTTGTCCAAATAATAACTACCTATCGAAGTTGATTTTCGACACAACACACAAGAAAACACTTGCCAAGTTCAGTCCGTGGATGCTTGTTGTAAATCTCATTGAAAGTGATTATGGGTAGTCAGAAACCAGACACCAACTGGAAGCCGAACCCAATATATGTATAGTTGGAAAAAGGTAAGGCAGATTGATTGAACACTGATCTAGTTTGGTTTGGACATATTCAGCTTGGTGAGCTGAGGACAGAAATAAATTAATATTACACAAAATAAAAATTTTACTCATTTCAAAAAGACTAAGGTAAAACTAAAGGTATCTTCAGGAGTTCAATGTCTTGGGACTTGCACTGGGACGTCATGGACAAAATATGTTGAATAGATGCCTGGCTGGAAGATGATCGGCTGTTTCAAGCTGGAAACAATAATTGGTAAACATTAAAAAAAAAAATATTGCTATGGGGTTACATGTGTTTTAGTAGGCAATAAATACAGCAATTCATTACATATTATAACTGTCTCAACTGATTACATCAATCACATGTAACAACATTATTCCTATTTTTACAGTACTATCTTTCAGCGCCACAGAAAGCACATTAACCGTCCCACTGAGCACGAATATGTTACATAAACATTGCTGGAACTATAAATTGGGTGGGTGTGAGTTACAAATGCAAAGGTGCAATCTTGTAGCAAGGTTACAGGAACGTAGATTAAGTAGCCCTAACGACAACGCCAGAAACATTAGATGCAATGTTGCTCATTTAGATCAGTCTTGCCAAGGGGTAACATAGTTGGAAACTGTCAGAAGGATTTTAGAGAGCACAAAATGTGCACCATGCTTTTGGTTGGTTATTTATGTTTCAAAAATACTTAGCTCAACTCTGAGAACCATTATTAGGATTTATGTGATCAAATCAAGGTAACTTTGCTTGATAATAATTGTTTACAGTTTCTTCAACTATTGCATTATAAGCATTATTGATTGACCATTACCAGTGTTGTCTCATCAGCTGAGAAATAGAACACACAAGATTACCTATCAAAATTATACAGTAAGATTAGATGTAAAATGTTATGCACCTTGCGTGCGTACGTACGTACCTACGTATGTATAAGTTTTAGTTATGCACTGATCGATAGTAACAATATTATTTCACACAGTTTTCACAGGTTAGAGGTTAGATTACGAACTTAGGACAAAATCATCATTTAACCTAACACAAAAAAACATGACGTCTTCGGTCTTAATTACTGTCGACTTGACTCGGTTGGATTGGAATCACATTTACGATCGTTACACTTTTATTAATTGTGTCCGTAATTCAGAGGATATTGAAAACTTTCACTTGTTTTTCAAAAGGGAAACGCACAATAAACTAGACTACACTATAGCCCTATAGTAGTCTTTGCTATAGCCAGTTATCCACGGGCCACGGGATCTCATCTCGAACAAAGAAAATTTAGTTCAATAAATCTCAATAGATGGCGTAATATGCATCGATTTCTTATTGAAGTCTAAGTAATATTAATATTTTGAAACTACATATTATTGTAAAAACTGTATTTTCTTATTTAATAAACTGCCCTAAGCCTAAAATTGTGAAATAATAGGCTTGTAATTCAAATTTAGACGATTATTGGAACGAATTTGTAGACATCTATATTTCTAGTACCAATAGATGGCGCTGTTTGAAGTTTTAGAGTTCATCCGTTCGCTTCTTTCAAATTTGTATAGTGACACATTTTGATATAGTAAAACTACTAGGAAGTGTCAAAAGTACTTTAAAATAATTTCTCAAAGTGTGAGAAAATATTGGTAAGACTAAGTAAATTCATTCATGCAACTTTTGTTCTTTGTTCGGGCCCGTCCTCTACACCTCGCTAGATGGTGTTAGCAGCGACGGCTTGCAAGCCGAATGAATTTACTTAAAGTCTTATCAATATTTTCTCACACATTGAGGATTTTTTTTTTTGTTTCAAAATGTTTCACTATACAAAGAAGAATGGACAAATTCCTATAGGAGCTGGACTCGACTTTTATTTTTCATGTCCCAAAATAAACTATAGCTAGATTCGTTTGTTTTTATGTCGTAAACACTATCCCGTTTGAAAATTATTTCTAAATATCCACGATTTTTTATAATAACGTCAACAATACTTTTGAGGTTAGAATCTACAACTACCTTCTACCCGACTGCGGCGTAGCTTACGAGTCTAGTTAGCGATAAGCGAGAAGGGTAATTAGCGATCTCGTTTCTATTTATTTCGATTTCTCTCAGAGAATTACCCAAAAAATAGGACTTGTAGCAAAGCGCACCAATTCTTTGTTTGTCCATCGATCATTCAATGAAAACTACACCTATATTGCTCTAACTTGCACAACATATAGTGTAGACAACAAAGCTGGTATAACATCACACGTGAAATGGTTCTTGAAAGACTTCAAAGCCTTTTTTGTGGTTTGACCACTTCAATTCTGGCTGAAGACTTAGTCACTAGACACCTACTGCCTTTCAGTCTTCAATGCTCAAGTTGCATAGATATTGACAAATTGAGTAATGGTTGTTAACAGGACTAAATGAAGTATAATAGGTAGAGTACTTATATGAAAGAAATAGGCTTGACAAAAATACTTTTTATTCATCATCCTCTCATCACTACACCATCGAGGAATGCTGCTGGCTCTGATATTGTCGTAGTATATTGTCCATACTTGAGAAATCCAGAAATGTATTAAAAGCGTTAATAAAGGAAAGCGCATATTCCACTTGTTCAGCCGTAAATGTTCTTAAACTACTTTTTGAATTGAACAATATATCCAAATCAGTAGTAAATGTATATTCTTCACAAATACGAACATTTATAGGCAAGTAATATTTGTTTTTGCTTAGAGTTATTGCTCTTAGAGGGTCAGAAATTCTATGCAAATCTCTGTTTCGGCAACCAGAAAAACACAATGTGCTGCAGTATTAGCCCCTCGTCCATACTGCGATAAACTAATCACCCTGGGTACTTCGTCAGCTTGCTGGTCGGTGTCTCCAAACACCGACCCTAGGGGTTGAGGCTCTAGCTTCAGCTCTGGTTCCGGCTCTGACTCCGACTCAGGCTCTGGCTCCGGCTCAGGCTCTGGCTCCGGCTCTGCCTGCTGCTCAATATTTTGCTACATATTATGCATTGCAACTCTATTGAGTCTCAGCCAACAGGGATGACAAAAATGGTCTGATGAAGTTGCCTGAAACAACCATACAGCATTGTCTTATTATAAATCTTTGGGCTCATTATTTATTAATCATAAGGAAATAAAAACATTGTTACAAAACAATATTAGATTGCAGTGATGAATTCACTATAACATAGGACAACAATAAAAAAGATCATAATTACCTGCCGTGGGGCAATTCTATTTTCAAGTTGAATGTGTATTGCTTGTAGCCACTGAGATGGATTCTCTCTCACAATAAGGTCACGTTTACGGTTCCGCAGAGAACTTCCACAAAGTATGCAAACATGCATGTGGCCACGGGAAGATGAGGCACCAGGTTCATTACTTAATTCGGAGTTGACATGCTGCATTGCCAATTGTTTACAGGCATCACATAATATGTAGTCCTTCAGTGATCTAAAATAAAAATTAGAGTTGTTATATGATGTATGATTGTGTGATGGTTTATGTTGGTATATGTACTAAAATGAGTAGGTATAAATACATACTATTATTGAAGAATTCCTCTCGCAGATCTTACAAATTACTCTCGTATCAAGATCAAAAAATTTATTAAGTAAACTAGTAGAATTTTCTGAAACTTTAGGATTTTTTTTCTCAAAAAGTAGACGTTTGCGCGTTAAAATGTTTTACGAAAGTGTTTTACTTAAATACATGTACAAGCTGTAAAATTGTGAAGCCTCGCACAGATTGGCGCTAAAGGAAAGTGGAGCCCTTTATTTTGATACCCCACCTAAAGTTCGTCAACTTTAATTTTTTTCTTTTTATACGACTTTTTCACAATATGGCGTCTGGTTGTCTCAATATTGTATTTGGATTACTAAGTATCATGTCTTTGGCAGAACTGGCAAGATTAAGGCGAATCAATTGACGTAAGAATGATCAAAATCGGCCCACGCGTTTGGTCTCTATAGTGCCACAAAGGAACAAACATACATAGGTACATACATAGTTTGATAAACACATTGCCCTCCCTTGCGTCGCGCAATTGGGTAAAAATATGACGAACTCAGGTAGGTACTCACCGGATTTTCAGAACATTCCTCTCATGTCGATTTTGAGGGAATCGAATGTATTTCTGGACTATGCACGGCTGCGTTATCGCGTTTAAAAAATCGTTTATGGCACGCGACACTGACGCCTGTGAGAGGCACGTGTGTGATTGTTGTCCCACGGCCCTCTGGTATGTGCCGTGTGCCAAAAACGAAAGTGAGCATAATATCTAAAAAAAAATGTAGGTAAGTAATATGTACGACATTATTTTCATATAATTAGTATATTTATAAACCCGGTTCTTATGGTTAATTTACCTACCTTAACCAGTCTTGTAATACCTCTTTCTGAGTCTTTCATGAATGGACTCACGTCAGCCTCCAGTTGGCCTATGAGGTCTTCTGATAGGCGATAGGATAAAATAAATTCGTCGGCTCTCGTTACAGAAATATTGTTTCTTAAGAATCGAGCTTGTTGACGGCTCGATTCGATATCGGCATTATGCGCCTCCACCATTGCCGCTAACTTGATGAATGATCGAAACATTTTTAAAATACGCTGAATAAAAAAGTTGGTGAAATTTTGATCATAAGGTACAATAAAAGTGTTTTTTTTTTATTAACTAGCTAATTTTGATAAAAAACTAATTTTCACCATAGTATTAGTTCTAAAAGGCACATTTTGTATTAGTTCTAAAAGGATAATTATTATTTACAATTTAATTAATGTTCTAGGCCGAGAAAAAAATTAAAATGCGTTAATGTTTTGCAGCAATAAAGAAATTTTAATTCTTAATCTAAATCTCTTCTATTTTTTATTCATTTAGAAATTTTAGTGACTTAAAGGCCTCAGTACCAATGTCACTTATTTCAAAAATTGCAAGTGTGTGCTGTCACTGTCAGTGCTGTGTGTGCTGTGTCGCGCTGACGTTATGGCGTCGCCCTCGCCAACCACTAACCAGTACATATTGTTATTAGTCATACATTACTCTTTCTTTGATATTAGTAATCTGTGCAGTCAGCCACGCCTCGGCTCAAAGAGACAGAGTATAATAATAATATGCTTCGGCTCCTTGGGCGTCGCTCGATGGAAATTATATTCTCTTTGGCTTGCTGCGCTAATAATTCGAATGTTTCAATTTTCAAATGCTCTAGTATTGCGTTTACCTTTTGAAAAACAAATGAAAGTTTTGAATGTCTTCTGAATTACGAACACAAGTAATAATTATAGTAAGTGTAACGATCGTAAATGTGATTCCAACCTAGTCGGGTCGACAGTAATTACTAAAACATCTTTTTGTTAAAGCTGGCGATGATGATTTTGTCCTAAATTCGTAATGTAACCTGTGAAAACTGAGTGAAATAATATTGTAACTATCGATCAGTGCATAACATACCTAGGAGGTACGTACGTACGCACGCAAGCTGCATAACATTTTACATCTAATCTAATTGTATTATTTTGTATTATTGTGTGTTCTATCTCTCAACAGATGAGACAACACTGCTCAATAATGCCCAGCAATAGTTGAAGAAACTGTAAAAAATTATTATCAAGTAAAGTCACCGTGATTTGATCACATAAATCCTAATGGTTCTCCAAGTTAAGCTAAATATTTTTGAAACCTATATAACCAACCTTAAGCATGGTGCATGACTGTGCTCTTGCTTGCTTCTACAATCAACCTAGCCGTGTCCAACTATGTTACCCCTTGGTAAGACTGATCTGCGAATAACAGCCACGACCAACGGCTTTAATGTGCTTTCTGAGCTGCTGAAAGATTGTACTGTGAATATAGGAATAATGTTGTAATTGATGTATTCAGTTCAGACAGTTATAATATGTAATGATTTGCTATATTTATTACCTATTAAGTACCTGTTAGTCTAGGAAAAAATATTGTATTCAGTTCAGACAGTTATAATATGTAATGATTTGCTGTATTTATTACCTATTAAGTACCTGTTAGTCTAGGAAAAAATATATCAAATAAGTATTATGAATGCTAATTTTATTAATATTTACATAATGTTTTCAGCTAGAAGCAGCTGATCATCTGCCAGCCAGGCATCTATTCGACATTTGTTCATGATGTCCCAGTGCAAGTCCCAAGATGTTGGAACCCGGCAGACACCTTTAGTCTTTTCTGATCATGTGATACAAATTATTAAAATTTTAATATTATGAGATATTATTTCTGTCCTCACCAAGCTGAATATTTCAAAACCAAACTAGATCAGTGTTCAATCAATCTGCCAAACCTTTTCCCAACTATAAATTGAGGTCGACTTCCACTAGGTTTCTGGCTTCTGATTACCCATGACCATTTTCAAAGATTGTTGTAAATCTTTGAAAATGGTCATGCATCCACATACCGACCTTGGCAAGTGTTGCTTAACCTCGAAAATCAACTTTTGCGATAGGTAGTTATTATTTGGACACAAGCTCCTCCAAACTACCTAGATATATGTAGATAAGGTGATGATAGGCCTATATGTATGTAATAACTAATAAGGTTTGTACTTAGGCTATCTAATTTCTTATTTTATGAAGCTACACAAAAAAAGTGAACATCAACGGCACATAATATTATTATCTACATAATACAATAAAAATTTCCAAGCTCAGTCAGTAAGCTCTTTACAATCATTCTATTATTGCCGACTATTATTACTTACACGTGTTAGTACCTAAACACATGTAGATAAGAACCTACAATAAGCTAACAAAAAATTTAATTAAAATTGCACCAATTTTATGTATATAATAATAATAATCTAATACATAAGGCGATAAACCGATGTAGCTAGGTTTCATTTCCAAAAAAACGATTTACCAAAAAAAATCGGTCATCCAGGTACTCGTACTAGTATTAATAGTTGGGAGTTTGGGGCTAGGTGTTATGTCATTATCTTTAGGATTTAGACACGAAATTATCTAAAAATAAACAAATCCTGAATGCTGACCAAAAAAAAAGCTCCCAGCTTTTTCCGCGCTGCGTTCACCTGAACCAGTGTTACCAACCTTTACTAAATATTTTCCCCAAGTTGTTTTCTGAATTTCCCTAAAAATCCCAAAATAGAATTTTATAAGTACCTACCTACTGCTCATAAAATAAAACGTTACCAAGTAAGTTAGTAAAATATTTTATTGGTAAATACAATCATACAAAGTTGGTAATTATTTCCAGAACCGCATCATCATCCTGTTCCTCGTTTTTGTTTGACGTCTCATTTTTGAAGTCAAACATACGTACATTGAAGTTCTTGATCATGACCACTGCGGGATCAAATTTTACACATGATCCATAAATCCGATTTAGGGAAAATCGTATCGTCATGATACTCTGTACCATTTTATGGGATAATCTGTTCCTCAGTTTATTTTTGATTGTCCCATATAAAGAAAAAGCACGCTCGACAGAGGCATAATTGGAAACTGCCTGTTTCCAATTATGCCTCTGTCGAGCGTGCCTTTTCTTTTTCTGCGTCAATACCTAATGCTAAAGCAAATTTAGAAATATTTTCAAATAGTTTGCAGTTACCAGCATCGCAATCGTTCTAAACTTCTGCATAGAATGCAGCTGATGAATTTGACACATGTGTCCATGTTTTATTTTGCAATTGATGCCATTCCAATTTAACTCACTGATTGAGTGACATGAATTAATGAATGCGCCGCGCAGTTCACTCGTTTCATATCGTGCGTTCCGCACAAAACTGAAAACACACGCTTTGTTTTTGATTTTGCAAGTTTTGTTGGAAATCCATAAAAAGATCCCCAAAAAATTTCAGTCTCTAAAAATGTCTCTTTTAACACTTCTAGCCCCTAAATTTAGGGACTAAATCCCTAAGTTGGGAACCCTGACCTGAATCGCGTGATAGAACACCGTGTACTCGTGTAGGTATTTACTGTCAAAAATGACACTAAATACCTACACTTTAAGCGATTGCTCGCCGAAGGTGCAGTTCAGCTGTCTTATGTACTTATATAAAGTTACCACACGGCACTCGTTTCCATGGCGACACTCCAAAAGGTGCAGTCCAGCTGTCTTATGTATATCTAAAGTTACCAGACGTCTGGGTTTTTAGGCTATGGTCTGTTGATTTATTATTTGTAGGAAAACACAACAAAACTAAATGATAGCTACCCTAACAAAACAATTGACATAGAAATGTTTGTCCATAAATTCCTATATTTTAGTGTATTATTAAAATTGCACAAAATAGAATAATTTTAAAATATTGAAATATTTCAAAAATCTACCTTTTTGTGTTTTTCAACACAATAATGGGGGCTAGAGTTATGTGTTATGTCATTATTTTTTTAGACACGAAAATGATCTATGAATGTAGGTAGGTACAAGGAAGATTCCAAGACTAAAAAAAAAAACTCGGTTTTCCCGCGCTTTTGCTCTCAAATTCGCGTGAGTTATCACCTATCACCCGATTCTCGTGATAGATCCCGCTGTCAGCCGCATACCGGCGCGCTGGTGAAGGCTCACCGGCGCTTTGCTTTCACCAGAATCGGGTGAACGATCACCGCGGTGATAGATCCCGCTGTCCTGTCACCATGACGCCATTACGAGTCATTGGACGAGCGCTCACCCGTGCTGCGCGAAATGTTCTATAACCGAATATGCGGTGGTGTGGTATTGTGGTCTGTGTCAACAAGATTTGTTCTAAATAAGTATGATCGTGAGGATGAGTAGGTACCTACCTACTAATTGATTATTGGCAATTACTACGTAAGTTACTACGCAGGTTTTAGGTTTTAGGTTAACGACGTAAAATATGTAGTAAGTAGGGAGGTTCAGTTTTAATCTGTGTGTGCCAGACGCTCTCGATCAGGTTGATCACACTCGCTTAAGTCTCCCTAGCATATTGAATTGATAAAATGTTTACAATATTTAAATTGTAGCGAATGAACAACTCTGGAACCTGTTGCACGTTGCACTTACGACAATTGATTTTTCAAGAAACATTGCTGCGTGCGTCACGGATTGATTGCATTTCGGTTTAAATTAAAAATATTTTATTTTTAAATTACGAGTGCATTATGTACAAATTGATGTTTGTTCTACAAGATGTTTAGTAAAATGGCATAAGTAGGTACCTACATGTTTTTGCCCTATAATATCGTATAAAGTAAAAATCATCAGTTGGCAATAATCCATCTAATAACAAACAATGTATTTTTATATTTTCTTGTTCCGAATTCTCTTTGCTTTCTTTGTGAGTTGACCACATAATGTACTATACAGTAGGTATAAGCGGAGCATTCGCGTTAAGAAGGAAGCTCCAGGCTCCAATTTTCTAACTTTTTTTGCAATTTGCAGGTCAGTGTCAGGTTGTATCTTGGTCAGAATTTGATTCGCGGCCGTAGCAAGTATGTATTTATACAATTATATTCATTTATATCATCAAAACATCTCTCTCAGTTAGAATTGATGCCAAATGTCATGATTTCATGATGAAATACTTACATTCGGCATCTGTTATAACTGAGATAGGGTGAGTATGTAGTAACGGTACGTCACTATGACACTGGCTGTCAAGTGTCAGATGCGTATTGTACCATTGAGATAACCTGCATGGCATTACCTTGGTTCGGCTAACACGGAGCTGTTGTAATTACTAATTACTAAGATTAGGAATTAAAATAAAGATCATCGAAGACATAAAACTTACTTTTATTGCAACAACATTACATGGCGCAGCCGAAAAAGAAGAAATCGTGAAGATTCAACCGGATTGAACTACGTGTGGAAAAATGCAAACGGATGCAATGGCGGGTGACATGGTCGGCGTGGAGTTTAAAATGCCGGGAGGCATTAACATGGACAATTTGGATAACTGCTGGCCACAATGGAAGAGATTCAAAGATTCCTTCAAAATATTTATATTGGCAGCCGGATTCGAGAAGCTCACGGAAACGCGGAAGGCGGCGCTTTTACTAAACTGCATTGGAACACAGGCATTGGAATTATACCTAAGTGTGCTCAAAATTGAAGAAAAACCCAAATTAGAAGATGTCATTAACATATTTGACGGATATTTCAAGCCAAAACAAAATGAAGTCATAAATAGTTTTCAGTTCAACAAAAGATGTCAAGGCGAATACGAAGATTTTGATGCCTTCTATGTGGACATCAGAAAACAACTATGTAGTTATAAGAAACTGCAACTATTTAACTCGACCGACGATAGTTTCGCCTTTTAAGCCGTCTTCAAACCAGTTGCGACGACTACCGTTTTCTGCAACCATTTTCGTCGTCGGAAAAACGGTTGCGTTTCGTCCACCTAAAATGCGACAACGACCTTCCACGGCCACCACTAGTCCAGTAAAATAAATAAAAAATCAAATAAGTAAAATGGTTTATTTTCATGTTTTAATAGTTATAGGTAATGTTTAGACACATACACACACGCATGCACATAGTTCTTTAATAAATTTGAAAAAATTTAATTAAATTCAGCATTTAAATAATAATTTGGTAACTCGATTATCGATAAATTGAAAATTTAATGTTTCGTCCATCCCTAGTTACACTGACAGCTCACTTCGACACTCACTTCGCTCAAATTTTCACGGGGAGATTTTTACAGAATCGACCGGCTGTTTTCTATTGACTGACAAGAAGTTACAAGCAGGTGGCTAGAAGAATAATATCAGATTGCTGCTGCCCCAGGTACTGACACTTTCGGCCTTACAGTAGATACGCTCCTGATGTCAGGATATCTCAATAAATTCTAATGTTAAAAAGTATAAAATAAAGTATACATAAATTAAAATCTTTTTAAGGCAAGCTTCAATCAAATAAAAGCGTAAATTGAAAATGTTATACTACTACTGTACGATTTTTTAACCGACTTCGAAAAAGGGGGAGGTTCTATGTTCGACTGTATGTATATACGTTTTTTTTATGAATGTCCACCGATTTCTCTGTCAGTTGTGGACCGATTTTCAAAATTATTTTTTTATTCGAAAGAATATACTCCCGAGGTGGCCCCATATAAATTTTATCGAAATTGCTTTAGCGCTTTTTGAAAAACTGAACATAAACGAAAAATGTGTATTACGTAGATAACGGTTTGATTTTCTCCAATTAAGAGTATGTGTAAATTCCACTTTCCATTATAGTGCGTTTTTTAGTTCTGGGGTATAAACAACTAAAAAGTGAAAAATAAAAAACTTTTTTACAAAAAAACAACCGACTTCCAAAAAAGAAAATAGGTACACTAAAAATTTAAAAATAACTTTAATTTCGGAAGTCGGTGCCAAATAACGAAATACAAACACCGACTTTCGAAATTAAAGATATTTTTAAATTTTTAGTGTATTTTCTTTTTTGAAAGTCGGTTGTTTTATTTTATTGTAAAAAGTTTTTTTTTGTGTTTGTCCTAAAAAGATTTTACTTTTTTATAAGCCATTTAAGAAGTATATGATTCGTTCGGAACCCTTTGTCCGCGAGTCCGACTCGCACCTGGCCGGTTTTTTTTTACTAATATGGCCCCCAGTATCGTCGTACGGCACCGTCTGTCAAACAGGCAGGATGCAAGATGCACTGGTTGAAGACCACAATCTTCAGTATTTTTTTTTATTATTATTAAATCATTAACATTAGCCATACATGTTACAACCTATCTTCTTCCTGCTTTTACTTCGGAAATTTCATTCACATTAACACGTTTTCTTTGTTTGCAGGTTCATATTTTCAAACGGCCACTTCAAATACTTTAGTGGCCTGTATGCTGTTACTGTGTGCTTCAAGTGCTCCTGGGACTAACAAGCAGCTGCACCATGTTTACAAGGCGTGAAGGAACTTCAGGAATTAGCGGACACCTCTATGAAACAAAATTACTCAGCTTATTATATTTTAGAGCCATTAATGACGATAGGATTATAGATTTTCAATTAGCTTCAAACGTTGACAAAGTAGGGGCTTTTGACGATATCTGCTTTAAAGCAAGAGTGAAAGGGTTTAAGAAACCTGCCTGGGCCTTTATACAAGCTAAACATAGGGAAAACCAGAAACAGACTCTTAAAATCGATTTTGTGACATACTTTATCAGTTACTTAGAAATCAGGCAACAGTTCGATCCGAGTAGTAAGGACTCGTTCTGGAAGGGTACATTTGATAAATCAGAGTGTTTGTTCGTTTTATACACGACTATACAAGATGAGTTAAGTAATGATTCTGAAGTAGAAAAAGGCTTTTGCTCCATTCTTACCGATTTAATTGCTACAGGCGGTACACCAAAGCAAACATACAAACATGAAAACTATGTAGAGTCTCTATGCAAAGTCACTATGAAACAACAAATATCCTCCCTGGCTGAACGAATAGCTAAGTTTATAAACGATGACTCTAATTTTAAAAAACTGTTTGATGACGAAATAGTGCTGCGCTATCACGTCATTCTGGCACAAAAGGTAGTCGACGTTTCAGATCTTGAACCTCCTGGACATCGAATCGCGTCCTTTCGTCACGACTTCTTTGACACTGATGAAGAATACCTCACGATATTCAAAGATAAACTGTTTGAAGAGATTCTAAAAAAACGAGAAATTAAATACACTGATATAAAAGGTTTGCTGTCTGAATTCTTAGCTGAGCCCACTGATGCTGTAAAACTGAGCAAGTTGATAGGGACTGTTATAACATACAACAATGGTCAGTTGGAATTTGATGAACAGACTAAAAAAGATTTCAGGCCGAATTTGAAACCAATAAGTGTGTCTCGATCGACTGTTAAGAAAGCAGTAGAACTGGCTGCTAAAAAAATATTATTATCTGAAGAGAAGACGTTTAAAGTCCCGCCTGCTTTTGGGAACAAAGATATAACACTAAGCGGCAATATTGAGAAAAAAAAGAAAAGAATAAAGTATTTAACATCAAAAATTATCAATTTATTGGACAAGTTTAAATCCAGTAAAATAGTAAATATAGATGAATCTTTGGGAAATGGATTCCTCAAGCCTAACGGTGGTATAGGTGGTGCAATCGGAAATATATTCGTGCTTGATGACAATATCAAACTAATGAAAGTTACAGATGACCAAGATTCTTTGGGAACTCTTGCTAAGAGCTTATTTGAAAGCTTGAATGAAGAAATCAGATTGATTAATAAAACTAGATCAGAAAATAAAATCCCCGATTTGAGCGAATATAAATTTTGTTTTAAATTTAAAAAGGTTTCTAAACTTTTATGGCATTGTACTGAATATGAAGAAAATTTAGCGAGAGATTTCTTAAATAAACTGGTAGTTTACTCTAACCAAGCTGATGAAAAATCCGTAGAGAAAATATTGAAAAACGAAGTAGAAGAGTATCAGCAAGATCAACCAAACTACTTCCAAGTTCAAACGGACGCGATATTTTCAAAATATCACGATGACGTACAGAAATGGTGGATGGAACCTAAACGCGCATCGTATCTAACACGAAAATGCGACTTTTTCCAAAAAGCAAAAAACAACATTATTAAAGACCCACTGCTAAGCGTCATAAATGCGATGTATTTGAATAATATAAAATGCATTGATTACACATTCAATGAAGACGCGGTGATGTCATTGAATTTGCAGGATCAGCCCACTAGTACTGTCATCATTACAGAGAACAGTGTACTGACTATTGTTAAAGTGATGCAATACTTGAATAACGAGGACTCTGTTGTTTTAGATCTTAAATATATTGTTAAATTACCGCCGAACGACCGTAAATTACTAATTGAAGAGTTAAAAAAAGTAAATGAAGAAAATTTAACTAAATTTCTAATATTAGTGTGCGATGACATACCAAACGACAAAAAGAAGATTGTAGAAAACATTGCAGAAGTAGTTCTTAACAAAAAACCTATTATTGTTACAAATCATGCGTCTGTTGAAATGTTCAAAAAATATTTTCGTAATACTCCAGTATACTACGACGAAAGCAATAATTTCGTTAACATGAGTGAAGAAACACAGAAGACTATCTTGGAGAGCAGCAGAGTGATGTTTCAAGGGACGGAAGTACTATTAAAATTAATAACTAGTGACAAGTCAAAGGCATATGTAAAAGGAGATATTTTGAATAAAATAATTAGTGAGGAAACCATTGCTGTGGGTAAACTAACCTTCAATAGGAATTATGATGAAATAAAATACTTGTACTTTGATAGGTGCGTTCGAAAGGTAAAACCTGTTACTGATACAACTCTTGAAAAGTCTCACCTCTTAAAAACTCTTTACGATATAAAAGATGACGTTGTACTTGTAACAGCAGAGCCCGGGATGGGCAAGTCAACTCTACTCACACACTTAGCGATTAAAACAAAGGAACTTAAACCAGAAGTCTGGATTGTAAGAATAGACTTATTAGAATGCTCGGCAGAATTCAGCAAATGGAATAAAAATGAAACAGTCATTAATTTATTAGAAGTTTTAAAGTTTATGTGCCAAATCATGCTTCGCGAGAAACTTGGCAAAGAAAATAAAGTAGAAATAGCACTGGAAGAAAAAGATAGTGTTGTGTATCTGAAAACATGTACAGCAGACCCACTGACTGAGTTCGAGTTAAGGTTGTTTCTACATTTTTATGGTGAGAGAGAGATGATATTCCTATTCGATGGGTTTGATGAGATTTGCCCGCATTATACGGATGTGGTATTAAAATGCCTTAAAACAATCAGTAATGACCCTCATAAGCATAGAATGTGGATTACAAGCAGGTCGTATGACGAAGTAAAAGCCATTTTAGAGAAAGATTTTCAGTCATCTTACGTAATAGATTATTTCTCAAATACGGAAATGAAAAAATATTTGCAAACATTTTGGGAATCCAATTTGAGATTAGAGGAATTAAATAGCATACAACTCGAAAATGTTAAAAAATTCCTTGATCACATGTCAGCAGTGAATAATAAACGAACACCTATAGCAAAGTCACTATACGAGATCTATAAAAGCGCAGCTCTGTATATAAGTTCTGAAATTCAGAACAGGTACATTCCGTTATGGACATATAAGAATGATGTCAGCAGTAGTAGCAGCAGTTGGGCTGTACATTTGTATGATCCTTTTGCAGACAAACTAATGTGTGATGTGAATCCTTTAATTATGTACCTCACAGTTGCTAATGTTCTACACAATATAAAAAACGTCTCCAAAAAGTCTGAGAAATGGTATCTAGATATCGACACTTATACCGTTTTCGAAAGTTTTTTGGAAAATAAAATTAAAATGCGGTATCAAGAGAAATACGGAATGAACATCTGTATTCCTGGTATTGATAATATTGTGGAAAAAGATATTGCATATTCCATTCCAATACACAAAAAAGTAGGGGCTTATACCATTTTTCATGGAGATCAATCATTGTTTAGTGCGAAAGACTTGGAAGAAATAAAAGAAATTATCAAATTAGTGCAAAAAGGAGAAGAGAAGGCTGGTCTCATCGTTAGCGTAGAAAACGGAATGCCTATATTTATACACAGAACATTCGCTGAATACTTTGCAGTTGAATATACTTGTGATTGTTTGAAAAACGAAAATGTTACTGATAAGTTCAGTTTTTTTAAAGCGATGTTCGCAATACATCAGTATAACATACGCAAAATTTTTGATAATAAAATACGGACTGATAAGGCGTTGGTGAGACTTACGAAAAATAATAAAGATTTGATATTGAATTGGCTTACGAGGCAAGTGCTTGTATCAGATGTCTTCGCTGTACTTCTTAAAGGAATTCTTTTATGCGAGAATAATGATTTAACCTTTGTAGGATTATTTATTCATATTATAATCGATGTTAAGGATAAATACAATGCCCAGACAGTTAAGTTGCAGAGTGATGCTCAAACTAAACTTCATTTAGCATATTTATTCGCACTGCGTGACCGTTTAAATCGGCATGAAAAAGGAATAAAAAGATAAAATTAGCCCTGTCACTCAATAATTGTAATTGGCAATCTTGTTTTTTTTTAACATTATTATGTGAAAAGATAAGTGTTTCATACTTTCTGTACGTTCCTATTTTGTATTTAGGTTGTGAAAGTAAAATAGAAAAATGATAGTGATCTATGCCTAAAATTTTATAAAATAAAGAGCAAAATTTTTTTTTTTTACTTATTCTAGTCGTTTTTTTTTCTACACCGATTTTGGGTTCAAAAATGTTGATTTTTGAGGGTACATTATTCTACCGATTTCGCTTGGGGACCACTAGACCGATAGAACGAAGAGTCGGCAATGATGGGGTGTGATTGTAATAAAAGTTATAATGACGACTATCCCTATAAGACAGATTGATTAATTACGCTCGAGCCTAATAAGTTGCGATTCTTTGTCTAATTTAATATGAAATATTCCTCGGTACAGTTCTATTTGGTATGTAGGTAAGTTAGATTATCAAAAAATATTCAATAAAGTTCAGGAGTCGGTTGTGACGTCACTACTTGGTACAAAGTGTGGTGTATAATGCACATGTGGCTTTCGAAGGAATGGTCCTTCGAAAGCCGCATAAAATTATATCCGCGCAAAGGATGTAATTTTATGCGGAGTAAAATATTGGCGACACAGTAATGAGCTGACCAGGGTAGGAAACAGGTAATGATGAACTTACTTGGGAATTTTCTTGATGGAGCACGTTGATATAAGGGGGCCTAGCCAAGTTACAAACGTTTCTTAGCTATTCTCTTTCTACAATCGTTAACGCTATAGAAAACTCAAAAATCATACATAATTATCTTTATCGCTAAGTCACGTGGTTATAGCCATTAGCGAAAGCGACTTTACGAAACGATTAGTTCGTAGCCAAGTTGACACAACTGCGTCGATCGCTCATTCTATAAAGATGAAAGAAAAAACATTTCTTAAAAGTCTATGATGAGCGTTCATAAAAAATGTCAAAGTGTCATAGTTAGTCTGGGCCCTATGGAGCAAAGAGTATAGTTGGTCTGGGGTTTTTTCGAGTGAAGTTCAGTGGCTGTTTTAATATTCTTCGCAAATCGATTCCTAGTGAATATTGTGATGTAAAATTGGAGTAGTTTTGTGTCTCAAATGTCTACGCAACTGGACAATATGTGGAATTATTGAAACAGGCGCGATCTCGGTAAAATTAAACTGAGAATTTTACTGTAGTAGACTACCTCAGTGAAGCTTGCCGAGATGGCTGACTCGATACATTTGCTGCCAAATACATAATGGTTACAAGATAACTTTTTTGTCCAGGTAACAATTCGACGTCACAATTCTCATAAATGTTTAATTTGTAAATATAAAGAATAAACATTTTTATTAAACACGTCTTTTTATTTCCACCTTACAACATCGAAAAGATGTAACAACTAAATAATTGCAAATTACGAATGTGATTCTTGTGGTTAATATATCATATTCGTAATTTGCAACTATTTAGTGCAAAAAATGCAATAGTATTTTTCATAGAAATATATAAAACAACTATATTAATATAGATTGGGAATTTTCTAAGTAAGAAATAACCGCAACGGACCGACCATGATTTGAACTCGGGCTACGTTATTTGCGAATCCAACACTTAGTTCATACGGCTACCAGCACATGACATATTTGCGCGAATTTTATCAATGCAATGGTAAGAACAAGTCTCCTCTGTGACTATGTGATGCGTATTCAATGGCACAGAAAAATAATAATGATGTTTTTAAGCTCAGTGCGACGACAGTTCCTTAGTGTGTGTTATCTGTGGAATGTGGATACTCATTGAATACACGCGCACACATACGCACGGAAGTATCGTGCTCGCTCGGTTCGTAGCAATGTAATCTTTAGCGTTCTTATGGACTTTTGCGGCCTCACTGTACCTCAAAATGTGGTTATAAGTAGGCTTGCAAATTGAAATAAACATTCATTCTTTCTGACCCGAACTACTGTGTTTTCGTTCCGCACCTACCGGCCGCTAAATATCTAACTTCCACATCCCACTATCTAACTGGGTAACACTGGTGTCAGAATATCTGGCTTCAGACTACGATAACGATTAAAGGCGCAGTTATAATGATTTTTAATTGAACATCACGTCTAAACGACTAGTTTTATTTCTTTGAAAAAATATAAATTTCACTCTAGACAATTTCCTTCGTAATTTGATATGTGAATATTTTGGGGACCGAGTCACCCGCGTCCGTAGGTCCCCGGGTGGTGCTAATCAGGTGACACTGGTGGTAGGTTTCGAACGATGGCTTGCGACCACTTACTGGGCAAAGGCGTACCGCCAAGCGGCCTGGCCGTGTTACTCATTGTAGCCAATCCTGAGAGCCGGCTCTTGGAGAGCTCCTGTTGGATGTCCGTCAGACGTGGCGTACCTATCTTACCCAGGGATTACCCTGGAGCACAACTTTAAGCCACGTGCTGGTATATGCATGTACGCCCGGGATGACATCTGCTATCGGCGTCTCCGCAACCTTGAGGACTCCAGGTTCTCAACTCTTTTGGTCCTAGTGGACACAGGCCTAGATAAAATTGGAGACAACTAGGCTCACACAACACCTCAGTGAGGCGGCGGATGCGGCTCAGCAGCGGTACCCTTCTGCCCAATTGGTGTTACAGTGGGAGTTCAACGCCCACCATCAGGAGTGGCTCTTCCCATACCAGTGCACAGACCATGCTGGACTAGAGACGCGTAAGCTAGCGCTAGCGTTAAATCTCACCCAGCTGGTTCAGGGGGCAACGAGAGTACCGGATGTTGATTCGCACACAGCCAATTGCTTGGACCTTCTGCTGACAACAGATTCAGACCGTTACTCGGTGTCAATTTCTTCACCATTAGGTTCTTCCGACGATACTTCCTTTCTTCTCCTAAAACTGTTTGACCGAAAATCATTATCCATAACACGTTTGCTATAAACTTCAGTAATCATAATGTTCAAAAATACGAAATTTTGTTTTACATAATTATTTTTACTTCTAAAACTGTTCAGTCATAATATCGAGTACTATGTGTATTATCATAAATGCAGTGTTCATTTATAATAAAAATTGTTAGTCCTAAAATATTTGCTAAGAATTAGGTTTTAGTGACAGAAACGAATCGCTGTAAATCCGACTCCACGCAGTCTCTTCAAAGAGATTAGTGTCAGCCACCTCTGACGGGGTCCATCGTGGCCAGTGCCTGCATGCCTAGGGGTAGCGGGTAAATTCTGAAAATGAGTTACCGCACCCCTGGGCACTCAGGCAGTGAAGAAACAGGGGTGGGTTTTAGTCAGTAATAGTCTGACACGCCCTCCCGCTCCACCCAGAGCGGGAGAAGTCATTGGATGATTTCCCACCCCACAAAAAAAAGAAAAGACCCAATCTTGTCTGCCCTACCCCTAGAGTGTAATTTAGAATCGCGTAGGCGCAGAGGGGCGAAGCGGCCCGCGAGTTGAGGAGCAGGTGGTTGTAACGTTTGCCGCCGCGGCTGAGGCGTGACCGCAGCTTCGTCTTCGTAGATCGTCGAAGATGAAGCTGCGGTGGTGAGCGTTAAACCATCTGCGACGATAAGCTCGCGTGGTTCCGCCGGAGCCCCGCAGCGCCAGAGCCGTGACAGAAATCATGCCTTCTGCATGTTGCATGCTCGCTTGCATGCTGCATGCTTGCTTGCATGCTACATGTTGGATGCCTGCTTGCATTCTGGATGCTTGCTTGCATGCATGCTGCATTTTGCTTGGTTGCTTGAAAGCTCACTTGCTTGCTGCATGCATGTTGCATGCTCACTTGCATGCTGCAAGCTTGCCTGCATTTTACATGTTCCATGCTTGCTTGCATTCTGAATGCTTGCATGCTGCATGTTGCTTAGTTGCTTGCATGCTGCGTGCTTCCTTGCATGCTCACTTGCTTGCTGCATGCTTGCTGCATGCATGGTGTATGATTGTTTGCATGCTTATTACAGGGAAATAAAAACCACATGTTCACAATCAACTGTTTTATTGAGTGAATTATATATATGCGGCGCCGGCGCCGTGATAAAAGTCATTTATTGCTTTTGCTTCTTTACTACTTATGTATTGTATCAGTTTTTTTTTTTTTTGTGGTGTGGGAAATCATCCAATGAAATCTCCCGCTCTAGGGTGGAGCGGGAGGGCGTGTCAGACTCTTACTGACTAAAACCCACCCCTGTTCCTTCCCTGCCCTGAATGCCCAGGGGCGCGGTAACTCTGTTTCCCCTGTGTCTCCCCTGGGCAGGCATCGACCATGACGGGCCCCATCATGGTTTGCTGACAACTCTTGCAGGCGCGCTTGGAACACTACGCGCCGTCGACTCTCGGGCCTGGTGCTGATCGGAGGGCGAGCTACCTACTATTCGCCGTCCGCAGACCCGGGTCTACGGTGGCAGGAGATCGTCTCGCGGCGCCAGAAGCCCCTGGCGTTTCCTGCGGCGGCTGCAGCTGAGGGCGTGAAGGCGAATCTGTTGTTGAGCCTCCCTCACCCGTTCCGCCTCCTCCTTCGCGAGCATTACTGCTTCGCAGAAGGAGGAGACTGCTTTCCATTCCCTCTCGCTCCGTACCATGGCCTGAACCAGAGCCGGGCGCGAGAGGTCGCTGCCGCCGATCGTCTCTACGAGGACACGGCGGGGCTTCGCCCAAGCGGGACAGATCTCCACCGTGTGCTCCGTGTCCTCTGGGCGATCCTCACAGTGGGGAAACCCGGGCGTTTCCCTCTTACACAGTTTACACAGGAACCTCCCGAAACTCCAGTGTCCGGTGAGGATCTGCGTCAGGCGGAAGGTGAGTACGCCGTTGCGCCTCTCCAGCCACACCTCAAAGATGTGTATCAGTTGGATTTCCTCGATTTAAAATAATAAACAATTGTAATACAACATCAGATTATATTTAATTACAAAAAAGTGTTACTTAAACGTAGATACATTAATTCATTCATTAATAATTTGTAGATCAATTCTAAGCTTATTTCATGATAGAATCGCTCTATAACTCGTATTGCATATTATAACTCGTGTCGACGTAACGCCTGAGAGAAGTTCATAGCAAAAGCTTTGTTAAACAAAGTTTTAAAAATATTACTAGGATAAATAGACATTATATAATTTGAATTTAGGACTTATAACTTCTACTGAAAAAAGTTTTAAGTCTTTTGTATATGACAAACGGATTTAGGGCAGATTGTATTAAGGGATTTCAATTTAATGGCATGTGATATTATGTGACATTAAGTTCGGGCAAGTTATCATTCGGACAAATGATGATTAGAACAAAAAAAATTATGCCGCTTTAGATTATGGATAAAAAAGTTAGGTAACACAATAGAGAACCACTTCCGACCACTGTCTGCTGAAGTCTGTATCCGTCTACTCCCCGCCCGATCCCAGCCCTAGAGGCACCAGGTGGATTTGGCGATACAGGTCAGCAAATTGGGATGGTTATCCTTGGCAGCCCTTGTGCTTTTCTTCGATTTATGTTTCGTCGTGCGCGGACGCCGTGACGGATGTGTTGCGGCAGGGAATCCAGACATTGTTACGTGCCGATAACCGACCAACTTGATCTTCTTGGTGTTACTCTAACATCTACCCTCAATTTTGGTCCCTTCATAGAGGCAAAGGCTCAAGTGGCTGCCAAAAAATTTTGGGATCCTCGCAAAGGTGAGACGGTACTTCACGCCGGAACAGCTGCTCCAACTCTATCAAGCGCAAGTTCGATCGTGTATGGACTGTAACGTTATTCTATGATTCTAAACATCATCTTAAAAATAACGTAAAAGTAATTTGAATCGTGGTCATCTAGAATTAACTTATATCGTCAAGTCACTGCAATATTGTTCCAACCGTGGGTACATTCATATTCGCTCCGGTATTTGGCTCACTCGCTCACGTTAGAAGTAACTAGTTTAGATCCAACTATTTAAGCGCTATCGCCGCTGCCAACAAGCTCAGTTGAGACTCGCGTACACAGACTACATACTAGTGCGTGACGTCACACTTGAGGTCTCAACAAAAGAATATTCGAGGCTTTCTTATTCCTAATTTAATATCTATAAAATATTAAAGTGAAAGTCTTAAGAGGCCGTACACGAAATTTTGGCCGATTTCACTAATTTACGTTATTTTACAGATGTGATTTTACAGTTAAAATAATGCATTTCTATTAGTTTTAATGCACAACATGAAAGATCGTTTCAATTATGATCCAATTAAAGAGTTAGATTCGAAGCTTGCGTTGCGTATTATAAGTCGAGATTTGGGTTGTTTTAAAAGATTTTTTATTGCCAAAGTTTTGTAATTTTTACATTTTTTTCGCAAGAAATAGATTGACGGTGAACTAATGTTTAGTTTTTGCCGTTTTAATTTTATAAATGAGAGTCCTAAATAGCCAAAATAAAAAGCAATTATTTGCCCATTTTCTCTAAAATTTGACTAAGTTAAATATTTTTTTACTAATTTTTTTTATATGAAAGTGGTAAAAAGTGATTCATACAGTATGTAGACGAGTTTTGCACAATACATTCTAATTTTTTCATTTCGTTTACACGTCAAAACGATTCGTAATTATGTGATATTCTAAACCCCTTTCAGCAAAATTCACAAAACCATCGTCGGTTTGTGGTCGATTAATCGTAATTATAATAAAAAATATAAAAAACTAGCTCATACATTAGATCATAATTGAAATGATCTTTCATCTTGTGCGTTAAAACTTTTAGAAATACATTATTTTAACTGTAAAATCACGTAAATCAGCGAAATTGGCAGAATTTCGGGTACGGCCTCTACCCTTCTGCCCCCGCGGCCAAATCCGGGTTGTCAAATTGAACCCCGACGACAACCCGGGTTGACAGCCGTTTTTTTTTTTTCTCTTAAATATTTTTTTTTTTTGTCCGACTCACGAGTGAGTCTCAGGGTTTTTAACAACTAAATTATTAACTGCTATCCCCGTATTGGGTAAGTGTTGACAATTAATTCACGCTTTGCTAGCTCATGTGTATATGAATAGCCAAAATGTGTTAGTTTTACCTGTTTTAATACGCTTAACATTTCATCGTCATTATTCACATCATGCTAGTGCTTTACACTCCTTAGCTTTGACCATACCTGTAAACTCCGATTCTGAAGGTGACCTTAACACACATTCGCCTTAAGCGCAATAGTACATCTGCCTTACGCTTATGCTTACGCTGCCGTGGTCACAGTCAGAAGAGGGTTAGCAGAGGACCTCACATTTACCCACTGGACATAATGCCAGGGTTCCAAGTTCCGGCTACATATGCCCAGGGTAGCCGCCATCGACACATCTGGTGGACCGGCGTCGCAAGACCATCAACGACGCTACGGCCATCTCAACTCTAGGGTCATCCTCCACCCGGGTCAACGCCTTGGGCTGCTGCGTCTACCGTCACCAACTTCGCGTTGAGCCAGGGCAGGACTAAACGCGCCTACGTCCATGGAACAACGATTAGTGTGGCGGTCATTGTGACACACATTGGCGCCCTTATCGTGGTTTTTTTTAATGGTCATAGTTTTTTTCTCTTTCCATGGAGGTAGTAGTGTTTTTTTGGTGTTTAGTGTTTTCGTTCTTTTTATTATTGTGAAACGTTTTTATTTTTCTGGTTGCATAGTAACTAACGTGTACGTTACTGGAATTTATTAAGTTCTTACGAAGTACAGTCATGTTCATTAAATTGTAACAACTTTGATGTACAGTCAGTGCACGACATAAGTTGCAA
This sequence comes from Polia nebulosa, assembly GCA_951329385.1. NCBI lineage: Eukaryota > Metazoa > Arthropoda > Insecta > Lepidoptera > Noctuidae > Polia > Polia nebulosa. The sequence continues at coordinate 15,617,442 of OX589610.1, read as the reverse complement.
TATTTTTTTTTTTAGTTTTGTCTCAATTACTTTTTATCCATACGTATTGGCATTATTCAATTCTTAATTAAGTACAGTCAGCAACATGAATGTCAATAATTTTTTTTTTTGTGTAAAAATTTCTAATTTTTTTTTAAACTAGTTCTGGCAGTTCGTACGTACATTAGTTGCATTTATTTTATTTAGAGCTTTTTATTTTATTTTCTTCCATATCGCCTTTTTTGTGTAGTAGGATGATGTGCGATGTTGCCCATTGTTTTGGGATCTGGCCATTAAATAAGATTTCGTTAAATATTTTGGTTAGGATTGGAGTCAGTTCATCTATATTTCCACTCATTAATTCGTTTGTGATTTTGTCTGGTCCCGGGGACTTCTCCATTTTTTGGCTCTTAATTGCCTTTTCTACTTCACATGGTAAGATATTTGCTACAGATTCTGAGTTTGCTTCATTCGTTTGCTTGTCAAGCATTTTGTTGTGAGTACACAAAAAAGGCGATAAGGAAAACATTGAAAACTATAGACCGATAAGCCTGATGTCAAATATATACAAAGTCTTTGCAAAGGTTATACTAAACAGAATAAGCACATTGTTAGATGAACAACAACCAGTCGAGCAAGCGGGCTTTAGAAAAGGATATTCAACTATTGACCATATTCACACGATCAAACAGGTTCTCGAAAAATATAATTAATATAATAAGAAAATCTATGTGGCTTTTATTGACTATGCTAAAGCTTTCGATAGTCTGAACCACAACTATATACGGGAAAGCTTAGAGCAACAAGGAATACCAGGCATCTATACCAGAATTATTTAAAAAATCTACTCAAACAGTAAAGCCAGAATCCAATTAGAATCTTTAGGAAATGAATTTCGTATTCAAAATGGTGTGAGACAGGGAGACCCGTTTTTTTTTTTTTTTTTTGGGGGTTGGGAAATCATTCTATGACTTCTTCCGCTCTAGGGTGGAGCGGAAGGGCGTGTCAGACTCTTACTGACTAAAACCCACCCCTGTTCCTCCCTGCCTTGAGTGCCCAGGGGCGAGGTAACTCTTTCGAATTTATCCTCCACCCCCGGGCAGGACAGGGAGACCCGTTATCCCCAAAATTGTTCTCTGCAGTGCTGGAAAATATTTTTCGTAAACTTAACTGGGATGAATATGGCATCAACATAAATGGGTCAAAACTGCATCATCTAAGATTCGCCGACAACATTGTACTACTAGAGGAATGTCCTGAAAACCTCGAATTTATGATAAACAATGCTGCTCTTCATTTAGAGCACGAAAGTTGAAAAAATGAATACCAGTAAGACCAAAATAATGACGAACACAACAAAATTTAACATCAAAACTAAAGATGAGTCTATAGAATATGTGGATGAGTACATGTACTTGGGGCAAATCATCTCCATAGAAGATCAAATGACGAAAGAAATTAACCTCAGGATTGCAATAGGTTGGAAGAAATGTTGGTCATTAAAGGAGATAGTAAAATCCAAAGACTTAAACATGTCTTTAAAAAGCAAAACATTTAATACATGCATACTACCTTGCCTAACCTATGGATGCGAAACCTGAACCCTCACAAAAGCATTAAGAGAAAAGCTTGCCATAGCACAGAGAGCAATGGAGAGGAGTATGACCGGGTATAAACGTCAGGATAAGATAAGAAACACCGATCTAAGGTCAATAACAAAACTGCCTGACATACTCATGCGAATCGATCAGCAGAAGTGGAGGTGGGCACGCCATTTGATGCGCGATAAAGTGAGGAAGTGGAGCAAGAGAGTTACAGAATGGTACCCAAGGGATGGCAAACGAAGACAAGGTAGACAACACACAAGGTAGGAAGATGAAATTAAACTGACAGCGGGACCAAACTGGAGAAGGGTAGCTCATGACAGGCAACAGTGGAAGTCATTGGAGGAGGCCTTTGCCAATAGGCACACCGAATTAAGAGACGTTGTAGTAGTTTATCTTAGAGTTTAAGGCTAAATGTTAATTCGGAATAAAGGGCTTTATTATTATTATTTTATTTTGTTGCATATATTTTTTGTGCTTGTTTTTGGAACGAAGTTCCTTATCGCGCGTTGTGAAAGGGGGCTAGACGGAAAAAATTCTTACGAAAAGTTGTCACGACACTTTTTGCTATAGTAAAAAAAATTAAATTTTATTACAATTACTTCACTAATTAATCGAAAGGAACTTCTTTCCATCCGGGTGTCCCTTGACACCTCTCAAGTTTTTTACTTTGTTTATTCAGTTAGTTCATTTACATTCTTACAAATGATAATGATAAATGATAAATGATGTTTATTCAGTAAATAGGTTACAAGGAACACTTTTACACGTCAATGTTTTTTTGTCAGTTTAAGCTAGATGAGGCCGGTGTTTCCTAGCTGACTACCCTGAGAAGAAACACCGAAACAAACTCAGAGGTCAAAGTCTCTTTTAGTGTTCAAATCCATACAATGTGGACTGGTTAGATCCTATGAGAACCATGTACGTTTATGTCTGGGATGAGCTTTATGAAGAAAGCAACACACGAATTCGAGTGGACCTGTCCAGACAGTGCAAGCATTTGTCAGTCATCGCGAAGCTCAACTCAGAACTCTGAGGTGCTCAACGAACCGACGAACAATACCAAAGTAAGGACATTTGAGTAGGCCGCAAAAAATACTCAAACTGCCAGACAATCATAAAATCTACATGAATATAACGACATACATAGTTCTCGCATTCACATTATTCTATATGAGGACCATGCAGCTTAGTGTATGTAGTGGTCTTTTGAAGAAAGAACCAAACATATTTGAGTGGACCTGTCCAGTCAGTGCAAGCATTTGTCAATAGTCGAATAGCTCAACTTAAAAACCACTAAGGAGCTCAATGACATGACGAACAATACCAAAGAAAAGACATTTGGGTAGGCCGCAAAAGTACTCAAACTGTCAGACAACGTTGAAAATTACTGTAAAAAGGAGGAGAAAATAATAATAATAACCCACATAGTCCTCACATTTACAATAATTAAGTAATCAAAAAATAAATAAAAATATAATACTTTACAAAGTAAATATTTGTGTCAAACAAAATAGTAATCATAATATGTCAATCAAAAAATAAAAATAAATATAATACTTAACAAAGTATTCAAGTCAAAAAAAAATAATAAATATAAAATGTCAATAAAAAAATAAAATAAAAAATATAATACAATACTATACAAGTATTCATGTCAAAAACGAATATTAAAAAAAATATATATATATAAAAAAATTTTTCATCAGTAAGTAGTACATATGAAAACAATGGCTCATGTATATCATTGAAGCAGCTCAATCCCACGCCTTTTTGTCCTCAAGAAAGTCATTAATTGTGTAAAAAGCTTTCTGGCATAGCTTACGTTTAATAAATGATTTAAATTTATTTATGCTTAGTTCTTGAATTTGGCTAGGAAGTTTATTATAGAAACGTATACATTGACATCTAAACGAACCACCTATTTTTTTCTTGAGCCTGGTTTTTGGTACAATAAATTTGTGTTTGTTCCTAGTATTTATGCTATGGATATCACTGTATCTTTTAAACAGATTAATATTTTTATGTGCATACATGAGATTCTCATAAATATATTGAGAGGGAACAGTCATAATATTAATCTCTTTAAATTTGTCTCTGAGGGAGTGTCTGGGACTTAATTTATAAATTGCACGAATAGCCCTTTTCTGTAAAACAAAAATTGTCTGAATATCGGCGGCATTTCCCCACAACAGAATGCCGTACGACATCACACTATGAAAATAACTAAAGTATACTAAACGAGCTGTCTCTAAATCAGTTAAACCACGAATTTTCCTTACGGCGTATGCTGCAGAGCTAAGTTTTTTGGACAGTTTATCTATATGGGGGCTCCACTGAAGCTGCGCATCCAAAGTTAAACCTAAGAACACTGTGGAATCCTCGGGTTTCAACTCTTCACCCTTTATTGACACACTAGTGTTCACTTGTATTACATTGGGTAATGTGAACTTTATGCATTTTGTTTTTTTCTCGTTAAGGAGAAGATTATTGACATTAAACCAGTTAACTACAGTTGAAAGAGCATTATTTACATTATCAACAACCACCTGCTGACGTTTGAGTTTAAATAAAAGTGAAGTGTCATCTGCAAACAGCACTATATCATGTTTATCCTTTATGAGGTAAGGCAAGTCGTTGATATAGATAAAGTAAAGTAAAGTTAATACAGTGGAAAAACCACCAAGACATTACTTAGTTTTAATTTAAAATTATAACAGACGGAGTATTTGGTACTTGATTATTTTTCACCTACCTACCGGAATTGTTCAACACTTACCAATTTTTTTTTTTTTTGTTCTTGCATTATAAATTCGCTTTTATAATGGCTTACCCAGTAAAGTTCATGTCCTGTATAAAGAAAACAGACAATCAATGTTTAAACTAATTTACAAATAACGTCCATAGGTTTCCACGTTTTTCTCGTCTGAAAACTTATTTAACAAATAGTTTTTAGATTTCATCATTTGTAAGTAGCATTATGTCTAACTGAGAAGTTATTTGATGATTTCCCACCCAAAAACAAAAAAAGGGCTGCTGCTGCGCGACCATTTGGGACTAGTGGGCGAACAGCCTGATAAAATAAATTGTGCCAGGGGCTGGCCACCGCACTTGTCTGCACTAGTGCGAAATACACCACATTGCAAGCCTAAAAGCAGTACCTAGAAGTGGAGAGCAGGGTTTAAAGTTAACGTGTTGAAAAGATTTTTTAAGGGTCTACTACCGGCCAAGTGACGCCCTCATTGACAAAAAATTGTAGCATAGCATAGAAAATAAATATTAAAGAATCCAGCGTCACGTTTGTTACAAATATGATAAAGTATTTTTACGTTGTTAAAACAGATCTCAGAATGTTTCGTATCCAAAGTAGTAGGCAAAAGTGTCAGAAACGACCGTTTTTGGCCGTTTTCTTTAATATTTATTTTCTATGCTATGCTACGATTTTTTATTCAATGAGGGCGCCACTTGGCCGGTAGTACGGCCTTAGATCCTATTAGTATCTATCTAGTTCCAGAGATTGGCGTTCAAACAAAAAAAAACTCATCAGCTTTATTGTATTAGCTTATACTTATACCTTCATGTACGTGTACACAGGTAGGTACCTACTTAACCAACAAAAAATAATACCAACACCCTTAAGTATCAACGCTGGACTTAGTTCAAGTTAATTCGCTTTTAAACAGCTCCATACAAAGTTGTAGGTTGGGCCCACTGAAGACTAATGATGCTTGTTACAAATGATAGATGAAGCGCAAATTAGCTGTTGAGGTGTCACACAATATTAAACTTTATACCAGTTGAGTTTAAAGCTTTTATACAACGAAAATTGATTTTACAGCACATAAATACAAAAAAAAATGTTTGAATCGATGATGCTTAATTGTTTTGTTTTACATTAGTGTCTCATTATTGCAAGGTAAACAGGAAATTTTAAAAGCTTTGTTTGGTTAAAAAAAGAAACATACAGACGAATTGAACACCTCCTCTTTTTTGAAGTCGGTTAAAAAGAAGCACAGAAACCAAAACCAACACAGGAAAAATAATAAAAACATATTGAATTTTACTGCTCATTTGCCACCTAGCGTCGAGTAGCTAAACTAAAATGACCATTAGTGAAGTAACGATTAAAGTAGTACTGTTATTAGCCACTAGATGGCACTTTTATAAATTCAATAGTTTGGTTTCACTTTTTGCACACAAAGTGCACTAAAAATGGTTTCATTCTGTTGTTATCAATTAATTGAATGTCGAATACCATGCAATAATATTATAGATACATTTGTAATTATAATGTATGTATTCAGTTTTTTTTCCGATTTGAGCTATGACGCACTATCGCACAGTATGTAGTGTAGGTAGACACTGTCAGGTAAGTATTAAAAAAAAAAGCTGCGTCTTGAGTTGGTAATTCTAAATTTAAATTATTTGGGTTGGTCAGCGATAGAAATGTCTAGGTGTGTCAAGGTATTGCCCATTCAGTGTCTATAATTTGCATAGACTTGTCACATCAATGAGGGTTTTCTAGAAAATTTACCTACCAAAACGAAACATAATGACGTAAACATGATGTTGACGTCAACTTAACTAATGTCAATTTTGACATTAACTGTACCTATCGTTTTTACAGATGTGTGGATCTTTTTTTTAACTTTTATTCATGACCATAGATTCAAGTCTTTCAGTCGGATACATAGTAATTAGGACACAAAAACATTTCTTTTTTCATTAAAATGCAGATGCAACATGTTCTAATGTATTTTGCAGTATTTGGCAACAAATGTGTCGAGTCAGCCTTCTCGGAAAACTTCGCTGAGGAGGTCAATACTACAATAAAATTCTCAGCACCATTTTACCGAGATAGCGCCTGTTTTAATGATTCCACATATCCTCCAGTTGCTTAGACACTTGAGACACAAAACTACACCAATTTTACATCACAATATCTACTAGGAATCAATAAACGAATAATTAAAACAGCCACTGAACTGCACTCGAGAAAATCCCGCCAAAAACCTCTCTGGATCTGATGCCTCAGTGCTGCCGTCTTCTGTACATAAGTAATTTCACAGTAAACTCACTATTATTTTTTATTTTTTTTTACGGTTATCAATAGGTAGGTACCGACGAAAAACGAAGATTTATCTACTAAAATATGCTTTTAACGCCTCTTTGTTTACAATAGTTACCACCCTTAAAAAGATGTCAATTATAAATTCTTCTGAAAAGAAATCGACTAATCGAGTTTCGATTTACTGTACGGTACACTCCCTAGTCCCTGACTAGTGACTACACTAGCTGCGCTCGGCCGCTTGCGCTGTCAAACAAATAACAAACAAGTTGTTTGTTATCAAAGAGAATATAATTTCTTTGTTATAGTGAGTATTGTGTTAAAGTGCAACGTATAATAATAATTGTCTTTGGTGCAACTTATTTCTTTGATGAATGGACTGCAGTAGCAACAGCTTACAATAACTACTGTGACTGATGTTTTATTTAGTGCACCTAAATCAGGTAAGTATGTCCCTATCCGCAACTTTTATAAAGTTTGTGAGAATGGATGTATCCGGATGTTTGTTACTCTTTCACGCAAAAACTACTGAAACTTTACATTTATTCCACATAGGCCAAGCCGCTTTCAGAAGCTTGCTAGCTATTGTATAAATCTTTGTCAGTTTTTACTTAAATAACAATACCATAGACCGCACGGCTGATAAGCGTGGTGTGTGCATGCATTTGATAGTGAGTAGGTATGTTGATGTAGGTTAGTGGTGATTAATATATCTTACTAGAGCAAGCTTGCTTTTTAAAAATATCATTAACAAATGCTATCGTGGCTGTTGCTATTTGCTTATTTTGTTTTACTTCACACTCGACGCACTCGTATAAGCAAAGCAAGCAGGAGAGGCGCGGCGGGGCGCGGGAGGCCAGCCAGTCGTCGCATGCTAGCGCTTGCTGACCTTGCTGTCGCTCGCGTGCGTAAATATTTTAAGCGCTTCGCGCGAATTTACGATCTCGGGAGGCTCACGTAATAATGTAGAAATTATTTTAAATGTTATCATTTATCTATAAACAGTGATAGGACACGCATGTGTAAGAACGATTGATTGAGTGAGATATTGTGCTGTTGTTTTGTGTCTATAAAATTTTAACGAACGAAAATGTTTAGAAGGAACAATGATTTGCCAATGTGGATTTTTTTTGAAAAGCCCATTTATGTTAAAAAAAAAGTAAAAAATGACAATAATTATGTAAATAGTCCATTTTTGTATATACAATCAATGAACTTTTAAATACGCCTAATTGATTTAAATAATAACATAGTTTATTTCACAATGACACAAAATAACACATCAATTATTAAAGACAGTCCTAAGCCTGGAAAGTATGACGGAAAGTTCATTGTGTAGGCATTCATAAACGCCATGTAATATTCTTATACTTAAAGTATTACTCTCGTTAACAGTCACCGCACTTGCGCGCCCACCCGTTTGGCCGTAACAACAAGTACCTACGCGACACGCATAAAATAAACACGATATAATAAAGCATTTAAGAAAACTTGATATTTATAGCATATAGCATTAAGCAGTGATTGCCACTCTCGGGCCTGCGGACGGCGAGCAGTGCCAGCTCACCGTCCGATCAGCACCAGGCCCGTGAGTCGACGGCGCGTAGTTTACCACGCGCGCCTCAAAGAGATGATTGTCAGTCACCACTGACGGGGCCCATCGTGGCCGGTGCCTGCATGCCTAAGGGTAGCGGATAAATTCTGAAAACTCTGACACGCCCGCACGCTCCACCTAGAGCGGGAGAAGTCATTGGATGATTTCCAACGCTCCCAAAAAAAAAAAAAGCAGTGATTGCCATATAGCAACTTTGAACACCACTAATGTAGGTACAGATGATGATCTGGCCGTAATGGAGTTTCAATAGAATAAGTGACTCGCTTAATAGTATCTTTTGGTATTTTTACCATTGATGCGAGGCTTAATTACAGTTCAGCTGGCCGGGATTTCTTTCATAACTATACATACATACATAACTAAAGGGTGTAACGAAAATAGGTGGTCATATTTAAGATACTGTTTCGGCCCATGGAAATTAACGAAATTCTTCAAGACAGATATAAACAAATCAGGAAAAAATGGACCTCCGTCCCATACTAATTTTGATCAGCTCAATCTAACCGTTAGTTTGATGTGATGACTTTCAAAAAACTTCTTTACAAAAAATACAACTGACTTCCAAAAAAGAAAATACCTACCTCAGCAATCGCGGTTTAAAAAAAAAAAAAAAGCAATCGCGGTTGATTTGCTGTCAATTTTTGAAGAGTTCCGTTGTTTGTCTACGAAAACCCATCATTAGATCTCTATGAAATTTAAATGGGACCATTTCGGATCAAACCCCTTTCGAACAAAAAAAGAATTTTGCAAATCGATCTGTATTTGACGGAGTTATGCCCAATACAAACATCCAAATTGACAACCTCCTTCTCTTTGAAGTCGGTTAAAACAAACACCGACTTCTGAAATTAAAGTTATTTTTAAATTTTAAGCGTAGGTATTTTCTTTTGGGAAGTCGGTTGTATTATATTCTAAAAAAAAGTTTTTTATTTTTCACTTTTTATTTGTTATACTATCCCAGAACTAAAACAAAGTTACGCCTGAATTGATAAACCCAATAACATTATCTGGAACAAGAAATTTGAACATACTGGTAATTGGAGGAAACCAAAACGTCATCTACAACCTATACATATTTTTTGTTTTTGTTGATTATTTGAAAAAGCACTTAGCACCATATAAATTTTATCGAAATTGCTTCAGTGCACTATATTTATCCTCTTTCACACCATTTATCCATCATTCCTTTGGTCTTTCTCTACTCTTATGTATTCATACTTAGAACTTTCCGCATGACGCGATTTTTTCCTCATTCCTTCGCGTCAGGTTATGTAGACAAAAACATCCTCCATGAGGAAACAAATACCACTTAATAATTAATTATGAAGTGGACTCAGGTGAGCAGGTAGGTACTTATATAAATAATAATTATTACAAACAGATCAGTAAGTAGTTCAGTAAACACTAGCTTAGCTAGTTGTTCCGCCCGTGTGGTTTAAAGATGTTATCACGATAAAAAAGTAACTAAAAAAATGTAAAATTTATTTTCTTCTTTAACTATGACTACAAAACATATTATACTAAACTAATAAATAACTTAATAAATAAAATATGTACAAGAGGCATAAAAAATACGGTAGTAGTAAAGCTCATTGGGCATCAAAAAATTCGTCCACCTCGCTGTCAATGGGAAAAGTGCCCAGAACGCTGGCAGCATTGCCACGTTGAATGGCAATGCTGATTCGTTGGCCGAAAAAAAGGCCAGCCCTCTGGTCACGTGAAGAGTCGACTAAAAGTTTGCTGATGTCATGGAAAACTCGATGAGCACTCGGACCCCATGGCCCTAGTGTTTCAACCCCAAACGGCTCAAACATATAACTCCCAATAAGGTTGTTATATTTGCGCCGTTTGAGGTTTTCTGCACCTGTAGCAGCCGCCCCAGCACAGCCCGCCGTGCTAAGAAGATGAGAAGGCGCAAGGGTGTCGACACATGTTGCATCCCACACCAAAGGCCTACCCATCTTCCAAGGCATTATTGTCATCCCGTCGGGCCTCTTTCCATCGTCACGTGCCAGGCCATGAGGTTCTAAAATGGCTGACACACCGGCGGTGACAAGAGCCCGACGGATGATGTCGTTAATGCTGGCGTGCCGTGCCATACGACCCGCGCTCCTACTGCAGGATAGGCCATGGTGTCCGAGATGGTCGACTGCTTCACCACATTGGCAGCGATGTGGAGCTCCGCAAGGAGCACCCAGACGCAGGCATGTAGCGATCCGGAAGGTGGTGTCACTCAGCATAGTACCTATGTTGGGTGACGGCAGTGCCTGTAGCCAGAGGCCCGACTCCCATTCACCCACAGCCAGCAGGCGGGCACGCTCAGCAGTATTGGTTGACGTATTTAAGAGATTATTCCGTACCAAACTACAGAGCGGCTCGTCCCACTGCCTCTGGGAGAACGGGTTCTCGGGCAACGCCGTGTCCGGGCAAGCCATTTTTCCATTTTCCATTTTTTAACTAAAAAAATAGATCTAAAGAACAGAAAACAATAGTGTAATGTAGTAAGTAAAAAGAACACCGGACAGGTGCTAGTCAGACTCCCACACGATGGGTTCTGCACCTCTAACCGAAAAAATCGCGTTTCTTGTACGTATTTTTACTATTTGTCGCTGAAGCGGCAATATAAATACACATTGAAAATTTCAACTTTCTACCTATCACGGTTCATGAGATCTGTATCCCGCCGACAGACAGATGAACGGGCGGACGGACGGAGGTACATACAGCGGAGGCTTAGTAAAACGGTTCCCTTGGTTACCCTTCGGGTACGGAACCCATAAAAGATGTTAACGAGAAATAAATCATCGTCTTCGCCGGGATTCTCATATTTTATTTCTGCTGTACAGTATTCTGTTCAATCCTAAAACCTCCTCTTATCTTAAAGAACGTTTCAAGTTTCTTCATGACACACATAATAGATAACTAAGGTCATCGGAAAACTTGAGACTAGAGATGCCGATGCATTCCACCAGCTTTTACGACAAATCTTTTACGGTACAAGCGGTGCGGTTATGGAATGCCTTGCCCGTGTCCGCAAGGCGTGCTCAATCTTTGTCCACTTTTAAAACAATGGTCAAAAATCACTACCTTTCTCTTTAAATCGTTTTTACTAGGGTTCTATACTTTTTTTTCATAATTATTAATGTATATATATATCTATTATTTTTTATTTGTATACACTTATCTATTATGTATTTATTGTACGTATATATAAATAGTACACCTAAGACTACCTACAGTACTGTCTTTCCTTTTTCTCTATAAAATCCATCCGAAGGTTGTCTTGAAAAGAACGCTTTTAGCGATAAGGCCGCCCATTGTGTCACCCTATGTAAAGTTTTTCTTCATTTATATGTTCTGTAATCTAAATGGTGTACATAATAAAGAGTATTCTATTCTATTCTATTCTAAATCATAATATGCAGCTGGAGGCTCCGTTACCTATATTTTTGGTCACACGATTTTTGAATTACAAATTCGTCGATGTACTACTACAGCCTTATTTATAAAACTCGCTAATCATTTCTCAGCTGTTTAACTTAAGGACAAAACTCCTTTGAATGATTAGCAGAGGTCAGAATTAGGTAGAGTTATTTATGAACTTGCATCGAAATGTTGAAATTAATATGAATCTTCCCGGGATTTCTAAGGGACAATCCCGTGTGGCCAACAATATTACAAATAAATAATAATAAAAACCTCTATTGTTTTCTTTTGTTCTCACAAGCTATGTTGGTGAACTGTAATTTTGCAACTTTGGACATCCGATGTCGTTGATGTAAGTTTGGCAACGTCGCGCGTGCTGTGGTTTAAATTGTGTAAAAGTAAATAGGTTTTTAGTTTATAAATCACGGCATTTTTCTGCTCTTTAAAATTAATATCGAGATTTGACGCATATCCACATTATTCTTTCGCTGTACGAAATCAGTATAAGTACATAAATAACTACCTAATTCCGACCTTTGATGATTAGTCAGTATTATACCACCCACATTTATCCTTCTTCCGTACAGAAAATTTAGAATTATAAACCTGCCTAACAGTGTTTAAACTAATCTCATGGTTGTTTTTTTATAAATAAGGCCACCAGTGTCGACGTACATCACCGTCTGTCAAACAGGAGGGATGCAAGATGCACTGGTTGAAGACCACAATCTTCAGTAGTTTTTTTTTTATTACCAACAACATACATGTTACAACCTATCTTCTTCCTCCTGGCTTTTACTTCGGATATTTCAGTCACACTAAAGGTTTTCTTTGTTTGCAGGTTCATATCTTCAAACGGTCACTTCAATAACTTTAATGGCCTCTACGCTTTTACTGTCGGCTTCAAGTGCTTCTGGGACTAACAAGCAGCTACATCATGTTTACCAGGCGTGAAGGAACTTCAGGAATTAGCGGACACCTCTATGAAACGAAATTACTCAGCTTATTATATTTTAGAGCCATTAATGACGATAGGATTCAAGATTTTCAAATAGCTTCAAATGTTGACAAAGTAGGGGCTTTTGACGATATCTGCTTTAAAGCAAAAGTGGAAGGGTTTGAGAAACCTGCCTTGGTCTTTATACAAGCTAAACACAGGGAAAACAAGAAACAGACTCTTAAAATCGATTTAGTAACATACTTTATCAGTTACTTAGAAATCAGACAACAGTTTGAGCCGAGTAGTAAGGACTTGTTCTGGAAGGGTACATTTGATGAAGCAGAGTGTTTGTTCGTTTTATACACGACTGCGCAAGATGAGTTAAGTAATGACTCTGCAGAAGAAAGTAGCTTTTGCTCCATTCTTACCGATTTAATTGATACAGGCGGTACAGCCAAGCAAACGTACAAACATGAAGACGATGTAAAGTCTCTATGCAAAGTAGCTATGAAACAACAAATATCCTCCCTGGCTGAACGAATAGCTAAGTTGATAAACGATGACTCTAATTTTCAAATGCTATTTACTGACGAGATTGTGTTACGCTATCACGTCATTCTGGCAGAAAAAGTAGTCGACGTTTCAGAACTTCAACCTCCTGGACATCGAATCGCCTCCTTTCGTCACGACTTCTTTGACATTAATGAAGAATACCTCACGATATTCAAAGATAAACTGTTCAAAGAGATTCTAAAAAAGCGAGAAATTAAATCCACTGATATAAAAGGTTTGCTGTCTGAATTCTTAGCTGAGCCCACTAATGCTGTAAAAATGAGCAAGTTGATAGGGACTGTTATAACATACAACAATGGTCAGTTGGAATTTGATGAACAGACTAAAAAAGATTTCGGGCCGAATTTGAAACCAATAGATGTGTCTCGATCGACTGTTAATAAAGCAGTAGAACTGGCTGCTAAAGAAATATTATTATCTGAAGAGAAGAAGTTCAAAGTCCCGCCTGCTTTTGGGAACAAAGATATAACACTAAGCGGCAATATTGAAAAAAAAAAGAAAAGAATAAAGTATTTAGCATCAAAAATCGTCGATTTATTGGACGTCTGTAAATCCAGTAAACTAGTAACTATAGATGAATCTTTGGGAGATGGATTCCTCCAGCCCAACGGTGGTATAGGTGGTGCAATCGGAAATATATTCGTGCTTGATGATAAAAACAAACTAATGAAGGTAACAGATAATCAAGACTCTTTGGGAACTCTTGCTAAGGAATTATTTGAAAGCTTGAATGAAGAAATCGAATTGATTAATAAAACTAGATCGGAAAATAAAATCCCCGATTTGAGCGAATATAAATTTTGTTTTAAATTTAAAAAGGTTTCTAAACTTTTATGGGATTGTACTGAATATGAAGAAAATTTAGCGAGAGATTTCTTAAATAAACTGGTAGTTTACTCTAACCAAGCTGATGAAAAATCCGTAGAGAAAATATTAAAAAACGAAGTAGAAGAGTATCAGCAAGATCAACCAAACTACTTCCAAGTTCACACGGACGCGATATTTTCAAAATATCACGATGACGTACAGAAATGGTGGATGAAACCTGAACGCGCATCGTATCTAACACGAAAAAGCGACTTATTCCAAAAAGCAAAAAACAACATTATTAAAGACCCACTGCTAAGCGTCATAAATGCGATGTATTTGAATAATATAAAATGCATTGATTACACATTCAATGAAGACGCGGTGACGTCATTGAATTTGCAGGATCAGCACACGAGTACCGTTATCATTACAGAGAACAGTGTATTGACTATTATTAAAGTGATGCAACACTTGAATAAAAAAGACTCTGTTGTCTTAGATCTTAAATATATTGTTAAATTACCATCAAAAGACCGCAAATTATTAAATAAAGAATTAAAAGGTACAAATAAAGAAAAAGTTCTAATATTAGTATGCGATGACATACCAAACGACAAAAAGAAGATTCTAGAAAGCATTGCAGAAGTAGTTCTTAACAAAAAAACAATTATTGTTTCAAATCATGCGTCTGTTGAAATGTTAAAAAAATATTTTCCAAATACTCCAGTATACGATGAAAACAATAATCTCATTAACATGAGTGAAGAAACACAGAAGAATATCTTGGAGAGCAGCAGAGTGATGTTTCAAGGTACGGAAGTACTATTACAATTAATAGCCAGTGACAAGGCAAAGGCATATGTGAAAGGAGATATTTTGAATAAAATAATTAGTGAAGAAACCTTTGCTGTGGGTAAACTAACCTTCAATAGGAATTATGATGAAATAAAACACTTATACGTTGATAGGTGCGTTCGACAGACAAAACCTGTTACTGATATAACACTTGAAAAGTCTCACCTCTTAAGAACTCTTTACGATATAGAAGATGACGTTGTACTTGTAACAGCAGAGCCCGGGATGGGCAAGTCAACTCTACTCACTCATTTAGCGATTAAAACAAAGGAACACAAACCAGAAGTTTGGATTGTAAGAATAGACTTATTGGAATGCTCGGCAGAATTCAGCAAATGGAAGAAAAATAAAACAGCCATTAATATATCAGAAATTTTAAAGTTTATGTGCCAAGTCATGCTTCGCGAGAAACTTGGCAAAGAAAATAAAGTAGAAATAGCACTGGAAGAAAAAGATAGTGTTGTGTATCTGAAAACATGTACAGCAGACCCGCTGACTGAGTTCGAGTTGAGATTGTTTCTACATTTTTATGGTGAGAGGGAGATGATATTCCTATTCGATGGGTTTGATGAGATTTGCCCGCATTATACGGATGTGGTATTAAAATGCCTTAAAACAATCAGTAATGACCCTCGTAAGCATAGAATGTGGATTACAAGCAGGTCGTATGACGAAGTAAAAGCCATTTTAGAGAAAGATTTTCAGTCATCATACGTAATAGATTATTTCTCAAATATGGAAATGAAAAAATATTTGCAAACATTTTGGGAATTCAATTTGAAATTAGAGGAACTAAATAGCAAACAACTTGAGAATGTTAAAAAATTCCTTGATCACATGTCAGCAGTGAATAATGAACGAACACCTGTAGCAAAGTCACTATACGAAATCTATAAAAGCGCAGCCCTGTACATGAGTTCTGAAATTCAGAACAGGCACATTCCGTTACGGACATATAAGAATAATGCCAGCAGTAGTAGCAGCAGTCGGGCTGTGGATTTTTATGATCCTTTTGCAGACAAACTAATCTGTGATGCGAATCCTTTAATTATGTACCTCACAGCTGTTAATGTTCAACACAATATAAAAAACGACACCAAAAAGTCTGAGGAATGGTATCTAGTTATCGACACTTACCCCATTTTCGAAAGTTTTTTGGAAAATAAAATTAAAATACGGTATCAAGAGAAAAACGGAATGAACATCTATATTCCTGACATTATTATTGCTTTGGAAAACGAAGTTGCAGATTCCATTTCAAAGCACAAAAAAGTAGGGGCATATACCATTTTCAATGGATATAGATTATTGTTTAGTGCAAAAGACTTAGAAGAAATAAAAGAAGTGGTCAAATTAGTAAAAAAAGGAGAAGAGAAGGCTGGTCTCATCGTTAGCGTAGAAAACGGAATGCCAATATTCATACACAAAACATTCGCTGAATACTTTGCAGTTGAATATATTTGTGATTGTTTGAAAAACGAAAATGTTACTGATAAGTTCAGTTTTTTTAAAGCGATGTTTGTTGCCCATTGCTCAAACATACGCAAAATTTTTGATAATAAAATACAGACTGACAAGACATTGGTGAGATTTTCGAAAAATAATAAAGATTTGATATTGAATTGGCTTACGAGGCAAGCGCATATTGAAGATGTCTACGATGTACTTGTAAAAGCAATTTTATTATGCGGGAACGAAGATTTAAATATTGTGGAATCATTTATTGATATTATGATTGAAAATAAGGATAAAAACAATCCCTTTGAAGTAAATTTTCTGAATGATGAGCTGACTAAACTTTATCTATTCTTTTTACACATACAGTCTCACCGTAAAAAATGGCGTAAACGAAGAATCGCATGGACAAATAAAAATAGCCCTGACGCTCAATAATTTGTAATTGGCAATCTGGTTTTATTTTTAAATATTTTTATGTGAAAAGATAAGTGTTTCTTACTTTCCGTACGTCCCTATTTTCTATTTAGGTAAATGATAGTGATTTAAGTCCAAAATTTTATAAAATAAAGAGCAAAATATTTTTTTACTGATTGTTGTCGTTTTTTCCTACACCGATTTTGGGTTCAAAAATGTTGAATTTTGAGGGTTCATAAGTCAAGAATGAATAGGTTACTTCTAGGCAAGCGTGCTTCATCTTCAACCTCATCATCGCTTACCATCAGTTGAGATAGCGGTCAAACGCGTGCCTGTAAAAGTGTAAATGATAAAACAAAACATTATTCTACCGATTTCGCTTTGGAGCCACTGTACCGATAGATCGAAGAGCCGGCAATGATTGGGTGTGATTGTAATAAAAAGTTATAATGAGGACTATCTTTATGAAAGACAGATTGATTTATTACGCTCGAGGCCAATAAGTTATTTATTTATTTATTTAACACTTCACGCACATACAAGTACAGAGGCGGACTTAATGCCTCAGGCATTTTCTACCAGTCAACCTTAGGGTGATGCAGAAACAAATAGTGGTAGGTGCCATAAGGAAAAAAACAAAAAAAACAGGGCATCTTTATTTAAATGCAAAGGAACATAGATACATAATTATGTAAACTACAAATAAAATATATACTCATATGAATAAACTTAATACACAAATATACATAGCCAACAACATAGGTACAAATAGATGATTGGAAAAAGAATTAACGCTGTGAGGATACTACTGCCAACTTTTTACAAATGTGTTCGCGAACTTTAATTTTGAAGGTTAATCGGTTAGTTACCATCCTGATTTCTTGGGGGAGCGCATTCCACAGAGAGATAGACTGAACGAAGAAAGAACAGTGAAGAAAGTCAGTACGGTGAGTGGGACATAAAAGAAGACGGTTATGCGATGACCGTAGATTTCTATTGTGGTTGGCGCAAATGTATAAAAAGTGAGTGGCTAGATAACTAGCCACAAAGTAAGTAAGTTGTGGTTCTTTGTCTAATTTAATACGGATTATTCCTCGGTACAGTTCTATTTAGTACTTACGTAAGTTAGATTATTATCAAAAAATATTCAATAACGTTCAGGAGTCGGCTTGTGACGTCACTACTTGGTAAAAAGTGTATAAAGGCGCGACGTCACGAACTTTCAAAGTAAAACGCATTTTTTGTTTACGTGACAAAGGAAAAAACACATGTCCAATAGATTTTAGTGTCTAGGGGCACCGGAGTGCCAGTGCGAAAATGCCTATTGCCTTGCCAAAAACCCGATTCACGCGTTTTAAACCGCTATTATTACTATTACCCAAGGTATTTAGACCTGTGGCAAGGTTTACACACTCGGGACATGACATAGTCTGTAGTTACACGATAGCTGACTGTCAACGGGGCTTGACAGATGTTGACGTTTGACGCGCGCGTGGCCTGAGGGGTTAGAGTAATTTAACCGACGGATCAAATAGATTCTTTGAGGGTCAATTTCACCAATTCTAAACACCCAGTTAAATGCGTTCAAGCGAGCTTAAACGCGTTTAGCCGCTGTCATAAAGCTGAAGAGTTTGTTTGCTAATCTCAAGAACTACTGGACCGAATTGAAAAAATATTTGAGTTGAATATTCCATTTATCGAGGAAGACTATAGGCTATATAAGATCCCGCTGCGACCAACAGGAGCAGAGGGGTCGATCTCCTCAAAAAAATATTCTTGTAGAAAAAAAAAGCATTTTTGTTAAACTCGTGGAACAGCTCCTATTTTATGTTAGATTTGTAGTTATTAATAATATATGCTATGTTATAATAAAGGCAGTGTATAAAATTTAGTATCTAAAGATATTTAAACATTAAAAAAAGTCGGTGTTGCTGATAATGACGACTTGTGAGAAAAATGAATTTATTGCAGAATATAATGACGGAGTGTTGCTGACAGTGATGTACCAGTATCTTGGGAGATTTAACTGTTACTACAGCTACTCTAGGCATTATTTTATGATATTTTTACGAGATGGATAGACATACGAAATGAAAATACAAAAATATAGATATCACTTAGTTTTATTTATTTTTAGCAATAGAACGAAAGATTCACGCCTCGTCATCGATTGGGTTTGCTCCGAGTTAACTTATTTTAGTTTAGTCCTATATCTTAAGCTTAGGACTTAATTTAGTTGTTGAGCTCCTGTCCGTTTTTGTTCAGAGATAAGAAAATGACAGGCCACTAAAATTATAAGTTACCTAGATGGTGCAAAACCGTCTTTATTGTACACCACATCTTAACATAAAATACAGTCATTACACACTTCATGTAGAAAGGCTTAGCTCAGCTTAACTCAAAGTTGAGTTTTCTCCCAGCAAACCTTTGAGTAATAGAGTGAGATCACATTCGAGGGTAGGATTGTGTGCAATATAAACTTATATAAATAAGCCCTATAGATAAAATACGTACAAAATACTACATATATACTAATTTATACAAATATACACCAATATACTCGTATACCCTAATAACATGTCATTGAGAAAGGAAGTGCTCTTTTATTTTCCTCTTAAAGACATTCAGAGAAGGGCTGTCGCATAGGGAGTATGGCAGAGAGTTGCAGAGACGCACTGCAGTTACTAAAAAGGAGCCATTATAGCGGCTGGAAGTGTGACGCGGAGTACGAAGGAGATGAGAAGAGGCGGTGCGACAGAGTTTACCTCTCGGAACGAGGTACTAAAAGCGTTCACGAAGATATTGAGGAGAAATAGGATTGTGCAGAATAGTATAAAGAAGGGATAGGATATGGGTATCTGGCCGATGCCGAATCGGCAGCCACCCTAATCTGGTCCGAAACTCCGACACATGGTCGTATTTGCGGAGGCCAAAAATAAAGCGGATGCACAAATTTTGCAGTCATTCAAGTATGTTTAAAAGTACCTCCGTAGCATCTAGGAAACAGACATCCGCATAGTCAATGAGCGGTAGTAGGAGAGATTGAACAAGAGAAACCTTAGTGTGTAATAGTAAGATTTTTTGGAGACGTTTAAGAGACTAAAAGGAGTAGAAGACCCTCTTACTCACATCAGCAATATGAACCTCCCAAGAGAGTTTAGAGTCCATGTGGACGCCAGGGTTTTCAAGCGCTTTTGGAGTATAATATGGGCACTGAAACGTTACACTACTGGTGGGAGCGACCGGTGATCTAATAGGTTGAGCATGTATTTGCCACCAATAATGAACGCTTAAGATTTAGTTGGGTTTAGTAAGAGTCCAAAGGATTTAGCCCACTTGTTGATATTTTCAAGGTCATCATTGATGGCAGCCACAGCCCCACCAATTTCATCTTTTTTAAAATGACGATATAACTGCAAGTCGTCTGCATAGAGATGATTGTTAGAAAATGGGACCTTAGTAATAGCGTTTATAAAAACTGAGAAGAGAAGAGGAGAGAAGACGCCACCCTGAGGAACACCCGCAGCCAGGTCACACCAATCAGAGGAATCTTCATCGGATCGAACAGTCTGCGAGTGGTCCCGAAAATATGAATTGAACCACTCAATTACTGGTGCAGAGATGTTAAGTGAGGAAAGGATACCCAAGAGAATGTCAAAGTCAACCGATTTAAAAGCGCTGCAGAAGTCCAGTAAAACTAACATAGTGAGACATTGATTTTCCATAGCCAGTCTTATGTCGTCAGTAATTTTGACTAAAGTTGTCACAGTGCTATGGCCAGGTCTAAAACCAGATTGGTAAGGACTCAGCAGGCTATTAGAGGATAGATAATACGACAATTGCTTCTGAACAATACTCTCTAGGACTTTAGAAAGAATTGGGAGAATGGATATTGGACGGAACTGGGATGGTGAGGAAGGATTTGAAACTTTAGGAAGCGGTAGGACGTAAGCCTTCTTCCAAGCTGAAGGAAAGGCGTTTTTGTAGAGAGAAAAATTTACAATGTGGGTGATGACAGTAAGTATTTCACTCAAAATAGGAAGAAACATTTGGAGTTGAAGGTCGTCGTCACCTACCGCTTTTGTAGAGATGGATTGAATACATTTCTTAATATCTGGTTCAGTAATTGGGTGGAAAGAGAAAGAAGTATTTGCTGGCAAAGG
Organism: Polia nebulosa; assembly: GCA_951329385.1. NCBI lineage: Eukaryota > Metazoa > Arthropoda > Insecta > Lepidoptera > Noctuidae > Polia > Polia nebulosa. Next base: position 15,596,537 of record OX589610.1, on the reverse strand, counting down.
AAGATTAGAGAGATCATTGAGAGTGGAAGATTTAACTTGGTTATCAAGTATGATTGGTGACTTACAAAAGTGTGCATTAAGTGCATTGAGGTCCATCTTATCAGAACTCTTGTTAGAGGCTCTGCCAATACCAAGAGTCCTCAAAAATTGCCATACTTGTGATGGGTTGAAATTTTCAATAGAGTTGTGTATATGGCTCCTTTTCGCATTCCTACACAAACGACTGCAGCGATTCCGCATCTTCTTGTAAAGTTCCCAGTTTTCTTCAGTGGGCCGCTTCCTATATAAACGCTTGGCCTTGTCACGCTTCGCTATCTGGTTTTTTATTTCTGGGGTGTTCCAACTTAGTTTTAAAATTTGGCTGGTTATTGAATACTAACCCTGTTTATCATATCAAACTACCTACCTTTTGGCAACTGCATTTTTTACGTAATAATATAGTTTATTGTTTGTTAGTTTTTTTTTATCAAAACACTTTATTTATGCGATTAAGTAATATTTATTGTTAGCAAGAAAAATTTTATGGCTCTTTGCAAAATTAGAAATTTTGTAAATTGTAATTTTTGACTCTTCTGACTCAAAAGGTTGCCGATCCCTGGCATAGGTCATACTAGCTGGTCCTGGAATGTATAAAAAATGGTGAACCAGTTTGGCGTAGGTTATAGGGAATGAATTAGCGGTCAATGTCAAGTTTTTTTAAGGTAAAACTGCCAAATTAACAACACTAGATGGCGCAGTCTATGCCTTGCACGTTCTCTATGCAAGTTTGTTTTGTAGAAAGCATAGAAATAATTGATTTGGCTTTTTAAAACCTTTACATTTTGATACGACACGGTTGCCACAGTGGTTGAGCGTTCGGCTGCTGCACTGCGTGTCGCGGGTTCGATTCCCGCACAAAGTAAATATTTGTATGGCCTACAGATAGTTGTACGGGGTCTGAGTGTCTTGTGTATGTGAGTTAACATGTTTGTACCATTGGAAGGATTAATTGAGAGAAGTTAATGGTAAACATGGTCTAAACTTCGAGAACAAGGTCAATCGTCGAATTCAACTCGGCTGGGCAGCGTTCGGGAAGCTGCGCGGTATCTTCTCGTTTCACATAAGTACCACATTATATCAAGACGGAAGTTGTTGCCGTTGTCGTGCATTTTGCCAGACACATAACACAGAATCGTAGTTGCTCACAATGTACCTCATCAGAACACTTACTCGTAGAGTCACCCAAAGAGTAGGGGAGGGCCATGTCCAGAGTTTCGTTGAATGATCAAATCAATAAAATTAAAAATCCGCAGGAGAACCAAGGTTACCGACATATCCCGAAGAATCGCCACTACACTTACAACTGAAGTGGCATTGGGAAGGCAGGCATATTGCTCGCAGAACAGATGATTCCGCATACCGGAAGACGCAGCAATGGACGGCCTCCCACAAAGTGGATCGATGTTCTGGCGAGGGAATCCGATGGATGTGGAAGGAAGGACCGGTGGAAGTAGCGACACTTGGGGGAGGCCTATGTCCATCAGTGGACTTCTTTCAGCTGAATTGATGTTATATAAACAGTTTCGTCAATGTCACAATCAGTAAGAATTTTTCACCTCGACTATATTTCTCTGCAGAGTTTGAGCCGGGATCCGTTACACAACTTAGGCAGTGTTCAATTCCAAAGTAGTAACATTGGAACACTGACTTCAGCTGGATGACGTACGCTGGTAGTTTACTTGCTGTTAGCGAATTCAAATACTCCACACAACGAATTATCCCGTGATCTTTCTCCACAATAGTATTTATAAAGGTGTGTAACACTTCTTTACCTTCAATTTGCGAGGGAATGCCGCGAGGATTGTTGTAGCTTGATCATTTTTAGACATTTAAATAGCCTGATCACACACAAGAATTTTCTTAGTGCGGTATTCGACTGATGTCCCCGTACATCAGACAAATCAGTTCGTCTATAGGGGGCACTACTCTACCGAGAGTCTTTGGTAGGGTGCCTTCACCAATTTTTGAAAGATCTTCGGGGAATTTCTGAGTCAAACGCTGTCTATGAACTCGCGACCATAGACTTTCGTTTCAAAAAAGCGTTCATTACGTCAGCTGTAGTTTTTCGTGTCATCCCGGGTAGAGTTTGAGAGAAAGCGCCGCCAAACATATTAATTATCTCAGTTCCTGCGGATATCCTGCAGAGGTCTTTTACAGCCTCCGCTGCTTTTCTATTTGCCATAGTTGCTGGTTATGGGATGAATAAATCCCATATGATCAAAACGCAATCTCTGAGTACGGCCCTTGTCACTTTTGCGTGAGACCCCTAACAGGCGTTTTGTAGCTTTCTAAATCGATAGGAATCTTAAACCATGGCGTGCGTTGTTTTGACAACAAGATGTAGCGAGGCAGCGATTCCGGAAGATACTCCCGCGATAGCAATTTCGCTTTTCTTCCTGATCTCTGCGAGGATGCCAATGGTAGTAAACATTTTTCCTGTTTCACCAGGAGCATTCGAGAAAATCTTTTTAAGCGACTTTGGAAAAAAGGAGGTTCTATGTTCGACTGTATGTTTTTTTTTATGTATGCTCGCCGATTTCTCCGTCAGTTGTGGACCGATTTTCAAAAAATTTTTTTTTTTCGAAAGCATATTCTCCCGAGGTGGTCCCATATAAATTTTATCGAAATTGCTTCAGTGCTTTTTGAAAAACTGAACAAAAACAAAAAATACGTATAGATAGATGACGTATTGGTTTTCTCCAATTACGAGTATGTTTAAATTCCACGTTCCATGTTACTGGGGTTTTTAGTTCTGGGGTATAACAACTAAAAAGTGAAAAATAAAAACTTTTTTACAAAAAAACAACCGACTAGTTAAGTTACGGTGAACGAAATTATTATTAAAAAAAATATTTATTTGAATTACGTAAATGTTTATTGATTGAAATGTTCTACAAGACTGATTTATAATTATAATATTTCTATTAACTAAAACTTAATACTAGATTCCGCAAATCTGCAATTGTGCAGTTTGTTAATGACGAACGGGCGCATCCGCTGCATTAGTCAGCGATTACATTACTCAGGCGATTGCCTAACTCCTCCCGCCTTAAGATGGAAGCGCGTCCTGCAGCTTCCCGCAGCGTCCTCGGTGCGAGGTTGATTATGTATTGGTCGTAGCTGTTTCCACTACCAGAGCTTCCATAGAAGGATTGTCATCAGGATGAGGTACAGTCCTAGTGTTGACCAACTGCCTATAATGGCTACGCCAGCCATCATAGTCTGACAATCAATTCTGGAGTTTTCCTTGTTTGAGGTCTATCTTGGCTCGTGTGCAGTTTGTGTTTTGGTGTTTCACAAGGAATATTATGCAGTGTTCTGATTTATCCGCAGGCTGGGTGTTCAACGACGTGCAGAGTTGTGTGTCTTGTGTGATACGTTTGCAGTCTTCCTCTAGGTACGAGTACTCGTTGGTGCGTAGTACGAGGTATTTGGATTTAGGGATGATTGCCCGGTTTTGCTTGTCGGGAATGGAGTATAGATGGATCAGGTCGTATTGGTTTGTATCGATGGAAGGAATCCTACTAATATTATAAATGTGAAAGTTTGAGTGTGTATGTTTGTTACTTCTTCACACTCAAACGGCTGTACCGTTTTGGATGAAATTTGGTATGTAGATAGCTTATACCCTGGATTAACACATAGGCTTTTATTCTGGTCTACGCAGTTGAAACCGCGGGGCGCAGCTAGTTATCTATAATTGTCAGGAACGTCGCACCTCCAGTGAAGTATAGGTCCATAAACAGATGTTGAAACGGTTTCGTAGGTGTCTCTGTTAACTTCAGTGGAGGTTTCAAAGGGTTTCTTTCGTATTTAGCTCTTAAACACAAGTCGCATTGAATAATGTATCTATGAATTGACAATAGCATATTGGGCCAGTGATAATTTCTGTGGAGTTGTTTATACGTTTCCTGAATGCCTCTATGCGACGATTTGCCTTCGTAATATCGCTTAATGAGTTCTTGTTGCTCAGTTTTGTTTTCAACAAGGGTAACTCGTGACGTACATCTTATAAGTTTAGGACCTCTATCATTGAAAATTGTACTGTAGACTCTCGAGAAGACCAAGTACACATTTTCATCGTAGAAATAGCAGTGGAAGATACGGTCTGCTATTGTGTGCTCTTTTAGGAACCTGATGATTTCGGGTTCCGTATTGTTTACGGGGATGAAAACATCTTCAATAACAGTCCTAGAGTTAGTTGATCTATTGTCTACTCTATATGTTGAACCTCTATTGTTGGGGTAGACTTAATATAGAATTGTTTCAGTTGTTTATCTATTACATCCGATAAAATCGGGATGCCGTTGTTTTCGTTATCAGGTTGGTTATGATTTGTCGAGACTAATTGGTCAGGGTCGACTGTAGCAATGCTCATTGAGTCTGTTCCGTTGTCAGTGTGGGGGTGGTTAGCACTTCTTTCTTCTACGTCGTTATTATTGCTAAGTCCATCATTGTTGTCGTCTCGGTCGATATTTGTCTCTGCTTGTCTATGGTGTTTCTCAAATATTCTGTTTATAATCTCGTCGTCATCGTTATCGTCAAAATTGATAGCTAGAGAGTCTATGCTGCTGTGAAAGATTTGGCTCTGGATATTGCGTCAGCGTAAGTGTTTTGTTTCCCCTTTTTATAAACTACCTTATAGTCGTACTCCGCTAGCTTTAGTTTCCAACGTGTTAACTTTGAGTTGGGTTCTTTTAAAGACATCAGCCATGTCAAAGATCTATGGTCTGTATAGATGGTGAATTTTCGACCGTACAAATAAGGCCTAAAATATTTGATAGCCCAAACTATCCCGAGTAATTCCTTCTCTATGGTCGAATAACGAGTCTCGGTTTCTGATAACGTACTTGAAGAAAAAGCTACTGGTTTATCAGCACCAACATTGCCTTGCGATAAAACTGCGCCTAACGCGAAGTCAGATGCGTCTGTTGTCAAGATAAATGGTTTATCAAATTCAGGGTATTGTAATATTGGGGCATTGGTCAAAATTGGTTTACACTTGTTAACTGCGTCTTAAAATTCGTTACTATGGACAATTTTTGCGTTCTTTTTAAGACGGTTTTGTAAGCTTCGCGAATACATAATGAATTTTTGGTAATAACCTACTAATCCTAGGAAAGACTTTATGTCCTTTTGTGTTCGTGGGACGGGGAAATTTAAAACTGCTTTTATCTTATCTTTGTTGGGTTGTAGTCCTTGGTCAGTCAAATTATGTCCAAAAAAATTCACATGCTTTTGTAAGAATTCTGACTTATCTAATTGCACTTTGAGATTATGCATTCTGAATCGCTGAAGTACCAACTTGAGTTTTTCGTTATGATTCTGAAGTGAGGTGGCAACAATTATGACGTCATCTAAATTGGTGAATACATTATCTATTCCTCTAAGAATATATATTAATATTCCATAAGCCGCTGAAAAGTGCTTGGAGCATTTTTCAACCCAAACGGCATTCTTAAGAACTCATAGTGACCTCTTTCTGTTGTAAACGCTGTTTTTTCTATGTCATTGGGGTGCATTTCCAATTGATGGTAACCACTTGCTAGATCAAGGGTTGTAAAATACTCTGCGCGCCCTAATCTATCAAGTATGTCGTTGATGTTCGGTAACGGGTACTTGTCTTCAACAATTCTATCGTTCAGTCGTCTATAGTCTATAACAAGTCTCCATTTGAACTTCCCTGAAGCGTCGGGTTTTTTGGGACGATATGGACAGGGCAGGACCAGGGTGAAATACTCTCCCGTATAATTCCCTGTTTTAATAAATTATCTATTTGTTTTTTAATTTCTGTATGTGTTCTGTTGTGTTGCAGGGCTTGTCTATAGTTTCTTACAAAAATGGATATGTCGACAGTTAGTTTTAATTTATGTTTTACAGTATGTGTGAAAGATAACGGTATGTGCTCAGAGTAAAATACGTCACGATATTGATAACAAGTTTTGGTAACCTCACGTTTTTCTTCTTTATTCAGATGGCTAGTTCTAATTTTCTTTAAGTTTTCGTAAAGTTCTTTGTCAATGTCAGTTTTAGTTTGAAAGGTGTTAATTTTGTGTGTTTTATTTTGATGTTGGATCTGGACGATCATCACAGGAAACCCTCAACTTAACAATATAGGACGATGAGACGCGATGAAACGCTAGTTAAATTTGTTTTGACAAGTTATAGCACAGGGCGTATAAATTCTGTTTTCTTTTGACTGACAAGAAGTTACAGGGCAGCTGGCTAGAAGATTAATGTCAGGTTGCTGCTGCCCCAGGTACGGACACTTTCGGCCTTACGGTAGATATGCTCCTAGTGTCAGCATAAGTAACACAATAAATTGTAATGATATAAAGTTTAAAATAAAGTACACATAAATTAAAATCTTTTTAAGGCAAGCTTCAATCAAATAAAAACGTAAACTGAAAATGTTATAGTAGTAGGTACGATTTTTTAACCGACTTCGAAAAAGGAGGAGGTTCTGTGCTCGACTGTATGTATGTTTTTTTTATGTATGTCCACCGATTTCTCTGTCAGTTGTAGACCAATTTTCAAAATTATTTATCCGAAAAATAATACTCCATAGGTGGTCCCACATAAATTTTATCGAAATTGCTTCAGCGCTTTCTGAAAAACTGAACAAAAACGAAAAATACATAGATGACGTTTTGGTTTTCTCCAATTACGAGTATGTTTAAATGCCACGTTCCATGATAGTGGGATTTTTAGTTCTGGGGTATAAACAATTACAAAGTGAACCGAAAATAAAACAACCGACTTCCAAAAAAGAAAATACACTGAAAATTTAAAAACAACTTTAATTTCGGAAGTCCGAAACCGAAAAGGCTTCAGCACCGTAGACCACATACATACGCTGCGGCAGATTATACTCTTCGGTCTTCTGTATAACCTGCCGCAGCGTATGTATGTGGTTTAACTCGTTCAAACCGGCGTGTACCACCGGTGGAGCACGGTGCTCCACCGGTGGTACACGCCGGTTTGAACGAGTTAAGGTGCTGAAGCCTTTTCGGTATCCGGCTTGCTCGGGAGGCTGGAAGTCGTCAAACCTGCGCGCGAGACAGTTTGTGATGACTCTAGAGAACAACTTGTAGACATGGCTCAGAATTGAGATGGGCCTGTAATTCTTAAGCAAGGCATTGTCACCCTTCTTAAAGAAAAGTACCACCACACCTCTGCCCCAAGCCTGTGGCGTTTTCCCCTCGAGTATGACGGAATCGAACAGTTTCTGGAGGGCCTTAAGGACCGGTTTTCCACACCCGCCTTCAGAAGTTCACCCGACGCCTTGTTGTTTTTAAAAGGTGTTAGATCGACTTTCGATACATCGAGGTGTTGAAATGTTTGTACGAAAACGCCACCATGTCAGTCCGACTTCAGGACCAGACCTCGAAACCTATCCTTCTACAGCTGGGTGTGAGGCAGGGAGACCGAAACTGTTCACGTCTCCAATGGAGGACGTCTTCAAGGTTCTGGTCTGGAGAGGGTTAGGCATTAATATCAATGGCGAGTACATCACTCATCTTCGATTTGCCGACGATATAGTCATCATGGTATGATATCCGCAAGAGAACTAAGGTTACCGACATAGCCCGAAGAATCGCCAAACTGAAGTGACATTGCTCGCAGAATAGATGGTCGATGGGGTCGAAAAGTTCTGGAATGGCGACCGCGTACCGGAAGACGCAGTGTTGGAAGGCCTCCGGCAGGGCGCCACTTGGCGGGTAGTAAACCCTTAAGTGACCAGCAATACCCTTTCTTACCTCTACGTCATCAACTGCCCTCAGCCTTATGAATAATAAAAAATATAAAGACTGTGAAAGCAGTTTTGTTTCTTTTTAAAAATAAAGGCATGTTTCCTTTATTTAAAATAATCTATGTTAAGGATTTAAAGTAGTTCCCGTCCAGGGCCCATTGAAATTTTCCACCCTGTATAGGTATAGATTCAAAAGAGTGAAGTTTCTTCGTTGATGAAATGTGCAATTTAGCTTCATATTTCTGACTGACTGACACCTTGGCAATTCAGAAGTGTAAATGGTTTCATTGAACCTCCTCCGTTTTGAAGTCGGTTTGAAATGAATACAAATTCCCTTTTCACCTTTTATTTTAATATAAGTTACAATACAATATTGTTGTCAACATTTTAACATCGTTATACACTATAAGTTTTTTTATCAGGACTGCACCTTGAAATAGCACAAAATTACATTAATTAAATAGTAAGCCAAATATTTTGATTGAAATTACTATAAATACAATGTAAACGGTTATCAATATTTTTTATTATTTAGTTTTCATTATGTAGCTAACGATTTCTGTAAAAAAATAAATAAATAAAATATGCTTTTGCCATAGATAAATCGAAATTCTAAAAACAAAACATAAATCTTTGGTTTAGTAATGCATCATTCCAGCCATAAATGCATTACTTAAAAATATTTCTAACACATTTTAACATACACAACAATAAAATCTATAAAATGGTCCTTGTATCACTTAACTATAAAATTAAAATATCATTAATCTCATATTTTCTGTTGGCACATTTGTTTAAAGTAAAGTAACATGTTATTTTCAGTAATAACCGTCCAACAACGCGTTCAGGTTTCTTTCGGTGAGTGCTCTTGGAGATTCTTCGGTGTCGAGGACGTCACAGGGCAGGAGCATCTAGAAAAACATATATTTTTATTATAACCATTATCTGATTTCAGCCAAAAGACTGAAATAAATAATAATAATAATAACTGCTGGACAAAGACCTCCCCCAATAGGGGATATGCATGATATTTTTTTATTTGTTTAATTGAAGACTTATTAACTACAGTGAACAAATTTTTAAAATATCATCATCAGCGACGAAGTTATAAAGCTTTAAAGTTGATAATTAGAAAGAGAAGTCCGACATGTTTTTTGACGTCAAAGGACATGACGCCCATACAACTGCCATAGAAAACAGCGTTTTCGAGAGAGGGACCGATATATGTGTTTAAAATTGTTATATCTCGTTTAATTTTCGATCAATTTTGATTCTGCTTTCACTTTTCATACTCTATTTTAGTACATTGATCGATAAACCTGTTAGATAACAAATAATTTTTTTATGCATATTCCTATCGCCACAACGACCGGTTCTGTGCGTCTCGCATCCATTGGCTACCTGCGACTCTCACCATCTGGTGAGGCTGACTACCTAATCGGTCCACTTTGTGGGAGGCCTTCCAACGCTGCGTCTTCCCCAACTTTTCGGCCCCATCGACCATCTATTCTACGAGCAATGCCACTTCAGTTTGGCAATACATCGATTTATTTAACAGTTTTTTTTGTCCTATCTAGGAAGAATGATTACATAACTAGCTTCTGCCAACAGTTTTGGCCACGCTAGCGACGGAAATCATCCCAAATAAACGTACTCCTGTAATGAATACGTAGTAATAATAATTCTCCCTAATAATAAGGTGTGGTCATATTTTAAAAGCTGGTTCTGCCCAAAGCAATGAACAACTTTCTCTAAGAAAAAATAGAAAATTCCCAAAAAAAAAATTGGACTTTCCATATAAAGTTATCATCAGCTGATCAATATTTGTATGGGAGGTAACAATTTTTTTTTTTAACTTCCTCGGATTTTCTTGAAGAAAGTTGTTCATATCGATGGGCAGATGCAGTTCTTAAAATATGACCACACCTTTCCGTTACATCCTGTATGTATACACACACGCATCATACACACATGCAGCACGCGTAACGTAGACTGCCATCTATTGAGTGAAATCCGCAACTTGTACTGTAGAAATACTTGACATTGACATTTATGTGGCGCCCTCTATAGTTCCTGCACGCTCCCTATAGTGCACAAGCGTGAGCAAACTCACGGGCACTCTCTGTTCCGTTACTTTTATAGTCGTTGGACGGCAATCCGACACGACCGGGGAGAGATCAGGCGAAGGACCAACGGCTTTACGTACTTTCCGAGGCACGGGGGTGTCACACCACCAACTTCTATACTCCGGGCAACTACAGAGTGATTCCTAATTGGAAAAAACCTAATGGTGAAGATTCTGTTGTGCACAAACTAAACTTAATTTAGTCACGGGGTCTCATCTCGAACAAAGAAAATTTAGTTCAAATAAATCTCAATAGATGCCGTACTAAACATCGATTTCCAATTGAAGTTTAAGTAATATTATTATTTGGAAAATTACTATGGTAAAAACTGTATTTTCTTATTTAATAAAGTGCCCTAAGCATAAAATTGTGGGATAATGGGCTTGTAATTAAAATTTAGACGATTATTGGAACGAATCCTTAGACATCTTTATTTCTTGTACCAATAGATGTCACTGTTTGAAGTTTTAGAGTTTATCTATTCGCCTCTTTAAAATTTGAATAGTGACACATTTTGATACAGTAAAACTGCTATGAAGTGCCAAAAATACTATAAAATAATTCTTCAATGTGTGAGAAAATATTGGTAAGACTTTATGTAAATACATTCAGCTTGCAAGCCGTCGCTGCTAACACCATCTAGGGAGGTTTGGAGGACGGGCCCAAACGAAGAATAAAAGTTACTTGTGCCAGAAGAAAACCCGTAGTTACGGCGGTACCGTTTCTTTGTATGGGATGAGGCATCTGTACGCTAGTATTATATTGTCTGTGATTTAGTCTATCGCTATCTTTATCTTTCTAATAAAACAAGAAAGAGACGGACGTAAATTAGAGCTGTTAAATTTAGTTGAACTAATATTTCCATACAAATTAAGGGTACACGTAAAAAACACGGTAAAGCGCAAGACGTAAACTAGTTTAACATCTCTAACTTAGTTTATAGCTATATCCGTCGTTTTCACGCACTGTCTTTTTAGTAAGAGATAGCGATGCTCTAATTTCAGTTTAGTTAATGAACAAGAGAATCGGCACCAATATCACATTTTTCCCGACCCGGTAATTGAACCCACAACATCACGCTTAGCAGTCGCTCTCGAGACCAACGAATAGTACCTATCTTATATCATAATTCAGTACATGGTCTACCCGTCTACTTAGCTAAATCCAAAACCCTTCAGTCGTCGAGGCGAGAGTGACTACCAAACTTATAGACAATTATAATATTGAGAGGGAAATACACTATATTCCCTATTCCGTGAAAATGTCCTTATTCCGCGTCTAAACTATAAAAGCACCTATGACCGTGAGTCGTCAGCGCGCGTCGCGTAGTGTTCCACGCGCGCCTCAAAGAGATAAGTGTCAGCCACCACTGACGGAGCCCATCGTGGCCGGTGCCTGCATGCCTAAGGGTAGCGGACAAATTCTGAAAATGAGTTACCGCACCCCTGGGCACTCAGGCAGGGAAGGAACAGGGGTGGGTTTTAGTCATTAAGAGTCTGACACGCCCTCTCGTTCCACCCAGAGCGGGAGAAGTCATTGGATGATTTCTCACCCCCCAAAAAAAAAAATCGTCGAACACATCATTGCTTACCAGCAGGTGAGATATGAACAGACTGTTACCCCAATAGTTACACATTTTCCTAAAGTATCAGTTTTCGCTCCCCTCTGTTTGGTTCTCTCAATTGCTACCATACAACATGCGTGCAAACTAAGTATATTTTTTGTTATTCTTACATCACTGTGAAAAATGGTGGGGTGCCTTAGACAAATGTAACACACTTCACTATTCAGGTTATCTGACTTTTATCACACGTAATAATGTTATTTATAAATAAACAGTGTGATTTAATTAAAAGCGTTTTATTTAGGTGTCCAATAATATTTAAGTTTAAACCTGATGTGAAACAAAACTAGTATATTTAGTAATACATTTCTTAGAGTAGAACTACTTGGAATTAGAAGTATCACTAGTTCTACTATTCGGAAATAAATCGAAACGGAGTACTAGTGAGAACCAAAACTCCTATTAGTTCTACCGTAGAACTGTGGAATAGAACAAATGGGAATAAAGACTCCCAACACCTTATATCGTAGGACTATTGAGAAAAAAAAAAACTTGAGAGGTGTCAAGGGACACCCGGATGGATCGAAGTTCCTTTCGATTAATTAGTGAAGGAATTGTAATATAATTTTATTTTTTTTAATTTATAATATTTTTTTTATTATTAACTACGCACACACGCACGCACGTAAGAAGTTATACTTCATCATCTCATCTCATCTCATCTCATCTCATCGCAGCTCAGCTCAGCTCAGATCAGCTAGGCTCAGCTCAGCTCAGCTCAGCTCAGCTCAACTCAACTCAACTCAACTCTTTAGCAATAACAACAACTATAACAAAAGTAATTGTAATAAAATTTTATTTTTTTTACTATAGCAAAAAGTGTCGTGACAACTTTTCGTAAGAATTTTTTCCGTCTAGCCCCCTTTCACAACGCGCGATAAGGAACTTCGTTCCAAAAACCCATTAGTTCTACCATAGAACTGCTTAGTAGAACAAGTGGGAACAAACGTTTAGAACCCAAAATGGCCCCATTGTTTCATTTATCATAAACTCAAAATGTGATTTTGTCAGATAACGGCATTGTAGCTTGGGGACGGCAGATGGGTCTTTTCCCAACTGTAGGTTGGGATCGGCTTCCAGTATAACTAGATGATAACGAGTACCAGTATTCTACTGACTGCCTATCTGACGTCCACCATCCAGTAACTGAGTTATAGAGGGAACCCAACAATCCTTGGTAAGGCTGGTGTCAGTTTTTCTGACTATAGTAACGATTGTCAAAGAGTAATCTTTGATTGGGTGTGAGTGATCTTTGGTTGATGATTCGTTGGTCCCGGCTGTCATTTACAATGACAGCTGAGACCAATGGCTCAACGTGCTGTCCCAGGTACGGAGGAGCCTAAGTATGAATGTAATGGGTGGTCACCCATCCACGAACAGACCTCGGCAATTGTATCTTAACCTTGAAGATCGATCTGTGTGGCTGTTATTACTTAGCGACGACTTGCTTCATCATTTTAGCCGAAAGACGTTCACTGCTAGACGTAGGCGCCTCCTTCAAGTGTCGACACAACGACCGGTCAGACGAGCTGCTGAAGGCTCACTCAATAAGATTTATTTGATACGTACCCTCTCAGGAATCGGCCTTCCTTCCAGAAGGTATTTAAGCTTGTTTTTCTGGCACGGTGAGAGGACCTTGTCCAGATTGTTCATGAGATCCTTCATGTCGGGTCCAAATGTCCTGACATGACCATCCCTCTTGCCGTTCGTCCAGCCTCGAGAGTACTGGAAGGTCTGTGCTGTCACCGAGGCGAGGGTCACGAAGATGAGGAGTACGGTCACGTTGGCTGACATTGCGGTGGCTGGAACGAGGGATAAGTGTTTTACAATGAATTCAGGTTTTAGTACTTTGCTGAGCATAGCCTCGTGTTTTTGGAAAACAAAAGTTGAACAACATTATTTCAGAAACATATTTTCGCGGGAAATGTGTTGATTCCAATATGACCAGTTTTGCAGTGTTTCTGGCAGAAAGCCTCGTAATCTGGACAAAAGTTTCACCTTCAGCAATATGGAACTACCTACTAGCTCCATCTGTCTGACTGAGCGTCTCCTTGACAATTCAAAAGTGCCTGTAAATGGTATAATTGAATTTAGTTCGGCACAATTTTTATAAATTCTTCTTTACTTCCTAATATCGAACTAGTCTACCTTTTGTCCTTTTATGTCTAACTTTTTATTTTTTCAGTCCATCCAATGGTTGTCTGGTAGACATCGCTGTCAGCGATAAGACCACCGTTGTGCCCCAATTTAGGTTCGTGTAACTCTTTTGGTGTACAATAAACTTTATTCAATCTATCGACAATCTGTCTAGTCTACCGGCCACTATTCCAGACTAGCTGTTGGAAGAGTTCTAAAAGGAAAACAACAAGGTACTGTAATTAATAATAATAATAATAATCCACAACTATCACACAACGCCATCTAGTCCCAAGCTAAGCAGAGCTTGTGTTATGGGTACTAGACAACTGATAAACATACATAGATATTTCTAAATACATAAATATTATAGATAAATTAAAATTTCCCAGATACTGTAATATTTTCCACTTAGGCAGGTATATTATCTTTGCATCATACTGAATCACCCTCTTACTTGAAATCTTTTGCATTTGACATCCCCAGGGCAATTAAAATAGGATACACGGTAAAAGTTAACCTAGGTACTGTAATTTTCCAAGTACTGTAATTTCCCACATAAATTTATCTTTGCATCATACTGAATCACCCTCATACTTGAAATCTTTTGCAATTCAAATTCCCAGGGCAATTAAAATAGGATACACAGTAAAAGTTAGTTCAATATGGGAAGGTCAGGACGATAAGATAATTCCATTGAGTCTCATGCAAGGACCGATAAATTGGGTTAAAAAGTTAACCGGTTAGAAATACTGGATTAGAATGGGTTAACCATTTCAAATTAGGTTATGAAATTAAAATACCGTTGTGCTAATTGAAAACTCATAGACCTGGATGCGAGCGACATGCAAGCATTTTGTAAAGGCTGATTTTTATGGTTCCGTACCGAAAGGGTCCAAACAGAGCCCTATTGTTGTCACTCACGTGTCCGTCTGTCCGTCTGTCTGTCTGTCCGTCCATCATCCTGCTACAAAATTTTTTAACTTCCCATTGAGCTATGAACTTGAAATTTGGTGATAATGTTTATTATTACGTATACTTTACTAACAAATACCAATATTTAGTACGGAACCCTTGATGTGCGAAATCCGATACGCAATTGGCCAGTTTATTGATATTACGTCACATTTGTGGTGTAGAGAAATAGCCTGCCGTCAGTCATCCGGTTTCGATAGCGTTTGGCGTCGGGGCCAAAAAAAAATAAAGGTATATATTCCTCGCGCACTTATTTATATATAGAAAATATACATCAGAGAGCATGTGTACGATATACAGAAAACTAGGTAATTTTATATTAAGGCGTATAATTATATCCCCCAAGTGAACCAAAAACGGCCGTTTTTACACTTTTGCTTACTACTTTGGATACGAAACACTTTTTTTTTTTTTGGGGGTGGGAAATCATCCAATGACATCTACCGCTCTAGGGTGGAGCGAAAGGGCGTGTCAGACTCTTACTGACTAAAACCCACCCCTGTTCCTCCCTGCTCTGAATGCCCAGGGGCGAGGTAACTCTTTCGAATTTATCCTCGACCCCCGGGCAGGCGTCGGCCATGACGGGCCCTGTCTTGTTTGCTAACAACTCTTTGAGGCGCGCGTGGAACACTACGTGCCGTCGACCCTCGGGCCTGGTGCTGATCGGACGGCGAGTTACCCACTACTCGCCGTCCGCAGGCCCGGGTGATACGAAACACTTTGGATCCTGTTTTAACAATGTAAAAATACCTTATCCTATTTGTAACAAAGGCAACATAGGATTCTTTATTTTCTATGCTAAGATACGAATTTTTGTTCAATGAGGGCGCCACTTATGGGGTGGTAGGCCCTTAACAGGTGCAAACAACATAATATGTGGCCTTCCAAGCAAAAAAATCCAGTAGTGGGGTATTGAGTTAAGACTAAAATCTGGAATTGATAATAAGGATTAAAAAAACAATCAAAAACTGGCTCATTTTTTTTTTATCAGTTTCATCTTTCTATTCGAAGTTGAAACTCTGAAAAAGCTTGCTTTTTCCCAAAAATAATTCAAAAAAATTAAGCAAAAAAGAAATTCGTGGTACTTAGAAGCATTATATAAAGTCATTTACTATTAATGAACTTGTAGATAATTGAGGGAATTTTTTCACCCAACTTTACAAAACTGCGCATATCTCGGCAACTAAATGCCTAGAACTGGACCCTTTTTACTTGGACTTCCCTGTTGGTTCGTAAACAAATATAATTTTATTTACTTCAGTAAAGAGGTAGGAAACACAATTAATTTAGTCACTGGACAATATATCTTATACAAGTAACAGCTGCAAGCTGATTTTATGGAAGCCATTTTAATTCCATTCAAATCGTTTAATTGAATGTTTTTAATGACAGCTCCTGTTGGATGGAAGTAAACGGAGTGCACAACTTGCCGCAGTTTCTTTTAAATAATTGATAGCCTTGCGTTGGCCGCTACCGCACCTGTTGGTAAGCGATGATGTGTTCACCGATGGAGCACGTTTACCTAAAAGTAATCTATCTATTCACTCTTGACTTTAAGATCTCCTGGTTGTAGCTATCAAGA
This sequence comes from Polia nebulosa, assembly GCA_951329385.1. Lineage (NCBI taxonomy): Eukaryota > Metazoa > Arthropoda > Insecta > Lepidoptera > Noctuidae > Polia > Polia nebulosa. The sequence goes on along the minus strand of OX589610.1, from coordinate 15,580,302 downwards.
AACACAGACTGAGCCAGGTTGAGCGTAGCCCTAGGCTCCAGTCACAATATGCAGTCCCGGGATCAAAACAAACAGAATTTAAAAAAATTATATGTCGAGGTGTCTGTGGTGAGGTGAGACAGTGGTAAATCGCATCCTATTAAAAAAAAAGTTTTGGGTTATTTGATGTGAAATAAATCGGTGCTAAGTGGTCACCGTCGCGTCGGTCGCCTATGGACATCTGTAATTTTGTATGTTTGCTCAGCATCTAGAGACAGAACAGAGATGTCTGATGGACCTGTAAATACACTGGCACACAAACTCTCTGCCCAGGGGTTGTGGCTGCCCAGGGGTTGTGGATAAATTCGAAAGAGAGTTACCGCGCCCCTGGGCAGTCAGGGCAGGGAAGGAACAGGGGTGGGTTTTAGTCAGTAAGAGATGTCATTGGATGATATCCCACACCAAAAAAAAAAACCCGAACCCTCGACCTAGAACACAGCTACGCTGCTTAGTGACAAAATTAGGAATGGTAGAAGCAGGTATGCAGGAAAGAAGAGTTCAGATATGTGAGGACCACAAAGAGTTGTACATCCGCTATGAAACTTTTTTTTTGCAGCAATTTAGCTTGCTGCACCAGAATAGAGCAGTAGTGGCCCAGTGTTAATGGCCCCAACTTATGAGTTGTACGTCGTGGCTCAAACCCAGTCAGACGCTTTACTTTGTGTTATTTATTTCATCACTACTGCTCTCAAAACGGTGAAGGAAAACATCGTGAGGAAACCGGCATGTCCTAGAACCAAACATTCGAAGACATGTGATATCCACCAACCCGCAATGGGCCCGCGTGGTGGATTACGGCCTATTCCCTCTCCTAGAGAGGAGGCCTGAGTCCCAGCAGTGGGAACATTACAAGGCTAATTATGCTTATGCACCAGAATAAATCTCCACTGGACGCTCTACAGATAACATGTCTGTTTACAAAATGATTTATGAAAAAGATTCTTTCAGCGATGATGCCTCAAAGATTTTTTAACTCTAGGTACCCTTCATCCGATTCGACATCCGCCGTTGTCCAAAGAAGATCGCACAAAGACACGAACAGGAAGTACGATTATAAAATTCTTTGATTACACGCGAAGTAAAAAAAGTGGCTGCTTCAAATAAATGAATTCAAAAACACGCGGTCATTCTCCAAAGAGGTTAGTAGAGGTGTTTATTATGTACACATTTCATTTACTATGTTTCAATCACTATTTCAAAATCAACCGGATACCCTAAATCTCCCAGACCAGCGTACTAACTTGTTTATAAAAGAAACCTACTGAAACTTTCTCCAGCCTGGGGATCGAGCCCAAGACCACTGCGTCACCAGGTAATAGCATTTTATAAATGAACCATTTAGGTTCTGGGTACTTTAGAACATGTATGTACTTGTAAATATTTTTATTGGCCGCCAATGCAAGTTTCCTAAAGCGGCCCCGACACGTTCGATTGCGATTGTCAATGGTCTACGTTATTGACAATTGCAATTGAAGGTGCCATTGATGCACTTCAATTGCAATTGTCAATTGTTTGCGCTAACTCTGGACGATCGCGTTATAAATTCCTGGTCCTCGATATTACGTGGGGTATCCGCCATGTTTTGTTTTCACTGAACTGATTGTCAATGACTCAGTTAAACGATCAATTAGCAGCTTCGATTGACAATCTCATCAATTGTACTCGTAAACGATCAATCGCAATTGACAATGACGTAAAATTGACAATCGCAATTGAACGTTTCGGGGCCGCTTAACGCACTAATATAAGAGTACGTAATGTGGGTACTAAAATTATTTCGCTGCGTTGCGCCCTTGCTTCAAACAAGGTATTACGAGGCTCTGTTAAATATGTGGGTATCCGTATATTAATTGAACAATGCACCAAGAACCCTGCACACATTTTATCTCACACTCCACTCACTGTAACTGTTACAGAAAAAGCTGCTATAAAATAAAGAAAGAATTGAACCAACAACGTTGATGGCTATTCAACGCATAAAGTAGAATATCTATTGCATGCTATTTCACAGCCCATAGACACAGAACTGGCTAGAAAATCAACCACCGGGGCATTGGGTAAAGTGCATACACTCGATAATGTATTTGAAACCCTGAAACAATAAACTGAAGGTTAAAATTACATAAATGAAAACGAGTATTCCGATTTGATGGATTGGTTTTCTGATTGTACTTTGAATTTTTGGTGAATGGCATTTAAGGCATTTTTGACAAGATATTCAACGATGTATTAGGTTCTAAAATAAACTTTTGATATAAAACCTAAATGTAGAAGGTTTAGTTGGAGTTTTAATTGGTACGATTTTATGTAAAATCGGTTGCAATTCTTTTTACTTTTTTTACTCGCGTTTGACCACTATCTCTCCAGATGGTAAGCGATGTGTGGTCGACGATGGAGCACGCTTTCCCAGAAGTATCCTATTCACTCTCGACTGAAAGACTCCCGATTAGGTTGTAACTACTAGGAAACACAGACCCTGGAAGGGAAGTCCACTCCTTAGCTGTACGCACAATTAATGTTCTCTTTGGATGAACGCACGCTTAATTTTATACGACTTCTAATGGTTTTTAATTAAACATCACGTCTAAAAGACTAAATTTATTGCTTTGAAAAAAAAAAATATGTTACTCTAGACAATTTGCTTCGTAATTTCATATGTGAATATTTGAAATAATATTTTTATAACATAGTGTAAATAATTTGTAAAGTTATGTCTAACGCGGAAAAAAAATTGAGAATCACGCAAAAACTATAAAGCGTATCGAAACCTTCACCATTTTAAAGATCATTTAATTATTTATATTTTAGTATACCTACGTGTTTTTGTATAATACCTGTTGTTTTATGTATAATAAATTAATAATGCGTCTAATTTCGGACAGTGCTCCTTGATGGCCGAGTCCTATTACTGAACTATGCACAGAACACGCAAGCTAACCAGTCAAGGTGATTGGCAGTTAATAGCGCCTTTAGTAGGTAAGTATTGGGTAGTAATATCTTCTATTATCGTTTTCATTAAAATCTTAGATCTTGCCTGGTGTATACAAATGGATGAAGTGTAAGTAGGTACGATGGAACCATCGTATGAGTACACAATGTGTATTCTTACTTTGAAGGTTAAGAGGGTTATATAGGAAGTAGGGAAACACGTCTCTCGATTTTGTTTATCAACAAAAAAACATTGTTTCCTCCCACGCCTGATATAAGAACGATTCTTTTTCAAGAATTATGGCTTTTTTACGAGTTGTAAACACAATGCCACCTGATCTGAGGTGTCACTTTGAATTTACTCTTAAAATTCAATTTTCATGAAAAGTAGGACCCAATTTACTTGATAAAACGTAACTTAACGTCAACCCAGTGTTAATCTAACGGATAGGCAGAGGTGTGTGTGAGGTCGTATTATACTGGTGAAATATATATTTCACCAGCATGTTTCAGGTCCCATGAAAGGGTGTGAGACTTCGAACTGCAATAATAAAAACTTTTTTTTTTGTTTTCGGGGGGAAACTTTTTAAAGGCGGTTGGACTTTTAGCGAAAAGACAACGGAGTGCGGGATTCTTACCTCAGTAAAACCACTCTGACGATCATCACCAGCTCATGGAAACACACATTACCTACCTCTTAAAATACCACTCCGGAGAGGGGGTCCTCTGTGCAACGCCTGTTGAGGCACATCCATGAGGAGGCTGCAAACGGGTTTCCCCAATAATATAGATCTAATGGAAAACCCATTTCACTTTGCCTTTTTTTTGTGGGGTGGGAAATCATCCAATGACTTCTCCCGCTCTGGGTGGAGCGGGAGGGCGTGTCAGACTCTTACTGACAAAAACCCACCCCTGTTCCTTCCCTGCCTGAGTGCCCAGGGGTGCGGTAACTCATGTTAGGAATATATCCGCTACCCCTAGGCATGCAGGCACCGGCCACGATGGGCTCCGTCAGTGGTGGCTGACAATCATCTCTTTGAGGTGCGCGTGGAACACTACGCGCCGTCGACTTACGGGCTTGGTGCTGATCGGACGGCGAGTTACCCAGTGCTCGCCGTCCGCAGGCCCGCGTCTACGGTAGCCGGAGATCGTCTCGCGACGTCCTACGCCCAGTGCCTCTCCTGCGGTGGTAGCGGCCGGGGCCGTGAGGGCCACTCCGTTGAGCTTCCCTCACGCGTCCCGCCTCCGCCTTCGCGAGCATTATTGCTTCGCTGAAGGAGGAGACTGCTTTCCATTCCCTCTCGCTCCGTACTATGGCCTGAACCAGGGCCGGGCGCGAGAGGTCGCCGTCACCCATCGCCTCCACGAAGAAACTCACTTTGCCTGACCTGTATATTGAACCTAAGACTGTATGATGAGCCAAAACGCTTGCCACCACTGGATCAACGAGGCAGCCTGTCTCTGTTTAATAAACCTAAAAACAAAATAAAAAAACAACAAAAAGTTTTTGATTTATTGCCAATATTGTGCATGTTGGTACCTATTCCTTTGGGGCCCAGAACTAACTTGATTAATGGAAAGTATCGAACACAATGCTTCAGGTTTAATTATTTCATAACTTAAGTTATATCAATAGGTACTTTTGGTGACGTGACTAAATTCTAGAGAGTTCTAGATCTAGTGATAAGACGATACTGATCGTGGAGTCCATTAGTTGATTTTAGAAAAAGTGCAATCGAATTTTTCTATTAATCAAAGGTATTTTAACCGATTTCCAAAAGAGGAGGTCCCTCAATCAATTCTCTTTTCTTCTGTGTTTTTTTTTGTATGTAGGTATGTTACGCGATTTCTCCGCCACTTGTGAATATTATGATAATTCTTTTTTTGTTTGGTAGGCCATACTTCAGAGGTGGTCCCATATAAATTTTATCGAAATTGATTCAGTAATTTTGAAAAAATTAACATAAACCAAAAATATATGTAGACACAAATCACGTTTTGGTTGTCTCCAATTATGTTCAAATGCCATGTTATTGGGGTTATCCATTCGGGCATAACTTTATCATTTAGTTTTAGTTCTGGGGTAACTACAACAACTAAAAAGTGAAAAAACAAAAAGTTTTTTATTAGTTTCAAAATCTCATCATCAGCCTTATATATAACCACGTGATTAGTTTAAACACTGATTAGCATGTTCTTCAACATTTTCTACCCGGAAGGTAAGTACTTTACCACTCACATCTTCCTTAGATGTGAGTGGTAAAGTACTGAAAAATCATTTCAAGGAGATTTTGTCCTATAGACAGCTGAATTTGTTGGTTGAGACGTATGCTATCTTGAAATTTGTTGGATGAGACGTACGGTATCTTAAAATTTGTTGGATGAGACGTATGCTATCTTGAATTTAGAATCCGCTAATCAGTATTTCTCTTCGCTCACATTGGGCCTCATCAGAAGGCTTAAAAGTAAATAAAAAAGACCCAAAGAGCAATGAAGAGGGCTATGCTCGGCGCTTCCTTGCGTAATCGAATCAGGAATGATGAAATCCGCATGAAAACCAAGGTTACCGACATAGCCCGAAGAATTGTCAAACTGAAGTGACAGTGGGCAGGGCACATTGCTCGCAAAACAGATGGTCGATAGAGCCGAAAAGTTCTGGAGTGGCGACCGCGTACCGGAAGACGCAGCGTTGGAAGGTCTTCAACAAGTTGGACCGATGACCTGAAAAGAGTTGCGGGTAGCCGATGGATGCGAGACGCACAGGACTGGTCATTGTGACGACACTTGGGGGAGACCTATGCCCAGCAGTGGACGTCTTTCGGCTGAAATGATGAATGATGATGATGAATCAATATTTAAACTGAGTTTTTGGCGGGGTTTTTTTAATGAAGTTCAGTGGCTGTTTTAATTGGAATGACTTAGATGTTTTGCTTGAGAATTATAAAGAGGTAGGCCAGAACCGAGAACAGTGGAAGGAATGGCGGGAAGCCCAGCAGTGAGGCATTACAGGCTAGATATAATAATAAAGTAACCAGAACTCGGCGAAACATTAAATATGATAGCTATTGAGATTGGCTACCAAAACTAATCTAAGACAGCTACAAACCACACAAAACAGAATTATTAAAACACTATTCCATTACAATTACTTAACACCTACAAAGGAGCTATATACTAAAACTAAATTATTTACCATCACGCAATTATATACATTAAACATTTGTAATCTAGTTAAAAAAATAATCACAGGCAACATCCACTCAAACATTACATTAACTCAAAAAACACAAAAACATTACTTAAGAAACAGATACAAATTAATAACAACTCGACCTGACTTACGGCAAAAATACATACTGTTTGAGGGAGTACAACTTTACAACAGCCTGGCTAATGACATAAAAATGTGTGAAAAAAAAGAACCGACTTTCAAAAAAAGTGGAAAATAACTTTAATTTCGGCAGTCGGTGTTACTAGTTTTGACTTCGTTTTTTTTTTTATTTTTCACTTTTTAGTTGTGGTTCCACATTAGACTGTGTTAACAATTCATAGACATACGATCGAAGCAATCGCGGTTGATTTGCTGTCAATTTTTGAAGAGTTCCGTTGTCTGTCTCCGAAACCCATCATCAGATTTATATGAAATTTAAATGGGACCATTTCGGAACAAACCTCTTTCGAACAAAAAAAAATATTTTGCAAATCCGTCAATATATGACAGAGATATGCCCGAACAAACATAAAAAAATACGAATTGATAATCTCCTTCTTTTTGAAGTCGGTTAAAAAAAACTAAAATCGCATAATTACAGTCACTATTCGTAATAAGATGCTGCTGAACAGATTGTGAAATAAAATTATTTAGTTGTATTAGTATGAAACTTGTCGGCCTAAACTAAAGCTGTATTAAAATTTAATAAGATATTTTTGTGAATCTCATTTTAAGTGAACTATGTTCTTATGAGAAAATAAAGTTCTTTAAACCTATTTCGATGAAAAACTAAGAAACGTGGTAGCATAATCTCATGTAGATGAAACTTTGATTTGCTTGATCCCCCGTCCATGTAAGTTGCTCAGTAATTCGTCACTTGAGAAGTTACTTCAGTTACTAATCAGCGTAATCCTATAGATTCCAATCAGCAGGCTAACTCGGAAAACCCTCACTATGGGGATACTAGCTTCTACCAGCGGCTTAGCCCGTGTGGAAATAGTAATTCTCATATTATAAATTAAAACTATTTTTTTGGGATAAGCCCGTCGCACCATTCCCATACCACTGTAACTTCTGTAATCCAGAATCAACAGTGGCGACCACCAGAAAAAACGCCGGACTTTTACTTACTACTTAACAAACGCGACTTAGGATTCTTTAATATTTATTTTCTATGCTATGCTACGATTTTTTATTCAATGAGGGTGCCACTTGGCAGGTACTAGAGGCTTAAGGAGTCCGGAGCAGAGTTTTCCTTCACCGTTCTGAGAGCAGTGGTGATGATATAAATTGCATTGCCCGAGTTCAAACTGTCGACCCACACTCGTAAGACGCAAGCGGTACCATTGGACCACCACTGCTCACAAATAGGAATGTGGAAAGTTAAATTGATCTGGACGAAGTATCAAACAAAACTACAGAATGTTTCATCAAGGACGTTGACGTTAAAACTATTGTGAGTGAGTGACACATGCAAGCGAGGGCTAATGTGGTCGGGAACCTGTGAATACATTGGGGTATTTTACTGAAAAAATCTAATTAGTCTGTCAGTTAAATAACCAAAAAATATTGGACACGTGTTTTTTGGTTTACCAAACCATTAAAAAATGACAAGGATGAAACGCATCAAAGTTCAGGGGCTCGTTACATTACTTTTTTGCTTTACCAAACCAATAAAAATTGACAAAGATGAAACGCATCAAAGTTCAGGCGCTCGTTACGTCACTTTTTTGCTTTACCAAACCAATAAAAAATGACAAAGATGAAACGCATCAAAGTTCAGGCGCTCGTTACGTCACTTTTTTGCTTTACCAAACCAATAAAGATTGACAAAGACGAAACGCATCAAAGTTCAGGGGCTCGTTACGTCACTTTTTTGCTTTACCAAACCAATAAAAAATGACAAAGATGAAACGCTTCAAAGTTAAGGAGTGTGGGCTCGTTACGTCACTTTGGTGGTAACCTTAAAATAATGGACAAAGATAAAACACTTTGGTGGTAAAAGTGTCGCTCCGCGTGACGTCACGCCGTCATCGCCCTCATTTTTTGTTTACGTGACAAAAAAAAATACGTGTCCAATGTTTTTTGGTTATTTCACTGACGGACTAATTCGTTTTTTTAGTAAAATACCCTATTCTCCCAGAGGAAGGTATTCAATTTGGGCAACTGTACAAACATAAAACCTAGTGTAGTCTACTTCCTACTAATACCTATAATAAATGCGAAAGTTTTAATGAATAGATGTTTGTTACTCAATCACGCCAGAACGGCTGAACGGATTTGGATGAAATTTAGCACAGAGATAGATTATAGTCTGCAATAGCACATAGGCTATAATTTATAGTGAGGGAAGTACTAATTCCACGCGGATGAAGCCGCTGGCAGAAGCTAGTATTTTATGTTATGCTGATTAGTACACAGACAGGTCGAATCTTTAAAACTATATATCGTCAGACATGATGCACAGATGAAGTGAAGCGACGTATTGCCATGACCAGAACTGCGATGGAAAAGTTAAGGAAAGTGTGGAGGAATCGCAACATTACCAAAGCCACCAAAATCAGGCTCATACAAACACTTGTATTCCCCATTTTTCTTTATGCGGCCGAGACGTGGACATTGCGTGAGTTGGAAAAGGGGAAGATAAATGCTCTGGAGATGTGGTGCTGGAGAAGGATGCTCGGAATATCGTGGACGGATTTCCGAACCAACGTGTCCATACTCCAGGAACTCGGCGTCACGCAGCATTTGTCGGCCGTAGTACAGTCGCGCATACTACAATATTTTGGACACGTCTCTAGGCGGGATAGCAAATCCATAGAGCGGCTGGTTGTACAGAGAAAAGTAGAGGGAACCAGATCAGGTGGCAGGTCACCTATGCGCTGGACTGACCAAGTGAAATCTGCTATAGGATGCCACGTATCTGACTGCGCCAAACAGTCCGCCAACAGGGAGAGATGGCAGGAGATCGTGCGGAGAGCTGTGTCCGCCTCTACCACCAACGTGGACGCCTCTACGTGACCACGACCGCTCTGCTAAGAGCGACACGACAGAGAAGAAGATCGTCAGACATAACAAATCTGGCTGACTCCATAACGCTAAGACTATGAAAGGTTATAGACGGAGTGTCAAAATCTAGCTGAAGTACCAGAATTAGAAGCCAGCTTGTATCTGTACACGCGAAGTAAGGTTAAATAGTCAAAATGAGAAGCCGATACGTCATCGTGACGTTCGTCAAGGCACTCACACATTTTAACGATCCTGCTTCATTTAATGTCCAATGACGTTCCGTCTATTGATAACCTTTCATAGTCTATAAGCCTTAACGTATATCTAATGGAATATCCTGTTGGAATGGATCCTGTGTTTCTCTGAAACCATATCAAACCAAGTTCTGATTTGACAATTATCATTAGTGTTAAAGGTCACGCAACAAAAACACACAACAACAAAAATTGTTTTGAATACAAACTTGGTCACGTGTTCATCTTAAGCAATTAGCCGCAAAAATCTAATTGATGTTTATTCATTTATGTAGGGAAAACTACAACTTTGAATCTCGATCTAAAGACGTCACAAAAAAGATGGCTAAACGTGCTTCTTGTCAATGAATAGGCTCTCTAAGAGGCGAACTTGACGCAATCCAAACTTTAACTGCCAGCCTGTGTGTTAGTGCATTACAGTTATGTATACTTCGTTGTTCTAAAAAAAAAATATTAAAGTTTTTTTTTTTAATTTAGGGACTAGCATAAAAGTTATGAGTTATGAATATAAATGTGGATTGATGGAGAGGGAGAGGAAGGCCAAAGAAAAGATGGATGGATTGTGTGAGGAGTTATATGAAAGAACAGGGAGTTAGTGATAGCGTGACGGCTGACAGGACAGAATGGAAGAAAAAAACGTGTTACCCCAAGTAACATGGTATAAGGACAGGAAGATGATAGGGACTAGTATAAAATACTGTACAAATACGGACTTAATGCCTTAGAAAATTGGTGGGAAACATAAAAAACCGGCCAAGTGCGAGTCGGACTCGCGCACGAAGGGTTCCGTACCGTAAACGGCAAAAAAATCATGTCTGTTGTAATCCCTTACAAAAGACATGATTTTTTGTGCCCCATGCCCCCTTAAATATTTATTTTAATCTGTATTTTAGTATTTGTTGTTATAGCGGCAACAGAAATACATCATCTGTGAAAATTTCAACTGTCTAACTATCACGGTTCATGAGATACAGCCTGGTGACAGACGGACGGTCAGCGAAGTCTTAGTAATAGGGTCCCGTTTTACCTTTGGGTACGGAACCCTAAAAAACAGCTAGTGGGATATACTCAGTGTTTGCGTGGGAGCAATTCAAATCACTTACACCTTGTCACCTTTTTTTTTTTTTGGTGGTGCTGGAAATCATCCAATGACATCTCCCGCTCTACGGTGGACCGGGAGGGCGTGTCCGACTCTTACTGACTAAAACCCACCCCTGTTCCTTCCCTGCCCTGAGTGCCCAGGGGCGAGGTAACTCTTTCGAATTTATCCTCAACCTCCGGGCAGGCATCGGCCATGACGGGCCTCGTCATGTTTGCTGACAACTCTTTGAGGCGCGCGTGGAACACTACGCGCCGTCGACTCTCGGGCCTGGTGCTGATCGGACGGCGAGTTACCCACTACTCGCCGTCCGCAGGCCCGGGTACACCTAGTCACCTTAGATCACCACATCGTTTTGATCATGACGGCTGCTTACTACAACATACAATATATGGACTAGGTCATATATTGTATGTTGGAATATCTTATTCAGTCAAGAAAGGAAAACTTTTTTTTTTTTTGGGGGTTGGCAAATCATCCAATGACATTTCCCGCTCTAGGGTAGAGCGGGAGGGCGTGTCAGACTCTTACTGACTAAAACCCACCCCAGTTCCATCCCTGCTCTGAGTGCTCAGGGGCGAGGTAACTCTGTTTCGAATTTGTCCTCAACCCCTGGGCAGAGGAAGGAAGGGTAGATTCCAAATAATGGACGGCAGCAAAGACTTTTAGAATTAGACTCGCACATACCAGGTAAACATGACTAAAAAGGAAGGAGGCCAATACTCACTAGCATGTGTAACAAGGCAGTGACGATGATGATGACGTTGAGTCTAAATAACTAAAATACTGTATGGGTAAAAAGGGAGTGACTACATAGATGACGACTAATAAAGAAGTATAGAAGAAAAAGACATGTGGCGCCGACCCCAAATAAATTGGGATAAGGGCAGGAGAATGATGAATGATGACTGTAAACACACAAACTATGACAAATCGACCCCCCAAAGGTGCCTATTCTGCAATTGTCGCCAAGAATCCTGCTGTGTCGAAAACGAAACGACAAACAGAAAAACCTAAAGGGGGAAAGCAGAGTCGCTCAGCATCGAGCGCGACTAAAGGCGCTGTGATGGACCACAAACAGCAGGGTCCACTGAAGAGCACATGCGATGAGGACGGTTTCATCAAGGTGGAGAGAAATAAGAGGAAGCCTACTTATCGCAACCAGTGTGGGACGGCGCCGGCAGGATCTAACATGCTGCTACGTCCTGCAGTACCGACGATGCAGCTGTACGTGTCCCGTTTGCATCACTCTACGAAGACTGAGGACATCGTAGAGTACATTCGGGTGAAGACCAACTGGACCTTGAGGGTGGAGAAGTTGGAGGCGCGCCATAACACCAATTTCAAGTAGTTCGTGGTGCGCGTTCCGACTCACCATTTGATGACCTTCCTCAAGTATGAGTTTTGGCCAAAAGGTGTGCTGTATCAGCGTTTCCGCGGGCAGCTATGCAACACCTCGCAGCATAACACGACGCCGTCACTTAGTGTACAGTAATTTTTGTTTATTGTATAAAATATGTAATACTTTATAGTAATTATTGTTTTATACTTATATATGTATTGTGTTTTATGGGCCATAGTTGCCTAAAATAAAGGATAAATAAATAAAATAAAGACTAAAATCAAGTACATGTGCAAAACGCTAATAGGTAATACCAGACGCGTCAGAGAACGTTACTTCGTGTGAGCACCAGTAAAAAATTACTATGGTAAGAGAACCAATAAGTATCTGACCCCCACAGTTTTCAATGATCTAGACTGATTAGGAAAAGAAACTGATAGAGATATCAAGAGAATTTAATAAAATATATTAATAAATTAACTGCTTAGTGAAATAGCCTCTAGCTCTACTTACTTGTACTGTGGAAATTTTTGGTGTTTAACTCACTTCGATTGTATGAGCGCCGATAAACTGTTACGCAGTTTGGTGGGGTCTAAATAATTTCAACTACTGTTTGGTCAACATAAACAATTTATATATTTATTACGAGTACTATTACCTACAAACCTGTCAACTTCATATTACTGAACTAAACTGAAGTAACATTAACGAGGAAACAATTAGAAGATAGATAATGAAACAAGACAATGGGATAGCACACAATTACAGGAAGATAGAAGGGTGCAGACGAATACAATTGATATCTAAGGTTTTCGGGCGATTTTCATTAAGCTGAAGATAAGTAGAGCAGTTACCTCAAGACGCTTGTTGCATAACGGTTTTTGTCAAACATTGATTTCATTTCAAAGCGGTCTTGTAAGTTTTCATCGACGAAAGTTTCAACTACTGAATACTTGGAAGAATAGTATAGGAAGTGAAGATAGACGAGCGTTTTGGCGTCCGCTTTTTGTAAGTTTAGACTTTCAAAATGTTCCACTTAGGTTTTTTTTTAATATTGATTGGCTCGCGTTTGACCGCTTTCTTCAGTAAGTCCAGCTGTATTCGCTAACTCAGTTGACATCAATTTGATAGGCACTTTGCAGTACATTGCTTGGTGGACATCGATTATAGTAGGCACTACGTAGTACATTTTTGTTTTCCTATACGTCAACGCAGTAATGTACTGTGCCTATCAAATTGATGTCAACTGAGTTAGCGAATACACCTGCTGAAGGTAAGTGATGATGTGGTCGACGTTGAAACACGCTTGCCTAGAAGTAACCCATTCACTCTTTACTTATAGACACCCAGGATGTAGCTATCAGGGAACATAGACTCTGGCAGAGAATCCCACTCCTTAGCTGTAAGCACAATGAATGTGTTCCCAAAACGTTTTGTTGGTCGTCAAGTTATTGGAATAAACGATTTTTGTTTTGGTAAGCTAAAGGATACCTTTAGATTTCACGCCTCATCCGTGACTGTACTACTTTGAATTCAAGTACTGCATTAATTGATTTCGTGACATCAAATCAATCTGCCTAGCCTTTTCCCAAGTATCTTGGGGTCGGCTTCCAGTTTAACCGGATGCAGCTGAATACCAGTATTTTACATGGAGCAACTGCCTATCTGACCTCCACCACCCAGTTACTGGGTAATACGGTACCCCTTAGTAAGACTGGTTGTCAGACTTTCGGGCTCCTGACGACCCGTAACGACTGTCAAAGATCCACAATTGACAGCCGGGACCAACGTGGTTTCCGAGGCAAGGAGGATTTTCGGTATGTAAAGATGGTCACCCATCCATGGACTAACCCCGGCAAGCGTAGCTTAACCTGATGGATCGACCAGTGCGGGTGTTATTACTTTAGCCACGACATCAAATAAGTAACCAAGTATGTCCATTGCAAGTTTATTAGACCAAATACCTTTAAACGTTAGAGACTCATTGAACAATAAAAACATAAAGCGCAAACTAAAAAATTACTACTTAAACTCCATTGTAACATAACTCAATATTTAATAAATAATTTCTTTTCAGGTAATTTCACCCATAACATTGCAAATCACAAATCAAATTAAACATTCAAATTCATTCCATAAAATAATCAATCAAAACAATAAAATAAATAAAAATCTATTAAAATTTGTAATCAAAATTCAATAAATATTAAAACCAAATAAAATGATATAACTTAATAACTACTATTTAAAGACTGTGTAATGGCGCGTTGATCAACTCTCTGGTCATGGCATGCTAAGACAGACCCCAGAGGTCTAATGGTGTGCCTTGTAAAGTTTTGTAACAAGAAACTTGTTTTGATGAATAAATAAAATAAAAGTCTTCAAGACCAACACAGTAACATGACCATTGAAATGTAGTTTACATTGTGAAAAATAATAATCATTTTTTCTGTAATGTGCGTTATATCTGTGCAGAATAAACAATTTTTCTTTCTTTTTTTAAGTAGATCCCCAATAGAGTAGATTCATAAAAAATGTATTTGATCAGTCAGTTAGATTACCAAAAAATGTTGGACACGTATTTTGTCACGTCAACAAAGTTGCGTTTTTTTTTTTTATTTTTTTTTTTTTTTTTGTACGCCTTGGTACACTTGATACACCATGAAGTGACGTAACAAGCCTCCACTCCTAAACTTTGATGCGTTTTAACTAAACTATTTTTTATTGGTTTGGTAAATCAAAAAATGGTTTGTTCCGGATTCGCCCCGCAAAGTTAGCCCCATTTTTGATTTTCCGTTTTCGTCCCACTTTATTTTCCGTTTTCGCCGCATTAATCTTTTGTTTCATTTATATTATTATTTTAGTTCTGTTTCGACCCAGTTTCGTTTCATTTTCGCCTATTTTTTTTTTGTATGTTGTTAACATGATATTAAAATAACTTTGACTACCCGACTGGAAACATACTGACTTTGTTATTATAATTCTCTCGCGTATCTACATTGCGTTAAGTAGATACCTATCAATGTTTCTTGATTCTTTCGATGCATTTGAACGGTCGGACATCTATATAAATAAAATTGAAATACTGTTATTTAGGGTACAAATAACGGAATCTCAGATGGATAAGGCCTATTTTTTTTATTACGATATTACATGGTCCAATATTTGAATTCCTATATTCCGAGATACCTATATTCAATATTGAAAAACAGTTGTCGATATCATTAATTCTGGATTTGATCACCTAGATTCTACTTGATAGAACTTAATTCAGATTACCACACCTAGGCTCCCGCACGCATTGCTAAGCAGCGCTCTACGAGCTGGGGCAAAAGTTTAGCGAACTAGATCCCACCCGCTTCGCATTCTGGCAACTTCAGACGAAATTACGATCCGATGGAGAGTGTGACCTCTCCAGTGGATCGTAATTTCCTCCTCATACCTCCTCTCATTCACGCCGATAAGAGTGTCGCTTTGGACAACTCAAACAAAACGAAATGCCTGGTCGACAGTGTAGAGGCTCAACATTCACCCATCTCTCGACCAGTAGACAAAGCTTACCTCAATTTGGTGAATGCTGAAGTCGAACATAGAACTTGCTTCCCACCCATCGAAGACCCTGATGATCCCCTGCCCCATCACTCCAGACAATGTGGAGTATAACATCAAAAGGCTTAGGTTACCGTCGGACACCGTCAGAGTTGGGGGCTTTCTGAGAGGGCTTTCTTTTCTTTGTGTGTTTGTGTTCGCGCTCAACTCATAATGCTAATGACCGCAAACATAACACTCTTTTTTCGCAAACATGTACCAAATCTCCAGACCATGATAACTTTTTTAAAACACATATTCAACCGACATACTCGTACTTTGCAAAAAAAAAACTGGGCGAAAACTGAACCTAATTTAGAAAGAGGCGAAAAAGGAATATACCTTTTTTTTTCAATATTGTCCGAAAAAATGAGGCGAAAACGGAACAAAACCAAAAAATACGTATCCGATATTTTTTGACAATCTAACTTACACACTGGCTAACTTAGAATTATTATGTTGTAACAAAGAATCATCCCTATTATTTCTTCCGGACATCCAAGGAGCAACGAAGTGATCATATTTCTAACCGGGAAGCGAACGGACTATGGTATAGCGAACACTATGGATTTATGTTCTATATAGCACTTGGTTTATTATTAGCTCAGAGCAGTCCCAGCCCCTAATGTGCTGTATGGAATGTGGACTTCACTGGGATATGTCTTGGTGGGCGACGTGACGTTAAAATGGCTGATTTTCGCTGAAATCGGTTCGTTTCTTTTCTTACGTTTTGCATGTATAGTAGATGAATCCTACTAATATTATAAATAAACGTGGTCGCTCACAATGGGCCTCATCAGCAGGCTTACAGTCACCCAAAGGGCAATGGAGAGGGCAATGCTCGGAATTTCCTTGCGTGATAGAATCAGAAATGATGATATGCGCAAGAGAACTAAGGTTAACGACATAGCCCGAAGAATCGCCAAACTGAAGTGGCAGTGGGCAGGGCACATTGCTCGCAGAACAGATGGTCGATGGGGCCGAAAAGTTCTGGAATGGCGACCGCGTACTGGAAGACGCAGCGTTGGAAGGCCTCCCACAAGGTGGACCGATGACCTGGTGAGGGTCGCGGGTAGCCGGTGGATGCGAGACGCACAGGACCGATCATTGTGGCGACACTTGGGGGAGGCCTATGTCCAGCAGTGGACGTCTTTCGGCTGAAATGATGATGATGATGATGATGAATATTATAAATAGCGAAAGTTTGGTTAGATGGATGTTAATTATTCAATCACACCAGAACGGCTAAACGAATCTGGATGAAATTTGGCACTGAGATAGATTACAGTCTGGAATAGCACATAGGCTATAATTTATAATTTAACTAGCGACCCGTCCCAGCTTTGCTCGGGTACAAATTATACATATAAACCTTCCTCTTCAATCACTCTATCTATTAAAAAAAACCGCATCAAAATCCGTTGCGTAGTTTTAAAGATTTAAGCATACATAGGGATATAGGGACAGAGAAAGCGACTTTGTTTTATACTATGTGGTGATTACTTAAGTATTCGTGCTAGTAAGTGATAAGGTATCTGAGTACTTTTTTTATCATACAACTGATAATTATAAAAGCCTGTAACTGCCCCTCTGCAAGGCAAAAGCCTCTTCTCATATAGAGAAGACACGAGCATTTATCACCACACTTGCACAAGATAGGTTGAGGATTCCTGGCTTAAAATTTGGAGCTTATTTATTAAAAAAAAATACCATTTGATTAGTTTAAACACTGATGATCAGTTCTTAATTCAAAATTTTCTTTGGAAATTTTGGGCCTTATATTTAAAAAAAATACCATGGGATTCGTCACTGATGATCAGGTTCCTTATTCAAAATTTTCTATGGAGATTTGGGACCATATTTATAAAAAAAATAACCGTGGGATGCGTATAAACACTGATTAGTTAGTTCTTATTTCAAAATTTTCTATGGAGAATTTGAATTTAGAATCTGAAAGTGTTTAAAGTATAATAAAAGCGATTAGCAATTTTTATAAATAAGGCCGTAATAGGTCCAGGGGGTATACTCCGAAGTGTTTTTACGAAGTATCGGCCGAATATTCAGACATATTTGTGTGAAGTGTTAAAATGAATGTGCCATAACTAAAATTGTAGCGAAATGGCATAACGTATGTTTTCGGTGGAAGAAGCTCTCAGAGATAAGCTACAATTTTAAGTATGGCACATTCACTTTAACACTTCACACAAATATGTCCGAACATTCGCCCGATACTTCGTAAAAACACTTCGGAGTAGACCCCCAGGTTCCCTCACAATGTTCTCCTTTATCGCAGAGCACAAATAGTACAAAATTACCTTTATGTACACAATGTAATTCATTCACTAATTCACACCAAGTCTGGACAGAGCTGTGCCTACTAACTCTTATAAATGACCACTCACATAACTAAACTTGTAGTGATGTACACGAATATTAGATTTAGTGCTAATGATAAAAGTTGTCCCTGTGTTTAGATTAGAGTACAGTTAGCCAGGACAAGATTCAAGAACGAGGAGAAAGCAAAAGGAGTATGGTATAGATATTCTGTTTCACAAAGGCGGGTTGGTCTTGGATGTGTGTGCAGATTCACGTGCACATTATTTTTTTGTGCATAAGGAAAGCTATTTTCTATGGCGTTCCGAGTTTACGCACACAGAAAAAAAAACCGGTCAAGTGCGTGTTAGACTTTCTTAAAATATACGTAATAATAAACCTTATTACCAAATTTCAACTTCATAGGTCCATGGGAAGTTAAAAAATTCTTCAGAACAAAATTTTGTTACAGACAGATGGACAGACGGACACGTGAGTGACCCTTTGGATACGGAATCCTAAATAGTGTATGTGAACTTGCAAATACATCCAAGACCAACCCGTCTTGGTGAGATAAAACAACTTTACCTATTTTGCGAACTGTAGTTTCTGCCTGCATAAAAGGTGTTGTTTATATTCGTGTGTGCAAGACAGTAATACACTTATTGGTATGCTGTAAATAAACGAAAACTTGCGTATTTTTATTTGTTTTTTTTCTCAGTTTGTTTTGTTTTTGTAATGTTGAGATTACGGAATGCAAATATTTAAATCAGTTTCGTATAAGGTTACACTTGAGATGCAGTGTTTTTGTTTTTGGATTTTGTTGATACAGCATATATTATATCGTTATTTTTTACTGAATTGATGTATCTAAGACATTTTCTTCGGAAGTAAAATTCCTTAAGTCTGTTTGAAGTAACTTGTTACGTCTTGCAACTGGTTTCACATTAATTAGGTAGATATGCAAAATGGTTCTTGAAAAACATCATTACATGCATTTTGAGTTTACAGTTAAAAACTACTTATGTAGGTATAAATTATGCCAAATTTATATATTTTCCCTCTTCTTCTCCAATTTAAATAACCGAAAACCAAAAGCTTAGTAAAAAAGAGCAATAAAAATAAAAAAGATACAAAAACCGTCAACAATTCAATCAGTGCAGAAAAAATCTTTCGAAATACAAAATACGAAAAAAAGAACTCACCGTTTAATTACTGGTGGCCAATCAAAACCGTCGACGTCACAAAAGCCACAGAATGGAATGTCAATTAAAAAACAAACGGTGTTCCAAAATCAAAATGGGTTCGCTGATTCCTTCTCTAAGACCGTTCGATTCCTTGGAAGGTATTGCTTGACTGTGGTCCTCAGTGCTCCTCCGTCCCCTTTTATATGAACGGGGCTGTTATACAGTGAACGTAGGTTGGCGGCAATATAATTTTGGCCGTGAATGTTTTACACGTTCCATGTTTATTGTTTATGGCTTTAGTTTTGTGGTTTATATTGAAAAGTGTGTTAAAATTCATGGTTGTTTGGAGCTTAACTTTTTTTACTGTGGAAGCTAGTTTTTAAAGTACCTATAAACTAAAAAAATAGGATATCTTGTTAACTTATTAAATTATGACTAACCGGTTTTAACAGGGATTCTCCTCATCTGTCATAGATACCTTTGGAAAATTTTAGGAAAAATGTTTCCGTTGAGATAAAAAAATGTGTAACCGATTCTGAAAACACAAATGACAAGAGACGACACAGGAAAGAAAAGCTATGAACTATTTTAACACAGTCTTGTCCCAATAAAGACCAATAAGAGCGCTTGCACCATTTATTTTTTTGAAAATAATTAAAATAAATAAATAATAGTAGTACTAGGTAATAGTAATACTAGGGGTGATAGGGGTAAATTGATCAGAGCACAAAACTTCAACAGTTGTCTTCAGTACCCCTATCACCCATTACTCTAATAAATACCCCCAACCAGCCATTTTCATCCCCATTTTTTATTTATTTTTAACCGACTTCGAAAACGGAGGAGGTTTTATGTTCAACTGTATGTATTTTTTTTTATGTATGTCCACCGATTTCTCTGTCAGTTGTAAACCGATTTTCAAAATTATTTTTTTATCCAAAAGAATATACTCCCGAAGACAAACTTTATCGAAATTGCTTCAGCGCTTTTTGAAAAACTGAACAAAAACAAAAAATATGTATAAGTATATAGCCGACGTTTTGGTTTGCTCCAATTACGAGTATGTTTAAATTCTACGTTCCATGTTGTTGGGGTTTTGAGTTCTGGGGTATATCAACTAAAAAGTGGAAAATAAAAAACTTTTTTACAAAAAAACAACCGACTTCCAAAAAAGAAAATACACTAAAAAATTAAAAAAAATACTTTAATTTCGGAAGTCGGAGTTAAATAAAGAAGAACTAGAAATACCGACTTCCGAAATTAAAGGTAGTTTTTAAATTTTTAGTGTATTTTCTTTTTTGGAAGTCGGTTGTTTCTTTTGTAAAAATATTTTTTGATAAGGAATAGGATGTCTGAAAGCTTACCTACTTAATGCATACACCTGCCTATTCATGACAAAAGACTTAGCCCAATTTCTGTAACGAAACGTTCCATCGTAGAAAATTATTCTTAATTACTGAAAAGAATAACGTTATTGTATAAAGAGAATTGTTTTAAAATCAAGTTATCTAGTTAATTGAACATTGAATTTTCTCTTGTCATAGTAGGCTACAAACTAAAGGTTTTAATTTAATCTAATGAGTAAAGTGATGGAGCAATAATTTTTGATGGCTTCATTTTTAATGTGTCATAACCTAATTACTTTGCTGTTGTGCTCTTGAACTTTTCAACATACATTTAAACTTCTTTGTAAGTTACATGAATTTTAGGGTCACGGAATTATGTTTTAGTTTTCAAAAAAATTGCAACTAAATAAATTAACTGCAAAGTTGAAATAAGGAATTAAAATCGTTTAAAAGGTAACTGTTTGTCGCTTTGATACATGAAGTGTGGTGAAGCTACTCAAAGCGTAAAACGGGACCCTATTACTAAGACTCCGCTGTCCGTCCGTCTGACACCAGGCTGTATCTCATGAACCGAGATAGTTAGACAGTTGGAATTTTCACAGATGATGTAAGTATTTCTGTTGCCGCTATAACATCAAATACTAAAAAACCATAATAAAAAAAAATTGTGGGGCTCCCATACAACAAACATGATTTTTTATGTAGGTTTGTGAGTTAATCACGCCAGAACGTCTGAATGGATCTGGATGAAATTCGGCACAGAGATAGATTATAAGGCTAGGTAGGTACTAATTTCACACGGGTGAAGCTGCTGGCAGAAACTCGTCCGAAATAACTTGCAATATATCTGATCAATAATTTAAAAAAATGCTTACAATGATAATACTAGTCTGCTTAGTTTTCTAAGTTGTTAACCTGTAAACAAGTTTCCAACCTCTATAGTTCTACATTACATTAACCCCAACACAAAGTCATGTTCTCCTCACATAAAAGCAGTTAAACTAATCCCCAACCGACGTGTTACGTACAAAAAAAAAACTCATTTTAAAACAATATTCGCGAATTTATGACACCATTATGGAACGAGTCGCGAGTACGCGGTTAACTTCGCATCGCGCGCCCAAACGTGAAATCATAACTCGTATTAAACATTGATTCAACCCTTTCCACACTCAATTTGGAAAAAAGAAAAATGGAAAGTATTTTTGTTTTTATTATCTTTTAAACTCCGTAAATAAAGGAGTATTTAGGACTAATTGTACTCATCATTAAGAACAACTTTAAATATGGGATCCAAATACACAGGTACGCAAATGGTCAACTGTTGTTTTTTTTTACGATGTCAGTATTGGTTCCATAAAAGTAGGTTTAAAGATATTTATTCTCAAAAACAACCGACTTACAAAAAAGAAAATACACACATACAGTGTTTGTATTTTATTTCTTCGTTATTTGACACCGACTTCTGAAATTAAAGTTATTTTTTAATTTTTTGTTTATTTTCTTTTTTGGAAGTCGGTTGTTTTTTTTGTAAAAAAGTTTTTTATTTTTCAATTTTTAGTTGTTATACCCCAGAACTAAAAACTCCAATAACATGCAACGTGGAATTTAAACATACTCGTAATAGGAGAAAACAAAAACATCAACTAGGTATACGTATGTGTTCGTTTTTGTTCGGTTTCTCAAAAAGCGCTGAAGCAATTTCGATAAAATTTATATGGGACCACCTCGGGAGTATATGCTTTCGGAAAAAAAGATTTTTGAAAATCGGTTCACAACTGACGGAGAAATCGACGGACATACATAAACAAAAAAAACATACATACAGCCGAATATAGAACCTCCTCCTTTTTCGAAAGTCGGTTAAAAAAGACACAAAGAGAACAATTTGTTTACGTTATGCTAAATAATAAATATATCGAGTTCGTCAATAAGTTAAATATTGAGTGTAGGTATCACTGATCCAATGCATTACCGTATTTGTAATTAATTACTGATTGAAGGTAATTTGTTATTATTTATTTATTAAATATTGGGATAATTTATTCTTGAATGCATTGAATGAAATGCCAATCTATGTGGAATACATCAAAAGTACATAGAACTTCCCAATGATTCCGAGTTTTTCAGTTATATCAATTACGCCATGCAATTTCGTCAAACGCGGTGTGTTACAATTGTATCCGATATTTACCGCTGAAAAAAATACCAATAATTAAAATGTAGCTTTATTATTTTAATTTCTCAGTTTTATCTAGTAAATATATAGTAGGCAGCGCGAGCAAGGTCTGTCAAAAGTACCAACATTTGCTGTTTTTAAATTATGCGAAGGTTGACAAGAAATTAATACCCCGCATAAAAAATACAGTTTTTGTTTTCCGCCCCTTAATTCATTTTTGTTACAGTTAAAACGAAGGATCGTGAAACAAAATACCTTCTCGAAACATCGGGTACCTTCGCCACTTAACCTGAAGCCTTTAATTTGAAGCCCTTAGACCGACAGTTGAATGAACGGAATGATTAACTTGGCATGATGAATGAATGATGTGAATACGAATAAACCAACGAAAATCTTAACGCTCTATTAATAAGTAATTTTCCGCAAATTATCGTGGGTTTGATCTGTGTTAAAGGTAAATACCTACTACCGAAAAACGCATTTTTTTACGACACAAAACAATTGACTTGTGTCAAAAAACTCGAACGCAATTTTTTTTAGTTCAATCTTAACTTAATCTAACCTAAATGCATAAGATTGCTTGAAAAGGTACTTGTTTGTAACTTTTTAGTCGTTTTTACGTCAAAAATTTTTTTGTCGGTTCTTTATTTCCATTATTTTCGTGAGATTATATATTTTTATAATTATTTCATCGAGCCCTTTACATTGATACCACATAACCTCACATGACTATGTCACAATACAATACGACTTCACTTACCTAACAGCAAACGCCATCTTATTTTATTTCAAAATTACTTTGGCCTATACTATATCACTTCGACACTTAACACGAATCTAATGATACCTCATTTATTGAAATCTAACCAGCAGTTTAGGCTACAAGGCATGCCCAAACATACATACAAACTCTCGAAAACATTGAAAATATCAAAAAAACCCGGGTGATAAAAAAAAAGTAAAAAGTTCCAAACAACTCACTTTTCAAGCAATCAGACTGCTTTTTTTTTCTGGTGGGAAATCATCCAATGACTTCTCCCGCTCTGGGTGGAGCGGGAGGGCGTGTCAGACTCTTACTGACTAAAACCCACCCCTGTTCCTTCTTGCCCTTAGTGCCCGAGGGCGAGGTACCTCTGTTTCGAATTTATCCTCAACCCCCGGGCAGGCATCGGCCATGACGGGCCCCGTCCCTATTGCTGACAATTCTTTGAGGCGCGCGTGGAACACTACGCGCCGTCGACTCTCGGGCCTGTTGCTGATCGGACGGCGAGCTACCTATTACTTGCCGTCCGCAGGCCCGGGTCTACGGTGGCCGGAGATCGTCTCGCGGCACCGGAAGTCCCAGGCGTCTCCTGAGGCGGCTGCTGCTGAGAGCGTGAGGGCGACTCCGTTGTTGATACTCCCTCACGCGTCCTGCCTCCGCCTTCGCGAGCATTACTGCTTCGCAGAAGGAGGAGACGGCTTAATCAGACTGGTTGAAAAGTGACTTGTTGCGGTTAGTGGAATTTATTATAGTTCAAACACAGATTGGATGCCACCAACTGCATCAGACTGCTTGAAAAGTGACTGGTTTGGAACTTTTTAGTTTGGTTTTTAGATATTTTTTTTTTTTATTTCCTATATTTTAGTGAGCTATATTTTTGGAATCGTCTCCCGAGCTCTTTATGTGATACCCTACATGTACAGGTCACAAAAAATACGACTAGACTTACCTACCTAATGGTGATCGCCATTTTGTTTTTTTTTTTTTTCATAATTCAAATATCCTACGTCACTTCGGCGGTTAGGACCAATCTAATAATACCTCATTTGTTAAAATCCATCAAGCCGTTTAGGCTACAGCGCGTGCCAAAGAAATAGACATACTTACAAACATAATATACGTTTCTCTCAAAAAACATTACCCTCTCCCTCTGGGGCAGTTGGGTAAATATGTAATTTTAATCCACGTTCGTCATAGCAAGAAAATATATGGGTACCTTTACGTGGATAGACGTACTACTTCTCTCTTCATTGACTATAGAACATATTCAATTTATTAGCGAAAAAACTTTTTTACAAAAAAATAGAACCGACTTCCAAAAAAAGTGCAAAATAACTTTAATTTCGGAAGTCGGTGTTCCTGTTTTGTATCTTATTGTGTATTTTGCACTTTTTTTGGAAGTCGGTTCTATTTTTTTGTAAAAAAGTTTTTTATTTTTCACTTTTTAGTTGTGGTTCCCCATTAAACTGTGTTAACAATTCTTATATATACGATAGCAGCAATCGCGGTTGATTTGCTGTCAATTTTTGAAGAGTTCCGTTGTCTGTCTCCGAAACCCATCATCAGATCTTTTTGAAATTTAAATGGGACCATTTCGGAATAAACCCCTTTCGAACAAAAAAATAATTTTGCAAATCCGTCAATATATGACGGAGTTATGGCCGAATAAAAATACATAAAAAAAAAAACATCCGAATTGATAACCTCCTCCTTTTTCGAATTCGGTTAAAAAGAAATTGTTTTAGCGGGAAATCTGCACTTGTTTACTTCTCATATTCCTGTTTGAGTAATGAGCTTGGCTATCTTTATATTCTTAGTTTCAAAAAGAGTTTGGTTAGTACCGAAAGTATACCAATCCGACTCTAATGAGTAACAAAAAGAAGCAGATCCTTCTTTTACATGGACATTTACATAATCAAGGAAAATTGGACCCTTTCAACAATTAGGGGACGACAGAATACGCACAACTTGTGAAATGATCCCTCAGTGTTGGTACCTGACTATAACAATACCAAATATGAGCCCCACGCTCATATTTGGTATTGTTATAGTATTAAGATTCCGTGTCGGAATTTTCTCGATTAAGACGAAAATACTTAATTGTTGTGTTTATTAGGAAACACTTGTGCTAAATTACACTATTCACGAACACTAAACGTAGGTATACTAACTGAGCATCTTTCTATGATGTGCCCTGGATGTGTTCTTTCCTAACCATTTTCAAATCCAGTTGAGGTGCAGTAACTTCGACCGACTTACAGATACAGACCAAGGTGGTTTTAAGTTCGAACAATTAACTTTAAGCTAGCTTTTTCCGCGCAGCTTTGCGCCCGTGACCTATCCCATAAAAACCTTGCGTTTTTCCTGGGTAGAAAGTAGTTTTCTATTCTAAAAGAATTTTGTAATCTGATTAGTAATTCCTGAGTAACTTCCAACAAACATAAAACAATAGGTAATATGCATGTTTTTGAAGTGAAAACTTCTTTAGGCGTGTTGGGCATTTTTCTTCAAGTTTTCACTTCTGTCGGGACTCCCAGAGTGCCACTGTTTTATTTTTTTGCTAAATCGAATACTGATCTTTAATGAACAACGAAGAAATTCTTGAAATATCTTCATCAGCGACTTATTTCAAAAACCTTTAAAGTTGATTATTAGAAAGAGAATTTCGACATAGTTTTTGACGTCAAATAGCGTGACGCCCATACAACTGCCATAGAAAAAAGCGTGTTCGAGAGTGGGACAGATAGGTATACAGGCTGTAACGGAAAGGTGTGGTCATATTTTAAGAACTGCATCTGCCCATCGATGTGAACAACTTTCTTCAAGAAAGCCTGGAGAAATTCACAAAAAAAAATTTTACCTCCCATACAAATATTGAACAGCTTATGATAACTTTGTATGGAAAGTCCAATTTTTTTTTTGAGAATTTTCAGTTTTTACTTAGAGAAAGTTGTTCATATCCATGGGCAGTACCGGTTCCTAAAATATGACCACACCTTTCCGTTACACCCTATATATTTGTTTTAAATTGTTATATCTCGTTTGATTTTCGATCAATTTTGATTCTGCTTTCACTGTTTGTATTCTATTTTTGTATATTCATCGATAAACCGGTTAGATAACAAATAATTTTTACATGCATTTTTCCTATCCACCTCAAATCTTTATCGCCTAAATCGATTTACCTCGTAGGACAAATACGCAAATAGCTTACAAATCTATTGGGGACAATTTTGTTCCATGTGTCCATTTACAGGGTTGTAGACTGCAACTGGGTGGCTTTGTAGGGAAACACATTGATTGACAAATTGTAGTACTATTTGTTTATTTCTTGCGAGATAATGATGTCATTAGCTTTTTATGGATAATCTCTTGAATCAGATGAATGGAAATAATTGTAATAATTGTAAATAAATAAACAATTATTTATGCTTACATTTAAGGCGCTATTAGCTGCCAACGACCTTGAGTGCTTAGCTTGCGTGTTCTGCGCTGAGCTCACGTAACGCGTCTTATGTCCACCCAGTAATAGGACTCGCCCATCAAGGAGCGCTGTCCGAAATTATACGCATTATTAATTTATTAAATTGAAAACAACAAGTATTAAACGAAAACACTGAGACTAAATTATAAATAATTAAATGATCTTTAAAATGGTGAAGGTTTCATAAAAATATGCTTAATAATTTTTGCGTGATTCTCAATTTGTTATCCGCGTTAGACATAACTTTACAAATTAATTACTTATGTTATAAAAAATATAATTTTAAATATTCTCAAATCAAATTACGACGGAAATAGTCTAGAGTAACATTTTTTTTTCAAAGAAATGAGTCTAGTCGTTCAGACGTGATGTTCAATTTAAAACCATTAAAAGTCGTATAACTTACGTCGCGCCTTAAGGCCTTTTATGGGCCGACTGCCTCGGTAGTCCAGTGGTCGCAAGCGAGATTGTTGAGCTTCAGGTCCTTGGTTCGGTACCCAGATCCGGTAAAGTGTTACTGACTTTTCCATTTGGAATTTGCAATTACATGGCAATGATCCTCTGCCCAACCCTTCGGGGAAAACAGGTGTGATGGTACGTAGGTATTATGTGTTACAGACCATTTTGAACAAATATTTGAGCAAGGTGAAATTATTAACTAGGTACTTGCTTGTGTAAAATAAATAGATGAAAGAAAACCGTGAAAACTAAAAAGGGTATTTTTCCTAAAACCACTTTACTGGGTGTTACCAGTATTTATTGAAGAAACAAAAATATTTGCGTTTTTCTGTGATATTATGCAAAACAGTCGTTCGGCAATATTCAAATAAGAGACGTTCATGAATCCTAAAAACTAAAAAATGTGTTTTAAGTTTTTCCTTTATAGAATATTTTCAATTTTGCGATTATTCAGGATTTAGTTTTTCTAAAATTTTTAAAATCACGTATTCAGAAGTAATTAGATAACACGATGATTACGTAGGGTCGTTTTCGACTTCCAAAAGGAGGAGGTTCTCAATTCGTTTGTATGTTTTTTTTTGGTATGTATGTTACGCGATGTCTCTGCCATTTGTGAGTAGATTTTGATGATTCTTTTTTTGTTCGGTAGGTCATACTTTAGAAGAAGTTCTATATAAATTTAATTGAATTTGATGCAGCACTTTTTGAAAAAATCAAGATAAATTAAAAATATGTATACAGAGATGACGTTTTGGTTGTCTCCAATAATTCCATGGTATTGGGGTTATCCATTCGGGCACAACTTCATTATTTAGTTTTAGTTCTGAGGTACAACAACTGAAAATGTATAAGTGAAAAAAAAATGTTTTTACAAAAATACAACCGACTTCTAAAAATTGCAAAATATCGTTAATTTCGGAAGTCAGTGTCAAATAACGAAGACAAACAAAATACAAACACAGTATTTTGTAAAAAAAAAAATTAAGGTCATCAATTTACTTGACCTATTATGATTAATTAAAAAAAAACCAGAGCGTAAGTTTACTTTAAAAAACAACTTAGGCTCTGGTACCGGTTACACCATAAATTAAGCTAGGCTACTTAGTTTAGCTTTCGATTATAATACAGGGTATAACGGGAAACCGTGGTCATATTTTAAATACAGCTTCTGCCCATAAAAATAACTTTCTTCAAGAAAGTAATAGAAAATCTATCCATATAAAATTAAAATATATATATATATAAATGAATCCCTATTTCCCTTGGTCACGGCATCACGCGTGAACGGTTGGACCGATTTCGCTAATTCTTTTTTTGTTGTATTTGTTATTTATTGTCAGGAGAAGGTTCTTATGAAAGAAAAAGTTAAGAAAGTTGCGCGGAAAATTTCAGAAAATTTCGCGCGTTTGACAATTCATAGCTAAGACAAGACAAAGGCTGTCGGGTCAGCTAGTCTATATATATAAAAAATAATCCCTATTTCTTTGATCACGGCATCACGCGTGAACGGCAGGTCCGATTTCACTAATTATTTTTTTATGTGTGTGTTATTGCCAGGAGAAGGTTCATACGAATTAAAAAAATCGGAAAGTTGCGCAGAAAATTAGAAAATTTCGGAAAACTTAACGCCTATTTAATCTTCACGAGTTTGACAGCTCGCGCCTCAGGACAACGTCTGTCAGGTCAGCTAGTTCCGAATAAAAACGTTGGACCTCCCGTATAAGTTTTGATCAGCTGATGATAAGTTTGTAGGGAAAGTCAATTTTTTTTTTAAATTGTCTCTGGCTTTCTTGAAGAAAGTTGTTCATTTATATGGGTAGAAGCGGTTACACTCTGTATACCATAGCCTCTTAGCTAGCTATAGCGCTTTGTTCTGTCACCCGCTTAATTAGGAGGGCAGTGGAAATTATGTTTTTCTTACTCCTGCGCTGTCTTTTCCGATTTATTTCGTTGCGGGACCCAAGACAGTTTAAACGTTTCTCTGGGACTCGTCGAGCCTCATTGCCTCGGCGTTTTTTCTGGTGGTCGCCACTGTTGATTCTGGCTTACAGAAGTTACAGTGGTTTGGGAATAGTGTGGCTGGCTTGTCCCAAATAAAAAATACCATAGCCATCTCTACGTCACAGCTTATGAAGAAGCTAACCTGACTGGTGGAATCTGGTACATAAATGATGGATTCAATAAAGCTAAGTTAGCTTAGCTCGTGGTGAGGTCAGCACTTTATAACTTGAACCAAAATCACGTGCACTCACTGTTTTTATTTAATTTATAAGATTAACATGGAGGTTCTTTTCTTCTCATTTCGTAAAGTAAAACATAACAGATATTAAGGTTTAAGTTTGGAGGCTTGTAGAAAATGATAGCGTTAATCTAAGTTGTTTGGTAGACGTTTTTAAATATAAAAAAAAACAGCCAAGTGCGAGTCGGACTCGCGCATGAAGGGTTCCGTACCATCGTACAAGATTATACGCGTCTACATGTTGTTATTATTAAGATCGAGCAAAAAAAATCACGTTTCTAGTAGGGAAGCCCCCTATATTTTTTTTATTTGTTGTTATAGCGGCAACAGAAATACACATTCAGTGAAAATTTCAACTGTCTACATAAGACAAAACAGACGGTCAGAGGCTTATTAATAGGGTCCCGTTGGTTACCCTTCGGGATCGGAACCCTAAAAATGAAATGAAGGTAGGTATGCTCCTGATATTCAGATGCTGTAACTTAATGACGAAATGAACTTTTTTTTACTATTGATAGGCTCCCGCTTGACCACTATCTCACCTGATGGTAAGCGACGATGTGGTCGACGATGGAGCACGCTGGTCTAGAAGTAACCTATTCACTCTTGACTTAATGACTCCCAGGTTGTAGCTATCAGGAAACACTACGGCAAGGAATTCCACTCCTTAGCTGTACACACAATAAATGTGTTCTCAAAACTTCAAGCCTAGTCTTTCACCAACTGTGTTAGAGTTAGATAACAATGTCAGTAAATACGCAATAGAAGAAAACAACATAACATGGTACCCTCATTTCCTTAGCACAGCTGCCAACTAAATTCAGTACAATATACGTAGTTTCACTAATTAATTATTGCAATAAACATCGAACGTGACTGAGCAGCAAAATGTGAGTGTGTGGACTTAATTATATCACCTGCTTCCAGAGGAAACCCCTCAATGCCGTGCACCAATTATCGGGTTGGGGGCAATAGCAAATTACTTTACTAACTGTTTACAAATCTTGGACCTACTTGTATTATAAGACCACACGGTGCTGTGGTTGTATTTGGTTGTGTTTTATAATGATGATAGATTTCAACAAATGACGTATAGCTACGAGTATCATTAGACCCCATCTAATGGTAATATAAAAACCCGAGCAGTCTGATGCAGTTGGTGGCATGAAATTAATAATTGAATTAAAATAACTGCCACCAACTGCATCAGCTGCTTGAAAAGTGACTTGTTTGGAAATGTTTAGTCATTTTTTACAGTCGGGTTTTTTAAAGTTTTTTTTTTGGAATCGCCTCCTCGAACCCTTTATTTCGATACCACACTTAATATAGTCCGTCGACTTTCATTTTTTTTCTTTTTCACAAAATGGCGTCAGTTTGTCGCCATATTGTATTTTGATTACTGTCATGTGTTAGTAGCACTTGCAATATGACGAATTAATTGACGTAAGAATTGTTAAAATCGGCCCACGCGTTTGGTCTCTATAGTGCCACAAAGGAACAAACATACATCATAGGTTGATAAACACATTACCCTCCCTTGCGTCACGCAGTCGGGTAAAAAGGTAATTGAGGTCATATTTTATTGTGACATGATCATCATCATCATCATTCTCCTGCCCTTATCCCAATTTATTTGGGGTCGGCGCAACATGTCTATTGCTTCCATACCCCATTTTTTTTTTTCATACCTCATGATGACATGATCATATGGGGTAGCAAAATAGAGGGCTTGAGGAGGTGATGTCAAACATATAACTCACGAAAATGTAGAAAATAAAAGAAAAACACCAAAAAAGTTCCAAACAAGTCATTCTTCAAGTTATGGTTGAACTAAAATAACTGCTAATACGAGTATATTTTTTAATCTCCGTTCCTGTGGGATAGGTTATCGGAGCGAAGCTGCGGTATATACCCAGTTAACTAATATTTTATTGAATAGCACCACATCATCGTCATCATCCTCAACAGCCTGACATTGGCTGCTGCTGGGCATAGGCTTCTTATTTCTAGTGCCAATCCCTACGCTCCTATTCCAGGTTCTACTCGTGATGGCAACTCGCTTTAACTGGTTATAATTATTAATTGGTTTTTAGTTGTTCTATCTCACGAAAGCAAATTGGTCTGAGATGTGTGTGTAGGTTCACTTTTTTTTTGTCAGCCCACACTGTCTCACTGCTGGGCATAGGCCTGCTCCATATCTTTCCAGCTTCCTTTGAGTCCTGTCCTCTCCGGTCAATTGGTCATGAACGAGTCCACATCGTCACGCCAACGTTTTTTAAGCCTGCCTCGGAACTGGAACCACACTTATTTTCTGTGTGCGTAGGTAAGCTTAGAACGCTCGATATCATAGAAAATGCTCACGCACACAAATACACACAACCAAAACCAATTCGCCTTCGTGGAATAGAATATTTACCTAAGTACTTACTTCCCACAAATATGAAAATTATTAATTTATTGGCATTCATGTTGTACTGACGTCAACCACACATTTATAATTAGTTAACGTCATCAAAGTGATCCAAATTAATACACTCATTCATAGCGAACTACTCTCCCTTATAATTATTTATTCTCATGAAATTGATAATAACATAGATGTTATAATTATTAATATTTCTAGGATATGTATAGGGGTGACATGGATGTAAATGTGAACTAAATGAGGCACGGAATATTTTTATTATGAATGAATCTAAAGATTTATTGGTCAAGTATATATTTTTTAACCTCCGACCAAAAAGAGGAGTGTTAAAACATTTTGTGTAATCGGTTCAGTACTTCAAGAGATGAACTTTCACAAACATACTTATAAAACTATTTTACCTATTTAATAGTATTTTTTTGGATAGTTTGGATTATGGTAATATCAATAGTTAGGCATACTTCACGATTTCAAGTTTTTTTAATAATACTGCTACGTAATTTCGTTACAGGATGAGAATCTATAGAACACCTGCCATTAAAGTGTGCTACGCCGTAGCATCTACGTGCTATGCTACTACGCCGGGCCTACGCCAGGCCTACGCTGCGCCTACGTAATTTTATTGACCTACTCGCAAATTTTAGCTTGATTAGAAAATATGAAGAAAAGGGTCTGTATTTCTTTACAGTTTTTATTTTTTCTGCCTTAAGGTCAAAGGTGTAAGATGTGATAATGAATGAAGATGAGTCGTTCATTGTTCTTTCAAGTATTTTTAAGAGAAGAAAGCTTTTAGTTTTGCGTTAAAGCCTGCTACAGGGAATTAACTTACGGCTGGTAACTAAATTCACGGCAGATTTCTGATAAATATAAGCTTCTTCCCGCAGCTTCGCTCCGTTGCCTATCCTACAAGTGACGGGAATTGTGCTTATGACACGTAACGATAGTGTATATTTATTTTAAAAAAAAAATTAACACACTTATATACTTATATAGCTTCACTCGTCAACTATGTAAAAAAATCTTAGAAGTTAAATTTGACCCACTTACCCGGTTTCCGATTAAGCTGAAATTTTGCATGTATGTTTAGTTTGGATGACAATGGTGCGGATTCTCTTATTCAATAACTAAACTAAAATTAGAGAATTGCTATCTTTTACTAAAAGGCAGTGCGAGAAAAGGACGGCGATAGCTATGATCTAAGTTAGAGATGTCAAACTAGTTTACGCCTTGCGCTTCCCCGTGTTTTTAGACATGTTTTTACGTGTACCCTTAATTTGTATGGAAATATTAGTTCAAACTAAATTTGACAGCTCTAATTTACGTCTGTCTCTTTCTGGTTTTATTAGAGAGAAAAAGATAGCAATAGCCTAAATTAAGTTTAGTTTGTGCACAACAGAATCAACACCAATGCATAGTTAGCTTAAGGGGCCTTTTACAGTCCACTAGCGCCGCCAATCGAAAAAATGTCATAACTCGTAAATAGAATCAAAAATACAAAATGTGGTCTATTATTAGTGTAGAAAAGGCAATAACGTAATTTTATAACACATTGTCAACACTTGAAATATAGCTGTTTAGCTAAATCGTGCATTTGTAACAAAAACGGTCGTTTATGTTTTGAATGCACGATTTAGCTAAACAGCTATATTTCAAGTGTTGATAAGGTGTTATACAATTACGTTATTGCCTTTTCCACACTAATAATAGAACATATTTTGTATTTTTGATTCTATTTACGAGTTATGACATTTTTTCGATTGGCGGCGCTAGTGGAATGTAAGAGGCCTCTTAAGTGACGTCATTCTAAATCCAATATGGCGGACTCTCAATGATGGCGGACTAGTTATTTCATTTGATGTCCATATCATATGGGTATCAAATGAAAGGCTTTGTTGAGAAAACCCCGAAAAATAAAAAATAGTGTGTTTTTTGTTTTTTTATAGTAAGTATAGAAAATTATTGTACAATATCAAACAACACTTTTTTCTGTAAACAGCATCAAAGTTGGTTACTAAACGAAACAGCACTTAGTATTTCAAATATTGGTTTGGAAGAGGAGAGGAAGAGTGGGGACGTTGTGGAGAGATGTCGCTATCTTTTTTATACGCACGTAACCTAATCGTGTTGACGTCACATTTCAGTATGTGCATCTTTTTTCTGTTACTTGACAAGTTGACAGTTTCCCCTTCCACCAGATTTGAAAGCTTAGTCTTAGTCAAGTCTTACTTAATTTTGAAGGGATTTGAAAAATTTATCTACGAGTATTTGCGATTTTTAACCGACTTCGCTTCGCTTCGTTCTATGTTCGACTGTCATGTTTTTTTTTATGTGTGTCCACTGATTTCTCTAAAATTCTTTTTTTATCCGAAAGAGATACTCCAGAGATGGTTCCGTATAAATTTTATCGAAATTGCTTTAGAGCTTTTTGAAAAAATCAACAAAAACAAAAAATGCTATACGTAGTTTTAGTTCTTGGGTATAACAACTGAAAAGTGAAAAATAATTTTTTTTTTTTTACAAAAAATACAAACGACTTCCAAAAAAGAAAATACACCTAAAATTGAAAAAAAACTTTAATTTCGGACGTCGGTGTCAATTAACGAAGAAATAAAATACAAACACCGACTTACGAAATGAAAGTTATTTTTCAATTTTAAGTGTATTTTCTTTTTTGGCAGTCGGTTGTATTTTTTGTAAGAAAGTTTTTTATCGATAAAGAAGTTCCTTTTTGATACAAATAATAAATATAATTTAAAAAACTTCTACTACTTCCTATATATCTCTGTTTATCTGTTTGTTACCTTCTCACTAGTTATTGGCTGAACAGATTAGTATAAAACTTGGCTCACGGGTTAACCCATCCCTAGAGCAGTGGTGGCCCAGTGGTAACGGCCGCGACTTACAAGTTGTAGGTCGTGAGGTCAAACCCAGGCAGGCGCTCTACTTTGTGTAAACTATTTCATCATCACTGCTCTCAAAACGGTGAAGGAAAACATCGAGAGGAAACCGGCATGTCCTAGAACCAAAAATTCGAAGACATGTGACATCCAACAACCCGCATTGGGGCCGCGTGGATTACGGCCCACACCCTCTCAAAGAGAGGAGGCCTGTAGGCCACTGCTGGTGAGCAGTGGGGACATTAAAAGGCTG
This sequence comes from Polia nebulosa, assembly GCA_951329385.1. Lineage (NCBI taxonomy): Eukaryota > Metazoa > Arthropoda > Insecta > Lepidoptera > Noctuidae > Polia > Polia nebulosa. The sequence continues at coordinate 15,545,287 of OX589610.1, read as the reverse complement.
ATGATGATGACTCCCAATCAGCATACACAATAGATTTTAATTGTTATCTGCACATCTGGTGTGCAATCGACGTGTGAAGAGTTAACCATGGTCCATGACCTGGATTAGGACGTAGGGTACTTTTTATCCCAGTTATATGTTCGCCTTTTTTCAAAGCCTCAGGTAGAAGTTTGTGTAGGTACATATGAATAAATAAACCAAACACTTTTAGCTCTTCGTTAGATTACATACTTTAGATTAGACAAAGTATCACGAACAACTGCCGAAAAATCTTTTCACTGCTTGGCAGAATTAAAGAATGTCAAATAGTTAAAACTGTTTTGTACGAAATACTTCAAGTAGGTACATTTAAAAAGTTCGGCGATTATTACTCTTATACTAACAGAGCTAACATAGCCGTGATAGTTTTCCTTCAAAGTTCGTTATATATACTACCATCATGATTTTTTTTAGGATTTTTTAAGCCAACAGTTTAGCTTTTAAAAAGGGGGGGACGCCCGACTTGAACAAAAAATATGTTTTTCAAGTTTTATATTCCGCAAAAGAATCACTGAATCGGATAATATTTTTCACAAACCTTGAGGGGTTGATTTTAAAAGACCTATTCAATGATGCACCACACCATAGGATAGGTGAAAATAATATGAAGTAAGTATCTACTTTACACGTAGGAGAGGTACCATAAAAAATTTTTTTTTCAGAATTTTATTGTTTCTTTTTCTTGGCGTAATCAATATAATATAAAATAAAATAAATAAAATAGCCTTTTATTTCTTGCTTGCAGAACAAAGGATAATGTTTGGAACATGCAATCATAATAATTTAAAAACTAAACATTTAACACATACATATATAACTTAAATTACATTCCAAAAAAGAAAATACAAATCTATTTAAAGTACAAACACAAATAATACTAAACAACACTTCAATTCAATTTAAAAACATTTTTGAAAAAACACTTAATTTCAATTCAATATAATATATCCATGCAAAATTGTAACTTTCTAGTACTAACCCTAATAGGATTTATTGTTGGGCTAACAATAAAATTATAGCATTTATTGTTGGCCCAACCAAATGCCAACACTAAATGCTATTAGGGAACAGTCTCTTAGCTATGCTTTGGACTGACAGACGGACAGATCGAAACTATGAGGGTTCCTTGTCCTTGTTAGAACTACGGAACACTAAAAAAACTTTTTTACAGAAAAAACAACCGACTTCCAAAAAAGGTACCTATAGTACTCGTACACTAAAAATTAAAAAATAACTTTAATTTCGGAAGTCGGTGTTTGTATTTTACTTCTTCGGTATTTGACACCGACTTCCGAAATTAAAGTTATTTTTTAATTTTAGTGTACTATAGGTACCTTTTTTGGAAGTCGGTTGTTTTTTTTGTAAATAAGTTTTTTATTTTTCACTTTTTAGTTAATATACCCAAGAACTAAAAACCCCAATAACACGGAACGTGGAATTTAAACATTTGGAGAACACCAAAACGTCATCGAGGTATACGTATTTTTCGTTTTTGTTCAGTTTCTAAAAAAGCGCTGAAGCAATTTCGATAAAATTTATATGGGACCACCTCGGGAGTATATTCTTTCGGATAAAAGAATAATTTTGAAAATCGGTCCACAACTGACGGAGAAACAGGCGGACATACATAAAAAAAAAAAACATACATACAGTCGAACATAGAACCTCCTCCTTTTTCGAAAGTCGGTTAAAAAAGAAGAACTTCTGCTCGCTCCATCATTAAACTACGCTTATACCCGTTCTAGAATTCCTACATCAAAATGAAGGGGTTGTTAATGATCTTCAGGGATAGCTTCTAATCTTCTAATCATTCCATGGAGTATAATTTGTGACATTGTACGTTATATTAATTAATAACTGTGGCGAGGTTGATATCCCTACAGAGAGTACGTAAGGAGCTGAGAATTACTTTAAAGTTGTGGTAGGTACCATTTTCTTACACTGTAAGGTACAAGTTTAAGGGTGCAAGTTTAATGCGGGGTTATATGAATTTAGTTAACCCATTTAGTTGGCACATAAGTGTATTTCACAAAGGCGGGGTGGTCTGTGTGCGTAAACTGTTTTCCATGACGCCGAGCACACCGAGCTTGCGCACACAGAAAAAAAGTGTACATGAACCTACACACACATCCAAGACCAACGCGATTTGGTTAGATAGAACTATATCGGCATATTTTAACTTTGTTTTTTTTTTATATTATTGTTGATAGGCACGCGTTTGACCACTATCTCACCTGATAGTAAGCGATGATGTGGTCGAAGATGGAGCACGCTTGCCTAGAAGTAACCTATTCACTTTTGACTTAAAGACTCCCAGGTTGTAGCTATCAGGAAACACAGACTCCGGTAGTGAATTCCACTCCCTAGCTGTAAGCACAATGAATGTTTTCTGTGTTGAAGTGCGTTGAAGTACGCACAATTAATGTTATCTGTGTTGTTTGAAGTGCATTATAGTTTCCTCTACTTCTTTTTCTCTCTTCTTGGTATAACAAGCAGGTCAACTCAGAGAATAGAATACAGTAGTAAATATCCAAGACCAACCCACCTTCGTGAAATAGAATATCATCATTCTTCTGCCTTTATCCCAATTTATTTGGGGTCGGCGCAACACGTCTTTTTCTTCATTAGCCGTCATCTCTGTAGTTTTTACCCATATCCTCTTTCACACAGTCCATCCATCGTTTCTTTGGCCTTCCCCTACTCCTATAGCCATCCACATCCATACACAGGACTTTCCTCACGACATTTCCTGCATTCCTCCGCATCACATGCCCATACCACGACAACCGATTTTCACACAACTTTTCAGTCAGCGGTGCCACTTTCAGACTTCCTCTTATATACTCATTCCTAATTCTATCCATGCGCGTAACACCACACATTGGGCTCTTAGCATTCTCATCTCAACTGCATGCAATTCATCCCTTGTGAAATAGAATATCTTTACCACTATTATTGTGCGGGTGGCTGCTAGACGCACTTCTTTTTATTGGTTGCCACTCAGATAATTGCCTCAAAATGTGTTTTACATTTTGGTAAACACACAGAAAACCTTGACATTGTAACAAAGATTCAAAAATGTTTTAAAACAACTATTTTATCATCTCCACCCACTAGAAAGATAAGCTTTAAAGCAAGATCAACTTTTTAGCAGCGAAAAGAAATATTTATGAAGCCGGAAAAGTATTTCGAGAGAGAGACGTTTCCTCAAAAGAATTTTAGGGGCTTCGACATTTAAAGTAACCTATCATTTCCCCAATTAGTTGCTTTAGCTAAAAATTAATTGACAGATCGCTGCTTTCGAAATCTTTCATCCACAAACTGTTTTGTAACCATGAATTAACTCTTTTATGACACTTTAATATTTTGCGTCGGCGTAATTACTGGCTTTTTAACCGACTTCCAAAAAGAGGAGGTTCTCAATTCGTCTGTATGTTTTTTGGATCAAATTAAATGTCGTGCGTTTGGAGAAAGAAAGAAAAAAGTTTATTTGAGACTCGCACAGAAAAACACAAAATAAAGCAATTTATTAACCAAGCATGACAACTAATTAATTATAAAAAATAACAATAAGTATAGAAAAGGTCTGTGCGACACCAAAAAGGCTCTTATTAAAAATATATATATTAAAAAAAAATAAGACAGCGCTATGCATAGGCCTTTGTCCAGCAGTATATTGATATAGATTGATGGTAATGGATTTTTTTAGCTAGGAACCAGTTAGAATTTTTGTAATAACCTTTAATTTTTTTCTGAAAATCCAACTTCCAAGATCCTCAACACTATCTCTCTTCACCGCTAGGACCTTGCTGACTGGGTAACATTTTTACCAGGAGAGAAGCTACTCACACAGTTCAATGAGCTACAGTTACACCTATGGTCACAAAAAGTAGTTAAAACTTCACTAATGATAACCTTTTAAAACTCAACACCTTACTAAAACTTCTCCATTTAAGAACCCAAGGGAAACAGAAGTTCGTAAGCATGTCAGTAATTTAATTCCATTTGAGGTGGGTGTTTCACGTAACATTTAATTTTGCATTTAAAAAAAAGAACAAAAAAAAATAATCTTCTTTCTCTAGCGGATAGCCCACTAATTCGTCGATCAATTTACATTGAAATTCGGCTCATTCACTTAACGGTTATTGTTGTTTTAATCCTTAAGGGCTGGATCGTCACTTTGAGAGACGCAAAAGGTCCGCCTCTTATTATTCATAATTATTCCTGGAACAATTTATTTTACGTTCTTTTGGGTTTCTGGTTGTAAAAAATGTTTGATTAATATGTACAGGGTAAGTCGGTTCAGTAAAGGATAAGTAGCGAGTATCTAGTGCGTGTTGCTTCTTATTATAGAGTTTTGATATCAATCAAAAACTTAGTTTTGCTAAACAATGCATTAAATAAGGATTTCCTATCGATAACTCAGTATTTTTACTTTTCTCTTTTACACTATTGTGTAAATTTGGGAATAGCATGCCTGCATTGCATATCTTCTTACATACCGAATATAAAATCAGGAAAATAATATCATAAGGATCACTCTAGACTATAAAACTTTTTTACAAAAAAAACAACCGACTTCCAAAAAAAAAATACACTAAATATTTATAAATAACTTTAATTTCGGAAGTCGGTGTTTGTATTTTTACTTCTTCGTTATTTGACACCGACTTCCGAAATTAAAGTTATTTATAAATTTTTAGTGTATTTTTTTTTTGGAAGTCGGTTGTTTTTTTTGTAAAAAAGTTTTTTATTTTTCACTTTTTGGTTGTTATACCCCAGAACTAAAAACCACAATATAATGGAACGTGGAATTTAAACATTTGGAGAACACCAGAACGTCATCGAGGTACACGTATTTTCCGTTTTTGTTCAGTTTCTCAAAAAGCGCTGAAGCAATTTCGATAAAATTTATATGGGACCACCTCGGGAGTATATTCTTTCAGATGAAAAAAGAATTTTGAAAATTGGTTCACAACTGACGGAGAAATCAGGTAACATACATACAAAAAAAAAAAAAAAACATACAGACGTATTGAGAACCTCGTCTTTTTGGAAGTCGGTTAAAAAGACGCTTGCAACACTAACAAAATTAATTACGTAGATATCTACCCACTTTAAGGTACCTAAGTATGTTTTGTTTGTTTTTTTGCCATCTCAAAATAGCATCGTTCCAGGCTAGCCAAAGGGAAGAAACAATTCGGTAATAAAAGAGAAACAAAGACGGATGACAAACGAGCGAAATAATCTTCTATTTGAAATAGATACGGTTCTAACGCTCAAAGGGAGCATTGAAACTCTAAGTTACGCATTGCTTGAATCTGTTATCATTATTTCGGTACGGTGTTATCCACCTACGGACTTACGAAATAGTGGGTAAATAATATCTAGTTGCCAGCACACAGGCGTTAAGATCGAATAACCTTTCAAAGTAAAAAGTTAAAACATTTCCAGATTCGTTGAACAACTTTCGTCATCAGCAAAATACGTACTCGATAGGCTGATAGGAAGACTGGAGTCTAGAATTGACATTATAATAATAATAAAAAAACAATCATTTTTAAACAAACATTTAATAATAACAGTACTTAATTAAATTTATTTCAGACAGTCTATATTCTTAGCCTAGTGTTAGGAAAGTACAAGTAGTTGGGCGCTTGCTCTCGCGTGTAAGCCCATCCAGTGCGCCACCAGTACCGAGTCCCATAGGCCGACGCACGCGTTCAGGATGGCGTTGGGGCCGCCGCGGACCCGCACCAGCATCGACACACATCGCTTACTACGAATAATCGCGTGGAAGTCGTCCACGTTCGCCTCCGCGAACATGCTACTCGCGCTACAGTGCCGCGGCCGCCCCATCAACACCCTGAACGCATTATTATACTGCATACGCAGGGCGTTGTACGTCCTCTGCGTGAATTTAGTCCACAAACTGCACGTGTAGAAGGTCTGGTCTGGTCTGGTGGTCTACTAACACTATCGATAAGGGTTAAGACTTAAGTTAGCAAAATCATATTGTTGTGTATGTCGTTAATTTGTGGCAAATAAATACTTTTTCTTTCTTTCTTTTCTTTCTTCACTTGTTTAGTACAGCGCAGCGTGCGAATCTGCGAGCCAACATATTACAACGAACAGACAACGCAACGTTCCCTTTCCACATCCGTTATCTTTAGGGTCTTCAGAGACCCAGTAGCCCAGGTACTTGAAGTGAGTGACTCGGTTTAATGGTGAACCATAGAGTAAGACAGGTGGTACCTCAGAGTATTTTTTTTCGGGTGCTCTAAAAACCATAACCTCACTTTTACTCACATTGTATCCGAGCCCATGGACCTCAGCGCACCAATTGAAGGGCTGAGCAGCACCATGTCTGCCGCGTAGCTAATATTATTAACGCAAATCCCGTCTATATAACATCCAAATCCAGTGCTGCTCAGCTCTCCAATCAGGCGGTTCATATACAAATTAAACAGTTTCGGTGAGGTCAACTCGCTCTGTTGCACCCCACACTCCAACCCGTACCCGTCCGAACTATCCGCCCACCTAACAGTATTTTTCTCTTTATTATACCAGTACTCAAATATAGATATCTCAGGGGGCAGTAGTGTCCCGGCCCTGGTCGAGGCCATGGTACGGAGCGAGAGGGAATGGGAAGCAGTCTCCTCCTTCTGCGAAGCAGTAATGCTCGCGAAGGAGGAGGCGAACGTGTGAGGGAGACTCAATGGAGTCTCACGCCCCCAGTCGCAGCCACCGCAGAAGACGCCCTGGGCGTCGGGGGTCGCGAGACGATCTCCGGCCACCGGAGACGAGTAATGTTTAGCTCGCCGTCCGATCAGCACCAGGCCCGAGAGTCGACGGTGCGTAGAGTACCACGCGCGCCTCAAAGAAATGTCAGCCACCACTGACGGGGCCCGTCATGGCCGATGCATGCATGCCAAGGGGTTGCTGATAAATTCGTAACATAGTTGCCGCGCCCGTGGTCACTCAGGCAAGGAAGGAACAGGGGTGGGTTTTAGTCAGTAAGAGTCTGACACGCCCTCCCGCTCCAATTGGCTGTTTCAGTCTGTTTGAGGCACAGGATTGCACTTTCCATGGATAGGACAGCCCGAAAGTCGAAGTGACCGCCGTCGTGCAGTTTTATATTTTTTGCTAAGCGGCCGTCAAGCAGAATTTTAAATGTATACACAAAATTTAGTGTCCGTGCTGTTGAGCATAAAGGAACCCTTCAAGTTCCTTTATCTGGAGCTAATCTTGGATGTAGATTCTGGTCATGCTTACCATAAAAATGCATTCTCATCGGAACTGAACCACCACGTAAAAAGTCAACTCCATAAGGAAGTAGTTTCTAATTCAGCTTGCAAGATTTGACCCGAACATATATTACAAACCTTCTAGAAAACATTTTTAAACAAGCTTTTATACCGGCTATCTCAATTAAATCTGTACCTACACAAAATTTCGTGTCCGTGCCGTTGAACATTGAAGAGTTCCGTTATCTGGAGCTAATCCTGAATGTCGATAGAGGTTATGCTTATCATAAAAATTCATTGTCACCAGAACTAAAGGCGTATGCAAAATTTCAACTCAATCGGATACCAAGAAATGTTCGAAAAGTTATTTGCGAATCTTGACTGACCACTTTCAAACATACTCGTAGTAGATACGGACAGTACAAGTTAATTATAAGCTTGTAATAAAAGCTTGTAAAAATATGCATTGTTAGGATGCACAGCTGTCGTCCCACAGCTGTGCAACCTAACAATGCATATTTAAATAGCTCATTCATCGACCAATTTTTACCCAACGTGTGTTATTCAACTATTGCAACCACACACACACATTCTTTTTGTGGGCCATAGATATATACTCGTACTTGTGTGTGGGCGTACAAAAATATCATCACACAAGTGATATCCTTATATGGTAAGCACAAACATTATTCCCCTTTTTAATAGGAATCCATCGAATTTCTGTTTGTAGGTACTTCCACCGATCATTGACGTTAGTTTTGAATAGGCGTGAACCAAATTATCATATAAAGTCAAACGCATAGTTTTGAGCCTAGCTAGAGGAAGGAATAGATGCTTCGTGGCATTGAGTTGGTCTATGTACCCTCTTTTTATGTGAATATTCTAATGCGCCTAGTTGTAGAATACAAAACGCTAAGCCGGAAATACCACCATCGTCTTTTCTGAGTAACTACAATACTTCCCCAGTACCTAACTAAAATACTGCCCTAGTAACTATAATACTTCCATAGTAACTACAATACTTCCCTAGTAACTACAGTACTTCCCTAGTAACTACAAAACTTCTCTAGTAACTACAATACTTCCACTTGCCCAACCAGTGTAGGTAAGCAGAGGTAAGTAAAAGTTTTCATAATCGTAGGAAGAGTAAACGTGTATGTTTACTTGGGTTGTGGATAAATTCGAAACAGAGTTACCGCGCCCCTGGGCACTCAGTACAGGGAAGGAACAGGGGTGGGTTTTAGTCAGTAAGAGTCTGACACGCCCTCCCGCTCCACCCAGAGCGGGAGAAGTGATTGGATGATTTCCAACCACCCCCCCCCCCCCCCTCCAAAATGTTTACTTGAAAGCTTTACAACTTACCTATCAATATTGTTATTGTTGTTTACAAACCGAAAGGTAGATACTGTGACAATTATAGTCACAACCTTATGTTAGCGGGTCTGTGCCGGATAGACTGGCAGGTTGGAATGTTCTAGAATTATTGGAAAGCCGTTTGAACTTAGAAAGTATAGAGAAGACATTTGTTTTAGGGTTCAGTTCAGCTAGCCCGGCCGAAGTGGACACACATGTTGTTATAATTTATTAATATAGTTACTCTGAGTGCCCTATTCCTCTTTCTTTTGTAAAACTACACACCGTAAGCAGTCACTCTCATACACCACACTCTCGCGTTGCCAGCGAGTACGACATCCCCCGGAGTTACGAAGAACGTCCTAGGATCCCTGCAGGCCGTACAGGAGCCTTGAGCGCGCGTACTACAAAGTATTCAAAGTATTAGGCAAAGACTAGGTACAGACATCACTTCTGAGTTGTCGTTAAATTTTTTTATCGATTTTACTTCAGTGTGCATTGGTGGCTATCAAAAGTTTTATATTGACACAGACCTACTCTATTTATGTATAATAAGTACAGAATAAAAATAACGCCTCTACTATTGCAATACCTAACAAATACAGGCGCGGTCTAAGGCCCTCCTTAGAGTTCCTAGCGTGCAGTCTGTAAATCGATGTTTGCGACGGCGATTCTACACAAATATGAAGACTGTCAAAAATTCTCGCAACCCTTTCCAAAAGTGCAACTTTCCAAGGCGTGTAAAATATGGCTGAAAGTAGCTAAACATCTTAGAAGAGAGGCTCACAGGTTCAAAAGTGCCACATTCCAAAGCGTGTACAACATGGCTGAAAGTACCTAAGCATCTTAGAAGAGAGGCTCACAGGTTCAAAAGTGCCACTTTCCAAGGCGTGTAAAACATGGCTGAAAGTACCTAAGCATCTTAGAAGAGAGGCTCACAGGTTCAAAAGTGCCACTTTCCAAGGCGTGTAAAACATGGCTGAAAGTACCTAAGCGTCTTAGAAGAGAGGCTCACAGGTTCAAAAGTGCCACTTTCCAAGGCGTGTAAAACATGGCTGAAAGTACCTAAGCATCTTAGAAGAGAGGCTCACAGGTTCAAAAGTGCCACTTTCCAAAGCGTGTAAAACATGGCTGAAAGTACTGTGACGACCTTATGTTGGCGACCTTATGGTGGAGACGACAGCCCCTAGACGCGTACAAAGAATCTCCAGGGACCCTGCACTACGAGAAGGTGCTCCAGGTCCCTATAGTACCTAAGCATCTTAGAAGAGAGGCTCACAGGTTCAACTCTTCTAAATATTCACCCAGAGATATCCCCATCTGAAATATTATATGTCATGCCAACAACTACGCTTGAAAGAAATAGTTTATGGGTGGGTAGTATGGAGGTACCTATGGATATGACTGCTGACATGCTTAATTACGAAAACTCCAAATAAACCGCTATCTGGCGATATTTATAGGCACAGCACCGCAAGAAACGAAACGAAAATCATCCTTAGGTTGTTAAACCTCTGCCCGGGGGTTGAAGATAAATTCGAAACAGAGTTACCTCGCCCCTGGGCACTCAGGGCAGGGAAGGAACAGGGGTGGGTTTTAGTCAGTAAGAATCTGACACGCCCTCTCAAGAGGTTGTTAAACCTAAGTATGATTTTCGCTCTTTACACTAGTGTTAAGTAGGTACTTATCACTAACATTTTACGTACCGCGATGCATCACCGGTACATGGTGGACATCCCACCCACACACGCACAAAACGTTCTGGGAACACATTCATTGCACACAACAACAGCTAAAGAGTTGAATTCCTTGCCGGATCCTGTGTTTTCAGATAGCTACAATCTGGGGGTCTTTAAGTCAAGAGTGAATGGGTTACTTCTGTGGGCAAGCGCGGTGCTCCATCGTCGACCAAAACATCGGTTACCATCAGGCGAGATAGTAGTCACGCGTGATACTATCAAACGATAAAGAATATTTTAGCCTAATAAAATTAGTACCTACAATAAACAATCGATCCTTTTTCATTACAGAAACCAAAGCAAAGAAATTGTAACCCGCTGACCGATTTTTACAATTTTAAACCAACTTTACCTTTAAACACGTGACAGATAAAATGGTGCTGAAAGAATGCGTCTTCAGTAACAAGAAACTCTACTTAGTGCAATTACCTAGCTCAGGGCTTTGATGAATCCGGTCCTACGGTACAATTTACAAATCCACCTAGAAGCGTAGATTTTTCTTCTTCCTTATTAAAAGAGTCTTCGACTTCTGCTAATAGAATAGAATAGAATACTCTTTATTATTTTCTCTTTATTCTGTTTGTTCTGTGTTTTGTACCTACCCAATAAATTACATATTTAAGCTTTTTCAGAGACTTGAAATTAGAAATCTTTTTTTTTTAGTAATATAGCATAATCAGCCTATAATGTTCCCACTGCTGGCACACAGGCCTCCTCTCTTGGGAGGGTGTGGGCCGTAATCCAACATGCGGTTACATTGCGGGCTGGTGCATGTCACATATCTTCGAAGTTTTGGTTCTTATAATGCTCACGATGTTTTCCTTCACCCATAAATTAAATTTATTGGCCACAAAACAGTTATATCACTGTTAAAATTACAATAATGTTTTTCCATAATCTAGGGTTAGTGTTATAACTTATTATAATAGGTTAGCACCCAATCTTAGTCTCTTTTGATAGCAGGGGTAGGTAATGAAGTTATTTACACAAACTTATATACGTAAGTTGCGGTTGTTACCACTAGGCCACCACAGTAGATACTCTCTTCAGTAATAAATCTAGTTAATAGTCTACAAGTCTATACACCCACGTGATACTAACTAACCAAATCTAACGTTATACCGTGGACTTGTCTCAGTGGGTGTTTAATAAAAATAAACAAGACACTAATTAAATGGTCTGGAGCTGCAGACTCCAGACCTACCTACGGTAGTTTTTTTGGAGGAAAAACTAAACGATGAGTGACGGACTGACCACACACTTCTCGTTCCATCTTACAGAGGTATTTTTAGTTGATGTAACCAATTGTATTCTGCAGAGCAGTGGTGGCCCAGTGGTATTGGCTGCGACTTACAAGTTGTAGGTCGTGAGTTCAAACCCAGGCAGGCGCTTTACTTTGTGTAAATTATTTCATCACCACTGCTCTCAAAACGGTGAAGGAAAACATCGTGAGGAAACCGGCATGTCTTAGAACCAAAACTTCGAAGACATGTGACATCCACCAACCCGCACTAGGCCCGCGTGGTGGATTACGGCCCACACCCTCTCTCAGAGAGGAGGCCTGTGCCCCAGCAGTGGGGACAATAAAAGGCTGATGATAAACCAATTGTGTTCTGCAAATAAATGGTAGGTATATTGATTTGCCTTGATTTGATTGTATACATATCGACGCTGGAAAGGCAAATTATATTAACGGACATTGCGTAAGTTGTTCAATAAATTGTTTTGAAGTTCCACTTTTCCCAAAAATTAATCGTAGTAATTTAACTGCTGGAGTATTCTTGTTGATACTCAGAATAGTTATTATTTAATATGTTTGCTATTTAATTACTTAGTCAAAAAAAAAATAAATGTCCTTATTGATATATTTTTAGGAGATAATACAAGCTTGTGAATAATCTTGGTTAGGTAAATTTTAATAAAATGTTTTAACAGGCCGAGTTATTCAACCGACGAAAACCAAAAACGTCTTATCTTAGTCATTAAACTTAGTTCCGTATAAGACCAAGGTATTATATCCCAATATTATTATATTTTTTAGCGGTATGTAAAAAATGAAACACAAAATATAGAAGAAATAAAAATTGTAATTACACAACAGCACACTTCACGAAGTAATACAGTTGATAAATAACAACAAAAACATAAAAAACTAAATCAACTTTGAGATCATTCAGTCAAATGAAAATTCAATCTTTTGTTACATCGTGTAATTCAAAACAAAACAAAAGATAAAACAACGTATACATTTATAATTACAACTAAACTACTAAGATCAATCAGTGACATGAAAAGTAAACAGATGTTTGTTTAATATGTAATAACAAAAAATTAAGCAACTTATACATTTTAATTAAACAATAAACTCAACTTTGACATCAATCAGTGATGTCCGCCATGAACGAAAATCACCCTTAAGTTAAAGGTGCTGTCAATGTTAAATTGTTACCACTGATGTGCGGTGATCGTGCCTTTATATATCGGTAGATTGCGGCTTCTATGGAGCTTTCTTAGCTAAGCTCATCAGTGGTTTGGGGAAGCGTCAAGCAAGACATCATGATTTGGGGGACATGACCAATACGACCCACTCCGCGCCTGGATTTGTTAGATTGCAATAACAGAGGCGTTTTATTCTGAACTTATTATACATAAATAACGTAAGTCTGTTTGACAAAGCTTTTTATAGCTACCAATGCAAACTGAAGTAAAATCAATAAAAAATCGAACGAGAACCCAGAAGTGACGTTTATACCTAGTCGTTGCCTAATATTTTTTAGTACGTAACACCTACGTATCTACCTTTCGGTTTGTAAGAAACTATATAGTCCAGTCAACGAGGATATTTGTTGTTTGGAGACTTCCGAAAGAATCTCCCGCCTATAAAATTTGCCATGTGATTAAATTAGGTAATACAGATTACAGATGTACAATAATCCAACAAATTTTGTCACGAGAAGTTAGGTATTTTTACCTAAACATGAAAATCGCTTATAACTTCTTTGTGAATATTTCCTCAGTCTGAAATACTTTCTGTATACGTACGTATGTAAGACTTAGAATAAGTATGTAAAGGCATCCAACATCATTTCGATTTCACAGATACCCCAAATTGAACTTTTAACATTTAAAAACAAATTAAATAAAATTTCGTTTATTTCGGAGAGCAGTCCATATAGTGTTAGTAATACATAAAAATTTTCATTTAAAAAAATTCAAGCAGTTTAAATTAGAGTTCAATCAGGAATTATACAAATTTTACGGGCAGCGAGCTAAAGAGTTAATCGGTCTGACTTACAATTACAACGAATATATCCGACGAACGGAGGCAGATATAAAGAGGGATCCTAAAAGTTTTTGGAATTTTGTGAAAGGTCAGCAGGCTCCTAGACAAACGTGCACTGAGTTTGAATATGATGGACGGATCGTGGATGGGGTAGACGCAGCAAATGCTTTTGCTGAATACTTCAGTTCAGTGTTTCTGCCGTGTGACCCTGTTCTATCTGCAGCCAATACTGAACTGGAGGCAATAGACCCACTGTGTTCTTCGCGGATTACCATAGATGTAATTGATTCAGCAGACATATCAGTAGCAATCCGCCGCCTAAAAGCCCATTCATCTCCAGGACCTGATGGAATTCCACCCTTTATTCTTAAAGACTGCTTGGATATATTTAGAGAGCCACTTCTATTTGTCTATAACTTAGCCTTAAAAACAGCTACTTATCCTGCAGAGTGGAAAATTTCACGGGTTACCACTGTACCCAAGGGTGGCACCAGGTCAAAAGTGGCCAACTACAGGCCTATTGCGGTCCTGTCAGCCTTCGGCAAGGTCTTTGAGTCAATACTGAATAGGTACATCACCAGGCAGATCAAGAACCAACTAGCCGAGTGTCAGCATGGTTTTAGAGCTGGTAAATCCACTGTGACAAACCACGTTAATTTTGTAGACTTTGCTGTCACCGAAATGGATGAAAATAAGCAAGTTGACGTGGCTTACTTTGACTTTAAAAAGGCGTTCGATCGTGTCCGAAATGACGTACTACTTAAAAAAATTGTGCGCAATAGGATTTACCCCGAAGTTGCTTAAACTCTTTTTGAGCTATTTCACTAACCGTTTTCAGTATGTTCAAATCTCTGGGCATAAATCTGTCCCTTATGTAACTTGTTCTGGTGTCAGCCAGGGTAGCACCCTGGGGCCTACGCAGTTTATTGTAATGGCTAATGACCTGCCGAAGGTCATCAGAACGGCACGATGTCTCATGTTTGCGGATGACCTAAAATTATTCTTGGGTATTAATAGTGAGCATGACTGTGAGGCGCTGCAGAGGGACATCGATATGGTGGTAAAATGGAGTGAACTCAATCACTTACAATTTAATACTTATAAGTGCAAGACTATTTCTTTTACTCGTTCGCGTGCGCCTATTCAGCATAACTACCACGTATCAGGTGTCACTCTGGAGCGCGTTAACGAAATAAAAGATCTCGGACTGACCTTAGACGTGAATATGACCTTTAATCAGCACATTAATAATATCTGTTGTAGGCCTTCCAATCACTTGGTTTAGTTATGAGACAGGCAAGTAGGTTTAAAGACAGGAATGACATACTCACTCTGTATTATTCGTTTGTACTCGTACGTAGCAAACTCGAATACAACGCGCTGGTGTGGGATCCACATGAGCAAAAAAAACAACCGACTTCCAAAAAAAAATTACACTAAAAATTAATGCATAACTTTAATTTCGGAAGTCGGTGTTTGTATTTTACTTCTTCGTTATTTGACACGGACTTCCGAAATTAAAGTTATTTATTAATTTTTAGTGTATTTTTTTTTTTTTGGAAGTCGGTTGTTTTTTTTGTAAAAAAGTTTTTTATTTTTCACTTTTTAGTTGTTATACCCTAGAACTAAAAACCCCAATATAATGTAACGTGGAATTTAAACATTTGGAGAACACCAAAACGTCATCGAGGTACACGTATTTTCCGTTTTTGTTCAGTTTCTCAAAAAGCGCTGAAGCAATTTCGATAAAATTTATATGGGACCACCTCGGGAGTATATTCTTTCAGATGAAAAAAGAATTTTGAAAATTGGTTCACAACTGACGGAGAAATCGGGTAACATACATACAAAAAAAAAACATACAAACGAATTGAGAACCTCTTCTTTTTGGAAGTCGGTTAAAAATATAAGCTCATGATTCTGTTCGCGGCTCCACCAGTGAGTACCGATACTGTGCGATATGCTCTCACAACCCAAGCGATCAATCTGCTGAACGCCCTAATTGCTCAGGAGCCAGATGTTGACATATTTATGTATAGCAGTAAATTTATGTTAAATGTTTGCATGAAGTTTTTTAGTTAAATTTATATTGTTGGCTTGCTGCGCGCTTTGGTGTTTACTGTAAGTGCAGCAAGTAATTGTTAAACAAATAAATAAAAAATAAATAAATAAAACAAACTTATTGTCTAGTGTTAGTACCAATCATTCTCTGTATAAAATTTTTCATCATCGGGGAGCAGACATTTTCCGCTACCCTTTTTAGGATACTGTTTCGACCCTCACTCTCCTCAGCAGTGACGCTGTTTTTTTACGCAAAATCGCGTGAAAACCGTCCGTACAAGTTTGCGCAAACATTATTGAGGCACTGCAGTATCGAGACAGTCTCAACAGAATCCTAAACGCATTATTATACTGGACTCGTAGGACATCTAGCGATCTTTTAGTGTACTTGACCCATAGACTGCCAGTGTACATGCTCTGATAGTATGCCTTAAAAAGTGTGATCTTAACTAGGTTCGCACATTACTTCTAGTCGCCAGAGCCCTACGTTCCCTCTCGATGTCTATATCGTCTCTAAGATCTTCAACAAGAAAATACCCTAGGTATTTAAAAGTGAAAATTGATCTGCTTATTTTTATTTTTTAATATGTTTTGATATCCTTAAATACATGTCTTTGTTTAGTTATCCAAAAGATTTTCCTTTTTAAACATATTTTTTAGATTTTTGCTAAATTCTGTATGTGAAAAATATCTCCGTCCATTTTCATACCTCTAATAGTCATGTGAACAGATTTATCAATGTTCCAACAAATTTTCAAACTTTAATTATATTTTTTAGAATACTTCACTGATATTGCTAGAGCATGAGGGTTGTCCTTCACTTGACCGCTTGAAGTTGCTTTGCCACGGTTTTACTTTTCCAGTAGTGTAGGCGAGTTTGGTGGCCACCGTTATTATTAAAAATATTTTTTTTAATCTTTATCTGCACAACGTACACACGGCTACAGATCAAGTTAAAGCTATATAATTCCAGTATAAGCTGACCTCGGATTGTAAGTACTTGTAGGATTTCCGTACAATGAGAGGTCAACTTTTATTGGATATGTTTAGCTATTTTTTTTTTGTTATGTAGTCGTGTGTACAGCGGCCGTTTAGAAATTCGCTTATTATATTGAAAAAGAATATTTAGATATGGATTTAAAATCAACATTTGATACTTCCTTAAGAACATTGTAAACCATGCTCAGACCACAGATGGATCCGGTATACCCTAAACTTTAACCTACCCAAACCACAGCCCAGAAGGGTACCTCGCAACACAGACCGAGTAAAGTTCACCAGACTGGTCCCAGTAGAGGTAAGTAGTTAACTTCCCTTCCGGCTGAAATAGAGAAGGCTTTTCAACAGAGCCATGAACACAAGGTCGCCAGGCGGATGGGACCAATACAAAACAACACGCAAAACCTACAAAAACCTGATACGCCTAAGAGGAAGGAACGGCTGGAGGCGTTTCTGTACCAACATTGAAGACAGTAATCAGGCAATGAGGGTTAAAACCTGTCTTTCCACAGGAACAAATCAGACATGACCTACACAAAAAACAACAACGAATTACTTCTAACAACCCACTTCCCAGGCTGCCAGATTGCAAACCAACAAAGCTGGGAACCATCTGGTGAATGAGCTACGAGCATCTTGGACTGGGATGTGGCTGCTGAAGTCATTGACCACAATAAATGAACATGGGCAATCAACACCTTCCTACCTTTCAAGGCAGCAGGAAAGGATGGCATCTTTTCAGCCCTGCTCAGATGGAGCAGAGACTCACTAGTGGAGCACCTGATCAAGGTCTCCCGTGCATGTCTAGCCCACCGCTACATCCCTTTGATCTGGCGCGAAGTTAAAATAATTTTTATTCCAAAACCCGGCTGGGGTGACTACACCCACCCCAAATCATTCAGACCTATAAGTCTCAACTCATTCCTCCTGAAGACTTTGAAGAGACTATGGGAAAACCATCAGAAACCAAATCGCAATACTAAAACACTTACACCCCAATCAACACACCTACTGCGCAGGTAAATCAACCAAGTCGGCACTCCACAATGTAGTCGCACGATAGGCAGTGCCTTTAAAGTTAAAAATTCTACACTATATAGGTGCCTTCATTGACATAGAAGGTGCCTTTGACAAAACAAACTTCGCTAGCATCGGACACTGGCCGCGCACGGTGTTGCGCCAATCCTTGCATGTTTTGATGTTGTGTACCCACAAAACATGCTAAAATACCGAGCTATTTAATTTACTGTGAACACCACCACAAGAAGCATCGTAAGCAGAGGCTGTCCAGAGAGGGGACTGCTGTCACCACTCCTGTGGAACTTAGTCGTAAACGTGCTCATCACAGAGCTCAATGCTAACGGCTTTTACTCGGTGGGTTACGCAGATCATATAGGTATCCTAATCTCCGGGCATTTTGAAGGTGTCTTATGCGATCTCATGAGGAAAGCCTTCAAAATAATCGAAAGCTGGTGTGCAAAACACGAGCTCTCGGTCAACCCCTCGAAAACAGAACTAATAATGTTTACCAACAAAAGAGTCCTAGAACCCCTAAAACTACCTAAACTCTTCAAAACCGAACTTACACACAAATGTACTTAGGAGTGCTTCTAGATAACAAACTGCTCTGAAACAAGCATCTTGACTACAAACTCAACAAAAGCACAATCGCATTCTACCACTGCAAAATAATGTTAGGAAAAACATGGGGACTCTCTCCAAAGATTACGTTGTCGGCTCTACACAGCCGTGATCAGACCAATGCTGACCTATGGCTCTCTGGTGTGGTGGACGAGGTTTCGACCACCATTAACAGGTTACAGAAGTTCCAAAGGCTGTATGAAAACCTCCCCAACAGCAGCAATGGAGATAGCCCTGAAATGAACCCCCCTAGATCTATTCACACAGCAGGAGGCAGCACTAGCGGCCATCAGGCTTATGCACCTAGGCATATGGGGCAAGAACCACACCAGTGCTCACACGGGCATCCTGACCGGGCGATTGAGTATCAACCATTTATCGCTGCCCTGTGTGATAGAACACCCAATAAACCCACTTTCAACAAATACTACCACATACAGACAGCAGAGGAAGAAAGGGACCCGTTAGGAGTCGATGAAGTACGCATATAGACAGACGGCTCAAAGACACAAAACTGTTCGGGGCTCAACATTAACTTTAACATACCACTAGGCAAACACAGCTCGATCTTTCAATGTTAATGTGTCACCCTGACACAAGCAGCAACAGCTG
Organism: Polia nebulosa; assembly: GCA_951329385.1. Classification (NCBI taxonomy): domain Eukaryota; kingdom Metazoa; phylum Arthropoda; class Insecta; order Lepidoptera; family Noctuidae; genus Polia; species Polia nebulosa. The sequence goes on along the minus strand of OX589610.1, from coordinate 15,526,313 downwards.
TAAAATGCTTGGGGATACATAATTTTGGAATCAGATTCCTGTCGGACAGTTTGGCTGAGCTAAAAGCCTCAGATAACAAACAAACTAACAGTAAATTAATTTATGAATGTCACCTCGCCGTGAAGAGTATTTCGATATCAAACCGAATCACCCTCCAGTGGATCAAGGAGCACAGTGGTCCTCTAGGCAATGATGCCGCGGACGAACTTGCGAAGTGAGGTTCCGAGATACGGGCTAGGCCCGTACCCACTCCTTTCCCTACCTTTCTCGCAATTTCGTACATGGATCCGCCAAAGATCAACTGAACTCCATAATAACAGATGGTCACGGGCAACAGACTGCAGGCAATCAAGAATTGCCATGCTGAGCCTACACCCACGACTAACCAAAAAACTACTCAGTCTTAGTAGAGCCAACCTCACAATAATAGTAGGAACAATCACGGGCCATTGCCTTTTTGAACAAACATCTTTACAACCTAGACGCCACGGACAGCCCTCTCTGCAGAGGCTGCTTTGACGCTGAGGAATCAGTCGCTCACGTCATTCTGGAATGCGAGGCCGTGGCTACCCAACGTGCACAAATCCTCGGAACAGTGTGGTCGCTCCGTGAAGCCTGTGAAGCTCCCAGGAAGCTTCTGTGCTTCTGGGCGGAGTTAGGCTGGCTATGTTGGCCAGGACCCCACACGCATAACGGACCAATTGAGAGTCTGTGCGGATACCGGAGTCCATTACTAACCATGCGAAAAAAAGGTTAATAAGCAAAATAATGTTTAGACCTGTTGAGGAGATGTAGAGTTAAGTTTTTACTTAATTTTTTTTTAATTCAGAAATGCGACGTTGCCCTTTGTTGCGAACTGCATCAAGTAAGCGTCTTTAGGGAGCCCTCCCCCTTCCCCCGTCGATAGCGAGCTAGCGGCGCAGGCGGCCGCGCACGCCCTTGTTTTGTGTTTTTGTAGCGAAAATTGTATAAAAATAACGTAAGTAAAATTTCGTCTCATTTTATTTGTGTAAATGGTAGCAGGATTGATAAATTAGTTGTTTTTTTGCGCTTTTATTTAAGATAGTTTCGTCAAGCACCTCCTGTTTGTGCATGTGGCTACTTAACCTCAAAATTTGTAAGTAGGGGTAGTACAGAATGAACCACTTTGAGAGAGTACACAATGAACCAATGATTCATTGAGTTTCCCTTGTTTCATTGCGTACCACCTTTAGTAGATTGAGTATTAACCCAGATAATTTACTTTTTTTAAGTTTTAAGAATTTCAGGCAAGTGGATCATCTTCAGGCGGTGAGATGAATGAGATTATAGTTCTGAAAGACGATTTTCCACCACTTAAACGTAGTCCACGTGAAAATGACTTTGATAATACTTTTTAAAATTCTGGAAATTTTAGATGATGAAGAAGATTGTGATTTTTATGTCTCATTCTTAAAATTAAAAAGTAATATTCAACAGAAATTTACTAATCCAAAGGAACCTGACACGGCGGGTGTTAATATTGCGGAAATTAAATATATTCTGCCATTTCCTAAAATTGAAAATTTTAACAATCGACGACAAACCACTTACAGATTTCCTGTTAATATCTCTCTTTTAAATATGCGTTTTAAAGTTAAATTTTTATGTTTTTGTTTTAAAAGGCTGAAAGAAAATAATGATTGTGATACTTAGATACAAACATAATGACTGATTAGGATTACTTCAGAAACTTGATTGTAAACAAGATCTCATTTAGATTTAGGGATTTGTTAATTATGATTGAGAAAATAATATTTTAAATGTGATTTCTACTTACTTACAAACTTGTTGTCAGTTGATTAGTACCTACGTAAAAACCTAATTGTTGAGTTCTAAGAAACTAACGTTAATATGTTTTAACAAGAGGTACCTAATATCGTAAACGTCTAATAACGTTTACGATATTAAGTACCTCTTTTCGACAAAAATTACGCTTTTTGATTGTTACTACAAATCAATAGGTACTTTAAATAGATTAGCGAGTTTTATTTATCAACATTTATTCAAATCCAATAATTTTAATGCTTTGGTTATTGGCATGGTTCATTGTTTGCACACACGGTTCACTGTGTACCAGCCCCCGGTTCATTGAGTACCATTGAGTGTACACAGTGAATCATTTCCCAATAAATAAAAATAAATAAAAATATCAGAAGTTAGGGTACTTTAACAAAAATGATGTACTACATAATGTAGCCAGTTATATTATCTACAATTATAAGTAAATAGTATATAATTAGGGCCCCCTGGAGTAGAGTTACAGCTCTTGAAAATTTAGGTGGTTCATTGTCGACCATCATACCCTATAAAAAATATATCATCGTCGTCGTCGTCCCCCCTCCTTATCTGCGAAGTTTGCATAGAAATTTTCTATATATGATGTACAGAACCCTCGGTGCGTGAATACGACTCGCTCCTGACCGGTTTTTTTATGAGAAATTTTAACTACAGGAAATAATATAGCAAAAATGTAAAAAAGACCCGTGCGAGGCTAAAAAGTCTCTTAACTCGGGTATAAATGCTACATTGAATAAAATTCTACTAATAATATTTTTCCTAAGCGCATAAACCCCGTGGCCGTCGTGTGAACTATAAACAGCCTATTCCAGGCAAAGGAAACAATCACAAGGTCTCATCCCACCGCACTAAGCCTCGACCACTTAGTTCATTAACGCGGTAATAGATGGCGCTACAAGGAGATCACCAGCTATTAATATTATGTAATTTAGGAACTTCGTACCTACCAGTTATTGGGTAAAGTAAAGGGTCATAACCGAATTCACATGAACTATGATAAGAGATTTCTACAAACTAAATTTGCAAAAAAAAAAAACGTGTGCAATTCACACGTGGTAGAAGTGAAACCTTCAAAAGTTTTGGCTAAAACAGAACATTATAACGCTTCCTATCTCATTTTAAAACACAAAAACAAAACACTGTCTAATGCTTTATATCTCATTTTCCTCCACGTTAAATCTTATGAATTTATGTGTCTATTTCTTTTTACTGTCGCTTTTTCGTTTCATCTACTTTCAAATCACAACGATGCTAAAGAAGTTTTCACTTCAAAAAATCTGGTCTTCCTCCAAATGGGTAAATTACGACAACACACCATCATAATTCATAGGAAAACCATCTTTAGGCACCTACAACTTTGAAATAGGCGGTGGCAATAGTGGTAAATGTGGTAATGGCATAGTAGGCTTTAAAAAAAAAAGGCTTTGCGCACACAACATTCCAATCGAACAAGGACCTACTGGTGGGATCTAAGTTACACGGTAATGTCGGTAATTCCAAGAATCTACATTTATACCAGTATCCTATATAATTACGTTTTTATGTGTAAAACTTGGAAAAAACATTATATTTTACATTGTGGTCGTTCAAACGACCGATTGGATGACCCCAGTTTTTTAATTTGACTACGGAATCTTAAAAAAATGAAACATTTCATGGAAGTTTGTTAATCGAACAAAAGTTACTAAACCGGTTTAGTTTCAATTGTAAGGCGCAACACCACTATTTCATTCATTCGCTTAGCCTAATAGTTCTGTGGTTAGTTTCGTCATGTCATTCACTCCGTAACGTGAACGGAACGCGGGGCTAGTGGCAACATGTCTGCCGTTTGTGTTATTTGACGTAAATATTGACGAAAACCAAGTTACTGTTTTCATTTGCGTAGTGATTACTGGTGCTATTTCATTTTTATAATGTGTGTGGATGTGCAGTGATCCGTTCATATGAGGCTGCTATACAAGACAGGTCCAATGGAGTCGCTAAGAAAGTGGTTCTATAAACCAAAGGTACGTCAACAGCATATTTCCTTATTATTCCTTTTAGCTGTGCTAATTTACTTGGTAACTTTAACTTTGACCTGCTGTTATGTGTGCTAAATCTTAAACAGATGGTGAATACCTGTTTTGTAGGCGTGGTATTTATGAATCGTGTTGTAGAAGTTGTCATTCTTTGTTGGCATATATTGGGATGATTCAGTAAATGTTTCTGTTTGATTTTCCTACTACCTACCATTGTTCTGATTGGTGAGGCCTCCAGTACTATTTTCTATTACTATAGTGGTCGTATTAAATCACTTGGGTAGTATTGTTGGTCCTTACGTCATAATACTCGAAGTTTTGCATTGTCTGGTCTGAGCGACATGCAAATCAGTGTGGAATAGTAAATAGTGTTAGTGTTGAAATGTTATGCAGTGGGCTACTGAGCGCCTCGGTGGTCGCGCATAATGTGATGCTGTAGCAAACCCAGAGTTGTTATGTTAAATAGTTGCTTTATGACTAAGCTTGCTACACTGGTTTCTTTTGCGACGTCTGTGTTTTGATCTCATAGTGGAGAGTACTTCGTCGTATATTAATTACGTTGGTTCTTTTATTATGTTTGCCATCTGTCAGATTTTTGATTTGTTGTCACTACAAAATTAATTTTGATGTTATTCTTTGAGTCCATATCAGAAAACAACCAATGAAGGTCATTTTACTGCATGATAGTGTGACTTAAAGAGCAATCCATCAGTCAATAATATTGATAATGCACATGTGTTGTAAAATGTGATTAAACTCTTTATTCATTAGCTGTTATCGGTATCAATACTTTGATAGTAGACTTGATTGGTCATAGCTTAAGTTACTCATACATTTGTTTTGTAGCCTAGATCAGTATTGCTGTCTCATATTATTTGAAACAAAAGACAGAGACGGCCAAAGTGTATTGAATATCATGTATTACAAGTATTTAATGTTATTATGTTCTAAGTAATACAAATTAGGCAAGGAAGTTACTTTGAAATAAAAACAATCTTGCTTGACTGTGCTTCACAAGTGCTTGCTTAACGCATCAAGTCCCTCCTTAGCAGACGCAATTAAAAACCTATTGTTGGTGGCGACGCAGGGGCCTGACGCATTAATTTACTTTGGGATTCCCAAGTGACAGCATAAAAATTTATTTTAACTTAATAAAATGTTTTCTTACGTCTTGTAACAGCAATCTTTTGGTATTTCCTATTGATTTTCCTCATAATGTTTAATTAATGTCTTTAATTAATTCTGTATTCCTGTGTAAGTAATTGATTAAAATGCCAGAGAGTAAATCATGGATGAGTGAATAGAAAACCCAACAAATCTGAAGTAGTATGTAGTAATAAGTCCCTTTGATTTTATAAAAAGATTCATAGAAAATTGTTGTATAGTTAGACTGCAATGTTACATTATTGCATCTTTCACAACTACAGAATTATAATACTTATAGTACCGTCACCACATGACGCTGGCATAATAGTCGACATCGGCTCAGTTGCCAATGAAGGAAAAAATAAAAACTTATAGTACCTACCTGTATCGACGATGACAATACAATATATATATATATGTATTTTATTTGTCTAATAATCTTGATTTATATTTTGTTTATTGATATACATTTACTACAAATTAGTCTTTATAAGAGTGTTCATCGCGCGTGGGCTGGCAAAGTTTATTGTGATTATTTTATTAAATTTAAATGAAAATACTATTTTTGCTCAGTCAATTAACTATACATATAAAATAAATATAGTACTTATTGTTGCAAGCGGGCAAACTTTGTCATGTGGATCTTTTTGTGTGCTTTGGCGAGGTTGATGCGCGATCAGTGGGGGCTGGCCACCGCACTTTTCCAAACTAGTGCAAAATAAACTACTTTGTGAACCTATCAGCAAAAGGGGTAGGAGCAGGTTTTTGAGTGTATTAAAAATATTTTTTATCGTCACATTGGTCTAGTGGTGTCAAGCACCAGTAATAAGCATGGAGTCATTGAGTTTTCCATACAATTTGGAATTGCTCAGTAGCAGATTAGTCTGGATTTATACCTGGTTAATGGCATTTGGCTCGACACTCTCACCCTCAACACTAACACTAATTACTTAGGGCTTATTATATAACTGGCAAAATGTGAGTGTACTGTAGCTGTGCCTAACCCTGCAGAAAATACAGGCATGATGTTATGTTCTATTGTTTTCTGTTAAATAATTACATACCTTTTTTTATAACTACAAAATGAACACAAGTTTTAAATAAGATCCTATGCAAAAGCCTACAAAATGCATCTCCAACATCATACAAATCCACTAGCGGTTCAGCTCACTATTATATTATTTATATATCCCAGATGAATATATATGTATGTTTTTTTTAACTATATTTATATATACTTTTGTAATTATTTTCGTCTTAGAATTATTTTATTTTTTCAGTTTATGCACCTGCCATGTTATCTCTCCACCACCCTTGGTTGACTGGTAGAGAATGCCTAAGGCATTAAGTCCGCCTTTGTACATTTGTGTTGCATGAAGTTTTAATAAATAAATCACCTAAAGAGACGCAAAATACTAAACCTGCTCAAATAGTGTGCAATGCAGGATACAACGAGTCAATCTTGATGGGGACCTGATATAATTTCATATTCATTAGACTGATTGCATGTTAAAGAGAAAAAAAGCATTATTAAGGCTATGAAATAAAATGACTGGAATTAAATTGTTTACTTTCCAGATGTTTTATACACATAGAGTTTTATACACTTATTTGGATTTTAAAATCAAAATAAGTGTATAAAACACATGATAACAATAGGTAATTTGTGCACTGATTAACTCACAGAGCTATTATTTATTATTACTTAATATTATTTATTTACTAGCATTACTCATGTACCTAATATGTTATTGTTTTACATATTGTGTATCAGGTGATGTTGTTATTGTCACTCGTTTTATATGTAAAATTATGAAACTAATGACTGGTTTACCTTTGAAGGATGATTTTAAAATCGCTAGTGAATATAAATGATGACAGAATAGACCTGGTGTGTTACTGAGTTGTTATTCAAACTTTTTGTTTGTTTAGGTGTTAGTAAAGTCTAAGGAAAGCAGTTTAACCTTTATAGTCCCGATGACAACCCGGGCTGTCACCGGGCTTCTTCGACAACCCAAGGTTAATGTTTGCTTGGAAAAAAATTTAATCTCTTAGGATCCGAAACTCAACTGAGTTTGAAAACAAAAAAAAAACCAGCCTCCTACCTCTTAAGATCGCGGACAAACCCGGGTTGTCGAAGAAGCCCAATGACAACCCGGGTTATCGAGACTAAGGGTTAACACCTATTATTCTAGGAAGGTATTTTAGTGCTACTTATATATTTTTTTAATTGTGTATGTTTTTTTTTTATCATTGAGAGGCTCGCGTTTGTCCGCTATCTCACCTGATGGTAAGCGATGAAGTGGTAAAATATTTTACCTACTTTGGCTAAGTTCATGTAAAAATTAGTAATTAAATCTATTTGTTATCTTTAATCCGTCAGGCCCCTCGCGTCTCCCCCCACGTACCGACCTATTGTCGCGTCCTTAAGGAGACGCGACAATAGGTTTAATTGTGTCTGCTAATGACGGGTTAAATACTAACCAAAGTAAAAATGGAAATCAACTTTTTGTGCAAGACCAAGATCTGTCCTCTGCTATGGAACTTCATGATAATTACTCATCATCCATAGATATTAAATAATTGAGCCCTGCAAGTTTGAGCCAAAATAAATCTCTTTGCAAATATCATTATTAACGACTGTCCTTATCAAAAGGTAAACAAACGATCTAAAACTACCTACATTTTACTCAAATGTATTGTCTCTTCTTTCTCTCATTGTCTCTTTTATCTTTGTTTCTGATAAGCTATCTTTCAAATGATTCATAATGTCGTCATTAGTTAATTTCCATTTCTAAATGACTTGTAGAATGTAGTCTCGGTTTGACGTTATTTAAAAATATAATGATACATAAACACATAAAATGCATGTGATTTTGAGTAATGAGGAAGAACTCAAGAAAATGAAAAGTAGATCTTAGCTTGTCGATGGCAAATTTTGTTTTAAATACACGGCAAGAGCATTCGCTTACGCAGCCATAAGGTCCGCACATGTACAGGCGACAGAGCATGCGGAGCAAGATGAGAGGCGGGCTGTGGCCTGCGGAGAGACGCCACATAAACACCGGAGATCGGAGCCATCCGATAACTCGCAGCTGTGGAGGTCGTCTTAACTGCGGGAGTATGGGGTCTATTTCGAGTTTTTCAGGTCAGCCACGGCAACGAGTGCCCAGGCGGTAGGCTCTCCGATGGCTTGATGAAATAGACAGGTGGACCGAGCTTCTGTCGCTAGAAGTCGCATCTTACCACGGCGGAGTTGCCATCAGATGGACTCACGCATCCTAGTAAACTTTTTTGGCTTTTTAGTCTCTAGGGCACTGAGCCATTATTGTCCATTGGGTGGCGTGAATCGTAGTTGACTAGGAGAATAGAAGTTCAAAGAAACGATGGATGGACTGTGTGGCAGATGATATGAATAGTAAGGACTATTGAGATCAATAAAATTGAGATGACCAACTATGGAAAAAGAAAACATTTTGCGGCCTCAAATAAATTGAGATAAGGGCAAGTGAATTATGAAAGAGACAGGAGACGAAGGCGCAGACTGCTATAAATCGTATTTTATCGATTGTCTTTTAAGCGCGTAGGTTTCATTTTAACGCAAACGCGTGATTTGGCCTGTCTAGACTGTTATGAGTAATTTGACACTGAGGCTTAATTAGTAAACTGATAGCCAAGACAAGGTCAATATTATGTCCTAATCCCTGCGCTTCAGTGTTAGGACCAAAAGTGATGGACTGTCGCTATCTTAAACTTATATTTAAAACGGCAATATTTCTGTACTTTCTGCCTACCCCTATTGAGATGTGGCGTGAGTTTAAGTCGAGTATGTATCTATACTAATATTACAAAGAGGTAAAGTTTGTGAGTTTGTGAAGTTGTCTGGATCTACTAACCGATTTTGAAAATTCTATTACCAATAGAAAGCCACGTTATTTGTTATAAATTTTTGAAATCAACCCGGACGAAGTCGCGGGCGAAGTGCTAGTCGTCTATACATACATATAGCTGAAGCATGAATAGTTATTATGTCGGTTCCTCATCAATAATGTTCGTTGGCGCTCAAAACTGACCTGCCTCACCCATTCAGAGGCTTACAATCTCCATTTTGAATTTGTTTTTTGCTATAATGAAAAAAAAACATACGAATATGAACCTTATTCCCTTTTTCATACCGTTTATAGTCGTATGAGACACTCACTTAGCAAAGCCAAAATGCTGTCTGGGGTGTCTCACTGCATAGATTTAATACGGTCTGTTAGAATAGTTTCATGACAGATGTTCGAAAAGGTACCTTCTATAAGTAACAGCTTCTCACATTCTGTTAGCAAGCCACTGAATTATGGGGCAGTTAGTTTACCTATTCCAATATAAACCACAGTTAAGTTCCGTCCATTAAGTATTGACGAATTGCTCTGTGCACATCAACAAAGGCCTTTGTCCCACTCTGACACAATTTATGGAACAATTAGATGACGGATTCGGATTAGTGAACCGATTCACACTGGTACCATTCAAGCCGTTCGAATTTTTTGATTCTATTGGGTTGAATGACGTCATTTCATAGGTAATTGAGGACATACAACATGACTATACACTTGTTTTTTATACCCTTGTCAATTATAAACGAATTATCATTATCTGTAGCCTTTTTAACCGACGAAAAAAAAGGAGGAGGTTCTCAATTCGACCGTATATATGTTTTTTTTTTTTTTTTTTTTTTTTTGTGTATTTTCAGCCCTCACTCCGTCATTTATGAACCGATTTTGATTATTCTTTTTTTGTTAGATAGGGTACACCTCAAGAGTGGTCCCATGTCAAGGAAGTCAGGATCTGACAGTGGAATCCTGATAAAATTGAGAGAAAACTTCGAAAATTGTGGGCACGTTTAGCGTTTCTGTATGTATGTTCAGCCCTCACTCCGTCATTTATGAACCGATTTTGATTATTCTTTTTTTGTTACATAGGGTATACCTCAAGGATGGTCCCATGTCAAGGACATCAGGATCTGATAATGGAATCCTGATAAAATTGAGAGAGAACCTCGAAAATTGGGCACGAATATTGTTTCTGTTTACTTTTCATAACTGAATCAGGTATTTGCATTTAGGAACCATCACATCATGAAACTGAGCTGATGATGGAAACCATACCTTTCCTAAACAACAGAAGTCAGATATAAAAACTGGTTTTAGTGACAAATACCACTTAATATGCTTTGACGAAAAGACGTCTTTACAATATTGGAGGTAACCTCAACTGGTCAATATCCTGGGAACTTCATGGAAGGATTGTTATATCATCAGCTCAGTGGCAAGAGGAATGACGAAGAATTAGAAATTACCCTCAGACTGTTAAAAGATGATGCGAGCCACAAAAAATCATAAAATAAAAAACTTTTTAACAAAAAAATTAACCGACGAAAAAGAACTAAAAAGCAAAAAATAAATAAACCTTTTAAGTCTTGAGTAATGAGCTTATTTACCTAAATAAAATATCACATTTTATAAAAACTAATTTTGAGTCGGCGCCAATTAATAAAATGATTAATTACCTACTTACACCCTTCTTCATTTGTAAGTATTTATAAAATTTAGATATTTAATAATCAGATTGTTGTTTGGCGCCGACTCAAAATTAGTTTATATAAAATTTGATATTTTATTTAGGTAAATAAGCTCATTACTCAAGACTTAAAAGGTTTATTTATTTTTTGCTTTTTAGTTCTTTTTCGTCGGTTAATTTTTTTGTTAAAAAGTTTTTTTTCGACCCATTTTTTTTTCAGCGTATACATAGCTCGTGGTTAAAGTAATAACAGCCGCACGGGTCGATCTATCAGGTTAAGCTACGCTTGCCGGGGTTGGTCCATGGATGGGTGACCATCTTTACATACCGAGACTCCTCCGTGCCTCGGAAAGCACGTTAAGCCGTTGGTCCCGGCTGTCAATCGTGGATCTTTGACAGTCGTTACGGGTCGTCAGACGCCCGAAAGTCTGACATCCAGTCTTACCAAGGGGTATCGTATTACCCAGTAAATGGGTTGTGGAGGTCAGATAGGCGACTGCCTATCTGACCACTGACTCACAACCCATTTACTAATTAGTAATAGTTTAATTGCAGAATACCAGTATTTTACATGGAGCGACTGCTCCATGTAAAATACTGGTATTCTGCAATTAGGTGGCAAGCTGCATCCGGTTAGACTGGAAGCCGACCCCAAGATAGTTGGGAAAAGGCAAGGCAGATGATGATGACATAGCTCGTCCCTTTTACGGTAATCTTTGGTCATTCTCATGCTTAGAATTTGGCTTGTCATCATTTCAACCGAAAGTCGTCCACTGCTGGACATAAGCCTCGCAAGTGTCGCCACAACGACCGGTCCAGCCCCCTTAGCCAAATAACTTTTATAATAGCGCTAACGCTAACGCTTCATACTTTTCTGTTAACGTTAAGCCTAACGCATTGTGCAAAATGTATGGCAATGACATTACTTGCGGAGAGAACTCTCACGTGATTCACGCCCAGTAATGTCGTTGCCATACATTTTGCACAATGCGTTAGCGTTAACGTTAACAGAAAAGTATCATCCATCGGCTACCCGCGACTCTCACCAGTTGCTTGAGACAAATTACTTTTCTGTTAGCGTTCACGCTAACACTTAGTACAAAATGTACCTATGTCAATGACATTACTGGACGTGAGTCACGTGACATTTCTCTCCGCAAGTAATAAAACACCCATACATTTTTTGTTAAGCGTTAGCGTGAACGCTAACAGAAAAGTAATTTGTCTCACCTCCTTGGTCACCGGTCTACTTTGTGGCAGGCCTTCCCGCTGCGTCTTTCGGTACGCGGTCGCCAGCGCCACTGCAGAAGTTTTCGGCCCCATCGACCATCTGTTCTGCGAGCAATCTTCTTCGTGTCGCTGGCACGACAGTACTTTTAAATTGTTTTGGCCCAAAACGTTGCCTCTTCCACGGCGTCGTCGGTAGCAACGCAGAGGTCACTTATGCTACATGTTTTGGGGCACAAAGGGCAGGACAGCAAGTGCAGCATAGTTTAAAGCTCGGTTCCACATCCACAACCTGCTGCCATTCCGTCAAGATAACCCCACTTTGCGAGGTTGGAGATTCACTTTCCTACTTGTTCTTTCCTACGGGTTCTAAGGCGGTTCAGGGACTTCCAAGTGAACCACGGGAGATTAGACCCTGCAGGAAGATGCTCACGTGGTCTTAGATAGTTAGTGGCCGCGAGTCGGCCGGGTTTCCTGATACCCTAACTGCAGTTTTCAGAAAACTGTGTCTGCTTTTCAGCCTCTGGGTTGGTAGTTGTGCACCAAATAGTGGGTGCCTAGTGTCAGACACCTGTTTTGCGAGCAATGTGCCCTGCCCACTCCCACTTCAGAATTTGGTTTGTGAGTTAAGGTAAAATTAGGTAATTTCTTGTTGCGTTGTTTGTTATTTGTTGTTGTTGTGTTTATTGTCCAATTGCCAGGAATTGGTGGCGCAGTTGGTAAGGCTGTTTGCTCCTGTTGTGGCCAAACAAAACTGAGACCACGAAGTCACCGGCTATTGGCCGTACCATCTGCACGCACAGCATCACGAGGTAATCTCTCGTTCTTGAGAACGAACTTGCCACTCGTTCGGACGCTTACGATGCCTAACGCTCTTTTGGCATCAGGACCAGAGTCTGATCTGTTTGCTGGGAGTTGTGTGTCGTGAATTCGTGAATGCCTAAGATGTTGTGAGAAAATTAATGAAAAATAGTGGAATTACGATAGAATTGTATATTCTTTGTTTATTTCCATTTTTTACATCTCTGAGATTTGATTTTGTTTATAAATTGTTTATATGTAGGTATAGAAATACATATTTTATTTTACGTCTAACTGACCTAACTTATTTATTACTTACGTTACACTTATTAATATGTTCAATTTGTTAATTTAAGATTCGTTTTGTTTTTCTTTTTCTTTTATTTGCACTGTATACGCCTTAGGTTTCTAACCGAACTCATGTAAGTATTCAAAATTAATTACGGAATGACTTCAAAAAAACCGCAGGGCGACCTTACTAACATGCACAGTTAGATAAGACAGACGTTTTATTGTGTCGCAATCGCAACTCGCAAGGAAGTCCATGAGAGTCGCATGCAAAACTTAATAAAATAAACGTCCATATAACAATGTAAATGTTTCTCAGCCACCATCAAACGCCATCATTCAATTGAACACGTCATATTTCATAACGGCTTATCGCACACCGCAAGAACTCCACACTTATCAATAACAACAATTTTGCAAGCATATACAATTTTATTCACCATCGATTTATCATATTGACATCCTTAATCCGCGTTATCGGATTGTGACGTCACACCTTGCGTCTCGTTTTAACAAGGCCGATTTATTCGTTCGTCTCGCTTGCACACTTTCACTTTTTTTCACCGCTTTCCCAATGGCGAAACTCGGTCGTCTTTGCCAAATGTTTTGCGAATGGATGCAGTCTGTTGGCCATTCAACGATTAAAGCTTGTGGGTGTCTTATTTTTAAGAACGGATTTCATTTGGCATTGTTTTGACTTTATTTAGGTCCATTGTTCTTGATCGTGGCATCCACGGCAACCGTTAAGTATTGTGTTGTTGGTAAACAGTTAATTTTTGGCTCAAAGCTCTTTACCGCAATGCCATTTTACAGATTGTTCAACTAGGACTGCGTATTTTAATCTTTACTCTAGATTTATATTACTGACTAAATACAACTCCACATCTCTAATTCCGAGTCACGTTTCTTCGCTATACTCAAGCTCAATGAAACGGGCCGTTCTATTTTCAATTAACTCTGTACATATAATTGGTAAAGTAAATCGTCAATCCAATAAAATCTTTGTAAATGGCGTGGCCTGTTCTGGTATGGTCATTGCGGTTATCAGCACGAGATTAATTGACGTAATCACCACGCCCGCCCGTGGTCCATCGCATTACATTCTAGCTAAACTGCGTGCACTAGGCATATTAGTAAACATTGCTAGTAGGTACGGTCTTAGGTCTTACTATTTAGTTGTGCGTCTTTACTTTTAGTTGTTTGACATGAGTAACTTGTACTGTTGTCATCATCACTGACAGATCTTTTTCGTTGGGTTCCCACAAGGGACAATATTGGTGCCACTTTTAAATCCGCTACTTTTGCAAGGTCAAGTTTCTATTCAACTGCTCAAGCTGTCCAACAGTAGGTGTTAATGATGGAGAAAAAAAAACTAAAAATAGACCAGTGAATTGGATATGTGACGACTAGTGACCAGCTATTTAGCAACCGTTTCGTTTATTTTATTTTATTTTATTAGGGAAAACAAACAATTGTACATTTAGTCTTACATCTAATTATACAATAGAGTAGGTTAACGTACAATCAACAACGTTTCCACATATTACTATAAACATTTATATAGGTACAGTATGGATGAAATGTATGTCTAATTTTAATGTTGTACTAAATTTAATTATTTTTAAGAGTATTAACTAATTCTTTTTTAAATACATTATAAGATAACGCAAATATGTCTATTTTAACAAAATGTTGGTTGTATATTTTGACTAATCTGTGGAGAGGCGCCCGCTCACCCGCATTTGTACGACTAGTTGTCGTAGCAAAGAGTGGGTAAGCGCGCGCCTCTCGTCTTTTTACAGTTCTGGGCACGATATAAAATATATTATTCACAAGTTCAGGGCAATCAAACTTGTTGTGTATCAGTCCACGGAGCATCATGGCTTGGAGTAACATACGCCTTGAATGTAATGTTAGTAATTTAAATTTAACCAACGACTCCTCATATGGTAGACGCTCCAAGTGACATTTAAATCGCAGTGTTTTCAAAAACTTACGTTGAATTCTTTCTAATGCTTGATCATATTTTGCATAGAGAGGGTCCCATATCATACACGCATACTCTACTTGTGGTCGTAATAAAAAGTTGAAGAGATGTAGATATGTGGCTGGGCGTTTGAAATCGGATGATGATCTCATAACAAAATTGTACATTTGGAAAGCTTTGGCAATTATCTTTTCAATGTGCAAATTAAGGTGGAGTTTGCAATCCAAAAGCACACCCAGATCGCAAATTTGAGTTTCCTTCAGAAGGAGTTCATCGCAGAGGCAATAATTGTAGTTAATAATTTGTTTCTTTTTGGTAAAGTTAATGTATTTACATTTGCTGATACTCAATTTTAGTTTATTTTTTATACAGTAATTAGATAATCTATCTAAATCGTCTTGAAGAAGGTAACAGTCGTTAATCGATATAATTTTCTTAAAAATTTTGAGGTCATCGGCGTATAACAAAAATTTACAGTTTTGAAAGCAATTACCGATATCATTGATATAAATAATAAACAACAAAGGACCCAAAATTGATCCCTGTGGAACTCCAGATGTTGCCAAAAATGTGTTAGAATGGTACCCGTTACTTACTATAGTTTGACTGCGATTACTAATATAAGACTGGAACCAGCGCAGTAGATTGCCCTTGATGCCGTTAAACGAAATTTTGTTTAATAGTATTTTATGGTCAACTCTGTCAAAGGCTTTTTTAAAGTCAGTGTAAATTGTGTCAGTTTGGGCTCTGAGGTCCATATTATTAAACAAGTAGTTGGTAAAAATCATCAAGTTTGTAACAGTACTTTTTCGTTTCACAAAACCATGCTGCTCCGGAACTATACAATGTTGAATAAATGGATATATCTCGTGGTGAACAAGCTTTTCAAATAGTTTAGCCAGTGTACAAAGAATCGAAATAGGCCGATAATTCTCAATATTTTGTCTGTCACCACCCTTATACACAGGAACTATATTAGCCATTTTCCAAACGGCAGGGAACGAACCATTGCTAACACATTGATTGAAGATTTTAAATAGAGGTTTGCATAATGTATTCGCAGACCATTTCAAAAAGCAAGGAGGTATCCCGTCCGGTCCCGGACCCTTATTCAAGTCTAGTATCTTTAATTGTTTGCAAATTAATGAAAGGCTAAAATGTAAGCTACACAGCGATGTATTTTTGTCATTGGATTGATCAGGGGCCGGACTCCAACCAGGTGTCAGACTAGATGGTTCGTAAACGGACCGGAAAAAGGTTGAGAAGAGGTCACAAATTTTAATAGGGTCACTAGATGTATCATCTTTATAATACATTCTGGAAGGAATCCCAGATTTGCCTTTGCGATTAGCAATGTATGCCCAAAAGTGTTTCACATTTTTGGGAATACTATCCTCAACACTGTTAATATAGAAACGATAGCATTTGATACACTCTGTTTTAAAACGATCTCTGTATAAGGTGAAAATTTCATAGTCGGATAAGTTTTTATATTTTTTCCATTTCGTCCAGGCCTTTTTTTTATAATTAAAAATATGTATAAGTGCTTTTGAAAACCATACGGGAAAATTTGAGTTTTTCGGTTTGGAAAGTGGGACCCGGTTTTTGATTATACCGTATAGGTGGTCATAGAAAACTTCTACGTTTTTTTCGGCTGAATCACCATCCAATTCCATGTCCCAATCAATTTCGTCAATATCTCTATTAATAAGGATGTAGTCAGCCTTTCGGAAATTATATTTAGGCGTGCATTGAGGACGTATCGAAGTAATTTTAAAATTTAATGAGAGAAGAGTGTAAAATGGAGGATGGTGGTTATCAACTTGAAGCAGATTTTGATTAGGTTTGTCTACATGACAATTAGTATTGGAGATTAGAAGGTCCAGAGTTCGCCCGTTTACATTAGTTAGATGGTTATATTGCTGAACATTGTGAACAGTCATAAAGTTTCTTAAGCGTTGACAGATTGCAGAATTGCCCATGCAAGTAAAGGAGTTTAAAGCAGGATGAGGTCTCATCCAGTTGGCCGTCCGTATGTTATAATCTCCAAGTAACAGTAAATTTTCGATATCAACTGAATTAATTAAATTATCCATTAAATCAAAATGTAAGTTATATGTTGCGAGTGGTGAATCATTAGGAATATATACTGCACTGATGAGAGTTTGTGTGGTAGCGTTATTAGTAGGTATTGATATAACAACTTGTTCAAAGTGTTTATCTAAAATATTTTGGGACTGAAGCGAGATCCTAATGGGGTTGTATTTTCGTAATACAGCTACCAACACACCACCCCCATCAGACTTATTTGTTGCATTTCTATTACGATCACAGCGAAATACAATATAACGATTATCAATAAATTCGCTATTGTTTATCGTAGGGATCAACCATGTTTCTGTCAAAATAATAACATCAAAACAGTTAGATAGAATACTCATATATACAGTGTTCAATTTTGTGCGTATACCTCTACTATTTTGATAGTATATACAAAAGTCACTTGTATTAGAAGCCATTGTAACTGTCTTGAATTCATCATTAAGTAAATCTTTTAGTTAAATGTTTAATTAATAATGTTAGTTGTAATTTTACATAAATCGTCTTTGCTTTTTATGGCTACAGTAGGAGAGGTTTCGCAACGTTTAGCAAGTATGGTAGAGTGTTTAACCCAAACAAACCTGAAATTGCACTTCTTAGCCGCCTCGCGAGTTTCTCGTAAAAGTTGTTTTTTTTGGAGAGTCAAGTGCTCATTAACATAGACAACACGAGATGTACCAGAAATGCCCAAGTCAGTCGAAGTGAGACCTTTTTTGAGTCGGTAAGCGCTAAGTACATTATCTCTTAAAGAACGGGTTTTGAACTTAGCGATAATATTCTTCGGCCTCTCGTTGGACGTCGCCTGAGGGACACGATGTATGGCTGTTATCTCATCACGTGGTATAGCTAAATTGATTTTTTTGCCGATTTCTTCCAATATAGTGAATAAGTTCTCCTCCCGCCGTTCCGGAACGTTAGATAACTCCAAGTTACACTGTCTGGCTTGCTGCTCCAGGTAATCTATTTTAGCTTCAAGAGCCTTTAATGCGCTTTGATTCGAGAGCCGTTTTTCGTTGCTCTCTCTTATCGGCACGAACAAAAGAATAGCTCGCGCCAGTCAGAAAGTTGGTATCAGCAGTGCCGATTTGATTAGATTTATCGGATTATTTCATAATAATTCAACAGCTTTTTTAACGATACCAATAATATATTGAATCAAGATAGTATCAGCTGTTCAAGAGTGCAAAATTACCTTTGTGGACACCACACATGTTATGTGGGTCTTTTAGGCTACGACACGCAATTTGACGGTTTTATTCCTAAAAAGTATATTTCTAGACACACATTGTCATGATCTATTTCAAACAAGGCTGTCATTTCAGCTGTTCTACTTCGTAAAAGTTCACAAAACTATAGAAAGGTCACCGGGTCCCCTGTCTATGGCAAGGCAACAAGCTGGCAACTTATCACGCATGAACTTCGTGCCATCTTTTATTAGGTACTTGCGTCTGTCCGTGACTTTCATTTTTATTCATAGTTGATACCTACCATATTTTAGGAAGGGCAAGCTTCTATAATTGTATTTGTTTTTTTTTGTACAATATTTTATTATGAAAAAAAAATAACAGTAAAAATTAATATTTTTCTGAAAGCAGTATCAAAATTGGTTATTAAAAAACTTTTTTACAAAAAAAAACAACCGACTTCTAAAAAAAAATACACTAAAAATTTAAAAATAACTTTAATTTCGGAAGTCGGGTTTCCGAAATTAAAGTTATTTTTATATTTTTCGCTTTTTAGTTGTTATAGCCCAGAACTATAACCCCAATAACATGGAACGTGGAATTTAAAAATTTGGAGAACTCAAAAACATCATCAAGATATGCGTATTTTTCGTTTTTGTTCAGTTTCTCAAAAAGCGCTAAAGCGATTTGGATAAAATTTATATGGGACCACCTCGGGAGTATATTCTTTCGGATAAAAAAAGAATTTTGAAAATCGGTCCACAACTGATGGAGAAATGCGCGGACATACATAAAAAAAAAAAAAAACATACAGTCGAACATAGAACCTCCTCTTTTTTCGAAAGTCGGTTAATGAGCAGCAATTAGTATTTCAAAGTTAGTTTAAGGAAGAGTGGAGGCGTGGTGGCGACATCTCGCTATCTCTTTTTTTCGCGCGTAACCTAATGGCTGTGACGTCATACGTGAGGCTGTGCATCCTTTTTCCGTTACTAGACAGTTTCCCCTTCATCCAGATTTGAAAGGCTTCTAACTTAATTTTGAACGGATTTGAGAAATTATTTCTATTTTCGATTTTGTATGAATTTATGTACTTGATGATACAAATAATTTAATAAAATAATCAACTACCCTATTAATAACTTACCTACATTACATCCATTGACCACCAAGATTGCTAGGGGTCGGGGGGCTTTCGGGACCGGGACCGCGGTCCCGGATTCCACCTGTATTTATTTTTGAGTGGTATTTTGGGACCACAAATAAAACAAACGAAGTTTGTATTGGGAAAGTACAGTCACTCAAATTCAGAAGTTACACAAATAAAAGGCGAAAATTAATGAAAGACGACCGATGAAGTTATGGGATATGGATGGAATAGGATATAGGTTATAGGAAAAAGGAAATACATAGGTCAGGAACACATAACTTACGATTTCTGGTAGGATCTTGGTGGTGAGATGAAGATTGTTCCCGAAATGTGCTCCTTCGAACTGGAACGCAGGGATTTCGCCGAGAAGTCACTCCAACGACAATTCGATGAATTACCTAAATACGATGCTACACGAGCTGTCATCAATAGCTCATGTCACCACTAGATCAAGCGAGGATAACGATAGTTGTAGACGTTTCGCTCACACACAAGCAAAGGTTTTTATCCAGGAAAAGGATAGGAGAGGTTTCAATACCACCAACCTATCCAACAATTAATTCAGTTTGCCAACCAAAACAATATTGTTAAACTAGAAGTTCGTTTTCTGGCGCAACCACAGCCTTGTATTAAAATTAAACGAAAAAAAAAAACTCATTACTAAACATAATAACTTTAATATTGAGTATTTAAAAATTAAATTACAACAGTTAAATTGAAAACATTTCTGCTTTTATTCCCTTAAATCTACACAATTGCACATACTCGTAAGTCACCTCTTCATGTGAAACGTCAAAAAGTTTATTAAAAAACTTAACTTTCATAACAAGCATAAGGCAGCGGTCATAATCATTGCAATTATTGTATATCATTCAAATCATCAGCAGCCTTTTTACGGCGTATATATCCGCCAAGTGGCGCCCTCATTGAATAAAAAATCTTAGCAAAGCGTAGAAAATACAGATTAAAGAATCCTATGTTGCGTTTGTTACAAAGAGGATAAGGTATTTTTACGTTGTTAAAACAAGACTCAAAATGTTTCGTATCCGTAGTAAGCAAAAGTGTCAGAAAACGGCCGTATTTGGTACTTTTTTTATGCTTCCACAAGGTAAAAATACCTTATCCCGTTTGTAACAAACGCAACATGGGATTCTATTATCTTTATTTTCTACGCTTTGCTACGATTTTTTATTCAATGAGGGCGCCACTTGGCGGCTATATACGCCTTAATACAGAAAATATTAAAACGTAGTATGAAATACTACAATATGTTTTCGAATTTTTGGTTCTAGGGCATGCCGGTTTCCTCACGATGTTTTCCTTCACTGTTTTGAGAGCAGTGGTGATGAAATAATTTACACAAAGTAAAACGCCTACCTGGGTTTGAACTCAAACAACCGAATCAGACAAATGTAGCCGAAGTTCTTCAACACTTTACAAGCAAGTGTGTTGAAAATATTATTACCTTTTATTTTGTACCGGTGATCAAAATATTATATCAGCGGTTTCGTTAACTGTACTTTAACTTCTTTTTTCTTGTGGTCCCGAAGTACCACTCAAAAATTATATAGGTGGAATCTGGGACCGCGGTCCCGGTCCCAAAAGCCCCACGACCCCTAGTTACCATCATGGTATTTTGGTTGGGCCATCAACATCATCTTACCCTTATACTAATTTATTGATAGGGTCTATCTATTTAAGGTCAGCAATTATTATTACTAGCCCGTACTGTCCGACTTGTGGGTAAAGGCCGCTCTCCGTTCCTTCCAACGGTCACGATTTTTTGCTTTTTCTTTCCAATTCTTAAGAAAGACATCCGCGCCTCCAAAAGATGTCAGCCACCACTGACGGGAGCCACGTCATCATGGCTGATGCCTGCATGCCAAGGGGTCGCGGATAAATTCGTAACAGAGTTACCGCGCCCCTGGGCACTCAGGCAAGGATCCTTCCTTCCCACCCCTGTTCCTACAGTAAAAGTCTGACACGCCCTCCCGCTCCTAAAGTCATAGGATTATTTCCCACCCCCAAAAAAAGAGAAACATTAACGTTTTATGACCCGCTTTTGATATTCTATCAATTTTTAATCTAGCTTGGCAGTCGGTAGAATAGATATTTACTCAATCTAGATTTTCAAGTCTAAAGGAATTAACCACCGTATCATGTCATACGTGTTAAGAACGTATCATGCACGGAAAGAAACACTACAAAGGCACTAGACCGTACGAGTATCAACAGCGTATGATACACGTGAATAACGGTCATCATACGCGATCACAATCTGTATGCTCACCATTTCGCTGTTCATCCGGTGACGCGTATACATATTTTGCCGGTGCCGATACGCTACGTGCATGACACGCGACAGTGTTGGTCGGTGACGGAACGGTGTAGTGGGCCTTGTCTCATACTTTTCAATACAAAGAATATTGTTTTGCTTGACATGTTTTTAGAGCGGTCATGGTATGATACGGTGTCCTTTATCAGTTTCCTGACGCGACGAGTTTCCCATGTTCTTAGAAACTAAGGTTTTTAGTTTTTTAATTGGTTTAATTTAGAAGTTGCTACAAAATATAAATAACACGGTTCATTTAGATTCGCATAAAAAAATCAACAATCGGGCATTATACCTACTTCTCTAAAATAACAGTACCCAGAATGAAACCGCAAATACCTACTAATTATCAAAATTATACAATGCATTGAATAAAATAAATAGTGACTTGACTACTCGTTTAATATGGTTGACCATAGACATCCGTATACATACTTATCTAAAATAACAGTACCCAGAATGAAACCGCAAATACCTACTAAGTATCAACATTATACAATGCATTGAAAAAACAAACAACCGACTTCCAAAAAAGAAAATACACTAAAAATTAAAAAATAAATTTAATTTCGGAAGTCGTTGTTTGTATTTTATTTCTTCGTTATTTGACACCGACTTTTTTATTTTTCACTTTTTAGTTGTTATACCCCAGAACTAAAAACCCCAATAACATGGAACGTGGAATTTAAACATACTAGTAATTGGAGAAAACCAAAACGTCATCTATGATCTACGTATTTTTCGTATTTGTTCAGTTTTTCAAAAAGCGCTGTAGCAATTTCGATAAAATTTATATGGGACCACCTCGGGAGTATATTCTTTCAGATAAAAAAAAGAATATTGAAAATTGGTCTACAACTGACAGAGAAATATAAAAAACATAAATACAGTCGAACATAGAACCTCCTCCTTTTTCGAAGTCGATTAAAAATAAATAGTGACTTGACTACGCGTATAATATGGTTGACCACAGACATCCGTATAATACAGATAAGATAAAACTGTTTTCTTTGAATAGAAATGTGCTGCACCTAATTCAACCTCATGTTCTTAGTTCATTTGCCTCTTGGCACGAGTGTTGTTTGTTTATTTTTGTTAGAAAGTATTTAGACATTGGGGTTAGTCGGTTGTAACTTTGTTTTGGATGTCTTTTGGTGCATCCACACTGAAGTATTTTTTTGTGGAGCAACATTTTGCGACATGAAAATCAGCTGTCATAGTCGGGAGTGATAAGATTCGAATGACGTTATTGCGACGCACGCTATCTCGAAAAAAATGACTAGTAAGTATTAAATTTACGTACGCCAGTTCGAAAACACAGAGTCGAAAACCGCTAGATCGAATGACGCTGTCGTGAAAAAAAAAAACACGCTGATCAATTCGAATAACTGTTTAAATGGTACGCTAGTACGAAAGTCTTGGTACCGAAATTCACTGTGGCGGCGCTACCTTTTACACTACAAATTAAAATGTCCGTGCCAGGTAACAAACAATTAAAATTTCGAATTGAACAATCAGATTCAGATTCAAATCTCCGAGAATGCCCACTAGATGAAGTCATTGTAGTCTAACCAATTATTTGACTTCCTGTATAAAGTTTCTTATTTATACTGCGATAAGATTCTGCATCGTATACCACGTTCAATGAATGCCTAGAGGGACTATTATTTGCTTCAATGCTATTCGTTATGTGTTGTGAGTAATATAGGAATGTCACAGTTTACACGCGCATCCAATGCACAGCGCCAGTTATGTCATCGACTGTTAAATAATAGTCGGAAATTGAATTCAATTCTACGTTTATATGTACTGCAATATTGCAAATTATTATGGGGTGTTCAACCGTTACCTATTCACCATTTGCAGCTCTTGTATCTTAAAGCTCAAACATGATAATGATCCATTGGTCCATGGATCCATGGTTGCAGTACTTTATATATTTTATGGCATCTGCTGTAGCAACTAGAATGTAATTGCTAAGCTATCAATTTGGCGACTGCAGACTTCACCTTTTAAGGCATCAAGATAGTATTATAGTTTCGATGTTCTATCTAAGGATTCATAGGAGTTCCATAGATTCATCTAGACTTCTTGTTTTTTTTTTTGTCAAGTTTCGTTGAACTCTGTGCAATTTGGCTTGTAAGGTGACATTTAATGACCACTGTCATTCTCCCACACTTTTCGAGTCTAGGAGTAATGCCCTGACATTCTCCTGAAGTGTCGTTGTTTTCATAAACAAATTGTTTGAGAGAGTGATATTGACAATTAAGACTTATGACGTCAAGCGTCACCCCGTCCCTTGGGCTCTAGACAAAGATACATTCTATCAGAGATAACGATTGTCGAAAAGTAAATAAACCGGACAAGTGCGAGTCAGACTCGCGCATGAAGGGTTCCGTACCATCGTTGCCATTATTAAGATCGAGCAAAAAAATCTCAAAAAACACAATTATATTAGAGCCCCCTTTATTTTTTAATTTGTTTTTATTTTTATTATTTGTTGATAAAGCAGCTACAGAAATACACATTCTGTGAAAATTTCAACTGAAATACAAATGAGATACAGCCCACTGACAGACGGACGGACGGACAGACAGCGGAGGCTTAGTAATAGGGTTGGTTACCGTTAGGGTACGGAACCCTAATAAATAAAATATGGGATTGACTTGCGGTACTGAAATGGGTCGTAGTCAAAACCAAAAATGGCCTAGAGGCTCTTGTAACCTGGGTCGCAGGATTGTCCGAAAGAGTTATAGCGGCCCTGGCCCAGGCCCTGGAGTCTCGACATTGATAGCGATCGCTATGTCCTAACGATCGGTAAATCGGTCGGAAAAATAATTAATTTTCTTAAAATATGTATGTACAGAGACGGTGTAAATTTTAACTTGCAAGCACTATTTTTCTTGAAATATGTACAGAGACCAGCAGATCAGTTGATCAGTTTTCATGAAAAATAGTGCTTGCAAGTTAAAAATTACGCAGTCTGTACATATTTCAAGAAAGTCAATTATTTTTTAGGTTATGATCTAAAATGTTTCCTTACAATGAGCGACTTTTTTAACGGCTAGTAATTTAGCGATCGGTAGGTAGCTAACGAAAGTTTCGCTATTAATGTCGAGACAGCAGGCACTTTTTTTTGTGGGGTGGGAAATCATCCAATGACTTCTCAAGGGCGTGTCTGATTTTTACTGACTAAAACCCACGCCAGTTCCTTCCTTGCCTGGGTGCCCAGGGGTGCGGTAACTCTGTTTCGATTTTATCCGCGACCCCTTGGCATGCATGCATCGGCCATGATGGGCCCCGCCCGTCATGTGTTGCTGACATCTCTTTGAGGCGCGCGTGGAACACTACGTGCCGTTGACTCTCGGGCCTGGTGCTGATCGGACGGTGAGCTCCCTATACTCGCCGTCCGCAGGCCCGCGCCTACGGTGGCCGGAGATCGTCTCGCGACCCCCGACGCCCAGGGCGTCTCCTGCGGTGGCTGTTGCTGGGAGCATGAGGGTGACTCTGTTGAGTCTCCCTCACCCGTTCTGCCTCCTTCTTCGCGAGCATTATTGCTTTGCAGAAGGAAGGGAC
Source organism: Polia nebulosa (assembly GCA_951329385.1). NCBI lineage: Eukaryota > Metazoa > Arthropoda > Insecta > Lepidoptera > Noctuidae > Polia > Polia nebulosa. The sequence goes on along the minus strand of OX589610.1, from coordinate 15,501,124 downwards.
TGCTTCCCATTCCCTCTCGCTCCGTACCATGCTGCCGCCGCCGATCGCCTCCACGAGGAAACGGCGGTGCTCTGCCCAAGTGGGGCAGATCTCCACCGTGTCCTCTGGACGATCTGCACAATGGTGACACTCGGGTGTTTCCTCCCGCCTTATCCGACACAGGAACCTCCCGAAACAGCCGTGTCCGGTGAGGACCTGCGTCAGGCGGAAGGTGAGGACGCCGTGGCGCCTCTCTAGCCACTCCTTAAAGAGGGGCTTTACCGCCGCAATTGTGGCGTGCCCAGATTGCAGGCTCTGGAACCGCAAAGGACAAATGAAGGAATACGGCTGAGTTTTAGTCAGTAAGAGTCTAACACTCCCTCCCGCTCCACTCGGCGCGTTAGCAGTCATCTGATGATTTCCCAACCTGAAATAAAGAGAAGGTTCTTGTAACCTCAATGATAAATTATTTCGATGTAATTTTCCATTTCCGATGTTTATGATCTCCAAGAGCATCTAATTGATGAGTCGGGTACTTATTAGGATCTAATTGCCGGAAGAATTAATCTTCAATACAGATTGTCGGCCGTTGCCCACTATTTGCATTCCGTCAAGGTTTTCGTTCACCCGTCATGTGATCTCATCTCACTGTCGCCGCTATTTCATTGCTTTCCATGTTTTATTAAGATAAGATGTGCATGTCACATTGTTTCGTAAATAGCTGAAAATGAGGGCGTTGTTTCACGCTTGTCAAATTTTTGACCCTGTCTTGCGAAGTTCCGATGGACTTCAATGCCGTTGAAATTTGAATGGCAGTAACAGAAATAAATGTTTGTAAATGGAAAATTTTATCGCAATAGCATTGTTTACTTCGAACAAGGCATAATAATAAGCACTTTTTTATTCATGTTTTTGTGTCCTCTCGAGGGCGCCATATTAAATTTAGTATGACGTCACATTCATAACCAGCGGACGATCAAGACGCTACCGATACCTTACTTCGATACCGTAGGTGTCAAATTAGGTATTTTAGAAGTTATGAGGGGAAAATCATACTGGTTTAAAATATAAGCCTCCTTTTGGCTTCGCCGTAGTCGGGTACTAAAATGTAATAACTCACGCCATGTAAGCTAAGGTGGAGCCTAGTTGTCTATGCTTTAAAATAAAACTAATATAAGGAAATAGATTGTTTTAAATAGCTTTCATACCGTTTGTATAGACTGCCAGTGTCGCGGGAGTGATTAAAGGAGTCACCTCGCCCTAGCACAGGCGACTGAAGGAACACAGGTGGGTGTTTAGTCAGTAAAATTCTGATCTGATACGCCATCCCGCTCCACCCATAGCGGGAGAAGTTATTTGATGATTTCCCAACCTATAAAAAATAGCGTTTGTATAATCTCATTCTTCTGAACAGGGTGTAAAAAGACACATCACAAAGACGTTAACTACGCATATTGTACGTCTAACAAATTAGTTTTGCGCAAAAAACATTGCTGGGAGTTAAACCCCGCCCCTTCGCTCTAAGCCACGTAGGTACTTGTCGGATACTTTTGATATTCATTGCGTTTCTGAAACTGCAAATGCGGAATTTCGAAAAAAAATCGATAATTAGGTACTTAATGTTTGTTTGAAAAAAGTTTAGTAAATACATATAACACTTGGAATTCATTTTCGTAAAAAGTAAAAAAAAAAAATTGCTACTTTGACCTTCAATATCTCCAGAACCAGTGGATTCCCAGGTATTGTCTAGTGGAAAAAAAAATCCAAATAATGGGTAGAATATGTGGCTTTCGGCTTCGGAAATTGTCTTTTTACACCCGATTAGATGGTGAAATCGCTCCAATCCAAGTTTCGAAAGTACCTTGGTGACTGTGCCAGAATCAAGATATTGATGACGACACGTGACATTTAGAATTTCTTCAGAATAGAATTCGCATAAGTCGTAGAAAAAACGTTCTTTGTATGAGCAAAGTATTGCTAGGTAACGTTCACTAAACCGTGGCCAAAGAAATACGTTCTTTACATAAATAGAACGAATTTACGTAAAGCAAGGTTTAGATTTTATCGAAAGTGTAGCAGTTGTGGGTTTAATGTACGCTTAGTAATCACAATTTCTTTGTGATAAAATGCAAGTATTAAATATGAAAAACCGTTTTTTCCACATATTGTTTGATATAACCTGTATTTCCTGTTTTTTTTTTTAATGAGATCACTAGGCAATTATTTTAGTTTTATTTTACTTTTGCTTGGATACTAGGCTTTTGTAAATTAATGTGCGTTTCTAATCTGTGCAAACTAAAGAATTTGTCTTTCTTTTTCTTTCTTTATGTTTTGAAGCTCGTAAATGGATCACGATTCTTAAGTTTCCCGGAGACCTTTTATCACGTTACTGGAAATTAGGACGTATTATAGGATCTAGGCCATTGCCGTGAGTCGAGGGAGTGTTCGAAAAGATTTTTTTGTGGTGTAGGGTACCATCCAATGACTACTCCCGCTCTGGGTGGAGCGGGCGGGCGTGTCAGACTTTAACTGACTAAAAGCCACGCCTGTTCCTTTAGTTGCCTGTGCCAAGGGGCGTGGTGACTCTCTTTCTAATTTATCCACGGAACGCTAAGGGCAACTGAAGAAACACGGGTGGATTTTGATCAGTAAAAGTCTGACACTCCTTCCCGCTTCACCCAAAGCGGAACAAGTCAAATGATGATATCCAAGGCTCAAATAAAAATGCCGTGACCTGATTTTCCATATCAGAAACTTAACCACTATCTCAGTCTGATGATGACGTTCTTGTTTTGCGGTTTCATGGACTACCTAGTGTTACAGAAAATGATTAAGCTTCGAATGAAAAGGATTGTCCATCTGATTCTATTCGTGGGCCAGCTAGAAATAAGAGCGGTTGCGCACTATGTCCGATACTTATCCGTGAAAATACGGTCCGGCGTGGTCGTAGAACAATTTGTATGGTAGGTTACGCACTACCGTTCCGAGTTCGGTCCGAGTTTTCTATAGATCTGTATGTTTAACCGACGTCCAAAAGGAGGAGGTTATCAATTCGGATGTTTGTATTTTTTTTTTTATGTATGTTCGGGCATAACTCCGTCATTAATGGACGGATTTCCGAAATTCGAAATGGTGCCATTTAAATTTCATATAGATCTGATGATGCGTTTCGGAGACAGACAACGAAACTCTTCAAAAAATGACAGCAAATCGACCGCGATTGCTGCTATTGCCTAGATATCCATTGTTAACACAATTTAATAGAATAACACAACTAAAAAGTGTATTTTACACTTTTAAGTCAGTGGAAGTCGGTGTCAAACAAAAAACGAAGAAAGAAAACCAGAAACAGCACTTTTTATTTTTTTTGGAAGTCGGTTCTCTTTTTTGTAAAAAAGTTTTTTGACGGATAAGTATCGGACGTAGTGCGCAACCGCTCTAACTTTAAAATCTAAGCTCCGCTAGAACCAAACCACGAGGGGCCAATTCCACCGACAAAACTATACGCGATCACTTCTAAGCCTCGTTCATGAGCTGTCTTTGGTAATCCTACTAATATTATAAATGCGAAACTTTGTATGGATGGATGGAAGTTTGTTACTCAATCACACCAGAACGGCTGAACGGATCTGGATGATATTTGGCACAGAGATAGATTATTGTCTGGAATAGCACCTATGCTAATTTTTAGTGGGGGAAGTACTAATTCCACGCGGGCAAAGCCGCTGGCAAAAACTAGTAATATTATAAATGCGAATGTGGGTTTGTTTGTTTGTTACGCTTTCACGCCTTAACTACTCGACCGATCAACATGAAATTTCGCATACATGTTGTCAGGAGTTCACGAAAGCGCGAGCGAAGCCGCGGGCGCAAGCTAGTATTCCATATCAAAGATAGTTCTTGAACGCAGTTTGGATTTCTTTAGATCCATTGGTGAAATTGGTCCTAAATTGCTGGTCCCATATATGATTCACTAGCACAAACCTCAATGATGAATCTAGAAGATTCAGATGCCTCGCCAACTTGTCTGTAATCGATTCAATTACGGGATGACTCACATGTTTGTCTGAGACCGTTTTATGATTATAAAAAAACTGATTTTGAAACTGATGTAGTGTAGGTGCCGTGAATATGAATGCCAATGTCGAGGTCAAGTAGTTCTAGTAGTTTTTTTTTACTGTATAGACGTAGAAATATTTTTCAGTTGTTCCGCTTTTCTATTCATCTTGGAGGAAAATGTAGACTAATTGAGCGTTAGTTTTGGTAACAATGCTCCGTTTAATTAATGCTTATTTTTATTGTAAGGGCGAAACGTTTGATGCATATCCCTCAAAGAAAAAAATGAGAGGCCAAAGAAAGTATGGATGGATTGTTTTTTTTTTTTTTTGTTGGGACATGCCCGCCACACTATTCCCAAACCACTGTAACTTCTGTAAGCCAGAATCAACAGTAGCGACCACCAGTATAAACGCCGAGGCAATGAAGCTCTACGAGTCCCAGAGAAACGATTAAACTGTCTTGGGTCCCGCAACGAAATAAATCAGAAAAGACAGCGGAGGAGTAAGGAAAACATAATTTCCACTTCCCTCCCAATCAAGCGGGAGACAGAACAAAACTAGGCCACTAGGCACAAAGGGGGTTTTTACAACTGGGGTAAGCCCAGTTGCCAAGCACCACTGGTTAAAAACACTAATATTAATGGGTCCTAAAATTGTGAGCTGTTACACTTACACTTGATTCCAATAATAGGTATGGCAAAAACGCTTTAACGCACGGAAATTCGTTCTAGTTTCCACAAGGTCCGTGTAATAGACAACTCCAGCCAGACGTAGGCTGAATACTATCCAACATAACATTGCGCTCAGTTTGCCAAAGAGTACACTCCCACAGGATATGATGTGCGGATTGTTCGTATTCGCAATCAGGAGTAGAACATTGACATAAAGGTGAGGCAACAAGCTTGAAGGAAAATAATTTACTCTTAAAGTTGCCATGACCTATGAGAAATTGGGCAACACAGTGATCCACCTCCAGCCATGTCCTGTCCAGCCGTTCGCGAACCGATGGGAAGAACTGGTGGAGGTGTCTGCCTTTGATGGAACTTTCCCACCTACATTGCCATTCGGATAAAAGATCCTCCCAAACTTCAGTTTAAGGTTTAAGTAATATAGAAATCTTGGCACGATCACGTTGAGCTAAAAAGAATGGATGGATTGTGTGTAGAATGATAAGAAGGGAGTCTGTGATGATAACGTATCGATTAGCAAAACAGAATAGAAGATGAAAATGGGTTACGTCGCCCCAAATAACATGGGACAAGATCGGGCGATGTTAAACTTTAAGGATGTATTATAGACTTGCCATGGTTTAGCGAAAACAACTCTACGGATACATTAATTTGTTGATAGGTACCTACTTACTGCGTTTCGATAACCATAAATTTCTCTTCAGAACATTTTAATGCAAGCGTTTATCTCTTTACCTCATCGCTCGCTGGGATTGGGGAATCCCACGAGTTTTCCTCATCGCTGTAGATTCGCGCCACGTCGTACATAAAACTATTTAGAACAAAATGTAATATAGAATTTCTGTATAAGTTGCCAAGAGATTTTCCCATTGACATCTCACAATTTGAATATTTTGAGAGTACGCAACTGGAAGTTTTTTGTTGTCCTTTGAAACTGGCCAGCTTCAGTAAGCGAAACTCCGCAGATGTCAGGGTTATTGATATTCAATGAATGACGATAAAAAGAGATTCATAATTTTTTTTATCAGTTATCAGACCTTTCAAAAAGCAGACTTAACTTCCGTAAAACCTGTATATATAAAATTCAAAGTCCTGACTGACTGATATATCAAGGCACAGCCTAAACCGTGGATTTCAAAAATATTTACGTATAGCCTATGACACTAATAATGTGGCTTTCTATTGGTCAAAGAATTTTCAAAGTCGGTTCAGTAGATCCAGAGATTACCCCCTACAACCTCACAAACTCAGAGGGTGTCTCCTTTGCGAAGAGATCCACTAAGAAAGGGTTTTTCAAAATTCCACAATTTTTTATTTTATTAAATAGGGGTTGAAAGTTTATAACGAGGGCTAGCAAGTCGCTGGCAGAAGGTAGTACTAAATAAATTAATAAAACGATTAATTAAACACAAATGATTACACACATAGACGAATAAGACAGTCAGTTCCCTTTAGCTCAAACTCTCGTTAGTTTCGGTCGGTCGAGTTTGGTCGAAACTGAAACCGAATCTTCGGTCGGACTCTAATACCGGTACATCACGTCTTCGGAGTTTCGCTAGTTAATTTATTATGACCCTACAAGAGAGCCATACTGAAAATGGCGTATTTCTAGCTCTTCATCAAGTTATAGTGCCATCTACATCGCACACTCATGCATCCACTCGAACCCCAACGCCCTACGTCACAAATTGGTAAATTGCAATGACTTTAATAGTCACAAATCACAATAGAGCCATTTGCCGTCACATCTGCGAGTCTGCTGGCTGATTCAAGGTGCCGTTGTTAGCTGCATACCGGAAAATTGCTCTGTTAGACGTCCTGATGGAATTACAACTACTCGCAACTTTCCGGCAATTGTTCTATGAGTTGCTCAATATTCAAGTGCAGCAGCTGTGTCTTCTCGATGATTATTTACTTTGTAGCAGCCTTTTTTTGTCTATTAAAATAATTAGTTTGCTCTCAAATACGCCTAAAAGAATTCAGAACGTTTAAACTAATCTAATAACTTTAAACGAGCAATTCTTTTATACATATATATAATCTGAATCTCGGAAACGGCTCCAACGATTTTCATGAAATTTAGTATTCTGGGGGTTTCAGAGCCGATAAATCGATCTAGCTAGGTTTCATTTTTAGAAAACGTCGTTTTATCCGTGTAAAAACCGAGCAAAGCTCGGTCATCTTGGTACTAATATTAAAGAGAAAAATGTTCATCATATTCTCTTGTCCTGATCACAATTTATTTGGGGTCGACAACATGTCTTTTCAATAAATACTCCAAAACTTTCCTCACGACAGTTCCCTCATTCCTCCTCAGGTGAGCTCAAACAATGACAACCTGCGGGATAGATTACCTACAGGCGCAAAGACTCGGCGAAGAAGCTAGTTATGAAATACATTTATTATGACTCCATGTTCTACGTATTTTAAACGACAACCAGTTCATTGAAGTGATAATAAGCTATATTTAGAAAAAATCATATAGAAACCGTATTTACCTCAACGACAATAGGTCTGTATAATATGAATCATTGTTATGTAAAATCGGAATGAATGCTTTCAAAAAATTAAATCGTTCCAGTTACTTGCCAATGGTTTGATGTAAACAAGGCTTCAACCTTAGTAGAACGACCTCCAATGTCATCTCCGAAAATAATGGAAAAGCTGACTTTGCAAATGGAAAATGTAATTAAAAGGTTGCTTTTTCTCGCGGCTTTGCTAAAGTGGTCGTGCATTCCGATTAGAATATATTTTGGTAACCGCGTCAATACTTCCAGCGATTACCTTTTATACAAACAAACAGGCAATTTGACCTTTTAACAAACTTGAGAAAACATGCCACGTTTGGTGGCTTTAATATTAATTTACTTATTTTGTTTTGGCTTGACCCAAAGACGAGGTACTTAACCTAACCATTCAAAGTGAAGTGAAGCCAGTTACAGCGCGCAACAGAACCATGACCCATTTTCAGCAATTGAGCAAGAACCCATCAAATCGTTGCGCCTGCGCAGGATGATAAGCATTCGCATGTTTCTCTTTTACTCCTATTTGTGTTAACTGTTAACCGATAATAATGAACAAGTTGCCATATTTGCGAAGATTTCACACAACAAAAACTCGTCGGCTAGCAGATGTCAGTTTGAACAAGCCGGCTTGCGTGTTGCGAAACCAATAGTGTGTGTATGTCTGTTTACAACTGAAATGAGTCATTGCTTTGAATCTCACAGATACTGATGACGATGATTTGCTCTAATTCATACATAATTGACTCTAATTAAATCAGTTTCGCGGTCAATTTCATGTAAAATATTTGTTTGCTGCAGTTCGGAGTTTCAGACGTGTATTCGATTTTCTCAATTTTCCGATGCTGGCTCGCTTGGCCGAAGTCCAATCGACTTGACCTAGTACAGAACCCTTGTCAGATGATGCTCGATAACTGATAATACGCTCTGTGCTTCAGATTTATTATCGAATCGGATTTTGATCACGAGAGGAGCTCGCGGTTTAAGCAATAACAGCCTCACGGGTCGATCCATCAGGTTTACTACGCTTGCCGGGGTTGGTCCATGGATGGGTGACCATCTTTTCATGACGAGACTCCTCCGTGCCTCGGAAAGCACGTTAAGCCGTTGGTCCCGGCTGTCAATCGTGGATCTTTGGCAGTCGTTACGGGTCGTCAGAAGCCCGAAAGTCTGACAACCAGTCTTACCAAGGGGTATTGTATTACCCAGTAAGTAACTGGGTTGTGGAGGTCAGATAGGCAGTCGCTCCATGTAAAATACTGGTATTCAGCTGCATCCGGTTAAGACTGGAAGCCGACCCCAAGATAGTTGGGAAAAGGCTAGGCAGCAACAGTGCTGCCTAGCCTTTTCCCAACTATCTTGGGGAAACGAAACTCTGGAGTTTCGATCACGAGATGCAGCATTCCATAGACAGAGTGTAACGGAAATTGGTATTCATATTTTAAATACTGCTTCTGCCCATAAATCATAACTTTTCTCAATAAGTTTATAGGCATTATAGAAAAAAAAAATTGGACCTCCCATACTAGTTTTGATTAGGTGATGATTTTGTATGGAAAGCCAAAAAGCCAGTCCTTCTTGTTTTGGGAATTTGCTTTGACTCCCTTGAAGCAGGTTTCTACCCGACTGCCCCAGAAGGAGGGTAAGTCGAGAGTATGTATGTATATATGTAGGTATGTATGTTTGTATATTATGTGTGTATGTTTGTATGTCTATTTCTTTGGCGCGCACTGTAGCCTACACGGCTTGATGGATTTTACCAAATAAGGTATTATTAGTTTTGTCTTGACCGCCGAAGTGACATAGGCTATATGAATTTTGAAAAAAAAAAACAACATGGCGACCGACATTAGGTAAGTGTAGTCGTATTTTTTTTTTGTGTGTTTGTTGGGTATCAAAATAAAGAGCTCGAGGAGGCGATTATAAAAATATAATTCACTAAAATGTAGGAAATAGAAACATTGAAAAAAAAAACCCGACTAATAAAAACAACTAAAGAGTTCCTAACAAGTCACTTTTTAAGCAGTCTGATGCAGTTTGTAGCATCAAATTTGTTATTGAACTAAAATAAATTCCTCCAACGGCATCAGACTGCTTCAAAAGTGACTTGTTAGGAACTTTTTAACCGACTTCGAAAAAGGAGGAGGTTCTATGTTCGACTGATGTATGTCCATCGATTTCTCTGTCAGTTGTGGACCGATTTTCAAAATTCTTTTTTTATCCGAAAGAATATACTCCCGAAGCGCTGAAGCAATTTCGAGAAAAAATATCTCGAAATTGCTTCAGCGCTTTTTGAAAAACTGAAAAAAAAACGAAAAATACGTATACATAGATGACGTTTTGGTTTTCTCCAATTACGAGTAGGTATGTTTAAATTCCACGTTCCATGTTATTGGGGTTTTTAGTTCTGGGCATAAGAACTGAAAACTGAAAAATAAAAATACAAAAAAAAAACAACCGATTCCAAAAAAGAAAATACACTAAAAGTTAAAAAATAACTTTTATATCGGATGTCGATGTCCAATAACGAAGTAATAAAACACAAACACCGACTTCCAAAATTAAAGTATTTTTTTTAATTTTTAGTGTATTTTCTTTTTGGGAAGTCGGTTGTTTTTTTTTTAGAAGTCCGTTGTATTTTTTGTAAAAGAGTTTTTTTTATATATTTGCACGTGGAACAGTATTTTCAATGGTTATTATTACACATAACTAGTGCGCATTTCATTTCTATTGTGCTTTTCATTCCGTACTGCATTGTTTTGTCATACGTTTTAAAAACAGTCATAAAATACAATGATTTGATAAAAACGTGACAACAATCTCCACTATAATTGTCATGTCTCTATCACAATCATGATGCTGGACTGCTGGTGTTATCTCAGTTACCTTATCGTTTATAGACGGTTTTAGAAATAAACGAATCTAATCATTTGAGATAACTTAATATTGCATTTAGTTTTATCTCTAAAAATAAAAAGCTTGCGTCACACACAGACTATTAAAATGAAACAACTTTGTTTATTTTCACAGTTTTTTGTGACTATAAAGTTAATTTGCATTTATAAAATTAAAACAGTTTTTTTGGAACTCTGTTTACAAGATGTTAAGGTTGACATTGGCATAACTTTCGGTAACATAAATCGTGATGATGAAAGTGAAGGAGGCGACATGCCCAGCTTGGTGTGACGTCTGTCACCTTGATCTCTTGCCGTTCACTTAATCCTAGACTTGTATATTTATGTAAGTCTATTCAGCGGCTTCGCTAAATTATTCTATGGGAACGTACTTTTTAGGGTTCCGTACCCGAACACAAAATTTTGTTCCGAAGAATTTTTTAAGTTCCCATTGGACCTATAAACTTGAAATTTGGTGATAATGTTTATTATTACATTTATTACGTACTTATATTTTAACAACAAATACCAAAATATTGATTTCCCTCATATGTTACGGAACCCTAAATGTGCGAAGTCCGCCTCGCACTTGGCCGGTTTTTTTTTTGTTAGTTTACATTGTGGTCCACTGCTGGGCAAAGGCCTCCCTTTTCTCCTTCCCAACCTCTCTGTCTTGGGCGATTTCTGGACAAGTTTGCCCCACAAACATGATCAGATCATCACACCACCTTCGCCTTTATGGTTACGTACTAACGGAGTAATAAGTCCTGTATCCTAAACTCAGCGTTACAAGTTTTTCCAAATTTCGTCCTTATACGTTCAGTCGATACTCTGTCTGTTACATCATTACGTCTTAACGAATTTAGGTGAATCTAGGCACACCGGTAGACCATGCCCAGGAATAAGACAGGAAACTTTATCTCGGGAATAGATTCCCTTTTTTTTGGGTTGGAAAATCATCCTATGACTTCTCCCGCTCTGGGTGGAGCGGGAGGGCGTGTCAGACTCTTTCTGACTAAAACCCACCCCTGTTCCTTCCCTGCCCTGAGTTCTCAGGGGCGCGGTAACTCTGTTTCGAATTTATCCACGACCCGGGCAAGCATCGGCCATGACGAGCTCCGTCGTGCATTGCTGACATCTCTTTCAGGCGCGCGTGGAACACTACGCGCCGTCGACTCTCGGGCCTGATCCTGATCGGACGGCGAGTTACCCACTACTCGCCGTCCGCAGTTCCCTTGGGATAACGATTTTTCAACGGTCACGCGGGTGAAGCCTCTCTCTGGCAGAAGATAACAAAGAAATATATTTGCACTTATAATCAAAAGAGGCTAGACTGCTAATTGAGATAATGTGGTTAGATAACTTGACATCTTCAGTTTACATAACAGACTCACGCTAGGTAACAAAAACGTTAATTGATGTGATTACAAAGTGTCGGTCCGATAATTAATTACTTAGCTCCGTGGACACTGCGAAACTGCAATTAATCCAGATCCTAAGTTGACTTTTATTGCTAAGGTGCATGAAGACTACTGCAGTTAGTATATGTGATGAATACAGATGTTTCTTCAAGGTACACCATTACATAATGGTTGTTTTCCCCGGAGGGTTAAGCAGCTGTGTACTTTTTAACCGACGAAAAAAAAAGGAGGAGGTTCTCAATTCGACCGTATATACATATATACGTTTTTTTTTTGTGTATGTTCAGTCCTCACTCCGTCATTTATGAACCGATCTTGATAATTCTTTTTTTGTTAGATAGGGTATATCTCAAGGGTGGCCCATGTCAAGGAAGTCAGGATCTGACAATGGAATCTTGAAAAAATTGAGAGAAAACCTCGAAAATTGGGCACGAATGTTGTTTCTGTTTACTTTTGATAACTTAATCAGGTATTTGCATTTAGGAATCATCACATCATGAAACTGAGCTGATGATGGAAACCATACCTTCCCTAAACAATAGAAGTTAGAAACTGGTTTTACTGACAAATGCCACTTAATATGCTTTGAAGAAAAGACGTCTTTAGAATATTGGAGGTAACCTCAACTGGTCAATATCCTGGGAACCTCATGGAATGATGGTTACATCATCAGCTCAGTGCCTAGAGGAATGATGAAGGATTAGAAATTACCCTCAGAGTATTAAAAGATGATGCGAGTCACAAAAAATCATAAAATAAAAAACTTTTTAACAAAAAATTCAACCGACGAAAACGAATTAAAAAACAAAAAACTAAATAAACCTTATATCGGTGGGAATCCTTCAAAAGGCGCCTGGACTTTTGGGGAAAAAATACCAGAGAGTGTGGGTTTTTTACCTCATGAAAACCACCCCGGTGATCACCATCAGCACAGAGAAGGGGTCGACTACCCCGGAACCCTATACAACGCCATGTTAGGGCACAACCCTTTTTTTTTTTTTCTTGGCGTGGGAAATCATCCAATAACTTCTCCCGCTCTGGGTGGTGCGAGATAGCGTGTCAGACTTTTACTGACTAAAACCCACCCCTGTTCCTTCAGTTGCCTGAGTGCCCAGGGACGCGGTAACTCTGTTTCTAATTTATCCACGTCCCCTGGGCAGTAGGGGCACATCCCTGGAAAGCAGAGGTGTACCTATAGTACATCTTCATTTCACCAGATATAATTATGTTCTAGTCAACTGTAAATGGGGACGAGCTCTTTGCCATCAGCCGGGCAGAAAATCAGATTTCGGGCTTCTTTCTTCAAGCACGTCAAATGCTCCGTTCACACAAGACTAGACCTAAACGTGGTTGAGCGTGTATATGTCGTAACCTATCCATTGTTAGTATCTTAGGCATAGTTAATAATCATTAAATTATATTATTATAATAAGCCTGAGCCCTGTACTTTTTGCGTTTGGTCCAGTCCTTTGTGAAGACGTTCATCTCATCGGATCGCTTAAACAAATCATTTAACATTAATATTAAATTGAAATCACATATCGTCCGCCTCCATGATTTATTTAAAATAATTCCATTCCATTGTAAAGTCTATTATTTTGGAGATGTCACGTTGGAGGTCGTTCGACTGAGGTCCAAAGGCTTGTTTACATCAGACCAGTGAATTGGCAAGTAAATGGAACGATTAATTTTCTAAAAAGCATTCATACTGGTTTGATATAAATATGATTCATCTTTCACTTATTCGTCATTGAGGCAAATAGGTACCTACGGTTTCTATAAGATTTTTCTAAATGGATTTTATATACATTTATAATAGTTTATACTTTATCACTATAATAAACCGGTAGTCGTTTATTACGTAGAACATGGCGTCATAATCATTTTATTTCATAATGTTCTCAAGGAAAAATCCGCAATAATTATGCCTAGCTTGAACACAGAAAACGAATAATGTTGACTTATTGATCTGAGATTATCATCCAAAACATTATATTTAATTTATTTCTTAAGGCCGTGATATGACCTAAAGCGCGGTTACTGTCGAACTGCACAGAACAGAAAGAGATGCGCAACGACATGATGCTTGCAATTTATAGCAAAATATGAAACATTTTATCGTTTTAACTCAAAAATTAGTTGAGTTACTTAAAATATAAAACAATCAAGTTTTGGATTAAGATTCGATACATTGTTTGTTATAAGTTTGATGATTATTTCGGTAATCTAGTCAAGATAATAATAATAATATGAATAATAATAATATTCCACAACTATCACACAACGCCATCTAGTCCCAAGCTAAGCAGAGCTTGTGTTATGGGTACTAGACAACTGATAAACATACTTATAAACAAGAAAAACAAAGAAAACAAAGATAAACATATATTTTTCCGCAACCTCAAAATAAATGGATTTGGCTATTTTTTTTAGAAAATCAGCATACTTAGAGTTTTTGCGAATGACAGCGTCCTGACAAAAAGTAAAAATTTTAGTCTTATAACGCAGAAGTCATACTGGGTAACCCCAAATTAATTGGGATAAGGTTAAGAAGATGATCAAAATCAAACATTCTAAGTTTGAATTTTCCACCAGTATTATCAAGTCCACTGGCACGCCTAAACAAATTTGAACTTGGGTTCTTACTACGGCGCGAACGTCCTAGCTTTGTCCTGCCGAAGGCCTGCCCTCGGTTTCAAGTTTAATTCTGGTATAATGTTGTTTTATGTTTTCACCAATATTTAGATCGTAAATGAGCCGAAAATCGTGTTTTTATATTTATGTTTATGAAGAGCGCCAGCGTGATAAGAAGGTCTTTGCACCCATTAACCATGGGGTCAAATACTAATGAATACTAAGTTTAACGCCATACTTGTTTTACCTTTTTATTATGCGACCATAATATAGCGGCCAGTAAAGTTGGCGTTAGCAGAAACAGTACAGTTCAAGGTTTTTTTTTTTGGGGCTGGTAAGTCATCCGATGACATCTCCCGCTCTGGGTGCGAGCGGGAGGGTATGTTTGCCTTCCCTGCCTGAGTGCCCAGGGGAGCGGTAACTCTGTTACGAATTTATCCGTTACCTCTAGGCATATACAGTTTAAGGGTTGTGGTGCATTGTCCGTCACGCATCCGTCCCAATATTCTTCTTCAATTCTAAGGCTGAAACAGGTGCAGCGCGACTTTTTTATTATGACGTCACTTTCTAAGCATAATAGGTAGATATTGACAACTCGTATGTAAGATGTATTCTATTTTATTTTTGTTTAAATTCACATGCACATTGTTTCTGTGGGCGTAAGCCCGGAGCGCTCGGTGTCAGAAAATACACACACAGTTGGTCATACAAGACCAACTCGCCTTCGTGAGATGGAACAACTATAATTGTTACTACCTTTAGGCTGAATATCACTTGACAACGCCAGCCTTAAGGTTTATTCTACTAATATAATTATTAAATAGAAAGTGTGGCTGGATTTTTGTTCGTCAATCACGCCAGAGCGGATCTGGATGAAACACAGATAGATTTGACTCTGTCTATAACACATAGGCATATTAATATACATATATAATTAAAGGTATCAAAAACGGCCTTTTTTAACACTTTTGCTTACCTCTTTGGATATGAAACATTTTGAGTCCTGTTTTAGCAACGTAAAAATACTTTATCCTCTTTGTAACAAACGCGACGTAGGATTCTTTAATATTTATTTTCTATGCTATGCTACGATTTTTTTATTCAATGAGGACGCCACTTGGCGGGTAGTAGAGCCTTAAGCAAGTACAAGTCGACGTAAAATTTAACAAAGTAAAATGTACGACGTGTTCGACTCCCACATTGTATGTAAACTCTAACGCTATAAATGTACCATGACTTGTAAGTTTAACACAATGACTGGCCAGCGTAAACACCTGGCTCCTAAGACCGTAATTTAACTGTCAACTCATTCATTTATAACTACACTTTGTTGTCACTACACTGAACTTAGTTATAATGCTTATTTACATGAATGGCGCTTTAATGACGTGGTGCGAACCATGGATTATGTGGCTATTGTTAAACAATCTTTGAACCTGTCTGAGGATTACTTCATGATCGCAACGGGGAATCGTAGACACATTTGGCCTTATTTATAAAATTCTAACCTGATGCTTAGCTGATTAATGATTAGCGGATTCTAAATTTCAAGATAGCGAAACTGGGGCGAAACAGAACTAAAATAATGAAAAAAATTAAACAAATGATAAACGCAGTGAAAACGGAAAATCAAAAAGGGGCGAAATTTGCGGGGCGAATCCCGAACAAACCGTCTCATCCATCAAATAGGCTTGTTTCCGAATCTAATTAGTCCGTCTGTCAGATTAACAAATAATATAGGACACGTATTATTTTTTGGTCACGTTAACCAAAAATAAGGACGATACAGTGCGTTGAAATTTCGCGTGACGTCACACCTCGATACATTTTGTACCGTTTAGTGACGTAACAAGCCCCCACTCCTGAACTTTGATGCGTTTTACTAAGACTCTGCTGTCCGTCCGTCTGTCTGTCCGCCTATCACCAGGCTGTATCTCATTAACCGTGATAGTTAACAGTTGAAATGTTCACAGATGATGTATTTCTGTTGCGGCTATAACAACAAATACTAAAAAACAGAATAAAAAAATATTTAAGTGGCTCCCATACAACCAACATACAACAGACATGCTTTTTTTGCCGTTTTTATAGATGGTACGGATCCCTTCGTGCGCGAGCCCGACTCACACTTGGCCGTTTTTTTTTTAAATGAGGCGTTACGTTTTTACTTTCCCGATGCGATGAATGTATTTCTGAAGATTTTTGTCTGTAATCATTCAAAGAACTAATTTGCGAAACAAAAAAATTTATTTTGAAGACAATAATGGTGACATTTGGCGCCTGGTATTTAATTGAAAACGTGTTGGTATTCCCGTGGGAATATAAAAAGTAACTTTCGGTTGTCTACAGTCCATGAATTGGGAACTTAACTTATGCAGACATTGTAAGCTAAGGCTGCTTTCAGATGTCGGGACGCGCATTTTGTTAACAGCAATAAATATTTTGACAACACTAATATAGCACATAAGCTTTAATACTCGTAGCTAACCACGTTGTTGGTCCGATGCTTTGTTGTTTTCTATCACAAGCTATACGAGAATAGCATGCATGAAACTGAAACAGGAAACATTAGCCAATCATGAATATTTTACTATATGTAGAGCATTCGGAGCTGATTGCTTAAGCTCTTAATTATTTTATTCCTGATGAGTTAGTAGTTGATCGTTCGCCTGTTGGTAAGCGATGGATGAAGTCTACAATGGACCAAGCGAGTTCAAATCATGCCTGTTAATTTTTGCTTTGAAGACAGACGGGTCAGAGGTGGCAGCGAACACAGATGCTGGCAGAGTGTTCCACACTGGTTGTGCGCATAATAAATGTGCCTCCTTAATGATGTGTTGATTGAAAAATCTTTAAAAAAATATTTTCTTCTGTTTCAGAGGGACGACCGGTCGCTTCTAGCGCAGTTCTTCTTTGCCGACGACGCCTTAAATATGGTCGCGGCTGAGTTAGACTCGTTTGACGGCCGAAAGGACCCGGAACGGTGCTCCACTCTTGTCAACCAGCTTAGACATGCACAGGTTTGTTCTTGATTTGAATGGGACATGTTCTCGACACTTCTCTTATACTGTAACTCTTCTGGAATTGCTTCTTCCTTTCGAGACGATGGTTAATATTTTAGATCATTTGGGCTCAGTGGGTGAATTCTTTAGTACCTATCAGCATCAGTGTCGTAAGTACATTGGGTTCTCAAAAGCTGTACTTTTGTGTGTGGGCACTTGGGGCATCTCAGTATGTGGATTATGTTTTGGTACTCTTGAAAGCCAGAAGAAACAGTGGCGCCCGAAAAGTACCGCTGTTGACTTAGTTAAATATTGATAAGTCCCTAGAGACGCCCAGAGTTAACTAACTATTCAATTCTCTTAACCGCTGCGCGCCGTAACAAAATATCAGTAAAGAACAGTGAGGAAGTAGGAAAATCATTGTTGTAATAGATACGAGTTGGATCAACGATGTCTGTGCATTAAATGGTTTTATTAATCTGTTCATAGCCCAATGGTTAGCACTAAAAAAACTTGAGAGGTGTCAAGGGACACCCGGATGGAACGAAGTTCCTTTCGATTAATTAGTGAAGGAATTGTAATATGTTTTTTTTTTAAGTTATAATATTTTTTTTTTAATTATTAACAAATATATTGTAAATAATTAACCGCACTGCCGACTCATAATCTTATGTAAAATAGCTATTACGCACAGACTTAAAAAAAAAAGTGTGTGTGTACTTATGTACGCACGTAAGAACTTATACTTCATCATCTCATCTCATCTCATTTCATCTCAACTCATCTCATCTCAACCCCATCATCTCGCGAACGCGCGATAAGGAACTTCGTTCCAAAAAAAAAAATAACAACAACTGTAGCAAAAAGTGTCGTTACAACTTTTGGTGTTAATCAAAAAGTGTCGTTACAACTTTTGGTCCTAATTTTTTCCGTCTAGCCCCCTTTCGCGACGCGCGATAAGGAACTTCGTTCCAAAAATTTAATCTTACTACTATAAAGATAAGGTTGCATTGTATTAGCTGATAGTCAGGAATAATCCTGACAGATACAAAATAACAATACGAATTGTAAACATACTTAACTAATTGTGATTTGTTATGATATAGTACAAGTAAATAGTGTTTTATCATCGTTTCCTTAGTACTCGTAATCGTAGGTGGTATTTGTACAGGCCTACAACATATAAAACACACAGATTATTTAAGGCGTATATAGCCGCCAAGTGGCGCCCTCATTGAATAAAAAATCGTAGTATTGCGTAGAAAATAAAGATTAAAAAAATCCTATGTTGCGTTTGTTACAAATAGGATAAGGTATTTTTACGTTGTTCAAACAGGACTCAGTGCTTCGTATCCAAAGTAGTAAGCAAATGTGTCAAAAATGACCTTTTTTGGTACTTTTGCTTACTACTTTGGATACGTAACACTAACGCAACATAGGATTCTTTAATCTTTATTTTCTATGCTAAGATACGAATTTTTATTCAATGAGGGCGCCACTTACGGGGAGGTAGGCCCTTAAATAAGAATATGGAAAATTGGAAACGCCCGCATTTATCGCCCCATAAATGCTCCCATAACTTTGCTGATATCCGACTTCACTGCGGCGTTCCACCGTTCCATGTATTACTTAAGGGGCTTTTACAGTCCACTAGCGCCGCCAATCGAAAAAATGTCATAACTCGTAAATAGAATCAAAAATACAAAATGTGGTCTATTATTAGTGTAGAAAAGGCAATAACGTAATTTTATAACACATTGTCAACACTTGAAATATAGCTGTTTAGCTAAATCGTGCATTTGTAACAAAAACGGTCGTTTATGTTTTGAATGCACGATTTAGCTAAACAGCTATATTTCAAGTGTTGATAAGGTGTTATACAATTACGTTATTGCCTTTTCCACACTAATAATGGAACATATTTTGTATTTTTGATTCTATTTACGAGTTATGACATTTTTTCGATTGGCGGCGCTAGTGGACTGTAAGAGGCCTCTTAAGTTATCCAAAACATAAACGACCGTGGACATTCTCGCGTAGGTATGTCATAATATATAATATGTTATAGGTACCTATCTGCTACCATTTCGTTTCGACTGATAACGAAATCACAAGTCATCATTATTATGTACTCAAATTATCACTTTATTTGATTAAGTAATTTATTATCTCGTACGGGTTCAATTCTTTCTACCGAGTTTAAAATCAACATTGTTAATGAGTTTATTATGTAAGATATATCAATAAGAGTTTCATGTTCATTGCTACCAATTTGATTGAAAATGACTGTGCCGTGTAACATGCGATTCTTAATAGAAGTTAATAATGTATAACAGTTAAGTACCTGTTATACATTATAAACTTCCATTAACTGCGTTGGATACGTAGATTTCACGAACAAAATATTTATTAACTTTCAGGCTGTCAATCATAAGAGCAAAAAGTAAAAAAAAAAAAAAACTTGAGAGGTGTCAAGGGACACCCGGATGGAACGAAGTTCCTTTCGATTAATTAGTGAAGTAGCTCCGCTAGATTTAACACACGAAAGTGGTTAGATAATGCTTGATCTGCTTGCAAACTTTGTACCTACCCACCAAAAATACAAGAAGTTTTTATTAGATTGTTTTTCCAACACAATCTTTTTGGATGGACAGCCTCATTAGTGTCGTGACAACTTTTCGTAAGAATTTTTTCCGTCTAGCCCCCTTTCACAACGCGCGATAAGGAACTTCGTTCCAAAAACATTGGTAGGCTCCCGATTGACCACTATCTTACCTGCCCCCTTAGCCAAAATACATTTCTGTTAACGCTAACGGTTCGTGCAAAATGTATGGCAACGACATTACTGGGCGTGTCACGTGACAGTTCTCTCCGCAGGTAATGTCCTTGCCATACATTTTGCACAAAGCGTTAGCGTTAACAGAAATGTATTTTGTCTAAAGTAAGCGATGATGTGGTCGAAGCACGCTTGCCTATGAATATTTTGTCAGATAAATTTTTGTCTACTATTTTCGCCTGCGCGTTTTTCTCTGACCAACTGCCCTATCATGACGTCTTAAAACCATCATCTTTTCGGATATGTGTGTGTGTCTATCTGTGGCACTATAGCTCTTAAACGGGCGAACCGATTTGAATGCGGTTTTTTTTATTTGAAAGCAGGTGTTCTAGCGATGGTTCTTAGACATGTTTTATGAAAATCGGTTCAGCCGTTTCAAGGTCATCAGCTCTTTTGTGTTTTTAGGGTTCCGTACCCGCAGGGTCCCAACGGAGCCCTATTGTGGTCACTCACGTGTCCGTCTGTTTGTCCGTCCGTCGTCTGTCACAAAATTTTGTTACTAAGAATTTTTAAATGTTCGCTTTTCTTTTAAGCGTTGGGGCTTTTTTATTTAATTGGTATCTTGTTGCACAGAAGGTTTTGTTAATCTTCATGAGTTAATCGTCCCAAATATTTTTCGCTATCACGGTTAGGCACAAGTTCTTACAAACGACCAGCAAACTAAACTAGCCATTGAATTGTTATAATGTTACGGTTATTTATTTATCTATCAACCTTTTTTTTATCGTGTGGAAATCCTCATAGATGTCCGTGGAGGACATCTATGAGGATTTCTTATCCTGAGGTGGGTGGAGGGGTCTGTCAGACTCTCACTGACTAAAACCACACGGTGTACTGCTACCTTAGGCCGGGGTGCTGGAGTGCTTGCAACCTGCCCACCCGGTAGTGGTTTCCATAGCAAATATGACGTAAAAATGTCCATAATCGAACATCATTAAATGAAGCATTGTACAGTGACGTGACGTAATAGTAATACACAATTATTATAATAAAAAACAATCGTTAACCCAGAAAATGAAACGGTGGGAAGTAATAAATTTCGCTTTTCGTAACAAGTTTGAGTTGCAGCGAAGTTTATTGAATTAAATAAATGTAGGTACATAAATATTTGTTTTGTCCGTTTATCATTTTATTGGAATTCAAGGACGAGTTATTTATGTCGAGGTTTTGCTTTTAATAATTATTAATTAGTCATCGTTATTAAAACGAATAAATGACAGTGACGTTTGAAAGAAGTAGGTAGGATAGGGACTTTAAGCTAGATACTTATTTTAATAAAAATCTTTTTTACAAAAAATAAGTACAACCGTCTTCCAAAAAAGAACATACACTAAAAATTGAAAAATAACTTTAATTTCGGAAGTCGGTGTTTGTATTTTATTTCTTCGTTATTTGACACCGACTTACGAAATTATTATATATATTTTTTTTTTCAATTTTTAGTGTACCTAAGTAGGTAAGTATTTTCTTTTTTGGAAGTCGGGTTTTATTTATTGTAAAAAAGTTTTTTATTTTTCACGTTTAAATAACCTAGAACTAAAACTAAATATTAAAATTACGCCCGAATTGATAACCCAAATAACATGGAACATGGAATTTGGACATACTTGTAGTCGTTATTGAAGAAAACCAAAATGTCTTATTACGAGTATATGTATACATATTTTTTGTTTTTGTCGATTTTTTCAAAAAGCGCTCAAGCCATTTTGATAAAATTTATATGGGACCACCACTAAAGTATACTCTTTTGAATAAAAAAAGAATTTTGAAAATCGATCGACAATTGACAGAGAAATCGGTCGACATACATAAAAACAAACATAGTGTACAGTCGAACATAGAACCTCCTCCTTTTTTCGAAGTCGGTTATAAATAATAATAAGTATGTAGGTATCACCAACACGCATTGGGCCCGCGTGGTGGATTACTACAGTACAGCCCACACCCTCTCATAGAGAGGAGGCCTGTGTCCCAGCCGTGGGAACATTAAAAGGTTGATTATGTTATGTCTTAAGGGAAATTACCACGTTTATCACATACGTATTATTTTGATAATCAAATATGTAGATGAATTATATTAATAATTTTATTTCGTAAGCAGTAGAGTAATTCCGAGTATAAAAAGGAAAATACAATAACAAGTTTATTAATAAACTCATTGCTGTTAAATGTGATAATTAATTTTCAGACCACAGAATTATTTGAAAAGGGTCCTTACGTGATAAAGGAAATAGTTTGAAAACTGGCGAAGGTCTCAAAGACTCGACTATTCATTTGCAAAGTAACCTACTGTTATAATTCAAATATAATTTCGTGGAACAATACCTAGGCAAAAATAAAGGCAAAAAAAGAAGAATTAAATAATTTACCTAATAAAAGATAGTTAAAAAAAAAAGTTGGCCGTCACGGGACGCCCGGCAGATTATGAAACATCTATTATAAATATTATAATAATAAAATTCAAAATTGTTTTTAGTTTTTGTAAAATATAAGCTTGTTCCAAACAATACCATTGTATACATTCAAAACATAAATTTTTAATGTAAATATACACAAAATGTTGA
Organism: Polia nebulosa; assembly: GCA_951329385.1. NCBI lineage: Eukaryota > Metazoa > Arthropoda > Insecta > Lepidoptera > Noctuidae > Polia > Polia nebulosa. The sequence continues at coordinate 15,478,525 of OX589610.1, read as the reverse complement.
AGGTTGTTTGTTCATTTCCAAAAGTCGGTGTCCTGCCTTGTCTCTGTAGGCCGTTTATCACACCGTACAATAATAAATCTTTATGGAAAATAATATTTTGACACAGACAAGCCCGTTTCATCAACGGACCACAAGACGTACGGCGAAGTGCCACCGGTTCATGGTGGACATCAAATCCATACGCACAAAGCGTTTTGAGAACACAATAATTGTGCGTACAGCTAGGGAGTAGAATTCCCTACCGGAGTCTGTGTTTCCTGATAGTTACAACCTGGGAGTCTTTAAGTCAAGTCAAGAGTGAATAGATTACTTCTAGACAAGCGTGCTCCATCTTCGACCACATCATCGCTTACCATCAGGTGATATAGTGGTCAAACGCGTGCCTATCAACAATAATAAAAAAAATACAGTAGGTATCAGGTGAAGTAATTTTGTACGTTAGGTTCGTCACAATAAGAGACAAAACGACCTTATTTCTCAATCTCGTGAATCTCGATAACAAGTGTGGTATGATTCTATAATATGTTATGCACATACTTAACTGTAAAAAGATCTCAGGAATGCAAGTAAAAATAATAATTTGCTTCCCTTAATTAGATTTTTCCTTTGTTCGCTTTACAGTTATTAATTTCATTTCATATTAAAATTAAATATCAGGATGATAACTTTGCACCAATTAGTAATAGTCTTCCAATGCGGAAAAAAATATTTTCCTGTCAATCAAGCTGCCTAGACTTTTCCCAACTATCTTGGGGTTAGCTTCCAATCTAACCGGATGCAGCTGAATTCCAGTATTTTACATGGAGCGACTGCCATACTGCAGCATACTGCAGCATGCAGTCGCGGGTAATATGATACCCCTTGGTAAGACTGGTTGCCAGACTTTTCAGGCTTCTGACGACCCGTCACAACTGTCAAAGATCCGCGATTGACGGCCGGGACCAACGGCTTAAGGCTCAATTACACCTTCCGATTTCAAGGGACATTTAGGAACAATCTAATTAGGAAGTAGGAAGCTCGGGTTGAGGATAAACTGCCCAGGGGTTGTGGATAAATTCGAAACAGAGTTACCACGCACCTGGGCATTCAGGGCAGGCAAGGAACAGGGGTGGGTTTTATTCAGTTAAGAGTCTGACACGCCCTCCCGCTCCACCCAGGGCGGGAGATGTCATTGGATGATTTCACACCCTACAAAAAGGGGAATATCATGGATAGAGGATAAATTCGTAACAGAGCTACCGCTCCCCTGGGCACTCAGGCAGGGAAGGAACAGGGGTGGGGTTTTAGTCAGTAACAGTCTGACACGCCGTCCCGCTCTACCCAGAGCGGGAGATGTCATTGGATGATTGCCCAATCCTAAGAAAAAAGGAATATAGCCACGCTGAACATAATAGCTATGTTATTATAATTTCGCTACGGTGTAATACGCAGTTCGTTTGTACCTTGAACGTTCCGAGTGCGGATTTGCGTAGTTTTTACTGTGCGAATGAATCATAAATTATGACTCACGCGCGGCCTGCATGGGCTTATTCTATGCAATGCCATGAGGGAGGATACCACAATATTCCTGTAATCAAGTTTATTGTAGTTTATTGCTGTGAAGTTGGATATTTTTTCCTTAAAGTTAAGTGAATTAATGAAATATTTTGGTGTTATCTTCTAGTGTTTACCCACTACTCAGTACGATTTAGTTACAATATGTTCATGAACCATTTTATAACAGAGATTCAATGTGCCTCCCAAAATAAAACCTCGTGTTTACAAATTAATTCCTATTTTATTTCTCAGGCACTGATGAATTTTTTGTAACTATTAAATCAATCTGAAAACTTCAAAACGTTTGCCAAAACTGTCCCTTCTAGCAGGAAAAGTTTGGCAACAACTATTAATCCACACCATCTGGTTTTTCGGTCCAAACATATTCGACCGATCTTCCTTCTGAGAAATCAGAGAAAAGGCTATAAGTATCTTTAATATTTTTCTGTAGTTTAAAAACTAAAAACCACACTTTATTTTTTTATATTTCATGTTCTTCTTAGCAAACCTTTTCATGTGATACCCATATCATGAGAATACATACTAAATAACTCGTCGGCCATCTTTGGGAGTCCGCCATTTTTGATTTAGAATGACGTCACTTAGCTAACCATGTATTGGTGTTGATTCTGTTATGCACAAACTAAACTTAATTGAGGCTATTGCTATCTTTTTCTCTCTATTATAACAAGAAAGAGACGGACGTAAATTAGAGCTGTCAAATTTAGTTTGAACTAATATTTCCATACAAATTAAGGGTACACGTAAAAACATGTCGACTAAAAACACGGCGAAGCGCAAGGCGTAAACTAGTTTGACATCTCTAACTTAGTGCATAGCTATAGCCGTCCTTTTCTCGCACTGCCTTTTAGTAAAAGATAGCAATTCTCTAATTTTAGTTTAGATATTGAACAAGAGAATCCGTGCCATTGTCATCCAAACTAAACATTTACGCAAAATTTCAGCCCGGGAAATGGGTCAAATTACAAGTGAAGCTAATATAGTCGTAAATATGTATATGTGTTAAAAAGAACTAGGTTTTCCTCGCGTTATCGCTCTTCGGGCCTATCTTGTAGGAACCGTGCTTTTTCTCGGCATAAAAAGTACATGACTCAGCGAAAGTGTAGTTATAGTCTATCAGTGAAAGAATTTTCGTTATCTGATGTACTGATCTGATGGTAGTACTCTACCAGAGATTACTTTTTACAAAAAATACAAACAAAAAATGTTAAGTATTTCATATGTATTTATGATAATTACTTTGATGTAAAAAATACCTGGTACTCCGGGAGTACCGTCAGAAGTGAAAACAAAAAACTTGAACTAAAATAGAACCGACTTCCAAAAAAAGTGCATATTTTGCACTTTTTTCGGAAGTCGGTATTTCTAGTTTTGTCTTTGTTATGACACCGACTTCCGAAATTAAGGTTATTTTGCACTTTTTTTTAAGTCAGTTCTATTTTTTTGTATAAAAGTTTTTTTACTTTTCACTTTATAGTTGTGGTTCCACATTAAACTGTGTTAACAATTCATTAACATACGATCGCAGCAATCGCGGTTTATTTGCTGTCATTTTTTGAAGAGTTCCGTTGTCTGTCTCCGAAACCCATCATCAGATCTATATGAAATTTAAATGGGACCATTTTGGAACAAACCTCTTTCGAACAAAAAAAGAATTTTGCAAATCCGTCAATATAATATGACGGAGTAATGCATGCGAACATACATAAAAAAAAAATACAAACATCCGAATTGATAACCTCCTTCATTTTGAAGTCGGTTAAAAATGCCCAACGCGTAACCGCGACCCTCTACGAGTGCTAACACTCGAGTAGCGAATCGAGTAGTGGTGCCGGTGGCGCGCGAGTTCACCTCAAAAATTAGCCCTCTTGGATGGATGGGTAAAAAGGGGGTGACTACAGAGATGACGGCTAATAGAGTAGGATGGAAGAAAAAGACATGTTGCGTGACCCCAAATAAATTGGGATTAGGGCAGGAGAATGATGATACTTACTAATTTTGATCAGCTGATGATAACTTTATACGGATAGTTCCATTTTTTATTTTTGTAATTGTTTATTATTTCCTTGATTTAGTTCATTTCCATGGGCAGAAGCATTATCTAAATTATGACCACCCGTTTCCGTAACATACTGTATTGTATTGTTATAGAAATATAGATTTTGAGATGTGACGTTACGAAGCTTATGACTCCTCCCACCCCTTGTCACACAAAGGTGCGCATTCTCTTGTTTAATATCTAAACTAAAATTAGAGAATTGCTATCTTGTACTAAAAGGCTGTGCGAGAAAAGGACGGCTATAGCTATGAACTAAGTTAGAGATGTCAAACTAGTTTACGCCTTGCGCTTCGCCGTGTTTTTACGTGTACCCTTAATTTGTATGGAAATATTAGTTCAAACTAAATTTGACAGCACTAATTTACGTCCGTCTCTTTCTTGTTGTATTAGAGAGAAAAAGATAACAATAGCCTAAATTAAGTTTAGTTTATGCACAACAGAATCAACACCAATGTCACACTTCGTCTACCCCTTCCACTAAACGTGTAACGTAAATTAGGGATGTCCCCATATCAACCCAAAAATATTTATTCTATATCGGTAGACTCTGCCTGGCTGTTGCTGGCTTTTTGATAAAAGTCTACTAATTTCATTGTTTTGTTTCACTAACATTGTTTAGGTGAATTTTAATGAACGATTGTACAATTGAATTCAGGTTTTTCTAGCCTTGAACTAGTTAGTATCAAGATTACCTTTGAATATTTAGAGTTTTAGTTCATTGTTTTTTATTCACCACTGACTGAACGAACTTTACAGGCTGTTTTTTTTTTATTGTTGATAGGCACGCGTTTGACCACCACCTCACCTGATGGTAAGCGATGATGTGGTCGAAGATGGAGCACGCTTGCCTAGAAGTAACCTATTCACTCTTGACTTAAAGTCTCCCAGGTTGTAGCTATCAGGAAACACAGACTCCGGTAGGAAATTCCACTCCCTAGCTGTACGCACAATGAATGTTTTCTCAAAATGCTTTGTGCGTATGGATGGGATGGTTTCTAGGTGTTACCGGTTTGTTTTAGGGTTCCGTACCCAAAGGGTAAAACGGGACCCTATTAGTAAGACTCCGCTGTCTGTCCGTCTGTCACCAGGCTGTATCTCATGAACCGTGATAGTTAGACAGTTGAAATTCACAGATGATGTATTTTTTTTGCCGTTATAGCAACAATTACTAAAAAACAATAAAATATAAAAAAAATATTTTTTGCCGTTTTTTTTTATAGATAATGGTACGGAACCCTTCGTGCGCGAGTCCCGACTCGCACTTGGCCTTGGCCGGTTTTTTTTTAAATTTTCCTCTTTCACCATATTATTTATTATGTAGGACATTGTAAATAACAGTGTTATTTCAGCTTAGGGTAGCCCGGGCTAGCGGCTGGCCCGGGCTTGATGCAAACAAAATCGCTGTATGCGCGTCAAAAGTCGTTCCGATGAGCCGTGAACGCGAACATTATCGAATTCTTGACGCGTTAAAGCGATTTTGACGTGATTCGGACTGGAATCGATATATTAGTGTGTGGCTTTGTGGTCACAAGCTTACGTACATGTTACAATAGGGTTGACGACTAAAAAAATATAATAAGTTCGTCAGTTAAAAATATTGGACACTTTTTTTCTCTTTTTAACCGACTTCAAAAAAAGGAGGAGGTTCTCAATTCGACTGTTTTTTTTTTTTGTCACTTTAACAAAAAAATAAGACGATACAGTGGGTTGAAATTTAGGATAATGTCACACTTAGGTTAACATTGTACCACTTTTACTGAAAAGTGACGTAACAAGCCCCTCCTGAACTTCGATGCGTTGTATCTTTGTAATTTTTCATTAATTTGATAAAGCAAAAAATACGTGTCCTATATTTTTTGATAATCTAACTTACGTACTAAATAGAATTACTTATTATTATTTTTACCCCGTCCTTATCCCTATTAAATAATAACTTCAAACAATTAAATAGAATATCCTATTACAGCATTTTAGTTTCGACAGAAAATAAATTATTCAGTTAACAATAGTCATGTCGACATCAGCATTTATAATGTCCCCACTGCTGGGGCACAGGCCTCCTCTCTGTGAGATGAGAGGGTGTGGGCCGTAATCCACCACGCGGGCCTAATGCGGATTGGTAGATGACACAAGTCTTCGAATGTTTGGTTCTAGGACATGCCGGTTTCCTCACGATGTTTTCCTTCACCGTTTTGAGACTGCAGTGGTGACGAAATAACTTGCACAAAGTAAAGCGCCTGCCTGGGTAAAACTCACGACCTACAACTTGTAAGTCGCGGCTGTTACTACTGGGCCACCACTGCTCACATAATAACAATAGTCATGTGACTCATTTGAAATTCAGTTTTTTCTTCAGTTCATCTCTCATGCGGTTTAGATGCAAACTATGATTCAAGGACAACAAACAAGGCTATTATGATGAACGACTGCTGACCCAAATACCTCTTTTGTGAAAGGGTTCGGTAATAGGTACATTATACATTAACTACTACTTACACCTTACAAGGAATATTGACGTATACCTACTTGCAGGAAAATGGTTATTTATAAGGTTCAAAGTACAATATTTCTAATGAGGTAGGAAACTAGTGCCTGGTCCTACCTACCCGGGAAAACACAGCATTTATGAAATAAGTAAGTACTAACTTGCCTTATGTTTTGAAAAAGTACTGTCAGCAAAATTATTATTATTGATTCGAGTAATTTGACTTAATTTTTTTATTAAATACTAGCTCTTCGCCCGCGACTTCGTCTGCGTGGATTTCGAAAATATCTATAGCCTATAATGTACAACATTTGTTTGACGACACGGTTGGCGCAGTGGTTGAGCGTTCGGCTGCTTTGCTGCGGGTCGCGGATTCACCCGTACGGAATAAATATTTGTATGGCCTATAGATACTTGTTCCGGGTCTGCGTGTCTTGTGTATGTGAATTTACATGTTTGTGAATGCACTCACGATACAGCGAGTAACTCCTTGTGTGCGGCAACTTTTTTTTTTAAATGGTAGTTTTCTACAGGTGAAAGAATTTTAAAATCGGTTCAGTCATTCCAGAGATTACTTCCTCCAAACAAAGTTCTCCTCTGTAATATTATTATAGTACGTCTATTTCTTTGGCATGCCTTTCCTATACGACTGTTCGGATTTCAACAAATGAGGTATCTATCATCAGATTGGGTTTGACTGCCGAAGTAACTTTTAGTGTAAAAAGGAACTTATTAACTTAACAATTTTCTATGATATAAAATAACACGAAATAATTCCATATCTATCTATTATTTACTTGATCGTAAATAACGGAAACCTGTTTTTTATCTAGGTACTTGAAATTGATATCTACCTAAATGCAAATTAATTTGCAAAAAATCGTAATCATACACATAACCAAGTACCTACCTAAACTGAGTCTTTATATAAATAATAAGGGCATCAAGGACTAAGTTTAACTGATAGATATAGCAATTTTCGAACATTTCACCTTATTATTATTATTTTTATTTTTTGGTCACGTTTTATGTAAGTATATAACTAACGTACTCGTATGTACCATTGTATTACTTATTGAAATGATCCTTGCAATACCTGTATCACATTAACACCCTTATTTATAAAACTTGTCAACCATATTATTAGTTTATTAATTACTAGCGAGTAGCGACCCACCCCGGCTCCGCACGGGTACACCTAAACCTTCCCCATGAATCCCTCTATCTATTCGTGAAAACCGCATGAAAATCCATTCAGAAGTTTTTGAGTTTATCACGTTCAGACGCGGCGGGGGACTTCGTTTTTGAGTTTATCGCGAACAGACGCGGCGGGGAACTTTGTTTTATAATATGTAGTGATTAAACACTGATAAGCGGATTCCAAATTCTTCTCCATAGAAAATTTTGAATTACGCACCTGTTAATCAGTGTTTAAACCCAATCACATGGTTATTTTTTTTAACCCCCTACGCAAAAAGAGGGATGTTATAAGTTTGACCGCTACGTTTTGTTTGTGTGTCTGTCTATGTTTCTGTCTGTTTTAAATGTTCGCTTTTCCTATAATCGTAGAGGTTGTTTTTTTTTAAATTTAATTGTTATCTTACAGTACAGTCCTAAAGCTAACAGGGTTGTATAGATCCTTGAGCAATTCGTGTACTCGAATGCGTAGTTCGGACACTGGGACATCGAGATTCCATTACCGTATGACCTACTGACGCTTGTCGAACTGATGCAATATAGGGAAATGCAGGATGGGAAAATTATTTACTTCAAGATTTTCCCTGTTTTCCTTCCCCAAAAAGGAAAATCTTAGAAAAAAATCTTAGATGAGCAACCGCCATCGACATCCTGCGATGTCGATGACGGTTGCTCATCTTTAGTAATCTATGCTTATGTAAAGTGCTTGATTACTGACTTAACACTGTACAGCCAGTAAACAAGCATCTACAGTACCTACATTATAAAATGTGTCTGCCTGTGGAGTCGCGTTGTTCTCCTAAACTACGTAGATAATTTTGATGCTGTTTTCACCATCAATTGGAGAATTTGTTCCGAAACGTGTATCCTACTAATACTATAAATGCGAATGCTCGTTAGTCTAGTGGTCGCAAGCGCGACTGCTGAACGTGAGGTCCTGGGTTCGTTTCCCGGGTCGTGCAAAAAGTGCTAAACGGCTTGATGGATTTTACTAAATGAGGTATTATTAGATTGGTCTTGACCGCCGAAGTGACATAGGCTATATGAAATTTAAAAAAAAAAATGGCGACCGCCATTAGGTAAGTGGTATTTTTTTAATACCTCTTATTGTTTTTATCAGTCGGGTTTTTTGATATTTTAAATTTTTAACCGACTTCAAAACTCTTTAAAAAATTATTGGAAATTTTACTGCGGTTATCGTATTTTGATGTATTGTTTTCGCATTTATTTCGGAACCACAACTAAAATGTAAAAATAAAAAACTTGTACAAAGAATAGGTACAACCGACTTCCAAAAAAATCGGTTCTCGTTTTTGTAAAAAAAGTTTTTTTATTCACAGTTATTTTCTAGTAGGACGGTAGTGCATGTATAAAACGCACTTTATAATTTTGTCTTAACTTCTTCAAAACTATGGAAACAACCTCACAGCTATGCCATATTTGTACTTCGATTCAATTAGCATACCTAATTGCTAAAATATTCATAGCGTAGAAAATTGATCTGATTCGAGGTATCAGCGTAGCAATTGTAGGAGTGAGTTTAACTACAATTTACGATATATCAGACTTGTCTTGTTGCGCTACTTTCGTTGCGACAAATAGACCAATGCCTCTTGTACCAACTTTCTGGTAGGTACAAGTGCAGAGAAGAGACAGAAGGCAAAAAACACAGAAAACAGGTTAAGACTTAACTGCCCCCAGCGTAGTAATGGCAGAGTAGCATTAATTCGGTATAATTCTAGAAAACGGGGAAAAAATCCAAAGGAAATAAAAGCAATAAAAGATAAGGGAAGACTTTTTCATTGTGCTGAATGTGACAAACCAGTAGTGGATGACGAAAAATGCGTTCTGGCCTTTTTTGTCCGGGTGGGAAATCATCAGTTGACGGGGGACGGGAGGACGTGTCAGACTCTTACCGACTAAAACCCACGCGTGCTCCTTCAGATGCCCTTTGCATTCCCGACGGCGCGTAGTGTTCCACGCGCTCCTCAAAGAGTTGTCGTCAAAACATGACGGGCACCGTCATAGCCGATACCTCCCCTGTGGATAAATTCGAAACAGAGTTATCGCGCCCCTGGGCTCTCAGGACAGGGAAGGAACAGGGGTGGGTTCTAGTCGGTAAGTCTGACACGCCCTCCCGCTCCACCCAGAGCGGAAGATGTCGTTGGATGATTTCCCACCCCAAAAAAAAAAACGCGGTGACTCTTTCGAACAGCCCCGCGACCCTGGCAGATGCATTCTGGCCTGGATAATTTTATTTGTTGTGAACTTATTTAGCTCCACCGGTAAAAATTTACTTGAGGCTGATAAAATATTTCTGGAGTTGTTTGTAATGAAGGCCAACCAAATCATTCTCCTGCCCTTATCCTAATTTATTTGGGGTCGGCGCAACATGTCTTTTTCTTCCATACTCCTCTCGTGGTATGGGCATGTGATGCGGAAGAATGAAGAAAATGTCGTGAGAAAAGTCTTGTGTATGGATGTGGATGGCTATAAGAGTAGGGGAAGCCCAAAGAAACTATGGTTGGACTGTGTGAAAGAGGATATGGGTAAAAAGGGGGTGACTACAGAGATGACGACTAATAGAGGAGTATATGGAAGAAAAATACATGTTGCGCCGACCCCAAATAAATTGGGATAAGGGCAGGAGAATGATGATGACTCCTCTATTAGTCTTCATCTCTGTAGTCACCCCCTTTTTACCCATATCCTCTTTTACACAGTCAAACCATCGTTTCTTTGGCCTTCTTCTACTCTTATAGCCAGGCCAACCAAATATCCTTTTAAAAATCGTCCCTTGTTATTATTTCGTCTGCGACCATGGAGTAGTTCTTCTTGCCATTTTGTCAGTTGGTAAGGTTACCTACCTACAGTCGCCTTCCTTGTGTAGAAAGTTCATTATTTCATTCTGATCTTGCCCTTTCTAATAGCTCGGACTATATCAAACTTTTTAATCCAAGATCGTTTTTGTTATGTTTAATTAATTGCTACCACTTCTTAAGGCTCGGTTATATGCCAACGACCTTGAGTGGTTAGCTTGCTTGTTCTGTGCTGAGCTCACGAACCGCGTCGTACGTTCACTTTTTTTTTTTTTATGTTTGATAGGCTCGCGTTTGACCACTATCTCACCTGATGGTAAGCGATGATGTGGTCGAAGATGGAGCACGCTTGCCTAGAAGTAACCTATTCACTCTTGACTTAAAGACTCCCAGGTTGTATCTTACAGGAAACACAGACTCCGGTAGAGAATTCCACTCTCTAGCTGTACGTGCAATGAATGTTTTCTCAAAACGCTTTGTGCGTATGGATGGGATGTCCACCATGAACCGGTGGCACTTCGCCGTACGTCTTGTGGTCCTTAGATGAAACGGGCTTGGCGGAATCAAATCATGCAATTCCGTCGCACACTCCCCAAAATGTAATCGATAGAAAACCGACAGGCTAGCAACTCGGCGTCTATGTTCAAGACTTTGTAGTTTTTGTAGTTTTCACCCAGCAAAAGGACTCGCCTATCAAGGAGCGCTTTCCCAAATTAGAAGCATTATTCATTTATTATACATTAAACAACAGGTATTATACTAAAACACGTATACAATAAAAAAACATACTGAAAGATAAGTAATTAAATCTTTAAAATGGTGAAGGTTTCATAAAAATACGCTTACCAGATTTTGCGTGATTCTCAATTTATTACTCGCGTTAGACAACTTTACAAATTAATTACACTATGTTATAAATTAATCATTTCAAATATTCACATAACAAATTACGGAGACAATTGTCTAGAGTAACATATATTTTTTTCAAAGAAATAAAAGTAGTCGTTTAGACGTGATGTTAAATTTTTTGCACCTTAAGATTTTCTCATGCTGCAGGTTTTAAAATGATTAGTGTACCTTCTTCTATTCCAAGTCTATGGCTAACTTTTTATGTAATTTGCACCCAACAAGTGGCCCGATTTTCCTACGAGTTGTAGGCCGTGGGTTCAAAGCCAGACAGGCGCATAAAATTTGTGTAATTTATTTTATCACGTTGACGGAAATCATCGTGAGGAAACCGGCATGCCCTTGAACCAAAAATGAAAAGACATACATGTCTTTTCATTTTTGCCACATGTGGCATCCACCAACCCACACTGGGCCCGCGTGGTCCCTCTCACTGTGAAGAGGTCTATGTCACAGCAGTGGAAACTTTAAAAGCCCGATTGTGCTTATGCTTAGGTGGTACCTACGTTAGCACTACAAGAGTGTGGGATTCTTACCTCACTAAAACCATCCCGGTGATCCCTAGAGGAGACTAAAAGGGTTTCACCTGAGCCTCGCTGTGCACGGCAGTATGTGATCACAGTGCCTCCGTATTTCCTTACTAACTAGAGATATGATGTCAGCCTTGTTTGAACAAAGATGTACCTTCTGGTAATGCAGGTTCTTTCCCGAAATAAGAACGTAGTTCCCTGAAGGTATAATTAAGGCCAAGACGAGAATTTCATCCTTACAGAGTTTCCTCCGATAATTTATTTGTTATTCTTCCTTCTAATATTGTGAGATGTTTATATGAACGTAAATTATTACGTAAAATAATCTGTTTGTCTCTATGTAGTTTACACTTCATTTTACTTGTCAGTTCTGACACTATTTAGATTACATTACTGACACGTTTAAGAGTCTAAATATATATAAACACTTTTCATAAATGTTAAAGAACTTGGACTGTGATTTACTTATTTATTTATCGTTTGATTTATGTTATGGTACACTTCCGTCCGTATGACGTAAACGTAATGGCACTTACTTAGAGAATTTAACGTAAAACAAACTACACAACTGGGATTTTGTGCCGGTAATTAACATTTTGCTAGTAGTTGTACGACAGCGAGTGGCCAATTTTGAATCTAGTGGTCTAACTAGGAAATTAATTACTGAATTATTCATACTCTGTTTAGGTTAATGATATTATAAATTTATAATAGCAGGAAGTGACAATAAAATCAATATGTTTTAATTATTGTAACTAGTGGTCGCCATAATTTTCGCATAAAAGAGGTACTTACAAAGTTTTTGCTTCACGTATTAATACATATACTTATGTATATATAAACAACAACAACAACAACAAAATTTAGCCCAAATCATAATTTCATAAACGGAATCTCGGTCAAGTAAATGTGCATGCGTAACGGGCTGGTTCAGACCTAATTAGTTGTTACGAAAACCGATCGAATGGCAACGTGACCGCGATGGAGCGTCACGGAATAGATTGGCACAGAAGGACTGCTTCTATTCTCTTTTATAAAACTCGCAAACCATATATCATCATCATCATCATTTCAGCCGAAAGACGTCCACTGCTGGACATAGGCCTCTTCCAAGTGTCGCCAAACCGCCAAAACGACCGGTCATCACCGGTCCTGTGCGTCTCGCACCCGTCGGCTACCCACGACCGCACTATATTTGTTTGAGTATGTTTACTTTAACCTCTTGCGTGTCTGGCGGACAGCTCATGGGCCGTAAACAATTAAAAATCTCGCGACGTGTGGCCGTATGAATATTCTATGAATATGGTTTTGAAATACTGATCCAATGAGGCTGTATTTATAGGCAGTCGTAATAGAAGGCTGACTCAATCAAACCGTTCCAGTTGCTTTGTGCTGGGTTGCTAACTAAAGACAATACATAGTGACACACGCTCTTCATAAGACGAACCGATATTTATCTGTGCCGATATGTCGAATGGCCATACCTCTTTGTCTTATAGTTTCTAGGTCAATGATAGACTATGTTGAATGGTCAATGGGAGGCACACACATCTCGAAGCCTCGAATACATCTCAGAATGCAACTTCTCTTCCTCCCTGTTTTGTGTAGTAGTCACACGAGTGTGCCACTGTGTTACTATGTTTAGATTTAATTGCTGCCGCTCAATTTAAATATGGAGATCGTTTTGATTTGCAAGGTAATTAACTAGTGGGATGTTTTGTGGCACTTGGTGTAGGGTAGTTATATTTTACCTTCCTTTTCAAAAGGTCATCGGTTAACTAGAGCTCTTAGCGCCCTCTGACATTTATAGCCGTCAGATGCAGGTTTGCCAACTCCTACAAATTCGAGTCCCTAGACTGAATATCAAAAGTCGCTAAAACAGATCCTACCAGGAGCGGACTAAAAATAAATAGGAGCGAACTCAGATTTTTTTCTGAGAACGAGACCATGTTTATTTTAATTATAATTTGAATACATATGTATAAAATAATAATAATAATATTGCTTTATTCATTCTATGTATGCAACATGCTAGAAAATAATTAAAAAATAACATTAACTAATATTAAAAACTTTTTTAACAAAAAAAACAACCGACTTCCAAAAAAGAAAATACATTAAAAAAAAATAACTTTAATTTCGGAAGTTGCTGTTTGTATTTTATTTCTTCGTTATTTGACACCGACTTCAGAAATTAAAGTTATTTTTAATTCCCTTTTTTTATGTATTTTTTTTTTTGGAAGTCGGTTGTATTTTTGAACAAAAGTTTTTTAATTTTTTAATTTTTAGTTGTTATACCCCAGAACCAAATACTCCAATAACATGGAACGTAGAATTTAAACATACTCGTAATTGTAGAAAACAAAAACGTCATCTAGGTATACATATTTTTCGTTTTTGTTTAGTTTCTCAAAAAGCGCTAAAAAAATTTTCGATAAAATTTATATGGGACCTCGGGAGTATATGCTTTCGGATAAAAAAATAATTTTGAAAATCGGTCCACAACTGACGGTGAAATCGGCAGGCAGTCGAACATAGAACCTCCTCCTTTTTCGAAAGTCGGTTAATAATACAAATAATTAGTATTGAATTACGTGCAATATCTATATTTTCATTGTTGTATAGACCCCCTTTGGGTAAAAGCCTCCTCCAAAGACCCCACTTTTTTCTGTCTATGTAATTATAATATTAAGTAAGCGGTGTCCACGTTTGTCCTTAACATTTAGATAATACTTGTTCGTCGTTTGAATGTACTCCGGAAAGGACCAAACAATAAATGTTAGTTGAGGCTTAGTGGTATGTTCGTTTTATAGACTAGGTACTAGCGACCCGCCCAGCTTGTACAGGTACAAATTATACACTTTTTTTTTTCGGTGCGGGTGGGATTTTCACTCACTAAAACCCACCCCTGTTCCTTCAGTTACCTGAGTGCCTAGGGGCGCGGTAACTCTGTTTCGAATTTATCCACGGCCCCTAAACCTTCGGGTAAAAGCCTCCTCCAAACGGGTTGCCAACGGGTATTTTGTCTGCCCCTTGCTCGAGTGCCTTGTGGCCCGTTCCTTTTTGTTGTTCTTATTGTCCATCTGTCGTTAGAGCATCTAGCAAGGTGGCCAGCCCACTTCCATTTCATAGTCATGGCAAAGTGTAGAGCATCAGTTATCTTTGTTTTGTTTCGTATTTCTGTATTACTCTTTTTGTCTCTCAGTTTGATGCCTAGACAACATATAAAATACTAATGTTTAATTAAATCTATCATTGTAACAATCTACTAAATTGTTGTTTCAATTACATTTTGCCAGAAATACTAGAAACATACAATTGTATTTGAAATGCAAACATATGCATACGTATAATTTGTGTAGAGTTAACAAAAAATGTATACTATATCACTGGCCATAAAACTATTTTGATTTGTACTCTAAAAGTCGTCAGATAAGTCGCTAAACCATTTTTGTCATCAAATATTTTTTGTCATTTCTAGCGACATAGTCGCTAAATTGGCAACACTAGACTCAGATATTCTTTGCGTTTGGTCATTTATCTTCCTGCCCTTTGTATGGGACAAAGGGCATTACTTGGCGTCGGCAACACCAACACTTATATTCTTCAGTTAGTTCTTCAGTCTGCTCATTGAATTGTATATTCTTTCCATTGTTATATTATATTTATCACTAGCGACCAGTCCTGGCTTCGCAAGGGTGCAAATAATATACACAAACCTTCCTCGTTTTTCGCTCTTTCTATAAGTGAAAGTTGTATCAAAATCCGTTGCGTGGTTTAGAAGTAGTAAGCGGAGAAACAGACAGAGGCAGACAGTGACTTAAGAGGGAACAGGGGCTGCGATTCTCCATAAAAATGTATTTTCATTTTTTCTTCCTGAATAATGCCTTTAGAGCAATCATTTTTTTTTCATAAAGTTAAGGTCTGCTGTAGACATGTCCCTGTCATTTCCTTTTTTTTCAGCAACTAATAAATAAAGAAAATATGACCCTCCAAAAATGTAAAAATATGGCCCTGTTTTTACCGCCGTTATTAGAGGACTGGCAGGCAAATTCGAAAAGTTTTAACATAAATATTTAATAGGGACCTAGAAATTCTCTTTCTTAAAAATTTGGTGTCAAAAATAATTAAGTAATTCGGCTCAGTTTTCGAGGAGAAAAAAGGGGAATACGAAACGTTTTGTGATAAAATCGGTCTGAGCTGCAGCTGTCCCTATCGCACTCTACGGGGGCAAGCTTGAGGCAGCACGACGGCAATAGTTTATTCAAATACCTATTTTGTAAATTTCTCGCAGGCCCTGTTCCCTCTTAACTATAGAGATACATATTTTCTTTCCTCAGCCCTATTTGGGTGCATTTCAACTAACTACTCCGAAGCATACGGGTATAATTTGAACTGTCGTTCAGCTTGCTAATTACCTTGTTTACATCGATTTGTATGCATGTATGTATGTCTGTACACAAATATCCTGCGCCTCGCCCCACAGTTACAAAGAATTTTAATGTCCAGACTTACCACTTTGTCTTTGTTGTAACTTGTTTTAAGTTGTTTCTGTATTTTATTGGCATAATAAATATATCAATCGATTAATGGCAAACAATGTTATTAAAGTCTTGCTTAAAGAACTTTAGACTACACAAAATAAGGCATCTTTTCAACTAATATTATGGTCGTGAAAATTCTGCATTCTAGATATCGATCGCACTAATGTGCAGGTCAGATTGTTACCTAATTAATAAGGATGATTACTGGGTACAAAAATAATAACTCTATTTAGTCCGTAATCGTAAGATTGTATATTAAAAAAATTTAGACACTCTCGTGGCTAAAGTGTTATACATCCGCACGGGTCGATCCATCAGGTTAAGCTACGCTTGCCGGGGTTAGTCCATGGATGGGTGACTATCTTTACATACCGAGACTCCTCCGTGCCTCGGAAAGCACGTTAAGCCGTTGGTACCGGCTGTCAATCGTGGATCTTTGACAGTCGTTACGGGTCGTCAGAAGCCCGAAAGTCTGGCAACCAGTCTTACCAAGGGGTATCGTATTACCCAGTAACTAACTGGGTTGTGGAGGTCATATAGGCAGTCGCTCCATGTAAAATATTGGTATTTAGCTGCATCCGGTTAGACTGGAAGCCGACCCCAAGATAGTTGGGAAAAGGCTAGGCAGAACAACTTATTTTTTACTTACCAAATCAATCAGTAATGACAAAGATAAAACGCATGAAAGCTCAGGAGTGGGATCCCCCACTCCTGAGCTTTCATGCGTTTTTCATTTCATTGCCTTTCATTGCGGTTACATCACTTGTATTGTAAGTAAAAAGAAGTACTTTTTTTTCTCTTCTCTCTTTCTCCTTTCATAAATGTGACGTCACGCGAAATTTCAACGCACTGTATCGTCCTCAACTTTTTGTTTACATTACAAAAGAAAAACTACGTGTCAAATCATCAAAAATTATTTGATACTCGTATAATATGTATAACTGACGGAACAAATATACATATATATTTTTAGTCATTTACAATATTCTCGTTAAGTTATTCCCTATCTAACCCAGCGACCATACTCAAGCACTAATTCCATAATACTATAACATTAACACGAATCTATTAGAAACTGCGGTTAGATCACGAACAGAGCCAAATGAAGTTATTTGCGTGATAACCAGCACTTACGATCTGGAACGCTCACCCGACTCGCTATCTGCACGTTAAAATAATTTACAAAGACTATTACATTATATCAGCCAATTATTTTATCACTGAATAGACGAACGTGGAAAATAACACTGTATTTTGGGACAAAACAATTTTAATGTAGGTACAGCTGTTATCTACGACCACGTGGTTCTTATCATTGAGCATGTGTCATTTACAATGGTACAGTCGACCAAACAAATTGAAATGCAGGCAGCTAGCTTTTGTTCTAATTTACAGTCGGTTTTTACGTGTCGTGTGTTGTTTTTTTTTTATGGGGGATGGGAAATCATCCAATGACTTCTCCCGCTCTGGGTGGAGCGGCAGGTCGTATCAAACTCTTACTGACCAAAACCCATCCCTGTTCCTTCCCTGCCTAGGTGCCCAGGGGTGCGGTAACTCATTTTCAGAATTTATCCGCTACCCCTAGGGATGCAGGCACCGGCCACGATGGGCCTCGTCAGTGTTGGCTGACAACATCTCACTAACACTACACGCCGTCGACTCACGGACCTGGTGCTGATCGGACGGCGAGCTACCCAAAAAAAAAAAAATTACATATTTAGGTGTCCCTTATGTTTAACGATGTTTTTCAGAGATACCTTATAAAGACTTGTGTGTGCCTGTGCATTCTTGGCGCAAGCATTACCTAAAATATTCAAATGCATTGTCTACCTGCGGTCGGCTACTAATTACCTTCGCTGAATGTACATTCCCGAAGTACATAGTTGTTATCTATGTAATTATAATATTAAGTAAGCGGTGTCCACGTTTGTCCTTAACATTTAGATAGTACTTGTTCGTCGATTGAACGTACTCCGGAAAGGCCCAAACAATAAATGTTAGTTGAGACTTTGTGGTATATGTTCGTTTTATAGACTAGGTACTGGCGACCCGCCCAGCTTGTACAATGTACAGGTACAAATTATACACTTTTTTTTTTCGTCGTGGCTGGGACTTTTACTGACTAAAACCCACCCCTGTTCCTTCAGTTACCTGAGTGCCTAGGGGCGCGGTAACTCTGTTTCGAATTTATCTACCACCCCTAAACCTTCCTCATGAATCACTGTCTATTGGTGATAACCGCATATAATCTGTTAGTGCATATAATCTGTGGGGTTAGACAAAATATTTTTCTGTTAACGTTAACGCTAACGCTTCGTGCAAAATGTATGGCAACGACGTTTTGCACGAAGCGTTAGACAGAGAACTGTCACGTGAATCACGTCCAGTAATGTCTTTGCCATACATTTTGCACGAAGCGTTAGCGTTAACGTTAACAGAAATGTATTTTGGCTAAGGGGGCTGCAGTTTTTGAGATTATCGCGAACATAGAGACGCGGCGGGGGACTTTGTTTTTTAAGGCGCTATTAGCTGCCAACTACCTTGAGTGGTTAGCTTTCGTTTTCTACGCTGAGCTCACGTAACGCGTCGTATGTCCACGCAGTAATATGACTCGCCCATCAAGGAGCGCTGTCCGAAATTAGACGCATTATTAATTTATTACACATAAAAAAACAAGTATTAAAATAAAACACTGAGACTAAATTATAAATAACTAAATGATCTTTAAAATGGTGAAGGTTTCATAAATATACGCTTTATAGTTTTTGCGTGATTCTCATTTTTTTATCCGCGTTAGACATAACTTTACAAATTAATTACACAATGATATAAAAATATAATTTGAAATATTCTGAGATCAAATTACGACGGAAATAGTCTAGAGTAACATATTTTTTTTTCAAAGAAATAAGACTAGTCGTTTAGACGTGATGTTCAATTAAAAACCATTAAAAGTCGTATAACTGCGCCTTAATATGTAGTGATTTCTAATCCGTTTGCGTCGGACAGGTCTGTGTAGGATTTGGTTCACAAAACACGTGTTTCTATGACTAAGTATCTACCTAGTGTTTGCATGTGTAATGTGTATCTACGCTGTATATTAATTACACTTCCTTGGTTATGTCAGTCATTAGTTCGATATTCTTTGTGTTTTATTTTCCTGATCATTCATCCGAACTGCGAGCGAAATAGTACTAAGATGTCCAGAAATAAAATAATACAGAAAATGACAATAGTCTTTGGCTGTCAGGTGATCGCGACTGATGGTCCGTAATGAAGACGCTTTCATCCGAATAAAACTCTCGGTAAATGTATGAACAGTGGCTATCACTGGTCACTTTATTATAAGCTTTTGCAATGTATGTACCTACGAGTATGTATGTATGTAACTATGTTTATGTTTGTTCGGGTGGAATCTTGCAACTCATATTAGATCCACTTCCCGATGTCTGATTCGACTCAAATTTGGTGTCCTTATGTATCTTCGGTGACAATACAATGATATGCTACCATGAAGCTGGTCTGATGATGGAGACGGAAGATGGCCTTATAAACTTCTTAACTAAACAAGATAAACCCATCGAGTCTGGACTCGATTGATTCGTCTTGAGGAGCACTTTACACCTAGACGATATCCAGGGTCTGGTGACGAAGCTGTAAGGTGACCACGGCATCTCTGTGATAAAACATCATAACTCTGAGTTTGGGCTCGATTGATTCGTCTTGAGGAGCACTTTACATCAAATTATAACATCCCTAGATTATTTTAAAACATCACGCCTACTCTAAAATACTAACCAACTGAAAAGTTAAAAATAAATTAAAGTTAAAGAAATGTTTCTAAAAACAAGCTTTTATCTGGGATAATGAACGAAGAAGTTAAAAAAGGTACTTACCTGTATTCTTAAGAGCTTGAGGCACAGAAGTATTGTAAGTACCTAACCTGTAACGGGTAGTGCCTCAAGCTTATACTCGTAGTTACCTAAGTACCTACACGCCAAATACTTACTAGAATATATTTTTAAATTTTTAGTTCATAGTCCCAGACAAAAGATTGTTTTTTTTTTTAAAAAGAAATAACTTTAATTTAGTATCTCAATAGCTTCAGCTGCCAGCTTCGCCTATATTTTACTTCCCCCCCCCCCCCCATTATAAATTATAGCCTATGTCGTATTCCAGAATATAATCTATCTCTGCGCCAAATAGCATCCCGATTATGCCTTCACTCTGTATATTATGTATACGATTGTTGATTGGGTTCATCTATGTTTTTTAGGGTTCCGTACCCTAAGGGTAAAACGGAACCCTATTACTGAGACTGCGCTGTCCACGTCTGTCACCAGGCTGTTTCTCATGAACCGTGATAGTTAGACAGTTGAAATTTTTATTTTGTTGAATTATGTGTTTCGGTCGCCGCTATAACAACAAATAAATACTAAAATACAGTTTTTTTTTAAGTTGGTCTCTCATACAACAGACCTGATTTTTTTTTACCGTTTTTATAGATAATGGTACGGAACCCTTCGTGCGCGAGTCCGACTCGCACTTGGCCGGTTTTTATTTCCCCTTCAGCTTTGTAGCAGGATAAAATCGTAATTTTTAAAAACTTATTTTTTCTTCCTTTTCAAGTCGAGAAACAGTCATGTTTTAGTTTTTTTCTTTATTTTTGATAGGCCTGCGTTTGATCACTATCTGATGGTAGGTAAGCTATGTTGTGATCGACGTAGGAGCACGCTTGCCTAGAAATAGCATATTCACTCTTGACTTAAAGACTTCTAGGTTGAAGCTATCAGGAAACACAGAGTCTGACTGATTCAGATAAAAAAACTTTTTTCAAAAAAATTGAAAAGTTTTTATTTTTCACTTTTTAGTTGTAATTCCCCATTAAATTGTGGTAAAAATGCATATATAAGCGAGAGCAGCAATCGCGGTTGATTTGCTGTCATTTTTTTTAAGAGTTCCGTTGTCTGTCTCCGAAACTCATCAACAGATCTAGATATATGAAATTTAAAAAGAACCATTTCTTTATACATATAACACGAAGTTATGCCCGAACATACATAATATAAAAATCCATCATCATTTGTATCTATATAGGTACATATAAACATCCGAATCCCCTCCTCCTCCTTTTAGAAGTCGGTTAATAAAACTAAGGACTTCCACACGAAGTTAATATATGGCAGTTCCAAAGTGTTTTGTTGATATACTCGTAACAATAAAATTCATCGCGTGAAGTACGGTTGCACGCTTTAATTCCAGACATTCTTGGTCTTGATTGTAGCGGGTTATATTTCGACGTGCTCATTAGTTCTCTGCAGTTTTCTTTAGCGCCGTAGTTCATGCAGATTATTTTCAGCACGCTTCGTTATTTAAACTAAGGATGAAATTGTAGACGTGACTTTTAAGATGTTAGATCTTAGTTATAATAAGTATAGTTGTTCTATCTCACCAAGGCGGGTTGGTCTTCGATATGTGTGTAGGTTCACGTACACTTTTTCTTCTGTTCGCTGGCCGCGTTCGTGAGACTTCATATATTTTTAATGATGACCTAAAAATATAATACATAATTATATAAGTATCCATTTCAAGCCGACGATACTTTTTTCCTCATCAACTTCCTGTGATTATAATATGGCCCTTTGAGCAATCTATTTGACTTTTTGCACACTTAGGTTGGCTTTTTATTGTTCGTCGGTTCGTTGGGCTCCTGAAAGTTCTGAGTTGAGCTTCACGATAACTGACAAATGCTTGCACTGTCTAGACAGAGCCTTTAGACAAAATACATTTCTGTTAACGTTAACGCTTCGTGCAAAATGTATGGCAACGACTTTACTGGGCGTGAGTCACGTGACAGTTCTCTCCGCAGGTAATGTCGTTGCCATACAGATGTCTAAAGGCTCTGGTCTACTCAAATCTGCGTGTTGCTTTCCTCAAAAGATCATCCCAGTGATTCTCATATTAACGTACATGGTTCTCATATTTGACCTGTACTTATTGTATGGATTTGAACACTTTTAATTAAAAGAGACTTTGACCTCTGACTTTGTTTCGGTGCTTCTTTTCAGGGTAGTCAGCTAGGAAACACCGGCCTCATCTAGCTAAAACTAACCTACTTACATAAATAAAATCATTTATCATTTAAAATCATTTATCATTTGGTTCAGGTTCATCCTACTATACATTTTTTTTTTATCCAAAAGTTTGGATGGATGGATGGATGTTTGTTACTCAATCACACCAGAACGGCTGAACGGATTTGAATGAAATTTGGCACAGAGATAGATTATAGTCTGGAAAAACACTAAGTATATAATTTATAGTGGGGGAAGTACTAATTCCACGTGGGCGAAGCCGCCGGCAGAAGCTAGTACTTACTTATTAAAATAATTTTGAAATGACCGTTCTGACAAGTCACATCACGGTCATGGAAAGTACGATCATTATAAAACAAAGTACCACATACATACGAGTAACATACCAAAATAGGCTCCAATCGTTTTCAGTGGAAAGTTTTATAACTACTAAATATCAGCACTTTGTATCAAATCAAATACCATTTAAGCCTTAAAACACATGTTCCGTTCCACGTGTGACCGGATTTGTTGCTTGACCTTTATAACGACCGTGCTAAAGTCGCGTGCACACTGCATGGTGACAGTTTGTTACCCTGCAACCTAGACTTCAGTGTAACCTTAGTACTTCATTTTATTTATGTGTCTAGTTGAAAATGTGGTGCATTAAAACGTGTTTCTTTCGATTCTACCTGGTGTGGTCATTAGGGTTCCGTGCTTGAAGAGTTGCCAACGGAACCCTATTACTATACCTTCGGTGTCCGTCTGTCCGTCGGTCCGCACGTTATTTCGTCCGTCCTTCCGTTTGTCTGTCTGTTAGTCAGCGGGCTGTATCTCCTGAACGATAGTGCTAACTAAATGAAAGTAACACATATTTACTTAACACAGCAAAATAAGCTCCAATCGTGTTCAATGAAAAGTTTTAAAATATTTATCAAATATCAGCTCAACTTAAAACATATGTACCATTCCACGTGAGACGGGATTTGCCGCTTTACCTTTACAACGACGGCCCAACCGTGCTAAAGTCGCGTGCACACTGCATGGTGACAGTTTGTTACCATGCCACGTAGACTTAATGCCTTCGGTGTAACCTTAGCACTTCATTTTATTTCTGTGTCTAGTTGAAAATGTGGTCAATTAAAATGTGTTTCTCTACGATCCTACCTGGGGTGGGCATTAGGGTTCCGTACTGAAGAGTTACCAACGGAACCCTATTACTAAACCTTCGGTGTCCGTCTGTCCGTCGGTCCGCACGTTCTTTCGTCCGTCCGTCCGTTTGTCTGTCTGTCAGTCAGCGGGCTGTATCTCCTGAACGATAGTGCTAAATGAAAGTATCACATACCTACTTAACACAGCAAAATATGCTTCGATCGTGTTCAATGGAAAGTTTTAAAATATTTATCAAATACCAGCTCAGCCTAAAACATTTAAGGCTCCCCCACACAGGCGCGTTATTATCGGTCGACAATATCGCATGCGGTATTGCGATAACTTCCTATACTTCCATTGCGGCGTTATTATCGCAGCAGTGTTAACTACATGACCATCCTAATACAAAATGTACTGAAAACAGATATCGCAATAACGCATGCAATATTATCGACCGATAATAACGCGCCTTTGTGGAGGAGCCTTTATGTTCCATTCCACGTGTGACGGAATTTGCCGCTTGACCTTAAAGGCTCCCCCACACAGGCGCGTTATTATCGGTCGATAATATCGCATGCGTTATTGCGATATCTGTTTTCAGTACATTTTGTATTAGGGTGGTCATGTAGTTACACACTGCTGCGATTTTAACGCCGCAATGGAAGTATAGGAAGTTATCGCAATACCGCATGCGATATTATCGACCGATAATAACGCGCCTGTGTGGGGGAGCCTTTACAACGACGGCCCAGCCATGCTAATGTCGCGTGCACGCTGCATGGTGATAGTTTGTTAACCTACCACCTATACTTAATGCCTTCGGTGTAACCTTAGCACTTCATTTTATTTGCGTGTCTAGTTGAAAATGTGGTGCATAAAATGTTGATGCTTTACGATCTTGATTTGTAACAGTTTGAGCTTTGTCTAGTACCGTCCGAAAAACTTGGACAAAAGTATGCAAGTAGCTTGCATGCCATTGGGACGTACACCAATCAGAACTTATGGCAAAAAAAAAACTTTTCACAAAAAAAATACCACCGACTTCCACAAACAACACACAAAAAAATGCAAAATAACTTTAATTTCGGAAGTCGGTGTTTTTAGTTTTGTTTCTTTGTTATTTGACACCTTTTTCGTTAGTTGTACCCTTAAATAAAACTAAATTAATAGTAAAGTTATGCTCGAATTGATAGCCCCAAAAATATGGAATTTGTACATAATAAAATTGGTGAAATTAGGTTGTATCAGGGCGAACTGTACAAATCTGTGTAGGTACCTCTTCAGAGTGTATCAGCGTGATGTTATGTTATGAAGTGGTTTAAACAATAAACAGACATGCGATTGCAGCAATTCCGGAAGGTTAGCTATCATTTTTTGAAATATTCCAATGTGTATCTCCGAAGTTCTTCATTAGAACTTCACCAAATTATACATAATAAATGGGACCATATGAGAAGCACCAGCTTTCAAATAAAAAAATAATCATTAAAATCGGTTCACCAGTTCAAAAGTTCTGAGGTGTTAACGCATAAAAAAAAATATAGTCGAATTGAGAACCTCCTCTTTTTTTTGAAGTCGGTTAAATAGCATGCGTGCCAATGTCGCATGCAGACCGCATGGTGGCAGTTTGTTAACCTGCCAGTGCCATTTTAATGCCTTCAGTGTAACCTTAGCACTTCATTTTATTTGATTGATAAACTTCACTTTGTTCGCGTGTTAAGTTGAAAATGTGTTGCATACAAATGAAGGGAAGCTCAACGGAGTGGCCCTCACGGCCCCAGCCGTTACCATCGCAAGAGAGGTACTGGGCGTAGGACGTCGCGAGACGATCTCTGGCTACCGTAGACCCGGGCCTGCGGAGAGCGAGCTGTGGGTAGCTCGCCGTCCGATCAGCACCAGGCCCGTGAGTCGACGGCGCGTAGTGTTCCACGCGCGCCTCAAAGAGATGAGTGTCAGTCACCACTGACGGGGCCCATCGTGGCCGGTGCGGCAGCGGATAAATTCTGGAAATGAGTTACCGCACGCCTGGGCACTCAGGCAGTGAAGGAACAGGGGTGGGTTTTAGTAAGAGTCTGACACGCCCTCCCGCTCCACCCAGAGAGGGAGAAGTCATTGGATGATTTCGCACCCCACAAAAAAAAAAAACAAAACCGGCCTAGGTCTAAAAAGTTTGATACTCGGTATTAGTCGGTATTCAGCTGGGTATTTTGTATCTTACTCATGTTTGTCCGATTACTTTAATTAAACGTTTTTCCTCTTCTCAATCACAATTATGTACCTAGTACCTACCTTATTCTTACCTTTCCTTACCGTATACTTACGTCTTCGGGAATCGACGGTCCTTTATTTTCTTTACAGGAAAAACCATAGTAGATAAACCGTGATGGTTTTTCCAAAAAGGCTAAACGTTCGAGACGTGTTTTTTAATTTAAAATTTTCCGGCCTCTTAATGAAATAGACAAACCCAATCAACTCTCAACACTAAGAGCGGTTGCGCACTACTTCTGATACTTATTCGTCCAAGTACAGATCTATAGAAAACTCGGACCGAACTCAGATCGGTAGTGCGTAACCGACCATACAAATTGTTCTACGACCACGCCGAACTGTATTTTCACGGATAAGTATCGGACGTAGTGCGCAACCGCTCTAAGCCGTCACCTCCACGAGCGAGTGTCTCGCAGAAATATTGTCGTCCTGCAACTTTATGTTATAGCAACTATATGGACGAGTCTCCACACGGCGATATTATCGCGGCGATTCGATGAGTGGAAATTGACGAGCAAAACTTCAAATCGCTTTTCATTCGCTCGTGGAGATGGTGCCAATGTAAAAGCATTTTTGTACATTTTACTTAACCCTATATTTCTTCCTCCTCAGGACCGCGTACTGAACATCACAAGTCAGATAATGGACCAGCTGCTGGGCGACGAGCGAGTGGCGCGCGGCTTCAGGGTCAAGTTCCCCGAGGACGTGCTGCAGGACAACCTGGCTGGACAGCTCTGGTTCGGCGCTGAGGTTGGTGCTATGCAAGTTTTATTACTTATATAACTAGTCAGATAATGGACCAGCTGCTGGGCGACGAGCGAGTGGCGCGCGGCTTCTGGGTCAAGTTCCCTGAGGACGTGCTGCACGCGTAGCATGACCACCATAGAAACGGGTTTTGTCGACGGAAGAATAGACAAAATGACAGATTGCAGAAATATTTCTACCGTTCTAAGCTAGCAATGTTAAAACTGAAAAGAAGAAATGATTCTATTCTTCAGTCGACAAAAGTCTACAATGTAAAACATGATGCTCGGGCAGAAAAGATGTCAAGTTAGATTAAAAGAACTTTGTCTATTCTTGGTAGAATAGAGATAGAATACACATGCATGATATTTTTTTATTTGTTCAATTGAAGTCTTATTAACAATTGAAGTCTTGTGAACAAATATGAAGGAATTTTCAAAATATCATGATCAGCGACAAAGTTATAAAGCTTTAGTTGATAATTAGAAAGAGAAGTCCGACGTGTTTTTTGACGTCAAAGGACATGACGCCCATACAACTGCCATAGAAAACAGCGTTTTCGAGAGGGGACAGATTTATTTGTTTAAAATTGTTATAATTATGTCGTTTAATTTTCGATCAATTTTGATTTTGCTCTCACTGTTCGTACTCTATTTTAGTATATTCATCGATAAACCGGTTAGATAACAAATATTTTTTTCATGCATAATCCCTATTGGTCATGCTACGCCTGCTGCAAGACAAGTCGTGGCTGGACAGATATGGTTCGGCGCTGAGGTTGGTACCATACAGCTTTTATTTCTCTTTCATTGATAGGGACTATAACGCACTAAAGGTTGTTCCAAATAAACGTGCAATAACGGTCATTGACCCACCTACATTTATTGACATTTTTAATTTGAAAAACGGAATTAATGACTCAAAGCTGTCCCGAATCAACATCTCTCGTGATCCTACCCATTGTCTAATAATGAAAAACGATTTATATTTAATTGTTGAGGTACGAGTACCTACGAAGAGTTATTAGGAAAAGGTCAATGTACTTTATTGCAAATTTATCTGAAACATAGTATAGAAGGGTTTTAAATTACTGCCTGAAAATTACTCTGCACTTACAGTATAAACCAACGAGTGCAGATATTACATTACAGATATACACATTGTAAGGGTGGGTTATTACATTAAAGTTCGCACACTCGTTTTTAAAAAATGGTTTATTGTCAATGACACAGTTTATCACAGTTTACAAGAGTGGAAGTTCAGAAAAAACAAAAAGGTTCGGGACGCGGTCAGGCACACACGTGTGTCTCACTGTGTTACTCGGGAGAAAAGGGGCTAGAGAGGTATGAGGCTGGGTGGCAGGACGCGGTTGTTCGGTTGGCGTCTTGGCGGCGTACACACCACACTGCCAACTTAACGGCGTGGCGTGACATTTGATGCATTTGGAGACGTTCGGAAACGGTGCACGTTACAACATTAAAATTAACAAAGCACCATAAACACAAACAAACCTATTCTCTTACTCTCTCTTTTTTAACCAACCTATTATGAAGAGTAGGTCACTTGAACTAGAACACCTAGGGCATCCAATCCCGCAGCATTTTTGTGATCTCGGTATTTGCGGGATTGATATTTCTCAATCCCGCGGGATCTCGGTATTGGCGGGATCCCGCAAGTGTGTATGTGGTACATTAAATTGTATATTAGTAAATATAGTGTAAGGATTGAAGGATACAAAAGAAATAAAAAACAACATAGCTTTATTAGTTTTAATTATCAAATCAAGCAAGAAGTACGATTATAATGACATATTATTTTTTTTGGAAATGTTTTCGTAAGATACATAATGTATCTAATGTATCATCTGCCAGGCTGCTGCGAATATGTGAAGCTAAATATCCGGCAGCTGAAAAAGCCCTCTCGGCTTCTACACTAGTGGGCGGAATGCATTTAAGTGCATTGTATGACAAAGATAAATATTTGCCTAGTGTACCTCCAGATTCATACAAAGTCATCTCTTTTTTTATGATGGAGTCAATAGAATTGATTTGGCACAATGTGCGCCTAGGAGAAGCAACTGAAGCCAAGGTAAGTTCTAATTCCTCTTGCAGAGAGAGAGCTCGGGGCGCGACACGGCCGCGGCGATTCACTCTTTTCGCTCGCTCGCTTTTCAGTAGTCGCGCGGCAGCGCGCGTAGGAGGGTGTTTCTTTGCTGCAGATCAGTCCCGCAAATCCCGCGGGATCCCGCGCATGTAATCCCGCATTGTGCGGGACTGAAAAATGATGCGGGATCTCGGAATACCGGGATTGGATGCCCTCTGAACACCCTTTGTACGCCAGTTTACTCGACCCTGGGGCCTCGCGCATCCCTTTTCTACTTGTTTGACCAGGTCATCGCTCCACCTGGTTCGTGGTTTGCTTCCGTTTCTATGGCTAGTTCTGGACCAGTTCTGTGTTTTTCTACGGATTATGTCTATGTGATAGTTATTGAAAACCTTTTGTCTGAACTTGTATTAAACTTATATGATATGTCAAGCTCTCGCAACAGATTTAGTGATCAGAGGTTCGCGCTTGCCCACTATTTCACATTCTCACCTGGTAAGCGATGATGTGACGATGAAGCACGCTTGCCTGGAAGTTCACTCTTGTCCTAAAAATACCCCCAGGTTGTAGCTATCAGGAAACACAGAGCCCGGCACGGCGGGGAATTCCACTCCTTAGCTGTATGCACAATGAATGTGTTTCCAAAACGTTTTTTGCGTGTGGGTGGGACGATTTTCAGAATCTTTACAATATAGACAGAGTTTGCAATTTGTATACACTATTAATGACTAATCCCTTATAATTCTCTATTCATGGACCTGTAACGACCTAGTTCTCAAACACGATACCTGTTTAGGTCGTCATTAAATCTCAAATGTATGTTAACGTACCCATTCAGACCAAATTGCGGCAGGTCAGCCATTCCTTGTAAGGCGGGCTTTTAGTATTTGACTATAGGCCGCCTTAAACTAGTCGATAAAACAATACAAACATAAACTATAATCACACTTGTTTCTTATGTAAATATCGATTACCATAAACTAACAATGCCATAGAAAAAAAAATCGTTGCTTAATGACGAGTAGGTAAATAGGCATCGGCCACAGAGCAAGGAATCGTCGGTAGTGCCTAGAAACGGCATCTCTATCTCTACATCGTATAAATCAAAGTAGTTTTTCGTGTCCGTCTGTTTCCCTGCTAATTCCTCCTAAACCACGCAGGAAGGAACAGGGGTGGTTTTAGTCAGTAAGAGTCTGGCACGCCCTTCCGCTCCACCCTAGAGCGGAAGCAGTCATAGGATTATTCAAAAATAATTATTCTATTTATTCCGTAAATTAGATTATCAAAAAATATTGGACGCGTATTTTTCAAGAAAAAACGACAAACATAAAACGCATCAAAGTTCAGGAGTGAGGGCTTGTTACGTCACTTCTTGGTAAAAAAAGTAGTTTTTATTTTTTGTTGACGTGTCCAATATTTTTTGGTGATCTAACGGTATGGGAAGGTATGCAAAGTTTTGACAATTCCGTCTAGCCGTGGCCACATTAGCCTTTCGATGCTCTGTGGCATCGAATGTTTATCCAAATTCTATGAGTAAACGGTGACACTTACCGCCACACTTGGTTTGTACGGAAAGTTTTGACAACGCATCTCTAGCTTTGGCCACCTACGTCTTTCGGTGGTCTGTGACATCGAATGTTTGTCCAAGGTTACATGTGATGTTGCTTCTACTATCATATTATAACCATAACATTGATGACCCATCAACTGGAACGCTGCTTAACCTTACAGGCATCCGATTCTTTACGCTGCAGACAATGGCGGAACGTTATAAATAAGTTGATTTGTGGGTACGTAAGTAAGTAGGTAATTAATATATGAGTCACGCACGCTTAGGTACACTAACACGCAGTTCTAATATTTTACATAATATTAGAACTGCCTGCTAACACGTATGGTGGGTTTTTTTTTTTTTTTTGGGGGTGGGAAATCATCTCATGACTTCTTCCGCTCTAGGGTGGAGCGGAAGGGCGTGTCAGACTCTTACTGACTAAAACCCACCCCTGTTCCTCCCTGCCCTACGTGCCCGGGGGCGAGGTAACTCTTTCGAATTTATCCTCCACCCCCGGGCAGGCATTGGCCGTGGCAGGCCCCGTCCTTTGCTGACAACTCTTTGAGGCGCGCGTGGAACACTACGCGCCGTCGACTCTCGGGCCTGGTGCTGATCGGACGGCGAGTTACCCACTACTTGCCGTCCGCAGGCCCGGGTCTACGGTGGCCGGAGATCGTCTCGCAGCCCCTGGCGTCTCCTGCGACGGCTGCTGCTGAGGGCGCTAGGGCGACTCTGCCTCTGTTGAGTCTCCCTAACGTGTGCCGCCTCCCTCTTCGCAAGCATTACTGCTTCGCAGAAGGAGGAGACGGCCCCCCATTCCCTCTCACTCCGTACCATGGCCTGAACCAGGGCACGGCGCGAGAGGTCGCTGCCGCCTATCGCATCCACGAGGACACGGCGGTGTTCTGCCCAGGCGGGGCAAACCTCCACCGTATGCTCCACCGTGTCCTCTGAACACATATGGTGGGTAGGTACACTTATCGCTAAGTCAAGTAAGCACCTATCGTCAAGGAGCGTATTTTGACACTACTAGCCGCTTGACAATGCCATATTTTGATTGCTATACTGATGTGGAAAATAAAGAGAGGCTTTTGTTCTACAGTGGGTCAATATTATACATATACCTACAAAGGGATTCATATTAATATGATTTGTTAATCGGTTTATTTTAGTGGCTAAAGTAATACCAGCCGCACGTGTCAATCCATCAGGTTAGGTTAGGTTAGTCACCCATTCATGGACGTCGTATTAGCTCTCACGATCCCCGGTCCAAGTGTGGGACGGAACACCGGGGTAGTTTTTAATCAGTAAGAGTCTGACAGATTCCTTCGCCTGCCCCAGGCGAAGGACATCCATGAGGATTTTCCAACACGGCAACAAAAAAAAAAAAAGGTTAGTCACCCATCCATGAACCAACTCTTGCCGGGGTTGGTCCATGGATGGGTGATCTTTACATACCGCGACTCCTCCGTGCCTCGGAAAGCACGTTAAGCCGTTGGTCCCGGCTGTCAATCGTGGATCTTTGACAGTCGTTACGGAAAGTCGGACAACCAGTCTTATCGTATTACCCAGTAACTGTGTTGTGGAGGTCAAATAGGCAGTCGCTCCATATAAAATACTGGTATTCAGCTGCATCCGGTTAGACTGGGAGCCGACCCCAAGATAGTTGGGTAAAGGCTAGGCAGATTGATTGTTGATCGATTGAGGTATTAAGGTTATCTTTTTTTTTAAGTTTGTAGATTCGCTATGTTTTGTCTCTACATCATATAAGGTAGACTGGAAGGTTGACCTTCCTTTTTCTGTTGTTTGTCTTTACTACAATAATTTAAATTCTACTCATAACTTAATGCATACGTCAGTTCTGTGACAGTAAATACTTTTTCTTTCTTTCCCAAATCATCAAGTCGGTCTTGACTTTTTAAAAGAATAACTATGTCTCAATTTTTCCAGTGCTTAGCCGCGGGCTCCTCGATAATGAATCGCGAGGAGGAATCAGCGGCCATGCGTCCGTTGGCAAAGGCGCTCACTCGCAGCCTCGAGACCGTCCGCTCGCTACTGCGGGAGCAGTGCCTCCGACCGCGAGGCATGGCGCTGTCGCAGCACGACGACATGCTGCACGAGAGCCTCAGGATATTTGACAGGTGAGAAGCACTAGAACCTTTTCTAACGAGTCCCGAGAAACGATTCAAATGTCTTGGTGAGAAATTATATTTTCTTGAACCAGAAAAGATCCTGTGCGGTTCTTAATTCGACTGTATTTTTAACAGACTTCGAAAAAGGAAGAGGTTCTATGTTTGACTGTATGTGTGTTTTTATTTATGTCCACCGATTTCTCTATCAATTGACGACCGATTTTCAAAATTCTTTTGTTATCCGAAAGAATATACTCCCGAGGTAGTCCCATATAAAGTTTATCGAAATTGCTTTAGCGCTTTTTGAAAAACTGAACAAAAACGAAAAATACGCATACCTAGATGACGTTTCGGTGTCTCCAATTACGACTATATTTAAATTCCACGTTCCATGTTATTGGGGTTTTTAGTTCTGGGGTATAACAACTAAAAAGTGAAAAATATTTTTTTTTTTACAAAAGAAACAACCGACTTCCAAAAAAAAACTGAATGTTAAAAAATAACTAATTTCGGAAGTCGGTGTCAAATAACGAAGAAATAAAATAAAAACACCGACTGCCGAAATTAAGGTTATTTTTTAAGTTTTAGTGTATTTTTTTTTTTGGAAGTCTGTTGCTTTTTTTGTAAAAATGATTTTTTTTTGTGTGCCTCTTGTGCTTTCCCTTACCTCAGAACATTTTTCTAGGTGAACCGTTTTTGATGTTTCGTTTTTTTATTTGAAAGCTGGTGCTTCTCAAGTTCTTAATCTTCTAACTTCGGAGATACACAATGGAACTCTTCAATAAATGATAGCATACATTCCGGAATTGCTGCAATCGCATGTCTGTTTATTGTTTACACCACTTCGTACCATCACCCTGATACATTCTAATTTCACCAATTATGTTCAAATACTATATGTTTCGGGCTATTAACTTGGGCTTAGCTTTACTATTTAGTTTTACCTACGGGGTACAATACAACAAAAAAAAGTGAAAAATAAAAACTTTTTTACAAAACTAGTCAACCGACTTTCATTTGATAAGTCGCACGGCAGAGTTTGAAAAACTTTGTTTTTAAATTTTCCGATTTTCACCTAAAAGTGACCCCCAAATTACAAACTAATTAGTTAGGGTACACGTTCGTGTTTCGGTCACAGATATTCATGTGTGTACGAAATTTAAACTATCGGTCCAGCAGATTAGGAGCAAATTGGCTGTGACAGACAGACACACCCACACACGAGTGATCCTATAAGGGATCCCTTTTTCATTCGGACCTTCGGAACCCTAAAAATTGAAATGGCTTATG
Source organism: Polia nebulosa (assembly GCA_951329385.1). Lineage (NCBI taxonomy): Eukaryota > Metazoa > Arthropoda > Insecta > Lepidoptera > Noctuidae > Polia > Polia nebulosa. The sequence continues at coordinate 15,445,113 of OX589610.1, read as the reverse complement.
GTTTTACTGTTACAGTAGTCATCTTAATCCGGTAGTATTAAAAACCAGAAGTTGCGGATTATTGAAATATTTGGATAACTAGATTGTTTAGAAAAAACCAAGATACTTAAAATAAAACATTTTAGAATGTCCCAATTTAATAAGGGACCATAGGAAGCGGTGGGGTAGGCCCAGGCGGAGGGTGCCAGACTAACGGATGTACCGTACCAACTGAAGTGCCGATTAGTGAGACTACTGTATTGTGAAACATTAGAATAAGTACCTGGATGACCGAGCTTTGCTCGGTTTTTACACGGATAAAACGATGTTTTCTAAAAATGAAACCTAGCTAGATCGATTGATCGCCCCCGAAACCATCTGCATACTAAATGTCATGAAAATTGTTGGAGCCGTTGCCGAGATTCAGATTATATATCAGAATAAACTGCTTTTCTTCCTTTTCATGTTTCTAATCGTAAACTTGGTGTCATTACAGGTTGTTCGCAGAGTTCGAGCTATGCTACGTCAGCGCTATGGTGAACGTGAAGACGCCGCACGAATTCGAAGCTCAACAACTGATTTGCGTTCTGTTCTCGGAGAGTTTGAGGAGGGCGCTCAAACAGAATTTGCTGACACAGGAACAGGTGTGTTATTGCTATTTCTACGTGTATGGTTAAAGAACATCGGTGTAGTACTTAAATAGTTTTTTTTTTTTTTTAATTTTGGCTTCGCATGGTTTGAGCATTTAGCCATTTGTCAAGTAAGAAAGTATTTTGTTTTAGATACAGAATACTGTCACTTTTTCCCATTAGAATGCAGATGTAAAGTAAATAATTTGTAGCTCATGAAACTTTCCTGCTGAATGCAGACCTCCTATGACAGGGATGACAAACCTTTATTGAAGAACGTGACATTAAATATTTAAAATCTTGACAGTTGACTTTGTGATTTAAATAACAAATAATAAAACTAGATTCTATTAACTCTTATTTTGCAACCCGAAATTCTTAGAGCGATCGTAGTGTTAACAGTCGTATACTATGTTCATTTAAATAGAGAAAATTAGTGTGATTTCTGTTATAGCAAATTATCTAGTTCGAACTGGCGTGCCCGATTTATCATGCCGCGTGCCACCACTGGCACGCGAGCCATAGGTTCGCTATCTCTGTTCTATGAGATCTGAGGGAGAATAATCAACTCTTTTTACACGATACAAGATTCTTTCCTGAAGGCCACAAGTTTTGTTTAACACAGGTTAAGACATAAAATAAAATTTAAGTAAAAAATCTTCTTTGGAATCGATGGTTTCCTAACTTTTTAAATATTTTGGGCCCAGAAGCTGACCACATTTATTGCGGCGTTATTAGCGTTCAACAGCAGGTGTATTAGCTAACTCAGTTGACATCAATTTGATAGTGCCTATTATAATCGATGTCCACTGAGCAATGTACTGCAAAGTGCCTATCAAATTGATGTCAACTGAGTTAGCAAATACATCTGCAGGTCCTCCATAGTGCAGGTTTATAGGCACATGGGGCATTCCAGTATGTGAGTCATGTTCCGGACAGGTGTACCGCACTCTTGGGTATCAGACGAGTCTATAAAACCCCATTTTGAAGGGATGGCCGGGTTAAAATATGTATTAAACAAACCTTCTGTATAATTTTCCAGGTGGATTCGTACGACCCAGCGCTGATGTTCGCGGTGCCGCGGCTGGCTATAGTCAGCGGTTTGCTGATATACTCCAGCGGACCACTCAGCATTGATAAGCCACCTGGTATTTTATTTTTTTTACTTTTTATTTAAGAATATTCGGTTATCCCGATGTTTAATTTAGACCCAAACGTTACAAGGAAAGGGATAGTCATCAAGCGTTACTAAGTGTGGCCGTGTTGCGGTCAGTTCATTTGAATGCGAAATATGTCTTTAAACATGTATGCGTATAATGCGAATCACACAGTTTTGAGACAATTTTTTTTTGGTGACTGTACTTTTAATCGTTTCTTTTTCAATGTCCACAGAAGAAATGTCGGATATGTTCCGTCCATTCCGTACTCTGCTGCACAAGATCCGCTCGCTGCTGTGGACGCTGGACCGGCGCGAGCTGATGGCGCTCGAGCGGCTGCTGTGCACCAACGAGGACATCTCTAACCTCACCAGGCACTTGCCCGCTGGTACGTACAGAAAGAGAGATTATTTAAGAACCTAGGGAGCGAGGTGAGCTGGCTTATGGGCGTAAAAAGTGGCGTTCACTAGTGTTTTGTGTGGGCTAGGCTTCGCTCACTCATCTCAAAAGTAGGCTCGCTGAACTTAATCGTCTTGTGAGGGGCTTGCTTGGCTCGCTCGGTTTGACCTTGCTATAGGTACTCGCTAGCCTTGATGAGGCAGGGACTTGACGAGAGAGAGGCATAGGTCTTGGCGGAACCCGTCAGGTTTTGCTGACATCTGTTTAGGGCGCGCGTGGTACACTTACGCTTTATTGGACGGCGAGCTACCCATTACTCCGCAAGTCCGCGGCTACGGTGGCTGAGAGTCCCTGCCCAGGGTTTGTGGGTGAATTTGAAACAGAGTTACCACGCCCTTGGGCATTCAGGGCAGGGAAGGAACAGGGGTGGGTTTTAGTTAGTAAGAGTCTGACACGCCCTCTCGCTCCACCCTAGAGCGGTAGATGTCATTGGATGATTACCAAACCCATAAAAAAAAAGGTGTCTGGACGCCCGGGGTGTCTCCTGCGGCGGCTGCTAGGGGTTAGGGCGTCTCCGTTGAGTCTCCGTCATGCGCTCCGCCTCCTCCTTTGCGAGCATTACTGTTTCGCAGAAGGAGGCGACTGCTTCGCATTCCCTCTCGCTCCGTACCATGACCTGGACCAGGGCCGGGTGCGAGAGGTCGCTGCCGCCAATCGCCTCCACGAGGACACCGTGTGGTGACACCCGGGCGTTTCCCTCCGACTTATCCGACACAGGAACCTCTCGAAACAGCCGTATCCGGTGAGGACCTGCGTCAGGCGGAAGGTGAGGACGTCGTGGCGCCTCTCCAGCCACTCCTAAAAGAGGTTTAAGGTTTACCGCTGCCATTGTGGCGTGCCCACTGCTAAACTTGATGTGAAATGTTTTGTTTGCCATTAAACCCAAAATACGATATTATCTTAAGATCACCCCGAAATCGTTTAACATCTGCACTTACGTAGTAAACCTTTAAATATCCATCGTGCACCAAACTTCATAAAACTTAAAATTGTTTTTGTTTCTTTTCCAGACACGAATGAATCGTCAAACGACTGGTCGTGTCCGTACCCAGACCTGGGGGAGTTCGTGTCCAGGTTCTACGCGGACCATGCCAACTGCCGGGATTTGTACTTGCATCAAAAGTATGTACAATTCATCATTCTCCTGCCCTTATCCCAATTTATTTGGGGTCGGCGCAACATGTCTTTTTCTTCCATACTCCTCTATTAGTCGTCGTCACTGTAGTCGCCCCCTTTTTACCCATATCCTCTTTCACACAGTCCAACCATCGTTTCTGAGCGCAGTGGTGATGAAATAAAAAGCTAATTCTATTCAATTCTTAAAAAATAATAATGTTGTTATCGCTGCAAATACAGAGATGTTCGACCAAAGTCGAAATTTTTATTGGGAATATCAAACTATTTTTTACTATTCTATTCGGTTAAAATTTTTCTTTAAACTCTTCTCTGTCCACTGTATTTTTAGGTAATACCGCAACTTAAGCTTTTACAAGTCTTCGTAATAAATAAATTTATAAATGTTTTCTTGAGTGAACAAAGGACACATGAAGGAAGAACAGAAAAGCAACTTACATATCTATTGTTTTAGTAAAATTAACATTGAACTAGAGTATTCTTTTACCTACATACATTAAAGTTAGTAGTTACTCTAACGCCTCAGTAATTATAATATGAGGAAAGAAGCGTAGTACGTAATTAATAAACTGATATATAATTGTAACAGGAAAAAATACATTCATTCTGAATAAAATTCTGAACTACAGCTCATACCTAATACAACCCTTAATTTGAAGCCCAAATTATAAATGGTTATCTACCACAATGGTTCAATTTGATAACTTTTATCGCACACTAATGACGCCCCGGCTCCTCTCGGGTATAAATTATACACACACATCTTTCTCGTTTATCGTACGCATCACACTTTTATGTGAGTTTGATTTAGTGTAGTGATTCAATGCAATCTCACCTTTATGATCATCACAGCTCAACCACGCACGGGGTCTCATCTCGAACAAAGAAAATTTAGTTCAAACAAACAAACAATAGATGGCGTAATATGCATCGATTTCATAATGAAGTATATGTAACATTAATATTAAAAAAACAACTATGGTAAAAACTGTATTTTCTTATTTAATAAACTGTCCTAACCATAAAATTGTGGAATAATTGGCTCCTAATTCATATTTAGATGTTTATTGGAACAAATTCTCAGGCATTTATATTTCTTGTAGCATTAGATGGCGCTGTTTGAAGTTTTAGAGTTTATCCATTCAACCTCTTTAAAATTTGTATAGTGAAACATTTTGAAACAGTAAAAACTGTTATGAAGTGTCAAAAATACTATAAAGTAATTCCTCAATGTGTGAGAAAATATCGGTAAGAACTTATGTAAATTCATTCAACTTGCAAGCCGTCGCTGCTAACACCATCTAGCGAGGTGTAGAGGACGGCCCCAACGAAGAACAAAAGTTGCTTTTGCAAGTCGAAAACCCGTAGTTATGGCGGTACCGTTTTTTTGTATGGCATGAGGCATCTGTACGCTAGTATAATATTATCTGTGGCTCAACAGAACAATTCTCAAATTCATGTTATTTCTCTCCCACAGCTCAACAGAACCTGTGATAACAGACGGTGACTACCTTCCCGACAACATCGAGGTGATGACTCCGATAATAGATGGATTGCGCCGCCTCTCCGAAGGCACCGTCGAGACCGAAAGCCACGACTCCGAACACGAGACCATGAAAACAACCTCGCGGCATTACTCTACGGACACGGCTAGCACTGACACATTCCAGACCAACGACAGCAGAGAGTACATAGAAAGAGCCAGAAAGACAAGCAAAACTGAGTCTTCTGACCTCTCTTCTCTAAGAAACTTATCTACAAATGGCTTGATGATGTTCGATCCACTTGTCATTAACGCCGTCTCAGCCTCAACTAGCGATTCGAATAGGCAAATTCCTGATCATGATCTAGTGACGTCATTAAACGAACAGGTCACGGAAATAGCCGATCGTCTTTCGTCTATTGCCGCCAGTGACGTAGATATCTTGGATCACAATCAAATGCATTCGTTCTCCACAAACGATATGCCCACGTTGATATCGACGGAAGATGCCGAAGCGTTCGGGTTTTCAGGACCGAGGAATGAACAGTTAAGCTGTTTGCCGTCGACAAGTCACGGGTATCTGATACCCAATGCGATCAGTCACGATCCTGCTGTACTGTCCTCTCTGTCGCACAATAACTCCGCTGTATTCAACCAAGAAGATGATGCAGGCAGTGATATAAACAGTGCAATGCTTAATTCTGATCTCCCTCTCATAATCCCAGATAACATTGACGCGGACATTGTGAACACTAATATATCGATTGCCAACGCGAACTTAAGTTCACTACTACTAACCAACGAGGAATACAACACTCTAGCAGAAGAAACCGCGGATGGTGATAACACCAGTTTCCATTCAGCAAAAATGACGTTAGACAGAGAGGACGAAAGGGTTAAGTTTATGTTAGGTTATGAAAGCGAACACGAATCCCCAGTCGATTCCGGCGTCAGTACTGAGAACACTAGCTTAGACAGATCTCCCGACACCGACCAAATTAAAGACATCAAGGATATCAGAGACAATCACTTCATGCAACAAAACAGGGTACTAAAGAGTCCGGATGCGGAGACAGACGATGATAAACACACCAAAAACACGCTAGAAAGTTCCTTTTCCGATGTAAATAATGATAATGACGTTACTGTAAATATTAATTACGTAGAAGACGATAGTAGTAAGAACGAGGCGGGATCATCGTCGGTTATGGATAAGGTTATAAATAGGTTAAGTTCTGATGAGGAAGGTCTGAATGAGGCGACGAATGTAAATAGTAACGTAAATAGTGAAGCTAGGAGAGTACTGTCAGATTGGGGGGCGAATGCTGGTGATGAAGACTATAGAACCATCGACGAAGTGATCACAGAGTTGAGAAGGCATAGAGAAGGAGATAAGAAGATTAGTTCGCTAGTTGAAGAAGACAATAATGTTAGTTCTAACGTCGATGTGGGACCGTCGCAGTCCCGGCCGAAGAAGAGCAGAAAGACGAACGCTAAGAGTAAAAAGAAGAAGAGTAAGATATGGTCGCCCGGGATGGTGATACTCGATAACCGGTCGGCGCAGAACCAGAATAGTCCGCTGAGATTGAATTTGGACCATTTTGTTGATGAGAGGTGAGTTGTAATCTTTTGTATATAGGTTGATATTGTAAAGCACAATCACATAAACTTATTGACAGATCTGACTGGTCGATATAATAATAAGTGAACTATGATTTTTCACAATTTTGTTAGGTACCTTATATATGAGAAGTTTTTGGTGGGTTTTTCTCGAGTGAAGTTCAGTGGCTGTTTTAATTATTTGCTTATTGATTCCTAGTGGATATTGTGATGTAAAATTGGTGTAGTTTTGTGTCTCAAGTGTCTAACGCAACTGGACATATGTGGATTCATTGAAACAGGTGCAATCTCGGTAAAATGAAGATGAGAATTTTATTGTAGTATTGACTACCTCAGCGAAGTTTGCCGGGCAGGCTTACTCGACACATTTGATGCCAAATACTGCAAAAAACATTAGAATGTGTTACATCTATATTCTAATGGAAAAATAAATAAAAATACACTACTGATGACTAGGCAGCATGGTCTCTGACCTGAGCCAGTTCCAAAAGGAAAAAAAAGTATTTATTTTTGTTTTCTATTAAGCGATAGGGTTATTTTATTTATTAACAATGAATATTGTGTGGTTTCAGCGGCACATCATGTGGGGCTTCAGAATGCGCGGACGACGAACAAATAGCGCTCGCGTTACAAGCGCAAGAGCTCGCTGCTAGGCAACATGCACGCGGGAAGTTTAAGTATGTATTTAAGCTTAATATTATCGACATCATCATGATCATCAGCCTTTTAATTTTCCCACTGCTGGGGCACAGGCCTCCTCTCTGTGTGAGGGTGTGGGCCGTAATCCACCACGCGGGCCCAATGCGGATTGGTGGATGTCACATGTCTTCGAATTTTTGGTTCTAGGACATGCCGGTTTCCTCACGATGTTTACCTTCACCGTTTTGACAGCAGTGGTGATGAAATAATTTACACAAAGTAAAGCGCCTGCCTGGGTTTGAATTCACGACCTACAACTTGTAAGTCGCGGCCAGTACCACTGGGCCGCCACTGCTGTTATCGAAATAGAACCTGTGTATGGATGTGGATGGCTATAAGAGTAGACGAATGCCAAAGAAACGATGGTTGGACTGTGTGAAAGAGGATATGGGTAAAAAGGGGGTGACTACAGAGATGACTACTAACTCTAGAGTACGGAAAAAAAGACATGTTGCGCCGACCCCAAATAAATTAGAATAAGGGCAGGAGAATAATGATGATTATCGACATAGAACCTACTTTTGAAAATACATTGGGTATACAGGGTGTAACGGAAAGGTGTGGTCATATTTAAAGACCGGTTCTCCCCATGGATATGAACAACTTTCTCTAAGAAAAAATAGAAAATTCCCAAAAATAATTTTGTACTTTCCATACAAAGTTATCATCAGCTGATCAATATTTGTATGGGAGGTAATATTTTTTTTTGAGAATTTCGTCAGGTTTTCTTGAAGAAAGTTGATCATATCGATGGGCACATGCAGTTCTTAAAATATGACTACACCTTTCCGTTACAGCCTGTATAACGTCCCTGACGTTTAATAATTTCTTATGCTCACACTGAGTTCATTTTTTGTGTAGTCAATAAAGATCTACATTATTGTATTGTATAACCTAGCCTTTTCCTAAATATGTTGGGGTCAGCTTCCAATCTAACCGGTTGCAGCTGAACACCAGTATTTTACATGGAACGACTGCCTATCTGTCCTTCACAACCCAGAAACTGGCGAAAACGATACTCCTTGGTAAGGCTGGTGTCAGATTTTCGAGCTTTTGACTACCCGTAACGACTGTCAAATAACTTCTTTCGCTCTGGGTTGAGCGGGAGGGCGGGTCAAACTTACTGACTAAAACCCACCATTGTGTCTTTAGTTGCCTATGCCAGGGGCCACGGTGACTAATCGATCACTCTCGCGGCCCCGACTGCGGTACTTTCCGAAGCACAAAGGAGTCTTGGTTTGTAATGGACGGTTACCCACCCACGAATCGACCTCGGCAAGCGTTGCTTAACCTTAAAGATCGACGCGTGTGTCTATTATTACTCAGCCACGACTTCCTATAACCTACAAATCTGCCTAGCCTTTTCCCAAATGTCGTAACCGGATGCAACATGAAGCGACTGCCTATCTGACCTCCACAACTCAGTAACTGGGTAATACGATACCCCTTGGTAAGACTGGTTGTCAGACTTTCAGGCTTCTGACGACCTGTAACGACTGTCAAAGATTCACGATTGACAGCCGGGACCAACGGCTTAACGTGCTTTCCGAGCCACGAAGGAGTCTCGGTATGGAAAGATGGTCACCCATCCATGGGCCAATCCCGGCAAGGGTAGCTTAGCCTGATGGATCGACCCGTGCGGCTGTTATTACTTTAGCCACGAGCTCCTCGACGTCCTATGACCTACAGGGGACGTAAAAAAAAAAAAACATGACTGACTAAAAGTGAATGTCGTTCACCTCTGCTTTCGCCTTTTTTATCATTGATAGGCGGGCGCTATAACACTATCTCACCTGATGATAAGTGGTGATTTGGTCTACGTTGGAGCATGCTTGCCTACAAGTAACCTATTCACTCTTGACTTAAAGACTCCCTACATATAACACTAATCAGAACGGTATATAAAACAAAATCAATGTAATAACCATAAATAAAGTCGGTGTCAAAAAACTAAGACATAAAACCAGAAACACCGATTTCCGAAATTAAAGTTATTTTGCACTTTTTTTGGAAGTCGGTTCTATTTTTTTGTAAAAAAGTTTTTTTTGTTTAGCACAATTATATCAATATCTATGAAATGTTCATTGTATATTTGCGTGAGACGCCGAAGGGGTGCACGTTTTTCTCCGTAAATCACGTTTCACGTTTACTGCATATAACGTAATTTAACTAATCATTGAAAAAACTTCCAGATCAAGCGAAGACCTAATCCACCGCCTATTCGTCTGCATAGCCGGGGTGGCGGACCAGTTACAAACGAACTTCGCAGCAGATCTCCGCAACATTCTCAAGTCCGTGTTCCTTATGAACCAGTCGCCCGACCCTCCGGAACCAGTCGAAGATAAACCGCCGGCCATTGAGTATGAGGCGACGGAAGATCAGGTCATACAAAATGGTAAGTTGTTCTTTTTTACACACTTATATTATCTGCACTTGTACCTAACTTACTATGTAAACAAATCTTAGAAGTTAAATTTGACCCCCTTTCCGAGTAAGCTGAAATTTTGTGTAATGACAATGCATGCTTAGCTAAGTGACGTCATTCTAAATCCGATATGGCAGACTCCCAAAGATGGCGGACTAGTTATTTTGTATGCATTTCCATGTTATATTGGGTATCATATAAAAGGGTTTGCTGAGAACAGAGAACACAAAATAAAAAAGTAAAGTGCTTATTCTGTTTTTTTAACTGCAAAAATTAAAAAAAAATTCTACTTCACTTGTAACTATAAAAACATCTGGTTTCCGATTAAGCTGAAATTTTGCGTACATTTTCAGTCTGAATGACAATGCATGCTTAGCTAAGTGACGTCATTCCAAATCCAATATGGCAGACTCCCAACCAAAGACTAGTTATTTTTTATGCATTTCCATTATATTATCAAATGAAAGAAGAATACGAAAAATAAAATGACGTCACTATTAATTTAATATGGCGGACTTCTAAAAATGGTGCACTAGAAGCATGTTTTTTAGTTTTTTTTTAACTATAATATTTTATATGTTATTGACTTACGTTGCACGTGCGCCTGCGCAAGTTTTAGCGTACAGCCTCAGTCATACTCCCGCTGTCGAGCGTCAACAGCGCGCAGCTACCGAGGTCACCGTTTCAGTAAACCTTTTGACCGCCACACATTGAGCGTTTTTCCGGGATTCGTCGAGCTTCATTGACTCGGCGCTTTTCTGATGGTCGCCATTGTTGGTTCTGGCTCTCAGGTGTTGCAATGATTGGAAATATATAGTGTGGCGGGTTTATTCCAACCAATAAGATAACAGTGTCTTGTGTTCCTGTTGGTTAATGAGCTTGGGCCAAAGTTATACCCCAGGGCCAGAGTAATGGCTCAATTACACCTTCCGATTTCAAGGGACCCAATTTAGGAAACGGGAAGGTGTAATAGCAGTTAGAGCAGTTAGTGTCCGATTTAGTGAGATTGAAAGGTCCAGATTTGACTTCCTAAATTGTGTACGATTTAGGATAGTGTAATCGCATCACTCCGATTTAGAGCTAAGTGTTGCCAATTTAGCGACTTTGTCGCAGCAAATGGGCTATTAGTATTTATGTGTGTGTTTAAAATAAAATAAAATTTCCCAAAGTCCCTTTCCCAGAAAAAAAACCTGAGTCCGCTCTTTTTATTTTTAGTCCGCTCCTGGTACTCGTAGAATCAGTTTTTAAGAGACTTTATAGCGACTTTTGATATTCTGTCTAGCGACTCGAATTTGTAAGAGTTGACAACACTACCGACTTAGGAGCTCAATTTAGGATAGTGTAATCGCTCGCTTCCTACTTCGTAGTTGTTCCTAAATTGGGTCCCTTGAAATCGGAAGGTGTAATTGAGCTTAAATCCGACTTTACAGTACATTGATGTTTTAGCGTGGTGTTGGTGTACGCCAAAGCGTTTTATTTTATGGCGGCCAAAAGGTTAAACGGTCGATCTATAATTTCGACTTTTTGTACCTTAATATTTTTATTAATCTTCTTTTTATTAAATTTGCATGCTATATTAAGGCAGAATGTACATGGATCCTATTATTTAATTTAACAACATATTTTTATTTATATATTCTATTATATTCTTAATCTATACATGACTTAAAGTAGTTAGTCAAGTCTCTGGTGTTATTTGTCTCTCTTTTTTCCAACTTATAAAACTGAAACAGTAGTCTTCAAAATCGATATCAACGTTTCCAGGCAGCTCATTCGACAGCGTGTATTCGGCAGAGGAAGTGTACGCGGACAGCACGTCGGACTCGACGTCGGACGGGAGCGCTCGGCTGGCGCGACGCAACACGGTGAACGCGTCCGACCGCGTCGAGCCGCCGCCGCGCACTGACGAGCGCCGCAAGTCGCACGACGCGCCCGGGAACCTGCAGGCGTCCGTGTCGACCGGAGACCTCACTTATAGGTAGGTTTGTCACACTGCTGGGCATAGATCCGCTGGGGCCGATGTCTGCCGGGGTCGCGGCTGTGATTGAAAGAGACCGCGGTCCTAGCACAGGCAATTAAAGGAACACTTGTGAGTTTTAGTCAGTAAGAGTCTGACACGCCCTCCTTCTCCACCCAGAGTGGGAGAAGTATTTGATGATTTCGCAAACAAAATAAATGAGGAGACACACCCGCGACCCTGGCAAACACACACGCCATTTTTTGTTGTGGAAAATCATCCTATGATTTCTCCCGCTCTTCGTGTCAAATTTTTACTAACTAAAACCCTGCGCTGTTTCTTCCTTGCCTGAGTGCCCAGGGGCGCGGTAACTTTTTTACGAATTTATCCGCAAACCACACCCGCTACCCTGGCAGACACCCGCGATCTTGGCAGACACACCCGCGGCCCTGGCAGACACACCCGCGACTCTGGCAGGCACATCCGCGACCGTGACACACACCCGTGAACCTGGCGGAAACATCCGCGACCGTGACACATACCCGTGACCCTGGCAGACACCCGCGACCCTGGCAGACACATCCACGACCCTGGCAGACACACCCGCGACCCTGGTAGACACACCCGCGACTCTGGTATACATACCCGCGATCCTTGCAGACACCCGCGACCCTGGCAGACATACCCGCGATTTTTTGGAGTGGGGAATCGTCCTATGACTTCTCCCGCTCTTCGTGTCAGACTTTTACTGACAAAACCCACCCCTGTTCTATTGATGAGTGCCCAGGGGCGCGGTATCTCAGTTACGAATTTATCCGCGAACCACACCTACGACCCTGGCAGACTGTAAAAGCCTAAATATGTTATTTCCAGCAGTTCGGAGCGCGCGGTGGGTCCGGAGCGCCTGCCGGAGTGGGTGCCGGACATCGCGGCGCCGGCCTGCATGCGATGTGCCGCGCACTTCACCGCCTTCCGACGCCGCCATCACTGTCGCAACTGTGGTACGTATCCTACTAATATTATAAATGCGAATGTTTGTATGTTTGTGTTTCTATCACGCAAAAATGGCTGAAGGAATTCGAATGAAATTTCGCACACAGATAAACAGGGTGTAACGGGAAGGTGTGGTCATATTTTTAGAACTGCATCTGCCCATCGATATGAACAACTTTCTTCAAGAAAATCCGAGGAAATTCTATTTTATAAATTATTGATCAGCTGATGATAACTTTGTATGGAAAGTCCAATTTTTTTTTTTGGGAATTTTCTATTTTTTCTTAGAGAAAGTTGTTCACTTCCATGGGCAGAACCGGCTCTTAAAATATGACCATTAACCTGGATTAAAACATAGGCTACTTTTACCATGCAGGCGAAGCCGCTGGCAGAAGCTAGTTATAAATAAAATTTTCTGTAGTTGAAAAAAATCTAAAAACACATTTTTTTTTAACCGACTTCGTAAAAAGAGGAGGTTCTATGTTCGACTGTATCTATGTTTTTTTTTTTATTTATGTTCACCGATTTCTCAGTCAGTTGTGAACCGATTTTCAAAATTCTATTTTTAACCGAAAGAATCCATCCCGAGGTGGTCCCATATACATTTTATCGAAATTGCTTCAGCGCTTTTTGAAAAACTGAACAAAAACGAAAAATATATGAGGTTCTGGTTTCCTCCAATTAAGAGTATGTTTAAATTCCACGTTCTATGTTATTGGAGTTTTTAGTTCTGGGGTATAAGAACTAAAAAGTGAACAATAAAAAACTATTTTACAAAAATTCTTTTCAGCAAAACATTTCATCTGATACCAATATCATGGGAACGCATACAAAATAACTAGTCCGCCATCTTTGGAAGTCAGCTATATTGGATTTAGAATGACGTCACTTAGCTAGACAAACTAAACGTATACGCAAAGTTTCAGCTTAATCAGAAACCAGGAAGTGGGTCAAATTTAACTTCTAAGATTTGTTTTTATAGTTAGTTGACTAGTGAAGCTAATATAAGTGTGTTAAATAACTCATACACAGACTATACATACATAGACTTATTACATCAGATCATTTTCCGTAGCAGTCCGGACTCTGCATTTGTCCCTAGTTAGTGGAATTAAGCTAGTTTACCCTTCTGCGTGTGACTAGTGTTAATCATAACTGAATTGTGACTATATCGTACGCATATCGTACGCTTCTCTCTACGAAGAACCGTATTATAATTTTGTAAGTCTTTAATGGGCACCGACACAAAAAAACAGCTTTAAGCCTCAATAACACTACTCAATTTCAAGGGAGCCAATTTAGGAACACTCTAACTAGGAAGTTGGAAGCTAGCGATCACACTACACTAAATCGGACTTCTAAATAAGAATTCTAAATGAAAGTCCAGTGTTGCCAACTCCTACAATTTCGAGCCGCTAGACAGAATTTATACATTTTTGAAGAAGTGTCGAATTAACAAAGAATGTATGTATGTAAATTGTTTTGATTTGTACTCAAAAGTTATCACATAAGTCGCTAAAACATTTTTGTCGTCAAATCTTATTTTTTGTAGCTAAAACTTAAACAAAAGTCGTCATGTCTAGCGGCAAATTCTATATCGTAGCGATGCGATTACGCTACCCTAAATCGTAGACAGTTTAGGAAGTCAAAAATCTGGACCCTCCAATCTCACTAAATTGGACTCTAAACTGCTCTAACTGCTATAGGGAGCGTGCAGGAACTATAGAGGGCGCCACATAAATGTCAATGTCAAGTATTTCTATAGTACAAGTTGCGAATTTCACTCAATAGATGGCAGTCTACGTTCCGCGTGCTGCATGTGTACATGATGCGTGTGTGTATATATATATATGACAAAAAAATTTCAATGACAAGTTTTTATATGGTAAAAGTTTCGAATTTACTCCACTAGATGACACAAACTACGCCGTGCACGTTCCCTATTACACCTGATTTCCTAAATTGGCTCCCTTGAAATTGGATAGTGTTATAAGCGCTTTAAAATACCTCCAAATTAACACCAACCATTCACCCTCACAGGCAAAGTATTCTGCGCATCTTGCAGTTCAAACTCCATCCCCTTGCCGCGCTACGGGCAGCTGAAGCCTGTCCGCGTGTGCGACGAGTGCTTCCGCGCCATCGCCGCCCACTGCCGCCGGCCGCACACCTCGCAGCACCGGTGAAACTTTGTACTCTATTACCTTACCCTCTCTATGAAATCAGAATTCGAGATAATTAATCCATTGTGCGTACAGCTAAGGAGTGGAATAAGGTATTCTCCTGTGTTTAACAAAAATCAATATTTTATATGAAACAGAATGTTCTATTTCTGCAAACAGCATCGAAATTTGTTATTAAATGAAGCAGCAATTAGGATTTCAAATACTGGCTTGAGATGGAAGCGCCAGGGTAGCCCGCGAAATTCAAATTTTCTTACGTTTTTGCAATTTGCAGGTCAGTATTGCAGAAAACGTAAGAAAATTTGAATTTCGCGGGCTAGGATGGAGCTTTCACCTTAAGGCCCTGCTAACGGCCAAGTGGCGCCCTCATTGAATAAAAAATCGTAGCATAGCATATCCAAAGTAGTAGGCAAAAGTAATACTTTTGCCTACTACTTTGGATACGAAACATTTTGAGACGTGTTTTAACAACGTAAAAATACTTTATCCTCTTTGTAACAAACGTGACGTTGGCTTCTTTAATATTTATTTTCTGTGCTATGCTACGATTTTTTATCAATGAGGGCGCCACTTGGCCCTGGGAAGAGTGGGAGCGTGGTGGGGACATCTTGCTATCTCTTTTGTACGCGCGTAACCTAATTGTGGTGACATCACACTAATGTGTGTGCATCCTAATTATATTATTTGACAGTTTCCCCTTCCACAAGATTTGAAAGGTTTCTAACTTGCTTAATTTTGAACAGATTTGTAAAATTTCAGTTTTTCGATTTTGGTTAAAGTAACTTTTTGATGTAAATAATAAAAACAATTGAGTCAGATACCCTATTCCCTGCCAGAGTCTGTGTTTCCTGATAGGTACAACCTGGGAGTCGAAAGTGAATAGGTTACTTCTAGGCAAGCGGGCTCCATCATCGCTTACCATTAGGTGAAATAGTGGTCAAACTCAAGCCAATCAAAGATAAAAAAAAATAACAACAAACTCTATCTTATAAGTGATAAAGTTCAAAACCCATTGCAACCAATACTCTTTTTAGGATCTTTTGACAAATTGCCACTTGAAAGCCGACTTAGTGATGGATTGAATATTATCTGGAATTATGAATTCAAGTTTATGTAAAGTTACTTGTTAGTGTCGTTAATGAGTAGAAATGTCAGTGTGTATACCTTTGATGGACGAAGTGAGATTGTCCTTAAAATGTATGGAAATATGCTAGTTGAATCATATTAAAGTTTGTTAGAAAAAAATGGATCTAGTAAAATACATAAAATCTTTTCTCTATCCATAATTCGCGAATCGCCGACAGAAAGTACCTAAATATTCAATTCCTTGGTCGGGCACTCGCCTCTTTTCACATTTTCCATTTACCATGAGTACCCGTAGTTCTGCTCAACCCTCCGGGAAATGCAGGTGTGAATCTCATACAACTGGCGCTTATACGCTTTAATGAGCGTAATAAGTAACTTTGCTTAGGGTAGCTAGTGTTGATCTGTACAGTAATTGTTTATTAGTTAGTGTTTTCTGATTTGCTGTATGTGTACCTTAAATGGAATAGGACAACGCAAGGGTTAAAAGATTTGTAGCGACATCTATGCAGCCACTTACTAACTACTAAAAGAAGTGACGTCACAGAAATTCTACATCGAGATGTCAAAGTTTGCCGCGCGATTTAAAAATATACAATAGACAAACAACACACTAGACATAACACTCGTCTGGTCGGAGGATCCTCCCTTTTCAATGGAGGTTTGCGGGAGTTTATACCCTGTGCCGCATTCCTCTTTAGATGATTTGAGCAACAAGATGAGTTTGAGACACGGATTTAAATTGTATACACGTCTAAAAACCATTTGCTTTTGAAAGGTAAGAGGATCAGCAATATCAGTGCCTCCTTATACAGACTTACAGTCTCTCAGACTAACAGAGTGGCGACAGCTTAAACCGGTCGCTGGGCGATCTGCAGTTTCAATTTCAATATAAAATTGACATTCGCCGTACATGGACCGCTCAAGCAGTTTATTTTCAGTTGCGGGTAAAAAGTCGAGTTTCGATTTGCTGCCGGCAGTAAAGAGCTGCTCGACCTGCTATATATATGGAGGGCCGCCTTAGGGGCATTACCTGCATTTTGAAAAAACGTTCGCAGTCTAATCTCAGTATTAAAAAAATTGTATAGCTATGTTTTTACCGTGGATGTAGGTTGCGAGTAGAATATGAACGTTCATAAGCAAGGCCTTCTGTTGTCAAATCTCAAATCAAGTAATTTAAATGGCTGGTGTTATTTAATTTGAGATTTGATTTTTGCCTTTCAAAGACTTGGTGGTAGAGTGATTTAGAAGTCGTGTCTTGCATCTATCTTTCCATAGCTACGCTTCTAGCGAGTCTCGGAACACTATTGTAAATCAAGTTGTTATCACAATTATTCTGGTGTTAGTTTCGTTATACGGCAGGTTTGTGTGTTGCCGATGTGGGGTATTATGTCAGTTAGCATAAGGTTGCGTTTCTAATGAAGTGGAGACAAGGGGAAACTTGCTGTAGTCGTCCAATCCGCTACTTTGTGTCTATATCCTCGACTATCGATTAGTCGATTACTGCACATCTCCGCTCCGCTCTCCTTTACTTCAGTGAAAACACACTCAACCGCGCAATGTGGTCTTTGTATATTACTTTCTGGGATGGCTGGTTTACTCTTCCATTTAGTCTGTCCACTATAAAAAACGAAGTTAACACCAGACTTCTATATTTTTTATAATGTCTGATTTGTTTTATACTAATAGAAATTTATTTATCAGACGAAATGTGTTATTGTGTTCGAAATATTAAAAAAAAACATTATTGACTTAACTTTCTCCCTTTATATTAAATGTTTCGTCCAATATTATATAGTGTATTTTACAATCCTTGAAATGTTATTCCAAAATACACTTTATAACTTTCTTACAAGGTGTATATTTGAATTCAAGTTAGTTTGGTTACTGTTTTGTTTATTATCCTGTAGTAGTACTGATATTTTGCCTATGTTATGCCATTTTTTACTGCTCCGGGATGAGAAACAAAATGTTATTCAAAAAGACTGTTTACGTTCGAATATATGCTGAGTAGGGTCTCCAAACTTGTTGATAGCAGTGTTATATTATAGTTATAGGAATAAAAAAATATGTATAGTTTGTTTCATATTGACTGATATAAAGTTCGTGTAAGGAATTTCCATATTTTGTTAGGTAGCTCTCTAAATATTAATGTTGTTGCTACGTGTTTTATTATAACATGTTGTTATGCTTGCAGACTCCACTTTGAATTTAAATATGCTTTTTTTATCTATGTCAGTAGGAAGTAATATTGTCATCGAAGAATCTGTCTTCCATTCGCTGAATATAAGTAGATTTAACAGCTGTAGTGTGTCTATGTGTTTTGAAAAAGTTCGCCTTTTCTTAAAGGAGCTCAATGAACAATTTCGATCTTTCCTTGAATTGTTATAGTAGTCTCACTATTCCGGCAGTATTCAAAACCAGGGGAAGGTAATTTGAATGTTCGGATTACTGGCTTGTATATAAAAGTACATGATAATTGAAATAAAGCATTTTAGAATGTCCTAATTTAATACGGGACTAAGCGGTGGAGTAGGCCTAGGTGGAGGGTGCCATACTAAGTGCCTTTTTACACGTGCCGGTTGCCGAGTAGCCGGTGCCGATTGTCCGGTAAAAATTAATAGTAAATTACGCCGGTACGTGTGAAAGTTAACTATACTTCGCTGCCGGACACCCGGCACCGGCTACCCGGCAACCGGCACGTGTGAAAAGGCTGGATTTGTGAGACTACTGTATTCATCGCCAGGTCGCATCAAAAATGTACGTCTCTGAGTTTAAAAATCATTGTCTTCCTAATTACTCATAATTATTAAGAAACACGACCATCACAATCCGCCTCGTCCATGATATTATTTTATTTGATAAATAAGCATGGCATTTAAATTAATAATATTTAGTAATTGTGGCATTGTAACAAAATTATTGGGCTCTGCAAGCAAAACTTCGACGCCCCAAAATAAATAAAGGAAATTGTTTCGTTTATAGATTAGTTAGGGACATTCGAAAAGTATATTTTTAAGAGTACTATTGTCTGATTGAATTTTTAGGTCATTACTTTATTGAGTATGGCGTAGTGTTGTGACAGAAATGTAGTATACGATATGACACTGACAAAGATCTATCTTGTCTATGCGACATCTCTGTCCCAACCCTACGATCTACGATCTTAATATTAATCTACGACTTTAAATAAAAAAATAAAACTTTAAAAAGATTCCATAATTTTTATATCCAACACTTTAGATTTTTAAGCATTCTTTTAATGTTAAGGTTTAACGTTGAATGTTTGTAAATTTTGTAAAGGCAATGAGTGTACCCACATACCCATAGATTTTGTATATTGCAAAAGGTGAATATGATAGCTATTTTCAAAAAATGTTATAAGTGATAGGTATATGATATTTTAACGTGTAAATAAATTTCGTTATTAGCTATCAATCGTTTTATTTTTTCACTAGCTTTTTCCCACGTCTTCGCTTCTGTTGTCTATCCCACAGGCACCGTGAGATTTTGGGGTTCCGAACCTCAAAATGAAATAAGGAACCCTTATAGGATCACTTCGTTGTCTGTATGTCTGTCGGTCAAGACCCTTTTTCACAGGTATGCGTGGAGGTATCAAGTTGAAATTAATATGAAATATACTTGAAAACTCCAAGGGATTGGCAGACCAAAGGTCTGTAATCCCTGTTAAACTTCTAAGTCAATGCAATCAAAAGAAACGGCCGCTTATGCCGCATATTTTGACACTCGCTCAATACCTATAATTAAATTAAGGTACTTCCCGTTGAATCATGAAATTTGGCAAGAAGCAAGGTCTTACAGCGTAAGTAAAGGAAAAAGTCCGAAAACAAACATTTCACCTCTTTAGTTACGAGTTTAGGCCAATAATATTGCTGCTGAAAACCACGGCGGACAAGCAAAATTAAAAATCGAAGTAATTTAAAAAAAAATACATTTCGCAGTGCTGCATCACCTTACAAGGTGATCAATGCGAATAGTACTATTGAGATTACAATGTCGATAACTTAGTATCAGCGCTACGCTATCCGCCAGTTTTATATTATCTGTGGTATCAGATAAAGAGTTGGTATGCGAGTGTCAATATCAAACATTTTCCAGTAAATAATAAGCCTTTGCAGACGATAGTCCACCACATCATGCCGATAGTTATTCACAAAACTGACGTCAGTCCACCGGCCAGAGCGACCTTGATAATCATCGACATACTGGGGCTTGAAGTTGAAACTCGTGAAGTAAACCTACCAACAAGAGACCAATTCAAACCTGAATACTTAGAGAAGAACCCACTACACTCAGTACCGCTGCTAGAAGATGACGGCCTAGTCCTATCCGACAGCCATGCAATCATGATGTATCTAGTAAACAAATATGGAGAAACACAACAGACTCTGTACCCTAAAGATGTTATCGCAAGAGCGATAGTCGATCAACGCTTATTCTTCGACGCGTCGATACTCTTTCCTAGATTGCGGGGTGTTATATATAGTCTTGTAAAATTCAGAGCGCCGGGAATCACGGATGAGCAAGTTGCTGATATTATTGAATGCTATGATGTTACGGAGAAGTATTTAGTAAAGGAGTATATCGCTGGCAGTGA
The DNA here is from genome assembly GCA_951329385.1 of Polia nebulosa. NCBI lineage: Eukaryota > Metazoa > Arthropoda > Insecta > Lepidoptera > Noctuidae > Polia > Polia nebulosa. Next base: position 15,424,697 of record OX589610.1, on the reverse strand, counting down.
ACTGACTCTTGCTGATATATCGTGTGTGACTACATTGTCGTCGTTAGATTGTATTGTTCCAATTGATAAAAAGTATGTGAAGCTGCACGGCTGGTGGGGACATCTCAAGAGGGAAAGTTGGTACCAGAATTTCAACGAACCCGGCCTGAACATATTTGGTCCTTTTATGAAACAGTTTTTGTGAGCAAGAATTTTATGAGCTGTGTTGTGTGTGTGTGTGATGTGTACCTTTAAGAGTGCCCAAGTCGGTAGTGCATTTCAAAATATCCATTTTTTTTGTCTCCATACAGGGCTAGATATTGGCAAAATAAATTGATATATATTTTTGGTTTGTTAATACACCATGAAATAGTAAAGTAATCGCCATACTATGTTTCTATGGAAGAATGACCGACTAGGGTAATTTAGACTATTTAAATAGCTATGCCTAGGGGTAGCGGATAAATTCTGAAAATGAGTTACCGCACCTTTGGGCACTCAGGCAGGGAAGGAACAGGGGTGGGTTTTAGTCAGTAAGAGTCTGACGAGCCCTCCCGCTCCACCCAGAGCGGGAGAAGTCATTGGATGATTTCCCACCCCACAAAAAAGAGGGTAATTTAGACACGCCAATGAAAAAGATTTTTTTTTTACAAAATGAAAAGTTTGATACTTATAGGTTATCGCAGTTATTGATATTTATGCGATTGAATAACTAAGTTTGTATGTAAATAAAATGCTAAAAACAGTGCTAGTTTTTTTAAATTAAATTGCTTAGGCATCGTCGACTTCCATCAACAATTTTGATTTTGCTTCCCAAAACTCAGAGATGGGAGGATCGTATAGTTTCGGGTATTTTTTAGGCTTAAGTTAAAACTTGATCTTGTTTTAGGTTCAGAATTTAGTGTATTTCTCAAAAAAAAATTTTTCCAATTCATCGTCACAGGATAGCGATTTTTTTTAAATCGGTTAAGAGGCGCAACTCATTTATTACGCTGTTTGGTAGCTTGAATCCCCAATCGTAAAAATAACTGTGTCATTTACCTATTTATTATTTCGTGTATTCATTTGTTTCATATTACATTATATTTTTAAATATTTCAATTAAAAAAAAGTAAAAAAAAAACATTTAAAAATATAAAAAATAGTATCACACCGGTATCGGGAACAGGGTCCAAACTACCGTCGGTCAGGGCTCCAGAGAGAGGAACCGCCTGACAATGCGAGCCGTGTCCAGAAGTACTGCTTTCTGAATCAAGCCCTTGCTCCAACCGCCTAACGAGAGCCTCCTGAGATGTTGGTCGAGGCTCGTGGCTATTAAGCCATTGGCTGACACGACTATCGGTACAATGATCGCTGAGTCCACATCCGCCATGTCGACAACCTCGCGAGCCAAGTCAATAAACTTGATTTATTTATCTTTCTCGGCTTTCACGAGGTTCTCGTCATGTGGGACGGTAATGTCAACAATCATTGCACGCCTCTCGATTCGGTCCATCACCACTATATCAGGCTTATTGGCTACAATAGTCCTGTCAGTGATGATGGACCGATCCCAGTACAATGAGATATGACCATTATCGAGAACTGGGTTGGGCGCAGATCTGTAGTACGGCACTTCCGATTCCACAAGAGAGTACTTCAGAGCAAGTTGCTGATGGATAATCCTGGCTACAAGGTTGTGCCTATGCAAGTACTCACCGTTAGCCAGACGAGAACAACCAGAGATTATGTGGCGGATTGATTCTCCCGGACGATGACATGCCCGACATATCCGGTTTTATTATTATTATTAAGGTTTTCGACATCGGAAAACGAGTTAAGGAACTTAAATGGAGCTGGGCAGGACACCTGGCTAGGCGCGGTGATGATAGGTGGAATAAGGCGGTGACAGAGAGGCGTCCAAGGACTGGAAGGAGAAATGTTGGTCGTCCGGTAGCGAGATAGGCGGATTATATTGTAGCCATCGCGGGTTTTTAAAAAAAAGCTTTATGTTATATCGCGGATAGGATATAGATGAGACTGACACACAGTGAGTATAATAATAATATGCTGACACGTATTTTATCAATCGAAGTTTTTTTGTTAAGTACGTCTATAGTTGCTGTCCAGTTTAAAATTTCTTCTTTTTTTTAAAATTAATTATTCACGCACTTGCTTTTCCAAGTTACTTTTGAAATTGGAAGAATAGTCGACATTGGCTCTACTTGCCATCAACAAAAAATAGAATAGAACATGTTGACACAGGAGCGTGATGCTGACACAGGAGCGTGAGTCCTCCTTTGCGTTGCGCAGTCTGGTAAAAATAAGGCGTCTTTCAAGACATTTAATCTGAAAAATATAATTACTTCATTCTTTGGTTGGCTGCACATTTTAAATTGATTTTAGAAACATGTCTCGGAAAACCTTTTTATGTGAATATGTCGCGATTGAGTAAAAAGTCAAAAAGTATGATAAATAAATGTTTTATGTTTTTCTACATTTGTTTAATTAGCTTTAAAGTTAAGTATTCTAAGATACTTTAATGATAATTACTCAATAATTGGAACTTAGATTTTTTTAAAGGTTTACTAACTTATGGCGAGACTTATCAGTTGTAACTTTACCATACCTACAGTTTGCATGTGTGATCGGAGAATAACAAACGGAAAGATAGACCACGGAAGAAAATATGTGGTGAGTTTTAAAACAATTTTTTGGTTAAAAGTTCTACAACTCTGTGATACTCGTTTAGGTATAGAAACGAGCATCAGCCTGCACCAACGCCAGCGTGGTATTTTGATAAAACAGTCTCCCATATTCTCTTCAAGGGCTTGTACCTTGAGAACCGATTTCAATAAGGCGAAGGATAGATGATATTTCTTATAAACATAGATCGTTTTAGCGGCTTGGTTGTGAAAACGACAAATTGAGTTAATTTTGCGTGGGTCTAAGTAGGTTTAAAATATTACTTGCTGCTTTGAATGATAGATACTTGCTAATCTTGAAGAATGATATTTTGGTATGGCAATGTTGTGATTTAAAATAAGACGTGGTGACAAAAATTGAAAAAGAGTGCATGTTTAGATGGTTTGGTCATGTTGTGAGAATGAATGAAATGCATGCGACAACAAAAGGTATATCAAGGCAGACGTAAGTGGAACGCCTGGAGGGGTTATCCTACAAGGGCATACACAGATCTTATTGGAAAGCCAGAGAACTGAAAGGCCAGGTACGCACCTGGCCTTTAAATTTTCTGGCTTTCCAATTCGAATTTATCCTCGACCCCAGGCAGACTAGACACGCATCTAGACTGCCTGGGGTCGTGGATAAATTCGAAAGAGAGTTACCGCGGCCCTTGGCACAGGGAGTAGTCAGTAAAAGTCTGACATGCGCTCTAGAGTGGAGCGGAAGGGCGTGCGTGCATGACCAGAGGGCATAGTGTGAGTTTTAATGCACTTGAACGCGTTTACGTAAACGTACCTTATGTCAAATTGTATAGAAAGAAAAAAAAAAACTTTTTACAAAAAAAACTTTAATTTCGGAAGTCGGTGTTTGTATTTTTACTTCTTCGTTATTTGACACCGACTTCCGAAATTAAAGTTATTTATAAATTTTTAGTGTATTTTTTTTTAGAAGTCGGTTGTTTTTTTTGTAAAAAGTTTTTTATTTTTCACTTTTTAGTTGTTATACCCCAGAACTAAAAACCCCAATATAATGGAACGTGGAATTTAAACATTTGGAGAGCACCAAAACGTCATCGAGGTACACGTATTTTCCGTTTTTGTTCAGTTTCTCAAAAAGCGCTGAAGCAATTTCGATAAAATTTATATGGGACTACCACGGGAGTATATTCTTTCAGATGAAAAAAGAATTTTGGAAATTGGTTCACAACTGACGGAGAAATCGGGTAACATACATACAAAAAAAAAAACATACAGACGAATTGAGAACCTCCTCTTTTTGGAAGAAAAAAATTGTGTGTGTACTTTTTTTACACACACACTTTTATTTCTATAATGTGCGCACGTAAGAAGTTATACTTCTTTGGCGTAACAAGATATAAAACCAAACTGTCACAAAGTTTACAAAAGGAAAACAATCATTCTTCATGAACCACAGACTATAGCTAACTTCAGGGTGTCGGTTGTAGCCAACTTTAGGGTGTCGGTTTTTAGTGACGGTGTGCGCGCGCATCGTACCTAAAAATTTACTCTCATAATTTTTTCCTAACGCGTCAAAATAAGTATAACTTCAAAAAGAGGTTAACCCTTATTGTCACCACGCAGCGCTTATAAAGTTTTTGTACAAATTGAAGTTTACTTTAACTCGATCTAGTACGTTAAAAAAACTCACACTCGGGGTACTGATGTATGAACGTACATAAAGCAAAAGAAGTGCGTTATGATCGGTAGCAGGTGGCGTTCTATAGTTTTTGCTTAACCCCATGCGAAGAACGCGTGAGGTTATGTACGTATTGTATGTCTGCTTGCAGGTATACATCCTCAATTCGTTGTATTCTGAGAATCAACCAGAAGCTTGGCTTTGTGGAGGGGTTCTAGTTTCTACCACCCAAGTCTTGACATCAGCCGCGTGCCTGACTGAGGTCAGCCACATGTACGTGATAGCTGGGTACAAGAAATACGTCAGTAGCAAAAACATTGAGAAAGACAAATGTACTCGAACGACAAAACGAAAGATAGTCAAGATTTTTATTCCGAAAGGTGAGCTGTTTTATTTGCTGTATCATATGAAATTGTCGTCATATCCTGCCCTTTCCCGGAGGTCGCCACAACATGTTGACGCAATCGCGGATTTTGGGAGAGGGGTTACCATTGGCGCTAGCAGGATATTTCTGGGATGTGCATCTTCATCTTCATCATTTCAGCCGAAAGATGTCCACTGCTCCCTTAAGTGTCGCCACAACGATCGGTCCTGTGGTCTCGCAGTCATGTTATTCCCGCGACTTTCTAAAGCTGCTTCTTCCGATACGCGGTCGCAACTCCAGCATCATGCATGCATGCTCAGTTTCACATAATTACTTATATATGCTATTCTATTACTTGGAGTCTTAAATCTAATTCGCTCAAAACTAGTTAAACAGAAATGCTTTAGTCAGTGAGTGATTTCGGGGCCCTCCCCGAAATCACTCGCTGACTAAAGCATTTCTGCCATTTTCATCATTTTCATTTGCTTGCGAAAATGCTGAAATGCTGAAAATAATGCAGGAACACCGGGATCGGTCAACCTCTACGGTATTCCGAAGCGTGTTTGGCTTACGTTATCACTATTTTTACCCGAATGCGCGACGCAAAGGAGGGTAATGTGTTTATCAGCCTATTATTTGTTCCTTTGTGGTGCTCTCTAGCGACCAAACACGTGGGCCGATTTTGATAACTCATATGTCAATTGATTCGTCATAATCTTGCGAGTGTCACTAAAGACATGACAGTAATCAAAATTCAATATGTCGACAACCAGACGCCATATTGTGACACGATCATGTGGGGTATCAAAATAAAGGTTTCGAGGAGGTGATTTCAAAAATATAACTCACTAAAATGTAGAAAATAAAAAAAAATCAAAAAAACCGACTGCAAAAAATAACTGAAAAGTCCCAAAACAAGTCGCTTTGCACTTGTTACTTCGCATGAAATCTATAATTGAACTAAAGTAACTGCCACCAACTGCATTAGACTGCTTGAAAAGTGACTTGCTAGGAACTTTTTAGTTTTGTTTTTACAGTCTGGTTTTTGCCCTTATCCCAATTTATTTTGGGTCGGTTCAGCTTGTCTTCTTGGTACATACTTCTTCGGTGTGTCCAGATCTGGCGAACGCGCCACGAATGCGCTGCTCGCGCACCGGTTATGCGGACTCCGTGCGCCTGCTACGCGCCACACGCACTTCATGCACACTAAACAATTGCAGTAACTGCACGCGTGCAGCTCGCGAGCGGCGCATTTGTCAGATCTGGACACTCCCTAAGAGCCATCTTCTCGAAATCACTCCCATTTCTAGCCATGCCTATCATCTTTCACACAATCCATCGACCGTTTCATCTTCCCCTACTCTTATAGCAATTCCACATTATTATCATTATATCCTCACGACAATAGGGTAGCTTTCTAAAAAAATCTATTAATCTGTCAGTTAGATTACCTATATCCGTCAGTTATATACCATATATATTGGACACTTATTTTTTCTTTTGTCACGTCGGGTCGAAAAAAAATAAATACGATGCAGTTAGTTGAAATTTTAAGTGACATCTCGCCGTGGTACCACACTTTTTACCACGAAGTAAAGTGCTATCTTTGTAATTTTCAATAGCAAATAAAAAAAGTTTCCAATACTTTTTGAATCTAAGTTACGGTCTAAATCGAATGTTTGTTTTTGTACCCAGGAAACATCCCTTGTTCCTCATTTCTAGTCATCATGCGTACCTATACATCTATGTTCACGTTAAAATAACATAATTTCGTACGCAGCTTTCAATGGATCAACATGGATGCAATATGATGTCGGCATAGGGGTCGTGGAGAAGAGCTACAATTTTTCGGACGTTTCCCTCCGTAAAGTTTGCACCTATGAACCGGGGTCTATTTTGATTAATTTTGATATGAGAAGGGAGGCAGAGGCAACCAAATTTCCTGTCCTAGCTCTTGGTTGGGGAGCAACTGAAGCTCGCGCAGTAAGTATTTTTTTAAATAGTTTGTAACCTATACGCTCTTCTGCGATATCAAAGGCATTGCAGATGCACTGCCATTCCTGGTTATCAGTGCATTTCAGTGACAAGGCTGAAACGTCTCAAGTACCAGTAAAGCTGATACATACAACAACAATTCTAGTGGCAGAAATAGTATGACAGCAATGTATGACAGATATCTTTTGTAGAATACATAATAATACCGGCCTGTAAATATCCCACTGCAAGGAAAAGAACTCTTTTGATAGGTACAGAGAAGGCACGAGTGACCACGCTTGTTCAAGGGTAACGAATTTTGGAACTCAAATGGAGCTGGGCAAGACACCTGGCAAGGTGCGGTAAAGATAGGTGGGACAGGACACCTGGCAAAGATAGGTGGAGTAAGGCAGTGATCGAACGGCATCAAAGAACTGAAAGAAGAAGTGTTGGCGGTCCGGTGGTGAGATGGGCGGACGAGACGTATTTACCATAGCGGCTAAAACATGGATGATACGGGCACAGAAGCGTGGGGATTGGCTCGAGACAGGAGAGTCCTATGCTCAGCAGTGGCCGAAGTTGGGCTGTGGATGATGGTGATGATCCTAATCCCAACTTGACCAACTTAATACTTATTACAATTGCGAAAGTAAGTTTATTATCTTTTTACGCCGAAAGCACTGAACCGGTCATCATTAAATTTTGCATATATGTTGTCAGAGGTACAGAAAAGGACATAGGGTAACTTTCATCCAGAAAAAAGGTACTGTTCCTCAAGGAAAGAACGATAACTATCGACGGTCACAATTGCTTTAGGACGATAGATGGCGCGACGTGTCTTTAGAATTATTTTGCTCCCGTGAGAACCCGGGGCGGGGCTCTAGTTAACTATAATTGCAGGTTTCTTCACGATGTTTTATAATAATACCACGTACGTAGGGCATACTGAAAGTTTCTGGATCTGGACACATTAAAAAAATGAAAAAAAAAAACGTGTGTGTGTACTTACGTACGCACGTAAGAAGTTATACTTCTTTGGCGTAACAAGATAAAAAACCGAACTGTCACAAAGTTTACAAAAGGAAAATAATAATTCTTCATGAACCACAGACCATAGCTAACTTCAGGGTGGATTGGTTCTAGCTAACTTCAACCTGTGAATTTTGTGGGACAGTGATGATGCGCGCGCATCGTAAAATTTCACTCTCATCATTTTTTCATATCGCGCTTAAAGAAGTATAACTTCAACAATCATGGAATTCGAAAATGGAATTCTTTGGGAACATGTTATTTTTTTAATTTGCGAGACTGTCATTTGTTTTTTCACTGTGCGTCCTTTCGAAAACTGTTCTTTTTTTTTTTAAAAAATTATTGTGTCCCTTTAAGAATGAATTTAACTCGTGAACATTTTCTGTCAATGATTTTTTATGATTTTCGCTGTGGCTTAAGTCAACAAGAGAGTTGCCAGAGACTTCAATTGGCATTTGGTGATGAAGCACTATGTTGCAGCTCTGTGTATTCGGGGTTTGGAGAATTTAGGCATGGACGTGATCATGTTCATGACGATGTACGTGAAGGTCGGCCGGCGACTGTGGTTACAGAATCTAATATTGATACCGTACGACAATTTATTGAAACTGACAAAAAAATTACTTGTCAGCAAATTAGTACTTTGTTAGGCGTTGGAATGAGCCAAGGGCTAAACGTTTTACATGTGCATCTGAAGGCTCGGAAGTTTTGCACTTGATGGATACCGCATGACTTAACGATAGTAATTGGTTGTCTAGAATATCGTGACAGGTGACGAAACCTGGGTGTAGGTACTGCTTTGAACCCGAAAGAAAAAGCCAGTCAGCAGAGTGGGTCTTTCCTTTTGAAGATTTGCGGGCAAAGGTTAAGAAAAGTTAAAGCTTTGGTAGCCAAACGGTTGCTTCTTTTTTTGGCAAATCAGGACATTACAGTATTGTTTGAAGATCAAAGAACAGTGACTGCAGATTGGTACGTCAACACTTGCTTGCCCAGTCTAAGAATAAGGTTACAATAATATAATAATAATTTATTTCTTTGAGTCCTTTTACAAAGTAATACATTTAAAAACTTATAAATACTTAGTATTAGTAGTACCAAGTGCTTAACAGATTGGCTTAAATACCTAAATAAAAACTAGTTTAATTTACACATGTTTTAAATTACTGAAAGGTGCGTTGGTACTGTGACAACCTTATGTTGGCAACCTTATGTTGCCGACTGGCAGGTTGGAAGTTTCTAGAAACTCTTGCAAAGCCGTTTGAAATTAAATTAGAAAAAAGGTTAGGCTTGACATTCTTATTTATTTGGCGACGTGTCTGAGCTAGGTTAATAAAAACCTGTGTTTCAGGCCATCCCAAGACTAAGCGATCATCTGATTAATGGTCCACAGTTAATTAATTATTGAAATAATACTATGCTACTTATTGTACTAAACACAAAATAAAAATAACCAATTTAATATCTATATAACTATTGAAGTAGTTATACACAGTTTTTCTGTGTCAGTGTAATCAAGTCCACCCAAATATTCGCCTATCTTAAGACTACAATGTTTGTAACCGGCACTATAAATTTTAAGTATCCTATTTAGCTTGTTATATAAATCGGATCCTAAATAGACATAGAAACGGTTTACAAAAGCATGCCTAGTTTGAGGCTTTGTGCAAACCAAATCTTTCCTTCTCTTGTCAGAAGGCACTGGCTTGTAGGCGAGTTCTACGTGCTGGTGTAAAATGATGTACAATATAAATAATTGGCGTACTGTTAGCACCTCACATGCAATGTAAAGCTGGTGTGTAGGGAATCTAAAAGGCCTAAAGGTGGCCACCTTTAGAATCGCTCTTTGAGCGCGTTCTAGAGGGAGTAAAATTGACTTCGCACCACCGCCCCATAAAGTTATCAAGTATGTAAGAACAGATTGGCACAAAGTCAAATATACCTGTTTAATTAATTTAAAGTTAGCAATGTGACGTAAATTTTTAAAAATATATATTAATTTACGGAATCGAGTACATTGCATATCAATGTGTTTACGGAAATTTAGATTTGTGTCTAAGTATTTCATATGATCGGCTTTAGCTAGAGTAGGACACGAACAAGCAACGTCACCATCTGTCGTACAGTTGTGAGCATAAATGGTAAGGTTATTAAGTAGAATATTAGTGTTTCTCATTCTAAGCAGAATATTTTTGGTTTTATCTGCATTTAATGTTAGTAGAACATACAAAGCCAATATGATACTATGTTAAAGCCAATTTGATACTATGTTAAAGCCACTCTTAGCGTTTTCATAGACCTCTTCTCGTGATTTAGCCGATAACAACAAGGCTGTGTCATCTGCGTATGACATTATGATACCATCTCGTAATTTCAGGTTGCACAGTTCATTTATGTAAATTAAAAACAATGTTGGCCCCAAAATACTTCATTGTGGAATGCCGTAGCAGCTGTTTAGAAGATGTGTTCCTCTTATCCTAAGTGTTTCAAGCTTGTGCAATAGTTTAGAGCAAGAAATAGTGTCGAAAGCCTTGGCAAGATCCAGGAAAATTCCGATGCAATGCAAGCCATTATCCAGATTAGCAGTAATATAATTTGTCATTTTGAGTACTGCTTGGCAGGTTGTGACGTAAGGACTACATGGGAAGTGAAAAAATGACAACACGTACCTCGGTCAACATTAAAAATATATATTGAATAGAGAAAGGGCGTGGGAAAGTTGGGAAAGCACGTAGCGTAGGGCTCCAAATCTTCTCTTCGGATCTGGGAGTCTGGAACTGAGGCTCGGAACCTGGGACTCCGAATCTGGGAATCCGGATCTGGGACCCCGAAAAAACCACAAGCTTTCACGTAATTTATTAAGGTTGGCAAATATTTGCCAATATAAACTGCAACTGCTAGGATTTGGCGAGCGGGTTACGGGTGAAGTCTCAGAAGTGTTCGGCAGAACAAGAAAACGTGAATCCACCGCCAGCAGTTGGAATAAAAAAAAAAGGACTCCACGCTGCCTTGGCGGCCTATATATCTACGACGTTATTGACAGATGTCAACGAATCCAAAGACAATAGTGTTGTCAGCAAACAAATATTGTTTATTGATTTCCAAAACTGTAATAGTGGCTTTTGGCCACTGTGGTTTTTTCTTTATGTTAAATTTTAATTGAGATTGTAACGCCACGTTACAAGGTTGACCTTTTTGGTCTAAAACCAAATTGACTATCTGAAAGTAATTTGTTGTCCTCAAGATATTTTACTAACCTGTTGTTTATAATTCTTTCCAAAAATTTCGAGAGTCCTGTTAAGACTGAAATGGGTCTGTAGTTATTAACGCAGTACTTGTCTCCAGATTTGAATACAGGCGTGACCAATGCTTTTTAAGTAGGCTAGGAAAAACTCCATTTGACAGACATAGCTGTAAGATATGTGTTAAAGGCTGAACAAGTAGGTATTTAAATTTCTTAAGGATACTATTTAGTATATATTCCCACTCGACAGCGCATTCATCTTTTAACCCGGTAATTATTCCTAAAACTTCGTCGACGTCGGTATCTAATAAAACAAAGGAATTAACTGGACTTACAGTTATACTTGTCTGGTTTCGGCAAGGGAGAGTTCTAATTTCAGGTATTTTTCAGTCAAATTTTTACCAACGTTGACAAAAAAGTTATTAACTTTATCTGCTGCGATAGATGGGCTAATATCTGTTGATAGTAAATCAAGTGGAGGTTCGGAGTTTTTTGCTCTAAAAGTATTTGTTCTTATAAATTTCCAGACAAGTTTACTATTTTTTCCTGCTGATTGCAGCTCATATTTATCATGCTGTATTTTTATTTTCTTCAGAAGGTTATAACAGAAGTTCCTGTACCTTTTGTACGTTATGCTAAGAACCTCGTTGTCAGGTGCGAGTTTAGATTTTAGGTGCAATTTGTATCTGTGTCTTATACAACGGACGAGACCTGGTGTAATCCAGGGTTTGACATTACTATATTTCCTAGGCATTTTAGTAGTGAATGTGTTTTTATTTATTGCATGTTGCAGTGAGCCTATAAAGTAGTTTAGGGAAGTATTTGCGTCGCATGAATTGTAAACTGGGTCAAAATCTATGCTGCGTATGTGTTTTTCAAGTTTTGCCATATTGACTTTAGTATAGCTACGCATGCAGTTTTTTCTAGGTAAATATATTTGTAATTTTAGTAAAATTGCATTATGATCAATTAGCGAAGAATTAGTAATAAATGTTTTGGTTGGTGTTTTTGTTTTCAAAATAATATGATCTAAGCATGACCCACTTTGATGCGTGGGGTAATGATAAGCTGGCAATAGTCCGTGATATGAGCAAATGTTTGGGTAATTATGTGCATGATTATCGATGTTCCCGGAAACAATGTTAATATTTATGTCGCCTATTAGTATAATGTTTTTACAATTACACAACTTTTTTATAAGTGTGTCAAGAGAGTCTAAAAATCGGTCTATATTTTGAGAAGGAGGTCTGTATACAGCCATAACCACTATATCGGGGCAAACTTTAATGATCAAGCAATTACTATCCTGAACTATCGGTTCCTCTACGGTTGCTGTCAGATTTTTCTTGATATAAATGACTAAGCCGTCATTTTGATTGATGTGTCGATTGGTTTTGTGGGAAGAATAACCAAAAAATAAACCAATAAATAAATATAACCAATTAATTGAGTGTCTGGTTGGACAACCAGCATTCTGTGAGGACAATTGTATCACAACTTATGCCAAGATTCTGTAACAACATTTCGAAACCGTTCATGTTTCTGTTTATGCTACGAATATTTTGGGCGAGCAAAGTTAATGTTTTACCCAAAGCGGAAATAAAATGTTTACAGTCTTCAACATTACAGATTTTAGTTTCATACACAGAAAAGCTATCTAGGTCACAAAGCAAATTATCGATCTTAATATAAGTATAATTACTATTTAAAAATATAAACTAAAATTAAACTCCTGTTAGCGTGCTTAAAAAGATATAAAATCTGTAGCGCTTTTAGGCGCCTACATAATCTATAGAATTAATATTTTGCTTTCCTCAGCGAACTTGCGTGCCTTGCAATTAGCATCATCAGTTTGATGGTCACATTTGCGCTTGAAGCGATTGCACGTCGCTCATTTGGGGGGAGCGTTTTTATTGTTTGAATAACCAGTCTCTCCACAGTGGTTACAAGTTGTGCTAGTTTCTCGACAATACTTGGCATGTCCAAATTGCTGACAATTGAAACACCTGGTGACTATCGTGAAATCTCTCACGCGGCAGGACGTCCAATTGATGAAAATTCGCCCTTGGTCAATAAGAATTCTCCAGACATTAGCTGGTAATTCTATAATATAATTACAGGTACTCAGATTTTTCTTACCTGATTTGTGGCTTAATTTTATTGTAGCTAAGAGGGACTCACGGGTTGTGTTCGGCAGCTTTTCAGAGAGGATTTGCTCGAAAATACAATCAAATACCTCCTGTTCAGTTAGGGCTACGGGGACACCAATAATTGCAATCTTAGGACGGGGCTTTGTTGGTTCTTCAACGGTAAAGCCCGATGAACCTATTTTCTCCGACTTCCGTAATTTTTCTATGTCTGCTCTCATGTCCGTGCTGATGATGACCCCTCCGTTTTTCACTTTTCTGACGCCTCGAACATGAAGTTTGAGTTCCTCGGGAGAGATGATTTTCTGGACGAGGGAGTTAGTGTCGTCGCTGGTTTTAGATTCATCGCTAGGATAAATAGCAACGGAGCTTAAATTTGCAAGGCAGATGTAGTTGTCGGAGCCCTTCTTGACCATATTCGCGAAGGAAGTAGTTTCTACGGGCTTCATTTTTACTTTCTACGCCCTCTTTGAATTGCCGAAGTGAATTCGCAATGCTCTGCTGCTCTTGTAGGTGTTCAATAGTGGTGTACGCTTGAGTAGTTTTATGTGTCAAGGACTGATACATAACAGCCATCTGAGATGCCCCATTAGTCACCTTACGGCATAAATTGGTCACACGGATCTTCTGCTTGGAGTTCATTTTGTCCTCTGCTACTATACTACATACTTCGTTCTAGATGGACTCCATTGTGCTCATCCATTTCTGAATTTCCGACGTGGTTATCACTTCAAAGGGTAACACAATGTTCCGTGGGTGCTGGTGGAATTGGAGGCTTGTCTCGTTCAGTTGGCGTCGGCGGAGGACTACGTCGCAGCAATTGGCTACGGCCAAACGGGCTAGATCCTGAGCTAGCCATATCCACGACTGTAACACTAGTCTGTAGGATTTAGTTCATTTCTAATGCAATGGATGCGTAGGTCAGTGTTTCTATCAACTCGCGACACACTTTAGTTTTAATGTTTACACTGCATAATATATAATTTCAATAACAATGTAGTGGTAATAATTTAATTATAACACATTATAAGCAGAACAAAAGGCACGTCCGCTTAGGCAAGCGATCGTATGAATCCCTAAGAATGTCCTCCTTCACCACGATAACGCATCCTCACATTCCGCTAAGGTAACGGAAGCGTATTTGAAGGCTTCAAATGTGGAATTTATGACGCATCCGCCTTACAACCCGGACCTCGCACCCTTTTTTGTTTTGCTACTTCTTTTTGGTTCAAAAAATTAAAGACAAACAGAGGCACACGTTTTACTTTACGAGCCTTGAATCGGCACTGAATGCGTTCCGTGAAGCCATTGAAGATGTCTATAAGGAAGACTGGTCCAACTGCTTTGTGCAATGGTTTCAGCGAATACAAAAATGCATTAATTGCGAGGCAATATACTTTGAAAAACAATAAATGTATCGTAAGTCTTATATTTAGTCTTAGTTATCAGAATCCAGAAACTCTCAGTATTAACTGCTCTAAGATTTGCCTATTGATGGGACTAAAGTTTTTGTTCGATATTACAGGGGTGACCCCTATACTATACAGTTCCTAAAAGTTATTGATATTCATGAGTACCACCCTTTAAATTATGCCAATGAATTCATAGTACGTCTTAATATTTACAGCCTGGAATGGTTAAAGATACAAATTCAGAAAACCTAATGCAAACGTACACAATAATAACCAATACTACATATTGCCAAAAGCAATTTCCCAGAGCTAAAGAATATTTATTTTTGTGCACCGACAACTCAGTCGATGCTAAAACTAAAGAAGCTCTAGCTGGATTTTTAAAACGGGGAAGAGCAATGATTTCATCAACAAGTACTCGTAGTTTGAGCAGAACCACAACGCAGTTTCAATATTTCAAGGAAATGTGGAGATGTCATGGCAAGCATTTTAGTTCGAACGAGACACCTGCCGAGGTCAGTAGAAACATATTAAATAACTCACCTCTTGTCTCTCGGTTTCGCTCGCGTGGAGGTCACAATAAAAGGTTAGTTTACCGATGCAAACGTACTACCGGGATAACAATTTCTACATATTATCTAGGTCTACCCGTGTGCCAAATCCGGTCAGCCATTGATTCATGGGATATATAAACTCACTCGAACCCGCTCCTCGGACATAAATTACACGGTAATTGCGTGAATGAAAAATGTGATTAAGTGATTATTATTTAGTAACTATCAATAATGTTGTGAAACCTGAATTAAATTGTACGGAACAGTGAATACTTTTGTTTTGTGTTCACCCTGATAACGCATACGAGACCCAAGAATACTGACGATATTGGGGAGAATAGTCCTTTTTCCGAAACACACAAAAATCTAAACTTTTACATACTATTCTACTAGTTTGTATTATATATAAATGTGAATATTCAGATGTTTGTTAATTATTCATGCCTAAATTAATTACCTCGATAGGATTTTTATCCCGGCAGTACGTTTTGGTGGTGCTATTTTCGACTCTGACGCGGTCGAATTTGCTGGCAATTGCTAGATTATATTTATGTGGATCATACAAACACACTGCTAGCAAACAGGGTTATCTGAAACTGCTAAAAGATTAATAATTATCTAAAACTGCTTGCTAACAGTAATATCTAAAACTACTTGTTGACAGGAATTCTTGAAATTGTTATCTAACAGGAATATACGAAACTGATCGCTAACAGCATTCCATTTCAGTGCTTGGACTTGGATAGTGGTGAACCATCATTATGGCTGAGAGTTTTGTCCTTGAATGGTTCTGCCACGCCTTTATACGAAATAAATGATAAGAATAAAACGTTTGATGGTGACGAATCGGATCTCAATCAAACAATATCCAGAAAACAAGGAAAAGAAAATGTAGGAAGTGATATCGGGAGAGAAGGAAGAACTTCTGGAAAAGCAGGAAAGAATTTAGGAAAAGAAGTAGTTAGTTTTGGAGGCATTTGTCAGGCAAGATTTTTGTATTTATCAATGATGAATATCATTAACACGTTGACTGCCAGACAACAGACACAATTAAAAATCTTTTGTTTGGGGGTCACCATGTGTCCCCCATGGCAGTCAGTGTGTTAAGATTATATTAGATTTTAGTAATATGTGTCATTTGTCTAATTGATCGGCACCTAAACCTACGTGTGCATATAAGCTTGATTCTTTGATACCTTGTACCCAACATTGGTCTTGTGTTTGCAAGCGCGACTACTGGTCTTGGGTTCGATTCCCATGTCGCGATAAGTGTTACCTGCTGCATTCTTCCATTAAGAGTTTCTCTGTAGTAGACACTCTCTCCCCACCCACTAACTATCTAACACCATGTGAGTATCTTCCCGCGGGGTCTAATCTTCCATGGTGCACTTGGAAGTCTCTGAACCAAACTTGCAAAGTGGGACTACCGTGACGGAACGGCAGCAGGGTGCGGGTGTGGAGCTGAGTTGCAAACTATGCTACACTTGCTGTCCTACCCTCTGCGCCCCAATATATGCAGCGCAAGTGACCTCTGCACTGATATGGACCACGTCGTGGAAATGGCAAAGTTTTGGGCAAAAAAAAATTAAAACAGTCATACCGGTGACACGAAAAAGAAGTGGTAGTATGGAATTTAGCAGGGTGCCTTGAAAGGAACGTAAAGACGGTGGTCTTTGCCCAGCGTTTGAGGATAAATTCGAAAGAGTTACCTCGCCCCGGGGCATTCAGGGCAGGAAAGGAACAAGGGTGGGTTTTAGTCAGTAAGAGTCTGACACGCTCTCCCGCTCCACCCTAGAGCGGGCGATGTCATTGGATGATTTCCCAACCCACAAAAATAAAAGACTGTGGTCCTGCCCTAGATCTACCTTTTCTTGCCGACCCATCCGACGATGAGAGAGCACCAGTTTTTGCGCAAACACTGGTTTAAGTTGTTACTATAATATCTCTCGCGTCGATGGCTAGTATCCAATGACCGAAAGGTCAGGAAGACTACTTATTAACTAATTTACAAATTATTTATTATTTTTAACTATTAATTTTACAGAATGACCACGGTGGACCTTTAATCATACCTGACTCCCTGCCACGATTACTTATAGGAATCGCTCTGAACAGCGTGTACGATAAGAAATACCAATGTAAAGGCCCATTTTTGTACCTAAGCACTGCTCGATCTGGCAATCTTATTAAATGTTTACTTTCGAAAAAGTTTTCTTCAAAACAGTAAGTACGGCCAAAATTCATACCTATAAAACTTTTTAATTTACGAAAAGTGCGATTTTGATCAATATCTTACCTGATGGTAAGCGATGATGTGATCAACGATGGAGCACGCTTGCCTAAAAGTACCTATTCACTCTTGACTATCAGGAAACGTATAGTCCGGCAGGGTATTCCCAAAACCTTTTGTGTGTATGGGTCGGATGTCCACCATGTAACTTCGAAAAGCTAATTGTGACTATAATGTCATACCAACCTACCTACAACATGAAACTTAATTAAAAATAGAAGTGGTTTAAAAAAAAACAATGATGCTTTGAGCTTTGATATTTTTAGCCAGACTAATTTTGCTTTCTTACAATTTATCATCATTATCATGCCTTATCCCAGTTCGTTTCGGGTCAGCTCAACTAAATTCCAACCAACCAAGCCAGGACAAGGATCCGACTTGAGGAGATAAGAGTGTGGAAGAGTGCCTGACGGATCGCCGGCTCCAACTTGATCACAAACCTGTCTGCAAGTACAGACCCCCAGCAAAAGTCGATAAGAATTCTCAGAACGTATTATTTTGACGTTTAGTTTGACTTACGACCTTCTATTTTCAAGTTTTCGCCAACAAATGATTGAAATTCACAATTTCATCAACTTAGCATAAGTCAAGATGGCGCAGTGGTATAGAGCACACAGATTGAAGCGCAAATCAGTGTGCCGCAAGTTCAAATCCCACGCAATTGTTGACTTTTTGTAAGTTCTTACCCGATTGGAAGTTATGGATTAGCATTACATATATTAAATTATTCTTTAACTTTTTCACACATTTCTTAGAGTTAGAAAGGTAGATCACAAAAAACTAAATAAAGAATTAGATTTCTGCGAGGTAGACATGAGTTTTAACCACAGAGTACATTATAATATATAGAAGTTTTAACTTGACCGAAATGAACTGTCGTTTGGTTGTAGTTGTTGGTTAGTGACGTGTAGTTAACAGTATTCTATTATTCGCAAAATGCAGGCTAATATTAGTATTGAAGTGAGGGCGACTATCATTGGGCTGCATAAAAGTGGTCTTAATAAAACACAAATATCTGAAGAAACCGGACTGAATGTGAGTATAATAGCTATTAATGAATTGTAACTTTATTATAAATTAATCTTCTAATTAAAATGTATGCCATTTATGAATCCATCCATCGTATCTTTATGAGGCTTAAAAGAGAAATACATAAATCGTTGGGTTTATTGGATTGGTTATTGGATTTATAAATGCAGTTTTATTTTAAAATTATCTTCAATAATTATGATTATTATTAACATTTTATATAATGAAAATGAAGTCAAGCAGGTATAGCTGCCTAATATATATTTTTTTTGTTTTAGAAAAATACTGTAAGTCTTTGGATAAAAAGATATGAGGAAGAAGGTAGCCTTGCTAGTCGAAAGAGAAGTGGGAGACCGAAGCTTATTAGCGAGGCGCAGCAACGACATATGGTGGACGTATACGAAACGAATGGTTTCGCACCAACGAGACATTTTACGGAATTATGTGACACCTCGATGGATACTGTTCGCCGTGCACTTCACGCTGAAGGCGTGCATCACAGAAAACCTGCTAAAAAGCCGTACTTGACAGAGAGGCACAAACAAGAACGATTACGTTTCGCACGTGATTATTTAGATTTTGACTGGAATACTGCGGTATTTTCAGATGAAAAAACATTTAAATCCAATCAAAAGGGCAGGCTTTACTTATGGCGCAAGAATAACACTCGCTGGTGTGATAACAACGTTATTCCTAACACCGAATCAGGTCGAATCACAATTAATATGTGGGGATGGATGAGTGCAGCAGGATCAGGACAACTGGTTTTCATTCCTCCACGCGCAAACAGTTCAACTTATGTGGAAGTGTTAAACTCAATTATGCTACCTACTGTGCGCAACATTTTCCCAGCTGATGAGTTAGCAAAATTTCCGTTTGTCCAGGACAATTGTCCAATTCACCGAGCGAGTACTGTGCGTGACCCGGAAGTAATTGTTATTCCATGGCCAGCGCAATCACCCGACCTCAACCCCTTAGAAAATCTATGGGGTTTGATAGTGCAAAGGTGGGATTCGCGGAATGAGAGGTCTACGGAACAATTAAAAACCCATTGCATGGAGGTGTGGGAAAGTTTTAGAGGGAGTGAAATATGCGGTAATATTGTTGGGTCCATGCGCAAACGTCTACTTGACTGTATCGAAAATAATGGGGGTTATACAAATTATTAAGTTTTAGTAAAATCAGTCGGTGTTACTAAATGTTTAGTAGGCCATTTTATTTTAACATATCCGTGATTATTCGTTAACAAACACTGTATTATATTGTGTTTACTTTCGTTTAAAACAGCTATATCTTTTATAACTTATGCCATCGCCTTATCTTAAGAATGCAGTGAACTCGCTATCAATTTTGTTGACAATAATCATGATTCTATTTTGTTTTTTATTCTTCTACCCGCACTGTTCTAACATAATAGTTAAATTTATTTTTCTCATCTAATTGACGATTATCTTGTGAGAACTAAAGTTCTTTTAACAGAAATTGAGGTTTAGTTTCAATCTTCATTTCGTCAAGAAAATGAACAATTAAGCTATGACCTCAATACATTCATTGTGACGTTACATAAAAATAAAATGTTTGTAAAGTCTAAATCACATATCACTTTTCAATAAATAACTGAATATAAACAATTACATTTTATTTTATTAAAATTTTAATATCCTTTCATTGTTACGTTATTCATATTATGAATGGTCTAAGTGGGTATACTTCCAACAAACAATCTTACACGTAACATAGATAACGGTTACAAGATAACTTTTTTGTCTAGGTAACAATTCGACGTCACAATTCTCATAAATTTTTAATTTGTAAATATAAAGAATAAACATTTTTATTAAACACGTCTTTTTATTTCCACCTTACAACATCGAAATGATGTAACAACTAAATAATTGCAAATTACGAATGTGATTCTTCTTGTGGATAATAGATCATATTCGTAATTTGCAACTATTTAGTGCAAAAAATGCAATAGTATTTTTCATAGAAATATAAAAAAACAACTATATTAATATAGATTGAGAATTTTCAAAGTAAGAAATAACCGCAACGAACCGACCATGATTTGAACTCGGGCTACGTTATTTGCGAATCAAACACTTAGTTCATACGGCTACATGACATATTTGCGCGAATTTTATCAATTCAATGGTAAGAACAAGTCGCCTCTGTGACTGTGTGATGCGTATTCAATGGCACAGAAAAATAATAATGATGTTTTTAAGCTCAGTGCGACGACAGTTCCTTAGTGTGTGTTATCTGTGGAATGTGGATGCAATTACCCTAGGTTTCCGTCTTCGTCCAGGAACCTATCTGGTTATCTGTTATCTGTCAGTAGGTCTTTCTTTAAAAACTGAACCCGATTTTACACGTTTACGGTTTGATTCGAGTTACTCGAATCAAATAACTCGACTCACACATCACTACAGCAAGCCTTTATTTGAAGTGAAAACGGCACGTGTAATTGAATTGAAAACTTCTTTAGCTGCGTTGAGTGATTTTTCAAAACTTGTGGGTTTGCATCACCGACATGCTAATGACGCGTTGCCCTAGACTGGCGACGCGCAGTTTTCACTTGTGACGGCAGTTCTCATGATTGTCTATTTGTTATATCTTTGCAGTCCCAAAATATGCTCTAACAATTATGAGGTCAAAGAATATTATGTCAACTGGCCAAACAACACGTCTGCAGCCGAACAAGAAGCCAGTAAGAGCTGTGTAAACGGGTAAGAATAGAATAGAAGTTTAGATTAAACACTCGTTCGACCAGAGCGATGTGCGAGGTAGCTAAGCGATGCGACGATATGTAGTGGCGCTGTAAACATGTGTGACTGTTTCCACTAAAGCTGTGCGAGGAACTTCCGCGGTGCGTATATGCGTTACAAATAAGCCACCCTGGGAGCAGCGAGGCCGAACAACAGAGAGGCGATCTGTGCTGGTAATAATAATAATTAATAATATTTATTTTAAGTACGAAGACCCAGTGTTAGCAATAATTTAATTGTTTTATTTTTTTTTATTGTTGATAGGCACGATTTTGACCACTATCTCACCTGATGGTAAGCGATGATGTGGTCGAAGATGGAGCACGTTTGCCTAGAAGTAACCTATTCACTCTTGACTTAAAGACTCCCAGGTTGTAGCTATCAGGAAACACAGACTCCGGTAGGGAATTCCACTCCCTAGCTGTACGCATAATGAATGTTAGAAACTGTATTAGTAAAACAATACAAAATCAGTTAGTGAGTGAGTGAAGGTCACAGATGTAGGCGAAAACTTGCAGCAGCAGTTTACAAACGCTCAGTCTAACCTGCTCACTATTACAATCAGGATGCTGTTTGCGCTGGTCCGCAACCTACAAACCAAGAATGCGCATGCGCATTGCTTTCGCATGACTGTGTACAAGTAGCCCACGTGAGATTTTGCGAACATCTCTGATGCGCTGCAGTACCGGGACAGCCCCATCAGCACCTTAAATGCGTTATTGTACTGGACATGGAGTTCGCTATATGACAAGAGTATTGCACACCTACACTTGCATAATCAATTTTCTTATTTCAGAGAGTGTGAAACAACGGGACAGTCGGAAGATCCGATACGTATACAGCCGTTACCTGTGCGGCCGATACCAGTGCGGCCGAAATCAAAATATTTTAATATGGGACTGCAATACAAGCAACCTAAAATGAATTTGAAATTCCTAAACACGCGACCAAATTTGAATATGGGAATGTTCACAAAACGACCAAAATTTTATTATGGGATTACCCACACAACCAATAACTTAATAAGGGACTTAACACACGACTCACATTTTAATATGGGACTGCCAACACGACCAACATTTTAATATGGAACTGCCCAGACGACCAACATTTTTATATGGTACGATCTCACAGCCAACATTTTGGTAAGAGATTGTTGAGAAGAACACAAAAAATAAAAAGTAATGTGTGTTTTTTAGTTTTTTTTTTAAATAGAAAATTTTGACTTTTTGACCATCGCTGTCGCCTCGCTTTCGTTGATAGAATGTCACTGGTCTAGAGCCTCAGGACAGATTAATGTGGCGAAGCTTGGGAGCGGCCTATGTTCAGCAATGGACGTTTTCGGCATAAATGATGATGATGACGGTTTCTGCTAATATTGATAGAAAACTGCTGAGTAGACTACTTTAGTTTCACCTTGTGGTTGGTGATATGTTTTTGCGCAAAGTGACAGCTTACTGTGCGGCTTGGGATTGGGACCAATTGCTTAATGGAGAGTAACATTCATCCACGGGACGGCCTTGGCAAGAGTTACTTAACCTTAAAGATTCTGAGTTTGTTTCGGTGTTTTGTTCGCAGGGTAGTCAGCTAGGAATCACTGGCCTCATCTAGCTTAAACTGACAAAAAATATTGACCTGTAAAAGTGTTTTTTGTAACCTATTTACAAAATGAACATAATTTATCATTGACTCGTGTGGCTGTAATTCTTTAGCCCGAATCAAGTGTTTCATAGTTAAAACAAATTAATTACAAACATCACTTATACACTTAAAAAAAAACACTTATAACGCTTCACCTTGACTTACACTGTAATCTATTATTATTTTTTAAAGGAGTAGGTAACTAGGTATGGTTTTCTTGGCGAATCTTCAATATAGGAAATTATCTACTCGAACTGTGCACTGGCGTCTGACATTTCATAAGTAACTACTCGTATTTAGGTTCATGTGAATTCATAGAGTATATTTTAAATTTTAATTTGAACTGCACTGGATTGACTGCCAACCGGGCATAACGATGCGTTAGGTCTAAACCCACCCTCGCCTCTTGGTTCAAAACCTAGTAGGTACTAAGTCTATTGCTGGACATAGGTTTCTTGCACTGTGAGTAAATGTTAGATTGTAAAAAAAATAAGAGATACATTTTTTGCTTGTAGGAGGAATTCTCTGGAATTACTTAGCTATTTTTATCCCGGAAAAACTGTGTAGTTGAAGCTGTGAGAAAAAGCTAGTCCCTATTCTATATTTTCGTAAGCCAGTTTACTAGATCATTAGATTTTCTTGTTTCTTAAGTAGGTGCATATGTACCATAGAATAGGTATATTTATGCCTACCTGCATAAGTACCAGTAAGTTCCCGCCGTATTGCCTAACACACGCTAGTCTACGTCAACTCTTCGTTGTGTGCAGGATTTAAATTAATAAAGATTGTTTTGATTTTTATTTTAAAAAACTTTGTTAGATATAATCCATCGATGCTGCTTTTTATAAATATAACCAGAGCGTTTAAAGAAAAGACAACATTCCGATCCTTTTATCTTTTAGAGGAAAGCTGACGACCACATTTTGTGTATGTTTTAAAATTGTATGGACTTGATTCCACAACTAAATGTGTACGCCAACGTTCTTATACAACTGTTTCATACAATTCTTGGATTTTATGCTTAATACATAACATTCTATATGATAAGTCTAATCTTTAAAAAGCATATACTTTACCACCAAAATAACAGAAAATGTATAAAACATTAAGGCACTACACACATGAAAATAAGTTTATGGTTTGATTAAGGATTTCTGCTCTTTGATACTTAATCTGGATATTCTAAACGCGTCTGTGGTCGTAGTTGGACTTCATCGCTGAAAAAAGAGCATTCTACTGTTGTTCAATATGATCATGTCAGTTGATAATTGAAAATTGAACTTGTAGAACTTTTTTCTCTGCAATTGGGTTATTATTATTATTTTTATTTTTTATATTATTGTGATGCATATTTTTGGAATCGTCTCCTCGAGCCCTTTATTTCGATACCCCACATGAACATGATACAAAAAAAAGTGAGAATGTTTGCTAACAAACTCAACATCGTTATACTCGTAATTCCAAATGATCATTCAAAATGAAAAATTATTTGAGAAAAATCATTTTCAACGATTTATTATTAATACTACCTCACTTCTTCTTCTTCTTCTTTGATTTTTAGTTTTTTTCTTTTTCACAATATGGCGTCTGGTTATCGCCATATTGAATTGAGGCACACAAGATTAAGACAAATCGATTGTCGTAAGAATCATCAAAATCAGCTACGCGTTTAGTCTCTTGAGTGCCACGAGGAAACAAACATACATACACATAATATACCTGGTTGATAAACACATTACCCCTTTGCATGACGCAGTCGGCTAAAAAGCCGGTGAAGTGTAAGTCGGACTCGAAAATTTCCGTTCCATAAAAAGCACTTTTCTTGTATTTCGGGGCCTTAAAAATTTAAGGGCTAGCTAAAAAAATATAATATGCAGCTGGGAACAACATGCATTCTCTTGCTTTGCCTATAAATCAGAGTAACGTTTTGAAGAATTAACTATTAACGTATTTAAAGTACCTACTGTTGTTTTTCATACGCTTGAGGTTTCAATTTTTCATCACGAGGTTCCTCAAGCCCTCCGTCATGAAGATCTCTGAATAGTTCGTCAAATGTTTCTTCTTTCGATGGCGGGAGTGGATCTGGAGCTTCAGGTTCTGCATGAAGTTGTGAATACATTTTTTCGAATGTTTGCGGTTCATCATGTAGAGCAACCAACGCAGAATTTCGTGCCTCTCCGTCACGGAGTGCCGTGGGTGCATAACTTGAATCGAATGGTGGCGCTGGCGCTCCTACAAATGGCTGCCCCAAAGGTTGCTCCTGGCGAACTGAATGTGGTTGATTTCTTTTACTCGAAATCGGTTGCTGAAGTGGTTGACTTAACTCTGGCTTAACTGCTTGCGGCATATATGGATTGACATTCGGTTGTGTATGTACTTTCACAGACGGTGGCTTATAAGGTTCTGCCATTAGCGGGATCAATGAGTCATTTTCATCTGGTTCATTTTCTGCCATGATGATATCAAGTGGATTATATGATTCTGTCGTTACTAGCATAAATGATTCTTTTTGTTTAGGACTATATGGTGATTGTGGCTCCTTATTAGAATACTGTGTTTGTCTTAAAGGTTCTACTTTTGATGGTGGTGGCTTCAATGATCCTAATTCAGTTTTATTATTTTTTTCTGTTTGTGGCTCTTCGAAAGATTCAACCAGTGTTTTTTTAAATGTTGGTAATTTAAAAATTTTTTTTAGTGGTTTCTTATACGATCCTATTTGTGGTTGATTATATGGTTCTTCTTCCGATGGCATGTATGATTCCATTTGAGGTGGTTTAGATTTAGATATTTCTGGATTATTATTTATTGGTTGTGATTTATCTGTGTTGATCTGTCGTTGAGGTTGATTTTCTGATGCCATATGTGGTTGATTTGATAAGCCCATTTGAGGTTGATTATTTGAATCTATTTGGGGCTGATTATACGTGTCCGTTTCTGGTGGATATTCTGATTTAATTGTTGGTTGTTTGTAATAAGAATCCATAGGTTGTTGATTGTAATTAGCATTCACGGGTGGTTGATTGTAATAAGAATCCAATGGGGGTTGATTATATGAATCCATTTGTGCTTGATTAACACCGTCTGTTTGAGATTGATTCTGGTATTCTTTTTGTGGTTGATTATACTCATATACTTCTTGTTTATTTTGTGATTCCATTTGTTGCTGACTTACGTATTTTGCAAGTGGTTTCCTAGGTTGATTGTTAAGTTCTTCATTTACTGACCCTTGAGTTTGGTCTGCCTGTGATGGCCGCTGTTGCTCATTATAGGGATTCTGTTCTCTGTTTTCTTGTGGGACTATTTGTCTGTTCTTACCAGGATTATCTTCTGGTTGGTTTTGTTGATTGTCCAGTGGATTATCTTGTTGGTTCTCCTGAAGGTTATCAAGTGGATTGTATGCTGGATCCTCTTGGGGGATCTCTAGCTCATCATAGCTCCTTAGATCTTTAGATGGTCGCACTTGAAGTATTTCTTCTTCATTAATTTGTCGTCGACTTTGTTTCTTTAGAGGATTTTGCTGTGTCCTTAGTGAAGAATTCTTATTTAAATTTTCGGGCCATTTAATGTCTATATCGTTGACTTGATATCGTTTATCATCTATTTGGTTATTACAGCTTTCACGTCTGTAAAATGATTTGTGTGTTAGTTTAAAAAAATCTCCTCTGCTTTATAATTTGCAGTCTTAAAATCTAATTTAATCAACATCATTTTAGTTCGGTTTAAGCAGCTGGGCATAAGCTTATCCAATAGCAAGCGATCACAGTAATTTCAAGAACAATAGCAGTGTGCAGTGTGCTTTTGAATAAAAAAAAATTGTCATGAGTCAGAAAACGCGCCTCCAAAAAAAAAAAACTTCGAAGATTGAACTAAAACAATACAATAATTGCATCAGACTGCTTGAAAAGTTACTTTTTTTGGGACTTTTTATTTTTGACAGATTTCTTTTTTTTATTTCCTACACATTATTGAGTTAAGTATATTTTCGAGCAGTGGTAACGGCCGCGATTTTACAACTTGTAAGTCGCGGTCGCGGTCGTGCAAACCCAGGAAGGCGCTTTACTTTGTGTATTTTATTTCATCACCACTGCTCTCAAAACGGTGAAGAAACACATCGTGAGGAAACCGGCATGTCCTAGAACCAAAAATTCGAAGACATGTGACATCTATCAACCTGCATTAAACCCGCATGGTGGATTACGGCTCACACCCTCTCACAGAGAGGAGGCATGTGCCCCAGCAGTGGGAACATTAAAAGGCTGATGATGATGATGATATTTTTGAAATCGCCTCTTCAAGCTCTTTATTTTGATATATGACCAATTTACAAAGAAAACGACCACACCTAAGCCCTCCAGTTTTATTTTTCAAAATTCACATAGCCTATGTCACTTCGGCTGTCAAGATCAATCTAATGATTTAGCCGTTTGTGCTGCAATTCGTAACAGAGTTACCGCTCCCCTGGGCACTCAGGCAGGAAAGGAACAGGGGTGGATTTTAGTCAGTAAGAGTCTGACACGCCCTCCCGCTCCACCCATAGCGGGAGATGTCATTAGATGATTTCCCACCCCACAAAAAAAAGGAAAGGCTTCAGGGCGTGCCAAAGAAATAGACCATATGAATATGAAACATACATGCATACTTACTTACGAGTAGGTACATACAGACATGCATACTCTCGAAAAACAGTACTCTCCTTCTGGGACAGTCAGGTAAATATTTAAGTAACTTACCTTATATCGTCCGTTTCTAATAGGCATTTGATTATTTTGGCAGTTGCTGTTGTGCTTACATAAATACGTGGACCCACGCAGTCAAAGTTTGGGTTACAAATGCCGTTCAATGCCACTCCTAACATCACCTCTTCTGTACCGACCCACGTGACGAGAGGACCACCGTGGTCATTCTTAAAAATATCGTGTTTAAAATATTAGTGATCATAAGTAATCTAGTAAACGATTGTGGGCCCAAGTTGTGTGGCCTACTGGGGTACCTATCCTTGAACCATTTCAAATTTTGAGTCAAGTTGACAAGCAAAGAGAAAAGCTAGTAAGCAGATCATAAGTTGATTTGAGAAAACTCATTTTCTCATAGTATTCTATATGGAACGGCTTTTTTGATGATATCTCGAGAACGGATTCGTTTATTGATTATGAGGCGGTACAAAGTTCGCCGGGTCAGCTAGTTGACCATATTTTAGGGATAAGAAACATGGTTGGATTGTGTGAAATACGATAAAGTTAGAAAAGCGGTGACTGCTTAAAACGAACAGACAAGACGGTTCATTGAGATGTTAAAGTCACATTTAATGCTTCTCAATATGACGGGGAAGAAAATTTAGTTACAGAGGAGTTCCACCAGATCTATTTACCTGACATGTTTCTAACAATGTTGACTTTCTTGAATTCGTCTCGTCACTTTCGTCAATGTTTTTTGTGCCATTGTTTGGAGTGAGATTTAGTAGTTCTTCAACTGTGGAGTTCGATGTAGTTTCATCGTCATCTTCTCCCAAAAAGCCATTACCAGATGCACACAGTAGATACTGATTTACGAGATCTGTTGATCCGTTTTTAAGTTTAGTGCAAAACGATTTTTCTATTATAGTCGTAGTTGCTTCCTGCAGTAGTTTCGGTTTTACCTTCTCATTTTCTGCTACCTCCTTCTGTTAGGAAATGGATATAAAAGTCATAATAGCATAGCAAATACAGTCTTTAACTGCTCGTCCCACTGCTGGGATACAGGTCACCTCTGTGTGAAAAAATATCTACGCTGTGACTGGATCACAGTAACTGATTATACTTGAGGAATAATAAAAAAAAAACAAAATATTAAAAAAAAAAAAAAAAATGTGCCAAAACCAACCAACCAACCAATACCTTAATTGGCAATCGTAAACAGCCTCATAGAAATAAAATATGAAACTGATTTATAAGAATAATATCATTGCATCACGAGTTATAAGAATGAAACAAATTTTGAATCAATAGAAATCGTCTGTTTCCTTCGTTAATGAAGCTAAACTTACGCTTTTGATTTTCTTTCCTCCCCACCCTAAAGCGATGGCGCGGGTATTCTCCTTTTCATTATTTTCGTCGTAATTTATCTTAATACTTTCTGGCACGTAAGAGCAATGAGTGAGATATGTCTGGTCATTGAAGTCATATGGTGCCTGAACTGTAGCGACTCCAATATCCACGTTCATCCATTCTAGTTGCTTGGCGGTTGATGTGGCGTATTCTGAAAGTAGAACACTATATTTCTAGGGGTAGGTAGAGTACACCCGCAATTTCGGCAGATTTGTTTGAGTCCCACGTGAAAGGTGCAAGCAGGCTTGCCATTAACGGAGTATCATATCCTGTATTATAGATACCGACACCAATATCGTCAAAGTAAGCAAGTCACAAAAATACAGTAGAGTTTTTATTAACCAATACTTTCTAGGAAAAACAATATTGTTAAGCTTCTGTAAGGTTCTTTACCTTTGGGGACAGAAATCTTGATAACCTTTTTCTTCCATGTACTAGCACATTTATCCTTGTCTATATCTCTACTGTCGACATACTTCTTATTGCCAGCTATTGCGTAGATCCTATCAATTTCAACAAGACACGCTGCTGCTGTCAGAATCTGTGTCGGGCTTACAATGGCGCCAGCGCATAGCCATGCGTCGTCATCGCTTTCTGAATATGAAGATTTGACAAAGTATACCTGAAAACAAAATGTAACATCACGCCCGCATTGCCTATATGGGCTGGCAGAAGTTTACTGTCACTATCTAAGATAAGAGTAAACAGGTAATTTTTTGTGTGAGCACGTTCCGTCGTAGACCTCGTCCATTGCTTTCCACCAGGCTAGATCGAGGTCAAGAACTGTTTAGTAACGAAGGAAATTGAGACGAAAACAAAAATTCATAGACGATATTTTTTATCGTCATATGTGGCATGCCAATCCCATAAATTTTGTAATTTTTGATAATCGCTATCGTTGGTACAAAGTTAGTTCGTCTGGCGATCAATCCGGTCGGCAGTATTTTGTTAGTATTCTGTTTAGTCAATTCTCGTCAGATAATACTTACCAGGAATTTTTTCCCCAATACACTTTCATTTCCGAGTCCCATCCTTCGATGACAGAAACACACTGAAGTGAACAAGTTTCATTTATAGTTATTTCACAAAATAAAAAATTATGAAAGTTTTGAGTACATAGTATAGCTAGGATTAGGCGAAGACCAAAGAAATGGTGAAAGGGTTGAGTGAAAGATGATATGGCTGAAAAGCGTGACTACTGAGATGATGAATATTAGAGATAAAAGAGAATGACATTATGTTGCTGCGTGCAAAAATATATTGAGATAAGACCAGAAGAACTATGTAAAGAAAGTTTTTTCATTTTGAAATGAATGATGAATTAAATTAGTATTTGTTGGAATAATGATTAGAACCACAACACATTAATAATACTAACACTTGAATACAGCTGTCCAAATCAATATGTAAAAACACTTCAGCATCGTAGCGACATTGAATCATTTTTCCATTAAATATATTTTCAAGCACAATTTCAAGTGAGCTTTCAACCGTTGAATTGATTGATCGATAAAAGTATACTCAATTGCTTTATACAGAAAGATTTTCATAGATTTTGTTATTTACATAACAAGCAAATAAGTCAGATTCGCGTAGCTATAGGCGTGGCCCTGCTACTGCTACGAAGGGGTACGGCGTAGTACACATAAGTGTACTACAAGTGTCTAACAATATATTTATTTATTTCAAAGGGATTGTGGAACATTTATTTATTATACGACTGTAATGAGCGTGACAGTTAAATCAGATAAAAAACTTACCTCAGGTGTTGTGCATTTAATTTTCAAGTTTTCCTTTTGCCGTCTGTTTAAGTTTAGTTGTCTCTTTTTTAGGGTTCTGTAGTCCTAACAAGAACAAGGAATCTTATAGTTTCGGTCTGTCCGTCTGCCCTGTCTAATCTATAGCTTAGAGACTGTTAGTACTAGAAAGCTGCATTTGTGCATGGGTATAATACCGTTTTGTATGGCTATTTATTATTTATGGGTATTTAATTATGTTACCATTAATGTGCGTAAATCAGTTAGAGTGCAGATTAATTGGCTGAACATATTGATTGATTGTCTAGGTAATCTGCAAACTAACGACTAAGCATACGGAAAAGTTAATAAAAACAGGTTCGGTTACCATCAGGTGAGATAGTGGTCAAACGCGTGCCTATCAACAATAAAAAAAAAGGTTCTTTGACATGGTGGAGTTTTCGTACAAACACTTCACCACCTCGATGTACCGATAGTCAATCTGGCACCGTTGGAGAGACTGCAGTACGGTCCAAGTATCGATCAAATCGAAGGCTATCTCATAGTCCACAAACGCTAAGCAGAGAGGCAGACTATATTCTTCGGCCTTCTGTATAACCTGTCTCAGCGTATGTATGTGGTCTACGGTGCTGAAGACTTTTCCGAATCTGGCTTGCTCGGGAGGCTGGAAATCGTCTAACCTGCGCGCGAGACGGTCGGTGATGACTCTGGAAAACAGCTTGTAGACATGGCTAAGAAATGAAACGGCCTGTAATTCTTAAACAGGGCATTGTCGTCCTTCTTAAAGAAGAGTACCACCACACCTCTGCTCAATGCCTAGTATAACGGAATCAAACAGTATCTGAAGGGCCTTAAGGACCGGTTTTCCATCCATCTTCAGAATTTCAGCCATAATTCCGTCATCACCCGACGCCTTGTTTTTTTAAGCTACTTCAGAGCCATCCTAATCCAGGATGACGTCCGGGATGTGTTCGGTAAAGTGTCGGGTCAAGCTCTTGGATCGCTGTAGCTATATGGCTATTTTTTTGTTTTGATAGGCTATCGAAAAAAAAAAATGTACTCGTGCGAAGCTGGGGCGCGTCGCTAGCCAAGCTAACAAGCTCAAGCAAAAAAGCAAGCCCATAAAAAAAAACCCATAAAAGTAAGCTCATATAAATTAAATAAACCTTAATGTTACAGGCAGAGGGTCCAAAGTCGTTTGATTTTAGGGTGGGTCAGATAATGTTGACAACAGTCTGTACATGATAAAATTAATCATCCAACTGTAATTGAATTATTCTGAAACATGCTATCAGATTAATAGCACACTCTTTGCCAATCATGACTATGGTTTAATATGTTAGCAATAAAGTCAGCAGCAGTGTTATTTTTAATGATAATTTATGGTGCGTACCTACCATTATTGGATCAACTTCGTTAAAAAAATCTTTGAGGAGAATCAATGATCACTTGACTCAACATAAAGCGAGAATATTATCATTTCGGATGATAGATAAAATAATATTCAATGTATTGTACGGAAATAATTAAGTGAAAAAAAAAAATTCCTTGGTCATGTTTTTTATGTGACCTGCATAATGTAACATCGGTGAGCATGCGTATTTGTGACCTTGAAAATAAAACAAAGCTTCTGAAATCTGTTTATTTGTTTAAGTGTCTCATTGCCAAAGAAGAATAAAAGGTGGTAAAAAAGTTAATTTAGACAGGAAATACGTGGTAACAATCTTTTAATAATATTATTTGAAAAAAATAGCATTATAAGTTCCTTTCCTGAATCCTTAAAAACTGATTAAGACGGTGGGGGGTCTGAGGGCACGATATCATCGGAAAGATATTTTTCGCCGACTGATGGACACTTTGAATGGCTTGTTCATTTTTTGCCCAAAGAATTGTCATTCAATTTGGCAATGTTGCCAGTCAACTGGGCACATTCTCGACTTGCCAGATGACAGCGATGTGGAGGACTGCTTCGACGAATGAGAGTTTTTTTTTAGGTACGACTATCATAATTATGTACGTGGTTAGGGTTGTAAATAGTTTTTAGGTACGACTATTACGTAGTTAAGGTGTAAATAGTTTTTAGGTATGACTATTATATGTACGTAGTTAGGGTGTCAATAGTTTTTAGGTACGACTATTATATGTACGTAGTTAGGGTGTAAATAGTTTTTAGGTACGACTATCATATGTACGTAGTTAGGGTGTAAATAGTTTTTAGGTACGACTATTATATGTACGTAGTTAGGGTGTAAATAGTTTTGTTTATCATTGATGGGCTCGTGTTTGACCACCCTCACCTGATGGTAAGCAATGATGTGGTCGACGATGAAGCACGCTTGCCTAGAAATAACCCATTTACTCTTGACTTAAAGACACCCAGGCTATAGTTATCAGGAAACACAGACTCTGGTAGGGAATTCCACTCCCCAGCTGTTCGCACAATGTGTTTGATTTATTATTGAGTTGAATAACATATTATTATTAAATGAAGTGAGTGAAACTTTAGTTTCAATTCTAAATTGAATCAATTGTTTTACTAAAAGTAGAACTATTTAGTTTTAATTTGTGTATGGTAAACAAGATTTAATATAATTGATATAATTTGTAAGTGAATAAATAAATGAATAAACCATGTGATTGGTTTGTCAGTTTAGCAACCATGTGACTGGTTTGCCAGTTTAGCAACCGTCTGATTGGTTTACCAGTTTAGCAACCATGTGTCAGTAGCCTATGGTATCTCCCGGGATTAGTAGCCGATGGTATCTCCCGGGATCAGTAGCCGATGGTATCTCCCGGGATCAGTAGCCGATGGTATCTCCCGGGATCAGTAGCCTATGGTATCTCCCGGGATAAGTAGCCTATGGTATCTCCCGAGATAAGTAGCCTGTGACGTTTTCTTTTTGCACGTGTAAGCAGGCACACCAGTTATGTATAGAGGCTTAATTAATTTGGTTTAAAGTTTATGCTTAAGTTTTTATTCCGTTTTTGATGGCATATTGGAGTGTCCTAGCTAACAAGTGGTGGATAATTTAATTTTATAATTATATTATGGAGGATTTATCTTTATTTTTCTGTTTTACATATGTTACATACAAACGTGTTAAGATTGTTGCGTACGATTATATAGATTCAAGTTCTTCAAACTTAACAGACAGATGTGTTGCTGTGGAGTTTGTGGCGCCACTTCTTCTTCACAGCTAAAAGACTAGGATAATATAATTTTTTTTTCCTCTCTTCTTGCTCATTGTGTAAAACGTATAGATTGCCTGAGTGTTAGGTTCTTCCCGACTTATGTGTATGAGGACATACACAAGGTCAGGATGGACGAGTGTTAGGTTAATTTATCTGTGGTTTAAAATCGACTAAATTGACAAGTCTATTATTGAGATTAATTATTTAAAGTGGCAACACCAAGCGATGACTGTTGTTAAGGCGGAAAAGAAGGCACGTTTCGGCAATCGATTCGTTCACTTGGTTTTAGGGCGAGCTACAGGTCGGACTTACGACGTTACCCGGTTGATATTTATGAATAATTATTATTTAAGAATAACTTCAATATTGTGGTAGATTGAATAGCATTGTGACAGCTAGTCGGGAGAAGCACAGGAATCTGGCGACGTGTGTTATAGGGTCACGCGGGTGAGAAGGGGCGTGACCCTTTCCCCATAAGGGAAACCGATCCTTTAAGGCGTTATTAGCCGCCAACGACCTTGAGTGGTTAGCTTGCGTGTTCTGCGCTGAGCTCACGTAACGCGTCGTATGTCCACCCAGTAATAGGACTCGCCTATCAAGGAGCGCTGTCCGAAATTAGACGCATTATTAATTTATTACACATAAAACAACAAGTATTAAACTAAAACGCTGAGACTAAATTATAAATATTTAAATGATCTTTAAAATGGTGAAGGTTTCATAAAACTACGCTTAATAGTTTTGGCGTGATTCTCAATTTTTTATCCGCGTTAGACATAATTTTACAAATTAATTACACAATGTTTTAAAAATATAATTTGAAATATTCTAAGATCAAATTACGACGGAAATAGTCTAAAGTGACATATATTTTTTTCAAAGAAATAAAACAAGTCGTTTAGACGTGATGTTCAATTAAAAACCATTAAAAGTCGTATGACTGCCTCTTAAGTACCTTGATATTTCTACCTGGCACAAGTGAGGGATTTAGGAGGTTTGTTAATTTGGGATTTAGGGGTAAGTTTACACATCATATCATTCAAAATAAAAAATCGCGCTCGAGAATGTCATGATATCGTTTCTTTTTTTGGAAGTTTGTAACCCCCCGCTCGCTTAGATTATGTTCAAATCGTCAGATTTTCAAATGTACACTTTTTAGCTAGTAATTAACCCATCTTACCTTAATCTGACGCGCTTCAGTATATCTGACAATCGATTTTTTTTACTAATCTGATGGGCTGCCGTAGACGCACGGTCCTATATAAAGGGCTTATATATGATGGAGGTACTCATCAGGATACAAGGTATCCCCACTATGGTCATCTGTCGCGCTCGAGTAAATCCCAAATCTCTTATTGGGCTCCCCTACTATCAGGCAGTGCCTAAAAGAGTGTTTAAAATTTTGATGGCCAGAGAGGAACCAAATAAAGGCAGATGAACTGTGTGAGGTAGGTATGATACGAATGAAAACAGAGCGGCTGATACAGAGCAGGATAGAAAATCATTTTGTGCCAACCCCAAACATTGGATAAAGGCGGGAAGAAAAAAAGTGTTCGAGTGTTGTCGAAGTATGAACGATTTAGCCATATTAACCATTTTATTCATGTTTTCAGCCAGGACAGCACAGAAATTTTAATCAAAAGATTTAAAGAGACGCTCCACCTCTGTTACTGAATAAAAAAGCTTGCATTCAGCATTACGCGAAGTATGCGAACATGAGCCGTGTCATAGAAATATATACGATATGCTCGCTAGGAAGGGGCAATATAGATGATGCAGAGAATACTATTCAGGAGCCTGCCGCTACTAGATGGAAGTATCTCTGATCAAAGAAAGCTTAGGGTTTGAAGGTGTTTCAGTAAGTTTTGCTTTTTTTTGCCCCATGCATTCTTTGCTATAGGAAGATAGAAAAATGGTCAGTGATCATGACATAAAGAAATAGTCAGCAACCATAATTATCCATATGAATTTGATTTGTTGAACGGACATAAGTCTTTTCAAAGTAATAGTGAGACTTTTTTAATACTAGGTGTCAGTGTTTATACAATTCTTTGCAGGTAATACAGAGTACATGCCTGGGGGTAGCGGACAAATTCTGAAAATGAGTTACCACACCCCTGGGCACTCGGGCAGGGAAGGAGCAGGGGTGGGTTTTAGTCAGTAAGAGTCTGACACGCCCTCCCGCTCCACCCAGAGCGGGAGAAATCATTGGACTATTGAAATTACACAAACGTTGCCGTTACCTATGGGAAGACAAAGAGCAACATCCGCTACGACACTTACCTAAATACATGTCATAGATACGAGTATGTCATAAAAAATAAAGTTTAGAAATAAACTTTCAGTGTGAAAAAAGAAGTACAGAAAGAAGCTCTGATGAAGATGATACACGCAGATACAATAAAGAGTCCAGTCACACGGATAATGTATCTATGACTGACTTTAATAACACGAATGCCAGAAGAAGCGGTATTTGTCAGGTAGATAATAATTATTATAGAGGCTGTATGTATATGTGTTACTTGCTTGGCTTGTGAGAACCTAGAGCTTCCTGAAGCTCTGGGTTTGTGCAGTGTAAGAGCGGTCAATTAAATTATATGTCCGCTAATACAAGCGAGTGACTTCTTCGAAGGTTTTTTCTTGAATCCCTCTCAACCTACTTACCCTATATATTATTGTGGTCTTTGATCACTCTCAACAAAAAATAATTTTCTACTTGACTTTTGAACTAATTCTAAATTCGAATCACCCTTTAAAAGTCCTTCAAACGGACCAGCCTGTCGAGATAAGGTTGTATTCTCATGCGACCTCCTCAGATGCCACAATATGGCGGAAAACTCTAAAATTCACCCTAAAAATAGTAGTATTCTCTAAAGCTTAAGTATAACAATCAATTATTGAACGTAATTTTGGATCGGATGCTCTAGAAGTCGGTTAAATACGAGAGGTAACAGTAAAGTAAGGCTATGCTCAAACCGACTATTGTGTACTGTCGACTGAGCAACTTGTATTAAGATGTTAAAATTCCATACAAAAGTTGATGTAGGTTTCTAAATGAATATGTTATGACATTTATCTTAATATTTTCAGAACGACCATGGAGGACCCCTTGTCGCTTGGGCTGGAGCTATTAATTTTATTATTGAGAGTATTAATTGGCGTTGCATCTGTTTTCAAAGTGTCGGATGAATATGAGTGCATGGGACCCTATTTGTATACTAGCACACGGTGTACGGGATTATTTTGGATTGTATATTGGGCTCTGTACTTCCGAGTCAGAGTGACACCTCGTAATTTTGATTTCATTTCCTTTTTCTCTCAGCTTGGGGGCTCGTACTTAAGTATTCACATGTAACGGTCTACAAGGTTTTTTTTTTGTGGGGTGGGAAACCCTCCAATGACATCTCCCGCTCTGGGTGGAGCGGGAGGGCGTGACGCACTCTTGCTCACTAAAACCCTCTGTTCTTTCCCTGTCTGAGTGCCCAGGGGTGCGGTAACTCATGTTAAGAATTTATCCGCTACCACTAGGCATGCAGACACCGGCCACGATAGGCCCCATCAGTGGTGGCTGACAATCATCTCTTTGAGGCGCGCGTGGAACACTACGCGCCGTCGACTCACGGGCCTGGTGCTGATCGGATGGCGAGCTAACCACTGCTTGCCGTCCACAGGCTCTGGACTACGGTGGCCGGAGGTCGTCTCGCGACGTCCTACGCCCAGTGCCTCTCCTGCGGTGGTAGCGGCCGGGGTCGTGAGGGCCACTCCGTTGAGCTTCCCTCACGAGTCCCGCCTCCGCCTTCGCGAGCATTACTGCTTCGCAGAAGGAGGAGACTGCTTCCCATTCCCTCTCGCTCCGTACCATGGCCTGAACCAGGGCCGGGCGCGAGAGATCGCCGCCACCTATCGCATCCACGAGGATACGGCGGTGGTCCGCCCAAGCGGGGCAAACCTCCACCGTATGCTCCACCGTGTCCTCTCGGTGATCCGAGCAGAAGGTTAAGATATGCTTGAACGCGATACGCCGAAGTCGGTCTGTGGATGGGTGACAATCCGTTACATTTGTATCTATACGTATACAGGCTGTAAGGAACAAGATACCGCAAACTTTGCGAATATAATATATATAATAAGTATAATGTATTGTAAGCAATGCGATTTCAACGCTCCGCACTACTTCTTATCTACACTCGCGCCGGCCGAGCGCGCCGCGTGCCGTAGGTATGTAGGTATTAGGCTGGTGACGTGAATGAACTCTATCGAAACAGATGCACGTATTTTATTTAGATTGCTGTTTTTAGTGTAATTATCGATTTAATTACTTTTTAATTAAAACTGTCATTGGGTTTTATAGGAATAACGATTTTGAACAATCTCTAAAGTAAAAAAAACTGCAGAAAAAAATTAAAATTGAGGAAAATGCCGACGAAAAATTCCAACGCTAGGGGGTCCAGAATCATGTACTGATTCACTGTTACACGTATGTGCGTTTATGTGCCTTACACGGTGTATATAGACACATCTCTAGGCCTCGGAAAGGAAAGCTCGTTAAACCTGTTGGTGCCGGCTGGCGTTTGTAAATCTTTAACAGTCGTTATGAGTAGTTCAAAGTTCGAAGGTCAATTAGTCTTACCAAAAGGTAACGTGTTACCCAGGAGTCTAGAACCCAAACATAATAATATTTGTAGTTAAAATTTTCTATCTGACAAAATTCATACTTGTTGGTTTTGTAGGGATTCTATAGGATGAGGCATTACATAATAATAATACCTGTAATTTTTTCAACGAACGGTATCTTTGTGACAGACCAGCTAGTGAAAGAGGTTATGATACTATTGAAAGAACAATTTCGTGGCAGGATCATCCTGCAGGGAAATAACAATACATTTATTTATATTAGTTTCTCTTTATCTACAGTTATAAGGGAGTTTTAATTAAAAGTCTACCGCAGTGATTGAGGCTAACGTAGGTATGTTGGAACCACAAGCTAAATGGAGCAACGATCTTCGTAGGATAGTTGGTAGGAAATTGATGAGATTTGCCGAGAATCGAGATAAAAAATGAGTGTGATTGTAAAAGCCGGTGGTGGTGGTGGACTGGTATAGGCTGATGATGAGGATAATATCTGAGGTAGCTGCGAGGTGTGAGAGGGGTTTTGCAATGTGACGCGAGAGCTCAGTCCTTCTCCCACTGATGGGTCCCAACAGCCCTCCTCCAACGCGCAGCTACCTCTGGCACCGTCTGTGTTAAACGGTAGGTCTATACTAAAAAATGTAATTTGCAGATCTGCAGAGAGTGAAAACATGGAGAGAACCGGCCCAAAACCAAAATTTCACCAGGTTTAAAGTATTTAACCAATAATAATCAACCACCAAATGTAGAAATCGAAAAGTAGGATTCAAATAATAAGTTTGAAGCTTATAAAAATCCACCGATTGTGAGTAACGAACATAAAAATAGTTCAGAAAGTGTCTTTGGAAAAAAAAATCAAACTAAACGACAGACTTCAAGAAGAACCAAAATATGAATC
The DNA here is from genome assembly GCA_951329385.1 of Polia nebulosa. Lineage (NCBI taxonomy): Eukaryota > Metazoa > Arthropoda > Insecta > Lepidoptera > Noctuidae > Polia > Polia nebulosa. Next base: position 15,385,390 of record OX589610.1, on the reverse strand, counting down.
AAATAAAATGTATTTAGCTAACAGCAGTCCAGTTCCTGTAAGAAACAAACCTAAGGAAAGAGACTCAAATGGCAGGCAGTTGGAAGCGACTAATACAAATTCAGCGATTGCTAGTTTTGGATATGGTGAAAGGTTTAAAATAAAAGGAAGAATACCAGAAATAAAAAATATCTCGGCGAAGCCAAATATGCGAGTGAACGATAGATCTTTAAAAATACCTAATTTTCCAGTAAACGGTAGGTCCCCACGACAACAAACTTTCTCAGCAAATGAAAGATACCCATTTAATCAAAGAAATGGATTTCTTGGCAGTGAAACGAACCCAACAAGTATAAGGCACCTAGGAATTCAAGGTCGTCTAGCAAATCAGAGGCACCCTGCAAATCAATGGTATCCGGTTAATGCGAGACGTCCAAAATATCTTCAAATAATTCCTACAAGAATAGCATTGCGGGCTGTACTTCCTATAAGAAATTGAACTTATTTATGTAAAAAGCATATTTAACATCAACTTTATGAACTGAACTGAACTTTATAAAAAGCATATTTAACGTAAAATTTATGTCGATACGAAAATAATATATAAAATCATACAACTATGTATTTACCATTTAGGTATATCATCAGTAAAATTCTTACCAAAAGTATTCACATGCCACTCACCCAATATAAACAAGTCAGTTAACGTACCACACGGCGAGCTTGGTAGTTTTACCCAAAACTAGAACTAAGGCAAAAAAAAAGTTTACATTTGAAGGAGCACAGCTTTTTAATACAAGTATTCTCCTCTAGTATTAGAAATCTAAAGCCTTTCAGGGTGAGTCTCCTAGCGTTTTGCAGAAAATAATGACTGAGTGTTGCTGACAATGACGAATCGTGGGAAATTCAATTTTAAAACACTAGTATTAAAGTTCTCTGGGAGAATTCATTACTCAGTAAGTTGAATTTCCCACGATTCATCATTGTCGGCAACACTCAGTCATTATTTTCAGCAAAACGCCAAGAGATTCACCCTTCAATGCATTCCAAACTCATCTCAGTCAGTATATAATTACGGATCAATCACTTCTGGAGAAATGAAGGCATTGAACGACGAGCTTTGTGTAATTTATAAATGTATGTTTTAGTATTGTTCTCAAGTAAGAGAAATATGTCTTTATTGAGAATAAAGTTTCTTTAAGCCTAAACCTAAGTTCAATGTTATTGTTTAATTAAATGAAATACATATAAATAAGTTTTTAATAAAGTTTTTACTTTGTTTTCTTTTTTAGGATATGGTATCATTCCTTTGAGACACGGAAAAAAGATCTTATTTTCTATAGACACGTGACACCATGGCAGGTATCCCTATATTTTCCTCTTTATTCAAATACAAATTTCGTCTGCGTGAACTTTAGAGTCAGAATCAGAAGAATTATTCGTCTTGTAATACAGTTTATAAACTATCTGTGTGCTGTTTTCGCTTGATTGAGTAACAAAAATAACTTTTTAACAACAAATTCAACCGACGAAAAAGAACTAAAAAGCAAAAAATAAATAAACCAAAAAATAAATAAGTCTTGAGTATTAAGCTTATTTACCTACATAAATTGGGGGTAGTCCTCAAAACCTGAAGTTTAAAGCTCCGCTGTTATTTTAAGTTTTTTTCTTTCTATAAATGTACTTGTTTACCGTAATTATAGTGTAAAACGACACATATTAGTCTGACCCTGGAACCTAGTGACTAAAATAAAATTGAAAAATTGGTGAAAAAAAAAATGACCTAAAAACTAGAACAAAATTATTTACTATGACTCATCTATAACGACTTTGATTATTTAAAAAAAAATCAACAACGAAGAAACGGCTACCTAATTTCAACACAGTTGACGACACTTTAAATGGTCGAGAGGCTAACAAGTGTATCACGGTATTCACGGTAACGTGAGGTCGCAGGTTCGCGCCCAGCATCAATTAAATAGTTTTTGGATTTCTTTAAAATTGTAATATTCAACTTGACTCGTTCCGAAACGGTACGTTATTACGATGGAGAATGAACAATGTGATAACATCACTTTTAGGAAACCACAACGTTCGAGTTCGCTGTGTGACTTGTCTTCGAATGCGAACCAATCATCCCTATTTGACACAACAATGATGAGTCTACCGAATACATCTATCAACGAGTCGCAAAACGATAAAGAACTGAGCGATAAAATTAATTAACTTCAAGAAGAATTACTTATAGCGAACCAGGAGATAACAAACTTAAACTTAAAAAAACACTACTTTAAAGCAAGAATTAGACAAATGTAAATTGATCATAAATAATTACAAAAAAGTCTGCACAGCTGAAACACCTATTCGTACACCAAAACCTAAATCCGGCTAAAATAAATTGGTTTCAATGACTACGAAGTCTTGCTACACAAGACCACGGCCTGTAAACAGTGAACGTCCCTTGGAGGAACCGGATTGTTCAATATCAGAAGAAAAAAATGTAAATCAAGAAGATCAATACCACCAAAAATTTAAACCAAAACATTTACCTAAAAAATATGAAAAATTTAATACCGCAGCTTCAGATGAGGAAATAGCACCTTTAAACAAAATGATCAAAAATAGTAAACTATACTTACTCAGCAACTACACACAACGAGGTATGCTACAAGCTATTAAAGAAAATTTTGCAAAAGACTTTAATTATTGTAGTCATCCTTCACCAAATTGTAGCATCACACACCTTTTTGCGGGTATAGAATCAAAGTTAAGATATTTTAATATTAATGATTATTGTATAATTGTACTGGGGGAGACTGACATCAGAACCAGCGAGAACCTTCTTAACTTGGTTAAAGTGATTAATGAATGTTTAATTAATGTAACACACATAAACATAATAATATGCGCACCCACATATATCCGGGGGCACTAATTTATAATTATAAGGTAGAAATATTTAATAACTTACTCTATAGGGATATCCAAAATAATAACTATGCATATTTTTTTGACTTCAACTATGGATTAACACTTGACATGTTTTCGAATATATCAGGCAAATTAAATAAAGATGGAATACGATGTATATTTAGAGACATTATCAATATAATTAAAATTGACTTGGAATTATTCCCTTATGACTCAGCTAATGACACCGGTGGACAAAACTCACGGTTTTTTCGTTTATAATTGTATAAGCTTCAGGAGTGGAAATTTATTAAAAAAAAACAATTCACAACAAAAAAAACACTTTTACTTCATAAATAAAATTGACTCCGATTACAATCAGCAAAATTTACTTTGTTCACTAAGATTGTTAAAATCCACTAAACGAAACACACAAACACACTTTATCACTTTTTCAATCAACTAAACTCAAATGGCTTACGTAACCTTGGGACTAGCTGATGATTCACACGTCCGTCCAGTCCGAGCACCGAGCAGCAAAAAAGGTCGTTCTATCCCCAGCGCCTTGCTTTTATAGGCGAGGTGGGTAGGTGGGGTATATATTGACGTAAGAGAGGATTCTCCTTACACGGCCTCTCCTGACGAGGTGTCGTCCTCGACACCCACCACTCACACTCACCACTCACTCACTCTCTCACACTCACTCTTGCGGGTCTTGGGGGTCTTGCGGGTCGCGGGTCCTAGTGGGGCACTCTTGGAGTGGTCCCACTAGGACCCGCGAAGGGAGAGGTCGGCACCACGACCTCCACTTCACCCGCTGGCAGGGGCGACGGGTCGACCGTAGTAGAGGACCCCGTTAGTTCAGGGTCGTCATCAGTATCTTCATCTGCAAACAAGATCTTATTAGAAGCTACCCGAGCATTTTGTGTAAAAGCGTTGGGCCTCTCACAAAGTTCCGTTCGTCTTCAGCCAACTAATTCATTCATCGTTCTCTCAAATAGTTCATAAGTTTGAATAGACACACACTTCCTCCTTTCTCAAACAAATTATAAAAATAAGGCCAAGGCATTGTCCTGTACGTGTCCAGCGCGCAAGTAGCGGTTTCTTTGCTGCTGTCTTGCTGACGGCAACCGTGACCGCGACCACGACCAGCGTTCAGCTCTCGCCACCTGCATCATGGTCTGACAACCTGCAGACCCGCTTGACACGCAGACCGTATTCATACGTGCAAGCCGCTTAACATGCAGACCGTATTCATACGAGTAAGCCGACCCATACACTGACCGCAATCATGTGTACGAGCCCACTCGGTACGCAGACCGTATTCATACGCACGAGTTCTCTCAACACGCAGACCGTATTCATACGTGTGAGACCACAAACAACAAACACGACGGGGCCGATGCCTGCCCGGGGATTGAGGATAAATTCGAAAGAGTTACCTCACCCCTGGGCATTCAGGGCTGGGAGAAACAGGTTTTAGTCAGTAAGAGTCTGACACGCCCTTCCGCTCCACCCTAGAGCGGAAGAAGTCATTGGATGATTTCCCACGATGATTGGCAAGGAGGCTCGGAGCCTCACGGGAGACCGTGCGGTATCCTCGGATCATGCGGATCGCCATGAACCTCTGGGACGCGTTCATCTGGCGAGCTGATCGCTGCTTCAATGAACGCGCCCACACCGGTGAGTTGTTGCAAGCCTGGATTCGAAAATGTTGCTGGTAAAAATAGATATTCTGTTGTTTTTATTGATTTGACGAAGTAAGTTATATCATTACTACATGTTATACTCGTTTAATAAAGTCCCCCTTCGTGACTATCTGTCTATTTGCCAGAAACTCAAAAATTACTGAATGAATTTTCATGCGCTTTTCACCAACTGACAATTGATTCATGAGGAAGGTTTAGGTGCCTAATTTGTACCCGTGCGAAACTGGGGCGGGTCGCCAGTCTATATGTATGTGAATAAGGTATTTCTATTTACGCGACAACAGCCCAAACCGTTTAAGATACGAGTAGAAACTTGAATTTTGGACAGTAGTTGTCCTACTATCCTACAAATATTATAAATGAGAAAGTTTGTGAGTGTGTATGTTTGTTACTTCTTCACGCTCAAACGGCTGGACCGATTTGGATGAAATTTGGAATGTAGATAGCTTTACCTTTTATTACGGTCTAGGCGGGTAAAACCGCGGGGCGCAGCTAGTAGTTTATAATGTAGATACGTACTAAAAAAGGATTATTTATTATTATTAGCAGGAAAAATAACTTGAAACTTGGCACAAACATGTCAATCTGCCCAGCCTTTCGCCAACTATCTTGGGGTCGGCTTCCAGTCTAATCGAATGCAGCTAGCTAGCAGCGGAGCGACCGCCTATCTGACCTCCATAACCCAGTTACTGGGAAATACGATACCCCTTGGTAAGACTGGATGTCAGACTTCCGGGCTTCTGACGACCCGTAAGGACTTTCAAAGATCCACGATCGACGGCCGGGACCAACGGCTTAGCGTGCTTGCCGAGGCATGGAGGAGTCTCGTTATTTAAACATGGTCACCCATCCATGGACCAACCCCAGCAAGCATAGCTTGCTGATAGATAGAGGATTTTCAAAAGTTTTTTTATGGATGAACTTTAACGCTTGATCCGATAAAGTTGAAACTCAAATAAAACAGATTTATATATTTTTTTAGCTGGGCAAAGGCCTTCCCGGAGTCCTTTCAGGGGGGGGGGGGGGCGCCCCCTTTAATTTTTAATTTAATTTTTATTATTTGTTGTTAAAGTCTGGTGTGTCTTGGATACGTAACTCTAGTCTTTGCCTTTTGGGATAACACAGGGTATTTTCCTGTTTAGCTTGCTACATTGCAAACACGTCCTTCCTCAAACCAGCCTTCGCGATACGGGTCGAGGTCGTCTCGCATCTTCATTCGTGCCCGACCGCAGCGACGCCGTCCATTTTCATTGCGTGGAGACTTTTTCCCAGCGGTCGTCGTGATCGCGGCTGACGTGACTCTCCCATTCCCACTTGACCGCCGTGTCCTCGTGAATGCGATAGGTGACGGCGACCTCTCGCGCCCGGCCCTGGTTCAGGCCATAGTACGGAGTTAGAGGAAATGGGAAGGAGTCTCCTAATTCTGCGACGCAGTAATGCTCGCGAAGACGGAGGCGGGACGCGTGAGGAAAGCTCAACGGAGTGGCCCTCACGGCCCCGGCCGCTACCACCGCAGGAGAGGCACTGGGCATAGGACGTCGCGAGACGATGTCCGGCCACCGTAGACCCGGGCCTGCGGACGGCGAGCAGTGGGTAGCTCGCCGTCCGATCAGCACAAGGCCCGTGAGTCGTCGGCGCGTAGTGTTCCACGCGCGCCTCGAAGAGATGATTGTCAGCCACCACTGACGGGGCCCATCGTGGCCGGTGCCTGCATGTTTAGGGGTAGCGGATAAATTCTTAACATGAGTTACCGCACCCCTGGGCACTCAGGCAGGGAAGGAACAGGGGTGGGTTTTAGTCAGTAAGAGTCTGACACGCCCTCTTGCCTACGTCTACTATGCCTGTTTTGGAACGCAGCGTATTTTTCCGAATTCTGTCCTGTCTTTTTACTCTTAGGATGCTGCGTTGCATCGCTCTTTGGCAAATTCATAAATAGATTAGATAGATTTATATAGCCACTGACTTCTGCCAGCGGCTTCGCCCGTGTGGAATGACGAAGTTTCATACAAACAAGTCCGCCCCCTTTTCACCCCCTTAAAAGTTCTATTTCCAAAAACCTCTTCTTAGTGCTCCCCTACATTATAAAAGGAAGCCGTGTGCAAAATTTCACGTTCGTAGTCCCAGTAGTATTGGCTGTGCGTTGATATGTCAGCCAGTCGGTCAGTTTCTCCTTTTATATATATAATTTTTCTTTTAAAAGTTTTTATTTTGCTGACTGTTTATTTGACCGATAACAAGGCTGCAGTTTACACCTAATAGGTTTTTGAAAAGTGCTGTCAAAACGTAATAGTTTCATTTCTACATAATTCTATTCTCATTTAGCATCAGATACGTTAAAAAAAACCCAATACTGAAAACTCATTCAAGATTTTTCCTCAGGAAATGCTGCGGAATAATGAAAATAAACGATAAAAATAATCATCCAATAGTAATTCAATTATTATAAAACACGCCGTCAGATTAATAGCACACTCTTTGGCAATCATGACTATGCTTTAATATGTTTGCAATAAAGACAGCAACAGTGTTATTTTTAATGATTATCTATGGTAAGTACCAATAATGAATCAACGTCGTAAAAAAAATCTTCTTTTAGGAGAATCAGTGATCACTTGACTCTACATAAAGCGAGAATATGTTCATTTCGGAGGACAAATAAAAAATATATATATTGTACGGAAATAATTCAGTAAAAAAATATACTGAGCCACTCCTCTAGTTGCTACGGTGGATCCTTTACTGTTCGTGCTGTACGCCTTTGGAAGTCTCTTCCACACACTCTTAGGGATAGCCCTTCGTTGGAGGTGTTAAGGAGAGGAATTAGGGAGCACACCTGTCAGCATGACCCATAATACGTTTTTAAAGGATTTCTTAGTAAGCTATACCTACCCATAGTATAAGGGTATGTATAATGTTTATGTATTACATATTTGTTTAGTTTATTTAAGTAACATATTATATTTAAGTTTTTGTTGTCCACTTAAGATGTACCTACTAACTTATGCAAATGTATTTTTCAACCTGAGGTTTGCTATAAGAAAACCCAAATGCTTTTTTTTTTTTTTTTTGGGCGGTTGGGAAATCATCCAATGACTTCTCCCGCTCTGGGTGGAGCGGGAGGGCGTGTCAGTTTCTTACTGACTAAAACCCACCCCTGTTCCTTCCCTGCTTGAGTGCCCAGGGGTGCGGTAACTCATGTTGAGAATTTATCCGCTACCCCTAGGCATGCAGGCACCGGCCACGATGGGCCCCGTCAGTGGTGGATGACAACATCTCTTTGAGGCGCGCGTGGAACACTACGCGCCGTCGACTCACGAGCCTGGTGCTGATCGGACGGCGAGCTACCTAATTTGTGTTTTATTTATATGTTATATGTGTACAATAATGAATAATAATACGTATTCGTGATCTTAAAAATAAAATAAAGGTTTCGACAATTTATTTGTTTTAGTGTCTCGTTGCCAAAGAAGAATAAGAGATGGTTCAGAACTTAATGTAGACAGAAAATACGTGGTAAATAATGAATTAACTTTAAATAATAAAAATAGAATTGTAGGTATCATAAAGACTTATTGAGACACTGGGATACCGAGTGCAGGTTATCTTTTCAAATATATTTTTCGCTAACTGATAGATACTTTGTGTGACGTGAGGGCTGGCTCGTTCTTTGCCTAAAAAATAAGCATTGTCATTCAACGTGGCAGTGCTGCCAGTCTTCTGGGTACATTTCCGGCGTGTCCAGATGACAGCATTGTGGAGGAGCACTTCGACGTCTAAGTGTATTTTTCTTCTATACATAGGTAGTTAATATGTAAGTCATTAATGTACAGTGAGGCCGCAAAAGTCCATAAGAACGCTAAAGATTACATTGCTACGAACCGAGCGAGCACGATACTTCCGTGCGTATGTGTGCGCGTGTGTGTGGTATCCACATTCCACAGATAACACACACTAAGGAACTGTCGTCGCACTGAGCTTAAAAACATCGTTATTATTTTTCTGTGCCATTGAATACGCATCACACAGTCACAGAGGCGACTTGTTCTTACCATTGCATTGATAAAATTCGCGCAAATATGTAATATGTGCTGGTAGCCGTATGAACTACCCGGGCCTGCGGACGGCGAGTCCCGGGCCTGCGGACGGCGAGTAGCGGGTAACTCGCCGCCCGATCAGCACCAGGCCCGAGAGTCGACGGCGCGTAGTGTTCCACGCGCGCCTCAAAGAGTTGTCAGCCAAGTGTAGGGGCCTGCCAAGGCCGGTGCCTGCCCGGGGGTGGAGGATAAATTCGAAAGAGTTACCTCGCCCCCGGGCACTCGAGGCAGGGAGGAACAGGGGTGGGTTTTAGTCAGTAAAAGTCTGACACACCCTTCCGCTCCACCCCAGAGCGGAAGAAGTCATTGGATGATTTCCCACCCCCCAAAAAAAAAAAAAAAAAAAAAAAAAAAAAAAAAAAAAAAAAAAAAAAAAAAAAAAAAAAAAAAGCCGTATGAACTAAGTGTTGGATTCGCAAATAACGTAGCCCGATTTCAAATCATGGTCGGCCCGTTGCGGTTATTTCTTACTTTGAAAATTCCCAATCTATATTAATATAGTTGTTTTTTATATTTCTATGAAAAATTCTATTGCATTTTTTGCACTAAATAGTTGCAAATTACGAATATGATCTATTAACCACAAGAAGAATCACATTCGTAATTTGCAATTATTTAGTTGTTACATCTTTTCGATGTTGTAAGGTGGAAATAAAAAGACGTCATCATCATCTGCCTAGCCTTTTCCCAACTATCTTGGGGTCGGCTTCCAGTCTAACCGGATGCAGCTGAATACCAGTACTTTACATGGAGCGACTGCCTATCGGAAATAAAAAGACGTGTTTAATAAAAAATTTTATTCTTTATATTAACAAATTAAACATTTATGAGAATTGTGACGTCGAATTATTACCTAGACAAAAAGTTATCTTGTAACCGTTACCTACTACTGTTACGTGTAAGATTGTTTGTTGGAAGTATACCCACTTAGACCATTCATAATATGAATAACGTGACAATGAAAGGATATTAAAATTTTAATAAAATAAAATGCAATTGTTTATATCTAGTTATTTATTGAAAAGTGATATATGATTTAGACTTTATAAACATTTTATTTTTATGTAACGTCACAATGAATGTATTGAGGTCATAGCTTAATTGTTCATTTTCTTGACGAAATGAAGATTGAAACTAAACCTCAATTTCTGTTAAAAGAAATTTAGTTCTCACAAGATAATCGTCAATTAGATGTGAAAAATAAATTTAACTACTCGTATTATGCTATAACAGTGCGGGTAGGAGAGTAAAAAACAAAATAAAATCATGATTATTGTCAACAAAATTGATAGCGAGTTCACTGCATTCTTAAGATAAGGCGATGGCACAAGTTAAAAGATATAGCTATTTTAAACGAAAGTAAACACAATATAATACAGTGTTTGTTAACGAATAATAACGGATATGTTAAAATAAAATGGCCTACTAAACATTTAGTAACACCGACTAATTTTACTAAAACTTAATATTTTGTATAACCCCCATTATTTTCGATACAGTCAAGTAGACGATTGCGCATGGACCCAACAATATTACCGCATATTTCGCTTCCTCTAAAACTTTCCCACACCTCCATGCAATGGGTTTTTAATTGTTCCGTAGACCTCTTATTCCACTAGTCCCACCTTTGCACAATCAAACCCCATAGATTTTCTAGGGGTTGAGGTCGGCTGATCGCGCTGGCCATGGAATAACAATTACTTCCGGGTGATTGTGAAACCACTCACGCACAGTACTGGCTCGGTGAATAGGACAATTGTCCTGGACAAATGGAAATTCTGCTAGCGCATCAGCTGGGTAAATGTTGCGCACAGTAGGTAGCATAATTGAGTCTGACACTTCCAATGAAAGCCAGTTCTCCTGGTCCTGCTGCACTCATCCATCCCCACATATTAATTGTGATTCGACCTGATTCGGTGTTAGGAATAACGTTGTTATCACACCAGCGAGTGTTATTCTGGCACCATAAGTGAAGCCTTTCCTTTTGACTGGATTTAAATGTTTTTTCATCTGAAAATACCGCAGTATTCCTGTCAAAATCTAAATAATCACGTGCGAAACGTAATCGTTCTTGTTTGTGCCTCTCTGTCAAGTACGGCTTTTTAGCAGGTTTTCTGTGATGCACGCCTTCAGCGTGAAGTGCACGGCGAACAGTATCCATCGAGGTGTCATATAATTCCGCATAATGTCTCGTTGGTGCGAAACCATTCGTTTCGTATACGTCCACCATATGTCGTTGCTGCGCCTCGCTAATAAGCTTCGGTCTCCCACTTCTCTTTCGACTAGCAAAACTACCTTCTTCCTCATATCTTTTTATCCAAAGACTTACAGTATTTTTCTAAAACATAAAAAAATATATTAGGCAGCTATACCTACTTGACTTCATTTTCATTACATAAAATGTTAATAATCATAATTATTGATTTTTTTTTTAAATAAAACTGCATTTATAAATCCAATAACCAATCGAATAAACCCAACGATTTGTGTATTTCTCTTTTAAGCCTCATAAAGATACGATGGATGGATTCATAAATGGCATACATTTTAATTAGAAGATTAATTTATAATAAAGTTACAATTCATTAATAGCTATTATATTCACATTCAGTCCGGTTTCTTCAGATATTTGTGTTTTATTAAGACCACTATATGCAGCCCAATGATAGTCGCCCTCACTTCAATATTAATATTAGCAACCACACGTCACTAACCAACAACTACAACCAAACGACAGTTCATTTCGGTCAAGTTAAAACTCATGTCCACCTCGCAGAAATCTAATTCTTTATTTAGTTTTTTTGTGATCTACCTTTCTAACTAAGAAATGTGTGAACAGGTAAAAGAATAATTTAATATAAATAATCCATAACTTCCAATCGGGTAAGAACTTACAAAAAGTCAACAATTGCGTGGGATTTGAACTTGCGGCACACTGATTTGCGCTTCAATCTGTGTGGTCTATACCACTGGGCCATCTTGACTTATGCTAAGTTGATGAAATTGTGAATTTCAATCATTTGTTGGCGAAAACTTGAAAATAGAAGGTCGTAAGTCAAACTAAACGTCAAACTAATACGTTGTGAGAATTCTTATCGACTTTTGCTGGCGTCTGTACATATATTTTGTTTTTAGGGTTCCGTACTCGAAGGGTCCAAACGGAGCTCTATTGCTGTCACTCTCGTGTCAGTCTGTCCGTCGTCTGTCACAAAATTTTGTTGCGAAGAATTTTTAACTTGCCATTGACATTAAGAACTTCTGGTGATAATGTCAATTATTACGTATATTTTACTAACAAATATTAATATATTGATAAATCAGATTTTTAATGTAATAATTCCCTCATTTGAGAAGTCCGACACTCGCTCGGCCAGTTTTTTCCTCATAAACATGTCGTCATTAAGACAGTTGTATCAATAATCCGGGACCGTCGCGCGTGTGGTTGCCACTGATGATTCTAGCTTACAAGCGTTGCAGTGGTTAAGACATTGGACAAAACCAACAAAACATTGGACTACTGAAATTTTCAGAGTTTAAATGTAAACAAATACTTGAGAGATGTAGCTACAACATTTTGTTTTAACTGATTGTACCACATGAAGAGACCCGTTTAAAAGAATTCTGTATAGTGGTACAAATCAACTATTGCATAAAATTTACAAGATTTTGGATTATTATAGAGGTTTTGGATTTAGAAAAAAAACTTTGTCATAAAAATAAAATCTAGAATTCAATTGCAGCGCCACCAATCGGGTTCAATTGTGAATCTAAACCATCTAGACCCACTAACATAAACTCACACAAAAATATATCAAAATTGGTATAACCGTTCAGTAGGATTTCAGTGACATACACACTTACAGAAGAATGATTAACACAAAGATATGATTTCAGGTTTATTTAGTCCAAGCACCCATATCAGATCGAGGATATGACGCCTGGCTGTGTGGGGGTGCCATCGTTAAGAGCGATTTTATCGTCACATCCGCAGCATGTGTTAATGATGTAGAATTCTTATATGTCATAGCGGGATACAAAAAATATGTTCGTGACAGTGAAATAGAAACGGATAAGTGTACGTCAACTATGAAAAAGAAAGTAATTTATACTTGTTCCCCTAACGGTAAGTAAGCACTCTAAGAATATCTTTGCTGTAGGATTCGTTACAATCTCTGGTATAAAAATAAAACACGTTTTTATTCTTCTTACAGATGTAGATACATATTGTATACCTACATTCATATTTTCATTTACATTTAAGTATATGGAAATGTAGGGCGAGTATTTCACCATAAACTGTGCACAATTCCCGACTCCGTGCTGCCACAAAAAAAATTTAACCCTGTAGGATTAAAAGTAGCCAAAAACAAAACAGTTACTTCAAGGTCATTTTGATAAACCTTTGAGATAACGACGTTGTAGTGACTGTCCAATGAAATGCGACCTTGTAGTGACTGTCCAATGAAATGAGTATTTTTCTTAGTATCGTTGGTCCAGTGGTCGCAAGTGCGAGTTGTGATGACTGAGTTTTCAAAACATTCACACCGACTGCCGAAATTAAAGTTATTTTTTCATTTTCAGTGTATTTTCTTTTTGGGAAGTCGGTTGTTTTTTTTGTAAAAAAGTTTTTTATTTTTCACTTTTTAGTTGTTGTAGCCCAGAACTAAAAACCCCAAAATCATGGAACGTGTAATTTAAACATACTCGTAATTAGAGAAATCCAAACCGTTATCTATGTATACGTATTTTTCGTTTTTGTTCAGTTTTTCAAAAAGCACTGAAGCAATTTTGATAAAATTTATATGGTGGTCCCACTTCGGGAGTACATTCTTTCGGATAAAAAGAGAATTTTGATAATCGGTCCACAACTGACGGAGAAATCGGTGGACATAAATAAAAAAAAATATATACAGTCGTACATAGAACCTCCTCCTTTTTTGAAAACGGTTAAAAAACTTGCACTAGGCACTCTGATTGTCCAACTAAGGTCACCACAAGTCACACTTGTGATCTAGTGATCACAAGTGTGGTATAGTTACCAACGATACTATGACAAATACTCGATATGTTACAATAATTTAATTTCAGATTATCATTTGAAGTATGGAGAAATAGATTACTGGTCGTTCATAGACATAGCTTTGGTTAAGGTGGAATCACCGTTTGATTTCGACGACCCTAGGTACGAAACGTTATGTTCATATAAACCCACTACGATATCCATAAACTATGAAGAGAAATATCAAGCGGCTGGTGAAGATGCAATCGTGTTAGGATGGGGTCATTTGGACAAATGGCGAAAGGTAAGGATAGGAAAGAGTCGTTTCAGTCAGTCAGTCGCTGCCCAGCGTTTACCGAACTATTCGTTTTTGCTTCCAGTCTAATAAACCTTGTTTCTTTTTCTTACTCCTCTTTGTTCTTTTCTGATTAATTTCATTGCGAGACCCAAAACAGTTTAATCGTTTCTCCGGGACTCGTCGAGCTTCATTGCCTCGGCGTGTTTTCTGATGGTCGCCACTATTGATTCTGGCTTATTGGAGTTACAGTGGTTCAGGAATAGCGTGGTGGGCTTACCGAGCGACTGTCTATCTGCAAAATCCTACTAATATTAGGAATGTGAAAGTTTGCGTGGTTGGATGGATAGATGGCCATCCATCTATCCATCCATCCATCCGCCCAAACATCCATATGTTTGTTACTCAATAATGCTATATAAAATAATATTATAAAGAGGTAAAGTTTGTGAGTTTGTGAGGTTGTAGAGGGGAATCTATGGATTTACTGAACCGATTTTGAAAATTCTCTTACCAACAGAAAGCCACGTTATTTGTGAGTGTCAAAGGCAAAATTTTTGATCTACGGTGACGAAGTCGTGGGTGAAGTGCTAGTCACACTAATCACACTAATATTATAAAGGCGAAAGTTTGTGAGTGTGTATGTTTGTTACTTCTTCACGCTCAAATGGCTGGACTGATTTGGATGAATTTTGGTGTGGAGATAGCTCATACCCTGGATTAACATATAGGCTACTTTTTATCCTGTTCTACGCGGGTGAAACCGTGGGGCGCAGCTAGTAATTTATAAATGGCTAATTAGACGTGGGCGAAACCGTTGGCAAAAACTTGTATAATATACAACTCAGTTTCTGGGTAACACGTAGTAAGTCTTGTTGGCAGCCTTTTAGGGTTGATGTCTAAAAGAGTGTTATAGACGGTGTTGTGTCCTTATATACACTAGATTATCAAGTACTAGCACTTCACCCGCGACTTCATCCGCGTTTTTTCGAAAAACAGAAATAATGTAATTTTCCACTGACGAAAAAATTTCCTAAATCGGTTCATTAATTTTAGTCCAGAGATTACTTCCTACAATCAAACTCAAAAACTTTACTTCTTTATAATATTAGTATAGAATTATAGATATATAAATATCAGCTCACTAGAGCACGCGCACGATAAGTTTGCTCGAGGTCGAAATCGGAACTAATCGTTTAATTTAAAGTTATGCTACTGCATATAATCAAGTACATTAATTATACCTAGCTAGTTAATTCTTTCAATTATAATTTGAGTTACGTAATATCGTTTTTAAATAAATTAAGGATATAGATTAGGCTTGCAATTTGAAGCAGCGCCACCATCCGCGCGAGGACTTATCGTGCGCGCACTCTAGTTCACGCACTACATCTTCACTCACTGACAGCTGTCATACGACTAGCGCCCTCGTCAGTAAAACCCACGCAGTACACAACCAGAGATGACAACTAATACACACATCAAAAGCGTCTTTTTTAATTTGGGACAAGCCCGCACACTATTCCCAAACCACTGTAACTTTTGTAAGCCAGAATCAACAGTGGCGACCACCAGAAAAAACGCCGAGGCAATGAAGCTTGACGAGTCCCAGAGAAACGATTAAACTGTCTTGGGTCCCGCAACGAAATTAATCAGAAAAGGCAGCGGAGGAGTAAGAAAAAAAATCAAAACCGTCTAGGGATTAATTACATTTTTAACTAAAAAAAATACCAATTAATATTTACCAAATCTAGTCTTCCAGACTGGCTTCTTACTTTAATTCCTATGTTTAAGTTAACAACTAATCCTTTTTTGTAAAAATTAAGAAAAAATGAAATTTTTCCAAATTTTGGAAAATTAACCTAAGCAAAGCATAAAAAGGCAAAAATGAGGATTTTTAATATAAAAAATAAATAATCTGTTTTAATCCACCATTGACTCGAATCACACAATCACAGCGATTTGGCATACTTAAAATCATCAAAATCACTTTGAGGAATGGCCCCCACGTTCTTTCTAACAAGTCAAAAGTTGTTGTGGGATATGCACGGCATCCATACTCAGTAGAGCTCTTCTTTGGAACATATCCTATGCGTGCTCAATTGGGTTGAGGTCTAGCAATTGCTCAGGCCACGGCAGAACGTTGATGCGAGTGTTAGATACTAATATAATATGTAGATATTTATATATAGGTTAAGCTTTAAAGTCAAGATTATCACTAACTATTTACTGTGTATGAAAACTATGAATGTGGTGTTTAAAGAAGGGGTTTATTAGAAAAGCACAGAAAGACAAGACTAGGTATTTATTTCCAATAGGCTTAACATTAATCGAAAATTTAGTTGCCTGTTCACAATACTAGGTCTTCATGGAGAAGAACAAGGCAAGAAAGTCCATGGTAGCTCTATTTTATAATTATATCGACACATTACAAATAATCGTTTATCACAATAAATCTAATTCTAGCTTCTTCTATTTTATCACTTGTGCCATATTACAAAAATAATTAATAAACATATATAATTAATAACTTGTTATTTAGAAACAATAACAAGACAAGGCAAAGAGCATGATTAGGTTATGATAAAACATCAAATAAATTAAGTGAATCTTGGTAGTCGATCTTTCATAATATATGGGATTATAATTATTGCAAGAACTAGCTATATATGTAAATAATGGTCCATGATAATTTTTCTATTCAACATAACAATAGCAATTCAACACAATAACACAGTAAAACAACAAATATTTAATAATAGTAATGGTAATCAAAAATATATAATAACAGCAATAAAATAACTTAACTTTCACCTGGTTCCGTTCTGGTCGTTGTCTCGAACAAGAATGCTCTCTGCCATTTTTTTTTTTTGTTTGAATCTGGCAGTTCAACCACCGTGGTTGTCGACTGCTTAAGCGGACATGCCCGTGGCGGTTTTAATTATTATTAAAGCCTCCAGTCAGGACTTATACTTAAAACTACAAGCGACTACGCTGAGGGAACCCCTTTTGGGGTACGGGCCTCGGCTCAGGGCGTCGCTGGGGGAGGGCCGCAAGGGACAGCTTGCTCTCTGCCACTCGGAGCTCTCCCTTTTATAGTCGTGACCAAACAACTTTGACGTTTCTATCTACCGTCATCCAAAATACAACGACATAAAAGGTGGATATCCGTTTGGAATATTTTCTATCTTTTGCTAAATTATTCCTTAATATTTTAACTATTTTATTTTTCAGATATACTGAAATAATGTAAGAATTATTGTAAATTGGGTATTACATAGGTACTTGTTACAAGTATTAGGTTATGCCAAACATTACTATTTTACTAACAATAACAATACCTGTAATTAGGATAATCTATTACGAGCATCGGCAAGAGTGTGTGTTACGACTCTAGCCGTGTGTGAACGTGCATTGTCGTGCATTATTCGAAACTAATCACCCAACTGGCTTTGCAAAGAGATGATCACATCTGAAACAATCCTTTTCGTATAAATCTAAGCATTAAGGTTGTCTCTGATCCAAATGAGATCGGTTCTTCCACCGATCCAAATACATTCCCAAACCATTATTGTTCCCCCTCCATTTGAATGACTTCTTGACAAAATTTTAAACGTTCTTGACGTCCAGAGGTCCTCCAAACTCGAGTACGTCTTTTATCTGGCCTCATACTGAAACGAGATTCATCGGAAAAGCAAACACAACGCCAGTCTTCTTCCTCCCAATTTCTATGTTTGTGAGCCCATTATAAACGGGCTCTACGATAGCAGGGTGCTATAGGTGGAACTCTCAGCGGTCTTAGGTTAGAATTTATTCTCATAAGAACAATATATAGGTTCACTTACAATGAGATACAAAGAATTGCTTAAATCTAAATGAAATAAATTTTGCCTCAGGCGCGTGTTGGTGAAGTTATACAAATAAATAGTAGGTAAGAAGTTGTTAACATTAATGGATAGGTATGCGGTATGACTACATTTTATGGATATGATTTTTTAGTTTCATTTTGAATGAGTTAATGTTGTTACAATCTTTTATGTCATTTGGCAGGTCATTATACAGCTGTGCTCCCTCGAACAATATGGTTTTTTTACCATAGTTGGTACGAGCTTGTCTTCGTTGTAACTTATTTTTATTTCTTAGGTTGTGTGATATTGTTTTTTGTGTAATTGTAAATTGGATTATATGCTGTTTATGGTGATTTTTTTTTATTAGAATACAGGTGCCGTTTGTGTATAGTTGTGTGATATTTAATAATTTAGTTTTTTCAAATAGTATTATAATTGGAGTAAGATAGTGATAATGGTATAGGGTTTAATAATTTTATTTTGGGTTCTTTGCAAAGGCATCAGGATAGTTTTCGCGGCAGATCCCCATATTTCGATAAGATATTCGAGATGTGATTTTACTAATGAGTTGTATATAACAGTAAGTATTTTCCTTGGAATACAATTTGCAATTTTATGTAGTGATGCTAGTAATGAAATTAATTTTGTTTTTAAATGCTCGATGTGCAGTTTCCAAGTGAGTTTGTCATCTACCGTCAGACCGAGGTATTTTTTCGTGACTGGATCTTTTTATTATGTCATTGTTTATAGTAAGAGGCGAGAATTCTGGTACTGGTTTATTTTTTGCGGTAAAAATCATGATAATAAAATAAATAAATACGTTGTTTTAGAGGTATTTATTGTAAGTAATTTGTATTTAAGCCACTCACTGAGTATGTCGAGATCTTTTCGAGCATTGGTTATAATATTATGTATAGATTTATCGCAATAAAAGAGGTATGTGTCATCCGCGTATAAAGTTAGGTGTCCCGTTAACCCTATTCTGTTTATGTTATTTATATAGATTAAGAAGAGTAACGGACTTAAAATTGAGCCTTGAGGACAGCCATATGGTACATTTTTTATGGAACTAGTGAATTTATCTATTTTAACTACTTGTTGTCTATTCTGTAAATACGATGTAAACATTTCTAGGGCTGTATCTACGATTCCTATGTTGTTTAATTTTTGGAAAAGCTTGTGGTGGCATACTGTGTCGAACGCTTTTTAAATTTTAAATCAATAAATACCCCCAGCACAACATTTTTTTGATCTATGTGTGTTTTGATTTTAGTTATCAAGTCTGCTGTAGCTGTAAGAGTGCTAGATTTCGAGCGAAAGCCATATTGTTCGTCTATTAGGAACTTTTTTTCAAGAAGGTATGTGTTTAAACGGCTGTACAAAACACGCTCAAATTTTTTTGATAAAACAGGTAAAACCGACACTGGTCTGTAGTTTCCTGGATCATTTCTACTACCCGATTTGAAAATTGGGCTGACTTTGGCAACCTTAAGCGTGTTCGGAAAAATGCCGCGCATCAGGCATTCGTTTATGCACTTAGATAGTTCCGGAACAATTATATTTTTGAGGCATTTGATCGTCTTCGTGCTGATACAATCTAACCCTGTACTTGTATTGCTATCAAGACCCTTAATTATTTTAGAGATTTCGTCTTTAGTGCAAGGAGTGAGTTTACTCAGGGTTACGTCGTGTGAGTGGTTGTGTTCGTACATAAGAGTGTTGC
This sequence comes from Polia nebulosa, assembly GCA_951329385.1. Lineage (NCBI taxonomy): Eukaryota > Metazoa > Arthropoda > Insecta > Lepidoptera > Noctuidae > Polia > Polia nebulosa. The sequence continues at coordinate 15,365,833 of OX589610.1, read as the reverse complement.
CGTCGTTCGTGTGATATATGTCGGGTATTTGGTTAGCTAATTCCTCGCCTATTGATGAGAAAAATGAGTTGAATAAGTCACATATTGAGTTACCTTCAGTTACAGGTCCCGAGCTCGACATTAGTTTCGGAAGAGCAATGCTTTCTTTGACTTTGTTTAGTAGCTAGGTTATTAATAAGTTTTTCGGTTGATTTTTGTTGTTGTAGAATAGATCGTGATAGTATTTTTTCTTGTGTCTTGATCAGGTTGGTCACGTGGTCTCGTTGTTTAGAAAAGATTTTTTGTATGTTTCCGTCTTTTGGGTGAGATTTTGTCTGTTGCCATAGGTTGTTACGTAGGTTTATTGAATCAAGAATACTGCGGTTTATCCAGTCGTTTTGAGGTAGATTTAGAATTTTTGTTTTATCAATTTTATTATTATTTACATGTTTTGTGATAAAACGCTCGAGGTGCTAGTAATCATTTTCTTCATTCACATAATTATCTGTCAGTGCGTCGCTGTATAACTGTTCATAGTTTATTGCTTTGTATTGTATTGTTTTGTTTATTTGTGGCTCTAGACTGCCTATTTCCAAATATATTTGTTTATGGTCCGACAAACTTGACTCAACTATGGAGAAATTAAATGAGTGGATTTCTCTTGATTTCATTCAGGTATTTAGTGACGTGGTTGTCCGCATTGAGGAGGTCAATATTAAAGTCGCCAAATACAATTGCTCTTCTTCTCTGCTCCAACTGCAAGGAATACGTCGCTAAGAAATCTTTGTTGTTTGAATCACCAGGTTTGTAAATTGCTCCGATGTTTAGGGATAGTTTGTTTATATATATCCATAAGTAGTGATTTCCATTTTCGCATAATTCTTCCGTTATGTCGTATTTTATGCTGTCGTGTATTTTTTTTTTTTTTTTTTTTTTATGTTTGATTTTTTTTTTTTTTTTTTTGGGGGTTGGGAAATCATCCTATGACTTCTTCCGCTCTAGGGTGGAGCGGAAGGGTGTGTCAGACTTTTACTGACTAAAACCCACCCCTGTTCCTCCCTGCCTCGAGTGCCCGGGGGCGAGGTAACTCTTTCGAATTTATCCTCCACCCCCGGGCTCGCGTTTGACCACTATCTCACCTGATGTTAAGCGATGATGCGGTCGAAGATGGAGCGCGCTTATATACATCGATACCCCTCCACCTTTACGTCTTTTCCTGCAGTTGTAAACATGCTTGTAGTTTGGCAACTGATATAATTTTGCATCATCATCCGAAGTAATCCAGGTCTCGGTGAATACTAATAGGTGGGTAGTCTTCGGTATCGCTTTTATTATACACTTTATTTCATCGAGCTTGCCAGTTTTGCGAATACTTCGCAAATTAGCATAAAAAAATCTAAGTGATGATGGGTGTAAGGGTATGTCTTCGTATTTTTTGATCGTTTGATGGCTTAGTTTGTCTGTGTGTTTTATATTGTGTTGAAAACACACAGACAACCATTTGAAGTTTTTTTGGTTGGTAATAGATGTAATAATTGTAGGTTTTCCTTTTATATATTTAATAACGAGATCTTTTTCTCCATCTTCCTTACGTTTTTCGAGTTCGCCCTTTATAGATTGTAAATATTGCTTTTGAGTTGGGGTTAAATCTGAGTAAATTTGTATATTCTCGGGTAATTTACTTTTGTTCCGGAGCAGGTATTTTGGTGTTTCTGTATTGGTAAAATAGATTTTGACGAGCCGGTTCTTATCTGTTATGTATTTTCCCAGTCTTGTGGTTTTAATTGGCTTCAGACAGGCCTCATACAGTGTGGAATATCTTGCTTACTTCTTCGTAATCGTATTTTTGTCGAGAGTTATAGTTCTTGTCACTTTTTTCCATTATACCCACAATTCTGACATTTTTCTTGAGTTCACTTCGATCCTTGAGTTCTAGGATGAGGTTTTCGTGATGTAAGACAGGCGATTGATCGGATGTAATTGGAGTATTGTTTTGGTTTCGTACTTGGAGAATTTCACTTTCTATGTGTTTAAATTTCTCTTGAGTTATTTCGTTGTTGGATTTAATAGTTATGATTTCAGTATTTATTTTCTCAAATTGTTCTTTGAAATTTTCGGTACTCGATTTTATCGTTTTAATTTCTTGTTTAATCTCACAGATTGGTTCTCGTATGAAGTTCAGGTTTTCTTTTTGAGATCGTCCAAAATCCTCTAGACACTTCATAATGTCTGTGCGAAAGTTTGCAGTCTGATTTGTAGTCTATTTCATCAGTGCGCTCTTTTCGTTTTTTCAGGCAGATATTGGTTTGGTATTCATTGTCACTAAATGTGGATAAGTTCGGTACTGATCCGCTGCCGCTTCCGCTTCCGCTTGTTAACATGCCACATGGCGGTGCTTTCTGTAGGTTCATTGCGTCGTCAGTCCCAGCGGGTGCGAGTGCAATGCCGATAATTGTATCTCTTTTTATTCTCGAGGTGCGCGTGCTGCGTAGGTACGGCGCGCGCACTGTGCGATGTTTAGTAGAACCAAAAGGATAACGACTTTAACACTGTGATTCCAGAGATTTGTTTTGAGTGAACGAAATGTATTCAAATTTAATATTTTTGCGATAATTAGCAAAACACGTCTGCTCCCAACAAGCGCGCGAGGCGTTTTCGGGTTTCGGGAACGCAGACCAACTTCACGTAAATGATTTCAGATGGTTTGGTCACTTATCAGCAAGCCTGAAGAGCCGTGGAGCCTTGTAGCCAACATCATGGTGGCCACATGGTACGATTCCGTCGAGCAGTATTTTGGATGTACCGGTCGTGTCTGTGAGTAATGATGAGATCGTCCTCCATGTCGCTCGACCACGCAGCACGTGATACGATAGTGTGTTCAGAGGGGGTTTATGACGCTCTGTGTAATTAAGTGCCCGCAGCGACAGCCACAGTACGTTACCTGGAACCAGCTTGCAATATTTCGACGGCTCTGTCAAATGTGACACGAAGAAATGATGCATAGATATAGAGCGACGACATCATTATGTCGTCGATCCATATCGATGCATTTTTATCACTTCTGATACAGAAATTGTTATGGTTTGGTAAAAACGCTATTACACACTTTTGGAGAAGTCCTGATTGACAGTTGATTTTCTATTTTTAATCAAAATTTAAACAAAATTATTTGAAATAGTGAGATTCAATAAAATTAATCTATAGCGATCCAAAAAAGTTAAAAATAATAATCCTCAATTGCGGCCATACTCTAAAACGTACTTGATCCCTAGACACTTTTGATGTGTGTTTAAACAGCCAATACTAATAATTTGTAACCATAACATATTTAATGCAAATAATATATTTTATTATGTATTTATTGATTGTCTATGTACGTACCTATATATTATAGACGGGCAAAAAAAAAGCCTTCCCTTTAAAGGATAAACTTTTGCTCTTTATTTTATCGCCTAAGATTTTTATTTCAAGCATGTCTCTTGACAGACTGTCACTCATAGTTTTTTAGCAGCCTGATACAGGTCCGCTACGACGGAGGAGTTTCTATGCCATACCGCTATAGTTTTGAATATAAATATTGATGGCTGGAAAGGAGAGGAACCAATTATAGGCATATGAACTGTGTGAGGGATGCAAGAGAATGGCTAATAGAGACTAGGAAAAAAAATCATTTTGTGCCGACCCCAAGTAATGTTAGACAAAGACATCTCTTACTAGTAATAAGATATAAAGTTTTAATAAATGAATAAAAAGTCGGCTGGTGTCGAACTATGAACGAGTTTTCTATATTGACCACTTCATTCATGTTTCCAGCCAGGAGATTCCCAGAATTATAATCAAGAATATTTAAAATACGCTCCCACTTTGTTACTGGATAAAGAGGCTTGCATACAGCATTACAAAGATTATGCGAACATGAGCCGTGTCATAAGTCAGTATATGATATGCTCGCTAGGAAAGGGAAACATAAACGATGCGGGGAATACTATTCAGCAGAGCTTGCCCCTACTAGATGGATGTACCTCCCCACAGCAAAAGCTATTAGGTTTTGAAGGTGTTTCAGTAAGTTTTACTTTTCAATTAATTTGTTTTGCCCCGTGGGAAGGTAGAAAAATGATCAGTGACCATGACATAAAGAAATAATCAGAGAGCAGAATAATCCATAAGAATTTGATTTGTTGATCGGAGAAAGTCTTGTCCAAGTCTAATAGGAAATTATTGTTTCGCCAGGACCGTCTGTCCGTCCGCGCCTTAGCTTAGAGACTGTTAGTACTAGAAAGCTGTAATTTTGCATAGGTATATAATTATATTAATCAAGCCGACAAAGTGGTAAAGTAAAACCTTGAAATAAAATGTTTAGGCCCCCTCTATGTAAAGTGGGGATGATTTTTATCTTGTCTATGCCATCGTGTGGGGTACCATTGGAAAGGTCTTTCAAAAACATTGGGGATTAGGAAAACGTATTTTTAATTTAACATTCGATTCAAATTTCCGTTTGTGAAATATGAAACTTTAAAATGATATTTTTTATTCTAGTCGAGCGTCCTCCCCCCAACAAGCTAAACTGTTGGCTTGAAAAATCTGAAAAACAATCACGATGGTAGTATAAACACGTGATTGTACTCACGATTACAAACAACTTTCCTAAAGAAAATTTTTTTTTACACGTATTCACTTTTTTCACAAAATAACAGTTTGAAATTCGCGCGCGCGTGAAGGCAGTGACAGCTGCTGTTAGACGCGGTCTCGTATTGCACAGAGCACGGCTCGCAAGCCCGCTCGCCCGGGCACCACGTGCCGTTTTCGGTGTACCTAAGCAGTGTAGGTACCTACATGTTTCGGTTATAAAAAAAGTAATTGTCACCAAACTTATAAAATGAAGGTACCTACTTGGAAAATTTGGTACAAAATCCTTAGAAAAATAAACATAGATGGCGTTGTCATTGGTTTATATTTAATAAAATCATAACTTACATACATATTGTGTGCTGGTCAAAGCAGCCATAAATACAAGCGATTGGGTTTTCCAAACATTGAAAGCTTCAATGCAATGAAGTATGTTTTTATAACTCCTTCTTCAGTTACCATCGTCCTCATCGTCCTATCTCTGGGCTCGTTTTTAAACTTTATTGGCTGCTAAACCGTAAACTCAATTAATATGTTCATAACAATAAACATAAAACCCCGTTCTAAGTCCGCATGTTGTAACGGGCGACTACGGAACCCTACACTGCGCGCAGCCCGAGACATACTTGGCGGGTTTTTTTAATAGCAGGTGTCAGTGCATATACACTTGTTTGTAGCTAGGTAAAATATACGCAAACCTTGCCTGTACCCATGGGAGAACACACAGAACACTACACGCTACGATACTTATCCAAATATTAATCTTATACAGTAATAAAAATCAAATAAAATTTGGCCCCATTTAGTGTGAAAAACGAAGTACAGAAGGAAGCTCTGATGAAGATGGTACACGCAGATACAACAAAGGGTTCAATCACACGGATAATGTAACTTCGACTGACTTCAATAAAACGCGTGCCAGAAGAAGCGGTATTTGTCAGGTAAATAATATGACGAAACATTCAGATATTCATTCTCAAAATAGTCGTAGTTTCCAGAGCTTAAGTATGACAATTAATAAAACAATTAACGTTCAGGGCACTTTCCCCGTTAACAGCGATGTGAATTTTTGGTACCCAATAAGTTATTAACAGTTTGCATATATACTTTTAAGTAATTTATAAGTTTAGTTGTGTATATAATACATAATATTTATGTAAGTATATTAATCATAATATTTTAGCTATATTTCGTAGTAGACCAATGGTGGCCCAGTGGTAACGGCCGCGCCTTACAAGTTGTAGGTCGTGAGTTCAAACCCAGGTAGGCGCTTTACTTTGTGTAAATAATATCTCATCACCACTGCTCTCAAAACGGTGAAGGAAAATATCGTGACGAACTGCGGCATGTCCTAGAATCAAAAATTCGAAAACAAGTGACATCCACCCACCCGCATTGGGCCCGCGTGGTGGATTACAGCCCACACCCTCTCACAGAGAGGAGGCCTGTGCCCCAGCAGTGGGGACATTAAAAGGCTGATGATGGTGATATTTCATATACACTAAAATGTTGAACCTAATTTTGGGTCGGATGCTCTAAAGCGAGACGTAACAGTAAAATAAGGTTCTGCTTAAACCGATTGTGTCTACTGTCGACTGATCAACATATAGGAATATGTTAAAATTCCAAACAAAAGTAAACGCAGTCTTTTCAATGAATATTTTAAGACATTTATTTTAACATCTTCAGAACGACCACGGAGGACCACTTGTCACTTGGGCTGGAGCTAGCGAAGTCTTAATTGGCGTTGCATCTGTTTTCAAAGTGTCGGAAGAATATGAGTGCATGGGACCCTATTTGTACACTAGCACACGATGTACGGGATTATTTTTGGATTGTATATTGAATACTGTATTTTCTGGTGAGAGTGACAGGTTAGTAGACACACCTCGTATATTTATTTTATTTCCTTTCCTCTCTGCATGGGAGCTCGTAGCTAAGTATTCATATGCAGCCATACGAAAGGGTGTTCAAGGATAAGATACACTTGAACGCGAGACGCTTGTTTTTGTGGTGTGGTATATCATCCAATGACTTCTCCCGCTCTGAGTGAAGCGGGAGGGCGTGTCAGACTCTTACTGACTAAAACCAACCCCTGTTCCTTCCCTGCCCGAGTGCCCAGGGGTGCGGTAACTCATGTTGAGAATTTATCCGCTACCGGGGGTGGAGGATAAATTGCCCGGGGGTGGAGGATAAATTCGAAAGAGTTACCTCGCCCCCGGGCGCGTAGGGCAGGGAGGAACAGGGGTGGGTTTTAGTCAGTAAGAGTCTGACACGCCCTTCCGCTCCACCCCAGAGCGGAAAGAGTCATTAGATGATTTCCCACCCCCCAAAAAAAAAAAAAAAAAAAAAAAAAAAAAAAAAAAAAAAAAAAAAAAAAAAAAAAAAAAAAAAAAAAAACCCCTAGGCATAACGCAAGACGCTGAAGTCTGGAGGTGGATGGGTGACTATCCGTTACATATGAACTCGTATTTAAGTATATATAGACACATCTCCAGGTACAGGTAGATCTTTGACAGTCGTTACGGGTAGTCAGACGTTCGAATGTCAGTCCGTTTTACCCAGTAGGTTAGAAGTAGATACGGACATGTCCTTTTTTGTCAAAATATTTTTTTTACAAAAAATAGTTTACATCAACCCTCTCTCTCTAGAAGTCTGTATTAATATTATTTCAAAATAATTAAGAAAATCTGGCACGTAATTAACAAATAACCGGACATTTGTGTTTGATCGCCTTTACGTCGATCATCTGTCACATTATTCGGTCCAAAACTCTCAAAATGATATAATTTTTTACTAAAAGTAAATTTGCGACTTTGTATTGTGTTCACAGAATTCATTCTTCTTGGTTTCGTAGGGATAGTGTGGAATAAGGCAGCTATTTAATAATAATACCTGTAATTTGTTTTGTCAACAGACGGCATCTATGTGACAGGCCAGCCAGGGAAAGAGGTTATGATACTATCGAAAGAACAATTTCGTGGAAGGGTCATCCTGCAGGGTATTAACAATACGTTTACTTATTTTGGTTTCTCTTTACCTATAGATGTTATAAGGTCTACCGCAGTGCCTGAGGTTACTGTAGGTATGGTGAGAAGTCTTCAGGTTAGAATGAGCAACAATCTTCGCAGGGTGGCTGGTAGGAACTCGATGAGATTTGCCGAGAATTTAGAAAATAATGAGTGTGATTGTAAAGGCCTATGAACTGCTTCAGGCTGATGATGCTGAGGATAGTATCTGAGGTAGCTGCGAGAAGTGAGAGGGATGTTGTGATGTGATGCGAGAGCTCAGTCGTTCTCCCACTGACGGGCGCCAACACCTCTCCCCAACGCGCACCTACTTCAGGCATCGACTGTGTTAAACTATAAAATTAAATTTGCAGTTCCGCAGATAATGAAAAAATCGAGAGATCCGGCCCGAAACCAATAATTTCACCAGGCTTAAAGTATTTAACCAATAATAATCCACCACCGAATGTAGAAAATGAAAAGTATGATTCAAATAATAAGTTTCAAGCTTATAAAAATCCACCTAATGTAAATAACAAACCTAAAAATAGGTTTGTAGTGCAGGAAAGGGATTCAGAAAGTATCTTAGGAAAAAAAAACCCACTTAACGGCAGACATCAAGAAGAACCAAAATATGAATCAAATAAAATGTATTTAGCTAACAACAGTCCAGTTCCTGTAAAAAATAAACCTAAGGAAATGGACCCAAATGGCAGGCAGTTGGAAGCGACTAATACAAATCCAGCGATTGCTAGTTCTGCACATGGTGAAAGGTTTAAAATAATAGGAAGAATACCAGAAATAAAAAATATCTCGGGGAAGCAAAGTTTTCGAGTGAACGATAGATCCTCAGAAAAACCAAGTGTTCCAGTAAACGGTAGGTCCTCAGCACAACAAACTTTCTCAGCAAATGAAAGATACCAATTTAATAAAAGAAATCCAGGCAATGAAACGAACATAGCAAGTGTAAAGCAGACAAGAATTGAAATCCCTCTAGCAAATCAGAAGCACCCTACAAATGAAAGGTACCCAGTAACTGGAAGGTATTCGGTTAATGTAAGACGTCCAAAAATTCTTCCAATATTTCCTGCTAGAATGCGATCTGTACGTCCTATAAGAAATTGAACACATTTATATAAGAAGTTCAATGTTATTGCTGCATTAAATTAAATACGTAAAAATAAGTTTTTAATAAAGGTTTTTACTTCGTTTTCTTTTATACGGCATGGTTTCATTCCTTTGAGACATGGTGAAAAAAGATTTTTGTTTCTATAGACACGTGACTCCATGACAGGGTTCCCAATTTTTCCTCTGTATTAAAATATTAGCGTCTCCCTACATATTCGTCTGCGTGGACTTAAGATTCAGAATAAAAAGCATTATTTGTATTGTAATACAGGTTTTTGCATGATTGAGTAACAAAAATATAAACTTACACAATTAAAACAATATTAGGATTGTAACAAACGAATCTTTTTGATGTGTAACATCTTTTCTCTCGCTTTCCTATAATCTTTGGGAGTGATTTCGTGAAACGGGACGCAAGTGTGTAACAGCTAATGACCAATGAGGACAGGAAAGTATGGAAATGCATGGAGGAGGCCTGTGCCCAATCTTGGGTATCCAAAAATTAATTATTAATATATATTCTAGTCTTTATTAACATTATTATTCATCATAATCTAAACTATAGTATTTTGATTAATTTCATTTAATTAATTAAATTGCGATGTGTCAAATTACAATTAATTATTATTATTTTAACAAATTATTATTATTGTAATGAATTATGATTACAAGAATAAATTATTATTGTCACTATGGAATTGTTATTGCTATTATTAAAGTATTATTGTTATTTTCGAATTAATATCGTTGTTATTAAATTAATATTGGTATTATTGAATTGATTATTTCAAACATGAATTTTAAATATGGTATTATGTAGATGTTTTAGTTTAATTTAGGTATATGATTTTATAATGCATGCAATGGTTTAGATATTAGGGAATTGAGCGGAGCCCCGCCGTGTCTTCGTGGAGGCGACCGGCGGCAGCGACCTCTCGCGCCCGGGCCTGGTCCAGGCCATGGTACGGAGCGAGAGGGAATGGGAAGCAGTCTCCTCCTTCTGCGAAGCAGTAATGTTCGCGAAGGAGGAGGCGGAACGGGTGAGGGAGGCTCAAGAACAGAGTCACCCTCACGCCCTCAGCAGCAGCCGCCGCAGGAGACGCCCTGGGCGGAGGACGACGCGAGACGATCTCCAGCCACCGTAGACCCGGGCCTACGGATGGCGAGTAGTGGGTAACTCGCCGTCCAATCAGCACCAGGCCCGAGAGTCGACGGCGCGTAGTGTTCCACGCGCGCCTCAAAGAGTTGTCAGCAAAATATGACAAGGCCCGTCATGGCCGATGGCCGCCCAGGGGTTGTGGATAAATTCGAAACAGAGTTACCGCGCCCCTGGGCATTCAGGACAGGGAAGGAACAGGGGTGGGTTTTAGCCTGTAAGAGTTTGACACGCTCTCCCGCTCCACTCAGAGTGAAGATGTCATTGGATGATTTCCCAAACCCCCAAAAAAAAAACTGGGAATGTCCAAGACTTAATTTGTTAATCTGTATGCTTTGGGATTACATGGTTTTTTTTATTGTTGATAGGCACGCGTTTGCCCACTATCTCACCTGATGGTAAGCGATGATGTGGTCGAAGATGGAGCACGCTTGCCTAGAAGTAACCTATTCACTCATGACTTAAAGAGTATATTATTATTACTAAAAGTATCATCATTTTCTTTAGCAACTGACAGTTACCACTTTGCCAGAGGTATCTAGAGCAGTGAAGTTCAATTTGAAATTAAAAACTAGGTAAGAAAGAACGTAATTTGGAATGGAGGTCAGAAAACCAACAAGGCAGTTTGTATAAAAGTATTTCACAATTGTAATTTTCGGAATGGCAAGTGGCTTGGTTGTAGGTAATAGGAAGAACACTATCTGGTTATAAATACATGTAAGAATTTCATGCATTTCATTTGATTTACGGTAAAGGGGTCTCACTAAATTAGACTGATCTCATAAATAAATCTTATAAAACCAATTCCATAACACATATGCTTGGTCAGCACTGAAAGTACATTTTATCAGAAACGTAGAAAAATAATGAAAACGATAAGAAATAATGATGAAGCTGTAATCTATTACTCTGCTACTGTACACCGTCAAATAGCAATTATTTATTTGGTTTGTAGTAACAGATCAAAGCTGGATTCGAAAATGTTGCCAATAAAAACAGATATATTTTTATTTTTATTGATTTGTCGTGGTAAGTAATATCATATTTACTAAAGCAATGTTTTGTATAGTTGAGAACGTAAAGAAGAAACCGTGTTAAATAAAATAAAATATCGACAGCCATAACTGATAAATGATGTTTATTCAGTGAATTGTTTTTAAATAAAACTTTTGCACGTCAGTCTGCCATGTAGACGGCTTTGCTTCTTCTTATTCTTTTCTTTTCTTTATAAATACAATTGCTTTTTTTCGTCTAAAGTTATGTAGCGTAAATATATTGTGTGTTAATAATAAAATGGTTTGCTTTTTAATCAAATAAGAAACAAGAATGGGCTAGGAATTGAGCCCTCAGGAACTCCCATAGTTACTATGGGTTCGGTATGACTTTCTTCATTAACATTAACGTTTTGAATCATATCACTTAAGTATGTAGTTAGAAGTTCCAAAGAAGTGCCTTGGATCTCATTGTTGTGCAGTTTTCTTAAAAATGTATCGTGAAAAATGCAATCGCATGCCGTGAAAAAATCAGAAAATAAAAACATTTTAACTAAAAATTAAACTGACGAAAAGCGAAAAATAAATAAACCTTTTCAGTCTTGAGTATTGAGCTTATTTACATCTAACTTCTAATTATTTAGGAAAGGTATGGTTTCCATCATCAGCTCAGCTTCATGATGTGATGAATCCTAAACGCAAATACTTGATTAAGTTATGTACAAAGTGAACAAAATCACTGGCCTCAATTTTCGAGGGTTTCTCTCAATTTTATCAGGATCCCATCACTAGATCCTGACTTCCTACATATGGGACCACCCTTGAGTTATACCATATTTAGCAAAAAAAATAATCATCAAAATCGGTCCATAAATAACGAAGTGAGGGCTAATCATACATAAAAAAAAAAACATGTTTTATATGTATGTATAGGGAGCGTGCAGGAACTATAGAGGACGCCTCATAAATGTCAATGTCAAGTATTTTTACAGTACAAGTTGCGGATTTCACTCATGGATGGATGGCCGTCTACGTTGCGCGTGCTGCATGTGTACATGATGCGTGTGTGTATACATATATGACACGAAATTGCAATGACAAGTTTTTATAGGGTAAAAGTTTCGAATTTACTCCACTAGATGGCACAGACTACGCCGTGCACGTTCACTATACGGTCGAATTGAGAACCTCCTCCTTTTTTTTTCGTCAGTTGAAAACCGGACAAATGCGAATTGGACTCGCACACGAAAGGTTCCGTATCAGAAACTGAATAAAAAACATGTTTCTAGAAACGTGTTTTTTTTTGTTTTTTTTTTTTGGGCTGTATCTCATAATCCGTAATAGGTAGACAGTTGAAATTTTCACACAGCGTGTATTTCTATAGCCGCTACAACAACAAATAATAAAAAGGGAGCCCCCTTAATTTTTAATTTTATTGGGCATAGTAATAGGACCCCGTTGGTTACTCTTCGGGTACGGAACCCTAAAAAAAGTATATATACGCTCCAATTGAGAACCTTCTCCTTTTTTTTCGTTAGTTAAAAAGATGCCTCAGGCTTCACATTTATCTTCCTATCTTTTATAAATAATAAGTCTTAGAAGTTCAGACACATGGCGCAGTATGACGTTTGAATGTTACTGGGATAAGGAACGAGGAAGTGTGTGGAGATTTAAGATAGAATGAGTAGCTATTACAATTAATTAATTTGGATTAAAAAGTTTAGTTATAAATTTATTAAACCAGATAAGGCAAATAATTTATAATTTTTTCCAGTATCACATAGCCAAAGGCGGATCGAAAGTGGTGTTAAACTGTCAGCGAATAAACCATACGTCGTAAGTGGTTTATATGTTTAAAATAATTGGTAATTATAACGAATTATTTAATCACTAGATTAGTTAATAAAGAATATTTACGAACATCAATTCCAAATTAAATGAACCTTTATTTTTTTTGGCAACATAAATTATTAAAGTATGAGTATTACAAATTCAAACTTTGCTTGCAATATTTTAGCCACTGTAGTATTCATTACTCAATACATAGATACGATCAACAACTTTATACTGGAATGTTAAATAGAAAAGTTGATAGAATATATCTTATTGTACACCAAAATTGTAACACAACTATACGACAACAACAACACAGCTATATATATATGACACACACAACAACAAATAACACTGTAGTATGTTTTATCTCCAGGTGTATTTTGTTAAAGCACCATTATCAGACAGGCCCTACGATTCCTGGGTTTGCGGCGGTGCCTTAGTGACCAGTGACTTTATAATCACATCAGCAGCATGCGTTGAAGATGTACATTATCTTTATGCCATAGCAGGATACAACAAGTACGTCACTAACGGAGACCTCGAGGTAGATCAATGTACAAAGAGAAAGAGAAAGAAAGTGATATTCACTTGTGTGCCCGTATGTAAGTACGTATTATTTACTTTAGATGTTGATGGTGAGATACACCTCAGAAAGCAGATTAAGCCGTTGGCCCTGGACCAAATCTCTCTCTGGTCGTGTCACTTTGTCATCCCATCGGTTTAAGAGAATGATGGAAGAGAAAGTGTGTCATGTCTCACATTTGTGCATAGCTCCCGTGCTGATTGCTGATCTCCGGTGAAATTATCACAAGGACTATTATTACTATTTACTCACATTTGTTTATTTGGAAATAGTTTAACATAAATATGTGTGAAACAAAGAGGAAAATATTTGTCCTGCACTGAGACAATATGAGCTAGATATACAGTGCCTTCAGATAGTTGGTGAAACTTCACAGACGTTGTGTGGTACTCGAGATTTTGATGTCATAAATTCTTCTTTTTAGGGTTCCAAAAGTCCCAAAAAAAAACGGAACCCTTATAGGATTACTAGTGAGTCTGTCTGTGTGTCCGTTTGTCACAGACAATTTGCTGCGAATCTATTGGACTGATTGAGTTGAAGTTTGGTACACGCATAATCACTATGACCCAAACGCGGACGTAAATAAGTCAATTTGGAATATGGGGGTCAATTTTGGGGTGCAAACAGAAGTAAAGTTTTCATTACCGTGCGACATATAATAAATAAAGGGGCATATTGTGAGGGGATTTAATGTATTTTATTTTCATTATTTTGATTCAAGTATAATACTGTTTTCATAGTGTAAGATGTCGTTTGTTTGTAAAAAAAACGTTATTTTGCTAAATCTTCATTTAATTTAAGTTGATTTGTTGCATTCTGTTTTTATTTAAAAACCTTATTAATTTATTTAAAGTTACTTAAACGCTTCTTGAATCGTCCAATCAGGGATGAGAATGAATCAGAGCAGATTCCACTATTTCAAAAAACCAGCAAAGTGCAAGTTGGACTCGCGCATGAAGGGTTCCGTACCATCAAATTTTTATTTTTTTGCGAATATAGTGTGACCGTCCACCCTTAATCCTATTTAATTAATTTCATAAAAATTATATTTATTTCAAAACTAACGCCTTGGGCATATGGCCGAGTTTTTATAGAAACACAATTGCGCAATTAAAAATGAAATATCTATTCGTTTAAAATAACATCTAGGGATAATGGCACAAAACAACATTTCTTTCAATGGCTGTCGACCCTTTTTGGAAACACATTAAAGGACCCTAATTAACAGAAAAAAAAGGATACTCTATTCATGCAAAATACTAAAACATTTGAGAGTCTTGGAAAGTGCCTATAATAAAATATTGTGTTTTACTGCAAACATATGTCTGAAGGGTCGCTGAGAAACGATATCTTTACAAATTCTAAGAAGTTGGGATAGAAAGTTTTGAGTCCGAAAACCATTAAGATTTATTACAAAAACTAACATAAGGGCTATTCAGAAAAAAACTGTGGGAATATTGGAAAAAACTGAGCATTCGCAATGTGGGCTGGACCAAACCCAAAAATATAACACTTGGGAGTTTGAGAGGCTGAGATAGGTGGCTAAAGGGCGACGTAGGCGGAGTTTTCGAAAAACGAAAGGCAGGGATGACGTTGCTGTAGGTAGTCAGTGGAGGCGGTCGAGACAGACGGGCTTGAGACTTGAGAAGGCGTGGGTCGTGGTCGAGGAGTTAGGAAGAAGGCCTATGTCCAGTTGTAGTTTTAGAAGTATGAGTGTCGTTATTAAGTTAAATATAAATGGACTAGTCCAGTTAAGTTAATTAGTATTTAAAGTGTGTGTGGTTACGTCTCTGAAGAGATTAGGCAAGAGTATTAGTTTATACTTGAATATTATGAGTTTAGTTTATACTAGGGTTTAGATATCCGTAAGTAGAGTGTAAAGGTACGTGTGTGAATCTCGGTGGCTGCGATGGAGAATGAATGGGTGAGTTTTGGCTGTTTTATGCGAGCATCAGTTTATTTATAAACATTTATTTTGGCGTAGCGAGACTATTTCTATATTCTATCATGTTTTATAGTTACTGCTATATTATCATATTTTAATATGTGCCCATATATATTTAAATTCACACCCTGGCAGACATCTGCCACTGGCGTTTGGCAATAGAGAGGCTGGAGGGTGAGCAGTTGATATTCAGGCTTGATGGCCGCCCCGTAAGTGGGATTGTAGGATTACCTAAACGCTGGTGATGATAACTGCTTCCTGTATTTATGGTCTGGCACGGAATTCTTGCGTAGACCTTGGTTCATAAAGGCTTCCTCTGGGGTAGCCACCTCAAGGGGTAACTAATCGTTCTGAAAACGCTAGGTTATCGTGTTTCGTTAAAACCAAACCCCGGCCGTTTTGTAGGCCTATATCTGAATCGACACTATTTGGCGAAACACGAGAATTGGATGGCATCAGCCTCTAGGCTGTACTGTATATCCACGAACTGGGGAGTTTAAGGAAGTTTGGAGTGACGATTGAACCACTTCGGTATGCACCAAGGATGTCGCAATGAATTCTGCTACAGACTGAGCCCGCGAAACGCTTGTGCAAGTTTTGTGTGACCTTAGAAAAGGGGTAAGCTAACGTAATTGGGTTGTTTACATTTGTACGCGTTTAAAGTATTGAACCTAGCTTTAGTTAGGTATTGGAAATCCATCACAATTTAGGATATGTATGAATGACCGTGAGTGTGACAGGAAGTGTTCTGTTGTTCTGATTTATTCTAGGCTGATATTGTGTTTAAGTAATAATTTAAACAGATACGCGGGTGGAGCCGCGGGGAGAGCCAGTTGGCTAAAGTTCTTAGAACTTAACAGGCAGAAGCGTGTTGTTGGCGCTATTGAACTGTCTGTGTAGGATTTCAAGGGAGTTGGAATGTTCAACTCTATTTACTTCTTGAGTGAAGACTCAACTATATTATCAGTTAGTATTTGTATTAATTCCTGGATTTATATTCTCTATCTGTGACCTTTGTTTCGGTCAGATACGAGCACCGTACTTTATGGATGTACTTGTTGTACGAATGATGCACCTTCCTTGGGGTTGGGCCGATTATATTTATCACAATATACAGTCTACGACTGTTTAGGGACCATGTCTCCTAAGAGCATGTTTTCGACGTTCTGCCGCTGAAAAAGCCGCCCCGTCGCGTTTTACAGCCTGAGAGCTGTTAGGGAACATGCTTCTTATAAGCATGGTTACGACGTATTGACGCTGGAAAGCCGATTGTGTCACTAAAGGAGTGTTAATCTGAAGTATTATGAGTGCGGACGTGAAGTATCGTGTGAGTAAATGTTGACCAACTACCTATTACGCTAGCGTAAGGGTTATTCACACGAACCATCGTTAATTAAAGATTTACTTAGCATCCCTTAGTTATATCATATGTTTCTAAACCACTTCTTATGTGTTTCACTACTTGAACTCCTAAGTCTCACAAATCATTTCTTTCAGGCCCTTCCTCGTTTCAATAACAAGGCTTTGGGCTGCTTTATACTTATGGAGTTCGAATTATCATCGGTTGGAGCCATGACCAGTCAGGGACGGGTGGCACAAGGTACGTGCGGTGATAGTCTAAGTAATAAACTTAGTACTGGCGGGGCACTACCTTTTCCCACAAAGGAAAACCGAACCTCCACACAAAATCTATGATATTAGGAAAAACGAAAATTTTTTCAGCATAGGGTCGGTTAGAGGGAGTTACAATAGCAATACAAACTCTGTGAGCATTTCAAGCGTCTACTTGTTGCCATTATTAAGATCGAGCAAAAAAAGCCAAAAAAGAACACGTTTCTAGTAGGGGTTCCTTTTTAATTATTTATAATTATTATTTGTTGGTAACAAAAATACACATTCTGTGAAATTTCAACTGTCTACCTATTACGGTTCATGAGATAGAGCTCGCTGACAGACAGACAGACGGACGGACGGACGGACCGCGGATGCTTAGTAATATGGGTACGGAATCCTAAAAAGGCTGGCGCGCATGCTTGATGACCAGAGGTCAGAATTAGGTAGAGTTATTTATGTACTTACACTGATTTCATACAGCGAAAGATATTATATTATTTAATCCCGTGATTTAAATATTAAATAAAAAAGCTATTTACTTTTACACAATTTAAACTACTGTACGCGTGACGTTGCCAAACTTACATCAACGACATCAGATGTCCGAAGTTGCAAAATTCCAACTCTAAACACGCGCGATGTTGCCACATTTGTAGTTCACACAACATAGCTTGTGAGAACAAAAGAAAAGAATAGAGGTTATTATTAATATTTATTTGTAATATTTTTGGCAACACGGGATTGTCCACTAGAAATCCCGGGAAGACCCCTATTAATATCAACATTTCGATGCAAGTACATAAATAACTCTACCTAATTCCGACCTCTGTTGATTACTGATGATGCGCGATGTTGCGTGAGTAGATTTTGACGTTTGGTGTTGAGATAGTGGTTTTGAAAATCGAATTGCAGTTTTGGGAAAGAGTTAATAAATAGAATTGGTGGCGCGATCCCGCTATTCGGACGTAATTTATTGCTGGACTAACGTTTCATTAGTAAGTAATTGCGTAAATGAATTATTTAGTAGGTAACTGACAATATTGTTGTACAACTTCAATGAAATTGTACGGAACAGTGAATACTTTGCTTTATGTGTAAATACTTTATTTACCACTAGATTATCATTATTAGTATTCGTGTTTTAAAAACCATTTTAAAAAACAATAATTTGATTCGTTCGAAACCCCTTTGGGAGCTTCCGACTCGCATTTGGCAGGTGACTTGTAGTGAGAGTCAAAATGGCGGGTGTACCTTAACTAATCAAATCCTCCTATTTACCAAAAAAATGTACCTAAAATGTACTATTTAGTACCTAGGTTTAAAAAAATTGTACCTCCTTCAGAACGAAACTATTTCAAAATTAAGGTACACCCGCCATATTGACATCAAAATGGCGGGTATTCTATAATATTTTATTATTTAACCATTACTCATATAATATAATATAATTACACCAAAAAATTGTACCTAAAAAGTACCCCAAGTAAAAAAATACACACACTTGATCAGTTGGATACTTCCTGAGAAATAAAACAACCGTGACAAAATCGACACAAAGTAAAACGCCTGTCTTGTTTCGAACCTACGACTTTATCAAAATTCGAAGACATGTGACATCTAACAACCCACATTGGGCCCGCGTGGTGGATTACGGCCACTTCCTCTCACTGAGAGGAGGCCTGTGTCCCAGCAGTGGAAACATTATAATAGGCTGACGATGTGTGATCGTGTTTACTTATACATATACAAGACACGGTTGTTTTATTTCTCAGGAAATATCCAACTGATCAAGTGTGCGTATTTTTTTACTTGGGGTACTTTTTAGGTACAATTTTTTGGTGTAATTATATTATATGAGTAATGGTTAAAAAATAAAATATTATAGAACACCCGCCATTTTGATGTCAATATGGCGGGTGTACCTTAATTTTGAAATAGTTTCGTTCTGAAGGAGGTACAATTTTTTTAAACCTAGGTACTAAATAGTACATTATAAGTACATTTTTTTGGTAAATAGGCGGATTTGATTAGTTAAGGTACACCCGCCATTTTGACTCTCACGACTTGTAATGCCATTATACTGTTTAAAGCATGACGTCTGAGAAATTAAAAAAAAAACCGGCCAAGTGCGTTGCGGACTTAGCAAATTTAGGGTTCCGGAAATTATCAAAGACAAAATCTGAATTATCAAAATATAATTATTGGTTAGTAATACGTATATACGTAATAATAAACACTATAACTAAATTTCAAGTTCATAAGTTAATGGGACGTTAAAAAATTCCTCGGAACAAAGTTTTGTGACGGACAGACAGACACGTGAGTGACAATAATAGGGCTCCGTTTGGACCTTTCCTGGAACCCTATTTAAAGGGTTTTTAAATCTCAGGTTAGTGTCAATCTAAAGTTTACTTTCTTTTGTGTACAGACGCTAGCAAAAGTCGATAAGAATTCCCACTCCCCACACCACCACCCCACACCCACCCCTCACTCCACCCACGCCTCACTGTACATTGTTCTAAATGATTATGTTCAAGACCTTTTCTACTTAATCATCATCATTAACTTACAGCAATGCGCTGCTGGGAGAAGCCTCTCCAATTGCACGCAATTTATTTCAGCCACCCTACGTAGACCGCAAGTCGAAGGTCACTCCACCAAGCCTGAGGGCCACCTTACATTTGCTGATTCACGCTCACGCGTCTACCCAACAGTAATCGGTGCTGCGGCTTACATGGTCGGCCCATTGCTGACTAGGCTGAGCTAGGTCAGCTGAGTTGACCACTATGGTTCTGTGCCGGATTACCTCGTTCCGAATTCAATCCCTCTGAAAGACTCCAAGCATAGCCCTTTCCATACCTCGCTGTGTGACGTTAGACTAATATTCTAGCCGTACCGTGAATGTTCTTGTGTCGGCCCCTTAAGTAAAAGTAATTTTTGCTTACCTGTATAGAACCAGTTTTAAACGCCTACTATTCTTTCCAGCTTACGAATTTGATTTTGATCGATTAGAGAAATGGTCGATGATCGACATAGCTTTAGCAAAGGTGGAATCGCCGTATAACTTTAAAGATAATTCTTATCTGGAAATTTGCTCATATATACCAAGCAAAATACCTATTAATTACGATGCTAAATATCAGCTTCCTAATACGGACTGTATGGTAATGGGATGGGGACATGACAAAAAGTGGCGAAAGGTAACTTTTTAAGAGACTTGTATGGATTTATATACCTAAATGTCTGTATTTAAGAGACTTGTATGGATTTATATACTTAAGTATCTGTATTCCACGAATGGGTAGGTGAGGCTTCTGTAATCATAAATTTCGAGCTCAGTCGTCGACCAGGTCAGACTACCAACAACAAAGAAGAAAGAGAAGTCGCAGTTGTCAGTAGGTAACTAAATAAGATTTAAAAAACACTTAAGAATTACTTATTGTTTACTTTAAATTTAGTCGGAACCGGTACGGTTAGCCGGAACGGTATGTACAATGGGCCTTTCAAGTATGAAAACATTCTTACTAAGGAGTGTTGTGTTATCCAGTAACTGGGAGGTGGAGATTGGATAGGTTAGACTAAAAGCCAACCACACAATTTAAGTTGGGAAAAGAGTGGATAAGTTATATGTGCTATTTTATGCCCAAAACACACGTTAGCATAACATATTACAGTCAAAATATTTTATTTTTTCAGCAAGGCGATGTAGAAAATTACAATTCAGAAATATTGAAATACACATCCACACTAATTATAGATAAGCAAACATGTATAGGAGCCTATGAATATTATCCTAAAATGCAACCTATCATACATCAATATATGATATGCACTGAAGGTGTGGGTAGCATAGATGACTCAGGTCAGCCTAAAGACCACGCTCTAGACTCAGCAAACTTTCCAAAGTTGGAAGGATGTTCCTCGGAAAGAAGAATGGGTCAGGAAAATTCATCTGTAAGTATGTTTTACTTATTTTATTTTTTTATTAACAATTAACGTACACACATAAATAAAAAATAGACAATAAGAATGAAACAGAAAAATATGTACAAAAGTTATGCTTATTTCTAAAGAAATCTCTTACAGCATACCTGCGAAAGGAGAGTTGGAAAAAAAAAACATATATACGGTCGAATTGAGAACCTCCTCATTTTTTTTTCGTCGGTTAAAAAAGAGAAGTAGACACCGTGTGTAATAGTGCTAGGACACATACAATGTAAAGATATAATACTTACTAAATAATATGATGTATATATATACATAAGACATACGTAGGATATACATATACATAGATAGGTACTAATACATATAAACTTAATAATAATACATACATATTATATGCAACTATGACGAAATGGAAAGATAGTGTTCCTTTACTCTTTTAAAGAGTTTGGCAGTCCCTAATGTCAGGTGGCAGAGAGTTCCACAACCATACTGGGTGCACAGTGAAGGAGTAGGAGTAGAAGTCGGTTGTGTGAGAGGGGATTTCAGGAGATTCCTAAGATGCGACCTTCGAAACTTACTTACTTTACTTGGATCTAGCGCTATAAGTGATCAAGTAAATAGTTTCTATCTGCTTTAATTTATTCACTAATAGAGGACTAATAGAGGAGTATGGAAGAAAAAGACATGTTGCGCCGACCCCAAATAAATTGGGATAAGGGCAGGAGAATGATGATGCTTTAATTTATTCACTCATACCTACTAGTAGTTTCACTATCATTGTTACACAGTAACTTGGATTGTGGAGGTCAGATAGGGAGTTACTCTATGTATGATAATACTAGTGTACAGCTGAACCCTGTTAGACTGAAAAGACAGCAAACTCTTCATTGTCCTCATCGATGTTGGGTTAGGCTAGACGGATCATCGATGAGGGACGGCGGACTCGGGATCATCCGCCACCGATCCAGTAGGACCCAAGGCGGCGGCGCGTAGTGTTCCACGCGCGCCCTTATTGGACGTCGCGGGGGAGTCTATACCGTACTCCTACCGCGGGCCTGAGGTGACCCGCATATGCGGGTCGGCACTAGCCGGGGATCGTGGAAGGCGCTCTGGTTCTCACGATCCCCGGTTCAAGTGTAGGAATAGAACACCGTGGTGGTTTTTAGTCAGTAAGAGTCTGACAGACAGACCCCTTACCCCTTTTGATTTCATTGCGGGACCCAAGACAGTTTAATCATTTCTCTGGGACTCGTCGAGCTCCATTGCCTCGGCGTTTTTTTCTGGTGGTCGCCACTGTTGATTCTGGCTTACAGAAGTTACAGTGGTTTGGAAATAGTAAGGCGGGCTTGACAGACCCCTTCGCCTGATTCGGGCAAAAACATCCTTGAGGATTTTCCAACCCAGCAACAACAAAAAAAGGGAGATAATTGATGACTGTTAATTTCTTTGGTACTTAGCTCTAAAGTAGCATGTTTAAACACCTGTGGAAGCGACAAGTACCAAGCATAACTTACTGAACTCGAGTAAACTATGCGTTAATGATATTAGTCCTTTTCAGTGCAATGGACGGAATGATAATGATCAAAATGTTGACTATATGAATGCACGAAGACAAGTTCCGCCAACTAAAAGAACATATTATAACTATACAACGCAAGACTACATTAGAAAAGCTGCTCGTGAAGGTGGATCAAACCGAACACGAAGAAACGGAATTTGTCAGGTAGGTAGTGCAGTCAGCTGAAAAGAGGGGAGTGTATCTCCTACAGGCTCACTCAGGTGCTGACCGGGCATGGTTACTGCGGTGAGTACCGGAATAGGATTGAGCGTAAGGCCACGGCAAATTGTCAACACTGCGTGGCAAACTGGATTCTGCACAGCACACGCTCGAGGAGTGGCCTGAGTGGGCCTCTGAGTGGCAAGTCTGGTTGCCAGAATCGGACGAGATCTGTCTCTGCCAGCAGTAGTGAGGGCTATGCTGGAAATAGAAAACTGGAGGGAAGCTGCCTTCTTTTGTGAGACCGTGATGGTTCAGAAGGAACCCGCCGAGTGTGATCGTGAGAAGGCCCATTCCGCTAAGAGAAGGAGGCATCGGGTAAGCAACCGCCTCGTCACCTAAAACGCCGAAACTCCGCCTGCATTTAATAGTCCAGGCGGGGTTTCGATGTTGCGACTCCAGGATCGCGGGCATTGGGTACGCCACAATTGCGGTGGTAAGGCCCCTCTTTGAGGCGTAACTGGAGAGGCACCACAGCGTCATCACCTTGCACCTGACGCAGGTCATCAGCGGACACGGCTGTTTCAGGAGGTTCCTATGTCGGATAAGGCGGAAGGAAAAGCCCGGGTGGTGTGATCTGGGCGATCCCCCACACAAAGTGGTGACAACCACTGTGTGTGGGGGATCGCCCAGAAGACACGGTGGAGTCCCCGCTTGGGTGGAGCACCGTCGTGTCCTCGTGGAGGCGATCGGCGGCAGCGATCTCTCGCGCCCGGCCCCGGTTTAGGCCATGGTACGGAACGAGAGGGAATGGGAAGCTGTCGCCTCCTTCTCCGAAGCAGTCATGTTCGCGAAGTAGGAGACCGAACGGGTGAGGGAGACTCAACAGAGTTGCCCTCACGCATCCAACAGCAGCCGCCGCAGAAGATGCCTCGGGCGTCGGGGGTCGCAAGCCGATCTTCGGCCACAGTAGGCGCAGGCATGCGGATGGCAAGTATTGGGTAGCTCGCCGTCCGATCACGACCAGGCCCGAGAGTCGACGGCGCGTACTTCCACGCGCACCTCAAAGAGATGTCAGCAATACCTGACGGGGCCCGTCATGGCCGATGCCTGCCTAGGGTCGTGGTTAAATTCGGAATAGAGTTCCCGCGGCCCTTGGAACTCAGGCAACTGAAGGAACAGGGGTGGATTTTAGTCAGTAAAAGTCTGACACGCGTTTCCGCTGCGGTAACTCATTTTCAGAATTTATCCGCTACCCCTAGGCATGCAGGCACCGGCCACGACGGGCCCCGTCAGTGGTGGCTGACACTAATCTCTTTGAGGCGCGCCGTCGACTCACGGGCCTGGTGCTGATCGGACGGTGAGCTACCCACTGCTCGCCGTCCGCAGGCCCGGGTCTACGGTGGCTGGAGATCATCTCGCGACGTCCTACACCCAGTACGCCCAGTACCTCTCCTGCGGTGGTAGCGGCCGGGGCCGTGAGGGGCACTCCGTTGAGCGTCCCGCCTCCGCCTTCGCGAGCATTATTGCTTCGCAGAAGGCGGAGACTTCTTCCCATTCCCTCTCGCTCCGTACCATGGCTTGAACCAGGGCCGGGCGCGAGAGGTCACCGCCACCTATCGCATCCACGAGGACACGGCGGTGCTCCGCCCAAGCGGGGTAGACCTCCACCGCATGCTGCACCGTGTCTTCTGGGCGATCCGCATGTCCTCTGGGCGATCCGCAACTGGTTGTACCATGCCGTTTAAGTGCAAACGCAGCTATTGAAAGAGATTATAAAATAATGGTTGCCGATTCCCTCCATAGCGCATTCCTTCTTAAACTGTTGGTTTCCATATCTCTATATAACATAATTGGAAAAAGGCTATGCGGATGGCGATGACGATTATAAATGTTTGTGTTGGTTGGTAGAAGTTGAAATTTTTGTCGAAAACGATAGCAATAATCTTATCATCTTCAGAATGACCATGGAGGGCCTGTCGTCACGTGGGTGGGCACCACGGAAGTTCTTATCGGCGTAGCTTCTGTATTTCAAATAGATGAAGACTATAACTGCATTGGACCTTACTTACATACCAGTACGCATAGTAACTCCGCCTTCATAGATTGCATCTTACATGAATGGGGGAAAAAAAAAAACCTGTGAGTGAATTTCATAATTTTATTTGATAAAATTCCTAAAAAAAAAAATTGGTTGTCTGTAAAGTTGGTTTACGGACGCTAGTTTAACGTGACAACGTCATAACAAAACATTTATGTAATATAGATGCGGCACATGCGTACAATGAGCGTAACGGGACACTTTTTCGTGCATGCAGCCGGCGTTCATCGATTTATTAGACGTCATGTCAAAAAAAAATTTAATTTATTTGTATAATCACTTACAACTGCAGGTATTTTAGTTTAATTATTAATTAATTTTTAAAATATATATACGTTTATTTATAACACATTTATTATAATATCTAATTAAAATAGCTAATTAAACTAATAAATAACTTAATAAATAAAATATGTACAAGAGGCATAAAAAATCCGGTAGTGGTAAAGCTCATTGGGCATCAAAAAATTCGTCCACCTCGCTGTCAATGGGAAAAGTGCCCAGAACGCTGGCAGCATTGCCACGTTGAATGGCAATGCTGATTCGTTGGCCGAAAAAAAGGCCAGCCCTCTGGTCACGTGAAGAGTCGACTAAAAGTTTGCTGATGTCATGGAAAACTCGATGAGCACTCGGACCCCATGGCCCTAGTGTTTCAACCCCAAACGGCTCAAACATATAACTCCCAATAAGGTTGTTATATTTGCGCCGTTTGAGGTTTTCTGCACCTGTAGCAGCCGCCCCAGCACAGCCCGCCGTGCTAAGAAGATGAGATGGCGCAAGGGTGTCGACACATGTTGCATCCCACACCAAAGGCCTACCCATCTTCCAAGGCATTATTGTCATCCCGTCGGGCTTCTTTCCATCGTCACGTGCCAGGCCATGAGGTTCTAAAACGGCTGACACACCGGCGGTGACAAGAGCCCGACGGATGATGTCGTTAATGCTGGCGTGCCGTGCCATACGACCCGCGCTCCTACTGCAGGATAGGCCATGGTGTCCGAGATGGTCGACTGCTTCACCACATTGGCAGCGATGTGGAGCTCCGCAAGGAGCACCCAGACGCAGACATGTAGCGATCCGGAAGGTGGTGTCACTCAGCATAGTACCTATGTTGGGTGACGGCAGTGCCTGTAGCCAGAGGCCCGACTCCCATTCACCCACAGCCAGCAGGCGGGCACGCTCAGCAGTATTGGTTGACGTATTTAAGAGATTATTCCGTACCAAACTACAGAGCGGCTCGTCCCACTGCCTCTGGGAGAACGGGTTCTCGGGCAACGCCGTGTCCGGGCAAGCCATTTTCCAAGTGTTCATTGCGTCGGTCAAGCACGGCACTTCACAGTTAACCAGTGATGAAGTCAAAATTCTTTTGGTTAACTTTTCAGTGCTGTGGACCGAGGACAGGAACGCCGGTAGGCTTATACTAGAAATTTTGCGGATGCCGAGCCCACCAAAACGAATAGGTAGTGTGGTTTGCAGCCACGCTCGGTCATCCAAGGCCACATTTAAAATGGTTGTAAGAGTGCATCGAATGATTTCATCAATTTTGTCCAGGAGATGTGAATGCTTCCATAAAGGGGAAGAGCGGAGAAAATATATAAAATTTGGTCCAAAACAGCAATATCTAATTAGGGTGAATGCCGAATGTAAATTTATTTTTGTGAGTCTGTCCGAAATATCATTAAAATGATTAATTTTTCCGTCAATGAATGGAGAAAAACTTTCTTCCAAAATAGGGGAACCTAGGAGGTGTAGTGAACTTTTTTCTAAAATTTTGATTTCTGGTGCAATTGTATTGAATTTATGAAGGGTCGATTGTCTTTCGGTATTGTCACAAAGAAAAATTTCACACTTCGAGTGGTTAAGGTCAAGTCCGATGGATTGAAAATGAGTCTTCAGGAATTGAAAGTCTTTTAATACGGTATCGACGTCACCTCCTAATGTTCCATCATCCAAATACCATACGTTAAATTTTGAATTTAGTTGTTGAATGACTGGATGAATAGCCAAACTGAAAATGACTGGCCCGAGAGGGTCACCTTGCTGGCATCCAACTGCAGATTCTAAAAGCTGTTCTTTATATAATAATTTAGAAGGGTGCCTGTAACATTGCCAAATAAAACCGAAAATTTCGCGTAGTTCTTTTTTTGCCTCGGCCAACAAAGTGTCCCTGTTGACAGAGTTGAAAGCGTTCTTAATGTCAACCTTGAGAATGACCTCACCCTTTTCAGAATTTAAAAAGGAAGATAGTGCATGTACGGCAGCCTCACAGCCCCCTCTAGAGCCAAAGCCAAGCTGTAGGGGCTGGAATTTGTTTGTAAGTCTGTCACTGTACAGTTTACAACAAATTTTGGCTGCCATACGCCTGTAGGTGCACCCGACGGCAATGGGACGAATGCCGCCGTCCTTCTTGCGCAGGGCACATAGGTTGGCCCCGTACAAGACATCGACGACGGCATCGTTCACGCCGCCGGAGAGCATTAGGTTGACTAGTGCCGCAAGCTCCTTCAAAAGCGACTCACCAGCATCCCCGGCGCCTGAACTCAATAGGTCCTTTAAGTGTTGCGGAGTCAGGCCGTCGAGGCCGCCGGCAGAACCACTTCGAAAGGAGCCCACGGCAGCAAGCAATTGGGGGGCTGAAATGTTAAAAACACATGAATCCGGAACGGGGGTCTCAGGGGGGTCGGGGAAAGTGAGATCATTCGCAGGCGCTGGATGTTTACTCTCCAAGGCTGAGATTGTTTCTGGAGAGTAAGGCGCCACCACATCACTGCTGAATAATAGCCTGGCCGCTCCCCTAATGTCACCTTCACTTATTTTCGATTCCACATGCGAACATAGGCTTTTCTGTGAACGGTTATTAAATGGTGGTAATTTTGGATCTAAAATTATGGTCGAAATATTACAATTTTCTTTAATTTGATTTGTTAAAGTTTTTTTAGTTGCCAAATCTTTTTGAACGTGCAGAATTCTGTAGGGGAAGGTGAGCAATTGCTCCCAGGCACTTACTGAGTTCTCTTGGGTCGCAAGACGGACGCATTGTGCAACTCAGAGCAACGGATCGTCTTGCACCCCGAGGAACTCTTTTTAAAACTGGTGTTGAATTTTTAAATTTTGAGAGCGTTTTCCACAAGGTCTGTTCGTGAGGTGTAGATGTAGCTGGGGGGCACAAAGGAACACTATGTGGTTTGTGAACCTTGCCATAGTGTATCCTCAGCCCCCGTTCGCCTTTAAAAAAGCGTGCCTGCGAGCAATTGGGACATCTCACCTGTTGGACCTCAAGCGATGTGGCAGGTTGACTGCTACAGGTTCCGGCATCGCTACAGCCGGCATTAAACATAAAATAAGTTGATTAAACTTACACAAATATTAAAGAACTATAATAAAAACACTGCACTTACACATATTCCAAAAAAATAAACAAAAGTAATAAATGTCCAAATGTATAGTCAATAAACGAGTGACAGCCGCAGGGGGCGCAGTCTTCCTTCTATGCGTTACCTTGGCAATGCGTGGACTCTCCGCTTGATGCACAGCACAAATTGTTGCAGTTGGGTTTGCCTCAGCAATCAAGAAACTGATAGAAATACCTCTTTATCAGCTGATTAGAGGCAGCTCGCTTCATATTGTCTTCTGTACGGTTGGTAACAGTACCTGTACATAAACTCGTCGTAGCTTCTTGCTGCGTATCCCGCCCTTCCTGGGTTTCGGGCAGGATTTTTGGACGTTTGGATGTTTCGTACCTGCTTGTATTTTCTAAATGTCTTTGTGTTCCCCAATTCGCCAGATTAAATTGATAAAATTCAGGTTTAATGCACTAATATCACTAAATAGCATAATTTTTCGTTGATTTAATGATTTAAATATATTTTTTAAAAATCTGAGGAAAAATAACACGACTGTCAGGTGTCACTTTTTTCTTCTTTTTTTAAGCGATTACTTATTTTTAAATGCTTATATATGTTTTATTTAATTATATTTCTTATTCACAACGCCCTATCACCAGGGTGACGGTTCTGTTCAGGAGATTTTTTTGCCCCGACTAATTAATTAGATTTCATGCCACCCACATCATCAGACTGCTTGAAAAATGACTTGTTTGGAACTTTTTTGTTGTTTTTACAGTCGGGTTTTTTGAAAAGATTCATTTTTTTATTTTTTACATTTTAGTGAGTTACATTTTTGGAATCGCCTCCTTGATCTCTTTTTTCGACTTTTATTTTTCTCTTTTTCACAGCATGGCGTCTGGTTGTCGCCACATTATATTTTGATTACTGTCATTCCTTAAGGTGGAAGCGCCAGTGTAGCTCGCGAAATTCAAATTTTCTAAAGTTTTTTGCAATTTGTAGGTCAGTGTCAGGTTGTATCTAGGTCGAAATTTGATTCGCGGACGTAGCTAGTATGTATAACCTATCGCCTAAGAAAAAAGATCGTGAGCAAAATTTATATGTGATAAATAAGTATCTATTTTCTACATCGTAGCACTTTTCCGACAAACTGTACCCTTGCAGCTAAATAAAAAAGTGGGCGAGTTGGGACTAGGGATGAGTTGCAACTAAACCTGGCAACACACGGGTAGGGCTAGTGCCCATTAATCATATAAAATAATGATAGGTACCAAAAATTCGAAAATTGAAAAAAACATATTTTCAAACAAACTAAATACGAGTAGTAATAAAAACTTTTTAACGAAAAAAATATAAAAAACGAAGACAAAAAGCTAGGTGTTTCTGGTTTTGTTTCTTCGTTTTTTGTATTTTATTGTCTTTCGAAATTATAGTTATTTTGTAAGTCGCTACTATTTTTATGTAAAAAGGTTTGCATTATTATTTACTATCGACCCGCCCCAGCTTCGCTCGGGTACAAATTATACATATAAACCTTCCTCTTCAAACACTCTATCTATTAAAAAAAACCGCATCAAAATCCGTTGCGTAGTTTTAAAGATTTAAGCATACATAGGGATATAGGGACAGAGAAAGCGACTTTGTTTTATACTATGTAGTGATTTAGTTTGTTTGAAATTTTTTATTTTTTTAAATTTCGAATTATTTTAACCTATCATAATTTATATGATTATGGGCTCTAGCCCTACCTGTGTGTTAAATTAAAGCACCACGTTGTATAATAAAAACTCTTTTACAAAAAATACAACTGACTTCCAAAAAAGAAAATAATTACACTTAAAACTGAAAAATAACTTTAATTTCGGGAGTCGGTGTCAATTTTAAATTTATTAGAAAAATAATATGGAATAGAAATTAAAGTTATTTTTCAATTTTAAGTGTAAGTATTTTCTTTTTTAGAAGTTGGTTGTATTTTTTGTTAAAGAGTTTTTTATTTTTCACGTTTTGGTTGTTTTACCCCAGAACTAAAACTAAATATTGAAGTTATGCCCGAATTTAACCCCAAAAACATTGAACATGGAATTCGAACATACTCGTAATTGGAGGACACCAAACACGTCATCTATGTATACATATTTTTGATTTTTGTTGATTATTCAAAAAAAAAAAAAGAAGCAATTTCGATAAAATTTAAAAGGGACCACCTTTAAAGTCCACCTTTTCGATTGCGTTCTCCATGATACATTGATCAGGAAGCTGCACTACTACGGAGTCCGGGGCGCCTCTCTGGATCTTCTTACTTCATACTTGGGTAATAGGATTCAGAGAGTTGATGTGAACGGCAAAAGGTCTTCCGGGTCTGTAGTCAGAATGGGGGTTCCTCAAGGCTCAATTCTGGGTCCTTTTTTGTTTCTAATCTATATCAACGACTTGCCTTACCTCATAAAGGATAAACATGATATAGTGCTGTTTGCAGATGACACTTCACTTTTATTTAAACTCAAACGTCAGCAGGTGGTTGTTGATAATGTAAATAATGCTCTTTCAACTGTAGTTAACTGGTTTAATGTCAATAATCTTCTCCTTAACGAGAAAAAAACAAAATGCATAAAGTTCACATTACCCAATGTAATACAAGTGAACACTAGTGTGTCAATAAAGGGTGAAGAGTTGAAACCCGAGGATTCCACAGTGTTCTTAGGTTTAACTTTGGATGCGCAGCTTCAGTGGAGCCCCCATATAGATAAACTGTCTAAAAAACTTAGCTCTGCAGCATACGCCGTAAGGAAAATTCGTGGTTTAACTGATTTAGAGACAGCTCGTTTAGTATACTTTAGTTATTTTCATAGTGTGATGTCGTACGGCATTCTGTTGTGGGGAAATGCCGCCGATATTCAGACAATTTTTGTTTTACAGAAAAGGGCTATTCGTGCAATTTATAAATTAAGTCCCAGACACTCCCTCAGAGACAAATTTAAAGAGATTAATATTATGACTGTTCCCTCTCAATATATTTATGAGAATCTCATGTATGCACATAAAAATATTAATCTGTTTAAAAGATACAGTGATATCCATAGCATAAATACTAGGAACAAACACAAATTTATTGTACCAAAAACCAGGCTCAAGAAAAAAATAGGTGGTTCGTTTAGATGTCAATGTATACGTTTCTATAATAAACTTCCTAGCCAAATTCAAGAACTAAGCATAAATAAATTTAAATCATTTATTAAACGTAAGCTATGCCAGAAAGCTTTTTACACAATTAATGACTTTCTTGAGGACAAAAAGGCGTGGGATTGAGCTGCTTCAATGATATACATGAGCCATTGTTTTCATATGTGTTACTGATGAAAAATTTTTTATATATATATTTTTTTTAATATTCGTTTTTGACATGAATACTTGTATAGTATTGCATTATATTTTTTATTTTATTTTTTTATTGACATTTTATTATTATTATTATTATTTTTGACTTGAATACTTTGTTAAGTATTATATTTATTTTTATTTTTTGATTGACATATTATGATTACTATTTTGTTTGACACAAATATTTACTTTGTAAAGTATTATATTTTTATTTTTTTTTGATTACTTAATTATTGTAAATGTGAGGACTATGTGGGTTATTATTATTATTTTCTCCTCCTTTTTACAGTAATTTTCAACGTTGTCTGACAGTTTGAGTACTTTTGCGGCCTACCCAAATGTCTTTTCTTTGGTATTGTTCGTCATGTCATTGAGCTCCTTAGTGGTTTTTAAGTTGAGCTATTCGACTATTGACAAATGCTTGCACTGACTGGACAGGTCCACTCAAATATGTTTGGTTCTTTCTTCAAAAGACCACTACAGACACTAAGCTGCATGGTCCTCATATAGAATAATGTGAATGCGAGAACTATGTATGTCGTTATATTCATGTAGATTTTATGATTGTCTGGCAGTTTGAGTATTTTTTGCGGCCTACTCAAATGTCCTTACTTTGGTATTGTTCGTCGGTTCGTTGAGCACCTCAGAGTTCTGAGTTGAGCTTCGCGATGACTGACAAATGCTTGCACTGTCTGGACAGGTCCACTCGAATTCGTGTGTTGCTTTCTTCATAAAGCTCATCCCAGACATAAACGTACATGGTTCTCATAGGATCTAACCAGTCCACATTGTATGGATTTGAACACTAAAAGAGACTTTGACCTCTGAGTTTGTTTCGGTGTTTCTTCTCAGGGTAGTCAGCTAGGAAACACCGGCCTCATCTAGCTTAAACTGACAAAAAAACATTGACGTGTAAAAGTGTTCCTTGTAACCTATTTACTGAATAAACATCATTTATCATTTATCATTTATAAAGTATACTCTTTCGGATAAAAAAAGAACTTTGAAAATCGGTCTACAACTGACAGAGAAATCAGTGGATATACTTGAAAAAAAAAAAACTTGAGAGGTGTCAAGGGACACCCGGATGGAACGAAGTTCCTTTCGATTAATTAGTGAAGGAATTGTAATATAATTTTTTTTTTTTTAATTTATAATATTTTTTTTATTATTAACTACGCACACACGCACGCACGTAAGAAGTTATACTTCATCATCTCATCTCATCTCATCGCAGCTCAGCTCAGCTCAGCTCAGCTCAGATCAGCTAAGCTAAGCTCAGCTCAGCTCAGCTCAGCTCAGCTCAGCCACACGAAATTTGTTAGATAATGCTTGATCTGCTTGCAAACTTTGTACCTACCCACCAAAATTACAAGAAGTTTTTATTAGATTGTTTTTCCAACACAATCTTTTTGGATGGACAGCCTCATTAGTGTCGTGACAACTTTTCGTAAGAATTTTTTCCGTCTAGCCCCCTTTCACAACGCGCGATAAGGAACTTCGTTCCAAAAAGAAAAACATACAGTCGAACCATTGCTTGAAAGCTTAAAAGTAGCTTTACGTCACTTACCAGGTCACCATGCTAAGAAGAGGAGTGATTTTTATTTTATTTTATTTTATTAGAATCTCCGACAAAGAATAAAGGTCAAGAACCAAAATCTATGTGCTCCCTCAATTATAGGAGATCACATCATGCACTAGAACACGAACAAACAGTATAGGATTCCCACAAATGGTAATAGCACTTAAAGTTAAAATTATCTATTATTATTAAAGTTGACAAATTTAATTTAAGTAATTGGGATACGTTTGTTATAGTGATAAAGTATCAAAGGATTTCTATCTTTGTTCAGCAAACGAAGCGTGTGGGTCATACAGTCTTAAAATATTTACTCTATCATCAAAATCCATAATGCTCATATGTCATAACGTTTTCTTTATGTAACAACACTATCTAATACATTTCTGTCAAAAAAGTATCGGGATTTAATCATTTTTATGGTTCCAATTTTTTTTTTGTTGCTAGTTTGACACAACTGTTTTCCATTTTGGTGCGGATTTTGAGTTGCGTCTGTCATTTGGACCAAATACAATGGCGTCTCTAGTGTGTTGTGAATTTCATAATGGACAGAAACATCGAACAAAGAGTTTGTCTCAAATTTTGCATCGCAAATGGAATTTCGTGTTCGGAGTCGCTGAAAATGTTACAGAAGGCTTACGGTAAATCGACTTTATCAAATATACACGTGCTTATGAGTGGTACAATGCGTTCAATAGCGGTCGAGTTGTGATAAAGATTTACTTCGCTCTGGTGGGCCATTGTAGGCGACGCCGAGCCTGCCTGTAATATGTGTGTGTGAATCGTGTGAACAATGACAATGAACAACAGTAATTACGTGGTAATGTGATTAGGGTAATGAACTTTTTTTTTTTTGGGGGTGGGAAATCATCCAATGACTTCTCCCGCGCTTCGTGTCAGACTCTTACTGACTAAAACCCACTCCTGTTCCTTCCCTGCCTAAGTGCTCAGGTGTGCGGTAACTCATTTTCAGAATTTATCCGCTACCCCTAGGCATGCAGGTACCGGCCACGATGGGCCCCGTTAGTGGTGGCTGACACTTATCTCTTTGAGGCGCGCATGGAACTCTACGCGCCGTCGATTCACGGGCCTGGTGCTGATCGGACGGCGAGCTACCCACTGCTCGCCGTCCGCAGACCCGGGTCTACGGTGGCCGGAGATCGTTTCGCGACGTCCTACGCCCAGTACGCCCAGTACCTCTCCTGCGGTGGTAGCGGCCGGGGCCGTGAGGGGCACTCCGTTGAGCTTCCCTCACGCGTCCCGCCTTTGCCTTCGCGAGCATTACTGCTTCGCAGAAGTTGGAGACTGCTTCCGATTCCCTCTCGCTCCGTACCATGGCCTGAACCAGGGCCGGGCGCGAGAGGTCGCCGCCACCTATCGCATCCACGAAGACACGGCGATGCTCCGCCCCGGCGGGGCAGACCACCGTATGCTCCACCGTGTCTTCTGGGCGATCGCCGCCGAGCCGTGAGGTTTCGCGGCAGCAGAGCTTCGCCCCGGCGTTTGGCCTCCTCGCGCCACTTCCAGAGCAGCGCGAGGACCCTGGCCTCCAGATCTCATGGCGACAGTCCGGCAAAGAGGCTCGCCGCCTCAGGAGACCGTGCGGTATCCGCGGATGAGACGAATGGCCATGACCCTTTGGGATGCGTTCAACCGGCGAGCTGGTCGCCGCCTCATTGAACACGCCCACACCGGTGCCCCGTATAGGGCCATGGACCGCACAGGGTAATGAACTAAGTATGGACTTTTAATGGTTTACATTTTTATAGGACATATCTTTAGTTGCACTATCACGTGTAGGCTAAAATATGTTAGAATTCCATGAATAGGTATGGCTCCCAAATTGTATAATGATAAACAGTAAATAGCAAAATAGATTCATAACGATGTGTGAACGATATTCGTTGTGAATCCTCGTGGTGATTTAAAAATAGTTAGGGCGGCATTTGCGCAAGTAAGGTTTGAGAACAAAAGAACAAAGAAACAGTCGCCGATCGTACAAGGCGAACTATGTCTCATGGTATTTAATGGTAGGAATATCGAAGACGATCGGCTATGTATTCACCTGTAGTATTATCCTGTGAAGCCCCATGGCAAAATCCGGGTTGTCAAATTAAACCCCGAGGACAACCCGGGTTGACAGCCGATTTTTTTTTTTTTTTTATTCTCTGTATGAAATGTTTGTCCTACTAATTTGTATGTTTGAATTGGGCTTTCACATAGTGGCTTGAATCGGGACTAAGCCCTATGTTGACTTAGACTTAGACAAGTCTTACAGTAAGCTTAAATTATGACTAAGCTCGCCGAGGATTTGAATGACAGTTTTTCAGGAACGCTGTATTATGACTTGCATGTTAGTTAGGTCAGGAACGTTGCATAATAACTTGCATGTTAGTTAGGTCAGGTACTCTGTATCGTAATTCATAACCTGTGCTAGTTAGATCTCATAGTAGTTTGAATTAGGACTAAACTCTATGTTGGCTCACCTATAGAACAGTTTGTTATCAGATCGTATGTCGTACGAATCATACCACAAGAATTAAGAGACAAGACGCCGATCGCGCGAGTAATGAGCCCCGTGGTATTATTCGTACGACATAAGTTGTATGTACTAGGAAACAGATAAAAATAGATTTCCCATATAGCTGCATGTTAATTTAACGTAGATTAGAAAATTACATTAGCTTTGTGTACATTAACTAGGATAAGGAATTGTATAGCATCATAGGTAGAATTATAAATCTAATTTATAAAGCAGCTAGAATAGCATTTTTGTATTATTCTAGTCTAAGTTAAGGAAATAGACCACAAGTATGGACCGATCTATGTCAATACTAGTTAAATGCATGTTATGTGTAAGTAGGATAAGATAATAGAACATTGTATAGATTCATTTTGTATTCAAATTTTGTTAGTTGGTATAAATGCCACGCTATGTTTCACATTAGACAGCCAGATGTGAAACTTTCTAACATAAGCCGGCCGTTGACAAATCAGCGGCCGGGTGCGAGCGTGACGCCGCAGACCGTAGCGGGGTGCACCTTGCACGGGATAAAAGAGGGCTGGGTGGCCGGTTTCAGTCCTTTCGGCCTCCAGCTCTCCTACAAGCAACATCTCCGAGATTAACAGGGAAATATAATCAAGACACCTGAGAACTACAGTTGTTTCATTGTCACAAGCAACAAACCATTACGTCATAACCTACGAACGAGCGTCGCCTTTATAACCAAGAGCGACAACCTACAATATATATTACAGTCCACAACAGCCATCAACGTCTTCCACTGAAGTTAACATCGCAAAAGTGAAGGAAATGTGACTGAAAATCCTCATTCAAGTTTGAGGGTGATAGCCGCTGAACTTTCTGTGGCTCACGAGTCGATCCGTACCATTTTAAACAATCACTTGGGTATTGAAACATGTTGTCGTTCGACTAGTTCCAAAAAGACCCGAATTTTCGCCGAAAACTCAATCGCTTAAGAGTCGCCGAGGACATGCTAGAATGAGTCAAATCCGACCCAAAATTCATGAAATGCATTGTTACTTGTGACGAGACGTGGGTTTACGAGTTTGACATGCAAATCAGTCAACAATAATAATTTATTTTTTCTCGACACAATGTAAAGGTACATTTAGGAAGGTATCGTTATGCACATAACAAAGGTAATTATATTGTCAGAGACTGGTGCCTAAAGTAGTCGTGAACCTGTATTTCAGGACACCAGGTCTCCACCCCTTGGGTAATGTTAAATTTTGTTGACATTATGTACTCGTACATGCGGTAAGTAATTTCAACAATATTTGCAAAAGAAAAAAAAACAATTTTTATTTTAAACTGTTTTGATTGAAGCAGTGTTAGTACAATTAGTAGAAACTTTTATGAATGTGTGTCTGTAAGTAAGTAGGGGTGTGTTTGTGAATGTTGTGTGTGTGTGTGTGGGAGGAGAGTATAATAAGATGGGAGGGATGCGGGATGAAATAAAATGGCTATACCGGGGCAGAAATTAGTTTTTCTGTGTCATTATAGTTTAACTCCCGGAGCCAACAGGTTACCTTAATTTTGAATTTGGTCTTGGTGAAGTTAGAGATTGAAAGTACCCTATTTATTTTATTATAGAGAAAAACCAAAGTAGCAAAAAAATCGATTCGAGAAAGCAGTCGAGAGCCGATTGTGATGGCGAACTATGGGGTTAAAGTCTACTACCGTGGGACAGTGAGGAGTTAAAGGAAGTGAGTCCGTGCTGTTTTAGGACCGTTTGCAATAAGAACAGCTAACGAACAGTTAGAACCTTTGTATCTTTATATAACAGCGTCGTGGAATATCGGAAAGGTAAGAAGGAAGACACTTTCAGAACAGCTCTCTGCGCTCGTTCAAGCTCCAAGATTGTAAATTTTGGAGCAGCACCCGAGGACGTCATGCAGTAGGTAAGTAGAGACTGAACGAGCGCAAAGTAAACCGATTTCCTCAGCTTCTCGTCTGCCACATGTCTTAGGGTCTTGAAGACATATATTAGTTTACGTGACCTACTACTAAGGGTGTTGATGTGGTTTTGGAATCTTAAGGAGCTATCTATTGTTACACCCAAGTACTTTGCACTATCTGTTCTTTTAATGCGGGTGGCGCAAGTGCATGCAATCCTATTTTAGTTGGAACATTCGTGGGCTACTATTGAATACATTGAGTGCGTAAGTGTGGTTTGCACATTATTTTTCAAGACAAAGGGCATGTAAATAGTTTTTTCTGCGTTTAGTGTGAGTACATTATTACGCAACCACTCCGTCACGACTTCGAAACCTGATTGAGCCTGTGCGTAAACCTCGTGCCATGTACCAGCGCTGAAGAGAAGAACAGTGTCGTCTGCGAAGGTTTTAAGTTTGGTTGTATTTTACCTTTGGGAAGGGTGAGCATACCCAGCTCGTTAATGTATATGAGGAAGAGTGTCAGGCCGATAACGCTGCCCTGTGGCACGCCATAGGTGACAATGTGTTCCTCACTGATGAAATCAGTTACTTTAAGTCTACGTCAAGCTGATCATAGTTGATGCGAATGGCTGTTTTTTTTATAAACGATTTGGGGTTTTCTTCACTAGGAAAAACAGAACCGTTTCATGATCAGTTAGTGCTGAGTGAGCTACAAGAGTGAAAGCAGGTAGAGTCGATTTTAAGAAAAGGTGGTCCAGGCACGCTTGAGGACGCATAGGCAGAGAATGTGCAGGGAGTAATCCATGCGAAGCTAATAGGTTTAAGTAGTTATGTAAGGCTGAGTTAAGACATTGATCACGTTCGCGTTTAAGCGGTTAATGTTTATATTCAAGTCACCGGTGATAATTATATTTTTGCAGTGTGTGATATTTGTCAGGATCAAATTGAGTGAGTTAAGAAATATATTAATATCTTTATACCCCGGCGGGCGATATATTGCTAAAAGGATGGTGTTGAAGTAGATTTTTGTTAGTAGACTGTTTGCTTCCAAGATCGAGGGTTCTTCCACAGAAACAGTAATATTTTTACTAATATATACGACTACACCTTCATTTTGTGTGAAGTTATTAGCAGTTTTGAAGTAATAATAGCCTTGGAGGTCTTTAATATTTATAGTGTGTACTAGAAAGCCAACATTCGGTCAACGTTATAATGTCCCACTCGATCTTTGTTCTTGCAAGAATGGTATGATTCCCGGTTATATTTTTTGGTATGCTTCTAATGTTTTGGTTCGAAATTTTAAGTGAGTGATTATGATTGAGGTAGGGCGGAATACAGTTGCCTAAGTCACAGGTAGACGAGTCCGACACAGAGACGGAATCTATATTGTTTATGTTCTCTTGTGTATTATCCAATTATGTTTATTTTTTATCAATGTGTGGATCTTTTGTTTACTACTGGGTTTGACAGGGCAGAAATACTCTGCCAGGTTTTGCCATTAGTGTCAGTGCTGAAGTAGAAACTTAAGGTACAAAGACATAATAGCATTGGGGCTATACATGTATAAGCTCCCATAATGTGGGTTCTTGTGTCTTTGTTTGGTTTGCCATTAGTATCAGTGCTGTGGTAGAAAATTATGATACAAAAAAATAATAGCATTGGGGCGATACATGTATAAACTCCCATAGAGTGGGTACTTTTGTCATTGTTTGGTTTGCCATTAGTATCATTGCTGTAGTAGAAAAGTAAGGTACAAAGAAATAATAGCTTTAGGGTGATATATGTATAAACTCTCATAATGTGGGTACTTGTGTATTTTTTGTGTAATTAAGCGGATCGATTCCAAAAATATGTGTATATGTGTAGATAATTAGTGATAATGGTTTTGTACATAAGCACAACAGGTGTTGTTGTTGCAAAGTTACTACTTTCCTAGTTATTCCTTACTAGGTAAGTATTTGTATGGGTAATTAATATCAGTTTAGAGTAAATCTGTACATATTTATTAATGAGGAGGTTGGGATTAGTTTTTAATAATATCGTATTGTTAGTTAACTGGTAGAAGATAACATTTTTTAATAGAGTGATATGCTGTGGTATGGAGGGTCCTAGTCACTTCTGTTTGCGTAGTTTAGCCAGGTCTTCTTCGCATTTGATCAACCGACTGGGCATTCCTTCTTTTTCGCGTACGTATATTTTACCGTTTGCGGCCCAGCATTGTTCATACTCGCTGCTTTTTATAAATTACCTGGTTAGGTAATGAAGGCGTTTTGCTGTAGTAGTTAGCGCTTCTGATATATATATTGGCTTCATGGGTCCTTCAGCTTGTAAGTGGGTGGTGCTAAGACGGTGTTCTACATTTTGTTTATTGTATTTTTTTGTAGACTGGATGAATTTTTCCTTAATTGCTGGAGACGAAAATTCTACAATGATACTGTCTCTTTTTTACTTGTCACTCGGAAGATATTTTTGACGTCTGAGGGTAAAACCGGTTGTTTGACGACAGTACCAAGTTTTTGTAGCAGCCCAGGACGGGATTCTCTCGTCTCAGGATTTGTAGATGGAACGTTCCTTATTTCGACTGTAGCTACTTTCATGTTTCTTTCCAGATAGTCCACCTTGAGGTCAAGCATTTTGATCACTTTTTGGTTATTAGAACACTCTGCCTGTAAGTGGTTAATGTCTGAGATGGCATCATCGTATTTATTAGATAGGAATTGTATAGTGGCTCCGATTTTATCACTCTGGGTACGTATTTCATCGTTTTGACTGCTTATTATCCTGTTTTGACTCCTTATGTCTTCAAGAGCTGAGTGCGATGAATCGATTTTATTATTTTGTTGGGCTTACTGTGAAAAGAAACTGGATAGCATGGTCTTCATATCCTGGCATCATCACCTCGTTTTCTTTTTCTCTGAGTTATATTTTCAATTTCATTCGCTTCATTAAGAGAACTCGTTGTTATGTTCAGTTCGGAGCTATGCAAAGGCGATGCTGGAGTTTTTGGAGGTGAACGTAACATTTTTATATAGCTTATGCAATTTATATATTAATATGATAGCCCAAGCTATGATAGATAAGATATATGACAATTATCAGAACAAAGCATGCAATGAGCTCAGTTTATTATAATAACGTTAATGTGGTGATTAACTCACTCGGCTATCGCTTATCCTGCTTTGCTGCACGCGGGTCGCGCTCTCATACGTAGACTTCGCCTTCGTTAGTCTCCGCCGAACGATGATAAAGCTTCGGAGTGGCGTTTTCCAACTGAACCGAAATCGAAAAAACCATGCCAAATTCGATCAAAAGTCAAACTGTTTTCTTTGACTATCGCTGTGTTGTGCACTCGGAATTCTTGCCGGTATGTCAAACGGTAAATAATGAATATTATTTGAGCATTAAGGATGATTCACGTTACACCGTGCGGTCACCGAGCCTCGGCCGTGCCCCGGCCGGGGCACGGCCGAGGCTCGGTGTACAATTAGTAGAAACTTTTATGAATGTGTGTCTGTAAGTAAGTAGGGGTGTGTTTGTGAATGTTGTGTGTGTGTGTGTGGGAGGAGAGTATAATAAGATGGGAGGGATGCGGGATGAAATAAAATGGCTATACCGGGGCAGAAATTAGTTTTTCTGTGTCATTATAGTTTAACTCCCGGAGCCAACAGGTTACCTTAATTTTGAATTTGGTCTTGGTGAAGTTAGAGATTGAAAGTACCCTATTTATTTTATTATAGAGAAAAACCAAAGTAGCAAAAAAATCGATTCGAGAAAGCAGTCGAGAGCCGATTGTGATGGCGAACTATGGGGTTAAAGTCTACTACCGTGGGACAGTGAGGAGTTAAAGGAAGTGAGTCCGTGCTGTTTCAGGACCGTTTGCAATAAGAACAGCTAACGAACAGTTAGAACCTTTGTATCTTTATATAACAGCGTCGTGGAATATCGGAAAGGTAAGAAGGAAGACACTTTCAGAACAGCTCTCTGCGCTCGTTCAAGCTCCAAGATTGTAAATTTTGGAGCAGCACCCGAGGACGTCATGCAGTAGGTAAGTAGAGACTGAACGAGCGCAAAGTAAACCGATTTCCTCAGCTTCTCGTCTGCCACATGTCTTAGGGTCTTGAAGACATATATTAGTTTACGTGACCTACTACTAAGGGTGTTGATGTGGTTTTGGAATCTTAAGGAGCTATCTATTGTTACACCCAAGTACTTTGCACTATCTGTTCTTTTAATGCGGGTGGCGCAAGTGCATGCAATCCTATTTTAGTTGGAACATTCGTGGGCTACTATTGAATACATTGAGTGCGTAAGTGTGGTTTGCACATTATTTTTCAAGACAAAGGGCATGTAAATAGTTTTTTCTGCGTTTAGTGTGAGTACATTATTACGCAACCACTCCGTCACGACTTCGAAACCTGATTGAGCCTGTGCGTAAACCTCGTGCCATGTACCAGCGCTGAAGAGAAGAACAGTGTCGTCTGCGAAGGTTTTAAGTTTGGTTGTATTTTACCTTTGGGAAGGGTGAGCATACCCAGCTCGTTAATGTACTGGGTGGCGCAAAAGTAAAGACCCTATTTGGTTCAGCTATAACATTTTTTCTAAATTAGAAAACTAGATTTAGATTTTTTTAAATGTATATTTGTGCCATTAAATTTCGTACCATTAGGATTTAAAGATGATGTCTTTTAAATGGTGACCTCCAGAGTTGATACACATTTGAGCCCTATTTATGACATTTTGCATAACTTGCCGTAACACTTCCTGCGATATGTTCGTTATTTCTTGACGAATGTTTTCTTTTAGAGCTGCGAGAGTCTGTGGCTTGTTCACATACACCCGAGATTTCAAAAAACCCCAAAGAAAGAAGTCTGGACTGGTCAGATCGGGTGATCTTGCAGGCCAAGGCAAATCGCCAAAACGAGAGATAACTCGGCCTGGAAAAGCGTCCCTCACTAAAGTAAAACGAGTAAAACGGTAAAACGGACGGAGTAAAACGGTCCATGTTTATTTTCAGTGTACTTTACATTTGTTCACTACACAATTTTCAACAACAGAATGACAGAAAATGTCATATAAAAAAAAAAAAGGTATTTTCTTTAGTGCCACTACTTTTGCGCCACCCGTTATATGAGGAAGAGTGTCAGGCCGATAACGCTGCCCTGTGGCACGCCATAGGTGACAATGTGTTCCTCACTGATGAAATCAGTTACTTTAAGTCTACGTCAAGCTGATCATAGTTGATGCGAATGGCTGTTTTTTTTATAAACGATTTGGGGTTTTCTTCACTAGGAAAAACAGAACCGTTTCATGATCAGTTAGTGCTGAGTGAGCTACAAGAGTGAAAGCAGGTAGAGTCGATTTTAAGAAAAGGTGGTCCAGGCACGCTTGAGGACGCATAGGCAGAGAATGTGCAGGGAGTAATCCATGCGAAGCTAATAGGTTTAAGTAGTTATGTAAGGCTGAGTTAAGACATTGATCACGTTCGCGTTTAAGCGGTTAATGTTTATATTCAAGTCACCGGTGATAATTATATTTTTGCAGTGTGTGATATTTGTCAGGATCAAATTGAGTGAGTTAAGAAATATATTAATATCTTTATACCCCGGCGGGCGATATATTGCTAAAAGGATGGTGTTGAAGTAGATTTTTGTTAGTAGACTGTTTGCTTCCAAGATCGAGGGTTCTTCCACAGAAACAGTAATATTTTTACTAATATATACGACTACACCTTCATTTTGTGTGAAGTTATTAGCAGTTTTGAAGTAATAATAGCCTTGGAGGTCTTTAATATTTATAGTGTGTACTAGAAAGCCAACATTCGGTCAACGTTATAATGTCCCACTCGATCTTTGTTCTTGCAAGAATGGTATGATTCCCGGTTATATTTTTTGGTATGCTTCTAATGTTTTGGTTCGAAATTTTAAGTGAGTGATTATGATTGAGGTAGGGCGGAATACAGTTGCCTAAGTCACAGGTAGACGAGTCCGACACAGAGACGGAATCTATATTGTTTATGTTCTCTTGTGTATTATCCAATTATGTTTATTTTTTATCAATGTGTGGATCTTTTGTTTACTACTGGGTTTGACAGGGCAGAAATACTCTGCCAGGTTTTGCCATTAGTGTCAGTGCTGAAGTAGAAACTTAAGGTACAAAGACATAATAGCATTGGGGCTATACATGTATAAGCTCCCATAATGTGGGTTCTTGTGTCTTTGTTTGGTTTGCCATTAGTATCAGTGCTGTGGTAGAAAATTATGATACAAAAAAATAATAGCATTGGGGCGATACATGTATAAACTCCCATAGAGTGGGTACTTTTGTCATTGTTTGGTTTGCCATTAGTATCATTGCTGTAGTAGAAAAGTAAGGTACAAAGAAATAATAGCTTTAGGGTGATATATGTATAAACTCTCATAATGTGGGTACTTGTGTATTTTTTGTGTAATTAAGCGGATCGATTCCAAAAATATGTGTATATGTGTAGATAATTAGTGATAATGGTTTTGTACATAAGCACAACAGGTGTTGTTGTTGCAAAGTTACTACTTTCCTAGTTATTCCTTACTAGGTAAGTATTTGTATGGGTAATTAATATCAGTTTAGAGTAAATCTGTACATATTTATTAATGAGGAGGTTGGGATTAGTTTTTAATAATATCGTATTGTTAGTTAACTGGTAGAAGATAACATTTTTTAATAGAGTGATATGCTGTGGTATGGAGGGTCCTAGTCACTTCTGTTTGCGTAGTTTAGCCAGGTCTTCTTCGCATTTGATCAACCGACTGGGCATTCCTTCTTTTTCGCGTACGTATATTTTACCGTTTGCGGCCC
Source organism: Polia nebulosa (assembly GCA_951329385.1). NCBI lineage: Eukaryota > Metazoa > Arthropoda > Insecta > Lepidoptera > Noctuidae > Polia > Polia nebulosa. The sequence goes on along the minus strand of OX589610.1, from coordinate 15,321,646 downwards.
AGCATTGTTCATACTCGCTGCTTTTTATAAATTACCTGGTTAGGTAATGAAGGCGTTTTGCTGTAGTAGTTAGCGCTTCTGATATATATATTGGCTTCATGGGTCCTTCAGCTTGTAAGTGGGTGGTGCTAAGACGGTGTTCTACATTTTGTTTATTGTATTTTTTTGTAGACTGGATGAATTTTTCCTTAATTGCTGGAGACGAAAATTCTACAATGATACTGTCTCTTTTTTACTTGTCACTCGGAAGATATTTTTGACGTCTGAGGGTAAAACCGGTTGTTTGACGACAGTACCAAGTTTTTGTAGCAGCCCAGGACGGGATTCTCTCGTCTCAGGATTTGTAGATGGAACGTTCCTTATTTCGACTGTAGCTACTTTCATGTTTCTTTCCAGATAGTCCACCTTGAGGTCAAGCATTTTGATCACTTTTTGGTTATTAGAACACTCTGCCTGTAAGTGGTTAATGTCTGAGATGGCATCATCGTATTTATTAGATAGGAATTGTATAGTGGCTCCGATTTTATCACTCTGGGTACGTATTTCATCGTTTTGACTGCTTATTATCCTGTTTTGACTCCTTATGTCTTCAAGAGCTGAGTGCGATGAATCGATTTTATTATTTTGTTGGGCTTGCTGTGAAAAGAAACTGGATAGCATGGTCTTCATATCCTGGCATCATCACCTCGTTTTCTTTTTCTCTGAGTTATATTTTCAATTTCATTCGCTTCATTAAGAGAACTCGTTGTTATGTTCAGTTCGGAGCTATGCAAAGGCGATGCTGGAGTTTTTGGAGGTGAACGTAACATTTTTATATAGCTTATGCAATTTATATATTAATATGATAGCCCAAGCTATGATAGATAAGATATATGACAATTATCAGAACAAAGCATGCAATGAGCTCAGTTTATTATAATAACGTTAATGTGGTGATTAACTCACTCGGCTATCGCTTATCCTGCTTTGCTGCACGCGGGTCGCGCTCTCATACGTAGACTTCGCCTTCGTTAGTCTCCGCCGAACGATGATAAAGCTTCGGAGTGGCGTTTTCCAACTGAACCGAAATCGAAAAAACCATGCCAAATTCGATCAAAAGTCAAACTGTTTTCTTTGACTATCGCTGTGTTGTGCACTCGGAATTCTTGCCGGTATGTCAAACGGTAAATAATGAATATTATTTGAGCATTAAGGATGATTCACGTTACACCGTGCGGTCACCGAGCCTCGGCCGTGCCCCGGCCGGGGCACGGCCGGGGCACGTCCACCGGGCTAGACATTCATGTTACACCGGGCAGTCACCGTGCCGCCACCGGGCCCCGGCCGGGGCACGGCCGAGGCACGGCCGGGGCACGTCCGGGGCACGTCCGGGGCACGGCCAAGCATAGATCAGTTCATACAAAAGTATACTATAGATATTTGACCGTGCAATTGTTTGACCGGCAATTGTTTCCCGGCCCGGGCACGTCCGAGCCCGGTGCACACGTTCATGTTACACCGTGTCGCCACCGGGCCGAGCCCGGTCTGGCATGAATCACTTCATACAAAATGTATGCAACAATCTTTGACCGTGCCCCGGCCGTGCCATGGCCAGGGCACGGCCCGGTGGCGACACGGACACATCCTTTATCAAAATCAAATCAAATCAAATCATTTTTATTTCAGGCCTAATGACCCATATAAAAAAATTAAAAATAATACAAAATATTACAAAATTAAATTATTAGAATATCATTAAATTAATTAATTAATTAAAAAAATATTACAAAATTATAAAATTATTTCTTGCAAATGAAATGAGATAAATTTTGCTGGAATATTAATTGCCATATACGAAGAAATAAGGGTCGAGGGGATTTCGGGACCGGGACCGCGGTCCCGGATTCCACCTGTATTTATTTTTGAGTGGTATTTTGGGACCACAAATAAAACAAACGAAGTTTGTATTGGGAAAGTACAGTCACCCAAATTCAGAAGTTACACGAATAAAAGGCGAAAATTAGTGGAAGATGACCGATGAAGTTATGGGATATGGATAGGATAGGATATAGGTTATCGGAAAAAGGAAATACATAGGTCAGGAGTACATACCTTACTATTTCTGGTAGGATCCTGGTGGTGACATGAAGATTGTTCCCGAAATGCGCTCCTTCGAACTGGAACGGAGGGACGTCACCGGGAAGTCACTCCAACGACAATTCGATGAACTACCTAAATACGATGCTACACGCGCTGTCAATAGCTCATGTCACCAATAGATCGAGCGAGGGTAACGATAGTTGTAGACGTCTCGCTCACACACAAGCAAAGGTTTTTGTCCAGGAAAAGGATAGGAGCAGTTTCAATACCACACCAACCTATCCAACAATTAATTCTGTTTGCCAACCAAAAAAATATTGTTAAATTAGAAGTTCGTTTTCTGGCGCAACCACAGCCTTGTATTAAAATTAAACCCAAAAAAATAAAATAAAAAATACTCATTACGAAACATAATACTCGTAACTTTAATCTTGAGTATTTAAAAATTAAATTTAAACAGTTAAATTGAAAACATTTCTGCTTTTATTCCCTTAAATCTACACAATTGCACATAAAAGTCACCTCTTCATGTGAAACGTCAACAATAAACTTAAAAAAACTTAACTTTCATAGCAAGCATAAGGCAGCGGTCATAATTATTGCAATTATTGAATATCATTCATTGTTATCATCATCAGCAGCCCTTTTAAGGCGTATATATCCGCTAAGTGGCACCCTCATTGAATAAAAAATCCTAGCAAAGCGTAGAAAATAAAGATTAAAGAATCATAAGTTGCGTTTGTTACACAAAAGATAAGGTATTTTTACGTTGTTAAAACAGGACTCGAAAGTGTTTCGTATCCAAAGTAGTAAGCAAAAGTGTCAAAAACGACCGTTCTTGGGACTTTATTTTTATGCTTCCTCAACGTAAAAATACCTTATCCCCTTTGTAACAAACGCAACATAGGATTCTTTTATCTTTATTTTCTACGCTTTGCTACGAATTTTTATTCAATGAGGGTGCCACTTGGCGGCTGTTTACGCCTTAATACAGAAAATATTAAAACGTAGTATGAAATACTACAATATGTTTTCGAATTTTTGGTTCTAGGACATGCCGGTTTCCTCACGATGTGTTCCTTCACTGTTTTAAGAGCAGTGGTGATGAAATAATTTACACAAAGTAAAACACCTGCCTGGGTTTGAACTCACGACCTACTTGTAAGTCGCGGCCGTTACCACTGGGCCACCACTGGTGCAATTTCTGTACGATGTATACAAATCGCGAAAGTTTAAAAAGAAACATTTTTATGCTTGGTAACTATAAAATGTATGATCGAATTTATTATAAAGCATATTTTAATTTAACCTGATACAGAAAAAGAATTGAAGTAAAGTAAAAAGAAAATAATTATTCTTACCTTTTTATGTAAAACACTGTCACTGTCATTCTCACGCTTTCTCTTCAAGATGCATCGCAAATACTTAAAACCTTTACGTTTCTAAGTGGGCATTCCTTCAAGCAATGGTATTAGATAAACCTATCAACATAATGTGTACACATATGTTACAATATAAACTTAGCTAATGTTACAAACAACTATCCTTTTCTAAGTGCAACTAATAGTATTATGATACAAGTGAACTAAGTTGTTTATTACACACGAGGCTGTGGTTTGCAGCCGCAGGAGAGGGCGTAATTCAGCCGAGTGTGTAATGAGCAGAACTCACGAGTTTCACACGACGTTTTTCAACACATTACAAGCAAGTGTGTTGAAAATAATATTACCTTTTATTTTCTACCAGTGATCAAAATATTATATCAGCGGTTTCGTTAACTGTACTTTAACTTCTTTTTTCTTGTGGTCCCAAAGTACCACTCAAATATTATATAGGTGGAATCTGGGACCGCGGTCCCGGTCCCAAAAGCCCCACGACCCGAAATAATTTGCTTCGTATATGGCCCTCAATATTCCATTGTCAGATTTGTGTATACGGTTCATAAAGGAGGCCTGTGACTTTCTCATGACTGCGTAAAAGTCATCTACCCTGTTTTCAGCAAACATACCTGACGCACTACACCGCCAGGGCAGACCCAGTATGCATCTGAATGCGTTATTATATTGAACACGCAACGTATTGTACGCACGCTGCGTGTATTTGTACCATAGGGGACAAGTGTACAGGTTCCGGCAGTATGCATTAAATAGGGTGATTTTCGCTTGACTTGAACATTTTGCAAATCGCCGTGCCAACATATTACTCTTCGCTGCGAGCGAACGCCTTTGTCTTTCTATGTCCTCATCATCTTTAAGCTTATCAGTCAATATATGTCCTAAGTATGTGAAGCGTTTGACAAACTCTAATTTAGCGTTGCATAGAAATATGCCAGGTATACGCAATGGGCTGTTGTCATAGCGAAAACACATTGCTTGGCTCTTTTTAACATTATATTTTAGACCGTGCTTGTCCGCATATACCTCGCAGATTCCTATCAACTTTTGCATTGCCGTGATAGAAGGGCTGAGCAGAACCATATCGTCAGCGTAACTAAGGTTATTTACAGGTACGTTGTTAACTGAACAGCCGACTCCTGCTCCGCTCAGCTCCTCTATCAGGTCATTTACATATAGGTTAAATAATATGGGTGATGTTAATCAGCCCTGTCTTACGCCCGTTCTGAGGACATAGTCGCTAGACAAGGCCTGTCCCCATTTAACCGCGTTTGCTTGCCCCTCATACCAATACTTCATGATGTAAACAATGTCATGTGGTATACCGGTTTTAAACATTTTATCCCATAGAGTATTGTAACTGATTGTATCAAACGCGCGGCTTAAATCTAGGAAACATGCATAAACATTTGTTTTTCGCTCTAAATAGTATTTAACAGTTTTCTTTAAGGCAAATATAGCAGTGTCAGTTGCATGCTCAGCACGGAAACCAAATTGAGCGTTATTAAGTTTTAAGTGTTTCTGTATTTGGGCTTCTATTAGCCTTTCAAATATTTTTGACAGCACTGTCGCTAGTGTTATGGGCCTATAGTTAGACATATCTGAAATATCGCCTGTCCTATTTTTAACCAATGGCACTACTAAGGACTTCATAAAATCTTTAGGTAAGAAAGTATGAGATAAGAAGGCATTATAAAGAATCACAATTTTTTCTGCTAACTGAGGACCGCCCCAGATAACATGGTTTAAAGTAAGCCCATCGTGACCCGGAGACTTCCCACGTTTCATTTTGTGAACACAATCAAGTAACATGTCTAAAGTTATCGTAAGGCTAAGTTCCAGGGCACGGTGGCTACGCACAGATCCGCCCTCCTCAGTACACAAGCCTCCCGTAGAACTCGTCATTTTAAATTGCGTTGCAAATGCCTCAGCGATCTGTTTAGGGTCCTGTATATTATTGACACTCGCCGCGCGACTCGGCTTATACGATATGTTATTTGTAGATTTCCAGAATCGCCCAAAATCACCTGAAGCCCTTTGCTTGGCAATAATATCCATTTTTATTTGATTTTGTTTTTTTTTGTTTATGCGGCATTTATCGGGAAAAACTCGACGAAAAAGGCCAGATTAGGGGAAAGAAAATTCTTGTATTTTGCACCACTATGATGCGCCTTCGCACAAGGCCATCATTGTGAACGAATTTTTGGCCAAAAACTCAGTAAATACCATCGAGCAACTACCTTATTCACCAGATATGGCTCCAGCCGACTTCTTTCTTTCGTATCTCGCTGCCAAGTGGAGGTTACATGTACTCGCTCGGTCGAGAAAGTACCGGGAACAGATTAATAATTCCATTTTTTTTGTTATTCTTCCAAATTTATTTTATCGCCTTTAAAGTATGTTCCTTCAGAAATGATACAATTACGCCAACAAATGATCATTGAAACATATTTAAACTCTTTTTCTAGAATTGAGTTCAGTTCTCGCCGCGAATTCTCTTTTATGTCTTCTACCGAATGAAAACGGATGCCACGAAGTGGTAATTTGAGTTTAGGAACTAGACCAAGAGCGATCGACAGCGAGATCCGAAACTTAAGGCACCCCGACATAGATAGGATAGGTGTAAAGGCACTCTTTAGCTCCCGTCATCTCCTTCATGTGAGGTTCTCTTAAACCCTGGAGACAGCAATAGGAGCTCCACAACCAGGCTTCGTTGACATACCTTGCTTACGACCGTATACCAAGCCTGCCGCCCGCCGTACCGTCTTATACAGTACGAACATTACAAGTTTTAATCATTAGTTTGTTATATCAACTGAAATTATGTGTCATGGAGTTATAACTATCATTAAGATGTTATAACAATAGATGATTATAACTAATAAAAATTATATGCAATTAAATTATGTAGTTGTTTTATTAAAATTGTTATACCAAACATTACACACCCGCCAATGACATCCACGGGAACAAGTCCATAATACAAATCTTTACGACGAAATTGGTACTGAAAAAATATATTTGTTGTTCTTTGCACAGGCGAAAGGCGCTATGTGACAGTCCACCTAACGTTCGGGGTTTTGATATGGTAGAAAATCATATATCCTGGAAGGACCATCCCGCGGGGTAAGTTACATTTCATAGTCTCGCTGAATCCGGTAATTGAGTATTTTATGAACTAGTGTTCATCTTTTCTTGTTGAGAACAGAAAAGAACTTAAGTCATGAAGCTACTTTTCAAAGCCCATTATTATGTTAACAAAGGTTGGTTTTCTCGAATTAATAACAAGTTTGTTATTTTTCAGTCCTGCAGAAAATGAATTACTTGAAGCAAAGTTTGGGCCGTATAAAAATGAACCACATCAAGGGTGATGACGGCAAGGATGCCAATTAGCGAAAAACTCTTTGTATAAATAAATAGTTTCAAAGAAAAGACAAATGTTATAAACGTACCTATAGGGTGGCCAAATCGGATTTTTTTCATCAAATGAAAATAACCAGATATTTCTTCATAATTATATTATTCAGTCGTTGCAATTGTTCCTGGATATTTTAATATCTACCAAATCTTAACCTAGTTTGCTGGCAAAAAATGCGTTAGCTTTTAATCGTGTTTTTTATAAAAATATTGCATACTTTATTAGCAGAGGTCGGAATTAGGTTGAGTTACTCGTATTTATGTAATTGCATCGAAATGTTGATATTAATATGGATCTGTCCGGGATTTCTAATGGACCATCCCGTGTGGTCAGCAATCAATCAATCAACTCAGCCTATCGCAGTCCACTGCTGGACATAGGCCTCTCCCAGGTTGCGCCACAACACCCTGTCCTCCAACAACAACAACAATATTACAAATAAATAATAATAAAAACCTCTATTGTTTTCTTTTGTTCTCACAGGTTATGTTGTGTGAACTACAAATGTGGCAACATTGCGCGTGTGCGCATTGGAATTTTGCAACTTCGGACATACGATGTCGTTGATGTAAATTTGGTAACATCACACGTGCAGTGGTTTAAATTGTGTAAAAGTAAATAGCTTTTTTTTTCATAAATAACGGGATTTTTCTGCTCTTTAAAATTAATTTCGGTATTTTAGGCATCATCTTTATTCTTTCGCTGTATGAAAGCAGTGTAAGTACATAAATAACTCTACCTTATTCCGACCTCTGTTTATTAGGTATCCCACTATCAAAGTAATAAATATTCTGCTTTCAGTGATCAAGATTGATCGCGATACGTTCATTTATATATCACAAAAGAAAAATTCAGGATCTGTCGAGTCTCGTGAGTTTAGGGGTGGAATCGTTACTAAAAAAAAAGTTGATAAAAATTCGATCGATTGTCAATTCATGTTTTCAATCCACGTAAAAATTTGCCTCAAATCGAATTGGTGGCAAAAAAAGTTGTATAATGTCGTAGACAAACTAGCTTTTAGCTCGCCGTTCAGTTAACAGCCTAGCTCTTTTGCTAAATGGCACCATTCAACTAACCGCTCGAATGATAAATTATTAGGCAAAGTTGTTAACTGAATAGTAAATTAAGCTAGTTGGCTGCGACATTACACAACTTTTTTTTGCCACCATTTCGATTCGAAGAAAATTTTTGTTGTTGTTTGTTTTTTCGTCGGCCACCCTTTATAAGTTTATTGTTTATTAAATTTTATGAGTGCAATTTATAAGTAACATTATAATCTCATATCTGTGCCGTGAAAATACAAAAAAAAACAACCTTTATAAAATCATTGCGTTGAAATCTATTCTCTTCGTCTAAATTAACTTCAGCATCAAGGCAACCCGTCTTATTATTAATGAAAATAAAACCACAATCAATTAAATAAGAACACGATAAAAATATTATTCATTTGTTATTTCAATCCGTAGTCACAGACCGTCAAATTGAAAATTCTAGAGTTGATAATGTTTTATGACCAAGGCTAGATTTAAAAATATATATAATTATGTTTCGTCATCTCGTATTATTATTTACAATCTTTCAGGGTAAGTCAGTAATATTATAGGTAGTTATTAAAAAAATAAATAGTAAAAAGTCCTTTTTATAAACACGTTTTAAAATTCATACACAAAGTTTCGTGTCTGTGCTGTTGACCACTGAAGAGTCCAGCTAATATGAAATGTTAATTCAAGTCATGCTTATCATATAAATGAAGTGTCATCGGATCTGAACCAATTTATAAAAAAACAACTCCTTATGAAGAGGAAGTGGTTCTAATTCAGCTTGTAAGATTTGATCAGAACATACAAACATTGCAAGTTGAATGAGAGTTTGTTAAAAGATGTTAAACGCGCGTGACCCAAAGACTTGAATTATGAAAAAGATTAAATCGATTTTGTGAGGAATGATAATATAAAAGAAAAGGGAGTATATCACAGCGTGACGGTTGACAGAGGAGAATGGAAGATGAAACCCAAGAAAGAGAGAGAAAGTTTTGTGTCGACCCCAAGTAACACGAGACAATGTCAGGAAGATGATAATCGGATACTTTTTACCTACTTCGTTAACAGTGAAAGTAATGATGTGCCCTGATAGAAGATTTTTATTGTAAAAAATCGTTAGTAGCTGTATTAATGAATGACCTCTGTAAAGTAAGTCAATATCTTTAATTTTAGTGTCTAGTTGTCAAAGAAGAATAGTACACGGATCTGTGGTAACCTCAGAAAAGTCATATGTGGTAAGTATTTCTTTGAATTCATCGAATGGAAAAATGCTTCGAAAGAGGCCAAAGTGTACTGGGTTGGGTCAGATAGGCAACTGTCAGTATTTATGGAGCAGTTGCTCCATGCATAATAATTCTATTTATCCAACAGATTCCGATCTCAACATATTTGTTTGATCTGCTATATCTGGATACCTGGTACGGTTTAAAGCCTTATGACAGACTGACAGCATAAATTCTCCCTTTGGTAGATCCTCCTTTTAGGTCTGTTAATTATAGTACACAGACTACACCTTGTTTAGTTTATTGTTTTCCTGACCATCCAAAAGTACTCTAGTAGATAGCACGTCAAGGTCACCAGTATGCGGTCAGAGTAGAAAGTTTACCGTCCTCTTTTGGAAAAGGAGGATCCTCTGATTATGGATGTTAGGTCTGGTGAGTAATTTCCCTTTGATTGTTGTTAGTCTGCTGTATATATCAGCGAAAAATTGGAAACTCTGTAAGATTGTCGCAACCCCGCGTGTCATTAGGTCGGCCGGCGCATGGTGCGAACTCCCCTGCGCCAGGACCAGCGTGTCGTCAGCGTAGCAGACTACGCTGGCGCCGCTAGGGAGGTCGCGCGCAGCAACCAGTCGAAACCGATATTTCACATAGGCGGCCCCAGGAGCGATCAAACCGCTATTGTATCCTGATTTAAATCTTTAATGTACCCCAACATTTTAACAAAACTTTGTTACAATGTTGGGGTACAATAAAGCAAAAATATATATGGTTAGTTATTAATTATATTTATGCGCCAGAAAGTAATAAAATTTATATTATAGTTTAAAAAAACTATTAATACGCTTCTAGTCCGCTATCTTAGGGAGTTCGCCATATTAAGTTTAGAGTGTCGTCAGTGTATTTTTCGTATTATTTCAAACCCTATCAATTGATACGGATATCAGAATGCATAAAAAATAACTAGTCCGCCATCTTTGGGAGTCACCATATTGGATTTAGAATGACGTCACTTAGCTAACCATGCAATTGTCAACCAAAATAATCATGATTGCAAAATATCAGCTCAATCGGAAACAGTGTCAAATTCAACTTCTAAGATTTTTTTTACATAATAATAATAACCCCACCGCCGTATCTCAACGTTGACGTCGTGGTGGGGCTTGCGTACCCCAAGGAACCCTAGGTCTGTGTCGGTAGACTTAATTTTGACGCAACATGCCTATGGTTAGCAGTTTTGTGGTGAACTGTTGGGCAGTAGCGACCCCAAAGACCCGATCTCCCGCGAGAATTTTTTTTCCTTATCTCCGGCTTGCTTTTATTGGCCGGCCGTAGTGAACACTGACGAGAAGCAGACCTCCCACCTCTCCCTTGCTTTTATTGGCTTGAGTGGAGACTTGCAAGAGCAATCGTGCTTGGGAGAAGGATGTATAATCCAGTAAGTTGCTGGTAGGGATCTTGACCGTACTTCCGGGATTGTCCTGATAGCCGTGGTAAACCGCTCCACTCCATAAGCACCTAAGAAAATGTTGCCTCCTTGTTGCTACGTCACACTACTTGCCAGCGGCCGTTTTCGGGGGCCCATTTATTGAGTGTGCAAGTCACCCCCTACCTTTTTTTTTACCGATGTATTATAAAAACATTGTACAGGCAGGGGTCATAGTCTTTACATAGTTCTTGGTAACCATTCCACTTTAGCCTCCGGAACCTCAGGGTCCCGAGAAATCTAAACGATGCCAAGAAATAATGATAATTGGATGCGCGGAGCGATGTAATGCGAAAATAAATGGCGAGCGACTTGAAAATTTTGTGGTTAGTTTAAAACGGGACAATGTGCTGCCCTGGAACACTGGTGAAGAAATAGCAGTACGACTTAAGGTGGAAGCGCCCGGCGAGTAATGGGTAGCTCGCCGTTCAGTCAGCACCAGGCCGGGCAGTTCCACGCGCGCCTTAAAGAGATGTCAGCCACCACTGACGGGGTCCATCATGGCCGGTGCCTGCATGAGTTACTGCTCACCTGGGCACTCAGGCAAGGAACGGACACTGGTGGGTTTTAGTCAGTCAGTCAATCAGGGCGGGAGAAGTCATAGGATGACTTCCCACCCCAAAAAAAGGGTAGCCCACGATATTCAAATTTTCTTAAGTTTTTTGCAATTTGTAGGTCAGTATCAGGATATGTTGGTCATAATACGATTCGCGGCCGTAGCAAATACGTGTTTACAGAATTGTAATCATTAAATTTATCAATACAACTCTCTCAGTTAGAATTGATGCCAAATGTAGTATTTCATGAAATCATGACTTTTTGCATCAATTCCAACAGAGAAAGTTGTATTGATGATTTTACTGATTACAGTTCTTCTTATTTTTGTGTCGATAATGACTAAAATTTTTTACGACCAGTATGTAGCAACCTACACAACAACCACAACCCAGGTCGTGCCATTCATTTCTTCTCGCTCGCACGAGCTCGACAGGTTTAATGCGGGAGAAGGATAGAGTGCAGGAGGCATAAACCAACCAAACAAATAGTCGAGTAACGCTACCAAATCAAAATTAATTTAGCGCGAAATCTGGATCAGCTCAACCAAAAATAATTGTTTTTTTATTAACTGAAGAAAAAGGTATAGCTAATCTATCCAAATCAAGAATACAAGGTGCAGAAATTATAATATTTTGTTTATGTTAACGACGACATTGTTAGTTACAAGTGAATCTAATAAAAGCGTGTTCATAATACTCACTGATTTCATGTGACTGCAGGTGTACTTAGTGAAAGCAAAAGAGTCAGAGCAAACGTATGACGCCTGGTTGTGTGGTGGTGCCTTAGTCACCAAGCAGTTCATCATCACATCAGCCGCCTGTGTCGAAGACGTCCACTATATGTACGCTATAGCAGGATACAGAATATATGTAAATGACAGAAATTTTGGAAATGACGATTGCACCAAAAATATGAAGAAGAAAATTGTGTACACATGTGTGCCTGTTTGTAAGTATAACTAATTGATAAAGCAATTCGTACTGAAAAAAAATCACGATTGTATTTTTTCTTTAAGGAAGAATTGTTTATCACCGATGCCGGGGGGGGGGGTCTGCCCGGGGGTTTAGGATAAACTGCCCGGGGGTTGAGGATAAATTCGAAACAGAGTTACCTCACCCCTGCACGCGTAGCATGGCCACCGTAGAAACGGGTTTTGTCGACGGAAGAATAGACAAAATTACAGATTGTAGAAAGATTTCTACCGTCCTAAGCATGGTGATGTTAAAACTGAAGAGAAGAAATGTTATTCTTCAGTCGACAAAAGTCTACAATGCAAAGCATGACCACCAATTTTTCTTTACTTTTAACACTTTTTTTTTAAGTGTTAGAATCATTTCTTCTCAACAAGTGTCAAATAGTCTACATCACATTGGACCTACATAAGCTACAGGTATATTGATTTTAAAAACTCAATTCTGTGACTCATTCAATATTTCAAAATTGTGGTGAATCTTCCACAAAACCCTAATATTAATCAAGAGTTGAAGTCACATAGCATCATAGGTTGAACATTTAAAAAAAAATAGTTATTTGTTATGCAAGGCTGCAAATTTGTTTTTTAGTGCAAGTACTTGTATTAAAGCCTGAGCAAGCAAAGGATTCTAGGATTGAACCATGAACGAAGCGAGTGGTTCTAATGTGGAAACCTGAGCGTAGCGTCTCGAGGGTTTCAAAAGTACGAGACGCAGAATAACTTTAACAGACAGATGGAAAGACGGACAGACAGACAGACGAACAGACGCACAGACGAACAGACGCACAGTCGGACAGAAGAACAGACGGACAAACTGACATACGGACAGCTGGACAGATGGACAGACGGACAGACAGATGACGGACAGATGGACAGATGGACGGACAGATAGACAGACGGACACACGGACGACGGATAGACGGACGAAGGACAGATAACAGACGGACAGGTGGACAACGGACAGACACGGGCAGATGGGCGACGGACAGACGGACAGTCTGACAGATTGACAGACGGACACACGGACGACGGACAGACGGACGAAGGACAGATAACAGACGGACAGACGGACAGATGGACGACGGACAGATGGACAGTCTGACAGACTGACAGACGGACGACGGACAGATGGACAGACAGACAGACGGAGAGCCGACAAGATGTAAAGACGGACAGATGGACAGACGGATGACGGACAGATGGACCGATGGACAGACAGACAGCCGGACACACGGACGACGGACAGACGGACGACGGACAAACAGACAGACGGACAGCTGGACAGATGGACCGACGGACAGACGGACAGACGGACAGATGGACGACGGACAGATGGACAGACTGACAGACGGACGACGGACAGATGGACAGACAGACAGACGGAGAGCCGACAAGATGTAAAGACGGACAGATGGACAGACGGATGACGGACGGATGGACCGATGGACAGACAGACAGCCGGACACACGGACGACGGACAGACGGACGACGGACAAACAGACAGACGGACAGCTGGACAGATGGACCGACGGACAGACGGACAGACGGACAGATGGAAGACGGACAGATGGACAGACTGACAGACGAACAGCCGAAAAGATGTACAGACGGACAGACGGACGACGGACAAACGGCCAGACGGACAGACAGACACCTACGTGACAGCAATATATAGGGCTCCGATTAGACGCACTAAATTTTGTGTCAGACGACGGACAGACAGACAGATGGACAGACGAAATTGAAAGAATGAATATAAATAAATAATAATAATATATAAATAAATAGTGATATATTTTAATAATTGTTGAAAGAATTAATACAAGTCTTTGTCTTCATAGAAACGCCAGTCTACGGGTCGAGAGAAGAGAACTCGAACTCGACATAGTTGGATAGAAAGAACTTTGTCTTTTCTTGGTAGAATAGAGATAGAAATGGTCATGCTACTCCTTCTGGGCACTCAGGGCAGGAAAGAACAGGGGTGGGTTTTAGTCAGTCCGGTTATTTGTTATTTACGTGCCAGATTTTCTTAATTATTTTGAAATAATATTAATACAGACTTCTAGAGAGAGAGGGTTGATGTAAACTATTTTTTGTAAAAAAAATATTTTGACAAAAAAGGACATGTCCGTATCTACTTCTGACCTACTGGGTAAGACGGACTGACATTCGAACGTCTGACTACCCGTAACGACTGTCAAAGATCTACAAATGGCAGCCGGTGCCAATGGGTTTAACGAGCTTTCCTTTCCGAGGCCTGGAGATGTGTCTATATATACTTAAATACGAGTTCATATGTAACGGATAGTAACACATCCACCTACAGACTTCAGCGTCTTGCGTTATGCCTAGGGGTAGCGGATAAATTCTCAACATGAGTTACCGCACCCCTGGGCACTCGGGCAGGGAAGGAACAGGGGTTGGTTTTAGTCAGTAAGAGTCTGACACGCCCTCTCGCTCCACCCAGAGCGGGAGAAGCATTGAATGATTTCCCAACCCAGAAAAAAAAAATACCGATGCCGGGGGTGTGTGATATTGGTATAATTATAGATTGATATTATTTTCATTAGTAATAACTATCTACCTAAAGTAATGATTAAAAGTTACAATGTTAATATTCTGTAAGATTTGAGAGAAAGTTATATTATATTAAATCAAAATTATGTTAAGTGTTGTTAGATGAAGTAAACGTTATGTCATATGAGCATTATGGATTTTGATAATAAAGCAAATATATTCTGAATATTAAATGAGCGGCACCCCGATGGAGGACAGAGCACAAACATTTTTGGGCACTATTACCTGTAATTACTTCCTTAATTTGTGTATGCTTAAGTAACTAGGTACATAATTATTGCCTTAATTTCTATGCTTAATTAAATAGCAACTTAACTTGCTGCGTACCGGCCAAATGCGTGGCCTACACTATGAACGTCAGCTGCGACTATTGAGAAACGAGTCAAAAAGAAAAGCTCCAAAGTCTTGAGCATCAAAGGCGAGTTGCTAGCCTGTCGGTTTTCTATCGATTACATTTTGGGTCGTGTATTCCGGAATTGTATAGTGTAATGCCGACAAGCCCGTTCCATCATCGGACCACTAGACGTATGGCGATGCGCCACCGGTATAGTGTGGACATCCCACCCCCACGCACAAAACTTTTTGGTAATACATTTACTGTGCGTAGGACAGACGGACTATCACTGATAATTTTCTATTTTTTATTTTCAGCTTACGAATTCGACTTCGATAACATAGAAAAGTGGGCGAACATTGATATAGCATTGGTGAAGGTGGAATCGCCGTACGATTTTACCGACGCCAGGTTTCAGATAATGTGCTCGTACGCTCCAAGTATAATTCCTATAAATTATGATCTGAAACGTCAAGCAAGTAGTATGGATGCTATGATGCTTGGATGGGGACATACGGAATATTGGCGACAGGTAACAATTTTTCCCGACCGACTATTACGGCCAACGGGACATTTACTGCTGCGAATTTTCGCGCGGTGCGACCGGTGAAGCGTCTGGCGACTAAAACAAATGAATAGAAATGTACTAATCATGCCACGCGTAGCGGCGATCGGCGGCGTGACTGGCGGCGTGAACGGCAAAGTTTGCAAAGCGAATCGCAAGAGCGTCTGGCGGCGCGGCGGGCGAAACAACTGCCCCAAATGAGTACGGCGCATGCCCCGTGGCATATAGTGCAGGAAGTAGACTGATTAAAAAGTTAGAAATAATTTTATTTTCGATGAGTCGATGTCATGTAATTTAGATTACCTATTCAAATAAATAACATAATTGTCTAAATATGTGTCCCTAAATCTTTAAATATTTTATATACCTACATACATTATGTCGTATGTAGTGTACGTATCTTAAAGTCAAAAACAATTTTTCTACAGCATTGCATTTACCGTTTTCTCCAGTTCTGGTTGTATGTTTATAAGAATATAATTAAAGGCGAAAAACTCATGCGGATATAATTGAAAAAAAAAGAGTGGCGCTCTGGGAGTGCCGACAGAAGTGGAAACCTGAACAAAAATGCCCAACGCGCCTAAAGAAGTTTTCACTTCACTACCGCGTAGTGGTATCAGTGTCGTTGTCGTTGTCCGTGTCGGTGTCGGTGTTGGCGTCGGTGTCGTTGTCGGTGTCGGTGTTGGCGTCGGTGTCGGTTTCGGTGTCGTTGTCGGTGTCGGTGTTGGCGTCGGTGTCGGTTTCGGTGTCGTTGTCGGTGTCGGTGTTGGCGTCGGTGTTGGTATCGGTGTTGGTGTTGGTGTCGCGCGAGTTCAATAGTTTTTTCCCATCTCAAAAATTCCCAACGCACCTAAAGAAGTTTTCAGTTCTAAAATCTGGATATAGTCTGTATTTATCGTACTTCTCGTGGAATTCTCCATTTTTACCCCGATCCTTATTCGAATCATGTACTCCACAATCTCTTCCAAATATAATATCTTGAACCAAAAAACTACTACTTTCCAAGCAATAGCGAGATAAACTTTGATAATGACATTTCGCTCTCGGTCTATACTGGTCGCGGCGGCGAAAGCTAGTGCCCGTGGCCTGCAAACTGTGCCGCGTGAATAGACGCCCCGCCAGACGCACCGCCGAACGCGTCGCCCGTTCCCGTGTCCAGGCTGTTAAATTAAAGATGAATAAAAATGTTGGCGGATGGTGAGGGAAAGAAACGTTAAACAAATGGATTGTTTGTGTGAGCAGTAGTAGCCCAGGGACAACGGCCGCGACATACAAGTTGTAAGTCATGGGTTTGAACCCAGGCTCTCTGTCTTTCTCTTTGAGGCACACGTCGAACAAAACGCGCCGTCGATCCCGGCCTGGTCTCCTGCGGCGGCCAGGGGCGTAAGGGCGAGAGAATTCTCTCTCTCACGCGTTCCGCATCCCCTTGCGCTAGTATTACTGCTTCGCAGAAGGACGAGGCGACAGCTTTCCATAACGTCATGCGCGCTTTTCTTTGTGTAAATTATTTCATCACCACTGCCCTGAAAACGGTGAAGGAAACCATTATGAGGAAACCGGCATGACCTAGAACCAAAAACTCAGAAAACATGTGGCATCCACCAACCCACATGGGCCCGTGAGATGGATTACAGCCCTCTCATCGAGAGAAGGCCTTTGTCCCAGCGGGGAACATTATAAGCTGGCTATGCAGTAAATTTTAACGTGAATGGGACAGTGGAAGAAGAAAACGTTTTACGTCAACCTCAAGTAACATGGGACAAGTCAGGAGATGAGGTTCATAAGAATTGAAAAATAATATTGTTCCGGTCGTTTTGCCAATCTTCTTACACGTGTAGTAAATATACGCAGAAGATCACAAACGCCTTTTATTTGGGTGTGAAATCATCAAATAACTTCTCTCGCTCCAAGTGGAGCGAGGGCGTGTCAGACTCTTACCGACTATAAACCACCCGTGTTTCTTCAGTTATCTTTTCCACCCGCGGCGAATCTTGAAACATACCCGCGACTCTGGGAGACATCGGCCCTAACGGACCCTATCGGTTAGTGAGAGTAGAGGGCCGCATCGCTGCTATGTGGTGACCGCGGCAGTGGCAATAGTATTCATAGCGTTGTGGTCATACAGCAGACTGCCCAATATTGTGGCATTGTGGACAGATAGATGCATGTCGAGAAGAATGTGGTTATTTAATAAGTAAGTAGGTACTAACAAAAATTGTGGATCTGTTGGGTCTTTTTTTTATAGGGTGGGAAATCATCAAACACCTTGTAGCGACATCTATGACGCCGCACACGAACTAAAAATAGCAAGAATTCTACATCGCGCAAGCAGAGTTCTCAGCGCGATTTGAACATATACAACAGTCCGAAATCAACCATTGGGCAGTTGCCCGGACCAGACACAACACGCGTCTGGTCGGAGGATCCTCCCTTTTCAATGGAGGTTTGCGGGACCTTACACCCTGTTCCACGTACCTCCACACTGGTGACCCTCGACCATGAACGTCAGCGCAGCCTTCGTGCAGCTACTTCAGCGTGACGTCATCATCATCGCTTCCTTCAAGCTCTTGAGCAACGAGTCATACAGCCAGCCAGTACCAACGGCTTCTACGGGTATCCTGACCACCAGCATGCAGCGGATGCGCATTCCTGATCAGCATCCTCAGCCTCTTTCATCACCATCAACCTCATCAGCGATCTTGGCGCAGCGAACAGCACCTTCGGCCGGTCGAAGAACCTCTCCTGGTCGACGCCAGCAGTCAAGCCACTACGTCGCACAGCACCGCTGCGACCCACTGGAGCCTGCAGCATCATCCCGACTCACTGGGACATCATCACCCCGACTCACTGGGGCATCATCCCGACTCACTGGGACATCATCACCCCGACTCACTGGGGCATCATCCCGACTCACTGGGACATCATCACCCCGACTCACTGGGGCATCATCCCGACTCACTGGGATAGCAACACCCCGACTCACTGGGGCATCACCGCAGACAGTTCCGACTCACCGTGAACTATGCGGCTCTTCCGGTTCCGACTCACTGGAACCAACCTTCCACTGGCCCGGCAAGCATCACAAGATGTATGGACGACTCATCAAGAACCATCGATCTCCGATCTCCGGAGGGGAGTGATGTAGCGACATCTATGACGCCGCACACGAACTAAAAATAGCAAGAATTCTACATCGCGCAAGCAGAGTTCTCCGCGCGATTTGAACATATACAACAGTTCGAAATCAACCATTGGGCAGTTGCCCGGACCAGACACAACACCCGTCTGGTCGGAGGATCCTCCCTTTTCAATGGAGGTTTGCGGGACTTTACACCCTGTTCTGCATGCCTCCATAACCTTACTTTTTTCCTGCTTTAGATGGAGCAGGAGGGCGTGTTGTAAACTCTTACTGACTAAAACCCACCTGTGTTCCTTCAGTGGCCTGCGCCGGGGGCGCGGTGACTCTTTCAATCACTCCAACGACCCTTTTTTTTTGTTTGGTAGATCTGTTGGGTCTGATACAACAATAAATAATTAGTTATTTGAATATTAGGTTGCAACTGAAAATCTGCGACAGGTATTTGAAGTGCTGATCGGGAGCTCGTTTGGCGTTAGTCAGTGTTTAATCCGTCAGACCCCGCGCGTCTCCTTAAGGAGACGCAACAATAGGTTTTTAATTGTATCTGCAAATGAGGGGCTTGTGATACCAACATGGACATAGTTATACCAAGTCTTAGGTTAAACTTTGTACCTTTCTAGCATAGTGATTGGGAAAATCACAATCAAGAATTTCTACACTTCGGTTCCACAATTCTATACGATAAAAAGAAGTGTGCACAAGAATATAAAGATTATCCGGAATTGGCAAAAATCATAGATAAATATATGATATGTTCTTTAGAACCTGGTCACTTGAATGACCACGGGGTACCATATTCGATGAATATTAAAGAAAGAGTACAAATGGATAGTTGTATCACTCTGGAACAGAAGGCAAAGGGCGTAAATGGTGTTCTTGTAAGTAACCCGTATTATGTAATAAATATTGGTTTTAACCGAACCCGGAGATTCCTCAGCGGTTGCGCTAGAGGCACCTGTCAAAATATTCCATACTAGTACTTCGCCTGCAACTTCGTCCGCGTGGATTTGGAAAATACAGCCTATAATAAATATAATTTATAGCATATAGCACCAAAAGTAATGTAGCTTTCTAATGGTGAAAGATTTTTCAAAATCGGCTCAGTAGTTCTAGAGATTACTTCCTACAAACAAACTCATTAACTTAAAAACTTTACCTCTTTAGTATAGATAAACCCAGCATATTACCGTTTACTCTCACTACGACACAAATGATGTATGGAAACTAAAAGCTTTAACTGACGGCCCCTGATTTGATTCAGTGACACGTGAGACCTTTCAGTTTTATTTTCGTGATGGTATCGCAAACGCTATTGCGTTGTTGTCTTTGATATTGCAGATATCCATAGTCTGTGCCACTTGTCTAATCACTTACCATCAGGTATGACGCCTGCTTGATAACCAAACAAAAACAAAAAAAAAAAAAAATTTCAATTCTATGTTTAGTGTGAAGGTGAAATACAGCTAAATCACCCAGAAAGAGAACTAATGCATCGACTGAGGCACGATGGACGCAAACATATGAGTTTAACAGAAACAAACAATGTCACTAACTTTGAAGTTAACGGAACTGATTCAGATAATAGAACTGATATTGTTAATGTAACTCGCACTGCTGATCCCGTAAGCCAAACTGATTTCATCTATAAACCTGGTTTTGGCAACATTAGTGGTTTCTTCAATAGAACTTTCAGTCGAAGAAACGGAATTTGTCAAGTAAGTACGAATAGTCGAAGACTTAAAGCTAATGCTACTATTATTTTTGATATCATTCATCAGCTGTTGAGGTGGTTAGCTATAAGTATAGCTATTATATTTTATTAAAAATAGAGCAACTTACAGTCATATTATGGCATCTGACAACTAATTAAAGTTATAAATAAAAATGTTGCCAATAATGCAACCCACAACATTGCCCACACGTAGACATAAAAATATAAATCGAAAGTAGTAGCAATTGGGGTATTAGTAACAATACGTACGAGTATAAACAGATAGTAACAATATTATAAAGACAGTAAAATATAATTAATTTGAGAGATATTGTATAGAAGGGAAACACACAAGGACATTATTATAGCGAAAGCTGAAGATGAGGCTTGTAAATTTACTCATTGAACTATTGAAGAGGTCAATAATATCAAAGATTTAACTATAAGAATCAACCATACGGCAGACAGGTGAACGCTTGCCAGAGTTAGTACGGCATACGTGTGTTGCGAAGAGTGTACCGGCACACGCCTGTCGCCGGTGGAAGTTTGCATACAGTTAAATGTATCTCTGCTATTTTATATAGGGCTCATAGCTTCAAGGTATTTTTTTTCGGGAGCTAATGTGTAAGATCTTGTACTAGTATTGGTTAGAAGACATTCTGTTTGCTCCTTAATAATTCTTTTCATTCCCAGAATGACCACGGAGGCCCACTCGTCACTTGGGTCGGAAAAAGAGAAGTTCTTATTGGTGTCGCTTCTGTGTTCAAAATAACGGCTGATAAAAAATGCATTGGACCTTATTTGTTTACCAGTACGGTATGCAATGGAGCTTTTATAGGTTGTATTATAGGTGATAGAAGAGCCAACTATTTGAGGTCGCAAAATGAGAGTGTAAGTACTAGGTGAGTTGTATTTATTTAGTTTTATCTAAAATCGATTTGTTTAATTATGATTTTTATGAATGATTGATTAATCCGGCAGATTAATTTAGTAATACACTAATTCATGCGATCGATCACATCTTCTTTTTTTTTAATTCAACGGTTTTCATTACAAAAAAAAAAAAATTACGTGTTTTATTTTGTCGAGCAGACGATTTTTGAAGTGAAAACTTCTTTAGCATTTTGTGATTTGAAAGTAGATAAAACGAAAAAGCGCCAGTAAAAAGAGACAGACACATAAATTCATAAGATTTAACTTGGGATAAAATGAGATAGGAAGCATGAAACAGTGTTTTGTATTGTTTTAGCCAAAATTTTTGAAGGTTTCACCTCTACCACGTGTGAATTGCACACTTTTTTTTTAATAATTACGAATTTTTCGATGCGCAATGAGTTTTACGCCTCCCTTTTTTATGCCGCTTGTAAATATTTAATTTAGAGTTTCCCAGCCTGTAGAATCGTATAAAAAATATATTTTGGTCTTTTTAACTACGGAACACATTCGTGTCTCAGTATTATAACACCTTTGTATTACGTTGCTCTAAGTTAAAATAAATTTATTTATTCTGATTCATAGGCAAGCACTATTATGCGACAGTGCTCCGAGCGTTAGAGGTTTTGATATTATTGAAAGTTATGTATCGTGGAAGGATCATCCAGATGGGTAAGTGCTTAAGGACGTACTATCGGCCAAGTGGCGCTCTCATTTAATAAAAAATTGTAGCATAGCATAGAAAATTAATATTAAAGAATCCAACGTCACGTTTATTACAAAGAAGATAAAGTATTTTTACGTTGTTATAACAGGTCTTACCGAAAACGGCCGTTTCTGACACTTTTGCCTACTACTTTGGATACGAAACATTCTGAGACCTTTTTTAACAACGTAACAATACTTTATCCTATTCGTAACAAACGTGACGTTGGATTCTTTAACATTTATTTTGTAGGCTATGCTACGATTTTTTATTCAACGAGGGCGCACTTAGCCAGTAGTAGACCCATAAAAATAATAATACAATTGTTAAAAAAAAAACTTAAAATCACGTTTTTGAGTGACGTCATTTTAAGTTTCGTATTTTTTTCAGCAATTTCTTTCAATTGATGTCCATAGAATGACGACACTTAGCTAACCATACACAATATGTTTAGTTTTAATTACAGAATTTTGGCTTAATCGGAAACCGGAAAATGGGTCAAATTTAAGTACTAAGATTTTTTACATCATCATCATCATTACGTCCATTGCTGGACATAGGCCTCCCCCAAGTGTCGCCACAGTAACTGGTCCTGTGCGTCTCGCATCCATCGGCTACCCGCGACCCTCACCAGGTCATCGGTCCACCCTGTCTGGCCTTCCAACGCTGCGTCTTCCGGTACGCGGTCTCTACTCCAGAACTTTTCAGCCCCATCGACCATCTGTTCTGCGAGCAATGTGCCCGGCCCACTGCCACTTCAGTTTTGCGATTTATCGGGCTATGTCGGTAACCTAAGTTCTCTTAAGGATTTCATCATTCCTGATTCGATCAATTCGAAACTCCGAGCATAGCTCTCTCCATTGCCCTTTGGGTGACTTTAAGCCTTCTGATGAGGCCCATTGTGAGCGACCACGTTTCTGCTCAATATGTCATCATTAGCAACACGCACTGGTCATAGACTTTCGCCTTGAGACACTGTGGTATGTGGGACGAGAAGATACCACTCAGCCTCGCGAATGCCGCCCAGCCGAGTCGAATTCGACGATTGATCTCTTTCTCGAAGCTAGCCCTACCTAACTGGACCGTTTTTGCATAGTTGTTTACATATAGGTGAAGCTAATTATAGTGTGTTAAAATGCAGAGTGCCTTGTAATTCATTGGTAATCGCTGGTGAAAGTACCAACTCATGAAAATGAATAACGTTTTCTATGAAACTAAACTACGGAAAAAACAGCTGCTCCCTCTATTTGACGAGTCTTACGAACATAAATGTACTGAGCAGATGTTTTTTTCGCGATTTCCTACTGATGCCTATTCTATGAACTGGTGTCAGAACATTCGAGTATTGAAAATTCCGCGAATAAAACTCAGAAGAGCTGAATATCTACAAACAAAAACACAAGCTTTTTACCATGGGGGAAGGTATAAACTACCGAATACTATATAATTCAATTTGTAATTATCAATATTTGAATACTTACAGGCCAGCCGAAAATGAAAAGGGTGTGCTGCGTGGTGGAGTAGAACTGAACCAAAAGAAAGATAGATATGCAACAATTCAAAAAGAGGATTCGGATGAACAAATTGCCAATCTTTTAAATAGAAAGAATACACAACAAGTTATCTTTCCAAAATTATCAACAATACCAGACACAGAGGAAGAACCAAACGATAGATTTTCATTAAACATAGGCCTCCAACCTGGAATGAAGGCTCCAAACAGAAAAAGGCCAAGACTAAGAAAAAGGCGTCCACCAATAATTAGGCCTCCGTCAGACAAGGAACCTCCACAAAGAATGAGCCCCCCACTAGAAATGGAGTCATCTCCAAAAATGAGGCTTCCATCAGAAATGAAACACATAGAATCATCTTCAACAATAAGGTCTTTACCAGAAAAAAAACCCTTAAACTTACCCATAGTAGAACCTCCACCAGTAATGGAACCACCAATACTAAGGCCTCCGCCAATAGTGAGACCTGGCCCGATAATAAGGCCTCCACCAATCATAAGGTCTCCATCAAAATTGAAACCTCTTTCAATAATAAGGCCTCCAACGAATATTAGGTCTCCTGAATTTGATATAATGCAAGATTTTAAAAGCGAAGAAGATTTTATGAAGAAATTATTCGAATAAAACCAACCTCTAGAGACATATAAACCGATTTATAGCCAAAAGTATTATAATTATAATTAATTAAAATACGAATAATTAAGCTACGTTGTTTACCTAAAAGCTACCTAACGGTGATACTTATTTCATTTGAATTGTAATAAAATAATAACAAAGTTAAGATTTTTAATTTTCATCATAATGAAGTCTTAAAAAGTATTTTATGATGCCAAATTGACTTAGCGTTTCAATTTCTTGAATGATATAACTACCATAATATAAATAAAAATAAAGTTCTACCTTACACAGAAATCACAGAAGTTATAAGTTTATTAGAAAGTCAAGCAATTATGAAAACTCAATAAAATTAAAATTTTTCATGGACCATTAGATCAGAAATTACATTTTTTCAAAATTAATCTCGTTTCATTATTTCAAGGACCGTTTTTAAAATGTTTGCAATACAGTCAAATATTGCATGGTTTTTCATTTTTATACATGGTACGTAGTTTCGGTCGTTTCAAACCTTTGTTAGCGAAAACAAGCCTAGGCGTTAAATTTAATTAAATAATATAATTTTAGTGTCTAATTGCGAAAGAAGAATTCATGAAGGTTCACAAGTTACGTCTGAAAAACCGTACGTGGTAAGTAAACAAGAATTTTTATTTCATTGCTTGTTTTAAAATTATGTAATTATGATTTTATTCTGTCCTACTTCCTACTATCCTTTTTACAAGCTTTTATGAATTTCCGGGTCAAATCTAGGAAGCATTAGAATCACTTCCTCTTATCTTACGGAGTTGAATTTTTACGTGGTGGTTCAGAGCCTATAGACAAAATACTTTTCTGTAAACGTTAACACTAACGCTTCGAGCAAAATGTATGGCAAAGACATTACTGGGCGTGAATCACGTGACAGTTCTCTGTCTAACGCTTCGTGCAAAACGTCGTTGCCATACATTTGGCACGAAGCGTTAGCGTTAACGTTTACAGAAATGTATTTTGGCTAAGGGGGCAGTTCCGATGACAATGTGTCGAGAACATCAGTACGCGCCGGGCGACCGCGGGCGGCAGCTGCGGTCGTCAGCAATTGGTCATCGTCCGCGCTACTGAGCGATAGCATACATTAGATTCTCGCAAATAAAAATAGAGTTGAACGTTTGTTCTCCTGTAGAATTTTGTAATACAGTCCACTTAGTAAAGTAACCGTGTTTTAGTCCTCGTACCACCTGGAGGATACCACCACTCCTGTTTACAATGCATTTTTATGATAAACATGACCAGAATCCACATTCAGGATTAGCTCCAGATAAAGAAACTCTTCAATGCTCAAGAGCAGGGACACGAAACTTTGTGTACACATTTAAATAAGGTAGCCGGCTTAGACTATGAAAGGTTAAAGACGGAGTGTCAAAAACCAGCAATCTGAAGTACCAGAATGAGAAGCCGGCTTGTATCTACAGGGTTTTTTTTTTTTTTTGGGGGGTGGGAAATCATCTTATGACTTCTTCCGCTCTAGGGTGGAGCGGAAAGGCGTGTCAGACTCTTACTGACTAAAACCCACCCCTGTTCCTCCCTGCCCTACGCGCCCAGAGGCGAGGTAACTCTTTCGAATTTATCCTCAACCCCCGGGCAGGCATTGGCCGTGGCAGGCCCCGTCTTTTGCTGACAACTCTTTGAGGCGCGCGTGGAACACTACGCGCCGTCGACTCTCGGGCCTGGTGCTGATCGGACGGCGAGTTACCCACTACTCGCCGTCCGCAGGCCCGGTGGTGTCTACGGTGGCCGGAGATCGTCTCGCAGCTCCTGGCGTCTCCTGCGGCGGCTGCGGCTGAGGGCGCTAGGGCGACTCTGCCGCTGTGGAGTCTCCCTAACGTGTGCCGCCTCCCTCTTCGCGAGCATTACTGCTTCGCAGAAGGAGGAAACGGCCTCCCATTCCCTCTCGCTCCGTACCATGGCCTGAACCAGGTCACGGCGCGAGAGGTCGCTGCCGCCTATCGCATCCACGAGGACACGGCGGTGCTCTGCCCAAGCGGGGCAAACCTCCACCGTATGCTCCACCGTGGTATCTACAGGGTGTAACGGAAAGGTGTGGTCATATTTTAAGAACTACATCTGCCCATCGATACGAACAACTTTCTTCAAAAAAATCCGAGGAAATACTAAAACAATTTTTTTACCTCCCATACAAATATTGGTCAGCTTTGAATGGAAAGTCCAATTTTTTTTTTTGGGAATTTTCTATTTTTTCTAAGTGAAAATTGTTCATTTCCATGGGCAGAACCGGCTCTTAAAATATGACCACACCTTTCCGTTACACCCTGTGTACACGCGACATAAGCTCACATAGAAAAACTGAGAAGTCGATACGTCATCGTTACGTTCGTCAAGGTCACTCACACATTTTAACGATCCTGCTTCATTTATTGTACAATGACGTTCGCCTTTATCCTTTCATAGTCTAAGATAGCCGGTATAAAAGCTTGTTTAAAAAAAATGTTTTTAGCTATAAACTTATTCCTACTGATCACACAAATGAGAAAATTTGGATACATGGATTGATGTTTGTTACTCAATCACGCCAGAACGAGTGAACGGGTCTGGATGAAGCACAGAGTTTGATTATAGTCTGGGATTGCACATAGGCTATAAGTTATAATAGGGAGAGTATGTACTAATTACATGCGAGAGAAACCGCTAGCAGAAGCTAGTTTTAAATAATAAAAGGAAGTTTTAAAAAATAGTTGTAAGTAAACATCTACCACCGAAAGAAACAAGACAGACAGCCAAGGCTGTTTATTATTTAGTATATCGGGTGTAAAAAGACAGTTTCCGAAACCAAAAGCCACATATTCTACCCATTATTTGGATCATTTTTTCCATTAGAACATACCTGGGAATCCCCTGGTTCTGGAATTATTGAAGGTCGAAGTCCCATTTTTTTTTTTTACTTTTTTACTACAATGAATTTCAAGTGTTATTACTAAACTTTTTTCAAAACAAACATTAGGTACCTGAATTTTCGATTTGTTTTTCGAAATTACGCATTTGCAGTTATAAAATTGCAATGAATATTAAACGTATGCGACAAGTAGCTACGTGGCTTAGAGCAAAGGGTTTAACTCCACTTGGATCGCGTTACATTGCGCACAAAAAAAAAAAAGTTTTTTTTTCATACCCAAAAATAAAAGTCGTTTCCCAGCAATAATTTTTGCGTAAAGCTACTTAGCTCACAAAGGGCCTCATCAGAAGGCTTACATTCACCCAAATGGCAATGGAGAGGGCAATGCTCGGAGTTTCCTTACGTGATAGAATCAGAAATGATGATATCCACAAGAGAACTAAGGTTGCCGACATGGCCCGAAGAATCGCCAAACTGAAGTGGCAGTGGGCAGGGCACATTGCTCGCAGAACAGATGGTCGATGGGGCCGAAAAGTTCTGGAGTGGCGACCGCGTACCGGAAGACGCAGCGTTGGAAGGCCTCCCACAAGGTGGACCGATGACCTGATGAGGGTCGCGGGTAGCCGATGGATGCGAGACGCTTTGGACCGATTATTGTGGCGACACTTGGGGGAGGCCTATGTCCAGCAGTGGACGTCTTTCGGCTAAAATGATGATGATGATGATGATGATGAAAGCTACTTTGTTAGACGTACAGTATGCGTAGTTAAGGGCTTTGTGATGTGTCTTTTTACACCCTGTATACTTTGGTCTTGGGTACAGGTTTGCCCCAAGGTCGTTAACACATTGTGTTCCTATTGGTTAACCAGTGGCTCAATGTTATACCCCAGGGCGAAAGCAACACGACGATCTGAATCAAAACGAAAAAAATCATTTTACAGGTGTACTTAGTCAAAGCACCGATATCAAGGAATGGTTATGACTACTGGCTCTGTGGAGGTGCACTAGTCACTAGTGAGTTTGTGGTTACATCAGCCGCTTGTATCAAGGACGTTGACTATATGTATGTCATAGCAGGATACAGTAAATATGTCACTAATGAAAAGATCGATCTTGATCCATGTACCAGTAGGATGAAAAAGAAAGTGATATACACCTGTTTTCCTGAAGGTAAGTTTTGAATATAATTTTGACACCGCTTTGAGTTCAACCCTAAAGAAGGCCAGCAGAGACCTGATCTTGGCCGAAATAATACCGACACTTGAATCGTTTGACATTATTTCCAAGGAAGGTTGGTGTCAGGCAGGCATCCGTTTGTAAACCATTTGCCAATACTTTAACAACATTTTTGATAATATGGACTAAAAGTGTTATAAATCTAATATACATGTGGATAACTGGAAAGGGAGTGGGAGATCAGGAAACACATGAATAGATTGTATGAGGAATGATATGAAAGAACACGGAGCCAGTGATAGAGTGACAGTAGATCGGACGGAATTAAAGAAGAGGACATATTGCACCCACCGAGTAGGTAACATGGACAATAAGATTATTTATTTTATTTTATTTTATTTTTACAATTTTAAGAAAGCTTACAGTCTAATACAAGTACATGGTAACGAAATAATATCAACTGACAATTGCTAATTACAAGCTTCCACATTTATATTACAATGATATAAAAAAAGAACACCATAAAAAAAACAAACATTCACCCATTAAAGTATTCTTTACTCAAAATTTTCTTGATTCTTAACGCACTCGTGCAAAATAAATCGATTTCCATATTCGATGGCAGGCTGTTAAACAACATTGCACTGCGTATACAAAAAGCGTTACGCCTATAATTTACATTTGTAGACGGTAATTGTAATAATGGTCGTAATCTTAGGTTAATTTTTAAGGTGATGATAAATATCAGCCCTCGAACCTTGAAAACAAAAACCGAATAACCACCAATTCTAATTCTTATTGCAACGTATCAATGATGTTTGGCGATAAAATAAATACATAAAGTGTTAGTATTTCTCGGGACAAACTTAAAAAACTGGCCAAGTACCTGTCAAACTTTACACATTTAGGGTTCCGTACCAAATGAGGGAATTTCAAAGAAAAAATCTGATTTGTCAATATTTTGGTATTTTTAGTAAAATAAACGTAACATTAAACATTATCACCAAATTTGAAGTTCATAAAAACCTTATTGGCACAAAATTTTGTGACAGACGACGGGCAGACACAATAGGGCTCCGTTTGGACCGTTTAGGTACGGAACCCTAAAAAAAACCGGGCTAGTCCCAGTCGCACTTCACACATTTAGGGTTCCGTACTATATAAGGGAAATCAATATTTTGGTTTTTGTTGTTATAATATACGTAATAATAGACATTATCACCAAATTTCAAGTTCATAGGTCAATGGAAAGTTAGTGAAGAGCTCGTGGCTAAAGTTATAACAGCCGCACGGGTCTCTCCATAAGGGTAAGGATGGGTGACCATCTTTACATACCGAGACTCTTCCATGCCTCGGAAAGCACGTTAAGCCGTTGGTTCCGGCTGTCAATCGTGGATCTTTAAGTCGTTACGGGTCGTCAGAAGCCCGGAAGTGTGACAATCAGTCTTACCAAGGGGTTTCGTATTACCCAGTAACTGGGTTGTGGAGGTCAGATAGGCAGTAGCTCCTTGTAAAATACTGGTATTTAGCTGGATCCGGTTAGACTGGAAGCCGACCCCAAGATAGTTTGAGAAAAGGCTAGGCAGATGCAGGTCAATGGGAAGTTAAAAAAATCTTCGGAACAAAATTTTGTGACAGACAGACGGACAGACGGAC
This sequence comes from Polia nebulosa, assembly GCA_951329385.1. Lineage (NCBI taxonomy): Eukaryota > Metazoa > Arthropoda > Insecta > Lepidoptera > Noctuidae > Polia > Polia nebulosa. The sequence continues at coordinate 15,291,668 of OX589610.1, read as the reverse complement.
ACGTGATTTACAGCAATAGAGCTCCTTTTGGACCCTTCGGGTACAGAACCCTAAAAAACAGCCGTACTAAAATTCGGTGATAAATAGAATGAAAAATTTTGAATTCGTCCTGTAGCGACATCTATGACGCCGCACACGAACTAAAATAACAAAATCCTACATCGCGCAAGCAGAGTTCTCCGCACGATTTAAACATAATACAACAGTCCGAAATCAACCATCAGGCAGTTGTCCGGACCAGACACAACACCCCCTCTGTTCGAAGGATCCTCCCTTTTCAACGGAGGTTTGCGGGACTTTACACCCTGTTCCGCATAACTCCACACTGGTGACCCTCGCCTATGAACGTGAGCGTAGCCTTCGTCATGACGTCATCACCTTCAAACTGGTGACCATCGAGCATGAACGTCAGCACATCCTTCGTGCAGCTACTTCAGCGTGACGTCATCATCATCGCTTCCTTCAAGCTCTTGAGCAACGAGTCATACAGCCAGCCAGTACCAACGGCTTCTACGGGTATCCTGACCACCAGCATGCAGCGGACGCGCATTCCTGGTCAGCATCCTCAGCCTCTTTAATCACCATCAACTTCATCAGCGATCTTGGCGCAGCGAACAACACCTTCGGCCGCTCGAAGAACCTCTCCTGGTTGACGCCAGCAGTCAAGCTACTACGTCGCACAGCACTGCTCCGACCCACTGGAGCCCGCAGCAATACTCCGACTCACTGTAGCCTGCATCATCATCCCGACTCACTGGGATATCATCCCGACTCACTGGGACATCATCCCGACTCACTGGGACATCATCCCGACTCACTGGGACAGCAACACCCCGTCTCACTGGGGCATCACCGCAGACAGTCCGACTCAACCATCGGCCAGTTGCCCGGACCAGACACAACACCCGTCTGGTCGGAGGATCCTCCCTTTTCAATGGAGGTTTGCGGGACTTTACACTCTGTTCCGCATACCTCCACAGTCCCATACCTGTGTATCTACAAGTATACTCGTATTGACTCATTTATTTTCAGGATATGACCTGAGGTACGATCGACTAGATAAGTGGTCTTTAATAGACATAGGTGTAGCGAAAGTGGAATCGCCGTACGATTTCAGCGATCAAACCTATAAGACAATATGTTCTTACATACCAGCTGCAATACCAATTAATTTTGAGGCTAAGTATCAAGAGCCCGGGACAGATGCTATTGTACTTGGATGGGGACATATGTTTAAGTGGAGAAAGGTAAGATTGATATGTACTAACTTGTATGGTCTCCCACAAGTTGAACAGATTATTCGTTTATCAGAGACAGTTTAATCGTTTCTCTGGGACTCGTCGAGCCACTTCAATGGACTTCAATGCCTCGGTGTTTTTTCTGGTGGTCGCCACTGTTGATTCTGGCTTACAGAAGAAAAAAAAAAGAAAAGTTGAACAGATGAATCCACTGGAGGCGAGAATCGCGATGCTTGGGAGCGGCCTATTACTACTTCAACCCAAAAAACTGCACTGTTGGACAGTGCAGTTTTTTGGGTTGAAATTATGTTGATAATTTTTTAATTATTTTTTTTTCCTCTTCCGGCATTACCACACGGAATAGCAAAGGGAGGGGAGGAAGGCGCAGGTTTTTTTATGCAGAATGGTTATAAACAATTAGATTATGATCTCGTTTTTGAAGAGAAAGCTTTGGCATTGATTATTACAAAAGGAAAAGAAAAAGGCTCACTGATTGTTGCCAATCTATCCTCAATTACAATGATTTGATGAGTCATTGAAATTAAATAATTTATTTCAAACATCACAATATTTCATGTTTGCAGCCAGAAGATAACAACAATTATAATCAACAGAATTTGCATTATGCATCCGTGATGCTAATAGATAAGAATAAATGCATAAGCCAATATGTAGAACATGGAAAGATGACTGATGTGATTGCTAGATATATGATATGTTCTTTAGGAAATGGCAGTATAGATGACTTTGGAACACCAGTACAGGACCCAGGGATAGTGTTGCAAGAAGGATGTTCTCGAAGAAAATCATTGGCGTTTAATCCAGATGCAGCTTTAGAGGTAAGTGGTATGCAGTTGGAGCGACCTCAAATACTAAGGCCACATGTTCTGTTTCTGCACCACCCAAAGGTCGACTGGTAGAAAATGCCTTTGTACAGTAATTTTTACTTGTTCGTTAAGTTTAATAAATAATAATAATAATAATTTTTATTTAGAACACAACCATAAATTACAGAGTCTTAATAGCTAGAGCAAGGAACAGTTAATTTAACAGAAGTGCATTAGCCTACTGTCTCCCAAACTAGGCAAAAACCTGTATCTTGGGAGGCAGTAATATTGGAAATTACGTACATTTTTTGGTTCATAGCCCGTGTAAGACGGCGTGAACTTGAAGAAAAAATAAGCAAAAATGTAATAATAAAAAGTAAAAAAAAAAAAAAAAAAAACAAAGTTACAGACATATCTACTAAAATAAAAAATGAGTTTAATACTACACTAATAGATAGGTGGCCATTCATCAACTTGCAAGGTATATGGGTGTGTGTCTCAGTGCGTGAGAGTGATGGTGTGTATATGTGTGTGGGTGTCAGTGCGTGAGAGTAATGTGTTTGTGTGTGTGTGGTAAATAAATATATAAGGCCCACATTCCAAGTCGGTTTGAAGGACCTCCATTCCACTCAGTCATCTTGAAATCGGAAATGAACCCTTTAATTAATGCCCACAAATCCCTTAATTAATATCCATTATTTAACCTAGGTAATAAGATGAGTGATAAGGCTGTACGGGGTAAAAGAGACGCAGCACAAAAATATTGTTACTTTAAGTTATGAATGGAGCAACTTAAGAATGTAGACTTGCCATCTGAATTCAGAAACTGTTGTGATCATTTTTGCCATAACAAGGTACATAGTGAAATAATTGATACATTATAGTACATTAATATTGTAAGAGAGGGAAGGGGTCGGCATCCAGTGTGGGTGGAACAGGTATGTCAGGAACGCTCACGGAAACTCGAGAAGGGCCTTTCTTAACTGGGTGTGGCATGGAAAACCTCACACGGGTCTGTGGAAATGAGAGAGACGAGAAAGGTTTTTAAACAAAAGTTAAAGTTTTGTCAGAATAATGGGTCAACGCTCGGACGTGTAAAGCAAATGACGTGAGTCAGAAGAAGAGAGCCTTCAAAACGGCTACCAAGTCAGCCATTTTTGAATATTTATCGACAACACACACAGTCATGGCAATGGCATGGCAATGGCATGGCAACGGCATGGCAACGGCATGGCAACGGCATGGCAACGGCATGGCAACGGCATGGCAACGGCATGGCAACGGCATGGCAACGGCATGGCAACGGCATGGCAACGGCATGGCAACGGCATGGCAACGACATGGCAACGGCATGGCAATGGCATGGCAACGGCATGGCAACGGCATGGCAACGGCATGGCAACGGCATGGCAACGGCATGGCAACGGCATGGCAATGGCATGGCAATGGCATGGCAATTCTCATATTAATTAATTAATTAATAATTATTAATGCTATGCCATGCCATTGCCATTGTCATTCTCATATTAATTACTTAATTAATAATTATTAATTATTGTTAATTCGATTAACACCCAAAAACTGAGCTCAGCCTCGGTCGAGCACCACGTTCTAGACTTACAAACACCACTAGGTAGCGCCGGTGTCTCGATCCGTTCGTGTCCCAATTGACCGCCTCATTTCCAATTTACTTTAAGATACAAGTTTAAAAAGATGTTGAACTGTGCATGGTAGAACAGCAGAAAAAAATTGGCTGATAACATCGCAACAATAAAAGTATTGCTTTTGTTTTAGGACTGTGAATACGATGATGAAGACGAAACGCGAAGAAACATGAAGAAATCAAGTAACGTTTCAATTATTGAAAATAAAACTAAGAATAATGTCAACAACACAACAGCTGAAACTAATATAATATCTACTGTGTCAAACAAAGCTGATTTTAGTAAAAATATAACAACATTTGACAAAAGATCAGATTTAATTAATGGATTTACCAATAGAACAGTTTTGACTAGTAGACATTTTTTGAGCAACAGGACCGTTTCAACTCAGGAACCTGTTTTTTATAATAAAACTCATGATTTTAACGGAACCGTCAGTGATACACGAAGGTATGGAATTTGTCAGGTGTGTACGTTCATTAAATGCAAACTCTGCTAATCGTTTAAAGATTTTGTTTAAATATGTGAGACAGCTGGTTAATTTCTTTCATTGTATAATTCAAAAAAAATATTTATTCCAACTACTCTACTTGCCTTATATATGGTATGTGACAGCTGATGGCAAGATTATCGCTAACCTCTCAGAAACTCAGGTTCTTAGGTATATAAATAGCAGTTAACTAGTAATTTAAATTGGTCTTCTTAAAATATTTGCCCAATACCTTGTACTACCATCTCCAGAACGACCACGGAGGACCACTTGTTACTTGGATTGGATCTCACGAAACCCTGATCGGAGTTGCTTCTGTGTTTAAAGTGACGAAAAATTTTGAATGCGAGGGGCCTTTTTTGTATACAAGTACGCAATGTAACGGTGCCTTTTTGGATTGTATATTGGCAAAATCAGACTTTAATTTTATGGATGATGATGATTACTCTCATCATCGAAGATCATCACATACTGTGACTGATAACGGAAGCCGGTAATTTGATTTGATTAACTTTAGCCGTTTGTTCCTCTCTTGCGGTACTCTAATTTTCTAAAAGATAGAAATAATTAATATCAGTTGCGCCAAAGTTATGACGTAATATCTATCCCTAGAACTATTTATTATGAAGGTGTACAAAACCGTTGCAAGAAAAAAATAACAAATATTTTCTTCCAAACAGGAGGTCGTTCTGCAGAAAATCTGATGATGAAACTCATCCAACAACTGAGAGACATATATCGTGGTTATACCATCCCGCTGGGTAAATTGTATATCAGATTTACTAAAAGTCAATAAATTGACTCCTTATACTTATTATAAACTTAAACAATTATATCACCAGTTTGTCGATAAATATTAAAAAATAGAACACTAACTGTGTGTGTGTGAGTGTATGTGTGTGTGTGTGTGTGTGCTGATAAATATTTATTAAGAATGCAAGATATATGCTTATTCACTTTCCTTATCTAAAACACTGGAATACAGGCAAATTGCATCTCCAGTTTATAATCATTACGTTCAAGCATAAATTTAGTTTGCAAGGAACCATGAGTTAAGTAAGTAAAAAAAAAAAGTAATGTTGCAAATATTTGCAGGGCTGCAGATAACGAAAGGCATTTAACACATGGTAGAGATGTACCTGGCATAAACAAACAAGCACCTGAAAGAAATGAAGAAAATATTAATAAAGAAAGGATGCAAGGTTTCAATCCAGTGAATAAGATGATTCCAGCAAATGAAAGGTATCCGCCAATTGAACATAATCAGAAATATTCAGTAAATCATGTCAACAATGCTCTAAATGAAAAATATATAGTCAGCGAACACATTGCTAATAATTCCTATCAGCGCGGTGCTCCAAATATCAAGTATGTAGTAAATAATGAATATCCGTCAAGCCATTTACCTGGAATAATAAATAATAAGTATTCACCTTATAATGAGCCTACAGTAAACAACGGCCCTGCACAGGCTAACGGACCGGCACTAAACAATAGGCCTGCATCAAACTACGGCCCTGCACAGCCTAACAGACCTGCGCTAAAGAATGAGCCTGCATCAAATAACGGCCCTGTAGAGCCTAACGGACCTGCACTAAACAATTGGCCTGCATCAAACTACGGTCCTGCACAGCCTAACAGACCTGCGCCAAATAATGAGCCTGCATCAAACAACGGCCCTGTAGAGCCTAACGGACCTGCACTAAACAATGGGCCTTCAATAAACTACAAATCCGAACGAAACAACGATCATGGACTAAGAAACGGTCCAGTGCTGGATAAAATATCTAAACAAATCAACAACCACGCACCAATCAACTGGCATGCCCTTCAGTATAACAAACCTGTAGCAAATAGGATTCTTAAACCAAAAGTAACTAAGAAATTCTTGATGCGACCGACACTTCCTTTGTGAATTTGAAAACTTGTTATTGTAAAGTCTTTATTATGGTTCACTGTCATGTTGGGACACAGGACTTAGTTGTTAATACAATTAAATTTTATTTTTGTATTGTAACCGGCGATATTTTTTTTAACTGTCCGTCACTTATCCGCACAACCTTAGCCAAGTGTGTAATCCATCCATGAGATAAAAGGTATTCTTATGTTAAATTGATTGAGTAACATAATTGGCTGCAAGCCTGAAAAAGACTGAATTCTTCAAATGTTAATCTTAAAATCTGTCATTTATATGTTCGGCAGTAAAAAATCACTTTCAGTTCGGCAATAAAAAAAAAAAAACAAATTGTGATGTCTTCAAAAGAACAGGATGAAAAGTAGGATCCTCTGACTAGACGAGTTGCTCGGTGAATGCTGTTGGGCTAATAAACATTATTGTGTTATTACACCAATTATAAAACATCGATCAATGGCTGTCTTTGGCTGATCGACAGATAGCGGTCGATAACAAATTGATCGACCGCCGATTGACGTGATTGACTCAATCGATTTATTCTACCATCGATCGGTCGATTGGTGTAGTAGAAACTATCGATCAATGTCGACTAATCCATTCTATTATTCTCGATCGATGGTAGAATGAATCGATCGAGTCGAACAACGTCGATCGACTCGATCGATTCATTCTACCATCGATCAATCGATTGGTGTAGTAGAAACTATCGATGGATGTCGACTAATCCATTCTACCGTCGATCGATAGCATCGATCGACGATCGATCGATTGGTGTAATACCACTGATTTTGCCTGCGTGATGTTGGATTTATTATTTTGTTGGCATGTGTAGTTTGTATGGGCCGGTATAGATGTCGCTACACAGCGTACCTAACCAAGCAATAACATTCACGATTAGTTTATCAGAAAATGAAGAAATGAAATTAAATCAATAAAGTTTCATCCAACTGTAATTTTATGATAGTGTTGCAATCTTTTAGAGAAACAATTAATAATTACAAATTAAGTACTCGGTTGAATACTTCGTTAAAGTTAGATTTTTCAATGGTTGCTCTATACAAATTAGATCTTGTGTTATTTTTCAATATTATTTATGGTGAGTAACATGCTTGGACATGTCTAATAAGGATTTGTTCCAAAATTCTTCCTGGGTATCAATTATAGCAAAGAGGAAATAAAATTAGCTCACGAGTTATAGTTGTCTCCATGCTGAACGGGTCTAATTGTCGCCATAATTACATTGAAATTATCTGTGTAAAATTTATTGAAAATTCGTTATTTGACAGCGACTTCCGAAATTAAAGTTATTTTAAAATTTTTAGTTTTTTTTTTTTTTTTTGGAAGTCGGTTGTTTTTTTTTTTTTGTAAAAAAGTTTTTTATTTTTCACTTTTTAGTTGTTATACCCCAGAACTAAAAACCCCAATAACATGGAACGTGGAATTTAAACATACTCGTAATTGGAGGAAACCAAAACGTCATCTATGTATACATATTTTTCGTTTTTGTTCAGTTTTTCGAAAAGCGCTGAAGTAATTTAGATAAAATTTATATGGGACGACCTCGGAAGTTTATTCATGCGGATAAAAAAAAAATTTGAAAATCGGTTAACAACTGACAGAGAAATCGGTGGACATACATAAAAAAAAAACATACATTCAGTCGAACATAGAGTAGAACTCCTTCCTTCCAAACAAGTCGTTCAAAAAGAAAGATAGTGGTATTAGTTCCAATAGATCTTGCAGTGGCAACAGAGGAGGTCCAGTGGCTGCGGCTTACGAGTTGAAGGCGATTTACTTTGTATAAATTATTTCATCATCGCTGCTCTTAAAACAGTAAAGGAAAACGTCGTGAGGAAACCGGCATGTCTTAATATCCTTGAACCATTCGAAGACATGACATGACATTACACGCACTGGGCCCGCGTGGTGGTTTACGGCTCCTGTCTGTGAGGAAGCCTGTGTCCCAGCAGTGGGAAGATCATAAACTGATCATGCATATGCCTATGCAATAAATCCATTGTAAGCTTTGGGCTGTGCCCCAGCAGTGGGGACAGTAAAAAGGCTGATGACGATGATGATGATGAAGCTTTATGATAGGTACTGGCAGATACTGAATGTGGAATTGGACAGAAATATAATGTTGTTCTTCCAACGCGATGTATACCTATTTATTTGATCATTTGCAAACATCTGTATATATAATGTCTATCTGTATATATATAATTTTTTATAAATAAATAAATAAAATTCAAAGTCAGGATATACTCGTATCAGTCAAGTATCAACGCACAGCCTAAACCGCTGGTCCTAGAGATATGAAATTTGGAAGAATAGAATAGAATAGGGTGTGTACTAAGAAAGGTTTTTATCGAAATTCTACCCATTTTTTTTTTGAGAGGGTGAAATAGGGGCTTGATAGTTTATAACGGGGGATGTACCAATTCCACGCGTGCGAAGCCGCTGGCAGAAGCTAGTACAAAATATGTATAAATGATGCTACATTTATTTCAGTGTCTGAATGCGCAAGAAGAATCAAAGATGGTGCACCAGTGTCTTCGGAAAAAAAATATATTGTAAGAAATCAAATATTAATATGAAAGCTTATCATGTATTAATTATTGGAAACCTTAAGCTTGTTACCGTTAGGTACTATTTTCAGGTATACATAGTGAAAGCACCAATCTCAGATAAAATATATGATGCCTGGGTTTGTGGTGGCGCTTTAGTATCAAGTTTATACATTGTCACATCAGCCGCCTGCGTGGATGATGTTGAATACATGTATGCCATTGCAGGATACAAAAAATACGTTAAAGATAAAGATATTGAAACGGATCAATGTACGCGAACAATGAAAAAGAAAATTGTTTACACATGTATTCCTCAGAGTAAGTTAAGACATACTTTACAAGTCCAAGAATCGTAACCTTCCTTAAAACTTGAAGTATAACTTCAGTTAGCTAGTACATTTTGATGCAAGTGGGCCAAGTTTGTCATTGCAACCCAGGCGGAATAGACGCCCGAGCCGAAGGTGAGGTTGTTTTGATGCCGAGAAACTGCAATAATAATATATAATAATAATAATATTTATTTATTTTAAAAAACTTAATCATTTTTTCCAAATTAAACACAGGCTAGTTTTGAGTACAAATGAGTTAAGCATTTGTAGTGGAACTAGGCAAAACCTGTATTTCGGCTATCAGCGCCAATCCCCTCGGATAATGTTAAACCTGCACTACACTACTCGCGAAGTTGATCGAAGTTGAGCGAATACGATAGTGTAGAAGGGCACTTCGGTTCGCTTCGTGCAACCTCGGCTCGCATACTTACATACTTCGGTCAACTTCGAAGAGTACTTCGTGAAGTAACTTCGCGAGTAATGTAGTGCTTGAATTACATTTATCGTAGCCATTAAAATTAAATTTTACCAGATTACATCTTACTATATCTTATTAGATAGCAATGACAATGGCCCATGTGTAATATCTAACGTCGTTTTGCAACACACTCGAAAATAATTAGTAAAATATTCTAATAACCATAATATTTAGTAGAATTATTGTGAGAAATGGCTCGTGAATTGTTTTTTATGCGGCTTGGTGGGGCTTGCCGCGCGACCAGATGGTACACGGAATTGCAGTTCAGTTTGCGCAGTTCGTAATCCGTATGTTTAGCTAGGGTTTGCCTCACGACTATAACCACTGACCCACATTACTTCATAACTCTTATACACAACTATTTGCCACCTACCTTATAGTAAAAACCGGCCAAGTACGAGTCAGGCCACGCGCGGTTTAGGGTTCCGTAGTCGCTCCGTTATAAAATGCGGATTTAGCAGGGGACCTTATGTTTGTTTATTATTATTATTTTATATTATTAATTAAAAACGAAAAAAAAAATTATGTGATTCCAAAATTTTACATATTTACTACCCGTTAACGTTGCAATGATTTTGAAAGACCTCTCCAACGATATCCCACAGAAGAGGATAGATGAGAAAAAATAATCATCCCCACTTTCACACCCCACGGGAGCTGCCATAACAAAAAAACCGGCCAAGAGCGAGCCGGACTTGCGCGCAAAGGATTCTGAGCAAATCATATTTTTTTCAGGTTTTTTTTTTAAACTGCCTCCACTTTATAGGTTTTCCTGTAATCTATAAGTAAAGAACTACTTTCTATATTTTTTTTTTTAAATTTTAGGCCCAGTGGTTTTGAAGATAAGGATGGTAATTTTTCATCTATTTTCTTAAATAACTTCAAAATTATATATTTTAAAATTATGAAAAAAGGTATTCGAGAGCCTCACAATGTGCCCTTTCATTTGATATATCTCACGACACAGTTGGAAAAACTTTGATTAAAGCTTAATTTTTCGATTTTCACCCCAAAAGTGACCCCCATATTCCAAATAAATTTATTTAAGGTTCACGTCCGTCTAGGTCACAGATTTTCATGTGTGTCATCATCATCATCATCATCATTAGCCTATAGCAGTCCACTGCTGAACATAGGCCTCTCCAATTGCATGCCATCCAGCTCGGTTCTCGGCAACTCTCATCCAGCTGCTACCAGCCACCATGCGAAGATCATCGCTCCACCTAGCCTGAGGGCGTCCTACCTTAAGTTTGCCGATTCGCGGTCTCCACTCGAGAACACGTCTACCCCAACGGTCATCGGTTCTACGGCTAATATGGCCGGCCCATTGCCACTTCAGCTTGCTTATTCTGTGAGCTATGTCGACAACCTTGGTTCTCAGCCGGATCACCTCTTTCCGTATCGTTTCCGATCCCTCAATGAGACTCCAAGCATAGCCCGTTCCATAGCTCGCTGAGCGACCTTGAATTTATGGACCAGTCGTACCGTGAGTGTCCACGTTTCGGCTCCGTAAGTCATAACAGGCAAGACGCACTGATTAAAGACCTTGGTCTTTAGGCTCTGTGGAATACGTGACGCGAAGACTCGTAGAAGCTTCCCAAACGCTGCCCAGCCCAGCTGGATCCTTCTGTTGACCTCCCTCTCAAAGTTGTTTTTACCAAACTGCAGAGTTTGCCCGAGGTAAACATATTCTCTAACAACCTTGAGAGCGCCGCCATTGACAACAATCGGTCCCGGAGTCATGTGCTCGTTGAACATAACCTGGGTTTTGTCCAAGTTCATCCGGAGACCAATGCGTCCAGAACAATCAACTAGGCCGTCCAACATCTGCTGCAGATCATGCAGCGATTCAGCCAGTATGACGATGTCATCTGCAAATCTCAAGTGTGAGATGTATTCACCGTTGATGTTAATGCCACGTACCTCCCAGTTCAGCGTCTTGAACACATCCTCCAATGCGTTAGAGAACAATTTCGGGAAAATTACGTCGCCTTGTCTCATACCTCGACGCATGGGGATATGTTCAGTTCGCCGATCCTGAATTTGGACGGCCATTGTCGCGTTTTCATAAAGACATCTCAACACTTGGATGCATCGCCAGTCGATTTGGCATCGCTGCAGAGACTACAAAACAGACCAGGTCTCGATAGAGTCAAATGCCTTCTCATAGTCCACAAACGCAAGACATAGGGGCCGATTATACTCTTCTGACTTCTGTATAATTTGCCTCACTGTGTGGATGTGGTCCATGGTGCTGTATCCTCCTCGAAACCCGGCCTACTCCGGTGGCTGATACTCGTCGAGTCTTCGCCCTTAGACTTAGACGATTCGTAACGACCCTTGAAAACAGCTTATATACGTGGCTAAGGAGTGAAATGGGTCTGTAATTCTTCAAAAGGGTCTTATCACCCTTTTTGAAGAAGAGAACGACCACGCTCCTTCACCACGCTTCTGGAGTTCTCCCAGAGAACAGGACAGAGTTGAAAAGCTCCCGAAGCTCTTTCAGCACAGGGCTTCCTCCCGCTTTCAGGAGTTTGGTCGTAATCCCGTCCTCACCAGGGGCTTTTCCATTTTTAAGCCGTTTAAGAGCCGCTTCGATTTCGTCTTGGCTGATTTCTGGCAGGTCTTCTATGAAGTGACGGGTTAAGGTGGCTCTGGAATCCTCATTTTCGGGATCAGGTCGCGATGCGTGCGATGCGTATAATTGGCCGTAGAAGTTCTCGACTTCCGAAAGGATCTCCGGCTTCGAAGCGACGATATCCCCATTGGATTTGGTCAATTTCATCAGATGGCTCCTCCCAAGTGACTGAACGAACGCTTTCGACCCCCGGTTTTGCTCAATCGATTTTTCTATAGAGCGTGTATTGGAGCGTCGGAGGTCGCGCCGAACCAGTGTCCTAATATTTCTGTTAAGTGCCCGTTGTTCTGACGAAGTGACAGATGGGTTTTCACGTCGCTCCATCATAAGCTCCAGAGTCTCTTTTGAAAGTTTCGATCTCTTTCCCGAACGCATTTTGCATAATCGCATACCTCCCTGAGGATTTCCATCATTTGGTCGAGCGCCCGGTTAACGTCATTTGTGGTTTCCACGGCAGCAAATCGGTTCTCCAGGTCTGACTGGAACGCTTCAGATCCTAACATTGTTTACAGCATGCTTGGACGGAGCCTAGACTTCATCAAACGAGTCCGCTCAAGCTCGAAGTTGATATTCAGAGAGCCTCGGACAAGTCTGTGATCACTACCGGTGTTGAACCTGTTGATCACTGAGACATCTCTGAATATATGCTTTTTATCTGTTATAATGAAATCTGTCTCATTTTTTGTCCTAGTATCGGGGCTTCGCCACGTCCACTTCCTTTGCGGCTGTTTCTTAAAGAAGGAGTTCATCAAGAAAAGCCCCTCCTTCTCAAGGAAGTTGACAAGCATTTGCCCCCTATGATTTCTGCTGCCAAACCCGTAGGATCCTACTACCGATTCACTGCAATTTTGTACTCCCACTTTAGCGTTAAAATCCCCCATGAGAACGCTGTAGTGGGCCTTAGTAGTACAATGCAAGGCCCTGGAGATGTCCTCGAACATTAACTCCACTTCGTCATCCGAGTGTGACGAGGTCGGTGCGTAAACCTGAATAACCTTGAGGCTATACCTCTCGGTTAACTTCACAACGAGGTACGCTACCCTGTTCGAGACACTGGAGACTTCCACAACGTTATCACAAAGGGATTTATTTACCAGGAATCCGACTCCGCCTTGGGATAGCTGGTCTCCCTCTCGAAAATATAAAAGGTTGCCCGATTCAAGGGTTATTGTGTCCTCCTCTTCGGACTTCACTCAACCCAAGAATGTGCCACCTTATTCTTCCGAGTTCTTCTTCTAGCTGCGCTAGGTGTTCGTCGAGCCATAGTGTGCGTCCGTTGTACATTGCCAAGGTCAGTTGGGTTTGGCGGCCCTTCGTAACCCGGGGATTCTTCGCACCCCCTACCTTGCCATTACGGTGACCGTCGCTAAAATCAGGAATAGCAAGACGGCCGGGAACTGGGGGCCGTGGTTGATTATGACTTGCCATTTGGAGGGTTTGCCCATAATCGCCACGCTGGACATGCGGGTTGGCGATCGCAGATCGCAGCTTCTCGCACTAGTAACGCTGCTGCCCGTCACCAGTCTGTGCCACTTAGCTGCGAAGTATTTATACAGAATGGGTATACCGCCATTAATCGGTTGTCAGAGCCTCGTTTGTTGTTCAGCAGGGTGCACCACGAGCAGGTGAGGTTGACTTGGGGCACTGAGATGATAAATGTGCCCCCATACACCCCATGTCTTCATGTGTGTACAAAATTTCAACTCTATCGGTCCAGCAGATTCAGAGAAAATTGGCTGTGACAGACAGACAGACGGACAGACAGACACACGAGTGATGCTATAAGGGTTCCATTTTTTCATACGGACGTTCGGAACCCTAAAAACAAGCGAGCCTTACAGTAGTCGCATATGATGTGTAACATTTGACATCTCACCTTGGTAATAAGCAACATTAACATTCTATCCTGAAAAATGAAATTAAAACGTTTAGTTCCGATTTCGACCGCGCGCAGACTTATCGTGCACGCGCTCTACTATCTGATGGCCAGCGACCGCGCGCGCTCTAGTAAATTTGGCATCACCATAAGCGACGATGGTGCGATGTTCTCATCATATGCGACTACTGTAAGACTCGCTCGTTTATTTTTTAGTTTTTTTTTTAAGTTTTCTTGCTTTTCTTTATATATATAAAACAAAGTCGGGTTTGTTACAACATTTATAACTCGAGAACAGCCGGAACGATTTTCATGGTTTTTGATTTGTTGGATTTGTCTCCGCCCCGAATAGCAGAATAACTATTAAAACGTAGTGGTAGTGGTGCTGGTAGTTTCTTTATACTTTACGTAGTATTGGAACGCATGTCGGGTACAGCTAGTTATTAAATGAAAACAGTAGACACTACATAGAATGCATAATGTTCATGCGTGGTGATAGACAAACAGTTATATCGGTGAGTCGGTAAAAAGTTTTATCGGCGAACCACTGAAAGTGAAACGTTCTGTCGGTGAACCGTTCTTCGGAGAATCATGTGTCGCGGAGAATCGTTTCAGAATCCAGATTGGCAGTCGCTCCATGTGAAATACCTACTGGTATTCAGCTGCTTACGGCTAAACTGGAAGCCATCCCCATCATAGTTGGGAAAAAACCACGCAGATTGATTGATTTATACTTACTTACAGAATACGAATTGGAATACGATAAACTGGAGAAATGGTCTTTAATAGACATCGCTTTGGTAAAGGTTGAATCACCTTATGATTTCAAAGATGAACTATATAAACAATATTGTTCGTACATACCTACCACGATACCTATTAACTATGAAGAGAGATATCAATCACCCGGTGTAGATGGTCTGGTGTTAGGCTGGGGACACACTGATTTGTGGCGGAAAGTAAGAACAATTTTAACTTATACAGCCTTATTAATAAAACTCACAAACTTTTTGTGGGGTGGGGAATCATCCAATGACTTCTCCCGCTCTGGGTGAAGCGGGAGGGCGTGTCAGACTCTTACTGACTAAAACCCACCCCTGTTCCTTCCATGCCTGAGTGCCCAGGGGTGCGGTAACTCATTTTCAGAATTTATCCGCTACCCTTAGGCATTCCGCTACCCCTAGGCATGTGTGTGGGTACTTGAATGCGACTTTGAACCTGTGATCAAGGGAACTCAATATTGAAGACTCATTGATTCATAACGAATATGAGCTTTTACGAGTAATTACAGATCAAAAATTTCGACAAGCTTCTTTGAGCTCTACCTGGCGCAGCCCGGGTTTCAATTCCTGCGCACAGAAAGTTTTGTTGTTTGATTATTTCTTTTCCGTTGAATTAAATAACACAATTCGTGTTTTAATAAAATGTTCCATTCACTTAACAGCAAGTCCAATACAGACCTACACATTCACGGAGCTTCTGGAACAAGCGCGAATGCTATGAATTATGAAAAAAAGTGAATTGTTTGGAACTTTTTAGTTGTTTTTTACCAGTCGGGTTTTTTGATATTTTAATTTTTTTTCCCCTAAGAATATTGCTTTTATTCTACATCGTAGGTCTTTTAACATTTTAACCGACTTCAAAAGAAGGAGGTTCTCAATTCGTCTGTTTTTTTTTTGTATGTTTTTTACGCGATTACTTCGCCACTTGTTAATAGATTTTGATGATTCTTTTTTTTATTTGGTAGGTCATACTTTAGAGGTATTCCCATATAAATATTAATATTGAAATTGATTCAACGCTTTTTGAAAAAATCAACAAAAAAAAAGAATATGTACATGCAGAGATGACGTTTTGGTTTGCTCCAATTATGCTCAAATTACATGTTATTCCGATTGGCGATTCGGGCATAAAGTTCTGTGGTATGACAACTGAAAAGTTTGAAATAAAAACTTTTTTCCAAAAAAAACAACCGACTTCCAAAAAAGAAAATACACTAAAAATAACTTTAATTTCAGAAGTCGGTGTTTGTATTTCATTTCTTCGTTATTTGACACCGACTGCCGAAATTAAAGTTATTTTGCAATTTTTATTACATTTTCTTTTTCGGAAATCGGTTGTATTTTGTACCCGACTGCGCGACGCAAGAAAGGGCAATTTGTTTATCAGCCTATGTATATATGTATGTATATGTTTGTTTCTTTGTGGCACTATAGAAACCAAACGCGTAGGCCGATTTTGATAATTCTTACGTCAATTGATGCGTCTTAATTAACCTTGCGAGTGCTACTAAAGACATGACAGTAATCCTAAGGCGACAACCAGACGCCAAATTGTAGAAATGAAAAAATTAAAGTCAACGAACTATTTGTGGGGTATCAAAATAAAGGGTTCGAGGAGGCGATTCCAAAACTATAACTCACTAAAATGTAGCAAATAAAAAAATAAAATATTTTCTAAAAACCCGACTGTAAAAAACAACTAAAAAGTTCCAAAAAAGTTACTTTTCAAGCAGTCTGATGCCGGGCCTGCGGACGGCGAGTAGTGAGTAGCTCGCCGTCCGATCAGCACCAGGCCCGAGAGTCGACGGCGCGTAGTGTTCCACGCGCGCCTCAAAGAGTTTAATTTAATTTAATACCTACTTACTGCATTTCCTTTCTTGTAATAGCTATAAGCATAAATTCCAAGATACTGAACCACTACAAACTCCTCACACTACTGATACTGTTCTGATATTTCTGTAGTTGTCAGCAATAACGACGGGGCTCGTCATGGCCGATGCCTGCCCGGGGTTTGAGGATAAATTCGAAACATAGTTACCTTGCCCCTGGGCACTCAGGGCAGGGATGGAACAGGGGTGGATTTTAGTCAGTACGAGTCTGACACGCCCTCCCGCTCCATCCCAGAGCGGGGGATGTCATTGGATGATTTCCTATCCCACAAAAAAAAAGAGGAGTCTGATGCAATTGGTGCCATGAAATCAATAATTGATCTAAAATAACAGCCACCACCTGCATCAGACTGCTTGAAAAGTTACTTGTTCGGAACTTTTTAGTTGTTTTTTACAAGTATGTACTTTTGTAAGAAGTAAAAATTAATGGCAATTTAAATGATTAAAAATGCTGCGAGTCGTTTTTACAATGTTTTAGCCCGATGATAAGGAAAATTACAACCAAGAAATGTTGCAATATGCACGCATTAAGATAATGGATAAAAAGGCGTGCAAACGACATTACGCAGGATTTACCGGTATGGATACCGTCATTGACAAATACATGATCTGTACTTTAGAAAAAGGCGAGATTGATGAAAATGGGGAGTTGATCTTGACTCATGGACCATCACCCAAACTGGAGGGCTGTAAAGATGGACTCAGACTGTTCAACGACGCCATTGAACCTGTATGTATCTTATTATTAATATTATAAATGCGAAAGTTTGGAGGGATGGATAGTGAACGGATTTGGATGAAAGTTAGTACAGATATAGATTATAGTCTGTAATAGCACAAAGGGGATAATTTATAATAGGAGAAGTACTAAATCCGCTGGCAGAAGCTAGTAGGTATTGAATAAATGACTTAAGAGGTTTCTGTTTTTTACCCAACTGCGCGAAGCAGGGAGGTTAATGTGTTTAACAGCCTATGTTTGTATGTTTATTCCTTTGTGGCACTATAGAGACTAAACGCGTGGGCCGATTTTGATAATTCTTACGTCAATTGATTTGTCTTAACCTTGCGAGTGCTACTAAAGACATGACAGTAATCAAAATACAATATGGCGACAACTGGACGTCATATTGTGAAAAATAATAAAATAAAAGTCGACGAAGTATATTACGTGGGGTATCAAAATAATGGGTTCGAGGAGGCGATTCCAAAAATATAACTCACTAAAATGTATATAATAAAAAAATATATATTTTCAGAAAACCCGACTGTAAAAATTAATTAAAAAGTTCCAAACAAGTCACTTTTCAAGCAGTCTGATGCTGTTGGTGGCTGTTATTTTAGTTCAATTATTGATTTCATGCCAATAATAATTTCTTAATTCATGAAAATATTCAATTATTTTTGGATGTACAATGTAATGAGGTTTTCAAAAGTAAAGATAGATGCAGACTAAAAAATAGATAGCACTAGTTGTCATTTAATTGGGTTCACGGTTTCGTGGTTTTCATTCGACTTCTTCTCTGTCGTGTCGTTCTTAGCAGAGTGGTCGTGGTCACGTAGAGGCGTCCACGTTGGTGGTAGAGGCAGACACAGCTCTCCGCACGATCTCCTGCCATCTCTCCCTGTTGGCGGACTGTTTGGCGCAGTCAGATACGTGGCCTCCTCTAGCAGATTTTACTTGGTCAGTCCAGCGCATAGGTTCCACCGTTCTATGGATTTGCTATCCTGCCTAGAGACATGTCCAAAATATTGCAGTATGCGCGACTGTACTACGGCTGACAAACGCTGCGTGACGCCGAGTTCCTGGAGTATGGACACGTTGGTTCGGAAACCCGTCCACGATATTCCGAGCATCTTTCTCCAGCACCACATCTCCAGAGCATTTAATTTCCCCTTTTCCAACTCACACACTGTCCACGTCTCGGCCGCATAAAGAAAAATGGGGAATACAAAAGTGTTTGTATGAACCTGATTTTGGTGGCTTTGGTAATGTTGCGATTCCTCCACACTTTCCTTAACTTCTCCATCGCAGTTCTGGTCATGGCCATACGTCGTTTCACTTCATCTACGCAGCCGCCGTTGTTTGAGATCAAAGCCCCAAGGTAGACATAGGCCTGAACCACGTCGCAGTTCGCAATCTGTGTCACTTCGGGCGAGTTGTTGTTGATGCGATCCACGATCATAATTTTGGTTTTAGATCGGTTTATTTTAACCCAAACGTAAGGCTTATGCGCTCCATCCTGAGAAGTAATTCCTCCATAAGGTGCGCGTTATCCGCAAATAAGGTGGTGTCGTCTGCGTACTGCAAGTTTGCGATTTTGTATCCACCAATTACAACACAATCGGTGCAGTTTTCGAGAGTGATTCGCATTAAACGCGCGGTGTAGACATTGCATAGTAATGGCGATATTATGCATCCCTGTCGTATGGCACTTGGATGGTAACTATCTGAGAGGAGGTCATCTGTCCGCACTGAAGCTGTTCCCCCCTCATAGAGCTCCCTGAGCAGGTGCACAAGGTGTTGTGGTGTACCCATGTCCAGTAGTGTTTTCCACAACATTGGTCATTTCACTGAGTCGAACGCTTTGGAGAAATCAACAATGAATATGGATGTCGGCTTGTTGAACTCTCGAGCCTTCTCAATGATTTGACGACCGATGAGAATTTGTTCACGGGTACCTTTTCCTTTTACAAATCCCGCTTGTTTTAGGAGAGTATTTACTAAGCTTTCTAAGATCTATCTTATTTGTAGTAAACATTACCATAGGAATGTAGTGAACTCGCTTCCAACTTTGTTGACGATGATCATGCTTTGTTTTTTTCTTTTTGTTTTTCTTCTACCCGCACTGATATAATATAATTAGTAAGATTTAATGTTCTCATGTAAGTGACGACTGTCTTAATGAGAATAAAGTTCTATAAACCGAACATTCTTTATTAGTGATCGATGGTTGCTAGATGTCAATTGTTGTACCTAAATATTTTACTAAAAGATATTGTTAAATGTAAAGTCTTTATATTATAAAATAATTTAAAAAAACCACCCAATCTTTTATTTATGATAAAACGATTTTTTTCTTAATCACTCGATTTCTTTTTTGAACTAATAGAAAAGCCAGCGGTTTCGCCCGCGTGATGTTAGGACTTTCCTCTATTATGAATTATAGCCTATGTGTTATTCTGATATTGCTGTAAAGTTTCATCAAAATCCGTTCAGAAGTTTTTACGTAAAAGAGTAACAAATATACATCTTCACAAACTTCCACATTTATAATATTAGTTGGATTATTTTCTACTTTTTGGCTCAGCTAGCTACAAAAGCGTGAGCGGGAGAGCGTGTCAGACTTTTACTGACCCACCCCTGTTCCTTTCGTTGGCTGAGTGCTAAGAGCCTCGGTAACTCTATCACGAATTTGTCCACAGGCAGGCATCGGCCCTGACGGGCCCCATCAGGTGTTGCTGACACCTATTTGAGGCGCACTACGCGCCATCGACTCTCGAGCCTGGCCCTTATCGGACGGCGAGCTACCCATTATTCGCCGTCCGCAAGCCCGCGCCTAACGGTGGCCGGAGATCGGCTTGCGACCCCCGACGCCCAGGGCATCTTCTGCGGTGGCCGCTGCTGGGGGCATAAAGGCGTCTCTGCTGAGTCGTCCTCACCCGTTCCACCTCCCCCTCAACGAGCATTACTGCTTCGCAGAAGGAGGTGCCTGCTTCCCATTCTCTCTCGCTCCGTACCTGGACCAGGGCCGGGCACGAGAGGTCGTTGCCGCCGTTCACCTCCACGAGGACACGGCGGTGCTCCGCCCAAGCAGGGCAGAACTCCACCGTATGCTCCACCGTGTCCTCTGTGCGATCCGCACAGTGGTGACACCCGGGCGTTTCCTCCCGCCTTATCCGACACAGGAACCTCCCGAAACAGTTCTGTCCGGTGAGAACAGGTTCTCACCGGACAGGGCTGCACGGCGTCCTCACCTTCCACCTGACGCAGGCGTCAGGCGGAAGGTGAGGATGCCGTGGCGCCTCTCCAGCCACTACTCAAAGAAGGGCCTAACCGCCCCAATTGTGGCGTGCCCAGTTATATAGATACATACCAAGCTAATAAAAGTGTGTTAAAAAACCTATTATTTTATAGTGTGAAGATGACATGACACGCAGAGAGATTTTAAGATCTAACCAAACCTCTAATGCTACCACGATTGAATCAAAAAACCAAACTTTTCTCAATCAGACCAATGAATCACGCAAGAGTGGAATTTGTCAGGTAAGTTGATAATTTTGGGCAAACTAACATAATTATAGAGAAAAAGTTGCGTCAAAAGTTGATTAAAATCTGGCAATAATATATACACTCTACGGTTCACATATCTTTATATACAGGGTGTAAACTTTGAGCGGGGCAGTAAGGGGAACTACCTTAACCGTTGCAGTTACACGAAAAGGGTCTATTAGAGACTATCCATATTTTTTCGTAAAATTTTGATTCCCATTCACAAAAACAGCAAGATAATGGCCATTTTACACAACACACATTTTTTTGATGCCAATCGATTCTGTTTCTAATACCGATCAAAAACTTGTATGGTGCCAACCCAGGTTGGAGTACTAAAAACGTCAGAAATTGCAAAAAACTTTTCCCATATATTTTGATATGAAAATTTTACATATTTTTTTTATGTCCATCGATCTTGTTTCTAATACAAATCAAAAACTTCCAGGGGACCAACCATCGTTGGAGTACCTACTAAAAAAGTCAGAAATCAAGAAGTCAGACTTCATAGAAGATGTAAGGGAAAAGATTTTTGCGATTGCCTCTCATCGAAAAGAGGTCAATGTCTAAGTAGATAAAAAAACATAAATCTGATTAGGCTTATGCTATGCTATGATATGCAACATCTTAGAGAGTAATTGCAGTGCTATGTGTCATCAGATTACCTGCAGAGGGTTAAAATATTTAGATTTGCTCGACTTCGCACCGACTCGTCATTGTAATACTCGTCGGATTTTTGCATGGACCCCAACCCAAGACCCATACAGAGGAGGCCTGTATTTCCTAGCAGTGGGGACATCAGACTTCGCAACGACTCGTCATTGTAATATTCGTCGGATTTTTGCAT
Source organism: Polia nebulosa (assembly GCA_951329385.1). Taxonomy (NCBI): domain Eukaryota; kingdom Metazoa; phylum Arthropoda; class Insecta; order Lepidoptera; family Noctuidae; genus Polia; species Polia nebulosa. Next base: position 15,269,855 of record OX589610.1, on the reverse strand, counting down.
GGACCCCAACCCAAGACCCATACAGAGGAGGCCTGTATTTCCTAGCAGTGGGGACATCAGACTTCGCAACGACTCGTCATTGTAATATTCGTCGGATTTTTGCATGGACCCCAACCCAAGATCTATAGAGAGGAGGCCTGTATTTCCTCGCAGTGGGGACATCAGACTATGTCTTCAAGTATATTATAATCAATAAATATATACAAATTAGGTTAAATCTTTGGAATTCATAGGACAATTTTACAGTGTGTTGAAATAAGCCAATTTAACGTCTTCAGAACGACCACGGAGGGCCACTAGTCACTTGGGCGGGTGCTGCCGAGGTTCTCATCGGAATTGCTTCTGTATTCAAAGTATCTGAAGATTCAAAATGCATGGGACCCTATTTATATACCAGCACGCAATGTAACGGAGCCTTCATAGATTGTATTTTAGATAATGATAATATTCCGATGGGGGATAAAAGGCGAGAAATTTTTATTATTATTTATTCTAGCTTTGCTGGTCCCACGGCCCGTGAATCGACGGGCTGCACCGCGCCGCGCTAGGCGTTGTCACGTCTGACGCAACGCGGCGCGACTCGTGTCGGGTGTTACCACGGCATGTGTCGGCCTGCTGGACGCCATTCATCCATCATCGCATTCATTCATATATCGCGCCGCGCCGTGCCGCACCGGTGTGGTCCCACAGCCCGTTAATCGACAGGCCGCGCCGCGCCGTGCCGCGTCTTTGAACTTACCGACTCGCGATGGATCGGACGGACGACGACCGGCCACCGCGGGCTTCATCAGATGCGACGGTTACCATGGCCTGTCAGCTCGGCGCGACTCGGCGAGGTCGATTCACGGCCCGTGGGAAAAGCAGCTTTAGGTGCCATCTTCAGTAGCGAATCTCTGGCGGCGATGTTGTCGTCCTTCCACTGCATTATACAGGGTGTAACGGAAAGGGTGGTCATATCTTAGATACTGCTTTTGCTCATTAAAGCGTCAAGCCCCTCATTAGCAGACACAATTAAAAACCTATTGTTGCATTACCTTACGGTAACGCGAGGGGCCTGACACGTTAAAATGAACAACTTCCTCTAAGAAAGACATAGTCAATTCCAAAAAGAATATTTGTACTTTCTGTACAAAGTTATCGTCAGCTGCAATGATATTTTAAAAGAAAGATACGCTACGTTCATACAAAGCGGCGTTCAGATATCGTTGAGTAGTTGTTACAAATTTTAATGTCCTTACCTAGGTGTATAGTAATTATGGTATGGAATTCCTTCACTCTTAAATTTATCTTGGAATCATAGTTTTTACACTCTTAACACACAACTTGGCATCATAGATATATTATTGTCATGCCACGCACACGCTTTTCTTCGCTCGCTGCTGTTAGCCAACTAAATCAAATTGTTACAATTGGCTGAATTTGTCTGCAACGATTTGCGCGGACTTGTGCTTTATCTACCTCTTTTTTATATATAATATCATAGGTCAGCTGATCAAAATTAGCATGGAAGATCAAACATTTTCTCGGAGTTTACTGTTACTTCTGGATGAAAATTGTTGATTTCTATGAGCAAAAGCGGTTCTACTTCTGTTATACTCTGTATAACAACTGTACGAACGTGTCTCCTCGATGCAATGAGTGTTATTGAGGAGCAGAACTCAACAAAATCACAACGCGCTTGCAGCGTGACAATACCTAAGTTTTTCAACAAATAATTACTGTGTAACTATTTGTTTTCCCAATCCCTGGCGAATCATGACGGTACGCTAGTGGAAAATAATCATCTCGTAGAGATTACTCGAGGGTAGTATAATAGACTAGTGGCGATTCACGCACTCGTGAAGGTGGTGCCCTAGTGTAGAATAACACCTTCCTATGAAAAGCTTATGTCTAGTATTTATTTAATGAAAGAATTGCAAAAAAAAAAATTACTCCTTATTACCTACTTCTTGACTACTCTATCCACATGCAAGTCGGAAAACAGCACAAAATATTGCATATAACATTGTAATTTCAATTCGTCTAAAGCCATTGCTCTGAGCTCTGACTATTTGGTATACTACTGAGTATACCAAAATAGTCAGAGCTCAGAGCTTAAAGACAAAATAAACTACAATACCTACTTAACCATTCAACTAAACCACAGCGACTTTGTATCGGGAAACTGGCTAACATTTTAGGTAGTGACTAAGCAGTTCAGCTTACACAGATTGGCTACTTACTAATAATTTAATACAATTCAATACAACAGACGGGCCATATGCGACAGTCCACCGATCCAAAGGGGCTACGATATAATCGAAAGAAAAATATCGTGGAAGAGTCATCCTGCTGGGTAAGTTATGTAATTATGGAGTTAGTAGAAGATTTCAAAAACATGAGTCATCTTATAAACAGCATGAGGAGAGATAGGGCCGTAATTCACCACGCGGGCCCAGTGCGGGTTTGTAGTTGTTTGTGTGATCATCAGCTTTATTTCTGGGATATCATAAAGCTGCAAATCCGACTCGGCTGGGCGGCATTCTGGAGACGGCGCGGTATCTTCTCGTCCCACATACCACAGTGTCTCAAGACGAACGTCTATGACCAGTGCGTGTTGCCAGTGATGACATATGGAACCGAAACGTGGTTGCTCACAATGAGCCTCATCAGAAGGCTTAAAGTCACCCAAAGGGCAATGAGAGGGCTATGCTCGGAGTTTCCTTGCGTGATCGAATCGGGAATGATTCGTCTTCTTAGCGTGTCGATGGCAAATTTAATTAAATATTATGTTTGGCCCAGTATTCAGCGACGGCAATTGCATTTGCTGACGCAGCTATAAGGTCCTCACTTGTACAGGTGACAGGGCATGCGGAGCAAGATGAGAGGTAAGACATGGTATGCGGAGAAACGCCGCACAAACACCGAAGATCGAAGCCATCCGAGAACCTGTGGAGGTTGTTTTTACTGCGGCCAACCTGAGTACGAAGTCTATTTAAAGTTTTCCAGGTTGGCCACGACAGCGCGTACCCAGGCGGAAGGCTCTCCGATGGCTCGATAAAACAATCAGGTGGACCGAAATACTCTCGCCAGAGGTGTCATCTTTCTGAGGCGGAGTTGCAGTTGAGTTGAATGATGATATCCACAAGAGAACCAAGGTTACTGACATAGCCCGAAGAATTGCCAAACTGAAGTGGCAGTGGGCTGGGCACATTGCCCGTAGAACGGACGGTCGATGGGGCTGAAAGGTTCTGGAGTGGCGACCGCGTACCGGAAGACGCAGCGTTGGAAGGCCTCCAACAAGGTGGACCGATGACATAAAAACAGGCGCGGGTAGCCGATGGATGCGAGACGCACAGGACTGGTCATTGTGGCGACACTTGGGGGAGGCCGTTGACCAGCAGTGGACGTCTTTCGGCTGAAATGATGATGATGATAAAGCTGCAATGCTTCTGATTAAGTAAAATGCGTTGCGTTAAGTACGCGTACTGTACGTCTAACAAAGTAGTTTTGGGCAAAAATTATTGCTGAGAAACGACTTTTATTTTTATGTATGAAAAATAAAACTGTTTTTTATTTCGCGCAATGTAACGCGAACAAGGGCAAGTGGATTTAAACCCCGCCCTTTCGCTCTAAGACATGTAGGTACTTGTTGGATACGTTTGTTATTCATTTTCACATTCACATTTTTTTTGGGTTTTCGTAACTGCAAATTCGTAATTTCGAAAAAAAATCGAAAATTCAGGTAATGTTAGTTTGGTTTTTTTATAATAACACTTAAAAATTTATTTTTGTAAAAATATAAAAAAAAAAATTGCGACTTTGGCCTTCAATATCTCCAGAACCAGTGGTTTCCCAGGTATGGTCTAGTGGAAAAAAATGATCGAAATAATGGGTAGAAGATGTGGCTTTCGGCTTCGGAACTGTCTTTTTATACCCGATATGTATCTCTGATCTAAACATAGATAAATAACACTTTTGGGGTGCAAACTGTTTCGTGCGACATGTCAATTAATGAAATGGCATTGTGAGGGTTTTAATCAGTCGTATTTTATTTTTATAATTTTAAATAATTAATTTTAATTAAAGTGGTTTAAGAGAATAAATGAAAATTGACCATTCTGTCCCCACCTTTATCTCCGAAACTACTAAGTATGAAACTATAAAAAAAATACAGAAAACAGTTCTGTACTTATAGGTTACATAACAGAGAAACCTGTAAAAGTCTATGTTAAAAAAACATGTTACAAAATATGATTCGTTCGGAACTCTTTGCACGCGAGTCCGACTTGAATGCACTCTTAACAAAATAATTGGTCAAGTATTAATTATTTTTGCATTAAAATCAACGAGTACTTTTATGTTTTACAGGGCTTCTGAAAATGAAATCGCTACCAACGAAAACTACGAATTTGAAGATATTCTCAATAGTGAAAGCAATACGAAAGCAGAAAACTTCAATGACTTGAAAGGAAAAGACGTAGAACTTGTAAATTTTTCGCAAAATGAAACGATCGCAATCCGACCGCAGCGGCCTCTTATCCATGAATAATAAGAAATAAAAACTTAATTTTTGTTACGTTTAGTTGCCAGATGTTGTTATCTGTTCAAATTAAATAAGTTTATTATTTTAAGTTTACATTTTTTTTTACTGGTTTAATATGGAGTGGGCGAAGGAGGCCAAAGAAAAGATGGATGGATTGTGTGAGTAGTGATATGAAAGAAAAGGGAGTTAGTGATAGCGTGACGGCTGACAAGACAGAATGTAAGAAAAAAACGTGTTACGCCGACCCCAAGTAACATGGGGGTAAAGGCAGGAAGATGATGCTTAATACGGGTTTGATGGTGATGCTGGTGAAGGTTGTGGGAATTGGATGGATGCGAAAAGCATAAGACCGGTTGACATGGTGACTCTTAAGAAAGGCCTGTGTCCAGCTGTGGACGTCTTTTGACTGAAAGATTACTGATGACGATAAAGAGCATGAGATGTGTGATGTGTGATCTTATCTGCCACCTGTGTCTGTTCAAAACTGAGGTGTCTTAAGCATGAACAGACAAAAGCGAAACACATATGTTTGACTTGGGGAAGTCCATCACTCGCAGACATGGATCTATTATTTTCCTTTCTTTCTCTTTTCTATAGCAGCAAGAGTTCATTTTGTACCCGATGCATCTGCTTGGGAAAGAGGAGATGGATGTTTCTACTAGGTGCCGTCTCATTTATGACAATGCCTTCCTCGAAAAAAAATTAAGATCGTCCCACGCACTCTTGCTCTCGAACGTGGGTTGTATCCTCGCGCTCATATTTCCGTCTCATTTACGACAGCGCTGTGCAGGCCAGACAAAGGACTCTTCCAAGTTTTATGATATTGTTGATCAAAAAATGTCTCGAAAAGACAATGGGGTAAGACCTAGTCTAGACTCGCTTTAGCTTGTCTTTTAATGGTTTCAAAGCCACAATTCTTGATTGGTTATCAAAATAATAATGGAACCAATAAAAATAATCATTGAACTGAAATTCAATTATTTATAGTAACCAAATAATTGTATTTTTGTATAATCAATTGTTTTGACGACGAATTTTCAATGGATGCTATAAAATTATGTTTTTTGTTATTTTTAAACTTTCTTTATAGTGAGTAATATTCTGGAACTGAATGCTATAATAGACTTCCCAGCAGTTTCATAATTACATATTCATTTATGAATTTTATTGACGCATTCAAATAATTAAGCTAAAATATTGGTTTTAGTGACTGATTGCGTAAGAAGAATTCAAGGGGGCGATGAGGTGTATTCGAAAAAAAGTTACATGGTAAGAGACAAAAGAAAAATATTCAAAGACTGTAAGATGACTGAGACTTTCTTTTGATAAAATTTCACCATGTGGCATTCACACATGGCACACTCGCGACAGACTCAACTCAGTCCATCATCACTACTCGACATATGCCTCTTCACAGCACTTAGTCCTCCTTCAGCATCCAGTCTACCCCGGTTACCTTTGAGCCCATTTAGCTGGAGGCATCCCAGGCTTCGTTTACAGATACCTACGGGATTTTCACTCTAGGACTAGTCTGCACACAAACATGGCAGACCCACTGCCACTTCCAACTTGCTAGCCCCTTTTTTTTTTGTTTTTTTTTTTTTTGTGGTGTGAGAAATCATCCAATGACATCTCCCGCTCCACCCTAGAGCGGGAGATGTCATTGGATGATTTCTCACACCGGGAGATGTCATTGGATGATTTCTCACACGAGGGCGTGTCAGACTCTTACTGACTAAAACCCAGCCCTGTGCCTTCCCTGCCCTGAGTGTCCAGGGGCGAGGTAACTCTGTTTCAAGTAAGTGAATTCCGAAAAAAGAAACCGGCCAAGAGCGAGTCGGACTCGCACGCAAACGGTTCCGATCAAATCATATTTTGTCAGGTATAAACTACATATAGGTACTTCTTATAGGTTTTCCTGTAATATACAAGTCAAGAATTACAGCAACGGCCCAGTCGTTTGGAGATAAGGGGGGAGGGAGGCGGGAGGATGGTCATATTTCATCTATTTTCGCAAATAACTTAAAAACTATACATTTTGGAATTACGAAAATAGTATATTTGAAATCCTTACAATAATCTACGTGACACATTCGTGTTTGGGTCACAGATTCACGTGTGTACCACATTTCAACTCAATCGGTCGAGTAGATTCCAAGTAAATTGGTTGTGACAGACGGACGGACAGACAGACGCACAAGTGATTCTATTAGGATTCCATTTTTACATTCTGATGTTCAGAACCCCAAAAAGGACTTTCCATACCAATTTTTATCTGCTGATGATAATTTTCTATGAATTTCTTGAAATAATTTGTTCACTTCCACGGGCAGAAGCAGTATCCTGTAATAAGCTGCATTATATTTGCAGTTGTATCTGGTTATACCCTATATTAAGCTTCATTATATTTTCTGGTGTATCTGGTTACACCCTGTATTAAGCTACATTATATTTGCAGGTGTATCTGGTTAAATCACCAAAATCAGCCAAACCATATGACGAATGGCTATGTGGAGGAGTCTTAGTGACCTCTTTGTTCATTCTCACCTCTCAAGCCTGTGTGAACGATGTTGAATACATGTATGCTATAGCGGGGTACGCGAAATACGTTCCGGATGCAGAGATAGAAACAGATCAGTGTACAAAAGAAAAGAAAAAAAAAGTAGTTTATTTTTGTGCTCCAGAAAGTAAGTAAAGAAACCTTTTTAGGATTCCGAAAGTCCGAATGAAAAAATGGAACCCTTATAGGATCACTCGTGTGTCTGTCTGACTGTCTGTCTATTTATTTATTTAAACTTCATGGACAATAGTGGTACATAGACGGACTTAATGCAACAAGGTATTCTCTACCAGTCAACCTTTGGGTTAAATAAACAACTGTGTGGTAGGTGTACAACTTAAAATATAAGAATACTAGACCGATAATAAAATACGTTATAAATGCTAAAATAATATACTAATAAATATTATAAAAAAAAAGAAAAATAACTCAAAAAACAATGACTACGACGAGGACCAAACTACGTTTGAGAGGACTTTAAGTAGTAGTTCCGTATTTCCGTCTGTCCGTCTGTCTCAGCCAATTTGCTCCGAAACTGCTAGACCGATAGAGTTGAAATTTGGTACCCACATGAATATCTGTGACCCAAACACGGACGTGTACCCTAAATAAATGAATTTGGAATTTGGGGATCACTTTTGGGATGAAAATCGGAAAATTAAAAATCAAAGTTTTTCAAACAGTGTCGTGCGACATACTCGTATTAAATGAAACACATTCAGGGTTTCGAATATTTTTGTTTCATAATTTTATTTTAAAATAAATAATTATGAAGTTATTTAAGAAAATAGATGAAAAATGACAATGACAAAGTATCTCCGAAACCACTGGGCCTAAAATTTTGACAAAAATACAGAAAGCAGTTCTTTATTATATTATTCACCTTATAGATTACAGTAAAACCTATAAGGTGGAGACAGATAATAAATAACCTGAAAAAAATATTATTTGTTCGGAACCCTCTGCGCGCGAGGCCGACTCGCTCTTGGCCGGTTTTTTTAATCATATTGTCGCAGCATAAGTATTATCAGCTTGTAGTATTTCTACTACTGGGATACAGGCTTCCTCTCAGTGAGAGCGAGTGGTCTATATACCACCACGTGGGTCCAGTTCGGTTATAGTGCATGTCACTTGTCTTTCAAGTTTTGGCTGTAGTGGTTTAGTGATGATGAAATAATTTACATAAAGTGTCTAAAGTAGGCCATCACTGCTATGTCACCATGCTATGTCATCACTGATACTCGTATGTCGCACGGCACACTTTGAAAAACTTTGTTTAAATTTTCCGATTTTCACCCTAAAAGATTCAGAGCAAATTGGCTGTGACAGACGGACAGACAGACAGACAAACACATGAGTGATCCTATAAGGGTTCCGTTTTTTATCCGGACTTTCGGAACCATAAAAAACTTTCTACTTGTAGGTACCGAAGTATCAAACAACAATGTGACGAAGTACGAACGCATCGACATTGCTTTGGCCAGGGTTGAATCAGCGTATGATCTTAATGATATAACATTTAAAATGTTGTGTTCATACATACCAACTGTGATTCCTATTAACCATGAAAAAAGATTTCAAGAACCAGGTATCGATGCCATTGTGTTGGGTTGGGGACATAGGGATTATTGGCGAAAGGTAAGCTATACACATTGCACAGTGTAGACTAAACGTCTTACGTATCTTCGTCAGTTTTCAAACTATTTATGAAGTTAAAAAAAAAGTGTCCTCACACACTTTTTTTTTGTGGGGTGGGATATCATCCAGTGACTTCTCCCACCCTAGGTGGAGCGGGAGGGCAGACTTTTACTGACTAAAACCCACCCCTGTTCCTTTCTTGCATAAGTGCCCAGGGCGCAATACTCTATTTCGAAATGAGGTGGTGAGTGCCAACGTGGCCTATAATTTCCAGACACAAAACATTTTAAATTGTGTTGTTGTTTTTACGCTATTTTGAAATTTGTTTTCAAGTATACCAATTTTTTTTGATGCAGTTTTCATTGCCTTAGATGCAAAAGTTAGTGTGTCCTCACTTGGGTCGCGGATAAATTGAGGCGGTGAGCGCCAGTATGGCCTATCATTTCCAGACACAAAACATTTTAAATTGTGTCTGGAAATGATAGGCCACTCTGGCGCTCGCCGCTAGACTGACTGTCGACTTTACGGTTTGTAATTTTCACCAATTACACAACATTTTAAAATCACTTGTTTAAATTTTAATTTAATGTTGCTTCTTTTCAGCCATTTGATAATCAAAATTACAACCAAAAAATGTTGCGATATGCACCCGTTAAGATAACGAATAACAGTATATGCAAATTACAGTATGCAAAATATCCCTTACTGAATGAGACGATAGACAAATTTATGATATGTACTAAGGAAGATGGTGGGCGAAATGAAGAAGGAGAAATCATTATATCACCAACATCCCAACTAGTTGAATGTGAAGTTCTAAGACTTAGTGTGCGTGATAATGTACGAGTGAGTATAGCTTTTACCATAGAGCACGTAAAAGTCTCGGCAGCCGCTGTCAAAAGCGGCATTGTCAACACCATAAACCAAGTGCTACACCTATTTATAGACATATAGAACAGAGGCCCTACTATGATGTTTTAAAATCATCACAATTCTGATATGAGAGAGAAATGGCACTATCCCTATTTATCAACGGAATCATGATAACATTGGCATTTTGTAGTACGGCACCTTTTTTTTTGTGTGAGTTTGATATCATCCATGAATTCCTTCTCCCGCTCTGGGTGGAGCGGGAGGGCGTATCGGACTGCGTTTTACCGCCACAAAATTGACTAATCTCTAGAAAAAAAACAAAGCGTATGTGAGCTCAATACGTGCCTCTTTTCTTTAACTCGCTATGGTTGTAGTACCAGTAGTGACGAAAGTGATTCCGACAGTCAGTGACGCGGAACAATCAGATTTCTATAAAAAGGCAACAACTGGTCACAGGATCGCTTCGTCTCTCACACCTGTTTGACTGTTTTCATTTGACGGCCAGGCAGCGAATGCTTAATAACATGTAACATAATGCAGCCTTTTAACGTTCCCACTGCTAGGACTCCGGCCTCCTCTGTAGGAGCTGATAGATTTGGCTGCAATCCACCACGTGGGCCCAATGCGGCTTAGTGGATAATACATTTCTTAAATTTTTGGTTCTAGAACATGCCGGTTTCCTCACGATATTTTCCTTCACCGTTTTGAGAGCAGTGCGCCTGCCTGGGTTTGAACACACGACCTATAACTTGTAAGTTAGGGCCGTTACCACTGGGCCACCACTGCTCCTTGGAATGGAATGCTTAGGCCAGCTCTATAATTATGTCTATGGTGACACCGTTTACTTGATTTAAAACACAAATGACGTATAGAAACTGACGGTTTTGAAGGCAGTCAATAATATATATATTTTTTTTAGGGTTCCGTATCCGAAGAGTAACCAACGGGACCCTGTTACTAAGCCTCTGCGGTCCGTCCGTCTGTCCGTCTGTCAGCGGGCTATATCTCATGATCCGTAGTAGGTAGACGCTTGAAATGACCGAGACCCCTCTGCGCCTCGGAAAGCACGTTAAGCCGTTGGTCCCGGCTGTCAATCGTGGATCTTTGACAGTTGTTACCGGTCGTCAGAAGCCCGAAAGTCTATCATCCAGTCTGTAGCGACATCTATGACGCTACATACGAACTAGAACAGCAAAATTCCTACATCGCGCAAGCAGAGTTCTCCGCGCGATTTGATCATATACAACAGCCCGAAATCAACCATCGGGCAGTTGTCCGGACCAGACACAACACCCGTCTGGTCGGAGCATCCTCCCTTTTCAATGGAGGTTGTGGGACTTTACACTCTGTTCCGCATACCTCTACAATGGTGACCCTCGACTATGAACGTGAGCGCAGCTTCCGTCATGACGTCATCACCTCGTCAGCGCAGCCTTCGTGCAGCTACTCCAGCGTGACGTCATCATCATCACTTCCTCCAAGCAACGAGTCATACAGCCAGCCAGTACAATGATAACGCCGACAACGATAATGCCGACAACGATACGCCGACAACGATAACGCCGGCAACGATACGCCGACAACGATAACGCCGACACGATACGCCGACAACGATAACGCCGACAACGAAACGATGCACAGCTCCGACTCACTGGAGACGGCAGCAGTGCTCCGACTCACTGGAGCCTGCAACATCATCCCGACTCACTGGGATATCATCACCGCAGACAGTTCCGATTCACCGTGAACTATGCGCCTCTTCCGGTTCCGACTCACTGGAACCAGCCTTCCACTGGCCCAGCAAGCATGACGTATGAACGACTCATCGAGAAGAGAACAATCGATCTCCGATCTCTGTAGGGGAGTGATGTAGCGACATCTATGACGCTACATACGAACTAGAACAGCAAAATTCCTACATCGCGCAAGCAGAGTTCTCCGCGCGATTTGATCATATACAACAGCCCGAAATCAACTATCGGGCAGTTGCCCGGACCAGACACAACACCCGTCTGGTCGGAGGATCCTCCCTTTTCAACGGAGGTTTGTGGGACTTTACACCCTGTTCCGCATACTTCCATAAGTCACCATAAGTTACCAAGGGGTATCGTATTACCCAGTAACTGGGTTGTACAGGTCAGATAGGCAGTCGATCCATGTAAAAAATATTCAGCTGAATCCGGTTGGACTGGAAGCCGACCCCAAGATAGTTGGGAAAAGGCTAGGCAGATTGATTTTGGTACGGAACCCGTCATGCGCGAGTCCAACTCTCACTTGTTTTGTAGAAACCCAATCGCTTTCTGTCACTCAAATGTTTGCTGGTAGAAAACTCAGCTCAGCTTTGTACATTATAAATACTCTTATTTAACTACTTATTTTCCGTGTACAATAAAGAATATTTTTTTTAAGTGTAACCAATTGAGAGCACGTAACAAAACTGTTTTGGAATCAAACAAAAAGCCTAGTGATCCGGTGGTTGAAATAAAAAACAGAACTCAATTCCACAAGACAGACAAATCTCACCGGCCGCCGCCAGGTGGATTTTGTCAGGTAAAGTGATATTCTGTTTTTAACACGCTTTTATTAGCTTGCACTAAGTATCTGTTATGGATTGATTATTAGGACATTATAAAAAATGCACCAATCAGTTTGAAATATGCCCAATATGAGAGGGCAGAGTGATAACAACTACTGAAATAATCATATTGACCGGGCATTTTTTATAACGCTAGTGGTATGGGGCAGAACAATCAAAACCAGGTTTTATTACTGTTAGTTTTATTTCAAACGTAAAATCAATATTATAGGGAGATGTTATGTGCTAACGATCGCGACGGTCGTAAATAAAAAAAGACAACGGAGCCTACTTCTGCATGGTATAAAATAATAACCACAAAGGGGCTGGCGGGGTCTGTTCGCTTGCTTCGCTTGCTCACTGGACCCTGCCATCCCCTTCTAACCTGACCTGTCCGTGTCGGGGTGCTCTAAGTTCCCGAGCTCGCTTCGCTCGCTCTTGGACTAAATACAAAATAAATACGAAAAAAGTAATACGGTTTCCAACGGCGTTATTTTTGGCGCTGGCTGAGGAGCCACTCCCAATCTGGGAGCCAGCCAGCACCGTGACCCGTAAAGATAAACTTATCCATAGTTCTGTTGTGTCAAGGTATTATGTATCGGTATTAAACTGTTCTTCGTGTTGTAACTATTGTCTTTTACTGGATACTCATACCCACGCCACCATACCATACCTATGTATTATCAGATTGCCCAAAGACCACACGGCAATATTTATAATGTCGAGGCAATGTGATAAATAAGGAAGTTCAAATTATAATTATTTATTTCGCCCTAAGTAGCTTGTCATTTTTCATAATATTACGAAAAATGCCCCTGTTTAGTAGGTACTTGGTCCATAACATATCTATGTAACGGAATTTTTGAACATGATATTCACCCACTTCATAATATTATTTTCTTTCAAGCTTGTAGCCTCACCTTTATGTCAACGACAACATCTGATTGCAAATACGAATAATCCGCACATCATATTCTATGGGAGTGTACTCTTTGGCAAACTGAACACAATAATTATGTAGAATAGTATTCAGCCTACGTCTGGAGTTGTACACGAATCTTGTGGAAACTAGAATGAATTTTCGTGCGCTCAAGCGTTTTTGCCATACTTATTATTACAATCAAAATGTAACAGCTCACAATTTAGGACCCATTAATATTAGTGTATTAATCCGTGGTGCTTGGCAACTGGGTTTACTACAGTTGTAAATATCCCTTTGTGCCTAAACCCAAGCCCAGCTTTGTTCTGTCTTCTGCTTGATTAGGAGGGAAGTGGAAATTATGTTTTTTTTACTCCTCCCATGTTCTGTTTTGATTAATTTCGTTGGGTGACCCAAGCCAGTTTAAACGTTTTTCTGGAACTCGTCGAGCTTCATTGTCTCGGCGTTTTTTCTGGTGGTTGCTACTGTTGATTCTGGCTTACAGGAGTTACAGTGGTAAAAAAATCTCCCACTTCAAAACGTCCGATTGAATTGAAACTGCCTACAATTATTAAGGACCGATGACAATGCATGGTTTAGTGACGTCATTCTAAATCAAATATGGTAGACTCCCAAAAATGGTGGCCTATTTATTTGTTAGTTTGAGAAGAATACCTACAAAAAATAAAAAATAAAGCCTGTTTTTAGTTTTTTTTAAAACTGTAGAAAATTATTTCATTAGGAATTTTTCGGTATAAGCCTGGAGTTCCAATACGCGGTCGCCACTCTACAACATTTCGACCCCATATACCGCCCACCCTGAATAGAATAGAATAGAATAGACATTTATTTTGCAAATATGGGTAATACACAACAGATGTTTAGATACATTAAAGCACAGCCATATTTCACCATTCGGCATGCAAACATTTATAATATAAAATTAACAAGATTAATTGATTATTAATATGATTATTTGATTATTAATACAATATCCATTATTATAAAGATTATTGTCAAAATTATTAACAAGACGAAATAATCCAAACAAAATAAAATTATTCTGCCCACTGCCACTTCAATTTAACGATTCTTTAGGCTATGTTGGTAACCTTGGTTCTCTTGCGGATTTCATCATTACTGATTCCATCACGCAAGGAAACTCCAAGCATACCCCTCTCCTTCCTTTGGGTGACTTTAAGGCTTCTGATGAGGCCCATTGTGAACGACCACGTTTCTGTTGCATATGTCATCACTGGCAACACGCGCTGGTCATAGACTTTCGTCTTGAGACACTGTGGTATGTGGGACGAGAAGAAAGGGGGAGACCTGGGGGATGTGTCCAGCAGTGGACGTGTTTCTGCTGAAATGATGATGATGAAGCCCGGAGTAGTTGGAAGATTCCAATATCCTGAAAAAAAAAAAGTTGTTCAGAATCATATACTGAATCACTGGCACACGTATGTGCGTTTATGTATCTTATACGGTGTTTATGTATTTGAAGTTACGTGACTGATAAGTATGCCATCACCTTTTTGTCTTTAGAACGACCACGGAGGACCACTTGTGACTTGGGTTGGTTCTAAGGAGATTCTCATCGGGATTGCTTCTCTATTCAAAGTGTCGGACGATTCAAAATGTATTGGACCATATTTATTCACGAGCACAGAGCGTAACAGCGCCTTTATAGACTGTGTGATAACAAAAAATTCAAGTTTGTCAGTTAAGGGAACCAAGTGAGTATTATTATTCCAGTTCATATTAGTTTGTAAGGTTCTTTACCAACAGTTATCGTCTCCCTGTCCTTGTCCCATGTTAATTGGGGTCAGCGCAACGAGTTTTCTTGTTCCATTTTCTCCCTAAAGGCTTAACCAAATATATATATTATATATTTTTTTTTAAACAGACGGATTATTTGCGACAGTCCACCGCACCAAAGAGGCTTTCGCATAATTGAAAAACACGTATCTTGGACTTCTGGGTGAGTCATTTGAAAATAAAAAAAACTTTTTTACAAAAACTACAACCAGCTTTCAAAACAGAAAAAAAATGTGTAAAGAAAAATAACAAATAAAATTGAAAAATGACTTTAATTTCGGAAGTCAGTGTTTGTATATTATTTTCTCGTTATTTGACACCGACTTCCGAAATTAAAGTTATTTTACAATTCTAAGTCGGTTGTAATTTTTGTAAAAAAGTTTTTTAATTTCCATGTTGTATTCGTTATACCCTAGAAAATTATTCTATTCTATAGAAAAAAAAGAAGAAATTCAAGGAATGGCAGAGTGTAGAACTGGAAAGCGTTGGTTTGAAAGCTGAAAATAGAGCAAGCATGATGCGTTACAGAAAAAAGCTAAGAAAGCCGTGGCAACAGCGAGAGCAAAAGCTCAGGACAAACTGTACGATACACTGGACAGTCCAGCTGGTCAAAAAGATCTGTATCGGCTTGCTAGAGCCAGAGAGAGGAAGGCCAAGGATGTTAGCTGGAATGCTTCTATCAGAGGATGAAATGATTATAATTAAATTACTTAATACGATACGAACGTACGATACACTGGACAGTCCAGCTGGTCAAAAATATCTGTATCGGCTTGCTAGAGCCAGAGAGAGGAAGGCCAAGGATGTTAACTGGAATGCTTCTATCAGAGGATGAAATGATTATAATTAAATTACTTAATCTTTTGAGTAATTTAGTCGACCCATGCCAGGCAGGCGGCATGTTTAAGCGCATCAGCGCGATTGCACTCGGCACCAAACGATGGTCGAGCTTCACCAGACATTGTTACGTCAGAGAATGGAATGTAGTACTCCACTCCCCGCCGCAACACATCCGTCACGACGTCCGCGTACGACGAAACATCAGTCGAAGAAAAGCAAGTGGGCTGCCAAGGATAACATGCAAAGAAAGATCGCATGCCATCCCAATCTGCAGACCTGTATCGCCAAACCCGCCTGGTGCCTCTAGGGCTAGGATCGGACGAGGAGTAGATGGATACAGACTTCACCAGACAGTGATCGGAAGTACCTAATTGTGAAGAAATCGACACCAAGTAACGGTCTGGATCTGTTATCAGCAGAAGGTCCAAGCAATTGGCTGTGTGCGAATCAACATCCGGCACCCTCATTGCTCCCTGGATCAGCTGGGTGAGATTTAACGCTAGCGCTAGCTTATGCGTCTCTTGATCAGCATGGTTTGTATACTGGTATGGGAAGAACCACTCCTGATGGTGAGCATTGAAGTCCCGCAGTAACACCAATTGAGCAGAAGGGTACCGCTGCTGATCCGCATTCGCCGCCTCACTGAGGTGTTGTGTGAGCCCAGTTGTCTCCAGATTGCCACTGTGTGACCGGTAGACATAGACGTAGATAATTTTATCTAGACCTGTGTCCGCTAGAACTCAAAGTGTTGAGAACCTAGAGTCCTCGAGGTTGCGGAGACGTCGATAGCAGATGTCGTCCCGAGCGTACATACACACACCCACGTGTGGTTTAAAATTGTGCTCCAGGGTAAACCCTGGGTAAGTAAGGTACGCCACGTCTGACGGACATCTGATCTGCGTCTCTGAAAGGAATAAGAGAGCTGGTTTCTCAGTCTCGAGGTGGTGGTGGACTACGGCGAGATTTGAGTGCAGACCTCGTTTGTTAGAGAGGTGCACTTTGAGAGAGGAGTGCTGCCGCTGTACAGCTTTCTTCTTTTTCTTTCCTTTTTGCATGGTTTTGAAGAGTGAAGTAGGGAGAGGAGAAGGAAGTGAAATGAGGTTCCATGCAGGTTACCCTCAGCCACGCACTGACAAGACTATATCAATGGGGGACTAGTCTGGAGACTGCGAGGACGCCCGAGCCCCCCCGGGAATGTCCATCGGGCCCTCTCGTCTGATCGCCAGCCAGCACGACGGTGCATTCCGGGCTTTTTTGACAGTTGGCGGGACAGCCTTTCATGTGTGGCTAGCACACTACTTGGGCCCCCAAATACCTGCGGTCAGCCAGCGGCGCACCGTGCCTCGGATCCCGCTACCCTCCGCGACTAGTCTCTCGATAGGCCCATATCAGCGCGAGCTTGGTTGGTCTGCCTGTATTGGAACAACTATTTCGACCTAACTCCTCTGAGTTGGCTACACTGAGCATCGTACCGGAACACGGCTGGGCCGGTAGGCGGTACGTCTTTACCCAGTAGGTGGTCGCAAGCCATCGGTCGAAACCTACCACCAGTTAGTGCCACCTCATTAGCACCACCCAGGGACCACATGTAGGGACTCAGTGGGTATACTCCTACGGACGTGGGTGACTCGGCCCCCAAAAGATATTGGGTTACTCGGCCCCCAAAAGATATTGGGTGACTCGGCCCCCTTAGTTGTTTTGTAAG
This sequence comes from Polia nebulosa, assembly GCA_951329385.1. NCBI lineage: Eukaryota > Metazoa > Arthropoda > Insecta > Lepidoptera > Noctuidae > Polia > Polia nebulosa. The sequence goes on along the minus strand of OX589610.1, from coordinate 15,252,402 downwards.
GAAGAATTGCAATCAAATCAATCTGCCTAGCCTTTTCCCAACTATCTTGGGGTCGGCTTCCAGTCTAACCGGATGCAGCTGAATACCAATATTTTACATGGAGCGACTGCCTATCTGACCTCCACAACCCAGTTACTGGGTAATACAATACCCTTTGGTAAAACTGGATGTCAGACTTTCGGGCTTCTGAAGACCCGTAACGACTTGACAGTCGTTACGGACAATCGCGCACATCGGGCTGTCAATCGTGGACATTAACATGTCCACGATTGACAGCCGGGACCAACGACTTAACGTGCTTTCCGAGGCACGGAGGAGTCTCGGTATGTAAAGATGGTCACCCATCCATGGACCAACCCCGGCAAGCATAGCTTAACCTGATGGATCGACCCGTGCGGCTGTTATTACTTTAGCCACGAGCTCCTAGTAACGAGTCCTAGTAACGAATAAGAAAGAATTGCAATAAAACCAATAGCTAGTAGGTACCTACTAATACTTTATTTTTTGCAGGAAACAAATTTTCGTTAGATCAAGGTATGTGGGCGACACGCTGGATAATCACACAAAGAAGTCAACAAAAATATCCAAGGCATTTGAAGAGTTGATAAGACTTGAAACTTTCTGGGAAAAACACAACTCCAGCAATTGATGGAGGTACATTTAGGAGCAACATAAAAAGTATCTATCCATCGGTGGTAACACTTGTCAAAAGTCGAAAATGTTTGGGATTGTTCACGTGTCGTTTTGGTAGTGCATGCCAATCCCAGTTTTGACTTTTTGGCAATTGGGATTGCTGATAAAATGTCTCTACACACATCTTCTGTCATTTTTAATTTGGTTAATATTAATTACCTATGTGTCTTTAAGTCAAGAGTGAATAAGTTAATTCTAGGCAAGTGTGCTCCATCTTCGACCGCATCATCGCTTACCATCACGTGAGATAGCGGTCAAGCTCGTGCCTATAAATGATAAAAAACAAACTTGTAATGGAATTTATTTGCAATATCAACCCTTGGAGTGGCGAATAAAAGTGGTATATTTTGCACTCAATATACTAAGTCGTAGATAAAATCAGAACTCTCAGAAAAAATACAATAGCTGACTTTCTTGCTGGACAAAAAATTTCAGGTCCACACACAAAGGAAATTGATTTTAAGATTTAGGGTTAATTCAAAATGCGAAAACATATTAAGGAAATAGACGCTCTAACAAATATACAGTTTGAGACGTTAAAAAACGACATTCTTAAATAAATTCATTTATTTCTCAAAATCATAAAAATTCAGATTTTGTTTCGGTTAAATTCTATTATTAAATTGGTCTATGGTCATTTTTAGTCGAAGAATCGTTTAGAGACAGAGAGTTTAGATATCTATGGAATAGGATTTCCGTGATGGCTGTATGATCATTTTTTGCGAGAAGGCGGAACAGAAACATGAAAATTGGTCTCGATCCGTAAGAATTAATAAACCGTATGGCGTGTCTTTCTGAGAGTTGCTGAGCCGAGAATCCTTCTCTCGCAGCCGGCGCAGACGATGAAGAAGGCTGCCTAAAGATTTCTAGGTCTTGTTTTCCTAGATTTACTGGTAAGAACCACGCACGTGGCTTCTGTTCTTTTTCTCTAGAGTTTAAAGTTCTTGTGTCTGATTAGGAGGATATTGTTACAGGTTCTGGCTTTTATTGAATAGCCTAGAAGTGATGCCGATAGATGATGCGTTTGGTGTGTGCTGAACTTTGATTCGGCGAAGTGCGGACAGCGTGGTCACACGTTGTAGAGGTAGACCACACACATTCCAATCTCGTTCGAAGAAGCCTATCAAGGCATATACGTCGTTCATTCTTATCTGTCCTTGTCCAATGTCTTCCCCATAGGATGCGTTAGTCGTGTGGTATTTCATGCTCTTTCTTGAAATACCGACGCCAAGGGGCTTTGTTCTGCTAACTAGTAACTAGAGAATCGGGTACCTAGCTAGAGAAGAAGGTAACTTGTGAATAGGATACCTAACTAGGAAAGGAGGTAGCTGGAGAATAAGGCTATTTTTCTCTGCATTGACTAGAATAACTAGATATTATTATTTGCTTCAAAGTCAACGCTCAAATCAATTGAGGTTGCCCAACGTGCAATATTAAAGGTAAGCACCTTTAAACCAATACTTTTCTCGACTGCGTCACTTTATCAATTATATGGAGTACTAACAGTGAGACAATTATTTACAATAAAAATAATCATAATGCAACACTCACAAATAATTTAAAACCCCCAGATGTTGAATAAACGCAAAAATTACACGGTTTACACAACTAAGTTCTTCCAACACAAAATGTATAAATTCATTCGGCCCGTTTATTTATAACAAAATTAATAAACTCCTAAACATATATCCTCTCAAAACAGATTGTTGCAAGAGAAAAGTATTGGAATACCTACATAGTCTCACTTATGCTACACTAAATTACTGTAAATTATTGTACTTTAGTTTTAATTTATTTTATTTGCCCTTATTTATGTATAAATTAATAAAATGTATATTTAAAGCAGTTTTGAACTTGCAAGCTTTCAAATGTATATTTTTAAGGAAGAGCGCTGTTGTCTGAGATACAGATATTAAGTTATCTAGTTCAGACACAGACGTCTTGTGGAAAGTTTTGCTAACTTAGTCTCATAAAAATTGTTTGACATTGTATGTAATTTGAATAAATTATTAATTATGATGAAACTGAGCAGCTTCTAGCTGTGTCAAGACTCAAGATAGGTAGCAATAATACACATATTTTTATTATTATATTTACAAAACCGTATCTCAGTCATTAACATGTACACTCATAAACTGCCACATATCACACTCACACCTAACTATAGACACACCCTCTCACACTCACTCATTCACTTAACATAACACACAAAGAGAGGATCAGACCACTTTTACAAAGCCTTATAAGAGTACATAATTTCCAATTTTTATTGTAAAATGCTAGCATTTAAGAAACCTTATCTGAAGTAACTCGAGGGGGTTGGCGCTGTAAGCCAAAATACAGGTTCCCCCTAGTTCGGCTCCAGATGCTAAAACTTTTGTGTACATAATTACTGTTCATAGCACTTATTTGTAATTTATAATAAGTACTTTTTGTGTAAGAAATAAAATTATTATAATTATTATTATTATATTGTTTCCTTTATTTCTGTCTAGGTTGAATTTATAGGCATTGAGAGAGAGAGAGAGAGTGAACCTCATAGTAGTCACTTATGAATAGAAAGACCAGGTAATTGAGTGGTTGTTATAATTTACAGTGTATGTTGTGTCTCGAGGTTTAAGCCATGGTATTTTCTGCATCGAGCACAACTATTATATTTATGTACTAATACGATTGAGCTAAGGGTTACTAGCAGTTCACCTCACGTTCCCATTACAAACGTCCCTGAGATTGTATACATTTCTCATGTTCATTTTCTCGTTCGCCTTGGTACGGAGACAGGGTGAACGAGCAGTGAGTATTGCAGGGTTATAAGGAATTTAGTTACATGTATATTTGAAGTAAGTACCTGTCTAAATGTTAATTATCAATAAACTTTGTATCGTATAGCATGTTACTTGTTTGATTTGTATTTCCCTGTTTTTTTTTTTTATATACCCTACAAATTTACTATAATAGCACGTGTAGGAGGTTTCATACCCTTCAATTAACAACCACGTTACAAGTTTTTCTTTCCTAAAAAAATGGCGGCGCTAAAAAGCTGTGATTTACACCCGGAAATTTTGAAAACAAATAAGAATATGTGGAGAAACTGTGATCCCGTATATCGTAAGACTGACATAGCTAGACGGGCTTGCGGCAGATCGATGAGAAAATGGCAAGACGCACTGGATGGTTTCCTGGTGAATTGGTGTGAAGAAGTACAGCTAAAAGAGAAGTGAAAGGAATGGGGAGACCTTTTCCTAGGAGTAGGAGAGTTCAGGCTTACAAAAAAAAGTGGAAAAGGAATATGGAGGACTTTTCCCGGCCGTGTGGCATAACAGGCTTATTAGATAAGATTAGAAGAACATGGCAAAATTATTGTAATGTCTCTGGTCAATGCTTCTATAAGTTTGTAGACAATAATAGTTTGCAAACCATTTTGTTTTCATCTTGATGCTACCCCGAGCCTTTGCTGCCTGGAGACCAGAATTTCGTTTCTGTTTTATTGTATTTTCTGCTTCAGGTGACGGCGTTACCACAGTCAATTTTAGATGGGCATTATTTTTCCTTAAAACAATTCTTAGTTACTTATCAGAAAAATAATGAAAACAATAAAAAAATCGTTCATCTAAAATTCTATTAAAACCATGTTTACAGTCCAATGAAGTAAAATGATTTTGGTTTACGGTGATTTTCATCATCTTCATCATCATCATCATCATTTATTGCATTCATGTAGTTTAAAAGTTGTTACAAGTATATAGGTTTCATACATGAACCCTGCTAGGGCACAGCAATAATTAAATTATTTTTTTGCTATTATTTCATTATTTTTATGGTGAGTGATTCTTGAGCTCATTCATAGTAGTATTCTTATTATACAGGGTGTAACGGAAAGGTGTGGTCATATTTTAAGATCCGGTTCTGCCCATGGAAATGAACAACTTTCTATAAAAAAAAAATTGAAATTTCCCAAAAAAAAAAAATTCACTTTCCATACAAAGTTATCATTAGCTTATCAATATTTGTATAGGAGGTAAAAAAAAGTTGATTTTTTGAAAAATCGGGCATAGATTTCCCGTCACAACACTTTATTCGTAATTATTCTAAGTCCAAAACTACTAGATATTAAATGTCAAAAGTCTAACACTTGATAATTCACTAATAGTTGATCTTCAAAATTCAATGAGAAATTCACAAGTCTTCAAAATAATCACTGGTATTGTATAACGCACAGTTTTGTCTGCCAAACCTCTCCAAGCACGTCGCTGCTGCAGGTGCTCTATTTTGCTTGATGTCACTGCTGAGTGTGTCGTCACTCTTAATGCCGTTGTTGTCTCGTCGCTCTATGGTCTCTGCTGATGTCACAGTTTTCAATACTGGTGGCACCCTCTGGTGGAGACGGCCGCAAACCTCGTTTTGCTGCGCTTCTGTACACCGCTGATCACCCCCCACACACACACACACACACACCGGGGATTTTACAGGCACTTCAGGGCGATCCACCTATGGTTTCTATGCCTCACCACGCGACACAAAAACTGTTACACTTCACTTGTCGACGCGATTTCACTTTCGCTATCCGACTCGGTAGGACCAAAATGTTCAGCACTCGTCAACTGCCCGAGGAATTTCGTTTAAATAAAACAATTTGTTCCAAGCAAGTACCAAAAAATATATATATATTTTTTTTTTTTTTTTTGTGGGACTTCTCGCAGGTCAGCCTCTGAGGCTGTCGTCTGCTTAACCGGGCTTGCCTGTGTAGGCTTTAATATATTAAAGCCTCCAGCCAGGACTTATTAAAACTTACAAACTAAGTGACCACGCTAAGGGCACTCCCTGCGGAGTACGGGCCTCGGCTTAGGGCGTCACTGGGGGGCAGCAAGGGAAGGCTGAATCTGGTTTCCATTAATTGGGGAGTTTATTGGCTCAGCGGCACGTGCTGGCGAGAGACGGGGAGGGCAATGACTTAGATTTTGCGACGGGCCTCGCCGGCGAGGTCGGAAAATCGGCGGTCTGTAGTGTTTTCTGATAGTGCTGGTTTCCCTACGGCTCTCTTGGAGCAGGGTTGTGGCGTCATCAGGGACTAAGAGGGTATGCCGGGGGCGGCGAATCCTAGAAATTTGGGAGAGAACGTATCGAGTAGCCGATGCGATAAGGGGGTTACGATGCTTAGCAGCAGTTTCAAGGAAGCGCTTGGTGGAGCGTTTCATGAACTGCTGCAAGGTGGGGATTTTGAGGTCAACATGCAGCTCCTCATTCCTCACAAAGTAGGGGGCATCCACCACCTTGCGGAGAAAGCGGTGCTGCAGTGTCGACATCTTGTGGAGGTGACGGGGCTTGGCATGTGCGAACACTGGGCAAGCATAGGTCATGATTGGTCGGATGACCGCGGTGTAGGTACGCAATTTGCACTTGAGTGACAATTTGCTTTTACCATTTAGGAGGAAGTGGAGTCTACCTTGAGCAAAGGCGGCCCGCGAGCGAGCTTGCTTTATGTGCTCGACGAAGGTGAGATGCTGGTCTAGGATTACGCCTAGGTACTTGGCCTGCTTCTCCCAAGGGATCGGCCTGCCGTACATGGTGATCGGACGAGGGGGTCTGACCGTATGTCGCGGTCTAGAGTAGAGGACTGCCTGACTTTTCTCAGGGTTGACCTCAATTCTCCATTTCCGGAACCACTGGCCCAGCTGGGTAGTGTAGGTTTGGAGATTGAGGCCTATCTGAGCGGGTGAACGACCGAGTAGAAGATGGCCGTGTCGTCAGCGAATAATGCTAACTGGGCCTTTTTGGGTTTAGGGATATCGCTAGTGAACAGCGTGAAGGCTAGGGGGGATACCACAGAGCCCTGGGGGACACCAGACTTTATAGGATGGGGGGAGGATAGAGCGCCCTCTACGCGATAGCGAAAGGTGCGATCCGACAGGTAGTCTCGCAAGATGAGTATGAGACGATCTGGCACACCTAGTTGAAACAGCTTATAAATTAAGCCATTGTGCCAGACTTTGTCGAACGCTTTCGCTATATCGAAGTACAAGACACTGGTCGAGTATTTACGCTGGAACCCAGCGCTCATATGCTCGACCATTCGGTATACTTGTTGGACGCACGAGTGTTCGGAGCGGAATCCGAATTGCTCGTTGGGAATGAGACTCTTAGCCTCAGCAAAATCTTTGAGTCGCTTATGAATAAGCTTCTCGTAAATCTTGCCGAGGACATTGAGTAAACTAATGGGGCGGTAGCTAGTGGGGTCGGATTTTGGCTTGCCTGGCTTTGGAATACCAATGACAGTGGCCTGTTTCCACGCTTGAGGGAACATATTATTACTTAAGGCGCCATTGAAGATGGCGGTCAAAAGCATAATAAGTTGGGCTGGGAATAGTTTTATAGCTCTGTTGGATATTCCATCAGAGCCTGGGGCTTTTCTGGGTTGAAGTTTCCTGATGACGTCTTCTACCTCTTCGGGAGTGACGGGGGGTAGCGGGTCATCAGGATCTTCGACCGGCCGGGAGGGAAGCTCTCCTTTCGACCTCAGCATCTACCATGTCTAGGTGAGCCTGGTCTACTGGTTGAGAGCTGGGAGAGCATTGGGACTCTAGACTGTCGGCCAGGCATTCCGCCTTTTCGTCATTATCAAAAGCGACACTCTTGTCAGGACGAATGAGAGGAGGCATTGAAGCCTCAGACTTGGAACGTAGCTTTCTTTGGAGGTTCTAGAAAGCCAGGTGGTTGGGCTCGAGTTCACTCAGCGTCTTTTCCCAGTTCGCAGAATGATGCTCAGCAGTACGTCTCTTTACAGCACGCTGTAAGTGACGCATGTGAACCTTGTTTGCGTGACAGGGAAAATTGCTATATGCACGAATGGCAGCGTTCTTCTCAGTTATCAGACTCCATACATCCGCTGGGAGTTTCCAGCGACGGTCCTCCGTCACTGGCACCTCTCTTGAACAGTCGTTCAAGACGGTTCGCACGTGATCCGTAAGCGAGTCGATCGCCGCTAACGTGTCAGCGACTGAGCTTATGTGGTCTGGGATAGAGTCCAAGTGAGCCGACGTGGTAGATTTCAGACTTTCGCTTACTTTCTTCCAGTCGGTGATTACTTGGGTGGGGGGGGGGGAGAATAATATATTTCTATAAAAATACCTTATACTACTGGCGGAGAATCTTAACACCGCGATTCAGCGAGATACTCAAATGGTACAACGCCATCTATTGAGCGTAGCGGTAACTCACGATCGAACACCAGGGTTTTTTCATTGCTGATGCTTTGCCACCCTTTTCCCACCCCAAACTCTGGGCTTCTGGTTCCCTCACTTACCATTCGAAGTGGAGCAACATAATGTTAGTACTTCACGTTGGTATTTCGTAAAAACGTGGTACCTCCCCGGTCAAGTCAACCCAATTACGAGCTACAGTCAGCTATTGAGTAAAACGAAGCTCTACGGACAAAAATAAGGTTTTATATTATTTGCGAAGGGATGAGGATTACACTGATTAATGAAGCTATTATTTGAACGAATGAATTGTTTTAATAAATAAATTAAAAATATGTAGGAAAGACGGACAATATAAACAAAGTACAATTAGACGGTCTTATCGCTAACAAGTGGTCTCGGTTTTGAAGCCCGGGGAACTTTTATCAACTTATTACTATGCATTACTGCATCTAATGGGAAATTGACGCTAGATTCACGATCTGTTAGTTTAAACTAAGGTAAAATATATTTTTGACTAAAAAAAAAACAAAGTAGAATCAATTAATATACTGTCTGAAAAAAAACAGTATATGAATTAATTCTACTTTTCCCTATGCACGTCTTCCTGACTATAACGTTCTATTGTATCCATTATCATCCGGTAACCATAATAACCTACACATACATAGTATGGGAACAATAAAAATAAGAACGAGTTATTTTCGATACTGAATTTTAATAACAAGGAATATGTATGTTTGGTTTATAATAAATTTTATTTGACACGCCTACAGGTAAGATTACGTTTTTATTGACATGTGTGTTTAATTCTAAGATCGTACAACACCTAGGCAGGCGCCCATTGCCCCACTGGTCATGTCCTTTGGTGATAATGTTTATTATAACGTATACTTTACTAACAAATACCAATATTTGGTACGGAACCTTTAATGTGCGACATCCGATACGCACTTGGCCAGTTTTTAATTTTTTTTTTATGTTTGCCTTACAAAAACATTTAGTTCTTATTAAAAAATTCGTGAATGTTTAATCGGAAAACGAAGAAAATAATGAAATCAATAAATGTTATCATTAAACTAAGATTTCATTATACTCGTACCATGTCACAGTCCATCGAAGTACAATTATTTGGTTTTACAATGATTCTACAATGGCTGTGATGTTCAATCTTTTGTTATTTTTAAATATTTTCTATGGTGAGTAGGTACTCTTTATATATCTACTAATATGATTTGTTTGCACGTAAAGAAGAAGGTGGTGAAACAGTACCCAGACGGCCAATCGGACAAATTGGCGGTGATAATTCCAAATTTCGTAAAGAAATTAGAAAGCACCTGTCGATTTTCTGCGCTCACCCCAGCGCCTACAGTTGAGAATCTAACAGTGCAATGTAAAACGCTTACATACATACAAAAAAATGCTCGTAGCTAAAGTAATAACAGCAGCACGGGTCGATCCATCAAGTTTAAAGCTACGCTTGCCGAGGTTGGTCCATAGATGGGTGATCATATTTACATACCGAGACTCTTCGCTCCATGTAAAATACTGCTATTCAGCTGAACCCGGTTTAGACTGGAAGCCGACCCTAAAATAGTTGGGAAAAGGGCAAAAATGCCTGAAATGGACAGAAACCACTAGTAGTCCGAAATTCTATTTAGAATAAAATATGTATCATTAAATCATGCAGTTCCCTTAGCTAGGTTAAAAATATAACGATCATTAAAATATTAAACTTGATATCCGCCATATTTTTATTGGAGGTGGTTTCTGCTTGACATGAGTAAGTGAACTGACTGTTTGACATTGCTGCATTTCTTGTTTTTAACCGACTTTCGAAAAAGGAGGAGGTTCTATGTTCGACTGTATGTATGTTTTTTTTTATGTATGTCCGCCGATTTCTCCGTCAGTTGTGATCCGATTTTCAAAAATCTTTTTTTATTTGAAATAATATACTCTCGAGGTGGTTCCATATAAATTTTATCAATATTGTTTCAGCGCTTTTTGAGAAACTGAATAAAAACCAAAAATACGTATACCTCGATGACGTTTTGGTATTCTCCAAATGTGTAAATTCCACGTTCCATGTTATTGGGGTTTTTAGTTCTAAGGTATAACAACTAAAAAGTGAAAAATCAAATCAAATCAAATCTAAAAAGTCAAATAACGAAGAAGTACGAGTAAAATGCAAACACCGACTTCCGAAATTAAAGTTATTTTGTTAATTTTTAGTGTTTTTTTTTTTGGAAGTCGGTTGTTTTTTTTTTTTTGTAAAAAAGTTTTTTTTATTGTTTACTTGATTCAATGTTTTGCGTTCATGACTTGAGTTACAGATGGCTTTTTAAGATATTTAACGACGACTATTGCCATTTTTTAAGGGTTATTAAAAAATAGCCACAGTCGTCGAATTTATTGGGAAATTTTGGTTTTACTTAAAATAAAAATAAAAAATCTAGTGTCCAGATTCGAAGTAGGAATCGGAATGAACGAGCTTCATTGTCACGTAGGCTACCGCGCCGCGCGTAGCTTACACGTGCCGCACAGTCAGCGTTTCCCTCTCGATATAGGTATAAGGCCGGCGCGTAACAGGTGCTTGGTGATTGTATGTATGCCGTGATGGGGCTGATGTGAAAGGAAAAAATCGATTACTCTCACTGAAATGAGTACCTTTCCTTATAGCGAATAAAGTTCAGTATGTATCGCGATTGTGTCTCGGTGTAACCTGATTTTTAGTAGCAAACTGCATAACCTTCTGCTGTTGTTGCATTATTACTTTCTCAAATTACTGTTACTACTGATATACCAAAAATATCTTGTTTCAGTGACTCATAGTCTAAGAAGAATTAAGGATGGCCAAGAGGTGTCTACAGACAAAAGATACGTGGTAAGTGATCAAAAAGCCTGTTTAAAATATTGAATGGATTTGCGTGAAAGTGCTCACAAGGGTACCTGGTAATAAAAAATATACTTATTTGTCACACATAATGTTCAAACTTATATTAAGTTTTTAACAAAACATTATGTGCCTCACAGCTGCGCCAAATAAGTCCTAGGCACTTTTTCTTATTAAACTTTTCGAGTTCAGTATGGCCAGAGTTTTGGCCTATACTGCAGGCTAAGTTTAGCGATAGCGCCTCATAAAACTGAGGCGCTGTGGTTCTATAATAAACTGCAGAGGAGTAGAGAACCGTCCAGCTTGTCAGTGACCGTTGGAAATACGCAAGTCCAGATCTTGTTGAAAGAAGCATCTTGGCCTAAACTCTGTATGGTCGGTGGGGTCGACGAGAATTTCGAGCGCCTTGTCCCTCGTGTTGGTAGGGTAGTGGGTGCTTTGTACAGACTGCTCCCTGATCTCGGAGGTCCACGTCGCATCGATGGTTTGGACATGTTTGCTCAAACTGACTGTCTGTCGTCCGACGCTATAGGACTAAAGCAAGCAGCCTGTAGCGGGAAATGGCTATTCGCATCATACGTGAATACCAAACGGTATCTTTTGAGGCCATATACCCTCTTGGCACGCTTACCACCGCTGGACATCCTGGCGGATATGGACGCGGGGGCATATAACTGGATTCGTTTCTATGTTGCGTTTGTTACAAAGAGGATAAGATATTTGTAACAAACGCAACATTTCTTATTTAGCGAATTTTTATTCAATAAGGGCGTCACTTATGGGGAGGTAGGCCGCGCGGTGGAAGCGCCAGGGTAGCCCGCGAAATTCAAATTTTCTTACGTTTCTTGCAATTTGCAGGTCAGTGTCAGGTTGTATCTTGGTATTAAAATCAAGAAAATTAAAATTTTGCGGGCTACCCTGGAGCTGTCACTTTAAGGCTCAGGCGGCTGGACCGGCGACACGCGCTCGTACGGTGGCGTGAGTGGTTACAGCAGCCGCAGCTTTCGCGCAAGCGCATCGTCGAAGCAGTCCTATACCACACTGTGAAGCCTTGCTTAAGGCGTAACTGCCAATGACCTTGAGTGGTTAGCTTACGTGTTCTGTGCTGAGCTCACATGACGCGTCGTACGTCCACCCAGTAATAGGACTCGCCGAATCAAGGAGCGCTGTCCGACATTAAACGCATTATACATTTATTATACATAAAACAACAGGTATTATAATAAAACACGTATACTAAAATATAAATAATTAAATTATCTTTAAAGTAACCTAAACTTATACAATCTGTTAAACTCCGAGATACGAGTACTACTGACTACACACACAAAATACGCACTTACGCACGCCCAGTAAAAATGTTATGGGCCTGGAATTTTGCCAAAGGTCTCTAAATGCAAAGCAATAAATGGTATGGTAATGGATTTCATAAAAATACGTTTTACATTTTTTGCGTGATTCTCACTTATTTATTCCCGTTAGACATAAATTAAAAAATTAATTACACTATGTTATAAAAACATAATTTCAAATATTCACATATCAAATTACGACGAAAATTGTCTAGAGTAACATATATTTTTTTCAACGAAATAAAACTAGTCGTTTAGACGTGATGTGCAATTAAAAACTATTAGAAGTCGTGTAACTGACCGTACTCACCGGGTACGGTTGCTTCGGTGAATACCTGAATAGAATTGGGCGTTAGGTCACCGGAAATTGCTAGATTCTGCACAGCACACAAAGAGTGTCCTACGTGGGCCTCTGAGCGGCTGGTCTTGGTCGCTAGGATCGGGCGAGACTAGTCTCTGCCTGCGGTAGTGAGGGCTATGCTGACGGAGATAGAAAACTGGAGGATAGTTGTTGTGTCCTTCTGATAGTCTTTCGTTATACTCGGAGCAGTGCGGGATCGTGAGACGGTCTATACAAAAACAAAGTACTTTTTCTTGGATTAATTTCGGCTTTACGCGTATTTAATTTAACTGGTAAAAACTACTATGACTTAATATGTTTGCAGGTATATTTGGTTAAGGCGCCGCATTCTGTTAGAATATATGACGAATGGTTGTGTGGCGGAGCACTAGTTTCTACTTTGTTCATAGTCACATCAGCAGCCTGTGTTACTGACGTTGAATATATGTACGCCATAGCAGGATACAAGGAATACGTCACGGACTCAATGATTGAAGAAAATAAATGTACAAAAGAAAAAAAAAAGAAAGTAGTATACACATGTGTTCCTATGAGTAAGTAGTACCTAATCGAAGAAATTTGAGAGCCAACAAAAAAAGGTATTAAATGTAACTGACAAAATTTTATTTCTTGTTTTTCAGAATACGAGTTAGATTTTCATAAGACGGAAAAATGGTCATTTATAGATATAGCTTTGGTGAAGGTAGAATCGCCGTATGACTTCAATGATGATTCGTTCAAAACATTGTGTTCCTATATACCAACTGTGATACCTATTAACTATGAAAACAGATTTCAAAACCCCGGTACCGATGTTTTGGTATACGGTTGGGGACATAAAGAAATTTGGCGACAGGTGAGAATTAAAAGTGCTTATTAAATTTATGTTTGAGCTGGCAGTGGGCCGAAAGATTCTGGAGCAGCGACCGCGTACCGGAAGACGCAGCGTTTGAAGGTATCCCATATACAAAAAGTACTCTGTGAGGTATCCCACAAGGTGGAAAATTTTCTGGATTCAAGACACACAGGACTGGTCGATATGGCGACTATTGGAAGAGGCCTATCTCCAGCAGTGGATAACTTTCGAGTGAAACGATGATTGTTGACATAGATACGAGTACCTCTAACAGGAACGAATCTCACTAACTCTTTATCTATATACAGTTTTATGCTAATTCGAAAAAAAAAAAACATATAATCCAAAACACTAAATACTAAAAAGTCACATTGGTCATAAACGTCCTGTTATCCTATACATATATGTACTTCATTCTCCTGCCCTAATCCCAATTTATTTGGGGTCGGCGTAACATGTCTTTTTGGCGACTATTGGAAGAGGCCTATCTCCAGCAGTGGATAACTTTCGAGTGAAACGATGATTGTTGACATAGATACGAGTACCTATAGCAGGAACGAATCTCACTAACTCTACTAAAAAGTCACATTGGTCATAAACGTCCTGTTATCCTATACATATACAGAGTGGTGATGACAATACGACAATAAATTAAACCTCGCATACCTCAAGACGTTCTCAGTCTACATACAAAAAATCATTTGAATATATCCAGTAGTTTAGTCACAGGAAATTATTTTTCATTTTTAACATTTGCTACATGATGTATCTGATAATAGGGAAACACTGTCAGGTTAACGACCCACATCGGTATAAACATCAAAACATTAAAGTCACGTTGCCAACTCGCTACTACACTTTCGCCAAATTAGTATTTTCATCTGATTTAGTGAAAATTATACCTTAATTCTGAGTAATAAGAGTCATAAAGCGTGTCATCAAAGTTGGATAAGAAAGTAACGAATGCGGAAATTGCAATGCACTCATAATATTAATAGAACATTTAGTGTGTACGAAAGAGATAAATCTAGTTTCGTTTGTTACTTCGCTTTCTTGAAGAAATTTGCTACTACTTTTACTTTAGCTTAGTGTGTCGCCGCGGTCCTGTGAAGAGTCACGCGTCCTCGTTTTGTTTGTAGGAGCCGCTAACTTTCGTATAGGTACTTCCCCGCCGCTCGTGTTTAAATTTGTAAATTCATTTACGACGGTATTAGTGCGAAATTGGACGCTTTATTTTGGTGACAGGACACGTAACGTTTTAATAGGTATTTAGTTAAACAGTGAGTGAATTGTGCGAAATTAGACGCTTAGTTTTTATTGTTTTCGTGTTTTTTTTTAACGCAAACCCAACGTGTAGTTCGCGAAGGGCAGGTCAGGTGTTGACCATACAACTATTCTTAAAGTTTTAAAACGTGACAAACGGAAGCCGTATAAATACAAGAAATTGCATGCATTGTTACCTAGAGACAAACCAGTTAGGGAAAACTTTTGTCGCTGGATTGAAAATAAACATTTCGAGAATCCGGATTTCTTGTACAATGTGATGTGGACTGATTTAAGTACATTTACAAGGAACGGTTTATGGAACAGACAGAATCTTCGTTACTGGAGCCGCGTGAATCCGCGTCTAGGACGGGAGACTTCGCACCAGTACAGACTTGTTGTCAATGTTTGGGCTGTGCTAAATAATCTGTGATTCAGTGTAATTTTACTGAGCATTAATCCATAATTAAAAGCTAAAAAATCAAGTCGCTACAGGACCGCGCGTTGTTGCCGCTCTTACGACAGGTTAGTGAACTCATATTTATAAATGGTGTTCTATTTCGTTTCTAGTTTTATGCCATTTAGTTTGTTTGAAAATTTTATTTTTTTATTTTCGATGTTAGGACATTTTTGATAGCTTAAACTTAATCTTATAAACTAGTATTGTCCGTGTTTTCATTTATTGTCGTATTGTCTTCTCCACACTGTATGTACTTCATTCTCCTGCCCTTATCCCAATTTATTTGGGGTCGGCGCAACATGTCTTTTTCTTCCATACTCCTCTATTAGTCGTCATCTCTGTAGCCACCCTCTTTTTACCCATATCCTCTTTCACACAGTCCAACCATCGTTTCTTTGGCCTTCCTCTACTCTTATAGCCATCCACATCCATACACAAGACTTTCCTCACGACATTTTCTTCATTCCTCCGCATCACATGCCCATATATATGACAACCGATTTCCACACAACTTTTCAGTTAGCGGTGCCACTTTCAGACTTCCTCTTATATACTCATTCCTAATTCTATCCATGCGCGTAACACCACACATCGCTCTTAGCATTCTCATCTCAGCTACATGCAATTGCTTTTCATTCATTCCTTTTGTGGCCCAACATTCTGAACCATACAAGACAGCAGGTCTGACCATTGTTTTATAAATCTTCCCCTTAAGTTTTAGGGGAATGTGGGAGTCACAGATAGTCCCGGTGACCTGCCGCCATTTCATCCATACAGTGTTAATTCTGTGCTTAACAGTCCGATCTATTTCGCCATCACTTTGCACGAGTGAACCGAGATACCGAAAATCGGAGCAGACTGGGAGAAGCGCGCCATCTAGCACTACAGCTTCAGAACTGGAGAGACAGCCGAAATCGCAGAACATGTATTCAGTTTTGGTTTTGCTGATTTTCAAGCCAACTTTCTCCAGCTTCTTCTGCCAATTCTCCAATCTGCTCTGGATCTCAGGTCCATCTTCACCAACCAGAACAATGTCGTCGGCAAACAGCATGCACCAGAGTGCCTCTTCTTGTATTTCCGACGTAAGAGCGTCCATAATCAACAGGAAGAGGTAAGGACTTAAAGCCGACCCTTGATGTACGCCTACAGCCACACTGAACTCATCGGTGTGGCCAGCAGCCGACCGGACGTAGGTACTAGATTGTCTGTACAT
This sequence comes from Polia nebulosa, assembly GCA_951329385.1. NCBI lineage: Eukaryota > Metazoa > Arthropoda > Insecta > Lepidoptera > Noctuidae > Polia > Polia nebulosa. The sequence goes on along the minus strand of OX589610.1, from coordinate 15,236,136 downwards.
AGCACGAATCAACTCAACATACTTCCCAGGCAAACCTTTCTCTTTCAAGGTCCACTACAACACATTCCGAGGTACCCTATCATACGCTTTCTCAAGATCAATGAACACCATGTGCAAGTTCTTGTGCACACGTCTGTACTTCTCGCACAATTGACGGAGAGCGAAGGTGGCGTCCATTGTCCCTCGACCTGGCATAAACCCAAATTGGTTCGGGGTAATCTCACTCTCCTCTCGCAATCTTTTCTCTAACACTTTCTCCCATACTTTCATAGTATGCGACATGAGCTTTATCCCTCGATAGTTGTTGCAGTCCTGTACATCTCGTTTATTCTTAAAGATGGGCACTAGCGAACTATTGCACCATTCTTGTGGGATCACTTCTTCATACAATAAACTTATTAAAGAATAAAGTCAGCCACATACATCCATCCTCTTTTAAACACTTCCATACTTCTACTGGTATGTCATCAAGGCCCATAGCCTTTCCATTTTTCATACATTGAACTGCCTTTCTTACTTCATCCGTTCTAATTTCTCTCACCAAACCCACATTTACTTGTACCTCTTTGAGCACACTATTCCATTCATTCTCTTCATTCATCAACTTCTCAAAATAAACCTTACATCGCTCTTTTATTTCGTCATCTTTCGACAAGACTTTACCGAGTTCATCTTTCATACATTTTATGTGCATTATATCCCTCGTTCTCCTTTCTTTTAATTTTGTAATCCAGTAGAGCTCCTTCTGGCCTCTAGGGCTGTCCAGTAAATCATATAAATTTTTTGCTGCGCCTTAGCCCTGGAAACTGTCACCGCCTTTTTTGCCTTTCTCTTCCATTCTTTATAAATTTTCTTTTTCTCTTCTTTCAAATTATCATTTCCGGTTTCTACATTCTGCCATATTTAAAAGAAATTTTCTTTTCTTTTAGCATCTTGTGCACATCTTCATTCCACTACCATGTATCCTTTTTTATCATGCCTTTACCTTGCGATTCCCCAAACACATCTTTTGCTACTCGCCTTATACCATCCGCCATCTCTTTCCAACATTCATCCACAGATTTTTCTTCCATATCTTTCATTTCTATCATTTTATCTACCACTTAACACACTCCTCATTTTCTATCATACGCCATCTGATTTTGGGTGAGGGTCGTTCTTTGTTCCTACTAGACGAGACACTGACTGTTACGTCCATCATTATGAGCCTGTGTTGAGAGACTAAGCCTTCGCCTGTCAACACTTTACAGTTTTTGACTATTTCGTCTCACCAAGATAAAGTCAATTTGGGTCGCGTGCTGGCCACTTTTGTAAGTGATCAGGTGTTCGTCTTTCTTTTTGAACCAGGTGTTAGTTATTGCCAGGTCAAAAGCCGAAGCAGCTTGCAGCAATGTTTCGCCATCAGTATTACGGTCTCCGTACCCCCAACTACCATGCACTCTCTCATAACCGTACTTCAGACTTCCTACATGCCCATTAAAATCACCCCCCCACAAACACCTGTTCACTCTCCTGTACATTCACCATCACACAATCGAAGTCCTTCCAAAACTTCTCTTTTACACTATCCTCACATCCTGATTGGGGTGCATACGCACTAATAACATTTACTATCATACTCTCCACAACCACTTTAATAGCTATTACTCTATCACTTACTCTTTTAACATCCAACACACATTCTTTTAACTCACTACCCAAAACTATGCCCACACCATTCCGTTTGCCATCACTTCCACAGTAATAAAACTTATATCCTTCTCCTAATTCTCTTGCTTTTGCACCCTTCCATTTCGTTTCTTGCAAACACGCTATATTTATCCGTCGCCTTTTTAAAACATCTGCTAACTCTCTTCCTTTTCCAGTCATAGTACCTATGTTCCAGCTCGCACACCTCAATCTTAATTCTCTCACTCTCCGAGCTTGCGTGTTACGTCGCACCCGCCCGTCCTGGTGCGACAACCCTTGTCCATTTCCCACAGGAGCCGGGTGCTGCCCCTGCGCGTCGCCTGTAGGGTACGCCCTAGCCCTATAGCACATCATATTTTTCCAGACCATGTTGCAAAAAGGTTTTGGCAGAAGTTTTATAGCCGGCCGGCTGCCTGACGCCAACCCTCCTTGGGAATGCTGTTGTTGGTGGTTTACCCGCCACCGCGCGGGTGGCCCAAGGTGCTTTAGTAGTATGCACTAGGGCTCAAGCTCCCTTAGTCACCTCTTACGACACCCACGGGAAGTGATGGGATGGTACTATTCTTTTACGTCTGACACCATACTATACATTTATGTACTTATACAAATTTAAAACTCTGCTATCACACTTTAATATTATGTATGCAAAAATTTGTGAGTGTGTGTTTGTATGTTTATTTGTTAGTTCTTCACGCTCAAAGGGCTTGACCGATTTGAATGAAATTTTGTATGTAGATAGCTTGTACCCTGGATTAACACATAGGTTTTTTATTCCGGTCTACGCGGGTGAAATCGCGGGGCGCAGTTAGTATACATAATTATATGAAACGGTACAATGACTACTGAGAGGCCGACTAATAGACAAATAAGGAAGAAGAAAACATGTTGCGCTGACTCATAATGAAAGGATAAGATAAGATCTTATATTGTTCTCTCTCTGATTGATCGTATGAGTAATTGTTATCTCACCAGGGCAGGTTGGTCTAGGATATGTGTGTTCCCCCCGGATGTGTCCCCACGTTGTCGTCGTGGTGGGGCTTGCGTGTCTCAATGATCTTTGGGGCTCTGCCGGTAGAGTTACTCATGCCGGAAAGGTCCAAAGTGAGAGACCAGACTAAGAGGGACACCAGGAGGGGTCGCTCCTGATCGACCGACGGTTGTCGATTGACATGGATGCGACTATGTCGCAGCGGTGCAGGCGCACCAATGCGGCGGGCGTTCCTCTCTAATAGGGAAATCCCTCTAGGAGAGAACTTTCGACGGGTTCCCTGAGTCGGGTTAGCCGGACAGCGAACGGAGGCATGTCTAATGCCGCCGTCGAGGGCTTGACTTAACCGCCTGGCCCAGAGGAAGGACACCTCTAAGATAGAAAACCACCCAATCCTAAGTTTCGAGGCGTGGCGAGGGGATGAATGGCTGGAGGGAGTCCAGTCGTTAGCGCCTCCCTTGTAGAGCACCTGCCGCACTCTACAGTATATTGGCTTACCCAGGTATAAAGGCTTTGCCTGGGTGGACTTTTATTTCCTATTATACTCGTGGGAACAAAAATGGAATTCAATAAAAACAAAAACTCTAAAACTGGACGTGATAAGGAGGTACCGCTTGCCAGCGACGGCAACAAGAGCCGAGGAGGCTCCCGATCCTCGATAGAGGATCCAACTATGTCCGACCAGGACTCGCGTGGTCGCTCCAAATTTTGGAGAAAGCGACCGCACGACGAAGTTTTTTCGGACCGAGTGGGGTCGGTAGGTCTCTCCTCAAGTGAGGAGAACCTGCCGGCTGCAAAAGTGGCGACGGCGAGGAGAGGCCGTGGTCGCGCGGTGGCGGGCGGAGTTTGTGCTCCTATCGTCGTGATGTTCGGGGTCGCTTTAAGCGGCCCGATACGCCGGAAATCGGCGGGGAGAGTGACCCCGGGGTCTCTTCGGGGTCTCAATCGGCGAGCCGGGAGGAGCCACCGTCTCTCTCGTGGGCACGAAGGCAGATGCTAACACCGCGAAGCATGCCCAGAGCAGAGCGGTCGCGGCCGACGAAGTCGCTGCAATGGCCCGTCAGGCTCGAGAGCGGCGGGCTGCTCAGGCGGCTGCAGGCTCGAGCCTTACGGTAGAGGCCCTTAACCGCCAGGTGCTGGACGGCGTGGACGTGGTCCTGAAGGTTGCGAGCAAGTCCGGCAACCTCAAGGGCTCGTTCACCCGTGCCCTTAAAGAGGCGGCAGATGGGATCAGGGAGGCTGTGCAGAGCCTTCTTGATTGCACGACCTCGGAGGAGACGGCGAAGCTATGGGAGGAGAATAGCCGTCTCCGATCCGAACTGGAGGATCTCAAGCGGGAGTTTGCCGCTCAGAGGCAGCGGCAGGAAGCTCCCGCGACTACTGCCTCCCCCCTCCTCCTGCTACGTCATCGTCGGGCCCTGAACATGAGTCGCCACCTGCATCTGCACTTGCGATGTCGGATCTCGACATCGAGAGGGTGGCCCGTATCTGCATGATGCAGTGCGGTGGCATGGTGTCTGCCCGATTAGAGGCTCTGGAGTCAAGACTCCTCCCAGCCGAAACCCTCCGTCCACCGCTTGCGGCGGATAGGCGGAGGAAGGAGGAGTCCGCAAGGACGAAGTCCACGCAGGTGGGCAAAAAGCCTGCATAAGGGGCCAAAAAGCCCACGAAGGGGCCCAAGAAGCCCACGACAGGTGCTCCCGCACCCTCTCCCCAAAAAACCGCGCTCTCGGCGACAGCACCCCCGACCCAGGAGACCTGGACGACGGTGGTGAAAAGGAAGCGCAAAAAGAGGGCGGTGCGGCCAGCACATGTTAACGCGGTGGCACCTGCCGGCCCGGCACAGTCTGAAAAGAGATCAGCAGGACCCGAGGAGGCGGCGCGTAGTGTTCCACGCGCGCCCCCCTATTAGACGTCGCGGGGAGAGAACACCTCACTCTCCCCGCGGGCCAGAGGTGGCCCGCATAGGCGGGCCGGCGCTAGCCGGGGATCATGGAAGTCGTATTAGCTCTCACGATCCCCGGTCCAGGTGTGGGAAGGAACACCGGGGTGGTTTTTAGTCAGTAAGAGTCTGACAGACCCCTTCGCCTGCCAAGGCGAAGGATATCCATGAGGATTTTCCACCCGGCAACAAAAAAAAAAAAAAAGGATATGTGTGTTAGTTACACCTTTTCTTGTGCAGGGGGGTGGCGATATAGACCGAGACGTAACGCACAGGATCAACTCAGGATGAATAAAATGGCGACAGGTCACTGGAACAACTTGCGACCGACGGATGCCCCTTAAGTTAAAGGGAAAAATCTATAAGTCCGTGATTAGACCTGTCGACTGTATGGGTCAGAATGTTGGGTTGTGAAAAAGACGGATGAAAAAAGATTGGATGTGGCGGAGATGAGAATGTTGAGATGGATGTGTGAAGTAACGACAATGGATAAAGTGAGAAATTTGTACATTAGAGTTAGTTTAAAAGTGGCGCCATTTCACAGAAAAGTTGAAAGTGAACCGCTTATCTTGGTATGGTCATATGAAGAGGAGGGATGAAACATGTAATTAAAAGAGTTATGAATATAAATGTGGATGGATGGAGAGGGAGAGGGAGGCCAAAGAAAGGATAGATGGATTGTGTGAGGAGTGATATGAAAAAAAGGGAGTTAGTGATTGCGTGACGGCTAACAGGACAGAATGGAAGAAAAAAAAAACGGGTTGCGCCGACCCCAAGTCACATGGGATAATTGCAGGATTATGATGATGATGACTTTCCTATTAGTCGTCATCTGTGTAGTCACGCAAACAAAAACAATGTAAACATAAATTCACACATACTACCAAGACCAACCCGCATGCATGAAATAGAATATCCACCTACAATAAAAAAATCATGTTTTCAGGAAGGTGACCATGAGAATCATAATCAAGCGAATATGCAGTATGCTCGTTCTAAGATAATGGAAAAATCATCGTGCAAACAACATTATGAACAGTTCGCCGGCATGAGTGACGTAATAGACCAATACATGATATGTGCTTTAACGAAAGGCGAAATTAATGAAAAAGGAGAGTTTGTTGGCCCTCCGCCACCCAAATTGGATGGCTGTGTCCCTGAGTTCAAAAATGGTGAAATAGCACTGTCACAGAATATTACCGTGCCAGATGAAGTAAGTGTTAAAAAATAGAACAACACTCTTGTATTCCCCGTAGACAGAGTAATATACGTACACTCACATTTCGCCAGTTACGTATGTTTAGGTTACATCATAAGATAGGGTGAGCATATTGCTATCAATTCAGCACAAATTAGGACTCTGAACTGCTACTAAAAAATTCCAAATTAAAAATAAAACAACACTTTGCCCAACTCGGGAGTCGAACGTAAGAGCTACTGCGCAAAACTGTACTCGAGAAAACCACTTGGCTTGTGATCACTAAGCCTATGTGGCAATTTAACATCATAGTTGGCGGCCAGCACAAGTAGCGTGACACCATAGAAACGAAAAACGAAAAGACATATCGTCTTTATTGATTGATTGTAGAAATCTTTCTACGGTCCGATGTCATAAATGAAGAAAGGAAATGTAACGTTGGCAAACTAAAGTGATATGTAAGTGTTTACGATTCAAAACTATTACGCAATTGCGCACTGAATACTTACTTTACAGAATAATCAATATTAGAATTTACGATCTTCTACGAGCAAATAAAAACAGAAGTATTAGATAGTGATTTATCGCGCATAAACTGGGAAAATATTTGTGGCTTGCATAATGTGAATGACTTGGTTGAAGAATTAAATAGAACCATTTTAACAATTTTACGATGTGCACGCACCGGTCAAGAAATGTTTAATTAAGGAACCATCGTACCCCTGGATTACAGATACAATTAAATTGATGATGCACTTGCGGAATGACGCTCTGACCAAGTACCGTAAAACGAAATCCGAGTCGAAAAAGGCATACTACAAGCAGTTGAAATCTCTGGTGTTAATTTCCATATTTAGAGAGAAAGTTGCATATTTCAAATTCAACATAAATAACCAAATTAAATATCCGAAAAAATTATGGCAAAATTTAAAAAGCACAGTATTACCAAAACAACAAATTGATGACCTTCCTACTCACTTCAGAGATCCAAACCGAATCAATAATTACTTTATGAGTGTTCCTGGTAACCCTGTCTGCAATATATCGCAGCGCACTTTCTTTGAGTCACATCGTTATGGTGATGAAGGCTTTGCATTTGCATTACAATCAGTAACTGCTGATCAGATTCTGCGATACTTCCGCCAGTTAAAATCTAACGCTGAAGGCTGTGATAGGGTGACCCTAAATATGCTCTTGCTTACACTCCCACATACACTAAAAGTCATCACTGACATTGTGAACAGTTCAATTGTCTCAGCAACCTTCCCTGACACCTGGAAAATTGCTATCGTTAGACCATTGCCTAAAAAAACAAATCCAACTGATTTAAAAGACCTTAGACCTATTAGTATTCTGCCTTGCCTTTCTAAAATTGCTGAAAAGGTGGTATGCCAGCAGCTGTCAAAATATCTAGAAGACAAACACATTCTGCCTGAGTTACAGTCAGGCTTTCGCAAACAGCGTGGTACTTGTACAGCTCTCTTGGACGTGACAGATAACATTCTGTCAGCACAAGATAAGGACCTATGCACACTACTTGTCCTACTTGATTTTTCGCGAGCCTTTGACTGTAAAAATATTGATCTGTTTCTATCAAAACTTAACTACTATGGATTTGACCAAAATACGATACACTGGTTCCAAAGCTATCTCACCAACCGACGTCAGCGTGTAGAGATACGACTGAGCAATGGCTCATCTCTTGTGTCGTCACTGACTTCTGTTTACAGAGGAGTCCCGCAAGGGTCAATACTGGGCCCCATCATCTTTATTTTGTATTGTGCGGATATCATAGGCTCCCTGAAGCGCTGTAGTTACCATATTTATGCTGATGACGTACAAGTCTATATTTCCTTTAAGCCAAGTGACTATGACATTACGATAAAGGATCTAAACGATGATCTTGACAGGATAGCATGTTGGGCTGAAAGTAACGGTTTGGTACTTATCCCCACTAAAATCAAATACATGCTGTTTGGAACCAAGAACCAAATCGATGCAGTGCCCGGCATCACTCAACGTTACCCTATTGGGTGAGTCGGTCAGTCGAGTCAGTGAGGCACGTAATCTGGGTCTGAACATGGATGCAGAGTTGAGATACGAATCACACGTGTCAGAGTCAGTGCGCACTTGTTTTTATCGGCTTAAGGTCCTCTATAAAATATCTTTCAGAGGAGCTGCGAATCCAGCTGGCTGAGTCTCTAGTGCTGTCTAATCTGAACTATGCGGATGTAGTTATTGGCCCTCGGCTACTGGCAAGAACTGATCGACTAATTCAGAGAGTGCAAAACGCCTGCGCTCGATTCTGCTTTTCAATCCCACCAAGAAGTCATGTGACGCCATTCTTAAATAAACACTCAGTCCTCAAGATGAAGTCGCGTCGTAAGTTGCATTTGGCATGCCTACTTTTTGGGGTTATAAAGTACAAGCAGCCGACCTATCTATACAATAAACTGAGCTGGATCGCTAGTAGAAGAGAATGTGCAAGAAGACAGTGCTCACAGCAACTCTTCACTCACTCGCACAACTCAGCGGCTTTCAGGGGAAGTTTTAGATAAGCCGCATCCAAATGTTGAAACAATATTCCCCCACCGATAAGGAATCTTAAATGCCTTGTAACCTTCAGAGTTCGTCTGCGGCAGTTTGTTATCGCCTCGCAGAAAAAACTTGGGATGACTATTTCGAATACGTCGGTTATATAACTGGCTGTCACATTCTTCCCGATCCCGAGCCAATCTATTAAGCGTATCTCGTGGTCAAACCTGCGAACAAAGAGTATAGGAACTTTGTAATTGAATAACTTGGGAATCATTTCTTAGATTTAATTAAAATACACATACATAAATATGTTATTTACGTACATATATTTATTTATTGTAAACGTATTTAATTATACTGTACTAATTGTTGCAACTCTACTGTAATTAAAAAGTTGCGGGTATACTTACAATAAATACTCCTTGCATAATAATGTCACAACACCAACATAATTGTCACGTCTGCTCAGCGTCCGCATGTCACTGCAGGGATTCAGCAGAATATCAGCGTCAGGTATATTTGCCTGACACGTGCTGAGCTGGACTCCCATTTGGTGCAACCTTGAGACGCACACCAGACTGTGTACATTCGTTATTATTTGAAATGTTGCAAGTGTCACTTTTATTTTTATATGTATGTTTTTCTTTTTTGTTTATTGACACTTTGTTTTTATATACGTAAGTTTAAATAATTTTATTGTGATTTTGTGTGTCTTTTGTGTGCACTGAATAAATGTTTTATCTATCTATCTATCTTTGATATTACAAAATTTCAAGCAATTTTGACCAGTAAAAACAGTCTTTGCAAGATGAGGTTGACATAGCGCGCTTCATATCCGTTAGTACATCAAGTAATATTCATGTTTCATCCATATCACACATAGCTATTTTTTTAATATTTATCCTTTTTAAGTGTAACGATGACGACGCGTATCAAGATCTCTTGAAGGATGAAACACGCAGGAAGGATGAGAATTCAAATCAAACTTCTAGTGATTCTTTACAAAACAAGAACAGAACCACTGAACAATCACGAAAGAATGGGATTTGTCAGGTAGCTAGCACACAAATAGGTAAACATTTGTAGGTCTTTAAGACCCAGTTGCTGCTCGTATATCTTAATGATTGTAATGCTAAGGGTCAGCTCACACCAAGACGCGATGCGACGTTGCTTGAAGATGTAATGAGATATGGGAAACAGGGTGTCAAGTCCACAACCTCCATTAAAAGGGAGAATCTTCCGACTAGTCGAGTCTGGTAGGCAACTGTCCGATGGTTATAACTTAGCGCGATTCTTCTTTCTTCATTTTTCTTCTTCTGTCTTTTTATGTACTTAGGACTTGTCCAGATGGAACATGTCATAAAGTAAACTTGCCTAATGTATTTGAACGTCTTCAGAATGACCACGGAGGACCACTAGTCACTTGGGTGGGCGGAAAAGAGATTCTTATCGGCATTGCTTCTGTGTTCAAAGTGTCGAATGATTTTAAATGCATGGGACCCTATTTATATACCAGCACGCAATGTAACGGAGCCTTTCTAGATTGTTTATTAAGTAATTCAAATTTACCAGACGGAAAAGGCAGGTGAGTCGTAAGTATTAGTAGATTTGATATTACCTCAGAACACAGTTTCCTTTTTTATTTGTTTTTATTAGCTGTAAGTCCTCCATGTACTAAATAAATAAATAAATAGAAAAGCCCGAATTGCTAGTACCAAAAATATGGAACTTGAACGTAATTGGTGAAATTAGGGTGTATCAGGGCGAACTGCACAAATCTGTGTACTCCTTCAGAGCGTATCATCGTGATGTTCTGTTTTGAAGTAGAGTATATAAATAAACAGACATGCAATTGCAGCAATCCAGAAGGTTTGCTATCATTTATTGTGTATCTACAAAGTTCTTCATCAGATCTTCACCAGCACCAGCTTTAAAAAAAAAACATCAAAATCGGTTCACCTAGAAAAAAGTAAAAAACAAAAGTGTGTGTACTTATGTACGCACGTAAGAAGTTATACTTCTCTGGCGTAACAAGATAAAAAACCAAACTGTCACAAAGTTTACAAAAGGAAAACAATCATTCTTCATGAACCACAGACCATAGCTAACTTCAGGGTTACGGTTCTAGCTAACTTCAGGCTGTAGGTTTTTTATGACGGTGGGCGCGCGTGTCATACAAATTTACTCTTATCATTTTTCCCTAACGCGCCAAAACAAGAATAACTTTAAAAAACAGTCAGAATTGAGAACCTCCTCCTTTTTTAAGTCGATTAAAAACATTGTTTGTAGCGGAGATGACAAGGTTGAGATAGATATGTGGAGTGAAGAGAATGGATATCGTGAGAAATGAGTGTATACAAGATAAATTTTTAAATTAGTGACATGGAAAGAAAGGCGAATGCACAAATAATGCCCGAAATGGACAGAAACTACTAATAGTCCTTAATTCTATTTAGGATAAAATATGTGTAATGAAATAATTCTTAACCTCTGTAATTCATCACGCGCTTAAAAAATCCTACAACTGTTAAGCCCCGGGCGTTTTTTTCAGTTTGACATGTTTACCCTGCTCACTAAAAATGGTTTGCTGACGTTTCTATAGGGATGAAACACTTAAAGTAAATTTATTTGGATTTTTGAATAAATAAACCACAGTATAAAATGTAAACAATACTTGTATTACGAGAGTTGAATTCTAAACAAATGATGTTATCAGCGATTTGGCGGGCATAGTGTCTGTTCCCATGTTAGGTTGATTTCTTATAAAACTACTGTATCAATTTACACGTAATTTTGCATGTTACACTATGAATGGATTAGTAATATATATAATAATGGCGTTTTTTTTTTAAAGTCCTTTAAAATATTTTCATAATATTCATACTCAAACTTCATAGTACGAAAACAAAACAAAGTAACGGTTTTAGACGTAAAATTTCTTGCCCAAATAAGTATATTTATAATGTTATTTCATGAAAAGATATCTAATACTATGTAATAATTACTCGTACATATGAATAAAAACTTACCCACATATCGTTTCATACACACACAAATAGTTACTAAACCACGTATCAAAACATTTGAACAAAAATTGTGTATCTTTACATTTTCTTGATCGAAAAAGTATTATAATAATTTTATTTCATTCAAATATTTATCTAACACGATGTAATAACTACTTATGAATGAATATCTAAACACTTTCCAATAATAAACTAACAAAAAACTAATAAAACACTTAATGTAAACAAACTTTCGTCTATCATTGACGCGTCCGCTATAGTCTAAAAAAATCTTCTACTAAAACTTTTTTAGGGTTGCGAAGGTCCGAATGAATATTTGTGACCCAAACACGGACGTGTACCCTAAAAAAATAATTGGAAGTTGGAGGTCAGTTTTGGGGTAAAAACCGGAAAATTAAAAATCAAACTTTTTCAAACTGACATAACAAATAAAAGGGCACATTGTGAGGGTCTCGAATATATTTTTTTCATAATTTTAAAATAAAAAATTTTGAAGTTATACCCTTCTGCCCCCGCGGCCAAATCCGGGTTGTCAAATTGAACCCCGACGACAACCCGGGTTGACAGCCGATTTTTTTTTTTTTCTCTTTAATATTTTTTTTTTGGTCCGAATCACCAGTGAGACGCAGGGCTTAACAGGTTAAGAAAATATATGAAAAATTACCTTATCTCCGGCCTAAAATTTTGAGAAAAAAAATAAGCAAAGAAGTTCTTCACTTATAGATTACGGGAAAACTTTATAGGTTTTCCTGTAATCTATAAGTAAAGAACTTCTTCGTGGAGGCAGTTTAAAAAAAAACCTGTAAAAAATATGATTTGTTCGGAACCCTTTACGCGCGAGTCTGACTCACCCTTGGCCGGTTTTATTAATTACTATCAGTGCAAAAATGTGGTAGAAAATCTGTGAGACTGACGAGAATGTCATCCCCAAGTATGTGAACATTTCCACAGGATACTGATTGGTAGTCCCCTTTGAAAGGGAAACGCTTGTCTCGATATTGTCATGTGAAGAGGAGGGAACGAAACGCATGTTACTAAAAGATATATCAATATAAATGGGGATGAATGAAGAGGGAGTGGTAGAGGGATGCCAAGAGAAAGATGGATGACTTGTGTGAGAAGTTAGAGACACTTGTCAACACTACTCATTAAGGCCCTACATCCGCTTTATTGCCGTAAAACGGTGACTTTCTAAAGCCTACTCCTTCGTAACGGCTTGGATAAAGGTTTTGAAAAAAAAAATGTATTTATTATTAATTCATGTACTATAATTGTGAAGCATGGTTTTTCATAGTGACTAATATTCTTGCCTTAAAAATATTTTAAAATACATTACTCTATTCTACTCCTCATAAATGAAAAAATAGTATTTAAGGTGAAAGCTTCAGGGTAGCCCGCGAAATTAAAATTTTCTTACGTTTTTTGAAAGAGTTGTATTGATGATTTTAATGATTACAGTTCTGTAAATACGTACTTGCTACGGCCGCGAAACAATGTTTGGTCAAGATACAACCTGACACTGACCTGCAAATTGCAAAAAACGTAAGAAAATTTGAATTTCACGGGCTACCTTGGCGCATCCACCTTAATGTTACTACTTAAAACCGTATCTTTTTTTTACCCTCATATAAATGAAATAAAAAATCAGTTACTGAAAGAAATTGAATGTCTGCTAGGCGTTCATTAATAAGAGGTCATCTATGAACAGACTAGATACTTACTAATAATTCAATACAACAGACGGGCCATATGCGACAGTCCACCGATCCAAAGGGGCTACGATACAGTCGAAAGGAACATATCGTGGGCGGAACATCCTGATGGGTAAGTTAGTCAAAAGTCTTCTTAAATCAAAAATACTGAAAACGCAACACACATTATATACGCTTTATATTTTTTGCGTGATTCTCAATTTTTTATCTGTTAGACATAACTTTACAAATTACACTATGATAGAAAAAAAAAATTCAATTATTCATTTATCAAGTTACGACAGAAATTGTCTAGAGTTACATATATTTTTTTCAAAGAAATAAAACTAGTAGTTTTCGCCGTGATGCTCAATTAAAAACCATTAGAACGTATAACTGCGCCTTAACGACCTCTTCAGCAATAGGTACTCCACACTACAGGATTGGCGAAAAAAAAAAATCATTCCCACTTTACATGTACGGGGGCTACCATGAAAAAACCTTTTTCAAAATTTTATTGTTTCGTTTTCCTGGTGTGATTAAAATAAATAGTAGCTTTCTAGCACTAACAGTCTCTAAGCTATGAATCGTAAGGACAGATGGACTGACCGAAACTATAAGGGTTCCTTGTCCTTGTTAGGACTACGAAACCCTAAAAAGAGGCGCAGTTCGCGTCTGCTTGGTATGTTTTCGTAAAATCCAAAGTCGGTTTCCTATCGGTTAGGTATATTTTGGGGAGCGTGCGTTGAAATTACATAATTTAATTCCGCCAAACCCGTTCCGTCATTGGACCACTAGACGTACGGTGGCGATGCGCCACCCACACGCACAAAACGTTTTAGTGACACATTCATTATGCGTAAAGCTAAAAGGTGGAATTCCATGCCGGGGTCTGTATTTCCTGATAGCTACAACCTTGGGGTCTTAACCCCTCCTTCCTTCCTTCCTGTTAACACTTCCGTCCTATTTCACGAAATCACTCCCACAGATTGTAGGAAAGTGAGACGAAATATGTTACACATCAAAAAGTTACGTGACAGCTTTTACCAAATCTTAACTAACGAAAGGAGTTCCCATAACTACCTATCTAGTCGATGCGTTTACTTTGCCTACTATCATCAAGCCAAGCTTACTCTACCGTAAGCCTAGCTAACGTAGCGAGCACATAGACGAAACGTCGGATGAAAACAATTTTTTTTTCAAGATTTTTTTAAAATAGAAAAAGTGCGAGACCCCGGGAGCGTTTGAATAATTTTAAAATACAGCAAATCGATGGCAGCAAAGTAAAGACGGACATCTAAATTTTTGCCAAAATGTTTTTTTTTTAAATAGCTCATCAGAGTTGATGTAAGCTATTTTTTCTCTACAAGTCTGTATTAAAATTATTTCAAAATTTAAAATAATTACAAAAATCTGGCACGTAAATAAAGACTGACTTTCGAAAGACACTCAGTTTCGAATAAATATCGTAGTAGTGAAATTGGTCGTCTTTACTTCGTAATATTGACAGATGATTGAAACGTAAAAAAGTCATCTGTCAATCGTGAATTTTTATTTTATCCTAATATTAATCCTTTTTTAATTATATATTTCGCGTGGTTTGAGGACTAAATAAATGATTTAACTCACATGAATAGATGAAGTTTGGTGGTAAATAACTCATTTAGTGAAATGTGTAAATTGATAAATTTAAATTAAATGAAGACATCAAAATTTTGTTAAAAATAGCGAAATATTAATTGCATGTTGCTTAGATTTTCTTTAAATATTCAATTAAGTATTACTGGAGATTGTTATCTTAGTTATTCGATATTTTAGATAACTTAGAAACACACATATTACATTATTATTTTACATTATTTCAGTAAAACAACGATTTATTGATTAATTCTTTAATAAAATCAATAAAGAAGTTAATCAGTAAATTATTTTAATGCATCATCGAAAATTTCATGTTAATCAGTGCACAACTCTCAAAATAGTCACATTTTTTTTACTAATGTAATAAAACCGCTCACTCCAGTATAAAATATTATATTAACTGCTTTATCAATAATACAGTATTATAGTGCTATTACTTCTATTAGCTTTACTATAAAATTATGCTAACTGTACACCAATAAGGCAATAGACCAATTGTGTGACTGATCTCAACGAGCGCCAACGGAACAAGGCCGCTCTTCAAGCCGTCGCCCGCCATCACGCTACACCGACAACTTTTCACAGACAATCACAAATTCAACGTTTCGGTGCTGCCAGCACAATTAGTCGATTGCAATAAATAGTTGAAAACAAAATAAACAATAAATATTCAGATTAAATAACAAAACCTAACACTAAATATGCTCTCCTGTAAAATTGCGATTTCGTAGATGTCTTCTTCTACTTTGCTGCCATCGTAATATATCAGGGTGAGTAAGATGATTACAAAGTTTGAAATTTTGCAGGCCTGCAGATAATGAAAGGAACTCACTAAAGTTTAGAGATAGCACGGACATGAAAAGTCCTCAGACAATGCAAAGTTTATCAAGATTTGCAATGTTGGCGAAGTTGGCGAAAGATCAATCGAACGCAATTTTACGAATGCAGCGGCAAGGAGGGTAGTCAAAGTTTAATGAATTTTCTTTTGGTAATATACTTAGTTATACATCTTTCCGAAGAAATTATCCAAAATAAGGTGAAATCGTATCAAAATCGGTTGAGTAGTTTAGAAGAAAGCAGCACTTATAAAAACAGACAAAATAGCGATTTCATTTTAAACTTTTAATTAAATGATTACTGAAAATTTGTTTAGTTTTTGTAGACAATGTAAAGTACTTATTTAACTTGAGAAACTAAAATCGTTTCGATGTTTGGTTAAATTATAAGCTATTTTTATTACTTATTAATTAAATTGATATTGTGTAAACTTTTTTTGTCTTATCCTTGAATCCTATCTATTTATCTTTAAAATCAATCAATCAAACCTTACTTTAAAGAAACTTTCAATAGCTAAAAATCAATAACTAAAAGGACACTGGACAAACACGTATTATATTAGTAGTAATTTCATCATCATCATCATCATCTCGACGATGAAAGAGACTGGCCTCCACGACACAGGGAATCCTAGTGTGGAGACCAGTGATTTACCTGTTTGAATTATGTATTTTTTCTGAACAATAAAGATTATTATATTATTATTATCTGCCTAGCCTTTTCCTAACTATCCTGGGGTCAGCTTCCAGTCTAACCGGATGCAGCTGAATACCAGTATTTTACATGGAGCGACTGGCTATATGACCTCCACAAGCCAGTTACTGGGTAATACGATACCCCTTGGTAAGACTGGTCGTCAACTCGTCATATTAGTAATATATTAGTAGTAATTTCATCATCATCATCATCATCTGCGTAGCCTTTTCCTATCTTAGGGTCAGCTTCCAGTCTAACCGGATGCAGCTGAATACCAGTATTTTACATGGAGCGACTGGCTATCTGACCTCCACAAGCCAGTTACTGGGTAATACGATACCCCTTGGTAAGACTGGTCGTCAACTCGTCATCACTTCACTATCACTACATAGTATAAAACAAAGTCGCTTTCTCTGTCCCTATATCCCTATGTATGCTTAAATCTTTAAAACTACGCAACGGATTTTGATGCGGTTTTTTTTAATAGATAGAGTGATTGAAGAGGAAGGTTTATATGTATAATTTGTAGCCGAGCGAAGCTGGGGCGGGTCGCTAGTATTAGTAATAATTTATTGAACACAAAATATTTGAGACAAAATCAGTGTTGCCTTGGCTCTTGAACAAGGACATCCTGTATCACAAGAGCCAGTATTAAAAATATATTCCTAAGGGCTATTTTACTTGAAGTGAATGAGGGATCGAATATAGAACGAAGTGATTAGCAGAGAACCTAAGTTGTCGAGATAGCCCACAGAATAAACAAGCTAAAGTGACGATGGGCCGGTCATATTAGCCATAGAACCGATGACTGTTGGGGTAGACGTGTACTAGAGTAGAGACTGAGCCTCGGAGAAATTTGACCTTTGGCGGGAGACACTTATACCATCTGATGATTTCATCAAGCCTACGGTGAGCCTCCTTCTCGGACGGTTCCGATTGTCAGTGTTAGTGCGGCGTCTCTCCACAGACCATGTCTCACCTTCCATCTTACGCTACATGCCCTGCTTCCTGCTCACGTTAGAATCTAATGACAGCGTCAGTGGATGGTATTGCCTTGGCCAAATACAGGCAAGGGATTTAAATAATGTAATATATTATGTATGCCATCGACACGCTAAGAAGAAGAATGGAGACTGCGAATCGATAAACGTTAAAACGTATCGTCGTCCTACCTACCCTGAGGTCGTCCATTTGGACCAGGTAGAGCCACGATCTTTGTAGGAAGCTGGTAGCAGCTGGATGAGAGTTGCCGAGATTCCCGATAAGTGGCGTGCGATTAGAGAGACCTATGTCTAACAGTGGACTGCTGTAGGCTGATGGCGAAGATTCATATAAGAACGTAGTACACAAACGTAATGTCCTCTAATGTAATTAATATGTACCGTACTACCTACGTATTTCTCTGCTTTCATATATTTGTATCTATATAGTTTATGTTTGTACTATATGTATTTTATTAGTTATCTTTTCTCATTTTTAGTGAAATCCATTCAAAGGTTGTCTGTAAAATATCGCATTTAGCGATAAGACCGGCCTTTGTTACATATTGTTAGTGATAGGCAGTGATCGGAGTAGGTAGATTGATTTGGGGCCAATGAACTGGCACGTATATATTAATATGGATATGCCTTCGGGATTTAAAGAAAATGATATAAATGAAGATTAAAAATATTTTTATCAATATAGATGTTGATTTTGGTATAAACTGCTTTTTATTTAATTTTTACCTGTTTTCGTATTCATAAAAAGTTATTGCACTGAATGCGAAAAAATATTATATAATAAGTATAATATATACGTATATTAAGTTATTTTTATTTATTTATTCAAGAATATAATATGTAATAATTCCAAGCAGCATATAATAAAATTGCAAGAAATAACTACTAAATTAGTCATTTGTAAGTTTCGAATGGACGCACAAAAGTAAGATTCACTTTATTACTTGATAAATAAGAAAAAACAATTTTAAACGTCTATTGCGTTCTATAAATTTCAAATGTAGTAGTTTAAAAAATTTTACATTCACAATATTTGATTCAATCCCGTGAGTACCAAAATGAAATCCCGAAAAAAAAGCTTATCCATGTTATGATTTCTATGACTATTCATGATGCAAGTACGTAAAATCAATCTACCTACTCCGATCACTGGTGATAAGCTTCTACTGTTATTTGATACGGTGTACAATAAAGAGTGTATATATCTATCATGTCAAAAGGTAATTACTTTTCGACAAGATTGTTATGTAAAACAATCTAAAACCCGACCACTTGCTTTCCTGTTAATAGTACTCAAGGTTATGTACAAAACAACAAAAATGGATATTCGCAGCAAATACGTACCGTATCGTACGTAGATTGAGAGCGGTGGTGGCCCAGTGGTATCGGCCGCGACTTAAAAGTTGTAGTTCGTGAGTTCAAACCCAGACAGGCGCTTTACTTTGTGTAAATTTTTAACCGACTTTCGAAAAAGGAGGAGGTTCTATGTTCGACTGTATGTGTTTTTTTTTTTATGTACAGACTGTTGTCAGCATTACCTGACCCACCCTAAAATCAAACGACTTTGGACCCTTTGCATGTAACATTAAGGTTTATTTAATTTATATGAGCTTATCAGACAAGTGCTCGAGCACTCGATGAACAAAAATACAATAATAACACAGACATGCAAATTTGATCTTTAACACGTAACGTTAAGGTAAACCCACCCAACAAAGTCGGAGCCACCGGCATTATATATGTTTTTGTTAAGCTATTTTGATCATTATCTCGTTAACATTAAAGTTGAAAAGCTTTTAAGTCACACTACATAATTACAACCCAATCTTTAATTTCGCGTATTCCCAACAAGTTCTTGTGGCTTAGCGGTTTGATGCTGGATTGACGACGAACAGCATGTGGGTTCGAAAACACAGTCCACCTATACATCAGTTTCTTTTTTAATTTGTTTTCATTTCTACAATATTGCTTGCAATATTAAAGAACAACCAATATGATTTTCGCCTAATAACTTATCTTGTAAACGGGTGGGTAATTTAAAAAACTTAAGTTCACAGAATTTATATTTATCAAGAATGGTTGAATACAAAGTAAAACATATTTACTTCGTAAGGTAGATCATAAATTCATCTAAGTAACAAAATTTACACTACGCCTAATAGCAGTGACTGCGCACACACATTTGTAAATCGTTTAACTCGTTAAGTATTTTTAAGCAATTTGCTGTAATATAGCATCATGTCGCAACTTGACGACTATACCAAACATAAAATAATATTTTTACATGAGCAGAATGTTGGAATTAGAGAGATTGGTCGCCGACTTACTCGTAATATAGCAGTAAGTGTTTTTTTATACCTATTTTATTTTATTGATTGTGATGAATGAACGCGTAGTTGGCTATTTTAACATTACATTCACTCCTTACAGGTTACATACACGGTTCCAAAAATGTTTATTTTTGTTTTAGAGAAATACGGTCAGGCTATGGCTAAGACGTTATGGAGACAATGGAAATATTCAGCGGATTCGTCCAGGAGCAAAAGCCATTAAGTATAGTCCCGAATTTGAACGCCACCGGGCTATTGTTTCAAGCCACGTTGAAAATCCATTTTTGCCCATTCGTGCAACCGCAATAAACCACAATATTTCAGTGGAAACAGTGAGAAGGCATTTACACGTTGCTGGGATAAAGAATTATAAACCGGCACAGAAAATTGCATTGACACCTGCTCATCGTGCAGAAAGGGTCCGTTTTGCCCAGGAATATTTAAATTTTAATTGGGAATAAAATGTTGTGATCTTCACTGATGAAAAATCATTTAAATCGGACAAAGATGGACGTAAAATCTTATGGCGGAGGAAAGGAGAACGTTACAACGAGAAGTGCATGCTACCTTGTAGAACCAGCGGTAGAATAACACTGGGCTACTGGGGCTGGATGTCGTCCATGGGACCTGGTGAATTGGTGGAAGTTGGTGGTAGGTTTAATAGCAGTTTTTATTTGGAGATTCTGCGTGACATCATGCTGCCGACTGTGCGAATTGCCTATCCAACGTCACATATTTATTTCATGCACGATAACTGCTCCATCCATCGTGCAGGCATTGTGCGGGAATGGTTAGCTGCTCAAGAAGGTGTGACAGTTATTAATTGGCCATCTAAAAGTCCTGATTTGAACCCTATAGAAAATCTATGGGGTCAAATGGTTTTAAATTGGGACACAACGGAAGTGCAAAACAAACACAACTTGGCTGAGGTCGTGACATCGACTTGGGAGCACATGAGAGGCAAAGATTTGTGTTGGAACATGGTGCGCGGTATGCATAGCCGCTTTCAACAAGTTATAGCAGGGGACGGTGCACCACTCCGCTACTAGTTCATCTAGTAGGTATATTTAAACACACCATGTAAGTAAATGCTCAATGGATTGATTGTTCAACCATTAAAATGTTGCAGATTATGTGGTGATGTTATTGTTATAAACAGATTTTTTCTGTTTAAATAACATGTTTATTCACTACTTATAGGCAGCTATAAAGTAAAGCATTTCACAGATGAATTCATTTTCTCGATAACAAACTTTTAAGCATAAGCATGCCTTTTTTAATGTTTATATGGCATACTAATATAAAAAGTATATTAATTTGGAAATATATGAGCATTTACTTACTTTATCTTACTTAAGTGTTTTAATGAAATAATAAACATTTTAAACTTACAATTTTTTAGTTTTATTTCTATACAAACTGCCCGTTTAAAAAGACAATACCCTACCTGGTCTATTAAAGAAATGTAAAAAAGTGTAATAAAATATCTAAATGTAGGTTAAACTTGGTTTCGAACGTAGATAACGATGAACATCGCACTACCTTAGTGACCACAAGACCAACACAACTCTTATAAGCCGCATTGAAATTTGATCTTAGTTGTAATGCTAGACGCAATATTCAAAAAAAATTGAACCATATAGTATACTATCATAAAGTTTATTCTTGCACAGCACGAGCAGCCATCTTCTCCTCGTGCAAATTATTTTGTATTTTAAATAATCACTCCATAGTAGCATTTGAATACCAGCTTTATAATGAATACGAATATTTATTTTTCAACTACCCACTTATCACAAGTTATGTGAAAATATTACCATTTTAAAAAGTTTATGTATACCTAGTCTGTAGTTCTTTACAATAATACAAGAAATAGTTTTGGAATATAAATTTTATATTGAAAGCAAAACAATATCTTTGTCGCAGGATTTGATCTCGAACCTCGTTTTTCTCAGTCTTACACACAGACCACGAGACCAGAATTACTTATACTCAATCATTAAAATAAGCTATTACACTTATCATATTATAACAAATAGTTATAAAATATAACCTAATTCTAACGTTTTAAAGATCAAATTTGCGTGTCTATTTTATTATTGTATTTGTTCATCAAATCCTCGAGCAGTTCTCTGATAAGCTCATATAAATTAAATAAACCTTAATGTTACATGCAGAGGGTCCAAAGTCGTTTGATTTTAGGGTGGGTCAGGTAATGCTGACAACAGTCTGTACGAGTATGTCCTCCGATTTCTCCGTCAGTTGTGGACTGATTTTCAAAATTCTTTTTTTATCCGAAAGAATATACTCCCGAGGTGGTCCCATATAAATTTTATCGAAATTTCTTCAGCGCTTTTTGAGAAACCGAAAAATACGTATACCGCGATGACGTTTTGGTGTTCTCCAAATGTTTAAATGCCACGTTCCGTGTTTTTGGGGTTTTTAGTTCTGGGGTATAACAACTAAAAAGTGAAAAATAAAAAAAAAAATTACAAAAAAAAACAACCGACTTCCAAAAAAAAATATACTCTAAAAATTAAAAAATAACTTTAATTACGGAAGTCGATGTCAAATAACGAAGAAGTAAAATACAAACACCGACTTCCGAAATTAAAGTTATTTTTTTTCGAAGACATATTGTGACATCAACCAATCCGCATTAGATACTTAAATATACTAAGTTTTGTAGTCAATTTAAAAACATCTAATTGAATAAAAAAATCTGCCTAGCCTTTTCCTAACTATCTTGTGGTCGGCTTCCAGTCTAACCGGATGCAGCTGAATACCAGTATTGTACTACATGGAGCGACTGCCTATCTGACCTCTACAACCCAGTTACTGGGTAGTACGACACCCCTTGGTAAGACTGGTTGTCAGACTTTTCGGGCTTCTGACGACCCGTAACGACAGACATAGATCCACGATTGACAGCCGGAACCAACGGCTTAACGTGCTTTCGAGGCACGAAGGAGTCTCGGTATGTAAAGATGGTCACCCATCCATGGGCCAACCCCGGCAAGTGTAGCTTAACGTGATGGATCGACTCATCATCATCATCAGCATTTTATTGTCCCCACTGCTGCGGCACAGACCTCCTCTGTGTAAAAGAGTGTGGGTCATAATCCATCACGCGGGCCCAATTCGGGTTGGTGGATGTCACATGTCTTCGAATTTTTGGTTCTAGGACATGCCGGTTTCCTCATGATGTTTTCCTTCGCCGTTTTGAGAGCAGTGGTGATGAAATAATTTACACAAAGTAAGCGCCTGCCTGGGTTTGAACTATTATTATTATTTATCTATAATATGTATGTATTTAGAAATATATAAGTATGTTTATCAGTTGTCTAGTACCCATAACACAAGCTCTGCTTAGCTTGGGACTAGATGGCGTTGTGTGATAGTTGTGGAATATTTATTTATTTATTTATTTATTATAAGTCGCGGCCAATACCACTGGGCCACCACTGCTCGACAGATCTGCTCGATGGATCGACCCGTGCGGCTGTTATTACTTTAGCCACGAGTAACAGACCTTTAAACATGTTCTGGACACTCTGTTAATGGGCCCGAATCTATTAACCGACTTCAAAAAAGGAGGTTCTGTATTCGACCCGTATGTATGTATGCTTGTTTGTCCGCGATTTTCTCAAAACTACTGATTCAATTTGGAGGGGGTTTTCGTTACTTGAAATGCATTTTTTTTTCAAGGAAGGTTTTAGTATATAATTCATCAGGATCTCATGAAAATCTTCGGAGATAGACGGTGGCATTCTTCAATAATCAGCAAATGACTCGCGATTACTGAGATCGTTTGTCTATGTATTGTTAATTTTATTTTAATTTTATTGAAAAATAAAAAACTTTTTTACAAAAAATAGAACCGACTTCGAAAAAAAACAAGAAAAGTGCTAAATAACATTAATTTCGGCAGTCGGCGTTTTAGGTTTTGTTTCTTCGTTTTATGACACCGACTTCCGAAATCAAAGTAATTTTGCACTTATTTTTTTTTTGGGGTCGGTTCTATTTTTAACTGACTTCCATAAGGTGGAGGTTCTCAAATCGTCTGTATGTTTTTTTTTGTATGTTTGTTACGTGATTTCTCCGCCACTTGTGAATAGATTTTGATGATATTGTTTTTGCTTGGTAGGTCATACTTCAGAGATGGTCCCATGTACATTTTATCGAAATTGATTGAGCACTTTTTGAAATAATCAACATAAAAAAATATGTATACACAGATACACAGATGATGGTTGTCCCCAATAACATGGAAGTTAATCATAATTGGATTATGATCAACTTCCATGTTATTGGGGTTATCCATTCGGGCTTAACTTTGTTATTTAGTTTCAGTTCTGGGATAAATAGTATAATAAATAAAAACTTTTTACAATAAATAACTTTAATTTCGGAAGTCGGTGTCAAATAACGAAGAAACAAAATACAAACACCGACATCCGAAAATAATGTTATTTTGCTATTTTTGGAAGTCGGTTGTATTTTTTTTAAAAGGTTTTTTTTGTACAGTAAACGTTTTTTATTTTAAAAAGTTTTTTTTAACCATATTATTTAAAACAATTCATCAAAACTGATGATAGCTCGATGAAAAGCCAAAAGGTGCTTTTTAGGGTTCCGTACCCGAAGGGTCCAAACGGAGCCCTATTGCTATCACTCACGTGTCGGTCTGTCCGTCTATCCGTCTGTCTGTCTGTCAGTCGTCTGTCACACAGGTTTTACAGTCAAACGGCTGGGGCTACAGTTTTAAAATTTTCACAGTATAATCTTGTTGAACCAAAGCCTTACAAATACTCAAAAAATACATTTGATACGGAACCCTAAATGTGCGAAGCGTGAATAGATTTTGATAACATTGTTTTTGTTTGGTAGGTCACATTTTAGAGATGGTCCCATATACATTTTATCGAAATTGATTGAGCACTTTTTGAAAAAATCAATATAAACAAAAAAAATGTATACACAGATACACAGATGATGGTGGTCCCCAAAAACACGCGCTTGGCCGGTTTTATATCTGCTTGGTATCTCTACTAAGGATTTATGATGCGGCCACAGTTCCTGGACGCTTCATAGCTATGTGCTGATTCTTTCTATTATTTTCCAAGCAAATTAATTTACTTGAATTGAACTGAAATGAAAAACATAAAAAAATACCATTTCGCAATTTTATTAATTGTGTGTGTAAACCGTAAAATTGTGATTTTTACTTTCCTATAAATCCACGCAATGTAATGATTTGAAAATGTTCACGTATAAATTGAACTATGTATTATTTCTATTCATTTTTCAAGGTAAGCAGTAAATTGAGTGACGCTTAACATCTTTGCTTATCTCAGGCATTCACCAGGTCAGCGGTCCACCTTGTCGCAGGTGGGAATCTGCTGGATGCCAGCCGCAGACCGGTCGATGTGGTGACACTTGGCGGAGGCCTATGTCCAGTAGTGAACGTCTTTCGGCTGAAATGATGATAACTTGAGGCGGACTCGTCGCTCGATCAAACAAGCCCAAAGAAGAAGCGCGCAGTGTTACGTGTGTTAGTGTGTACGATCGTGGAATACGCTGCATTTGGTAATTAGGTCCGTTAGGTATGACAGGCTGCAGAGGAGCTTCCGGGGTCGTCTTTTTAGAGGTCACGGGACCCCTTCCATGTTCTAGTGGTGATCATTGGGACGTTTTTAGTGGCAGGATAATATCACTAGTTTCATCATCACCTTCCTGCCCTTATCCTATGTTACTCGGGATCGGCGTAACATGTTTTTTTCTTCCATTTTGTCCTGTCAGCCGTCACGCTATCATTATCTCCCTTTTTTTTCATATCACTCATCATACAATCCATCCATCTTTTCTTTGGCCTCCCTCTCTCTCTCCATGCATCCACATTTATATTCAGAACTCTTTGAGTTACACGTGTTTCATCTTCCTCTTTACATGACCATACCAAGATAAGCAGGTCCTTTTCAACTTTTCTGTCACTGGCGCCATTTTTAAACTACCTCTAATGTACTGATTTTTCACTTTATCCATTCTCGTTAATCGTTATTATATCACTAATTTATGTAATTTACATTTATCTCCCAGACACTGTACTGATAGTAGAGGAAAAAACCGTGGGTAGGTGGTCGTGTGACGGATGGTTTCTTACGATATTCCCGCAACAAAATTTTAGTTAGACTGATAACGTAAAGATTTCAAGGCAGAAATATTGTTTGTGTTATTTGACACAAGAAGTATGGTTATAATTGTCAGTATTCATATGCCTAGCCTTTTCCAAACTATCTTGGGATTGGCTTCCGGTCTAATCGAATGCAGCTACCGGTATTTTATATGGAGCGACTGCCTATATAACCTCTTCAATCCAGTTACTGGGTAATACGATACCCCTTGGTAAGACTGGTTGTCAAACTGGTTGTCAGACTTTCGGGCTTCTGATGACCCGTTTTTTTTTTTTTTTTTGGGGGGGTGGGAAATCATCCTATGACTTCTCCCGCTCTAGGGTGGAGCGGAAGGGCGTGTCAGACTCTTACTGACTAAAACCCACCCCTGTTCCTCCCTGCCTTGAGTGCCCAGGGGCGAGGTAACTCTTTCGAATTTATCCTCCACCCCCGGGCAGATGATGACCCGTAACGACTTATAATTGTCAGTATTGTTTAGTAAAAAATACGAGTATGGTGTTCTCAAGAATAAACAATTTTTCTTCAACGCTAGAAACAACTAAACTTCTGCCCTTATTCCAATTTATTTGGGGTCGATATAGCATGACATTTTCTTTCATATATTTCAATCGGCTTTTTGTCTAGCTTTGTCATTTAACACACAGTCAACCCATCATTTATTTGGTCGTCCTCCACTCTGACCGTCCATCTCCATCTAACTTTCCTCATGACATGTTCTTCAATCCTCAGCATCACAGTCCCATATTACGACAACCAATTTTATTAGACCAATATTTAAATAGATGTAACTAAATATTGTCATTATTAACTTTCATTAAACTGAGCACCAAAGGCCCCCATTCCCATCCCATTTTACCTATTTTACCTTAGTCTATACTAGGTTTTATAAAAGAATGTTTACTGCTTTATAGGGTACGATTGTGTCAGAAGAATCCAAAATGGTGAGACTCTGAATTCAGAAAAAAAATATGTGGTAAGGAATAAGAACTCTCTTAAAGACTATTTTAGACCTCCGGGGCATTCATTAACCCGAGTGGTAGCGAGAGCTGAGTTTGAGAATTACCGCATAGGTAATGCGGTAATTCCACTGTTGCAACAATTAAAAAAACTTGATTGCGAAAACATGTACTTAACGTTCCGTCGGGCGCCACCGTGGCGGAAGGTGTTTCGCAAAGCAAACGAAAAGAAACTGTCTACTTAATGGTACCGCCAACTTTGCTGTAGCCGCGGAATTCCTTAAAAAGTACTCGTCGGGATGCCACGTGAAATCGAGCGATGTTTATCGCTACCGCTCTGGGTAGCGAATACTGCATCATTCTCCTGCCCTTATCCCAATTTATTTGGGGTCGGCGCAACATGTCTTTCTTGGATAGAGAATACTGCGTAGGTTTTAAAACATAAGTAAGGGGTCCGTGTTTACTTAACTTTGTTTGAACGTCATTGTTATATTGTGTCGTATTGCTTCAACATTGTTTTTTTTTAACTTTTTTTGTTTTGTTTTTTATAGTTGATAGGTACGCGTTTGACAACTTTTTTATTTTTTATATTGGGACAAGCCCGCCACACTATTCCCAAACCACTGTAACGTCTGTAAGCCAGAATCAACAGTGGCGACCACCAGAAAAAACGCCGAGGCAATGAAGCTCGACGAGTCCCAGAGAAACGATTAAACTGTCTTGGGTCCCGCGACGAAATTAATCATAAAAGACAATTATTTTATTACGAAATTAATCATAAAAGCCAAGAAAAACATAATTTCCACATCCCTCCTAATCAAGCGGGAGAAAGAACAAAGCTAGGCCATTAGGCACAAAGGGGGTATTTACAACTGAAGTAAGCCCAGTTGTCAAGCACCACTGGTTAAAAACACTAATATTAATGGGTCCTAAAATTGTGAGCTGTTACACTTGATAATAGGTATGGCGAAAGCGCTTGAAAGCACGGAAATTCATTCTAGTTTCCATGAGGTCCGTGTAATTCGTGCAACTCCAGACGTAGGCTGAATACTATCCAACATAATATTGCGTTCAGTTTGCCATAGAGTACACTCCCATAGGATATGATGTACGGATTGTTCGTATTCGCAATCAGGTGTAGAACATTGATATAATGGTGAGGCAACAAGCTTGAAGGAAAATAATTTACCCTTAAAGTTGCCATGAGCTGTGAGAAATTGCGCAACACATTGATCCACCTCCAGCCATGTCCTATCCAGCCGTTCGCGAACCGATGGGAAGAACTGGTGGAGGTTTTTGGATAAAAGGTCCTCCCAAACTTCAGTTTGAGGTTTAAGTAATCTAGAAATCTTGGCACTATCGTGTTGAGGTAAAAAGTCTGGGTCCGTAGTCTTTCGTGCAGAATAGTACATTTCAGCACGTTGCTGCACCTCAAGATCGACTAGAAGTACACCTACAAGTACCGGTAAGGCTTCAGTGCTAACCGTCCTATATGCTTTATGTAGGAAAATCAAAGCTAAATGTTGGCTTTGTAGCAATTTACGTCGTACCGCCCCAATGGTGGCCCTATCAGCCCAAACATGTGCCCCGTAGCACATACAACCCTGGTAAGTAGCCCCATAGATCGTTTTCAACGTTAGGAATGATAGGCCCCAGATAGCCCTGGAAATCCTCGTCAACGCATATAAGTTCTTTTTAGTTTTTTCACCTACTGTTTTTACATGCTCAATAAATAGAAAGTTATTTTCTAATACCATACCGAGGTAGCATACGGACTGTTTTTTTGTAACGGGAATGTTATTAAACTTAATACTAGGCCAAGACTTACTTACCAAGGGATATCGTATTACCCAGTAACTGGGTTGCGGAGGTCAGATAGGCAGTCGCTCCATGTAAAATACTGGTCTTCAGCTGCATCTGGTTAGACTGCAAGCCGACCCCAAGATAGTTGGGAAAAGGCTAGGAAGATGATGATGACTAGGCCAAGACTTAAGGTAACCTTTCAACATACGTTGATAGGTTTTATGCGCATGAAACTACCATGCGAAGATAGGTCCTGTTGTTCCATAATGTTGCAGAGAAGGATAATGAGAAATTAAGCGATGTGGTCAACAACATATTATCCAACCAAATGAAATTGACAAACCTGAGCAGGGATAAGAATGTCATCCATGTCTGTCATAGACTCGGATTTTTACAGCAGAAGGCCCGTCCCATACTGGTACGCTTCTTCAAAATTGAGAACAGATAACTTCTTTGGGAAAGCAAAAAAGCTCTCAATGGTACCGGGACTACTATCTCCGAGTTTCTGACACAAGTTAGGCACCGTGTGTTTGCAGCAGCTCGTAAACATTTCGGCATGTCAAACTGCTGGTTTACGGAAGGCAGGATTTTTGTCATTTGTCAAGACAAATCCCGAAAGAAAATCGAAACGGCAGGGGAACTTCTCGATCTGATAGCCTAGTTCCCGTACTGCTCAGTCGACGCCGGGGATTCTGCGCAATCTGAAGAACCTGGAGCTCCTGCGGTCGCATCTTCGGCTACGCCCGCTAAGAACTTGAAGAAGACGCGTCTGCGCAAGTAGTACAATCGTTGTTGTTGTTATTGTCGGTCTGTGGTTCATGAAGAAGGATTGTTTTCCTTTTGTAAACTTTGTGACAGTTTGGTTTTTATCTTGTTACGCCAAAGAAGTAGAACTTCTTACGTGCGTACATAAGTACACACACACTTTTTTATGTCTCTTTTTGTGTTTCTTTTTTAAAGCTAAAACTATAATTGCGAAATTTCTGTCAATATACCAGCGAGTTGGGGTGGTTTTCTTTTCTTCTTGAAAGAAAATCTATTTTAGTGTCTTATAATTACATTTATAATTAATTAGATTATTTATATATTTATAGTATTATCTAGGTGTATTTGTATATTATGAACAATGTAGCTGACTTTAACGACAGCTTTTTCTCGTGCTCTTCTTCTGATAGTTTTGCTAGTGCGGAGAGTGACTCTTACTTTTCACTCACTTAACATAATAAAATCTCATCTCTTTTCTCTACTGATCCTAAAAATCTGCATATAGCGCACATAAATGCCCAGAGTGTTCCTGGTCACTATTCTGATCTTCTGGTATCCTTTAGCAGTGCCCACCTTGATGTCCCATTGATTTCGGAATCTTTTCTGAAGCCTTCTCTTCTCTCTACGTAATTTACACTTCCTGGCTTCGGCTTGGTCTGCAACGATAGGACTGGTAAAAATGGAGGAGGTGTAGCTATGTACTTACGCGCTGACTTACTCTACAAGGTAGTCAGCTCATCTCCTTCTCTGTTCTCTGAGTCGGCTGAATACTTGTTTCTTGAAATTTCTGTACATCCGACAAAAGTCTTGCTTGCAGTGCTGTACAGGCCTAACCTTCGCATTGACTTTTTTGATTCTCTTGACTGCACTCTCAGTAATCTTTGCCCCACGTATGAACACATTATTTTGATAGGCGATCATTTGCCTGAATAAAAATGAGACTCGCTGTCATACACTCCTTTCGCTCCTATCTTCTTTCAATCTTCAAGTTTCTGCAACTCACTATTCCCCTAACTGTACACCCTCTTTACTAGATCTTATGACTGTTTCTTCTCCTAGTAACGTCTCTTATCATGGTCAACTCACTGCCAACTTTACTTACCACGACCATATTTACCTGTCGTACCGTATCCGTGTTCCCAAGCGTAAGTCTCAGTTCTTGTATCTCCGTAATTACAAAGGCATAGACCTGGAGGCGTTGAAGCGTGATGCCAAGGATCTCGACTGGTCATCACTGGTTGAGATCAATGACATCGATAGAAAGGTGAATTCCTTTAACTCGACCGTTCTCGACTTGTATGACCAGCACGCCCCTATTTGTCGTGTCATGTTAAAGTATAACTCTGCTCCATGGATAACGCAGGAAATTAAAGAACTCATGGCCTACAGGGATAAACCTAAGAGGAGATATAAACGCAGATCCTCAGAGCTGAATCTCAATTATTACAAATCGCTGCAGGCGTGTGTCAAGATGCTAAGAGACGCTATTTCTGCGAATAACTCGATAACTGCAGTTCCTCCGATATTTAGAAATTTCTTAAGTCTGTTGGCATAGGCAAATCATTTACCAGCCAGTGTAAGGATGTGAACCTTAACGACCTTAATAACCTTTTTTCTCACCTTCCTTTTCTCTTGATCCAAATGTCAAAGTTGCGACATTAGAGAGTCTTGCTAGTTTGCCTTTGCTTCATTGTTCTCATTTTAACCTTAGCGATGTTACTGAGGTTGACGTAATGAAATCTGTTCTCGCGATTACTTCTTCTGCAGTTGGTAATGATTAGTTGTGTTCCAGAATGATTACTCTCATCCTTCCCTCATTACTTCCTATTCTCACTCACATATTCAATCACTCACTTACCTCTTGCTCCTTTCCGTCAGTCTGGAAACAAGCTCACATTATACCGCTGCCTAAAACGAACAATCCGTCATTATTAGCTCACTTTAGACCTATTTCTATTCTTGCATTTCTCTCTAAAGTTTTTGAGCACATAGTTCATAGACAACTAGGTATCTTCTTTCTTAGCGTCGAACTCGATAATATCTCCCTTCCAATCCCGTTTTCGCGCCGGTCACAGTACTGTTACTGCGCTTTTAAAAGTAGCTGACCATATCCGCTGGGCTATGGAGAAAAGTCCCTTACTGTCCTTGTGTTACTTGACTTTAGCAGTTCCGTGAACTCAGTGGTTTTGGTCTTCTGACTAGGAATCCTTTAAGCTATTAATCTCTCTTCTTCTGCTTTAGCCTGGTTCAATTCAAATCTTCGGGGACGCTCACAGTGTGTCCACCTTGAAGATTCCTTCTCTGATTGTTGTAGCCTGACTGAGGGTGTTCGTCAAGATAGCGTTCTCTCTCCTCTTTTATTTTCCATTTTTATTATCTTTGTTACCAGAGTAATCTCTTCCAGTTTCCATCTTTACGCAGATGACTTGCAGCTTTATCGACATTAAATAATAATGCAGCCAATGCGGATGCTGCTATCGCCAATGTGAATCATGAACTGGCTTGTATTAGCACCTGGGCCAATTCTTTTGGCTTACAGATCAATCCAACTAAATCTCAGGCCATGATCACAGGCAGCAGGTTTGTGCGTACTGCGGCTGTTGTCTCGTCTCTGTCACCTTTATATCTCGATCGTGTTCTTATCGAATATTCCGATACTGCCAAAGATCTGGGTGTTATTATTGACTCCAATCTTTCGTGGCGTGCGCAGGTCAATGAGGGCAGTCGATAAGTAAACTATTCTTTCCATTTGTTTAAATGCCTCCAGGGTCTATTGCCTTTAAAAACAATAATCTATTTGACCCAAACTCTTATTCAGCCGATTATAGACTATGCATGCCTGCTAGCTGGATGCTACTGAGGAGCTACTAAGCAAGCTTGAGCGCCTGCAAAACTTAGGTATCCGGTTTATTTTTGGTCTGCGTAAGTATGACCATGTCTCTCATCTTCGCAAGGAGCTCAATCCGACTTCGCAGGAACACTCGGATTCTTTGTCTCCTTTTCAACATTCTACACAACCCGTCTTGTCCCTCCTACCTGCGTGAGCGAATTTCTTACGCTCGCCCTGGTGACGCACCGTGCAGATCTGACCATAGATCCCTCCTCAAAACCCATCCACATAAATCCAGTTACCATTCCTATTCTTTCTCTGTCCATGCAGTAAGATTGTGGAACTCGCTTCCGCCTAGCATTCGAGACTTGAAGTCAATTTCTCTTTTCAAAAATCGTGTAAAAGAGCACTACCTTTCCTCTCTGATATAATAATTTATATATATGTATGTCATGTATCTATTTACAGTATTTGGTATATATTTATTTTTACATTATATTTGTAGCTTTATTTGATACCTTAGTATAAGACATCTTGTATTATTTTTTCTGTTTCTAACAGACTTTTGTTTACATTTCTTTCTCACTT
Source organism: Polia nebulosa (assembly GCA_951329385.1). NCBI lineage: Eukaryota > Metazoa > Arthropoda > Insecta > Lepidoptera > Noctuidae > Polia > Polia nebulosa. Next base: position 15,203,426 of record OX589610.1, on the reverse strand, counting down.
CTCCTTTCGCAGGTCTGCTGGTAGAAATTTCTTAAGAAATAAGCAGTTCCTTTGTACTATATTTATAATGATGTCTATTGTTACTGTGTCTTTATGTGTACATAAATGATTAAATAAATAAATACATTTTACGGACAGAGAGTGCTGCGTCGACAGTAGATTTATCAACAGTAAAACCGAATTGGTTATTATGAAATTTAGGTTCGTTTGGCAGCAAGCGCGGAACAATTAGTCGCTCTAAGAGCTTACTCGAAGATGGAAGTAGTGTAATGGGCCGGTACGACTTAGGGTCGTCAGGAGGCTTGTCACCATTCTTTGGAATTACGCGTATATAGCCATGTCACCATTTCCGAGGAAAAATACCATCCTCTATGCATCGGTTATAGACAGTTAAAATCGCGTCACCCGCTGTTTTACACGCTTCTATAATCATACTGTAAGATATTTTATCTTCACCTGCCGATTTGTTAAGAGGTAGTCTCCTGACAACATTCATGAATTCGTCATTGGATGGAAGGTCTAACGCTGGTGAGTCAGGTGGTACAGCTGCCCACGCTCTAATCTGTTGGTGGTATTGTTGGCAGTGTCATTTACTAATGAATCATCAGGTATAAGAGAATTAAGCAGAACTTCCGTTGTTTCTTCGATACCGGTAGTATGTTCATTGTTTACTTTGATGTTTTGGACACGCAAAGTCGACTGATTTATTGGCCTTGAACTCATGATATAAGGGAGACCACGGACCCTCCTTATCTAGTTTTTCGACCATTTTCCGCAATAGATTACCCTTAGATTTTTCCACCGATGCTCTGTAGCGTGACTTGGCAACTCTAAACGTATTTAAAGCATGAGTAAGCTGGTCCCCGGTGACATTACGTTTTTTCAGCTGCGCGCTTTGCGATAACTTTTGCGTTGTTCAACTAGGTAGTCACTCCACCTATTACACCTACGAATATTGGTCATAGATGCGCGACCAATGGCAATGTCAGCACAGTAAGTAAAGGTTTCTGATATAATCTCAGCACTTTCTTCAGTTGACAGCCAGTCGTGAGTGAAGTCTTTGGCGTGACACGCAAAAATTGAGCTTAAGAATTCCCAATACGCACCTTTACATTTATATCTCAAATTACCATCTATGTGTGTCGGACCGTGAGTAAACATAGAAACGAATTCGTACAAAATCAGGTGATGATCACTACAAGACGCGTCAGGTAGGACACGCCACTTATCTATGCTGACGTCTGCACTAGAAAGGGAGCGGATTTTTTTTTTTTTTTTTTTTTTGGGGTTTGGGAAATCATCTTATGACTTCTTCCGCTCTAGGGTGGAGCGGAAGGGCGTGTCAGACTCTTACTGACTAAAACTCACCCCTGTTCCTCCCTGCCCTTCGCGCCCGGGGGCGAGGTAACTCTTTCGAATTTATCCTCCACCCCCGGGCAGGCACTGGCCGTGGCAGGCCCCGTCCTTTGCTGACAACTCTTTGAGGCGCGCGTGGAACACTACGCGCCGTCGACTCTCGGGCCTGGTGCTGATCGGACGGCGAGTTACCCACTACTCGCCGTCCGCAGGCCCGGGTCTACGGTGGCCGGAGATCGTCTCGCAGCCCCTGGCGTCTCCTGCGACGGCTGCTGCTGAGGGCGCTAGGGCGACTCTGCCTCTGTTGAGTCTCCCTAACGTGTGCCGCCTCCCTCTTCGCGAGCATTACTGCTTCGCAGAAGGAGGAGACGGCCCCTCATTCCCTCTTGCTCCGTACCATGGCCTGAACCAGGGCACGGCACGAGAGGTCGCTGCCGCCTATCGCATCTACGAGGACACGGCGGTGTTCTGCCCAAGCGGGGCAAACCTCCACCGTATGCTCCACCGTGTCCTCTGGGCGATCCTCGCAGTGGAAACACTCAGGGGTCACCTCCGCCTTGACACGACACAGGTACCTCCCGAAACAGCCGTGTCCGGTGAGCACCTGCGGCAGGCGGAAGGTGAGGTTGCCATGGCGCCTCTCTAGCCAAGCCTCAAAGAGGGGCACTACCGCCTCAATGGTAGCGTGCCCAGCGCTGGGTTACGACAGTCGCTCTCTCCATGTCACCATGAGATCCTGCCGGAGCTCCGTCCGCCGAGCCGCGAGTTGTCGCGGCAGCAGAGTTTCGCCCCGGCGTTTGGCCTCCTCGCGCCACTCGTACAAGTGCGCGAGGATTTTTGCCTCCAGATCCCATGGTGAAAGTCCGGCAAGGAGGCTCGCAGCCTCGCGGGAGATCGTGCGGTATCCTCGGATCATACGGATCGCCATGACCCTCTGGGACGCGTTCATCTGGCGACCTGATCGCTGCCTCAATGAACGCGCCCACACCGGCGCTCCGTAGAGGGCCATGGAGCGCACGATCCCCGCGTAGAGCCTACGGCAGGAGGCGTTTGGCCCCCTCAGATTGGAGAAAGTGAGACGTCAATAAAGGATTTGCTCATTTGGCTGCAAAAAGTAGGTGGTGCGTCAGGGGTATTATGAATTGATAGATTCATTTCAGCAATGAAGTCTTCAACAGCGCAACGTCGTTCGGAATCCGTGGACTGAACCTTGCCATACCACAGGGAAGAAGATGTGTTAACGTCCGCACCGACTATAACTTTGCAGCCCGCGAGCGATCGCAAGACATGGCGGAGATTGTGTTTATAAGGAGCAATGAAAGTAGCAGCTCACAACATAGATCATAAAGGTAGCCGATGAGACCTCCACAACGGCACAGTGGAGCGTCATGAGGTTACATAAAGACGTAACAGTAAAGTTCGAAGAACGTGTCACATAAATCCCGGCACGCGAGTTGCGGTCAAGCTGAACAATTCTATGACGCAAATGCGAGTATTGGTATTCAGGTCTAAATTATAATCTATAATTAGCGTTTGCCCACTATCTCACCTGATGGTAAGCGACGATGTGCTCGAAGATGGAGCAGGCTTGCCTAGAAGTAACCAATTCACTCATGACTTAAAGACTCCCAGGTTGTAGCTATCAGGAAACACAGACTCTGTCAGGGAATTCCACTCCCTAGCTGTAAGCACAATGAATGTGTTCTCAAAACGTTTTGTGCGTGTAGATAGGATGTTTATCATGTACCGGTGCTGCTTCGCCGTATAACTTGTGGTCCGATGATGGAACGGGCTTGGCGGAATCAAATTATGTAATTCCGTCGCACATTCCCTAAAATGTAACCAATAGAAAACCGACAGGCTAGCAACTCGTCGTCTTTGCTCAAGACTTTGGAGCTTCGACTCGACGAGTCTATCATTGCCGATGATCCTCGTTGGCTCGTTTCTAAATTGTCTCAAGGGCATCAAGCTGGTATCTGGCGGATTCGTCCCAAAGATGAGAGCAGTACTCCATACACGATCAAACTTGCGCTTGATAAAGTTTGAGCAGCTGTTCCGGCGTGAAGTACCGTCTCACCTTTGCAAGGATCCCCAACTTTTTGGCAGCCATTAGAGCCTTTGTCTCTATGATGGAACCAAAATTGAGGGTAGATGTCAACGTAACACCAAGAAGATTAAGTTGGTCGGTTATTGGCACGGTTACACCTCGAAAAGATGGCACCAGGTGAAATTGGCTCCTTTTAGCGGAAAAAAGTCACACCTCGGTCTTAACAGCATTAAACTTGACCAGATTGGCATCACCCCATTCTGAGACAGCCTGTACGGACAAGTTCAAGCACCCAACCATAGCCTCTTAGATAGACCGGATCTGAGACCTACTAGCTCGTGCATCGGACACGTATCTCTCGGCAACAGTGCTGTCGTCTGCATATGCAGTAAAAACAATGTTGCCGAGAATACCGAACCCTGACGAACCGGGCATTAATAGCCAGTAGCAGTCTGGACGAGCAGCCATCTATGACCACTTGGATAGACCGATCCCTCAGGAAATCTGCAATCCAATCACACAATCCGCAGACCGAAGGAAGCTTGCCAATAAGGCTATCGTGCCAGACTTTGTTGAAGGCCTTCAAGATGTCAAGGGAGACCGCAAGAGCTTCCCTGTGTTTCTAGATGGCCTCACTCCATATGTGAATGGCATACGCTAGAAGACCCCCAGTTGACTGATTTCGGTGGAAGCCGTATTGTCAGTCACATACGATATCGTTAGCTTCTAGGTATGCCAGGAGTTTACCATTCAGTAGGCGTTCCATACTCTTACAGAGTATGGAAATTACCGAGATGGCCCTATGATTCGCTGGGTAAGCTCGATTACCCTTCTTGGGCACGGGTTGCACGTTAGCTTGCTTTCAAGCCTTCGGAAATTTTCCAGTCTCAAATGAAAGGCGAAATAGGCGTGTCAAGATCGGAGACAGCATTGTTGTACCGATGTGACAATGTCGTGTATTCCTTGCATTTATGTTTTTAAGAATTTTGTAGAAAAAAAAAACAAAACATTTATGACACTTGACAAAACGAACTTTTTGGTTTACAATTTTCCAATTTTTTCTTTCACACAAACCTTGTCATGACAATTGCGAACAAAACAAAAAAAGAATCAGTTAAACAGGTGCAGTCGTTCTGAAGATTGATTTTTAACCGACTTCGAAAAAGGAGGAGGTTCTATGTTCGACTGTATGTATGTTATTTTTTTTTATGTATGTCCACCGACTCCTCTCTCAGTTGTGGACCGATTTTCAAAGTTCTTTTTTTATCCGGAAGAATATACTCCCGAGGTGGTCCTATATAAATTTTATCGAAATTGCTTTAGCGCTCTTTGAAAAACTGAACAAAAACGAAAAATACGTATACCTAGATGACGCTTTGGTTTTCTCCAATTACGAGTATGTTTAAATTCCACGTTCCATGTTATTGGGGTTTTTAGTGCTGGTGTATAACAACTAAAAAGTGAAAAATAAAATACTTTTTTACAACAAAAAAAGAAGCGACTTCCAAAAAAAGTGCAAAATAACTTTAATTTCGGAAGTCGGTGTCAAAAAACGAAGACACAAAACCAGAAACACCGACTTCCGAAATTATTTAAAAAGTTTTAATATTTAAGGTTGTGGTTTCCCATTAAATTGTGTTAACATTACATAGACATACGATCGCAGCAATCGCGGTTGATGTGCTGTCAATTTTTGAAGAGTTCCGTTGTCTGTCTCCGAAACTCATCATCAGATCAATATGAAAATTAAATTTCATTTCGGTATAAACCACTTTCGAACAGAAAAACAATTTTGCAAACCAGTCAATATATTATTATTATGACGGAGCTAAGTCAGAACATAGGTAAAAAAAAGAATTGTTTAGATAACCTCTATATTTATGACAGGTTAAATTCTACTTGATGCTACCCTATTAGTAATGCCATCTGTCCTTTTTCGCTTACCCTTACTCCGAGTTAGTAACTGGTTCTACAGCGAATGTAGGTACGAGTATTAAAACCAGCCGGTCAAACCAACCGGTTGTTTTACGTTCTGTATGTAATGAGTAGATGGCGCTATTACAAAAACTAATTTTCATAATACCAATTGAATATCGCGAAACGGTAGAGGTGTCAAATTAGTAAACATATATTTCTCCATTTACATATTGGCTTTGCTGTGGTTCACCGGACTCAAATCCGGACTGAAGCCGCTACTATGAAATTTCATGGATTTAACTCTAAGGCTCACTTGCACAAACCAGGGTAATTATTAACTCCAAGTTAGTTGAATCGGGCCTATTATATATTATAGAAATAATTGTTATAACTCGTGTTATCATCTAACACGTGTTAGCCTCTCTTAGATGTGAAGTGGAGTTAACACCTCACTCCCCCCATGGAACGAGGCCTGCAGACGGCAGCGGAAATCGCACACGCACCCGAAGCCCCGAATGAAGTGTACGAGGGAATCCCGGTGAATAATTTATGGCAAGCAATCTTGCTATTAAGGCGCAGTTATAAGACTTCTAATAATGTTTAATTGAACATCACGTCTAAACGACTAGTCTTATTTCTTTGAAAAAAAAAAATAATCTACTCTAGATATTTTTTTTCGTAATTTGATATGTGAATATTTGAAATTATATTTTTTTAAAGTTAACAATTTATAAAGTTATGTCTAACGCGGATAAAAATTGAAATTCACGCAAAAATTGTTAAGCATATTTTTAAGAAACTTTCACCATTTTAAAGACATTTTTATTATTTATATTATAGTGTAAGTATGTGTTTTAGTATAATAGTAGTTGTTTTATGTATAATAAATTAATAGTTCGTCTAATTTCGGACAGCGCTCCTTGATGGGCGAGTCCTATTACTGGCTGGACGTGGACGCGTTACGTTAGCTCAGCACAGAACACGCAACTCAAGGTCGTTGGCATTTAATACCGCCTTAAAAGTTATATATTTCTCATTTATATTTTGTTTCATATTTTTCATAAATATATGAGAAAGTAACTATGCGTATCTGTTTGTTACATTTTCACGCCTAAACCACTGAACTAAATCTGATGAATTTCGTTTAAAAGATAGATTATATGGAAAAGTATAATATTAATATTTTAATTTTTATCCAGAAGCGCGTTCCCTTGGGTTAATTTCCGACTTTCACGTGGGTGAACCCGTTGGCGGAAGCTAGTGTGAAATACTATATTTAATTTGAAAATCGTTTTCTAGGTATATCTCCTTAAAGCTTCCGTATCACCTAGAGAATACGAAGGCTGGCTTTGTGGCGGGGCGTTAGTTTCCACGTTGCACATTGTGACGTCAGCAGCTTGTGTGACTGACGTCACACATCTATATGCCATAGCTGGGTACGACCAATACGTTAATGAAATGGATATTCATAAAAATGAGTGTACCAAGAAGATGAAAAAGAAAGTTGTTTTTATATGCACGCCAAGTGGTAAGGTGGAAATAATTTTTATTGCGACTTTAAAGTAGATACTTTAATAATATTATTTGTTGCAAGCTGTGCGGTTTCCCATCGCCTTATATGATGAACTTCGATAAAAATTTTCGTTCCACTTTTTTAAGTTCTTTGTAAAATCCTTCGATGAATAAGGAACTCTTATACATTTTTACGAAAAAGTGGAACTCTGAAACAATCCGTCGTGTGTCTGTCTGTCCGTCTGTCACAGCCAATTTGCTTCGAATCTACTGAACCAATTGAGTTCAAATTTGGTAAACACATTATGAATATTTGTGATCCTTAAATACGTGTAACGTAAATAAATGAGTTTGGAATATGGGGACCACTTTCAGGGTGAAAATCGAAATATTAAAAAATAAAGTACCTAATTTAAACTTTGTCGTCCAACATATCAAATGAAAGGACATACTAATACTGTAGTGGCATAATTTTCAAATTAGGAGTGTTAATGTTATTTAAGAAAATAGATTAAAATTTACCATTCCCCTTAACTCCTAAACTATTAGAATCAAAAAATAAAAAAAAAAACAAACGACTTCCCAAAAACAAAATAGGTACACTTAAAATTATTAAATAAACTTTAATTTTGGAAGTCGGTGTTTTTTTTTTTCTTCGTTATTTAACACCGAGTTCCGAAATTAAAGTTATTTTACAATTTTAATTAAAAGCTGTGGTCCCAGTATTCTTCCTTGTGGTACTCCGTAAACCTCGTTACGTTCCCCCAATCGAAACATTTCTTCCCTCTTATAGCTTATATTTATTCTACTTATTTCAGTTATTTGTTTTCGGTCGCTTAAAAAAAATAAAAAATAATTAAAAGGTAAGATTTCAAAAGCTAATAAATATCTCTGATCTGATTAAAACGCCAATATGTCTAAAGTTTTTTTATGGGAAGCCATTAGAAATGTGTTAAAATGAACCTGTTCGTCATCACTCCACGCCTCACCAGTGAGGGCGTATGATAAAAAAAAATATTTAAAAAAAATATAATTATTATTATTAATAATAATTTTTAAAAAGCTATTGCTAACCGATTCCTCTCTTATTCATTTTTATCGAAATGGAAGTTTTTGTATCCTCTTTACATGATTTCAGCATACGAACTGAATTACGAAAAGCAAGAAATATGGACTTTAATAGATATAGCCGTGGTGAGAGTTGAATCAGAGTATAATTTCAACACTGTTACACCTACTGGTTGCTCTTATACGCCTGCTGCTATAAATGTCAACTATGAAACAAAATACCAGGAGCCAGGAATCGACGCTATAGTGTTAGGTTGGGGTCACAAAACGCAATATCGTCAGGTAAAGTAATTTTATGAAAAGTTTATATTTGTAGGTATTGCTCAAAACGTTAACAAGGCACAAGTGTATTGTAATACACCCACATTTTATGAAACTAACTTTATATTTGTAGGTATTCCTCGAAACGTTAACATGGCACAAGTGTATTGTAATACACTCACATTTTATGAAACTAAATTTATATTTATAGGTATTCCTCGAAACGTTAACAAGGCACAAGTGTATTGTAGTACACCCACATTTTACCAGTTATTCATTTTGTAACGGTAATGGATCGTCATATTTTAGATACTGCTCCTGCTCATGGACATGAACATCTTTCTTCAAGGAACTCATAGTAAATTCTCTTTACGTACAAAGTTATCATCAGTTGATCAAAATTAGTATTAAGAGCAACAAAGTGGCCGACCATAGGAACAAAATGGTTTAAAGTGAACAAACCGCGCGAGCCGCGTTGGTCATCGTGGCGTTCCTGAGGACAATTATTTCGACCGCCGTGGTAATTCGGGCGTTTGAGTGGGAGGACGAATTTGATATTATGGAATCATCTATGACTTTCTTGTACAAATCTGTTCATTTCTATGGGCAGAACCAGTACTTAAAATATGGCCAATCATTTCCACTCTGTATTAATTTGGTCGCGGGAGTGACCGAAAGAGTCAACGCGACCCTGGTACAGGCAACTGAAGGAACACGGGTGCATTTTACCCAATAAAATAAACCGGCCAAGTGTGAGTTGGACTCGCGCATGTAGGGTTCCGTACCATGGTACAAGATTATATACGTCTTTTTGTTGCCATTATTAAGATCGAGCGGCAACAGAAATACACATTCTGTGAAAATTGCAACTACCTATTAAGGATAATGAGATACAGCGCGCTGAAAGACAGACTGATGGACGTACGGACGGTCGGATGGACGGACGGACCGACGTTCATTTAGGTGTGCCTCAAGGCTCGATATTGGGACCATTCTTGTTTTTGGTGTATATTAATGATTTACCACATTCTTTAAAGGGTATCTGTGACGTAGTACTGTTTGCAGATGATACCTCTCTTATCTTTAAAGTAGATAGACATAGACAAGATTTTGATAACGTAGATAGCGCTCACAATGGTTACGGATTGGTTTACGACAAATAACTTAGTTCTTAATGCTAAGAGAACTAAATGTATAAAGTTTGCCTTACCTAATGTTATAAATTTAGGACCTAATGTCATCCTAAATAAAGAAATGCTTGAAACTGTGGACTCGGCAGTTTTTTTTGGGTATAACTGTTGATTTCAAACTTCAATGGGGCGCACATATATCAAGAGTATCGGGAAGGCTCAGCTCTGCCACCTACGCCGTCAGAAAAGTTAGACAATATACTGACGTTGACACAGCACGGTTAGTCTATTTTAGTTATTTCCATAGAGTTATGTCTTACGGTATTAATTTATGGGTAAAGCTGCGGACACATACAAAATATATTTGTTTTACAAAAACGTGCTGTACGAGCAATATACAGGTTGGGGTCAAGAGTTTCTTTAAGAGTAATTTTCAAAGAGATTGGAACTCACGGTGGCATCTCAATTCATTTTTGCAGACATATGATACATAAGACAAAATATCATTTATACAAAAAGACCAGTGATGTCCTCAATTTTAACATCAGAAATAAGCATAAACTTCATGTTCCTTCCCACCGTGTTCGTAAGGTATGACATGGTTTGTTTGAGGGTCTCGGTATCGAATTTTACAATAACCTACCCCATTCTTTTCTTGACCTGCCTTTTAATGCATTTAAAACTAAAGCTAAATCTAGTCTCTGTTCGAAGGCATACTATTCCATCAACGACTATTTGGAAGATAATATTAGTTGGTCGCTGTGTTAAACGCAAGACAATGTTACACTTGATGTTCTTTCTCCATATTTAGCTTATGGTTATGACAGATTATATGAGTTCATATAATAATTGTTTACTAATTGTAGTGTGATGGCCCTAGTTCATCACTAGTGGCTTCGAATCACAGCCCTTTGATAGATTCTATCTTTGCACGTGTAAGCAGGCACACCAGTTATCTATGGAGGCTTATTTAGTTTGGCTTAGTATTTATGCTTGAGTTCGTTTTTAATGGCATAATTGAGTGTGCTAGCTAACAAGTGGCGGATTATTTAATTTAATGATTATATTTTAGACGAAATATGTTTATTTTTCTGTTTTACATACGTTATAATAATAATAAATAATAATAAGCCTTTTTATTTCCAGGACAGTTACAAAAGAAAATAAATAAATTGAATTAGTACTTAACAACTAAAAGTTTCTGTCATGGCCCCTTACGGGTATAGGCCTCCTCCAATTGCCTCCATTTTTTCCTATTGTTTGCCGCATTCAACCAGTTACTTCCTGTCAATTTTAAAATGTCGTCGATCCAGCGAGCTTGAGGTCTGCCTTTTGCTCTTTTATTTCCAGGGCCTCTCCACTTCGTTACTCGGTTAGCCCATCTTTCTTGTGGATAGCGGGCAATGTGTCCGGCCCATTTCCACTTCAATCGCCGTGCGTGTGTTACTGCGTCTATTACTTTTGTCTTGTGTCTGATTTTGTTGCTGTTTTGTTTGTCCATGAGCTTGATGCCAAGGATGCTCCTCTCCATAGCTCGCTGACACGATCGTATTTTTGACATATTGTTTTTATTATAGATCCAGGTTTGGGCGCCGTACGTCAGACAGGGTAGTAAACTTGAGTCCATTACTTTTTTCTTCAGACATAATGAAAGTTTCGATTTGAAAATCTCCTTGCAACTCCAGTATTTTTTCCAGGTCATGTTAATTCGTCTGTCTAGTTCATCTGTGTGTCGTGTGTTTTTAAAAGATATTTGCTTTCCGAGGTAGATATAGCTCTCTACGTAATCAATGGCATTATGGTTGATTACGATGGGGTTTTTCGCGCCGTTGGTAGATATTTTTGTCTTTATGGTGTTCAATTGCAGACCGATATTTCCGCTCGCAACAATCAGTTCTGTTAGCATTCCCTCCAGCTGTTTCGATGTCTTAGCGAAGAGGACTATATCGTCTGCGAATCTAAGATTGCTAAGATATTTTCCATCTATAAATATTCCTTTCCTGCCCCAGTCTAAATCTTTCATCATGTTTTGTAGGACAGCTATAAAGATCCTTGGCGAAAGTGGGTCTCCTTGTTTCACTCCTCTGCGAATATTGAATTCTGGGCCTAGTCTGTCCAGCTTTACACTGCTTGTGCTTTTTCTATATATATCTTTTATGATATTGATGTATATATTTGGAAGATTCTGGTATTCTAATGCGTCCCAAATACTCTTATGCGAGATAGAGTCGAACGCTTTCGCGTAATCTACATAAGCAAGATAGAGATGTTTTTTAAATTCTACGTGTTTTTCTATTATTTGCTCCAATGTATGTATGTGGTCGATTGTTGAGAACCCTTGGCGAAAACCTGCCTGTTCCACTGGTTGGCTCTTATCTATCGTTGGCTCTATTCTTTTCTCTAGGCACATTGCAAACAGTTTATACATGGTAGGTAGTAGACTAATTGGTCGATAGTTATTTATATCTGCTGGATCCCCCTTTTTGTATAGTAGAATTATTCTTGACTTTGCCCAGTTTTTAGGTATTTCCTGGCTAGCCAGTATTTTATTGAACAAAGTAGCAATATGGCTTATCAGCAGGTGTCTTCCACATATCAAGGCTTCGTTTGGGATGTTATCCGGGCCTGGACTTTTTTCTTTCTTCAGTTTTTCAATTTTTTTCATTATTTCTTTGCCAGTAAAAGGTTTAACAGTTTCATTGATTTCTCCTTTTTTGTAAAGTTTTATAGAGCTAATATTTTTGATGCTGTTATCTTCATATAGTTTTTCATAGAAATCAGAGGCAATATTTACTAAGTCCTTCCTTGTTTGTAGTTTATGTGTGGTTTTTTGTGCCTTAAGTGTCGGAATCCATTTTTTCTCTGTACTTAGTTGTTTAAATGCTTTCTTTTGACTTCCCGTTGTTAGTAGATGTTTTTCAATTATTTCCATCCTGTATTTCTCGTAATCTTTTTTAAGTAGTTTATTTGTGTTTTTGTAGAGTGTTGAAAGTTCTCTTTTCTCGTCTTTATTTTTTGAAGGTTTGTGCTGTAGCTCGGTACGCTTTTTTATTAAGTTTTTAGTTTCATTAGATATTATTTCTTTTTTTGTTTGGTAAATTTAAGAGTGTTTAAACTCTCTTTTATGGCTGATTCTATTTTGTTGTAGTAAGACTCTATGTCTTTACCATCCTCCCAATGTACTCGTTCTAATTTCGTATTTAAAGCGTATAGGAATGTTTCTTGGGATTTCTCACTTGATAGGTTTGCTGCGGCTGAATTGAACGTAGTTCGGCTTTTCTTTGGCTTGTCTATAATTATTGTTCCTCTCAGGAACCTGTGGTCGCTTGGAAAAGAAGTTTTGCTTAATATTTCTATGTTCGTGAAGAGTTTTCGACAGTTGCTCAGTATGTAGTCAATTTGATTTTTATTGTTTTTATCCGGTGTAATCCATGTCCATAAATTCTTTGTGTTTTTCCTGAATATTGTGTTGATTATTGTAAATTTATTTTTAAAAGCATATTGTATGAGTCTTTCGCCTCTGTGGTTTCTTTTTCCATAGCAGAATGGACCTATAACTGCGTTTTCTTCAAGTTTTCTTTGACCTATCTTAGCATTCAGATCTCCCAGTAAAATGACCTTATCGTTTGCAAGGCTCCGAGCACTTTCTATATTTACATACGTTACTTACACATATGTTAAGATTGTTGCATATAATAATATAGATTCAAGTTCTTCAAACTTAACAGACAGATGTGTTGCTGGGGAGTTTGTTGGCCACTTCTTCTTCACAGCTAAAACACTAGGATGTGGTGACGGGCTGGCGTTTTGGGGACTGTCTTTATGTAGAACTTTGACGTTCAAAAAGTGCTGGCTCTCAGCCTAGTTTGAATAAATGACTTTTGATTTTGATTTCGACGGATAGCGGAGTCTTAGTAATAGGGTTCCGTTGGTTACCCTTCGGATACGGAACCATAAACGTAAGAGCAAGCCTATTGTAATTCATCAAGTACAAAATTTGACTCCGGGCTGCTACTGAGAAAATGCAGTTGGAAAAACCCACTCATTTTCTGTAGTTTATTATACATACTTATATTTTTATTTTTCATGTTCTTTTTAGCAAACCCTTTCGTTTGATACCCACATCACGGGGACACTTTTGAGAAGATTAAACTTAAATATACTTAACGTGGGATTAATACAATCAATTTTATCCCAACCAACTTCAGAAGGTGCCAAAAAGTTACGCCAATTAATAACAGTCCTTCATCGGTGACTTATATCTTTATCACAAAGTGTTTCTGTTCAGTATAGTTTATGTGGTAACTAAAAGGGGCATGTAACAATGATAAAAGGCACGATGGGGTTGACATATCTGTATAAATAAAAACCACAAAACAAATAAAGGGGAAAAAAAACATGGTAGTGCCTAAAAAAAACTAGTCCGCCATCTTTGGGCGTCCACCATGTTGGATTTAAAATGACGTCACTTAGCTAACCATGCATTGTCATCCAAACTAAACATGTACCCAACATTTCAGCTTAATCGGAAACCGGGAAGAGGGTCAAATTAAAATTCTAACATTTGTTTACATGGTTAGTTACAAGTGAAGCTTATGTGTAACGTGTTTAGCAAATGCCTTTTTGTTGATCCTGTAGACGCTTGTACTTTTTTTTTGTGGATGGGAAATCAGAAGTCTTAATAAGAACTTTGACGCTTTACAGGCTTTCTTGGCCATAATAGATCTGACATGTGACGTAATAATACTTTCGGAATGCTGGCTCAGGACTTATTCAGTTACTCCCCGTTTAGAAGGTTACATATCTTTTCAGTCGTCAAAATATTTCTGACTGTCAAAATATTGTTGTGAGATTTAGATCGCTAATCACTAGGTACCATACTATTAATGCTTGAATCATAGCCGTGCAAAAGATAGGTGATAAAATTTAAAACATTTTTAAGCAAAATTTTAATTAATTATAAATAAAGACAAAACGCATGTGCAGGCGCATGTGCACGAGCTTCTGTTTAATTAAAATTTCTATAGCACAACAATGTATCCAGCTAGAATAGTGAATCTAGTGTCATTGTTAACAGAGCATATAAATATTTGTTCCATGCGGGAATCGAACCCTGGACACGCAGGGCAGTAGCCGATCGCTCAATCCCTGTGCCAAACGTGCCATCAAACGATGTAACAGACACTTTCTAAAATTCATCAAAATTTGACTTGCCTTGATATTACCAGAACAAACTTACTACCACATACGTAATATCAGATTTTAACTAAAATTCTGTGATATAATAATGCCATGTGGTATTCATACACACATACACACACATCGATCCATAAAATACTTTTTTTATTTTCAGCAAATGGATCTAAATTCTTACAATGAGATAAATTTAAACTATGCTCCGGTAATGGTACAAAAAAAAGAAAAATGTAAACAAGATTACAAAATTTATCCAGGAATGGCTAACGTTATAGATACATATATGCTTTGTACTGATGAAGCGGGAAACTTGAACGATAAAGGAGAGACGATAGTTACGTCTGCACCGGATGCAGAAGGCTGTTATACACAAAACCCAAAAGAAAGATTAAACCAACAATCTGCTGATGTAAGTATTACAAATTATTTAAAAAGAAAAGTTGCCTCACATTAGACATTACTCCTGTACTATCAAGCCTGTAGTCTGTATTGAAAGCCACTTATGCAGGACATCCAGACCTGGAACAACTATCTGTAAGTCATACAAATATTTGTTTAACTAACTTTAACCTGCGACACGCAGCGCAGCAGCCAATTGCTCAACCACTGCGCCAACTGTCTCGTCAACTATGTCAAAATCAGCTTTGCACCCCATGTAATTTCCCATCGGTAAAAATGTCAAACCATTCAATCTTTATTTACGACTTTCGGATCAGGTGCGGGTCATTCAGCGTAATCATACTCGTATGTTGGATGATACTGTACTTGATCGCCTCCGATCTGAAATAGGTAGCCATGTCAATGCTCCTCAGTCGCAGACTGTGGTACCAGTGGTGGTACCACCGTCAAACCATATTCCCAGCCACGCTGACGAAGAGTTTAATGACATGGTTACAAACGTAAGTACCCAGTACAATGATGAATTGAGATGAGCTTTGGAGTGTGCTATTCGGGAATATCGCAACATGCCGCTCGAACTTAGGCCACGCTTACCACGTTTGCCAATGCATAACAAGAATAGGGCGCTGGTGGCTGCTCTGGATTCGCAGTTGTCAAATTATTTTGATGACTGCGAAGACTTAACTAATAGACACTCGATACTGTACTGCGCGGCGGTAGCGGCATGTGTAACTCACGTCAAATTTCCTAATGACAGAGCTACACGACCGAAGCAAGCCGTGCCGACTTGGCAGTGCAGGATCGAGCGTCGTATTGGTGGGGCCAGAGCACTTATAGGCAAACTAATCTGGTTCAGGGAGGGCAACATTCAGCCAAGAGTGATGTGCTTTGTAAGACGGGCGTTTTCCCGTGTCACAGAGCGCATCGACCTTCTGAAGCAGAAAGTATATGCATGGGAAAACCGTATTCACAGGTATAAGCGGCGAGTGGAACGATACACCCAGAATCGCACATTTCGAAGTAATGAAAGGTGGGTGTATAGGGATTGGGAGCGACCGGACCAAGGTGTGACTAATACACACCTGCCGGATGATGACGCCATATACTCGTTCTGGCGCAGCATCTTGTCGGTGCCTGTCTGTCATACCGAGGGCGATTGGATTCGTGATGTTGAGCGCGCGTGCGATCCAATACCAGAAATGGGGGCAATTATCATCAGCCCCCAAGATGTAGCTCGTGCAGTCCGTCCGTTAGCTAACTGGAAATCTCCAGGGCCGGACGGGCTGCACAACTTTTGGATAAAATGGTTTAGAAGGTCGCATGCTCGCTTGGCATCTCAGATCCAGTCTGCCTTAGAGTCAGGGTCGCTGCCCCAATTTCTAACTACAGGAATAACTCACCTACTCCATAAATCATGTAGTACTGCGGAACCTAAAAATTATAGACCGATCACGTGCTTACCGACGGTCTACGAGTATAAGGTTCTTACATCCATTTTGAGAGCTAAGATTAACACACATATAGATAGTAACTGTATCATGTCTGCCTCTCAAAATGACTGTAAGAATGGGTCTCGCGGTACTAAGGAGCTTCTCCTCATAGATATGAACAAAGAACAAGGAGAACAAGGAGGAGACACAAGGTGAGATTAATATTGGAAATTTACTGTTAGTAATACATAAAAAAAATAACAACAAGGTATGAAGTCAATGAGACAAGAGGGATGCAAAGTGCATTATATAAGGTGGGTGCGTCACGCTTTATGCTTAGGAAGTCCAACATTACAGTTACGTTAAATTATATGCTTAGCGCTCTAGGAACCCATTTAGTGATATGGAACAGTTGCCTCGTCATACGTGTACAGTTAGGGCTAATGCAACAGGACCACTATTTGGGCGCTATAGCTATTCTAAATGAACACGTTCCCTATGCTCTATATAAATGTCTTATACAACTCTAAGACTGAGGACTGCGAAGTCCACCTGCCGTTGAGGAAGACAAGTTTAGGTATTAGGAGACTTTAAACGCGTACAAATGTAAACAACCCACTTACGTTAGCCTGCCCCTTTTCTAAGGTCACGCAAAACTTGCACAAGCGCTTCGCGGACTCAGTCTGTAGCAGAATTCATTGCGACGTCCTTGGTGCACACCGAAGTAGTTCAATCGTCACTCCACATTTCCTTAAACTCCCCAGTTCGTGGATATACGGTACGGCCTAGAGGCTGATGCCATCCAATTCTCGTGTTTCGCCAAATAGTGTCGATTCAGATATAGGTCTACAAAACGGCCGGGGTGGGTTTTAACGAAACACGATTACCTAGCGTTCTTAGAACGATTAGTTTATGTAACCCAGCAAAGCCTAGGTGGTGGAGCCTAGCCCTAAGGAAATGTGCATGAACCAAGAGCTACGCAAGCACTCTGATTCTTTTACGGTTCAGGCGGTGCGGTTATGGAATGCCTTGCCTGTGTCGGTAAGGCGTGCTCAATCCTTGTCCACTTTCAAAACAATGGTCAAAAATCACTACCTCTCTCTTTAATCGTTTTTACTAGGGTTCTCTGCTTTTTCATAATTATTAATGTATATATTTATCTATAACGTATTTTTATTGTATACATTATTATAAATAGTACACCTAAGACTATCTACAGTACTGTATTTCCTTTTGTCTTTAAAAACCATCCAAAGGTTGTCTTGAAAAAATCGCTTTTAGGGATAAGGCCGCCCATTGTGTCACCCTTTTTTTTTTTGTGGGGTGGGAAATCATCCAATGACTTCTCCCGCTCTGGGTGGAGCGGGAGGGCGTGTCAGACTCTTGCTGACTAAAACCCACCCCTGTTCCTTCCTGCCTCGAGGGCCCAGGGGCGAGGTAACTCTGTTTCAAATTTATCCTCAACCCCCGGGCAGGCATCGGCCATGACGGCCCCGTCCCTATTGCTGACAACTGTTTGAGGCGCGCGTGGAACACTAAGCGCCGTCGACTCTCTTTTTTTTGGGGTTTGGGAAATCATTTTATGACTTCTTCCGCTCTAGGGTGGAGCGGAAGGGCGTGTCAGACTCTTACTGACTAAAACCCACCCCTGTTCCTCCCTGCCCTACATGCCCAAGGGCGAGGTAACTCTTTCAAATTTATCCTCAACCCCCGGGCAGGCATTGGCCGTGGCAGGCCCCGTCCTTTTGCTGACAACTCTTTGAGGCGCGCGTGGAACACTACGCGCCGTCGACTCTCGGGCCTGGTGCTGATCGGACGGCGAGTTACCCACTACTCGCCGTCCGCAGGCCCGGGTCTACGGTGGCCTCGGTTTCAATTTTATATTAGAAAGAAAAGAAAGAAAGAAAATACGCTTATTTACGGTAAACATGACGCAAAAAACAGAGAAACACAAAAAAAAAAAATACAATAATAATAATATATTCGATCTCGGATGTTTTTATTCTGGCATCGAGCAAAAAGTTTCCAATATGGAAGTGGCCAGTATCTTTAGAGAGGTTTTGTTACTTTTGTGAATGTTTTTTTCTTAAATTGGTCATTGACGGATATTGTCTTTTATTCATCGATAAAGCGACGTATTTAAGTGCCTCTGTAGAAATAAATCTAAATGTCATCATCGGGCGGTAAATACATATATAAGCCACCTGCCCACTTGCCTCGCACCATATGAATAAACATCAAGGTAAAACCTCATACACGGTAACAAGACATAAGTACATGTGCCAGTTTGTATACAGTAAGCGTTCTAGTTCATTTTTACATATAAGTATTATAAAGTTTTTTTTTTTTTTTTTAAATCTTTATTATTAAGGGGTTTTTATCCACACGGATACGTCAACCCCACTGTACCTTATAATCTATTTACACACAAATAAACATCTTTAATTATAATTATGTATATGATAGTAAAATAGAAGAGAGAATCATTGCCTAGACTTCTGAATTAAGCCACAAATTATGCGTTTAGTCCTTTCTGATTTAGGGTATGCCAAAATGACAGCATGATTAACGTAAACTGATTTAGTGTTCATTCAACAAATCGCGCATAAGGCTAAAACAAAGACGCAGTAGCCATACCTACACGCACTTGGAAGGTAAAAGTTATCTTATCATTCCTTAAGTTATTTGATGTTATATCATTGTTTCTAATTATGTTAAATGGTATAAAGGAATACTTCATGATCTTTGCCTTGCCATCGTTATTGTTTTTAAATGGCAAGATATTTATTGTTGTGAATATGCCATATGTGATAGAACCTTTAATTTAATTTATTGTGATATACGATAATAAAAGAGAGCTACCATGGAGTTTCTTGCCTCGTTCTTCTCCATGAAGACCTAGATTTGCGAACAGGCAAGTAGATGTTCGATTATTGACAAGCGTATTGGAAATAAATACCTAGTCTTGTCTTTCTGTGCTTTTCTTTATAAATCCTTTTCTTATAAAACCACATTCACAGTAAATAACTAGTAATAAAAGCTTGATATGTAGGTAGTTATATATTTCTAAACACGTAATAATAGTCTCTCTAACACGCGCGCGCCGCGCTTTTATTTAAGACACTAAACGGCCTGTTATTGTTAGTTCACGTTGCGAATAGAGTGAGAGGGTAGAACACTTGCTGTAGCCGTCCCGATCACACGCGAACGAATCAGGTTTAGTGCTGGAGTAGGATAGAGATATGAATCGTGATGCCAACCCTGTCAATTAGTTCGGTTTGCCAACATAAAAACTATATTTTAACTCTAAACCGATATCAGCGCAAGCAATAAAAAGGTAAAGTTTGCTTGTAGGAAGTAGTCTCTGAGATCTACTGAACCGATTTTGATAATTCTTTCACTCGTAGAAAACTACATTATTCTTGAGCGACAGGCTATATTTGATTGTGGTTAAGGATGCTAGATGGCACTACGTGCCTTTCAAATAATTTTGCTCCCGTACAAAGCCGGGGTGGATCGCTGGTGTTTCATTTAATACTAGCCAGTAAGTTGTTTATCTTTTACAGTGTGTCAACGAGCAAGAAGAAGAGCCGCAGGTGATGATAGTTTCAAGAAAACTTAGAAAACCTACTAACATAACAATCAATGATGCTAGCCAAAAACGTAATAACATAAGTATTGAAAGAAACAATAGTGTTGTAGATGCAAACAGCACACTTAAAGATAGAAAGAACTTAACTAGAAGAAATGGAATTTGTCAGGTAAAGTGTTTTTGGTACCTAAAGAGAATTTTATGTCGTTTAACATTAAAAAGTGCCAGGTTATATCATATACAAAAAAACAAAATACTACTACAGTTACAATTATCACATCGAGGGCATTGTAATAGACAGGGTAAAGCAAATTCGCGACTTGGGGGTAATCTTCGACTCGGCTATGTCTTTCAGACCACATTACGATCAGGTTTGTAATAAGGCTAATCGCATGTTATCTTTCGCACTCTGGAATGAAAAACCTTTTAGACAAACCAGTTCACTGATAACTCTATACTATGCTTTAGTTAGTAGTATTATTGAGTATTGCGCATCTGTGTGGGCTCCTATATATAAAACTCATATAGACCGTATAAAGTCTATACAGAGACGGTTTGTCAGAACTCTATGTATGAAATGCCTGAATACGAGGCTAGGCTGCGGTACTTTAACATGGTTGGGTTGGATAAAGGAGATGGATGAGCGACATGTCCCCTTTTTATAAGGTCTGTAATGGTTCATTTAATGGTACTCTCCTAAGTCAGTTACACTTCAAGGTACCTGCTCGATCTGTGCGTACTCCGCAGCTGTTTCAGATACCAACGAGCAATAACAATGTGTCCCAAAATGGTCCACTGTTTCGAATATGTAGACAATATAATGATATTTGCACTCATGTTGATATATTTGTGGATAGTCACGGCAGATTTATAGAATCCTTGCGAAAATTGAATACGCTAAATGGTCATTGTATGCTGTCTTGACTATATTATTTGTAACTTCTTTTTATTTTTTGTAGCCTTCACTTGCATCTTTGTAGCTACAGCTACAAAGATGCAAGTGAAGGCTACAAAAAATTGCATCTTTGTAGCTGTATAAATCCTAAAATAAAATTGGAGTCATAATAAGTAATAATAAAATTGGAGTGCAGATTTAAAAATGTTATAACATAAAAGTAATCCTGATCACAACTTGATCTGTATTCTGTAACTGTACCTCTTTCATAAATAAATAAACAAGTTTAAACTCGCCATAATGCTTGACCTATAAAAAAATTAAATTAATTCTTATAAAATGAATACGAGCCCTGTTCTTGCGGAACCCTCCCGTCTCCACCTATTCGCCGCAAGCGACGGCCGGAAAATTTCAGCCGGGGGAGTCGCGACTCCATGACCTCTAGACGGGCAGACACCATGACCCCGCACTGCGTCATGCAGATTCGGGCCACCCTCTCGATGTCGTGGTCCAACATCGCAAGTGCAGGTGGTAGCGTAGCTGCAGGGGCTGACGAAGGTACGTCTAGAGGGGGGCCGGTGGCCGCGGGAGCTGCCTGTCGATGCTCAGTTACCCTTCTGCGCGGCAAACTCGCGTTTGAGGTTCTCCAGCTCGGATTGGAGATGGCTGTTTTCCACCCACAGCTTCTTCGTCTCCTCCATGGATGTGCGATTCAGGAGGACCTCCATCGCCTCCCTGATCCCCTCTGCCACCTCTTTAAAGGCCCGGGTGAACGAGCCCTGTAGGTGGCCGGATTTGGTCGCAACGTTCAGGACAACGTCCACGCCATCCAACACCTGGCGGATCAGAGCCTCTGCCGTTAACCTTGACCCTGCAGCCACCTGGGCAGCACACCGCTCCTGGGTGAACTCGTCGGCCACGACCGCTCTACTCTGGGCACGCTTCGCGGCGTTGGCCTTCGCCTTAGTGCCCACAAGGGAGACGGCGACTCCTCTGGACTCTTTAATTGAGACCCCGGATGAGATGCTGGGGTCACCCTCCCCGCCGATTTCCGGCGTATCGGGCCGCTTGAAGCGACCCTGAACGTCACGCCCTGGCAGAGGAGCGGCACCTCCAAACGTTAACGCGCAACCCCGGCCTCTCCTCACCGTCACCACTTTCGTAGTCGACAGGTTCTTCTCGCTTCAGAAAAGACCCACCGGTTCCTACCCGGACGCAGTCCTATGTAATATTTTCATACTCAAACTTCATAGTACGAAATAAAAATAAAGTCAGTTTTTTTAACTTGCGTTTCTGCGTTTGCGTTGCGTTTTGTGTTCCGTTTTTTTTCCAATACTATGTTACGAGTATAACTACACAATGAATGAATACATACTCACATAACGTTCATTACACACAAAAATAATCACAAAAACAACACAAAGTCAAAGTACGATACTATCACAACCCGAGTGTGTGAACCTTTCCACAAGATTTGACCTTTCGTTATTTAATAATAGAGGTTTTAACCACGTGAGTCTGGGGCTTTCGGGTACTGATGGTTGAAACCGATTTTAGCTCCATTTGAAGCGTATGGGCGTTCAGAGGGAAACTGCAACAGTGGATCATGTGTTCAAAAATTTTGGACTGTGTGAAAGAGGAGAGTAAAAAGGGGGTGACTACATAGATGACAAATAATGGAGGAGTATGTAAGAAAAAGACATGTTGCGCCGACCCCAAAAAATGTGTGATAAGTTCAAGAGAATGGTGATGATGATGATGATGATATGTCTGAAAAAAAAAAGTCAAAGGACGCGGCAACCTGGGAGTCACATTTATTTACATTGTCATTGTTTACAAGGCTGTCGACACTAAATCAACAATATGTTTCTCGATTTAGTGTCGAGTTTCTTTCCAGTTTCACTATTAATATTATCTTCGTATCTTCGTGAAAACACAATTTGCGGGATCCTACGTCTATGCTGACTGTACACACTCGTCGAGACACCACGAGACAAATGGTGCCCTCGTCGCAACACGTCGCGTTGAGCCTCGCGGCCCTCGTCGCAACACGTCGCGTCGAGCCTCGCGGCCCTCGTTCGTTCTCGGAAGCGTGTCCGTTTTTGCGCTCGAGTCAAAGGGTCTCGGAGTCTTGCGATAAAAATCTATATTTCTTTATTTATGTTTTTGAAAAAACGTTGCCCCACGCTAGGAATTACTCCTGTATCGTGGGTACTCGTGGCTGAAGTAATAAAAGCCGCATGGGTCGATCCATCAGGTTAAGCTACACTTGCCGGGGTTGGTTCATGGATGGGTGATCATCTTTACATACCGAGACTCCTTCGTGCCTCGTAAAGCTCGTTAAACCATTGGTCTCGGCTGTCAATCGTGGATCTTTGATAGTCGTTACGGGTCGTCAGAAGCCCGAAAGTCTGACAACCAGTCTTGCCAAGGGGTATCGTATTACCTGGGTTGTGGAGGTCAGATAGGCAGTCGCTGCATGTAAAATACTGGTATTCAGCTGCATCCGGTTAGACTGGAAGCCGACCCCAAATAGTTGGGAAAAGGCTAGGCAGATTGATTGATCGTGGGTGCGTTCACAAACATGTATACTCACATAAACAAGACGCTCCGCCAACCGCGTCGTCAAAAATTCAATTGATACAACGACTATGTATACATGGTGTGTTCTCGTGTCGAGCCTTGAAGCGACGAGACTCAACGTGAGGCACGCGTGGTGACGAGATGAGTGTGTACAGCCAGCATTACAAATTCAAGCCGCCGTTTGTAGGATGGTTTAAATTACACCATGTATGAATAAAACATTTTTTTTAGAACGATCACGGAGGACCGCTTGTTACTTGGGTTGGAGCGCATGAGTCGCTCATTGGAATTGCTTCAGCATTTAGACTCACTAATACTATGGCTTGTACTGGATCATATTTGTTCACAAGCACCCAGTGTAACGGAGCCTTCCTGGATTGTGCAATAAACGACAAAAGTATGAGAAGGCAAGTGTTAACATATTAAAAATAAATAAATTAACTATACATTAAAGTTTAACTTAGTTCTTATAAATAAAAATAACAGATTAAAAAAAAAGCATAGCCCAATGTTCCAACTGCTGGGACACAGGCCTCTCTCCGTGAGAAGGTGTAGGCCGTAATCCAGCATGCAGGATGAATGCGGGTTGGTGGATGTCACATGGTTTAGTTCGTTTTGAGAACAGTGGTGATGAAATAAATTACCTAGATAACTTTTTCACAGAAAATTCAACCGACGAAAAAGAACTAAAAAGCAAAAAATAAATAAAACTTTTAAGTCTCTTTATTATATATATATTTACCTACACACAATATCAAATTTTATATAAATTAATTTTGAGTCGTAACATGGGACCATCCTCAAGGTGTACCCTATCTAAGAAAAAAATAATCATCAAGATCGGTTCATAAATGACGGAGTGAGGGCTGAACATACACAAAAAAAATATATATATACGGTCGAATTGAGAACCTCCTCTTTTTATTTCGTCGGTTAACAAAGTAAAGCGCCTGCCCGGGTTCGACTCCACGACCTACGACCAAGAACCGAAGAGCATTAAGTAGTTTCAAATAACTATACATACACATAATTTAATAATAATTATAATTTATTCATGAACATAGATACAACAATTTTTTTAACATTATTAGGGTATTTGATGATTGTATATAGCACATAATAAATGATCTATCAACTCCTAAACTAAGTCAAGCTTGTATTTTGGGTGTTAGTGGTTCTTATGATGTAGGGATTACATAGATACAACTTTGTAGCCCAGAATTTGACTTCCAACACTTAACAGTAATTTAATTTAATTTCAGAACATACATTGAGAAATAAATTATGTAAAGTATCCATATTCACCAAAACCAACAATAATAATAAGTAGAATTAAAGAATTAAAAGAGAATAATAAATAAAATATACCTTCACATCGACCAAAATTGTATATTTTAATTTTTTTATTGTGAGAAGCATCTCAGTTTGAGCATAATCTAAAGTTTGCAACCAATTAAATTTATGTTTAACCTCTCGTTTTGTTAAGCTGTAGAAGTTGATGACATTGTTGATTGCATTATACAATCTCGAGCTTGCTGCGTCAACGTAAATGTAGAATGATGTAACTTTTTACTTACCAAATAATAAACAACAAAGATTAGAAGGTACGAGATGTAGTCCATAATCAAGTATGTAGCCTTCTACTAAAATCACACAAAAAAGGTACTGCCATGCCTTTATGGCAGTACTGTAAATTGTAGACGAAAACGAATTGAACTCTTTAGTAAGTTACAATGAGTAATATAAATACGTACATAGCAATGTGGAATCTGTAATTGTGGGAGGCCTATAATCAGCAGTAGCCTGCTTTCACCTGAAATGACTATGCTAATAACATTCAGTAAAACTCTTTAACAATATTTTTATTTAATTTTAAATAGACAAGAAGAAGCTTGTGCAAATCTCACACAACAAGGATACAAAATGTTGGAGACAAACATTTCATGGAAAGATCACCCTGATGGGTAAGTCGATTCACAAGCTATGTCCTAAATTAAAGGCATGTTTTGCTAGCAACTGTATTCCCTACCACGTATGACCCGTCTGAAGCAATAATAAATACCTATCTTCTGGCCTCTCTCGCTCCTGATCTATCGGTTACCATCAGGCTACATGGTCATGGCTATCAGAAATAAAAAAATATTCAGTACAATTAAAAATCATTTGTTTCAGACCTGCAGAAAACGAAATAAATATAACAACACCCGCTTCGCCTGCAAATATTGACACCAATGCAACAATAAATCTAAAGAACTCAAAAGAAGAAAAAAATATGAAACTAGAATTTAACAACTCTACAATATCAGATAGTACAAAAATTACTGACACTTTAGAAAATACAAGAACAACTATAGCCGAAAATGTAGACAACAGAAGACCTATCAATGTAACCAATACTAGTTCCACAAATGTTAAACTAGAATTTAACAACTCTATAATATCAGTTAATACAAAAATTACTGACACTTTAGAAAATACAAGAACAACTATAGCCGAAGATGTAGACAACAGGAGACCTATCAATATAACCAATACTAATTCCACAAATGTTAAACTAGAATTTAACAACTCTATAATATCAGTTAATACAAAAATTACTGACACTTTAGAAAATACAAGAACAACTATAGCCGAAAATGTAGACAACAGGAGACCTATCAATGTAACCAATACTAGTTCCACGAATGTTAAAAAAACTGCATCTGTAATTAATTTAATTTTAACTAGTATAAACTTAACAAAATCTACAAATCTAGCTTGATTGATAGATTTTGTTAAATTTACACAAATAACAAATTCACAATACAACAACGAATTAAACTACGAGCGATACCAACTGACACTGACACTAATCACAAGTATCACAACAAAACAAACTCTGCAGCGATTACATCAGAATATACAGAGTGTAATGCAAAGGTGTAAAATTATTTTTAAAACTGCATCTACTCATGGAAATAAACAAGTTTCTTTAAGGAAGTCATAACCAATTCCCAAAATAAAAATTTGACTTTCTGTACAAAATTATCATCAACTGATTAAAAACTTCAACAAAACACACAACATCAGCCTTTTAATGTCCCCACTGCTAGGGCACAGGCCTCCTCTCTGTGACAGTCAGTAGGCCGTACGTAATCCACCACGCGGGCCCAATGCGGGTTGGTAGTTGTCACATGTCTTCGAATTTTTGGTTCTAGGACATGTCGGTTTCCTCATGATGTTTTCCTTCACCGTTTTGAGAGCAGTGGTGATGAAATAATTTACATAAAAAAGGTGCCTGCCTGGGTTTGAACTCACGACCTACAGCTTGTAAGTCGCGACCAATACCACTGGGCCACCACTGCTCACAAAAAATTAAAATTAAAAACTTGTATGAGAGACATTTATATTTTTAGGAAATTTGCTACGACTTTCTTGAAGAAAGTATTTCCATGGGCAGAGGCAGATCTTCAAATATGACCACACCTTTCTGTTACACTCTGTATATTATGATGTAATCGCTGCAGAGTTTCTTTTGTTGTGATTAGTGCCAGCTGGTAACACATAAGATACACTCTGTATGTCCGCTAATATAATGTACGCTTCTGCTCATAAGCCTCTCCAAACGACTTGGTCTTTAACTGCGTAAAATAAAGTATTATTGTAGTTTAAAATTAAAGTATTTTATTTACCCTTTGATCAAAAGAGCTCAGTCAAAGGGATGATGCCACCAACCAAACCAGGATACTGGTGCCGATTCTCTTGTTCAATAACTAATCTAAAATTAGAGAATCGCTATCTTTTACTAAAAGGCAGTGCGAGAAATGGACGGCTATAGCTATGAACTAAGTTAGAGATGTCAAACTAGTTTACGCCTTGCGCTTTACCGTGTTTTTAGTCGACATGTTTTTACGTGGACCCTTAATTTTTATGGAAATATTAGTTCAACTAAATTTGACAGCTCTAATTTACGTCGATCTCTTTCTTGTTTTACTAGAAAGAAAAAAAAAGCCTAGATTAAGTTAAGTTTGTGCATAACACAATCCTCACCACTGCACATCTTACTCCTGCTTGATGTATTATTTTATTATTTCAACCACTACTTTCTCTGTCTGTTCTCGCTTATGTAATAAAACTTGTTTTTCTAACAATCTTCCGATACCATAATATGCTAATGTATATATTATTTTATACGAATTTGGCTATATTGGCTTGTCTGAATATCACTTGTAGCGTTTCCTAAAATTATTTTAAATAGCCCACATTTTTATTACGGACCATTTTGTTTTTTTTTGGGGGTAGGAAATCATCCAATGACATCGCCCGCTCTGGGTGGAGTGCGTGTCAGACTATTACTGACTAAAACCCACCCCTGTTCCTTCCTTGCCTGAGTACCAGGGGAGCGGTAACTCTGTTACGAATTTATCCGTTACCCCCAGGCATGCAGGCACCGGCCATGATGGGCACCGTCAGTGGTGGCTGACAAACATCTCTCTGAGGCGCGCGTGCAACACTACGCGCCGTGAACTCACGGGCCTGGTGTTGATCGGACGGCGAATTACCCACTACTAAGGGTAATTCGCGATCTCCGGCCATCGATGGCCGGAGATCGTATCGTGACGTCCTACGCTGAAGGCGTCTCCTGCGACGGCTACGGCTGGGGGCGTGACGGCCACTCCGTTGAGCTTCCCTCACCCGTTCCACCACCTCTTCGCGAGAATTACTGCTTCGCAGAAGGAGTAGGCTGCTTCCCATTCCCTCTCGCTCCGTACCATGGCCTGAACCAGGGCCGGGCGTGATAGTTCGCTGCCGCCTATCGCATCCATGAGGACACGGCGGTGCTCCGCCTGTAACACTTAAAAATATAATAAGTTAGATTCGTGGAATGGAGCGTTATTTTTGTGAGTTGACAGGTTGTCGTTTGATTTTTGTGAGTTGACAGGTTGTCGTTTGACGTTTCTTTTTTTTTCCAACTTGATCTGGAGCGAGTCTGACTCTTAAACTTTATTTATTGGAAAAGATTTCTTAAAAGCACTTTATCATGTCTCGAGGAGTTAAAGGGACCAGAGTTAAGTTCAAATGCTATAAGCATAAGAATGGAGACGCTGTAAGTACTCTTTTTAGGATTTTTCTGTAGTAACTCTAATCTTAAGCGTGGCATTTATGAGTCTCACCGAGTTCCTTTCTTATTGTCAACAGGGTTCCTAGGTTATACTTAATTTACTAGATAACCTTACTGGAAAATGGTCGGATCTTAACTAACTTTATTTTTGGAAGAACAATGCGGTCTTGGCAATGGGTTCTGAACACACGTCCACGTGTCCATGGATGATCAGGATAGTATGACCATAGCTGCGATATTACTTGTGGGATCTCCTCTCTGGACCTGGATTATTGATCTTAGAATGATGGGTAATAATTGTTCACCATCAACTGTAAGTGCTACATATAATTTTCTATAAGACTCTAGTGTGATGCAGTGTTGCTAATAAATATGAGAAGTGAAGACCAAATCTATGGACTCTTATTTACTACAAACATACCTCAAGCAAAAAACCGGAAGATAGGTAAATAGGGTCCCATGCTGAAAATTATCTTTGACGCAAGCCGGTGGAAGAAAAAAATTATCTTACTAAGTGAGGCAGACCTTCACCGTATGGACACCTACGCTTATAAATATTATTTAGAAACTAGCTGCTGGTTTCATACATTATAAGCGTTACCTCAACCGTCAGACAATAGAGACGTTGTATTCTAAGAAAATCTATAAAAAAGAAAGACGTGGGTTGTATGTGCTACGGAGTACCTGTTTGGGCTGATAGGGCCACCATAGGGGCGGTACGACGTAAATTGCTTCAAAGCCAACGTTTAGCTTTGATGTTCCTATTTGAAGCGTATAGGTCGGTTAGCACTGAAGCCTTACCAGTACTGGCAGGTGTACTTCCAGTCGATCTTGAGTTACAACGACGTTCTGCAATGTACTATTCCGCATGAAAGACTATGGACCCAGACTTATTACCTCAACGCGATCGTACCAAGATCTCTAGATTACTTAAACCTTAAACTGATGTCTGGGAGGACCTTTTATCCAAATGGCAATGTAAATGAGAAAGTTCCATCAAAGGCCGACACCTCCACCAGTTCTTTCCATAGCTGGAGGTGGATCACAGTGTTGCCCAATTTCTCACAGGTCATGGCAACTAAATAGGTAAATTATTTTCCTTCAAGGTTCCCTTGCCTCTAAGTCAATGTTCTACACCTGATTGCAAATACGAACAATCCACACATCATATCCTATGGGAGTGTACTGTTTGGGAAAATGAACGCAATATTATGTTGAATAATATTCAGCCTACGTATGGAGTTGTCTATTACACGGACCTTGAGGAAACTAGAACGAATTTCCGTGCGATCAAATGTTTTGGCCATAAGTACCTATTATTGGAATCAAATGTAATAGCTCACAATTTAGGAGCCATACTAATATTAATTATTAGTGTTTTAATCCGTGGTTCTTGGCAATTGGGCTTACCCCAGTAGTAAACAAAGGGAGTATCCCCTTTGTTCCTAATGGCCTCGACATTTTCTGTTCCTTGCTTAATTAGGAGGGAAGTGGAAATTATGTTTTTTTTACTACTCCGCTGTTCTTTTCTGATTAATTTTGTTGCGGGATCCAAGACAGGTTAATCGTTTCTCTGTGACTCGTCGAGCTTCAGGCCACGGGCACAAAGTCAGCGGTCGGCGGGATGGCGGCGGCGGCGGCGGCGGCGCGGGGAGCGGCGCGGCAACGCAGAGGTCACGAAGCCAGCGGGCAGATCGCGCGGCGCTAGAGTGGCGTAGTGTTGTTATGAGAAATTAGTGTCGTTGTTCGCGAACAATAATTATTTAAATAATTTTATCCACCACGTCGGTCGCGGATGTTTTGAAACATCAGTCGTTAAAAAGCCAAAAAATACAATACACAACACTACGTCAATGCAGACGCACGGGCACCACTAGACTGGCGCGCATCGCTCGTACGCCGCTCCCCGCACTGCCGCCGCGCTGCTGCCTTCGTGACCAGTTCCATATAAATCTATACATTGGAACGCGCCGCTTCCGCGCCGCCACCGCCGCCGCCCAGCCGGCCGCTGAGTTCATGCCCGGGTCCTCATTGGCTCGGCGTTTTTTCTGGTGGTCACCACTGTTGATTCTTACAGAAGTTACAGTGGTTTGGGAATAGTGTGGCGGGCTTGTCCCAAATTAAAAAAAAAGAGAAAGACATTGGTGTGGATTCTGTTCTGTACAAACTAAACTTAATTTAGGCTATTCCTATCTTTTTCACTATAGTAAAACAAGAAAGAGGCGGACGTAAATTAGAGCTGTCAAATTAAGTTGAACTAATATTTCCATACAAATTAAGGGTACACGTAAAAAGATGATTGAATCACGGTGAAGCGCAAGGCGTAAACTAGTTTGTCATCTCTAACTTAGTTCATAGTTAGAGCCGTCCTTTTCTCGGACTGCCTTTTTAGTAAAAGATAGCGATTCTCCAATTTTAGTTAAGTTATTGAACAAGAGAATCATAAAAGAGAAGTATAAAATAATATACAGATTTTATCCATTGTTACACTGAGTTGCAAGGGTTTCATAAATATGAGAAGCTACGAGTACATAATGATTATTTTATATTATTATTTTCTTGCAAATACTCGTAGGGTATTTTCTTGTGTTTATTTTTGCAGAGTATTTTATATGTAAAAAAAAAACTTTTTACAAAAAAAATACAACCGACTTCCATAAATAATACTAAAAAATGCAAAATAACTTTAATTTCGGAAGTCGGTGTTTCTAGTCTGGTTTCTTTGTTATTTGACACCGACTTCCGAAATTAAAGTTATTTTGCATTTTTTAGTATTATTTATGGAAGTCGGTTGTATTTTTTTTGTAAAAAGTTTTTTATTTTTCACTTTTTAGTTGTTTTACCCCATTCTAAAACTAAATTAATAGTAAAGTTATGCCCGAATTGATAGCCCCAAAAATAGGGAATTTGAACATAGTTGGTGAAATTAGGGTGTATCAGGGTGAACTGTACAAATCTGTATACCCCTTCAGAGCGTATCAGTGTGATGTAATGTTGTGAAGTGGTGAAAACAATATACAGACATGCGATTGCAGCAATTCTGGAAGGTTTGCTATCATTTATTGAAGAGTTCCATTGTGTATCCCCGAAGTTCTTCATCAGATTTTCACCAAATTAAAATGGGACCACAGGTAAAGCAACAGCTTTCAAATAAAAAAAAATCTTCAAAATCGGTTCACGCAGTAAAAAGTTATGAGGTAACACACATAAAAAAAATAAAAAAAAATACAGTCGAATTGAGAACCTCCTCCTTTTTTTGAAGTCGGTTAAAAAATGAGCAATATCTACTCTTTGTTGTTACCTATGTAAAGTTATGTAACTCACTATACCGTATCCGCGAACACAGGAGTGATATTACACAGGGTTACTGGTAACAATTGATAACTTGGATTTTCTCAGAACCCATGTATTTCCGCCTAGGCTTCCTTGGGTGCTTAATTGTTGCAAATGAAGAAAGAAAGAAAGAAACATTTCTTTCTTTCTTGTTTCGTACTTCATAGTCTTATTAAAAACATCACAAGTGAGTGGTATTCCTTTGCCAGAATCGTGTGTGAAGTCGTAAATTATTAAGTTACCTGCAGGCAAGCGTCCGCCATCTTCGACTAACCAGAATAGATCTCGTGACCAAAAAAAATGTTAAATTTTACAAAGTCAATCTGTCGAAAGTTATTTTAACAAAATGGGCAAAGTTTTTCAATGCATCCGAGGTGGAAATCATGAAGATAAGGAAACAGTAGTGACGCATGCTCACAAAGTATTGTGCAGTGGTGAAAGAATTATAAAACCGGTCACCCACACGGCCTACTCTGCGCGTGGCCGGTTCCGTAATCGCCCGTTATAACATGTGGACTTAAAGGGGGTTTATGTGAATTACTATGGACATTAACTGATTTAACAGTTACGTTTTAAAACGGGCCCAGATGGTAACTGAAGAAGGATTTATTAAATCCAACTTCATTGCCCTGAAGCTTTCAATGTTTAGAATACACAATCGCTCAATTTTGGGGCATCTCGGACCACCCCTTTTGGGATAAAGGTTGTTACGTTATGAATGTATGGTATGATGATATTATTCCATAAGTTTACACGTTACAATTCGTTAACAAGTAATAACTTCATCTTAGTGTAACATGGATAGCTTTCAAAAGTTAATCTAGGAACGCGCTCTTAAATGCGATGACGACAAAGTGCATGTTCGTTATACTTCTCTGTAACTTTACAACAGTTTCTCCGTATAGACATAGGTAAGTATTGGGAGCCAAGTTTTGTTGATGGATAGATTGTAAGCTTCTTATTTGCAATATCATATAAGTAGACGTGGGCCTTGGAAAAAGACAAAAGTATCAGCTGAAACTTGTCCTAGCTGGTCTTACTTGACGTATAGAAACGCCTTCTTTTTAGGTCAAGATTAAGACTAATATGGTTCAAGCTAGAATGTTGCCTAAGTGTGGTAGAAAGAACGTATAGTTGTCTCACCGTTAAATCTTCAGATTGCTAGTACAGATCTGTCTTAGGAAAAAGCCACCTTATACAGAGTCTAATCTTAAGAACAAGTCTTTGAGCTTTTTCTAGTTTAACCAGGTGTGTTTTAGCTGCGCCGCCCCATGAAGAGATGCAGTAGGAGAGGACAGACTGACAGAGCGCCAGGTAAACAGTTCGCATGACTTTGGAGTCCGCTACGTGTCGAAGTTGTTTAAAAACATAAGTAAGTTTTAGTACTCTCTTGGACACTTACCTATATGTGATTGTGGAAGTTTAAATTGTTATCTATAGTTAAGCCAAGGTACTTAACGAAACTTGAATTCATCATCATCATCAGCCTTTTTAATATCCCCACTGCTGGGGCAAAGGCCTCCCTTCTGTGAGAGGGTATGGGCCGTAATCCACCACGCGGGGCCAATGCGGATTTGTGGATGTCATCGAATTTTTGTTTCTAGGACATGCTAGTTTCCACGCACGCATTGCCACGTTGAATGACAATGCTGATTCTTTAGCGGAAGAAAAGGCCAGCTCTCTGGTCACGTGAAGAGTCGAATAAATGTTTGCTGATGTCACGGAAAACTCACATGGCCCTAGTGTTGCAACCCCAACCGGCTCAAACATATAACTCCCAATAAGGTTGTTATATTTGCGCCGTATTTGGTTTTCTGCACCTGTAGCAGCCGCCCCAGCACAATCCGTCGTGCTAAGAAGATGAGATGGCGCAAGGCTGTCGACACATGTTGCATCCCACACCAAAGGCCTACCCATCTTCCAAGGCATTATGGTCATCCCGTTGGGCCTCTTTCCATCGTCACATGCCAGCCAGGCCATGAGGTTCTAAAACGGCTGACACACCGGCGGTGACAAGAGCTCGACTGATGAAGTCATTAATCTGGCGTGCCGTGCCATATGACTCGCGCTCCTACTGCAGGATAGGCCATGGTGTCCGAGGTAGTCAACTGCTTCACCACATTGGCAGCGATCTGGAGCTCCGTAAGGAGCACCCAGACGCAGACATGTAGCGATATGGAAGGTGGTGTCACTCAGCATAGTACCTATGTTGGGTGACGGTAGTGCCTGTGGCCAGAGGTACGACTCCCATTCACCCACAACCAGCAGGCGGGCACGCTCAGCAGTATATAGTATCAGTGATTGATTTATTTAAGAGATTATTCCGTACCAATCTACAGAGCGGCTCATCCCAATGTCTCTGGGAGAATGGGTTCTCGGGCAACGCTGTGTCCGGGCAAGCCATTTTCCAAGCGTTCATTGCGTCGGTCAAGCACGGCACTTCACAGTTAACCAGTGATGGAGTCAAAATTCTTTTGGTTAACTTTTCAGTGCTGTGGACCGAAGACAGGAACGCCGGTAGGCTTATACTAGAAATTTATATTTTATTTTTGACAGTTGCAAGTTGTGGCTATTTTTTGAACAATAGAATATGCGTTTTTTTTTTTTTAAACTAGTCACGCTGATCGAACCCGCGACACGCAGCGCAGCAGCTGAACGCTCAACCACTGCGCCAACCGTGCCGTCAATTATTT
Source organism: Polia nebulosa (assembly GCA_951329385.1). Taxonomy (NCBI): domain Eukaryota; kingdom Metazoa; phylum Arthropoda; class Insecta; order Lepidoptera; family Noctuidae; genus Polia; species Polia nebulosa. The sequence goes on along the minus strand of OX589610.1, from coordinate 15,168,913 downwards.
TGTGTGATGGGATGGGAGTGTTGCATAGTAAAAAAAAAACTGGCCAAATGCGAATCAGACTCGTGTGCAAAGAGTTCCGAACGAATCACATATTTTTTAAATGGTTTATAAAAAATGTTTTACTATCTTTTACATGAACTTAAAATACTAATTAATTATTTTTAGGCTTATCCTTAAAATACTATAAGAGATGCTCACGCCTCAAACTTTAAAGAAAATGTTATAGTTACAACTAGGTATAACGTGGCTTTCTATTGGTAAAAGAATTTTCAAAATCGGTTCAGTAGATCCAGCGGTTACCCCCTATAACCTCACAAAGTCACAAATTTTACCTCTTTATAATGTTAGTATAGAAGTATAGATTAGAAAAAAATATACATTTAAAAACCAAAACCAGTAATATACACAATTTTAACACCAGAAATAAGCACAAACTACTTGCTCCTTCTCACCGTCTTTGTAAAGTTTAACTGTGTCTTTTGTGAGTCTCAGTATCCGCTTTTACAATAAGCTACCCCTTTTTTCTTGACCTGCCTTTTAATGTATTTAAAAATAAAGTTAAATCTTACTCTATGATCGAAGGCATACTATTCCATCTACGACTATTTAGATGATAGGATGATAGGTCGCTGTGTTGTACGCAAGACAATGTTACACTAATTGATGTTCTTTCCCCATATTTAGCTTATGACAGGTTATATGAGTTCATATTATAATTGCTTACTGATTTTACTGTGATGGCCCAAGTTTATCACTTGTGGCTTCGAATCACAGCCTTATCGATAGATTCTACCGTTACACGCGTAAGAGGGCACACCAGTTACATCAATCAATCTGCCTAGCCTTTGCCCAACTATCTTGGGGTCAGCTTCCAGTCTAACCGGATGCAGCTGAATACCAGTATTTTACACGGAGCGACTGCCTATCTGACCTCCACAACCCAGTAACTGGGTATTACGATACCCCTTGGTAAGACTGGTTTTCAGACTTTCGGACTTCTAACGAACCGTAACGACAGTCAAAGATTCACGATTCGTGCTTTCCGAGGCACGGAGGAGTCTTGGTATGTAAAGATGGTCACCCATCCATGGACCAACCCCGGCAAGCGTAGCTTAACCTGATGGATTGACTCGTGCGGCTGTTACTACTTTAGCCATGAGCTCGTCTGCCACATTTAATAAAGAGTAATTTTGATTAGCTCATCATTTTAGAATAAAAAAAATATCTCAATAAAACATACACTGATTGGAGTTAAGATTGAAATTCTGAAGATCAAAGTATCGTCCCCTTTAAGTTTCTGATTGTTTTCTGTCAACAATTAATGGTGCTGTCAAAAACTTATAATTTTGCCGTCATCGTCAGTGCTAAGTTTATATCAGATAAGCTATTTAAGATGCTTGCCAAAGTTATTACTGGCCTTCAGAAATTTCTGTAGTAAAATTGATTGAAGACCGGCATTTCATTTAATCAGGAATATTGGGCCAGATAGAATATGATAGGACACGAATCTTTTGTAGGTATATTTTTTGAAGGCTGGTAATCAATGGAATAGCTTTTATCTTTGTTACACTCAAGGTTTTTATCGACTGACTGAACCTTATATAATATCTATAAAAACTCTAATTTGACTGTCATCAAATCATACGAGTACATCATTCCAAAATTCGAATTTATTTGAATTCACCGTAGCCGTAGCAGTTTTCACAGATTCTTTAGTTCGATTTTTTTTTAAGTTTGTTGTTTTTAGGGTTTCCCACCCAAAGGGTAACTAACGGGACCCTATTGCTATAGGTCCACTGTCCATCTATCTATCAACGGGCTGTATATCACGATCCGTAATAGCTACACAGTTGAAATTTTCACAGAATGTGTATTTCTGTTGCCGCTATAGCAACAAAAATATATTAAAAATAGAAAAAACAGGGGGGCTCCCTAATTTATTTTGGGTAAAAGAGCCTGTTATTATTATAAATGAAGAAGTAGGTTTAAATAATATCTTATGTCATAATCTTATAGGACATAAGATATTTCTTATCTGCAATAATTATGTTCCCGTGGATAATTTGCGACTTTCACGCCGGTGAAGCCGTTGATATAAGCTTATTACAAACAAACAATAGCAAGGTATTTTCCTCGCTTTTTGCAATCACAAAGTTTGGTAGCGTGTGGAGTTGTATGCTAGAATAAACATTGTGGAGAGTTGGGATCCCTGGGGGTCTACTAATTGGACTGACGCCACCGAACGTAACTTTTTAACGACACTGATATCGAAAAACCGGCCAAGTTCGTATCCGAATCGCATGCAAAGGGTTCCGAAGGGTATATATATATATTTTTTAAGCCATACTCTTTTACAGGTTTTCCTGTAATGTGTAAGTAAAGACAACGTGCTGTATTTTTATTAATTTTGGACTCAGTCGTATCGGAAATAAGGGGTGAATGATCAATTTTCATCTATTTTCTTGAATAAATGTAAAACTATTTATTTTTTAATTATGAAAAAAATACATTTGAGACCCTCACAATAATGGTCATAGCACACTATCAACTCGGAAAGGGATCGTCACCGTGTCGCCTTTCATTCCGTCGTCAAACAGGCGTCAACCTAACGTAAGCACGTAACCAAAGCGGATCAGCAGCTCCGGTACGTCGACTCAGCTACGGCTAGGCGACGCCGCGCTTACAGCTCACCGACCGCTGGTTGATCTGGATGGCACACAGTTTGAACCTGTGTCGTAAGTTTGAAACCTAACTAAGATTTCAAATTACCTTGTGAATGACATGACAGCACGTTTGGCAACAGTAGTGTGCTGAAAGCAAGCCGCGGAAGGGGTGAGACTAAGAGGGCACAGAGAGACGCGGGAACTGCAAGTTGACCACGCACCGCACCGCGGTTCGTGAGCTTGTCCCGAGGTGGGGCGATTACGGTACGATTCCGATTAGTGTCCGTCGCATTATGGAGTTTCATACAAAGAATACTGCACGGCTCGAGTTGATACGGTGACAATCCCTTTCCGAGTTGATAGTTATGTACCTTTAGACACGAGTGATGCTATGTTTTTTTTGTGGTGTTTGAAATCATCCAATGACATCTCCCGCTCTGGGTGGAGCGGGCGGGCGTGTCAGACTCTTACTAACTAAAACCCACCCCTGTTCTTTCCCTGCCCTGAATGCCCAGCGGCGCGGTAACTCTGTTTCGAATTTATCCACAACCTCTGGGCAGGCATCGGCCATGACGGGCCCCGTCATGTTTTGCTGCCAACTCTTTGAGGCGCGCGTGGAACATTACGCGCCGTCGACTCTTGGGCCTGGTGTTTATCGGACGGCGAGCTACCCACAACTCTCCGTCCGCAGGTCCGGGTACGAGTGATCCTATAAGAGTTCTGTTTTTTTCGGTACGTTCGTAACCCTAAAAAAGCTAAAATAAAAGTATTCAACCTGTATTTTTGTTTGTAAAGTGCTATGTATGAATTACCGCGTATATTATTTGATTCGGTAGTAGTTCAGTCATCTCGTGATCGAAACACAATTAAAATCTATTGTGTCTGCTAATTTGGACGCGCAAAGGGCTATGGGAAAGTTCTTTGTGCTTTTTAACCTCCTTCAAAAAAGGAGAAGGTTACTCATTTCGTCGCGTATATATACAGGCTGTAAAAAGACACATCACAGATCCGTTAAGTACGCATACTGTACATCTAACAAAGTAGTTTTGCGCAAAAATAATTGATGGGAAACGTCTTTTATTTTTAGGTATGAAAAATAAAACTATATTTTATTCCTCACAATGTAACGCGAACACAGACAAGTGGAGTTAAACCCCGACAGTTTTTTTTTTTGAAAGGTTTATACTTCCGAGGTGGTCTCGTTTAAATTTGGTGAAGATCTGATGAAGAACTTCGGAGATAGACAATAGAACTCTTCAATAAATGATAGCAAACCTTCCGAAATTGCTGCTATCGCATGCATGTTTTCTTGTTTACACCATTTCGTAACATAACATCACGCTAATACGCTCTGAAGGGGTACACAAATTGGTACAGTTCACCCTAATTAATACACTCTGATTTCACCAATTATGTTCATATTCCATGTTTTTGGGGCTATCAATTCGGGCATAACTTTACTATTTAGTTTTGGTTATGGGGTACAACAGCTAAAAAAAGTCAAATAACGAAGAAACCAAACTAGAAACATCGACTTCCGAAATTCAAGTTATTTTGCGTATTTTTTTTTTAACCACCTTCAAAAAGGAGGAGGTTATCAATTCGGATGTATATATATATATATATATTGTTTATGTATGTTCGGGCATAACTTCGTCATCTATAGACGGATTTTTAAAAATCTTTTTTTGGTTCGAAAGGGTTTATTCCGAAATAGTCCCATTTAAATTTCTTATAGATCTGATGATGAGTTTTGGAGACAGAAAACGGAACTCTTCAATAAATTACAGCAAATCAACCGCGATTGGTAATATCGCATAAATATGCATTGTTAACACAATTTAATGGAGAATCACTAACCATCAAAAACCAAAAAAATAACTTTAATTTCGGAAGTCGGTGTCAAAAAACAAAAAAAACAAAATCCGAAACACTGACTTCCCAAATTAAAGTTATTTTGCACTTTTTTGGTTTTTTTTCTGAAAGTCGGTTCTATTTTTCTGTATAAAATTTTTTTTTTGGAAGTCGTTTGTATTTTTAACCGACTTCTTTTGTAAAAAAGTTTTCTTTTAGTTGTAAGGTTTAGCTTTAATGTTAGGTTAAGTTAACTAAAATTTAGAAATTTTCACCTATCATGCGTGGCTGCTTGTTTTTTAAGTAGGTATACCTTTTTAGAGATTAAAAAAATCCTTTTTTTCCTGCTTAAGCTATGTCATAGCTTAACACGTTGACTGCCAGACAACAGATACAATTAAAAATCTATTACTTGGGGGTCACCATGTGTCCCCCATGGCAGTCAATGACTTAAGCAGGAAAAAAGAGATTTTTTTTTACTTTTGAAAATTGAACAGAACACTTTGGGGGTATGCGGAACAGGGTGTAAAGTCCTGCAAACAAGCGTTGAAAAGTGAGGATCCTTCGACTAGACGGATGTTGTATCTAGTCTGAGCAATTACCCAATGGTTGATTTCGGATTGTTACATAATGTTAAAATCGCGCGGAAAACTCTGCTTGTGCGATGTGATTTGTGAGATGGATTAGTGTGATTTAGATCGTTTTGTGGCGTAATAGATGTCGCTACAACACTATGATGAACAAATGAGGTGATCGATATGCTTCTCTATTTGAAAAGAGATTTTTACTCTGTAGTATATCAATTTATAACTCAATGCCAGAAAAAAGTGAATGTATGCCTGAGCATTCTCCCCGGGCAAATGATACCTTCTTTCTATTAAAAAAAAAAAGTTAAGTCACACTAGGAATTAATAAATTTTAATTATTCTACCTAAACAGAAACACGTTAAATCTAAATAAAATCCATTTAACTTTGTATAGATACTGGATCTGAGTTTACCATGAAACCTATCGGTAACGATGCCTCGATAAAAATATACATAATGTGATAAAGTTGAGATTGAAAATAAATTCAATAAAGAACACGATAACCCGGATGCGTAAATGTACTGAACGAGAGTTTAACCATGGGTTGAAGATTTAGCTGAATCCATACTTAGGTAATAAAAAAACTTTTTTACAAAAAATACAACCGACTTCTAAAAATTGCAAAATAACTTTAATTTCGGCAGTCAGTGTTCCTATTTCGTTTCTTCGTTATTTAACACCGACTTCCAAAATTAAAGTTATTTTGTATTTTTTGTAAAAAAGTTTTTTTTTATTTTTCACTTTTTAGTTGTTGTAACCTAGAACTAAAACTAAATGATAAAGTTATGCCCAAATGGAAGACCCCATAGAATTTAAGCATAATTGGAGACAATCAAAACGTCAATTCTGTGTATACATATTTTTTGTAGTTGTTTTTTTTAAAACGTGCTAAATCAATTTCAATAAAATTTAAATGGGTCCACCTCTCTCTCAAATAAGGCCTACAAAACAAAAAAAGAATCATCAAAATCTATTCACAAGTGGCGGAGAAATCGCGTATCAAACATACAAAAAAAACACACACATAGGCGAATTGAGAACCTCCTGCTTTTGGAAGTCGGTTAAAAATAAAATAAGAAGGCCTACAATCTACTACTTTACCAATGTAATCTATAATTATTTACCCTAGATATTACTATTTAACCTTTCCTGCGTCTAACGGACACATAGTGGGCGAGACAGAATTAAATTCTATTGTGTCTACTAATAATAAAATGGCAGAATAAGCGAACTGAAGTGGCAGTGGGGCTGGTCATGTTTGTCGAAGGACCGACGCCCGATGGAGCAGACGAGTCCTGGAGTGGAGACCGCGTATCGGCAAGCATAGTGTGGGACGCCTCCCAGCTGGATGGACCGACGACCTTTAGAAGGTGGCTGGGATAGACTGGATGCGGAAGGCGGAGGACAGTGTGTTGTGGCGCAGCCTGGGAGAGGCCTATGTCCAGCAGTGGACTGCGATAGGCTGAGTTGATTGTTTGTTGATTGTGTCTACTAATCAGACGCGGGCAAAGTTAAATTATTCTAAGATTAAAAATAAAAACACGTATTTAAAAAAAATACCTATCTATTTATAATATGCTTAATCTTTTCTTAAATACTACGTAGTTCTAGTGCTATTGACGCCTTTAAGGGGGAAGTGCCAGGGTAACCCGCGAAATTCAAATTTTCTTACGTTTTTTGCAATTTTCAGGTGAGTATCAGGTTGTATGTTGATCAAAATCTGATTCGCGGCCGTAAGAAGTACGTATTTACAGAAATAAATAATTAAAATCATCTTTATAACCTTCTAAGTTCATATTGATGTATGGAATGACTGTTTCATGAAATCATGACATTTGACATCAATTCTAACTGAGAGAGTTGTATTGTTGATTTTAATGATTATAAGTCTATAAATACATACTTGCTACGGCCGCGAAACCATGGATGGACTGTGTGAAAGAGGATGTAGGTAAAAAGGGGGTGACTACAGAGATGACTAATATAGAGAAGTATGGAAGAAAAAGAAATGTTGCGCCGACCGCAAATGAATTGGGATAACGGCAGGTGACAGGAGAATGATTATGGGCCTAAATGCGTGGTGGATTTCGGCCCACACCCTCTCACAGAGGAGACCTGTGCCCCAGAACTAAGGACAATAAAAGGCTGATTATGAACAGGAATTGGTCCTTTTTTTTGGGGGGTGGGAAATCATTCTATGACTTTTCCCGCTCTAGCTGGAGCGGGAGGGCTTGTCAGACTTTTACTGACTAAAACGCACCCCTGTTCCTTCCTTGCCTGAGTGCCCAGGGGCGCGCTAACTATGTTACGAATTTATCCGCAACCCATGAATTGGACCTTACAGATAGGTTCTTTTTACAAATCCTGTATATGTTAAAGCCGGTCAACATTATTTTAACGAAATGCTAGTAAAATTGAAATTGGATTTGTGTCCAGGGACAAACAAAGCAGCCTCAGTTCCAGTCGGTCTGTGTTTTTGTATCGGTGTGTAGTTTACACAACGCTGATTGGACGAGAAGCCCGATGTGTTTGTTGCAAATGTTCAATATGTAACACAAATTGTTTTATTAATTAATTAACCAGCTGGAGCGTCTATTTTGGGAATATAAGACACTTATATTTGTTATACTTAGCAAGCCTTGTACCATCATCATCTGCTTATCCTTTTTAACGTTCCGATAGTCCGAATGAAAAAATCGGAACTCTTATAGGATCTCACGTCTGTCTATCTGTCACAGCCAATTTGCTACGAACCCTCTGAACCGATAGAGTTGAAATTTAGTACACACATGAATATCTGTGACCCAAATACGTTTACTTTAAATAAATTAATTTGAAGTTTAAGGGAACTTTTGGGGTGAACACTTCCGTAGTGTAAAAAAACCTGAAAAAAATATGATTTGTTTGGAATCATTTGCGCGCGAGTCCGACTCGCTCTTGACCGGTTTTCTGACTATTTTCGGCTTCCAGTCTACCACTTGCCTTCCAAAACCTAGTTACTGGTTTTCAAACTGCCAGGATTCAAACGATTGCCCAAGATCAACAAATGACAGCCAGAACCAACAGCTTAAAGAGCTTTCCCAGGCATGTAATGGTCTCATAACTATGTAATGGGTGGTTTTTCACTTCTCTTTGAGCTGTGCTTCTTCGCGTCAATTTGCCAGGGAGCCATCCAAGGCGTCCTGCCATCTTCTCTTTGGTCTGCCGCGATCTATCGCGCCTATCTAGCTGTGTCAGGGCTCCTAACTTCTCAGCTCAGAGAGAAGTGGAAGGAATGGGAGTAGGTCTTTGCTCAGGAGTGGGACAGTTTAGGTTAACTAATAATAATAATAATGGCTATTCATCCTCGGGGCTATTCACCCTCTCACAGAGAGGAGGCCTATGCCCCAGCAGTGGGGACATTAAAAGGCTGATGATGATGATTCTCGGTGAGCAGTATTGGCCCAGTGTTAACGGCAGCAACTTACAAGTTGTAGGTCGTGAGTTCAAACTCAAGCAGGCGCTTTACTTTGTGTAAATTATTTCATCACCAGTGCTCTCAAAACGGTGAAGCAAAACATTGTGAGGAAACTGGCATGTCATAGACCTAAAAAATTCAAAGACATGTGACATTCACCAACCCACATTGGGCCTGCGTGGTGGATTTCGGCCCACACCCTCTCACAGAGGGGTGGCCTGTGCCCCATAAGTGGGGACATTAAAAGGCTGATGATGATGATGATGATGATCTTCGGACTTCGGCAAGCCTTGCTTTACCAATAAAATATCGACCTGCTACGGCTGTTGTTATTAAGCCGCTAGCGAGTTAGTGAGGCATGCGTCTTGACGCTAAAAATATCATTCAGAGGCGGTAATCCTGTAGGTATTTTCCACCATTCGACTTTTGGGTGATGCAGAGACAAAACATGGAAGGTGCATTAGCAAAACAAGGTAGCTAAGTAACAAGTTCCTGTTTATTATTTTTACGATTTTACTCGTGTGTCTTATTTTGAGTTGCCTTGACTTGTCTTGACCTTGAAAGAAGCTTTCTTTTCCCTGTCACAAAGCTCACAACAAGCAAGAGCTCTTGTTCCTGGTGGTAATTGTATACGTAACACACAGTCAAAGGCAATGCCTTTCATTTTAAAAATTCATTGCCTGATTTATTTTGTAAGTTTATTTTTTAAGAAAAGAATATTCTTCAAAGTGGTTGAAATTAACTTTGGCTGTTTTATTATTATTATTTTCTGTTATTGAAACCTTAAATTACAACTATTTCTAATTTTTCAGGTTGTGTCTACGTTATGGTTATAAAGGATCAACATCGAAGCCAAGGAAATATTAAAAGTATTTATTTATTTTTAATTTTTTTAATTATTTCAGCCAAAGATTGAGGGTCGCCAAATCGTCGCGTCGCCACAATACCCCTCCTATGCTGAACGTGTTTTATTTTGCGAAAAAAGATTTTATATTTTAAATACCAACTATATACATACACAGATTTATCTAAAAACTGGTAAAGCCTGTTTCCGTAACTTTTATTTTGGTAAGCCGTGTTGGGTAGGTATCCAAATTTCAGTATCTCTATATCTTGGTTCAATGCCAACTATTGAACTGGCTGGGCTCAATAAAACTGTCTCCTATAAATAGGTTGCACATCTATTTATGATTCTTCTTTTGGCGAAATGTGTGTGTACCATCATCGTCATAATTTCAGCCGAAAGATGTTTACTGCAAGACACAGACCTGGGGGTCGATTCTACTAACAAAATTGTTCAAAAATCACAATAGAATCGTAACAGAATCACGACTTTTAAGCGTTTTCTCATTCTACTTATGCACAACGATCCGACTGCGGTTACGTTTTAGTTTTCGCCAACGATCTATCGAAACAATCTCAAAATCTATTCTGTTATCAAACAAAATCGAACATGAGTGACAGATCAACCGCCGCAGTTTGGTTTTGGTTCGATTGTAACAAGTGTCAAAAATGTCAAAAACCGCAGTTTGGTTTTCGTTCGATTATAACAAGTGTCAAAAATGTTAAAATTATCATTTTGACATTTGTTACAATCGAACCAAAACCAAACTGCGGCGACTCATCTGTTGAAATTCGCGGTTGGGCATAAGTTAGTAAAGTATAACTTTTGCAGAATCGTTATAGGCTTGCTTTCATTTTCTTCATTAGAAGTAATGATGTTTTATATGGATTTCGTTGAACTTGCCCATGAGGTTGACGTTGGAAGGGTAAGAAAAAGAAATTTATCGTCAAGAGTACAAGCAATAATGCTTTTGACCATAAGCATCGTCAGTTCCGACTCTCCAAAGACCTCGTAAGAGCTTTCATTGAGGAGATCAGTCCTCACATGTCTTCGTTTTGACGGTATTGATACGGAAACAAAGGTAAATAAATAGTTAAGTACTTACTCGTTTTATTATGTGCCAGGTGTGTGTTACAATATGCTAAAGTATTCTCTATTGTCGTTTTAGATCTTGGTTGCACGGGCTTTTAATGTAGCTGGTTCGTACCAAACACTGGTAGGCCAGTCGCAATGTCATGCCGTGTCACAACCCTCAGTTTCTCGAGCAATAAAACAAGTGACAGAGGTACTTTAATAAGCCACATTATTAAGAAGCATGTCAAATTTCCAAGCTCCAGGGAAGATCGTGATGAAATCAAAAGAGGGTAAGTATTACAATGTTTCTATTTCTGTTTGTATGTAGACCTTTTTTCTTTTCATGTGAGGTGCGAAATCATCCAATGACATCTCCCGATCTAGGGTGGAGCGGGAGGGCGTATCAGACTCATACTGAGTAAAACCCACCCCTGTTCCTTCCTTGCCCTGAGTCCCCAGGGGCGAGGTAACTCTGTTTCGAATTTATCCTCAACTCCTGGGCAGGCATCGGCCATGACGGGCCGCGTCATGAATGCTGACAACTCTTTAAGGCGGGCGTGGAACACTACGCGCCGTCGACTCTGTTGTATACTACAGACCTAGACTTAGATCCTGATTAACTTGTCAGTTACCAAAAAAGCAGACAAATAAAACAAATAGATTGTGTCTTGTTACCCGTGTGCCATGGGACGTTGACACTTTAATATAATAATGTGTTGTTTTGCAGATTCTATAGAAAGTTTGGCGTTTCTGGAGCTTTAGGCTGCATTGATGGCACGCGTATTTATTTATTTATCCTTTATTTCAGGCAACTATGGCCCTTAAAACACAATACATATTTAGGTACAAAACAATAATTACTTACTAATACATATTTTATATTACTATTTATTTTATAATGCTATAGTTCCCCAAACACACATGATGAGCGCTACTTCAACAGAAAGGGTGATATCATTCCTTGAATCTTCTTTATAACCTTTAAAGAGACAGCAGTATGAACTAGTTTATTAGTAATATCATAAAACTTGTTTCAGATTTGCGACTCAGATGCCCGAATATTGTGTATAGACCCGAGTAACCCTGGCTCAACACATTATAGTGCTGCATGGAGTAACAATCCTCTAAAGTCAATCCTAGACGGAATGATTAGCACTACTGTTGAAGATTTTTATTTATTAGGTAATTATTTTGTTGCACTTAACTAAACAATATCGCTATAATTAAGGGGATTTTTACACTATCATATTTATATAGATCTATGAGAAATATTACTTTCTCATAGATAATGAGAAAGTAATATTTTCTTCTAAAAGAAACCTATTTTCTCAGGAGATTCAGGATTTCCTTTAAGACAAGCTATGATAACCCCAATTCTTAATGCTGCTCCAAACACTCCTGAGGCTTATTACACTGAGAAGCACGAGTACAAGAAATGTTGTAGAATGGTGTATTGGAATTTTAAAAACACAATTCAGGTATGCATTTTATTGTTTCTCTTATTTGATTATAAAATAATAATATTGTATATAATATTGCAATAGTTACAATTGTAATATTCATGTCTGTACATTATTTTCACAGGTGCTTGATAGAAGACAGAAAACTGCGCTATAAGCCAGAATTTGCAGCAAACAAATGCCTTTTGTGTACTGCACAACAACTCGCTACAATTAAGACTGGAGGACTTGTGAGTTGGACAGTGAGGTCCTAGAAATAATAGAACAGGAGCGTGAGGAAAGAGATGATGCAGCCAGAATTTCTAAAAATCGGTCACGGCAGCGTCCGAATTACCTTTTAGAGCAAGGGGGTAATTACCAAGCAGCTTAAGTGCAACAGACTTGAAGGCAATAAATGAACTGAATTGTATTAGAATTTAAATATCATATCAGTATTGTATAATTTAGCTTTATTTGTTTTCCATTGTAATTAATGTGAGTATGTACTATGGTCTATTCCCAAAGTTTCTGATGAAAATGTTGACAAAGAGATCGGAGATATTAAGTTGAAACCTTTGAAATACAGATCAATGTGTTACATAGTCCTTTTAGGTAGTGATTGGTGTGGGAATATTACTTAATCCTTTTAAATAGAATTTAACCTAAACAGGGTTTGTTTACACTTTTATTATGTTAATTCTTTTGTATTTTGTGTATAAATAAAACATAATTTATCTTAACATTAAATTATTTATTAAGAACAGGATTTATAGAGCTAATAATATTCAATCATGTCTCATTATAAACCTGATGAAACACATTACACACAATGATTAATGTCCGGTGTGGTGGCTCAAAGTCAGAGTTAAAGTAATAGATAGAACAATCAGTCATCACCTCATCAGCCTGAAACAAACAGAATGTTTCCATTATTATAAAATCTTATAGCAAAGACATAAAAAAACGGAACCTGACAGCCTAAATTATTTACAATAATAATAAATACATACTATAGAATAATATTTTTGCCTAGTTGATGGTTAACTGCTAGAGAATGCCTAAGACATTAAGTCCGCCTTTGTACTTTTGTTGCATGAAGTGTAAATAAATAAATTAGAATAGACTCGCCCCATATTACATGGGACTTAAACTAAACATAACTGGCGAAATGTGGGTGTAGATACACATCTGCCTAACCCTTTTTTACAGACGTGATGTTATGTATAGAATAATAATTACATAATTTATTAGAGCATCAAAAACTCGTGATACATTCTATGAATTACTCATTATTTTAACAAAATATGACTTAAAACACTATATTTGAACATCCTGTTCCACTTTCATCTCTTCACAGTGGCGTATTCAAAAATTTTGGCGCCCCGGGTCAAATATTTATGCTGCCCCATAGTTAACAAAAAAGAGAATATTCTTTTTTGCTATTGCTTATTTAGAATTTGAGCTACACGATTTGGATCGGTAAGATTTTTTTGTGATAGACAAGAAGTTAAGGGATGGCAAGAAAAGTAGAAATAGCAGTGCTAATCCAACTTGAAAAATTGGCAGTGGGTAGCATTCCCCACCCCTGGCAGTCTGCCGCCCCGGGCCATAGCCCTCTTGGCCTAAGGGTAAATACGCCACTGACTTCAGCATTAATAAACTTTAAATAAAAAAAATACATGATTAAAACACACAATTTTTGGAATAGGTAATTATTACATGAGTGATAAATATCTAATAACCTCAATTTCAAACTCTGGATCTTGACGGACTCCAGTAAGTGGTCTGGTATCCCTTCCTTTAAGGGCAGCAACTCTGTCCTCAAGAGGACTTAACTGTACTGTCCTGCTAGGCCCATCCGCAGTACCCCTACGGTTTATTTCAGCTAGTTTGGTCCACACCTTACAAATTTGTAATCATTCCAAAACTGAAATGAATAGAAAATGATTGTTATTATTGGTACGTTGGTATTTTTGAAGAATAGATAATATCACCTTGAAAACTTACCATCGACCAATCATTAGGTGTTCTGGCTACGCCTCCTTGCGTTTTGCAAGGGCTCGTTCTTCTTTGGACCGCAATTGTCTCACGGCAAAATTTGTGTGTGCCTCCAAATGTGGAGGTAGATTTTCTTCTGGTATCTTCCACTAGATCTGCAATTACGTACGAACAGAATAACACTTGCAGCAAGACTAAATCTTTTACCAGTAAATGAAATGCAACATGTGGTTAAAAAACAATGAATTTTACTAGGACGCTCGGCACTATAGCAAATACAACGTCCAAAATTCCGGAGCGCCCGCCGTAGGGTCTCTAACATGAAACATCTGCTACTTTCTAAAATGGTTATTTTTAAATGGTACTTATTCGTTTGCCGGAAATAAAACGTAATATTTTAAAACGAATACTCACAATAAATCAACCATTTTAATTATTGAACTCGCACATAAAAGTTTTCGTTTCCCGCTGTTTGTTTTGTTTAGGTACATTAACCTTTCTTTTGACATAACTTAAACTTTTTATTTTTTTTATTTACCCCGAAGGGAAGGCTATAGCCTTCTGACCATATTGCCTAGTCTTACGTAGTCATCAGTAGTGTTTTTTTTCTTCATTAAAATGTAGATGTAACACGTTTTAACGTTTTTTAGAATATTTGGAAACAAATGCAGAGTTGCCAGAACGTCCCAAAAGGGACGATTTTTGTCCGTTTAGAAATCTTTACGTCCTTTCGATGTCCGTTCATATATTCCGTCCCTTTTCACATAGCCAACTACAATCATTTACTATTTTTATCACAAAAATGAAAAAAGCGAAACGCGTGGTGTGTCAACTTCAGAACACTGCTGGCCAATATCGCGTATATCGCCGTCCATCCTTTTTCCACTCACAGCAATCGCATCCCATATCGCTTGTCTGGACGTTCCACGCCCACAAACAAACACAATCATTCAGTTATTCAGCTCAATTTATTACGTACAAGTTAAGCAAGAGACAAACTGAACACGAAGTATATTTAAATCGGAAACTGATCCCACGAACGCAACGTATGCAACGCATTATGATATCTGGGCTCTTGATTTTATATGAAAAAGTTTGTTTTTGTGGCGTGGAAATATTCATTTAAAAATAGTAAACTCAATAAATCACCCTCAAACTCGCTATCAGAATCAGAAAACATGACTACAGACATACTAATGCACCTTCTGAGAAATTACAACAATGTGGCATACATGGGACATGGCCATTCGGCTCATCCGCGGATACCGCACGCTCTCCTGTGATGCGGCGAGCCTCCTTGCTGGACTGTCGCCATGGGATCTGGAGGTCAGGGTCCTCGCGCTGCTCAGGGAGTGGCGCAAGGAGGCCAAAGTCGGGGCGAAACTCTGCTGCCGCGACACCTCGCGGCTCGGCGGACGGAGCTCCAGCAGGATCTCATGGCGACGTGGAGACAGCGACTGTCGCAACCAGGCGCTGGGCACGCCACCATTGCGGCGGTAGTGCCCCTCTTTGAGGAGTGGCTGGAGAGGCGTCATGGCGTCCTCACCTTCCGCCTGACACAGGTCCTCACCGGACACGGTTGTTTCGGGAGGTTCCTGCATCAGATCGGGCGGGAGGAAACGCCCGGTTGTTACCACTGCGCGGATCGCCCAGAGGACACGGTGAAGCATACGATGTAGGTCTGCCCCGCTTGGGCGGAGCCCCGCCGTGTCCTCGTGGATGCGATAGGTGGCGGCGACCTCTCGCGCCCGGCCCTGGTTCAGGCCATGGTACGGAGCGAGAGGGAATCGGAGGCAGACTCCGCCTTCTGTGAAGCAGTAATGCTCGTGAAGGCGGAGGCGGGACGCGTGAGGAAAGCTCAACGAAGTGGCCCTCACGGCCCCGGCCGCTACCACTGCAGGAGTGGTACTGGGCGTACTGGGCGAAGGACGTCGCGAGACGATTTCTGGCTGCCGTAGACCCGGGCCTGCGGACGGTGAGCAGTGGGCAGGGCCGTCCGATCAGCACCAGGCCCGTGAGTTGACGGCGCGTAGTGCTCCACGCGCGCCTCAAAGAGATGTTGTCAGCCACCACTGACGGGTCCCATCGTGGCCGGTGCCTGCATGCCTAGGGGTAGCGGATAAATTCTGAAAATGAGTTACCGCACCCCTGGGCACTCAGGCAGGGAAGGAACAGGGGTGGGTTTTAGTCAGTAAGAGTCTGACACGCCCTCCCGCTCCACCCAGAGCGGGAGAAGTCATTGAATGATTTCCCAACCCAAAAAAAAAAAAGAAAAGCTTTCTCGGCCAACTTCGCTGAGGTAGTTAATACTACAATAAAATTCTCAGCTCCATTTTACCGAGATTGCGCCTGTTTCAATGATTCCAATTAATGTCCAGTTGCGTAGACACTTGAGACACAAAACTACACCAATTTTACATCACAATAACCACTAGGAATCAATAAACGAATAATTAAAACAGCCACAACTTCACTCAAAAAATCCCGCCAAAAACCCATAACCAAAACGTTTCCTTTCACAGCTTCGGCCAGCTAGGGACAAAACGAAACGTTCTTCCGAGTTATTAATAGGTAAAAATTTGAATTGTCGTATGTATTAACCATAAAATATACAGGAAAAAAGTATAAGTATGGCCCAGATATCTTTGTATAATATAAAATACTTTTAATGACACTTTTTCGTATTTAGTAATGAGAACCTCCTCCTTTTTTTTCGTCGGTTAAAAATGTTAGTTTTTTTTATCTGGTATTATTAAAACATACTATTTGGCATGTTGGTAACACAGGTTAACCGCTTGAAGTCTTGAATTGGCTTAAAGGTCATGTAACCAAGCCAGTGGCATAGCCACAAATATATAATATTAAAAAAAAAATGAAGTCTTGAACGGTCCCGCTACGATTCGTTTTCGATTCGATTCCAGTTGGCACATAAAATATTAGAATGACAGGTTTAGGTAACTATCGAACGGGGATCGAAATCGAACGGTTGTAGAAACACAATTGAACGTGTACCGTTGTAAATTAGTAGAATCGGCCCCCTGTCCCAAAGCTTCGCCAAACCGACCAGTCATGTGTTTGGCATCCAACGGCAGGTCATTGATCCTTGTTAGAGACGTGCTGTCACCAGGTCTTCAATCCTTGTTGGAGGCCTTCCTGCAGCCGAATTTAAAAAAGTGGCATACATCATAAGATAAGACCATTCCTGCACCAAGACCGTTTGTATTGGCGCAAGAGGTTTGTACTGGTGGAAGAAGAAGTGGCATGGATAATAAAATTAGTTTCATGAAACTAGTTGCAGTACTTTCAACAGTGTCGTATCGCAGGGACCATGGCTCCGTCAGCATCAAAGCTATATTTAGCTTTATTTGAAGCTTTTGTTAATATATTAAATTAAAAAAACGTGAGACGCTGGGGGATTTGTAATATGTAGCAAGCTAACCACAGATTAAAAAATTGCACTTGTGAACTTTCTCAGCCATAAGTTCAATACACGCGGGCGCTTTCGCGACATTAGTTTGGCTTCGCGAATATGATGTAATTAGTTGCATGGCATTAGTTTCAACAACAAAAAAAAATACACTACAAATTAAAAAAATAACTTTGAGTTCGATGTTTGTATTTTTTATTTCTTCGTTATTTCACACCGACTTCCGAAATTAAAGTTATTTTTTAATTTTTAATCTATTTTTTTTTGGAAGTCTGGTTTTTAATTGTAAAAATGTTTATTATTTTCCACTTTTTACTTGTTATACCCCAGAAGTAAAAACCACAATAACATGGATCGTGGAATTTAAACATATTCGTAATTGGAGAACACCAAAACGTCATCTAGGTATACGTATTTTTCGTTTTTGTTCAGTTTTTCAAAAAGCGCTGAAGCAATTTCGATAAAATTTATATGGGACTACCTCGAAAGTATATTCTATCGGATAAAAAAAGAGTTTTGAAATTCGTCCAATTGACAGAGAAATCGGTGGACATACGAGTACATACAGTTGAACATAGAACCTCCTCCTTTTTCGAAGTCGAAAAATTGCGCATGGCACTAAACTATTTTAGTGAAGTGAAACTAATGCATGCATTGTGAAATTTTATGTGTACACGTGAAATTGTTAATGAAATTAATGTCACGACACTATAGTTTCATGCCACTAGTCTCGTCTTCAGGTAGACATATTCTGCGAGCATTGGTTAGAAAACCCTTAAAGGTTTACAAAAAAGAAGAAGGAGCTCGTGACTAAAGTAATAACAGCCGCACGGGGCGATCCATCTGGTTAAGCTACGCTTGCCGGGGTTGGTACATGGATGGGTGACCATATTTACATACCGAGACTCCTCCGTGCCTCAGAAAGCACGTTAAGCCGTTGGTCCCGGCTGTCAATCTGTAAAATACTAGTTTTCAACTGTATCCGGTTATACTGGAAGTCGAGCCCAAGATAGTTGGGAAATGGCTAGGCAGATCGATTGGTTTAAAAAAAATCGAAATGTTAGCAAAAAGAAATATGGCCGTGTATGAGTATGTTCAAAGTACTTACATACTAACACTACTACAATCCTACATAATTTGTTCATCCGAAAATAACTCTCTCTCTTGGATCTTACTCTCTAAGACCTGTGCCATCTTTTTTATTATGATCACCATTTATAATCGACTAATTTTGCTGAGCTGAGAGCAGTGGTGGCCCAGTGGTAACGGCCGCGACTGACAAGTTGTAGGTCGTGAGTTCAAACCCAGGCAGGCGGTTTACTTTGTATAAATTGTTTCATCACCACTTTTTTTTTTCTCTCAAAACGGCATCTCTTAGAACCAAAAATTTGAAGACATGTGACATCCACCAAGCCGCATTGGGTCCGCTTGGTGGATTACGGCCCACACCCTCTCACAGAGAGGAGGCCTGTGCCCCAACAGTGGGGACATTAACAGGCTGATGATGAATGATAAATCTTTGCTAATTCAACTTTAACATTTCCACTACTTCAGCTTTTCACCTCACCAAGCCTTGAATTTAAAAAAGAAAGAAGAAAAGTATAAAAGTATTTTTAATGTCGTTTCAGCATGTCTACATAATTTGCATTCATTCATAAATCTGCCGGTTCATCCCCAATTAGAGGAAAATCCATTTTAATAGTTCCCTGCGCACCTGGGGCTTTTAATTTGGCTTTGCCGAGTTTTTAAGAAGCTGGAGTTTCGTTCGTTGGAAAGTAGTGAAATGGTTGAATTTTTTACGTTAAAACATTGCTATGGTGACGATTTTAAGGGGTTCCGTACCCGAAAGGTCACCAATGGGATCCTCCGGTCGATTCTGTTCACAGCTCACCGTGAAAACTTAGGTGGAGTGAGCGTGAAGTGAACTGTGGGCCTAGTGTGAGTTTTTTAACGCGCTCGAACGCGTTTGCGTAAACGTTCGCTTATGTCAAATCGTATAGAAAAAAAGAGGTTACCCGCTATTGCCACCACGCGGCGCTTATACAGTTTTAGTACAAATTGACATTTACGCAAACGCGTTCGAGTGCGTTAAAAAACTCACACTAGGCCCTCTGTCATTCCACCTTGATTGTATGGATTGACAGCCCACTTCACGGTCACTTCACCTAAGTTTTCACGGTGAGATTTTACAGAATAGCTCTACCTATTACTAAGCCTCCGCTGTCCATCCGTCCGTCCGTCTGTCTGTCAGCTGGCTGTATCTCATGATTCGTATAGACAGTTGAAATTTTCACACAATGTGTATTTCTGTTGCTACTCTAACAACAAATAATAAAAATTTAAGGCGGCTCCCGTACTAGAAACGTGTTTTTTTTTACTGTCGATAAAAAACATTTTTTAAAACAATTAAATGTGTACACAAAATTTCGTGTCCGTGCTGTTGAGCATTGAAGAGTTCCGCTATCTGGAGCTAATCCTGGATGTCAATTCTGATCATGCTTACCATAAAAATGCATAGTCTTCATTGCATTGTCATCAAAACTGAAACACAACGTAAAAATTTAGCTCCATAAGATAAGAGGAAGTGGTTCTAATGGAGCCGCCGCAGGAGACGCCCTGGGCGTCGGGAGTTGCAAGCCGATTTCCGGCCACCGTAGGCGCGGGCTTGCGGACGGCGAGAAATAGGTAGCTCGCCATCCGATAAGGGCCAGCCCCGGGTCGACATCGCGTTGTGGTCCACCCGCGCCCCAAAGAGATGTCAGCATTGATTGACGGGGTTCGCTAGGGCAGAAACGTGCCAGGGTCTCGGGTGTGTTTGAGAGAGTCACCGCGGCCCCTGGTTCAGGCAATTAATGGAACACGGGTGGGTTACAGTTAGTAAGAAGTCTCTAAAACTAAAAACTTTAATTTCGGAAGTCGGTGTACATATTTTTTTGTTCCTTATCGCGCGTTGTGAAAGGGGGCTAGACGGAAAAAATTCTTACGAAAAGTTGTCACGACACTAATGAGGCTGTCCATCCAAAAAGATTGTGTTGGAAAAACAATCTAATAAAAACTTCTTGTATTTTTGTAAGCTGTGCGGCGTCGTATGTTTCTGTCTGTCTCTCTCTCTCTCTTATAGAAAGCAAGCCAGATATTTTCATTTCTATTTCGCATTTGATCTGAGCTGAGCTGAGCTGAGCTGAGCTGAGCTGAGCTGAGCTGAGCTGAGCTGAGCTGAGCTGAGCTTAGCTGATCTGAGCTGAGCTGAGCTGAGCTGAGCTGAGCTGAGCTGCGATGAGATGAGATGAGATGAGATGAGATGAGATGATGAAGTATAACTTCTTACGTGCGTGCGTGTGTACGTAGTTAATAATTAAAAAAATATTATAAATTAAAAAAAAAATATATTACAATTCCCTTGGTTCCTTGACACCTCTCAAGTTTTTTTTTTTCTTCGTTATTTGACACCGACTTCCGAAATTAGAGTTATTTTGCAATTTTTAGAAGTCGGTTGTACTTTTTTGAAAAAAGATTTTTATTTTTGACTTTTTTGTTTGTTGTATACCAGAATTAAAACTAAATATTAAAGTTATGCCGGAATAAAAAACACCAATAACATGAAATTTGAACATTTGGAGACAACCAAAACATAATCTGTCCATACATATTTTTATTTATGTTGATTTTTTCAAAAAGTGCTGAATCAATTTCGAAAAAAAATATATGGGACCACCTCTGAAGTATGACCTATCATACAAAAAGAATCATCAAAATCTATTCACAAATGGCGAAGATATCGCGTAAAAAACATATAAAAAAAAAACAAACAGACGAATTGAGAACCTCCTCTTTTTTGAAGTCGGTTAAAAAGACCGTTGTTCTCGATACTATTGTATTGGATAACTCGTACTTTCTGCAACAATTCTCGTTTGGACTCGCTATTCGAATTCAAAAATAAATACATTGCCATCACACAGCATACCGCACCCCATATTTTAACAACTAAAAAAACCGGCCAAGTGTGAGTCGGCCTCACACAAAGGGTTTCGTAACATCGTAATTTTTATTTTATTTTCTGAAGAAAATTTAGTAGGGTTGATTAAATTAACTTAGTAGTTGGAAAAATGCTCCTACTGTAAATGTATGTACTCGTAATCGCAAAAAAAAATGTTATGATAACTTATAAATCATTTTATTCTGTAACTAGGTTAAATAACACTTTAACACGTTAATATTTTTTTATGTCTATAAGAGGTCAAGTCTCTTTCAATGTTCATACAATCTGTACTGGTCAAATCATATAATATGAGAACCATGCACGTTAATGTCTGAGATGAGCTTTTGAATAAAGCACCACGCAGATTAGAGTGAACCTGTCTAGACAGTGCAAGCATTTGTCTGTTATCGTTTAGGTAACTCAACTCAGAACTTTAAGGAGCTCAACGAACCGACGAACAAAAACAAAACGAACTGATGCAACTACAACTTAACGACTTTCAAACTTTTTCCTTTACTTGTGCTGTGAGATCTTACTTCTTGCCAAATTTTATGATTCTGGGTATACGGGAAGTAACCAGGAAGTAAGTAAAGAAAATAAACATGACGCAAAAGACAGAGAAACACAATAAAAAAGAAAAAGCTGGGGGAAAACATGCGTCACATCCACGCACAACGGCCATCGCTCAGCTTAATGCTGTGACCCTATGCGAGACAGAGCCTTGATTTGAGAGAGTTTTGATTTTTCTGAGAGTGTCAAAATATGCGGCATAAGCAGCCGTGTCTTTTCATTGCGTTGACTTAGATTTTTTTTTTTCTCAAGTCCGAGGGATTGCAGACTTGAATATTTGATATTAATTTCAATTTGACATTTACACGTGTTCTTGAGAAAAAAAGTCTTGACAGACAGACCGACGGACTAAGAAGTGATCTTATAAGGGTTCCTTTTTCCTTTTAAGGTACGGAACCCTAAAAAGAACTTTGGTTTACACCACTAGCCCAAAAACCAACAACTTGCGTAACACTCGTAAATCTCAACAAAGCTTCCAAATCAGCCTAAAAAAAACGGAGCGAGTCTGAAAATAAAATAGACAGAACGCGATGGAAAACGTTTGTGCAGCGGTCATTCGCAAAAGGAAATAGAAACGTAACCCGATTGACTTCGCTCAACCGGTTGCGTGTTTGTCTACTTGCGGCCTATGTTTGACCTGTACCACAGTATAAATATGAACAGTATGGAAACTAAGCCTATTTGTTGAGATAATTACCTACGCTCCATTAGTTAACCCTGCGGCAGCGCACCGTACCGAGTTTCAACCTGAAAATGCGTGTGATGTAAATAAAAAACCATTAACATTTTAAAAAACGTCTTTATTTTTCATAATTAAATCATTATTAGGTACCTTTCAAGATCAGCAGGGAGTTTAAAAAACGAAAGCCCCGGATTTAAAGAAGCCGAGTTACATACAACAGTACACTGCGCAATACGCTCGTGCATTTCAAAACGGTCCGTGGCTCAGGAGATAACACGACCACTCGTCTTGACCGAAAACACTATGTTTTTTACCCCAGTCGACGGATACGAAGTAAACAAAATATTAAAAAGCCTAAAAAACAAAAATAGTCACGGCATAGACGAACTCCCACCAACTCTTTTTAGACAGTGTGCTGATGAACTAACCTTACCTTTTGTCAAATTAATTAACCAATCGTTCGATAAATGCACTTTCCCCAGTCAACTAAAAAAAGCTGTAATTAAACCAATTCACAAAAAGGATGCAAAAACAGACCCAAGTAATTATAGACCAATTGCCCTTCTTCCTACAGCATCTAAAGTCTTTGAAAAAGCAATGTGCGATCGCGTATATTCCTTTTGTGAAAAATATGAATTATTCGATGACTCCCAAAACGGATTTCGCAAAAAAAGATCTACAACGCTAGCTGTTTATAAGTATATCCAAGAAGCATTAAATATTTTAAATAATAAGCAATACGCAATAGGAATATTACTCGATATGACTAAGGCCTATGACAAAGTCCAATTTAAAATATTATTAAATGAGTTATACGGGATAGGAATACGTGGAAAAGCCCACGACTGGTTCGCATCATATTTGACGGGTAGAGAACAATTAGTTGAGATTGAATATTACAATAAAAAAACCAAAGAAATACAGCTTATAAGATCAGACATAAGACCGATATATGCTTCAATTCCCCAAGGAAGTGTGATAGGGTGCCTCCTTTTCCTCATATATATAAACGACCTCCCCAAAATCATAGACGAACCATGTGTACTGTTTGCGGATGATATTTCTATCCTCACCTCATGCCAAACTAATGCTCATTTAAATGAAAAACTTACCACTATTCTCAATAAAACCATAAAATGGTTGAGTGAACATAATCTCGAAACTAATTTTACCAAAACCAAATTAATCACCTTTCATCCTCGGCAAAAAAAACAACTAGATATAAATTTTACATTTAACCAACATAAAATAGAAGCAGTGAACGATTTTACTTTACTAGGTTTGACAATAGACACACACATAGACTGGAAAGTACACATACAGCAAGTTAAATTAAAAATTTTAAAGTTCTCTTGCCCTTCGTGAAATTAAAAAGACTACAAACTTGCAGACCGCACTAGTCACATACTATGCGTATGCGCACGCTTGGTTCAGCTATGGCATTATTTTATGGGGAAATAGCACAGACGCACCCTCCCTATTTACACTACAAAAAAAGCTCATACGAATAATAACCAACATAGATCAAACAGATAGTTGCAAGCCTCACTTCAAGAAACACAAAATCCTTACCTTAATTGATATTTATATTTTAGAATTATGCAAACTAGTCCGCAAACACCCAGATTTCTACACCACCCGGGCAGAAATACAAACAAAATATTCGCTGCGCCATAAAAACAGACTAAATTTACCTCCATCCCGCCTTAAATTGCACTCTGCCAGTCCATATGCTATGTCAATAAAAATATACAATAAATTACCGGAACACTTAAAAAAAGAAAATAAAATAAGTATATTTTTAAATAAACTAAAAGAATTTTTAATTACTAAAAACTATTATACAATTGACGAATATCTAACGGATAAATTCAATAATTAATAGATAAAACAGTTTACTTGATAAATAAAAAATAAACGAGTTAAAATAGACGAACATATTAAATATTAATTGAAATAATAAATACAATAATAGATTTACAAAATATGTAAGCGAATGGATAATAATATTTAATTTAATATAAAATAGATAATTTATAAAATAACATTATAATAATTATATAATATAAGTAAAACAAATAGTAATATTAATAAGACAGATATGAAAAACTGAAATTGAATTTAGTACATAAATTAAAAAGGATAATATTAAAGTGGTCTTCCCCTCTCCTACTTTTAAATTTTGCTGTGCCCGACAGGGTCCATAATTGTTTCAATAAATATACTAAAAAAATACCATCTCTATGTACATTATGGATGCAATAAAGAATTTGAATTGAATTGAATTGACACGGCAGCCGCAACTGCGCGCACCGCGACTATCGCTTAGGGCTAGCGTAGATGCGCGCGTCTGTGTGAGTGTGCCGTTTCGAATGTTTGTACGTAGTTTCCGTACTGTCCATATTTATACTGAGCCTGTACGTAGAATGCAGAGCGGACTGATAGTTTCTTTTTTCATTGAACAGTTATTGTTTGAAGTTTTTGTACTACCGCGCTTCAGAACCGTTGTTGGCCTAGTCATAGTGAATAGCGAATATATGGCTATGACTCTTGGGCTCCCCGTTTCGAAAATAAACCGTTTCCCGTGTTAAAGCGTGTTTTACAGAACGCATAAAGCCGTGGGTACTGCGACAGATATCCTCACTGTCGTAAATTAATTAAAAACGAAAAAAAGGTTTAATTTGCCAAATATTTATAAATAATATAGGTTTAATACCCCTTTTAAATATTAAATATAGCGTAAGAACTTTTCCAAGTAGGTAATTTTATAATTTGGGTGACTATTATTCTCATTGTTGTACCTATCTAATTGCGATTTTTTCGGCCAACCTATAAGTATGAGCCAAAAGAACGGACATTATTTCTTACTAGCTTCTGACAGCGGCTTCGCTCGTGGAAAATTCGAAAATCATCTCGAGGGAACATACTCCCGGTATAAAAAGTATTAAATGTCTTATTTTAGGGTATAGTCTACCAGTGTGCCAATTTTCATCCAAATCTATTCTGCCGCTTTTATTTTGTGGTGTGTGAAATCATCCAATGACATCTCCCGCTCTAGGGTGGAGCGGAAGGGCGTGTCAGACTCTTACTGACTAAAACCCACCCCTGTTCCTTCCCTGCCCTGAGTGCCCAGGGGCGAGGTAACTTTGTTTCGAATTTGTCCTCAACCCCTGGGCAGGCATCGGCCATGACGGGCCCCGTCATGAATGCTGACAACTCTTTTAGGCGCGCGTGGAACACTACGCGCCGTCGACTCTCGGGCCTGGTGCTGACCGGACGGCGAGCTACCCATTACTCGCCGTCCGCAGGCCCGGGTCTAGGGTGGCCGGAGATCGTCTCGCAGCGCCGGAAGCCCCTGGCGTCTCCTGTGGCGGCTGCTGCTGAGGGCGTGAGGGTGACTCTCTTGTTGAGTCTCCCTCACCGATGCTGCCTCCCTCTTTGCGAGCATTACTGCTTCGCAGAAGGAGGAGACGGCTTCCCATTCCCTCTCACCCCGTACCATGGCCTGAACCAGGGCCGAGCGTGAGAGGCCGCTGCCGCCTATCGCATCCACGAGGACAGGGTGGTGCTCTGCCCAAGCGGGGCAGACTTACGCCGTATGCTCCACCGTGTCCTCTGGGCGATCCTCGCAGTGGAAACACCCGGGCGTTTCCTCCCGCCCGATCCGAAACAGGAACCTCCCGAAACAACCGTGTCCGGTGAGAACCTGCGTCAGCCGGAAGGTGAGGACGCCGTGGCGCCTCTCCAGCCACTCCTCAAAGAATCAATACGGCCGTTAAGTTGTGAAAGCGTAAAAAACAAACCAAATCACCTACGCGAATTATAGTAATAGTTATGAAGTTTCATTTCTTTATTTGTAAACTTATAGTACGTAGTCGTAATCGTGTGGTTACGTTTCGATACCAGGCCATCAATAAAACATAAATAATGTTAAATACTTAATTTAAATTTAAATTGAGATTCCATTAATCTAAACAGACTGTTACACACCTAACTCCGTGGCTTTGACTGCTAATGCGAATAGAAGCTATTCATATTCGGTATTAAAGTGGAATCACATCACGCATTAGACTAAGACTGCACCAAAGCGGAGATGAGCGAGGATACTGAGCACTTGTGTGACTTTTCCACCAAAGTTGTACGTTCTCCGTAAAACTAGCGGACTCTGTTTGTTTAGTCTCATAAAGTCATAACACATCATATTACGTTAATCGGGTCATTTATTTTCTTAACATACACTGGACAGCAAATAAACCGAGCCACCCGCTACCTAGGCACTCTAATTCGATTTTCTCAAAAACTAAAAAACCTACAATTATCAAAGTTGTACCTACAGAAAGTGCGTTTCATGGTGATTAAAATGAAAGGAAACTCATTGGGTTTAATCAATATTTCAGTGTTTATTAAGGATTTTACAAAGAAGAGTCGTTTTCCAGTCGTGACAATCGTTAGTAATGATAAAGTGAAAAAAAAAATTAAAGCCAAAAACAAAGATAGAATAAAAAAAAAGTTTTTGATCAATATTCCGTATTCCCTCCCCTTGCTCAGATAACTGCCAGCATCCTTGTATTCATCGACCTTACGAGCCTGACGATAAAATCTAGAGGAATTGTATTCCACTCCTCTTCAATTGCGATTCGCAGCTCTGGAAGCCTTGTTGGAGCAGGTACCCGGGCTCGAACCCGACGTTTCAGCTCATCCCATAAGTGTTCTATCGGATTCAAGTCCGGGCTTCGAGCTGGCCAGTCCATCGTACGAATGCTGACGTCGCGTAGATACTGGGTCACCACATGAGCAACATGAGGCCGTGCATTATCATGCATCAATTGCATATCCTGTCCGATATATCCTGCGTAAGGTACCACATGGTCTGCGAGGATTTCAGTAATGTAGCGATGAGAAGTCAGTCCACGTGTACGGCCCGTCGGTTCGATGAAAACTAACGCTGTATGTGCTGTTAACGAGATGCCGCCCCAGACCATTACAGATCCTCCTCCATAAGCAACAGTTTCCTCTATGCAACACTGAGAATAACGTTCTCCAGGGCGACGATATACTCTCTGACGTCGATCACTTCCATGTAGACTCACCCTGGTCTCATCAGTGAAGAGTACATTACTCCACTGCTCTAATGTCCAATCCCTATGCTCTCGAGCAAATTCAAGTCGTGCTCGACGGTGTGCTACCGTTAATGCTGGGCCTGTTGCAGCTCTTTTTGGGGTCAGGTTCCGTTCAGCAAGTCTCCTTCTGACGGTATCTGAACTTATGACCACTTGGCGTTCGTCACGCAGACTTTGTTGGACTTGAACTGCGTTGAGGTGGCGATTTCGCAGAACAGTAAGGTGGATATAACGATCATCTGCTGCTGATGTAGCCCTAGGTCTGCCCGTAAATGGACGGTGATCGAATGCTCCAGTCTCTAGGTATCGTCTGTAAACTCGTTGCACCGAAGATCTGCTGATTCGAAGCCTTCGAGCGACTTCACGTTGCGCAATGCCTGCTTGAAGTAATGCTACAGCTTGAGCTGCTTCCTGAGGTGTTCCATTATTAATCGAAAAAAGTAGCAAACGCGTCACAAAAGTAACACACGCGTCTGAGCAAACGATGGACAAAAACTAAAGAAATGATAAGAAATATCCGACTACCCTCATTGTAGAGAAAAAGAACGCTAATTTCAAACTCTGGTGAAAACAGAGCAAATCGTTAGCATTGTGTTTGATGCTTGATTACAATGTGAGTTGACGGTACTTTCGAATTAATTTGTAGTCATTTTAATCACCGTGAAACGCACTTTTTGTAGGTATAACTTTGATAGTTGTAAGTTTTATACTTTTTGAGAAAATCGAATCAGAGTTCCTAGGTAGCGGGTGCCTCGGTTTATTTGCTGACCAGTGTATTTCCTCGAGAGCTGAGCTGTACGAACAATACTATCGGTGCGTATCGCACACATCCCTCGCTACGCATTCTCGCGCATCTTTGGTAGCATCATACCCTCACAGTCGCAACGGCACAAGCTTTTCAGTGCAACAAAACCAACAAGTTTAAACCTTTTGTTTTATGAAACAGATCTCGAATTTCTTTGTAAGTGTGAGGGTATTGAGGGTGTGAAACAGATGACTGTCGTCGACTGTTCACTTATATAAAATAAAGTTTGTCCTTGCGATTACAATTATGGAAGTAGCGTGGCCGTAATGTGGGACTTACATGGATAGCTGATCTACGACAAATTTAATCGTTTGGTTTGGTAGAACTAAGTAACAGTAGCTTATTTTTACTTATTACCAGTTATTAAGCCTTTGTTTTGTTTTTGTAAACCGATGAACCGATTTTGAAAATTTGAACCTTGGTCGGGGCAAAGGATATTTTTATACTATAAGTTGATTATTTCCAACTTATTATTACTAAATAAATTAATAAACTTTCGTGCATGAAGGTTACCGACATAGCCCAAAAAATCGCTAAACTTAAATGGCAGCAGGCAAGGCATTCGCCCTCACGCCCCAAGCAGCAGCCGCTGCAGGAGAACTGGGCGTCAGGGGTCGCGAGACGATCTCCGGCCACTGTAGACCCGCGTCTCCTCGTCGCAGGCCCGCGCCTGCGGACGATGAGTAGTGGGTAGCTCACCGTCCGATGAGGACCAGGCCCGAGAGTCAACGGCGCATAGTTTTCCACGTGCGCCTCAAAGAGATGTCAGCAATAATAATAATAATAATCTTTATTGCATTAATATGAGACAACCATACAGAGCAACTTAATAACTAACACAAGATAGACAAAAATTGTTTAAAGTTATTTTGACAATAAAATTTAAAATTTAAGCAGGTCAACAGTAGGAGAATGTGAAATGGTATTTGTAAAGAAAAAAGAAAATAAATGGTTTGGTTGTCTTTAGACTGATTCACCCTATCCCCTCGTACTAGTATAAAACTGTATCACGAGCGGATAGTCTTCCTCAACCTTAGAAACAACGGATTTCCACAAGGTTCCAATTACAATTCACATTATTAAGCAGATTGGTTACATAGGTACTTTATAGGTAATAAATCATAGTAGCAATATTATGACGAAGCCCGTCATGGCCGATGAATGCCCAAGGGTCGTGGATAAATTCGAAACAGGGTTACCGCGCCCTTGGGCACTCAGGCAGGGAAGGAACAGGGGTGGGTTTTAGTCAATAAAAGTCTGACACGTCCTCCCGCTTCACTCAGAGCGGGAGAGGTCATTGGATGATTTCCAAACCCCCCCCCAAATAAAAAAAGTGGCCAAGGCACATTGCTCGCAGAACAGATGGTCGATGGTGCCGAAAAAATCTGGAGTGATAATCGCGTACCGGAAGACGCAGTGTTTGGAGGTCTCCCACAAGGTGGATCGATTACCTGGTGCGAGTCGCGGGTAACCGATGGATACGAGACGCACAAGACCGGTCATTGTGGTGACACTTGGGGAGGCCTATGTCTAGCGGTGAACGTCTTTCGTTGAAACAATGATGATGATGATGTTGCATGCAAAGCCGTAGAAGCTGGTCTAATTATTTAGTTGGTTCCTAATCCGTTGATCAAAGTTCAGAAGCACGGGACACGGGTCAACAAAGGGAAATGACGAACGAAAAAGATTTTCGTTTTCTATCGCAGATTTTACCCATGTCAAATGAAGTAGGGACGGGACAGGTGTTGTATTGGACCGTGGGGTCAATCCGTCTTGTGACTCAGATTTTTTAACATTACTTTTGGTCCAAAGGTCATTTAATACTTGAATTTTAGGAGGAAGCCTTGAGAATCGCTGTTTTGTGCGATTTGAATTTTCCATTTTTCTGTAATGTGCGTTATATCTGTACAGAATAAAATTATTTTTCTTTCTTTTATTTTTTTTTTTTTGTTACGTATGCTCATTTAAAAAATCGTTATTGTATACAGGGAAACGCGATAAGCAGTAGTGGTCCAATGGCAATGGCTTCGACTTATGAGTTGGAGGTCGTGGGTTCAATCCCAGGCAGGCGCCTTACTTTGCGTACTTTATTTCATTACGGCATCACTGTGAAGAAAAACATCGTGAGGATACCGGCATGTCCTAGAACAAACAAAATCGAAAATATTTTACGTCCACCAATCCGCACTGGTCAGCGTGGTGGGTTACGGCTCATTCCCACTCCTAGACAGGTGTCCTGACTTGACAATTTGAAGTTTATTTATTTATGTACCTACATTCGAAACGCTTTAAAAAGACCTTTCCCCAATAACTCTTCATAGGTACCTGAATAATTAAATATGAATCATTTTTCATAATTAGACAATCTTAAGGATCACAAGAGCTGCCCGGGGGTTGAGGATAAATTCGAAACAGAGTCACCTCGCCCCTGGGCACTCAAAGGCAGGAAGGAACAGGGGTGGGTTTTAGTCAGTAAGAGTCTGACACGCCCTCCCGCTCCACCCAGAGCGGGAGAAGTCATAGGATGATTTCCCACCCCACAAAAAAAAAAAAGGATCACAAGAGATGTTGATTCTGGACAGCTTTGTGTCGTTATTGCCGTTTTTTTCAAATTATAAATGTCAATAAATGTAGGTGGGTCAATGACCGTTATTTCACTGTTATCTGGCGCTTACTATAGTAGAGCAAAAAGGTACTGCTTATTTCAAATACTTCAAAAGAATGCAAATCTGAAGCTAGAAGGAATAATGAAAAATAGTCAAAGGGGTCTCGGGCCCGATTTTCATGAAAACTTAAACTGTATCATTGGACTTTTGAATAATCAATATTCTTAGTCGGGATCGAATCCGTTGATTTTAAGTCTTCAAATAAGGTACCTATTTAATCCCACTTCGAGTTATAAGCAACTTCTTTTATTCATACCCTAATAGCATTTAGTGTTGGCATTTGGTTGGGTCAACAACAAATGCTATCATTTTATTGTTGCCCCAACAATAAATGCTATTAGGACAAGTACCTAACTATTTAAAAAACCGCATCTACTCATGTTTATTTAAGTGCAGAGGATTATAGTTTTAGTTGTGTATTATTCATATAACACTAGAAATTCACAAATATTATTGTTGCAGCATAAAAACAAGCGTAAAGCCTCCAGAAACATGTATGAAGAAACCAAAATTTAACGGTAACAGTAGTTAGTAACACATATGAGTGTCCATGGAGTTTCTTGCGCGTTCTTCTCTTTAGAGATCTATGTTTTGGAGTGTGTAATTAGCTTAATCTTTCTGACAGACCGCCGACTTCTTGGCAATTCAAAAGTGCCTGTAAATGGTTTATTTTAAATAAATGTATTGAGTTTGAGTCACACTGAAAATATATGAGCGTATACGCTCATATATTTTCGTGTTCTAGATTGGTTACCTACTCAGCGACAGAATTTTTCTCAGCGAGCGAATGATTTAGCAACATAAGTGGCGACCTCGTACCAGAAGATACAGCGTTGGAAGGCCTCCCACAAGGTAGACCGATGACCTGGTGAGGGTCGTGTTGATCCGATGGATGCGAGGCGTACAGGATTAGTCGTCTTACGGCTGTAATGATGATGATGATAATATTAGAGTTAATATAGCAACACAGAGATTTCAAATTGTCGTGTATTTTCTTATATCGAGATGTGTGTGCAAAAACTTTTTCGCACAATTTTATGTTTCGCCATCGTCATAAATTTCAATAATAATATTTACGACAGGTTCAATAACATTCAAAAAATATTATTTTCATGGTAGTGGCAAGACTATATTGGTATACTTTCACAAACTTCGATAGAACAGACATATGCCATAATAATATAACGTGGCAATGCCGCTAGTCTTTTTGCACACTACCAGTCGACAGCGATGCCTAAAAGTTTTTAGATGCCATATTTAAGTTTTATTTAGTTAGCAGTTTTTATAGTAACTTATAAGAACAGTTTGTTAATTAGATACTCGTAGGTTGGGCTAGTGGAATCGGCGGTCCATGTATAAAGAATGCATCATGACCAGGGTCAGAGTTGTCATACAGTGAGAGCCAAAAGACAGTCGACATCGCCGAGAGAGATCTAGGAAAGGCTGGCGTGACGACTTAGAGACTTTTACAAGAGAATGCAATAAACAAAAACGAGTGGAAGGCATTGGAAACAAACCTTTGTCAGTAGAGCAAATAAAACAACGAATAAATAAAAAATCCTTTCAATCAGAGTTATATAATAACTTACTGCAATGCATCAGGAATGTTTGCCGAAGCTCATACCGATGGTTTCATTATCATACTTAGGAAAAGGACTGCGTCCATGATGTGCACAGTGCGTTGAAGTGACAACTTCATACTGAAGGTCATTAGCGATAAGCCGTGTTACGCATTCGTGGCGCATTGGATACATCTACATGAGCATATGCTCGGTGCTGAGTGCAACAAATATATTTATGAACTAGAACCTGAAATGTATTGTGTCTATGACTACCATAGCCTTTAAGTATGTTAGTACACTAAATCACTTCAGTATCACTACACATTATAAAATAAAGTGCGTCTGTCTGTCTGTACGCGATAAACTCAAAAACTGCTGAACGGATTTTCATGCAGTTTGCACCATTAGACAAGATGATTCATGAGGAACGTTTAAGTGTACAATTTGTACCCGCGCGAAGTACCTGGGGCAAGTCCCTAGTGTATATTATAACATCATATAGATCAAGGTCTGAATAAAGTATTTTTTTATTTTTTTAGAAGCTATATCAATAAGCCTATTGAGACTAAGCTAGAATGATGAAAATCTTCTTAATTCCTTAACCACTTGACCGAAGCGTAAATCATCTTTTTCCTCACACATGATTGATGAGAAAGCCGACAATAAAATCGACAAGTGTCGATATCTTGACGAGGGTGAGTGAAAAACCTTTTATAGATCCAACGTCTTTTGTTCGAACACACGATGGAAAACTAAAATAAGATTAATATAAGAAAAGGTTCGCGACTTTTCATAAGATTACGAAAATGGTATTGAAATTCTTTTGCCTTTGCTTTTAAAAATAAAAACAACGTGCTCAGTTGTAAAAAGACCGTCAAAGACTTTAAATTACACCTTATTTTGAGTACAAAAAGGTAGGTACGTTCTGTGTTCAAAATAAATTAGGTATGTTTTCTTAGAACCTCCTCGGCTTTGACATGGCCTTGTTTAAAAGAAACTACACAAGAGTGACTTTACATAGATACAAGCTGCTGCCAGCGGCTTCGCCCGCGTGAAATTAGTAATTCCATCGTTTGTGTGAATATGCCAAAGAACAATGCCCACTTCCCATACATTTAAAAACCTGATAATGAAATTTTATGTATAGTTATAAGGTATAGTAGAATAGAATAGAATAGACATTTATTTTGCAAATACGGGTAATACACAATAGATGTTTAGATACATTAAAGCACAGCCATATTTCACCATTCGGCATGCAAACATTTATAATATAAAATTAACAAGATTAATTGATTATTAATATGATTATTTGATTATTAATACAATATCCATTATTATAAAGATTATTGTCAAAATTATTAACAAGACGAAATAATCCAAACAAAATAAAATTATTCACAATCTTATCCAAAAGGCCAGATCAATTCAGCAAATTTTTTTCTCTGATAAAAACTCAGTCACACTGTAGTACGTTTTATCCATTAAAAATTTACGCAGTCTACTTTTAAACAGCACTGTTGGTAAGTCTTTCCAACTACGTGGCAACTTATTGTAAATAATTGGGGCCATACAATAAACACTTCTGCGCATCAAAAATGTTTGACACGGTAGTTGACGTAATTTACTATTGTCACGCCTGTTTCTTGGGAACACATCAGCTAGAAGTTCAAAACGATTTGGATTTTGCTTCACAAACATAGCTACCTCGAAAATGTAAATACAAGGAAGTGTCAAGATATTGTACTGCTTAAAATAAGGCTTGCAACTGTCTGTAGTTTTAAGTTTAAACATTGATCTGAGACATCTTTTTTGGGCCTTAAATGCTTTATCTTTATCAGTTGAGTTCGCCCAGAAAATGACACCGTAACGCAATTGAGATTCAACTATACCGTGGTATGCCGTAAGAAGTGTTTTGATATCTACTATGGAGGACAGTCTATATAAAACGTATGCTGATGAACTTAATTTTTTACACAAAATATCTATATGCGTTTTCCAATTTAAGTTGTAGTCTATTTGTAATCCCAAAAATTTTGTATTAGTTACTTCGTCAATATTGTCATCTTTGTAATGTATGTTTTTTTTTGGTCCGACTCACCGGTGAGTTTCGGGGCTTCACAGGTTAAGATTTGTGATGCCGGGATTCCGTTGTCTAAAATGCATAATCTTTGTCTTACTTAAATTTATATTCAAATTATTTTTGTCAAGCCATTTAATTATACAGTCAAGAGAATTATTTATGTCACTTTCATATGTAATTGTATCTTTACAAGGGATCGTTATGGTGCTATCATCAGCAAACATAGTCAAAGGTTGTTCAATGGACATGGGCATGTCATTAACATATAATATAAACAAAAAAGGTCCCAGAACGGTTCCCTGTTATTTAGCAATGTATTATAATGGACATAATCGAAGGCCTGAGTCATATCACAAAATATAGCACACACGGGGGATCGATTATCCACATTTCTAATAATGGTATACAAAAAGTCATAAATTGCCATATTAATGTTTCTATGCTGTCTAAATCCTTTTTATTCTTCACAAAGTATGTTATTTTTTTCAATGAAGTCATATAATTCTTTGTAGATGTATTTCTCAAATACCTTTGAAATAACCGGTATGAGTGATATGGGTCTATAATATTCCATCAACTCCTTATCTTCCTTCTTAAATAAAGGCTTAATTATAGCTGTTTTTAAAACTTCTGGGTACACACCCGTACAAATACTTAGGTTAATTAAATAACATAAATGACCGCATATCTCAGCTGACACTGACTTCAGTACCTTTGTTGCGATTCCATCAATACCTACACTGCCAGTATTTTTTAAGGACATTATTATTTTATATATATCATATGGTGTGCTAGGTGACATAAACATTGATTTTTGTGTTACGGATGACATGCATGCCTTTGACTTAGATTCAGCATCTATTTTAGGGTGTATTTTGTCTACGAAAAAGTCATTAAAAGCATTAGCAATATCCAAAGGTTTGTATATAATTTGATTATCAATTTTGAGTTTTTCAATTTGTTATTTGGGAATATTGTACTTTGTCTGATTAATTACTTGCCATGCAGTCTTTGATTTATTTTTAGATTGTTGTATTTTGAAATTATTTTGTGATTTTTGGGTAAGATTAATAATTTTATTGTAAAGTTTAGAATAAGTAGCGAATTTCCTTTTATTGTCGCGGTTGGGTTTCAGTCTGAATTGCCATAAAAGTTTTCTTTTTTTCTTACTGCATAATTTAACGCCATGTGATAGCCATTTAGGTTTATTAAAATTACATTATTTTCTAAGCTTACAGGTAGAAAGACTACCTGTAAGCTTAGAAAATAATGTAAAATAGTAATGTTTACGATTTAAACGCTACGAAGACCAAAAAATATTTGCTACTTTTTTTAGGTAAGGATTTGCCGATATCAAATAGGTAATACAGATATAATTGTGCTAGAACTAACTATTAACGCTCGAAGTTTACTCTAAAATAGGAATACTTACCTAGCTATGGTCTAAAACGTCTTTTTTACTTTGTGAATTATTTGAACCCAACTTTACGTCACTGCTTATAGACTCTCGATGATTGTCACTATAAATTGAGTAAGGAACTTTCAAATGTCAAAGAAATCCGTTTCAGTCGTACGAACTCAATTTCATACTGCATGATTAATTTATTTAATTATTATGTTATTTTTAAATAATCTGTTTTATACAAAAAATAATAAAGAAATACTGACTGATTAATTAAAACGTAAAACAATGTATAAAACTTAGAGACAGAGTTGAATAAAGCAGTGCGTAAAATGAAACTTCGTAAAAAGTGTGGTTAGATGCGTTCAAATCATGGCAATACGTTTACCCTTGACGTAGAAAAATATTTTTCTCCTGCGTTTCTTTTAACATTGTGATATGCGTAATTAATATAAAATTGAATTAGCTGAATTTTATGATTTATTTCATTTCTATACATAGCCAGGTGGAAAATGGACATTCTTCTTTCATACAGAATTTCAGATCCGTTCAGTGTTCTGGCGTGATTTTTAGTGAACATTCATCCATATATCCAATCTTTCGCATTTATAATATAAATAGGAATAGGAAGTAGAATGTGTACCTACTTGTACTTAGATACTATACAAGAAATAAAAGATATAGCATTAGGCTCGGAGTTTGAATGTCGCTGATTGTTTCAATATTTTGATTGGGTGTCCATCACTCGTTTCCGAAATAATGACTGGTGAGTTTCATCATCAATTCTTCTACTGATTTATTTACAACAGAATATAACTAAAATTATTTATTGGAGTGAAAAGAAGAGACAAGGTGAGATTAGAAAGTGTAAAGAGCAAAACAAAATTTAAAAATATACATACAGTTTACAAAAGCCTGAAATGGAGATGGACAGGACACTTGCTAAGAGAAGGGATAGAGAAGTGGACGAGACTAGTAACGGTATGGTACCCGCGTGATAGTAAAAGGGGCAAAGGTAGACAAACTAAACGATGGGAAGACGATATAAAAAAGATAGCTGGTCCAGAACGGACGCGCATTGCAAAAGACAGGACAAAATGGAAAGCATTAGAGGAGGCCTTTGTCGAAGTACAAGCTGAAAAAGATAAACGGGCTGCTGTATATAGTTAAAGTTTAATTGTATAATAGAGTTAAGGCAATATTGAAAGTAGTTTTCAGCAATAAAGGCTTATTTTATTTTCTTTATTTTTATAACTACAATATCCTTATACACAACTAAACTAATAAATAACTTAATAATTGTATAGAGAGCTAATTTTTATTTAATAATTTGACAGCTGTCAGTTGAAAACTGTGTTTAAGTGTGTATACAAACTGATAATCTGAAACTAAAAATAATATAAAATAATAAGGCGTCAAAAAATGCCTCCGTTTCGCTATGGGTAATGTGCCCATAAGACCGGCGGATGGCCATGTTGTATGGCAATACTTATCCTCTGTCGAAGAAGCCCTTGGGTCACGCAAAGTGTCAACAAAGAGTTTACATTGTTCAAGAGATTACGTTTTACGAATTGACAAACCATTTTACATTTTTTGACACAAAATAATATCAGATTATGCTAACAGATCTCTTCAAAATCGCTCACAACCCTTTATTTTGATAGTTATTCAAGCGCATAAAATATGTATCGGTAAAAAATTGATATAAGGTCTATAGTACCTAATCATATTACAATATGACTAGTTCGTCGAGTTCACTCGGGGCACATAATTCAGAAACCACTTTGCTTCGATTGATCTTTGCAATATTTTGCGAACTTTATCGTAATTTTCGTCTGTGTTTGAGTTTTATATCTTAAAAAAGGATTCTAAGGTTGATTTTATAAAAAAAATGCTGTGAAATAAAAAATTGGCATGAAAAAAACTTGTTTATTGATGCACGCAAACACAAGTAGATAATAAATAATAATGTATTAATAGAGTACCAACACTTTTAACCCTAGATAGCTAACGTTCCTGAACTTCTATGATGAGCTAACCATTGAAAAGAAACAAAAAAATGTTTTTCCAACCAATACAGTGAGTGTTATCAATCTTCGGTCTGAATAGTGCATAAAATTATTATAAATTGATACAAATAACTAAAATATAATTGATTTATTCTCTAATTCTTTTTTTTTTTGTACGTTTTAGGAACACATTTATTGTGCGTACAGCTAAGGAGTGGAATCCTCTGCCAAAGTCAACACAGACTTTGGCAGGGATTAACTCTTGTCTTAAAGACCCCAAAAAAAAAGGTTGTAAGTAGTAACAATCTGGGGTCTTTAAGACAAAAGGTTACTTCTAGATAAGTGTTCTCCATCGTCGACCACATTATCGATAGTGGTCAAGCGCGAGCCTATAAATGTAAAAAAAACAAAAAGAAGTTCTGCAACCTGCTTTTTCTCTTTACAAAAAATAATCAAGATTCCTTTCTTTAAAATACAAGAGCCTTATCCAAATACGATCAATAGGACCACACATAAAGCCCACCATTCAATTTCCATCAACTACTCGATAGCCTTTTGAGCTTCTGTTTGTAGACCACAGACAAGTGTGTCGGTAACAAAAGCTGTGTGGTTTAGACTAACAGTTATCTATGCCAGTCGTAGCACAAACAAGCTAGGATATAGATTTATACACGAGATTGAAGAGCTGACCGAACGAGATCGTTTCATAACTAGGTTAGGGGTGCTTCTTGACTAGTGATGTGGCTATCAACTTAATTTGGGTACGATGATTTTAAATCCTACTAATTATTATAAATGCGAAAGTTTGGAAGGATGGATAATTGTTACTTAATCAAGCCAAAACGGCTGAACCAAAATAGATAAGATTTGGCAAAGAGATAGATTTTAGTCTGCTGTAGCACATAAGCTATAATTTATAGAGAGAGAAGTATTGGTGGTCCTCATATAGCATAATGTAAATGCGAGAACTATGTATGTCGTTATATTCATGTAGATTTTATGATTATCTGGCAGTTTGAGATTTTTTGCGGCCTACCCAAATGTCCTTATTTTGGTATTGTTCGTCGGTTCGTTGTGCTCCTCAAAGTTCTGAGTTGAGCTTCACGATAACTGACAAATGCTTGCACTGTCTGGACAGGTCCACTCGAATTTACGTGTTGCTTTTCTCAAAAACTCATCCTAGACATAAGCATACATGGTTCTCATATGATTTGACCAGTACATATTGCATGGATTTGAACACTTTAAAAGAGACTTGGACCTCTGAGTTTGTTTCGGGAGCTAGGAAACACCGGCCTCATCTAGCTAAAACTGACAAAAACAAATGTTGACGTGTTGTTAAAACCTACTTACAAAAATAAAATCATTTATCATGTACTAATTCCACGCGGGCAAAGCCGCTGGCAGAAATTTCTAATATTATAAATGCGAAAGTTAGGATTAATACATGGATAGATGTTTGTTCCTCAATCACACCAGAACGGCTAAACAGATCTAAATAAAAATAAGCACAGATATACAGGCTGTCCAGTAAATAGCACGACATACTGCAGGGGGTGATAGCTTGGGTCACTTATACCTATCAATACAACACAATATATGTTCAGCAAAATCTTTTTACAGTTTTACAAACTTTTATTAAGAAAATAGTTCTGTGCAAATTTAAACAAAAAATAGTATTTCTTGAAAACATTCTTGTCTTTGATAGAAAAAAGATTTAGCAATGAGTAAAGTAACTATTAACGAATAATTTGATGTAAAAAAAAGTACTAGAAAAGGATTTTTTCATTACGAGATGCTTAAAAATCTGTTTCAAGGTAGAGATTTTTCGGTATTTCGGAAAATTTTGTAAAACTGTAAATCCGTAAGAATTTGCTGAACATATATTGTGTTGTATTGATAGGTAGTGACCCTAGCTATCACCCCCTGCAGTATGTCGTGCTATTTACTGGACACCCTGTATATTATAGTCTAGAATAGCTCATAGGCTATAAGTTATAGTGAAGGCAGTACGAATTCCACGCGAATGAAATCACTGGCAGGAACTAGTGGGTGACTATTTGCTGCTTTTTGACATAACTAAGCTGAGGTCTGGACCAATACTGCGAATGCAGATAAAAGACGCAGTTCTTGGAACAAAAACGATCGGAACACTAATGTGACAAATTGCAAAACGCGCGTTAATTGACTCAGCTGGTGTCACTTGAATTGTGTTTAATAACTGACGCCTCTATAATTTCTTTCGGGAGTAAGAGCCGGTTTCTGAATTGAGTCATCATTCTCCTGCCCTTATCCCAATTTATTTGGGGTCGGCGAAACATGTAATTTTCTTCCATACTCCTCTATTAGTCATCATCTCTGTAGTCACCCCCTTTTTACCCATATCCTCTTTCACACAGTCCAACCATCGTTTCTTTGGCCTTCCTCTACTCTGATAGCCATCCACATCCATACGCAAGACTTTCCTCGCGACATTTTCTTCATTCCTCCGCATCACATGGCCATATCACGACAACCGGTTTCTGAATTAAGTATTTATAGTTAACAAAGTTCTAAATTCTACTTTGATGCGATTTGACTGGTTTTCAGATTAAAAGAGTTTGAAATGAAAAGAGACTGTTCGTTAAAGGAATGCCTAAAAAGTGTAACATTTTCAGGTAATACAATTTCCTTGGTTAGGCTGGTGTAATATATCTGTTTTTTTAATACCAGTTACGAATGTCTCTGATCTACAAGTAATGACGGACGCTACCCACGCCTTAACGTGCACCCATTACATGCCGAGGTATGAAGGTGTGTGTAATGGATGATCACTCATTCACGGACCGACGTCGGCAAGAATTGTTTAACCTTGAAGGTCGACCCCCTTCTTTGCTCACGAACATTGCCCGGACGAATAAAGAGCACAAATCACACACACCATTAGTCAAACTAAAAGTTACCACAAACTTGTATCACTGAACTTTCTGAACAATTTCGTAATAACCATCGAAAACATTTCATTGATACTTGTCACATCACTAGCCTTTGGCGCAGGTAACGATTTTGCCTTGCCTATCCTTCCGATATTCAACGAGCCACTCACACTCGCCAAACGACAGTCACTCAAGAATAAAAGTAGTATATTCTACTGAATAAGCCTACTTAACTTGCATCTTTTTTGGGAGCACTTTCAGGAGTGGAATTTACTGTCCACGTCTGTGTTTCCTGATTGCTACAAATTGGGGGTATTTTAAAAGTACTTAACTTTGGGTTTTAAAGTATTGCATTATTAAGTAATTAACTCACTGAGTTTAAGTAGTTAACACACTAAGTTTTAAGTAATTAACTCACTGAGTTAGGTAATTACCTCACTAAGTTTAAGTAATTAACTCACTGAGTTTTAAGTAATTAACTCACTGAGTTTTTAGTAATGAACTCACTGAGTTTTTAGTAATGAACTCACTGTGTTTTAAGTAATTAACTCACTGAGTTTTTAGTAATAAACTCACTGTGTTTAACTAATTAACTCACTGTATTTTAAGTAATTAACTGACAGAATTTTAAGAAATTAACTCACTGAGATTTTAGTAATTAATTCAGTGTTCTAAGTAATTAACTCACTGAGTTTTAAGTGATGAACACATATTGATCTGGTGGTCTCAAGTGCGACTTCTGTGTATGGAATCCTTGGTTCGATCCCAATTTGTGACAAGTGCTATTCGGTTTTTAAAATTTTTACTATTCCGTTGCAGTCAGGAGCATAGATTTGTGGTCGGTTGATGGGAAGAGGCTCCCCCTCCTCTAACTAATTATGACTGGTACTCCAACATACCAAACTGGTACTGTGTATCCGAACAGCGAATACTCTGCCTAACCCTTCGGGAAATACGAGCATCATGTTATGATATGTTATTACTAGCTGCAACCAGCGGCTTCGCCCGCATACAAGGGGGTGTAGGAAATCATCCAATGACTTCTCCCGCTCTCCGTGTCAGACTTTTACTGACTAAAACCCACCCCTGTTCCTTCCCTGCCTGAGTGCCCATTTATCCGCTACCCCTAGACATGCAGGCACCGGCCACGATGGGCCCCGTCAGTGGTGGCTAACACTCACCGCTTTAAGGCGCGCGTGGAACACTACGCGCCGTCGACTCACGGGCCTGGTGCTAATCGGACGGCGAGCTACCTACTGCTCTTTTTCACCCCCTTAAGGTTTGAATTTCGAAAAACATTTTGTAGTGGATTTATTACCTTTCTTCTCTTCACATAGATTACACCCTCCAAATTTCATGTCTCTAAGAGCAGCGGTTTAGGTTGTGCGTTGATATATCAGTCAGTCAAGACTTTGAATTTTATATACACACATAGCCAATGCGCTGTTACAGAATATCTCTGTACCAAATTTTATCCAGAGTAACAATCCATCGTAACTTTCGACTTTTATAAAATAAGTTTTTTTTTTAATTTGCTGTTAACAGAATTGAAGAAAGAAACTAATTGCTTGATTAATGCGCTCTTCTTTACAAAAAGTTTAAATTAAATATGAGTCAAGAGGACACGACTTTGAAATATTAAAAATCTACTAATATCAAGATGAAGTAAATATGTTTGTTTATTTGTGACATGGTAATTTATAGAAGTACTAATTTATAGAAGTACAAATTTATAGAGGTACTAATTTACAAAAGTACTCATTTACAGAAGTACTAATTTATGGAAGTACTCATTTACAGAATTACTAATCCGATTACGAAAAGAACGTTTCACTGAAAGAAAGTTACGCTATTCCTGAGTGCAATCGTACTAATATTATAGAGGCGAAAGTTTGAATGCATGTATGTGTGTATGTTTGTTACTCCTGCACGCTCAAACGGCTGAACGTATTTGGATGAAATTTGGTATATCTTACATCCTGTAGCATGTAGGTTATAATTTATAAAGGTGGGAAGTACCAATTTTACGCGTTTGGCAGCTATAAGCGTACACATTATATACTTATTGTATCCCGGAAAATGCACGGTTCCTATGGAATAAGCGAGAGTGAAGCCAAGGGAATAACTAGTATTTTATACAAAAAAGTTTTTATTTTTTTAGTGCAGCAAACAAATTGTTGTGATAAAATTCAATTACTAGTTATTATAATGAGAAATTTAATTTATTTGTTGAAAATTTTAAATTGGTTTTGCCGTAGAAAATACTAATGAGATTGGAGAAGCTTATTTCTTACAAAATTATTTTCGGTTTATGATTTAAAAAATATATTTGCGGTTAAAATGCAAGACTAACCGCCATTCATGAGAATTTTTAGTTTAATATTTATTGA
The DNA here is from genome assembly GCA_951329385.1 of Polia nebulosa. Taxonomy (NCBI): domain Eukaryota; kingdom Metazoa; phylum Arthropoda; class Insecta; order Lepidoptera; family Noctuidae; genus Polia; species Polia nebulosa. Next base: position 15,125,386 of record OX589610.1, on the reverse strand, counting down.
AGACTTCTTTAGCGGCGTTGAGCACTTTTCTTCGGATGGGTATAAAATGTTAAACTCGCGTCAGGACACGTGACCTGATCGAAAATTCGTAAGACGATTCCAAAATATTCAAAAATGCACAACGTTAATGTTCAAGTTTTCACTTCTGCCGGCACTCCCGCAGTGCAACCCGTTGTTTTTTCACCATTGATTCAAACTTTCTCGTGTGTGTATTCAAAGAGGGGTTAGCAAAAATACAATGGTAGACATTCCAATAATCAAAGCTTTTTTTGTTTTCATCAATTTTATAACGACATATTTCAAAAAATCATTTTTACGAAAAAGAAAAAAACGAAGTTTAAAAGTTTTTTATTTTTCGCTTGTTAGTTGTGGTACCCCAGAACTAAAACTAAATAGTACATTTATTTCCGAATTTACACCCCAAAAAAAAGGAATATGAGCATAATTGGCGAAAACCAAAACGTCATCTATGCATTTTAAATTTTAGTTTTTGTTTATTTTTTCAAAAATCGCTGAATTAATTTCGATTTTGATATTGGTCCCATATAAATTTTATTGAAATTGATTCAATGATTTTTCCTCTGATCCTCTGAAAATGACCTATCAAACAAAAAAATATTCATAATTTTTTTTTTTAATTGGATCAACAGTTCCAGAGATTTAACACTGGATGGATGAAATGTCGTGAGGTCACCGGAACTACTTGTAATTTTGGTTAAATGATCAAAATGCCTAATTAATGACATTTTTTTTAAAATTATCTTTAAAACTTTTTTTAATTGTTGCAATTTTATGCTGGGTATTCTCTCCTTTTGCTTGAAGTACAGCTGCATCGGCCGTTTTAGTGTCTTTATCAAGATTTTGGTGGTCAATAGAAGAATTCGGTCCCTATCTTACCTGATGGTGATCTATAGGTATCCTAATGTTATGGAGTTGGACTACGGGCTCTTAGCTTTTGTTTTAGAGTGTCCCACAAATGTTCGCTAAGAGACAATATACAAAACAATCGTCACACATATACAATATTCTAAATAAGGAACAAAACATAATTATATTCTATGACATACCATGACTGCAAAAAAACACTCACTCAATGGCTGACAAACAAAAGTTACGAAGAAATCGAGTCAATCCTGCATACGATCACATAATTCGGAAGATACATACATTGACACAATCACACACACAAACACACACATACACACCATCACATACACATCCTGTGCGCAAACTTAATTTTGTTAATATATAATTTTGGTAGGCATTCATTTTGTTTTAATTTTCATTATTTTTGATTTGGATTTTGATTTTAATTTTTATTGTAATTTCAATTCCGATTTTATTTTTTATTGTTATTTTAATTCTGATTTTGATTTTAATTGAATTTATTGTTTAAATTTCTCACATTTATGTTTATGTGATACTGTAAACTGGAAGAACGGAAATACCTAACACAAGCAAATATTTGTTTAAAAGGTAATTCCTATCTATATAATGTTATATACATAAGTGGATGAAATAAATTATTATTATTATTATTCTATATGGTTAGGAGCACGGTTTCATGCTGGTTACGACATAACTCGAATGCTGACCTCTTTCAGATATACTGTGATAATTTTCACTGCGTGTGACCGTACATTATCATGCATAAATTAATTAATTCTTCAATACAGCCGGGATTGTGTATCACCCGGTCTTCCTAAGTCTTTGTTGTTTTGTGTAAAGCAGTTAAAGTTACTCTCCGTAACCAGCTCCGTGTATCAACCCAAAGATATCCCAGCTGAATACATGGAGCCCCAATCATAATTGACTGTTTCTCTTATGCAGCACTTAGTTTATCCTTTCCCTGGCCGTCGTATGACGGTACTGCGACTATCTGAACCGTACAAAGTCATTTGAACCTTATCACTACATAGCAGAGAACTGGCTCCCATTGCCTTTTAGTCGCGAATTTGAAGTCTGGCTTGTCAATAAGCTTTGTGCAATTGTGGCTGCGATACTGACTTGCGTGGTCGTAAATTCTGCTGACGAAGTCTTCATTTAACAGTACTGTGAGTTACAGCCACACCCAACTACAACAAGTATTGTACTTAATTTACACGTATATTAAAATATAAAAAATTAAATGATCTTTAAAATGGTAAAGGTTTCATAAAAATACGCTTTGTAGTTTTTACGTGATTCTCAATTTTTTATCCGCGTTAGACATAACTTTGAAAATTAATTACACTACGTTACAAGAATATAATTTCCAATATTCACATATCAAATTACGATAAAAATTGTTCAAAGTAATGTTTTTTTTTTCAAAGAAATTAAGCTACTCGTTTAGACGTGATGTTCAATAAAAAATTAATAGAAGTCGTATAACTGCGCCTTGATTAGAAACTTACAAATAAATACCTCTTTATAATATTATTACGTATAGACATTATAGATTACAGTATATACCAACGTGCAATTTGTAGATTGGATAGCACAACACACTTGACTTTTTAAGGTTAATGGATCGCATTCTACGAAACTCAACGGGGAAGACTCCTTTACATGAGATGACCAATTTACATAGACCTATCTGCTTACCGTTCTTCCTTTTTATAATAGACTGTTAAAGGTATGCGGGGGGTCTGTCTGATTTTGTCTGGTAACGATCCTGTTTGAATAGATACCATTATTTTGTACTTGTTAGTAGTGGTACTTATTTTTAGATGCGTTTTGATTTTTAGGGTTCCATACCCGAAGAGGTTATAACCAACGGGACCATATTACTAAGCCTCCACTGTCCGATCATCCTTCCGTCCGTCTGTCTGTCAGCGGGCTATATCTCATGATCCGTATTATGTAGATAGTTGAAATTTTCACAGAATATGTATTTCTGTTGCCGCTATAACAACAAATAATAAAAATGAGTTACTTGTTTTTTTTTTGGCTTTTTGCTCGGTCCTATTAATGGCAACAAGTAGACGGTGGACATCCCATCCATACGCACAAAGCCTTTTGAGAACACATTCATTGTGCGTACGGCTAGGGAATGGAATTCCCTACCGGAGTCTGTGTTTCCTGATAGCTACAACCTGGGAGTCTTTAAGTCCAGAGTGAATAGGTTACTTCTAGGTAAGCGTGCTCCATCTTCGACCACATCATCAGGTGAGATAGTGGTCAAATGCGTGTCTATCGACAATAAATAAATAATAAATAGACGCGTATATATATCTTGTACTATGGCACGGAACCCTTCATGCGCGAGTCCCAACTCACACTTGACCGGTTTTTATGCAATATTGTAGTTGGGAACTTATTGGAGATATTTTGTTACTAATTTCTGCCAGCGGCTTTGCTCGCATGAAATTAATACTTCCCTAGCTATAAAATAAAGCATAGTCTATTTGCTATCCCAGAAGTGATTGCTACTAATTAAAAAAACTCCGGGAATGCCGACAGAAGTGAAAAATTGAACAAAAATGCCCAGCGCACCTAAAGAAGTTTTCACTTCAATCCGCTACGAGTGCTACGTGTCGTAGTGCTACGACGCGTAGCGGATCGCGTGGTGGTGTCGGTAACAATGTCGCGAGTTCAATTATTTTTTCCCATTTCAAAAATACCCAACACGCCTAAAGAAGTTTTCACTTCAAAAAAAATTTTCACTGGCTGTCAACGCGTCACTGGTCGCTGGGTCAAGAAACATGATATTTAGGACAAGAGTATTTTTGAAAACCCACCCCCTGATATGAAGAGTTACTCGTATATAGGGACGTTTTGTGGACAATATCGTCATTTATGCCAAAAGGAAATTCGATCAGCCCGGCTTGTTCAAAGGGAAACTGGAAAACATGACTTAACGTTGGAACAAAATACAATATTTAAAGTGTTCTTCACTAGCTTCGCGTGGAATTAGTAGATATTTCTCCTTCTCCCACTATACTATTATAGCCTATGTGCTATTCCAGATATTAATCTATTTTTATGCCAAATTTCATCCATATCCGTTCAGCCGTTCTGGCCTAATTGAGTAATATTTATCAATTCAAACTTTCGCATTTATAATATTATTACTGGGATTCAGGGATGCCAAAAAACCAAATCAATTAGTAGATTATATAAAAAAATCTGTAGTGCTTGGCAACTGGCTTATCGCAATTTTAAACATTAATTTGTGCCTATTATAGTATTCTTCAAGCTTTTTTTTTTGGGGGGGGGGGGGGAGGGAATCATCCAATGACTTCTCCCGGTCAGGGCGGAGCGGGAGGGCGTGTCAGACTCTTACTGACTAAAACCCACCCCTGTTCCTTCCCTGCCTGAGTGCCCAGGGGTGCGGTAACTCATTTTAAGAATTCATCCGCTATTCTTAGGCATGCAGGCACCGGCCACGATGGGCCCCGTCAGTGGTGGCTGACAACATCGCTGTGAGGCGCGCGTGGAACACTACGCGCCGTCGACTCACGGGCCTGGTGCTGATCGGACGGCGAGCCACCCACTGCTTGCCGTCCGCAGGCCCGGGTATTCGTCAAGCTTAATGGCGTGTGGGAATACCACCAAGTTCCAAACTGACAAATAAGTAGGTACCATACACCCATAAAAAATATTCACACAGCTTCTACACAGTTATAAAAATCATTAAATGGCCTAAATTATTGTCAAATTGACTGTACCAGCGCGCAGTTGCACTTGCAGCTAACTTCGCACACGCCATTAAATTGACAAATATTATAGCCAAGCTCTATTCCGTATCCTGCTTGATAAAGAGAGATTCAAGATGGGAGAATTTAAGGTAGTTGAATCGGTTTTCCAGGACTCTTCGATCTCGATTGCCTTGGTATTTTTCTCATGTTTGCTACTGTGATTCTGGCTTTGTGTAGATGCAGTGGTTGGGAATAGTGTGGCGGACTTTTTATAGGTCGTAATAAAGTAAAAACATACCTACAGGAAAGGAGCTGTTTTCCGTATATTTCATAATTTTGGAGATAGGAGGGAAGAATGATTAATATTTCATATATTTACATTTTTTGTTTTGACTAGCCTACACTGTCCCACTGTTGGGCAAAGGCCTCCCCCAAAACCATCCAGGAACTATTCTCCTGTGCTTTCTCAACCCACCACGGTACATGTCGAGGTCATTTTGTTACCTCTTTCGTGGCCGACCTGGGCGACGTCGTCCATTTTCGGGTACCCATTGCGTTGGAGACTTTTGCCCAGCGGTCGTCGTATAAATATTTATGAAAAAATATTTTATGATTTTAAAATTATGAAAAAATATTTGAGACACACACAATAAGTTCTTTTACTTACGTTGCACAGTTCAGATCGAAAAACTCTTTTAAGTTGATCCCCAAAAGTAACCCCGTATTCTAAATTAATTTGATTGTGATCCGTCTCTGTGTTTGGTTTACAGAAGTTCATATGTGTACCTACCAAATTTTAACTGAATCGGTCCAGTTCATTCGTATAAAAATTACTGTGACAGATGGATACCCAGACAGACAGACACACGAGTGATTTTATACGGGTTCCGTTTTTAGGGTTCCGTACCCGAAGGGTCCGAACAGAGCCCTATTGCTGTCACTCACGTGTCCGTCTGTCTGTAGGTACGTCCGTCGTCTGTCACCAGATTTTGTAACGATGAATTTTTTAACTTCCCATTGACCTATGAACTTGATATGTGATAATGTTTATTTATAACGTATACTTTACTAAAACGTACGTTGGAACCTTAAAATCGCAAAAATACCGAACAACTACAAATCCAAGCTATTGACTGGCTTACAAGGCATTTTCTGAAAGAGTACCCAGTTAATCACGATACCCCTCTGCTACGATAATATTTGTTGCTCTCGTCCGGCCGGCTGGTATTGGCAGTTATTAATTAATATCCTCTGCTTTATTAATTTTCAAGTATTTTATAAGTCAATTTCAATATCAAAAGCTTCGATAGCCAGTTAGACTTTTCAACGTTTAAGTTAGTTAGTTTTAGATTCTTGAACAAACATGTTCAGAGCATTTAGACAAAATACATTTCTGTTAACTTTAACGCTAACGCTTCGTGCAAAATGTATGGCAACGACATTACTGGGCGAGAGTCACGTGACGGTTCTCTCCGCAGGTAATGTCCTTGCCATACATTTTGCACGAAGCGTTAACGTTAACAGAAATGTATTTTGGCTAAGGTCAGTTAGTATGATTATTTTAACGCTTGGAAAAAATCGTGAGAGGCGCAACAACACTTTGTGACATTGTCCGTGGAAATTGCATTTTAAAACAGGTTTTTGGCCAAACACCAAAATATCTTTGTACAGCGATACACAATTATTTGAATTAAATCGGGTGTAAAAAGACAGTTTCCGAAGCCGAAAGCCACATATTTACTCATTATTTGGATATTTTTTTAAATTAGGCTATGCCTGGGAATGACATTTTTTTTTACTTTTTTACGAAAAGTAATTCAAAGAGTTATTATTAAACTTTTTTCCAAACAAACATTACCTGAATTTTCGATTGTTTTTTCGAATTTTCGAATTTACGCATTTGAAGTTACAAAAACGCAATGACTATCAAACGCACCCGACAAGTGCCTACGTGGCTTAGAGCGAAGGGGCGGGGTTTAACTCCACTTGCCTGGGATCGCGTTACATTGCGCGCAATAAAAAAATGTTTTTTTTTTCATACCTAAAAATAAAAGTAGTTTTCTAGCAATAATTTTTGCGCAAAGCTATATTATTATATGTACAGTATGCGTAGTTGACGGCTATGTGATGTATCTATTTACACCCTGTATACATGTGTATTAACATGATTATATTTGTGCGTTTTTCTGAAGTTACTATTTAGACCAACATAAGCCGACTATTCAGTCTAGTCGGCTCGAACTCGCCAACGGTCGGCTATCTTCGAGAGCGGTCATCTGCGACAGACATTAAAAATGCCGTTTGTCTTGTAAGCAAAACGTTCGGACGGTCCTAATCTATGGCAGCACAAAATATGAATTTCTAAGAAAATTATACTTGCTACAAAAGCGTAGCACGCGTAGCTTGCGTAGGCGGTTGCTACGCCGTAATAAATATGAAAAGATGTTTTAACCGAACGTGAATAAATGCTTTAGAATACATACTAAGTGAACATAAATAATACTATGTGGTGTGGCGAGTTGCCGCCACTCTGCAAGTTGGATGGGGTGTGGTATCACGACGTGTGTGTCCTGCTTTAGCTTGTGAGGCAGGTGTGTAGCTGGCTTTACGGGAACCATAGGCAATTTAAAATGCAGCAATCGACGTCACGTCAGTGCGCCTTTCGCCGCGAGGCAGAACGCATTCACCGCAGACTAAATTAATAATAATAATAATATTCCACAACTATCACACAACGCCATCTAGTCCCAAGCTAAGCAGAGCTTGTGTTATGGGTACTAGACAACTGATAAACATACTTATATATTTCTAAATACATAAATATTATAGATAAATTACACCCAGACACAGAACAAATGATCGTGCTCTAATACACAAACATTTGTCCTGGGTGGGAATCGAACCCACGACCTCCGGCATAGCAGTCAGGGTCACTAACTACTAGACCAACAGGCCAGTCAATAATGTCTTATTAACATCGTCCCCGCAAATACACTAAAATCCCGAGTAATATCCCGTAAACGTTGGGGATTCTCCGGGAATAATAAATAACCCATATTTACCGCGTCCGTGTAACTAGTGAACAAGAATACCAGGTGTGTTGGTGTGAAGAGAATCGAGTGGCCACTCGTCGGAATTCTGCGAGGCTGCCACAGGAAAAGTCAGGTACCACTTGTTTTTACTAGCTTAGAGTAAGGCCACATGCGCCGTCTACTGCCAACCACTCCTAACTTGAAGTTATACATACAAATATAGGCAATTTTGGGCCAGCATTCAATCCAAGTGTTTGGCCGTAACACTGTCCTCACCCTGCAGAGAACCACAGCTTACTTTACACGCTTTGGCATCTCCAATATGAAAAATAACACGAATTCTAATAATGTTTTTGAGAGTGGCATTTTTGTAACGAATTCACTGATTTTGATATAGAGTACTTTTATTAATTTTAAACACTTTTTCTAATTGGTTGGTAAGTACATTTTGAAACACAAACTTCATGCAAAAATATCTTGAAACAAGTATCTATAGTCTACTTCTGTATCTAAAAAAATTCGTCATCGGCCAGATTATTACGGAAACAGCTGTTGACACATTCAATAATATTTCTGAATATCAAAGAATATGTATATTCCGAAACCAAATCCAAACTACAATTAAACTGTATTGGACGGCTCGACCTGTTAGGATTTCAATTTCAGATAAAATTGCTAACATAAACGTATTAGAAATCGCTAGTTCAAAACCAATAGGTATTTCTATTTAAAGGTCGGGTTGAGAACTCAAGCGGATTTTAATTTGAACTGGAAAAATTTATTACAACTTTGCTTGTAAGGTTTGGGAGTAGTTTCGATCGTTTCTTTATTATTCTAATATCTCCTGCGTACTGGACTGATGTGCATGCCACCGTGATAGAAGTTCGGTTGGGACAATTATTTATTTATATAAATATTAAATTGGTCTTAAATTGTAGCTAACTGTTTGTATTACGCAAATAAATATTTACAAAATGGTATACAAAGGTGTTAACAAATTTATAAAGCACAAAAATGTCTAGCTAGTCTAAGACCATGCATGCAAAATTTTAAATTTAGGGTAATGGGTAATAGTAGAGGAGCCCAAGCGGGGATTTCGGGATTTACTAAAGCGCGGCAGATTAATATACAGGGGGATACCTAGTACCCGGTTAAGTACCTCCACTAAACATGAGGCCTATATATAAGGCCGCCCGTGAAGGATACAGGATCAGATTAGTAAAAAAAAATTGACCATCAGAAATTCTTGAGCGCGTCAGATTAAGGTAGGGTGAGTTAATTACATCCTAAAAAGTGTATATTCCACTAATCTGACAATTTGAGAGTGACGTAAAAAAAGGGGAGGGCAACAAAGTTGTAAAAAAAAAACGTCATCTCGACATTCTCGAGCGTAGCTAATTTTTTTTTTATTTTGAAGGAAATAATTCAAGAATAATTAAAAATATATAATCTGACGATTTCCGCAAGCCGAAATAACAAAAATTCGTCGATAAAGTTAAATGCGTGCAGCTGCGTGATGCCTACATTTCCTTCTCCGCGTTTCTATTCCTCTCTCACTCTTTCTCTATCTATTACTCTCTCACTCCGTCCCCACTCTGGTTAATTTTACTTTTATTTTAATTTTATTTAAAAACTTCATTTTTAGAAGCTCTGAAAAATTATAAATGAGATTTTCATAAATAATTTTCTATGTCTAGTTTATTTTTTAAGAAAAATCAAACAATTGTCAAGTGTCTGTTAACTTCAGTTTCATAAGTATTTATAGAAAATTTTTTTCATTGAAAAAAAATATTTAGTTATACTTTTATACAAAAAAAAATGGTGTGTGTACTCATGTACACGCGTTAGAAGTTGTACTTCTTTGGCACATTTAAAAATATTGGCACATATATAATTATTAATTATCATATGAATTTAATTCAATATTGTTTAAGATTTTTCTAAATCAACTAATTTTGGAGCTCAAATGCATAGAAATATTATTTCTTTGAACTCAGCGAGCTCAAAATATCACATAAATTATATTTTGAGCTCAAAAATGTCATAAGTACAATTTTAAGCGCCCTGGAATGGAATTAGCGGGAATTTGCAGGGATGGCCTTTAAGGTGAACCGTTTTTCTAATTTTTTTTTGTCAGATCAGGCGAATCCCTCTAGATAATCGTCAGATTATGAGACAGTACGTTTAGAACATAAAGATGAACCATATATATCTTAATCTGACGCGCTTGAGTATTTCAAAATGGCGAATTTTTTTTGCACATTATGAAAATGGCCGCGAGTTTGCGTCCCATCGAAATCGTCAGATTAGTGAATGAGAGCTTTTTTTTGGTGCACTTAACACTCCCTTAGAAAATCTGACGCGCTCGATTTTTTTTTTTTTTTTTCATTTTCAACCCTTAAATACAACCACCCGCATCATGCAAACGATCAGATTAACATACGTACATTATTAAAAATACGTAGGGCATTGATGCTATCAATATCTGACGCGCTCGAGGATGTCCATGCAACAGTTTTTTTTTACATATTTAAAAATCTATAGCCGCTTCCCCCACCGATGTAAAGGTATATATCATATAACATTTTTTTCTTCTTATCATCTAAGCTTTGCATCCCAATAGGTCTCTACGACGCTCGAGTAAATCCCCATTTAGCATCGTGGGCTCCCCTACTATAAGAAGGCATCAACAATCTATTAAGAAAATCCCTTTTTTTCTCTATAAATTCTTTTAAGCTATAAAAACTTTTTTCAAGTAACCATTTATAGAATTTAGTTTTAAATAATTTTGTATTTAATATTTTAAAATGCCTTGGTATTTTATTATAAATGCGCACACACATTGCTAGGCAGTTAATATTGTATTTAGGTAGTCTAGGCAAACCATTCAACACTAATTTTTAATTGCTTATTTTTAATAACAAACATACATATTTCGTAAATGTAAAGTGACTTTGCCCGCAGCTTCGGTCCCGTGACCTATGCCGTTTTTTTTTTTTTTTAATTAATAAAAAGTAACCTATGTTACTTCCTGATAATTTAGCTTTCTATTGGTGATAAAAATTATTAAAATCAGTCCAGTAGTTTCGAAGCTTACTCGGTCCAAACAAACAAACAAAATAATCTTTCCTCTTTATCATGTTATAGTATAGATTAGACTTTATAACTCTAACATTCTTGAAAGAAAACGTTTCTTCTCTTTTTTTAATCAGTACAATTACCTATCGGAGGCAGGCGCTTTACTTTGTTGAATTTATTTCATCACCACTGGTCTCAGAATTGTGAAGGAAAACATAGTGAGGAGACCGGCATGTCCTGGAATAAAAAATACTTGTGACATCCGGGTTGGTAGGTACCCGTAGTGGACCCGCGTGGTAGATAACGTCCCATTCCCTCTTCTAAAGAGGAGGCTTGAACTCCAGCAGTTGGGACATTATAATGCTTCTTATGCTAAACACCGGAGTACTGCCATCTGAATCGAATCCTTCCGAAATTCACCCTCAGGTGTTGGTCGACGCAATTGTGGTGGTAAGGCCTTTCTCTGAGGAGTGGCTGGAGAGGCGCCACGGCGTCCTCACTTTCCGCCTGACGGTGGAACACGGCGTCCTCACCAGACACGGATGTTTCGGGAGTTTCCTGTGTAGGGTAAGGTGGAGGGAAACGCCCGGGTGTCACCACTGTGCGAATCGCCCAGAGGACACGGTGGAGCATACGGTGAAGTTTTGTCCCTCTTGGGTGGAGCAACGCCGTGTCTTCGTGGAGGTGATCGGTGGCAGCGAACTCTCGCGTCAGGGCCTGGTCCAAGCTATGGTACGGGGCGAGAGGGAATGGGAAGCAGTAATGCTCGCAAAGCAGTAATGCTTGCGAAGGAGGAGGCAGAATGAGTGAGGGAGACTCAATAAAGACGCCCTCACGCCCACAGTAGCACCCGCCGCAGGAGACGCCCTGGGCGTCTGGGGTCGCGAGACGATCTCCGGCTACCGTATACGTGAGCCTGCGGACGGCGAGTAGTGACTAGCTCGCCATCCGATCAGGACCAGGCCTGAAAGTTGACGGCGCGCAGTGTTCCACCCACGCCTCAAAAAGATGTCAGAAATGTAATGACGAGCCCCGTCATGTCCGATGCCTGTTCAGCGGTCGTAAATAAATTCGAAACAGAGTTACCGCGCCCCTGGGCACTCAGGCAGGGAAGACACAGGGGTGGGTTTTAGTCAATAAAAGTCTGACATGCCCTCCCGCTCCACCCAGAGCGGGAGAGGTCATTGGATGACTTCCCACAGGCCACAACTACAAAAAAAAAAGTTGTTGTTTGAGGCTCTTGGCTATTATCCATTTGGCGATAACAATTAAAATCAGCCTAGTCTCTAAATAGTATAAAATAAAGTCACTGTCTGTCTAATTCACCGCTTATTTCTTCTAAACCACGAAACAGATTTTGATACGGTTTTCACTGGCAGAAAGAGCCATAATGAGAAAGGTTTGTGTATATAATTTGCAACCGTGTGAAGCCGGAACGAGTCGCTAGTAATTGATAAATCTGTTTCCCATTGTATTGATATTACTGTTTTTATTAATAATCAAAATATTTAGGTGTACTATACAGATACACTATAGCTCTGCTCATCTTCACAGGGAACATAGGCGTTGAGGATAAATTCGAAACAGAGTTACCTCGCCCCTGGGCACTCAGGGCAGGAAGGAACAGGGGTGGATTTTAGACAGTAAGAGTCTGACACGCCCTCCCGCTCCACCCAGAGCGGGAGAAGTCATTGGATGATTCCCCACCACACAAAAAAAAAAAAAATGGAACTCAGGCGCAAAGTTTAGCACATGTGTAATTAAATTGAGAATAAGGATCTTAATCAAAATGAAATATTTCAATTTTAATGAGATCCTTAATTTACGAGATAATAAGCGGCAAATTAAATTAAATTTTATCACAGAAATGAATATTCCAGGGCAATAATTTTATTCTGCATGTTTTCTTGTGTAAAATTAATTAATGGCCAATTTAATGTAACAAAATATTTACGTCTAGCAGCAAAAGCCTAAAATACAAATTCTAATAATATCTAATTACATTCTGTGTTAACGTTGAGCTAAACTGTTGATGCATAATTAACGAAGATAATGATAAAATAGCAGATAGTCTGACGTCTTGGCGACAAAATAACAAGAAGGTGTCTGATATAAAGTTGGAATAGAAATGGCTTCGGGCGTTGTTAGAATTATTTATTTATCTAACTTACAACTATCACTACAGGACCACTGGGTAATCTAATGCGATAGAGTATAGTCACTCTAATATCTTCTTATTTAATTAACAATGCAATTAGATTACTTTTCACTTTTTCACTTTTCACTTTTTCACTTTTCCCTTTTCACTTTTCACTTTTTCACTTTTTCACTTTTTCACTTTTTCACTTTTTCACTTTTCCCTTTTTCACTTTTTCACTTTTCACTTTTCACTTTTTCACTTTTTCACTTTTCCCTTTTCACTTTTTCACTTTTCACTTTTCATTTTTCACTTTTTCACTTTTCCCTTTTCACTTTTTCACTTTTCACTTTTTTATATAATAAAATAAATAAATGAAACAAAATTAAATGATAAACGCGGCGAAAACGAAACACAAAGTGAAAAAGAAGAAAACAGAAAATCGAAAAGGGGGCGAATGTTAATGGCAATTTTTTTTTTTTTTTATATACTTGGTGTTCCCCAACTACATAAAAAAAAAAAAAATTATAACGCATTATATGAATATAATGAAGGCAGTTCAGATACATGAATAAGGTCACGTCGTTATGAATAAGGTTTTTAAGGAATTAACTTCATAGTCGGTAGCAGAGCGACCAGTCTGGGACGAGCTCTACAGGGCCGTACGGATCGCGGGGCGCGACCGTTTCGTGTCAATTTTACATCATTGTCAATTGCGATTCATCGTTTACGAGTACAATGAAGAGATAGTTAATCGCAGTTACGTAATTGAAAGCAATTGATGAAAAATTTGATTGATGCTCATTGACGAGCCACTGAAGCTGCTAATTGATCGTTTACCTGAGTCATTGACAATCGTTTTCATCTTTGAAAACAGACAGCAGTGAAAACAAACATGGCGCATACCCAACGTAATCGAAGGACCGGGAATTTATAACGCAATCGTCCAGAGTTAGCGCAAACAATTGACAATTGCAATTGAAGTGCATCAATGGAACCTTCAATTGCATTGTCAATAACGTAGCACATTGACCATCGCAATTGAACGTGTCGGGACCGCTTTAGGCTCTAGACAAGTGACATTCTATCAACGAAAGCGTCGCAGTAGCGATTGACAAAAAATAAAAAATAAAATTATTTTTTTTTGTTTTTTTTGACAAACTCTATCGAAATGTCACATAATCAAGCCCTGTCATTTTAGCACTTCAAGTATCAGATTAACACACTGTCTAAAGCATCCTACAAAAACTTTTTTACAAAAAAATAGAACCGGAGTTATACCCGAACATATATAAAAAAAAATACGAACATCCGAATTGATAACTTCCATCTTTTTGAAGTCTTTTCATACAAATGATCATACGTGATTATGCCGTTGTAGCACCGTCTTTGAATTTTTTTTAATTATTACCAACCAAAAAATAAAAATTTGCAGAAAAAAAATTTAGTATAAGCCTCCAAAAATATACTGTTTTGCACAAATTTTACCTGAATTTTGGCCTTTCATAATGTATTCATAAATTGTAAAAGTAAAGAAAACATCTTGATAGAAACCTTGCACATGTAATGTAGATTCTAAACGACAAATATTTATTTCACAAAGTTGGCTTATTCAAAAACACGTATTTCCTGGAACAAGTTTTATGAAATTTTCGAACGCTTTCCTGTATTTTTTCTTTTTTTTTTCTTTTAACACAAAATGTAGGATACTTTAGGAAAACAAAAAATTTTATCAGCTTAGTAGTAATTGAGGTACAGTCAATGCTAATCACTTCCAGAATTATACCTCCTTGTTGTCTTGATTGAAGCGGAGACTGGCAATAATGGATTCTGCCGGTGTTAGTAATTGGGAGGGTATACGTAGCGAAGATTTGCAGCTCCCGGGCATGTGAAACTACGTTATATTCCTCCTCTACAGTGTATGGGGAATATAACTGAGTGGCAGAATAAAACCAAAGAATAATTTGAATATTTGTATTATTTTTTGTCCCACATTTTGCAGGTATAATACCGTACTACGGCGTAAGATGAAGTCATGAACATTATTCGTAAGTTTTAAACTTCCAGCACACTCTGGGCAAGCAGTTAAAAAGCAGCTCAAAACAGTTACGTAAACGTTTTTAATTGTATTTTCTTTTTTAAGAACGACGAAATGTCTTACCAAGGGGGTATCGTATTACCTAGTTACTGGGTTGTGGAGGTCAGATAGGCAGTCGCCTTATGTAAAATACTGGTATTCAGCTGCATCCGGTTAGACTGGAAGTCGACCCCGAGATAGTTGAGAAAAGGCTAGACAGATAACAACGACGTAATGGTTTTTATAAAAAAATTACAAAAAATGAAAAGCAATACGCACTAACAGGATATAAAACAGTAAGAGAGATAGTAAACAATACGGAAAAAAATATTCTTCAAGTAAATACGACAGGTATTCGTTCGTTTGTAAGTTAAAGTATTTTTATTAAAAGTAATTGTCCCTAGCTAATGAGCGTAACAAAAATGAAGAGTCATATTTTAGGTACTGCTTCAGCATGGAAATGAACAATTTTCTTCAACAAAGTCATAGAAAATACCCAAACAAAAGGACTTTCCGTATAAAGTTATCATTAGTTGATCAAAATTAGTATAATTTAGTAATTGGAATTGACTGTCTTTCTTGAAGAAAGTTATTAATTTCTATAGTTAAGCAGAATTTAAAATATGACTAACCATTTCCTAGCACCCTGTGAAAATGTTTAAAATCAATTTCCACTCGAAGAATATTCTACTTTTCAAACATTTACTACCTAATAACTACGTACTATTCATAAAATGATATTCTATCAGTACCTAATTTTCAATTTCTTTTTGTCGTTGAAGAAAAATATTCGATGAAGGAGACTTTTTCTTTAAAATGTTCGGTATACCTCATTACACTACAGTTCCCAGCTCATTCATTCGCAAATATTCTGTGATGCGGGTTACTTACTGAAAAATAGCTTCAGCTTTTACTTTAAATTTAAAATATCATATCGTAACTTTAAGAAAAAACAGTTCCATTTTCGTAAGCCAATTGAATGTTTTTTAAAATCAAGTTAAGTTTATCGAATGGTAAGTAAGTAAGTTACAACTTATTTTCGCAATTAGATAAGGCTATAGGTAACATCGGTGTTGAAACTACAAAAATGGGAGTGGCAAATACTACTTTAAGGCGCTGTTAACTGCCAACGACCTTGCGTGTTCTGCGGTGAGCTCACGTAACGCGTCATGCGTCCACCCAGTAATAGGACTCGCCCATCAAGAGCGCTGTCCGAAATTAGACACATTATTAATTTATTTTACATAAAACAATTATACTAAAACATGTATCCTAAAATATAAATAATTAAATGATCTTTAAAGTGGTGAAGGTTTCATAAAAATACGCTTTATAGTTTTTGCGTGAATCTCAATTTTTTATACGCATTAGACATAATTTTACAAATGAATTACACTATGTCATAAAAATATAATTTCAAATATTCACATAGGAAAAAAAAACGATACGATTCAAATTACGAAGAAAATTGTCTAGAGTAACATCCGTTTTTCAAAGAAATAAGACTAGTCGTTTAGACGTGATAAGGAATAGTTTTATGACTTTTAATGGTTTTTAATTGAAGTAAAAATCATTGAAAGTGATAAATCTGTTCCTTAAAAAAATAAGACCCCTGTCCTTCAATCTAGGATATAATCCTGTATTTTGAAGAACAGTGTATTTTTAATGAATTGTTATATATTTCTTTATTGATAAATAGGTATTTACAGTTGGGCATTTCTGATTTAATCAGTTCAATTTTATTAACATCATATAGGTAGTAGATAATAGTGGAGAGTGTGAAAGGGGTTGTGTGTAGGTGTGGGATACTTTGGAAAAATCTAACAAGCAAGTGAAAGTACAAATCACATTAAAGTGCAAATAGCTTATAATGCTTATGTGGCTAAGGTACGGAATCATTTTCTGGGGCAACACTCCACTGACAGCGACATTGCTTTTAAAGCTCTGAAGAAATACTTGCGATCGTTTACAAAATTACAATCGATTGATAGTGTTGTAAACCTGTGTTTCCGAAAGCATACAACCCTAATCTTTTCAAAGTTAGAGTGAACAGGCTTCTTCTGGGTAAGCTCGCTCCATCGTCGACTTTGTCTCTGTCACCTCTGACCTAGACTAGAGTCAAGAGCAAACCCACCCCTAATAAAAATAAAAATAAACTATTGTTTAGGGAACCTAGTTTGCTCACTTTACCATCTATGTACATACTCGTATATAAAATGGAAGTAATTATTCGCTGTAACCTGCATTTATTTGAAAGCTGCGCTCTCGCCGTTATCAGTACACTATTCATGTTACTTCTCATAAAACCGCATTTTTCGGCAAAAGTGTGCTAGGTATGGCCCCAAGGACACGGTGGAGCATACGGTGGAGATCTGCCCAGCTTGGGCGGAGCACCGCCGTGTCCTCGTGGAGGTGATCGGCGGCAGTGACCTCTCGCGCCCGGCCCTGGTCCAGGCCATGATACGGAGCGAGAGGGAATGGGAAGCAGTCTCTTCCTTCTACAAAACAGTAATACTCGCGAAGGAGGAGGCGGAACGGGTGAGGGAGAGTCAAGGAGTCGCCCTCACGCCCCCAGCAGCCGCTGCCGCAGGAGACGCCCTGGGCGTCGGGGGTCGCGAGATGATCTCCGGCCACCGTAGACGCGGGCCTGCGGATGGCGAGTAATGGGTAGCTTACCGTCTGATCAGCACCAGGCCCGAGAGTCGACGGCGCGTAGTGTTCCACGCGCGCCTCCAAGAGATGTGAGCAACAAATAACGGGGCCCGTCATGGCCGATCCATGCATGCCAAAGGGTCACGGATTAATTCGTATCAGAGTTACCGCGCCCCTGATCACTCAGGCAAGAAAGGAACAGCGGTGAGTTTAGTCAGTAAAAGTCTGACACGCCTTACCATGGAGTGGTTACCCAGAGCGGGAAAAGTCATTGGATGATTTCCCACAAATATATTTAGAACAGTATACCAACAGCTATTAGAAATAAAGTGTCTGGGATCCTTTAAGAGGTATTTGTTTAAATTCCTTTTAGATAGATATTACTACTCCATCGCTGAGTTTACTACTGATAAAGTTATGACGATTCCGACTTGCTAATTAAACACTTATAATTTTATTTATTGATTGATAATGAATGTTTTCCTTTTTTTATTTTACCTAATCGATTAATTTATATTGTTTTCTTTTAAATGTAATCTATTAACATACCACCTTAATTGTAATTGCTTGATCATGCTGATTTTGTATGTCATAATGTATTGGAAAAACATAGTGCACATATTTTAGACATTATACTATCTATAAACCATACCTATGTTTTACAAAATAAATTATTGGCTTTAATTCTATAATATTATTATTATTTAACATTTACTTAGCATGACGTATTGAATAATAAAATAGAATTGAATAGAATAGACATTTATTTTGCAAATATGGGTAATACACAATAGATGTTTAGATACATTAAAGTACAGCCATATTTCACCATTCGGCATGCAAACATTTATAGTATAAAATTTACAAGATTAATTGATTATTAATAGGATTATTTGCAAGATTGATTATTAATACAATATCCATTATTATAAAGATTATTGTCAAAATGTATTATTAACAAGACGAAATAATCCAAACAAAATAAAATAAAATTATTCGCAATATTATCCAAAAGGCCAGAGCAATTCAGTATTTTTTTTTAATTTTTTTTTTGTCGTTCATATTGCTCTAGTATTTTAGAATAGGACTCGGTTAGCTCAGCACTAAAGTCTCTGTTTGAGTTTGACACTTCGTAAGTGTCAACACTTCGTAAGTGTCAACAAAGATGACAGAACATCTGTATTACCGGTTTCAGCAGAGGTGTATATACTGATAGTATTGTGATATCTAGGGACGTTGATTCAGAATGTGTACTTCTGGTGTGCAATTCTAGGCTCTGGTGTGTATGAAAAGAGACACTGGACCGCAATACTTGATTAAGGCGCTATTAACTGACAATAACCTTGAGTGGTTAGCTTGCATGTACTGTGCTGAGCTCACGTAACGCGTCATACAGTAATAGGACTCGCCCATCACGGAGAGCTGTCTGAAATTAGACGCATTATTAATTTATTACACAAAAAACAACAGGTATTAAACTTAGACTAAATTATAAATGATCTTTCAAATGATGAAAGTTTCACAAAAATACGTTTTTAGGTTTGGCGTGAATCTCAATTTTTTATCCGCGTTAGACATAATTTTACAAATTTACACTATGTTATAAAAATATTATTTCAAATATTCTCAGATCAAAATTACGACGGAAATTGTCTAGAGTAATACATATTTTTTATAAGAAATAAGACTAGTCGTTTAGACGTGATGTTCAATTAAAAACCATTAAAAGTCGTATAACTGCGCCTTAATCCTATACTGTTAGTTAACTTTTACATCATTATAAACATAACTCGCGCCTAATGGCCTGACAGCCATCCTCAATGTAATTTATTTTAAGGTTTGAGATCATTTATTCTTATAAGAATTACATTATTCACTTAAATGAGGATAATAAACTAGACATCACAAGAAACAACAAAATGTTGGACGTATTACTAAAAGTAGACATCGATTACAAATATTTTGAGAATAGGTTACAAATTAATATGAACAAGTGTTAGTTCGATACACGTAAACAAATTTCTGTATAACACAGATCAGCGGTATCTGGATGTGGCTTGACACTATTGTTGGGAAAGTGATTTTTTTTATTGTAAAGTGTTATTTTAAAACTCGAATTAGTGGTTATACAGGGTGTAAGGTACATGAACGCACATACGTGTTCCAGTGATTCAGTACATGGTTCTGGACCCCCTAGCGTTGGAATTTTTCGTCGGCTTTTTCCTAATTTTTGAAAAAAAAATCTGCGTTTTTTTGCATTCAACTGTATAAAATCGTTATACCTACTCGTATCTACCTCAATGAAATTTTTAATTAAAAAATAATTAGTTCGCTTTTTTCGCAAAAAAACGTAATGTAAATAAAATTAAAAGAAGCTCCCTGCTCAGCTGATTTCTTAAGTTCACCGGAGGTCATCGCGGGCCCAGTAGGTACCTACCTACGCACGCAATATCGGCCAAAGACCGCCGCCGACGTTTCTATGTCGGTAAATGCTCACACAGACCTATGAATCTAACAGACACGACACGTTAGGCATTTTAAATATCTTCAAAAATTGATATCCTATTGACTACTTTTATTTGAAATTATTTTGAGGGGAGGTTATTTTTATAAACCTTCATCGAAATAAGTAAAGAAGATGTAAAAAAAATGTGTTACAGTTTACTGATAACGACTTATTTCTTAGATACATTTTTGTTATCAACAAAGTTAAGTTAAGTAATACAATACAACAACGTTACTTACTCATTTCGTTAAAACCACTTTCCTACATTTCGTATAGCTACTCGTACATCAAAATAATTACTGAGTGAGTAAGTAGTAGGTACCACTTAATGCGATTGTACAGTCTATCAATTTTATTGATCTATGACCATGTCGGCAAAGTCGGCACGTTCAAAAGCGTACCTACACTAATACCTAAATGAAATTTTATTTCTTTAGCATTACGCCGACGACGAATTTTTGTTTTTTGTTAGTTCCGTGTTTACGTTCATCGCAAACGGATGTGCAGTTTAGCGAATTTAGCTTGCTATCGTAAAGTTATCAAAAACAAGTTATTTAATGTGTTTGTTAGTATGTGTGTTTTTTGTTTTGCTTGTTGAGTGTGTGCTTGTTGTGTGCAAAAGTGTTTTTAACCCGTTAGCGCCCGCGCGCGCGAAACTCGCACATCCGGCATACCCGCGCTATTTTCCCGCCATTGACATGTTTATGACTTTGTTTACATAAAACGGTTCGCTGACGCTTCTATTGGTGCTAGGCACTTGAAGTTTTTTTTATTGGGTTGTTGAATAAACAGACCTTACCATAAAATGTAAGCAATACTTGTGTTACGAGAGTTGAATTCTAATCAAATTTTGTTATCAACGATTTGGCGGGAATAGTATTTGTTCACGTATTAGGTTCATTTCTGATAAAACCACTGTATCAATTTACACGAAATTTTGCATATTATACTATGAATATACAAGTAGTTTAATAACAATGTTTTTTTTGTAGAGTCCGATATAATATTTTCCTATTATTCATTCTCAAACTTCATATCACGAAAACCAAACCAAGTAACGGCTTTTTCAAATTACGTTACTGCGTTTGCGTTGCGTTTTGTGATGCGTTTTTTTTTCTAATACTATGTAATAACTACCTAACAATAAATAAATACCTTCACACTGTGTTCAAACACACAGAAAGTCACATCATTCACCCTCACAATAACAATGTAAACAAAACCGTTTGACCTTGACAAGAAATGTCATAACGTAATCATTTTTCAAAATATTTATCTAAAACGATGTTATAATGACGTAATAACAACATAGTAATGAATATATAAACACAACATATCACATAAACAAACACGAAACTAATTAAAACACACAATATCAACAAATTGTCGTCCGCCGTTGACAAACATAAACATGCAAATAAAAACATTTTTTTTAATTTTTCGAAACAGTATTTCTCTATGGAAATGTTTGTAAAAGTACGATACTATCACGATCCGAGTGTGTAAAAATTTCCACAGGAGTATGACGTTTCCTTATGTAATCATAGAGGTTGAAAGAACGCGTGCCACCCGCGGCCCGAAAGGGCCTTACGGGAAGTGGTCCGTATTCTAGGTTCGCGGTCCGAAAGGGCCTTACGGTAGCTGACGGGCACCTCAGTGCCTAGGAAAATGCTCATGCATGAAGCATGTAGGAGCCTCGGGATCGTAAGAAATGAACGAACATAAGGTGAGTTTGTTCATTAGTTAAGTACACGGTTAATAACCGCGTCCCTGACAGAGGTGTTCGTGGTTGGCGGCGAGCGGCACCTACGAAATTTCAAAATTCAAAATCACCAAGGTCACTTCTGTAGGGACGCGATTGGCGGCCGCAGGCGCTTTATTCTACATTCCTGGAGCGCAATATAGGTACTTACAAGCTTCTTTATTATTATCTATCCTAATCGTTATCTAACCTTATCTTCATTATTTTTGAGGGATTAAAAATGTATGTGATATCAATGTTGTCGTCATTAGAATAAACAGTTAAAGGTGCCACGGAACATTATATGCATTTGTCGTTTTAAACGTTTAACGCACGTATGCGCTTGTGTCTATTAAGTATCTGATCTAGTTGTTTATCACATCGATCGGAAACATCGACGTAAATGTATTTTTATCACAAAGTAGATAGGTAGTCTATCTAGGTACAAGCGCTGGTCGTGCCGCAACGCTTATACACACAGGAACAGGTGTGTCTGTGTGTACAAGACGTGGTAGGTAACTACGTACTACGCACTCGCGCGCGCCTACTTCATTGCGAAGCGTTGAGATCGCATTGTTCACAATACATTGCGTGCTTGAAAATGTCAATTTCTGTAATCAATCATTACCGAGATTAATGACTATCATAATTTAGTTATTGACATCAGGTGTAACCTTTTCGCGAAGTTTGCGGTATCTTGTTCCTTACAGCCTGTATATTTTATTTACATTATGCCATCCAGCAATAGAGAACGTGCACGGCGTAGTCTGTGCCATCTAGTGGAGTGAATTCGAAACTTTTACCATATAAAAACTTGTCATTGACATTTCCGTGTCATATATGTATACACACACACATCATGCACACATGCAGCACGCGTAACGTAGACTGCCATCTATTGAGTGAAATCCGCAACTTGTACTGTAGAAATACTTGACATTGACATTTATGTGGCGCCCTCTATAATTCCCGCACGCTCCCTATAAACTCTCTAAACAGGTCCTGATGAAAGAGTCTCTAAACTATGTACGAGTACACCTCTGCTAAACCCTGCGGACCCACATTTTCCATTTTCATTTTTAGGTTTTCGTCCTATACAATAGTGGGCGAGCCTATTGCCCATTGACTGGGATCAGATCCAAACTACGGACTGCCCCTGAGAATTTCAAGATGGAAAAATCCACCAACACTATCCAACCTGGGAACTGAACGCATGACCCCTTGCTCAGTAATAATAATAATAATAATAATAAAGTAAAAGTACTGGATACTAATGACCGCAGGGAAGTATGGCAGAGCAAGGAGCTTCACGGACGCTTTTACCGGGTCCTACATGGACCCGATGTAGATTTCTTAGCGTCCGTAGCCTGGCTGCGCTTTGGTGACCTATTCGGGGAAACCGAAGGTTTTGTCTGTGCGATTATGGACGAAGTTATGATGACGAATAACTACCGGAAATATATTGTGAAGGACGGTACGGTTGACATCTGTCGGGCATGCCACCGGCCCGGGGAATCAATCCGACACATTATTTCTGGTTGTTCTCGTCTAGCTAACGGAGACTATTTGCACAGACACAACCTTGTAGCCAGGATTATCCACCAGCAACTTGCTCTTAAATACAATCTTGTGGAATCTGAAGTACCGTACTATAGGTATGAGCCCGACCCAGTTCTCGAAAATAGCAATATCACGTTGTATTGGGATCGATCTATCATCACTGATAGGACTATTGTTGCCAATAAGCCTGACATAGTGGTGATAGATCGACAAGAGCGTCGCACAATGATTGTTGATATAGCTGTTCCTCATGACGAGAACCTCGTGAAGGCTGAGAAAGATAAAAAAACAAAGTATCTTGATCTGGCTCGCGAGGTTGTCGACATGTGGGAGGTGGATACAGCAGTCATTGTGCCGATAGTCGTGACGGCCAATGGCTTAATAGCCAAGAGCCTCGACCAACATCTCAGGAGGCTCTCGTTGGGCAGTTGGATCAAGGGCTTGATCCAGAAAGCAGTACTCCTGGACACGGCGCGTATTGTTAGGAGATTCCTTTCTCAGGAGCCCTGACCACCGGTAGCTTGGACCCTATTCCCGATACCGGTGGGCAACTACTTTTTATATTTTTAAATGTTTTTGTATTTATTTATGTTTTTCTAAGTACCTAAATATTTAAAAATTTAAAATTGTATGTATATAAAATTGAATAAATGGAATAATAATAATAAAGTTTATTGTTCTTCTCTCACATAGAATTTTACAAACAATATAAAAAACAAACAAGACATTAGCGATAATTGTTGTGATCTATGTGAGAGACTGGTTTCTGTACTAGGAGACCTGTATGACAGATAACCAGCCTCTCCAGACTCCGGACAATAGATGACAGCTGTATACAACATCAGTGAGAAGTAATAATTAAGAGGGATTAAGCTACGTGCAGTGAGATTGTTGCTGTTATGGGGGTATAAAGTGGTGAAGTGAGATTGTTTCTGTTATGGGGGTACAAAGTGGGTGAGAGGAATTAAATTGAAAAAGTAGTAGTAGTCAGTAGTAACACTAGCGACCACTAGACCATAGAAGAGTATTGTCACTGCATCAACAAATTAGAAACTATACATGGCTTTTATGTGGATTAAAAAGTACTCAGCCTGGCTCAGATCTAGTTAATTTAAATCAAAACTCGGTACTCACATTATTTAGTTAAGTTCATAATATCAGTTCATCAGTTCTAAATAGTTAACTGTGCACGTCAAAGCAATCCAATGCGATTTGCCGCAAATGGAGCAAAATAATTGAGCATTGAAATTTATTTAAAGCATTGAGATTTTTTTTTCAACGATCGGGGTCTGCAGTCTCGGCATAGTTAACGATCACACAACGACCGAATTCGTTCGATAAGAAATTAATGTTGCAAGGAGGCGAATTATGACAAAAATTTTGTCCGATCAGTATGTAGCCACCTGTGCCTGCAGTCTTGACATAGTTAACGATTGCATAATGACCGAATTCATTCGGTAAGAAAATAATGTTGCAAGGAGGCAAACTTTTATGTCCTTTAATATTTTTACAAGTTAATTTAATTGTTACAAGCGGTAAAAGTTATTCAATAAAATTTAAATAAATTATAAATCTTCATGGAAAATAGTGCTTTTAAGTTAAAATTTAAGCCGTCTCTGTACATATTTCAAGAACATCAATTATTTCAGTTTATGATCTAAAATTTTCCCACACAAATGAGGGTGTTTTTTTAGAGGCCAAGTAATTTAGCGATCGATAGCTAACGTAAGTTTCGCTATCAATGTCGAGACTACAGGCCCAGAATGCTTTGTAGGTGAGATGTGACGAGTGCTTTAACCTGGAACGTGACTTAGAAAAAAAAAATAATTTCATACAATTTTATTTTCTTAGTTCAACCGAATACTTTTCAATCCATTCTCGTATCTGAACAGTGACGAGACAGGTTCATAGAAATAAATCAATGAAGTCATTCATATAACAAACCATTCGATTTAATTAATTAAAGCCAAATTAATCCGATTCAGTATACTTATAAATATTAAAAGACGTTTATAAAATGTATTTACTGACAAAAAAAAAAAAAAAAACTAACAAAATGAAATGTATGTACTGTCTTTCCTTTTTGTCTAGAAAATCCATCAACAGGTTGTCTTGAAAAGATCGCTTTTAGCGATAAGACTGCTCATTGTGTCACCCTATGTAAAGTTTTCTTCATTTAGATGTTCTGTAATCTAAATGGTGTACATAATAAAGAGTATTCTATTCTATTCTCAGTGTCAATAAGATGATCAAGAATCTACAGCTTAAAAGCGTTTGAGACATGTCTACGACAGCGCGAAGTGCTCGTTATTCTGTTAAACTTAAACTGGAGTGTTGGCAATCACTGCGTTTGACATTGTACTCGTAACGATAGTACAGAAAGCATCACCTAAGTTCAAAAGTTTAGTTATTTTTTTTCAAACCTCATAATAATTATAACAGATTATTTAACGCTTGCTTCTTTTGTTTTGTATTTTTTTTTTAAATAACACTTTTACACATGTCAATCTTTTTAACAGAACTTCAAAAAGGAGGAGGTTAATAATTCGTCAGAAGATTTTATTTTTTTATGTAAGTTCTCCGATTACTTGAAGATGCCTGGAGTGATTTGAAAAATTTTTTTTTTAAAGGGTCTTGCTTCCCAAGTGGTCCCATTTAAATTTGGTGAAGATCTTTTCTTTTTTTTTTAGATAGTCAATAGAACTCTTCAATAAATGATAGTAAGTTTCCAAAATTGCTGCAATCGCATATATGTTTATTGTTTACTCGTACATCACTTCATAACATAACATCACGCTGATGCGTTCTGAAGTGGTACACAGATTTGTACAGTTTACCCTGATATACCCTAATTTCACCGGATTCGGACAGTTCTTGCTCATTATTCAATTTGTGTTATGGGGTACCACAACAAAAGAGAAATAATGTTTTATTCTTGTCTATGCGTTCCGAGACAATTTTATTCCAACCCACTTATTTTCCTACCCCTACACTCGTAGCCGTGCACTCTTGAAGGAAATCGCTCAAGATCGACAGACAGTGGGGAACTTGACAGAGCGTTATGCAAGGCTTGAATTATAATAACCCCTTGAGAAACTTGTTCAACCAGCAATTATTGTTATTAGAAGAGGAGGATGGGGGAGACTGGTCTAGGAGAATTTATTTCGGTAGAGCTAGAAATGTTAATACTTTTTTTATCAGGTATCGGTGTTGGACTTAGGTGGGAAAGGTTTGGGGTCACTACTGCTAGGCTCACGGGATCGTATGAAAGATTACCGCGGCCCTAAAAAGTAAAGGCTAAATGATGGAACACGTGGGTTTCAGTCAGTAAGAGTCTGACACTCCCTCCTGCTCCACCTATATTGGGAGAAGTGAACCGATGATTTCCCACCCTCAAAAAAAAGGTAATATAATCGAAATATGTTGTTCAATGATTAGCTGATTGACAAGTATTGCACACAATTTTATACTCGCATTCGAAATAATAATAACCTATTTTGCAATTGCAATGTATTGTGTCCCTTTAGAGAGGCTGAAAGGTTCAAACGGAGGTCTGAAGATTATAGATTCGCGGGCTACGGTTAATCTAAACGATGACAAGATATAATCTCAGGAACTACTCATTCGATATTCGAAAGCTGCAATATTGCTGAGTTTCAAACATAAATAATAATATTAACTCAAAAAAGACACTGCTCTTGTAGGATAGGCCACGGCAGCGAAGGTCAAAGTGCTTATAATATCATTCGTAGTAACATTTTTGCTATTCCTGTAACGAAAGCTTATAGAAAAAATTAAAAAAACCCCAACGTTTAAAAGAAAGGCAATCATTTAAAAAACACAAAAGATCTGATGACCTTGAAATAGTTGAACCTATTTTGATAAAGAGAAAAAACCGCATTAAAATCGGTTCACCTGTTTAAGAGCTACGGTGTCACAGATAGACACACACATAGCGGTAAAAAAAAGATGGCACTGTATTAAAGTCCGCGTTTTTTGTTCCTGGGCACCCCGCACGTAGTCATAGAGTTAAAATTACAATAGGTATTACAGACGCCTTCACCAGATGAGGAAGTATACTTAAACAAAAATATCAATAAACTTTGTTACGATTTCTACGAGGGTCATTCAATAAATACTTAGCCTACAAAAAGTAAACGAAAATTTTGGAAAAGTGGTAATTTATTTTTCTACATAGTCTCCTTTTAGTTCGATACACTTAGCCCAGCGATGCTCCAACTTTTTTAACCCGTCCGAAAAATTGTTTTTGTCAAACTCTGCAAAATAGGCCTCCGTGGCGGCGATAACCTCCTCATTCGATCCATATCTATTCCCGGCGAGTGATTTTTTCAGATTAGGAAACAGAAAGAAGTCACAAGGGGCCAAATCTGGAGAATACGGTGGATGGGGCAGCAATTCGTAGCGTAATTCGACCAATTTGGCCATGGCAACGGCAGACGTGTGAACCGGTGCGTTGTCGTGGTGAAACAGCACTTTTTTCTTCGCCAGATGGGGTCGTTTTTTCTTTAATTCGGCGTCGAATCGGCCCAATAAATCGGCATAGTAAAGCCCTGTAATTGTTTTACCCTTCTCGAGGTAATCGATGTAGATCACACCTTGTGAATCCCAGAAAACGGTGGCCATAACTTTTCCGGCCGATTTTACAGTTTTCGCCTTCTTTGGAGCACGTTCCCCGGTCTGGATCCATTGTTTTGATTGCTCCTTGGTCTCTGGTGTGTACCAGTGGATCCAGGTTTCATCGACGGTCAAAACGACGCAAAAACTCCGCTGGATTCCGCTTAAACAGCGCCAAACACGTCTCCGATGTGGTCTCACGGTTGCGCTTGTTTTCTGGTGTGAGTAAACGCGGCACCCATCGCGCCGACAGCTTTCTCATGCCGAGTTCCTCGTGAAGAATATGATGCACTGTTCCTTCTGAAATGCCTACAGTCTCAGCTAGCTCCCGAACCTTCAATCGGCGATCTGCCAATACGAGATCATGGATTTTTTTAATGTTTTCCTCCGTAGCAGCTGTTTTCGGTGCACCTGGACGTGGTTCATCAAAAACCGACGTACGGCTACGTGCAAACTCGTTGAACCAATTCTTGACGGTGGCCATCGATGGAGAAGAGTCACCGTACACAGCATCCAAGCGCTCTTTGATTTCGATGCGCGTTTTCCCTTCCAAAAATAGGAATCGAATCACCGAACGATATTGCTCTTTTTCCATTTTTGTAAAACCGATCGACACGTTCGCTTCCATAAGTTGTCAAATTAAAACAAATGAAGGGATTGGAATGAAAATTTGAAAAAAGAATTAAAAAAGAATGTGCTACACTGTGGTAAAACTCTTTTGAAACTACAGCGCCCTCTGGCGATGAGGCTAGGTACTTATTGAATGCACCTCGTATATGCCCTATGCGCCCCATTTGCCCCTATTCAAGAAGTTGTACATCGAGTTGCACAACTCTAAAGTTATGTTCAGCTCTAAGTTGAAACTTTAACTACACCAGCGGCCAGTTTGTATAGAAAATCAATAACGCAAAATGCAATTCATATTTAGTCTAACTTGTGGTTTGTTGATGCTGCATTCTAATGGGTAGTCTGTATTTTGTTTCTGAGAGCGCTGATTTAATGGTATTGGAATTTATAGTTTGTTTTTGTAGTAGTCAGAGACTCCCTCCATGTAAAATACTGGCATTCAGCTCCATTGGGTTGGACTGGAAGTCGACTCTAACATGGCTGATTCAATCTGCCTAGTCTTTTCCAGTCTAACTGGATGCAGCTGAATACCAGAATTTTACATGGAACGACTGCCTACCTGACCTGCATCACCCAGTTATTGGGTAATACGATACGATTTCTCTAATAATAATGGCTCTTATTTATAAAAAATAGTGATCACCCGGTGATCGAATTTCGACCATTAAGGTTTTATTGTCTAAGACCATAAACAAGACATGACGTAACTGTGAAATAAAAAAAATATACGTGTCAAACGCATGGTCGTGTGTGTTATGTTTTTTTTATTTATTTAATTTATTTCTAATGCATATTATTTAAAAATGTTAGGAATCTGCACTCCTTCTCCATAAACTAATAACCTATAACTGTGCCCACTCCTCCTTCTGCATGTTTTTCGTTAAACGGTATGGAAAGGTTTTGCTTCACGTATTATTTTATAAATAATAAAAATGTGATTGGTTTCAACCATGATTAGAAGATTCTAAATTCAAAATGTTCTATGTAGAATTTTTATTCATTAATCAGTATAAGCATACGATTGGCGGGTTTTATAAATAATATTGTAAATTGACAAATATGAAAATTAAATGCTTACAATTGACTATATTAAAATACAATTGCAATTCGAAAACAGTTTGACGGAGCTATAATACTAAAAGTCTATAAGCCAAATTCGTCAATCAATCAGTGGGATTGGATGCGAACGGTCGTCATTTTAATGCGGACCATCAACGGACGCCGCTTAAGCCTCAAAGTGAATTGCTTCGCCATTTAGTAGACGATAATCGAGAATGTTGATGACTACTGCATGATGTACCTACTTAATTTAGTACAGTAGTTAATCTAGTACAGAGCAGTGGTGGCCCAGTGTTAACGGTTCCGACTTACAAGTTGTACCTACGCCTTGGGTTCAAACCCACGCGGGCGTTCATCATCATTATCATCATCATCAGCCTTTTAATGTCCCCACTGCTGGGGCATAGACCTCCTCTCTGTGCGGGCGCTCAACTTTGTATAATTTATTTCATGACCACTGCCCTCAAAATGGTGAAGGAAACCGGCATGTCCTAGAACCAAAAACTTTAACCACACCAACCCGCATTGGGCCCGCGTGGTTGATTACTGCCCATTCAAAGGCAGGAGGAGGCCTGAGTCCCAGCAATTTCTCACATTATAAGGCTGATTATGCTATGTTATGCTAGTTAATCCAATTTAGTACTGTAACATCATCATAATCTTTCTGCTCTTATCCCATGTTACTTGGGTTCGGCGCAATGCATTTTTCCTTCCATTCTGTCGTGTCAACCGTCACGCTTAACCGACTCTAATATATCACTCCTCACATAATCCATCCATCCTTCCTTTGGCCTCCCTCTCACTCTCCAACCATCTGCATTTACATCCATGTAGGTAATGTTAATTTCTTTGCATTCTTCTGTATGAATTCAAGTTCTTGCAACCTTATAGACAGCTGATTTGATGGGGAGTTTGTAGCGTCACTTCTTCCCAGCTAAAACAATAGAAATGGTGATGGGCGAGCGTTTTAGGAGACTATCTTTATGTATAACTGATGTTCAAGAAGTTCTGCAAACCTGTTGGTTTTTAAGTCACTCAAACATATTTCTACATTTTCTACAAATTGTATTACCAATAAAATGGGTACAAAAAACAATTCTCGCCTCGATCCCACTTTAATTTAATGAACAGATTGCAGTGGCTCCCAAGCCATAGGCCAGGCAGGTCGGAGCGATGGTCTGACATAAAATGATTACAGGCCAACCTTACATCGAACATCCCACTCGTCCTGGTGACCTAATTACTTACATTGATGTTTCGTTCATCTTGTTGGAAGATTAACACTGTTATCGTCGCTGTAGTATGAATACCTCGATGGATACGAGTATGTCAATAAAAAAATCATTTAACAACCGGCTAAGTGCATTTCGGACTGACGGATAGACGGACAGACGGACAGATGGACAGACGGACAGACGGACAGACGCACAGACGGACAGATGGACAGACAGACCGATGGACAGACGGACAGACGCACATACGTACAGATGGACAGAGGGACTGACGGACAGACGGACAGACGGACAGATGGCCAGACGGACAGACGGATAAACGGACAGGCGGACACACGGATAGACGGACAGACGGACTGACGGACATACGAACATACGGACAGACGGATACGTGAGTGACAGCATTAGGGCTCCGTTTGGACCCTTCAGGTACGGAATCTTAAAAACAATCTACAAATTGAATGAAAACAACGTATTTCGATATACATCACGCAACCGTAAACCCAATTATACAGGGAGTAACGGAAAGGTATGGTCATATTTTAAGAACTGCATCTGCCCATCGATATGAACAACTTTCTTCAAGAAAATCCGTGGAAATTAAAAAAATATTTTTTTACCTCCCATACAAATATTGATCAGCTGATGATAACTTTGTATGGAAAGTTCAATTTTTTTTTTGGGATGTTTCTGTTTTTTCTTAGAGAAAGTTGTTCATTTCCATGGGCAGAACCGGCTCTTAAAATATGACCACACCTTTCCGTTACACCCTGTATGAAAACAAGTGCCACGATCTATTTCTTTTATTTTTGCAATCTAAATCTGTCTTTCCTTGAAACCTCATATTTTTGTACCTATTATATGAACAGAAAACCTCTGAGGTATTTTATTTAATATAATCCAGTTATGTAAGGAATTGGCTAATAACATAAATTAGTACATTTTGTCATACTAAACATGAGACAGAAGACATAATTATCAATATTTTTGACGAAAATAACCTTTTTAGGGTTCCGTACCCGAAAGGTCCAAATAGAGCTATATTGCTGCGTGTTCGTCTGTCCGTCGTCTGTCACACAGGTTTTTAAGCCAAACGGTTGGAGCTAACAGTCTTCAAATTTTCACAGTTTAGACATTTTGTTGACCCAAAGCTACACTGCAGACAAATAGTCAGAAATAGATTTGGGACATGCACTTGGCCGGTTTTTTCAAGGTTCCGTAGTTCTAACAAAGACAAGGAACCGTTATAATTTCGGTCTGTCCGTCTGTCCGTCCGAGGCATAGCTTAGAGACTGTTAGTATTAGAAAGCTATAATCTTGCATGGTTATTTACTCGTACTCGTGTACGAAACAATAAAATTTTGAAAAAGATTTATTTTTATGTTAGCTGCTGCTGCAGCTCCCTTACATCTAAAGTGGGGATGACTCCTTTTTCTCGCCTATTCTATAGTGTGAGGTATCGTTGGATAGGTTTTTCAAAATCATGGTATTGAGAAAGACTATTTTTCGATTCAGTGATTCGTTTGCGAAATATTAAACTTTACGGTGATATTTTTTGTTCGAGTCGAGGGGACCCCCTCCCTAAAAGCTAAACTGTACCTTTTCTCATAAAAAGACATCCGACTACCATAAAAATCACAAAAAATGCAACATAGCTTTAATTTCGGAAGTCGGTGTTTCTAGTTTTATTTCTTCGTTATTCGACATCGACTTCCGAATTAAAACTATCTTGCATTTTTATGTGATTTTTATGATAGTCGGTTGAATTGTTTTGATAAAAAGATTTTTTATTTTTCACTTTTTAGTTGTTGTACCCCATATCTAAAACTAAATAGTAGACTTATGCGCGAACTGATAGCTCCCAAAAATATGGAATTTGAACATAATTGGTGAAATTAGGGTGTATCAGGGTAAACTGTAGAAATCTATGTACCCCTTCAGAGCGTATCAGCGTGATGTTATGTTATGATGTGAACAATAAACAGACATGCAATTGCAGCAGTTCTGGAAGGTTTGCTATCATTTATCTAAGAGTTCCATTTTATATCTCCAAAGTTCTTCATCAGTTCTTCACCAAATTTAAATAGGACCACATGATAAGTGGTGTGGCGAGTTGCCGCCACTCTGCAAGTTGGGTGGGGTTGGTATCACGTCGCGTGTGTGGCTCGCTTTAATTTGTCAGACAGACGTGAGTGGCCGGCTTTACGAGCTATAGACAATTTAAAATGCAACAATCGACGTCACGTCAGTTTGACGTCAGTGTGTGTGTTTCTAACGCCGCGAGGCACAGCGCGCATCTCACCGCAGACTAATGTCTTAAAAATAATATCGTCCCCGCAAATACGCTAAAATCCCGAGTAAATCCCGTAAACGTTGGGGATCCTCCGGGAATAATAAATAACCCATATTTACCGCGTCCGTTAACTACTGAACAACCATAATCAGGAGTGTTGGTGTGAAGAGAACGAGTGGCCACTCGACAATTCGACGTGCAACATCGAGAACAGCCCGGAAAGTAAGGTACCACTTGTTTTACAAATTGTAAGTAGGGCCACATTCGCCGACTGCTGCCGACCACTCCCAACTTGAAGTTATACAGACAAATATAGGCAATTTTGGGCCAGCATTCCCCTTTGTGTTTGGCCGTAATCACGCCTGAACATCTCCATTTGATGGTCCTTTCGAGCCTGGATAGGCATCAGTAAAATTCAGTACAAATTAAGTACAAGTCATTACGGTAGGCACATAACTTTATTAGTGCCCCAAAATGGCGTCCCGCAAGCAAGAAGCTAAATTGGCTCAGCTTACCGCTAAAAAACAAATGATTTTCGAGCGACTTAATCGCCTATATAATGATTCCAGAAACATCTCGAACTATGATTCACGTTCAAATGAGACATTCCTAGCGCAGTCAGAAACAATTACTGAGCAATATAACAAATTTGAGGAAATAATAGAACAAATGAATGAATTGCAATTCGAGATTGACCAAACCGCACCAGACTATTCGAGTCTATATTCTATTGAAGACTTATATTCTAATATTAAATATAAACGTAATCTCATACTTTCGAAAAACGAAACATCGGAACACAAAGTGGGTACTCGGATAAAATTACCGCCCATAGATTTGCCAACGTTTGATGGTAAAGCGGAAAACTGGCCCATATTTTATGAAATGTTTCGAAGCAATGTTCATTTAAATACCGATCTGGTTGACTCGCAGCGTGTCCAGTACTTGATCAGTAAATTGACTCATGATGCCTTGAAGCTGACCGCAGGCATTGTTCCTACAGGTGATACATACAACGTTATGTGGAACAGTCTCGTAAAAAGGTATCAAGATAAGCGTAGTTTAGGGATTCATTATCTCAATAATATACTGGACATTAAACAATGCGCCGGAAATGCCGCGAGCCTCAATACTTTTGTGGAACGATATTCAGCGTCCGTCGCAGCCTTGAAGCAGTTAGACATTCCAGACTTACTGGATTTTGTTTTATTACACTGTGGTTTAAGAAAGGTTGACGCGCAAACTGTCTTACAGTTTGAATCACGTGTGAGTGAAAAAGAATTACCTTCCTATGCGGAGTTTATAACATTCATGCAAGAATATGTTAAGGTACTACAACGCTCATACGGTAATAATTTACAGACGGAACCGCGCGCTAAGTCTAGTTCAGCGAATCATCAAACAAAAAATAATACCGCTAAGTCATTCGTATCGCGTAATGAACCGGTTTCGAATGGCAAATGTACGCTTTGCGATAAGGATGACGTACGACATCAGCTGTTCTATTGCCCGCAGTTTAAAAATATTAGAACACCGCTTGCACGTTTTGAATTTATTAAAGCTAAACGTGGCTGTATAAACTGTTTAAGTCTATCCCATTCTTTGGTTAAATGTAAGTCACGTAACGTTTGTAAAATTTGTAAGAAGAACCACCATTCTCTCTTACATTTCCGAGAAAAACATGAGTCATTATCGCCCGAGCCGCAAGCGCCTACTAAGGATACATCTGTTTCGCTCACTACAGCTGTTAAAACTGGGTCAACCATTTTGCTAGCGACCGCGCAGTTATATGCATACTATAGCGACATCAGAGATAAGGAGGTGGTTCGGTGCCTACTAGATAACGGATCGCAAAATAATTTAATTACTGTGGACTGTTGTAAACGTTTGAACTTACCCATAATTAAATTACGCAATTCATTTTTACAAGGTGTTGGAATGTCATCGAAACCAATACACGGTTTTATTCATCTCAACATAGAATCTCGGTTTGACCCTCATACGAAGTTTTCGATACAAGCGTTAGTTGTTGATTGTATTACAGATAGACTTCCCGCGAAATTAATTAGATTACATAACAATGATAACATGTCATACTTAAGTAACTTGCAGCTCGCTGATCCGCTTTGGAACGTGCCGGGCACGGTAGACGTCGTGCTTGGAGCACAATTGTTCCCCTTTATTTACCTGGGAGACAGGGTCGAAACAGGTACCCGCGCACCCCCTGCTGTACTGACTAGCTTCGGTTATGTACTTATGGGTGATATTGATGGTTGTAGTAGTGATGTGACACACATTACATCTTCGTTTACCGCGCAGGCCGACATTGAGGTCGAGTCAAGTTTGCATGGGTTTTTTGAGCTAGAGGAAATTCCACCAGCCGCCACCGCCGCGCCGCGCCGCGCCGCGCCGCGTTCCGTTATTGGTCCGCACGAATTAGAGTGTGAAAATAATTTTAATTCTTCAGTCTTATTTGAAGACGGCAGATACTTTGTCGATCTGCCTTTTGCGCGCTCACCCGGCGGGCTAGGTAGCTCGCACGGTTACGCCCCTGGGCGCTCACTTGCGCTTGAGCGTAAGTTTGCGTTGGTGACCCTACGCGAGAATAATAATAAAACTATCGCGGATTATATGACTCACTCGAGGTTGTCGCTCAATGACATTTTGCATGTCGGACCTAATTTGCAAGCAGACTTGTTTTTGTTATTGCTTGATTTTCGTACATTCCCTGTCGCGATGACAGCGGATATAAAACAAATGTTCTTACGTATCGGTGTAAGAGAGCACCACCGCAAATATTTACGAATCTTGTATCGTTTTAGCAAAGGTGAGCCTATTCGCACCTTTCATTTTAACCGCGTTCCCTTCGGACTAAAACCTAGTCCTTATTTAGCGATGCGCACATTGCGTAACTTGGCGTGTGAGCAAAGCGACCGCTTTCCTGAGGCTTCTAAATTGGTAGAAACTCAGTTTTACATGGACGACTACGTCTACTCTGTTTCGGACGAACAGACAGCTATGCGTCTATCCCGCGATTTAATTGATTTAATGAAGGTAGGTTCCTTTGACTTAGTCAAATGGGCTACCAATTCACCCGCTTTATTAGAGATTCTCCCAGAGTCTCACCGCTTACCAGTTAATTTTTCTGGCATGGATAATGATGTCCATAATTTCAAAATCCTTGGATTAACCTGGGAACCCGCTGATGATTATTTTTCTTTGACAACAGTCGCCGCTTTACTTCTATCTAAACTTGTTCGCGTAGTCAAGGAGAAACTTTCCGCTCGTGTACCTATTACAGGTGTCCACGCTTTCTCGGACTCCACCATAGCTCTCTCGTGGATCCACTCATCTCCCCATAGATGGTCTATTTTTGTCAGCAACCGCATTGCTCAAATACAGGAAAACTTACCTGCCGCTTGTTTCCGTCACGTGTCCGGGAAAGAGAATCCTAGCGATTGTCTGTCTCGCGGCATGCTGCCGTCGGATTTAATAAGACACTCGTTGTGGTGGAACGGCCCCACATGGCTCCATCAGCCCATGAGCGAGTGGCCTTTAAAGTTCTCTCCTGCTCAATGTGAAACATTGCCGGAGTTTAAATCAAAGGTTTTTCTTGTAGAAACTTCGAATACTGAACCGCGTATTTTAGATACTATAGCTGACCGTGTTTGCTCATGGAACAAACTGTTACGTGTATTTATGTACATTCTTAAATTTACAAACAGACTACATAGTCATAGTTCTGTTGAAAACATAAACCTAAACAACCGCAAAAGGCTCTTGGATCAACTTGTGTTATCCTACTGGAATAAATGGCGAATTGAGTACTTGCACACGCTGCAAGTTCGCCAGAAGTGGTGCACTCCCGATCGCCCTATAGAGATAGGTACTGTCGTTCTCTTGGGTCAAGATAACGTACCTCCATTGACTTGGCCATTAGGTATCATAGAGGAAGTTTTTCCGGGATCGGATGGTGTAATTCGAGTCGCTTCAATAAAAACCGCGTCAGGCACGTATAAACGTCCTGTCACTAAGTTGTATCCTTTGCCAACTCAATAGATTATTATTACTACATAATTTAGTTTAATTTAGTTTAGGGTTCATATTATACGTTCCAATGGTACGCCATTACATAGTTGTAATTTAGTTTATTCGACTTACCATAGTCAAGTCGAACCGCAATTCATTCTTAGGACACTGATAATTATTTTTCCCGAGCATTATATCAATGCGATGGTGTTTCGGACTGCTGCTTGGATTTCCCTCAAAGCTCTTCAACAAGTTAATGCTTACATATCATCACCGCTTCTTGAACCTCACTCGCTCCGCATAGATTAGCAGCTTTTGAAAGCTCCTGGACCTTTCAAGGCGGGGAGCATGGTGTGGCGAGTTGCCGCCACTCTGCAAGTTGGGTGGGGTTGGTATCACGTCGCGTGTGTGGCTCGCTTTAATTTGTCAGACAGACGTGAGTGGCCGGCTTTACGAGCTATAGACAATTTAAAATGCAACAATCGACGTCACGTCAGTTTGACGTCAGTGTGTGTGTTTCTAACGCCGCGAGGCACAGCGCGCATCTCACCGCAGACTAATGTCTTAAAAATAATATCGTCTCCGCAAATACGCTAAAATCCCGAGTAAATCTCGTAAACGTTGGGGATCCTCCGGGAATAATAAATAACCCATATTTACCGCGTCCGTTAACTACTGAACAACCATAATCAGGAGTGTTGGTGTGAAGAGAACGAGTGGCCACTCGACAATTCGACGTGCAACATCGAGAACAGCCCGGAAAGTAAGGTACCACTTGTTTTACAAATTGTAAGTAGGGCCACATTCGCCGACTGCTGCCGACCACTCCTAACTTGAAGTTATACAGACAAATATAGGCAATTTTGGGCCAGCATTCCCTCTAAGTGCTTGGCCGTAACACTGTCCTCCACCCCGCAGAGACCCACGGCTATTTACACGCCTGGGCAACTCCAATAAGCACCAGCTTTCAAAATGATTCATCAAAATCAGTAACTGAAGGTGTTCTGAGGTAACACACATAAAAAAAAAATCGAATTGGGAACCTCCTCCTTTTTTTGAATTCAGTTAAAAACAATAAATCCTTAGAAAAAAAACTTATTATTGTCTAAAACTTTTAAAATTTTGGAAAAATAAAACCTTTTTTTTCGTTTTTAATTTAAACGTTATTTTCCGTATAAACATGATTTCATTTAATATTTTTATACTACATAATAAACATAAAGCCCCCTTAAAAGTTCACATGTTATAATGGGCGACTACGGAACCCTACACTGCACGTAGCCCGACTCGCACTTGGTCGGTTTTTGTCATGTACTGTAAAGTTTAAGTCTCTGGACATAAGAGTTTATCATTTTACAGTGATGTGTAGGTACCGTCACTGTAAAATGAGTGACATTTTATGGTGTTTCTTGTCGGGGTAGTGATCAGCTAGGAAACACGGGCCTCATCTAGCTTAAACTGACAAAAAACATCAACGAGTAAAAGTGTTCCTTGTAACCTATTTATTAAGTAAACAAAATTTACTTTTTACATTTTTTCTCATTGTTTCGTTTGTGTGA
This sequence comes from Polia nebulosa, assembly GCA_951329385.1. Lineage (NCBI taxonomy): Eukaryota > Metazoa > Arthropoda > Insecta > Lepidoptera > Noctuidae > Polia > Polia nebulosa. The sequence continues at coordinate 15,086,547 of OX589610.1, read as the reverse complement.
TAGCGATTTTCGAAGAGTCAAAATGTATGGGTTTTTTTTTGTGGGGTGGGAAATCATCCAATGGCATCCCCCGCTCTGGGTGGAGCGGGAGGGCGTGTCAGACTCTTACTGACTAAAACCCACCCCTGTTCCTTTCCTGCCCTGAGTGCCCACGGGCAAGGTAACTCTGTTTCCAATTTATCCTCAACCCCTGGGCAGGCATCGACCATGACGGGCCAAGTCATTATTGCTGACAACTCTTTGAGGCGCGCGTGGAACACTACGCGCCGTCAACTCTCGGGCCTGGTGCTGATCGAACGGCGAGCTACCCACTACTCGCCTTCCGCAGGCCCGGGTCTACGGTGGCCGGAGATCGTCTCGTAACGTCGCCCGCCCAGGGCATCTCCTGCGGCGACTGCTACTGAGGGCGTGAGGGCAACTCTGTTGTTGATCCTCCCTCACTCGTTCCGCCTCCTCCTTCGCGAGCTTACTGCTTCGCAGAAGGAGGAGACTGCTTCCCATTCCCTCTCGCCCCGTACCATGGCCTGGACCAGGGCCGGGCGCGAGAGGTCGAAAATGTGTGGGGTTGGGGTTTTTTTTTTTTTTTTTTTTTTTTTGGGGGGTGGGAAATCATCTAATGACTCTTTCCGCTCTGGGGTGGAGCGGAAGGGCGTGTCAGACTCTTACTGACTAAAACCCACCCCTGTTCCTCCCTGCCCTACGCGCCCGGGGGCGAGGTAACTCTTTCGAATTTATCCTCCACCCCCGGGCAGGCACTGGCCGTGGCAGGCCCCTTCCTTTGCTGACAACTCTTTGAGGCGCGCGTGGAACACTACGCGCCGTCGACTCTCGGGCCTGGTGCTGATCGGACGGCGAGTTACCCGCTACTCGCCGTCCGCAGGCCCGGGTCTACGGTGGCCGGAGATCGTCTCGCAGCCCCCGGCGTCTCCTGCGACGGCTGCTGCTGGGGGCGCTAGGGCGATTCGGTCTCTGTTGAATCTCCCTAACGTGTGCCGCCTCCCTCTTCGCGAGCATTACTGCTTCGCAGAAGTTGGAGACGGCCCCCCATTCCCTCTCACTCCGTACCATGGCCTGAACCAGGGCACGGCGCGAGAGGTCGCTGCCGCCTATCGCATCCACGAGGACACGGCGGTGTTCTGCCCAGGCGGGGCAAACCTCCACCGTATGCTCCACCGTGTCCACGGGGCGATCCTCGCAGTGGAAACACGCAGGGGTCACCTCCGCCTTGATACGACACAGGTACTTCCCGAAACAGCCATGTCCGGTGAGCACCTGCGTCAGGCGGAAGGTGAGGGCGCCATGGCGCCTCTCCAGCCACTCCTCAAAGAGGGGCACTACCGCCTCGATGGTGGCGTGCCCAGCGCTGGGTTGCGACAGTCGCTCTCTCCATGTCACCATGAGATCCTGCCGGAGCTCTGTCCGCCGAGCCGCGAGTTGTCGCGGCAGCGGAGTTTCGCCCCGGCGTTTAGCCTCCTCGCGCCACTCGTACAGGTGCGCGAGGATTTTTGCCTCCAGATCCCACGGTGACAGTCCGGCAAGGAGGCTCGCCGCCTCACGGGAGATCGTGCAGTATCCGCGGATGATGCGGATGGCCATGACCCTCTGGGCCGCGTTCATCTGGCGCGTTGAACGCTGCGTCAATGAACGCGCCCACACCGGTGCCCCGTAGAGGGCCATGGACCGCACGATCCCCGCGTAGAGCCTCCGGCAGGAGGCGTTTGGCCCCTTCAGATTGGGTAGGAGCCGCTTCAAGGCGGCCCCGGCCCTGTCCAATCTGGGAGCCAAACGTCGAAAATGCTCGACGAAGTTCCACCGGCTGTCGAGGACGAGTCCCAGGTACTTCATCGTACCCTCGACGCCGATGCGAACCCCTCCTACCGTGATCTGGGAACCCTCCGGTGGCTCGGTACCCCTACAATTTTTTAGTATTTCCACAAGTCGTTGTTGTCGATTGAATGACACTTTGTCTACAGCCCAAGGATTTTTCAAGTTGTTGGAGGTTTTATTAGTTTTATACATTAAAATGCACGTTAGAAGTAAAACTTTCATCTTTTTTTTTAGGCTAGCTTTGCAAAATAACTTTGTTACGTGAATACCTGAAGACGCGTCGTTGGAAGTTGGAAGGCCGCCTAAAAGGTGAACCGACAACCTGTTGGGGGTTGTGGGAACCCGTTGGATGCAAGACATATAGGAGCCTATGTCCAGCAGTGGACGTCTTTTGGCTAAACTGATTATAAGGAAACTGGCATGTCCTAGAACCAAAAATTCGAAGACATGTGACATCCACCAAGTCGCATTAGGCTGGCGTGGTGGATTACGACCCACACCCTCTCACAGAGAGGACGCCTGTGCCCCAGCAGTGAGAACATTAAAGGGCTGATGATGATGATAATGATGATGAATATTTCGGGTCGTCTACTATTTCTGGATTTATATCAAGATTAAAGGAAATGAAATAATATTTTATCTAACCCCGTGTCAAAAACATGACAGCAAATTAATTATACTGTGTTAAAAGAATAAATATGGAGGTGGCGGTCAGGTTGGGTTTGTATCCGCACCTGTCATCCGTTTCGCAGATTTGTTTTCTCAAAACTTCGTTTGTTTGCTCAAAGTTAGCGTTCAGGGATAAGTATTTGAATCTCCATCATTAAATGTTTTTGAAATTTCAAGTATTTTATATATTGAATTATGTATTTTTTATGTTATCGTTTGGAATATTGCATCATTGTCAGTCTATATCAATTGGTTCACTGCTGGACTTAGAAGTCTACACAACTTACAACATTGTAAATGAAGATTTTTTTTGTAACAAAAATAACCAGTTATTTCTTCATAATTATATTATTCAGGCCTTGCAATTTTCTATGGATAACAATATTTACTAAATCTTTACCTGTTTGCTGGCTAAAATACGTCAGCCATTTTTTTCATCAAATTTTCGCATACTTTATTAGTGGGGTACCTGTAGTAGGGAGAGAGATCTGAAATCTGAGATCTCCCAATAAGAGATTTGGGATTTACTCGAGCGCGACATATGAACATAGAGGGATACCTTGCATCCTGTTGAGTATCTCCACCATATATTAGCTTTACCTTTATATAGGACCGCGTGTGCCGCCCATCAGATTAGTGAAAAAAAATCGATCGTCAGAAATATTGAAGCGCGTCAGATTAAGGTAAGGTGGGATAATTAATAACTAAAAAGTTTACATTTAGAAAATCAACGATTTGGGCGTAATGTAAGGGAGCGCCGGTTACAAAGTTGCAAAAAAAAAAAGATGTCTTAACATTCTCGAGCGTGGTTGATTTTTTTATTATTTTGAATTTAATAATGTAATCACGAAAAAAATATAATATGCCGAATTCCACAAGCCAAAGTAATTAAAATCGTCTAAGGTTAGAGCGTCACCTTGCTGCCCTTATTCCAAGTTACTACTTTAAATACTCGCTACGAGCTTGTGTCACTTCTGAATCGTCAGACTTTTGAATAGGAGCATTTTCAGGGTTCACTTAACATTTCCCTCTGAATAACAGACGGGGTCGAAAAAAAATTTTTTTTTCTATTTTCTGTCCTTCCACGGCTATCACGTTAGTCGGCAGATGAACATACTTTTGATGTCAGAGATACGTTGGGCCATCTAAACTACCAATATCTGACACCCTTCAGTATTTCCATGTAATTGTTTTTTTTTTACATCTTTGAAAATCTGTAGATGAAAGAGGAAACTTGTTAAAACCTTTCATTCTTCCTATCATCTAAAAATCCAGGTCCCTACGACACTCGAGTAAATCCCCGTTTAGCATCATGGGCTGCCCTACTGCTACTCCACTATCAAAATAACAAATATTCTGCTTTAGTGTTACGGGTCCTCCCAGACTCGTATTTCTAGATAAACCCACCGAAAAGTTTAGGATAAATTATGTTGAATCTCGTGAGTTTGGCAATCAAATGATAAACTGATTCGTTACCCAAAAACAATTGTTGATAATAATATTTTGGTCGTTTTCTGGGCTCCATACCCAAAGGGTAACCAACGGGCCCCTATTACTAAGACTCCGCTGTTCGTCCGTCCGTCTGTCAGCGGGCTGTATCTCATGATCTCTAATAGATAGATAATGGTTTTCACAGGATATGTATTATGTTGCCGCTATAAAAACAAATAATATATATAAAAAAAAAAAAAAAAAATAATGAAAAAACACGTTTCTAGAAACGTGTTTTTTTAGGGTTCCGTACCTAAAGGGTCCAGATGGAGCCCTATTGTTATCACTCACGTGTTCGTCTGAAACAAAATTGCAATTCTTTAGCTACAAAATGGCCTCAAATCGAAATGGTTGGAAAAAAAAATACGTGGAATTTGGCCACCGAGTCCTGATAAAACTTTTGTCGACAGCCCAAAACTCAGGGAAATCTTACTTCTCTAATGGCACTATAAATAAAAAATAAAAACCAAAAACAAAGTTTGCCCGGTAAATTGCGAATTTAATCGAACTTAATCTGTCACAAGCAGCCAAAAGTGGTTACAAACAAAGCATGCACATTTCGTTTATATCTTCCTTTTAAACCTCAGTCGGATAAAAAGCCACAGCGTTTTAGTTTTCCATAGAGGGCAGCACTTTCTGTTAGTTACGGCACAGAGCGGCCGCTGGAATTTAAAAGTTCATTAATTTGATTGCGCTCCAAACTTCTCTTGTGGAAGTGTTGTTACAATTGCTGTTTGGTTTTTTGGTATTAATTAAAATGTACGGGACGACAAATAGGAGTGAACATTATTTTATTATGCCGTTCTGGTATTATTTTTTATTAGCCTGATTTGTTGCAGGGCATAGGCCGTCCTTTATCTTTTACTTTGTATTGCGCTTTTCTTTTTAATTCACGTTGAGATGGCCTACAGTTTTCTTTTTAAGCGACTTCGAAAAAGGAGGAGGTTCTATGTTCGACTGTATGTATGTTTTGTTTTGTGTATGTCCACCGATTTCTCTGTCAGTTGTAGACCGATTTTCAAAATTCTTTTTTTATCCTAAAAGATATATCTACTCCTGAGGTGGTTCCATATAAATTTTGTAGAAATTGCTACAGCAATTTTTGAAAAACTGAACAAAAATGAAAAATACGTACACATAGATAACGTTTTGCTTTTCTCCAATTAAGAGTATGTTTAAATTCCATGTTTCATTTTATTGAGGTTTTTAGTTCTGGGGTAAAACAACTAAAAAGTGAAAAATAAAAAACATTTTTACAAAGTAAACAACCAACTTCCAAAAAAGGAAATACTCTATAAATTTAAAAATAACTTCAATTTCGGAAGTCTGTGTCAAAAAAGGAAGCAATAAAAAAATACAAACAGCGACTTCCGAAATTAAAGTATTTTTTTTAATTTTTAGTGTATTTTTTATATATAGCTTCCTACTATAATATACTTATTAGCTTACCCGTTGAATTTGTAACCTAAACTAACTTAAACCACATCTGTCGAGAGAGACACCTGGGTTTAAAGGTAACACTGGATCCCGCTCTAGTGTCGCATCTTATCACTTTTTTTTATCAAATAAATAATAACTTCAATAAATACAAAATTTCAATCACGTTTCGGAAAGATTGCTTCAAATGAACATGCCATAACCCCAAAATTCGTTATTGTTGTTTCGGCCCTAAATTAACATATTTCATTCGGGCCACTTACCTATGGAAGCACTCTAACCGTCTGGAAAATTGGACCGAATTATCCGAGAAAACCTTATTTCAATTTTAAAAGTTGCCGTGGACGATCGAACGTGGGCTCAAGCTACTCTTCCCATCCGTATGAGAGGCCTCTACATCCGCAAAGTTACCAGTATTAGTTTACCTAAATCCTCAGTCCACGGCACTGATAAATTAATCAGGAAAATTCTAGCTTCCACACTGGTTGATTTTGATATGTCTGAATTTTTGTCATTGAATTTTTTGACGCGATGTATTAAGTTTTATTTAGTTAGAAGTTTTTGTATTAAATGTTTATTTATTATAGTTACGAGTAGTAAGTTTTTTAGCAATGTCTAATTTCTCTGTTAAAAAAATTAATCTAATAAAGGCGGGAAAAAATGGCCGTTATGGGTAGATATTGCCAACAGATGTGTAAACTTAAAACTTTGGAATAACTGGTGTTCACCTTCTAATGGAATTCCAAGCAAAATATACATTTTTTCATAATTATAATTACACAGGGCGCTGCGCGTCAATAGCATGTCGGTGACAGGAACTCATAAGTTTTGCTCCTAGCAAAAATCGCTCAACGCGGCTAAAGAAATTTTCACTTCAAATATTAAAAAAAAAACTTTTTTAGTATTCTGAATTAGCCACATTTTACTGATTGTGATAAAATACCCGATATTCGTACATAACATGTCAAACTACAAAATGTTTTGATAACCTTATATCGCCCCAACTAACACCATTTAACCCCAGGGATCGGATTTGGATGTAATTTTCAAAGCGGGACCGGGCGTGAACCGCCCCGTCTCAGTTTGAAAATCAACAAGGTTTGACCCTGATTTACGATAGTCATAATATCTTATACCTAATATCAAATATATTTTATAGTTCATAAAGAACCATTCTTCTAAAAGAGAAAATTTTAGCTAAAGTTTAGTGTGATGCTAAAATAAATGATTTAAACCTGTTAGTATTCTTTTAGAAAAAGAAATAAAGAAAATACATTTATTTGCGGTAAACATGACGCAAAGACAAAGAAAAACGACAAAAAAAGAAAAGGCTGGGGGAAAACATTCGTCACATCCACGCAAAACGGCCATCGCTCAGCATAGATGCGACGATCCTATGCGAGCGTGAACCAGTGCAGCAAACAATGAGTAAACTAAACACCAGAACTTTTTAATATACTAAACACCAGAAAACATTCGAGCACTCTTAATGAAACTCAATAGAAGCAGGACCCGCACGTTGTTGCCTCAAGTTGTACTGTTCTTATACTTGAACGCAAGACAATGTTACACTTGATGTTCTTTCTCCATATTTAGCTTATGGTTATAACAGATTATATGAGTTCATATAATAATTGTCTACCAAATTTAGTGTGATGGCCCTAGTTCATCACTTGTGGCTTCGAATCACAGCCCTTTGATAGTTTCAATCTTTGTTCTTGTAAGCAGGCACACCAGTTATGTATGGAGGCTTCTTTAATTTGGTTTAGTGTTCATGCTTGAGTTTGTTTTTAATGGCATGATTGAGTGTGCTAGCTGGCAAGTGGCGGATTATTTAATTTTATGATTATATTTTAGACGACATATATTTATTTTTCTGTTTTACATAATGTTAAGATTGTTGCTTAGAATTATATAGATTCAAGTTCTTAAAACTTAACAGACAGATGTGTTGCTGGGGAGTTTGTTGGCCACTTCTTCTTCACAGCTAAAACACTAGGAAGTGGTGACGGGCGGGCGTTTTTTGGGGGACTGTCTTTATGTAGAACTTTGACGTTCAAAAAGTGCTGGTTCTCAGCCTAGTTTGAATAAATGACTTTTGATTTTGATTTTGATACCCTTTGAGCAAGTGCATATATAATTAATAGTTTCTGCCAGCGGCTTCACCCATGTGTCATTAGTACTTCCTCCGTTATAAACTTTCAACCCCCATTTCACCCTCTCAGGGGTGGAATTTTGAAAAGCCCTTTCTTAGTGGGTACCTACTCTTCACAAAGAACACACCCTCCGAATTTCATGTCTCTAGAACTAGCGGTTTAGGCTGTGCATTGATATATCAGTCAGTCAGGACTTTGAATTTTATATAGTTACTAGCTTCTGCTGTATTAGTACTTCCCTCGTTATAAATTTTCAACCCCCATTTCACCCTCTCAGGGGTGGAATTTTGAAAAGCCCTTTTTTAATGGATACCTACTCTTCACAAAGAACACACCCTCCGAATTTCATGTCTCTAGCACTAGCGGTTTAGGCTGTGCATTGATATATCAGTCAGTCAGGACTTTGAATTTTATATAGTTACTAGCTTCTGCTGTATTAGAACTTCCCCCGTTATAAACTGTCAACCTCCATTTCACCCTCTCAGGGGTGGAATTTCGAAAAGCCCTTTCGAAGTGGATACTCTTCACAAAAAACACACCCTCCGAATTTCATGACTCTAGGTCCAGCGGTTTAGGCTGTTGATATATCAGTCGGTCAGTCAGGACTTTGAATTTTATGTATGCAAAGATAATATACAGATTAGAAAGTAGTGTCCGACTGAAACACAATATTTAGCCGAAGCCAAAACACACACGGTACAAGACAAAAAATTTTGGTACTTTAAAAGTTATCAGATCATTTAAAATTCGGCCTTAACTTAATTAAACTATGATTACACATATAGACGAACGAAACAGTCATATTTTAAGTCTCTATTACCTTCAGCTCAAAGACGCTATGCCTAGGCATAGGCCCCTAGGGGTAGCGGATAAATTCTGAAAATGAGTTACCGCACCCCTGGGCACTCTGGCAGGGAAGGAACAGGGGTGGGTTTTAGTCAGTAAGAGTCACGCCCTCCCGCTCCACCCAGAACGGGAGAAGTCATTGGATGATTTCCCAACTCAACAAAAGAAAAAAAAGAAAAAAAAACCTCAAAGACGCTAGTTTCCGAAACCGAACCTTCGGTCGGACACTATCAGAATTTATGGCTAAGGATTAGTATGGATTATGTGAAAATGTACAACTGTTATATTTTTACAGAATCCATACTAATCCTTTGTTAATAGAAATATCGCGACGTAGGTCAGGGTGAATCTTCTGGCGTTTTGCAGAAAATAATGACAGAGTATTGCCGACAATTACGAATCGTGGGAAATTCAACTTTTATACATTAGTATTAAAGCACACTAGTCTACATTCCAATTACATCTGATTGTTGATTCAAAGCTTTTAAAGAACGATACAATTAAAAAACATCTAGAAGGTATAGTTATTTCATTTTAGAGAAGCGTACGTCAAAGTTTGGGTTTTGTTCAGATGAGTACTTATACTAATTTAAAACTGCATTAGCTATTCTCAGTGTACTGAAAAATTCCTGGCGTCTTAGACCGACCTACTTTTCATTCTCAGTTTTAACGCCAGTTAAATAAAGACAAGAAATAAAGTACTGTTGTAGGTTGTGGTTCGATTTGTAAGAAGTTTTATTTGAGTATTCGGTTTAATAGGAGAGGTTTTAAAATACGCAGTTGGTCAAACGAGTGAAAGAAAAGGGCGTGAGTAACAGCGTCACATTTTACAGGGAAGAGGAAAACGTCTTGGGCTCGAAGATGATGTGTTTCAGATTGTCAACAAAGAAGTCTCATAAGCAGATAGGTTAGACGCAACTGAAGTGGCAGTGGGCAGCACACATTGCTCGCACAACAGATGGTAGATGGGGCCGGAAGGTTCTGGAGTGGCGACCGCGTACCGCAAGACGCAGCGTCGGCATGTTATCTTTTATGTATATTCCCCAATTACTCGAAGACGCCTGCACTGATTTCAAAACCTCTAAATATGCAAATTCCGACATGCACTTCGCCGGTTTATTTTTGGAAGTCGGTTGTATTTTTTTTGTAAAAACAATCTTTTTACAGTTTTAGTTTTCCTAAACAATGAACCTCGCGGTCAGTAGGACCCCACACCGTTGCAAGGCGGTTGCAAACGGTGTCGCTGACCAGAATTATTAATGCTCCTCCAGCGGCGCGGTGACGTACAACTTAGTCTTCAGACTCTTTCCTGTGGTGATAGATGTTATAGATAGACTTGCCCTTTGATAGAGCCATAAAGGCGCAAGTCTATCTGGAGTGGGTAATTTTGATGGCAGAGTTTGTGTCGTGTGATGTTGCTGAAGAGTAAATGAGTGTTTTTGTTAACACCCAACGCATAAAGAGGGGCGTTATAAGCTTGACCGTTATGTGCGTGTGTCTGTCTGTGTGTCTGTCTGTGGCACCGTAGTTCTTAAACGGGTGAACCTTGAATGCAGATTTTGTTATTTGAAAGCAGGTTTTTAGCGATGGTTATTAGACATGTTTTATCTAAATCAGTTCAGTCGTTCAAAGGTAATCAGCTCTTTTGTGTTTTTTAAATTTCGCTTTTCTTTTAAGCGTTGGGGGTTTTTTAATTCAATTGGTATTTTTTTGATAAAGGTATCTCAAAACATATCGATGGAAATATAAATACAGGTACAGTGAACCAGATCACAGCATGTATCAAGCGATTCACATTGCAGAAGATCGGAAAACTTAGAGACGCTTCGTATGTGGTCACGATCACAAGTGAGGGAACGAGCAAGAACAAAGAAGACATTGACACATCACTCGAAACACTTGGACTACAAATACCGTCTTTACTGTTACGATGAGTAACTTATATTTTTAGAGAATAACTTATATTGTTAGAGAGTAACTTATATTGTTAGAGAGTAACTTACATTACTAATAACTGCTTGTTTGACAATGACATGAACAAGTATGGCAGTTGAGAGTTTGTAATGCTCACTTAAATGTCTCGCTGATGGTGGCGCGTGTGTCAGGTCATTCAGTTCCCTTCAAAATGGTTTAGCTCGCGTCATTTTCGTGAACGGGCGCCGTCAGTTACGACTGGACATTTCTTAGCTGCCATTGGCTTTTTATCTTTATTTTCTGAACTGTTTGTTTTTTGTTTTGTTTTACATTGTTTTCACATAGTACGAGTAGAAGCAACAAGAAATATGTAACCAGGAATTTTGTAACACATGACATGGTTAAAAAGAGTATCCATGGAGTTTTTTTGCATGTTCTTCTCCATAGAGATCTACGCTTTGGAATGTGCTGAGCTTCAACTTTCTGACAGACCGACTTATTGAGAATTCAAAAGTGCCTGTAAAGGGTTTATTTGAAATAAATATTTTGAGTTTTTTGAGTTTTGATACAAAAGCAATCAATGTGAAACTGTTACTATTCATGTCCGGTAGACTGTATGGAATAGATCATTGTGAAGTTTATCTAAATATGAATTGTATAATTCTACTTGTCAAAAGTTACACGGTTATTTTTATGGCTATATTTTTATCTTGGTTTTTCGTTAGTATTAAGTACCAAATAACAATCAAGAAACAGGATAAGTAATTGTGTGATGAATTAAACTTAGAACATTATTTAAATGTGTGCATACCTACAAACAGACTTTTGTTAAGGAGTCTTGGGGTTTATGCATACCTTCTTATCCTGTTTCTTGATTGTTATTTGGTACGTAATACTAACTGTAAAGGAAAATTTTGTCTTACAGTGGCTAGCGTCAGAGTTAGATTTCTGCATGAGACCCTTTTTGCCAATCTACAGGTTCATTGCATAAGGAATGTTTGTGGTAAAATAATAGTCCATAGATTTGGTCTTCACTTCTCACATTTATTAGCAACACTGCATCACACTAGACTAAGTTTCATAAGTCCTATAGAAAATTGTACGTAGCACTTACAATGTGATGATGAACTATCATTACCCAATCGTTCGAATATCGAAGATCAAGGTCCAGAGAGGAGATTCCACAAGCAATATCGCAGCCGTAGCCATAATATCAATATCAATCCTGATTATCCTTGGACACGTGGACGATCGTGTTCAGAACCTTTTGCTAAGACCGCATTGTTCTTCAAATAATTCCTTAGACAGTGTGGTCAAGATCAGACCATTTTCCAATAAGGTTTTCTAGTAAAATCTTAAGTATAACCTAGGAACCCTGTCGACAATAAGAAAGCTTGGTGAGGTTCACGATTGCCATGTGTAAAGTTAGCATCTCTTTAGAAAAAATCCCAAAGTAGTACTTACAGCGTCTCCATTCTTATGCTTATAGCATTTGAACTTGACTCTGGTCCCTTTAACTCCTCGAGACATCATTAGATATTTAGCTTAGTTATGTTTTACAAATAAATTTAGTTTATTGTCAGACTCGCTCCAGATCAAATTTGAAAAAGAAACGTATAAGTCTATTATCTGCCATCTTGCAAAAACGGTAGATTACACGAATTTAATTTATTATATTTTTAAGTGTTACACTCTTAAAGACAATTGTTATAAAATCTATAAAAATAAAACAAAAACCAAGTTGTTAAAGATAAAACCTGCCTAACATTATCTCGGTGTAAATCTATTTAAAGTCCCGCAGAACACAAAAAAACAGCTGAATAAAATAAACTTTCGCAGAAGTCAAATCCCCAGTTTATTCCTCCTCCCTTAACCACTTAATCTTAAGTGATAATAAACACTGGTCCAAACTGGATTTGAGGGAATTTTCTTAGTTCAACAACGATTTCTGACTGCTTAACTAAATCAAAATGCACTTATCTTCTTAAGTTCGAGTTGAATTTCTAGATAGTTTAAATGAGTTTTAAGAAGCAGTTTTCATATTCTTCAAAAGTTATAAAGGGCATGTCACAATCACTTTTAGAAGTGTAAACTTGTGTACAGCTGGGTAGTTTAGAAACTAAGCCTCAGAATTTTAAAGTTGTGAAGTCTTTCGGTTAAATATAAATTTTCAGTCACTATGTACCTAATCCTACAAATATTATAAATGTGAAAATTTGGATGGATGTGCCATTTCCCTCACGATATTTACCTTCAACATTTTGAGAGCTGGTAGAATGCCATTTGTCAATTCGAACTGTGGCTGCCAAAATCGCAGCTTGCGGTAGCAAAACGAGTCACCGCCATCGCGTTTTGAGGCGAATCCATCCTCTGTACGATGAAAGAACTATTTATTATTTAATGTTAACTCTAACATATTTCAGTCCGAAACTTTGTAAAAATAAAAACTGATCGTATTAAAAACTAAAACAAGTAGTAAAAATTTAAGAAAATGAAAGAAAACTAAGTAAACTCAACACTATTTGCTTTAAAAGCAATTTCCATGTTAGAAATATTACCGTAGCTACATAAAGAAATAGCCTCTGTTTGAACTAGAAAAGTGGACTTTAAAATTTTCATGCATAGTTCCCTAAACTGCTTTTTGTGAAAACGAAAAATACGGCTAACACGTTGCAGAAAAATAAATTCTACTAGCAACTAGCCACCATAAAATGGAAGACTTAAGGCGCAGATATAAGACTTCTACTGATTTTAAGTTGAACATCACGTCTAAACGACTATTTATAGTTCTTTGTAAAAAATATATGTTACTCTAGACAATTTTCATCGAAATTTGATCTGAGAATATTTGAAATTATATTTTTTAACATAATGTAATTAATTTTTAAAGTTATGTCTAACGCGGATAAAAAATTGAGAATCACGCAAAAACTATAAAGTGTATTTTTTAGAAATTTTGATAATTATAAAGGTATTTTAATGATTTATCTTTTAGTATACGTGTTTTAGTGTAAAACTTGTTTTTTTATGTATAATAAATTAATAATACGTCTAATTTGGGACAGCGCTCCTTGATGGCCGAGTCCTACTGGGTGGACGTACAAAGCGTTGCGTGAGCTCAGCACAGAACACGCAAGCTAACCACTCAAGGCCATTGGCATTTATCTGCGTCTTAAGAAGTATTGCTTAAAACAGTGGAGAGTTTAAAGGAACAGCGCCAATATTATGTGTTTATGTTTTATCAGACTGCAATGTTTCGGCGGATCCGGCCCGGATCTGGTCAACCCGATAAGGCATCGGCGAAGTATTTTTATGTAAAATAAGTGTAGGTACAAAATAGATTGAGGATGACACAATAGGGTTTGTTTTCCTTAGATAGTTCTTTCACACTCAACCTGAGTACGCTCTGTGTGTACACAAATCATAATTGAACTCTAACAAGCAATACTTGTCAACCGAAACAGATACAATTTTGAGAAAAAAGCATTTGAAGTTTTTGAACTCATGGGACTCTCAAAGAACATTACACGACAAAAAAAAACGGATTTTTTCGTAGAACCATATATTTACTTAACATGAAATTGAAAATGTTCTACCATTTGACAAAAATGCCAAGAAAGCAAAAAAAAAAAAAAAATGAAAAAAAAAATGAAATGTTTGTAGTTTTTTTTTTTATTGTTCATAGGCACGCGTTTGTTAGTTTAACATATTGCCTATTTTGGTCCAAATATGAAGGTTGGCGAAATTTTATATTTTTAATTTTTACAACACCGATCTTCTATTTATATTTTTTAGCGCCGGCAAGAGGTAACAAACCCGTGTTGCACCGGAGACCGGACGTACTTATTCATCGTCACTCGTGCAAGCTAAATGCACCCTTACGTATAAAGGCCCAGTTCAATTGCAAGTAACTCCAGACTTTCCCAGTAAATCTTACACTAAGGTGCACCTGAGGTATTACAGACCCTAATTGATAGTTTAAGTTACAAAGAGCCCAGCCTGCGACGTCAAAGCGTCGAATTGTATTGTTAGTGGAAATAATAGCCGGAATCCGAACGCAGGCAGGTATGTACTCAAAGGGAGTGCCATGCAAAGAATTGGATTATCTGAATATTTTTGTTCTGGCTTGAAAATAATGACGTGTTATTTTTGAACGTGGGTTGGTAGTTATTGATGTACTAGCTCCGACCAGCGGCGTCGTCCGCGTGGAATTAGTGTTTGTCCCATTATAAATTACTTATGCGCTATTCCAGACTAAAATCTATCTCTGTGTCAAATTTCATCTGGTTCCGTTCAGCCTTTCCGGCGTGATTGAGTAGTAAACATCCTTCCATCCAAACTTTCATATTCAAAATATTAGATTAGATTTATAATCATCGACCTGCATGTGAAAGGTGCAGGTTAATAAGATTTTTTTTTATGTATTTCCACCGATTTCTGTGTCATTTGTAGACCGATTTCCAAAATTCTTATTTCATCCGAAAGTAAATACTTCCGAGGTTGTTCCATATAAATTTTATCGAAATTGCTTCAGCGCTTTTTGAGAAACTGAACAAAAACGAAAAATACGTACACCTAGATGACGTTTTTGTTTTCTCCAATTACGAGTATATTTAAATTCTACGTTCCATGTTATTGGAGTATTTAGTTCTGAGGTATAACAAATAAAAATGAAAAAAAATAAATAACTTTTTTACATACAAAAAATCAACCGACTTTCAAAAAAGAAAATACTTACACTAATAATTAAAAAACAACTTTAATTTTTGAAGTCGGTGTCAAATAACGGAGAAATAAAATACAAACACCGACTTCCGAAATTATTTTTTAATTTTTAGTTTAAGTATTTTCTTTTTTGGAAGTCGGTTGATTTGTGTGTCGGTTTTTTTTGTAAAAACATTTTTAAGTAACTTTTTCCATTATTCTTAATATAATAACATAGTTTATAAGATTTCTGTTACTATTTTTTCTGTACAGGTCTGAAAACAAATCGTTTTTGATTTATATTGGATTTTCAGAATTTCTATTTGTATAGTTTTTTCTGGCGTGAATATAATGTCGTGTTTTTTTTAACGTGGGTTCATAGTTCGATTTGAGTGCGATATTTTGCCAGCGGATTCCCCAGCTTGGAAGTCAGAATTGGATACATTAGGGTTAAAATGACTATACCCATATACACATACCCATGCAAATCCGTTTAGCTGTTGAGGCTTTTTTTTTGTGGGGTGGGAAGTCATCCAATGACTTCTCCTGTTCCTTCCCTGTCTGAGTGCCCAGGGGTGCTGTAACTCATTTTCAGAATTTATCAGCTACCCTAGGCATAGCTGGGTGCTGCGCGCCGACCTCCCCGCTGGCGTCAGCGTAGTGTGCTACGCTGACAACACGCTGGTCTTAGCGCAGGGGAGGTCGCACGAGGCGGCGGCCGAACTTATGACACGCGGGGTTGCGACAGTCATAGAGAAGATCCGGCAACTGGGTGTTTTCATGGTCGTCGGAACGCGCCACCGTCGGGTTCCCAGATCACGGTAGGAGGGGTTCGCATCGGCGTCGAGGGTACGATGAGGTACCTGGGACTCGTCCTCGACAGCCGGTGGAACTTCGTCGAACATTTTCGACGTTTGGCTCCCAGATTGGACAGGGCCGGGGCCGCCTTGAAGCGGCTCCTACCCAATCTGAGGGGGCCAAACGCCTCCTGCCGGAGGCTCTACGCGGGGATCGTGCGGTCCATGGCCCTCTACGGGGCACCGGTGTGGGCGCGTTCGTTGAGGCAGCGATCAGCTCGCCTGATGAACGCGTCCCAGAGGGTCATGGCGATCCGCATCATCCGCGGATACCGCACGATCTCCCGTGAGGCGGCGAGCCTCCTTGCCGGACTGTCACCGTGGGATCTGGAGGCAAAAATCCTCGCGCACCTGTACGAGTGGCGCGAGGAGGCCAAACGCCGGGGCGAAACTCCGCTGCCGCGACAACTCGCGGCTCGGCGGACCGAGCTCCGGCAGGATCTCATGGTGACATGGAGAGAGCGACTGTCGCAACCCAACGCTGGGCACGCCACCATCGAGGCGGTAGTGCCCCTCTTTGAGGAGTGGCTGGAGAGGCGTCACGGCGCCCTCACCTTCCGCCTGACGCAGGTGCTCACCGGACATGGCTGTTTCGGGAAGTACCTGTGTCGGATCAAGGCGGAGGTGACCCCTGCGTGTTTCCACTGCGAGGATCGCCCAGTGGACACGGTGGAGCATACGGTGGAGGTTTGCCCCGCCTGGGCAGAACACCGCCGTGTCCTCGTGGATGCGATAGGCGGCAGCGACCTCTCGCGCCGTGCCCTGGTTCAGGCCATGGTACGGAGCGAGAGGGAATGGGGGGCCGTCTCCTCCTTCTGCGAAGCAGTAATGCTCGCGAAGAGGGAGGCGGCACACGTTAGGGAGACTCAACAGAGACCGAGTCGCCCTAGCGCCCCCAGCAGCAGCCGTCGCAGGAGACGCCAGAGGCTGCGAGACGATCTCCGGCCACCGTAGACCCGGGCCTGTGGACGGCGAGTAGTGGGTAACTCGCCGTCCGATCAGCACCAGGCCCGAGAGTCGACGGCGCGTAGTGTTCCACGCGCGCCTCAAAGAGTTGTCAGCAAAGGACGGGGCCTGCCACGGCCAGTGCCTGCCCGGGGGTGGAGGATAAATTCGAAAGAGTTACCTCGCCCCCGGGCACTCGAGGCAGGGAGGAACAGGGGTGGGTTTTAGTCAGTAAGAGTCTGACACACCCTTCCGCTCCACCCTAGAGCGGAAGAAGTCATAGGATGATTACCCACCCCCCAAAAAAAAAAAAAAAAACCATAGGCATAGCTGTTGAGGCTTGATTGATTAACAAACATACATACAGACCACAAACGTCCACTACAGGACATAGGCCTCCTCCACCACAACGACCGGATCCGTACATCGGATTCCCGCGACCCTCACCAGATCATCGGCCCATCACCTTGTGAGAGGCCTTTCAACGCTCCGTCTTTCGGTACGCTGTCACCACTACAGAACTTTTCTGCCCCATCAAGTATCTGTTCTGCGAGCATGTGATATAAACATCCTTGATATCAACATTCCTGATTCGATCACACAAGGAAACTTTGAGCATAGCCCTCTCCATTGCCCTTTGGGTGACTTAAAGCCTTCTGATGAGGCCTATTGTGAGCGACCACGTTTCAGTAACTCAAGTAACCTTGTAGAATAATCATAGCCAAAAGGTTTTCGACTGTGTTCCTAGTGTCTAATGACAACATTTCAATTAAGCATGCACGTGTAAAACAAGAATCAGTGGAATCGAAGTTCGGATTTGCCAATTTGAATTAGCAAAGTGTTCAATAAATGGTACGACCTATTCTCGGAATAGGTAATCTAGGTGATTATTATTGAAGTGCAAAACGATGGGTAATAAGGAAATCATGGCCAAAAAGGAGATAGTGTTGGCGAATAATCACAAAACATAGCGAAAATTGGAATGAGGAAAGAGAGGCCTTTACCTATGCAGTGGGACAATACAGGCTCAAAAACCGGTTAAATGTGAGTCCGAAACGAAGGGTTCCGAACGATTTTTATTATTTGTTGTTTTTAATTTCAACTGTCTTACTATTACGGTTCAGTACAGCCCGCACACAGACAGACGGACGGATAGTGGTGCCGTAGTAATAGGGTTCCGTTGGTTATATTTCGAATACGCAACCCTCATCATTATCATTTCAGCTGAAATACCGGGACGCGGTCGTCATTCCAGAATTTTTCGGACCCATCGACTATCAGTTCTGCGAGCAATTCAGTTCCCTTCGTCGATTTTTCGAGCTATATTACTAGCTTTTCTTATGGTAATCATCATTCCTACTCAAATCTGGGAAAGAAATAATAAGAACACAAAGAAAACATTCATAAAATTTTAACAAACACTCTTATGAAACCAAAAACCCAAAGCCATATCACAATACATCACAATCAAAAATCATGTTTGTTATGAAAGGGTTTCACAAAAAAAAGCTTTTCCCAAAATTCCGAACACAATATTACAATTATTGACAAAATCGACGTGAAATGGACACTTCCGAAACGTTTGAACGTAAATTACGGCAAATTGTTAACGCTTACCGATTTCGGGGGTGAGCAGCGAAGCATGAAAATATTGCTTATTCCGTATATGTGCTCATTTGAAAACCTTAATAAATACAGTGAACATGTGACCGACATTCATATGGTAATGTGTCGTGATTTCGATGAATTTGGGTGCGTTGGCCGATATATTCAGGTCTCTTTTCAAGTAGTCTGATGAAGTTGGTGACAGTTATTTAAGTTCAATTATTCATTTCATGCCACCAACTGCATCAGACTGCTTGAAAAGAGACTTGTTTGGAACTTTTTAGTTGTTTTTTACAGTCAGGCAACTAACAAATATGGATGAGATAAGTCCGAAATAAATGATTTATTATTATTCCATTTATTTTATAGTATATACATCCAATATACATTTTTAAATATTAAAATATCAAAATATAAAAACATTTAAAAATATAAAAAATAGTATCCCACCGGTATCGGGATAGGGCCCAAGCTACCGGTGGTCAGGGCTCCTGAGAGAGGAACCTCCTAACTATGCGCGCCGTGTCCAGGAGTACTGCCTTTTGGATCAAGCCCTTGATCCAGCTGCCCATTGAGAGCCTCCTTAGGTGTTCGTCGAGGCTCTTGGCTGTTAAGCCATTGGCCGTCACGACTATCGGCACAATGACTGCTGTATCCACCTCCCACATGTTGACAACCTCGCGAGCCAGATCAAGATACTTTGTTTTTTTATATTTCTCAGCCTTCACGAGGTTCTCATCATGAGGGACAGCTATATAAACAATCATTGTGCGACGCTCTTGTCGATCTATCACCACTATGTCAGGCCTATTGGCAACAATAGTCCTATCAGTGATGGTAGATCGATCCCAATACAACGTGATATTGCCATTTTCGAGAACTGGGTCGGGCTCATACCTATAGTACGGTACTTCAGATTCCACAAGACTGTATTTAAGAGCAAGTTGCTGGCGGATAATTCTGGCTACAAGGTTGTGTCTATGCAAATAGTCTCCGTTAACTAGACGAGAACAACCAGAAATAATGTGTCGGATTGATACCCTGGGCCGGTGGCATGCCCGACAGATGTCAACCGTACCGTCCTTCACAATATATTTCCGGTATTTATTCGTCATCATAACTTCGTCCATAATCGCACAGACAAAACCTTAGGTATCCCCGAATAGGTCACCAAAGCGCAGCCAGGATACGGACGCTAAGACATCAACATCAGGTCCATGTAGGACCCGGTAAAAGCGTCCGTTAAGCTCCTTGCTCTGCCATACTTCCCTGCGGTCATTAGTATCCAGTACTTTAAGTTTGCGCCAGTTCTCGTTTGCCAAGGAGAGTGGGGTGAGGCCCTTGTCCACATCTCGATGCATACCCACGTCGGCTTTGAGGAAGTACTCCCTAAGGCTGCATACCTCGCGGTTGTGTGGGGTCTTAGCGTTTATGAAGCCACGACCCCCAAATTTCCGCGGGATATAAAGCCTCATCACCGATGATCGTGGGTGATGCATCCGATTTGCGGTCAGCAGTGTGCGGACTCTCCTATCCAGGGCGTCAAGTCCCGTTTGAGTCCATTTGAGTATGCCGAAAGAGTACATCAATACCGGCATGACCCAACCATTGAAGGCGTGCACCTTGTTCCCGCCATCAGGCGGGAACAAGAAGACTATTTAGTACTTTATTCAGGCGGCCAAAGAAGCGCTCCCTCAACGACTGTTTCACGTCAGCAGTATTGATGCCTAACGCTTCCGACATACCCAAATACTTGTAGGTTTCGGTTGAGCAGAGGGATCTATGGTGTATGGAATCCGAGAGTTGGGTGCCCACGGATTCCATAATCTCGCCTCGCTTTACATGCATGGCTGCACATTTGACCACACCAAATTCCATCCTGATGACTCTACTGAAGGTTTCTTCTACCTTCAGTAGCATCATCAGTTGCAAGTTGTTGGGGGCAAAGAGTTTCAGATCATCCATGTAAAGGAGGTGTGATATGACCTGACCAACTCTTCTCAACCGATAGCCTTGTCCCGAACCCTCCAGTAATATACTGAGAGGGTTGAGGGCCAGACAAAACCACAGTGAACCCAGGCTGTCGCCCTGGAATATGCCACGCTCGATCCTTATCGGTTCGCTGTTCTCCTGTATCTGCCGACATCCTGGATAGGATGACATCAGGAAGGTGCGCAGAGTTGCATCAACTTTGTACAACTCCAGCACCCTCATGAGCCATGTATGCGGCACCGAGTCATAGGCCTTCATGTAATCTATCCAACATGTCGACAGATCTCTACGACAACGACGAACCTATTGGCTAATAGCAATATCGATGAGGAGCAGCTCCTTAGTACCACGGGACCCATTCCTACATCCATTCTGGGAGGCTGATATGATACGATTTTTATCAATATGGATGTTAATTTTAGCTCTCAGAATGGATGCAAGAACTTTATAGACCGTCGGTAAACACGTGATCGGTCTACAATTTATTATTATTATTATATTTTTAGAATCGCTTCCTCAAATCCTTTATTTTAATACCCTGACTTTAATTTTTTTTTTGTTTTTCACAATATGGCGTCTGGTTGTCGCCATATAGTATTTTGATAACTATCATGACTTTAAAAGCACTTGCAAGATTATGAAGAATCAATTGACGTAAGAATGATCAAAATTGGCCCACTCGTTTGGTCTCTATAGTGCCACAAAGGAACAAAACATACATACTTACATAGGCTGATAAACACATTAACCTCCCATGCGTCCCGCAGTCGGGTAATAAGTGGTACAGTCTGTTACAAAATAGGATGACAACTTAAGAATAGTTTACATCTGAGATGAGTAGGTAACAATATAATTTTACGATATGACGTCCTTGCTACGTTACTTAGTAGCCTGTAATAAGGATATTATATTACTTTTGAATACTGAGTGAGAACTGGATCATTCGGACACTATAAGGTACATAAAAGCGGGTTTTACGTTGCAGGGTGTCTGAATGCAGATATGCACTTACATAACCATCCAAGGTTACCTGACATACACCGAAGAATCACCAAACTGAAGTGAGAGTAGGCTCGCAGAACAGATGGTCGATGGAGCTGAAAAGTTCTGGAGTGACGACCGCGTAACGGATGACGCAGCGTTGGAAGGCCTCCTACACGGTAGACCGGTGACCTGGTGAGGGTCGCGGGTAGCCAATGGATGCGAGACGCACAGGTACGGTCGTTGCGGCCTATGTCCAGCAGTGGCCGCCTTTCGGCTTAAATGATGATGATGACATAACCATCCTTACAATATAAGGTAAAATTGATCAGAAGCACATAGATATTAAAATAAATAAGTTTATAGATACCAAAAACATTTTTTTTTATCTGTGCTCCTGATAGTCCTGTCTTTAAGTCAAAAGTGAATAGGATACTTACAGGCAAGCGTTCTCCACGACAAACACATCATCGCTTACCATCAAGTAAGCCAGGTGGTGGATCTTTGACAGTCGTTACCTACTGGTCGTCAGAAGCCCGAAAGTCTTTTTTTTTATTTATTTTTTTTATGTTTGATAGGTTCGCGTTTGACCACTATCTCACCTGATGGCAAGCGATGATGTGGTCGAAGATGGAGCACACTTACCTAGAAGTAACCTATTCACTCTTGACTTAAAGACTCCCAGGTTATAGCTATCAGGAAACACAGACTCCGGTAGGGAATTCCACTCTCTAGCTGTACGCACAATGAATGTTTTCTCAAAACGCTTTGTGCGTATGGAAGGGATGTCTACCATGAACCGGTGGCACTTCGCCGTACGTCTTGTGGTCCTTTGATGAAACGGGCTTGGTGGAATCAAATCATGCAATTCCGTAGCACACTCCCCAAAATGTAATCGAAAGAAAACCGACAGGCTAGCAACTCGGCGTCTATGTTCAAGACTTTGGAGTTTCGACTCAACGAGTCTATCATTGCCGATGATCCTCTTGGCTCGTTTCTCAATTGACTCAAGGGCATCAAGCTGGTATTTGGCAGATCCGTCCCAAAGATGAGAGCAGTACTCCATACACGATCGGACTTGCGCTTGATAGAGTTGGAGCAGCTGATCCGACGTGAAGTATCGTCTCACCTTTGCGAGGATCCCCAACTTTTTGGCAGCCACTTGAGCCTTTGCCTCTATGAAGGGACCAAAATTGAGGGTAGATGTTAAAATAACACCAAGAAGATCAAGTTGATCGGTTATCGGCACGGTTACACCTCGGAAAGTTGGAGCCGGGTGAAATTGGCTCCTTTTAGTAGAAAAAAGACACGCCTGGGTTTTAGCAGCATTGAACTTAACCAGATTGGCATCGCCCCATTCTGAGACAGCCTGCAAGGACAAGTTCAAGCGCCCAAACATAGCCTCGCGGAGAGACCGGACCTGAGACCCACTAACTCGTGCGTCAGGCATGTATCTCTCGGCAACAGTGCTGTCGTCTGCATACCCAAAGGTACCGGGTTTTAGCAGATCGTTAATATGCAGCAATAACAATGTTGCCGAGAGCACCGACCCCTGAGGAACACCGGCATTAATAGCCAGCAGTCCGGACGAGCAGCCATCTATGACTACTCGGATAGACCAATCCCTCAGGAAATCTGCAATCCAATTACACAAACCAGCGGGCAGACCGAAGGAAGGAAGCTTGCCAATTAGGCTGTCGTGCCAGACCCGGTCGAAGGCCTTCGAGATATCAAGGTAGACCGCAAGGGCTTCCCCTTGTTTGTCGATGGCCGTCACGACGGCAGTCTATTGTATAGTATTGTATTATCCAGTTACTGGGTTATGGAGGTCAGATAGATAGTCGCTCTATGTAAAATACTGGTATTCAGCTGCATCTGGTTAGACTGGAAGTCGACCCCAAGATCATTGGGAAAAGGCTAGGCAGATTGATTGATTGCTTACCATCAGGTGAGATAGTAAACACGAGCCTATCAGTTGTAAAAAAAAAAAAATTCAAACCCAACCCTTTTTGCTAATAAAATTAGTAATATAAGATAAAAATTACAAAAGTTCAAAAGGTTCATATGACCCAATTTCAGTTTATACCTCTACAGAAGTTTTCAGAACTTAGTGACGCTCCGCGGCAAAGCCGAAACACATGTAATTAGATGAATTTAGGGTCTTTCATTAAACATACGTATTTGGGTATTAAATTTAATAGAATCTGAGTCCCTCGAAAGTTTCTTGTCGGTAGAAGGAAAATTTGAAGTAATTTAGTTGTAACATTTTTGTAAAATAGAAGGTTTTATATTAATAATCGGGTGAAATATTACACAAACAGCAATATTTATCTTTAGATTTCACAACGTGACTGCGGGGTAGTTGAAAACTCCATTTTATAAAGTGATTTGGCTGTTATGACAATGGGCCGGCCATACCAGCCGTGGAAACGATGTCCGTTAAAGTAGACTCGTTCTTCAGTAGAGACTACGAATCGGGTAACGTAAGGCTGGGTGGGGCGATGATCTTCGGAGCGTGACTGGTAGCTGCTGAAAGAGTGTTGCAGATAATCGAGATAAATGGCAACCTCTCTATAGACTTCTACTTGATTAGGAGGGAAGTGGAAATTATGTTTTTCTTACTCCTCCGCTGTCTTTTCTGATTAATTTCGTTGCGGGACTAAATACAGTTTAATAGTTTATCTGGGACTCGTCGAGTTTCATTGCCTCAGCGTTTTTTCTGGTGGTCGCCACTGTTGATTCTGGCTTACAGAAGTTACAGTGGTTTGGGAATACTGTGGCGGCCTTGTCCCAGTAAAAAAAAACCTCTCTATGGACACGCAATAGCCCCGAGTATACTTAAGAGTCGGAAGAGTTTTCTTCGCTGCACACATGCCTTCCAAGATCAGCCACATACAGTGAGAAGCAAACTATGGGAAAAACATCACCAACCACCCCCAATTTCTTGACTGGGATTGCAAGAAGTCAGGGGTGGTTGGTGATGTTCCTGGGAAAACTCCTGCTACCCGGACGGGAACTGCAGGACCTGCAGTGGCTTATATGGAAAGCACTCAATTGGTTGCGCATCCAGGTCAGGCCATTACAAATACAACTTGGCAAAATGGGGTTTTATAGACACGTCAGGTACCTGAGTATCTATGTGAGTGCCCCGGCCTTTTCATGCAAAGAAAGGCTCTCGCGCCTTGAGACGTGTCCAAAAATTTTAATATTCGACTTTATACTACCGACGAAAGACGTTGCTTAATGCCGAGTTCCTGGAGTATGAGAGATGTTGATGCGAAATTCGACGAAGTCCCTAAGAGTCCTTTCGTTCTCCTCTAGCACCACATGTCGAGCATTAACTATATTCTTCTCTATGTCAACTAAGTTACATCAGTTTAAATTACGGATGAAATAAGATTAAATAGGAAATAGCCATACCTCACCATTTTGTTTTATTTTCAACGAAAAAATATACTTACTTGCATTTCAAAACAATTTAACGGTTGGAACGTAAAATTACCTGTATTTCAATATCAGCAGTAACTGTGGACGGCCTATAATTTCAAGCTCCGATAATTTTGTTTGGGGTGTGCTACCGACGCCATTTTGCTTCATTTATTAATCGCTCGGAAGTAGGTCGAACGGATATAAACATAGTGTCGGGGGAGTATTTATTTAGTGTTTCGGACATAACGGCTTTGTGCATTATACTTTAAACATTATTTGGAAAAAGAGCCTTTTAGATAGCAATGTGGACCAGTTTTTGCCCAATGAGATCTTCCCCATTTTTAACCGACTTCCAAAAAGAGGAGGTTCTCAATTCGTCTGTATGTTTTTTTTTTTTTTTTTGTATGTATGTTACCCGATTTCTCCGTCAGTTGTGAACAATTTTCAAAATTCTTTTTTCATCTGAAAGAATATACTCCCGAGGTGGTCCCATATAAATTTTATCGAATTTGCTTCAGCGCTTTTTGAGAAACTGAACAAAAACGGAAAATACGTGTACTAATGAAGACAGAACTGCATGGAGAGTTCCAAACCAAAATCGTTTGTACAGGGTTTCATCGCCTTAATAATACGTCTTGAACGACATAGATGGCGCTAGTATAGTAGTTGGATTGGAAAATATACATCTCTCGTTAAAGAACATTATCTTGTTTTTTGCTAGTTACAATATTACTTAATTTTAACACAAATTCTCCTACGACATTACAAACCTTATAAATCAAAGCTCGTAATAACTAGGATTCGAACTCGGTGGCATAAAATTTACCGATACCATAGCCACTGGACTATTGCGTCATTACGCAATGAGTTGAAATTATCCTACTCTTTATTATATCGAAGTTGTTTAGCGACTTTAACCTGTATCATAAATCTCAAAAGAATTGAGGGTAGTTTAATATTGACTGTATAAAAATTAAATCTTTTTGTTCAATCATAATAACGTTCTTTACTATCTTTGAGTGAGTTAAGTTACGATTGCATTTAACAATTTTTTAATATTTATCTTTACCATGAGTTCGCGTTCTAATATTGATATGGCTACGAGGGCCCAAATAATAGCATTGCATAATCAAGGCCTAAATTATTCTGAAATTTCGAGAGAAACTGGCTTAAACGTAAGTAATGTTTTAAAATCACTGTTCGTTATTTATTTTATTATCCATGGTTATCGATACACGAAAATAATAAATAATATATTTCCCTTATAGGTAAAGACTGTCACTTTATGGATAAAGCGGTTTCAAGAAGAGGGTTCGTTGGAACACCGCAGTAGATCTGGCAGAAGACGCCATATTGACTCAGACCAGCGTCAACTTATGGTGCAAGGTTATGAGGAAAATGGCTTTACACCAACAAGATATTACGCAGAGTTGTTTGATACATCTTTGCGGGCGGTGTATCGTGCTCTTCATAGTGAAGGTCTGCATTATCGTCGACATGCTATTAAGCCATTGCTAACCGAAGCTAATAAAAGAGCACGATTGGAGTTCGCTTTGAAATACAGACATTTCGACTGGAGCAACGTTATCTTCAGTGATGAAAAGACTTTCAAGTCTAGCCAGCACGGGCGAGTTAGGTTGTGGCGTAGGAATAATACGCGTTATGATAGTGATCACGTTGTGCCTAACTCTGAATCCGGTCGTATAACAGTGAACATTTGGGGATGGATGACAGCTGCAGGACCAGGAGAACTTACTGTAATACCCAGTCGTGCAAACAGTGTTAACTACTTAGATGTGCTGAATGACGTCATGTTGCCCACTGTGCGGAATGTTTTTCCTGTAGAAGACATGCCAGTAATAACGTTCGTGCAGGACAATTGTCCTATACACCGTTCCATAATTGTGCAAGAGTGGTTTAGCCAGCAATCGGACATACGAATTATTCCTTGGCCTGCGAGATCGCCAGATTTAAACCCAATTGAAAATTTATGGGGCGTTATGGTTCAAAAGTGGGACAATAGGAACGAAAGGACTAAGGAAGCACTGAGTACTCACTGCATGGAGGTATGGGATTCTATACGGGGTCACAATTTATGTGAAAAATTAATAGACTCCATGGGTTCGCGGTTGCAAGCTGTAATCGATCAAAATGGCGGATACACGAAATATTAAAGAATATAAAGTGTTGACTATTGAATTGAGTAATAATGATTGAGTAAAAATGAAAAGACCGGGGTAGCTATAATTTATATGATAAATTACAGTAATCAAACTTGGTGTAAGTTGGATAAATTTATACATTACTTTATAACAACAAAATGTTATTACACTAATGATTTTGATTTCTTATATAATATAAGAAATTAAAATAAAAACAATATAAATATAGATTCCTTTCCAACATAATAAATTATTTATTTATTATTATAAACAACTCGGTCCCAAAATGACAGCTATAACCCGGTCTTACAATTGTTATTGATTTTAGGTTTAGCTTCAATTTCTTCCTCCTTCTGGAACGAATACTTAAGCTATGAACCTTAGTCATAACATAATGCACAAATCAATCATTATAGTCAATACCACTAAACATAATTATGCAAAACGTAAAATTTTTATAATTTATGAGTAGGTAAAATATTTACAGAACTAAGGTTGCATATATAGTGAAAGTTATTATAACATAATGTAAATAAAACTAAATAATAGAAGAATAGCACAACACAGTTTTGATTTAGAATACTTATAATATCTATTATACAGTTTTACTTTGTTAAGGTCTTCTATTTTGTAATAGAGTTATTCAGTTATAAATTTTACTTGTATTTCTCCTTAACAAGTGAATTAAATCATTGTTAATTGGATGTAAAACTGCTAGGTTAGGTTATACATTCTATAAGAAAGAAAGACATAAATTGTATTCTTCTTTGAGAATTAAATGTCTTAAACTATAATCAATAAAATAGTTTCATTTCTTATCCTTTACGAGAATTAAACTTAGTAAATCTTAAGCTGTAAGAAAAATATATCTAAATCTTCTACATAAATGTTTTTTACTAATAATACTAATACTTACCACCAATTATGAAAGTAATTTATATAATATATATTTATATAATGTTATATATAGTAGTATATGTATACTTGTATATTATCCCTATATTCATTTATACATCTTATACCTCATATTTTTTATATTATTTATAACAAAAAATAAAATAAAAACGTTTAAAAATACAAAAAATAGAATATAAATTATATATTAGAATAATTAAATTTAAAAAAAGTCGACAGAGAGCTGGGTTGCGAACCGGTGCCCTGTTGAACGATCTATGTTATTCTGCCATGCTTATCCACCTGAGCTACTGACTATTTATTCTGGAACGTGAAAATAAGAGCTACTTTGTGAATGTAGGGATTTTTATTATTTGTGATCGACGCCATCTGTAGTCGAATTAACCGATATAGTACCAATTGGCTTATTTAGTTTGGTTTAGATGGCGCTGTATTAAGTACTCGGAAATAAGAAAATATAGTAATTTTTGTTTATTTGAATATAAATATATTTTTAGGAATCAGAAGCGGAAATATTTAAAAAAAACAACTAAGTAACGTAAAGTAACGTAAGCTCAGTCGATGGCCCTTGGGTATGAAGCAGAGAAAACGCGGTTCTTCGCCGACTGCTGTGTATTTGTAATACAACAGATCGTTTCTCATGCAGTAGCGATTAGGATCGAGCTGCCCTTCAGAGAGTTTTTGTATTAAATCTCTTGTTTCATGATCCGCAGCTTGTGCTATTTGTGCCCAGTTACGAGGTTTCGATATTTGATTAACCGAGATAACAGGGTTTCGACTGAGATAATCGGCATGTGGTAGCATAGCTCCTTTTTGATATTCAATGGAAAAGTGGAAATCTTGTAGATAAATCCACCAACGGGCGACGCGAGGGAGCAGATCTTTCTTGCGTTCAGTGGATTTGAGAGCATTGCAGTCTGTGACGACCTTGAACTGCAGGCCCACCAAATAATGGCGGAAATGCTGCAAAGCCTTCACGACCGCTAATGTCTCCAACTCATAGCTATGATATTTGCTCTCTGCTCCTTGTGTGACTTTGCTAAAGTATGCCACCACATGCCTACCACCATCAGCGTGCGTCTGCAGGAGTACGGCTCCATAGCCAGCGGAACTTGCGTCTGTGTGCACTTCGGTGGGGAGTTCAGGCTTAAATATTGTAAGGACAGGCTCGCTAGTTAAGCAGCGTATCAAGTCTTGACGGACCTGTTCCTGCTCTTCACCCCAACGAAACTCAACCCCCTTTCTGGTTAAATGTGCGACGCACGCGGTCTTTGTTGCATACCCTTTAATGTACTTGCGAAAATATCCAGCAAGTCCTAGTAATTGACGAACTTGTCTGACGTTCCCGGGTACCGGTGAGTTTTTTAAAGCCTCTATTTTACGCGGGCTCGGCCGCACCTGACCAAAGCTTACGACTCTACCTAAGTACTCGACTTCCGTTGTTAAGAAAGAACATTTCTTCAAATTTATTGAGAAGCCTGCTTTAGTCAGTGTTTGTAAAACACTTCTGAGTAGAGAGATACCATCTTCTACTGTATTACTCAGAAGGAGCACATCATCAATATAGACTAAAGCGTCTCCAGCGTCAATAAATTGACGAAGGGTTTTATTGATAATCCGCTGGTAAACGATCGGAGAGTTCGTCAAACCATATGGCATTTTCAGGTATTCATAGTGCCCTTCTGGTGTGACGAACCCTGTCACGTGTATAGAGCCTTCTTTAATTCGAATTTGGTGGAATCCTGTTGCCATATCTAAGCTAGTGAAGAAGGTGTTACGTCCTAACCGATCGATGTGGTCGTCTATTAAAGGCAGAGGATATCTCTCCTTCTCAGTAACACGGTTAAGTGCTCTACAGTCAACACACATTCGGTCAGTCCCGTCTTTCTTCTTTACAAGAATTATGGGGCTGGCGTACTCCGATCGTGATTCTCTGATTATACCTTTGTCTAGCAAATCGTTAATTATTTCGCGAACTTTAAGTTTTTCGTTATAAGAGAGTTTGTATGGTCGATATACAATAGGGGAAGTGCTAGTGAGGTTAATTTCCATTTCACCAGTGGTGACAGTACTGGTTGCGGTACCAGAGATGAGAAAGTCCGAGAAACTATGAACCACGGACATCAAAGAATCGCGCGAAGCACCTTGTAACGGGGTGTTAACTAAAGTTTTATCAAAGTTTTGAACTACATTAACTTGGATGTGAGTATCATCAGTTCGCGTGATGTACTGTCTATCTTTTGTACGAACGTACATGACGCCATCACGGTTAAGGACGTCAGTTCCAATTACGATTGAAGTATTCATGCATGAACTTGGTACTATAACTAAATCTGTCTCTATGGAAATGTCGCTAAGCTCTATGGTTACCGTCACAAAAGACGAAACTATAATTTCCCGTTCACTTATACCCTTTAAGACACAGTGTGTCGGTTTCACTTGGCAAGAAAGGTGCTTTACAACATCTGAAGAAATCAGCGATACGTTTAGAGCTCCGCTATTTATGAGTACGTCCATAGGAATGCCTTGAACTACGGCTGTAATGATGTCTCTTTTATTGCTTGCGTGATCTGCGCATAAATTAACACTTCGCTGATTTCTAGACTCCGATCGATTCTTTGCAAAGCACGTTTCCTCAGTGTGTCCTGTTTTCTTGCAAAATGAACACTGTGTTCCGGCCTTAGCAGTGTTTTTATCTTGTGTACCAGACTTGGCAACAGAAGTACTAGATGGTTCTGTACGGGGCTTTTTAGGGCAGTTACGACCTAAATGTCCGCGCTGACTGCATATGTAGCACTTGATTCCGCGGTCCGAGGTTGAGTTCGGAGGCGTGTGTTTCTTAGTCAATCCGCCACGAGATTCTGGCTTGGCGCGATTCGGTTTTACATAAATTGAAAGAAACGAGACTAAATCTTCGGTTGCCAAGTTTGCATTTGCCGCGGCTGCCCTTATTTGTGGGCTATCGATACCGCGTATAACAATGAGGGTTCGCAATTCATCGGTGAGACCCTTAACGATTCGTAAACGTAACAATGTACGCCGGGCGTACTCTGCGTATGTAGTGAATTTGTCGGATGTCGTGTTCATCGTTTCAAATAGAATATTTGCATAATCTAACTTCCGAGGGCAAAGGGGTTTAAATTCAAGCTTAAAGTTTGACCAACAGCGGTCATTGGTGACCCATTCATTTAGCCAAACTTTAGCATCGCCTTTGAGGCAGGAAGCTACTCGCGATAAACACTCGTAGTCGCCCCAACCATTCGCGGTTACTGCACGGTCTACTTCATCACACCACACATCGATGTCATTTATGTTTGGATCGAAGTTAGAAACATAGTAACTATGTGACCTCGTAGGCTGCAAAGATCTAATAGCTTCCGCAAGCATGGTTACAGTCGATGAGTTCTCTGAACCGCGAGCGGTTATTGAAATGCCCTCGGAATTGTCTGCACGTACTCGTTGCGGAACATCGCTCAAGTCTACGGGGCTACGAGGACGTGAAATGATTTCACGAACCGGATTTTCAAGACTAGCTACAGTATGATTATTGCTTTGTGGAGCTTCCAAAACATTAGACGCGGCAATCACATTTGTACTGGCGCGTTCGATAGCACTAAGCCTCGTCATGATATTGCCCAAGGTGTTTTGTAATGAGCTGTCATCATTTGACGCAATAGGTGGGTACCTAGTTCGCGAGGGGGTTCTGCGCGAGTGTGTCAACATTGATCTGGACCTAGAACGTTGGTAGTCACGAGCATCACGGCGACGATAATAAGAACTATCCTTTGAATTATCGCGTTCACGACGACGCCGACGGCTTTGCCGTGATCTATGACGTGAGCTACGCACGGTTTCACTACTAGTAGATCTACCTCGCGGACCGTCTCGCGAACGGTTATGAGAACGGTGGCGGTCATGCCTTTTAGGCATATCGTATCACAAATTTAAACGAAAACACGGAATAAAATGACGACACTAAAATAAAAAAGTAAACTTTGAGGGTAGAAAAACAATTATAATTTTGTTCCTTGTGTGCTTTCGCTTTAGTGGGCTTTTAAGTTCTTTATCCCACTTCTGATTTTAGGAATCAGAAGCGGAAATATTTAAAAAAAAACAACACGGTACACAAAACCTTAAATACGTTTATTAATTTTGATACACGTTTTCAAATTATTACAACCGTTATTCACAAACAAGGAATCAAATTATAACCGCTAAATAGACATAAATCACCACTGCTATAACTAATAGAATTAATGTCTAACTACCTGGTTTTCACAATCGAATATGACAACAATAGAAAATATAAAACTTACAGCCCTTTGAGCGATGTTGCCGCCACGAGTGCCACCCGAAAAGTGACCGAAACATGGCGCGCGCGCTCCTTTTATACTAGAGACGAAATCGTCACAAGTTTCTTCCTAACAATATTATTATTACTTAGTAATTATTTTAGGTATTAAAAACCTTATTATCTGCCTCTGCATAATAAGGTTTATAAGCTTTGCAGTGTTATTTTCATGATTGAACAGCGCCATCTAGTCGTCTCATGAAAGTCATGATACGTAATGCAAAACCTCACAGTCAAAAGTCGACCTTAGGCTCTCCATGCACCTTTGTCATCAATAGTACCTCGATGACGTTTTGGTGTTCTCCAAATGTTTAAATTCCACGTTCCATTATATTGGGGTTTTTAGTTCTGGGGTATAACAACTAAAAAGTGAAAAATAAAAAACTTTTTTACAAAAAAAACAAACGACTTCCAAAAAAGAAATACACTAAAAATTTATAAATAACTTTAATTTCGGAAGTCGGTGTCAAATAACGAAGAAGTAAAAATACAAACACCGACTTCCGATATTAAAGTTATTTATAAATTTTTAGTGTATTTTTTTTTTGGAAGTCGGTTGTTTTTTTTTTTTTGTAAATAAGTTTTTTTTATCCAGAAAAATTGTAAAAAATTTTTCCTAGTTTGTTAATTGCAATTTAATAGTCTGTATTAATTGGAAATAATGTATAATCCATTACCATTACAAATATTATAAACTAGCTGTCCCGGCGAACTTCATACCGCCTCAGAATCATCATCATCATTTCAGCCGAAAGACGTCCACTGCTGGACATAGGCCTCCCCCAAGTGTCGCCACAATAACCGATCCTGTTCGTCTCGCATCCATCGGCTACCACTCTCACCAGGTCATCGGCCTCTGAATCAATAAACATAATCTATCGTTCCATACAAAATATTAGAGAAAATGATTTTTTTTTCCCTGTTTTTTTTCGATGTTTTAATAGTTACTCTGCTATTTGGAGCGGAGATAAATCCAACAAATCAAAGGATCCAGCCGTTCTTCAGTTATAAATGGTGTAACTAACTCGACTTTGTTTTATACAGGATGTATCGGTAAGATGTGGTCATATTTTAAGAACCAGCTCTGCCCATTGAAATAAACAACTTTCTCTAAGAAAAAATAGAAAGTTCCAAAAAAAAAATTGGAATTTCCATCCATAAAGTTATCCTTAGCTGATCAATATTTATATGGGAGGTAAAAAAAAAATTAAGTATTTCCTCAGGTTTTCTTGAAGAAATTTGTTCATATCGATGGGCAGATGCAGTTCTTAAAATATGACCACACCTTTCCGTTACACCCTGTATATAAAGAGGATGTGAAATTAACTCTGTCACCTCTGTCTGTCTGTTTGTTAGCTCTTTTATAGGCTGAACGGATTTAGATGAAACTTGATATACGGGTAGACCATGGGACCACCACCTGGAAAAGGACAGAAGATTATTTTTATTTAGGGAGTACTCTGGGATAATTTTCGACTTTCATGCGGATGAAACCGCTGGCAGAAGCTAGGTAATAACAGTATTAATAATAATTAGAATAACAGATAATAATAATAATAGCCAGTAAATGATAAATGAATGATAAATGATGTTTATTCAGTAAATAGGTTACAAGGAACACTTTTACACGTCAATGTTTTTTGTCAGTTTAAGCTAGATGAGGCCGGTGTTTCATAGCTGACTACCCTGAGAAGAAACACCGAAACAAACTCAGAGGTCAAAGTCTCTTTTAAATTGTTCAAATCCATACAATGTGTACTGGTTAAATCATATGAGAACCATGTACGTTTATGTCTGGGATGAGCTTTTGAAGAAAGCAACACACGAATTCGAGTGGACCTGTCCAGACAGTGCAAGCATTTTTCAGTCATCGCGAAGCTCAACTCAGAACTTTGAGGAGCTCAACGAGCCGACGAACAATACCAAAGTAAGGACATTTGAGTAGGCCGCAAAAATACTCAAACTGCCAGACAATCATAAAATCTACATGAATATAACAACATTCATAGTTCTCGCATTCACATTATTCTATATGAGGACCATGCAGCTTAGTGTCTGTAGTGGTCTTTTGAAGAAAGAACCAAACATATTTGAGTGGACCTGTCCAGTCAGTGCAAGCATTTGTCAATAGTCGAATAGCTCAACTTAAAAACCACTAAGGAGCTCAATGACATGACGAACAATACCAAAGAAAAGACATTTGGGTAGGCCGCAAAAGTACTCAAACTGTCAGACAACGTTGAAAATTACTGTAAAAAGGAGGAGAAAATAATAATAATAACCCACATAGTCCTCACATTTACAATTGTTAAGTAACCAAAAAAAAAAAAAAATATAGTACTTTACAAAGTAAATATTCGTGTCAAAAAAAATAGTAATAATAATATGTCAATCAAAAAATAAATATAATACTTTACAAGTATTCATGTCAAAAACGAATATTAAAAAAAAATTATAAAAAAAATTTCATCAGTAAGTAGTACATATGAAAACAATGGCTCATGTATATCATTGAAGCAGCTCAATCCCACGCCTTGTTGTCCTCAAGAAAGTCATTAATTGTGTAAAAAGCTTTCTGGCATAGCTTACGTTTAATAAATGATTTAAATTTATTTATGCTTAGTTCTTGAATTTGGCTAGGAAGTTTATTATAGAAACGTATACATTGGCATCTAAACGAACCACCTATTTTTTTCTTGAGCCTGGTTTTAGGTACAATAAATTTGTGTTTGTTCCTAGTATTTATGCTCTTAGTAATAATAATAGGGATCAGGAAAAGAATACATAAACTTACATAAAACAACACCTGTTAATTTAACGCCTGAAACCTGATTTTTTTATACCCCAACTGATGAAACCTTCTCTTATCTACAAAAGAGCATATAGCTTTATTACATACATATTACACGTTCACCATACAATCTGGCTTTACTACTTACCTACCCGTCTGAAACATGAAAACCGGCCAAGTACAAGTCGGACTGAAGGGGTTCCGAGCGAATCATAATTTTTTGACATGTTTTTTTTTTAAACCATATTGTTGGTTTTGTCTTCTTATTGTCATTTCTGTATTCTATGAATATAGAACTACTTTATGTATTTATTTCATAATTATAGGCTCAGTAGTTGCGGAGATAGGGAGGGTCTCACACATTTTTATTATAAGTTTAAAATAATTAGTTTTTAAAGAAAAGAAAACACACTAAGGGCCTATTTCACCATCTGCCCGGGGGTGGAGGATAAACTGCCCGGGGGTGGAGGATAAATTCGTAAGAGTTACCTCGCCCCTGGGCACTCAAGGCAGGGAGGAACAGGAGTGGGTTTTAGTCAGTAAGAGTCTGACACACCCTTCCGCTCCACCCTAGAGCGGAAGAAGTCATAGGATGATTTCCCACCCCCCAAAACAAAAAAAAAACAAAAAAAAAAGGGCCTATTTCACCATTCGCTTTATAAACTAAGTTTTACAGCATCAGCTTAGCGTAAAAAATAAAAACCATAAAAAAGATTATAGTGAGTTAACCTTAAAAGATAGACATATATGCTGCTGCGGATTTTTTTTTAGAACTTTATAATGAGAACAATTAAGTTATACATAATGTTTGCGTAACTTTAACCGTTTACGCAGCGCACGCAACTGAAGCTCTCAAAAGGATTTTTTTCCCGTTTTTTCCACATTTTCATTGATGCTTCGCTCCTGTTGGTCGCAGCGTGATGTTATATAGCCTATAGCCTTCTTCGATAAATGGAATATTCAACACAAAAATATTTTTTCAATTCGATCCAGTAGTTCCTGAGATTAGCGCGTTCAACACGCATTCACAGACGCACGACTGTGTTTATGGGCTCCGTTTTTACATTCAGATATTTGGAACCCTAGAAAATTTCGTAAGATATACCTATACCTGATAAGATTTAGGGATATCTAGCCAATTAAATTCTGATAGTTGTTGGGTCCCTTTTTCGCATGGTTGGGTGCAATAAATATCAATAGTATTAAACTGATACGATAAAATTGCTTTAACGTGGAATTTTATACTATGTTGGAGAATTCTATAATCTAAATGAAATCAGTTAAAATTGTAACGAGAATTTAATCATAAATTTAAAATAAATAAGTTGGAAAAATATTTTTAAACAAGCTTTTAAATGCGTACACGAAATTTCAGGTCTGCGCTGTTGACATTTGAAGAGTTCCTTTATCTGGAGCATATCCTGGATGTCGATTCAGATCATGCTTACCATACGGTGGTTTCGGTAGATTCCTGCGCCCTATAAGGTGTGAAGAAACGCCCGGGTGTCACCACTCTGTGGATCGCCCAGAGGACGCAGTGGAGCATACGGTGGAGGTCTGCCCCGCTTGAGCGGAGCACCGCCGTGTCCTCGTGGAGGCGATCGGTGGCAGCGACCTCTCGCGCCCGGTTTTGGTTCAGGCCATGGTACGGAACGAGAGGGAATGGGAAGCTGCCACCTCCTTCTGCGAAGCAATAATGCTCGCAGAGGAGTAGGAATGCGTGAGGGTGACTCAACGAAGACGCCATCACCCTCCCAGTAGCCGCCGCATGAGACGCCCTGGGCGTCGGGAGACGCAAGGCGACTCCCGGCCACCATAGGCGCGAGCTTGCGAACGGCGAATTATGGGTAGCTCGCCGTCCCATAAGGAACTTATCCGAGTCGACGGCGCGCAGTGTTCCACGCACGCCTCAAAGAGATGTCAGCAACACTGACGAGGTCCACCTGAAGGAATACAGGTGGGTTTTAATCAGTAAAAGTCACACGTCCCGCTCCACCCAGAGCGGGAAAAGTTATTGGATAATTTCCCAACCCCAAAAAATAAATGTCAGGTCATGCTTACCATAACAAAGTATTATCATCGGAACTGAACTAACATGTCAATAAAATAAAGTCATCAATAAAATAATACTTTAACATAAGCTATGCTGATGACATGGTTCTACTGAGTGCATCGGTATGTGGCATTAAGAAGCTGCTTACCATCTGTGAAGCATATCGGAGCAACACGGATTAAAATATAATCCACTCAAAAGTGAAGTCATGGTCTTTGAGGCCAGAGGAAACAGTCCAGGTTACGTGTTTCCCAATATTACGCTTAATGGTACAACTTTGCGTAGAGTGTCTAAATTTAAGTATTTAGGACATGTGCTGACCTCTGACCTCAAGGACAATGATGACATCGAGAGGGAACGGAGGGCGCTGGCAGTGCGAGCGAACATGATAGCTCGCAGGTTTGCACGTTGTTCGACAGAAGTCAAAATTACACTTTTTAGATCATATTGTACATCATTCTACACGTGCAGCCTGTGGGCCGACTATACTCAAAAGTCTTACAGTGCCCTCCGAGTCCAATTTAATAATGCATTCAGGGTGCTGATGGGGCTGCGGCGATTCTGTAGTGCATCAGGGATGTTTGCGGAACATCGTGTAGACTGCTTTTACGCTACGATGCGTAAAAGATGCGCATCCCTGGTGCGTAGAGTACGTGGCAGCGCCAACAGCATCCTTAGCATGATTGCTAGTCGGCTGGACTGTGATTACATCGGTCATTGCTGCGCCATTTGTCATGGAATGGCGAGGTAGTGATAGATGGGTTTACTGTCTTTTTTTGTGTTTGGTTGTGGGTAATTTTAAGTATTATTAACACTAGTCTATAAGAACATTGTTACTAACAAAATGGACATGATCTCTGGTCTGAAATAAAAATTATATTATTATTAAAATAAAGTAAAAAAATAACTTGTAAAAACATCAAGCTCTTTGTTTGCGTTGCTGTCGATTCTTATAATTACTGTAATGACTTTCTTTGCATGGCATTGGCATGGGTACGGTGAAAGTGCTTTCCATTACGAGTGCCTTTACAAATATAAGAGCGGAAGTCTTGTTACTCAAACATCAACAGAATATAACAGTCCATTTTTTCTCACATTATGAGGTAACTTTTTGGTTCCTGAACATAAAAAACAAACCACACCGCGATCCTTTTAAAACTTTCGATGGGAAAAAAAGTTCGGCTTTTAATTTCAAACTCTTGAATCCGTTTCAATGGAATCGAAAGGAAATAAAAGAATTTTAGGCAAAAAAGTATTAAAAAGAGGTTTGCGATTTAAAAGTAAATAAAGAATGAGTCTGGGGAAATCACGAGTCGCAATAAGAAAGCATGTTTATTTCTTTATTGAAGTCTCTTAAGTACTGGATTGATAGGGCGGGTCTCAGTTTGTTTTATGAACGTTTATCGTTTTATTTTTATGCTTTTTGAAGAAGATTTTGTAATATTGTTCTTATTTAGCTTAAGGTTTCAGTATGAACGTTTTAGGCATGGGCTGTATCTCATGGATGTGTACTTACAGGCGTTGCACAATGGGGGTTCCGGAGTGGTCTTTTAAATGGTAACGGGGCCTATTCCATGTGCTGGTGGATATCGCTGAAGTGCTTTAAGTGAGTTAAAATTCCACACTACCGGACTTATCCCCAAAGCCCGGGGTGAACTTTTAAAGGTTTCCCTTCGAAAACTAAAAAAAAAGTCTGTCACTCAAACTTAAAAGGACTGTACACTTATTTTACAAAGACAAAACGCATCAAACTTCAGGAGTGGGGGCTTGATTGCCAGCCCCCA
The DNA here is from genome assembly GCA_951329385.1 of Polia nebulosa. Classification (NCBI taxonomy): domain Eukaryota; kingdom Metazoa; phylum Arthropoda; class Insecta; order Lepidoptera; family Noctuidae; genus Polia; species Polia nebulosa. The sequence goes on along the minus strand of OX589610.1, from coordinate 15,047,638 downwards.
CTCCGGAACTTTGGTACGTAAAATGTACCACTTTTGTACGTAGTTGGGAAAAAATAATGATTGTAATCTACCTGACTGAAGAAGATATTTTTTACCACCTAGTCTGAAAAAGTGTGTGTGTACTTATGTACGCACGTAAGAAGTTATACTACTTTGGCGTAACAAGATAAAAAACCAAAGTGTCACAAAGTTTACAAAAGGAAAACAATCACTCTTCATGAACCACAGACTGTTAACTTCAGGGTGGTCGGTTCTAGCTAACTTCAACCTGTGAATTTTGTGTGACAGTGATGCGCGCGCATCGTAAAATTTCACTCTCATATTTTTTTCATAACGGGCCTAAAGAAGTATAACTTCAAAAATATCTATATGGCTAAAACGGGGACGACTACTTACTATGATGAGATTGCTGAGATATATGGAAGACTTGTTACTTAGATGCTGCGACAGCCATAGAATAAATTATATTTGTGTAATGAGACCGCTTCCATGGTCTGGTACGTAAGCAGTACTGCTAAGGGTGTGAAGAGCCCGAGAGAAAAGGTTAGTTCTATTTGTCGTGTATAATTTTCTCTTTCTCACAGGGCCAGCTTTAAGATTTTCTAATTCTCAGTGGGGCCTAAATCTGGATTTGTGCCGGTTAGTGGTGATAGACTGATATTCTACTGCATCTGGGTTGACTAGAAGCCGTGCCCATCATATTTGGGACAAGCTTCAACAGTGGCAATATATTTGCCACCTAACATAATCAGCCTTTTAATGTGCCCACTATTGGGAATAAGGCCTCCTCTCTATGAAATTGCGTTCCATTACTTTTGAATTACAAAGATGGGTTTACTGTTGGCGTCAGTATTTCTTTTTACCTTATGTCTTTCAGAGAAATACAGGCCTTTTTCTTTTTTGGAGGTGGGAAATCATCCAATGACTTCTCCCGCTCTGGGTGAAGCGGGAGGGCATGTCAGACTTTTACTGACTAAAACCCACTCGTGTTCCTTCAGTTACTTGTGCCAAGGCCGCGGTACCTCTCTTTCTATTTTCTATTTTGTTTCTGTTTTAATTCTCCATTTACTACAAATTCAATTAGAAATCTAATCCTTACAACCCAATAAAACTTATATTCACTTTTTGACTATTCAATTAAGTTAATCGCGCAACTTCGATGCTCGACAACGCATCAATGACTAACATACCAAGGGATGGTATTGCACAAGTTCACTGGCAGTGTCACCCATAGAAAAGCAATTACACTTTTCAATAGTCTAACCACAATTATTATGCTTAGCACAGCAAGGGTGTCGACTTGGAGATCGGATGATCGGGTCTTATTTGCCCAATGGATCCGTTTTAGGGGATGGGGTTATGGGTTTGAATCAAACAATTATCAAAGGAGATTTTTAATGTTGCACGGCCACTGGCAACTGAGGCAATGGCATTTTTAATGATAAATTGTATGAAATTTATACAAAACTCAGATTATTTAAACCTCACGAAGTAAGTCAAATGGGCTTCGATTTGCATTATGATACGATTTAGCGGTATTAATATTTTATTTTATTTATTAGGGACAAAAAACAGTTACATATATTACAGTGTACCATAAAAGTCCTTACTAAATTAACAAACATGTAACCCACACCATTGTCCACAAGTTAACAAATGAATAAAAGGAAGGTTAGAAACAGACTAAGATAATTTAAATTAAAATTAAATCATAATTAATAAAAAAAGGAAAATCTGCGACAGGTTAAGTACTGGTAACTTAATATTTCTCAGAGAAAAGCCTGAATACTTTTGCTTTAAAATTATGGCAGGAAAGTGAGAATATGTCTAGTTCCATAAAATGTGAATTATATAATACGTTTCCACAAGGCGACAAAGAGGTGCACGTATACCAGCGTTAGACCTACAGGAGTCTGCATGAAATAAACGAGGTACACGCACTCCTCGCTGGATAACAGTTCTGGGTACAATGTAACTTTTATTAGACAAATCAATACAGTCAGACTTATTGTTACACAAGCCATGTTTTTTTTTTTTTTTTTTTTGGGGGGTGGGAAATCATCCTATGACTTCTTCCGCTCTAGGGTGGAGCGGAAGGGTGTGTCAGACTCTTACTGACTAAAACCCACCCCTGTTCCTCCCTGCCTCGAGTGCCCGGGGGCGAGGTAACTCTTTCGAATTTATCCTCCACCCCCGGGCAGGCACCGGCCGTGGCAGGCCCCTTCCTTTGGCTGACAACTCTTTGAGGCGCGCGTGGAACACTACGCGCCGTCGACTCTCGGGCCTGGTGCTGATCGGACGGCGAGTTACCCACTACTCGCCGTCCGCAGGCCCGGGTCTACGGTGGCCGGAGATCGTCTCGCGGCCCCTGGCGTCTCCTGCGGCGGTCGCGGCTGGGGGCGCTAGGGCGACTCGGCTGTTGCTGAGCCTCCCTAACGTGTGCCGCCTCCCTCTTCGCGAGCATTACTGCTTCGCAGAAGGAGGAGACGGCCTCCCATTCCCTCTCGCTCCGTACCATGGCCTGAACCAGGGCACGGCGCGAGAGGTCGCTGTCGCCTATCGCATCCACGAGGACACGGCGGTGCTCTGCCCAAGCGGGGCAAACCTCCACCGTATGCTCCACCGTGTCCTCTGGGCGATCCTCGCAGTGGAAACACTCAGGGGTCACCTCCGCCCTGATCCGACACAGGTACCTCCCGAAACAGCCGTGTCCGGTGAGCACCTGCGTCAGGCGGAAGGTGAGGGCGCCGTGACGCCTCTCCAGCCACTCCTCAAAGAGGGGCACTACCGCCTCGATGGTGGCGTGCCCAGCGCTGGGTTGCGACAGTCGCTCTCTCCATGTCACCATGAGATCCTGCCGGAGCTCGGTCCGCCGAGCCGCGAGTTGTCGTGGCAGCGGAGTTTCGCCCCGGCGTTTGGCCTCCTCGCGCCACTCGTACCGGTGCGCGAGGATTTTTGCCTCCAGATCCCACGGTGACAGTCCGGCAAGGAGGCTCGCCGCCTCACGGGAGATCGTGCGGTATCCGCGGATGATACGGATCGCCATGACCCTCTGGGACGCGTTCATCAGGCGAGCTGATCGCTGCCTCAACGAACGCGCCCACACCGGTGCCCCGTAGAGGGCCATGGACTGCACGATCCCCGCGTAGAGCCTCCGGCAGGAGGCGTTTGGCCCCCTCAGATTGGGTAGGAGCCGCTTCAAGGCGGCCTCGGCCCTGTCCAATCTGGGAGCCAAACGTCGAAAATGTTCGACGAAGTTCCACCGGCTGTCGAGGACGAGTCCCAGGTACTTCATCGTACCCTCGACGCCGATGCGAACCCCTCCTACCGTGATCTGGGAACCCGCAGGTGGCGCGTTCCGACGACCATGAAAACACATGGCCTCGGACTTGTGCAATGCCACCTCGAGTCCCAGCGGATCCTCTCTATGACTGTCGCAACCCCGCGTGTCATAAGTTCGGCCGCCGCCTCGTGCGACCTCCCCTGCGCTAAGACCAGCGTGTCGTCAGCGTAGCACACCACGCTGACGCCAGCGGGGAGGTCGGCGCGCAGCACCCAGTCATATCCGATGTTCCACAAGGGCGGCCCCAGGACCGATCCCTGTGGAACACCGCACGACATCTCTCGCCGGTTCCATACTCCCTGATGACCGGGGTAGATGACGGCTCTGTCCGTCAGATACGCCTCGACTACGCGACGGAGGTAGGGCGGCACCCGGTGATACCGGAGTGCCTCCACTATACAACTCCAGGGCAGGGTGTTGAAGGCATTGGCGATGTCCAGAGACACCGCCAAGACGACCCTACCCCGGGCCACTGCATCCCCCGTCGTGAGGGCTCTTACGCGCATGACTGCGTCCACCGTGGAGCGCCCCCTGCGGAAGCCGTACTGGCTCTCCGCCAGGTCCGGCCCCACCCGCACCAGCTGCCCGACGAGGCGGTCTGCAATTACTCTTTCAAAGAGCTTGCCCACCTCGTCGAGCAGCACAATGGGCCGGTAAGCGGACGGAGAGTCCGCAGGGCGCCCCACCTTCTTGATCAGGACCAGCTTCCCCGTCTTCCACCGACGTGGAAACTGGCCCCTCTCTAAGCATGCGCTTAAAAGCCCTCTGAGTCGAGGCCCGAGAGCCTCTTGCAAGGCCAGGACCCAGGCTTTCCCATGAAAGCCATCGGGTCCTAGGGCGGTGTTTTTGGCATTCAGCCTACGCACCGCCGCTCTCAGCTCTACCTCGGTCACCTCGGGAGCATCGTCGTCGTCGTCGTCCTGGTCCGCGTCAGATACCGCAGGAGACGGAGCCATAGGCGGAGGAGTATGTTCCCCTCGCGAGGGGAACAGAGCGCTCACCACGCCCTCCACGATCTGTGGCCGGAGACTCTGCGTCAGTGGGGGGGCCCATGGGCGGAGTTTCCCCCGCACCGCTAGATACGGGCGCCCCCATGGGTCTCTGTTCAGAGTCTCCAGCGACTCCTCGCGGGCCGATCTCTTGGCCCGCAAGATCTCCGTTCGGAGGGCGATCCTCGCAGCTCTGTACCCCTCGTATAGCTCCGCCTCGACGGCTTCCGTTTCCGGCGTGCGGTTACGGAGCCGTCTGCGGTACCTGGTGTACCGGCGTCGCGCGGCAATACACCCTTGGCGTAAAGCCGTAAGCGCCGGCGACCACCAGTACACCTGTCGCCGAGCAGAAGGCTGGACCCGGGGCATTGCCACGTCACATATCTCGGACATGGCCTCCTGGAACCACTCTGCCTCGTCGTCTATGTCGGCAGGCCTGTTCGGTGATGTCACCCAGGCCTGCACGATCGAGGCCTCCAGGAGTAGCTCCCGGTCCAGCTGCTTCAGCGACCAACGCGGACCGCTCGGGGTCTGTCGGGCCGGCGGCACGCTGGAGGTCTGGGCGGAAACGTCAAACCGGATGTACCGATGATCGGAAGACGTCTCCACCTCCTCCAGAACGCGCCAGTCAAGTACGCGCGGTGACAGAGCGGGGCTGGCGAACGAGAGGTCCACCACCGATTCGCCCTGCCACCGCACGCACGTGGGGACAGAACCCCGGTTCAGGACGACCAGGCCTGTCTCCAGAGCCCAGTCCTCCACCATCCTGCCCCTTGCGTCCGTGAACCGGGAACCCCAAGCCAAGTTCTTGGCATTGAAGTCCCCGAGAACGAGCGCAGGGAGGGAACGGTATCCGACGACGACGTCTCTCAACTCCGCGAGGGAATTGTGGAACTCGGCGAGAGTTCGGTTCGGGGAGAAGTACACCCCTACCACTACTATCTCCCCGAACCGTGCTGCCACGCAACCCCGACCCCTCTTGACCTCCTCGAGGGTCGGGGTACCGGCGGCGGCCGACGAAATGATGGTCACCGAGCCGTCCAGGTCCTCCACCCAGTCATCCCTGGGCGGGACATAGTACGGCTCGGGGACCACGGCGATGTTAATCGACCACTGCGCCATGCTCTGGAACAACAGGTCCTGAGCATCGGCGCAGTGGTTGATGTTCGCCTGGAGGAGGCGTAATGGGGCCGTTATTGGCATTCCATTACAGCCTCCTCCTCCCCAGCCCTCTGCGAGGGTCCAGCCACCGCGATGTTTGCGGTGGCGACGACGGCTGTGGGGGCAGCGTCGGCGGAAGCGGCGACGGCGGCGGTTGCGACGGTGGCGGTGGTGGTGGTGGTGGTGGAGGGCCTGCCCCTGGCCCTGGTCTTGGCGGGTGGGGCGCAGGTCCTGCTCCCAGCCCGGTGATCGGCCGGCTTGCCAGCTGCCGCACATGCTGCGCAGTGCGGCGCGGCCTCACAGGAGCCGGCCTTGTGACCGGGCCGACCACAGCGGAAGCAGCTGTTCCCTCTGTCCACCTCCGAGGTGCACCTCGCTGCCACGTGGTCGCCCACATGGCAGCGGAAGCACCTCAGAGGTCTGGGTTCCAGCAGCTTCACCTGCGCAGACACCCAGCCCACCAAGAGCCTTCGGCCCTTCCCAGTTATTAGGCTCGCCGCCGACACGGGGCAGCTCACCGTTACGGTGAGAAGCCCCGCGCGATCAGGACGGAGAGTGCCTACCCTCACCTGCTCGGCAGGGCACCCTCCAGTCCTGGCGACGGCGGCCTTCACCTCCGCCTCCGTCACAGAGTCGTCCAGGCCCATAATGCGCATGTCTGCGCTCTTGGTGGGCCTGGACACTCGAGCCTCGTCGACCAGCAACGCCCTGATTTTTTCGGCCAGGGCGTCAGCAGCTGGGCCGCTGGAGGCGCCGGGGACCTCCAGCATCCGGGCTCCGGTCTTGGTGACCTTCACCCGAACGCCGTCGGCACACCCCACCTCCTCGAGGTTCACCGCCGCCTTGGTTTTGGCGAGCACGCTGCGGTAGGTCACGCCCTTCTGGACCGCTTCCGGCTGCAGCGTTATAACCACAGCCGCGGACCTCGGGGCGCGGAGCCTGGCCGCAGCGGCCCGCTCCTTGCGCCGCTTCCGCCTCTCTCGGCGTTTGGCCGCCCTTTTGGCCTTTCCCGCCTTCTCTTTCTCCCCGGCCACTTGCCATTCGGCAGCCTCGGCCGGAGGAGGTTGGGAAGTCGGGGCAGGCTGTGACGGCCGTCTCGCCACCTGGGCTGGGGCCTTCGGGGCTTTCGCCGCCCGTGCAGCCGCCCCACCCGGTTTGGGCGGCGCCTTTGGCGCCTTCGGCGGGGCCGACCCCGCGGGTCTCAGCACAGACCCGCTGTCGGCCCGTCCCGCCGAACCCTGCTTGGGCGCAGCAGCCGCAGCGGCGGCAAATGAGCCCGGTAGCCGCTGGCCCAACGCCGGCTGACTCGCCGCCAGCGGGGGCCGCAGCACGATGCCCTCCAGCACGGAGAACCGCCTGTTGAAGGCAGCCAGCTCCTGCCGCACCAGATCGAGAACCTGGTTCTCCGCGGCGGGCAGGGGCTGACTCGGCCCGTGCTGGAGCTCATCCCGCGCGTCCCTCCGGGGGCCAGCTCCTCGTCGGAGCTCGGCCAGGTCTGCCCGGAGCCTCTGGTTCTCCTTCACCAGGTGCTCCGTAGTGGCGGTCAGGCGGGCGACCTCCGTCCGCAATTTGGACGTCTCGTCCGCAGACGGAGGCCCGCCGTAGCTCGCCTCCGCCGCCGCCACAATGGAGGCCGTGGCCGCGGATGTGGCCCTGCTCCTGGAAGAGGCAAGCCTCTTGTGGACCACATCCTTGATCGCGTTCGCCACGACCCCCGCAAGCCTGTCCGCTCGCTCCGACTTGGAGCTGACAGAGAACGCCGATAGACCGCTTGAGGACCCCGAGACCGATACCCGGGGACCCCCAGCGGCGGAGCGGCGCTCCTCCTCCTTGGCGAGCCTCAGGGCTCGCCTGCCAATCTTCGAGCCTTTGGATGGCCTCCCCGCCCCCCTACCCCTCGTGCTGGTGGGAACCTTGGGAGGCGGCGCCATCACCTCAGCGTCAGAGGACGACTCACGGCCGTCCCCTGCCTTGGAACGCTTCTGGTTCCGGAAGAACCGCGAGCCCTGACTCACGGCGCTTCCGGAAGCGCTCCCCTCCTCACGCTCCAGGCTCCTAAAGGAGCTCAGAGCGGCGAGTAGTGGTGCTGCGTCGGTCACCGACGCCGCACCACTCTCCGCCTCCTTGCCGACTTCGTTTTGGCTTGTTTCGCCCGACCGCGGCTTGTCGGGCGTCTTGAAGCTGAAGGAGATCATCTCCTGAAATGTAGGAGATGATCTCGAGCCTCCTCGGCTCTTGTTGTCGGGATTGTCCCCGACAAATGGATCCAGGTCGTCGGTGGTTATCTGAAGACTCGAGCCGCCCCCCCCAGTATACGAATGGGGGCGTGACTGGGTAGTTAAATTTACTGTTGTCTTATCCATGTTTGTGTTTTCCTTTAAATGATAAATGATAAAATGATAAATGAATGATAAATGATAAATGATAAATGATGTTTATTCAGTAAATAGGTTACAAGGAACACTTTTACACGTCAATGTTTTTTTGTCAGTTTAAGCTAGATGAGGCCGGTGTTTCCTAGCTGACTACCCTGAGAAGAAACACCGAAACAAACTCAGAGGTCAAAGTCTCTTTTAGTGTTCAAATCCATACAATGTGGACTGGTTAGATCCTATGAGAACCATGTACGTTTATGTCTGGGATGAGCTTTATGAAGAAAGCAACACACGAATTCGAGTGGACCTGTCCAGACAGTGCAAGCATTTGTCAGTCATCGCGAAGCTCAACTCAGAACTCTGAGGTGCTCAACGAACCGACGAACAATACCAAAGTAAGGACATTTGAGTAGGCCGCAAAAAATACTCAAACTGCCAGACAATCATAAAATCTACATGAATATAACGACATATATAGTTCTCGCATTCACATTATTCTATATGAGGACCATGCAGCTTAATGTCTGTAGTGGTCTTTTGAAGAAAGAACCAAACATATTTGAGTGGACCTGTCCAGTCAGTGCAAGCATTTGTCAATAGTCGAAAAGCTCAACTTAAAAACCACTAAGGAGCTCAATGACATGACGAACAATACCAAAGAAAAGACATTTGGGTAGGCCGCAAAAGTACTCAAACTGTCAGACAACGTTGAAAATTACTGTAAAAAGGAGGAGAAAATAATAATAATAACCCACATAGTCCTCACATTTACAATAATTAAGTAATCAAAAAAAAATAAAAATATAATACTTTACAAAGTAAATATTTGTGTCAAACAAAATAGTAATCATAATATGTCAATCAAAAAATAAAAATAAATATAATACTTAACAAAGTATTCAAGTCAAAAAAAAAAATAATAATTATAAAATGTCAATAAAAAAATAAAATAAAAAATATAATACAATACTATACAAGTATTCATGTCAAAAACGAATATTAAAAAAAAAATCTATATATATAATTTTTTTTTTTATCAGTAAGTAGTACATATGAAAACAATGGCTCATGTATATCATTGAAGCAGCTCAATCCCACGCCTTTTTGTCCTCAAGAAAGTCATTAATTGTGTAAAAAGCTTTCTGGCATAGCTTACGTTTAATAAATGATTTAAATTTATTTATGCTTAGTTCTTGAATTTGGCTAGGAAGTTTATTATAGAAACGTATACATTGACATCTAAACGAACCACCTATTTTTTTCTTGAGCCTGGTTTTTGGTACAATAAATTTGTGTTTGTTCCTAGTATTTATGCTATGAATATCACTGTATCTTTTAAACAGATTAATATTTTTATGTGCATACATGAGATTCTCATAAATATATTGAGAGGGAACAGTCATAATATTAATCTCTTTAAATTTGTCTCTGAGGGAGTGTCTGGGACTTAATTTATAAATTGCACGAATAGCCCTTTTCTGTAAAACAAAAATTGTCTGAATATCGGCGGCATTTCCCCACAACAGAATGCCGTACGACATCACACTATGAAAATAACTAAAGTATACTAAACGAGCTGTCTCTAAATCAGTTAAACCACGAATTTTCCTTACGGCGTATGCTGCAGAGCTAAGTTTTTTGGACAGTTTATCTATATGGGGGCTCCACTGAAGCTGCGCATCCAAAGTTAATCCTAAGAACACTGTGGAATCCTCGGGTTTCAACTCTTCACCCTTTATTGACACACTAGTGTTCACTTGTATTACATTGGGTAATGTGAACTTTATGCATTTTGTTTTTTTCTCGTTAAGGAGAAGATTATTGACATTAAACCAGTTAACTACAGTTGAAAGAGCATTATTTACATTATCAACAACCACCTGCTGACGTTTTCTTTGGAGGGTGTGGTCCCTGTCTCCTCCTCTCAACCTCCCTATCTTTCCTCTAACATTTCGTATAAACCGCATTCACTCTCTCTCATTCACTCACTCACTCACACACTCTGCCCCCCCTGTTTCGGCGCCACTCTCACAGTCGCATCTGATGAACAGATGCGTACCAGAGAGCAGCGACGAAGTTCCCCCAGGTTCCATGCCGTTGGGAGGCTCGAACAGCTTGCTCAAGTCTCCCAACGGCGCAGCCCTCTTGTGAGGCGCTAGCATCCGGACATCCCTCCAGTACGCATCCCATAGCCACGCCTCCAAGCTGGGATTGGGTGGAGGTCGCATCCACTGGCAGTCGACGATGATCGACTGACAATGGACGCGACCCCCGGTGTGTTCCTCTTAGTCGGGCCTCTCCCCTGGAGCCTTCCGGCACAAGTTAGTCACTCATGCCGGAAGTCCCCAGGATCATGGAGACCCATAAGCCCCACCACGACGGCAACGTAGAAACACTCGGTGGGGACACAAGCCATGTAACATCATAACTACAAGAAGCAAATGCTTGGACTCAAAACACTGTATCTTTTTAACAGCTGTACGTAAGGGGATTTTTAAGTCATAGCGCGTAGAAAGTTTTTGTGAACCATTGCCAATCTAGTGCTGTACTTCTCGTATAAAGGATTCCAAATGTGGTATATTTATATTTACCTGAACAACAACATTTTTAGCACAAACACCACATAATTTAAACGTCAGTGACAGACACATTATCAACCCAAAATCAAATTGCTGTATCACTGTCGACGGTCATCTGAATACAAGATGACTGGTGTAACTAAGGACATAGTACTTTTTTTTTGTATATGTGAGCCCAATTATTTATGGATGGCCTAAAAATCGCGACCTACCTGATCTCCGCCGCCTGTAGACATCTAATTTCAATAACAGAGGCAGCTCAGACGGGTTGGGTTTTTTCTTTTTGTTATTTCAGTGTACCGTGCGTGTTTCGTGTACTGTTGCTGAATAAATTTTATTCTTTCTTTTTTTCTTTGTGTGTTGTTGTGCGTGTAAGTTGGTGTAGTGAGTGTTCACTACACCAACTTACACACACCACATACGTCACAACACACCTACACGACACACTCACACCTTTTAATTTTTTTTTCTTTTATGTTTTTAATTACTTCCTCCTTTTGTTACCCAATAGCTTATTCCAACACACATCGGCTATCAACGCACTGACACATTTTAAACGAAAGGCCCTGTGTCCTGTGATACAGTTTTTTAACTAGTACAGGATACAGGTGATCTTTTCCACTAACATTAATTACCTACTGTATTGTATTGCATAGTTTTTGCTTATCTCTAACTGGTGGAAAAAGAATCTGTAACACTTTTTTTGGAACAATAACACTTATTTTTACTTTACACACATATCAATTATCATTTTAAATATTTCTAACAAAGCATACAAAAAAAAAACATTTCAAATTATAAAAAAATAGTAGTCCGCCGGTGTCGGGAGCAGAGTCTCAGCTACCGGTGGTTAGGGCTCCAGAGACAGGAACCTCCTCACAATGCGAGCCGTATCGAGGAGTACTGCCTTCTGTATCAGGCCCTTGATCCAACCGCGCAACGATAACTTCGACAGGTGGTCGTCGAGGCTTTTGGCAATCAGGCCGTTGGCGGTAACGACTATCGGCACAATGACAGCCGAGTCCACATTCCACATATCAACAACCTTATGTGCTAAGTCAAGATATTTGATGATTTTTTTATTAATTATTAAATACACCGGCATCCATATCCTTCAAGTCGGAATAAAAACTCTGCTCGACTGTAGAAATTAGTACGGTGGTCGTTCTTCTCCAGACAAGGTCTATCATAAAGAAATGTATAATTTACTTACTTCCCTGTATAAGCATGTCTCTGTAGAGAGCAGTGCTGATCATTGGACTACCACTTGACTGCTCTCTACAGAGACAAACTCAGCTCCATCATTACTACTATTACTATTATACGTTCCTGATATAGGTACGTATCGTAGTTTGTAGATTCGAACCCAGACTGACAGTTTACTTTGTTTAATTTTGAAATAAATTATACAAAGTCAAGTCACTACTGCTCTCAAAACGATGAAAGAAAACATTGCCAGGAGACGGTATGTCCTTTTTTTTTCGTTAAGTGATGCAGATGGGGTTTCTGGAGAAAGTTGGCTTGAAAATCAGCAGAACCAAAACTGAATACATGTTCTGCGATTTCGGCGGTCTCTCCAGTTCTGAAGCTGTAGTGCTAGATGGCGCGGTTCTCCCAGTCTGCTCCGATTTTCGGTATCTCGGTTCACTCGTGCAAAGCGATGGCTAAATAGATCGGACTGTTAAGCACAGAATTAACACTGGATGGATGAAATGGCGGCAGGTCACCGGGACTATCTGTGACTCCCGCATTCCCCTAAAACTTAAGGGGAAGATTTATAAAACAATGGTCAGACCTGCTGTCTTGTATGGTTCAGAATGTTGGGCCACAAAAGGGATGAATGAAAAGCAATTGCATGTAGCTGAGATGAGAATGCTAAGAGCGATGTGTGGTGTTACGCGCATGGATAGAATTAGGAATGAGTATATAAGAGGAAGTCTGAAAGTGGCACCGCTGACTGAAAAGTTGTGTGGAAATCGGTTGTCGTGGTATGGGCATGTGATGCGGAGGAATGAAGAAAATGTCGTGAGGAAAGTCTTGTGTATGGATGTGGATGGCTATAAGAGTAGGGGAAGGCCAAAGAAACGATGGTTGGACTGTGTGAAAGAGGATATGGTTAAAAAAGGGGTGACTACAGAGATGACGACTAATAGAGGAGTATGGAAGAAAAAGACATGTTGCGCCGACCCCAAATAAATTGGGATAAGGGCAGGAGAATGATGATGCAGATGGGGTTTCGCCGTGTTAGGCGTTGAGGCGGTTACCTCCTCGACGCCTTCTTCTTGGAGTGGGATCAGCCCTCTCACGATCCCAGGAGACGGTATGTCCTAAAACCAAAAATTTTAAGACAAGTGACCATCCATCGATGCACACCAGATCAGCGTGGTGTATTTATGATCCACTTCCTTCCACAAAGAGGAGACCTGTGTCCCAGCAGTGGGAACGTTGTAGTCTCATCATGTATTGTGTCCCCCGTTTAACCAGCCATACTGTACAATGTAAACAGATTGTAACATTTTATCTGGCTACATGCAATGCCAGTCACAGACAAGCTACCTCTTTTGTTCACACACTCGATTAAACACGAAATGAAAACCCGATTTAATTATAACATGATATGGGAACCTTTTCGTCGCGTGTTTGCATAAAATCGTTATGGAAATAGGGACTGGATTTGCATATTTTTTGTTTTATTCACATAGGTCCTGTCGTATGCTAAGTGTTAAGTCATCAGTTGAAAGAAGAATGCCAATTTTTTACCGTACAATGTTTAGAAATGAAAAATATCTTAAATTCAGGTAATTGAATTGTTTATTAATTATGATTATCACAATCTTAAAAGAAAAGCAGGAAATAAATATTTTTAAATTTTTCTATATGATTATTCTACGTCAAGGGCAAACGTATTACCGTGTTTTGAACGCATCTCAAATATCTTTTATGACAATGTTCCATTTTACACTACTTAATTTTATTCAACTCTTTTTTTTGAGTTTTATACATTATTGTACGTTTTATTTAATCAGTAAGTATTTGTTTATAAGCTTTGTATTACACAAGATTAACCGCTTAGGATCCGCGGAAAAACCCGGGTTGTCAGCCGATCACGCTTTTTTTTTCACTTATTTTTTTTTCACTTATTTTTTTTTTTTGTTTTCAAACTCACAGTTGAGTTTCGGATCCTAAGAGGTTAATTTTTTTTCCAAGCAAACGTTAATTAAAAATGAAACATAATAATTAGGTAATTAAATTAATCATGCAATAAGTAATTGAATTCGCACGACTGAAACGGATTTTTTTGACATTTGACAGTTCTTCACTCACTTCATAGTGACAATCATCGAGAGTCTAAGCTGTGACTTAAAGTTGGTTTCAAAGAATTCACAAAGCAAAACAGATATTTTAGACCAAGACACTTTCCACGTCTGTTGGTTTCTCTGCTAACTCCTAAACCAATCAAAAGATTTTAATGTGGTTTTCTGACAGAAAGAGAAATAAATGAGGCAGGTTTTTGTGTATAATTTGTAGTTATGTGGAGCTGGGGCGGGCAGTGGTGGCTGACACTCATCTCTTTGAGGCGCGCTTGGAACACTACGCGCCGTCAACTCACGGGCCTGTTGCTGATCGGACGGCGAGCTACCCACTGGTCGCCGTCCGCAGGCCCGGGTCTACGGTGGCCGGAGATCGTCTCGCGACGTCCTACGCCCAGTACCTTTCCTTCTTTTTTTTCTGCGTTGGTAGCGGCCGGGGCCGTGAGGGCCACTCCGTTGAGCTTCCCTCACGCGTCCCGCCTCCGTCTTCGCGAGCATTACTGCTTCGCAGAAGGCGGAGACTTGCCTCCCATTCCCTCTCGCTTCGAACCTTGGCCTGAACCAAGGCCGGGCGCGAGAGGTCGCCGCCACTAATCGCATCCACGAGGACACGGTGGTGCTCCGCCCAAGCGTGGCAGACCTCCACCGTATGCTCCACTCCTCAAAGAGGGGCACTACCGCCGCGATGGTGGCGTGCCCAGCGCTGGCCCACTCTAGGGTGGAGCAGGAGAGCATGTCAGACTCTTACTGACTAAAACCCACCCCTGTTCCTTCCCTGCTCTGAGTGCCCAGGCGCGCGGTAACTCGGTTTCGAATTTATACACGACCGCTAGGCAGAAAAGGAACCTCCTAAGGACACCTCTTACGTGGTCGATCGCAAAACTATCTAGCACAAAATTGAAGTATCTATTAAAGCTATTATTGATTCAGGAAGGCCAAACATCGCTGGTAATGAGGTGACAGAGTGCGAATACAATTTTAATGGCGACCCTCATTGCCATAATGTTTTACTTTCTAGCCGCAATCAATATTGTGAGCTATGGCCGAATTAATTGGTTCTCATTAATTTTATTAATGTAATTTATTTTTTATTTTTAACAATATATTCTCGCGTTTGACTACTATATTACCTGAACCTATGTGGGGCGGGAAATCATCCAATGACATCTCCCGCTCTAGGGTGGAGCTGAGGGCGTGTCAGACTCTTACTGACTAAAACCCACCCCTGTTCCTTCCCTGCCCGAGTGTCCAGGGGTGTGGTAACTCAAGTTGATAATTTATCCGCTACCCCTAGTCATGCAGGCACCGGCCACGATGGGCCCCGATAGTGGTGGCTGACAATCATCTCTTTGAGCGCGCGTCACTACGCGCCGTCGACTCACGGGCCTGGTGCTGATCGGACGGCGAGCTACCCACTGCTCGCCATCCGCAGGCCCGGGTCTACGTGACCGGAGATCGTCTCGCGACGTGCTACGAAGTTGTCGACGTTGGAGCACATTTGCCTTGAAGCAACCAGTAGCTATCAAGAACCTACCCAGGGGTCATGGATAAATTCGAAACAGAGTTACCGCGCCCCTGTGCACTCAGGGTAGGGAAGGAACAGGGGTAAGGAGAAGTCATAGGATGATATCCCTCCTCAAAAAAAATAGGTATCAAAAATACAGACTTCCACTCCTTAGCTGTGACACTGTGACCTACAGTGTTCCCAAAACGTTTTATGCGTATGGGTGGTATGCCCACTATGTACCACTAGGCGTACGCTGGACGTAATTAGACTATTCAATTCCAGCGCTCACTCCCCGAATTGTAACCGAACCGAAAACTCACAGGCTACAAGACGGCGTCGATGGTCATAACTTTGGAGTTTTTATAAGGGCTGACATAATATAGCCAGATAGGTACTATTTAATTCCACCATCATTATAGAGACTTTCTATGAGCTAACCTCTAAAACATCGCTAAAGGGCCTTTTTTGTGGTCGATCGCCAAACTCTCTTTAAACAAAATTGAAGTATCTATTAAAACCATTATTGAATCAGGAAGGCCGAACATCGCTGGTAATGAGGTGACAGGGAATGAACACACTTTTAATGGCGACCCTCATTTCCATAATGTTTTACAGTTTAACGGCTATGAATATTGTGAGCTGTGATCTAATGAATTGGTTTTCATTAATTTTATTAATCGAATTTGTGTTCGTTAAAGAGATTAGAAAATAATTCCTATATTTAGATGATACAGGCTTTACCCGCGACTATAGAAACCATGTTTTTTTCTGTTATAAAATGTTTCTTATGGCATGCGACGATAGTGTGTGTGAACAGTGGAAAAAGAAAACAGTGGCCGAATTAATTGCTTTTCATTAATTTGAATAGAAAAAAGTGAAAAATAAAAACTTTTTTACAAAAAAATAGAACCGACTTCCAAAAAAAGTGCAAAATAACTTTAATTTCGGAAGTCGGTGTTCCTGTTTTGTGTCTGTGTTTTTTGACACCGACTTCCGAAATAAAAGTTATTTTGCACTTTTTTTGGAAGTCGGTTCTATTTTTTTTTTAAAAGTTATTATTTTTCGCTTTTTAGTTGTGGTTCCCCATTAAACTGTGTTAACAATTCATAGACATACGATAGCAGCAATCGCGGTTGATTTGCTGTCAATTTTTGAAGAGTTCCGTTGTCTGTCTCCGAAACTCATAATCAGATCTTTTTTAAATTTAAATGGGACCATTTCGGAATAAACCCCTTTCGAACAAAAAAAGAATTTTGCAAATCCGTCAATATATGACGGAGTTATGCCCGAACATACATAAAAAAAAAAATAAAAAAAAATACAAACATCCAAGTTGATAACCTCCTCCTTTTTCGAAGTCGGTTAAAAAACAGTTCTTCTGCTTGTTGCCTACCTACCTATTTGTTCCTTACCTAGAGTGTAAAGACTTTTTTAACACTTTCTTTACTAATCTTTTTCCCCGTGATTTAGCTCAAGTAGCCTGTCTCACAACAGCAATGTATGTTTATCAAACAGCGATTGTACAGCTTTCCATAAATCTTCTTTTATCTCTTAATAATATTATTCAAAAACACAATAGCAAAAATATATATATTTTAACTAAAAAAAAAATATTATTAAGCTGTGAGACGTCCACTGCCTTCCCCAAGCTTCACTCATTCAATGAACACACAATCAACTCGGTATAGGTAGATATGATCACATCTAAATGAATAGATCTGTATTCCTGTCTACCCGTATGGGGAATATTCCAATAACTCATTTTTTTTTTGTTTAACCTGGTGATAGACTACCTCACTAGCGATTTATCGCCCCAATTGCCATGGACTATGCTATACGCTGATGACATTTTTCTTATCACTGACAACCTACGACATGCAGGGTCCTAAATACGTGGAACAATCCCTGCAACGGTCTGAGGGTTAACAGAAGCAAAACCGCATACCAAAAATGTTTCTTCAGTGGAGACTCGACATTTGTGACTATCTACATTGGGTCGACTCCCATTCCCATAGTAGACAAATTCAAATATCTCCGCACCATACTCACTACAGACGCTATCGTCGACACGGATGTAACTCACAGTGTTGTGGGGATTATGTGGTACAAAACGCTCTGCGCTTGCATAAGCATAACCTGCCTTTTAATGTCCCCACTGTTGGGGCACAGGCCAACTCTCTGTGAGAGGGTGTGGTCCGTAATCTACTACACGAGTCTAATGTGGGTTGGTGGATGACACATGCCTTCGATGTTTTTGGTTCTAGGACATGCCGGTTTTCTGCGAATACGGGACATGATGTATTCCTTCACCGAACAAGAATAAAAAAGAGTTAGAGCTTGGTGATCCAATATAGAGAGAGACCTCAAGCAAGCCCAGAACTGACAGCCCAAAACAGAACCACTTGGTGCAAGAAAGTGAGGAGTCCTGACCCTAAAATAATGGGACTAGGGAAGGAAGACAAAGAAATCTAATCCAGACAAACTTAAATTTGAGATTCCGTCAATAGTAGGTAATAATAGCTATAGACCGAAGAACGAACCTAGTACATAAGAATAAGCTTTAGATGCTATAGAATCCAATTTTATCTACAAAAAAAAATCGAATAAAACCGAACCCAATTTAGTTGCCTAAAGTCAACTCGTACAGAGTTGGCAATAGTAAGCAATTTGTAAAGATGTTTGAGAAAATTGTAATTTTCTGGAATATGTGAGAGCTTGTTACTTTGAACCATGTAAACGATTTCAGAGTCTTATAACAGCCATTCTTGAAAGCTGATTACTGCAATGATGTGGGTAAAGTTACCTATTATTGCCCATGTGTAATTTTAAAACACTTTTTTCATATCGTGGTTTACTGGTAACTTAAAGCTAAGTTTTATAATAATGAAATGTAGTTGTTCTAATTTAAAAGGAAGCTTTATTCAACAAGTAAATTAGGTTAATATTGTCTAAATACGTCATCTTCCCAAAATGCGTCACCCATTATGTCTTATCCCTAATGAAAATCTCAAGAAACAACAATAAACACGGATGACAATAGTCAGTCTCACCCTATTTTTGGTACAACAGATATTTGAGTAAAGAGATGCGGACTCAAGCTACTTATTCTGATACGTGTAATTTTCGAATAAAACGTGTTTATGCACGATTTCAGATCGAGTATAGATAAAAGTTCTTTTATTGTCGAATTTATTGGGCTTTGAAAGCCGTTTAATGTTAAAGAAGTCATTCTCCTATTACCTGGTTATATTGTAAGTTATTGGTATCTTTTTGCAGGAAAGGGTTTCTTCTTCTGTGAAAGTAAGTTAGTTTTGATATTTCCCTATAAACGTAAGTGAGCGTTCCTTCGTAAGTAGAGGGAATCGTTTCGTGAAAGAACGTGACTT
Organism: Polia nebulosa; assembly: GCA_951329385.1. Classification (NCBI taxonomy): domain Eukaryota; kingdom Metazoa; phylum Arthropoda; class Insecta; order Lepidoptera; family Noctuidae; genus Polia; species Polia nebulosa. Next base: position 15,028,987 of record OX589610.1, on the reverse strand, counting down.
GTTTAGATCGATTATATTTAAGAGACTTAGACTGTTTCTTTTACTCCCTGATGTACTTTGTGTTTTTGAGGATTCTGTACCCAAAGGGTCCAAACGGAGCCCTATTCCTGTCACTCACGTGTCCGTCTGTTTGCCTGTCACAAAATTTTGTTCTGAAGAATTTTTTAACTTCCGATTGAACTACCAACTTGTTTGGTATAATTTTTTTATTAAGTACGTATATTTTACTATCAAATACCAGATAGATACTTTGGATAAGAAACATTCTGAGACCGTGACGTTGTATTCTTTAATATTTATTTTTTATGCTATGCTTTTTTTTGTGGGGGTGGTAAATCATGCAATGACTTCTCCCGCTCTGGGTGGAGCGGGAGGGCGTGTCAGACTCTTACTGACTAAAACCCACCCCTGTTCCTTCCCTGACTGAGTGCTCAGGGGTGCGGTAACTCATTTTCAGAATTTATCCGCTACCCCTAGGCATGCAGGCACCGACCACGATGGGCCCCGTCAGTGGTGGCTGACACTAATCTCTTTCGGGCGCGCGTGGAACACTACGCGCCGTCGACTCACGGGCCTGGTGCTGATCGGACGGCGAGCTACCCACTGCTCGCCGTCCGCAGGCCGGTTCTATGCTATGCTACGATTTTTCATTCAATGAGGGCGCCACGTGACCGGTAGTAGGGCCTTAAGTCGCATTGAGCGATTTTTACTAGGAACAACACTTAGGGGTTCATGTTGTGCCAGGCTATGAGCACACAATGTGGACTCCTGGTATGTAGCACAGCCGTCAAAGCATAGTTTACCGATTACAAATCAAGTGCACACAGATTGTTCGTATTAACCGCATCGGTTTACCGCATCAGCACAAGGGCATTAGCATGATTGCCTGGATTAACGCGTTTGTAGGACGTATTATAATAATTATTATTTGGTGGTTTAAGGTTTACATTTGCCTATTGCAATGAACATAATAATACAGCTTTGACTTTGAATGAATCCGGAGGAGCTCGTGGCTAAAGTAATAACAACTGCACGTGTCGATCCATCAGGTTAAGCTACACTTGCCGGGGTTGGTCCATGGATGGGTGAACGATGACCATCTTTACACACCGCAACTCCTCCGTGCCTCGGAAAGCACGTTAAGCCATTGGTCCCGGCTGTCAATCGTGACAGTTTACCAAGTGGTAACCAGTCTTACCAAGGGGTATCGTATTACCCAGTTACTGGGTTGTGGAGGTCAGATAGGTAGTCGCTCCACGTTAAAAAATGGTATTCAGCTGCATCTGGTTAGACTGGAAGCCGACCCCAAGATAGTTAGGAAAAGGCTAGGCCGATTTTTGGCTTTGAGAGAATCCATACGAGTACGTACTTACGAGTATTTATAGTGTCCATACTTTTGTGCTTATATGTTATAAATGCAAAATTATTTCTGTCTGTCTGTCTGTCTGTTTATTACCTCTTCTAGTCCTAGTGGATGAATGGATTTGGATGAATCTAGGCACAGGTAGACCATGCCCTGGATATGGGCGTATAATACCTACTTTTTATACCGAGGATATGTTCCCTTAGTCGACTTTTTCTAGTTTATGCTATAATTTTATAATGCAAAAGAAACTATATCTGTTTGTTAGCTTCCCATGTCTTTGGGTCTGAACTGGATTTGGATATTTTTTATTTTAAGAAAAGAAAAATTGACACACGGGTAGACCATGTCCGTTGCTAACTAACAAAGCGAGTTAAATATGAAAAAATCATGATACATAATTTAAACAATTTGTTAGGCCTAAAACTGCGTTGAGCGGGCACCCGCGCGGTTTCATACAAAAGTGCTCCGTCGCGGGGACCTGCGCGGGCGTCCGTCACGGGGAGGCGCGCCCCGCATCCACGCAACGGGCGGCATCCGTGCGACGGAACCCGTCGCGGGGGCACGCGCGTGGCCCGCTAGCGGTAACACGCACGGGCTTGTTCAGTCAATAACGCTAGGTGATACGGGTCGCACGCACGCTCGGAGAAAATCAAGGACAATGTCTTTCGATACAGAAAGGGTAATTGTGGAAGTGCAATGTCACCCTGCCATATGGGACCAGGCGAATGAACTGTATAAAGACCGAGATGCACGAACAGCGGCATGGGTAGAAATTTGCAAAGAATTGTTTGAAAATTTTGAAAATTTCAGCGAGGCGGAAAAAAAAACAACAGGTAAACTTTTTTACTATTATATTTTCGGTAAGTAGGCACTTACATACTATTTGTGTTCTCAATGTGTATAATAAATCTCCGGGTAGGTATTGATACTTAATATAAAAGGTTACTTTAGACTAAGCTAGAATTTATTAATTATTATTGTGTGTCTACTAATATACCTAAAGTAAAGGATGGATGAACAAGTGTGCCTTTACTTCATACAGTGGGGTTCGAGGACGTCTCAAAAAATACTACGATCTTGCCACGACACCTTACCATCTGTGACGAAATAATCAGCAAATTTTTCGCGTATTGTATACGCATCTCTTTGGGTGTTCCCAAACCCATGGTCGACGTCACGAATATGGCGTGGTGTAATGACAACATCGTCGACATTATTGTCGACATCGTCGTCATATTATCTTGCATCGATCTAATAAAATTATGCAGAATACATATCGCTTTAACAAAACAAATGGCGTTCTCTTTTGAAACGTTTAAAGGACGATGAAATATTCGAAATTTATTAGCCATGATACCAAAAGTTGATTCAATATAACGTCGCGCTCTTGTTAACCTATAATTAAATATTTTTTTCTTATAGTCCAAATTGAGAGCTCGAGCATATGGCCGCATGACATAGCTAGACAACCCAAAGGCTTCATCTCCTACAATAACGTAGGGTATTGGTACGGTTGCTGCAGTGTTGGTTGCTTTATTGTTGTGTATCACGGGAACGCTTTAGCAGGAGGTATATCCAATAAGTTATCATTCATTTGTTGGAACAAGCGGCTTTGGGTGAAAATTGCAGAATCAGATTCTTTACCCTGTACCCCCACATTTATGTAGGTAAACTTATAATTTTCGTTACACATTGAAAGTAGGACAATGGAATAATAATGCTTATAATTGTAGTAAAGTGAACCGCTGTGAGGAGGTCTTATAATACGTATATGTTTCCCGTCTATTGCACCTATACAGTTGGGAAAATTAGCTTGCGTCAAAAAACCATCTGCTATCTCTTCCCATCGCGCACGTGAAAACGATGGCATGCAGTCTTCCTTCAACCTTTCATTTATAATTTGACAGGCTTCTTTCACTATTTTTCTGATTGTGGTTATTCCTGCCTGATACGCCAGATGTAGGTCCACGAAAGTATGTGCGCTTGTGACGTACCTGTATTTTTTTTTTTTTTTATTGTTTCAGTCACAAAAGTGCAATCACGATGGAAAACTGCAAGGGACACATATATGAAAGTGAAAGCAAGTAAGAAAAACTGAAATCAGGTTCTGATGCTAAAACAGGAAAGAAATACATTTTTTTTGAAATGTTAACCGTTTTAGATTCGAACTCAAGTAATGAAGCAGATGAATCTATAGAAAACCAGAGTGAAGATCAAGACTCATCAACAAATGCAATAAATTATAATAACATCTCAGTACCCAGCACCAGTACCGGAAATTCAAATCTTGACCGTACAAATATTAATTCAGAGCCAGAATCATCACGAAAACATAAACGCCAATCATCACCAACTCCTTTTGAAAAAGAATTGTTGCAATGTGTAAAACAAAACAATGTTGATACTACTGACGAAGACTTGAATTTTTTTAAATCTTTGATACCAACCGTCAAAAAACTTACCTAACACATCATCATCATTCTCCTGCCCTTATCCCAATTTATTTGGGGTCGGCGCAACATGTCTTTTTCTTCCATACTCCTCTATTAGTCGTCATCTCTGTAGTCACCCCCTTTTTACCCATATCCTCTTTCACACAGTCCAACCATCGTTTCTTTGGCCTTCCCCTACTCTTATAGCCATCCACATCCATACACAAGACTTTCCTCACGACATTTTCTTCATTCCTCCGCATCACATGCCCATACCACGACAACCGATTTCCACACAATTTTTCAGTCAGCGGTGCCACTTTCAGACTTCCTCTTATATACTCATTCCTAATCCTATCCATGCGCGTAACACCACACATCGCTCTTAGCATTCTCATCTCAGCTACATGCAATTGCTTTTCATTCATCCCTTTTGTGGCCCAACATTCTGAAACATACAAGACAGCAGGTCTGACCATTGTTTTATAAATCTTCCCCTTAAGTTTTAGGGGCATGCGGGAGTCACAGATAGTCCCGGTGACCTGCCGCCATTTCATCCATCCAGTGTTAATTCTGTGCTTAACAGTCCGATCTATTTCACCATCGCTTTGCACGAGTGAACCGAGATACCGAAAATCGGAGCAGACTGGGAGAAGCGCGCCATCTAGCACTACAGCTTCAGAACTGGAGAGACCGCCGAAATCGCAGAACATGTATTCAGTTTTGGTTCTGCTGATTTTCAAGCCAACTTTCTCCAGCTTCTGTTGCCACTTCTCCAATCTGCTCTGGATCTCAGGTCCATCTTCACCGACCAGAACAATGTCGTCGGCAAACAGCATGCACCAGGGTGCCTCTTCCTGTATTTCCGACGTAAGAGCGTCCATAATCAACAGGAAGAGGTAAGGACTTAAAGCCGACCCTTGATGCAAGCCTACAGCCACACTGAACTCATCGGTGTTGCCAGCAGCCGACCGGACGTAGGTACTAGATTGTCTGTACATAGCACGAATCAACTCAACATACTTCCCAGGCAAACCTTTCTCTTTCAAGGCCCACCACAACACATCCCGAGGTACCCTATCATACGCTTTCTCAAGATCAATGAACACCATGTGCAAGTTCTTGTGCACACGTCTGTACTTCTCGCACAATTGACGGAGAGCGAAGGTGGCGTCCATTGTCCCTCGACCTGGCATAAACCCAAACTGGTTCGGGGTAATCTCACTCTCCTCTCGCAATCTTTCCTCTATCACTTTCTCCCATACTTTCATAGTATGTGACATGAGCTTTATCCCTCGATAGTTGTTGCAGTCCTGTACATCCCCTTTATTCTTGAAGATGGGCACTAGCGAACTATTGCACCATTCTTGTGGGATCACTTCTTCATACAACAACTTATTGAAGAATAAAGTCAGCCACATACACCCATCCTCTTTTAAACACTTCCATACTTCTACTGGTATGTCATCAGGGCCCATGGCCTTTCCATTTTTCATACATTGAACTGCCTTTCTTACTTCATCCATGCTAATTTCTCTCACCAAACCTATATTTACTTGTACCTCTTTGAGCACACCATTCCATTCATTCTCTTCGTTCATCAACTTTTCAAAATAAACCTTCCATCGCTCTTTTATTTCGTCATCTTTCGACAAGACTTTACCGAGTTCATCCTTCATACATTTTATGTGCATTATATCCCTCGTTCTCCTTTCTCTTAATTTTGTAATCCGGTAGAGCTCCTTCTGGCCTCTAGGGCTGTCCAATAAATCATATAACTTTTCCTGCGCCTTAGCCCTGGAAACTGCAACCGCCTTTTTTGCCTTCCTCTTCCATTCTTTATAAATTTCCTTTTTCTCTTCTTTCAAATTATCATTTCCGGTTTCTACATTCTGCCATACTTTGAACGAAATTTTCTTTTCTTTTAGCATCTTTTGCACATCTTCATTCCACCACCATGTATCCTTTTCTATCATGCCTTTACCTTGCGATTCTCCAAACACATCTTTTGCTACTCGCCTTATACAATCCGCCATCTCTTTCCAACATTCATCCACAGATTTTCCTTCCATATCCTTCATGACTAACATTTTATCTACCACTTGACTCTTAAACATACTTGCACACTCCTCATTTTCTATCATACGCCATCTGATTTTGGGTGGGGGCCGTTCTTTGTTCCTACTGGACGAGGCACTGACTGTTACGTCCATCATTATGAGCCTGTGTTGAGAGACTAAGCCTTCGCCTGGCAACACTTTACAGTTTTTGACTGTTTTGAGACTGTTTCGTTTCACCAAGAAAAAGTCAATTTGGGTCGCGTGCTGGCCACTTTTGTAAGTGATCAGGTGTTCGTCTTTCTTTTTGAACCAGGTGTTAGTTATTGCCAGGTCAAAAGCCGAAGCAGCTTGCAGCAATGTCTCGCCATCAGTGTTACGGTCTCCGTACCCCCAACCACCATGCACTCTCTCATAACCGTACTTCAGACTTCCTACATGCCCATTAAAATCACCCCCCACAAACACCTCTTCACTCTCCTGTACATTCATCATCACACAATCGAAGTCCTTCCAAAACTTCTCTTTTACACTATCCTCACATCCTGATTGGGGTGCATACGCACTAATAACATTTACTATCATACTCTCCACAACCACTTTAATAGCTATCACTCTATCACTTACTCTTTTAACATCCACCACACATTCTTTTAACTCACTATCCAAAACTATGCCCACACCATTCCGTTTGCCATCACTTCCACAGTAATAAAACTTATATCCTTCTCCTAATTCTCTTGCTTTTGCACCCTTCCATTTCGTTTCTTGCAAACACGCTATATTTATCCGTCGCCTTTTTAAAACATCTGCTAACTCTCTTCCTTTTCCAGTCATAGTACCTAAATTCCAGCTCGCACACCTCAATCTTAATTCTCTCACTCTCCGAGCTTGCGTCTTACGTCGCACCCGCCCGTTCTGGTGCGACAACCCTTGTCCATTTCCCACAGGAGCCGGGTGCTGCCCCTGCGCGTCGCCTGTGGGGTACGCCCTAGCCCTATCGCACATCATATTTTTCCAGACCATGTTGCAAAAAGGTTTTGGCAGAAGTTTTATAGCCGGCCGCCTGCCTGACGCCAACCCTCCTTGGGAATGCTGTTGTTGGTGGTTTACCCGCCACCGCACGGGTGGCCCATGGTGCTATAGTAGTATGCACTAGGTCTCAAGCTCCCTTAGTCGCCTCTTACGACACCCACGGGAAGTAATGGGATGGTACTATTCTTTTACGTCCGACACCATACGGAATTAAAAAAATATTATTTCGAACCAAAGTGTTAGAAGCTTTGATTGACATCGAAAAAGAAACAGTTATTACTCTGGATGATTTACCATCAATTAATATAGGTTTATCAGAAACGCAAAATACAATTAGCACGATTGTTTTAAGATCACTTAATATCAGAACCGAAACTCAAAACACAGATACAATAGAAGATTAATTAGAATTAAATGAGAATGAAGACTTCGAGAATATTATTAAGACTGCTCTAGACTGCTTTAGTAAGTACTGGTACTTAATAATAAATAATACATTTTTCTAAAATGTCTCATTGATGGTGTGTAATGTTAGTCGAAACTTGATACTTTTTGAGACAAACACATTTTTTTGTCTAAATTTGTTAGGTACCTACTTTAGAAAATGTGTTTGCCTCATTAAATATCGACTTAATCTGAAGAAAATTATCCTCTTTCAATACGACACCCTGAATAAGTAAAAAGAACTTATGTTATTATATTGTGATTCGGTATAGGTACTCTATTTGTATAGAAAAAATTATAATAAAATTTGTAATAATTAGTATTGTACTACAAATATATAATAGATGATCAAACGAACTTCCTGAAGTGAAGTTCGATCATTATTATATGAGTCGCTTCATTCGAAAGATATAATTTATTTACTAAGTAGTCCCTTTATCCTACAGGCAACATCGCACGATTTCAGAGAGGTATTCGATTTTTTTTTTTTCTTTCTACCTACATTACGTTTCCTACGTCTTGTTTGTGTAACTTTTTTCATTCTTTTTAGAGATTCAGTAAGAACAAAACTTTTAGGGTTAAAATTACTGAAGTTTATGTAATGTAATTTTGTAATGGGAGTGGTGGGATGTTATATCTTTCGAATGAAGCGACTCATATAATAATGATCGAACTTCACTTCAGGAAGTTCGTTTAATCATCTATTATATATTCGTCGCTTCATTCTTCAGATATAATTTATTTTAAGTAGATTTTTAGAGAAACAAGTTTTGTTCGGGTATGCATCTTTTTATTGATGAAAATGAAACGTATTAGAATCACATCTGAAGTACGAACGTATTAACTCTTAATTATTGTAGAAAATCAACAATAATTCCTTAATATTAATCAATTAACTAAGTATAGGAAACACAACTGCGTTTGCGAAATCATCATCGCTTAAGATCGGTCGATCATAGAAGCGGGCAAAAACTAAAGACGTGCTGGTCCAACCAGCTGTCTTTCTAATTGTGTCGACACTGAGTCCGGATATGCGAGCGGCCGACGTGGCGGCATGTCGCGTGCTGTGAGCGCTGAATGTACTCACGTCTACGCCACTTTCTGACAGCACGTGCTTAATCCATCGACTGATGGATTGAGCTGTGGCGGCTTTGTGTGGTTTCTTATAAGTTAGTAAGAGATTTCCTACATTCGTTGGCCTCATATTTTTTGTTACAAAAATATAATCTTTGAGGACTGAAGCAGGACTTATATTAATATTGTCTCGAAAAAATGGTAAAAACAATACCGGCTGATCTCGTCCGGAAGCAGAAGTCTTAATGATATCTGTTATGGCTATCTTAACGCCACTTGGTGTAATTGATATATTATCTAATTTAATTAAAGAAAATGTTTGTATTATGGGCTGTGCAGAGTGCTAACAGAATTACTAACTTTTTGGTAATTTTCTCGATACTTAACTCTAAATTAGGGTACCAATTGGACACATGATTGAGCACCAATTGTGGGTCCCAAGTAGAAGTATACTTAGGCTTATTGGGCTTAAGTTTGTAAGCTCCTTTCAATAATCGTTTTATACAGTTATCGGAACCTACATTAAAGTCTAGAATTAACGATAACGCGGAGCGATGGCTATTAAGGGAGCCATATGAACAACCCTTATTAAATTGCTCAGTTAAAAATGAGAGAACAGATGTTTTTGAGCCACTAAAAACGTCAATGTTATACAAAGAGCAATACTGCCACCAAAGTTTTAATGTGACATTGTATTGATTGATGGTATTGTTGGCTAGCGAAGCCATCATTAGATTTAATGAGGTGAGCGGGGTCCCTCGGCGGGTGAATGCCGTCCGCAAAGCCTCGCGACACCCAGGGTAAGCTTGGTGTGCAGTGGGTGGTGCTCCCTGAAATGAGATTGAAGAAGAAATTTACTTGGGTTCAGATAAAGTATATGGGAGTCAAGTAAACTTTGTAAAAGTGGGTACCATGGCTGCGAAGGCCAATGGGGAAAAACTAAAATTCCCTTAGCATCATCTTCAATAACCTTGCGTAAACATTTTAAAATTAATGAAAAAGGCGGGAAAGCGTAAAAGTATTTGGATTGCCAGTTCAAAGTAAAAGCGTCTACTGCGTATGCATCTGGTTCTTGTTTCCAAGAAACAAACAAGTTACATTTGGCATTGTCGCGAGAAGCAAAGAGGTCAATATCAGGACAACCGAAGCGTCTTTTAATGATTTGATAAGCGTGATCTGATAACTCCCACTCTGTGTCGGGGTTAATTTTTCTGGATTCTTCGTCAGCATAATTATCTTTTGTGTTCACGTAAGATGCGAACAACCAAATATTACGCTTCTCGCACCATTGCCAAATGTGTCTTGTCAGATCGTTTAGATGCGGAAACTGAATTCCACCTAGGCGATTAATGTAACTAATTGCTGTAGTATTGTCTACCCTCAACAATATTGAACAATTATAGTCATTACTGGCAAAACTTTTTAATCCTAGAAATACAGCTAGAAGTTCTAGATAATTTATATGGTGTTTAGATTCTATGGCTTTCCATTTACCATGGGCTTTTGCGCCACCACAGACGGCCCCCCAACCCGTTCTAGAAGCGTCTGAGTATATTTCTTTTTTATAATTTTGATTTCTAATAGGACACATAGCTGTGAAAGTATGGTTACGCCACCATTTAAGGTCTTCTGGAACCGTTTCGGGAATATTAATCTTATGTTCATAATTATTATTATGTTGTTGTAATGCCAAGAATTTCTGACGTTCCAACAATTTTGTATAGAGAAACCCATATCGAACTGCTGGACAAGCTGCCACTAGAACACCTATTAATTGCGCAAACTCTCGAATTGTACATTTTGGCAACCTCGAGCATTTTTTAACTAACTGATTAATGCTATTTCGTTTATCAGTAGGTAATGATAAGGACATATTATGTGTATTATATACGAATCCTAGAAATTTACATATTTTAGATGGTTTTAATGAACTTTTATCATAATTAACTACGAAGCCCAAACATTCTAGAAGTTTTAGGGTTTCACGTACATTAATAACACATTCCTCGTAATTATTACCAATACATAAAATATCATCTAAATAAATTACTGATTTGTGTCCTTGTTTTCTAAGGTAAGCTATAACTTCCTTCATGATTTTTGTGAACACTCTTGGTGCCACTGATAGGCCGTACGGCATGGCCGTGAACTGGTATGTACATAAATTCCTAGAATTAGGGGCCTGAAAATTAAATCGTAAGTATTTGCGATCGGGTTTACATATAGGAACTAATAAGTAGGCCTCTTTAAGGTCGATTGTTGCTAAGAATCCGTCTTGAGGGGTTAATTTAGCTGCCGTTCTATAATCCTCCATTTTAAAATGCATATTTGTAATATATTTATTTAATGATTTTAAATTTAGAATAAACCGCTTGCCTCCATTAGCTTTAGGTGCCAAGAATATTTTTGATATATACTGGTCATGAGTTGGGATACAACGAGTTATAGCCCCTAGTTCTAATAATTTATTAATTGCTGCATGCATATCTCGAGCCTCATCGGAAGTAAAGTTACAAACTGGTACGGTAGGCTGAGTCACTGGAGCACAAAAGGGAATTGTAAAACCATGTTTTAGCCATGATAACACAACTGCGTTATTGGTTATATGAGACCAGTAACTGAGGAAGAATCGTATTCTTCCTGCATGTACCTTGGTTATTTCTGATGTGACGCACGGGTTTTCGACGCGTAGGAGCTCTTCGCTTGCGCTTGAGACTGCGATGGATATGACCGACGTGGCGTCACTGGTGGTCTCCTCTGACCTCCCCGCCCCCCCCTGTTCGACGGGTAACGAGGAGGTCCTGACCAGTTTCCCTGGGTGGTTGAATGAGTGACCGAAGGTTGAGGAATGATATTTTTCTGATGTGCCATTGTTTTTCTTATCCGAGTTCCTTGCTTTTCAATAGCCTTACTAGCTTTTATTTTTTCGGACAACGAGGTACCATATAGGGTATCATCACGTTCGGAGTCTTGAATGATGTGAAGAAAGTTCTTTTCCAGACTCGGGGTAATTAATTTTTTTCTGTCTTTAGTCAAACAGTGGTGCAAATCAGATAACAAGCGACAACCATCGCTTAAATGTTTTAAGGCCAAAACTTTATTATTTGTTTTGAGCAAGGTATCCATTGCTTTGTTTATTGCTGCGGTACCATTTCCGAGCTGTTGTTGTAAACCGACCAATTTTTTATCTCGTCCTCTGACTATGTCTGATACGGCGGCTGAAATCTCCGCGTTCAACTTCGGAACTTGCAATAATTTGCAATTGGCGGGTATAAGATGCTCTTTCATGAGTCTATCTTTATCCTCTTTGGCTAACCCTTTCTTCAATAGGGAAGTCCATAAACTGGCTAAACTTTCGTGGACATCTTCCCCGAAGTCTGGCGTAGAAGACGTGGAAGCCCCCAACGCAGACAATAGCTCAGGATCTAAATTGACTTCTGGGGTTGTCTCAGTTGGTGGGCCAGCCGCATCCTTCACGAGGTCTGGTATGTCCTGCAGGGCAGGGGTTTCCACCGGTTGGTCTTCTTCACATGAAAGGGTTGGCGGACCATCTTGTGGTTCACGGGGCTCGACGTCGTTCGTATCTATAAAATATTACGATAATATAGCGAGTGAATAAGGAGGTAGGTACCTATGTAACACGTTTTGCGTTAGTATTGTCTCGCGGACAATAATTTGCAGCTAATGTGCATATCTATTCAAGATTACACATATTTTCTACATAGCTTGTCATAAGAACATGACTCATAATTAGCTCGCAGCTAATTATGTTATCGCAATTGACTCGCAGTCAATCCCGATTTTTAACTGAGTTAAATTGATGTACCACTTGTGACACTTACTAATAATGTTCAACTAATCTGCAATGTTTTCGTCCTCAGATGAATGTGCATATCTATTCAAGATTACACATATTTTCTACATCGCTTGTCATGAGAACATGACTCATAATTAGCTCGCAGCTAATTATGTTATCGCAATTGACTCGCAGTCAATCCCGATTTTTACTTGAGTTAAATTGATGTACCACTTGTGACACTTAGTAATAATGTTCCACTAACCTGCAATGTTTTCGTCCTCAGATGAATCAAGCTGTCGTCTTATTCGACGGCGACATTTTTCCTTGTCCTCTAATTTTCTAATCTTGTGCTTGTACCTCTCCAATTTCTCCTGTGCACTACGTTTCGGCATTTTTATAAATCGCGTGCGCTGGTTGCCTCGCACGAAAAAGGAATGAACAAAGTTACACAAACAAGACGTAGGAAACGTAATGTAGGTAGAAAGAAAAAAAAAAAATCGAATACCTCTCTGAAATCGTGCGATGTTGCCTGTAGGATAAAGGGACTACTTAGTAAATAAATTATATCTGAAGAATGAAGCGACGAATATGTAATTGTGATTCATAAGCAAATACGTAATGTTAATTAGTAATAATAGTAAATAATTTACGATTAAAAAACTGTGTTTATAAAAGTGATTTAAGACCAAAGTAATACCTAAGGTTAATTAGTAATAATAATACTAAGAATTTACGAGTAAAAAACTGTGATTATAATAAAATTGTAATAAATGAGCAAAGAAATAATGTTAATTAGTCTAAGCAAAAATAAAGATGATGAAGAACAAATTATATTTTTTTTTTACTTACCGCAATGTTATTGCCAGCCTTTCCATTGGTGATATGACTGATACAGATCTTACTTTTAAATTGTTGATCTTCAAATATGGTTCCAATTTCGAAAATAATTCGTCATAGATCTGTACCGAAACTTTAAAATATTTGTAAAATGAGTTATCATTTTCTCTTAATTTACTGAACTTTACAACAAATTCCCCGCACAGCAACCTAGATTCAATAAACGGGCTTACTGGCTTTCGTTTTTTGTTTGCTAGTCGTCGTTTTGCTACGTAATAATATATTAAGTTCTCCATCGGCACGACTGTACATGCACACCGTTAAAGTTGAACTAGCTACACTACATTGCGTAAAATGATCCGGTCTCCGCGACGGGTACCCGCGACGAGGACCGTCGCGTTTCCACGGAGCCCATCCGCGTGTCCACGCGCGTAGACACGCGACGGTTGTACGTTGCGGGCGCCCGCTTAACGCAGTTTCAGGCCTTAAACGTCATGGTATAAAATGTATTCTTACAATTCAAAATAACACCTAAAACATGTACGAGTATGTACTTAATTAGCGTACTTAATATCTCAACACAGACAAACTTAAATGGCTTTAGAGCTTTAGACTTTACACACCCATTTTCCATTTTTTTTTTCGTTTTTATTGTGATACTATACACAAAACCAGCCAATGTTGAGTACATAAATGATACGTATGAACATATTCATTACTCAACCTATCGTGACAGCGGACCGTCCTCTGTTTGACAAACGATTGATGCATCTCAGGCCCCGGAATTCAGAAAATGGTGTAAAGGTCCAGTAAAGTAAACCTTTAAATAAAGAACCTATTGTTTGTGGAAGAAGTGTCGGGTTCGTAATCTTGTTGAACTTTACCCGAGCCGGGCTAAGTCACCTTTTAAAGGTACCTTTAAGACATTTTGTGTAGGTAGATCGAGCTTTGTGAAATAAAATATTACCAAGGATGGTTTTGGTACTCTACTCTCAGTTATTATTAATGTGTAACATCTTTCCTCTCGTTTTCCTGCAATCTGTGGGAGTGATTTCGTGAAATGGGACGAAAATGTGTAACAGAAAGCGGGGGAAGCGCGCGCTATTTGATTTGACCAATGAGCGCGCGTGGTGGTACAGATGGCCGAGCGCACGCATGATAAGTCTGCGCGCGGTGAAAATCGGCACTAAACGTTTTAATTTTATTTTTCAGGATAGAATTTTAATGTTGCTTATTACCAAGGTGAGATGTCAAATGTTACACATCGTATGCAACTACTGTAAGGCTCGCTCGTTTTTTAATAAAATTATATCTAGCCTCTACTGCCCCACTGCTGAGCAAAGGCCTCCCTTAATTCATTCCACTGTTCTCGGTTTTGTGTCACCTCTTTTCAATTCTCAAGGAAGAAGAATTCTAAATCATCCCGCCATTTTCTTCGTGGTCTGCTGCGGCCTTGTTTTACGGTTTTAGGGCACTAAGCTTGAATTTCTTTGTATGGAAAGAGACTACTTGTAGATAGAAAGTAGATATATTCTTGGACATATTGTATATTCTATGTAAAACTTTATTACTGCCCATCGAAAGAGCTCAAAGAGCGATTCTCAAGGTGTCTACTTGCCGCCCTTTTCTCTTTCCCACTAACCTACTCTATAAATCTTGTGAAGTACTAGCAGTTCGACAATTATTCATAATGAGCATTTTACTAAAACAACACGCAGCTCTTCGCTACAGCACTGAATTTACTAACAAGAGACGAAAAGACATAGTTTGCCCCACAAAAAGTACAAAACATGCTTTCACAGCCAAATTTTATGTTTTCCTTGGACCACTACTCTATAACAGACTAAATGCAAAAGCAAATATTTATTCCCTAAATTATAGAAATTGTAAGAAAAGTCTCAAGGTAGCTCTTCAAAGTTTGTCTTATGAAGATACAGAGAAGTTGCTAGCTGTAATGAAATAAAGAATGTATTGTTCTATTCATTTTGTTTTTAATTAGTTAGCTAAGTTAGTATACTAAGGTTTTTTTATACTATTTACTCCTTTTTACATACCTCTAAAATGACTATTTTACTTTATTTTATATAATTACCGTGATTATTTCATAATATTTTTACCTCATATCGCCTGGAACACAGGATGTCCTAGTTCAGGCACATAACACTTGTGAACTTGACATAGATTTAAGCAAAAATGTATTTACTGTTTTACCAGACAACATGAATAAAAATTTTATTATTATTATTATTATTCTCCTCGCCTACGTGCATGTTCCCTAAATTTTTGGTCATGATCTTGGTCCTCGACATGTTCGTCTTAAGTTCAACCTCAAGGCTCGTTTCTTGTAGCATTTGCTATAGTCCAGCAGTCGAAGGAAAAAAGAGGACAATGTCATACTGACAGTAGCTATTATTATTTATTTTTAAAGTGCTAGTGCTAACTATCTAAAATAATTCATTTATTAAGCAAAAGGTGGTAACAAAAGGTGTTAAGCTATGAATAATTGTAGGTCCTGTTAGGTCAGGGCAACTTAGTCGTAAGATTTATCAACCATTTGTGAGTCATGGATACTCGAATAAAGAAGAATTCCATTCAATTGAAATGAAATAGTCGTCTATTCAGTTCTTACTACAGCGATCGCTCACAAACACATTTTTTTTCAGATAGTCATCAAACTATAAAAACTTTTATATAAAAAAAAAAACAACCGTGGAAGTTGGTTGTTTTTTTTTGTAAAAAAGTTTTTTTAGCCGGTGTTTGTATTTTATTTCTTCGTTTTTTGACACCGACTTCCGAAATTAAAGTTATTTTTTAAATTTAAGTGTATTTTCTTTTTTAGAAGTCGGTTGTTTTTTTTTGTAAAAAAGATTTTTTATTTTTCACTTTTTAGTAGTTATACCCCAGAACTGAAAACCCCAATAAAATAGATCGTGAAATTTAAACATACTTGTAATTGGAGGATACCAAAACGTCATCTATGTTTACGTATTTTTCGTTTTTGTTCAGTTTTTCAAAAAGCGCTGAAGCAATTTCGATAAAATCTATATGGCACCATCACGGGAGTATTTTCTTTCGGATAAAAAAGAATTTTGAAAATCGGTGGACATACATAAAAAGAAACATACATAAAGTCGAATATAGAACCTCCTCCTTTTTCGAAGTCGGTTAAAAAGCACTGCAGTTGAATGGATAAAGTCTAGTTAAGAAAACCTCAGGTACAGCGAATTATTGTATAGCAAAAATAGGTTTCTTGCTATAACGGCTAATTAATGTCGGTATAACAAGGTAACTTCCATAAAAAAATAACAGCCAAATAAAAAAAAATATCGTTAGCTGGATTTCAATTAAAAAGCGTGTAATCTGTTCCCGACATCCGTAATGAAAATTATATTTACATTTTGCACCGCTTTTCCGACCATTAAAAATGTTACTTGATACCAACCTAAATTGCCTTTCTACGCATTTTAAAACATCCCTCCCTACGAAGAGAATTAAATTTAAAAAAACCGGTCTAGTTCAAGTTGGATTTCCACACAAAGGGTTCCGTAATATTGAGAAATCTTTTTTCTTGTGGAATTTCATGATTTAAAGTCAACTGCAGATAGGTTTTGCGTGTGTTAAGATATGCTTGGTGCGTGGATGCGACTTTGACTTGACCTGTTTTTATTATTGTTGATGTAGTATATAGTCTTATCATAATAATAGTTACTGATACTCGGCCCGATTTGTTGGCACTGCCACGCGGTTGCACCAAGCTGATGGCCAACGCCAACCTCCCACTTTCGTGGATAATGTACGCAGAATTCCAATACAATTCCATTCCAATTCCACTCCAGTGGAATTCCCTGCCGTAGTCTGTGTTTCCAGCAGGAAACAGGTAGCAACCTACAACCTCTTTTTTTTTTGGGAGTTTTAAAGTCAAGAGTGACTAGATTAGGCTAGGTTACTTCTAGGCAAGCGTGCTCCATCTTCGACCACATCATCATTTACCATCAGGTGAGATAGTGGTCAAACGCTAGGGATGCCAACCCTATCAACAGTAAAAAAAAAAATTAAACAATGCGTATACTAAACCAGGCTGCCGATAGGATTGATGTATTCTCATGTTCACTGAGCTCCCAAACTAATTTATAAAGGAAGTACCTATAAAAAAATTGGTGATAAAAGTTGCCTTAGTAGGTAATATTAATGATATTCCGTGAAAATTTCAAGTATTGTACCTAATATAGTTCTAAAGATGAAATGAAGAAGAAAGACAGACGGAAAGATGGCGGAGGCTTAGTAATAGGGTTCCGGTTTTCACCCTACGTGTACGGAATCCTAAAAAAAGAGGTCAATTTTAAAAACGGCTGCCTTAAAATTGCAGTAAAAGATTATGTTAGATCTAATCGTAATCCATTAATTAGACGTGACGGATATTACTTCGATCATTTGATATCTTTCTGAAGAAAAGATATCATGACTGAAATTCTTTTTATTTCCTTTAGTAAAGTAAGCTTAATATTTCCCTGGTGTATTATTTTCACGTACATTTTTCTGCCTTATTTTTAGTTAACCTAGGGGCGACCTTTTTACTTTTAGATATTTTTATTTTCGACTCGTTGATATGCGACCCGGAGGATGTTCTATGAATAGTAGATATGTTAAGTATTTTATGGAAAATAATTAAAAAACAAGTGTTAGTCATGTTAAACTACTTTCTAGTCATTATAATCTTCATTTTCCTGTCCTTATCCATGTTACTTGGGGTCGTGTAACACAATTTTTTCTTCCATTATATCCTATCAGCCGTCATGCTATCACTATCACCCTTTTCTTTCAAACAATCTATCCATCTTTTTTTTGGCCTTCCTCTCCTTCTCCATCCATCTACATTTATATTCATAACTCTTTTAGTTGCATGTGTTTCATCCCTCCTTCACACATGACCATACCAAGATAAGCGGTTCCCTTTCAACTTTTATGTCACTGCGCTGAGAGTGCTAAGCCTGGATCTCACGACACCGTGAATCCTAACGTGACTTCCAGGAAATCAACCGACAAAATGTATTTTTATATAATGAAATATTATAATTCTTTTCTATTACAATTACATGCTTCTGGGTAGGTGCACTAATATAAAACTACAAAGAGTATTCAATCATTTCAATAGAATCGTGAGTACGTTTGTCCACCGCTGAGATACTATTGTGATCCTTTTAGCATTGGATAAAATATTAAGATTCGCAATGCCGAATTGGGGTTTTCGTCTTGAGAAGTACTCAATACAGGGTGCATTGAAACTCAACAGTCATAATAGCTGACCGTCTTAAGCATAATACTTCAACTAGCCCAGTAGGTTCTAAAATTATATCCGCAGGAGAGACAAGGTTACCGATATAGCCCGACGAATCACCAAATTTGTGTGGTAGTGCGCAAAACAGGATGGTAGATGGGGCCGACGCTACTGCAAGTTCTGCAGTAGCGACCGCGTACCAGAAGATGCAGCGTTGGAAGGCCTTCCACAAGGTGGACCAAGGTGAGAATCGCGGGTAATCCATGGATGCGAGATGTTGTGGCGATACTTGGGGGAGGCCAATGTCCAGCAGTGGACATCTTTCTGCTGAAATTATAACAATAATGCATGCAAAAATAAGCCTAGTTCAAATCAAACAAAAGTCAAATCTAAAAAAAAAACTACTCCAATTAATAAAATAAATTCTCCGTATTATTTCAAAGGGGAAACGCTCACTTAATCCGTCGCCAGACAATTAGCATAGATGAAGCTTTGATTAATATTAATCTGATGAATATTTATAGCGTGCAGGTAGACGGGTGAATTTTCATATTGAGGGATTAAACGCCTTCACGTCCGTTTAATGTGCGTCATCTTTTAATTCATTGGATCAACGGATGAATAATAAGCGCCGTGATATAATAAATCATGATGGAAATTTATTCACCTTCGAAATATGCCTACGAAGGTAGAACAGAATACTGTGAGCTTTTCAATAAATATACAGGGTGTAACGGAAAGGTGTGGATGGATTTTAAGAACCGGTTCTGCCCATGGAAATGCATAACATTTTCTAAGAAAAAGTAGAAAATTCCAAAAATAAAAATGAACTTTCCGTACAAAATTATCATCAGCTGATCAATATTTATAGGGGTGGTAAAAAAATTTTTGAGAATTTCTTCAGGTTTTCTTGAATGAAGTTGTTCATATCGTTGGGTAGAGGCAGTTCTTAAAATAAGACCACACCTTCCTTACACTCTATAATATCTGTGTGTGTCTGTTGTAGTTTTGAAAAAATATTTAACAACTAGGTTTTAAGTGTTAGAATAGAATAGAACTTTATTGTATACAAAAAAGTTACACAGCTGGGTGGTTTGTTTTTAGTACTTGTTCAAAGTTAATTCTGAAAACATACAAAGACATTAATCGCATTGCTTATAAATTGCGTGGCAAATTAAAAATAATAAAGTAAGTTCATGAAAAATAAAAATTAATCTCTTTCGCAAATGAATGAAAATGAAACTCATTTGAAAACTGTATTTTTAGTAATACAAATATTTTTACTAATATAATTTGTTAATTTGTTTTATATAAGATTAAAACCCGTCTTCGCTAGATTTAGATTACTCCAATCCTAACCGATTTGCCGAAAATGCGGCAAAGTTGTGTAAATATAAAAGCGTTGTCAAATTGAATCTATCGGTTAGGTGGCAAACGAATGTGATTCCTGGCGGCCGGAGCGGAGTGAGCGGATGGAGGAAGCGGAGCGGAGCGAGCGCAAATGTAATTTGCGTCGTTTCGACGATCGAGGCGACTTTTAAAATTTCTCTTTGAGCGGCGAGAGGGTTATGTGCAATTTGTTAGTGGTTGCAGTTCAAGGTTTATAATATCATTTTGAGGTTAAAATATTTTAAAATGTGAAAATACTTTGTATGGATCAAACTGCGAGCGTAGCTGGTGCATGAAAAATGTTAACGAGTATTCGTGAATTCTCTATTTTAAAAAGCTTTTATTGTTAAATGCTTTTTCAGGATAATATATATTTTGGGTCGCGCACAGGCAACTGAAGGAACATGGGCGGGTTTTAGTCAGTAAGAGACCTCGTGCTCCACGCAGAGCGGCAGAAGTGATTTGATGATTTCCCACTGTAAAAAAAAACGGCAAAGTGCGTGTTGGAGTTCGCAAATTTAAGGTTCCGTACCAAATGTGTTTTTGACCATTTGTATGGTTTTGGGTCACCAATATGCTTATACTGTGAAAATCTGAAGACTGTAGCTCTAACCGTTTGGCTATAAATCCTGTGTGACAGACGATGAACAGATGGACACGTGAGTGACAGCAAGAGGGCTCCGTTTGGATCCTGCGGATACGGAACCCTAACAAAGGTTGATTTATTAAAAAAAAACAACTTCATTTCTGAATAAAAGGTAGCTACACAAGTGTCAATAAAACCCTTTTTCCTTAAACTCTCATGAACTAAAAATATAGCACGTTTAGAAGTTGCTTAAACTCAAAAAGTTGTAAAATGATCCCTTTGAAAGAGGTACCTGCGAAGAACCCACGGAATAACAGGAAAACGGGTAAAATAAAGATTAAAAGAGAAAGTTGTGTCTGACTGAAAATAAAGCAGTGAAGATTTGTTTACTTTCACCGTTTTGCCAAAATGAAACGATTCGATCAAGCTTAGTAATATCGTATTACAGACTAAATCTGAATATTCGATTTCACAAATATGGGTTGGTATTGGATGTGTGAGTAGATCCACTTGCACATTGTTTTCTGTGTGTGTGCGTTAGCTATTTTCCGTGACAAAGAGCTCTTCGACCTGAAACACTAAGGAACAAAAAAAACTAGTGAGCCTTACAGTAGTCGCATATGTTGTTTAACATTTCGCATCTCACCTTGGTAATACTAATAAGCAACATTAACATTCTATCCTGAAAAATAAAATTAAAACGTTTAGTTCCGATTTCAACATGCGTGCGCTCTACCATCTTTACGGCCAACTCTGCCACCGCGCGGGCTCATTGGTCAAATGAAATAGCGTGCGTTTTCCCGGCTTCCTGTTACACACTTCCATCACATTTCACAAAATCACTTTTACAGATTGCAGGAAAGCGAGAGGCAAGAGGTTAAGCTCATAAAAAAATGTAGGTATACGTGAACACAACAACAACACAAAGCAAGGCCAAGACAAACCACCTTGGTAAGATAGAACAAATAATATACCTTCCTATGTATTTATGACAGATTATTCAAATCAACATGATTATCCCCTTTATTAACACAAAACTATAGCTCGTGGCTAAAGTTATAACAGCCGTACGGTTCGATCCATCAGGTTAAACTACGCTTGCCGGGGTTGGTCCATGGATGGATGACCATCTTTACATACCGAGACTGCTACAGACAAAGATACTCGTATAAAGGTACAAAGTGTATCGAGGTGTGACGTCACGTGAAATTTCAAAGCGCTGTATCGTCCTCATTTTTGGCTTACGTGACAAAAGAAAATCTAACTCATAATCTTCATCTGCCCATGCTTTTCCCAACTATCTTGGGGTCGGCTTCCAGTCCAACCGGATGCAGCTGAATACCAGTATTTTACATGGAGCGACTGCCTATCTGACCTCCACAACCCAGTTACTGGGTAATACGATACCCCTTGGTAAGACTGGATGTCAGACTTTCGTGCTTCTGAAGACCCGTAACGACTGTCAAAGATCCGCGATTGACAGCTGGAACCAACGGCTTAACGTGCTTTCCGAGGCACGGAGGAGTCTCGATATGTAAAGATGGTCACCCATCCACAGACCAACCCCGACAAGCGTAGCTTAACCTGATGGATCAACCCATGCGGCCGTTATTACTTTAGCCACGAGCTCCTCTTTCAAAAGAAAATCTAACTGACGGACTAATTAGATTTTTTTTATAGAAACTAGCCTATTATGCTCGGGTTGGCTTTAAATCTAGCGGAATGTAGGCGTTAATTCATACCTACTGGTGAAGCATCAATGGCCTTTTTTAATATTCATTACGAATAAAATTGGGAAATAAAATCAACTAAGATTTTTCCGTACTATTTAATATTTAGCTTAACATTTACAAAAAAGGGGACATAATTGAGTGTCTATTTGATTATTTCTTTTGATAATTCTCATCTATTCCGATATCGGTAACGCCCGCAGTAGATATCGAGTGTCCTTGTTTCGCTCGCCAGATGGCGTCCGCGGATAGTTTTGCTCAGTACCTATTCCTACCGCACCACTCGCTACCGTCTGAGCTGTGGTTCCAGGGAGATACTAGGTACGTGGGATTTGTTACCAATAATACATCAGAATGTGTAGTTTAGGGATTTTATCAATAGACACTTAATTTTCATAAATATTTGTACCGCCATATTTTTGTTGCCCTTAAAAGCAGCCCACCGCCAATACTTTGACCAGTTCCTAAAAACGTCCCAGTCAGGTATCGCTATTAACACGCGACACTACCTGCCTTTCGTTATTTTTGTTCTCTTCTCAACACACATCCAAGATTAACCTGCGTTAGGTTAGTCTTGGATGTGTGTGTTAGTTCACATACATCTTTTTTTCTGCGTGCGTAAGCTCAGAGCGCTCGGTGTCATAGAAGATAATTTACGCACACCGAATCAATGTGCAAGTGAAACTTCGCACCCGCCTTCGTGAAATTGAATAATAAACTGTATTTGTGTTTAGTCTTTAATACCTACCAACTTCGCACACAGTAAAACCAGTCAGTTTATGACCTAGAATGATTTATTATTGAAACAGAAGGAGAGATTTCAGTGCAATTAACTTTTTTTATTTGCTTTCCAAGTATTTTGAAATTAGTCAGTGGAGCTGTTTTCCTTTATTTACTAGCTATTTCCCGTGGCTTTGCACCCGTGGCCCATATGACAGAAACCAAAAATTCATCATCGTCATCACTATAATCATTTCAGCCGAAAGACCTTGGACACAGGCTTCCCCCAGGTGTCGCTACAACGACTGGTCTCGCATCCATCGGCTACATGCTACCCTCGCAAGGTCATCTATCCACCTTGTGGGAGGCCTTCCAACGTCACGTTTTCCGGTACGCGGTTGCCACTCCAGAACTTTTCGGTCCCATCGACCGTCTGTTCAGCGAGCAATGTGCCCTACCCAGTGCCACTTAATTTGGATAAACATCTAAATTATCGAAACCTGAAACCTTCTACCGTCAATAAAAACTACAATACCCCAGTCACTACACAATGCTACCCAAAATATGCAAATATCCAGTAGGAACACGAGCAGCCTCACTAAAACACGAGAACACAGGAATTTACATACGTTTTCTATTCGAAACGAATAAACCTCGCCGGTATTCCAAGAATTCGCTTTACGTGGCATACTGAACGCAGCAGGTTTTAACCGACATCCATTACGGAGAAGGTTATTTTTAGAGCCAGTTAGTAGTTAAGATCATTGTAGAAAAATACAAAAAGTGAACTATATATTTACCAATGTTTGCTTTTGTCCCACATTTTGTAGCAAAATTAAGACAGGGTAAAATAAAATAATAGAAAAAAAAAACTAAGAAACACGATTTGGAGGGCGGTGTAAATCATAGTTGCGTAGTTCATTTCAGCGATGTTACTAACGTTACTGCGAAATTTTACCATTGCGACGGACGTTGTCGCGAAAGGTCCTTACCGCGATGGACGTTACTGAGAAAGTTTACTATTACGACTCACGTTGTCCAAGAGCGAGCGAAGCGAGCTCGAGAACTTAGGGCACCCCGACACGGACAGGTTAGGTTCGTGTTAGGTTCATTTAAACCCTGCAGACAGAAATAGGAGCCCCGCGCAGTTGGGGTTCGTCAACCTACTTTACTTACAACTGTCGTTAGCACATTTCCGGCTGATCATTCGCCGTTGTATATGATGCATATGCTATGTTTGGGTTTAATATATTATAATATTTCCACTATCTCTATAAGTACCAGCAACCTCCTACATTACCTACATTGCAATACCGTGTTATCGAAACTGCAATAATCGCAGTAAAGAACTTTCGCGATAACGTACGTCGCAACTGTAAACTTTCGCAGTAACGCCATCATCATAATTTCAGCCGAAAGACGTCCACTGCTGGACATGGGCCTCCCCCAAGTGTCGCCACAATGACCGATCCTGTGCGTCTCGCATCCATCGGCTACCCGCGACTCTCACCAGGTCATCGGTCCACCTTGTCGCAGTAACGTAAATCGCAATAAAGAACTTTCGCAACAACGAACGTTGCGATGGTAAACTTTCGCGGTAACGTACAGCACGGTCATGAACTTCGCAACTATTGTTTACACTCTTTAGAGGGACGTCATTTTATTTTTCGTATTTTCCTCAGGAAATTCTTTCATTTGATACCCCTATAATGGAAATACACAAAAATAACCAGTCCGTCATCTTTGGGATTTCACCATATTATATTTAGAATGACTTCACTAAGCTAGCCATGAATTGTCATCCAAACTAAACATACTCGTATATACAAAATTACAGCTCTATCGGAAATCGGAAAGTGGGTAAAATTTAACTTCCAAGATTTTTTTATATAGTTACAGGATATGCTAAAAAAAGTGAGTTAAAAAATAGGATGCAAATCAGAAGGGCTTAATTTTTTTTTCTTTCGCTATCATTATTTGTTTTACCTATTATAAATTACTTTACGCCTAAACATCAAGTTATTATTCTTTAAAAATAAATTACAAAATATTATTCTACTGCGGTAGGTTCTGTATCAAGCTTTTCGCCCTTTTGTAGCATTTTGGAAACTTCGTTGAATCGCGTTTGTCAAGATTTGCATAGAACATGCTGACTCATCAACTTGAAGCTTGTAGCAGTTCAAGGCTAAATGTGCTACTAATTTGTTGTCTTTTTGTTTGTACCTTCCCGTACCTTTGATATTTTGTGAGTGCGTAGTGCAAGGCACTGACTGTATTACCGCTTCAATTTTAAATAAAGAATTAGTGAATAAAGATCTTGTTTTCTAACTTTATCCAAAGAGAAACTTGGTTATGTTAGGTAATGCTTCTCTTTAAACTATGTTAACGGTGGAATCACCCGGAGCATATACAAAAAGGTTTCTAGGGTTGCTAACAGGTGATAGAGCAGCATAAAGTAGGCCATGAGAAAATCGATCAAAAGTGAGATCTACCCCCGCAACGGGGAGTGTTGTTAATGGTTATGGCGTAACAGAAATTTAATTACTGGAGATTAAACACGTTTGAAACAAAAAAGGAAAATTATTGGGAATAAGGGGAATCCTGGGAATGAAAACTACATCACCGGAGCCGCAATCTGTTAAGATATCGGTTTTGATGACACTTTGTTCGAGATTTGTTACTTTCAGCCGAGTACCGCCGTTGCATAGTTTTGGAGGACTTCAATTTCAGAGTAGAATGATTGGCACTCCGACTTTTAAATAAATTATATATGCTAGAAAACCTAGTGTAATTAGGGAATCCAAAAACTCTACCGAATAGTGGGTGGCATATTATTTTATCTTCCATAACCGTGTTAATAGAGATATAGGGTGTAACGGAAAGGTGAGGTCATATTTTCTAGAGCCTTTACCAGTTATCAGGAGGTACTCAAGTAAAAAAATATTCGGATTGAATGGCTTATATTTTTAAGAGCTGGTATTTATATTGGTACATTTCGTTTTCACATTATAGGGTAACAGACTAAAACAACAATATTGGCCCATCGCAAATGAGCGGGTAGTTTTACTATAACCACCGCGCATAGACAACATGAAGGTAGTTGTATGAATAAGCGCGCGCGCCGGCGTGGCGCGGTCATTGATCCCAACAAGCCGGTTCTGCCCATGGCAATGAACAACTTTCTCGAAGAAAAAGTAGAAAATACCCAAAAAAAAAAAAAATGGTTTTTGTATACAAAATTATCATCAGCCGATCAATATTTGATTGGGTAAATAAAAAAAAAATTGAGAATTTGCTCAGGTTTTCTTGAAAAAAGTGGTTCATATCGATGGGCAGATGTAGTTCTTAAAATATGACCACACCTTTCCGTTACAGCCTGTATATTCCCTACTTTCCCCAGACCATGACGATCAAGAAATTTTTAAAATTGATCGTTGATGCTTGGGCGTTTCAAGTGTCTAAAATAGCTTGTTGGCATAGCCAAGAAGCGTCAGGGCTTGAGATCTCTGTGGGCGCCCCGTATACAGAAAAAATGAGCTCCTGCTGTGAGGGAACTGAACAAAACAGGCTCTCTACTAAAATTACTTTACCACCTTCTTGAGTGGGGTATGTGCCATCACCAATTTTTAACCGACTTTGAAAAAGGAGGAGGTTATCAATTCGGATGGTTGTATTTTTTTTTTTTTTTTTTTTTTATGTATGTTCGGGCATAACTCCGTCATATATTGACGGATTTGCAAAATTCTTTTTTTGTTCGAAAGGGGTTTATTCCGAAATGGTCCCATTTAAATTTAAAAAGATCTGATTATGGGTTTCGGAGACAGACAACGGAACTCTTCAAAATATGACAGCAAATCAACCGCGATTGCTGCTATCGTATGTCTATGAATTGTTAACACAGTTAAATGGGGAACCACAACTAAAAAGTGAAAAATAAACTTTTTTACAAAAAAATAGAACCAACTTCCAAAAAAAGTGCAAAATAACTTTTATTTCGGAAGTCGGTGTCAAAAAACACAGACACAAAACAGGAACACCGACTTCCGAAATTAAAGTTATTTTGCACTTTTTTTGGAAGTCGGTTCTATTTTTAGCAGTAAATTTGAGAAATTCAGCGCGTTTGGGTTGCCTCCTAAATGTGCTCACATACTAAAGCTGAAATGAGTCCATATTATACTATGCCATAAAATAGAGCTCTTTCAGACAGGCACCGATTTCATCGGCTCTCGTGCCTCGGGGTATTATAGGGAGTGTCTGCATGAATTCACTACAGAAAAAAACTTTTTTACAAAAAAAAAAACAACCGACTTCCAAACACAAACACTAAAAATTAGAAAATAACTTTAATTTCGGCAGTCGGTGTTTTTATTTTACGTTTTCGTTTTTTGACACCGACTTCAATTTTTAGTGCATTTTTTTTTTGGAAGTCGGTTGTTTTTTATTGTAAATAAGTTATTTATTTTTCACTTTTTAGTTGTTATACCCCAGAATTACCCCAGGGTGGAGAGGGAGACCAAAGAAAGGATGGATGGATTGTGTGAGGGAGTTAGTGATAGCGTGACGGCTGACAGAATAGAGTGGATGAAAACAACGTGTTGCGCCGACCCCAAGTAACATGGGATAAGGGCAGGAAGATGAATGAGATGTTATACCCTAGAACTAAAAACCCCAATAAAATGGAACGTGGAATTTAAACATACTCGTAATTGAAGAAAACGAAAACTTCATCTATGTATACGTATTTTTCGTTTTTGTTCAGTTTTTCAAAAAGCGCTAAAGTAATTTGGATCAAGTTTATATGGGACCATCTCTTTCTTACGGATTAAAAAAGAATTTTGAAAATCGGATTACAACTGACAGAGAAATCGGTGGACATACATAAAAAAAAAAACATACATACAGTCGAACATGCACTGTAACACCTCCTATCTGCCTCCAAATTCTCATGTGACCAAGAAGCCGCCGTAAGACAACGCTGTTTACTAAAACGAGACCTACGCTGGGTAGGCATTTCTGACGTGCCTTGCCCGGAATTCTGTTAGCCTGACTTCACGGTCTTTCTTCTTCTGATTTCTGAGACCTACTTAGTCTCATCCTTTTCGCATTTCGGGTACACATAGCGAACGGTTTTTTTTTTCTAGAAGGCATTTTCAAGGAAAATATCGAACCAATAAATCAAATAAATTCAAAAGTTTTAGATGAAAAACCAACACTTTAGGAATAACCGGAAGAACTATTAATTTAGTGTAATTTTAAACAACAGACAGTCGGACAGCCTCGAATAAATTTTAATCGTCAGTTCGTCTCGCGACTCAAACAAATCAACAACACAAACGAACGAATGAAACTATTAAAACTACGAAGTAAAAAAACTACTTGATGCAATTTCAAGTAGAATCTTCACTTTTGTGCTTCAAATTAAAGACCGAACCAACACCAATTGCAATTTAGCTAAAACTTTTTCAACCAATTTTGAACAATAGAATCAACCTTATAACGATCAAACTACCACGGTAGATCAACCTATCATAGTAGCCTCCGCGGTTGGTTCACTTTAAACCATTTTTTTACTGTGGTCGGCCACTTAAGTTGCTCTTACTAAATTATTTGTGGTACTCGACTAAATTTCGCGTCTTTTCTTTCCTGGGCACCCTGCACGCGGTTTAAAACGCGTGAATCAGGTTTTTGTCAATTTTTTTGGCAAAGCAAACTAGCGGCACACATGTGCGCCACCGGGATTATAAGATGTGCCTTGCCAAAAATAAATGCCAAAAACCCGATTCACGCGTTTTAAACCGCTATTATCACCATTACCCAAGGTCTTTAGTCCAGTGACAAGGTTCATACACCTGGAACCTGACAAAGTCTGTAGTTACACGATGGTCGACTGTCAACGGGGACTGACAGATGCACGTGACAAACGCTAGGCCTGAGGGGTTAAATGTCAATTTCTACTTTTTTATTTTAGATTAATACTCCTTCAGCGTTAATAATTCTTATGCAACCTTTTTGCCTTTTAGCTCTGCGCATTTTGCTATAATGTAAGTACCTATTTACCACTTCGCTCAAAATGTGCAGGTCATGCCTTGTTCTCTTTTTTTTTATTTCCATATTTTAAACTCCATACTGGTTGTGACAACCGCATACCACATCCATAAGCACTAGAACAACTCGCTTTGCTTACGCTTTGGTGTCATGATGACCTTAGGACACGCTGGAGGTATAAGAGGTATAAGAGGCAATGGTGTAAGAGGTCAGCCACTTACTTTATTCAAGGGCGACATTGTTAGTTTACATGAAACTACTATTTACGGCGTTGGTCAAGGAAGCATGCTTGGCCCCACTTTGTTCTTAGTTTATATAAACAGCCTCTGTAATATGAACATAGAAGGGGGGCACATCTACTCATACGCGGATGATACTGCCATAGTGTTTAGCGACACAACTTGGAATAACGTTAAGAAATCTGCTGAATCCGGCCTGTCTAGGATAGCGTCATGGCTTGACCACAATATTTTTACCCTAAATAAATCTAAAACCACCTTAATTTCCTTGTCTAAATATAACCTTTCACAACCTTCAGCTGACTTCAAAATAAAAATTCACAATTGCCTGAACCCTTCAAACTTTAACTTTGCTTGCCTTTGCATAGAAATTGAAAAAGTCCAATATACCAATATTTAGGTATAATGATCGACCAACGTTTATCTTTGCAATGGCATACTGAATTGATAATGAAAAGAATTCGGAAACTTATCTGGACATTTAAAACGCTGCGTTACGTGACTACTAATAACCTTCTCTTATAAATTTACACATCACTTACGCTGTCGGTACTAGCGTACTGTTTACCAGTTTGGGGAGAAGCAACAAAAACTAAATTCCTAGAACTAGAGCTCAGAGATTACTACTAAAAGTTATGCTATTTAAGCCCTTTAGGTTCCCACCTGAAACTCTATACCTAACTTTTGATGTTCTGACAGTTCGAAAACATTATGTGCTCCAAATTATTTAAAAAAAATATAAATCTCTCACCTTCGACTCCACGACTAATACATGATCCCCAATGTTCCTGTTAAATCAACTTTTTCTAAAAGACAGTACGCTAGACAATCTTCTCACTTATATAACTTTATAAACAAGGAATTAAATATTTATCCACTTTCATATCGAGACTGCAAAAATGCTCTGACTGAATGGCTAAAGACAAAAACTTACGACGAGATTGAGAATATAGTCCAAACTATATGTTCTTAAACGCATATTCATAATAATCGGTTTTTATTATTGGAGACTACTTTTTCTTCACTAACACATATCCAATGCTATTTACTTACCATATGCTATCATTAAACATACAGACACTCACACTCACTCACGCACACAAACACACCATTACACACCCTCACACTACAGCACGCCTTTGATTAATCATTATTTTGTTTAACTGATACTTTATATTTTTGATGTACATCACTTTTTATTTTTATTTTATAATACCTACTGTAATGGAATGTCTATTCAATAGCTTATACAAGTTGTAACTACTGCAAGAGCGGAACTTTCTAACGCAAGTATACTTCCTACTTAAATGGAAATTCCCTGAAGACCAAATGTAATCGTATTCTAAAGTTACTGAAAGATACATTTGTTATTTATTATTGTTTTAATTATTTACTTACCAACCTCTTTCTCTGTATTTATTTTTATTATTATATTTTTATGTTGACGGGTTTTTACGTATTGTTATTTTATTTTCTCCAACACGTAACCCCACCCGTAACACAATTTAGAACATTTCAGACCCTATCTAACTCAAAACCGTCTGTAACAAACATGTGCGAGGGTCATTCTTCCGAGGAGAATCTTAACACCATCATCAAAAAATTACGTCAAATGTACAACGCCATCTATCGAATATGTAGTTCAACTGTCAACTTGTGTTGTGATATTTTAACACTTTAAATTCACATATCTTTTGATAGAATGAACTAATTGGGATGAAACAAAAACTAAGTGATACTTCAAGTTACGCACAACTTTTATGTATAAAAGTTATCTATATTGGTTCCGTAAATTTTACGTGATGCGTGCACAACTTAACAGACAAATAGATAAAAAGACAATCAGACAAACAAACAAAAATTCCAAAAATGCTGAAAATGGGTTCTGTTGGTTATCCTATAATACCGTGGCTATTTTTTTAGGAAATATTTATGATGTAAAAAACCAACTTTTCTACAGATTTATTTTATGTATAGATTATGAACATTAAATTAAGTTCATGGTTTTACGGACACTAATGCTTCAATTAAAATTAAAACCAAATATATTTTACCAAAATTTTACATGTACTTAAGTGAAGTTGTTTCAAATAATAAGTAACAACTTCGCTTAAGTATTTTTTCTAAGGATTTTGTGTTTAGTCTGAAGTTTTCCAAGTCGTTAAATTTTATAAGTTGTGTGACTATAACTCTTAAACTAATAGAGCTATCTTAGCCGTGATAGTTTTCCTTCAAAGCTCGTTATTATATACCGCCATCACGATTTTTTCAGCGAACATAAAATATCACATTAAAGTTTAACATTCCACAAAAGAATCACTGAATCGAAAAATAGTCTTCACAAACCCGTAATGACTTTGTAAGACCTGTCCAACGATATTCCCACATTAAAGGATAGGCTAGAAAAAAAAACATCCCCACCTCACATGTAAGAAGGATATCATAAAAAAAATTTTTTCAAGATTTAGAATATTGGTATTATATACCTATGCAAAATTGCAGCTTTCTAGTACTAACAGTCTCTAAGCTATGCTTCGGACGGACATACCGAAACTATAAGGGTTCCTTGTCCTTGTTAGGTCTACAGCACCCTAAAAAAATTGTCAAATACTCCATTACACCGACACTCATAACTCTTTAACTAGAATGCAGCAAAGCTGGGCCTGCAGTCTCGACATTGATAGCGATCGCTACGTCCTAACGATCGGTCGCTACGTCGGAAAAATAATTGATTTTCTTGAAATATGTACAGAGACGGCGTAATTTTTAACTTGCAATTACAATTTTTCATGAAAACTGATCACCTGATCTGCTGGTCTCTGTACATATTTCTAGAAAATCAATTATTTTTCCAACGTAGCGACCGATCGTTAGGACGTAGCGATCGCTATCAATGTCGAGACTGCAGGCCCTGCTCATCGGTAGAAGCAGGTATGGCGATTGTAAGTACATAATTATAACATTTCTCCGGACGAGCTCCGTCACAAAGAGCTGTACTATTATCGAATAAATCAAGAATACCCTTACTCGTATATAAAATTAATGTTTCAGGAAACTAACCTTCTTGGAAGTTATTTTAAACTGTTTAGGTGTTGAAGCAGTTTCGTCCGCGAGCTCATCGAATTTTTCAGGATATATCTGCGAACAGCTAGTCGATTCTTCACGTGAACCTCAAGAAGGCTGAGCTCTTTTTGGCCAACGAATTGCTATTCTCTTTTTCCGTTGACAACGGTATGGACAAATTTTAGATGCCCAATGAGTTTTTTTCATACGCATTTGTAAGTACGTATTATTATTATCAGTTTGTATTAATTATACCTATTACATTATAGTTTACTTGCTTATAAGTATGTTTTAGTTATATTCTGTTGTAAAAAAGTCAAATAGAAAGAAATAATCGCAAACAATTCGATTAAATGTACCGTTTACTTGTATGTTGTTTGATTTCAATCGTCACCAAGTGGCGTACATTTTCATTAAAAACGAACTTGAATACGCTATTCTGAATTACTTGGTGACGCGTGGAAATTACGTAACAGTAAATAATACTTGAGATTAAATAGAAATGGGAATGTTTATGTGATATCTTTTTGTACTGCGATTTGGATAGTCGTGTTTGAAATAAATTGTTAAAATATTTAAAAAACTTAGAGAGAACAAAATAGTTACATCTTTATCTACAAGTATCTAGCAAGCTCTATCGTGACATATTAAGGCCGTACTACCGGCCAAGTGGCGCCCTCATTGAATAAAAAATCGTAGCCTATCATACTGAATAAATATTAAAGAATCAAACGTCACGTTTGTTACAAAGAGGATAAAGTATTTTTACGTTGTTAAAACAGGTCTCTAAATGTTTCGTATCCAAAGTAGTAGGCAAAAGTACCAAAAACGGCCATTTCTGACACTTTTACCTACTACTTTGGATACGAAACGTTCTGAGACCTGCTTTAACAACGTAAAAATACTTTATCCTATTTGTAACAAATGTGACGTTGGATTCTTTAATATTTGTTTTCTAGGCTATGCTACGATTTTTTATTAAATGAGGGCGCCACTTGGCCGATAGTGGACCCTTAAGTCAAAACATTGTTTAACTATTAATTCTAAATACAGAGCTATTTTTCAAATAACATATAAATAGGGACTTTTATAGCGAGAATAAAAAAATAAACCTACTAACAAGACAAATAATTTTTGTAGTCTACTTTTTATGACTGAAAACGCCCTTTGGTTAGACTTCCTTTTAAATAAGTGGCTTACTGAGTGCACACACAAGAGACCACCACCTCAAAGCAGATTTAAACTTTTCAAGTCTATAAATCAGTTGGTACCGTCAACAGAAGAAATACGAGTAAGTATGCAGGCAACATTCCTTCTTTCTTTTTTTGCAGGCCTTTCGAACCATCAGTTATTTTCGAGATACGGCCGTAACCCGTGAGAAGGCGTACTTTAAAATGTTACACAAACAAGCGCGCCCGAGTAAACTACTCATGAAATTTTAAATGTTAACGCCCTTTCTTCTCATCTTCCTAGTAATTAAATGTCATTAAAATTTAATTTGTCCGTCGAAAACTTTTAACTAGTTTGAATACCAAATTATTTTGATGACAGTACGCTACAGAGATATTTCAATAGTTTTAAAGTCGGACGCAGATGCTACCACGTCAGAATTTCCTCGGAATATAGTGAGGCTCAAGCTCGAATATGGGAATGTTATAAAAGGTTAATTTGACATTTGACATTTTTGTCATTTTGACACTGGCTTTTGCATTCATAATTTAATTCTTGATTCAGGTAAGTAGGACAGCTTTTTAAGGTGACGTATTGATAAAAATGCTGTTTTTTTCCTTTAAGTGTATCTTGTAGTACCTTTTTGATGTGTAACATCCTTCATCTCACTTTCCCTTAATCTATGGGAGTGATTTCGTGAAATGGGACGGAAGTGTGTAACAGGAAGCCGGGGAAGCGCGCGCTATTTGATTTGACCAATAAGTGCGCGTGGCAGTAGAGGTGGCTGTCAGATGGTAGAGCGCGTGCACGATAAGTCTGCGCGTGTTCAAAATCGGAACAAAACGTTTTAATTTCATTAACCTACCCATGTTATTTTACTTGCTTTCCAGAGCCCCGGGGACTCTTTCGAACACTCCACAAACACACCCGTGTTTCTTCATTTGACTTTTTGGTATATTATGCTTTTTAACTACGTGACGTCTAATATTCAATTTAATAAAAAAACACGATAAGTACAAAGATTTTTTCTCGACAGAATAAAATTGTAAAAATCTATCCATCTTTTTCATTCTTTCAGCTACAAGGCGTAACGTTACATAACTTACCGTAACGCGACATACAAAATATGATGTAGTTTACCGAAGCCTGTCAAGAATAATTTTAAAACGAATACGTAATGTGTCTACTCTGAATATTTATTTTATTCTATATTTAAAAAGTTTATTTATAAGTAGTAACGATATGTAAAACTGGTGTTAAGCTGGGTGACTCATTTGGCGGATGTTTTTAACTTTCCATGTCGAAGCACGCTGGGAGCAAGCTTTGCGTGTGGGGGAACTCGGAGTCTTTAGAACTATAAGTTATTTTTGTGATTGGGTCATCAATCCACAATCTTAACCTGTGAGAAGGTGCACACTTAAACGTTACACAAACAGCCGCGAACGAGCAAACTAGTCACACAATTTTAAATGTATTTTTTCAATGAAGATTATACAGGGTGTAAGGGGAACACTTCCGAAGCAAGAACGTAGATTATATACTACCTAAATGCCAACGGATTCGGTAATCTTTCGGTGTAGCGTGGACGTGGGGTCGTTGGCCGCGTGGCTGACGGCGAGCGCGCAGGCACTTTTAAGGCGCTGTTAGCTGCCAACGACCTTGAGTGGTTAGCTTGCGTGTTCTGCGCTGAGCTCACGTAACGCGTCGTATGGCCACCCAGTATTAGGACTCGCCCATCAAGGAGCGCTGTCCGAAATTAGACGCATTATGAATTTATTACACATAAAACAAAGCATAAAGTATTAAACTAAAACTCTGAGACTCAATTATGAATAATTATATGATCTTCTAATGGTTAAGGTTTCATAAAAATACGCTCTATAGTTTTTGCGTGAATCTCAATTTTTTATTCGCGTTAGACATAACTTTACAAATTAATTACACAATGTTATACAAATATAATTTCAAATATTCTCAGAGAAATAAGACTAGTCGTTCAGACGTGATGTTCAAATAAAAATCGTTAAAAGTCGTATAACTGCGCCTTAACTCGAGGAATACGCGAGCGTCAGCTGATATTTTACGAATATGACATTGCATGCTAAAATTGTAAAACTGCACATAACAGTTTCATTTAATTGTTCTCACAGCATAGTGTACACAAAATGATGAAAAAATTAAGTGTTTTTTTTTTTTCAGATTTTTTGTATCGTACTGAGAATCACTGGCCTTAGACTTATCACCTGTCTCCGTTTTCGAAAGCGTTTTCCTTACACCCTGTATTTAAACTTTCAACTTAATTAAAATTCATTTATTTCAGGCATAGCCTATAGAGATCATAGCACAATACAACAAAGAACACAATAAAAAAAACAGCTTCAATAAATATCTACAATTAAAATTAAAATTACGGCTTATTTGTATCATTATGTTATTAAAAGTCATTAGAAAAACAAAATTAAACATAAATATAAAAAATATAATAATTAATAAGAAGATAGTTTTATGCTTAAATAAAAAATCTATAAATCTTCAGCTTCTTTTAGAACGAAGGCCAACTTTAAGAAAAAAAAACTTATAAAAAGTTTGGCAGTTTGACAGCTTTTGTATAGAAAATATGTCAAGCCGCCACCAAACTCTTTTACTGTCTAGGAATTTATGGAACAATTAATACAGCTATTATTAATGACGACAACACAATATGCACTCTACAAGTTCCAATAATCGTTTTAAAAGCAGCATTAATCACAAAAGCAAATAGAATATTTTGCATTTCATTTCACTGCAATGCATTTGAAGCTGGTTCATCTCTGCTGAGAACAATGGCTGGCCATTATCAATGGATGCTGAATGACAATGGATACGATTGTCTGTCTCTCCTAGTGGAAATCTTGCTTCTGAAGGCTATATCCGATCTTTGGTCGTAGGCTTACTGTAAAGCATTTTAATTGGGTGTATGTACTTGTAAAGCTGTAATTCTTAAAATTATTTTTAATCGACAAGAAATAAGAATGGAAATCTGTAACCTGGGCAGGAAATAAATGAAATCCACCAAAGAATTTTTGTCATCAGAAGTACTACAAGAAAATGTTTTTTTTTTATGTTTTAACATCTTTTCCCTCGCTTTCCTGCAATCTGTGCGAGTGATTTCGTGAAATGGGACGGAAGTGTGTAACAGGAAGCCGGGTAAGCACACGCTATTTGATTTGACCAATGAGCGCGTGCGATGGTATAGTTGGCCGTCAGATGGTACCTAGAACGCGCGCACGATTAGTCTGCCCTCGGTAAAAATCGGAACTAAAACGTTTTAATTTAATTTTCAGGTTTAAGTCGCGGTGTTACCTCAATAGTCAAAAAAATTGGTTTCTTGAATAGTCGAGTATGACGTAATGCAATGAAAATATCCTTTGCAAAAAATACAGTGGACAGAGAAAGGTTTAAAGAAAAATTTTGACCGAATAGAATAGTAAAAAATAGTTTGGTATTCCCAATAAAAAATTTGGAAATTGCTCTACAAAAATAAACTTTGGCGTCGAACATATCTGTATTTTCAGCGATAACAACATTTTTTTTTAAGAATTTAATAGGATTGGGTATTTATTAAAACTTTGACCGGGCAATTATTTAATTTATTGTGTATATTCTGTATAATCTAAAGATAACCCGTAAAATAAATGCATATTCGCATCGTCACCACAACTATTATGTTCAATTCTCAACCTTATTTGAAGCTATTTCATAACATAGTCAGTCCGCGCCTTAAATGTTAATGTTGCTTGTTACCAAGGTGAGATGTCAAATGCTACTATTGTAAGGCTCGCTCGTTTTTTAACCGACGAAAAAAAAGGAGGAGGTTCTCAATTCGACCGTATATATATATTTTTTTTTCAATTTCAATAGCTTACGCACAAAATGTGTTTTGTTTTTAATGTGTAAATGAGATCGCGATTTTAAACATGAACTTAAACGAGTTTACCGGCAAGAGATCATGCTAAATAGATACAAGACCGAGCAATTATGGACTTTTGACACTGTATTGCCTTTTTGAGATGAGTTTTACATTTACCATCGTTAGGTTTCTTAATAGGTAATCTTCTGAACTAACCTAATGTTCTGCAATCTCAACAACATTGTTAAGTGTAAGCCACTTAATTGTTGTTATAAGTGTGTTTAACCCTCAATACGTAATAGTTAACACACAAAAGCAAAGTTAGATACTTTTCCTAAAAAAAATGGCTGAAGCCGATATTTTTGAACGTATTTTGAGAGCAATCCCAGGACTTTTAGAGACTTAAAACTGAAGCCAAAATCCGGGCACACAGCGGGAGGGATTAAGGAAAAGCTCACAAATTTTAACACGGGATATGTCAGGTTCTGCATAAAAGGATTGTTCCAAAATGTACGTTGTTGAAAATTTTTAATTCATTTTAAAATAAATAAAAAAAACGAGTTATCGGTTTTAATTAAGAGGATCGTTGTTAACTGGGTTTTGGTAAGCACAATCTTTTTCATTTTTGGACAAAAGATTGGACGGTGACGTGGTCGATGGAGTGCCTGAGTGATATAGAAGCCGATGATGACACAATTATACTAATTGTCGCCATAGATATTTACGTGTTAAAGACGTATTGTAGATGCTTCATTGAAATCTGATTGCGAATACGAACAATCCGCACATCATATACTATGGGAGTGTACTCTTTGGCAAATTGAATGCAATATTATGTTGGATAGTAGTCCAGCCTACGTCTGGAGTTGTTTATTACACGGACCTTGTGGAAACTAGAACGAATTTCCGTGCGTTCAAGCGTTTTTGCCTTGCCTTTTATTGGAAACATACATGACATAATAATTTAATAATAATATAATAATTTATTTAATATAGAACAGTATTACATATATTTTTTTACATTGGCCCCAAACTAGGCAAGCCTGTATCTTGGGTACCAATATTGAGGGTTTACCATTCAAAAGATTTTTGACAAAAAATGTTCGGTTACATAAAAAAGCAAATCAATTACAAACAAAAATTAAATTATAGGAAAACAAAAGCTGAAAGCAGTGAAATAGTTCCCTGATAATAATAACATTTTCATATTGCAACGCTAGGTAATTTGTTACTGTGAGTGTGTGAAAGTTAGAAAAAATATGAATATGAGTGTTTGATTGTGAATATGAATGTGGGTGTGAATATGTGTATAAATGTGAGTGTAAATGTGTGTGTGAGTGTAAGCGTGAAGATGTTATAGTGAGAGTTGCAAGATAATAATATGTACATCTTCTTGAAAAATATTATAGTCGGGTAAAAAGATTATTGATATTCACAACTACGAGTATGTGTGCAATGAGTGCAAACAGCTGTTTTATTTTCTTAAATAAAATCCTACACCCATTTCCTTAAATCGTACATCAAAGTTCAAAGAAAGTCCTCCTGTTGAGACATCTCCAGCCTTGCACCAGAATCTAATATAAAATGTTTGTTCCCAAGTCTATTATCATAGTGAATATTCAAATCTCGACGGCTGCAAGTAATTTATTGGTACAAAAAGCACGGGTTTATTGGAATGGTTCTCGGCACCCTGCGGAACCCTAATGATGAGTTTTCAACGAACAGATGGAAGACGCTTTAGAGGTTTCATTTAGATACAGTCACTACGTAGTTTTGATTCAGAGTTGGTTGACTTTGTTTTGTTTGTAGAGTTTCGTAATGTTTGAGGAAGATTGAATGAGGTTTTCTTATTCATGTGTAAGTCATGGAATGGTTTTAATGAGGGTTTCAGGAAAATTTACACCACCAGTTGGCGCCACTAAGGCGTCTTTTTTAAAACGCTTTTAAATGCTTGGTAAGTATCTATGTATCGGAATATTTGAACGTGATTTTCGTTCACTTCAAAACGTCGAATTGATTTGAAGCTTCGCATACTTATCAAGGACCGATGACAATGCATGGTTAGCTAAGTCACGTCATTATAAATCACATACGGCAGACTCTCTAGATGGTGGACTAGTTATTGTTAGGGTTCCGAAATTCCTAATGAAAAACGAAACCCTTATAGGATCACTCGTGTGTCTGTCTGTCCGTCCGTCTGTCACAGCCAACTTGCTCCGAATCTGCTGGACCGATAGAGTTAAAATTCGGTACACACATGAATATCTGTGACCCAAACACGGACGTGTACCCTAAATAAATTGGAAAATAGATGTCACTTTTAGGGTGAAAATCGGAAAACTAAAAATCCAAGTTTTTTAAACTGTGTCGTGCGACATATTAAATGAAAGGGCATATTGTGAGGATCTCGAATATATATTTTTATAATTTTAAAATAAATAATTTTGAAGTTATTTAAGAAAATAGATGAAAAATTGTCATTTTTTGTTATCTCCGAAACCACTGTGCATTAAATTTTGAAAAAAATACAGATAGTAGTTTATCACTCTTATAGATTACAGGAAAACCTTTAAGGTAGAGGCAGTTTAAAAAAAAACCTGAAAAAAATACTATTTGTTCGGCACCCTCTGCACGCGAGTCCGCTGGTTTTTAGTTTTTATTTAAACTGTAGAAGCGTTATTTTAACTGACTTCGAAAAAGGAGGAGGTTCCATGTTCGACTGTGTATTTTTTTGTTTTTTTTTTGTATGTCCATTGATTTTTCTGTCATTTGTGGACTGATTTTCAAAATTCATTTTTTATCCGAAAGAAAACACTCCCGAGCTGGTCCCATATAAATTTTACCGAAATTGCTTCAGCGTTTTTTGAAAAACTGAACAAAATCGAAAAATATGTGTACCTAGACGACATTTTGATTTTCTCCAATTACGAGTATGTTTAAATTCCACGTTCCATGTTATTGGGGTTTTGAGTTCCAGGGTATAACAAGTAAAAAGTGAAAAATAAAAAACATTTTTACAAAAAAAAAACCGACTTCCAAAAAAGAAAATACACTAAAAATTAAAAAAAAATAACTTTAATTTCGGAAGTCGGTGTCAAATAACGAAGAAATAAAATACAAACACCGACTTCCTAAATTGAAGTTATTTTTTAATGTTTAGTGTATTTTCTTTTTTGGATGTCGGTTGTTTATTTTTTGGAAAAATGTTTTTTTATGGTACCTTCATTATTTTAAAGATCAATTAATTATTTATAGTTTAGCTTAAGTATTTTATAATACCTGTTGTTATAGGTATGATGAATTAGTAATGCGAGTCGGCGAGTCTTATTACTGGATGGCCGTAAGACGCGTTACATAAGCTCAGCACAGAACACGCAAGCTAACCACTCAAGGTCGTTGGTAGTTAATAACACCTTTATGACTAAATACCCGCGTTCCTGCAGTTGCCTGTGCCAGGGGCCGCGATGACTCTTTCAAATACACCCGACACCCTGACAGGCACATAGGCGTCTGATCTTTTACTTTAAGGCTCTACTACCCGCCAAGTGGTCCCCTCATGTAATAAAAAATCGTAGCATGGCATAGAAAATAAATATTAAAGAATCCTACGTCACGTTTGTTACAAAGAGGATAAAGTATTTTTACGTTGTTAATGGTAAGCGATGATTTGGTCAAAGATGGAGCACGCTTGCCTAGAAGTAAATTATTCACTCTTGACTTAAATACCCCCAGGTTGTGGTTTTTAAAAATTGAATCAATATTTCCAGAGGTGGCGCAGTGGTAACAGCTCCAACCTACGAGTTGGACATTGTGGGTTCAAACCTAGCCTGGCGATTTATCACCTGGCTGGGTTTAATGCTGGCTGTGTGTAATTTATTTCATCACCACTGCTTTAAAAACGGTGAAGGAAAACTTTGAACCAAAAATTTTAAGACATGTGACATCTATCAACCCGCACTGGGCCCGCGTCACCACGCGGGTCAACCTCCTTTCTAAAAGAGGATATAGGCCGTAATCGGTGGATACCCATACCCATACCATACCCTCTTTTAGAGAGGAGGCTGGTGTCCCAGCAGTGGGAACATTACAAATGATTAGATAAACCGCATCAATATTTAATTTCGAGTTTACAATCTATCTGTGACTTTCCAGGTACTCGTATTGCGTACAAAATTACAACGTATCAATATAGACGAAGCTTACACAACCTCTAATAATAATTAAACTATATTATTCGGCACGTAATGGAAACCAGGTCATTAGTGCCTATTTACTATTACTGCCTATATGCATATTACTATCAGTACCTATATGCTTACTGGATCTTCAATTAAGACCAGAGACGTCTCAAGAAAATCAATTCTTGAATAAAGACCTTGGTCGAGGCAAAACTACGGTAGAACGATTTAGCACAATCACGAATTTGAATAAACAAAACTACTTATGGAAAAACGTCTTTCTTCATTTCTAGGTTTTTCGGCGAAAAATCAGCTTTGAGTCTAGCTCGCCTTTGAAAACAACATACATTCATTTAGAATCGGCTTCTGAATTAAGCATTGCCAAACTTTAACCCGAAAAACGGTCAAAATTTGTCTTTCATTAGTACGGTTTGATACTTTTTTAAAAGCTTTTATTTAAGGTGCTATTAACTGCCAATGATCTTGAGTGGTTAGCTTGCGTGTTCAGTGCTGAGCTCATGTAAAGCATCGTACCTAGTAAGTAATAGGACTCGCCCATCGAGGAGCGCTGTCCGAAATTAGACGCATTATTCGTTTTATTATACATAAAACAACAAGTATTAGACTTAAGCACATATTATTATTATTGTACTAGCCTTTACTGTCCCACTGCTGGACAAAGGCCTCCCTCCATTCCTTCCAACGGTCACGATATTATTGCTTCTTCTTTCTTGTTCGGTCCGAGTGCATTTCCGAACGCAACCTTGAGAGGTGACAGTTGTCACACCCTTTCTTTTAATACTCTTTTCTTCTGACTTTTTTCTGTCATCTGTCACTTGTTGCTTTGAGCGTAGCGAAAAAACGTGTTGGAAATATAATTTGGTGGCTTGCTATTGAACTAAATTTGATTCAAACCCCATTTGGTGTAGTGGTGAAGCGGGTTATTTTTGAAGATACTTGGAAGTGTGATTGGTTTGCGAGAGACTATGCGCTTGCGGAATCACGGCGCCCTTTTAAAGTCACATTTGGAGTCTGGTATACCTACTGACAAGCACTACACTTCCCATTTAACTCTGACACACACACATTTACCCAGATTGCTCCCTCGACGAAGACTTCGGCAACCTTGGGTTAGTTTTTCAAAACGTTTGTAAATTATTCTTTAGCTCTGCGTATTTGCAGAAAAGTTTGTGATGAGGTTGGTGCCGGGGATCCGACAAGCACGCTTCCACACTCTTGTCTCCTCAAGTCAGATCCTTGTCCTTGGCTTGGTCGCAAACAAATTCTTAAGGAAGAAAAGAAAGGAATATAA
This sequence comes from Polia nebulosa, assembly GCA_951329385.1. Lineage (NCBI taxonomy): Eukaryota > Metazoa > Arthropoda > Insecta > Lepidoptera > Noctuidae > Polia > Polia nebulosa. The sequence continues at coordinate 14,986,347 of OX589610.1, read as the reverse complement.
TTAATTAATTAATGATCTTTAAAATAGTGAAGGTTTCATAAAAATACGCTCTATAGTTTTTGCGTGATTCTCAATTTTTATCCGCGTTGGACATAATTTTACAAATTAATTACGCTATGTTATAAAAATATAATTTCAAATATTCACTTCACATTGCGACAGAAATTGTCTAGAGTAACATATACACTTCTGGACACATCTATTGGCCTACCTTGTATTTTCAGTTTCGTTTGGTCCTAGCTAAAATTTTATATTAGGTCGAGCAAAAAGTTTTTATGCAGTTTTGAACCTGGCACATTCACAATTTCATTCAATAGTCTTTTTTTGAATTTCGAACACAGAATTTAAAGAAACAAAAGACAATTTGGAGCCTGTTTGTTGATATCAAACAATCGAATACTAAGAAAACTTGGTTTTATTGGTTTACTTGGATTTAATTCTTGAAAAAGTGTTTGATATCTTTGGTTTTGCAACAAACATTACTTATTCTTAACATTAAGGTGAGGTTCTATCAATAATCTATGGATACTTTACCTGAAGTCGCCGCCTAAGCTGTGGCACTTATTCAGGCCGGACACAGCCAAAGAAACGTGAGTGCTCAACTTAATTTAAGTCGATCTGCGGTCTGAAATGTTTATCGGAGGTACCTAGAGACTGGCGGCTTTGTTCGTCGCCAAGGAAGGCCACGATCTCGGGTCACAACTGAAAGGCAGGATCGATTCATCGTGACGACCAGCTTGAGAAATCGTCACCTTACCTCCATTGAGATACAAAACCAACTTCGCGACTTCCACGGAGTATCTGTGAGCGCTCGAACTGTTCGGAGAAGGTTAAAAGAACGCGATATGGTACCACACAAGCCAGCTAATGGGCCCAAACTAACGCGAGCCCACCGAACAGCGCGCCTTCATTTCGCACGCAGTCATTTAAATTGGACACAGCAAGATTGGAGCCGTGTACTCTTTTCTGATGAGTCTAAAATTGTGTTACATGGCAATGATGGAAGGAAGAAGGTCTACCGACGTAAGGGAGAGCGTTTCGCATAATGCTACTTTGAAGAGAGGGTTGCTTATGGCGGTGGCTCATGGACTGTCTGGGGCGGTATATCCGCGAGCGGCAAAACTCAACTTGAGGTTGTTACAGGACCACGGCTGCCAACATAAAATGCTGAAAGGTACATTCGTGAGTGCTTAGAACCTCACGTGATACCATACGCGGACTATGTGGGCCCAAATTTCCTTTTTATGCATGATAATGCAAGAGCCCATGCGGCCGGCATCGTCAGGGAATATCTTCGGGATGTGAACATCACAGTTATGGACTGGCCAGCTAGAAGCCCAGATATGAACCCCATTGAGCACATGTGGGACGAGCTAAAAAGACGTGTTAGGGCTCGTCAGCCAGTTGCCCAGACGATGCAGGAGTTGAAAACTGCCATAGAAGAGGAATGGGAGATGATCCCTCAAAATTTCATAGAGCGGTTGATAAACTCTATGCCTAATCGTATGAGAGCTGTGGTAGATGCCCATGGAGGCAACACGCGTTATTAAATTAAACCTTTATTTGATAAAACATGTTTTTTATTCAAAAATCAATTGCCTTTAACAAGGCGCATATCCGACTTGTTAGGCGTAGCTCCATGTCGTATGGTATTCTGAATTCAAATTTAAAACAATACGATCGAAAAAGATGGTAAAATGTATCAGGTAACTGCAACTACAGTTTTTGTTCAATCTAGCAATCATATTTCGGTAGGGGCCATCAAAACCTAAACTCTAAGGTGGGCCAATAGATGTGTCCAGAAGTGTATTTTTTTTAAAGAAATTAGACTAGTGGTTTAGACGTGATGTTCAATTAGAAACCATTAAAAGTCGTCTAACTGCGGCTTAACTTGCACTGTTCATAAGTTTATAAGTTGTCCGACAAAATTTGCAAACCATTTTTTGACCATTTCTTGGCATCGGATTGAGTTGAAATGTTGCATACACCTTGGTGACAATGCGTTTTTATGATAAACATGACCTGAATCGACATTCAGGATTAGCTCCAGATAAAGGAACTCTTCAATTCTCAACAGCACGGACACGTGTACACATTTAATTGAGTAATCCGGTATTAAGCTTAAGCTTGTTTAAAAAATGTTTTTTAACTATGAACCTAATCTTTTATTTAACTTGCAATGTTCGTATGTAAGTTGTCTGCTTTTAAATTTGTAAACCATTTTTCGACCATTTTGCTGTTTACCGATAAAGCTGAAATTTAGCATATGTATGTAAGTCCGGTGACAATGCAATATTATGAGACCATCGAGCTGATATGAGGATGGCGCCGGGATGTAGGGACTGGGACTCCCTGATGTAAAATGGTAGGACAGTTAAATCTGGGCTGTTATGTTTTATTATCATGAGTATTCTTAATAGACCATTACGCATGATGACAAGGGTCTAAACCTTGTTTAAAAAAAATGTGCGTGTACTTATGTACGCACCGTAAGAAGTTATACTTCTTTGGCGTAACAAGATAAAAACCAAACTGTCACAAAGTTTACAAAAGGAAAACAGTCATTCTTCATGAACCACGGTCCATAGCTAACTTCATGGTGCCGGTTCTAGCTAACTTCAACCTGTGAATTTTGTGTGACAGTGATGCGCGCGCATCTTAAAATTTCACTCTCATAATTTTTTCATAACGTGCCTAAAGAAGAAAAACTTCAAAAAAACTTTTAATTTATCAACTCCCAACCAAATACTCGATGAAACCGGATAGTATATTTGAAGTACAGTAATTTCTAGACATCTCGGTTTAAACACAATTTAATAAGTCACTCAGTGATGAGCATTTTTCATTTGTAAGTCTTTCGGTACATACATCCTCACGAAGCCGCGAGTCGGCTAATTACATCCGCGCTGAAGCACAGGGAGCCACGCTAATAACCTTGCTGACTCGATATTTGCTTTCAGCACATCATTAGCAGTAGCTTTTGTAGATATAGTTCATACTGAAAACGAGAAATCACAACAATATCTCGTCTTTATTTTAACAGGGTTGAAAGGAGTGTCATTAGGAACTGCCAAACTCTTGCCGTTTTAACTATGTATTAATTTTATTTCATTATAATTATTATTTAGTATGATGTATAATTGACTAATTTGTTTGTATAAAAGATAGTTTATCTTTACATTTTATGTAATATTATTTCATTGCTTTTGTATTCATATTTTTTATAACTCTTACACACGGTGTCTACTTCTCGTTTCTTCCAACTCTCCTTTCACTGGTATGTTAGAAGAGATTTCTCTAGAAATAAGCATCACCTTTGTGACTTTGTTGTTATTTTTCTGTTTCTTTCTTCTTGTATGTGTTATATGTGTGTACATGAATTGTTAAATAAATAAGTATATTGCCATCAAACCAGACTTGAAGCTGCGCCTAAGAAATTCGCAAAGAAGAAGGCCCAGTTTTCACCCGACTATGGAGAGTAATGAAATAAATCTTAAAATTCAGCTAATTCGATTGTATATTGATTACGCATATCACAATGTTACAAGAAACGTAAGATTTTTTTTTAAATTTTTCTCTTTGCTTATAATACGTTTATTGCCATGTTTTAAACGCATCTCAACTACACTTTTATGAAGTTTTATTTTACAGACTGTTACAAGTAGAGAGAGAATAAAGTCAAGACTTTATTCAACTCTGTTTTTAAGTTTTATACATTATTTTTCGTTTTATTTAATCATTAAGTATTTCTTTATTAGTCTTTGTATAATACAGATTAATTAAAAATAACATAATACTTAATTCAATAAATTAATCTTGCAGTATAAAATTGAGTTCGCACGACTGAAATGGATTTTTATGACATTTGACAGTTCTTCACTCAATTTATAGTGACAATCATCGAGAGTCTAAGCAGTGACGTAAAGTTGGTTTCAAATAATTAAAAAAGTAAAAAAAGACGTTTTAGACCATAGTTAGGTAAGTATTCCTATTTTAGACTAAACTTCGAGCGTTAATAATTAGTTTTATAGGTTGTTCCAAATAAACATGCAATAACGGTCATTGGCCCACCTACATTTATTGAAATTTTTAATTTGAAAAACGGAATTAATGACTCAAAGCTGTCCCGAATCAACATCTCTCGTGATCTATAACATTGTCTAATAATGAAAAACGATTTATATTTAATTGTTCAGGTACCCACGAAGAGTTATTAGGAAAAGGTCAATGTACTTTATTGCAAACTTATCTGAAACATAGTATAAGCACATTTATTTCTATATTATTTGGCTTGGCCTATTTGATATCGGCAAATCTTAACCTAAAAAGTAAATAATATTTTTTGGTCTTCATAGCGTTTAAATCGTAAAAATTACTATTTGACAATATTTTCTAAACCTACAGGTAGTCTTTCTACCATACCTTATAACTATACATAAACTTTCATTATTAGGTTTTTAAATGTATGGGAAGTCGGCATTGTTCTTTGTTTTGTTTAATTTTTCAGTGGAAATATAATCGAATAAAACATTGGTATGTGGGAGTATTTGTAAAAGTCAACGCGGCCCTGCCATACAGACAACCTAAGGAACATGGGTGGGTTTTAGTCAGTAAGAGTCTGACACGTTTTCCCGCCCCACCCATAGCGGAAGAAGTTATTAATTGATGATTTCCCTCCCTGAAAAATAAAAATACGCCACTCGCCGCCACCGTTTACCTACTGATGCTCTAAAAACAAACTTATCTTCGATTAACATATCGAGTGAATTCATCACAGCTACAATCATTGAAGTAACACTTCGGTCTAACTGCATCAACTTTGCGACGCCGACGTAACTTGTGGAGTTGCGGTAACTTAAGCTCGGTGAAACTGAAGCAGTGGTTCCCAACTTTTTGGCATTTATAGCCCCCCAACTTTCTTCTAAAATCACAACGGTCAACGCGAAAAAATCACATAGTTGGATTAACAGTGCTCGGCACTAAGCGTTAAAAACTCGGTAAGCGGTAATAAAAAACGCCTGTATGTATAGGAGTTTAGGGTAAAGTACAAGAAGTAATAACGTGTACCGAATGTGCGCTATGATAACGTCAATTATCTAGATTTGGTTACATTCAGGTCACTACTGGGTTGGCTTTACAAGCAATTGGCTCTATCCAATAACATCAATAACATCAATCAATAAATAACAATAACATCAACCAATAACATCCAATAACATCAATTAGCCAAATACAACATCCATCATCATCATCGTTCATTTAGCCAATAACATCAATCAATAAATCTGCCTAGCCTTTTCCCAACTATCTTGGGGTCGGCTTCCAGTCTAACCGGATGCAGCTGAATACCAGTATTTTACATAGAGCGACTACTTATCTGACCTCCACAAGCCAATTACCAACACAACCCAAGAACAACCAAGAACACCAAGGACATCTATACTAATATTATAAAGAGGTAAAGTTTGTAAGTTTGTTTGTAGGAAGTAATCTCTGGAACTACTGAACTGATTTAGAAAATTATTTAACCTGTAGAAAGGGACTTCCTGAGTGCTATAGGCTTTATTTTTGTAATTCACGCGGACGAAGTCGCGGGCGAAGTGCTAGTAATAAATAATTATACAATTTATTACCGCGTCTCCTTATACGACCTCCTAGTGGTCCGCGCGACCCACCGGTTGGGAACCCAAGAACTAAAGTAACTTTATAGCGAGTGGAAACGTTATTAAGCTGTCGAATGTTGCATGTTGTTATGTGTTGTCAGTTTTATACGGTTTTGCGTTGAAACTTGGCTTTCTAGTTAATTTACTGATTCTTTGCGATAACACGTGTACGAGGAAATAGGTAATACCGGAACACGTACCAATAACATCAAAATCATTATCATTTCAGTCGAAAGACGTCCACTGCTAGACATAGGCCTGCCACAAGTATCGCCATATTGACCGGTCCTGCTCGTCTAGCGTCCAGCGGACTCCCGGGACCTTCACCAGGTCATAGGTGTGTGGGCCATCTTGTAGGCGGCTTCAAACACTGCTTTTTCTGGTTCGTGGTCACCAATCCAAAACCTTCCGGCCCAATCGACCATCTGTTCTGTGAGCAAGTATCTAGCCCACTGCCATTTAAGGCGCTATTAGCTGCCAACGACCTTGAGTGGTTAGCTTGCGTGTTCTGCGCTGAGCTCACGTAACGCGTCGTATGTCCACCCAGTAATAGGACTCGCCCATCAAGGAGCGAAAAGAAGGAGTGAAAAAAGACGCATTATTAATTTATTACACATAAAACAACAAGTACTAAACTAAAGCAAGGAGACTAAATTATAAAAAATTAAAAATGATCTTTAAAATGATGAAGGTTTCTTATAAATACACTTTATAGTTTTTGCGTGATTCTCAGTTTTTTATCCGCGTTAGATATAAATTTACAAATTATTTACACAATGTTATAAAAATATAATTTCAAACATTCTCAGATCAAATTACGACGGAAATAGTCTAGAGTAACATATATTTTTTTCAAAGAAATAAAACTAGTCGTTTAGACGTGATGTTCAATTAAAAACCATTAAAATCGTGTAACTGCGCCTTAAGTTTGTAGATTTTAACAAAGAAATATCGGTTACGTTGGTTCTCCTTTGGATATCTCTATTATTGATTCGATCACGCAAAAAAACGCTGAGCATAGCACGTAGCGTGTGTAACGCGTATCATAGTTGATACATAACATAACTTTTGGTTAGATTATGATAAAATGTTCTATCTTTCATTAAATTATTTTTGCTTGACGTACCCAAATAAGGACACCTACAAAACTGCCCATAACTTTTTAAATTGCAACGAAAACTTGGTTCAAAAATGTATGCACAGATCTAAGGTGTCCCTATTTGGGCACGACACGCGCAAATAGGTTAAAGAATATAAATCTTAATGTAATATAGTTACAAAACAAGTAACAAAGCAAGTAATGCCGTTATAAAACACAATAAACTCACCGTGGGGCATTAAATCGTAACAAAGTTTCATTGCAAATGGAAACTTTCTGTTATGGGACATCTTGTGTCAGTTTTATTCATTCTCTTCCTTCCAAGTAGGTGTTACATTTATATGCTTCTTCTCTTTATTTATAAGTATACTAACTCAGTACTCTTCTGCAGAGGGTCAAGCTCGAGGTTTACCAGCGAGGCATGGAGCGCCGTATTTTAGGCGCTAATTTCGGAAGTCTGTGTTTGTATTTTATTTCTTCGTTATTTGACACCGACTTCCGAAATTAAATTTATTTTTTTATTTTTAGTGTAGGTCGGTATTTTCTTTTTTGACAGTCGGTTGTTTTTTTTGAAAAAAAGATTTTATTGAATTGTAGCTGCTCGGCACCTAAAAATAGCCTATAAAGTAGCTAAGTTGGTATTACAGTTCGGGCGCCGATAGTGAAGCCAACTTCGCTACTTACAGTGCAGCATACGGTGGAGGTCTGCCCAGCTTGGGTGGAGCCCCGCCGTGTCCTCGCGGATGCGATAGGCGGCAGCGACCTCTCGCGCCCTGCCCTGGTTCAGGCCACGGTACGGAGTGAGAGGGAATGGGAAGCCATCTCCTGCTTCTGCGAAGCAGTAATGCTCGCGAAGAGGGAGGCGGCATGGATGAGGGAGACTCAACAACAGAGTCACCCTCACGCCCTCTGCAGCAGTCGCCTCAGGAGACGCCAGGGGCTTCCGGCGCCGCGAGACGATCTCCGGCCACCGTAGACCCGGGCCTGCGGACGGCGAGTAATGGGTAGCTCGACGTCCGATCAGCACCAGGCCCGAAAGTAGACGGCGCGTAGTGTTCCACGCGCGCCTCAAAGAGTTGTCAGCAATAAAGACGGGGCCCGTCATGGCCGATGCCTGCCCGGGGGTTGAGAATAAATTCGAAACAAAGTTACCTCGCCCCGGGCACTAAGGGCAGGAAGGAACAGGGGTGGGATTTAGTCAGTAAGAGTCTGACACACCCTCCCGCTCCACCCAGAGCGGGAGAAGTGATTGAATGATTTCCCACCCCACAAAAAAAAAAAACTTAGCTACTTAGCAACCGTAGCGCGCCCGCGTTGCTTCCGTGGTGTGCCGTCTTGTCACTTCTTCAATGTTATTTAATACAAAATGTATGCAAAATTGCAGCTTTAAATTTGTACTTAATGTCTCTTAGCTATGCCTCAGACGGATATAAGGATAGACCGAAACTGTAAGGGTTCCTTAAAGGACCCAGAACCACTGTTTTCATGCTGAAACAAAATATCTGTACTTACCTAGTTAATTACAGCATAGCATATTGGATAACCCTGTTACTGAGAAATCAGTAAACCCATTAATACAATAGTCTGATCCAGCAATCAAATGGATTGAAATTGACGATGAAAGACGTTAATAAATTTAAATGCTGTTCAATTTTGTTAACCGACTTCGAAAAAGGAGGAGGTTCTATGTTCGACTATATGTATTTTTTTTATGTATGTCCACCGATTTCTCTGTCAGTTATGGACCGATTTTCAAAATTCTTTTTTTAGACGAAAGAATATACTCCCGAGGTGGTCCCATTTAAATTTTATCGATATTGTTTTAGCGCTTTTTGAAAAACTGAACAAAAACAAAAAATACGTATACATAGATGACGTTTTGGTTTTCTCCAATTACGAGTATGTTTAAATTCCGCGTGCCATTTTATTGGGGTTTTTAGTTCTGGGGTATAAACAACTAAAAAGTGAAAAATAAAAAACTAAAAAAAATCAACTGACTTGCAAGTAAGAAAATACACTAAAAATTAAAAAATAACTTTAATTTTGGAAGTCGGTGTCAAAAACGAAGAAATAAAATACAAACACCGACTTCCGAAATTAAAGTTATTTTTAAATTTTTAGTGTATTTTCTTTTATGGAAGTCATTTGTTTTTTTTATAAAAAAGTTTTTTAAAGTTGAAGCGTATCGTATAACTTGCCTGACACGTACAATATTCAAAATTTTACTGTTAATATTAACACTATATTACATAGTCCAACTACAGTAAATCAAAATTATACTTTTACATATCTCACCTGACATGGAATTGTTCTAAGTTAATTGGACAGAAGTCGGTGTTTGTATTTTATTTCTTCGTTATTTGACACCGACTTCCGAAATTAAAGTTATTTTTAACCGACTTTTTTATTCAGTTTTGTTCAATTTTTCAAAAAGCGCTAAAGCAATTTCGATAATATTTATATGGGACCACCTCGGGAGTATATTGTATCGGATAAAAATATTTTTTTGAAAATCGGTCGGGTAATTGACAGAGAAATTGGTGGACATACATAAAAAAAAACATACATATAATCGAACATAGAACCTCCTCCTTTTTCGAAGTCGGTTAAAAATAGGGAATGACGTTTAGAAAAATATTCTACGGTTGTTTTTTCTCAAAACAGTTTATTGTTCTAACAAGATATTAGTAAGAAAAAACTTTTTTACAAAAAAAAACAACCGACTTCCAAAAAAAATACACTAAAAATTTAAAAATAACTTTAATTTCGGAAGTCGGTGTTTGTATTTTATTTCTTCGATATTTGACACCGACTGCCGAAATTAAAGTTATTTTTAAATTTTTAGTGTATTTTTTTTGGAAGTCGGTTGTTTTTTTTGTAAAAAAGTTTTTTATTTTTCGCTTTTTAGTTGTTATACCCCAGAACTAAAAACCCCAATAATATGGAACGTGGAATTTAAACATTTGGAGAACACAAAAACGTCATCAAGATATGCGTATTTTTCGTTTTTGTTCAGTTTCTCAAAAAGCACTAAAGAAATTTCAATAAATTTTATATGGGACTACCTCGGGAGTATATTCTTTCGGACAAAAAAGAATTTTGAAAATCGGTCCACAACTGACGGAGAAATGCGCGGACATACATAAAAAAAAAAAAAAAAAACATACATACAGTCGAACATAGAACCTCCTCCTTTTTCGAAAGTCGGTTAAAAAGGAAAATACACTAAAATTTAAAAAATAACTTTAATTCCGGCCATCGGTGTTTGTATTTTATTTCTTCGTTATTTGACACCGACTGCCGAAATTATTATACCCCAGAACTAAAAACCCCAATATCATAGAACGTGGAATTTAAACATACTCGTAAGTGGAGAACACCAAAACGTCATCGAGGTATACGTATTTTTCGTTTTTGTTCAGTTTTTCAAAAAGCGCTGATGCGATGTGATGATGAAGAATATACTCCCGAAGCAATTTCGATAAAATTTATATGGTGGCCCCATATAAATTTTATCGAAATTGCTTCGGGAGTATATTCTTTCGGATTAAAAAGAATTTTGAAATTCGGTCCACTAATGACAGAGAAATCGGTGGACATACTTAAAAAAAAAATACATTCAGTCGAACATGGAACCTCCTCCTTTTTCGAAGTCGATTAAAAACAAAGCGACCTGTGCGCTTCGCTTCAGTAGCCCGCCAGGTGTCACCGAGGTAAGACTTTGCTGGCTCACTACGTTCCCCCACCAATCGATCGAAATGTAGATACGTTATAAATTATTGTTATTTGCCGTGTTTTTTCTTCTGTAAAATAATCTTACTGTAAGTTATAATTAAACTGTGTAACACACGTAATTAGTACTTAGTCTTAATTATGAATACAGCCTGTCAAACATGGTCCTGCCTCTTATAAAGTAACTTCTCCAAATGATCCTACTAACTCTATCGAACTTTATCATGCTTCCGCTTTGACCACATACATAGACGGAAGCCATGAAACACTACCAGAGCCCGTGCAACCACTGCGAAGAAGAGGACGACCTAGAAAAGAGAGAGTTGTCAGCAAGCCTCAACCTGGAGCCACACGAGGACGTGGCCGTCCTAAGAAACAATAGCGACCCATTATCCAGTTCTTCTCGCCGAGACGTCTTCGAGGACTGAGGGGGAGATTGTAATACACGTTCTTAGTACTTAGTGTTAATTATGAATACAGCCTATCAAGTACATCAGTCACCATCAGTCAGTCATCAGTTCATTATCCTGCCGGATGCTACTAAATGGCGCTGTGCAGATATATCACGATCTTGAATCGTGGTGTCAAGATTTACCGTGAATTAGTGAACCTCGACAGATTAGTTATGGTTTCTCGACACTAGATGGAGCTGGTCATGATCCTGAATCGCGATGTTAAGATTCTCCGTAACTTAATGCCCTCTAAGGAATTGTGAAGGATGATTCACGTTACACCGTGTCGCCATCGGGCTGTGCCCCGGTCGGGGCACGGCGTTGAAATATCGGTGATACTTGTTTCCCGGCCGGGGCTCCGCTCGGCCCCGACACGTTGTAACATGCACGTGTGCACCGGGCCCGGACATATGGGGTATGGGGAATGGGGTGGGGAGAACATAAGAAAGAAAAAAATGTCCAGAATTTATTATTGCATTTATTGAATTGTTTTCACGTATAATTTACATTTTTAAATATTAACATATAAAAACATTTAAAAATATAAAAAATAGTAGCCCACCGGTATCGGGATAGGGTCCAAGCTACCGGTGGTCAGGGCTCCTGAGAAAGGAATCTCCAAACGATACGCGCCGTGTTCAGGTACTGCCTTCTGGATCAGTTCCCTTGATACAGATGCCCAACGAGAGCCTCCTTAGGTGCTCGTGGAGGCTCTGGGCTATTAAGCCATTGGCCGTCACGACTGTCGGCACAATGACTGCTGTATCCTCCTCCCACATGTCGACAACCTCGCGAGCCAGATCAAGATACTTTGTTTGTGTATCTTTCTCAGCCTTCACGAGGATCTCGTCATGAGGGACAGCTATATCAACAATCATTGTGCGACGCTCTTATCGATCTATCACCACTATGTCAGGCTTATGGGCAATAATAGTCCTATCAGAGATGATAGATCGATCCCAATACAACGTGATATTGCCATTTTCGAGAACTGGTTCGGGCACATTCCTATAGTATAGTACTTCCGATAACACAAGATTGTATATATAAGCAAGTTGCTGGTGGATAATCCTGGCTACAAGGTTGTGTCTATGCAAATGGTCTCCGTTAGCTAGACGAGAATAACCAGAAATAATGTGTCGGATTGATTCCCCGGGCCGGTGGCAAGCCCGACAGATGTCAACCGTCCTTCAAAATATATTTCCGGAAGTTATTCGTCATCATAACTTCGTCCATAATCGCACAGTCAAAACCTTCAGTTTCCCCGAATAGGTCACCAAAGCGCAGCCAGGATACGGACGCTAAGAGATCTACATCTGGGTCCATGTAGGACCCGGTCAAAGCGTCCGTGAAGCTCCTTGTTCTGCCATACTTTCCTGCGGTCATTAGTATCCAGTACCATAGGTTTGCGCCAGTTCTCATTTGCCAAGGAGAGCAGGGTGAGGCCCTTGTCCACAGCGACCTTATCTCGATGCATACCCACGTCAGTCTCTAGAAAATATTCCCTAAGGCTGCATACCTCGCGGTTGTGTAGGGTCTTAGCATTTAAGAAGCCACAACCCCGACACTTCCGTGGGATATACAGCCTCATCACCGATGATCGTGGGTGATGCATCCGATTTGCGGTCAGCAGTGTGCGGACTCTCCTATCCAGTGCGTTAAGTGCCGTCTGAGTCCATTTGAGTATGTCGAAGGAGTATATCGATACCGGCATGAACCAACCGTTGTAGGGGCGCACCTTGTTCCCGCCTGATAAAAGGCTATTTAATGCTTTATTAGAGAGAAAGAAAAAGAAAGAAAAAAAAATTGTTCTGCACAGATATAACGCACATTACAGAAAAATGGATTAAATAACATAAACATACAAGAATGCTAAAAGCCTCGTATTCAATCAATGTAAGTATTTTGTTCATTGCCTAATCTCAGGCTCCGCCAACAACCAAAGACAATACACATTGCGTAGTACTATTCAGGCGGCCAAAGAAGCGCTCCCTCAACAACTGTTTCACGTCAGCAGTATTGATGCCTAACGCTTCTGACATACCCAAATACTTGTAGGTATCGGTTGAGCAGAGGGAACTAAGGTGTATGGTATCCGAGAGTTAAGTGCCCACGGATTCTATAATCTCCGCTCGCTTTACATGCATAACTGCACATTTGTCCACACCCAATTCCATCCTGATAGCGCTACTGAAGGTTTCTGTTACCTTCAGTCGCTTCATCAGTTGCAAGTTGTTGGGGGCAAAGAGTTTCAGATCATCCATGTAAAGGAGGTGTGATATAACCTGACCACCTCTTCTCAACCGATAGCCCGTGTGCCCGTGTCCCGAACCCTCCAATAGTGTACTGAGAGGGTTGAGGGCCAGACAAAACCACAGTAGACTCAGACTGTCGCCCTGGAATATACCACGCGCGATCCTTATCGGTTCGCTGTTCTTCTGGATCTGCAGACATCCTGGATAGTGAAAGACTGTACTCCACTGCCCCATACACGACATCAGGAAGGTGCGCAGAGTTGCATCAACTTTGTACAACTCCAGCACCCTCATGAGCCATACGACGAACCTGTTGGCTAATAGAAATATCGATGAGGAGCAGCTCCTTAGTACCACGGGACCCGTTCCATCATTCATTCTGGGATTTTTATCAATATGGATGTCAATTTTAGCTCTCAGAATGAATGTAAGAACTTTATAGACCGTCGGTAAACACGTGATCGATCTATAATTTTTAGGTTCCCCAATACTACCTGATTTATGGAGCAGGTGGGTTATTCCTCTCGTCAGAAACTGGGGCAGCGACCCTGACTCTAAGGCAGACTGGAACTGAGCTGCCAAGCGAGCGTGCGACCTTTGGAACCATTTGATCCAGAAATTGTGCAGCCCGTCCGGCCCTGGAGATTTCAAGTTAGGCAACGGACGGACTGCACTATCTACATCTTGGGAGCTGATGGTAATTGCCCCCATTTCTGGGATAAGGTCGCACGCACGCTCGACCTCTCGAATTCGATCACCCTCGGTGTGCCTGACAGGCACCGACCAAATGCTGCGCCAGATCATTCTGACTCAGAGCGACATCATCCGGTAGATGCGTATCAGACACACCTTGGTCCGGTCACTTCCAATCCCTATGAATCCACCTTTCGTTGCTTTGGAAAGTGCGATTCTGAGTGTACCGCTCCACTCACCGCTTGTACCGACGAATACCATTTGCCCATGAATGACATTGAAATGACTTTCTGCTTCAAGAAGTCAATACGTTCAGATAATCTCGGGAACTAACATCAGTCCCCAAGAACGCCCGCCTCACGAAACGCATCACTCTAGGGCGAGTGTTGCCCTCCTTGAAGCAGATAAGCTTGCCGATGAGTGCTTTAGCCTCACCGATACGACGCTCAATCCTACACTGCCAAGCTGGTACAGCTGGTCGTGCAGTTCTGGCACTGTTGGGGCACATGACGTGAGCTACACGATATGCCGCTGCAGCTGCGCAATACAAGATTGAGTGGGTATCGGCAAGGTCTTTGCTGCTATCATAAAAATTTGATAGCTGCGAATCTAGAGCACACACCAGCGCTTTATTTTTTTTATGCATGGGCAAATAAGGTAGACGAGGTCTAAACCAGGCGGTGTGGAACGGTACTCACGGAATGCATCCTCCAAAACGCTCCTCAACCATTCATTGCATTGGGTACTTACGGATATAGCCGCTTCATCATCATCCTCTCCAACGTTGTCGGGTCGCGGTAAAGCACTGGGTTGCAGTTGCAGCGCGGCCGGTGGCGAAACAGGTGAGACATGGCTACTCCGCGATTCAAGGCGTAATCTATCAAGTACGGCGTCATACAACATACAGTTACGTTGGATAACCCGCACCTGATCCGACAGTCGTTGGGCCGAAACGTTGACAGCTGGCTCAAGCACCTGAAACAGAGAGAGCATCCGACCACGGTACGCAGTCAGGTTACTTCCCCCCTCTGTAGCCCCAAAGTATGAGCGTATGACATTTACATTAATGGATTGAGTCCGTCTCATGCGCTGCACACTTCTACCGGGGGGCCTCCAGGTCCCAAGCAGGCCGGAGGTCGGCCTCTTCCCGTCGACGCGCAGGTGTTGGTGTCGTCGTCGGCGAGAAGTATTCGTTGCTCGAGCTCGACGCTACTGCAGCGGCCGGAATCACTGGACTCACGGCTGGCGCAGGTCCCCGGCGGCTCTGAGGGGCGAGCTCCAACCGGGAGTGGACCTGACGTGTTACGCGGACGACACGCTGGTCACGGCCCGGGGGAGCTCGTATAGGGAGGCAGCGTTGCTGGCGACGGCTGCGGTCTCACAGGTGGTGGTTCGCATACGACGCCTGGGGCTGGAGGTGGCCCTCAACAAGTCGGAGGCCATGGTTTTTCACGGGCCCCGACGGGCGCCGCCGCCGGGGTCACACATCGTGATCGGGGGAGTCCAAATCGCTGTCGAGTCCACCATGAAGTACTTAGGATTGGTGCTCGACAGCCGGTGGGATTTTGGCCCCCACTTTCGACGGTTGACGCCCAAGTTGATGGGCGCCGCGGGCGCGCTCGCAATGCTGCTTCCTAATTTAGGGGGCCCGAGCACCGCCTGTAGGCGGTTGTACTTGGGGATCGTGCGATCCATGGCCTTGTATGGGGCCCCGGTTTGGGCTTCTGACCTGACGGCCGGCAGCATCGCGATATTGCGAAGACCGCAGAGGGCGATGGCCGTCAGGGCTATTAGGGGATATCGCACGATCTCCTACGAGGCGGGTTGTGCACTGGCCGGATCTCAGCCCTGGGACATGGAGGCGAGAGTCCTCGCCTCGCTGTACCGGTGGCGCGAGGAGGTGCGGACGCGGGGCGGTGAACCGATGCAGCGCGAGATCGAGTTGCGTCGATCACAGCTCCGCGAGGTCATGGTGGCGGAATGGCGGGATAGGCTTTTGCGCCCTACCTTGCTACCGTCGACGCGATCCGACCAGTGCTCGACGAATGGCTCGGGAGGAAGCACGGCTCCCTGTCGTTTCGGGCGACGCAGGGGCTCTCGGGGCATGGCTGCTTCGGGAAGTACCTGTGTCGCATAAACAGGGAGCCGGACGCTCGGTGCCATCACTGCACCGACTGTCGGGAGGACTTGGCGCAGCACACACTGGCAGAGTGTGCCGCATGGGAGGAGCAGCGCCGTGCCCTCGTATCCGAAGTGGGCCCCGACCTGTTGCTGCCGGCCGTCGCACGTTCGATGGTCGGGAGCGCCGAGTCGTGGGATGCGGTGATCTCCTTCTGTGAATTCGTAATTTCGCAGAAGGAGGCTGCGGAAAGGGAAAGGGAGGCCGTGGCCACTCTCCCGATCCGCAGCAGACGTACCGGGCGACGGCGGAGGGCGGACAACGCCCTCTTCCAGCCCCCCTAAATAGGTCCAGAGGGCCGGCGGACTCGGGGTCGTCCGCCGCCCCCCATCCAGCAGGACCCGAGGCGGCGGAGCGTAGTGTTCCACGCGCGCCCCTATTAGACGTCGCGGGGAGAGGACACCTCACTCTCCCCGCGAGCCAGAGGTGGCCCGCATAGGCGGGCCGGCACTAGCCGGGGATCATGGAAGTCGTACTAGCTCTCACGATCCCCGGTCCAAGTGTGGGACGGAACACCGGGGTGGTTTTTAGTCAGTAAGAGTCTGACAGACCCCTTCGCCCGCCGCGGGCGAAGGACATCCATGAGGATTTTCCACCCCGGCAACAAAAAAAAAAAAGGTCCCCGGCGGCTGCGAGGCGGAGCTGAGCGACGATATTGAAGATGTCGGGTGGTCTTCGTCCCCGGCTTCTTGTCAGCATAACGTTCGTCCGTTATTTTGTCCGTTAAGTCATCGTCATTTCGTTGATGTTAAACTTTTTTTCGGTATTTTATATTGATTTATTATTTGGTTTTGTTTTTTTTGCGTTTTTTATTGTTGTTGCACTTTTTGTTGGTTTATTTTTTGATAAATTGATAAAAAATTAGAACGAGAAAAAAGTTTCTGTCAGTCTACTTGACAGCCGGGCCACAGATTATTATAATTATTATTATATTCTTTATTGTACACCATGCATGATACATAACTTAAAGAAACTTAAAACAAAAGCAAATACAGTGGGCGTCCTAGAATGGTGAGTATTTGCCTGGACAAGATATGGGGCTCTTTTAACATTGTGATAAGCGTAAATAATAATATACAATTCAATTAGTTGATTTTTAAGATTTATTTCATTTATAAACATAGTCAGATGAAAAATGGACTTTCAACTTTACAAAATTACAGCAATATCAACGTAAATACAAACTAGTATGGCCAGGAGGAGTCTCTGTATATAATGTGGTCTTCTTGGAATCCACGGATTGACCTCGGCAAGCGTTGCTTAAACTTGAAGATCGACACGTGCAGCTGTTATTACTTAGCCACAAGCTCTTCGTTTGCAGCCAACATCGATCTGGAAAAGAAAAACGATTTTCCGGTAGGAAAAGCAGCGGATGCTTCAAAGTTCTTCAGAGATAAATAAACACAGTCAACTGTGTATCGTATTTATAACAAACTCCTTTTAAGTAGAAAGTTTACAAGGAAACTCTGTGATGTTAGTTTTAAGAAGGAGCTTGTCACTTGCCAAGCTCCTGTGAGTGCAAGTTCTCGATAAAACTCTGAGTGGTGTGCTGTTTAAAACGTCTTGAATCGTAAAAGTTGAAATTGAATTTAGAATGGATTTTATGGATTTTATTGGTAGGTAGACGAAGTAAAGTAAAAACCAGCCAAGTGCGTGTCGGGCCACTCGCAGTGTAGGGTTCCGTAGTCGCCATTACAACATGCGTTCTTAGGAGGGGGCTATTATGTTAATTACTATGAAAATTTTAATTAGGTTCACGGTTTAACGGCCAATAACGTTTATAAACGGGCCCACATAGGACGAAAATGAAAAAGGAGTTATAAAATCTGATCTCATCGCATTGAATCTTTCAATGTTTGGAACACCCAAGCACTTATTTTGAGACCTAGACCTCCACCATCTGAGCACCCCGTTTAGGATAAAAGTGACGTTATGTATGTATAAAATGATTATATTTTTCCATAATTTTACACGTTCGTCTAAGTAGGAATTAGGTAATTTTGCACGAAATATTACGGGTTATAAGTTGCGCGACCATCACTCTTAAAGTAACAGAGGTAACTTATCCGTAATAGTTTTCCTTCAAAATTCTTATTTAGGTACCTACTATCTTGAATTTTTCAGATTTTTCAAGCCATTAGTTTAGCTTTTTTATTGGCAACGTGCAAAACGTGTTTTCCGATATAATATAATCTTTGCGAGTATCTAAAAGGCTCATTCGCTAATAATTCAAGATTACAGCAGATTAGTGTGCTCCAGCAATCCTGTCATCAAGATCTTCTGACTGCTGAACCAGGTGAGTGCACTCATGGCGTACATTCTTTTTCTTTTAATTATAATTCTCCATTGCCCTGTGCCATCCTTTAATATTATCATAATCGCATCACCAATAGGCCTCGCCCAAGTATCACACAACGACCGGTTCTGTTTGGATTATTTATTAAGGATCTTACTGGATTTAGAAAGTCACCAGGTTATCGGTCCATCTTGTGGAAGGCTTTCCAACGCTGAGTCTTCCGGTATGCGGTCGCCACTCCAAAACCTTTCGGCTCCATCGACCATCTGTTCTGCGAGCTATTTGCCCTGCCCTGTGTTTGGAAATTCTTCGGGCTATGTCGGTAATCTTCGTTCTCTTGCGGATATCTTCACTTCTGATTCGATCACACAAGGAAACATTAAACTACTGATATTCAGTTTCTTTAGACTTTTAGACTTAAATGCGAAGAACTTATAGAAGTAATTAATTAATGCATTCAGAACAATTCAATAACACCGTCACATCAAATCAAAATGATTACATCACTTGTAATAATTTTAGAAATATAAACGAATGTCCAGAAAAGAAAAGCTGTAAAATTTTTAACTTTGAACAAATCATTGTAATTATTTGTCAATTCAACCAACTAAATGGTATTAATCAAGCCCAGTCAATTAATCGAATATTCAACGGTTAATCTAAACAAACAAACATCATTTTATCTGCTGATTGGCCAACATTGGCTCAAATATTTGATTAGTGTTATAGTGATATCACTAATCAAATATTTATTGTGTGTTATTTATAGTGTGAATAATCAACAGTTGATTTTATTTTCCTTTGTAATAATGAAGTTAGCTACATGACTGGGTATTGTTTCATAGAGGATCTTTTTTTAATGCGTTTGACCACTATCTCACCTGATGGTAAGCAATGATTAGGTTGAAGATGGAGCACGCTTGCCTAGAAGTAACCTATTTACTCTTGGCTTGACAATTAAGACAGTCACTGGATGTACAAAGCAAAGTATTGCTCGATGTGGTGTCGCTTGGCGTATCTATAGCATTGGCTGTCTTTTGGTTAAGAAAATGATGATATATGCACTTGATCCTTCAATTACCCAAACACATTTTTACCTAAATCAAATTTTATTTTGCACGTTTAAAACAAGCGATAAGTAAGAAAACCTTCATAATGTAGATTTTATTAGCATGTAATTGTTTTCCCCAAAAAATATGCGTTAAGAAACCCATCGTTTCCTACGACTTCATTCACCCTTGTGTGCGTTTTCCCAAGCAAATAAATTTTCAACAATTTCAGAACTTGCCTAAAACAACTTGGATGAGATAACCTGGACTTGACTTAATACCACTCTATGTCCCACTAGTACCAAAAATCACTTAATGCATTTACTGTTTAACGTATTTAAAACATCAAAGTTCTATTTCTGCCAATCGTTTGAAGATGACAGAAACAGAACTTTGTTTTAAATACGATATGCGTTAAATGCATTTAGTGATTTGTGGTGTAAATGAGCCTATACCGCCACATACAAACTAAACACACAAATCTTGTATCACGCAATCGAAATTCTCCATGCCAGTTGAACATAATATAACAGTCCAAAATCAACTATCGGGACACAACACTGGTCTGGTCGGAAGATCCTCTCTTTTCAACGGAGGTATGCGGGGCTTTACACTCTGTTCCACATTACAGTATAAGCCACAGAAAAGTAAAGTGTGCATCGGAGTTACATAGTTGAATTACACCGAGCCCGTTCTGTCATCGGACCACTAGACGTACGTTGATGCACCACCGGTACATGGTGGACATCCCACTCATGCGCACAAAACTTTTTGGGACCACATTCATTGTGCGTACAGCTAAGAAGTAGAATTCCCTGCCGGAGTCTGTGTTTCTTGATGGCTACAACCTGGTTGTCTTTAAGTCAATAGTGAAAAAGTTACTTTTAGGCAAGCGTGCTAAATCTTCGACCACATCATCGCTTACAATCAGGTGAGATAGTGGTCAAACACGAGCCCATCAAGTATAAAAAAACTTTAAAAACTTTAAAAAAAACTTGAGAGGTGTCAAGGGACACCCGGATGGAACGAAGTTCCTTTCGATTAATTAGTGAAGGAATTGTAATATAATTTTTTTTTTTTTAATTTATAATATTTTTTTTATTATTAACTACGCACACACGCACGCACGTAAGAAGTTATACTTCATCATCTCATCTCATCTCATCTCATCGCAGCTCAGCTTAGCTCAGCTCAGCTCAGATCAGATCTGCTAAGCTCAGCTCAGCTCAGCTCAGCTCAGCTCAGCTCAGCTCAGCTCAGCTCAGCTCAGCTCAGCTCAGCTCAGCTCAGCTCAGCTCAGCTCAGTTCAGCTCAGTTCAGCTCAGCTCAGCTCAGCTCAACTCAACTCTTTAGCAATAACAACAACTATAACAAAAGTAATTGTAATAAAATTTTATTTTTTTTACTATAGCAAACAAGAAGTTTTTATTAGATTGTTTTTCCAACACAATCTTTTTGGATGGACAGCCTCATTAGTGTCGTGACAACTTTTCGTAAGAATTTTTTCCGTCTAGCCCCCTTTCACAACGCGCGATAAGGAACTTCGTTCCAAAAAACGCTTACCAAACATCTTGTCTCTCCAACCAACTGCTTTACCTAACAACATACCCTGATCTTTCAAAGCCAATCACTTTATCAAGCTTCAGCCTACAAGTAGATACCTACGTCGGCATCTCTTTGTGTAGCGTCTTGCACAAAGGAGCACTGATTGGAACCTTCAATACACATGCAAATATTTACCTCTGTCCGATAGTACGGTTAACCGCACGTATGTAATACTTGAACTAAGAAAACGGCCCTTAGTGCTACGAAATTAAGGTGCAGACCAAGTTTAACTGTTTCTATGGATACCAAACCACGTGAGGTTGACTGTACGTGTCCAAAATAGCATTGATTTGGGTTTAGTGGATGTGCATTTGTATCTTGTATGAGGTAACCAATAAATTAGTTGATTGACTATTGAATACCCGGGCCTGCGGACGGTGAGTAATGGGGTAGCTCTCCATCCGATCAGCAACAGGCCCGAGAGTTGACGGTGCGTAGTGTTCCACTCGCGCCTCAAAGAGTTGTCAGCAAACAGGACGGGGCCCGTCATGGCGGATGCCTGCCCATTGGTTGTGGATAATCGAAACAGAGATACCGCGCCCCTGGGCACTCAAGACAAGGAAGGAACAGGGGTGGGTTTTAGTCAGTAAGAGTCTGACACGCTCGCACCCCACCCAGAGCTGGAGATGTCATTGGATGATTATACAATCCCCCAAAAATAAACGTTCAAAAACGTTGTGTGTAAGAGAGTAAGGGTGGTTACTGGGCTATCCACCGCTTATTTGGGTCTCCAAACACCCACAGCCTTATTTATTAAACTCGCTATTTCGCTGACCATAAGTTTAGTTTTAATACTCTTAAGCGGATTATAAATTAAAATTTTATCCATAGATTTTTTTGAATTAAGAGTTACTCCCAGGGGTCGCTGATAAATTCGAAACAGAGTTACCGCGCCCCAAGGTACTCGGGCAACTGAAGGAACAGGGTTGGGTTTTAGTCAGTAAAAGTCTGACACGAAGAGCGGGAGAAGCCACTGGATGATTGCCCACCCCCACAAAACAAAAAAAAAAGAACCTGCTAATCAGTTTTAAACACTTGGTTAAACTTTTTATATATTAAGGCTCCCAATGTTATAAACATATTTATTTAGGGTGGTGTGATTGTCCATTGAATACGTCTTTAATTAATTTTACAAACTTCTTACAATTATTAAACGTCTTAATCATCTTAGTTCTCTTGGCTGGGTCCTCTTCTTTTTCACACACATAATCCCTCACTCACTAATTGCTGCGTTCATCCTACTGTTCATTCCTTAAAAATATAATAAGTTTCGAATTAACATCCTCAATTTATCTTCAAAAATGCTGTCAACTACCGCAGGTTAATCGGAACAGTTAATGCGGAACTTATTTATTAAACTAATTATGGCAACCCTTAAGATTGCCTGTCCATTTTAAGGGTTCCGTACCCGAAGGGTAACAAACGGGACCCTATTACTAAGCCTCCGCTGTCCGTTCGTCCGTCAGTCCGTCCGTCCGTCTGTCTGTCAGCGGGTCTCATGATCTTTGATAGGTTGAAATTTTCACAGAATGTGTATTTCTGTTGCCGCTATACCAACGAATACACGTTTTTAGTGTGAGGGCACACTAACAAGAGCAATGATGAAGGATTAGAAATAAGCCTCAGAGTATTAAAAGATGATGCGAGTCACAAAAAATCATAAAATAAAAAACTTTAACAAAAAAATCAACCGGCGAAAAAGAACTAAAAACCAAAAAAAAATAAACCTTTTAAGTCTTGAGTATTGAGCTTATTTACCTACTAACAATATCAAATTTCATATATACAAATTTTGAGTCGGCGCCAAAAAACAATGTGATTATTATATATCTAAATTTTATATGTACGTAGAAATGAAGAAGGCTAGATGTAGGTAATTAATCATTTTATTATTTGGCGCCGACTATAGAAACCAAACGCGTGGGCCGATTTTGATAATTCTTAAGTCAATTGATACATCCTAATCTTGCGAGTGCTACTAAAGACATGACAGTAATCAAAATACAATATGGCGACAACCAGACGCCATATTGGGAAAAAGAAAAAAATGAAAGTCGACGAACTATATCAAGACAGGTATCAAAATAAGGGATTCAAGGAGGCGATTCCAAAAATATAACTCACTAAAATTTAGAAAATTTTAAAACATTAAACATTTCAAAAAACCCGACTGTAAAAACAACTAAAAAGTTCCAAACAAGTCTCTTTTTAAGCAGTCTGATGCAGTTGGTGGCATGAAATCAATAATTGAACTAGTATAACTGCCACCAACTGCATCAGACCGCTTGAAAAGAGACTTGTTTGGAACTTTTTAGTTGTTTTTACAGTCGGGTTTTATGAAAATGTTTTATGTACTGAGCGTTAGCGTAAACGATAATAGAAAAGTAATATGGCTAGGTGGGCAGGGTTGGTTGGTTGTACGAACAGAAATAAGAAATGTTTCAAAAACTAATTTATTTATTTATTGGTTTATTCTCACAACGAATAAAATATTTCAGAATCTGCTACTTTCTTACATCCTGTTCGCGGCGAAGTCGTGGACATCAATTGGAAGGCGGTGGGTCACGCACGCTTGCTTACACAGCATATTGCTAGCGGTCCTCCAGGGTTCCACATATTGCGGACGGCGAGTAATTTGTAGCTCGCCGTCCGATAAGGACCAGGTCCGAGTCGACGCCGCGTAGTGTTCCACGCGTGCTTCAAAGAGATGTCAACAGCACCTGACGGGACCCGTTAGGGCTTATGTCTGCCGTCAGACGCGGATAAATTCGATAGAGAGTTACCGCGGCCCTTGACACAGGCAACTGAAGGCACAAGAGTGGGTTTTAGTCAGTAAAAGGCTGACACGCCCTCTCGCTCCAGCCAGAGTGGGAGCAGTCATTGGAAGACATCCCACACCCAAAAAAAAAAGGCTCCACAGACATTCTTTAACAAAACAATTTTGAGGCTCGATCGATAAGTTTTTCGAAAAAGTTATTTGAATCGAAATAACGAAAAATTGTCATCTTGATAGATCAAGACAGATATTCTGAAATACGTGATCATTTTCAATGAAAAAATAAACGTATTTAGATTTGGTTTACATGCAAATATTGAAGATTGTGGTTGCCTATTTTCTGCTCTGTTATAACGGTAGAGTTCAAATGTAGTGTTTCAATATAAACAGCAAGCACGGCTGGCTTCGTTGATATAATTAAAATAATAGGATAAGCTTGATTACTCACTAAACACAATTAGTGTATGAAATAATTAACACATCATTATGTATATAACAGCTTCTAGTTAGTACAAACAAAGATTTATCAATATATTTATAGAGTAAGTCTAAAGAGGATATGGGTAAAAAGGGGGTGACTACAGAGATGACGACTAATAGAGGAGTATGGAAGAAAAATACATGTTACGCCGACCCCAAATAAATTGGGCCAAGGGCAGGAGAATGATGATAATGAGTAAAATTTCAGAGCACAGAACTACCAGGTATGCGTGAGTTCAAAGTAATAACTACTCATCCCACACATTTTGAAGACAGTGGTTGCCTTCATTTTGGGGGCCGAGTCACCCGCGTCCGTAGGAATATACCCACAGAGTCCCTACACGTGGTCCCCGGGTGGAGCTAATCAGGTGACACTAACTGGTGGTAGGTTTCGACCGATGGCTTGCGACCACCCACTGGGCAAAACCGTACAGCCAAGCGGTCTAGTAGCCAATCCAGAGGAGTTGGGTCGAAATAGTTGTCCCATTGCAGGTAGACCAACCGGGCTCGCGCTGATATGGGTGTATCGGGAGACCAGTTGCAGAGGGTAGCAGGACCCGAGGCACGGTGCACCGCTCGCCCACCGCAGGTAGTTGGAGGCCCAAGTAGTGTGAAAGCCACACATGAAAGGCTGCCCCGCCAACGGTCGAAAAATCCCGCAATGCACCATCGTGCTGGTTGGAGACCAGATGAGAGAGCCCTTCTAGGGGACTTCAACGCCCACCATCAGGAGTGGCTCTTCCCAAACCAGTGCGCAGACCATGCTGGACAAGAGACGCGTAAGCTAGCGCTAGCGTTAAATTTCACCCAGCTGGTCCAGGGGGCAACGAGGGTGCTGGATGTTGATTCGCACACGGCCAATTGCTTGGACCTTTTGCTGACAACAGATCCAGACCGTTACTCGGTGTCGATTTTTTCACCATTAGGTACTTCCGACTACTGTCTGGTGGAGTCTGTATCCATCTACTCCCTAGAGGCACCAGGCGGGTTTGGTGATACAGGTCGACCGTGGTTTGGTGCCGAATGCAATCGCGCTGATGCGCTTACCCACGCGGCCTAGCTGGCATAGGTCGACGCTCGGACGCGCAAAGCAAATGACGTGAGTCAGAATAAAAGCTATTCAACAGGGCTGCCAAGTCCTGCAAGAAGGTGTTGCGGAGGGCTCGGTTTGACCACATTAGCAAAATTGGGAACAAACTTGCTTCTTACCCAGCTGCGGTAGTAAGGCGTTTTGGTCCCTGGCTAAGTCGGTTGAATCGAACTTCTGCCGGTCACTACCTCCACTGCTGAAACCCGACGGGTCGCTGGCCCACCCGGCTGAGGAGAAAGCAAACTTGTTTGCCTCTCTGTTTGCGGAATCTTCGCGTCTAGATCCTGGTGGCGCGAGGCCCCCTGGTACTCTTGGTGCACGCGAGTCGATTATGTCAGACATTCGTATTCACGAGAAGGATGTCCGAAGGGTTCTGCGTAACCTAGACGTGAACAAGGCTAGTGGCCCCGACGGGATACCGGCAATTGTACTGAGGACTTGTGCGCCTGAGTTGTCTCCGATCTTGACACGCCTATTTCGCCTTTCCTTTGAGACTGGAAAAGTGCCGATGGTTTGGAAGCAAGCTATTGTGCAACTCGTTCTCAAGAAGGGTAGTCGAGCTGACCCAGCAAATTATAGGCCCATCTCGGTAATTTTCGTACTCTGTAAGAGTATGGAACGTATACTGAATGGCAAGCTCCTGGCATACCTAGAAGCTAACGATATCCTCAGTGACCGACAATACGGCTTCTGCCAAAATCGGTCAACTGGGGATCTTCTAGCGTATGCCATTCACATCTGGAGTGAGGCTATAGAAAAACAAGGGGTAGCCCTTGCGGTCTCCCTTGACATCTCGAAGGCCTTCGACAGGGTCTGGCACGACAGCCTAATTGGCAAGCTTCTTCCTTCGGTCTGCCCGCTGGTTTGTGTGATTGGATTGCAGATTTCTTGAGGGATCGGTCTATCCGAGTAGTCATAGCTGGCTGCTCGTCCGGATTGCTGGCTATTAATGCGCCGGTGTTCCTCAGGGGTCGGTGCTCTCGTCAATATTATTTTTGGTCCATATTAACGATCTGCTAAAACCCGGTACCTTTGGGTATGCAGACGACAGCACTGTTGCCGAGAGATACGTGCCCAACGGAAGGAACCAATTTCACCTGGCTTCATCTTTTCGAGGTGTAACCGTGTCGATAACCGACCAACTTGATCTTCTTAGTGTTTCTTTAACATCTACCCTCAATTTTTGTCCCTTCATAGAGGCAAAGGCTCAAGTGACTGCAAATAGTTGGGGATCCTCGCAAAGGTGAGACGGTACTTCACGCCGGAAGAGCTGCTCCAACTCTATCAAGCGCGAGTTCGATCGTGTATGGAGTACTGCTCTTATTTATGGGACGGATCTGCCAGATATCAGCTTGATGCCCTTGAGTCAATTGAGAAATGAGCTAAGAGGATCATCGGCAATGATGGGCTCGTTGAGTTGAAGCTCCAAAGTCTTGAGCATAGACGCCGAGTTGCTAGCCTGTCGGTTTTCTATCGATTACATTTTGGGGAGTGTCACCGCTGTGCGACGGAATTGCAAAATTTGATTCCGCCTAGCCCGTTTCATCAACAGACCACAAGACGTACGGCAAAGTGCCACCGGTTCATGGTGGACATCCCATCCATACGCACAAAGCGTTTTGAGAACACATTCATTTTGCGTACAGCTAGGGAGTAGAATTCCCTACCGGAGTCTGTGTTTCCTGATAGCTACAACCTGGGAGTCTTTAGTCAAGATTAGTACTTCTAGGCAAGCGTGCTCCATCTTCGACCACATCATAGCTTACTATCAGGTGAGATAGCGGTAAAACGCGGGCGTATCAAAAAAAGAAAAAAAAATACATTTTAATTTTCATAGGTAAAGCGCATGGAATGGATGATTAACACTGAAGCCTTACCAGTACTTGCAGGTGTACTTTCAGCCGATCTCGAGGTACAGCGATGAGCTGTAATGTACTATTCTGCACGAAAGACTACGGACCCTGACTTTTTACCCCAACGTGATTGCACCAAGATTTCTAGATTACTTAAACCTCAAACTGACGTTTGGGAGGACCTTTTATCCGAATGGCAATGTAGGTGGGAAAGTTCCATCAAAGACCCCTCCACCTGTACTTCCCATCGTTTCGCGAATGGCTGGATAGGACATGGCTGGAGGTGGATCACTGTGTTGCCCAATTTCTCACAAGTCATGGCAACTTTAAGTGTAAATTATTTTCCTTTAAGCTTGTTGCCTCGCCTTTCTGTCAATGTTGTACACCTGATTGCGAATACAAACAATCCGCACATCATATCCTATAAGAGTGTACTCTTTGGCAAACTGAACGCAATATTATGTTGGATTGTATTCAGCCTACGTCTGTAGTTGTCTATTACACGGAACTTGAACAAATTTCCGTGCGTTCAAGCGTTTTTGCCATATCTATTATTGGAATCAAGTGTAACAGCTCTCAATTTTAGGACCCATTAATGTTAGTGTTTTTAACCGTGGTACTTTTTTTTTTTTTTTTTTTTTGTGGGGTGGGAAATCATCCTATGACTTCTCCTGCTCTGGGTGGAGCGGGAGGGCGTGTCAGACTCTTACTGACTAAAACCCACCCCTGTTCCTGCCTGCCTTTGAGTGCCCAGGGGCGAGGTAACTCTGTTTCGAATTTATCCTCAACCCCCGGGTTTACCCCAGT
The DNA here is from genome assembly GCA_951329385.1 of Polia nebulosa. Classification (NCBI taxonomy): domain Eukaryota; kingdom Metazoa; phylum Arthropoda; class Insecta; order Lepidoptera; family Noctuidae; genus Polia; species Polia nebulosa. Next base: position 14,958,318 of record OX589610.1, on the reverse strand, counting down.
TGTAAATTTCCCCTTTGTGCCTAGTGGCCTAGCTTTGTTCTGTCTCCCGCTTGGTTAGGAGGGAAGTGGAAATTATATTTTTCTTACTCCTCCGCTGTCTTTTCTGATTATTTTTGTTGCGGGACCCAAGACAGTTTAATCGTTTCTCTTGGACTCGTCGAGCTTCATTGCCTTTTTTCTGGTGGTCGCCACTGTTGATTCTGACTTACAGAAGTTACAGTGGTTTGAGAATAGTGTGGCGGCCTTATTCCAAAAAAATCCCACACATTTTGTTGATCAGAAAAGAAGATGTCTGGCGGCTCTTACTCTACTACATCACCAGAGACGGGCGGGCGTTTTTGGGGTACTTTCTTTATGTAGAACTTTGACGTTTAAAATGTGCTGGCTCTCAGCCTAGATTGAATAACAAATGACTTTTGATTTTTTGCTTCTGCCATCGGCTTTACTCCTGTTAGAGTCAAAAATTGTTCAGCGAGAACATACGAGTAGATAATACCGGTACTGCAAATTTTAGTGTTGTTTTTTGGATGTCGGTTGTATTTTTTGTAAAAAAGTTTTTTAATTTCACTTTTTCAAAATTATAATCAAAAGTCTCAGTTTATAATACTACCTAGGCTAAACGTCAAAGTTTTACATAAAGACCTACCAATTCCTAGTGTTTTAGCTGTGAAAAAGAATTTTTAGTTGTTGTACCCCATAATTAAAACTAAATAGTAAAGTTATGCCCGAATTGATAGTCCCAAAAACATGGAATTTGAACATAATTGGTGAAAATAGGGTGTATCAGGGTGAACTGTACAAATCTGTATACCCTTTCAAAGCATATAGCGTGATGTTGTGTTATAAAGTGGAGTAAACATTAAACAGACAAGCGATTGCAGCAATTCCAGAAGGATTGCTATCATTTATTGAAGAGTTCTATTGTCTATCTTCGAAGTTCTTCAACAGATCTTCACCAAATTCAAATGGGAAGAACCTTTCAAAATCGAAATCGGATCAGGCGTCTTCGAGTAATCGGAGAACATGTACGGATAGGTGTAATTGAGTACATGAATTGATGTATTATACCGATCTTTATTAGCCTAAAGCCTAAACCATTCAATATACATGGTGTAACGGAAAGGTGTGGTCATATTTTGAGAACCGGCTCAGCCCATGGGTATGAATAACATTCTCTAAGAAAAAACCGAAAATTCCCAAAAAAAAAAATTGGACTTTTCATACAAAGTTATCATCAGCTGATCAAAATTTGTACGGGACGTAAAATTTTTTTTATTAAATTTCCTTAGGCTTTTTTGAAGAAAGTTGTTCATATAGATGGGCAAACGCAATTTTTAAAATATGACCACACCTTTCCGTTACACCCTGTATAGACTTAGGCTACTTACACACAAACATATGCATACTCGTAGTTCTAAGACACCCACACTACAAACATACATAAAAAAAGATTCGGACGAATTGAGAACCTCCTCCATTTTTTGAAGTCGGTTAAAAAGAGATTTAGGTAGATCTTTTTTACAAGTTATTATTAAATGTACCAAGTGACAATCTTCTCAATTCCATTCAATATTACAACGCCAGATCCCAGCATTTCACTGGGAGTTAAAGTTTTAATATCCGCAGAACGAAATTAAAAGGTTCTCAACAATTTTTAAAAGCTATTTCTGCCATGGCTCTCCAATCAACTGAGCTAAGTGCATCGAAATGACTGCTAGAGGGCAATCGCTCAATAATCTTTAGGGCTAGTGCGCACTAGAGACTTTTAATCGGGCGATAGTTTTATCCGATTTTAATCAATTATTCACAAACGAGCTCGTGGCTAAAAAATAACAGAGCACTTTACTTGTTCCCCTTTCTGTTCACCTCATTAATAATTTTTCAATTTTGAACTTAGCGTACCTACCTAATTATTTTTATTAAAAAGACTTGGTGTAGTTAACTTTTAAATATTCTTTTACTCAATTCCTAAAATTTAAGGAAAGTAAACGTCTTTTATTGAAATAAAATTATTTTACATAAGATGAAAAATATCAAATATATATTATGTAAAAATCAGCTGTTCACGAGTTATTCGCACATTTTTGACGATATAGGGCCGGATTAATTTAAACACAACGAAGTGAAACACCAAATTACTAGCAAACTCGTATATTATCTTACTTAACACAAATCATAGAACACCACGATAAGTACAGACACACAGTAGCAGTACAATGAACAGAGACTTACATATTACCAGGCGAAGTACCGGGCCTGGCCAGAGCCAGAGGCGAACAGGGCTCCTCCGTGCGCGCTTAACGGTTTTATTACAATGTCTCATCAGACGTACTCCTGCGCTGACCGCGTCGGTTACAAAGACAGCCGGCCATAATCACGCAGGCGGGACAAAGACCGCAAGACACGCTCGCGTAGGAACGACAAGGATGGGTATACTCGTACAATGGTATGCGCAATCGCCATCTTATACCACATGTTACAAACAATGTATAAGACCCAACAACTCAACTTTCTCTTATAGCTATACAATGAATTGCCTACACACATAAACGTACTGAACAGCTGATTTTTTTTTCGCAATTTTAGGGTTGGTCCCATAGTAAAAGTTGTTCGTAATTACGAATAAAATGGAGAAAAAATTAGAGATTAGATAAAAAACTTTTTTACAAAAAAATAGAACCGACTTCCAAAAAAAGTGCAACATAACTTTAATTTCGGAAGTCGGTGTTTCTGTTTTGTGTCTTCGCTTTTTGACACCGACTTCCGAAATTAAAGTTATTTTGCACTTTTTTTGGAAGTCGGTTCTATTTTTTTGTAAAAAAGTTTTTTATTTTTCACTTTTTAGTTGTGGTTCCCCATTAAACTGTGTTAACAATTCTTATACATACAATAGCAGCAATCGCGGTTGATTTGCTGTCAATTTTTGAAGAGTTCCGTTGTCTGTCTCCGAAACCCATCACCAGATCTTTTTGAAATTTTAATGGGACCATTTCGAAATAAACCCCTTTCGAACAAAAAAAGAATTTTGTAAATCCGTCAATATATGACGGAGTTATGCCCGAACATACATAAAAAAAAAAAAAAAAAAAAAAATACAAACATCCGAATTGATAACCTCCTCCTTTTTCGAAGTCGGTTAAAAAATTAGAGATGTTTAGTATAAAGTAAAAAATATAGAGTCCTATATATGTCTATTTCGAAAAGTATAAATTATTTTTCTCAGAACAAAAGGGTTTCCGTAAGAACACTGCGATAATCGTATTGTTCTAAAAAAATATGACTATAATAAAATTTAAAAGGGCGCTGAACGAAATTTTAATTATGAAAACCTATTACAAGATTGACGATTTTCTTAATGATGATTCACTTACTGATTGACATACTGTTTACTCTGATTGACGTTACTCAATAGTAATCCTGGTTGACTTAGATTTTGTTTCCGTTTGACATTACTATTAGTCTTACTAGCTGTGCCCGCGGTTTCACCCGCGTTTATGGTTACTGTGTCGTAGCGTGATGTTATAAAGTCTATAACCTTCCTCAATAAATGGGCTATACAGTGTAAAATGGTAACTCGCAGAACTGCTGGTGGCGGTCGGCCAGCGCAAGCGCACCCCACATTCCTCATGATCGCCCGCCTTGCACATCTTGAATGTGCGCGTGGTACTTGATTAATACTATGATATCTTCTAAGATATTCATTGAAATCAAATGATGTCAGGGGCAAATTTGTTCAAAATTAAATACTTATGATGAATAACGTATTTATTTGGTTATAGATTAATATAATGTTTATAAGAACACCGCTATATCATAATAATGTAATATTTAAGAACAAATTTCAATACCATAAAAAAGATTATAGTGAGTTAACCTTAAAAGATAGACATATGCTGTCACGGGCTTTTTTTAGAACTTTTAAGAGGGGAACAATTTCGTCATACATAATTTTTGCGTAGCTTTAACCATTTACGCAGCGCACGCAACGGAAGCTCTCAAAAGGAATATTTTTTGTCGTTTTTGCCACTTTTTCAGTGATGCTCCTTAATTGAAATCAATTTTTTTATTTCAGATAAGGAAATCCATATTATTCATTCTCCTGCCCTTATCCCAATTTATTTGGGGTCGGCGCAAGGAACATTATAAGGAAATCAATATAATGTTAGTAATAGTATGACTTAACCTAATGTTAGTATTCAATTTAAGTTAACAATAATGGCCAATGTATCATTGACCTGTTTGTTCAAGAGTTCAGACGCACTGATACGTAAACTGGTGTACATACTACACCAGTTTACGTATCAGTGCGTCTGAACTCTTACCCACCTTCGTAAGAAGGGAGAGTCCCACCAATTTATAGCCTATCACAGTCTAAAACACGTGGCTTTCTATTGGCAAAAGAATTTTCAAAATCGGTTCTGTAGTTCTGTATGCCCCTACAACCTCGCAAACTTAGCCTCTTTATAATATTCATCATCATCATTATCAGCCTTTTAATGTCCCCACTGCTGGGGCACAGACCTCCTCTCTGTGAAAGGGTGTGGGCCGTAATCCACCACGCGGGCCTGTAAATGCGTATTGGTGGATGTCATATGTCTTTGAATTTTTGGTTCTAGAACCTGCCGGTTTCCTCACGATGTTTTCCTTCACCGTTTTGAGAGCAGTGGTGATAAAATAATTTACACAAAGTAAAGCACCTGTCTGGGTTTGAACTCACGACCTGCAACTTGTAAGTCGTGGTCAATACCACTAGGCCACCACTGCTCTTATAATATTAGTGTAGATAAAAACACCTATCATCATCATGTATATATCATAATCATGTTTGCAAATAAATAAATGATTTGATTTGTTATAATCCTTACTAATCCTTATTAATATTATAAATGCGAAAGTAACTCTGTCTGTCTGTCTGTCGGTCGCGCTTTCACGCCAAAACTACTGAACCGATATAGATGAAATTAGGTACACAGATAGTCTAGAGCCTGAGAAAGGACATAGGCTACTTTTTAATGCAAAAAAAGGGGTTGAAAGGTGGGAATGAAAAGTTGTATGGAAGTATATCGTCATTTTTAAAGCTAGAAGATTGAAACACCTATTCAACACGGACGAAGTTGCGGGCACAGCTAGTAAAGAATAAATAGCTAATTCGTTAGCAATCGAATGGTTGCTAGAATTATTTAAGCTACTGTCTTTCTGCTTTTATGCCATTAATTGCGTTCTTCGTCATCTCAGTAACTTTAATAGCTTTATAGTACAACTAGCTTCTGTCAGCGACTTCGCCCGCATTGAATTAACACCATCCACCCACTAAAAATCATAGCGTATGTGCTCTTCCAGATTATAATATAGGGTGACTGGTAATTAGTGACCGATACTTAAACACGTGGTACTCATGATAACAAACAACTTTCCCAAAGAAACCTTTTATTTAAACTCATTCACTTTTATCAGAATAAGAAATTCCACATGAAAATCGCGCGCGCGCGCCTTTGACCTATCTCAGCTGTTAGCCGCGTGACGCCGTTTTTTCTTTGGGAAAGTTGTTTGTTATCATGAGTACAATCACGTGTTTAAGTATCGGTCACTAATTACAAGTTATATATATCTCTGTGCCACATTTCATCCAGATCCGTTCAGCCATTCTCGCGTGATAGATTCTACATCCATCCAGGATGCAGGATGAACATACATCCATCCAGAATGTATGTTTAATGGATGTATGTTTATCCTAACTTTGGCATTTATAATATTAGCAGGATAGGATTTCATGTAAACTTTGAACTAAATTATCTGGCAAAGTGATATGCGTATGTCCAATACAATTCAAATGAAGTTTTTGCCAAAGAAACACCCCAAAAAATACTGACACAGCATAAACCACTGGAAGATCTACCAACGTCCCTAAGAAATCTCACGGCACAAACAATGCAGTTGTTAATTATATTTTTTTAAATTAATTATAAGTTCTTTTTGTATTTTTTTTATGTTGTATAATAAAGAGTATATCTATCTATCTGTCTTGTTTACCAAGAATAAACGTAGGTACCTGAACGGAGTTGCAAGAAAAAGCCTAGTTTCATTATAAATAGGCCAACAAAGACTCACAGCCCCGCATCTTATGTTTTGCAGAGCTAATTAGACGATGACATAACAATATTACTTTGTGAACATTTTAACCTCGCGTTAACGAACACCGTCAGACCCTTGTCATCGTTTAAGAAAAGTGGAACAACATTATCGAGAAAACAGGAAGGAGGCATAATGTAACCTAATTATTGTGTCTTTGGTGTTCAAAAATTATGACGAAATAAGGTGTTTTGCAACTTAAAGATACCTACAAAAATTGCATCTGGACATATTTATATATCCCTAGAAAATAAAGCTTTTATTTTGGTCTGGCACTATAACCAAATTTATTTATTAAATTACTATTAAAGATCGTTAACATTACAACACAATATGATTAACTGTTCTAGTGCTGCAATACTTACATAAAACCACGACAAAATATAAATAAATTAAACAAAGGTGTGAAAATTGAATTAATGAATTGATATGGAGGTACAATACGAAAAACAAAAAAAAATAATTAAAAGATTATTAAAATTAATTAAACAAAAAAGAGGTAAAAAAATTAAACTAAATTGAATAGCACAAAATGCCACTATTGAGTATTTTGCGTTACAACAGGAGTAAAAATCATCTTTCATTTAATTTACCAACGGTTAGTCAGACCAGTCGTTGTGGCGACGCTCGGGGAAGGCCTATATTCAGCAATGGATGTTTTTGGCTGAAATGATGATGATGCTGTTCATCAGGTGAGATAGTGGTCATACGAGAGACTCTCAATAATAACAATTAAATAAAAAAAAAGAGTACTAAGCTATACCTACGCCAAAAAAGTTTCATAAGTTTAAGGTATTGTGATATCTAAGCAGGTTGCACGAAAAACGAACCTTGTCAGCAGACAGGCTGGTCGGTCAAATATACTTAAATAAAATTAAAAACTTACTAGTTTTTAAACATGTCAGTTAGCTGTAAGTTGTTAATGGAAAAGTATTGATTTTATATTATAACAATAACATAATTATATCATCAAGTCATATATCATCATTGCGGTCCCGCGTTTCTTTTCTTACACACCAAAGAGTCTACGTCACAATATACAGGGTGTAAAAAGACACATCATCACTAACTACGCATACTGTACGTCTAACAAAGTAGTTTTGTGCAAAAATGATTGCTGGGAATCGCCTTAGGTATGAAAAAAAAATCAAAAAAATTATTGCGCGCAATGTAACGCAAACCCAGGCAAGTGGAGATCAACCCTGCCCATTCGCCCACGTAGGTACTTGTCGGATACGTTTGATTTTCATTGCGTTTTTGTACTGAAAATTAATTTCGAAATTTCGCAAAAATAATTCGAAAGTTTCAAATAATGTTTGTTAGGAAAAAGTTTTGTAATAACACTTGGAATTCATTTTCGTAAAAAAGTAAAAAAAAAATTGCGACTTTGACCTTCAATATCTCCAGAACTATTGGATTCCCAGGTATGGTCTACTGGAAAAAAAATATTCAAATAATTGGTAGAATATGTGGCTTTTGGCTTCGGAAACTGTCTTTTTACACCCGTTGTAACAGTATTTTATTCACACTCTCATCACCCTCCAAAAATTCACTAGTCATTTTAAAACATATCATATTTTCTACGCGATAGTAAAAAAATCGCTACCAGTCGCCTCTTCAAATCGCCCCCGTCAATCGCATACCTCGGTCCAACGTATTTCTTTTAATAACCAGCTACTCGACGATGGCATCTAGTAATTAAAAAGCTAGCATCCTAGCGCTAGATTCGTATTATTTCCTGCTCCAGAATTACTAGCCAGTATTGCGAGGAATAAACATTAAACGGGGCTTTATGCGACTTTGTGTTTGCATGTAGCGTTTTATGACGCAATGACACGTTTTTATGAGTATTTCTGTGGTTGGAGCTTCATTTAAAAGTAATACTGGCATTTTTAACCCTAGAACCATAGCTATCACGATACGAATACTAACAGTACCCAGGGTCTGGGTCAGGGAGGATAAATTTGAAACAGAGTTACCTCGCCCCTGGGCACTCAGGGCAGGCAAGGAACAGAGGTGGGTTTTAGTCAGTAAGAGTCTGACACGCCCTTCCGCTCCAGCCTAGAGCGGGAGATGTCATTGGATGATTTCCTACCCCACAAAAAAAGGGGTACTGGAGTACCCAGTAAAACAAATCCATTTTTTTAGTTTTAACTTTAACAAGGAATGTGAACTTTTGCCAACTCACTTCTAAACATGTTTTTATCCATTATTTAGTATGACACAGTCACATTGTTATGAACTTTGATATCAGTTCCAGCGTTTGTGTTCTTGTGGTAGCAATAAAAATACTTTGCACTTGCTGTATTGAACTCGCGATTTTTCATCAATACTTCAAAATAATAATCATCTGTCCAATGTGGCATTATAAGAGACCACCCCAAAAAGCGGCCATATTAGGCTGCTTTTTTCCCTCAAAAATATTTTGTACCCCAGAATACCGTTGTAAGGTTTAAAGCGGATAATTTGTTAAAAGTTATTACTCGTATGTAGAGTAACTCTGTACTACATGTTATGGTTGTTAGTAAGTAACGAGAGGTAAGTCATCAACTGAATATGATTTTCAAATTTATAAATGTGATGTACAGTACTGTCGGTGTCTGTGTTTCAAATTAATGGCTAATAGTGAATGTGATTGTATGGATGTATTTCACCTTTCAAGTTCAAGACATTCTTGCAGCAAAATTATGATTGTCCTCTTAAATATTGTTATACTTTTTTTTTATTCTCATTGTTGAATCATTTGGGTGTAATTATATTCTTCTTTTGATAACGTCGGTCGTTACTTTCAAAACTGTATTTATAATGTCTGGAAAATGTTTTTGTACTAACTTCTTATGGTATGTATTTCCCAAACAAAAAAAAAAAAGTTTAGTTCAGAAGTTTACAAAAAAAACCCTCTTAACTTTTAAGAAAACTTACTTGACCGCTTAAGAACATTATTCTTTTCAACATAACATATCAAAAGGCAAACACAAAGCCTCCAAGGTCACACAAGGTTATGCACATAATTACGATCCGACGTGGCCAAAAAGCAATCTATTCATGCAAATTCAATACATACATGCATTAGCAGATGCTAAGCAAACACAGCATACGTGTACCTAAGCGCAGGACCCATTGTATTCTAGATTGCATCGCCAGACCCCGGATTGCAATGCTAACTTGACTAATCTGGGAAGGTGAGGCTACTAACTCTATTATAAACTACAGGAGTAGATGTTTTGTGGTTGAAAACTGTTGTTAGTTCGTCATTTATGTAAAGGTGTTATTTCAGTTTAGTCTAATATCATCAATGTTTTGTCGTAAAACCAATATTTATTTGAGGTCGGCGCAATATACTTGTACATTCTTCTTCCATTTTTCTCTATTTATCGTCATCTTAAAAGGTAGTCAACTCATTTGTAGCCACAGAGTCCACCGGTTGTTCCATAGGTTCTGATCTTCCCTACTCTAATAACCGTCTACATATCATACTAAAAACTATCCTCACTTTTCAGTAACGTTTCTGGCAATATGATGCGAACCAAAGAATCATTTTAAAATTCGATCGTGTTTTGTTTCATTACGTGAACGACCACGACCTGAAAACAAAAGACGATCGACTGAAATTCACAATTCACAATTATGCGCAAAAAAAACGGATGAAAAGTTAAAAACGTTAAAGTTGATATTTTTGAGTCATGGAAAATAATATTTATTGCCGTTATTTCAAAACGGTTTGGAAACGCAACGATCAGATAACATTGACAAAAATGGGGGAATTTGGGCAACTTACGGCGGCCATTACAAGGATCCAGGGGTCCACAACCTAAGGGTGGGTCAAGGGGGAAATAATTGTTTCGGTAAATAAACTGCCTTTGTAGATAGTGATGGTAAAACGATACGGTGGAAATGTGAGACGGAAAGAAATTGGAGAAAGGAAAATTATTTTTGTGCGGATCCAAATACAAAACGAAACAGAGTGGATCGAATTTTATTTTACGAAGCTGCTTTTGGTTGTTTGTTAAGTAAAATACTCGGTTTCATATAAATTAACGAGGTATGATTGATATAACGATGATATAACTACCAAACTATATGAAATGAAAACAACGTATAGACAAAAGGGATATTAAATTTTACCAACCCCTGTCAGAATTCTGTTTTCAATAATATCCATGTTGTAAGTTGTTAATTATTACGTGCTGACAGCTTAGGCAGTCTCAATAAATATTAATGAGTTTACAGTCAATACAATACATCTCTGTTTATTGTTAGCAGTGAATTAATTAGTATTATATCACAATACAACAATACGCCCGTATCCCTAAAAGGGGTAGGTAGGAGTGTACTTATTGGTAGGTTAGACTATTTATTGTAAATTTGAACTTCTTTATCATTGAAACTCTGGAAAATAGACAGGACTGGTGGTTGTACTGTGGCTTGCATGTGACATTCTGCCTTGAAGTGAAGACATTCCCGCGCGTGGAATTAATAGTTTTCTCATTATAAATTATAGCTTATTTGCTATTCCAGACTATAATCTATTTATGTGACAAATTTCATCTAAATCCGTTCAGTCGTTCTGGCGTGATTGAGTAAACAACATCCATCCAAACTTTCTAGAGGAATTGATAATAGTCCTAATTTCATCATCATCATCATCATCAGCTATAGCAGTCCACTGCTGAACACAGGGCTCTCCAAATGCATGCCATTTAGCTCGGTTCTCGGCAAGTCTCATCCAACAGCTACATCCAGCTATCATCGATTTTTAAACGGTGTGTGATTCTCGTTCTCAATTGTCGTGTTCATGAAATGAACCCATCAGGCCCTGTGGGTCCCCGATTGGGGACGCGACAATAGTGTAACAAACCGCCTAAATCCCTCACTTGTGTCAGGTAAAACTACCAAATCATCAGGTCGGTTTCCCCTATGGTGAAAAGGTCACGCTCCGCCACCGCGTGACCCCATAGCACCGACACCAGACTCGATGTGCTTCTGCCGACTATGATGTGTGTTCCATGACTATAAAGAAGTATAAAGCACTGTTGTTGAAACGACGATATTCTTAGGTTTATAGTTCAACATAATCATACATATGAGACCTTTACTTACACTCAGTATTACATTTAAGCAGACATCAGGCTCGACGGTTAGAACAAGATGTCCGTCTGGCGGCTGTGTCTCATAATTTATATCCATGTTGTTAGTCAATTGAGATACTATAACCATCGTTAATAATTCTAGCAAACATCCGTTAGGCGAGCTGTAGTTGAACTAGCTATTTCTCCTTTATAATAACGTGATTAAATAGAGTATTAAATTAATTTTGGTTACAATAGGTTTCTAATTGTGTCTGTTATTCCAGGGCCTGACGGATTAATATAACAGTCACTTGAGCGAGGCGTAAAACGAGCTCTAAGAAAAGAAAAATATTGGATTTTTTTCTTTTAAAGTTTGTTTTGTTTATTTGCATCAATAACTGGTGTAAAGAGACAGTTTCCGAAGCCGAAAGCCACATATTCAACCCATTATTTGCATAATTTTGTTCCACTAGACCATACCTGGGTTTCCACTGGTTCTGGAGATATTGAAGGCCAAAGTCGCAATTTTTTTTACTTTTTTAGGAAATTGAATTCCAAGTGTTATAACTAAACTTTTTTCCAAACAAACATTACCTGAACTTTCGATATTTTTTTATTTCGAAACTACGCATTTGCAGTTAGAAAAGCGCAATGAATATCAAACGTATCCGACAATTACCTACGTGGCTTAACTCCACATGCCTGCGTTCGCGTTACATTGCGCGCATTATTATTTTTTTTTTCATACCTAAAAATAAAAGCCGTTTCCCAGAAATAATTATTGCGCAAAGCTACTTTTTCAGACGTGTATGCGTAGTTGATGGCTATGTGATGTGTCTTTTTACACCCTGTATAATAAATAATACACATCTACACTAATAAATAACTGTATAGCTATGTACCTACAAACGTATATGAAAAAAACTTATTGGACATCAAACATTCATCCACATCATTGTCAACGGAAAAAAGTGGCCGAAACGCTGGCAGAATTGCCACGTTGAATAAAAATGATGATTCGTTAGTCAAAGAAAAACCTTTGTTGATTACAAATATTAAGGCAACACAAAACATCAGTCAACATTAAAATACTCGTGCGTCCTTAACTAGGTGCATGTTCCTTAAAGTCCGAAAAGAGCTCTATACTTAATTTCTGAATATTTTGCCTTGGAATATATCACACGAAATAAAAACATATGGAAAGAAGCCAGAAAGCTAACGGTGGTCATAAAATATAGTACCTTCCCATAGGCTTATGGTGGGTAAGAACCAACCGTAGCTCCATAAAAGTAAACGGCTCTCATTTATATCATGTACCTCAAGATTTTTAGTAAGTGGCTTTATGAATAAGATACGAGTATGTTATCTCCTTCAATGGGAAGTATGTACCTATATGCTTAAATACTATACATTTATTCGGCAAAATTGTAATACTTATTGGTTTAAGGCACAGCTATACGACTTTTAATGGTTTTTAATTGAACATCACGTCTAAACGTCTAGTCTTATTTCTTTGAAAAAAATAGTATGTTACTCTAGACAATTTCTGTCGTAATTTGATCTGAGAATATTTGAAATAATATTTTTATAACATAGTGTAATTAATTTGTAAAGTTATGTCTAACGCGGATATAAAATTGAGAATCACGCAAAAACTTTAAAGCGTATTTTAATGAAACTTTCACCATTTTAAAGATCATTTTATTATTTATTACTGGGTGGACGTACGGCGCGTTAAGTGAGCTTAGGACAGAACACGCAAGCTAACCACTCAAGGTCATTGGCAGTTAATAGCGTCTTAATTCGTACAGAGCTTACAGCTTTGGTAACTAGTTTTTTATGACTAGGACCTACTCGTATCTATGGCTGATTTCTATTAATGGATCGTTGTTTTTAGAGATTTTGTTTGTATGTCTATTTCATTGGCACGCCCTCTAGCCTAAACGGCTGGAAGAATTTCAACATGTGAGTTATCATTAAATTGGATTTGACCGCTGAAGTGACTTAAGCTGTTTGAATATTGAAAAAATAAAACAAAATGGCGCCCGCCATTAGGTTAATGAGATTTTATTTTTTTTTAATATGATCATGTGGGGTAACAAAATAAAGGGCTCGAGGAGGCGATTCCAAAACTATAAATCACTAAAAATATAAAATAAAATAAAGTAAATAAATATTTTTAAAAACCCCACTGCAATAAAAACAAATATATATATATAAAAAAACTTGACTGATAAAAAACCACGAAAAAGTTCCAAGCAAGTCACTTTTCAAGCAGTCTGATGAAGTGAGTGGCATTAAATCTAAGATTGAACTAAAAGAACTGCCACCATTTATTTGGTTTTGCAGTCTGGTTTTTTTTTAATATTATTTATTTTTTAAAGTGATTGCTACCTACTGCCTCGTAAATCTAGTAGTTACAATTGCTACTGCTGCGCATGAGATCCTGGGTTTGATTCCCAGGACGGCGAAAGTGTAATTGGAATATTTTCAACATTTCTCATTAATAGGTCATTGTAGGCCCAGTTTATGGCAATTGGTCCGCCACCCATTTCATGGAACTTAAAAACATAGCTGGCGAAAGGTGGAGAACATAGGTGGGTGTACCTTTTTAAGGTTTCTTACCCGAAGAGTCCAAACGGAGCCGACTCAAACGCCTTAAATAACGACTTTTTGACGCACATTTGTCACTCACGTGTCCGTCTGTCTGTCTGTACGTCATCTGTCACACAGTTTTGTTACGAAGAATTTTTTAACTTCTCATTGACCTATGAAATTGAAATTTGGTGATAATGTTTATTATTACGTATACATTACTAACAAATACCAATATTTGGTACGGAAGCATTAATGTGCGAAATCTGACACGCACCTAATCAGTTTTTTTTTTATTGGGTGGGAAATTATCACATAACTACTCCCGCTCTGGGTGGAGCGGGAGGGCGTGTCAGAGTCTTACTGAATAAACCCACCCGTGTTCCTACAGTTGCCTGGGCCAGGCTCACGGTAACTCACTCACGCGACCCTGGCAGAGGGTGTACCCACTCGCCGGTTGAACGCGTCCCAAAGGGTCATGGCCATCCGGATGGTTCGAGGATACTACACGGTCTCCGGTGAGGCAGCGAGCCTCATTGCCGGACTGTCGCCGTGGGATCAAGAGGCAAAGATCCTCGCGCACCTCTGGGAGTGGCGCGAGGAGGCGAAACGCTGGGGCGTAACCCCGCTGCCGCGACACCTCACGGCTTGGCGGACAGAGCTCCGGCAGGATCTCATGGCGATATGGAGAGAGCGACTGTTTCAACCCAGCGCTAGGCATGCCACAATTGCGGCGGTTACACAAGTTTGGCCTCTTTGAAGAGTGGCTGGAGAGGTGCCACGGCGTCCTAACCTTCCGCCTGACGCAAATCCTCAGCGGCGGTGAACCGATGCAGCGCGAGATTGAGTTGCGTCGGTCACAGCTCCGCGAAGTCATGTTGGCGGAATGGCGGGATAGGCCTTTGCGCCTTGCTACCGTCGACGCGATCCGACCAGTGCTCGACGAATGGCTCGGGAGGAAGCACGGTGATGCAGGTGCTCTCGGGGCATGGCTACTTTGGAAAGTACTTGTGTCGCATAAATAGGGAGCCGGACGCTCGGTGCCATCACTGCACCGACTGTCGGGAGGACACGGCACAGCACACATTGGCAGAGTGTGCCGCATGGGAAGAGCAGCGCCGTGCCCTCGTATCCGAAGTGGGCCCCGATCGGGAGCGGCGAGTCGTGGGATGTGGTGATCTCCTTCTGTGAAGCCGTAATGTCGCAGAAGGTGGCTGCGTAGAGGGAGAAGGAGGCCGTGGCCACTCTTCCAACCCGCAGCAGGCGTACCGGGCGTCGGCGGAGGGCGGACAACGCCTTCTTCCAGCCCCCCTAAACGGGGCACGGACGGGGGAGTTCGGAGGGACGACGGACTCGGGGTCGTCCGCCGCCCCCCATCCAACACGACCCGAGGCGGCGCGGCGTTGCGTAGTGTTCCACGCGCGCCCCTGTTAGACGTCGTGGGGGGAGGACACCTTACTCTCCCCGCGGGCCAGAGGTGGCCCGCACAGGCGGGCCGGCACTAGCCGGGGATCATGGAAGTTGCATTAGCTCTCACGATCCCCGGTCCAAGTATGGGATGGAACACCGGGGTGGTTTTTAGTTAGTAAGAGTCTGACAGACCCCTTCGCCCGCCCCGCGAAGGCGAAGGACATCCATGAGGATTTTCCACCCTGGAAAAAAAATGGTCCTCACCGGACACGGCTGCTTCGGGAGGTTCCTGTGTCGGATAAGGCGAGTGGAAACGCCCGGCTATCACCACTATGCGGATCGCCCAGAGGATATGGTGGAGCATACGGTGAAGTTCTACCCCGCTTGAGTGGAGCACCGCCGTGTCCTCGTGGAGGCGATCGGCGGCAGTGACCTCTCGCGGCTGGCCCTGGTCCAGGCCATGGTACGGAACGATAGGGAATGGGAAGCATGCATGCTCGCCGATGAGGAGGCGGAACGGGTGAGGGAGACTCAACAGAGTCGCCCACACGCCGCCAGCAGCAGCCGCTGCAGGAGACGCCCTGGGTATCGGGGGCGAGTAATGGGTAGCTCGCCGTCTGAGCAGCACCAAGCCCGAGAGTCGGTGGCACGTAGTGTTCCACGCGTGTCTTAAAGAGATGTCAGCAATACTTGACGGGGCCCGTAATGGCCGATGCATGCCCAGGGGTCGCGGATAAATTCGAAACAGAATTACCGCGCCCCTGGGCACTCAGGCAAAGAAGGAACAGAGGTGGGTTTTAGTCAGTAAAAGTCTGACACGCCCTCCCGCTCCACCCAGAGCGGGAGAAGTCTTAGAATGATTTCCCACCAACACAAAAAAAAAATGGGGTGTACCTACTATGGGTACATTTCTGCCTTACCCTTTGGGGGATACAGGCATGTTGAGGTGTTTAGTATATTTTTTGTTGCTAAACCCGTAAAATAGTCTTTCTTTGTTTTGCAAGTAGAAAACATTTTTACAAAAGAAGTTTTCTATCCATCGGTCTATTTAGGTAGGTATACTGCTCAACACCTTCATAACAACGTATTACCACAATTGAAGTTAAATCTATACCTACTTATGAATAAAAAATAGAGCTATTTTTCCTTATTTGCGGCAACTGTTTTGGGTCAGATTGGTTACTTTTGATAACCAGAATAATTAGTTTGTTCAAAATGTGTTAGGTATCTATAAGTATTGGTATATTTACTCGTAATTCATCCTCCATTTTATCATCGGATTTAAGTTTTTATTTTCGGATATTTTTTAAATTATCTCCTCTGACTAATATTTTGGGGGATTAAGCCTGATGGCTGGTCAAGACGGAATACCAATTGAAGTGTGGAAGTCATTACGGGTAGATGGATGGACGTGGTTAGCTTTGTTCTTAACTAAGTTGTTGCTGGAAGAAGCCATACCTGATGAATAGTGCAACAGTTCGTTGGTGCCCATCTTCAAGAACAAAGGTTATGTGCTGGAGTGCAACAACTATAGAGGAATAAAGCTAATGTCACATAGTATGAAAGCATGGGAAAAAATTATTGAAAAGCGGCTGAGAGAAGAGAGTGCAATCTCACAAAACCAGTTTGGTTTTATGCCTGGTCGGGGTACAATGGGTGCCATTTTTGCTATCCGCCAGCTGTGCGAAAAATACAGAGCTGTGCATGAAAACTTGCACATGGTGTTCGTTGACCTCGAAAAGGCATATGACCGGGTGCCTCGAGAGGTATTGTGGTGGGCCCTTATGGAGAAAGGTATGCCTAGGAAGTATGTGCAGTTGATCCGTCAGTCCGGTCTGCAGTGGGCACCACTGACAGTTTCAGTGTAGCAGTCGGTTTGCAGCAGGGGTCGGCCCTCAGCCCTTACCTCTTCCTGATGATAATGGACGCTCTGACGTCGGACATCCAGGAAAAGGCTCCCTGGTGTATGCTGTTTGCTGATGACATTGTGCTGGTGCCGAAAGCGGCTTAGAGGTTCAGAGCAGACTGGAGACGTGGTGGCAAAGACTGGAGAGTTTTGGCCTGAGATTGAGCAGAACCAAAACATAATATCTGTTCTGCGATTTCGGCGGTCTCTCCAGTCCTATGCCTGTAGCTCTCAAGAGAACGCCTATACCGATCTGCTCCGACTTTCGGTACTTCGGGTCGCTTGTTCACAGTGCACAGGATCAACTCAGGATGGATAAAATGGCGACAGGTCACTGGAACAAGCACAGAAGTTGTTAAGTTAAAGGATAAGGTGACCTTAAGTTAAAGGGGAAAATCTATAAGTCCGTGATTAGACCTGTCGTACTGTATGGATCAGAATGTTGGGCTGTGAAAAAGACGGATGAAAAAAGATTGCATGTGGCGGAGATGAGAATGTTGAGATGGATGTGTGGAATAACGAGAATGGATGAAGTGAGAAATGAGTACTTAGAGGTAGTTTAAAAGTGGCGCCAGTCACCGAAAAGATGAAAGGGAACCGCTTATCTTGGTATGGTCATGTGAAGAAGAGGGATGAAACACATGTAACTAAAGGAGTTATGAATATAAATGTGGATGGATGGAGAGGGAGAGGGATGCCAAAGAAAAAATGGATGGATTGTGTGAGGAATGATATAAAAGAAAAGGGAATTAGTGATAGCGTGACTGTTGACAGGATAGAATGGAAGAAAACAACGTGTTGCGCCGACCCCAACACCCCAAGTAACATGGGATAAGGGCAGGAAGTTGATAATGATGATTTTTTAAAATTAAGTGTACGTCGTGGTTATATATATAACCTGTTACCGTTAAAATACGGAATAAGTTAATATGCACATTCACAAGGTACCTAATCTGCAAAAAGGAAGAAATTCAAAATTGATTAATTGTTAGCACTTTTTGAAAAAATCAACAAAAACAAAAAATGTATTACGTAGATGATAGCGTTTTGGTCTCCTCCAATTACGAGCATGTTCTAATTCTATGTTCCATGTTATTAGGGTTATTAATTCGGACGTAACTTTAATATTTAGTTTAGTTCTGGGGTTTATCAACTAAAAACTGAAAAATAAAAAGCTTTTTTGCAAAAAATACAACCGACTTCTATACAAGAAAATACACTTAAAATTGAATAAAAAAAAAAATTAACAAAAAATTCAACCGACGAAAAAGAACTAAAAAGCAAAAAATAAATAAACCTTTAAAGTCTTGAGTATTGAGCTTATTTACCTACATAAAATATCAAATTTTAAATAAACTAATTTTGAGTCGGCGCCAAACAACAATCTGATTATTAAATATCTAAATTTTATATGTACGTAGAAATGAAGGAGGCTAGATGTAGGTAATTAATAATTTTATTATTTGGCGCCGACTCAAAATTAGTTTATATATACGGTTGAATTTTTTGTTAAAAAGTTTTTTATTTTATGTTTTTTTGTGACTCGCATCATCTTTTAATACTCTGAGGCTAATTTCTAATCTTTCATCATTCCTCTTGGCACTGAGCTGATGATTTAACTATCCTTCCATGAGGTTCGCAGGATATTGACCAGTTGAGGTTACCTCCAATATTTTAAAGACGTCTTTTCTTCAAATCATATTAAATGGTATCTGTCACTAAAACCAGTTTTTTATATCTAACTTGAAAAAAAGAAAGAAAGAAAATACGTTTATTTACGGTAAACATGACGCAAAAAACAGAGAAACACAACAAAAAAATAAAGAAAAGCCTGGGTGGAAATATGCGTCACATCCACGCAAAACGGCCATCGCTCAGCTTAAGTGCTATGACCCTATACAAGACAGAGCCCCAGCGCTGGTTTTCAGCGACAGCCGGCGCCGACGTCATGACGTCGACCGGTGCAGCAAACAATGAGTAAAACTACTAAATATTAGACAGCGTAATAAATATTAATATTTAAGTGGCAACATTCCGTTTCCGTAACTTCTATTGTTTAGGAAAGGTATGGTTTCCCTCATCAGCTCAGTTTCATGATGAGTGATGATTCCTAAATGCAAATACCTGATTAAGTTATGAAAAGTAAACAGAAACAATATTCGTGCCCAATTTTCGAGGTTTTCTCTTAATTTTATCAGGATCAGATCCTGATGTCCTTGACATGGGACCACCCTTGAGGTATACCCAATCTAAGAAAAAAGAAATCATCAAAATCATTTTATAAACAACGGAGTGAGAGCCTAACGTACAGAAATGCTAAACGTGCACACCATTTTCGAGGTTTTCTCTGAATTTTATCAGGATTCCATAAGCAGATCCTAATTTACTTGACATGGGACTATCCTTGAGGTATACCCTATCTAACAAAAAAATAATCATCAAGATCGGTTCATAAATGACGGAGTGAAAGCTGAACATACACAAAAAAAAGAACCTCCACCTTTTTTTGTCGGTTAAAAATAACTTTAGTTTCGGAAGTTGGTATTTGTATTTTGTTTCTTCGTTAATTGACACCGAGTTCCGAAATTTTTAATCAAAGTAGCAAATATCAATAGCAGTTTTCTTGGTTAATCTGCAAATTAGCGGATGCTGCACCATTGAATTGCGGAACACAGTAAACGAATCTCTTAGAACTTAACTTTTAACTTCTTTTTTTTCTTTTTTGGCCTAGGCAGAACTGAAATATTATTTTTACTATACTTTTGCTATGCATTTTATAAAATGCCGGATGTTCAGCCGGCAATGTGCAGATGACGGTCGTGAGTAAGATAAGCCAACGGAGCCCCGTGGCACGGTGCTCCTATTTCTGTCTGCAGGGTTTAAAGAAACCTAACATGAAGGGGATTAAGGGGGCTTCGTTCGCTGCTTTGCGCACACACTCTAGCCCCCTTCGAACCTAACCTGTCTTTGTCGGGGTGCCCTGAGTCCCCAAGCTTGCTTTGCTTGTTCTTGTACTTATTAGTTACTCAATTCAACTTTAAGAATTTATATATTAAGTAATTACAATTAATTCGAATGTTTTATTCAAGGAAATATCCAGTTTTAAAAACTATACCGTATGGTTGGTAGTTAGTCTACAGATTATCTAGGATAACTGCAGATTAACTAGTTATGGCAAGAGAAAATAAGTCGTTAAGGGTGCGACTTTTTTTGTATGGAAAAGGTAGGTAAGTATAGTTGAGTTCCACGTGGACAAAGGCGCGTGTGAAAGCTATTATGGTATAAATATAATAATATTAAATCACAACAACACTGCAATGTTATTTTTACGTAAATTCCAGATGACATCGTCTGGGATTTACGTTACATTACCCTATCAGAAGACCTCTAAGGTTATCGATATGTCTGATAAAAAGCTACATATATAAACTCATGTTAACAAATTGGAGACGTTATTTTGTCATATTTCACTAATAACATTATACGTGTGGATAAAAACCCCTTAATAAAAAAAAAACAATTACATATAATAAAGGACTCAAGATGTTTAGAGCGCGTGTACTGATACTGTTATCGCTTTTCGTGGGGTCATCTTACTCTTTCTACTGGGGTGAGTACCTACAAGAGTTATTGTGAACGATAATTTTAATATTTATAATGTTGTTTTGGGTATAAAACTAAAACTTAAATATTTACATAATAATAATTCCCACGCGGTGACAGAGATACGGCTATCTCTACGTTGACGTCGTGGTTGGGCTTGTGCGCCCCAATAAACCCTAGGTCTGTGTCGGTAGATTTAACTTTGCTTAAACATGTCTAAGGTGAGGGGCCAGACTAAGAGAGATACAATACGCAGGCCAGTTTTGTGGCAAACTGCTGGGCAGTAGCGACCCGACGTACCCGATCTTTTTTTTTTTTTTTATGTTTGATAGGCTCGCGTTTGACCACTATCTCACCTGATGGCAAGCGATGATGTGGTCGAAGATGGAGCACGCTTGCCTAGAAGCAACCTATTCACTCTTGACTTAAAGACTCCCAGGTTGTATCTTCCGGGAGATTTTTTGTTCCTCATATCCTGTTTTCTATTATTGGCCAGCCGTAGTGAACACTGACGAGGAAAAGTGCTCCCAACTCTCTTCTGGCTTGCATAATAATAATTATTCAATTATTTATTCGAGTAACTCCACTCATATCATTAGTAACAATTTGACTTATTTCTATGATAGTAAACTAAATTATAAATAAATAATGAAATGAACCTAATATAAACATGGTACACATCATTATTATGCTGCAAGTCTAGCAGAAATTTTGCAGCACCCGTTAACGATCGCGCAATCCAGAGATCATTTTTAGGATGCTGTGGCATAGTCCAATATCTTTGTTTTCCTTATCTTGCAATAGCTTTACACCAACCGCGGGTTGTACTTGGGTGCACTTGGATAATGTGTTTTTTTTTAAATATAAACCAATACGGTACCAAAATGCGTTGGTGAGACGCATTTTCGAGGGAAATGGCAAAATTTTCGAGCACGCTTCGTTCGCACTAGAATTTTATATACATTCTTGTATTTCTCAAACTTTTTGTGTGGAAGGTCAAAAAAGTAACCATTCCGCGGCGAAGTACCAAATTATTGAAGTTTACTGTGCTCGATCTCACCAAACTCAATTTAGGGACAATCACTTCATTCTCCAACTATTTCGCGTCACAAGTTAACTGATATTTTTTTTAACTATTTAAAAGTAAACAGTTATTAAAGTTGGTAAATAAAGTTAAAAGAGATGAGTTATCAAATGTGTGAGTTATCAAACGTGTCTGTTTATTTTGTGCCAGAGAAATATAAACATTGAAATAGAAAAGAGAACTAGTATAATTTTTATACCGAAATATTTCAAAAATTCTATATTTTTTCCAATGAAAAAAACTGGCCAAGTGCGTGGCCACGCATTAAGGGTTCCGTACCAAATATTGGTATTTGTTAGTAAAGTTAACGTTATAATAAAAATTATCACCAAATTTCAAGTTCATAGGTCAGTGGGAAGTTAAAAAATTCTACGTAACAAAATTTTATGACAGACAACGGACGGACAGACTGACGGACACGTGAGTAAGAACAATAGTTTGACCCTTCGGGTACGGAACCCTAAAGAAGAACTATATTTCGTCCAAAAAAAGGTGGTAACCCTAGTTATGTATGATAGTGTTATCAGCTGCCAGCAGTCTAAGGTCTTATACACACGCGCTGCTCTATTTTGTTTTTTTTTTCTTGTGCTAATCAATACATACAGTGTCGTACAATCGCACTGTAGGTATTCTTTTTCACTTCACACACTGTATCTACATTTATCAGCCATCATTCTTTTTGCCGTTCATTTCAAATCACAAAAGAGTTCTTTGGAGGTTTCCTTCCATCTGTAGGTAGGTACGTTATGTTTTTTTGGTCATTTAGGTATTTATTTTGACTTCATACACTAAAGTACAATGACAGACTTAATTCAATTAAATTAATTAATTTAATTCAGACTAACCCACAGTAAAATATTACATTTAAAAACCAAAATTAAAATACAAATAATAATACTTACATTCACTAATATTGGCGCGCTTCTCCTAGTCTACTCCGATTTTCGGTATCTCGGTTCACTCGTGCAAAGCGATGGCGAAATAGATCGGACTGTTAAGCACAGAATTAACACTGGATGTATGAAATCGCGGTAGGTCACCGGGACTATCTGCGACTCCCGCATTCCCCTTAAACTTAAGGGGAAGATTTATAAAACAATGGTCAGACCTGCTGTCTTGTAAAGTTCAGAATGTTGGTCCACAAAAGGGAAGAATGAAAAGCAATTGCATGCAGCTGAGATGAGAATGCTAAGAACGAAGTGTGGTGCTACGCCCATGGATAGAATTAGGAATAAAAAAATAATATATGTATAAGAGAAAGTGAAATAGTATATAAGAGGAGAATGCTAAGAACGAAGTGCGGTGCTACGCGCATGGATAGAATTAGGAATAAAAAAATAATATATAAGAGAAAGTGAAATAGTATATAAGAGGAAGTCTGAAAGTGGCACCGCTGACTGACAAGTTGTGTGGAAATCGGTTGTCGTGGTATGGGCATGTGATGCGGAGGAGGCTTTTATCATGTACTTAAGCCAGCCACATGGCCCTGTTTTTTTTTTTTTTTTTTTGGGGGGTGGGAAATCATCTAATGACTCTTTCCGCTCTGGGGTGGAGCGGAAGGGCGTGTCAGACTCTTACTGACTAAAACCCACCCCTGTTCCTCCCTGCCCTACGCGCCCGGGGGCGAGGTAACTCTTTCGAATTTATCCTCCACCCCCGGGCAAGCCACATGGCCCTGTAACTAATAATGTTTACTTACTTTGGCCCTGTAACTAATAATGTTTACTTACTTGTTAAGTTTATATGTTACTAAAATCTTTTTTGTATTTGTTTACTAACATAGTTGGTAAGTTGTAATGATAGAACAATTTTGTATAGATACGAAATTTATTTCTAAAATAAATATGTAGATTATTATTATTTTGTTATTTTTTAACACATACCTACATAATATATATATATGTATGAAAGTGTAAACAATAACGGATTTCCTTGTTTTATCCCTCTTTTTATTGCTATTTGTGGGCTCTGAGGCTTTTAATTTACCTTAGGTACTTGTGCAGTTTTCGTATATTCTTTAAAACTTCAATATACCATCAATCCACGATTTTTAGTGTGGACTGGCAGAAATACAAGTAATTTAGAAGCCGTTTGTGTGAGCAGTGTATTTTAAGAAAAGAAGAGGAGGATAGATCTACATATAAATCAGATTTTTTTTTTAATCGTTTCAGACCACGTCGTGGGGGAACAGAAACGACTACAGTTTTATTACAATGGAACACTAATGCACACAGAATATATTTCGTCGGCTACTGAAATCACTTCAATAACTTATGACCCAGTTCAGTACAGGGTTATATTTGCCGACGTCAAAAATCCGATGCTGTCCATATCCAGCTTTAACCTTTCAACCAGGAAAATAGAATTATTAGTGACGATAAAATCTAACGGAAACATAGTGAGCATTGCCTACGACCCGATCACAGAATTACTCTTTTGGACGGAAAATTTTAGTATTTACTCGTTTTCATTAAAACCTGCATATTCTAAGATAGCAGTCGACGGAAACCTTTTAGTTAAGTTGGATATCTTCTGCCATGATATTGCTTTGGATAGTTGTGGAGGGTACGTTACCAATGATCGTAGTTCAATGACTCAGCAAAATTCATATAAAGTAAAACTTTAATTTAAAAATTACAGGTATATTTATTGGATCACCGACAATAAAATGGAAAGAGCCCAGTTTGATGGCTCCGAGAGAGAAGTTTTAATAAATAGTACTGTTGAACATAGGCTAAGCGTGGCCACTGACCATCAGACACGAAAAATATACTGGCTTGAGGTAATTGATAAAAATACTGGCGATAATAATAATCCTTTTAAAAGTCAGCTATCTATTGAAAGTGCTGATTTTAATGGAAAGAACAGGAGAACATTACACATTGTCAAAAATGAAACTTTTGCAAGTTCATTGGCCGTATCAAAAGACTTAATTTACTGGAAGAACCACGATAAAAACACAATTTGGCAGATAGCAAAGAATTCAAGTCTCGGTGAGGAAGCAAAACAAGTTTCAAAGTCTAGTTCAGTTTGTACGTTCTGTCATCGTATAGCAGTAATTACGGAACAAATTCAAGGAAATCAGAGCTGTAACGCACTGAAGAATCAGATACCTGAGTTAAAAGATGCGAGCCTGCTTTGTGTCCACGGTACGAAAGTTAGTACAGAGTCTCGTTGTAAATGTACACAGGGTTACACTGGTGAGAGATGTGATGTACTAGTCTGTCAGAACTACTGTTTGCATGGAGATTGTAGTGTCAGTGCTGAGGGACAACCGAAATGCAGGTAAAGAATGTTCATCTTATTAAGGACTACCGAAGATCACGTAATAGGACTGTCACGCCTATTACTACAGGGTGGCCAACTCAAATGTATATAAGTTTAATCTATGATTTCTATTTAACAAATCAAAATCTACAGATATTTGATTCTAATTATATTATTTCGGCTTTGGAATTTTGTTGATGTTGTATGGATAACAACATCTGTTGTTATCCATAAAACATCAGATGGAGGTTAGAGGTTTAGTATATACTAAATCTGCACAAAAGCAGTTGTGTTGCGGTTGGGCCTTCATAGATGGATTGTTTGGTGCTCCAAGCAGTCCAGTGCTTTTCGGTGCATGCCTCCAGTCAGTGCATTTTTAGCTGCAAATGAACTGCTTGAGCGGCTCGTGTCTGGCGAATGTCAATTTTGTATTTAAACAGCAGATCGCCTAAGCAGTTCGTCTATGGAGGCACTTAGTCGTGATTTCATCAAATTTTTGCATTTATTATTAGGTATGCATAATCAAAGTAACAAATATTCTACTGTTAGCGTTCAAGATTGACCTAGATATTCTTATATACCTTCAGATAACTCAACTGCAAAATCTGTCAATTGATTCGAAACCCAAAAAAAATACTTTATTAGCTCGATTTAAATTCACTTTGAGACTTTAGAACACGAATAGAAAACAAAAAAACTCTAAACTCACGAAAAACTGGATATCACAAAACAAACCCTAAAAAAGTAGACTCAAATCGAAATGGTGGCAAAAAATATGTGTAAGTCACCGAAAAATTGCAAACTCCGTAAAATTATAATAATTCTTGAGGGAGTGTAATTTCTCAATAGATCATTTCACATGCAATAGATCTGATCAAAATTCAATAGATACAATGTATCGGAGTCTTTTAGTCAGCCGCGACTTACAAGTTGCAGGTTGTGAGGCGCTTTATTTTGTGTAAATTATTGTATCACCACTGCTCTCAGAACGGTAAATGAAAACATCGTAAGGTCTGTGCCCCAGCAGTGGGGATATAAAAAGGCTGATGATGATGATAATGATGATCGGAGTCTTTTTGAAAATAAAAAGTTTAGAATTTTACGTGTTTTTTTATAATTTAACGGTATTTGGAATTTATAAAGTGACATGCGTTTGGCTACCCTATACTAGTTACAAATATTTTTCTATTTTTCTTGTTTATTGAGTAACACTGTTTCTTATCTTCGTTATTTCAGTTGTAAAGCCGGATTTTCTGGGGAAAGGTGCGAGGTAAACGCGTGCCACAAGCACTGTTTGAACGGCGGTATCTGTTCCCTGAATGAAAAAAATGAACCAGTCTGTCAATGTTTAGCAGATTATGAGGGTGAAAGATGCGACGTTTCCATTTGTAAAGACTATTGTTTGCATGGAAACTGTAATGTCAGTACTGACGGACAACCTAAGTGCAGGTATTTCACTGTCTTTCAAATCCATGTAATTCTTTGCATAGAAAATTATCACTTTTTTTAAATAATAATAACTACCGGCCTGTTTCCTTCCAAATGCTGGCAAAAAGCTCTTCTCGTACAGAGGAGTTACGAGCATTAATCATTAGCACGCTTGCTCAAAGAGTGTTGAGTGAGTAGGCGGTTTCGGACTTTAATTTAGGATATTCTTTAGTCCCAGTTCCGTCACGATCTTTCCTTCACCAACGAAAGTGCTACATTAGATCATGATAGTGCTATTTAAAAATGAGCGTCCAAACGAAGCACAGTGAACGAGCACCACGTTCACCTGTTAACTAATCTTGTGGTTTTATTGATTTATTTATCATTATTATTTCAGCTGTGAAGTTGGCTACTCTGGTAAAAGGTGCGAAGTTAACGTGTGTTATGAGCATTATTGTTTAAACAACGGCCTCTGTGTCCTGAATGAGGAGGATGAGCCAGTCTGCGAATGCACAGCAGACTATAATGGTGAGAGATGTGAAGCTTCTGCCTCTACGGATAATTGTGTTGGTGCTGAAGGACAAACGAAACCCAGGTAAAACATGTTCGTCTCATTGAATTGGTCTTCTTCTTCGTTCAAGTTGATAGTTTTCTATCTTTTAAATACTTTTCGGCCCAAATTGTGGCTGGGCACATTTATTTATTATTTATTTATTTAACAATTAATGTACACACATACAAAAATAACAACAGACAAGAAGAAGGAAACAGAGAAATATGTACAAAGGTTATGCCTATTTCTAAAGAAATCTCTGACAGCATACCTGCGAAAGGAGAGATGGAAAAAAAGAGAAGTAGACAACGTGTGTACTAGTACACATTAAAATGTAAAGATATAATACTTACTAAATAATATTATATATATATAATAGACATTAATTGTGGCGCTCATCCGGTCCTCCATAGCACAGCTGTATGGGCACTTGGGGCATTCCAGTATGTGAGTCATGTTCTGGACAGGGGCACCACACATCACATTGGGTATCAGACGAGTCTTTAAAACCCCATTTTCCAAAATTGTATTTTTAGTAGCCTATCTGGTTACGCAACCAATTGAGTGTTTTCCATATAGGATACAGCAGTTCCTGTCCCAGTAGCAGGTGTTCCTGGGGTTTCAAGAAGTCGAGGGGTGGTTGGTACAGTCTGTTGTCAGCATTATCTAACCCCTTTTAGGGGAAATAGTTTTGGAATATAAATTCTATATTGAAAGCAAAACAATATCTTTGTCGCAGGATTTGATCTCGAACCTTGTTTTTCTCAGTCTTATACAGATTACGAGACCAGAATTACTTGAACTCAATCATTAAAATAAGCTATTACACTTATCATATTATAACAAATAGTTATAAAATATAACCTAATGCGATCAAATTTGCGTGTCTGTGTTATTATTGTATTTTTGTTCATCGAGTCCTCGTGCACTTGTCTGATAAGCTCACATAAATTAAATAAACCTTAATGTTACAGGCAGAGGGTCCAAAGTCGTTTGATTTTAGGGTGGGTCAGTTAATGTTGACAACAGTCTGTACTATTCCTCCCATAAGTTGGATGGCATGTGTGCACCGAAGGTACATGCGCTCGAGCGCTGAGTTGGGCACTGATTGGACACTCAGTAATGTGAAAAGATGTTGAAGAAAGGAAATTACTACGAATAATTATATTATTCTACAGTACTCAGTGAACATCTTTACATACCGAGAGGAGACTCCTCCGTGCCTTGGAAAGCACGTTAAGCCATTGGTCCCGGCTGTCAATTGTGGATCTTTAACAGTCGTTACGGGTCGTCAGAAGCCCGAAAGTCTAACAACCAGTCTTACCAAGGGGTTCGTATTACCCAGTAACTCGGTTGTGGAGGTCAGATACGCAGTCGTTTTTATCGAACTTTATTTTCCATAGTCTTTTTTTTGCCACAATTTTTATATGAATTGTTAATAAAGGATTCGGAAAAAAATTGAGATTAAGGAATATCTTTAAGTCACGAGTGAAATAAATGATGATTTAAAACTGTGATTTCGAATTCTAGGATTCATATCAAATCACTCAATTTGTGATAGGAACCACAATAGTCGTTCACTGATACAGTTAACTGCATACAATTGTAACAGTATGGATGATTCCAGGGTAAAAATAATAATAATTAATAATTAGTATAATTATATTATTTAGTCCGTAAGTTAGATAATCAAAAAATATTGAACACGTATTTTTTGCTTTATGAAATCAATAAAAATGACAAAGATAAAACGCATCAAAGTTCAGGAGTGGGAGCTTGTTACGTCACTTTTGAGTAAAAAGTAGTACAATTTTAACTCAAGTGTGAAGTCATGCGAAATTTCAAGACACTGTGTCGTCTTCATTTTCTGTTTACGTGACAAAAGAAAAAAACACGTGTCCAATATTTTTGGTACTCGTAATACTCGTATAACTGACGGACTAAACAGATTTTATCAGTCATCAACCCAATTTTATCAGTCATCAACCCAATTTGACATTATTTATGTCATAGCAGTAAAACGGATTCTCATAGTGCTGTATTATGCGTTTGACTGTACGTTTTTTGACTATTTTTTTCTTTTATATATGATTTTTTTGGCACTGATATATATAAACACATTTTTACTGACTTTTCTGTTTATTGAGTTATCGAAAAGTTATTGTAATATTCATTGTTTCAGATATAATGCTGGTAACACGGGGGAAAATAATGTCAACGTATGTCAACAGTATTGCTTAAACGATGGTACATGTACCCTGAATCGGGAGGGTGTGCCAGTCTGCAAATGCCCTGCAGATTATGAGGGTGAAAGATGCGATGTACCCACCTTTTTGAGCAAATTTGTCTTATACGCATACAAGAGTAAGGATTTTTTTTTTCTTTTGCTTAACCTATTTATTATGAGTAGTTTAGACATCATTGGTTTTAATATTATGACTCTTGACTAAAAATATAATAATTCTACGTATTACGTCAGTTAGATTTTCAAAAATATTGAACACAATTTTCTGCTCTATAAAGAGTTACCTCGCCCCCGGGCGCGTAGGGCAGGGAGGAACAGGGGTGGGTTTTAGTAAGTAAGAGTCTGACACGCCCTTCCGCTCCACCCCAGAGCGGAAAGAGTCATAAGATGATTTCCCACCCCCCAAAAAAAAAAAAAAAAACCAAACCTATAAAAATGATAAAGATAAAACGCATCCAAGATCAGGATTGGGATCGTGTTACGTCACTTTTTAACCTCCGACGCAAAAAGAGGGGTGTTATCAGTTTGGCCGCTATGTGTGTATGTCTGTCTGTCTGTGGCACCGTAGCTCTTAAACGGGTAAACCGATTCTAATGCGGTTTTTTTAGGTTAGGTTTTCTAGTGATGGTTCTTAGACACGTTTTATGAAACTCAGTTCAGCCGTTTCAAGATCATCAGCACCTTTGCGTTTTTTTGGATGTTCGCTTTTCTTTTAAGGTGAAAGCTCCACCCTAGCTCGCGAAATTTAAATTTTCTTACGTTTTTTGCAATTTGCAGGTCAGTTTCATGTTGTATCTTGTTCAAAATTTGATTCGCGGCCGTAGCAAGTATGTATTTATAGAATTATATTCATTAAAATCATCAATACAACTCTTTCACTTAGAATTTATGCCAAATGTAAGTATTTCATGAAATCATGACATTTGGTATCAATTCTAACTGAAAGAGATGTATTGATGATTTTAATGATTATAATTCTATAAATATATTTGCTACAGCCGCGAATCAAATTTTGACCAAGATAAAACCTGACATTGACTTGCAAATTGCAAAAAACCTAAGAAAATTTGAATTTCGCGGGCTACCCTGGAGCATCCACCTTAAGCACGGTTTTTTTAATTTTTATTTAATCAAATTAATTGGTATCTTGTAGGTAAAAAGTAGTACATTTTTTACATTGGTGTGACGTCACGCGTTTCATCGCACTGTATCGTCTTCATTAATTGTACATGTGACAACTGAAAAAATACGTGTCCTATATTTTTTGGTAATCGAACTGACATATCAAACAGATGTTTTCAGTCATCTACCCTTTTAGACCAGAAATTTTAATCTAGTGTTTTATGATGACGATGATAGTGCCTGCCTGACTCCCATATTTGAAGTCTGTTTGATGGACCTGTATTCGAATTATTTCATGTGAAAACGAACAAACAATCCTCAATTACGGTCAATAATTAACAACTGACAATTTGATGATTCGTGGTGGAGTCGTATTGGAAGATATGATTTAGAATAGGGTGTAACAGAAAAGTGTTGTCATATTTTAAAACAACAAAAAATGAACAACTTTCTTCAAGGAAGGCACAGTCTCCCAAAATAAAATACTAATTTAGTATAAATTAATTTTGATCTGATAACTTTGTACGGACAGTTTGTAAAATATGCCTACTAAAACATAACCTAACCTACCTAATATGTATACCTTTCCGTTACACCCTGTACAGGTGAAAGTCTTTCCTTCCCAGATCTGCTTGGTTCCTTCTTGTCTTATTAATCTATCATTAACATGCATTTGTTCATTATTACGCTCTCTTTACAGATATGCCGCGGGGTACTCTGATCAAAGATGAGAAGTCATAGAGCTTTTCAACTAATTGTCTGAAAAACGGAGGTTGCTTAGAACGAGCACTAGATGTGAACACGTTGAAAAGTTCGTTTTGCCCTCTACCATCACCACCACACACTTACAATAGAAGAGCACTTTGCGCGCGAGTTCGCTTTGCACTTATTTGCCGTTATTGTCAAGCTATGACTTTTCATTAAAATTATATGTGTATAATACGTGCATTTTTTTTTGCGTACCACAATTATACGAGTATCATAATCTTTGTACATCCATCCTAAGAAACGTCACTTATGGCCGCACTAGTGTTAAGGGTCACTTGTCATATATTTTCATGTACGTAGGTACATGAAAATATATGACAAGTTAAAGAATCTACTCAGACCTATCAGCCTAACAATCTCTACGAGTCTAAGATCTATAAGCCCTACAGCCCTAACCAATCATATACCTACTCGTAGTATGTGTTAAATAAATATATTGATAAGTTCAGGATGTCTGCACCATGCGACCTAAGATTACAGACAGTGGACAGGAATTCCAGGTTCGGGAAGGGTACACTCACTCGTAGTATGTGTTAAATAAATATATAGATAAGTTCAGGATGTCTGCACCATGCGACCTAAGATTACAGACAGTGGACAGGAATTCCAGGTTCGGGAAGGGTACACTCACTGCCAGTCCCGCAGGCTGACAAGACTGATCAGAGATGGCTAAAGGTAATTTGGCCACAGTGAGGGGTAATGCACGACGCGCCAGGCACGACGGCACGGTTGGCGCAGTGGTTGAGCGTTCGGCTGCTGCGCTGCGTGTCGCGGGTTCGATCCCCGCACGGAACAAATATTTGTATGACCTGCAGATAGTTGTTCCGGGTCTGGGTGTCTTGTGTATGTGAATTTACATGTTTGTGAACGCACCCACGATACAGGAATATTCCTAGTGTGGGGTAACGTTTTAAAAAAAAATATATAAAATTTAAATTTGATTTATTTACAATATGTTACAGCTTGTATACTATTTTTTCTTAACACACACTTTTATACAAAATCTTTTTGTCCTATGCGTGTAATAATTGGTCTACTTCACCAATTATTACCAATCAAGGAGCATTGCCAATTAGTGCATGCGCGACATATATGGCGGCACAAATTTTCTTAGACGCTGTCAAATAAACTAGGAAATAATTATTAACCCCTTCATTCATCACATCACATTAGATTTAGTTATTTGTTTCAATTTAACAAGTTAAAGTTACCTAAGCATAACGTGGGCCTCATCAAAAGGCTTAAAGTCACCCAAAGGCCAATGCAGAGGGCTATTCTTGGAATTTCCTTGCGTGATCGAATCAGGAATAATGATATCCGCAGGAGAACCAAGGTTACCAACATAGCGCGAAGAATCGCAAAACTAAAGTGGCTGTGGGCAGCACATTGTTCGCAGAACAGATGGTCGATGGTGCTGAAAATTTCTGGAGTGGCGATTGCGTACCAGAAGATGCTGCGTTGGAAGGCCTCCTGCAAGGTGACCGCTGACCTGGTGAGGGTTGCGGGAAAGCCGATGCATGCGAGGCGCACAGAACCGGTCATTGTGGCGACACTTGTAGAAGGCCTATGTCCAGCAGTAGACGTCTTTTGAAATGATAATGATGATGAATGATGCGTAGCTAAAACCCGTCTACGAAAAAAGCACTTGATATTTTAAATTGCTGATAGATAGCGCGAGTTGTAGTCATAAATACTGAAACAGAGTGGTTATTATATATTGTACTAGAATTTTTTATTTTCAGCAGATACGATAGCATATAAAGAATACCAAAAATTGAAATCCCTTTTTAATAAATCAAAGTCCAGAGACTTAATTATGAAATCAAAATTGAAAAAACCTGATCGTTTTAATTTTACGGTGAATTAATCTTGAATAAAAACATTATTTTTGGAAACTGATTTAGCTGACAGTTTAGTTAGAAAAAGTTAAATATCAGTGTCAATTATAATTCTTTAAAATTTTAATTCAAAATTATCGTAATTTAACTGATAATAATCATGAAAAAAGAATCAAATATTAATTCAACTTAGGCTGAGAATTAGCACATAGAGAACGTCAACAAGTTAACATATCCAATTCAATCTGCCTAGCCTTTTCCCAACTATCTTGCGGTCGGCTTCCAGTCGAACGGAAGCAGCTGAATACCAGTATTTTACGTGGAGCGAATGCTTATCTCACCTCCACAACCCTAACTGGGTTTTTTTTTTTTTTTTGGGGGTTGGGAAATCATCTTATGACTTCTTCCGCTCTAAGGTGGAGCGGAAGGGCGTGTCAGACTCTTACTGACTAAAACCCACCCGCGAGGGAGGGAGGGAGGCGAGGTAACTCTTTCGAATTTATCTTTAACCCCCGGGCAGGCATTGGCCGTGGCAGGCCCCGTCCTTTGCTGACAACTCTTTGAGGCGCGCGTGGAACACTACGCGCCGTCGACTCTCGGGCCTGGTGCTGATCGGACGGCGAGTTACCCACTACTCGTCGTCCGCAGGCCCGGGTCTACGGTGGAACCCAGTTACTGGGTAATACGATACCGCTTGGTAAGACTGGTTGTTAGACTTTCGGGCTTTTGACGACCCGCCGTAACGATTGTCAAAGATCCACGATTAACAGCCGGGACCAACGCTTTAACGTGCTTTCCGAGGCACAGAGGAGACTCGGTATGTAAAGATGGTGACCCATCCATGGCCCAACCCCGGAAG
Organism: Polia nebulosa; assembly: GCA_951329385.1. Classification (NCBI taxonomy): domain Eukaryota; kingdom Metazoa; phylum Arthropoda; class Insecta; order Lepidoptera; family Noctuidae; genus Polia; species Polia nebulosa. The sequence continues at coordinate 14,924,442 of OX589610.1, read as the reverse complement.
CGTAGCCGGGATACACCCAAACTTATCTCGATTATCAATCTTTCTTTTAGTGCAAACCGCATTAGAATCTGTAGCGTTTGTATATAAAATATGATATCGTGCCTACTTAGAATTGGGTCCATGACTGAAAAAATCTAATTAGTCCTTCAGTTAGATTAACCCCGGACCTGGACCCATATTTTTTATTTTTTTACCTAAACAAAAAAATAAAACGATAGTGCGTTGAAATTTCGCATGACGTCACACCTGAGTTAAAATTGTACCACTTTTTACTCAGAAGTGACGTAACAAGCGCTCACTTCTGAACTTTGATGCATTTTATCTTTGTCATTTCTCTTTGACTTGATAAAGCAAAAAATGCGTGACCAATATTGTTTGATAATCTATCTTACGGTCTAAATATAATGATTTTTTTTTTTATAATACTTAACTATATAGTATTGATACACATTGATATTCAAAAATACTTGTACTTCTCACCTGAACCACCAACAAATGACATTTCCTCGCCCTTGTCTATATTTGGGGTATATTGGTCATCATCTCAGTAATCACCGTTTTTAACCGACTTCAAAAAGGAGGGGGTTATCAATTCGAATGTTTGTATTTTTTTTTTTGTATTATGTATGTTCGGCCATAACTTCGTCATTTATAGACGGATTTCCAAAATTCTTTTTTTGTTCGAAAGGGGTTTGTTCCGAAATGGTCCCATTTAAATTTCATAAAGATCTGATGATGACTTTCGGAGACAGACAACGGAGCTCTTCAAATAATGACAGCAAATCCACCGCGATTGCTGCTATCGCATAGATATGCATTGTTAACACAATTTAATGGGGAATCGCCACTATAAAGTGAAAAATACAAACTTTTTTACAAAAAAATAGAACCGACTTCCAAAAAAAACAAAAAGTGCAAAAGAACTTTAATTTCGGAAGTCGGTGTCAAAAAACGAAGAAAGTTTTTATTCTAGGCATATTACCATACACACGGTCTATCTATCGTTTCTGTAATTTTCCTTATAGTCTAAGATGATCGTCGACCCAAGACAGCAGGTATGCGTACGTTCAAAGCACACACTCGTACTAAATACCTCAAATTGACACGACGACACGCAGCACAGGAGCCAGTCGCTCAACCGCTGAACCAACCGTATAGAGAATTTCAATGTTAGAATAATTTAAAAATTCGATAGTCTTTTATTTTCTTGCAAGAAATTTACTGATATGACCCCAAACAAAAGACGATCAGCAAAATTTCTTAATTCAAAATTGTGTGCTAAAAACAAATGAAACACTTTTACAAAGTCCATCCATCGTTTCTTTGGTCTTCCTCTTCTCAAACACGAACCAACAATATCAAACAACAAAAAACATTTACCAGTTTACAATAAAATAAATGGGATCACTTTTTCAATATTGTGGGGAAAGTCTATTTGCAAACATACCGAATATATTTTTGTCAATATCGAATTGAATACAAATAACCCTTGTCCCTTTCTGAATGTACCTACTTGCAGTTTTCATGATATTGTGAGCCTTTTCTCGTAATATGATTTGCAAATATCTAACTTACTTGTTTGGCAAATATTTTAATTTTATAACAGAATGTGAGTTGAGAATTTAGTGGCTTAAGCTAAATATTGTAGATAAAAAAACCGGTCAAGTGCGTGTCGGGCCACGCGCAAGGTAGGGCGTAATTCACCTAAGTATTTTTTTTCCAAGGATTTTGTATTTTGTAGAAAAATGACATACGTTGAGCGAATTACTGTAAGCTAACTTATCCGTAATAGTATTCCTTTTAATTTCGATATAGTTATATACCACTGTCGTGAATTTTTTCACATTTCCAAAAGCAACCATTTAGCTGGCAGGGCTCGGACACTTGACTCTAACAAAAATTTGCAATTTAAAGCTTAACTTTACGCAAACGGACCCCTGATACAAAAATGGTTTTCACAGACCCGTAATATTTTTGAATGGATATGGCCATGGATAGGATAAAATCTAAGCAACATGCAATCAATATTTCGCTTTTTTTAACCACATTTTGTAGATGTCTTTATTTCCTTTAAATTCATCAATTTACACTTTTCACTAAATGAGTTATCTACCACCAAACTTCAGCTAATTATGTCAGTTAAATCATTTATTTAGTTCTCAAACCACGCAAAATATATAATTAAAAAAAAATAAAAGGATTATTGTTAAGGGAAATTAAAAATTCACGATTGACAGGTGACAGATGACTTTTTTACGTTTCAATCATCTGTCAAAGCTCCGAAGTAAAGGCGGACAAATTTGAACGTCCGTTTCTACTGCGATATCTTTTTAAAATCGAGTGTAGATGTCCTTATTTACGCCAGATTTTCTTAATTATTTTGAAAATTGAAATAATTTGAATACAGACTTGTAGATTAGGTTGAAATAAATATTTTTTTTGTAAAAAAATGCATTTTCGCAAAAATGTAAATATCCGTTTCTACTTTGCTGCCATCGAATTTATAAATTCCCACTCAGATGCACATAACGCTTTGGGAACAAATTTATTGTCCGTATTCTAAGTTAGAATTGATGTCAAATGTAAGAATTTTGTGAAATCATGACATTTGGCATCAATTCAAACTGAAAGAGTTGTGTTGATGATTTTAATGATTATAGTTCTGTAAATACGTACTTGCTACGACCGTGAATCAAATTTTGACCAATATACAACCTGACACTGACCTGCAAATTGAGCGCATCCGCCTTTTTTTTTTTGCGCATCCACCTTAAGTTCAAATGAAGGACAATAGGTGGGTTTTAGTCAGAAAGAGTCTGACACCTCCCGCTCCTGAGTGGAAGAATCCAGATGAATTCTCAGTACTCAGGAGCGGAAATGGAGCGGGAGCTGGAGCGGGAGCCATCCTCAAACAAAAAAACCGCCTAAGTGCGTGTCAGCCTCCGCGCAGTGTAGGGTTCCGAAGTAGTAGTGAACATATTAATTGAGTTTATATTTTACCGGACAATAACGTTTAGATTAAAAACGAAAACAAATATAGTATTCTTCTAAAATGTTAAATGTTTACTACTCTTTTTAAATACTAAATAAGTAACAATTTCGCCTAAGTATTTTTTTTTAAGGATTTTGTGTTTTGTACGAATTTTGCCATGTACATTTTATAAGTTGGGCGAATATTTCTCTTAAACTAACAGAACTTTGAAGGAAAACTATCACAGCTATATAAGGTAGCCATGATAGTTTTCCTTCAATATACTATTATCATGATATTTTTTTTTTCAGATATTTCAGATTAATGATTGTTTTAGGAGGACGCTCATGTCGAACGTTTAATATTTCACAAACAAATTACAGAATCGAAAAATAGTCTTCTCAACCCTGCAATAATTTTTTTTTTTTAACCCAGGCAGACGCTTTACTTTGTGTAAATTATTTCATCACTACTGCTCTCAAAACGGTGAAGGAATCATCGTGAGGAAACAGGTATTTAGCAGAACAAAAAATTCGAAGACATGTGACGTCCACCAACCCGCACTGTGCCGCGTGGTGGATTGCGGCCCACACTTTCTCACAGAGAGGAGGCCTGTGCCCCAGCAGTGAGGACATGATGGGCTGATGATGATCATGTACTATCACCCCGTTATACCCAACTGCGCGACGCAAAGGAGGGTGAAGTGTTTATCAGCCTACGTATGAATGTATAATGATAAAAAATAAAACTTTTATTTATCTCCACAAATTACATTAATATTATTAACAAAAGTATAAGTTGCAATCAACACAGAGATTTAAGCTAAGTTTGTAATTTGTGGGAGATCTGGAGTCTAAACAAAGCCTAGGCCTGTATTTCAGAGCTCCAGGCCCCCCATTAAATTGTGTTGCATCAGTCTATGGACGTGGTGCGTAAGCAGTTATGTAAGTGGACGAATAAGCTAGTACGTGAAGGTGCGCGTTTGTGTGGTTGTGCATGTGAGTGAGTGTGTATACATGTGTGTATGTCAATTTGAAGTACAATTATTATATTCTACCTATATAAGTATATTTATATATAATAATGTGTGTAATACGATGAATTAATAAAAAAATCCCCCATATTTAAAAGTATGTTTGTTCCTTTGTGGCGCTTTAGAGACCAAACACGTGGACCGATCGTCAAGATTAAGTCTTGCGAGTGCTACTGAAAACATGACAGTATTCAAAATACAATATGGCGACAACGTTTTTTTTCCATGACGCCTGTAAGTATATTGTGAAAAAGAAAAATAATAAAGTTGGAGAATTAAGTTAAGTGGGGTATCCAATAATGGGTTCGAGGAGGCGATTACAAAAATATAACTCACATATAAATGTAGAAAATAAAAAATAAAATATTTTTTAAAAATCCGTCTGTAAAAAGGCACCAAAAAGTTCCAAACAAGTCACTTTTGTAGCAGTCTGATGCAGTTGGTGACATTAATTCAATAATTGAATTAAAATAACTGCCACCAACTGCATTAGACTGCATGAAAAGTGACTTGTTTGGTACTTTTTGGTGATTTTTTGTTAGATTTAATGTAAACAAAAAGAAGCTTTTATAATCCCAAGAACAATAAATAAACCAAGAAAAGTAATAATATTTATCTAAGAAGCACCTGCTATTGCTGATTTACTATTTAATTAACAAAGTGCTAAACCGCGCATAGACACCCATGTTCAATGTGCTTAAAGAGAAATTTCCATTCGCCACCCAAAATGTAAATGTGGCTTCTGTAATTCTAAATTGATATTAAAATGAAGCATGACCTTATGCAGCTGGGCTACAGCATCTGACATGGACATAGAGAATGGACTGAGCAATCCTACTAATATTTTATATGGAATAGAATAATACTTTATTGTACACCAAAACACACCAATGTGAGTTTGTGAGGATGTATGGATGTTTGTTACACTTTCACCCAAACACTTCTGAATTCCTTTTGATAAAACTTTATTGTAATATAGCTTATATATCAGGATTATATATTAAAGGTTATATTTGTAATTTGGGGAAGTACCATTTCCATGCTGGGGAAGCTGCTGGCGGAAGCTAGTATCCTCATATAGCAGTCTGTACTTTCAACAGACTGCTAATTACTAGATAGGCTCGCATTCGACGATTATCTCACCTGATGGTAAGCAATGATGTGATTACGCTTGTAGTAGCTTTAAGTAATGTATTCACTCTTGACTTAAAGACCCCCAGGTTTTAGCTATCAGAAAACACAGACCCTGGCAGGGAATCCCACTTTCTCTTTAGACAAAAAGATTGTGCTGCTCACACTCGTCCATTTCATTTACCTTATACTTTTTATCGAAGAAGTCTTATCGCACAGCATTTTCTCTTACAGACAACCTTTAAATAATTTGAAAGATAAGAGATAGATTTAGCAATTCTGTGGGTCGACATAAAGGTTACACTGCAAGTCATTGGCATGACCGTATCCATCTCTCTCACATTTTTCTCCGCTATTTTACTTCATACCTGAATATGAAAATTTTAGAAGGAGCTCGTGGCTAAAGTAATAACAGCTGCATGGGTCGATCCATCAGGTTAAGCTACGCTTGCCGGGGTTGGTCCGTGGATGGATGACCATCTTTACATACCGAGACTCCTCCGTGCCTCGGAAAGCACGTTAAGCCGTTAGTCCTGGTTGTCAATCGCGGATCTTTGACAGTCGTTACGGTTCGTCAGATACACGAAAGTCTGATATCCAGTCTTAACAAGGGGTGTCGTATTACCGAGTAACTGGGTTGTGGAGGTCAGATAGGCAGTCGCTCCATGTAAAATACTGGTATTCAGCTGCATCCGGTTAGACTGGAAGCCGACCAAGATAGTTGGAATTTGCTAGGCAGATGATGACCTGAATATGAAAAGCTCAATCCATTTTCTATATCTATGCTTCGAATAATATTGTTTGCAGATGGAGTTTAAAGTTGATGCAGCTTTGCTGTGGTTTATGAATGATTCAAAAGTAAGCTTTAAAAATACACCACAATTTGAGAAATTCTAGAAAATATTTTACTAAATTAAATACGTAAAATCGATGTCGTGGAAAGCTCAGGCAAAGATGATAAAATAAAAAAAGATGTTTCATGAAATATTGGTTTAAAATTAGCAAATTATTGTGGGAAGCAGAAAGAATGGAAAGAAAACTTTGTCTAGATGTGGAACAGCATGGGCTAATGAAAAGGTCTAACATAAGCTTTTATTTATTTATCTTGCAATGTTTTTTTGTTCGGTTTAAATCATGTAAGCTGAATTAGAAATACTTCCTACCAATGGTGTTGAAATCATCTTGTTTGAGTTCCAATGACAATGCATTTTATTATAAACATGAACTTATTTTTAACGGACTTCCAAAAGGAGGAGGTTATCAATTCGGATGTTTGTATTTTTTTTTTATGTATGTACGGAGTTATGCCCGAGCATAACTCCGTCATTTATGGACGGATTTCCAAAATTTTTTTTTGTTCGAAAGTAGTTTGTTCCGAAATGGTCCTACTTAAATTTCATAAAGATCTGATGATGCGTTTCGGAGACAGACAACGGAACTCTTCAAAAAATGACAACAAATCAACCGCGATTGCTGCTATCGCCTAGACATCCATTGTTAACACACTTTAATGGAGAAACACAACTAAGAAGTGAAAACTAAAAACTTTTTTCCAAAAAAATAGAACCGACTTCCAAAAAAAACAAAAAGTGCAAAATAACTTTAATTTCGAAAGTCGGTGTCAAAAAACGAAGAAACAAAACCAGAAACACCGACTTCCGAAAGTTATTCCAGTTATTTTGCACTTTTTGTTTTTTTTGGAAGTCGGTTCTATTTTTTTGGAAAAAAGTTTTTATTTGGGGGTGGGACTGTGGGAGATCTTCCTATGACTTATCCCGCTCGGGGTGGAATAGGAGGGCGTTTCAGACTTTTACGTTACTGACTAAAACCCACCCCTGTTCCTTCCTTGCCTGAGTGCCCAGGGGCTCGGTAACTCTGTTTCGTGACCTGAATTGAGATCTGGCATTTTTAGAGGAACTTTTCAACGGTCAACAGCATAGACAAGAAGTTTTGTGTATAAAGCTTGTTGTATTTTTTTTTTTAAATATTTTTACTTTTTCATTACCTCTGAACTACTATTTATAAGATAGAAAATTGTTTGTTATTGAAGTGAAAGCTTCTTTAGCCGCGTTGAGCAAAAATCGCTCAAGGGGAAAAACTTATGGGTTCGCATCACCGACATGCTAGTGATGTGTTGAAAACATCAACTGTATAAAACGCGAGCCTATCATTGATAAAAAATATTATATAATTGTTGCTCGGAGTGTCAATAGATGTGAAAACCAGACTAATGTAAATTATTTGAATTTATAATTATGAAATTTTAATTATTCATTAAAAAAAACACTACAACAGTAAAGTTTTAAGTTTTCACTTTTATCGGCAATCCCTATTACTTCCTATCCTATAACTGTCTATTTTTTTATGTGTAACATCATTCCTCTGGGCGGCATAATCGCATGTGCGATGAAAAAAAAAAACCTTTCCTCTCGCTTTACTGCAATCTGTGGGATTGATTTCGTGAAATGGGATCGAAGTGTGTAAGAGGAAGCCGGGCAGCACACGCTATTTGTTTTGACCAATGAAAGCGTGCGGTGGTAGAGTTGGCTGTCAGATAGTAGAGCGAGCGCACGATAAATCTGCGCGCTGTCGAAATCGGAAGTAGTCGTTTTTATCTAAATTTCAGGACAGAATGTGAATGTTACTTATTACCAAAATGAGATGTCAAATGTTACACATCATATGCAACTAATGTAAGGCTCGCTTGAAGTCATTGGATGATTTCCAAAGCCCCCAAAAAAAAAAACATTTTTTTATATAATATATTTGTTAAAGGTTAATCTCAGGAAGTACGTAAATTCTTTCACTGATGGATTTCCTAGCATTGAGTGAGATAGACTAAAATTTATCTCGAAAAATGGCGTGTTTCCTGAGGAATGGCCACGGATGCAAAGCCGTGGGTGGACGGTGTTTATTAAACATGCGGACTTGGAACGATGCTTTATGTTTACAACTATGAACATACATTTTAATTGAATTCATGTTTTTACGGACAAAAACGTTTAAATTAAAAACGAAAATAAAAGGTTTTTTTTTAGTATTTACAGGTTTACTACCCGTTTTAAATATTAAATATAGCTTATTATAACTTCACCTAACTATTTGAATCTAAGAATTTTTGTGTTTTGTACGAAATTTTCCAAGTAGGTACATTTTATAAGTCGGGCGACTGCTACTCTTAAACTAACAGAGCTAACTTAGCCGTGTTACCTTGACCTTGTTCGGACTATGGAACCCCAAAAATGATAAAATATAGTCTTGTAGTTTACAAAAAACATTTTCAAGCAGAATGTTCCTGGAAAATTGTGGATCCGAAAATTATAAGAGAAATACATTCTACGGCAAACGAAACAAAAAATTATTTGACCTAATTTGATAGTTATCTAATCCATACCTATGCTAATAACAAAACTTACTATTGTAATTCGGTTACAATCTTTATAAATAAGAATAAGAAACGCGTAATTATAAGAAAAAAAAAATCCATAAAGATCTAATTTCGTATTGTTGTTGTTGTTTAAGGTTAGACCCAAAAATAAGTACCAATAAAATATTTGAAATGGTCGCAAGCATGACCATACAGCATGTAATAAAAAGCCTGTCCGAACTGAAGGGTATTACTTGGTATCGTAATACGTACACTTATACGTAATCATTTAATGGATACGAGATAATTATTTTTCCCCAATGAAAATAATTAATTTAAAATAAAAGAAATACTTATCAAAGGCAACACTGAGCGCTCGACAAAGGCCACCTACTGTTTTGTTTCAAACATACCGCCTGAGCGAGACAGAGTGCCTACAGCACGGTTAGTGCAGGGCGGTATCATTTGAAATAAAAATAGGTAAAAATTAAAAGATTTCGCCGGCCGGTTGAGTGTTGTCAACTTAAGAAAATCTGCCATATTTAGTGTTAAATTTCACATATTTTAGAAAAATAAAAAATCTATAACTTTTGGTTTTTATGAGTTACATTTTTTTACAACTTTTTCTAGTACGTATGTTAAACCAAGAATACCCCTTTATTGGATCGGACAGGGTTTTTATTACATGCTGTATGTATAGTCCTTTTATGGTCGAAGGATAATCCGCTATTCAATCTGCCAAGCCTTTTCCTAACTATTTTGGTCAACATCATCATCATTTCAGTCGAAAGACGTACACTGCTGGACATAGGCCTCCCCCAAGTGTCGCCACAATGACCGGTCTTGTGCGTCTCGCAACCATCGGCTTCTCGCGTCCCTCACCAGTTCATCGGCCCACCTTATTGGAGGCCTTCCAACGCTGCGTCTTCCGATACGCGTTCACCACTCCAGAACTTTTCGGCCTCATCGACCGTCTGTTCTGCGAGCAATATGCCCTGCCCACTGCCACTTCTAAGCTATTTTAGTGTCGGCTTTCAATCTAATCGAATGCAGCTAAAAACCAGATTTTTAATGAAGCTACTGTTACCCAGTAACTGGGTAACACGATACTTTTAGGCGAATTTGTTGTCAGACTTTCCAGCTTCTGACTATCGACTGTCAAAGATCTTCAATTGACAGCTGGGACCAACGGCCTAACGTGTTTTCCAAGGCACAAAAGAGTCACGGTAGATAATGGACTTATCAACGGACTGACTTTGACAAGCGTTGCTTAAGGTGGAAGCGCCAGGGTAGCCTGCGAAATTCAAATTTTTACGTTTTTTGCAATTTGTAGGTCAGTGTCAGGTTGTATCTTGGTCAAAATTTGATTTGCGGCCGTAGCAAGTATGTATTTATAGAATTATAGTCACTAAAATCATCAATATAAACTATTTCAGTCGGAATTGATGTCAAATGTAAGTATTTCATGGAATCATGACATTTGTCATCAATTCTAACTGAGAGAGATGTATTGATGATTTTAATGATTACACGGCTGCAAATCATATTCTGATCAACATACAACCTCATACTGACCTGCAAATTGTAAAAAATGTAAGAAAATTTGAATTTCGCGGGCTAACCTGGACCTTTCACCTTAACTTTGAAGATCAACCCGATTCGTGGGGAGCAACCTGTGTCGACACCCTTGCACCATATCATGTTCCAAGTATGGTGGGCTGTGTCGGTGCTGCCGCTGCAGCTGCTGAGACCCTCAAGCGTCATAATGGGGTCCGAGTGCACGTTATCTTTTCAAAGAAATTTCTCGCCGACTTGATTTGACTCTGCGTGGCCAGAGGGCTGGCTCGTTAATCACCCAAAGAATTGGTATTGCCATTGATCGTGGCAATGCTGCCAGTCTTGTATGCACGTTTACAGCTAGCCCGTGACAGCGATGTGGAGGAGGAAGTTAATATTTAAGTAGATGTAAAACTTTGGAATAAAATCAACTGAAAATATGAAATTTTTAAAAACCGTTAAATAAATTGTGCCTATTGTTATCATCTCTTACAAAAACGTTTTCAGCCTTTAGGTATTAAAAATTCACGCTACCTCTTTGAAAGTTGAATGAATGTTTTCACTGAAAACTTTTCAATCAGGCCTATTATTTACTTTCCCTTGTTCTTGATTTCCCTATAGATTTTTTCAGCCTTTACGTTTTGTTCTTATTATTTTATTCTGTCTCTTAAAACAGATTGATTTAGACAGTTTGATAGCTCTAAAGAAATTAGTTGCAAAGATAATTGAATTTCAAGTTTGATATGAATGGGTATCTCTAACAATGGTATAAAGAATTTTTTTGTTGATACTATTAAATTAGATACCTTGGTTGTGGTTTTATTCAATTCCAACTATTGTCTGCTTGCCTCACCGCAGGATTTTATTTGAACACCATTATTACTTTTGAAAATTTTGACGTGATGAGCCAAAATAATAATGAATTTTGTGTGCCTATGAAATTAGTAGGCAATTGTTTAAAGAGAAAGAAAACACATTAAGCATTCCATAGAAATGATTGATTGAATGGATTCTAATTGAAACAAATGAAATATTGTTTTTTTCATTAAAGTAAGGAATGTAAATTAATTTTATCGTCGTCTTTAAATACGTACTTGGATAAGATTTTATCAATTTATTTTGTTATAGCTCATCACCATTGGAAATGTAGCATCAGTTGACACAGTTAAAATCGATATCTGGCATCGAGTAATAATAGTTTTTTTGTTCTTGAAAACGAGTAGGTACCTACTGAGCCAGTTTTTCCGATTCATTAATAAAAAAACAAGAGTTTGTTGTTCCAAAATTTGATAATTATCTCGAATTTTAAACAACCATTAAGCTTCTCATATTCTTCAAATTGAAACAAGTCAACACCCAATAAAAAGATGTTAACACATAAACAAAAACACTTACCACATTCTAAAAATTCGACAAAACATTTTTATATCTTGTTGAATTTTCGTCGAGTGTTCGAGATTTTGGGCGCGTTGCAAACAACGCGCCCAAAATCTCGAACACTGAAACTAATCAAACTAAACTATAAACCTTGTTTAAATCATAGCTTCTGCGTCTGACGTCAAGTATCAAAACTATTTGAATAGACCCAACTCGGCGACGACTGTTGGTATTAGATTGTCGCTCGCAATCACTCAAGTGTTCTTGGGTAGAGTTCTCGATTCTCGACTTTGCTCGAGTTCGCACTTGACATTTAATCTGCGTCGCATATCGATTTAATGTTTCGAATAAAATCGGATTTGTGGAAAATCATGTTGTCTGTTTCCGGGTGTGTTCAGTTTGAAGTTTTTGAAAGATATCATTAGCACGCTTTTATTTGCACCTGTAACAAACTATGTAAATAAATTTAAGGAGTTTTTGACCAACTCTTACCTTGAAACTTGAAATCTTGTGAAACCCAGTTTTCGAAGCGTGTTTTTTAGTTTTATTAAACTGTAATTTTTTTTTCCACAATATATTTCAAAAACTTTCAACTGAACACACCCGTTCAGTTTGAAGTTTTTGACAGATAACAGTGACACGCATTTTTACCTTTGTTTTGTGGGGTGGGAAATCATCCAATGACATCGCCCGCTCTTCAGACTCTTACTGACTAAAACCCACCCCTGTTCCTTCCCTGCCCTGAATGCCCAGGGGCACCTATAACTATGTAAAATAATCTTACAAGTTAAATTTGTCCCTCCACCCGGTTTCCAATTGAGCTGAAATTTTGCACCCATATTAGGTGTTTTGGTCAGAGATAAATAACAATACTGGACTTCCATTTAACTTGATTTTATTATAAATGCTCTAAAGTATTACAATAGTTAGTTACTAGAGTTAGCCGTGCCGTGGTTAGGATGCCATCTTGGCAGGCAGCACGCACTTATCGACTAGTGATGTTCCATCACCATAGTGACGTAACCTACTCATAACATTAAGGCCCTTCTCGCCTTCGTATCCAAAGTAGTACGCAAAAGTGTCTGACACTTTTGCCTACTACTTTGAATACGAAACATTTTGAGACCTGTTTTAACAACATAAAAATTCTTTATTCTCTTTGTAACAAACGTGAAGTTGGATTTTTTAATATTTAATTTCTGTGCTATGTTACGATTTTTTATTCAATGAGGGCGCCACTGGACCGCGAGAAGGGCCTTAAGTTCGGATGCCAGTGCATGTAACCTAAGTGACATTAATCTAAATCTAATATGGCGAATCCCAAAGATGGGGGACAAATTATTTTTATGCATGGGGGTAACATAAATGGGTACCAAATAAAAGAGTTTGCTGAAAAGAATAGGAAAAATAAAATGACGTCACTCAAAATAATGTTTTTTATTTTTTTAACTATTATTTTATTTTATTTGTCAAATACATACCAATAGAGATATGTGTAGTATTACGGGAATTGATTGAATAAGTTATCCGTATGAAAGAGGAAGTCTAAAAGTGGTAACGATGACCGAAAAGCTTTATTATTTACTTTACGGTTGTAATGGTATGAGATGTGATGCTAAAGAATGATGAAGCAAATATAATTGTATGGAAGAAGAAAACATGCTGCGCCGAGACCAAATAAGTGGGAAAAAGAACAGGAGCAAAATTGTGCGAGTACAGTGCTCCTATTCAGACTAAAATACATTTACTGGATTGCGCTACATGTCCGTTCACCTGCACCCTAGAATACCTGAGTGACGTAGTAGATCAATAAGTGGATACAACAAACAGATTCATGTAAACTTCATGCTGCTGCGACTTACAAGTTATATAGGTCGCGAGTTCAAACCCCGGCTGGCACTTTACTTTGTGTAAATTATTTCATCACCACTGCTCACAAAACAGTGAAGGAAAACATCGTGAGGAAACCGGCACGTCTTAGAACCAAAAATTTGAGAACATTTGACATCCACCAATCCGCATTGGGCCCGCGTGGTGGTTTACGGCCCACACCCTCTCACATAGAGAAGGCCTGTGCCCCAGCAGTGGGGGGCATTGGCTGTTGATGATTGATGATGAATAAAACATCCCACACTGCAGTATATACGAGTAGCAACAGTACTTATTTTTTTATGGGCATAAAAATATAAACATTAAGAACCTACATTCAATTGGCATTTTTAATTAAAAGAAAGTTTAAAGACTTCCTGATTATGATGACCCCAGAAAGAGGCTGGGGTAAAAGCAACTAAAAAGTTTCAAACAAGTTACTTTTCAATCAATTTTATGCAGTTGGTGGCCTCAAATCTGTGAGTGAGCTAAAATAAATGACACATGTTTCAATTTTTATTTTGTAAACTGAATTACGTACCTATATATTTATGTAAGTACCTATTTAGTGCAAAGTAGGAAATATTCTTTGTTACTCATTCGACTTCTCATACTTATGAAGAATTTCAAAAGTTTCTGTCTATAATGGCTCGAAAAGCTTTTACACTTTTGAACGTAATTTACTTTTCACTGTACCTGTAGATAACTTCTTCTTTCAGTTGAATGTTATAGTTAAAGAGGAACAGAAGTCAAAAAATCAAAAGTCATTTATTCAAACTAGGCTGAGAGCCAGCACTTTTTGAACGTCAAAGTTCTACATAAAGACAGTCTTCCAAAAACGCCCGCCCGTCACCATTTCCTAGTGTTTTAGCTGTGAAGAAGAAGTGAACGAACGTGTTTGGTATCATAATGAGCCTATGATGTTCCCATTGCTGGGACAAATGTCGCCTTCCTGTGAGAGGGAGTGGGCTGGTATTGCACCACGCGGATTCACTGCGGGTTGGTTGGTAATATATAAACAAATTTTCAAAAAAATTCGGCCAAGTGCGTGTCGGACTTCGCAAATTTCGGGATCCGTACCAAATGAAGGAATTATCAAAAAAAAATCCGATTTATCAACATACTGGTATTTGTTAGTAAAAAATTATACGTAAAAATAAACATTATCATCAAATTTTAAGTTCATAGGTCAGTAGGAAGTTCAAAAATTCTTCGAAACGAAATTTTGTGACAGACGACGGGCAGACGGACACGTGAGTGCCACCAATAGGGCTCCGTTTGTACCCTTCGCGGTCGGAACCCTAAAAACGGGTGCGGTCACGGGACCCCAGTTAGGAACGTAGTTCCCCACTTAAAAAGAAGAAACACTGAGGGGAAGAGAAAGACGTATCGAGTGGGTACAACGCAAAAATCTTAAGTGACCGCGCTAAGAAACAACGTTCCAAAAAATAAAAAAGTCACTTTAGTGCTTGACTCAATGGCACTAATGGCCATTAGGTATTCAAAGGAAATTGTGTAGATTAAACCATCGTATTTTATGTAAAAACGTACAAAAGATTAATTTAAATTGGGACTTAAACTAACCAAAAAAAATATTCTTAAGTAATACTCAAGTTAAACTATGCTCTTTTTCAGCTATATATTACTATGTCGATTTATTTGAAGGTCGACTGTGATACGGATTGCGGGATAAGATTCAAAATAAGGTTGAGATAACAAAGGCACAGATAGCAAAGGGAAGCACCATTATAAATGTCAAGACCGTTAGCATTTATGGCTCTCTTTGCATTCAAATATAAGAAGATTTTGTATTTTGCTTAAACGGATTTAAACTATTGTTAGGTTCAGGTCGCCGAAAGAGTATTTTCGATAGGTCTCATTATAAAAAGATTTGACGAAAAATATTGTTGTTGGACTGCACGCACGTTGGTCACTGAGGAACAAACTTTGTTCGACGATCAAAATTGCATAGTTTAATTCCGCCAAGCCTGTTCCCTCATCGGACCGGTGGACATGCGGTGAAGCGCCACCGGGACATGATGAATATCCCACCTGTACGTACAAAATGTTTTGGGAACAAATTAATTGTTTATTTATTTTTATTTGCCAGATTAACATCCATATATATATATAAACATACATAGATAACAATAAATAAGAAACAATGGTACAATACAACATAAAATAGATTATATATTACGTATTATGTAATCGGCGTATGGTAGGACCTTTGGTGTAACGGGCTGTTGTCCAAGTCTCGAGCCGCTGCCACCAAGGAGTTAGCGGAGCGATATATGGCGCAGCGTGCGGCGGCCGAGCGGCTCCTCAGCAGTGCCGGCCAGCCGGGCGCGCGGCCCTCACAGAACATGGCACTCGATTAAGTATGCGTACAGCTAAGTAGTGAAATTCCCTGCCATAGTCTGAGTTACTTGATAGCTACAACCTGGGGGTCTTTATCCCTTTGCTATCTATCGGCGGTCACGGTGGTGCGGACGTTCGTAACCCTAAATAAAAAAAAAACCAAACTTCTTTTGAATAACAAAATCCAAAATTAGAAAATAAGTACCTACTAACGAATCAAAATTACTATTCACAACCACGTTTTCAGGCACATACCTTTAATAAGATATCTATACTTCAATATAATATATTTTTGTTGTATTTATAGAGAACAGTAGGTAACTGAGGAATGACTAAATTTTCTACCAATAAACCTTATTTCAGTTTGAAAATTAACAAAACAATTTTTTAAGTCATCTATATGTATACAGGCTGTAACGGAAAGGTGTGGTCATATTTTAAGAACCGGTACTGTCCATTGAAGTGAACAACTTCGTCTAATAAAAAAATAGAAAATTCCCAAAAAAAAATTGGACTTTCTATAAAAAGTTATCATCAGCTGATCAATATTTGTATGGGAGCAAAAAATGTTTTTTTCAACCTATTTCAAAAAAAGGAGGAGGATCTGAAGGGGTATACAGATTTGTACAGTTCACTCTGATACACCCTTATTTCACCAACTTTGTTCAAATTCCCTATTTTTGGGGCTATCAATTCGGGCATAACTTTACTATTAATTTAGTTTTAGAATGGGGTACAACAACTAAAAAGTGAAAAAAAAAAACTTTTTACAAAAAAAAAACAACCGACTTCCATAAATAATACTAAAAAATGCAAAATAACTTTAATTTCGGAAGTCGGTGTCAAATAACGAAGAAACCAAACTAGAAACACCTTTTTTAATTTCCTTTGATTTTCTTGAAGAAAGTTTTTCATTTTAATTGGCAGATACAGTTCTTAAAATATGACCACACCTTTCCGTTACAGCCTGTATACACCACTAAATTATTATATAAGTTAAAAGATAAATTAAGTTATTATATTAAGTAAAAAATGTATGTTTATTATTAATTTAGATGTATTTTCGTTCCCGTTTTATATTATTTTTACTTTCTTATTACTTTGTTTATTTTGTTTTTTATGCACCTGCCATTTTATCTCTCCACCACCCTTTGTTAATTCGTAGAGAATGCCTTAGGCATAAGTCCCCCTTTGTACTTTTGTTGCATGAAGTGTAAATAAATATACATTTGTTGCGAACTTCTGCTCCATAAAAGATGTTCTTTTATAGAGCAGAAGTTCACAAGGACTACTACTAGCGACATCTCGATGCACAAACGACACGACACACTACGTCATCCTAATCTGTCAACAGCGATTGGTTTTTATTTAAAATATTGTTGCCACACCCTTTCCGTTGATGGTTGTATGTAAGATGGCGAATATATATTTTTCTCGTTAAAGCTACCGCATCGTTTTTCATTGTAAAATCTTCAACACAACCTATAAAACACCTAAGTTTTCACCAAACCTCACCGCTGCTGCCACATTTTGGAGCTTCGAACTGAAGGAGGAGACGCACAGTTTGAGGAAGAACGTGCATGCGAAGATCACTTTGTTCGCACTACTACTCGCAATAGCGAGGGGAGATTCTTCGTGCACATTTCACTCCATCAGTCACCTGATACTTTGGGGGATTCTTATACACAAGCAGAACGTCGATTTCTTGCACTAGAAAAACGTCTGCAGCGTTCGCCTGAATATAAAATTCTGTATTCCAATTTTTAGCAGGAGTGTCTTAGTTTAGGCCATATGACACAGGTAGATTCCTATGATTCCCCGTGTTATTTCATGCCGCATCATAGCTTGTTCCGCGAGCTCAGCACCGTGGTGGTGCTGAGCAAGTTGCGCGTGGTGTTTGACGCAAGCGCACCATCGAGCTCTGGTAAGTTACTGAATGATTTGCAACTAGTTGGCCCTCCTATACAGGGTGATGTCATTGCCATTCTTCTCCGCTTTCGGCAGCAAAAGTATGTCGTGTGCGCTGACGTGGAGAAGATGTACCGGAAATGAATAGTGGATGAGGGTCAGCGCACCTTGCAAATGATTCTGTGGCGAGACCATCCCTCAAAGCCGTTAGGTATTTTTAAATTAAACACCGTGATGTACCACCTTTTTTAAGTGTTAGGTGCCTGAAACAATTATCCTCTGAATCTCCTGATCCTGATGTCGCTCGAGCTATAAGAGAGGATTTTTATGTCGACGACTACATTACGGGATTAGATGATAAAATTAAATTATTAGATCTATGCAACAAAACTCAGAAGACGCTGCAGTCGGGTTGTTTTCCACTAAGGAAGTGGATATTTAATTTTAAACACGACGATGACCGTCAGTTATCTATTCAGTTTAAACCTTTAAGTTTAGATGAAAATGTTAGTTCTAAAACCTTAGAAATAGGCTGGCATAACGCAAGCGACAACTTTTATTTTAACTCTCACATTTATCTTAAAAATAACAAGTCTATTACAAAGACATCTATTTTATTAAATGTTTCACAAATTTTTGACCCTCTCGGCTTTTTAAGTCCTGTCATAAGTGTTGTCAAAGTTCTTTTACAACAATTATGGCTATTAAAATAGGTTGGGTTCGTTTGATGTTCGTTTATGGAGCAGAATTTCCCAACATGCCCCCGGCCTTGGAAGCAGTGGCTTTCAATGGTCTTCAGTCACTGCATCAGTGTCGATCACGTCCTGTAGTAGAGGACAAATCTTGGTAAATGCGCGCCTCACCACGCCCGATGACGTCTGTATATCAGCCACCCAGGATATACCATCCTTTCCTGGGATAGTGCAAAGGACACGTCCCAAATGCCACTTCAAAGGTGGGAGGTTATTGTCGTTATATATGACTATAACTTAAGAACCACTAATAAGTTTGATTTGAGCTCGTCCTTATTCGCCGTCCATTTTGTCTGCACCTGCAGCTCGGAGATGTATTCCTTCGCCCACCGGTTCCAGAAGTGTTGGCGAAGTTGTTCTACCCTCTGGTATCTCTGAAGACGACTAGCAGGAACATCGCGTAGGTCATCGCTGGCTAGCGCAGTTAGTGGTCGGCCAATAAGGAAGTGACTGGGAGTGAGCGGGGAAAAGTCATGAGGATGGGGGAGAGAGGAGATAGAGGTCTGGAGTTTAGTATTGCTTCTACTTGAGCCAATACTCTGCTGTACTCTTCGAACGTGAGGTGCGCGTTACCTATCACACGAGTAAATACCATCTTCGTCGTGTGATAGGTAAAAAATATACAGATTACTTGTAAAAATACATTATTTTTTTAATTCTTTTTGAAATAGTAGATATTTCACGTAGGTACTCGTAATAGTTCCCCTACATGTATAAGTAATCAATATTTAGCGGAACTATTACTTTCAATAGTAGATTTTGCACGTAATAACAGGTAAAATTATTCAATATGTTTTATTGTTTTGTTGCCCTTAAATATTTCAGTTTTACCTTCAAATTAACAAAAAACAAAAGCCTATAGAATGATATATGATAACAATACATGGAATTTGATCATAAATAACAATTTATCTTGTCTTTTCGAATTAACGTGTCGGCTTTAACTTTTGTGTTTGCGTTAGCAAGATTTATGACTGACATGACAATAGATAAATGGGTCTATTTAGGAGTTGAATCCGTTTTTTTAATCTCAATTTACCTACGAATGTTTTTAGAATTCCGAAAGTCCAAATAAAAAAACGGAACCCTTATAGCATCACTCGTGTGTTTGTCTGTTTGTCCGTCTGTCACAGCCAATTTGCTCCAAATCTGCTGGACCGATAGAGTTGAAATTTGGTGCACGCATGAATATCTGTGACCCAAACACAAACGCGTATCCTAAATAAATAAATTAGGAATATGGGGGTCACTTTTGGGGTGAAAATCGGAAAATTAAAAATATTTTTTTTTTAACTGTATCGTGCGTTTACATATCAAATGAAAGGGCACATATTGAGGGTCTCGAATATATTTTTTTCATAATTTTAAAACATATATTTTGAAGTTATTTATGAAAATAGATGAAAAATTACCATTCCCCCACCATATTTCCGAAACCAATTGGCCTAAAATTTTGAAAAAAATACAACTAGTTTTTTACTTATACAGGAAAACTTATAAGGTGGAATCAGTTAAAAAAATAACCTGAAAAAAATATGATTTGTTCGGAACCCTTTGCGCGCGAGTTTGACTCGCTCTTGGCTGGTTTTTTTTATATCATAGATCGACTCGCGTGTCGCGATATATATGCGAAAAAAAATGCCTAATTTTTGGAAACTGGATGTATACATAATTTGGGCTTTTTTTCCTTGACGGTAAGCAGAAACGTACCTCCAACGATTCTTATACAAGGTTTAACGGAAAGGAGTGAACAGTTTTTTTAAACTGCTTCAGCTCATTGATATGAACAATTGAGCAACTTTCTTCAAGTAAATTTTAGTCAATTCTTAAAAAATAAATATTAATCCTCCCATACTAATGAGATCAGCTGATGATTGAACTTTGTACGGAAAGTCCATTTTTAGGGTTCCGTATCCGAAGGATAACCAACGGGGCCCTATTACTAAGTTTCCGCTGTCCGTCCGTCCGTCCGTTCATCCGTCGGTCTGTCAACGGTCTCATGATCCGTAATAGGTAGACAGTCGAAATGTTCACAGAATGTGTATTTCTGTTGACGCTATATAACAAATAATAAAAATTAAAATAAATTAAAAATTAAAGCGGATACGGAACCCTTCATGCGCGAGTCGACTCGCACTTGGCCGGTCTATTTGTTGGAATTGACAATGACTATTTTAAAAAGAAAGTTGTTGATTTCCACGGGCAGAAGCAACCACCCTGATACACTTTATATACTTACTTACTCATTTTGCCTCGTTTTACGTTCATACATCTAATCACACACGTACGCCGGAAGTCAAGTTTTGAAACTGATGCCTATATTCTAAGTCACTTTAAAAAAAACTTTCTCTACTGTTCGTCTCGTCGAATCAATCGCCATGACAACGGTAAAAATCCCTCGATTATTGTCAATACATAACGAGCTATAACTCCAATTTGGTAGAGTCGTGTGGAGGAAACGACTTCGACTATTCCCCTACCATGACATCTTAAAATCATCGTAATACCGGTATGAGAAAGGAATAGTGCTATACATCCTAGATAGCTCCATCTCTCTTGTTTACATAATTGGAAACTTGAAGTATTTACCCTAATGCGCGACACAAGGGAGGGTAATGTGTTTATCAGCCTATGTATGTATGTTTGTTCCTTTGTGGCACTACAGAGATCAAACGCGTGGGCTGATTATGATAATTCTTACGTCAATTGATTCGTCTAAACCTTGCGAGTGCTATGAAGGACATGACAGTAATCGCAATATAATATGGCGACCAGCCGACGCCATATTGTGAAAAAGAAAAAATTTAAAGTCGACAAACTATATTAAGTGGGATATCAAAATAAAGGGTTCAAGGAGGCGATTCCAAAAATATAACTCACTAAAATGTAAAAAATAAAAAATAAATATATTCAACAAAAAACCGACGCAGTCTGATGCAGGTGGCGGCATGAAATTAATAATTGAACTAAAATAACTGCCACCAACTGCATCAGACTGCTTGAAAAGTAACTAGTTTGAAACTTTTTAGTTGTTTTTTTACAATCGGGTTTTTTGAGAATATTCAATTTTTTTATTTTATAGGTATTATTTATAGGTTCGTGTTGAATGCTGACTGTATTATCTAACAGCTAAATAAAAAACATATTTTGGTTAGAATATGACTCGAATGTAACTGATAACTAATCAGCGAATCCATGAGTGCGTAATGTTCATGTCAGCCAATTAGTGTTCATAATCAACGTTAGCAATTAACATAAAATAAGCAAAATAAATCATTTTAGCAAGTATTTTCACCAAAAAACGATTTCCAATTATCCAACGACATACTTACCCAAAAAAAACTGACTCACAACTTTTTATCAAAGGGTTTACCCAATATGACAGATAAATTGATACCTTTGTTTTCAGACCAGAGTGCAAACATGGTTACTACGTTGACCCAATAAAATTTACGAGTATTGGACAACAGATGAAATGGTATAGGCTGTAAAGCTGCCTATCTATTGGGGCGGACAAGACCTCCCTCTTGAACTTGGATAAACTTCTAAGTATGTAATAGAATTTCACAAAATTCAGGTCTTCGCTCTACCTCGCTTTATTCCACACTAGATTTTTCATGCGGCTTAATTTCCATGGCTAATCCAAATTCAAATTATTTCTTTGTGAACATAGAGTATGGTTAAAGATATTTATTTATTTATTTATTTATTTACACTTCATGCAACTAAAGTACAAAGGCGGACTTAATGCCTTAGGCATTCTCTACCAGTCAACCAAGGGTGGTGGAGAGATAATATGGCAGGTGCATAAAAAAAAAAAAAAACAAACAAAGCAACACCAAGTAGAAATATTAAAAAAAAACGTGAACGAAAATATATATATTAATAATAAACATAAGTACATATATATTTAATATAATTAACCAATAAATATATATATATAAAGTAATAAATAAGGTTTTTGAGACGACTCTACTCCTTGTGTAGAAAATAATTCCGCAACTTCCGCTTAAATGCATTTTTTTTTTTTTTTTGGGGGGGTGGGAAATCATCTTATGACTCTTTCCGCTCTGGGGTGGAGCGGAAGGGCGTGTCAGACTCTTACTGACTAAAACCCACCCCTGTTCCTCCCTGCCCTACGCGCCCGGGGGCGAGGTAACTCTTTCGAATTTATCCTCCACCCCCGGGCAGTAGCCGCTTAAATGCATACTGACTACGAGACGAGATATTATAAAAAAAAGAAAACTATAACTCCCAACAATGTCCCACCAGAAGGCATACAAATTTTAACAAAATTGTATTATAAATTGCAAAATGATAATTAAATAAAATACTTATCATTCCAAAAACATAAAAAAATAAAAATTTCAATTAAAATTAAAATAAAAGTCACAATTTAATTAACAACCAATTGAATGCCACATTTAAATATACAATAATAATCAGTCCAAAGGATAAAAAAAATGTCAATATACAAATTGATCAATTAAATTGGATTCTGACTGCATTTTTTCGGGACAAAAAGTAGGCTATGACACTAAGTGTATCATCCACAGCCCAACTTAGACCACTGATGAATATAGCATACTTATTAACAAACGAACTATGTCGCTTAAAGTAGGTGATACATTCGAAATAGAGTTGCCGCGGTCCTTGGCACACAGGCAACTGAAGGAACAAGCGTGGATTTTAGTCAGTAAAAGTCTGACATGCCCTCCCGCTCCACCCAGAGCGGGGCAGTCATTGGATGATTTTCCACCCAACCAAAAAAAAGGTACAATACCAAGAAAGTATTTTCTATTGTTCAAATACGTTACGTATGTCGTTCGACTTATTGAACCTTAACCTTTTTGAATCCTTAGAATAGAAAGACTTGGCGTTTGATAAATCATAGACGAGGAACCAATGCTGACGTGTAATTTAAGCAAAAAAACGAGCGCGCCTTACTGTAGTCGATTATGTTGTGTAACATTTGACATCTCCCTTGGTAATATGCAACATTAACATTCTGTCCTGAAAGATAAACTTAAAACATTTAGTTCCGGTTTCGACCGCGCGCAGCCTTACCGTGCGCTCGCTCTACCATCTAACGGCTAACTCTACCACGGCGCGCGTTCATTGGTCAAATAAAATAGCACGCGCGTCCCCAGCTTCCGGTTACACACTTCCGTCCCATTTCACGAAATCACTCCCAAAGATTGCAGGAAAGCGAGAGGAAAGATGTTACGCATCAAAAACAATATGTATGCCAGTCTTGTACCTACACTAAAGCCTTGGTAAAAATGCGTAACTTAGTGATATTTCCAAAGCAACATTGGGTAACCCAGTTATTTTAAAAAATGGGTTGGAAACGTGCTTCTAAACAGGTAATTTGCTGTCCTGAAAAGTTTCCGATTTTGACATACATACCGTGCTGTTAGAACTAAAACGAGTTTCTTTGTTAGATTAATATCTTTACTTCGCCCCGTTTCCTAAACAATATTAATCGATAGAATTCCACAAAATTCGGGTCTCCGCTACACCTTATTTTATTCTACATGGTTACAAGAACAAAGATTCGTTTTATACTTTCCAATCGCGGGATTTACATCTGAGCAGAATATACTGAATCCGCTCACTTTCTCCACTTTGAAAGGATTGTGGTTCTAGCATCGTGCTCTACTCTGCTTCAGTGGATAGGAACACTTCGCTTAGGATTATTAATCATGCGGATTTGTCCGGAAAACTTCGTCTTTTAATTCCCCATCAGCACTATGTCTTGTGTCGACAGTTGTCAGCACTGGGATGGGGTATTATTTAAGAAACAAAAGCAACGGTTAAGCATTAAAAAAGTATAATTAAAATGTTAAACTGTCCGGTTTTTTGTCAGGCGTTTTCAGTGATATTTACTTATTATTAATTTCTTTCTTTCACATACAAGTACAGAGGCGGACTTAATGCCTCAGGCATTTTTACCAGTCAACCTTTAGGTGATACAGAGATAAAACTATTAGGTGTAAAATAGAAACACAACACGATTAATATTCATTAAAATCTGTACCTATATTTAAATTCAAAGTCCGACTGAATGACTGATATATCAACGCACAGCCTAAACCGTTGGTCCTAGTGAAATCAAATTATTGAGGGTGTAGTCCTTGTAAAGAGTAGGTATCCACTAAGAAAAGATTTTTAGAAATTCAACCCTTCAGGGGTTGAAAGTTTATAACGGGGGAAGTACAGACTGTTGTCAACATTACCTGACCCACCCTAAAATCAAACGACTTTGGACCCTCTGCCTGTAACATTAAGGTTTATTTAATTTATATGAGCTTATCACACAAGTGCACGAGGACTCGATGAACAAAACTACAATAATAACACAGACACTCAAATTTGATCTTTAACACGTAACGTTAAGGTAAACCCACCCAACATAGTCGGAGCCACCGGCATTATATATGTTTTTGTTAAGCTATTTTAATCATTTTAAGCTATTCTAATGCCACGCGGGCGAAGACGCTGACAGAAGCTAGTACTAAATGAAACAATAAATAAAATATACAATCATATAAATAATCTCAATACTCAAATGTACACAAGAAATAGGAACAAACAGATAATTCGATAACAAATTAGGGCTGTGACGATACTACTGCCAACTTCTTACGAATATGCTCACGAACTTTAACTTTGAAGGATATAATCGGTTGGTTAACTTCTGTAGTCTGAAGGAGTAACTTAAGTCTACAATACTATTACTTCGCTCTTCTCCGTTTATTCGTTCCGGGCAATGGATATGCAGCCTAACAGGGGACAATTTCAAACATGGAAAACTTATCAATAATTTTTTTTGACTATTAATACAAGTTTCAGCTTTCACTACTGATATTCAGTCTGAACTGCTGTACGTAAATCCTAGAATCGTTCCAACTAAATTGGATAGTGTTGAAATCTTGATGACGTTACAATTTATTGGGGTGGGGCACACTACCTTTTTATGAGTTCATCGCTGTCTAGGGTTGGCAGTTTCTTTGCATTTTGTATTGGTCTATTTCGACTATCTATTTTTTTATTGCCTACTGTATCGTTAGCTGCCGTAAAGCTGCTCATTGAAAATGCTTAAGTTTAGTGCCTTTTTAGGGATCCGAATCTCTGCCTAGCCTTTTCTCAACTATCTTGGGGTCGGCTTCCAGTCTAACCAGATGCAGCTGAATACCAATATTTTACATGGAGCGACTGCCTATCTGACCTCCACAACCCAGTAACTGTGTAATACGATACCCCTTGGCTTGGTAAGACTGGTTATCAGACTGTCGAGCTTCTGACGAATCGTAACGACTGTCAAAGATCCACGATTGACAGCCGGGACCAACGGCCTAACGTGATTGCCGAGGTAAGAAGGAGTCTCGGTATGTAAAGATGGTCATCCATCCATGGACTAACCCCGGCAAACGTAGCTGAACCTGATGGATCGACCCGTGCGGCTGTTATTACCTTAGCCACAAGCTCCTCTCTTTAGGGATCCGAATGCTCCGAAAAAAAAAGAAAAAAAAATCCGATCGTCCGTGTAAAACGGAAAATTATAAAATAAAGTATTACAAACTCCACTGTGTGTGCATATCAAAAGACAGGACATATTGTGAGGGTCTCAAAAGTATTTCATCATAATTTTAAAATAAATAAATTTGAAGTTATTTGAGCAAATAGATGAAAATTGACCATCTGCCTCCTCCGAAACAACTAAGTCTAAATTTTTGAAGAAACACAGAATATAGTTCTTCACATAAATATTACAAAAAAACCTATAAGAAGTCTATGGTTTAAAAAAAAACATAATTCCTCCGGAACCCTTTGCTGGTGCGTCCGTCTCGCACTTGACCAGTTTTTATTGAGCTTGAAAGGCACACATCAATACTGAAACTAAGTAGTACTGGGCATCGGGCAACCTATAAAATAAATGAAAAGAAATAAACTTACTATAACAGTAGGTACTGTAGATACTCTATTTACACAAAATAAGACAATGGTGCGAATGCTGTTGTGCACAAACTAAACTTTAGACTATTCTTACCCTTTTCTCTCTACTAAAACAAGAAACAGAAGGACGTAAATATTAGAGCTGTCAAATTTAGTTGAACTAATATTTCCATACAAATTAAGGCTACACGTAAAAACATGTCGATTAAAAACACGGTGAAGCGCAAGGCGTAAACTAGTTTGACATCTCTAACTTAGTTCATAGCTATATCGTTTCTCGCACTGCCTTTTAGTAAAAGATAGCGATTCTCTAATTTTATTTTAGGTTGTGATAATTGTCATAAAAGCTGATTGCAAAAACCACTAACAAGTACCAACCAAGTTATTAACCGACTTCAAAAAAGGACGTGGTTCTATGTTCGACTGTATGTATTTTTTTTTGTCCGCCGATTTCTCTGTCAATTGAGGACCGATTTTCAAAATTCTTTTCTTATCCGATAGAATATACTCCCGAGGTAGTCCCATATAAATTTTATCGAAATAGCTTCAGCGTTTTTTGAAAAACTGAACCAAAACGAAAAATACGTATACCTGGATGACGATTTGGTGCTCAATTACGACTTTGTGTAAATTCCACGTTCCACAACTAAAAAGTGAAAATAAAAACTTTTTTAATTTCGGAAGTCGGTGTCAAATAACGAAGAATTAAAATACAAACACTGACTTCCGAAAAAAAGTTATTTTTAAATTTTTAGTGTATTTTTTTTGGAAGACGGTTATTTTTTTTTTGTAAAAAAGTTTTATTTAAGCAGTTTGATGCATTAGGTGGCATTCAATCTGTGATTAAAGTATAACAAATTTCTTTTTTCAAAATTCATATAGCATACGTCACGTTGGCTGTCAAGACCAATCTAATAATATCTCATTTGTTAAAATTGATGCAGACGATTAGTCTACAGGGCGTGCCAAAGAAATAGACATACAAACTTACATATGTACATGCATACATACATAGTCTTCAATAACATTACTCTCCTTCTGGGGCAGTTAGGTAAAAATTTATGAGTTTGACATGATGCATTTACGCTTTTTCATGTGGTCCCCTTGTCGCTTGCGTTTAGACTCTTCGACTATCGCTATCGTTCTTATTACTTGCGTATACGCTGTTCTTACTACTTTACAATAAATGTAGTTAGACTTCAAATGAATATTTTTCAAGTTGCATTATTCCTTTCTTGCCAGCCCTAATCTCTCCAATAACAACGCCAGGGCAGTGCTCTCATTACAATTGTCAGGCTATATCTCTTTGTGGAAAGTTAGACTGTTAATTTGAAGCTGAAACAGAAATGAAACAATTGGCTTAGTTTAAAGCCCTTCACCACGTTAGCATAAGCCTAATCAGCCTATTTATGTTTCCACCGCACATGCCTCTCTGCGAGAGCCTGAAGACCACCACGCGGGCCCAGTACGGTAGATGTCACATGTCTTCGAATTTTTGGTTCAAGGACATGCCGATTTCCTTACGATGTTTCAAACTCAAACTGAAAGCATTTATTTCAAATAAACCATTTACGGGCACATTTAAATTGTCAATTCAGTCAGTCAGAAAATTGAAGCTAATGGCACATTCCAAAGCGTAGATCTCTATGAAAAAGAACGTGCCTGAAACTCCATAGACACTCTTTTATACCATTTTATCTGTTACACATCCTGGTTACATATATCTTGTTGCTTCTATTATGTGCAAATAATGGTAATAAAAAATAAACATTTAAAAATAATAAAGATATATATAAAATAAGCCAGTGGCAGAATCTCAACTGACGGCTCTCGTTCACGAACACAACAAACATCATACAAATCCAGACTTCGGACTACTACTGGGTACTAGGATACTCCTTTGACAAGCCTTGGTGTTCAGTGTTTGTAATAAAACACAGAGAGAAAGTAAAATATGGATTTCACTTATATTTAAATAAAAACTGGCCAAATGCGTGAAACTTCGCATATATTAGGCTTCCGTACCATATGAGGGAAATCATTATTATGGTATTTGTTACAAGTTCATAGGTCAATGGGAAGTTAAAAAAATATTCGGAACAAGGTTTTGTGACAGATGATGGAAGACAGACAGACGGACAGACGAACACGTGAGTGACAGCAATAGGGCTCCGTTTGTAACCTTCGGATACGGAACCCTAAAAAAAATGTTATTAGACTTCTCGCTGGTCTCTAAAATCTATAGATCTGCAAATAACGGCTTAATGTAGTTTCCGAGGCACAAACGGGTTTTGGTATGTAGTGAATGGGTATGATTCTAGGGAAAAAAATCATTTAGTCTGTAAGTTAGATTATCCAATACATTTTGTGACAAAAGAGAAAATACGTGTCCAATATTTCTTGGTTAACTAGCTGATGGACGAAATAGATTTTTTAATCTTCTACTCAATTCACCAAGCCTCAATGGACCCTAGTAAGTAAGCATTATTCAATCTTGAAGATAAACTTGTGCGGCTTTAAATATTCCACAAACCCCTAACATTTCAGCCACAGATTACAGTTAAAGTATTGCCCGTTTAGCAGAGCCTTTATGTCACCAGTTCCAATAAGCAGGTGTGCGGTAGGAAGTTAACAACTACTAAAGGGTTGGTACGTGAGAGTTTCGGGGTATGCAAATCGACTGCTCATGTAATCTCCCCACGGTTGGGTAGGTGGGAATTCTCGAGGTGAACAAGAGTTGTAAGTGGATTTTGGGGTATGAAAAAAATCCGCGTACACCTTTTCGCCATGTAGACGAGTATGGAATTCATTTTAATATAATGAGTAGTATGAAATTTAGTTTGGAGTTAAATTAGTATTATAACGGAATTACATTTGAGAAAACCTCCTTTGAATAAATACTATTCATACTATTATATTTTGAAATTTCAAAGTCTAGTTTTGGTTGATATTACAAACATTAGAGGAACTAAGTAAGTAGCATATTACTTGAACGTGAATATGTATGTCTTTTATAAATCCCGTGTTTACTCATTTACTCAAAAAATATAATTTGAAAATTACTCACGCTGTAGCATATATAAATATTATTAGGAGTTACGGTTACTCGTGCTCTGACGATTCAGCATCGTCAATCATGGCTGCAAGTCCAAGGTGGTCCTGTCCAAGCTATAGCCAAACTTCAGTAGCAGACAAGCAATGAGCAATGGCTCGCAGTACAGATATAACCGATAGAGCCAAAGGGTCCTTTTTTTTTTTGGCTGTGGGAAATCATCCTATGACTTCGACCTTCCAGCGGGACGGCGTGTCAGACTCATAATGACTGAAACCCACCCCTGTTCCTTCTTTGCCTGAGTGCCCAGGGGCGCGGTAACTCTGTTACGAATTTATCCGCGCCCCAACCGAAGGGCCCTGTCATGGCCGATGCCTGCCCAGGGGTTGTGGATAAATTCGAAATAGAGTTACCGCGCCCTTGGGCACTCAGAGCGGAGAAGGAACAGGGATGGGTTTTAGTCAGTATGAGTCTGATACGCCCTCCCGCTACACCCAGAGCGGGAGCTGTCATTGGATGATTTCACAACCTCAAAAAAAAAAAAGCCGAAGGGTCCTGGACTAGCGACTACGGAAAAGCGCAGTGTAGACCAATAAAAGGTGGACCGATAACCTAGTGCAGGTCCTGGAAATCCGCTGGGTACGAGAAGCAGAGACGATGTCAAACAAACAACCTAACTGCCCGGGGGTGGAGGATAAATTCGAAAGAGTTACCTCGCCCCCGGGCACTCGAGGCAGGGAGGAACAGGGGTGGGTTTTAGTCAGTAAGAGTCTGACACACCCTTACGCTCCACCCTAGAGCGGAAGAAGTCATAGGATGAT
This sequence comes from Polia nebulosa, assembly GCA_951329385.1. Taxonomy (NCBI): domain Eukaryota; kingdom Metazoa; phylum Arthropoda; class Insecta; order Lepidoptera; family Noctuidae; genus Polia; species Polia nebulosa. The sequence goes on along the minus strand of OX589610.1, from coordinate 14,894,284 downwards.
TTCCCACCCCCCAAAAAAAAAAAAAAAAAATCCCCCCCTCCTATCGATCCTCCTATCTCCTACCTATCGAGCCTCATCATCATCATCATCATTCTCCTGCCCTTATCCCAATTTATTTGGGGTCGGCGCAACATGTCTTTTTCTTCCATACTCCTCTATTAGTCGACCTATCGAGCCTATCAAACATAAAAAAAAAAAAAAAAAAAATGTGGCGACTCTTGGAGGCCTATGTTCAGCAGTGGATGACAATCGGCTGAAATGACAATGATAAATCTGTAACAGCCTGATAAATGATAAATGATGTTATTTATAAATAGGTTACAAGAAAAACTTTAACACGTCAGTATTTTTTGTCAGTTTAAGCTAGACGAGGCCAGAGGAGGAGCTCATGACTAAAGTAATTACAGTCGCATGGGTCAATCCATCAGGTTAAGCTACGCTTGCCGGGGATGGTCCATGGATGGGTGACCATCTTTACATACCGAGACTCCTCCGTGCCTCGGAAAGCACGTTAGGCCGTTGGTTTCAGGTGTCAATCGTAGATCTTTGACAGTCGTTACGAGTCGTCAGTAGCCCGAAAGTCTAACAACCAGTCTTATCAAGGGGTATCGTATTACCCAGTAACTGGGTTGTGGTGGTCAGATAGGCAGTCACTCCATGTAAAATACTGGGATTCAGTTGCATCCGGTTAGAATGGAAGCCGACCCCAAGATATTTGGGAGAAGGCTAGGCAGAATGAAATCTGTAATATGAAATCAAATCAAATCTCTTTATATTGCATTCATGTGTTTTACATTTAGTTGTAACAATATATAAGTAAGTTCCAACATGAAACCCGGTTAGGGCACGGCAACATAATAATAATGTTTACATCATAATAATAACATAATATAAAAGTAAGACTATGTATATATATATACATATATATATATATATACATATATATATACTCTTTAATTACTAATCACAATACCTTAGAGTATAAAATTAGGATCAATTTAATTTCACTAATTGAACTGCAATGTCTATAGTTAGAATGAATTATACCTGTGAAGCCCCATGGCAAAATCCGGGTTGTCAAATTAAACCCCGAGGACAACCCGGGTTGACAGCCGATTTTTTTTTTTTTTTATTCTCTTTAATTTTTTTTTTTTTTGGTCCGACTCACCTGTGAGTTTCGGGGCTTCACAGGTTAATCTTTGAACAATTACTGTAACAATTTAATTATTTTCGTTATTATTAACTTACTACTATTGTTATTGTTATTATCAAATTATTTTTGTTATTACTGAATTATTATTGCTATGAATTGATAATTTAAATATCCTAACAACTAGACTTTTCTATGAATTTTATTCATAAGCTCTAACTAACAATAGGTTCAGCACACCTAATTTACAAATATCAAGTCTTCAAATGAAGCCGCAACTCAAAAGCGACACTACATAACTACAAAATGTAACTAAACAGAACTACCTTTGTCGCCCAGTTCTCGCTATCGATGCAAATTAGTCTGAAACTGTTCCTAGATCTAACGAATACTTTAGAAGGTATAGCTGTGTTAGTTACGAAATTATTTAGTTGAAAACTGGTTGAAGTGGGGTTTGTATTATTCGTACTGAGGTAAGTACTTAACGCGTTAATTTAGTTATGAGTATCCGGCATAATTTAGCTCTCTAAATCCTGTAAGTAATCATGTATTTTTTTCACTAATTATTTTTCAAATTCAAATCTTTATTTCGAGCGAAGACTCATATTTATCTATTAATTTATTTATTATATTCTTTTTTGTTCACCGTGCTTGATACATAACATAAAGAAACTTAAAACTAAAGCAAATACCTACAATGGGCGTTCTCATCGCAATCCATAACTTTTATCTCACTGATAATATAGAGTTAGTAACAATGTCTGGTTGTATAAGTACAAGCGGCTTTCGAAGGACCATTGTGGGAATGTACCTTTATGCGTAGTGTTATATTGGCGACACACAGTAAATGAGCTGACCAGGGTAGGAATAAAGGATTTACTTGGGAATCTTCGAGACCGATCACGATGATAAAAGGACAGCTCGAGAAGCTGTCGCACGTGTTTGATGATTTTTCTTTATCCACAGTATTGCATTTCATATTGAGTTTTTGTATGTCAAACTTGTGTCGGCCAACAGGGATAATAGAAAGTTCTTAGAGTTTCGGATATATATTTTAGCGGCTCGGCGAGGCACGCGTTTCAGAGCTGTGTATGGTTATGACAGAATGAACGACAATATGGAGCGAATCAGTGTTGCCAACCTGCGGAGTGCGCTTCTGTTCGACGCGGGCATTTGGAATTTCTCCTCTGCTGTATAGGAATGAGATAGGAGGGAAGGGATGCATAGTTATCTCATAACTGTGGTCAGTAAGAAATTTGATGCATTCGTAAATATGATAGCCAATTCATATTAATAAAACTTGCGCAAGCAATGTCCTTCAAATATTTCGAGCGAAGACTTATATTTACCTATTAATTAATTTATTATATTATGTTTTGTTCACCATGCATGATACTTATCATAAAGAAACATAAAACTAAAGCAAATCCCAACAATGGGCGGCCTCATCGCATTCCGTAACTTTTATCTCAGTCATAAACAATGTCCTTAAAAACTAAGTTTTAGTAAACAACATGTTACGCTGACACATGCAACTGACAGCAGCGAACTATGAACGGACAGTCCACTCTAAAAGCAATCATTTTCAGAATTAATTAATTATTAAAAAATATTGGTAGCTCAAAAACCCCAACAGGGTGGGGTTTTTGAGCTACCAACATTTTTTAAATCATTTGTAGGCTCGAATTTGACCACTATCTTATCTGATAGTAAGCGATGATGTGATCGACGATGGAGCAGGCTTGCCTAGAAGTAACCTAGTAACTCTTAACTTAAAGACTCCCAGGTTGTAGCTATCCGTGATCGCAGACTCCAGCAGGGAATTCCACTGCTTAGTCGAACAATGGAATGATTTTTTGTTTCTTTCCATATCGATCTTAGGTAAGTGAAAGTTTATGGCGAGTATACTATCAACCGGGCACAAAATCAAACTGATATTCATAATGGAAGAAGTCATTATCGGTTTGCCTGACTACGAAATTGAAGAAAGGAATTCATGCTTAGATGTAGAGCTTGCGACTGCTAAATCAATGAGGCTGCACATCAATAGTTTTAACTTTTAACTAACTTATAATTCAAACGAATATTATTTACAAGTCATGAAACGGAAACTTAACATTTCCAAATTCAAATACAACATTCGTGTCAAAAACAAATGACGCACGTAAAATCTCAAAAGTATTTGACAAGGGTTATTTGCAAGAAAATCCATTTTAGTTTACGTAATGATTTGCTCAGAAGGAAGGGAATTTGCTTAAAAGGAGGAAAGGAAAAGTTAGTTTAATACATGTTGTTTTATGTGTAAAAAATTAATAATGCGTCTAATTTCGGACAGCGCTCATTGATGGGCGAGTTCTATTACTGGGTTGACATACGACGCGTTACGTGAGCTCAGCGCAGAACACGCAAGCTAACCACTCAAAGTCGTTGACAGCTAATAGCGCCTTATAATCAGTTGGCCCGTCTGTTTGTTTGCTCATGAGCCGATTACACAGGAGATGTTTCATTTTCGGCCATCAAATGTACATTTATCGAAAAAGACGTCAAAATACCACGAATTGAGGAAAAACATTCTTTCGTGAAATTAAGCCTGATTTGTTGTGTACAAAAAGTAATCGTTTTTCAATTTATTGCCATATTATATTCAACACGGCGTCTCATATTTTGTATAATGCATTCTGTCTCATCAAATAAATAAAAATAAAAGGTATGTATTCTTGTACTATTCAATACTATAACAATACATTATTATTATTCTCTTCTCTTATACATCTTTTCGCCTAACTATAAGCAAGAGTGCGTCATTGAAAACATATTTAATCTACTTCTCTGAAGTATAATTCTGAACGAAAAAAATCAACCCCTTTCGTTTGTTTTGACATACCTAAACATTGTCAATCAGTCAATCTCGTTCGTCTCGACTTTTGCGTTTGTTTGTCATTTTACGTTTCCTCATTTATTTTTTACTTCCTACGACTTTGGCTTTGTATAACGGTTTTGTGCCAAGTATCTGCTCATTCTTGAATTGACTTTGGCTTTGTTTGACGAGACTCGAACTTACAAAACAGTTGGATTAAGTTAGTAACACAAGCTTTAATACGCATTAACATTTATTTACTCTCTGTCTGTTATAGGTATTTTTGGCTTGTTACAAAATTGCTTGGGTGAAGTATCAATTTTTAGGTTAAGTAAACGTCATCTCTACAACCTATCATGGCTGTCATAACTCTCACGACAAACGTCAAACATTTTTTATTTTTATTATGTACTTAAAAAACATTTGATATTATGAAAAAAAAAGTTACTTTATTCTATTCAGGGGTTAGTTTCCCAGGTTCGCTAAAAGGTATAGGTTATGGCCGGAGTCCCATACAAAAATAAAAAATCTCCTTTTCTCAGAGTCTTAACCTCGAAATCTTACATTGATTTATTTGAAATCTAATTTAAACATATTTCTGTCCTATTAATCACAGCCTAAAATTAATTTTATCAGCATCTGTTGCAAATACAAAAAATAAATTACTTATCAATATCTCATATTATATTCTTAACGGCAATCTTATTTAATCTGTAATCAAAAAGCAATATTTTCCCAAAAGAAACATAATGACTTTAATAATCGCATCAATGTTTCATTTATTTCTAAATCATAGTGAAAATTGTTTTGTAATTTGCTTCAATCGATTTCGATAAAAATAAAATCGTGTTGGGAATACAACTTGATATCTTTCAACATAGAATAAGGTGGAAAAGAAATCAAAGGATTTTGATTTCAATGTGGCATAAATTGTGAAGCAGCGGGTGGCCAGGAAATAGGTTTTTAACTTATATTGAATACCTACGTCGTCAAAGGCTTGCAGATCTTTCTTTGACTGTACATACTTTCGTTTGCTATACTATGTAGTAGGAAGATAGAATTAGTACAGAAGTTCCATCTCAACAAGTTGGAATAGATTAGCGTGCAATTTTTTTTCTGTGTTCGAAGCGCTCGGTGTCATAGAAAATATTTTAAGAGGGAACAGGGACTGCGAGGAATTTCAAAAATAGGTATTTGAAGAAACTATTGCCGTCGTGCTTCCTCAAGCCTGCCCCCATAAGTGCAATAGAGACAGCTGCAGCTCAGACCAATTTTATCACAAAATTTTTGACGAAATCGACGCTTCGTATTCCCCTTTTTACTCCTCGAAAACTAAGCCGATTCAATTATTTTTGGCACAAATATTTTAAGAAAGAGTATGTCTAGGTTCCTAATAAATGTTTTATGTTAAGAACTCTTCGAATTTGTCTAGTAGTCCTCTTATCATGGTGGTAAAAATGGGCCAGTTTTTATCATTTTTGGAGGGTCATATTTTCTTTACTTATTAGTTTCTGAAAAAAAGGAAATGACAGGGACGTGTCTACAGCAGACATTGACATAAAAAAAACTATTCCTCTAGAGGCATTATTCAGGAAGAAAAAAGGGGAAAACATTTGTATGGAGAATCGCAGCCCCTGTTTCCTCTTAAGCACACAGAAACAAACTACATGAGAATCTACACACACTCTCGTGAAACAGAACGTCTGTAATCTCTACACAAAGTAAGATCTAGTACCATTCAATAATATATCTCTCTATCTGGCCCCAAAACACAAAATTTTAATAAAGTTTTTGATTTGTAACATCTTTCCTCTCGCTTTCCCGCAATCTATGGGAGTGATTTCGTGAAATGGATCGGAAGTGTGTAACAGGAAACCAGGGAAGCGCGCGCTATTTCATTTTATCAATGATTGCGCGCGGTGGTAGAGTTGACCGTCAGATGGTAGAGCGCGCGCACGTTAAGTCTGCGCGTGATTCAAACGCATTAATTTTATTTTTTTGGGATAGAATGATAATAATGCTTATTACCAAAGTTAGATTTCAAATGTACCACATCCGACTACTGTAAGACTCGCTCGTTTTTTTTCAACGTAATCTCCTTCAAGGTTAACACAATTAGTCAATTTCTCCTGCAGCTACTTCAAAGCTTGGAAAAAAAGTTGCTCTTTGTCGTCATCGGCCTACAGCGGCCTCGAACGCTTCATCACTTGAAAATCGCTGTCTTCGCAGGATTATTTTCAATTTATGAACAGGAAACAGTCAGTTGGGGTAAGGTCAGGATTGTAAGGTGTGCTGTTTCTAAAGCCCACAGTCACGAACAGCAGTGGTTTCGCACATATGTCCATGCCGTGCCGTGCACAGTAATGTACAAGCGAAACCCCTCTACAGTCTCCTTAGAGTTGTGCATTACAGTCGTTGTACAGGGCGGGTTCCGCAGTGGTCTTTTAAGAGGTTACGGGACCCCCTTCCATGTGCTGATGGTGATCACCGGGGTGGTTTTAGAGAGGTAAAAATCCCACACTCCCTGGTCTTTTTCACAAAGATCCGGGCGCCTTTTGAAGGTTCCTCCACGATAACAAAATAAGGGGGTGTTTTCATGGAAAACCAACACGTATGGTGTGAGCTTTCCGAGTCTTCTCTGCTTAAGACTCGTGCAATCTGCCCAAAGGTTGTGGATAAATTCGAAACAGAGTTACCGCGCCCCTGGGCACTTAGGGTAGGGAAGGAACAGGGGTGGGTTTTAGTCAGTAAGAGTCTGACAAGCCCTCCCGCTCCACCCAAGAGCGGGAGATGTCATTGGCTGATTTCCCACCCCAAAAAAAACAAAAAATTTGCTCGCGCAATGGCTTTAGAGTAGTAGCGTAAGGTTTTCCCGATAGACTTGTTTTATCTTACAAGAACTTGAGGAACAAAACTCCTTCCTCATCACAAAACACTGACCATGACCTTGACAGCTGGTTTTTCGACATTAGCCTTGGGGTTGGTGACGATCTGTTTTCACTGCATGGACTACATTTTGAATTGAGGATTTCCGTGGTCTAAGTCTCATCTCCAGTAATCATGGTCAAAATATTCTCCCGTGAAAATTGGTCTGTGTTTGTGGTTTAAGAAACCTAGGGACCCGTCTACTCTTGAAATGCTCTCACTCTCCAAGAGTTATTACAATATGCTGAAATTACGCACATGGTATTTCAAAATGTGCCATACATATTCTATACTCGTATACTAAATGCTCTGTGTGCACTCTAAGGTAGAGATATTATTGAACACTCTTATGTGTTATATCTGTATAAAATAAAATAAATTAAATTCGTTTATTTCAGACTATTGAAATGTCCATATTGTGTTAGTAGAATATTATCTTAAAAGTATGTTCGTAATGAGGAGCTCAGGAATTAAAAATCATTAAAAATAAATTTGAATTAAAATAAATTGAATTTAACATTGAAAATAAAATGGAAATAAATATTTTAAAATATAATAAAATTGCAAATAAACTAAAAACTAAATTAAGATTGAAATAAATGTACTTGAGAAAATTTTATAATGAAGAAAACTTTGCTATGTAACCATGAAACAATTCAAATAAATTGCATGAGAAATACTTTCAAGTACGAAAAAACAACTTGTTGATTTTGTTACCTTCACTTATATTAGGATGTTTTACGGCTAACTGTTTTCAAATGTATGTCTGGGCAGGATACCAACTGACTGGATAATCTTATTACCAAAGTTTTGATTTACAGTCTGGTAAATAATTTGTCTAACACTCTAAGGTTGGACACAAGACGCAAACCAGATCTATATTTCTTTATGATGGATAGATAATTTCAATCATATGAAATTTCAATTACTGGGAGTTTTTGCATTGTAAGTGCTATTTGGCTTTAGCAACTATGTTTTTTTTTTTGGGGGAGGGTGGGTAATCATCCAATAACTTCTCCCGCTCTGGGTGGAGCGGGAAGGCGTGTCAGACTCTTACAGACTAAAACCCACCCCTGTTTCTTCCCTGCCTGAGTGCGCAGGGGTGCGGTAACTCATTTTCAGAATTTATCCGCTACCCCTAGGCTTGCAGGCACCGGCGACGATGGGCCCCGTCAGTGGTGGCTGACAATCATCTCTTTGAGGCACACGTGTAACACTACGCACCGTCGACTCACGGGCCTGGTGCTGATCGGACGGCGAGCTACCCACTGCTCGCCGTCCGCAGGCCCTGGTCTACGGTGGCCGGAGATCGTCTCGCGACGTCCTACGCCCAGTACGCCCACTCTGTGTGCACTGTGAGGTAGAGATATTATTGAACACTCTTATATGTTACATCTTTATGTATTTGAGAAAATTTTATAATGAAGAACAACTTAAACAACTTGTTAATTTTGTTACCTTCACTAATTTTTGACTATTTAACAGCTAACTGTTTTGTCAAATGTACGAGTATGTCTGGGCATGATACCAACTGACAGGGTTTTAAAAAAAAAGAAACTGACTGGATAATCTTATCGCTAAAGTTTTGATTTACAGTCTTGTAAATTATTTGTCTAACACTCTAAGGTTGAATGTACACAAGATGCAAACAAGATCTATATTTTTATATAACGGATAGGTAGTTCGAGCCTGCGGACGGCGAGTAATGGGTAGCTCGCCGTCCGTTCAGCACCAGGCCCGAGAGTCGACGGCGCGTAGTGTTCCACGCGCGCCTCAAAGAGTTGTCAGCAATAATGACGGGGCTCGTCATGGCCTAAGGTTTGAGGATAAATTCAAAACAGAGTTACCTCGCCCCTGGGCACTCAGGGCAGGGAAGGAACAGGGCTGGGTTTTAGTCAGTAAGCGTCTGACACGTCCTCCCGCTCCACCCTAAAGCGGGAGATGTCATTGGATGATTTCCCACACCAAATAAAAAAAAACGGATAGGTAGTTTCAATCTTATAAAATTTCAATTACCGGGAGTTTTTGCATTATAGGTACTATTTGTCTAGGGCTTTCCTAATTATGTTGGGGTCAGCTTCCATCTGACTGGATGCAGCTGAGCATCAGTATTGTACATAGAGCGACTGCCTATCATACCTCTACAAACCAGGAACTGTGTAACATGATAACCCTTGGCAAGGCTGGTGTCAGATTTTCTGACTTCGGTATAGCCGAAAAAACAATCAAATATGTTCAAAAGATAATTAGGACCAACGGCTTAACGTGCTTTCTGAGGCACGTAGGAGTTTCGGTATGAAATAGATGGTCACCCATCTATGGACCGGCAAGCGTTGCTTAAACTTGAAGCATAAACCTTGCCTTAACCTAAACAATTTATTTATCTGAATTTGCCTTTAACCAGAGATCAACAAGAAGTATTTCCTTTATAGTCCAAGATCTTAGATTCCTATGTACTTTGAACCTACGCAAACCTGCTAGTTTAGACCGACGACTAATTTTTTAGGCTATATTCTGGCAGCTCTCACGTCTCACTCTATTTAGTACGTTCAGCTACATACCGTGCCTACGTAAGCTTTCCTTTAACATAGGTTTTCATTGCTTGCGTTTGTGAAAGCACACGTTTTGCTTCAGTACCTATAATATAACAAGTTGGCTGAAGTTTGAGTTTAAATTCGTCATAACGTTACTGTATCACGTCTCAGTGTCACAGCTCGCGGCGCGGCGCCAAATTGAACGGTTATGTGGACGTGTGACGTTTGTGATGTGGTGCAAGTTATGAGAGGAATTTATTTAATTTTGCAATCGTCAGTACGACGAAGAAGAAAAGGAAGCTATTTTCAGACGCACAACAACATATTAAGAAAATACGAAACTGTTTTTATTAAACAAATTAACTGGAGCACATTAGTACTTATGGCTCCAAGATTTTTTACAATTTTTGTTTTTGTTTTCAGTAACTAATCATGGCGACAGTCAGAACATGTGGTTTTTTTTTTGCAATATCTAAGTCGTACTATAAACATTTCCCTATTTTTGATACATACTAGCTGATTCTTCTGGTTCTGATACCTGCACAGCATCAAAGCTGAGTAGATTTATGAGCTTGGAGTACATAATATGTTGACAAATATAACGCCTTAACCAAACATGTATAAAATATGAATAAAATCTGACATAGACTCAAAGTAAGTACGTAGTTTTGTATATCAAGTAGACTTTTATCAGGAACTTGCGTAAAATAGACTTTTGTAAACTCGTGTAATGTAAGCATTACACGTAATGTAATGATGATAAAGTAACATAACATTATTTCTAATAATAATATTATTTATTAACCGTCTCGTGTTTCTGACTTGACACTCACTTAAGGTGCGCCACCCCAGTGTATCCAAAATGGGCCATGTTACAGAACACTTGGCTTAACAGTGCGCGCTATGAAAAGTGTACGCGTTTATTTGGCACGTCATTTGAAAACGTCGGTATTGAGTGTTCGTACCCACGTTATTTCAAAGTTATAATATAAAACGTTTTAAAACAAAGTAAATGCGAACGGTTTATGTGCAATATACCTAAGAGTTTTTAGACTTAAATAAAGTTAAGTTTATTTGAAATTTAAAGCTTAAATTCTGACAAAATTAAAACTGAGGTTGCAGTGAGCTTAGTTTTGATGTTACACTTTATTTCTGTGGACTTTATTGTATAGCATCTGCGTTCATGTGAAAATATTCAGTTTTATATATAGGATCGTTACTCATTGGACGCCAGAGGGAGGACTTCGCCGTCGAGGTTGACCGCGACGAAGATTTTTTTTTTTTTTTTGGGTGGTGGGAAATCATCCAATGACTTCTCCCGCTCTGGGTGGAGCGGGAGGGCGTGTCAGTCTTACTGACTAAAACTCACCCCTGTTCGTTCCCTGGCTGAGTGCCCAGGGGTGCGGTAACTCTTTTACGAATTTATCCGCTACCCCTTGGCATCACGACGGGGGCTGCAGTAGCCCGGGGTAGGGTCGTCTTGGCGGTGTCTCTGGACATCGCCAATGCCTTCAACACCCTGCCCTGGAGTTGCATAGTGGAGGCACTCCGGTATCACCGGGTGCCGCCCTTCCTCCGTCGCGTAGTCGAGGCGTATTTGATGGACAGGGCCGTCATCTACCCCGGTCACCAGGGAGAATGGAATCGACGAGAGATGTCGTGCGGTGTTCCACAGGGATCGGTCCTGGGGCCGCCTCTGTGGAACACCGGGTACGATTGGGTGCTGCGCGCCGACCGCCCTAGCGCCGTCAGCGTAATATGCTACGCTGACGACACCCTGGTCCTGGCGCAGGGGTGGTCGCACGAGGCGGCGGCCAACATAATGACACGCGGGGTTGCGATAATCGTGGACAGGATCCGGCAACTGGGACTCGAGGTGGCATTGCACAAGTCCGAGGCCATGTGTTTTCATGGTCCTCGGAATGCGCCACCGGCGGGTTCCCAGATAACGGTAGGAGGGGTTCACATTGGCGTCGAGGGGACGATGAAGTACCTGGGACTCGTCCTCGACAGCCGGTGGAACTTCGTCGAACATTTTCGACGTTTGGCTCCCAGACTGGACAGGGCCGGGGGCTGCTTTGAGGCGGCTCATGCCCAATCTGAGGGGGCCAAACGCCTCCTGCCGGAGGCTCTACGCGGGGATCGTGCGGTCCATGGCCCTTTACGGAGCACCGGTGTGGGCGCGTTCGCTAAGGCAGCAGACTACTCGCCGTCTGAACGCGTCCCAAAGGGTCATGGCAATCAGAATGATCCGAGGATACCGTACGATCTCCTGCGAGGCGGCGAGCCTCCTTGCCGGATTATCGCCATTGGATCTGTAGGCAAAAATCCTCGCGAACCTCTATGAGGAGCGCGAGGAGGCGAAACGCCGGGGCGAAACTCCGCTGCCGCGACAACTCGCGGCTCGGCGGACAGAGCTCCGGCAGGATCTCATGGCGACATGGAGACAGCGATTGTCACAACCCCGCGCTGGGCACGCCACCATTGCGGCGGTAGTGCCCCTCTTTGAGGCTTGGCTGGAGAGACCTCACGGCGCCCTCACCTTCCGCCTGACGCAGGTCCTCACCGGACACGGCTGTTTCGGGAGGTTCCTGTTTCGGATCAAGCGGGAGGTGACGCCCGGGTGTTTCCATTGCACGGATCGCCCAGAGGACACGGTGGAGCATACGGTGGAGGTTTGCCCCGCTTGGGCAGAGCACCGCCGTGTCCTCGTGGATGCGATAGGCGGCAGCGACCTCTCGCGCCCTGCCCTGGTTCAGGCCATGGTACGGAGCGAGAGGGAATGGGAAGCCGTCTCCTCCTTCTGCGAAGCAGTAATGCTCGCGAAGGCGGAGGCGGGACGCGTGAGAGAGCACCAACAACGGAGTCGCCCTCACGCCCTCAGCAGCAGCCGCCTCAGGAGACGCCGGGGACTTCCGGCGCCGCGAGACGATCTCCGGCCACCGTAGACCCGGGCCTGCGGACGGCGAGTAATGGGTAGCTCGCCGTCCGATCAGCACCAGGCCCGAGAGTCGACGGCGCGTAGTGTTCCACGCGCGCCTCAAAGAGTTGTCAGCAAGAGACGGGGCCCGTCATGGCCGATGCCTGCCCGGGGGTTGAGGATAAATTCGAAACAGAGTTACCTCGCCCCTGGGCACTCAAAGGCAGGAAGGAACAGGGGTGGGTTTTAGTCAGTAAGAGTCTGACACGCCCTCCCGCTCCGCCCAGAGCGGGTGAAGTCATAGGATGATTTCCCACCCCACAAAAAAAAAAAAACCCCTTGGCATGGAATTAATTTTCGTAAAAAAGTAAAAAAAAAATTGTGACTTTGACCTTCAATATCTCCAGAACCAATGGATTCCCAGGTATGCTCTAGTGAAAAAAAATGTGGGTTTCGGCTTCGGTAATTGTCTTTTTACACCCGATATATAGCATAACATAACATACAAAGCATTATAAATATGATTACCACTGCTACTCAGCCCCTGAATCCTAGCACTGGTACAAATAGCTTTTCAGGCCTCCTCTTTAGGAGAAGGAATGTGCTGTAATCCACCACGCGGTCCTTGTATGGATTGGTGGATGTCACATATCTTCGAAGTTTTGGTTCTAGGACATGCCAGTTTCCTCACGATGTTTTCCTTCACCGTTTTGAGAGCAGTGGTGTTGAAGTAAATTACACAAGGTAAGGCGCCTGCCTGAGTTTGAACGACCTATAACTTGTAAGTCGGGGCCGCTACCACTAGGTAACCACTGCTACATGAAAGACTGTCACGGAAAGGCAGTCACAACATGTAAAAGTTACATGTTGTGACTGCCTAAAGACTTACGTCCTCTAACCGCATATCCACTTGCATGCGCTTAAACTGGAGGACGATCTCGACGTAGTTCAGAAATGCTATACAGATTGATAAGGATACTTGCGAAGGTAATACAGAAAACAGTGATAAAATGGCACAAAAATGTTACAAACCTTTCAGTTTGATCAGATTGCGGTTTCTCAGTACAAGCCGTTGCATCAAACGAAAGTCAGCTCTCAACACGAAAATACATTGACAAACAAACAGACACAGAAGTTTGAATAGTTGCTAGTCATCGTTTAGACAGACACGACCAAGCGGTCAATTGGTCGTGTTCTAGTGTTCGTCAAACATACTGAAAATGAACGGAAACTTGCAAAACGCGCTGTAGCTGGAACCCAACATGGTCTCTGTATTTCTCGAATGGAGAGGAAAATACCTACCGATAGTATTACTATAGCTAGAAGTAAAAAATCTTAGTTCATCTTGGCAATGCTGTCAGCGTTCTGGGCACTTTTCCCATTGACAACGTAGTGGATGATTTTTAACCAACATCGCAAAAAGGAGAAGGATTTCTCTGTCACTTGTGGGCCGATGCTTTAGCACTTTTTTAAAAAACCAATAAAAAAAATATATACATATATGACGTTTTGGTCGCCTCCAATTACGACTATGTTCAAATTCCATATTCCATGTTATTGGCGTTATCAGTTCGGACGTAATTTTAATACTTAGTAAAGTTCTGGGGTATAACAACTAAAAAGTGAAAAACATAAAACGTAAATAACTTTAATGGGTTCCGTCTATCTGGCAGAATCTTGTTGCTCCGAAATTTGTTTGGCATAACACACTTGGCATAATCTTCTTTAAACGAATATTTTTGAGGCATAACAATTATTAAATATAATTATTGTCTGGCCGAATGTGTAAAATTATGTCCGCATTAACAATGGCATACTTTTAAGATGGCAGATTTTATTTGGTATAACAACCTTTGGCATAGTTAAAGTTCCGCGTAACTTCGTTAAGCATAACGTTTATTTAGAGTGCCTGCATGCCTGATGCATGCTTGCTGCATGCTTGCTGCATGCACGGTATATGCTTGTTTGTATATTTCATGATTGCTGCATGCATGGTGTATGCTTGTTTGCATGCTTCTTACAGGGAATTAAAAACCACATGTTCACAATCAACTGTTTTATTAAGTGATAATAATCCATGCATAAAAATAATTAATTAAACAAAATACATGGACAATTTACGTTAAACTAATCTTAAATCAATTTTGTTAGTGTGATAAGAAATACAAAATTATTCTAATGTGCTATATGAGTCTTGCAATTATTATGGATATGAAATTTATGCCAAAAGATGATTTCAACTATAAGCTTTCTGAGATATGATAGTTCTGCCTTTTAATGACTATAGATAGGAAAGGTATGCCAAAAGACGATTCTGACTGTGAACTTTTTGTGATATGATGGTTCTACTTTTTAATTATTATGGATATGAAATTTATGCTTAAAGATGATTCTGCCTTACAAAATTATGAGTTTTGAATGTATGCTAAATGAGTGTCTGCCAAACGATTTTCTGCGAAATGAAGTTTATTGGCTGATCTGTCAGACAACAGACACAAAAGAAAATCTATTGTTCGTGGTCACATATGACCTACGTGACAGATGAGGTTTTATGCTATCCGTTGTTATGCAAAATAATATTATGACATAAAAAATTCTGATAAAAAAGGTGGACAACGTAACTTCCGAAATTAAAGTTTTTTTTTAAGTGTATTGTTTTTTTGGAAGTCGGTTGTATTTTTTGTAAAAAAAATATATATATTTATTGTGCTATTTATTAGTTTAGTTGTGATATACATAAATTTAAAACATTGGAAAAAAGGTAGGCTTCAATAATCTCGATTGAAAAATCCTAATGAAAAAAAAAACCCAAATATTCAACAACCAAAAAGATTATGTATCTTTTTGGTTGTTGAATATTTAGGTTTTCATATCCATAGAACTTGTTTGACTAATGTAAGATAGTAAAGTTACTTTAAGACAACCAAAATATGCTAAGGTAAAGTATGTGAATTATATATATAATATAATTATATGTAGCCTTAAATACATTTCTGATTTATTTCAATGAAATACATTTAAGTTTTGTAATAAAAAAGGTTCGAACGAAAATGTATTATGTTACTGGGTGAAATTACGACAACATCGGGCTAAACATCTGGAAAAAAATATGTCTGAAAATTACATCACTAAAATCGAATCGGACATACGTGAAAATCCTCGAGCTTTTTGGAGATATGTCAAGTCACAGAATTAATTCAATTCCTACCCCTCATTTTGTCAGTATGGACACGTTTCCTCGAGTGATGGTGAAGAAATAACAATATACAATATGTTTGGCGAATATTTTCCTTCCAACTTTCTACAAGGTACCTGTACCGATGGTTCGTCTCAAAATCTCGCGACCTATCCTACACAGGAACCTCTCGAAGCTTCCGTGTCCGGTGAGGTCCTGCGTCAGGCGGCAGGTAAGGACGCTGTGGCACCCGACGCCCTCTCGAAACTTCTTACAGGCAAAAATCATGCCTAATTAGAGCGAGTCGTGTTTTAATTCGGCGTGCCGGGAAGTTGACATCGATCTTTATTGTACTGAGATTGTAAATTAAAAAAAACTCTTTGTAATTATTTATTTACGATCGTTTCATAACCTTGCAGTCTGAAGTTACAAATGTTATTTTTGTTAGCAATTTTAATTAATTATTTTAAGTATGTACTTTATTATTTTCTAAATTCTTTTTTTTAAGAAAACTTTAACTTATACCTACATAATATATATATTTTAACTTCCGCTTAATTTGTTTATATTCTATGTGAAAATTTGTAATTGGCCTTCAATTTTTCTAGAATATATAAGGATGTATGTCTGAAAGTGGCACCGCTGACTGAAAAGTTGTGTGGAAATCGGTTGTCGTGGTATGGGCATGTGATGCGGAGGCATGAAGAAAATGTCGTGAGGAAAGTCATGTGTATGGATGTGGATGGCTATAAGAGTAGGGGAAGGCCAAAGAAACGATGGTTGGACTGTGTGAAAGACGATATGGGTAAAAAGGGGGTGACTACAGAGATGACGACTAATAGAGTAGTATGGAAGAAAAAGACATGTTGCGCCGACCGCAAATAAATTGGGATAAGGGCAGGAGAATGATGATATTATAAGGATGAATGTATTAACTGTAAGTTTTCCAAATATAATAAAATTAAATAAAATTTTGTTTAACTTCATAATAGAACATAAAATATTTCAGTTTTCCAAAAAAATGTTTCCATAAAACTGGTTTTACGAACCAACATGTTTCACAGCAAAATATTATTAATAACATCGCATACCACATCACAATTTTACTATTTTTAATAAAGTTTCATAACTGTGTAGTTTACATTCTAACAGTATATACCTATGTAAAGAAATAAAATATATTATATACTTGTGTAATGTGTATATTTCGTATTTTATGCTGTAGTAGACTTTTATGCTAAAAACTTTTTTATGATAAAAGGTAACATTGTTTGTTTTTAAGAAGGTAATACCTGGAATTTTGTACTGAACCGATTCAGTATGTGTTACTATATCTTCTTTCGATATTTCTTTTTACATGTCTTTTGGGCTAAGTGTTTTACCCGACTGCGTGACGCAAGGGACCCTCCCTTGCGTCGCGGAGTCGGGTAAAAATGTGTTTATCATTTTATTTATGTATGCATGTATGCTTGTCCTTTGTGGCACTTTAGAGAGCAAACGCGTGGGACGATTTTGATAATTCTTACGTCAATTGATTCGTTTTAATCTTGCGAGTGCTACTAAAGAGATGACAGTAATTAAAATACAATGTGGCGCCAAGCAGACGCCATATTGAGAAGAATGAAAGTTGAACGTTAAGTGGGGTATCAAAATAAAGGATTCGAGGAGGCCATTCCAAAAATATAAGACATTAAAAAATGTATAATAAAAAAAATTAAGTTTTCAGAAAACCCGAACCCACTTGAAAAGTGACTTGTTTGGAACATTTTAGTAGATTTTTACAGTCGGGTTTTTTGAAAACATTAATTTTCTTTTAGTTTTTTTTTATTTGAGATGGGTTTGCTCTTGACTCTAGTCTAGAAGAGGAGGATCGAGATCGTGGTTTAGAGGATCTGGGGGTCAATTCTACTAACAAAATTGTTCAAAAATCACAATAGAATCGTAACAGAATCACGACTTTTAAGCGTTTTCTCATTCTACTTATGCACAACGATCCGACTGCGGTTACGTTTTAGTTTTCGCCAACGATCTATCGAAACAATCTCAAAATCTATTCTGTTATCAAACAAAATCGAACATGAGTGACAGATCAACCGCTGCAGTTTGGTTTTGGTTCGATTGTAACAAGTGTCAAAAATGTCAAAATCCGCAGTTTGGTTTTCGTTCGATTGTAACAAGTGTCAAAAATGTCAAAATTATTATATTGACATTTGTTACAATCGAACCAAAACCAAACTGCGGCGATTCATCTGTTGAAATTCGCGGTTGGGCATAAGTTAGTAAAGTATAACTTTTGCAGAATCGTTATAGGCTTGCTTTCATTTTCTTCATTAGAAGTAATGATAAATGATAAATGATGTTTATTCAGTAAATAGGTTACAAGGAACACTTTTACACGTCAATGTTTTTTTGTCAGTTTAAGCTAGATGAGGCCGGTGTTTCCTAGCTGACTACCCTGAGAAGAAACACCGAAACAAACTCAGAGGTCAAAGTCTCTTTTAGTGTTCAAATCCATACAATGTGGACTGGTTAGATCCTATGAGAACCATGTACGTTTATGTCTGGGATGAGCTTTATGAAGAAAGCAACACACGAATTCGAGTGGACCTGTCCAGACAGTGCAAGCATTTGTCAGTCATCGCGAAGCTCAACTCAGAACTCTGAGGTGCTCAACGAACCGACGAACAATACCAAAGTAAGGACATTTGAGTAGGCCGCAAAAAATACTCAAACTGCCAGACAATCATAAAATCTACATGAATATAACGACATACATAGTTCTCGCATTCACATTATTCTATATGAGGACCATGCAGCTTAGTGTCTGTAGTGGTCTTTTGAAGAAAGAACCAAACATATTTGAGTGGACCTGTCCAGTCAGTGCAAGCATTTGTCAATAGTCGAATAGCTCAACTTAAAAACCACTAAGGAGCTCAATGACATGACGAACAATACCAAAGAAAAGACATTTGGGTAGGCCGCAAAAGTACTCAAACTGTCAGACAACGTTGAAAATTACTGTAAAAAGGAGGAGAAAATAATAATAATAACCCACATAGTCCTCACATTTACAATAATTAAGTAATCAAAAAAAAATAAAAATATAATACTTTACAAAGTAAATATTTGTGTCAAACAAAATAGTAATCATAATATGTCAATCAAAAAATAAAAATAAATATAATACTTAACAAAGTATTCAAGTCAAAAAAAATAATAGTAATAATAAAATGTCAATAAAAAAATAAAATAAAAAATATAATGCAATACTATACAAGTATTCATGTCAAAAACGAATATTAAAAAAAAAAATATATATTAAAAATTTTTCATCAGTAAGTAGTACATATGAAAACAATGGCTCATGTATATCATTGAAGCAGCTCAATCCCACGCCTTTTTGTCCTCAAGAAAGTCATTAATTGTGTAAAAAGCTTTCTGGCATAGCTAACGTTTAATAAATGATTTAAATTTATTTATGCTTAGTTCTTGAATTTGGCTAGGAAGTTTATTATAGAAACGTATACATTGACATCTAAACGAACCACCTATTTTTTTCTTGAGCCTGGTTTTTGGTACAATAAATTTGTGTTTGTTCCTAGTATTTATGCTATGGATATCACTGTATCTTTTAAACAGATTAATATTTTTATGTGCATACATGAGATTCTCATAAATATATTGAGAGGGAACAGTCATAATATTAATCTCTTTAAATTTGTCTCTGAGGGAGTGTCTGGGACTTAATTTATAAATTGCACGAATAGCCCTTTTCTGTAAAACAAAAATTGTCTGAATATCGGTGGCATTTCCCCACAACAGAATGCCGTACGACATCACACTATGAAAATAACTAAAGTATACTAAACGAGCTGTCTCTAAATCAGTTAAACCACGAATTTTCCTTACGGCGTATGCTGCAGAGCTAAGTTTTTTGGACAGTTTATCTATATGGGGGCTCCACTGAAGCTGCGCATCCAAAGTTAAACCTAAGAACACTGTGGAATCCTCGGGTTTCAACTCTTCACCCTTTATTGACACACTAGTGTTCACTTGTATTACATTGGGTAATGTGAACTTTATGCATTTTGTTTTTTTCTCGTTAAGGAGAAGATTATTGACATTAAACCAGTTAACTACAGTTGAAAGAGCATTATTTACATTATCAACAACCACCTGCTGACGTTTGAGTTTAAATAAAAGTGAAGTGTCATCTGCAAACAGCACTATATCATGTTTATCCTTTATGAGGTAAGGCAAGTCGTTGATATAGATTAGAAACAAAAAAGGACCCAGAATTGAGCCTTGAGGAACCCCCATTCTGACTACAGACCCGGAAGACCTTTTGCCGTTCACATCAACTCTCTGAATCCTATTACCCAAGTATGAAGTAAGAAGATCCAGAGAGGCGCCCCGGACTCCGTAGTAGTGCAGCTTCCTGATCAATGTATCATGGAGAACGCAATCGAAAGCCTTAGACAAATCGCAAAAAATGCCCAACGTATCGCATTTATCTTCCCATGCATTATAAATGTGTCCCAAAAGTTCAACACCAGCATCAGTTGTTGAACGACCCTTTGTGAAACCAAACTGTTTGTTGTGTAATAATTTGTGTTTATTAAAATATCTTTGAATTTGATCTAAAATAATTTTCTCAAAAATTTTACTAAAAGTAGGTAGCACTGATATAGGTCTATAATTAGTAGGGTCTGATGTACTACCCGATTTAAACAATGGTATAATTTTACTATATTTCATTAGATCAGGAAACTCACCACAATCTATACAATTATTAAAGATTACTGCTAAAGTAGGTGCTACAATGTCTATAATAGACCTAGCAACGTCAACAGAATTACCCCATAGATCTGCAGTCTTTTTAACATTTAAAGTATTAAAAGTTTTGATTACATCATTACAAGTGACATATTGGAAATAAAATTGGGATTCACAAACTGGAACGTTTTCTTTAAGTAAAATTTCTGCAGCAGTTGGTGATGAATTTAGAGATTTTGTAGTCGATACGGGAATCTCTGCAAAGAAATTTTCAAATGCCGCGGCGACTTGCGAATCTGATTTAATGATACTGTCATCAATAGCAAGGCTGTAATCACTACTTCGGTTGCAAGACCTTCCCGTTTCGCTATTAATAATATCCCAAGTCATTTTAATTACATTACTACTATTTTTAATTTTTGAACTTAAGTAGCGAGATTTCGCCAAATAACATACTTTTTTAAATAATTTAGAATAATTCTTAACATATAAATTAAATTCTACAGTGTTAATATAAGTCCGTTCTTCATACAGCTCATACAGCCGTTTTCTACTTTTATTAATACCAATGGTGGCCCAGTCACTGAAGGAAGTATTGCCATTTACCGAAATCGTCTTAGGAATAAAAGTAGTATCAAATTGCGTGCAATACATTTTGAAAAAATCATTATAATGTTGATTAGGGTCATCATTAGTTGACAAAAGTGGGATTTTATTTGAGAGTTTAGTTTTAAATGTTTCCAAGCGACCTTTAGATTTTGGGTTCAAATGGTGGTTGGAGGTTTTATGATGTTTTATATGGATTTCGTTGAACTTGCCCATGAGGTTGACGTTGGAAGGGTAAGAAAAAGAAATTTATCGTCAAGAGTACAAGCAATAATGCTTTTGACCATAAGCATCGTCAGTTCCGACTCTCCAAAGACCTCGTAAGAGCTTTCATTGAGATCAGTCCTCACATGTCTTCGTTCTGACGGTATTGATACGGAAACAAAGGTAAATAAATAGTTACGTACTCGTTTTATTATGTGCCAGGTGTGTTACAATGTGCCAAAGTATTCTCTATTGTCGTTTTAGATCTTGGTTGCACTGGCTTTTAATGTAACTGGTTCGTACCAAACACTGGTAGGCCAGTCGCAATGTCATGCCGTGTCACAACCCTCAGTTTCTTGAGCAATAAAACAAGTGACAGAGGTACTTTAATAAGCCACATTATTAAGAAGCATGTCAAATTTCCAAGCTCCAGGGAAGATCGTGATGAAATCAAAAGAGGGTAAGTATTACAATGTTTCTATTTCTGTTTGTATGTAGACCTTTTTTCTTTTTATGTGAGGTGGGAAATCATCCAATGACATCTCCCGCTCTAGGGTGGAGCGGGAGGGCGTATCAGACTCATACTGACTAAAACCCACCCCTATTCCTTCCTTGCCCTGAGTCCCCAGGGGCGAGGTAACTCTGTTTTGAATTTATCCTCAACTCCTGGGCAGGCATCGGCCATGACGGGCCCCGTCATGAATGCTGACAACTCTTTGAGGCTGGCGTGGAACACTACGCTCCGTCGACTCTCGGTTGTATACCACAGACCTAGACTTAGATCCTGATTAACTTGTCAGTTACAAAAAAAGCAGACAATAGTAAATAGATTGTGTCTTGTTACCCGTGTGCCATGGGACGTTGACACTTTAATATAATAATGTGTTGTTTTGCAGATTCTATAGAAAGTTTGGCATTTCTGGAGCTTTAGGCTGCATTGATGGCATGCATATTTATTTATTTATCCTTTATTTCAGGCAACTATGGCCCTTAAAACACAATACATATATACCTAAGTACAAAACAATAATTACTTACTAATACATATTTTATATTACTATTTATTTTATAATGCTATAGTTCCCCAAACACACATGATGAGAGCTACTTCAACAGAAAGGGTCGATATCATTCCTTGAATCTTCTTTATAACCTTTAAAGAGACAGCAGTATGAACTAGTTTATTAGTAATATCATAAAACTTGTTACAGATTTGCGACTCAGATGCCCGAATATTGTGTATTGACCCGAGTAACCCTGGCTCAACACATGATAGTGCTGCATGGAGTAACAATTCTCTAAAGTCAATCCTGGACGGAATGATTAGCACTACTGGTGAAGATTTTTATTTATTAGGTAATTATTTTGTTGCACTTAACTAAACAATATCGCTATAATTAAGGGGATTTTTACACTATCATATTTATATAGATCTATGACTCATAGATAATGAGAAAGTAATATTTTCTTCTAAAAGAAACCTATTTTCTCAGGAGATTCAGGATTTCCTTTAAGACAAGCTATGATAACTCCAATTCTTAATGCTGCTCCAAACACTCCTGAGGCTTATTACACTGAGAAGCACGAGTACAAGAAATGTTGTAGAATGGTGTATTGGAATTTTAAAAACACAATTCAGGTATGCATTTTACTGTTTCTCTTATTTGATTATAAAATAATAATATTGTATATAATATTGCAATAGTTACAATTGTAATATTCATGTCTGTACATTATTTTCACAGGTGCTTGATAGAAGACAGAAAACTGCGCTATAAGCCAGAATTTGCAGCAAACAAATGCCTTTTGTGTACTGCACAACAACTCGCTACAATTAAGACTGGAGGACTTGGAGTTGGACAGTGAGGTCCTAGAAATAATAGAACAGGAGCGTGAGGAAAGAGATGATGCAGCCAGAATTTCTAAAAATCGGTCACGGCAGCGTCCAAATTACCTTTTAGAGCAAGGGCGTAATTACCAAGCAGCTTAAGTGCAACGAACTTGAAGGCAATAAATGAACTGAATTTTTCTAATTGTATTAGAATTTAAATATCCTATCAGTATTGTATAATTTAGCTTTATTTTTTTCTTTTGTAATTAATGTAAGTATGTACTATGGTCTATTCCCAAAGTTTCTGATGAAAATGTTAACAAAGAGATCGGAGATATTAAGTTGAAACCTTTGAAATACAGATCAATGTGTTACATAGTCCTTTTAGGAAGTGATTGGTGTGGGAATATTACTTAATCCTTTTAAATAGAATTTAACCTAAACAGGGTTTGTTTACACTTTTATTATGTTAATGCTTTTTTATTTTGTGTATAAATAAAACATAATTTATCTTAACATTAAATTATTTATTAAGAACAAAGGATTTATAGAGCTAATAATATTCAATCATGTCTCATTATAAACCTGATGAAACACATTACACACAATGATTAATGTCCGGTGCGGTGGCTCAAAGTCACAGTTAAAGTAATAGATAGAACAATCAGTCATCACCTCATCAGCCTGAAACAAAATGAATATTTCCATTATTATAAAATCTTATAGCAAAGACATAAAAAAACGGAACCTGACAGCCTAAATTATTTACAATAATAATAAATAGGTACATACTATAGAATAATATTTTTGCCTAGTTGATGGTTAACTGCTAGAGAATGCCTAAGACATTAAGTCCGCCTTTGTACTTTTGTTGCATGAAGTGTAAATAAATAAATTAGAATAGGCTCGCCCCATATTACATGGGACTTAAACTAAACATAACTGGCGAAATGTGGGTGTAGATACACATCTGCCTAACCCTTTTTTACAGACGTGATGTTATGTATAGAATAATAATTACCTACATAATTTATTAGAGCATCAAAAACTCGTGA
Source organism: Polia nebulosa (assembly GCA_951329385.1). Classification (NCBI taxonomy): domain Eukaryota; kingdom Metazoa; phylum Arthropoda; class Insecta; order Lepidoptera; family Noctuidae; genus Polia; species Polia nebulosa. The sequence continues at coordinate 14,870,251 of OX589610.1, read as the reverse complement.
TACATTCTATGAATTACTCATTATTTTAACAAAATATGACTTAAAACACTATATTTGAACATCCTGTTCCACTTTCATGTCTTCACAGTGGCGTATTCAAAGATTTGGCGCCCCGGGCCAAATATTTATGCTGCCCCATAGTTAACAAAAAAGAGAATATTCTTTTTTGCTATTGCTTATTTAGAATTTGAGCTACACGATTTGGATAGGTAAGATTTTTTTTGTGATAGACAAGAAGTTAAGGGATGGCAAGAAAAGTAGAAATAGCAGTGCTAATCCAACTTGAAAAAATGGCAGTGGGTAGCATTTCCCGCCCCTGGCAGTCTGCCGCCCCGGGCCATGGCCCTCTTGGCCTAAGGGTAAATACGCCACTGACTCTTCAGCATTAAGAAACTTTAAGTAAAAAAAATACATGATTAAAACACACAATTGCATTTTTGGAATAGGTAATTATTACACGAGTGATAAATATCTAATAACCTCAATTTCAAACTCTGGATCTTGACGGACTCCAGTAAGTGGTCTGGTATCCCTTCCTTTAAGGGCAGCAACTCTGTCCTCAAGAGGACTTAACTGTACTGTCCTGCTAGGCCCATCCGCAGTACCCCTACGGTTTATTTCAGCTAGTTTGGTCCACACCTTACAAAGAAGGATGGCCAAATCGTACCCGACAACGAAACGATGGCCTCCCAATACGCCATATTTATGAAAAATACCCTTATTTTTTAAGGTCATAGAAAACACAAGAAATAACTCAATAAGTAGCCACAAAAAAAAGTTATCCAATTTTTTTGTTTTTGTAACTTTTTCTAAATTATTTAGAATAATAGTTTCAGAACGCACCTCTTGACGATTCATTTCGCGTTTGAAATGACTTGGTATTCAAAGACTGTAATTATTCACGTTTTTTCTGAAAAGTTTTAACTGTAATTCTATTCAATTAGTTTAAAGGCATCAAATCAACGAATATGCTGATATTATGTATTGCATAAAAAATAATTATGTTGGTGTATAGTAAGTAGTTTTGTTCAAATGCGTGTAACGGAACGTCATTTGTCATCGACAAGTTACTTAATCTGTCTGTGGTCATCGTTCATCGATCCGCGCCATTGTTGACACCCCGGCAATGAAATAATATTCTCTTTGCCGGCAATCATTCGTATTCGCATCCTATTCTATTTACTTGTTGTGAATTGTGATAAGCACTTGTGCTATTTTGGATTTTTGACCTTGGCATTGTTTTACGGACTGATAACTACCACTTGTGACGATTATTCTGTGCTTTTGATTTCTGGACACCGATTTTATTTCTTGGATATTTGTGAGAGAAATCATGCAGACGCCACAACTAGCCTGCGATTGCTATGTGTTAATTGTAACATACGCATTGATACACTTCGCCGCCATCTCGTTTTTGATCTTGATACGAGAGTAATTTGTAGAGAGGAATTCTTCAATAATAGTACGTATTTATACCTACTCATTTTAGTACATATACCAATATAAACCGACCGACCGATGTGATATGATTCATATAACAACTCTAATTTTTATTTTAGATCACTGAAGAAGACTACATATTATGTGATGCCTGTAAACAATTGGCAATATGCTGCATTGTCAACTCCGAATTAAGTAATGAACCTGGTGCCTCATCTTCCCGTGGCCACATGCATGTTTGCATACTTTGTGGAAGTTCTCTGCGGAACCGTAAACGTGACCTTATTGTGAGAGAGAATCCATCCCAGTTGCTACAAGCAATACACATTGAACTTGAAAATAGAATTACCTCACGGCAGGTAATTATGATCTTTTTTATTGTTGTCCTATGTTATAGTGAATTCATCACTGCAATCTAATATTGTTTTGTAACAATGTTTTTATTTCCTTATGTTTAATAAATAATGAGCCCAAACATTTATTATAAGACAATGCTGTATGGTTGTTTCAGGCAACTTCATCAGACCATTTTTGTCATCCCTGTTGGCTGAGACTCAGAGATTTGCAATGCATAATATGTCATGTAGCAAAATATTGAGCAGCAGGCAGAGCCGGAGCCAGAGCCTGAGCCGGAGCCAGAGCCAGAGCCGGAACCAGAGCTGAAGCTAGAGCCTCAACCCCAAGGGTCGGTGTTTGGAGACACCGACCAGCAAGCTGACGAAGTACCCAGGGTGATTAGTTTATCGCAGTATGGACGAGCGGCTAATACTGCAGCACATTGTGTTTTTCTGGTTGCCAAAACAGAGATTTGCATAGAATTTCTGACCCTCTAAGAGCAACAACTCTAAGCAAACACAAATATTACTTGCCTATAAATGTTCGTATTTGTGAAGAACATACATTTAGTACTGATTGGGATATGTTGTTCAATTCAAAAAATAGTTTAAGAACATTTACGGCTGAAAAAGTGGAATATGCGCTTTCCTTTATTAACGCTTTTAATACATTTCTGGATTTCTCAAGAATGGACAATATACGACGACAATATCAGAGCCAGCAGCATTCCTCGATGGTGTAGTGATAAGAGAGGATGATGAATAAAAAGTATTTTTGTCAAGCCTATTTCTTTCATTTAAGTACTCTACCAATTATACTTCATTTACTCCTGTTAACAACCATTACCTACTCAATTTGTCAATATCTATGCAACTTGAGCATTGAAGACTGAAAGGCAGTAGGTAAGAGTTGGTGCGCTTTGCTACAAGTCCTATTTTTTGGGTAATTCTCTGAGAGAAATCGAAATAAATAGAAACGAGATCGCTAATTATCCTTCTCGGTTATCGCTAACTAGACTCATAAGCTACGCCGCAGTCGGGTAGAAGGTAGTTGTAGATTCTAACCTCAAAAGTATTGTTGACGTTATTATAAAAAATCGTGGTTATTTAGAAATAATTTTCAAACGGGATAGTGTTTACGACATAAAAACAAACCAATCTAGCTATAGTTTATTTTGGGACATGAAAAATAATAGTCGAGTCCAGCTCCTATAGAAATTTGGCCATTCTTCTTTGTAATCATTCCAAAACTGAAATGTATAGAAAATTATTATTTCGTTTATTCATTATTTAAACATATTAAATACATTTTTAAATATTTCTTAAAAAAGAATATATAAAAAACATTTAAAAATATAAAAAATAGTAGCCCATCGGTATCGGGAACAGGGTCCAAGCTACCGGCGGTCAGGGCTCCAGAGAGAGGAACCGCCTGACAATGCGAGCCGTGTCCAGAAGTACTGCTTTCTGAATCAAGCCCTTGATCCAGCCGCCTAACGAGAGCCTCCTGAGGTGTTGATCGAGGCTCGTGGCTATTAAGCCATTGGCTGACACGACTATCGGTACAGTAAATTATTATTATTATTGGTATGTTGGTTTTTTTGAAGAATAGATAATATCACCTTGAAAACTTACCTTCGACCAATCTTTAGGTGTTCTGGCTACGCCTCCTTGCGTTTTGCAAGGGCTCGTTCTCTTTGGACCGCAATTGTCTCACGGCAAAATTTGTGTGTGCCTCCAAATGTGGAGGTAGATTTTCTTCTGGTATCTTCCACTAGATCTGAAATTACGTACGAACAGAATAACACTTGCAGCAAGACTAAATCTTTTACCAGTAAATGAAATGCAACATGTGGTCACATAACAAAATTTTTCATTTTTCTATTTACGTCATATAAAATTATAAAACAATGAATTTTACTAGGACGCTCGGCACTATAGCAAATACAACACGTCCAAAATTCCGGAGCGCCCGCCGTAGGGTCTCTAACATGAAACATCTGCTACTTTCTAAAATGGTTATTATTTAAATGGTACTTATTCGTTTGCCGGAAATAAAACGTAATATTTTAAAACGAATACTCACAATAAATCAACCATTTTAATTATTGAACTCGCACATAAAAGTTTTCGTTTCCCGCTGTTTGTTTTGTTTAGGTACATTATCCTTTTGACATAACTGAAACTATTTACCCCGAAGGGAAGGCTATAGCCTTTTGACCATATTGCCTAGTCTTACGTAGTCATCAGTAGTGTTTTTTTTTTTCTTCATTAAAATGTAGATGTAACACGTTCTAATGTTTTTTAGAATATTTGAAAACAAATGCAGAGTTGCCAGAACGTCCCAAAAGGGAAGATTTTTGTCCGTTTAGAAATCTTTACGTCCATTCGATGTCCGTTCATATTTTCCGTCCTTTTTCCTTCCCTTTTCACATAGCCAACTACAATCATTTACTATTTTTATTACAAAAATGCGTAAAACTTCAACTTAAAAAGCGAAACGCGTGGTGTGTCAACTTTAGAACACTGCTGGCCAATATCGCGAAAATCGCCAGCCATCCTTTTTCCACGCACAGCAATCGCATCCCATATCGCTTGTCTGGACGTTCCACGCCCACAAACAAACACAATCATTCGGTTATTCAGCTCAATTTATTACGTACAAGTTAAGCAAGAGACGAACTGAACACGAAGTATTTTTAAATAGGAAACTGATCCCACGAACGCAACGTATGCAACGCATTATAATTATGATATCTGGGCTCTTGATTTTATATGAAAAAGTTTGTTTTTGTGGCGCGGAAATATTCATTTAAAAATAGTAAACTCAATAAATCACCCTCAAACTCGCTATCAGAATCAGAAAACATGGCTACAGACATACTAGTGCACCTTCTGAGAAATTACAACAACGTGGCATGTATGCCACGTTGTTGTAATTTGGGACATGGCCATTCGGCTCATCCGCGGATACCGCACGGTCTCCTGTGATGCGGAGAGCCTCCTTGCTGGACTGTCGCCATGGGATCTGGAGGCGAGGGTCCTCGCGCTGCTCAGGGAGTGGCGCAAGGAGGCCAAACGTCGGGGCGAAACTCTGCTGTCGCGACACCTCGCGGCTCGGCGGACGGTGCTCCAGCAGGATCTCATGGCGACGTGGAGACAGCGACTGTCGCAACCAGGCGCTGGGCACGCCACCATTGCGGCGGTAGTGCCTCTCTTTGAGGAGTGGCTGGAGAGGCGTCACGGCGTCCTCACCTTCCGCCTGACACAGGTCCTCACCGGACACGGTTGTTTCGGGAGGTTCCTGCATCAGATCGGGCGGGAGGAAACGCCCGGTTGTTACCACTGCGCGGATCGCCCAGAGGACACGGTGGAGCATACGGTGTAGGTCTGCCCCGCTTGGGCGGAGCCCCGCCGTGTCCTCGTGGATGCGATAGGTGGCGGCGACCTCTCGCGCCCGGCCCTGGTTCAGGCCATGGTACGGAGCGAGAGGGAATCGGAGGCAGAGTCCGCCTTCTGCGAAGCAGTAATGCTCGTGAAGGTGGAGGCGGGACGCGTGAGGTGCTCAACGGAGTGGCCCTCACGGCCCCGGCCGCTACCACTGCAGGAGAGGTACTGGGCGTACTGGGCGAAGGACGTCGCGAGACGATTTCTGGCCACCGTAGACCCGGGCCTGCGGACGGTGAGCAGTGGGCAGGGCCGTCCGATCAGCACCAGGCCCATGAGTTGACGGCGCGTAGTGCTCCACGCGCGCCTCAAAGAGATGTTGTCAGCCACCACTGACGGGGCCCATCGTGGCCGGTGCCTGCATGCCTAGGGGTAGCGGATAAATTCTGAAAATGAGTGACCGCACCCCTGGGCACTCAGGCAGGGAAGGAACAGGGGTGGGTTTTAGTCAGTAAGAGTCTGACACGCCCTCCCGCTCCACCCAGAGCGAGAAGTCATTGGATGATTTCCCAACCCAAAAAAAAAAGAAAAGCTTTCTCGGCCAACTTCGCTGAGGTAGTTAATACTACAATAAAATTCTCAGCTCCATTTTACCGAGATTGCGCCTGTTTCAATGATTCCACTTAATGTCCAGTTGCGTAGACACTTGAGACACAAAACTTCACCAATTTTACATCACAATAACCACTAGGAATCAATGAACGAATAATTAAAACAGCCACAACTTCACTCGAGAAAATCCCGCCAAAAACCCATAACCAAATCGTTTCCTTTCACAGCTTCGGCCGGCTAGGGACAAAACGAAACGTTCTTCCGAGTTATTAATAGGTAAAAATTTGAATTGTCGTATGTATAACCATAAAATATACAGGAAAAAAGTATAAGTATGGCCCAGACATCTTTTTGTAATATAAAATACTTTTAATGACACTTTTTCGTATTTAGTAATCAGAACCTCCTCCTTTTTTTTTCGTCGGTTAAAAATGTTAGTTTTTTTATCTGGTATTATTAAAACATACTATTTGGCATGTTGGTAACACAGGTTAACCGCTTGAAGTCTTGAATTGGCTTAAATGTCATGTAACCAAGCCAGTGGCATAGCCACAAATATATAATATTTAAAAAAAAAATGAAGTCTTGAACGGTCCCGCTACGATTCGGCTTCGATTCGATTCCAGTTGGCACATAAAATATTAGAATGACAGGTTTAGGTAACTATCGAACGGGGATCGAAATCGAACGGTTGTAGAAACACAATTGAACGTGTACCGTTGTAAATTAGTAGAATCGGCCCCCTGGCGTTATATACCGAGATACTGGAATCGGTCCTAATTCGGTTACAGATGCTCCCATGTTGTTTTATTTTAATTATTAGCCTTTAAGCATATAAGCTCTAGTCTAGAAGAGGAGGATCGAGATCGTGGTTTAGAGGATCTGGCGTTATATACCGAGATACTGGAATCGGTCCTAATTCGGTTACAGATGCTCCCATGTTGTTTTATTTTAATTATTAGCCTTTAAGCATATTATGTTATACGTTGTATTCTTAGATTATAAAATGTCCAGATTCCTAGTACGCCACCGTAAATTGAAGCCAAAATAAGTTGCCAATATTGACAACTTCGTTCGATCCCAGCGCCACTCGTCAAGGAACGTTCGCCGCGTAAACACGCCAAGGAATCGGTGTTTGATTTTGGTAAAATGACAGTTTGTGCTGTGCAATCTTGTAAAAATTACACATCAAAAAAAATAAAAGTGCACTTACGTCTCATTCCATAAGTAAGTATTCAATTACACCGTATATTTCTTTAATAAATGTAAAAACGAAAAATAAATAAGGTGACGCAATAACTGACAATTGAACTTGAAGTGTTGTCAAAGGCATGAAATCTATTTACCCATATTTTTAACACCAAAAAAAATAGGGATGACAATAGAGTTTCACTAATAGGAACGTATTGTTTCTGTGAGTTGGTTTCTTCAACCTCACAGTTCTCTGGGCGCTGAACCGATTTCGATGCGGTTTTCAAAGTACGAAAGTATTTTTTTGCGAGATGGCTCGTATTTATGTCTGGAACGGAAGCATTAACGTTTCTTTTTCTCAAAATTATCATCTTCACTTACATAGATTTCCAACCGATCCCATAGCTGCCAATCGTTGGACTGAAATAATAAGACGAACTAGAAATGAAAGTTGGTGGAAACCTAAACAGGATTTTTTTAGAAATAACATCCACTTGTGCAAATCAGCGTTGATATGAAAATGACGTACTCACATTGGATTTAAAGCTCTCGCAGCTATCGATTGGGCTACCCCTGCTTACTACCCATTTGAGGAAACTACAGAACAAATTTCATAATCGTACGCAAAACACAAGCACACTACACAAAAAACATCATAACATAAACATGCGGTCGTACTCGTACGTTGAAAATTACACAAATGAAAACAAATAACATAAAAAATAATCAACAGTAATGATGAAAATTATTCTTTACACATTTTATCATCTAAGACTTAAATATTTAAAAACTCCCACATTTTTGGGGTAATTCTCTGGCGCTGGTATTATCCGCATGTTGCACACAAACGCAAATGCAGTACGTAATACACTCGCGAGCGTCGTGCTCACTCACACACGTTGTATTATTATTGGAGAAATAAATCTTAATGCATATATTTATATATCATTATAAATGCGACAGTAAGTTTGTTTGTTTGTTACCTTTTTACGCCTAAACCACTGAACCGATCATCATGAAATTTGCATAATTATACGTTTTTAAAGGTACAAAACTGGATAGACAATAACTTTCGACTGTCACTATTGCTTTCTGACACTGGATGCTTTTGCTCATTTGTGAAGGGGACGGTTCGCTAATACTTAATATAGTTTCTTCATATTGGTTCCTACGTTGTTTGTATCTGTGTGTGCCAAATAAACATATTCCCTTTTTCAAAAAAATAAAATAAAATAAAAAAAATCACTAACAGAAATCTACACTATTCCTGAATGTCATAGATTACTTTTTACACGAAAAAATGAATGATTCCTAAGGAATAAAATAAAGTCGCTTTTCTATCTAAGTTATTCTTATAAAGTACGTAACAACATTTTTCAACATTATTTAGAGACGTAATTCCAGAATTCATAAGTGTATATTAAATATTAAATTAATTTTAAACTTTCCTAATAAAAAAAAAATCGGTATGTTTTTCAAGTCGTAAAAATCATGCAAAGCAGAGGTGAGTCTCTACTCGAAAGTTAAATATACTTTACTAATTTTGCGTAAACTTGTAAAGCATTTCTTGCTTTCATACAGTTTTTAAGCCCTCAAACTTAATAAAAGCTTCAACGAAACAATTATCTACCAAAATACCAAACCGTGAGCTAAATAAACAAACTCGACACCATTTTTAAATGTTTTTTTTTGCGTTTATTACTCGTACATCTCTAAAGACATCTTACCGCCGAGGCACCCTGTACAAACACTTGTATCAAGGCAACTCTACAAATATTGAAACACAGAATGAATTTTTGCTATTTACTCCATACTTCGCCATAATTACTCTTTATTTTTGTTGGGCATATTCTCGGTTTGTTTATTAAACGTTTCGGTTCATGTATTTAAATAGACTTGGTTGGACCTACATTTGTTGCCTAATGTTAAGAAGTACAGGTAAACCTAACTACATAATTATAATGAAAGGTAAAGAACTGGGAATGCCACAATTTTCGTATTTTTTTGTTTTGTACTGGTGTACATCTTTGTGTAAAGGTGAGTATAGACTAGAGCATTTGCTAGATCGTTACAATGTAACGTTCTTAGGAATGGTACAATACACACAAATGCTCAGTTTCCTAAAGCATTTCCATGTAATGTAAAGTTCTTGCGAATGTTCGACGTAGTGTTTGACGTAATGCTCACGGCAAGTAAGCATTTACCTGTAACATTTCTTTCTAACTTACGTATACTCTTTGTTAATATGTCGGACCTACAAGTTGCGTATCATATTCAAATTGTTGTTCGAGTAAATTTAAAAACAGCGAATGCTCGTTGTTCTGTGACTAGTAAATGCTCTAGTATATACTCACCTTAAGGTAATTTCTTTCCCATCTACAAGTTCTCACAAAGACTCATCATATGTCGCTATAACAACGTTACTGCATACTTTGGTCTCAATAAAAATATTATAACTCTTGAACTTTAAATTCGTTTTTCTCATAAGCAGTTCATTAGAACTTTTCATGTTGTTTGCCTCGAAAACCATTTTGCATATCCATTAGAACGAAGGAAGTTTGTTAACTCTTCACACGTCAATTGCACACCAGTCTCGGATAAATTCGAAATAGTGTTACCGCGGCCCTTGGCACAAAGGCAACTGACGCCTGCGGACGGCGAGTAGTAGGTAGCTCGCCGTCCGATCAGCACCAGGCCCGAGAGTCGACGGCGCGGCGCGTAGTGTTCCACGCGCGCCTCAAAAAGTTGTCGATGCCTACCCAGGGGTTTCTTTTGAGGATAAATTCGAACCTCGTCCCTGGGCACTCAGGGCAGGTAAGGAACAAGGGTGTGTTTTAGTCAGTAAGAGACTGACACGCCCTTCCGCTCCACCCTAGAGCGGGAGATGTCATTAGATGATTTCCAGTCCCACAAAAAAAAAGGAACTAGGGTGGATTTTAGTCAGTAATAGTCTGACGCGCTATCATCTAATTACTTCTCCCACTCTGGGTGGAGCAGGAGAAGTCATTAGGTCATGGGTCACCATTAAAAAAAAATAAAGTGAGCAGATAACAATTAAAATCTATTGTGTCTGCTAATTAGGGGTGCGACGGGTTAAAAGATATGTGAATCTTCCTTATGAGTGATTCAGAAGTAAGGTACAATCTAGTTTTTGGTCGAATTTGTGTATGCTAAATACCTAAGCAATTTCTGAAAACTAAAACATATAAACTACTAAAACATATAATAAAACGTATAATACTCGTATGTATTGCATAGTTATCGTTTTGTAAAATGGGTCATGTTGTCATGTGCTGTGATAACTTCGGATTTACTAAGTATTTAAGTTAACACAGTTCAAAGTGTGCAGTTTTATAAACGGCTGTTTAGTAGGTAAAGACTTATTATAATGTACATTAGGGATGACGAAAGGGTAAAAAAAAAAAATATTTAGTTCGTAAGTTAGATTTTCAAAAAATGGACACGTATTTTTTTTTTTTATTGTTGATAGGCACGCGTTTGATCACTATCTCACCTGATGGTAAGCGATGATGTGGTCGAAGATGGAGCACGCTTGCATAGAAGTAACCTATTCACTCTTGATTTAAAGACTCTCAGGTTGTACTTAGCTATCAGGAAACACAGACTCCGGTAGGGAATTCCACTCCCTAGCTGTACGCACAATGAATGTTTTCTCAAAACGCTTTGTGCGTATGGATGGGATGTCCACCATGAACCGGTGGCACTTCACACACACACACACGTATTTTTTGCTTTATCAAATTAATGAAAAATTACAAAGATACAACGCATCAAAGTTCAGGAGCGGGGGCTTGTTACGTCACTTTTAAGTAAAAAGTGGTACAATTTTAACCTAAGTGTGACGTCATCCGAAATTTCAACCCACTGTATCGTCTTCATTAACAGACTTTCGAAAAAGGAGGAGGTTCTATGTTCGACTGTATGTGTGTTTTTTTTTTTTTTAATGTATGTCCGCGCATTTCTCCGTCAGTTGTGGACCGATTTTCAAAATTTCTTTTTTATCCGAAAGAATATACTCCCGAGGTGGTCCCATATAAGTTTTATCGAAATTGCTTTAGCGCTTTTTGAGAAACTGAACAGAAACGAAAAATACGCATATCTTGATGACGTTTTCGTGTTCTCCAAATGTTTAAATTCCACGTGTGACAACTAAAAAGCCAAAAATAAAAAACTTTTTTACAAAAAAAGCAACCGACTTCTAACTTTTGACTTTTGTAAAAAAATAAAAATCTTTTTTACAAAAACAGCAACAGAGTCGGTGTTTGTATTTTATTTCTTCGATATTTGACACCGACTTCCGAAATTAAAGTTTTTTTTAAATTTTTAGTGTATTTTTTTTTTGGAAGTCGGTTGTTTTTTTTTGTAAAAAAGTTTATTTATTTATTTTTTTATTTATTTATTTATTTAATCATTTATGTACACACAGAGACACAGTAACAATAAACATAATTATAAATACAGTACAAAGGAACTGCTTATTTCTTAAGAAATTTCTACCAGCAGACCTGCGATAGGAGAAGTGAAAAAGAAATGTAGACAAAAGTGTGTAAGAAACAGAAAAAAGAATACGAGATGTCCTATACTAAGGTATCAAATAAACCTACACATATATTGTAAATATATATATATATATATATATATACTTACATAAATATATACCTAATACTGTAAATATATATAGATACATGACATACAAATACATAAAAAATATTATAATAGAGAGGAAAGGTAGTGCTCTTTAACACGATTTTTGAAGAGAGAAATAGACTTCAAGTCACGAATGCTAGGCGGAAGAGTGTTCCACAGTCTTACTGCATGGACAGAGAAAGAGTAGGAATAGTAACTGGATTTATGAGGATGGGTTTTGAGGAGGGATCTAAGGTGAGATCTGCACGGCGCGTCACCAGGGCGAGCGTAAGAAATTCGCTCACGCAGGTAGGAGGGATAAGACGGATTGTGTAGAATGTTGAAAAGGAGACAAAGAATCCGAGTGTTCCTGCGAAGTCGGATTGGGAGCCACTTGAGCTCCTTGCGAAGGTGAGAGACATGGTCATACTTACGCAGACCAAAAATAAACCGGATACCTAAGTTTTGCAGACGCTCAAGCTTGCTTAGTAGCTCCTCAGTAGCATCCAGGTAGCAGGCATCGGCAAAGTCTATAATCGGCTGAATAAGAGTTTGGGCTAAAGAGATTTTTGTTTTTAAAGGCAATAGACTCTGAAGGCATTTAAGCGAATGGAAAGAATAGTTTACCTTTCGACTGACCTCATTGACCTGCGCACGCCACGACAGATTGGAGTCAATAATAACACCCAGATCTTTGGCAGAATCGGAATATTCAATAAGAACACCATCGAGATATAAAGGTGACAGGGACGAGACAACAGCCGCAGTACGCACAAACCTGCTGCCTATGATCATGGCCTGAGATTTAGTTGGGTTGATCTGTAAGCCAAATGACTTGGCCCAGGCGCTGATACAAGCCAGGTCATGATTCACAGCGGCGATAGCAGCATCCGCATCAGCTACAGTAAAATGTCGATAAAGCTGCAAGTCATCTGCGTAAAGATGGAAACTGGAAGAGATGACTCTTGTAACAAAGTTAATAAAAATGGAAAATAGAAGAGGAGAGAGAACGCTACCCTGAGGAACACCCTCAGTGAGGCTACACCAATCAGAGAAGGATTCTTCAAGGCGGACACACTGAGAGCGTCCCCGAAGATACGAATTGAACCAGTCTAACGCAGAAGAAGAGAAATTAATAGCTTTAAGGATTCCTAGTAAGATGTCGAAATCAACTGAGTTGAAGGCACTGCTAAAGTCAAGTAACACAAGGACAGTAAGGGACCTATTCTCCATAGCCCAGCGGATATCGTCAGTCACTTTTAAAAGCGCAGTAACCGTACTGTGACCTGCGCGAAAACCGGATTGGAAGGGAGATATTATCGAGTTCGACGCCAAGAAAGAAGATAGTTGTCTATGAACTATGTGCTCAAAAACTTTAGAGAGAAATGGAAGAATAGAAATAGGTCTAAAGTGAGTTAATAATGAAGGATTGTTTGTTTTAGGCAGCGGTATAATGTGCGCCTGCTTCCAGACTGACGGAAAGGAGCAAGAGGTAAATGAGTGATTAAATATATGAGTGAGAATAGGAAGTAATGAGGGAAGGATGAGAGTTATCATTCTGGAACACAACTTATCATTACCAACTGCAGAAGAAGTAATAGCGAGAACAGATTTCTTAACGTCAACCTCAGTAACATCTTTAAGGTTAAAATGAGAACAATGAAGCAAAGGCAAACTAGCAAGACTCTCTAATGTCGCAGCTTTGACACAAGGATCAAGAGAAAAGGGAAGGTGAGAGAAATGCTTATTTAGATCGTTAAGGTTCACATCCTTACACTGGCTGGTAGATGATTTGCCTATGCCAACAGACTTAAGAAATTTCCACAACAGACTTAAAAAAGTTTTGTTTTTGTTAAAGTAACAAAAGAGAAAACAAGTCTCCAATATTTTTTGGTAATCTAACTTACAGACTAATTAGATTTTTTTATTCGTCAACCTGTTTATAATAGAGCTTATTTTTTTTGTTATAGATCTACATTTACTTAAAATCTAAAAAAAAATAAGTACTAAAATAATGAACTTCATGTTTCTATTAAGGTTGTGAACGGATGGATCTTTGAATTATTATCAACTAGCAATTCGCCCACGTCTCGTCCGCGTGGATTTCAATAATTTATAGACTATGACACTCACAAATAACGTAGGTTTCTATTGGTATAAGCATTTTCAAAATCAGTTCAGTAGATCCAGAGACACAACCTCACAAACTACCTCTTTACCCTGGTACAACCTCATCAACTTTACCTCTTTATAATATTATAAAGATGTAAAATTTAAACTAATATTAGTTTAGATAATTATCATGAACCCACTTATATTCTGACGTTAGAAAATCTTTATTGTTACCCAGCGCCCAGGGGAGGCGAAGGGTAATACTTTGACCGAGTGGAAAAATCACACTATGGTATTATAAACGCGTTCACATTAATACCTTGAGTAAAGAAATCATTTGCGGGTTTGTAAACACAGTCATATTTACTTGACTTGGGGTAACAATACTATTCTGTAATCATTCTTTAGATCATATTTTAACACATAAGCCTCTATGGGTACATAAGTGCGCCAGTGCGAAAATGTTTGTTCTCAGTTCTTGGTTGTAAGTAAAATGAAACTAGTGGACTGTATAAAATATAGGTATATTAGCGCAAACTATGCAAAGCAAAAATATTCGGTTATGACGTAATTTATAAAACAATGACCGCTCGCTAAAGATCTTGATGTAAAGTGAAAGAGTGACGCGCGCGCTGCCGGCGTCGGTCCGCTCTGGCTCGCTGTCCCCCCCGCCGTCCCGCGCGTCTCCCGCACCCCGCGCTCGCCTCCCGCCTGCGGTGCCGTTCCGCGCGTGGACAGAAAATGCCGTTTGCCTTGCCAAAAACCCGATTCGCGCGTTTAAAACCTCTTTATTACTAATACCCAAAGTCTTTAGACCTGTGGCAAGGTTATCATGGAACATGACAGAGTCTGTATTTACACGATGGCCGACTGTCAATGGGGCTTGACAGATGTTGACGTTTGACGCGCGCATAGCCTGAGGAGGCTATCTAAGGTTTTTTTACCAATGTTTAGGGGCCTCCCCGTAAGTGGCGCCCTCATTGAATAAAAATTGTAATGTAAAAGTAAAGTATAGGCCGTTACTGGTACTTTTACTTACTACTTTGGATACGAATTGAGTCCTGTTTCAACAACGTAAAAATTCCTTATCCTATTTGTAACAAACACAACATAGGATTCTTTAATCTTTATTTTCTATGCTAAGGTACGAATTTTTATTCAATGAGGGCGGCTATATACGCCTTTTTTTACGCCTTAACTTAAAAAGCAACCTACTAATAAATTGTTTTATAAATAAGCTATTGACTCGCCAAGGTTCCGCACGGGTAGAAATTATACATAAAAACCTTCCTCGTTTATCATTTTTTCTATTGGTGAAAACCGCATTAAAATACGTTACGTGATTTAGGAGGAATTAACGGAGAAACAGACATAATCGGAAAGCGACTTTTATTATACAGGGTGTAAAAAGACACATTACAGAGTCGTTAACTACGCATACTGTACGTTTAACAAAGTAGTTTTGCGCAAAAATTATAGCTGGGAAACTACTTTTATTTTTAAGTATGAAAAATATAACTATTTTTTATTGCGCGCAATGTAACGCAAACCCAGGCAAGTGGAGTTAAAACCTGCCCCTTTGCTCTAAGCCACGCAGGTATTTGTCAGATAAGTTTGATATTCATTGCGTTTTTGTAACTGCATTATGCGTAATTTCTAAAAAAAATCGAATATTCAGGTAATGTTTGTTATGAAAAAAGTTTAGTAACAACGAATTCCAAGTATTCATTTTCGTAAAAAAGTAAAAAAAAAATTGCGCCTTTGATATCTCCAGAACCAGTGGATTCCCAGGTATGGTCTAGTGGAAAAAATTAACCAAATAATGGGGAGAATATGTGGCTTTCGGCTTCGGAAACTGTCTTTTTACACCCGTTATAGCGACACAAAAATTATGTGCAAACCCGCAAAGGTTAAACAAACATAGTTCTATAATGACTTAAGTTGAAATAGCTTACAACCGACAAGTTGTAACATTTTTAATTTCAATACTCACAAATCCTTTCTATATTTGTTCAAATTAACATGTATTTATAGCATTCCACATTATGTCTACACCCTTTCTCGGGCTTTGAAAATTAATATTTATCTAACCAATTACTTTCCTCAACTTAAATCTGTTTTAGAAACTCTACCCGCCGAATGTTTAAATATAAAAATAATTATCCCTTTTGGTTCTATAGGATTGATGTTGTGTTTGGTTTGTGTTAGGGACGTATTAAAAACGTACATAACTAGACCCAAAATTTCGACGATATGTTTTTTAGGGTTCCGTACCCGAAGGATACAAACGGAGCCTTATTGCTTTTACTCACTTGTCCGTCTGTCTGTCTGTCCATCCGTCGTCTGTCACACAGGTTTTACAGCCAAATGGTTGGAGCTACAGTCTTCAAATTTTCACAGTATAAGCATCTTGTGTATATGTATAACTTGTGTATGTATTTTTGACTATTTGTATGGCTTTGGGTCACAAAGTCATACAAATAGTCAAAAATACATTTGGAACGGAACTCTAAATGTGAGATGTCCGACACACACTTAGCCTTTTTATCATTGATAGGCTTGCGCTTGACCACAACCTTACCTGTTGATAAGCGATGATGTGGCGAGGACGCTGGAGCGCATTTGCCTAGAAGTAAACTATTAATTCTCGACTTGAAGACCCCCTGGTTGTAGTTATCAGGAAAAACACAGGTTAGGTGACAGGTATCAACTAGCACTGTGCCCGCGTGGTGGATTACGATCCACCCTGTCTCTCTGTTATAAGCTCATTCTGATATGCACAAAATATAAGACAGTTTCCAATAATACGGAAGTACTTAAAATTATTAAAAATATTAAATACAATTCCTATAGTAAACATCCAATAGGCCTCAGGGTGCCGAAAATCGTAAATAACCGTCAACGTCCAATAGGCCCCAGGGTGCCTCGCCGACTAGCGCGGTTTCAACCTCTATTATTAATTAACTAAAGGTAATATTCCTGTGGAATTTTTTACATACTCGAAGAGTGATAGTATCGTAGTTTTACAGACATTTCCATAGACAAATAATGTTTCTAAAAAAATAAAAAAATGTTTTTAGTTGCATGTTTACATTTGTGAATGGCGGACGAAATTTTGCTAGAATTGTGTGTTTTAAACAGTTTTGTGTTTGTTTATGTGTTACGTTGAGTATATATTTATTGCTGTGTTATTATTACGTCGTTATAACATCGGTTTAGATAAATATTTTGCAGAAATATTACGTAATAACATTTTTATCAAGGTCAACCGATTTTATTCGTATTGTTATTGTGAGCGTGAATGATGTGAGCTTGTATGTGTTATTCAAAGTTTGAGGGTATGTATTGATTCTAAGGTAGTTATTACATATTATTAGAAAAAAAACGCAACACAAAACGCAACGCAAACGCAGAAACGCAATTTGAAAAAGCAGTTACTTTGTTTTGTTTCCGTAGTAGGAAGTTTGAGTATGAATAATATATCGGGGATATTGTATCGGACTGTACAAAAAAAAACAATGTTATTAGTTTACTTGTCTATTCATAGTGTAACATGCAAAATTTTGTGTAGATTGATACAGTGGTTTTATCAGAAACCAACTTATCACGTGAACAGACACTATTCCCGCCAAATCGTTTATAACAGCATTTGATTAGAATTCAACTCTCGTAACACAAGTATTGTTTACATTTTATTATAAGGTCTGTTTATTCAACAACCCAAAAAAAAATACTTCAAGTGCCTCACACCAATAGAAGCGTCAGCGATCCGTTTTATGTAAACAAAGTCGTAAACATGTCAATGGCGGGAAACAGCGCGGGTGTTGACGGATGTTGACGGCTGTGGCGGTTTCGCGCGTTAGGATGTTGACAGGTTCATAAAACACGGTTTTTAGTGACGTCATTTTATTTTTCGTATTATTATATAAACTAATATTATAAATGCGAAAGTTTGTATGTTTGTATGTTTGGCTGAAGGTATCGCAAAAACGGCTGAAGGGATTACGATGAAATTTTGCACACACGTAGGTCATAACCTGGATTAACACATAGGCTACTTTTTATCCCGGTAAATGACAAGACTTAGCGAAGGCTGAGGTGGAAGTAGAAATCCAAAGTCAGGCTGAACGAGCGCACACGCTCAAAAAGTACTAGGACACCAGAAACATGAGAATTATTTCCAGGGCTGAAATCATGAGAGATAAAGACTCAAAAAGTACCAGGAGACCAGAATCATGAATAGGTGTTTTCGGGGATACAATCCTAAGCTGTATAGCTTCACAAACCACCAGGATACCAGAATCAAGAAAAAGTGTTTCCGGGGCTATAATCCTAAACGGTGTATTCACAAACTACCAGGAGATCAGAATCACAAAACATATTCCGAAGCTGGTATTAGGAGAGGTAGAGATTTACAAATTACCAGGAGACCAGAAAAATGAGAAGTATTTCCAGTGCTGAAATCATGACCGGTAAAGACTCACAAAGTACCAGGAGACCAGAATAATGAATACGTATTTTCGGGGCTACAATCCTAAGCTGTATGGCTTCACACACCCCACCAGGAGCCCAGAATCAAGAAGAAGAAGTGTTTCCGGGGCTTGAATCCTGAGCGGTATAGATTCTCAAACTACCAGTTCACAACCTACTAGGATATCAGAATCACAAAACATATTCTGAGGTTGGTATTAGGAGAGGTAACATCTTGAATAAGTATTTTCGGGGCTGGAATCCTGAGCGGTATACATTCCCAGGCGTATAGAAAACCAATAAACAAAATCATGAAGAAGAGAAATTTCAGACCTGCACGCGGATGCAACCACAGGTAAACTCTACCAGGGTGCCAAAATCGTGAAAAAGTTAATCCTACTAATATTATAAATGCGAAAGTTTGTATGTTTGTTTGTTTGTATGTTTGTATGTTTGTATGTTTGTATGTTTGTATGTTTGTATGTTTGTATGTTTGTATATTTGTATGTTTGTATGTTTGGCTGAAGGTAACGCAAAAACGGCTGAAGGGATTTCAATGAAATTTTGCACACAGGTAGGTCATGGCCTGGATTAACACATAGGCTACTTTTTATCCCGGTAAATGACTAAACTTAGCGAAGGCTGAGGTGGAAGTAGAAATCCAAAGTCAGGCTGAACGAGCGGTTTACGCTCACAAAGTACCAGGAGACTAGAAACATGAGAAGTATTTCCGGGGCAGGAATCATGAGCGGTAAAGTCTCGCAAAGTACCAGGGGACCAGAATCATGAAGAAGTGTTTCTGGGGCTTGAATCCTGAGCGGTATAGATTCACAACCTACCAGGCGATCAGAATCACAAAATATATTCTGTGGCTGGTATTATGAGGAGACAAATTACCAGGAGAACAGAATCCTACTAATATTATAAATGCGAAAGTTTGTATGTTTGTATGTTTGGCTGAAGGTATCGCAAAAACGGCTGAAGGGATTGAAATTTTGCACACACGTAGGTCTTAACCTGGATTAACATATAGGCTACTTTTTATCCCGGTAAATGACAAGACTTAGCGAAGGCTGAGGTGGAAGTAGAAATCCAAAGTCAGGCTGAACGAGCGCACACGCTCAAAAAGTACTAGGACACCAGAAACATGAGAATCATTTCCAGGGCTGAAATCATGAGAGATAAAGGACTCACAAAGTGCCAGGAGACCAGAATCATGAATAGGTGTTTTCGGGGATACAATCCTAATCTGTATAGCTTCACAAACCACCAGGATACCAGAATCAAGAAAAAGTGTTTCCGGGGCTATAATCCTAAACGGTGTAGATTCACAAACTACCAGGAGATCAGAATCACAAAACATATTCCGAAGCTGGTATTAGGAGAGGTAGAGATTTACAAATTACCAGGAGACCAGAAAAATGAGAAGTATTTCCAGTGCTGAAATCATGACCGGTAAAGACTCACAAAGTACCAGGAGACCAGAATCATGAATACGTATTTTCGGGGCTACAATCCTAAGCTGTATAAATGATAAATGATAAATGATGTTTATTCAGTAAATAGGTTACAAGGAACACTTTTACACGTCAATGTTTTTTTGTCAGTTTAAGCTAGATGAGGCCGGTGTTTCCTAGCTGACTACCCTGAGAAGAAACACCGAAACAAACTCAGAGGTCAAAGTCTCTTTTAGTGTTCAAATCCATACAATGTGGACTGGTTAGATCCTATGAGAACCATGTACGTTTATGTCTGGGATGAGCTTTATGAAGAAAGCAACACACGAATTCGAGTGGACCTGTCCAGACAGTGCAAGCATTTGTCAGTCATCGCGAAGCTCAACTCAGAACTCTGAGGTGCTCAACGAACCGACGAACAATACCAAAGTAAGGACATTTGAGTAGGCCGCAAAAAATACTCAAACTGCCAGACAATCATAAAATCTACATGAATATAACGACATACATAGTTCTCGCATTCACATTATTCTATATGAGGACCATGCAGCTTAGTGTCTGTAGTGGTCTTTTGAAGAAAGAACCAAACATATTTGAGTGGACCTGTCCAGTCAGTGCAAGCATTTGTCAATAGTCGAATAGCTCAACTTAAAAACCACTAAGAAGCTCAATGACATGACGAACAATACCAAAGAAAAGACATTTGGGTAGGCCGCAAAAGTACTCAAACTGTCAGACAACGTTGAAAATTACTGTAAAAAGGAGGAGAAAATAATAATAATAACCCACATAGTCCTCACATTTACAATAATTAAGTAATCAAAAAAAAATAAAAATATAATACTTTACAAGTAAATATTTGTGTCAAACAAAATAGTAATCATAATATGTCAATCAAAAAATAAAAATAAATATAATACTTAACAAAGTATTCAAGTCAAAAAAATAATAATAATAATAAAATGTCAATAAAAAAATAAAATAAAAAATATAATGCAATACTATACAAGTATTCATGTCAAAAACGAATATTAAAAAAAATATATATATCAAAAATTTTTCATCAGTAAGTAGTACATATGAAAACAATGGCTCATGTATGTCATTGAAGCAGCTCAATCCCACGCCTTTTTGTCCTCAAGAAAGTCATTAATTGTGTAAAAAGCTTTCTGGCATAGCTTACGTTTAATAAATGATTTAAATTTATTTATGCTTAGTTTTTGAATTTGGCTAGGAAGTTTATTATAGAAACGTATACATTGACATCTAAACGAACCACCTATTTTTTTCTTGAGCCTGGTTTTTGGTACAATAAATTTGTGTTTGTTCCTAGTATTTATGCAATGGATATCACTGTATCTTTTAAACAGATTAATATTTTTATGTGCATACATGAGATTCTCATAAATATATTGAGAGGGAACAGTCATAATATTAATCTCTTTAAATTTGTCTCTGAGGGAGTGTCTGGGACTTAATTTATAAATTGCACGAATAGCCCTTTTCTGTAAATCAAAAATTGTCTGAATATCGGCGGCATTTCCCCACAACAGAATGCCGTACGACATCACACTATGAAAATAACTAAAGTATACTAAACGAGCTGTCTCTAAATCAGTTAAACCACGAATTTTCCTTACGGCGTATGCTGCAGAGCTAAGTTTTTTGGACAGTTTATCTATATGGGGGCTCCACTGAAGCTGCGCATCCAAAGTTAAACCTAAGAACACTGTGGAATCCTCGGGTTTCAACTCTTCACCCTTTATTGACACACTAGTGTTCACTTGTATTACATTGGGTAATGTGAACTTTATGCATTTTGTTTTTTTCTCGTTAAAGAGAAGATTATTGACATTAAACCAGTTAACTACAGTTGAAAGAGCATTATTTACATTATCAACAACCACCTGCTGACGTTTGAGTTTAAATAAAAGTGAAGTGTCATCTGCAAACAGCACTATATCATGTTTATCCTTTATGAGGTAAGGCAAGTCGTTGATATAGATTAGAAACAAAAAAGGACCCAGAATTGAGCCTTGAGGAACCCCCATTCTGACTACAGACCCGGAAGACCTTTTGCCGTTCACATCAACTCTCTGAATCCTATTACCCAAGTATGAAGTAAGAAGATCCAGAGAGGCGCCCCGGACTCCGTAGTAGTGCAGCTTCCTGATCAATGTATCATGGAGAACGCAATCGAAAGCCTTAGACAAATCGCAAAAAATGCCCAACGCATCGCATTTATCTTCCCATGCATTATAAATGTGTTCCAAAAGTTCAACACCAGCATCAGTTGTTGAACGACCCTTTGTGAAACCAAACTGTTTGTTGTGTAATAATTTGTGTTTATTAAAATATCTTTGAATTTGATCTAAAATAATTTTCTCAAAAATTTTACTAAAAGTAGGTAGCACTGATATAGGTCTATAATTAGTCTAGGGTCTGATGTACTACCCGATTTAAACAATGGTATAATTTTACTATATTTCATTAGATCAGGAAACTCACCACAATCTATACAATTATTAAAGATTACTGCTAAAGTAGGTGCTACAATGTCTATAATAGACCTAGCAACGTCAACAGAATTACCCCATAGATCTGCAGTCTTTTTAACATTTATAGTATTAAAAGTTTTGATTACATCATTACAAGTGACATATTGGAAATAAAATTGGGATTCACAAACTGGAACGTTTTCTTTAAGTAAAATTTCTGCAGCAGTTGGTGATGAATTTAGAGATTTTGTAGTCGATACGGGAATCTCTGCAAAGAAATTTTCAAATGCCGCGGCGACTTGCGAATCTGATTTAATGATACTGTCATCAATAGCAAGGCTGTAATCACTACTTCGGTTGCAAGACCTTCCCGTTTCGCTATTAATAATATCCCAAGTCATTTTAATTACATTACTACTATTTTTAATTTTTGAACTTAAGTAGCGAGATTTCGCCAAATAACATACTTTTTTAAATAATTTAGAATAATTCTTAACATATAAATTAAATTCTACAGTGTTAATATAAGTCCGTTCTTCATACAGCTCATACAGCCGTTTTCTACTTTTATTAATACCAATGGTGGCCCAGTCACTGAAGGAAGTATTGCCATTTACCGAAATCGTCTTAGGAATAAAAGTAGTATCAAATTGCGTGCAATACATTTTGAAAAAATCATTATAATGTTGATTAGGGTCATCATTAGTTGACAAAAGTGGGATTTTATTTGAGAGTTTAGTTTTAAATGTTTCCAAGCGACCTTTAGATTTTGGGTTAACAGTGATATCTTTTTTTCGTTTATATTTGTTTATATTTGGTATAGTGATCAATAGTCCACTATGATCAGAGTCTAATAAATTAATAATTTTTTTGTGGGTAGGTAAAATATCTGCATAAATATTATCTAGGCAAGATGCAGTAGTGGGGGTTATTCTAGTAGGCTCCATAAATAGATTTACAAGATTGTATGACTGAAACAAACTTATAATTTTAGTGCTTAGGCTAGAAGTTTCTAACAAATTAACGTTGAAGTCGCCACAAACGATGACAGACTTACTAGAGTTACAAATTTTTTGCAACACTTCATCCATTACTTTTTCAAAACAATCATACAATCCTTTAGGTGGTCTGTACACACTTAATATAACAAACTGCTCCAATTCAATACAGGCAATTTCAACTGTCTGTTCAACAGAGAGGCTCACAATATCCTTGCGGTCTTTAAACTTAAGTATATTATTTATGAAAATTAATGAGCCACCATGTATAGCGTTTACTCTGCTGAACGAACTACCAACCTGGTGATTACTATAATTAAACATAATCTGATGGCTTTTAAGCCAATGTTCAGTTATACAAAGAATATGTACATTGTTAAATTTAAGGAATAATTCTATTTCTAAATCCTTGCCCATACAACCATAAATATTTTGGTGCACCAGGTTGATACTATTTGTTGATTTTAAAACATTGTTTTCACCATTCTTTAAATAATTGCTAGAGATTGTCTCTGTTGTCTTAATTTCTAATTTAAATTATTACTAATGTCAAAATTTGATGCCAAGACATTGGCAGAATTATGAAAAATGTCATTGCATTGCTCAATAGAAGCAATTTGTTTAGCCAAATTCTTGGCTGTTATACAAAATAAATATGATAGCGACACAGCTATCTGTCTCCTACAATAATTTGAAAGATAGTATCTATCTATATGATTCCTATCTTTTGTCAAATAAAAACGATTACCAATATAATTGTTAAGGTCAATTAGATGGAATAAGTTATTATTAAATAACAAATTGTGCAATTTTATATTCATATGATATCTAATTTGATTTTCTTCCTGTGGCAAACTTTGGCTATAAGGGAAAGTGAACATCACAATTTTTCTTAAATTAAGGTCAGACAAGGTTCTATAATATTGGAGCAATTATCACCAACTAAAATTATGAGTATAGTATCCTGGTTAAAATTACATTTTATAATCTCTTTCATTATTTCCAACAAAGTACAACCAGGCATGCAGTTATTCATTATAGAGTGTCCCGGATATTCATTTATCAAAAAGTGGCCTAAATCCTTTCCAATCTCATCACAATAGATAACTATTTCTTTATTTACACTTTGTTGCGATAAACAATTAGTCATTTCTACTGGCAAACTGGCACAAGACTGCGGTAAGGTGGTATTATATATTGGCAATGAATGGTCCGGAGTAGATGCCATTGATGGTGATTGACAATGTTCACAGTTTGATTTTTGTAAGCTAACCAGCTCATTCATTGCCAACACATATTCCTTCATTTGTTTCTCTGAGGCTCTATATTTAGTGGTCATTGAGCTTAGTTGCTGTTGTAACCGGTCAAGTTCACACTGCAAGTCTTCCGTGTCAGTTTGGTATTTCCTAGTACTTTTCTCTAAGTTCAAAGCATACATATCTAATTGTTTTAATAAATTTAACCTTTCCCTATTAAGTTTTACATTTTTAATGAAGAACTTTTGTTTTTTAACCATTTTTTTAGTTTTAACAATGTATTTGTTTATTTTAATATATTTTTTAAGTTTATTTTTACTAGAGATTATCCTGACTTTTTTACTTGACTTAGAATCATCATCACTTGTCAAATCTATAATGCAAGAGTGTCCTACTAGATCAACCATTGATGGGGCAATAGGAACCAACTCATTGAATAAACTATAGCTTCACACACCCCACCAGGAGCCCAGAATCAAGAAGAAGAAGTGTTTCCGGGGCTTGAATCCTGAGCGGTATAGATTTACAACCTACCAGGAGATCAGAATCACAAAATATATTCTGAGGCTTAAAGAATTTTTTTTTTTTTAATTATTTGGTTATAAATAGGGTAGAGATTCATAAATTACAAGTAGCGGCACGTAAGTCTAGCGCTGAACGATAATTGCTGCACATTTGGCGCGCGGGGAACAGAATGCGACTGTAGAGCCAATTGGCGCTACGCACGCTCGCCCTTCATCCCTCTAGCCCCCCTCAGGTACCTTAATTTTTACTTCTGCGCAATAACGGTCAGCGCTAAAGTTTCGTGCCGCTACTTGTACCAGGAGACCAGAGTCATGAATAAGTCCACCTCAGCCTTCACTAAGTCTTGTCATTTACCGGGATAAAAAGTAGCCTATGTGTTAATCCAGGCTATGACCTACCTGTGTGCAAAATTTCATTCAAATCTCTTCAGCCATTTTGGCGTTACCTTCAGCCAAACATACAAACAAACAAACATACAAACTTTCGCATTTATAATATTAGTAGGATGCGAAAGTTTGTATGTTTGTATGTTTGGCTGAAGGTCCAGACCGTTATTGCGCAGAAGTAAAAATTAAGGTACCTGAGGGGGGCTAGAGGGATGAAGGGCGAGCGTGCGTAGCGCCAATTGGCTCTACAGTCGCATTCTGTTCCCCGCGCGCCAAATGCGCAGCAATTATCGTTCAGCGCTAGACTTACGTGCCGCTACTTGTAATTTATGAATCTCTACCCTATTTATAACCAAATAATTTAAAAAAAAAAATTCTTTAAGCCTCAGAATATATTTTGTGATTCTGATCTCCTGGTAGGTTGTAAATCTATACCGCTCAGGATTCAAGCCCCGGAAACACTTCTTCTTC
The DNA here is from genome assembly GCA_951329385.1 of Polia nebulosa. Classification (NCBI taxonomy): domain Eukaryota; kingdom Metazoa; phylum Arthropoda; class Insecta; order Lepidoptera; family Noctuidae; genus Polia; species Polia nebulosa. The sequence goes on along the minus strand of OX589610.1, from coordinate 14,844,466 downwards.
TTGATTCTGGGCTCCTGGTGGGGTGTGTGAAGCTATACAGCTTAGGATTGTAGCCCCGAAAATACGTATTCATGATTCTGGTCTCCTGGTACTTTGTGAGTCTTTACCGGTCATGATTTCAGCACTGGAAATACTTCTCATTTTTCTGGTCTCCTGGTAATTTGTAAATCTCTACCTCTCCTAATACCAGCTTCGGAATATGTTTTGTGATTCTAATCTCCTGGTAGTTTGTGAATCTACACCGTTTAGGATTATAGCCCCGGAAACACTTTTTCTTGATTCTGGTATCCTGGTGGTTTGTGAAGCTATACAGATTAGGATTGTATCCCCGAAAACACCTATTCATGATTCTGGTCTCCTGGTACTTTTTGAGTCTTTATCTCTCATGATTTCAGCCCTGGAAATAATTCTCATGTTTCTGGTGTCCTAGTACTTTTTGAGCGTGTGCGCTCGTTCAGCCTGACTTTGGATTTCTACTTCCACCTCAGCCTTCGCTAAGTCTTGTCATTTACCGGGATAAAAAGTAGCCTATGTGTTAATCCAGGTTATGACCTACGTGTGTGCAAAATTTCATCGTAATCCCTTCAGCCGTTTTTGCGATACCTTCAGCCAAACATACAAACATACAAACTTTCGCATTTATAATATTAGCAGGATGAATGAGAATGCATAAAAATAAGTAGGCCGCCATCTTTTGAGAGTCCACCATATTGGATTCAAAATGACGTCACTTAGCTGACCATGCATTGTCATTAAAACTAAACATGTATGCAAAATTTCAACTTAATCGGAAACCGGTAAGGGGGTCAAATTTAACTTCTAAGGTGGGTTTACACAGTTAAATAGATGAAGCCAATAAAAGAGTGTAGAAAAATATGTTCAAAAATATTTATATTTAGAATATATAATATATATATTCACAGTCCTATCATAAATTCTGTTCGGGTACAAAGATCTACGGTAACTTCGTAATTGAACTAAGTTTTAGGAAACCAAAAGTAAAATTTGTTCCTATTAATCAGTATTATCAATTTGAAAAACCCGTTCGAGAAAGTTTCATGTCATGCCTATCTTTTCGCAAAAACTTGGTACTTCGATTACACACTTCCAACTTCACGACTGTGTAATATGAAGACTCAACTGAATAAGTAATATTAAACTCATATTATAGGGTCCACCTGTAAAATTGGCGTTTTTTCTCAAAAATACAGAACTTCGTCAATTCTATGAATTAAAATATTCATCAATTGCTTGATATTCTATCGAATTATAACCGTAATAGACAACTGCCAATAGTAAAAAAACCTTATTACTTATAGTTTTATACAACAAAAAAAAAATACCTTAAAAATTACTCCTCTTTTTGTTAGCAGAAATGAAAACACTATTTGTTTTAACTTAGCCAAAACTCATTTTTGTTGCTTAATCTAAGTGGCATACGTTATCTTAGTTTTTAAACATTATTGCATAAAAGTTTTAAAACATTAGTGTTCATAGTTGTTAAATAAATTAAGAAAATGTTAGTATGAGAAATGCAACTTCTTTAAAATTCTCCATACAAAACGCTGATTTGATAGGTGGGGGACCTTATATGCTTTGTTAGTTTTAAGTAAGTGTATTTATAAAAATTGACTAAGTACGTACTTTTAGATAAAGGCCTTTTAGGTTAAGGTTCCGTACGCGAGGTGCAAACGGAGTCCTATTGCTGTCACTCACGTGTCCATCCGTCCGTCGTCTGTCACAAAATTTTGTTCCGAAGAATTAAATTTTAATATGTGTTTGGAACTGTCAAAGTGTTTGAACATTCTGCTATAGTAATCAAACCAAATAATTAGCTAAGTTGAACCCTAAGCTCGATAGATGGCGTTGGCGTTGAAATAGATCGCGCTATCATTTGTTTCACAGCTTAGATCAGAACACAGATGTGGTTTTATTTCACCTTCAACCCTTCTAGTGTATCTCATTAGGTCAGCAGATCGACTAGTCAGCGTAGCTAGAAAAAAATGTGTGAAGTCCGACATGCACTTGGCCGGCTTTTTCGCGTCGATTTGACTTGTTAGTTCGACCAGTATAGGTATAGCCGCCTATCATTCGCTCTATCATTGGATTTATTTAAATCGTGAAAGTTTTGGTGGTTGCGCATGCTGGGTAAAAAATAGGTGGTGCATATCCTATGTAGGGAATTTATATAAAACATGTAGGTATACAGGTCGTCTGCCTGGGGGCGCGGATAAATTCGAAAGAGAGTTACCGCCGCGGCCTTTGGCACTGCCAACTTTTTTTTTTTGAGACAAGGCCGCCGTCCTATTTCCAAACTACTATAACTTGTAAGCCAGAATCAAAAGTGGCGACCGCCAGAAAGAAAACGCCGAAGCATTGAAGCTCGACAAGTCCCAGAGAAACGATTAAACTGTCTTGGGTCCCGCAACGAAATTAATCAGAAAAGACAGCGGAGCAGTAATAAAAACATAATTTCCATATCCCTGCGGGAAGCAGGAGACCAAAAAAAGCTAGGGCATTAGGCAGAAAGGGGGTATTTATAACTAAGGTAAGCCCAGTTGCCAAGCCCCACGGATTAAAACACTAATATTAATGGGTCCTAAAATTGTGAGCTATTACATTTGATTTCAATAATAGGTATAGCAAAAACCCTTGAACGCACGGAAATTAGTTCTAGTTTCCACAAGGTCCGTGTAATAGACAACTCCAGACGTAGGCTGAATACTATCCAACATAATATTACGTTCAGTTTGCCAAAGAGTACACTCCCAACGACAGACTGGATCAGTAGAATAGGTTTAAAAGTAAAGAAAAAATATATGGCAACTGAAGGAACAAGGATAGGTTTTAGTCAGTAAAAGTCTGATACGGCCTTCCGCTCCGCCCAGAGCTGGAGAAGTTATTAGATAATTACCCAATATCCAAAAAAAAAAATAAGACAAATACCGGTTGTAACGAAAATGGGTGGTAATATTTTAGATACTGCTTTTGACCTTGGAAATGAATCAGTTTTTCTGCGGACGGCGAGTCCCGGGCCTGCGGACGGCGAGTAATGGGTAGCTCGCCGTGCGATCAGCAACAGGCCCGAGAGTCGACGGCGCGTGGTGTTCCACGCGCGCCTCAAAGAGTTGTCAGCAATAGAGACAGGGCCCGTCATGGCCGATGCCTGCCCGAGGGTTGAGGATAAATTCGAAACAGAGTTACCTCGCCACCGGGCACTAAGGGCAGGAAGAAACAGGGGTGGGTTTTAGTCAGTAAGAGTTTGACACGCCCTCCCGCTCCGCCTAGAGCGGGAGAAGTCATTGGATGATTTCCCACCCCGTAAAAAAAAAAAAAAACAAGTTCCTTCAAGGAAGCCATAGGACATTCCCAAAACAAATTGGACTTTCCATACAAAATCTCATAGTCAGCTGATCAAAATTAGTATGGGAAGCTTAATTTTTTTTTCGAAATTCACTGTAAATTCCTTGAAAAAACTTGTTCATTTATATTTGTCCGCCCGTTTTAGTTACACCCTGTAGAGTTCTGAAAAACAGACTTTTATTGATAAAAGTAGTGTCAAATTATCGCCATGTACATAGTTATCTAATAAGCATCATTGAGTCGCATAATTGCGAAACGACTTGTAGCAAAAATAGTACTTACCAGACAATTTGGTTGGGAATGAAAATCATTAACAAAAAAACTGTTAAAAAAGTAATAAAAGACAAAACTATTTGTTCCTCGTCAACAAAGCCTATATTCTAATTTAACAAACTATTTGTTTTTACCCGCGGATTCCAGTGATTTTGCACAAATATTTATACACCTAAACGTTCAAACCATAAAAAAAGTTTTTCAATAACGAAAAATTCAGCCAGTTCGTGATTTCAGTAGAGCGACTTCATCAGCATGTGAACGTCGAAGCAATCCGAATTGATCATAATTACATAGTGAGAAGACTCAGAAGATCAAATACCGTTCGAGTGTTAGTAAACAGTGTAACATAGCACAATTACTACTAAATAAATAAATAAAAGAACGAAGTGTATTAAAGTAGTGTAGTGTAGAGTAGGCGTAAGTGTGAACTGTCATAATGACATAAGAAAAGTGGTATTGGACACAATCTCATTAAAGAAATTTAATAGTTTAGGGACAGCCTTTCCTAACCTTTATAAACTGCGGACCCTTATGTAAAATAATAGAAACAAATATTTTTATAAATAAATCTGTTCTTCCGCGAATCCCTTGGAACATGCTCTTGGAACCCCAGGGGTCCGCGGACGGGGTCACAGATAAATTTGAAACAGAGTTACCGCGCCCCCTGGGCACTCAAGCAACTGAAGGAACCGGGGTGGGTTTTTGTCAGCAAAAGTCTGAAACTTCTCCCGCTCTGGATGGCGCAGGAGAAGTCATTGGATGATTTCGCATACCCACAAAAAATTGGGAAACCCTGGCTGAGGGAATAAATAAATTACATAGTCGTCAAATTTAGTAATTGCTCGATTGTAATCATATGGTGCATCCCTACGATGCACTCTAGAATATCGAAAAAAAGTGTACGCATTGATATTGGCAGTGCAACGACTGGTGTGGAACAAGATTTTGGCATTATTACAAGGATTTTAAAAGGTGGGCACTAAAAATCCAGAGCATCCACTTTAAATGGGCTGTGACCGACCACAGAGAGTGGTTTTGGCCACTTAAAATTCATCGTCACTTAAAAGACTTTTACACGAAAAAGCAATAGTGGAGCGATGCGGCAAGCAAAGTACCGACTACGTTGCTAATGCTGATGTTTTGCAATTTAATCTGAGCACAACTTTCGACTGACCAAAAGTCCATTCATAAAAAAAAGTGTGTGTGTACTTATGTACGCACGTTAGAAGTTATACTGATTTGGCTTAACAAGATAAAAAACCAAACTGTCACAAAGTTTACAAATGGAAAACAATCATTCGTCATGAACCACATACTATAGCTAACTTCAGGATGTCGGTTTTTTGTGACGGTGTGCGCGCGCATCTTAAAAATTTACTTTCATCATTTTTCCCTAACGCGCCTAAACAAGTGTAGCTTCAAAAATTCATCCATTGTAAAAAAAATGCATCCAAGAAAAAATATCGCGCATCTTCAGTCGAGTACTTAGTGGCTTATTTTTGTAGGTATTTACAGGATGTAACTGAAATCTTCCGTACAATTGATCATCAACTGATCAAAATTAGGCCTTAGTTACAACTCATCCCTAGTCCCAACTCGCCCGCTTTTTAATATTAGCTGCAAGGATACAGTTTGTCGGGAAAGTGCTACGACGTAGAGAATAGATACTTATTTATCACGTATAAATTTTGCTCATGATCTTTTTTCTTAGGCAATAGGTTAAATTATTGTATATATTGTTACTTGCTGGGTATGGGATAAATTATTTTACACCAATTAATTAACCAAATATCCTTTATTAACTCAACAACTTATTTCCAGAAACACTAAATCGCTTATAATCACTATTCTCTTCATAATCGCTTATATTCGCTTCCGTTTGCATCCGTAGTCGAAAACAGACTGACTCACTTGCCCGCCGTCCGGCCTATTTATACAGTCATGGAAGTTTCCAGAACATTATCGAACTATCCTATAGTGGAATATTCTAGAAACATCTATGAACTTCTACACAGTACCAGAATGGAATGTTCTCGAACGTAGTGGATACTTCTGGAAACTTCGACTACATTCTCGAACAATCCAGTGTAATACGGTCGACGTAACAATATTATTATATTGATTTTTAGCAGAGTTTTAATTATTGTACAAACTGTGATTTCTTAGACTATAGTTTAAATTATTTTATATACAGATTGTGATTTGTTAATAGAAAGCTTTAATTATTGTAAAAACTGTGGTTTCCTACACGATAGTGTATTTTTTTTTATACATATACTGATTTTTAGCAAAGAGTTTTAATTTTTGTACAAACTGAGATTTTAGGCATTCGTTTAAATTATGTTATATACTCGTACAGACTGGGTCTTTTAATAAGCATCTCTCTGTCATAGGAGTCACAGACGCTCCACTCTGCAGAGCCTGCATGGAGGAGGACGAGATAGCAACTCATCTGCTGCTAAGCTGCTCTGTAGTCGCTGCATACAGGGCAAAACACTTCGGACACCCAGGTAACCTAAGCGAGATAGTCAGTAATACCAGGGCGCTGCTGGCCTTCCTCGTGGAGCTGGGGTGCAAGGTAGGAACCTGTACGCAAAATACGCGCCTTGAGCGTGGAGTTGCGGAAACCAGCCCAACATACATACATACATAATACATACTGTGATTTTTTAGCAGAGAGGTTTAATTATTGTAAAAACTATTTGTGATGACTAAATAAAAATAAATACAAACCATACAAGCACTTTTCTTACGGTCAGTACTTTTGCGCCTTCTACTTCTTCTTCTTCTTTTACTTATAGGTAGATATATACGGACTGGGCGAGTTTGGAATAGGGATGAGTTGCAATGAAGCCTAAATTAGTATGGGAGGTAATTTTTTTTAAGAAATTGTTCATTTTTATGGTCAGAAGCTATATTCAAATGTTGACCACCCATTACAACCTGTATGTACATAACTACAAAGTTCATGTTATATTCTCCTCCCAATATTGTTGAGGTTTAGTGTCTCAGAAGTCAGAATCTGTGCAGTCGCCAGTGCCACTTTCAGATTTTACATTACATACTCATTTCTTATTCTACCCATTCGCGTAACACCGCAAAGAAAAATAGTTTTGGCTAAATAATTGTGAAATAATTAACAAGATAAAATATCACACGTCACCGCTCAATGCCGCACTAGTGAGGCAGGAAAAAAAATATTATTAAAAATTATAATTCTTATTATTTATGTTAATTACTAGCTGCGCCCCGCGGTTTTACCCGCCTAGACCGGAATAAAAGGTAGCCTATTTGTTAATCTAGGCTATAAGCTATCTACATACCAAATTTCATCCAAATCAGTCCAGCCGTTTGAGCGTGAAGAAGTAACAAACATACACACCCACAAACTTTCACATCTATACATATAATAAATCTGTAGAAAAGTCATTTTTGTACATTGAAGAAATTGAAACAAAAAATAGCCAGCGTGTGAAAAGATAAGTAACAGAACCCATTTCCATCATTTTTGAAATTTTTGTCTGTTTGTCTGTTTGTTTGTGCGCACATCACGTAAAATCTACGAATTCAATGCTGACAATGTTTATATACAAAAATTATACGCAACTTGAGGATTAACTTAGTTTTTGTTTCATCGAAATCGGTTCACTCTATCAAAAGATATGATTAATTTAGTGAGTTCAAGAAGTAAAATATTACGTTACGCAATTAAGTATAGTACTTGCAACGACATCTTAAGACTAAAAATAGAACTAATGTTGATAGTTGAAATCTAAATCCGATAGATGGCGTTGTGCAAATGACGTCATTTTCTGAATCGCGGTGTTAAGATTTTCCGCGCGAGGATGACGTCCACCGTGTTTACTAGGCAAATTGGGTTTCGTTAGGTGTCTTAAAAGTTCTTGCGTGTGTCGTAAAAGTTCTTTGGTTGCTTGGTTTATCGATTTTCTAAATTGGTCGAAAAAAAAGTATTTGCTTATCTTATTGGTTTCGTTTGGTCAACTTTGGTCATTGGTTTGAAGTACGAAGTAAAGATTGTATTTGATTTACTTCGTAGTTTGAATCCAATAGTGCCAATCGTTATACAGTAAGTTAGTGTTGCCAATTCGTTGAGTCACGACCACGAACAGACGATACGTTGTCACACTAGACTGTTCGACGCACCGATCTTTTAAGTTTGTAGGCTATTCAGTCATAAGTGTTGTTAGTTTTGTTTATTGCTTTAATTTTCCTTGAAAATGCCTCAAAGAAAAAAAACTAACCTTTCGCTGCGTAGCCGAAATGCGAAAAGGATGAGACTTTGTAGGTCTCAGGAATCGGAAGAAGATCGTGAAGCACGGTTATCTGCTAACCGAGAGCACATCGCTCTTTCACGTGAATCGGAAACGTTCACCGAAAGGGAGTCACGTTTAAGTTCACAAAGAACACGGACCGCGACTTTGCGGTCTCAAGAGAGTATCCAGGAACGCGAAGACCGGCTGTCTGCTGATCGGGAGCGCCACTCTCTCTCACGTGAGTCAGAGACATTCACAGAAAGGGAGTCGCGCTTAAGTTCGCAAAGAACTCGGACCGCGACTTTGCGTTCTCAAGAGAATATCCAGGAACGCGAAGTTCGGCTGTCTGCTGATCGGGAGCGCCAGTCTCTCTCACGCGAGTCAGAGACTTTCACAGAAAGGGAGTCGCGCTTAAGTTCGCAAAGAACTCGGACCGCGACTTTGCGTTCTCAAGAGAATATCCAGGAACGCGAAGTTCGGCTGTCTGCTGATCGGGAGCGCCAGTCTCTCTCACGCGAGTCAGAGACTTTCACAGAAAGGGAGTCGCGCTTAAGTTCGCAAAGAACTCGGACCGCGACTTTGCGTTCTCAAGAGAGTATCGAGGAACGCCAAGCACGTCTGTCATCTGACCGAGAGCGACACGCTCTCTCGCGCGAGTCTGAATCTCTCTCCCAAAGAGAAGAACGATTACAAATAGCTAGACATAACTATGTAGGTGTACAAAGAAACAATGAAAGTTATCTTGCATCTGAAAGGGAAAGAATAGATGAACTAAGACGAGCAGAAACAGCAGAACAACGTCAATCTCGCCTAGAAATAGAACGAGCTCGATACCATATGAATAGAGAAACAAATAGCGGAGCTGATGAGTCCATGGAAAATGACGATGCAAATATTTTATTACCTTGGGACAATAGGGAAAAATCAGGGTTCACATATTCGTCTAGAATTAATTATGCTGGCTTTACTTTCGTGGGTGACATGAGAGAAATTTGTAATTTTTGTCATGCTTTGAAATGGAGGAAAGAGACAGATGGAATGTGCTGCTCAAATGGAAAAATTGTTCTTCCAAATTTCCAAGATCCACCACACTTACTTAAAAGTCTCCTGAATGGCGATCATCCCCAGTCGAACCGTTTTTTGGATAATATTCGTTTATATAACAGTGCTTTCCAAATGACTTCCTTTGGGGCAAAACAAATAACGGAAGGACCGTTCATGCCAACCTTCAAAGTACAAGGTCAAGTTTATCACCTTATTGGATCTTTGCTGCCAGAAAATGAACCCAAATTTCTCCAAATTTATTTTGTATCCGATTACACGCAACAGCTCAATGTTAGAAATCACAATTTTCCCCAGCTCAATGCTGAGCTTTTGGGTCAACTTCAAGAATTGCTGCATCACGTTTACCAGTACGTTCGTGAATTCAAAGCAGCATTGGAGTCAATTCCACAAGGCAGCAATGATTTCAAAATTGTTATAAGTGCCGATAGACGTCCTGTGGGTGAACACCGTGGAAGACACAATGCACCCGTCGCAGATGAAGTTGCAGTTGTTTTAGTCGACCAGGAGTGTGAGAGACGTGATATCGTGTTGCGTACACGCGACGATCGCCTTCAACGCATTTTGGAAACCCACCGAGCTTACGACGCCCTGCAATATCCACTAATTTATTGTCATGGTGAAGATGGGTACAATTTTGGGCTGTACCAAGTGAACCCTACTACGAGAGTCACTAATTATCAAAAAAAAAAATCTGCTCAACAATACTATTCCTACCTTTTACAAATAAGGCAAAACAGTTTCGTATATTTGCAACGATTTCGTGGTTTGTTCAGCCAATTTATTGTGGACATGTACGCAAAAATAGAAACTGAACGTTTAGTGTATATTCGCACTAACCAGCGACGGTTACGCGCTGAAGAATACGTGCACTTGCGGGACGCCATGCAATCAGATAATAACGTCGAAAACTTGGGTCGATTGGTTATTTTGCCATCCAGTTTCACAGGCGGTCCGCGGTATATGCACGAACGAACGCAAGATGCTTTTTGTTACGTCCGTAAATACGGCCGGCCGGACCTTTTTATAACATTTACAACAAATCCAAAGTGGACGGAGATTTGCCAGGCACTTCTCACAGGACAGGCGTCATACGACAGACATGACATTATTGCTAGGATTTTTCATTTAAAACTCAAAGTCTTGATTAATCTACTTACAAAGGAGAAAGTTTTCGGTTCAACTCTTTGTTTTATGTATAGCGTCGAGTGGCAAAAGCGTGGTTTACCCCACGCGCACATTCTTCTGTGGCTGGAAGAAAAAATTCGTCCCGATGCTATAGACAGTGTCATAAGTGCAGAATTTCCGGACTATAATGCAGATCCGATTTTGCATGACATAGTAAAAACACATATGGTTCACGGGCCATGTGGCCTCTTAAACAGGGAATCACCGTGCATGAAAGATGGTCAATGCTCAAAAAAATACCCCAGAGCACTGAAAGAACTAACTATGGCTGGGGAAAATGGGTATCCGCAATACCGGCGAAGATCACCGTCACAAGGTGGTTTCACAGCTACTGTCAGATTCCGTGGACAAGAAATAATTCTAAATAATAGTTGGGTGGTACCGTATTCTCCAGTTTTGTCAAACGCTTTTCAAGCACACATTAATGTTGAAATTTGTAATAGCGTCGAATCTATAAAATATATATGTAAATATGTTAATAAAGGTAGTGATCAAGCCATGATAGCACTAAGAAATAACAACCAATTTGATGAAGTGACAAGGTATCAATCTGGCCGATACATAAGCTCTTCGGAGGCAGTTTGGCGCATTTTGAGTTTCCCTATTCATGAAAGGTATCCGCCAGTCATCCATCTTGACGTGCACCTGGAAGGCGGGCAGCGAGTTTACTTTCAGCCAGAAAATGTGGCAGAAAGAATGAACAACCCAAGACAAACCACCTTGCTCGCATTCTTTCGCCTTTGCGAAAGAGACAATTTCGCTAAGTCTCTGTTGTACAATGAAGTGCCACATTATTATACTTATAACAAGCAGCAAGGTGTTTTTAATCGCAGGAGACGTGGAACTGCTGTAGAAGGCGAGTCCGGCATTTTTAAAGAACACGTGATTGGAAGAGTATACACGGTGCACCCAAATAATGCAGAGTGTTATTATTTACGCCTTCTTCTTCACACAGTGCGAGGACCTACTTCTTTTGCTGAGCTCCGCAAAGTGGACGATATAGAATATCCCACATTTCAAGCTGCTTGCCGCGCACGGCATTTATTAGATGGCGATCAGCATTGGGATGATGCTTTAGCCGAAGCATGCGTCAGTGATAGTCCACATCGTTTGCGCCATTTATTTGCCATTTTGTTGACATTTTGTGGCCTATCGGACGCTGGGCAGTTGTGGCAAAAATATAAAGACGCGTTTGCCGAAGATTTTTTGAGACAGCAAAATATAAATAGTGAAACTTCTGACCAAGTACGTGAAAGCTGCCATAATAGGGCTTTGCTGGCTATACAAGATATAGTTACAAGTATAGGAGGGAACCCCCTCAGTCAATACGGCTTGCCGACACCGACAGTTGGTGGGGAACGAATTAATAGGGAGTATACATCTGAAATAAATTACAACCCCGAAGAGTTAGCAGAAATATTGCGAAATGGCTGTTCAAATTTGACGACAGAACAACGTCAAATCTTTGATAGAGTATGCTGTAGTGTAGAACATTCATTAGGAGAAATGCTGTTTTTAGATGCACCTGGTGGAACAGGTAAAACTTTCCTCACTAAAGTTATCTTGGCTCAAATAAGGAGCCAAAACAAAATTGCCCTTGCCGTCGCTTCCTCAGGAATAGCTGCCACTTTATTACCAGGAGGAAAAACTGCACATACAACGTTTAAAATACCAATCGACTTGGACCGCACAGAAAACCCTGTTTGCAACGTGTCTCGCAATAGTGATAAAGCAAGGGTTTTACGCGATTGCGCCCTTATCGTTTGGGACGAGTGTACGATGGCAAATCGTAAAGCTGTGGAAGCTGTAGATAGAACGTTGCGAGATATAAGACAAAATGACCGACCGATGGGAGGCTTAACGGTGCTATTCTGTGGAGACTTCAGGCAGACACTCCCTATAATACCCAGAGGAACGAGGGCCGATGAAATAGGTGCCTGTTTAAAGAGCTCTATTTTATGGCGTAGTGTCATATTAACTAATTTGAGCTTTAATATGCGAGCATATTTGGGAGGTGACGCAAACGCGCAGGTTTTCTCAAATTTACTACTTCAAAATTGGTAACGGCACATACCCGACTCAAGAAGGAGGTAAAGTAACTTTAGTCGAAAGCCTGTGTTCTTCTGTTGCCTCACAGCAGGAACTCATTTCCTCTGTATACGGAGATCCATCAGAGATCTCGAACCATGACGCTGCTTGGCTATGCCAACGAGCTATTTTGGCACCTCGCAACGACCAAGCAGCAGCAATAAATTCTCAAATATTGGTACATGTTTCTGGAGAAAGTAGGGAATATTTATCTATTAACACGGTTTTAGAAGAAGGAGATGCCACCCACTATCCAGTAGAGTTTTTAGACTCTCTAAATACACCAGGTCTTCCAGCACACAAAATTTATTTAAAAGTCGGAGTACCAATCATTCTACTCAGAAATTTAAGCCCACCAAAACTATGCAATGGAACTCGGTTGAGAGTAACAAATCTCCAACGAAATGTCATCGAAGCCGAAATCTTAACAGGTTGCGGCTCCGGTGATGTTGTTTTCATTCCCAGGATACCCATTATCCCCAATAATTTTCCGTTTACTTTCAAACGTGTGCAATTTCCTGTAAGCCTCTGTTACGCTATGACTATTAATAAAGCCCAAGGCCAGACGTTATCCGTTGCGGGTGTAGACCTTACTTTTGATTGTTTTTCACACGGCCAACTCTATGTTTCTCTATCACGTGTTAGCAACCCAAACAACCTTTTTGTATATGCTCCGGGTAATTCCACCGCTAACATAGTATATAGAGAAGCATTAACGTAATCAACTATACCAAAGTCAGGACTCTTATCTAAATCATCAAAAAGGTGATATACTCTTATCTAAACGACGTTGTTTTGTTCTCGACAACCACGCGAACGAAGTCGCGGGCACAGCTAGTTTATAATATTAGTAGGATTATTATTAAAAATGCAACAGCAAATATTAAATATTAAACGCCGCGGTACCTGACAGGTTAAACTTCATAAAAAGTTCAAGAGCCAGAAAAACTGGCACGTAAACCGGGGTTACTTTGAATCAGGGGGTTACTTTGATCAAAACTTCCTATTCACATAAAAATGCAAATTGCGTAAAATGGAACTATAATGGGTCATTTTTTTTTTTCGGATGACCACTCTGAAGAACTGTCACAATCATTTTTGCGGGTGCGCTGCTGATCTCACGTTGTTTTATATATAAAAAAGGTAAGTTTTCTGTTAATACCGATTTATACTAGAAAAAATGTGTTGTAAAACTTCATATGCAGCTTAATACGTGTATGTATCACGAACTTTTTTGATAGTTTCTGTTTAGTAGCCTATATTCGGGAATCCAAATAAAAAATATTTGTTGTTCTAACCTCAAAATTTTCGTAATGGCGTCGATTAAATTCCTGCGGGGTGTCATTGATAGGGTACATGGTGTGAGATTGATCAAATGATCAAAGTTACCCCAGTTATTAATACAAGAAATTGAATGATAGCTTTTGTTATTTTATTTTATTTTATTTGTTTACCAGGACAATGCCGCGAATATATAAAAAGAAACTGGGTACCCGTGAATACAGAAACTACTCTGAAGCGACGGTTAACGAGGCTTTAAGTCAAGTAGTTGACGGGAAGTTGTCCATCAGAGGTGCATCAGAACAGTATAATATACCTTATGGAACTATTTATAATAGATATAAAGGAATGCACATGAGAAAACCTGGCGCTCAGACAGTTTTCTCAGAATCTGAGGAAAAAGCTATCTTGAAATCAGCTGCAAAGTGTTCCGATTGGGGGTATCCTCTAACATTGCTGGATTTGAGATTTTTTGCAAAAGCTTTTCTAGATAAACAAGGGCGAGTGGTCACCAAATTCGAAAACAATCTTCCTGGAGTTGAGTGGGCATATTCCCTTTTACGTCGCCATAAAGACGAATACTCTCAAAGGGTATCAACAAATATTAAAAAAGCAAGGGCAAAAGTATCTCATGATAGTATAAATAAATACTTTGACAACCTTACACCAGTTATTAAAGATTTGCCGCCGTCCAATATATTTAATTATGACGAGACGAACATGAGCGACGACCCTGGAAAAAAACAAGGCATTTACAGGCGTGGGGTCAAATATCCAGAGAAGATTATGAATTTTTCCAAAAGTGCCACTACAGTGATGATGTGTGGGTCTGCAGACGGTGTCCTCTTACCACCTTATGTGATCTACAAAAGTGTTCATCTTTATGACACATGGAAAGAAGGGGGACCACAGGGTGCACCGTGTTGTCAGAAGACCTGCTGTTCCAGTGGATCTCGATTTAACAGAACCAATAGTGGCTGGATTGATAGCATAACCTTCCGTGATTGGTTTAGGACCTCTTTCTTGCCGCATGCTAAAGCATTACCAGGTAGAAAAGTTTTGATTGGGGACAACCTGTCCTCACACATAGATGTTGATGTCCTCAATGAATGTGAACAGAATAACATTGATTTTGTCTGTCTGGTTCCAAATTCTACACATCTGTGCCAGCCATTAGATGTGGCATTCTTTAGGCCATTGAAAGGCGCTTGGAGACACGTGTTAACTAACTGGAAACTACAAAATCCTCGATTGTCGACTGTTCCAAAAGATACTTTTCCTCGCTTGCTCCAAAAGGCACTAGAAAAGATAGACTTAGTCCAAGCTAAACCCAACTCACCTTTTGCGAATGTCACACAAGGAGTAAAAAGAAATTTACTGAGCGCCTTTAAAGGCACTGGCATATTTCCTTTATCGAGAGATCAAGTGCTGAAAAGACTGCCTGTTGTAGAAAATGGCGACCCTACTAATGAAGCTGAAAGCTGTTTGACCAACTATCTCAAAGAACAGCGATATGGTAGTCAGTCAGCTGCTCCGAGAAGAAGAACACGGTTAAATGTGGAACCAGGCGCTAGCGTGTCAACTGCTGAGGTTAACCCAGACACGGAAGATGCCAATGACATAGAACCTTCTGATATGGATCAAGGAAACTTGCCCATCGCCACATTTAATGTAGACGAGGCAATCCCTGTAGAGGAGAGCAGTGGGTCTGAAAATCCAGTTTCCGAGGAGCATGAGGAATTAGAAATAGGGAGATTTATCTTGGCGAAATTTTACTCACGTCGAGGAAAGAAAATTTACAAATATGTTTGCCGCATTATCAGCCTAGACCCCTTAGTAGCCGAAGGATTTAAATCGATGGGAAATAAAAAAGATTTTAGACTGGTACGCGATGACATATCAGAAATAGAGGAGACTGATATTTTAAGCTATCTGCCGAAGCCCAAACATTTTTTCGATAAAAATAATATTGAATGCGTTCAATTTAATTTTGATATTAATATTTTTGAACTTCCTTAGATTATTTACATCATGTCAATGGCGTTAATGCTATTTTATATCGATCTATTTTTATGATTAAAAAGTGCCATTGTTGATTGATCTCATTTTGCCAATATATAAATAATTAATAAGGTAGCTGTAAGCTTGAAAAGAACATATCTTAGTATTTCTGTATAAGACTGCTTTTTGAGTATTTTAATGTTGATTTTTATTTGTCAAATAACTGTCTTACTTAATTAAAACGTGTAGACTGTTCGATTTTGTGTATTTTATTTGAACAATGTTACCCCAAGGAATAAAAACGGGAATAACTTTTTTTCCTGCTGACCGATTTTTTTTTTGTTTTTTGTTTTTTAATAGTTATTGGGGTTACTTTCAGATTCCATATTAAAAAAGAGAGGTATCAATTTAACCCCAAAATCATTTTGTCTTTGATCACGCTGTTTTTATTTTTTTTTCCTGAAAATATACTCATTTTTTATTTATTTTTTTACTTTTCTAGAGAGAACTATAAAAACCGATTACTAGGTTTTTTTTAAATATTTTATAGAACCACAGATTCAAAAGTTACAGAGAGGTAAAGTTCAAAATTGATCAAAGTAACCCCGGTTTACGGCACCCAACTTAGAAGATCCATCTGCAACTAATATAATGCAATATTGTGTGTCTTGTGCTGCCATCTGGCGGCCATTGGCGAGCTCACAAGTTAACTACACGAGTTGGAAGACGGCCAAATTAAATTAGATACTACACTAACACACGTTATTATAGAAAGGATGAAGTTTATGGAATAGAAACGTGTTGTTTTCTTCTTTCAAAGGGAATTAGGTAATTGACTTTTTTTTTTTGTGTATAGATGAAGGTTTTCTGCTGAACTTTCAGCATGTAGGCTGAGAAAAAAATTGTTTTGGCTGGATTCGAATCAATCTGCCCAGCTTTTTCCCAACTATCTTGAGGTCGGCTTCCAGTCTAACCAGATGCGTATATTTTATTATATTCTATACAGGCTGTAACGGAAAGGTGTGGTCATATTTTAAGAACTGCATCTGCCCATCAATATGAACAATTTTCTTTAAGAAAACCTGAGGAAATTCTAAATTTTTTTTTACTTCCCATACAAATATTGATCAGCTGATGATAACTTTGCATGGAAAGTCCAATTTTTTTAGTATTTTCTATTTTTTCATAGAGAAAGTTGTTCATTTTCTTGGGCAGAACCGGCTGTTCTTACTTTAGCCACGAGCTCCGAAAAGATTCGAATACTTATTCAAATATAGAAGAAATAAGTTGTAAATAACTGGAATAAATTTCTTATCTAGCACTATTACGCTTGTTATTTACTAAGTTCGATCTCAGTTAGGCACATCTGCTAATCCACATTTTGCTAGCGTAACTTCCAATTCGAAGAAAATACAGATTTTTTTAAATATAACAAGGTATTCAAAACACAATTGTGAAACTTTAAAAAAATCGTCACAGCTATTCATGAAATGCAAAACCACAAAGTCAATATTTTATGTTGCAACTCGCCACAAGCTTTTATATCGGTTCGTACGCTAAACAAAATTAAAAAAAAAAAAACTGTTTTTACAGAAAATACAACCGACTTCCAAAAAAGAAGCTATTTACACTAGAAAATTGCAAAATAAATTTAATTTCGGCAGTTGGTTAAAGTTATATTGCAATTTTTATTGTACGTTTTGGAAGTCGGTTGTATATTTTGTAAAAAAGTTTTTTTTATATTTTACTTGTTGTACCCCAGTACAAAAACTAAATAATAAAGTTATGCCCGACCGAAAGTTATACCCCAATAACATAGAATTTGAACATTGGAAACAACAACAACAACAGGTTACTTCTAGGCAAGCGTGCTCCATCTTCGACCGCATCATCGCTTAACATCAGGTGAGATAGTGGTCAAACGCGAGCCTATCAAACATAAAAAAAAAAAAAAACAAAAACGTCATCTGTGTACCTATACATATTTTTACAATTCAAAACAAGCCACTTTTGAAGCAGTCTGATGCAGTTGGTGGTAAACTAAAATGAATTCCACTTTTTTACACATCCCATTTTTAGGGTGCCGTAGTCGTAACAAGGACAAGGAACCCTTACAGTTTCGGTCTGCCCATCTGAGGCATAGCTAAGAGAATGTTCACTGGACATATGATTTGTCCTCACTGTGAGAGGGTATGGGCGTTAATCCACCACGCGGGCCCAGTGCGTGTTGGTGGATGTCACATGTCTTCGAATTTTTGGTTCTAGGACATGCCACTTTCTTCAAGATATTTTAAGGCAATGATGATGAAATAATTTACACTAACCCCTCGATTGTAAAATCTTTAAATCACCATACTCCAGTACAAAATTAACCTCTATGAAAAAAGTGATTTAAAACTGCCTAGACTAGAATGAAAAATGGCGGCTCAAAGGAAAGATTCGCATTTTTTTCTTATTCTTCACTAATTGTCAACGGACAAAAGATCTAATTGTTCTCGAGGGAGCAGAGATGAAAATTGTTTCGAACTCTGTGCAGATTTTTGTGTCAAGGAAAAAAATGCATCATTGAATAATGGCTTTGTTTTGTTTTTATTTAATTTTAATTAAAATTTAAATATATAATTTTCATATGTTAGTAGAAGGTTATCTCAGGAACAACTGAACCGATTACGATAATTTATTTTACTGATAGAAAGTTTCACTTTGGCTAAATGCTTAATTTTTACCCCAGAAAAAACGCGGTTCCTTTAGGATAAGCCAAGAAAGAAACAGGTACTTGCTTGATGAATTGTAAACTGACTTCCTTACCTACGTTTACTGACAAATGGATCGACTTTTGAAATAATTTTTTGGTTCGATTTCTTGATCAAAAACGGTGTTATTCGGATTTTCCATCTGATTTAGGTCTGGAATTGCCCAGTACTAGCTCGGAGTCTGGATGGTGGTGGACCTGATTGATGACAATATTGGCTCACCCCCTATTAAATAGAACTTAAACATAACTGGTGAAGTATGCAGGTACTAAGGTTACACGACATATCCCAAAGAATCATATCACATGGCTTGAAGAACATATGGTCGAAGGAGACGAAAGGTTCTGGAGTGGCAACCACGTAGCGAAAGACTTAGTGTTATGAGGCCCCCCATGAGGTGTACCGATGACCTGGTGAAGTGTGTAAAGGTCGCGGGAGATCATTGGATGCGAGGGCCACTCCCTCCACCTTCTCATGCCCGTACCAACATAAATGTTATATGGGCCGAATCGTGAGGCGGCCTATAGGAAAGAAAAGAAGAAAGGAAAAGAAAAAACATTTATTTGCCACAGTTATAGGCACACACAACAATAAATAAAAACTTAATCATTTATAAAGAAAAACAAAACTAGGAAACAAAAAAGAATAGAAGAAAAGTGTGCGCCCCACGGCTGCACCAAATAGGTCCAGTTCAGCATATACAAGCCAGAGCTTACCTGGTTGCTGGCTGTTGGCTGTACTTGGTCAGCTAGTGCCTGACGCTGGTTTTCATCTGGACCTGAGGATTGTGACAAGTCACGGACGTAAATCAGTTTTCTATGTAATAGTGTGTATGTATGGATAAATTGCATGTAATAAAGAAAGAATGTGTATTATATATGTAGCGTGAAATAGAAAAAAAATATATAAACAATAATTGTGATGTTTTAAAAAACAGAGTCAGAAGAAAATCCTGTTAGAAACAATATCTACTCAGGTGCACATTATATAGTACTAAGCACCCCTGGTAATTTTATTTTACCGTCCGCAGGCGCTTCTGTATACCTTACAAGTTATTAATTTGTGACCCATAAAGCAATCTCCCACAATTGGGCATGTGACAGCACAGCAATGATGCGACCTCGTTGCTGGGCAGTCCATTTTGATGTAACGCTGGTCATGGACCAGTCGATGTGGCATTACTTGGGGGGGCTTTTTTTACGCCAAGCAAAGTGTCTTTCGGTTGAAATGATGATAATGATGGCTTTACCTCTGCCTAACCATCTGTTATGTTTTTATGGTTCCGTACCCAAAGGGTCCAAACGGAGCCCTATTGCTGTCACTCACGTGTCCGTCTCTCGTTCCATCGTCTGTCACAAAATTTTGTTCCAATGAAATTTTTCGGCTTCCGGGTTCCGGGTCTGGGTGTCTTGTGTATGTGAATATACATGTTTGTGTACGCACCCGCGATACAGGAGTAATTCCTAGTTTGGGGCGTTGTTTTAAAAAAAGGCTAAAACTAAAGCTAAGCTGAAGTTAATCTGAAGCTAAGCTGAAGCTAAGCTAAAGCTAAGCTGAAGTTAATCTGAAGCTAAGCTGAAGCTAAGCTAAAGCTAAGCTAAAGCTAAGCTAAAGCAGAGCTAAAGCAGAGCTAAAGCAGAGCTAAAGCTGAGCTAAAGCTGAGCTACAGCTGAGCTACAGCTGAGCTAGAGCTGAGCTAGAGCTGAGCTAGAGCTGAGCTAGAGCTGAGCTAGAGCTGAGCTAGAGCTGAGCTAGAGCTGAGCTAGAGCTGAGCTAGAGCTGAGCTAGAGCTGAGCTAGAGCTGAGCTAGAGCTGAGCTAGAGCTGAGCTAGAGCTGAGCTAGAGCTGAGCTAGAGCTGAGCTAGAGCTGAGCTAGAGCTGAGCTAGAGCTGAGCTAGAGCTGAGCTAGAGCTGAGCTAGAGCTGAGCTAGAGCTGAGCTAGAGCTGAGCTAGAGCTGAGCTAGAGCTGAGCTAGAGCTGAGCTAGAGCTGAGCTAGAGCTGAGCTAGAGCTGAGCTAGAGCTGAGCTAGAGCTGAGCTAGAGCTGAGCTAGAGCTGAGCTAGAGCTGAGCTAGAGCTGAGCTAGAGCTGAGCTAGAGCTGAGCTAGAGCTGAGCTAGAGCTGAGCTAGAGCTGAGCTAGAGCTGAGCTAGAGCTGAGCTAGAGCTGAGCTAGAGCTGAGCTAGAGCTGAGCTAGAGCTGAGCTAGAGCTGAGCTAGAGCTGAGCTAGAGCTGAGCTAGAGCTGAGCTAGAGCTGAGCTAGAGCTGAGCTAGAGCTGAGCTAGAGCTGAGCTAGAGCTGAGCTAGAGCTGAGCTAGAGCTGAGCTAGAGCTGAGCTAGAGCTGAGCTAGAGCTGAGCTAGAGCTGAGCTAGAGCTGAGCTAGAGCTGAGCTAGAGCTGAGCTAGAGCTGAGCTAGAGCTGAGCTAGAGCTGAGCTAGAGCTGAGCTAGAGCTGAGCTAGAGCTGAGCTAGAGCTGAGCTAGAGCTGAGCTAGAGCTGAGCTAGAGCTGAGCTAGAGCTGAGCTAGAGCTGAGCTAGAGCTGAGCTAGAGCTGAGCTAGAGCTGAGCTAGAGCTGAGCTAGAGCTGAGCTAGAGCTGAGCTAGAGCTGAGCTAGAGCTGAGCTAGAGCTGAGCTAGAGCTGAGCTAGAGCTGAGCTAGAGACTCGAGGTGGCATTGCACAAGTCCGAGGCCATGTGCTTTCATGGTTATCGAAACGAGCCACCGGCGGGTTCCCAGATCACGGTAGGAGGGGTTCGCATCGGCGTCGAGGGTACGATAAAGTACCTGGCACTCGTCCTCGACAGCCGGTGGAACTTCGTCGAGCATTTTCGACGTTTGGCTCCCGGATTAGACAGGGCCGGGGCCGCCTTGAAGCGGCTCCTACCCAATCTGAAGGGGCCAAACGCATCCTGCCGGAGGCTCTACGCGGGGATCGTGCGGTCCATGGCCCTCTACGGGGCACCGGTGTGGGCGCGTTAATTGAGGCAGCGATCAACGCGCCAGATGAACGCGTCCCAAAGGGCCATGGCGATCCGCATCATCCGGGGATACCGCACGGTCTCCCGTGAGGCTGCGAGCCTCCTTGCCGGACTGTCACCGTGGGATCCGGAGGCAAAAATCCTCGCGCACCTCTATGAGTGGCGCGAGGAGGCAAAACGCCGGGGCGAAACTTCGCTGCCGCGACAACTCGCGGCTCGGCGGACAGAGCTCCGGCAGGATCTCATGGTGACATGGAGAGAGCGACTGTCGCAACCCAGCGCAGGGCACGCCACCATCGAGGCGGTAGTGCCCCTCTTTGAGGAGTGGCTGGAGAGGCGCCATGGCGCCCTCACCTTCCGCCTGACGCAGGTCCTCACCGGACATGGCTGTTTCGGGAGGTACCTGTGTCGGATCAAGGCGGAGGTGACCCCTGCGTGTTTCCACTGCGAAGATCGCCCAGAGGACACGGTGGAGCATACGGTGGAGGTTTGCCCCGCTTGGGCAGAACACCGCCGTGTCCTCGTGGATGCGATAGGCGGCAGCGACCTCTCGCGCCGTGCCCTGGTTCAGGCCATGGTACGGAGCGAGAGGGAGTGGGGAGCCGTCTCCTCCTTCTGCGAAGCAGTAATGCTAGCGAAGAGGGAGGCGGCACACGTTAGGGAGACTCAACAGAGGCAGAGTCGCCCTAGCGACCTCAGCACGACGCCAGGGAGACGCCAGGGGCTGCGAGACGATCTCCGGCCACCGTAGACCCGGGCCTGCGGACGGCGAGTAGTGGGTAACTCGCCGTCCGATCAGCACCAGGCCCGAGAGTCGACGGCGCGTAGTGTTCCACGCGCGCCTCAAAGAGTTGTCAGCAAAGGACGGGGCCTGCCACGGCCAATGCCTGCCCGGGGGTTGAGGATAAATTCGAAAGAGTTACCTCGCCCCCGGGCACGTAGGGCAGGGAGGAACAGGGGTGGGTTTTAGTCAGTAAGAGTCTGACACGCCCTTCCGCTCCACCCTAGAGCGGAAGAAGTCATAAGATGATTTCCTACCCCCCAAAAAAAAAAAACCTACTCTACCTAACCTACCCTATGAACCTATGAACTTGAAATTTGGTGATAACGTTTAATAATACTTATGTTTTACTATATTACAAATACATAATAATATATTGATTTCTCTCATATGGTACGGAACCCTAAATGTGCGAACTCCGACACTCACTTGGCCGGTTTTTCTAAATGATGAGTCCTTTTCCCGATTTCCCAAGTACGAGAGAGTTTGTGGTATGTTTATAGTCCACTAGACATCAAATAAAATGCTTAAAGCAATTGAAGGTGTTAAATTCAGCAGTTTTTAGCACTCACTTTGTGCCAAAGGAATATTTTACTGAGAAAAACGACATACTTTCGCCTGACATTTGTGCAATGCACACCTAATGTTTTGAGTTTTTAGAGCTGATTTTTTTGCATAAAATAAATGAGAATTGCATTAGTTGGCACAGCAAAAATTATACTGTGCTTCTCGATCCAGCGAACTCTCGCGTACCCTCGCCAGATCATTGGTTCATCATATTGTTCTAAAAACACTTAATACAGTATTGTTTCCGTTGGTTCTCTTTTTTTAAATTCACTTTTCGAATTCAGGCTCAACTCAATTTTTGTGAAACAAGAACTACTACTACTTTTTTTTTAAATAATCTTCTTCTCTTCCCACGACAGTTCAACAAAACAAAATTTTCCACAGCATCGATACATTGAAAAGGTCAAAACGCTAGTACAGGTTATCTGCTTCAAAACTGTAGCACTGGCCGTAGCAGTGATATCGTAGCGCCGCCTACGCCGTAGCACCGTAGTAATCCTACCTGACAATATTAATTGCTATACGCCGAATGATATTCATAAAGCCCATATTGAACATGGCCCCGTTTATGGACCATTCTACAAAAATCACTCTATTTGAGAGCGATTTTTTATTAGCATTTTTAAAATTACTAAGTTGTTCAACTGTAGCTAGGTAAGATTTATAAAACAACCGACCAAGTGCGAGTCGGACTTGCACACAAATGGTTCCGTACCATTATCTTTAAAAACGACAAAAAATCACGTTTGTTGTATGGGAGCCCACTTAAATATTTGATTTATTCTGTTTTTAGTATGTGTTGTTAAAGTGGCAACAGAAATACATCATCTGTGAAAATTTCAACTGTCTAACTATTACGGTTCATGAAATACAGCCGGGTGACAGACGGACAGCGGAGTCTTAGTAATAGGGCCCCGTTTTACCCTTTAGGTACGGAACCCTAAAATGAGGAAAAAAAAACATTGAGGTTTATTCTACGTAGTTTCTCGTCTCATAATTTACATTCAGCTTTGCTTAAATTCAGACTAAAATATTTTATTCTATGACATTACTACGGGAACCTTGATGAATAATGTGACCCGGAATTCGGACGAAATTAACATAAAAAGCGAAATAAATTGAAACTAAAAATAAATCAGTCGTACATTGAAATTTGTGTTTTTCGAAATACCTAGTGAACTAATACCCGACTTAATTAAATAATCTGTTTATGTTATCTGTAGTACAAGATTTTTGTGAGTTCTGTTTCCTAAGAATGTCCCAAGTGAAGATTGAGAAGCGATTTGAAAGGAAAATTAAATACTTAGTATTACAAAACTTTGCTTTTTTTTGCTCTCGTGGTACCATAGAAACCGTGCATTTTTCGGATTAAAAAGAAACCTATGACACTCAACAATACTGTAGATTTCTGTCAGAGAAAGGATCAAAACGGATCATTACTTGTCTGAGAACCTCCAGGTTCTCAGTCTGGAAGTTCGAATCTAAGAATTTTACGTCTTTAAAATATATTTATTTATTTAGTTTAAACGGCTGTATATAACTGTGGGCCCCATCAGAAGGCTTAAAGTCACCCAAAGTGCATTGGAGAGGGCGATGTCCAAAGTTTCGTTGCGTTATCGAAGGCCTCCATCAAGGTGGACCGATGACCTGGTGAGGGTCGCGGGTAGCCGAAGGATTCGAGACGCAAAGGACTGGTCATTGTGGCGACACTTGGGAGAAGCCTATGTCTAGCAGTGGACGTCTTTCGGCTGAAATAATGATGATGTAACCGTTTTGCAAACATACCTACAGTTTTAAAACACTCGCTTAAAAAAGCTGAAAACGGTTTTATGGGGAAGACTATGACTATTGTAAACATTGCTAATGAGTGAAAATGAAAAAAACATCAGTAATATTATAATTGTGAAGACTTTCTGCATATAATTAAAAAGTTTAAACTTTATCATATTAAAAATCAAACCGTTGTGGTCGCCATGGAGTTTTAGAGTTAAAATATGCCTAATGTGCCAGTTATAGGCACCCATACCTTTCGATCCTGAACATTGTAATAAATTCTCCTTGGAAACTAAACATCTAAAAAAACAGATCATCATTCAGCCTTTTAATATCCCCACTGCTGGTCCTGTACACCAGCAGTGGGGAGGGACCTCTTCCCTGTGAGAGGGTACGAGCCGTAATCCACCACGCGGGCCCAATGTGGGTTGGTGGATATTACATGTCTTGGCGCTTTACTTTGTGTAAATTATTTCATCACCACTGCTCTCAAAACGGTGAAGGAAAACATCGTGAGGAAACCGGCATGTCCTAGAAACAAAGATTCGAAGACATGTGACATCCTCCAATCCGCGTTGGGCCCGCGTGGTGGATTACGGCCCACACCCTCTCCCAGAGAGGAGGCCTGTGCCCCATCAGTGGGGGCATTAAAAGGCTGATGATGAAGGTGCCTGCCTGGGTTTGAACTCTCGACCTACAACTTGTTAGTCGCGGCCATTATCACAACTGCTCTAACAGATAAAAAAACAGATACAAATAACGAATCTTTTAAGCTTATCACACAAACAGTGCAAAACTGACTTAGTAATCTCGCAAATTACTCTACTAACACATTAATCCCACGAACGTATCCTCCTCTTAGAACCCAATTTAAACGTCATTTCCCGTACAAACACCGCACTATTGATACAAACAATCAGTGGATAGGCTGTCGAGCGAGCCAATACGTACGGAAAAGTTGGTGCAGAAAGTCGGATTCATACGATGATCGAAAACAGCCGCACGCACACTTTGACGCGTACTATCGTATCTTCGTGTTTCCGAATCAGCACGAATTGCGCGTCACAGGGTTATTGGCTTTGGGCATAGAAATGGACCACTTTCTTTAAGAAAGTAAAAAAAAATTCGAAAAAAAATGACCATCGTTTTAAACAGCTGAAGAAAAAAATTATTTTAAATTTGAGATGGATTTGCTCTTGACTCTAGTCTAGGTCACAGGTGACAGAGATGTCACCTCTGACCTAGACTAGAGTCAAGTGAGAGTCAACGATGGAGCGAGATTACCCAGAAGAAACCTGTTCACTCTAACTCTGAAGAGATTAGGTTTGTATGCGTTCGGAAACACAGACGCAGGCAGAGAGTTTCACTCCTTTGCTGTGCGCATTATAAAAGAAACGCTTAGTGCGAATTGATGGAATAGCAACAAGGTAGGGATGGTAACTTGTTGTAGGTCTAGATGTTCGATGGCAGAAGGGGGCCGGTGGGATGAGGTCGTGTAGTTCTTGGGCACACTCTCCGAAGTACATTCTGTAGAAGACCGACAAGCAGGCAACCTTGCGGCGATGAGCCAAGCTGTGAAGTTTGGCATCCACCAGTTTTACGTCACCAATGAGCTTCTTAGTTCTGCGTTAGACCGAGTCACGTGCAGCAAGTTGGTATTCAGCTGAGCCAACCCAAAGGTGGCTGCAATACTCCATGCAGGATCGGACATGTGCTTTGTAAAAACTGTCCAGGCGTGAAGTATCGCCTCACGCTATTTAGAATGCCCAGTTTTTTGGCAGCAGTTTGGGCTTTGTACTCAATGGTGGTGCCTAAGTTGGACTGGATGTCAACTCCATGCCTAGAAGCTCGAGCCGTCAGTTACAGGAACAGATGTACCTTGAAAAGTAGGAGTTTGGACAAAACGACTCCTTTTTGCGGTAAAAAGACACGCCTGTGTTTTAGTGGCATTAAAGGAGACCAGACCATCATCTGTCATCACCCCACTGGGAGACAAGGCTTAAGGTCGAATTTATCCGCTCTAACATTACTTTGTACGGAGAGTCCAATTATTTTTTTCGAAGTTAGCAATGACTTCCTTGAAGAAAATTGTTATTTCTATGGGCAAAAGCAGTTTTTAAAATATGACCACGCGTTATCGTTACACTCTGTATAAAGCCGGCCTTCTGAACCAATCTATTTGGCAATACAGAAATGACATCACGAAACGCGATGCTGCCGTAATGAGGTGCATGGTACTTAATTAATCTCATTAGCGATAAAATTGGGATGCTGACAGACTGATTGAATTATGTTGATACGGAATTTTAAAGCATATGGCTTTGATTTTATGTTTAGGTTCATTATTTTGACTGTGGATGGAGTCATTTGGAAATTAGATATGCTATTCAAAAAACGCGCCTTATGTTTTAATTACTTTCTTTAAATGTTTATCAATAAAGTCACAACTTATGAATAGTTTGGATGCAGAAAGTGAACGAAGGTATGTTATGCCCTTACGGTACCTACTTTTATATTCATAGTCATATCTTTATTTGCGTACCATAATGTCATTAAAGATGTTACAATAATGGCTTAAAGCTAAAACACAATTATGGACCCTGTAGGGCACAGCAAAACATAAAACTAATTAATATATATATATTATAACAAAGTCAATATGCTGATTAAATATTTACAATTTTGGAAATAAAATAGGTAGTCAAATGACTAATAATTAACATGTCTTACTTAAAATAAATCATAATAAATTGAGATCATTTTCCATACTAAATTTATTTAACTATCATGTCAATTTATATTATTTTCATTCAAATAAATATTCATTTAGTGTATAATATGCTTTTTCAAATAATATTTGCTTGAGTCGATTTATAAATGATATTTCACTAGTTTCATTCTTTACGACATTTTCAATGCCGGTTGTACCATTATGATACGTTAGTCTGGGACCATTTTCGACTTTACAGGAGCAAAGCTAAGCAAAACCTAGCCTTTGTCTATAAAACCAATTTCTAATTAACCTAGTAGAACAGAGGGCAATAAACCAACATAGATCATCCTTGTGTTTCCAGCACAAGATAATTACATTAATTTATGTACTTTTGGCTAATTAGCAAACTCCTCTGGGCGTGAAAGTCGGCGTAGCATGAAGCTCAATATTTGCCAATCACGCAATCAGGTTGCCGAATTACGATTGACGCTTAGCGTAGTGTAGTTTCAACCTAGTACATTTAATTAAAGTAAGTGACAATCATGTCCTAATTAAAACCTTACTAGCTTTTTCCCGCAACTTCGCTATCATGGCCCCAAGAATCTAAAATGTTTTTCGGGAGTAAAAGCCTTTCTGTCAGTGAAAAAATTTCCATTCATGATGATGATGAAGCCATCTAGCCGATAGCGGCCATAACGACCGCATTCTTTGGCTCCTCATGGTGGTTAACGGATATAATTTTCAGCTCTGTTATGCACCCTCATGATGCTGCGACTTGCATATCCAACTTTGGCCAAAAAACTCCGAGTACAGAGCGGACCAAGTCAAAACACCGTTGACGACATGATAAATAAAATATCTGCTAGTGATTAAGCTTTAAGGTCGTCGTGTTTTTGGTCTAATTTTGACCTCCTTTTATCTTCAAAGACCTGCACCTGCCGCTGCACACGTTGTCTCCGGCCGATTTTGTGCCTGTTTCTTCCAACTCTCGTCATCGTTCTCCCAGTATTAGTTCAGATATTAGCATTTAAGTGAATGTATTGTCAATTTTAGACTATGAAATCCAGATACAATGATGTTCTTTATTCCTTTAATGAATATTAATTCATGCTTTAAAACAAACGCCGTACTATTCTTGTTCAGACGGTCTGACACTACACATAATACCAGGCTTATGACTTTGATAATGTTTAAATAAGTTTCGCTGCAAAAAACTGAAGATTTTACTTGTACCACACCAACTGCAGACTTAAAATATAGTGAAATTACGAGGGAAAATGCAATGTAGAAGAGCCGGAGTCTTGGCGCTCTACAAACTGAGTTCACTGATGAAGTATTAAATGAATTCCGTCGGATCTGGGCTGCATCAACTTCTTTTCAAACATTATTTAATTCGTCCTTAGGTTGTGTTCGCACTTTCGGACGGAGTAAAATATGAAGTTCCGTCTGAAGTTAACTTTTGGAATGTACATTAAGATTTTTATTTTATTTTGAATTCCCTCTTTATTGAAATAAATATATTTATTCAATACGTTATGCACATACAAGTACCGAGGCGGACTGAATGCCTGGGTTTGTGGTTTTCTACTAGTCAATCTTTGGGTGGTACAGAGACAAATACTAGTAGGTGCCATATAGAAAATTAAACGTGATTAATGTTTATTCAAATACAAAGATATAAAATACAAATATGTATTCATATGAATAAAATACGAAATACTGCTATGACTTCAGACTGTGGTCTGAGTTTGTGTGATTTTTACAAAATATGCGGTAACAACGTCATCAACCTATTTCCAAAAATGGTGAGTTATGTGTGTACTTTAAAAAAAAACAATGTTTACTAACGTAAAGAACTACAATAAACATTCGCACTTTAATCTACAGATCATCATCATTCTCCTGCCCTTATCCCAATTGATTTGGGGTCGGCGGAACATGTCTTTTTCTTCCATACTTCTCTATTAGTCTTCCTGTAGCCCCCTTTTTACCCATATCCTCTTTTACACAGTCCAACTATCGTTTCTTTGGTCTTCCTATAGTCTTATAGCCATACACATAGATACACTTTCCTCACGACATTTTCTTCATTCCTCCGCATCACATGCCCATTCCGTGACAACCGATTTCCACACAACTTTTCAATCAGCGGTGCCACTTTCAGACTTCCTCTTATATACTCATTCCCAATTCTATCCTTGCCCATAGCACCACACATCGCTCTAAGCATTCTCCTCTCAGCGGCATGCAATTGCTAATTTAATCTACAGATGTAAGTGAATATCAATATTTCACATAGAACAACTGCCATTTGAAGTCCCAAGTCTCCCAACATAATAAATTATTATTGAGCACAAATGATTTAAAATTAAACTAATAAATCAAACTTTTAGATTTTTAAATTGCCTGCAACAATTTTATTTATGATAGCATTCTTATAAGAACTTAGATCGTCGCTTTAATGTGCTTTCTGGAAGTACAGACGGTCGATAGGTTACTCAACCACGGTTTCGGTTCGATTCAGTTTTCCAATTTTCATTGACTGTCTCGTTCGTCTAGAGGTCGGAAACGATTCTGCCTAGCTTGAAGTCCTGTCCTCGATTTCTGGTTTGGGAAAAGTCTTATATAGAAAAGAAAAAAAAAGTCTGAAGTACATGTCAACAATGACGTACATAACATTTGCAATTTGTTGACTGAGTGATACAAAAAGTAATTAACGTAGAATACAATAGAAATAAGTACCACAGCAACAACATTGACAACAAATCCAAAAAAAACTTTATTACAAAAAACAACCGACTTCCAAAAAAAAAATACACCATAATAACTTTAATTTCGGAAGTCGGTGTTTGTATTTTATTTCTTCGTTATTCGACACTGACTTCCGAAATTAAAGTTATTTTTTTAATTTATAGTGTATTTTTTTTCAGAATTCGGTTGTTGGTTTTGTAAAAAAAGGTTTTTGGATTGGCATGGATTTTACAAAACATAGTCGTAATTGGAGAACACTAAAACGTCATCTAGGTATACGTATTATTCGTTTTTGTTCAGTTTTTCAAAAACCGCAGAAGCAATTTCTATAAAATTTATATGGGACCACCTCGGGAGTATATTCCTTCGGATAAAAAAAGAATTTTGAAAATTTGTCCTCACTTGACAGAGAAAACATAAGAAAAAAAAAAAATACGCACAGTCGATCATAGAACCTTCTCCTTTTTCAAAGTACTAATAATTTATTATTAATAAATGTATCATGGTGTACAATAAAGAATATAATAAATAAATAAATAAACAATCAATAATCACTCAATCGATCACCACAATCAATTATCACATAACAATAAAACCTGATAACATTATAAATGCGAAAGTATGGACGGATGGATGGATCGATGTTTGTTAGTCAATCACAGCAGAACGGCTGAATGGATTTGGATAAAATTTGGCACAGAGATAGATTATAGTCTAGAATAGCACATCATTACATATTATCAAACAAATACCCCGCCGCGCTTGTCTGTCTGCTTGTTCGCGATAAATTACTCAAAAACTACGAAATGGATTCTCATACGGTTTTCACCAGCAGCCAGAGTGATTCATGAGGCAGTTCTAAGTGTATAATTTGTACCCATGCGAAAATGAGGCAGTAGCTTGAAGGCAATAATTTATAGTGGAGGAAGTAATTATTAATTAGATAAATTTACCATAAATCAAATTATTTGAATTTGATTTATGGTAAATTTATCTAATTAATAATTTAAATTTTGTTCACTGCCAAAATATGTTAGGTAAACCTCTACCTAACCCTTCGAAGAACACAGGTGTAATTTTCTTTGAGGTTAATTTTCTTAAATTAATTAACCTCTACCTATAAAGCAGCCATGTATGCACTGTCGAATATGAATCCGACAGTGCATACACGGCTTTACAAGTTGAGAGTCTACAAAGTATTTAAGGATCCGAAACTTCTCTCCGAAAATTCTTGCGTTTTCGACCACTGTTGGATGTTTATCTTTTTACTTAGTAACAGTGTTTATGTTTAAAATTATAGGGTTAGTTTGTTAGTTTCATTTTAATCCCCTGTTGATTGTGTTTTGCACGTACAATCAAATTACTGCGATTCAAACGGCACCTGTTTTGTATTTACATTGGGTTTTCAATTGTTTTTATTTTCAAATTGAATTGGCTGTTTCAATATTGCACAGTTAATTTAGATTTTAAAATTTTAATTTAAAAGAGAGTTACTTTTAAATTAAAATTTTAATTTAAAAGTAACTCTTCTTTTGATATTCATGAACCATGCATTTTAAATGGATTTATTTTCAGGGAATTATTTTTTTATTAGCGCGTCGAATGTTGATGCGAAACTTGCTACTGTCTGTTTCAGACTAAGAAGCACGTTTTAATCAAAGGACCACAAGACGTACGTCGAAGTGCCACCGGTTCATGGTAGACATCCCTTCCATACGCACAAAGCGTTTTGAGAAAACATTTATTGTGCGTACAGCTAGAGAGTGGAATTCCCTACCGGAGTCTGTGTTTCCTGATAGCTATAACCTAGGAGTCTTTAAGTCAAGAGTGAATAGGTTACTTCTAGGTAAGCGTGCTCCATCTTCGACCACATCATCGCTTGCCATCAGGTGAGATAGTGGTCAAACGCGAACCTATCAAACATAAAAAAAAAAAAATCAAAAGGTTCCAGAACCTGGTGATTATAATAAACTTTTTGACACATCACTTATTCTTAACCGACCTCAAAAAGGAGGAGGTTAGCAATTCGGATAATTATATTTTTTTTTTTATGTATGTTCGGGCATAACTTCGTCATATGCAAAATTAGTTTTTTTTTTAGAAAGGGGTCTATTCCGAAATGGTCCCATTTAAATTTCAAATATTATCTGATGATAACTTTCGGAGACAGACAACGGAGCTCTTCAAAAAATTACAGCAAATCAACCGCTATTGCTGCTATCGCATGAAATATTCATTGCTAACACGATTTAATGAGGAATTACAACTAAAAAGTGATAAAAACTTTAAAAAAAAAAATTACAACCGAATTCCATAAAAAAAAAATTTTTCAAAATAAATTTAATTTTGGAATTCGGTGTCAAAAACCAAAGAAA
Source organism: Polia nebulosa (assembly GCA_951329385.1). NCBI lineage: Eukaryota > Metazoa > Arthropoda > Insecta > Lepidoptera > Noctuidae > Polia > Polia nebulosa. The sequence goes on along the minus strand of OX589610.1, from coordinate 14,812,243 downwards.
CAAAACCAAAAACACTGACTTCCGAAATAAAGTTATTTTGCACATTTTTTGTTTTTTTTGGAAGTCGGTGTCTTTTTTTGTATAACATTTTAATTTATTAACCACAAACTCATCAATAAAGTAATTACTTACTCAAGTAACTAAGTACCAACATAAAATAACACACCCGAATAAGTCATTTTATCGCCTCACTAATAAAAAATACATCAATCCATTTTCTTACGGAACCATATTACAATAACATTTCTTATCTTCGTCTTACAATATAAATTGATTTCAGCGAGGCGTCTGTTTTCTTCAAAACTTTCCGGGATTGCTTTTCTTTCGAACTACCTTGCATGTTCGTTCGGAACTGCAGATTGTAGACATTAATTTAATGTTTCACTTTTATTAAAATAGTTTGATTTTGTGATATTTGCGCTCAGTGATTTGTAAGTTTAACTCAAACTTTATTACGTATATTAATAGCGTTTTCATCCATTAATGATCTAGAATGAATACTCTATTCAATTATAATTAGAGAAACTTTATGATTTTTTTTTTATTTTTAACCGACTTCGAAAAAGGAGGTTTTATGTTCGACTGTGTATATTTTTTTTTTTTATGTATGTCCACCGATTTCTCTGTCATTTGTGGACCAATTTTTAAAATTATTTTTTGATCCGAAAGAACTACTCTAACTACATACTCCCGAGGTGGTCCCATATAAATTTTATCGAAATTGCGTTAGCGCTTTTTTAACAACTGAACAAAAACGAAAAATACGTATACCTCGATGACGTTTTGGTTTTCTCCACTTACGAGTATTTTTTTTTATTGCCACTATCTCACCTGATGGTAAGCGATGATGTGGTCGAAGATGGAGCACGTTTGCTTGAGTATGTTTAAATTCCACGTTCCATGTTATTGGGGTTTTTAATTCAGTTTTTAATTTTTATTACAACTAAAAAGTGAAAAATAAAAAACTTGTTGACAAAAAAAAAACAACCAACTTCCAAAAAAGAAAATACACTAAAAATTTAAAAAAAAAAATAAAATCGGAAGTCAGTGTTAAATAACGAAGAAATAAAATACAAATACCGACATTCAAAATTGTTTTTTTTTTTAATTTTTAGTGTATTTTGGAAGTCGGTTATTTTTTTTATAAAAAAAATTTTTATATTCATTTTTAATTTATAGAAACATTTGTGTTTATTATATTTTAGACATATATTTTATTAATCAATTAAACCTGTCAGTTACCGGAGAAACAGACATAAGAGAAAATCGATTGTGTCTCGTCTCCCGCATGCCTCATAGTTAAAGTTCGCGAGTACATTCGTTAGAAGATGACAGTAGTATCGTCACGGCCTATCTTAACGGAGATTAGCCAAGTACCCAGGAGATTTTATAGTGCACAAGCGTGTGCGCCAACATGGGTGGACTTTCTGCTCCTTTACTCTTATAGTCCAACACGACGGGACGGCAATCCAACACGACCGGGGAGAGATCAGGCGAAGGGCCAACAACTTTACACGTTTTCCTAGGCGCTGAGGTTGTATCACCATCGGTTCAAAATCAACTGCAAAAAGACCCAAAATCATTTTGGAACTTTGTAAAGTCCAAAAGAGGTAGCCGAAGTCCACAAAGGATTTTAAAAGACGGGGAGGTTTTGTCTGGTGAGCAATGTGTGAAAGAGTTTGCGCAGTATTTTCACTCGGTTTATAGCGCTAGACAGCCCGAGTTAAATGTTGCCGCGGCAGTAGAAGGGGCGGGTGGTGAGAATGGAGCGGCGCGAATTCATCTGCAGGAATTGCAGTTGAAGGATGTACAAAGTGCGCTTGAACAACTTAAGCCGAAGAGGTCTACAGGGCCGGACGGTATTCCGCCTTACATATTCAGAGACTGTAGATCTGTGCTGGCTGAACCGTTGCTCCATATATTCAATAAGTGTCTGAAGGCAGCCGTGTTTCCAGAGAGATGGAAAACCACTCGTGTCGTCCCGGTACCGAAAGGACGTATAAGTAACGACAATATTAGTGGGTACGGACCGGTTGCAGTATTGTCTTCACCGGCGAAAGTGTTGGAGTGCGCTATTCATAACAGCATTTTTATGCAAGTGAGAACGCAACTCTCAGATGCACAGCACGGGTTTCGACCAATGAGGAGCACAACCAGTAACTTACTGAGTTACATGGCTCATGTGCTGCCGATTGTAGACAGTGGGGGGCAAGCTGACGCTGCTTACTTCGATTTCAAAAAAGCATTTGACCTAGTCGATAATGACGTGTTGCTCAAGAAGTTAGCAGCCGTTGGTTTCACTCCGCACCTACTTCATTTCTTCGCCAGTTACATGAGGAATAGGCAGCAATACGTAGAGTACGAGGGACACAAGTCAGAGCAGTACTTTACGTGGTCTGGTGTAAGCCAAGGGAGTAACCTCGGACCTTTGCAATTTATAATTATGGTAAACGATTTGCCGAAAGTCGTTAAGGATGCAAATTGTTTATTATTTGCAGACGATCTTAAGTTATCCATTGCAGTGAGGGGTGATGAGGACTGTGAACGCTTACAGAAGGACATAGATAGCGTAGTTACTTGGAGCAAGGAAAACCTTCTGCAATTCAACCCCCAAAAATGTGTCACCATCAGTTTCTCGCGTGCACGTAGTCCTATTGTACATAATTACAACGTTGATGGGATGCCGATGAACAGGGTTACAGAGGTTAGGGACTTAGGAGTTAGTCTTAGCGCGGAGCTGGCGTTTCGGGATCATATAGTCAAGTGCTGTAAAAAAGCCTACAGAAATTTAGGGTTTATCATGCGTACAGTTCGCGGTTTCACAAATATTGCTGCGTTTATCGCTTTATACAACACTTTGGTGAGAAGCCAATTAGAATGCAACGCAGTCATCTGGGCCCCACATGAGACTAAATATAGTCTCATGTTGGAGCGAATACAAAACAAATTTGTTAGATTTTTATATTTGTGGCTCTATGGAGTATACCCTTTTTACCCGCTTATGTATCCAACCTTGTTTATATTAGGCATGGTTGGATACAACGAGCTGAGAGTGAGGCGTGAGTTCGCACTTGTCTCATATTTATTTAAATTAATTAGAGGCAAGATACATAACGCCAACATATTAGAGTTAGTGTATTTGAGTGTGCCCGACAGATATGTGTGGCGGCGACGGCGGCCTCAACTGCTGGCTGTACCTCAAGGCCGCACTAATCTGTTGAAAGAGGCGCCCCTGACGCGGGCACTTCGCACTCTTAACCTTGTAGCAGAGGAAATTGACATTTTTAATTGTGCACGGAGTGAATTCACAAGGATAACATTGTATGTAATAAGTTTTAGAAAATAAGTTGTTAGTATTAAGTTGGCTTCACTATTGCATTGGGTTTTACCTGTAATAATAGTTGTGAGTGATTATAAAAAATTAAAAAAAACTTCCAAACTCCGAGCTGTTCCAGAGTAATTTCTAATGGAAATACCCAATAGTAATTTTTACCCGACCCAGGAATTGAACCCATGACCCCACCTCACTGGTCGAGATAGCGACCACGAGACCAACGAGGCTTACTTCTTAATAACATTAAAAATATGAAAGTCCATTTGTTTCGTTGTTCTGATGTTTGCTAACAATGATATTATTTATAAAAAACCGGCCAAGTGTAGTCGGACTCGCGCACAAAGGGTTCCGTACCAAATATTGGTATTTGTTGGTAAAGTAAACGTAATAATAAATATTATCACTAAATTTCAAGTTCATAAGTATATGGGAAGTTAAAACATTTTTCGTAACAAAATTATGTGACAGATGACGGACGGACAGATAGACGGACACGTGAGTGACAACAATAAGGCTCCGTTTTGACCCTTCGGGTACGAAACCCTAGAAACCAACAAAAACACGTTTCTAAAACAGACTCACGCACATACACACACGCACATACACATACCACACCACCACACATATATATATATATATACATCACACACACACACAACACACACATACATATCTTGTGTATAATATCATTGTTTGCTAATCAATCATGCCTCAGCGGCTGAACGGCTTTGAATAAACCTTGGAGCTCGGGGAGATAATGGTCTGGATTAGGACATAGTATTCTTTTGTACCGGCAGCACGTTCCCGGTGCAAAAATTAGTCCTATAATATAAAAAAATCTTTGTCAATCGTGCCTCTGCGGTTGAACGGATTTCACAATTACGTTCGACTTTCTCACAAGTGAATACGCTGGCAGAAAACTTGAAGCTACAGATGCCAAGCTTTTCCATCAATTTCTTCGAAAATTCATTTGCAGTTCAAGCAGTGTGGCTATGGAATGCACTGTCCGTGTCATTCATCACAAACTAGCCTAACCTTTTCCAAACTATCTTGGGGTCGGCTTCCAGACTAACCGGATGCAGCTGAATACCAGTATTTTACATGGAGCGACTGCCTATCTGACCTCCACAACCCAGTTACTGGGTAATACGATACCCCTTGGTAAGACTGGTTGTCAGACTTTCGGGCTTCTGACGACCCGTAACGACTGTCAAAGATCCACGATTGACAGCCGGGACCAACGGCTTAACGTGTTTTCCGAGGCACGGAGGAGTCTCGGTATGTAAAGATGGTCACCCTCCATGGACCAACCCCGGCAAGCGTAGCTTAACCTGATGGATCGACCCGTGCGGACCGTACTATCTTATAAAAATATGGTCAAGGATGGATCTCCTTGATCCTTCAGTGTCATTAAGCTTAGGTACATAATTATGTATTTCTCTGCTTCCAATATGAACATAATATTTCATTGGTTATATTGTATTGTATACAGGGTGTAAGGGGAACGCTTTCGAAGCCAGAAAGTAGATTATATTCAACCTAAATGTTAACAGATACCAGTGATCTATAGCATTATTTCGGTGTCGCGTGGACGTGGGACTGTCGGCGAGCGCTCATGCACTTTTAACTTGAGGAATACGCGAGCGTCAGCTGATATTTTACGAATATTACATTGCATGCTAAAATTAAAAACAAAAAGAGTGTATTAAACTGCAAGTAATGGTTTCATTTAACGGTTCTCACAGCATAGTGTACGCAAAGTGCTAAAAAATTAGGTCTTTTTTTCAGATTTTTTGATGGTATCGTATCGAGAATCATTGGGCTTTATCACCTGTCTCCGTTTTCGAAACCGTTTTCCTTACATCCTGTATATGTAAATATTACACCGCGGTCTACCTAAGCGCCTACTTTTTTCGTCTCTGTAAAATCCTTCTAAAGGTTGTCTGCAAAAGATTACTTTTAGCGGTAAGACCGTCCATTGATTCACCTTATTAATTATAAGCTCCTACTGTAATTTGTAATGGTGTACAACAAAGAGTTCTATCTATTTGGCAAAAAGGAGGAGCTCGTGGCTAAATTAATAACAGCCGCACAGGTCGATCTATCAATTTAAGCTACACTGACCGGGGTTGGTCCATCTTTATATACTGAGACTCCTCCGTGTCTCGGAAAGTACGTTAAGCCGTTGGTCCCCGCTGCCAATCGTGGGACATTTGACAGTCGCGTCAGAAGCCCGAAAGTCTGACAACCTGTCTTACCAATGGGTATCGTATTACCTAGAAACTGGGTTGTGGAGGTCAGATAAGCAGTCGCTCCATGTAAAGTACTGGTATTCAGCTGCGTCCGGTTACTGGAAACCAACCTCAAGATAGTTGGGAAAAGGATATGCAGATTGCTGTCTATTTGGCAAAAACTTACTCTAAATAAATACACTAGCTCTTAGTAGTTGTGATGAACAAAGTGAGCTCATTGAGTAAACTCGAGGCCGCCTCATTAAACTTAGCTCAATATAGGTAGTTCATGCGCCCTAATTAATTTATTCTTTAGTTTAAAGCGCTACTATGCACTAAATTACTGATTAAATTGCTTTTACACGTAGTAGCTTTTATGTCGTGTTTGAAGTATTACTTTGGTAAAGCACTGCTGTCTCGTAGTTAAAATAATGATGTAAAAAAACCCCGGCCAAGTGGGTCTCGGACTTCGCACATTTAAGGTTCTGTACCAAATGAGGGAATTATCAAAGATACAATCTGATTTATCAATATATTGGTATTTGTTAGTAAAATAATTAAACGTAATAACAAACATTATCACCAAATTTCAAGTTCATAGGTCAATGGGAAGTTAAAAAAATCTTCAAAACAAAATTTTGTGACAGACGACGGACGGCCAGACAGACAGACGGACACGTGACTGACAACAATAGGGCTCCGTTTGGACCCTTCGGGTACGGGACACTAAAAATGAGTACGATACAGTGCGTTCACTTTTTACTTAAAAGTGATGTAACAAGCACTTACTCCAAAATATTGATGCGTTTTTTGATTTGGTAAAGTAAAAAAGTACGAGACAAATATTTTTTGATAATCAAACATACGGATTAATAGTTATTTATGATACTAGTGCGGTAAGTTGGTTTTTACAAACGAGTAGACGAATGTAAGCCCGAGACGTAGTCGAGGGCTTACCATAGTCACGAGTTTGTAAAGACCAATCCGCACGTGTGTCATACAACGTTTTTCAACACATTTGCGAGAAAACAGTACCTACTAGGCAATGAAACAAACTTTTGTTTTTGATATGAATCATCTATTGGCGCGGCTTGGCAGTAAAACCGACTCGAATGTCGTGACAAAAAACGGCATGACGCCGTCGTGCCCCCACTACGCCACCGCTCTCGACCCCTTCTCCCTTAAACATCTATGCGAAAAAAAAGAACACAACAACAACCAACAACAACAACATACAATCAACATCAACAAATAACAACAACAAACACAACAACCAACAAAAAACAACAACAAACAACAACCAACAACAACGCTACCAATAACAACAACAACCAAGAACAACCAGCAACAACAAACTACAACCAGCAACAACAACCAACAACATCACTACTAATAACAACAACAACAACCAACAACAACCGGCAACAACCGGCTACAACAAACTACAACCAGCAACAACAACACTAGCAGCAACAACAACCACCACAACTAACAACAACAACCACAACTAACAACAGCAACAACAACAAGAAACAAACAACAACAACAACACTACCAACTACAACCACAACCAACAACACCAACACTACTAACAGCAACAACCACCACAGCCATCAACTACACAAACAACAAACAACTACAACACAAAAAAAAGCACAACACACGAAATAGATGTTTCACAATTCTGCCGGGCGTCCCGTGACGGCCAATATTTTTTTTCTCGTAATGCGAAACTCCTTGGTGGAATTCTTATATATTTTATAAGGAAATAAAAAAAACCGTAAAGGATACGCACGCCGCTATACAACGGAGCGTGCGGTAAAATAGATACTTAGGTGCGAGTATCTATTTTACCACACGTTCCATTGTATGGTGCGTAATTTTGAACTTTCGAACAATGTATACAGGCTTCGTAAGTGCATTTTTTGAGCAAATGTGTTGAAAAAAGAATTATTATGTTAGAAGCAAGAATCACCGCTATTCTCAGCTCGGGCAACGTATTTTCAGGCTTTAACACCTGGAATTTTCCAGTAGCAGCCCTCAGTCTGGATTTGTGCCTGGTTTAAAACAATATAAATACTTTTCAACATGAAAACTCCTTGTTAACTAACACAGCTCAGGGAGTTATTAAAACTTAATAGCGTATTATTTCGCCCACGTATGTAAGTACCTAAATACGGTTTTACAGTACGTGACAAATTGTAATACTTAGGCATTTAGTACTTACGAGATGCTTTAGTCGGATCACCAAAATAATGTGATATTAAATTCTAGGGAACGATCTAAAGCTATGTATACAGGGTGTTACGGAAATGCGAGGCCATGTTTTAAATACTGCTTTCTTTTCTTCAAGAACGTCACAGAAAATGCCGAAGATTTTTTTTTTTACAGTTGGATAAATAGTTTAACAGATGGTGTAACCGTCCCAATAACCGACCAACTTGATCTTTTTGGTGATACGTTGACATCTACCCTCAATTTTGATCCCTTCATAGAGGCAAAGGCTCAAGTGGCTACCATAAAGTTGGGGATCCTCGCAAAGGTGAGACGGTACTTCACGCCGGAACATTTGCTTAAACTTTATAAAGCGCAAGTTCGATCGTGTATGGAGTACTGCTAGCATCTTTGGGACGGATCTGCCAGATACCAGCTTGATGCCCTTGAGACAATTGAGAAACGAGCCAAGGGGATCATCGGTAATTATAGGCTTGTCGAGTTGAAGCTCCAAAGTCTTGAGCATAGACGCCGAGTTGCTAGCCTGTCGGTTTTCTATCGGTTACATTTTGGGAAGTGTGCGCTAGAACTGCATAATTTGATTCCGCCAAGCCCGTTCCGTCATCGGACCACAAGACGTACGGCGATGTGCCACCGGTAGATAGTGAAAATCACGTCAACACGGACAAAACGTTTCGAGAACACATTCATTGTGCGTACAGCTAGGGAGTGGAATTTCCTGCCGGAGTCTGTGTTTCCTGATAGCTACAACCTGGGAGTCTTTAAGTCAAGAGTGAATAGGTCACTTCTACGCAAGCGTGCTCTATCTTTGACCATATCATCGCTTACGATCAGGTGAGATAATGGTCAAACAGAGATAGTGGTTTTTATTGTTGATAGGCACCCGCCTATCAACAATAAAAAAATAAAAAAGAAACAGTTGATAGGCATGCGTTTGACCACTATCTCACCTGATGGTAAGCGATGATGAAGCAAAACTCATCATCTGCCTAGCCTTTTCCCAACTATCTTGGGGTCGGCTTCCAGTCCAACCGGATGCAGCTGAATACTAGTATTTTACTTAGAGCAACTGCCTATCTGACCTCCACAACCTAGTTACTGGGTAATACGATACTTCTTGGTAAGACTGGATGTCAGACTTTCGGGCTTCTGACGACCCGTAACGACTGTCAAAGATCGGAGGAGTCTCGGTATGTAAAGATGGTCACCCATCCACGGACCTACCCCGGACCAATTTTCCTTCTACAGGATGTAATGGAAAGGTGTGGTTATTTATTTTAAGAACTGCATCTGCCTATCGATATGAACAACTTTCTTCAAAGAGACCTGAGGAAATTCTTATTTTTTACCTACAATATTATACATACAGATATTGATCAGTTGATGATAACTTTGTATGGAAAGTTGAATTTTTTAAATTTTTTTCTTAGAGAAAGTGGTTCATTGCTATGGGCAGAAAAGGTTCTTAAAATATGACCACACCTTTCCGTTACACCCTGTATAGGTACTAGCTTTAATGTACGGGAAGCCTAATTTTTTTATGGAATTACGAATGGCTTCCTTGAAGAAACTTGTTGTTTTCCATGGGCAGAAGCAGTCATCTTCCTGCCCTTATCCCATGTTACTTGGGTTCTGGCAGCTGTCACGCTAACACTAACTCCCTTTTCTTTCATACCACTCCTCATCAATTCTCTACCGGAGTCTGTGTTTCCTGTAAGATACAACCTGGGAGTCTTTAAGTCAAGAGTGAATAGGTTACTTCTAGGCAAGCGTGCTCCATCTTCGACCACATCATCGCTTACCATCAGGTGAGATAGTGGTCATACGCGAGCCTATCAAACATAAAAAAAAACATCTTTTCTTTGGCCTCCCTCTCCCTCTCCATCCATCCACATTTATATTCATAACTTTTTTAGTTACATGTGTTTTATCCCTTTTTCGGACATATTATGCGCTCACCTAGGCATAGTCTGAAAAGGCTCATATTACTGGACAAGGTGGAAGGAAAACGCGCTCAAGGCCACCGGAAAGGCAGTCTGACACGATAAAGAAGGCTATTGGAGGTAGCATATACCGAGCGGTCCACATTGCAGAAGACCGCAAAACTTGGAGCCGCGTCGTATGTGGTCGTGGTCCTCAGCAGTGAGGAAACGACGAAGAAGAAGTTTCAGCCCTCCTCTTCACATGACCATACGCATAGGTAAGCAGTTTCCTTTCAACTTTTCTGTGACTGGCGCCACTTTTAATTATGGGCAGAAGCAGTGCCCATCTAAAATATGCTAATGCATACTCGATCTGTTACACCCTGTATACAATACATGTAGACATAATGATATAATAATAATGTAGGGAAACCACGTGTAACGATTCTAACATACTCATTACCTTTCCTGTCATCTATGGTCGACAGTTGTGAGAAGGTAGGTATTACGCAGCTAACTGTACAGACCCGCGATAAAATGTGTGTCGTCAATTCATCATTGTTATTGCGCAAAAAAAGGATGATGGTATGTTTTAGATAAGTACCTAAGAGAAGTTTTTGGCGGGATTTTTTGGAGTGAAGGTCAGCTGTTTTAATTATTCGCTAAATTGATTCCTTGTGGATATTTAGATGTAAAATTGGTGTAGTGTTTTTAGTATACGTCTTTTTCGTTTTTGTTCGGTTTCTCAAAAAGCGCTGAAGCAATTTCGATAAATTTTATATGGGACCACCTCCGGAGTATAATCTTTCGGATAAAAAAGAATTTTGAAAATCAGTTCGCAACTGACGGAGAAATCGGCGAATATAAATAAAAAAAAACATACATACAGTCGAACATAGGACCTCCTCCTTTTCTTAAAGTCGGTTAAAAACATAAAAAAACATAAATGATAATTTTTATTATGTTGTTTATTTATAGTTTATCTTGTGTGTACATAAATTGTTAAATAAATAAATAAAAAAATTGCAACTGTTATTTAACAAATACTTGTTAACGATCTATCTATGAGTCTCTCCTGAATTACTAATTGATTTCCTTATTCTAATTCTAAGGAAACTTATACTACAAATTTTGCGGACTTTAGGCACGCCATAAACAAATAAAAGTGATATTTTAATATTAAAACATTCTGGTTGTTCGTAGGCAATTCAGCAAACCGTATGTGTTGCCCATTACGTATTTAACAGCACATTATGTCATTAAAATGAATATAAAGTTAAATTACTAAATGGACGCGGAGTACTTTGTAAATATTAAATGTGTGAGCGTGCATGTGTAATGATGGAAGTTTTGAATTATAACAGTGACGTGTTTTGACTAATATTGTTAAGTTTTGCAGTTGCAAGTTCTGAGGCATTGCTTTTACATGAAACTTAACTATGTGGTATGATAGTACAGGTATCTACAAACATGAAGTGCAAAAAATAAAAATAAAATGAGGGAATTGTCAAAGAACAAATCTGATTCATCAATATTTTGGTATTTGTAAGTAAAATATTCATAATAATAAAAATTATCACCAAAAAAGTAAAAAAATAGGAAGTTAAAAAATTCTTCGGAACTAAATTTTGTGCCAGAAGTCGGACAGACAGACAGACAGACGGGCAGACGGACACGTGAGTGACAGCTCCGTTTGGACTCTTCAGGTACGGAACCCTAAAAAAATAGATTCAGAATGCATCATTCATCATCATCATTTCAGCCGAAAGACGTCTACTGCTGGACATATGCCTCCCCCAAGTGTTCCCGTGAAACTCACCAGGTTTTCAGTCCACCTTGTCCCACCAAACCGTCCAACGCTGTGTCTTCCGGTACAGCGGTGATGGTGACGGTTATGATCTTCTTCGAATCAGATTATGATACAAAAAAAAATAATATTAGGTATATAAAAACAATCAATATAAATCAGCCTAACCTTTTCCCAACTATCTTGAGGTCGGCTTTTAGTCTAACCGGATGCAGCTGAATACCAGTATTTTACATGGAGTGACTGCCTATCTGATTTCCACTACCCAGTTACTGCGTAATACGATGCCCCTTGGTAAGGCTGGTTGTCAGACTTTCGGGCTTCTGATGACCTGTAACGACTGTCAAAGGTCCACGATTGACAGCCGGGACCAACGGCTTAACGTGCTTTCCGAGGCACGAAGGCGTCTGGATTTGTAAAGATGGTCACCCATCCACGGACCAAACCCGGCAAGCATAGCTTAACCTGATGGATCGACCCGTGTGGCTGTTATTACTTTAGCCACGAGCTCCTCTAATAAATAAATTAGAACAATCAAATTATAAATATAAATCCCGTGCAAAAAGTATTTTTTAGGTGTTCAAAAAAGTAAACATTCATGTTGGGATAAATGAAAGAACCCGTTCTATAAAAATGTTATGTGATTCATCCAAGCCTGGTGACATCTAAAAGCATGTTCGGCTTGGATGAATAAAGTAATGGTTCAATTTAATTTGCACTCATTTTATAGAGGAATTCAACAAAGCTGCATAAATAAATAAATAAAGCTGATTTTTAACCGACTTCGAAAAAGGAGGAGGTTATCAATTCGGATGTTTGTATTTTTTTTTTTTTTTTTTTTTTTTTATGTATGTTCGGGCATAACTCCGTCATGTATTGACGGATTTGCAAAATTCTTTTTTTGTTCGAAAGGGGTTTATTCCGAAATGGTCCCATTTAAATTTCAAAAAGATCTGATGATTGGTTTCGGAGACAGACAACGGAACTCTTCAAAAATTGACAGCAAATCAACCGCGATTGCTGCTGTCGTATGTCTATGAATTGTTAACACAGTTTAATGGGGAACCACAACTAAAAAGTGAAAAATAAAAAACTTTTTTACAAAAAAATAGAACCGACTTCCAAAAAAAGTGCAAAATAACTCTAATTTCGGAAGTCGGTGTCAAAAAACGAAGATACAAAACAGGAACACCGACTTCCGAAATTAAAGTTATTTTGCACTTTTTTTGGAAGTCGGTTCTATTTTTTTTTTAAATAATGAACAAGCTATAATTTTAATAGTCTCTGGTAGTCATAAAACGTTTAAAGCCCGGGATAAGCTCTAAAGAATTCCCAACGCGTTTAACAAATAAAATTAAAGACACAAATACCACTCTTAGTAAGATAAAAATTCGATAAATTCTGCGAGCGCATTCATAGTAAATCTAAACAAGTTGAAAGTTAATTAAAAGAAGTCATTAAATTTTCATTGCTAATTAAAGTTATAATGAAGAGAATGATATAAATTCCTTAGCGACAGTTTTTAGACTTGAAATGTGGAATTTTAATAAACAAAGAGGTGTACTTTACTAATGTTAAAAGAGGTGTTATGTCTTATTTTATACACATAACTAGGGAGTTAGGGAGTTAAATTCCATCCCGGAGTCGGTGTTTCCTGATAGCTACAACCTGGGAGTCTTTAAGTCAAGAATGAATAGGTTACTTCTAGGCAAGCGTGCTTCATCTTCGACCGCTTACAATCAGGTGCAATAGTGATCAAACGCGTGCCTATCAACAGTAAAAAAACCGGCCAAGTGCGTGTCAGACTTCGTACATCTAGGGTTCCGTATGTATTTTTGACTATTTTAATGGTTTTGGGTTTACAAGATGCTTATACTCTGAAAATTTGAAGACTATAGCTCCAACCGTTTGGCTGTCAAACCTCTGTGACAAACGACGGACAGACAGGCAGACGGACAGACGGGCAGACGGCCAGACGGACACGCGAGTGACATCAATAGGGCTCCGTTTAGACCCTTCGGGTACGGAGTCCAAAAAAAAAAAATATGACTGTACTTGATTCCACTATAAAAAACATTCTAACATTTGAATTCTTTTGAAACAATATTTATCGTCATTATAATTTTATTTGATATCTTAAATGCGTAGGTTAATTTGTAGAATTCTACTTCCTACTAATATTATATATGCGAATTTGTATGGATGGCTGGATGGATGTTTGTAACTCAATCACGCCAGAACGGCTTAACAGATCTGGATGACATTGGTACAGAGGATCCTCTGACCAAACGGGTATTGCATCTGATCCGGGCAGCTGTCCGATGGTTGATTTTGGCCTATTGTATATGTTCAAATCGCGCGGAGTACTATGCTTGCACGATGTAGGATTTGTTAGTCTTTTAGTTCGTTTGTGGCGTCATAGATATCACTACACCTAATTTCACGCGCCTTCACCCGTGTGAAATTAGGTGTAGCGACATCTGTCGTATCGCGTTCCAAACTTAGTAAACGTAGTGTAATAAAGTACGAATCACGTTGTAAAAATATATACCGGCCTAGGCTTATTGACAGATACTAGAAAGCTTCTGTGAAAACCTCCAGATAATACCTAATGGTCACCATCATCTGCCTGCCCATATCCCATGTTACTTGGGGTCGGCGCAAAATGTGGGTAGTAAAGTGCTGACTAATCATTTAAAGGGGTTTCGGTCTCATAAACAACTGGATTTCATGGATGAAACGTACCTATCCTATCTTGAATTTAGAATCCGCTATCCAGTGTTATAAATCAAGAGGCAAGTTTTAGAAATATGTTTGTAAGAGTAAAATACCAACTCTCTCCTCTTACGTAGCGTCAAGTACAAATAAGGGCCACTCTCTTAAGAGGGAACAGGGGCTGCGATTCTCAATACAAATTTATTCCCCTTTTTACTTCCTGAATTATGCCTCTAAAGTAATCATTTCCTTTTTTTCAGCAACTAATAGGAAAAGAAAGTATGAGCCTCCAAAAATTACATAAAATGGCTCATTTTTACCGTCGTGATTAGAAGAATACCAGACAAATTCGAAAAGTTACTAACTTAAAACATTTAATAGGAACCTAGATATACTCTTTCTTAAAATGTTTGTGCCAAAAATAATTGATTCGGCTCAGTTTTCAAGTAGAAAAGGGGAATTCAAAATGTCGATCTCGTCAAAAAATTTGTGATAAAATCGGTCTGAGGTGCAGTTGTCCCATTCGCACTCTATGGAAGCAGGCTTGAGGCAGCACGATGGCAAAAGTTTCTTCAAATACCTATTTGTCAAATTCCTCGCAGGCCCTGTTCCCTCTTAAGAAGCTAACTATTTACGTAGCATCATTCTCCTGCCCTAATCCAAATTTATTTGGGGTCGGTGCAGCATGTATTTTCTTCTATACTCTTCTATTAGTCGTAATCTCTCTAGTCGCCCCCTTTTTGACCATATCCTTTTTCACACAGTCCATCCATCGTTTCTTTGGCCTTTCTCTACTCTTATAGCCGTCCACATTCATTCACAAGACTTTCCTCATGACATTTTCCTCATTCCTCCGCATCACATGCCCATACCACGACAACCGATTTCCACACTTTTCAGTCACCGGTGCCGCTTTCAGACTTCCTCTTGTATACTCATTCCTATTCTATCCATGCGTGTAACACTACACATCGCTCTTAGCATTCTCATTTCAGATGCATGTAATTGCTCTTCATTCATCCCTTTTGTGGCCCAACATTCTAAACCATACAAGATAGCAGGTGTGACCATTGCTTTTTTTTTAATTTTCCCCTTAAGTTTAAAGGGAATGCGGAAGTCACAGATAGTCCCGGTGACCTGCCGCCATTTCATCCATCCGGTGTTAACCAACTAACTGCTTTCGTATCTTTCATATAAAGGCCGCCACACAAGATTAAGATATCTAAGATAGTGAGCAAAGGTTTATGTGGGAGAACCGTATTGAGAACAGTGGTGATGAAATAATTTACACAGAGTAAAACTGCCTGCCTGGGTTTGAACTCACGACCTACAACTTGTAAGTTGCGGCCAATACCACTGGGCCACCACTGCTCCTAAAGTTTCATATTGTATTATCGTATCTTAACCGTGTGTGATATAATGTGGTAGGATATCATACACCATGTGTCGGGCCTTAAACCATACAATTTTAACAATCAAAAAGTAATAGAACCTACAGAACTCCTTACGAACCGGAAGAGGCATAAACAAAAAGTTTGGTCAAATGATGTATTTTGAAGAAGAGTTACAAAATAAAGTTTGTCTTTAGGGACCAATGAAAGTCGGGAAACAGTCGTATTTTGGTTATAACCGCTAACAAAACTTATTACAACTTCTGTTTGGATATTTATTTGATAGGCTATTAATCGGTTTGTGTTTATATATTATTTGATGGGTTTAATGGCAAAATCAATCGTGGTTTGAAGAGGTCGAAAATAGACTGCGATGCTTCCTAGGTTTGGGAAACATTTTCTGTATTGTTATTCCATTTATTTTATTCTACTTACTTAGAAGGTTAAAAAAAACGAAAAAAAGGTATTACCTATAGTTATAAATATTAACATTTAAAAATATATTTAAAAAAATACGCAGTTTTTACTTCTGTCGGCAGTCCCCGTGACTGCCGACAGAAGTGAAAACTGTGTGTTGGTGTCAATAGTTTTTTCCCATCACAAAAATGCCCAACGCGCCTAAAGTCACTTCAAAAACGTTACTCCACAGTATTTACTCGTGTATCGTGGGTGCACGTGTAGCGACATCTATGACGCCGCACACGAACTAAAAATAGCAAGAATTCTACATCGCGCAAGCAGAGTTCTCCGCGCGATTTGAACATATACAACAGTCCGAAATCAACCATTGGGCAGTTGCCCGGACCAGACACAACACCCGTCTGGTCGGAGGATCCTCCCTTTTCAATGGAGGTTTGTGGGACTTTACACCCTGTTCCGCATACTTCCACACTGGTGACCCCGACGTGATACCTACAAATAACAGCTGAAACCAACAGCTTTACATGCCTTCGGGGGCACTGAAGGGGCTTGGTATGTAATGGTCACCCATCAACGGACAAACCTTGGCAAGCATTGCTTTAATTACCTGTGAGGCTGTGATTAATTAGCCTGCAAAAAAAAGACTCTCATAATTGTCTTATTCTGTCTTTTGTAATAATTATACTCCACTTTACTTCATACTAGTCTTTATTAATAATACTCTGCCATTCAATTAAAGTAAAAGAAATAACCTGTCCCAACCTAAATATATTTTTGCGGCTTTTTAAGTGGTAGGTACTTAACTTGAGAAAATGTATGTAAGTAAAATGTGTAACACATTTAATAAAATGTTTTATTATGCGAGCTTTCATTAAATCTCGTATTCTGACCACAGATAAATTATCTAGTGGGAAGTTAAAAGCGTAATCAGCTTTTCAAAAGCCCTACATAATAAACATTTTTTCTTTCTTTTAGGGTTCCGCACCAGAAGGATCCAAACGGAGCCTTATTGTTGTCACTCACGTGTCCGTCTGTCTGTCTGTCCGTCAGTCGTCTGTCACAAAATTTTGTTACTAAAATTTTTTTAACTTCTCTTTGACCTATGAATTTGAAAGGTGATCATATTTACTATTACGTATACTTTACTAAAAATACCATTATTTGGTACGGAACCCTTAATGTGCGAAATCCGACACGCACTTTGCCAGTTTTTGTCTTCCTGTCTTTTTTTCTGTCTGTCTTACTTTCTAATACAAAACGAACATCTGAACATATCTTTTCGGAACGGCAGCAGGGTGTGAATGTGAAGCCGAGTTGCAAACTATTATGCTGCACTTACTGTCCTGCCCTTTGTGCCCTAAAAATGCAGCAGAAGTGACCGCTGTGCTACAACCGACGACGCCGTGAAAGTGGCAAAGGTTTGTACCAAAAATACTAAAAGATTGTTATGCTAGCGATACAAAGAAGAAGAATCTGTACAAGTATATATACAGAGATAAATTTGTTTGTATGTTAATACGAACAAAAAAAAATTTAATTGCTGGAAAGTTACACTATCGCTGAAAATCTTATACTTCTTTATATCCCGTAAAAGCATGGTTCCTGACCACGACAAAAAAGCTTATAAACAGTGTCTGTGTGTTTTAAATCCTTTAATACTTTAAAAGAGAAAGTGAGTCTTTCTAAGTACGGCACAAGAGACAAATTAATCACTACAACGGATACCACTTTTCAATTTATCTTCGACAAACCGTAGAAACTCATGTGAAGAGAAACCAAAAGGTTAATTTTGCATCAAATCTTCAGCTCTTGTGTAATACTAATTTGTCTGACAGTTTGACTAGCACAATGATATTGAAATTACTTGGAATAGGGACAGCCAATCTATTATGTTAAAACTAGCTTCTGCCACCGGCTTCGCCTGCGTTAAAATAGTACTTCCCCCCTCTATATATATAGCTTATATGCTGTTCCGGACTATAATCTGTGTCTTTGTGCCAAATATTTAGATTCGTTGTAAATACGTACTTGCTACGGCTGCGAATCATATTTTGATCAAAATACAACCAGATACCTACTGACCTACCTAAGGAGCTCGTGGCTAAAGTAATAACAGCCGCTCGGGTCGATCCATCAGGTTAAGCTACGCTTACCGGGGTTGGTCCATGGATGGGTGACCACCTTTACATACCGAGACTCCTCCGTGCCTCGGAAAGCACGTTAAGCCGTTGGTCCCGGCTGTCAATCGTGGATCTTTGACAGTCGTTACGGTTCGTCAGAAGCTCGAAAGTCTGTCAGCCAGTCTTACCACGGGGTAACCAGTATAGGGAGTCGCTCCATGTAAAATACTGGTATTCAGCTGCATCCGGTTAGACTGGAAGCCGACCCTAAGATAGTTTGGAAAAGGCTAGGCAGATGATGATGACAACCTGATACCTACTGACCTGCAAATTGCAAAAAACGTAAGAAAATTTTATTTTATGTAAGAAAATTTTATTTTATGTAATAAAATTTTCGCGGGTTACTCTGGCGCTTTCCCCTTAACCTATCACGCGTCTAGTCAGCAGAAACAATAGATTTTTAATTATTTACGACCCAGACATGCAAGAGGTTAAATTCACATCACCTATTTTTTTAAGTTTAATTTTACAAAATAGCACTGCTGGTTTATATTTATAGGTACCTTATTTTGCTAATCAAGCACTCCGCTACGACTAATTTGGGGTAAATTATCTTTAGTTATTTCCGACCAGAATCAGACATAATTAAGCCGCAACGTGAATATATACCTCTCTCTCTTCTTCTTCGTTTTTTGTACCTACTGATCGAATGCTTTAAAAAACTGGCACTCTGGAAGTACCGACAGAAGTGAAAATTTGAACAAAATCCGCTACGCGATCCGCTACAAGTACTTCGTAGTGGATCGTGTAGCGGTCTCAGTGTCGGTTTTCACTTCAAATGAAAAAAATCTGCTACGAGTGCTACAACGGTCGGTGACGGTGACGCAGGAGTTCAATAGTTTTTTCCCATCTCAAAAATTCCCAACGCGCCTAAAGATGTTTTCACTTCAATAATATGCCATGAACCTTCTCCACCATCCTGGCCAGTGAAACAAGACTCCTTGCAACTGACCAGTCACGCTCAGTAATTACTTGTTACAGATGTGCACCCCACAGTCTCTACTTACTAGCGGTTCCCAATTGGTTCTTTAAAACTTTCAAGAGTTGCAAATGGTTGTTACAAGGAGAAATTATATCAGTTAGTAGGTAATGTATGGGCGACGATCGATTTTTGGTGGTAAGTGATCCCTTTATGGTGAGCTGCATGGTTTGATCTTTTAGGTTAAGCGACGCTTACCGAGGTCGGTTCGTGGTGGGTGACTATCATAATATAACGAGATTCTTCCATACCCCGTAAAGCATGTAAAGACGTTGGTACCGGCTCTCATTTGTTGATCTTTGAAAATCATTACTAGTAGTCAGAAGCCAGGACATCTTACACCAGACTGGTCAAGGGTTATTGTGTTATCCAGTTACTTGTGGATGTTATAATAGGCAGTCCCTCCGTCTAAAAAAATGCCATTCAACTAAAGCCAGTTAGACAGCAAGCCAACGCCAACAAAGTTGTTTCGGGAGGTTCCTGCATCAGATCAGGCGGGAGAAACGCCCGAGTATTACAACTACGCGGATCGCCCAGAGGACACAGTGGAGCATATGGTGGAGATCTGCCTCGCTTGGGCGGAGCACCGCCGTGTCCTCGTGGATGCGATAGGTGGCAGCGACCTCTCGCGCCCGGCCCTGGTTCAGGCCGTGGTACGGAGCGAGAGGGAAGCTCCACGGAGTGGCCCTCACGGCCCCGGCTGCTACCACCGCAGGAGAGATACTGGGCGTAGGACATCACGAGACGATCTCCGGCCACCGTAGACCCGGGCCTGCGGACGGCGAGTAGTGGGTAGCTCGCCGTCCGATCAGCACCAGGCCCGTGAGTCGACGGCGCGTAGTGTTCCACGCGCGCCTCAAAGAGATTAGTGCCAGCCACCACTGACGAGGCCCATCGTAGCCGGTGCCTGCATGCCTAGAGAGGTAACGGATAAATTCTGAAAATGAGTTACCACATCCCTGGGCACTCAGGCAGGGAAGGGACAGGGATGGGTTTTAGTCAGTAAGAGTCTGACACGCCCTCCCGCTCCACCCAGAGCGGGAACAGTCATTGGATGATTTCCCAGCCCTAAAAAAAAAAAAACGACAACAAAGTTGGGAAAAGGCTAGGCAGATTGAATGCCAGAGGTTTAGGACTAATGACAAAGCTGGTGACGTCTGATAACATTATCACCATCATTTTCCTTAAGCCAACCGATGTCCAATTCTGGACAAATACCTTCTCCAAGCGTCATCGACATCCCCTGTGCTTTTCGCATCCAGTGGATAACAGCCACCTTCCTCAGGTCATAAGTTCATAGTGACGTAACGAGCCGACTCCTGAACTTTGAAGCGTTTTATCTGTAATTTTTTATTGGTTTGGTAAAGCAAAAAATACGTAAAAAATATTTTTTGGTTATTTAAATGACGTACTGATTGAATTTTTTTAGTAAAATACACAATTTTAGCAAGATTACGTATTTGTGTGTTTCGGGTATGCGGTTCCTTGAGAATGTGCTTTATCAGGTGGTTCACAGAGGACGTTCGGCATTTCACAGAGGGGGTTCCAGTAGCAAATTAGTTGTTACAGCTCATAGACTCAGATCTGGATACATTCCATGTAATAAGTTTGCGTTTATGATGAGGAAAACTACCTCACCTAATTGTGTGGATTGTGGAGTTGTCGAGGACTTACATCACCTATTGATGAATTGTGTACGATATGAGTCTGAAAGAAATTATCTCTTTGGGTTTTTGAGGTTGAACCGACTTGATATAGGCACATTCCATAGAATTCTGTCTAAACCAAATGGTGATGATGCGAGGAGTCTTTTCAGGTTCATGGCCCAAATGCAATAGAATGATTTAGAGTAATTATTTAGGGTATGATGGAACTGTCATACGCATTGCGTTTATAAAAGTCCCTAATTTAAATAAGAATTTAAAAAAAAGAGGGGGTTACGAAGAGGTATTTTAAGAGGTAACGGGGCCCTTTCTATGTGATGATGGACCAAAAAAGGTAGGTAGGTGTACGATAAAGGATACCAGCGAACGTGTAGTTATATCTTTTGCTCTCTATATTTTAGGTGGCTAGTGCTAGACCCTCTTTGCAGTTCTTAATACGGTATACATTAGATATAAGATTGATTGGGATTACCACTAAAAAATCGATTAAGATCGCTACGAAAAACCTCCACCGCAAAAAGTTAGGGATGAAGACCAAAACTATCTATGAATTATGGAGTACCTACCCCAATAACATAAAACCTCTAAATAAAAGCTTCTTTCATTCCGAATACAAAAACTGACTTTTAATAGACTGTGAAAAAGCGTCGCCCTTCTAGATTGTATCTTACATGCAAATTTTGATCAGCTGATGACAACTTTGTACGCAAAGTCCAAAGGAGACGGAAACGATTACATACAGTTTTGAGCATGAATGTAACAAGTTGAAAATTTTGTGAATTAATAGACTCAGAATTATGTCAAAAAAAAACCCTCCCCCCCTTCCCTCGCTGAAAATTCTATATTGTAGGCAGGGTGAATAAAAAAAAACAAAGCAGTGATCGTTGAACATGAAAAACAATCGGGAAATCACACAAAACGCATCGGAAAACACGAAACGAGTGAGCAGTCAGCATCTTGTGTTAATTTGTGGCAAATAAATTCTTTTTCTTTCTTTCTTTCATCTGCTGTCTAGTGTCAATGCCAGTCAGCTGTCATGCTAGAGACATAGACTAAAAATATAAGACTGATTATAATCGATAGAATTTATACAGGTTTTCACTAATTATTTGATTTATTTTATTTACTAATATGACTGTAAATAAATCCACTGTATTGCATATAAGTACGTACAGTGCATTTAATTAATTATTTATCTACCTAGTGCAAAGTATTATTTTTGTAATTGTGTAATCGATTACTTCATTAATCGATAATCTCACGAAAACTATCTTTCTCATATTTCTCCGCTTCCAGATTAAGAATTGAGCCGACTTTTCATAATGTAAGATAAAAAAATACGACAATTTTCTTTAGATCTTATCTCAACTTATTATATTTTGGCCCACTATTTTTCATTTCCTTTGGGGAATTGACTTTGACTTGCTTAAAGAAAGTTATTAATTTCCATAGTTACTCGTAAGTGCAATTTTTAATTTTTGCTACAGGTGCAGAAAACCTCAAACGGCGCAAATATAACAACCTTATTGGGAGTTATATGTTTGAGCCGTTTGGGGTTGTAACACTAGGGCCATGGGGTCCGAGTGCTCATCGAGTTTTCCGTGACATCAGCAAACATTTAGTCGACTCTTCACGTGACCAGAGGGCTGGCCTTTTTTGCGGCCAACGAATCAGCATTGCCATTCAACGTGGCAATGCTGCCAGCGTTCTGGGCACTTTTCCCATTGACAGCGATGTGGACGAATTTTTTGATGCCCAATGAGCTTTACTCTTACCGCATCTTTTATGCCTCTTGTACATATTTTATTTATTAAGTTATTTATTAGTTTAGTATAATATGTATTGTAGTTATAGTCTGTTGAAAATAAAGTATTTTTAAATTATTACCACACTTTTCCATTTCAGCTCATATATTATTCAAAATACAACTTTTTCGCGATTTACGGCCTACCTACTATGTATTTTAAATATACTAACACACTCGTAAAATATCTATACCAAATCTTCCTGACTGACATAACACGATACTTAATCAAACTTTTCACACAGTACCATCCGTTATATCCCAGTTCTCTCGCAGGTTAGCTCTGAATTGATAAATTCCTCCCGAGGGCGTCATTGAGGGTTCCCTAGAAACTAAATTTAGCTGTTTTACTTCGCTGTTTCACGGGTTAGAATATTTTGTCCTATGTTAGATCCCTTGGGTATTCGTTCGTCATCACCAATTAGTTTTGGAATATTGTAAGGCTATTATGAATACACGATTAAGTTTAAGATAAAAAAATTATATTTAAAATTCTTGGCTAAAACATTGTGCACACTAGAAATAATTCGGTTTTGTTGTATAAAAGTTTTGGTTTTCAGGGTATCAGGAAAGTAATTTTCTTGATAAATACCTACTAACTTTCGTGAATCCACTTACGAGAAAGGCCAATAGGGATTGTTCGGTCCGAGTGCGTTTCCGAACGCAGCCTTTTCACCTGTCACTTGACGTTATGTCATAGGTAATGAAAAAAAAAGTAAGAAACATGTTGGAAATATAATTTTTTGTGGCTTGTGATTGAAATCTATTAGTCCAATCAAATAATCCGAATATATTGGTTTTTGACTTAATTGTTTGCAATTGTACTAGTTTCGATTAAAACCCCATTTGATGTAGTGGTGCACCGGGTTATATTGTAAAACTTATTGTGAAATCACCACGTGTTCCTTGACAACCCTTGTCATCTTGTGTGTGAGACTCTGTGCCACATTGGGAGGCTACTTGGAAGTTTGGATGGTTCGCGAGAGACCACGTGCTGTGTGGATTTCACCGTCGCCTCTTGGAGTCAAGAACGGCTAAACTTTAGTTAATCTGACGTGGAGTTGGGAGTTCATATTTTTTTCACAGATAGGTCATGTTATTTGAAGCATCCGCGTACAGTTTTCAAGGCGAGGTAATTAATGGTTTCGGAGATAAAAAATATCAAACTTTGATAAAATAACCTCACTTTCACACTATTTACCACAGCATGCCTGCATTTTTTTTTTTCTATTTACTTTTGACGTAATTTTGACAGCTGGTGTTGCTATTTTAGGGTGTTTTAATAATGCGTTTTGATAATGCAAATAATAAGTCGACTCGCATATTTTTATGTTTTTTTTTAATTCGCATTTTAATTAGTTATTTTATTTGTATTTAATAATTTCTCAGTGATGAGTGTTTTTTGGCTGAATAACTACGAAAATTTTGACTTATTGACTATTTAAAGTTATTTTTTTCTCTTGTGGTATTTGATAGGTGAAACGAAACGCATTTTTTTTTTGCAGCAATACAATGCATAAGTAGGCTACCTGGAAAAAGTGGTTGGGTTAGGTTAGGTTAGAACGGTGACCCTCTACGCACGAGCCGAGCGAGCGTAGCGAGCGGTGCCGCAGCAGCGGCCGGCGAGTGCCAGAAACGACTAAATTATATAGAAAAAAATTGTGACTTGAGGCACCCCGGCTCAGATCATTTTGTGTTAGGTTAGGTTACTACATTTTATTTTAAGTAGGCTACCCGGAAAAAGTGGTTGGGTTGGGTTAGGTTAGGTTAGAACTGTGACCCTCTACGCATGAGCCGAGCGAGCGTAGCGAGCGGTGCCGCGGCAGCGGCCGGCGAGTGCCAGAAACGACAAATTTATATAGAAAAAAATTGTCTGGTTCAGCAAATATATTTTTTTTAAAAAGGAGGGGGGGCTTCCGCAACTTTTTCTTCATGGGGGAGCTTCTACACCTTCCTCTCTCACCCTTCCTCCCTATAAATTGACAAAAAAAATTACGTAAACATAACCTCAAAATGAGAATTTTAAAAATTCATAAAAAAGGGGGCGTTTCCTCGCTTTTTCTTTCATAGGGGGGGAGTCTAAACCCTCCCCCTCCCCCCCCTCCCCCTTTCAACCCTTAATTCCACGTCAGATTAAGTAAAGTCGTACCTCAAGAACTGGTATACCTATTGAACAAACACAGCACTCCTTATTTAACTCTGACATACACATATATAATCAGATTGGTCCCTGGACGGAAGACTTTAGAAACCTGGGGTAAGTCTTATAAAACATTTGTAGATTATTCGTTTAGCTCTGCGTTTCGCAGACGGTGTGCGACCGTTTGAGGCCCTTCCACAACTCATGTCTCCTCAAGTCGGATCCTTTGCCCTGGCTTGGTCGCATACAGGGATGTTTCCTGGATGTACATAGGTATGTTTCAGTTTTAGTAGGTGTTTCCCTGAGGGCTTTAGACAAAGTGATATTCTATCTGCGATAATGATTATATACGTGACATTTAGGTAGAGCATGGCATTTCCATACAATTAGTATGATTCCTGTATATAAAAAAAATCTACTTTGTTTGTTAGAGCTCGTGGCTAAAGTAATAACAGCCGCACGGATCGATCCATCAGGTTAAGCTACGCTTACCGGGGTTGGTTCATGGATGGGCAACCATCTTTACATACCGAGACTCCTCCGTGCCTCGGAAAGCACGTTAAGCCGTTGGTCCCGGCTGTCAATCATGGATCTTTGACAGTCGTTACGGGTTGTCAGAAGGCCGAAAGTTTGACAACCAGTCTTATCAAGGAGTATCGTAATACCCAGTAACTGGGATGTGGAGGTCAGATAGGCAGTCGCTGCATGTAAAATACTGGTATTCAGCTTCATCCGGTTAGACTGCGGCTGCCAGTCTCCCCAAGATAGTTGGGAATAGGCTAGGCAGAGGCAGATGTTTGTCAGGATTTTCAAACAATATTTCACACGTATTTTTTGCTTTGAAAACACAATTGGACCACCGATACGTGGCGCTGCTGTCAGTATGTCACTAAGGTTCTACTAAACGGGAGGGACAATTTTAATAGTATGATATCAATAAAAAAAATGACAAAATAAAACGCATCGAAGTTCAGGCTTGTTTTGTCAGTTTTTTTTTGTGGTGTGGTATATCATCCAATGGGGTACACTACATAAATACGAAAAAATTTATTCCGTCAGTCACAAATACGAATTTCAAAATACCGATTTTCATAATCACGAATGGTTCAAAATGCCGAAAATAACAACTCCGACTTATCATTACTCCTATTTTTATAATTTCTAAATTTCAATATTCCAAACGTTAATAATTACTATTCTCTAAATACCGAGTTTCAATAAATCGAATAACAAAAAGTCCGACTTAATGATAATTCGAAACATCAAAAATACGAATTCCGATTATTAAAATTCCGATTAACATATTTCCGAAATAAAAAACTATATGTTGAAGTACATTTTTTACAGTGTATTGGTTCTCATTTAAAACTATGATTGTTTACTTTTAAATAAACATATTTTGTTGCGAATAAAAATATTTTGTTTCCCTGGTCACAATTCTAACCTAACCTAACCCAAATGATTTACCAACAATAGAGGGATCTGGCACTCGGTGGCCGCTGTCGCGGCACGCTCGCTTTGCTTGCTCGCCTTCGGGCTTTAATAGTCACAGTTCTAACCTAACCTAACCGAAGTGATTCATCAATAACACAGGGGATTTGCAGCATGCAAGCAAGATGCAGCAAATCGCATTTAATTTTACGACTTTCAGTAATAAATTATAATTCTTAGGTTATGAAGTAAAGAAAATACCACTATAAGATTTATTTTAATCTAACAGTGTCGTCACGGAAAACTTGTGTGTACCCGATAAAAGACGTGTCCAAATTTTTTTGGTAATCTAACTAACGGTCCAAATAGATTTTTTTAGGAAACTACCCTATTGTGCGAAAATACGCTTACTCGAAAGACCATTAGCTAAAGACACGTAAGCCAAAGACACGAGTGTCTTTGGCTTACGTGTTACGTGAAAGACTTTTGCGCGATGGACACTTTTGCGACAGGCACTTGCGCGATGGACTCTTTTGCGACAGACACTTGCGCTAAAGAAACTTACGCAAAAGGCAATTGCTCGAAAGAAATACATAACTCGCCCTTATATTCGATCTAACGATTACATACTTTCACCAATTCCTTCATTAAATACATAGTGAACCTTTTTAAACGAACCAAAGAATTCTTGTAAATATTTTTTAGAATTGCAATAAGTTCTGTACCTGCGGTCGGTTGCTGTGTGATGTAAATGGAACAATATAAAACACTATGCTGCCGCAGATTGCCTCTTTTCTACGTGACTTGTTCTGTCCGTTGCTTTAAATTGAAATGGTATCCAGTTTTCTTTTCAAGAAAACATGTAAGGCACTGTAACACATGATTGCAGCGATTGTGTGATTAATATTAAATAATGCTTGCTCAGAAGTAACCTTTTTTTTCATATCTTATCTCCTGTCCCCAGGGTATATTTTATCACAAGAATCCCACTTCGATTTAACAGCAGATTTTTCATCATTAATTTAAAATGGTTCTTAGTACGTAGTTTCATTTATTGGCCTAATTTTCATTACCCGTGTTAATAAGGACTCATAAAATTAAATTTATAATGTGAGAATAAATCTTTTAAGTTTCGGATGTCAAATTTATACATGGATATACTCGTAATGAAATAAACGGCAGTTTAAACTCAAATATTAACTGCACGTATTATGTACGGAATTAGTTGAAAACGTTTCGAACGAATTCAGCTACATTTACTTTTTGCCACTAGTAGATACCTGCGTTATTCATAGTTAGTATATGTGAGAGAAATGTCTATTTTCTAGTATTATTTAAAAATATTTGTGTATTTTTTGAGTATCCTCAGTTTAATAAGTTAAATCGTATGATTATTCGCTCCCTGCCGCTGACAAGCAAGTCGCATTATAAATGAGGGCACAAGGCGCTTGTTCGCTCAGAAATCATTTGACTTCAGACTCGGCAAGACGCTTCTGAATGGTTTGGTATATTTGGATTTAAATGTATTTTTATTGCTTCATTGCTATGAATTGTTGTTATGATAAAATGTGATCATTTTTTATTACTTAAATACTGATGATTTTCACTGTTGATGTACTGTTATAAGATACAATAATATTATATTGCTAATATTAACTAAAATTATTCATGGTTATTAAGCCGCTTTGGTCAGTAACTGATCTAATTTATGCATTGCTTTTATTATATTGATGATTTCTCTCCCACATGTCAATAATATACTATATGAGAGTTCCCATGGAGTTTCTTGCTCCGTTCTTCTCCATGAAGACCGAGTAGTTTTACGAACGGGCAACTAGATTTTCGATTATTGACAAGCCGATTTGAAATAAATACCTAGTCTTGTCATTCTGTGTTTTTCTTGATAAACCCTTTCCCAACATACCAGATTCATAGGAATATACACAG
Source organism: Polia nebulosa (assembly GCA_951329385.1). Taxonomy (NCBI): domain Eukaryota; kingdom Metazoa; phylum Arthropoda; class Insecta; order Lepidoptera; family Noctuidae; genus Polia; species Polia nebulosa. The sequence goes on along the minus strand of OX589610.1, from coordinate 14,784,043 downwards.
TAAATATCTAGTAAACATCTTGACATCAAAGCTTGATATGTAGGTGGAGGTAAAGATCTACACATGTCGTTTATTCCCACATATATTATGTTTTGTAGATTAAAATACCCTTTTAGACGAAAAAAAATCTGTATCGAATTAATTAAAAGCTTCCAAAACTCTGCGTATCACGTTAACTGACAAAAATTTCCTCTAAAAATTTTAATTGGTCCGTTGTAGGCGGCGTGTCGTTTAAAACTGTGTACGAAATACAAGTTTAATATTAAAACGGAATGAGAACCGACCATTTAGTCTCAGTTTCGTGTTACATAGCGTTTGGTGCTATTTTCACTTTGCTCTAAAGTAGGGCTGCTTAATTTAGATTTTAGTTAATGTTTTCTTAATTTTGTGCAGTCTCATCTCTTTTAAAAGTATTTTTAACAAACTTTTATTAACTTCGCCTATAACTAACTGGCTACGTAAAAAAATCTTAGAAGTTAAATTTGACTTACTTTCCGGTTTCCGATTGAGCTGAAATTTGGCATACATGTTTAATTTCAATGACAATGCATGGTTAGCTAAGTGTTGTTATTTTAAATAAAACATGGCGGATTCCCAAAGATGCGGCGGACTAATTATTTTTTATGCATTCCCATGATACATATGTATCAAATGAAGGGGTTTTCTTAGAAAAATGTGAAAAATATAATGACGTAATTCTAAACGTGTTTTTAGTTTGTTTAAACTGTAATGTTATTTGGCATTAGATGTACATTTTGCACTGTTTCAGACTTTGCCACTTGCCCAGTGTCTGTAACAAAAATTAATGAGACAAATTTTATCGAACGCACGGCAGCTGTTATTTAATCGCATGTTCTGACTTGACTTCGATTTGTGACGCTTTGATGACTTCTTTCCAGACGACGAGTGTCTGTTATTTTATATTAAAATAGCACAGCTCCATTCAAGAGCATTTCTCTATATGATAACCATAGCGTTCTTCGATTCTAAATGATTGAAATACACATTACTTTGTAATCATAAATGTTAAACAGACATAGTAAATTGCCAAAAAAAGGACTTTTCATACAAAGTTATCATCAACTCATCAAGTTTTGTATGGGATTTCCAAAATTTTATTTCGAAATTGTCTTTGACTTTCTTGAAGAAAGCTGTGCCTTTCCATCGGCATAAAATGTATTTAAAATATGACTACGCTGTAACAAAGCAGCGTTAAAGCCTTGTTTATTTTTTGACCTCTATTCCAAATTACGTTCTTGCCTACCTTTTTTAATTTCGAATTCAAATATTACTTGCCTTCTCTGTCTAGCCTCTGTTTGAGAGCCCGCGACACGCAGTGCAGCAGTCGAGCGCTCAGCCACTACGCCAACCGTGTCGTCAAAGTCAAATTAAAGGCGGACAGTCCCTTAAATTATTTACAACGCCAATCTCCATCTTAGATTCGCGTCGCGACATCTCGCTCGATCTAGATCTGTTTGAAATAGACTGCAAGTTTAACAGGGTGTAACGGAAAAGTACAGTCATATTTTAGTAAGGTTCCTTTCTTCCCATGAAGCTGAGTAACTTTTCCTAACAATCATGTACGCTTTACCAAAAAAAAAATACGGATTTTCTATAAAAGTTTACGATACGCTTATCAAAATTATCACGGGCACGATTTTTTTTTAATTTGACAAAGCATTTGTTTCAGATACATTGTGTTTGAGTTCAAGATTCTATTCATTTACAGGCACTTTTGGATTGTCAAGAAGTCGGTCAGCCAGAAAGATTGGGAACTGACCAACACTTCCTTGAAAAAAGTTACTCATGTCCACGGGCAGAAGCATTTTTAAATTATGGCTGCACCTTATTGCAACAACCTATGTAATTAAAGGGAACTAGTGGAAATTCAATAATACTAACGGTAGCAATTGTCCCGAAAACGCAATAGATGGGTCGATGCATCGCTTTGGACTAGAATGCTGTTGTCACAAGAATTTATTGAGTAGCAAGTATTTGAATAGTACTGCAGTTACCATTATTGCTGTACTTTGCTTATCTTCGATGTTATTGATTCCTGCATAATCTTTTCTTGAATACACAGTAGCTCGCTAGCTATTTTACAGTAAAAATATCACGAAAAAAAATTAAATTACTTTCTGTTTCATTGTGTATTATACGTAGGTGGTCACTCACCTCGGCCTCATCAGAAAGCTTAAAGTCTCTCAAAGGGTAATGGAGAGGACTATGCTCGGAGTTTCCTTACGAGATCGATTCAGGAATGATGATATCTGCAAGAAAAACAAGGTTACCAATATAGCCCATGGAATCGCCAAACGGAAGTGGCAGTGTAAAGGCCACATTGTTCGCAGAACAGGTAGTCGATGGGGTAGAAAACCTCTGAAGTGACGACTGGTTGGATCTGATCTCTCCCTCAAAAGGAGCATTTCCCGAAGTCCACTCCTCTCCTCCTGCCAAACGATACTAAATTTTAAACATGGCGACCGCGTACCGGAAGATGCAACGTTGGAAGGCCTCCCACAAGGTGGACCGATGACCTGGTGAGGGTCGCGGCAATCCGGTGGATGCGAGATGCACAACACCGGTCGTTGTGGCGACACTTGGGGACTTTTGGCTGAAAGGGTGATGATGATGATGATGATGTACAAAACATATTCATAATTATATTTAAAGACCAAACACGTTAACGCTAAAATACTTTTTTCTTTCAAACCGTTTTAAAACGTTGAAAATCAGATTTGCAAGTATTAATGTACGGTCACGTCCAACGAAAAAGCTCACCTTGTATTTATTTAGGCTCAAAATGCTTTCTGCTCGAGATTTGTACAAAACTTACTTCCGTCACCAATAAATAACAGAGGAAAAAGAAAGAGCTAAAAGATTGCTGACCAAAGTGATCTATTATCTATAATCTTTTATCTGGCCTCAGGCGAAAGATTTTTCTGGCACCTTTTAGCATTTTGTTTTTATTAGTGAACGGATTACTCTTGGTTTGAAATCGTCTCTTAGAAATCTTTAGATGATATTTTCCATAGAATGAGCTTGCACTGTATAATGTCTAATTCTGTCTCTCTTCTTTTAAATAGTTAAAATACAAGGAGTAGCTTTCAATTCATTGGTATTGCCAATTAATTTTTTTCAGAAAGTAAATGTTTTCCCAGAAATTAATAATTTTTATTATGAGAACTCCATTATCCAGGCTGTTCAGTACATTTGTTTTCGCATAACTCAAGCAATCAGTAGGAAATAGCAATTTTTTTGAAGTGAAAACTTCATGAGGCGCATTGGGCATTTTTGAGATGGGAAAAAGCTATTGAACTCGCGACACTTGCTGACACCGCTAAGCGATCTGCTACGAGTGCTACGACGCGCATCACTCGTAGCGAATCTCGTAGCGGATTGAAGTGAAAACTTCTTTAGGCGCGTTGGGCTTTTTGTTCAAGTTTTCTCTTCTGTCGGCACTCCCGGAGTGCCATTGTTTTTTTTTTCAGGACTAATTACAATTACCCATCAATGAAAGTGGTTTATATTCACGAGAAATTTTATCTCCTGAAACATTAAATATACCTTAATTAACACAGTAAATATATCAAAATGTCATTACTGCGATAATCTAAAAGAACCAGCCCTATATTTTGAACGAAACTGTCGTTTGTTTAAAGTGAAACGCTTTCGGTACAAGCAAACATCCCTGTTTCAGAACTGCGAGTTTTAGTCGACGAATATTAACGGTCTGTTTGCGAAGCCATTGCATACCGATTACCTACATAATTGATGCAGTTCATTAAATAAATCTGTTTATTTTTACTCATTATTATTTTTTCGTCGATGAATTTAATAGTCTTTATTGTATTGCAAGCACAATGTTGTAAAAGGGTTTTTTTTTGTGGTGTGGTATATCAATGACATCTCTCGCTCTAGGGTGAAGCGGGAGGGTGTGTCAGACTCTTACTGACTAAAACCCACCCCTGTTCTTTCCCTGCCCTAAGTGCCCAGGGGCGCGATAACTCTGTTTCGAATTTATCCACAACCCCTGGGCAGGCATCGGCCATGACGGGCTCCGTCATTATTTGCTAACAACACTTTGAGGCGCGCGTGGAACACTACGCGCAAGAGAGAGAGAGAGAGAGAGAGAGAGAGATGTGAAATTATGTAAGTATGCGTAAATTTTAGTTTCTATTATACTTATAAAATTACATACATTTCAAGCATAATCTGATCTATATCCTTTACTAACGTGTGGGCTTGTTTAATCCCGACTGTATTCATATTGATTAATGTAGTTTTTAGGGTTCACACACACGTTTTTAGGATACAGCAATAGGGCTTTTGGACCGTAGGGCCCAAACGGAGCCCTATTGCTGTCATTCACGTGTCTGTCTGTCCGTCTATCCGTCTGTGTCTGTCTGTCTGTCCGTTGTCTCTCACACAGGTTTTACAGCCAAACTGTTTTTTTTTTATCCTTTATAGGCATGCGTTTGACCGCCATCGGTTTGAGCTACAGTCTTCAAATTTTCACAGTATAAGCATCTGGTTGACCCAAAGCCACGCAAATAGTTAAAAATACGTTTGGTATGGAACTCTAAATATGCGAAATCCGACACGCGCTTGGCTGGTCTCTGAATTAGGATATTATTTAAGTTAACTAGCAGATTTCAACAACATTCATAATTCTATGTAATTGTGACACGGGAACAACTGCCGACAAACTGTTTAACAATTTGGCAGAGTTTATGGAAGTTACAACAGATATAGATTAAATAAATAAAAATCCATAATTTATGTACCCGTACTAACAATATAATTTAATACTTCTGGCATCTAACTTAATCATTCATATTATGCACGTCTCTATGACAGTAAATATTAATTCATTACATACTCAGAAAATAAGTCTGAAGTTGCCTGTGGAGCGGGTTGAAAGTAATACTTTTCAGCCCTAGGAAGCATCGTATTCCACTGACAGCTGTCAAATTATTAAAAAAAACTAGTTCTATTTTCACATTTCTACTGAACCATGTTCCAACTTCCTATACAGCCACTCAATAAAAGCACGATGTAAAATTGAAATAACATAAAATTAATACTTAATTTTATTATGGGTGTATGCACATGTGCATGTGACCGGTGCGTCAGGTGAGCGCAACAAATATATGAATTAAAATCTGTATTGTCTCTGTTACTAACATAGCTTTTAAGTAGAATGTATTATTAACATCATATGGATCAAAGTCTGAAATAAAATATTTATAAATTTTTATTTATTTTTTATTAAGGAATATATTTTATACTACACCTGCTTGGAAAGTACCTTGATACTTTATCAAATTTACGGTAGAAAGTACGTCATTGCATATCGAACAAATATGCGGGGAGAAAACGCATCTGAGCGGGAGAGAAAAGTGTATGAAAATCCATTTCTTACGTGGTTTTTCTTTTTTAATTTTGGGTAAGACTATGCGCCGGTAACCTAAATATCAAAAGCCAAAAAGTTTTTACAGTGAGTTTTTATCTCCAAGTTCGCAAAATGACACTGGCCACTAGCTGTGTGTTGGATGGTGTCGGGCTGGCAGTGCGACCCTGCGGCGGCAGGATAAACAATTTGAAAAAGAACATGTGAAAATTGCAGACGCCATTGGCTCCATTTTCAATTTGTGTGTTGTTTGAGGATTCAGTTTTCGTAGAAAGTAAAATAAAACTATCAAAATGATAAGTAGTGATAGTGATGATGAAGATTTTTTAACTCCGCCGCAGTTGAAGGAAACAGCAAAAATACTGATTGATAATACTGATTTACCACAGAAATCAATTAAAAAATATAATAAAACTTATGACGATTTTTTGCAATGGAAAGTGAAAAAAATGCGGCATCTTTTTCTGAAACTGTTTTGCTAGCTTATTTCAGTGAAAAAGCTCAAAAATACAAACCAAGTACGTTATGGTCTATGTACTCAATGTTGAAAAGTACTATATTGACAAGAAACGACATAAATATTCAAGAATACAAAAAAATTACAGCATTTCTGAAAAGAAAGTCGGAGGGATTCCGTAGTAAGAAATCAAAAGTGCTTACTACAAAGGATGTTTATTCCTTTTTGCAGAATGCTCCAGATGACAAATATTTGTTGATGAAGGTAAGTTTATGAACAAAATGCACTGGTTTATGATTTACTACGTACCTATTTATGAGTAGAAATCTACTAGGTTCTCATGTTTGATATTTTTGTTTACAGGCTATTTTGATTTTAGGAGTAAATGGGGCCTGTCGTTCGCAAGAACTTGTGGATATGACAACAGACGATATGGAAATCCTCGAAAATGGAATAATTGTCAATATTCCTAACACAAAAACCAAAATTCAGCGATCATTTGTTATATCGGGCTCATTTAATGAGATAATGATGAAATATAACGAAATTCGCCCCAGTGACCCCAAAACCAATCGGTTTTTACTACAATATAAAAACAAAAAATGTACGAAACAAGTAATTGGGAAAAACAAAATAAGTACTGTGCCAAGAGAAATAGCTTCCTACCTTAATTTACTCAATCCACTAGAATACACTGGCCACTGCTTTCGCAGAACTTCAGCGACTATTCTTGCCGATACTGGTGCTGATTAACCACAATAAAACGCAACGGTGGTTGAAAATCGTCCGCTGTTGCAGAAGGTTACATAGAGAATTCCGTAGAAAACAAAACACGAATAAATAACCAAATATCGGGATCGATTAATGTGCATCAAGACTCATCTCCTCAACCATCAACGAGCGCGGCGATGCCAAATGCCCCTCAGCAGCCAGTTGCCCCTTTGGCACCACAGCCTTCTACGAGCGCAGTGCCAACAGCACAGCCAGTTATTCCTCCTACATTGTCGCAAACATCTCAAACAAACATTAATGGAAAAGTGTTACATTAAGCTTCACTAACTGCAACAATTTCAATATAAATTTCAATTAGTAAAGATTTAGTTTTTTATTTTCCTCGTAGGTGTAGTATAAAGCACTATGTATCACTCGAGAGAAAATGCGATTCCCGATCTCGGGTGTTTTAAAGCCCTCACCTACGGCTCGGGCTTCAAACGACACCCTCGACGGTAATCGGTCACCTTCTCCTCTCGGTGATCAATGTACTATTTTTTACTGACTTTATTATAATTTACTTTCAACTATTTCTTTAAAATAACGTAAGTTTGGCCAAAATATTTATCATTTTTTCAACAATGGAAATGAAAAATACTGGCTAAATAGCTAGTAGGCGGCCAAAGAAAAGAAAATAGGCGGGAAAGCGGCAATCTGATCTTCATTTGTTTTTTCGAGTTGTAGAGTTTTGTTTATACTTCCGTATAGCAGAGATTTGTATTAACACAATGAGTTCATCTGATTCAGATATTCCTTGTAATGAAAAGTACAGTGTTTACCTCGGGTTAGAGACTTATTTAGTCCCTCGAACTATTGGAAAACCCCGTCTCGAGACTAAATAAGTTACTTTCACCCCTAAGGTAACACTGTACTATTTCTCCCTTCTTTCTTTCCTTATCCAACCTGGCTTCCAATAAATACATTCAAGTTACAATTCTTATGATAATATTCTCTAAGGTTTGAACTTTTGTCAGTTCTTACTAGGCACAATAAAAATCATAAGAACTTATGACAGTGTTTCTACACCAACTTTTATACTGTTAAAGAAAAATCTGTCAACCAAAGGTTTTAAGAACATCCGAGGAGCAAGTCCGAGTCGAACAATCCAGTTTATGATAACTTTTTCAAAGAAGCTTGGAAGTAGTGAAACTTAATAAAAATGTCCAGCTCAGTTCGAATTTCTAACGTTTGCGTAAATAAATGAAGTTTATACGTCCGCCCCGATATTTGAAACGTAATATAAGTTTAAAGTAAGCAACATTCTGGAAGGACGTAAGATAAATGAATGATTTTAGCAATATTGAATTTTATTTTATTTACACTTAATCAGATTTTTTATCATGTCGTGGTTGATTAGTCATTAATATCAAGCTTTAAAGGTGAAATAAACTGATTTCTTCCCCACTGTTGCTCAAGGAATGCATAGAACGCTATCTTAACGAATTAAAAAAAAAACAATTGGTCCTTTGTATGTGACTTAAAAAAATCACTAAAATGATAAAATAAAAACATACTTCTCATAAATCCATATAAACAGGTTTTTAAAGCCACTCTTCTGAACTGATTTTATATTCAAATCAATTGATTCTAATCGAATATTCTGTAATAAGTCGAAATACGATCCCTTCAATCCCAAGAATCAATCAAGCAATCTGCTTTTTTCAAATAAGTCGTCAACAGAATATATTATTAAAAAAAACTAACTCATAAAAGCTCTACTAAGTTATTAACCCATTCTATATTTAAAAAGTCTAGCTTTAGTATGGAAATAAGGCAAAAATGGTAGCAAGCGTTTTTCGCTTTAAGCGTTTCAGCATATTACCGTTCGTATATACGCGGTTCGCTGAACAAAAAGTCTGGAACATAGAGCACGGAGAGACCTCGGCGGTGATTATATTATTTAATAGTAATTAATGACATTTATTTTGCAAATTTATTTTAAATAACACATTTACTCTACTACAATAACACATTTTTTCGTCAGTTTAAACTAGACGAGGCCAGTGTTTTCTAATTGCCTACTTAACTACCCAGCGAAGAAACACTGAAACAAAACTCAGAGGAGGTCAATATGTCAAACTCTTTTTTGAATTCCATACAGTAAATAAAGCAACATGTACCTATGGTCAAATCATATGAGAAGTATGCAGGTTACTGTTTGAGAATTCTGATGCAGTTGGTGACAGCTTATTTAGTTTAACCATAGATATCATGACACCAACTGCCACATTGCCATCATACTGCTTGAAAAGCGACTTGTTTAGCACTTTTTAGTAGTTTTTGTTAGTCGGGCTTTTTAAAACATCTTTTATGTTTAACCGACGAAAAAAAGAAGGAGGTTCTCAAAACGACCGCATATATATTATATATATTTTTTTATGTATGTTTAGCTCTCACTCCGTTATGTATGAACCGATTTTGATGATTCTTTTTTTGTTCAATAGGATATACCTCAAGAGTGGTCCCATGTCAAGGAAGTAAGAATGATGAAACCCTGATAAAAGTGAGAGAAACCCTCGAAAATTGTGGACACAAATAATGTTTCTGTTTACTTTTCATAATTTAATCAGGTATTTGCGTATAGGTACCATCACATCATGAAACCGAGCTGACTATAAGCACCATAACTTTCTTAAAAAATTAGAGGTTAGATATGAAAGCTATAGTTTTATTGAAAGAAACCACTTAATTATGCGTTGAAGAAAAGACTTCTTTACACGTCTTTACAACATTGGAGGTAAACTCAATTGGTCAATACCCTAGGAACCTAAAATAAGGATGGTTACATCATCAGCTCAGTGACAAGAGGAATGATGAAGGATTAGAAATTTGCCTCAGAGTATTAAACAAAAGATGATGCAAGCCACAAAAATCATAAAATAAAAAACTTTTTAACAAAAAATTAAACCGACGAAAAAGAACTAAAAAGCAAAAATAAATAAACCTTTTAAGTCTTGAGTATTGAGCTTATTTACATTATATTTCAAATTTTGTGTACACTAATTTTGAATCGGCGCCATTTTACTTTTTAATTCTTTTTCGTCGCTTTATTTTTTTGTTAAAAAGTTTTTTTTTAATGTATGAATCCTATGTTACTTCGGCAGTCAAACCTCATTTGTTGAAATCCACCCAGCCGTTTAGACTAAAGAGCGTCCCAAAGAAATAAATGTACATACAAACTCTCGAAAAACATAACCCTCCTTCTGGGCCAGTCGGGTAACAAACAATTTTATAGGTAAAGTATTACTCTAGATGACATTTCTAGTCACTGCCAACACAGCGATTTCGTGCTCTATGGTTTGAACCTTAGCTACTTACTTTGTCGTTTGTACTTTATATTGTAGGCTGTAAACACACTCTGCTACCTAAGATCATAAGTTTATGACGACTTCGTGGGAACAAAATAAGGAACTGTTGTTATTGTTTCAGTAGGAAATCGATTTTATTATTGTGATCTCTGGAGTAAGTACGGTGTGAAGTTAATACAAAATTCTTTCATAACCACCCCTATTGCATTGTTATTATTTTTGTAGAAAATCGGTTCTATTTTTGTTACCTTGTGGAATTTAGTACGGTGTGAAGTTGGTATTTCGTACACATGATAACCATATACTATAGTGGATTGTTATAAGAATGTGATATTAAGATTAAAATTTGTTTCTTTTTTCTTATTAAAATTGCATGAAGTCTTGAACATAGACGCCGAGTTGCTAGCCTGTCGGTTTTCTATCGATTACATTTTGGGGAGTGTGCGACGGAATTGTATAATTTGATTCTGCCAAGCCCGTTACATCAACGGACCACAAGACGTACGGCGAAGTGCCACCGGTTCATGGTGGATCCTATCCATACGCACAAAGCGTTTTGAGAACACAATATTCATTGTGCGTACAGCTAGGGAGTGGAATTCCCTACCGGAGTCTGTGTTTCCTGATAGCTACAACCTGGGAGTCTTTAAGTCAAGAGTGAATAGGTTACTTCTAGGCAAGTGTATTCCGTCTTCGACCACATCATCGCTTACCATCAGGTGAGATAGTGGTGAAACGCGTGCCTATAAACAATAAAAAAAAAAAAAAAACAGAATTGGCACAATCCTAAGATACGTAACCTCCTAATAATAGAAAACAAAAGGGATTATAAGGTGTTTCTTATTTCCTACTAGAACTTCATCAGAATCAGCATAAACTGAAGATACTAAACCTCTTAATAATGGAAATACAAAAAGGGTATAAATTGTTACTTTGATTTTCTTTTACACATTTTTTTTTTGCATTAAATAAAAATAATAATTTATTCACATAAAAAATACACAAGAACTATGAAGTCCCTGACTCCTGAGCTAGGTTCAAAAAACTCTGTTACAGGAGGCAGTGTCTTCTTCCATTTTGATTCTGGAATGAAGGGATCGAAGCCAAGAATGACAGCAGGATTTAGAAGAATCAAAATCTAAAGGCGGATCAAACAAGTGACTCCATCAGCGAAAGCGTGGCGAAGCGATTGTCAAAAAGTCAAACAATTATGGTATTGACTGCTATCGCAATATCACGTGATCAATCTCTTATTATTTTGATATTTCGACAATCGATACCGCTGTCAGAATTACACTTTCTAAAACCACTGGTGAAGCCACCCAAAGGGCTATGCTCGTAGTTTTCTTGCGTGATCGAAACAGAATGAAGATATCCACAAGAGAACCAAGGTTAGCGACATGGCCCGAAAAATCGCCAAACTTAAGTGGCAGTGGGCACATCGAAGAGCAGATGGTCGATGAGGCCGAAAATCTCTGGTTTGGCGACCGCGTACGTTAGAAGGCCTCCCACTAGGTGGACCCATGACCTGGTGAGGGTTGCAGGTCTCCGACGGACCCGCGACCCTCACTTTACGACGTCTTTCAAGTTTACAAAATCGTATTCTTCATCAAAATCCAGTATAAATAAAATTTTGACTCGAAAAGTCTGACCAATACCAAACGCCTTAAGCTAAGTGCCCATATCGCAGTACATTCTACACATAATACGTTTGCATAACTATTTTCCACCACTTTGGGTCGTAAATTATTCCATTGCGCTGGTCTAGCAAACCTAATCGCTTTTACTACGTCCTGTTTACTATTGCAAGAACTTAACTTGCTATTTCTAAAGGAATATTACGGTAAGGTAAGTGAAGTCGGGATATTTATTAGAGTGCCCACGAAAGAGTGCTCGGTGTAAGGTGGAGAATGGAAGGTTTTGTGACGTTTTCGTTGTTTATTTTGCATTAGGTAAAGTATTTTTACATTACTCAACGGCTCTCGTGCTTTTACTACAAACATGGCTTTCTAGCGACAGCGCGACAGGTTCTGAAAGAGATGGTGGGATTTGCTGGACTCCATTTAAAAGTTTGGCACGCGATCTCAGTAGACTGGGAGAAGTGGGAGGAGGCAAGAAAGGATAATTAAAATATTTTTTCGTCAAATTGGTAATTGAATCAAAATAAAAGTCACCAACTGCAGCAGATTGCTTGAAAAGTGACTTGTTTGGGACTTTCTTATCGTTTTTTGCAGTCAGGTTTTTATTTCTCTTGTTTTATAAAAACGTTGTCCCACTATGAATTATTCCTGTATCGTGGGTGCGTTCAAACACATGTAAACTCACATTCACAAAACACTCAGACCCGGAACAACTATCTGTGCCATACTAATATTTGTTTCGTGCGGGGATCGAACTGGAAGACGCGATCCAACCGACCAACCCGATGTTAGTATCTATTTGATTGTTTTAAAATATCCCTATGAAAAAGCATTGCCGTTATTTTTATTTTTTATTAACGTATCGTCGTCTCCAGATTGTATATGGCTTTATATTAAAAGAATAATAGTTACTAGCTAGTGAATACCTACTATTGTATCCACATTGATTAGCCACTTTAGAGGTCTGGCCGTCTAAAGTGGCGTGTAATGAAATAGTCCTTAACTCAGCATTGGGTAAACACGGACTGAATGCGAGAAAAAAAAAGAGTGACACACCGGGAGTGCCGCCAGAAGTGAAAACTTGAACCAAAATGCCCAACGTGTCTAAAGAAATTTTCACTTCAATCCACTACGCGATCCGCTACGAGTGCTACGACGTGTAGCGTGTCAGTGTTGGTCTCGGTGCCCGTGTTGGCGTCGATGTCGGTGTCGGTGTTAGTGTCGGTGTCAGTGTCGGTATCGGTGTCAGTGTGGTGGCGAGTTCAATTGTTTTTGCCATATTAAAAATGCCCAACGCGCCTAAAGAAGTCTTCACTTCACAAATATGTGTACAGATAACTCAACTAAACCAATAAAAAAATCAAAACTTTTAATAATAATAATAATAATACGCTTTTATCGGGCTCTTCATGGGCCTGATGTAGATTTCTTGGCGTCCGTGGCCTGGCTACGTTTCAGCGAACTCTACGGGGAAACTGAAGGTTTTGTCTGTGCGATTATGGACAAAGTTATCTTGACGAATAACTACCGGAGACATATTATGAAGGATGGGACGGTTGACGTGTGTCGGGCATGCCATCGTCCGGGTGAGTCCATCAGACATATTATCTCTGGTTGTTCTCGTCTTGCTAACAGCGAGTATTTGCACAGGCATAACCAAGTGGCCAGGATTATTCACCCGCAACTTGCTTTGAAATACAAACTTGTGGATTCTGAGGTGCCGTATTACATATATGTGCCCGACCCAGTTCTCGAAAATGACCATGTCACGTTGTACTGGGATCGGTCTATCATCACTGACAGGACTATTGTTGCAAATAAGCCTGATATAGTGGTGATAGACCGATTAGCGTGCCGCACAATGATAATCGATGTCACCATCCCACATGACGAGAACCTCGTGAAAGCTGAGAAAGAGAAACAAATGAAATATCTTGATTTAGCACACGAGGTTGTCAATATGTGGAATGTGGACTCGGCTGTCATTGTGCCGATAGTCGTTACCGCCAACGGCCTGATAGCCAAAAGCCTCGACGACCACCTGTCGAAGCTGTCGTTGCACGGTTGGATCAAGGGCCTGATACAGAAGGCAGTACTCCTCGATACGGCTCGTATTGTGAGGAGATTCCTGTCTCTGGAGCCCTAACCACCGGTAGCTTGGACCCTGCTCCCGACACCGGCGGACTACTATTTTTTATAATTTTAAATGTTTTTTTTTCTTTTTTATATGATTTGTAAGAAATATTTAAAATTATAATTTATATATGTATAGAAAATTAATAAACGACGTAATAATATAATATTCCACAACTATCACACAACGCCATCTAGTCCCAAGCTAAGCAGAGCTTGTGTTATGGGTACTAGACAACTGATAAACATACTTATATATTTCTAAATACATACATATTATAGATTAATTACTTTGAGAATGACGACAGGACCGGTCGATGTAGAGATGTTAAACCTGTTGGGCACCGACATAGACAGAATTGTACATGTCGACTCCGCTACCTTCAGGCACCACATGTTCAAAATTGTACATGTCGACAAAATTTTCGTCCAACAGTGGAGTTGACTTAATGATTATGATACTGAAAAACCGCGAAATTCCCAGATAAGTAAGCTGGAACTTATCTAATTAAAACGTAAAGGCCGCTTATGTACTTGTTATACATATTCCTTAACAAAAATGGTTCCGAGACGCATAAGCCTCGTCCACGAGAAACTAATTTCAAATAAAGCGTCCAGAGAGCCATTTACTTCGTATGCGATGTAACGAGATCCTTCTAACTAAGGCTTCATTGCAGTCTTTTGAAATCTTTGCTGGATTAATCTCTGGCATTTTCAGGTCTATACCTATTTATCTATCGTGGACACTGGGCACTACAGTTCCTTCGTTTGGTCATATCATGTAGCTCAGTTGTGTCGTAAGTTTGTTTTTTTGCTTGGTTCACATTAAGGCCGAGATATCACCTTAAGCGCGATCACTCTCGGACTGCATAGAAAAGAAAGAGATTCGCTACGAGTCTACGACAAACTCATTTACTAATAAATTTGTAAATTATAATCCCTCACTGGATACAGTTTAGCATTTAAAATATTATGGTATATTTTTTATCATGATTATAATTGTTAATGAAGGAGGATAAACTGCTTTAAAAGATAATTAAGAGGTGTGTTAGAAGATTTTTATATGCATTAAAGTATGATAAATTTTATGTTATGAGTTCCATCACTGTATGCAAATAGAACTTGAAAATATTATATCTTTTTTATTTGTCAAAATTATTTCCGCTTTAAAAGATATACTGTAAATAAACACCTTTTTAACCGTTTTTGGGAACCTCCGCCTTAAATAGTCCCTACAAGGTATACTGAAACGTGCGCTGTGCACACGCTCAGGCTATAGACAAGATATGATATTAGATCAGCGATAACGTTTGTCTAAAAGTCAAAAATATATATGCAAGAAATGCCATATTGATATGTTACGTGGTCAAGCGCCGATGGAATCACTATTTGCCTTAAAACTTTAGACTGCCAGATGGGATAAAACCTGAAAAAAAAACATTTTAATTTAAATTACGAAACAAGAAATGTAATGACAATCTAAAGTAAACACGAAATATAAACAGGTTGTTTAAGAAATTGCGTACCATAGCTTAGGGGTAGCTTCAGTAGGTAGGAACATATGAAAAAAAAACAAAAATAAAAATAAAAAATTAAAAAAATATAGCAAGAATAACCTAATTTAGTACCTACTAACTTAAACAAATAGAATAATTTTAATTCTAAGCGATTGCTATTTAAAGTTTTATTTTTTCCTGGGTTCCTTTATCGATATCGAACCTACCCTTAAGCTATGGCACGCAATTACTTTAACACCCTGTATAGATTTTGTGTTTATTTTAGCTTGCCATTACATTTCTTGTTTCGTAATTTAAATTAAAATGTTTTTTTTTTCAGGTTTTATCCCATCTAGCAGTATAAAGATGCAAATTAATAGTGTTCAGGTTTAAGTAATTTGACTACAATCTGTATTAATTACGTAATTAAAACATAACTAATCTAAAGCCTAGAACACCTTTTTGACATCTGAAATAGTTATTGCTTAACACCTGTGACCAGGTCTAAGTCTCAGACATTGAGAAGGGTATAAAGTAAGCCAACACGTCTAGAAACTAAAAACTAGATTTGGATATTTTAGAAATGTACGAAAACTTATAGTTATATTTCTTTAGCCTTTATTTCTTCTTTAATGCCAAAATAATAAGTTTATTTTGAAGCTTACTGTTAGACAAATCTCGTAACATGTCTAAAGCTTAACAGGGCTTTCTCTTTGAAAAACTGATTTGTAGTAGTATTCTCCACGCTCTAAATGGATTAGTGATCTCATTACAGAATAGGATAGAATTTCGGCTCAATAATAGTTATGTTAGTATAAAACCGGCCAATTGCATGTCGGACTTTGCACATTTAGGGTTCCGTACCAAATGTTTTTGAAGTGAAAACTTCTGTAGGAAAAGCTATTGAACTCTCGTGTCACCGTCACCGACCGTCGTAGCACTCGTAGCGGATCGCGTCTATTATTAAAATTTTCACTTCTGTCGGTACTCCCCGGAGTGCCAGTTTTTTTTTTAATGTTTGTTTGGCTGTGGGTCAACAAGATGCTTATACTGTGAAAATTTGAAGATTTCAACTCCAACCGTTTGGCTGTAAAACCTGTGTGACAGACAACGGACAGACGAAAAGATAGATGGATAGACGGACACGTGAGTGACAGCAATAGGGATCCATTTGAACCCTGCGGGTACGGAACCCTAACAAATAAACAAAATAAAATTAAGGGTAGGTCAGTGGGTGATTATTTATTTCTTATTTTTGTCGCAAAATTAACATAATTATAATATGTTGTATGGTATCTATCACTGTTTAGTATTATAAAACAACACACTTTTTCTTTGACTAATATAATATCATGTTTATTATAATTTATATACCCCAATGGGTTTGTAATCCGACATGGCCAGGGAAAGATTAGGCGTAAGACCAATTGCTAAACGTTTTTCCGTGGCACGAGGGTATTACGCCGTGAACTTCCAAACTCCGGGCTACCACTGACAAATTCTTAATGGAAAAACCTGCAAAATCTGCCTGACCTGATAATCAGATATAGTTTGCCCCCAATCAGCAGTTTCGCTGGTCCCTCATCCACGTTCTTCGTTCGTTGTGGTTGATAAATTATGCGGTTGATGAATACTTACTCGCTATTCATTATCATCATTATTATATTAACGGAATCACTTGCCCCCCCCCCTCCCCTTACACACACACCCACACACCCACATACCACCACAGCATGTCTGCTGTCTTTCACACTCGTTACTTGGGATTAGTTTTTGTATTTTGTTTTTCTGTACAACTGTTAGTACAAATCATTGACACTGTCGTCATTTGTTTTTGGTTTTGAATATTAACAGAATCCATTTGACTGAACTCTATCTTTTAGGATACAGGCTAGTCCTAGTTTAAAAGATAGAGTCTACAATTGCATCACAATGAAACAATGTATGCAGTGCAAAGTGCTATGTTTTTGTGAAATTAATACAAGTTTATTATTAACTAGCTGCGCCCCGCGGTTTCACCCGCGTAGACCAGGATAAAAATTAGCCTATGTGTTAGTCCGGTGTATAAGCTATCTACATTCCAAAATTCATTTAAATCAGTCCAGCCATTTGAGCGTGAAGAAGTAACAAACATACACACTCACAAACTTTCGCCTTTATAATATTAGTGTGATATTCGAGTATATTCAAATTTTTACATGAACGTAACTAAATCTGCGCGGACGAAGTTGCGGGAAACTTCATGTCAAAGTGTCGGTCAGTTGTCTAATAAGAATATTGAAGTTAGAGAGTTGCTAATTGCAAAACGTCCATCTTAAAGTATTAAGAGCACGAAATTCAATGATAAAGTATTCGTGAAACTTGATGGTGTGTGCGAAATAAGCTGCAAGTGCAACTGCACGCAGGTACAGTCAAGTCGACAATAATTTAGGCCATTTAATGATTTTTATAACTGTGTGGGAGCTGTGTGAATATTTGTTAGGGATGTAAGTAAGTACTTACTTATTTGTCAATTTGGAAGTTGCTGGTATTCCCACATGCCATTAAATTTGACGAATACTATAACACATATATTTTACCTGAGTTGGTAAATAAGATAGGACTACATGTGCCATGTGCATATCTACGCAGACCGAACCTACTGGCGACAAGTGGTGACAACTTTTTACAGGCGAAACTCATACCTAATTAGAGCGAGTCGTGCTTTTAATTCGGCGTGCCGGGAAGTTGGCATCGATCTTTATTGTACTGGGATTTGTAATTTGAAAAGAACTCTTTGTAATTATTTCTTTACGAGCGTTTCATAACCTTGCAGTTTGGAGTTCCAAATGTTATGTTTTTGTTGGCGATTTTAATTATTAACCGACTTCGAAAAAGGAGGAGGTTATCAATTCGGATGTTTGTATTTTTTTTTTTTTTTATGTATGTTCGGGCATAACTCCGTGATATATTGACGGATTTGCAAAATTCTTTTTTTGTTCGAAAGGGGTTTATTCCGAAATGGTCCCATTTAAATTTAAAAAAGATCTGATGATGGGTTTCGACAGACAACGGAACTCTTCAAAAATTGACAGCAAATCAACCGCGATTGCTGCTATCGTATGTCTATGAATTGTTAAAACAGTTTAATGGGGAACCACAACTAAAAAGTGAAAAATAAAAAACTTTTTTACAAAAAAATAGAACCGACTTCCAAAAAAAGTGCAAAATAACTTTAATTTCGGAAGTCGGTGTCAAAAAACGAAGACACAAAACAGGAACACCGACTTCCGAAATTAAAGTTATTTTGCACTTTTTTTGGAAGTCGGTTCTATTTTTTTGTAAAAAAGTTTTTTTTATTGTAAGTTTGTATTTTATTGAATGTTTTTTTTTTAATCTTCTTTTTGTTTTTGAAGAAAACATTAACTTCGTTTTTGGCTATAGTTTGATTTTTGCTTTTGTTTACTTACACTATAAGGGAAAACTTGTAATTAGCCTTCAATTTTCGAGAATATATAAGCATGTATATGTATTAGCTGTAAGTTTTCCAAATATAATAAAATAAAATAAACAATTCAAGATTCAAGATTTTTGCAAAGTACTTTTGTCAGAATTGGTTTGATTTTTCATTAAACAATGCTGCATTTTACGGGGTGTCTTACGTCATGGACATCATTACCCTGATGACAATTTATGGCTAAAAACCTCCATGACTCAGTAACTGGGTTCAGATGGTCTACGCTGAGAACCGGCCCTAACATAGCGCGGAAGATACTAGGTCGATGATAATTTCAGAGTTGATCCCAACGCTTAATTTGTCCATACATTGAGTCATTTCATCCCTAAAAAGTTTACCAATAAATTTATAAACAATGAACTCAACATTTACCTACCGAAGGCTGACTGTCCACTGGAGCGGAGAGGAGTGGAGAGGAGCAGAGCTGTGCCAATATGTACCCATAGAATTACAAAAAATCTCCGCTCCGCTTGTGTGTGGACATGTGGACAAGGATTGGCAAACTAGTTTAAAAATTCATACAAAACCAGGAAGCGGAGTGGGAAAGTGGAGCGGGTAAGCGGATTGGGGAAGCATAAAAAACCTCTCGCGGCGCCTATAACTGAACTGATCTCCGTCGCCGCTCGCTCAAATTACCCATCGCGTGTACTCGGCCTAGCTCCGCACTACCTCGCTCCGCACCTATGGATAGACACAGTTCACAACTACGCTTCGCTTTACTCCGTCGCTCCACTCTGCTGCCTCGCTCCGTATCAATAGATAGGCAAATGTAAACAACAAGCGAACTGTTTAAAACAGTGTCTATCGCCGCTTTATTCCCTTGTTTACCTTTCAAGGGACCGGACGTAATTAATACATCTTTAAAATCAATGAATGCTCACCCAACCGCTATTATTGCTTACACGGCCCTCGACTCGTGACGTCATTCCCCTAATTATTGATTGCCCTTTCAAAATATTACGCTTTAGCTGTGGTATTAATGTGTGCAATGTTGTTCAAATTATGTGGAGATGTTTAGATTTTTGGAATGATAAAATGAAATAGAAAATCGTCAAATGTTAACATAATCATCACATAATGTTCCAACTGCTGGGCCACAGGCCTTTTCAATGTGAGAGAGATTTGGCCATATTATACCATATGATCCCAACCCGGGTTGGTGGATTGTCTTTTAGCTTTTTTAACCAACTTCAAAAAGAAGGAGGTTATCAATTCGGATGTTTAAAATTAAGTATATATTTTTTATGTATGATATAGACGGATTTGTAAAAATCTTCTTTTGTTCGAAAGGGGTTTATTCCAAAAAAAAAAATATAAATTTCATGTAGATCTAATGATGAGTTTCGGAGACAGACAACGGAACTGTTCAAAAACTGACAAACAAATCAACCGCGATTGCTGCCATCGCATGAATTATGCATTGGTGATCCCATTTAATGGGAAATCACAACTAAAAATTAAAAGTTTTTTTTTTGTAAAATATAGCAGCTTTCAAAAATAAAAACAAAAAAAGTTTCGGAAGTCTACTATATGATAGGTTACTTCTAGGCAAGCGTACTCCATCTTCGACCACATCATCGCTTACCATCAGGTGAGATAGTGGTCAAACGCGTGCCTATCAACAATAAAAAAAAGAAAAAAAGTCGGTGTCAAAAAACGAAGAAACAAAACCAGAAACACCGACTTCCGAAAAAGTTATATTGGACTACTTTTGTTTTGATTTTGGAAGTCGGTTCTATTTTTTGTAAAAAAACGTTTTTTGGTTCTAGGACACGTCGGGTTTTCACCATTTTGAGAGCAATGGCGATGAAATTAATAAGACAAAATAAAACGCCTGTCTGGATTCAAACCAATAAAGTAGGTACCACTCGTAAGTCGGGGCCGTTACTACTATACCATTACTGCTATGTTACGATGGAAAAGTAACCCCATACTTTTCCATCGTAACATAGCAGTAATGGATTACGGAACCCTAAAGAAGGTTATCCCCCGATAACCTTCTTTAGGGTTCCGTAATCCTAACAAAGACAAGGAACCCTTATAGTTTCCGTCTGTCCGTAAAGCCTTTCGAGGCATAGCGTAGAGATTGTTAGTACTAGAAAGCTGCAATTTTGCATGGGCATATTATATATATTAATCATTTCAAAGAAACGAAACAATAAAATCTTGAATAAGATTTTTTTTTTGTAATTGGCGAAAAAAATAAATCATCTTCTCTTTACATGTACGGGAGACATGTAAAGTGGGGATGCTTTATTTTTTTCTCGCCTATCCTATAGTATGGGTTGCAT
The DNA here is from genome assembly GCA_951329385.1 of Polia nebulosa. Taxonomy (NCBI): domain Eukaryota; kingdom Metazoa; phylum Arthropoda; class Insecta; order Lepidoptera; family Noctuidae; genus Polia; species Polia nebulosa. The sequence continues at coordinate 14,763,038 of OX589610.1, read as the reverse complement.
AGGTCTTTCAAAATTATTACGGGGTTGTAAAGACTATTTTTCGATTCAGGGATTCCTTTGTGAAATATCAAACTTTAAAGTGATATTTTTTGTTCGAGTTGAGCGTTCAAGCTAACCCGTTGGTTTGAAAAATCTAAAAAAATCGTGATGGTAATTTCTATAACGAACTTTGATGGAGAACTGTCACGGCTAAGTTAGCTTCGTCAGTTTATGAGTAATTTTCGCCGAAACTTGGCAAATTTGGTATAAAATACAAAAGACTTGCAAAAAAGTACTGAGTAGAATTGTAACTTATTTAATATTTAAAATAGGTAGTGAACCTTTTTTTTTCCTTTTTAATTTAAACGTTTAAAAACATTAACGTTTTAACGTTATAAAGCCCTCTTCTAAGTCCGCATGTTATAACGTTCGAATACGGAACCCTACACTGGGCGTGGTCCGACACGCACTGGGCCAGTTTTAAGTTTTTTACTTAGTTAGCGTGATTAATATGATAATATCCACGCAAAATTACAGCTTCCTAGTAGTAACAGTTTCTAAAGCAAATCAGCTGACTTTTAGACGGACATGGCTTAACTAAAGGGTTCCTTGTTAGGACTATGGAACCCTAATAATATTTTTCTAACATTTGATCACAATTAAACAAGTACTTCAGTTGGAGTCGTTTAAAAACTGAGTGTTCACTTTTCACGTAAACCCATTTCCAGTTTCCAAGGTTACTTAAATTTTTATAACATAAAAGAAAAGCCATGACTTTTATTTTCTTAGTAAATCTCATATCACTCGCAAAACGTTTTCATATTCTAAGCTATGAAACCAAACTTGAAAGTTTAATCTACAAATTCCTTTTCATTCCACGCTTTTACATTTTTCAGTAGAAAATTGTGGGATGCACCAGCATCAGTCGGACACGTACAGTGTAGAGCAAAAATGTGTTTTATTTTTATTAAAAATATTTTTCTTACTGCAAGGTACACCTCAAAAGGACGTACACACACACTAGAGGTTTCTTTACTTCTGTATTTCCCGATGTTCTTTTCTAATTAATTTCGTTGCGGGACCCAAAACATTTTAACCATATCTCCTGGACTCGTCGAGCTTCATTGCCTTGGCATTTTTCATGTGGCCGCTACTGTTGATTCTGGGTTTCAGAACTTGCAGTGATTGGGAATACTGTGGCGGGCTTGTCCTCGATAAAAAAAGTATTTGAAGGTGATTTTCGTCCGAAATTTCAAATGCGTAGTAGGTACTATAGGGACCTGGAGCACCCTCTCGTAGTGCTGAGTCCCTAGAGATTCCTTGTACGCGTCTGGGGGCTGTCGTACTCGCTGGCAGCGCGAGAGTGTGGTGTACGAGAGTGACTGCTTACGTGTGTAGTGTTATAAAGAAAAGAGGGATGACGCACTTATACGTTATATTGAACAATAAAAATAATACATGTGTGTTCGGACGGGCTAGCAGAAGTGAACCCAAAAACAAAAGTCTTCCTTATTCTTTTTAATTTCAATCGGCGTTCCAAGAGTTTCTAGAATGTTCCAAACTTCCAACGTGCCAGTCTCCACCATAAGGTCGCCAACATAAGGTCGTCACAGTACTCACAACCAGAGCGTGCGTGTATGACGAGATTTATGAAGGTAAACGAAACAAAAGTATATCAGGACTTTAACAGATGGTGGTCTAAAGTGTATGTCTACTCCTGTAGGAAAAGGCGAGAGTTCGTAATATTTATATGCGCAAGGAAAAAATTCCGTCTCCTTCCACTTTTCTATTTGTATGGAAGGTCCAGTGTTTGTTTTTTTAAATACGTTGCCACACACTAGGAATTATCCTGTATCGGGAGTGAATTCACAAACATGTATACTCACATGCACAAGTCACCCAGACCCGGAAGAACTATCTGTAGGTCTTACAAATATTTGTTCCGTGCGGGAATCGAACCCGCGACACGCAGCGCAGCAGCCGAAAGCTCAACCACTGCGCCAACCGTGTCGTCAAATGTTTGTCGAAGGCATCGCTTGCCAATTATTAAGTAACGTGTTGGACTTCGTACATTTAGGGTTCCGTACCAAATGAGGGAATTATTAAAGAAACAATCTGATTTATAAATATATTGGTATTTGTTAGTAAAATATACGTAATCACCAAATTTCAAGTTCATTGGTCCCTACGGGTACGGAACCCTAAAAACGAGCAGAATATGATTGCACTTAGAAAAATTACCAACAAAAATTTCGGTCCATAAAAATAGGTCTATCAAGATTTATAGAACACCAGTGCGATATTTTAAACTTCGTAGGTAGACAGCAGTGGTGGCCCAGTAGTAACGGCCGTGACTTGTAAGTTGTAGATCGTGAGTTCAAACCCAGGTAGGCGCTTTACTTTGTGTAAATTATTACATCACCACTGCTCTCAAAACGTTGAACGAAAACATCGTGAGGAAACCGGCATGTCCTAGAACCAAAAATTAGAACACATTATGTGAAATTGACTAATCTGCATTGGACCCGCGTGGTGGATTACGGTCCACACCCTGTCACAGAGAGGAGGCTTGTGCCCCAGCAGTGGGGACATTAAAAGGCTGATGATGATGAGATAGACGTATTTAAACTTCTTTTTTTGGGCTGGGAAATCATCAAATAATTTCTCCCACTCTGGGTGGAGCGGAAAAGCGTTTCAGACTTGACTAAAACCCACCCATGGTCCTTCAGTTGCCTATTTCAGGACTTCTCCCGCTCTGGGTTGAGCGAGAGGGCGTGTCAGACTCTTACTGACTAAAACCCACCCTGCGCTAAACCAATTACAAGTGTTTGACAACATGGCATGATATTGACATGTACGAGTATGCTTATCACGTTCAATGAAATTTGCCTTTAGTCTTAAAACAATTTTTGACTCTACATAATGTCTGGTCCACACAGCCTCTCATAACCCCTAACAAACTTTTTAGAAAATTATTGTTTCATTTCAAGTAGGGCACACCTTTTTACTAGCGACTGTACAAGTGCTTGAAATGATAGGTTAAAACTTATAGATGAGGAACATTTAGCCGAGTAATATCTTGTGAAGAATGTTTTAGTTCCTTTCGAGGTATTACAGTAAGAGTTTTACACTTATAAGAGTTTTACTCGCATTGAATTTGTGAAGACGTGTTTGAATAAGATCTCCGAGTCGATGTTTATGAGTTCTTTGGCAATAGAGAAGTGTTGACTCGTGTTCGAAATTAACTTTTGCGTTATGTTCACCATGAGTCAGTTTTATTTTGGTTGACTCAATATCAAATATAAAAGCTTTTTCTTTACTCCACTTTTTAACCCTGTTTTGTTTATGAAAAGAATTCGGTTATTACCGAATTCTTTTCAAGTCACCATCGCTGACTATAAAACTCTTATTTCTCTTGAATTATTCTTGAATGCAGCATAAAGGCACGTCCTTGGTGCCTTTATGCCAAAAGCCAAACTGAAAACCAACCCTTGTCTACTATGAGATAAAGACTGTCATGAAAACTGTAATTGTTATTTTAGAAGTTTGAGTCACTCATAATATCACCCATAGAAAGTTTGACACTAAACCCCCACACAGGAAATCCACTCTTATCTTCTATGTAAGGCTGCTATGAAAAACAACGACAGAAAATACACTCTAACGTGATATAAGTGTCAGTAAGACGAATAGTTGACACGCGCGCCGTTAGGCTGCCATTCCTCCAGAGATATGCTAAGCTGCGTAGTGAAAGGTGTGTATGATATTAACCAATAGGAACTGACAAGCTACAAGTTCAAGATGGAAGTGGTAACATAAAACTAATACAAAGACGTGCTTATTTGCTTCTCTTCTTTTCGCGCCGATGTTTACCTTCATTCCATTTGCATAATCTAATTCGTTGTTTGTCTTTATGGGTTGCTAAATTGAAGAGTACAACTTTGACGTAGTACGACAACTGAAGTAATAAGAATTACGTTTAGTCGTATAACAAGACGACATTGACAGTTTTAACGTCAGTGTTCTTTTTTTTTTGTTAAAAAAAATAAATAAAAATACCCTTTATTTCCCGAAAGAAATACATTATGATTTGTGTTTATTATATTTAAAAAAAAAACTTTTTTACAAAAAAATAGAACCGACTTCCAAAAAAAGTGCAAAATAACTTTAATTTCGGAAGTCGGTGTTCCTGTTTTGTGTCTTTGTTTTTTTTTGACACCGACTTCCGAAATTAAAGTTATTTTGCACTTTTTTTGGAAGTCGGTTCTATTTTTTTGTAAAAAAGTTTTTTATTTTTCACTTTTTAGTTGTGGCTCCCCATTAAACTGTGTTAACAATTCATAGACATACGATAGCAGCAATCGCGGTTGATTTGCTGTCAATTTTTGAAGAGTTCCGTTGTCTGTCTCCAAAACCCATCATCAGATCTTTTTGAAATTTAAATGGGACCATTTCGGAATAAACCCCTTTCGAACAAAAAAACAATTTTGCAAATCCGTCAATATATGACGGAGTTATGCCCGAACATACATAAAAAAAAAAAAAAAAAAAAATACAAACATCCGAATTGATAACCTCCTCCTTTTTCGAAGTCGGTTAAAAAAACTAAACGTGTTTTTCTGACAGGACCAATAAGAAAATCCTCGACTCAAACGTACTACCAACACTGCTCTACGGGTGCCAAACGTGGGCTACGACCAGAAACATAAGAACGAAACTAAGATCCTTTCAAAGAGCTGAAGAAAGAAGTATGATGGGTCTAAGAATACAGATCGCATCAGAAGCTGCGATATTCGAGCAAAGACCAAGCCGGAAGATGTTCTAAACATGGCTGGCTAACTTAAATGGAAATGGGTAGGTCACGTCGCGAGGACCACAGACAACAGATGGGGCGCACGTGTCCACCATTGGTACTCACGTGATGGAAAGAGTCAGCGCGGTAGACCCATACAAAGATGGCGAGACGACATCACCGCTATAGCTGGGAATATCTGGATCAGGACGGCAAACGAAAGGAACCAGTGGCAACAGATGGAGGAGGCCTTCGTCCAGGAATGGATAAAGCAATTTTTTTTTTAACATTCAGTTAAATACTGTGGGAACCTGGAGTATCTTCACGAACTGCAGGGACCCTGGGGATTCTTCGTAATTCTAGGGACTGTCGCACTCGCCGGCAACGCGAGAGTGTGGTGTACGAGAGTGACTGCTTACGGTGTATAGTGTTACAAAAGAAAGAGGAATAGCGCACTCAGAGTAACTATATTGATCAATTATAATAACATGTGTGCCCTCTTCGGCCGGGCTAGCTGAACTGAACCCTAAAACAAATGTCTTCTCTATTCTTTCTAATTTCAACCGGCCTTCCAATACTTCTAGAATATTCCAACCTGCCAGTCTATCCGGCACAGACCCGCTAACATAAGGTTGTGACTATAATTGTCATAATACCTAAACAAATGGAGTATAGATGGCCACGTTGATAGCAGCGTCAAAGGGCTTTATTAGATCCCCAACCGTACAGATGTATGGGCACTTTTGTCACTCCAGCATGGGTTATGTTCTGGACAGAACTGCACTCACATTGTGAATTAATTACATCTATAAAACCCCATTTTGCCAAGTTATGTTGTGCTTACTTGTTAAGTATAGGAGGAGACTGCGTCCCATTCCCTCTCGCTCCGTACCATGGCCTGGAACAGGACCGGGCGCGAGAGGTCGCTGCCACCGATCATCTCCACGAGGACACGGTGGGGCTTTGCCCAAGGGCACTCACATTTTGAATGAAACGGATCTACCTATAAAACCCCATTTAGACAAGTTATGTTGTGCTTACTTGCTAAGTAACGTTTATAAATCTCGGCAATAGAGTCGTAGCTTAGCTTCACAGCTTAGCTACCTCGCTCATGTTTTATGGAGAGTTAGCTTTACGGAATGGATAGGCAACACGTGTTTCTACGGGTACCTCATCTGTTACTAGTGATGCGGTTAAGACCTTATGAATGTGCCCGAAATAACAAAAGACTGTCAGCTAGATAACGGATTGGTTTTATTCTTCAATTTGTTTACACGTATTCTATCTTTTAATACTTGTTTTGCCTGTATAAAACGTACTAGAGTCTGGTAAGTATTTTCAGATAGTTTTTAGTTTTTTAGGGTGGGATATCAAAAGATGACTTCTCCCGCTCTGTGTTAAGAGGGAGGGATTGTCAGACTCTTATTAACTAAAACCCGCCCGGTGTTCCTTCAGTTGTCCTTTGCGTTCCAGGAGCGAAAAAAAAAAATAGAGCCGCGGTGATTTTTTCGAGCAACCGCGTGACCTTTAAACAATCCGGCGACCGCACTGGGGTATGGGGAATATTTTTGGGAATAGTTGAGCACAGTAGTTTCAGCTTCTCGAGCTACCAACTACAATTGACTGCAGTAGGTCCCTTCCAAGTACTTGAATTTGTTAGGTGCTCTAGCAATAATTGAACATCGCAACTCATCTCCGTTTTAACGCAAATTAAAATTAAACATATTATGAAACCTTTTGGATTGGACGCAATGGATTGTTTTTACATGATTTTATTTAATTTGCAGTGTATGTATGCATCTGCTCAGGGGTTGAAGATAAATTCGAAACAGAGTTACCTCGCCCCTGGGCACTCAGGGCAGGGAAGGAACAGGGTCGGGTTTTAGTCAGTAAGAGTCTGACACACCCTCCCGCTCCACCCTAGAGCGGGAGATGTCATTGGATGATTTCCCAACCCAAAAAAAAATGTATGTATGTATGTAATTATGTTTGATCGGGTGGAATCTTGCAACTCAAATTAGGCCCACTTCTCTATGTCCGATTGGACTCAAATTTGGTGTACTTATGTATTTTTGGTGACAATAAACTGATATGGTATCATGAAGCTGGTCTGATGATAGAGACGGAAGATGGCCATAGGGACTTCTGAACTAAACAAGATAAACCCATCAAACACATCGAGTCTGGACTCGATTGATTCGTCTTGAGGAGTACTTTACATCACATCATAATATCCGTAGAATATTTTAAAACATCACGCCTACTCAAAAATACTAACCAACTAAAAAGTTAAAAATAAATTAAATTAAATAAAAAATATTTTTAAAAACAAGCTCTTATCTGGGAGAATGAACTAAAAAGTCACAAATATATTCTAGTAAGTATTTGGCGTGTAGGTACTTACCTATATTCTTAAAAGCTTGAGGCACAGAAGTATAGTCAGTACCTAACCTGTTTTTTTTTTTTTTTTGGGGGGGTGGGAAATCATCTCATGACTTCTTCCGCTCTAGGGTGGAGCGGAAGGGCGTGTCAGACTCTTACTGACTAAAACCCACGCCTGTTCCTCCCTGCCCTACGCGCCCGGGGGCGAGGTAACTCTTTCGAATTTATCCTCCACCCCCGGGCAGGCACTGGCCGTGGCAGGCCCCATCCTTTGCTGACAACTCTTTGAGGCGCGCGTGGAACACTACGCGCCGTCGACTCTCGGGCCTGGTGCTGATCGGACGGCGAGTTACCCACTACTCGCCGTCCGCAGGCCCGGGAGTACCTAACCTGTAACCTGTAACCGGTAGTGCCTCAACTTTTTAATAATATAGGGAAGTACCTACACGCCAAATACTTACTAGAATATATTTTTAACGTTTTAGTTCATTGTCCCAGATAGTCTAGTCCAGTTAGTCTTCCCTTAATTTATTAAGAAGAGTAACTTCTTTATCATATGTCACCAACCAAGCTGGTCAGCGTGGCGTTTTCAACACAAAGTAGGTACTTTTTCAAGGAATCATTGTTATATTTTTAATGATATTTTATTCCAATCAATATACGTACAAAATTTTAGTATAGTCGACACTATTATTTTATTTCTATCTCATAGCTCTTTCCACATAACATTTGTAATTCCTCTTCCACGTTACCAAGCCAATAAGCCAATAGAATAAATAAGATTTCTTTTTAATAACGTTACCTTATTCATCTGGTTAGATGCGAGTGAAATTATTCGGTCCTGGCATCGCGTCTCAGCTAATGGAATGTAAATTGGACAAATAATTGAAAAAGAGACACGGGTTTTTTTTTCCTGCATCATGGACTTAGTGGAATGGACTGAGCAACACTCGCACAAAGTTGACTACTCTGAAAAAAATAACCGAAGCTACTGTAGGTACTCGTCTTTTTCTTACAACAGTACCTTCTATGAATGCGTGGACTATTCAGAACTCTACAAAAAGATAACTTTAATAGTTGCCTTTTTGTAGCTATGAACTTCAGGATTGCTTTGTCTCTTATTTTTCTAATAGTTTTTTTTATTGAATTGTACTCGTTTTACAGAGTAGCTAGATAAGGAACGCTCAATCCATTCCTCTAAGTCTATGACCTGCATACGGTTGCTTTCAGCCTTACTGGTGTTGCCTCGTTTGTAGATGTGATTAGCGTAAAGTTTGCTTACAAAATTTCCTGGCTGACAACATTTTTGACGCGACTTTTGCATTAAAGGAAATGCGCCTCCCTGTTGAAATAAAATTGTTTAATATTCGTAACGAGATTTGACTTTCATGTTTGTTTATTTTTAAACATAAGGCATCCATTACACGCTCGTGCAAGCGTCATTGCATTCCATAAAATCATGACTTATGGTTACATGCGAAAATCAAAGTATCTATTTTTTTATGCAACCTTCAGTCGTTGTATTAGACGATAGATTATCCGTCAAGCCCGCCACACTATTGCTAAACCACTGTAACTTCTGTAAGCCAGAATCAACAGTGGCGACAACTAGAAAAAACGCCAAGGCAATGAAGCAAGACTAGTCACAGAGAACGATTCCCGCAACGAAATTAATCAGAAAATACAGCGGAGGAGTAAGAAAAACATAATTTCCACTTCCCTCCTAATCAAACGGGAGACAGAACAAAGCTAGGCCATTAGGCACAGAGGGGGTATTTACAACTAGGGTAAGTCCAGTTGCCAAGCACAGTAAAAACACTAATATTAATGGGTCCTGTAGCTGTTACATTTGATCCCAATAATAGGTATGGCAAAAACGCTTGAACGCACGGAAATTCATTCTAGTTTCCACAAGGTCCGTGTAATAGTCAACTACAGACGTAGGCTGAATACTATCCAACATAACATTGTGTTCAGTTTGCCAAAGAGTACACTCCCATAGAATAGGATGTGCGGATTCTTCGTGAATACGAAGAATCCGCGCTGCGAATGCAATCAGGTGTAGAAATTTGACTTAGAGGCGAGGCAACAAGCTTGAAGGAAAATAATTTACCCATAATCCGACAATCACAACCTTGACTGTGGTAAAACCAACAACAAAACCTATCGTGTAATAATAAGATCATCTTAAGGCGGTCTGTATTTTCACTCTACCTCCATTGGAAAAAAAGTGAGTATATGAGCATATTCAGTAAGTAGATACACATTTATTACAAGTAAAGGCATTTTTATAAAGGAACTAGGTTATGCCAGAGGCTCGTCTGCGTGAAAGTTGAAAATTATACGAACAAAATATACTCCCGAAATAAAAGGTATCCATTGTCCTAATAAAAGCAGTGGTGGCCCGGTGGTAAGGGCCCCGACTTACGAGTTGTAAGTCGTAGGTGTAGACCAGGCGCTTTACTTTGTATAGTTAATTTATTTTATCACCACTGCTCTCAAAACAGTAAAAGAAAACATTGTAAGGAAAGCGTCTTGTCCTAACTAGATCAGAAACATTTTTCTCTTTAATTTGAAGGAAGGCATGTAACATCCACGAGCTCTCACTGGGACCGCGTGGAGGATAACGGCCCATGTCCTCTAGAGAGGAAGCCCAAGCCCCAGCAGTAGGAACATTATTAGGCTGATACGTAATATATTTTGTCCTAATTATGGTAATAGAATGTATCGCTCATGGATATATATGGCGTACCCACGCGCGAAGTCTGTTAAGATTTGAAAAGGTAACAAACAGACAGGCAGAATACTTTAGTGTTACATTTACATTTGTAATATTAGTGTGGAAGTACCTAAGTGTTTTGTTACCACGACACAAAATTCTGAAAATTATCACAAAAGCAAAATAAATAAGAGAGAATGGGCGGTCTTATTGGTTTAGGCAATCTCTTTCAGACAGCCTCGTTCCACAGACAAAACATCCCATTTTCCACTACTAAGACTTGCCAGACAAAACAAAAGCACTAATTGGCTCTGTCTGGTTCTAATCCCGACATTTGTGTCCCAAGTAAACACGACGGGTCCCTAACACTTGGATCCTTTTGAACAGCTGTTCAAAATTCGAACACTACCCACGAACTACTTATCAACTGTCATGGCGGTAATTTTGATAGGACACACAATGAATTTGGTGCTTTGTGTTGTAAATATAAATCCAGACTAGTGTTGTTATATTTTATATAGATCTCATCAACAGAAATTGGTCGCAGATGTGTGTGTTAATTCACGTTTCTGTGTGTAAGCATCCTATGACAACGAGCGCTCTGAGCTCACGCACGCAGACAAAATAATGTACGTGAACCTACACACCCATTCAGTTTAACACACCTTAGTGTATAGAACAACTGGGTAGACAGGTTCAATAAATGGGTATGATTGATACGTGACGTGAGTAAGGTGGTGAGAAAAGTTAGCACTCACATTATAACTGAAATTATTGTGGACAAAATATCCGGTAGTATCATCAAAATTCGTCATTGTTCACTCCTTATGACAGTCACAAACAATATTCTATTCCATTTCTATGCCACAGAATACCTGAACTAACCAATGTACCTCTAAAACCAAAGACAATATTTCTCCACACCCAATCTATAAACTAGGAAAGTCTAGCTCAGCAACTGCATCCACCATTAGTCACAGCGAACACTAAACAATACCGCGCGCCATCTCAAGCGCGAACTGTAAGCCAGGCTGAATCACTGCTGTGATGCATAGAGAGGCAAACTTGAGGCTGGTTGGCCATTTACTGGCAAACACCATTGTCTTGGGTTTAGGGCTGTAAGTTAACTAAGTGGGACGGCAAATCATATTAATTGATGATGATTTATTAATGTTACTGAAGGATATTGGCACGTAATAAAACAACGACTTAGCGATACGACGTATATTCGCAGACTGGACTGACGTATGCATCACATAAATTCCTTAACAAAGAGTACCCACTATTTACAGATATCACACCTCCACCACTATACTAGAATTAGGGTCAAATGACCAAGACTTATAATAATAATTTACATGAATACAATAAGTACAACATACAACTTAGCATAATAACTAGGCATTCTTATAACTAACTATATCCTATTCTATTCTAAATCTGTCCACTGGTTTCCGAGTCCGCCTGGAATACCGATTCACCGGTGACCCCGATGGTGATAACAACTTAGGTGAGGATTGTTCAGAAGGAACACCGCTTTGACCACCCTGGTTAATGTTTTCAGCCTCTTTGTTGGCATTCACTATTGAGGTTTCGGGCAGTGTAACCTCTTCCAACCCTTTGCTTAGCGGCTCGACAACACTCTCTTCACCACTCTCTCTCTCAACATTTCCTTCCGGACAGGTAACATCAGAAAATCGAGATCTGCGACGCATTTGGTCTATGTGCCTTTTATATAATTGACCGCTATCCGTCACTACTGAATACCTACGTAAACTGTCTACCCCTTGAACAGTGCCTTTCACCCATTTATCTCCTGAACCATACTCCCGTGCCCAGACTGAGGACCCCTCTCTCTGTGTCCCACCCGCGTATTCCACCTGACGCCTTTGGGCCTCGCGCACTCTGTCTTCCGTGACACGATCAGTGCGTAACAAATCTATTCTGGATCGTAAAGTTCGTCTCTGTAATAGCATGGCCGGGGTTTCACCGGTTGTGCTGTGTACTGTATTGCGGTATGCTAATAAAAACGTTTGTAAAGCCGTATCAACGTCTACCTGATCCCTATGCGCTTTTTTAATAGCCCGCTTGCATAACTTTACTGCGTTCTCTGCTGCTCCGTTTGAGGATGGGTGATAAGCCGGTGAAAAATTCTGTTTTATACCGTTATTTTGTAGGAACTTTTTAAATTCTGAACTGGTAAATGGTGGACCTTGGTCCGAAACTAATTGTTCTGGTAGACCGAATCTTGCAAAAGTCGATCTTAAGACTTTTATTACATGTGCAGCATTAGTGCGTTTCATCTCAAATACTTCTATCCATTTGGAGGTAGAATCAATTATAATGAAAAATGTTAAACCTTTGTATGGACCTAGGAAATCAATGTGAAGCCTGCTCCAGGGACGAGTGTGATAAGGCCAGGGCTGTATCGGAGCCCGCGGGGGAGCGTCCGCCTCTGCCGCACAAGTCTCGCACCGTTTGCACATAACTTCAACTGCCTCGTCTATGTTAGGCCACCACACATAGCTACGAGCTAGGCTCTTTGTCTTCACTATACCCATGTGACTACTGTGAAGTTGTTTTAACACTTTATTTTGTAATGAATAAGGTATGATCATTCGATATCCCCACATTAAACACCCGCGTTCAATGTATAGTTCATTACGTCTTCTAAAATAGGGTTGAATCGATTCGTCTGGGCAAGTGAGTGGCCAACCAGATTGAGTATATGTTAATATTCTACTAAGGACTTTATCACAAGTTGTGGTTTCCTTAATATCTTTACCAGTGATTGGTAAAAAATCCTCGACGAAATTAACGTAAGTGCTTTCTTTTTGTATTTTTAAATTATTTACTTCTTTACATGGCAGTCGTGACAATGCATCCGCACAGTTCTTACTTGACGGAACATATTCAATATCATAGGTGTACCCCGCCAATAGTACCGCCCAACGTTGTAATCTGGACGCAGCCATTATTGGAATCCCTACCCTATTTCCAAAAATGTAAGTCAAAGGTTTATGGTCTGTTCTCAATATAAACTTACGGCCGTAAAGGTACTGATGGAATTTACGAATTCCGTAAACAATAGCAAGTGCCTCCTTATCTATCTGCGAGTAAGCGCTCTCGGCCTGCGTTAGCGAGCGCGACGCGTACGCCACCGGCCGCTCGCCACCCGCGGTCGCGTGTGATATCACCGCACCTATACCAACACCGCTCGCATCTGTCGTCAAAATTATTGGCAACTCCGGTGTATAGTGCATTAAAACTTCACTACAAGTTAGTGAATTTTTAACTTTGTTAAACGCGTCTTGACACTCTTTATCCCATCTGTACTGAACACCCGCCCTGAGTAGGTTATAAAGTGGTGCTAACACTGTGCTAATATTTTTGATAAACTTGCCATAGTACATGACCATTCCAATGAATGCTCTCAACTCTGAGACGTTCATTGGGGCTGGTGTTTTTATTATGGCCTTAACCTTGTCGGGACACGTGTGAACGCCGTCTTTACTAATGGTGTGCCCTAAATAATTAATTGATTCCGCAAAGAATACACACTTTTCTTTTTTTATTTTCAAGCCATTTTTTTTAAACGATCAAATACCTGACATAAATTGCGCATGTGAGCCTCTTTAGTTGGTCCCGTGATAATAATATCATCTAGAAATACCCCGACTTGAGGTAAATCAGCGAATAACTGCTCTAAACGTTTTTGAAATATTCCTGGACTTGACGAAAGTCCATAAACTAACCTATTATACATAAACAACCCTTTGTGAGTATTTATCACCGTATATTTCTTAGTGTCATCGAGCTCAATTTGCGCGTAGGCCTGTGATAAATCAATTTTACTAAAGTGTTCCCCACCCTTTAACCGAAGCAGCAGTTCCTCCACCCTAGGCAGCGGATAACGGTCAACTTCTATAACTTTATTTAGTGTTAATTTGTAATCAGCACATATTCTAATGTTACCGTCCTTCTTGACGACCGGCACGATTGGAGTCGCCCAGTCCGACCGCTTCACCGGTGAGAGAATGCCGTCGAGCTGCAGCTGGGCCAGCGTGCGCTCAACGGGCTCGCGCAGCGCGTAGGCCAGCGGCCGCGCTCGCATAAAAACCGGCCGCGCCCCTTCCCGCAAGTGTATGCTCGCCTTGCCCCCGGTGAATCGGCCCAGTCCGTCCGCAAACACCTCAGAGTATTTGGAACTGAAATCAGACAAGTCAAAACCTTCATTTTTGTACATAGCCACATTATTGCATTCATACTCTACTATTGGTAACTGTATTTTTAACTCAGCCATCCATTGGCGACCTAAGAGAATCGTTTTCCCGTTTTCTACAACAAACAATTCTAATGTCTTACACATACCTTTGTATTTTACAACTGGCATTATTACTCCTAGAGGTTTGACTATCTCGCCCGTATAATATCTAAGCGTTAATTGACAAGGTTTAAGACATAAGCCGTTAAATAATTGTATATAACATTCTCGGCTTATGCATGAGATAGCACTACCGGTATCACATTCCATTTTAATATTCCTACCATTAACGTTTAGCTCTAGGTACACAGGTTTACATTCTATGGCGGACAGTCTACATACATCGACAAAAATTACCTCGTCACTTCCTGTACTTCCACTCTCGTGTCCTTCCATCATTTGATCGATGTTAACATTGTAATGTCCTGCCAAATTCGGGCACACGCGCCGCAGATGCCCAGGCCGGTTACACACTCGGCAAACGTAACGCACAAATTTACATGTGCCTGCATCGTGATTCGCACCGCACACCTGACACTGCTGCCAAGCACGCTCCCCCAGCTGCGCGTGCGCGGATGATGACGGTGCGCGCGGCCCTCGCCTCCACGCGGCCTGCGCAGTGGCCTCCCGCGCCACTCCGCTGACGTCACGCATAGCACCTGTCGCCGGTGTGGTCCACTTACGCCGTGTTGCCTTTGTCGCTGCCATCGCTTGACACGTTGCCGGGACCGGAGCCGTTGCTTCATTCGCCGACCCTCCATGTCGAACCACTTCTGCCGCGTCTTTTTCTGCTGCTTCTATGCTTACTGCCAACTTATACGCCTTTCCGAAATCCAACTTATTTTCGGCGAATAACCGTTGTCGTATAGTTTCATTAGTTATGCCACAAACTAACTGGTCCCTCAAACTTTCTTCTAGCCAGGCACCAAACTCACAAGTCTTTGACATTCTCTTCAAAACCGCGGTATACTCCGATATTGTTTCACCTTCCTCCTGTTTTCTATGCCTGAATTTGTAACGTTCCGCTAATTCACTTGGTTTGGGTTGCAAATGTTTTTCCATGATGTCTGTGATCTGTGTGAACGTTTTGTTTTTTGGTTTCTCCGGTGTGCACAAATTAACTAAAAGTTCGTAAGATTCTGCTCCCATCACCGTTATCAATGTCGGTACTTGTAATTCAAGCGGTATTTTGTTCACTAGGAAATATTGTTCTAGACGTTCTACATACAATCTCCAATCGTCGCTTTGCACTTTAAACTCTGTAATCTTCCCGATTGACATTTTAGCAACCTTATTTTTCGCGTGGAATTCGATGTTCCTCGTCGCCACTGAAGGATATTGGCACGTAATAAAACAACGACTTAGCGATACGACGTATATTCGCAGACTGGACTGACGTATGCATCACATAAATTCCTTAACAAAGAGTACCCACTATTTACAGATATCACAGTTACTAACGTCCAATCTGCCTAGCCTTTTCCCAACTATCTTGGGGTCAACTTCCAGTCTAACTGAAAGCAGCTGAATACTAATATTTTACACGAAATAACTCGGTTCCCCTTCTTTAACTCACCATCTGTTTCAATCTACTGTGTATGTGCTGTTTGTGTGTAATATAACTTCATCACTACATAGTATAAAACAAAGTCGCTTTCTCTGTCCCTATATCCCTATGTATGCTTAAATCTTTAAAACTACGCAACGGATTTTGATGCGGTTTTTTTTAATAGATAGAGTGATTGAAGAGGAAGGTTTATATGTATAATTTGTACCCGAGCGAAGCTGGGGCGGGTCGCTAGTATAGTATACAGCATAGTCCGAGCCTGCGAGAGCACATGTTTTTGTTGTTTACATCAGGTTATTTGTGAGTGTTTTATTAAGTTGTTTGTAATAGTGTTAATCATGGAAGAAGAGAAATTGAAATGTGCATTTTGTAAAAAATCTCATGATAGACTTATATTACTCTCCGAAGAAATATTGAAAAAGTGCAAAAACATTTTAAAACAGCGAATAATCCATAACTCAACTGATTCTAAGTCAACACTTGACTTCACATTTGGCTCAACACTTGGTTCAGGCATTGAATTAGCTGGACTTGAGTTTGACACTACATCTAAATCTGGAACTGTTGAATTATTTTGTTGACTTGAGGTAGACGCTGTACATAGATCATCGTTAGTACTAAGATTACAAGATTGGATTGAATTTTTAACAATACTCGATGATTTTTTTTCAGCATTTTTTGGTTTTTCTGGTATGGCGGAAAAATATTTTTTTGGCAGAGCAGTAACATTTTTATAACATTCTCGATGGTAACCACTGTCATACAAGTCATCCGGTAACTTCTGCGAAGCAGTAATGCTCACGAAGGAGGAGGCAGAATGGGTGAGGGAGACTCAACGGAGTCGCCCTCACGCTCCCAGGAGCAGCAGCCGCCGCAGGAGACGCGGGGGTAGTGAGACGATCTTCGGCCACCGTAGGCGCGGGCCTGCGGACGGCGAGTAATGGGTAGCTCGCCGTCCGATCAGCACCAGGCCCGAGAGTCGACAGCACGTAGTGTTCCACGCGTGCCTCAAAGAGATGTCAGCAACAATTGACGTGGCCCGTCATGGCCTGGCAATATAAAAAAAAGGTATGCATGCCAAGGGGTCACGGATAAATTCGAAACAGAGTTACCGCGCCCCTGGGCACTCAGGCAAAGAAGGAAAGGCCCACGGAAAATGTACTTAATATTTTCCTTTATTTTCATATTTTTTCGGATCCTTCCCTAAAACCATATTCGGACTATGCCGATTAAAAAAAATTGCCAAATCATTCCATCCGCTCTCAAAAGATACGCTTACAGTATTTTGTTTTATTTTATTTATCCTGGTAAATAACAAGCTATTTGTGCAAAATATTATCATCTTTAATTCCTTTCGTAATCCTACTAATATTACCTATATAAAATCGAAAGTTCGGATAGATGTATAGATGTTTGTATTCTCAATCACGCCAGTACGGCTGATGTGGATGTGGCACAGACTTAGATTATAGTCTAAAATAGCACATATTTAAAATGGGGGAAGAACTAATTCTACGTGGGCGAAGACGCTGGCAGAAGCTAGTAATTAACTAAATATCTAATCAAGCAAAATACTCGTTCACTTACCCGAACTTCAAACAACAAAGTTACAAACAATCGTTCACTTCTAAGTGTTATCTCGCAAACTTAGCTCTTTGCGATCGAATCGATCCCCCTAAGTTCAACTGTTGAATTAAAACTCACTCCTAGATAAGAAAATTCGCTTTATACCCTTAACTAAGTTCTGTAGTTCTTAGTATTTCAGATTTCTAGTAGTTTTCGAAACTGAGAAAATGATAGGAGTTAGTTCTGAAATAATTTATCATATCTTACTACTATTTAGTTTTATAAATGTGAAAAAGATACTCCCGACTTCCAAAAAAGAAAATACATCAAAAATTTAAAGTCGGTTGTATTTTATGTAAATTTCACTTTTTAGCTCTTATACTCCAGAACTAAATATTATAGTTACGCCCGAGTTGATAATCCCAATAACATGGAACATGGAATTTGAACATACTCGTAATTGGAGGAAACTAAAACGTCATCTATGTATAAGTACATATTTTTTGTTTTTGTTGATTATTTCAAAAAGAGCTGAATCAATTTCGATAAAATTTATATAGGACCACCTCTGGAGTGAATTTTGAAATTTGGTCCACAACTGACAGAGAAATCGGTGGGCATACATAAAAAAAATATTTAAAATAAAACATACAGTCGAACATAGAGCCTCCTCCTTTTTGGGAGTCGGAATTAAAAACTGAAGTCTGTATGTTTGGATATTTGCTTTTCAATCTCACCTCAACGTCTGAATGCATAAGCATACGCATAAACGGGCATTTATGCTGAACTGAGCCTAATTGGCACAGCCGTAAGGCACATAATACTATTTTAGGTTATTTACGGTTAGTGTTTTTGTGTGCCTTAACCTGGGTCGAATAAATTTATTTTCTTTCTTTCTTTCTGTCTTTCTTAAACAGCCTTTTAATGTTCCCACAGCTGGGACACAGGCTTCTGTGAGAGGGTGTGGGGGGCACGCGGCCCCAATGCATGTTTTCAAAGTTTTGACTCTAGGACAAGCCGGTTTCCTCACGGAGATTTCCTTTATCGTTTTGCGAGTAGTGGTGATGAAATAATTAACTCTCCACAAGTTAAGCACTTGCCTAGGTTCGGACCCACAACCTACAACTTGTAATTCGAGACAGTTACCACTGGGTCACCACGGCCCCACTTCTGATTGGACGGATTACCTGGATTACGACAAAGGATCTTTTTATCCCAGTAGTTAATTATTTTCACTGATAGAAAGCTATAGGCTACTTTTTCCCGTGGCGCGTCCAATTAGCAGACACAATTGATTTTAATTGTGTCTTGCCCACCATGTGTCCTCTAGACGTGCAGATAGTTAATCCAGGAAAATGCATGGATCCTGCAGGATATGCTATGAGAGCAAAACCGAAGGAAGAAGCTAGTTGTGAATAAGATGTAAACTAACTGTGGGAAAATTACTAGTTATAGATAGAGGTTAGAAATTACTGGTATTAAAAGGACTGAACATTTAAATTATGTTGGCCGGAAATGCAGCTGCATTTCGTTTGGTAGTAAATTATTCTGTCCTAATTTGTGAAAAGGCTGAAATGATAAGTTGGACTACACATAGTTTGCTTTTGGCTGTTTATATATTTATTTTAAAATATAAAAAAGCTGCAACACGTATTATTGACCTAATCATCATCATCATCACTTCAACTTGAAGACGTCCACTGCTGGACATAGGCCTACCCCAAGTGTTGCCACAACCACCGGTCCTGTGCGTCTCACATCCATCAACTACCCTTAACCCACACTAGATCATCTATACTACAACTAGAGATCTATATTGACCATTGATCTAATCACCAGTGATTAGACAATAATTTTGAAAGAAGACAGTGTGGCTATAATTTTATTACCAAAATTTCCCATTGCTACATCATCATCATCATCATCAATCGCTTGCAGTATGTCTTCCATAATATTAATCGTCATCTTCGTACTCACTTCCTTTCTGATCATATTATCTATCGAACTCAAAACTTTCTTCACGACATTTCTTATCTACAACTTTTTATCAAACACTTACAGTAACAATTTAATAGATACCCAGGGCGCTATCACAAAATTACGTTCTCTCTTACATTTATTATCATATAAAATGGAAGCTGAAAAATGTCGACTCCTAAGTTACAGGTCTGCGTACCTAGTTTAGGGGCCGGCAATCTGTCAATAATGTTAGACTCGATTGTACAACCTATTGTCTTGTCTATATTGTCTACATGCGTAGTAACCTACATTCGAAGTTCTATCTGATTTTGTTTTTATTGTCTAGATATTTCACACATAACAGATTTCCGAGGCCCCTACAACTATACCAATAACTACAAGATCAAGAACAGTCAATGCTCGGAGTTGTCGAAGCCTTTCAGTTTCTCTGAATAAGAACACCAAAAATGCACATTTAATGCAAAAATTACGGTCGAAATTAAAGTAAACTCACTAACCTATAGTCATACCTGTGAGGAACCGAAATCACACCGGTGTGATTTGAACAATAGATTTATTTATTTGTGTCTGTTATTCCTGTAACCTGACACCCTAAGAGCGACCAACCAAAATAGAAAATTCTTACAAAACAGTTCTGAGGTCACATAAAAAAAAAACCAAAAAAATTAGTCGAATTGAGAACCTCGTTCTTTTTTAAAGTATGTTAAAAATACAACCGACTTCTTATAAAGGAAATACACAAAAAATTGCAGTCGGTGTTCGTATTTTGTTTCTTCGTTATTTGACACCAACTATTTTTATTACTTTTTAGTTGTTGTAGGTACCCCAGAACTAAAACTAGATATATTTGTGCCCAAATTAACAATCGCAATAACATGGAATTTGAACATAATTGGAGCAAACCAAAACAATATTTTTTGTTTTTGTTGATTTTTGCAAAAAGCGTTGAATCAATTTTGATAAAATTTATATGGGACCGACCACCTCTAAAGTATGACCTACCAACATTGAGGTCGTACATATATTACCTCTATGCCTACCAAACAAAATAATCATCAAAGTCTAATCAGAAGTGGCGGAGTAATCACGTAACAAAAATACAAAACTAAAAAAAAACATACAGACGATTGAGAACCTCCTCCTTTTTAAAGTCGGTTAAAAATAATAATTCACATCAAAATCTGACATAATTAATTCACTAACATTGCCACTGCACAAATACTATTTCTCTACAAAGATATGCAGTTTCATTTTGAGAATATTATTACGACTGCAAACTAAACAATTTTACTTGTGTAACTAAATTATATAAACGCTCGGGACGAATATAAATTCCCACTACGTGATTTGAAGTCCAGAGCTTGGTGTTATTTCTCTTTGCTTTACGAAAAACGGTCTCAAATAATTTCGGGAGGGTGGTCCGCGTAGTATACCTACTTGTATGTAGTTGGGATTTTAATTTTGATAACAGTAGTTGAAGGGTTGGAATAGTCATGAACAAAAAGGTTTTTACGTGAGAATTCTCTCGTCCAGTCAGTTTTGACACGTATTTATTAGCTTGGTACTGTAAAAACCCAAGCTCCAGTATGGGTTGTAGGATTCCTTAGAGGCACTTCGACGTTATCGGGGACGTCGCGTAGCTCTGCAACTCGTTGCCTCGGTGCGAGAGGACTGTATGGAAAGCATCTGTCTACGGGCGGATAAGTTAAAATATCTGAGGACGACTTCAATTAACTATATTCTATTAATATGGAAAACACATATCTGCCCACTTGGACGGGCTCGCGGAACTCTAACTAACTCTGACACAAACGTCAAGCCATTTATTCTAGTCTAATTTCAAACGGCTTTTCAATAAATCTAGAATGTTCTAGCCAGCCAGTTAAGGCCGGTGCAGACCCGCTAATATAAGGCTGTGTCTACAATCGTCACAGTACCTATGTATCTATGTAACGGAATCTTTGATCGTGATTGAAATGGAACTTCGCACACTTATCAAGGATCAATGACAAGGCATAGTTAGCTAAGTGACATCATTTTAAATCAAATATGGCTGACTCTCAAAGATGGCCGACTAGTTATTTTTTATGCATTTCCATGATATGGGTATCAAATGAGAAGAATAAAACGTATAATTCGTTTTTTTTTTTAACTATTGAAAATTATTTTAACAGGTGAATTGGAGTAAAAGTATTCACTTTGTGCAGTCATCTATTGCCCGAAATTGGACGTTGCACTCCAACTATTTTTGTTTACCTGGTTGTTAGTTATTTTAATTATTATCGTGACCAACAGATGGCACTTTTTTGAGTCCAAAAGGTCGCGGTGTTAAGATTTGCCGCTGATTATCACGAAGCCCGAGGGTTCGCAAGACCTAATCTTTCTTTCAGCAAATACCAGCTCGCAAGGTCAGCGAGCATCCCCTAAAACCCTCACGAAGCCCGAGGGTTTAACAAACTTGATAAAAAAGGTTTGAAGTTTATATTTTAGGCATAACTAAAATTGGTCGCTGAAAATTAGAAACAAAAACAATTATGCGTTTCAAGGTATGCGGACCAGGGTGTAAAGTACCCCAAGACGGGTGTTGTGTCTGGTTCGGGCAACTGCTCGATGGTTGTTTTCGGACTATACTAGTATGTTCAAATCGCGCGGAGAACTCTGCTTGCGCGATGTAGGATTTGATTTTTAGTTCGCTTGTTGTGTCATAGATATCACTACATCACTCC
Organism: Polia nebulosa; assembly: GCA_951329385.1. NCBI lineage: Eukaryota > Metazoa > Arthropoda > Insecta > Lepidoptera > Noctuidae > Polia > Polia nebulosa. The sequence continues at coordinate 14,741,063 of OX589610.1, read as the reverse complement.
CCTTCGGCATTTGGTGATCGATAGTTTCTTGATGAGCGATCCACGTGATGCCCCAGTGAGACGGGACGATGCTGCAGGCTCCAGTGAGTCGGAGTAGTGCTGCGGTGGCCGCATAGTTCACGGTGAGTCAGGATGATGCCTGAGTGAGTCGCGACGATGCTGTGCGATGTTGTGGCTCGACTGCAGTCGTCGACCAGGAGAGAATCTTCGACCGGCCGGAAGTGCAGTTCACTGTGCCAAGATAACTGATGAGGTTGAGGGTGATGACCAGGAATACGCGTCCGCTGCATGCTGGTGGTCAAGATACCCGTAGAAGTTCGTTGGTACTTGCTGGCTGTATGAATCGTTGCTCAAGAGCTTAAAGGAAGTGATGATGACGTCATGCTGGAGTAGCTGCAAGAGGGCTACGCTGACGTTCATGCTCGAGGGTCACCAGCTTCGAGGTATGCGGAACAGGGTGTAAAGTCCCGCAAACCTCCATTGAAAAGGGAGGATCCTCCGACCAGACCGGAACCAAACACAACAATTTCTTTTTCTTTCTTTCTTTAAATCGCGTGGAGAACTCTGCTTGCGCGATGTAGGATTTGTTTTGTAGTTTGTTTGTGGCGTCATAAATTTCGCTTCAAGCGTTTACGTATAAAACTGTAGCAGCTGCCACGTATTTTTATATTCATTTCGTTGAACACAAATCACTTGTTCATCATCATCATCATCGACAGCCCAACTTAGCCCACTGCTCTAGGCCTCTCTCTCATAGGCCTCTCCTTTTTCGTACCAGTTCCCACGCTCCTATACCAGTCTCATCCATGTACTACCCCTAGCTTTACTTACTTTATTTTATTTTCAGTTAAATGTATGCTCGACGACCTCAGTAGAGCTTCCAAAAGAGTGAGTTTCAAAATGAACGTGGATAAAACCAAAGGCATAGTAAATACCCAGGACCTTATGGCTGCATCAGCGAATGCAAATGCCGTCGCTGAATACTGGGCCAAACAATTAAATTTGCCATCGATACGCTAAGAAGAAGAATATCCATGTAACACCCACTTTTCTCAAAATCGGAGACTACACTCGAAGCTCTAGATAATAACATTCACCTGGGACAAACGGTCCAATTAGGTAGGTCTAACTTAGACAAAGAGGTCGACTGTCAAATCCGACACGGTTGGTCAGTGTTTGGTTTGGGAAGCTAAGATATCACAGTATCTCAAGACGAAATTCTATCTAGTCTATATACCAATGCGTGATGCCAGTACTGACATAGCACTGAAACGTGGTCACCCAAAGAGCAATGGAGAGGGCTATGCTCGAAAGTTCCTTGCGTGATCGAATCAATAATGAAGATATCCGCAGGAGAACCAAGGTTGACGATATAGCCCAAAGAATCGCCAAACTTAAGCGGCAGTTGGCAAATCACATTGCTCGCAGAACAGATAGTCGATAGGGCTTAAAGGTTCTGGAATGGTGACCTCCTACTGAAAGACGACGAAACAATAAAATACCAAAGAACTTTTAAGGAGTTACCTAATAATTAATTTTTATAAAGTTAAAATTATGGCTGCTAGATAAACTATTTTACTCTTTAAATGAATTTATAAATTGTAATAATCTTTACTAATAATCTGTTTTAAATTTAATGTGACGATAATTAATATTGAATGCATTGTAACAATTAATGAATAATAGAGTGTAACATTAAGTACATAGTAACATTTTGCATGTCAAATGTCTGTGTACTAAATATAAGACCAACACTATAGCAATACTTATTGCAACCTCTCATTTTGATCAAGAACAATAAATGATTATTATTATCACGAAGTGTGGATCGATGAATTGGTAAGAATCATGAGAATTCGATAAATGCGAGATGCACAAGACCAGTCGTTCTGGCAACACTTGTAGGAGGCAAATGTTCAGAAACTGTAGTTTACCAAAATTTCATTCCAGTAAAAAAAAACGCAAGAGTAAAATCCTGTAAACTACTGTAAATTCACAATTTCCACATGCACTGCTGCAAATAAACGCAAATTAAGTTGTACTTTAAACTCAAATTAAAATTGTATCTCAGAACACGATCGCGAAAATGCTGCAAACCGCATTTAGAACGTACAAAAGAGCGCTAAAATGTAGTATTTCACGCTTGGGGATGGCGGGCAAACAAAACTTTTTAACAAAAAAATTAACCGACGAAAAAGAACTAAAAAGCAAAAAATAAATAGACCTTTTAAGTCTTGAGTAATGAGCTTATTTACCTACATAAAATATCAAATTTTATATAAACTAATTTTGAGTCGGCGCCAAACAACAGTCTGATTATTAAATATCTAAATTTTATAAGTACTTACAAATGAAGAGGGCTGTAAGTAGGTAATTAATCATTTTATTAATTGGCGCCGACTCAAAATTAGTTTATATAAAATTTGATATTTTATGTAGGTAAATAAGCTCATTACTCAAGACTTAAAAGGTTTATTTATTTTTTGCTTTTTAGTTCTTTTTCGTCGGTTAATTTTTTTGTTAAAAAGTTTTTTATTTCATGATTTTTTGTGGCTCGCATCATCTTTTAACACTCTGAGGCTAATTTCTAATTCTTCATCATTCCTCTTGCCACTGAGCTGATGATATAACAATCCTTCTATGAAGTTCCCAGGATATTGACCAATTGAGGTTACCTCCAATATTGTAAAGACGTCTTTTCGTCAAAGCATATTAAGTGGTATTTGTCACTAAAACCAGTTTTTATATCTGACTACTATTGTTTAGGAAAGGTATGGTTTCCATCATCAGCTCAGTTTCATGATGTGATGGTTCCTAAATACAAATACCTGATTCAGTTGTGAAAAGTAAACAGAAACAATATTCGTGCCCAATTTTCGAGGTTCTCTCTCAATTTTTTCAGGATCCCATTAGCAAATCCTGATATCCTTGACATGGGACAATCCTTGAGGTATACTCTATATAAAAAAAAAGAATCATCAAAATCGGTTCATAAATAACGGAGTGAGGGCCGAACATACATACCGAAACGCTAAACGTGCCCACAATTTTCGAGGTTTTCTCTCAATTTTATCAGGATTCCATTGTCAGATCCTGATTTCCTTGACATGGGACCACCCTTAAGGTATACCCTATCTAACAAAAAAAGAATAATCAAAATCGGTTCATAAATGACGGAGTGAGGGCTGAACACACATACAGAAACGCTAAACGTGCCCACAATTTTCGAGGTTTTCTCTCAATTTTGTCAGGATTCCAGTGTCAGATCCTGATTTCCTTGACATGGGACCGGATAGGGGACACCCTTGAGGTGTACCCTATCTAACAAAAAAAGAATAATCAAAATCGGTTCATAAATGACGGAGGGAGGGCTGAACATACACAAAAAAAAAAAAAAAAACATATATACGGTCGAATTGAGAACCTCCTCCTTTTTTTCGTCGGTTAAAAATAATCGCTTTAGTACTGTGCTTCGGTACAAACTAGCGGTATCAGATAAAAGGACACAATTACTTGCGAATACTCTTAATATTTTATGCAAATGTTTGTAAAGTGTCTTTTATTTATTATGTAGTTGTGGTCGAGGAAACATTTGTCATTTTTAGCGTTCTTTATTACGATTTTGTATTTATTTCGAAAAACTAAATCGCAATTTTCGTTTCAAAATGATTGTGAAATTTTTTTTTTGTTTTTTTTTTTCAAGTCTGCATTGAGTACAACTCAAATCTCTGTATCTTGGGCGACCTCTTCCAAAGTTTAGTCTCTTAAACATGATCAAGTCCTCCTTCCACCTTTGTCACATCCAGAGCTCCCGGGAACAGGCGTCCAGTGAGTGATGTCCTTCACTCGACCAAGTTCTTCTAAAAATCAAAGTGAAATAAATTGTCCTCACTGAAAATTGTTAACTCTCCTCAAACCCGTAGATAATCCTGTTTACCAATTTTAAATAACGCTTTGCTCACTTTGCTCGGAATTTGTTTAAGCAAAATCTCCCTAATTCAAAACGTTCACAGGTTTACACGTTAAATCGTCAGACTATGGCCAAGCTTTTAGAATAATAAACACGTTAGGGACTTTATTTTGGAGAAACGTCTCGTCTAGTTGAGATCCTCGTGGCTCAGTAATAACAGCCGCACAGGTCTATCTTCAAAGTTCTTCTTGTTCTTCGTCGTTCCCTCACTGCTGAGGATCGCGACCACATATGACGGAGCTCCAAGTTGCCGGCTGTTTTTGCAGATCTTTGACAGTCATTACGGGTAGTCAGAAGCCAGCACCCTTGCCGAAGGGCATCATTACTCAGTTGCTGGGTTGTGGAACTCAAATAGCCTGTCGCTGCATGCAAAATAGTGGTATTCAGCTGTATCTGCTTAGACTGGAAACCGATCCTAACATATTTGGGATAAGGTTAGGCAGATTTATTGAACCACAATTTTTAAGACTTAAAACTTTCCTCTGCATCAAAACACATTACACAACCTTTCAAATTGTCACACGACTTCTCGGTCGCCAGAAGTACAGGTTAAATTAATTAACGGAATTAAATCCCGTACACTCGGAAATTAATCCGATATCTGGTACAGTCACGTAGTATGTTTTGGCTGTTAATGAACGTTCGTAGGTACAGTCGAGAACCCTTAGTCGTTTTATAGTCGTTGTGTGTAATTGTGTAGGTACGTTTCCTTTTTTTTTGGGGGGTGGGAAATCATCCAATGACTTCTCCCGCTCGCGGGAGGGCGTGTCAGACTCTTACTGACTAAAACCCACCCCTTTTCCTTCCTGCCCTGAGTGCCCAGGGGCGAGGTAACTCTGTTTCGAATTTATCCTCAACCCCTGGGCAGGCATCGGCCATAACGGGCCCCGTCGTTATTGCTGACAACTCATTGAGGCGCGCGTGGAACACTACGCGCCGTCGACTCTCGGGCCTGTACTGATCGGACGGCAAGCTACCCATTACTTGCCGTCCGCAGGCCCGTGTCTACGGTGGCCGGAGATCGTCTCGCGGTGCCGGAAACCCCAGGCATCTCCTGAGGCGGCTGCTGCTGAAGGCGTGAGGGCGACTCTGTTGTTGAGTCTCCCTCACCCATGACGCTTCCGTTCAGACAGCTTCCCATTCCCTCTCGCCCCGTACCATGGCCTGAACCAGGGCAGGGCGCGAGAGGTCCCAGCCGCCTAAGGTATGTTTCCTTGAAAGTAGTATTAGTAGTAGTCCTAGATTTTGTTGTTTTATTAAAAGGAAAGTATTCGAGAAAACAATATTAGGTGAAATGGTTTGCAAATTTTTATTAGCCTGATGGGATAGCCCTACATGGCACAGATATACGACTTCTATAATGATTTTAAATTGAATATCATGTCTAAACGACTAGTTTTATTTCTTTGAAAAGAATATATGTTACTCTAGACAATTTTTTTCATAATTTCTTATGTAAATTTTTGAAATCATTTTTTATATCATAGTGTAATTAATTTTGTAAAGTTATGTCTGACGCGGATAAAAATTGAGAATCACGCAAAAACTATTGAGCGTGTTTTTATGAAACTTTTACCATTCAAAAGATAATTTAACTGTTTATCTTTTAGTATACGTATTTTAAAATGGGCCTCATCAGAAGGCTTACAGTCACCCAAAGGGCAATGGAGAGGGCAATGCTCGCAATTTCCTTGCGTGATAGAATCAGAAATGATGATATCCGCAAGAGAACTAGGGTTACCGACAGAGCCCGAAGAATCGCCAAACTGTAGTGGCAGTGGGCAGGGCACATTGCTCGCAGTACAGATGGTCGATGGGCCCGTAAAGTTCTAGAGTGGCGACCGCGTACCGGAAGACGCAGCGTTGGAAGGCCTCCCACAAGGTGGATCGATGACCTGGTGAAGGTCGTGGGTAGCCGATGGAAGACGCACAGGATCGATCATTGTGGCGACACTTGGGGGAGGCCTATGTCCAGCAGTGGACTTCTTTCGGCTGAAATGATGATGATGATGATGATGATACGTGTTTTAGTATAATACTTATTGTTTAATGTATAAAACATTATTAATGCGTCTAATTCGGGACAGCGCTCCTTGACAGGCGAGTCTACGATGCGTTGCGTGAGCTCAGCTCAGAAAACACAAGCTAACCACTCAAGGTCGTTGGCACATAACTGCGCCTTATGGCCAGATCTAAAGAGGTCATTTTTAAAACGCAAACATTATAAGAACATTATAATTTTGGATGGATCGATGAATGTTTGTAACTCAATCACACCGGAACAGCGGAAAGGATCTCGCTGAAATTTGGCACATATAGATTATAGTCTGAAATAGCGCATAGACCAAAATTTGTAGTGAGGGAAGTACTAATTCCATGCGGGTGAATCCACTGATAGAAACCAGTTCTTCATAACCGAAGTATCCATAATAAATATTACAACAACTCAATCCATTAACATTCTGCCCAAAACATCATTCACTACAAATCAAATTATGACCCCCAAACATGGCACAAAAGTTCTCGCTGTCGTAATGAACTATGACTCAAAGATTTGTCTACGTCAAGTCAATGAAGGGAAGCATTATTCATAAAGAGTTATTAGAGAAAGAGGTAACAGGTGTAAGCTATTATTGATTGGTTCACGTGGAACGGTTATTAATGGCGTCAATGTGGCTTCTGGATTAGGTTCTAGAATATTTATTTTTAGGTTTTTGTACCTGATGGATCTAAACGGAGCCCTATTGCTGTCACTAATGTGTCCGTCTGTCTGTCCGTAATCTGTCTCACAGGTTTTACAGGCAAACGGTTGGAGCTACAGACTCCAAATTTTCAAAGTATAAGCATCTTGTTTACCCAAACCCATACAAATAGTCAAAAATACATTTGGTACGGAACCCTAAATGTGAGAATTCCGACACGCACTTGGCCGATTTTTTTCTAGATGTTTCACGTTAGTTTCTTTCTTTATTTCTTTCAAATGCACTGGTGGCCCAGTGGTAACGGCCCCAATTACCGAGTGGTAGGTCGTGAGTTCATACCCCGGCAGGCTGTCTTATTTTGTGTAATTTATTTTATCAACACTGTTCTTAAAACGGTGATAGAAAACATCGTAAGAAAACCGGAATCAGAATTTTTATTTGTGAACATAGATAGGTACATTTACACGTTGTGTGCAGTGTAAAATTTTTACAGGCTTTCTATATTTTTCCATTAGGCTTACAAATTATTATCATCAATTTCATTATACATGTCCTAGAACATGTCTTGCAATTTTTGGTTCTACAACATGCTGGTTTCTTCACAATATTTTGCTTCACCGTTTTGAGAGCAGTGGTGATATAATTATTTACACAAAGTAAAGCACCTGCCTGGGTTTTAACTCATGACCAACAACTTATAAGTCGTGGCCGTTACCACTGGGCCACCATGACTGCTCTCCATACTTCAAATTTATAGGCATGTGTGCCCCAGCGTCAAGTGAGAAAGGGGTCTATTATTAAGTCATATTAGCTGCAACTTTTTTGTTTGACCTTGACTTACCCTGCACTTAAACCTCGCAGCCCTGTAAATGATGGGCCAGGTCCATCACCAACCTTGCCCTAATCTACCTTCAAAAATGTATTTCCAAGCATAACCAGTGTAACTCACAGAACATGGAATCACCGCAAAGTGGCTAGTAACGCTATTACTAATAATATTCGTAATTTAAATTTAATTTTAATAAGCTGTCACAGATATACAGGATGGCTAACTCGGATGTATACAACTTTAATTAAGCTATTTAAAAAAAAAAAAAAATTAACAGATATTTTTAGGGTTCCGTACCTCAAAAAGAAAAAACGGAACCCCTATAGGATCACTTTATTGTCCGTCTGTCTGTCTGTCTATCAAGACCCTTTATCTCAGGATCGCGTCGAGGTATCTAGTTGAAATCAAAACCATGTCCTTAGGTCTACACCGTCCCTTGAAGCAGTGAAAAAATCAAACTTCTTAGTTAACGTAAAAAAGGATACGGCCGTTTATGCCGCCAAAACTGTATATTTCGACACTGTCAAGGGTATCAAAATTTATGGAGTACTTTTCGTTAACCGTAGAACTATGAAATTTGATAAAAAGCAATGTATTTTAACACAAGTTACGGGAAAAGTCTGAAAACCGTATATTTTTTAATTACACCACAAAAAATAGGGGACCCTATTTTTTGTGATGAATATACAAGGAATTCGGGTCCAAATAAAGTGAGGCGATCTTATCATTTGGGGTATCGTTTGTAAGGACTTTATTAGCACAAGGTAAAACTGATTTTAAATTATTTTAAGAAATTAAATTATCCAGGCTTAGTCATTTTATATAGATGACAACATCTATTAAATTTTCACCTGATTGCTCTAACTTTTTGACATGTTAAATCATAAACTAGCGGTATTATTACAATATTCGGTGACATATATAGTGCACGTCTAGCTCTTGCGTGGTCTGTGGCGATCGTCTCGTGTGCAGTCTGAAGGAGATGCACGCACGCGATCCATGTAATGAATGAGTGTCTGTGAGAGCAATGGTGATGTTACTTATCGGCTGAGGAGTAAAAAGTGTTGACCATTTCGTCTCTAGCACTGGGAGCTTCTCCATGCTCTGTGGCGTAACTTGATCCAGCCTTTCAAACTACTCAACGAAAAAAGACAAGCTATCACTAAAAAGTGACAAACTGACAGGCTTTTACTTTCGACCTAGTTCCATAGATCGCTTTACAAAAACACAGTTAGACAGAAAAAGCTTAAAGCTTTGTAGGTTCGAGCGGGATTCATGTATGTTTTCATTCCAGTGACTCGCTTGGATAAGCCACGGGTTTCCAATTTGTGAATGCCTAACTAAACAATTTCAGCTACGACTTTCTCTAGTGTTGAGCCAAGCTATGAAGAAAATGCACTAATGTTCACCGAATAGGTTCTTTCACTCTGAAAATGAGATATGCAGTGAAAAGTTTAACTTATCAGAAAGATAGTCTTACTCCATACTCAATACTCAATACTCAATACTTTATTGCATTCCATATGTGTTAAATAGGTGGTATAACATAATAAAATATCAATATGGACCCTGTCGGGCACAGCAAAGTAGAAGAGAGGAGAGGGCTAAGTAGTTATTCAATTAGTTCTTAACTATAAATTATTAGTTGTGGTTTATTGGGTGTATGTATAATATTATGTATATATATAAGGTTTGCGTATATAGATATATTAAATTGCTATTAATTGTAAGTAATTATTATGAAGTTCTTATATTATTATTAAATTATTCTTCTTATTCATCAAGGTACCCACTAATTTAATCGACCAACCAACGACCTTGGGAAGTAGCGGAAATCTATGGAATACTCGTATGTGTGTGCATGTGTGTTATGTATTGTTATATCCTGTGCTGCAGTATATTTTTCTTAGTTTGTAGTTATACAGGGTGAAAAAAGACACATCACGCTAAGTTGTTTTTTTTGTAAAAAAGTTTTTTATTTTTCGCTTTTTAGTTGTTATACCCCAGAACTAAAAACCCCAATAACATGGAACGTGGAATTTAAACATTTGGAGAACACAAAAACGTTATCAAGATATGCGTATTTTTCGTTTTTGTTCAGTTTCTCAAAAACCGCTAAAGCAATTTCAATAAAATTTATATGGGACAACCTCGGGAGTATATTCTTTCAGGTAAAAGAAGAATTTTGAAAATCGGTCCACAACTGACGGAGAAATGCGCGGACATACATAAAAAAAAAAAAAAAAAAAAAAATACAGTCGAACATAGAACCTTCTCCTTTTTCGAAAGTCGGTTAAAAAGACACATCACGCTGACAACTACGCATTTTTTTTGTGGGGTTGGAAATCATCCAATGACTTCTGCCGCTCTGGGTGGAGCGGGAGGGCGTGCCATACTCTTACTGACTAAAACCCACCCCGGTTCCTTCCCTGCCTGAGTGCCCGGGGGTGCGGTAACTCATGTTCAGAATTTATCCGCTACCCCTAGGCATGCAGGCACCGGCTACGTTGGGCCCCGCCAGTGGTGGCTGACACTCATCTCATTGAGGCGCGCGTAGATTACTACGCACCGTCGACTCAAACTACGCATACTGTACATCTAACAAAGTAGCTTTGCGTAAAAAAAAAAAAAAAAAAACTGGGAAACGACTTTTTTTTGAGGTATGAAAAAAAATACTATTTTTTATATAACGCGATCCCAGGCAAGTGGAGTTAAGCCCCGCCCCTTTGCTCTAAGCCACCTAAGTACTTGTCAGATACGTTTGATATTCATTGCGTTATTGAGACTGCAAATGCGTAATTTCGAATATTCGAAAATAACCATCAAAAATTCAGGAAATGTTTGTTTGGAAAAAGTTTAACTATAACACTTAGAATTACTTTTCGTAAAAAACTAAAAAAAAAATTGCGACTTTGACCTTCAATATCTCCAGAACCAGTGGATGCCCAGGTATGGTCTAGTGGAAAAAATTATCCAAATAATGGGTAGAATATGTGGCTTTCGGCTTCGGAAACTGTCTTTTTACACCCGATATATGTCTATTTCTTTGTCATGCCTTAAATAAAATTGCGCTGAGCATGATTTTAACAAATGAGGTATCAATATATATGTCTATATAGTCTAAGCATTTTTTTTTTAGATCGTTGAGCCCTATGTCAGGCTAAAACAATATGGCAGCCGCCATTAGGTAAGTATAATCGTGTAATGATAACTTATCTGGCGCATTGTGGGTGTTCTATATGTGTACCTACAAGTTAGCCTAATCTTTGGGTGAATACCTACTGGCGTGATACAACGCCATTAGGATTTAATTAGCTCCTACCAGCGGCATCGCTCGCGTGAAGTGAATACTTCCCTCATTATAAAATAAAATAAATAATTTATGACCTATGTGCTATTCCAGACTAGAATCTATCTCTGTGCCAATTGCATCAAGATCCGTCCAGCCGTTCTCCAAACTTTCGCATTTATAATATTAGTTGGGTTGGATTATAATAATAAGCGTAGTGAACACTGACGAGGAACAGAGGTCCCACCTCTCTCTTGCCTTTATTGGCTGGCTTGAGTGGAGATTCGCGAGAGCAATCGTGCTCAGGAGGAGGATGTATAATCCAGTAAGGTGCTGGTAGGGATCTTGACCGTACATTCGAGATTGTCCTGATAGCCGTGGTATACCTCTCCACTCCTTAGCACCTCAGAGTATGTTGCCTCTTTGTTGCTACGTCACACTAGGTACGTGTTAGCGGCCGTTTTTGGGGGCCCATTTATTGAGTGTGCAAGTCACCCCTAGCCTTTTTCAACGATAGGAGGGGAGCGCTTCCGGAAGCGCCGTGAGTCAGGGCTCGCGGTTCTTCCGGAACCAGAAGCGTTCCAAGGCAGGGGACGGCCGTGAGTCGTCCTCTGACGCTGAGGTGATGGCGCCGCCTCCCAAGGTTCCCACCAGCACGAGGGGTAGGGGGGCGGGGAGGCCATCCAAAGGCTCCAAGATTGGCAGGCGAGCCCTGAGGCTCGCCGCGGAGGAGGAGCGCCGCTCCACCGCTGGGGGTCCCCGGGTATCGGTCTCGGGGTCCTCAAGCGGTCTATCGGCGTTCTCTGTCAGCTCCAAGTCGGAGCGAGCGGACAGGCTTGCGGGGGTCGTGGCGAACGCGATCAAGGATGTGGTCCACAAGAGGCTTGCCTCTTCCAGGAGCAGGGCCACATCCGCGGCCACGGCCTCCATTGTGGCGGCGGCGGAGGCGAGCTACGGCGGGCCTCCGTCTGCGGACGAGACGTCCAAATTGCGGACGGAGGTCGCCCGCCTGACCGCCACTACGGAGCACCTGGTGAAGGAGAACCAGAGGCTCCGGGCAGACCTGGCCGAGCTCCGACGAGGAGCTGGCCCCCGGAGGGACGCGCGGGATGAGCTCCAGCACGGGCCGAGTCAGCCCCTGAACGCCGCGGAGAACCAGGTTCTCGATCTGGTGCGGCAGGAGCTGGCTGCCTTCAACAGGCGGTTCTCCGTGCTGGAGGGCATCGTGCTGCGGCCCCCGGTGGCGGCGAGTCAGCCGGCGTTGGGCCAGCGGCTACCGGGCTCATTTGCCGCCGCTGCGGCTGCTGCGCCCAAGCAGGGTTCGGCGGGACGGGCCGACAGCGGGTCTGTGCTGAGACCCGCGGGGTCGGCCCCGCCGAAGGCGCCAAAGGCGCCGCCCAAACCGGGCGGGGCGGCTGCACGGGCGGCGAAAGCCCCGAAGGCCCCAGCCCAGGTGGCGAGACGGCCGTCACAGCCTGCCCCGACTTCCCAACCTCCTCCGGCCGAGGCTGCCGAATGGCAAGTGGCCGGGGAGAAAGAGAAGGCGGGAAAGGCCAAAAGGGCGGCCAAACGCCGAGAGAGGCGGAAGCGGCGCAAGGAGCGGGCCGCTGCGGCCAGGCTCCGCGCCCCGAGGTCCGCGGCTGTGGTAATCACGCTGCAGCCGGAAGCGGTCCAGAAGGGCGTGACCTACCGCAGCGTGCTCGCCAAAACCAAGGCGGCGGTGAGCCTCGAGGAGGTGGGGTGTGCCGACGGCGTTCGGGTGAAGGTCACCAAGACCGGAGCCCGGATGCTGGAGGTCCCCGGCGCCTCCAGCGGCCCAGCTGCTGACGCCCTGGCCGAGAAAATCAGGGCGTTGCTGGTCGACGAGGCTCGAGTGTCCAGGCCCACCAAGAGCGCAGACATGCGCATTATGGGCCTGGACGACTCTGTGACGGAGGCGGAGGTGAAGGCCGCCGTCGCCAGGACTGGAGGGTGCCCTGCCGAGCAGGTGAGGGTAGGCACTCTCCGTCCTGATCGCGCGGGGCTTCTCACTGTAACGGTGAGCTGCCCCGTGTCGGCGGCGAGCCAGATAACTGGGAAGGGCCGAAGGCTCTTGGTGGGCTGGGTGTCTGCGCAGGTGAAGCTGCTGGAACCCAGACCTCTGAGGTGCTTCCGCTGCCATGTGGGCGACCACGTGGCAGCGAGGTGCACCTCGGAGGTGGACAGGGGGAACAGCTGCTTCCGCTGTGGTCGGCCCGGTCACAAGGCCGGCTCCTGTGAGAACGCGCCGCACTGCGCAGCATGTGCGGCAGCTGGCAAGCCGGCCGATCACCGGGCTGGGAGCAGGACCCGCGCCCCACCCGCCAAGACCAGGGCCAGGGGCAGGCCCTCCACCACCACCACCACCACCGCCACCGTCGCAACCGCCGCCGTCGCCGCTTCCGCCGCTTCCGCCGACGCTGCCCCCACAGCCGTCGTCGCCACCGCAAACATCGCGGTGGCTGGACCCTCGCAGAGGGCTGGGGAGGAGGAGGCTGTAATGGAATGCCAATAACGGCCCCATTACGCCTCCTCCAGGCGAACATCAACCACTGCCGATGCTCAGGACCTGTTGTTCCAGAGCATGGCGCAGTGGTCGATTAACATTGCCGTGGTCCCCGAGCCGTACTATGTCCCGCCCAGGGATGACTGGGTGGAGGACCTGGACGGCTCGGTGACCATCATTTCGTCGGCCGCCGCCGGTACCCCGACCCTCGAGGAGGTCAAGAGGGGTCGGGGTTGCGTGGCAGCACGGTTCGGGGAGATAGTAGTGGTAGAGGTGTACTTCTCCCCGAACCGAACTCTCGCCGAGTTCCAAAACTCCCTCGCGGAGTTGAGAGACGTCGTCGTCGGATACCGTTCCCTCCCTGCGCTCGTTCTCGGGGACTTCAATGCCAAGAACTTGGCTTGGGGTTCCCGGTACACGGACGCAAGGGGCAGGATGGTGGAGGACTGGGCTCTGGAGACAGGCCTGGTCGTCCTGAACCGGGGTTCTGTCCCCACGTGCGTGCGGTGGCAGGGCGAATCGGTGGTGGACCTCTCGTTCGCCAGCCCCGCTCTGTCACCGCGCGTACTTGACTGGCGCGTTCTGGAGGAGGTGGAGACGTCTTCCGATCATCGGTACATCCGGTTTGACGTTTCCGCCCAGACCTCCAGCGTGCCGCCGGTCCGACAGACCCCGAGCGGTCCGCGTTGGTCGCTGAAGCAGCTGGACCGGGAGCTACTCCTGGAGGCCTCGATCGTGCAGGCCTGGGTGACATCACCGAACAGGCCTGCCGACATAGACGACGAGGCAGAGTGGTTCCAGGAGGCCATGTCCGAGATATGTGACGTGGCAATGCCCCGGGTCCAGCCTTCTGCTCGGCGACAGGTGTACTGGTGGTCGCCGGCGCTTACGGCTTTACGCCAAGGGTGTATTGCCGCGCGACGCCGGTACACCAGGTACCGCAGACGGCTCCGTAACCGCACGCCGGAAACGGAAGCCGTCGAGGCGGAGCTACACGAGGGGTACAGAGCTGCGAGGATCGCCCTCCGAACGGAGATCTTGCGGGCCAAGAGATCGGCCCGCGAGGAGTCGCTGGAGACTCTGAACAGAGACCCATGGGGGCGCCCGTATCTAGCGGTGCGGGGGAAACTCCGCCCATGGGCCCCCCCACTGACGCAGAGTCTCCGGCCACAGATCGTGGAGGGCGTGGTGAGCGCTCTGTTCCCCTCGCGAGGGGAACATACTCCTCCGCCTATGGCTCCGTCTCCTGCGGTATCTGACGCGGACCAGGACGACGACGACGACGATGCTCCCGAGGTGACCGAGGTAGAGCTGAGAGCGGCGGTGCGTAGGCTGAATGCCAAAAACACCGCCCCAGGACCCGATGGCTTTCATGGGAAAGCCTGGGTCCTGGCCTTGCAAGAGGCTCTCGGGCCTCGACTCAGAGGGCTTTTAAGCGCATGCTTAGAGAGGGGCCAGTTTCCACGTCGGTGGAAGACGGGGAAGCTGGTCCTGATCAAGAAGGTGGGGCGCCCTGCGGACTCTCCGTCCGCTTACCGGCCCATTGTGCTGCTCGACGAGGTGGGCAAGCTCTTTGAAAGAGTAATTGCAGACCGCCTCGTCGGGCAGTTGGTGCGGGTGGGGCCGGACCTGGCGGAGAGCCAGTACGGCTTCCGCAGGGGGCGCTCCACGGTGGACGCAGTCATGCGCGTAAGAGCCCTCACGACGGGGGATGCAGTGGCCCGGGGTAGGGTCGTCTTGGCGGTGTCTCTGGACATCGCCAATGCCTTCAACACCCTGCCCTGGAGTTGTATAGTGGAGGCACTCCGGTATCACCGGGTGCCGCCCTACCTCCGTCGCGTAGTCGAGGCGTATCTGACGGACAGAGCCGTCATCTACCCCGGTCATCAGGGAGTATGGAACCGGCGAGAGATGTCGTGCGGTGTTCCACAGGGATCGGTCCTGGGGCCGCCCTTGTGGAACATCGGATACGACTGGGTGCTGCGCGCCGACCTCCCTGCAGGCGTCAGCGTAGTGTGCTACGCTGACGACACGCTGGTCTTAGCGCAGGGGAGGTCGCACGAGGCGGCGGCCGAACTTATGACACGCGGGGTTGCGATAGTCATAGAGAGGATCCGGCAACTGGGACTCGAGGTGGCATTGCACAAGTCCGAGGCCATGTGTTTTCATGGTCGTCGGAACGCGCCACCTGCGGGTTCCCAGATCACGGTAGAAGGGGTTCGCATCGGCGTCGAGGGTACGATGAAGTACCTGGGACTCGTCCTCGACAGCCGGTGGAACTTCGTCGAACATTTTCGACGTTTGGCTCCCAGATTGGACAGGGCCGGGGCCGCCTTGAAGCGGCTCCTACCCAATCTGAGGGGGCCAAACGCCTCCTGCCGGAGGCTCTACGCGGGGATCGTGCGGTCCATGGCCCTCTACGGGGCACCGGTGTGGGCGCGTTCGTTGAGGCAGCGATCAGCTCGCCTGATGAACGCGTCCCAGAGGGTCATGGCGATCCGCATCATCCGCGGATACCGCACGATCTCCCGTGAGGCGGCGAGCCTCCTTGCCGGACTGTCACCGTGGGATCTGGAGGCAAAAATCCTCGCGCACATGTACGAGTGGCGCGAGGAGGCCAAACGCCGGGGCGAAACTCCGCTGCCGCGACAACTCGCGGCTCGGCGGACCGAGCTCCGGCAGGATCTCATGGTGACATGGAGAGAGCGACTGTCGCAACCCAGCGCTGGGCACGCCACCATCGAGGCGGTAGTGCCCCTCTTTGAGGAGTAGCTGGAGAGGCGTCACGGCGCCCTCACCTTCCGCCTGACGCAGGTGCTCACCGGACACGGCTGTTACGGGAGGTACCTGTGTCGGATCAAGGTGGAGGTGACCCCTGAGTGTTTCCACTGCGAGGATCGCCCAGAGGACACGGTGGAGCATACGGTAGAGGTTTGCCCCGCTTGGGCAGAACACCGCCGTGTCCTCGTGGATGCGATAGGCGACAGCGACCTCTCGCGCCGTGCCCTGGTTCAGGCCATGGTACGGAGCGAGAGGGAATGGGAGGCCGTCTCCTCCTTCTGCGAAGCAGCAATGCTCGCGAAGAGGGAGGCGGCACACGTTAGGGAGGCTCAGCAACAGCCGAGTCGCCCTAGCGCCCCCAGCCGCGACCGCCGCAGGAGACGCCAGGGGCCGCGAGACGATCTCCGGCCACCGTAGACCCGGGCCTGCGGACGGCGAGTAGTGGGTAACTCGCCGCCCGATCAGCACCAAGCCCGAGAGTCGACGGCGCGTAGTGTTCCACGCGCGCCTCAAAGAGTTGTCAGCAAAGTGTAGGGGCCTGCCAAGGCCGGTGCCTGCCCGGGGGTGGAGGATAAATTCGAAAGAGTTACCTCGCCCCCGGGCACTCGAGGCAGGGAGGAACAGGGGTGGGTTTTAGTCAGTAAGAGTCTGACACACCCTTCCGCTCCACCCTAGAGCGGAAGAAGTCATAGGATGATTTCCCACCCCCCAAAAAAAAAAAAAAAAAAAGCCTTTTTCAACGATGTATTATAATAAATTGTACAGACAGGGGCCATAGTCTACATAGTTCTTTGTAACCAGTCCACTTTAGCCTTCTAAAACCATAGCCCGATAACTTGGTTTCCTTATCTCGCAATAGTTTCACACCAACCGGGGGATGTCCTTGGGTGCACTTGTATAGCGCCTAATTTCATAAAGAGCGTCCAATGGGACCTCTGCCAGTTGGTTTCGGTTCCTGGTACGCCTTCCAAAGATCCGGGACCTCAGGGTCCCGAAATATCTAAACAAATAATAATAATCTTTATTTATGAGAAAAAAATGCAATGCAATGTATCGAATTTAACTAATTAGGCGTAGGAAGCAAAATTTCATAGTGTCAAAAATTAATCCTCGTCCTAATACGTGTAGGTTGGTATATACTTGTATATACTTCGGTACCATCTCGAAGATATTCCAAAAATGCCATAGGTTATTTATATCCATTCTGTCCTTAATTACGTCCTTTTTATATTCTTTGTCCTTTAAAATTATAATCATACGGTCGACCCGTTACCTTTTTGTTTTAATTTTGGTTCGAAACATTGTAGATAATAAAGGAAGGTAACAGACGTATTTTTTAATCGGTCATTTTTAGGGTTCCGTACCCAAAGGGTCCAAACGGAGCCCTATTGTTGTCACTCACGTGTCCGTCTGTTTGTCCGTTCGTCGTCTGTCACAAAATTTTGTAACGAAGAATTTTTTAAATTCCCACTGACCTATGAACTTGAAATTTGGTGATAGTGTTGATTATTACGTTTACTTTACTAACAAATACCCTTAATGTGCGAAATTCGACACCCGCTTGGGCAGTTTTTTGTTTACCAAACTTACAAGTATTTTTTTTTTTTTTAACTTAAGATTTTTAATCGTAGATAACTTTTTTTTGTTAGCTTAAATTGTGTTCCAATGCTGGACAAAGGCCTCCTCATTTTCTCTCCAAACCGAGAGGATTGCTTTTTTTAGGATCACGACATCTCTGTCGTGGGCGATTTCCGGCCAAGTTTGCCCTGCAAACATGATCAGCAAGTGTAGCATGACCAATTCTAACTCTATAGACAGAAGAATAGACAAAGTTCTTTTTATCTAACTTGACATCTTTTCTCCCCGAGCAGAAAAATCTTCTGCTAAAGCATGACGCTTTACATTGTCGACTTTTGTCGACTGAAGAATTGAAACATTTTTTCTCTTCAGTTTTAACATCGCCATGCTTAGGACGGTAGAAATCTTTCTACAATCTGTCATTTTGACTATTCTTCCGTCGACAAAACCCGATTGCTACGCGCTAACCACCTCCGCCGCGGTTGACGTCGACGGCGACGTCCTTCTTCTGGCGTAAAATGAGTGATGATCTTTGCCAATCTATCCGGGAGCATTCTTGCTACGTGATCAGCCCACTCCCACTTCAGCCTGACTGTTTTTCCCCAACATTTGAGATTTGCGTTATGGAACGCAGGATTTGGTTCGCACCTGTCACTTTTTATCCGACTTCAAAAAGAAGAAGGTTATCAATTCGGATGTTTGTCTCTTTTTGTTTGTATGTATGTTCGGGTATAACTCCGTCATATATTGACGGATTTTCAAATTTTTTTTTGTCGAAAGTATTTGGTTCCGAAATGGTCCCATTTAAATTTCATATTCCATTTCTTACCATCAGGTGAGATAGTGGTCAAACGCGAGCCTATCAAACATAAAAAAAAAAATTAAAAAAAATATAGATCTGATGATGGGTTTTGGAGACAGACAACAGAACTCTTCAAAAATTGACAGCAAATCAACCACGATTGCTGCGATCGTATGTCTATGAATTGTTAACACAGATTAATGGAGAACCACAACTAACTAAATTGAAAAGTAAAAAACTTAAAAAAAAAAATAGAGCCGACTTCCAAAAAAAGTGCAAAATAACTTCAATTTCGGAAGTCGGTGTCAAATAACGAAGACACAAAACCAAGAACACCATCACCAATAAAAAAGTTTTTTTGGTTTGCTTTTGGCAAAAAACCAAGAAGCCCACCTGGTGATTACTACAGACCAGTACATGGTTATTTCTTAACCATAGATTACAAACTTCCGTAATAGTTTTCAGTTAACCCAAGAGCGCACGCGGCTAGTAATTATCATCGAGCGGTCATCTACGAACCGATTGTACTCAAACTTGCAGTACGAATAGGTAAAGATTGGGGGGCCAGCTACGATAGACCGTGACTTTTGCATAATTTTGCAAATAAACACATCAGAAAACTTGGGGGCGAAAAATTGCTAATAGCACGAACTCCATGGTTAAATAAAAAAAAAACTTGAGAGGTGTCAAGGGACCCGGATGGAACGAAGTTCCTTTCGATTAATTAGTGAAGGAATTGTAATATAATTTTATTTTTTTTTAATTTATAATATTTTTTTTATTATTAACTACGCACACACGCACGCACGTAAGAAGTTATACTTCATCATCTCATCTCATCGCAGCTCAGCTCAGCTCAGCTCAGCTAAGCTCAGCTCAGCTCAACTCAACTCAACTCAACTCTTTAGCAATAACAACAACTATAACAAAAGTAATTGTAATAAAATTTTATTTTTTTTACTATAGCAAAAAGTGTCGTGACAACTTTTCTTAAGATTTTTTTCCGTCTAGCCCCCTTTCACAACGCGCGATAAGGAACTTCGTTCCAAAAGCCAATATTATATGATTATATTACTTTAATATTACTAACTCTGTAACTAATGCACTTACAACATTCTAGGCTAACACTGTCCAACCTTCCGAATTAAATCTTCACAAAAAATAAATCCAGCTATAATTAAAAAAAAAGACAAAGGACATGAATTAACAGGCGCAAAAGGGCATGGTTTAAAATTGTTTCGTCGGTCATTAGCGGGACAAAGTTAGGTTAATTAACTCTCCAGTCAAGGCCTTCCTGTGACCGAATATTAATTGATGTAGATGGTTATATGTAGCGTAAGAGGATTGGATCGTATGGGAAACATAGATTGAAGTTGGAAGGTAAGTTTGTGTGCGTTAAAACTGACCCCTTTATTGTAAAGCAATTTCCTCCACTCGAGTCAATCAAATTGACAAATACACGTAGCTAGTTGTTTATTGAAAGAAACGGCCAAGTTCGTGTCTGGCCAAGCGCAGTGTGGAGTTCCGTAGTCACCTGTTTACACCATGCGGACTAAGAACCCCGGCTTTATGTTTATTACTCGTACCATACGCAAACCGATCACTGAATCGAAAAATAGTCTTCACATCTCCGAATATTTTTGAAGGACCT
This sequence comes from Polia nebulosa, assembly GCA_951329385.1. Taxonomy (NCBI): domain Eukaryota; kingdom Metazoa; phylum Arthropoda; class Insecta; order Lepidoptera; family Noctuidae; genus Polia; species Polia nebulosa. Next base: position 14,720,937 of record OX589610.1, on the reverse strand, counting down.
ATTCAACAATGTAATAGACGAAAAAAAATTATGCCCACTTTACGTGTAAAGGAGTTTTTTTTTTCGTTCAGTATTTTATTTTGCCACTTTGAAGTAAGTACACGAAGAAGTAGATAAATAGATCTGGTTGCCTTAAAAAGGACTTACTCGGAATATTGGTGTATTTCTGTTACGATTTTTAGCTGCCAATGGAGTTTCAGATATAGTGGAGTTTCAGTAGGGCAAAAAAACAAAAAAAAATCGGCCATATGTGAGTCGGACTCACATTCGCATGACGGGTTCCGAACCATCGTATACAATTATACGCGTCTACTTACCATTATTTAGATCGTGAAAAAAAAGACAAAATAACACGTTTCTAGTAGGGGAACCCCCTTTAGTTTTTAATTTATATTTATTATTTGTTGTTTTAGCGGAAACAGAAATACACATTTTGTGAAAAATTCAACTGAATCTATACATATTACGGATCATGAGATACAGCTCGCTGACAGACAAACAGACGGACGGGCGGAAGAACGGACAGCGGAGGCTTAGTATTAGGATCCCGTTTTACACTGCATATAATTATGTTGAAACTTTGTGATTTTATCATATTTTTACCAAGTTTGGTTTTTGCTTGTCTGTTCTTTTTGGAATCTTAACAGCAGGCTAAGCATATATTTTGGTCGTTTTCATTATCTTAGTTTGAAAAAGTACAACTTATAATACCTATTATTCAGGAGCTAGTAGGTTTTATTGCTATCTTCAAAAGATACATTTATTATTAACAACGAATGCTGTAAATAAACAAAAAAATTACTCGTTGAAACCATAATATAATTAATATTAATAGTTTATTTAAATCTCACCACCGCCATTTTATAATATTGCAATAATTTTAAATGTCCTGTAATAAATTAAATCCAATGACAGCATTGTAGTCTGCGGCTACTATTTGAATAAACATGCACTTTATTTCAATTTGATTTATTGTGAAAATTTTCATTAAATGGAAATGCCAGCAGTATTATGGAAATCCAAAATGAAAAGCATTGTTAGCATTCTGAACTTATCAAAAGTGTAGCCGGTCAGAAAAGGTGGTTTAATTTCATGAGCGCATTGGCATTCCTGGCTTGACTTACTTTTAGGGCCGATTTCACCAATGAAACTAATCGCGATTAGTTTAAACTAAACTCAGTTCATGCATTTAATCGAGATTAGAGCATTTTGCGTTTCACCGAAAACTGGGCGTTTAGAATTTAAACTAAGTTAAGCTTAAACTATTTAAGTTTGTAGTGGTGAAAAATTTTTGTCTGTAATAACACATAATATGCTGTAATTTATGTATATAATGAGGGACGTACTAATTTCTTCTGCGAAACAACCCATTACAAAAAGCTTCTAACGACAGTGTCAAAGATATAGATTAGTGAAAGAATAGGAATTTGGGTCAAGGCATGTTCCGGTCATCGAGAAAGCTAATTTATTTTGGTTAAATCACATTATTCTCACACAATTAATCACTGTGAGCGTGTTAACATGGAGCGTTGTTTGTTTTGGCATAAGTGTAGCGGAGGGACAATTTGTGAGGACGCCGAAATTATCATGCAATGGAGTGGTATAAGATAAATTGGAGACAGACGAGTGTTGATACTTCTCGTGTAGACATTACGAGTTTTTTTTAGAGTAGATTGTTGTCTAAACTTTTTATGGTTCCCGTACCCGGACAAACCTTACAAAGTTTACGAAAGTTTTACAAGTTTTCAAACGGAGCCCTTATTATTGCTGTCACTCACGTGTTCGTCTGTCCGTTTGTCCGTCTGTCCATCTGTCCGTGTGTCCGTCTGTCCGTCTGTCCGTCTGCCCGTATGTCCGACTGTCCGTCTGTCTGTCTGTACGTCTGTCCGTCTGTTCGTATGTCCGACTGTCCGTCTGTCCGTATGTTCGTCTGTCCGTATGTTCATCTGTCCGTCTGTCGGCCTGCCCGTCGTCTGTCACACAAGTTTAACAGTCAACAGTTGGAGCTACAGTCTTTACATTTTCACAGTAAAAGCATCTTGTTGACCCAAAGCAATACAAATTGTCAAAAACACATTTGGTACGGAACCTCAAATGTACGAAGTCCGACACGTACTTGGCCGTTTTTTTTTAGAGGGTGGGAATTCATTAGATGGCTTCTTCCACCCTGGGTGGAAGAGAGGGCGTGTCATACTCTTACTGACTAAAACCCACCCATATTCTTTCAATTGGATTTTGCGTTCCAGGGGCGCGGTAACTTTTTCAAACTCTCCCGCGAACCAAATTGTTGTCTAGACTAAGGATATGTTGAAAGACCCTTTTTCAAGTCAGAGTTGTTTAACATCAGTACAAAATATTTAAAAATAGTAATGAACTATAATTGGCCTTGTCTGTAGGAATAATATCGCATTACACATGTATTCCCTTAAAGCGTTGAGTAGCGCAATAGGGTTAGAATACGCAAAGGACATTGACCGGTTTTGGACTAAATACTGCCCAGACGTGGGAGTACATCCAAGTGTTTTCTTACATCAATAGCATCCCTATTGATGTAAGGAAACACGTGGATGTACTCCTGGGTATAAAAATAACAATTTTATTTAGTCCGTAAGCATGATTATCAAAAAATATTGAACACGTATTTTTTGCTTTATCAAATCAATAAAAAATGACAAAGACAAAACTCATCAAAGTCCACGAGTGGGGCCTTATTACGTCACTAAACGGTACAAAATACATCGAGGTGTGGCGTCACGCAAAATTTCAACGCACTGTGTCGTCCTCATTTTTTGTTTACGAGAAAAAAGAAAAACTGGCCAAGTGCGTGTCGGATTTCGCACATTATTGGTTTTGTACCAAATATTGGTATTTGTTAGTAAAGTATACGTAAACATTGGCGCCGATTCAGTTGTGCACAGACTAAACTTAATTTAGTCTATTGCTATCTTTTTTTCTCTAATAAAACAAGAAAGAGACAGACGTAAAGTAGAGCTGTCAAATTTAGTTGACCTAATATTTCCATACAAATTAAGGGTACACGTAAAAACATGTCGACTAATAACACGGTAAAGCGCAAGGCGGAAACTAGTTTGACATCTTTAACTTAGTTCATAGCTATCGCCGTTCTTTTCTCGCACTGCCTTTTAGTAAAAGATAGCGATTCGCTTATTTTAGTTTAGTTATTGAATAAGAGAATCGGCACCATTATCACCAAATTTGAAGTACATAGGTCAAAGGGAAGTTAAAAAATTCTTCGTAACGAAATTTTATGACAGACGACGGACGGACAGACAGACGGACACGTGAGTGACAACAATAGGGCTCCGTTTGGACCATTCGGGTTTTTTTTTTTTTTTTTTGGGGGGTGGGAAATCATCTAATGACTCTTTCCGCTCTGGGGTGGAGCGGAAGGGCGTGTCAGACTCTTACTGACTAAAACCCACCCCTGTTCCTCCCTGCCCTACGCGCCCGGGGGCGAGGTAACTCTTTCGAATTTATCCTCCACCCCCGGGCAGGCACTGGCCGTGGCAGGCCCCGTCCTTTACTGACAACTCTTTGAGGCGAGCGTGGAACCACCATTCGGGTACGGAACCTCAAAATTCGTGTCCAATATCTTTTGGTAATCTAACTTACTGACTAAACGCCGCTATAAAAGTGGCTGCTTACTAGGCCCAAACAATATAACCTTAATAAATGTACACGAAAAGAAGAAGACTAACTGACGGGCTAGCTAGATTTATTTGGGTAACTAGCCTATTTAAACAAACAGTTTAGACAGTTCAGATTTGACAAATACTAGCTTTTTTCCCAGCTTTATCTCACAGAAACCGCTTAACAATAGCATCTATTAGTGAATCTAGATTCACATAATCTGATCCTTCTTTCTGTAGATTATTATTATACACCTAAACAATAAAAGTAAACCGTTCAACCTCTCTACATAACTAATTTGGACATAACTAATTTCAACAGTCATTCTTCGCAATGTTCTAGGTACCTATAACCAATTTGTTATTTTTCTTCTCTTGTAAGTGAATATTGTAAAATTCTGAGAAATAAATTCCTGAAACCGCAATATTAATATTAATTAATATTTTTCAGAAAAAAGTACAATATCTTATACATACCTACATACCTATGTATAACTAAAATTAAAAATGTTATTAATGATAACGAGTCCAAAAAAATTAATGCTGAGCCTTTAACATCCGGGCCTGCGGACGGCGAGTAGTGGGTAACTCGCCGTCCGATCAGCACCAGGCCCGAGAATCGACGGCGCGTAGTGTTCCACGCGCGCCTCAAAGAGTTGTCAGCAAAAGGACGGGGCCTGCCACTGGGATGCTTGCTCGGGGGTTGAGGATAAATTCGAAAGAGTTACCTCACCCCTGGGCATTCAGGGCAGGGAGGAACTGGGGTGGGTTTTAGTCAGTAAGAGTCTGACACGCCCTTCCGCTCCACCCTAGAGCGGAAGAAGCCATAGGATGATTTCCCATCCCCAAAAAAAAAAAGTGCCTTTAACATAGAGAAGAATCGACTAGTACTCGTAATATAAGCTCGATAGTATAAGTTTAGATTATTCTCAAAATCAAACACACTCTTACCGTGGAAATACGCTTACTTAGTTTTCATTCAATAACTTCTTCAGTAACAATTTTACTGAACCCTATCGATAAAAATATTACACTAAACGAATTCAATTTAAAATATCACCGGTTGTAGTCGGGAACATAACTTAATCACATAACCTCGCGGTTCTGGGTACAATCGCTTTTATATTGCGCTGTTTATTTTAGTGGTCGTTTCTTATGCACTTGTATTTCCGAGAAAGAACACCCATTTGTATTTCTATGCTCATCATGTGCTAAGCCTTTGCCGTATATTAGTGTTGATCTCGAGTGTAACCAAATACAGCTGAATGTGTGTATTTGACATGGAAAGATTATGTTGGCAATCTTTTTTAGAGGTTCGTAGTTCTAACAAGGACAAGAAACCCTTATAGTTGCGGTATATCTATCTGTCCGTCCGAGGCATAGCTAAGAAACTGTTAGTACTGAAAGCTAAGATTTTGCATGGATTTATATTATTAATCACGCAACGATAATGAAATAATAAAATTTTGAATAAGATTTTTTTATGTTAGCTTAGCCAGTGATTTTTTCTCGCATATCCGCGTATAGCGTGGGGTATCGTTGGATAGGGTTTTAATAAAAAGCTTTTTTACAAAAAAAAAAACAACCGACTTCCAAAAAAAAAATACACTAAAAATTAATAAATAACTTTAATTTCGGAAGTCGGTGTTTGTATTTTACGTCTTCGTTATTTGACACCGACTTCCGAAATTAAAGTTATTTATTAATTTTTAGTGTATTTTTTTTTGGAAGTCGGTTGTTTTTTTTGTAAAAAATAATGGAACGTGGAATTTAAATATTTGGAGAACACCAAAACGTCATCGAGGTATACGTATTTTCCGTTTTTGTTCAGTTTCTCAAAAAGCGCTGTAGTTATTTCGATAAACTTTATATGGGACCACCTCGGGAGTATATTCTTTCAGATAAAAAAAGAATTTTGAAAATTGGTTCACAACTGACGGAGAAATCGAGTAACATACATACAAAAAAAAAAAAAAAACATACAGACGAATTGAGAACCTCCTCCTTTTGGAAGTCGGTTAAAAATCATTGTGGGGATAGCCCCACAATGATTCTGATTATGATGATGATGAGTCTGTCTAGACAGACTATTTTTTGGTTCAGTGTTTCGTTTGCATAATACTAAACTTCAAAATTTAATTTGTACATGTCGAGCGTTCCCCTCCCCCTTTAAAGCTGAACTATTTGCTATTAATTATAGCGGCATACCAAAAATACGATGTAATTCAATACAATCTAAGTTAGAATCAGTTAAAATACAGACTACACCTATGATGGAAAGGACACGGTGGAGCATACGGTGGAGGTTTGCCCCGCTTGGGCAGAGCACCGCCGTGTCCTCGTGGATGCGATAGGCGGCAGCGACCTCTCGCGCCGTGCCCTGGTTCAGGCCATGGTACGGAGCGAGAGGGAATGGGAGGCCGTCTCCTCCTTCTGCGAAGCAGTAATGCTCGCGAAGAGGGAGGCGGCATACGTTAGGGAGACTCAACAACAGTCGAGTCGCCCTAGCGCCCCCAGCCGCAGCCGCCGCAGGAGACGCCAGGGGCCGCGAGACGATCTCCGGCCACCGTAGACCCGGGCCTGCGGACGGCGAGTAGTGGGTAACTCGCCGTCCGATCAGCACCAGGCCCGAGAGTCGAAGGCGCGTAGTGTTCCACGCGCGCCTCAAAGAGTTGTCAGTAAAGGACGGGGCCTGCCACGGCCGATGCCTGCCCGGGGGTGGAGGATAAATTCGAAAGAGTTACCTCGCCCCTGGGCACTCAAGGCAGGGAGGAACAGGGGTGGGTTTTAGTCAGTAAGAGTCTGACACGCCTTTCCGCTCCATCCTAGAGCGGAAGAAGTCATAGGATGATTTCCCACCCCCAAAAAAAAAAAAAAAAACCTATGATGGAAAATAAAACTTTAATCGAATTATCAAAACCCGACTACATCGTCTGAACCAGTATTTCCCAAACTATGGGTCGTGAGCGAATATTGGACAGGCCCTAATAGTCGGTATTAAAGACGAAATGTCAAATAATTAGAAATATCTGATCCTTCTCTTTTAAATAGCACTCCTTGAATTTTCTACTTTGTTCTTATTTGAAAGGGGCTTCCCTTTTACTCAGGATCGCGTGGAGATATCAAGCTAAAATTAAAATTAAATACTCAAATCTGCAGTCCCTTGGAGCTGTGAAAAAATCAAACTTATAAGTAAACGCAATCAAAATATGCAGCTATGGTAATGTCGCAAAAAATGTCTCACTACACATTTTTTTTATTCGTAAAGGAATCAAAACCTATAGGTACGTAAGGGTACTTCCCGTTGACCTACATTCATGAAATTTTGCAAAAAACAATGACTTATAACACAAGTTAAGAAAAAAAATTGAAAAACGTAAATTTTTAATTATATAATAAAATAAAAACTTTTTTACAAAAAAAGTTTTTTATTTTTCACTTTTTAGTTGTAATACCCCAGAACTAAAAACCCCAATACCATGGAACGTGGAATTTAAACATTTGGAGAACACCAATACGTCATCGAGGTATACATATTTTTCGTTTTTGTTCAGTTTCTCAAAAAGCGCTGAAGCAATTTCGATAAAATTTATATGGGGCCAACTTGGGAGTATATTCTTTCGGATTTTCGGAGAAAGAATTTTGAAAATCGTTCCACAACTGACGGAGAAATCGGCGGACATACATAAAACATACATACAGTCGAACACAGAACCTCCTCCTTTTTCGAAAGTCGGTTAAAAATAGGGTCCTATACAAGGCATTCGGGTCGAAATTTAAAAGTGAGGCGATAGTATCATATAGGGTATCGTATGAAAGATTAATTATTTTTACGACTTATTTTCAAGATTGTGACGCGAGTCCGACTCGCACTTAACCGGTTTTTTCTTGATGAAAGCCACGAGGAGAGTTCCGAGTTGGGAAGTTTTTGTTGAATGGGTTGCGGTCCAGAAAACTTTGGGAACCACTGTCCTAAACATCTCGTCTGCTAGTTAAAATGTATGTGCCAAGCACTGCGTACCGTCCGCCTGAACTTTTTAATTGAAAAGCAATTTAAAAAGTTTATTTACTTAGTCCGCGAGATTAGAAGAAACTCGATCGTAAACAGCATACTTAGAGTCTACAATCCCTTGGGTTTCGGGTGGAATATTGATGATGCAATAATAAATTGGTAATTGACGTTAATATTCGTTCAGCAACAATAAATACGTAGGTATGTGTGTGATGTAAACACAAGTTTAGCTCTGCCCAGGGGTTATGGATAAATTCGAATCAGAGTTACCGCGCCCCTGGGTGGGTTTTAATCAGTAAAAGTCTGACACGCCCTCCCGCTCCACCCTAGAGCGGGAGATGTCATTGAATGATTTCCCACCCCACAAAAAAAAAGAACACAAGTTTAGCTTTCATCGTTATATACATTTTAAATTAGGCAGGTATTCAATAAAGCGCCACTTTGAAGCGTATCAGAAAGTTTTGCCACAGAAACCACACACGCCATATTTTAGATTATTTTTAGTTTAAGTTAGGTTAAAGCTTTTTCTTTTTGTGTTTTATAGTTTAGTAAGATAGGTATGTTCTTGTATTCTGTTCTCACTGGGAAAAATGAAAGGTTATAGGATAATAAAATGTACTATTGTATAGGTAATTAATATAATATCAATTAAAAGTTATTTTTTTTATTATGTTTGGGTGGCTTACAACTATTAATCCAAGATTAATAGTAAGGTAAAACACAACAAACCATTTACAGGCCTCCACAGTCAGCAATAGAGAATTGTTAAAATTGATTAATTAACCTATTCACCAACACTAAGTTTAACATTAAATTAACTATTAAATTAATAACCCGCGTAGGTATGCCTAGGGGTAGCGGATAAATTCTGAAAATGTTGTTACCGCACCCCTGGGCACTCAGGCAGGGAAGGAACAGGGATGGGTTTTAGTCAGTAAGAGTCTGATACACCCTCCCGCTCTACCCAAAAAAAAAGTACCTGCGTAGGTAGAAATACATGCGCAACTGCTATTAGAAAGCATCAGAAACCATGGAGTGTTTGAATGTAGAAGTCGCTAAGCTGCCAGCAAACTAATCTATTGAAAGGTGTTCATCCTTAACAATTTGGTTATGTAAACAAATCTATAGTTATTAACAAAAACATTGTTTTATCTAGTACAATGTATTAAAACAAATACACTTGGTATTCTTTATGTCGTATACTCTTCAGTAATCTAGTGATAAGGCTCTTGAGACCCGACTTCAGAACTAAGAACATTTTTTGTAACGTCGGTACAGGCAAAAGTCTGTCGTCTGGATTTTATATGTTTACTAACTTCTGTCAGCGGCTTCGCCCGCAAGGAATTAGTACTTCCCCCGTTATAATCTTTCAAACCCTTTTTCACCCCATAGAGGTAACTTTGTTTCGAATTTAGCCTCAACCCCTGGGCAGGCATCGCCCGTCATAAATGCTGACAACTCTTTGAGGCGCGCGTGGAACACTACGCGCTGTCAACTCTCGGGCCTGGTGCTGATCGGATGGCGAGCTACCCATTACTCGCCGTCCGCAGGCCTGTGTACCCCCTTAAGGGTTGAATTTCGAAAAACTCTTTCCTAGTGGATACCTGCTCTTCACAAAGAACACACCCTCCAAATTTCATGTCCCTAGGATCAGCGGTTTAGGCTGTGCGTTGATTTATATCAACGCACAGCCTAAACCGCTGATCCTAGTTCCTAATTTTTTGTTGATCTTGTATATATAAAATTCAAAGTCCTGACTGACTGACTATTAGTCAGTCAGTCAGTCAGGACTTTGAATTTTATATATACAAGATCAACAAAAAATTAATCAAAAACTAGATTCTAGCTACAAAGGTAGAAAATGCTTTCAAAATGGTTTTCCCTGACATTTCGATGGATTACGATAAGTAAGCATATCACTCTGTTTTGAGATCTTAGAAACGGGACCTAAGGCGGCCGGAATTTGTCCCATTTTTTGTAGGATTACGTACTTATGTGCTGTAGGTGTACCTACGTAGTACGGAATGTTTTACGGCTTTTAAACATAAAAGATTTGAGAATTTTGTGGATAAAATATGGTGATGGACACATGTCCAGACATTGACTGGTGGAGATGAAGACATGCTTCTTGAGATCGAACGTCCAACATTGGGGTAAAGCATATCATAAGAGTTCAAATTCCGAAACACAATTATTAAAGGCTTTTTTATAAGATCCTATACAGCACTGATTTATTATTAAGGACAACATCGTAAGGAAATCTGTACATTAAAATGGTTTAAAATCACAAATCCATGCAAGCTTGACTCCTTCTGTACGAGAGCAGGCCTTTGCCGCAGGCATCATCATTAATTTCAGCCGAAAGACGTCCATTGCTGGACATAAACCTCTTCCAAGTGTCGCCTGATCAACCGGCCCTGTGCGTCTCGCATCCAGTGGACTACCGCGACCTTCATCAATTGATCGATCCACTTTGTTAACCTTTGCATTGGAGTGCGCCAATTAAAGGACTCTGGAATCTGCTGTACGCGAGAAGACTAAGACCGTTCGGTTTGCCGATGCTTCATCATTTCAGCCGAAAGACGTCCATTGCTGGACATAGACCTCTCTCAAGCATCGCCTGATCGACCGGCCCTGTACGTCTCGCATCCAGTGAATTCCCTCGACCTTCATCAATTGATCGATTCACCTTGTTAACCTTTGCATTGGAGTGCGCCAATTAAAGGACTCTGGAATATGCTGTACGCGAGAAGACTAAGACCGTTCGGTTTACCGATGCTTCATCATTTCAGCCGAAAGACGTCCACTGCTGGACAAAAGCCTCCCCAAGTGTCGCCACAACGGCCGGTCCTGTGCGTCTCGCATCCATCGGCTACCCACGACCCTCACCAGGTTATCGGTCCACCTTGTAAGAGGCCTTCCAACGCTGCGTCTTCCGGTATGCGGTCGACCATCTGGCGATGCTTTAGAGAAGCCTACGTCCAGCTAAAATTATGACGATTGTATAAACAGAGACATTTAACCGTCCTCAACACTTCACACATTCTCATTTAAACTTCCCCGTCACCACTTCACATGCACTTTGTTAGACAGCGGTTTTGATGTAACAAGTAAAACTAACTGAACTTAGACTGAAACTATGAAGTTTGTCTCAGACTTGAACTCACTGGGATTTGAAAGTTAGGTAGCAGGATATAATCTATGTAGGGTGAAATGGTTAATGGTCTGACCAACTTTGTTTTGTAAAGTAATAGACACGGGTATGTACTTAAATGGTTGAGGTATAAAATATCCATCATCACTTGTATGCAATTTACTGTTGTTATTTTTGTTTGGTTTTACATGTCAAAAAATCTATCATGTATTCTCTAGGTGAGAATAATTCTTAGCCTTAGGTGCAAAGGCCTCTTAATGACGGATATTTCAGTAAATCTCTACACAGAAGTCGAAGTGACTTTCTGCGTCTGTCTGTTTCTCCACCAACTTCTCCTAAATCACGCAACGGATTTTAACATTTAAGTGTTTAGGGAGGGGTACACCAGTGTGCCAGTGCGAAAATGCCGCTTGCCTTCCCAAAAAAATTTCCAAAAACCCGATTCACACTTTTTAAACCGCTATTATTAATATTACCCAAGGTATTTAGACCAGTGGCAAGGTTTACACACCCGGGACATGACATAGTCTGTAGTTACACGATGGCCGACTGTCAACGGGGCTTGACAGATGTTGACGTTTGGCGCGCGCGGGGCCTTTAATGCGGTTTTCACTTATAGAAAGAGAGATAAACGAAAAAGGTTTGTGTGTATAATTTGTAGCCCTGGGTAGCATGGGCGGGTTGCTGATAGATTATATTTTAAAACTGGTATTCATTATTTTCATACTATTATTAATAAAGTGCCTGCAACTGGCAAATAAATAAAATGTATACGGAACGTTTACACAAGATTTCTACAACAGAGACAACTTTTAATTAATGGCCAGCGCTTAAGCCAATACCAAGGAAAGGGCATCTCACCCTAGTCAATAACTCAGCTATCTAGTTCTTTAGTCCGTTTAACCCATAAAATTAAAGTCTGAGCTTCAAAGTCTTCTAAATTAGATGGATTTATGAGACAACGCCAATGTTTGGGATAGATTTATATGTGGATTGGACCCGACGAGAAATTATACCGGGGATTTGTTTTATCAACAAATCTGAGATACGTTTGGGAAGAAACATACTCGTATTACATTACTAGCGACTCACCCCTGCTTCGCACGGGAGCAAAATGATTTGAAAGACACGTAGTGCCATCTAGTGTCCTAAAAAAATTGTTCTTCTCCTCGGGAACAGTATTTTGTATCCTATATTCTGTGCCCCTGACAATGTATATGCAAAATGTCATGATGTTTAGTGTAGTGGTATAAGCGTGAATAGGTAACAAACGAACTTACTTTTGTGTTTCATTCTTCTCTCATATCTTGCTTTCTGGAGACTGACTGACTGACTGACTGGCTGACTAACTGACTGACTGACTGAATGTCCTTATAAGAAATTCCACCTCTAAAGAGAAAAAAGGGGATGGAATTTTGTATGAAAAATGTTACTGCTTGGGTTTTAAAACTTGAAACTTAACCGAAAGATTTACTTAGACGTTTTTTTTCATTACTTTGCCAAAACTACCCCCAATTGGGGGTTTAGAGGGTGTTAAAGTTAATATGATAGAATCTTAACGCTTGGTCCGATAAAGTTAAAACTCAGCACGAATGATCTTGATTAAAAAATAAGAATTAAGTATTTTTGAATTTTTCGAAAATCACCCCTTAAAAGAAGTGCAAACGGGTGTTGAAGTTTTTAGGGAATAATTTTTTGCTTGCTTCAGCTAACTCGAAAATTGGTATAAACAGTCTAAAAGTAAAGTAATTTTAACGGGTCCAAAGAATTTTTCATAATCAACCACTATCGGAGTAAAAAGGGAAAACCGGTTCGTGTAACAACAGAAATAGAAAAAAAAAAGGGTGATCTAGCTTTCAACATTTATCTTATTGAGCACGGGTGCCACCACATGATACATTCTGAAGGTCTGATGGTGAGCAGGTAAGTGTTTATCGGTTCTCTATCACAGAAATAGTTAGGATGACATGCTTTCAACATTTATCTAATTGAGCACGGGAGCTTCCATATGATCAATTCTGAAAGTCTGATGATGACCAGCGGGGTAATTGCTTAACACACTATCAGTAGCAATGGTTTTCATTTTGAGATTTCAACATCATTAATTGCATTATTGAAGTTGTTGAGCAGACCAATTTTTCGAACATATGAAGCAATGATTTATTTAAGTGAATAAACATTTTATTATGTATTTATTATTTAATGGATTAACAATATCTATCGAAATGATTTGGAATATAAAGGGCAGCAGTTTTGGGACTGTCTTTATGTAGAACTTTGACTTTACAAAAGTTCTGGCTCTCAGTCTAATATTAAGCTGAGAGCAGTAACCTTTCTCAGCTTAATATTAATATTAGTACTTTGGATTTTGATTCCTACAGTGTTTTTTTAACGTGCTCCTCTCTGAAAAGACCCAAATATATAATTAAACTTCTTACGCGGGCGTAGCCGCTAGCATATATAAAATAATGTACCCCACCGCGTCTGTTTGTCTGTCTGCGATAAACTATAAAACGTATTTTTATGCAGTTTTCATTAATAGACAGAGTGATTTATGAGGAAGGCTTAGGATAATTTGTGTCCGCCCCAGCGTAGTGACCCGCTACCAATATAGCAATTTACCTTACTAGATTTTGTGATGATAGATTCTTTTTAAGTAGTAGCTACAAATGTACTACTACTGAACGACTGTACTAGCTTCTGCCAGCGGCTTCACCCGCGTGGAGTTAGTACTTTCCCCGTTATAACCTTTCAACCCCTTTTTCACTTCTTTGAGGGTTGAATTTCGAAAAAACATTTCTTGGTGGATACCTACTCTCCAAAAAGAACACACCCTCCATGTTATTTCTTTCATGCTGTGCGTTGATATATCAGTCAGTCAAGACTTAGAATTTTATAATTGATGATGACAGATGTAAAAAAATTGAACAACTTACTAAATAAGTACCAAACTAAAAGTTTTAGCTTTTCGCCGAATCTGATTTGTTAATTACCGCTTTTAGCATATCGAGCAAAATTGAAGTGCCATTTCCGAGAATATCCGATCTGAATAGCTTTGACAATGTTCCTAAGACCCTTGACTAGCACACTTTCCAATAATCTGCAGTTTCAGGAAATGTCTCATCATTAAAACAGACATGTTCGATACTGCATTAATATTATTAGTGAGCATCCATTCGCATTAGTTGCAACTTTTTAACAATGAACTTATTTACAATGGAAAAGTTAAGTTTTATGTTCAAAGGCAAGATTTCTTAAGTTGCAGCGAAACTTGGGTACTTTAAAGTTGTAAAGTAACCTTACCAATGATTGGTTGAACTATCCTTGCATATTCTTCGGCTGTCTATTAGTGCTTTAAAAACTGTAGAAAAAACTCTGAATTTCTTGTTTGTACTCAGGTTTTACCAAACGTTTTGATTAACATAATTCACAGGTTGTCTAAACTTTTTTTAAACTGTTGTAAAATTGTTTATATTGAAGATTTTTACCAGACTGCGTGATGCAAGGGATGGTGATGTGTTTATCAGCCTATGTAAGTACGTATATATGTATGTTTGTTCCTTTGTGGCGCTTTACAGACCAAACGCGTGGGCCGTTTTTAATTATTCTTACGTCCATTGATTCGTCTTAATCTTGCGAGAGCTACTTTATGTCATGACAGTAATAAAAGAAAACGAAAGTTGGCGAACTATATTAAGTGAGGTATCAAAATAAAGAGTTCGAGGAGGCGATTCCAAAAGAAAAAATTAAAGAAAATATATACTCGTATTTTCAAAAAACTCGACTGCAAAAATAACTAAAAAGTTCAAAACAATTCACTTTTCAAGCATTCTGATGCAGGTGGTTGCATGAAGTCAATAATTGAACTAAAATAACTGCCTCAGAGTGCTTAAAAAGTGACTTGTATGTACCTGTTTAGTAGATTTTTTTACAGTCTGGTCTTTCTTTGAAGCGCGGTGGTAGCGGCTCCAACTTACCTGTCGTGGGTTCAGAACCAGGCAGGTACTTTAGATTGTGTAAGTTATTTCATCATCACTGCTTTCAAAACGGTGAAGGAAAACACAGTGAGACAAACGGCATTTGCTATTAAAATTCAAAGACATGTGACATCCACCAACCCGCACTGGGTCCGCGTGGTAGATTAAGACATGTGACATCCACCAACCCGCACTGGGTCCGCGTGGTGGATTAAGACATGTGACATCTACCAACCCACTCTGGGTCCGCGTGGTGATTTAAGACATGTGACATCCACCAAACCGCACTTGGTCCGCGTGGTGATTTAAGACATGTGACATCCACCAACCCGCACTAGGTCCGCGTGGTGATTTAAGACATGTGACATCCACCAAACCGCACTGGGTCCGCGTGGTGATTTAAGACATGTGACATCCACCAACCCGCACTGGGTCCGCGTGGTAGATTAAGACATGTGACATCCACCAAACCGCACTGGGTCTGCGTGGTGATTTAAGACATGTGACATCCACCAACCCGCACCGGGTCCGCGTGGTGGATTAAGACTCATTCCCTTTCACAGAGAGGAGACCTGTGTCCCAGGAGTATAAACGTTAAATGGCTGATTGTTGTTCTGCCTAGCCTTTTCCCAACTATCTTGGGGTCGGCTTCCAGTCTAACCGGATGCAGCTGAATACCAGTATTTGACATGGAGCGACTGCCTATCTGATCTCCACAACCCAGTAACTGGGTAATAGGATACCCCTTGGTAAGACTAGTTGTCAGACTTTCGGGCTTCTGACGACCCGTAACGACTGTCAAACATCCACGATTGACAGCCGGGACCAACGGCTATACGTGTTTTCCGAGGCACGGTGGAGCCTCGGTATGTAAAGATGGTCACCCATCCACGGACCAACTCCGGCAAGCATAGCTTAACCTAATGGATCGAACCGTGCTGCTGTTATTACTTTAGCC
Source organism: Polia nebulosa (assembly GCA_951329385.1). NCBI lineage: Eukaryota > Metazoa > Arthropoda > Insecta > Lepidoptera > Noctuidae > Polia > Polia nebulosa. Next base: position 14,705,186 of record OX589610.1, on the reverse strand, counting down.
ACGAGCTTTTCCTTAAAAGGTTAATTATGTTAAAGTATATGATATGAAGAAAAGAGAGAGAGAGACAAGGAGAGGGAGAGTTTATGAATAAATAATAATAAATAAATATTTTTGAGAGGTTTGAAATTTGGTGATAATGTTTATTATTACGTATATGATGGGTATAAAAGCAAAGGCGCTTCAGTCACAAAACATCTAAAGTGAGTAATTCACAATTTTCTACTGTCTCGTAAGACATTGTTATTTTTTAATAGTTATGTTATTGGTACATTCATCAGGACTTGTACAAGACTTGATAAGTAGCATTAATAAAATTGACATCAGTTCCATAATAATTAAGTAATACATTAGGACTAAGGTGTGTTTGCATTTAAGTATTGGACTGAAGCATGTTTGCTTTTATTGGTCTGGATCGAAGCTAAAGGTTGTTCCAAATAAACGTGCAATAACGGTCATTGACCCACCTACATTTATTGACATTTTTAATTTGAAAAACGGAATTAATGACTCAAAGCTGTCCCGAATCAACATCTCTCGTGATCCTTAACATTGTCTAATAATGAAAAACGATTTATATTTAATTGCTCAGGTACCTACGAAGAGTTATTAGGGAAAGGTCAATGTACTTTATTGCAAATTTATCTGAAACATAGTATACATAGTTTGCATCTCACAATCTTATTTGACAACCTGTCCGTCCATAATTTTAAATCATAATATTTGATTCAGCTGTTGGTGGATCACAAGTAGGCTCATCTTCTTTAACAAAATCATCATTAGCATTATTTAAAATATTAAAACTTTAGCAGACCCTACCAAAATAGGCAAAACACTAGTGAATTATTTGTTCCCTTTTTGCTTTTTCCCGCACTCGTCACCATCTACACATTTCTAGCACGTTTTCTGGCTCTTCCTGGACGAGCCAGTGTAATTATTTTTCCATTACATTGGTAATTACAGAAAAAAAAGAAAAAGAAAAGAGACACTATCTCCAGTCGACTTACTACGAAAAGTAACAGATTCATCATCTTAGAAATTTGAAATGGCGCCTTCTGATTGGTCGATTGTGACAGTGGCGGATTTGCTTCTAACAAATCTTGGAACACGTGAACACTACTTTTAGAGTACATTTACCATTGACTGAGGTGGATTTGCACTTTATCATTTATGGCATATTGTTGCAGCTTTCAAGTACTATAATTTTGTTATACTTGTTTAAAAAATTGCTAAAGCGGTTTTGATTTTATACCCCTCATTTATATTGTCTTTCATATGGTACGGAACCATAGATTTGTGAAGTCCGACAGGCATTTGGCCGATTTTTTTTTTGTTATAGCGGCAACAGAAATACACACTCTGTGAAAATTTCAACTGTGTACATATTACGGTTCATAAGATACAGTCCGCTGACTGAAAGAGGAATGGACAGCAGAGGTTTAGTAATAGGGTTCTTTTACTCGGGTACGAAATCCTATAAAATAATTAAAATAATACTAATAATAGAAGCTCATGTCTATCCTATCAAGAATTAATAGTCATGCGCTATAGCCCTTTCATTAAAATCATGATAAGGATAGATCCGGTCAAGTAACGAAATAGTGATAAATCACTCACGTGACCTTTCGATTCGAAGGTTCATCGAATTTGGGTCTACCATTGTTATATTGCGGATTGGTGGATGTCACATGTCTTCGAATTTTTGGTTCTAGGTTATGCCGGTTTCCTTACGGTGTTTTCCTTCACCGTTTTGAAAACCGGGCCCGCGTGGTGTTGGTCTATTCCCTCTCTTAAAGAGAAGGCCTGAGTCCCAGCAGTTGGAACATTATAAGGCTTATACTATGCATAAATTAGATTATTTATTGTTTTTTTTTATCGCTAGTTGATTTTTCTAGTCGAGCTATGTGCACATCTACGTGTGTAGTGTTTGCGATTTACCAAAGATATGAAAATGTAATGACAGTTGTAAGGGAGATTTCTAATAAATAAATAAAATATTTTTGTAAAGAATCTTTAGTTAACACCCTCATTCTAAAGTTTCTTTGAGCGAAAAAAATAGATTTTATCATTGGTACTATTCATTCTGAAATCAACTTAATGGACGTAACCGCTTAGTTACAAGTGAAAATAACATCAATAATGAAACCAAGAACTTCTAAAAGTTTTGAGTCTCGGAGCTGCTGCGACGTAGCGCCTACGGCGTAGCCGTCTTATCACGATGATACATTACTTGATCAATATGTTCCCAAAGTATACAATTCAATGAATGTAACCATATTGTATAATCTTTTAGTATAGTAATTTATAACACGTACACCCACATACTATTGAATGAACGGCCATTATCATACTGAAAATGGGTGCAAACCCACTTTTGGTAACAAGCAAGGTTGATCCAGGGTAATTCATTATTCTCATGTGGCAATATTTAGCACCTGATAAAATGGGACTATGACCTTGATACCTCCGACAGCCAGACTTCGAGCTCAGGTCACTTTTATCAGTTGACTACCAAGTATAACGATTCATTATCGTCCATTTAGATAGATATATACAGGGTGTAAGGGGAACGCTTCCGAAGCCAGAACGTAGATTATATACAACTTAAATGCAAACAGATTGGTCGGGACGACACGGTTGGCGCAGTGGTTGAGCGTTCGGCTGCTGCGCTGCGTGTCGCGGGTTCGATCCCCGCACGGAACAAATATTTGTATGACCTACAGATAGTTGTTCCGGGTCTGGGTGTCTTGTGTATGTGAGTATACATGTTTGTGAACGCACCCACGATACAGGAGATTCCTAGTGTGGGGCAACGTTTTTTTTAAAAGAAAAAAAAAAAAAAGAAAAAAAAAGATACCAGTGATCTTGCGCTTTATTTCGGCGTCGCGTGGACGTGGGGTCGTTGCCCACACGGCTGTCGGCGAGCGCGCGCGCAATTTGAACTCGAGGAGTTCGCAGGCGTCAGCTGACCTGCCCGGGGGGGTTGAGGATACATTCGAAAGAGTTACTTCGCCCCTGGGCATTCAGGGCAGGGAGGAACAGGGGTGGGTTTTAGTTAGTAAGAGTCTGACAAGCCCTCCCGCTCCACCCAGAGTGGGAGAAGTCATTGGATGATTTCCCACACCCCAAAAAAAAAAGGCGTCAGCTGATATTTTACTAATATTACATTGCATTATAAAGTTGTAAAAAAAAGTATCTTTAACTGCAAATAATGGTTTCATTTAACTGTTCTCACAGCATAGTTTACGCAAAATGCAAAAAAATCGTTTTTTTTTCAGATTTTTAATGGTATGGTATCAAGATATTATGGTTGCGTATTTTTAGTGTGCCTAAGTTAATTATTTAATTAATAGATATTAATATTACTAAGAAGCTCTTCTTATTTGTAATACATCAGCCCTACATTTCATTTTCCAAATAATTATGTTTTGTCTTTGTGTTTCTCATGCAGTCGTAAAAATTTTCTTTATTTATTTATATCTATTCTATAATATAAAAATGAATCGCAAAATGTGTTGGTAAGCGCATAACTCAACAACGCCTGGACCAATTTGGCCAATTCTTTTTTTTAAATGTTCGTTGAAATTCAAAGATGGTTTTTACGGCGAGAAAAATTCTAATAATTGCCGGAAAAACCCTTAAAACAGCCCTTTTCTTTTTCCCATACAAACGTTTTCTAACTAAAACGTAGAGTCAATTTGAGCTTTATTGCTATTGTATAAAGTTCATATTAAATTACAAGCACTCACTGTTGATTAAACAATGTAGGTATGTTCCTAACGTCAAAGAGTCAATTTGCACTTTATTACCGCTACACAAAGTTCAAATTCAATCAATCAATTTGGTCGGCTTCGCGATATTATTTCATTTGTTTTACTTTAAAATGCATAAGAAGGAAGGATCTCTTGAAGGATTTCACTCCAAGTCATATCAAATTAAAAAAAAGTTGAAACAACAACAAACTGTCAATGTCAGTGTTGTTTTTCTTGGATTTTCGGTTACCTACTCTACTGAGTTTGGTTTTGTCAACTGATACACGAAACAAATTTGTACCTATATCGTGTTTTGTGCAGTGTTTAGTCACCTATGATCACTAATTATTGCATGTGATACAATAATCTATAATATAGATATGCCTCCTATTAGACGAAGCAATTTAGGTAGAAGAACCCGAAATGCTACAAACCATGCTAATTACCGACTGTAACGTTTGCAATTGCTAGAAAATGACGCTCATTGGGATCAAACTCTCAATGATGCTGTAATATCATCACACGCTCATCAAATACGAACATTGTTTTCTATAATCATATCTACATGCTTCCCATCAAACCCAATTGATTTGTGGATCAAGTACAAAGATTATATGTGTGATGATATTTTGTATCAAATACGAAATAGAATGGGAAATCCAAATATACAAATCAGTGAAGAAATTTACAACGAAGCATTGATTTCAATTGAGGACATGTGCTTGATGATGTCAAACAAACTATTAATTCAATTAGGTCTGGCCGCGCCCAATCGTCCAATGCATGATACTTTTAACCAAGAGTTGAATCGAGAAAAACTGTATGATCTCAATACTTTGAAAGAATTTATTCAAACAAATCTTCCACTGTTGAATAAACAACAGAAGTATGTATTTGATACTCTTATGAAAGTAATAAATGATGAAACTGGAGGGATTTACTTCTTAGATGCACCTGGTGGTACAGGAAAAACTTTTTTCATTTCATTAATATTAGCAACGATTCGCTAACAAAATAAAATTGCACTTGCACCCGCTTTGTCGGGAATCGCAGCAACTTTGCTTGAAGGTGGTCGAACAGCCCATTCAGCATTAAAATTGCCATTAATATGCAAAGCAATGAAACTCCGACCTGCAACATTTCGAAGAACTCTGCAATGGCAAAGGTCTTGCAGCAATGTAATTAATTATTTAGGATGAATGCACGATGGCACATAAAAAATCTTTGGAGGCTTTAGACATAACCTTAAAAGATCTATGGAGCAATCATAACCAATTTGGTGGTGCAATGATTTTATTAGCAGGAGATTTTCGTCAAACATTGCCAGTGATTCCACGATCAACACCAGCTGATGAACTCAATGCATGTCTAAAGTCCTCCAATTTGTGGAAACATGTCAAAGTACTTCATTTAAGCAAGAATATGCGTGTAGAGTTGCAAAATGACCAATCTGGAAACATATTCTCTAAACAACTCATTGACATTGGTAATGGCAAATTTCCTATAGACATGTTGACTGGCTGCATTAACTTTCCTCAAAGTTTTTGTCAGTTAACTCGATCAAAAGATATACTTATTCAGAAGGTGTTTCCAGATGTTTCTCAAAATTACAGAAGCTATGATTGGTTGAGCGAACGAGCTATATTGGCTGCAAAAAACATAGATGTAAATGAATTAAATTTAAAAATTCAAGAACAAATTACAGGCGAATCAAGGATATATAAATCAGTTGATTCGGCTACTAACCAAGATGATGTAGTGAACTATCCACCAGAATTTTTAAACTCGCTGGATTTGCCAGGATTGCCACCTCACAATCTTCAATTAAAGGTTGGATCGGTAGTTATAATGTTGCGAAATATCAACCAACCGCGTCTTTGCAACGGCACACGGTTAGCGATAAAAAAATTACTAAACAACGTGATAGAAGCAACTATACTGAAAGGAAAGTATAAAGGAGAAGACGTTCTCATACCGCGCATCCCAATGCTTCCGACTGATGTGCCGTTTGACTTTAAACGACTACAGTTTCCAGTTCGGCTTGCTTTTGCTATGACCATAAACAAGTCCCAGGGGCAATCATTAAGTGTTTGTGGTATTAATCTGGAAAACCCATGTTTCTCACATGGTCAATTGTATGTTGCCTGTTCCCGTGTTGGAAAACCATCAGATTTGTTTGTCTATGCGCCAGGTAATCAAACAAAAAACATCGTATATCACAAAGCACTACAATGAAAATAAAACTGATTTTTGTTAATAATTATGATTCACATGATTAACAATGAAGCGATTACTTACTTTTAAATGCTTATATATGTTTTATTTAATTATATTTCTTATTCACAACGCCCTATCACCAGGGTGACGGTTCTGTTCAGGAGAATTTTTTGTCATGACTATAAAATATGTAGGAACAAAAAAATGTCACATTACAAATCATTTTGACAGGACTTTATTGCAATTTAATTAGGCAGTACGAAGTCTGCCGGGTCAGCTAGTTACAGATAAATCTAAAACAAGACAATATTAAAAAAATGCATAGTAATAATATGAATAGTTAATTTAATTTATTTTTAAATGTTATATTCTAATTTTTATCATTGATGAGCTATGAGCGCTCCCTACTACAGTAATATAAATCTTTATTATGAATCTTTACATGCATTCGAGATAAGGAGACCAGGTGACCCATAGCACAGGTTTTACTTAGTATGGGCTCCTGTCTCCCATCTTCAAATTGTTCCCTTCATGAACTGTATATGATTTGTCACATATGGGAGAAAATAAATAAATGTTATTATTATTATTATTATTATTATTTTTATAGTTCGGAACGCATTGCGCGCGGGACCGAGTCGCACTTGGCCGGTTTTTTTAACTCTAATACATTTTTTGTGTGGATTTATCTTAATATTTTATTGATACAGTGAATACCATTTCTGTATACATTTATTTTTTTATAGCAGATTTATATGTCTATACTGTAACATTTTATAAAGAACTACGTAGCTTGTGTTAATGAAAATAGCTTGTAATAATGTATATAACGGTTTTGTAGGGCCGCCAAAACATTAATGTTTTCCCTAGCAAGTTGTGAAAGACAAGGCCGTGTTATTTCATGTAACAGTGTTATATACACAACAGCTGGAAATAGATCAGAAGATCAAACAAAGCAAAATTTAAATAAAACAATTTACAGCGATGGATAACAGATATAAAATTAAATCAAAATCAAAATTTGTATTCAGAATAAGCTGAGAGAAAGTAGGAACCATCAGAGCATCCAGCACCAGTTCTTTGGCGGGACAACATCAAATTAAAAGTGATTGAAAGAAAGCTGATCTAAGCATTACCAGAGTGTGGTTTCTGCCGGGGGGTTTTAAGTCAAGAGTGAATAGGTCACATACTTAAGCAAGTATGCTCTAACGTTGACCACATCATCGCTTACAATCAAGTGAGATAGTAGCTAAACCCGACCCAAAAGGAAATAAAACTAGATTAAAAGTTGCTTTACTAATAGGTACTTATTTCATCATTTTCCTCTTCCACTCTTTCAATCGGAGCACAGCAACGTAGGGAACCCAATACTGTATTTTTTTCACAAAGCGTTTAAACAAAAGTAGTATGTAAGGAACGTAGCAGATGACTGTCTGTAGTCTCTACCTATCAATTTAGGAAAAATTATAATAGTTGAAAAACTTACAAACATGTTTTTGAGTGACGTCATTTTATTTTACGTATTTTTCACAGAAAACCCTTTTATTTGATGCCCTTAGCATAGAAATGCTTAAAAAAAATAACTAGTTTATCATCTATGGGAGTCCGCCATATTGGGTTTAGAATGACGTCAGTCAGCTAACCATGCAGTGTCATCTAAACTAAATATATATGTAAAATTTCAGCTCAATCTGAAGAGAGTGGAATTCTCTACCGGAGCCTGTGTTTCCTGTAAGATACAACCTGGGAGTCTTTAAGTCAAGACTGAATAGGTTACTTCTAGGCAAGCGTGCTCCATCTTCGACCACATCATCGCTTACCATCAGGTGAGATAGTGGTCAAACGCGAGCCTATCAAACATTAAAAAAAAAAATCTGAAGACCATGAAGTGGGTCAAATTTAACTTCTAAGATTTATATACAGTTACAGGTGAAGCTAAAATAAATCCGTGTTTTAAAAAGAGTAAAGTTATATTTTTTTCACAGATTGAGTAATGGAAGAAGAAAGTTATTTATTATGACGGGTAGAAAAACTTCTTGAAAAGTTCAGTCTCTATTGTTTAAAATAAACCTTCTGAGTGAACTTTCTCATAATATTTTGACGCCTACACTTCAGACGTATTGTCTTGAATTCCAATTAATCATTATGTAGGCTGTTAGTTGAACTTACAAAAACATTTGCTCGTCTTCGTTTTGGTTAGTTGATTTTATGCTTCCATAAGTGATAGAATAATTTAAAGCGTTTTAAAGCAAACGCTCACAGAATGAGAAATGGTATTTAGTAGCACTGCACACATGGCGTGAAAGAGGCCCTAATTTGATGCCCACTTGTAGTATTATTGACTTGCTAATACCAAGCCTGACATCCCCTCTACAACCACTCCACAACTCCGGGTTTTTTTTTTTTTTTTGGGGATGGGAAATCATCTTATGACTCTTTCCGCTCTGGGGTGGAGCGGAAGGGCGTGTCAGACTCTTACTGACTAAAACCCACCCCTGTTCCTCCCTGCCCTACGCGCCCGGGGGCGAGGTAACTCTTTCGAATTTATCCTCCACCCCCGGGCAGGCACTGGCCGTGGCAGGCCCCGTCCTTTGCTGACAACTCTTTGAGGCGCGCGTGGAACACTACGCGCCGTCGACTCTCGGGCCTGGTGCTGATCGGACGGCGAGTTACCCGCTACTCGCCGTCCGCAGGCCCGGGTCTACGGTGGCCGGAGATCGTCTCGCAGCCCCTGGCGTCTCCTGCGACGGCTGCTGCTGAGGGCGCTAGGGCGACTCTGCCTCTGCTGAGTCTCCCTAACGTGTGCCGCCTCCCTCTTCGCGAGCATTACTGCTTCGCAGAAGGAGGAGACGGCCCCCCATTCCCTCTCACTCCGTACCATGGCCTGAACCAGGGCACGGCGCGAGAGGTCGCTGCCGCCTATCGCATCCACGAGGACACGGCGGTGTTCTGCCCAGGCGGGGCAAACCTCCACCGTATGCTCCACCGTGTCCACGGGGCGATCCTCGCAGTGGAAACACGCAGGGGTCACCTCCGCCTTGATCCGACACAGGTACCTCCCGAAACAGCCATGTCCGGTGAGCACCTGCGTCAGGCGGAAGGTGAGGGCGCCATGGCGCCTCTCCAGCCACTCCTCAAAGAGGGGCACTACCGCCTCGATGGTGGCGTGCCCAGCGCTGGGTTGCGACAGTCGCTCTCTCCATGTCACAATGAGATCCCGCCGGAGCTCTGTCCGCCGAGCCGCGAGTTGTCGCGGCAGCGGAGTTTCGCCCCGGCGTTTATCCTCCTCGCGCCACTCGTACAGGTGCGCGAGGATTTTTGCCTCCAGATCCCACGGTGACAGTCCGGCAAGGAGGCTCGCTGCCTCACGGGAGACCGTGCAGTATCCCCGGATGATGCGGATGGCCATGACCCTCTGGGCCGCGTTCATTTGGCGCGTTGCCCGCTGCGTCAACGAACGCGCCCACACCGGTGCCCCGTAGAGGGCCATGGACCGCACGATCCCCGCGTAGAGCCTCCGGCAGGAGGCGTTTGGCCCCTTCAGATTGGGTAGGAGCCGCTTCAAGGCGGCCCCGGCCCTGTCCAATCTGGGAGCCAAACGTCGAAAATGCTCGACGAAGTTCGGCTGTCGAGGACGAGTCCCAGGTACTTCATCGTACCCTCGACGCCGATGCGAACCCCTCCTACCGTGATCTGGGAACCCGCCGGTGGCTCGTTCCGATAGCCATGAAAGCACATGGCCTCGGACTTGTGCAATGCCACCTCGAGTCCCAGTTGCCGGATCCTCCCTATGACTGTCGCAACCCCGCGTGTCATACGGTCGGCCGCCGCCTCGTGCGACCACCCCTGCGCTAAGACCCACACGCTAAGGCCACAACTCCGGGTAGACCAAAATGTCTTCAGAGCTTTTTGAGAATTACACAGGCAATTCCGGGCAGGCCACTCAAGGATAGGAGCCAATTTGCTGGGGAATTTGTTGGCCACTTCTTCTTTACAGCTAAAACACTAGGAAGTGGTGACAGGCGGACGTTTTTGGGGGACTGTCTTTATGTAGAACTTTGACGTTCAGAAAGTGTTGGCTCTCAGCCTAATTTGAATAAATGACTTTCGATTCTTGTTTTTTTTTGAGATGGGTTATATCCACTACCATATGACTTCGTTTGGTTCAAGGAACAGTTGCCTCTCGGTCGTGAATATGGAAAGTTTTGAACAGAGTGCGTACCCAAGTAGGCAGCTGAAACTATAATTTGGCGAAATAGAGGATTGTTGATCCATCAGACATCCAGTGCGAGTGTGATGTGGTTTAACCTATGTCCCATTTGCTGGAGTGACCCAAGTGTCCATTAATCTGCAGGCTAGATGTCTTGATGCCTCCCACGCTGCAATAGACATTGCCGCTTACTGGGGGCATTCAATTTAATTTAATAAACCGTCGCGTCAACACGAAAAGAAGACCAAACCAAAACCTTAGAAAAATTCTTCATTATCATTTCGGACGAAAGGCGGTCACTGCTAGACACAAGCCCTCCCCAAACGTCCAAGACCTTATGCATCCAGTGTATTCATGCGGTTTTTACCATTTACCGACATTAGATGACGCTGATGCTAATCCAAAACTTTGCACTCCAACAATCATATATTTAAAAAAAACTGTAGCGACGTCTATGCGGATCACCGCAGACAGTTCCGACTCACCGTGAATTATGCGGTTCTTCCGGTTCTATGTACAGTTAGCACAATTTAATGGAGAACCAAAACTAAAAAGTGAAAAATAAAAAACTTTTTTACAAAAAACAGAACCGACCGACTTCTACAAAAAAAATACAACCGTCTTCCATAAATAATACTAAAAAATGCAAAATAGCTTCAATTTCGGAAGTCGGTGTTCCTAGTTTGGTTTCTTCGTTATTTGACACACCGACTTCCGAAATTAAAGTTATTTTGCATTTTTTAGTATTATTTATGGAAGTCGGTTGTATTTTTTTTTTGTAAAAAGTTTTTTTGAAGTCGGTTAAAAATAATGTGCCCTGCCATTTTGGCAATTAATTGAGCTGGGTCAGCTACCTTAGTTCTTCTGCGTACGTCTTAATTTCTGATAATGAAAAGATGTAACAAAAAAAAAAAAATTAAAAAAAAAAAACAACGGAATTCCAAAAAAGTTGTGTATTTTTTTTAGAAGTCGGTTGTTTTTTTTGTAAATAAGTTTTTTTTTATTTTTCACTTTTTAGTTGTTATACCTCAGAACTAAAAACCCCAATAACATGGAACATGGAATTTAAACATAGTCGTAATTAGAGAACACCAAAACGTCGTCGCATACGTATTTTTCGTTTTTGTTCAGTTTTTCAAAAAGTGCTAAAGCAATTTCTATAAAATTTACATGGAACCATCTCGGGAGTATATACTATCGGATAAAAAAGGAATTTTGAATATCGGTTCTCAATTGACAGAGATATGAGCAGACATTAAAATAAATATATATATACATACGGCCGAACATAGAACCTCCTCCTTTTTAGGTACAATAAATAATATTCTAAGTGGTCCTGAAACATAGTTTATCGTTACTTAATAAACACACAAATTAGAAAAATATATTAAGTAAAGGTAAACTTGAGTCATTTCTCTAAAGTATTGTCGGGTACAGTCTAGACTTGTTTGAAAATTTACATGAAGATCAAAAGTCAACAAATTAACATAACAATATTCAAAAGGATCTTCATTTTTGTTTTACTTGGGGATAGATAATGATCAAAGTCTTGGCAGTTTACCCTAAGGCCTTTAAAATAAGACTATGTTTGCTGCTTTACAAAACCGTTCCAAAAACTTTTAGAACTTTTTTATACCTAGTATCTGTTTTATAAATGTTAACTTTTGACTACCACTTTTATCACTTACTATAATTAATACAGCTGTCAATAATGACGAGTTATTTATACGTAAAATTTAAACATGCAACAATTCATGTACGACGTGAATCGCTTGATCCGATAACTACCTCTCTTTTAAGCCACTGGTTGAAACTATTTCAATACACCTCTAACAGAACAACGACACCGAGTAGCTAGTCTGTCGATTTTCGATCGGTTACATTTAGGGGAGTGTGCGTCGGAATTGCATTATAACTTAATTCTGCCAAGTCCGATCTATCAGCGGACCACAACACGTGTGTCGATGTGCCACCTACATGCACAAAACGTTTTGAGAACACTTTCATTGTAAGTACAGCTAGGATCTTCTGGAGTCTGTGTTTCCTGATAGCTACATAGGGGGGTCCTTAAGTCAAGAGAGAATAGGTTGCTTCTGGGCAAGCGTGCTCCATTTTCAACCACACTTCGCTAACCGTTGACAGAGTTATCAAACGCAAGCCTATTAACAATGACGGAAAAAAAAACAAATTGTTTAAAATATGAAATCATGGTGATGAAGTTTGAACTCAACATTCTCAACAGATAATCATCAATACTCGTTTTCATTGTATACGAGTAAGCAGAGACCTTTTGCCTTATAAGCGACAAATAAAAACTATTGAATAAAAAAACTATGGCCTCTAAAATGTGTCCTTCTAATATGATCGATGGGAACAAGATTTTCCTGTTTTATATTTCGAGAAACTAAAGAAAACCGAGTCTCTTTAGATTATTGTCTGTGCAATAAATCATCAATATGACAGGTGTGTCACAATGATGAGTGATACCAAGGCAATAGGAAATTGTTAGGTAGGTATTTATTGGTAGAGACTGTAACAAGGCAGTGTTAAAGCCTTGTTTATTTTTTGATCTCTATTCCAAAATTACGTTCTTTGCTACCTTTTCTTAAATTCAAATTCAAAATTACTTAGTTTTCTCTGTCAAGTCTCTGTTTTCATATTGAAAAATCAGTTCTAATTCTGCAGCCGAGCTAGTAGAAGCTCCTCATTATCATTTTTTTACTCTTCAAGTGTCAGTTACCAGTTTCCTGGAATTATGCATTAATACAATTTAATTACTAGTCATAGTGTTTGTGTTCTTAATATTATATTAAAGCCCACTGTTGTAAATGTGTTAACTCGTCGTGTTCTTATTTATTGAACTCCTCATCTACGGTCCTCCTACCCTACGACCTCCTCTACGTGTCACACCACCACTCCGGTTCCGCAACGAGACACGCCCTCCGTACCGTGACACTGGCGCCCTCAACGTGATCGAACCCAGCCCATCCCATCCCAGAGCCCAGCAGCCGCCCTCAACGTGATCGAACCCAGCCCATCCCATCCCAGAGCCCAGCAGCCGCCCTCAACGTGATCGAACCCAGCCCATCCCATCCCAGAGCCCAGCAACCGCCCTCAACGTGATCGAACCCAGCCCATCCCATCCCAGAGCCCAGCAGCCGCCCTCAACGTGATCGAATCCAGCCCATCCCATACCAGAGCCCAGCAGCCGCCTCATCGTGAACCCAGCTGATCATCCCGGAGCCATCAGCATCAGCAGGATAAGCTCTGGTCGTGAAGCTGTTCTGGATAAGTCGCGACCCCGTCTGTCGAGTGAAGCCCATCCCATCATCTAAAAGATTTTTTTTTATTTTTTATAATTTTGTGTTGTTTTGTGTGATTTATTGTTTTAAGATATTTTTATTTTATTTCTCAAAATTCCAAAAGGAACTAGTCTTCCCAAAAAAAATTGCGGCCCCTTTTGACTACATCAATTCCATCATTCCAATAAAAATAAAGCATTTTAATTTATTAACATTTCTTACAGGTTCCAATTTCCATACTACCTAACAAGATTTTACCCGACAAACTATTATATTATTATTATTTTACAACACACATATCCAATCAGTACATGGTGCAATACTTACTTACAAAACTCAAAACAAAACATAACCACCCCATCCTACAGACAGTAACATTACCCAATGTTCACATCTGAACCCAGCTAAGCTGGTAGCATTCACTTGTGTTAAACTCTTCGGAGACACTTGTCGTTTGTGACCAGTACTGACTAACGGGAGTGCTGTTGGAGAATATCCTCAGCGTATCCTACATACCAACTATTGATTAGAAGGTGACTCTTCTAGGGCATCCTGCCGACATGCTAGGGGTCACTGTATAGTCAAAGTTGGCTACTTTACACGCACAACACATAGTACAATTTTAAATAAATAACGTTACACTTCACTTTCAAATTTATTTAATCATATTACATAGTTACTCGTATTATAAACGTACCAACCCGTTAATAAATTTTAAATCCATTTTGAATCCCAATTTATAACCAAAGCTCATAGAAGAGTTATAGCTTTGATGTATTAATTTGCCTCTTTCCTCCTCAACCTCTGAAGAACTCCGTAGGCATGCATTACTATGGTGTTTTCACATATTTCACTATGCACCTTAAACAGTATGCATAAGGGTAAAATACGTACTTATTTAAATATACTACTGATTATTTAACTAAATAATTATTTAATTCATTCAAATCTGTCTGCGAAAAATATTTCAAATGTCAGACAGTTTTTGACAAAATAACAAATCTTTCTTTTTAATTTTCTCTACGCAACCTCCGTACAATACAGAATTGGAACTCTTTTATATTATTATTTCTTTTGATATTATGTTATTTTTTCTAAACCTATTAGGTTTAAACTTCATTCATTCATAATTTTCCTCTTTCAATTACATTACACACGATTGCTATATCGGTGTTTTTTTTAGTTCAAGTATTCTATGGAGCGGGTGATTACTCCCTAAATAAGCCTAAATCATTACCGATCATGGTCTATCCCTTGATCATTACCTTATTCTATGGCTTTAAACCATGAGAATCTTTCGGAGCGGGTGATTACTCCTTAAATAAGCCATAATCACACTACTTATGGTAATATTTTAGCCACTTCATTATTTAGAGCGGCTAACTACTCTTTAAATAAGCCTTAGGTCCGTTAAATATATACCATAGGTATATTATATTAAGGCTATCCCCTTAATAATTACTTAACGTGCATAGCACAAAGGCTTCTTCGCCATATATACTACTTGTTACAGCAGGTAATTAAACTTGTATTATAGCTTCTTATCATCATGGAATTTAACATCAGCGGTTGGTGACTGATTAAATAAGCCTACACTATTGAAGGGCAATCTAATGAGTTATGCCTAATAGGACAAACTCTTTTTGACTTTGCGTTATGTTCTGTACTTATATGCGAACATAACTATGAATGAACGAAGTATGAAAGGTATTATGGAAGGTAATATGGATGTGGTAGATTGTTCCTTTTGTAAATACTCGTTGTATATAACACCCTCGCCTTCTAAATTTTCACCTCACTCATAACCGTCCTATTTAAGATATTTTTATATATACCTATATATATATTTTTATATTATTTTATTGTTAACGAAAAATTCTCACCTGCTGCTCGATTTTTCTTTCTGGGGCAGCCGGGTATTGTAACAAGGCAGTGTTAAAGCCTTGTTTATTTTTTGACCTCTATTCCAAAATTACGTTCTTTGCTACCTTTTTTTAAATTCAAATTCAAAATTACTTAGTTTTCTCTGTCAAGTCTCTGTTTTCATATTGAAAAATCAGTTCTAATTCTGCAGCCGAGCTAGTAGAAGCTCCTCATTATCATTTTTTTACTCTTCAAGTGTCAGTTACCAGTTTCCTGGAATTATGCATTAATACAATTTAATTACTAGTCATAGTGTTTGTGTTCTTAATATTATATTAAAGCCCACTGTTGTAAATGTGTTAACTCGTCGTGTTATTATTTATTGAACTCCTCATCTACGGTCCTCCTACCCTACGACCTCCTCTACGTGTCACACCACCACTCCGGTTCCGCAACGAGACACGCCCTCCGTACCGTGACAAGACTTTGGCTCTTTACCATTACCCAACCCCAATAGACGCAGTAAAATGACTGTGTGCCCTCATGTTCCATGCAGGACCTCCTTCGCAAGGAGACAATACAAGGTCATAAGTTGTAAGCTATACAACACCTTAAACAAACACCTCATCATTACTTCTCTCAGCAGACACGAACTTAAAGGAAAAAGAATAGAATAGAATAGAATAAAATTTATTCAGCAACAGTACACGAAACACGAACGGTACACAGAAATAACAGTGAAAAAAAAAAAAAAAAAAAAAAAAAAAAAAAAAAAAAAAAAAAAAAAAAAAAAAAGTAAAGTAGTAAAAAGTTTCTGAATGGCATCATTCATTAGATTATCAGAAGACGGAAGACCTACTGGCATACATTGAGTAACCTATATCATACAATGCTTCGAAACAAACTCACATACACACACTCACACCATCCACACACACACATACACATACACACACACACACACACCATCACAAAGATCACACACATCTGCTAAACTTAAATAAAATTAAAAATTAGATTAGATTATAGAAGAAGAATAATTACCGATGGTTATCCTAGGTTTATTGTAAGTCTACTGCAGCGACATTCAATTCAAACCAATGTATTCGTATTTTATTATGTGATACTTCCTGCGGCTGAACACTGTTTCCCATAATACAAGCTCATGCATAGCTTGGGAATCAGTAGCAGTACCTTTTGTGCAAAACATTATTACGATGCATATTTTAGATTACTCTATGATAAGATAATGTATTAATTAGCGACAATAAAGATTTTTATTTTATTTATTTATTTATTTACTTTAACGAAAAACGTTCACTGCTAGATATAAACCTCCCCAAAGTGTCACCATGACGACCGTTCCTGTGCAGCTCGCATACATACATCGGATCCTCACGACCTTCACCAGTTTTTGGTCCACCTTGAGGGAGACCTTGCAATGCTGCGTCTCGCGATACGCGGTCGCCACTCCAGAAACTTTCGTCCCCATCGGCTATCTGATTTTTTTTTATAGGCACATGTTTGACCACTATCTCACTTTATAGTAAGCGATGATGTGGTCGAAGATGGAGCACGCTTGCCTAAAAGTAACCTATTCACTATTGACTTAAAGACTCTCAGATTGTAGCTATAAGGAAACACAGACTCCGGCAGGGAATTCCACTCCCTAGCTGAACGCACAATGAATGTGTTTTCAAAAGGTTTTGAGCGTGTGGATGGGATATTCACCATGTACCGGAGGCGCATCGTCGTACGTTTTGTGGTCCGGTGATGGAACGGGCTTGGCGGAATCAAATTATGCAATTCCGTCGCACAGTCCCCAAAATGTAACCGATAGAAAACCGACAGGCTAGCAACTCGGCGTCTATGCTCAAGAAAATAAGAAGAAGATTTGCAAGCAATGTCACTTTAGTTTGGTGATTCTTCGGGCTTTGTTTTGGTAACCGTGGTTTTCCTGCGGGTATCTTCATTCTTCATTGAAATTTCGGTGACTAAGCCTTCAGATAAGGTTTGTTGTGTGGAACTACATTTCGGTTCCATAAGTCATCACTTGTTTTTAACCGAATTTCGAAAAAGGAGAAGTTTCTATGTTCGACTGTATGTACGTTTTTTTTTATTTATAGCCGCCGATTTCTCCGTCAGTTGTGGACCGATTTTCAAAATTCTTTTTTTATCCGAAAGATTATACTCGCGAGGTAGTTTCAAATAAATTTTATCAAACAACAAAAACTAACGAACAAAAACAAAAAATACGTATACTTACATAGATTACGTTTTTGTTTTCTCCAATTACGAGTATGTTCAAATTTCACGTTCCATGTTATTGGGGTTTTTAGTCCTGGAGTCTAACAACTAAAAAGTGAAAAACAAAAAACAACCGACTTCCAAAAAAGAAAATACACTAAACATTAAAATTTGGAATTTTCAAATAACGAAGAAATAAAATATAAACAGCGACCGCTGAAATTAAAGTATGTTTTTTTAAATTTTTAGTGTATTTTCTGTTTTGGAAGTCGGTTGTAATTACGAGTATGTTCAAATTTCACGTTCCATGTTATTAGGGTTTGTAGTTCTGCGGTATAACGACTAAAAAGTGAAAAATAACAAACTGTTTTACAAAAAAAAACAACCGACTTCCAAAAAAGAAAATACACTAAACATTAAAATTTGGAATTTTCAAATAACGAAGAAATAAAATACAAACACCAACTTCCGAAATTAAAGTTATTTTTTTAATTTTTAGTGTATTTTCTGTTTTGGACGTCGGTTGTTTTTTTTGGTAAAAAAAGTTTATAAGTGAACATTTGCATATAATGCAAGTGGTCACTTAAAAAACCAACTTAAATCAAAAAACCCTATAAAATTATAGGCTGCATTTTTTTTTTGAAGTTTGTCTTTTATGACATAGATTTTCCCTATGATATTTATCTCGAATTTTAAATTCAAATATATTGGAATGGCGAATGCAACGTAATATGCTGTTTTATATATTTAATATTAGGTTCTGCCCGCGGCTTCGCCCACGTTGTGTTAGAACTTCCACCCCATTATAAATTATAGCATATGTGTTATACCCGGGCCTGTGGACGGCGAGTAGTGGGTAGCTCGCCGTCCGATCAGCACCAGGCCCGTGAGGCGACGGCGCGTAGTGTTCCACGCGCGCCTCAAAGAGATTAGTGTCAGTCACCACTGACGGGGCCCATCGTGGCCGGTGTCTGCATGTCTAGGGGTAGCGGATAAATTCTGAAAATGAGTTACCGCACCCCTGGGCACTCAGGCAGGGAAGGAACAAGGCTGGGATTTAGTCAGTAAAAGTCTGACACGCCCTCCCGCTCCACCCAGAGCGGGAGAAGTCATTGGATGATTTCCCAAGAAAAAAAAAAGAAAAACATATTATGTGATGTATAAACAACATTACTGTAAAGTTTCATCAAAATCAGTTCAGTAGTTTCTGCGTGAAAGAGTAACAAACATACATCCTCACAAACTTTTACTTTATGGAAGAATTTGCATGAAATTTAGTAACGATAGCTTATATCTTGAATTAACACATAGGCTACCTTTTATCCCGGGAGTTTGTTTCCTCGGGATAATTTAGCCGACGGTAGAATTAGTACTTTATACCATGATCCGGTCGTCGTTTACCTGTGTTCCACTAAAATGCTGTGCAGCCCTTAGAAAGCATCACTATTACAGGAAAAATCTTTTAGAATCATCTCTTTGCCGTACTTAATTCGTCAGCTACAGGAATAACAGACACAATTAAAAAATTTAAAACCAAATTGTTGCGTTACCGATCGGTAACGCGCGGTTCATGACGGGTAAAGGGTTAACACAAAAAGATCCCAAACTCGAACTGCCGTAAATTAAGTCCAAAAATAAAACTAGCTCTACTCTCCATGTTTCGACACGGCAATGCCTGTTACAAAGCAAAACTTCTGTAATCCGATAGTTCGTTAGGCTGGCACACTGCAGCCATAAGTAAAAAGGGTGCAACTGACCAAAACATAAAACGTATCTAAGAAAGGTAAATTTTGAAAAATAAAAACAGAAATTAGTTCTTTACCATATACTCGTAGATTGCAGGAAAACCTTTAAAGTAATGATATATTTGTTACGTTTTCGCGTCTAAACTGTTATATCAATGTTGATGAAATAGACTTTGGAGAAGGACTAACGATACTTTTTTTTCTTTACGTAGTCTGTTCTCTTAGGATTGTTATTGACTATAACGCGGTCGAAGCCGCTGACAGAGCTAGTCTTAAATAATAATAATAATTCTTTATTTGCATAACATTTTTTTTTACATTATTTGTAGATAATGGTACCGATTCTGTTGTGAACAAACTAAACTTAATTTAGGCTTGTGGGATAGAGGAGTGGACTGTTAGTTTTCGCTGGTTGTAGATTGACAAATAAGTAGTTCTGTACGAACGGGCTTCGCCGTTCTCCCAATTAAGGAACAAATTCAACAGAGATTTCGGACTGAGTAAGACTCACCCTTTTTCTGCTGCGGCGGCCTCCGGGATGATCTAAACTGTCTTTTGAGTGGACCGTTGATCTTGGAGCCAGGCACGAGTGACACCACAAAAACATACAAACACGAAGTGGGTAAATATTGATCAACTCTGCTCATTTACCTGCTTTGTGATTGTTCTCTCCTTGCCCGAGTTGAAAGTTTAAAACTTTGTTGTTAGCTCTGCCTTTTGCGAATATTGATTACAAAAGACATACCTAACATTAATACCAAAAGAATTTAAAAAAAAACCGGCCAAGTGCGAGTCGGAATCGCGAACGAAGGTCTCCTAACTATAAAAACGGCAATAAAATCAAGTTTGTTGTTTGGGAGCCCCTGTTGCGTCATTTCATATATTTAAGTAGCTGTGTAAGGATCATTCAATTAGTCGCTAATAAACACCATTGAAGACAGTCGCATTTGTGATTTTCTAACGAATTTCCCGTACACACAAAAGTGAACCATAACAACCACAACATATGGTCGATATCTCGCCGGATCATTTACCAGTTACCTGAGTGCACGTGTCGAGCGGCCGGCTCGCGAGAACAAAAGGACAGCGCATTCCTGAGCGATAAGGATTTGTAACGATGAGTACTACGAAAGAATTATTAAATGTATTAGAAGATACTGCTTCATTATTGCAAAAAACTCAAGTTAATCTCAAGAAATGCCCGAAATCACGATTAACTAAAGGATATATTGAAACCCGTATAAAGGCAATAGAAGATTATTGGTCTACTTTCAAAAACGCTCATCATTCTTTGGTAAAAATAACGCCGAAGGAACAAAAGACAATATTACCATATTTTGCTAATGAGGAGTTTTATATTTATGAAGACTTATATCTTATTTTGTTGGCTGATTTACGTGATATGTGTAATGAACAAAACACAACAGCGCCGAGGACGTCATCGCAAAATAATTCTAGTATCGCGACGAATCATGATCAACAAAATGCGCTTGTGAGGTTACCTAGAATACAGCTACCATCTTTTAGTGGAAAATATGAAGAATGGCCTACATTTCAAGATTTGTTTACATCGTTAGTGCATACGAACACAACCATTAGTGACGTACAGAAGTTACATTATTTAAAGTGTAGTGTTACTGGAGAAGCAGAGACCTTATTGAAACATATACAGGTAACACAGAAAAATTATTATCAAGCTTGGGACATTTTAAAAACTAGATATGGAAACAAACGTTTGATCATAAACTCAGTGTTAAAACAGTTAGTCTATCAAAAGAAAATGAATTCTCAATCATCTAATCTAATTAAAGGTTTATTGGACACCACAACAGACTGTTTAAATAACCTTCAAAATTTAAATATATGCTTAGATTCATGGGATCCTATAATTATTTTTCTGGTAGTTCAGAAGTTGGACCCTGAGTCGCACAAGGATTGGGAACATTACGCATACAAAGAAGATGTCGATGAATTACCCAAATGGGATGATCTGAAAAGGTTTCTTCAGTCCACATATAGAACACTGGAGCTTGTCACACCAGGAACACAAAATAAAGCAACAAAAGATCGTGCTGTTCATATCTCAAGTACGTCGTCTCCGTCAGGAAAAACATGTGTTCTATGCAATGAAAATCACACGTTATGCCACTGTAAAGAATTCACAAAACTGCAACCTATTGAACGAGTTAATTATACAAAAACGAACAATCTATGCTACAACTGTTTAGTACCAGGACATTCAGCAAGAAAATGTAGACTACCAGTGTCCTGTCGCATATGCAAAAGGCGTCACCATAGCCTTCTACATCTCAAAAACGAACCTGAGACTTCGGTACTAGAGACCTCCACGCAACCGAAGACTGCTCAAAACAATGTAGAAAAACAAAGGGAAGTTACTGTCAATACAACGGTCGCCTCACACCACAGTACTAGACAAGGCATAGCACTATTAGCTACGGCAACAGTGACAGTACGAAACGAACAAAATCACACTGTTGTGCTACGCGCATTAGTGGACCAAGGTTCGCAGATAGCACTTATTAGTGAGAAAGCAACTCAAATGCTCAATCTGACCAAACGATCAATGAGAGGTAGTATCATTGGAGTGGGTTCAACGAAAACCAATGTAAACCACGTGGTACAGCTGCAAATCGGTTCCCGCTGGAACACAAACTTCAAGATAGATGTCGAAGCATTCGTCATGTCCAAACAACTTACCACTAAACTCCCTCCAAAAACAATTATTGCTGATAAATGGCCACATCTAGAAGGACTCAACCTGGCTGATTCGAACTACGACACACCAGGGCCTATAGACCTACTTTTAGGTGTCAAACAATACTCTCAAATCGTTCAAGAAAAACTTATCAAGGGTCCACCGGGTACACCATGTGCACAGAAAACATACCTTGGATGGATTCTCTTCGGTGAAATTAATACAAGTTCACAAGATGATTCTGCTCTTGTTCTTCATCACCAAGTAGACATGGATATCATGCTGAAATCTCTGTGGGAAATAGACACAGAAAACAAAAGAAACTTAACAAAAGAAGAAAAATTGGCTGAAACAATTTATGAAGAAACACACACACGGACAGAAGAGGGCAGATACATGGTAAAGTTGCCCTTGAAAACATCACAGGCAACATGTTTAGAAGGAAACACAAGGGAAATAGCCAAAAACAGACTGCTACAATTAGAAAGAAAATTTAGAAGATCACCCAACCTGAAAGAAAGCTATAAGAAAGTAATGAATGAATATTTAAATTTAAACTATATGGAACAAATACCTGAAAAGGAAATCATAAATGAAAGGGTTGTATACTTACCTCACCATGCAGTCGTCCGAGAAGATAAAGAAACATCGAAGACTCGTGTTGTCTTTGATGCATCGGCGAAGGGTTCAAATCAAGTGTCGCTCAACGATGAGTTAATAGTCGGTCCTCAGCTTCAGGAAGATCTCAGAAATATTATCATGAGATGGAGAATGAAACGTGTCTGTTACGCCAGCGATATAACGAAAATGTACCTGCAAATATGTGTTTACCCAGAAGACGCTGATAAGTATCAACGCATTCTGTGGCGAGATGAAGAACATGACAGCATTAAAGAATTTCGCTTGCTTCGAGTTACATTCGGAACAGCATCAGCACCCTATCTAGCAGTGAAAACACTCCATCAAGTTGCTGATGATGAGGGACAAAATTACCCGAATGCAGTCAGAATCATTAAAGAAAATTTCCTCGTTGACGATCTGTTGGCGGGTGAAGATACAACAGATCAAGCCATAACATCTGCAGGAGAAGTATCTCACATATTAAAAAAGGGTGGATTCACACTTTCGAAGTGGTCATCTAATTGTCCAAAATTTATGAAATCTATTGACACCAACAAACGAAGTTCTGCTGCACACCTAGACATAAATAAAATGGATGGCACTGTAAAAGCACTAGGTTTGATTTGGAATTTGGGAACAGACCAATTTCAATACCAATTGAAACTACCAACAACTTCTGTCAACATTACAAAAAGAACAATCTTGTCGGAAGTTCAGAAACTATTCGATCCCTTGGGATGGATAGCCCCAAGTGTAGTGATGGCTAAGATGTTTATACAGAGGCTGTGGCTGGAAAAAATCGATTGGGATGACAAAACAAGCCCTGAACTACAAGAAGAATGGTTGACAATACGTGAAGAGTTCAGAAAAGTAAATAACATTTACATTGATCGATGGATTGGGACCTATTACACAGAAATAAACGATGTGCAAATTCATGGCTTCAGCGATGCGTCCATGAAAGCATATGCAGCCGTTGCATACATAAGAATCGAATCTAAAGATGGACATGTCACAACAAAACTAATAGCAGCTAGGACGAGACTCGCGCCACTAAAAACTGTATCGTTACCACGTTTAGAGCTTTCTGGATCACTACTTCTGTCACGGTTACTGAATCAAATAGGAAAGGCAATGAGAATATCAACAGCACAAATGTTCGCATGGACGGATTCTACAATCGTAATTGCTTGGCTATCCGGTGAACCACAAAGATGGAAAACATTTGTAGCCAATCGAGTCGTAGAAATCACTGAAACTCTCAATAAAAGCCAATGGTACCACGTTGCATCAGAAGATAATCCTGCAGACATTGCATCGAGAGGCATGTTAGTTACTGAACTAACACAATCAGAGTTATGGTGGAACGGTCCAAAATGGTTATCTGAAAGAAAAATAATATTAAAACAGCCTGATGTAGTCGTCACTGACCTGGAACAGAAAAAGGAAAAAATACAAATAAATATTAAAATTCAAGATGAAGAAGAACATAATTTCACAGCAAAATTTAAACAATTTGATAACTTACAAGAATTATTAAAGGTGATAACATATTGTCGTAGATTTGTTAATTACATAAAAGAATTTGATACTTACGAAAATCGCAGAAGTTTAACAACAGAAGAATTACACACATCATTGATAAAATGCATTAAGCTAGTACAAAGGGAAGAATTTCCGGATGAAATCAACAGATTGAAAACAAATAAAAACGTGAAGAAAAATAGTAACATTAAAACACTTAGCCCATACATAGACCAAGATGGTATCCTCAGGGTGGGCGGTCGTCTTCGACACGCAAGATTAGACGAAAAAAGCAAACATCCTATAATATTAGGACATAACAACAATT
Source organism: Polia nebulosa (assembly GCA_951329385.1). Classification (NCBI taxonomy): domain Eukaryota; kingdom Metazoa; phylum Arthropoda; class Insecta; order Lepidoptera; family Noctuidae; genus Polia; species Polia nebulosa. The sequence goes on along the minus strand of OX589610.1, from coordinate 14,680,664 downwards.
TAATTCCTTTACTCTTGGCAGATGCTCATGCTCAAACACTACACGGTGGTGTTCAGTTAATGTTATGCTTTTTACGCTCTAAATATTGGATCATTCGAGCAAAGGGTTTAGTAAAAAACTTCAACCGCAAATGTTTAGTGTGTGTAAAGCAAAGAGCTAGTGCACGAACTCAGATCATGGAAGATTTGCCAAAGGAAAGAGTCACCCCTATTAGAGCCTTTCTACACAGCGGTGTGGATTACGCGGGTCCATTCCAATTATTAATGTCAAGGGGAAGGGGCATGAAAACACAAAAGGCGTACGTTGCTTTATTTGTTTGTATGTCTACAAAGGCAATACACCTTGAACTGGTGGGAGACCTTACATCGGAAGGATTTATCGCTGCATACAAACGCTTTGTATCAAGAAGAGGTAAATGTAGCCACTTGAGAAGCGACCAAGGGAGAAACTTTGTTGGTGCAGAAAAGGAGTTAGCCGCAGCATGGCAAGAAGCTAATTTGAATTTTGAGAAAGACATTGCGCACAAGTTGGCTTTGGAAGGTACACAGTGGCATTTTATACCAGCTTACAGTCCAAACTTTGGCGGCCTTTGGGAGGCTGGTGTAAAATCCCTGAAGACTCATCTGAAACGCGTGTTGGCAACAAATCTCACTTTCGAAGAAATGACAACAATACTGTGCCAAATCGAGGCGTGTCTTAATTCAAGACCCCTATGTCCTATTGATGACTCAGATGCAGATTCTATAGAACCCCTCACGCCTGGTCATTTCTTGATACATGAAGCCCCAATCGTCGTGCCCTCACCATATTTTAAAGACACAAAGATTCACAACTTAACACGATGGCAATACACTCAAAGGCTCGTAGGTGACATCTGGCGACGATGGCAAGACGAATATTTAACAAGTCTACAACAACGTCCAGTCTGGCATAAGAAGAAACGAGAATTCACTATTGGTGACATAGTTCTAATTAAAACTGATGGATTACCAGCAGGAAAATGGTTATTAGGCCGAATTGTGGACAAGCATCCCGGTCCTGATGGACTCACACGAGTTTATAGCGTTAAATCTGGCAACAACATTGTAAAGAGATCTGTCACGAAATTATGTCCCCTACCGGTTGACACTAATTGATTCTTATTTAATTGTTAACGATTGTAATGATTTCATTGTATAACTTTGTCAAACCTTATTTCAATTTTGCATGCAGTCTTATGTTTATTTATTGTTAATGTACCTAACTATTCAACTCATGGCAAATTAATAACACCGTAGTCACAATGATTTATGTTTGTTAATAGTCGGAAATGTTGCATACTGCTTATCAAGTTTATTTTTTCAATGTGTATACAGTCCACTAAGATATATTTTAAAGGGCCTTGTTGTCCCTTTGGTGGGCGGTATGTTGCGTCATTTCATATATTTAAGTAGCTGTGTAAGGATCATTCAATTAGTCGCTAATAAACACCATTGAAGACAGTCGCATTTGTGATTTTCTAACGAATTTCCCGTACACACAAAAGTGAACCATAACAACCACAACAGCCCCTTTAAATGTTTATTTTATTCTGTTTTTTAGTACCTATTTGTTGTTAGAGCGGCAACAGAAATACATCATCTGTTTAAATTTCAACTGTCTAACTATCACGGTTCATGCGATACAGCCTGGTGACAAACGGACAGACAGACAGACGGATGGAGAGAGGAGTCTTAGTAATAGGGTCCCATTTTACCCTTTCACGCAACCCTAAATTAAAATTAAAATTTTCAACAAACCAGACTACAAAATTCAACTGTGAAGTTTTAGAAAAGTTTTTTACAAGCAGTCTGACGCAGTTGGTGGTATTTATATAGTTCAATCGCAGATTTTATTAATGCCAGTGCATCAGGAAGTCGAAATTTTTTCATTTTATTTTATTTTTTACATTTTAGGGAGTTCTATTTTTGAAATCGCTTCCCCTTGCTCGCATAAAAACCCTTTATTTTAATACTTCAGATGACAATGTCGGATAAATTTAATTTAATTATTTAAAAAATACAACCTCACTAACCTAATGGCGGTTGCCATTTTGTTATTTTTTTCAAAATTCCGAAAGCCTAGTTACTTTAGCAGCTACAATCTACTGATACCTAATTTGTTGAAATTCATCCAGCCATTTAGGCTGCAGGGTGTGCCAAAGAATTTGACATCCAAACATAATAATAATAATAATAATAATTTAATAATAATAATTTATTTCATCCACTTATGTATACATATAACATTATATAGATAGGAATTACCTTTTAAGCAAAAATTTGCTTGTGTTAGGTACTTCCGTTCTTCCAGTTTACAGTATTACATAAACATAAATGTGAGAAATTTAAACAATAAATTCAATTAAAATAACAATAAAAATTAAAATCAGAATTAAAATTACAATAAAAATTAAAATTACAATAAAAATTAAAAATTAAAATTAAAATTAAAATCAAAATTAAAATTAAAATCAAAATTAAAATTAAAATCAAAATCAAAATCAAAATTAAAATTAAAATTAAAATTAAAATTAAAATTGCGCACAGGATGTGTATGTGATGGTGTGTATGTGTGTGTGTGATTGTGTCAATGTATGTATCTTCCGAATTATGTGATCGTATGCAGGATTGACTCGATTTCTTCGTAACTTTTGTTTGTCAGCCATTGAGTGAGTGTTTTTTTGCAGTCATGGTATGTCATAGAATATATGTTTTGTTCCTTATTTAGAATATTGTATATGTGTGACGATTGTTTTGTATATTGTCTCTTAGCGAATTTGGTTTTAACAGGTGTTTCTGGAGCGACATTATTCTTTCTCCTAGATTGTGCCCTGGAAGAGATGAAGGGTAGGGATTTATGTTTTGTTAAGGCAATTTGAAGAATATATAATTTTCTAACCGACAAAAGATTCGAGGTTAAGTATAGATTTTCAGTGGGGAATCTCGGTGGTTTGAAGAACATGACCTTCAGTAGTGCTCTCTGCGCCCTCTCCAGTTCCAAAAATTTTGTTTTTGTTGCACCGCCCCAGATTGGCAAACAGTACATTATTACTGATTGCCCCAGGGAGATGTAGATTTGCCTGATTAGATCCTTAGTAGCCACGTGACGAAGTATGTTGAAGGTCCATATTAGTTTCCTAACTCTACCCATTATTAGTTCTAAGTGCAAGTGCCATGATAGTCTTTGGTCGAGCATAACACCAAGGTATTTAGTACTATTGACCTTGTTTATTTTTAGGCAAGAGCAGGTATTGTTGGAGGAGTCGGCGCATGTGTGGATTTTAATCTGGAGATCTTGTGATGGTTGTGAATTGTTGTATATGGAGAAACAGATGTAATTAGTCTTTGACACATTTAATGTTAAAAGGTTGCGATCGAGCCAGGCAGCTATCGTAGACAAGCCACGTTCGGCAGTGTGGCCAACGCTATCCCATGATCCTCCCGAAAAAACTATTGCTGTATCGTCTGCGTAAGAGAATATGTGAGCATCTTCTAAGGACATATTGCACAAAGTGTTTATATAAACAAGAAACAATGTTGGCCCTAACACACTACCTTGTCCTACTCCGTATGTGACGGTTTCTTCAGAACTTGAGACCGATCCGATTTTAACCACATATCTACGCTCACTAAGGTATTCCTGAAACAGCTTAAGTGGTACTCCTCTCACGCCAATGTCTTCTAACCTGTGTAGAAGTGTGGGAACAGAGACTGTGTCGAAAGCTTTTTTCAGGTCTAGAAACACTGCCAGGCACCTACTTCCATTGTCCACTTTTTCAGTGACAATGGAGGCAAGCGCCATAACTGCATCTTCTGTAGATTTGCCCTGTCTAAAGCCAAACTGCGAGGGTGAGATTATATTATTTTTTGAAAGATATCTAATCAAGCGTTGGTTAATTAATCTTTCGATTATTTTAGATAAGGATGGGAGGACTGATATTGGCCTGTAGTTTGACGGGTCAGCTCTGTCCCCACTCTTGTACACAGGTGTTATTACAGCATGTTTTAGAGCAGTGGGAAACGTTCCTTGTTCAAAGCAGAGGTTAACAAGGTGAGAGATAATTGGTGAAATAATTAGCTGTGCAGCCTTTAAGAAACTTACAGGAATTTTATCCCAGCCGGAGGCACTATCAGATTTTAGGCTCCGGATTACGGCTGCGACCTCATCAGGGTCCGAGTTGAGTAAAACGAAAGACGAGACTGGCGGATTTGGATCTCTTAAAGGTGCATTACGTCGGTCGTGATGGTCGTTGTCAACTATTCTTTCAGGGTTGTTTAATATGTCATCAGCCAGGTGCTTGCCTATAGTGGAGAAGTATTTGTTAACGTTGTTTACTGCTTCGCAAGGGGTTGCGGCTGATTCCAATAATTCTGTGTTTTGCGTTTTCGGTGGCTTTCGTTGGGTAATAGTGTTAATCGCATGCCATAATTTTTTAGGGTTTTTGTTTGTGTTATACAATTGATCGCAATCATATTTACGTTTTTGTTTGTTTATAATGCAGCTACAGTAGTTCCGGTATCTCTTAAAGGTGATTTTCAGAATTTCATTGCAAGGGTCTAGTTTTAATTTTTTTTGCATATTGTTACGGTTCTGTATGCAGCGCAATAAGCCTATAGTCATCCATGGTTTAATCAGTCTATTTTTAAGGGGAATTTTTCTAACATGAGTGCTGGCAATGAGTGTTTTTTGTAGTAAACTTATTAGCTTATCTGCTAAAACATTCGGGTTAGTTAAGTTTAAAAGGTCTTGAATATTGTTGTTTTTTAAGAGTTCGATTGCATTATCAACGTTTGTTATTGTTTTAGTCTTATTTATTTGATGTTTTTTCATTAAATCAGATAGTTTTAGAAAAATCATAAAGTGATCGGTAATAGTAGTGTCAATAATTCCAATAGATGCAGATCTTTTGTTTGGTCTCAGCTTTAGAATAAAGTGATCTAAGCAACTTTTGTCTCTAGTTGGAAGTGCGTGTCCGGGGAGCAGTCCGTGCATTGCCAACATATTTAAATAATTCAGTCTATTTGAGCGCTCGAATGATTGCTCTTCTTGCCTATGAATTAAGTTTATATTGATGTCACCAGTAATTATTATGTTTTTATTAGAGGCCACTGTAGCTAAATGGAGAGATAAAGAGCTAATGAAGTCATCCGCGTTTGTTTTTGATGGAGAGCGATATATACCTAAGACTATGAGATCGGGCTTAATGTTTACTTGCAGGCAAGAAGCATGAGTTAATTCAATTTCTTTTATTTGATACTTATGTTTATTACTAATGAAGACGACGACACCGTCAGCTTTATTTAAATGTTTAGTAGTGCGGTCTGCCGAGTAATTATTTAATTGAGGAATATTTTTATTGGGATTCAGCCTGCATTCACTTAGAACAATAAGGTCAGTAGTGAAGTTGAGATTAGCTAAGTTAAGTTGTAGGTCGTTAAAATTAGAATAGATACTTCTGATATTCTGTGAGATAATCGTAAAGTCAGTGTTTTTAATCTCCATTGCAGTGCTAATATTGCGAAGAGTGAAATTTGATACTTGTGATATTTCTGTGTTGTCAATTTCAGTTATTGTTGCTAGAGTGCTATCCATAATTGTAATTTAGGTAGGAAGCTACAAGAAATATGCAGACGTTTGTTAGTTTTGGTGTATTTGTGAGTGTCTGTGTGTGTGTTATTTATATAAAAAGGTGTGACTTGCAAGGAAGATCGATAATTGCGTGTTTTTAGTGTGTGCGTGCGCTCTAGAATAAGATACTTTAAACTCGCTAATCTAGTTATTTTGAACTTATACAAAATGTCCTTATACAAAATCGTTATAAAAGATGAACTTGAGCTATAAGCTTTACATAGAGTATTATGCGTGCTCGATAACCATGTCGCACAATTAATTATAACTAGTCATATTTCTTGCATAAGTTTACTAATGTGCATTTCACTTTTAATTATTATTTTAGGGGAGTTTTCATCTTTTTTGACGCATACCTGGCCGAAGGCTGTCCAGCAGTATTTATAGGCTTTAGATTTAGCCAGATCGCGGGCGAGAAAATGCAAGCGTGCCCCCTTGGTGGTTAGCTGCTCCGATATGTAGATGGGGGTGTATTCATTAGTCTTGAATCCTAAGTGCTTTGCACATAATTTCTCTTTGTTTGTATGGTTGAAGTTTCGAGTCGATTTCAAAAAGTCTGTTTTTAAGATTGTGGATGCTAGCTCGATGATGATAGGCCCATTTTTCGCGTCGCCTCGCTTGTTTGGAACCCGGAAAATGTCATTTATGTCGTTTTGTTGGATAGGACAATTAACTTCTTTTGACAGATGCGTAACCATTGTTATTAAGTCGTCTCTGCTTTCTTTATTTATTTTCGGTGCATTTTTTATCTCTAAATTTGTTTTTCGGCTTCCCCGTTGCAGGTCTTCGATTCTATCCTCCAGCAAGACAATGTGGTTCTCATCCTTCTTTGCCCTGATTTCAAGTTGTTCTATTTTCTTCCTCATTTCTTCGTTTTGGGCGGAGAGGGAGGCCATGGCACTTTCTATATTAGTGTTCGTATCCCTAATCTCCATCAACGTGGAGGACATTTTTTTTATTTCTTCGCTCTGGGTTGTAATCATCGACGATATAAGTGTTTTCACTTCCTCTTTAAAGTTGCAAAAGTCTAAATCGTAGTCAGGCTCTCGCGCCCGTTTGGACCGATAGGAGACAAAGTTGGGTGGAGTATGTTGACTATCCATACCAACGGAGATGTTTGACTCAGATAGAGATTTATTTCCGGAATGCTCCATTGCAAGTACCAGTGTGTTATTAATTGTATGTGACTGAATTGGTTGATATATTACGATTCCTTTCTAAAATGTTATAGCAACAGTTAGAGGCAGCTGCAGCGATGAGTATCCTATATCGCCTGACAGATATTCAAAGTAAAACAGGCCAGTACAGCTTGCCGAAGCAATAACGTCAGGCGTTTAAGATGTATGTTTGATTAATTAACTGTGGGTAATCATAATAATTTTTGGCATATTCCACTCACTGGGTCAATTAGTTTAGATGATTTAACTCATTAATCACAGCAACAACGATGCAACTAATACTACCACAGTTCACCAGCCACTTGATTTGTCCAGTCACACAAAAGGTTCGCACTTTTAGCCAGTATTTACACTAAAAAAAAAATATTATTTAACGAGAGCACTTTAAACATGACCTAACTGACAGTACCAATCAATAGGAAAGTCAATATACATTTATGTTCACTATCTATATTATGTTCACTATATATATTATGTTTATGTTCAAAATCATAATACATTTATGTTCACACATAGTCTTGAAAATATAACTCTCCTAAGTGACCATCTCCATTTTACCAAAATATCAAGTGCTGGTCATTGGCTGTAGTAGGTAAAGCTCTTACCATTCCAGAGGATTTATTTACCTGCTGTGTGCTCGTTCCTACCTGAACCGAGTTGACCTGGCATTTTTCAATTTAGGTTCCAATCTTTATTTTAATCCTATGTCTGTACGTACGTTGGACTGGAGTCTGTGTTGTTTATCTCCCAGCTCTTTTATAACTCAATTGTTTTAGTTCATTTTTGTGGTAATATTCTCTGAGAAATTTATCATTGTTTCAGGATTCGTAACATAGATAGATACTGTAGGAACCCAAGCCCTCTTGTGGGCAGTAGGGCTCCTTCCTCGGAGGCACTTCGACGTTATCGGGGGCGTCGCGTAGCTCGGCGACTCGTTGCCGCGGTGCGAGAGGACTGTATGGAAGGGATCTGTCTACGGGCGGATAAGTTAAACTGCTGAGGGCGACTTCAATTAACTATATTGTAGTTATAGGAAAATACACATATACTTGGACGGGCTCGCTGAACCCTAACTCACTCTAACTGACACATCCGTCAAGCCTATCATTTATTCTAATCTTATTTCAATCGGCTTTCCAATCCTTCTAGAAACTTCTAACCTGCCAGTCGGCAACACAAGGCCGCCAACATAAGGTTGTGACTATAATTGTCACAATACTAGAAAACAACAACACATCACGACGATTTTCCAGAAAGCTTTGGCGAAGCATAGCATTGGCATGGGCTGGCACTGGGGCGTGGGGATTTACACAAAATAAAAATTTCTATAGTTTGAAAAACTAAAAACACATTTTACTTTTTACTTTTTGCGTTCTTCACAGCAAACCCTTTCATTTGATATCCATATCACGGAAATGGATAAAAAATTTCTAGTACAAATCTTGGGAAACCGCCATATTGGATTTAGAATGACGTCACTTAGCATGTGTGTTTGGAGAATCGCAAGGTAAAGGCATGATAGAAAAGGATACATGGTGGTGGAATGAAGATGTGCAAAAGATGCTAAAAGAAAAGAAAATTTCGTTTAAAGTATGGCAGAATGTAGAAACCGGAAATGATAATTTGAAAGAAGAGAAAAAGAAAATTTATAAAGAATGGAAGAGGAAGGCAAAAAAGGCGGTTGCAGTTTCCAGGGCTAAGGCGCAGGAAAAGTTATATGATTTACTGGACAGCCCTAGAGGCCAGAAGGAGCTCTACCGGATTACAAAATTAAGAGAAAGGAGAACGAGGGATATAATGCACATAAAATGTATGAAAGATGAACTCGGTAAAGTCTTGTCGAAAGATGACGAAATAAAAGAGCGATGGAAGGTTTATTTTGAAAAGTTGATGAACGAAGAGAATGAATGGAATGGTGTGCTCAAAGAGGTACAAGTAAATATGGGTTTGGTGAGAGAAATTAGCATGGATGAAGTAAGAAAGGCAGTTCAATGTATGAAAAATGGAAAGGCCATGGGCCCTGATGACATACCAGTAGAAGTATGGAAGTGTTTAAAAGAGGATGGATGTATGTGGCTGACTTTATTCTTCAATAAGTTGTTGTATGAAGAAGTGATCCCACAAGAATGGTGCAATAGTTCGCTAGTGCCCATCTTCAAGAATAAAGGGGATGTACAGGACTGCAACAACTATCGAGGGATAAAGCTCATGTCACATACTATGAAAGTATGGGAGAAAGTGATAGAGAAAAGATTGCGAGAGGAGAGTGAGATTACCCCGAACCAGTTTGGGTTTATGCCAGGTCGAGGGACAATGGACGCCACCTTCGCTCTCCGTCAATTGTGCGAGAAGTACAGACGTGTGCACAAGAACTTGCACATGGTGTTCATTGATCTTGAGAAAGCGTATGATAGGGTACCTCGGGATGTGTTGTGGTGGGCCTTGAAAGAGAAAGGTTTGCCTGGGAAGTATGTTGAGTTGATTCGTGCTATGTACAGACAATCTAGTACCTACGTCCGGTCGGCTGTTGGCAACACCGATGAGTTCAGTGTGGCTGTAGGCTTACATCAAGGGTCGGCTTTAAGTCCTTACCTCTTCCTGTTGATTATGGACGCTCTTACGTCGGAAATACAGGAAGAGGCACCCTGGTGCATGCTGTTTGCCGACGACATTGTTCTGGTCGGTGAAGATGGACCTGAGATCCAGAGCAGATTGGAGAAGTGGCAACAGAAGCTGGAGAAAGTAGGCTTGAAAATCAGCAGAACCAAAAATGAATACATGTTCTGCGATTTCGGCGGTCTCTCCAGTTCTGAAGCTGTAGTGCTAGATGGCGCGCTTCTCCCAGTCTGCTCCGATTTTCGGTATCTCGGTTCACTCGTGCAAAGCGATGGCGAAATAGATCGGACTGTTAAGCACAGAATTAACACTGGATGGATGAAATGGCGGCAGGTCACCGGGACTATCTGTGACTCCCGCATTCCCCTAAAGCTTAAGGGGAAGATTTATAAAACAATGGTCAGACCTGCTGTCTTGTATGGTTCAGAATGTTGGGCCACAAAAGGGATGAATGAAAAGCAATTGCATGTAGCTGAGATGAGAATGCTAAGAGCGATGTGTGGTGTTACGCGCATGGATAAAATTAGGAATGAGTATATAAGAGGTAGTCTGAAAGTGGCACCGCTGACTGAAAAATTGTGTGGAAATCGGTTGTCGTGGTATGGGCATGTGATGCGGAGGAATGAAGAAAATGTCGTGAGGAAAGTCTTGTGTATGGATGTGGATGGCTATAAGAGTAGGGGAAGGCCAAAGAAAAGATGGTTGGACTGTGTGAAAGAGGATATGGGTAAAAAGGGGGTGACTACAGAGATGACGACTAATAGAGGAGTATGGAAGAAAAAGACATGTTGCGCCGACCCCAAATAAATTGGGATAAGGGCAGGAGAATGATGATGTCACTTAGCATGTGTAGCTTGCATTGTCTTTGCATGACAATACAAGCTTCAGCTTTATCGGAAACCAAGAAGTAGGTCAAAAGTAACTTCTAAGATTTGTTTACATAGTCAAGTGAAGCCAATGTGTTATAAAGAGAGGCTCATGCTGGTGGGCAAAGTCAGGTTATGGAATTTGTGAATTTTTAGGGTTCCGTACTCAAAGGATAACCAACGGGGCCCTATTGCTAAGACTCCGTTATCTGTTTGTCTGTCAGCGGGCTGTATCTCACGATCCGTAATAGCTACACAGTTGAAATTTCACACAGCATGTATTTCTATAACCGCTATAACTACAGCGGAGTCTTAGTAATAGGGTGCCATTTGTTACCCTTTGGGTACGGAACCCTAAACATTCACAAATTCCATAACCTGACTTTGGCCACCAGCATGAGTTATAGCGCCACAGAAATACACATTCTGTGAAAATTTCAACCGTCTATCTATTACGGATCGTGAGATACAGCCCAACAAAAAGCTTTTTTTTTTAGTTTATGGTACGGAACCCGTGTGCGAGTCGGACTCGCACTTGGCCGGTTTTTTTAACTTAAATTACAGTTCAACATTGAAGTGCTGGCTAAAAGTAATAACCTAATATAGTGAAAGAGTCTGTCTGGGGAAGTATAAAATATGTAATCAGCGATGTCAATTGGGTTTTATTGAATTCATTGGTCACTTGATCAATTCATATCAAGGAGTATTTAAATGAGAGTCATTGGTGCCGATTCTCTTGCTCAATAAATAAACTAAAATTAAAGAATCGCTATCTTTTACTAAAAGGCAGTGCGAGAAAAGGCCGGCTATAGCTATGAACTAAGTTAGAGATGTCAAACTAAAGGTTGTTCCAAATAAACGTGCAATAACGGTCATTGACCCACCTACATTTATTGATAATTTTAATTTGAAAAACGGAATTAATGACTCAAAGCTGTCCCGAATCAACATCTCTCGTGATCCTTAACATTGTCTAATAATGAAAAACGATTTATATTTAATTGTTCAGGTACCTACGAAGAGTTATTAGGGAAAGGTCAATGTACTTTATTGCAAATTTATCTGAAACATAGTATAGTTTACGCTTTGCGCTTCACCGTATTTTTAAATCGACATGTTTTTACGTGTACCCTTAATTTGTATGGAAATATTAGTTCAACTAAATTTGACAGCTCTAATTTACGTCCTCCACTTTCTTGTTTTATTAGAGAGAAAAAGATAGGAATTGCCTAAATTAGTGTAGTTTGTGCACAACAGAATCCGCAACATTATCGCTAATTGAACATCACTTTGTCTAGGACCCAAGAGAATTTTAAACCGAAGGTTGACTGGTAGAGAATACCTTGATTTTTTTTTATCTTTGATAGTATCACGCTTGACCACTATCTCACCAGATGGTAAGCGATGATTTGGGCGACGATGGAGAACGCTTGCCTAGAAGGACTTGACATAAAGACTCCCAGGTTGTAACTATCAGGAAACAGACTCTGACAAGGAATTCCACTCTTTAGCTATACCCACAATGAACGTGTTCCCAAAACATTGCATACTTAAATGTACATGAAGTTTAAATAAATTAATTTGCTGATTTCCCAAGTCAGCGATAAAAACAAACTAGGTCTAATAATTCAGTTGCATTGTTAACTTATTTAACAAAACAAAACAAGATCAGCGCAAACATCATAAAATAAACTACTCCAGATTCTTTCAACAGAGAAATCCCTAGGAGTGTCATTATACGGACAAACATTGGAACCTAGACTTTAAACAAATACCTATCGGCTATGCTAACATTGTTCAACAGGGGATCGAACTGTGATCAGAGTGGACAGGAGCGAACAGCATAATAAGGTGAATAATACCTACTTGATTTAATCAAGTTTAAAGCGTGCAACTCGTGTTGAAAATTTCTGTCTCATTTTGGTGAATTTTGGAGGAAAATGTTGTGTGGAAGTTTTGAATACAAATGTAGCAAGCTATAACAGAGAGTGTGGGAAAGTTCTTGATATCCATAACGGGGAGCCAGTTTTACCAAAATACGGCCAAGTGCAAGACGGACTCTCACACTCATTTTTAGGGTTCCGTACCCGTCTATCTGTCCGTCAGTCGTCTGTCACAAAATTTTGTTACGAAGAATTTTTTAACTTTTCATTGACCTATGAACTTCAAATTTATACTTTACTAACACATACCAAAATTTGGTACGGAACTCTTAATGTGCGAAATTCAACACGCACTTAGCCAATTTTTTAATATTGCACCCCATACGTAAACCCCATTTTTTTTTAGGGGGGGTGGGATATCATCCAATGACTTCTCCCGCTCTAGAGTGGAGCGGAAGGGCGTGTCAGACTCTTACTGATTAAAACGCACCCCTGTTCCTCCCTGCTCTGAATGCCCAGGGGCGAGTTAACTCGTTCGAATTCATCCTCAACCCCCGGGCAGGAATCGGCCATGACGGGCCCCGTCATGATGTAACCCCTTCATACTCCACAGGGTCACAGATTCAGTCAATCGGTCCAGTAGATTGGGAGCCAATTGACTGTTATAGATGGACAGAGAGACAGATAGATAGATACACTAGTGATCTTAAAAGGGTTTCGAAGGTATTTTATTCCAAAACGCGAAATTTGAGGTAACTAAAAGAATCGTTTGAGCCGTCAAACTCCGAAGAGAAACTTCAGCTAAGTAGTTTGTTGGTGGCATTTTCTTTCGGATTCTAATGTTGTAACTCACTTCGACTTATTTTGTTCTGATTTTACTTTGAGTGTAAGACAGTATTTACATAGATATTTAATTTAGGTTTAATAGGTAAGACGATGGTTTGATGATTTTGTTCGGTAGGACATACTTCAGAGGTGGTCCCATATAAATTTTATCAAAATTAATTCAGCACTTATTGAAAAAATCAACAAAAACAAAAAATATGTATACACAGATGACGTTTTGGTTGTCTCCAATTATTCCATGTTATTGGGGTTATCCATTCGGGCATAACTTTATTACTTATTTAGTTTTAGTTCTGGGGTATAACAACTAAAAAGTGAGAAATAAATAGGTGTCAAATAACAAAGACAAACACCGACTTTCGAAATTAAATTAAATTTAAAATTTTAGAAGTCGGTTGTATTTTTGTAAAAAGTTTTTTTTTTGGAAATAGTGCTTATTATGTGAGCTTAGTGTATAGCTTTTGCCAGTTGCTTCACCGCCTGGAATTGGTAATTCTCTCATTATAAATTATAGCCTATGTGCTATTTTAGACTTTACTCTATCTCTGTGCCAAATTTTACCCAGATCCGTTCGGGCGTTCTGTCGTAATTGAGTAACAAACATAGCTACATCCGTCCATCCATATAAATATTTATGATATTAAGTAGGAAAGCACGTTAAGCCGTTGGTCCCGGCTGTCAATCGTGGATCTTTGACAATCGTTACGGGTCGTCAGAAGCCCGAAAGTCTGACATCCAGTCTTACGAAGGGGTATCGTATTACCCAGTAACTGGTTTGTGGAGGTCAGATAGGCAGTCACTCCATGTAAAATACTGGTATTCAGCTGGATCCGGTTAGACTGGAAGCCGACCCCAAGATAGTTGGGAAAAGGCTAGGCAGATTGATTGAAGTACGAATTAGTAGGGTTTTTCCCCGGAACCATCGCATCTACTCGAAGAATTTCTCCACAATTTGTAAAGTGATATAGACAATTTTGTATAATGTATAACCTAGGCAAAACCGGGGCGGGCTGCTAGATGTAGATAAAATAAATTGAGAACATGATTGAATTACAAAGACTGAAGCCTTGTAAATTCTACAAAATAATATCTCAAAACTACGCTTAAATATTTAACTTAACAAAAACAACTGCTGAAGGAAACTTTGTTTACAATAGTTAACTTTCTAGACACGAACCATAAATATCTTCTCAAACTTTCGTCCGAGGACAGAAAATTTTCTTTTAATTACCAAAATTTTTATCATAAAACTGTTTTAAAAGATAGGAAACAATTAATCTTTTTGGATAATGGGTTTTTAAGATCGGAAGCGTTTTCTTCTGATTTATTTGTTCTCATAAGATTACGGATACAATTTCAGTAAGCGAGTCTGAATGTCAAGACTGCTAATAAAGGGTATAGTTGACCGAAAAGGGTCTCCTTTAGGGAATACACCGTTTTTGTTCCGTTTTGGGGTTCCTTCGGCATAGAAAATGTGTAAGAGCTAATTCGAAAACCTATTACCTGAATTATGAGTTTTATTTTCAGGGTTCTTTGGATAAGTTTTTGGGCTTGGTTTTTGGAAACAGGGCACAATTTTAATTGGTCTTATTTAAGCTTAGGATTTTTGATTCAATTACTAAAGTTAGTGTCATTTAAGGTAGTAACAGCCGCACGGGACGATCTATCAGGTTAAGCTACGCTTGGCGGGGTTGGTCCATGGATGGGTGATCATTTTTCGTACCGAGACTCCTCCGTGCCTCGGAAAGCACGTTAAGCCCTTGGTCCCGGCTGTCAATCGTGGATCTTTGACAGTCGTTACGGGTCGTCAGAGGCCCGAAAGTCTGATAACCAGTCTTACCAAGGGGTATCGTATTACCCAGTAACTGGGTTGTGGAGGTCAGATAGGCAGTCGCTCTATGTAAAATACTGGTCTTCAGCTGCATCCGGTTAGACTGGAAGCCGACTCCAAGATAGTTGGGAAAAGGCTAAGCAGAAGAAGATCTACTTGTCAATACTTATCAAAACTAATAGAAGGAACAATAAGCACTTCACCTTCTTCTAAAACCCACATTAATCCACATAAAACAAGCTTCTCCAATTCAAATAAAATTCCAAATGTCCCTTTGAATTTAAAAACAACTCGAGTTGAACGCGTTTCCAATCGATTGGTTTCCTGCTCGACAAACTAATCAGTGCATTTGCAAGAGCTTTTGAAAATAAAGTTCCATGACGACAACAGAACAAAAGTAGGTACTACAGAAGTGCATACGTGTAGTTGACTGGTTGCTAATTAGGTTAAACTCACAACAAATCATTATAGGAGGTAATAGCTTGACTGAGCTATTTAACACAGAGAAGTAGGTGCTTTTATATGCTAACCAGTCTATTATTTTTTTTATTTTACAAATATGGATACATCGGTTATAAAAGTATCTATTATATACAACAACAACAACAATACTATATCTATATCACTCTGTTTAGCTTGGGACTAGATGGCGTTGTGTGATAGTTGTGGAATATTATTATTATTATTCCATTTATTTTATAATATATAGGTACATACAATTTACATTTTTAAATATTAAAATATCAAAATATAAAAACATTTAAAAATATTAAAAATAGTATCCCACCGGTATCGGGATAGGGTCCAAGCTACCGGTGGTCAGGGCTCCTGAGAGAGGAACCTCCTAACTATGCGCACCGTGTCCAGGAGTACTGCCTTCTGGATCAAGCCCTTGATCCAGCTGCCCAACGAGAGCCTCCTTAGGTGTTCGTCGAGGCTCTTGGCTATTAAGCCATTGGCCGTCACGACTATCGGCACAATGACTGCTGTATCTACCTCCCACATGTCGACAACCTCGCGAGCTAGATCAAGATACTTTGTTTTTTTATCTTTCTCAGCCTTCACGAGGTTCTCGTCATGTGGGACAGCTATATCAACAATCATTGTGCGACGCTCTTGTCGATCTATCACCACTATGTCAGGCTTATTGGCAACAATAGTCCTATCAGTGATGATAGATCGATCCCAATACAACGTGATATTGCCATTTTCGAGAACTGGGTCGGGCTCATACTTATAGTACGGTACTTCAGATTCCACAAGATTGTATTTAAGAGCAAGTTGCTGGTGGATAATCCTGGCTACAAGGTTGTGTCTATGCAAATAGTCTCCGTTAGCTAGACGAGAACAACTAGAAATAATGTGTCGGATTGATTCCCCGGGCCGGTGGCATGCCCGACAGATGTCAACCGTACCGTCCTTCACAATACATTTCCGGTAGTTATTCGTCATCATAACTTCGTCCATAATCGCACAGACAAAACCTTCGGTTTCCCCGAATAGGACACCAAAGCGCAGCCAGGATACGGACGCTAAGAGATCTACATCGGGTCCATGTAGGGCCCGGTAAAAGCGTCCGTGAAGCTCCTTGCTCTGCCATACTTCCCTGCGATCATTAGTATCCAGTACTTTAAGTTTGCGCCAGTTCTCGATTGCCAAGAAGAGCGGGGTGAGGCCCTTGTCCACAGCGGCCACATCTCGATGCATACCCACGTCGGTTTCTAGGAAATATTCCCTAAGGCTGCATACCTCACGGTTGTGTAGGGTCTTAGCATTTAAGAAGCCACGACCCCCACATTTCCGCGGGATATACATATTATTATTATTATTATTATTTTAAACAATAGGATATTTTACTTAAAAAATCTAATTAGTCCGTCAATTAAATAACCAAAAAATATTAGACACGTATTTTTTCTTTTGTCACGTAATTGAAAAATGAGTGCGATACAGTGCGTTGAAATGTCGTATAACGTCTCGCGGCGTGACACTTTTTACCACCAAAGTGACGTAACGAGCCCAGACTCCTGAACTTTTATGCGTTATAACTTTGTCACTTTTTCATTGGTTTGGTAAAGCAAAAAATACACACTTTACATACCAAGACTCCTCCGTGTCTCGGAAAGCACGTTAAGCCGATGGTCCCGGCTGTCAATCGTGGATCATTGACAGTCGTTACGGGTCGTCAGAAGCCCAAAAGTCTGTCATCCAGTCTTACCAAGAGGTATCGTATTACCAAGTAACTGGGTTGTGGAGGTCAGTTAAGCAGTCGCTCCATGTAAAATACTGGTATTCAGCTACATCCGGTTAGACTGGAAGCCGACCCCAAGATAGTTGGGAAAAGGCCAGGCAGATGTTGTTGGTAAAGCAAAAAATACGTTTACAATATTTTTTGGTTATTTAACTGACGGACCAATTAGATTATCTTAGTAAAATACCCCATTGAGTCTCACCATATTTTTATACTTATAGGCAAGCAATTTATAGGTTCAAAAAAACTAAAATTTTAATTTGTAGTTACAATTTATTGTTATTAATTATCATTAGGGTTGTTGACGATGACGCGATAGGCGCGAGGGTTGAAGGATTTGTGTGTGACTGGCGTATTGTAGTCTTGCGACACGCACGTGTGATGAATGGAGCAAGTGGGTCAATAAGTTTGTTACACAGATTGAATAAAAATGGTATATTGGTACATAAAAAAAGGTAAAATGGTAAAAAGTCACATGAAGCACAGGTATATACACAGAATTACGGTGGAAAACACAATTAGAATTACTGCCCCAATAGTGGACAGTAACAACAGTCTGTACAAGGTGTGGTACAAGACAATAAACCGCCGTACAAGGTGTGGTACAAGGCGATAGGAGCGAAGCCAGAGGCTTTCGAGCTCACTTGAGTCACTGACGCTGAGAGACTAATTTTGACTGCCAGGGGTGCCTATATATATCACCCAAATTCTATGGGGCACGTAGTGTAGCAAATGCAGACCCGGACAGCCAATACAATTTGATAATTCTACAAATTATCTTGGACATTGACATTCGACCAATCACAGGCATTCCAACATTCTGCCGATAACCAATCAGAAAGGTTTCACTAATCTCTTATGTAATGAACACCTGCATATTTACTTTTACATATTTACTGGTCTAACTAACAACAAAACTGACATATATACATACTACAAAGTATGTATTCCAAGGACAAACTGAATCTACGTTATATTTTACTATTAGATTCTAAATTCACATTCTCACAAATCTATAAACTACAATAAAAACAAAGCAACTTTACATATGTATTTCAATATGTACATAAAATAACATGGTGGACTTTGAAAACTTTCCACTGTCTGTAGCCAATCATGAGAAGCATGAATATGAACAACCAATCGCTGACTAGCCGAAATTCCTTACTACGGACTTTAACACAATTGGTCAATTTTAGCGCTGTGGCATACACTACTTGCGCTATACAAAAAAGTTACCTCATAAACTTTGACATTGAACATACTTTTACCTTTATTTTTAGGATATTACTGAACATAATGAGACGTATTTAAAACATAATAAGACATACTTAGGACATAATAAGGCATACTTTAAACATTACAAAACGAACTATACTAGCTATATTTTGCTATGGTCCAGAGTGATGGCGCCATTTTCAACACCGGGGTGATGGTGGATCCTCTACATACCACCCCCCGTGAAAGACTTCAACCGATCACGCTACCGTCGGTAGGAAGCACAATCACCCTGACCGCAGGTCTACGTAAGACCCCCGAAGTCGTTTTTATGTCGACTACTCTCACTATAGAGTCCATCCCGGGACTTACATCTTTGACTACCCCTTTTACCCACTGATTACGCGGCCTATTTTCATCTGTCACCAGCACGACGTCGCCGACCTTGACGTTGGGCACGTCGCTCGTCCACTTCTGTCGCCGCTGCAGAGCCGGAAGAAACTCACGCAGCCACCGACGCCAGAAGATGTCAGCCAACGCGTTGACATGACGCCACATGCGTCGCGAGTCGATGTCGCCCGGATCAGGGCGCACGTACGGAGCATCTCCCGCGGCTGAGCCCAGCAGGAGATGATTGGGTGTCAAAACGACGGGATGGCTCACGTCGTCAGAGACATAACACAGAGGCCGGCTGTTGACGATCAGCTCGGCCTCGGTGAGGAGGGTGTAAAGGACCTCCTCACGTGGGGCGCGCTCTCGCAGCGTCGCCTTGAGGGCGTTTTTTATTGAACGCACTAGACGCTCCCAGCAGCCACCCATGTGTGGGGCCGCGGGAGGGTTGAAGTACCAGGCTATACCCCGGCCGACGGCTTCTTCTTGGACCCGGGTGTGATCCAGGTCCCGCAGCGCAGCACGAAGCTCGGTGTTGGCCCCGACAAAGTTTGTACCCTTGTCGGAGTACATGTGGGCGGGCCGGCCCCGGCGCGCCACTAGGCGCCGCAGGGCGAGGATGGCGGAGTCGGCGCTCAGCGAGGCCGCCAACTCAACGTGGACAGCGCGTGTGGTGAGGCACGTGAACAGCGCCCCCCACCTCTTCTCCCGGCGCCTCCCGATGGTGACCTCCATTGGGCCGAAATAATCGACCCCGCAGTGCATGAACGCACGACGTGTCACCTCCAGCCTTGCGGCCGGCAGGTTACCCATCTTGGGTGCCGCTGTCTTAGCTCGAGACAGCCGGCACACTTGACATTGTGATATTACGGCCTTTACTGTGGACCGTATGTTAGTGACCCAAAACCTTTCCCTTATGAGGTTCACTATTGCCTCTTGATTGGCATGTAAGGCAGACATATGATATTGAAGAACTAATTTACGGGTTAGCGGATGGCGCCCGTCTAAAATAATGGGATGGCGCTCGTCAAAAGAGAGCGCTTCACAAGCCCCCAGCCTACCCCTCACTCTAATGAGACTTTCATATAACATAGGGTCAAGAGATTTTAACCTGCTTGTCTGTGGCAGCTGCTTTCCATCTGAGAGTGCTGTCACCTCGGCTGGGTAACTTTCTTTCTGCATCTGGCGCAAGAGACGTATCTCGGCGTCGTGCAGGTCTTCTATGGAGAGTGTGGCAGTCGGTCTCTGCTTGCGGCATCTACTGATAAATGCCAGCACGCGTGCTAGTACTCGCTGTGTGCGTCTCCATGTTGACGCTCTGGTGTGGTCAACTACTGGCTCCTCTGCTACCACCAGGTTGTGGGTGCGCTGAATCCTCTCGGCATCAGTACCTTCCGACCTCAAGTCGGAACACACCGGCCACCGCTCCTGTGAACTTAGAAGAAAAGCGGGACCCGACAGCCACGCACCACTATTTATCGGCCACGACAACCTGGTCGCTACGTCAGCTGGGTTCTCCGCCGATGGAACCCAGCGCCAGTCACATCTCTCAGAACGCGAGTCTATTTCACCTAATCTATGAGACACAAACTTTTGAAAATCTTTGGCATCAGAGTTAATCCAATTCAAAACTGTTTTGCTGTCGGTCCACAAGTACTTTCGTGTAATATCTATACCTACTTCCTTGACGACTGTGTCTGCCACTCGACATGCAAGCACAGCCGCCTGTAACTCTAGTCGCGGTATCGATACAACCTTTTGGGGTGCCACTCTTGCCTTGCCTAGTACCATGGCAACATGTTTCTTGCCATCCTTGGTGGTACCTACTAGGTAAGCGACTGCTGCATACGCTAACTCGCTAGCGTCACCAAAAACATGCAGCTCTACTTTCCCTAAACTTAGCCCATACCACCTAGGTATTTCTAGGTTACCTAGGCACTGCAAATTATTGAGCCATGTGAACCATGCGTCCACCTCATTTGCAGGCAGCGGCTCGTCCCAGTCTATCCCAGACTTCCACACACGTTGCATCAATATCCGCGACTGAATTACACACGGATACAACAGGCCTAGCGGGTCGAAAATCGACATGATAAAACGTAAGAATTCCCTCTTTGTAGGGATAGACTTACCCGATTTTATCTCGTCAGGCAATCGCTTAAATGAAAGATCGAACGCTAGATGATCGTTGCTAGGCGACCATATCATACCTAGCGTTCTCTCTGTCGCGGACTCACCTTTGTCCAGCGATACTTTTTCAGGCATTTCCAGCTGTAGGCGCTCCCGTAAATCCGATGTATTTGTTATCCACCCCCGTATCATGAAGCCCCCCTGAGCATGTATGTGGATGACTTGCTCGACCAGCTGACTAGCTTGCTCCACAGACCATACACTGTCTAGATAGTCGTCCATATAATGACGACTGTGTATGGCCTCCACAGCCTGGGGGTACTCTCCTGAAAAACTATCTGCATTCTTATTAAGAATGAAGATTGCGGTTGCCGGGGAGGACACTGCACCAAATATCATCGAATTCGTGACATAAGTGTCGGGTTCATTGACCTTATCTTGGCCTCTCCACAAAAACAGCTGGGCACCCTGATCTTCCTTCCTGATACGAATCCTCATGAACATATCAGCTATGTCCCCGCTGAAGGCTACTGGTCCCAGTCTAAACCTAATTAAAATTCCTAACAAAGAATTTAACATATCTGGGCCAGTTAAAAGGTTGTCATTAAGTGACGTGCCCCCATATGCAGCAGCAGCATCATAAACCAGTCTCAACTTACCTGGTTTATTGGGATTGACCACCCTAAAGTGAGGCAGGTACCAGATAGGGTGACTACTTATGCCACCCTGGACCCTGGAGGCATACCCCTCCTCTAGTAACCTGTCCACTTGATTACAGTATGCTGCTGCATACTCGACATTACGGTGTAGCTTACGCTCCACGCCACCTAATCTTTGCAACGCTTGCCTTCTATTATCAGGAAGTTGAACACTGTCATGCTTCCATAGCAGACCTACTTCCCACTGCATGCCATCTGCCGTCATCTTGCTGGTAGATTCCAAGATGGCAGTGGCTCGCTCATCCTCCCAATGTTTGCGTGGGGCCTCTCTGACACCGATGGCCTCCAGGTCAAACTGATGTTTGACCATGTCATGCAACATGGGTAGGCTAGACATACAATGAACTTTACATGACCTGTCAGCGGAATACAATTTTCTAATAGGCCCGTGAACTACCCACCCTAGCTTAGTGAGAGAGGCATCTGGCTTACCAGACTTTCCATGGCGTGTCTCCTCACTGGCGAGCAGCTCCCAGTTGTCCTGCCCGATCAGCAGCAGCGGCTTGGCTCCCAACATTTCTTCGCAGCCCAAGTCACGGAGGTGGCGATGCTCCTCCATGATGCCAGCAGGCACCGTCTGCGCCGGCAGGTCCAGGTCCCTTAAAGTACGACACATAATCTTGTAAGTTTTACTATTAGCTCCGCGTACTGACAGTTTTATTTCCTTCGAACTGGAATCATGTAATTCTATGCCACGTGCACTTTGGATTCTTATAGGTTTTTGGACGCCTTTTACATTTCCAATAAGATTACTATCTACCAAAGATACAGTAGCACCGTCGTCCAATAGGGCGTAACAACTCTTAATCTTATTACCAACTTTAATTGTTACTGGCATAATTTTTAGAAGAGCACTGCCTACATTTACTCTCATGTTAGTTACAGACTCATGCTTTTTTTTTTCTTGATGTAACATCACATGATGTGCCGCGTTACACTTTTCACATCTTTTGCCCCGACAGTGGATACGCGGGTGATCTTTACTGAGACACTTGAAACAAACACGCGTATTTCTAACATGTCCCCACCTTTCTTCACTATTTAATTTCGCGAATTTCTCGCATTGTAGTAATGTGTGCGTTTTCTGACATAAGGAACATTTACTTTTATCATCAGCTGTTTGTTTTTCAGTATCAGCTGTTTTTCCAGTGTCAGCTTCAGCTTGTACGAACAACTTTCGTTTATTGTAATTTTGACTATTATTTTTATTAGGCACAGCAGATCTGGATTTTATATTAACAGCTGGGCCAGGGCTAGGCAAGTCTAGTTGTACATAAAATGAAGTAGCCCTGGCTAGGTGCACTAGGAATTCTGATAATAGCTCTAAGCTAGGCGACACCCTGACGTCGATGCCTTGCGACGATGCCACCCCCATTGCGAAATCCCCGTACTGAGCACGTTGTATAGGTGTAAGTTTGGAAAGCAATTCACTTACCAGCTGTGGGTTGTTGAGATATCCATTCGCATTAATATTCCTTAGCAACGACACACAATTACGTACCGTGGTGGAGAATGTACGTAACTCACGTCCACTGTCGGTGACTCTTGGTAATGCACGCACTTTTTTTATGGCACATTCTAACAACAGGTTCGGATGGCCGAACTCCTCGTCGAGCGCCCTCATGATGTCGGCTGGATTGATGCACGTGCGCAGCAGGTCTTCCACTGCCCGCCGTGCGTCGCCTTGCAATGACGTTCGCAGCCGAGCCAGGTTCTCGTACGATTTAAAATTATATTGGGCCGTCGTCTCCCAAAACATATTTTTGTAGGCGAGCCAGTCTGCCGGGTTGCCACCAAACATGGGCAGCTCGTAAGCCTGCCTTGGCACCGGGCGTGGCCGAGCTATGCTTGCAATAGCGTCGGCCAACTGGTCGAAACGGTTGTCCCTCGGCTTGCGCTCCGCGTCCTCGGGCTCGTGCCCCCAATTTACTCCCCCCCTTGCTGCTGATGTCTGCGGACCAGCAACCTCACGAGTTGGCGCCGCCAACACTGGATCCGCAAACTGCACTGACACTGTGGGTGGTCGTCTTTCTTCACTGGGCACAAACCGTAGCACGGGCGCTGTCGTAGCGCAGGACACAACTTTCGTCGCCAACGCGGCACTTGGCGTCGCGGCGCGTGTTACATACGTCGCGGGCGCACCGGTATATGAAACGGGCGCGGTCGCGGGCGCTCCGCTGTACGAAGCGGGCGCCGACGCGGTCACTTGCACGTGCGCGTCACTTGGTGTAGGTACGGCGAGTGTGGACGGTACACGGCACTCCGATGACTGTTGATGTCCATCTTCTTGTGGAGTCGTGTCCATCCACTGTTCAACACGTCGGGTTGTAGTCCCCTCCTCGTCCGTACCTGATGAGTTCTCAGCGTCAATTTCCGCTAAGTCGACCTCCAACTTCTTCCTTACCAGCCCCTCTCTGAGGCGCACCAACTCCCTTTGTGCCTCGTACTCCGCCTTTCTCCTTAGGTACGTGGAGTGGCTCTGCCCGCTCCTGGATGAGGCGGCGACACTGGGCTCTTTCGACTCTCCCCTTCCACGGCCTCTTCGTGGCGTTACCTCTGGTGCTTTCACATTACGGTGATCTACTATTCGACCACCCACCAGAGGTATTGCCGGCGTGGGGAATGACGACGTCGTTGGTGCCATTGACGGTGAAGCGGGCGCCCTCTCACTGGGCACGCCCGAGTCTGACTCTGGATGTCTTGTACTGGCCATCTTTCTCGACATACTTCTTGTCGTGACCGCACTATGCTCACTCATAATACCCAGTCACAACACACAATCCGGCTCGAAGGACCAAATTGTTGACGATGATACACAATCCGGCTAACCAAATTGTATATCGAAGCTTTTCGCGATAGGCGCGAGGGTTGAAGGATTAGTGTGTGACTGGCGTATTGTAGTCTTGCGACACGCACGTGTGATGAATGGAGCAAGTGGGTCAATAAGTTTGTTACACAGATTGAATAAAAATGGTATATTGGTACATAAAAAAAGGTAAAATGGTAAAAAGTCACATGAAGCACAGGTATATACACAGAATTACGGTGGAAAACACAATTAGAATTACTGCCCCAATAGTGGACAGTAACAACAGTCTGTACAAGGTGTGGTACAAGACAATAAACCGCCGTACAAGGTGTGGTACAAGGCGATAGGAGCGAAGCCAGAGGCTTTCGAGCTCACTTGAGTCACTGACGCTGAGAGACTAATTTTGACTGCCAGGGGTGCCTATATATATCACCCAAATTCTATGGGGCACGTAGTGTAGCAAATGCAGACCCGGACAGCCAATACAATTTGATAATTCTACAAATTATCTTGGACATTGACATTCGACCAATCACAGGCATTCCAACATTCTGCCGATAACCAATCAGAAAGGTTTCACTAATCTCTTATGTAATGAACACCTGCATATTTACTTTTACATATTTACTGGTCTAACTAACAACAAAACTGACATATATACATACTACAAAGTATGTATTCCAAGGACAAACTGAATCTACGTTATATTTTACTATTAGATTCTAAATTCACATTCTCACAAATCTATAAACTACAATAAAAACAAAGCAACTTTACATATGTATTTCAATATGTACATAAAATAACATGGTGGACTTTGAAAACTTTCCACTGTCTGTAGCCAATCATGAGAAGCATGAATATGAACAACCAATCGCTGACTAGCCGAAATTCCTTACTACGGACTTTAACACAATTGGTCAATTTTAGCGCTGTGGCATACACTACTTGCGCTATACAAAAAAGTTACCTCATAAACTTTGACATTGAACATACTTTTACCTTTATTTTTAGGATATTACTGAACATAATGAGACGTATTTAAAACATAATAAGACATACTTAGGACATAATAAGGCATACTTTAAACATTACAAAACGAACTATACTAGCTATATTTTGCTATGGTCCAGAGTGATGGCGCCATTTTCAACACCGGGGTGATGGTGGATCCTCTACAAGGGTGTTTGATGATTGTACACAGCACTACGAACTAACTAAGTCAATCTTATATTTTGGGTGTTAGTGGTTCTTAAGATGTAGGGATTACATAGGCACAGCCTTATATTATAGCCCAGGATTTGACTTCCAACACTTAACAGCAATTTAATTTAATTTCGGAACATACATTGAGAAATAAAATATAAATAAAGTATCCATATTCACCAAAACCAACAATAATAATAAATATAATTAAAGAGTACCACTAAACCGACCATCTGGGAGCGGTGCACATGAGTCCAACGTCCTGCGCGCCCGGGAAGGTTTCCCGATCAAGCGCCCCGCGCCGGCTCCAAATTATAGCTTAATATCTATGAAACTAATAAAGCTACACATACTGGGTGGCGCAAAAGTAAAGACCCTATTTGGTTCAGCTATAACATTTTTTCTAAATTAGAAAACTAGATTTAGATTTTTTTAAATGTATATTTGTGCCATTAAATTTCGTACCATTAGGATTTAAAGATGATGTCTTTTAAATGGTGACCTCCAGAGTTGATACACATTTGAGCCCTATTTATGACATTTTGCATAACTTGCCGTAACACTTCCTGCGATATGTTCGTTATTTCTTGACGAATGTTTTCTTTTAGAGCTGCGAGAGTCTGTGGCTTGTTCACATACACCCGAGATTTCAAAAAACCCCAAAGAAAGAAGTCTGGACTGGTCAGATCGGGTGATCTTGCAGGCCAAGGCAAATCGCCAAAACGAGAGATAACTCGGCCTGGAAAAGCGTCCCTCACTAAGTCCATAGTGTCGCGCGCTGTGTGTGCCGTAGCGCCGTCTTGTTGAAACCAGATGTGCTCCAGCCCCAATTCGTCCAAACTGGGTATCAAAAACTCACGTAACATGGTTCTGTAGCGTTCTCCAGTGACAGTAATCGCATTGCCTCCAGCGTCTTCGAAAAAATAGGGTCCGATCACTCTGTCAACACAGATGCCACACCATACAGTAACTTTTAGTGGGTGTAGAGGTGTTTCTTGAATAATGCGCGGATTATCAGTGCCCCAGAACCGAGTATTCTGCTTATTGACATGCCCTGAGAGATGGAAATGCGCTTCGTCACTCATAACCAATTTTGAAGGAAAATCATCCTCTTCAAGGTTGAGGTTTATGACGCGCTGGCAGTAATCTAGACGAGCTCGGTGGTCAGCAGGCAGCAGCTGATGAGTCATTTGAGTTTTATACGGGAACATCTTTAAGTCTTTCACCAAAATACGCTGCAGGGTCCGTCTGGAAATGCCCAATTGCGTGGCACGTCGCCTCGTTGATGTTTCTGGACACTCTTCCACATCTTCGCGCACAGCATCGATATTTTCAGCTGAACGGCCTGTTCTTGGTCTCCCAGACTTAGGTCTATCCAATGTTGAGCCAGTTGCTTCAAGGCGTGTGGCAAAGCGTCGAATTGTGCGACCAATCGGTGCCGGACGGTGGGGAAATCGTCGACGAAATTCACGTTGTGTTCTTATCACTGATGAATTATTCCGTAAGAACATTGACACAATTATTCCACGTTCTTGGGGAGTAAAACGGTCCATGTTTATTTTCAGTGTATTTTACATTTGTTCACTACACAATTTTCAACAACAGAATGACAGAAAATGTCATATAAAAAAAAAAAAGGTATTTTCTTTAGTGCCACTACTTTTGCGCCACCCAGTACAAAAAAAAAAACGTGTGCGTAGCTGAAACTATAGAAAATCGACATATGTGAAAACTAAAGTACGATAACATGTTCTAAGTACTTTAAAATAAATGTAAACGTTAACGTAATCGTTAGCGGTAAACGTTAAAATTGGTATAACCTATGTTTTTACCAATAATTTTGTAGTTTGTGTCTTTAAAATCAACTTATCATTAAACTAGACTATATAACCTTTTTTGATACCCCTGAGTCACTACGTGAAAGGTTCTAAGTACCACATTAGACCCAAACAATCACCCCATCCCATAGAATTTTAGCACCGACAGCGGGTCAAAGTCACGCCAAGATGGAATATTTACCTTTTTTATCGTTTGTATTTTACTGTTCTATCTATTTATAAATACTAATTATTAACTAATTATCATATTACGAGCAGTTATACGAGATTTCTTAGTAAATCGTACTTAAAATAAATAAATAATACAATAGTTACTTACGTAAATATGCCGGCTATTTCGACGTTTCGTATTTCAATATTATCATTTTCAACACACATTGAACCTCTGACATGTTTAGTTATTTGTAAAACTTGATTTTTTGAGGATTTTTGGGATATCTATCACAATTACAATAGTTTTTATGTAAATTCTAGTTAAATAAACAATTCACGTAATAACACACCGCGCCATATTTTGACATTGACATTTGACAGACGACATATGAACTATTTATTGTAATTTTAACTCTATGCCCCGTGCGGGGTGCCCAGGAACAAAAAACGCGCACTTTAATAAAGTGCCACCTTTTTTTTACTTCTCAAAGCTCAAACAACGCGACCACAGTATAAAAACGACTTCAAGTGGAGCACACCGCCTGAGCAACATTGGTTACTTTGACAGGCTGTGCGCAAAAAAATCGGGCAACAGTTGTTTTTATGTCGTTTTAGTGCAGAAAATTTTAATAAATAGATATTAAAAATCACACAATTTTCATAAGATTGTACAACGTTGATAAAAACCTAAGCAACGTTGTACAATCTTATGGAAATTGTGTGATTTTTACCAGAAGACGTAGTGTGGGTGTTGAGACTTATTCAAGGTTTGATAAACCTCTTCCTCGCAGTAATTAAAATAACCCTTTTTAAGGCATACTGCACAGAACTGTACTCGGGAGCCCTGTGGGTCATGTATACCCAAAAAGCTTGCAATGCTCTGCGTATCAAATATAATAACGCATTCAGGGTATTACTGCGACTGTCGCGCTTCTGTAGTGCCTCGGCAATGTTTGCAGATGCAAGTCAGTTCGTGCGTCTGCAAACATTGCCAAGGCTTTGATGCACTGTGGCGTAAGAAATCTGCCTCGCTACTCCACAGGCTGCGTGGCAGTCCCTACACTATCCTGCAATCGATGGCCGACCGGGCAGACAACCCGCTAGTGTGGGCACTCACAAATAGGACGCGATCGGTTTTAGTTATTAAGTACTAACATAGGGTAAGCTATTTCTTTACTAACACTATAGACCACGTTGTAGTCTGATTAAATAAAGATTATTATTATTTTACACACGTAACACTTAACTCTTGGAACAGACTCCGGACATCAGTAGGAAAACATGCTCAGGTAGAAGTTCACAATAGGAGCTGGAGATGACTCCACCCTAAAGAGTAAAATTGGGAATGGGACTAATTTGATTGGGATGGGGGATGAGACAAAAGTTGATGAGTTCTAGGTGCTGATGATGTCAAACGCGTAGCAAAATTCTGAGCCGACTCCATTTCGATTGCGACACGCTGACAAGATCAGCCCCCCAAACATATCACTTTTCCCATAAAACGGTAACCGATAACAGAAAAGTAACATGGCTAGCGGGGCTGGTATTTCTAAAATCTATTCATTCAAACACTGAAATAAAACTGGTCCCGTGCGAAGTCGGACTCGTGCACAAACCAAACAAAAAAAAACATATTAAAAAATATAATTTGTTTAATTATATTTTTTTATATGATTTTTGGTCGGACTCACGCACAAACCAAACAAAAAAAAAAACATATTAAAAAATATAATTTGTTTAATTATATTTTTTTATATGATTTTTTTTTTACCAATAGATTCGGAGCAAATTTACTCTATCAGACACGAATGATCTTTTAAGGTTTTCATTCGGACTTTTGGGACCCTTGAAACGTAAACGTGAAACGTAACGAAAATAACCAAAGAGCTACATCGCCATTTAATCTACCAAAACCGTTTCTGTTTTTGTTTATAAATTCACATAACTAAATTATCTACAGTAAACAGAATTTACAATCCAATCACCCTTCCACAGAAAATCTATTTATAAATGGCAGAACCCGAACTCTGGAACCGATTTTCAACTATTTGTTTTCGTTAGTTTCGGGGCTAAGTAAGAACAAGATATTTTAAGTTAAGATTGGGTTAAGAGCTGCTCAACTTAACCCCTAAGGGCGAGTCGAATGAAAGTCTACGTGGGTTGTGAAAAAGTGAATTGAGATTGAAGTTCTTTGGTCAATACGTAGAGCCTTTTGTGGGAATATATTGGCAGGTTTGGCCGATTTGGACGAAATTTGGTATGTAGATAGCTTATACTCTGAATTAACACATAGGCTACTTTGAAACGGCGTGGCGCAGCTAGTATTACAAATGTGAAAGTTTGAATGGATGCTTGTTTCTCAAACACGCCAGAACGGCTTCACGGATCTGGATGAAATTTGGCACACAGATAGATTATTGTCTGCCATAGCACATCTATAATTTATATTAGGCGAAGAAGCTGACAGAAGCTAGCGAAGGTATAAGTACGTTTAACGTAGGTGTTGACTGGGTAGGTATTTGATGTTTTTCAGAAACTATGTATATTTTTAAAGAGAGGTTTAAAATCAGGTTAATAGTGACTGAGAAAGAATAAGGCTTAAATAATTTTAAAACTTTTTATTAAAAAGTAGACTCGTATAAATTCTAAATTGTCGAATTAAGGCACATGTCCCACCGTCAACGATGAGCGAGAAGCGAGTAGAGCTTGAAACGTACGAAGCGAGTAGTGTAGCGATTGTGTAGTTCCAATAGTGGTTGTCACTGGGCTATAAGCGCGTGTGCGAGCCGCCAAGCGAGCATCGCTGAGCGTGTATTTTATTTGTACCTCTTGTTGCTCAGCAAAAAACTCGTGGAGCCAGTCCTCGCCGGCAGTGTGAACAGTTAGCTATTATCAACTATTAATATATGCATCTCATTTGTTTACACGTAACGGAATGTAAATATATTGTACGTTTCTTGAGCGAGAAAATGGCCGATAGTTAGTTGCTTCCTCGCCGGCGTCGAGACAACTGCCTTAGATGAGATTTTTGAAAATATGTTCTATTAATAATACTCGTATATCGAGAGTAAGACAAGATTATATATTACAAGTATACCCACAAGATTTTTTTACAAATTTATAGTATTTGC
Source organism: Polia nebulosa (assembly GCA_951329385.1). Classification (NCBI taxonomy): domain Eukaryota; kingdom Metazoa; phylum Arthropoda; class Insecta; order Lepidoptera; family Noctuidae; genus Polia; species Polia nebulosa. The sequence goes on along the minus strand of OX589610.1, from coordinate 14,649,950 downwards.
AATTATTCGGTGACAAAAGTAGGTATCCTAATGCCAGCTGAAAGGATCTGGATGAAATTTGGGAGAGAGGTAGATTATAGTCTAGAGTAAAATATAGGCTATAATTAATTATAGTAGGAAAAGAACCAAGTCCACGCGGGTGAACCCGATGGCGGAAGCAATCAATATCTGCCCGCGCATTTCCGCAACTATTTTGGGGTCGGTTTCCAGTCTAACCGGATGCAGCTAAATATTATTATTTTATATGGAGCGACTGCTTATCTGACCTCCACAACCCAGTAACTGGGTACGGGGTATGGTAAATACCATACCCTATATATACCTTTTTTTTCGGATGGGAAATCATCCAATGACTTCTCCCGCTCTGGGTGGAGCGGGAGGTAGTGTCAGACTCTTACTGACTAAAACCCACCCCTCTCCCTTCATTGCCTGAGTGCCCAGGAGCGAGGTAACTCTTTCGAATTTATCCTCAACCCCTAGGCAGGCATCGGCCATGACGGGCCCCGTCATGAATGCTGACAACTCTTTGAGGCGCGCGTGGAACACTACGCGCCGTCGACTCTCGGGCCTGGTGCTGATCGGACGGCGAGTTATCCACTACTCGCCGTCCGCAGGCCCGGGTCTACGGTGGCCGGAGATTGTCTAGCGACGTCTGGAGCCCCTGGCGTCTCCTGCGGCGGCGGCTGCTGCTGAGGGCATGAGGGCGAGTCTGCTGTTGTTGCCTCTACCTCACCCGTGCCACCTCCTCCTTTTCGAGGATTACTGCTTCGCAGAAGGAGGAGAACACCACACCCCTCTTGGTAAGACTGGTTGTCAGATTTTCAGGCTTCTGACGACCCGTAACCACTCTCAAATATCCACGATTGACAGCCGGGACTAACGGCTTAACGTGCTTTCTGAGGCACGGAGGAGTCTCAGTATGTAGAGATGGTCACCCATCCATGGACAAACTCCGGCAAGCGTAGCTTAACCTGATGGATCGACCCGTGCGGTTGTTATTACTTTAGCCACGAGCAAATAGTGGTTAATTTCTATTTTATTACATTTACCCACAATCTCATGGCACTAGGAAGACCTACATTTTTATTAGAGATGTTTTACAGTACCTATTAATTAGTTAATTAACGTTGGCAACATATTACTAAGAAAATACCATCCGTTAGGAACCCTTGAGAATAAGAATACCTACAAAATATACTTTTATAACTATAGGTTATAATGTTGTCGATGTGAATTATATTTCAACGTGTGTGCTCACAGTTAATCTTCAATTAAAATTTGCACAAAACGTTTTGGGAACACATTCATTGTGCGTAAAGCTAAGGAGTGGAATTCCCTCCCGGAGTTTGTGTTTCCTGATAGCTACAGGCTGGGAGTCTTTAAGTCAAGAGTGAATAGGTTACTTCTAGGCAAGCGTGCTTCATAGTCGACGACATCATCGCTTACCATCAGGTGATAAAGTGGTCAGATGCGAGCCTAACAGTGATAAAAATAATCTTTGTAATGGCTTGCCAACTTACAGTAATTTGACTTATAACACAAACCTATTTCGTTTTTGGTTGGCAAACGTACCGTAGGTCTATTTTTAAGTAGTTATCACTAATGGGTTACATCATTATAGTGCCGTAACTGATAACCAGAGGTCGGAATTAGGTAGATTTATTTGTGTACTTACACTGATATCATACATCGAAAGAATAAAGTGGATATGCCTTAAATCCCGAGATTAATTTTAAAGAGCAGAAAAATCCCGTGATTTATTGCATAAAAAAGCTATTTACTTTTACATTATTTAAACTACTGCACGCGCGACGTTGCCTAATTTACATCAACGACATCGGATTTCCGAAGTTGCAAAATTCCAATGCGCACACGCGCAATGTTGCCACATTTGTGGTTCACACAACATAGCTTGTGAGAACAAAAGAAAACAATAGAGGTTTTTATTATTATTTATTTGTAATATTGTTGGCCACACGGGATTGTCCATTACAAAACCCGGCAAGATCCATATTAATATCAACATTTCGATGCAAGTACATAAATAACTCTACTTAATTCCGACCTCTGCTGATAACTAATAACTTACTACCTAAATGTATCGTTTTTTTAACCGACTGCCCCAGAAGGAGTGTAATGTTTTTATCAAAGTACATTCTTAGACTGTGACTGCCATAGATATCCGATATCTGTGGTACAGTCACAATATAAATAGGTTCGTCACCTTAAAATCTATTTTTATTTGCTCCATGCAAGTTGGAGTCTGCTTTACTCCTTTACTAACGCGGTACAGTCACAGACTGACAATCAAATAAAACATAAATATGTTTGAGTACCTACATTTAAAAATATTCTATATCTATTTAACCGACTAGTTTATATATCACTGCCTTTTGCTCGGCTTTGCCCGCGTAAAAGTCGAAAATTATCCGAAGAGATCGTACTCCAACAAGATTATTCGTAAAATTTTATATCCGTAGGACATGATCTACCCATATGCCAATCCGTGCAACCGTTAAGACATGTGCATACAGGGTGTAAAGTAAACGCTCCAGAAAACGGAGACTGGTGATAAGGCTAGAGATTCTTGAGACCATCTAAAAATCAGAAAAAAAAAAATTGCATTTTGCGTACACTATGCTGTGAGAACAGTTAAATGAAACCGTTATTTGCAGTTAAAGACACTTTTATCCTTTACAACTTTATCATGAAATGTCCGTTATATATTCGTAAAATATCAGCTGACGCCCGCGCATTCCTCGAGTTTAAAGTGCGCGCGCTCTCGCCAACAGCCAACGACCCCACGTCCACGCGATGCCGAAATGGAGCGACTGATCACTGGTATCTGTTTGCATTTAGGTTGTATATAATCTACGTTCAGCCTTCGAAAGCGTTCCCCTTACACCCTGTATATAGTATTCGTCAAACTTAATGGCATGTAGGAATACCACCAACTTCCAAACTGACAAATAAGTAGGTACCATACACTCCTAAAAAATATTCACAGAGCTTCCACACAGTTATAAAAATCATTAAATGGCCTAAATTATTGTCGACTTGACTGTACCTACGCACAGTTGCACTCGCAGCTAACTTCGCACACGCCATTAAGTTTGACGAAAACTATAACAAGCAATAGACAGAGTTGTTTTCGAAATTATAGATCAAACTAACAACCCGCCCGGCTTTGCACGGGAACAAAAGATTCGACAGACACGTAGCGCCATCTTAGGTCCTAAACCAATAGTGACCGTCGAAAGTTATTGTACTTTCCTTCAGAAACAGTACCTTTTTTCTGGATGATACGTACTCTAAGTCCTTTTCTGTATACCTGACAACGTACATGCAAAATTTCATGTAGATCGGTTCAGTGATTTAAGAAGCGTGAAAAGGTAACAAACAAAGAAACTTACTTTTGCATTTATAATATTAGTTGGGATGACACGTGTAGTAACCATGTGTTTCTATAGTTTCTGCCTACCCCCATGAGAAAAAGCGTGAGTTAATGTATTTATGTATGCAAAAATAGCCACACCACTCAAAAGGTTTTAGTGTCATGTGAATTAGCCATTTTTATTTGTTGTCATATGATAAAATATGTTTTTCTAAAGTCCACTCAGTGATGTAACTTAAAAATTAAATATTAACTTCAAATTCTTAATTCTGAAATCGGGAGTAAGTACGATACAATATGAATACTGACGAAGTTATAAACGTCTCGACTGTACCTACTTTAAGTACATTTACTCAACACCCAAACTATTAAAACGACTCAAGTCACTTATCCTGTGCACTAATGTTTGTCGCGTCTGAAGTGCATCGGTGCATAAATGATAAGGCGCTCCTAGTTCGAGGTAATGGAGCATTAAATCGTCAACTACGCGTCAATATTTCACGAGGAACTTTTAAACAGTGTTTTTAAAGTGGTTTAGTAATTTTACTAAACCACTTTAAAAACACTGTTTAAAAGTTTGTACTTTTTTTATAAATCAATCTTCTGACCTTCGTCATTATATGTATATAATGACAGGTACTCATGGTGACAAAACATCAATCTGATTAGCCTTTTCCCAACTACCTTGGGGACGGCTTCCAGTCTAACCGGATGCAGCTGAATCATGCTTCACCCAGTAGGTACTTTACATGAAGCGACTGCCTATCTGACCTCCACAACCCAGTTACTGGGTAATACGATACCCCTTGGTAAGACTGGATGTCAGACTTTCGGGCTACTGACAACACGTAACGACTGTCACAGATCGAATCGAAGTCTCGGTATGTAAAGATGGTCACCCATCCATGGACCAATCTCGGCAAGCGCAGCCTAACCTGATAGATCGACCCGTGCGGCTGTTAAATGGTAAATGACAAATGATTTTATTTTTGTAAATAGGTTGTAACAACACATTTACACGTCAACATTTTTTTTGTCAGTTTTAGCTATATGAGGCCCATGTTTCCTAGCTGACCACTCTGAGAAGGAACACCGAAACAAACTCAGAGGTCAAAGTCTCTTTTAAAGTGTTCAAAATCATACAATATGATTGTCGTGGTCAAATTATATGAGAATCATGTACGTTAATGTCTGGGACGAGCTTTTGCGGATAACTACATGCAGATTTGAGTAGACCTGTGAGCCTTTAGACAATATACTTTTCTGTTAACGTTTACGCTAACGCTTCGTGCAAAATGTTTGGAAGCGACATTACTGGGCGTGAGTCACGTGACAGTTCTCTCCGCAGGTAATGTCTTTGCCATACATTTTGCACGAAGCGTTAGAGTTAACGCTATTATAAAAGTTTTTTGGCTAAAGGGCTGTCCAGACAGTGCAAGCATTTGTCAGTTATCGTGAAGCTCGACTTAAAACTTTGAGGAGCTCAACGAAGCGACGAACAATACCAAAGTAAGGACATTTGGGTAGGCCGTAAAAGTACTCAAACTGAAGAAAGAACCACACATATTTGAGTGGACCTGTCCAGTCAGTTATTACTTTAGCCATAAGCATACTTACTCAAATTCAACTGTTCTACCATTTGCCATCAGGGAGTTCCAGTCCCTACATCCCGGCCCGGCGCCATCATCAGATCAGCTAGATGGTATCTTAATATTGCATTGTAACCGGACATAAATACCTAAATTTACCAAATTTCAGCTCTTTCGAAAACCAATAAGCGGTCGAGAAATGGTTTACATATTTTGAAGCAGATGACTTACATACAAAGCACATTGCAAGTTAAATAAAAGATTGTAATAACCGTCGTACTGGTCGATCTTCAATTATAAGCAACTCTTGCAGAGGTCGGTCCGGGGATGGGTGCTCCTTGCTTCGAAACCCCAGCGATCATTTGTAAATCTTTGGCAGTCGTTACGGGTAGTCAGAAACCCGAAATTCTCATAGTCCGATGGGATGGCATTCCGGCACGACTGGGGAAAGATTAAGGACAAGACCAAAGATTTTACGTGCTTTCCAAGGCACGCGAGTGTCACACCGCAAACTTACAAACTCCGGGCTGGTACTGAGAAATCCCTAATGGAAAAATCAAACCCAGGACCCCACCGTCGGTAGTCGCGATTGTAATCACGAGACCAACGGGGCATAAGTTAGGTATCGGATAAATTGAGTCGCGGATAAATTCGAAACAGAATTACCGCGCCCCTCGGTACTCAAGCAACTGAAGGAAAAGGGGTGGGTTTTAGTCAGTAAAAGTCTGACACGTCCTTCCGCTCCACTCAGTGCGGGAGAAGTCATAGGATGATTTTAATAAGCTGTTATCATCATGTGTAATGGAAAGTAGGTACCTTCTCATAATAACAAGACGTACTAGTTCAAATTCGACTGTCCTATCATTTGCCATTATGGAATTCCAGTCCCTACATCCCGACGCCATCATCAGATCAGCTCGAAGGTATTATAATATTGCATTGTCACTGGACTTACATAAATATGACAAATTTCAGCTCTATCGGAAACCAACAAGTGGTCGATGAAAAATTATTTGCGAAGCGGACAACTTACATGCGAACACATCAAGTCAAGTAATAATAATAACAAAATACTACTTTAGGTATATTTGTAAATGTTTTATAAGAAATATTTAAAAATGTAAATTGTGTGTACAAGACAAGATAAAATAAATGAAATAATAAAATAAGTTCCATAACTACGTCGAACCTCCTTTTTTGTGAGGACTTTCTACTTTTGTAAACGGATAATGAAAACAAGATATTTATTCAGTTTTTGTGTAAATGGTTTCAACCACTATAATGTTGGAAGAGACCATAATAAAATAAATATAATACCTAATAAAAAAATAATATTTTTTTTTATTTTTTTATAAATATTAATATATGCCTAGTAATAGTTAAAAACAGTCAATATGATAAAGAAAATTATATAAATAATATCTACAATTTCATACTCAAACAATGCCCTGAAGAAAGTTTAGTATCGCGTGTCACAGGTTCGCCGTCCCTGTTCTACATTGATTATGTAAGAATGTAGGAATGTTTCTAATGGAAGAAGTACATTTGCGGTGCGTGTAAGCGCTTCGTTTCATTTCTATTTAGTTATTAATACTTCGTAGTTTTAGAGGCTGACATTCATTGCGTGTTACTTTAGTTGTTTTTTTTTGTTAACAAATGAATCGTGTACGACTGTAATGAGGTCTTAAAATATACGTGTGAAAGATTAATTAAAATTCGTGTTTGTGAGTAGGTATAATTAAGTTGTGAGAGATTATAAATACTCGTACCTTTGTATACGAGTACGTAGGTAAGTGCAAGGTAATTTTGCTTGCACGCAATTTAGTTTGTATTCTTTCGTGTTTTGGCTTGTTTTTCAGCAAAAAAAAAAACATTTTAAATATTTTATCCTATTTTTCACTTATTTTTTTAGGGTTCCGTAACTCTAACGAAAAAAAGGAAACCAAATATGATAATTTTTTGTCCGTCCGCCCGTCCGTCTCTCAAGACCCTTCTTTTCAAGAACGTGAGATATCAAGTTGAAACTAAAATCTAATACTCTGCAGTTCCTAGGTCTGATTTGCAGTCCCTGAGAGATAAGAAAAAATAAAACTCCTAAGTTACCGCAATCAAAAGATACAGTTGGTAGTGTCACATATTGCCGCATATTTTGACATTCGCAAGGGAGTCAAAACCTACAGGGTACTTCCTGAAACCATAAAATTTGGCAAGAAGTAATGTAATACAAGTTTTAAAAAAAAAACTAAAAACTGTATTTTTTTTATTACATCACAAAACAATAGGGTCCATAAACAAGAAATTCAGGTCCAAATTTTAAAGTGAGGCGACCATGTAATGTGAGATATCGTATAAAAGGGCTCATTAGCATATGTTAAAACAGATTTTGATTATTTTTACGTCTAATTTTGGATTTAGAACGAAAAATCAAACAAAAAATAATAATTTGTACAGAACACTCGGTGCACGAGTCCGACTCGCACTTGACCAGTTTTTTTTATCAGAGATAGGCTTGCGTTTGACTACTGTCTCACCTGTTGTAGAAGTAATCTATTTACTATATAAGTAATACTTAGGTACTAAACCTAACTACTAGAGATACTAAATTCTTTCTTCAGGGTACTCTCTATAGTACGAGTATCTTCTATTAAACCAATTACCCAATTAAGTTTTCTAAAGGGCTATATTTCAGAGATTGTCTCTTATACAGGTATATAAATAAGAAATTGGACCTGCCTCTTTATAATATTAAGTTTAAGTATGGTGTTTCTTGAATTATTTAGTTTGCAAAAAAATCTCGTCGATTCACTGCTCTGCAGTGGCGTAAAAGAAGGATAAATCAAAAACACTTACACATTTATACGTGTAATAATATTATTGTATTAAAAGCTATCCTGCGAGCATTAATTGTTTTAATTCCAAACTAGTTTCACAAAAGTCGCACACACAACTGAAAGAACAAGGGTGGGTTTTAGTCAGTAAAAGTCTGATACACCACCCTCCCGCTACACCCAGAGCGGGAGAAGCTATTGGGTGATTTACCATCCTCCAAAAAAAGGGGTAGGTTAATATGGCACAATCAACTGAGAATACTTCACCGACCCTGACCAAGGAACCTCCTAAACAGGCTATTATTACCTACAATTTATAAAATTGTCCGTGTCATTAATTCTGACCACACGCTCGAGTTGAGCCAAGTTACACGTAAAGCATTACTTATGCGCATAATATTTGCATCCGATTGAATAATTAGCCGAAACCGACAGTTTATTGCTACTACACAGAATTAATAAAGCTTACGCAATGTAATTTTGAAGTTTTACATGGTTATCTGAAACTAAGTTTACGCTGTAGGCTGAGGGTAATATAGCACACAAAGTCGGATAAGGAGAGTGTCACCTCTGTCCATAGTACGTCTTAATTAATTGATGTGTTTTTATTAGATATTAAAGTTTCAATCAACTAAACATAACAAAAACAGATGACGGAACAGTTCAGCCGGCAATGTGCTAACGTCGGTTGTAAGTAAGCTAAATTTCTGTCTGCAGAGTTTAAAGGAACCTATTACGAAGGAAATGAAGAGAGCTTCGTTCGCTCGATTTACTCGCTCACTCTAGCCCCCTTCATCTCCTTCGAACTTAACCTGTCCGTGTCGGGGTGCCCTGCAGCCTGACGGGCAGCAGTGTACTGCTTCCCGGGGGTTGAGGATAAATTCGAAAGAGCTAACTCGCGCCTGGGCATTCAGGGCAGGAAAGGAACAGGGGTGGGTTTTAATCAGTAAGAGTCTGACACGCCGCCCTCCCGCTCCACCCAGAGCGGAAGAAGTCATTGTATGATTTCCCAGTCCCTCAAAAAAAAAAAAGCAGTGTAATGCTTTTCCCATATTACTAGATTTAGTTTAGTAAAAGGACATATCACTGGTATAATATTAGCATTTTAACATATCACTAAACATTTTTTGTAAGAAGACGAAATAAACAAGAATATTCGATATCTACCGTGATTTCGTGGTATCCCTAGGGATTTCGTGAAATCCCTGTCCTCATTTCTCTACGACATCAAAATACTAACTTAACTTATCAACAGACTGTAAGGGAAATACGTGGTCATACTGTAAATACAGCTTCTGACAATAAAAATTAACGACTTTCTTCAAGATCCGAAAAAATCATTGGACCTTCCATACTAATGTTGATCAGATGATGATAACTTACACGCAGAGCCCATTTTTTTTTGGGAATTGACTATGACTTTTTGGGAAAAGTTGTTCGTTTCCTTCCATGGCTAGAAGCAATAATAATATTAAAATATAACCACCCTGTATTTTTGGAAATATTGGATTGGATACCTATGGATAGATACCTACCGATAATACCCACGTTTACTTATTTATCTGTATTTTTAACTGACTGCAAAAAAGGAGGTTCTGTATTCGACCCGTATGTATGCTTGTTTGTCCGTGTTTTTCTCGAAAACTACTGATCCGTTTTGGATGGGGTTTTCGTTACTCAAATGCATATTTTCAAGGAAGGTTTAAGTATTGTGACGACCTTATGTTGGCGACCTTATGGTGGAGACTGGCACGTTGGAAGTTTGGAACGCCGATTGATATTAAGAAGAATAAGGAAGACTTTTGTTTTTGGGTTGACTTCTGCTAGCCCGTCCGAACAGGGCACATGTATTATTTTTATTGTTCAATATAACGTATAAGTTCGCCATTCCTCTTTCCTTTATAACACAACACACATAAGCAGTCACTCTCGTACACCACACTCTCGCGCTGCCAGCGAGTACGACAGCCCCTAGACGCGTATAAAGAATCTCCAGGGACCCTGCACTACGAGAAGGTGCCCCAGGTCCCTATAGTATATAATACATTAGGATCTGCTGAAGATATTCGGAAATAGTGGAACTCTTCGATTACTAACAGCAAATGTCTCACGATTACTGAGTTCATTTGTCTATGTATTGTTAACACAATTGAATTGGGAACCACAACTAAAAAGTGAAAAATAAATACTTTTTTAAAATAAATGGAACCGAATTCGAAAATAAAATCGGTTTTATTTTTTGTAAAAAATTTTTTTTCATTATCCTACCTTGCTATTTATTCCATTTAAGACAGTGTCTATGTCTCTTATAATATATTACATAACTTATGTCACTTGGAAGAGGTTCCTTTAGAAATAAGCCGTACTGTAGGCACCTTACCTACCTTTAGAAAATTAAAGGATTATTTTCCGCATTTGCATAAACATGTATTATGAAAAATAAACTGTCTTGTAATATTAAATTTAGTTTTACAAGAAGATTAGAAATCTGACATCGACCCAATGCAGGACAAAGCCCTTTTCGATTTCAGAGAATAAACACGCTTGACATGGACAGTCGACGTCATTTTGGAAAATCCAAAGAAAACAATTAACCGACAAAAAAGAACTAAAAAGCAAAAAATAAATAAACCTTTTAAGTCTTGAGTAATAAGCTTATTTACCTACGTAAAATATCAAATTTTATATAAACTAATTTTGAGTCGGCGCCAAACAACAATCTGATTATATATCTAAATTTTATAAGTACTTACAAATGACGCAATGGCTGTAAGTAGGTAATTAATCATTTTATTAATTGGCGCCGACTCAAAATTAGTATATATAAAATTTGATATTTTATGTAGGTAAACAAGCTCATTACTCAAGACTTAAAGGTTTATTTATTTTTTGATTTTTAGTTCTTTTTCGTCGGTTAATTTTTTTGTTAAAAAGTTTTTTATTTTATGATTTTTTGTGGCTCGCATCATCTTTTAACACTCTGAGGCTAATTTCTAATTCTTCATCATTCCTCTTGCCACTCAGCTGATGACATAACAATCCTTCCATGAAGTTCCCAGGATATTGACCAGTTGAGGTTACCTCCAATATTGTAAAGACGTCTTTTCGTCAAAGCACATTAAGTGGTATTTGTCACTAAAACCAGTTTTTGTATCTGACTTCTATTGTTTAGGAAAGGTATGGTTTCCATCATCAGCTCAGTTTCATGATGTGATGGTTCCTAAATGCAAATACCTGATTAAGTTATGAAAAGTAAACAGAAACAATATTCGTGCCCAATTTTCGAGGTTATCTCTCAATTTTTTCAGGATCCCATGATCAGATCCTGATGTCCTTGACATGGGACTATCCTTGAGATATACCCTATCTAAGAAAAAAAAATCATCAAAATCGGTTCATAAATAACGGAGTGAGGGCCGAACATACATACAGAAACGCTAAACGTGCCCACAATTTTCGAGGTTTTCTCTCAATTTTATCAGGATTCCACTGTCAGATCCTGACTTCCTTGACATGGGACCACCCTTAAGCTGTACCCTATCTAATAAAAAAAGAATAATCAAAATCGGTTCATAAATGACGACGTGAGGGTTGAACATACACAAAAAAATAAAAACATATATACGGTCGAATTGAGAACCTCCTCCTTTTTTTTCGTCGGTTAAAAAAGTATATAAATTATTAATAGAAATAAATATTATGAAGTGATTATAAATAACAAAAAAAACATACTGCGCCCGTAGGAAGGTGACGGCATTCGTGATACAGGTTAATTCTAGTACGAATGCCAAATTACTCCTTTGACACAGTAACTGAACATTTACTTTTAAGTTTAAATATTTATGGTGAGTTCATGTAAAAATATTTCTTGTATTAAATATTTTCTTTATTAACAGTAGATTGCTAAAACAATACTATTATTTATACACTCCTATAAACTGAATACCACCGAACGTGCTAGAACATTCATTCAAACCAAGAAACCAAAAGAAAAATCCGATGGAATCTACTCTCTAATCTAAGATCGAACCACTTTACAAGCGTTAAGCGCTTTCCCCACATACATACAAATGAACTGCTTACGTAGGTTTTTTTGCGAACCTTCCTTTACAAAGGTCAAAGCTGGATAAGCAGACCTATTTCCACATATATATTTATTTGGCACAACAAGAAAGAAGTACAAAATAACAATTAAATAAAAAACATAATAATGAATTCATACTAATTTTATAAAAATGCGCTGTTTGTTGCCTCTTCATCTCTTAACGGCTGAACAGATTTGGATGAACTGATTTTCATACCGAAAGTATAATTCTTCTTATTCCTGTTCTTATTGTCTTATTTCTCTTGGAATAATTTCTTTTAGCGAAGCCGCTGCCAGAAGAAAGTTAAAAATTATACCAGAAAATACGTTCGTAACGTAGTTCGTTACTTGAGAGAGGTCAAGGTAGAGCAGACAAATTTGACCTTAAGTCTTGTCTCCCAGTGGGGTAATCATAATCTGGTCTCTTTTAACACCAGCAAAACATAAGCGTGTCTTTTTACCGCAAAAACCGCGTTTCGTCCAAACTCCTATTTTTCGGGATACATTGTTCCTGTAACTGATCGCTACGAGCTCATAGGCGTCCAGTCTCAACTTCGGCGCCACCTTTGAATACAAAGCCCAAACTGCGTCCAAAAACTCCTAAACAGAGTGAGGCGATACTTTACGCCTGGACAGCTTTTAACCCTTTACAAAGCACAAGTCCGATGACAATCTCTTCTGGTTCTTCTGCGTAAGCTCGCTTCATCGTCGTCTTTATCTCTATCACTTCTGACCTAAATTAGAGTCAAGAGCAACCCATCTCTAATAAAAAAAATACACAAATTAAAATATAACACGTTAAAAAGAAAGAATATGATACTATGATAAGACACATGTTCTTTTTCTTTTGCTAGGCCACATTGTGTCCCACAGCTGGGCAAAGACCTCCCTTTCTTACAAATCCCCTTCCCTTTCTTTCTATATCTTGGGCGATTTCTGGCCTAGCTTGGTCTTCTAACATGATCAGATCGTCAGACCTTCGCCGCGGTCAACCTCGACGGCAACGTCTTCCCTCTGGCGTCCAATGTTTGACGATCTTTGCCTAGACACAAGTACCCACCTACTTAAAATATATTCAAACATGTATCAAATATGTTATTCGTATACCTTCAGGAGTTTAACAAAATAATATCATAAAAACTGGCTAAGTGCATGTCGGACTTCGGACATTTAGGGTCCCGTACCAAATGAAGGAATTATCAAAGAAAAAATCTGATTTATCAATATATTTTTATTTATTCGTAAAATATACTTAATAATAAACGTTATAACCAAATTTCCCCTTCATTGGTTTTTTTTTTTTGGGGTTGGGAAATCATCCAATGACTTCTTCCGCTCTATGGTGGAGCGGAAGGGCATGTCAGACTCTTACTGACTAAAACCCACCCCTGTTCCTCCCTGCCCTGAATGCCAAGGGGCGAGGTAACTCTTTCGAATTTATCCTCAACCCCCGGGCAGGCATCGGCCACGACTGGCCCCGTCGTGTTTGCTGACAACTCTTTGAGGCGCGCGTGGAACACTACGCGCCGTCGACTCTCGGGCCTGGTGCTGATCGGGCGGCGAGTTACTCACTACTCGCCGTCCGCAGGCCCGGGTCACAACGGTCACACGGTAACAAAATTTTATGACAGACGACGTACAGACAGACGGGCTGACAGATAGACAGACAGACGGACTCGGGAGTGACAGAAATAGGGCTCCGTTTAATCCCTTCGGGTACGGAACCCTAAAAAGACCGAATCATCATCATAATTTTGCTTAAAATGATGAACACGATTAATAAAATAGTCTTGGGCATTAAATTACTTCAAGCGAAGGTAACTTTTTATATTTATTGTTCCCTCAGGTCAGTTCATATTCGCACACCACAGAATCGTGTATTTTCCAGATCGTGGTTTAATATGAAACGGCTTTCTTATTTTTCTTGGCCAATAAACTCATCCTACCGTATTAACACGCTCACAAATTGTGTTAAATACGTCAACATCGTTAATTGACGAAATTATTGCCATTTTTTTAATAGAAAGAGCCGTTCACGGCAGGGCATAAGCGTCACTATATCGACTGGTCTGGAATTATTGCTTCAGCATTCCATCCGAAATACTGGAGCAACGATTCACTAAACAGTATGTCCTATCAGCAATCATGCCCGGAATGCTGCTATACAAGATAACACCCTGTTCAGAAAAGACACGCATCTTTCGTTCTTTTTTAGGGTTCCGTATCCAAAAGTTCCAAATGGAGCCCTATTACTGACACTCACATGTTCGTCTGTCTGTCCGTCATCTGTCACAAAATTTTGTTCCGAAGAATTTATTAACTTGCCATTGACCTATGAACTTGTTTGGTGTTTATGTTTATTATTACGTATATTTTACTAACAAATACCAATATAGTAATGTAGCATATTTTTTCTTTGATAATTACCTCATTTGATACGGAACCTTAAATGTGCAAAGTCCGACACGCACTTGTCCGTTTTTTTTAATGTTTCTGTTCATTGACAAATAAATTATAATTGTTAACACCTACATTAAGATAATCCGTTAAGTATAAAGAACTTGATTCCGCCAAGCGATTTATCCCAAAAGAAAATTCTCCCGGGATAAAAGTAAATGTCCTATCCCGGGACAAAAAAAAAAAAAAAAAATATGCCAAATTTCTTCCAAATCCGTTCACCCGTTAAGACGTGAAGAGGTAACAAACGTACAGTACTACTTTTGCATTTATATTATTAGTATAGAAGTAAAAATTAATGTTATTAAAGCATAGTGGTTTCCGGCCCACACCCTCTCACAGGCGAAGAGGACTGTGTCCCAGCAGTGTGAAATCTAATAGGCTGATTATTATGAAAGTATGGATTTACAAATTATAATTACCGAATACTCCTGTCATATGTGTGAACATAGCGAATCAACGAAACTACTTCGTAGAAACGTTTCGTGAAAACATATTTGTAAAACGAAACTCCATTGATCCAATTTCACTGAACGTTTTGTTTAAAATTTGACGTAGAGCAAAAACTGTTTGTTTCCAGTGCCAGTTGTTGTTTTTTGACCCCAAACGCAAAAAAGGGGTGTTATAAGTTTAACCGCTGTGTGTGTGTGTCTGTCTGTCTGTCTGTCTGTGGCACCGTAGCTCTTAAACGGGTGAACCGATTTGAATGCGTTATTTTTTAATTTGAAAGCAGGTTTTCTAGCAATGGTTGCTAGACATGTTTTATCAAAATTGGTTGAGCCGTTCAGGGTCATCAGCTCTTTAGTGTTTTTTTAAATGTGTGCTTTTCTTTTTTTTTTCTTGGTTTTTCAAATTTTAAATTTAATTGGTATATTGTTGAAAAAAGAATTCTTTGAAAAACCTACCAAACAAAATAGGTTGGGTTTTCAAAAAAAAGCATGCTATTTTTTTTTTAATTGGTCTATTGTCACTATGTTTTTGTGTTTTGCTACTTACAAATGCTATCAAATTTTAAAATATGCGACAACTTCATACCCAATACTCACTCACTCAATCACACTCAATACCCAATCACTTTATTATAAAAAAGATAATGTTCACACATTACAGTCTCCCAAACCCACTATTGAAACCATCTGAAAACATTTTTCTTTGATGACCTGTGCACCTGTTACCTATTATTAGGGTTCCGTACCCGAAGGGTCCATACATAACCCTATTGTTGTCACTCACGTGTCAGTCTGTCAGTTCGGTTTTACAGCCAAATGGTTGGAGCTACAGCTTTAAAATGTTCACAGTATAAGCATCTTGTTGACCCAATGCCATACAAATAGTCAAAAATATATTTGGTACGGAACCCTAAATGTGCGAAGTCCGACACTCACTTGGCCGGTTTTTTTATTCAATCAGTCAACATAAATAACACGTTTTTCTGAATCTAAAATAGTGACATATTTTTTAAGACAAAACTTTTTCAAGAAAGATGGTAAATGGTCGACCATCATTTAACATACAAACCGCTCACTCTATAAAACTAAACATATAAACTAAATGCTGAACGATCCACTAAAAAATACTTGCAAGAATGAACTAAACATTTGAAAGTAATAAAAACTTGTAACTGATTTACTCTCTCCTAAAACCATTAAACACAATAGTTACAGAATTCGCAAAACATGGAAATCCGAAGTTTTAATTCCCACATTACAAGTTTTTCTCTTCAACGTTGCAGGATTTATTGAAAGGACAGAAAGACGGTACAATAAAGATGTTTAAGCGCATTAACCGCTGAATTCGACCTAAAATCGTACCTCAATACAAGGCCACCGAAATTGCTCATCACAATCAGTAGCCGCATTAATTGTTAGAGGGTTATTCTACACTACAAGGGACAGTTTGCAAGTACTGAAATACGATTTTGTTCTCTAAGAACTAATCAACAATGTTGATAAATACGCATATTATGTT
This sequence comes from Polia nebulosa, assembly GCA_951329385.1. Classification (NCBI taxonomy): domain Eukaryota; kingdom Metazoa; phylum Arthropoda; class Insecta; order Lepidoptera; family Noctuidae; genus Polia; species Polia nebulosa. The sequence goes on along the minus strand of OX589610.1, from coordinate 14,633,630 downwards.
AACCATATATTTACTTATAAAATAAATTAATCAGCTCATATATTTATTACAATAATAGGTATAAACGATTAAGGCAAATTTTTCAACCGTTAAATAACTTGAAACTAAGAAATAAAAGTCACCTACATACATTGTCGTCTACATACATTGTATAGAAAATATGTCAAACCGCCATATTAAATTATTCAGATAAAAGTTACCCGACTGTTTAAAAATTAGCCCTTAGCATGTTATGTATTAAATATGTTAAGTTTTTCATAAGAGTCATAAAATTTTTAAATAGGAATCTAATACTTTTACAACAGGACAGGTTTTGGTCCCTCAAAATCAAAATCAAAAGTCATTTATTTAAACTAGGCTGAGAGCCAGCACTTTTTGAACGTCAAAGTTCTACATAAAGACAGTCGCCCAAAAACGTTAAAAAGTAGAATGACCCTAGGACCGAATGCAAGTAGCGCACGGGGTGCAGCTGAAACTTGAACGAGTCGAAGCGTCGCGATGTTCGAGCCCGCTCTCCGAAGCGTCAGTAGACAGAAAGGCGCCGGAGAGACCGCCCACCAGTTGAGTGCGATCGCGAAGTTCAAGTTCGAATAAACAGTATCCGAAATTCAATTAAACAATTCATACTTCTAAAATCAAATCATAGAATCGGTTACTCTTTTGTTTTTTTTTTTTCGAGAAAAGCGTGAGTGAGTTTTAGTGACGGTTATAAATAAGTGAACAGAAAACTTTTTTTCAGTTCGACGCGAAGTTTTGTAAGCTTGGACGAATTTGGCAGTTTTTGCAGGTAAATGTAATTTTGTTTTTGAAATTAACTTAAGTAAGAGATTTTTCCGTGAGATTCGTTTTTTCGGAATTGCCTTAAGGGGTATATTTAATAGGATTTAAATTAGCTTCGTTTACGTATGTTCTTCTTCGTTTTCATTTAAGAGAATTTTATCCGCTTTTTTCGTCCAAAATTATACATCGCGAGTTCGCGACAACTTCTCTCCTTTTATTCGATATAAACCACAGTTAATAATATTTTAAATCATTAAATCACGAGTTAAATATTCGTACTGCATTTACCAGCAAACAATTAAATTAAGCGAGTCTATTATTTATGTCAAACACGTAAGCGTTAACACGTTTTCCCTGAAGCTGAACCGACTGAATTTTAATTACTGATACAACAAAATAATATACATAATACTAAATAACATGACATGAAAACCGGACTTTTAATGAATTTGAAAATGAGATTACCGACTTGATGTTGGAACAGACGGTTAATTTATGATTTGTTTGTTCGTTCGAATATCCGATTTTCGTTACAAGGATATTATATGGCTTGACTGCACCATAAAAAAAACTATTTCCTCCGTCAGTTAAATTATCAAACCCAACATGACACTGGCAGAATATTCGAAACCGTATCAATTGCCATAAAAAAAAAAACCAATAAATTTTGGAAACGTATATTTAGGGTTCTGTACCGAAACGGAGCCCTACTGCTGTCACTCACTCGCCTATCTGTGCGTCTGTCTGTCCGTCGTCTGACACAAAAGTTTGTTTCGAAGAATTTTTTAACTTGAAATTTGGTTTGGTTTGTTCTTATGTATATTTTACTATCAAATACCAGAAAAACTGATATATCACATTTTTTCATTGATTCTTTCATTTGTTAAGGAACCCTAAATGTACGAAGTCCGACACGCACTTGACCGATTTTTTCTTTTGTCGCGTAAACTAATAGTGAGGACGATAAAGTGCGTTGAAATTCTACGTCGTAAATGTACCACTTTTTACGTGCAAGTGGCTTCTGAACTTTGATGCGTTTTATCTTTGTAATTTTTGTCTTTGATTTGGTAAAGGAAAATACGTGTTAATTATATTTGACAATCTAACTTACGGACTATCATTTGTACCCAGGAATGATCATACTATATAAATTTATTTTGTTGTTCTCATAAAAAAATCTGGACTGTTCAGCACACGTAAAACGAAAATAAAATGCTGTTCGTAGGTAAACGTATCACTTGAGAACGGCTGTATCGATTTGGTTAATTTTAATTGTTAAATGTGCGATCTGGAGTCGTTCCTAACTGATTGGCCGGAGAGGACAAAACATAAAGAGAGCTGGAAAGATATGCGGGAGGCCTTTAACCAGCACTTGGAAAGCGTGGACTGGGGAAAAAATAAATTTCGTAATAGACCGAGTAAGGTTTTTAGGGGAATTAAAATTGATAGTGGCGAGAAAACGAGAAAACTGAGAATTCATTTTTATTTCCTGATTTTTCGTATATATGACTTCAGTTGGATAGGACAATGTGTGTCGGGTAAAAAATCAGCTTGCCTGCATAATGCACAATACTAACCCATACTGAATTCATAATGCAGAGCCTTTGTGTCATTATTAAATATTATGACAAGGCTTTAACAACGTGCGTATTTTTCGCGAATAGAAAGCACTTACGCATAATCTAATTATTATTCATATAACTACTACTCAGAACAATTTTATCTAATCAGGATTATCCTGTACTTGGAAGTTCTTATAAAACCAATTAAACTTGTTAGTCTTATTGCTTTCAAACAAGCTTAACTTAATTTGTGACAACAACCTTATTTATTAGTTATTTCCTCACAGTTTCTGATTATATTTATACAGTTGCTGCCAGCGGCTTCGCCCGCTGACAGTACTTCCCGCTATTACAAATTATAGCCTATTTGTTATTCTGATGTATTTTTTTTGGGGGGTCGGGAAATCATCCTATGACTTCTTCCGCTCTAGGGTGGAGCGGAAGGGCGTGTCAGACTCTTACTGACTAAAACCCACCCCTGTTCCTCCCTGCCCTGAATGCCCAGGGGCGAGGTAACTCTTTCGAATTTATCCTCCACCCCCGGCATCGGCCGTTATTCTGATGTATAAGCTATATTATTGTAAAGTTTTATCCAAATTCGTTCTGTAGTTCCTCACAAACTTTCTCATTTATATTATTAATTAAAAGAATTAATTATACTCGTCATTATTTTGCTATTATCACAATTTATTCGGGGTGGAGCCACATGTCTTCTTGTTCCCTACTTCTCTGTTAGTCGTCATCTCAGGAGTTATCCCCTTTCTAGATCATCTTTCACATAGTCCATCCATCGTTTCTTTGGTCTTACCTTACTTAATAATGTAACAATAATTTATTTACCTTACACAGTTTACATATTATTTTCATATAAGTATTTAGAAAAATAGTTAAATCTGACAGTGCCATTTCACAAATAATCAGCGGTTACTATTTACGTAATTCTATCTCCTTCTCTTCTTTATATATAAAACAAAGTCGGGTTAGTTACACAATGTATAACTGGAGAAGGGCTGTACAGAATAACTACTAAAACCTAACATCACAGAATCGCGGAAAAAAATATTTTCTCATACATTTTTATTTTACAAAACAAAGTCATTTTAGTTGCACCATTTATAATTCAAGAATGACTAGACCGATTTTAATACGCTTCAATTTGTTAGATTTATCTCCGTCTAAAATACAATATAATATTAAAACATAGGAAAAATTCACGAAAAAAAAACGAAGTTCGCTGTGTCAGCTTGAACTAAGTTGGGTTAGTTACACCAGTTATAACTCAAGAACAAGTAGACCAATTTTAATAATCTTCGATTTGTGATAACTATTAAAATATCTGAAAATTTCACAAAAAAAAAAAACATGAAGAAAATTCAGTTTTCATACATTTTGTATGGAACGACTAATTTGAAGATAACTCGAGAACGGATTCATTTATTGATTCTAAGGCGGTGCGAAGTTCACCGGACCAGCTAGTAGGTAATATATAAAAACATGATAATAACATATGTCAGAATATGTCTATTGCTGACCACAGGCCTCGTTTTATATTACACTTACAATAATAGGACATGAAGGAATATGGAGCACTCAGCTCGATTGGCAGACGGATTAGTTTGTCCATTGTGTAAGTTATGATGTTTTAGCAGAAAGCTGTAAGGTACCTTTCGTATTATTACCAGCCTATCAGTAACTGTTATTCTTTTTATTAAAAACCTCTTTTCGTACAGAAAAATAAAGAGGATTCATTAACAGACAGGTTCCAAAAAAAAACAAAAACAACACCCAGGTTAAATGCGGATTTGCAATTACAAAACTGCATTTAAAAATTCGGACGAAGTCCAATGCGCCGTCATTTATTTTAAAATAAAAGAGTGCCGTCTGCGAATTATGTGCGATCACTTTAGTTAAGAAAAGTTTACTGAAGAGGTTTTTTATACTATATTTCCTTTAATTATGCTCAATACAAATTAGACTCGCGGAAAAATCGCACACAATATTTTATGGCTCAAAAATAATGTTAGCTAAGCAAAATGCTGTTAGATATCATCTTATTACCAGCTAGTAACAGTCACTCTGTTAGGTAAAACCCTCTTTTCATACTGAGAAAGACCGTTCATTGGCGGTTATAAAACATCTCTTTGAAATTCGAACGGTGTTAAAGCCGTGCTGATTTAAAAACAAATGAGTTGGCCTGTGAATTATGTGCGGTCACTCGAGTAAAGAGAAGTTTACTGAAGAGGTTTTCTTACTATATTTTCTGTGACCGTAAATCAGACACAAAATAAGAGACCTCACAGTTACCATACCTAATTTTAAAACCAGTTTTTAGAAATTGTATCAATTTTCTTCACAAATAAATTAAAATGGATGACAAAACCTAATGGCTCCTGAATTGTTAACTATTTCAACGGGAAGCATTAAAACCAAAATACGGAAAACCGTTTACTATTACCGCGGTACGCCATGAATAATAATATACTGTCTAGAGTTCGTAGAAAATGCCGTCGCGTTCGTTTTTATTGTGATTCACCATTAATGCATTAATCTTATTTAACTGTAAAATTAAAAAGTGATTATTTAATGTTGAAACATTCAATGTACGTAGCCGTTTCCTAATTATGTTGGGGTTGGCTTACAGTCTGACCCGATGCAGCTGATACTAGTATTTTACATGGAGCCACTGCCTATCTGACCTCCACAACCCAGTATCAGTGTAAAACGATATGCCTTGGCAAGATTGGTGTCAGATTTTCTGATTTCTGACCCCGTAACGACTGTCAAAGATCTACAAAGGACCAACGGCTTAATTTATTTTCCGAGGTACGGAGGAGTCTCGGTGTGTGATAAATTGATAATGCATTTAATCAATTTTATATAACTGTTAACTTAATAAGTCATTAATCAATTAAAACATTAAAGTGTGGTAGTTTTAATGTGTTCATGTGGAAGGAATTACCGATATTCGTTTCCAATTTTTGCTTTAATTTTAATTAATGTTGTAGTAATAATTGTGATTTATAAAAAATCATTCAACAATTTTTAATTCATGTGTGTTGGATACTCAATGCAGGATGCATTGAGTATGACAAACTAATGAGAATATTATGAGAAACTAATCGGATTTAGAAAGTGTAGTATTTTAATTCTGACCAGTTAATCTGCTGAAATTATATAGGGACGCGCGACTATATATAATTATATTAACAGTCGCTCGGTTCAATCTTCAGTACTTGCATATTGTTGACCATCCATTTTATATGCAGACCCCTAGACTATCCTTCTTAACTTAATATTATAAATGCGAAAGTAAGTTTGTTTGTTTATTACCTTTTTACGTCTAAACCAGAACCGATCATCATGAAGTTTTGCATATACGTTGTCAAGGGTACAGAAAAGCTTCAAAAAGATGTCAGCAGTACCTGACGGGGCCCATTAGGGCCGATGTCTGCCTGGGGTAGCGGATAAATTTGAAAGAGAGAGACCGCAGCTCTTGAGTCAGGCAACTGAAGGAAAGCTTTGACACGCCCTCCCGCTCCACCCAGAACGAGAGAAGTCATTGCATGATTTCCCACCCTCCAAAAAAAAAAAGATAAGTATACTGAAAAGGACTCTCAAGAATTAACACCAATTACTGGGCAATACCCAGTAAATGGGAAGTGCAGGTCAGAAAGGCAGTCGCTCTGTGTAAAATACTGATTCTGGTGCGTCGGCTTAGCCTGGGAGCCGACTCTAACATAGTTGGAAAAATGGATAAAATCTGTTGTAATGATTATGTTTATTCAGCCATTTGTTATTGTTATTCTCATCAACCAAACATAATACCCACATTTGAGATAAAAATACACAAGCAAAAATATTCAGTAAAAGACGAAATAGATCGGTTACTATAATTCTGTGATCTTTTTTCCCTCATATCATTTGTATTTATAAATACTGAATGAGCCAATATTTTCCTATTGCTGGGCTGGCCAAAAATGTTATCGTTTTCAAGATTTGATCACAGGAAAAAGAGAGATATCGTAGACTTACGATAGACTAAATTAAGAGATCGTTACAAACGACATTTTCACTTCTGAATTCTTGTTAACTGTGAAAAGGACCAATCCAAATTGGGCCCACGTGGTGGATTATGGCCCACATTAGAGGGTGTGTACCTAAAGACACGAGGCCTATGTCTTAGCAGTGGGACATTAAAAGGCTGATTATGCTATATGCTATGGCGAAAAAGACATATTAAGAGGACATAATAATACTGTGATTTTAAATTTTCTATCCAAACCTCTCGGAAAATTGTTAGTTGTATTAAATAACGTTTCCAACTATTGCAAAATGGGTTATCATATGTTAAATATATAAGTTTCTTTCTATTGACATTAGACAATCCACTTGTCCCACGGTCAACGACGAGCGAGGAGCGAGTAGAGCTTCAAACTAAAAACGAGTTGGCGAGCAGCGAGTATGTAGTTACGGTAGATTTGTCGCTTGGCTTTAAGCGAGTGTGCGAGTGAGACGGGTGATTACTTGCATAACTCGCTCGTGACGGCTAGTCCTTTAGGCGTGAGAAGTCCGGTTCGAGGAGCGCGTATCGCTGAGCGAGTATTACCTTTGATAGTTCTTGTCGCTGAGCAACAAACTTGTGGAGCGAGTCCTCGCCGGCAGTGTGAACAGTCAGCGATCAACTATTAATATATGCATCTCTTTTGTTTACACGGAAAGCATATCTACTGTACGCTCTCTTGAGCTTCAAAATAGCCGACAGTTACTCGCTCCCTCGCCGGCTGCGGGACAACTGCCTAAGGCAAAAAAGTGGCACTAAGTAACAACCGTTTGACGTATGTCTATCCCATACATTTTGAAGTGTTTGATAATCGTTATCCGTGATCCGAGTATAAAGTCACTTTGTCTGGGCCCACTCCTTTCGTTGGTCGAATAATCGTGTATATTGAAGGGAACTCAAATGAGTATAAATTAGATTGATTGATATGATGTACCTTTTATTATGTATACCATCCTCCTTCCACTATCCTACTTATCAGAATTCCATACCCGAAGGGTCCAAACGGAGTCCTATTGTTGTCACTCACGTGTCCGTCTGTCCGTCTGTGTGTCTGTCGTCTATCACATAGGTTTTACAGCCAAACGGTTGGAGCTATAGTCTTAAAATTTTCACAGTATAAGCATTTTTTTGACCCAAAGCCATACAAACAGTCAAAAATATATTTGGTACGGAACCCTAAATGTGCAAAGTCCAACACGTACGTGGTTGGTTTATTATAAAACTGAAAGTTTGGATGGATGGATGAATGCAGATTAGTTACTCAATCACGCCAAAACGGCTGAATGGTAGTCTTTGGTGTACAACAAAAAATACATTAAGGGTTCTGTGCCAAATATTGGTATTTGTTAGTAAAGTAACGTAATAATAAACATTATCACCAAACAAGTTCAAAAAAATATTCGTAACAAAATTTTGTGACAGACGACGGAGGGACAGACAGACAGACGGATACGTAACAACAATAGGGCTCCGTTTGGACCCTTCGGGTACGGAACCCTAAAAAAGGTGTACTATGTAATAAGTATAAAATTATTATGGTTTAAAGTCACATGACAATGATTACTTTCCAAGTACTAAATTAAGTAAGCAACCTATCGAGCTTACGACGGCTATGCATAAGTAATAAGTGAGAACTTCAGTACAACACACTAACCTATTTCTCTTCGTTGCCCGATGCCGTGAATGTGACGATAAGGGGCTCAGTCGTGCTGTGTTCTTCTACAATATTATAAAGAGGAAATATTTGTATTTTTGTATGTAACGAATAAACTTAAAACTACTGGACCGATTTTAACTATGTTTACTTTATTTGCATTTTATTTTTACCAATAGAAAGCTAAATTATCAGCGAGTAACATAGGCTACTTTTTATCCCGGAAAAAATGACAGTTCCTGCGGGATAGGTCACGGGAGCGACGCCACGGACAAAGTGCTAGTCTTTTATAAATATATTGACATGGAAATGTTGAGGACTTATGATACATATGAGGATATGCTTTTAACCGACTTAAAAAAGGAGGAGGTTCTTAATTCGTCTGTAGATTTTTTTGTGTGTATGTTGGTTACACTATTATTACGCCAATTATGAATTTATTTTGATGATTCTTTTTTATTGGTAGGTTTGACTTTAATGATGTTCACATATTAATGTAATCGAAATAGATTTAGCACTTTTAGAAAAAAAAACATTAAAAAAAATAAATTTAAATACACAGATTATCTTACGGTTTTCTCCAGTTATAATTGTTGATTTTGAAAATAATTATTTTTTATATCGTTAGTACCTTATATTGGGGTTATCTATTCGGGCTTAAGTTTAGTATTTAGTTTTAGTTATGGGGCACTTTTTTTGTGGGTGTGGGAAATCATCCAATGACTTCTCCCGCTCTGGGTGGAGCGGGAGGTAGAAAGTGAAAATAAAATACTTATTTACCAAATAAATACAACCGACTTTGACCTTCTTTTTTTTGGAAATCGGTGCTATATTTTGTCATAAAGTTTTTTCTTACTGAGAAGCTTTGAAAAAAAGAGATTACAATATACCTAAGGGCCAATCCCAGATATTTATAAGGAACGTTTGCTTTTTAATTTAAATCTTTCAAAATTACTTTTAATTTCCCTACATTTTGACAAGTTTCGACATTCGAGGCTGTCTGGTAGATATCGCTGTCAGCGATAAGACCGCCATTGTACATAATAATATAAATTTAAGTTCGTGTTTAGATTTGTGTAACTTTTTTGGTGTACAACAAAGCTTATTATATCTATCTATCTATTGATTGTTATCGCCGTATGATCGCGACTTGAATTCGAAAGTTTTTTTTAGTAAGTACCGATAAGGAAGAATAATTGGTCTTCAGTTTTGGTGAAAAGTGAAGTGTTATGCGATTTATTTACTATGTGCTTACCAAGTAATTATATACTGTTACCTAACCCGCCTTTTTCTCCATTTTCTCCAAACATTCATTGCACGTACAGCTAGAGAGTGGAATTCTCTACCGGAGTCTGTGTTTCCTGTAAGATACAACCTGGGAGTCTTTAAGTCAAGAGTGAATAGGTTACTTCTAGGCAAGCGTGCTCCATCTTCGACCGCATCATCGCTTAACATCAGGTGAGATAGTGGTCAAACGCGAGCCTATCAAACATAAAAAAAAAAAAAAAAAAAAATCAGGATTGATTTTAGCGTCATTCATTCGTTGGATCATTCAGTTACCATCAAAATGTTTGTGCTAAATTGTGCTCATCTGGAATTTGGTTTTCTTTTATTGTTTATACATTTTTTTATCTTTGATAGGCTCGCGCTTTAATAAAAACCTTAACAAAAAAAAATGGTTATGTTGGGTTTGCTTCGCTACTGTAGTGCGTCTGATATGTATGCGCGTGCGCGAATAGATGATTTCTACGCTATCCTGCGTAAGAGAGTCGCCTCAGCTATGAGCAGAGTGAGGAAGGGTCCCAATATTATCTTGAAGAACTTGAGTGGTAAAGTCGAGTCCCTTCCTTGGACATTAGGTACATACACATTTGTGTATACGGTGTCCGTTTGTAGGGGCACGGTTGCGGTGAAGTTGCGGTTGGTGGATGGAGTTCTGCCCTACATTAGTTTGAATTTTGTTTATTGGTCACGGCTGTGCCCAAACAATGTTTAATAATATTATACTTATTATTACTAACATAGTATTGTAAGTAACTATTGTAACTAATCAAAATATGGATGTACTTTGTCCGAATTAAATATTTTAAATTGAATTAAATTTACCACTATCTCACCTGATAGTAAACGATAATGTGGTCGAAGTTCAAGCACGCTTGCCTAGAAGTAACCTATACACTCTTGACTTAAAGACTCCCAGGTTGTAGCTAGCACACATATGACGAAAGTAGCATAATATATGTAACCAGGATCACTACATAGTATAAAATAAAGTCGCTTTCTCTGTCCCTATATCCCTATGTATGCTTAAATCTTTAAAACTACGCAACGGATTTTGATGCGGTTTTTTTTAATAGATAGAGTGATTGAAGAGCAAGGTTTATATGTATAATTTGTACCCGAGCGAAGCTGGGACGGGTCGCTAGTTTGTAATAACTTCATTTAAGAGAGTCCAGGTAGTTTCTTCCTCACTTTCCTCCATTGTGATCCTAGTTTTGGAAAAAGAAAATAACTTCAACTTTCTAAATAACTGACCGACTTATCAACAATTCAAAAGCACCTGTAATGTAAAACATTCGTTTAAAATGAATGCTTTGAGTTTAAATTTCTGCAAGATACCTTACACTTAATAAAACCTACTAGGTATGTCGTAGTCTGCAATTCCGTTTACAAAACTTCAAACTCCCACTAAAAACCACTTTAGAGTTCAGAAAACCCGTTCCTTTCTATTGCAGCTGTACTACAGACTCAAAAGAAAATATTTTTGAAAATATGGAGCGGTGGTTTCGGTTAGCCACAGAACTATGCAGAGTGAAAATTCTCTCTTTTGTAAACGTTTTAAAGTCCATTGATTGGTCTGTGATAAAACATCAATAAAATACTTTGAAAACTTTTGTTGGTTACATGCTCCGACTTTGCACGGGTGCAAATTATATATATAAACTATCCGCGTTTAACGCTCTTTCTATTAGTAAAATCCGCATCAAAATCTGTTGCGTGATTTAGGATGAGTTAGTGAATAAACAGACGAACGCGGAAAGCGTCTTGTATTATACTATCTAATATGTAGTGATGACAAATCTACTGTACTACATTTAACGACCGAAATTAAAATATTTTATCACGGATTTGTTTGGTACCTACTATCGTCGTGTTCCGTCTATGTCGACTCAAAACAGCCCCCTTAGCCAAAACACATTTCTGTTAACGTTAACGCTAACGCTTCGTGCAAAATGTATGGCAACGACGTATTGCACGAAGCGTTAGACAGAGAACTGTCACGTGACTCACGCCCAGTAATGTCGTTGCCATACATTTTGCACGAAGCGTTAGCGTTACGTCCACAGAAATGTATTTTGGCTAAGGGGGCTGAACAGCTTTCGAAAACCGGTTTATTCCGCATGGCGCATCCACGCTCAGCGTGCGGCGACAACTGAATGAAAATCGTAAATATCGTGGTATCGCACCATTTAAAAAATGGAAAAAAAACCGTTAAAAAAGTTTAATTAATCGAAAACGACTTAAATTTTGTTTCTTTTAATGTCCCCACTGCTGGGGCATAGGCCTCCTCTTTGTGCAAGGGTATGGGCTGTTATCCACCACGCGGGCCCAATGCGGATTGGTGAATGTCACATGTCTTCGAATTTTTGGTTCTAGGACATGCCGGTTTCCTCACGATGTTTTCCTTCACCGTTTCGAGAGCAGTGGTGATGAAATAATTTACACAAAGTAAAGCGCCTGGGTTTGAACTCACGACTTACAGCTTTTAAGTCGCCGCCGATACCACTACCACCACTGCTCACATTAAACGACCGAACATTATGTAAGTATCACGGCTTTGCTTGGTACCTACTGTCGAGGTGTTACGTCTATACCAAGTCAGAACAGATTATAAGTTTTAACTCTATGCAACAACAGACTACTGCATACTAATCGATACTATATATTATAGTCTGATGCAGTTGGTGGCATGAAATCAATGATTTAACTAAAATAACTGCCACCAACTGCAACAGACTGCTTGAAAAGTGACTTGTTTGGAACTTTGTAGTTGTTTTTCACAGTCGGGTTTTTTGTTTAAGCTCGTAGATTGAAATACTGTACTAAGCAAACAAAATGAAACATATAATAATATCTCTCGAATAGTTCTATAGTTCATAGTGGCCTCGGAATTTTGAAAAACGTGTGGCATCTTGAAAAAAAAACACAGTCAACCATAAAAACGCGCACATTATCTATACATATAATAAATCTGTAGAAAAGTCATTTTTGTACATTGAAGAAATTGAAACAAAAAATAGCCAGCGTGTGAAAAGATAAGTAACAGAACCCATTTCCATCATTTTTGAAATTTTTGTCTGTTTGTCTGTTTGTCTGTTTGTCTGTTTGTTTGTGCGCACATCACGTAAAATCTACGAATTCAATGCTGACAATGTTTATATACAAAAATTATACGCAACTTGAGGATTAACTTAGTTTTTGTTTCATCGAAATCGGTTCACTCTATCAAAAGATATGATTAATTTAGTGAGTTCAAGAAGTAAAATATTACGTTACGCAATTAAGTATAGTACTTGCAACGACATCTTAAGACTAAAAATAGAACTAATGTTGATAGTTGAAATCTAAATCCGATAGATGGCGTTGTGCAAATGACGTCATTTTCTGAATCGCGGTGTTAAGATTTTCCGCGCGAGGATGACGTCCACCGTGTTTACTAGGCAAATTGGGTTTCGTTAGGTGTCTTAAAAGTTCTTGCGTGTGTCGTAAAAGTTCTTTGGTTGCTTGGTTTATCGATTTTCTAAATTGGTCGAAAAAAAAGTATTTGCTTATCTTATTGGTTTCGTTTGGTCAACTTTGGTCATTGGTTTGAAGTACGAAGTAAAGATTGTATTTGATTTACTTCGTAGTTTGAATCCAATAGTGCCAATCGTTATACAGTAAGTTAGTGTTGCCAATTCGTTGAGTCACGACCACGAACAGACGATACGTTGTCACACTAGACTGTTCGACGCACCGATCTTTTAAGTTTGTAGGCTATTCAGTCATAAGTGTTGTTAGTTTTGTTTATTGCTTTAATTTTCCTTGAAAATGCCTCAAAGAAAAAAAACTAACCTTTCGCTGCGTAGCCGAAATGCGAAAAGGATGAGACTTTGTAGGTCTCAGGAATCGGAAGAAGATCGTGAAGCACGGTTATCTGCTAACCGAGAGCACATCGCTCTTTCACGTGAATCGGAAACGTTCACCGAAAGGGAGTCACGTTTAAGTTCACAAAGAACACGGACCGCGACTTTGCGGTCTCAAGAGAGTATCCAGGAACGCGAAGACCGGCTGTCTGCTGATCGGGAGCGCCACTCTCTCTCACGTGAGTCAGAGACATTCACAGAAAGGGAGTCGCGCTTAAGTTCGCAAAGAACTCGGACCGCGACTTTGCGTTCTCAAGAGAATATCCAGGAACGCGAAGTTCGGCTGTCTGCTGATCGGGAGCGCCAGTCTCTCTCACGCGAGTCAGAGACTTTCACAGAAAGGGAGTCGCGCTTAAGTTCGCAAAGAACTCGGACCGCGACTTTGCGTTCTCAAGAGAATATCCAGGAACGCGAAGTTCGGCTGTCTGCTGATCGGGAGCGCCAGTCTCTCTCACGCGAGTCAGAGACTTTCACAGAAAGGGAGTCGCGCTTAAGTTCGCAAAGAACTCGGACCGCGACTTTGCGTTCTCAAGAGAGTATCGAGGAACGCCAAGCACGTCTGTCATCTGACCGAGAGCGACACGCTCTCTCGCGCGAGTCTGAATCTCTCTCCCAAAGAGAAGAACGATTACAAATAGCTAGACATAACTATGTAGGTGTACAAAGAAACAATGAAAGTTATCTTGCATCTGAAAGGGAAAGAATAGATGAACTAAGACGAGCAGAAACAGCAGAACAACGTCAATCTCGCCTAGAAATAGAACGAGCTCGATACCATATGAATAGAGAAACAAATAGCGGAGCTGATGAGTCCATGGAAAATGACGATGCAAATATTTTATTACCTTGGGACAATAGGGAAAAATCAGGGTTCACATATTCGTCTAGAATTAATTATGCTGGCTTTACTTTCGTGGGTGACATGAGAGAAATTTGTAATTTTTGTCATGCTTTGAAATGGAGGAAAGAGACAGATGGAATGTGCTGCTCAAATGGAAAAATTGTTCTTCCAAATTTCCAAGATCCACCACACTTACTTAAAAGTCTCCTGAATGGCGATCATCCCCAGTCGAACCGTTTTTTGGATAATATTCGTTTATATAACAGTGCTTTCCAAATGACTTCCTTTGGGGCAAAACAAATAACGGAAGGACCGTTCATGCCAACCTTCAAAGTACAAGGTCAAGTTTATCACCTTATTGGATCTTTGCTGCCAGAAAATGAACCCAAATTTCTCCAAATTTATTTTGTATCCGATTACACGCAACAGCTCAATGTTAGAAATCACAATTTTCCCCAGCTCAATGCTGAGCTTTTGGGTCAACTTCAAGAATTGCTGCATCACGTTAACCAGTACGTTCGTGAATTCAAAGCTGCATTGGAGTCAATTCCACAAGGCAGCAATGATTTCAAAATTGTTATAAGTGCCGATAGACGTCCTGTGGGTGAACACCGTGGAAGACACAATGCACCCGTCGCAGATGAAGTTGCAGTTGTTTTAGTCGACCAGGAGTGTGAGAGACGTGATATCGTGTTGCGTACACGCGACGATCGCCTTCAACGCATTTTGGAAACCCACCGAGCTTACGACGCCCTGCAATATCCACTAATTTATTGTCATGGTGAAGATGGGTACAATTTTGGGCTGTACCAAGTGAACCCTACTACGAGAGTCACTAATTATCAAAAAAAAATATCTGCTCAACAATACTATTCCTACCTTTTACAAATAAGGCAAAACAGTTTCGTATATTTGCAACGATTTCGTGGTTTGTTCAGCCAATTTATTGTGGACATGTACGCAAAAATAGAAACTGAACGTTTAGTGTATATTCGCACTAACCAGCGACGGTTACGCGCTGAAGAATACGTGCACTTGCGGGACGCCATGCAATCAGATAATAACGTCGAAAACTTGGGTCGATTGGTTATTTTGCCATCCAGTTTCACAGGCGGTCCGCGGTATATGCACGAACGAACGCAAGATGCTTTTTGTTACGTCCGTAAATACGGCCGGCCGGACCTTTTTATAACATTTACAACAAATCCAAAGTGGACGGAGATTTGCCAGGCACTTCTCACAGGACAGGCGTCATACGACAGACATGACATTATTGCTAGGATTTTTCATTTAAAACTCAAAGTCTTGATTAATCTACTTACAAAGGAGAAAGTTTTCGGTTCAACTCTTTGTTTTATGTATAGCGTCGAGTGGCAAAAGCGTGGTTTACCCCACGCGCACATTCTTCTGTGGCTGGAAGAAAAAATTCGTCCCGATGCTATAGACAGTGTCATAAGTGCAGAATTTCCGGACTATAATGCAGATCCGATTTTGCATGACATAGTAAAAACACATATGGTTCACGGGCCATGTGGCCTCTTAAACAGGGAATCACCGTGCATGAAAGATGGTCAATGCTCAAAAAAATACCCCAGAGCACTGAAAGAACTAACTATGGCTGGGGAAAATGGGTATCCGCAATACCGGCGAAGATCACCGTCACAAGGTGGTTTCACAGCTACTGTCAGATTCCGTGGACAAGAAATAATTCTAAATAATAGTTGGGTGGTACCGTATTCTCCAGTTTTGTCAAACGCTTTTCAAGCACACATTAATGTTGAAATTTGTAATAGCGTCGAATCTATAAAATATATATGTAAATATGTTAATAAAGGTAGTGATCAAGCCATGATAGCACTAAGAAATAACAACCAATTTGATGAAGTGACAAGGTATCAATCTGGCCGATACATAAGCTCTTCGGAGGCAGTTTGGCGCATTTTGAGTTTCCCTATTCATGAAAGGTATCCGCCAGTCATCCATCTTGACGTGCACCTGGAAGGCGGGCAGCGAGTTTACTTTCAGCCAGAAAATGTGGCAGAAAGAATGAACAACCCAAGACAAACCACCTTGCTCGCATTCTTTCGCCTTTGCGAAAGAGACAATTTCGCTAAGTCTCTGTTGTACAATGAAGTGCCACATTATTATACTTATAACAAGCAGCAAGGTGTTTTTAATCGCAGGAGACGTGGAACTGCTGTAGAAGGCGAGTCCGGCATTTTTAAAGAACACGTGATTGGAAGAGTATACACGGTGCACCCAAATAATGCAGAGTGTTATTATTTACGCCTTCTTCTTCACACAGTGCGAGGACCTACTTCTTTTGCTGAGCTCCGCAAAGTGGACGATATAGAATATCCCACATTTCAAGCTGCTTGCCGCGCACGGCATTTATTAGATGGCGATCAGCATTGGGATGATGCTTTAGCCGAAGCATGCGTCAGTGATAGTCCACATCGTTTGCGCCATTTATTTGCCATTTTGTTGACATTTTGTGGCCTATCGGACGCTGGGCAGTTGTGGCAAAAATATAAAGACGCGTTTGCCGAAGATTTTTTGAGACAGCAAAATATAAATAGTGAAACTTCTGACCAAGTACGTGAAAGCTGCCATAATAGGGCTTTGCTGGCTATACAAGATATAGTTACAAGTATAGGAGGGAACCCCCTCAGTCAATACGGCTTGCCGACACCGACAGTTGGTGGGGAACGAATTAATAGGGAGTATACATCTGAAATAAATTACAACCCCGAAGAGTTAGCAGAAATATTGCGAAATGGCTGTTCAAATTTGACGACAGAACAACGTCAAATCTTTGATAGAGTATGCTGTAGTGTAGAACATTCATTAGGAGAAATGCTGTTTTTAGATGCACCTGGTGGAACAGGTAAAACTTTCCTCACTAAAGTTATCTTGGCTCAAATAAGGAGCCAAAACAAAATTGCCCTTGCCGTCGCTTCCTCAGGAATAGCTGCCACTTTATTACCAGGAGGAAAAACTGCACATACAACATTTAAAATACCAATCGACTTGGACCGCACAGAAAACCCTGTTTGCAACGTGTCTCGCAATAGTGATAAAGCAAGGGTTTTACGCGATTGCGCCCTTATCGTTTGGGACGAGTGTACGATGGCAAATCGTAAAGCTGTGGAAGCTGTAGATAGAACGTTGCGAGATATAAGACAAAATGACCGACCGATGGGAGGCTTAACGGTGCTATTCTGTGGAGACTTCAGGCAGACACTCCCTATAATACCCAGAGGAACGAGGGCCGATGAAATAGGTGCCTGTTTAAAGAGCTCTATTTTATGGCGTAGTGTCATATTAACTAATTTGAGCTTTAATATGCGAGCATATTTGGGAGGTGACGCAAACGCGCAGGTTTTCTCAAATTTACTACTTCAAATTGGTAACGGCACATACCCGACTCAAGAAGGAGGTAAAGTAACTTTAGTCGAAAGCCTGTGTTCTTCTGTTGCCTCACAGCAGGAACTCATTTCCTCTGTATACGGAGATCCATCAGAGATCTCGAACCATGACGCTGCTTGGCTATGCCAACGAGCTATTTTGGCACCTCGCAACGACCAAGCAGCAGCAATTAATTCTCAAATATTGGTACATGTTTCTGGAGAAAGTAGGGAATATTTATCTATTAACACGGTTTTAGAAGAAGGAGATGCCACCCACTATCCAGTAGAGTTTTTAGACTCTCTAAATACACCAGGTCTTCCAGCACACAAAATTTATTTAAAAGTCGGAGTACCAATCATTCTACTCAGAAATTTAAGCCCACCAAAACTATGCAATGGAACTCGGTTGAGAGTAACAAATCTCCAACGAAATGTCATCGAAGCCGAAATCTTAACAGGTTGCGGCTCCGGTGATGTTGTTTTCATTCCCAGGATACCCATTATCCCCAATAATTTTCCGTTTACTTTCAAACGTGTGCAATTTCCTGTAAGCCTCTGTTACGCTATGACTATTAATAAAGCCCAAGGCCAGACGTTATCCGTTGCGGGTGTAGACCTTACTTTTGATTGTTTTTCACACGGCCAACTCTATGTTTCTCTATCACGTGTTAGCAACCCAAACAACCTTTTTGTATATGCTCCGGGTAATTCCACCGCTAACATAGTATATAGAGAAGCATTAACGTAATCAACTATACCAAAGTCAGGACTCTTATCTAAATCATCAAAAAGGTGATATACTCTTATCTAAACGACGTTGTTTTGTTCTCGACAACCACGCGAACGAAGTCGCGGGCACAGCTAGTTAACTATAAATTTCTCCTTTCTACATTTATATTATTATGTAAAATGGATACTAGAATAAACTTTACTTCTTAAGATACTAAAATTGTACACTTTTTTTTGTATAACTTTTTTATAAACGTAATTACAACTGCAAAAATGCAATTTATAATATACGATAGAACGCAATTTTGTGATAGGGAACTTAAGTGACTATGTGTCCTAATTTGTGTGTATGAATTAAATTTAATATAGCGAAACAATATCAAAGCAAGGACATGAAAGGGATACCTAACGATACTAAAAACCGGTTTGAGGTACTCGACATTACTTATTCTCCTCAAATGCTACTTGTACGTTACGTGAATCGTTAGAAATAATTTTCTTTTTCCTTCGAGCTTTTTTACTTGGAAATAATGTTTCTAGTCAAGTAGGTATCAAAACTGGGTCAATTCTATGTCAAACATTGCTATGTTGTTGAAAAAATCGTGATAATGGTTATTAGTTTATTTATGTTTGCGATGTAGGTATCTACCTAATTTCTGTTCAAATCAAAGTGAGGGATGACCCAAAAGTTTTCTAAAAAGTATATGGGGACTGCATATTTGTGGTTACTGAATTTTTCAGTAACAATTTTTACTGAAAAATTCAGTAACTGCACATATGCACACAAAATATCTACCTACCGAAAAAATCATTAAAAACATCATTTGTTTGTTTTTAATATAGTTATCGGTCCTAAAAGTTAATCGAATTTTATTCGGAGGTCGCTATTCAGGCAATAGATTACTACATATTATAAAACAAAGCAACCCGTCTGTCTGTCTTTCTTTTCCCAATAAACTGAAAAACTTCTAAACGGATTTTCATGCGGTTGTCACCAGTAGACAGAGTGATTCATGAGGCAGGTATAATATTAACAATATATTAAATAATATATTAAAACTCAATGTTTTTAAAATTCTTGGATTTTATAAATCTTCTCATAGGTCGCAATGCAATTTCATACATCGCTGGATCATGTGATATGTTTTCAATCAATTCGAAATTCCAATTAAAATAAAATCTTCCGTTAATCCCGGGAAAGCTTGCAAATACTTAATCAGTTTTAAATCACATTCACAGCCCACACAGATATTTCATAAATGAGTTTTCTCCCTTTCTCGAAGTTAATGTCAAAAGTTTGTACAAATATAGTTAATGCTATGGTGAAAAGGTTAGGGTCAGTTAATATAATTGCAGGGGTGATAGAAAGTCTTTTGTATCGTTAGGTGCTCGAGGAAGCCCGAGAGTCAACCGCGCGTAGTATTCCACGATCGCCTCAATGAGATCTCAGCAATACCCTGACGGGGCACGTCAGGGCCTATGCCTGCTTGGGGTCGTGAATCAATTCGAAATAAAGTTAACGTGGCCCTTGGCACTCAGGCAACTGAAGTAACAGGGGTGGGTTTTAGTCAGTAAAATTCTGACACGCCCTCCCGCTCCCCCCCAGAGCGGGAGAAGTCATTGAATGATTTCCCAAACCCAACAACAACAAAAAAATGTTGCTCGAGGAAACTTTTAGTGCACTTAAAACGAAGGAATTAGGAGCAGTGGTGGCCCAATGGCCCCGACTTACGACCTGTACGTCGTGGGTTTAAATCCAGGCAGATGCTTTATTTAGTCTAATGTATTTTATCACCACTGCTCTCGAAACGGTGAAGGAAAACATTGTGAGGAAACCGGCTTGCCTTATAACCAAAATTTAGAAGACATGTGACATCCACCAACCCGCTCTGGGCCCGCGTGGTAGATTACGGCTAAATCCCTCTTCTAGAGAGGAAGCCTAAGTCCCAGCAGTGGGAACGTTCTAGGGTTGATTATGATTTGCTACGCTATCAATCTGCAATCTGCCTAGCCTTTTCCCAACTACCTGGGGATCAGCTTCCAGTCTAACCGGATACAACTGAATACCAATATTTTACATACCAATAATTTTGCATGCCGTAAGGCAAAATGTATCGAGACTATCCTTAAAATTACCATCTTATCTGTTTACCTACGTTATTGGCAAATAAATGATTTATGATTTTTTATGATTTGCATGGAGGGACTACCTATCTGACCTCCACAACCCAGTTACCGGGTA
The DNA here is from genome assembly GCA_951329385.1 of Polia nebulosa. Taxonomy (NCBI): domain Eukaryota; kingdom Metazoa; phylum Arthropoda; class Insecta; order Lepidoptera; family Noctuidae; genus Polia; species Polia nebulosa. The sequence goes on along the minus strand of OX589610.1, from coordinate 14,613,166 downwards.
ATACGATACCCCTTGGTAAGACTGGTTGTCAGACTTTCGGACTCCTGACGACCCGTAACGACTGTCAAAAATCCACGATTGACAGCTGGGACCAAACGGCTTAACTTGCTTTCCCAGGCACGGAGGAGTCTCGGTATGTAAAGATGGTCACCCATCCATGGATCAACCGGTGTGGCTGTTATTACTTTAGCACTAGCTGTGCTACGCTATGCTTAGTACTTTACATGCGGTGTAGAAAAACGGAAATACCCAAATACAGATATATTTTATTCCGAATTTCGATGATCCGATTTTCAAAAGTCCGAATTTCATAATACCTAAGAATTATAATGTCTATTATTAAAAATCAAGTCGTAAATGCGATTTTTTAGTTTTTCGATTTTATTACGTTCGAAGAATCAAATGCTCGAAGGGTTCTCGGTCCAAAAACGACATTCCGATTTTCAATACTTCGAATAAACTGAAAGTCAACATGTTGTGCTACAAAATTTAGTGACAGAAACGAATCGCTGCAAAACCGACTTCACGCAGTCTTGTCTGCCCTACCTTAGAGTGTAATTGAAGCCCGCGTAGGCGCGGAGGGGTAGGGCGGCCCGCGAGCTGAGGAGCAGGTGGTTTGAAGGCCCGTCGCCGCGGTTGAGGCTGGCTGGCGAAGCCGGCCAGTAAGCTGAAGCTGCGGTGGTGAGCGTTAAAACCATCTGCGACGATAAGCTCGCATGGGGCTGCTCAAACCCCGCAGCCTGGAGCCGTGACAGAAACAATGCTTGCTGCATATTTCATGCCTGCTTGCTTGCTGCTTGCCTGCTTGCAAGCGGCATGCTTGCTTGCATGTTGCATGCCTGCTTGCATGTTGCATGCCTGCTTGCATGTTGCTTGCTTGCTTGCGTGCTGCAAACTCCCTGTATTATTGATGCATCACTTCGGTTAGGTTAGATTAGAACTGTGACTATTAAAGTCCTCATACTAAATATACTTCTCTCTGATGCAGCAATTATGTGTTTATATGTCTTGCTATTCACTTTTACAAGGCGTTTTTATTTCGGAATTATAGGTATCAATCGGTATTTTAATAATTGGAATTCGTATTTTTTATGTTTCAAATTATCATTAAGTCGGACTTTTTGTTTTTCGATCTATTGAAACTCGGTATTTTGAGAATAGTAAATAGAAACGTTAGGAATATTAAAATTAAAGAATTATAAAAATAGGAGTAATGATAAGTTGGAGTTGTTGTATTCGGAATTTTAATCCATTCGGAATTCTGAAAATCGGTATGTTGAAATTCGTATTTGTGACTGACGGAATAAAGTTTTTCGAATTTATGTAGTGCACCCTAGAAAAACATTGTGAGGAAACCTGGACTTACAATAACAGACTATACTTCTAAAATCGCCAACACGGGTTCGCAAGTGTGGTGAACAAAACTCAAGTGTTTTCTTTATGAGTGTGCAGAAATACCGCAAGCTTAAAAGAAAATCCAAATTAATTCCCCACAGTCGTTCTCAACGCACCACTTAGTGTCGTTGGGCCGCGAGGTGTTTAGTCGATGATGAGGTCTGGATTCCGGTCTTCTCACGATTCCACAGGCACTAGTCACTCAGCTTTTACCCGGAGCACTAATAGTCCTCGATTCTCGAAAGGGAATCGTTAATTTTCACATAACAGGGGCGAAAGCGTTTATCGACCGCTCGATCACCACATTTCCGTAGTTACAGTGAAAAATCACACTCCAGGAAAGGCGGCGCTGTCGTCGCCAGCCATGAGATTTGCTAAGAAAAATGTCAGTTTGAAACGAAAACTTGGATAGATTCGAATATTCTTCACCCACAATAAATCTATAGATAATTGATGAAATTATGTTGAGGTAAGTTGAATTACAGTCTAAAAACAATCCCCAGAAATTATTAGGAGTGATTTCTTTAAGATTTCACTTAATAACACTACTTAAACATAATTAATCGTAAAAATAAAGAATGGAACGGAACAATGAGTAGAAGTAGTATGCCTTTGCCCTTCAATGGGATATTTTATTGCTTAGGAAACTCAGAAGGAATTATTTTATACATGGTGTAACGGTAACGTGTAGTCATATTTTATATAGTTAATGATTCTGCCTATGGAAATTCACAAGAATATTCAGGCAAGTCATAATCATTTAAAAAAAAATTAACCTCTTATACTAATTTTGATCAAATGATGATAACTTAGTACGGAAAGTTCTAGTATAGTAGGAGCCTGATAAATGTGGAATAAAGTACATTGACCTTTCCCTAATAACTCTTCATAGGTACCTGAACAATTAAATATGAATCGTTTTGTCCTTATTAGACAAGATGGTGTGGTGTTGTGCTAAGGAGCACGAGAGATGTTGATTCGGGATAGCTTTGTGTCATTATTTCCGTTTTTCAAATAAAAATTCAATAACATGATGAGTCAATGACCAATATTCCACGTTTGTCTGGCGCCTACAACAGTATCTCCACCCATTTCCGTTACACTCTGTATAACATCCACATCAGCTATCATCTTATCTGATATAGACACCGTAGCACATTTGCTACGGCGTAGCTGCTACTCCTCTACGCCGCATTCGCTACGCATTCGTAGCATATCAATAGTCATGCCACTTTGATTAACTGTTTTGTTGCGAGTTTATGCACCATCATTGTTTTAGTAGGGCGATGTACTGTCATAATATAGTCTTACCTAAAGTCTGAGCATACCCTTAAACAATACTTTTGAAGCAGTCTGATGCAGTTGGTGGCATTTATTTTAGTTCAATCACAGATGTAACGTCACCAGCCGCTGCTACTGCTTGAAAAGTGACTTGTTTGGAACTTTATTGTCGTTTTTTGCGGTCGTGTTTTTTGACACATCAAGACAATTTTGTTTAGTTCCTACATTTTAGTGAGTTACATTTTAGAATTCTCTCTTTGAGGCCTTTATTTTGAAACCCCACATGACTATTTCACAAAAACATACGACGTCAGTTACACTTACTTAGCGACGACCGCCATCTTGTTTATTTTTCAAAGTTTATATAACATAAGTCACTTCGGCGGTCAAAATAAATCTGAAGATACCACTTTTGTTGAAATCCATCCAGCCGTTCAGGCTACAGGGCAAGCCAAAAAAATATACATACACACACTTTAAACATACATACAAACTCTCGAAAAACATTACCCTCCCTCAGAGGCAGTCGGGTAAATAATTAGGAGATAGATATAATTCTGAAATCAACCTTATTCTTTTCTTCAACTGAAAGAGTTCAAGGTGTTTCCATTGTTGTGTTAACAATAGAAAACATTAATACAAAGCAATGGTTGCACAAAGGGTTGGTGTCGGCTATTTTTGGGTTCAATTTAAAGTTCATGCTGAGTCACCGTGTCGGTAATCGTGATTCGATCGTTACAAATTGACACGTGTCCGGTATTGTGCCTATCATCATAAATAATGGGTTTTATTTTGTATGCAATATTTTTAAAGTCTTCATTTTTTATTTGATCAGTGATCACGCAAGTAAACTCCGATCAGAGTCCTCTCCATTGCCCTCTGGGTGACATAAAACCTTCTTCTTCTTTACCGGAACAGCGTTGGTTTCCCACAAGGTAGACCGATGACCTGTAGGTGTATTCGCTTACTAAGTTGACATCAATTTGATAGGCACTATGCAGTACATTGCTCGGTGAACATCAATTATAATAGGCACTACGGTTTTCTTATACGTCAAAGCAACAACGTACGGCAAAGTGCCTATCAAATTGATGTCAACTGAGTTAGCGATTGGGCGTTGGTGAGGGTCGTGAGTAGCCTATGGATGTGAGACGCACAGGACCGGTCGTTGTGGGATACTTGGGGGAGGCATATGTCCAGCAGTGGATGTCTTTTGGCTGAAATGATAATGACGATGAATTTTAAAGTCGCAATGATATTACTGGTTCGAAAGAAGCAGAAAGAATAATCATTTAATTGACAACTTACCATCACGTTAGTCGTCAATTAAATGATCAATTATGAAATGATGAAAAGATCACTGTCAGCTCCCAGGGATGTACCCTAATAGGCATTGTACTGAGGGGGCTGGAGTGGCCTTTTAAGTGGTAACGGGGGAAGGGGTCCCTTTCATATGCTGGTGATGATCACTGGAGTGGTTTTAGTGCGGTAAAATTCCCGCACTCCTTGGTCTTTTCCCCAGAAGCCCGGGCGCCTTTTAAAGGTACCCGGGCAATACCAAAAAAAAAGCAACAAGCTCACTGCCAGCCGGTTTCGTCCCACTATTGGACAAAGGCCTCCCCTTTTATTTAGTGACTTCTGGGTGGAACGAGAGGGCGTGTCAGACTCTTACTGATTAAAACCCCCCCTTTTTCCTTCAGTTACCTGAGCCAAGGGCCGCAGTTACTTTCTTTCGAATTTATTCCCAGGTAGGCTATTGGCCTGCATCAGGCAGAGGATGAGGACGCCGAGCCACAATTGTGGCGTACCCAGGCAAAGTCCTCCCTTATGACTTCTAGCTGTTTCGATCCTTGAAATATGAACGTAGTCCATGCTCTTTAATATGAATGCACAATTATTCTATTAACACATGTCATCCTTTCTAATTTTTTTTTTCTCTTAAATACCAATCCGTCGTTTTAAGCACGCCCTGCTTTTTATCAACATCAGCTTTCTAATGTCCCCACTACTGAGGCACAGGCTTCCTCTCTGTGAGAGGGTGTGGACCGTAATTCACTACGCGAGCCCAATGCGGATTGGTGTCACATATCTTCGAATTTTTCGTTCTAAGACATGCCGGTTTCCTCACGATATTATCCTTCACCGCTTTTGAGGGCAGTGGTGATGAAATAATTTACACAAAGTAAAGCGCCTGCCTGGGTTTGAACTCACGACCTACAACTTGTAAGTCGCGACCGTCACCACTGGGCCACCACTGCTCATGCTTTTTATATTAAATTTTCTTTAGTCCTAGCTTATCTAATCTGTAATCTAACACTAGTGTTCATTAGTAACACTAGCAACCATACACCTTCCAAAGATACGAACGACACCAACGACGACGACAGGTAACGATAGGTATCACTACTTCACTAGGCATTAGTTAATTAGTTTAGTTTTATTTTAGTTTAGCTTGGATACTGGGCTTTTGAAAATTAATGTGCGTTTTGTAATCTGTGCAAAATAAATAATTTTTCTTTCTTTCTTTTTAGATAGAACAGACCGTATGTGACTTTTTATTGCAAATTTCTTTAAAATTATGTTGTGGTGGCCAGAGGTTGCATCAACCAATTCTCGATGCAGCTTATGGATTAAAATGCTTCGTTTTACTAAAGAGATTAAATTTATCAAATTCCAGTGCAGTATTGACATCGCTAGTTTCATTTCTATGTTAAAAGTTACTTTGTTGCTATGTTTTCACAGTAAAAAGCCTCAGTAACAGCGTTAAAAACATCAGCCTTTTCCAGTTAAAACCGTTGATTGATAAAAAAAATGCGTAGTTTTAGGAACACTTTTTGGAGCAAAAAGAAACATGGCTGACTAAACCCAGTAGTTTTTGCCATTCTATTTTTTGTAGCTATATGGTCTCATCAACCATACATTTACTTTGCGAACACAGCGAACTACTTGGATGTCGTGCGTCACAAATATTATGCTATAATTAGAACGTATTAACCCTTATAGTCTCGATGACAACCCGGGTTGTCATCGGGCTTCTTCGACAACCCGGGTTTGTCCGCGGATCTTAAGAGGTAGGAGGCTGGTTTTTTTTTGTTTTCAAACTCAGTTGAGTTTCGGATCCTAAGAGGTTAAATTTTTTTCCAAGCAAACGTTAACCTTGGGTTGTCGAAGAAGCTCGGTGACAGCCCGGGTTGTCATCGGGACTATAAAGGTTAAGTAAGGCGCATTAAGTCAGGCAATAACTGTGTAAATAAGTACTTGCGAAGAGGAAGAATCGCTACGACTTTAACTTGTAAACCATTTATTCGTTAATAAAACTAAACTCAACTTGTGGTTCTTTCTGTGTACACCATAACTCAACTAACATTAAATAAGGCATCGGCTCCTACAGTAGCTGTAAATAATTAATAAAACTGTATCCAAAATATAAAATGTTAGGATCGTACGTTGCAAAACATAAATTCTATTCGCTGTTATTGTATACATATACACATGTCGCTGGGGATTAATTTCAAGCGAATATATTTACAGTCTGAATTTCACTTTGAATAAACCATTTGTTTTAGGAATAAATATTTTGCTTTTATAGTTTTTATGGCTTTTTAAACTGGTTGCAGTGGATATTGCAAATTGTTTGTAGAACAGATGGTTGATGGGGCCGCAAAGTTCTGGAGTGGCGACCGTGTACCGGAAGATATAACGTTTGAAAGCCTGTAGCAAGGTGGACTGATCGACCTGGTGAGGGTCGCGAGATCCGCTGGATATGAGAAGCATAGGACCAGTCGATGTGGAGACGCTTGGGGGAGGCCCATGTCCACTTGTCCAGCCGAGGACATCTTTCGTTGAAAATAATGATTATGATAGTGCACTATAACAAGGCAGTGTTAAAGCCTTGTTTATTTTTTGACCTCTATTCCAGAACTACGTTCTTTCTTACCTTTTTAATTTAAAATTCAAGATTTACTTGTTTTCTCTGTCAAGTCTCTGTTTTTATATTAAAAATGAGTTCAGATTGAGCAGCGGAGCTAGACTAAGCTCCTATTCATCATTGTCATTTTCCTTATATTCAATAAATGACAGTTACCATTTTATAAGTGTTACTAGAACAGTGAAGTGTAGTTTTTATAATCAGGCAGTTTCTAGCAATAATACAATTTATACCTTTACCTAGTCACAGTGTATGGTGTACGTTCGATTAATAAGGGCTCCATATAATCAAGCCTACTGTTTATAATAAAATATACGTCTGGACTCATCGTGTTTATCTTCATCTAACTCTCATCTACGGTCCTCTTACTCTACGCCCTCCTCTGCGGGTCACTCCTACGACCTCCTCTACGTGTCACCACCAATACTCCGGCCCGCAACGTGACAGCACTATTCATGGTTATTGGCTCAAGTTGAGTCAATATTAATCGGAAAACTCAAACAAATACTTGAGCAAAGTCGTTTATCCTTTCAGGTGTTATTATAATCATCACTAGCTTCTGCCGCGCAGAATTAGTACTTCCCCATTATAAAATAGAAGTCACACCACACACACACACACATTACACTACACTACACTACACACACACACATACACACACACACACACACACACATGCTACACTACATTATAAATCTATCTCTGTGCCAAATTTATTCCAGATCCGTTCAGCCGTTCTGGCGTGATTGAGTAACAAACATCCATCCATCCAAACTTTCGCATTTATAATATAAGTAGAATAGGATATAGTAGGAAGTCGGGTAGGATTAGTAGGAAGTCGGATAGGATTAGTACGAAGTCGGATAGGATTAGTAAAAGTCGTATAGGATTAGTAGGAAGTAGGATAGGATTATCAGCCTGTACAGCACTACAGTAAGCCCTAACTAGAGGTACCTATCAATTAATTTTTACATACATAATATCACGCCTTTTCCCATGGGGATAATCAAACACTACAAAATCCCACCTGCCACAATCTTTACATATACATTATGCTTTTTTCACGTTCATACGGTTTTATTCAACGATTAGTATTATCTATTTTGCGATAAAACCTTAAATGCCAAGGTCGCTTGGTGTTTTTTAGCTATCTGTCAAAGCTCTTTAACGACGCCACACAAGTCGTGGAAGCCGTCACTTATCTAGGGGATTAAGTTCGCTTAGATGCTAGATATAACGTTAAATGGTAGAGGAAAAAATTTAGGCCAAAATACGCCTTGGAGACGTTTTTTTTAATCTACTTGTAAAGCTAAGCTTTGGTGTAACGTCAATGCTTCGTTAATTAAAACAAATCAATGTACACATCATTCAATTTTTTTTTTTTAAGTGATAACTTCTTTAGGCGCGTTAGGCATTTTTGAGATGGGTAAAATCAATTGAACTCGTGAAACTGTTACCGTTAGGTACCGACAGAAGTCGTAGTAGATATCATGACCGCTTGTAAAGCGTAGTACCGTGCACCGGTGCTACGCTTTCGTAGCAATGACACCACCGTAGCACTAGTTTCGCGTCGTACCACTCATATCGCGTAGCGATCCACTATGGATCCGGTGCTACGACGCGTAGCGGTGTCAATGAGGCGCGTTGGGCATTTGTTCAAGTTTTCACTTCTCACGGCACTCCCGGAGTGCAACTGTTTTTTTTTTCTAGTTTATGAATTTACTACTAAAGTAGGTATCCAATGGTTCGGTGGTGGTGGTTTTAGAGAAATCCTGAATCACTCTATCTATTAGTAAAAACCGCATGAAAATCCATTCAGCAGTTTTTGAGTTTATCGTCAACAGTCAGACAGACTAGATATTTTGTTTTATAATATATGTAGTGAAGTTACCAGCAATCTGTATAATCCGGCATTCTATAGAACGCCAAAAACGTTCAGACAATATGTATATGAAATATTATTGTATACTTCGTAACGTAAGTAAGAAAAACCGACGGTGCCCGGGTACGCGGGGCTCCTTTTTCTGTCTGCAGGGATTGAAGGAACCTAACACCCCCGTCATCCCGTTCGAACCAAACCTGTCCGCGTCGGGGCGCCATAAGTTCCCGAGCTTGATTTACTCGCTCTTGGACTTATTAGTCCAGGAGTTGTCGGGGTCGAGTATACACCCACAATACTTACATTTAAAAAAGAGATCTTATTTTTCCTTTATTTAATACTTTGTCTGATACCCTCTAGGCCTTCTATACACAACGTCTATTCTGGTTCAACGAAAACAACCTTAAACTTTATCAAAATTAATCTGTTTTTATAAAAGTAAATAATTATTACACACAAACAGAAAATCTGCAGCAACTATTCAAAGTTCTGAGTTAATTAGTCGTTTAATAAAACAGTGATTAAAATGTTTAATCCCTCATGATTCTTGTTTGTAACTTTTGTTTAAGCAAAACTAGTTGCAAGAAATGTTTCAAGCAATTAATTATTTACTGCAGACGCTTGATATTTATTCGGTCGGCCGCTCCTGTGTTTAACCATTTTGCTTATTTATTTATTTATGGTCACACACAAAGTATTAATTTTATTATTAAAATCAAGTATCTTGACTAGGCTCGCGAAGTTATTGACATGTGTGATGTTAACTCCGCGATCATTGTACAGGTAGTCGTGTCAGCCAATCGAGGCTCGAGCAACACCTCAGGAGCCTCTCTTTAGGTGGGTGGATCAAAGGCTTGATTCAGTAAGCGGTCCTGTCCTTGTATTGTGAGGAGGTCCCTCTCTTTGGAGCCGTAACCGCCGATAGCTTGAACTCTGTTCCCAATGCCGGTTTCCTATTATTTTTATAGTTGTAAATGTTTTTGCTGTTTTTTTTATAAAAAAATATTAAAGAAGTGAATTGTGTGTAAAATAATTTAATAAACGACATTATTGTATGTAACAGTACAGAGGCAGACCGTATACGAGGTGGGAAGGTGACAAAAGAGATATAGCTGGCCCACACTGGATGCAAAAGGCCCAGGACAGAACCTCTCCGCAGGTGAAGGCCCCCTTCAAAGAATTCTTTGAAGGGGGCCTTCACCTGCGGAGAGGTTCTTGCAGATTAGCATAATATAATATGTAGAATATCATCAGGAGGAGCTCGTGACTAAAAGAGGAGCTCGTGGCTAAATTAATACAGCCGCAAGGGTCGATTCATCAGGTTAAGCTACGCTTGCCGGGGTTGGTCCATGGATGGGTGACCGTCTTTACATACCGAGACTCCTCCGTGCCTTGGCAAGCATGTTAAGCCGTTGTTCCCGGCTGTCAATCGTGGATCTTTGACAGTCGTTACGGGTCGTCAGAAGCCCGAAAGTCTGACAACCAGTCTTACCAAGGGGTATCGTATTACCCAGTAACTGGTTTGTGGAGGTCAGATTGTAACACCTAAAAATAGAATAAATTTAGAGTCGTGGAATGAAGCGTTATTTTGCGAGTTGACAGATGACAGATTGACGTATGACGTCTTTCTTTTTTTCAAGTTGATCTGCAACGAGTCTGTCTAAGAAACTTTATTTATTGGAAAGAACTAAGAAGATATTTAAATGATGTCTCGAAAGGTAGCTGGAACCAGAGTTAAGTTCAAATGCATTAAGCATTCGGATGTAGGACGCTGTAAGTAGTCTTTTTGGTTTTTTTTCTGTGCTGATGCTAACTCTTAAGCGCGTGGCATTCAGGAGTCTCATCAAATCTTTCTATTTGTTGGCAGGGTTCCTACATTAGATTTACTTTAAGGATAAAAATATAAAAATGGTCGAATCATAGTCACGTCATATTTAGGAAGAATTAAGCAGTTTTGACAATAGCGAAGGGATCTGAACATAAGCACCCACGTGTCCAGAAATGCCCAAGATTAGATGACCACGGCGTAGATGCCGTTTGAGGATCTCTGAACTGGACCTATAATCTTCAAAAGATGGGTAAAAGTGTTTCAACATGAATTGTAGGTTAAACATACAATTTTCTGTGAACGGAGTGCTCTCTTGTGTGATGCAGTGTTATAAATAAACGTGATACTTATATGTGAAGACCAAATCTAAGGACTCTTATTTACTGCATACATACCTCATGCACAAAACCCGAAGATAGGTAACAGGGTCTCAGGCCATAAGTATCTCTGACGCTAGCCGGTGGAAGAAATATTTCCTTTACAATGGCGCCCAACGTGGGGCATGAGGTTTGTTTGTAGTAATATGATTAAGATTGATTAATAATCTTTAGTTAATTCTTTTAGGTCAAGTATTTTGACACAATTCTGGTTAAAAGGCACATTGTTGAAAATTTATATTATAGTTTCCAATTTTAAGCCTTTGTTTATTAGTTAAAACTTAAATAGTGTTTAACTTACTTTGTAAACATATTAAATATTAACTAAATTGCTGTGACAATCTTTTTCACTGATTTTATAAGCACATGGCAAAATTTTAGGTTGCCTGTCTTATGCTTTATGTTATAAACTTAAATAGTATTTGACTTAATTTGTAAACATGTTAAATGTTAATTAAATTGCTGTGACAATTATTTCACTGATTTGATAAGCACATGGCAAAATTTTAGGTTGCCTGTCTTATGCCTTATTAATTAAGGGTTAAACTTAAAATAGTGATTAACTTAATTATTGGAGTTGTTCAATACCGAATATTATTGTGAAGGTACTTAATTTGAGGTTATCAGCACATGGTCTGTTGATCCTCATCCCTTGATATGTATTCTTTAATTTTTATGATTGTAACAACTCATTTATATTAGATGCACCTATGAGTGTCTAATATTAGCTTCTTATGTTCACTTAGTGAAACTTAAACTATAATTTGTATTGATCACTATTGTTTCAACTTATGGTAATTTTTTTTTACACTTACTATTATGTAATATTAACTTGTTTATTGACTTATATAATATTAACTTGCTAATTTAACTTAAGTATATAAACTTAAGATAGATTTCTTTTGTTCAGGATGTATAAATTATGGATTGATTACCTTCTTAGGTAGGAATTTGTACATGAATTGAATTATTTTAATGTTTCAGTCAATCCAAATGTATCCTGGGATGAGATCTGCAAGCGGTATCGTGGTCTGTGTGGCAGTTTTAAGTAAGAGGACTATCTGGCACCTACGGTGGCCGATGAGGTACGCTTGTGTTCGGAACCAATTACTTACCAATTGCTGACTTATACCGTTTACTTAGATAGTTGACTGTGGATTGATAGTGAAATAGTCAAACGAATTTTAACTTGGTCTCAATATTTAATGAGAATTTCTCGGATGACTATAATACTTCACCGGAGTTTTTAAAACTTTAAAATTTACTTAATTACTTTATTAGTATAAAAACCTCTCAATTCTCTTAGTAACTAGTGATACCAACTTTTATAAATGTGGGATATTTACTCAAATTTATTTATTGATGATCCCACAGGCGCCCAACTTAATTAAATAAAACTCAATTTAACTTTTACTTATTGAATCCTTTTAATTGGATTCACTTATGGAATTATATGTTTAATTCACATATTGAATTGGTTATAGGACATCTCATGGTTTGTTCACCGAAAGATACATGATAAATGTATCTGGTATATTGAATATCCAAATTTGTTTAGATGGACAGTTGAACCCCAATTTGTTTATTTTATTAACAATTGGCTAGGATGCTCGTAAGTCTGTCCATTAAAAGATACACGATAAGTGTGTCTGGTATATAGAATACCCAAATTTGTTCAGGTGGGCAAATGGTCCTCAATTCACTCTTAGATAACTAAATTTAACTTTTATTTATTATATTTATAATTAACTTTTGGAATTGATTATAGGACATTTTAAGATTTGTTCACTAAAAGATACATGATAAATGTGTCTGGTATATTGAATATCCGAATTTGTTTAGATGGATAGTTGAACCCCAATTCGTTTATTTTATTAACAATTGGCTAGGATGCTCGTAAGTCTGTCCATTAAAAGATACACGGTAAGTGTGTCTGGTATTGCATACCCAAATTCGTTTAGATGGGCAAATAGTCCTCAATTCACTTTTAGTTTTTGGCTTGGGGTTCATGCTTGAATTGCTCCCAAGCCAATACTTATGAAATTTGATTAAACAGTTTCTGATAATCCTGTTTAATTAAATTATCCTTAATACTTTTGAATTTCAAATATATAGAATATGACTTTTGTAAATTACTCAACTACAAAGTTAAACTCAATACATTGATAAATCACAATCACTTAGATTTGTGATGTGATATTACTTTCTTTAGGAACTTGTTGTTATGGTATTACCGTTACTTGCTAGGATTGGAGATTGAGGGTAATAAAATAAAACTTAATACTTACTCATTGAATCTCAATTACTTGAATAAGAGATTAATGTTGTCAAAACTAAATATTTATTTTTTTATTAGTTTTGAAATAGTTTCTTGTGAATACTTGATACTTCTAGTATCTAGTAGTTATTTAGATTTAAAATTTATAGATACTTTGATATAACAATACTCTGTGTTAAGGAGTATTGATTATTTAATTATACTAAACTTATTAGTAACTGTATATCACAAATACTTAGATTTAAAATAAGTAATTGTGTGATAGATTAAACTTAAAACTTTATTTAAATGTGTGCATACCTACATACAGACTTTTGTTAAGGAGTATTGGGGGTTATGCATACCTTCTCATCCTGTTTCTTGATTTTTATTTGGTACTTAATACTTAATTGAAAACTTAAATTGAATTGGTACTTACTTATATAGTAGTAATTTAATCTTTGTGTCTGAGGGGAATCTTGATTCGGATTTGGTTCGAGATGCCTCAGCTTCTGCCGAGGGTTTTGGTGAGATTCTAAATGTACATGGCATTGTAGTCTTTAAAAAAAAAAAATTTTTTTTTGAGTAAAAAAAAATTTTTTTTAACCGGGGTAAGGTGTATTGTAACACCTAAAAATAGAATAAATTTAGAGTCGTGGAATGAAGCGTTATTTTGCGAGTTGACAGATGACAGATTGACGTATGACGTCTTTCTTTTTTTCAAGTTGATCTGCAACGAGTCTGTCTAAGAAACTTTATTTATTGGAAAGAACTAAGAAGATATTTAAATGATGTCTCGAAAGGTAGCTGGAACCAGAGTTAAGTTCAAATGCATTAAGCATTCGGATGTAGGACGCTGTAAGTAGTCTTTTTGGTTTTTTTTCTGTGCTGATGCTAAGTCTTAAGCGCGTGGCATTCAGGAGTCTCATCAAATCTTTCTATTTGTTGGCAGGGTTCCTACATTAGATTTACTTTAAGGATAAAAATATAAAAATGGTCAAATCATAGTCACGTCATATTTAGGAAGAATTAAGCAGTTTTGACAATAGCGAAGGGATCTGAACATAAGCACCCACGTGTCCAGAAATGCCCAAGATTAGATGACCACGGCGTAGATGCCGTTTGAGGATCTCTGAACTGGACCTATAATCTTCAAAAGATGGGTAAAAGTGTTTCAACATGAATTGTAGGTTAAACATACAATTTTCTGTGAACGGAGTGCTCTCTTGTGTGATGCAGTGTTATAAATAAACGTGATATATGTGAAGACCAAATCTAAGGACTCTTATTTACTGCATACATACCTCATGCACAAAACCCGAAGATAGGTAACAGGGTCTCAGGCCATAAGTATCTCTGACGCTAGCCGGTGGAAGAAATATTTCCTTTACAAGATAGGCAGTCGCTCCATGTAAAATACTGGTATTCAGCTGCATCCGGTTAGACTGGAAGCCGAACTTAGTTGGGAAAAGGCTAGGCAGATTGGATAATTTTTCGTTTCTTATGTTTGGAATCTTTAATTGCATATAACTTTTGTAATTGTCGATGTGCAGGTATGATACTTTTGCACGTTTTTCTAGACGTCATTATGAGTCCAATCAGCTATCGTACGTACATAAACTCGAATTAACAAGAATTAACACGTTTTTATTTAACAAGTTAACCTGAATAGATGTAATACAAATAAAATTAGCTATTCTTTTCATTGCCGTGTTAGTCTAGTTGTGTTTTGTCTAGAGTTTCTAAATGACAAAAAACTTAAAAAAGGAAATACAATAAAAATTAAAAAATAGGTACCTTTAATTTCGGAAGTCGGTGTTTGTATTTTATTCCTTCGTTATTTGACACCGACTTCCGAAATTAAATCTGTGTATTTATTTTCTTTTTTGGAAGTCGGTTGTTTTTTTTTTGTTTAAAGTTTTTTATTTTTCAATTTTTAGTTGTTATACCCTAGAACTAAAAAGCCCAAAAACATGGAACGTGGAATTTAAACAGACTCGTAATTGGAGAAAACCAAAACGTCATCTATGTATATGTATTTTTCGTTTTTGTTCAGTTTTTCAAAAAGCGCTGAAGCAATTTCGATTAAATTTATAAGGGACCACCTCGGGAGTACATTCTTTCGGATAAAAAAAGAATTTTGAAAATCGATAAACAACTGACTGAGACATTGGTGTACATATTTACATGAAAAAACATATATACACTCGAATATAGACTTCCTCCTTTTTCGAAGTCGGTTAAAACAACATAAATCTCATCTAAATTCAATCATTTACCAAGTTGCAGTCTTTTTTAAAATAAGAGTTCACAATTTTACGTGATTTTTCGTAAACTAACTTTGTTAAACATAACTAAGCTAATCAATAACTTAATGAATAAAATATGTACAGTGAGGCCGCAAAAGTCCATAAGAACGCTAAAGATTACATTGCTATCAACCGAGCGAGCACGATACTTCCGTGCGTATGTGTGCGCGTGTATGAGTATCCACATTCCACAGATAACACACAATAAGGAACTGTCGTCGCACTGAGCTTGAAAACATCATTATTATATTTCTGTGCCATTGAATACATCACAGTCACAGAGGCGACTTGTTCTTACCATTGCATTGATAAAATTCGTGCAAATATGTCATGTGCTGGTAGCCGTATGAACTAATGTTGGATTCGCAAATAACGTAGCCCGAGTTCAAATCATGGTCGGTCCGTTGCGGTTATTTCTTACTTTGAAAATTCCCAATCTATATTAATATAGTGGTTTTTTATATTTCTATGAAAAATACTATTACATTTTTTGCACTAAATAGTTGCAAATTACGAATATGATCTATTAACCACAAGAAGAATCACATTCGTAATTTGCAATTATTTAGTTGTTACATCTTTTCGATGTTGTGAGGTGGTAATAAAAAGACGTGTTTAATAAAAATGTTTATTCTTTATATTTACAAATTCGAATTGTTACCTAGACAAAAAAGTTATCTTGTAACCGTTATCTATGTTACGTGTAAGATTGTTTGTTGGAAGTATACCCACTTAGACTATTCATAATATGAATAACGTAACAATGAAAGGATATTAAAATTTTAATAAAATAAAATATAATTGTTTATATCCAGTTATTTATTGAAAAGTGATATATGATTTAGACTTTTTAAACATTTTTTTTCAATGTAACGTCACAATGAATGTATTGAGGTCATAGCTTAATTGTTCATTTTCTTGACGAAAAGAAGATTGAAACCAAACCTCAATTTCTGTTAAAAGAACTTTAGTTCTCACAAGATAATCGTCAATTAGATGAGAAAAATAAATTGAACTATTATGTTAGAACAGTGCGGGTAGAAGAATAAAAAACAAAATAGAATCATGATTATTGTCAACAAAATTGATAGCGAGTTCAGTGAACAAGTTAAAGAATAATTTAATATATGTAATGCTAATCCATAACTTCCAATCGGGTAAGAACTTACAAAAAGTCAACACTTGCGTGGGATTTGAACTTTCGTCACACTGTTTTGCGCTTCAATCTGTGTGCTCTATACCACTGGGCCATATTGACTTATGCTAAGTTGATGAAATTGTGAATTTCAATCATTTGTTGGCGAAAACTTGAAAATAGAAGGTCGTAAGTCAAACTAAGCGTCAAACTAATACGTTGTGAGAATTCTTATCGACTTTTGCTGGCGTCTGTACAAGCGGCATAAAAGATCCGGGAGGATCGGCTCGTTGTGCATCGAAAACACATCGTTGTCAATGGGAAAAGTGCCCAGACCGCTGGCAGCATTGCCACGTTGAATGGCAATGCTGATTCTTTGGCCGAAAAAAGGCCAGACTTTTGGTCATGTTGTCGGCTAATTGTTTGCTGATGTCACGGAAAACTCGATGAGCAGTCGAACCCCATGGCGCTAGTGTTTCGACCCCAAACGGCTCAAACAGATAACTCCCAATAAGGTAGTTAAATTTGCGCCGTATGAGGTTTTCTGCACCTGTAGCATCCGCCCCAGCACAGCCCGCCTTGCTAAGAAGATGAGATGGCGCAAGGGTTTCGACACATGTTGCATCCCACACCAAAGGCCTACGCATCTTCCAAGGCATTATGGTCATCCCGTCAGGCCTCTTTCCATCACATGCCAGGCCATGAGGTTCTAAAACGGCTGACACACCGGCGGTGACAGGAGCCCGACGAATGGTGACATTAATGCTGGCGTGCCATACGAACCGCGCTCCTACTGCAAGATAGGCTATGGTGTCTGAGGTGGTTGGTCGACTGCTTCACCACATTGGCAGCGATGTGGAGCTCCGCAAGGAGCACCCAGACGCAGACATGTAGCGATCCGGAAGGTGGTGTCACTCAGCATAGTACCTATGTTGGGTGACGGTAGTGCCAGTAGCCAGAGGCTCGCCTCCCATTCAACCCACAGCCAGCAGGTGGGCACGCTCAGCAGTATTGGTTGACGCATTTAAGAGATTATGCCACTGTGTTTGCAATTATAAGGTGACGTATATACCTAAGTCAGCAAATGATAAAAAAGATCGGAAAGGTCGAAAAAGCCTTTCTAAATTCAAAATGCAGACTACGAATTAGTTAATAACCAGTTATTACTATCCTCGAGATCCAAGGCTTAATGATAAGGCTAGTTACAGACTAGCCAGCATTCCTCGGAGCATTTAATTTCTATCGCCCAATAGACAGAAGGCAGCTAATTAGTGCCCGAAGACTTAATTAAAGTTAACAATTTTATTATAAGAATTGGCCGGACTAAAGATTGCCAACGAAAAAATAATACATAGTGTTATAATTTCTTTTATGAGTAGGCAGTGTAGTGCTTAATCTAACATTTTATCAGTTTTGTATCAAGTCCCAAAGGTTTTTTTATGTAATTGAATGCCCTTGTTTCAAGATCTTTGGTTCCAGTCGTTGCAACACCATTTATTCTTCCATTGTTGGCTGTAAACCGTCACTTAGACATCATCAGGTTACCATTGAGAATTTCTTAGTGAAAATAAAAACAAAATATTTAATTTCTTGACTTTAGGAGAAACGATCCCAAAACCTCAACAGTTTGACTTGCAACCATATCAGTTAGACTAGCCATCGACGCAGAATATATTTATTTCATTTTTATCGTTTATTTCATTTACTTCATTTATTTCATTTTTTCATTTATTTTATTTAGTTTCCACTTCACGTACAAGTTATGGTATGTTACATTATGTGGCGCGTTGTTGTGTTGTGTTGTGTTGGTATTATATTGCTGAAAGTGTGTGCGCAAACACTCGACCACATTCTAGACAAAAAAAAAATACAACACTAACAAGGCAATAAAAAGAAAAGCTATTTTTTTATATTACCCAGAATCGCCTAGGAAAGTGACTCGCTTGTCAGGTTTTATTTATTCCTGAACCATACTATAGTAAGATTACCTTACAAAAGCATTGTCAGACTGGCTTTAGAATTTTTCATGAAAGAATTTTTACTCGATTTTATAGTTCGAAGAATAGGATGAAAAGGCATTATCACAAGAAATTTCTTTATTTTCAAAAGAAACTTGACATTCTATTTTTTTTAAACTTAAACGCCCTCTTTTCAAGAACACGTTGTTAAACTGATATTAAACACTGCGTAAATTATACTGCATGTACTTTAAATATTCAATGGTAAATTTCGAGTGGTTTAATTTGATTTCTTTATTTACCCTGCATTTCCCTTTGTGGTCACGATTGGACGATTCCACCCTTTTCATTTATCAGGGTTGTACCCGCATAACAATAACGCAAGCCTCTGGAGTTAGTTTAATCTCCGTAATCACCACTGAGCTGGCTGGAATAATTTTATCAAAGTTTTGAAAGCTGAGTCGTTTTCTTTTTTTTTAAGTTGGTTCAGCACAATTTTTTAGCTTAATTTCAAAGTTATAAAATAAAACTGTCGTAAGGATTTTGTGTACCGAGTCTTAAAAAGAAAATATTTCTTAATGTTTTATTTTTATAACATTTTAGGGTTTTAACGACGCTATCCATCTCACACTTTAATTTCATAAATTATATGAGTTTTTCCTGTACTTAAAACTGCTTCAACGAATTTTACACATTCGTAGTGCGTACTTAGCAGGAATGTACCAGTCCTTAGCTGTACAGCTAAGGAGTAGTATTCCTGCCCGAGTCTGTGTTTCCTGATAGCTACAAGCTGGGAGTCTTTTAGTCAAGAGTGAATTACTTCTAGGCAAGTGTGCTCCATCGTCGACCACATCAACGCTTATCATCAGGTGAGATAGTGGTCAAACGTGAGCCTATCATTGATAAAAAAAGAAATATTTCCGACTATTTTTATTTTTTAAATCGGACTTAACAAAACATAAATAGGTTTAGATTCTAAACCTTTTTATATTTTATCAGTCGCTAATTAAATTTTATTCAATATCTAAACTTTACGAAACGAATAAAATTCAATTAGCAACTGACGAAAATCCAACATTTTAGTCGTTCCTCGTGATATTACGGTGGCACATGTGAATCCCAAACATTTTGGACATTTTGACAAACGTCAGCTCTGATTGAATTTCACTTTGTCTAGAGCCCAAATTCTTCATTAAACAGTCAATAACAAAATCACGTTTCTCACACTTCACATAATAAATACATTCCAGAATTTCAATTTATAATAATGAAAGCGAGCTCTGAAACGTTCTCAAATAATTCCGTTGAAAAGTAGCAAGTGAAAATCTATGTGAAACAAGTAGCGATTATATGAACTCGTTTCTGCTTGCGGTTTCATCCGCGTGAAAGGTGTTTTCAGTCAAATGTATCATTATATCAATCATCCTAGTTTCAGCCAAAACACTTCCACTGCTGGACATAGGCCTCTCCTGAGTGTAGCCACAACGACCAGTCCTGAGCGTCTCACATCTATCGGATTCCCACTTCCCTCACCTATTCATCAGTCTACCTTGTGAGAAGCCTTCCAATGCTGCGTCTCTCGGCACGCGGTCGCTCCTTCATTCGGCCCCATCGACCATCTGTTCAGTGAGCAATGTGCCCTGCCTACTGCCACTTAAGTTCGGCGATTCTTCGGGCTGTGTCGGTAACCTTGGTTAAGGTGCGCGTGGAACACACCGTCGACTCTCGAGCCTGGTGCTGATCGGACGGCGAGCTATCCATTACTCGCCGTCCGCAGGCCCGCGTCTACGGTGGCCGGAGATCGTCCTGAGACCTCCGACACCCAGGGCGTCTCCTGCGGCGGCTGCGGCTGGAGGCGTGAGGGCCACTCTTTTGAGTCTCCCTCACCCGTTCCGCGTCCTGCTTCGCGAGCATTCCTGCTTCGCAGAAGGAGGAAACTGCTTCCCATTCCCTCTCGCTCCGTACCGTGGCCTGGACCAGGGCTGGGTGCGAAAGGTCGCTGCCACCTATCTCTTATAAAAAACTATCCAACTATCTCTTTAAATAAACGAGCAAAGCTGCTGGCTAAAGCAAGCGTTAAAATAATTCCGTTGAAAAGTAACAAGTGGACCAATTTACTTGGAAATCTATATAACGATATCATTACGATTCAGTTGGACACTTCGTTCCTTCGGGGCTGTAAGCGCGAGCAGACACGCACATTTATCACGATTTCACTTTTTATCCAAGGTTTTTCGGTGACACTTTTATGGGGGCCAAAGTAAGTTGTTGGAATGTTTTTAGGGACTGTTGGAGACAGTAAACATTGTTTAAGTTGGTGTTTGGGGTTGTTGAAACAAATGTAAGTGACGTAGAAAGCCCTTTCTCTTTGCCATCAAAACCATTGTTTACTATCGTATGTAAAGCTTGCAATAGTCTGACAATACGGCAGTTATTTATTTTGAACACCCAATAAAACATCACTCAATATCAGTAAATTGACCATTGCAGCTTTTTATTCACATTTATCGAAGAGTTTTTATTTCGTCGTCATGACGACTTGGTTGTTGAATCGTTGGAATGAAAGAAGATTTCGTCAAGAGGTCCCAGGAGTCTAAGACACGATCAGAAGTAGTCAATTTGGTTGAATGGAGTGGCAGAAATGGCTTAGAGAATAAAGGTTTGGTACCCTACATTACAGTAAACAAAATCCCTGACCAGTAAAATTCAAAACCCTATTTGTCTCACATACATATAAAATACGATCTACAATCCGTATCCCTACAAATCCTGAACCAACATCACAAACAAAACAATGGTCATAGCAACAAAGAGCATAAAGTGCCAATATGTTTTTGTAATACAGAATAGATAGGAACAGAAGTCAAGCTTCATACAACGAGCTAAAACACACGCACGCATAGACAGGCTTCACGTACAGGGAGTGCGAGCGCATTCGTGACTGGCATTTTTTGAGATCGACGCCTTACGAACGCGTGTACCTATATAATAATAACGATCAGTTTATTTCGAGTAATAAAGACTCCTAACAATATAAAAAACTTTTTAACAAAAAAATTAACCGACGAAAAAGAACTAAAAAGCAAAAAATAAATAAAACTTTTAAGTCTTGAGTAATGAGCATATTTACCTACATAAAATATCAAATTTTATATAAACTAATTTTGAGTCGGCGCCAAACAACAATCTGATTATTAAATATCTAAATTTTATAAGTACTTACAAATGAAGAAGGCTGTAAGTAGGTAATTAATCATTTTATTAATTGGCGCCGACTCAAAATTAGTTTATATAAAATTTGATATTTTATGTAGGTAAATATGCTCATTACTCAAGACTTAAAAGTTTTATTTATTTTTTGCTTTTTAGTTCTTTTTCGTCGGTTAATTTTTTTGTTAAAAAGTTTTTTATTTTTTGTGGCTCGCATCATCTTGTAACACTCTGAGGCTAATTTCTAATTCTTCATCATTCCTCTTGCCACTGAGCTGATGAAATAACCATCCTTCCATGAAGTTCCCAGGATATTGACCAGTTGAGGTTACCTCCAATACTGTAAAGACGTCTTTTCTTCAAACCATATTAAGTGGTATTTGTCACTAAAACTAGTTTTTATATATAACTTCTATTGTTTAGGAAAGCTATGGTTTCCATCATCAGCTCAGTTTCATGATGTGATGGTTCCTAAATGCAAATACCTGATTAAGATATGAAAAGTAAATATTCGTGCTCAATTTTCGAGGTTCTCTCTCAATTTTTTCAGGATCCCATGATCAGATCCTGATGTCCTTGACATGGTACCACCCTTGAGGTATACTCTATCCAAGAAAATAAGAATCATCGAAATCGGTTCATAAATAACGGAGTGAGGGCCGAACATACATACAGAAACGCTAAACGTATCCACAATTTCCGAGGTTTTCTCTCAATTTTATCAGGATTCCATTGTCACATCCTGATTTTCTTATTATGGGACCATCTTTAAGGTATACCCTATCTAACAAAAAAAGAATAATCAAAATCGGTTCATAAATAACGGAGTGAAGGCCGAACATACATACAGAAACGCTAAACGTGCCCACAATTTTCAAGGTTTTCTCTCAATTTTATCAGGTTTCCACTGTCAGATCCTGACTCCCTTGAGGTATACCCTATCTAATAAAAAAAGAATAATCAAAATCGGTTCATAAATGACGGAGTGAGGGCTGAACATACACAAAAAAAAAATATATATATATATATACGGTCGAATTGAGAACCTCCTCCTTTTTTTCGTCGGTTAAAAAAAAAAAATACGAAATTAAATGTCAATCACTGAAATGAGACAGTGCGCAATAATGGAGCATGACAGTATTGAATTGTTTGGTTATTTGTCTGTTTTCACTCGTCATATTAAACTGACCTTCTGCACTTCTTTGTAGTACGACTGACTACAAACCGTTCCGGAAAACATTGATTTTCAATTTACTGTATTCGGATACGTAGGTACAAGCTCCCGAAATTTGATAAAAAGCCGCTAGAATCTTCTTGATGACGCAAATCGGGGAAAATCTGCTACTTTAGATATTAAAGATGGAGGTATTTCTTCATTATATTGTCGTTGATCGCTTTATTGGCGTAAATCTATCGGGATATGAAATACCGACCAGAAATTTCCTTGCATGCTTCTTATTTTATGTATAGAGAAAGTAGACAGTATTACTGCTATTTTTCTACTGGTGCTAATATCAGAATAACTTCCGATATTCTATTTGATTAATTACATTATTTATACTCTATCATTTTATCAGTAGCTATGCTTGCCTTTAAATATGTGATGTCCTTGTAAAAAATTGTATGGAAGGATGGATGAATGTTTGTTACTCAATCACGAAAGAGAAAGATTATAGTTTGGAATAGCACATCATCATAATCATTCTCCTGCCCTTATCCCAATTTATTTGAGGTCAGCGCAACATATGTCTTTCTTCCACACTCCTCTATTAGTTGTCATCTCTGTAGTCACCCCCTTTTTACTCATATCCTCTTTCACAAAGTCCAACCATTGTTTCTATGGCCTTCACCTAGAAGAGTAGGAGAGGAAGTCTTGTGTATGGATGTGGATGGCTATAAGAATAGCCATTCACATCCATACACAAGACTTCCTCACGACATTTTCTTCATTCCTCCGCATCACATGTCCATACCACGACAACCGATTTCCACACAAGCACATGGGCTATAATATATAGTGGGGAAAATACTGATTCTACGCGGGTAAATGATTGTCTTCAAGATTTAAAACATAAATATACACCTTAAAAATAAAATTATGACAGAATACACCTCTTAAATAATAAATGGCTCCATCAAATCATCATAATAATAACCGGCTCCATCTTTCCGAGGTGTAATCGTGCTATGATAACCGACCAACTTGATCTTCTTGGTGTTACTTTAACATCTACCCTCAATTTTGGTCCCTTCATAGAGGCAAAGTCTCAAGTGGCTGCCAAAAATTTGGGGATCCTCGCAAAGGTGAGACGATACTTCACGCCGGAACAGCTGCTCCAACTCTATCAAGCGCAAGTCCGATCGTGTATGGAGTACTGCTCTCATCTTTGGGACGGATCTGCCAGATACCAGCTTGATGCCCTTGAGTCAATTGAGAAACGAGCCAAGAGGATCATCGGCAATGATAGGCTCGTTGAGTCGAAACTCCAAAGTCTTGAACATAGACGCCGAGTTGCTAGCCTGTCGGTTTTCTATCGATTGCATTTTGGGGAGTGTGCGACGGAATTGCATGATTTGATTCCGCCAAGCCCGTTTCATCAAAGGACCACAAGACGTACGGCGAAGTGCCACCGGTTCATGGTGGACATCCCATCCATACGCACAAAGCGTTTTGAGAAAACATTCATTGCGCGTACAGCTAGGGAGTGGAATTCTCTACCGGAGTCTGTCTTTCCTGTAAGCTACAACCTGGGAGTCTTTAAGTCAAGAGTGAATAGGTTACTTCTAGGTAAGCGTGCTCCATCTTCTACCACATCATCGCTTACCATCAGGTGAGATAGTGGTCAAACGCGAGCTTATCAAACATAAAAATAAATGATTTAGAAAAGATAACGCCTCGTTTTACTTAACAACTAACAACATGATATACCTTACGCTATTTATTAATTAGACATCAGAATCATGTAGCAAATAAATAATGATGACTAAGTTGTCAAAACTTTCCAATTTCATCTGTTCAAACAATTTATAAAGTTGAGAAAGATATAAAAGCTATCACAACATGTACAAGGAACATTTCTTATATTCTTTCTCAGAATACAAATGTCTATGCTCAATTGCATAAATATAACAAATTGATGTAATTCGTTCCTTTGAGGTTTATAATACTAGGAGGGATCATTTTGTTGGATCTTGGATAATGGTTGAAATAAATGGGTGGATAGTGTACTTCCTAAATATATATTTTGTGGTTCATTTTTAGGATTCCGAATATTCGAATAAAAAACTCTTATTCATAGGATCATTCGTGCGTCTGTCTGTCTGTCAATAAATTCCCGAACCTGTTTGTTAATATCGGAGTAAACTTTTTTTTCTTTCTGATACCAAATTTTTCATACTTCTGTTAGACACAAAAAATGGCTGGCTGTAACACTAAAATTGAAATTCTGTTAGGCATGGACTTCATATTTCAGAAACGTGTACCCAACTAAACAATGGCGCAACATAAGTCACGCAATGTGCCATATGTGTGACATGACTCGTGCTTCTTTACAAAACCTCCATCTTCACAAAACACAATTATCAGTTTATTTTAACTTCATACAAAAAACTTTTCCAGGACTTCTAATATTTCTTTCAGCACAAGTATTTCAATATACCTGAACCTTGAAAAATTAAGAAACATTCGCAATTTCAGCTCAGCGTATAGAAATACCCGAAAGAAGTTTTTCAGGACTGCTGTGCTATGTCAATGTTTTTATTTTAGTTCTTCAAAGAAATTCCGATGGAGTCGATAGATACCAGAAATATCTAACCTGGAACTGCAAGCTGAGGAAACGTGGCTTTGTTTTTAATTAAACCTTGTGGACATGACTTGTTGAAATACAACTTTTTTTTCTTTTTTCTGGATCGACTTTACTAAATTGGTTGACGATAATAGATTTAATTTATCTGGGTTGTTTCTATATAAATAAACTCTTCAAATCATAGACAAACAACGCACAACCTGGACCACTGGGTCTTAAAGCATAAAATTTTGCACAAGAGTTCGATTATAATAACAACGACGAAACTATTGGAAGATTTGCATGGGTCGATTTTCGTCAGTCGATTTCAGTCACCAGCCGCATACGGCAGAATTTTAGTCGCCTAGCTGAATTGCCATTAAGGCGTATATAGCCGCCAAGTGGCGCCCTCATTGAATAAAAAATCGTAGCAAAGCGTAGAAGATAAAGATTAAAAAATCCTATGTTGCGTTTGTTGCAAAGAGCTTAAGGTATTTTTACGTCGTTGAAACAAGACTCAAAGTGTTTCGTATCCAAAGTAGTACGCAAAAGTACCAAAAACGGCCGTTTTTGACACTATTGCTTACTACTTTTAATACGAAACACTTTAAGTCCTGTTTTAACAACGTAAAAATACCTTACCTTATTTGTAACAAACGCAACATAGGATTCTTTAATCTTTATTTTCTATGTTAAGATACGAATTTTTATTCAATGATGGCGCCACTTATGGGAAGGTATGCCCTTAAGACCCCCCTATAATGAGAGATGGAAGAGATATCCCCTATAATGGGAGGATTTAAAAGTCCTCAATAGGAAATGAAAGTGATGATAACTTTGTACGTAAATTGACTTTCCGTACTAAGTTATCATCAGCTGTTCAATATTAGGATGGGACGGCTATTTTTTTTTTTTGGGATTATCTATGACCTTCTTTGTTAATTTAAATGGATAGAAGCAGTATTTACAATTATAACCACCTGATTTCCGTTACAACCTCCATAATGGTAGTTCAACATTCTTGTCGGTGGAAAATCCTTTCGGACACATGTGAAGTGAGCTTGAAATGAGCTGTCAATCCATAGCTTGCAAATGACAGTTCACTTTATTTCATTTTTTACAATTACTTTTCTATTATATAAAGGTTCGCTTTTGACCACATCACCTGTTGGTAAACTATCAGGTTAAGCTACGCTTGCCGGGGTTGGTCCATGGATGGGTGACCATCTTTACATACCGAGACTCCTCCGTGCCTCGGAAAGCACGTTAAGCCGTTGGTCCCGGCTGTCAATCGTGGATCTTTGACAGTCGTTACGGGTCGTCAGAAGCCCGAAAGTCTGACAACCAGTCTTACCAAGGGGTATCGTATTACCCAGTAATAATATCTAATTCTTATTCGTACTTCAATCAATCTGCCTAGCCTTTTCCCAACTATCTTGGGGTCGGCTTCCAGTCTAACCGGATCCAGCTGAATACCAGTATTTTACACGGAGCGACTGCCTATCTGACCTCTGCATCCGGTTAGACTGGAAGCCGACCCCAAGATAGTTTGGAAAAGGCTAAGCAGATGATGACCTGTTGGTAAGCCATGACGATGGAGCACGCTTGCCTAAAAGTAACTTATTCATTCTTAACAGAATGATAATAATATATAAAATAAGTAACTAAAACCTTGTTATTCTTTTTAAGGATGTGTACCTACCAGCACAACATAGATGAAATTATAATGTAAAAAAATTAAGCATTGGCTAGTCGAGAGGTAAAATCAAATAACTATTAAAGTCGAGACATTCAAAAAAATATTTAGATTATCTGATTTTACAAGTACATCTTTATTTCGCTAAATAGCCTACGGGTTTCGCAATCGCTTCATGCAGAATGGCACAGGTAAGAAATCAGTTAAACATTACAAATATTAATATTTAAATATTTATTTTAATTATTTTTGAACTGTTTTTTTTAAATGACTTGCTTTATTACGTTTGTTTAACGATTCTTAAAACGTGGGTAGAAGGAACAAAAGGGTTTTTGTTACATACTGTATATTTTAACAGAATAGACTGGTTGTTACAGCAAAAAAAAAATACACTAGAAATTAAAAAATAACTTTAATTTCGGCAGTCAGTGTTTGTATTTTATTTCTTCGTTATTTGACACCGACTTCCGAAATTAAAGTTATTTTTTTTAATTTTTAGTGTATTTTTTTTTGGAATGCGGTTTTTTTTTGTAATTTTTATTTTTTACTTTTTGTTGTTATACCCTAGTACTAAAAACCCTAATAACATGGAACGTGGCATTTAAACATTTTTCGTTTTTGTTCAGCTTTTCAAAAAGCGCTGAAGTAATTTCGATAAAATTTATATGGGACCACCTCGGGAGTATTTTCTATCGGATAAAAAAAGAATTTTGAAAATCGGTCCTCAATTGACATAAAATCGGTGGACATATATAAAAAAAAACACACACACATACAGTCGAACATAGAACCTCTTCCTTTTTCGAAGTCGGTTAAAAATAACAAATTGACCAATACATTCAAAGTCTAAGAATCAATTAACTTGTATCAGCAACTTGATGATACTAGAAACAGCTGTTCACCAGCCAAAACGCTCTATTCTTAACTGAATAATGACACAATGCCTGCCAACTTTTCAATGTGTTCAATAACATTATTGGCAAAGTTTCCCGGAAGCGACCCACATGGGAAAGTGTTGCTGCAAATGACTGCGGTTGTGGCGGTCATATGTGGCGTTGGTGTTGCACGGACAGATACCGCGTTTTCATGTTTAAGATAGCTGTTTAGAAATTGTTTGCGGTTAAATTTAGGTGTGGATTCTTTTGTGAAACAATAGGTTTGTTTATTATTATTAACTTTTATTTGGAAGTTTGTTTCTGAAAGTAACCGACGAGTAATTTTACTAACATTTTTTGTGAGATGAAACATTTTATGTTAAAAATAAATATTCGTTCAAAATTAGATTTGACGAAATTAGATCTGACGACACGGTTGGCGCAGTGGTTGAGCGTTCGGCTACTGAGCTGCGTGTCGCGGGTTCGATCCCCGCACGGAACAAATATTTATATGACCTACAGATAGTTGTTCCGGGTCTGGGTGTCTTGTGTATGTGAGTATACATGTTTGTGAACGCACCCACGATACAGGAGTAATTCCTAGTGTGGGGCAACGTCTAAAAAAAAAAAAAAAAAAATTCCTCCGTGCCTGTGAGTTGGAAAACACGTTAAGCAGTTAGTCCTTGCCATCATTTGTAGATCTTTGACATTTGTTAGGGGAGTCACCCAGTAAATGGGTAACACGATAAGCTTTGTTAAGGTCCGACCGGCAGTAACTTGATGGAGGATACTGGCACCATAGTTGACGGGGAAAGACCGCTGCCGATTTTTTGTGATTAAGTTAGTTGCGGGACCCAAGACAGTTTACTCGCTTCTCTGGGACTCGTCGAGCATCATTGCCTCGGCGTTTTTCTGGTAGTCGCTACTGTTGATTCTGGCTTTCAGGAGTTACAGTGGTTGTGAATAGTGTGTCAGGCTTATCCCATAAAAAACCTGCCAAGAGCGAGTCGGACTCGCGCATGAAGGGTTCCGTATCATCGTACGGTACAAGATTATACGCGTCTACTTGTTGCCATTATTAAGATCGAGCAAATAAAGCCAAAACAAAACACGTTTCTAGTAGGGGAGCCCCCTTTAATTTTTATTATTGTTGTTAAAGCAGCAACAGAAATAAACATTCTGTGTTAATTTATATATGTAAAATTTCAACTGTCTACCTATTACGGATCATGAGATACTGCCCGCTTACAGACAAGCTAGAAAAGCAGATAGATTGCTTCATAAACATAGTTAAGTACATCACTATTACTCTCATAGTTACTTTATTTTAAAAATTACTTTAAACAGCCAAAACGACGTCATATCCACGTACCTTAATGATAATTTTCTTAACACAATATTTTCATCTAACATTATTTGTCCAATTAAAGCCACGACAGAGTCTTCATCATGTCATGTACCTTCGACTTTATTACTTGCAACGGGTAAAGCTCCTTAAACACCAGGTATCCAACGCCGTACCTCACTTTATGAGACTAGTCTCTGCCACCCAGTTGATTTAAAAGGGATTGCATGGTGGTGACTTATATTATTTTTTTATTTTAAAAGGCAAGTAGATAAACATTCCTTTAGTTGGTAACATAATATTCATTGAATTCAACCTAAACCTGCATTCCTAATGTTCCTTTTTAATCTTTTTGTTGGTTTGCCAGCAAGTGAATACAGATAGAATAGAAATTAGAACAAGAACTGAGTATCTTTTATAAAGGGACCAATTTACAAATCGGTTCATAAATGACGGAGTTCTGAGGAAACAAATATTGAAAATGATTTAAAAAAATTAATTATTAACGGTTCACGGCTCTGGAGGTGCCCTCTAATTAATATTTTATATGTTTATAATATATTAATTAGAGGGCGGGAATAAAAAATAAATATTTATAATTTTACTAACATACTTATAAGTATTATTTTACTAATAATTTATAGAATGTAATGTTCTGAAAATAAAATTATTAATAATTAATAAAATACAACGTGACCCAAATAAATGATTCTGAAACGATCATACAACTCTCCGATGAACGGTTCGCCGTTAGAACGTTTCACTTTTCAGTTTTTCGCCGATTTAAATTTTCTCTTACTCACAATTCCCCGACACAACGATATACTGTAGTATTTTTATACCGATAACCAACAACTGCGCAATCCCACGAAAAAAAGAGCAGTGTGAGGGTTTCGAACGTATTTTTTACGTAATTTTAAAATCTATAGTTTCGAAGTTATTTTAGAAAATACATGTAATATGACAATTTACGCGCCCCCTCCCCCCTTTATCTCCGAAACCACTAGCCCTAAAATAAAATAAAAATACAGTATTTGTTCGGAACCCTTTGCGTGCAAGTCCGACTCGCTCCTGGCTGGTTTTTAGAGTTATTGTTTATTTTTAACATACATTATCAATAAACGCAAACAGTAAACACCACATAGAATACATGTGTACGACGAACACGATAGCCGAACAATTGTGTCGGCGAAAAACTGAAAAGTGAAACGTTCTGTCGGCAACACGTTCATCGGAGAATCGTGTGTTGGAAAATGATTTTTTTATTTTTTTTTATTTAACAATGGATGTACACACATACAAAAAAACAGACAAGAAGAAGGAAACAGAGAAATATGTACAAAGGTTATGCTTATTTCTAAAGAAATCACTTACAGCATACCTGCGAAAGGAGAGATGGAAAAAAAGAGAAGTAGACACCGTATGTAATAGTGATAGGACATTATTACAGAATCAAATAAATTAGGAGAAGAGCAAGGAAATTATGATGAACAGAGACATCGCAGACGCGTTTCCATCCCGGAGACAAGGCTGAATCATTTTCATAACATTTTGGTTTATTAAAATAATGGCAGAGATGTAACACAACTCAAATGAGCGGGGCTCGGACCCGTCACCGCTAAGCCACCATATCCCATTATGACGTTAATCGAAATTTAATCTCTTTCCATATAAAAGCCTCTTTTTGGCTTCAATCAAATTAATTGTTTTTAAATCTCTTGCAAAAATAATATTGACACACGCGTCTGAAGTTGATGATTTTCTCCTGTTTGTGTATTTTTGTAACCTTTGAAGCGCGATTATGTACAAAAATACGTTTCAGAATTGCTTTTCTGAAAAAACATACTTATTGGCAAAAATTCCTTTCCTTACCAGATTTTATGTCTGAAATTTTCCTTGTCACTGAAAATACACGATGTATGAAATAATATTATTAGAAATAAAGGTATAAATATGGAAGAAGAGGAGCTCGTGGCTAAATAATAATAGCCACACGGGTCGAAATTCGTGGTTAAGCAACGGTCCGTGGATGGGTGACCATCGCTTACATACCAAGTTTCCTCCATGCCTTAGAAAGCACGTTAAGCCGGCTGTCATTTGAACTTCTTTGACAGTCGTCACGGAGAGTCAGACGCCAGAAAGTCTGACACCAGTCTTGCCAAAGAGTATCATATTACCCAGTCACTGGGCTGTGCAGGTCAGATAGGCAGTCGCTCCATGTAAAATGTGACCCCAACATAGTCGGGAAAAGGTAAGGCAAATTGATTGATATAGGTACAAAGATATTCGTTGGACTAAAAGAAAACATGGAAAATACCTGTCTTAAATTTGTGCTCGTATTACAGGCAGTCGTATTAAGAGTACCATGCCAAACCTGTACTAAGTTGAACGATTACCGTCTAAGAAATAATATCAATACCGATTTCTTTCTCTATCTTTATTAATTACTCCTCATAAATTATTATTGTAACTAGCCCAGAGAAATCACCATGGTGGTGGAAGTTGCGGATCCCGTGACTTCCACCACCATGGAGATTTTCGACAGCTCAGAGAAATTGATCTTCCAAAGCACAACATCCTTTCTTATAATACTCGTAGCAAAGGAATAGAATAATTTAATTTTTTATTAACTATTTTTTGTGTCTATTTAGTATTTATTTTGATCAGCTATTGATAATTATTATTTTGATCAGCTGATAATAATTTAGCACGATAAATTATCAGTTTTTTTTTCCGGCACAGTTATTACTTTCTTATCAAGTTACACCCTGTAAACAAGTGTTTCTTTTCCTAATTGTGTGTTGCCATGAACACCCAAACATTCTAAACCCACATATGAACTGTCAGTTCTAATTCTAGAGTATAAAATATCATCAACAAAGTTTGAATACGTACCTTTCTTGTTCCCGAGCCTCCGATACATGTGGCCCATTCATTTCGTTCTGTCACCGGTCACTGTTAATAATCTCCACGTGTATATGGAAATGTCGTGATCATACTTTTAATACTGCTGCTGCTCATAGAAATGAACAAATTTCTTCGAGAAAATAATAGCCAATTCTGGAAAAAAAATATGGGACCTACCTTACTAAATTTGATCAGTTGATGATAAAATACGCTAAGTCATAATGGGCAGAAACTTTATCTAATATATGACCACGTATTTCTGTCATATTTGCTAGACAGGTGTTTCTTGTCCACCTTGGTAAACCAAGGTGGACAAGAAACATTTTCACAAAAAACCCAAGCATTCGAAACCCACAGACCAAGTCAGTTCTAATTCTATAGTATAACATATCACCAACGAATTTGTTTCAAAACCTTTTCTAGTTCCCTAGCGTCGGATTAATGTGGCCCATTCGTTTCGTTCTGTCACCGGTCGCTGTTAATAATGTCCACGTTTATATGCCTAGTGATATAGAGGAGAGGTGCTTTTATTGAACTTGTGTCTTTTGTTTTCCGTTTATTTTAGTTTTAATAGGTATTAGGTGTGGGTAGTTATTTATATAGGTAAACGTCACATGAGTGGTGACGCGAGTACAGGTTATTTATATTACTGGTAGGTAAGAATATTTTTATTTTCTATAATTTATTGGTTGCCCATTAAATGTTTTTTAGCGCTGTTGCGGTACCGGTTCAAAATAATAAACTGGCACTGATTGAGAAGTTATATCAATTTTATTATTGGAACTTTGACAAATTTATAAGATTAATTACAATGTATTTAAAAAATAAAATGATATGGTTTAAGAAATCGGTTTAAAACACGTTTTTCCTATTTTTCACAGCCAACCCTTTCATTTGAAAGCCAAGGGAATGCATAATTCTGTACAAGGGTCGTGGATAAATTCGAAACAGAGTTACCGCGCCCCTGGGCACTCAGGGCAGGGAAATAACAGGGGTGGGTTTTAGTCAGTAAGAGTCTGACACCCCGTCCCGCTCCACCCAGAGCGGGAGAAGTCATAGGATGACTTCCCACCACAAAAAAAAGTAAATTCGTGACGAATAACTAGTCCGCCCTCTTTGGGAGTCCACCTCATTAGATTTAGAATAATTTCACTTAGCTTACCATGCAATACAAACTAAACATAAGTATGCAAAATTACAGCTCAATCTGAAGCCGGGAAGTGGGTCTATTTTAACTTATAAGATTTTTTTACCTTAGTTAATTATAGATGAAGTTAAAAAAACGTGATATAATAGATTAACATTCCTGTCTGCATCAAACGAGAAATACATTAACTGTCTAGACATAACTTTATAACATTAGGTACCTACATCCACAAACATACAAAGTGAGGTTAGATTATACTATCTATTTAGCGACTCAGTATTAAACATCGAATTTCAGTAACAATCTACCCTAATTTCAATATGATACGAAACTAGTCACATTATCTATTCAAAATCGATAGTATTAATGTGAAACAAGATAACGAGAACCAGCTACAATAATATACACAAGATTTGCCTGCTTTAACAATTGACTGCGTTTGTGGAAGACTAATATTATGTTTCAAAGGAACACGACATAAACTTCTATTCTATTTGTTATAATCCCGCGATATAGCATCTGAGTGGTTTCTCCGGTTGTCATTATCATTCTAGAAAAGATACCAGTGGTAACATCACCGACTTGCGTTTTACAAGTTCGACCTCACTGGACACAGAAGTTTCGGAAGTTTCCTGTGTAGGATAAGGCGGAGGGAAACGCTTGTGTGTCCCCACTGTGAGGATCGCCCAGAGGACACGATGGAGCATACGGTGGAGAGTTGCCCCGCTTGGCCGGAGCGCCGCCGTGACTTCGTGGAGGCGATCGGCGGCAGCGACCTCTCGCGCCCGGCCCAGGTCCAGGCCATGGTACGGAGCAAGAGGGAATGGGAAGCAGTCTCCTCCTTCCGCAAAGTAGTAATTCTCGCGAAGGAGGAAGCGGAACGGATGAGGGATGCTCAACAACAGAGTCACCCTCACGTCCTCAGCAGCAGCCACTGCAGGAGACGCCTAAGGCGTCGGATGTCGCGAGGCGATCTCCGGCCACCGTAGACCCGGGCCTGCGGACGGTGAGTAGTGGGTAGCTCGCTGTCCGGTCAGCACCAGGCCCGTGAGTCAACGGCGCGTAGTGTTCCACGCGCCCCTCAAAGAAAATTTGTCAGCTACCACTGACGGGGCCCATCATGCCTAGGCGTAGCGGATAAATTCGTAACAGAGTTACCACTCCCCTGGGGACTCAGCCAGGGAAGGAACAGGGGTGGGTTTTAGTCAGTAAAAGTCTGACACGCCCTCCCGCTCCACCCAGAGCGTGAGGAAACCGGCATGTCCTAGAACCAAACAATTTGAAGACATGTGACATCCACTAAGCCACAGGGGGCCTCACAGAGAGGAGGCCTAATGCCTTGGCAGTGGGAACGTTAAAAGAAAATGGTTATACATATATTTCAAACAAAAGTACTATTAAATAATCAAAAATATATTAAAAGTAAAATGCTTCTAACACAAGTACTTAAATTCAAAGAAGTAGCCAATTATTAGTAGTACCTAGTACTTTTTAGAGGTACCGTACTTAACACTAAATTGCGACAATTGTAGGTCCTGTAATATAGGTAAACAGCTGTCAGACGGACAGACAGAGTTATTTTTGATAATTTCGTCACAGAATCCTAAAAGTTTACCGTATAAGCTGATTAGTTGGTTTACTAGATCATAGGCAGCGTATTGGATTTAGTAGACTAGCACTATAGTTTGTTCGTGTAGTCTTTCATTGTAGTTTATTGCTTTACTTAACTAAAATACACTTGGATCCCTTTAGGTAAACCTACATACATTATTATTAGAGGTGGTCAGATATCACTAGAGATGGAAGACCAAGTGGGTTCAAACCCCGCGTGGTGCGGACCAAGCGTTCGGCTGCTGCGCTGCTTGTCGCGGGTTCGATCCCCGCACGGAACAAGTATTTGTATGGCCTTCAGATAGTTGTATTAATTTATTAATTAATTAACTGAGTTTTAAATCTACTCCTAGCCCATCTTTATTCATGGAAATCAACTGGGGTTAAGCCCGATTAATCTCTTGCCTATCTCTCGATTCTGCAAGCTAATGGCGAAACACACTTTTCATCAGAATCCGAAAGATTTTGAAGGGCTAATAAATACATTGCTTCATATGTTTGAAAAATAAGTCTGCAGAAAATCAAAATGAGTGTTGTTGAATATTGTCTAAAAGAAAAGCACTAGGTACCGTGTATGTGCGAGTATGTATGTTTGTATGTCCATTTCTTTGGCACGCTCTGTAGCCTAAACAACTAGATGGATTTTTAAAAACCAGCCAAGTGCGAGTCGGACTCATGCATGAAGGGTTCCGTACCATCGTACAAGATTATACGCGTCTACTGGTTGTCATTATTAAGATCGAGCAAAAAAAAATTGGCAAATTTGTAGACCTACCTTGAAATACTCGTAAGACGTAGAATACTCTTTAATCCAGTGACTACGTTTCCTTGGAATAATTTTCGACTTTCACATGGGAGAAACCGCTGGCAGAAGTTTGTATTGTGTATTTTTATTGTATTTCGATTAGTTTCTAATATGACAGCTACAACTAAGTTTAATGAAAATTAATACTCTAACTTTAATCCTTTACTAGTAAATTAAACAATAATACCTAAGTACAATTTAGGTGACAGTACAAAGTCCATACAATTAATTTGAGTTTAGTTAGTAAATAACACAGTAATATTCCACCGTTATTTAGTTACTAAACAAAAGTATTCATTCTGAGGAATTAGTAAATGGAACCCATGTTTAGTTTTAGACACAGCCGTTTTGTTTATTGGAAAAGTTTATAACTTTTAACCGACTTCAATAAAAGTGGTTCTGTATTCGATGCGTATGTATGTATGTTTGTATGACAGCTGATCCGATTTGGATGGGCTTTTGTTATTTAAATGCAAAATTTTCAATGAAGGTTTTCGTCTATAATATATTAGGAATATTCTTAGGATTTTCTTATATATTATACTTCGGATATAGACAATGAAACTCTTCAATAAATAACAGCAAATGCTCGCCATTGAGGATCTATACGATCGCTTGCCTAAGCGGACGTGCCTTTTGTTCTGCTTATAATGTGTTATAATTAAATTATTACCACTAAATTGTTATTGAAATTATATATGCAGTGTAAACATTAAAACGAAAGTGTGTCGCGAGTTGATAGAAACACTGACCTACGCATCCATTGCATTAGAAATGAACTACATCCTATAGACTAGTGTTACAGTGGTGGATATGGCTAGCTCAGGATCTAGCCCGTTTGGCCGTAGCCAATTGCTGCGACGTAGTCCTCCACCGACGCCAACTGAACGAGAAAAGCCTCCAATTCCACCAGCACCCACGGAACATGGGTTACCCTCGGAAGTGATACCTACGTCGGAAATTCAGAAATGGATGAGCACAATAGACTGCATCTTGAGCGAAGTGTGTAGTATAGTAGCTGAGGGCAAAATGAACTCCGAGCAGAAGATCCGTGTGACCAATTTATGCCGTAAGGTGACTAATGGGACATCTCAGATGGCTGTTATGTATCAGTCCTTGACACATAAAACTACTCAAGCGTACACCACTATTGAACACCTACAAGAGCAGCAGAGCATTGCGAATTCACTTCGGCAATTCAAAGAGGACTTAGAAAGTAAAATGAAGCCCGTAGAAACTACTTCCTTCGCGAATATGGTCAAGAAGGGCTCCGACAACTACATCCGCCCTGCAAATTTAAGCTCCGTTGCTATTTATCCTAGCGATAAATCTAAAACCAGCGACGACACTAAGTCCCTCGTCCAGAAAATCATCTCTCCCGAGGAACTCAAACTCCATGTTCGAGGCGTCAGAAAAGTGAGAAACGGAGGGGTCATCATCAGCACGGACAAGAGAGCAGACATAGAAAAATTACGGAAGTCGGAGAAACTAGCTTCATCGGGCTTTACCGTTGAGGAACCAACAAAGCGCCGTCCTAGGATTGCAATTATTGGTGTCCCCGTAGCCCTAACTGAACAGGAGGTATTTGATTGTATTTTCGAGCAAAACCACTCTGAGAAGCTGCCGAACACAACCCGTGAGTCCCTCTTAGCTACAATAAAATTAAGCCATAAATCAGGTAAGAAAAATCTGAGTACCTGTAATTATATTATAGAATTACCAGCTAATGTCAGGAGAATTCTTATTGACCAAGGGCGAATTTTCATCAACTGGACGTCCTGCCCCGTGAGAGATTTCACGATAGTCACCAGGTGTTTCAATTGTCAGCAATTTGGACATGCTGCCAAGTATTGTCGAGAAACTAGCACAACTTGTAACCACTGTGGAGAGACTGGTTATTCAAACAATAAAAACGCTCCCCCCAAATGTGCGACGTGCAATCGCTTCAAGCGCAAATGTGATCAAACAGGTGATGCTAATTGCCCGGCACGCAAGTTCGCAGAGGAAAACTATATTAATTCTATAGATTATGTAGGCGCCTAAGAGCGCTACAGATTTTATATCCTTTTAAGCACGCAAACAGGAGTTCAATTTTATTTTTACATTTTTAAATAGTAACTTTACTTATATTATGATCGATAATTTGCTTTGTGACCTAGATAGCTTTTCTGTGTCTGAAACTAAAATCTGTAATGTTGAAGACTGTAAACGTTTTATTCCCGCTGTGGGTAAAACATTAACTTTGCTCACCCAAAATATTCGCAGCATAAACAAAAATATGAACGGTTTCGAAGTGTTGTTACAGAATCTTGGCATAAGCTGTGATATAATTGTCCTGACAGAATGTTGGTTGTCCAACCAGACACTCAATTTACCGCCCCTGGATGGGTATTATTCCCACAAAACCAATCGACACATCAATCAAAATGACGGCTTAGTCATTTATATCAAGAAAAATCTGGAAGCAACCGTAGAGGAACCGATAGTTCAGGATAGTAATTGCTTGATCATTAAAATTAGCCCCGATATAGTGGTAATGGCTGTGCTCATATCACGGACTATTGCCAGCTTATCATTACCCCACGCATCAAAGTGG
This sequence comes from Polia nebulosa, assembly GCA_951329385.1. NCBI lineage: Eukaryota > Metazoa > Arthropoda > Insecta > Lepidoptera > Noctuidae > Polia > Polia nebulosa. The sequence continues at coordinate 14,574,842 of OX589610.1, read as the reverse complement.
GTCATGCTTAGATCATATTATTTTGAAAACAAAAACACCAACCAAAACATTCATTACTAATTCTTCACTAACTGATCATAATGCAATTTTACTAACATTACAAATATCTTTACCTAGAAAAAACTGCATGCGCAGCTATACTAAAGTCAATATGGCAAAACTTGAAAATGACATACGCAGCATAAATTTTGACCCAGTTTACAACTCATGCGACGCTAATACTTCCCTAAACTACTTCATAAGCTCACTGCAACATGCAATAATTAAAAACACATTCACTACTAAAATGCCTAGGAAATATAGTACTGTCAAACCCTGGATTACACCAGGTCTCGTCCGTTGTATAAGACACAGAGACAAATTGCACTTAAAATCTAAACTCGCACCTGACAACGAGGTTCTTAGCATAACGTATAAAAGGTACAGGAACTTCTGTAATAACCTTCTGAAGAAAATTAAAATACAGCATGATAAATATGAGCTGCAATCAGCAGGAAATAATAGTAAACTTGTCTGGAAATTCATAAGAACAAATACTTTTAGGGCAAAAAACTCCAAACCTCCACTTGATTTACTATCAACAGGTATTAGCCCATCTGTCGCAGCAGATAAAGTAAATAATTTTTTTGTCAACGTTGGTAAAAATTTGGCTGAAAAAACGCCTGCAACTAGAACTCACCCTTGCCAAAACCAGACTAGTGTAACTGTAAATCCAGTTAATTCCTTTGTTTTATTAGATACCGACGTCGATGAAGTTTTAGGAATAATTTCCGGGTTAAAAGATGAATGCGCTGTCGGGTGGGATGATATACCAAATAGGATCCTTAAGAAATTTAAATACCTACTTGTTCATCCTTTAACACATATCTTACAGCTATGTCTGTCAAATGGAGTTTTTCCTAGTCTACTTAAAAAAGCATTGGTGACGCCTGTATTCAAATCTGGAGACAAGTACTGCGTTAATAACTACAGACCCATTTCAGTCTTAACGGGCCTCTCGAAAATTTTGGAAAGAATTATAAATAATAGGTTAATAAAATATCTTGAGGACAACAAATTACTATCAAATAGTCAATTTGGTTTTAGACCAAAAAGGTCAACCTGCCAAGCAGTACTCAAAATGACAAATTATATTACTACTAATCTGGATAATGGTTTGCATTGCATGGGAATTTTCCTGGATCTTGCCAAGGCTTTCGACACAATTTCTTGCTCTAAACTATTGCACAAGCTTGAAACACTTGGAATAAGAGGAACACAACTCCTACTTTTTTCTGATTATCTTAAAAATCGTTATCAGTGTGTAAAAATCGGTCAGTATAAAAGTTCAGAACTTAAAAACAGCTGCTACGGCATTCCACAAGGAAGTATTTTGGGACCAACATTGTTTTTAATTTATATAAAAGAACTGTGCAACCTGAAATTACCAGATGGTATCATAATGTCATACGCAGATGACACAGCCCTGTTGTTTACGGCTAAATCACGAGAAGAGGTCTATAAAAACGCTCAGAGTGGCTTTAACATAGTATCAAATTGGCTTTGTATGAATCTACTAACATTAAATGCAGATAAAACCAAATATATTCTGTTTAGAATGAGAAACACTAATATTCTACTTAATAATCTTACCATTTATGCTCACAACTGTACGACAGACGCTGACGCTGCTTGTTCGTGTCCTACTCTAGCTAAAGCCGATCATATGAAATACTTAGGTGTTACACTTGACACAAATCTAAATTTCCGTAAACACATTGATTTGCAATGTACTCGAGTTCGTAAATTAATATATATCTTTAAAAATTTACGTCACATTGCTGACTTTAAATTAATTAAACAGGTATATTTGGCTTTGTGCCAATCTGTTCTTACATACTGCATAACTTCATGGGGCGGTGCTGCGAAATCAATTTTACTCCCTCTAGAACGCGCTCAAAGAGCGATTCTAAAGGTGGCCACCTTTAGGCCTTTTAGATTCCCTACACACCAGCTTTACATTGCATGTGATTTGCTAACAGTACGCCAATTATTTATATTGCACATCATTTTACACCAGCACGTAGAACTCGCCTACAAGCCAGTACCTTCTGACAGAAGAAGGAAAGATTTGGTTTGCATAAAGCCTCAAACTAGGCATGCTTTTGTAAACCGTTTCTATGTCTATTTAGGACCCGATTTATATAATAAGCTCAATAGGATACTTAATATTTATAGTGCCGGTTACAAACATTGTAGTCTAAAGATAAGCGAATATTTGGGTGGACTTGATTACACAGACACAGAAAAGCTGTTAGAATTACTTCAATAGTTATATAGATATTAAATTGGTTATTTTTAATTTGTGTTTAGTACAATAAGTAGCATAGTATTATTTCAATAATTAATTAACAGTGGACCAATAATCAGATGTTCGATTAGTCTGGGGATGGCCTGAAACACAGGTTTTTATTAACCTAGTTCAGGCCTGTCGCCAAAAAAATTATAATGTCAGTACCAACGCACTTTTCAGTAATTTAAAACATGTGTAAATTAAACTAGTTTTTATTTAGGTATTTAAGCCAATCTGTTAAGCACTTTGTACTACTAATTCTAAGTATTTATAAGTTTATAAATGTATTACTTTGTAAAAGAACTCAAATAAATAAATTATTATTATTATTTCGTTTATTCATTTTTTTAACATATTAAATACATTTTTAAATATTTCTTAAAAAATAATGTATAAAAAACATTTAAAAATATAAAAAATAGTAGCCCACCGGTATCGGGAACAGGGTCCAAGCTACCGGCGGTCAGGGCTCCAGAGAGAGGAACCGCCTGACACTGCGAGCCGTGTCCAGAAGTACTGCTTTCTGAATCAAGCCCTTGATCCAGCCGCCTAACGAGAGCCTCCTGAGGTGTTGATCGAGGCTCGTGGCTATTAAGCCATTGGCTGACACGACTATCGGTACAATGATCGCTGAGTCCACATCCCACATGTCGACAACCTCGCGAGCCAAGTCAATATACTTGATTTGTTTATCTTTCTCGGCTTTCACGAGGTTCTCGTCATGTGGGACGGTAATGTCAACAATCATTGCACGCCTCTCGATTCGGTCCACCACCACTATATCAGGCTTATTGGCTACAATAGTCCTGTCAGTGATGATGGACCGATCCCAGTACAATGAGATATGACCATTATCGAGAACTGGGTCGGGCGCATATCTGTAGTACGGCACTTCCGATTCCACAAGAGAGTACTTCAGAGCAAGTTGCTGATGGATAATCCTGGCTACAAGGTTGTGCCTATGCAAGTATTCACCGTTAGCTAGACGAGAACAACCAGAGATTATGTGGCGGATTGATTCTCCCGGACGATGACATGCCCGACATATGTCAACCGTGCCGTCCTTCACAATAAATCTCCGATAGTTTTTCGTCATGATAACTTCGTCCATAATTGCACAGACAAAATCTTCGGTTTCCCCAAAGAGGTCACCGATACGCAGCCAGGCTACGGACGCTAGTTGGTCTACATCGGGCCCATGTAGGGCCCGGAAAAAGCGTCCGTGAAGTTCCTTACTCTGCCATACTTCTCTGCGATCGTTAGTGTCAAGCACTAGAGGTTTGTGCCAGTTCTCGTTAGCCAAGGAGAGTGGAGTAAGGCCCTTGTCCACCGCCACTACATCTCGATGCATACCCACGTCAGCAGCTAGAAAATATTCCCTTAGACTGCATACCTCGCGGTTGTGGAGGGTTTTGGCATTTAAAAAGCCTCGGCCTCCACACTACCGCGGGATATACAGTCTCATCACTGAAGAACGTGGGTGATGCATTCGAAATGCAGTCAGCAGTGTACGGACACGCCTATCCAGGGCGTCAAGTTCTGTTTGAGTCCATTTGAGTACGCCGAAAGAGTACATCAATACCGGCATGACCCAACCGTTGAAGGCGCGCACCTTGTTTCCGCCCGATAGAAGACTATTAAATACCTTCTTCAGGCGGCCAAAGAAGCGCTCCTTCAACGATTGCTTCATGTCAGTAACATTGATACCTAACGCTTCCGACATACCCAAATACTTATAGGTTTTGGTTGGAGAGAGGGATCTCAGGTTTATGGAATCCGAGAGTTGAGTTCCCAGGGATTCCACAATCTCCCCTCGCTTTACATGCATGACTGCACATTTGTCCACACCAAACTCCATCCTGATGGCACTACTGAAGGTTTCAGTTACCTTGAGTAGCTCCGTCAGTTGCAGATTGTTGGGGGCAAAAAGTTTCAAGTCATCCATGTAAAGGAGGTGAGATATAACCTGACCACCTCTCTTCAACCGGTAACCTAGTCCTGAATTCTCCAGCAGTGTGCTTAGAGGATTCAAGGCTAGGCAAAACCAAAGCGGACTCAAACTGTCACCCTGGAATATACCCCGCTCGATCCTTATCGGTTCGCTATTCCTCTGGATTTGTCGACATCCTGGATAGCGAAGGACCGTCCTCCATTGCCCCATACATGACATCAGGAAGGTGCGTAGCGTTGCATCAACTTTATACAATTCTAGCACCCTCATGAGCCATGTATGAGGAACTGAGTCATAGGCCTTCTTATAGTCTATCCAACATGTCGACAGATCCTTTCGGGAACGCCGAACCTGTTGGCTAATGGTCATATCTATGAGGAGAAGCTCCTTAGTACCGCGGGACCCATTCCTACATCCATTTTGAGAGGCAGACATGATATAGTTACTATCTATATGTGTGTTAATCTTAGCTCTCAAAATGGATGTAAGAACCTTATAGACCGTCGGTAAGCACGTGATCGGTCTATAATTTTTTTTTTTTTTTAATTAGTTGTAGTATGTATTTTTTACATAATACTGGTGTAAAAACACATTAACATACGATTGCAGCAATAATAATAATAATAATAATAATAATACCATACTTCCGCAGGGAAGTATGGCAGAGCAAGGAGCTTCACGGGCGCTTTTACCGGGTCCTTTTACCTTTTACCTATCATCACTGACAGGACTATTGTTGCCAATAAGCCTGACATAGTGGTGATAGATCGACAAGAGCGTCGCACAATGATTGTTGATATAGCTGTCCCTCATGACGAGAACCTCGTGAAGGCTGAGAGAGATAAAAAAACAAAGTATCTTGATCTGGCTCGCGAGGTTGTCGACATGTGGGAGGTGGATACAGCAGTCATTGTGCCGATAGTCGTGACGGCCAATGGCTTAATTGCCAAGAGCCTCGACCAACATCTCAGGAGGCTCTCGTTAGGCAGTTGGATCAAGGGCTTGATCCAGAAAGCAGTACTCCTGGACACGGCTCGTATTGTTAGGAGATTCCTTTCTCAGGAGCCCTGACCACCGGTAGCTTGGACCCTATTCCCGATACCGGTGGGCTACTACTTTTTATATTTTTAAATGTTTTTGTATTTATTTATGTTTTTATATGTAAGTACCTAAATATTTGAAAATGTAAAGTGTATGTATATAAGATTAAATAAATGGAATAATAATAATAATAATATTATTATTATCATCAGCCCCCAAGATGTAGCTCGTGCAGTCCGTCCGTTAGCTAACTGGAAATCTCCAGGGCCGGACGGGCTGCACAACTTCTGGATAAAATGGTTAACAAGGTCGCATACCCGCTTGGCATCTCAGATCCAGTCTGCCTTAGAGTCAGGGTCGCTACCCCAATTTCTAACTACAGGAATAACCCACCTGCTCCATAAATCAGGTAGTACTGCGGAACCTAAAATTTATAGACCGATCACGTGCTTACCGACGGTCTATAAGGTTCTTACATCCATTTTGAGAGCTAAGATTAATACACATATAAATAGTAACTGTATCATGTCTGCCTCTCAAAATGGATGTAGGAATGGGTCCCGCGGTACTAAGGAGCTTCTCCTCATAGATATGACCATTAGCCAACAGGTTCGGCGCTTCCGAAAGGATCTGTCGACATGTTGGATAGACTATAAGAAGGCCTATGACTCAGTTCCTCATACATGGCTCATGAGGGTGCTAGAATTGTATAAAGTTGATGCAACGATACGCACCTTCCTGATGTCATGTATGGGGCAATGGAGGACGGTCCTTCGCTATCCAGGATGTCGACAAATCCAGAGGAATAGTGAACCGATAAGGATCGAGCGGGGTATATTCCAGGGTGATAGTTTGAGTCCGCTTTGGTTTTGCCTAGCTTTGAATCCTCTAAGCACACTGCTGGAGAATTCAGGGCTAGGCTATCGGTTGAAGAGAGGTGGTCAGGTTATATCTCACCTCCTTTACATGGATGACTTGAAACTCTTTGCCCCCAACAATCTGCAACTGATGGAGCTACTGAAGGTAACTGAAACCTTCAGTAGTGCCATCAGGATGGAGTTTGGTGTAGACAAATGTGCGGTCATGCATGTAAAGCGAGGGGAGATTGTGAAATCCGTGGGAACTCAACTCTCGGATTTCATAAACCTGAGATCCCTCTCTCCAACCGAAACCTATAAGTATTTGGGTATGTCGGAAGCGTTAGGTATCAATGTTGCTGACATGAAGCAATCGTTGAAGGAGCGCTTCTTTGGCCGCCTGAAGAAGGTATTTAATAGCCTTCTATCAGGCGGAAACAAGGTGCGCGCCTTCAACGGTTGGGTCATGCCGGTATTGATGTACTCTTTCGGCGTACTCAAATGGACTCAAGCAGAACTTGACGCCCTGGATAGGCGTGTTCGTACACTGCTGACTGCATTTCGAATGCATCACCCACGTTCGTCGGTGATGAGACTGTATATCCCGCGGAAGTGTGGAGGCCGAGGCTTTTTAAATGCTAAGACCCTCCACAACCGCGAGGTATGCAGTCTAAGGGAATATTTCCTAGCTGCTGACGTGGGTATGCATCGAGATGTAGTGGCAGTAGACAGGGGCCTTACTCCACTCTCCTTGGCTAACGAGAACTGGCGCAAACCTCTAATGCTTGACACTAACGATCGCAGAGAAGTATGGCAGAGTAAGGAACTGCACGGACGCTTTTTCCGGGCCCTACATGGGCCCGATGTAGACCAACTAGCGTCCGTAGCCTGGCTGCGTGTCGGTGACCTCTTTGGGGAAACCGAAGGTTTTGTCTGTGCAATTATGGACGAAGTTATCATGACGAAAAACTACCGGAGATTTATTGTGAAGGACGGCACGGTTGACATATGTCGGGCATGTCATCGTCCGGGAGAATCAATCCGCCACATAATCTCTGGTTGTTCTCGTCTAGCTAACGGTGAATACTTGCATAGGCACAACCTTGTAGCCAGGATTATCCATCAGCAACTTGCTCTGAAGTACTCTCTTGTGGAATCGGAAGTGCCGTACTACAGATATGCGCCCGACCCAGTTCTCGATAATGGTCATATCTCATTGTACTGGGATCGGTCCATCATCACTGACAGGACTATTGTAGCCAATAAGCCTGATATAGTGGTGGTGGACCGAATCGAGAGGCGTGCAATGATTGTTGACATTACCGTCCCACATGACGAGAACCTCGTGAAAGCCGAGAAAGATAAACAAATCAAGTATATTGACTTGGCTCGCGAGGTTGTCGACATGTGGGATGTGGACTCAGCGATCATTGTACCGATAGTCGTGTCAGCCAATGGCTTAATAGCCACGAGCCTCGATCAACACCTCAGGAGGCTCTCGTTAGGCGGCTGGATCAAGGGCTTGATTCAGAAAGCAGTACTTCTGGACACGGCTCGCATTGTCAGGCGGTTCCTCTCTCTGGAGCCCTGACCGCCGGTAGCTTGGACCCTGTTCCCGATACCGGTGGGCTACTATTTTTTATATTTTTAAATGTTTTTTATATATTCTTTTTTAAGAAATATTTAAAAATGTATTTAATATGTTTAAAAAATTAATAAACGAAATAATAATAATTAATACACATTATATATATATATATTGTGTATTAATTAAACAATATTTCGAATAGTTATATTTAAATCATCCACTTATCTTTTTTTATCAACTATGTTGGGGTTAGATTTCAGTCTATCAAGATGCTGCGTTAAACCAGCATTTTACATGAAGCGAATCGAACACGATCGAATGCGGCTCTTTAAAAATCATTCACAGCGCTTTGTGACTTTTCTCATAAATACCACAAAGGGAATATCAAGTCGCGGTACCTAGAAAGTCTTTTATGAATATTCTGCTTTCGATGTGCCTACGTAGTTAGTATACAGCGTGCATTGTCCCATTGGTTGAACGGGTATCAATGTGTTTGTTTGTTAAAATTAAACTTATTCATTTAAAAATATATATGTGTGAAACAAAATTTAAACAATCACTAGAATTTATAATATTGGGGCTCTCATATATAATATAATTTATAATGGAGAAAGTACTTATACCATGTGTATGCAACCAAGCCAGGGCAAAGAATCCGACTTGAGGAGACAAGAGTTGTGAAAGCGCGCTAGCCGGACCCCTGGCTCCAACTGGGTCGCAAGCTGTCTGCGATGTGCGATACAAGACTTACCCAAGGTTCCTGAAGTCTTTCGTCCGGGGACCAACCTGGCTATATGTGGTTATGTCAGAGTTAAATGAGGAGTGTAGTGTTTGTTCAGTAGGTATACCAGATTCTAAAGTTGACCCCAACAGGCCGCGCCGGTGCATCCCACACAGCGCGTGGTCTCTCGCGAACCAACCAAACTTTCGCCCAAGTATCCTCACTACCAATGTGACACAGATTTTCACACACAAGATGACAAGGGTTCTCAAGGAACACGTCCAAAGCACTCAATATGTTCAAACACTGGATTTCGCTTGAAGCGACACGGACGTATGGGGTGATTTCACAAAAAGTTTTACAAAATAACCCGTTTCGTAAAATTAGTTCAATCGCAAACAATTAGGTCCAAAACCAATAGCTTTGGCTAGATTTAAATCACAAGCCCCAAAATAATAATTTTAACAAGTTTTTTACTATGGTCAAAACAAAGACTCTTGTCTTTGTTTCAGATGAGTCAGATGAGTAAAAACACACATAGTATAAAAAAAGGTGTCACAGCCAAAGGTTGCGTTCGGAAATGCACTCGAACGGAACACCATGCGGATGAAGCCGCTAGCAGAAGTTAGTAAATACTCGCAAATAAAATCTTTTCATGTTGGAATTAAGGGATTACAAGTTTGCACTTAGTGCTCAATATAAACAAACAAAATGTATAAGTCTCACACACGAAAAAATACTAGATTACAAATGGAAAAATGGTGCTGCTATTACCGACAGCAAAAATAAAACTAACAAAACAATTACACTTAAAAGCTAGCAGTCGTCCATTTCACGGAACAACCGACATATTTCGTAATACAGCCCACATGTTTCGCGCAACAACCGACTTTATTTCCAGTGGCAGTATCCCGTTATTGGCAAAGCTGAATTTAACCGCAGCATGCAACAAGATTACCGAACTTTACCGAGGCCACGCGAGGCGTTCCGAAGTTCAATCACGCGATTAGTATGAAACTGTAGAACTGTGGGTAAATAAGTGTAGCCACACACCAGTTGAAAATAACGTTTTGTAATTGGGCCCAAAAATTTACGCTTCGACGTTTTCGCCAGTAACCAAGGCGCTTCCACCTTAAGGCGCCATTATATAGCCGCCAAGTGGCGCCCTCATTGAATAAAAAATCGTAGCAAAGCGTGGAGAATAAAGATTAAAAAATCCTATGTTGCGTTTGTTACAAAGAGCTTAACCAAAAACGGCCGTTTTTGACACTTTTGCTTACTACTTTGGATACGAAACACTTTGAGACCTGTTTTAACAACGTAAAAATACCTTAAGCTCTTTGTAACAAACGCAACATAGGATTTTTTAATATTTATTTTCTATGCTAAGATACGATTTTTTATTCAATGAGGGCGCCACTTACCGGGAGGTAGGCCCTTAACTGTTTATCGTCGTTGACACAGTCACATCATTTTTCGAACAGTCTGATACAGTTGATGGCATGAAATCTGTAATTGAACTAAAATGCCTGCCACCAACTTCTGAGTGTGACTTGTTTGGAACTTTTTATTTGTTTTTTTTTTAATTGTGATCCTTATTTTTACCGTAGTATATTTAATAGCGCAGTGTGAATGTCTACTTACGCTTCTTGGCTCTATTAGTGTGTAGTCATACATAGAAGGTGTTGATGCAACACTACCGATTTACCGAACATCAAAATTCGACGCAATTTCCACCTACATTGCCGGTAATCTTAAAATCACGCTGGTAGGTATATCTATTTACTAACTCCTCTGGGGATAGTACCAACGCTCTACAAAACATATAATTTCCAATATAAAACCGACTTTTAGAGTAAAAATTCTTGCCAAAATAAGTCTGAGAAATACTTGTATGTTATAGGTTTCTTTTCGTAAATACGAAAGTGGATGTTAGGGCGAAAAATGTAGTACCACTTTTAAAAAACTGTCAAGTCTGCTGCCCAGGGGTCGCGGATAAATTCGAAACAGAGTTACCGCGCCCCTGGGCACTCAGGCAACTGAAGGAACAGGGGTTGGTTTTTAGTCAGTAAAAGTCTGAAATGACCTGCTCCACCCAAAGCGGGATAAGTCATTGGATGATTTGCCAACCCCACAAAAAAAATGGTACCACATTTACAAAACTGTCAAGTTTCTTAGACTCTATAAGTATTTCGTCGTTGCAAACGTTCGGATACATTTTCATGACACATTACTTTCCCTAGTAATCAAAACAGTAAACAAATGTGTTCATTTAAATAGATATCTAGTATTGATTTATTAAATTTAATGAGATTGAGACGCAAACAAGCAGTCGGCCTATCTAATTGTAAGTTAACCCCTTACAATAAGAATAGGACTGCCTATTTTTTTTTAATTGATATTAATATTTATACTTAAATCAATCAACTCAGCCTATCGCAGTCCACTGCTGGGCATAGGCCTCTCCCACAACATCCTGTCCTCCGCCTTCCGCATGCAGTCTATCCCAGCCACCTTCTTAAGGTCGTCGGTCCATCTAGGGGGGGGGGGGCGTCCCACACTACGCTCATATATTTATACTAATAAACACAAATCTTTAAATTAACCAATATTCATTTATTTATTTAATTAAGGATCGCCCACGAATGATACATTAAAAAACTAATTAATTCGTCAGCTGAATAACCCAAAAATATTGGATACGTATTTTTTTCTTTTGCCTCGTAAACAAAAAATGAGGGCGATACAGTGCGTTGAAATGTCACGTAACGTCATGCGGCGCGACACTTTTACCACGAAAGTGACGTTACGAGCCTACACTCCTGAACTTTGATGCGTTTCATCTCTTTCATTTTTTTTTTTGGTTTTGGTCAAGCAAAAAATACATGAACTTTATTTTTGGTTATTTAGCTGACGGACTAATTAGATCTTTTTTGGTAAAATACCCTATCCATGTAGGATTAGATTTCAGCAATAAAACATAAGTACTTACACTAAATGCACGTTCAATTATAGGCAACCACAGCTTGCACTTTGAAATTAAAGCTGAGTAAACATACCTTTAATTTAATCAATATTAACCTGTAAATTCTAATTATATTTAATTAATTGCGAATTACTGTATGATACCACTACAGAGTAGTCATGTTATAATTTTCCATTTAAAAAAAAATGTTTTCTGTACCCAATTTTAAGTGAAATTGTCAGAATTTTATTTTATTTATAAATTACCGCTGCCTATTAATTGGACAACTATACTACCTGAGGCAATAAAGGTCCGTTCTGCTCCCTAGGCAAATAGCTAAACTGTTTTATGTGCCTGTAATTACACCTTTTAAACCGGAACACAACCACGCTGCGTGGTGGCTAAAATAAGTACCTATGCACGGTGGCATTACTTTTTCATAAAGAACTCTAAATGCTTCCCTCTGAACCGACTAGTCGCTTTTTGTGTCTGTCTATGGAGCTCCGCGGTTCTTCTAAACTTTTAAAAGTGTAAATAATGTATTCCAGAAGATTAATGAGAATTATAGTTACTTATCCCTTGCACATAGACTGAAACAAGCGTTTGTTTTAATTTCTATAAATTTCGAGGGCCACAGAAGCCCCCCACAAGTCCTCGCAATTTTTTTTTTTAGTGATGCGTGGCACCCTCACGGTCGATCGACGCCGGTTGCATTAGCAGTTTGGCGCTAGAATTTATTGAAAGTAAAACTCATCGTTTCAGCCCTCGTGTAAAGGGCATACCCCTTTACACGAGGGCTGAAAGGATGAGTTTCATACATAACTAATTACTAGCTAGCCTATTTTGTCCCACTTCTGGGCAAAGGCCTCCCTCTGCCTTTTCCACACAACTCTGTTCTTTGCTAGTACGGGCTAGTCCCTTGTAGAAATCTATCACCTTGGTATGCCGCGATGTTGTCTGGCATTTAAGGCTGTAATGACGGCCAAGTGGCGCCCTCATTGAATAAAAAATCGTAGTAAAAAATAGGCAAAAGTACCAAAGACGGCCGTTTCTGACACTTTTGCCTACTACTTTGGATACAAAACATTCTGAGACCTGTTTTAACAACGTAAAAATACTTTATTCTATTTGTAACAAACGTGACGTTGGATTCTTTAATATTTATTTTCTAGGCTATGCTACGATTTTTTATTCAATGAGGGCGACACTTGGCCGGTAGTAGACCCTTAATGGGGCCTATTTGGTGGACCTGTTATTTTTGCTCTTTTCTCGTTTGACATCATCGTAAATATTGTTTTTAAATCTTGATGTTTTCCATCAGACCTTAGCGCAGCTCTGGTTAAATAGAGCTAGCAGAGCCCAGCCAGGAAAATGATGAGATCCCAGTAATACATTTTTTTTTCGCACACTGCCTTTTCACCTCGTATACCGTGGAAAAGCACCCTGAAGTGCTGCACAAGTATTTCTTAGGAATGTATCAGAATTGAGCAGTAGGGAATGAATTTTAAAAATTCATTCACCAAAGGGGTGAAATCAGGAATAAAAGTTTATTTGGAAGTTTTTCTTTTTTGCCGATATTAAATCTACAAACATGGTATAATATACATAGCTGGCAAGGACTGGGCAAGGGTAGCAAGCAATAGGGACGCATGGCAATCTCTGGAGGAGGCCTTCACCATTTTACAAGAACCCCTCTTAGGGGTTCTTGCACATGTAAAATGTTTTATTTAATCACATAATTGAATGAAAGTGTAATGAATAATTTACAATCTATTATATTAATTTATTATTATTATTGATTTATATTAAGTTACAAATTTTCAAATTATTTTGCTATTTTTAATCACAAATAATTCAATCTAAATTTATTTTAATTTCTCAATATTTATTCATAAATGTTTTTACTCTTTCAATTCTGTATGCATGTAATTGGCAAGAAATATAAGGCTTTTTTATTTTTTTATTTTATTTTACATGGTATAAAACAAATTCTCGTCTGTCTGTTTCTCCACGAACTCATCCTAAACTACGCAACGGATTTTGATGCGGTTTTCACTAATACAGGGTGTAAAAAGATACATCACAGAGCCGTTAACAAAGCATACTGTAGGTCTAACAAAGTAGTTTTACGCAAAAATTATTACTGGGAAACGACTTTTATTTTTAAGTATGAAAAAAAAATACCATTTTTTATTGCGCGCAATGTAACGCAAACCCAGGCAAGTGGAGTTAAACCCTGCCCCTATGCTCTAAGCCACGTAGGTACTTGTCAGATACGTTTGATATATAGTGCGTTTTTGAAAAATTCGAAAATTCAGGTAATGTTTGTTAGGGAAAAAGTTTAGTAATAACACTTGGAATTCATTTTCGTAAAAAAGTAAAAAAAAAAATTGCGACTTTGACCTTCAATATCTCCAGAACCAGTGGATTCCCAGGTATGGTCTAGTGAAAAAAAAAAGATCCAAATAATGGGTAGAATATGTGGCTTTCGGCTTCGGAAACTGTCTTTTTAAACCCGTTATAAAGAGCGATAGACGAGCGAGGTTTTTGTATAATTATAATTTGCAATCGTGCGAAGCCGATGCGGGTCACCTAGTCATCTACATATAATCTAAGGCACAGATATTTTGGTGCTATGCAATACATTACAAGGAAGCTTCACTCGCAACAGCAAAAACATTCGATTCGTGTTATCCTACTGAAAAAAAAGAAAACAAAACACTAACAATGACGAACGGGTTCAGAGTGGCAGAAGTTTTTTAATCTCTTTGCCGTGGCTTTGTCGCGCGACAATTGTCAGGAATATTGTCGACAAAAGTCCGGTTAAAAGTTTCTCAGAATCGACACTGATTACCTATTGTTTTTTTTCTCCTATTTATGCTCTGTAATTTATTTTAATGATTTGCTGAAGGGATTAAAAGGGGTTCGTAGGTTTAATTTAGGATTTGTCTGTGTTGCTCTTGCTAACGATTTCCAATTGTAAATTTCTCAATTGACAAAGCCGTCTTGTAAAATGTACAACAAGAGATGTTGTACATTTTTAACCGACTTCGAAAAAGGATTAATTTCGGTGTCAAATAATGAAGAAATAAAGTACAAACAACGACTTCCGAAATTTTTTTTTTTAGTGTATTTTCTTTTTTGGTAGTCTGTTGTTTTTTTTTTGTAAAAAAGCTTTTTTGTTGTAGTACACTCCTAATTCTAACTTTATCTTACTAATAATAAAAATGCGAAATTTTGGATGGATGTTTGGATGTTTGTTACTCAATCACGCCAGAACGGCTGAACGGATCAGGATGTTTGCTACAGAGATAGATTATAGTCTGGAATAATAATAATAAATTTAAAAAATTGTTTGTGTTCGTTAACAGGCTCTACAGAAGTTAAAAACCATTAGCCATTAGCGCCCACTTCCAAGAGGGGAGACGTCAGCGCCGTTCCAACATTTAAAATAATTATTTAAAAGTCTTATCCTAAAACTTTAAATTTGTTAAGCAATTATTGATCGATTAAATCATTGTATTTTTATAATAATATTATTTTTCTAATATTATATAATTTTAATTTAGCTAATGGGAATAGTACATAGGGATAATTTCTAATGGGGGAGGAACTAATACCACGCGGGCGAAGCCGCTGGCAGAAGCTAGTAATATTAAAAATACGAATATGAGTTTGTTTTTTTGTTACGCTTTGACGCTATGCGAAGTCGCTAAAGTCAAAACCTAGTAAGTTATGTTCTATCTGTTTAGTGCCTGGATCTATCTAATTTCGCTATCTGCCTGGATTTCAAAGTTCTATGATAATAGTCGTTACGAGCAGCAACTGCAGTCAGTAGCCTTGGCTACTGACTGCAGTTGAAACTTTGCTTACCAAACTAGAGGGGAGTTTGGTGTGAGAAATACTTTTCAAACTCGATTTTACATTTTTATATAACTGCCCCCTAGCCATATTACATTTCTATTATCGTTTACGCTAACGCTTAGAACAAAATGTATGGCAATGACATTACCTGCGTAGATAAGTGTCACGTGACTTATCGCAGGTAATGTCATTGCCATACATTTTGTTCTAAGCGTTAGCGTAAACGATAATAGAAATGTAATATGGCTAGGGGGGCTGGTTTGTGAAGGTTAGATAGACCTTCGCTCTACTAATAAAAGCCCATCAGATATGACTGCAATGATGGCTTATTACCCCTTAAATAAACAAGTTTTTAATTCCAAATAGGTATCTATATTTGCAACAACAGTTGACACGCTACTAACAAGGGTCAAAGTTAATAACTCCTATTTGGTCACTAGAGTGGCATAAATACTCGCCCCTCACACTACCTCCCACATGATAGTGCCAATTAGATCGAGTTAACAGTATCTTAGCTGTAATTATTCACACCATATCGTAGCACTTCAGGACGGCATGTTACATGGGTGGACATAAATCAACACCCTGTTGTGACAAGTTGATGTTAGGATGTGTTTAGTTTGTGTGATGTTTGGGTTAGTATGTTGTGGTTTAATTTAATTAAATAGGTACAAATGTATATTGTATGGACTTTAAAAGAGACCTTGACCTCTGAGTTTGTTTCAGTGTTTCTTCTCAGGGTACTCAGTTAGGAAATACCGGCCTCATCTAGTTTCAAATGACTAAAAATATTGTAATAATTGTAAAAGTGTTAACCTATTTAAAATAAAAAATATTTATCATTAAATATTCAAATCGTTGTGATGCGGGACACAAATTCCACATCACAACATCATCAACTGTTTCATTATTTTTGTGCTTGATTTTGGAAACCATTAAAAACAATGAATGTGAGAAGTTTTTCTTGATCTATCCTTTCTTAAATTAAGTACATATTGACAATAATATAGATGGCAATAAAAAAAAAGTTACGACTTTCATCAGTGTGGGCTTCACTCAAAGCTTTATCAAAGAATATTTTTGACAAACACTACACGTATTAACCAAGAAATCAGGATTGAAAAAAAACTTTATTGTAAATATATACAAACTTATAGAATACTTAACTAACTGTAATGAAAACAAAAACTCCTAACTAAATAAAACTTACAATCTGGCGTCAAAAAATTCCTCCGCATCGCTGTCTACTGGAAGTGTGCCCAAAAGACTGGCGGCATTGCCACGTTGTACGGCAAAAAAATACTCGTTATCAATTTTTCTTCTCCTCAAACAACACCATACTTAAACTATATCAAACAAAAACAATAATAGTAACGAATCCATCATCCCAAATTTCATTTGAACAATCTTTATTGACAGAAGAAGAAAAAAATATTATCATTCTCACTGGCGATGGCGGTCAAAGACTCATCTTATTCAGAAAAACAGTCAACAGATATTTTCTCCCCAAAAATACTAAGCAAACAATAATATAAGAAACAGAAGAATTATTGACCCTCAATTACAATAAGCCTCATTCAGAATTAATGAAGCGTACTTTTCTTTGTAAAGCTCTGTTTCCACTGTGTTGTGATCATTTTTATCTTTGGACGATTATCGTTGATATCTAAACGTTTTACATTGTGTGTAGTAACAGCAATAATAAAAATTTTAATAATGAAAAAAATAAGAACGAAGCTTACCTTTTTTTTGCACCTGGACTTTTGAGGAAACCCCCTCCGTGCAACGCCTGTTAGGCCACATCCCTGAGGAGACTGTAAAGGAGTCTGCCTTAAGTCTCCCTGTGCACGACAGCATGTGATCACTGTGTTGTCTTTCCTAAGGTCATTCGGTGGGCGGACTAAGTCCCCACTCTGAGACCTTCGACTTTGGAGTCCCGTTTCCTTACATAGTGCATGCGGGGTTTCGACGTTTTTGGCGATGTCTTCTTCTCGGCGGCCTCCTTCTGGACTACCACGGTCTCACAGAAGGAGGTCATATCCCTCCAATTTTCTATCTCCGTTAGCATAGCCCACACTACTGCCAGCAGAGACAGATTTCGTCCAATCCTGGCAACCAAGACCCGCCGCTCAGAGCCCCACGCAGGGCACTCCTCGAGTGTGTGCTGTGCAGGGTAAGCTCACCTACAATCAACTGGGCCAAATTCTCTAAAATGAATGAACACAATCCCCGACCTAAGGAAAATGACACAACTCTATGAGATGACAGTCATAGTATCCTCATATTTCTATTTTTGCCACAAGCAAATTAAAAAAATAAACAATTTTATGAAGTCACAATGACAGTAAAAACACTCGCTTACAGTCAATAAAGAACCTTATTACCGGTCGAAAGCCTCTTAAGAGCCGATAAAATACAATGGCTGACAATTTAGACGTCCATTTTGATATATTTTGTTGGTTTCTTAGATAGTTGGGCGAAAATTGACAATGTTGGTTAGAATGGTAAGTATTTGAGGAAAAAACTAGGAGATAAGTAATGGGCTAATGGATCTCCTCTCTAGAAAACCAACCCACCTTCGTGGGATAGAACGACCACCAACGCCAATCGAATTAGATGTTACTAAAGGAAGTGAACTTACCCAGTTTTAAGGGTTCTGTACCCGAAGGGTAACCAACGGGACCCTATTAATAAGCCTGCACTGTCCGTCCGTCCATCCGTCCGTCCGTCTGTCAGCTGGCTGTATCTCATGATACGGAATAGGTAGACAGTTGACATTTTCACAGAATATGTATTTCTGTTGCCGCTATAACAACAAATAATAACAGAAAATTAAAAATGAAAGGGGGTTGTCCCTACTATAAACGTGTATTTTTTGGCTTTTTTTGCTCGATCTTAATCATGGCAACAAGTAGACGTGTATTGTTAGGACTTATTAAAGGAGATTGTACTTGTTACAATGAATATTATCAATGCTACAACGCTCTTCTCTCTGTATCTTCAGTGAACTGAAGATGTAATCTAGGTTTGAATAAATAAAAGTAAAATATAATGGAGTCCACTGCTATTTTAATATTCGTCGACTAAATAATACATTCCATAAATTATTGGCGACTAGCAAGTTTTGTTTTTTGACTCACACATGAAGAGTCCGACTCACACTTGGCCGGTTTGGATTTTGAATCTATTGAAAAATTCATAGTGCGAATGTGTTCATACAGAAAGATTTCTATTCAGCTCCCAGTTCATTGAATACGAACTGTTCGCATACCGAATCATTTTCACTCAGATGGTTGCATAAAGATATGCATGTGTGAATATTTCATTAGATATTTGAATGAAGTACGATGACTTAACCAACGGGACCCTATTACTAAGACTCCGCTGTCCGTCTGTCTGTTAGCGGGCTATGTGAAATTTTCTCTCTCTCTCACTCCCCTGGGAGCCCCCTGTAATTTTTTATTTATTTTTATTTGTTGTTATAGCGCCAACAAAAATACACATTCTATGAAATTTTCAACTGTCAACGTATTACGGATCAAGAGATACAGCCCTAAAAATCCAGGTTTCTAGATTTCTTTTTTTCAGTTTATGGTATTTTGGGGGGGTGGGAAATCATCAATCAATATGACTTCTTCCGCTCTAGGGTGGAGCGGAAGGGCGTGTCAGACTCTTACTGACTAAAACCCACCCCTGTTCCTCCCTGCCCTACGCGCCCAGGGGCGAGGTAACTCTTTCGAATTTATCCTCCACCCCCGGGCAGGTACGGAACCCTTCATGTGCGAGTCTGACTCGCACTGGGCCGGTTTTTTTTGTTCTCTTATTACTAGCCAACTTACATCGGTCAAATTAAAACAATAATGAATTGAATCTTAATGCAAAATTTGGTTCTCAATTCATTTTTGTGTAGATCAATAAAATGCTACATAATATTTTGTAATTAATTGCTAGCATTGTGGCGACGCGCGTCTCTTTCTTTTTAACCGACGAAAAAAAGGAGGAGGTTCTCAATTCGACCGTATATATATTTTTTTCTTTTTTTTTTTTGTGTATGTTCGGCCCTCACTCCGTTGTTTATGAACCGATTGTGATGATTCTTTTTTACTTAGATAGGATATACATCAAGGGTAGTCCCATGTCAAGGAAATCAGGATCTGATCATGGAATCCTGATAAAATTGAGAGAAAACCTCGAAAATCGGGCACAAATATTGTTTCTGTTTACTTGTCACAACGTAATCAGGTATTTGCATTTAGGAATCATCACATCATGAAACTGAGCTGATGATGGAAACCATACCTTTCCTAAACAATAGAAGTTAGATATAAAAAACTGGTTTTAGTGACAGATACCACTTAATATGCTTTGAGAAAAGACGTCTTTAGAATATTGGAGGTAACCTCAACTGGTCAATATCCTGGGAACCTCAGTGCCAAGAGCAATGATGAAGGATTAGAAATTAGCCTCAGAGTATTTAAAGATGATGGGAGTCACAAAAAATCATAAAATAAAAAAAACTTTTTAACAAAAAAGTCAACCGACGAAAAAGAACTAAAAAGCAAAAAATAAATAAACCTTTTAAGTCTTGAGTATTGAGCTTATTTACCTACATAAAATATCAAATTTTATGTAAACTAATTTTGAGTCGGGGCCATAATAAAATGATTAATTACCTACATCTAGCCTTCTTCATTTCTACGTACATATAAAATTTAGATATTTAATAATCAGATTGTTGTTTGGCTCCGACACAAAATTAGTCTACATGATATTTTAAGTAGGTAAATAAGCTCAATACTCAAGACTTAAAAGGTTTATTTATTATTTGCTTTTTAGTTCTTTTTCGTCGGTAGAATTTTTTGTTAAAAAGTTTTTTTCTATGCAGTCCGATAGTGATCAGGCTTTAGATGATAATATCACGGCCATAATGTTTATAGTGAATGTACGTATGGTATGCCTATCCTATGCCTACTTATGGTACAGTTGTATACCTACAACATTTTTGAAGTTATACTTCTATTGGCGCGTTAAGGAAAAATGATGAGAGTAAATTTTTACGATGCGCGCGCACACCGGCACAAGAAACTGACACCATGAACTTAGCTAGAACCGACACCCTGAAGTCAGCTAGAATCGACACCCTGAATTAGCTATAGTCTGTAGTTCATGAAGAATGATTGTTTTCCTTTTGTAAACTTTATGACAGTTTGGTTTTTTATTTTGTTACGCCAAAGAAGTATAACTTCTTACGTGGGTACATAAGTACACATACACTTTTTTTATCAATTTACAGGCACGCGTTTGACCGATATCTCACCTGATGTTAAGCAAAAATAGCATAACGAAACATACATAGAAATAAGATACTAAACGACACAGTTAACAAGAAAACAAACTTGTCGAGTTTTTGTGTCACGATAGTGATTGTTTGAAAGTTTGTGTCACAAAGAACAACGGTATAAGTTACAACTATTTCTTTGTGTTACATTCCAACTACTTCTTAAGAATAGGTAGGCGTGAAAATAATTCTTATGAAGTCACATCTTTTCTCATATCGACACTTTTAATCAGTACTTGATATTAGTCAGTCAACAGACAGAAAGAGGAGGTCATTGACCTCATATATATATATATTTTTGAATTTTTCAATTTCATATTTTTAATAAGATATTGTAATTTAACTAATAATTCTATGTTTAATGATAATGTTTAAATAATCGTTTTCAGTTTTTGTTTTAATTTTTAGTCCATAATAATGTATTATTTTTCCTGAAGAAAAAAAAATCTAATTCTTTATATACAAACTTGTAAAATACCTAACTGTAATTAAAACAAAACTCCTAACTAAATAAAACTTTAAATCTGGCGTTAATAAATTTCTCCTCATCGCTGTCTACTGGAAGTGTGCCCAAAAGACTGGCGGCATTGCCACGTTGTATAGCAATGCTTAACCTCTGGCCGAGGAAAAGCCAGCCCTTGGGTCACGCGAAGTGTCAACAAGGCGTTTATCTTGAGCACTAGGACCCCACGGGTCAAGGGTTTCAACCCCAAACGGCTCGAAAATGTGTGTAGTGTATTTTTAATTCATTTTAAACTAAGACAGTAGTTATCGTTTTTATTTATTTTCGTATTTTATTGTTTATTATATATTTTTAACTCTTTTTATAATAATTGACCTACCTACTCAGTGAATGTTGTGCATTTTTCTCTAAAATGTTGTTATATGTTGATGATATTGATTTGTAAATAATTCGTTGGTGTGCCTACATAAATAAATAAATAAACAGGATGGTAACGGGGTTGCCTGCCCAAGGTATACCAGATGCACAGAGAGCATTATCAATTGGGTACCCCTCACTCATTTAAATACCTTAGAAAAGGGGGCTACACTCAATGATGGATGATGTTGTCCCTACATTCATAATTAACAGTGGCTGATTCAAGGTTCCCCAGCTGTCATTTACATACCTTTGATTGAAGTTATGGGTAACTGTCAGAAGGCTAAAAATCTGACCACCAGTCTTACCAAGAGGTACCATGTTATCTATTCACTGAGGTATTGATATTCAACGACATCCGGCGGCATCTGGATGCCGACCCTAACATATTTGGGAAAACGCTTGGCAGATGATATGTACTGATCTCTCTCTGTCAACGGTACCTCATTTCCTAGAATCGTGGTCAACATCAGAGTTGTATCAGGAGCGGATGATTTGCCTCCACCGGTTTCTGTCCAGTGCGTCTTTTACGAGCATATCGAATTTGGAGGACGACAAGTCTTTCACATGATTGGTCCATGTTGTTGGTGATCGGCCGTGCGATCTTTTGCCTCCGGTGTTTCTTTTCCAGATTTTCGTTACAATTGCGCTTTAATCACTTAAGTGTATGATAGATATAAAGAATAAACTATAATGGTACACCACAAAAATTACACAATCTTTATACACCAACATAAATCTATGGGTATAATGGCGATCATAGTGCTGACAATGACATCTACCAGAAAACCTTTGGATGGACTGAAAGTTATGTGTGTGTGATGTGTGAACGCTATAATTGTTAATTGTAATGAGTCCTTATTTTAATTTTTTACATCTTATTTTAACTATGCGTTTTTATTTCAACCCGAAACAAATGAATTTTATTTATTCAATAAACTTCAAATGGGTGCAGTAAATATACATCATGAGACGTGACTTCGCCTTATTAACCAAATGTATGTTGCAACTCGAAAAGTTCTTGGAAAATCGGTCGTAGCATAAAATATATGAACTTCGCTTCCAGGAAAAGCATATTATTATAATCGTCAATTTACGAGTAATTTAAATTATAAATAGCATGAGAGATGTTAAAAAAATCTTTAAAAAAATATGAATCTCTGACAAGTACACTGCTATCAATATTCTTAAGGATTTTCAGTACGTCAGTTCACACCGAGACGTGACTCGATGCGACAATGTTTGAAGAGCATGCAGCACAGCGCCACGGTGCTTCTACCCAGGGGTCGTGGATAAATTCGAAACACAGTTACCGCGCCCCTGGGCACTCAGGCAACTGAAGGAACAGGGGTGGGTCCACCCAGAGTGGGAGAAGTCATTGGATGATTTCCCACCCACACAAAACAAAAAACGCCACGGTGCTTATTCACACACGGGCGATACAACGCAGTGTGAGGCGTCGTCCTAATAGAAAGCGAATTTCCTCGCCTTAATTTGTGCGGAAAACTCAAATGTATCGTCGCGCCGACAGAGGGCACCCTCTGGTTTTACCGAACAAATGATCGCGGCGATTGCGTATTCACACCATGATCGCTTTTTATTAGGACGACGCACGCCTGAAGCTATGGTCTCTTGACCGGAATGAACAACGCTGCGATATGCGGTGCCAGACACATAATCCTTTTGACTACTGACGCATACTACAGTGAAACTAAAGACCATTCTAGACGTTTGACTACGCAACGCTTGTTCTTCTAAGCGAAGTGTGGCCGCACTTGAACGGAACACAGAAGTGATGTGTGACGACTTCTCTAGTACAGTACGTAATACATAATTATTATCTCAATGCTCTTTTTTTTTTTTGGGGGTGGGAAATCATCCAATGACTTCTCCCGCTCTGGGTGGAGCGGGAGGAGGTGTGAGACTCTTACTGACTAAAACCCACCCCTGTTTCTTCCTTGCCTGAGTGCCCAGGGGTGCGGTAACTCATTTTCAGAATTTATCCGCTACCCCTAGGCATGCAGGCACCGGCCACGATGGGCCCCATCAGTGGTGGCTGACATCTCTTTGAGGCGCGCGTGGAACACTACGCAACGTCGACTCACGGGCCTGTTGCTGATCGGACGGCGAGCTACCTACTGCTCGCCGTCCGCAGGCCCGGGTCTACGGTGGCCGGAATTCGTCTCGCGATGACCTACGTCCAGTACGACCAGTACCTTTCCTGTGGTGGTAGCGGCCGGGGCCTTGAGGGCCACTCCGTTGAGCTTCCCTCACGCGTCCCGCCTCCGCTTTCATGAGCATTACTGCTTCGCAGAAGGCGGAGACTGCCTCACATTCCCTCTCGCTCCGTACCATGGCCTGAACCAGGGCCGGGCGCGAGAGGTCGCCGCCACCTACCGCATCCACGAGGACACGGCGGTGCTCCGCCCAAGCGGGGCAGACCTCCACCGTATGCTCCACCGTGTCCTCTGGGCGATCCGCGCAGTGATAACACCCGGGCGTTTCCTCCCTAAGTAAAGATTTTACAGCATTACGAGAAAGCTTATTCACAAAAGTAGTTTCTCCAGGGCTTCTTGCACACTCGCTAAAAGACAAAACAGCAAAAAATCGGTCAAGTGCGAGTAGGACTCGTGCGTAAAGGGTTCCGAAAAAATCATATTTTTAGAGTTCCGTACCCAAAGGGGTAACCAACGGGACCCTATTACTAAGCTTCCACAGTCCGTCTGTCTGTCAGCGGGCTGTATCTCATGATCCGTAATAGGTAGACAGTTGAAATTTTTACAGAATGTGTATTTATGTTGCAGATATAACAACAAATAATAAAATCGTACGGAACCCTTCGTGTGCGAGTTAAACTCGTACTTAACTGGTTTTTTTACTTATATTTTAGAAACATACGAATTGACCGAAATGTCATATGGTCTATCCAAAAAACGGGATCAGCAATTCTCACAGTTCAAAAAGAAAAAAAGAAGAACATATCAATTCAGGTACAACATTGATCCCTCACTTTGTAAGATATAAAGGTGAAAACACGTTGCGAACGCTCATAAATAATTCTTCGAAAACGTAATAAATCTTATTTGCTCAAATATATGTGCATTTTTACACCCAGAAGGAAAGGAATCCGTTACAAGTGTTTTGAAAGATGTAAAAAGATAGCAGTACCTAATACCCACATTACAAATAATTTTCTCCACTCTATTCAACCTCGACTGTTCCTCAGTTAAATTGACAGAGAGCTGCTCCACTGCAGCTGCAGCGCCTTATCGTGCAGGGAAAGGTAGAGGGCACTAGTGAGCGTGGAAGGTCCCTTTTGCGATGGACCGATCAAATTAAGCCTGCTGTAAGTGGTCCCTTGCCCGACTTCACCAGGATGTCGGGCAGCAAACAAAAGTGTCGAAGGATCGCGGGGTTTATGTCACGACAAAGAACGTGCTAAGCTCGAGTTTTTTCCTTTGTCATGACGACTGAGACGATTTGAGTGGCATTTTAATTTTCAAAATTACTTTGAATATAGGCGTTATTTTTCAGTTGTTTCCAGATAAGTAATATCTACCAGATAAATATAAAAGAGTTTATATTAACTTACCTGCCAGATAAGCTTTGGATTCGCTATAATGATTAGTTTTTTAGAACCTGACCTAAGGTGGTTTATCTGGCTATTATTCTATAGATCTCATTACATAAGCAATTAATTTACCGATCAGGAGAAGCCTTCCCGGGATAATAAAGGTCTTATTTTTAACTCCCGCCGACCCAAAAGAGGGTAGTATTAGATTGAAGCTTTTGTCTGTTTTTCGGAGTATCCGCTCGCGGCTCTTCGGTGGAATTCTGTTTTATTTTGACAAGCTTTTATCTAACTTGGAATGTTTGTTTGTTCGGGACAAATTTTGCAAGCTGAATAAGAACCACTTCCTCTTATCCTACCGAGTAGTTTTTTCATGTGGATTCAGTTCTGATGACAATGCATTTTTAACAGACTTCAAAAAAAGGAGGAGGTTCTATGTTCGACTGTACTGATGTTTTTATTTTTATTATTATGTCCGCCGATTTCTCTGTCAGTTGTGGACCGATTTTCAAAATTCTTTTTTTTTATATCGAAATTGCTTCAGCTCTTTTTGAAAAAATCAACAAAAACAAAAATATATGTACACATATACTTTTTGGTCTCCTCTAATTACGAGTAAGTTCAAATTGCATGTTCTGTGTTATTGGGGTTATCAGTTATAGCGTAACTTTAATATTTAGTTTTAGTTCTGGGGTCTATCAACCAAAACGTGAAAAATAAAAAACTTTTTTACAAAAAAATACAACCGACTTCCAAAAATGAGAAAACACTAAAACTTGAAAAATAACTTTAATTTCGAATGTCGGTGTCAAATAACGAAGAAATAAAATACAAAAACCGACTTCTGAAATTAAAGTTATTTTTAAATTTTTAGTGTATTATTTTTCGAAGTCGGTTGTATTTTACGTAAAAAGTTTTTAGGGTAAGCATGACCTGAATTTCACCAGGAAGTTTTGTATATGAATTTATTAAAAGACATGCATTGAAACTATTTTATACTGTTGTTTGGTAACTATTTAAGCAAAAAACTTTTCTGCGAGCACAGTTGAAATTGGAAATTAGAGTTCAATTTGTATTTTCGATGCTGTACCTCTCAAATACACAACACAACACACACAGACACACACACACACATAACACACTGAAAACACACACAGACACACACTAACAGACTGAAACTTGTCCATTGTCCGATTATTTTAATAGAGGACTAATTTATTCACGATATCATCCCATCTCGGCGTCCGTCGATCGATCTCTGGCTTGTATAAATAAATGGCCACAATACCCTCTCTTCACACCTCTATAAATATACGCAGAATATCCATACATGCGTGGCTATATGCATTATGATATGCTAGCTTTTACTCACGGGTTTACTTAGGGTTTTTCCCGTCGCCCATAACGAACAAGATTCAGGTATGATAACAAAAAAAACCGGCCAAGAGCGAGTCGAACTCGCGCGCAAAGGGTTCCGAACAAATCATATTTGTTCAGGTTTAAACATAATATAGGTACTTTTTTTAGATTCTCCTGTCATCTACAAGTAAAGGACTAATTTTTTTTTTAATTTTGGGTGTAGTGGTATTTGGAGATAAGAGGTTGTCATTTTTCATCTTTTTTCCCAAATAACTTAAAAACTATACATTTTGGAATTATGAAAAATATATATTTGAAATTCGTACAATAAGCCCTTTCATTTGATATGTAGCACATTACAGTAAAAAAAACTTTTTACTGTAATGTAAATATCATATTCCAAATTCATTTATTTGCGTTACACGTTCGTGTTTTAACCGGGGTTGGTCCATGGATGGGTGACCACCTTTTTTACATGCCGAGACTCCTCCGTGCCTCGGAAAGTACGTTAAGCCGTTGGTCCCGGCTGTCAGTAGTGGATCTTTGACAGTCGTTACGTCGTTAAGCCCGAAAGTCTGATATCCAGTCTTACCAAGGGGTATCGTATTACCCAGTAACTGGGTTGTGGAGGTCAGATAGGCAATCGCTCCATGTAAAATACTTGTATTCAGCTGCATCCTGTTAGACCGTAAGCCGACCCCAAGATAGTTGGGAAAAAGCTAGGCAGATTGACACGTTCGTGTTTTGGTCACAGATATTCATGTGTGTTCCAAATTTCAAGTCAATCAATTGAGTAGATTCTGAGTAAATTGGTTGTGACAGACGGACGGAAAGACAGACAGACAGACGCACGAGTGATTCTATAAGGGTCCTGTTTTTACATTCGGATGTTCGAAACCCTAAAAAATATCACGAAGATTAATTCTCGTGCAAAAGTCAACAAATCAGTAAATTCAAAAAAAAATTGACAGTTTTTCATGTCGTTTGTAAAAATTGTGTGATGTTTTTATATTCTTACCTAATTGCCCCGTGTAAACAACATGAATTGTTTTGCTTTTCTGACGTCCAAATAGAGGGTCGGCAAGAATACCGAGTCGAATCCTGCTTCCATGTTGTATGCAAATTTGGTGCTAGCAGTCCTTAGAGTGCACTTTACAGCCGTTGCTTTGGTCCCTCGTGTTCTTGCATTTCGTATACCCTCACAAGCAAACAGATAGCTGAGGAGAGTAGGAGTTCTGACTTCCTTTATACATATTTTTAAAAAACTTGATTCTGCCAGAAGCTTCGCCCGCGTGAAATTAGTACTTGCGGGCAGTAATAATTTACTATTAATATTAGCATAGAGTATTTTGTAGAGTACTGGCATTTGGAATAGCACATAGCTTAGACTATGAAAGGTTATAGACAAGTGTGAAAATCCAGCAAACTGATGTACCAGAATAAGAAGTCGGCTTGTATCTGTACACGCGAAATAAGCTCACATAGACAAAATGAGAAGCCAATACGTCATCGTTACGTTCGTCAAGGTCACTCACACATTTTAACGATCCAGCTTCATTTAATGCCCATCAGTCTATAACCTTTCATAGTCTAAGGCACATAGTTATTATAAAATTTCAACCAGATTCATTTAGCCGTTCTGGCGTGATTGAGTAACAAACATACATCCGTCCTTCCAAACTTTACAATACAATGTTAAGTAGGATTCTATTATTATATTAGACTTTCGTACTTCTGGGCATGGCGTACCATGACGTCTTAAAATCATCATGAATCCGATGTGAGAAAGGAATAGTGCTATATTCAATTCAATTCAATTAAAATATTTAATTCGGACAAGGTACATCCATATGCGTGCGCGCGGCGTGTGTGCGTGCGTGTGTGTGCGTGTGCGCGTGTGTAGCTCCGTCTCTGTCTGACACCGGATTACATGAAAATCTACTGCGGGAGTGTTTGAAAGAGTCACCGCGGTCCTGGCAACTGAAATAACACGGGTGGGATTTAGTCAGTAAGAGTCTGACACGCCCCGCTTCACCCAGAGTAGGAGATATATGATGATTTCCAGACCTTAATAAAAAATACATCTAGACGAGTCAAATCCCGGACATATAAAGTTTCAAATTTCAGTCGAAATCTCAATTCAACGACATAGAATGTCGAAAAAATTTTAAAAGTTTTTAAGAAACAGCTAGAATGAAGACACTAGATGATCACAATATTAGCTTGAAATAATAATATATCGGGTGTAAAAAGACAGTTTCCGAAGCCGAAAGCTACATATTGTAACTATTATTTGGATATTTTTTTTCCACTAGACCATACCTGGGAATACACTGGTCCTGGAGATATTGAAGGTCAAAGTCACAATTTTTTTTTTACTTTTCTTAAATGAATTCCAAGTGTTGTAACTAAACTTTTTTCTAAACAAACATTACCTGAATTTTCGTTTTTCTTCTGAATTTTCGAAATAACGCATTTGAAGTGACATAAAAACGCCATAAATATCAAACGTATCCGACAAGTACCTACGCGGCTTCGAGCGACGGGCGGGGTTTAACTCCGCTTGCCTGGGATCGCGTTACATTGCGCGAAATAAAAAATAGCTTTTTTTTCGTACCTAAAAATAAAAGTCGTTTCCCAGCAATCATTTTTGCGGCAAGCTACTTTGTTAGATGTACAGTATTTATAGTTGACGGCTATGTGATGTGTTTTTTTACACCCTGTATTATATCATCCTTATTTCTTCGACATATTTAGATACAACGGGCCGATTTCAAACGAATGAACACGAACACTTGACAGTCAAGGCCTCTCTTGTCTATAGGGTAAAATTCTGTTACGCATAAGTTTCTATCCACTTAAATATTTATGAATATGACGAACAGAAACCCTGTCTTAATCATTATAAAAGGACAGGTGTCCGGATCCGTATCCGGTAAATTCTTCACTACCTCATTATTCAGGAAGGGTCTGATAATGTTACCAATCATCACCTTCCCATGTCCCAGTTCCTATGTTACTTAAGGTCGGCGCAAGAAGTTTTCAATTGTCAATTGTTACGCTATTACTGACTCATTTTCCTTCCATATCATTCCTCACCAAATCCGTCCTCCGCCCATCAAATTTTTTTTTTTAATCTTACAGAAAGTTGTGTAAACTGCCCAGTTCCCATAATGATTTTTTGTCGTAGTCAATCAGCCCAACGAAAAAACCAGCCAACCAGCCTTTTCCCAACTGTCTTGGGCTCGGTTTTCAGTCTAACCGGACGCAGCTGAAAACCAGTATTTTACACGAAGCGACTGCCTATCTGACCTCCACAACCCAGCTACTGGGTAATACGATGCCCCCTGGTAAGACTGGTTGTCAGACTTTCGGGCTTCTGACGACCCGTAACAAAGATCCACGATTGAGAGCCGGGACCAACGGCTTAACGTGATTTCCGAGGCATGGAGGAGTCTCGGTATGTAAAGATGGTCACCTATCCACGAACCAACCCCGGCAAGCTGTTATTACTTTACTCACGAGCTCCTAGCATTTTTTTGTCCTAGTCATGAACCAATATTCCAGACGCGGAATAAACAGGCAATTTACAGTTTTAAAACATACATAAATACATTCTTCTTGTTCTTCGTCGTTCCTTCACTGCTGAGGATTGCGACCACATACGATGCGGCTTCAAGTTTTGCGGTCTTCTGCAGTGCCGCTTGGTATATGCTGCCTTCAACAGCCTTCTGTATCGTGTCAGACCATCATTCTGGTGCTCGGCCTTGAGCGCGTTTTCCTTCCACCTTGCCTATAAATACATACGTAAAACGATATCTGATACTTTTACCAAATAAACCGATAGATACAGAAACTATTTCACTACCTTTCTGTCATGTTCAAAAAAGGTAACCCAAAAAATTCGTGGTCACAAACAACGCATTACGTGCTAACACAATACATTCACGCATTTAGTATATTTACGATACTTTCGGGCTTCTACGTGGGTAGAGCAAAGGTTTCTAACACTTTTATTTATAAGTTACTGTTATGGTGCTTAGTAACGCAAATAACGAAAATGAATCCCAAATAATGTGCTCCGTTGGTCTAGTGGTGGCTACGCTAATACTGAGCATGAGGTTCTGGGTTCAAGCCCCGAGTCAAGCAGGGTTATTGGGTTTTTTTTCCATTTGGAATTTCTCATTAACAACTAATGACTAGATCTGTGCCTAGGGGTAGCTCTCAACATGAGTTACCGCACCCCTGGGCACTCAGGCAGGGAAGGAACAGGGGTGGGTTTTAGTCAGCAAGAGTCTGACATGCCCTCCCGCTCCGCCCAGAGCGGGAGAAGTCATTGGATGATTTTCCAAAAAAAATACTAGATCTGTGCCTGACTGATGGTTATATGGGCTAACCATTTTACATGAGAGTTTAAATTACCTAGCAACATGTAGGAGTTGCACAGGACCTGTCGTTATGGCGACACTTGGTGGAGGCCTATGTCCAGCAATGGACGTCTTTCGGCCGAAATGATGATGATGATGATGATGATGTAGGTGTAGGTACCGTAGGACCCCAAGGCACTAGTACGCCCTGCAGGGATCCTGGGACGCTGTAGTATCTTCAGGGTAGACGTCTCACTCGCTGGCAACGCGAGAGTGCGGTGCATAAAATGGGTGACTCGCTACAGGCGGATAAGAAAAGAGCTGAGGGCACTTTAAATAACTATATTAGTAATCACAGAAAAAAACATGTGTGCCCAAGGGCAAAACTCCTGTCTCACAGAAAACAAAATTGACATCTATTCTTTAATCATAATTCCATCGACTCTCCAACATTCTTAACTGCCAGCTAAAAGCCGGTACAGACCCGCTGAGATTAGGCTGTGTCTACAATCGTCACAGTAATATAGATACATCTCTGCCTGGTCTAGTCTGTCTGACCTTCAGAGTAAAGAGAGTGTAGTTGCCCAGTGGTAATAGCTGCAACTTACGAATTGTAAGTCGTGGGTTCGAACCCAGCCAGGCGCTTTACTTTCTGTAAATTATTTCATCATCATTGCTCTCAAAACGGTAAAAGAAAAAATCGTGTTGAAACAGGCATGTCCTAGAAACTAAAAATCTAAGACATGTGACATTTACCAATCCGCATTAGATCAGCAGTGGGGATATTAAAAAGGCTGATTATGCTAACCCATCTGGTAATACTAGCTTGATGTGAACCCAAATAATCTACCGTAAAGAAATAGCATATTAACAGGTAAGCAGTAAATTCCTAACTTCAAATGGAAATTTCCAAATTCCAAATTTTCAACCTTTTGAAACATAATTCTGTATTGGATTTATACGGAATCAATTACTTGACTCACATGACCTCATTTGTGTTTCTCTGTAAACGGCAATTCTTAATGGAATTTCATTCGTCGCGAGTAATTACTGTGTTTATTAAAGTCGTATACCCTTACTGTGCATAGAGGTATATAGGAAATTTTAAACAAATGATTCTGAGGTAACATGACATCATGCTTTTTTGTTTTCTTTGTAGGGGTGGGAAATCATCCAATGACTTCTCTCGCTCTGGGTGGAGCAGGAGGGCGTGTCAGACTTTTACTGACTAAAATCCACCCCTGGTCCTTTAGTTGCCTGAGTGCCAAGGGCCGCGGGAACTCTGTTTTATATGCTGGCGCGCAGGTTTGCACGGTGCACGAAGGAGGTCAAAATTGCTCTATTTAAGGCATGCTGCTGGCAGTATACCTTCTTAATTTTTTTTAAAATGTCTGGAAATTTTATACCTGCAGCCTGTGGGCCCGTTATACGCGTTATATATTATATCTTGCAATATCCTACGGGTCCTGTACAATAATGGTTTTAGGATGCTGTTGGGGTTGCCGCGCTTTTGCAGTGCATCAGGTATGTTTGCTAAGGCCAGAACGGTCTGCTTTAGCACAATAGTACCCAAAAGAGTGGCTTTCCTGATGCACCGCGTGCGGGGCAGCACCAACAGCCTTCTGAATACCATATTGGGTAAGGTTGACTGCCCGGTGGTGAGGCATTGGAACTAGATAGAGCAATTTGTAAATAATAAAAATAAATATTCATAATTTTACTAACATACGAGTAGTTAAAAGTATTATTTTACTAACAATTTTATGGAATGTAATGTTCTGAAATAA
Source organism: Polia nebulosa (assembly GCA_951329385.1). Taxonomy (NCBI): domain Eukaryota; kingdom Metazoa; phylum Arthropoda; class Insecta; order Lepidoptera; family Noctuidae; genus Polia; species Polia nebulosa. The sequence goes on along the minus strand of OX589610.1, from coordinate 14,542,221 downwards.
AATTATTAAATTAAATAACATGATGCTGGTATTCTTTCAAGGGCTGGCACAGTTGTACCAACTGTATACATTTTTTGTGTCTTCAAAAGTGGGAAAAACCTCCTAAAGTAGCCTGGACTTTTGAGACCATGGAGATAAGACCATGGAGTGTGGGATTCTTGTCTCAATAAAACCACTTAAGTGATCACTATCAGCCAACCACACAACCATCACACGGAAGGGGTCCTGTTACCTCTTAAAAATATCACTCCGGAACCCCCTCTGTACAACACCTGTTAGGGCACATCTCTAGGGAGACTGGAAATGTGTCTCTCCTGAGCCTCGCTACGCACGGTAGCACGTGATCACATTGCCACCGTACTCCCTACATCTCGCCACTTATACGAGTGATTTAGACCCATTTATTAGAGAGTGGACATGAATCTACAGTCCTGGCTGATACTGAAAAGTTCTTAGTGGAAAAACCCAATAACACTCTGCTCGGCCTGGACATGTACTTGGACTTGGACCCAGTACCTAATGCTTAGCTGTACCGCTTGCGACCAATAGCCCAACGATTCTGAGTGGTAGGTATAGTAGTATAATAGGGTGCATTAAAAACTTTTTTACAAAAAAAACAACCGACTTCCAAAAAAAAAATACTCTAAAAATTAAAAAATAACTTTAATTTCGGAAGTCAGTGTCAAATAACGACGAAGTAAAATACAAACACTGACTTCCGAATTAAAGTTATTTTTTAATTTTTAGAGTATTTTTTTTTTTGGAAGTCGGTTGTTTTTTTTTGTATAAAAGTTTTTTATTTTTCACTTTTTAGTTGTTATACCCCAGAACTAAAACCCCAATAACATGGAACGTGGAATTTAAACATTTGGAGAACACCAAAACGTCATCGAGGTACGCGTATTTTTCGTTTTTGTTCAGTTTCTCAAAAGGGGCTGAAGCAATTTCAATAAAATGTATATGGGACCACCTCGGGAGTATATTCTTTCGGATAAAAAAAGAATTTTGAAAATCGGTCCACAACTGACGGAGAAATCGGCGGACATACATAAAAAAAAAAAAAAAAACATACATACAGTCGAACATAGAACCTCCTCCTTTTTCGAAAGTCGGTTAAAAAAAACTTCTACGAATAATTCCTTAGTCATTACTTAGCATCAATGTCTGATGCACACTGAGCAGTTAGCCTCGCTATCACATTACTTACTAACATAAAATTACATAATCAGCCCTATAATTATCTAGGAAAGAGAATGGGCCATTTAACCATCACGCGGACCCAGTGCGGGTTGGTGAATGTAACATGTGTTCTAGAACATTGTCCTCACGATGTTTTCTTTCACCGTTTTGAGAGGAGGGGTGAAATAAATTAAACACAGAAAGGCCCCTGCCTTTTTTTGTGGGGTGGAAAATCATCCGTACCCCGTCATTCGTTGCTGACATCTCTCTTCGCGCCATCGACTCTCGGGCCTGGTGCTGATCGAACGGTGAGCTACCTATTACTCGCCGTCTGCAGGCCCGCGCCTACGGTGGCCGGAGATCGTCTCACGACCCGCGACGCCCAGGGCGTCTCCTGCGGTTGCTGCTACTGGGGGGGTGAGGGCGACTCAGTTGAGTCTCCCTCACCCGGTCCGCCTCCTCCTTCGCAAGTATTATTGCTTCGCAGAAGGAGGCGACTGCTTCCCGTTCCCTCTCGCTCCGTACCATGGCCTGGACCAGGGCTGGGCGCGAGAGATAACTGTCGCCGATCGCCTCCACGAGGACACGGTGGTGCTCGGCCCAAGCGGGGCAGAACTACATCGTATGCTTCACCGTGTCCTTTGGGCGATCCGCACAGTGGTGACACCCGGGAAGGCGCCTGTCTCGGTTTGGACCCACGACCGACAACTATTAAATCGAGGCTGTTACCACTGGGCCACCACTGCTGATTATTATTTTATAATGAGTCACATTGCTTAGTAGTTTATATTTATACAACCGCATTCATAATCTATTATTTCGTGTAGTATGTAGTTAGTAGTTCATGTAAATCCGAAAAACATTATCACCCTAAAAGGCCCGTAAGACGTCCTTCCGGAATTCCATGTTGTGTACAATATCAACGGAATGATAGATTACGTCACTCACATTATTTTCAGAATATTATCGAAATTGAACCATACATTTCTAAGAAAAGGCGGAAATGCCCCAAATACTTCCAATACATCATCCAAATGTTGGCGACACCTGTGGTTAAGATCGAATGACAATAAAATTACATTCGGTCGGTCTCCTTCATTCGTTTGGTCTTTGAATGTGATCGGGTCGTTTCAAGCGCGGTTGACCGACAATTTAAAACTGTCATCGGTGTACGACATGAAAATGAAAATTGTTTTGTATTTCAGTTTTGTATTGCTGCCTCTGTCTTTTGTTTTTTTTATGAACAGTAATTTGAATCGCAACAGCGGCCATATTGGTTTATTTAATAATAGTTTGGACGGACTCAAGACTGAGTTTGATCGATTCTATGCAAGCATAATGCTCTAACAAGGCCAGTCAACATTTTACCCTATTCCTTTACACAATTTCCACGAACCAACGTGTACGATAGTAATATTCTACCAAAACTACTGCTTTTTTTTGTTCAAAGGCCACTCCGTTGACCTTCCCTCACGCGTCCTGCCTCCGCCTTCGCGAGCATTACTGCTTCGCAGAAGGAGGAGACTGCTTCCCATTCCCTCTCGCTACGTACCATGGCGTGAACCAGGGCCGGGCGCGAGAGGTCGCCGCCACCTATCGCATTTACGAGGACACGGCGGTGCTCCGCCCAAGCGGGGCAGATCTCCACCGTATGCTCCACCGTGTCCTCTGGGCAATCCGCGCAGACCAAAACTACTGCTGGTTTTACCGGATACGGGTTAGTACAAAATGTTGTGTAACAAATTAACGAGGAATCTCTTTGCTATAAAACGGTACTAACCCAGTCTAAACTTGACACGTATAGTCACAATCGAAAGCTCGCAACACATTTGCGCACGCGACTTACAGTCAAAACTGACGAAAGTTACTCATGATGTCATAATGTGAGCCCTTTACGTTGCGAGATTGACAAAATTTTCGCGAACGACATTAATTTGACGCTACTGGGTAGTCTCTTTAGTATTAAAATATAATGATTGGCCCAGTATTCAGCGGCGGCAACAGCATTCGCTGACGCAGCCATAAGATACTCACATGTACAGGCGACAAGGCATGCGGCGCAATATGAGAGGTGGGCCATGGTCTGTGGAGAAACGCCACACAAACATCAAAGATCGGAGAACTGTCGAGGTTGTCTTTACTGCGACCGGCCTGAGTACTGTATATTGTTACACACTTACACTAGGTTGACTGGACGTCCATCGATCCAACGTAAACGTCTAGTCACCTGACGTATCTGTTTGCAACCGAAGTGGACCAAACAGGTTTCCAACAGACCCTTGTAAACCTTTTCTTTTTTTTTTGCTGGGTTGGATGATCCTCATGTATGTCCTTTGCCTGCGGCAGGCGAAGGGGTTTGTACTGACTGTACTGTGTTTATTAAAGTCGTATACCTTTACTGTGCATAGAGGTACATAGGAAACTTTAAACAAATGACTCTGAGGTAATATAACATCATGCTTTTTTGTTTTTTTTTTTTGTAGGGATGGGAAATCATCCAATGACTTCTCCCACTCTGGGTGGAGCAGGAGAGCGTGTCAGACTCTTACTGACTAAAAACCACCCCGGTGTTCCTTCCCCCACTTGGACCGGGCATCATGAGAGTTTGCCTTGTAAAACTGTGCCAGCTTTTGCTCAACTATCTTGGTATCTGGATATCTTCAAGATATCTTGTTGTCGTTATGGTTTTAACCAACCTCTTTTCTTAAAGACCCCCAGGTTACAGCTATCAGGAAACACAGACTCCGGCAATACAAGGAATATCTCTTCATAACTGTACACACAATGAATGAGTCCCCAAAACATTTTGTGCGTGTGGAAGGGATGTCCACAATGTACCGGTGACGCATCGCCGTACGTCTAGTGGTCCGATACTTGGTGGAATTAAGGCGCTATTAACTGTCAACTACCTTGAGTAGTTAGCTTGCGTTTTCTGTGCTGAGCTCACGTAACGCGTCGCACGTCGACCCAGTTTTAGGACTCGCCCATCAAAGAGCGCTGTCCGAAATTAGACGCATTATTAATTTAGTATACATAAAACAACAGGTATTACACTAAAACACGTTTAATATAATATAAATAATTAAATGATCTTTAAAATAGTGAAAGTTTCATAAAAATACGCTTTATAGTTTATGCGGGATTCTCAATTTTTTATTTGCATTAGACATAACTTTACAAATTAATTACACTATGTTATAAAAATATAATTTCAAATATTCACATATTAAATTACGAAAAAAATTGTCTTGAGTAACATATAGTTTTACAAAGGAATAAGACTAGTCGTTAAGATGTGAAATTCAATTAAAAATCATTAGAAGTCGTATAAATGCGCCCTAAACTATGCAATTCCGACGCTCCCCGAAATGTCACCGATGGAAAACCGACAGGCTGGCAACTCAGCGTCGATGCTCCAGACATAGCAACTGACAGTTGCGTCTAATGGTTTCTTTCAGCCTTTATCTATCCTACACGCAAGCAGTTATAGAACTTCACTTTGCCATTTTTTCGAAGCTCCAAGGTAACATGATAAAGTTTGTACACCTTAATATTAAAACCACGCTAGAATTAACATATTTGGTCTCAGAATTAATATAGCTAAGTCTTACGTTGTTTCAAAGTCTTTCTGTGTGTCGTCGCCGACTCCAACTTCGGCTTCAACTTATGCTAGAAGTTCATGTAACGTCTTAATAACTTTAATGCGAGAAAGGATAAACTTCTGGCATTATAGTTATGCGCCTTAGTCGTGTGCTGGGTATTTAATAGTGGCTATGAATACATAGTGTATGTTAAGTAGACACATTCTTCAGTTTGAGGAAAACTGAACTAATTTAGTTTTAATTGGTCGGCTTATTGTTTTTTATCTGACTGCCCTAGAAGGCTTGTAATGATTTTCGAGACTATGTATGTATGTTTGTATGAATGTCTTTTCTTTTGGTTCACCCAGTAGCTTAAACGGCTGGATGGATTTTAACAAAAAACTTTTTTACAAAAAAAAACAACCGACTTCCAAAAAAAAATACACTAAAAATTTAAATATAACTTTAATTTCGGAAGTCGGTGTTTGTATTTTATTTCTTCGATATTTGACACCGACTTCCGAAATTAAACTTATTTTTAAATTTTTAGTGTATTTTTTTTTTGGAAGTCGTTTGTTTTTTTTTTGTAAAAAAGTTTTTTAGTTTTCGGTTTTTAGTTGTTATACCCCAGAACTAAAAACCCCAATAACAGGGAACGTGGAATTTAAACATTTGGAGAACACGAAAACGTCATCAAGATATGCGTATTTTTCGTTTTTGTTCAGTTTCTCAAAAAGCGCTAAAGCAATTTCGATAAAATTTATATGGAACCACTTCGGGAGTATATTCTTTCGGATAAAAAAAGAATTTTGAAAATCGGTCCTCAACTGACGGAGAAATGTGCGGACATACATAAAAAAAAAAACATTCAGTCGAACATAGAACCTCCTCCTTTTTCGAAAGTCGGTTAAAAAGAGGTACCATTAAATTGATCTTAACCGCCGAAGTGACATGAGCTAAATGAATTTTAAAAAAAACGCCACCATTGTATTAAAATAAAGAGACATTTATAAAATATATCTCGCTAAAATAACATAATAAAAAGTCGAAAAGCCCGACTGACAAAAAAAACAGCAGCTGGTGGCATCCAATCTGTGATTGAACTAAAATAAATTCCACCAACTGCATGAGACTGCTTGAAAAGTGACTTGATTCGACATTTCTAGTTGTTTTTTGTCAGTCGGGCTTTTGTTATTAACACACCTAAATTGCTACTTGTAACTAAAGTAAACAAATCTTAGAAGTTAAATTTGAACCACTTCCCGGTGTTTGATTAAGCTGAAATTTTTCGTAGGTACATGTTTAATTTGGAAGACAATTGGTGTTGATTCTGTTATGCACAAACTAAACTTAATTTAGGCAATTGCTATCTTTTTCTCTCTAATAAAACAAGATAGAGACGGACATAAATTAGAAATGTCAAATTTAGTTTGAACTAATATTTCCATACAAATTAAGGGTACACGTAAAAACATGTCGTCTAAAAACACGCCGAAGCGCAAGGCGTAAACTAGTTTGACATCTCTAACTTAGTGCATAGCTATAGCCGTCCTTTTCTCGCACTGCCTTTTAGTAAAAGATAGCAATTCTCTAATTTTAGTTTAGATATTGAACAAGAGAATCCGTGCCAATGCCTGGTTAGCTAAAGTGACGTCATTCTAAATCCAATATGGCGGACTCCCAAAGAGGCGGGCTAGATATTTTGTATGCATTCCCATGATATGGGTCAAATGAAAGCGTTAAAAAAACATTAGCCGAGGTTGCGGCTAGTGTTGCTTAACCTCACAAAATCGAACCGTGCGGCTGTTATTGTTTAGTCATGAGTATTCATACATGTATTCAAAAATCGAACGTCAACAAGATTTTTGAATCCACGACGTCTTAAAAACAAATGAGTTCTCTTTCGAATATTCGGTTTTCGAATGTTCAGTTTGAAAAAAAAAACGTTGAAGGAACTAGAATTGACTATTTTTCACGGCATTACGTCTAGGCTAAAAGAACATTGTAATACCAGTTGATCGATCCCAAGTAAAAAAGGCCAACCCTTTTATCTGAAATGAATACCAAAGCAATGAAGTAGCCTATTCTTGGGGGGAATAAAAAGACCAAAGATATTTTACGTTCATTCTAGCCTTTTGTCGTTTTAGGGTAAATAAGACTCCGGGGCGATTCCACTTTTCGTAGAAAAAATTGCAAGTAGGTACTGAAAAACGACTGAGTTACCAAAGAAGATCAACGTCGTTATCACATTTATCTACATTCAAACTAGTACCTATTAAAAACACAAACGACTTCCGAAATTAAAGTCATTTTTCAATTTTAAGTGTATTTTCCTTTTTGGAAGTCGGTTGTATTTTTTGTATACAGTTGTTTTTATGTTTCACTTTTTAGTTGTCCCCCTCCAGAACTACAACTAAATATTACGGTTACGCCAGAATTAATAACCCCAATAACTGAATTTGGAAATCGGTGGATATGACATAAAAATATAACCTCCTCCTTTTTGCGAAGTTTGTTAAAAAATAAATAAACTAGCTCGTAATTAAAATCACAGTAGGTTCAACAAATTAATGATTTAATGTATTATGCACTAGTCACTGCTAGCGGCATCTATCGCGTGAAGTTTGAAAATTATCACAAGAGAACATGCTTCTGGGATAAATCCCATGACTCATTCCAAATGGTATATCCGTGTGCCATGTTTCATCCAAATACGTTCAGCATTTAAGACGTGAAGAGGTAACAAATTGACAGACAGAGTTACTTTCGCATTTAGCCCACAATATTAATGTGGAGTGACGAACGCGTACCGGAATACGCAGCGTTGGAAGGCCTCCTACAAGGTAGACTGATGACTTGATGAGGGTCGTGGGCAGCCGATGGATGCGAAACGCACAGGGCCGGCTGTTATGGCGATACTTGAGGAGGCCTATGTCCAGCAGTGGACGTCTTTTGGCTGAAATGTTGATGTTTATTATTATTAGTGGATTTGGGGATTAAGAGTTACTTTCTTCTTTATATTTTTTATTTACGTAGCACCACTCTAGAAATTATTCCTGTATTGTGGGTGCGTTCACAAACATGTAAACTCATATACACAAGATACCCAGACGCGAAACTACTACCTGTAGGCCATACAAATATTAATTGTTCCGTGCGGGGATCGAACCCGCGACACGCAGCGCAGCAGCCGAACGCTCAACCACTACGCCAACCGTGCCGTCAAACACACTTTCACACTGAAACTTGATTTTGTTTGTGGAAAAGTAGAATGGCCCTCCAAAATATGGGCGCTAGTATTATATTATCTCCCATATGGCTGACTATTCGTATTGAACACGCTACTGTTACAATCGGGTTTTCGTAACCCAATTGCTGCAGGAAACTGATATTCTAAGAGAAATTCTGAACTATGTATATGTATCCTAGAATAGCTTCATTCTGAAATATTGCTCTAACTGAGATTGAAGGCTAACGTGCTTTGCAAGACCCGATTCAATCTGGGAATTTGTAAAGAATGTTCATTTGGCCAGTAGTCCATGTGGTAACAATTTGACTTTAAAAGCTCATTTATGTTCAGGTTTTTTTTTTTTTTTTTGGTGCGGCTGCCTGTAGTCTGAAATTGAAGTCAATGAAGTGTTTATGGTCTTAAAAACATTTCAAAATAAAATTGCAACAATTTAACTAAAAAATGGATATCAGACAACAACAAATAAAAACGGCCAAGTGCGTGTCGTTCTTCGCACATTTAGGGTTGCGTACCAGAAAAAAATCCGATTTATCATTATTAACAATATAATGATAAATCGGATTTTTTGTTAGTAAAATATAGGTAATATTTAACATTGTTACTAAATTGTAAAAAGTTCATAGGTCAATGGGAAGTTAAAAAATTCTTCGGAACAAAATTTTGTGACAGAAGACGGACAGACGGACACGTGAGTGACAGCGCAAAAGGGCTTTGTTTGAACCCTTTCGATATATGGGACCCTTTTTTTTTGTGGCGGTGATAAATCATGCAATGGTTTCTCCCGCTCTAGGTGCAGCGGGAGGGCGTGACAGACTTTTAATGACTAAAACCCATTCGTGTTCCTTCAGTTGCCTGAGTGCCCAGGGGCGCGGTAATTCTGTTTTGAATTTATCCGCTATCCGGGTATGGAACCCTAAAATTTGCCTCAAATCGAAATGGTAACTAAAAAAAAGTTACCCTATACTCGTATTTCACGTTTACAAAAGTATCTGTTTTTATTTTTGTCATATCCTCTAAAGGATATGTATTTTTTCAGTTTATAATTATGGCTTTACGCTTAAATTATTTATGTCTACTAATAAAATCTTTCTTCAACGTTAACTTTGAATTATTGGAAGATTGAAAATTTTCAAGCAATTTCAATATATCACAAAAACACACTCTTATCCAACAGTCAATTTAATTTCAATAAATTGAAACATATTATGCTTTGCCTTTATAGCACTCCAAAGAATTCCAAAACAAAATGAGACTTCAAGTAAGATTTCAATGTAACACAGATCTTTGTGAGTCATATACGGATCATAATGTTGGAAACAGCGATTTTATATCTGAGGTTGCTCTAAAAGCTACCTCGGGCGTGTCTCGACAGATAGGTATTATGTCATAAAAATACTGCATATTTTATGTTGCTGTGATGTGACGTGGTGTAAGTATTGTGCTGTGTTATGGTTTTACTTGAAAGTCATTTGTTTTATGACTTAAAGTATATAGTTTTCAGGTTTTATTGAAAGATTTTATTGTGGAAATGTTACTGTTTTAGTGTTTTTACAAACAAATCCCACTTTTTTAACATTATAGGCTCACGCTTGACCACTATCTCACCTGATGGTAAGCGTTGACGTGGTCGACGATGGAGCGCGTTTACCTATAAAATTTTCGAACATGTTTAATCCAAATTAAACAATGCCTGGTTAGCTAAAGTGACGTCATTCTAAATCCAATATGGCGAACTCCCAAAGAGGCGGGCTAGATATTTTGTATGCATTCCCATGATATGGGTCAAATGAAAGCGTTAAAAAAACATTAGCCGAGGTTGCGGCTAGACGTTGCTTAACCCCAAAAATCGAACCGTGCGGCCGTTATTGTTTAGCCATACTCATTCATACATGTATTCGAGAATCGAACGTTAACAAGATTTTTGAATCCACGACGTCTTAAAAACAAATGAGTTCTCTTTCGAATATTCGGTTTTCGAATGTTCAGTTTGAAAAAAAAACGTTGAAGTAACTAGAATTGACTATTTTTTACGCCATTACGTCTAGGCTAAAGTAAGCGTTGGTGTGATCGACGATGGAGCGCGTTTACCTATAAATAACCTATTCACTCTTGACTTAAAGAACCGTAGGTACCAGGAAACACAGACTCCGGCAGGGAATTCCACTCCTTAGCTGTAAGCACAATGAATGTGTTCCCAAAACATTTAACTTCCAGTAACATTTCAAGGTAGCACAGATCTTTGTGAGTCATATAAGGACCATATATGCTATTTTATGCCTAATGTTGCCCTAGAAACTACCTCGAGCGTGTCCCGACAGATAGGAACTTTGTCATAAAAACTGCATATTTTATGTTGCTATGTAAGTAGGTGTACTGTGTTATGGTTTCACTTGATAGTCATTTGTTTTATGACTTATGGTATATAGTTTTCCAGTTTTATTGGAAGATTTTATTGTTTCAATGTTATGGTCTTCAGAGCTTCACTACCGATAAAAAGCTCAAGCATAAAATATGCATTTACATTGAGTAAGAATGGTAAAGTTTTACAATCAAAACCGATTGCCAGGTTTCTGAGCAGCTAGGTATATAACACGACGCGAATATAGAAAAACTTTTAAGAAATTGAGTTGTCGCGCCTGTCTGTGGGAGTTTTTTTTTTTTTAAATAGCCTAATGATGTCCCATCTGCTGGGCAAAGGCCTCCTCTTTTGCCTTAAAAACCTCTCATTCATTAATTTTACGCGAAATACGTCCACTGCTGGACATAGCCTCCCCAAAGTATCGCCACAACTACCAGTCTTGTGCGTTTAGCATCCATTGGATTCTCGTGACCCTCACCAGGTCATCGACCAACCAACGCTGCATTTTTCAGTATACGGTCACCACTCCAGAACTTTGAACCCATCATTCTGCGAGCAATTTGCCCTGCCCACAGCCACTTAATTTTGGCGATTCTTCGGGCTATATCGGTAACCTTGGTTCTCCTGCGGAAACTTCTTTGCTTTGTCTTAATCCAAGAATGAGAAAAAGATGAAAAATATATTACACTAGGACTTCGCCTGCGACTTCGTCGGCGAGGATATCAAAAATTTATAGCCTATGACACTCACAAATAACTGGCTTTCTATTGGTAGAAGAATTTTCAAAATCGGCTCAGTAGATCCAGAGATTACCCCCAACAACAATCTCACTAACTTTACCTCTTTATAATATTAGTATAGATATAAATAAGATTCACAATCACTGATTTAAATGCAAACCATTGACATAATGTTATTTTCTTCTTATCTTTTCAGCTAGAAAATAACAAACAAATAGGATTTATTCTTTCAATTTCAAACAGTTTTCAATTTTAACGTGTCATGAACAAAAGATTTCTCAATTTTATGTGGTCGGGTATAAAACTTGTGAAGACGTTAGAGCTTGGTAAACTGCAGCGGTTGTTGAGGCAAGCTCGTTTATGTCAAAAATTATGAATCTGTCATGTACGTGACAGTTCTCTTCTTTCGGATCAATGGTTCCTAACTTTTTATATATTTGGGCACAGAAACTAGCCACATTAATAATAATAATAACACTATTTATAACAATAGACCCGATATTACATTTGTGGATAAAGAAAACAAACACACGCACATAATAGATATAGCAGTCCCAAACACTAACAATGTACAAAAAACCATCACAGAAAAAATTAGGAAGTACACAGAGTTACAAGAGGAAATCACGAGAGTTTGGAAAATGAATAGAGTCACAATAGTTCCAATAGTAGTATCAACAACTGGTGTTATTCCGAAACAAATATTTAATAGTTTTAATGCACTCAATCTATCCAAATACACATACCTAACACTACAAAAAGCTGGCATATTAAACACATGCCGAATAGTTAGAAAATTTTTACAACTAGATTTAGATAACAATGTCACTGCAGTACAAAGCAATTTACCATCTGAAAGAAAAAACTAGGATCTCACCTTGGTTTACACCCGTGAGATTCTAGCAAATACCAGGTTTTAACCTGAGAAAAACGAAGTTTAAAAACATCATAATAATAATCTTTATATATAAAACAAAGTCGGGTTAGTTACACCGTTTATAACTCAAGAACGGCTGTAAAATGATCTTTGGTTTGTTATTTATTCACCCCGTATAGCAGAATAACTACTAAAACATCGAAAAAATCACGGAAAAAAAAAAAAATTCTCATTAATTTTGTATGGAACGGATATTATGTTCATTGATTCTGAGGCGGTACGAAGAAGCGGTATTAAGGCGCAGTTATACGACTTTTAATGGTTTTTAATTGAACATCACGTCTAAACGACTAGTTTTATTTATTTGAAAAAAATATATGTTACTCTAGACTATTTCCGTCGTAATTTGACCTGAGAATATTTGAAATTATATTTTAACAAAATTGTGTAATTAATTTGTAAAATTATGTCTAATGCGGATAAAAAATTGAGAATCACGCAAAAACTATCAAACGTGTTTTTATGAAACCTTCACCATTTTAAAGATCAATTAATTATTTATAATTTAGTCTCAGAGTTTTAGTGTAATACCTACTTGTTGTTTTATGTGCAATAAATTAATAATGCGTCTAATTTCGGACAGCGCTCCTTGATGGGCGAGTCCTATTACTGGGTGGACATACGACGCGTTACGTGAGCCCAGCGCAGAACATGCAAGCTAACCACTCAAAGTCGTTGGCAGCTAATAGCGCCTTAAGAGGAGCTGGCTAAAGTAATAACAGCCGCACGGGTCGATCCATCAGGTTAAGCTACGCTTGCCGGGGTTGGTCCATGGATGGGTGACCATCTTTACATACCAAGACTCCTTCGTGCCTCGGAAAGCACGTTAAGCAATGAATCTTTTACTTTTGTGGTGCAATTCAGAAAATTACAATTTTTTTTTCAACCGCGTGTCAAAATAAATTGAAAGGGCTATATTTCAGAAATAGCAGTAATCTAGTGAAAGTTACGCTTTTTGAGTCTTACTGCCAAATACTTTACACGTGCAGCCTGTGGGTTAACTATATACTGGTGGCATACAGTGCCTTGCGTGTCCAATACAACAACACGTTTAGGGTGCTGCTGGGGCTACCGCGATTCTGCAGTGCTTCGACTATGTTCGCAGAAGCGCACACTAATGGCTTTCACGCCCTTATTAGGAAACAGTGTGCGTCGCTGCTGAGTCGCGTTAGGTCCAGCAGCAACAGCATACTGAGCGTGTTCGCGGACAGGTGGGACTCTCCACTGCTGCGCCACTGGATACGCTTGCATGCTGTTCGGTGAGCAGTGGACAGGTCCCCCTCTCCGAACTTAAAATGTATTGTCTATTGATATTTTCCTATTATTTTTGTGTTGTAAGTGTGTTGTATTGTTTTTGTTTTGTTTTTCATGTTGTATGTAGCATATGGACAATGGTCCGAAATAAACGAATTTAATTTAATTTATATTGTGAAGGTCTCAATTGTTTTTTATTTACGTTATTTGAAAATAATGAGGTTATAGTCATTTAAGAAATTTTTTGAAGATTGACCATATTTCCGAAACCTCTACGACTAAAATTTTGAAAAAATACATAAAATTGTTCTATAATTTGTTCTTTACTTTTAGGTAGATTACAGAAAAACCTATAATAAGTATGTTTTTAAAAAAATAATACATCCTTTAAAAATATGTTCGTACGGAACACTTTGCGCGAGCCTGACTCGCACTTGGCCGGTTGTTTTTGTGGCTTGCCATGGTAGCTTGTTGCTTGTAGTTTCCCATCTTATGTAGCTGAAAGGGTGGATAACAGAGAGGCAATTGTATAGAACTCTTCCATACGTTTTAATAAGTTATGGTTACTGATTGTTGCTGAGACAAGATTATGACCCTGTCAACATCCAATAGGCCCCAGAGTGCCGGTAATCGGAATTACCCGAACGTCCAATAGGCCCCTGTGTGCCGATCCGACTAGCGCGGTTTCAACCTCTATTACTAATTAACTAAAGGTCATATTCCTGTGGAAATTTTTACATACTCGGAGAGTGATAGTATAGTAGTTTTACAAACATTTCCATAGACAAATACTGTTTCGAAAAAAATTAAAAAAAGTTTTTAGTAGCATGTTTACGTTTGTGAATGGCGGACGAAATTTTGCTAGAATTGTGTGTTTTAAACAGTTTTGTGTTTGTTTATGTGTTATGTTGAGTATTATATTTATTGCTGTGTTATTATTACGTCGTAATAACATCGGTTTAGATAAATATTTTGAAGAAATATTACGTAATAACATTTTTATCAAGGTCAGCCGATTTTATTCGTATTGTTATTGTGAGCGTGAATGATGTGAGCTTGTATGTGTTATTCAAAGTTTGAGGGTATGTATTTATTCTAAGGTAGTTATTACATAGTATTAGAAAAAAAACGCAACACAAAACGCAACGCAAACGCAGAAACGCAATTTGAAAAAGCAGTTACTTTGTTTCGTTTCCGTAATATGAAGTTTGAGTATGAATAATAGGAAAATATTTTATCGGACTGTACAAAAAAAACAATGTTATTAGTTTACTTGTCTATTCATAGTGTAACATGCAAAATTTCGTGTAGATTGATACAGTGGTTTTATCAGAAACCAACTTATCACGTGAACAGACACTATTCCCGCCAAATCGTTTATAACAGCATTTGATTAGAATTCAACTCTCGTAACACAAGTATTGTTTACATTTTATTATAAGGTCTGTTTATTCAACAACCCACAAAAAAATACTTCAAGTGCCTCGCACCAATAGAAGCGTCAGCGATCCGTTTTATGTAAACAAAGTCGTAAACATGTCAATGGCGGGAAACAGCGCGGATGTTGACGGATGTGGCGGTTTCGCGCGTAAAGATGTTCACAGGTTAAATAACGGGAATTGGCTTTCTCCTCAGGCCCCGCGCATCAAACGTCAACATCTGTCAAGCCCCGTTGACAGTCGGCCATCGTGTAACTACAGACTATGTCATGTTCCGGGTGTATAAACCTTGTCACAGGTCTAAAGACCTTGGGAAATAGTAATAATAGCGGTTTAAAACGAGCGAATCGGGATTTTGGCAATTTTTTTTGCAAGGCAAACGGCATTTTCGCACTGGCACACTGGAGTGCCCCTAGACACTTTTTTTTAGACACTTAAGTGTTAAAGATTGTCACTGTTTGAAAACTACGCTTTATGCATACCTATCAAACCCCCACAATCAAGACCACTTTGACGTTTTGACATTGTGATTACTCAATCGAGTTATTGGCACGCGGACAAGAGATCATTGGAACAGTCAATCAGCTGTAATCGTCAAAGAGCGGAATCGAAATTGGAATTGAAATACATTAATAACAAGCTTCTACCAGCGTCTTCGCCCGTGTGGAATTCGTACTTGCGTTACTTTAAATGCCTATGTACTATTCTAGACTATAATCTATATTTGTGTCAAATTTCATCCAGATTCGTTCAGCCGTTCTGGCGTGATTGAGTAACAAACATCCAAACAAACTTTCGCATTTATAATACCAGCTTCTGTCAGCGGCTTTGTCCGTGTGATTATCGAAAACCATCCCAAGGCAACATACAAAAAGTATTCCATATGATTTTCTATGCAGTAATCTATCTCTGTGCCAAATTTCATCAAGATCCGTTCAGCCGTTTTGGCAACAAAAACATCTATCCATACTTTCGCATTTATAAAATCGGAAGGGTGAAATACTTTCGGAGATAAAAAATATCAAACTTTGATAAAATAACCTCAAATTTCGCACTATTTTATCACTTTTGACGTAACTTTGACAGGTAGGGTTGCTAATTTAGGGAGTTTTAATAATGCATTTTGATTTTGCAAATTATAAGTTGACGCGTAGTTTGTTTTTTTTGTTTAAATTTGCTTTAGATTTAGTTATTTTATTTGAGTTTAATAATTTCTCAGTGATTTCTGTTTTTTTGGTGACCAACTACGAAAATTTTGATTTATTGACAATCTAAAGTTATTATTTTTTATTCTGATGGTATCTGCTACAGGTGAAACGAAACGCAAAATTTATTTGGCGCCGTTATATGATTTGTTAGTGTCATGTTATTCAATGTCTGTACTCGCGTTTGAGAGCATTTGAACTTAGGATGCAAGAGCGAGCGAAGCGAGCTCGGGACTTAGGGCACCCCGACTCGGACAGGTTAGGTTAGAAGGGGATGGCGGGGTCAAGAGAGCGAGCGAAGCGAGCGAACAGACCCCGCCATCCCCTTCGTGGTTATTTTTTTATAAACCACTCAGAAGTAGGAGCCCCGCAAAGCGGGGCTCCGGCGACACGTGGCTCTATCGACATGCAAACCTAAAACATTATAATAAAATAAAAAATGCCTTTGCCCTTCGACGAATGACCCTGACCTTCGGCTTTTCGGGTGTTAATCTTGACCTTGAAGATGCCATTGATCGTATTATTGCTTGGAAATAGTCTAGAAATAGTCCGCGATTGACGCTAAATGAAAGTTCTTCCCAAAAACATAACCTCAAAATTAGATTTTTTAAAATTCATAAAAAAAAACTATGCATTTCCTAAACTTTTCCCCCACGGGGGAGGGGTCTACCCCCCTCCCCCCCTCCCCCCTCTCCCAAATATATACATATATATATACCCTTATTCCGAAGTCCTTCCACCATAGGCAATCAGTGCGCTATACGCCGCGAGGCCGAACGCATCTCACCGCAGACTAAATTAATGTCTTATTAACATCGTCCCCGCAAATACACTAAAATCCCGAGTAATATCCCGTAAACGTTGGGGATTCTCCGGGAATAATAAATAACCCATATTTACCGCGTCCGTGTAACTAGTGAACAAGAATAACCAGGAGTGTTGGTGTGAAGAGAATCGAGTGGCCACTCGTCAAGCCGTCGGAGAAAAAGTCAGGTACCGCTTGTTTTTACTAGCTTAGAGTTAGGCCACATGCGCCGTCTACTGCCAACCACTCCTAACTTGAAGTTATACAGACAAATATAGGCAATTTTGGGCCAGCATTCAATCCAAGTGTTTGGCCGTAACACTGTCCTCCACCCTGCAGAGAACCACAGCTATTTACACGCTTGGGCAACTCCAGCTATCTTTTTCTCTCTAATAAAACAAGAAAGAGCCGGACGTAAATTAGAGCTGTCAAATTTAGTTTGAACTAATATTTCCATACAAATTAAGTTCACGTAAAAACATGTCGTCTAAAAACACGGCGAAGCGCAAGGCGTAAACTAGTTTGACATCTCTAACTTAGTGCATAGCTATAGCCGTCCTTTTCTCGCACTACCTTTTAGTAAAAGATAGCGATTCTCTAATTTTAGTTTAGATATTGAACAAGAGAATCCGTACCAATATCATCTCAGCGACAGTCAATTTATATGTATTTTTGACAGATAGCGACTGTGATTCTAATGTAAAAAACTAAAAAACACTCTTATTTTTTATTTTTCGTATCCTTCTCAACAAATTCTATCATTTGATACCCATTACATAGAAATGCATACAAAATAACTAGTCTTCCATCATTATTGGGAGTCCATATTGGATTTAGGGTTACGTCACTTAGCAAACTATACATTGGTGCCGATTCTCTTGCTGAATATTTAAACTAAAATTAGAGAATCGCTATCTTTTTCTAAACGGCAGTGCGAGAAAAGGACGGCTATAGCTATGAACTAAATTAGAGATGTCAAATTAGTTTACGCCTTGTACTTTACCGTGTTTTTAGTTGACATGTTTTTACGTGTACCCTAAATTTGTGTGGTAACATTGGTTCAACTAAATTTGACAGCTCTAATTTACGTCCGTCTCTTTCTTGTTTTATTAGAGAGAAAAAGATAGTAATAGCCTAAATTAAGTTTAGTTTGTTCATAACAGAATCGACACGATTGTCATCCAAACTAAACATGTACGAAAAATTTCAGCTTAATCAGAAACCGGGAACTGATTTGAATACATAGTTAGAACTGAAGCTAATTTAGGTGTGTTAATACAATTGCTGCTCTGGACATGACCTTAGAGTGGTTGCGGTTTCTATGGCACAGTGCAGTTTATTGCAACTTATTTTATAAAACGATGTCAGATAATGTTCTCATTTCGAGCTTAGGTCATTCCATAATGAACTTATAATATAAATAGATACAATTTTTCCTTTGTCGGAGACAGGTATCTGCACTAGGAAATCCTGTCATACAGATTAATAGCCCGAACCCCACCACCCCACAGTGTATTTTATTTTAAAACATAATTATGTCGTATCATAAATGAAAAATAATAATTTTCATGCTTGCACATTGTTTCAGAGTGTGGCCTTTATAACTTTCAGCATTGAACACTGTTAAAATAAAACATAGGTACAATATTTTGTAGGAATAAGGGCCAAATTTTAAATCATCTGGCTTCTATTAGCGGCTTCGCCCGAGTGGAATTAGTCCTCTCATTATATAAATTAAACCTGATTTAAAAAATAAAATAAAAAACATACATGCAGTCGAACATGGAACCTCCTCCTTTTTCGAAAATCGGTTAAAAAATGAATCCCTATTTCCTTAGTCACGGCATCACGCGTGAACGGTTGGACCGATTTCGCTAATTCTTTTTTTTGTTGTTTGTTATTGTCAGGAAAAGGTTTTTATGAATTTAAAAAGTAGGAAAGTTGCGTAGTAAATTTGAAAATTTCAGAAAACCGATTTTCGCGTATTTGACAGTTCGTGCATCAAGACAACGTCTGTCGGGTCAGCTAGTTTATAATATTAATAGGATCTTAACACATTTGACTATAAATAAATATGAAGTCTGTATACGAACCTAGAAGAAGAACGGTACTTAACCCAAGATCGACGGTTACTTGCCATTACTCCAGATTTATGGTCCAATTAGCACATTTCCTGATTAATCGCTGCGACAACAATACAAGCCCTATAGGCAATATTGAGCGCATATTGTACAATGGCAAACTTAATTACATGACGTGACGCCATATTGTGGTACGCACGACGTATTGGTCGATCGATATTTTTTTTTCGTATCGAAGAATCGGGGTCAGTTATTAAAATCTTGCTGTTTTCATATGCAGGGAAAAAGTTTTGATTACTAGCATTTATTTTATTTATTTATTTAATTGACCAACTTATACTAACAGTTCAAATATCACACACATAAGTTACTGGTCATAATTATATATTATACATACAAGTTATAAACTATAGGTCGAATAAAACATACATTTGATTTTGAACATAAAAAAACTTTTTTACAAAAAAAACAACCGACTTCCAAAAAGAAAATACACTAAAAATTTTAAAATAACTTTAATTTCGCAAGTCGGTGTTTGTATTTTATTGCTTCGATATTTGACACCGACTTCCGAAATTAAAGTTATTTTAAAATTTTTAGTGTATTTTGTTTTTGGAAGTCGGTTGTCTTTTTGTAAAAAAAAATTTAATTTTCGCTTTTTAGTTGTTATACCCCAGAACTAAAAACCCCAATAACATGGAACGTAGAATTTAAACATTTGGAGAACACAAAAACGTCATCAAGATATGCGTATTTTTCGTTATTGTTCAGTTTCTCAAAAAGCGCTAAAGCAATTTCGATAAAATTTATATGGAACCACCTCGGGAGTATATTCTTTCGGATTAAAAAAGAATTTTGAAAATCGGTCCACAACTGACGGAGAAATGCGCGGACATAAACAGAAAAAAAAAAAAAAAAAAACATACAGTCGAACATAGAACCTCCTCCTTTTTCGAAAGTCGGTTAATTAGCACACATCACAAAACCTAAACAAATTTACGACGAGGAAATAGTGTGGAGTGGCAATAGACTCCAGGTACAGGTAGCAGTTTTCAGGAAACTCAGTTCGGTGCTTGTAAAGGCATCATATTGTAATATTTATTTTTTGAGAGTAAGGGCTAAGTGTAATGGACTGGTTTTTACAGCCACAGAACCAGCTTGAGGAGCAGAAAATAGAGGACACTGGCGAGGGCGAAGCGTACGTCTGATAGGTAAATGAACGTTGATCCAGCATCTGCCAGCAACTGCCAGCGGCTTCACCCGCATGGAATTATTCCTTCCCCCATTAAAAAATTATAGCCTACTAGCTTCGGCTGCACCCCACGGTTTCACCCGCGTAGACCGGCATAAAATGTATTTGTGTTAATCCAGGCTATGAGCTAGCTAAATACCATATTTCATCCAAATTGGTCCAACCGTCTGAGCGTGAAGAAGTAACAAACATACAAACACACACACTAACAATGTTTCGCCCTTATAATATTAGTGTGATGTGCTATCCCAGACTATTATCTATCTCGGTGCCAAATTTCATTCAGATTCGTTCAGCCATTCTCACAGAAATTACATTCCTTTTCCATTTTTTTCCAGACTTTTGATGATATCGTATCTAGAATCACTAGCCTTATCACCTATCTCCGTTTTTGGAAGTGTTTCCCTTACACCCTGTATATGTGTGTATGTTTGTATGTCTATTTCTCTGGCATGCGCTGTAGCCTAAACGGCTTGATGGATTTTACTAAACGAGGTATTATTAGATTGGTCTTGACCGCCGGAGTGATATAGGCTACATGATGACGACAAACGACTACCACCGGCGGTCTTCCACCGGCTAGCGTCAGAGATACTTTTGGCCTGAGACCCTGTTACCTATCTTCGGGTTTTGTACATGAGGTATGCATGCAGTAAATAAGAGTCCTTAGATTTGGTCTTCACATATATCACGTTTATTTATTGCACTTCAACACACTATATAACACTCCGTTCTCAGAAAATTGTATGTTCAACTTACAATTTATGTCGAAACACTTTTACCACATCTTTCGAAGATTAGGGGTCCAGTTCAGAGGTCCTCAAACGGCACCTATGCCGTGGTCATCTAATCCTGGGCATTTCTGGACACGTGGATGCTTGTGTTCGAAACCATCCTATGATCCGACCATTTATAAAGTTTCCGAAATATTGTGAAGTTTATGGTCCGACCGTTTTATATAGTTTTCCCTTAATATAAATCTAACGTAGGAACCCTGCCAACAAATAGAAAGATTTGATGAGACTCCTGAATGCCACGCGCTTAAGACTTAGCATCAGCACAGAAAAAAAACCCAAAAAAGATACTCACAGCGTCCAACATCCGAATGCTTAATGCATTTGAACTTAACTCTGGTTCCAGCTACCTTTCGAGACATCATAGGTGCTTTTTAAGAACTTATCCAATAAATAAAGTTTAACGTGGCAGACTCGCTCCAGATCAACTTGGAAAAAGCTACGTCAAACGACAATCTGTCATCTGTCAACTCGCAAAACAACGCTTCATTCCACGAAACTAAATTTATTCTATTTTTAGGTGTTACAATACACCTTACCCCGGTAAAAAAAATTTTTTTTTTACTCAAAAAAAAAATTTTTTTTTAAAGACTACAATGCCATGTACATTTAGAATCTCACCAAAACCCTCGGCAGAAGCTGAGGCATCTCGAACCAAATCCGAATCAAGATTCCCCTCAGACACAAAGATTAAATTACTACTATATAAGTAAGTACCAATTCAATTTAAGTTTTCAATTAAGTATTAAGTACCAAATAAAAATCAAGAAACAGGATGAGAAGGTATGCATAACCCCCAATACTCCTTAACAAAAGTCTGTATGCAGGTATGCACACATTTAAATAAAGTTTTAAGTTTAATGTATCACACAATTACTTATTTTAAATCTAAGTATTTGTGATATACAATTACTAATAAGTTTAGTATAATTAAATAATCAATACTCCTTAACACAGAGTATTGTTATTCTTTATTGGATCTATAAATTTTATATCTAAATAACTATGATACTAGATGTATCAAGTATTCACAAGTAATTATTTCAAAACTAATAAAAAATAAATATTTAGTTTTGACAACATTAATCTCTTATTCAAGTAATTGAGATTCAATGAGTAAGTATTAAGTTTTATTTTATTACCCTCAATCTCCTATCCTAGTAAGTAACAGTAATACCATAACAACAAGTTCCTAAAGAAAATAATATCACATCACAAATCTAAGTGATTGTGATTTATCAATGTATTGAGTTTAACTTTGTAGTTAAGTAATTTACAAAAGTCATATTCTATATATTTGAAATTCAAAAGCATTAAGGATAATTTAATTAAACGGGATTATCAGAAACTGTTTAATCAAATTTCATAAGTATTGGCTTGGGAGCAATTTAAGCATGAACCCCAAGCCAAAAACTAAAAGTGAATTGAGGACTATTTGCCCATCTAAACGAATTTGGGTATGCAATACCAGACACACTTACCGTGTATCTTTTAATGGACAGACTTACGAGCATCCTAGCCAACCGTTAACAAAATAAACGAATTGGGGTTCAACTATCCATCTAAACAAATTCGGATATTCAATATACCAGACACATTTATCATGTATCTTTTAGTGAACAAATCTTAAGATGTCCTATAATCAATTCCAAAAGTTAATTATAAATATAATAAATAAAAGTTAAATTTAGTTATCTAAGAGTGAATTGAGGACTATTTGCCCACCTGAACAAATTTGGGTATTCTATATACCAGACACACTTATCGTGTATCTTTTAATGGACAGACTTACGAGCATCCTAGCCAATTGTTAATAATATAAACGAATTGGGGTTCAACTGTCCATCTAAACAAATTTGGATATTCAATATACCAGATACATTTATCATGTATCTTTCAGTGAACAAACCATAAGATGTCCTATAACCAATTCAATATGTGAATTAAACATAAAATTCCATAAGTGAATCCAATTAAAAGGATTAAATAAGTAAAAGTTAAATTGAGTTTTATTTAATTAAGTTGGGCGCCTGTGGGATCATCAATAAATAAATTTGAGTAAATATCCCACAATTATAAAAGTTGGTGTCACTAGTTACTAAGAGAATTGAGAGGTTTTTTATACTAATAAAGTAATTAAGTAAAGTGAGTTTAAATTTTAAAGTTTGAATAACTCCGGTGAAGTATTATAGTCATCCGAGAAATTCTCATTAGGTAATACTGAGATCTAGCTAAGACTCGTTTAACTACTTTACTATCATCCGCAGATGATTCTTTATGTAAGCGGCACAACTCAGCGATCGGTTCCGAACATAAGCGTACCTCATCGGCCACCGCAGGTGCCGGATAGTCCTCCTGCTTGATGCTACCCCTCCGATAGAGACCACATAGACGACGATACCGCTTGCGAACCTCGTCCCTGGATGCCTTTGGATCTGCAGAAACATTAAAGTAGTTTAATTCATGAATAAGTTCCTCCTTAAGAAGGTAATCTAACCATATTGGTTTATCCATCTTGAACAAAAGAAATCTATCTTAAGTTTCTATTCTTAAGTTAAATTAACAAGTTACTATTATATAAGTTAATAAACAAGTTAATATTATATAAGTTAATAAACAAGTTAATATTATATAATATTAAGTGTAACAAAGTTACCCACAAGTTGTATTAATTAAATTTAAGAATACATACACTAAGTGTTGAGGTTCAATAAGCGGCTTAACATTTAAACCATGTGCTTCTAACCTCAATTTAAACACTATAAAAGTAATATGTTTAATAGTAAATAGCTTTAACAATTAAATTAAACACTATTTAAGGTTAACTAATAAGTATTAGAACTTAATATTGGCAACTTCAAATTAACTAACCATGTGCCTTTAACCACAATTGTGTCAAAATACTTGACCTGATAGAATTAACTAAAGATTATTAATCTATCTTAACCATATTACTACAAACAAACCTCATGCCCCACGTTGGGCGCCATTGTAAAGAAAATATTTCTTCCACCGGCTAGCGTCAGAGATACTTTTGGCCTGAGACCCTGTTACCTATCTTCGGGTTTTGTACATGAGGTATGCATGCAGTAAATAAGAGTCCTTAGATTTGGTCTTCACATATATCACGTTTATTTATTGCACTTCAACACACTATATAACACTCCGTTCTCAGAAAATTGTATGTTCAACTTACAATTTATGTCGAAACACTTTTACCACATCTTTTGAAGATTAGGGGTCCAGTTCAGAGGTCCTCAAACGGCACCTATGCCGTGGTCATCTAATCCTGGGCATTTCTGGACACGTGGATGCTTGTGTTCGAAACCATCCTATGATCCGACCATTTATAAAGTTTCCGAAATATTGTGAAGTTTATGGTCCGACCGTTTTATATAGTTTTCCCTTAATATAAATCTAACGTAGGAACCCTGCCAACAAATAGAAAGATTTGATGAGACTCCTAAATGCCACGCGCTTAAGACTTAGCATCAGCACAGAAAAAAAACCCAAAAAAGATACTCACAGCGTCCAACATCCGAATGCTTAATGCATTTGAACTTAACTCTGGTTCCAGCTACCTTTCGAGACATCATAGGTGCTTTTTAAGAACTTATCCAATAAATAAAGTTTAACGTGGCAGACTCGCTCCAGATCAACTTGGAAAAAGCTACGTCAAACGACAATCTGTCATCTGTCAACTCGCAAAACAACGCTTCATTCCACGAAACTAAATTTATTCTATTTTTAGGTGTTACAAGATAAGAATCATCGTTTTTTTTTCGTGACTTGCTCATATGGGGTTCATAATAAAGAGGTTGAGGAGACAACTCCGAAAATACAACTTACTAAAATTTAGGAAATAAGAAAAATTTAAATATCAAAAATCCCAACTGACCAAAAACAACTAAAAAGTTCCAAACAAGTCACTTTTCAAGCAATGTGATTCGGTTTGGTAACTAACATAAATTCCACCAACTGCATTAGACTGCTTGAAAAATGACTTGTTTGGAACTTTTTTGTGGTTTTTAGGGTTCCGTACCTCAAAAAAAACGCAATGCTTATAGTCTCACTTTCTTGTCCGTCCGTCCATCCGTCCGTCTGTCTGTCAAGATCCTTTATCTCGAGAACGCGTGGAGGTATCGAGTTGACATTAAAACGATATACCTACTTAGATTTACAGTCTCTTGAAGCTGTGAAAAAATCACTTCTTAACCTGTGAAGCCCCGCGAATCACTGGTGAGTCGGACAAAAAAAAAAAAATTAAAGAGAAAAAAAAAAAAATCGGCTGTCAACCCGGGTTGTCGTCGGGGTTCAATTTGACAACCCGGATTTGGCCGCGGGGGTTGAAAGTTAATTAACTTAAAAAAAGATACGGTCGTTTATGCCGCAAAAAACGTATATTTCGACACTCTCAAGGGAATCAAAATTTATAGGGTACTTCCCGCTGTCCTACAATCGTGAAATTTGGCAAGAAGCAAGATACAACACAAGTTAAGAGAAAGAAGAGTTGAGGTGTTGAGGGTTGTTGAGGTATTGTTGTTGTTGAGTTAAGAGTATTCTATTCTATTCTAAGGGGAAAGTCTGACTAAAACTGAGTCATCACAAAAATTAGGGTCCCCATACAAGGACTTCGGGTCCAATTTTTAAAGTAAGGCGAGCGTATCATGAGGGGCATCGTATAAGAGGACCTCATAAGCACAAGCTAAAACAGATTTTA
This sequence comes from Polia nebulosa, assembly GCA_951329385.1. Classification (NCBI taxonomy): domain Eukaryota; kingdom Metazoa; phylum Arthropoda; class Insecta; order Lepidoptera; family Noctuidae; genus Polia; species Polia nebulosa. Next base: position 14,516,625 of record OX589610.1, on the reverse strand, counting down.
AATTATATTAATCACAATAAATTAACGATTTCTACCGAAAATTAAAAAAAAAGTTTTTCTGATTGATTTTCGGTCAAAATTTTCGAAACTCAATGCCCGAACTATTTACATACCCGCAAGCTTGTACGGAACCCTCGGTGTGCGAGTCGCGACTCGCACTGGGCCGGTTTTTGATCAGTCGAGTTTTTTATTTTATTTATATATTTTTTTTTTATAATTTTGCGTTTCACCTGATTGTAGAATTGGTTGCCAACCTACACTTAAAAGTATTTTTCCTGAGTTTTCTTATGTGGTTTGCAATAAGGTAGTATAGTAAAGTAGTGCTTTAACAGTGCATTTAAATGATAATACCGGCTTCCATTCCAACTCCACCCATCTAAAGACTGCACATATTCACCTCAAATATTGATACAACGCCACGTTCACATAACGGAGAGCGCCCCAAACATGTCTGTTTCATAAATTCTAAACGTGGTCCGTGGTTACCTGGCTAATGTTTGAGCATGTCGGGACGTGTCGGGACTTGTCGGACATGTTAGTGCAACAGTTGCACATAGGGTGAAACTTTTCGCTTATGACGTCATAAAATGATAAAGTTTCAGCTGTGTACACTGTGCAATGGCTGTGTTCGTTATTGTTATGAATAAAGGTGGGCACTTATCGCTTTTGGTGTAAGTTCGTAAAAGTTTATATGACATAAAGATATAGTGCAGCGTTGGCAGTTTTAAAATTTTTGTTGTTTCTTTATATAGTTGGGTAGGTACTGGAATGGGGTACGTATGATTACGTATATTGTGGTATTAAATGTACTGTATGTATTTACCTAGTAGTAAAATATAATCCCTTCGTGAACAAACCAGTCAAGAGCACACTAAAGCACAAGCACAATAGTTAAGTTAAGACCCATAGCAGTGTATCAGCCAAGTTCGCGGAGCAGCAGGTCCACGAGTGGTATCTCGCACACCAACCAACAGGATTGAGAGTGTGCACCTATTTTTGTAAATTGTTGATGTTCCACGAAAGGGTGAAGACACTGACTCCTGTAACACAGGTACTACCTAGCACAGGAGTCAGGGCTTCAAGTGAAAATGTAACACCTTTATGTCAATAAAACATTATTATTATTATTTTTAACCGACTTTCGAAAAAGGAGGAGGTTCTATGTTCAACTGTATGTATGTTTTTTTTTTTTATTATTATGTTTTTTTGTATGTCCGCGCATTTCTCCTTCAGTTGTGGACCGATTTTTAAAATTCTTCATTTATCTGAAAGAATATACTCCCGAGGTGATCCCATATCAATTTTATCGAAATTGCTTTAGCGCTTTTTGAGAAACAACAAAAACGAAAAATACGCATATCTCGATGACGTTTTGGTGTTCTACAAATGTTTAAATTCCACGTTCCATGTTATTGGGGTTTTTAGTTCTGGGGTATAACAACTAAAAAGCGAAAAATGAAAAACTATTTTACAAAAAAAACAACCGACTTCCAAAAAAAAATACACTAAAAATTTAAAAATAACTTTAATTTCGGAAGTCGGTGTTTGTATTTTATTTCTTCGATATTTGACACCGACTTCCGAAATTATATATATATATAAAGTTTTTTTTTGTGCACACGTTATATTTATGCGAGGAATTATATTATACGCAATAGTGACAATAGTGTGACTTCGCAAGTTGGCACACTCAACCCGGTATACGCGGGTATGATATGCTGTTGATACGTTCTAGTGGGCATTTAGCCCATGTCGTGTTTCTTTCTGTAGGTACTTGATACGTTCCTAGCACGGTCATGTGTAGGCGGTCGAATCCTTTACGAAACTTCTAGAGAAATTCGGATAGTTTGATCTCACTACTTTTATGAGCGAAACCGTTATAGAGAACTTGGCATTCTTTCACATATTATATGTTTTCGGTGGGATTTTGTTAGCTGTAGAACTTTTCTAAATCTATTTCTTTATTAAAAAACTTAAAAAAAAAAAATACAAAAATAACGTTTTTTATTTTTCACTTTTTAGTTGTACTAAAATTAAATATTAAAGTTAATAACCCCAATAGCATGGAACATGGAATTTGAGCACACTTGGGAGAAACCAAAACGTCATCTGTGTACACATATTTTTTGTTTTTGTTGATTTTTTCAAAAAGCGTTGAATCAATTTCAATAAAATTTCTGTGAAAAAATTAAAAATTGGTCCACAATTAACAGAGAAATCGGTGAACATACATAAAAAAGCGCGTCCTCCTGTTCTTCGAAGTCGGTTAAAAACGCGTTCTGCCAAGTTATAAGGCATAATAGAATGAGATCCAAGCCAGACATTAGTTATTTTCTGATTAACAAAATGTGTAAGCACCAGTAAATTGGCCGCCGTGCGCCGGTCCAAGCTAGCAGGTATGCGTACGTTCTAAGTGCATACCACTACTAAACCCTAAATTATTTTTCAGAAAATAAATTAATGACGTCTGGTGGAACAATGGACATATTCCAGCGTCTGTAATTCAATTACAGGAACAATTTTTCACCCTTCGGCGTATGAACTTTTAAAAATACCTATATAAAGTTTAACTTGTTTGGCGTTTACACGATGAATGTCAATAAGTATTCACTAAAACTATATAAACTGAATACCTCCTAGAATTCAACGTAACGCTCACAAACAACAGGATTATAGTACCAAACCACGCACTGATGTTAGTTTAAACAGCACAGCTGTGAATAATTGATAACATGTAGCCAACGTTAACTCGCTTACTGGTAAAGTGGCAAGTGTAGTTAACTAGTTGCTTCAATTAGAAACTATTTTGATGAAATGAGCTGCAAAATGAATTGTTATTTTAATGTGGTTTTGTTTTATGTGTGAGCTGTGGTGACCCAGTAGTTACGGCTCCGTCTTACGTATTGTCGGTCGTAGGCTTAGACTATGAAAGGTTATAGACGGAACGTCATTGGACATTAAACGATGCAGGATCGTTAAAATGTGTGAGTGACCTTAACGAACGTAATGATGACGTATCGGCTTCTTATTTTGTCTTCTTATTTCGCGTGTACAGATACAAGCCGGCTTCTCATTCTGGTACTTCAGATTGCTGGATTTTGACACTCCGTCTATAACCTTTCATAGTCTAAGGTCGAAGGTTTGTACCCAGACAGGCACTTCACTTTGTGTTAATTATTTCATCACCACTGCTCTCAAAACGGTGAAAGAAACATAGTGAGAAAACTGGCATATCCTAGAACCAAAAATTCGAAGACGTGACATCCATCAACCCGGATTGGGCCCGCGTAGTGGAATACGGCCAATTCCTCTTATAGAGAGAAGGCCTGAGTCCCAGCAGTGGGAATATTATAAGGCTGATTATGTAACGTATGTGTGCCTCAAAGAGTTGTCAGCCACCACTGATGCGGGTAGCGGATAAATTCGTAACAGAGTTACGGCTCCCCTGGGCACTCAGGCAAGGAAGGAACAGGGGTGGGTTTTAGTCAGTAAGAGTCTCATACGCCATCCCGCTCCACCAGAGCGGGAGAAGTCATAGCATGATTTCCCACACCCAAAAAAAAAGAAGGTGTAAGGAAAACGCTTCCGAAAACGGAGGCAGGTGATAAATAAAATAAAGAAAATAAAATTCCTTTAATTCAGATAACAAGATCCATATAGTGCAATTAAACTCGGTATTAAAAAAATTATAAATTAACACAAATACGATAAGGCTAGTAATTTTAGATCCGATACCATCAAAAAATCTGGGAAAAAAAAAACAATTTTACTTTTTTTTTTAGCATTTTGCGTTTACTATGCAGTGAGAATAGTTAAATGAAAGTTATTTGCGATTAACACTTTCGTTCTTTAAATTTTTAGCATTTGCAATATATTCGTAAACTATCAGCTGACGCTCGCGCATTAACACGATTTCGCAGACGGCCGCGCGGCCGACGACCCCACGTCCACGTGACGCCGACGTAAAACGAAAGGTTACTGGAATCTGTTTGCATTTAGGTTTTATATAATCTACGTTCTGGCTTTGGAAGGTTTTCCCTTACACCCTGTATGAAATGTGAGCAAGAAATATTATGATTCATCAACATTGGCTATTTTAGACTCCCCAGTATCCTTCTAACCTTTCAATTAATTTCTTTAGATACCTACTAACTGTTCATTATTTGATTTCATATTTCCCTATCTCCCTGTTTCTTTCATAATTCAATTCCTAGCTCCCCGATCAAAATATCTCCATTTATAAAGCCGGTTAATACAAACAAGTTGATTTAATAATCCAAAACGTTCGTTAAGGAATACGAATATTAAATATTTGATCAGAGCTCGCCTTGTCACCAAACAGCAGTTTTAACCTAATAAGAACTTAGTGTTTCGATTTTGCTTTGAAAATTTGTCCGTGTGTCTTTGGTATGGATGTCCGCATACCGAAGATTGGTTCAAAATAAATATTTAAGACACTGACAATTGTAAAGACTATCAGTCAGATGTATGCTTTTTTTATTATAGATGGGTTTGCTCTTGACTCTAGTCTAGGTCAGAGGTGACAGAGTCAATGGCGACGATGGAGTGAGCTTACCCAGAAGAAGCCCGTTCACTGTAACTTTGAAGAGATTAAATGATTTTATTTTTGTAAGTAGGTTTTAACAACACTTTAACACGTCAAAATTTTTTTTTGGCATTTTTTCCTAGCTGCCCTGAGGAGAAACACCGAAACAAAGTCAGAGGTCAAAGTCTCTTTTAAAGTGTTCAAATCCATAGAATGAGTACTGGTCAAATCATATGAGAACCATGTACGTTTAAGTCTGGAATAAACTTTTGAGGAAAGCAACACGCAAATTCGAGTGGACCTGTCCAGACAGTGCAAGATTAGGGTTGTATGCATTCGGAAAAACAGACGCAGGTATAGAGTTCCACTCCTTCGCTGTGCGCATTATGAAAAACGTTTTGTAACGCTTAGTGCGAATTGGTGGAATAGCAACAAGGTAGGGATGGTAACTTATAGTGCGTCTAGATGTCCGATGGTAGAAGGGGGTCGATGTTCTATAAAAACAGTGATGCATACCACATCTTCTTTAAAAAGGGAATGAAAAAGTTTCTGCAGGGTCGGCAACGCGCTGGCGATACCAGTGGTGTTGCGTCCATTGGCTGCGGTGACCGCTTTCCATCAGGCGGGCTGTAATCTTGTTTGTCACCGTTTGGCTTATATTTAGTACTACCTAAAACGATTACGTATAGCTATGCTATTAGTTATACCATTAGCTGTAACTGTGCTGTGTGCTGTGTCTTTTGTCTAGGAACATAGTTTAGTTTTAGTGTGCACTGTCTTTGTAACTATAGTAGTATGTATTGTGTTGTGCTGTTTTGATATTAAAAATGAGTTCTAATTCTGCAGCCGAGCTAGTAGAAGCTCTTGATTATCATTTTTCGACTATTCGACTGTCAGTTACCAGTTTCCAAGAGTTGTGCAATTATACAATATAATTACGTATCAAGTCACAGTGTATGTGTTTGTACTTCAATGAGTGCTTCTTATATTTATGCCTACTTTTGTAAGTAATAAAATATACGTGTTAAATTGTCGTGTGTGATTCCTTCATCCAATTCCTCATCTACCTACGGTCCTCCTACTCCTACGACCTCCTCTGCGTGTCACTCCTACGTCTTCCTCTGCGTGTCACTCCTACGACCTCCTCTACGAGTCACCAATACTCCGGTCCTGCAACGAGACACGCTCTCCGTACCGTGACAAGTATCTTACTATTAAAAACTGAAGGATTGTTGGAATGCACGGATTATTGGAAAATTTAGAAAAAACTAGCTTTGGCCAGCGGCTTCGCCTGTGTAGAAATTCTACGCAGGCGAAGCCGCTGGCCAAAGCTATTTTTAGCCTAAGTTACTACTTACATAGTCAACTACCTACCAGTAAAATTTTATCAGAATCGGTCCAGCCGTTTCGAAGATTAGCTTGAACAAACAGACAGACAGACAAAAATTTTAAAAACTGATTTTTAGGCATAGGTATCGTGCAAATAATTGTATGAGTAAAAAACTATTATTTTGACATCACAAACAGACACTTGAATTTTATTTATTTTGATATTTGATGTATTGATAAGGATAAAAAAATATAGTTTACATAATGTACTAATTTAACAAAGGAATATGAAGGTAGCAGTAATGTTTGACGGAGGATGTCGGACTTCTGAATGTACCGTATTATTGAGATTACTGCACCTACATGATGTTTATTAGGTTTAGGTTTCTCTTCTTTTTTAACAACTTTATTTCTCATAAAGAATTGCACACATAATTCACTTACTGAGAAACAATAGCTAAAACTAAGTTAATAATTAGAGCGCACAGGTGTACGTAAAAATGTGGGTAAACATAAACTCGATCGTTAGTTAAGTAAGCACAACATGGATGTATGAATTTGATTTTTACTAGATGTGGCATTGATGGCATAGTCTGTTATTAACAAGTTTACTATTAGAAAACTATATATTTTTTTATTTTATTGTTTTAATTTTATATTTTGGGTACATACGTGGCATAATAAAACATTTTGAGTATTGGATTTAATTTTTTTTGTATAATTTAAGTATTTACTAATGTATATTTTTAATCCATTTATTATGTATTTTTTTTATTTTAAATATATATATGTAATGAAGATTTTTTTTTTTCCTTTTTATACTTTCTCCATCTATTTACTTATTTGTATGTATTAATTGTGTGGGTTTTCAGTAGCTTTTTGAACCGGGCATAACTTTGTTCTTCTTTTATAACTGATGGTAATTTATTATAAATTGTAACACCTTCAAACTCCAAATTTTTTCTTCCATAGTTAGTTCTAGGAGGGCGGGTCACTAAGTAACTAGCACGTCTTAAGTTAATCTTTCGTGTCTGTTGTTTTGTTACAAATCTTATATTGGAATGGATTTCTTTTTTTAATATTTTACGTATTAGTATACATGTGTAGTATATGTACGTTTGTTTTATATTCATTATTTTTGTTTCCTCGTATATCTTTTCAGTTGGTGTCCGAAATTTATAGTTAAATAAAATTTTTATTAGTCTATTCTGAGCTCGTTGAATTGGATCTATATTTGTCTTCGCTGCAGTACCCCAGATTTCAATGAGGTAATCGATATGTGGCTTAACTAGAGAATTATAGATAAGATATCTCATACGATTTAAAATATATAATTTCCGTATTGTACTAATTTCAGAAGGGAATATGAAAGTAGCAGTTAAGTAGGGGTTGACGGAGTGTGCCGGCGACTACTGGATGTACCGTATTAGTGAGATTACAGCACCTACATGACGTTAAATACGATCTATCCTTCTTAATTTGACGGCACGGTTAGTGGTATGAGCGATTGGTTGCTGCGCTACGTGTCACAGTTTCGATTCCCGCACGAAACAAATCTTTGATGGCCTACAGATAGTTGTTCCTTGAGTATGTGAGCTTACATTACATGTTTATGAACAAAGCCACGATACAGGAGTAATAAAAATAAAATACAACTAAACTATTTCATCTGACTAAAGGTTCTCGCAGAGTGGCTCGTCACACATACAAATTCATAACCATAACGCATCATGACCGATTTTTAAGTGCCACGAAGTAAAATTCGTGATGTGGAAAGTAGCCAAAACGCTTTGTGAGCTATTTTTTTGTTACTAGAGGTCGCCCAGTGATGGAAATTCGATCTTTGTTTACAACATTTAACTAGATACTTTAAAATTATTAACATTGGCAACAGTGTAGTATAATATCCCTACTTAATAGTATAAATGGGAAAGTAGCTCTGTCTGTCTGTTACTCTTTCACGCCTAAACCACTGAACCTATTATGATGAAATTTGGTACATCGATAGACTAGATCTTGGGAAAGCCAAAAAAAGGGTTGAAATAATATATATAAGTAATAGGAATAAAATATTCCACGCGGACGAAGTCGTGGACAAAAGCTAGCTGTATCATTAATTGGCAGCACTGCTAACATCTCCCCTTTTTTTTCTTAAAAAAATAATAATTTAACAACGCACGTATCAAAAACGTCCAAATATCAAAAACTAATTTAAAAAAACTATGAATACATTCAAAACTTTTATTTAACTCAAACAACCATAGTTAATAAAATTTTAAGTTTGAACATTATTAAGGTTATAATGTCAAATACCATAAACATAAACAAAAGAATATTTATACAAATACGTGTCAAATGCTTGGTAGTGTGTGTAATATTTTTTTTTATTAATTTAATTCTATTGAATATTACATATACAAAAATTTTAACTTTCTGCATTCTTTAATTTTTGTAAAAAGGGGTAAGTACGAATGTTTTGCTTCACGTATTAATATATATAAAAATATGTATAGATTAAACGATTTCGGTCTTTCACTTTCATACTTATTATACTGATTTTTCACACACCGCTCTATAAATAACATTCGGTAAGAATAAAATAAAATAAAATCTTACTAGAGAGGATTTTTCTTATGACCTTATTTTCTTTTGTACCTATTGGGTGAAAGTTTAGTTTGTCACGTAGGACTAGTTAAAGGTTCGACTACTAGTCCTACGTGACAAACTAAACTTTGTCTTTAACTTATTTTTTTGGTTTTAAAAGTCGTTTGTAATTTATAAAATTACTTGAAAAAATACTGATTCTTTTTACGTGAAAATCTTTTTTCGATTTTAAACATTTTTTATTTGATAATGTACACCTTACTACAGAGCTTTAACCCATTGACTGGAAGACAATGCCTTGTTGTATAAAGTCTGTCTATACCACTATTTTACATGAAGTTTAAATAAATAAAAGTGATTTAGTAAAAATTAGTAATTTATTGAAGGAACAAGTGCGTATCTACGAAAAGAAAAATTACGAATTCAAGTATGTTTTCAGGTTTTCAATATCACCGCTCGCTGACTATCTTATCTAATATTATAAATGCTAGTAATTTCGTTTGTTTGACCCTTTCACGCCTAAATCACGATCATCATGAAATTTTGCATATACATTGTCAGGGGTACAAAAAGGAGGCGATCGGCGACAGCGACCACTCGCGCCCGGCCCTAGTCCAGGCTACGGTACGGGGCGAGAGGAAATGAGAAGCAGTCGCCTCCTTCTGTGAAACAGTAATACTCGCGAAGTAGGAGGCAGAACGGGTCAGGGAGACTCAAAAGAGTCGCCCTCACGCCCCCAGCTGCAGCTGTGAGGATAAATTCGAAAGAGTTACCTCGCCCCTGGGCAGGAAAGGAACAGGGGTGGGTTTTAGTCAGTAAGAGTCTGACACGCCCTCCCACTCCACCCAGAGCGGGCGAAGTCATTGGATGGTTGCCCAACCCCCAAAAACAAAGGGGTACAGAAATGGACATATGTAGGGTATCTTTCATCTAGAACAAATGTACTGTTCCTGAGGTAAATAACAATCACTTTCGATGGTCACAATTGCTTTAGGACACTAAATGGCGCTACGTATCATTTTACTTCCGTGCGAAGACAGCGACCTGAAGGAACAAGGTTGGGTTTTAGTCAGTAAAAGTCTTACGCGCTCTCCCACTCCATCCAGAGCGGGAGAAGTCATTGGGTGATTTCCAACCCTCCAAAAAAAAAGGGGTAGATCGCTAGTTTAACATACATACGCATTAATCAACACATAGAAATGATAATTAATAGATTACCAACACATGTTTGCGATGTCCATAAGAAATTAAGGAAAAACAGTTACAAGAAGGATAAGAAACACAATAGTTACCGCTAACGAAGTAATCTTCTGTGCCAAATTCAGTTACTTTTACGTTTGCGTTCAGCAGCTTAAGTGGCGTATACATTATCCTGTGTTACTATGGTTTTTCCTATTGTTTGCTTACTTCTAAGTAGGCAATCTGCTTTTATTTGTATTTGTTAGTATTAACTTCTAAAGGTTAGTTTTGTTTGAATAGGTTCAAGACAAAAATTCTAATCGGTTTCATAAGAAATGTTCATAATGATAAAATAAAAAATACATTGTTCGTAATTTTCCCTATTATATTTATTTATTTTGTGTTAATACGATTTTTACTATTGTTTGCTTACATCTAAGTAGGCAATCTGCTTTTATTTGTATTTGTTGGTATTAGTATTTTTGGAACAGGTTAAAGACAGAAATTCTAATCGGTTTCTTAGCCTTTTCCCAACTATCTTGGGGTCAGCTGCCAGTCTTACCAGATGCAGCTGAATACTAGTATTTTACATGGAGCGACTGCTGATCTAAAAAAATCTTAATGATAAAATAAAAAATACATAGTTCTTAATTATCCCTATTATATTTTTTTTTCTCATCTTCTTAGCACGGTGGGCTGTGCTGGGGTGGCTGCTACAGGTGCAGAAAACTTCAAACGGCACAATTATAACAACCTTATTGAGAGTTATATGTTTGAGCCATTTGGGGTTGAAACACTAGGGCTATGGAGTCCGAGTACTTATCGAGTTTTCCGTGACATCAGCAAACATTTAGTCGACTCTTCACGTGACCATAAGGCTGGATTTTTTTTCGGCCAAAGAATTAATTGATATTCAACGCGGCAATACTGCCAGCGTTCTGGGCACTTTTCCCATTGACAGGGTGAATCTCCACGTGTTTTGCAGAAAACAATGACGGAGTGTTGCCGACAGTGACGAATCGTGAGAAATTTAACTTTAATGCAATAATAAATTAATATACACTTACTAGTATTTATTGCCTAGACAATGCTAGTGTACTTTAATACTAGTCCATTAAAGTTGAATATCCCACGATTCGTTATTGTCGGCAACAATGACATGTCTCAATCACATACCAGGTGTTGTGTATTTTCTGCACAACACCTGGAGATTCACCCGACAGCGATGTGGATGAATTTTTAATGCCCAATGAGCTATACTCCTCCCTCTTTTATGTCGCTTGTACATATTTTATTTATTTTCTTTAATCCTAAAAACTTATTTTTTAGCTTACTTCAAAGTACGCAATCTGCTTTTATTTGGTTTTGTTGGTATTAGGTCCTAAGAGTTAGTTTTGTTTGATTAAGTTAAAGACAAAAATAATTTTAATTGGGAGGGGGGGGGGGGTGTCGGGTGTTTTCGAGCTACTGACTACCCTGAGAAGAAACACCAAAACAAACTCAGAGGTCAAAGTCTCTTTTAAAGTATTATAATCCATACAATATGTACTGGTCAAACATAATCAATGACAAAATAAAAAAAGAGTGGCACTCCGGGAGTGCCGACAGAAGTGAAAACTTGAACAAAAATGCCCAACGCGTCTAAAGAAGTTTTCACTTCAATTCGCTACGCGATCCGCTACGACTGCTTGTAGCCGATCGCGTAGCGGTGTCGGTGTCGGTCGCCAGTTCGATGGTTTTTTCCCATCTCAAAAATGCCCAACGCGCCTAAAAAAGTTTTCACTTCAATCCACTACGCGATGCGCTACGAGTGCTATGACGCTACGCGTAGCACTCGTAGCGGGACCGTGTCGTGCGAGTTCAATAGTTTTTTCCATCTCAAAAATGCCCAATGCGCCTAACAAGAAGTTTTAATTAAAAAAAAAAATACTTATTCACAAATTACTTACCACGTACCTACATATGTATATATATATATATGTAGGTGTAACACACCACATGACATCTAAGTGTATTCTATGTATATATATATAGAATACACTTAGATGTCGTATGTACTCCTTCCAAATCGTTTTCATTTGGGCAAGCTGGAAATTTGCTTAGAAAACTGGCAGTATAGTGAAGAACGAGTCAGCCCTCGTGTCATGCAAAGTACCGTAGTTAGTCGTTATTTCTTATTAACCTTGTTCATGATGATTCTATTTTTGAATACTTACTAATTGGTCTAAGGATTAGATGCTAGTAAGTTGTACAACTAAGATTGTGACGGTGCGGTTTGAACTTATAGGTAACCTCTCACTCGCCAGTTAGTCCTTTAATCGGTCAGCCATTCCTCCAACAATGCGCCAGTAATTGTTCAACTATTTAAAAATTAATAAAAAAAACATTACAAATATTGTTCGGTGTAATGCCACCGTACACTTTACGTGTTATGATGCACGTGCCTATAAAGCGATGTACTTACTCGGACACATCGCGGCCGGGTGCATTCATAACATTCCAAACATTTAACATTAACATTTCATAGATTTTAACAGAACATTAGATTTAGTATATCTTTACTTTAATAACATCTTGATAACAGTTAAAATAGACCTTTAGTTATCTCGCAACATAGACTTTCATTATATAACAAACTTCCCAACACTCGAAGCCCTCGCACCAAACAAATATAAAAAAGCAAAGTTTTTCACACGAGATTTGTGATTTTAATTAATTTAAAACCGAAATTTTAAAACACGTATTTAACTGAAAAATTCAGTCTGCTGAATAGTCAACAGTTATATTTTCAGTGCTGAAACCTTGAATTGTATTTAAGCTAAGCTCAAGCCGGCGGTTCATTATCGATTTACTCTGAAATAGATTTAGGTGAAACTGTGTCCAGAAGATTGGCATCGGCCACCTTTAGGAAGGTTATTAAACATGAAAATGTGATTTTAAATTGAAAGGCCTCTCACAAGGTGGACCTATGAAATGGTGAGGGTCGCGGGTAGCTGATGGATGCGAGACGCACAGGACCGGTCCTTGTGGCGACACTTGGGAAAGGCTTATGTCCAGCAATGGACGTCTTTCGGTTGAAATGATGATGATAATTTTAAATTATGGTCATTTTAGGTGAAAAGGCCCGGTCACATTGTCATCAACATAGCCTACAATATAAGCCAGCTAAATGAGCAGAGGAGCCGCACCCCATCACTAGAAGCTACCGCAACGTATAGGTGCTCAAACGGGAATAAAGTTGAATATTTTTTATTGTTCCCCATTGAGCACCAAGCTATTATATTGATTGGTGCTCAAATGGGAGTACCATTGGTGCTCAATGCATAAGTCAGGTAGGCTCAAAAAATAGGTGCTAAAACGGGAATACTTCGGCTAGATTACCCGTAAAATTGATGACAGCTGTTAGGGTAGACGTATTCTTGAGTGAAGACCGCAAACTGGCAAACGTAAGGACCTCCTCAGCGAACGTGGACCGATAATCTTTGCAGGGTGACTGACAGCACTCTGATAAGAGTATAATTTGGATTGAATATCTCAATCCTCATTATACAAAGTGCGATTGAAAATCAGAAATTAGCTTCATTTATATGACTGACGATGAGCAGGGGTTATAGACGCAGCTTACGAGTTGTAGGTCGTGGGTTCGAATTCAGACAGGTGCGTAAATTTTTTCATCACATGGTCTCAAAACGCGCATTAGGTTACTCTGTGTACTGTAACTGTTTGTTTATAACACATTACCCGTTGTATATCGGCTCTGTTCTCAATCCACTGCATCACACGTGTAGAGAACACGCCCCGCTGCCACACAACTACTGTCAGGGAGGGGAATATTTCCTGCTCGCTCTGTCGTACTTGGATATTGGGACTTTGAGACGACAGTGTTATTTTTACTAATCACATACACCACACTCTGTAAAGAGAGTTGTAATTTGAAAAATTAATAAGTAAGTAAGCAAGCTTAACGTGCTTTCGGGACATAGCGGAGTTTCGATATATCATGAATCTTCCCCCATCCGTGAACCAACCTCTGCAAGTGTTGCTTAACCTTAAAGAACGGCCCTTGCGGTTGTTATTATTTAACCTCAAGCTCCCCCAAATTAGTAGCTGTGCCCTAACAGGTGTAGCAGAGAGGGGGTTTCAGAGTGGTCTTGAAACACGTTACGGCGATGTACTGATTGTAAGCAATTACAGAATAATCCTAAAATGTCAATAAAAAAACTTTTTTACAAAAAAATAGAACCGACTTCCAAAAAAAGCGCAAAATAACTTTAATTTCGGAAGTCGGTGTTCCCGTTTTGTGTCTTCGTTTTTTGACACCGACTTCCGAAATTAAAGTTATTTTGCGCTTTTTTTGGAAGTCGGTTCTATTTTTTTGTAAAAAAGTTTTTTATTTTTCACTTTTTAGTTGTGGTTTCCCTTTTAACTGTGTTAACAATTCATAGACATACGATAGCAGTAATCGCGGTTGATTTGCTGTCAATTATTGAAGAGTTCCGTTGTCTGTCTCCGAAACCCATCATCAGATCTTTTTGAAAATTAAATGGGACCATTTCGGATTAAATGGGACCGCCGAAATCGTACATGTTCTGCGATTTCGGCGGTCTCTCCAGTTCTGAAGCTGTAGTGCTAGATGGCGCGCTTCTCCCAGTCTGCTCCGATTTTCGGTATCTCGGTTCACTCGTGCAAAGCGATGGCGAAATAGATCGGACTGTTAAGCACAGAATTAACACTGGATGGATGAAATGGCGGCAGGTCACCGGGACTATCTGTGACTCCCGCATTCCCCTAAAACTTAAGGGGAAGATTTATAAAACAATGGTCAGACCTGCTGTCTTGTATGGTTCAGAATGTTGGGCCACAAAAGGGATGAATGAAAAGCAATTGCATGTAGCTGAGATGAGAATGCTAAGAGCGATGTGTGGTGTTACGCGCATGGGTAGAATTAGGAATGAGTATATAAGAGGAAGTCTGAAAGTGGCACCGCTGACTGAAAAATTGTGTGGAAATCGGTTGTCGTGGTATGGGCATGTGATGCGGAGGAATGAAGAAAATGTCGTGAGGAAAGTCTTGTGTATGGATGTGGATGGCTATAAGAGTAGGGGAAGGCCAAAGAAAAGATGGTTGGACTGTGTGAAAGAGGATATGGGTAAAAAGGGGGTGACTACAGAGATGACGACTAATAGAGGAGTATGGAAGGAAAAGACATGTTGCGCCGACCCCAAATAAATTGGGATAAGGGCAGGAGAATGATGAAATGGGACCATTTCGGAATAAACCCCTTTCGAACAAAAAAAGAATTTTGCAAATCCGTCAATATATGACGGAGTTATGCCCGAAAATACATAAAAAAAAAAAAAAAAAAATACAAACATCCGAATTGATAACCTCCTCCTTTTTCGAAGTCGGTTAATAAATTAGAGTAAACATAAACATTTAAAGATTTTATTAGTACGTAATTTGACTAGCAACGGTAATTTGGTTAGATAAAATATTGAAAGTTTAATTAAATGTTTTAATACATTAATATTTGTTTAAAACGTGTGATACAATTTTAAACAGTCACAATGTATTAATTTGCTAACGTCCTTGTCTAATTTGTTTAAATAAATAATACATACAAATCTTATACGAAAGACAACATTTGTCATTAGCTTCGTATCGCTTTTGAATAACAGATGGCGTTGTGGCGTGACGTCACCATTGTACATTTTTCCTGCAAAACATGAACTCCGCGGTTACTTCATGTAATAAATCATCTTACTCTGCAAACATAATTTTATTTCTACACGAGATATTTTTGGGAGGTTGTACAGTCCTATTGACTTGAAGTTCGCACACTCTCCCCCACTTTTTTACGTTGGGACTGAGCTGTCAACACTAATAGAATACGAGAAGCCAGTTAGTCTTTTGTTGGCTGTTGAATTGTGAGGTGAAAACTTTTTTACAAAAAATACAACCGACTTCTAAAAATTGCAAAATAACTTTAATTTCTGAAGTTGGTCTTTGTTTTTTTTTGTTTCTTCGTTATTTGACACCGACTTCCAAAATTAAAGTTATTTTGCAATTTTTAGAAGTGAGTTGTATTTTTTGTAAAAAAGTTTTGTTATTTTTCACTTTTTAGTTGTTATACTCCAGAATTAAAACTAAATATTAAAGTTATGCCCGACTGGATAACCTTAATAACATGGAATTTGAACATTTGGAGACAACCAAAACGTCATCTGTGTATACATATTTTTTGTTTATGTTGAATTTTTCAAAATGTGCTGAATCAATTTGGATAAAATTTATGTGAGACCACCTCTAAAGTACGAACTACCAAACAAAAAAGAATCATCAAAATCTATTCACAAATGGCGTAACAAATATACAAAAAAAAAAACATACAGACGAATTGAGAACCTCCTCTTTTTGAAGTCGGTTAAAAATTAAGGGTACATGAACAAGTGTTGCGGAAATAAAAGTATTTAAAAAAGTTGCTGTGTTTTGCTTTCATAATGTTGATCATCGGCTTGATTGTAGTGAGGTAAGAATCCCATATTCCCTGGTGTTTATCCCTAAAACTAGGCGACTTCGAAGGATTCGCTTCGAAAAAAAAAAAACTAACTCTTTTCGAAAATAAGGCATTTAGTAGCTAAAAAAAAACCGACCTCATTATCGCCTCAAAAACGCCCAAGTGAAAAAGCATATAACCATTTCAATGCAATTTCCGCTACCCATGCACCTACAGTTCCGCTAAACATTCACAACCCGTATGAAGGCTGTCAGACTCCAACAAGAACTTGTAAACTTTAATTGCAATTTAACAAGCAACGCTTTGAAAATTCCAGCTGGGTTTAGTGAAAATCTATTACCTACTCGGTTGCTATGGCAACCCGCAGGTAATCCCGGTTTAATTGGCTGGTACAGGCGGTCGTGACTGGCGTAGGGCTGGGCTTAACGCGGTTTGTTCAGCTGTCAGTAAGAAGTTTGGTGGCGACGGATTGATGGGAAATGAATTTGCATTTGCAACTGTGTTTCAAACAACAGAGTAGCGTGTAGGTTTGATTGATGAAGTTTGATGTTAAACATATTGAACAAGCTACCAATAGGGTATTTTACTAAAAAATCTAATTAATCTGTAGCATAAAATATTGGACACGTATTATTTGCTTTACCGAACCAATAAAAAATGACAAAAATAAAACGCATCAAAGTTCAGGAGTGTGGGCTCGTTACGTCACTTTGGTGGTTAAGGCCGGGACTCCACCAAAGTGGAGACGAGACGAGCGGAGAGGAGATGTTTTTTAAACATCCAATAGAATTGTGTTATTAACACATCTCCTCTCCGCTCAACTTCAGTGGAGATCGCTGTGCGGAGATTTGTAATATTTGTATGGCGCGATGGAAGTGGAGATGTGAGCTGTGCGCGGACGACGCGCAGTGGAGTCGTGAGATGTGAGCGGCGTGCAGTGAGCGATGTCACCCTCCCCCCTCTCGCCCGCTATATATCGTCTACCTTTCGTGTCAGAATGCATACTGAGCACTCAACACCTCGCACCCGAGCTGAATAACATCTCTTCTCGCACAGCACACAGCACACAGCACACCGCACACATCTCCGCTTTGGTGGAGTCCCCCGAGCTGAAAAACATCTCTTCTCGCACAGCACACAGCACACCGCACACATCTCCGCTTTGGTGGAGTCCCGGCCTAAAAGTGTAACGGCAAGTGACGTCACGCGGCATTTCAACGCATTTATCGCCCTCATTTTTCATTTACGTGACAAAAGAAAACATACGTGTCCAATATTTTTTGGTTATTTCACTGACGGACCAATTAGTTTTTTTTTTGTAAAATACGAGTACCCTAGCTTAAAAGAAAAGCGAACATTTATAAAACACAAAAGAGCTGATGACCTTGAACGTCTGAACCGATTTAGATAAAACATGTCTAAGAACCATCGCTAGAAAACCTATTTTCAAGTAAATAAAACCATATGCAAATCGGTTTACCCGTTTAAGAGCTACGGTGCCACAGACAGACAGACACACACACATAGCGGTCAAACTTATAACACCCCTCGTTTTGCGTCGGGGTTTAAAAAAGAAGGCGGTTTATATTTAAGCCCGTTTTTATGAAAAGCTGGAAACTATAATCTCTGGCAGAAAATTTTGTCAGGAAAATAATTCATTACTTAACTTGGTACTACTGTTTCTTGATGCTACTCTCGTTACTGGTTAGTTACATACCTTTTGTTTTGTGATGGCAATAGTAGTTAATTACTTTTCAAAACTTCTTTGAATAATCGCGTAAACTTTAAGAGTCTAAAATAAGAAACCAAAGTCAAAAAACTTATTTCTTTTAAAATTTCATCAATATTTAAGCAGGTGTAAGTATTTGAGGCAGCCCTAAAACAGAGTACGTTTCGCGCCATTTCAGACTTATATTGTATGAATTAATGAAAACTTTTTTAGAAAAAATACAACCGACTTCCAAAAATGAAGGTACACTTAAAATTGAAACATAACTTTAATTTCGGAAGTCGATGTTTGTATTTTATTTATTCGCGCGACAGGCCCCTCGCGTTACCATAAGGTAACGCAACAATAGGTTTTTAATTGTGTCTGCTAATGAGGGGCTTGATGCGTTAATTGACACCGACTTCCGAAATTAAAGTTATTTTTGCAATTTTAAGTGTACTTTCTGAGTTTATGTTTTCATTTTTTAGTTGTTATACCCCAGAACTAAAACTGTATTTTAAAGTTACGTTCGAATTGGTAACCTCAATAACATGGAACATGGAATTTGAACATACTCGTAATTGGAGGAAACCAAAACGTCATCGACGTATACACATTTTTTGTATTTGTTGATTTTTTTAAAAAGCGCTAAAGCAATTTTGACAAAATATGAAAATGTTGTTTATGGGACCACCTCTGGAGTATGCTCTTTCGGATGAAATAAGAATTTTGAAAATCGGTCCAGTGACAGAGAAATCGGTGGACATACATAAAAAAAAACCATTCCAACATAAAACCTCCTCCTTTTTGCGAAGTCGGTTAAAAACTATGGAATTCTTTCTTAAACTTAAGTTGTAAGAGTGTAAATACTCATATTTCCGTAATATTATGATTACGGAAATATGAGTATTTACACTCTTAATAAGTAAAGAATAAGTGATAAAAGACTTTTTACAAAAAATACAACCGACTTTCATAACAAAAACACTAAAAAGATCAAAATAACTTTAATTTCAGAAGTTGGCGTTTCTGGTTCAGTTTCTTCGTTATTTAAAACACCGACTTCTGAAATTAAAAGTATTTTGCACTTTTTTAGGGTTCCGTACCTGAAGGGTCCAAACGGAGCCCTATTGTTGTCACTCACGTGTCCGTCTGTCTTTTCGTCCGTCGTCTGTCACAAAATTTTGTTTAGAAGAATTTTTTAACTTTCCATTGACCTATAGATGAACTTGAAATTTAAATTTGGTGATAATATTTATTATTCCGTATACTTTACGAACAAATACCAATATTTGGTACGGAACCCTTAATGTGCGAAATCCGACCCGCACTTTTTAATTATCCTTACTCCAGTTTTTAATTATTTTCTGTAAAAAACTTTATTATTTTTTACTTTATTTAAGTTGGTTAAAAATTAAGTACATGGAAGTTTAAACATAAAACGTACTTAATAACTTTGCGCTTGAAATATGTAGCTGTAAGGTTTTCTGTTAGAAATGATCTTTCCTTTAACAAGAAGACTTCACTGTTTTGAATTGAGTGAATATTTAGTAATACTCGTATCTCCTATAACTCTGCCATCCCGAACACGACAGTCTCTGAATAGCTGCGAATCCTTATAAGCGAAGAAATAAAAAAAAGTCCCAATAAACCGCAAGAGATAAACTTCTTCCACAAACACTTGATTTTCTCTCAAAAAAGACCATTTTCTTGGGTCAGGATTTGTTCAATACCACCAATGTTTATCTACAGGATCCTCCCAAACAAACTTGAGCAACTGTTTCTTCGTCAGCCACTCAATGTTTGCTCTTGATCGGAGTAAACATTGAGTGGCTGACGAAGAACAAGAAAAAACAGGTTCTACAAATTACTAGGTATCATTTCTCTCCAGTAGAGAAAGTAAATAGTAACAGACCGCGAGGTTCTCTATTTGTAATCCCTTTTTATTATATATTTGCCGTAGTACAAATCCTACAAATCCCAATAATATTATATATAAGAAAGTTTGGATGGATGGACGGATGTTCGTAATAAATCCTACAAATCCTACTATCCTAAAAATATTATACAGGGTTTAAAAAGACACATCACATATAGAATAATGTGAATGCGAGAACTATGTATGTCGTTATATTCATGTAGATTTTATGATTGTCTGGCAGTTTGAGTATTTTTTGCGGCTTACTCAAATGTCCTTACTTTGGTATTGTTCGTCGGTTCGTTGAGCACCTCAGAGTTCTGAGTTGAGCTTCGCGATGACTGACAAATGCTTGCACTGTCTGGACAGGTCCACTCGAATTCGTGTGTTGCTTTCTTCATAAAGCTCACAAACGAGCACATAAACGTACATGGTTCTCATATGATCTAACCAGTCCACATTGTATGGATTTGAACACTAAAAGAGACTTTGACCTCTGAGTTTGTTTCGGTGTTTCTTCTCAGGGTAGTCAGCTAGGAAACACCGGCCTCATCTAGCTTAAACTGACAAAAAACATTGACGTGTAAAAGTGTTCCTTGTAACCTATTTACTGAATAAACATCATTTATCATTTATCATTTATCATTTATTTATCATAGCCGTCAACTACACATACTGTACATCTAACAAAGTAGCTTTGCGCAAAAATTATTGCTGGGAAACGACTTAGGTATGAAAAAAAAAACTATTTTTTATTACGCGCAATATAACGCGAACCCAGGCAAGTGGAGTTAAGCCCCGACTCTTCGCTCTAGTCCGCGTAGGTACTTGTCGGATAAGTTTGATATTCATTGCGTTTTTGTTACATTACTTTCGAAAAAAAAAACGAAAATTCAGGTAATGTTTGTTTGGAAAAAAGTTTAAGTAGTAATAACACTTGGAATTCAGTTTCGTAAAAATGTAAAACAAAATATTTGCGACTTTGACCTTCAATAACTCCAGAACTAGTGGATTCCCAGGCATGGTCTAGTGGAAAAAATGATCCAAATAATGGGTAGAATATGTGGCTTTCGGCTTCGGAAACTGTCTTTTTACACTCGATATATACGAAAGTTTGGATGGATGGACGGATGTTTGTTACTCAATCACGCCAGAAGCACTAGAGATAAGCCAAAGAGATAGATTATAACCTGGAATAACACATAGGCTATAATTTTTAGTAGAGGAAGTACTAAATCCACGTAGACGAAGCCACTGGCAGACGCTACTTTTATGATGAAGCTGCCGTAGAACATATTTGAAATAATAATAAGGCGGGTTGGTCTTGAATGTGCGTGTAGGTTAACACATGCATTTTTTTCTGTGTGTCAGCTCGGAACGCTTTGTGTCATAGTAATTAGCTTACGCATACAGAAAAAATGCGCACGTGAGTCTACACACCCATTCGAGACCAACCGGCCTTCGAGAAATATATAATACAAGCTTCTGCCAGTGGCTTCGCCCGCTTGGAATCAGTACTGCCCGCGTTATAAACTTTCAACCCATTTTTCACCAACTAAAGGGTCTAGGGGTAGCGGATAAATTCTGAAAATGAGTTACCGCACCCCTGGGCACTCAGGCAGGGAAGGTACAGGGGTAGGTTTTAGTCAGTAAGAGTCTGACACGCCCTCCCGCTGCACCCAGAGCGGGAGAAGTCATTGGATGATTTCAAAAAGCGTTGAATTTCGAAAAACCCTTTTTTAGTGGACCCCTACCCTCCACACACCCTCCAAATTCATGTCTCTAGGACCAGCGGTTTAGGCTGTGCCTTGATATATCAGTCAGTCATTCAGGACTTTGAATTTTATATATACAGACATCTATACCGACCTCTCGGGCCAAACTCATAATGCGCACAGCAAGGAGTGGAACTATCTACCTGCGTCTGTATTGCCGAATGCATACAACCCTAATCTCTTTAAAGTTAGAGTGAACAGGCTTCTGCTGGTTAAGCTCGCTCCATCGTCGACATTGTCTCAGTCACCTCTGGCCTAGACTAGAGTCAAGAGCAAACCCATCTTAAATTTAAAAAAAAATAAAAAAAACTTGACCACAGATCCAGCGGGACAGGCAGGAGGATAAAGAGAAAGCTTTTGCCCAGCAGTGGGATATAAATTAGGCTATCAAAAAAACTCTTATCAAAACCAAAGCCTTTTTATACAGAGAATACATGAGCACTGATCACACGCTTGCAAAGGATTATCGATTTCAGACTCATCTTCGTTTTTCTACGTTTTCTTCCACTTTTGTCCAACTTTCCTCACGACATTTTTCACACAGTATCTCAGTGATGTCTACGATAAGTAAAATTTATCTACAGAAAAATCTGTGGAACAACACAAAATGTAATACTAAGATGGATTGTTTCAAATAACGTGGTAGCTACAGGTTGGCTGAAGCACATAAGGCTGCGTCCTGGGTGAGGAGCATAGGCGGAAGTAGAAAGTAAATCATCAGCTTTTTCCTGATTTGCTACCAAAACCATGCATTTTTCGAGATAAAATGTAGTCTATTAACACTCAGCAATAGTGGAACTTTTTATTAGTGAAGATTTTTCGTAATCGGATCAGTGCTCCCAGATTTTACAAACAAACCTACGAGTACAATCAAACAATTTTACCTCCTTTGAATACTATTTAAGACTAGTTTCTGCCAGCGGCTTTACTCGCGAGGAATTAGTACTACCCCCGTTATAAACTTACAAACCCTATTTCACCCTTTCAGGGGTGGAATTTCTAAAAACCCTTTCTTAATGGATACCTACTCTTCACAAAGAACACTCCCTCCAAATTTAATGTCTCTAGAACCAGCGGTTTAGGCTGTGCGTTGATATATCAGTCAGTCAGGACTATGAATTATAGTCAGGACTTTGAAGATGACTAGCACTTCGCCTGCGACTTCGTCAGCGTGGATTTCAAAAATTTGCCCTTCTGAAACTCACATTTAACGTGGCTTTCTATTGGTAAAATAATTTTTAAAATTGGTTCAGTAGATCCAGAGATTTCTAATCCCTTTTGAAGCCTACAACCTCATAAACTCAGAAACTTTATCTCTTTATAATATTAGTATAGATTATGAAACCGTCGGTCATTTACTTCAAAGATGCTGATGATTTGTTTAGGTAGACTAGAATAGAATAAAACATTATTGTACACCAAAACAGTCAAATAAATTGTTATACACGAGCACGAGTCATTTTGTTATAGTGACCAATCGGGAGTGAAGATACTAAGTGACCGTGTGACGGACTCAAAATAGAGAGCGACAGTCAATTGATTCATACTGTCGAAACATTTCTAAGATCTACTGTCTAACTGCTGACTACGACACTATTACTACTACCTAATATGTTGTTGTTTTTAGGGTTTCGTAACCGAAGGGTCCAAATGGAGCCCTATTGCTTTAACTCACGTGTCCGGCTGTCTGTCCATCCGTCGTCTGTCACAAAATTTTGTTACGAAGAATTTTTTTACTTCCCATTGACATAAGAACTTGAAATTTGGTGATAATATTTATTATTACGTATACTTTACTAACAAATACTAATATTTGGTACGGATCCCTTTATGTGCGAAATCCGACACGCACTTGGCCAGTTTTTTTTAGTGTGTCTGAACTGTCCCATTCCTGGGCAGAGGCCTCCCCCCATTTCTTCGCTGTGTTTCTTCACGCCAATTCGCCAATAAGCCATCCAAGGCGTCCCACCACATTCTACTAAATAAATAACTTCTGACACCTAACAATGCACTATGCCAAAAAATCGCTCCTGTCACCACGCCCGCTACCGCCCTGCCACGTTCACTCTGCACAAGGCCTTAAGCCGTCACCTTTGTTAAATGTCACGTGGCTCGGGTGAGGCGTCACGCCGCGTTGATCTGGTTTAATAGCACGTGGGAACACGGCTTTACATGATTATTGTTTGATATTTGCTTTCAGTAAGTGTAGTGTAATGAGAATTATGGTAGTAAGAAGCTTTGAGGTAAGTGTATCTAAGTTAGAATGTGTGAAAAGACATTTTGCTAATATCGGATGAAAAAAGACATTTCCGAAGCCGAAAGCCACATATTCTACCAATTTTGGATCATTTTTTTCCACTAGATCATACCTGGGCATCCACTGATTCTGGAGATATTGAAGGTAAAAGTAGCAATATGTTTTATTACTTTTTACGAAAATGAATTCCAAGTGTTCTTACTAAACTTTTTTTTTAAACAAACATTACCTGAATTTTGAATTTTTCATAACAAATAACGCATTTGAAGTTACAAAAACGCAATGATTACCAAATGTATCCGACTAGTACCTACGGAGCTTAGAGGGAAGGGGCGGGGCTTAACTCCGCTTGCCTGGGTTTGCGTTACATTGCGCGCAATAATTTTTTTTTATTTTTTTCTCAAAAAATAAAAGTCGTTTCCCAGTAATATTTTTTGCGCAAACCTACTTTGTTAGATGTATAGTATGCGTAGTTGACGCCTTTGTGATGCGTCGTTTTAAATCCTGTAAAGCTAAAAAAATAACATAACCAGGCTAATAATGTTCCCACTGTTGGGACTCAGGCCTCCCTTCTAGGAGAGGCAAAGGACCTAAATCGACCAAGCGGAATCAGTGCGTTACGTCTCCAGTTGCCGACAAGACGCTATTAAATGCCAACGACCTTGAGCGTTTTACTTGCGTGTTTTGTGCTGAGCTCACGCAACGCGTTGTACGCCCACCCAGCAATAGGACGCGCCCATCAAGGAGCGCTGTCTGAAATTAGACGCATTATTAATTTATTATACATAAAATAACAAGTATTATACTAAAACACGTACACTAAAATATAAATAATTAAATTATCTTTAAAATGTTGAAGGTTTCATAAAAATACGCTTAACAGTTTTAGCTTGTAGTAATCGTTTTATCCGCGTTATACATAACTTTAAAAATTAATTACACTTTATTCTAAAAATATAATTTTAAATATTCAAATTACGACGGAAATTGTCTAGAATTTTTTTTTTTTTTTCAAAGTAATAAGACTAATGGTTTAGGCGTGATGTTCAATTAAAAATCATTAGAAGTCGTATATCTGCGCCTTAGATGCAGTCATAACGGGTAGTCAGAAGAGAATCTGACAGCAGGCTTGCCAAGGGGTACAGTGTTTGCCCGGGGGTTGAGGATAAATTCGAAAGAGTTAGCTCGCCCCTGGGCACGTAGGGCAGGGAGGAACAGGGGTGGGTTTTAGTCAGTAAGAGTCTGTCACGCCCTTCCGCTCCACCCTAGAGCGGAAGAAGTCATAAGATGATTTCCCACCCCCCAAAAAAAAAAAAGGGGTACAGTGTTACTCAGTTACTTGTTTATGGAGATCATTGAAGCTGCCGCTCCATTCATAATACTGGTGTACAGTATTATAAATAGCATCCAGTTAGACTGGAAGCAGAACCCAATAGTTAAAAAACACTTTTACAAAAAATAAACCGCCTTCCAAAAAAATAAATGTGCAAAATAACTTTAAATTCGGAAGTCGGTATCAGAAAACGAAAAAACAAAACCAGAGCCAAAAAACGAAGAAATAAAAAATAGAGGAATTCTGTTCTATTTTTTGTAAAAAAGTTTTTTTTATTTTTCACTTTTTAGATGTGGTTCCCCATTAAGTTGTATAAACAATACATATAGACATACGATGGCAGTAATCGCGAGTAATGACTCGCGATTACTGCCATCGTATGTCATTACTCGCAAAACTAACAGCAAGTGTTCTGTTAGTTTTTGAAGAGTTCCACTGTCTATCTCCAAAGATCTTCATCAGATCCTAATGTTTTATTTACCTAACCTTCCTTGAAAAATATCCATTTTAATAACGAAAACTCCATCCAAATCGGATCAGGAGTTTTCGAGAAAATTGAGGACAAGCATACATACATACGGGTCAAATACAGAATCTCTTTTTTTGAAGAAAAAAATGCGTTAGTAAATTGTTGTTGGTGGTTATATATATATAGATACAGCGGCATCTATGCCGCCACATACGAACTAAAGACCTCCTCTCCGGATACAGAGAAATTCTACATCGCGCAAGCAAAGTTCTCCGCGCGATTTGAACATAAACAACAGTACGAAATGCACCACCGGGCAGTTTCCCGGACCAGACCAACACCCATTGTTTGGAGGATCTTCCCGTTTCAATGGAGGTTTGGGGGACTTTACAACCTGTTCGGCATACCTCCAGAACAGACTTACTAAAGATATCTAAGACTTACTCAGTCAACAGTAAGTCTTAGTCGAGTTCCTAAACCAAATAAAATTAGAACGAAGTGTCTCAAAAAGCCTAACACATAACGTAATTAAATAAATGAATGTAAATCTAGATAGAACTCATCAGCAATGCCACACAAGGGATATAACTTTAAAATTGTAACGGGTCTGAGCGGTGAGGCGATAAATGACAAGCCAGAGAAACAAATGAACATTGAAAAGATTCAAATTATTTAGACAGTACTCGCATTTACATACAAAAGAGTATTTTGTGTGAAAACGCGTTTTTCAGTACATTTGACGTTGACTGAAACTGACTAGCTTTTGTTGAGTGTGAGCGCGCCATCTACGCCATCTTTGTTTTTATAGAGATGTATAAAATTTTTCTAACACCTAGACATTTTTAACTAAGAGCCAGCCGAGTCGTAAGGTTGTCATTCACCGAGAGCATTTACGGGTAACGTAACAAACAAGGCAAGTTTCGATTTTGAGCATTGCATTGCAATACAACGCCAGCTCGACGAACTGCTGACTAGGAGTATTCGCTTTTGTATCCGCTCGTACTGTGAACGTTACAAACTGTTACACTGTATACGAATGTGTTACATTGATTCAGTTGTTTTGACGATGTCAGATGAATCGGTCAAGATGTTGAGCGCGGCATCGGTTGGGCTACAAGAAGGGTGCACTGAAAAGCCGGGTCCACATTATTGAGTTTTGTCGCATCATGGTGCCTTCTGACGCAGTCGATTGGCTGTAAAATTAAAATAACCCGCACTAAAATGCGACCCGACACTGTAATGTGCCTGCAGCTGAATGCTTAGTTTTTTGCTTCCACTGCTGCAATGCAACAAACTGTATTATTACAGGTGAGCGCAAGTAATGCACGCTAAACACATTCACTGATATAATGCTCAAATCTGAGCCTATAACACACAAGCAAATGCTTCTAGTGTATAACCACCTTTACACTCATATAAATGGACAAACATAATAACTTCATAAAAGAGCTGCAAAATATAATTTTGCCTTTATGTTACACTTTGTTGGCACAATGTAACAAAAAAGTAAAAATAATACTCGCCTAAAATGCCTAAAAGCATTCATGAATTTAAATAACTTTTTGTAGATTACCAAGTATTGAAAAAGTCAACTGTTCCATATATTTTGGCTGGATAGGCACTTATTTTATAGAATGTTGATTTTTCTCGTTTTCTGAACGGTTTTATACAAAAAGTGGTTTCATATTCATAGGTACTGAAGTAAAATCATTTCGGCGGTGTATGAAGTCCTCGGGGTAAGTAGATAGACGCAATATTGGGTGAGAAATTTAAAATATAATACTAAAAAGAAATGGAAATGTGTGGTTTTTACCGCTATCTGACAAATATCAGTAAAATTTTATTTAAAAAAAAAAAATAATGTGTTTGACTGTATTCAGAGCATCTTTGATATTGGAATGCTTTTGTGATAAGTACCTACATTCGAAATAGAATGAAGGCGTCTCCGAACATGTTACAGAAATAGACACAGGTAGTGAATAAAATACTAAGTACCATTAAGTTTACCTTTACAGCTGTAGGTTACAAAGTATGCCCCACTGGAGTAGATTGATACACAATATTTGAAAGTTATATTTTATAAGTTAAAATGAACATTCAAACACATTTTTTTTATGTTAAGTGTATGGCTAAGGTTCATCAATATTGTGATATTTGTCAAAATAACTGCTTAAAATGCTATTAACTGCCAACGACTTTGAGTGGTTAGCTTGCGTGTTCTGTGCTGAGCTCACGTAACGCGTCGTACGTTCACCCAGTATATAATTGTGTGGTATAGAATTGATGTTAATGGCGCCAAACGCTAACTTAATGAGAGCGCGGTTACAATAGGGAATATGCATGAAAAAAATATTTGTTATCTAACCGGTTTATCGATGAATATACTAAAATAGAGTACGAACAGTGAAAGCATAATCAAAATTGACCGAAAATTAAACGAGATATAACAATTTTAAACAAATATATATCTCCCTCTCTCAAAAACGCTGTTTTTATGGCAGTTTTATGGGCGTCATGTCCTTTGACATCAAAGAACACATCGGACTTCTCTTTCTAATTATGAACTTTAAAGCTTTGTAACTTCATCGCTAATAATGATATTTTGTAAATTTGTTCAGTATAGTTAATAAGTCTTCAATTTAACAAATCAAAAAATTTCATGTATATTCCCTATATATACAGGGTGTAACGGAAAGGTGTGGTCATATTTTAGGAACCGGTTCTGCCCATGGAAATGAACAACTTTCTCTAAGAAAAAATAGAAAATTCCCAAAAATAAAATTGGATTTTCCATACAAAGTTATCATCAGTTGATCAATATTTGTATGGGAGGTAATTTTTTTTTGAGAATTTCTTCAAGTTTTCTCGAAAAAACTTGATCATATCGATGGGCAGATGCAGTTCTTAAAATATGACCACGCCTTTCCGTTACACCCTGTATATAGGTATAACATGTTTTAGTGATGTGACTCGTTTGTCTCGAGTACTTATTACAGATTAGGAAATAGGTGTAATATATCAATGTGCCCCTTGCATCAAACGCCTTCCCTTATTATTTGCACTTAAAAGAGATTTCTATATTGTTACCAGACCTATAACCCCAAACCCCTCCCCCCCTCCTCCCCCATACCTATAAGCCTTTGTACTTTAGTTGCATGAAGTGTAAATAAATAAATAAAAATCAATCAATTATTGCAACTTATTTCCGTCAATTATAAATCAAACCAAATCGCGCTTATTACCGAAACTGACACACATTATTCAAAAACCTTATTGAGGACAATTTTACTTTTTTAATTTTAGTTACCACAATCGAAAATTGCCGACCGTTAGCATTCGACCAATGTTTATGTCACAAGCCGATAATGAATATTATTTATTTATTGGGTGCTAAAGCGGCAAAATCTGTGTGGTCGATGTTGTCATTGTAAATGTGGTTACTGGTAACAAAATGGGTATAATTATTTGAATCGCATTAAAATTTAATCAGATTACGTATTTCGAATGAAATGGACAACCAAACACATCTGTAACAAGGCAATGTTAAAGCCTTGTTTATTTTATGATCCCTATTCCAAATTACGTTCTGTCCTACCTTTTTTAAATTTCAAATTCAAATATAACTTGCCTTCTCTGTCTAGCCTCTGTTTTTATATTAATTTCAGTTCAGATTCAGCAGCTGAGCTAGTAGAAGCTCCTTCTTATCATTGTAATTTTCCAAATCTTCAGCAAATAACAGTTACCAGTTTTATAAGAGTTACTAGAACAGTGAAGTGCAGCTTTTATAACCAGGCAGTTCCTGTCAATAATACAATTTATACCTTTACCTAGTCACAGTATATGGTGTACGTACGATTAATAAGTGCTCCATATAATCAAGCCTACTGTAAATATTAAAATATACGTCTGAACTCGTCGTGTGTTTATCTTCATCCAACTCTTCATCTACGGTCTTCATCTACGTGTCACCATATCTTCGACCTCCGCTACGTGACACATCCATGTATATGTCCTAGTAGCTTCTACCAGCGGCTTTGCTCGTTAGCTTATGTGCTATTCCCGACTATATACTCTATCTATGTGCCAAAATTTATCCAGATCCGTTCAGCTGTTCTGGCGTGATTGAGTTACAAACATTCATACAAACTTTTTTGTTGTCACAAATCAAAAACATATATTATTTGATTACAATATATATAAACTGAACTAAACTAATAAATAAACTTTTTCGTTTATTGATAAAGTTTAGGTGTTAAAAAATTAACTCTCGAAAATTTAAGGAGTGCTTTGGACCATCGAACTGAATAACTTTTACTATGGGACCAACTTTGAAATCGCAACATTTTGACAAATTTAGCGAACATAAAATAAATGTAGGCAGCAGCTGATTTTTTTTTCGCGATTTCAAAGTTGGTCCCTTAGTAAAAGTTATTCAGTTCGATGGTCCAAAGCACTCCCCAAATTTTCGAGGGTTAATTTTTTAACACCTTATATATATTAGTAGGATCAGATTACCTTTTTACACTTTAGATGCTCGTACTAAACGCGACTTAATGACACACTGCATTTTTGCTAGATGAGACTAGTAAAACTCATTCGGACATTTAAACTTTTCTATTTCTCTGAAAAAGATACTATCTGGACTGTCTTAACAATTTTCTCGAAAACGTAAATAAATACAGAGTGTAAAAAGACATCACATAGCCGTCAATTACGCATACTGTACATCTAACAAAGAAGTTTTGCACAAAAATTATTGCTGGGAAATGACTTTTATTTTTAGGTACAGAAAAAAAACAAACTACTTATTTTTGCGCGCAAGAGGAGATAAACACCGACCCTTCGCACTAAGCCACGTATTTGCACTTACAAAAACGCAATGAATATCAAACGTATCCGACAAGTACCCACGTCGCTTAGAGCGAAGGGGCGGGGTTTATCTCTACTTGCCTGGGTTCGCATTACATTGCGCGCAATAAAAAATTGTTTTTTTTTCTGTACCTAAAAAAAAGTCGTTTCCCATCAATAATTTTTGCGCAAAACTTCTTTGTTAGATGTACAGTATGCGTAGTTGATGGCTATGTGCTGTCTTTTTACACCCTGTATTTATTTACGATTTCGAGAAAATTATTAAGATTTAGTCCAGATAGTATCTTTTTCAGAGAAATGGAAAAGTTTAAATGTCTGAATGAGTTTTACTAGTCACATCTAGCAAAGATGCAGTGTGTCATTAGGTCGCGTTTAGTACGAGCATCTAAAGTGTAAATAGGTAATCTGATCGTACTAAATGTATATTTTTTATCATTTAAAGGCACGCGTTTGACAACTAACTGGCTTGGTAGTAAGCGATGATGTGGTCGACGATGGATCGCGCTTGCCTGAAAAGTATCCCATTCACTTTTGAGTTACTTGAGTTACTCCCGTGGAATAAAATCGCAAAGAAACTTAGGGACAAATCAGAATCTCAATACAGACAGTTCATATAACCTAATGAGATATACTCGTACATCCTAATTTACCCTTACGAGCTTTCCAAGTAAAGTTAAAATAGATAGGCAACTATATACATACAAATATACAGCAACAACAATAAATAAATAATGACACGTTTCGAATAAAGCCCGAAGGTAGGAAGGCTCGACAAAGCCGAGTGGGTTATCATTGTACTCGGAGTCAATAAGTCTTCCTCCTGTCACAACCTATGAACGGTCGTGATCTTTACTCCGAGCCCATTATTTCCTTAATTTGGGACGTCGCCAACACTCGATGCGAATATTGGGGAAGAAAATAGTTTAAGGGAAATGTACCAAAGCATCTAAGCATTATTAAATAATTAAATTAAAACTACTCTAAACAGCATGCATTTCAAGCCTATAAAACACATGCCTGTTAGTTCAACAAAAGTAAGCAAAATAAATAGTTTATAATTATGTTTTTCAATAAAATATTTAAATTCGCTAATGACTAGATCAAGTCTTGTAACATGACAAACAAGCAGACAAAAATTTGCACATTCTAAAAGTGTAATATAAAATATAATACGAGTACCTGTATCTGTTGTAATATCCAAGGGCGAAGTACATGAAATCATAAGCTTATTTGCGAGTAGATCTGTATTCTAAAAAAAATCACATACACCTATCGCAGTGACAGTCGTCCTAAATATATTTCAAAAATCGAATTAACGTTTATTTCTTTTATATATATTGTGCCATTACTTTTTAATTCCTCTGAAGATATCCTGACGAAAGAGTCTGCAATACCTAATTTTAAGAAGACAAAACAACAATAAATGAAAACACTGGCAATACTCATCAACATGAACAACATTTTACAATGAGACCAACACTACGAAAAATAAATCAGACATTTTGTAATGGGATCAATACTACGAAAAATAAATCTGACATTTTACAATGGGACCAACACTACGAAAAATAAAACAGACATTTATAATGGGACCAACACTACGAAAAATAAATCAGTTAGGCAAACATAATTATGTATGGGGCAGATGATTTTTATTCTCGTTAGTTTGGTCCCCCAGTTATACTTGTGACATTGTTTTCAGTTATTGTTGTATAGTCGTCTCCACATAATATAGTGCTACAGGAATGGTTAGCTCGTAAACCGATTCCAGAGTGATCGACAAGTCAATATTCCCTAAGGATGCCCCGTACAGGCGTGAAACACGTGCCGAATGAATTACTGAATTGCATGATATTTGCTGCACCCTCTGCGAGTATGTATTTACGAGTGGAAGGAAAATAAGGATTTAGTTTTTGTTAGAATTAAATATTGAAATATTTTATTTCAAGGATTTGCGAAAATTATATCTTCAATTAGAAGTTGTTACACAATTATTATGCAAGCTGCTTACATGCATGTAATGCTTACATGTGTGTTAGTAAGTAGTAAGATTAACGACTTATTTTCAAGTAACAACCCTCCTCGGCTCCACACGTATGCAAAGTACGAGTACATACCCAAACCTTCCTCGTTTATCGCTCTATCTATTAGTGAAAACCGTAACAAAATTCGTTGTGTGGTTTAGAAGAAGTAAGTTGAGAAACAGACAGACACAGACAGTGACTTTGTTTTATACTATTAGAGATCGAGAAGATTATTTACAGGCATATGTGTTTGCGGCTTCAGCAGGTGTATTCGCTAACTCAGTTGGCATCAATTTAATAAGCACTATGCAGTACATTGCTCGGTGGACATCGATTATAATAGGCACTACGGTTTTCCTATACGTCAAAGCAGCAATGTACGGCAAAGTGCTTATCAAATTGATGTCAACTGAGTTAGCAAATACGCCTGCAGGTTCTACGAGTATTTTAAGCCCATTAGGTTGTCACAGATGTTCAATGTTCTATACATTTAAATACTTAGAACCATTCACATAACACTGACGCAGTTATAACACAGCGTTGGGTTCTCATACGATGTAGGTAAGGCATCTGCGAGTATCGATGGAAATGCTTATTACTTATGTTCATGTGAACAGGCTTTTAATCGGTCGCATTCTATATTTTATTATAAAATAAAATCCGATTATCGTCTTACCCCGTAACTGGGTTTTGGATTGTGGAAGTCAGATAGGCAGTCGCTCCGTGTAAAATACTGCTATTCATCTGCACTAGCTTAAACTAGAAACCACACCCTAACTAGTGGAGAAAAGTCAGGTGAAATTCACTCGCACGGTGAAGAACATCGTCGCGATTAATTAATAAGGGATATAAATCGCCACCATTTATTAAGCAAGAATTTTTTTACTGGGTGGGAAATCATCTTAAGCTCGTGGCTAAAGTAATAACAGCCGCACGGGTCGATCCATCAGGTTAAGCTAAACTTGCCAGGTTGGTTCATGGATGGGTGACCATCATTACATGCCGAAACTCCTCCGTACTTCGGAAAGCACGTTAAGCCATTGGTCCCGGCTGTCAATCGTGGATCTTTGACAGTCATTAAGGGTCGTCAGAATCCCGAAAGTCTGACAACCAGTCTTACCAAAGGGAATCGTATTACCCTGCGACTAGGTTGTGGAGGTCAGATAGGTAGTCGCTCCATGTAAAATACTAGTAGTCTGCTGCATCCGGTTTGACTGGAAGCCGACCCCAAGATAGTTGGGAAAAGGCTAGGCAGATTAGGTGGAAAATCACCAAATAACTGCTCCTGATCTGAGCGGGTGGGCGTGTCAGACTCTAACTGAAACCCACCCATGTTCCTGCAGTACCTGTGCCAGGGCAACGGTGACTCCTTCAATCACTCCCGCGGTGTTTAAGCCTACTAATCCTGCTATCATAGTCAGCCTTTTAATGTCCCCACTGCTGGGGCACAGGCCTCCTGTCTGTGGGAGGGTGTGGGCCGTAATCCACCACGTGGGCCCAATGCGGGTTGGTCCTGGTATATCCTACTAATATTAGAAATGCTAAAGTTTGGATGGATTGATGGATAAAAGGATGTTTGTCACTCAATCACTCCAGATCGTCTGTACGGATCTAAATTAAATTTGGCGTAGAGATATATTATAATCTGGAATAGCACTTAATTAAGATACTTTTTAAAGCCCATATGCCCAGAAGCATGTTCTCTTAGGATGATTTTCGATTTTTAAGCGGACCAAACCGCTGGTAGAAGCTAGTAACTATACACTTTATAACCGACTTCAAAAAAGGAAGTCCTGTATCCGTCACGTATATGAGTATGTTTGTTTGTTCGCAATTTTCTCGTAAACTACTGATCCGATTTGGATGTGGTTTTTGTTATTCAAATGCATATTTTTCAAGTAAGGTTTTAGTATATAATATATTTACAGTGGAATTCTTCAATATCAATATTTTATGTTTTTATACAAATCATGATGTAGCATTATGATGAAGTATGTACAAGTCCACGAGAACACTGCCGACAAATGTACTGCAGTTTGGCAGAAGGCTTATGTTTGTAACAATTTGTGTTTAAGTTCAATTAAGGATTAAAAAAAATAGCTAACAGCAAATGACTCACGATTACTGCGATCGTTGGTCTATGTATTGTTAACACAATTAAATGGGAAACCACAACTAAAAAGTTGAAAATAAAAAACTTCTTTTTACAGAAAATAGAACCGACATACAAAAGAAAACAAAAAAAGTGCAAAATAGTATTTAATTTTGGAAGTCGGTGTCAAAAAACGAAGAAACAAAACCAGAAACACCGACTATTTTTAGAGATTTTTTATAACAAAGTTTTCTTTGATTTCTATCATAAATCATTTGCAGAACAGTTTCAAAATATCATGAAACCTCACTTTTGTCTATGGGTTATATAGATTTCCTACATTAAAAGTGTACTATAGTACCTATCGTGTATAAAAAGGTCTTTGCCCAACAGTAGAATTATTATACCAGGCTGATTTTCCATTTTTCCATCAGCAAAAAACACAAGTCATCTGACGCCAAAGTTAAATATAGCATAATAGTTCTATTATAAGCAAATGGCCGACCGTTTAGTAATACAGCTATTGTCCCCAGTCCCTGAATAAAATCCATTACGGTAAATATGCATGTCATTTGGAGGGTCAGAAATGTTTCATGTGACCAATGTCATTTTATTATATTTCATAATTGGTCATATTTAGGCCAAAAATATACAAATTAGACTGGTCTTTTGAATATTTGAAAGGTTCACTGGCAATGAGGTTAACTTTTTAGTTCTTTTTTTAACATTTATATTCCAGTCATACTCGAAGCTCAACGGCATAATGAAAGTGGTATAAAATTGTTAGATTTCTAATAGGTACCTGGGTAATATACAAAGTGAAATAAGATTGCTGCGAGTCTCGCAACAATAATTTAATATAATAATTATTACAGATTGTTAATATTTTGTTTTAGTGTATATATTGATGATCTGAACAAAGCCTCAGACGCCGCTATAAACGTGGTTACTTACTAGGCCCAAACAGTATATTATAACCCTAATAAATGTACCACGACACGAAAAGAAGAAGTGTATATATTTGTGTTAGTGGTATTAAAGTATTATATAAGCATATTAATAGTTTCCAGCAACTCATCATCTTCCTGCCCTTATCCCATGTTACTTGGGGCCCCAAGTAACATGGGATAAGGGCGCAACACGTTTTTTTCTTCCATTCAGTCCTGTCAGCCGTTACGCTATCACTAACTCCCTTTTCTTTCATATCACTCCTCACACAATCCATCCATCTTTTCTTTGGCCTCCCTCTCCCTCTCCATCCATCCACATTTATATTCATAACTCTTTTAGTAACCAACATGTGTTTCATCCCTCCTCTTTACATGACCATACCAAGATAAGCGGTTCCCTTTCAACTTTTCTGACTGGCGCTACTTTTAAACTACCTCTAATGTAGGTACTCATTTCTCACTTTATCCAGTCTCGTTACTCCACACATCCATCTCAACATTCTCATCTCCGCCACATGCAATCTTTTTTCATCCGTTTCCAGCAATTGCATAACGTATTATTGAACCAGTATTTTTTTTTTCAAAAAGGAAAATATACATAAAATACGATTCATTAATCTAAACTTGTTATTTATTAGCAATAGGTGTATCACACTACAAACCAATAACTCAAACGCAACTTATCTATACATATAATAAATCTGTAGAAAAGTCATTTTTGTACATTGAAGAAATTGAAACAAAAAATAGCCAGCGTGTGAAAAGATAAGTAACAGAACCCATTTCCATCATTTTTGAAATTTTTGTCTGTTTGTCTGTTTGTCTGTTTGTCTGTTTGTTTGTGCGCACATCACGTAAAATCTACGAATTCAATGCTGACAATGTTTATATACAAACATTATACGCAACTTGAGGATTAACTTAGTTTTTGTTTCATCGAAATCGGTTCACTCTATCAAAAGATATGATTAATTTAGTGAGTTCAAGAAGTAAAATATTACGTTACGCAATTAAGTATAGTACTTGCAACGACATCTTAAGACTAAAAATAGAACTAATGTTGATAGTTGAAATCTAAATCCGATAGATGGCGTTGTGCAAATGACGTCATTTTCTGAATCGCGGTGTTAAGATTTTCCGCGCGAGGATGACGTCCACCGTGTTTACTAGGCAAATTGGGTTTCGTTAGGTGTCTTAAAAGTTCTTGCGTGTGTCGTAAAAGTTCTTTGGTTGCTTGGTTTATCGATTTTCTAAATTGGTCGAAAAAAAAGTATTTGCTTATCTTATTGGTTTCGTTTGGTCAACTTTGGTCATTGGTTTGAAGTACGAAGTAAAGATTGTATTTGATTTACTTCGTAGTTTGAATCCAATAGTGCCAATCGTTATACAGTAAGTTAGTGTTGCCAATTCGTTGAGTCACGACCACGAACAGACGATACGTTGTCACACTAGACTGTTCGACGCACCGATCTTTTAAGTTTGTAGGCTATTCAGTCATAAGTGTTGTTAGTTTTGTTTATTGCTTTAATTTTCCTTGAAAATGCCTCAAAGAAAAAAAACTAACCTTTCGCTGCGTAGCCGAAATGCGAAAAGGATGAGACTTTGTAGGTCTCAGGAATCGGAAGAAGATCGTGAAGCACGGTTATCTGCTAACCGAGAGCACATCGCTCTTTCACGTGAATCGGAAACGTTCACCGAAAGGGAGTCACGTTTAAGTTCACAAAGAACACGGACCGCGACTTTGCGGTCTCAAGAGAGTATCCAGGAACGCGAAGACCGGCTGTCTGCTGATCGGGAGCGCCACTCTCTCTCACGTGAGTCAGAGACATTCACAGAAAGGGAGTCGCGCTTAAGTTCGCAAAGAACTCGGACCGCGACTTTGCGTTCTCAAGAGAATATCCAGGAACGCGAAGTTCGGCTGTCTGCTGATCGGGAGCGCCAGTCTCTCTCACGCGAGTCAGAGACTTTCACAGAAAGGGAGTCGCGCTTAAGTTCGCAAAGAACTCGGACCGCGACTTTGCGTTCTCAAGAGAATATCCAGGAACGCGAAGTTCGGCTGTCTGCTGATCGGGAGCGCCAGTCTCTCTCACGCGAGTCAGAGACTTTCACAGAAAGGGAGTCGCGCTTAAGTTCGCAAAGAACTCGGACCGCGACTTTGCGTTCTCAAGAGAGTATCGAGGAACGCCAAGCACGTCTGTCATCTGACCGAGAGCGACACGCTCTCTCGCGCGAGTCTGAATCTCTCTCCCAAAGAGAAGAACGATTACAAATAGCTAGACATAACTATGTAGGTGTACAAAGAAACAATGAAAGTTATCTTGCATCTGAAAGGGAAAGAATAGATGAACTAAGACGAGCAGAAACAGCAGAACAACGTCAATCTCGCCTAGAAATAGAACGAGCTCGATACCATATGAATAGAGAAACAAATAGCGGAGCTGATGAGTCCATGGAAAATGACGATGCAAATATTTTATTACCTTGGGACAATAGGGAAAAATCACGGTTCACATATTCGTCTAGAATTAATTATGCTGGCTTTACTTTCGTGGGTGACATGAGAGAAATTTGTAATTTTTGTCATGCTTTGAAATGGAGGAAAGAGACAGATGGAATGTGCTGCTCAAATGGAAAAATTGTTCTTCCAAATTTCCAAGATCCACCACACTTACTTAAAAGTCTCCTGAATGGCGATCATCCCCAGTCGAACCGTTTTTTGGATAATATTCGTTTATATAACAGTGCTTTCCAAATGACTTCCTTTGGGGCAAAACAAATAACGGAAGGACCGTTCATGCCAACCTTCAAAGTACAAGGTCAAGTTTATCACCTTATTGGATCTTTGCTGCCAGAAAATGAACCCAAATTTCTCCAAATTTATTTTGTATCCGATTACACGCAACAGCTCAATGTTAGAAATCACAATTTTCCCCAGCTCAATGCTGAGCTTTTGGGTCAACTTCAAGAATTGCTGCATCACGTTAACCAGTACGTTCGTGAATTCAAAGCTGCATTGGAGTCAATTCCACAAGGCAGCAATGATTTCAAAATTGTTATAAGTGCCGATAGACGTCCTGTGGGTGAACACCGTGGAAGACACAATGCACCCGTCGCAGATGAAGTTGCAGTTGTTTTAGTCGACCAGGAGTGTGAGAGACGTGATATCGTGTTGCGTACACGCGACGATCGCCTTCAACGCATTTTGGAAACCCACCGAGCTTACGACGCCCTGCAATATCCACTAATTTATTGTCATGGTGAAGATGGGTACAATTTTGGGCTGTACCAAGTGAACCCTACTACGAGAGTCACTAATTATCAAAAAAAAATATCTGCTCAACAATACTATTCCTACCTTTTACAAATAAGGCAAAACAGTTTCGTATATTTGCAACGATTTCGTGGTTTGTTCAGCCAATTTATTGTGGACATGTACGCAAAAATAGAAACTGAACGTTTAGTGTATATTCGCACTAACCAGCGACGGTTACGCGCTGAAGAATACGTGCACTTGCGGGACGCCATGCAATCAGATAATAACGTCGAAAACTTGGGTCGATTGGTTATTTTGCCATCCAGTTTCACAGGCGGTCCGCGGTATATGCACGAACGAACGCAAGATGCTTTTTGTTACGTCCGTAAATACGGCCGGCCGGACCTTTTTATAACATTTACAACAAATCCAAAGTGGACGGAGATTTGCCAGGCACTTCTCACAGGACAGGCGTCATACGACAGACATGACATTATTGCTAGGATTTTTCATTTAAAACTCAAAGTCTTGATTAATCTACTTACAAAGGAGAAAGTTTTCGGTTCAACTCTTTGTTTTATGTATAGCGTCGAGTGGCAAAAGCGTGGTTTACCCCACGCGCACATTCTTCTGTGGCTGGAAGAAAAAATTCGTCCCGATGCTATAGACAGTGTCATAAGTGCAGAATTTCCGGACTATAATGCAGATCCGATTTTGCATGACATAGTAAAAACACATATGGTTCACGGGCCATGTGGCCTCTTAAACAGGGAATCACCGTGCATGAAAGATGGTCAATGCTCAAAAAAATACCCCAGAGCACTGAAAGAACTAACTATGGCTGGGGAAAATGGGTATCCGCAATACCGGCGAAGATCACCGTCACAAGGTGGTTTCACAGCTACTGTCAGATTCCGTGGACAAGAAATAATTCTAAATAATAGTTGGGTGGTACCGTATTCTCCAGTTTTGTCAAACGCTTTTCAAGCACACATTAATGTTGAAATTTGTAATAGCGTCGAATCTATAAAATATATATGTAAATATGTTAATAAAGGTAGTGATCAAGCCATGATAGCACTAAGAAATAACAACCAATTTGATGAAGTGACAAGGTATCAATCTGGCCGATACATAAGCTCTTCGGAGGCAGTTTGGCGCATTTTGAGTTTCCCTATTCATGAAAGGTATCCGCCAGTCATCCATCTTGACGTGCACCTGGAAGGCGGGCAGCGAGTTTACTTTCAGCCAGAAAATGTGGCAGAAAGAATGAACAACCCAAGACAAACCACCTTGCTCGCATTCTTTCGCCTTTGCGAAAGAGACAATTTCGCTAAGTCTCTGTTGTACAATGAAGTGCCACATTATTATACTTATAACAAGCAGCAAGGTGTTTTTAATCGCAGGAGACGTGGAACTGCTGTAGAAGGCGAGTCCGGCATTTTTAAAGAACACGTGATTGGAAGAGTATACACGGTGCACCCAAATAATGCAGAGTGTTATTATTTACGCCTTCTTCTTCACACAGTGCGAGGACCTACTTCTTTTGCTGAGCTCCGCAAAGTGGACGATATAGAATATCCCACATTTCAAGCTGCTTGCCGCGCACGGCATTTATTAGATGGCGATCAGCATTGGGATGATGCTTTAGCCGAAGCATGCGTCAGTGATAGTCCACATCGTTTGCGCCATTTATTTGCCATTTTGTTGACATTTTGTGGCCTATCGGACGCTGGGCAGTTGTGGCAAAAATATAAAGACGCGTTTGCCGAAGATTTTTTGAGACAGCAAAATATAAATAGTGAAACTTCTGACCAAGTACGTGAAAGCTGCCATAATAGGGCTTTGCTGGCTATACAAGATATAGTTACAAGTATAGGAGGGAACCCCCTCAGTCAATACGGCTTGCCGACACCGACAGTTGGTGGGGAACGAATTAATAGGGAGTATACATCTGAAATAAATTACAACCCCGAAGAGTTAGCAGAAATATTGCGAAATGGCTGTTCAAATTTGACGACAGAACAACGTCAAATCTTTGATAGAGTATGCTGTAGTGTAGAACATTCATTAGGAAAAATGCTGTTTTTAGATGCACCTGGTGGAACAGGTAAAACTTTCCTCACTAAAGTTATCTTGGCTCAAATAAGGAGCCAAAACAAAATTGCCCTTGCCGTCGCTTCCTCAGGAATAGCTGCCACTTTATTACCAGGAGGAAAAACTGCACATACAACATTTAAAATACCAATCGACTTGGACCGCACAGAAAACCCTGTTTGCAACGTGTCTCGCAATAGTGATAAAGCAAGGGTTTTACGCGATTGCGCCCTTATCGTTTGGGACGAGTGTACGATGGCAAATCGTAAAGCTGTGGAAGCTGTAGATAGAACGTTGCGAGATATAAGACAAAATGACCGACCGATGGGAGGCTTAACGGTGCTATTCTGTGGAGACTTCAGGCAGACACTCCCTATAATACCCAGAGGAACGAGGGCCGATGAAATAGGTGCCTGTTTAAAGAGCTCTATTTTATGGCGTAGTGTCATATTAACTAATTTGAGCTTTAATATGCGAGCATATTTGGGAGGTGACGCAAACGCGCAGGTTTTCTCAAATTTACTACTTCAAATTGGTAACGGCACATACCCGACTCAAGAAGGAGGTAAAGTAACTTTAGTCGAAAGCCTGTGTTCTTCTGTTGCCTCACAGCAGGAACTCATTTCCTCTGTATACGGAGATCCATCAGAGATCTCGAACCATGACGCTGCTTGGCTATGCCAACGAGCTATTTTGGCACCTCGCAACGACCAAGCAGCAGCAATAAATTCTCAAATATTGGTACATGTTTCTGGAGAAAGTAGGGAATATTTATCTATTAACACGGTTTTAGAAGAAGGAGATGCCACCCACTATCCAGTAGAGTTTTTAGACTCTCTAAATACACCAGGTCTTCCAGCACACAAAATTTATTTAAAAGTCGGAGTACCAATCATTCTACTCAGAAATTTAAGCCCACCAAAACTATGCAATGGAACTCGGTTGAGAGTAACAAATCTCCAACGAAATGTCATCGAAGCCGAAATCTTAACAGGTTGCGGCTCCGGTGATGTTGTTTTCATTCCCAGGATACCCATTATCCCCAATAATTTTCCGTTTACTTTCAAACGTGTGCAATTTCCTGTAAGCCTCTGTTACGCTATGACTATTAATAAAGCCCAAGGCCAGACGTTATCCGTTGCGGGTGTAGACCTTACTTTTGATTGTTTTTCACACGGCCAACTCTATGTTTCTCTATCACGTGTTAGCAACCCAAACAACCTTTTTGTATATGCTCCGGGTAATTCCACCGCTAACATAGTATATAGAGAAGCATTAACGTAATCAACTATACCAAAGTCAGGACTCTTATCTAAATCATCAAAAAGGTGATATACTCTTATCTAAACGACGTTGTTTTGTTCTCGACAACCACGCGAACGAAGTCGCGGGCACAGCTAGTTGTTAAATAAATGAATAAAGCGGTAAAGTAGCAACAGCAAAACAACATAACTTAGCATAAAAGTTAGCAGAACTTAGCACAGTTATTCCCTCGTCTTCTTATTAATTAACACATTAAGATTATTATTAAGATTAATGCTGTCAGTCATGATATTCTGCTATCCATCCTTTCACATCTTATGGTTTCCTCCGAGGCCCTGGAATGGTTCTCTTCTTATCTTCGGGGGCGCCAGCAGTCGGTTCGCGTGGACGAGAATTCGTCGAGTTGGCGTGTCCTGGAAGCTGGTGTGCCACAAGGCGGTATTCTTTCTCCATTGTTATTCTCAATCTTCATAAATTTTATAACTCACTGTCTTCGGTGTTCGTATCATCTATATGCCGACGATCTTCAGCTGTATACAGCTGCGCGGGTAGAAAGTTTGTCAGACGCTATAGAGGATATAAACCGAGATTTGGATGCAATCAATGATTGGTCTGATAGATTTGGGGTGTCTGTGAACCCCTCAAAATGTCAGGCCATTGTTATTGGAAGCTCACGCATGATGGGTAGAGTGGCGATTAGCTCTCTTCCGCCTATTATTTTAAATGGTGTTGTCATCCCCATCAGTCCTAGCGTAAAAGATCTCGGTTTGCATCTTGACTCGACGCTTGGCTGGCAAAGCCAGGTTTCTAGTGTCTGTCAAAGAGTCAACGGGACTTTGCGATGTCTGTATCGTCTGAGGAACTTTTTGCCTGCAAAGACGAAGACTATGCTTGTGCAAACTTTAATTTTCCCTATAATCGACTATGGTGACGTGTGCTACTTTGACCTGAACGCGGCTTTTCTGGATAAGCTTGATAGGCTCCTCAATAACTGCATCCGGTTCATCTTCAACTTGAGGAAATATGACCATGTGTCAAGCTTTAGAGCTGAGCTCAAATGGATGCCCATTCGCCAGAGAAGAAGTTTGCGCGCTCTGACTACACTTTTCTCTCTCCTCAACTCTCCCACCCCTCCCTCTTATCTTATATCACACTTCCAGTATCTTTGCTCTACTCACGCTAGGAATTTGCGTTCTGCTAGCAATCTCTTACTGCTTTGTCCTTCTCATACTTCTAATTTTATTCATTCTTCCTTTCATATACAGTCCATCCTTCTGTGGAATGCGCTTCCCCTCAATATCAGGATAGCCACCAGTCAGTATGCATTTAAGCGAAAGTTGCGGAATTACCTTCTTAACAAGTAAAGGAGTCGTCTCAAAATCCTTATCTCTAACTTTATATATTATTATTATATATGTAGGTATATTATATTAAATATATATGTATGTTTATTTTAACTATATTTATATATACTTTTGTAATTATTTTCGTCTTAGAATTATTTTATTTTTTCAGTTTATGCACCTGCCATGTTATCTCTCCACCACCCTTGGTTGACTGGTAGAGAATGCCTAAGGCATTAAGTCCGCCTTTGTACATTTGTGTTGCATGAAGTTTTAATAAATAAATAAATAAATAAGATCTCACTATTAAACTAAAACT
Source organism: Polia nebulosa (assembly GCA_951329385.1). Classification (NCBI taxonomy): domain Eukaryota; kingdom Metazoa; phylum Arthropoda; class Insecta; order Lepidoptera; family Noctuidae; genus Polia; species Polia nebulosa. Next base: position 14,472,780 of record OX589610.1, on the reverse strand, counting down.
TTCAAAACTTAAACATATTCGTCGATTTCATAACTTTCCAAAACTAAAACATAATTATGTATAATCTCGTTTTTCGGTTTCAAACAAGCGAAATGTGAGTAGAACTTTGCTCCTTAACTCGTGTCTCAAGGTTCATTGGAAGACTTGAGTCAGATAGCATCTGTCTGGAGACATTGGTGAAGTTAACCTTTTTGGCACTGCCGTGAGGCACACGCGCTATCTTGCTTTTTGATGTGTAACATCTTTCCTTTCACTTTCCTGCTATCTGTGGTAGTGATTTCGAGAAATGGAATGTAAGTGTGTAATAGGAAGCCGGTGAAGCGCGCGCTATTTTATTTGACCAATGAGCGTGCGAAATCATAACTAAACGTTTTAATTTTATTTATCAGGATAGAATGTTAATGTTGCTTATTATCAAGGTGGATGTCAAATGTTACACATCCTATGCAACTACTGTAAGGCTCGTTTTTAGGGTTCCGTACAAGAAGAGTTCATACGGAGCCCTATTGTTGTCACTCACGTGTCCGTCTGTCTCTCTCCGTCTCTCGTCCGTCGTCTGTCACAAAATTTTGTTACTAAGATTTTTTTACTTCCCATTGACGTATGTTGGTAATGTTTATTATTAGGTGTACTTTACTAACAAATAACAATATTTGATACGGAACCCTTAATGTGCGAAATCCGACACGCTCTTGGCATTTTTTAACGATTTTCACTTTTTATTTACTCGTAATTTCTATTGTGTGAACCTAGTGACTGTCGACAACTAAACATTTTTTCTTTTTTCCCTTCCATATTTTGATACACTTTTGCCTAACCCTTTGGGTAATAAAGGGTTAATGGTATGTACCTACTTATCATCACTATCCTGTCCTTATCCCAATTTATTTAGGGGTCGGCGCAGTAAGAATTTGTTTCAGTTTTTTTTCTCAGGGTAGAGCTAAGAAACACTGTGAAGCCCTGAAACTCACCGGTGAGTCGGACCAAAAAAAAAAAAATTAAAGAGAATAAAAAAAATCGGCTGTCAACCCGGGTTGTCCTCGGGGTTTAATTTGACAACCCGGATTTTGCCATGGGGCTTCACAGGTGTCAACTAGTTGAAAATTAAAAAAAAATACGTGTACAAGCCAGAAGCATAATCACATAAAAATATCTACTTTTACTAGTCTTTATTGAACATTGTGTTGGCGGGTTAAATGTATGTATACGCAAAGTTAATTAAAGTGCTCAGAGCCCTAAATTAGGCAGATTATTTTCTATGTACTCTTTGCGTGTGCAATTTCCAAATCATTCTTTTCATCACATAAATGAAGATGTCTAATATTGTTACGGTCACTATAAAATGTTGTTAGTTAATTTATAAGGAAACAATTAATGACAAAGTCGTTGGATGGATGTGCCCATACATGGGTACTGAATAAATTAATCGACTTTGTTTTACATAATAAGATCTCACAATTGTTTGCGGTAGAAGTACAGCATTTTGCGACTTGGCTTTTTTCTACATGTTATATTTTGATGTGTCATGTTTACTTCTTCCAAAAAATATCATTGGTTATGGATTTCATGGTATTCAGTCTTGAAACCCAATCTTATCTTGGCCACCAAGCTCAAAGCGTTGTCTCCAATTACACACGACTCTAGGCTCGGCCTTACTTCGGCTTTGGCTCCACTCCCGTCACTAAGACTTAGTGAGCCCATGTCCGGCATGTCATAAGCTATTCGGGTGCCAAATATCACAAAGATCCCTTGAGGATTTGAGACGTGGGATTTTGCCAGATAATTGAGCCGACCTTGCTTTCAATTTAAAATCTTGTAAATAGACAAAACATAAATGTTTCTAATTCTAAATAAAGAGAGGAAACGATTTTCCGAAAATTAAGCCCCCGAGGATGAAAAAAGGGTTGTATTTTTTAAGGAAAATCATGTTTCTTTGTATTTAAACTTGTTAATGTGCAAATGATTTCCTAGACGGTAAGAAAAAAATAACCACTAACAATAATTGATAGGGCTTCAATTGAATAAATAAACAGACACGAATTTTAACATTTTTAACCGACTTTCGAAAAAGGAGGAGGTTCTATGTTCGACTGTATGTATGTTTTTTTTATGTATGTTCGCCGATTTCTACGTCAGTTGTAGACCAATTTTCTAAATTATTTTTTTATCTGAAAGAATATACTCCCGAGGTGGTCCCATATAAATTGTATCTAAATTGCTTCAGCGCTTTTTGAGAAACTGAACAAAATAATACGTATACCTCGATGACGTTTTTGCTTTTTCCAATTACGAGTATGTTTAAATTCCACGTTCCATGTTATTGGGGTTTTTAGTTCTGGGGTATAACAACTAAAAAGTGAAAACGTCGGTTGTTTTTTTTTTGGAATTTTTTTTTTATACAATAAATTAAAACGTACTTGTGCTTATCAAGCCAAGTGGGCTAGTAAAAAAAAATTGCGTAAGAAGTTACCAGTAATACATCAATCATGTTATAGGTACCTAAGTACGGGTATCTTTCTACTGGCACTCCGTAGTATTAAGGTTAGGTTAATATCGTAATGGATACTGATGACGTATAGGTAATTGATTGTCATTGCTTATAAAAAATAATTAATGACAAGGGATCACAACGTTTCTTTACTAAAAGATCCACATAATACTGTCATTATACAGGGTGTAACGGAAAGGTGTGGTCATATTTTAAGAACTGGTTCTGCCCATGAAAATGAACCACTCTGTCTAAGAAAAAATAGAAAATTCTCAAAATAAAAATTGGAGTTTCCATACAAAGTTCTCATCAGCTGATCAATATTTGTATGGGAGCTAAACAATTTTTTTTAATTTCCTCAGGTTCATATTGATGAGCAGATACAGTTCTTAAAATATGACCACACCTTTCCGTTACACCCTGTACAATGTAGAGACGACAATAAAACTAAACCGGACAAGTGCGTGTCAGACTTCACCCATTTAGGGTTCCGTACCCAATTTGTATTTTTGACTATTAGTATGGCTTTGGGGTAACAAGATGTTTATACTGTGAAAATTTTAAGACTGTAGCTCCAACCATTTAGCTGTAAAACCTGTGTGACAGACTATGGACAAACGGACACGTGAGTGACAGCAATAGGGCTCTGTTTGAACCCTTCTGGTACGGAACCATAATAAACAAAAACACAGGCAATACTCATCATTATGAACAACATTTTTTAGGGGACCAACACTGAAATATCAAAACTATTTCAATTATAATTTCGCACATTAAAGGTTCTGTACCAAATATTGGTTAGTAAAGTCAATATCAATCTGCCTAGCCTTTTTCCAACTATCTTGGGGTCGGCTTCCAGTCTAACCGGAGTCGGCTTGCAGCTGAATACCAGTATTTTACATGGAGCGACTGCCTATCTGACCTCCACAACCCAGTTACTGGGTAATACTATGATACCCTTTGGAAGACTGGTTGTCAGACTTTCGGGCTTCTGACGACCCGTAACGACTGTCAAAGATCCACGATTGACAGCCGGGACCAACGGCTTAACGTGGTTTCCGTGGCACGGAGGAGTCTCGGTATGTAAAGATCATATCATATCATATTGAAAACACCATATCATATCATATCATATCGTATCATATTGTTTTGTTTTTTTGTTTGATTTTTCATATTGTTGTGTATGTCGTTAATATGTGGCAAATAAATTCTTATTCTTTCTTTCTTTTAAAGATGATCAACCATCCATGGGCCAACCCCGGCAAGCGTAGCTTAACCTGATGGATCGACCCGTGCGGCTGTTATTACTTTAGCCACGAGCTCCTCTGTATATGTCAGTAAAGTATAAGTACGGAATAATAAATATTATCACCAAACAAGTCATAGGTCAATGGGAAGTTAAAAAATTATTTGTAACAAAATTTTGTGACAGACGACGGTCGGACAGACGATAGACGGACGCGTGAGTGACAACAATAGGGCTGCGTTTCGGGTACGCAATGCTAAAAAAAGAAAACCAACTGCCCCATAATTTATGTTTGCATAACTCACTAAAATGTACTGAAATGTTGATTTTAACACGCCTTAGCTTTCCCTCTAACTACTCGTATGTACAAAAAAGTTAAATGACATCAAAGTTGGATGACAATGCATGGTTAGTTAATGGACGTCATTCTAAGTTCAAAATGGCGGCCTCCCAAAGATGGCGGATTAATTATCATAATTAGAGTATTATGGAGGTATCAAATGAAAGAGTTTTTTAAGAAGATAAGAAAAAAAATATAGAAGTATATACGGTCGAATTGAGAACCTCCTCCTTTTTTTTTCTTCGGTTAAAAAAGCGTTTTTTTGTTTTTTTAAACTATAACATTATACGCGCCTTGAGCGTGGAGTTACGGTAACCAGACCAACATACAAACATACATAATTGTTATTTTTTCGCGGTTTTGGGGTTTAGTGCCTTAGTAAAAGATATTTTCGTATCATAGTTTCCAAATTACTTGGAAAACCAAAAATCCAGGTGCCAATTAGATATCAAGGGGTGACAAATATCTATTTTCTAGGTAAAAATATTTTTAGTAGTACATACGCAAATACATGCACTAATACCGCAAAACTACATATTTGGAAAACGTTGAAACTTGTGAATTCGCAAAACTAATTTGTTACCTATGTTGCTCTCAAATCTGATGTTTTCAAACACGGTCAACAAACAATATAAATGTTCAACTTTTTATGCTGAAAAATCCTCACGAGTCATTTCATTTTCCATTGAAACTAATATACCCCATTGCGCAAAACCACATAGCAGTAAGTGTAGAAAAACTACGTCCTATTTAAAACCCATTATGGCCGACTGTCCACTGAGGCGAAGAGGGCGGAGCGGAGCTGTGCCAATTTTAATACCAATGGGCGTACTAGTTTAAACGTTCATATAAAATCGGAAAGTGGAGCGGGAAAGCGGGAAAAACTGGCCACAGGGCATTATAGCCGTAGGGTATAGGGTATTATAACCGGCTCAAATTCATAAACTCGACATTGCGGAGCTAGCTCCGCAATGTCTCCACTCCGCAGTACCTGGTTTCGCATCAATGTACAGACACAGTCAGTGACTCCGCTCCGCATTACTCCCTCGCTCCGCTACCTCGCTCCGCGTCAATAGACAGGCAGCCTAAAACTATAAAACAAAAGAACGCAAAGCCACAACAGTTTCCGTGTGTACATACTATTTGTAATACTAAAAGGCGTCATAAATTCAAATCAAGTGTTAGATCTATGTGTACGTGCAATTAAGGCTAGTAAATCCTTCTCGTTTAAACCGTAAACTTTTCCCAGCCCAAGCATTGCAATTTATGGGAGAGGCTTCCCCTTAATGGTAGGTTTACGATTTGCTTAGTACGCGGCCGAGTGGAAGAATAGAGATTTTTGCTATGCCACTAGGTACAAGTTCTATGCACTTTAAAAAACATTAAAAAAAACTTAATAGGTATATATTCAAACCTATAATAATAATAATATGTACAAAGGCGTATGAAAAGATCTTATTTGAAAATATGTATACGGTTTGCGATTTGAATTCATTTATTTCTAAAGATTACAAATCACTTGTACAGAAATAAATAGTAAACATCACTTGATTTGTACATTTTTGTTGTCCAGGAGTACCAGGAGTTTACAGTGTTAAATTACGAATATAGAAAGGTTATTGATAAAAGTTTTTTATTGTCTATTGTCTACCGCCTAACGGCGCGTTGACGCGGTCAACGTGCGGTGGTGAGTCGTTACTTTATCTTTATGTTTGAAATCTAAAATCTAAGGCCTCCTTCCACTAAAGCCAAATAAATTATATTAGTTAAATTAATGATTTCTTTATGATTTCGCATGTCAGTGGTTTTTTAAATAGTAAAAACGATTGTGTATTCTTTATATCTTTTGGTAGTGAGTTATAAAGTTTTGCTGCCTCATAGTTAGTTCTAGTACTAGTTATGTGTAAGTCTTGTGCGCACCTCAGAATACGATTTTGTATCTGTATGTTTTAAGTGAATGTGATGTGTGTGTGTATGTCTTCGAAAATAATTTTACGAACAAAATAGTAAGTGGCATTTACTAGTGACTTTCTCCACATGAATGTAGGCCATTATCCAAAGGGAATGTATTTCCAATATAAAAAGTATTCTATGTCCTAATTTAGGTCATATTTAATCCAGATTCGTTCAGCCGTTGAGGCGTGATCTTTTTTTTTTATTTTTGATAGGCACGCGTTTGACCACTATCTCACCTGATGGTAAGCGATGATGTGGTCGAATATGGAGCACGCTTGCCTAGAAGAAACCTATTCACCCTTCACTTAAAGACTCCCAGGTTGTAGCTATCAGGAAACACAGACTCCGGTAGGGAATTCCACTCCCTAGCTGTACGCACAATGAATGTGTTCTCAAAACGCTTTGAGCGTATGGATGGGATGTCCACCATGTACCGGTGGCACTTCGTGATCGATCTACAAACATCCAGCATTGACCTTTTTTTTGTTGGAATAGGATTTTCTTCTTCCGCATCCAATTATCTCTACATAAATTCTTCTACAGAAAGTCACTACGAAATACATACTTAGACTGCCGTATTTCTCCCAGGGTCCCGGGGGTGTTTGAAAGAGTCACAGTCAGGGTTTTAGTCAGTAAGATTCGCTTTCCCACTCCACCCAGAGCGAGAGAAGTTATTTGATAATTTCTCACCCAAAAAAAAACTGCCAAATTTGACTATTATATGGTATTTGCCATAAAATATTATTTGTTTTAACACACTAAGGTTTAATTGCAAAATATTTTCACTACAAAACTTTTAATAAGAAATAGATCTATTGTCACACGAACCATTGAATACATCCAAATTCAATCACTCCCAAAGCTCTATCCATCTCCACAATCCAGCCCAACTAGCAGATTAACAAAATAACTTTACCTATATCAATTAAAAGAGGTTTTTAATCAAACAAATATTTATTCTACCCAGTCCGCGTCTGCGAATTGGAGCAACATGTTATTATTTTTACGATTTTGTTTGTGAACTCACTTTAGGTGCCCTGGTTTCACGTTAAAACTAGCGTACTGTTTTAACGGAGTCATAGAAACCTTATATACTTATGTCGACCGTATAAAGATACGTTAGGAACTAGCTCACACTTCTAAGGCCGGCCATAGAAGGGCTGCTTAGAGCAGTCGAGATCAACTGTGAGAGAGCAGTCGTATTCTAGTCGGGGCTTCAATAGACGCACTGCTTGGAGCAGTCACATTTTTAGCTACGAAAACGATTGAGCTGCTTGAGCGGTCGGTGTATGGCGATCGTCAATTTTATTTATTTATTTATGTACACAAAACACAAGAGAAAAAAAATAACAATTACAGAAAGAATAGTACAAAGGTGCTGCTTATTTCAAAAGAAATTTCATCCAGCAGGCCTACGACTGGAAAGTTGGATATGAGACGTAGACACAGTGTGTATAAATAAATAAAGACTATAAACCTAACTAATTCAGACATAAAAATAAAATAAAACGAAGATATATATATATGAAATAATAAATAAAATACATACCTATAATAAATATCACTATGGGATGATAGAGAGGTAATGCTCTTTGACCAGTTTTCTGAACTGATGTATGTTTTTAGAGTCACGAATGTTAGGTGGAAGTGAGTTCCACAATCGTACCGCATGAACAGAGAAGGAGTCGGAATAGAAATCTATCAATCAAAAATTCAAATTCAATCAATCAATCAATTTTGTATTGAAACTGCAGATAACCCAACAGCGACCGCTTGAAGCTGTAGGCATTGACTGCTCCAAGCATTCAGTCTATGGAGGCACTAAGATTGAGAATACAGTAATTCTTCTTCTTCTCCCGAATCGACAGTTTCCTATTCTTTTAAATACTGGGTCCTAGAAGCTGGCCACATTAATTGCAGCGTCTGTAGCGTTTATCAGGTCCTCCGTAGTGCAAGTGTATGGGCATCTTGGGGTATTTCAGTAAGCGAGTCATGTTCTAGACACCAGATCGCACTCACATTGTGTATCGATATATAATAGAGGGATCTATAAAACTCCATTTTGCCAAGTTGTATTTGCAGCGGCCTACCTGGGTGTGCAACTTACTGATTGAGTCCTTTCTATAAACAACACAACAGTTCTCGTCCGGGTGGCAGGTGTTCCTAAGGTTTCAAGAAATCCGGGGGGTGGTTGGTGATATTCTTCCCATAGTTTGTTTCTCACTGTATGATACTGATCTCGGATGAGATATGTGCAGCGTAGAAAACTCTTCCAGCTCTCTAGGCAGTATACAGTAGTTGAAAATACAGTATTAAGATTCTAAAATTGATGAAAATGGTAAAATATTTATAGTATCTTAGAACATAATTTACTTCATGATATCATCATCTTCCTGCCCTTTTCCCATGTTACTTGGGGTCGGCGCAACACGTTTTTTTCTTCCATTCTGTCCTGTCAGCCGTCACGCTATCACTAACTCCCTTTTCTTTCATATCCCTCCTCACACTGTCCATCCATCCTTTCTTTGGCCTCCCTCTCCCTCTCCATCATTTATATTCGTAACTCTTTTAGTTACATGTATTTCATCCCTCCTCTTTACATGACCATACCAAGATAAGCGGTTCCCTTTCAACTTTTCGGTGACTGGCGCCACTTTTAAACTACCTCTAATGTACTCATTTCTCACTTTATCCATTCTCCTTCCTCCACACATCCATCTCAACATTCTCATCTCCGCCACATGCAATCTTTTTTCATCCGTCTTTTTCACAGCCCAACATTCTGACCCATACAGTACGACAGGTCTAATCACGGGCTTATAGATTTTCCCTTTAACTTAAGGGGCATCCGTTGGTCACAAGTTGTTCCAGTAACCTGTCGCCATTTCATCCATCCTGAGTTGATCCTGTGCGTTACGTCTCGGTCTATATCGCCATCCCCCCCCAACAAGCGACCCGAGGCATCGAAAGTCGGAGCAGATCGGTGTAGGCGTTCCGTTGAGAGCTACAGGCATAGGTAGCTAGCAGATATCGCCAGCTATAAATTTGAATGACGGACAGAAACGGACAGACAGGTATGTGAGTGACAGAAATAGGGCTTTGTTTGGACCCTTTGGGTACGGAACCCTAAAAAGGTTACATACGTGGCCATTTACTAGGCCCAAACAGTATAAAAACATGTACCACGACACTTAAAGAAGAAGAATAAAACGAGTAACATTTCTGTAAGTCAGTTCGTAATTTATGGAGTTGTTTTTTGAAATATCAAACGTTAATTTGCATGTCAAAATTTTAGTATTATTCCATTGTTATATCCTTTTAGCTCTCACTCTATGTTAGTTATTCCTCGGAGACGCCACACAATGGAACTTTAATCCACTAAAAGAAACATTGTTCGGTACCTATCCAGTATTTTATTGAGTCTCGTAAAAATGAGATTTATATGAGACTGTTGTTTTCCAGTAACAAAGCAGATAATGACTTCAAGTAAATTGAATTAGGGTAGGTCATATGAGTCACTGTGACTCCAAATAGAATAAGCAGTGATCGTTCGGTAGAAAATAAAACAAATGATTAATGATAGACTCTTCTTCACGAGAATGCCAAACATTTTCTACCAGTCAATCTTTGCGTGATGCTGTGACAAAAGTGGTAGGTGCAATATTAAGAGACGAAAAGTGTATAGGTACAATGATATACAAATAAACCATAAATACATTATAATTAACCAAGAAGACAAGATTAAAAGGTCGAATGGCTTTCTGCAATCTGTCTTCATTATAAACTTTAACTCCGTGAGCGCGATATGCTTTAAAATAAGTACTAAGTTTTGCCTTCACGAAATAACAGATAGATTCTCACAGGTAAACTTAGGTACTAGTTTTTAATCACATTTTGTAAACTTCACGGATTCCTATCTGAACAAACATGTTCGATTGTGTACGCTAGCAATATGACATGCAATCAATATGACAAAAAAAAACCGGTCAAGAGCGAGTCCTACTTGCACACCGAGGATTCCGTACCATCATAATATAACACTGCGTTGTAGAATTTTGCAGTTTTAGGTCAGCGCCATCTCTTCACCGATAGTGGAACTAATGTAATTTTTGTTGATGATTTCTGAAAATGTGTGCTATTTAGAGACATCGTTTTATTTTTCCTGTAATCTTTACATAAACTTCTATCATATAGAATTATTTCAGATTTTACTCTATACAAACTTCGGAGATAATTGGGGGGGGGACTTCATCAAAAGTCGAACTAAGTATTTCGAAACTATGCGACCTAAAAAAAATATGTTTGAGAATGTGCAAACAGCGCTCTTTTATATGATACCACACACGTCCTAGTAGCCCCCCCCCCCACTTCGAATTTTAAGAACTTCATTCAGACCCTGTTGCAAAAAATATATTTATATATTTTTATTTCTTTCTTTGTAGCAAAATACGAGTAGTTGGGTAAACGTCATCTAAAACTGTTCCAAATTTCAAAATTTTAGCATTCGTAGTTCTTGAGATATCCAGCTATGACAGACGAACAGACCGACAGACAGACTAAGTCACACCATATGGTTCCTTTTTACCATTTTGGTACTGAACCCTAATCAAGAATATTTTCCTTCTGAAATGTACGTCAAAGGCCTCTTGGGAGAGAGTCGTGCAATTTGTCGCATCGTGTTATTTCCGAACAACATGTTATTAGGAAAGTGACATGACACGTTCCATGTTCGTGGTTGGAATTAATTTTATATTATTTTTATAGGCTTCACCTATCCCTTGAGCGATAGAGTTCTTTACCATGATGATGAAACAGTATCTCCACTAATGTGATAGAGGATCTGCCTAGCCTTTTCTAAACTATCTAGAGGTCGGCTTCCAGTTTAACCGGATGCAGCTGAATACCAGTATTTTTACATGAAGCGACTGCCTATGTGACCTCCACAACCCAGTTACTGGGTGATACGATACCCCTTGGTAAGACTGGCTGTCAGACTTTCAGACTTCTGACGACTAAAATATGACCACACGTTTCCGTTACACCCCGTATAATGTATAGTCACATCCACGAAGTGTTGCTCAACCTCAAAGATTAAAGGGTGCGGCCGTTTTTAGCCGCGGGTTCCTCGTACCTATGTTTACCATGTCTACGTTCTAATTTTTTTACGTTCTTCTTTAATCTATGTACTTTGACAGAATCATCGTAAGAGAAATTATTTACCACAATACAAGAAAAGTTAATACAATTTAATACAGAGTGTAATGAAAATACGTCGCGATAATTTAAATACTGCTTCTGCCCGTGGAAATGAACCACTTTCATTAATTAAGTAATAGTCAATTTGGAAAAAATGTGAACTTCTCATACTAATTTGAATAAGCTTTTTTTTTGTGGGTTGGGAAATCATCCAATAATTTCTCCTACTCTGGGTGGAGCAGTAGGGCGTGTCAGACTCTTACTGACTAAAACCCACCTCTGTTCCTTCCCTACCTGAGTGCCCAGGGGTGCTGTAACTCATTTTCAGAATTTATCCGCTACTACTAGGCATAATTTGAATCAGCTGATGACAAATTTTTACGGAGTTAAATTTGAACTAGCTGATGACAAATTTTTACGGAGTTAAATTTTTTTGGGAATGTACTGTGAATTCCTGGCTCGTGGCTTTTTTATATGGGACGGGAAATCATCCAATGACATCTCTCGCCCTAGGGTGGAGCGGGAGGGCGTGTCAGAATCTTACTGACTAAAACCCACCCCTGATCCTTCCCTGCCCTGAGTGCCCAGGGACGCGGTAACTCTGTTTCGAATTTATCCACAACCCCTGGGCAGCTCGTGGCTAATGTAATATCAGCCGCAAGGGGCAATCCATCAGGTTAAGCTACACTTGCCGGGGTTGGTCCATGGATGAGTGACCATCTTTACATATCGAGACTCCTCCATGCCTTGGAAACCACGTTAAGCCGTTGGTCCCGGCTTTCAATCGTGGATCTTTGACAGTCGTTACGGGTCGTCAGAAGACCGAAAGTCTGACAGCCGGGACCAACGGCTACAGATACACCCTGTATACAAAAACTCCTCCATGCCTCAAAAAGCACGTTAAGCCTTTTGTCCCGGCTGTCATTTGTACATCTTTGACAATCAGACAGTTAGGAGCCAGCAAATTTGACACCCACCTAGTAACTGGGTTGTGGAGATCAGATAGGCAGTAGTTCCATGTAAAATACTGGTCAGCTGCTTCTGGTTAGACTGGAAGCTTAACCCAAAAAATAAACATAGTTGGTAAAAGGCTAGGTAAGCAGCAGACATGGTGTCTTATATTGTGTGTAGGTATTTCATATTAACATGTTGTGATTTCAAAGCCATTGCAAGTAAAATAGTTAAAGTAATGACGTGTAGTTGCAGTATCCAAGAAGCAGCCGGATGGCTCGCGTTATTTGAGCTCCCAAAATGTTGTGGAACCGCCCTGTGCAAACCGAACTGAGCCATCTTGATCTGGGGCGGAAATAGGGGACAGAGAATATGAAAAAAAAAACTTGAGAGGTGTCAAGGGACACCCAGATGGAACGAAGTAGCTTGCACCTATCCACCAAAAATACAAGAAGTTTTTATTAGATTTTTTTCCAACACAATCTTTTTGGATGGACAGCCTCATTAGTGTCGTGACAACTTTTTATTTTTTTATTAGATTGTTTTTCCAACACAATCTTTTTGGATGGACAGCCTCTTTGATGTCGTGACAACTTTTCGTAAGAATTTTTTCCGTCTAGCCCCCTTTCACAACGCGCGATAAGGAACTTCGTTCCAAAAAAAAAATTCGCCACGCAGCTGATTGAAACAGCGGTTGCCTGAAAGTGTGTACGCTGTTTATATAATGAAACAAATTGCCAGCCGCCCCAGCCGGTCGGTTATCGATCAGTCAGAATTAAAAGCCAGAAGAAAAAAATCAAGTGGTAGACCATAATGAAATCGGATGGCATTTGTTTTTTGAGTCTTGTATGATGTGAAAAACGATATGCACAAATGCCTCTCCCATGAATTTCCATCCCCCTGTGACTACCCTTACAAACGCGAAATTCGTCAAATATAATTTATTTTTTCAGTCAGTCGGCGCGTTCGATTACAATGACGATATCTCTGGTTTTTGTAGTTGTGTATAAAAGTTATGTCGTTGGAATAGTTATGAAATAAGTTACCACAATACAAATGGATTAGTCCAGTTTTGTCTTGAAATGTATTATTAATAAACGACAGAAAATTTTATTATTTAAAGTAAATTAATAAGACCTTATTTTTAGTGCATATTAAGTACGTTGCATAAATCAGGATCATATCACAAACAAGCCTGTTAATGAAGCATTTCAGGTCAGGAGCGATCAATGTCCTACTACATAGCTACATGTCTGGCTGATTCCACAGAGCATGGAGTCACCTTTGCGGACACTGCTAGAGACAGCATTGTCAAAACTTTCCATACCAACCAAGCGTCTCGGTGAGTGTCAACCACGGTGTCACCCTTTACTCATAGAAATTGACGGCCCGTGACAATTCTGAATATGGCTACGACAGCCAAAACTTGTACTCAGCGCACCTTTCACAGGAACGAATACTAGATTAAATACAAGGCGAAGGCATACGACAGTAAATGGAACTCCGGAAAGACTCATCATTACGAACAACGTTTACTTAAGGACCAAAACTTAAATCGCGAAAGAAAAAATCAGCTCCTCCATACATTTATGTTTGCATAACTCGACAAAATGCAGACAGCAATTTTCGCGATTTCGGGTTTGATCGCACTGTAAAAGTTTTTTTATTGTTATTATTTAGTTATTAAAATCTCCCTTACAACTATCATTACAGGTGTGAACCTAATGGGATAGCGCGGTCTTAAAATTAATTATACTGTCGTCTCTACTAGTAAAATAATATTTCAGACAGGTGCAGTGGTTTTAAAGATTACCCTCCACATACAAAACCAAACAGAATTAGAGCTATATGATTCACCAGTATTATTATTATTTCGGGTGTAAAAAGACAGTTTCCGAAGCCGAAAGCCACATATTCTACCCATTATTTGGATCTTTTTTTCCACCAAACCATACCTGGGAAACCACTGGTTCTGGAGATATTGAAGATCAAAGTCGCAATTTTTTTTTTTACTTTTTTACGAAAATGAATTCTGATTGTTAGTACTAAACTTTTTTCTAAACAAACATTACCTGAATTTCGTTTTTTTTTTTTGAAATTTCGAAATTATGTATTTGCAGTAACGAAAACGCAATGAATATCAAACGTATCCGACAAGTACCTACGTGGCTTAGAGCTAAGGGGTGGTGTTTAACTCCACTTGCCTGTGTTCGCGTTACATTGCGCAGAATGAAAAATTGTTTTATTTTTCGTACCTAAAAATAAAAGTCGTTACCCAGCAATAGTTTTTGCGCAAAACTACTGTGTTAGACGAACAGTATGCGTAGTTAACGGCTATGTAATGTTTCTTTTGAGTAGATGGCGAATATACTCATTGCCGGAGTTTCAATTCCGTGCTCTGTGTCTCTGTGGGCTAATTCCCACCGTTTATTATTATACGGGAAATGCAGGAACTAGAGCGTCGATATTGCAAATAATGTGTAATATATGGGACAGGATATTGATATAGCGCACGCGAAATACTAAAAGAAAATTCTAGGTATTCGCAGCAATTTGACTGGGACAGACAGACAGAGAGGTTTCCGTTTTTTCATTCGGACTTTCAGAACCCCAAAACCATAAGAGTGGGGTAAGTCAGAGGAAGTTAATCTTTTCATTTACAGTCTTGTAACCTTTCATACCGAAGAGCCTAAAGGAACCCATAATAAAAAGTGGTAAAAATATGCCATACATTATGGACGATGATAGATTGCTTCATGTCGTGACGACACTTATCTTTCCAACATGGCCGGCGTGACTGACAGCGTTAAACATGTTGACTGACGTTTTATAAAGCTTCTGCCGGTTTTGCGAGGATGGTGAAATGTTTTGAGCTGGTTTTTTATTCACGTTGCAAAAAGTAAAATCATTTTAATCAATATTTTAAACGGCATAACAACTTTCGGGATACAATTTGTTACTAACTGGTGACCTGGTCCGGTTCCTCACCGAGCAATAACTTTTTTGTATTTCCAAATTTGTTTTTCTTGACAAATTGGCCAATTGCAATTCTGACTCCCGAAAATATGTTTAAAAACATAGACTCTTTATAGGTTTGCCTGTAATCTATATGTACATAAACATTATCTGTATTGATTTTCAAAATTTTAGACTCTAGTTTCGGAAATATGTCGCACGGCACAGTTTAATAATTTTTTTTAAATTTTCAAATTTGCACCCCCATAATCCAATTTAATTTTTCTGTGACCCAAACACGAACGGGTCACAGATGAGACGTGTGTACCTACCAATTTTCAACTCAATCGGTCCAATAGATTCGGAGCAAATTGGCTGTGACAGACAGACGATACGCGAGTGATGGTTATGGTTTCCGTTTTTACAAGCCTTTATTTCGTTTCACCTGTCCAGTTGTCGGTCAGTAATCAAATCTTGTAAGCTAAATTAGACCCGTTTGCCGATGTCCGATTGAATTCTGGTGAACTTATGTATCTTTGGTGACAATGTAATGATAATTATGGTACCTTGGAGCTGGTCTGATGATGGAGACGGAAGAACAATAGGAACTTCTGAACTAAACATATAAACCCATCGAATTTGGACTTTGTTGATTCATCTTGAAAAACACTTTATGCCTATACTAGGTATCCAGGTATTTGATGATGAAGCCGGAAGGTGGCCACGACATCTCTGTGATAAAACAACATAACCCCACCGAGTTTGGGCTCGATTGATTCGTCTTGAGGATCACTTTATATCACATCATAGAATCTGTAGAATATTTTAAAACATCACGCCTACTCTAAAATACTTACTTGTTAAAAACAAAAAGAAAAAATAAATAAAAAATAAGTTTTATCTCGGACAATGAACTAATAAGTTAAAAATAATTTCTAATAAGTATTTGGTGTGTAGGTACTTACATATTATATTCTTAAAAGCTTGAGGCACTACCCGTTACAGGTTACAGGTTAGGTACTTACTATACTTCTGTGCCTCAAGCTTTTAAGAATATAGGTAAATACCTACACGCCAAATACTAGAATTTATGTTTAACTTTTTAGTTAATTGTCCCAAAAAAAAGCTTGTTTTTAAAAAAAATGTTTTTTTCATTTACATGTATTCTGTTAAAAAATATTTAAAGGTAACTCCCGTATAATTTTACAGCAGGTAAATACTTAAAATGAAGTGTCAAGCGTTAGTGCCATGTAAGGCTTTAACTATAACGAATAGCTCTGCACTTAAACGGCCCTGCAAATGCTTAAGCCTTTGCTTAATAGATGTTTTATGTTTTTCGTGCGTGCATTATGTGCAATGCAAAACGATGAGGTTTCTGAACGGCAAAACATTGTAAAACTTTGTTTTTCAAATGTTCACGACATTTTCCGCAAGATCTGCTGTCACAGTGGGAACTGCTTCGACTTACGAGTTGTCGGAACCCAGCCAGGCAATAAACTTTGTGTAAATTATTTTATCAACACTTTTTTTTTATTGGGTGGGAAATGCTCTAAGAACAGTGAAGAAATACTTGTTGAAAAAACTCACCACACCAGCATACATTAACCTGCACTGGGTTAAGTGCGTCACGATAGCCCGAAGCCTATTTGCCCGAATCCCAAATGACCTTCTGCACGAAGAACTGCTAGTTGAACGAACGATTAACCGTTCGTTCGTCTGATCTTCGGGTCATTGTGATGAACTCGTGGTGGGTTACTATTGACATCCTCTCACGGAAAAGAGGTCTATCTCTCAGCAATGGGAATGTTATAGGCTCATTATGCTATGTTACGCCTTTTTTGTTGTCGGTGGGAAACCTCAAAACGTGCCTGGACTTTTGGAGAAAAGACCAGGGAGTGTGGGATTGTTATCTCCCTAATACCACCCCGGTGATCACTATCAGCACATGAAAGGGGTCCCGTTTTGTCCCGTTTAGGGGGACCTCTTAAAAAACCACTCCGGAGACCCTTCTGTGCAACGCCTGTCAGGGTACGTCCCTGAAGAGATTGTAAACGGGTCTCCCCTTAGCCGCACTGTGCACAGCAGCACTGCCACCATATTGATCACAATGCCTTCGTTTTCCCTAGAATCAAGGGTCACAGTTCCCACTTTGAGCGCCCGAGATTCCAAAGTCCCGCTTGCATTAAATGATTCACGTGGGTTTTCGGCGTGCAAGGCATCGATAAGGCAACCACCGCCGAATCGGTCTTCTCACGATCTCGTTAGCTATTTTACGCCTAGACTACAATTGGTCATAAAAGATGGACACTAACTCGAATCCTGATAGGTCATGCGTAGAAGGCTCGAAATAACGTCGTATAAAGTACAGATTTACTACCAAAGCCCCAACTTGACCACAAAGATACTCAGAAGTCCATAAACAAGAGCACACGTACGATAGTGTAAAGCAATTACTCCACAGCAAGCTATAACGCGTTTTATCGCACGCAGTTTTATAGCTCATCGCACTTCTAATGGCCACTTTGCGCCGTGTAGTGTTTCTTGTGTTTATATACGCGTTGTTGTTTTACTTTATACCTATAAATATTTCTATTTTTATTATGAGCCAAATCATTATTTGGCTCATCATTTTAGCTGATAGTCTACATGCCACTGATGGGCATGAACCTTCCCCGAGCATAGCTACATAGATCAGTCCCGTGCATCACGCATTCAGTGGATTCCCGTGGACTTCACCAGAATTTTTCAACCCTCTAAATCAAAATCAAAAGTCATTTATTCAAACTAGGCTGAGAACCAGCACTTTTTGAACGTCAAAGTTCTACATAAAGACAGTCCCCCAAAAAACGCCCGCCCGTCACCACCACCACCACCACCTCTGTGTCTACTAACAATATGCCCTGCCCACAGCCACTTTAGATTGGTTATTCTTCGGGTTTTGTTGGTTTCTTTGGTTGTTTAGTGGATCTTTTAATTTTTTTTTCGATCAAAGTGATGTGAGCACCTATTGGCATACGTAGTAGGTAGATCGTGCCTAGCCAAGCCTCACACAAGCTGGACTGCTGAAGGTCTCAGAAACCGCTGTATCCAAAAAGGACAGGACCTGTCGCTGTGGCGGCCTAAATCCAGCAGTAGACTTCCTTCAGCTGAAAGAATCATAATAATGAGACCATACACATAGGGAGCGATACAAGTATATTCCGAATTCCTGACTGTCGTAACATGAGGAATTTTATTGGCTCCATATTAACCAGCTTTTTCTTCGAATTAAGGGTCATTATGAGAATAATCTAATCGTCATGGCATTATAGGCCTCTCTTTTCTTGTGCCAACCACATCTAGGTTTTATCAGCGAAGACAACAATTTCGTCTGTCCATCTCGCCGCCGGATGACTAACATTTCTTCTTCCAGTCCTTACGTCAATCAAAGCCCCTGGAGGTAGAAACTGAAACGATTGCTGTTTTTTTATCACTGATAAACTCGCCTTTGACCATTATCTCACCTGATGGTAGACTATGATGCGGTCGACGATAGAGATGACTTAAAGATGGACATGGTACAGACTACATAATCCTCAAGCTTTCTTCTCTGTGTTTAATACCAAGATAGGTATTTATTTCTAACACCTATTATTTTGCTTTGAAAATCCAACGTATTCTCTTGAAAGTAAACGGAATGAACGTCGTGGGATCTTAAAATTAACATCAAGTTCGGATTATTTATTCATGATTATTAAGTAAGGTGTTTACAACGTTCCATGGAACACAATATTGCGAGTTGGTAAATCTTAACATGGATTTACGGTATTATAATAACTGACTATCTCGTTTGACTGAAGACAGGTAAGTACTTAACCCCATTAAAATATGTAATGTGTAATTGAAATAAGTGAAAACCTGAAGTTATTCATAATGTTGAGCTCAATGAACCCTTCATTGAACTCAACATCATGAAAGTTATTCATGATGTTGAGTTATAAGAGAATAGTTGTTTTGAGGGTTGGCCACCTGGTGAAAGTTATTCACCATGTGGCCAACCCTCATAAAAAACTATTCCTTACAATGTTCACATACATAACTCGACAAAGTGTATGAAACAACAGGGATTTCTTTTCGATTCCAGGATCTTTCTCACCGTAAAACTCTTGTCTTTTATAGTGATTTCAAGTAGTATTTTTTTTATCGTTACTCCACACTAGGAATTTCTCCTGTAGCGTGGGTGCATTTACGAACATACTCAAACACCCGGAACGACCGTATCTGTAGGTCATACAAATATTTGTCCTGTGTGGGAATATAACCCGTGACACGCAAAGCAGTAGCCAATCGTTCAGCTACTGTGCCAACCGTGCCGTCAATTTATTTGAATACCGGGCCTGTGGTCGGCGAGCAGTGGGTAGCTCGCCGTCCGATCAGCACCAGGCCCGTCAGTCGACAGCGCGTTGTGTTCCACACGCGCCTCAAAAAGATTAGTGTCAGCCACCACTGACGGGGCCCATCGTGGCCGGTGCCTGCATGCCTAGGGGTAGCGGATAAATTCTGAAAATGAGTTACCGCACCCCTGGGCACTCAGGCAGGAGAGGAACAGTGGTGGGTTTTAGTCAGTAAGAGTCTGACACGCCCTCCCTCTCCACCCAGAGCGGTAGAAGTTAAACTGTCGACAATTATGTGATACACATGTGTCAAATTTGTATTTTATGCTAATAAATTATTCATATTATTATTAAATTCTTTAAAGCTAAACGTGCAAAGTAATATTGTTGTTCTTTAATCTACACGGAAGTACCTCTAAAAATGCACGAACACGTGTGTTTATACAATTTTCAAGCATAAAACTTCAAATAGGTGGCGTGCTGAGCAATTTCCGGAAGCTTTAAAATATAATTTTATATAGTTTGCAACCGACTTCCTTTTAAGTAAAAGACGATATTCATATCACCGAAATCCAGACGCAATAACTATTCAAATAATCAATTAAAAAACATCTACAACGAATATCTGCAAACAATCAATCTGCCTAGCCTTTTCCCAACTATCTTGGGGTCGGCTTCCAGTCTAATCGGATGCAGCTGAATACCACTATTTTACATAGATCGACTGCCTATCTGACTTCCGCAACCCGACTTCTAACGAATCAGACTTCTGACAACCCGTAACGACTGTCAAAGATCCACGATTGACAGCCGGGACCAACGGCTTAACGTGCTATCCGAGTCATGGAGTCTCGGTATATAAAGATGGTCACCCATCCACGGACCAACCCCGGCAAGTATAGCTGAACCTGATAGATTGACCCGTGCGGCTGTCATTACTTTACCCACGAGCTCCTCTGATTGACAATATCTGCAAACACCTATCAAAAATATTAAGTGACAATAAAACTAAAAAATATTATAAAACAAAGTTCCCCCCGGTGGCGTCTCTACGCGATAAACTCAAAAACTACTGAATGGATTTTCACGTGGTTTTCACCAATAGACAGAGTGATTCATGAGGAAGGTTTAGGTGTATAATTTGTACCCGAACAAAGCTGGGGTGGGTCACTAGTAGAATATAAACACAAGTAATAACGAAACAATTCATAGCAAAGTGTTTATTATTTTCCTGGCGTTATTACTAAATCATTGTTACAGCAACATTCATCAGAGTAAAGAAATACTGCCCGTTATCACGTACGCTCAGTAATTAAAGTACCTATCTAACTTGTTGGAGGAACAAAGATGAAAATAATATTAGTACACCTTAGTCTATTACGACACTATTGTATGCGTAATAGTTCTCACAAATAGCCCTTGTGTATGATGTAGATAATCTAGAAGCAACAAAAGAAAGGCTCCCGCAGATGCAACGATGAGACAACGAAGCGAAAATTTTTTTTAGGTAAAATGTTATTTATAAGGTTACTCGACTGACTGCCAGAAGGACGTGTTAGTGTGACATATTTGCAAAAATTACGCACCCGAGGAAACCTAGGCGGATACCAACAGGTTTCGAAATAAACAAGTTTTCAAATATCAGTATCATAGAAAAATGAGGATTAGTTACGAATTTTGGGAAAATAAAT
The DNA here is from genome assembly GCA_951329385.1 of Polia nebulosa. Lineage (NCBI taxonomy): Eukaryota > Metazoa > Arthropoda > Insecta > Lepidoptera > Noctuidae > Polia > Polia nebulosa. The sequence continues at coordinate 14,451,584 of OX589610.1, read as the reverse complement.
TCAAAAGAACAAAAAGATCTCGGGAACTTAATTGTTTCAAATAGGTCACACTATCACGTCCCACCGGGAATACGTCGAGTTACCAGTAATCCTGTAGATAGACAGGCATATACCATTAGAACAATTTCTATGAAAAGTGGTTACGATGCAACAGCATCGTTGTCACATTTTCGCGTCACACCTGTCTACGGTGCTTGCGGCTATACTGAGATTGATGCTAATTTATACTATTGAACTAGCTGTTGCCCGCGACTTCGTCCACGTTAAAGCGTCTTTTATACTATTGGATTGTGCCTGGTGCGTCAGGTCATTGATGGTTCACAGGCTCAGAAAAAGTGGCCAGTTCAACCATAAAAAACGGGCATTAGGGCGAAAAGTGGTAATTAGGTTTTTTTTTAAAAAAAAACTTATTCCCACACTAGGAATTATTCCTGTATCGTGGGTGCGTTCACAAACATGTAAACTCACATACACACACTTTCACAGCAATACATCTGCAATCCCAGAGACATCACAGGTAGACTCCCCCCCAAACCCTCCGAAGACAAAACTGAAACTAAATCCTCCCGCAGTCTCATTCTACTAACAAAGGAGAACTACCTAACTATGGACTATATCCGATTACTAACTGGAGCGTACAACACTGTCCGAATACCGCTAATTAGGGTAATAAGCTATTCTTTAATAGGGATGTAACGAAGACTACCAACAAAATACTCAACTCTACTATATACTCGTACAACTATAATTAAAATAAAAACTCTTAACTAAATAACTTAAAATATGGCGTCAAAATATTCCTCAGCATCGCTATCGACTAGAAGTGTGCTCAAAAGACTGGCAACATTGCCACGTTATATGGCAATGCTTAACCTTTGGCCGACGTAAAAAGTAGCCCTTGGGTCGCGCGAAGTGTCAACTAGAAGTTTGGAAAAATCTTTGAACAATATATGAGCACTCTGAACCCACGGTCCAAAAGTTTCAACCCCAAACGACTCGAAAATGTAATTACTGACGAGGTTGTTATATTTCCGCCGCTTGAAGTTCTCCGCAGCCACAGCAGCAACGCCAGCACAGCACGATGAGCCAGAGGAGCTAAGCGACGAACGAGCTAAGAAGATAAGATGGCGCAAGAGTATCGACACATGTAGCGTCTCAAATTAATAGCGGTGGATATCTTTTTTTTTAAGAATTGGCGACCTATGCCAATCAAGTTTTAAAAGGGGCATTCAATAAATCAATCTGCCGAGCCTTTTCCCATATATGTTGGCGTCATACAGTCTAACAGGATGCGGCAGATTCCAGCGTTTTTCATCAGGAACGATAGCCTATCTGACCTCCAGAACCCAGTAAATTGGTACCTCTCGGCAAGTAAGACTGGTGTGAGAGCTTTGACTTTTGAATACCGTAAGGACTGTCAAAAATCTACAAATGAAAGTCGCAACGGCTAATCGTGCTTTCAGAGGCACGGAGGAGTCTCGGCATGTATACAATGTTCACCCATCCACGGACCGATATCGAAGCGTTGCCCAACTTTGAAAACCGACCTAGCAGTGTTGCCAAATCTAGAAGACCGACCTCGCAAGCGTTGCCCAACCTTTAGACCGACCTCGCAAGCGTTGCCCAGCGTTTAAGACCGACCTCGCGAGTGTTCCCCAACCTTGAAGACACACCCTGCAATAGTTGTCCAACCTTGAAGACAGACCTCGCAAGCATTGCCCGACCTTGAAGACTGACCTCGCAAGCGTTGCCCAGCTTTGAAGACCAACTTCTCAAGTGTTGCCTTACCTTGAAGACCGAGGTCTGAGTTCAAAGATGGTCAACGCGGGCGAGCCGCGTTGACCATCTTTGAACTCTGACCTCGCAAGCGTTGCCCAAACTTGAACATCGACCCGTGTGGCTATATTACTTAGCTACGCTCCTCAAGTTCCGTTACAACCTTAGTCTCCAATTACTTACCAGATCAGGCATCCTAGCTAGTGATACGGAAGCAGTAATCACGTCATTAGGAGGTCTTATTAAAATTCTAATTAGTGCCATCAAGGGAACTGGAAAATTAAAACCTCCGAGCCGGACTAAGTCGTTTATGGTCCCGGCATTTATTATGAGATGAAAATCTTTTTATTTTATTAGACTTTGATCTTTGCTTGGGTCGTCGCTATTAAGGCTCTTGCAGACACACGTGTCGCCAAAATGCACTACACGTTTTCATAAGATCTATTCTGAAACTGATCATCAGATAAAACAATTTACTAATGAAACAAATTAAAAAAACGGCCAAGTGCGAGGCGGACTCACATATGAATGGTTCCGTACCATAAACTGATAAATCACGTATTATGTCCATACATAAATGGGCACCCTTAGATTTGTAATTTAATTATATATTTAATATTTGTTGTATAACACACTCTGTGAAAATGTCAACTGTCTACCTATTTCGGTTCATGAGATACAGTCCGCTGACAGACATATGGATGGACTAATATATATCATAAGGTTCTTTTGTGAGCTGCCGTTGGATGAAGGTTGTTTATAGATGCCTATTAATGACATTTTATAAGTAAATAAAGTGCTATAGTAAGTAATATCCCAAAGAAATATAAGCATTAGAAATCACTTTTCATGTTTCAAAAATTCATTTTCTCCAACGAGACAAATAGTAATCACCAACCCAAAATCTTTGAATCCAACTGAAAATCCTTACGTTACTCTGAAGCTGAATGAATCAAATTAAATTAGCGGTTACACCATATAGGGCAAAATACGGGTAGGTGTGATAAGCTTATCTGATTAGGTGGGCAAGACCTTGGGCCCGGGGCTTTTGAAATCTTGCCCAAATCCTGTTAAGCGAACCTTCTACGGGTTAATTGGGCATGCAATGGTGGAAATCATTTGGATATCGTTGAGCTATGATACTATGTAGATCTCTGTTATTATTAACGGGTTCTGTAGAGCTAAGTTCAATCTGCCACGGTTAAATAACCGGCAAAGTGCGAGTTGGACTCGCACACGAATGGTTCCGTACAATAAACTGAAGAAAAAAATCACGTTTCTAGAAACGTGTTTTTTGTGTTTATTTTTTCGGCTGTATCTCATGATCCGTAATAGGTAGACAGTTGAAATTTTCACAGAATATATATTACTGTATTATTTGTTGTTATAGCGGCAACAGAAATACACATCCTGAGAAAATTTCAACTGTCTAGTGTCTACCTATTACGAATCATGAGATATTATCCGCGGACAGATGGACGGACAGCGGAGTCTTAGTAATAGCACGGGGTCTCATCTCGAACAAAGAAAATTTAGTTCAAACAAACAAACAATAGATGGCGTAGTATGCATCGATTTCTTATTGAAGTTCTAAGTAACATTAATATTTTGAAAAACTATATGGTAAAAACTGTATTTTCTTAGTTAGTAAACTACCCTAAGCATAAAATTGTGGAATAATTGGCTCCTAATGCAAATTTAGATGTTTATTAGAACGAATCCTTAGGTATTTTCATTTCTTGTACCAATAGATGGCGCTGTTTTAGAGTAGTTAAGTTTTAGAGTTTATCCGTTCACCTCTTTAAAATTTGTATAGTGAAACATTTTGAAACAGTAAAACTGTTATGAAGTGCCAAAAATACTATATAGTAACTCCTCAATGTGTGAGAAAATATTGGTAAGACTTTATGTAAATTCATTCAACTTGCAAGCGGTCGCTACTAACACCATCTAGCGAGGTGTAGAGGACGGACCTGAACGAAGAACAAAAGTTGCTTCTGCAAGTCGAAAACCCGTAGTTACGGCGGTACCGTTTATTTGTATGGGATGAGGCAACTGTACTCTAGTGTTATATTATCTGTGGTAATAGGGTCCCGTTGGTTACTCTTTGGGTACGGAACCCTTAAAACTACGATACTATTCTTTCAATGACTACATCCTAACTAGTCCTAACTATAATATTATAAATGCGAAAGTAAGTTTGTTTGTTACGGCTAAACTACTGAACCGTATATGCAAAAGTTCATGATGGTACAGAAAAGAACAGAGGGTACCTATCTTTCATCCAGAAAAAAGTACTGTACTCGAGGGAAAAAACAATAGTGATTTCGATAGTCACACATTGCTTTAGGACGCCTATGGCGCTACAGGTCATTCGAATCATTTTGCTACCGTACGGAGCCGGGGCGATTCGCTAGTAATAATATGATTCAGCCCAAGTCTATGGTTTTGTTTTATCTCCGTAATAAGTTTAACTGTTTATTTGAAGTTATGCGTTCGGTTCACGAGCTTGGTAAAGGTCAATTCTCGTGTCTACTTACTCGTAAATCATTCAAATTCAAATCACAATTTCATCTCGGTGATATTCAATGTCAAAAACTTATACTTTTGGCTTTTTCAAGAAGTCACAACACGTTGTGACATTTTTTAAGCGATTTCGGTCTATTTCATTACTTAAATACACAAACTCTATTTATTATAATTTTTAACCGACTTCAGAAAAAGTAGGAGGTTCCATGCTCGACTGTATTTATGTTTTTTTTTTTATGTATGTCCACCGATTTCTCTGTCAGTTGTGGACCGATTTTCAAAATTCTTTTTCTATCCGAAAGAATGTACTCCCGAGGTGGTCCCATATAAATTATTACAATTATGTTCAAAATCCATATTTTTGGGGCTATCAATACGGGCATAACTTGGCACATTTAGTTTTAGCTTTATTACAAAAAAATAAAACCGACTTCCACAAAAAAACACAAAAAAATACAAAATAACTTTAATTATGGAAGTCGGTGTTTCTAGTTTTTGTTTTCTTCGTTATTTGACACCGACTATCGAAATTAAAGTTATTTTGCATTTTTTATTGTTTTTATGGAAGTGGGTTATAATTTGTGATTAGCACTTTCTCTGAGGAGGGTATCTAGTCTCCAGAAACACTGCTCTTAGTAGAATATTTTTTTCACAATTTGTAAGGTCGCTCACAATTTGCATGGTTCAACCCCTAGTTGGAGCGAGCCGCTATTTACTAATATAGCATCAGCTTTTTAATTTGCCCACTGTTGGGATACAATGTTCCCACAGTTGGGATACAGGCCTCCTCTTTACGAGAGAGAGTGGGCAGTAATCCAACACGCACGCCCAGTGTGGATTGGTAGATGTCACATGTCTTCGAATTTTTGGTTCTAAAACATGACAGTTTCCTCACGATGTTTTCCTTCGCCGTTTTGAGAGAAGTGGTATTTCATCAACAGTGAATCTCACCATCTGCCTGGGTTTGAGCCCACGACCTACAACTTGATTATCGCTAGTTAATAATAAAGCAGATTTAAATACAAAGATTTACCTAACTTTTGTTACCACCGTAGTCTCTGTTCCAGGTAATTTTATTACTTTGTTTTAAAATTGTTCTACGTCGTTTTCATAATTTGACTCTTGAAATCCAGGAACATAGTCTAATGACTTACAACTGGGGAATACTATTGTACTTGCTCGGCGTTCCTTGTTACGACTGAAAAATCGGTTTTACTTAGGGAATCTTGAAACAGAAGTTATTTATTTAAAGGCTATGTATTGTTGTTGAGATAGGTAAGAAAATTTAAAAGTTTATAACTAGGGAATTCAGGTTACTATACAAGGCTGTTTTTGATGGGTGGGAAATCATCCAATGACTTCTCCCGCTCTAGGTGGAGTGGGAGGCCGTGTCAGACTTTTACTGACTAAAACCCACCCCTGTTCCTTCCCTGCTTGAGTGCCCAGGGGCGCGATAACTCTGTTTCGAATTTATCCAAGACCCCTGGGCAGACTATACAAGGCTTGACACGACAATTCGACAACAATGCGAGTATTATCCGTAGAACAATTTCTTTGTTAAATAGTCGTAGTCGACTACGAAGTCGCATTGTCTCATCGCGTCTTTCTGCGGGTGTCATTATTACATTTATAGTGCACGACAGGTGCGCCGCAATAATGTGACATAATATGACAACCATTTACACCTAGGTACCTGTTGAGAAATGCTAGGTTTTAAATTGTCCAATTTGTGGTAGAATTATGCGATTCCACCAAAATCACGTAATTTTGACGTCAGCGTCGGAGCAGTGAGCATACACCTGGGTGCTCTCCTACGCTTCACAGGAAACTAGGGTAATGTCATGTACCATGAATTAATCAATTGAGCTTGCTTACTATATCTAGCTAGAGAAAATCGAATGTGTCCAATGTGTTGAGGATATTATTTAAAAGAATATTTAGTTCATCTTTGCATACTACGAGTATAATAGGCAACTGCTCTATCTGTTTGTTCGTAAGTAACCTACTACTATACTAGCTCTTTTCCACGGCTTTACTCTCGTGTCGCATTACACAAAAACCGTGCATTTTTCCGGCATGTCTATGACATCCAGTGATTATTTAGTTTTCTACCAGTGAAAAATTTTTCGAAATCGGATCAATAAGTACCTACTTCAAGAGATTACCGTTTACAAACGTAAATATAAACAAAGCAATTTTACCTCACATGTTTACGAGTATATGATGCTGTAGCTGAGATGAGAATGCTAAGAGCGATGTGTGGTGTTACGCGCATAGATAGAATTAGGAATTAGTATATAAGAGGAGGTCTGAAAGTGGCACCTATGACTGAAAAGTTGTGTGGAAATCGGTTGTCATGATATGGGCACGTGATGCGGAGGAATGAAGAAAATGTCGTGAGGAAAGTCTTGTGTATGAATGTCGATGGCTATAAGAGTAGAGGACGGCCAAAAAAACGATGTATGGTCTGTGTGAAAGAGGATATGGCTAAAAAGGGGATGACTACAGAGATGACGACTAATAGAGGAGTGTGGAAGAAAAAGACATGTTGCGCCGACCCCAAATAAATTGGGATACGGGCAGGAGAATGATGATGTTCACGAGTATTATGAGCAAATTCATAATCTAAAAAGATTAACATCATCTTCCCTCACAGGTTGGTTTTGTCTAGACAAAAAACCTCTTTCATAGATTACTCCTCACCATAAATTAAAAACAAAAGCTATCATAACTCTCTTCGCTTCCAATTTCAAACACGTTGCGCTCTGTCATGAAAACAAAATTAAATCATACAGCAAAATCAGCAAAGATAGCGCTGTATACAGCATTAAAGCATTCACGGTAACAATATACTCAACAAACTGGAAAACACTGAGTTGGGAAAACAGATTTTAATCTCACCAACTCGCTGAATACAGCGTTAATATATGAGTCAGACGCGAGATGCGCTTGGATTGTTTTTTGGTATTACACACTCGGAGCTCGGTCTAGTATTTGAGATTTGTAAACAAATCTTATGCACATAATATATTCAAGCTGCAATACAATCCGTGGACGGGTATTTGTTCCCGTTTTTTGTGTCGGATGTGGAAGAATCTCTGTAATGAAAATAATACCTCTGTTTAAGTATACGAGTATTTACATTACTATTGAGACTTATGTATGTTTTATCGTAAAAATTCATCAGAAATAACTTAACACAAACAAGTATGACGGTTAGGTTTAAGTTATTTCTTATCGCAAACCAGCATTGCCTTCAGTTTTAGTTAGGTAACAATTATTTTGCATTAGGTCGCTTAACGCATTTTTGTACCAAAACTTCAAAGGTTACCACAAAGGCCTAATAACTAAACTGGTGCTGATAAGGAACAGGGAGTTTGAGACAGAAACTCTATTTTTAACCGACTTCGAAAAAGGAGGAGATTCTATGTTCGACTATATGTATTTTTTTTTATGTATGTCCACCGATTTCTCTGTTATTTGTGGACCGATTTTCATTTTTTTTTTATCAGAAAGAATATACTCCAGAGGTGGTCCCATATAAATTTTATCAAAATTGCTTCAGCGCTTTTTGAAAAACTGAACAAAAACGAAAAATACGTATACCTAGATGACGTTTAATTTCTCTCCAATTACGAATATGTTTAAATTGTACGTTCCATGTTATTGAGGTTTTTAGAGCTGGTGAATAACAAGTAAAAAGTGAAAAATAATAACTTTTTTACAAAAATAACATCCAACCTCCAAAAAAGAAAATACACTAAAAATTAAAAAATAACTTTAATTTTGGAAGTCGGTGTTTGAATTTTATTTCTTCGTTATTTGACACCGACCTCCAAAATAAAAGTAATTTTTTAATTTTTAGTGTATTTTCTTTTTTGGAAGTCGGTTGTTATTTTTGTAAAAAAGTTTTGGTTCAACTAATTGTTAAACTTAATATTTGCACCAAGTGCAACCCCATTTCGTATTCAGGCAATCTCTGTCCATTCCAGGTTGCCTGGAAGAGATCGCGGAATGTGATAAGGCCAATTGTGTGTTTTTAGTTTAAGTTTGCCTTTATGTAATTTATTTTCTTGGTGTAGGTACAGTCAGCACCAATAGTCGATGAACAGAATCAACATAACAAAACACCTGTTCACAATCAACAACAATCAACAGGTGTTTTGTTATGTTGATTCTGTTCATCGACTTTTGGTGCTGACTGTACAATAAAGTCATCATCATCTTCCTGCCCTTATACTATGTTACTTGGGATCGGCGCAACACGTTTTTTTCTTCCATTCTGTCCTGTCAGCCGTCATGCTATCAATAACTCCCTTTTCTTTCATATCACTCCTCACACAATCCATCCATACTTTCTTTGGCCTCCCTCTCCCTCTCCATCCATCCACATTTATATTCATAACTCTTTTAGTTACATGCGTTTCATCTCTCCTCTTCACATGACCATACCAAGATAAGCGGTTCCCTTTCAACTTTTCGGTGACTGGCGCCACTTTTAAACTAGTTCTAATGTACTCATTTCTCACTTTATCTAGTCTCGTTACTTCACACATCCATCTCAACATTCTCGTCTCCGCCACATGCAATCTTTTTTCATCCGTCTTTTTCACAGCCCAACAGGTAGGTTCAATAAAGTATATATAAATAAACTTGCCCTGCCGTATTTCCGACCCAATACTGTGGTACCGAGAGTGCTATATGTGGTATGCCACATATATTACCTATCACACTTCACGAAAGCAGGTACCACCAACCCACGGTCGAATTTCTAGCATTCATGTGCGAATATTTTCCTCGCCAGTAAGCTGAATGCGAATTACGTCGGCACCGTTAACCCACACGTGTTCAGTTAAATGCTTTGGATTTTAGGATTTGTATAGTGCATTACTATAAAATAGTCTTAATGTGGTTTTGAGATCTTGTAGTTGTTCACCAGATTTTAACTTAATAGATGATGCTGTTTTAAAGGTGGTGCGTTTATTTAAAATAATGATTTCGTAGTTTTAAGAAGTAGACCGTCCATTGTCACTTACATCCTGGTAATTCGTAAGCTCCTATTTTAATTTGTTATGGTGTACGATTAAGAGTATATCTATCTATCTAACTAGAAGATGGTCAACCAAAAATGATTGCTACAAAAATTCTGAAATAAACCACGGAGGCAGTAAATACATCTATTTTACACAAATTGTGTGTCAAATTAACTGACATAACTTACCTCAATTTATTCAAAATAATGTGTTGGGATTAGTTTGATTGAACCACTGTCTATTTATTTTGAAAAATGCTAGGGTTTCAAAATATAATCAAACAGTCCCTATTTTTAGTTATGTTTACGCAAGTTTTTAAAATAATCAAACCCCTCTATAAACTGACGATCCATACATTTGAATATGAACGAAAAACGGTGACAGAGAAAGAAAACAAATGCTTAAAGTGGAAAATAAGTTCAAAGCGAGTCCCGTATGCTTGGGTGAGAAAACTCAGTGGAATGGAAACAGTTTCCACAAGAGTGGCTGGAGGGAGCCCGACAAGATACCAGGGGTTCTCATTCATAACACGGGGCGAAGTTAAAGGAATATTTATTTTTATTTATAGATTGAGGGTATATGTTCGTTGCTGGCTGGTCGATCTAAAAATCTGTTATACTCTTTAGGTGACTTTAAAAAGGTTGGCGATCTCTGAAAGTTCAACGGTTTTTTTTACTTTTTTTATTTTGTATACTGTTTATATTATTTCAAACTTAGAACATGTTTCTTTGTATTTATGTTTGTGTTTATACAATATTATTGTAGTAGTTGTAATTAATAAAGAAAAACTAATAAATACATTTATACCTTTATTTATATAGGTACACTGATTTTTTCAAGAATACTGGACCAGTACCTATATTTATGATTTTTTAAATGAGAGTTTAGAGGTAGTTCAGCAACTTACCATCTACATCTTTTAAAGTCGCCATCTCGTACCCTTACAAGATCGTTAATATTTTATTGAAACGTTGCAGTGTCGTTGGCAAAGTAAAATGTATCCGTCAAGGCAACTTTAAACATTACTAGCTTCTGACAGCGGCTTCGCTCAAGTGAAAATAGAACTTTTCTCATTATAAATATAGCCTACGTGCTATTGCCAAACTATAATAATCTACTCGTATCTACAGAAATAGATTATTATAGTATGGAATAGCAACAGAACAGATCAGAACAGCACAACAGATCACAACAACACACACAACAACAACACACAGAACAGATTTATGTTCAACCGTTCCGGCGTGATTGAGTAACAAACATCCACCCACCCAAACTTTCACATTTATAATAAAAACTTTTTTACAAAAAAAAAACTGACTTCCAAAACAGAAAATACACAATGAATTTAAATATATTTTCTTTTTTGGGAGTCGGTTGTTTTTATTTTTAAGTTTTTTATATTTTTCACTTTTTAGTTGTTATACCCCAGAATTAAAAACCTCAATAACATGGAACATGGAATTTAAACATACTCGTAACTCGTTCCTCGAAGGAAACCAAAACGGCATTTATGTATACATATTTTTCGTCTTTGTTCAGTTTTTCAAAAAGCGCTGAAGCAATTTCAATAAAATTTATGTGGTACCACCAGGGAAGTATACCCATTAAAATAAAATAAAAAATCCAAATCGGCCCAGCCATCTTCGAGTAGGTAATCGTGGAACATACATAAAACAAAATAAAAGAAAAGTTCCAACGAAGTGAGAACCTCTTCCTTTTTGAAGCCGGTTAATTAGTAGCAAGTAAGATTTATTAATTTTGTAGGTGATAGCTGGTATGAGGAAGCTTAGACTCACTCAGAAGCTGACAGCTTAGCTTAATTGAATTCTCTTGTATCAGTGATGGCTTTGAAGTGTATTGTACCTGGCTAAAACAGAAGACTGTGCTATAAACTAGTGACTGTTACTACAGAAGTTTGGGTCTTGCTATTTCAGCAATATTGATTAGAGTGGATCATAAACTGTAGGTTAGCGGGATATGTGTACCTATAGTGGTAAGGAAAACTCAGGTACAGCACTGGATAACTTGTAATTTAAATTCACTGCTAAACACAAACGTCCTTCTTCTTCACAGAGCTTTTCTGGAGTCCCTCTCAAAAGTAAACAAATGTTGCACTACTTTTAATTCCATTACGAACACTCTTCACCGTGCCTCGTAAAGCACGTTCGGCCGTTGGTCGCAGCTGTCAATCGTAGATCTTTGACAGTCGTTGCGGGTCGATCCATCAGGCTAAGCTACGCTTGCCGGGTTGGGTCCATGGATGGGTGACCATCTTTACATACCGAGACTGCTCCGTGCCTGGGAAAGCACGTTAAGCCGTTGGTCTCGGCTGTCAATCGTGGATCTTGGCAGTCGTAACGGGTCGTCAGAAGCCCGAAAGTCTAACAACCTGTCATACCGAGGGGTATCGTATTACCCAGTAACTGGATCGTGGAGGTCAGGTAGACAGTCGCTCCATGTAAAATACTGGTATTCATCTGCATCCGGTTAGACTGGAAGCCAACCCCAAGATAGTTGGGAAAAGGCTATGCAGATTTTTTATACAAATCACTCTTCAAAAGTCGAACCCCGTAACCGGCCAATCGATGTCGGGACGATATTCTCAACCTAATCGACGCCGCAATACCTGTTTCATACTACTAGATACGTTTCGTACGAAGAGGTAGAAAATAAACTAATATATTTATATTCAGCTGCATCCGGTTAGACTGGAAGCCGACCCCAAGATAGTTGGGAAAAGGCTAAGCAGATGATGATTTGATTTTGTTAAAAGTAAGAGACTTGCTTAAAGATATTAAACGGGCAAAATCTCAGTGCACAAACTCCAAAAAATTATAAATTACAGTAAGATAATAAATTTAATAAATTTCTGTAATTTGAAAAACTATAAAACACACTTTTTTATTCATGTCATTCTCAGCATTCAGCAAACTCTTTCATTTGTTACCCATATCATGGAAATGCATTTAAAATATCTTTGAGAGTCCGCCATTTTGGATTCAGAATGACGTCACTTAGCTAACTATACATTGTCATCAAAACTAAACATTTACGCAAAATTTCTGTTTATTCGGAAACTAGGAAGTTGCTCAAATTTAACTTCTAAGATTTTTTTACATAGTTACGAGTCAAGTTAGTATAAGTTTGTTAATAATAAATATGTCTGTAGTTTAAAAAACTAAAAGCACTCTTAATTTTTTATTTTTCATATTCTTCTTTGCAAAACCTTTAATTTGATACCCGGGAATGGATACAAAATAACTAGTCCATCATTATTGAATTTAGAATGACGTCACTATACGACCATGCATTGTCATCTAAACTGAACATGTGTACGCAAAATCTCAGCTTAATCAGAACCCGGGAAGTGGGTCAAAAACTTCTAAGATATGTTTCAAGTGAAGCTAATATAAGTGTGTTAAATAAAATAAGTTAATAGTTAATAAATATTTTTTTATTTCGGCTAAAATTCACTCAAACTCAGATAAGTACAACAAAAAAAAACGAGCAAGCCTTACAGTAGTCGCATACGAGTATATATGATGTGTGACATTTGACATCTTACTTTGGTAATAAGCAACATTAAGAGGGAACAGGGCCTGCGAGGAATTTACAAAGTAGGTATTTGAAAAAATTATTGCCATTGTACTCCCTCAAGCCTGCCCCTGTAGAGTGCGATGGGGACAGCTGCAACTCAGACCGCTTTATCACAAAATTTTTGACGAGATCGACGTTTCGTATTCCCCTTTTTTCTCCTCGAAAACTGAGCCGATTCAATTATTTTTGGCACCAAATTTTTATGAAAGAGTATTTCTATGTCCCTATTAAGTGTTATATGTTTAAAAAAATCTAATTTGTCTGGTAATCTTCTAAGAACGGCGGTAAAAATAGGGCCATTTTTTGTCATTTTTGTAGGGTCATATTTTCTTTACTTATTAGTTTTTTTTTTTTTTTTTTTTTTAAGTAACACATTTATTATAATATCTAATTAAAATAGCTAATTAAACTAATAAATAACTTAATAAATAAAATATGTACAAGAGGCATAAAAAATCCGGTAGTGGTAAAGCTCATTGGGCATCAAAAAATTCGTCCACCTCGCTGTCAATGGGAAAAGTGCCCAGAACGCTGGCAGCATTGCCACGTTGAATGGCAATGCTGATTCGTTGGCCGAAAAAAAGGCCAGCCCTCTGGTCACGTGAAGAGTCGACTAAAAGTTTGCTGATGTCATGGAAAACTCGATGAGCACTCGGACCCCATGGCCCTAGTGTTTCAACCCCAAACGGCTCAAACATATAACTCCCAATAAGGTTGTTATATTTGCGCCGTTTGAGGTTTTCTGCACCTGTAGCAGCCGCCCCAGCACAGCCCGCCGTGCTAAGAAGATGAGATGGCGCAAGGGTGTCGACACATGTTGCATCCCACACCAAAGGCCTACCCATCTTCCAAGGCATTATTGTCATCCCGTCGGGCCTCTTTCCATCGTCACGTGCCAGGCCATGAGGTTCTAAAACGGCTGACACACCGGCGGTGACAAGAGCCCGACGGATGATGTCGTTAATGCTGGCGTGCCGTGCCATACGACCCGCGCTCCTACTGCAGGATAGGCCATGGTGTTATTGATTGTTATTAGTTGCTCAAAAAAAAGGAAATGACAGGGGCGTGTCAACAGCTGACCTTGATTATATGGATAAAAAATGATTGCTCTAGAGGCATTATTCAGGAAGAAAACAGGGGAATACATTTGTATGGAGAATCGCAGCCCCTGTTCCCTCTTAACTTTCTATCCTGAAAAATAAAATTAAAACGTTTAGTTCCAATTTCGACTGTGCGCAGACTAATCGTGCGCACGTTCTACCATATGACGGCCAACTCTACCACCACGCACGTTCATTTGACAAATCAAACAGCACGCGCTTCCTGTTACATACTTCCGTTTCATTTCACGAAATCACTCCCACAAATTGCAGAAAACCGCGAGAAACGATGTTACACATAAAAAATCGAATTTAAAAGTTGCACTGCGTAGAAAATTAATGCAAACGATATCGCAGACACACATCCATTTTTTCTTTTATCACGATACAAAATCTGAATAAAAATACAATATCGATAAGCAATCGAGAAACCATAGTAACGTGACAATAATTCACCAATAGGCTTAGAAATTGTGTTTGGCTAACGGACTAACCTCGGATATCACTGGCATCTTAGGGTCGATACCGCTCCGGGCTACGTTTATAGGCAGAACTTGAGAACTATGTCATATTTTTTACGGTTTGAGTTTACAAGACCCTTCTGGTTCCGTAATTCTTCTTTAAAGAGATTGGGTTATCGTGTTCCTAGTAACTGGGTTGTGGAGGTCAGGTAGGCAGTAGGTAGGTAAATTACAAATACATAATAATATCCCTACTGGTATTCAGCGGTATCCGGTTAGACTAAAAGCCGACACCAATAGACTTGAGTAAAGTTTAGATCGGCTTCCAATATAACCGATTTTTTCTGACCTTCTCAACCCAGATATTGGATACCAAGACTGTTAGTCTAATCTTTTGGTATTTGACTACCCGTAACGACTTTCAAATATCTAAATATAACAAATTCATGACCGATTTTCAAAATTCTTTTTTTATCCGAAAAAACATACTTCCGAGGTGGTCCCATATAAATTTTATCGAAATTGCTTCAGCGCTTTTTGAGAAACTGTACAAAAACGAAAAATACGTACAGCTAGATGACGTTTTTGTTTTATCCAATTACGAGTATGTTTAAATTCCACGTTCCATGATATTGGGGTTTTTATTTCTGGGGTATAACAACTAAAAAGTGAAATATAAAAAACATTTTTACAAAAAAAAAACAACCGACTTCCAAAAAAGAAAATACTACACTAAAAATCAAAACAAAGCTTTAATTTCGGAAGTCTAGAATAAACTAATAGAATACAAACACCGACTTCCGATATTAAAGTTATTTTTTTATTTTTAGTTAAGAAAATACCTAGTATTTTCTTTTTTGAAAGTCGGTTGTTTTTTTTTTTTGTAAAAAAGTCTTTTATTTTTCACTTTTTGGTACGTCACACTACGTACTAGTGACAGTTTTTGGGGGCCCATTTATTGAATATGCAAGTCACCTCCTGCCTTTTTTATCGATCGACTTTCTGATCTCTTCAAAATTAGAGTGAACAGGCTTCTTCTGGGTAAGCTCGCTCCATTGTCGACTTTGTCTCTGTCACCTAGACTAGAATCAAGAGCAAACCTATCTAAAATTTTAAAATAAATGTATTTAGATAACATTGCTCAGGCAGGGGCAATAAAAAAAGGGCAATATTCCTTACATAGTTCTTGGTAACCAGTCCACTGTAGCCTCCAAAAACCATAGCCCAATATCTTGGTTACCCATATTATCTTGCAATATTTTCACACCAACCGGGGGTTGTCCTTGGGTGCACTTGCATAGCGCGTACAGGCATAATCGTCGGTTGGTGCCGCATTTCATAAAGAGCGCCTAAAGGGGGCCTCTGCGAGTTGGCTTCGGCCTCTCGTAGGTCTTCCAAAGGTCCGGGACCACAGGGTCCCGAGAAATTTAAATTTTAAATAATTTAAGTTATAAATATGTTCAAGTCACAATCACAAGTGTTCGACGACGCAGTAGTTTGTGAATCTGCTGTGTGTGATTGAGCAGATTCACACACTACATAAGGACAATGTTTAGTAGTTATGTTAATTTTAACTATGTATTATATAAGAATGTTTTCTACAAGGACTCTCTAAGTCTACTGCGGAACAGTAATTTTATTATAAGAAACATTTTGTTCTCTTATTTTGTCAAGAAACAATTTGCCAAACTCGTTATAACTAGCAATACTTAGTCGGCTAACTTTTCCGATACGCCAAATGGTTTTATTCGAATAATATCGCACTGATATTAGTAATGGTAAGGCCTCTTTCCCTTTCTATTTGCTACAGAGATAATACTGTTTTTGGTCAGGCTACCGATTTTTTTATAATAAAAACTGCAAGCTGCTGGATAAAATAAAAAAAATCAATGTAAACGTCAGTGATTTTTCTCCTTATTTGCTAATGTTAAATTTAAATAATTTACTATTGGTTGATTACAAAGTTGTTTGCAAGAACCCCTCCTCTTGTGAAGGCCTCCTCCAAAATGTTCCATTTGTCTCTGTAATGTGCAACTTGTACATATTAAGGACCAGGCCCTGTAGACAAAGTAACATCGCTTCGTAGCGAAACGATATCTAAATTCGTCATCGTCTCTGAGATATCGATAAACATTTCCTAGCGTTAGCGTTCCTTCGTTATCTTTTTTGGCGATCACGATTGAGGCGAAGGCGAACTCTGAAAGCGCTGCTTCTCTACGCATTTGTATGGGATAAACACGATAGCAATTCGTTCCTTTATGGGTTCGTTACGAATTATAACATTGTCTACCAACTTGCGATAACGATGTCGACAGTCGACTGACCACGTGACTTAGCGCAGTTTATGTCAATCTCATACATTTTAGTCTTTTCTAACTTCGTTATCGTTTTTAAATTGTTACTTTGTCTAAGCCCCCTGTCTTTGTTACGTCCTCATGCCATCTTGTGTGCGATCTCCCAATGCATCCCACGCCCTTTAGCTCTACCCTTACTGTCACTTGCTTGGTTCTTCTGTCGTCTTTCAACCGCGCTACATGACCCGCTCATTTCCATTTCAGATTTACAGGCTGCTGTAATGATATTAGAGAGAGCTTTCAACATCATCATCATCATTTCGATATCATCAATTTGTAATACTTAATGAATTTCACAATTTCTAGTTAATCTTGATCATAAATAGTTTTGAGCAAATCAATCATAGTTTGCTGATCTAAACACAAAGATCTTTTGTAATATAAGAATCAGCAAATAGTTTTAAGTTAAGTTTCTTAATCGCGTTTAAATCCAGAAATATACAAGTAATTTGTCCAACAACATTGTCTGTGTATAACCCTTATCCTAATTTATTTGTCCATCAACATTCTCGGTTTATAACCCTTATCCCAATTAATTTTTTCATCAACATTCTCTGTCTATGAGCCTTATCCCAATTTAGTTGACCTTCAACTTTCTCTGTCTATAACTGTTCATGCAGACAAGGCGTGAATCATAGTCCGCGCCAGGGGACGCGCGGAGGGTGCGGTGCGGTGCGGGACGAAACCGCGGCAGCACGCTGGCCGCCGCCGCCACCCGCCATTGACTCCAATACTGAACACGAGCGACGACGCGCGCGCATACTTCTTGTCTAAGTTCCCAACATTTACTGTCTTTATAGAACCATATTATAAGTGTTTACAGTCCACTTTACTTTCATTTAATAACCTGTATTAAGGTCTTTAACAATAACCCTTATCCCAATTTATTTAGGGTTGTTGCATTATGTCTTCTTCTCCCTTACTTCTCTATTAGTCGTCATTTCAGTACTCCCTTTCTAGCCATATACATTCTCACACTCTAACTCAAAGCATTTATTTCAATTAAACCTAGATCTTTATGGAGAAAAACAAACAAGAAATTCTAATAAATTCTCTTTTAAATTAATAAATATTTACAAAACAAACACCGTGTAGAAATTATATACATATGTGAGAACGATGTAGAAAGACGTACATAGTAAAAGCGTCCGGAATAAAATTAAAAACAATTTAAAAATCGGCCAAGTGCGAGTCGGACTTCGCACATTTAAGGTTCTGTACCAAATGTATAACAAGACGCTTATACTGTGAAAATTTGAGGAATATAGCTCCAACCGTTTGGCTGTAAAACCTGTGAGCTGTGTGACAGACGATGGACAGACGGACACGTGAGCAATAGTGCTCCGTTTGAACCCTTCGGGTACGGAACCCTAAAAACAAATAATTAAGTGAACCGTGTGGCAGCTGAGAGAACAGTCCCAAATGACGGCGCTCGTTTACGAACATGCGCTAGTAACATTCAGCTCAACCATTTTGTAGTGAACTGAATGATCCAGCAGCCAGTTTGAGTCACACAGTCCATCCATCGTTTATTTCATCTTCCTCGACTCTCATAGCCACATTTATATTCGAAACTTTCCTCACGACATTTTTCTTTAGAATAAAACTGCTCGTACTCCCAAATGAAAACGATATCAGTATCAAAGCAAAAAGAACTGAAACTTCGATATACATTTTGAGTCAGTATTTCTGTCCGGCAATACACTCAAATCGGTCAAGCGCTTAGGTGCCACGTGTATTACCTATAAAATAACGCTTCAAGCTGTATTTTCTCGTCCGCTCGACCTTTTGGATGTACATTTTCAGGAGATTTGGAGCTCTGGTAACAGATTGGTAGTTGGTCGAGTTTGTATAAAGTTAAGACTATATTCTTTGTTGATATATTTCTCAATATAAAAAGCAGTTGGTAGTATGTAAATTACTGTTCTTCGTACAGTAGTAACAGGTGTTTATTTTAGTCGGGTGTGTCTATTTGGTTTTTTCAAAAGGAATTAAACTATAGCAGCTCGGAGTTGCCGTTGTTCCTACTCCTGATCTCTTTCCGGTCGTGTCAAATTGCCATCCCATCGGCCTATGAGAGTAAAAAAGAGGAGAGAAGAACTGAGAGTTCACCTGCGTTTGCGCACACGTTTGTGCACTATACAGCATGTAACAAAAACCCTGTTCGATATTCGTACTAGAAAAAATAGTAAAAAAAAATGTAACTCAGAAAAACCAAAAGTTGTAGACTTTTTATTTTTATTTAATATGCGAAATTACACTTTGTGTAAATTATTTCATCACCACTGCTCTCAAAAACGGTGAAGGAAAACATCGTGAGGAAACCGGCATGTCTAAGAACCAACAAAGACATGTGACATCTACCAATCCGCATTGCGCCCGCGTGGTGGATTACGGTCCACACACTCTCACAGAGAGGAGGCCTGTGCCCCAGCAGTTAAAAAAAAGGCTGATGATGATGTATTGTGATGTATTGTTGTGTGTGATGAGGTTATATTTATAATTATGTCTATTGTTACTGTGTCTGTGTGTACATAAATTATTAAATAAATAAATGATGCGAAATTTAACACTAAGTATGGCAAATTGTCATAAGTTGACACTCCACCGGCCGGTGAAATCTTTTAATTCTTATTTATTTTTTATTTCAAAGGATACCGCCCTGCGCCAGCTGCGCTGTAGGCGCTCTTTAACAAAGGATTAAAAAGACCGTCTCGCACAGGCGGCGTCTTTGACACGAAACTGTAGGTAAACTTTGTCGAGCGCTCAATGTTGCCTTTGATAAGTTTTTCTTTTTTTTTAAATTAATTATTTTCATTGGCGAAAAATAATAGTCTGGAATCCATTAAATGATTACGTGTATGTGTACGATAGGTACCTAATAATACCCTTCTGGATCGGACAGGGTTTTTGTTACATGGTGTAATATCTCAACCGTACTTGCAGCTTATCTCTGTTGAGATTGACCACTGTGATGAAAACTCGGTCGGGAGGATTATTTAGTCTCGGGTATACAAAATACTTCAGTAAACCTGAATAGAACGTACCATTCGGAGATCAGACATGCTAGCAAAACGTTAGTTTTATAACATTTTAGGGTTCCGTACCCGAAAGATCCAAGCGGAGCCTTTGTTGCTGTCACTGACGTGCGTCTGTCTGTCCGTCGTCTGTCACAAAATGTTGTTCTGAAGAATTTTTTAACTTTCTATTGACCTATGAACTTGAAATTTGGTGATTAATTTTATAATTACGTATATTTAAAACTAACAAATATCAATATCAATCATTATTAATCTGATTTTTTCATTGATGATTCCCTCGTTTGGTACGGAACCGTAAATGTGTGAAGTCTGACACGCACTTGGCTGGTTTTTATCCTCTGCTTTACACTTTTTGATGAAAATTTTTCATAAAAAATGTTTACCAAAAGCTTGTCCTGTAGCTTTCTTAAACGACCTAAAATATTAAGATAGTATTTACTAGTTTGTATACGCCTACGGAATACTGGGATTTTTTTCCCTTCACATATATTTCTTCAATACCTGCATACTATACCAGGTTAACTGAAAGAAAACATACTAGTGCCGATGTTACTTAAATCAGAACAATGTTCCCTGCCAGTATAAATAGGTACAAACGTAATAACTTTTCCAGATGTCATTTTTCACAAGAACCTCTGCCCTTGTTATAAAAAAAACCTCTATTTTTCGTGACCTACTTCAAATACATGAAACATTTTCGTGATTTGAAACTAAAACATAAAATTATAATATTCTTTTCTTGGAAAGCGGGTAGTTTTCTTTTATCAGCGATAGTTTGCCTGGCAAACTTATCATATTGAACGCGTTCGTAAAGTGTGAAATTCGCATGGTTGCTTGGAAAGTAAATATTATACTGAAAGAGATGGTAGGCAAAATATTATTAAGTGCCTCGTATATTGATAGTTGTGAGTTTACGGCTACAATTATCCTTAGAAGTAGTGAACAAGGTCAAAGGCATGATTTGAGGTACCCAAAACGTGTGGACCGTACTGGTTCAAAACTCAGAAGTAAGGACTTTGAATATAAAAAAAAAACTTTATAAACTTTGAAGATCGCTTTTATTACTATATTTACAGCAGTACAGTAACACAGTTTGTTTTTGCGATGCAATGCAAATGACTAGTACCGATATCGAAACACGAACGGTCAGGCATGGCGGGTACAGAACATATATATCCTACGGGATGGCGGGCATCTCACTAAAGTTCCCGCCAAGTATTTTTTTATCCCCGCCATTCTACTTGCTTATGATTGGTCGTTGACAACTGACAGTCTCGACCAATCACATGAAGTCAATACAACTACTTTTGATCATACAAGTTTACAGAAATGATTGTAATTAGTCAACAAACATAAATAATTATAGGCTTAATTTTAGTATTTATAACAAACGTAACTTAAGTACTTATTCCAGTCAGTTTTAACTTTACCGAAAGAAACAAAGTATGTTAAAGATACATACCTACTAGGCGAATTAAAACTCACCCTAAATAAGATCCATTTATAAAGTGAATCATTAAAAAAATATAGTTGTTTGAGAAAATCAAATATTATAATATGTCAAGTTAAAGAAATTACAAAAATTTGGAGTTGATGCAGGATAGGTGGTACAAGACATGCAAGCATATTATGCCTACTTATCTTTTTCGATATTTCACACATGAAAAAATATATTTCAAAGTAAGAATAAAATATTTCGTTTCTCTTACAGGTACCTTAAAATTCAGCCACATTTTTGACTACCGAAAAGTTTATGCAGAAATTCGACCAACAACATTCATCACAAGCACGATTCCCTAAGGAAGTCAAACATCAGGTACTCTTTTAAAAAACATAAAATATTTTGTGGATTAGTGCGACTCGATTGGTGGAGAGACTGAGAGACTTTGAGCGCTTTGGGAAATCATATTTATGTCAATTATGTTACTTTTGACGAATTTATAAATTTAGAAAATAATGACAATATCTGAATAGTTCATTCAGAGCCTCAAAAGAAAATGATATTCTATCTGCGAAATCGATTTTCAAAAGTGCCAAATGTTTAGGATTGGCATTTGTTTCATCTGGGTAAGCTCGTTCCATCGCCGACTTTGTCTCTGTCACCTCTGACCTAGACTAGAGTCAAGAGCAAACCCATCTCTACTAAAAATAAAAAAGTCCACGTGACATTTTGGTAGCGCATGTCATTCTCATACATTTTAGACTCTTTGACTATCATTATCGGTGATAGAATATTATTCTGACTATTCGGGTACTCGTGTGATCAGAGGGATCATACTTTCTTACCTTTTAAAAGGTTTTAAGGCGAAGCATTTAATTAGGATATTAAGAAAAAAGTTAAAAGCGGCGAACTGTCTACACTTTCACATATCATTCATAATTATTTTTGATAGCTTAGCATTTATGTTACAGCAATAAACGGTAGAGTAAAGCGATAAATTGAATTCCAACATACGATTCCCAAATCTGCCAATACTACTCAACTTTCCGATCCATATCTGACAGTCAAACTGTACATACACGCTCGAATCTATCCGTCGGATTCCGCGCATATTCGGTACCGAAAGAATGCGAACTGCTTTTCAAAGCAATTGCGTTCGTGCATGAACGGTCATCTCCGTCAGCGTTCGTGCACGCTCGGTTATTTCCGTCAGCGTTCGTGTGTGGCGTAATAAAGTTATTGCAGTACGCATTGCAATGTGAACGTCCGTTCTGCTGTCAAGTTTAATGTATTCATTTGTTTTCTATGAAATAAATAATAGTAGTTTATGATACTGTCTCATAACTTCAGTCTTCTGACTTCAACACCGGAGTGTGACTTCTTTGCTGGATTGATGTGTGTCAGGAAATGCTTTAGATTTTGTAAGAAGATGGATGATAGGTAATTTATAAATTATCGTATTATTTCTAACCGACTTTGAAAGAAGGAGAAGTTTCTATGTTCGACTGTATGTTTGTTTTTGAAGTAAAACTTCTTTACGCATGCTTGACTTGGGGAGTAAGCTGGTGAATGCGTGACAAGAGCGTTACAAAAAGTGTGATCAGGCGAGGCGAACGGCAGATGAGAGGGCGCATGCTTGACTTGGGGAGTAAGCTGGTGAATGTATGATGAGAGCGTTACGAAAAGTATGATCGGGCGAGGCGAAAGGAAGAAATGGAACTAAAGAAGTTTTACTTCAGTCGTGTGGTCAAGACTTCAACACACTCGTTTTTTTTATGTATGTCCACCGATGTCTCTTTCAGTTGTGGACCGATTTTCACAATTCTTTTTTTATCCGAAAGGGGTAATGCCATTTAAATTTTATCGAAATATATTCAGGGCTATTTGAAAATAAAACAACAAAAACAAAAAATATGTATACATAGATGAAGTTTTACGAGTAGTTTCCTCGAGTATGTTTAAATTCCATGTTGCGTAATTTAAAATGTAATTTTTTTAAACAAGCTGTAGGTACATAAATAGAAAAGAGTTATTTTATAGTATTGCGTCAACATTGAATACAAAGCTCAAACTGCGGCAAAAAAACTGGGTATCCTAAACAGAATGAAGCGATACTTCACGCCTGGGTAGCTTTTAACCCTTTACAAAACACAAGTCCGACCCTGCATTGAGTATTGCAGTCTCCTCTGGGATGGTTCAGCTAAATACCAACTTGCTGAGCTTCACTCAGTGGAACGCAGAGCTAAGAGGCTCATTGGCGACGTAAAACTGGTGGATGCCAACCTCACAACTTGGCTCATCGCCGCAAAGTTGCCTGCTTGCCGGTTTTCTACAGAATTTACTTCGGAGAGTGTGCCCAAGAACTCCCATCGGACATCTAGACGCACTGCAAGTTACCATCTCTACCTTGTTGCTATTCCACGAATTCGCACTAAGCGTTTCCAAACGTCTTTCATAATGCGCACAGCAAAGGAGTGGAACTCTCTACCTGCGTCTGTGTTTCCGAATGCATATAACCCTAATATCTTAAAAGTTAAAGTGAACAGGCTTCTTCTGGGTGAGCTCGCTCCATTGTCGACTTTGTCTCTGTCACCTCTGACCTAGACTAGAGTCAAGAGGAAACACAATATCTAAAATAAAAAAATATTGTATTCGGGAGTGTGTTGTAAAAAAAAACATTAGAGTTGTCAGTGGATAAAGTCCCTCAAAAAGGAACGTATTACTTTTGATTTCATAATTTAAACTTTATGATACTATCGGTACATCGTATGCCATGTGTGTTGTAGATTCGTGATTATGTCTACTTTGGATGGATTCAATGTTTTAGGACGTATCCATTCATTTTCATGAGCGATACTATCGGTACATCGTATGCCATGTGTGTTGTAGATTCATGATTATGTCTACTTTGGATGGATTCAATGTTTTAGGACGTATCCATTCATTTTCATGAGCGTGTGTTTACACGCTACGGCCCTAGTATTTTGTGAGCCTGAAAAATTCTGTTGAAAATAACCGTTACTGTTTATGGACAACTGCCTCATTGATCTAGTGGTCGCAAGCGCTACGCTGTGCACGTTCAGCAGTAGCGCTTCCGACCAAGCGCTACAGCTGAACGTGAGATCTTGGGTTTGATTCCCGGGTCGTACAAAGTGTTATTGGGTTTTTACGAATGAAATTTTCAATAAAAAAAATCAATCAATCTACCCGTGCCTTTTCCCAAATATCTTGGGGTCGGCTTCTAGTCTAACCGGATGCAGCTGAATACTAGTACTTTACATGGAGCGACTGCCTATCTGACCACCACAACCCAGTTATTGGGTAATACGATACCCCTTGGTAAGACTGGTTGTGGTATTCATTTAGTATATATATTCGGATAATTATACTTATTTATGTAAGTTTATATTGTACACTGGATCCTACCCTCGAATGTGATCTCTCTCTATCACTCAAAGGTTTGCTGGGAGAAACTCAACATTGAGTTAAGCTCGCCTTTGTACATTAACTATTTAATCACTGTGTACTGTGTTAGATGTTTGGTGTACAATAAAGAATTAAATAAATAACTGGTTCAGACTTTCGGGCTTCTGACAACCCGTAACGACTGCCAAGATCCACGATTGACAGCCGGGACCAACGGCTTAATGTGCTTTCCGAAGCACGGAGGAGTCTCAGTATGTAAAGATGGTCACCCATACATGGACCCACCCCGGCAGGCGTAGCTTAACCTGATGGATCAACCAGTGCGGTTGTTATTACTTTAGCGACGAGCTTCTTATGAATGAAATTTCCCAATAGCACTCAGAAATTGTGTGGTGAATTTGTGCTTGGTGGATGGCAATAGGCCCCTTATTATTAGGTACATGGCACTTAAATATAACTGAAATAATGTAGGCGTGAAAAGAACACCTGGAAGGACTTGGGGGAGGCCTTTGCCCAGCATTGGGACAGTGCCATGTGGGTCCTCCACCTTAAATTTCGGGTAATACGGGTATGATGTCATGTATGCAAGAAAATTAAAGCAATTCTTCCTAAATCACGACACGAAAAATTATAATTTGTCCGTACGTGTAAGTTCATGAGTAGGTCTCCGCGCTATCGTGAAAAGTAAATATCCACTGTCCATTTCAGAAAACTATTAATAACGATGATACATTAAAAACACAACAACAAAGAAATCAAGCAACATTAAGTCCAAGCATTAACGAGACACATTTATTAACGAACAACGTCTCAAACTTAATGAACGTTTGGAGTAGGCAATTTAAGGTTAAAAGGTGATTTTGAGATTCCAAATTGCTTGTAGAAAACACATCTCGAAAACATTTGGCTTAATTACTGGCATTAGCAGAAAATGTTATCATTAGTGGCTATCTCTTGGAAATTAAGATTTGAAGGTACGCACCTTAATATATTATCTATACAGGGTGTAATGGAAAGGTGTGGTCATATTTTAAGAACCGGTTCTGCCCATGGAAATGAACCACTTTCTCTAGGAAAAAATAGAAAATTCCCAAAAAAATTTGACATACCTAACTAGTAATTTAAAAAACCGGCCGGCACATTTAGGGTTCCGTACCAAATGAGGAAATTATCAAAGAAAAAATCTGATTTATCAATATATTGGTATTTGTTAGTAAAATATACGTAATACGAGTAATAAACGTTATCACCAAATTTCAATACTTCAACGGGAAGTTAAAAAAATCTTCGGAACAACATTTTGTGACAGACGACGGACAGACGGACAGACGGGCAGACGGACACGTGAGTGACAGTAATAGGGCTCTGTTTGGACACTACGGGTACGGAACCCTAAAAATGAACAGTCACTTTGAAATTATCCTACTTAGCCTTTTTCCAACCATTTTAAAGTCGACTTCTAGTCTAAACCGCCAGATGCAGTTAAGTATCAATATTTTTAGTATTCCTCAGCCCAGTAACACGATATCCCTTGATAAAAGTAGTGTCGGGTGTATATCTACCCGACAAAGACCTATAGGTTAATGACAACTAGAACCAACAGTTTAATGTGCTTTCCAAAACACGAAAGATTCTCGGTATTGTAGGAACGCAAGGCACTCTTGCGGCCAGCAGGGATCCCAGAACGCCCCTCGCTGCTCCGGTTGTGTCGCGTAGTTAGGGAACTCGATTGACTTGGCGTGAGAGGACTATTCGAAGGGATCTGACTACGGGCGAATAAGGGAAACTGCTGAGGGCGATTTCAATTATCTATATTAATAAGGCAAAACGATAACATTGGTGCCCCCTTGCCAGGGCTAAACTTCTATCTAACTGACACATACGTCAAGCCTACGCTTCTTTATTCAAACGGCTCTCCAATAATTCTAGAACATTCTATTTAACCGGTTAAGGCCGGTGCACACCCGCTAATATAAGGCTGTGTCTACAATCGTCACAGTATTTCATAATGGTCACCCATCCACGGACCGACGTCGGCAAGCTTTGCTTATCCTTGAATATCAAGACATGTCGATGTTATTATTTAGCCACAAGCTATGATAATTTTGCTCTTTTATTTACGAGAGACATGTGGGATATCAACCCTGGAATTATTTTGCCGATAGTTATTTATTTGCCCGCATTGGGCCCGCGTGGTGAATTACGGCCCACACCCTCTCACAGAGAGGAGGCCAGTACCCCAGCAGTGGGGAGATTTAAAGGCTGATGATGATGATGATGAGTCATTCATTTCAGCCAACGGTGTTGTAACACCCGGGCCTGCGGACGGCGAGTAGTGGGTAACTCGCCGCCCGATCAGCACCAGGCCCGAGAATCGACGGCGCGTAGTGTTCCACGCGCGCCTCAAAGAGTTGTCAGCAAAGGACGGGGCCTGCCACGGCCAATGCCTGCCTGGGGGTTGAGGATAAATTCGAAAGAGTTACCTCGCCCCTGGGCGCGTAGGGCAGGGAGGAACAGGGGTGGGTTTTAGTCAGCAAGAGTCTGACACGCCCTTCCGCTCCACCCTAGAGCGGAAGAAGTCATAAGATGATTTCCTACCCCCCAAAAAAAAAAAAAAACGGTGTAGTAACCAAGAGCTGCAATCTACATCGGATTTTTAATGCAGTGTATAATTAGGAGTTTCTTATCTCTAAACCCGAGACCTTGGATCCTGTCTAGCTACTAGATATTTTATACAAAAATTAAAAAAAAAAACATGATTTTTATTCATATGAAACTAAAACGAATCATTTTCATATTAAAATATTCATTGGTATGTAATTTTCAGTGTTTTGACCTGATTCTCATAATTTGAATAATGGATAAACGACCCGGTTGATATGTTTTTAGAAGGAATATGGTTTAGGTTATTTCTTTACAAGTTAGAAAAAGTGAGAAGCAAGTCTGTTGGTACCGCAGAAAGAAAATAAGTGAATAAATACATACTAAGAAATAAACCACGTATGAAAACCAGTAACTGTTTGCATGCCTTTATTTAAGTCGGATCTGCTGTGATGAGCATAATAATAATAATAATAAATTAGATTGATTCAGAAAGCAGTACTTCTGGACACGGCTCGCATTGTCAGGCGGTTCCTCTCTCTGGAGCCCTGACCGCCGGTAGCTTGGACCCTATTCCCGATACCGGTGGGATACTATTTTTTATATTTTTAAATGTTTTTTTTTATCCTTTATATTTAAATATTTAAAAATGTAATTAATATGTCTATAAAAATGAATAAACGGAATAATAATAATATTCCACAACTATCACACAACGCCATCTAGTCCCAAGCTAAGCAGAGCTTGTGTTATGGGTACTAGACAACTGATAAACATACTTATATATTTCTAAATACATACATATTATAGATAAATTACACCCAGACACAGAACAAATGATCGTGCTCATCACACAAACATCTGTCCTGGGTGGGAATCGAACCCACGACCTCCGGCATAGCAGTCAGGGTCACTAACCACTAGACCAACAGGCCAGTCAAACCATCATCAGCATGCACTTAAATTAAATTAAGATTTTAATGTAGTGTTTCATTTTTGAAATGTATGCATTTATGGGCGTTGGGTGGAGTCTAGGAGCATGTGTTTAATATGAATCGTGAAGCGATGGTGATCATTCGGGCATGGCAGGTACACATACTGGCCTAGGAAATGCCCAGAGTTTCCGAAGTTCAGAATGTTATTAGGTTCAGTTAATAGCATATACAGGGTGTAACGGAAAGGTGTGGTCATATTTTAAGAACTGCATCTGCCCATCGATATGAACAACTTTCCTCAAGAAAATCCGAGGAAACACTAAGAATTTTTTTTTACCTCCTATACAAAATATTGAACGGCTGATGACAACTTTGTATGGAAAGTCCAATTTTTTTTTTTGGAAATTTTCAAATTTTTCCTCGAGAAATTTGTTCATTTCCATGGGCAGAACCGGCTTGCTTTATTGTTACACAGGGTGTAACAATAAAGCAAGTAAAGACTTTGACCACACATCATATTATTATTTGAGAAAGCTATTAACAATCTTAGAATGGTCTAAATAGGATGGGATAGCTTAAAAGCAAATTCTCTTTGGTTAATAGGATGGGTGGTTTTGTTATTTAACTAAACGAGCGAGCTACCCACTGCTCGCCATCCGCAGGCCCGGGTCTACGGTGGCCGGAGATCGTCTCGGGAGTCCTACGCCCAGGCCGTCTCCTGAGGCGGCTGCAGCTGGGGGCGTGAGGGCTACTCCGTTGAGCCTCCCTCACCCGTTCCGCTACCTCCTTTGCGAGCATGATTGCTTCGCAGAAGGAGGAGACTGTTTCCCATTCCCATCTCGCTCCGTACCATGGCCTGAACCAGGGCCGGGCGCTTGAGGTCACTGCCGCCTATCGCATCCACGAGGACATGGCGGTGCTCCGCCCAAACGGGGCAGACCTCCACCGTATGCTCCACCGTGTCCTCAACAAAACCACTCTCAACTAACCTTTCAATGTCTAGTTTAAACTTAATAGCGAATTTGTTAATTGAACTCCTTTGTTCTAGAGTTATCAGACCACAGTTAGATTTATTGGAAATGTTCAATAGTGAAACACCTGACTGTGATAAATTATAGTTAACCGATAATTAATTTAGTTTAAGTTGACCTTTGTTAAAGGTAACATAAATGAACTAAATGTTATCGAACGTTGAGATATCAATGAATTTAGTTTATCTGAATCACTTTGTAAGCCAATAAAATTAAAAGTAAAATCTATCTATATATATATAAATGAATCCCTGTTTCCTTGGTCACGACATCACGCGTGAACGGTTAAACCGATTTTGCCAATTATTTGTTTGTTGTGTTTGTTAATGTCAAAAGAAGGCTTATATGAAAGAAAAAATTAAGAAAGTTGCGCAGAAAATTAGAAAATATCAGAAAACTGAACTACTAAACTTCGCGTATTTGACAGTTCATAGCTAAGACGGGACAACGTCTGTCGGGTCAGCTAGTTATTTTTATAAAACAAGCTTTTACCATGTCATCATGTGTAATGGAAAGTAATCATGATAACAAGACATACTAGCCCAAATTCCACCGTCCTTTCAACCGTTTGCCATCAGGGAGTTGAAGTTCTTACATTACGTCGCCATCATCAGATCAGCTCGATGGTATCATAATATTTTACTGTCACCGAACTTACATAAGTATGCTAAATTTCAGCTCTATCGGAAACAAACAAGTGGTCGAAAAATGGTTTGCAAATTGTGAAGCGGATTACTTACATACCAACATTTTTTTTTTTAAATCGTTACCCACACTGGGAATTACTGCTGTATCGTAGGTGCGTTCACAAACATTTAAACTCACATACACAAGACACCCAGACTCGGAACAACTATCTGTAGACCATACAAATATTTGTTCCGTGCGGGGATCGAACCCGCGACACGCAGCTCAGCAGCCGAACGCTTAACCACTGCGCCAGCCGTGCCGTCACTCATTGCAAGTTAATTATAATATTTTTATAATTTTCTGTAGTTTAAAAAAAATCTAAAAACACGCTTGCTATTTTTCGTATTTTGCTCAGCAATCCCTTTCAATTGATATCAAGGAAATGCATAAAAATAACTAGTCCGCCATCTTTGGGAGTCCGCCACATTTGATATAAAATGACGTCATTTAGGTATCCTTGCATTGTCATCGGTCCTTGGTTGTGAGCGAAGTTTCATTTAATCCCACGTTTTAAAGTGGGTGAAAATCACGTTCAAAGATTCCGTTACATAGATACATAGCAAGCTAATAAGAGCGTGTTAAGGCGGACCTTCCAAAAACGGTCAAAAACGTGGTCTTTTAAAGCAATTTATCTTGTTTCATCATAATTTAACATAGTTTAATGCATCCTCTTTCTTTTCTATGCAGTCCGAGAGTGACCGCGCTTTAGGTGATGTCTCGGCCTTAAAGACGGGGTGCCACTTACCCGTACACCTATATTTTTGAGAACATAATGAACACCTCCGACACTGCTACTAACGACACCCACTGTGCCCAAATAAGGTGTCTATATAAAATTTTACCATCGAACCAAAGACAAAATTTTATAAAACCGAAATAAATTCTTCCAAAAACTAAGAACTTTTGTAAATTAATTCTTCAAAAATATATAAATGAGAATTCTATTTCATGCTTTTTATAACCCCCGACGCAAAAAGAGCGGTTTCATTAGTTTGACCGCTACATGTGGTGTGTCTGTCTGACTGTCTGTAGCACCGCAGCTCTTATAAATGATACTTTATTTTTTTTTATTATTTGAAAGTAGGTTTTTTAGCCATGGTTCTTAGACATGTTTTATCAAAATCGGTTCAGCCGTTTCAAGGTCATCAGCTCTTTTTTTGTTTTTTAAATGTTCTCTCTTCTTTCTTGCATTGGGTTTTTTTTTAATTTAATTGGTATCTTGTTAAGGGGAAGCTGTACATATTTTTATTATGGTATTAATTCTGTTACTTAGTAACTGGGTTGTGGATGTCAGAAAGGCAGTCACTTCATGACCCCAACATAGCTGGGAAAAGGGAGATGATTTCATTGATCCTGTCTCTGCAAATTGCCAAATATCCAATAGCAAAAACAAAAAGATAAAGGCTACATACATTTTCTATAAATTATATACAGTCATGTCATACATCATTCTTTACCTGATAACATTTGGGTAAAAAAGAGCAGACCAAATAAAATAAATTAAGTAACCAAGTGAGACTCGGGCACGCGCGTAAAGCGTTCTGCAAGTGTATTCACTAAAAAAAAAACTCGGTTGACATTAATTTGATAGGCACTATGCAGTACGTTGCTGCTTTGCTCGGTGGACATCAATTATAATAGGGACTACGTAGTACATTTTTGTTTTCTTATACGGCAAAGCAGCAATGTACTGCATAGTGGCTATCAAATTGATGTCAACTGAGTTAGCGAATACACCCGCTGAACGAACCATATCTTTTTAACATGTTTGAAAAAATAAACATAGACTTCCTATGGGTTTTTCCTGTAATCTTAATTTGTTTTATGCATTTTTTTTAATATTGGTTAATTTTCTTCTATTTTTAACCGACTTCAAAAAGAGGAGGTTCTCAATTCGTCTGTTTGTTTTTTTTTTTTTTTGTATGTTTGTTACGCGATATCTCCGCCATTTATGAATATATTTTGATGGTTTTTTTTTTGTTTGGGAGGTCGTACTTCAGAGGTGGTCCCACATAAATTTTATCGAAATCGATGTAGTACTTTTGGAAAAAATCAACATAAAAAAAAATATGTATACACAGATGACGTTTTGGTTGTCTCCACATGTTCAAATTCCATGTAATAACATGGAATTTGAACATTTCCCCGAATCAAACCCCGAATGCCCGAATGGATAACCCTAATAAGGGTTATCCATTCGGGCATAACTTTAATATTTAGTTTTACTTCTGGGGTATAGCAACTAAAAAGTGAAAAATAAAAACTTTTTTTTACAAAATATACAACCGACTTCTAAAAATTGCAAAATAACTTTAATTTCGGAAGTCGGCGTCGAATAACGAAGAAACAAAAAAATACAAACATCGACTGCCGAAATTAAAGTTATTTTGCAATTTTTAGAAGTCGTTTGTATTTTTTGTTAAAAGTTTTTTTCTTAAACGCTACTATACTAAAACTGTTAATTTTAAAACAATGAATAAAATACCCTGTTACACCCATATTCTAAATTCATTTATTTACGTTTCACGCCCGCGTTTGGGGCAAAAATATACATGTGTATACCAAATATCAACTCAATCTACTGGATATTTGGAGAAAATTGGCTGTGACAGTCTGACTGACAAACGAGTAATCCTATAAGGGTTCTGCTTATCATTCGGACGTTCGGAACCCTAAAAATAAACAACGAAATTTCTCCGTTAGGTTTTAGTGTGAAACACGTATAAAATATAATATTCATAAAGCTACAGATCCTGGAGAACAGGAAATCAGTGAGGCAACAAGATCTTATTGGCTTACAAACTCATTTTAGAAAGCTGATTTTCAGGAGACTCGACAGCGAAACGATTACTTCTCAAGCCTTCGCGAAGATCATAAAGAAAGGAGGATAAGTTAAGATTATGCCACCATTTTAAGACCAAAATGAGCATACCGCGACATCGTCAGTATCATCAACATTTCAGCCGAAACCTCCTCCAAGTGTCGCCACATCAACCGGTGCTATGTTTCGATAAAAAATAAGTTTAAAATTTATCTGCGTCGTAGAAACCTTCTTGGAGAAATGTCGTTGGAAGGCCTCCCACAAGATAGACGTGGCGATGCGAGACGCACAGGCCGGTCGTTGTGGTGATACTTGGGGGAGGCCTATGTCCAGCAGTGGACGTCTTTCGGCTGAAATGATGATGATGATGATCGTAAAAACGCCGCCTAGCCTTAGTTACTCTTTGGCTCAAAATCTATCCCTATGCGAAAATATTGTTAAAACGTCCAGCCGTTGCTGAGGTACCTAAAGAAGGACAAACTCTCACTTTTATAATAAAAACTGGCCAAGTGCGTGTCGGATTTCGCACATTACGGGGTTCCGTACCAAATACTGGTATTTGTTAGTAAAGTATACGTAATAATAAACATTATTACCAAATTCCAAGTTCTTAGGTCAATGGGAAGTATTTTTTTTTTGTGGGGTGGGAAATATATATATCAAGTTAAAAAATTCTTCGTAACAAAATTTTGTGACAGACGACGGATGGACAGGACACGTGAGTGACAGCAATAGGGCTCCGTTTGGACCCTTCGGATACGGAACCCTAAATAACGTGAGTTTGTCCTTTTAAGCGTCAGGTAATAAGAATAGGTATTTCAAAACTAGGTGGGGATGGTGTCTCCTATCTTCGCATTTATAATATTGTTGAGTGCTCAATATTGACAGAAGTGTCTGCTCCTAGTATATAGTCCCGAGGGAAACATAAATTCATGTGAACAAATGTAGTGCACAGAGAAGTGATAATATTTCTGACAGGGTAATCTAGGACAGTGTATAGTGGAAAAAAAGATCAAGAAGGCGGACTTGGTAGAAATACAAGAAAATACATAGATGGTGGACATCCTATTCGTACGCACAAAACGTTTTGAGTATAGATTCATTGTGCGTACAGTTAAGGGTCTACTACCGGCCAAGTGGCACCCTCATTGAATAAAAAATCGTAGCATAGCATAGAAAATAAATATTAAAGAATCCTACGTCGCGTTTGTTACAAAGAGGATAAAGTATTTTTATTTTGTTAGAGCAGGACTCAAAAACGGCCGTTTTTGACACTTTTGCTTACTACTTTGGATACGAAACATTTTGAGTCCTGTTCTAACAACGTAAAAATACTTTATCCTCTTTGTAACAAACGCAATGTAGGATTCTTTAATATTTATTTTCTATGCCATGCTAAGATTTTTTATTCAATTAGGGCGCCACTTGGCCGGTAGTAGAGCCTTAAGTAGTGCCGCTTCAGAATCAGTAGCTGAGTTTATGTTCGCTGGTAGCTATAATCTGGGGGACTTCAAGTCGAAAGTAAATAGGTTACTTCTAGGCAAGCTGTTTCATCGTCGACCACATAATCGCTTACCATCAGGTAAGAAAGTGGTCAATACAAAAAGTTAGAAAGATTTTACAACAAATACAATTTTTCAGATGACGCATCTACCATATTTCCACAATCAATGTACCCAAAATTACTTATTTTTACACATAATTACACCTAAGGAACAAAGGGTGGAGTATACCTGACAGTCATAATGGCCTGGGATCGCATGATATAAGGCTTTGGCTGATCAAACGTAATAAGTGAAGGGGTGAGGAAATTGATGTTACATGAAGCATGAGGAGAAGAGATGGAGCTTTCATGGAAGGTAAATTGGTATGTGACCAAGTATCACATGTAGGATAGAGGTGAATTTCAAAAATGTTTATTTTAATGTCCAGGTAATTAATAACAAACGATTAAGAAAGAAAAATTATTATTTTGCACAGACCATAAACGCACATTAAAAAAACTAAATTTACAAAAGCCTACTATTCAGTTACTAATAATAATAATAAAATAAAACTAAAGTAATTGCATATTGATCTCATTTATGGTTACACCGGAGACAACCATAGACAAAACATGTCTGGGGTGTGGTGCTCTAATACACGCCATAGACAAAACTTAGTTCTATGACGCATCGATGACATAAGGAGATGATCATGATATTATCAAACAACAAACAAAGCGGATATTTTAGATACATATTTATTTTTATTTATGAATTTATGTACATAAAACATAAATATCTATCTATATACTATCTAACTATAATTACTATATAAACCAACCTATCTAACTATAATTACTACAAAAAAAAAACCTAAAATATGGCGTCGAAAAATTCCTCCACATTGGTGTCGGCTGGTAATGTGCCTAAAAGACAGGCGGCATTGCCACGGTGTATGGCAATGCAAGGTACTTGTTACCAACATATCTCTACATAGTTTAAAACAACGTCGCTTTCCACGTCTGTCTGTTTCCTCGTTTACTTCTTCTAAATCACGCAATGGATTTTGATACAATTTTCACTAAAAGAGCGATAAACGAGGCAGGCTTGTGTATATAATTTGCACTCGTGCAAAACCGAGGAAGGTCGCTTGTTTCACATTAAAAAAATGTATCTCATGCATTATTACATCTATATTTAAAATAATAAATAAGTAAAATTGTTTATTTATTTATTATTTTAAATAAACTAAAGTAAAATTACAATTTTTAAGAACTTAATTTCGAAATACTTAATCTAAAGTGGTGGCTGTGGTAGTCGCCAAGATGTTTTGATCCTATCCCCTGAACTAGGTGGTAACCTGTATCTCAGGGGGTAGTGTTGAGCCATGAGTTATACAATATTTACCGAGTGCCACTACTATTCAAATGATTCGGTATTGAAAGTGTGTGTATATCTGAGGATGTGGTGTGTGAAAAAATAGGTATGATTGTGATGAGAGGTGTATGATGAAAGTGTGGTGTATAAGTGTGAAGTAGGTAAGTGTATTATGAAGGGTGTGGTATGCAAGTGTAAAGATGAGAGGGGAGGAATGTCTTTCACTACGGGTCCAGCAGAGGTTATAAGTACACCTACAAATTAGCGTATTGATAGTAAGTAATCGTATAATTTACAAAAATATTTTTAAAAACAAGCTTTTATTAGGTACAAAACTATTGTAAGTACTTAACCTGTAACCTGTAACGGGTAGTGCCTCAAGCTTTTAAGAATATAGGTTAATACCTACAAGTCAAATACTTACTAGAATTAATTTTTAACTTTTTAGTTCCTGTCCCAGATAAAAGCTTGTTTTTAAATATATTTATTTTTAACTTTTTAGTAATAGGTAAGTATTTTAGAGTACAGTGATGTTTTAAAATTCGACGGATATTATGAAGTGATTTAAAGTGCTCCTCAAAACGAATCAATCGAGCCGAAACTCGGTGGCGTTATGTTTTTTTATCACAAGCATGCCGTGGCCACCTTCCAGCTTCGTCATCAGACCTGGATATCGTCTAGGTGTAAAGTGCTCCTCATTAGAAGTTTAGAAGTTACTATAGCCATTTGCCGTCTCTATCATCAGACCAGCTCCATGGTACCATATCATTGTATTGTCACCAAAGATACATAATTACACCAAATTTGAGTCCAATTGGACATCAGAAAGTGGGTCTAAAATTAGCTTACAAGATTTGATTACA
Organism: Polia nebulosa; assembly: GCA_951329385.1. Lineage (NCBI taxonomy): Eukaryota > Metazoa > Arthropoda > Insecta > Lepidoptera > Noctuidae > Polia > Polia nebulosa. The sequence continues at coordinate 14,415,021 of OX589610.1, read as the reverse complement.
GACAACGGGGCAGGTGGAACTAAATAAAAGTTTGTAAAAATAAAAAATGCAAAATAACTTTAATTTCGGCAGTCGGTGTTTCTAGTTTTTTTCTCCGTTACTTGACACCGACTTCCGAAATTAAAGTTCCGTCTCCTTTTTTTGAAGTAAGTATTTCGATACAAGAATCAGACTATTCTAAATAATAGATCACAAAAACTTTTTAACAAATAAAACAACCGACTTCCAAAAAAGAAAATACACTAAAAATTAAAAAATAACTTTAATTTTGGAAGTCGGAGTTTGTATTTTATTTCTTCGTAATTTGACACCGACTTCCGAAATTAAAGTAGGTACTAGGTATACGTATTTTTCGTTTTTGTTCAGTTTCTCAAAAAGCGCTGAAGCAATTTCGATATTTCAGGAGTATATTCTTTCGGATAAAAAAATAATTTTAAAATTCGGTCCACAACTGACGGAGAAATCGGCGGTCATACAAAAAAAAAAGAATAAAAAAACATACACTCGAACATAGAACCTCCTCCTTTTTCGAAATTCGGTTAAAAATGGTTACTATCTTTTTTTACCGACATAATGCACAAGAATATACATGTATTATTTCTGTTTTACGTTAGCCATGTCCAGGTCGATGTTAAGAAGGCATTTCAATTTCCGCACTAGTAGGTACTAAGCTGTTCTGTTACGAACGTAATACATATAAAAGCTATCATTTTGTATCTCTCTGGTAACGACAGCAAAACAGGAATAAGCAGCTTACGACTCTAAAGAAAACGTACAGTTCTTGATGTAATTGCTTTTGTCTTTTATGCCAATACAAGAAAATGGATGCAATAATTCATAACATGCGTTAGGCTAGACTGGCAAAAACAAACTATTTTATGTAAAGTACGGATTTTAAAAATATTGTAGGTACTGTGTCTATTTAACTCCAAAATTACTGACAATTATCGACTCACATACTTAATTATGCGTAATACGTTTTGTATATTTTTTTCGGCTAGTAACAACACGCACACACTCACAAACTTTCGGTTTTTATCATACTAATATTATAAATGCGAATGGAAGTTTGTTTGTTACGCTTTTACGCAAAAACTACTTAACCGACCACTGTGAAACTTTGTACACAATATATTCTTGGAGGTATTAGAAGTAACATAGGATACTTGTAACATAGGATTTATGTACCTTTCGTAAAAAAAATCATATTTTTTTTACGAAAGGTACATAAATGCGGGTGAAACCGCGGGCACAGCTAGTTAACTATAAAGGCAAAAGTTTGTGAGTGTGTATTTGTATGTTTGTTACTTCTTCACGCTCAAACGGCTGGATCGATTTGGATGAAACTTGGTATGTTGATAGCTTATACCCTGGATTAACACATAGTAGCCTACGGTTTTTATCTTGGTCTACGCGGCTGAAACCGCGGGGGCTACTAGCTGCAGTAGCAAATAAAGTCCGGACGTCTTTTGAAACTTTCTCCAAAACCAAATAAAAGGCAGGTATTATACAAGTAAAAAAAAATACTTGAGTAACTACAAATTCGCAAAACATTTACAACAAAAACAACCCGAGCCACAAGATACAAGTAACGCTTAGTTTGTGGCTCACTAAAAAGTGTCACATTGTATTGTTATTTTTTGATGAATAAACTTTATTATTATTTCACATAATCTTATCGATACATAAGTAAATTATGGAATCAATAAACTTAAAGGGGTATCACCCTCGGTTTAAACTTTGGGGCAAAGGCTCACCATGCTTTCAAACATCTTTTTATTTTGCGATTTCTGCCCACGTCTACACCGCAAACATAGGACGACTTAGACAACATAAAATTCTAGAACATTAAGAATTCACTTTGCGGCACCAGCGTAACTTTCTAGCTGTCTCTTCAATCTTCAACCTCTTGGTACCTGGCAGCTATTTCACTACACTTTTTAAGCAATCACTTACAGGGCTTACAGACCAGAGATGCACAGTAACAGTCTTATTTATAAAATTCGCTAATTATAGGTATGCTTAGTTTAAACACTGATTAGGCATGTTTTACTAAGGGCAACATTTACTTCCCTAGCGTGGGCTTACAAGGTAAAAGAGGCAGAGGGAAATCACTCCATGCAATCATATATCACACACACAAACCACTATACAAACATTAAACACCCACCAACAAATTCACAAACTTACCTTTCATTAATTTTATTATAAGTTAATTAATTCTATTTGATTTGCTATGCTATATTCTAATTTAATCATTGATGAGCTATGAGCGCTCCATATAATTACAGTAATTTATGTGTATATTATGGATCTTTACATGTATTCGAGATAAGGAGTTTTTACTTAGTATGGGCTCCTGTCTCCTATCTTCAAACTGTTTCCTTCATAAACTGTATAGCATTTGTTACTTGTTGAACAAAATAAATAAATGTTATTATTATTACTGACACGATGGGAAGACGAGATCAAAAGAGCAACCCCCCAAACTAGGGACATTAAAACAAACCAGAGACGGAGGAGGCCTTCACTCAATCTGGGGCTCTCCCATAAAACTAACAAAGCTTACAGTTAGTTTAAGTTTACCAACCAAATTACTTATCTACTAGAAATAATATAATCCTGTAATAATGCAAGAAATAAAAGAGTTTTTTTTTATTTTACTTTATAAGCAATCTGCCTACACTTTTCCAAACTGTGTATGTTAGGATCAGTTAGGAGCAGACTAGAGTCAATAGCAAACCCGTCTAAAATAAAATAAAAGTTTCCAGTTTAACCAGATGCAGCTGAAACATGGAGCGACTGCATATATGACCTACACAACCCAGTAACTGGGTAACACGAGACCCTTTGGCACGAGTGGTGCCAGATTAAGATCGTCTAATGACAGCTGTGACCGACGGCTAACGTTCTATCCTGAGCACGGAGGAGCTCGCTGTGTAACCGATGGTTACTTATTCACGGACCGATCTCGCCAACCTTTGTTGCTTTGTTGCTTAACCTTGAAGACCGGCCCGTGCGACTGTTATATTACAGAGTCACGAGCTCACTTTACCTTAATTGCATAAAATCAGCTCACCTTCGATGCAGCACAATTTCGAACATAAATAATGAAGGGAACGAAGTTAGCCCCAGTGACATGAGCACGGTGAGAGGAGTAATCCTATTATAGGGGGTTCATAAAGTCCGACAAAATGGCGGAGATTTTGCGCGAAAAATGACAACTGACAACCGTAGATCCTGTTAGATGTTTCAGAATTAGATTGGACAAGGCTGGTTATCAGGAAAATATGTGTAACAATGTTTGACGTAAAAAAGCAAAAGGCGAACGCCATGTTTAGCTAAAACTCTTCTAAAAAGTAGTTAGGCACCCTGGCTTTTGAATATCTGATTCATTGCGCTATATCAAATCTTTTAGGTAGCTCATGAAACCTAGTAGGTATCTATAAATCTCTGCTTGAAGAAAATCACAGTACCTCACCTTAGCTTACCAAAAATCATTAAAATAACCAACAGGCATGTTAAATCGTGTGTTTTACAAACTCTTCAAAAATGAAATCTTCTTGTGTTTAAGTACCTAATACATACCCACATATACTTAGACATAGCTACGCTATTGACAGTGAACACAAAAAACCTTTCGCTGCTAATTCCTTTAATAGATACAGTTTTCCTTCAGCCTAGGGTTCCGGGTTTCATTTAAGTTCTTTAAAAGTTAATTTCCGGGTTAATCAAGACATAAAAGTTAAACATAGACTTGCTTAACTTACCTCGCTTAGTTTCAAAGGTCAATCAAAGTAACTCTCTCTTTATAACCTTACTTGGAACTTGCCTAAAGCCGCGGCGGTCGAGTAACTTGCCGGGTCTGAACGAAGCTTTATTCTTCCATTATATTGAAATGAAATAAAATTTTGAGATTTTTATGATAAATAATAATAATAGCTTTATTTATTCCTTACACTTTACATTTTCTTTTTTTATATTTTACCTGTTGGTTCTGTTAGTATTTTTTTATTTTTGCTTAATCTAGTTTGTTAGTATATCTTATTAATTAATTAATTAATGTGTGTTTTGTTGTAAGGACCGCTCTGGCGGTGAAAGCCTCCTCCATTTCTTTCCATTTCGCTCTATCTCTTGCCAGTCTGCTCCAAGTACTTCCAGCCGTGGCTACCATGTCATCACTCCATCTTTTGAATGGCCTTCCATTTCGTCTATTCTTAAATATAGGGTACCAATTCGTGACAATTTTAGCGCATTTGTTCCCTGGTGATCTTTGGACATGCCCAGCCCATTTCCATTTTTGAGTCATTATGGTTTTTACTATGTCCTTTGCTTTGGTGATTTTTCTGATATCTTTATTTCTCACTTTGTCGCTTAGTTTTAGGCCCAAGACTCCTTTCCATGCTATTTTGGCACACTTTAACCTTGTGAGTCTGTTTCGTTGAAAGTGGCCATGTTTGAGAAGCGTAAGTGAGACAGGGATACCCTCTATTAAACACCTCTCAACTCTTGAATACCTCTTTTATTGCCCAGTATTTGTTTCATGTCATTCTGATTCTACGCTCTACTTCTTTATCGTTGCATGACTTGAAAGATATCAAATTAATTTTGTCATAATTATGTTTAATTAAATGTGTATATGTACCAACTTCTACTATTCTGCAACGATTAATTAATTAATTTCTTATATTTTAACTAGCGACCCGCCGCGGCTCCACACGGGTACAAATTATATACACAAACCTTCCTCGTTTATCGCTCTTTCTATTAATGGAAACCGTACCAAAATCCATTGCGTGGTTAAGAAACAGACAGACATAGACAGCGACTTTTTATATACCTACTATCTAGAGACGCTGAATTGTGGCAGACGCAAGCCACTATCATTCTTTTGAATATTAAACAACGATACTTTTGAAATATGCTAACATTTGCGTTCTTATCAAGGCAGATTAAAAAACCGGTCAAGTGCGAGTTGAAATCGCTTTTAAGGGTTCCTTACCACCGTACAAGATTATTAAACGCATCTACTAGTTGCCAATATTAAGATCAAGCAAAACAAGCCAAAAAAAAACACGTTTCTAGTAGGGGAGCCCCTTTTAATTTTTAATTTATTTTTATTATTTGTTGTTAGAGCGACATCAGAAATACATTTCAACTGTCTACCTATTACGGATCATGAGATACAGCTCGCTGACGGACGGACAGACGGACAGCAGAGGCTTAGTCGGGTACCGTTGGTTACCCTTCGGGTATCTACGGAACCCTAAAAATACCCTCTTTTTTGGGTTTTACCGCAGATGAATAAAAATGCACCCACGATGCACGCTGGGACATTAATGATTTTAACTGTGCAAGAAAATCGTAGTACCTACAGCCAATAACAACATATTATGACTTAGCGGTAGTTAGTAGCGTTTCATTTTCATCAAACCAATCTTTGTTGCATTTCGGTTTCAAACCTAAGGTATCAGATGTTAACTTAGCTACTTGAGAAGATAGCTCCCACCAGTTTGGTATAAGGTCATCTCTATCAACGTCGAGTCTTGACGAAAAATCACTAACGGCTTGTTCATACAGCTTCCGAGCTTCGCGCTTCGCTTGACAAGTCAAGACGAAGGGTCTTAGGTTTAATAGATCTACGGGGTCTATCTCGACACCAGGCGAGATATCAGCATAAACAAGCCGCCCTCCAACATCCAATACCATTACGACAGTAGTGTTTTAACGTGTCCGCACTGTGCACGCACCTTCATAGCCAAGATAGGCTATATTAGCCATATCAGATCACATGCTCGCAACCCATAGTCACACAGGAACCAGTCACCGTAGCCGAAACCGGCATGGGATATATATATATTTAGCTGCGCCCCGCGGTTTCACCCGCGTAGACCACAATAAAAAGTAACCTATGTCTTAATCCTGGGTATAGAAGAATAGAAGAAGAAGAAGAATAAAATTTATTCAGCAATAGTACACGAAACACGCACGGTACACAGAAATAACAGTGAAGAAAAAAAAAATACATCACAAACAACAACAACAACAACACAAGCCAAGCACAACACAAGCTATCTACATACCAAAATTCATCCAAATCAGTCCAGCCATTTGAGCGTGAAGAAGTAACAAACATACACACTCCCAACTTTCGCCTTGATAATATTAGTGTGATTGACTTATGTGGTACCTATATTATTCTTTATTTATCATAATCATAGGTAATCATAATCATCATTTATTGCATTCATGTAGTTTAAAAGTTGTTACAAGTATATAGATTTCATACATGAACCCTGCTAGGGCACAGCAATAATTCAATAATATTTATAAATCACAGTAGTAAATAAAGTACCTGGGTAATTTTTATCTTTCTACTTTTCTTAGTCCTATCCACCGCAATTTTGTTCCCTTGAAAACTTGTGATCACCAATCCCATATACCTAGTTGATCCTAAAATATTTAGTTCCATTTGTCCGGCCTACATATTCATTCGTTCTTTTCACAGAGGTGTGGGGAGGGTCAGTCGAGCGTACTGTTAGTAAATGGACATCAGTGGGTCTTTTTATTTACACTGTAGTGTACACCTCGCCTGGCGGGTTTCATTGAATGTTTAGTTGATTGTCTTACTTTTTCAAATATTCATAATAATATTATAAATGGGAAAGTTTGTGAGGATGTATGTTTGTTACTCTTTCACGCAAAAAATACAGAACGAATTCTGATGAAACTTTACTATATTGCTTACCTATACATCAGAATAACACATAGGCTATGTATTTGGTTAATAAATTGGGTATTATGAAAGACGCGGTGCGCCTGCTATAAAAGTTATTTTTGCATATTACTTGAAATGATTAAGTTTTTAGTACTTGAATATCAGTGTTCACAAAATGTTATACGAAGAAAAAGTACTCAGCGCGGGTAACACTGCAATGTTTAGATCAACCTGTATATTTGTCATGATATTTAGTTCTTACATTCAACAAACGTGTTTTTATATTATGTACTAATTATATCGAGGTAAGTATCGTGTGAGAGCAGTGCAGCAGTGGTGGCCCAGTGGTAGAGGCCGCGACTTACAAATTGTAGGTCGGGAGATCAAACCCAGACAGGTGCTTTACTGTGTGTAAATTATTGCATCACCACTGCTCTCAAAACGGTGAAGGAAAACATCGTAAGGAAACCGGCATTTCCTAGAACCAAAAATTCGAAGACATGTGACATCCACCAACCTCCATTGGGCCCGCGTGGTGTATTACGGCCTACACCCTCTCACAAAAAGGCCCGTGCCCCAGCAGTGGAGACATTAAAAGGCTGATGACGAAGTTTCGTGTTATACCCAGTGCTGTACAATAGCTGGGTTGTGGCAGTCAAATAGTCAGTCACTCTATTTAAAATACTAGTATGCATTTTTATTAAAGTCGGAGCCGACCCGTCTTTACTTGTCAAGTTGCCGATTTATAAAACGGGTCACTTTGAGCTGTGATAACTTCGGATTGACTAGGAATTATAAATTCAAATAAACTTTATATATTTAAGTATAATATTTCTTTTTTAATTTTTTTTTTGTTTTAGATAAGAGGTTTTATTATTGAAATGGGGTAATAATTATTGATTCATTTGGAAACTAGATTTACATATTTATAACAAACTTAACTAACAATATATACACTAAAACCAAAATAAAACCTTACCTAAACCTTACCTAACTACGTACATATATGCAAAATACATTAAAAATTAAAAAATAACTTTAATTTCGGCAGGCGGTGTTTGTATTTTACTTCTTCGTTATTTGACACCGACTTCCCTAATTAAAGTTATTTTTTAATTTTTAGTGTATTTTTTGTATATACGAGTATGTACGTAGTTAGGTAAGGTTTTATTTTGGTTTTAGTGTTTTTGTTTTTTTTTGGAAGTCGGTTGTTTTTTTTTTTGTAAAAATGTTTTTTATTTTTCACTTTTTAGTTGTTTATACCCCAGAACTAAAAACCCCAATAACATGAAACGTGGAATTTAAACATTTGGAGAACACCAAAACGTCATTGAGGTATACGTATTTTTCGTTTATGTTCAGTTTCTCAAAAAGCGCTGAAGCAATTTCGATAAAATTTATACGAGACCTCCTCGGGAGTAGGTACATTCTTTCGGATAAAAAAAAAATTTGAAAATCGGTCGACAACAGACGGAGAAATCGGCGGACATACATAAAAAAAAACATACATACCGTCGAACATAGAACCTCCTCCTTTTTCGAAAGTCGGTTAAAAACAAAATACGTTCAGGCGTCGAAGTACTCCTCCACATCGCTGTCATCTGGAAACGTGCCCAGAAGACTGGCAGCATTGCCACGTTGGATGGCAATGCTTATTCTTTGAGTAAAGAATGAGCCAGCCCTCTGGTCACGTAAAGTGATGATCAGCCGACGAGAAATATCCTTGAAAAGGAGATTTTCAAAATTAGTTTTTAAATTTTTTTTTTTTTTTTTTTTCAGTTCAAAGTGTGAAGTTTTATAAAACTCGTAGATAAAGACCCAATAGCTTTGATAAGGCTACTTAAGGCAGAAAATGATGATACATTCTACCTAAGGAACAGGACATAACAGGGCCAACCATAAAAAACCCGGCTCAACAGAAATCTTTTTCACACCATTTCTTATGGACTTAGTGAAAAAATTAGCGTCCCTAGGGTCGACTCGACTCTAGCTCAAAGCAATTACTAAGACCGGCTAGATTAAAGAAATCTTCAGAGGGGACGATGATGCAAAAACTTTGGCATTTCTTTTTTATTAAGGGTTATCTAGACAGGTAGATACTGGTCCTCGGTAGGGATGAACTTTCTGTCTCAATGTAGGTATACAAACAATAACAAAATTCATCTCATGTCAAAATTTGCTAAAATACTGGTTCTGCGGATTTCTAAGTACTGTTAGGACTGGGGGTGTGTAATGTAGCTCAGCGGCATGTAGGTACTCCTAATGTGTATTATGTTTCTTCAGTGTAATAAAGGAAACACTGAATTCCAAGATTTGATATTAAATTTAAGTAAGGTGCTACACTTTTTTCTACCTTTGGGCAACTTTTTTCAAAATGTCGAACAGTTTTAAGACAGAGTGCTATGTTGTCTCTCAAGATGGTTTCAACACTGATGACCTCACACTTTCTTCTGAAAACTAATAATAATACGGTTTGTACCCTCATTGGACATCTTCAGACGTCACAATACCAACAGTATTATGTTAGTATATATTGGGTGTAAAAAGACAGTTTCCAAAGCCGAAAGCAACATATTCTACCCATTATTTGGATCATTTTTTTCCACTAGACCATACCTGGGAATCCCCAGTGGCTTTGGATATATTGAAGGTCAAAGTCACAATTTTTTTTTACTTTTTTACGAAAATAAATTGAAAGTGTTATTACTAAACTTTTTTCCAAAAAAACGTTACCTGAATTTTCGATTTTTTTTTCGAAATTTCGAAATCACGCATTTGAAGTTACAAAAACTCAATGAATATCGAACTTATCCCACAAGTACCTACTTGCCTTAGAGCGAAGGGGCGGGGTTTATCTCCACTTGTCTTTGTTCGCGTTACATTGCGTGCAATATATATTTTTTTTATACCTAAAAATAAAAGTCATTTCCCAGAAATAATTTTTGCGCAAAGCTACTTTGTTACCTGTATAGTATGCGTAGTTGACGGCTATGTGATGTGTCTTTTTACACCCTGTATTATATAATCATGCCATAATTACCTGCTTTAATAAAAATAAGTATATTTATTTAAAAGTATTTTTTGAAGTGAAAACTTCTTTAAGCGCGTTGGGCATTTTTTAGATGGGAAAAAACTATTTAACTCCCGCGACACCGAGAGCGCTATGAGTGCTACGACGCGTAGCACACAGTTTTCACTTTTTTCGGCAGTTCCCATGACTGCCTATTTTTTATATAAAAATAATACAATCGTAAATAATAAATATGTGCTGGAGAGCACTTCACTTGACACATTTTTTTTTGCATTTGAATGTCGAAAGGTCATAAAAATATTTATCCTTATCGCTTTCAATAAGAGAAATAGGTACTCAAAAGGCTGTCTGGCAGTATTGCCACCGATTTTTCGACTGAATAATTGACGATTAAGTTTTAAGTTTTTTTTTTATATATAAAAACTTCGCCCCGTCGCTAGGAATTACTCCTGTATCGTAGGTATAAACCACTTGACGTTGTCTTAAAAAATAATGGTCCTCCTTGGCCACTCAAAATTTCATAAACATGAGTAAGTTTTTAGTAAATACAAAAATTTAAGACAAAGTTTTTCACATACCACAACTGACATACTTACAACAGAAAAAAAAATAAGTAGCCCGCAGACGAAAACTTTTTACAATCAAAGAGAATTCCTAAAGAGATTGGTTATAAAAATACTCATATAAACACAAACGAGGCAAGTTTTCGAATCAAGTTGTTGCTTTTTCTTTAGTTTTAAAATTAATAAATAAATGATTGCAAAGTCTAATCACACGTACGGTCAAAGGAACGCCTGGAGGAGTTTCCGTACCAAGATTGAAAATAGTAACTGGGCAATGAGGGTCCTGACAGGGTCGCGGGAGAAGGAGAGTCATTGCGGCCCTGGCACAGGCAACTGAAGGAACACGTGTGGGATTTAGTCAGTAAGAGTCTGACACTCCCTACCGCTCCAACCAGAGCGGGCGAAGTTACTTGATGATTCCCCACCCATAATAAGTCTTTCACAGCCATTAAGCACAAAGGGGGTATTTCCAACTTACCCCAGTTGTAAATACCCCCTTTGTGCCTAATGGCCTAGGGAAGTGGAAATTATGTTTTTCTTACTCCTTCGCTGTCTTTTCTGATTAATTTCGTTGCGGGACCCAAGACAGTTTAATCGTTTCTCTGGGACTCATCGAGCTTCATTGCCTCGGCGTTTTTTCTGGTGGTTGCCACTGTTGATTCTGACTTACAGAAGTTACAGTGGTTTGGGAATAGAGTGGCGGGAATGTCCTAAAAAGAAAAGAAAAGTTTTTCACACTTTTCAAGTCTGTATATTATAAATGCGAAAGTAAATTGGTTGGTGGGAAAGTGGGGAAAGAGCGGGAGAGCGTGACCTCTCACTGACTAAACCCCACCCCTGTTCCTTCCCTGAGTGCCCAGGTGCGCGGTAACTCTTTTACGAATTTATGCGCGGGTAGCGCAGGAAATATTAGGAAAATTTATCCGCTAACCCTAGGCAGACCTTTTAAAAGGACATAGAGTACCTTTCACCCAGAAAAAAAATACTGTTCTCAAGGGAAAGAACAATAACTTTCAACGGTCACAATTGCTTTAGGACACTAGATGGCGTTACATGTCTTTCGAATAATTTTGCTTTCGAGCGAAGCCGGTTAATTTTTACACACAACACATGTGCCTAAACTTAACCGAAAAAAAATCTAAGCAGACAAAAACTTCAAAGTGGCAATTAAAGTTGATCCCTAAAAGAGTTGGTGATAAAAATTAACGTATAAACACAAACGAGGCAAATTTTCAAGTTGTTGCCTTTTTCTTTAATTTTAATTAAGCCTAGCTTTGTTTCTGAGAGTTGACTTTATAGTACTTTTTTTAATGAAGAAAAAACCGTCCGTCGAGCGGAATGACAAAAGTTGTGTCTTTTAAAATGGAATTGTACTTTCAACTCATTTTGTGCAGAAGGGAACTTGAATATAGTTTTGTTAGTTGTACTGGATTTTAACTAAACTTATAGTGAAAGTGGTTAAGGGTAGCACCAGGGTAACACGCGAAATTCAAATTTTCTTACGTTTTTTGAAATTTGCATGTTAGGGTCAGGTTGTATGTTGGTCAAAATATGATTCGAAACGTGAGAAAATTTTAATTTCGGGGGCTACTCTGTACATTTCACCTTAAAATGTTGTTTTGTTTATACAAGGTGTATCAAAAATGCGAGGTAATATTAGATACCGCTCCTGCCCCTGGAAATGAACAACTTTCCTCAAGTAATAATTTCGTGTGGGATGAGCCACAGGAACAAAGCTGCTAGTTAATTACCGAGAGGGTCCAAACGGAGCCCTATTGCTGTCACTAACGTGTCCTTCTGTCCGTCTGTTTGTCTGCCTGTCCGCTGTCTGTCAGAATATATTGTTTCGAAGAATTTATAAGTTCCCATTAATTGATTACGTATTTTTTACTAACAAATACCAATATATAAATAAATCAAATTTTTTCTTTTAAAAATTCCGCATTTGGTACGGAATTATAAATAGGCGAAGTCCGATAATTACTTGGCTGGTTTTTATATTTAAACGCAAAAGGAAAATATATTAATCAAACTATTCGCCACCCAGGCCTAATACTTACTTAAATACAAACCAATTAATTTATGTAGTCAACAGTTCGTAAACTACCAACATTATTCAAAACTTAGTCCCAGTTACTATTAACACTAATGCCAGTTTATAATTTTAATACCCCAGCCTTATGAATGAACTCAATTCATACAATATGAATTAAATTAAGTTTATAATTTAGTTTCTCATACGCTTACAAAACCGCATTGTTTGAAAACCATTAATTTATTAATTACTTACTAATTGACACCCTTTTTTTGGAGTGTGGGAATTCATCAGATGACTTCTCTCGCTGTGGGTGGAGCTGGAGGGCGTGTCAGACTTTAACTGACTAAAACCCCTGCCCGGGGGTTGAGGATAAATTCGAAAGAGTTACCTCGCCCCTGGGCACTCAGGGCAGGGAGGAACAGGGGTGGGTTTTAGTCAGTAAGAGTCTGACACACCCTTCCGCTCCGCCCTAGAGCGGAAGAAGTCATAGGATGATTTCCCACCCCCCAAAAAAAAAAAAAAAACTGACTAAAACCCACCCTTGTTCCTTCAGTTGTCTCTGTGCCAAGAGCCGTGGTAACTCTATTTCAAATTTATCCGCGACCCCAGGCAGGCATCGGCCCTAACGGGCCCAGTCAGGTACTCCTGACATCTCAGAGGCGCGCGTGGAACACTACGCGCTGTCGACTCTCGGTCCTGGCCCTAATCAGACAGCGAGCTACCCACTACGCCCGCAAGCCGCGCCTACGGTGGCCGGAGATCGGCTTGCGATCCCCGACGCCCAGGGCGTCTCCTGCAGTGACTGCTGGGGGCATGACGTTGTCTCTGTTGAGTCCCCATAACATGTTCCGCCTCCTAAAACACCCGGGCGTTTCTGCCCGCCTTATCAGACACAGGAACCTCCCAAAACAGCCGTGTTCGGTGAGGACTTGCGTCAGGCGGAAGGTGAGGACACCTTACCGCCGCAATTGTGGCGTGCCCAACATATTGGCACCATGAATCTTCTATTTATTTATTACTCTGTGGTCACTTCATAACACTTTCATAATTCGCATAAATGAAAGTAAATTGTTTGAGTTATAATTTTGAGTTTTTATTTGTTGTGATTCTAAATTAGAATTTGCGATTAGGATTCAAAGGATTTGTGGCATGAAAAATGTCGTGGATGTGGATAGCTATAGAAGAGTACGACAACAAAAGAAAACAGTGGCTGGACTGTGTGTAAGATAATGCATGTACCTTAAAATGTCGTAACTACTGAGATGACGACTAACAAAAACATATTCAAAAATAAGACAAGTTTGCCAACCTCAAATAAATTGGAATAAAGGCAAGATAAGGATGATTTCGAATATCCGTTTATAAGTTTAAATATTTAAGGTGATGGAATATCGTAAACCCTCCTGAAATACCGTCACCACGTCGTCTTAAAGACGAAGGTCAACGCTGATGGGGGACGCAGGTGTCTTTGAACTAACTAAGGGATTATGCCAAAGGGTTATCCTGCAACTTTCTCGTGACTCGACTAATAACCAACAACCATTACTTTTTCTAGAAAATCGATTACCGTAATGCAAAAATGAGGACTTTATTGGTTCCTTACACAAATACAAGCTTAAGGTATATGCTGTGTGTTCCTTTCCATGATGTATTGGCGTTAATAATGAAGTAGAGGACAGTAAGTAAATGTATGCTAGCGCTTTAATATGGGCTAGTTATATTCGCCCTTACATCGCATACACTTCATCTTGCGGGTTCGGCACGACAATAAAAAAAATCTTAATATGTAAATCGTAATTTTCATTATTGATGAAAATTGGGGCTAAACTATACGATTATTGGTAGAAAAATAATATTTATATTGATGTTTTTTGATCGATTAATTGTTTGTGTTTTTTTAAATGGCTAGGTCCTAATACTTAGATAGTTGGATATTTCTTTCTTTTTCTTAATACTCTATAACATTAAAAATGAATTACTATTATTTTCTTAAAAACTAACTAAGTTCGTCTATTTGAGGACCTGTTCTATATTAGCACCCATATTGCAATTTAATTTCATGGTCAATTTTGATAATGTAGTTCATTAATTAACATATGACTGTAATTACTTAAAAACATATATTATATGTCGCATCCGGCAGTCTATTGACAACAAAACGAAGCACGCCACCTTGCGGCAACTATAATCTGCAATTGGTGCGCTTTGACAGAGTCGGTGTGTTTCCGTTAGACTTCGAGGTTGGAGAGGACCCGCCTAGTCGGGCAGTCTTAATCTGGGAGTCACGGAGTGAAGACGCATCGGAACTGTGCTACGTTTTGTTGCTAATAGTATGTAATTGTACCAAGTGAAGTGAAGTGAATGTCAATGCCTAGGCGTTGTTGTTTATTTCACGATATACCTACAAAGACCCACCTGATGACTGATTGTAGCTCGATAAATCCTAGCGATCCGACATATATTTTGAAATAGTTTTTTTTTATTTTTAATCCAAAAACAAAATAGTAGCATTTAGATAATAGTTTCTCTCCTCTATTATTATCTGACTACCAGTAATCATAGAGCAATCACACTGGTGGCTTTTACGCCATCCTTAGGAAAAGGACGGCATCAATGATGCGCAGTGTCAACGTGCGTCAACGTTTTAAGTAGTAAATAAATCCAATCTAAACTTGAAGTGGGAAATTCATTAAACGGACGGCCTGCAGGCCATCAAAGGGCACACTTTGCTATTGTAGCTCACGGACAAAGGTCACACACTAGACAGACAACATAGAGACGGATTTGCCCGCAGAGATGACAGCAAGCATTTCCTTCCAGTTCATTCACCGCTTAATACTACAGCCGTCTTTAGCTGAACTTTACATTTTCTACGTAGAATTAGGTTTTTACTCGAAGTCGTAAAACGTATTAAGCTGGAAAGCTCTGTGTGTCATATTGACGCCCTTTTTTTAAAGAAAGGGAAAGCATCACATGACTTCTCACGCTGTGGGTGGAGCGGGAGTCAGACTCTTATGGCCTGGCCACAGCCTTTGGCGGAGCGACGCGCGGCACAGCGAGAGGTGCGGCGGGAGGCGCGACTAGTTGCGACTGCGGTGGCGTCAGCGGTGGACGTATTTAGTACGTAAAAAAATGCCGCTATCGAAAGTCGCACGCACGGTATTGCCTTGAAACAAGTGTGTTCTTCGCTCAAGATATCATTCAGTCAAATGTAAAATATAGATAATAAATACTTACCACTTATACCAGGAAATTGTTGTTTTATTTCGGCATTCAACATGTCTGTACTTAGTATTTCACTTATAAGTTGTTCCATATTCATTATTATAATCGACTCAACGCGCGATAAAAACAAAATATTTTGTTTCGGTCGCGGGGTGTTGAATGCGTTGACCGTTGTCGCCGCGCGCGCCTCTCTGTTCTGTGGTCGCCTCTATATTGGCTGGTACATTTGCTTCATTCGCCCGCCGCCACCGCGTCCCGCTCGGCTCACACCGCACCGCTGGTCGGACACAATACACACCGCCGCCGCCGGTAGCTACATATGGCATACTTCATAGAATTTCCTACATTTGTTTTCGCCTCTCACCGCTTTTCGCGACTCTCGCCGCGCCACAATTCGCGCCGCTGGTGGCTGTGGCTAGGGGGTTACTGACTAAACCCCACCCGTGTTCCTTCAGTTGCCTGTACATTCTAGGGCCACTGTCTTTCAAGCAATCCTGCGACCGCTATATTTACTGCACAGTGCAGCGCTGTACAGTGGTACAGGGGCGTAGAATTTGAAATTATTTCACTCAGTAGATAGGGTAATAAGTGTAGGTATTACCCTATCTACCGAGTGCAATAATTTCAAATTCAAACTCATCTGTATTCAGTATCCATACTCATCGCAGACCATTATCTCGTAACAGCAATTACCAAGTCTGTGATATCACCATTACTGTTATTTCCAAATGTTAAATTTAACTACCTATAAACGAACCCCGGGAACAATAAAAAACGATATTACTCAGTGATCGTTTCAATTAAGTGGAGCCCTGAAAGTGCTTGGAATAAAACTTAAAAGTGTTTGAAATAAAACTCAAATGTATTGTTTTAGTCAAGGGTTAACTGTTAAGATAAGTGATTTTTATGTTCGGAAGGCTGTTTTAGGATTTTACGCACTAAAATTCTATTTTAATTTAAGTAGGTGCTTTTTAGTGTTCTGTAATGGTTCTGTAGATAATTTGGCAGTGAATTGCAGTTAATTAGGGTTCCTTACCCGAAGATTAACCAACGGGACCCTATTACTAAGCCTCCGCTGTCCATCCGTCTGTCAGCGGGTGGTATCTCATGATCCGTAATGGGTCTACCCATTACGGATCATGAGATACAAGTGTCTACACTTGAAATTTTCACAGAATGTGTATTTCTGTTGTCGCTATAACAACAATTAATAATAAAAATAAATAAAAAAACTGACTTCCCACTTGAAACGTGTTTTTTTGGCGTTTTATGCTCGATCTTAATAATGGCAACAAGTAGACGCGTATAATCTTGTACGATGGTACGGAACCCTTCATGCGCGAGTGCGACTCGCACTTGGCTGGTATTTTATTTCTCATGGATTGTCCTACCAATACAACAAACGTGAAAGTTTGAACTGAATAGATTCGGATCTCTTCTTCTTTTTCTTTCAACGGTACATGTTTTTAACCAAACTTTTTTGACCCAGTAGTTGGCTACGTTTATTGCTTCGTCAGAGCGTTTTTCCGGTCACCTAGAGTGCAGGTAAATGGACATTTCGGGCACTCCACAAATGGGGCATAAACTGAACAGGAGCACCACACTCGCACTGGGTGTTTGAGGGATCAATAATCTCTCATTTCCCTGATTTCGATGTCGCACGTATAACCTAGATCAACACAGAATACTATTTATCCCCGTTTCCCTAGGATAGTTTCCGAGATTTTTACGCGTGCGAAGCCGCTGTCAGAAGCTGGTTTGGCAATTATTTTAGTAAGCAAAATAAACACACAGAGCAAGACTCATCTTCGAATTTCTTTTTATGTATTTTATCTTCATTTAAAACGTCCACAGCTAACCTATCTCATTAATCAAAATCACCCCAGGGAACTGCCGAAAAAAAAACAGATTTTACATTTTAACCTTTTTCGGAGAAGATAATCTCAGATAAATTATTATTAACGTTCAATATCCCAAGAGATGACATCAGATGTCCGGAAATCTAAGAATCCCTTTACCTTTGACCTTAAAATTAATTTAAATAAAATCCTATGGGAAATAAATTTCAGAAAAAGGACAGCTATCGATAAATCTTTTATTTATGCACCATTTGCGCCCTGGATCTCATAATATGGAAATTCGGCTTCGCATTTTATTTTCCCTGTAGCGTAAGGTAGAGATAAACAGTTGACACGATGAATATTTTTTGTAGCTCTTCAGAATCTTCTATTAAATAGTAAAAAGAAAGTTTGAGTAGAGTTACTACTTATTACAGACTTTGGTATAAAGACTCCTAGAGACACATGAATATTTTTATTTAATGAAGGTTGCACTCTCCATTACCCGACCTGCTGTCTTAGATGCTTAGACTTGCTGTCTTGTATGGTTCAGAATGTTGGGTCACAAAAGGGATGAATGAAAAGCAATTGCTTGCAGCTGAGATGAGAATGCTATGTGTGGTGTTACGCACATGGATAAAATTAGGAATGAGTATATAAGAGGAAGTCTGAAAGTGGCACCGCTGACTTAAAAGTTGTGTGGAAATCGGTTGTCGTGGTATGGGCATGTGATGCGGAGGAATGAAGAAAATGTCGTGAGGAAAGCCTTGTGTATGGATGTGGATGGCTATAAGAGTAGAGGAAGGCCAAAGAAACGATGGTTGGACTGTGTGAACGAGGATATGCGTAAAAAAAACTTTTTACAAAAAAAATACAACCGACTTCGGTGTTTCAGGTTTGGTTTCTTCGGTATTTGACACCGACTTCCGAAATTAAAGTTATTTTGCATTTTTTAGTATTATTTATGGAAGTCGGTTGTATTTTTTTGTAAAAAGTTTTTTATTTTTCACTTTTTAGTTGTTGTACCCCAATCTAAATCTAAATTAATACTAAAGTTATGCCCGAATTGATAGCCCCAAAAATAGGGAATTTGAACATAGTTGGTGAAATTAGGGTGTATCAGGGTGAACTGTACAAATCTGTATACCCCTTCAGAGCGTATCAGCGTGATGTAATGTTGTAAAGTGGTGAAAACAATATACAGACATGCGATTGCAGCAATTCTGGAAGGTTTGCTATCATTTATTGAAGAGTTCCATTGTGTATCTCCGAAGTTCTTTATTAGATCTTCACCAAATTAAAATGGGACCACATGTGAAGCAACAATTTTTCAAAATCGGTTCACGTAGTCAAAAAATTATGAGGTAACACACATAAAAAAAAAGTTACAGTCGAATTGAGAACCTCCTCCTTTTTTTGAAGTCGGTTAAAAAGGGGGTGACAACAAAGATGACGACTAATAGAGGAGTATGGAAGAAAAAGACATGTTGCGCCGACCCCAAATAAATTGGGATTAGGACAGGAGAATGAAGATGATTATTTTTTACCTGACTGCAGCAGAAGAAGGGTAATGTTTTTAGAGTGTGTGTGTGTGTACGTCATATCTATTTCTTTGACACACCTTGTAACCTAAACGGCTAGATGTATTTTAAGAAATCAGGTATCATTAGATCAATCTTTACCGTTAAAGTGATATAGACTTTATGAAATTTGAAAAAATAAAAACAAAAATGTCGGTGTTTCTGGTTTTGTTTCTTCGTTTTTTGACACCGACTTTCGAAATTAAAGTTATTTTGCACTTTTTGTTTTTTTTTGGAAGTCGGTTCTATTTTTTTGGGAAAAAAGTTTTTATTTTTCACTTTTTAGTTGAGAAAAATAAATGGGACCATTTTCAGAACAAATTCCTTTCGAACAAAAAAAGAATTTTGGAAATCCGTTCATAAATGACGGAGTTATGCCCGAACATACATAAAAAAAATACAAACATCCGAATTGATAACCTCCTCCTTTTGGAAGTCGGTTAAAAAATAAAAACAAAATGGCGACGTCTATACGCCATCCATTAGGTTAGTATGTAGTGGTATTTTTTTTGACCTGCTCATTAAGGGTATCAAAATAAAGAGCTCGACAAGACGATTCCAAAAATAAAACTTACTAAAATCTATTTTATATAAAATAAAGTCAGGTTAGTTACACCATATATAACTCAAGAACGGCTCGACCGATTTTTATGATCTTTAATTTGATGCATTTGTCTCCACCCCGAATAGAAGAATATTTAAAAAAATCATTAGAAAATCTCACGATAAAAAATTAAATATGAAGAAAAATCATTGCATTATTTAATTATTGTATGGAATGGCTTTTTGAATGATATCTCAAGATCGGATTCATTTATTTATTCTGAAGCGGTACGAAGTTCGCCAGGTCAGCTAGTGTAGGAAATAAAAAAACAATATTTCAAAACACTAGACTGTCAAAAAACAACGAAAAAGTTCCAAGTCAGAGTCACTTTCCAAAGTCACTTTCCTCTGCTGGCATCAAATCTGTGATTCAACTAAAATAAATTTCACCAACAGTTTTTTTGCCTGTTCATCTTTATCTATGCTTCTTTTTTTTTTGGAACGTGCAACTTGTGCTTCAGATTTTTATCAGACGATAAAATTGAAATATTTATGGATAATTCCTTGAGTTTGAGTAAAAGTCTCATGTAGTACTAGTGACTGTATTGTTATTGAATACATTCCCCAATTATGACTGGTAAGACGTTGTAACAGTAACATCTTTATCTCTAACAAACTGACATATAAAACTCGCTAAACATTAGCGGTTTCTAAATTTAAATTCTCTAAAGAAAGTTTTGAATTAAGAACCTGCTTATTTTTTCTTTACAAGTGCGGCCCAAAGAGTATTTAATAAAACACTATAGATAAATCAATAAAAGCAACATTCTTTACGCAAAAATGCACCTAATCCAAAGAACATCTACAAAAAGCCAAAAAACGCACATAAAAAATAAAATCTGTTAAATAAAATATTAAACCAGAACTCTTCAAAGCTCATGCAAATTGTGATCTCCCAATAACAGCACTCGATGGCATTATCGTTTCCACTTCAATCAAATTGCTTTGCCTCTTCAACGGGAAGTGTAAAGAACTTCCCAAATCTGGTGCTGAAGCCGAGATGTTTCCGGAATTTGGAATTTATCTCAATATCTTTGTGCCTGACGGTGTTTTTTTGTGTACTGTGTTGAGTGCTTGTGTTTAATTCAAGTGAGGTGTGATGTGCGTTGTGTTTGTACCTTCTAAATGTGTGCTGACAGGATTTGATATCCAATTTACAAAAATATCTGTAATATCTAAAACGTTTGTCAAAGAAGTCGGAATATTTTTCAAGTCAAAAATCACAGATCAATTTCTTCGTTCTTTGGTTATTGCCTGATTTTTATGAATAACTTACTAACTAACTTATTAACTTACTGATTTTTTTAATTTGCCTGTAGATTAACAGGGGATCTTATAAGGTTTTTAGTCCCTCCTTTTAAAATGTGTTAGATAATTGAAAAAATAAATAAATTACACTATATAACATGCATATCCTCAAGTTTAAGCAGATCTAGCGCATTCAAATATAGAGTTAGATTATGATCCATATAGTCAAATAAATACCAGGGAAGCAAAAATTGACGAGCATACTGACACGAAAAAAGAATCAATTTCAATGGATCAGCGCGTTCTGTGGAGCGTGTGGACCAATTATGGAC
Source organism: Polia nebulosa (assembly GCA_951329385.1). Classification (NCBI taxonomy): domain Eukaryota; kingdom Metazoa; phylum Arthropoda; class Insecta; order Lepidoptera; family Noctuidae; genus Polia; species Polia nebulosa. Next base: position 14,393,845 of record OX589610.1, on the reverse strand, counting down.
AAATTACCGACGTGACGAACGCTGCACACCGCAGACTGGCTAGGAATCGATCGTTTGTTGTAAATATATCTTATACCGATATTATAGGTTTATACACCTGGGTCGACCTACCAGGACTTCCAATCTCGATATACCGAGATCCCGCGTGATTTCTTCGATCCCGCAGATTAGGGTGCGAGATCCCGCGGTGTTTGCGGGATTATAAATTATAACGGACATGGGACAATCTAACTCTTTATGAATCAGGAGGGTCCAAGGGTAGGTACTGTAGAGCCTGCAGGGCTCCAGGGGTGCTGCTGTAGCTTTGGGGAGCTGTCTCACTCGCTAGCTGCGAGGGTGTCGTGTGTGCAAGTGTACTTGATTATGTGTATAGTGTACGGAGGTAAACACGGTGGGATAGCTAACTGTACTTTTATATCATTTTATAGGAAAAGATGCATGTCATGTGCCCTCTTCGACGGGCGAGCTAGACTAACTTAAAACAACCGCAACTTCTACTAATCTATTCTAATCTTAATATTCGAACCACTCTTCAAATGTTATTAGCTGCCAGCAAAAGCCCAGTTCTCACATGCCGTCTATGGGCTGTATGTACATGCGCCACAGTACTCAATGTTAGCACACAATCTCCTACAGTCTGTAGTGCCTAGAAGCGTAAAAGCTGAGCGGGCTTTCTCCACTGTCGGTTATCTTGCTAACAAGATACGAAGTAGTTTGTCCGACGACACTTTGGGAATGTTGTGTTTTCCGCGAAAACACTTCCAAAATTTGAAATAAATTTATTTTTGTAGTTGTTCTTTTCTAATAAATATTTCAAACTTTAGCTGTGTTTTACTCCTCACTGTTACCAACTTTTATCGAAAAATGGGGGATCCCGTTATACCGGGGTCCGTCATTAAATTTTTTTGATCTCGCCAATATCGAGATCCCGCAAGGGTATGCGGGATTGGAAGCTCGTTGTACGCCCCATTATGATAACCTGAGGCTCAACTAAAATGTGCCAATAACATCATTATTTCGTTATTTATTTATTTAACAATTAATGTGCATACGTATAATAAACAGACAAGAAGAACAAAACATAAAATAGGAAGGTACAAAGGTGATGGTTATTTTATAAGAAATCTCTTCCAGCTTACCCGCGAAAGGAGAGTTGGAAAAAAAGAGAAGTAGACGTGTGTAAAAGTAGTAGGAAAAATTAATACAAATACAATGAAATAATATAACATACAATGTAAAAATATACTATCTTATACGCAAACTTAGTGGTGGAGAAAGAGACGGAGCTAAACATGATATAGCGCTATACCTTTTTTACAACGGATTCATGATGATCCTTCAGCCATTTTGGCAGTCATATTTTGTTTTTCCTTGATACGCTTGAGTAATAGGAACAGTGTTTACAATGCGCTAGCCAATGAGGCGTCACCGAGCAATGTATTTTTAAGAATTTGATATCCAATTTACATAAATATCTGTAATATCTAAAACGTTTGTCAAAGAAGTCGACATATTTTTCACGTCTAAAATCACAGATCAATTTCTTCGTTCTTTGGTTATTGCCTGATTTTTATGAATAACTTACTAACTTAATAAGTTACTGATTTTTTTAATTTGCCTGTAGATTAACACCCCACCTTATAAGGTTTTTAGTCCCTCCTTTTAAAATGTATTAAATCATCGAAAAAATAAATAAATTACACTACATAACATGCATATCCTCTAGTTTAATCAGAACTAGCGCATTCAAATATAGAGTTAGATTATGATCCATATAGTCAAATAAATACCAGGGAAGCAAAAATTGACGAGCATACTGACACGAAAAAAGAATCAATTTCAATGGATCAGCGCGTTCTGTGGAGCGTGTGGACCAATTATGGACAAATTTCCGACGTGACGAACGCTGCACACCGCAGACTGGCTAGGAATCGATCGTTTGTTGTAAATATATCTTATACCGATATTATAGGTTTATACACCTGGGTCGACCTACCAGGACTTCCAATCTCGGTATACCGAGATCCCGCGTGATTTCTTCGATCCCGCAGATTAGGGTGCGAGATCCCGCGGTGTTTGCGGGATTATAAATTATAACGGACATGGGACAATCTAACTCTTTATGAATCAGGAGGGTCCAAGGGTAGGTACTGTAGAGCCTGCAGGGCTCCAGGGGTGCTGCTGTAGCTTTGGGGAGCTGTCTCACTCGCTAGCTGCGAGGGTGTCGTGTGTGCAAGTGTACTTGATTATGTGTATAGTGTACGGAGGTAAACACGGTGGGATAGCTAACTGTACTTTTATATCATTTTATAGGAAAAGATGCATGTCATGTGCCCTCTTTGACGGGCGAGCTAGACTAACTTAAAACAACCGCAACTTCTACTAATCTATTCTAATCTTAATATTCGAACCACTCTTCAAATGTTATTAGCTGCCAGCAAAAGCCCAGTTCTCACATGCCGTCTATGGGCTGTATGTACATGCTCCACAGTACTCAATGTTAGCACACAATCTCCTACAGTCTGTAGTGCCTAGAAGCGTAAAAGCTGAGCGGGCTTTCTCCACTGTCGGTTATCTTGCCAACAAGATACGAAGTAGTTTGTCCGACGACACTTTGGGAATGTTGTGTTTTCCGCGAAAACACTTCCAAAATTTGAAATAAATTTATTTTTGTAGTTGTTCTTTTCTAATAAATATTTCAAACTTTAGCTGTGTTTTACTCCTTACTGTTACCAACTTTTATCGAAAAATGGGGGATCCCGTTATACCGGGGTCCGGCGTCATTAAATTTTTTTGATCTCGCCAATATCGAGATCCCGCAAGGGTATGCGGGATTGGAAGCTCGTTGTACGCCCCATTATGATAACCTGAGGCTCAACTAAAATGTGCCAATAACATCATTATTTCGTTATTTATTTATTTAACAATTAATGAGCATACGTATAATAAACAGACAAGAAGAACAAAACATAAAATAGGAAGGTACAAAGGTGATGGTTATTTTATAAGAAATCTCTTCCAGCTTACCCGCGAAAGGAGAGTTGGAAAAAAAGAGAAGTAGACGTGTGTAAAAGTAGTAGGAAAAATTAATACAAAAACAATGAAATAATATAACATACAATGTAAAAATATAGTATCTTATACGCAAACTTAGTGGTGGAGAAAGAGACGGAGCTAAACATGATAAATAGCGCTATACCTTTTTTACAACTGATTCATGATGATCCTTCAGCCATTTTGGCAGTCATATTTTGTTTTTCCTTGATACGCTTGAGTAATAGGAACAGTGTTTACAATGCGCTAGCCAACGAGGCGTCACCGAGCAATGTAAGTTGTCCGTTTCTTGCCTGTATATCAAAGAGCTTGTTTGATATACGAGCCCACTTTTCAGCTCAAACTTCAAATACAGTCTGCCAATACGGAATAGCCTATTTGTCCAGTATAGCTATAGCAAAGCGGTTCCTCTCAAATGTTATTCAGTCAACGTTGAGTCTATGTTGTCAACATTCAAAGCATCAGGTTCTGGGTGCACCTGTCTTTGTGGTTTACAGCTAACAAATATTGTCAAGTAGAAACTGACTTTGTAGCGGTGGAATATAGAAAGCAACATTTATTCAAAGGCACTTATATTTAATGGAACCATTATATTAATAGCTGTATACAATATACAAGGTACCTATTAATTAATATTTTAGAAGAACTGTGCTATAATTTTGGAGTACATATTTTATCCAATAAAGTGAAGTATTTTCTCCGCAAGTGACACAAGCTAAGTTTTAAGCTATTGCATAGCTTCTATCACGGGCCTTGAGCGTGAAGACCGAATCCAGAAATTCCGTAACGAAAATAACCTAACACTCCCCACTCCGACCGGCACAGCGGTGATAATTTTTAGTTTTGCCATCTATCGATGAATAGCGGAACTTTTGACTTTTGGCTTTTGATGATATTGTGTTGTTGATATTGATGATGATGATGATGATGATGATGACGATGATGGTGATGATGATGATAATGATGATGATGATGATGACGATGATGATGATGATGATGGTGGTGATGATGATGATGATGATGATAATTATATTTACGAGTATCTTGTTACGCCAAAGAAGTGTAACTTCTTACGTGCGTACATAAGTACACATACACATAAATAAAAAATAAATAAATAATTATAATTGCATTATAAGTTGATAAAAAATGCTATGCAATAGCTTTACCGCGGCAGTCTCCGAGTGGCACACGTCTTTTTTAACCGACTTCAAAAAAAGGAGTTTTTTTTTTTTTTTTTTTTATGTGTGTTACCTCATAACTTCTTACTACGTGAACCGATTTTGAAGATTTTTCTTTTTGTTTGAAAGCTGTTGCTTCACATATGGTCCCATTTTAATCTGGTGAAGATCTGATGAAGATCTTCGGAGATACACAATGGAACTCTTCAATAAATGATAGCAAACCTTCCAGAATTGCTGCAATCGCATGTCTGTATATTGTTTTCACCAGTTCACAACATTACATCACGCTGATACGCTCTGAAGGGGTATACAGATTTGTACAGTTCACCCTGATATGTTCAAATTCCCTATTTTTGGGGCTATCAATTCGGGCATAACTTTACTATTAATTTAGTTTAAAATGGGGTACAACAACTAAAAAGTGAAAAATAAAAAACTTTTTACAAAAAAAATACAACCGACTTCCATAAATACCTAATACTAAAAACTGCAAAATAACTTTAATTTCGGAAGTCGGTGTCAAATAACGAAGAAACCAAACTAGAAACACCGACTTCCGAAATTAAAGTTATTTTGCAGTTTTTAGTATTATTTATGGAAGTCGGTTGTATTTTTTTTATAATTAACGTCTACAATTCTTTTGTAGATACATACGTGTTTGTATTTAACACAAGTATATTTATGCTGAACAATTCAATCGGATCATTTCTGCAGAAACCTACTTCCTACAATAACATGTATTTTAAACGCGAAAGTTTGGATAGATGGATGGATGTTTGTTTGTTATTTAAGGCGCTATTAACTGCCATTGACCTTGAGTGGTTAGCTTGCGTGGTCTGTGCCGAGCTCACGTAACGCATCGCACGTCCGCCCAGTAATAGGACTCGCCCATCAAGGAGCGCTGTCCGAAATAAGACGCATTATTAATTCATTACACTTAAAACAACAGGTATTAAACTAAAACACTTAGGCTAAATTATAAATATTTAAATGATCTTTAAAATAATGAAGGTTTCATAAAAATACGCTTTATAGTTTTTGTGTGATTCTCATTTTTTTGTCCGCGTTAGACATAACTTTTCAAATTAATTACACTATGTTATGAAAATATTATTTCAAATATTTTCAGATCAAATTGCGACAAAAATTAATTAGAGTAACATTTATTTTTTTCAAATAAATAAGACTAGTCGTTTAGCCGTGATGTTCAATTAAAAACCATTAAAAGTCGTATAACTGCGCCTTAATCACGCCAGAACGGCTGAATGGAACTAGATGAATTTGGCACATAGATAGATTACAGTCCAGAATAGTACTTAGGCTACAATTTATAATGTTTTTTTTTTTGGTGGGGTGGGAAATCATCCAATGACTTCTCCCGCTCTGGGTGGAGCGGGAGGGCGTGTCAGACTCTTACTGACAAAAACCCACCCCTGTTCCTTCCCTGCCTGAGTGCCCAGAGGTGCGGTAACTCATTTTCAGAATTTATCCGCTACCCCTAGGCATGCAAGCACCGGCCACGATGGGTCCCGTCAGTGGTGGCTGACACTAATCTCTTTGAGGCGCGCGTGGAACACTACGCGCCGTCGACTCACTTGCCTGGTCTCGCGACGTCCTACGCCCAGTACGCCCAATACGAGTACCTCTCCTGCGGTGGTAGCGGCCGGGGCCGTAAGGGGCACTCCGTTGAGCTTCCCTCACGCGTCCCGCCTCCGCCTTCGTGAGCATTACTGCTTCGCAGAAAGTGGAGATTGCTTCCCATTCCCTCTCGCTCCGTACCATGGCCTGAACCAGGGCCAGGCGCGAGAGGTCGCCACCACCTATCGCATCCACGAGGACACGGCGGTGCTCCGCCCAAGCGGGGCAGACCTCCACCGTATGCTCCACCGTGTCCTACAATTCAGAATGGGTAAAGTACTAATTCCACGCGAGCGAAGCCGCTGGCAAACGTTAGTTTTATATATATGTTAATTACATAATATGTCACGCTTACAAAAGCAAAATACCACCGGGCCGTTATTAGCAATAATTTTATCAATATCAAACTCAGCGTCAGCAATACACTGAAAATTCAAACGTACATTTTGATTTTGACGCGGAATTTAACTGTAAATATTAACAAAATAGCAGTCAACCACCGCAGGTTATTGTTACTAAAATAATTGCCACGCTAACTAATGCTATAGCATAGCATAGTTAGCCTATATAGTTCCCACTGCTGGGACACAGGCCTCCTTTCTGTGAGAGGGATTGGGCCTTAATCCACTACTCGGGCCAGTGTGGGTTGGTGAATGACACAGGTCTTCTAAGTATTGGTTCTAAGATATACCGGTTTCCTCACAATATTTTCCTTCGCCGTCTTGAGAGCAGTTGTGATGCAATAATTTACACAAATTAAATTGCCTGCTTGGGTTCGAAGTCACGACCTGAAACTTGAAAGTCGCGGCCATTACCACTACGTTCCAACGCCCTTCCTCTTTCCTCTTTCTTTCAGTTCTTTCTGAACATTTTTTTAAAAACCTAGCTGATAAAGACGTTGTCGGCGAAAAAGGTTGACTTACCAAAAAAAAAATTACCTGATTTTGAACTGCTGATACTAACTTAGTAAGGAAAGTCCATTTTTAGAGTTTCGTACCCAAAAGGTTCAAACGGAGCCCTATTGCTGTCACTCACGTGTCCGTCTGTCCGTCAGTCTATCCGTCGTGAGTCACAAAATTTTGTTCTGAAGAATTTTTTAACTTTCGATTGACGTAAGAACTTGTTGGTAATAATATTTATTGTTACGTATATTTTACTGACAAATACCAATATATTGATTCATAATATTTCTCTTTGACAATTCCCTAATTTGGTATGGAATCTTAAATTTACGAAGTCCGACACGCATTTGACCGGTTTTTTTTTTAAGTGAAAACTTCTTTCGGCGCGTTGGGCATTTCTGAGATGGAAAAAATCAATTAAACTTAAGACACTGTTACCGTTCGGTTACCGACATCAGTCGTAGCAGATGCCAAAGCGTAGCACCTTGCTACGGTGCTACGGTGCTACGACGGACTGCGTAGCAGTGTCAGTGAGGCGCGTTGGGCATTTTTGTTCAAGTTTTCACTTCTGTCGGCACTCCCGGAGTGCCATTTTTTTTTTGGGTTTTTTTTTCCTTGGGCAGAAGCTGTATCTTAAATATGACCACGCATTTCCTTGACACCCTGTATAGCTATCCTACCACAGTTACTCTAATTGCTGTAGACGTTTATTTTACATTAACGCCGTTAACATAACTGACGATTTCTCAAACAGTTTCGGCTGAAATTTCTTTGGAGCGATTAATGGGAACGTGACGGCGCCAAATTTTGACTAATTAATAGAATTGAGGTTAGGGTACTGATGAGGTGTATTGAGGTTATCAATTACTTGCTTTTTCCTTTAGATTATTCGTTTTGTATTATTTTTGTGATGGTGGCGGAAAAATAAAAAATAAACTTTTTTATAAAAAAAAAACAACCGACTTCAAAAAAAGAAAATACACTAAAAATTAAAACATAACTTTAATTTCGGAAGTCGGTGTTTGTATTTAATTTTTTCGTTGTCACCGTTATTTTTTTAAGTTTTGGTGTATTTTCTTTTGTTGTTATACCCCAGAACTAAAAACCCCAGTAACACGGAACGTGGAATTTAAACATACTCGTAATGGGAGAAAACCAAAACGTCATCTATGTATACGTATTTTTCGTTTTTGTTCAGTTTTTCAAAAAGCGCTGAAGCAATTTCGATAAAATTGATATAGGACCACTCTCTCTTTTGGAAAACAAAAAGGATTTTGAAAATCGGTCCACAACTGGCAGAAAAATCGGTGGACAAACATTAAAAAAAAAAAACATTTACACAGTCGAACAAAGAACCTCCTCCTTTTTCGAAGTCGGTTAAAAATACGGAACTTTTATAGGAAAAATAGTAAAAAATAAATAAATAATAAAACAACAACAATAAAAATAATATACTAAGTCGAGTGTTAAAGACTAGCAAATGGCATCACTCGCGTGTTAGTCGTAATTATCTTACGGGCGTACTGCCAGGATAAGAAATATCCTATGTTCTAATCCAGAACATGGTCCATCCATGTGACAAGTTTCATTTAAATCCATTACGTTGTTTGTTCCGGTATTACCTTTGATAGTAGTCGGTTAGTGAACTAAGGTTAGTGGCTAAGGCGCAGGAAAAGTTATATAATTTACTGGACAGCCCTAGAGGCCAGAAGGAGCTCTACCGGATTACAAAATTAAGAGAAAGGAGAACGAGGGATATAATGCATATAAAATGTATGAAAGATGAACTCGGTAAAGTCTTGTCGAAAGATGACGAAATAAAAGAGCGATGGAAGGTTTATTTTGAAAAGTTGATGAACGAAGAGAATGAATGGAGTGGTGTGCTCAAAGAGGTACAAGTAAATATGGGTTTGTTGAGAGAAATTAGCATGGATGAAGTAAGAAAGGCAGTTCAATGTATGAAAAATGGAAAGGCCATGGGCCCTGATGACATACCAGTGGAAGTATGGAAGTGTTTAAAAGAGGATGGATGTATGTGGCTGACTTTATTCTTCAATAAGTTGTTGTATGAAGAAGTGATCCCACAAGAATGGTGCAATAGTTCGCTAGTGCCCATCTTCAAGAATAAAGGGGATGTACAGGACTGCAACAACTATCGAGGGATAAAGCTCATGTCACATACTATGAAAGTATGGGAGAAAGTAATAGAGAAAAGATTGCGAGAGGAGAGTGAGATTACCCCGAACCAGTTTGGGTTTATGCCAGGTCGAGGGACAATGGACGCCACCTTCGCTCTCCGTCAATTGTGCGAGAAGTACAGACGTGTGCACAAGAACTTGCACATGGTGTTCATTGATCTTGAGAAAGCGTATGATAGGGTACCTCGGGATGTGTTGTGGTGGGCCTTGAAAGAGAAAGGTTTACCTGGGAAGTATGTTGAGTTGATTCGTGCTATGTACAGACAATCTAGTACCTACGTCCGGTCGGCTGCTGGCAACACCGATAAGTTCAGTGTGGCTGTAGGCTTGCATCAAGGGTCGGCTTTAAGTCCTTACCTCTTCCTGTTGATTATGGACGCTCTTACGTCGGAAATACAGGAAGAGGCACCCTGGTGCATGCTGTTTGCCGACGACATTGTTCTGGTCGGTGAAGATGGACCTGAGATCCAGAGCAGATTGGAGAAATGGCAACAGAAGCTGGAGAAAGTTGGCTTGAAAATCAGCAGAACCAAAACTGAATACATGTTCTGCGATTTCGGCGGTCTCTCCAGTTCTGAAGCTGTAGTGCTAGATGGCGCGCTTCTCCCAGTCTGCTCCGATTTTCGGTATCTCGGTTCACTCGTGCAAAGCGATGGCGAAATAGATCTGACTGTTAAGCACAGAATTAACACTGGATGGATGAAATGGCGGCAGGTCACCGGGACTATCTGTGATTCCCGCATTCCCCTAAAACTTAAGGGGAAGATTTATAAAACAATGGTCAGACCTGCTGTCTTGTATGGTTCAGAATGTTGGGCCACAAAAGGGATGAATGAAAAGCAATTGCATGTAGCTGAGATGAGAATGCTAAGAGCGATGTGTGGTGTTACGCGCATGGATAGAATTAGGAATGAGTATATAAGAGGAAGTCTGAAAGTGGCACCGCTGACTGAAAAGTTGTGTGGTAATCGGTTGTCGTGGTATGGGCATGTGATGCGGAGGAATGAAGAAAATGTCGTGAGGAAAGTCTTGTGTATGGATGTGGATGGCTATAAGAGTAGGGGAAGGCCAAAGAAACGATGGTTGGACTGTGTGAAAGAGGATATGGGTAAAAAAGGGGTGACTACAGAGATGACGACTAATAGAGGAGTATGGAAGAAAAAGACATGTTGCGCCGACCCCAAATAAATTGGGATAAGGGCAGGAGAATGATGAGTAGTCGGTTAGTGAACACTGGCCTCATCTAGTTTAAAATGACATAAGATTGACATGTAAAAGTGTTACCTCAACAATCAGTCAACTCAGCCTATCGCAGTCCACTGCTGGATATAGGCCTCTCCCAGGCTGCGCCACAACACCCTGTCCTCCGCCTTCCGCATCCAGCAAAAGTAAAAGTGTAAAAGTGCAAAAGTGTTACCTGTGTCTAACAAAATTTATATTTAACAATAGTCGACAGCATAAATAAATATTTATATTTATTTATGCTGTCGACGTGCCAAAACTTTAGTCAAAAATTTAAATTTGGAACCATCGCACATCGATACGACGAAAATAAAGGATGGTTTTTTAGAGGTATAAGACTTTAAATTGAAATAAAACACAGGTAAATGTTTTTTAATATAATGAAATCACGTATTTATTTAAAAATTTATAAAATACTTAACTAACTGTAATTAAAACAAAAACTCCTAACTAAATAAAACTTCAAAAATGGCGTCAAAAATTCCTCCGCATCGCTGTCGACTGAAGTGTACCCAAAAGACTGGCGGCATTGCCACGTTGTATGGCAATGCTTAACCTCTGGCCGAGGTAAAAGCCAGCCCTTGTGTCACGCCAAGTGTCAACAAGGCGTTTAGACAGATCTTTAAATAATATGTGAGCACTTGGAATCCACGGCAAAAGGGTTTCAACCCCAAACGGCTCGAAAATGTAGCTACCGACAAGGTTGCTATATTTCCGCCGCTTGAGGTTTTCCGCAGCCACAGCGGCAGCACCGGCACAGCACGACGAACTAGGAAGATGAAATGGCGCAAGAGTATCGACACATGTAGCGTCCCACACTAAAGGCCTACCCAACTTCCACGGAAATAACGACATCCCGTCCGGTCTTTTACCATCGTCGCGAACCAGACCATGTAGTTCTAATACAGTCGGAAAGCCGGCGGTGACAAGAGCTCGTCGGATGATGTCGTTGATATTCGCGTGCCGCGCTATGCGACCCGCGCTTCGGCTGCACGACAGGCCGTGGTGTCCGAGGCTGTTGACAACTTCGCCACAGTGGCAGCGATGAGGAGAACAGGGAGCGCCTAGACGTAGGGCAACAGCGAGGTGAAAAGTAGTATCGTAATATGATTTCGGGTAAATGGCCACCGCGACTAGCGCGTACATGGCGCAATCCGGTTATTTAATGCAAATGTCAGAGATATGAGTTCTAACTTTTTCGTGCCTTGATTGGAAAGCATCAATGCTGGTGACATGTGGTTCCAGCGGGACAGCGCCACATGCTACACAGCATGCGCTACAATTAATTTACTGGAAGAAACTTTTGACTAATGATTATTTTAAGACATGAACCTTTTAATTTGCCTCCTCGTTCGTGCGATTTGACGCCATTACATTATCTTCTTTGGGGATATGTAAAGTCGCATGTCTACGAAAATAAACCAGAAACCATTGAGCACTTGACGCCAACATTCGATGCGTTACTGCCGAAATTCAACTTGATTTACTGCGAAGAGTGTGTGAAAATTGGACCTTCGATTATGCGTACAAGGCGCGCTAGTCGCGGTGGCCATTTGGCCGAAATCTCATTTAAACACAAATGCCATAAAATTATCTCTCAAATAAAGTCAATTTCATTGATATTAAAAATATTTTCCTGTGTTTTATTTCATTTTAAAGTTAAAAAAACCCCCTTTAAGTTTAAGGATCAATAAGAAAAAAAACCCAAGTTTACAACACCATTTCGAAGCATTAAATATGAAATGTCATATACTTCTTTCTTAATCATTCATTTCACTTCATACACAAGACAGTTCACAATTTTATAAAAACCCAATTTTATATTTGCCCAAAAAAATACAAGATTTTTACCAAAACTTTTAAACAAACAACTTTTAACGAACAAATCAATTATATCTTGAAATAATTTGGTACTTCAAGCAGACAACTTTGACAAATTAATAAAGTTCAAAAAAATTCGGTGTCCCTAACCTTACGTAGATATATAGACGCGAAGTTGAGAAAAAAAAAACACCCGAGAATTCTAACAAACTTAGTGACACAGCTGATCTTTGTGCCAACGACTTTTAATTTACTAAGCTGATTTCCCACTTTTTTTTGAGAAAGGTTGTTGTCCAGTGATAGTAGCCGCGACTGACGGCCAGGTGTTTTACTTTATAACCGACTTCGAAAAAGGAGAAGGTTCTATGTTCGACTGTATGTATGTTTTTTTTTTTAGTCAGTGTCAAATAACGAAGAAATAAAATACTAACACCGACTGCCGAAATTAAAGTTATTTTAATTTTTTTGCGTATTTTCTTTTTTGGAAGTCGGTTGTTTTTTTTATTGTAAAAAAGTTTTTGTAAACTATCTCATTATTACTGGTCTCAAAACGGTGAAATAAAACTTTGATGCAAAGTTCACACCGTTAGCAAAGTCGGTATAAGCATCGACTGGGTGCCGACATTGGCCCCTCAATAAAGAAGTTCACAATTTATAAAATAATTTGAATTATTCAAGCTAAAAACCATGCCGCCCTGAAGCACTTATCATATCCTAATCTGAACGAAAATATTTAAAAAATAACAACATCGCACAGTGTATTCTGTCTTCGATCTTCGACGGTTGCTTCCCTCATTGAATTCGAACATGAAACCAAAAAAATGATTAATACTTAATACCCTGCTAACTGATAACAAAACAAAATAATGAGCAATGTATTTACAAAATTCTCCTATATTTCCAAAAAATATTTTTTAAATTTCTTGTGGAATTTAAGTTTAAATAGAGAAAACTGTTCTATAAAATTACTAAAATAATGTTTATATTTCAATGTGCAAAATTTCATTTTGTTTGAATGAATGGAATTTAGGGACTTCTTTTGCCATGTTTCACCCATACTTTTTTTACTTCAAATATCGATAGATATAAAATTCAAAGACCTGACTGATTGACTGAATGACTGATATATCAACGCATAGCCTAATCCACTGGTCCTGGAGACATGAAATTTGGAGGGTGTGTTCTTTGTGAAGATTAAATAGCCACTAAGAAAGTATTAGTATGACAACACTCGTCAAATGAATGATAGAAATCAAACCTACTAAAAATGAGCGGATCGTCATTCATCAGGGGCATCATCCCTCCTACCAACATTCGAGAGAACCTGTATCACCTCTTCCAGTTCATCTTGAGAAAATTTTCGCTCAGTTTCCTTTGGAAAACTTTCTGAAATGGCGTTCATTTCGAACCTTTTATTTTCGAATACATTATCGCAACTTTGACCAAATTGGATGCAATTTTTTCTCGATTGCGAAACGACATCGCGATCACCTTTCATTTCCAATAAAGCCATACTCGTATTTTGGTTCTCTGAAACAAACCTTAATGGAGTAATTGGAATGGACGAGCCATATTGGATTCGCTTTTCGGTTCTACCTAAGATCGGTAGAAAATTAAAACGATGTCAAACTTAAACTTGACGAAACTTTAAAGTTGAAGCTAGAATAGTCTTGTAAAACTAATATTTGATAAGGTGCCCGTCGATAAGGTTTCAAATTATTACCGTATTCATCAAAATGAACTATATTTTTATATTTTTTGGGGGGGTGCTAAGTTATCCAATGACTTCTCCCGCTCTGGGTGGAGCGGGAGGGCGTGTCAGACTCTTACTGATTAAAACCCACCCCTGTTCCTTCCCTGCCTGAGAGGTGCGGTAACTCATTTTCAGAATTTATCCGCTAGGCATGCAGGCATCGGCTCTTTGAGGCGCGCGTGGCCACGAGCCGTCGACTCACGGGCCTGGTGCTGATCGGACGGCGAGCTACCCGCTGCTCACCGTCCGCAGGCCCGGGTCTACGGTGGCCGGAGATCGTCTCACGACGTCCTACGCCCAGTACGCCCAGTACCTCTCCTGCGGTGGTAGCGGCTGGGGCCGTGAGGGCTATTCCATTGAGCTTCCCTCACGCGTCCCACCTCCGCCTTCGCGAGCATTACTGCTTCGCAGAAGGTGCAGACTGCTTCCCATTCCCTCTCGCTCCGTACCATGACCTGAACCAGGGCCGGGCGCGAGAGGTCGCCACCACCTATCACATCCACGAGGACACGGCGGTGCTCCGCCCAAGCGGGGCAGACCATCAAAATCTACTTTAGCTTTACATTTTGGCGTTAAACCGGGGTTTGACACGTTCTGAATTTCAAATATGTCATTCGGAACCAGACATATGCATGTAAACTACTACTATATATTAATAACCCCGATTACAGCTTGTCATGCTTCTGACGTCATACACAAATTGAACTTCTGATAGGTTTGTAATAATATGAAAGTTCAATCAAAGGAGTCTCCGAACCAATATCGATAAAGAAAGGCTTTGACACGCACCTGTCGGCGCGAATATGGATTACTATTGATGTCTGGGGAAACATGAGGCATTCATAGGTTTGTGAGTAGGCTCAGGTGCGATTTCATTTAAGAAGACTTTGATATAATATTTAGACTTCTAAAGTACCTACGTATGTATGTAGTTATGTATATGTCACCCACACAAACTGTCAATAATAATAATAATAAAACACAGGGCAAATACAGGGTGTAACGGAAAGATGTGGTCATATTTTAAGAACTGCATCTGCCCATCGATTTGAACAACTTTCTTCAAGAAAACCTCAGGAAATTGTAAAAAAAAAAAATACCTGTCATACAAATATTAATCAGCTTATGATAACTTTGTATGGAAATTCTAATATCTTTTTTGGGATCTTTCAATTTTTTCTTAGAGAAAGTTGTTCATATCAATGGACAGAACCGGTTCTTAAAATATGACCACACCTTTCCGTTACTCTGACCTCTATCTGACTCGGAACCAGACACACACGCAGACTCGGAGTCTTTAAGAAATAAAAAGTTTACGATTTTACGTGATTTTTCATAAACCAACGGTGTTTACAATTATACGGTAACATCCTTATACAAGAGTTGAATCTTACCTACTGGATATTAATGATGTTCTTCTTTAAAAAATGATGTTTTTTGGGACACGTTTGGGCTCGTAAGGGTCCTGTTATTATTTCAATTGTTCACTTAATTAAGGACTAATCAGTAAGATCCGGCCAGCATTGTTGATTTTATGAACTTATAATTTTCAAGCATAGGTTGAAAACTCGCCAAAAAAAATTAAAATGCTAATGAATGGAAATTCAGTAACAGGGAGGGAGGCTCTGGCTAAATAACAACAGCCTTGGATCGATCTTTATGAAAAAGCTACGCTTGCCGAGGTCGACCCGTAGATGGTGATGACCATCCACAACTCGTAATACACATTAAGCGTCAGGTCCGAGCTATCATACGATCTTGGCAGTTGTTATGACACCCTTGTATCGAGTTACCCAGTAACTGGATTGTGATCATCAGATCAGCAGTACCCAGTTAAAATGGAACCTAGCCAGTGAGAGAGCCTACTATTTGAGAAAAAGTCTCCACAGACAGATTGACGATTATTTCCTTTTTGTTACAGATATGTGATTGAGGCTACAATGGCCTCTTCCCCCGCCGCGCCGAGGGTCCGCAGCCAGCGGCACAGCTTCCTCATGAAGATCGACACCAAGACCTGAGGATGAACAAGCACCGCTGGAGCCAACTTCTATAAAATGGAGTTCGCCTCTGTTTTACCTACCAATGTGAGTTTTTTACTTTTAGGATGCAAAAAATTCGTCCACATCGTTGTCAATAGGAAAAGTGTCCAGAACGCTGGCAGCATTGCCACGTTGAATAGCAATGCATATTCGTTGGCCAAAGAAGATAGACTTGAAGAGAATAGTGCAATTCAAGAAATAGATATCGACAAAAACAATGTATGGAAGTTACGCAACACATCTGCTATAAATACGTGAAAGAAAATTTATGGAAACGGGCTGATAAGTTGCTACGCCGTAGCAGACTACGGCGTAGCTGCTACGCAGTCTGCTGCGCGTAGTAGTTTTCATAGCAGACATATTACATTTATGTCAAACATAGTTGTGTACCCACTTGGTTAATCTTCAAAGCGACTAACTCGCATCTCTTTAAATACAAGGCAAAATTACAAGCAGTAACTGAAAAACTTAACTATATTCAAAGTACTTATTAAATTACAAAGTATATACCTACAAGCTAATAAAATATTTACAAGCGGCATAAAAAGGGGAGGCGTAGAAGTAATTGGGCATCGAATACGTCCACGTCGCTTGAGAATGTCGAATGAGAATGCTGATTCTTTGGCCGAAAAAAAAGGATACCTACTTACAAAAATCTTCACCAAAAATCTCGCAATCTAACAACTTACAACATATGAAACAGTTTATCATATCCCATTCATAGTCCGTTATGATAACACATTGTCACATATATTTACGGCTGGTTATTACCTGGTATGTAAGACCAGTTATTGAAAGTAAAATATGCCTATACGTACGAACATAGCCATCCGAAATGCACCAAACTATCAACCTATCAAACTAAAGGGCAAAGATCTTATGTTTGAACCACTGTTATATAGACGGTGATCAATAATGAGGCAGAAAGAAAGAAGAAAGAAAAGAAAAATAATTTATTTGGCACACACAGATACACACAATGTAGTTACAAAAAAAATAAACTGAATTTCAAAACAATTATAATTGTGTGCCCTTCATACGTCAAATTTTAGCTTGAAAAAATGCATTTACGATATGAATAGCTTGATCCTAAAACTACCGCTCAAAGCGTTACTTGTTCACACAGTAAAGTACAGAAACAACAACTCGTGTTGACTTTTCCAGGAAAGTTAAGGTCAATTAAATCATTTTGCTGCACATTTTCATGCTCGTTATGAAAATGAAGAGTGTGTTTCTTGTTGTTGCTTTGTTCTTAAGATATATGTCTATGCCAACAAACTTGCAACGTTGGAGCAATTAAAACTCTAGTAATTGCCGAGATAATTCCCTAAAACGACGAAAACGTCGTCAAAAACAACCTTAAGTGAATCAGTTACTGCAAAATGATAGGTCGTGATTAGTCTGACATCATCTTTACATAAAAATAAAAAATAACTTGAATAATATGACATTTAGTATGTTTTTAGTTTCAAAGAAACTTGAGAAGCTAAATCTCATCATATATCTCACCTCTCATTCATAATAACATATATCTCAAACATATAGAGGGTGAGAGCAGTGGTGGCCCAGTGGTATTGGCCGCGACTTGCAAGTTGTAGTTCGTGAGTTCAAACCCAGGCAGGCGCTTTACTTTGTGTAAATTATTTTATCACCACTGCTCTCAAAACGGTGAAGGAAAACATTGTGAGGAAACCGGTATGTCCTAGAACCAAAAATTCGAAGACATGTGACATCCACGAACCCGCATTGGGCCTGCGTGGTGGATTACGGCCCACACCCTCTCACAGAGAGGAGGCCTGTACCTCAGCAGTGGGGCATTAAAAAGGCTGATGATGATATAGGAAACATATATTATACCTCACCTCCAATTCATAATAACGTTACGACATACAACCGACACACATTAACTGTACCGGTACCTTCCGACTAATCCAGTTACGAGTTACCTGAAATCATCGAACTAAACTAAACTTATTTAAGTTTAATACCGTTTGATGGGTATTACCTTAGCAATATGCGGTTAAATTGATATACCAAGAGTTGTTCGGGAACTATCTTTGGTGGAGTTTTGAGTACCGTACTTAAAATACTTGTAAACTTTGATTTAAAGATCTTAAATGGGGATTTGGTCTTTTGGCTTTGGAGTTGTCCAATTCGTCCAAACTTAACATGTTAATAACATTAAAAGTACATGCATTAAAGAAAATATTTTTTTAGGGTTCCGTACCCGAAGGGTTCAAATGTCCGTCTGTCCGTCGTCTGTCACACAGGTTTTACAGCCAAACGGTTGGAGCTACAGTCTTCACATTTTCACGGTATAAGCATCTTGTTGAACCAAAGCCACATAAATAGTCAAAAATACATTCGGTACGGAACCCTAGATGTGCGAAGTCCGACACGCACTCAGCCGGTTTTGCAGGGCTTCGTACCCGCGGCGAAGGATCCAAACAGAGCCCTATTACTGTCACTCACTTGTTGTCTGTCCGTCTGTCTGTCTGTCCGTCGTCTGTCACACAGGTTCTTCAAATTTAGTAGTAGTTACTTTTAATTTTTTTTGGTCACACAATTGCATGAACGAATAATCATATTCAGTCCATGTTTAAACAAATATTTACCATTTCCTTCACACACACACACTGACACAATCAATTATATCTATACGACCCCACAAGAATGTTACCCAGCTCAATAATGATTTCCCACCATCCCAAGAATGTTACCATATGAATAATGTATGTGTTGTCGTAGGTGGCGCTTCAGTTCAACGAGACAACGGTGGTGTACGACGAGGGGGATGACCCGGATGCTGTCACGTTGCTGTCTATACTACTTGTCGGTTAGTACACTCTTTATAGATGGATGGAAACAACAAAATTCTGTTAACCCATAAAAAATGTAGAATTGAATGTTAGAACATTTTTTTAAATAATATTAATCGATTTGGGATATGGTTCTATGAAAAAATCTTTTCTTAAAATAGCAGTTGTATCGGTTGACATGTTATTATTGCTTATTTGCATCCAGGTATAGTCTGCAAAAGAGTTTAGTGTTCGGGGAAATACAAATTGTGTACGAAACTTTTGACATGTCATCTTTAACACCTCTCATCCAATGATAGGTGTCAAACATTTGAATACTTGGAATAAGGTAGATGACAAAAAAATAATTAATCCGTCAGTAAGATTACCAAAAACTATTTTTGTCAGGTAAACAAAAAATGAGGACGATGCAGTGCATTATAATTACGCGCGACATCACACCTACGTAGAAAATGTACTACATTTTATCTACAAATGCGTACCTTTATTGATCTTGTAAAGCATAAATACTTGTCCAATATTTTTTGACAAAAGAAACAACCGACTTCCAAAAAATAAAATACACCAAAATTTTAAAAAATAACTTTAATTTCGGAAGTCGGTGTCAAATAACGAAGAAATAAAATACAAACACCGACTTCCGAAATGAAAGTTATTTTTTAATTTTTAGTGTATTTTATTTTTTGGAAGTCGGTTGTTTTTTTTTTTGTTAAAAAGTTTTTTATTTTTCAATTTTTAATTGTTATACCCCAGAACTAAAAACTCCATTAACATGGAACGTGGAGTTTAAATATACTAGTATTGGAGAAAACGAAAACGTCATCTAGGTATACGTATTTGTTCTTTTTTGTTCAGTTTCTCAAAAAGCGCTGATGCAATTTCAATAAAATTTATATGGGACCACCTCGGGAGTATATGCTTTCGGATAAAAGAAAATTTTTGAAAATCGGTCCACAACTGAGAGGACTGGAGAAATCGTCGGACATACATAAAAAAAACATACATACAGCCGAAAATAGAACCTCGTCCTTTTTTGAAAGTAGGTTAAAAATAAATTAAACTTACGAACTTAATAGAGTTCTTATTTTTATACCCGGGAATAACCCCATTTGTAAACTGTACTAGCTAAAAAATAACTCTCCTACTGAAAAAAGTTCTATTGTAACAAAAATATCAATTAAAACTGTTTGATATCTAGGTTATTTATCTTTCCACTATGCTGCCAATTATCATTTTAATTATGTGCTTAATATCTTTTTACACTTAGACAGGTACGAGTGATGTAAATCACTTGAATATCAAACTCACTCAAAATGTCGTTTAACCAACCTTCTTCAACCTTGCGTTGATTTTTAAGTCCAACAAAACACACTTTCGTGTTTTTTTTTTCTTTATTATAATGGCATTTTGTTCGAGTAGCACGTACGGTCGTATTAGGTGACAACTGGTCTGTGGAACCGATGCATGTGTAGGTGTCAGTTCGATTTTCTGTGTTTTATACTGCAATTAATATGAAAGAAATGTTTGTGTGTCTTCTGTTCTTGATATGGTTATATTTCAGATTTAAAAGTTTATTTTTATTTTATTGTTTGAAGAAAAATTATATTTTTGCTTATCCAAGCTACTAACTCTTACGATAATCTCGCTATTTATCAAAGACTGTTACAAAAGACTCTAACTTAGCTAATGAATTGGTAATTGTTGATAAATTTGTTTTTCTTGTTTGGGGTTTTCGCTTTCAGAAAACAACATTTTAGTAAGGTATACTAAAATGATGTTTTCTGAAAGCGAAAACCCCTTCTTGATACTATGTTATGAAATTACATTCCAAACTTTCGGTCCATGAGACCGTGCTCGGGTATACGTGTAACAAACTCTGGCACGGGCATTGGAAGGCTAAGAAACGTAGTTGCAAGTAAGCTGCCTGCATGTATACCAATCTCTTTGTTCGCCTGCACAATCACGCTGCATATAGTACAAACATAAACTTTTATGAGAGAAAACAGGTACGCTGAACTACATTAACGGACGAAAAATGTACATTTATGTTAAACTATAAAACTCTGTTAGAAATGAAGTGTTTCATAGCGCATTTACAACGGCCATGCATATTAACGTGTATCGCTGCCTGAACCTTAAAAAGTTAAAAAGTAACCGACTTGTATTCATAGAATTACATTATTATAATGTAACGCCTGCTTTTTCCTCGAGTGAGCACTCAACGAGACGTGATCCGAATCATTGAACTGTAGTCTTGTCGATTTTACATGTTCATTAAGAGAACCTTCAAATTATGCTATGTAGAGCAGGATCGATCCTTGAAGGAAAAGCTTAATGTGACTGGGACTTGTTCACTTAGGGTTCCAAAATTAGTCTTTTCAAACCATAAAATGTGAAACAGAACTTTATAAAATCACTATGTTGTCTATCCTCAAAGGGTTGCCCCTAATAGTATTTAGTAAGTAGCAAAATACCAATAAGCAAGATCAGTGTTGACATTTGGTTGGGGCAACAATAAATGCTTTCATTTTATTGTTGGCCCAACAATAAATGCTATTAGGGTTAAGATACATGCAAACGAAGGCATTAGAATTTTGGCACAGTGTTAGGTCTCGATAATTGTGCGAATAGAAAACCCATTCCTGTTTGTACCCACGGAATAGAAAAAAACAAGTGGAAGTGCCCACGCAGCTATCACAATTATGAGGAAAAATATTTAACAACCTTTTCAGTTGTATTGTCATAATTTTGTATGAATAATAAATTCAATTTTGACAAAAAACTTATTTGTTGTTCATACAAAAACTTTTTTACAAAAAATAGAACCGACTTCCAAAAAAAGTGTAAAATAACTTTAATTTCGGCAATCAGTGTTTCTGGTCTTCGTTTTTTGACACCAACTTCTGAAATTAAAGTTATATTGCACTTTTTTTGGAACTCAGTTCTATTTTTTGTAAAATAGTTTTTATTTTTCAGTTTTTAGTTGTGGTTCCCCATTAAATTGTGTTAACATTACATAGACCTACGATCGCAGCAATCGCAGTTGATTTGCAATTTTTTGAAGAGTTCCGTTGTGTGTCTCCGAAACTCATCATCAGATCTATATGAAATTTAAATAGGCTCATTTCGGTATAAAGCCCTTTCGAACAAAAAAAAACTTTAGAAATCCGTTTATATAAAACGGAGTTAAAAAAAAAAACAAAACTCCGAATTGATAACCTCCTCCTTTTTGAAGTCGGTTAAAAATTAAGACTTATTACAAACTGACGAAAGTTGTTATTATTTTACATTTTTTCAGCATATATTTGCGTGGGCACTTCCACTAGTTTTTTCTATTCCGCGATTATACCCATAGATTAAAGGTAATGTATAAGAGTTGTGCAACAGTTTTGGTGTAAAATAAAGTGTTTTTTATTTATCTATTCTGTGACAGCAATATAGATAAACATATATTTAGGCCATAAACTCCCAATGTCACTAATCCGGTGTGGACAAAAACCTAGAAAGCACAAAACCAGATCAGTTTGATCCGTGTTTCCCAAATACGGAATAAGGACAGCAACCTCAAATAAGGATTTGGGGTATCCCAGGAGCATGTTAGAATCTTATTTCCATATTGAGCTTGGGTAAAACGTAGGTACTTTAGCAACCGCTTATCATTATGACGATATTTTAGAAGCAAACAGGAAATCGCTCTCAAGAGATCGATATTGATGGATTATTTTGTGCACGAGGAACACTGGAGTTATTTCTTAATCCTAACATTATTGAATGGAGGCTGTTTTTTTATTTATGTTAAGAAACTTGGAGTTTCAAAACGGGGAATGGATTCTGTAATAAAATGATATCTCGCATGTGTGCCGAAACAGTTACTGGTACAAAATGCTTAAAGCATTTAAACGACATTCTGCTAGTGAATAAAAATGGACTTTCCGTACAAAGTTCTTTCCTGTATTATTCAAAATACCAATAAGTAGCAACAGAAACTGAATCTCATTTACCAAAAAAATACACCTTTTTTATTAAACTCCCTAAAAGGGTTATGTTTCTACAAAAACTTGCCCGATTTCCTCACCCCCTTAGGCTAAAATGTAGGAAATTACATAACATTTATATACACCTCTATCTGGTGGAGCGAGCAAATACTTCCAGTCTATTTCGCGCCTCGTTCGTCGCTAAGCGGTTCAATTTCCTGATGGTAACAAACTGGTGGAGGTGCCGATTCATATCGCGCTGATCTCGGTAAGTTTGGACGTGGCGACGAAAGGTGTTTGGCATAGGATGTGTACAGGAAGAGAGGTTTTTTGAACGAAGTTTTTTGTAATGTAAAATAATGTCTTGAGTGTGAGGTTGAAAAAACTTTGAAGAATATTTACTAATACATTGTATTAATAATGTGAATGGCTATAAGAGTAGGGGAAGGCCAAAGAAACGATGGTTGGACTGTGTGAAAGAGGATATGGGTAAAAAGGGGGTGACTACAGAGATGACGACTAATAGAGGAGTATGGAAGAAAAAGACATGTTGCGCCGACCCCAAATAAATTGGGATAAGGGCAGGAGAATGATGACATTGTATTACTAATGAGAAGCGTTTCGTTAAATAATAACAGCTGCACGAGTCGAACTTCAAGGTAAGCAACGCTTGGTGAGGTTGGTTGATGGTAACAAACTAAGTGTGGACGTGGCAACGATAGGTGTAAAAATGTGTACAAGAAGAGAGGTTTTCTAAAAGAAGCTTAAACTTAGTAATTTAAAGGATAAAGTTTTGGTATTTTGCCATTGCATAGAAATGGCTATATTAATTATGTTCCAATATCCCAATTTTTCGCGTCAACTTTAATTTCTAAGGAATTTTTCTTTAGTTTTATGAAAATGGGACGAAAATTTAATGAAATCAAATTAATGGCAGATTTATTTGGGAAAAATCATACAATTGTACAATGTATGTTACAGGAAAATATGGTATGGCATATGGGTAAATGTACAATCCACAACGTTTCCACAGATTAGATTTAGTAGGCACATTATTAATAAGGTGGACAATTAAAATTACACTTAAATAGTAACTTAAATATTTAGCTTAGGTACTAATCAAATTTTGTTTTGTATTTAAACGTCGCATAAACTATCAACAATTTTTTTCTTAAAAATGCTTTGAGACAGAAAGAATATATTAAAATGACAGAAGTGGCTATTATAAATTTTTATTAGTCGACGGAGTGGAGCTCGCTCACCAGCATTTGTTCGGCTAGTAGTCGTTGCAAAAAGCGGGTAAGCACGAACCTCCCGTCTTATTACAGTTCTAGACACAACATAAGACATACTATTAATTAGTTTGATACAGTTAAACTTATTATTAACCAATCCGTGAAGCATCGTGGTTTGAAGTAGTAGGCGTCTTGATTGTAAAGTGAGCAATTTAAACTTTTCTAGTGACTCGACGTAAGACAGGAATGACTGATTGCATGTAAGGTTGAAAAAACTTTGAACGGTTTTTACCAATCTATTGTATTAGTAATTGAAGGAGCTCAAGGCTATGTAATAAACGCCATACGGGTCGGTCTTCAAGGTTAAGCAAGCCTTGTCGAGGTTGGAACATGGATGGGTGGTGCAGTTCAATTTCCTGGTGGTAATCAACTGGTGTAGGTGCCACTTCGTGTCGCGCTGATCTCGCTAAGTGTGGACGTGGCGGCGATAGGTGTTTGGCATAGGATGTGTACAGGAAGAGAGGGTTTTTAAAAGAAGTTTCTGGTGATGTAAAAGAATTTCTTGAATGTGACGTTGAAAAAACTTTGAAGAATATTTACTTATACTTTGTATTGGTAGTGAGGAGATGATCGAGGTAAAGTAACACTTAGCGATGTCAATGTATGGTCGGGTGACCATCGATTGCATACCGAGACTGCCGTGCCTAGGAAATAATGTAAAGCAATTGTTTCCAGCTGTTGTTTGTAGATCTTTGAAGGTCGTTACTGTAGTCAGAAGCCAAAATATCTAACAACAGTCTTGCCAAGGGGTATCGTATTACCTATCTACTGCGTTGGGGTAGGAAGACAGGCAGCTACTTCATCCACCGCCATAGGGTGCGGCCTGCAGGTAACAGACTAGAGGAATGTGTTGCCTGAACAGTGAAAGACCTGAGACCGCGGCGCGACTCTCCAAAGAATTGTGGGCGTTCGCGGCCGGACCGCATGAATTCATGCAGATTAATATCTGGGCGGGGGAGCGTGACAAAATGTGCAAGCACTCTAGCGCCCCGGCCAGAGGTAGACGCAGAACACCTAGTGGTCTACCAGTCAGACCCAGACTGTCAGACTCTTAAGTCTGAAAGACCCCTGTACCTACCCCAGGGCGTCGGTTCATGTTAAAAACTGGTTCTCAGTTGCGGTTAGACTGAACTCCGAGCCAAACAGAGTTGAAAAAAGCCAAGGCAGTTTGGTTTGTTGCATTGTAATTTGCTTAGCCTTTTCCCAACTATCTTGAGGTCGGCTTCCAGTCTAACCAGACGCAGCTGAATACCAGTATTTTGCATGGAGCTACTGCCTATCTGACCTCCACCTAGTTACTGGGTAATACTTACTATACCCCTTGGTAAGACTGGATGTCAGACTTTCGGGCTTCTGACGACCCGTAACGATTATGAAAGATCCGTGATTGACAGCCGGGACCAACGGCCTAACGTGCTTTTCCGAGGCACGGAGGAATCTCAGTATGTAAAGATGGTCACCCATCATTGTATTAGTAAGTTATTGATCTAAGCGGTTCATTTTCCTGATGATAACAAACTGGTGGAGGTGGCGCTTCGTATCGCGCTGGTCTCGGTAAGTGTGGACGAGGACGTGGCAACGATAGGTGTTTACCGTAAAATAAAAACAAGAAGTGAGGTTGCAGTTAAGAGCTATGCCTGTACCAACCTGTACTGTAAACATTGCCGAGACTCGATGTTGATATCAACCAAAATTTCAAAAATTACACAACACAACTATCTACATACATAAATTTATATGTATACAATCTACATAATTATTATGTGAGTGTAATTACACAGTAGAGTATACTAGTACCACTTGAGGTACGCTCGCATAACAACGTGTGAACATGTGATGCCGGTAGAGATTAGCGGGTGTCACGGAGAGGTGTTGTAATCTCAAGATTATTGTCTCAACAATATGTAATAATGACGTGTGTTAATCTATCAATCAGCGTATATAATTAATTACCTATTGCTTATGGCATTGTTGTGGAGTTTTAATCAATTTATGTTTAACTAGCTTCTATCAACGGCTTTGCTCGCGTGATATCGTAAATTATCCCAAGTGAAAATACTTTCGAGGTAAAAAGTATACTATGTCCTAATCTATGACATGTCTACCCCTGTGCCAAATTCCATCAAATTTTAAAACTTGAGGGGCTTTGTTGTAAAATAAGATCAAAGTTTTGTTAAGTAATAGCAGTAATAAATATTATTAAAGTATTCTATTTTTCTTGATTTTTAAGTTCTTTAGAATCATCACGAAAACAAAAAAGAAAAATACATTATATTAAAAAAATATAATGCATGACAATAAATCACATTTCATGCCTAAGATTTGAACTCTCTTATGCACGGCAAGCGGTCTTGAAACCTCCTGTCTATTTAGACGTTGTTTGTCGTTCCATACTATTTTTCATTAAAAAAGTATTAACATTTTATTTAAAATAAAAAATACAATATAAAAAACAAACTTTAAAAAAAAATATTAGCTTTTTTTTTTACTTATTTGTTCACTAAAACAATACATTAATTTTATTATAATAAAATGTTTTTGCAAAATACAAAAACTAACTTGGGCTTATCACGGATTTGAACGTAACATGTCTTTTGGGGGGGTAACCACTTAACGGAGCTGTGTGTACATATACAGGACCTGTCGTTATGGCGACACTTGGGGGAGACAGCAGTGGGCGTCTTTCGGCTGAAATGATCATGACGATGATGATACTCGTACATACACATGCAATGTTATATTTGAGATTAGCACTTTGCTCGCAGCTTCGCTCCCGTGACCTATCCCGCGGGAACTGTTATTTTTCCCGGGATAAATATGAATCTATGTTACTAGCTGGTAGCATAGCTTTCTATTAGTGAAAAAATGGTTAAAATCGGTCCAGTAGTTTCAGAGCTTCTTCAGTACAAACAAACAAACAAAAAAATAATTCCTCTTTATAATATTAATTTAGATAAAAAACATCCATAAACAGAACAAGTACTATCAAGGCACACAAGCCTAAAATAAAAAGTCAATCTTCAAAAATTATTGATTTGATTTTCTCAGAATATTCGTTTAATTAAGATATCTAAAACAGTGCCTTATTAATTTTTATAATAGTGAACAGTGAAAATTTTCCCAGATGTTACTTTGGCTCTTCTAATGAAGTTTAAATAACTTTTAACAGGTCCTTTGTGAGTTGCAATAAGTCTGCTTATACAGAGCTCGCTTCTGACATCGATAGTAGTATAAAGTGTATATTTTTAACAATGGTTTTTTTAATAACGTTGTACAGACTTAACAACTTCATTCAATTAACAAAGGCGAAAAACACAAATGTATAAAGTGCACAGTCAGGGAAAATAATTAAATACCTCTCGCGCCCGGCCCTGGTTCAGGCCATGGTACAGAGCGAGAGGGAATGGGAAGTAGTCTCCTCCTTCTGCGAAGCAGTAATGCTCGTGAAGGAGGAGGCGGAACGAGTGAGGGAGGCTCAACGGAGTGGCCTTCACGCCCCCAGCCGCAGTCACCGCAGGAGACGCCCTGGGCGTAGGACGTCGCGAGAAGATCTTCGGCCACCGTAGACCCGGGCCTACGGACGGCGAGCAGTGGGTAGCTCGCCGTCCGATCAGCACAATCCCGTGAGTAGACGGCGCGTAGTATTCCACGCATGCCTCAAAGAGATGATTGTCAGCCACCACTGACGGGGCCCATTATGGCCGGTGCCTGCATGCCCAGGGGTAGCGGATAAATCGTAACAGAGTTATCGCTCCCCTATGCACTCAGGCAAGGAAGGAACAGGAGTGGGTTTTAGTCAGTAAGAGTCTGACACGCCCTCCCACTCAAAAAATAATGAAAATAGTGGATTTACACTACGTCAATTTGCCGTCTTGAAACCTACACACACAAGTGTTATTTGATCATAATGATTGAGATAAAAACTTTTGCAATTAATGCCATATACTAAAAGACTTCATAACATTGTCCCCAGGTATATTCCTGTCACTGCTGATATTCCTAAGCGTAGCAGGGAACATACTGGTCTGCATCGCGATATACACGGACCGGGGGTTGCGACGCATCGGCAACCTATTCCTAGCATCGCTGGCGATTGCAGATATGTTAGTAGCTGCGGCCGTCATGACCTTCGCCGGAGTTAATGATTTACTCGGGTAAGTTAATAATAATAATAATTTATTGACCCATTGTTACAATTATTACCTTAAAATTATCTTAGCTTAGTGTCGGTCTGTAACTTTTAGTAATGACATTAATTATTCTTCCAGTGGTCCCCAAACTAGGCGGCGCCTGTATCTTGGGGACCGGAGTTGTGAAAACATAAACGTATATCTATTTTTCGTTAATTTTTTTTGAATTTTGTATGAAGTTAAAATAAAAAAGTAAAGTTATGGAAATATTAAAACAAATGAGATCAAAATTGAGTTAAAGCTAAACTTACAATAAAATTGTGTAAATTACACAAAATATAAAACAAAGAATAAAATAAATAAGTTGAAAAAACAAGAAAAATAAAGATAAGGTGTGTAGGAGTGCGTGATGGTGTGAGTGCGTGTGTAAGTGTTAATGTCTGTGGTGGAGATGGGATTCCGAGTTAAATGATGTGAGTATATTTTCCGTTTCATCGTATGACAGACCTACTAGCCATTTTGTTAAAGCCTTTTTACACGAAGACAGGGAGAGTTCTTTTGGGTTACAAGTTAAGCTACTGGTGACTTTATTATACACGTAGGTGTGAAGATAGGCGGGACAGCGTCTTGCTAGTAGTGAGGTGGTTCGTTGCAGCGGAATGTTAAATATACGTTTAGAAGTTAAGGATTGATAGTCAGGCCGAAGTTTTATGGTTTTGTGAGTACGGAGGTATGCATTCAAAATATAAAGTTGACGAACACGTAAAACTTGAAACTCTTTGTACAGGGAGTCAGTAGGGTAGAGGAATGGTTTTTTTAATATGACTTTTATGATGGCTCTCTGGGCTCTTTCTAGCTCTATCATAATTGATTTACCAGCTCCACCCCAAATGGATATGCCATATTGAATAATCGACTGGCATATAGCGAGATAAACCGTTCGCATGATGTTTTGTGGAGTGCGGTCTCTCAATTTCTTTATCAAGTGAATGAGTTTCCTTACTCGGCCCGAAAGATATTGAATATGGGCTTTAAACGATAGGTTCTCATCAATTAGGAGACCTAAATAACGAATTGACTGTGTTCGGTCAATACAGTCGCATGAGCAGTCTTCCCGTGGGGTGTATGAATAGTTTAGACATGTGTGGAACTTTAATGTAAGGTCTGGTGGAGGGCTAGATGAATGAGTTTTGAAAAAGGTAACATGTTTGGTTTTCTTTATGTTGAGTGTGAGTAGGTTTTGGTTGAGTGTTTGCGCTACTGTTGATAATCCTTCTTCCGCAAGGCCGTAGACCTGTTCCCAGGTTCGACCATGAAACGTAATAACCGTATCGTCTGCGTAAGATATGATTTCAGCTTTTTGTAGTTTGAGGTTCAGTATGTCATTCATGTATTTTATAAATAAGGTTGGGCCCAGTAAACTACCCTGCGGAACTCCAAAGTTTATAGGAAGTTGATCACTTGAGTGCTCGCCAGATTTTACGTATTGTCGGCGACTGGTGAGGTAGCTTTGAAACCACTCAAGTGGTTTACCCTTTACGCCATGCCCGGGGGTGGAGGATAAATTCGAAAGAGTTACCTCGCCACCGGGCACTCGAGGCAGGGAGGAACAGGGGTGGGTTTTAGTCAGTAAGAGTCTGACACACCCTTCCGCTCCACCCTAGAGCGGAAGAAGTCATAGGATGATTTCCCACCCCGCAAAAAAAAAAAAAAAAGAAAAAAAAAAAAAAAAAAAAAACCCTTTACGTCAGCTGCGTCTAGCTTTTTTAAAAGAAGATTTGTTGAAATGGTGTCGAACGCTTTAGTTAGGTCTAAGAAGACCGCCATACAACGTTCACTCTTTTCTATGGTTGCTGATATGGAGTTAGCCAACAAGGAGGCTGCACCTTCTGTCGATTTACCTTTTCTAAAACCGAATTGTTTATTTGAAATTAGTTATGTTTTTCAAGAAAATTAATAAGACGGGTGTTTACAACCTTTTCCAGAATTTTGGATAAAATACTGAGTAGTGCTATTGGTCTGTAGTTTTCAGGTTTGTCTTTAGGACCACTTTTGTGTATTGGGCTTACTGCCGCAACCTTCCATTGTTCGGGAAATATTCCTGTTTCCAGGCTGAGGTTGATCAGGTGGGTTAGAGGTGTTGTTATAATGTTATGTAATTTTTTTATTAGTCTTACACTGATTTTGTCAGGACCTGGAGAGCTTTCGATTCTTAAATGTTGTATGATGTTTGAAACTTCTTGGTGATGTGTACTTACTAGTGAGAGTTGTCTGAGTTTCTGATAGTCTTGTCAGTATTTTATCAGCCAGGTTTTTGCCTACGGATGTGAAGTATGAGTTGCACTTATTGAGGGACGCGACAGGGTCAATTGAGTTTGTGACTAAGTTAGATGTATTGCACCTTAGACCGCTGGGATTGTATATTGACTTTAGAGCTTTCCACAGCTTTTGAGAGTTTTTGTTATTTTCCTGGATTTGTCGAGTGTCATATTCGATTCTAAGATTCCGTAAGAGATTGTTGCAGAAGTTTTTGTAGCGGTTGTAGATCAGCTTCTTGGTCTCGTTTGTGGGGTCACCTCGTAATGATAAGTGTAGCCTGTCACGGTGTCTCATGCATCTTATGAGTCCGGGTGTGACCCATGGCTGAATGTTATGTTTGCTTCGGGGAATTTTAACTTGGCGTGTGTGTGTTTTAATTAATTTGGCAATAATTCCAGTAAATGAGTCGGCAACAGAGGTAAGACAGTGTTGGTTGAGGATGTCAGTCCAGTCAATATTAGCTAAGTCTGTTGCTAAATCGTCCTCGTTTAATTTAAGTACCCAGCGATTTCTATTGGGCTTAGTGTAGGTGTTTTTGGAAGGAATGTTGGCTAATACTATATCATGGTCTGTGATGGAGCTTTTGCAAACCACGCCTTTGGGTTTGGTATTGCTCTTTATAAATATATGGTCAAGACAAGATTTTTGTCTAGTCGGTTTTGGTGATTACGGGAAGTAGACCGTATGAAGCCATTAGGCACATATAATCATGGTGTTTATCGTTTGTGTTGCTACAGATGTCTATGTTAATATCTCCGGTGATAATTAGTGTTGGATGTTTATTACCAGTTTTAAGAAAATCATCTGTGTGAAGCGATAAAGTTTGTGAGGTTGGCAAAAGATGGTGAACGATATAGCCCGAGTATTGCAACCTTATTGTTTAAAATCAGGAAAAGGCTGTCTGTTTCCAGTATTTCAGATTCGATAACAGTTACATCGTAGTGAATTTTGGTGTATATGACTATACCGCCATTTTTGTTGTTTTGCTTATTTGTTCGAGTAACCTTATAACGGCGGCGTGAAATTAGCAGATCATTTTCCAGCAGAGCATGAAAAAATGTGAGTTCTATTCGCATGCAGCATAGTTCTGGAGTTCCTGATACTTTTTGGAAATAGTTCTGTTGTTTTTCCCGGAAAAAAGTTGATTGAAAATATGATCTGCTAACTTCCGGTAGCAGATCATTTTTTCCAAAACCAAAATTAAAAATGTATTTTCGATGGACAAGAGCTAGTTCTATAGTTCCTGATATAAATAAGAAATAGTTCTGTCAATTGAAGCTCAAAAAAAAACTAAATATGTTAAAGTAAGATACCGCGAATAAAATAAAATAAATCTTACAACTCACGTCAAAACCAAAATACGACAGTTTGTTGTTTCTAGCCAAAATCAGTAGCTTAGAACTCTAATTAACTAAAAAGTTAAATGAACACAACGAACCACTCTCAAGTATCAACAGATTATGGTTGAAAACTGAGATTATTAGAAATCACGAAAATTTAAGAATTTATAATAAAAAAGAATCATAAGAAACGTTTAAAAGTATGTAGGACCAAAACCTCTTCAGTTTCTGATACAAATATAAAATTGCTATTTAAAAATATGCATATCAAGCCTAAAACATCCACTCAAATATCAGCTGAGCGTGGTCGAAAATTTAGATTAACAGAATTCCTAACAATTTTCAATATTTAGTTTAAAAAAATCATAAGAAATAAAAGAAAGTAGGTAGGACTAAGAAATTCTCGCTTTCAGATACACCTAATTGCATAATAATAAAAAACTAGCATAACTAGCCTAGAGCTCCCACGTAAGTATCAGCAGAGCATGGTCAAAGATTTAGATTAGCAGAATTCATAACAATTTTCTATGATCATTTCAAAAATTCATAAGAAATGTTAGAAAGTAGGTAAGAGGTAGAACTCTACGTGTTCTGATACATATGATAAAATACTAATTAAAAACTAGCATAACTAGCCTAGAACTCCCACGTAAGTATCAGCAGAGCATGGTCGAAGATTTAGATTAGCAGAATTCCTAACAATTTTCTATGATCATTTCAAAAATTCATAAGAAATGTTAGAAAGTAGGGAAGAGCTAGAACTCTTCGTTTTCAGATACAAATGATAAAATAATAATTAAAAACTAGCATAACTAGCCTAGAACTCCCATGTAAGTATCAGCAGAGCATGGTCGAAGATTTAGATTAGCAGAATTCCTAACAATTTTCTATGATCACTTCAAAAATTCATAAGAAATGTTAGAAAGTAGGTAAGAGCTGGAACTCTTCGTTTTCTGATATATATGATAAAATACTAATTAAAAACTAGCATAACTAGCCTAGAACTCCCACGTAAGAATCAGCAGAGCATGGTCGAAGATTTAGATTAGCAGAAATCCTAACAATTTTCTATGATCATTTAAAAAATTCATAAGAAATATCAGAAAGTAGGTAAGAGCTAGAACTCTTCGTTTTCAGATACAAACGATAAAATGCTAATTAAAAACTAGCATAACTAGCCTAGAACTCCCACGAAAGTATCAGCAGAGCATGGTCGAAGATTTAGATTAGCAGAAATCCTAACAATTTTCTATGATCACTTCAAAAATTCATAAGAAATGTTAGAAAGTAGGTAAGAGCAAAAACTCTTCGCTTTCTGATACATATGATAACAGACTAATAAAAAACGAGCATTATTAGCCTAGAAATCCCACGTAAGTATCAGCAGAGCATGGTCGAAGATTTAGATTAGCAGAATTCCAAACAATTTTCTGTGATCATTTCAAAAATTCATAAGAAATGTTAGGAAGTAGGTAAGAGCTAGAACTCTTCGTTTTCTGATACATATGATAAAAGACTATTTAAAAACTAGCATTACTAGCCTCGAACTCCCACGAAAGTATCAGCAGAGCATAGTCGAAGATTTAGATTAGCAGAATTCCTAACAATTTTCTATGATCATTTCAAAAATTCATAAGAAATGTTAGAAAGAAGGTAAGAGCGGCAACTCTTCGTTTTCTGATAGATACGATAACAGGCTAATAAAAAACTAGCATTATTAGCCTAGAACTCTCAAGGAAGTAGTAGCAGAGCATGGTCGAAAATTTAGATTAACAGAATTCCTAACAATTTTCAATGTTTAGTTTAAAAAAATCATAAGAAATAAAAGAAAGTAGGTAAGAGCTGGAACTCTTCGTTTTCTGATACATATTATATAATACTAATTAAAAACTTGCATAACTAGCCTAGAACTCCCACGAAAGTATCAGCAGAGCATGGTCGAAGATTTAGATTAGCAGAATTCCTAACAATTTTCTATGATCATTTCAAAAATTCATAAGAAATGTTAGAAAGAAGGTAAGAGCTAGAACTCTTCGTTTTCTGATACATATGATAAAATACTAATTAAAAACAAGCATAACTAGCCTAGAACTCCCACGTAAGTATCAGCAGAGCATGGTTGAAGATTTAGATTAGCAGAATTCCTAAAAATTTTCTATGATCATTTCAAAAATTCATAAGAAATATTAGAAAGTAAGTAAGAGCTGGAACTCTTCGTTTTCAGATACAAATGATAAAATACTAATAAAAAACTTGCATAACTAGCCTAGAACTCCCACAAAAGTATCAGCAGAGCATGGTCGAAGATTAAAATTAGCAGAAATCCTAACAATTTTCTATGATCACTTCAAAAATTCATAAGAAATGTTAGAAAGTAGGTAAGAGCAAAACCTCTTCGCTTTCTGATACATATGATAAAAGACTATTCAAAAACTAGCATTACTAGCCTAGAACTCCCACGAAAGTATCAGCAGAGCATGGTCGAAGATTTAGATTAGCAGAATTCCAAACAATTTTCTATGATCATTTCAAAAATTCATAAGAAATGTTAGAAAGAAGGTCAGAGCTAGAACTCTTCGTTTTCTGATACATATGATAAAATACTAATGAAAAACAAGCATAACTAGCCTAGAACTCCCACGTAAGTATCAGCAGAGCATGGTCGAAGATTTAGATTAGCAGAATTCCTAACAATTTTCAATGTTTAGTTTAAAAAAATCATAAGAAATAAAAGAAAGTAGGTAAGAGCTAGAACTCTTCGTTTTCTGATACATATTATAAAATACTAATAAAAAACTTGCATAACTAGCCTAGAACTCCCACGAAAGTATCAGCAGAGCATGGTCGAAGATTTAGATTAGCAGAATTCCTAACAATTTTCTATGATCATTTCAAAAATTCATAAGAAATGTTAGAAAGAAGGTAAGAGCTAGAACTCTTCGTTTTCTGATACATATGATAAAATACTAATTAAAAACAAGCATAACTAGCCTAGAACTCCCACGTAAGTATCAGCAGAGCATGGTCGAAGATTTAGATTAGCAGAATTCCTAACAATTTTCTATGATCATTTTAAAAATTCATAAGAAATATTAGAAAGTAGGTAAGAGCTAGAACTCTTCGTTTTCAGATACAAATGATAAAATACTAATTAAAAACTAGCATAACTAGCCTAGAACTCCCACGAAAGTATCAGCAGAGCATGGTCGAAGATTTAGATTAGCAGAATTCCTAACAATTTTCTATGATCACTTCAAAAATTCATAAGAAATGTTAGAAAGTAGGTAAGAGCTGGAACTCTTCGTTTTCTGATATATATGATAAAATACTAATTAAAAACTAGCATAACTAGCCTAGAACTCCCACGTAAGAATCAGCAGAGCATGGTCGAAGATTTAGATTAGCAGAAATCCTAACAATTTTCTATGATCATTTAAAAAATTCATAAGAAATATCAGAAAGTAGGTAAGAGCTAGAACTCTTCGTTTTCAGATACAAACGATAAAATGCTAATTAAAAACTAGCATAACTAGCCTAGAACTCCCACGAAAGTATCAGCAGAGCATGGTCGAAGATTTAGATTAGCAGAAATCCTAACAATTTTCTATGATCACTTCAAAAATTCATAAGAAATGTTAGAAAGTAGGTAAGAGCAAAAACTCTTCGCTTTCTGATACATATGATAACAGACTAATAAAAAACGAGCATTATTAGCCTAGAAATCCCACGTAAGTATCAGCAGAGCATGGTCGAAGATTTAGATTAGCAGAATTCCAAACAATTTTCTGTGATCATTTCAAAAATTCATAAGAAATGTTAGGAAGTAGGTAAGAGCTAGAACTCTTCGTTTTCTGATACATATGATAAAAGACTATTTAAAAACTAGCATTACTAGCCTCGAACTCCCACGAAAGTATCAGCAGAGCATAGTCGAAGATTTAGATTAGCAGAATTCCTAACAATTTTCTATGATCATTTCAAAAATTCATAAGAAATGTTAGAAAGAAGGTAAGAGCGGCAACTCTTCGTTTTCTGATAGATACGATAACAGGCTAATAAAAAACTAGCATTATTAGCCTAGAACTCTCAAGGAAGTAGTAGCAGAGCATGGTCGAAAATTTAGATTAACAGAATTCCTAACAATTTTCAATGTTTAGTTTAAAAAAATCATAAGAAATAAAAGAAAGTAGGTAAGAGCTGGAACTCTTCGTTTTCTGATACATATTATATAATACTAATTAAAAACTTGCATAACTAGCCTAGAACTCCCACGAAAGTATCAGCAGAGCATGGTCGAAGATTTAGATTAGCAGAATTCCTAACAATTTTCTATGATCATTTCAAAAATTCATAAGAAATGTTAGAAAGAAGGTAAGAGCTAGAACTCTTCGTTTTCTGATACATATGATAAAATACTAATTAAAAACAAGCATAACTAGCCTAGAACTCCCACGTAAGTATCAGCAGAGCATGGTTGAAGATTTAGATTAGCAGAATTCCTAAAAATTTTCTATGATCATTTCAAAAATTCATAAGAAATATTAGAAAGTAAGTAAGAGCTGGAACTCTTCGTTTTCAGATACAAATGATAAAATACTAATAAAAAACTTGCATAACTAGCCTAGAACTCCCACAAAAGTATCAGCAGAGCATGGTCGAAGATTAAAATTAGCAGAAATCCTAACAATTTTCTATGATCACTTCAAAAATTCATAAGAAATGTTAGAAAGTAGGTAAGAGCAAAACCTCTTCGCTTTCTGATACATATGATAAAAGACTATTCAAAAACTAGCATTACTAGCCTAGAACTCCCACGAAAGTATCAGCAGAGCATGGTCGAAGATTTAGATTAGCAGAATTCCAAACAATTTTCTATGATCATTTCAAAAATTCATAAGAAATGTTAGAAAGAAGGTCAGAGCTAGAACTCTTCGTTTTCTGATACATATGATAAAATACTAATGAAAAACAAGCATAACTAGCCTAGAACTCCCACGTAAGTATCAGCAGAGCATGGTCGAAGATTTAGATTAGCAGAATTCCTAACAATTTTCAATGTTTAGTTTAAAAAAATCATAAGAAATAAAAGAAAGTAGGTAAGAGCTAGAACTCTTCGTTTTCTGATACATATTATAAAATACTAATAAAAAACTTGCATAACTAGCCTAGAACTCCCACGAAAGTATCAGCAGAGCATGGTCGAAGATTTAGATTAGCAGAATTCCTAACAATTTTCTATGATCATTTCAAAAATTCATAAGAAATGTTAGAAAGAAGGTAAGAGCTAGAACTCTTCGTTTTCTGATACATATGATAAAATACTAATTAAAAACAAGCATAACTAGCCTAGAACTCCCACGTAAGTATCAGCAGAGCATGGTCGAAGATTTAGATTAGCAGAATTCCTAACAATTTTCTATGATCATTTTAAAAATTCATAAGAAATATTAGAAAGTAGGTAAGAGCTAGAACTCTTCGTTTTCAGATACAAATGATAAAATACTAATTAAAAACTAGCATAACTAGCCTAGAACTCCCACGAAAGTATCAGCAGAGCATGGTCGAAGATTTAGATTAGCAGAAACCCTAACAATTTTCTATGATCACTTCAAAAAATCATAAGAAATGTTAGAAAGTAGGTAAGAGCTAAAACTCTTCGTTTTCTGATACATATGATAACACACTAATAAAAAACTAGCATTATTAATTAGCCTAGAACTCCCACGTAAGTATCAGCAGAGCATGGTCGAAGATTTAGATTAGCAGAATTCCAAACAATTTTCTGTGATCATTTCAAAAATTCATAAGAAATGTTAGGAAGTAGGTAAGAGCTAGAACTCTTCGTTTTCTGATACATATGATAACAGGCTAATAAAAAACTAGCATTATTAGCCTAGAACTCTCAAGGAAGTAGTAGCAGAGCATGGTCGAAAATTTAGATTAACAGAATTCCTAACAATTTTCAATGTTTAGTTTAAAAAAATCATAAGAAATAAAAGAAAGTAGGTAAGAGCTGGAACTCTTCGTTTTCTGATACATATTATAAAATACTAATTAAAAACTTGCATAACTAGCCTAGAACTCCCACGAAAGTATCAGCAGAGCATGGTCGAAGATTTAGATTAGCAGAATTCCTAACAATTTTCTATGATCATTTCAAAAATTCATAAGAAATGTTAGAAAGAAGGTAAGAGCGGCAACTCTTCGTTTTGTGATACATATGATAAAAGACTAATGAAAAACAAGCATAACTAGCCTAGAACTCCCACGTAAGTATCAGCAGAGCATGGTCGAAGATTTAGATTAGCAGAATTCCAAACAATTTTCTGTGATCATTTCAAAAATTCATAAGAAATGTTAGGAAGTAGGTAAGAGCTAGAACTCTTCGTTTTCTGATACATATCATAAAAGACTATTCAAAAACTAGCATTACTAGCCTAGAACTCCCACGAAAGTATCAGCAGAGCATGGTCGAAGATTTAGATTAGCAGAATTCCAAACAATTTTCTATGATCATTTCAAAAATTCATAAGAAATGTTAGAAAGAAGGTAAGAGCTAGAACTCTTCGTTTTCTGATACATATGATAAGAAACTAATGAAAAACAAGCATAACTAGCCTAGAACTCCCACGTAAGTATCAGCAGAGCATGGTCGAAGATTTAGATTAGCAGAATTCCTAACAATTTTCAATGTTTAGTTTAAAAAAATCATAAGAAATAAAAGAAAGTAGGTAAGAGCTGGAACTCTTCGTTTTCTGATACATATTATAAAATACTAATAAAAAACTTGCATAACTAGCCTAGAACTCCCACGAAAGTATCAGCAGAGAATGGTCGAAGATTTAGATTAGCAGAATTCCTAACAATTTTCTATGATCATTTCAAAAATTCATAAGAAATGTTAGAAAGAAGGTAAGAGCTAGAACTCTTCGTTTTCTGATACATATGATAAAATACTAATTAAAAACAAGCATAACTAGCCTAGAACTCCCACGTAAGTATCAGCAGAGCATGGTCGAAGATTTAGATTAGCAGAATTCCTAACAATTTTCTATGATCATTTCAAAAATTCATAAGAAATATTAGAAAGTAGGTAAGAGCTGGAACTCTTCGTTTTCAGATACAAATGATAAAATACTAATTAAAAACTTGCATAACTAGCCTAGAACTCCCACGTAAGTATCAGCAGAGCATGGTCGAAGATTTAGATTAGCAGAATTCCTAACAATTTTCTATGATCATTTTAAAAATTCATAAGAAATATTAGAAAGTAGGTAAGAGCTAGAACTCTTCGTTTTCAGATACAAATGATAAAATACTAATTAAAAACTAGCATAACTAGCCTAGAACTCCCACGAAAGTATCAGCAGAGCATGGTCGAAGATTTAGATTAGCAGAAATCCTAACAATTTTCTATGATCACTTCAAAAAATCATAAGAAATGTTAGAAAGTAGGTAAGAGCTAAAACTCTTCGTTTTCTAATACATATGATAACACACTAATAAAAAACTAGCATTATTAATTAGCCTAGAACTCCCACGTAAGTATCAGCAGAGCATGGTCGAAGATTTAGATTAGCAGAATTCCAAACAATTTTCTGTGATCATTTCAAAAATTCATAAGAAATGTTAGGAAGTAGGTAAGAGCTAGAACTCTTCGTTTTCTGATACATATGATAAAAGACTATTCAAAAACTAGCATTACTAGCCTAGAACTCCCACGAAAGTATCAGCAGAGCATGGTTGAAGATTTAGATTAGCAGAATTCCTAACAATTTTCTATGATCATTTCAAAAATTCATAAGAAATGTTAGAAAGAAGGTAAGAGCGGCAACTCTTCGCTTTCTGATACATATAATAACAGACTAATAAAAAACGAGCATTATTAGCCTAGAACTCCTACGTAAGTATCAGCAGAGCATGGTCGAAGATTTAGATTAGCAGAATTCCTAAAAATTTTCTATGATCATTTCAAAAATTCATAAGAAATATTAGAAAGTAGGTAAGAGCTGGAACTCTTCGTTTTCAGATACAAATGATAAAATACTAATAAAAAACTTGCATAACTAGCCTAGAACTCCCACGAAAGTATCAGCAGAGCATGGTCGAAGATTTAGATTAGCAGAAATCCTAACAATTTTCTATGATCACTTCAAAAATTCATAAGAAATGTTAGAAAGTAGGTAAGAGCAAAACCTCTTCGCTTTCTGATACATATGATAACAGACTAATAAAAAACTAGCATTATTAGCCTAGAACTCCCACGTAAGTATCAGCAGAGCATGGTCGAAGATTTAGATTAGCAGAATTCCAAACAATTTTCTATGATCATTTCAAAAATTCATAAGAAATGTTAGGAAGTAGGTAAGAGTTAGAACTCTTCGTTTTCTGATACATATGATAAAAGACTATTCAAAAACTAGCATTACTAGCCTAGAACTCCCACAAAAGTATCAGCAGAGCATGGTCGAAGATTTAGATTAGCAGAATTCCAAACAATTTTCTATGATCATTTCAAAAATTCATAAGAAATGTTAGAAAGAAGGTACGAGCTAGAACTCTTCGTTTTCTGATACATATGATAAAATACTAATTAAAAACAAGCATAACTAGCCTAGAACTCCCACGAAAGTATCAGCAGAGCATGGTCGAAGATTTAGATTAGCAGAAATCCTAACAATTTTCTATGATCACTTCAAAAATTCATAAGAAATGTTAGAAAGTAGGTAAGAGCAAAACCTCTTCGCTTTCTGATACATATGATAACAGACTAATAAAAAACTAGCATTATTAGCCTAGAACTCCCACGTAAGTATCAGCAGAGCATGGTCGAAGATTTAGATTAGCAGAATTCCAAACAATTTTCTGTGATCATTTCAAAAATTCATAAGAAATGTTAGGAAGTAGGTAAGAGTTAGAACTCTTCGTTTTCTGATACATATGATAAAAGACTATTCAAAAACTAGCATTACTAGCCTAGAACTCCCACAAAAGTATCAGCAGAGCATGGTCGAAGATTTAGATTAGCAGAATTCCAAACAATTTTCTATGATCATTTCAAAAATTCATAAGAAATGTTAGAAAGAAGGTACGAGCTAGAACTCTTCGTTTTCTGATACATATGATAAAATACTAATTAAAAACAAGCATAACTAGCCTAGAACTCCCACGTAAGTATCAGCAGAGCATGGTCGAAGATTTAGATTAGCAGAATTCCTAACAATTTGCAATGTTTAGTTTAAAAAAATCATAAGAAATAAAAGAAAGTAGGTAA
Source organism: Polia nebulosa (assembly GCA_951329385.1). Classification (NCBI taxonomy): domain Eukaryota; kingdom Metazoa; phylum Arthropoda; class Insecta; order Lepidoptera; family Noctuidae; genus Polia; species Polia nebulosa. Next base: position 14,352,863 of record OX589610.1, on the reverse strand, counting down.
GAGCTGGAACTCTTCGTTTTCTGATACATATTATAAAATACTAATAAAAAACTTGCATAACTAGCCTGGAACTCCCACGAAAGTATCAGCAAAGCATGGTCGAAGATTTAGATTAGCAGAATTCCTAACAATTTTCTATGATCATTTCAAAAATTCATAAGAAATGTTAGAAAGAAGGTAAGAGCTAGAACTCTTCGTTTTGTGATACATATGATAAAATACTAATTAAAAACAAGCATAACTAGCCTAGAACTCCCACGTAAGTATCAGCAGAGCATGGTCGAAGATTTAGATTAGCAGAATTCCTAACAATTTTCTATGATCATTTCAAAAATTCATAAGAAATGTTAGAAATTAGTTAAAAGCTAGAACTCCTCGTTTTCTGATACACCTGATAAATGGCTAATAAACAACTAGCAAAACCTACCTAGAACTCTCATCGAAGTAGTAGCAGAGTATGGTCGAAAACTTAGAGTAGCAGAAATCACGAATCAGAATTTATTTAAACTAAACATTGAAAATTGTTAGGAATTCTGTTAATCTAAATCTTCGACCATGCTCTGCTACTACTTCGTTGAGAGTTCTAGGCTTATTATGCTAGTTTTTTATTAGCCTGTTATCATATGTATCAGAAAACGAAGAAAATCACACAGAAAATTGTTTGGAATTCTGCTAATCTAAATTTTCGACCATGCTCTGCTGATACTTTCGTGGGAGTTCTAGGCTAATAATGCTAGTTTTTGAATAGTCTTTTATCATATGTATCAGAAAACAAAGAGTTCTAGCTCTTACCTACTTCCTAACATTTCTTATGAATTTTTAAAATGATCACAGAAAATTGTTTGGAATTCTGCTAATCTAAATCTTCGACCATGCTCTGCTGATACTTACATGAGAGTTCTAGGCTAGTTATGCTCGTTTTTAATTAGTATTTTATCATATGTATCAGAAAACGAAGAGTTCCAGCTCTTACCTACTTTCTTACATTTCTGATGAATTTTTGAAATGATCACAGAAAATTGTTAGGAATTCTGCTAATCTAAATCTTCGACCATGCTCTGCTGATACTTATGTGGGAGTTTTAGGCTAGTTATGCTAGTTTTTTATTAGTATTTTATCATATGTATCAGAAAACGAAGAGTTCCAGCTCTTACCTTCTTTCTAACATTTCTTATGAATTTTTGAAATGATCACAGAAAATTGTTTGGAATTCTGCTAATCTAAATTTTCGACCATGCTCTGCTACTACTTCCTTGAGAGTTCTAGGCTAATAATGCCAGTTTTTCATTAGCATGTTATCATATGTATCAGAAAACGAAGAGTTGCAGGTCTTACCTTCTTTCTAACATTTCTTATGAATTTTTGAAATGATCATAGAAAATTGTTAGGAATTCTGCTATTCTAAATCTTCGACCATGCTCTGCTACTACTTCTTTGAGAGTTCTTGGCTAATATTGCTAGTTTTCGAATAGTCTTTTATCATATGTATCAGAAAACGGAGAGTTCTAGCTCATACCTACTTCCTAACATTTCTTATGAATTTTTGAAATGATCACAGAAAATTGTTTGGAATTCTGCTAATCTAAATTTTCGACCATGCTCTGCTGATACTTTCGTGGGAGTTCTAGGCTAATAATGCTAGTTTTTGAATAATCTTTTATCATATGTATCAGAAAACGAAGAGTTCTAGCTCTTACCTACTTCCTAACATTTCTTATGAATTTTTGAATTGATCACAGAAAATTGTTTGGAATTCTGCTAATCTAAATCTTCGACCATGCTCTGCTGATACTTACGTGGGAGTTCTAGGTTAATAATGCTAGTTTTTTATTAGTATTTTATCATATGTATCAGAAAACGAAGAGTTCCAGCTCTTACCTACTTTCTAACATTTCTTATGAATTTTTGAAATGATCATAGAAAATTGTTAGGAATTCTGCTAATCTAAATCTTCGACCATGCTTTGCTGATACTTACGTGGAGTTCTAGGCTAATAATGCTAGTTTTTTATTAGTCTGTTGTTATATGTAGCAGAAAACGAAGAGTTTCAGCTCTTATCTACTTTCTAACATTTCTTATGAATTTTTGAAGTGATCATAGAAAATTGTTAGGATTTCTGCTAATCTAAATCGTCGACCATGCTCTGCTGATACTTTCGTGGGAGTTCTAGCCTAGTTATGCGAGTTTTTAATTAGTATTTTATCATGTGTATCAGAAAACGAAGAGTTCTAGCTCTTACCTACTTTCTAACATTTCTTATGAATTTTTGAAATGATCATAGAAAATTGTTAGGAATTCTGCTAATCTAAATCTTCGAACATGCTCTGATACTACTTCTTTGAGAGTTCTAGGCTAATTATTGTAGTTTTTAATTAGTCTATTATCATATGTATCGAAAAACGAAGAGTTCTAGCTCTTACCTACATTCTAACATTTCTTATGAATTTTTGAAATAATCACAGAAAATTGTTTGGAATTCTGCTAATCTAAATTTTCGACCATGCTCTGCTGATACTTTCGTGGGAGTTCTAGGCTAATAATGCTAGTTTTTGAATAATCTTTTATCATATGTATCAGAAAACGAAGAGTTCTAGCTCTTACCTACTTCCTAACATTTCTTATGAATTTTTGAATTGATCACAGAAAATTGTTTGGAATTCTGCTAATCTAAATCTTCGACCATGCTCTGCTGATACTTACGTGGGAGTTCTAGGCTAATAATGCTAGTTTTTTATTAGTATTTTATCATATGTATCAGAAAACGAAGAGTTCCAGCTCTTACCTACTTTCTAACATTTCTTATGAATTTTTGAAATGATCATAGAAAATTGTTAGGAATTCTGCTAATCTAAATCTTCGACCATGCTTTGCTGATACTTACGTGGAGTTCTAGGCTAATAATGCTAGTTTTTTATTAGTCTGTTGTTATATGTAGCAGAAAACGAAGAGTTTCAGCTCTTATCTACTTTCTAACATTTCTTATGAATTTTTGAAGTGATCATAGAAAATTGTTAGGAATTCTGCTAATCTAAATCTTCGACCATGCTCTGCTGATACTTACATGGGAGTTCTAGGCTAGTTATGCTAGTTTTTAATTATTATTTTATCATTTGTATCTGAAAACGAAGAGTTCTAGCTCTTACCTACTTTCTAACATTTCTTATGAATTTTTGAAATGATCATAGAAAATTGTTAGGAATTCTGCTAATCTAAATCTTCGAACATGCTCTGATACTACTTCTTTGAGAGTTCTAGGCTAATTATTGTAGTTTTTCATTAGTCTATTATCATATGTATCGAAAAACGAAGAGTTCTAGCTCTTACCTGCATTCTAACATTTCTTATGAATTTTTGAAATAATCACAGAAAATTGTTTGGAATTCTGGTAATCTAAATTTTCGACCATGCTATGCTGATACTTTCGTGGGAGTTCTAGGCTAATAATGCTAGTTTTTGAATAGTATTTTATCATATGTATCAGAAAACGAAGAGTTCTAGCTCTTACCTACTTCCTAACATTTCTTATGAATTTTTGAAATGATCACAGAAAATTGTTTGGAATTCTGCTAATCTAAATCTTCGACCATGCTCTGCTACTACTTCATGAGAGTTCTAGGCTAATAATGCTAGTTTTCGAATAGTCTTATATCATATGTATCAGAAAACGAAGAGTTCGAGCTCTTACCTACATTCTAACATTTCTTATGAATTTTTGAAATGATCACAGAAAATTGTTTGGAATTCTGCTAATCTAAATCTTCAACCATGCTCTGCTGATACTTACGTGGGAGTTCTAGGCTAGTTATGCTGGTTTTTCATTAGCATGTTATCATATGTATCAGAAAACGAAGAGTTCCAGCTCTTACCTTCTTTCTAACATTTGTTATGAATTTTTGAAATGATCACAGAAAATTGTTTGGAATTCTGCTAATCTAAATATTCGACCATGCTCTGCTACTACTTCCTTGAGAGTTCTAGGCTAATAATGCCAGTTTTTCATTAGCATGTTATCATATGTATCAGAAAACGAAGAGTTGCAGCTCTTACCTTCTTTCTAACATTTCTTATGAATTTTTGAAATGATCATAGAAAATTGTTAGGAATTCTGCTATTCTAAATCTTCGACCATGCTCTGCTGATACTTTCGTGGGAGTTCTAGGCTAATAATGCTAGTTTTTGAATAGTATTTTATCATATGTATCAGAAAACGAAGAGTTCTAGCTCCTACCTACATTCTAACATTTCTTATGAATTTTTGAAATAATCACAGAAAATTGTTTGGAATTCTGCTAATCTAAATTTTCGACCATGCTATGCTGATACTTTCGTGGGAGTTCTAGGCTAATAATGCTAGTTTTTGAATATTTTTTTATCATATGTATCAGAAAACGAAGAGTTCTAGCTCTTACCTACTTCCTAACATTTCTTATGAATTTTTGAAATGATCACAGAAAATTGTTTGGAATTCTGCTAATCTAAATCTTCGACCATGCTCTGCTACTACTTCATGAGAGTTCTAGGCTAATAATGCTAGTTTTCGAATAGTCTTATATCATATGTATCAGAAAACGAAGAGTTCCAGCTCTTACCTACATTCTAACATTTCTTATGAATTTTTGAAATGATCACAGAAAATTGTTTGGAATTCTGCTAATCTAAATCTTCAACCATGCTCTGCTGATACTTACGTGGGAGTGTAGGCTAGTTATGCTAGTTTTTCATTAGCATGTTATCATATGTATCAGAAAACGAAGAGTTCCAGCTCTTACCTTCTTTCTAACATTTGTTATGAATTTTTGAAATGATCACAGAAAATTGTTTGGAATTCTGCTAATCTAAATTTTCGACCATGCTCTGCTACTACTTTCTTGAGAGTTCTAGGCTAATAATGCCAGTTTTTCATTAGCATGTTATCATATGTATCAGAAAACGAAGAGTCGCAGCTCTTACCTTCTTTCTAACATTTCTTATGAATTTTTGAAATGATCATAGAAAATTGTTAGGAATTCTGCTATTCTAAATCTTCGACCATGCTCTGCTACTACTTCTTTGAAAGTTCTTGGCTAATAATGCCAGTTTTCGAATAGTCTTTTATCATATGTATCAGAAAACGGAGAGTTCTAGCTCTTACCTACTTCCTAACATTTCTTATGAATTTTTGAAATGATCACAGAAAATTGTTTGGAATTCTGCTAATCTAAATCTTCGACCATGCTTTGCTGATACTTACGTGGAGTTCTAGGCTAATAATGCTAGTTTTTTATTAGTCTGTTGTTATATGTAGCAGAAAACGAAGAGTTTCAGCTCTTATCTACTTTCTAACATTTCTTATGAATTTTTGAAGTGATCATAGAAAATTGTTAGGATTTCTGCTAATCTAAATCTTCGACCATGCTCTGCTGATACTTTCGTGGGAGTTCTAGCCTAGTCATGCTAGTTTTTAATTAGTATTTTATCATGTGTATCAGAAAACGAAGAGTTCTAGCTCTTACCTACTTTCTAACATTTCTTATGAATTTTTGAAATGATCATAGAAAATTGTTAGGAATTCTGCTAATCTAAATCTTCGAACATGCTCTGATACTACTTCTTTGAAAGTTCCAGGCTAATTATTGTAGTTTTTCATTAGTCTATTATCATATGTATCGGAAAACGAAAAGTTATAGCTGTTACCTACATTCTAACATTTCTTATGAATTTTTGAAATAATCACAGAAAATTGTTTGGAATTCTGCTAATCTAAATTTTCGACCATGCTATGCTGATACTTTCGTGGGAGTTCTAGGCTAATAAAGCTAGTTTTTGAATAGACTTTTATCATATGTATCAGAAAACGAAGAGTTCTAGCTCTTACCTATTTCCTAACATTTCTTATGAATTTTTGAAATGATCACAGAAAATTGTTTGGAATTCTGCTAATCTAAATCTTCGACCATGCTCTGCTACTACTTCATGAGAGTTCTAGGCTAATAATGCTAGTATTTGAATAGTCTTATATCATATGTATCAGAAAACGAAGAGTTCCAGCTCTTACCTACATTCTAACATTTCTTATGAATTTTTGAAATGATCACAGAAAATTGTTTGGAATTCTGCTAATCTAAATCTTCAACCATGCTCTGCTGATACTTACGTGGGAGTTCTAGGCTAGTTATGCTAGTTTTTCATTAGCATGTTATCATATGTATCAGAAAACGAAGAGTTTCAGCTCTTACCTTCTTTCTAACATTTCTTATGAATTTTTGAAATGATCATAGAAAATTGTTAGGAATTCTGCTATTCTAAATTTTCGACCATGCTCTGCTACTACTTCTTTGAGAGTTCTTGGCTAATAATGCTTGTTTTCGAATAGTCTTTTATCATATGTATCAGAAAACGGAGAGTTCTAGCTCTTACCTACTTCCTAACATTTCTTATGAATTTTTGAAATGATCACAGAAAATTGTTTGGAATTCTGCTAATCTAAATTTTCGACCATGCTCTGCTGATACTTTCTTGGGAGTTCTAGGCTAATAATGCTAGTTTTTGAATAGTCTTTTATCATATGTATCAGAAAACGAAGAGTTCTAGCTCTTACCTACTTTCTAACATTTCTTATGAATTTTTGAAATGATCATAGAAAATTGTTAGGAATTCTGCTAATCTAAATCTTCGACCATGCTTTGCTGATACTTACGTGGAGTTCTAGGCTAATAATGCTAGTTTTTTATTAGTCTGTTGTTATATGTATCAGAAAACGAAGAGTTTCAGCTCTTATCTACTTTCTACCATTTCTTATGAATTTTTGAAGTGATCATAGAAAATTGTTAGGATTTCTGCTAATCTAAATCTTCGACCATGCTCTGCTGATACTTTCGTGGGAGTTCTAGCCTAGTTATGGTAGTTTTTAATTAGTATTTTATCATTTGTATCTGAAAACGAAGAGTTCTAGCTCTTACCTACTTTCTAATATTTCTTATGAATTTTTGAAATGATCATAGAAAATTGTTAGGAATTCTGCTAATCTAAATCTTCGACCATGCTCTGCTGATACTTACATGGGAGTTCTAGGCTAGTTATGCTAGTTTTTAATTATTATTTTATCATTTGTATCTGAAAACGAAGAGTTCCAGCTCTTCCCTACTTTCTAACATTTCTTATGAATTTTTGAAATGATCATAGAAAATTGTTAGGAATTCTGCTAATCTAAATCTTCGACCATGCTCTGCTGATACTTACGTGGGAGTTCTAGGCTAGTTATGCTAGTTTTTAATTAGTATTTTATCATATGTATCAGAACACGTAGAGTTCTACCTCTTACCTACTTTCTAACATTTCTTATGAATTTTTGAAATGATCATAGAAAATTGTTATGAATTCTGCTAATCTAAATCTTTGACCATGCTCTGCTGATACTTACGTGGGAGTTCTAGGCTAGTTATGCTAGTTTTTTATTATTATGCAATTAGGTGTATCTGAAAGCGAGAATTTCTTAGTCCTACCTACTTTCTTTTATTTCTTATGATTTTTTTAAACTAAACATTGAAAATTGTTAGGAATTCTGTTAATCTAAATTTTCAACCACGCTCTGCTGATATTTGAGTGGATGTTTTAGGCTTGATATGCATATTTTTAAATAGCAATTTTATATTTGTATCAGAAACTGAAGTGGTTTTGGTCCGACATACTTTTAAACGTTTCTTATGATTCTTTTTTATTATAAATTCTTAAATTTTCGTGATTTCTAATAATCTCAGTTTTCAACCATAATCTGTTGATACTTGAGAGTGGTTCGTTGTGTTCATTTAACTTTTTAGTTAATTAGAGTTCTAAGCTACTGATTTTGGCTAGAATAGTTACAACAAACTGTCGTATTTTGGTTTTGACGTGAGTTGTAAGATTTATTTTATTTTATTCGCGGTATCTTACTTTAACATATTTAGTTTTTTTTTGAGCTTCAATTGACAGAACTATTTCTTATTTATTTCAGGAACTATAGAACTAGCTCTTGTCCATCGAAAATACATTTTTAATTTTGGTTTTGGAAAAAATGATCTGCTACCGGAAGTTAGCAGATCATATTTTCAATCAACTTTTTTCCGGGAAAAACAACAGAACTATTTCCAAAAAGTATCAGGAACTCCAGAACTATGCTGCATGCGAATAGAACTCACATTTTTTCATGCTCTGCTGGAAAATGATCTGCTAAGTTCACTGGCATCCTTATAACCAGGTAAGTGGTCCAGTATCGTACCTTCGCTTAGCCAGCATTCTGTCAGTACGATGGCGTCTATGTCAATGTCAAGTCGATTGAATGCTACTGAGAAGTCATCGAAATTACGTTGGTAACTTCTGATGTTGAAGGAAAGTAGTTTGAAGCTAGGCTCGGAATCGTGAATGTGTGACCTGCATTCTTCCAGGTTTTCGAGGTCGTGACAATCTATTGCAGTAAGTTCCTCTATATTTTGGATTATGTCAAATGACGCCATGGATATTTTTTCTGAGGAAAGATAAAGTAGTTCTGGGTATAAAAGGTTTTGTCACGACGGAATGATCTGGTGAGAATGGTTGAATGCAGGCACATTTTGGTGAGTTTGTGGTGGTGTAAGTGTGGTGTGTTTTTATAGTACAAGCGCGTATAAGCAATAAATCGAGTGCTTTGGTTGAGACATAAAGTAAATTAGTAAACAATAAAAGTTGAGTAAGAGTTGGTAACACTCATCATCATTTCAGCCAAAATACGTACACTGCTGGACATAGGCCTCCCCCAAGTGTCGCCACAATGACCGGTACTGTGCGTCTCGCATCCATCGGCTACCCGCGACCCTCACCATGTCACCGGTTCACCTTGTTGGAGGCCTTCCAACGCTGCGTCTTCCACTACGCGGTCGCCACTCCAAAACCGACTTAATTTCATTTTTTTTGTGTAAAACGTGGGTTATTTAAAGGCCGCTGATGTTCTTCTGTTTTATGACCCATTTCATAGCTTACAAATAATTCGCATATCTCCTAAACTCTACTCGCGCACAAGCTTCCTCCCGTATATTTGCGGCCGCTGTCGATTTTTGATATACTATTGTCGTTGATATAGACAAGTGATTTGTTTACAATCACCAACAAACGACAAGATACATAAGTATATATACCTATTATAAACTTTTGATTATTTTACGTTTTAATCCCAATCAAATGATCAAATACACAATTTTTCGACAGTTCATAATATCGCGAGATTTATTGCAAACTTGCGCTGTTTTGTTCGGTGGTATAACTATAAATACAAAATGGATGCTGTAAGAGCCCCAAATAGACGGACAGACAGTTGCTTTCTGGAATGAAAATCATCGTGTCAAGGTCAAAAATCTGATTGGCTGTTAATAATTCAGTCAAACAGTTGGCTAGCCGTTGCCAATATATAAGCTAATCTTAATGTCGGTTTTTGCTCCAGAAACTGGATGACAGAGAGACTTTATGTTTTCAGAAGACTGATAGGATACTCTCCCTGTTCCTTCACTTTTATATAAATACTACTTTCTTCCCCCAGATACTGGGTATTCGGCGAACAGTTCTGCGACACCTGGGTGGCGTGTGACGTCATGTGCTCAACCGCCTCCATACTCAACCTGTGCGCTATCTCGCTTGACAGATACATCCACATCAAAGACCCTTTGAGGTGAGAGCTATCACGTTCGCGATATACTAGTGAGTTCAGTGGTTTTGGGAGATATCAGATATTTATCTTATTGAAAGGCGTAATTAATTAAGAAGTGTGTGTTTACAGTCAGGGAAGTGTTTTGCCTAAACAGATCGAAAATCTACGTGAATTGGACATGTTATAGTTGTCTTCGAATATTTTTAAACACTGAAACGTCCCGTAATATCCGTAACTCTTTATTTTCAATAAGGTTCAGATACTCGTACATTGTAAATTATCAAAGGGAAATGCACAAAAAATGCCTGAAACGGACAGAAACTACTAATAGTCCTTAATTCTATTTAGAATAAAATAGGTATAATGAAATCATTCTTAAGTTTATTTAACTAGGGTAAAAATATAACGATCACTAAATAAATATTTAACTTGATATCCGCTTATATTTATATGGAGGTCGTGTTTATTTGACATGAGCAGTAATGTCAAACTGTCACTAAAGCAAAGGACATGTGGTTCATTCAGCCTAGATACGTTTTCTATTTAAAAAATAATTGATTTGAATTAATATTGGCAAGCATATATTATTTCAATTAGACTTAAGGTACATATAGATCGTATAATACTAATTTAATGATAACTGTGCATTAGATGTATAAAATAATTCCATATGAATTATTTGATGATTCCTCTTTGACTGAATGTCACTTACTCAAATAAACACGACTTCCGTAAAAATAAAAGCGGATATCAAAATAAATATATTTAGTGATCGTTATATTTTTACCCTAGTTAAACAAACTCAAGAATAGTTTCACTATAAATGTTTTATTCTTAATAGAATTAAGAACTATTAATAGTTTCTGTCCATTCCAGGCTTAATTTTGTATGGCAGATGTGCATTCCCCTTTGGATGAGATATATTGTATTTGAAATTACAATAGAATATAATAGAATAGAATATTTATTGAATTAAGGTTTACAAAAATTGTACATTTAGTCTACAGATTGCCTATAAATTATAGTGCTTAAAAATAAACTAAAACTAAAACATGGTACATTACTGGTGCAAGATAAGATGATAGTTAGGAATTACAATGTTAGATAGCGACACGCCCGAACTAGTTTCATTCAAATCTGTTTTTCAGGCCATCACTTTACAATTTAATTAAAATTTGGGACAGCAAGATTTTAAGTTAAACTGATATAAAATAATCTATTAACAACTATGAGAAAAAGCATATTTGCAAATTATTATCTTAAACTAAACCTAACAATACCTAATACATGGAGAGATTACACTCGCGCAAGATTTATTACAAACTTACGGAGTTTTCAATTATTCGGTGACATAGTCATTCATACCATTTTATGAGTAGGTAGTATGAAAAGTCAATTTATTCATAATTTAAATCAATTTGGTAAGCAATCCATTTCACTGATTTTATTTTAATATTTTGACAGGATTTATGCGTAAAGTAAAGATTTTAACCATTGACGAGACAGTACAATAGAGTCTCAATAATCCGGTAGTATTAAAACAATACACTAGAGTCTCACTAATCAGGCAGTATTAAAAACAATACAATAGAGTCTCACTAATCCGGCAGACTAATACAATAGAGTCTCACTAATCAGGCAGTATTAAAAACAATATAATAGATTCTCACTAATTCGGCGGTCTAATACAATAGAGTCTCACTAATCAGGCAGTCTAATACTATAGAGTCTCACTAATCAGGCAGTCTAATACAATAGAGTCTCACTAATCAGGCAGTCCAATACAATAGAGTCTCACTAATCAGACAGTATAAAAAACCACGGAGTGCTGGATTATTGCAATGTTCGGATTACTGGGGATTTTTGAACAAGGACATTCTAACATTTAATAAGGTGTCATGTAAGAAGCGATGGTGAGGAGCTCGCGGCTAAAGTAATAACAACCGCACGGGTCGATCTATCAGGTTAAGCTACGCTTGCCGGGGTTGGTCCGTGGATGGGTGACCATCTTTACATACCGAGACTCCTCCGTTCCGCGGAAAGCACGTTAAGCCGTTGGTCCCGGCTGTCACAGTCTTCTTATTTAAAAAAAAAAAAAAAGAAGACTGGAAGCCGACCCCAAGATAGTTGGGAAAAGGCTAGGCAGATTGCAGATTGTAGGAAGCGATGGTGTAGGAACGGGTGGAAGGTGCCAGGACTAATGGATGTGCCGAAGTACTGAGGTGCCGGATTAGTGAGACTACTGTAGAGATACTACCTACCTATAACGAAAAACATGTCTACTTGAACAATATGCTTACAGGCTTTTCAATAAACTCTAAACATGTGTGCAATTTCTGAAACAAAATACACTAAACTTTGAATTAATTTTCTAGAACAGTAAAAAGATAGGTAGTAATTTTACGATACATAAAGTCGACCCAAGTTAAATGTTAAATGGTCTGACAGTTTACTGGACCTGGTGTGGTTGTAAATTGATATGAGATCAAGAAAATGGACATTAAATCTGAGCCAATAAGTGACGGTCGTATAATTTTATTGGCGACCTATCAGTCCGTGTTCACTGGTTTGTGATATTTTTTATTTCTTGTCATCTATTCTTTACGCTTTGCTTACTCGAGCATATTTGAGCAATTATTGCAACTGTGCGGCATCTAGCATATCTTGATCACCCTTTTATTTTACTCACTGTTTGGGCACAGATCTCCTCTCTGCGAGAGGAAGTGGGCTGTTAAGAGGGAACAGGGGCTGCGATTCTCCAGACAAATATATTCCTCTTTTTTCTTCCTGAATACTCTAGAGAGAATATTTTTTTTTTTTCATAAAGTCAAGGTCTGCTGTAGACACGTCCCTGTCTTTTCCTTTTTTTCAGCAACTAATAAGTAGAGAAAATATGACCCTACAAAAATAACAAAAAAAATGTTATTTTTTTACCGCCGTTATTAGAAGACTACCGGACAAATTCGAAAAGTTTTAACATAAAACATTTAATAAGGACTTAGACATACTCTTTCTTAAAATTTTGGTGCCAAAAACAATTGAATCGGCTCAGTTTTAGAGGAGCAAAAAGGGGAATACGAAACGTCGATCTCGTCAAATACTTGTGTGATAAAATCGGTCTGAGCTGCAGCTGTCCCTATTGCACTCAACTGGGACAGGCTTGAGGCAGCACGATGGCAATAGTTTCTTTAAATACCTATTTTGTAAATTCCTCTCAGGCCCTGTTCCCTCTTAACCACCACGCTGGCCAAATGCGGGCGGATCATTATCAGAATATTTATTTGTGAAACATAGATACGAGTATGTCTTAGGTGAATTATGGATGGATGTCACATGTCTTCGAAGTATTGGTTCTAGGAAATGCCGGTTTCCTCACAATGTTTTTCTTCACTGTTTTGAGAGCAGTCTCACCTACACTGCATCCAATTGCTTTTCATTCGTTCTTTTTGTAGCCCACTACCTATGAGCATTCTGTTAGGTTGCAAGAAATTACTTAATAATTCTTTAGAGTAAACGTTTATGCATGCTCATGAGTTCTCGTTGCATGAACGAGGCTATGCATGAACGAGAACACTACATCATCATTATTTCAGCCGAAAGTAGTCCACTGTTGAACATAGGCCTCCCCCAAGTGTCGCCACAATAACCGCTTCTGTGCAGTTCGTATCCATCGACTTTCCGCGACCCTCATCAGGTAATCGGTCCACCTTGTGGGACGCCTTTCAACACTGCGGCTTCCGGTACGCGGTCGCCACTACAGAGCCTTTCGGCTCCATCGACCATCTGTCCTGCTAGCAATGTACCCAGCGTACTGCCACTTAAGGTGGATGCGCCTGGGTAGCCCGCGAAATTCAAATTTTCTTACGTTTTTTGCAATTTGCAGGTCAGTGTCAGGTTGTATCTTGGTCTAAATTTGATTCGCGGCCGTAGCAAGTATGTATTTATAGAATCATAGTAATTAAAATCATCAATACAACTCTCTCAGTTAGAATTGATGCCAAATGTAAGTATTTCATGAAATACTGACATTTGGCATCAATTCTAAGTGAGACAGTTGTATTGATGACTTTAATGATTACAGGTATGTAAATACATACTTGCTACGGCCGCGAATCGTATTTAGACCAACATACAATCTGATACTGACCTGCAAATTGCAAAAAACGTATGAAAATTTGAATTTCGCGGGCTACCCTGGAGCTACCCTAACTATAACTACCCTACCTTAACTTTGGCGATTCTTCGGGCTATGTCAGTAACTTTAGTTCTCCTGCGGCTATCTTCATAACGAAAAAGTTTTCTCAGAAATATGTTGACCTTCTTACGTAGTACGAGACGGTTATTTGCTTAAAGATAAGTAGCCACTTGCGAATCTAAAGAGCCTACACTCAATGGTAAACTATATACTTAAGTGAAATTGCTAAGAAATAAGTGGAGCAAAGTTATTATTAAAATAAGTCCCATATTCACTAAAAATAATTATTAAGTGAGAGTACTTGGAAGCCTGAAATAATATTCTCAACTTCAGCTTAATAATACTCGTATTCAATAACTTGGGACAACGCAAAAGTGAGATACTGGAGTGCTTTTGTCATTTCTTATCCGTCAACTCCAGTTTTCTGATGCTTTCAAAGACTGTGTCGTCATTTTCGACGAAATACTTTCACGCAACTTTGATCTCTGTTACAAAGAAGCTAGAATGAAAGTTCTGTGAATATATTGAGCCGCGCTATAATATAAATTCTTTTGTTTCGGGGGTATACATGCGTTCACAATTCAAATATTGTCTTAAGAATTGTAGGAATAGTCGTATCTTATGTTGATACAATAGCGATTGTTTTAGTCTTGTCGTTTTTGCCAGATACCTACCATATGAAGTAAAGGATGAATACCACATAATCTAATTATATAAAATTCAATGTCCTGACTGAGGGCCGAATTCACCAATGAAACTAATCGCGATTAGTTAAACTCAACTCAGTTTATGCGTTTAATCGAGATTAGAGCTTAATTTTGCGTTTCACCACTACAAACTAAACTAGTTTAAGCTTAACTTAGTTTAATTTCTAAACCCCCGTTTTCGATGAAACACAAAATGAAGCTCTAATCTCGATTAAACGTATGAACCGAGTTTAGTTTAAAGTAATCGCGATTAGTTTCATTGGTGAAATCGGCCGACTGATATATCAGCGCACAGCCTAAACCGTTGATCCTAGAGACATGAAATTTGGAGGGTGTGTTTTTTGTGAAGAGTCGGTTTCTACTAAGAAAAGGTTTTTCGAAATTCAACCTTTAAGGAGGTGAAAAAGCGGTTGAAAGTGAAACGGGGAAAGTATTAATTCCACGCGGGCGAATCCGCTGGCAGAGCTATGATATTTTTTTTAGGAGTGTCATTTCATTATTTGATATAGTTCTTCATTGTTTGCTACAGTCAGCAAACTTGCTTGTTAATTTATTTACTGTTGTTAAAAGAAAATCAGTGGATTTTCTTACACTATCTTCTCCATAGACGTCTACGCTTTGAAATGTGCCACTAGCTTCGTTCTGATAGACTCAGAAAATATAAAAGAGCCTGTAAATGGTTTATTTTAAATAAATAATGTGAATGGCTACATGTTGCTAAGCGCAAAACTCGAGAACAGTAGGCTGAATTTGGATGAACTTTTTTAAAACTATTCGTTGTAGTCTCAAGAAGGATATTATGATGTAAAAACCACTTTTTTAAGTTACATTCAAATTCATCCTATCTGTCAATATTAGCTTTAGTTGTCAATACTAAGGATAGTTTAGAATAGAGCGAGTGCAACGCCTCGGAAAAAATCTAGTTTGAAAAAATTGTTAGAGTTGATCAGATTGACAACACTGCTCCAATTTGACACTTCAAAACTTTATAACCCGGTTTCAGTGTGACTAAAGACTGTCAATATATTGTACTATAATGCTAAGTGCCCTATTCCAGAGCCAATCTTGTTCGATTTTCGATATATGAAAAACGTTTTTTCAATGATGTTTTACTGCGATGCCTTGCTACTTAGACAAGTTTACATTATCTAGTAAGGTTCATTCACACACATCAGCCACGGTACCGTCACTTCGCCTTACGTTATGGTAATGACTGAGACGCGCCAGTCGTGACGAGACTGACGCGTGGGGCTGATATCCTACGACTTCTACGAAACTATATTTTATGACGAGACTGATCGGCAACGTAACTGATGCGTGTATGAACCTTTGTTAGGTAAAAGCTAGTGTTGTAATATTAGATTTAAATAGTAGATAGGGCCGACCAAACGTTTGCTTACAAGCGTTCACCATCCAAGGAACACGGCATTTTTAATTTCTCGCACACACGACTGTTCCCGAAGATTGCCGACCTGTCCCGAATATTGCGAGCCAAGAGACATCTGAAAATCACGCTGTTGACCCTGTCCTTACTACCTACATATATGTCAATGGCAATAACACGCTCTTTCTCCTCAGATACGGTCGCTGGGTAACCCGTAAGGTCGCCGTAGCCACAATCGCCATGATCTGGCTGCTGGCCGGCCTGGTCAGTTTCCTGCCCATCTCGCTAGGGCTCCACAGGCCGGATGAAGAGGCCCTGGCCACGCAGAAGCCGCCGAGATACCCCACCTGCGCGCTGGTGCTGACGCCGACCTACGCCGTCGTGTCCAGCTGTATATCCTTCATTCTACCGTGTATTGTTATGATTAGTATTTACTGCAGGTGAGTTTGATCTAAAAAAAATATTGTTTTTTCAGTAAGAATAAAACTTAATGGCGGCTCGGAACGTGGGTCGCTGCGCAGTAACAAATTCATGTGATAGCGGGGGTAAGGTTTGTGGTACTGCGCAACGAAAAGCGAATTTCACAGACGTCATGAAGTTTGAATCGACCTATAACAGTAATGGCTCCCATAAAACTGGCCTGACGTGAAACCGGCGCGGGATGCGTTTGTTTCATGTCGAAATGACATTCTATTTAACAAATCTCGAAAAGTCTAAAAAATTAAAAAAATGGGGTTGAAAAGCGCTCTCAAAGAATGAAGAATGAGATGTCACGTAATCAATTCCATATACAGAGAGTAATAGAAATGGGTAGTCATATAGGTCACTCCTTCTGTCCATAGAAATAAGCAACATTCTCCTTGGAAGTCACAGTCAACTTCCAAAAATAAATTGGACTCACCGTACAGTTATCATCAGCTGATCAAAAACTAGTATGGGAAATCCAAAATTTTTTTTCGCAATTGATAATTACTTTTTTAACCGACTTCGAAAAAGGAGGAGGTTTCATGTTCGACTGTATATATGTTTTTTTTAAATATTTTTTTTATATATGTCCACGGATTTCTCTGTCAGTTGTGGACCAATTTTCAACATTTTTTTTATTATCCGAAAGAATTTACTCCCTTTAAGGGACCACCCTTATAAATTTTATCGAAATTGCTTCAGTGCTTTTTGAAAAACTGAACAAAACGAAAAATATGTATACATAGATGACATTTTGGTTTCCTCCAATTACGAATATGTTTTAATTCCACGTTCCATGTTATTGGGGTTTTTAGTTCTGGGTTATAACAACTAAAAAGTGAAAAATAAAAAACATTTAACAAAAAAAAAACAATTGACTTCCAAAAAATAAAATATTCAAAAAAAATAAAAATAACTTTAATTTCGGAAGTCGGTGTCAAATAACGAAGAAATAAAATGCAAACACCGACTTCCGTTAAGTTTTTTAGTGTATTTTCTTTTTTGGAAGTCGGTTGTTTTTTTTTTCTGTAAAAGAGATTTTGAAGAATGTTGTTGTTGTTGTTGTTATCTCTGGACAGAAACAGTATTTAAAATATGCACTCATTTACGATACAGCCTGTATTTTGACATCGAATTTGAATTCCAGGTTCAAGACAAAGCGATATTCTTGTCGATTTGTCTTGAGCCTGGTGTTCAAACTAGCGCGAATGGTCGCGTGACTTCGTAATCGTTTTAACATGAGTCATGCGCGATCGCGTATCTCCATTAATATCCTGTCCGCCTGAGTGTGGCCATAACTTTAGCGTCAGCTCAGTAAAGTAGTAAACTTTTCGAGCAATTTTCAAATATTTATTTTTCTAACTAAAAAAAAAACTAAAAACAAGCTTTATCTTTTAAATTTCGTATTCTTCTTAGTAACCCCTTTCATTTATACCCATATCACGGAAATGCTTAGGAAATAACTAGTCCGCCATCTTTGGGAGTCCGCCATATTTGATTAAGAATGACGTCATTTCATTTAGCTTACCATGCCTTTTCATCGGTCCTTGATACTTAAGTATGCGAAGTTTCAATTCAATCCGAAGTTTTGAAGTTTGTGAAAATCACGTTCAAAGATTCCGTTACATAGATAAAAAAACCTGAGAGGTGTCAAGGGACACCCGGATGGAACGAAGTTCCTTTCGATTAATTAGTGAAGGAATTGTAATATAATTTTATTTTTTTTAATTTATAATATTTTTTATATTATTAACTACGCACACACGCACGCACGTAAGAAGTTATACTTCATCATCTCATCTCATCTCATCTCATCTCATCGCAGCTCAGCTCAGCTCAGATCAGCTAAGCTCAGCTCAGCTCAGCTCAGCTCAGCTCATCTCAGCTCAGCTCAGCTCAGCTCAGCTCAGCTCAACTCAACTCAACTCAACTCTTTAGCAATAACAACAACTATAACAAAAGTAATTGTAATATTTTTTATTTTTTTTTAATAATGCTTGATCTGCTTGCAAACTTTGTACCTACCCACCAAAAGTACAAGAAGTTTTTATTAGATTGTTTTTCCAACACAATCTTTTTGGATGGACAGCCTCATTAGTGTTGTGACAACTTTTCCTAAGAATTTTTTCCGTCTAGCCCCCTTTCACAACGCGCGATAAGGAACTTCGTTCCAATACCAAGCTACTAAAAACGTGTTAATAATTTGGAGAGGATCTTTACCAAAACTAAAAGAAAGATCAAGTTCAGTGATTGCCAGTAACGTCTGTTCGGGATGCTCGCTTATATTTTCACTCAAATATGAACAGCTCCAACATTTTGATCGTGATCTGTGATGAAGCTGATTATCATGATCGTAGTAAGAAAAAAAAATCAATCACCAAATATATACCTATGTCCAGCAGTGGACGTTTTTCAGCAGAAATTAATAGAATTGTTTTTTTTTATAGAATTGATTGAATTGATGAATTGAATATGTACTCGTATCCAAGCAAACCTCATTTCACCACCCAATTAAGTCTAGCATAACATAAAAGCATAATCAGCCTTTTAACGTTCCCACAGCTGGGACACGGGCCTCCACTCCTTGAGAGGGAGCGGACCCTAATCCACCACGCGGGCCTAGTGCGGATCTAGTGGTGGATGTCACACATCTTCGAATTTTTGGCTCAAGGACATGCTGGTTTCCTCACGATGTTCCTGATCGTATACCTCTATAATGATATATCTAATAGAATCCGTGAGATAACTAAAGTTGGACCTCAAAACCTCATATAAAAACAACACAATTATCAGGATTTTAGTGTTGTGATAAAATTATTTTGAAGTCGTTCTCAGTACTTGCAAAGTCACGCAAAGAACTTAAAAGTCTATATTCGCTAGAGAAAACATATTCAGACCGAAAATACGAGTACCTTTACTTTATGGAAAACACCCAAAAATTTAACCTGAACTGTAAAATGTACAGATATTTGTTTATCATTCTATACAATAATGAAGTCGAAGGAGCACCTTCTTTGTTTAAATAAAATAATAGACAGGAAATAGAACGTTTTCTCGAGTTGTTTCAATAAGACTTCGTAATAATTTTCATCGAAATGAAGAAGAATTTCATTACATTTCGCTTCTAAATTGAAAATTCAAAGCTATACAGCTATAGGTATGAAGTACGTAATCATACCTAGTTATTTAATTTTGTTTTCACAATAAAATCTTGATTCACACTGACGAAGTCGAGAAAATTAAATGCTTTCAAGAGGCTATAGTGAATACTAAATCAGGTTGACATATTATGTAAACAGACTCTATAGAAGGTTTTAGATGCGAGTACAATTGCAGCAGAGGCGAAAAACACGCCCGAGCCGTAGGCAAGGTTTTAGCCGTAAAACTGCAATTACGAGTTGCTCACTTGTATAAAACGATGTTTTTCAACACGCTCGAAAATAATACCATACATTTAATATTTAGTACAAAAATACTGTTTGGTTCGAGGATTGTTGTTTTCAAGGGCCTGGGCGGGGGTGCCGTGCGACCAGAGGGACTGTCGCGCAACCAGCCTGATGCAATAAGAGTAGATTGTTGCATCGAGCGCAAAGTGAGTTATCAATGCACGAGTGTTATGTTGGTGCCCGAGCGCATGCGATGGCACTAAATTAACACGAGCGCATTAATTACTCACTTTAGCAAGGTAATCTACTTTTCTTTGAACTACCAATCTACCTACCTTGATAAAATATACCCAAAATAAAAACTCAAGTCAATGAAAAATACTTATCCCGCGACTTTTGCGGCATAAGGTAATTAACAATTTAATTTGCAGCTGTTTTTATACTTTCTGGAGTTAAACTCATATCGCTATCGCTAACTATTTTCAAATAACTTTTCTTGCTAAATATGAAGTATCAAAATTTTACAATGGTACAAAATGCGCGCCATTTGTTTTTTTTTTTACTAAGTCGGTTTTATTCAGCTGATTTTTTTATTTTCAACCAGTATATTTTTAAACTAATGCATACATTTTATATTAAACTTAATGGGAGACATTATAGACTCTGTGGTAAATTAATATCTAAATAAAAAACAGTGCATTAATGAAGGACTGTGCAACCATGAGATTTCATATAACTTTTCTGCCAAAACAATTGGTTCTAAGCAAAAAATACGTTCTTTGTGATCGGTTTTGTATTGATTCATGATAACATTACTATGTAATTGAAAAGGGTCTGACCGCCGCAGTCCAAGCGCAAACCTGAATGCGCTAGGTGTAGGAGCGGGTTTACAAATACAAATACTTTATTGTCTTAAATACAACACTAACAATTAATGAAGCCTCTGACTCCCAAACTAGGCGTGCCTGTATGTCAGGAGTCAGTGCCCTCCCCATTTTTTAGGTCAATCATTTACTGGGATTATATATGATGAGACGTATACCGTAAAATTAAAACAATTCAATGAAATAATAACTAAAATACTTATTACTAAAATTAATATAAATTAAGAAATAACAATAAAAATTAATCAAATTATTAAAATCGTAAAATAAATTAAAATTAAATTATATAAGATCAAATCAAATTAAAGGGGTTTTTAAGTAAGTGTGTTCAAATAATCATTATCCCAATTTTTTCGAAAGTACGCGCAACAGATTATCTTCATCCATACTTCTTTATTAGTTGTCATCTCAGTAATCACCCTCTTTCCAGTTTTAGCATATCCACCTTTTACATTCCCACTGCTGATAAATAGGCCTCTTCTCCGTGGGCGAGCCTAGTGCGGGTTGGGATGTCACATGTCTTCGGCTTTTTGTTTCCTCACGATGTTTTCCTTCACCGTTTTGATAGCAATGATGATGAAACAATTTACACAAAGTTATGTGTCTGCCTGGGTTTGAACCCGCGATCTACGACACGTAAGTTGGACCTGTTACCTTTGGGCCACCTCACTCACCCCACTTTCCAGCCTTATTAACTAGTTTCTTTTTTTGTTCGCCTTCATATAGCCATCCACATTCATATTCAAAATTCTTCCACGACATATTCCTCATCCCACCGTATCACATGACGTTCTATAAACTTAACAGACTTTAAAAACTTGGAGAAATACGTCTAAAACATAAAAGGCCACAAGAAAGACTAAAACAGCTAAACAGGAAAAAAACGAGAACATGACAAGGAACTTTTCGGTATTCAAAGTTTTGTATAGCTACAGAACCTCATCAATCACCGTTTTATTTCCAAGGGTATGAGACCACAGTGCACGGAGACTTCTCTGCGGGCACCGCTGACACACACACTGAGATAGCATTGACAAAACTTTCCACACAAACCAAGCGTATCAGTGGTAGTCACCGATTACTAAAGGTTCCAAAGGTTGTCTGGTAGATATCGCTGTCAGCGATAAGACCGCCATTCTACTCGAAGATTTAAGTTCACACAGGGTGTAAAAAGACACATCACATAGCCGTCAACTACGCATACCATACATCTAACAAAGTAGCTTTGCAAGAAGACCAAGGCAAGAGGAGTTAAACCCCGCCCCTTAGCTCTAAGCCACGTAGGTACTTGTGGGAGACGTCTGATATTCATTGTGTTTTTGTAACTTCAAACGCGTAATTTCAAAATTTCGAAAAAAAAATCGAAATTCAGGTAATGTTTATTTTGGAAAAAATTTTTGGTTATAACACTTACGAGTTCATTTTCGTAAAAAAGTAAAAAAAAAATTGCGACTTTGACCTTCAATATCTCTAGAACCAGTGGATGCCCAGGTACGGTCTAGTAGAAAAAAAAATATCCAAATAATGGGTAGAATATGTGGCTTTCGGCTTTGGAAACTGTATTTTTACACCCGATATATAAAATTGTGTAACTTTTAGATGTACAATAAAGATCATTCTATTCTACTCATAGAAATTGAGTGCCCGTGAATATTCTGATGATGGCAATGATTGACGAGTTAGTGCTGAATTGCGTGACCACGATTATACTCATAGCATGTAAGGGGCCTTTTACAGTCCAATAGCGCCGCCAATCGAAAAAATGTCATAACTCGTAAATAGAATCAAAAATACAAAATATGTTAATAAAAATAAAAAATATAATATGTTCTATTATTAGTGTGGAAAAGCCAATAACGTAATTGTATAACACCTTATCAACACTTGAAATATAGCTGTTTAGCTAAATCGTGCATTTGTAACAAAAACGGCCGTTTATGCGCGGACCAATCTCGGCAAGCTTTGTTTTGCCTTGAAGATTGACCCGTAGGGCTGTTATTGGTTAGCCACGAACTCCTCAGAACTAAATACTAGCGACCCGACCCGGGTTCGCACGGAAGCAAATTGATTTGAAGTGCAGGTAGCACCATCTAGCGTCCTAAAAAATCTAATATTTTTTCGTTATTTCACTGACGGACTAATTACCTTTTTTTAGTAAAATACCCTATTGTGACCGTCGAAAGTTATGGTTCTTCCCCTCGGGAACAGTATTTTTTTCTAAATGATAGGTATCATTATGTCCTTTTCTGTACATATGTAAAATTTTATGATGGTTCAGTGGTTTAGGCATGAAACACAACAAACAAACAAACTTACTTTCAAATTTATAATATTATTGAAGATTATTATTCCTCGACTATTAATATATCAATGGCATCTCTAGTAGTCAGTACAGTGTTCCGTGCTCTGTGTTTGGGACCAACCAACTGACACAGTTTTGTATACAATCTATCATCATTTACAACGTTATGTTTTGCTACTTATTTGCACATTGGTATTCATTCTATTGAGTTCTAAGGCTTTAGAAAATGGACTGCTTGTAACCTTTTAAAATTACGAAAAATATGCCAGAGCTTTTGACTTATTGCTTATCTTAACGGATATTATCAAGTGGTAAAATTGTTTGCTAGTAGGAGGTAATCTTTGAAATTACTGATCCGATTACGAGGATGCTTTAATAAACATTGTTTTAGTTTTAAGTAAATGAGAGCCTATTAAAGTAACCTAGGTACTACATCAACCCACAATATTTACTACAAACAAAATTACTACCTACTACAAATAATTTACCTCTAACACAAAATTGCTATCTAAAATTTTGATGAAATCTCGTCAAAATACAAGTTCATAAGTAGTCCTCTTCAATTATGTATGTAATATTGTGAGTTGAAGCTAGATTGTCTAGTTTTTCGAAAAATCTGTTAATAGGTTGTATAGGGGTGCGGCCACAGAGAATGGAAACTCCTTGGTAGTCACTGCAAGAGACAGCATTGCTAAAACTGTCCATACAAACCAAGTGATGGTGAATATCACCGTTCACTCATAGACAATGACGACCCGTGACAATAGAGTAATTGACTCATTTTTTTTATGTAACATCTCCTCTCGCTTTCCTTCAATCTGTGGGAGTGATTTCGTGAAATGGGACGGAAGTGTGTAACAGGAAGCCGGGAAAGTGCACGCTATTCAATTTGACCAATGAGCGATCGCTATTTGATTTAAACAATGAGCGCGCGCGGTGGTAGATTTGCCCGTCAGATGGTAGAGCGCGCGCACGATAAGTCTGCGCGCGGTTGAAATCAGAACTAAACGTTTCAGTTTTAGTTTTCAGGTTATAATGTTTGTTGCTTATTTACCAAGGTGAGATGTCAAATGTTACACATCATAATGCGACTACTGTAAGGCTCTATAGTTTTTAAGGTTCTGTTACCGAAGGGTGACAAACGAAGCCCTTGTCACTTACGTGTCCGACTGTCCGTCTGTCTGTCTGTCCGTCGTCTGTCAGACAGGTTTTACAGCTAAACGGTTGGAGCATCACACATACACACACTCCCAAACCCAAAAATACATATGATACGGAAACCTAAATGTGCCAAGTTCGACACGCACTTGGCCGGTTTTTTTTTATTATTTGTATCAATCCTTTATCCAAAATCGAAAATAAAAAGACTTTTTCAAATCCGTTCAAAATTAAGTAAGTTAGAAACCTTTCAAATCTGGTGGAAGGGAATCTGTCAAGTTACAGAAAAAGGATGCACACACTGACGTGTGACGTCACTGCTATTAATAATAATAATAATAGAGAAACAAATGAAATATCTTGATTTAGCACACGAGGTTGTAGATATGTGGAATGTGGACTCGGCTGTCATTGTGCCGATAGTCGTTACCGCCAACGGCCTGATAGCCAAAAGCCTCGACGACCACCTGTCGAAGCTGTCGTTGCACGGTTGGATCAAGGGCCTGATACAGAAGGCAGTACTCCTCGATACGGCTCGCATTGTGAGGAGGTTCCTGTCTCTGGAGCCCTAACCACCGGTAGCTTGGACCCTGCTCCCGACACCGGCGGACTACTATTTTTTATAATTTTAAATGTTTTTTTTTTCTTTTTTATATGATTTGTAAGAAATATTTAAAATTATAATTTATATATGTATTTACAAATGAATAAACGAAATAATAATAATAATATTCCACAACTATCACACAACGCCATCTAGTCCCAAGCTAAGCAGAGCTTGTGTTATGGGTACTAGACAACTGATAAACGTACTTATATATGTCTAAGTACATACATATTATAGATAAATTACACCCAGACACAGAACAAATGATCGTGCTCATTACACAAACATTTGTCCTGGGTGGGAATCGAACCCACGACCTCCGGCATAGCAGTCAGGGTCACTAACCACTAGACCAACAGGCCAGTCAACCAGTCATTAGGTTACGCGCGTACAAAAGAGATAACGAGAGTCCCCACCACCTACTCTTACTAATATTTGAAATGTTAATTTCTGCTTTATTTAAGTAGGTACCAATTTTGATGCTGTATTCTGAAAAAGATTTATAATTAGTGTTTCTTGTTGTTTCATATAAAATACCGTACAAAAATTAACATAGCCCTATTCTGACAATAGGTAGAACAGCCGAAATAATGCACGAATAAAAATCCTTTCGACCGAATGTCGCCTACGGTGGCCAACCTTAACAGAGATTAGCCAAGTATGCAGGAGTTACTATAATGCACAGGTGTGTGCACAAACACAGGTGCACTCTTTGTTCCTTTACTCTCATAGTCCAACTTCGGGTTATTACTGAGAAAATCCAAATAGAAAAACCAACGAACATTTTTCCCAACTGGAGAATTAAACCCAGGACTTCACGCTCGCCCAGAGGACACGGTAGAGCATACTGTGGAGGTCTACCCCATTCGGGCGGAGCACCAACGTGTCCACATGGATGCGAGAGGCGGCAGCGACCTCTCGCGCCCGGCTCTGGTGCAGGTCATGGTACGAAGCGAGAGGGAATGGGAAACA
Organism: Polia nebulosa; assembly: GCA_951329385.1. Taxonomy (NCBI): domain Eukaryota; kingdom Metazoa; phylum Arthropoda; class Insecta; order Lepidoptera; family Noctuidae; genus Polia; species Polia nebulosa. The sequence goes on along the minus strand of OX589610.1, from coordinate 14,327,172 downwards.
GTCTCCTCCTTCTGCGAAGCAGTAATGCACGCGAAGGTGGAGGTGGAACGGGTAAGGGAGACTCAAAGGAGTGGCCCTCACGCCCCCAGCCGCAGCCGCCGCAGGAGATGCCCTGGGCGTCGGAGGTCACAGGATGATCTCCGGCCACCGTAGACGTGCGCCTGCAGACGGCGAGTAATGAGGAGTATAGATGTCAGCCACCACTGACGGGGCCCATAATGGCCGGTGCCTGTATGCCAAGAGGTAGCGGATAAATTCGTAACAGAGTTACCGCTCCCCTGGGCACTCAAGCAAGGAAGGAACAGGGGTGGGTTTTAGTCAGTAAGAGTCTGACACGCCCTCCCGCTCCACCCAGAGCGGGAGAAGTCATTTGATGATTTCCCACCCCAAAAAAAAAAGACCTCACGCTCGTCAATGGGGTCTCTAGTTGCTGCCTGTACTACATTTCCGTGCTCTATGGGTATCGCAAATAGTTGTGGTGTCTGCAAGCCACTTTAATTAGGCCTAGTCTCCGAGCTCTGTTTATGTTTCGATGTTCTACATGGACCTAATTTTGCTACAAAGCCTGAAGGCAACATGTTCTGGTTTGTTTTGAGTCGACGGTCTCCGGTTGATGAACATTAGGTATTTTGACGTCATCGTACCGTTGCCGATGTAAAATTTACAAAATGGGTTATTTTTAATCCCGAACAAATTCGCGGTTCATGCGAGATAGGCCAGGGGCGCAAAGCCGTGGGAAAAAGTAGTTAGATGATTTTTTGCGAATATAACACTTATTATGGTAGACTTTATTGAGCAGGGAAATGAGGTTTGCTTGGCTCCACAATTGTGGTAGTAGGTGGATCCAGATGATCAAATATTATTCAATTCATAATTTACAAACAACGCTGATTCGTTGTTTTTGTTTTTCTCAATTACATTTTTAATTTTGTTGTATGTATGTATTTAAGTATGTATTTTTTTTTCCGTTTATTCTTTCCCTTAAGTTGCACCTGCCACGTTCCGTCTCTGCACCACCCTAAGGTCGACTGGTAGAAAATGCCTAAGGCATTAAGTCCGCCATTATACAGTAATTCTTACTTGTGCATTAAGTTTAATTAATAAATAAATAGTGGGCGAGACACAATTAAAATCTATAATCGGGAAAGGTTAAATTACAAAGTATATACAAGCTATTAAAATCTAAGTAAAATATGTACAAGCGGCATAAGAAGGTGACGCGTAGAACTCATTGGGCATCGAACAATTCGTCTAGATAGCTGTCAATGAGAAAAATGCCCAGAAAACTGGCAGCATTGCCACGTTGAATCGCAATACAGATTCTTTATTATAATACTATTAAAACTAGCTTCTGCCAGCGGCTCCGCCCGCGTGGAATTAGTACTTACCCCGTTGTAAACTTTCAACCCCTTTTTCACCCCCGTAAGGGTTGAATTTAGAAAAACCCTTTCTTAGTGGGTACCTCTCTATACTCTTCACAAAGAACATACCCTCCAAATTCCATGTCTCTAGAACCAGCGGTTAAGGCTGTGCGATGATATATCAGTCAATAAGTCAGGACTTAGAATTTTATCTATACTATCTGTATTGTATCTTGTATCTTGTCTGTATATTGTCTGTATTGTATATTGTGTGTATCAAAACTTATATTATAAATTCATCATCATCAGCTGAAAGACGTCCAATGCTGGACATAGGAAGGAATGCTGAATTTTTTAATTGATTTTTCCTTTTAATATTCTCCTTCTTCTTTTCGTTTCGTGGTACATTTATATGTAGTTATACTCTTTGGGCCCAGTGAGTGGGCACGTTTATAGTGGCGTCGGAGGTCTGTTCAGATCATCGAGGGTGCATGTGAAAGCACGATTGGGATACCGCAGCAGATTAAACACAGTTTCTTTTTTGTGGGGTGGGAAATCATCCAATGACATCTCCCTGTCTAGGGTGGAGCGGGACGGCGTGTCAGATTCTTACTAACCAAAACCCACCTCTGTTCCTTCCCTGCCCTGAGTGCCCAGGGGCGCGGTAACTCCGTTTCGAATTTATCCACAACCCCTGGGCAGGCATGGGCCCCGTCATTATTGCTGACAACTCTTTGAGGCGCGCGTGGAACACTACGCACCGTCGACTCTCGGGCCTGGTGCTGATCGAACGGCGAGCTACCCACTACTCGCCATCCGGGTAGATTAAACACAGTTTGATCAGGAGCGCCGCATTCGCACTGTGTTTGATGGATTGATGATCCGGCCAATTATATTTGCAACGGCCTACTTGATACATCTTTTTAATATGAAACATCATGTTACACACCTACTTATACTTCAAAGTTCATTATTTATAAGACATATTTCACTGCAATTCTTTTTATGCCAGTCGTAGCGTAAGTAGAAATAATATATATGCACATAAATTCTTAAATATCAGCTTTATCGTCATCTTGGGAGTTATAAACTAGTCTGACCGTTGGAGACGACTGTCCTACAAAAATAAATGGCGTTTAAAGTTCTTTTGATAAAATATTAACGAGATACAGTCATGTAAATTATATTTTATGTTGGTACTTTCTCACTTAAAGTTTTATCTAAACGCCTAGTTGACACTTCACGTGACGAAAGGGCTGGCCTTTTCTTCGGCCGGAGGTTAAGCATTCCCATACAACGTGGCAATGCCACCACTGTTTTGGGCACTCTTCCAGTCGACAGCGATGCGGGGGATGGAGGTCTGCCAAGCTTGAGCACCACCGTGTCCTCGTGGAGGCTATCGGCGGCAGCGACCTCTCGCACCCGGCCCTGGTCCAGGCCATGCAACGAAGCGACAGTTAATGGGAAGCTGTTCCCTCCTGCTGAGGAGGCGGAACGTGGGAGACTCAACGGAGACGGGGCTCACACCCCTAGCAGCCGCCACAAGAGATGCCCTGGGCGTCGGGGACCCCATCTTCGGCCACCGTAGACGCGGGCTTGCGGGCGGCGAATAATGGGTAGCTCGCCGTCCGATAAGTAAAACAGGCCCGAGATTCGACGGCACGTAGTGTTTCACGCGCGCCTCAAAGAGATGTCAGCAATAACCGACGGGGCCCGTCAAGGCCGATGCCTGCCTAGGGGTCGTGGATAAATTTCGAAATAGAGTCACCACGCCCCTTGGCACAGGCATCTGAAGGAACAGGGGTGGGTTTTAGTCAGTAAAAGTCTGACACGCCCTCCTGCTCCACCCAGAGCGGGAGAAGTCATTTGATGATTTCCTACCCCCAAAAAAAACAGCGAGCGTGGAATTTTTTTACGCCATATTTTAAGTCTTATTTAGTTAAGAGTTTTGTTTGAATTATGGTTTGTTATTTGATAATTGTAGTAATAGTGTGTATTAATTTACACAAACAAATAAAGTACCCCTTTCTGACTTTGGTCATTCACAGGCTTATTACTTATTGAGATAGCGATTAAGCCTAAACTAAATCTTCGAAGTTAGTTTAGGCTTGATGCACAATTCCTATATATTGTTAATTATCAAATTTGAGTGTAATTTATCGTATTTGAAATGATCTATTCATAATATAGATTGAAGATTTATTGCAATCTTACGGTGTTTGCTATAATCCGGTGACATAAATATATAAGCTATTTGGTATACCTACAGGTTTACCAAATAAATAGCCGTTAATAAATAGTTTATTAACGGTTCGGAAGTATTCGACAACACTTCTGGGGCCTTTTTTGTAAACTCGATATAATAATAATAATAAATAATAATAATAATAATTGATTGTTGATGATGTCCCAAAATCGTGCGTGCGTGTATGTATTTAATTGTATCCCGGGCCCCCGACTCATGGTAACGGTAGGAACTGTGAGGTTTTAGACAGTAGAAGTCCGTATACATAACTCTCCGTTCTCCCCAGACTGAGAATATGCATGAGGATTTCCCCACATTAAAAAAAAAAGGTTTTACTTTTAGGTAGATTTTTCCATCCTCATAATCCTCATCGCTTCGAACCTTAGCGATTAGATATTTAATTCACTTTTGCCTTTACACCTCACTAACAAAAAACCTTCTTCCACAGACTATACTGCTACGCCCAAAAGCACGTCAAATCTATCCGGGCCGTCACCCGGACGGTGCAAATGCCAGACAACCGGACCAAGTCCGTACGCACCCGCGTGCACACGCACGTGCACTCGTCGCCGTACCACGTGTCGGACCACAAGGCGGCCGTCACCGTGGGGATCATCATGGGCGTGTTCCTTCTGTGCTGGGTGCCTTTCTTCTGCGTCAACATTGTCGCTGCGTTTTGTAAAACGTGTATACCGGGTGAGTTGTTTTTGTGTAACTTTACGGTTGTGGATGGGTGGTGATGTGTTTTTATCTAATAGCCACGGAAGTGGGGTGCAGGGGCGCCAAATTCCCCCCCTAAAATCAAACAGCCGCCTCCAATTTTACTATCTGGTAACGGTTTCTCTGTGCTATCCTTCACAGATCTTTGATTTTTTCTTAAATGAAAAAGTGCTTATCCATAAGGAAAAAGGTTGGAAAGAGCATAGCATAAGACGCTTTTATTAGTTCCACTTTTATGTATGTTTGTTTATAACAAAATCTTTGAACATGATTTTCACCTACTTCAAAACTGATTGAACCGAAACTTTGCGCACTTATCAAGGACCGATGAAGATTCAATAATTTAAAGAAAAAGAAGACAAGAAAAACTGTTTATCTCTGTTTGTTTTTCTTTTTGTTTTGTTGTGTTTTTTTTTTTAGGTTTTTTTAGGTTTTTTATTTAGGGCTTGAGATACATTTATTGCCGCTAAGTGTACCAGCCGGTCGATTCTGTTAACAGTTCACCGTGAAAACTTAGGTGGAGTGAGCGTGAAGTGAACTGTCATTCCACCTTGATTATATGGATTGACAGCCCAGTTCACGTTCACTTCACCTAAGTTTTCACGGTGAGATTTAACAGAATAGCACTACTGTTATAACGCTAGCTACACTATCAGTACTATCTACTTACTGAACTTGATAAAATACTCTTTAGTAGTGTAAACTGGGTCACGGGATTGTTCGTAAAAGTTACCGTGGCCCTTGAAGACAAAGTGTAAAGAAGTGCAGCAACATCTATTTATTTATTTGGGAAAACAATTGTACAATGTATGTTACAGTAAAATATGGTATGACATATGGGTAAATGTACAATCCACAACGTTTCCACAGATTAATTTAGTAGGTACATTATTAATAAGGTAGACAATTACAATTATACTTAAATACTATCTTAAATATTTAGCTTAGGTACTAATCAAATTTTATCTTGTATTTAACCGTCGCTTATACTATCAATAATTTTTTTCTTAAAAATGCTTTGAGACAGAAAGAATATACCCAAATGATATAAGTGGCTATTATAAATTTTTATTAGTCGACGGAGTGGAGCTCGCTCACCAGCATTTGTTCGGCTAGTAGTCGTTGCAAAAAGCGGGTAAGCACGAACCTCCCATCTTATTACAGTTCTAGACACAACATAAGACATACTATTAATTAGTTCGAAACAGTTAAACTTATTATAAACCAATCCGTGAAGCATCATGGTTTGAAGTAGTAGGCGTCTTGATTGCAAAGTGAGCAATTTAAACTTTTCTAGTGACTCGACGTAAGATTACATTTATATATGAGATTACATTTATACTGCATAACTCGTAAAAATTACGTTGAACGCTTTCAATCTATGACGCCACCCAAACTAAAAACTCACAAATCCTACATCGCGCTAGCAGAGTTCTCCGCGTGATTTGAACATATACAACAGTCCGAAATCAACCATTGGGCAGTTGCCAGGACCAGATACAACACCCGTCTGGTCGGAAGATCCTCCCTTTTCAATGGAGGTTTGCGGGACTTCACACCTCCAAAAAAGGGTGGTTTTTAGTCAGTAAGAGTCTGCTATGCCCTGCCGCTCCACCCATAGCGAGAAGTCACTGATGATTTACCAACCCCATAAAAAAAGATAAAGGTAGTGTAAACTGTGGTTGTATGAAGTATGAATACCGGGAAATCGACTGTTTTCTTAGCTCTTCAAAGATGATGTCGGTTTCTCAGTTATATGTCATAATATATTTGATGATATGAGTCGGATATTATGCCGAGTGCGGTTTGGTGAATTTTATTAGTTTTGCCATCTCGAGGCACAGCAAATTTTTCCTTCATATATATTTTATAGGAACGACGAGGAAAGTGGAAATCGTATTCAACCTCACCCATATTTTAGTATTTTTTTACTCAAATTGCGATAAAATTAGGTGCAATTATCAAAGAGGTTTTAATACTTTTTAACAATGCTGATTATAAGGCTGATTTTAGTCTCACGCTCATCGTCAGCGCTCATAGCTCAGCGCGTAGTTTGTCAGCGCTGAGGCTCAGCGTGGCTCGTTTTAGTATCGTACTGACCGCCTTACTGTACAGACGACGACCAAAATGCGGAGAGTATTAATTATTGCTGCTTTGTACTATCTGTCCCAAAAAAATAAAAACCGGCGACGACGAAGACTCCATGTTCATACATTAATTGAGCAGAGAGCCGTTGCAGGAGACTTTGTCTTGTTATATGGCACTTTGAGGGCTGACTGTACTATTTTTATAGAGTGGATCGGATGCATCCCACAATTTCTTCCTCAGGCGTACCTCATCGATAACTCGACCTGTATCCACTTCGCGATTCGCCATGACTGTACGCGCTGACGACGTCCTCTCCGCTCGACACTAGAACGCTCACTGAAAGCAGAGGCGCTCGTGCGATCGTCAGTGCCGACAGCTACGCGCAGCCGACGCGCGACGCGTACGGCTGCGTAGCTATAAGCGCTGACCACCGTGCGCGCTGATAGCTACGCGTCATTCAAAAACGCTTCCTAGAAGGTCATATATCTCGGCCATCAGCGCTGACAGTGCGCGTGCCGTCGGCGTGAGACTAAAACCAGCCTAATACAGCAAACCTATATATAAACCAGTGACAGCGGTACTGTCGTTGTTGGTCAAAAAACTTACAGACTGTGTCAGTATTCCTATTGATTTCGTGTCCTAATGAAACCGTCCAAAATCAATTGGTTGCATTATAACTGATTTAATTGACGCGAAATATTTCGAATATATTTATAACATATTATATAATAATAGTCAGTGAACTCTGTTCAGCAAGGCCGTTTTGCGGTCACTCTCGGTTTCTACCAAAAGAAAGAGAAAGCGTGCTAACACAAAATTTGAACCGGTAAAGATTTCCTAGTGAAACATTATAAAATTAATTACTTAAAATCTTTTTTACTAAAAAAATAACTGACTTCCAAAAATGAAAATACATTAAAAATTTAAATATAACTTTAATTTCGGCAGTCGGTGTTTGCCTTTTATTTCTTCGTTTATTGACACCGACTTCCAAAATTAAAGTGGTTTTTTTTTATTTTTAGTGTATTTTCTTTTTAGGAAATCGGTTGTTTTTTTTTTGTAAAAATTTTTTTTTTATTTTTCACTTTTTATTTGTTATACCCTAGAACAAAACCCCAATAAAATGGAACCTGGTATTTGAAAATACTCGTAATTGGAGAAAACCAAAACGTCATCGAGACATATTTTTCGTTTTTGTTCAGTTTTTCAAAAAGTGATACAGCAATTTCGATAAAGTTTATATGAGACCACCTCGGGAGTATATTCTTTAGGATAAAAAGAAATTGAAAATCGGTCCACAACTGACGGAGAAATCGGTGGACACACATAAAAAAAACTTTTTAACAAAAATTTCAACCGACGAAAAAGAACTAAAAAGCAAAAAATAAATAAACTTTTTAAGTCTTGAGTATTGAGCTTATTTACTTACATAAAATATCAAATTTTATATAAACTAATTTTGAGTCGGCGCCAAACAACAATCTGATTATTAAATTTTATATGTACGTAGAAATGAAGAAGGCTAGATGTAGTTAATTAATCATGAGGTCTGCACTCAAATCTCGCCGCAGTCCACCACCACCTAGAGACTGAGAAACCAGCTCTCTTATTCCTTTCGGAGACGCAGATCGGATGTCCGTCTGACGTGGCGTACCTATCTTACCCAGGGTTTACCCTGGAGCACAATTTTAAGCCACGCGCTGGTATATGCATGTACGCCCGGGACGACATCTGCTATCGGCGTCTCCGTAACCTTGAGGACTCCAGGTTCTCAACTCTTTGGGTCCTAGTGGACACAGGCCTAGATAAAATTGTCTACGCCTGTGTCTACCGTTCGCACAGCGGTGATCTGGAGACAACTGGGCTCACACAACACCTGAGTAAAGCGGCGGATGTGGCTCAGCAACGGTACCCTTCTGCCCAATTGGTGTTACTGGGGGACTTCAACGCCCACCATCAGGAGTGGCTCTTCCCATACCAGTACACAGACCATGCTGGACAAGAGACGTATAAGCTAGCGCTGGCGTTAAATCTTACCCAGCTGGTCCAGGGGGCAACGAGGGTGCCGGATGTTGATTCGCACACAGCCAATTGCTTGGACCTTCTGCTGACAACAGATCCAGACCGTTACTCAGTGTCGATTTCTTCACCATTAGGTACTTCCGACCACTGTCTGGTGAAATCTGTATCCGTCTACTCCCCGCCCGATCCTAGCCCTAGAGGCACCAGGCGGGTTTGGCGATACAGGTCAGCAGATTGGGATGGCATGCGATCTTTCTTCGCATGTTATCCTTGGGGGCCCACTTGCTTTTCTTCGACTGATGTTTCGTCGTGCGCGGACGCCGTGACGGATGTGTTGCGGCGGGGAATGGAGTACTACATTCCATTCTCTGACGTAACAATGTCTGGCGGGGCTCGACCATGGTTTGGTGCCGAGTGCAATCGCGCTGATGCGCTTAAACACGCGGCCTACCTAGCATGGGTCGACGCTCGGACGCGTAAAGCGAGTGACGTGAGTCAGAAGAAGAGAGCCTTCAACAGGGCTGCCAAGTTCTGCAAGAAGGTGTTGCGGAGGGCTCGGTTTGACCACATTGGCCGAATTGGGAACAAACTTGCTTCTTACCCAGCTGGTAGTAAGGCGTTTTGGTCCCTGGCTAAGTCGGTTGAATCGAACTTCTGCCGCCCCTCACTACCTCCACTGCTGAAACCCGACGGGTCGCTGGCTCACTCCGCTGAGGAGAAAGCAAGCTTGTTTGCCTCTCTGTTTGCGGAATCTTCGCGTCTAGATCCTGGTGGCGCGAGGCCCCCTGGTACTCTTGGTGGATGCGAGTCGATTATGTCAGACATTCGCATTCATCAGAAGGATGTCCGGAGGGTACTGCGTAACCTGGACGTGAACAAGGCTAGTGGTCCCGACGGGATACCGGCAATTGTACTGAGGACTTGTGCGCCTGAGTTGTCTCCGATCTTGACACGCCTATATCGCCTTTCGTTTGAGACTGGAAAAGTGCCGATGGCTTGGAAGCAAGCTAACGTGCAACCCGTACCCAAGAAGGGTAGTCGAGCTGACCCAGCAAATTATAGGCCCATCTCGGTAACTTCCGTTCTCTGTAAGAGTATGGAACGTATACTGAATGGTAAGCTCCTAGCATACCTAGAAGCTAACGATATCCTAAGTGACCGTCAATACGGCTTCCGCCGAAATCGGTCAACAGGAGATCTTCTAGCGTATGCCATTCACATCTGGAGTGAGGCCATCGACAAACAAGGGGAAGCCCTTGCGGTCTCCCTTGATATCTCGAAGGCCTTCGACCGGGTCTGGCACGACAGCTTAATTGGCAAGCTTCCTTCCTTCGGTCTGCCCGCTGGATTGTGTGATTGGATAGCAGATTTCCTGAGGGATCGGTCTATCCGAGTAGTCATAGATGGCTGCTCGTCCGGACTGCTGGCTATTAATGCCGGTGTTCCTCAGGGGTCGGTGCTCTCGGCAACATTGTTTTTGCTGCATATTAACGATCTGCTAAAACCCGGTACCTTTGGGTATGCAGACGACAGCACTGTTGCCGAGAGATACGTGCCGGACGCACGAGTTAGTGGGTCTCAGGTCCGGTCTCTCCGAGAGGATATGGTTGGGCGCTTGAACTTGTCCTTGCAGGCTGTCTCAGAATGGGGCGATGCCAATCTGGTTAAGTTCAATGCTGCTAAGACCCAGGCGTGTCTTTTTTCTGCTAAAAGGAGCCAATTTCACCCGGCTCCATCTTTCCGAGGTGTAACCGTGCCGATAACCGACCGACTTGATCTTCTTGGTGTTACTTTAACATCTACCCTCAATTTTGGTCCCTTCATAGAGGCTAAGGCTCAAGTGGCTGCCAAAAAGTTGGGGGTCCTCGCAAAGGTGAGACGATACTTCACGCCGGAACAGCTGCTCCAACTCTATCAAGCGCAAGTCCGATCGTGTATGGAGTACTGCTCTCATCTTTGGGACGGATCTGCAAGATACCAGCTTGATGCCCTTGAGTCAATTGAGAAACGAGCCAAGCGGATCATCGGCAATGATAGACTCGTTGAGTCAAAACTCCAAAGTCTTGAACATAGACGCCGAGTTGCTAGCCTGTCGGTTTTCTATCGATTACATTTTGGGGAGTGTGCGACGGAATTGCATGATCTGATTCCGCCAAGCCCGTTTCATCTAAGGACCACAAGACGTACGGCGAAGTGCCATCGGTTCATGGTGGACATCCCATCCATACGCACAAAGCGTTTTGAGAAAACATTCATTGCACGTACAGCTAGAGAGTGGAATTCTCTACCGGAGTCTGTGTTTCCTGTAAGATACAACCTGGGAGTCTTTAAGTCAAGAGTGAATAGGTTACTTCTAGGCAAGCGTGCTCCATCTTCGACCACATCATCGCTTAACATCAGGTGAGATAGTGGTCAAACGCGAGCCTATCAAACATAAAAAAAAAAAAAAAAAAAAACATTTTATTACTTCGCGCCGACTCAAAATTAGTTTATATAAAATTTTATATTTTATATAAGTAAATAAGCTCAATACTCAAGACTTAAAAAGTTTATTTATTTTTTGCTTTTTAGTTCTTTTTCGTCGGTTGATTTTTTTGTTAATAAGTTTTTTATTTTATGATTTTTTGTGACTCACATCATCTTTTAATACTCTGAGGCTTATTTTTAATCCCTCATCATTCCTCTTGGCACTGAGCTGATGATGTAACCATCCTTCCATGAGGTTCCCAGGATATTGACCAGTTGAGGTTACCTTCAATATTCTAAAGGCGTCTTTTCTTCAAAGCATATTAAGTGGTATCTGTCACTAAAACCAGTTTTTTATATCTAACTTCTATTGTTTAGGAAAGGTACGGTTTTCATCATCAGCTCAGTTTCATGATGTGATGATTCCTAAATGCAAATACCTGATTAACTTATGAAAAGTAAACAGAAACAATATTCACCAGGTAGGTATACTATATCTAAAAAAAAAAATTATCAAGATCGGTTCATAAATGACGGAGTGAGGGCTGAACATACACAAAAAAAATATTTATACATATATATATATATATACGGTCGAATTGAGAACCTCCTCCTTTATCGAAGTCGGTTAAAAATTAGTCGGGTCGTTTTCTGGAAACAACTTAATATTTAGATATGTGCATGTTCAAGATCAACATAATATATTTTTTCCGCAGTACCTTTTGGCCATTTATCCCATTAATGTTCCAATATTTGTAAATCAAGTAAATGCTTTTAAAACTTCCATCGTGACTGTATAAAGTCAACTTTTCAGATGACAAAGTACACAACTTTTTAGCTGACAGACATCAAAGAAAATTATGAAAATAAAACTTCGAGACCCACTTTAATAGACTTTCTAAAACATTTTAAAATCCTCATTGAAACATTACTTTAAAGCCCTAATGTGTTTTATTGAACAAACACAAAAAGTATAATACTATTAATTTGTTACAGATTTGGCTTTCAAAATCCTGACGTGGCTCGGCTACTCAAACTCAGCGTTCAACCCTATCATCTATTCAATATTCAACACAGAGTTTCGGGAAGCCTTCAAAAAGATCCTTACGTCGAGGTATCCTCCTTGCTGTGGGTACCAAAGCGTCAGGGCAAACACCCCAACAAGGAACGACAATTTCGTCACTGACTACGGGACTAAGACGTTGGTGGTTCGTCGAAGTGGGTCTCTAGGGCTATCAGGCGTGGACCCCACTCCAAGGTCATCCGCTGAGTCAGTGCGTCCGCTCAGAGAGTACCACATTTGACAAGAAGACGGAAACAGCAATAACGGGCTGCTTGACAAAAGTGACGTGGTTTGAACGCCCGAAGACTGGTATGGGATACAAACAGTACCTATTTACACAATGCATACAAAAGGCAGTCTCAGTATGAATGACGTAGGCACTTGGTCAAAGTTAATTCGCACGGTTGGGGGAATTAGTGAGCAGACTAGTCAGTTTTGGCTTGCCAGTCATTCAGCAAAGACGTGCTAAAATTATACGAGGATAGCGTTCGCTTATTATGATTCTTTATTTAAAGTATTATATAAAATACTATGCGCCGTCTTTTGTGTGAATTGTGATATTAGAAATAGAAAGATTATGAAGCAAATGTAATAGTTAGCCTTACAAAGGCTTATTAACGCCTGCGCTTCGATGCCAAGGAATTAGATTATTACGTGTCATAGAAAATATTTTCATCATCAGTACATTAATAAGTTCAAATACCTTCATATCACTGTCGTGAAAAACATTTACCTAAATAGCATTGGAATAGAAAACATATTTAGGAAATTAGTAACAAAAATTCAAATCGTAAGAAGATATTAATAAATAAATAGATGCATTTAACAAATATACGAGAGTCATTGTAGATTTGATCCTTATTCACCCATAATGACGCTATGTACATTTATAAGAGCAGTAGGTACTTAACAAGTATTAAGATTTTCAAACAAAGAATTTCCTCATTATTTTCTTAATTCGTTTGTTCCTATTATACAAGAAAGAGACGCTATCTACGCAGTGTACAATTTCATTAACTTGTTTGAAGAAAAATACATTTGAATAATTAAATGAGGCCACATTATTTTCTTTGTTTCTTTTTGTAGGAGTGAAATGAAACAGATTGCTACTTTTCAATTTTTTTTTCTTATATATATAAATGCCGCCGGTGTTCACCAACAGGATGGCACGGTATGGCATAGTAAAGTTTTCATTGACATACCAAGGGATCCTCCGAGATGCCGAAATATCCTGCGGAACGCTCAAGGTTATCAACGAAATGTGAGTGCTAGGAGTATTAAAATAAGATTCATAGTGATTTCAGCTTGCCAAAATTATTGTTTTGAATGGAAATATGCTGTGCCATTCTTGGGTGAGCAGTGTTCCTTCCCATTTATATAAATTATTTTAATATTTAATAACATATATTACAGTTTACTAAAATGTCAATTGTCACTTGGTTTATAATTATAAATCACAACTTGGACACCAAACATTTTTTTTTTTCAGTAAGGTAATTGCCCACTTATCTAGTCAAGTTCTCCCAACTACATAACCCACTGGTTACATATTAATGTATATTTATTCATTTACAAATTCCTGTGATACTTCTGTAAATAAATGTTAGTGTAAAAATGATTTGTAAAATAGGTATATCGTTAGGAAAGTATACTAATATATAGTTATATAAAATTATAATTATAATATTCGCTTTAGATAGACACTTCATTGTTTTCTCTGATTTCCGAATGATAAATTCAGTAAAATTTTAAAGTTAAATGTTTTATTATAATTTAATTTTTCAGTGAATCGGTTTTGGTCAGTTTTATTTTTACGAGTAAGATCCTTCCACACTATCAATCGGCTTCCAGTGTAACCGAATGATGCTTAAGTTATGCTTATGCTAACTGGGGAGTATCCGAATTACTTGGAAACCGAAAAAACAATATAAACAAAAATATTTATAGATTGCGAACCTTGTGCAGCAAAAATATCAGTATTTTTTTTTATCCTATCACTTATGTCACTTGTGTCTTTTCTTCATCTGTATAATTTACTTTTAAAACTCATATTTATTCACTTCATCTAATATCATAAGTGTATAATAAGATCATTAATTTTTCTTAATTTTTCATTATTCTTTATTTAAATTAACAAAGAAAAACAAATTATTTGTTAAAAATATCTAAATGCTTACAGAATATACAAAAATATTGAAATAGTAGATATTGGTTAAAAACCACATAGAGTAGGATCTTATAAAATTTTAGTCAAATCCTTTTTATTTCGTGCATATTTCATTACTCATTTTTCATAGACACCCTGCACAATGTAAATAAATGCAACCAACTGTTTGTATGAAAATATTACAAAGTGGCCATAACTTCATTCGTCAGGCTTTTCATTATAATTCAATCAGTCCAATACCATATTCATTTCAAATTTTCTATATCTCTCGATATTGGCGAGCCACTAATTAAAATCGCGCTAAATAGCATCATCATATCATTTATCCAGCCTTTACCCAACCATGTTGTGGTCAGCTTCCAATCTAACTGAACGCAGCTGAATGTCGGATATTAATTTTATCGAATGTGACGTTATTGCGGTTCGACGTTTGAAATCGGTGTACATACGAATAATTTTTTTTATTTGCAAAATATAGGAATCAATATAATTATGATGATATGAAATATTTTATGAGCGTTTACGTAACACTTTTTGCCGAAAGAAGCATACATAAATTTATTTTAGCATATTCATATTTGAAATAGTCTCATGAAAATCAAATTTTAATCTCATCAAAAAAGAAATCCATTTCGTATTGAATCAAACGAAATATTAATATGAAACATTTGTGGACTCTACTTACAAATAAACAGTAAGTAATATACTTCAGAATATTTCATAAAATATTTCAATAATGAATAAAATAAAATACAAAGATTCCTTTGTATGACATTTCGTAATCACATTGGAATTAAAGATGGCCGCCTCATTGTAATATTTTTATATTGGCCGGCTTTGAGGTAATACGTTTTTGGGGAAATCTCAAATAAAAAGGAAATAGGACACCTTATTGATATGCATTACATCAAGTGAGGCGGCTTAAGTTAATATCGCTCGGAATCCTACTTGACTTAAGACTCAAAAGGAAAGAGTGAGACAAAATATACGAGTATAGTAGAGACGTGATTTCTCATCACATGGTAACCTAAGAATAATTGCATTCGCCGTAATAACAACACACATGAGTATATTACATTATAAATAGAATAGAATAGAATACTCTTTATTATGTACACCATATAAATTACAATGAAAATATCACCCATTTAAAGTCACCCATTAAAACATTTTCAAAAATTAAATAAGTTATTGAGGATTTTCGTTTTATATATGCACTGTAGTATATTATCGGCGACTGTAGCTAAATTTTGAACGTACTCATTTTCCTTTTAACTAACTCATTATACATCAAAACTATTTATATTTAGTCATTTTCTATAGGTGAAATTGTAGGGCTTTCAAAAGTTTAATACTCATAGCTATTTCATAAGAAGGAGGAGCTCGTGGCTAAAGTAATAACAGCTGCACGGGATGATCCATCAGATTAAGCTACACTTGCCGGGGTTAGATGGGTCCTTTACATACCGAGACTCCTCCGTGCCTCGGAAAGCACTTTAAGCCGTTGGTCCCGGCGGTCAATCGTGAATCTTTGACAGTCATTACGGGTCGTCAGAAGCCCGAAAGTCTGACAACCAGTCTTACCAAGGGGTATCGTATTACCCAGTAACTGGGTTGTGGAGGTCAGATAGGCATTCGCTCCATGTAAGACACTGGTATCCAGCTGCATTCGGTTAGACTGGAAGCCGACCCCAAGATAGTTGGGAAAAGGCTAGGCAGCTATTTCATAACCGTCATTCGAGTAAAAATATTTATCTCAAAAAGGTCCTAAATCTCTTTTATTAACTACAGAATTGAAAAACCCAAAAGCGTCTATCAAAGTCGACCTATTTTAGTACTTTCCCTTCCACAGAGTTTTTACATTTAGGCAGTATTATGATAAAGTAATACTTATTAATGGGGAAAAGCGCTAATGAACTTTATTAGTTAGGTACAACTGTATAATAGTCATGAATGGCAGTATTATATCTTAGGACATATCACGCTAAATGAATTTATCGTTATATATGTATAATGTACATAGTACTTTGTGTCTGAATCGATGTCATACATAATATTTAAGGCAGAATTATATAAGGATTCTTAACGAGTCATACAGTCAGCAGCCAGGTATTGACCTGGCTGCTTTATATATAGCTTGAACATCACTGCATTATATTAGTGTATACACAGCTGCAAAAATAGTAACGATGGTGGTGAAACATAACGAGATAAAACCAACACCAGAATTCACTGCATAGTCCCTCGATTGAGGTCAAGTGACACTAGACAGAGCTATGTATATGCCATGAAGAGAAACAGCAATATACAATTATACAGGGTGTAAAAAGACACATCACAAAGCCGTTAACTACGCATACTGCACATCTAACAAAGTAGCTTTGTACAAAAAATATTGCTGGGAATCGACTTTTATTTTTAGGTATGAAAACAAAACATATATTTTACACTCAGGCAGCGAAGGAACAGGGGTGGGTTTTAGTCAGTAAGAGTCTGACACACCCTGGCGCTCCACCCAGAGCGGGAGAAGTCATTGGATGATTTCCACCCCACGAAAAAAAAAACAAGTGGAGTTAAACCCCGCCCCTTCGCTCTAAGCCACGTAGGTACTTGTCGAATACGTTTGATATTCATTACGTTTTTGTAACTACAAATGCGTGATTTCGAATTTTCAAAAAAGAAAATCGAAAATTCATGTAATGTGTATTTGAAAAAAAGCTAAGTAATAACACTTGGAATTCATTTTCGTAAAAAGGTAAAAAAAAAATTGCGACTTTGACCTTCAATATCTCCAGAACCAGTGGATTCCCAGGTGTGGTCTAGTGGAAAAAAAAAATTCAAATAATGGGTAGAATATGTTGCTTTCGGCTTCGGAAACTGTCTTTTTACACCCGATATAATAATATGGCCAGGAAATAATGATCAATGTTTTCCATAGCGTTCGTACAATAGTATATCAAAAACAGTTACTGCAATGAAAGGTCTGAGTGGTCGCGTCGTACCGAAATTATTGCAATGAAAATATGGCCAGTAAAACGCTAATATTTATTTCAAATAATTGTTGATGTTTTGCTACTAGTTTTCTACAGAATGAATAACAATTTGGCGGACATTTTTAAGAGAGTTATATTTATTTTTGTATATAGGTACTTAAATGTAGAAATCAAAATCAAATACATAATTTTTTTTTTTTTGTTTTATTAGGGCTCATGTAACTGTCATGAGCCCATGAGCTCGACAGTAGGGTAACGATAGCAAGGCTTCATAAAATTTATTCTAAAATTATTCTAGATATAGAACAATTCCTATAAAAAGGATTGTCACATCGTTGTCGCATCGCTCTTGTCTGATGGAGCTTTTACTAACTAAAAATATACGCATTCTTTTACAAATAATCCGTCATTATTAAACGTTTTAGTAGTCGATAAGCTATCAGCTATAATGTGCTAATAAATTATGAGATAAGTTCTTAATTATGCTGGTAACACATAGACATGTATAGTAGGAACTAGATATTAATTTTAGATAAATGTGTACATTTCGAAATCTGGATATGATCTGGTTGCATCATAGAATTATTACTGAATTTTAACGTTAATTAGAAAACTGTAAAATAGTAAGCTGTAAGTAGCTGTTAGTCTTAATTATTATCTGCAATAATTACAAATATTCTATCAATTTGCCAGAAAATAATGTAGATAGCTTTCAACAAAAATCATAACCGAAATAATTTTAGATAAAATATTCCATTTGGGTATTTAATTTTTGCTGAGAACGCAATTATTATAAATAGTCATAATTATAAGTCACTGTTTAGGTACCTACTTATACTTTGTCAAATATAGAAATATTAAGCATTTGTGTGAGAAATATTTATTTGACCTTGTAACCAAATGTTGGCCGATTTACTAAATAAGATGTGTCATAGATGGATGGATAGATTATGATTAATTAACTTGGTTATTGGCTCTCATGGGCCAACGTTTGTACAAGTATACGTGTAACAAAATAATTACGGTACTTTCTAGAGATTACTTCCAAGGTCGACCTCTACGCAATATATAAGAGCTTATCAAAATAATCTTTGTAATGTAAATTCAAATGTTTAGTTAATAGTTAAGATAAGCGAAGCAATGTTAGTTTTCATCCATTATTGTAAATAATATTTTCTATCTTAATGTGTCTGATGGCTTGTCACGGGCCCTCTAGAAGGGATGAAGCCAAAGCTGGTATTTGGTATAGTTAAAGATTTCTAGTCAGAAAATAAATTATATTAAAATTATTGACCTGGTTTTATTGTGTTCTCCTTTTTTGTCAAATTCTTTAGTGTTTATGCAACGCAAAGGAATTTCAAACGATCATATTATTTTGTGTTACATTTTTTTATTCGCACAATATATTTTTCACTAGTTATTTGTTCAGAAAAACCCTTTTGTAATATCAACTTCAACATACCTCTAAAGTGGTCTGGAAGGTTAGTAAAAAATACATTTCTAAAACTAGTGCAATACAATATCCAAATACATTCCGATAGTAAAAACGACGCCATGTTATTTTTCCAAATGAAATAAATTGAACTTATAAATTTTAGAAGGGCTCTCCATTATTCAGTAAAAACAATTTAATACAAACAAACGTTTCGAAACGTGCACAGGGGCAATAATAAAAATTAAATGTAAACAGTCCTCCATAAAATAATATAAATACAAAATTGATATTTGAGTGAACAGATGTGGTAAATAAATATATGTAAGTACGTCGCTAGGGAACGCTCTAAAATTTTATATTTGAACAGCGATTAAATAACAGAAAACGTTTGATATTTATGTTCTTCATGTTTTCTTATAACATTTAAAGTACGGCGAAGTCGATTTAGAGTTATCCCGCCCCACGTTCAAAATAGGGTACTTAGATGACAAAAGTGGGTCTTCCCATACCAGTGCACGGACCATGCTAGACAAGAGACGCATAAGCCAGCGCTAGCGTTAAATCTCACCCAGCTGGTCCAGGTGGTAACGAGGGTGCCGGATATTGATTCGCACACGGCCAATTGCTTGGACCTTCTGCTGACAACAGATCCAGACTGTTACTCGGTGTCGATTTCTTCACCATTAGGTACTTCCGACCACTGTCTGGTTAAGTCTGTGTCCGTCTACTCCCCGCCCAATCCTAGCCCTAGAGGCGCCAGGCGGCTGTGGCAATACAGGTCAGCAGATGGGATGGCATGCGATCTTTCTTCGCATGTTATCATTGGCAGCCCACTTGCTTTTCTTCGACTGATGTTTCGTCGTGCGCGGACACCGTTACGGATTTGCTGCGGCAGGGAATGGAGTACTACATTCCATTCTCTGACGTAACAATGTCAGGCGAGGCTCGACCATGGTTTGGTGCCGAGTGCAATCGCGCTGATGCGCTTAAACACGCGACCTACCTGGCATGGGTCGACGCTCGGACGCGTAAATCAAATGATGTGAGCCAGAAGAAGAGAGCCTTCAACAGGGCTGCCAAGTCCTGCAAGAAGGTGTTGTGGAGGGCTCGGTTTGACCACATTAGCCAAATTGGGAACAAACTTGCTTCTTACCCAGCTGGTAGTAAAGCGTTTTGGTCCCTGGCTAAGTCGGTTGAATCGCACTTCTGCCGCCCCTCACTACCTCCAATGCTGAAACCCGACTTGTCACTGGCCCACTCCGCTGAGGAGAAAGCAAACTTGTTTGCCTCTCTGTTTGCGGAATCTTCGCGTCTAGATCCTGGTGGCGCGAGGCCCTCTGGTACTCTTGGTGGATGCGAGTCGATTATGTCACACATTCGCATTTACCAGAAGGATGTCCGAAGGGTACTGCGTAACCTAGACGTGAACAAGGCTAGTGGTCCCGACGGGATACCGGCAATTGTACTGAGGACTTGTGCGCCTGAGTTGTCTCCGACCTTATCACGCCTATTTCGCCTTTCGTATGAGACTGGAAAAGTGCCGATAGCTTGGAAGCAAGCTAACGTGCAACCCGTGCCCAAGAAGGATAGTCGAGCTGACCCAGCAAATTATAGGCCCATCTCGGTAACTTCCGTACTCTGTAAGAGTATGGAACGTATACTGAATGGGAAGCTCCTGGCATACCTGCTGGTTTGTGTGATTGGATTGCAGATTTCCTGTGGGATCGGTCTATCCGAGTAGTCATAGATGGCTGCTCGTCCGGACTGCTGGCTATTAATGCCGGTGTTCCTCAAGGGTCGATTCTCTCTTGGCAACATTGTTTTTGCTGCATATTAACGATCTGCTAAAACCTGGTACCTTTGGGTATGCAGATGACAGCACTGTTGCCGAGAGATACGTGCCTGACGCACGAGCTATTGGGTCTCAGATCCGGTCTCTCCGAGAAGCTATGGTTGGGTGCTTGAACTTGTCCTTACAGGCTGTCTCAGAATGAGGCGATACCAATCTGGTCAAGTTCAATGCTGCTAAGACCCAGGCGTGTCTTTTTTCCGCTAAGAGGAGCCAATTTCACCCGGCTCCATCTTTCCGAGGCGTGACGGTGCCGATAACCGACCAACTTGATCTTCTTGGTGTTACTTTAACATCTGCGCTCAATTTTGGTCCCTTGATAGAGGCAAAGGCTCAAGTGGCTGCCAAAAAGTTACCTATAAAACCTTATTTTTTTATGTTGGAAAGATCGCAGAGAGCAGTTTTGAAGGTGATTCATCATAAGCCTCGATTGTATCCAACCACCAAACTATATGATGAATGCCGCGTACTGACCGTGAGACAGCTATACATACAAAAACCATTCTCCGAAGACACTTCCGGCTACCTCTAAATGAAATAACAAATAAAAAGCGCTCCGGTTCAGTCGTATGTCCCAGCGTTAGCTGCAGAACAGCTTTTGCAAACCGCCAATATGAAGTCGCTAGCTCAAGATTGTATAATGAGGTCAATAAAATACTGGCAATATACAATTTAACCAAACGTGAGGTAAAGCATAAGTTGAATAATTGGTTATTTACTTTGACTCAATCAGACATAATTACTTTTAATAGTTAAAAAGTAAGTACCTAGGTATAATAGGTGTCTTGTATTGTTTGCGTATATAGGTAGTTAAATGTTTATTGTATGATTTTGTATAACTTTACAGTAGGATTATGTTTTTTTTTTACTTTTAAGCAATAACTTTGTTTACGTCTTACAGTCACATAAGTACAAGGTCGTGTCTAAGTCTACAGCTCACTAACTCCTATAATACAAGCTTGACTTAGTTTAGGAGTTAGAGAATTCCATAATTCTATGTGACAGCGTACATACCTCTAAAGAAAGATTTAAATTGTTATTAGACTAAGAAATTGATGTACCTAATTTTTATTTCCATCAAGGTATGATGGAAATAAAAATATTATATTTATATTATTATGTATTTGAAAAATGTTTTCTACTCAGGACGACTCCCGGTGGTTTTTCCTTGCTCCCGCCCTGAGACCCTCAGGAAAAAGGAGGTTCGGATCCCCTGCTAACTAGTAACAAATACTGTGTCCCCCAGTGCTTTGCTCAGAATAGTAACGGTATGAATGGCTGCTTGTTTTGCTTTTTGCTACTATTCCTGTGACTCCTATTACTACCGGTATTACTTCTGTAGATGTGTTCCACAATCGGGTTATTTAGGTTTTAAGCAGGTGGTATTTGCTTAGTTTTTCTATCTCTTTGGGCCCTATGTTATAGTCTGATGGTACTGTAATGTCTATTAAATATGTTTTATTTTCTATTTTATTTATGTATATGATATCTGGTCTATTATGAGTAACTGTTACATCTGTCTGGATAGGAATCTCCTACACTAACTTTGTTGTCTCATTTTCTTTTATCTGTGGCTGTGTTAGGGCTTCTTGCCACCACAGGCTAGCAACTTCAAATTTGTGTTTTCTTGCTAGTGTCCAGAATATGTATTGTACGATATTGTTGTGCCGTTTGGTGTAGTAAGTGCCAGCTCTCGCCCCCGGGCACTCGAGGCAGGGAGGAACAGGGGTGGGTTTTAGTCAGTAAGAGTCTGACACACCCTTCCGCTCCACCCTAGAGCGGAAGAAGTCATTGGATGATTTCCCACCCCCCAAAAAAAAAAAAAAAAAAAAAAAAAAAAGTGCCAGCTAGGTTTTCACACCCAGAGATGATATGTTGAGTGGTCTCATCTTTCGTCAGACATAGCCGACACTTACCATCGACAGGTCTTTTTAAAATATCTCTTTCAAACTGTCTAGTCAAAACAGCTTGATCTTGTATTGCAAATATTGAAGATTCTAATGTAGATGATACCGGTTGATTTTTGAGCCACTTGAAAGAGTATTTTATATCTACATTTTCTTTTTCTAATACTGCTTTACAAAACTGCCCTTGAAGTGGTTTGGCCCTTCACTTCTCTATCGCTTTTTGAGTAGTTGCTATTTTTATTTCTTTATCTGTGTAATTATTACTTTGCGCAAGTCCTATTTCCACTGCATTATTTCTAGATTCTTTATATATTGAATATTTATTTTTATCTCTATCATGTCTAACTATCATTGTAACTATTTCATCCTGTTCATTATCAAAATATTGCTTGTATTTTATTATTTGAGTCTTATGTAGTGTTTCTATGTTTGTTAGGCCTCTCCCACCTTTTTCTATCGGTAAATATAGTCTTATTATATCTGCCGTTCGTGTTTGTGCTTTATTAATATATTATACTATTTTTATATACTATTATTATTATATTATATTATTATTATCTCGTTTATTCATTTGTTAACACATATAAATTATATGATCAGTGCATGCCTCTCAATTCGGTCCACCACCACTATATCAGGTTTATTGGCTACAATAGTCTTGTCAGTGATGATGGACCGATCCTAGTACAATGAGATATGACCATTATCGAGAACTGGGTCGGGTACATACCTGTAGTACGGCACTTCCAATTCCACAAGAGAGTTATTCAGAGCAAGTTGCTGATGGATAATCCTGGCTACAAGGTTGTGCCTATGCAAGTACTCACCGTTAACTAGACGAGAACAACCAGAGATTATGTGGCGGATTGATTCTCCCGGACGATGACATGCCCGACATATGTCAACCGTGCCGTCCTTCACAATAAATCTCCGGTAGTTTTTCGTCATAATAACTTCGTCCATAATTGCACAGACAAAGCTTTCGGTTTCCCCAAAGAGGTCACCGACACGCAGCCAGGCTACGGATGCTAGTTAGTCTACATCGAGCCCATGTAGGGCCCGGAAAAAGCGTCCGTGTAGTTCCTTGCTCTGCCATACTTCTCTGTGATCGTTAGTGTCAAGCACTAGAGGTTAGCGCCAGTTCTCGTTAGCCAAGGAGAGTGGGGTAAGGCCCTTGTCCACCGCCACTACATCTCGATGCATTCCCACGTCAGCAGCTAGGAAATATTCCCTCAGACTGCATACCTCGCGGTTGTGGAGGGTCTTAGCATTTAACCCATATAATCCCGATGACAACCCGGGTTGTCATCGGGCTTCTTCGACAACCCGGGTTTGTCCGCGGATCTTAAGGGGTAGGAGGCTGTTTTTTTTTTTGTTTTCAAACTCAGTTGAGTTTCGGATCCTAAGAGGTTAATTTTTTTTCCAAGCAAACGTTAACCTTGGGTTGTCGAAGAAACCCGGTGACAGCACGGGTTGTCATCGGGACTATAAAGGTTAAAAAGCCTCAGCCTCCACACTTCCGCGGGATATATATTTTCATCACTGACGACCGTGGGTGATGGCACGCACCTTGTTTTCCCCTGAAAGAAGGGTATTGAAAACCTTCTTCAGGCGGCCAAACAAGCGCTCCTTCAACGATTGCTTTATGTCAGTGGCATTGATACCTAACGCTTTCGACATACCCGAATACTTATAGGTTTCGGTTGGAGAGAGGGATCTCAGGTTTATGGAATCCGAGAGTTCAGTTCCCACGGATTCCACAATCTCCCCTCGCTTTACATGCATGACCGCACATTTGTCGACACCAAACTCCATCCTGATGGCACTACTGAAGGTTTTAGTTACTTTTAGTAGCTCCATCAGTTACAGATTGTTGGGGGCAAAAAGTTTCAAGTCGTCCATGTAAAGTAGGTGAGATATTACCCGACCACCTCTCTTCAACCGATAGCCTAGACCTGAAGCCTGCAGCAGTGTGCTTAGAGGATTCAAGACTAGGCAGAACCAAAGCGGACTCAAACTGTCACCCTGGAATATACCTCGCTCGATCCTTACCGGTTCGCTATTCCTCTGGATTTGTCGACATCCTGGATAGTGAAGGACCGTCCTCCATGGCCTCATACACGACATCAGGAAGGTGCCTAGCGTTGCATCAACTTTACTGTTTTTCTCAAAGATTACAAATCACTTACGAGGAGAAATAAAATATAAAACAAGACTTAGTAGGTAATTACAGATGTAGGTAATTTCAATTAACTTTGCCATTCGTGTTACACGGGCGACCGTTTTTGAGCAGATAAAAGGGACGGCTTACATGGAGTGGCTACGATAGTAATGTTCCAATATTATTATCAGATACATTTACTTTTTTGTGATGCCTTTGAAAATATGTTGTTTTAATAACTTTTTGAATAAAAATATTGAGTTAGCATCTTTTATACGCTTAGGTAAAGAGTTGTAGACCTGTGCTCCTTGGTACAAAATACACTTTTTACCGTAACTAGTTCGCGGTATAGATAGTTGTATATCATGTGCTCGCCTAGAGCTGCTGGTATATATTTGATTGTATTTTGTGAATTTTATTTATGAGTGTATGTTTTTGTTTAATTTTTTTTTGTATTAAAACACGTGTAATTTTGGTAAATTTGTGCAAAATTAAATAATTTTATCTCATTATAAATTTTGATTGTTGAAGTTAAATAATTATAGTGGAAGAGGACTTTTATTATTTTATTTTGCGCTCTTTGCAATTTATCAAGGTGTGTTTTGGCAGCTGATCACCACACTTCTCTCAAGTAATCAATGTGTGGTTTTACCAATGAATTATAGAGGATGTAACGTACTTTTAAGAGAAGGCATCTTACAACACCCTGAAGGGCACCCGTAAGACAGCTTATTTTTGACCTTAAGTTTTCAATATGTGGTCTCCATTGTAGTTGATTATCTAATGTAAGCCCTAGATATTTCTCCTTGTTTACCTTGGTCAATACAGCACCATTGATAAGTAAAGGTTGGTGATCGTGAATTTTTTTGGTTTTTGCTGAAAATATTATGTAATTCGTTTTTGACGCGTTTACAGTTAGTAAGTTAGTCAAAAACCATTTTTCTAGAATATTGAGATCATCCTGTGCATTCTGTATTATGGATTCTGTTGAATGACCAAAGTAAAATAGGCATGTATCGTCGGCGTATAGTGAGATATATCCTTGAAGTCCTATTTCATACATGCTGTTAATGTAGATAAGAAATAGGAGTGGGCCCATAATAGATCCTTGTGGAACAACACATTTGATTATTTTAGGTTCACTGGTGCATTCTCCTATCTTAACCACCTGATATCGGTTTTCCAAGTTAGATACGAACATTCTATATGCACTTCCAGTTATGCCAATTGCTGCCAGTTTATACAACAGTAGATTGTGACTGACGGTATCAAACGCCTTTTTTAAGTCGATAAATACACCTAGAGCTATTTGTTTTTTTATCTATGTTAGTCTAAATTTTAGTAATTAGGTCAGTTGCAGCTGAAAGTGTATTAGACTTCTGCCTAAATCCATATTGTCGATCAAATAAAAAAAATGGAGAACTAAGATATTGTAACAATCTGTTATGAAGTAACTTTTCAAATATTTTAGAGACCATAGGAAGTACAGAGATGGGCCTGTAGTTGCCCGGATCACTTTTAGATCCAGATTTATGTACAGGAGTAACTTTTGCGATTTTGAGCATGTCTGGGAACCATCCTTTGCAAAAGCATTCGTTTATACACTTTGTTAAAGTAGGCAAAATTAGAAACTTACAAGATTTAAAGACCTTTACACTAATACTATCAATTTCAGCACTTGTATTTGATTTTAGACAGTCAATTATTTTTGCTACCTCGTCTACAGTGGTGGGTCTTATTTGTGTGAGTTCATGGGTATGAGTGGTACTTACACGAGAAGTGGTTTGACTATAATGATAGGTAGTGGGTATTTGGCTTGCAAGAAGAGTGCCTATATTAGCAAAGTAATTATTAAATGTCTCACATTTACCAGTTACATCCGTAATAACTCCCGTAGGAGACTCTAATTTTGAAGGAGCACAGGTTTCTTTAGTTTTATTATTAGAAAGATTTTTAATTAGTTGCCACATTTTCAAAAGCTTACCTTCACATTCTTTAAATAATTTATGATAATAAGTAGCTTTGGTTCCTTGAATCAGCTCAACAACACGTTGCCTCTCCCTTTTATACTCTTTTTCTATTTTCTTATCACTAGGATTAATTTTATGTTCTTTGCACAATTCATTTCTTTTATTTATTCTGGTAATTATACTCTTGTTGATCCAGTCTGACTTAGGAGGATTTAGGATTTTTGTCTTTGTTATTTTGTTTTCATTAATTGCTGATTGCATTGCCTCATGAAAATTATTTTAGTCCTGTCCAATAGCCTCGCAATCTATGTTTTCTAAAATTCTATATAGTTTGATGTAATCTAGAGTTTGGTACTGCTTTTTCATTACAGCTTGGGGTTTATATTGCTTGACTTCCAAAAATATCTGCTTATGATCTGATAAGGCAGATTCAATGACTGCAACATGGAAACTGTTTTCTTTTAAACTAGTTATAACATGGTCTAGTATAGTTTTTGTTGTTGACGTTTCACGTGTAGAATGTAACGAGTTTATTTTATTTAGTATTCTGCATCCATTTACTTGGAGTGTTTCTTCGTAGGCGATAGTATTTCGATCTTTAGTGAGAAGATTATAATTAAAGTCCCCAAAAAGTATTATTCTCTTACGTTTATGCAGTTCTTCTGTAAGTGTTTCGAGAAATTTTGTTGTGTTTGTTCTCTCTGGCTTATAAATAGCTCCAATATCTAATTAAAACTTTTAGATGTATCCATATAAAATGGTTGTCATTCTCACATTTACCGCTAAGACATTCATGTTTAAGATTTTTATGAACGAAGATAGAAACTCCTACTATGAGTTCTGAAGTTGTAATGGTGAGCATAGTTTGGCAACACAAGGTTTTCCGCCTCAGCTTCGGATTTGATCCAGGTCTCGACAAGTATAACCACATGGATAGTTTTCATAGATGCATTGATGATACAAGTAAGTTCATCTATTTTGCCAGGCTTTACTAAGCTTCGGATATTCGTACACAAAAATCTAAGTGATGTTCGGCTTTCGCCCAAATCCGCGTATTTACTAGTAATTTCATATGTTATTTTGTCACGTTTATGGTGTCAGGCAGGCGGCCGGCTATAAAACTTCTGCCAAAACCTTTTTGCAACATGGTCTGGAAAAATATGATGTGCGATAGGGCTAGGGCGTACCCCACAGGCGACGCGCAGGGGCAGCACCCGGCTCCTGTGGGAAATGGACAAGGGTTGTCGCACCAGGACGGGCGGGTGCGACGTAAGACGCAAGCTCGGAGAGTGAAAGAATTAAGATTGAGGTGTGCGAGCTGGAATATAGGTACTATGACTGGAAAAGGAAGAGAGTTAGCAGATGTTTTAAAAAGGCGACGGATAAATATAGCGTGTTTGCAAGAAACGAAATGGAAGGGTGCAAAGGCAAGAGAATTAGGAGAAGGATATAAGTTTTATTACTGTGGAAGTGATGGCAAACGGAATGGTGTGGGCATAGTTTTGGATAGTGAGTTGAAAGGGTGTGTGGTGGATGTTAAAAGAGTAAGTGATAGAGTGATAGCTATTAAAGTGGTTGTGGAGAGTATGATAGTAAATGTTATTAGTGCGTATGCACCCCAATCAGGATGTGAGGATAGTGTAAAAGAGAAGTTTTGGAAGGACTTCGATTGTGTGATGATGAATGTACAGGAGAGTGAAGAGGTGTTTGTGGGGGGTGATTTTAATGGGCATGTAGGAAGTCTGTAGTACGGTTATGAGAGAGTGCATGGTGGTTGGGGGTACGGAGACCGTAATACTGATGGCGAGACATTGCTGTGTGACTGTTTTAAAAAATACCCTATGCTGAGTAAAATTTTCGATTTTCCTAAATAGATAAATTTCATAGATATATATTTGGATTTTGATACGGCTTCCCTTACAGAGAAGAGAAAGGGCTCACTCCCCTTCCTTCCTTGTGGATTTACGACAATTCCTGACATGGATAATCCCCCACCGTTTATTCGAAGTGAATTCCCATACTACAGCTCCTTGTTCCGACTTATATAAGCTAAGGAACAAGGACCCCGGGGACACAAGGTGAGATTAATATTGGGAATTCACGGTTAGTATAGTAGTACATAAACTAAATAAAATAAGTAGTAGTGATACATAAACAAAATAACAACAAGGTATGAAGTTAATGAGACAAGAGGGATGCAAAGTGCATTATATAAGGTGGGTGCGTCACGCTTTATGCTTAGGAAGTCCAACATTACAGTTACGTTAAATTATATGCTTAGCGCTCTAGGAACCCATTTAGTGACATGGAACAGTTGCCTCGTCATACGTGTACAGTTAGGGCTAATGCAACAGGACCACTATTTGGGCACTGTAGCTAATCTAAATGAACACGGCCCCTATGCTCTATATAAATGTCTTACACAACTCTAAGACAGAGAACTGCGAAGTCCACCTGCCGTTGAGGAAGACAAGTTTAGGTTTCAGGAGACTTTAACCGCATACAAATGTAAACAACCCAATTACGTTAGCTTACCCCTTTTCTAAGGTCACACAAAACTTGCACAAGCGTTTCGCGGGCTCAGTCTGTAGCAGAATTCATTGCGACATCCTTGGTGCATACCGAAGTGGTTCAATCGTCACTCCAAACTTCCTTAAACTCCCCAGTTCGTGGATATACGGTACAGCCTAGAGGCTGATGCCATCCAATTCTCGTGTTTCGCCAAATAGTGTCGATTCAGATATAGGCCTACAAAACGGCCGGGGTTTGGTTTTAACGAAACACGATAACCTAGCGTTTTCAGAACGATTAGTTAACCCGTTGAGGTGTCTACCCCAGAGGAAGCCTTTATGAACCAAGGTCTACGCAAGAATTCTGTGCTAGACCATAAATACAGGAAGCAGTAATCATCACCAGCGTTTAGTTAATCCTACAATCCCACTTACGGGGTGGCCATTAAGCCTGAATATCAACTGCTCACCCTCCAGCTTCTCTATTGCCAAACGCCAGTGACAGATATCTGCCAGGGTGTGAATTTAAATATATAATTATGGGCACATATTAAAATATGATAATATAGCAGTAACTATAAAATACGATAAAGTATAGAAATAGTCTCGCTACGCTAAGATAAATGTTTATAAATAAACTGATGCTCGCATAAAACAGCCAAAACTCACCCATTCATTCTCCATCGTAGTCACCGAGATTCACACACGTACCTTTACACTCTACTTACGGATATTTAAACCCTAGTATACTCTACACTCATAATATTCAAGTATAAACTAATACTCTTGCCTAATCTCTACAGAGACGCAACCACATACACTTCAAATACTAATTAACCTAACTGGACTAGTCCATTTATATTTAACTTAATAACGACACTCATACATCTAAAACTACAACTGGACATAGGCCTCCATCCTAACTCCTCGACCACGATCCACGCCATCTCAAGTCTCAAGCCCGTCTCTCCTCGACTCCTACCTGACTCGCCTCGACTGTCCTCTCTCCCCTTTTTCTCTCACCCCCGCGCGAACACCATATAGTTTTTTTTCTAATGACGCTCCCTTCCAGTTTACAAGTCTTCCCGGTCCCACGCTTTTGCACCGAATAGCTTTTTATGTTAGTTTTTGTACCAAATCTTAATTGTTTCCTAACTTCTTAGAATTTGTAAAGATATCGCTTCTCAGCGACCCTTCGGCATATGTTTGCAGTAAAACACAATACTTTATTATAGGCACTTTCCAAAACTCAAATGTTTTAGTATTTTGCATGTATAGAATATCCTTTTTTTTCTGTTAATAATGTGTTTCCAAAAAGGGTCGACAGCCATTGAAAGAAATGTTGTTTTGTAAGAGGCCACCATCCCCAGACGTTATTTTAAACGAATAGATATTTCATCTTTAATTGCGCTCCACGGTCAATCCTAAAATTCAGATGGAAGTGTGTTTCTATAAAAACTCGGCCATGTGCCCAAGGCGTTGGTTTTGAAATAAATATAATTTTTATGAAATTAATTAAATAGGATTAAGGGTGGACGGTCACAGCTGCAAGCTGCTTCGGCTTTTGACCTGGCAATAACTAACACCTGCTTCAAAAAGAAAGACGAACACCTGATCACTTACAAAAATGGCCAGCACGCGACCCAAATTGACTTTTTCTTGGTGAAACGAAACAGTCTCAAAACAGTCAAAAACTGTAAAGTGTTGCCAGGCGAAGGCTTAGTCTCTCAACACAGGCTCATAATGATGGACGTAACAGTCAGTGTCTCGTCCAGTAGGAACAAAGAACGGCCCCCACCCAAAATCAGATGGCGTATGATAGAAAATGAGGAGTGTGCAAGTATGTTTAAGAGTCAAGTGGTAGATAAAATGATAGACATGAAGGATATGGAAGGAAAATCTGTGGATGAATGTTGGAAAGAGATGGCGGATTGTATAAGGCGAGTAGCAAAAGATGTGTTTGGAGAATGGAAGGTAAAGGCAAGGTAAAGGCATGATAGAAAAGGATACATGGTGGTGGAATAAAGATGTGCAAAAGATGCTAAAAGAAAAGAAAATTTCGTTTAAAGTATGGCAGAATGTAGAAACCAGAAATGATAATTTGAAAGAAGAGAAAAAGAAAATTTATAAAGAATGGAAGAGGAAGGCAAAAAAGGCGGTTGCAGTTTCCAGGGCTAAGGCGCAGGAAAAGTTATATGATTTACTGGACAGCCCTAGAGGCCAGAAGGAGCTCTACCGGAT
The DNA here is from genome assembly GCA_951329385.1 of Polia nebulosa. NCBI lineage: Eukaryota > Metazoa > Arthropoda > Insecta > Lepidoptera > Noctuidae > Polia > Polia nebulosa. The sequence continues at coordinate 14,295,974 of OX589610.1, read as the reverse complement.
TACAAAATTAAGAGAAAGGAGAACGAGGGATATAATGCACATAAAATGTATGAAAGATGAACTCGGTAAAGTCTTATCGAAAGATGACGAAATAAAAGAGCGATGGAAGGTTTATTTTGAAAAATTGATGAACGAAGAGAATGAATGGAATGGTGTGCTCAAAGAGGTACAAGTAAATATGGGTTTGGTGAGAGAAATTAGCATGGATGAAGTAAGAAAGGCAGTTCAATGTATGAAAAATGGAAAGGCCATGGGCCCTGATGACATACTAGTAGAAGTATGGAAGTGTTTAAAAGAGGATGGATGTATGTGGCTGACTTTATTCTTCAATAAGTTGTTGTATGAAGAAGTGATCCCACAAGAATGGTGCAATAGTTCGCTAGTGCCCAACTTCAAGAATAAAGGGGATGTACAGGACTGCAACAACTATCGAGGGATAAAGCTCATGTCACATACTATGAAAGTATGGGAGAAAGTGATAGAGAAAAGATTGCGAGAGGAGAGTGAGATTACCCCGAACCAGTTTGGGTTTATGCCAGGTCGAGGGAAAATGGCCGCCACCTTTGCTCTCCGTCAATTGTGCGAGAAGTACAGACGTGTGCACAAGAACTTGCACATGGTGTTCATTGATCTTGAGAAAGCGTATGATAGGGTACCTCGGGATGTGTTGTGGTGGGCCTTGAAAGAGAAAGGTTTGCCTGGGAAGTATGTTGAGTTGATTCGTGCTATGTACAGACAATCTAGTACCTACGTCCGGTCGGCTGCTGGCAACACCGATGAGTTCAGTGTGGCTGTAGGCTTGCATCAAGGGTCGGCTTTAAGTCCTTACCTCTTCCTGTTGATTATGGACGCTCTTACGTCGGAAATACAGGAAGAGGCACCCTGGTGCATGCTGTTTGCCGACGACATTGTTCTGGTCGGTGAAGATGGACCAGAGATCCAGAGCAGATTGGAGAAGTGGCAACAGAAGCTGGAGAAAGTTGGCTTGAAAATCAGCAGAACCAAAACTGAATACATGTTCTGCGATTTCGGCGGTCTCTCCAGTTCTGAAGCTGTAGTGCTAGATGGCGCGCTTCTCCCAGTCTGCTCCGATTTTCGGTATCTCGGTTCACTCGTGCAAAGCGATGGCGAAATAGATCGGACTGTTAAGCACAGAATTAACACTGGATGGATGAAATGGCGGCAGGTCACCGGGACTATCTGTGACTCCCGCATTCCCCTAAAACTTAAGGGGAAGATTTATAAAACAATGGTCAGACCTGCTGTCTTGTATGGTTCAGAATGTTGGGCCACAAAAGGGATGAATGAAAAGCAATTGCATGTAGCTGAGATGAGAATGCTAAGAGCGATGTGTGGTGTTACGCGCATGGACAGAATTAGGAATGAGTATATAAGAGGAAGTCTGAAAGTGGCACCGCTGACTGAAAAATTGTGTGGAAATCGGTTGTCGTGGTATGGGCATGTGATGCGGAGGAATGAAGTAAATGTCGTGAGGAAAGTCTTGTGTATGGATGTGGATGGCTATAAGAGTAGGGGAAGGCCAAAGAAACGATGGTTGGACTGTGTGAAAGAGGATATGGGTAAAAAGGGGGTGACTACAGAGATGACGACTAATAGAGGAGTATGGAAGAAAAAGACATGTTGCGCCGACCCCAAATAAATTGGGATAAGGGCAGGAGAATGATGATGATTTTGTCACGTTTATTGTTTTGGGTAAGTTCACTTAATTTACTAAGTTTTTTGGTTGTTGTTGCACTATTTTAGGGGTGTTGTTACTATATTTGATAACAAGATTTTGCTCACCATTTTGTGTACGGCGTTGCAGCTCGTCCACTAATTTCTTTATGTATTTTTGTTGATATGGGGTCTGGTCATAGTAAATTGTAAGAGGTTCTTTGATACTTGTTTTATTTTGAAGGATTATTCTTGCAAATTTTTGGGACGTTAGGTAGACCTTTATGGGACGTATTTTGCCAGCTTTAAAGATACCTATACGGTAGATCTTAATAGGTGCAGGGCATTCTGGAAACGCTAGGTTACTTCTAGGCAAGCGTGCTCCATCTTCGACCGCATCATCGCTTAACATCAGGTGAGATAGTGGTCAAACGCGAGCCTATCAAACATAAAAAAAAAAAAAAAAAAAAACGCTATCTTAATAATATCATTAACCTCTCTGCTATCTGATGCTATGCGATCTTCTTTAGCTTTAGCTTTTAGCTTCCGGTATACCCACTATGATTACATTTTTGCTCCTTACCTCTCTCTCATGTAACTCAGAAACAACATCTTCACAAGAGAGTGTATTAGATGCCTGTTGTATCATAGGAGATATCTTCATATTTTGTACTTCTGTCTCCAGGTTATCGATCTTAGCGGTAGTGGCAGCGGTGTCAAGTTTCAGATCAACTGTATCAGACTTTACTATAGTTTTGTTGCGAGAGGAGATCATTCGTAGTATTTTGTAACTTTTTTATTTCGTCCCTTATGACTGATACATCATTCGAAATTCTGTTCATCATGACTGCTTGTTTCTCCGCAAAACCATTTCAAATCAAATCAAATCAAATCTTTTTATTTCAGACACATTTGGCCCATAACATTGATAGTACGAGTATTACACCTAGAAACTATGTTATATTTAAAAATTAAGTTAAATTCAAATCAAAATCAAATACAAAACAAAATTTAAATTGGAATTAAAATCAAATTCAAAATTAAAATTAAAACAAGAATCAAAGTCAAAATCAAATCAATTTAAATTCAAATTAAAATCAAATTCAAAATTAAGTAGAAAATAAAAATAAACACAAACAAAAATTCAAATCAGAATGAAAATTCAATTCAAATCAAATTCAAAATCAAAATTAAATCGAAATAAAATCAAAATTAAAATCAAATGAGTACAAACAAAAATCAAAATCGGAATCAAAATCAAATAAAAATTAAAAATTAATTCAAATATCTGCCACCCTCTGGGGCCCCGGGCACACGCACTTGTGCTTGAACCCAGTGCCCCAGGAGGGGGCTGTCCAACTTGTGGCTGAGCACGTTCAGGATGATGTTGACGCTCCCACGTGTGCGGAACATCAGCGAAGCGATGCGGCGCCGCAGCACAGTGTGAAATCCGTCTGTGTGCGCGTGTGCAAACATCGCAGACGCACTACAGTAGCGTGGGAGCCCCACCAGCACCCTGAACGCGTTATTATATTGTATTCGGAGAGCGTTGATGGCCCGCTGCGTGTAGTTGACCCACAGATTGCAGGTGTAGAGTGTTTGGCAGAATGCTTTAAACAGAGTGATCTTAACCTCTAAACTACACCTCGCAAATCTGCGTGCCAACATGTTACAGCGGACCGCCAGCGCTCTCCTCTCCCTTTCTATGTCCCCATCGTCTAAGGTAACTATCCATCAGGTCTATTCGTCGTTTAAGGTAGCTATTAATTCTTTACGGAAGTTGGAAAACTCAGTTTTGATATCTTCATATTCTGAGTCAGGCTGTTTTCTTTTCCGAAAAGTAATTTGGGACATGTCGGATTACTCAATATGCAGTTTTGAGAGATCAGGTTGAGAACTACCGCGCGATGTTGATTCAGTTGAAGATCGTGGAGAACTCATTATAAATTCTATTTTTTTTTCTTTTCTTTTGTTGAGTGTATATAAACCCTTCTTTATAATTGTGACGTCGTACCACTAACCGGTTGCCTATGTTCTTGTCACGTTTCTGCGCATAGTCCGTAGAGAGCAGGATGAATTTTCGGAGCCCGTCTCTTTTACACCACGGGTCTGAAGAGGGCAGGGGCACTTCTTGCTAGCGCTTGCGCTGGATGTTGGTATAGTTCAACGGCGAAAAGATGTAAGCACAGTCGCGTTGCGTAAAGCAAATAATGTATGTAAAGATGTTGTCTTTAGACTCAAAATGGCTAGCCGAAAGATTATTGATTTTAAATAATAAATACAGACACGTCTACTCTACGTGCGCTCTGAGTTAATTTTTTCTTCATACCATGTATAATAATTCATACAATCTTTATACAATTCTAACACCCTCATAAGCCATGTATGAGGAACTGAGTCATAGGCCTTCTTATAGTCTATCCAACATGTCGACAGATCCTTTCGGGAACGCCGAATCTGTTGGCTAATGGTCATATGTATGAGGAGAAGGTCCGTAGTACCGCGGGACCCATTCCTACATCCATTTTGAGAGACAGACATGATACAGTTACTATCTATATGTGTGTTAATCTTGGCTCTCAAAATGGATGTAAAAACCTTTATAGACCGTCGGTAAGCACGTTATCGGTCTATATTGTTTGGGTTCCGCAGTACTACCTGATTTGTGGAGCAAGTGGGTAACTCCTGTTGTAAGAAACCAGCAAACCAGACTCCAAGGCTGCCTGGTATTGAGATGCCAAGCGAGCATGCGACCTTTGTAGCCACTTTATCCAAAAATTGTGCAGCCCGTCCGGCCCTGGAGATTTCCAATTAGGCAACGGACGGACTGCAGGGGCTACATCTTGGGGGCTGATGGCGATTGCCCCCATTTCTGTTACTGGATCGCACGCTCGCTCGATCTCCCGAGTCCAGTCACCTTTGGCGTGACTGACAGGCACGGACCAGATGTTGCGCCAGACTGAACTCATGGCGTCATTATCCGGCAAACGCCTGTCAGTCACACCCTGTTCCGGTCGCTCCCAAGCTCTATATACCCACCTTTCATTACTCCGGAATGTGCGATTCTGGGTGTTTCGCGCCACCCGCCGCTTATACCTACGGATGCGGTTTGCCCATGCATACATCTTCTGCTTCAGAAAGTCGATGCGCTCTGTGACACTGGACATATAGTCTCGGGAGCTGACATCAGTTCCCGAAAACGTCCGCCTCACAAAACGCATCACTCTTGGGCGAGTGTTGCCCTCCCTGAAGCAGATTAGTTTGCCGATGAGTGCTCTGGCCCCACCAATACGACACTCGCTCCTGCGCTGCCAAGCTGTCACGGCTGGTTTCGGTCGTGTAGTTCTATCATCAGGGAATTTGCGCAGTACATTATCGAGTGTGTGTCGGTGAGATCTTCGCAGTCATCAAAATAATTTGACAACTGTGAATCCAGAGCAGCCACCAGCGCCTTATTCTTGTTATGCATGGGCAAACGAGGCAAACGTGGTCTAAGTTCGGGTAGCATATTCCGATATTCCCGATAGCACACTCCAAAGCACTCCTCAATTCGTCATTGCAATGGGTACTTACGTTTATAACCATGTCACTACACTCCTCGTCAGCGTGGCTGGGAGTATTGTTGGACGGTGGTACCACCACTGATACCACATTCAGTGACGGAGGGTCAATGACATGGCTACCCATTTCGGATCGGAGGTGATCAAGTACAGTATCATCCAACATATGATTACGCAGGATGACCTGCACCTGATCCGACAGTCGTTGGGCCGGAACGTTGACGGCTCGCTCAAGCACCTGGAACAAAGAGAGCATCCGAATACGATACGCGGTCAGGTTGTTACCTCCCTCTGTAGCCTCATAGTATGAGCGCATGACGTTCTCATTGATAGATTGAGTCCATCGCATGCGCTGTCCAATTCCGCCGGGAGCTGGGACCCTATCAGAGGCCGGTGGGCCTCGAGGTCCTAACCCGCTCGGGGGCCGTCGTCCTCTCCGTCGACGTGCAGATGGTGGTGTCGTCGGCGGCGAGAAGAACTCGTCGCTGGAGCTCGACGCAACTGTCACGGCCGGTGTCACAGCACTCACGGTGGGGCTGGGTTCCGGCGGCGGCGAGGCGGAGCTGAGCGACGAGGCCGGAGGTGATGGGCGTGCTTTTAGAGCTGCGGCTCTGGTCAACATTTTATTTTCTCACTTCAACTTCTTGTGATTAATATGTTTTCTATTATAGTCAATGATTTCATAGAATTTTGAAGTGTTGTTTCTATTTTCCTTTTTGAGATTTCTTTATTTTTGGTGTTTGATTTATTTTATTTAATTTAATTATTATTACGTATTTTTCGTTTTTGTTCAGTTTTTCAAAAAGTGCTGAAGCAATTTCGATAAAATTTATATTGGACCACCACGGGAGTATATTCTTTCGGATAAAAATGAAAACAATTGATACTATATATGACCGATGAAACAGCAATAAACAAGGTTATAGACATACATAGGTTCGAGTTTATTTCTAGAACTAGATCAATTAAAATTCTGAAGTTCAATGAATCAACGAACGTTGTAGTCTTTTAACTAATTAATTAAGTTTTAGTTAGTAAATATCAACAACTGTGAATAAACAAGCCATGAAACAATCGGAACGTGATTGTTAAGAGTTATTTACGAGAGCTGGTTTAAATAGAGATTCGATATTTTCTGCGAATAATAAATACGAGTACCTGTCAGAGTGTCAGCTACTATATACAACACGCGGCCCTCGGATTTAGGTTCGTAACCTAGAAGATGGAAAACTTAGAGATTCTGCAACATACTCGTAATAAGTATCTACAGCTGAACAAACTATTTATCTTTAAGAGGATGAGAGTAGGTTATTTCATGAATATAAACAATCTTTTTAATGGGATCAACTCTTAAATCACTAAAATCTCTCAATCAATCAATCTCTTAAATTACTACTCTATGTGCTTCCGATTCTTTGTCGAGTTATTTTTTTTTACTTTTGATACGCACGCGTTTGAACGATGATGTGGTCGAAGATGGAGCACGCTTGCCTAGAAATAACTTGTTCACTCTCGACTTAAAGACTCTAAGGTTGCAGTTATCTGGAAACACAGACTCCGGCAGGGAATTCCACTTCCTAGCTCTAGGCACAAGATTATTTATTTATTTAGCTTGGGACTAGATGGCGTTGTGTGATAGTTGTGGAATATTATTATTATTATTATTTGGAAACTAGATTTACATATTTATAACTAGCTATATCTACACTAAAACCAAAATAAAACCTTACCTAACTACGTACATATATACAAAAACAAAATACGTTCAGGCGTCGAAGTACCTACACACATCCTCCACATCGCTTTCATCTGGAAACGTGCCCAAAAGACTGGCAGCATTGCCACGTTGGATGGCAATGCTTATTCTTTGAGCAAAGAATGAGCCAACCCTCTGGTCACGTAAAGTGTCGATCAGTCGGCGAGAAATATCCTTGAAAAGGAGACGCGCACTCGGACCCCATTACCCGAGCGTTTCGATCCCAAACGGCTCAAAACTGTAATTCCCAATAAGGTTACAGTATTTGCGCCGCTTAAGGGCCTCGGCAGCTGCAGCGGCTGCACCGGCACAGCCCGCCGTACTTGGAACATGAGATGGCGCAAGGGTGTCGACACAAGTTGCATCCCACACAAAAGGCCTACCCACCTTCCACGGCACCAACGTCATGCCATCTGCTCTCTTCCCGTCGCTCAGCAGTACTCGATGTCGTAGTTATCAGGTTATTTCGTATAACACTGCAGAGCGGCACATCCCACCGTCTCTGGGAAGACAGGTTGTCGGGCAAATCGGTATTGGGACAAGTCATTTTCCAAGCGTTCAACGCATCGGTCAGAAACGGTACCTCAACATTAACCAGTGAAGAAGATAAAATGTTCCTGGTTAATGTATCAGTACTGTGGACCGAGGAGAGGAAAGCCGGTAAACTTATACTTGAAATTTTGCGGACGCCGAGGCCACCCAGACGGATGGGAAGTGTGGCTTGCTGGCATGCTCGGTCGTCCAAGGCCACATTGAGGATCGAAGATAGTGTGTTCCTAATGATTTGAACGACTTTTTCCAAAAGTTGAGGGTGTTTCCAAAGGTGGGAGGAGCGTAGGCTATATGTAAAATTTGGTCCAAAACAAAAGGATTCATCAAAAATTGGGGAGCCTAGGAGGTGAAGAGAATTTCTATCAGTGATTTTAATATTAGGTGCTATTGTGTTAAATTTATCTAAAGTAATCTGTCTCTCAATGGTTTGGGGGAGGTAAATTTCGCAATTCGAAAGGTTACGTTGTAGCCCAATGGCACTAAATTTGGTTTTCAAAAAAGTAAAATCTTTTAGGACTGTGTCTATGTCACCTCCTAAGGTTCCGTCATCCAAATACCAAACATGAAATTTAGAATTTAGCTGCCGAATGATTGGGTTTATTGCTAAACTAAAAATGACTGGTCCAAGAGGGTCGCCTTGTTGACAGCCAACAGCTGATTCCAAAAGGTCTTCCTTATACAGTAATTTTGGAGGGTGTCTATAACATTGGTAGAGAAAACTGTAAATTTTGGGTATTTCTTTTAGAACTTCTGTCAAAAAGGTATCCTTGTTTACGGAGTTGAAGGCATTAGGCATTCATTACGCACAATGAATGTGTTCTCAAAACGTTTTGTGCGTGTGGGTGGCATGTCCACCATGTACCGGTGGCGCATCGCCATACGTCTTGTGGTCCGATGATGCAATGGGCTTGGCGGAATTAAATTATCCAATTCTGTCGCACACTCGCCGAAATGCAACCGATAGAAAACCGACAGGCTAGCAACTCGGCGTCGATGCTCAAGACTTTGGAGCTTTGACTGGACGAGCTTAATTAAAAAATAAATAAATAACAGTTTTTTTTTTTCATATAAACCTTATAAAATATTTACATTTGGTCTTATTCTAATATTAGTAAATGACTCTAGTGTTAGTTATAAGTTATATATAGTTTTAATATTTAATATTTTAACAGGAACTCCTTGATAATAGTGAAGGTCTTCTCCAATTTCTTCCATTTTCCCTGTCCTGTGCTTCTCCGATCCAATATCTTCCCACCACCGATAGTATATTGTCCGCCAATCGTGTTTGTGGTCTGCCTATGTTTCTCTTTCCTTGTGTATCATTTTGTCATGTTACGCGAACATATTCAAATATGTCATGTGAACAGATCATTTTTCGTAATCCAGAGTTGTCCCCATTGCAAAAAAAGTTAATAAAATTCAAGGGTACTTTCATCCTTTCGTCAATGACTTAAAAGTCACCATGCAGATAATAAATTATGTGGTAACGCGAAGTGGTATAGCGCGAGAGTAAATTGCTTGCAACTTGAAAATTTTGGCTAGGTTAGAACGGAGCAACGTGCTGCCCTGGATCACAGGTAAAAAAATAGCAACACGTATTAAAGGAAGGAAATCGCTCACCTGGATAGCTTCACAGTAGTCCTCCCTTGCGTTTTCACAGTTCAGTTATAACCTTTAACGCATGTTTCGAATATTATTATTTCGAATAAATGTTTGTTTCATTAGAGTTTTTTCTTTAGCGGGTTTCACATTATAGCACTCGCGACGCTCACTTCCTCTCGCTCGCACGCGTTCGACACCGCAGGTACATACAATATTGTAGCAGTGCTGGTACAAATAACGTACCATCGGTGCCATAGGAGTTAACCGAAAGGAGAAGGAAGGTGGATAAAGGATGCAAAACCCAACCAAAAATAGCAACTATACAATGTTGCCAATCAAATGAACACACACACCGCGAATTTGAGGTCAGCTCAACAAATATGTATATACAGAGTACCTACAAAATGCTCACTCCAAATAGCCTCAAGAATAATAACATCACTAGTTCTAATCACATTTAGAACTTCACAACGTACCAGACCAGAGAATCCTTTAATAAGTGGTTTAACAACGGATAATAATAATTCACACTAACCATATAATATCATTGTCGTACACCCGAATAGAACCTTGCCTTAACAATAATGGTAAATAGTTATCGGATTGCAAATACTTGTGGAATACCAATAGAGGGAATGTTATCGAAATTCAGTAACTGGGTCATTGACGCTGTGAAGAAAATTATATTTTGTATTTGTGATGTAGAATGCTTAACGTTTAGTTACTTGTAATAATAGAATTTAAATTAACTCTAAGCTGAAATTACCTCTTGAGTTCAAAACTGCCACCCTTCGACTCCCAACAGTCGGTAGGTACGCATTGCAAAAATTGCGGATTTATTTTCAAAACAAATTAACAGAGTCGTCTCATTTACCACTTTTCTGTTACTTCGTAATTATATATTTATATAAAGGTTTAGCTTATCTATTTATATAAAAATGAATCCCTATTTGCCTGGTCACAGCATCATGCGTGAACGGTTGAACCAATTTCGCTAATTCTTTTTTTGTTGTGTTTGTTATTGTTAGGAGAAGGTTCATATGTTCAGTGGTTCGAATTTAGAATTAGTTCAGAAGTCGAGTAGAAAATTATGTTTTGTGGTGAGGGATTCAAGAATAACCCTCCTAGTGAAGAGTCAATTGCCTTTTTTAATATTCAATAGTAATAAAATAGCAAATAAAATAAAATAGGATTCTTCCGTACATATTATATCTTTAGCTTATTCGTTGTAGAAAAAAGTGACATAATAAAGTCTATTTGATGAATCTTTTACGCCAATATTTAATGCCTGTAGCGCCCGATGGTATCGAATGTGATTGATACGCTTTTACGGCATGGAAAATTTAAAATAAATCAGAAAAGTTAACGATTATTTAAACTTTGCGCATTTGGCAGGACAACGTCTGTCGGGTCAGCTAGTATTAAATAAATGTACGTGTATTTTCTAATAACTAATTTCCTTTGTGCATGAAGCCTAAATACATTTATTTATTTATTAATCGGCGAGGCTGAAGTATGGCAGGACGGGTCACACTTAAAGGATCAAGACAGAATCTGAGGCAGGATAGTCGTCACCAATGGGAACCTGGAATGCAATATTTGACGGTTAAATAGACCCTCTAGGAGTTCTGCCTACTACACCGTATACACGGAATGGTATAGTCTCATGCTTTTCAATACAAAGAAATTTTTTGCCTGTCATGTTCCGAGCACGGTCATGATATGATCATGGTATGGTACAGCAGTGTACTGGACAGACACCTTTACTATTTACACTGACCGCATGACAACGATTTTTCATATAAATGGTTCTAATCTGTAGAATTATATCATTCAATTCAAACAAATTGTCGCATAGTCGCGTCGCACCTGTCCATGAGATCCTTAAAACATTTCAAAATATAAAAGCTATAAAGCGCTATCGATCAGCGTAAGAACATTCCTGCATGAACAGTTTCCTAAAGAATTTTTACAACGAAGTTGACTAAGTACCATTGTTCCGCATTCCTTAGCGTACTACTACCAGGAAATACTTTGTTCATTTACTGTTTTACTTAAAAATCTTTAAGAAGTAAGAATGTAGGGAATTATTCAAGCACAATAGTCTAACATCCCGGAGCATTAAAAAAAAAATTTTTTTTTCTTGGTTGGCTCGCGTTTGACCACTATCTCACTTGATGGTAAGCGATGATGTGGTCAAAGATGAAGTATGCTTGCCTAGAAGTAATCTATTCGCTCACGACTTAAAGACTCCCAGGTTGTAGATATCAGGAAACACACACAGATTCCGGCAGGGAATTCCACTCCTTAGCTGTACATACAATGAATGTGTTCCCAAAACGTTTTGTGCGTGTGGGTGGCATGTCCACCATGTACTGATGGTGCACCGCCGTACGTCTAGTGCTCTGATGATGGAACAGGCTTGGCGGAATTAGACTATGCAATTTCGACGCACACTTGCAACCGATAGAAAACCGACAGCCTAGCGACTCGGCGTCGATGCTCAAGACTTTGGACTCGACGAGGTTATTACTCATTTTCGAATTAACAAAATGTGTGGGATTGAGTACTGTTAGTATGTATAAGTACGCATATCTTTTTTTTTTTTTGGGTGTGGGAAATCATCAAATGACATCTCCCACTCTGGGTGGAGCGGGAGGGCGTGTCAGACTCTTACTGAGTAAAACGCCCCCTGATCCTTCCTTGCCCTGACTGCCCAGGGGCGCGATAACTCTGTTTCGAATTTATCCACGACCCCTGGGCAGGCATCAGCCATGACGGGCCCCGTCATGTTTTGCTGTCAACTCTTTGAGGCGCGCGTGGAACACTACGCGCTGTCGACTGTCGGGTCTGGTGCTGATCGGACGGCGAGCTACCCACTACTCGCCGTCTGCAGGCCCGGGTCTACGGTGGCCGGAGATCGTTCTCGCGCCGTCCTACGCCCAGGGCGTCTCCTGCGGTGGCTGCTGCTGAGGGCGTGAGGGCGACTCTGTTGAACCTCCCTCACCCGTTCTGCCTCCTCCTTCGCAAGCATTGCAGCTTCGCAGAAGGAGGAGACTCCTTCCTATTCCCTCTCATTCCATACCATGGCCTGGACCAAGGCCGGGCGCGAGAGGTCGCTGCCGCCGATCGCCTCCACGAGGACACGGCGAGGCTCCGCCCACGCGGGGCATAACTCCACCGTATGCTCCACCGTGTCCTCTGGGCGATCCTCACAGTGGTGACACTCAGGCGTTTCCCTTCGCCATATCCTACACAGGAACCTCCCGAAGCGTCCATGTCCGGTGAAGACCTGCGCCAGGCGGAAGGTGAAGATGCCGTGGCGCCTCTCCAGCCACTCCTCAAAGAGAGGCACTACCGCCGCAATGGTGACGTGCCCAGCGCTGGGTTGCGACAGTCGCTCTCTCCATGTCGCCATGAGATCCTGCCGGAGCTCTGTCCGCCGGGCCGCGAGGTGTCGCGGCAGCGGAGTTACGCCCCGGCGTTTCGCCTACTCGCGCCACTTATAGAGGTGCGCGAGTGGGCGAGTTGGCGACCAGCCGTTAGACTATTATAAGGACTAATTAGGCTTTTAAATATTGTTTAATTCTGAAATATTTAACAATACTCTACAAAACAGACATGAAAATCAGCACTGAAACTTTAAGAAGTTTATTAGTAGTGTTACTTTATTTATAACTGGCTTCTGCTAGCAGCTTTGCTCGCGTGGAATTTTATTAGCCTAAGTTATTATTTTTTATATGGGTTTGCTCTTGACTCTAGTCTAGGTCAGAGGTGACAGAGACAGAGTCGACGATGGAGCGAGCATACCCAGAAGAAGCCTGTTCACTCTAACTTTCTTTAAAGAGAATAGAATAGAATAGAATAAAACTTTATTGTAAGTACACCAAAACAGCATATGCCTAGGGGTAGCGGATAAATTCTTGAACAAGAGTTACCGCACCCCTGGGCACTCAGGCAGGGAAGGAACAGGGGTGGGTTTTAGTCAGTAAGAGTCTTACACGCCCTCCCGCTCCACCCAGAGCGAGAGAAGTCATTGCATGATTTCCCAACCCCCCAAATAAAAAAAAAAAAAGAAATAGAGAGTTCCACTCCTTTGCTGTGCGCATTATGAAAGACCTTCGGAAATGCTTAGTGCGAATTCGTGGAATAGCAAAAAGGTAGGGATAGTAACTTGCAGTGCGCCTAGATGTCCGTTGGTAGAAGGGGGCCGGTGGGATGAGGTCGTGGAGTTCTTGGGCACACTCTCCGAAGTACATTCTGAAGAACACCGACAAGCAGGTAAACTTGCGGCGAAGAGCCAAGCTGTGAAGGTTGGCATCCACCACACCACAGTTTTACGTCGCCAATGATCCTCTTAGCTCTGCGTTCCACGGAGTCAAGCGCAGCAAGTTGGTAGTTAGCTCAACCATCCCAGAGGTGGCTGCAATACTCCATGCAGGATCGGATTTGTGCTTTGAACAGGGTTAAAAACTGTCCAGGCGTAAAGTATCGCTTCACTCTGTTTGGATGCCAAGTTTTTTTGCCGCCGTTGTAGCTTTGTACTCAATAGTGGCGCCGAAGTTGAGACTAGGTGTCAACTCCATGCCTAGGAGTTTGAGCCGATCCATAAGAGGTATAGATGTACCCCGAAAAGTAGGAGTTTGGTCGTAACGACTCCTTTTTAGTTACTCCTTATATAGTCAGCTACCTGCCCGTAAAATCTTATCAGAATCGGTCAAAACGTTTCGATGATTAGCCGGAACAAACAGACAGACAGACATCAAATTAAAAAAACTGATCTTTAGGCACAGGTATCGTGTGTCGGATAAGGTGGGAGGAAACATGAGGTTGTCACCACTGCGCGGAGTGCCCAGAGGACACGGTGGAGCATACGGTGGAGGTCTGCCCCGCTTGGGCGGATCAGCGCCGTGCCCTCGTAGATGCGATAGGCGGCAGCGACCTCTGGCGCCCGGCCCTGGTCCAGGCCATGGTACGGAGCGAGCGGGAATGGGAAGGAGTCTCCTCCTTCTGCGAAGCAGTAATGCTTGCGAAGGAGGAGGCAGAACGGGTGAGGGAAATTCAACGGAGAGACCCTCACGCCCCCAGCCGCAGCCGCAGCAGGAGACATCCTGAGCGTAGAACGTCGCGAGACAATCTCCGGCCACCGTAGACCCGGGCCTGCAGACGGCGAGCAGTGGGTAGCTCGCCGTCCGATCAGCACCAGGCCCGTGAGTTGAATCGACGGCGCGTAGTGTTCCACGCGCGCCTCTAAGAGATGTTTGTCAGCCACCACTGACGGGGCCCATCATTGCCGGTGCCTGCATGCCTAGGGGTAGCGGATAAATTCGTAACGTAACATAGTTACCGCTCCCCTGGGCACTCAGGCAAGGAAGGAACAGGGGTGGGTTTAAGTCAGTAAGAGTCTGACACGCCAGCTCCACCCAGAGCGGGAGATGTCATTGGATGATTTCCCACCGCCAAAAAAAAAAACACCAGGTATCGTACAAATAACTGTATGAGCTTAAAAAAACTAGTATATTGACATTACATATATTTGATTGATGATTTATCAATATAAAATATGAAAAGTAGAAGTTGTAAAATATGCATTGACGTTTGTCTGGACGTCTATATATATTCAAAAGGCCTTTGCCCTGACTAACTCTCAATCAGTCACTCACTGATGTATCAACGCACAGCCTAAACCGCTGGTCTTAGAAACGTGAAATTAATTACAAACAACATCAACAACAACGTGTACAAACAAGGATTGCTGAAAATTCAACGGAGGTCGTGGAGGCCGCCATCAAGGGTGTGGTGCAGAAGAGGCTGCCGACATCCAGAAGCAGGGCCACTTCCGAAGCCACGGCCTCCATAGTGGCGGCGGCAGAGGCGAGTTTCGGCAGGCCTCCGTCTGCATCGGACGAGACGTCCAAACTGCGGGCGGAGGTCGCCCGCCTGACCGCCACTACGGAGCTTCTGGTTAAGGAGAACCAGAAGCTCCGGGCAGACCTGGCCGAACTCCGAGGAGGTCACCGGAGGGACGCGCAGGAGGAGCTCCAGCACGGGCCGAGTCAGCCCCTGCCCGCCGCGGAGAACCAAGTTCTCGACCTGGTGCGGCAGGACCTGGCTGCTTTCAACAGGCGGTTCTCCGTGCTGGAGGGCATTGTGTTGCGCCCTCCGCTAGCGGCGAGCCAGCCGGCCTTGGGCCAGCGGCAAACGCGCTCGTTTGCCGCCGCTGCGGCTGCTGCGCCCAAACAGGGTTCGGCGGGACGGGCCGACAGCGGGTCTGTGCTGAGACCCGCGGGATCGGCCCCGCCGAAGGCGTCAAAGGCGCCGCCCAAACCGGGTGGAGCGGCTGCACGGGCTGCGAAAGCCCCGAAGGCCCCAAAGGCCCCAGCCCAGGCGGCGGGACGGCCGTCACAGCCTGCCCCGACTTCCCAACCTCCTCCGGCCGAGGCTGCCGAATGGCAAGTGGCCGGGGAGAAAAAGAAGGCGGGAAAGGCAAAAAGGGCGGCCAAACGACGGGAGAGGCGGAAGCGGCGCAAGGAGCGGGCCGCTGCGGCTAGGCTCCGCGCCCCGAAGTCCGCGGCTGTAGTCATAACCCTACAGCCAGAAGCGGTACAGAAGGGCGTGACCTACCGCAGCGTGCTCGCCAAAACCAAGGCGGCGGTGAACCTCGAGGAGGTGGGGTGTGCCGACGGCGTCCGGGTGAAGGTCACTAAGACCGGAGCCCGGATGCTAGAGGTCCCCGGCGCCTCCAGCGGCCCAGCTGCTGACGCCCTGGCCGCGAAGATCAGGGCGTTGCTGGTCGACGAGGCTCGAGTGTCCAGGCCCACCAAGAGCGCAGACATGCGCATCATGGGCCTGGACGACTCCGTGACGGAGGCAGAGGTGGTGGCTGCCGTCGCCAAGACTGGAGGGTGCCCTGCCAAGCAGGTGAGGGTGGGCGCTCTCCGTCCTGACCTCACGGGGCTGCAAACCGTAACGGTGAGCTGCCCCGTGTCGGCGGTTAGGAAAATAGAGGGCCGAAGGCTCTTGGTGGGCTGGGTGTCTGCGCAGGTCAAGCTGCTGGAGCCCAGACCTCTGAGGTGCTTTCGCTGCCATGTGGGCGACCACGTGGCAGCTAAGTGCACCTCGGAGGTGGACCGAGGGAGCAACTGCTTCCTCTGCGGACAGCCCGGTCACAAGGCCGGCTCGTGCGATGCCGCGCCGCACTGCACAGCATGTGCGGCTGCTGGCAAGCCGGCCGATCACCGGGCTGGAAGCAAGACCTGCGCTCCACCCACCAAGACCAGGGCCAGGGGCAGGCCCTCTACTGCCACCGCCGCCACCGTCACCGCCGCAGCCGCCGCCGTCGCCGCTTCCGCCGTTGCCGCCCCCACAGCCGTCGTCGCCGCCGCCAACATCGCGGTGGCGGGACCCTCACAGAGGGCTGGAGAGGAGGAGGCTGTAATGGAATGCCAATAACGGCCCCATTACGCCTCCTCCAGTCGAACATCAACCACTGCGCCCCTGCTCAGGACCTGTTGTTCCAGAGCATGGCGCAGTGGTCGATTAACGTCGCCGTGGTCGCTGAGCCGTACTATGTCCCGCCCAGGGATGACTGGGTGGAGGACCTGGACGGCTCAGTAACCATCATTTCGTCGGCCGCCGCCGGTACCCCGACCCTTGAGGATGTCAGGAGGGGTCTGGGTTGCGTAGCAGCACGGTTCGGGGAGATAGTAGTGGTAGGGGTGTACTTCTCCCCGAACCGAACTCTCGTCGAGTTCCACAACTCCCTCGCGGAGTTGAGAGACGTCGTCGTCGGGTACCGTTCCTCCCTGTGCTCGTCCTCGGGGACTTCAATGCCAAGAACTTGGCTTGGGGTTCCCGGTACACGGACGCACGGGGGAGGATGGCGGAGGACTGGGCCCTAGAGACGGGCCTGGTCAACCTGAACCGAGGTTCTGTCCCCACGTGTGTGCGGATGCGGGGTGAATCGGTGGTGGACATCTCGTTCGCCAGCCCCGCTCTGTCACCGCGTGTCGTCGACTGGCGCGTCATGGAGGGGGTGGAGACGTATTCCGATCATCGGTATATCCGGTTTGACGTCTCCGCCCAGACCTCGACCGCGCCGGTCCGACAGACCCCGAGTGGTCCGCGTTGGTCGCTGAAGCAGCTGGACCGGGAGCTACTCCTGGAAGCCTCGATAGTGCAGGCCTGGGTGTCATCACCGGACAGGCCTGCCGACATCAATGACGAGGTGGTGTGGTTCCAGGAGGCCATGTCCGAGATCTGTGACGTGGCAATGCCCCGGGTCCAGCCAGGATGTGCTCGGCGCCAGATGTACTGGTGGTCGCCGGCGCTTACGGATTTACGCCAAGCGTGTATTGCCGCGCGACGCCGGTACACCAGGTACCGCAGGCGGCTCCGTAACCGCACGCCGGATACGGAAGCCATCGAGGCGGAGCTGTACGAGGGGTACAGAGCTGCGAGATTCGCCCTCCGAGCGGAGATCAAGCGGGCCAAAGAATTGGCCCGCGAGGAGTCGCTGGGGACTCTGAACAGAGACCCGTGGGGGCGCCCATACAAAGTGGTGCGGATAAACTCCGCCCATGGGCGCCCCCGCTGACGCAGAGTCTCCGGCCGCAGCTCGTGGAGGGCGTGGTGAGCGCTCTGTTCCCTTCGCGAGGGGAACATACTCCCCCGCCTATGGCTCCGCCTCCTCCTGTGGTGCCTGACGCGGACCAACCCGACGACGACGACGATGCTCCCGAAGTGACCGAGGTAGAGCTGAGAGCGGCGGTGCGTAGGCTGAATGCCAAAAGCACCGCCCCAGGACCAGATGGCGTGCACGGTAAAGCCTTGGTCCTGGCATTGCAGGAGGCTCTCGGGCCTCGACTCAGAGGGCTTTTAAGCGCATGCTTGGAGAGGGGCCAGTTTCCACTCCGTTGGAAGACGGGGAAGCTGGTCCTCATCAAGAAGCCGGGGCGCCCCGCGGACTCTCCGTCCGCTTACCGGCCCATCGTGCTGCTCGACGAGGTGGGCAAGCTCTTTGAAAGAGTAATTGCAGACCGCCTCGTCGGGCAGCTGACGCGGGTGGGGCCGGATCTGGCGGAGAGCCAGTACGGCTTCCGCAGGGGGCGCTCTACGGTGGACGCCATCATGCGCGTACGAGCCCTCACGACGGGGGATGCAGTAGCCCGGGGTAGGATCGTCTTGGCGGTGTCTCTGGACATCGCCAATGCCTTCAACACCATGCCCTGGAGTTGCATAGTGGAGGCACTCCGGTATCACCGGGTGCCGCCCTACCTCCGTCGCGTAGTCGAGGCGTATTTGACGGACAGGGCCGTCATCTACCCCGGTCACCAGGGAGAATGGAACCGACGAGAGATGTCGTGCGGTGTTCCACAGGGATCGGTCCTTGGGCCGCCTCTGTGGAACATCGGGTACGACTGGGTGCTGCGCGCCGACCTCCCTAGCGCCGTCAGCGTAGTATGCTACGCTGACGACACCCTGGTCCTGGCGCAGGGGTGGTCGCACGAGGCGGCGGCCAACATCATGACACGCGGGGTTGCGATAATCGTGGACAGGATGCGGCAACTGGGACTCGGGGTGGCATTGCACAAGTCCGAGGCCATGTGTTTTCATGGTCCTCGGAATGCGCCACCGGCGGGTTCCCAGATAACGGTAGGAGGGGTTCACATCGGCGTCGAGGGGACGATGAAGTACCTGGGACTCGTCCTCGACAGCCGGTGGAACTTCGTCGAGCACTTCCGACGTTTGGCTCCCAGACTGAACAGGGCCGGGGCTGCTTTGAGGCGGCTCCTGCCCAATCTGAGGGGGCCAAACGCCTCCTGCCGGAGGCTCTACGCGGGGATCGTGCGGTCCATGGCCCTTTACGGAGCACCGGTGTGGGCGCGTTCGCTAAGGAAGCGATCTACTCGCTTTCTGAACGCGTCCCAAAGGGTCATGGCGATCAGAATGATCCGAGAATACCGTACGATCTCCTGCGATGCGGCGAGCCTCCTTGCCGGATTATCGCCATGGGATCTGGAGGCAAAAATCCTCGCGAACCTCTATGAGGAGCGCGAGGAGGCGAAACGCCGGGGCGAAACTCCGCTGCCGCGACAACTCGCGGCTCAGCGGACAGAGCTCCGGCAGGATCTCATGGCGACATGGAGACAGCGATTGTCACAACCCCGCGCTGGGCACGCCACCATTGCGGCGGTAGTGCCCCTCTTTGAGGCTTGGCTGGAGAGACCTCACGGCGCCCTCACCTTCCGCCTGACGCAGGTCCTCACCGGACACGGTTGTTTCGGGAGGTTCCTGTTTCGGATCAGGCGGGAGGTGACGCCCGGGTGTTACCATTGCACGGATCGCCCCGAGGACACGGTGGAGCATACGGTGGAGGTCTGCCCCGCTTGGGCGGAGCAACGCCGTGTCCTCGTGGATGCGATAGGCGGCAGCGACCTCTCGCACCCTGCCCTGGTTCAGGCCATGGTACGGAGCGAGAGGGAATGGGAAGCCGTCTCCTCCTTCTGCGAAGCAGTAATGCTCGCGAAGGCAGAGGCGGGACGCGTGAGGGAGCACCAACAACGGAGTCGCCCTCACGCCCTCAGCAGCAGCCGCCTCAGGAGACGCCGGGGACTTCCGGCGCCGCGAGACGATCTCCGGCCACCGTAGACCCGGGCCTGCGGACGGCGAGTAGTGGGTAACTCGCCGTCCGATCAGCACCAGGCCCGAGAGTCGACGGCGCGTAGTGTTCCACGCGCGCCTCAAAGAGTTGTCAGCAAGAGACGGGGCCCGTCATGGCCGATGCCTGCCCGGGGGTTGAGGATAAATTCGAAACAGAGTTACCTCGCCCCTGGGCACTCAAAGGCAGGAAGGAACAGGGGTGGGTTTTAGTCAGTAAGAGTCTGACACGCCCTCCCGCTCCGCCCAGAGCGGGAGAAGTCATAGGATGATTTCCCACCCCACAAAAAAAAAAAAAAAAAAAAAAGACGGTGAAATGCGGTTGCAATGCAAAACATGTTTGCTTAACCTGATCAACATAAAACTTTCAAATGTTTAAAATATCGTTGAAATAAATGTATACTTTGAAATGTAACTATGTGAACTATTCCTTAATAATATAAATTTATTTATTTATTTATATATGCTATAATGTACACCAAAAAAATACACACACATTAAGGAAAACTTATACTAAAACATACAATTAGCGGCTTTCTCGCTTTCCGCGATCTCTTCCAGGCAACCTGGATATAAATCCTACTTACCTAATATTATAAATGCGAAAGTTTGTATGTTTGTGTTTCAATCACGCAAAAACGGCTAAAGGGATTTCAATTAAATTTTGCACACAGATAGATTATGCGGGCATATACCATGCGGGCGAAGCCGCTGGCATAATTTAGTTTAAAATAAAAAGGAATATTAAAATCGGATTTAGAATTCCAAATTCAACTTTTTCGGCTCTACATAAAAATAAAACCAAAAGCACTTTCGTTATTAATATACAAAGTCAGGTTTACAGATAAGCTTTTAGGCCATTAAGGCTTTAAAACTGAAACTAATAACAGTTCGAATGTAATAACAAGATTAGAAATTATACCCCAACTATACCTCTCTCGCTCTTAAGCCACGTGTGAAAGCGAGAGGTATAATAAATGATGAGAACAATAGTAGTTTACATAAACCTATTATGATACGCGTTGAATAATCACTGGATTTGTAGAACGTATTTATTAAATTGGGTTTTTTTTTATTATTATTTACTAGCACTTTGTAACTGACACACACACACACACTTCAACTGTTATTTTTTCCGGGATTAAAAGAAGCCTATGTTACTCGCTAATGATTGGTGAATAAAAAACTTTTTTACAAAAAAAAAACAACCGACTTCCAAAATAGAACACACTAAAAATTTAAAAACAACTTTAATTTCGGCATTCGGTGTTTGTATTTTATTTCTTCGTTATTTGACACCGACTTCCGAAATTCAAGTTATTTTTAAATAATTTAGAAGTCGGTGGTTTTTTTTGTAAAAAAGTTTTTTATTTTTCACTTGTTAGTTGTTATACCCCAGAACTCAAAACCCCAATAACATGGAACGTGGAATTTAAACATACTCGTATTTGGAGAAAACCAAAACGTCATCTATGTATACATATTTTTCGTTGTTGTTCAGTTTTTCAAAAAGCGCTGAAGCAATTACGATAAAATTTATAAGGGAATATTTTCTTTCGGATAAAAAAATAATTTTGAAAATCGGTCCACAAATGACAGAGAAATCGGTGTCAACAGTCGAACATAGAACCTCCACCTTTTTCGAAATCGGTTAAAAAATTGTTAAAATCGGTCCAGGCTTATTCGGTACAAAGAAACTAACAAAATAAACTTTCCTCTTTATAATATTAGTACCCCACATATCTGTGGTTGGGCAATATCCCACCTGATGATAAACGATGATGTGGTAGACGAAGGAGCTCGCTTGCCTAGGAGTAATCTATTCACACTTGACTTAAAGTCCCGCAGGCTGTAGTTATAGGAAAACACTAGCTCCGGCAAGGAATTCCACTCCTCAGCTGTACGGACAATGAAAGTATGTGAAAAACGTTTAGTGCGTATGGGTGGGATGTCCACCGTCCCGCTTCGCTATACGTCTTGTCCGATAATAGGCTTAAACTATGTTTATAATAAGTAAAACAAGTATAGTATTCTTAATTAATTTAATTAATTAAACTAAGACCCAGTAATTAATCAATCTGTAACCAAAAAGGCAATTGCAAAGGTTTTAATCTTTCTTGGTCTAAGTACTTAGAGTAAGTTAGGCTAACAAGTCTTAGCTTTGATAGTTAAACTTTTAAGTTGATGAAGTGTCGTGGGTTACACAGTTGGTTGCAAAATTAATAGTCAACGATCGTAGGGTGAGCAGTGGTGACCCAGTGGTAACGACAAAGACTTACCAGTTGTAGCTCGTGGGTTAAATTATTTCATCACCACTGCTGTCACAGCGGTGAACAAAACCGGAATGTCGTAGAACCAAAAGCTTCGAAGAAGTGTGACATCAACCAAACCGTATTGGGGCCGCGTGACGGATTACGTCCCACACCCTCTCTCACGGAGAGGGTGTGGTACGTAGGCTTGTGTCCCAGCTGTGGGAACATTAATAGCCTGATTATTATGCCTATTATCGTAGGGTTATTCTTGAAAACATTGGACTCATGCAGCATGTGTCCATGATGATGAACAATACGTGAGCCAGAATTGCGAGTCTGAATAGAAAACTGACTAGAAGTGAATATATAGTTTTGTTAACAATAGTGATTACTATTATATTGTTAAAAGTACAAATAATTGTTAACGGTTCCTAATACATAGTTTTTCTAATAAAAATTGGTTGATTTTATATTGTGTTTTCTATTTATAACAAACACCCTGTCCTGTTTCTTTCGACCCCTATTTTAAATCTTTGTAATTCAAGATAAACAGTTTGAGGTAAATGCATATGCAAAGTTAGAGAGTATTATCGAAATTTAGATATTGATTCATTCTAACAAAAATATGATAAGTAGCCAGAAACCTGAGTGAAAGTAGAAAATGTTACTTTTGTACCCAGTCTCACCTATTGCTACTTTATATTTTATTCTTAACCTGCGTCTGCATGAAAGTCGAACATTATCCAACGGGAACGTACTCTCTTCTGCTTAGATGTTCTTCGTTTTCTCTTCCTTCTTTAGCTGGGGGCAGGGACGGGAATTTAATAAAATATAAATATATATACCTAACTAAAATACAATAATGTGCCGTGTGGAGTTATGGCAAACCTATTGATAGATTATGTTCGATATGAGTCTGACTGAAATGATCTCTTTGGGGTCATGAGTTTGAACCGACTTACTCTGGGCACGCTTCAAAGAATTCTGTCTCAACCAAATCGTGATGATTCAAAGATCTTTTCAGGTTCATAGTATTTTTCTAGGGTATGATGGGACTGTCATACACATTGCGTTTCTGAAAGTCCCTAATTAAATGAAGAATTTTAAAAATGTGTACCCAGTTTCTTCCAAATCCGTTAAGACGTCGAGGCATGATTAACAAACATCCATCTACATTAATATTAAAAAGAGATAATGTTTGTAAGTTTGTTTGTATGAAGTAATCTCTAGAACTACTGAACCAAAATCTACCTAGCCTTTTCCGAACTACCTTGGGGTCGGCTTCCAGTCTAACTGGATGCAGCTGAATACCAGTATTTTACATGGAGCGACTGCTTATCTGACAAAAACTTTTTTGCGGAAAGTCTATAGTTATTAAGAACAGTACTAATCTGTGACAGTACCTAAAATATAATAATAAAAAATCTCTTTATTTTCAACCTACTTTAGCCCATATATATATATAGTGGTATATCACCACCACCACCCACTCCTCCCCCATTCCCCATTTCCGTTACACCCTAATAAGTATAGGCTTTGGTAGGGCAGAAAAGGGTTTCTGCCCTACAAAAGCCAAATGAATCCAAATGCACTGTAGTGTGTCTAAATTCACCTTATTTTGTGTTTGTGTGCTATTCTACCAAAAACTTGTATGTGACTGTGAGCAAACTAAATAGTAATAAATGTCTAGACCGTGTGTTAGTTTTACTTCTTTAATTTTTACTAAAGACCTTTCTGTGCCTGTAATTCTATTGTCTCTACCCAATTTCATGTCCGTCTGTCCGTCTGTCTGTCCGTCGTTTGTCATAAAATTTTATTCCGAAGAATTTTTTAACTTCCTATTGACCTGTGAACTTGAAATTTAGTGATAATGTTTATTATTACGCATATTTCTTACAAATACCAATATATTGTTAAATCGGATTTTTCTCTGATAAATCCATCATTTGGTACGGAACCCTAAATGTGTGAAGTCCGACACGCACTTGACCGGTTTTTTTATTTAGCCTTCCTTTTCTTTTATTTTTCTCGTTACCACAATATTGTGTAACGTGTATTTTATCTTATTTACCAACATATAAATTTATATACGATTATATTTATTAGCAGTATACCACTGACTAACCCCTTTTTTATTTCAAGATTAGATTGGTTATCTTTATTATTTGTTGTTTTTTTTTTAATTTCTTCTGTTTTTATTTATTATAGAAAAATATATATAAGATCTAATCACGACTAAAAAGAGAAAAATAACAAACTTTTTTACAGAAAATCGAATGGAATTCGTTTTATTATTTGTTCATCCAAGGGTTATCTGATAGATATCGCTGTCAGCGATAAGTTGTGTATAAAGTTGTATGATTTTTTTGGTTTACGTATTAAGTTTATTCCAAATTTACTATACTAGCGACCCGCCCGGCATCGCATGGGAGCAAAATTGTTTGAAAGGCTGGCAGTGCCATCTAGCGTCCTCACTCAAAAAAGTCGTTTTAAACAAAAAACCTTTTTTACAAAAAAAACAATCGACTTCCAAAAAAAAAATACACAAAAAATTAAAAAATAACTTTAATTTCGGAAGTCGGTGTTTGAATTTTATTTCTTCATTATTTGACGCCGACTGCCGAAATTAAAGTAATTTTATAATTTTTAGTGTATTTTCCTTTTTGGAAGTCGGTTGTTTTTTTTTTTTTGTAAAAAGTTTTTTATTTTTCACTTTTTAGTTGTTAAACCCCATAAAAAATGAATGTATAATTTAAACATACTCGTAATTGGAGAAAACCAAAACGTCATCTATGTATATTTTTCGTTTTTGTTCAGGTTTTCAAAAAGCGATGAAGTAATTTTGATAAAATTTATATGGAACTATCTCGGGAGTATATTTTTTCGAATAATAAATGAATTATGAAAATCAGTCTACAACTGACAGAGAAATCGGTGAACATACAAAAAAAAACATACATAATAGTCTAACCTTCTCATTTTTTGAAGGCGGTTAAAAAATAGCGTATGTCTCTCAAGAATAATATAGGCTTCTACTGGTGAAAGAATTTTCAAAATCGGTTCAGTAGTTCCAGAGATTACTTCCTATAAACAAACTTACAAACTTTACCTCTTTATAATATTAGTCCAAGACACCTATTAGACCTATTCAAGACATGGAAACATATCTACAAACGGTAAGTACACTTCGTTTCAGGCAAAAATATCAAAATCGCACTGACCGACATTCGACAATCAATAACTAACCCGTCAGCAGCTCGGGGTTCGAATCGTCCCAACAGTGCACTCATACAAATAGTCCTCTTACACCGAGAGCTATAAAACCCGCATGAGGGTTACGAATGAGAGGATTTTATGACGTCACCGTTCTGGCGTCATGTTCAAACTAAGCTCTTGAAACGGTATTACACCGCGGAGCTACAACGGTTTGAGGGAAATATCTATCATTTTACAATATAAAATGACCCTTGCTATTGGGATTAATCCTTTGTTTGATTTACAAGTAATCGCGAGCTACCCTCGCCGTCCGATCAGCACCCGGCCCGAGAGTCGACTGCGCGTAGTGTTCTACGCACGCCTCAAAGAGTTGTCAGCAATAAAGACGGGGCCCGTCATGGCCGATGCATGCCCGGGGGTTGAGGATAAATTCGAAACAGAGTTACCTCGCCCCTGGGCCTGCCCTTAGTCAGGAAGGAACAGGGGTGGATTTTAGTCAGTAAGTCTGACACGCCCTCCCACTCCACCCTGAGCGGGAGAAGTCATTGGATGATTTCCCACCCCACAAAAAAAAACTTACATAAACCCACGCTAAAACAACAGAATGCTCCGTGCAATGATCTCCACGTCTGCCAGCTTCCTAGTTCATATGTTGATGATACAACGGCGACCCACGTATAAACAATCCAAAAAAAAAAATAGGCGAGTCGCTATCGTCTGGGATACTATGCTACTGCCCCGCATCCTGCGCACTAGAGAAGCGCACATTTTACGCATTGTTGTGTAAAAACAAAAACCAAAATAGCCTTACATTTCATATATTCCTGGGGAACCACGCACTTCCTGCGCATTTCTTAGGGTTCCGTACCCGAAGGGTCCAGACGGAGCCCTATTGCTGTCACTCACGTGTCCGTCTGTCCGTCGTCTGTCACAAAATGTTCCGAAGAACTATTTAACTTCCCATTGACCTATGAACTTGAAAGGTTATAATGTTTGTTTATATGGAAGTCACATAGCTACATTTCGTAACTCTTTAAATATTGCATTTATCACATAGCTGTGTTTACAGTATGTATGATCTATTGAAATAACGATTAAAACTGCATAAAAAATTAAAATGACTAAATAACGACGATTATGTCAAAGGAGAAAATTACTGAATGACTGACTGACTGACATATCAACGCACAGCCGAAACTATTGGGACTAGGAACGTGAAATTTTACACAGGGCTTCCTTTTATAATGTAGGGGAGCACTAAGAAGGGGTTTTTCGAAATTCATTCAACAAAAAAAAAAAAAAAAGGGGTTCAAGTGAGGGTTGAAAGTTTGTATGTAGTAGGTACTAATTCCACGCGGGCGGAAGCTAGTTATGCATATAATGGTATCAAATACAAATATATTGATAAATCAGATTTTTTCTTTGATAATTCCCTTATTTGGTACGGAACCCTAAATGTGCGACACACACTCGGCCAGTTTTTTCTCCTTCTCTGTCAAATCCATCCAAAGGTTGTTCTGTAAAAGCTTGCTTTTAGCGATAATACCTCCCATCTAGTGTTGCCCAAATGCAAGACCAAGACGAGACTTAGGCCAGTCTTGGTCTTGCGTTAATACACCTGGTCTTGGTCTTGGTCTTGGTATTGCGCTCTCAGTCTTGGTCTTGGTCTTGGTCTTGCAGCAAGAGTCTCGCAAGTCTTGCAAGTCTTGCAAATACCTATTAGCCTATTGCTATTTATTGAACACGTTAGTTTAGATTTTAGATTATGATTCGCGCTGTAAGACGTATGTAGTTACAGAATTATAATCATCAAAATCATCAATACAACCCTCCAAGTTCATAAAGGTCGAGGAATTATTAAAAAAAAATGACTTTCAAGGTCAAACTCATTCCTCGACCTTTGAATATCAATTTTCAATCTTGCTGCTCACATTCAGTCAGTCACTATCTATCATTTACCGATATTAACAATGATTATTTCGGAATCAAAATATTCGCAATTCAATAGATGCAATACCTACTTAGTTATTAATTATCATCGCGCCCGACAGCTTTAAACGCTGTAGTGTTCGAATTCGAGCCAGTGTGTGAATGTATTTATACAAGAAACATATTTATACAGAGCATTCAATTTATACCTACGTACTGCTGAGACATCTTCAAGGTCATTTAATTTTATCCTCCTGTACCAACCCTACCAAAATAGGTAACAATTTTGTGTGCCTCTGTCCGTACTCTTTGTCGGCGAATGCGGCGCTCAAACAGTGTCAAATGCTGTGATACACTTGTTGCAAACTGCGGCGTCTTTGTCGGTAAATTATCAAATAAGTAGGTATATAATACACCGACCGACCAACAGTTTATTCGCAGAACGTCACATTTTCCCAATCAACCTTGAACCTTAATTCTTTAGCGATAAAGTTGAAAATCTGTTAAAGAAATTTGACAGATTGTAGTAGCTTGATGTGCTGGCGTCTGTACCATAACATTGGTTGCCGTAGAAACTGTTACTAGACCTACTCGACTCGCTGTTAGTTTTAAATTTTGCTGAATAGAAGAATAATATAAACTTTGAAACATAAGTAGGTACCTACATAATGTTTATATAATTTTGTTGGCTATAATTTTAAGCGCATACCAACCTACGAGTACTAACGTTAGATCTGCACATTAGACATAAACAAGCATAAATATTATTATAGGTAGATACCTACAAGGTATGAACTTTGCTAGAAAGTGGAACAGATTTGTGAGTATTAACACGCTACCTACTTAATAAATAGTTGAAACATAATAAATACTTACCTACCTAATCAAAACAACCTTTTAGGGTTCTTTCAGACGAGCGGCACGTTGCCAACTACAGATACAACTGCAGCCCTTAGTTTAGTGTTATGACGACACCTACGGTTTTGATACTGGGGAACGTCTCTCAAAATCGGGATTGAAACCAAATACCTACTTAATAACGCCCAAATCTCAGTTTGTCTTAACTGCAAGACGCAAGAGTCTTGCAGGCTTAAGTCTTGTCTTGCTCAAGTCTTGTAGGGTTCAGTCTTGGTATTGGTCTTGCTACAATAAGGCGGTCTTGGTCTTGGTCTTGGTCTTGCGAAAATGCAAGAACAAGACCAAGACTGCAAGACCAAGACCGATTTTGGGCAACACTACTCCCATCGCTACAGCGTGTTAATTATAAGCTCCTTCTGTAATTTATTATGGTGTATAATTAAGAGTATATCTATCTATCTCATCCATATCGCTGTCAAACGGAAATGTGGCTGTTCCGGCTGTGTGGTTTGTTCCAGATACAGAGACCTTACACTATTCTTACAAATCTCTTAGCTAATTAGCAATATGCATTAAGGTTCTCTTGTAGACATAATATTCAAGCTGTATGCCGAGCAGGTGTTTCAGAGGAAATAACTACAATAGACGTCTTACGTGTACACTAATTTCTAAGAGAAAACCCGACTACAATGCGAACTGCAATTATGAGCTGAATTTCTGTGTTGCGGATGAAGAAATGTACTAAAATTATATTAACTCCAACTTCTGTCAGCGGCTTTGCCCGCGTGGAATCAGTACTGCTGCTACTATAAATTATATTCTATGTGATTTTCCAGACTATAATATATCTCTGTATCTTCTTCTTCTTAGCGTGTCGATGGCAAATTTAATTAAATATTATGTTTGGCCCAGTATTCAGTGACGGCAATTGCATTCACTGATGCAGCAATAAGGTCCTCACATGTACAGGTGACAGGCCATGCGGATCAAGATGAGAGGTGGGCCATGTCTGCGGAAAAGCTCCGCACAAACACCCAAGATCGGAGCCATCCGAGAACCCCCACCTGTGGAGGTTATCTTTACTGCGGCCAACCCGAGAACGGAGTCTATTTAAAGTTTTCCAGGTTGGCTACGACAGCGCGTACCCAGGCGGAAGGCTCTCCAATAGCTCGATAAAATAATCAGGTGGGCCGAACGTCTCTCGCCAGCGATCACATCTTTCTGAGGCGGAGTTGCCAGATGGACTCAATCATCCTAGAAAACTTTTGCGGCCTTCTATAATATATTTCATACAGATCCGCTCAGCCGTTCTGATGAGTGGCGTGACTGAGTAACAAACATCCATCCATTCAAACTTTCGCATTTATAATATTAGTTGGAGAGTACGAAGTAGGATTAAGGTTTGACACATACTGAGGGATTAGAAACTGTCGATCGTCTAAATTGTAAACTAATATATTAAAGAGATACAGTTTTTGTAGGAGATAACCTTATTTATAAAAAAATAGCCGTCACGGGACGCCCGGCAGATGTGAAGCATCTTCATCATCTATTAGAATTCAAAATTGTTGTTAGTTGTTGTAGTTGTTGTTGGTGTTGTAGTTGTTGTTGTTGTTGTTGGTTGTTGTTGTTGTTGTTGGTTGTTGTTGTTGGTAGTTGTTGTTGTAGTTGTTATTGTTGGTGTTGTTGTTTTTGTTGTTGTAGTAGTTGTAGTTGTGTGTTGTGTTACTTTTTTGTCGCATAGATGTTTCTAGGGAGAAGGGAGTGGGTGAGGGTGGGAAATCGTGACACGACAGCGTCATGCCGTTTGCCGTCACGGCATTCGAGTCGATTTTACTGCCAACCCGCGCCAATAGATGTTCCGCGTCAAGGGATCAAAAATTAACCATAATAATATGATTAGTTTAAACACTCATTAACACATGAATTCTATTTGTTCTATTTGGAAGAAGCATAGAATGATATGGGTGGTAAACTACTGACTGATCATTTGAAGGAGGTGTTGTCCAATAGACAGCTACATTTGATGGATGAGACGTATGCTATCTTGAAATTAAAATCCCCTAATCAGTACTTAAGGTAAGCATATGGTTACTTCTATAAATAAGGCTGCTTGCTTATCTGGAAGTACTGATCCAATTATGAAAATTCTTCTTCTTCACGGATACAAAGCTTTTTTTTGGGGGGGGGAGGGGGGAGGCAATCATCCAATGACTTCTCCCACTCTGGGTGGAGCGAGAGGGCGTGTCAGACTCTGATTAAAACCACCAGATACAAACCTGTCACTGCCTGAGTGCCCAGGGGTGCGGTAACTCATTTTCAGAATTTATCCGCTACCCCTAGGCATACGGATACAAAGCTTCATTATCGCTCAGTGCCATAGGCTACTTTTTATCCCGGAAAATGTTTGATTCATGAGGAATTGACCACAGAAGCTAAGCTTCAGCCATTTAGTCCGCGCGGATGTTTGAAAACAAAAACAACAACACTCTCAAATCAACAATCATCAGTGCTCATCGAGTTTGCCGTGCCATCAGCAAACATTTAGTCGACTCTTCACGTGACCAGAGGGCTGGCCATTTTTGCGGCCAATATTGCCATTCAACGTGGCAATACTGCCAGCGTTCTGGGCACTTTTCCCATTGACAGCGATGTGGACGAATTTTTCGATGCCCAATGAACTGTACTCCTCCCGGATCGTTTATGGCGCTTGTACATATTTTATTTATTAAGTTATTTATTAATATAATAATTATGTATATTGTAATCAAATAATAAAAATATAGATTATGAGAAATAAAACATCATAAATCATTGCTACTATTAACATTTTATTAATTGTCACATGATCATGTAATTTCAACGGGTAGCTGTCTGATAAGGACAAAGAGAATAAATTAGTCATTGGATAAGGACCACGCCCGGGTCTACTGCGTGTTGTGTTCCACGCGGACATTGAAAGACACGGTTGGGTTTCGATGGTTTGTTTTGTTGTCATTTGCCAGTGTCGCAGCACAGATTACATAGTATTACGTAATGTGTATTGTCTTTGGTTGTTGGCGGACCCTGACATTAGGCAATGAACAGAAGACTTACATTGGTTGAATATGTAGGGACACAATGTAAGTACAAAAGGCAGAACGCTTGATAAGCTAAAATTTATGTTGGCGAGACGTATGATCGGTCGGCCAGTTACTGCGCACTGGTCGGCACGGAATGTTGTATTTCTGGGTTTTCCACATAATAAACGTGAACATTATTAAGTTATCAAAAGACTTTAATTAAACGGCATTTAACCTTCTATGACCAGACGAAGCAGTATTTAATTAGGAGTTTACCTACAAACCGCAACATACCAAACATAGACTCTTAAAAATACGAGGCTTTTCGCATTGTTTATGTTATTAATCTATTTTTCTGTAATGTGCGTTTTATTTTTTGCAGAATAAACATTTTTTTCTTTCTTTCTTTTAGTCAGTTAGAGTCTGACACGCCTTCCCACTTTGCCCAGAGCGGTAGAAGTTATTTGATGATTTCCCAACCTCAATAAAAACGGGTGTAAAGGAAATAGGTGGTCATATTTTAGGTACAGCTTCTGCCTATGGAAATGTATAAGTTTCTTCATGGAAGTCTTAGTAAATTGCCAAATAAATTAAAAAAAAGAATATTAAAATTAGTTTGGGAGGTTCAATTTTTAAAGAAGTTTCCACCAAGGCCTTCGAACACTGCGTCTTTCGGTACGCGTTCGCCACTACAGAAACGTACAGCCCCATCGACCATCTGTTCTGCGAGCAGATTTTAAAGTGCCCTATAACTTCAAAATTGTATGACAACAGCACATTTTTATAATAAATCTGGTCATAACGTTCACGTTCTATTCAAGCACATATCGACTTAGCTAGCATCACCGAGTATAAACTTACAATGTTGGTTCAAGACATTCGCGAAATGGCCTATAAAGTCGGGCGCCGCAAAGTGTTCCATCTGCGTGAGCCCTTACATTACTTTGAATGAGGTTTACATACTTGTATTTCACCAAATCATATAATTACAACATCACGTTCTCCTGTGGATATCTTAATTCCTGATTCGATCACGCAAGGAAATTCAGAGCATAGCCCTTTGTTTTTACTTTTTTTTCC
The DNA here is from genome assembly GCA_951329385.1 of Polia nebulosa. Lineage (NCBI taxonomy): Eukaryota > Metazoa > Arthropoda > Insecta > Lepidoptera > Noctuidae > Polia > Polia nebulosa. The sequence goes on along the minus strand of OX589610.1, from coordinate 14,263,774 downwards.
AGTTCTCTTAGGGTTGGCTTGCAGAACAAATGCCGAAAGGTTCTAGAATGGCGACCGCGTACCGGAAGATGCAGTGTTGGACCGATGACCTGATGAAGGTCGTGGGAATACGATGGAAGCGAGACGCACGGGACCGGTCGATGAGGTGACACTTGGAGAAGGCCTATGTCTAGCAGTGGAGGGCTTTCAGCTGATATTATGATGAACATCACGCTTGTATACCCTTGGAGGTTAGACAGATGTGTACCTACAGTACACCCATATTTAGTATGTAATAGTAGTAGTCCCAAGTTAAAGGAGTCGACCCTATTGCCATCAACCATGAACAAATCCAGACTACTACTGAGTAATATAGGATCGAAAAACCCAATAACACTTTGCGTTACTCCGGTATCCAACCCAGCGGCTAATGTTCAGTAGTAGCATTTGCCACGACTACCGATGACAGTGATGACAAAGACACTTAGAAAGTACGAATCTAAAACCTCTCATTGGTTGGGACTGCTCAGGGGTTGTGGATAAATTCGAAACAGAGTTACCGTGCCCCTGGGCACTCAGGGCAGGGAAGGAACAGGGGTGGGTTTTAGTCAGTAAGAGTCTGGCACGCCCTCCCGCTCCACCCGGAGTGAGAGATGTCATTGGATAATTTTCCATCCACAAAAAAAAAAGTAAGTCCCTACAGGCCTGGATTTGAACGAGCATGAGAGGACATCAAGGCTACAACAGTAGCTTAATATTAAAGCCACACAAGTTAATGTATGTCTAGTTCGTATAGTGATTACTGCGGAATGCTGAGGCAACAAAACAACACAGCATAAAACAACATAAACTAAACAAAACAACACACAAACAAAAAAAACAAACCAACAAACCAGATGAAAGGTGAGTAAAAATTTACATTATGCAAAATCTTTAGGATCTCACCGACTACTAACCAAATGACGGCCAACAGTTAACCTAACACCCAGAAACCCATTTCTTCGGTAAAATACTAGTACTCTTACCTTCATGGCAATTCTTACATGTGACACCTTTCGCCAGAGAGTACACCTTTACGGGAATTTTATGTCCGTCGTAAAATTTGGGGACACTTCTCTCATACTGTGAGGAATTCATGGACACATATCCGTTATGTGAATTGAAAAGAAAGCTCGTATTTTGGTAAATAAGTTAAAACATGCATTGCGCAACATCAATTTAGTTGGAAACAATCGTATAAGAAAATATTGCCTACCAGTAATGCAATGGGTTTGATGTAATATTAAATACTGTTACAGCAACAGTGTTGCATATTGGTTCCCATAAAAAGGTTTATATCTGTGAAATAAGAGTGGGTGTGGGCGATACAATAAGACCGACCGCGATGTTGATTTCAAAATATTTATTGTAAAATTTACAGTGGTAATGTGGTACTGTGATCGCGACAAGTATGACGGTTCGTCCTTCGTCTGCAAAGCGAAGTCAGTCGCTTTCCGCCGCCGTGAAGCCCGCAGCGAGGGATGTTCTTAGGGTGTGTTCGTAATTTCGTCCAATTTTGAAGATGTAACTGATTCTAAAATACCCTAGTCTGAAAAAAATTTCGTTTTTCCTAATATCATAGATTTTTGTGTGGAGGTTCGGTTTTCCTTTGAGGGAAAAGGTAGTGCCCCGCCAGTACTAAGTTTATTACTTAGACTATCACCGCACGTACCTTGTGCCACTCGTCCCTGACTGGTCATGGCTCCAACCGATGATAATTCGAATTCCATAAGTATAAAGCAACCCACAGCCTTGTTGTTGAAACAAGGAAGGGCCCGAAAGAAATAATTTGTGAGACTTAGGAATTCAAGTTGTGAAACACATAAGAAGTGGTTTAGAAACATATGATATAACTAAGGGATTTTAAGTAAATCTTTAATTAACGATGGTTCGTGTGAATAACCCGTACGCTAGCGTAATAGGTAGTTGGTCAACATTTACTCACACGATACTTCACGTCCGCACTCATAATACTTCAGATTAACACTCCTTTAGTGACGCAATCGGCTTTCCAGCGTCAATACGTCGTAACCATGCTTATAAGAAGCATGTTCCTAGCAGCTCTCAGGCTGTAAAACGCGACGGGGCGGCTTTTTTCAGCAGCAGAACGTCGAAAACATGCTCTTAGGAGACATGGTCCCTAAACAGTCGTAGACTGTATAATTTGGTATATATAGTCGGCCCAACCCCAAGGAAGGTGCATCATTCGTACAACAAGTACATCCATAAAGTACGGTGCTCGTATCTGACCGAAACAAAGGTCACAGATAGAGAATATAAATCCAGGAATTAATACAAATACTAACTGGTAATAAAGTAGAGTCTTCACTCAAGAAGTAAATAGAGTTGAACATCCCAACTCCCTTGAAATCCTACACAGACAGTTCACTAGCGCCAACAACACGCTTCTGCCTGTTAAGTTCTAAGAACTTTAGCCAACTAGCTCTCCTCGCAGCTCCACTCGCGTGTCTGTTTAAATTATTACTTAAACACAATATCAGCCTAGAATAAATCAGGATAACAGAACACTTCCTGTCACACTCACGGTCATTCACACATATCCTAAATTGTGATGGATTTCCAATACCTAACTAAAGCTAGGTTCAATACTTTAAACGCGTACAAATGTAAACAACCCAATTACGTTAGCTTATCCCTTTTCTAAGGTCACACAAAACTTGCACAAGCGTTTCGCGGGCTCAGTCTGTAGCAGAATTCATTGCGACATCCTTGGTGCATACCGAAGTGGTTCAATCGTCACTCCAAACTTCCTTAAACTCCCCAGTTCGTGGATATACAGTACAGCCTAGAGGCTTATGCCATCCAATTCTCGTGTTTCGCCAAATAGTGTCGATTCAGATATAGGCCTACAAAACGGCCGGGGTTTGGTTTTAACGAAACACGATAACCTAGCGTTTTCAGAACGATTAGTTACCCCTTGAGGCGTCTACCCCAGAGGAAGCCTTTATGAACCAAGGTCTACGCAAGAATCCTGTGCTCGACCATACAGGAAGCAGTTATCATCACCAGCGTTTAGTTAATCCTACAATCCCACTTACGGGGCGGCCATCAAGCCTGAATATCAACTGCTCACCCTCCAGCCTCTCTATTGCCAAACGCCAGTGGCAGATATCTGCCAGGGTGTGAATTTAAATATATATGGGCACATATTAAAATATGATAATATAGCAGTAACTATAAAACATGATAGAATATAGAAATAGTCTCGCTACGCCAAGATAAATGTTTTATAAATAAACTGTTTTATAAATAAACTGATGCTCGCATAAAACAGCCAAAACTCACCCATTCATTCTCCATCGCAGCCACCGAGATTCACACACGTACCTTTACACTCTACTTACGGATATCTAAACCCTAGTATAAACTAAACTCATAATATTCAAGTATAAACTAATACTCTTGCCTAATCTCTTCAGAGACGTAACCACACACACTTTAAATACTAATTAACTTAACTGGACTAGTCCATTTATATTTAACTTAATAACGACACTCATACTTCTAAAGCTACAACTGGACATAGGCCTTCTTCCTAACTCCTCGACCAAGACCTACGCCATCTCAAGTCTCAAGCCCGTCTGCCCCCGACATCGCTTCGCTTCCGCCTCCATCGCGCGCGCCCACACTCGTTTTTTTTTCTTTATCGTGACCCTTGTCCGCTCTAACTTTTGCTAATCAACAGGGGGCCGGCTCTGTGTCGCCAAGACACTATTTTTTACTACACTTAACGTGCACTTTGCCCCAATGAGTCGTTGGTGTTTCATAGAATTTGTTAGAACCCATGACATCTTAATTGTCATGAATAATTGCTTTCAAAGAGCGCTGACATAAGTATGAGACCTTTCCTCGTAAAACAATTCAATATTCCTTTCCCAAAGGGTCTTTATCTTGTGACGCTATTTTAAACGAATAGATATTTCATTTTTAATTGCGTTCCGCTGTCGATCCTAAAATTCAGATGGAAGTGTGTTTCTATAAAAAACTCGGCCATGTGTACAATGTGCTTGGTTTTGAAGTAAATATAATTTCTATGAAATAAATTAATAGGATTAAAGGTGGACGGTCACATTCCTCCCTCTGAAAATCAGACGCGTGACGCAGTACAGCGGATGAGCTTTCACAACAGGGTGATGTCCGACTTTCCATGAGAATTATCATAAGAAAATAATTTACATAACCCATCTGGTATGTTACAAGAATCTAATTTACTATTCTGATTGAGACATAAATCCAATCAGATATAACGTCTGGTATAGCTTCGTAATGTTTCAAATACACTTCTTCAAGTGATACACAATTGCTCGTCCTATTTCAACCTTAGTTCCTTATAACACTCTTGGCACGCGTAAATAATTAACTTTACTGTGAGTCTGTGCATGCTTTTAATTTAGTATTGGTCACCAGAATCTCATCTTACATTCAGTTTCATATCCACGTAAGTGTTAAAAGAAAAACCAATAACAATACCCAGTTGGTATGTTAAATGAATCTGATTATGTCCTTTCCAGTTGGAACACATTTCCAATAAGGCTCAATAGCCGCCATGTTTAAGTTGCAAGGGTTCCAAAGACCTGTTTATTTATAATATAGTTTTACAAAACAGAGTCTTATCTGGCCTTCAATCGATACATAACAGCTGCATTTGACCTATTTCTCTAAGAAATACTCTCGATGTATTCAAATTACGGAATTCCTGTGCATGCTTATACTTTAATTGTACATACCAGGGTCTCTTCTAAGAGTATTTGTGCTATCAGGCCACACTACCTACGGTGCTGTCTCGTTGCAAGCTCAGCCTACCGCAGTCGCCGCTGGACAGAAGCCTTTCCTCATTCACCTCAACGCCAATCAGCAGTTGAATTCGGCTTCAGGAGTAACTGAAATAGTTCGCACACGAGCATATTAGATAACATTCCACTTTTACGCCTCCCTCTAATTCTAAGAGGATAAAGCAGTCTGGAAAATCAAGTCTGGTTGTAAAGTCAAATTAAACTGGTTCTATGAGAAAAGATCAGTTTTACAATCCAATAAGGCTTGAAAGGTCACATTCGACTGAATATACAAAACCAGATCAGTTTCGCAATCCACCAATGTTTGGAAATAAATATCAAACTAACTCAATGAAACCAAATCAGTCTGCAGACTGAATCCGCAAAACCAAATCAGTTTGCAATTGAGCAACATTTGGTAAGTATATTAAACTGATCTTACGAGAACATATCCGCCTGATAAGAAACAAGTTTTAAAAGGTTATATCAAACTAATTTCATTAGAGCAAATCAGTTTTTTCAATCCAACAATGTATGGACAACATAGTAAACTGATCATATATTATGATGACAAGTCAGTTTGGAAAACCCTATTGTCTGTGAAGCTACACATATTAGAACCTGTAGACACGCAAGATGTTCTGAAATAAATGATTATTCTCTCTAAACTCATTGGAAAGTCAGTACATTGGCCCTCCCTCGGACTGTAAAATAGTTGACACAATAACTCTTTGGCATATTAATTTTTCAAGTGATAGCTCGCCATAGCCATAAACGTTGATGTAAAATGGCATATAACAAGAATCACAGCGCGTATTAACAGTTTGAGTTAGATAAAAGTGAAACTTAGCTTCGCAACAGGAATCACGCTGCAGCATCTGCTGGAATCCATTGTTGTCAGCTAACTAGATGAACTATGGACCAAGCGCCACGCACAAACCGTAGTTTTATATAACGCGTAGTTCCAGCAACGTGAAGTCTTAAATATCCTGGAATTTGAAATAAGGCCACACGAGTATCCATTCAAATATATCACAACAAACACTGCCGCATTGGCAAGAGTAATTTTAACTTACTATGATAATTATTAGTGTACCTACAACTACTTTCTGGGTAAATTACAATTAATTTTGATCACGTAGATACGTGTCATTACGTGAATAATTTGCACGTTTGTTATACCTTACATAGGCACTAACGATTTGAAGTTCAGTCCTATAAGTGAGGATGTGTTCTACATTAATTTCCACGAAACCACATTTCACTATCACAAACACGCACACGCTCACGCACACGTTCATAAAACTATAACCCACTTCTTTGCCTCGCACGTGTGAAATTTGAAAGTTGTTCCATATGGACATTCCCGGGATAAATGTATTCTAGCTTCTTTTCCAAAGTGCAATCTATACCTATATCCAATTTCATCAAAACTGGATCAGTTGTTTATTCGTGAAATGTAACAACCCAACTGAGTTACTTTCACGTTTATAACATTAATATTGTGAATGTGCAATGTGTGCAATGTGCTTGTGAGGATCGAACTCACTCAACATCATTGGACTATGAAAATATTACTTAATCATAAATACTCATGCATCATTCATACCCAAAAACCATGACAAAGGAATCTACATACTCGTCAACCGGTACATCAGCTAGGAACCGAAACCAAAAGCTGTGTCAATGAAATTAAATTATATTTTCAGACAAATTAAACATGCGAGAATCGAACTCGCTTAATGTCTTTGGTTAATCTAACCACTATCAACAGTTCATTATCAAATGATTGTAACCGTCGTAACTCTTTTCGTTTCTACAATTTATACAAGTACTAGCTGCGCCTCACGGTTTTACCCGCCTAGTCCGGGATAAAAGTAGCCTGTATGCTAATCCAGGCTATAAACCATCTACATACTAAATTTCACCCAAATCGGTCCAGCCGTTTGAGCATGGAGAAGTAACAAACATACACACACACACTTTCGGTTTTAATATATTAGTGTGAATAGAACCGTTGTATCTCCTTTCGTTTCTACAATTTATACAACTATAATGTTACGTTGTGTTATTACTGTAATGAACATTACACATAAGAGATTTTAGCCATTGTAACTCTTATCGTCCCTCACTATTTATAAAACCTTAAAATTACGTTGTGTTATAGTTCTAGTAACCACAAACTACCTCTACACTTATATAGTTCAGCCGTTGTAACTCCATTTGTCTCTGACAAATATATGACCTATTAATAACGTTGTGTTATCTTTTCAATAACCACTAGATATAAAATAGCCTAACCATCGTAATCGCTTCGTCTCTACCAGTTTATAGATCTTTTAATTACGTTGTGTTGTCTTTATAGTAACCAATAGATGGAAGATCGTCTAACTGTCGCACTCGTTTCGTCTCTATCAGTTTATAGAACTTTTAAATATGTTGTGTTGTCTCTATAGTAACCAATAAATGGAAGATCGTCTAACCGTCGCACTCGTTTCGTCTCTATCAGTTTATAGAACTTTTAATTACGTTGTGTTGTTTTTATAGTAACCCATACATGTTCTTTCTCGTTGTATTGAAGTGAATCAAAACATTTATTGACGAGAATCCTGGTCACGGCACCAAATGTAACTGATTCTAAAATACCCTAGTCTGAAAAAATTTTCGTTTTTCCTAATATCATAGATTTTTGTGTGGAGGTTCGGTTTTCCTTTGAGGGAAAAGGTAGTGCCCCGCCAGTACTAAGTTTATTACTTAGACTATCACCGCACGTACCTTGTGCCACTCGTCCCTGACTGGTCATGGCTCCAACCGATGATAATTCGAATTCCATAAGTATAAAGCAACCCAAAGCCTTGTTGTTGAAACAAGGAAGGGCCCGAAAGAAATAATTTGTGAGACTTAGGAATTCAAGTTGTGAAACACATAAGAAGTGGTTTAGAAACATATGATATAACTAAGGGATGCTAAGTAAATCTTTAATTAACGATGGTTCGTGTGAATAACCCATACGCTAGCGTAATAGGTAGTTGGTCAACATTTACTCACACGATACTTCACGTCCGCACTCATAATACTTCAGATTAACACTCCTTTAGTGACGCAATCGGCTTTCCAGCGTCAATACGTCGTAACCATGCTTATAAGAAGCATGTTCCTAGCAGCTCTCAGGCTGTAAAACGCGACGGGGCGGCTTTTTTCAGCAGCAGAACGTCGAAAACATGCTCTTAGGAGACATGGTCCCTAAACAGTCGTAGACTGTATAATTTGGTATATATAGTCGGCCCAACCCCAAGGAAGGTGCATCATTCGTACAACAAGTACATCCATAAAGTACGGTGCTCGTATCTGACCGAAACAAAGGTCACAGATAGAGAATATATAATCCAGGAATTAATACAAATACTAACTGGTAATAAAGTAGAGTCTTCACTCAAGAAGTAAATAGAGTTGAACATCCCAACTCCCTTGAAATCCTACACAGACAGTTCACTAGCGCCAACAACACGCTTCTGCCTGTTAAGTTCTAAGAACTTTAGCCAACTAGCTCTCCTCGCAGCTCCACTCGCGTGTCTGTTTAAATTATTACTTAAACACAATATCAGCCTAGAATAAATCAGGATAACAGAACACTTCCTGTCACACTCACGGTCATTCACACATATCCTAAATTGTGATGGATTTCCAATACCTAACTAAAGCTAGGTTCAATACTTTAAACGCGTACAAATGTAAACAACCCAATTACGTTAGCTTATCCCTTTTCTAAGGTCACACAAAACTTGCACAAGCGTTTCGCGGGCTCAGTCTGTAGCAGAATTCATTGCGACATCCTTGGTGCATACCGAAGTGGTTCAATCGTCACTCCAAACTTCCTTAAACTCCCCAGTTCGTGGATATACAGTACAGCCTAGAGGCTTATGCCATCCAATTCTCGTGTTTCGCCAAATAGTGTCGATTCAGATATAGGCCTACAAAACGGCCGGGGTTTGGTTTTAACGAAACACGATAACCTAGCGTTTTCAGAACGATTAGTTACCCCTTGAGGCGTCTACCCCAGAGGAAGCCTTTATGAACCAAGGTCTACGCAAGAATCCTGTGCTCGACCATATATACAGGAAGCAGTTATCATCACCAGCGTTTAGTTAATCCTACAATCCCACTTACGGGGCGGCCATCAAGCCTGAATATCAACTGCTCACCCTCCAGCCTCTCTATTGCCAAACGCCAGTGGCAGATATCTGCCAGGGTGTGAATTTAAATATATATGGGCACATATTAAAATATGATAATATAGCAGTAACTATAAAACATGATAGAATATAGAAATAGTCTCGCTACGCCAAGATAAATGTTTTATAAATAAACTGTTTTATAAATAAACTGATGCTCGCATAAAACAGCCAAAACTCACCCATTCATTCTCCATCGCAGCCACCGAGATTCACACACGTACCTTTACACTCTACTTACGGATATCTAAACCCTAGTATAAACTAAACTCATAATATTCAAGTATAAACTAATACTCTTGCCTAATCTCTTCAGAGACGTAACCACACACACTTTAAATACTAATTAACTTAACTGGACTAGTCCATTTATATTTAACTTAATAACGACACTCATACTTCTAAAGCTACAACTGGACATAGGCCTTCTTCCTAACTCCTCGACCACGACCTACGCCATCTCAAGTCTCAAGCCCGTCTGCCCCCGACATCGCTTCGCTTCCGCCTCCATCGCGCGCGCCCACACTCTCGTTTTTTTTTCTTATCGTGACCCTTGTCCGCTCTAACTTTTGCTAATCAACAGGGGGCCGGCTCTGTGTCGCCAAGACACTATTTTTTACTACACTTAACGTGCACTTTGCCCCAATGAGTCGTTGGTGTTTCATAGAATTTGTTAGAACCCATGACATCTTAATTGTCATGAATAATTGCTTTCAAAGAGCGCTGACATAAGTATGAGACCTTTCCTCGTAAAACAATTCAATATTCCTTTCCCAAAGGGTCTTTATCTTGTGACGCTATTTTAAACGAATAGATATTTCATTTTTAATTGCGTTCCGCTGTCGATCCTAAAATTCAGATGGAAGTGTGTTTCTATAAAAATCTCGGCCATGTGTACAATGTGCTTGGTTTTGAAGTAAATATAATTTCTATGAAATAAATTAATAGGATTAAAGGTGGACGGTCACAAAGACGGGCTGCGTTCAGGCGTAGACAGTGGGTGCTTTAACTTCTGGACGGTCGCAAAAAAACTTTAAATGCAATCAAAAATGTTTTCATTTTTTTTTTATTATATCAGTTACAAATCTTTACATAACATCTGCCAAACTGCTAAGCAGTTTGTTGACAGTAGTTTCTCGTGGATTTCGCACGAGGTCATAAAAAATAGTTATAGATTATATTTAAAATGCTACAAAGTTATTACTAAGCCTAATACTAGTACTAAATAAAGCCTGGGATCACGACAGAAACTTCTTACGTGGATACAGAGTAGTTGCTCATACAGACAAAACTTCTACTTAAAAGTTACTACTGGTCAAAGAGCATTACCTTCTCTACCATCCCATAGTGATATTTACAATAGGTATGTATTTTATTTATTATTATATAGGTATATATATACATTCAAGAAAAAGACATGTTGCGCCGACCCCAAATAAATTGGGATAAGGGCTGGAGAATGAATGATATATATATATATACTCGTATAAACATTTCTTTAATTTATTTTTATTGTATTTTTTTATGTTTGATTTAGTTAGGTTTGTAGTCTTTATTTATTTATACACACTGCAGCCTTTGTAATATTATTTCTGTAATTGTTCTTTTTTTTCTCTTGTAAGTGTTTTGTGTGAACATAAATAAAAAAATACTAAATTTACATCAGACTAGAATTATGATAACTCACGTTTCGTCGACTCATCGCTTACCATCATGTAAGATAGTGATCAAACGTGAATAAAATAATATTTTTACAAAATTGTGCGCCGCTAAAAACAACTCAATCCAACATACAAGTGAAGCTCAAAGTCTTTATACAAAGGAGGAGAAAATCTCCTATCCCAGGCCAAAGGTACGATAATATATGCGTGAAAATTCCTTATACCATGTACGTACCGCAAACAAATTCAGGACATCAAGTCTTTGTTACGAGGTTGTCTGAGAAGGCTTTACATTATAAATGATCTTCATATAAATTCATTCTGTATATTCATAGCGACATGAATTTCATGGTCGTGTCTTATTTTTGAAATTGGTTAATCGGCTTTATCGTAGGATGAAGATAATGAATTCTCGTGTTATTAACCGTTATCATTTTTTTATTATTATTTCATGTTTATAGAAGCTTGTAGCTAAATCATAACCGCTGCCCGGTTCGCTCTATGAGGTTAAGCAACGCTTGCCGAGGTCGGTCTGTGGAGGGGTGACCATCAGATTCATACCGAGACTCCTCCGTGCCTCAAGAAGCACGTTAAGCCGTTGGTCCCGCCTTTCACTAGTAGACTTGTAGATCTTTGACAGTCGTTACGAATAGTTAGAAGTTAGAAAATCTGACATAAGTCTTGCCAAGAGATACCTTTTGGGTCGCGGCTTAATTCGAAACAGAGTTACCGCGCCCCCTGGGCACTCAGGCAACTGAAGGAACACGGGTTAGTAAATGTCTGACACGCCCTTCACGCTCCACCCAGAATTCATTGGCTAATTTCCCAACCAACAAAATAAAAACGGAGGTACCGTGTACCAGTTACTTGGTTATCGAGGTCAGATCAGAAGTAGCTCCGTGTAAAATATTGGTACTCAGCAGTATCTGGTCGGACTGGAAGTTGACCCGAATACAGTAGAGAAAAACTAAATTTAACAAAAAAAACAACAGACTTTCAAAAAAGAAAATAAACTAAAAATTAAAAAACAACTTTAATTTCTGAAGTCAGTTGTTTTTTTTTTTGGAAAATGTTTTTTATTTTTCACTTTTTAGTTGTTTAACCCCAGACTTAAAAACTCTAATAACATGAAACGTGGCATTTAAACATACTGGTAATTGGAGAAAACCAGAACGTCATCTATTTATACGTATTTTTCGTTTTTGTTCAACTTTTCAAAAAGCGCTGAAGCAGTTTCAATAAAAATTTATATGGTTCCATATAATTTTTTTTGGAAAAAGTTTTGCTTCGGGGGTATATTCTTTCCAATAAAAAAAGAATTTTGAAAATCGGTCCAGAACTGACAGAGAAACATACATACAGTCGAACATAAGCGAAGAGCTTTTGGAGGGTAGTCCTCTAAACTTTAAGTTTAAAGCTCCACTGTTGTTTTAAGTTTTTTTTTCTTTAAATGCACGTTTTTAACCTAATTATAGTGTAAAACGACACATATTAGTGTGATTACAAAGTGTGAGTGTTATCTTTAAAAGAAAACAAAAACCAGTGAAAAACAAGAACTCAACTGTCAACTGTTAAAAGTGAGTGTAAACAATAACAACAATCTTGTAATACAGTGCAGTAAACCTAAAATAAAGTGAACCTGGAACCTAGTGACCAAAATAAAATTGACAAATTGATGCAAAAAAAATAAAGTCTTATAAACCAGGGAACACTTTGATTATTTCATAAAAATTAAACGAAGAAACTGCTGCCTAATTTCAACGCAGTGGTTGACACTTCAAATGGTCAAGAGGCTAACAAGTGTATCACGGTAACGTGAGGTCGTAGGTTCGCGCCTAGCATCGATGAAATAGTTTTTGGAATCCTTTAAAATTTCATAAAAGTTTCTTATAAATTGTACTATATAACTTGAACAATATCGACGTTTGGAAACTTTTGGACGTTATCTGTCAGGGAAGTGAACTTGGTTGTGATAGTGATTTAAATAAGAAATAAACCGATCGAAGTAAAAGCATGTCAAAATAAAAGAACAGTATTGACTAAATGCCATAAATGCAAATTAATAATTACGCAAGTTAACACAAGAGGGCGCTGACTGTACGCTATCATGGAAAACATGAATGATAATATTACATTTAGACGAAGAATTACTAATTTAAATGTCTCGACAACAAGCTTTGAGGATAATTCTTTCTTATCCACCGACTCTCGTGCCCTGGGAAGAAGTTTACCCGACTTATCTACATGGAATTGCCAAGAAATTATTGATTTACAGGAAACTGTCAGAGATTTAAAGGAAAAACTAGAGAGTGCGCATAAGGAAATTGAAAACTTAATACTAGAAAAAATAGATTTAGAGAAAAGGCTACAAAATAGAGAAACCAAAATTAATAGTTTAACTAAAATATTTTCACCAAAAATTAGTACTCCAAAGCGAAAATCTAGAAACTTATACGAGTCAAATATTTTAACCACCCAACTGCAACCTGAACCTGGAATAGGAAGAAAACCCATCGACATAATATATAATGACACTCAAAAATCCAACCTAACCATTGGTACTACACTAAATGCGGAGGAACAACCAAAACTCAAAAAGATAAACGCGGAATTTACCCAAACTAACATGCAACTTTATAAGAAAATGTCTATTACTACTGGTACTTCTCATCTTAAAAGCAAAAATAATTATCAGAAGAGGAAAATACATGTCCTTGGTACTCAGCAAATTGCAGGTTTAACTACGCGCCTGCTTGACTTGAGATCTAATAGCTCATACGAAAGGTACTGCGTGGAAGGAATGATAAAAAACTATGCAATCGCTAAGCAACTGTTAAACACGGAGTTGACATGTAAGCCCTGTGATAAAATTATTATTTGTGTAGGAGAAAATGACTACAACCCTACTACTATGTTAAATGAATTATATATGTTTATAAAAAAATTTAATAGCTGTCCAATTATTGTATTAAGTGTATTGGAAAATAAATATCTAAATGAAATGTTACTGAATAATAATTTGGAACTAATATGTAATAATAATGAAAATTGTTATTTCTTAAGAACTCATAGCAATACTTGTCATAAACTGAACGTTCTGATCGACACAATTGATTATAAAAATAAATATCTAAACTTCAACAAAAAACCAACTGCTCAGTCGAGATGCTCCGATTTGTCCACATATTTTACTACAAACCTAAACGCAAAGCTGACTTACCGACCAACAAGATCATACTATAAAAACACCCCAAACAGTACTTTTTTTCGCAGATACTAGTAATACTTTACCTACAACTAAAACGCTCTGCGATCAACCATTACATAACCAGTATGATAATGAGTTAAATAAGGTTAAAGTCGTAAATTCCATTGGCGGAACTAAGTGCCACTCATTAAATGTTCTTCACCAAAATATTGCAAGCTTAAGAAGTAAACAAGAGCTTCTTGAAATTGCGATGGACTCGTTTCTAAATGAAGGATTACTTATTGATGTAGTATGCTTAACGGAAACTTTTATTAAGGCAGGTGAGGAGAGCAGCATTACCTTAAATGGTACTCCAGAAAGAATAAAAAGCGAGGCGGTGTTTGTATATTCTGCCTAAACCACATTGAGTACAAAATACTGACACAATTGAAAAAATATGCGTCTGAAAAAGAGTTTGAGTGTTGTGGAATTGAACTCTTACAATATAACATTATAATAATAGTCTTATATCGTACGCCAAGGTCGAACCCTTTTGTTTTCCTGCGTAATTTGGAAGTAATGTTGTGCAACCTTCGAAACAAATCTAAAAAGCAATTAGTGATGGTAGGTGACTTTTACATTAATATTTTGAGCAAAAAAATCGATAGAAATAAAAAATGTATAGACGAATTAACTAAGATTGTTAATAATTTCGGATTAATACTGCATATAAATCAACCAACTAGAAGAAATTCATGTCTAGGCCAAATAATAAGTAACTGTAAGGAAGCAATATGTGAGGTTATACCACTAGGACTGTCAGACCACGAAACAGCTCAGATGATATCCATACCAATAGACAATAAAGTTCCATCTCTACGCTTTCGCACAATTTATAAGCGTGATTTTAGCACCGAAAATAAAGAAAAGTTCCTTAGTTGTATGTCAAATTTAATGTGGACAGAAATATTTTCTAATCAGGAAGCTAACAGTGCGTTTAACGACTTTCACGATACACTTATATTATTCTTTGATTTGTGCTTTCCTAAAATTAAGATCAAAATCAACCTAGTGAAAAAATATACAAAATGGATTTCTAAAGGTATTAAAAAATCAACTAAAACCAAAAGGAACTTGCGCTTTAAATACTACTTCTCATCTGACAAACACAGTAAACTAAAATACTTAAACTATAGTAAATTACTTAAAAAATGTATACAAAAAGCACAAAAAATTCATTATACAAGTTACTTAAACAGGGCTAAAAATAAATGTAAGGCATCATGGGATTTAATAAAATATAATTCCAACAATAATCAAATTCAGGAATCAAATATTAAGGAGATAGAAACTGAAACCGGACCACTAACAAGCCCCACGGACATTGCTAATTATGTAAATGACTATTATATAAATTTGACAAACAACGATTTTGACATTAACACTAATAATTATGACATTGACCCTAATGATTCTAGTATGTTTTTAATGCCCACTAATGATGACGAAATACAAAAAGTAATAAAATCACTCAGGGATACGAATTCAACAGGCTATGATCAAATACCTACAAAAATTATAAAATACATAGGTCCTATTATTACTCCGGTACTAGTACATCTAATAGACTTATCATTATTCACGGGAGTGTTTCCTGAGAAATTGAAAATGACAGCTATTAAACCAACACATAAAAAAGGTAACAAAAAAAATGTTGATAATTACAGACCAATAGCCCTATTGCCTATTTTAGCAAAAATTTACGAAAAGGTCATGCATACACAATTAATAAACTTTATCGAGAAGTTCCAAATTTTAAAACCTGAACAGCATGGATTCCAAAAGAGGAAATCGACAACCACAGCGGCATTTAATTTATTAAAACAAGTTACTAAAAATATTGACCAGAAAATCCCGACAACTGTTGTATTTTTTGACATGTCAAAAGCCTTTGACTTTGTATCGCACGAGCTACTACTAAAGAAATGTGATAAATATGGAATACGCGGCAAAGCAAACACATGGTTAAAAAGTCACCTTACAAACAGATCGCAATTTGTAGAAATTACTGTGGATAAACCAAATCAAAACGGTGAACTGTCATTTAAATCCAAATTAGGTTACAATTGCATAGGCGTTCCACAGGGCAGTATTTTAGGGCCCCCACTTTTCCTGTTATATATCAATGACCTGACAGAAGTAACTGATCATCCCTGCATACTCTTTGCAGATGATGTGTCCGTAATTATCCCTAAAAAAAAAGAAAACTATAATGTGGAAATAAATAATACCGTAAGCAAAGTAATAACTTGGATGGAAAAGAATAACCTAAAACCTAACATAAATAAAACCAAGTATGTACAATTTTCTAACAAAAACTGGAAAAAAATTGATTTAAACATCACTTATAAAGATAATCAAATACAACAATCAGATAGTATGACTTTTCTTGGGATAGTTCTAGATGAGAGGTGTTCCTGGATTAATCATATTGATAAGATATGTGGAAAACTCAGTAAGTTTCCTTGTGTTCTGTGGCGTATATCTAAGCTAACAAGTAGACAAGCCACATTACAGGCGTATCATGCATATGTTGGTTCAATACTGCGTTATGGTATACTGGTATGGGGAAACTCGGTGCATATCGGAAGAGCTTTCATCGCACAAAAGAGGTGCATACGTGCGATTTGTAATGTAGACCCACTTACATCCTGTAAACCACTGTTTAAGAAACTTAGAATACTTACATTAACTGGTATTTACATTGAGGAAATATGTAAATTTACCAAATCTCACCCTGAGATGTTTGAAAAACTAGGAGATAAATGTAAGTTCAAAACTAGATACCCTAATAGATTAATTATTCCTAGACTTTATACGAAACTGTATAGGCGAAGTTGCTATCCCATGTGTATTCAGATTTATAACAAGATTCCTAACCAAATTAAAGAACTCTCAATGGTTCGTTTCAGAAGGGCTTTACGCAGTTGGCTAATTGAGAATTCCTTCTATACTTTACAAGAATTCCTTCAGTTCAAATTTAAATGATATAATTGTATACTAAAATTTGCATGTCATTATGTTATGATTAAATATGTTAAGCTACTATTTTACTGCATTGGAAGAACTTTTGTAACCATATTTATCTGCAAATAAAACTTTGACTTTGACTTTGACTTTGATAGAATCGCCTCCTTTTTCGAAATTGGTTAAAAAAGCAGTTTGATTTTTTAGAATTATTATTCTTCTTAGGTGGTGGTAACGATATTAGCTTATCAAAAACTTTGATATTGTAGTTCGTATGCCAGTTGTCAGACAAGGCTTCAATTTAAAAAAAAATATCGTTTAGAGTTCCGTACCCAAAGGGTCCAAATGGAGCCTTTGCTGACTATTGCTGTCACCCACGTGTCCGTATCTCCGTCTGTCCATCTGTCCGTCTGTACTCTGTCTGTCCGTCGTCTGTCACAAAATATTGTTTCGAAGAAATTTTTAACTTCATATTAACCTATGAACTTGAAATTTGGTGATAATGTTTATTATTACGTATATTTTACTAACTGTGCAGGAGGTGATCATTCGTCGTGTTGAGGATGTGATGATGAAAAGACTTGATGATGGATACTTTGGTTTTAATTATCGTTCTACAATTTTGACTTATAATATAGACGTACTCGTTCGCCGTTAGTTTTTGGATTGAACCGTTGAACCGTTTTTTAAATTAAATCGGGTTGGGGCCCACGGTGCGTCCCCTCCCGCGCGCGCGCGGCTACGTCGTCCTCGCCTGTGATGTTGTCGCTGGCTTTGTCCGCTAGATGGCGCTGGTTGTCCGTAAACATGCCCCCGGCCTTGGAAGCTCCTGGTTCCAAAGAAGCAGATGTCATTGTGTTGTCGTCGTCAGGAAGCGGGAGTGGGCATATCTTTGAGAAGGAGCGCTTGATTGTGCCCGTCGCCGTTCTTATGCTTGCAACGCGAGCTATGTCATCCTTCCCCGGAAATGTCTGTAGAACTCGGCCTAGACGCCACTTAAGAGGAGGCAGGTTGTCTTCCTTCACGAGTACAAGGGTGTCTGGAACAATAGTGTCTCTGCTGGTCTGCCATTTCGTTCTTTTCTGGAGTTCAGAAACATATTCCTTGGACCATCTATTCCAAAAGTTTTGGCGCATCTGCTCAACACGGTCGTAGCGACGGAGACGCTGCGGAGCCGTTGCGGTAAAATCTTGACTGACGGGTGCGTTGAGTGGTCGGCCAATCAGGAAATGAGCAGGTGTTAGCGGAAGAAGGTCGGAGGCATCGGATGACAAAGGAAACATGGGTCGGGAGTTGAGGACAGCCTCGATTTGTGCCAATACAGTACTTAATTCCTCGTAAGTCAAGTGTGCATTACCTACGACACGAATTAAATGAAATTTACAGGACTTGATGCCTGCCTCCCACAAACCACCAAAATGAGGCGAATAAGGCGGAATAAATGTAAATTTAATTAAGTTATTAGCAGTATAATCACGAATATCACTCTCTTTATCTACTAAAAATTTTGCAAATTCTTTTAGCACCCCTACAAATGTTGTACCGTTGTCTGAGTAGATTTGCAAAGGTTTACCTCGTCTGGAAATGAAGCGCTTCAGTGCTAACAAGTATGCTTCAGTTGTGAGGTTAGTAACCAGCTCTAGGTGTACAGCACGCGTTGCAAAACACACAAACAAACAGATATAGCATTTTATTAACTTTGCCCCCCTTCCTGAACGGTTCAACATAAACAATGGTCCTCCGTAGTCGACGCCGCAATACATGAAAGGGTACCCGGGTTGCAATCTTTCGGGTGGTAAATTACCCATCTGAATATTTAGAGGTTTAGCTTTCATGCGAACACATTTTACACAGGTATGCACTACATGTTTAGCCAAGTTCCGCCCTCTAAGTGGCCACCAAGTTTCTCTTATAGTTGCTAGTAACAATTGGGGCCCCGCGTGTAATAATTCCTTGTGTTTATACTCAAATAAAAGACGGGTGAATCTATGTCGTCCGCATAACAACACAGGATGCTTTTTGTCATATGGAAATGATTCGGAGTTTTCTAATCTACCTCCTACTCGGATTATATTGTGCTCATCTAAAATTATGTTCAAATTAGAAATATTACGAGGGAATTTTGAAGGTTGTTTTTTTATTAAACTTTCATAAATTATTGGAAAAGATGCTTGTTGTGCGATACGCGTTAAAATTATTGTTGAAGTATTCAATTCATCAACCGACAGATTATCTACGAGGCGCTGTGATTTTATTTTATGTCGGCTATTATTCGTAAAGCGTAGAATATAGGCCATAACTCGTATCATACGGTTGAAATTAGAAAAGTTTTCGAAATGAAAGAACATTGGTTTTGTTTGATTCACTAATGCGGATTTTGTGGGTTTTAATTCTGGTAATTCATCATAGTTAATATTATAATTGTTATTGTGCTTACCATCCATTCCCTGAACGTGTAAGAATGGCGGTCCTTTCCACCACAGATCAGCTGATGTTAACATATCCAATTGCAAGCCGCGCGATAGCAAATCAGCTGGGTTCTGTTTACCACTAACATGAAACCACGCTTTATCACCCGTTAGTTCGTTAACTTCTACTACACGGTTTTGTACGAACGGTTTCAGCTGGTTCGGTGGCATCTTAAGCCATCCTAACACTACGGTAGAATCTGACCAGAAATACACATTATTAAACGTCAATCGTAACGAACCAATTATCTTTTTGTAAAGTCTAGCACCTACTACCGCACCGCATAATTCTAAGCGCGGAATGGAAACCGGTTTTACCGGTGCCACTTTACTCTTCGCACATAACAAACGCGCTGTTACAATTGTATCTGTATAACTACGTAAATACGCACATGCACCGTACGCGTCTTGTGACGCATCACAAAAAATGTGTAGTTCAACTGTGTGCGCGTTATCTCCTATTACGTAACGAGGTATGCGTAAATGTTGTAAACAATTTAATTGACGGATGAAATTCTGCCAATCTAATAAAATCGGCTTAGGCACTGAGTCATCCCATCCTATCTTAGCTAACCATAATCTCTGAAGTATGATTTTTGCAATCACTATCACAGGGGTGAGTAGACCTAAAGGATCATATATTTGAGCTATAGTGGAAAGAATACTGCGCTTACTAGCATCGGTAATGTTGTGTTCACAATGAGTAGTAAAATGCAATTCATCTGAAATGTTAAACCATCCCAATCCTAAAGTTTTTGTGTGACACGATTCTCCTAGCGATAATTCTTTAAAACTAGACTCAATTTGGGTTGGGGAAGGCGTTGCATTAAAGATCCACTTCCTCAGCGGAAAACAAGCCGATTCTAGGACTTTAGAGACACTACTACATATCTCTAATAATTTTTGATAATCTTGATTTCCCGTAATTAAATCGTCGACATAAAAATCGTCACTAATGATTTGCGCTATGACGTCATCATCGCATTCCATTGCGAGTTGCTTAAGGCACCGTATACTCAAATAAGGCGCGGATGCCGTCCCGTAGGTGACGGTATTTAGCTGATATATGCCAAGGGGATCAGACGGCTTCTCCCTCCAAAGAATTAATTGTAATCGTCTTTGATCTGATTGCACTAATATCTGGCGATACATCTTTTCGATGTCGGCACATGCGACAAATTTAAATTGCCGAAAACGTAGTAGAATAGCAAATATGTCATTCTGTAAGGTCGGACCGATAAGCTGTATGTCATTTAAAGACTTCCCGGACGCGGACTTGGCACTTGCATCGAACACGACCCTAAGTTTTGTAGTCGAACTATGTTCTCTGTAGACCCCGTGATGTGGTAAGAAATAGTACGGCGGCGAAAATTCAGTTATACGGCTCATGTGTCCTAGACTTAAATATTCTTTCATAAAATTGCAATACATCTGTTTATAACTAGGCGTGCTCCGGTTCAACTTACGTTCGAGTGCTAAAAACCTGTTTTCGGCCATCGTAAATGTGTCGCGCAGCTCGTCAGCTGATTCTTTTAAAGGAATGCGCACGGAAAAGCGACCTTTATCGTCACGTAAAGTGGTGTCTTTAAATAAATTTTCGCATGCGAGTTCTTCTTTTGTGAAATTTGGTTTATTACAAATAATTTCTTCAAGTTCCCAAAAACGTTTAAGTTCCACATCTAATGCTTGCGTGAAATTACATTGCGTTCGAGTGGTTTTTAAATTAATTTGGTTTTGAACTGAACCTGAGATAATCCAACCAAGCTTTGTGTTCTGCAAATAAGGACCTTTAGGCAAACGTATTAGACCCTCAGTTAGCAGATCCCAGAACTTGTCGGCACCTATTAATAGATTAATTTCATCACTCGAATGAAAGTCAGGATCAGCCAGCTGTATGTTGTTGGGAATTTCTATATTATGATTAATGCCCAGTGATGGCAATTGTGCGGTGATTTGATACAAAACTAAGCAATTAATGTGTGTATTGTATGAGCTTGTTTTGGATCGTATATTTACATTACATAATTGTGTGGATTGTGTCACGGTGTTCCCTACACCGATGACTTGAATAGTGGACTGTATCGTTGGAATGTTAAGGGTTTTGCAAAGTTTTTCGGAAATAAAACAGTGCTGGCTTCCGTTATCCAGAAGAACGCGGGTAGTGTGATAATTATTTTTGGAATCCGCAATCTCCACTAGTGCAGTTGATAATAATACTTGATCATTAAAATAGCGCGTATCAATATTATTGACTTTGTAAGGCGTGTGAGACGTGTGAGATGCGGTGATTCCGTTAGTGGACTTTGGAACCACTATTTGTGCTGTGTGTGAAACAGTAGACGATTCGTTAGCGTCAACGAACTCACTGTGTATTAATGAATTATGCTTTCTATTGCAGTGCCTGCACGGCCCAAACCAACAATCAGTTATTGCGTGGCCGTCACGTAAACAGTTACGGCAAAGATTCTTGTCTTCGATAAACTTCAACTTATCTTTGGGTGATAAAATAAGAAACTCATCGCACGCATACAGAGGATGATTAGAGCTGCACATAGTGCACTTATATCGCGGCGACTTTGTGTGATTAGCCGACTTCTTGCCATGTTTTTGAGTCGAAACATGACTATGTGTTTTTATTGACGGCGAACTTTTCGTGTGATTGTTCTGAGTACTTTCTATTTGTTTACCATGAGAAGGTTTTACCGTTTCTAAAAAATCTGCGCGATCCTTAAGAAAGTTCATTAAGTCAGACAACGACGTTTTTTTATTGGGAGACGTATTTGTGAGGGTACCTTTGAAAAGTTCCCATTCGCGCTCGGTCGACGAGTCTAATTTTGTTACGATAATATAAATAATTAACGTATCCCATGTGTCAGTGGGTTCGTCTAACGTTTTTAATGCGCGAAGATTACGCCAAATAGTATCCATTAGTTTACGTACTTGAGAAGCTGACTCTTTATTTATTGCCTGAACAGTAAATAACGCTTTAACGTGATTATGAATAAGCAAACGACTGTTGTTGTATCTATTTTCCAATAAATCCCAAGCAACGATGTAATTTTGTGCGGAAAATTCCAAAGCTTTGATAACCTGTAGTGCATTACCTGATAGAACGGATCGCAAATAGTGAAATTTCTGAATATTATCGAGAGTATTACTATTATGCACGAGTGATAAAAATGTATCTCGGAACTCAAGCCATTGATCATAAGAACCGTCGAAGTTCGGTAAAGTAATTGTAGGTAGTTTGATACCTTGTGTGTGTGTTTTACAATTACTGTTATCGCTTTGAACTATCGAATTATCTTTAAGAATACACTTAGACTTGGCCACAATAGCATAATATTGATTTTCAAAGCACTCCCTTTCTTGCAACTCTTTATCTATCTGACTACCTGCAACGTACGAGTCTATTTCATCTTGGGTGCTACAAAACTGATCAAACAACTGTTCCACCTTTTGCAAGCGCTCTTTTAATTCGGTTTTCTGAATTTCCGTTGGATTGGAACCGTCTAATGATTGAACGAATTTTGAAAACAACGTAAATTTGCCTTTCAAAGAACCGCGTTTTTTCACTAAATCACGAATAATATCATCAATACTTTCTGTGTCTGCAAGCGAATGCCTCTTTTTCGTCATTGTGGTGGTTGCGAGAAACAAAATCAAGTACTTACGGTTTTATTACACCGATGTATGCTCTGACCGCGACGTAGGTAGATACACACTTACTACGAACACTGGAATTTAGACAAATAAGAGAATATTAGCACAAACTCAGCACGGAATCGGGAAGGAAAATCTTGAATGACCTGACCATTAACTGCAGATGGTGAATCTTCTCTCGAATCTTCTCTCCGTTGCTCGAATTTCGTAGAAGTTGTAGGTCCGCTTCACTCCAGCTCGCTTTGATTTTTCCGGCTCGTAGGATCAAATTATGTGCAGGAGGTGATCATTCGTCGTGTTGAGGATGTGATGATGAAAAGACTTGATGATGGATACTTTGGTTTTAATTATCGTTCTACAATTTTGACTTATAATATAGACGTACTCGTTCGCCGTTAGTTTTTGGATTGAACCGTTGAACCGTTTTTTAAATTAAATCGGGTTGGGGCCCACGGTGCGTCCCCTCCCGCGCGCGCGTGGCTACGTCGTCCTCGCCTGTGATGTTGTCGCTGGCTTTGTCCGCTAGATGGCGCTGGTTGTCCGTAAACACTAACAAATACCAATATATTGATAAATCAGATTTTTTCTTTGATAATTCCCTCATTTGGTACAGAACTCTAAATATGAGAAGTCCGACACGCACTTGGCAGCTTTTTCTCTTAAAATGACTAAAACCTTAGATTGACTTTGAAAATTGTCACGTCTCAAAAAATTAAACAAAAGAATGATTCCTAATCACTCAAATATAATTAACTTTCAACGCATTTTACTAAATTTGCCTGAACTCGCGGTCGTTCAAGGGACATTTTCCTAATGAATATTGGTTTCCAATATTTGGCTGGCATCTGGAGAAGGCCCGTTAACATCAAATAAAAATCCAATTGCGTGATGGTCCGCCCCAAATTTATAAAAAGCTAACATTAAAAAGCAGCAAATCATTTTGGCTATTTGCCTCAAGACCAAAACAGTTTTATAGCGTCATTAAAATTCGTTGCTATATAACTAGCTATACTGAAAGGATAATTATAACGAAAATGGTTTTGTTTCTTGATATGTAGATCGTTTACCTAACTTACTGCGCAACGCCTTTATTTCGTAACAGTGTACAGTATGGTATTTGTTTTTAAAAAAAATATAGTAAAACTCGTAGCTCGACCTACGCCGTAGCACAGCGCTAAGCCGCCGTAGCACAGCGCTACGCCGACGAAGAACAACGCTACACCGCCGTAGCACAACGCTACACCACCGCAGCAGAGCGTGTTAGATTTAACGAATTATGTGATATCATTTCACTATATATTTTGATTTTCCAAAAATATTGGTCGTTGCATTTTAAACATTGGTCACATTTATGAACCTTGGAACAAATGTAGACGTACCTACCTAAGTAAATCTTATTGTGTGTACAGATATAGAACGCTTAACTTCTAAAAAGATGAATTAATGATACTCCTATAATTCAGTACGCATTTTTTAATGATCGTTGTGTTGTATCTTGGATTTTATATTGCTACTTTAATGTAATAAGTTGTTTGAAACGATTTGGACAATACTGTCAGATAGTGTTGATATTCTTCGAATTTCAACTAAGAATTAAAGATGCAGTGTTATTAAATTGCTTAATACAATCTTATTATGTTTTAAAATAATTGGACTACACAATAACTGATTATTATCACATCTATTATTAGTTTATTCATGACAATCTGTGATTGGTAGAAAATGGCGGGATATTATATGTGACGTTTAAGAAAAGTATCTACTCACAACTTACTATAAAAGATGTGTTACTAGTTACTCTTATTCATTATTAAGTTGCTGAAAGTGTAATATATACAACCTCATGGAGAAGCTCTGTTCTAATAACTGCTAATATACTTGATGTGAAAGATTGATTACAAAGGCTCACGTAAGTTATTTGATGTTATATCTTGATTGTTGCTAATGATTGTGTTGATTCTGTGTATGTGCTATGTTAAGGCCCTTGTTTCTAATTATATTAAATGGTAATAAGGAATACCTATTCATGTTCATGTTCTTTGCGTTGTCACTGTTATTGTTTCTAAATGACAAGATATTTCGCGTTGTAAATTGGCACAAGCGATAGATCATAGAATCTGATTTATTGTGATAAACGATTATTTATGATGTGTGGGTATAATACCATAAGAGAGCTACCGTGGAGTTTCTTGGTTCGTTCTTCTCCACGAAGACCTAGTTTTGCGAACGGGCCATTATATTTTCGATTCATGACAAGCCTGTTGGAAATAAATACCTTGTCTTGTCTTTTTGTGATTTACTCAATAAACCCTTCCCTACACACCACATTAATAGGAACTTACATACCTATAGTTACACTAAATAACTAGTACATCAAAGCTTAATATGTAGGTAGATATAAATATTTACTCTTAGTTACCTCCATCCTGCTGACAAGCGCAATACCACCGCTGCACAGCGCTATGCCTCCGTAGCACGATCTACGCATCGATTAACAACGTGATAGGTACCTCTCAGATTTCTTTTAAGGTTGCGCATTCGAAAAGTTACAAGAGACTCTGTATTGTAATATACCTTTTTGATAGCGGCCATAGTTATACATATATTGCAAATGGCTATTACGGTTTCAAAGACACAAAACAAATTTTTAGGGTTCCGTACCCGAAGGGTCCAAACGGAGCCCCATTGCTGTCACTCACGTGTCCGTCTGTCTATCTGTCCGTCCGTCATGTCACACAAGTTTTAAAGCCAAACGGTTGGAGCTACAATCTTCAAATTTTTTTTTCTTTCATTTTTTTTCTTCTAACGGAGTGAAGTCCGACACGCACTTGGCCGGTTTATTTTTTGATGTTGGGTAACCATCAGATGACTTTTCCCGCTTTGGGTGGAGAGTGCCTGAAAACTCCTACGACCCTTTTGAACACTTCCGTGACTCAAAGACACAACCCTGTGATGAACAGAGAGACGTGTCACCTTTTAAACACTTCTGTGACTCAAAGACCCTGTGAGGAACAGACAGACGTATCAACTTTTAAACACTTCTATGACTCAGAGACAAACCCCTGTGAGGAACAGAGAGACGTATCACCTTTTAAACACTTCTGTGACTCAAAGACACAACCCTGTGAGGAACAGACAGACGTATCACCTTTTAAACACTTCTGTGACTCAAAGACACAACCCTGTGAGGAACAGACAGACGTATCACCTTTTAAACACTTCTGTGATTTAAAGACACAACCCTGTGAAGAACAGACAGACGTATCACCTTTTAAACACTTTTGTGACTCAAAGACACAACCCTGTGAGGAACAGACAGACGTATCACCTTTTAAACACTTCTGTGACTCAAAGACACAACCCTGTGAGGAACAGATAGACGTATCACCTTTTAAACACTTCTGTGACCCAAAGACACAATCCTGTGAGGAACAGACAGACGTATCACCTTTTAAAACTTCTGTGACTCAAAGACACAACGCTGTGAGGAACAGAGAGACGTACCACCTTTGGCCACAATACAGGTGGTCGGTTTTCTACAGATTGTACTTCGAAGAGTGTGTCCAAGAACTCCACGACCTCATCCCACCGGTCCCCTTCTACCAACGGACATCTGGACGCACTGCAAGTTACCATCCCTACCTTGTTGCTATTCCACGAACTTGCACTAAGCGCTTCCGAACGTCTTTCATAATGCGCAGTGCAAAGGAGTGGAACTCTCTACCTGCGTCTATATTTCCGAATGCATACAACACTTTTTTTGTGGGGTGGGAAATCACCCAATGACTTCTCCCGCTCTGCGTGGAGCGGGAGGGTGTGTCAGACTCTTACTGACTAAAACCCACCCTTGTTCCTTCCCTGCTTGAGTGCCCAGGGGTGCGGTAACTCATGTTGAGAATTTATCCGCTGCCCCTAAGAATGCAGGCACCGGCCACGATGGACCCCGTCAGTGGTGGCTGACAACATCTCTTTGAGGCGCGCGTGGAACACTACGCGCCGTCGACTCAATGCATACCACCCTAATCTCTTCAAAGTGAGAGTGAACAGGCTTCTTCTTGGTAAGCTCGCTCCATCGTCAACTTTGTCTCTGTCACCTCTGACCTAGACTAGAGTCAAGAGCAAACCCATATAAAATTAAAATACCTAAAAAAAACTACCTATTTCATTTCGAAACTACCAGCAACGTTTCTACCTTCTGTTTTCTGATGAAAATGAATGAGGCAGCGTTATCGGCCGGAGCCGTCATGTGGAAGGTGAAGGTCGATGCCTGATAACAGCTGATCATTTATCTCATGATTGATGTGTCTTGCCAACTCACCCTACAAAGGAAGGGAAATCCATTTTTATTATTGTGAAAGAACGACACGATTAGTAGCACTGTTTCCAAAACTTGCGCCAATAAAAACTGGCCAAGTGCGTATCGGATTTCACACATTAAGGGTTCCGTACCAAATATTGGTATTTGTTAGTAAAGTATAATTTATAATAAACATTATCACCAAATTTCAAGTTCATAGGTCAATGGGAAGTCAAAAAAATCTTCGTAACAAAATTTTGTGACAGACGACGGACGTACAGACAGACAGACGAACACGTGAGTGACAACAATAGGGCTCCATTAGGACCTTGGGGTACGGAACTCTAAAAAATTATATGCACTTATCAATCAATCTGCCTTGCTTTTTCCCAACTGTG
Organism: Polia nebulosa; assembly: GCA_951329385.1. Taxonomy (NCBI): domain Eukaryota; kingdom Metazoa; phylum Arthropoda; class Insecta; order Lepidoptera; family Noctuidae; genus Polia; species Polia nebulosa. The sequence continues at coordinate 14,236,030 of OX589610.1, read as the reverse complement.
TTGAGGTCGGCTTCCAATGAAATGCTGCTAAAAACCAGCATTTTTTAGAGCCACAACCTATTTGACTTTCACAACCCAGTTACTTATTTTAACGAACATGGCTACAAGAGAAGGGAAAACCATAAAAACGATGGATCGATCTTGTGAAATATCCTATGTCTAGAAAGGAAGTGACTGTTGAGATGGCGAAAAATACAGACGCATGGAAGCAGAAGACACGGAGGAGCTCGTTGCTAAAGTAACAACCGCCGCACGGGTCGATCCATCAGACAAAGCTACGCTCGCCGGGGTTAGTCCATGGATGGGTGACCATCTTTACATACCGAGACTCCTCCGTGCCTCGGAAAGCAGGTTAAGCCGTTGGTCCCGGCTGTCAATCGTGGATCTTTGACAGTCGTTACGGGTCGTCAGAATCCCGAAAGTCTGACATCTAGTCTTACCAAGGGGTATCGTATTACCCAGTAACTGGGTTGTGGAGGTCAGATAGGCAGTCGATCCATGTAAAATACTGGTATTCAGCTGCATCCGGTTAGACTGGAAGCCGACCCCAAGACAGTTGGGACCATTTCCCAGCTATCTTGGGGTTAGGCAGATTGATTGATGGAAGGAGAAGACATGATGCATCGACCCCATATAAATGGGGATGAGGACAGGAGCATCCCCTTGTCTCCCCTTATCGGTATAGTGGTAATTATACACCACATGCGACAGTTCCTATAATTCCATAGACTGATAAAAAAATTGTTTTTCCTAAATTATCCTAGATTTAGGTGTTAAGGTCGGTTTCCCCCAAAGAGGAAAAGGTTACGCTCTGCTTTCCGTGTGACCTTGTGCCACTCGTCCTGACTGACGGGCTACGGCCCCACCGATTACGAAGACAATTCCATGAGTAGAAAAGTAGGTATTACAAAAAATATAAAACTTAAAGAAACAAATCTAAAAAACGGAATAATAGGCCTTAAATAGAAAGTTTATTTAAACTCATAATTCCTAGTCAATTCGAAATTATCACAGCTCAAAGTGACCCGTTATATACTCGTAAAACGGCAACTTCACAGGTAAAGACGCATTAATAGCATTACTATATACATATTTGTTACGTACCCCGACAGACGTTGTCCTGTCTTAGCTATGAACTGTTAAACGCACGAAGTTTAAATAATCGTTAAGTTTTCTGAAATTTCCTAATTTTCCGCGAAACTTTCTTAATTGTTTCTTTAATAAGAACCTTCTCCTGATAAGAAAAAACACAACAAAAATGAATTAGCGAAATCGGTCCAACCGTTCACGCGTGATGCCGTGACCAAGCAAATTGCAAATAATTCATTTTAATATACAAAGCTATGTTTGAGGACAACGAAAGAAAATAAACTACTCTGGACATTAATAATTTACCAATGTCCTTCTATAAATTATAAAAAACACATTAATTACTAGGACGAACATTTCTTGAGTTATAAGCACGTCAACAGTAAGACAGGAACACATTATGTTTTCCTTATATATGTTGGTATGTAGATCTTAGCATAATTATTCATCTATGAGCTATCCATCATTATACGAATATTTTGGGGGAGCCGTAATACGCGCCATGGTAAATACGATCAGAGGCAAGTACAACCGACCGTGCCTGTGCCGAGGCAAGCGTAGGGTTGGCATTTAAAAGAAACACAATCATTGTTAAGATTCTATACAAGCTTTTATTAATTTCACCTGTAACTAACTATGTAATAAAATCTTAGAAGTTAATTTAACCCACTTCCCGGTTTCCGATTGAGCTGAAATTTTGCATAAATGTTTAGTTTGAATGACAATGCATGGTAAGTGACGTCATCCTAAATCTAATATGGCGGACTAGTTATTTTTTATGCATTCCCATGATATTTTTATTAAATGAACGGGGTTTGCTCAAAAACAATACGAAAAAAGAAAATACACTAAAAATAAAAATAAATCACTTTAATTTCGGAAGTCGGTGTTTGTATTTTATTACTTCGTTTTTTGACACCGATTTCCGAAATTAAAGTTATTTTTTAGTTATTAGTGTATTTTCTTTTTTGGAAGTCGGTTGTTTTTTTTTTAGGGTTTTTATTTTTCACTTTTTAGTTGTTATATCCCAGAACTAAAAACCCCAATAAAATGGAACGTGGAATTTAAACATACTCGTAATTGGAGAAAACCAAAACGTCATCTATGTATACGTATTTTTCGTTTTTGTTCAGTTTTTCAAAAAGCGCCGAAGCAATTTCGATAAAATTTATATGGGACCACCTCGAGAGTATATACTTTCGGATTAAAAGAATTTTGAAAATTGGTCCACAACTGACAGAGAAATCAAATACATAAAAAAAAACCGACTTCCAAAAAAAAATACACTAAAAATTTAAAAATAACTTTATTTTCGGAAGTCGGTGTTTGTATTTTATTTCTTCGATATTTGACACCGACTTCCGAAATTAAAGTTATTTTTAAATTTTTAGTGTATTTTTTTTTTGGAAGTCGGTTGTTTTTTTTGTAAAAAAGTTTTTTATTTTTCGCTTTTTAGTTGTTATACCCCAGAACTGAAAACCCCAATAACATGGAAAGTGGAATTAAACATTTTGAGAACACAAAAACGTCATCAAGATATGCGTATTTTTGGTTTTTGTTCAGTTTCTCAAAAAGCGCTAAAGCAATTTCGATAAAATTTATATGGGAACACTTCGGGAGTATGTTCTTTCGGATAAAAAAAGAATTTTGAAAATCGGTCCAAAACTGACGGAGAAATGCGCGGACATATATAAAAAAGAAAAAACATACATACAGTCGAACATAGAACCTCCTCCTTTTTCGAAAGACGGTTAAAAAAAATTAAAAACATACATACAGTCGGACATAGAACCTCCTCCTTTTTCGAAATCTGTTAAAAATGAAATGACGTCACTTTAAGCATGTGTTTAGTTTTATTTAACTACTAGCTGTGCCCGCGACTTCGTTCGCGTGGTTGTCGAGAACAAAACAACGTCGTTTAGATAAGAGTATATCACCTTTTTGATGATTTAGATAAGAGTCCTGACTTTGGTATAGTTGATTACGTTAATGCTTCTCTATATACTATGTTAGCGGTGGAATTACCCGGAGCATATACAAAAAGGTTGTTTGGGTTGCTAACACGTGATAGAGAAACATAGAGTTGGCCGTGTGAAAAACAATCAAAAGTAAGGTCTACACCCGCAACGGATAACGTCTGGCCTTGGGCTTTATTAATAGTCATAGCGTAACAGAGGCTTACAGGAAATTGCACACGTTTGAAAGTAAACGGAAAATTATTGGGGATAATGGGTATCCTGGGAATGAAAACAACATCACCGGAGCCGCAACCTGTTAAGATTTCGGCTTCGATGACATTTCGTTGGAGATTTGTTACTCTCAACCGAGTTCCATTGCATAGTTTTGGTGGGCTTAAATTTCTGAGTAGAATGATTGGTACTCCGACTTTTAAATAAATTTTGTGTGCTGGAAGACCTGGTGTATTTAGAGAGTCTAAAAACTCTACTGGATAGTGGGTGGCATCTCCTTCTTCTAAAACCGTGTTAATAGATAAATATTCCCTACTTTCTCCAGAAACATGTACCAATATTTGAGAATTTATTGCTGCTGCTTGGTCGTTGCGAGGTGCCAAAATAGCTCGTTGGCATAGCCAAGCAGCGTCATGGTTCGAGATCTCTGATGGATCTCCGTATACAGAGGAAATGAGTTCCTGCTGTGAGGCAACAGAAGAACACAGGCTTTCGACTAAAGTTACTTTACCTCCTTCTTGAGTCGGGTATGTGCCGTTACCAATTTGAAGTAGTAAATTTGAGAAAACCTGCGCGTTTGCGTCACCTCCCAAATATGCTCGCATATTAAAGCTCAAATTAGTTAATATGACACTACGCCATAAAATAGAGCTCTTTAAACAGGCACCTATTTCATCGGCCCTCGTTCCTCTGGGTATTATAGGGAGTGTCTGCCTGAAGTCTCCACAGAATAGCACCGTTAAGCCTCCCATCGGTCGGTCATTTTGTCTTATATCTCGCAACGTTCTATCTACAGCTTCCACAGCTTTACGATTTGCCATCGTACACTCGTCCCAAACGATAAGGGCGCAATCGCGTAAAACCCTTGCTTTATCACTATTGCGAGACACGTTGCAAACAGGGTTTTCTGTGCGGTCCAAGTCGATTGGTATTTTAAATGTTGTATGTGCAGTTTTTCCTCCTGGTAATAAAGTGGCAGCTATTCCTGAGGAAGCGACGGCAAGGGCAATTTTGTTTTGGCTCCTTATTTGAGCCAAGATAACTTTAGTGAGGAAAGTTTTACCTGTTCCACCAGGTGCATCTAAAAACAGCATTTCTCCTAATGAATGTTCTACACTACAGCATACTCTATCAAAGATTTGACGTTGTTCTGTCGTCAAATTTGAACAGCCATTTCGCAATATTTCTGCTAACTCTTCGGGGTTGTAATTTATTTCAGATGTATACTCCCTATTAATTCGTTCCCCACCAACTGTCGGTGTCGGCAAGCCGTATTGACTGAGGGGGTTCCCTCCTATACTTGTAACTATATCTTGTATAGCCAGCAAAGCCCTATTATGGCAGCTTTCACGTACTTGGTCAGAAGTTTCACTATTTATATTTTGCTGTCTCAAAAAATCTTCGGCAAACGCGTCTTTATATTTTTGCCACAACTGCCCAGCGTCCGATAGGCCACAAAATGTCAACAAAATGGCAAATAAATGGCGCAAACGATGTGGACTATCACTGACGCATGCTTCGGCTAAAGCATCATCCCAATGCTGATCGCCATCTAATAAATGCCGTGCGCGGCAAGCAGCTTGAAATGTGGGATATTCTATATCGTCCACTTTGCGGAGCTCAGCAAAAGAAGTAGGTCCTCGCACTGTGTGAAGAAGAAGGCGTAAATAATAACACTCTGCATTATTTGGGTGCACCGTGTATACTCTTCCAATCACGTGTTCTTTAAAAATGCCGGACTCGCCTTCTACAGCAGTTCCACGTCTCCTGCGATTAAAAACACCTTGCTGCTTGTTATAAGTATAATAATGTGGCACTTCATTGTACAACAGAGACTTAGCGAAATTGTCTCTTTCGCAAAGGCGAAAGAATGCGAGCAAGGTGGTTTGTCTTGGGTTGTTCATTCTTTCTGCCACATTTTCTGGCTGAAAGTAAACTCGCTGCCCGCCTTCCAGGTGCACGTCAAGATGGATGACTGGCGGATACCTTTCATGAATAGGGAAACTCAAAATGCGCCAAACTGCCTCCGAAGAGCTTATGTATCGGCCAGATTGATACCTTGTCACTTCATCAAATTGGTTGTTATTTCTTAGTGCTATCATGGCTTGATCACTACCTTTATTAACATATTTACATATATATTTTATAGATTCGACGCTATTACAAATTTCAACATTAATGTGTGCTTGAAAAGCGTTTGACAAAACTGGAGAATACGGTACCACCCAACTATTATTTAGAATTATTTCTTGTCCACGGAATCTGACAGTAGCTGTGAAACCACCTTGTGACGGTGATCTTCGCCGGTATTGCGGATACCCATTTTCCCCAGCCATAGTTAGTTCTTTCAGTGCTCTGGGGTATTTTTTTGAGCATTGACCATCTTTCATGCACGGTGATTCCCTGTTTAAGAGGCCACATGGCCCGTGAACCATATGTGTTTTTACTATGTCATGCAAAATCGGATCTGCATTATAGTCCGGAAATTCTGCACTTATGACACTGTCTATAGCATCGGGACGAATTTTTTCTTCCAGCCACAGAAGAATGTGCGCGTGGGGTAAACCACGCTTTTGCCACTCGACGCTATACATAAAACAAAGAGTTGAACCGAAAACTTTCTCCTTTGTAAGTAGATTAAACAATACTTTGTGTTTTAAATGAAAAATCCTAGCAATAATGTCATGTCTGTCGTATGACGCCTGTCCTGTGAGAAGTGCCTGGCAAATCTCCGTCCACTTTGGATTTGTTGTAAATGTTATAAAAAGGTCCGGCCGGCCGTATTTACGGACGTAACAAAAAGCATCTTGCGTTCGTTCGTGCATATACCGCGGACCGCCTGTGAAACTGGATGGCAAAATAACCAATCGACCCAAGTTTTCGACGTTATTATCTGATTGCATGGCGTCCCGCAAGTGCACGTATTCTTCAGCGCGTAACCGTCGCTGGTTAGTGCGAATATACACTAAACGTTCAGTTTCTATTTTTGCGTACATGTCCACAATAAATTGGCTGAACAAACCACGAAATCGTTGCAAATATACGAAACTGTTTTGCCTTATTTGTAAAAGGTAGGAATAGTATTGTTGAGCAGATATTTTTTTTTGATAATTAGTGACTCTCGTAGTAGGGTTCACTTGGTACAGCCCAAAATTGTACCCATCTTCACCATGACAATAAATTAGTGGATATTGCAGGGCGTCGTAAGCTCGGTGGGTTTCCAAAATGCGTTGAAGGCGATCGTCGCGTGTACGCAACACGATATCACGTCTCTCACACTCCTGGTCGACTAAAACAACTGCAACTTCATCTGCGACGGGTGCATTGTGTCTTCCACGGTGTTCACCCACAGGACGTCTATCGGCACTTATAACAATTTTGAAATCATTGCTGCCTTGTGGAATTGACTCCAATGCAGCTTTGAATTCACGAACGTACTGGTTAACGTGATGCAGCAATTCTTGAAGTTGACCCAAAAGCTCAGCATTGAGCTGGGGAAAATTGTGATTTCTAACATTGAGCTGTTGCGTGTAATCGGATACAAAATAAATTTGGAGAAATTTGGGTTCATTTTCTGGCAGCAAAGATCCAATAAGGTGATAAACTTGACCTTGTACTTTGAAGGTTGGCATGAACGGTCCTTCCGTTATTTGTTTTGCCCCAAAGGAAGTCATTTGGAAAGCACTGTTATATAAACGAATATTATCCAAAAAACGGTTCGACTGGGGATGATCGCCATTCAGGAGACTTTTAAGTAAGTGTGGTGGATCTTGGAAATTTGGAAGAACAATTTTTCCATTTGAGCAGCACATTCCATCTGTCTCTTTCCTCCATTTCAAAGCATGACAAAAATTACAAATTTCTCTCATGTCACCCACGAAAGTAAAGCCAGCATAATTAATTCTAGACGAATATGTGAACCCTGATTTTTCCCTATTGTCCCAAGGTAATAAAATATTTGCATCGTCATTTTCCATGGACTCATCAGCTCCGCTATTTGTTTCTCTATTCATATGGTATCGAGCTCGTTCTATTTCTAGGCGAGATTGACGTTGTTCTGCTGTTTCTGCTCGTCTTAGTTCATCTATTCTTTCCCTTTCAGATGCAAGATAACTTTCATTGTTTCTTTGTACACCTACATAGTTATGTCTAGCTATTTGTAATCGTTCTTCTCTTTGGGAGAGAGATTCAGACTCGCGCGAGAGAGCGTGTCGCTCTCGGTCAGATGACAGACGTGCTTGGCGTTCCTCGATACTCTCTTGAGAACGCAAAGTCGCGGTCCGAGTTCTTTGCGAACTTAAGCGCGACTCCCTTTCTGTGAAAGTCTCTGACTCGCGTGAGAGAGACTGGCGCTCCCGATCAGCAGACAGCCGAACTTCGCGTTCCTGGATATTCTCTTGAGAACGCAAAGTCGCGGTCCGAGTTCTTTGCGAACTTAAGCGCGACTCCCTTTCTGTGAAAGTCTCTGACTCGCGTGAGAGAGACTGGCGCTCCCGATCAGCAGACAGCCGAACTTCGCGTTCCTGGATATTCTCTTGAGAACGCAAAGTCGCGGTCCGAGTTCTTTGCGAACTTAAGCGCGACTCCCTTTCTGTGAATGTCTCTGACTCACGTGAGAGAGAGTGGCGCTCCCGATCAGCAGACAGCCGGTCTTCGCGTTCCTGGATACTCTCTTGAGACCGCAAAGTCGCGGTCCGTGTTCTTTGTGAACTTAAACGTGACTCCCTTTCGGTGAACGTTTCCGATTCACGTGAAAGAGCGATGTGCTCTCGGTTAGCAGATAACCGTGCTTCACGATCTTCTTCCGATTCCTGAGACCTACAAAGTCTCATCCTTTTCGCATTTCGGCTACGCAGCGAAAGGTTAGTTTTTTTTCTTTGAGGCATTTTCAAGGAAAATTAAAGCAATAAACAAAACTAACAACACTTATGACTGAATAGCCTACAAACTTAAAAGATCGGTGCGTCGAACAGTCTAGTGTGACAACGTATCGTCTGTTCGTGGTCGTGACTCAACGAATTGGCAACACTAACTTACTGTATAACGATTGGCACTATTGGATTCAAACTACGAAGTAAATCAAATACAATCTTTACTTCGTACTTCAAACCAATGACCAAAGTTGACCAAACGAAACCAATAAGATAAGCAAATACTTTTTTTTCGACCAATTTAGAAAATCGATAAACCAAGCAACCAAAGAACTTTTACGACACACGCAAGAACTTTTAAGACACCTAACGAAACCCAATTTGCCTAGTAAACACGGTGGACGTCATCCTCGCGCGGAAAATCTTAACACCGCGATTCAGAAAATGACGTCATTTGCACAACGCCATCTATCGGATTTAGATTTCAACTATCAACATTAGTTCTATTTTTAGTCTTAAGATGTCGTTGCAAGTACTATACTTAATTGCGTAACGTAATATTTTACTTCTTGAACTCACTAAATTAATCATATCTTTTGATAGAGTGAACCGATTTCGATGAAACAAAAACTAAGTTAATCCTCAAGTTGCGTATAATTTTTGTATATAAACATTGTCAGCATTGAATTCGTAGATTTTACGTGATGTGCGCACAAACAAACAGACAAACAGACAAACAGACAAACAGACAAAAATTTCAAAAATGATGGAAATGGGTTCTGTTACTTATCTTTTCACACGCTGGCTATTTTTTGTTTCAATTTCTTCAATGTACAAAAATGACTTTTCTACAGATTTATTATATGTATAGATAATACTTTTATTTTACTTGCAATGCTCGCTACGTAAGTGGTCCGCATCAAAGCTAACCATTTTTCGACCACTTGTTGGTTTCCGATAGAGCTGAAGTTTGGCATAGTTATGTAAGTCTGGTGACAATGCAAAATTATGATAGCATCGAGCTGATCTGATTATGGTGCCGGGATGTAGAGACTGGAACTCCCTGATGGCAAATGGTAGGACAGTAGAATTTGGGCTAGTATGTTTTGTTATCATAAGTACATTCCATTTCACATCATGACGAGGGCCAAAGGTTTAAAAAAAAACTTTTAATTTATTAACACTTCTATCAACAAGTGTGAAACCATGTACAGGCACTTGCCAATTTGTCGAGGAGTTGATCAGTCAGACAGGTAAAACTACTAATTAAAACCACTTTTGTGGCCTGTTGGTTCCAAATTGGTCTTTTAGCGAAGAACGAGACACTCTTATAAATTCATTTATTAAATAAACTTCTGCCAACGGCTTCGCCCGCGTGGAATTGATAGTTTTCCCACTATAAGTTATTCCAGATTATAATCTATCTCTGTGTCGAATTTCATCCAAATTTGTTCAGCCGTTCTCGCGTGATTGAGCAACAAATATCCATCCATCCAAATTTTCGAATTTATAATATTACTAGCTGACCCGGCAAACGTTGTTATGCCATATAAAAATCGCGATTAAAAATGGGGGGTGGGGTAGGAGAGTGAAAAATACTTTGCGACCTATTTTCATTACCACCAAATATACACAAACAAATTCATTAAAATCGGTCGAGCCGTTTCAGAGGAGTGCAACCACGAACACCGTGACACGAGATTTTTAGCCGACTTCGAAAAAGGAGGAGGTTCTGTGTTCGACTGTATTTTTTTTTTTTTTTTTATGTATGTCCACGGATTTCGCCGTCAGTTACGGACATATTTTCAAAATTCTTTTTTTATCCGAAAGAATATATACTCCCGAAGTGGTCACATATATATTTTATCGAAATTGCTTCAGTGCTTTTTGAAAAACTGAACAAAAACGAAAAATACGTATACCTCGTTAACGTTTTAGTTTTCTCCAATTACGAGTATGTTTAAATTCTACGTTTCATTTTATTGCGGTTTTTAGTCCTGGGGTCAACTATAAAGTGAAAAATAAAATCTTTTTTCCAAAAAAAATCAACCGAATTTCAAAAAAGAAAATACACTAAAAATTAAAAAATAACTTTAATTTCGGAAGTCGGTGTCAAAAAAGCTATTTATTAATTTTTAGTATTGTTTCTTTTTTGGAAGTCGGTTGTTTTTTTTTGTAAAAAAGTTTTTTTACATATTGGAAGAATATACAGGATGTAACGGCAAGGCATGGTCATATTTTAAGAGCCGGTTCTGCCCATGGAAATAAACAACTTTCTTTACGACAAATTAGAAAATTCCCAAAAAAAAAAGTTGGACTTTCCATACAGAGTTATCAGGTGATCAATATTTGTATGCGAGGTAATTTTTTTTTTAAAATTTCTATATTGATGGGCAGATGCAGTTCTTAAAATGTGACCACACCTTTCCGTTACAACCTGTATACATGTCGGATCGCCAGGATTTATCGAGCTACAATCAGCCATGATTTACCTACCCAGACCCACCTGGGGTCTGGATAGGTATATCGTGCAATAAACAACAACGGCTATCCAATTATTCACTTCGTACAATAAAATACTAGTAGCAACAAAACGTAGGCCCGTTCCGATGCGTCTTCACTCCGTGACTCCCAGGCTAAGACTGCCCGACTTGGACTTGGGTCCTCTTCAACATCGCAGCCAAACGGAAACACGTCGACTCTGTCAAAGCGCGCCAACAATAGTGCTCACAGATTCCGCTAGGTGGCGTGCTTCGATTTGTTGTCAATTGACTGTCGGATGCGACATAATATATCGGGTGTAAAAAGACAGTTTCCGAAGCCGAAAGCCACATATTCTACCCATTATTTGGATCATTTTTTTCCACTAGACCATACTTAGGAAACCACTGGTTCTGGAGATAAAATTTTTTTCCAAACAAACATTACCTGAATTTTCGAAAATTCAGGTAATATTTGTTTGGAAAAAAGTTTAGTAATAACACTTAGAATTTATTTTCGTAAAAAAGAAAAAAAAAATTGCGACTTTGACCTTCAATATGTCCAGAACCAGTGATTGCCCAGGTATGGTCTAGTGGAAAAAAATGATCCAAATAATGGGTAGAATATGTGGCTTTCAGCTTCGGAAACTGTCTTTTTACACCCGATATAAGTAGGTAGAATGATTAACTCGCGGCGACATTATTATAAAAAATGTATGCTCAATTCTCTGACGAAATAATTTCCCCTGACTGCAGACAGCCCTATATTAAATTAACACCATCATAATGGTAGGAAAGCGCGCACATCCGAGGTGCAAACAGTACCGGCTTCTAATTTAAATTCATACAACCTGTATTGTCCTCGCAGTAATAATTCCCTTCAGCCCAAGGATAATTTCATTTTCATCAGGCATGTCCCTACTTTTTGAACAGTGAGTAGAATGTTTGTGGAAAATCCGGAAGAATTTTGATATTGGTGTTTCATTATTTATTTATACTTCATGTACAAGAGTGGTACATAGGCGGACTTCATGCAACAATGCATTCTCTACCAGTCAACCTTTGGGGTACCTTTGGGTTGCTTTTGGTTACCTTTGGGTCCTTGAATAAAAATATTCAACTAGTAAGCTCATGTGAGAGCAGTGGTGGCCCAGTGGTATTGGCCGCGACTTACAAGTTGTTGGTCGTGAGTTCAAACCCAGGCCTGCGGACGGCAAGCAGTGGGTAGCTCGCCGTCCCATCAGCACCAGGCCCGTGAGTCGACGGCGCGTAGTGTTCCACGCACGCCTCAAAGAGATGATTGTCAGCCACCACTGACGGGGCCCATCGTGGCCGGTGCCTGCATGCCTAGGGGTGGCGGATAAATTCTGAAAATGACCGCACCCCTGGGCACTCAGGTAGGGAAGGAACAAGGGTGGGTTTTAGTCAGTAAGAGTCTGACACGCCCTCCTCCAGAGCGGGAGAAGTCATTGGATGATTTCCCACCACCGCAAAAAAAAAGGCAGGCGCTTTACTTTGTGTAAATTATTTCATCACCACTGCTCTCAAAACGGTGAAGGAAAACATGGGGAGGAAACCGGCACGTCCTAGAACCAAAGGTTCAAATACTTGTGACATCCACCAACCCGCATTGGGTCCGCGTGGTGGATTACGGCCCACACCCTCTCACAAAGAGGAGGCCTGTGCTCCAGCAGTGGGGATAGTAAAAATCTGATGATGATGATGAAGCTCATGTGGAATGAGTAAGAGGACTATTGATTTATTTTATGATTTACAACATTTGTGTTGTTGTGCACATTATTTCTGTGTACGTAACTTATTTTCTACTAGCTGTGCCCGCGACTTCGTTCGCGTGGTTGTCGAGAACAAAACAACGTCGTTTAGATAAGAGTATATCACCTTTTTGATGATTTAGATAAGAGTCCTGACTTTGGTATAGTTGATTACGTTAATGCTTCTCTATATACTATGTTAGCGGTGGAATTACCCGGAGCATATACAAAAAGGTTGTTTGGGTTGCTAACACGTGATAGAGAAACATAGAGTTGGCCGTGTGAAAAACAATCAAAAGTAAGGTCTACACCCGCAACGGATAACGTCTGGCCTTGGGCTTTATTAATAGTCATAGCGTAACAGAGGCTTACAGGAAATTGCACACGTTTGAAAGTAAACGGAAAATTATTGGGGATAATGGGTATCCTGGGAATGAAAACAACATCACCGGAGCCGCAACCTGTTAAGATTTCGGCTTCGATGACATTTCGTTGGAGATTTGTTACTCTCAACCGAGTTCCATTGCATAGTTTTGGTGGGCTTAAATTTCTGAGTAGAATGATTGGTACTCCGACATTTAAATAAATTTTGTGTGCTGGAAGACCTGGTGTATTTAGAGAGTCTAAAAACTCTACTGGATAGTGGGTGGCATCTCCTTCTTCTAAAACCGTGTTAATAGATAAATATTCCCTACTTTCTCCAGAAACATGTACCAATATTTGAGAATTTATTGCTGCTGCTTGGTCGTTGCGAGGTGCCAAAATAGCTCGTTGGCATAGCCAAGCAGCGTCATGGTTCGAGATCTCTGATGGATCTCCGTATACAGAGGAAATGAGTTCCTGCTGTGAGGCAACAGAAGAACACAGGCTTTCGACTAAAGTTACTTTACCTCCTTCTTGAGTCGGGTATGTGCCGTTACCAATTTGAAGTAGTAAATTTGAGAAAACCTGCGCGTTTGCGTCACCTCCCAAATATGCTCGCATATTAAAGCTCAAATTAGTTAATATGACACTACGCCATAAAATAGAGCTCTTTAAACAGGCACCTATTTCATCGGCCCTCGTTCCTCTGGGTATTATAGGGAGTGTCTGCCTGAAGTCTCCACAGAATAGCACCGTTAAGCCTCCCATCGGTCGGTCATTTTGTCTTATATCTCGCAACGTTCTATCTACAGCTTCCACAGCTTTACGATTTGCCATCGTACACTCGTCCCAAACGATAAGGGCGCAATCGCGTAAAACCCTTGCTTTATCACTATTGCGAGACACGTTGCAAACAGGGTTTTCTGTGCGGTCCAAGTCGATTGGTATTTTAAATGTTGTATGTGCAGTTTTTCCTCCTGGTAATAAAGTGGCAGCTATTCCTGAGGAAGCGACGGCAAGGGCAATTTTGTTTTGGCTCCTTATTTGAGCCAAGATAACTTTAGTGAGGAAAGTTTTACCTGTTCCACCAGGTGCATCTAAAAACAGCATTTCTCCTAATGAATGTTCTACACTACAGCATACTCTATCAAAGATTTGACGTTGTTCTGTCGTCAAATTTGAACAGCCATTTCGCAATATTTCTGCTAACTCTTCGGGGTTGTAATTTATTTCAGATGTATACTCCCTATTAATTCGTTCCCCACCAACTGTCGGTGTCGGCAAGCCGTATTGACTGAGGGGGTTCCCTCCTATACTTGTAACTATATCTTGTATAGCCAGCAAAGCCCTATTATGGCAGCTTTCACGTACTTGGTCAGAAGTTTCACTATTTATATTTTGCTGTCTCAAAAAATCTTCGGCAAACGCGTCTTTATATTTTTGCCACAACTGCCCAGCGTCCGATAGGCCACAAAATGTCAACAAAATGGCAAATAAATGGCGCAAACGATGTGGACTATCACTGACGCATGCTTCGGCTAAAGCATCATCCCAATGCTGATCGCCATCTAATAAATGCCGTGCGCGGCAAGCAGCTTGAAATGTGGGATATTCTATATCGTCCACTTTGCGGAGCTCAGCAAAAGAAGTAGGTCCTCGCACTGTGTGAAGAAGAAGGCGTAAATAATAACACTCTGCATTATTTGGGTGCACCGTGTATACTCTTCCAATCACGTGTTCTTTAAAAATGCCGGACTCGCCTTCTACAGCAGTTCCACGTCTCCTGCGATTAAAAACACCTTGCTGCTTGTTATAAGTATAATAATGTGGCACTTCATTGTACAACAGAGACTTAGCGAAATTGTCTCTTTCGCAAAGGCGAAAGAATGCGAGCAAGGTGGTTTGTCTTGGGTTGTTCATTCTTTCTGCCACATTTTCTGGCTGAAAGTAAACTCGCTGCCCGCCTTCCAGGTGCACGTCAAGATGGATGACTGGCGGATACCTTTCATGAATAGGGAAACTCAAAATGCGCCAAACTGCCTCCGAAGAGCTTATGTATCGGCCAGATTGATACCTTGTCACTTCATCAAATTGGTTGTTATTTCTTAGTGCTATCATGGCTTGATCACTACCTTTATTAACATATTTACATATATATTTTATAGATTCGACGCTATTACAAATTTCAACATTAATGTGTGCTTGAAAAGCGTTTGACAAAACTGGAGAATACGGTACCACCCAACTATTATTTAGAATTATTTCTTGTCCACGGAATCTGACAGTAGCTGTGAAACCACCTTGTGACGGTGATCTTCGCCGGTATTGCGGATACCCATTTTCCCCAGCCATAGTTAGTTCTTTCAGTGCTCTGGGGTATTTTTTTGAGCATTGACCATCTTTCATGCACGGTGATTCCCTGTTTAAGAGGCCACATGGCCCGTGAACCATATGTGTTTTTACTATGTCATGCAAAATCGGATCTGCATTATAGTCCGGAAATTCTGCACTTATGACACTGTCTATAGCATCGGGACGAATTTTTTCTTCCAGCCACAGAAGAATGTGCGCGTGGGGTAAACCACGCTTTTGCCACTCGACGCTATACATAAAACAAAGAGTTGAACCGAAAACTTTCTCCTTTGTAAATAGATTAATCAAGACTTTGAGTTTTAAATGAAAAATCCTAGCAATAATGTCATGTCTGTCGTATGACGCCTGTCCTGTGAGAAGTGCCTGGCAAATCTCCGTCCACTTTGGATTTGTTGTAAATGTTATAAAAAGGTCCGGCCGGCCGTATTTACGGACGTAACAAAAAGCATCTTGCGTTCGTTCGTGCATATACCGCGGACCGCCTGTGAAACTGGATGGCAAAATAACCAATCGACCCAAGTTTTCGACGTTATTATCTGATTGCATGGCGTCCCGCAAGTGCACGTATTCTTCAGCGCGTAACCGTCGCTGGTTAGTGCGAATATACACTAAACGTTCAGTTTCTATTTTTGCGTACATGTCCACAATAAATTGGCTGAACAAACCACGAAATCGTTGCAAATATACGAAACTGTTTTGCCTTATTTGTAAAAGGTAGGAATAGTATTGTTGAGCAGATATTTTTTTTTGATAATTAGTGACTCTCGTAGTAGGGTTCACTTGGTACAGCCCAAAATTGTACCCATCTTCACCATGACAATAAATTAGTGGATATTGCAGGGCGTCGTAAGCTCGGTGGGTTTCCAAAATGCGTTGAAGGCGATCGTCGCGTGTACGCAACACGATATCACGTCTCTCACACTCCTGGTCGACTAAAACAACTGCAACTTCATCTGCGACGGGTGCATTGTGTCTTCCACGGTGTTCACCCACAGGACGTCTATCGGCACTTATAACAATTTTGAAATCATTGCTGCCTTGTGGAATTGACTCCAATGCAGCTTTGAATTCACGAACGTACTGGTTAACGTGATGCAGCAATTCTTGAAGTTGACCCAAAAGCTCAGCATTGAGCTGGGGAAAATTGTGATTTCTAACATTGAGCTGTTGCGTGTAATCGGATACAAAATAAATTTGGAGAAATTTGGGTTCATTTTCTGGCAGCAAAGATCCAATAAGGTGATAAACTTGACCTTGTACTTTGAAGGTTGGCATGAACGGTCCTTCCGTTATTTGTTTTGCCCCAAAGGAAGTCATTTGGAAAGCACTGTTATATAAACGAATATTATCCAAAAAACGGTTCGACTGGGGATGATCGCCATTCAGGAGACTTTTAAGTAAGTGTGGTGGATCTTGGAAATTTGGAAGAACAATTTTTCCATTTGAGCAGCACATTCCATCTGTCTCTTTCCTCCATTTCAAAGCATGACAAAAATTACAAATTTCTCTCATGTCACCCACGAAAGTAAAGCCAGCATAATTAATTCTAGACGAATATGTGAACCCTGATTTTTCCCTATTGTCCCAAGGTAATAAAATATTTGCATCGTCATTTTCCATGGACTCATCAGCTCCGCTATTTGTTTCTCTATTCATATGGTATCGAGCTCGTTCTATTTCTAGGCGAGATTGACGTTGTTCTGCTGTTTCTGCTCGTCTTAGTTCATCTATTCTTTCCCTTTCAGATGCAAGATAACTTTCATTGTTTCTTTGTACACCTACATAGTTATGTCTAGCTATTTGTAATCGTTCTTCTCTTTGGGAGAGAGATTCAGACTCGCGCGAGAGAGCGTGTCGCTCTCGGTCAGATGACAGACGTGCTTGGCGTTCCTCGATACTCTCTTGAGAACGCAAAGTCGCGGTCCGAGTTCTTTGCGAACTTAAGCGCGACTCCCTTTCTGTGAAAGTCTCTGACTCGCGTGAGAGAGACTGGCGCTCCCGATCAGCAGACAGCCGAACTTCGCGTTCCTGGATATTCTCTTGAGAACGCAAAGTCGCGGTCCGAGTTCTTTGCGAACTTAAGCGCGACTCCCTTTCTGTGAAAGTCTCTGACTCGCGTGAGAGAGACTGGCGCTCCCGATCAGCAGACAGCCGAACTTCGCGTTCCTGGATATTCTCTTGAGAACGCAAAGTCGCGGTCCGAGTTCTTTGCGAACTTAAGCGCGACTCCCTTTCTGTGAATGTCTCTGACTCACGTGAGAGAGAGTGGCGCTCCCGATCAGCAGACAGCCGGTCTTCGCGTTCCTGGATACTCTCTTGAGACCGCAAAGTCGCGGTCCGTGTTCTTTGTGAACTTAAACGTGACTCCCTTTCGGTGAACGTTTCCGATTCACGTGAAAGAGCGATGTGCTCTCGGTTAGCAGATAACCGTGCTTCACGATCTTCTTCCGATTCCTGAGACCTACAAAGTCTCATCCTTTTCGCATTTCGGCTACGCAGCGAAAGGTTAGTTTTTTTTCTTTGAGGCATTTTCAAGGAAAATTAAAGCAATAAACAAAACTAACAACACTTATGACTGAATAGCCTACAAACTTAAAAGAACGGTGCGTCGAACAGTCTAGTGTGACAACGTATCGTCTGTTCGTGGTCGTGACTCAACGAATTGGCAACACTAACTTACTGTATAACGATTGGCACTATTGGATTCAAACTACGAAGTAAATCAAATACAATCTTTACTTCGTACTTCAAACCAATGACCAAAGTTGACCAAACGAAACCAATAAGATAAGCAAATACTTTTTTTTCGACCAATTTAGAAAATCGATAAACCAAGCAACCAAAGAACTTTTACGACACACGCAAGAACTTTTAAGACACCTAACGAAACCCAATTTGCCTAGTAAACACGGTGGACGTCATCCTCGCTCGGAAAATCTTAACACCGCGATTCAGAAAATGACGTCATTTGCACAACGCCATCTATCGGATTTAGATTTCAACTATCAACATTAGTTCTATTTTTAGTCTTAAGATGTCGTTGCAAGTACTATACTTAATTGCGTAACGTAATATTTTACTTCTTGAACTCACTAAATTAATCATATCTTTTGATAGAGTGAACCGATTTCGATGAAACAAAAACTAAGTTAATCCTCAAGTTGCGTATAATTTTTGTATATAAACATTGTCAGCATTGAATTCGTAGATTTTACGTGATGTGCGCACAAACAAACAGACAAACAGACAAACAGACAAACAGACAAAAATTTCAAAAATGATGGAAATGGGTTCTGTTACTTATCTTTTCACACGCTGGCTATTTTTTGTTTCAATTTCTTCAATGTACAAAAATGACTTTTCTACAGATTTATTATATGTATAGATGACGCGGAGAGCTACGAGCTTTCGCACACAGAAACAAATGTACCTACGTGAACTTACACACACATCCAACAACAACCACCCATCATGAAATAGATTATCCGTAGATAAATTGCATCTATACTTACACAAAATACATAGTATTACATCATTATTAGAAAATATTTATGGTCTCATTCTGAAACCCAAAAAAAAATTGTTTGGTTCGTAGCAGTTTTGATTAGCGTCACGTTTTTCATTCATTCATTATTTCACCTATAACCTTTCAAAATTCCCTTAAAGTGATAAAAATCGCCTATCTCATCGAAATGCCGCATCCGAACAAGCTTATTCATTATAAGCACATTTTGAATCACCCATTCCGAAGCAAGGGAGATAGCGTCAAATCAATATTAATGAAATTTGCCTCAAAAAGACGCTAAGAAAAATTGACTCTGCTAGCGTTTTCCAACATTGTGGAATGATGAAGAAAATTATATTGGGCCTTTTCCTATGAAATTACCGTTTTATAAAACTGCACATTTCGAAAAGAAATAACATCGCGTTGACTTGAAATTGTAAGTTCTAATAAATTTTATATTTAAGGCACGTTATTCGTTTTCCAAAACTAAAATATTTATGTTTCTTACGGGTTAAGGTTTATTTTTCTGTAATTTTCCAAGTTATTCCGAAGTTGTCACAGCTCAAAGTGACCCGTTTCATAAAACGGTAACTTTTAAATACTCGTACCTAACCTAATAGTCTATAGTTAAGTTTTTTACCAGCTATACCATCCTCCGAACGTCATATTTAGGAGACCAATGAAAATCAGGGTCGTGTTGTGGGTTCTGTGGGTTCCTCATGGCACAGCATCATCCAGGGAAGAAGCCTTCCTATGATAGTCACGACTAGTGATGAGTAGAGAGAATATTCTCTCACGGAGAATGTTCTCCGATCGAAAATATTCTGCAATATTCTGCAAATTTTTTTCGACGGAGAAATTAAAATTAGATTAAAATTGCTTGTTGGTTTTAAGTCAACTTCTTTGTTGTTATTTTATACTTTACTGCAAAAAGGTTACTCTTTGAGGTTTCAGAGTAGAATTTGCTCATATTACTTTAATTAAGAAATATTAGTTGCAGCTGTCGTTGCTTGCGCGCTTGTCTATCCTGCTCTACCTGACGTTTGGCTGAAATCACACCATGAGTGCGGTCACACACGATGTGATTCTGACTAGTTTCTGTTCGTTCCGTTTACTTTCTTTTATTTTAAGTTTAATGTTTATCTTAATATTATTGTCTTTACTAACATAATTTTAGTACTAATAATATCGTTAAGAATTTGATATATATTGCAAAATATTCTAGCTTCCACACTGGTTGATTTTGATGTGCCGTGCTTCACCGAGGCTGTAGAAGCCTGGAGACTCGCTTGCCCGAATACAAATCCGCCCGACAACCCATCTTCACAGAGACAGTGGGATGAGCCGTGGGCCGTGGTGTCCTAGTGCTCATATATTATTTAAAGATATATCGAAAAGCCTTGTTGACACTTCGCGTGACCCAAAGGCTGGCTTTTACCTCGGCCAGAGGTTAAGCATTGCTATACAACGTAGCAATGCCGCCAGTCTTTTGGGTACATTTCCAGTCGACAGCGATGCGGAGGAATTTTTTGACGCCGTATTTTAAAGTTTTATTTAGTTAGGAGCTCGTGGCTAAAGTAATAACAGCCGCACGGGTCGATCTATCAGGTTAAGCAACGCTTGCCGGGGTTGGTCAGTGGATGGGTGACCATCTTTACATACCGAGACTCCTCCGTGCCTCGAAAAGCACGTTAAGCCGTTGGTCCCGGCTGTCAATCGTGGATCTTTGACAGTCGTTACGGGTCGTTAGAAGCCCGAAAGTCTGACATCCAGTCTTACCAAGGGGTATCGTATTACCCAGCAACTGGGTTGTGGAGGTCAGATATGTGGCGGTTAGACTGGAAGCCGACCCCAAGATAGTTGGGAAAAGGCTAGGCAGATGATGATTTAGTTAGGAGTTTTTGTTTTAATTATAGTTAGTCAAGTATTTAATAAGTTTGTAAAATATATTAATTGTACAAATAAAAATTTCTCGTTAAGAATTTGTTATTCGAAGACTTTAAACCTGCACTAGGCTCGCATGATAGATTAATAATTGCCCTCTCACCGAGAGAAGGCATTTGTTCCAGCAGTGGGAACGTAATAAGCTGATATGAATGATGTGTATGTCGTTGTATGATATACGAGGCATAAGAGGTAATTATAAACGGGGTGAATAGGGACGCAGAGTCAATAAAAGTAAAACTTTGATCAGGATTTTCACTTTGATAACATAATATTGGTTTCTAAAATCGATTTATTTTTAATAGAATTTTAAATGAATTGGAATACGTGAAAGCTCCAGATTAGCCCGCGAAATTCCTTACGTTTTTTGCAATTCGCATGTCAGTATCAGGTTGTACCTTGGTCAAATTTTGATTCGCGGCCGTAGCAAGTACGTATTTACAGAACTGTAATCATTGAAATCATCAATACAACTCTCTCAGTTAGAATCGATGTCAAATGTCATGATTTCGTGAAATACTTACATTTGACATCAATTCTAACTGAAAGAGTTGTATTGATGATTTTAATTATCATAATTCTATAAATACATACTTGCTACGGCCGTGAATCAAATTTTGACCAAGATACAACCTGATACTGACATGCGAATTGCAAAAAAACATTAGAAAATTTGAATTTCGCGGGCTACACTGGCGCTTCTACTTTAAATGCTACAAACAATATCTAAATAACGTGAAAAAATCCTTCTACGTTTTGCGTTCCTATTCACTCTGTTTGATGGTATGTATTGATCATAAGGCGTCCTGTAATTTTATGCCTATCTCAATTCTCAATTCTTTATTGCGTATCATAATAATAATAATTTCCCTACCAACTATATATATATGTCGGCGCGACACATGAAATTTGACGCTTGCTGTCGACGACGTCGGAACAGAATGGCAGCATGACATATGTCAGCTGTCTGTCAGCTGCCATTCTTGCGGAACGTCACACCGGTGGGAGGGGGCGGCCATCTTGTTCACTTCGGAATCGAGAACCGCCAACGCACCACGCGCTCGACGAATCGCTTACTTCCGACGCCATCTTTAACAGTTTCTAAGTTGATTTAATTTAGTATCGTTACCTATGCCTAATTAAAGAGTGTTAGCGTTATATTTTGTTAATCTGTGAAGTTAAGGAGAAATAAATCATTGGAGAATCAATTTGTGACTTTGTTCGAGTTTCTGACCCACGTGAAACATGGAAGATTCTGATATAGGCCATCCTGAGTCTATATATACATATAGTTTTTAGGAAATTATTATATTATTCACAATTATGGACCCTGTCGGGCACAGCATAGATCAAGTAGGAGAGAGGAGGAGGACAACTACTGTTTTATTAATACAGAATTGAATTTAACAATTATATTGTTTTTTTTTGAATTATGTAGGTATATATCATCAATTAGTACCTAACATTGTGAAATCTCTAAATAGTAGTATAAAAAATTGTCGCTGTTTCCCTAGCTGTCACCGCATACTTCTTCTAAACAACGTAATAGATTTTGATACGATTTTCAGTAATAGAAAGAACGATTAACAAGGAAGGCAATAAAAATAGACATATTTGTATTGCCTCGTCACCCATTTAAAAAACACCTTGTTGACAGCCTAAAAATAAGGAATGTTGATGCTGATAGCGGTCTTAGCAACTAACACTAATGCAGGCTAATTTTCTTTGATTTTGAATTGATTTTAATTAATTTTATCGTAACTTTTTTTTAAATTTTAATTTTATTTTAATTAATAGTATTGTACCTTTTTATTAATTTTAATTTGATATTAATTGATATTATTGTAACATTTTTAATTTAATTTAATTAATGATAATAATTGTATCTTCACTGTACCATTATTTATTTTTGTTATCCGTGGAAACGTAGTGGATTGTACTGTAACCACCATTATGCTTAATTTGATGTTATATTTATCACTGTACAATTGTTTGTATTCCCAAATAAATAAAATAAAATAAGGTTAGTGTGTAATTTTCCCGTGCCCCAGTTTATGTTATCTGCATATATTTTTCCTCAATTTCCTCCCGCGTCAATCCATCGATTGGCACCACGTCGTACTATTAATTGCTCCTAAGTCACGTGACTGCAGGGGACTGTTCATTAAGCGGTTTAATTGAGTCTGATACACCTCGACGACGGCTGAGCGGAACTGAGGGGCGCTCGCAATTACCGAAGACCTCCATAACTCGGCGTCAAGTGCGATGCACTTGATGTTAGTCTGTTTTGTGTACGATTAGCTTATGAAAACTTTAGGCCTTTGTTAGTTTAGGGAGCTCGCCCGATAAGGACCAGGCCTGACAGCAATCTGCCCGGGGGTTCAGGATCAATTCGAAACAGAGTTACCTCGCCCCTGGGCACTCAGGGCAGGAAGGAACAGGGGTGGGTTTTAGTCAGTAAGAGTCTGACACGCCCTCCCGCTCTACCCAGAGCGGGAGAAGTCATTGGATGATTTCCCATCCCACAAAAAAAAAAAAAGGCCTGACAGCAATAGGGCTCCGTTTGGACCCTTCGGGTACGGAACCCTAGAAAAAGATTTTTAGAGATTACAAGAGAATTTCGGAATTAAAGTTAACACTTAACACATTACTATAGGGTACATCCCCAAACGTCGTGTCAAGCTGTCAGAGCCGCAAAACCACAACACGCCACATAGCTATAATGTTATGGTAATTCGAGCCACAAAACGTGATTCGTTATAAAATAAATAAAATTTCAAGTCTTAAATAAATATTGAAAATCCACTTCACGGTATTTAAAATTCATGTTTCTGTTTTTTTTTTGCGCGTTACATCGAACTTTTTTGTTAGGTATAGAGTTTTTCCCAATAATTCGGATCGATATACCTAGTTATCTACAATAGTCGGGTAAAAAAGCAAGCAATGTTGTGTCTCTAATAAATACTTGTTACTTTTTTTTTTGGGCAAGCCCGCCACACTATTCCCAAACCACTGTTACTTCTGAAAAAAAAAACTGTTACTTCTGTAAGCGAGAATCAACAGTGGCGACCACCAGAAAAACGCCGAGGCAATGAAGTTCGACGAGTTCCAGAGAAACGACTAAACTGTCTTGGGTCCCGCCACGAAATTAATCAAAAAAGACAGCGGAGGTGTAAGAAAAACAATAATTTCCACTTTTTTTTTTTTGTCGATAGACACGCGTTTGACCACTATCTCACCTGATGGTAAGCGATAATGTCCCTCCTAATCAAACGGGAGACAGAACAAAGCTAGGCCTAATGGCCCCCTTTGTGCCTAATGGCACAAAGGGGGTATTTACAACTGGGGTAAGCCCAGTTGCCAAGCACCACTGGTTAAAAACACTAATATTCATGGGTCCTAAAATTGTGAACTGTTACACTTGATTCCATTAATACTTGCGACTTGCTTGAAAAGTGACTTGTTTGGAACTTTTTTGCTGTTTTATACAGTCGGGATTTTTGTTAACCAACACTATATTTGCGCCAGTGTCAAAAGTAGGATTAACAGGGGGAATATCTCTCAGTAAAGAAAAAACACTTTGTGTGTTTTAAAATATATTAGTTTATATTAAAAACATGAAAATAACAAAGTTTTTAACCGACTTCCAAAAGGAGGAAGTTGTATTTTTTTTTTTTTTTATGTATGTTCGGATATAACTCCGTCATTTATGGACGGATTTCCAAAATTCTTTTTTTGTTCGAAAGGAGTTTGTACCGAAATGGTCCCATTTAAATTTCATGAAGATCTGATGATGTATTTCGAAGACAGACAACGGAACTCTTCAAAAAATGACAGCAATTCAACCGCGATTGCTGCTATCGCCTAGATATCCATTGTTAACACAATTTAATGGAGAAACACAACTACAAAGTGAAAAATAAAAACTTTGTTTTTAAGGGTTTCTTTTTAGTTATCAACATTTGAACTCAAAACGTATTTATCTCCTTCTTATATAATTGGTAAAGGGCTTATATAAAAGAACAGGTTTGAGCGCCATTGCCCCTGACTATAATCAGTGTCGCTCAGGCAAAGCATCATCATCACTAGGATGATCTTCATCATCATTTCAGCCAAAAGACGTCCTCTGCTGGACATAGGCCTCCCCCAAGTGTCGCCACAATGACCGGTCCTGTGCGTCTCGCATCCATCGGCTACCCGCGACCCTCACCAGGTCATCGGTCCACCTTGTTGGAGGCCTCTACGATGATCTTACCTGTCTCTATTTAAATACAAGAGAGATCAACCTTATCTACTAGACTAAAGTCTACAATCACTATTGCATTTATTATAGCTTTAGTCTTCGGAAGCTCATGTTATCATTCTTTTGTTGATTTCTTAACGTAATTAATGGGATGTTATGCGTCTATTTCGCTTGAATTTTGAACATTCCTCTTTCAATCCCAGTTTTAGCGACGAGGCCTCTCAGGAAGCACCAGTGTGCTTGCAACCTAAAGCACAAACACTGACATAAGGCGGCGACCACAACCCGGCGACATGAGCCGACAGCGAGCGACCGCAAGCCGCAACCCGCACGATGCGACGCCAATGTGTTGTTATGTTATACACGCAGCAAAATTAATTGTAAAGTACACGAACGACCCTCGTCGAGTGGTTATTAAGGCGGAGGTTCCCAAAAACGATCCAAAAGGTGGTTTTTTAAAGCAGTGTGTCTCTTAAACCGTAAATAATTTTGACAAATGAAAAAAAATATGATATTTTCAAGTCTTATTTGCATACAGTGATGGAACTGAAAACATAATTTAACATACTTTAATGCATCAAAAAAATCTTCAAACATACCTCTTAATTATCTTTTAAAGCAGTTTATCCCTTCATTAACAATTATAATCATAATAAAAAATATACCATAAAATTCCAAATGCTAAACTGCATCCAGTGATGGTTTTTTTTTTTAAGTTATAGTAAATCCTAAGTAAATCGATAAAATACTTGATATTTTGCAAAAAATTGCGAGCATTTGTCGTCGCGCATCTCTTTCTTTTCTATGCAGTCCGAGAGTGACCGCATTTTAGGTGATGTCTGGGCCTTAAATACAAATGGCACAGAACGACATGTATATTCCAGTTGTCTTTTGACAGTTCGCTAAGGGTTCAGCATCTATTAGGTTAGGTAAGTTACAGTCCGTCTGTTTGAAATTGAGACCCAAAGCAATAATTTTCCTTGACTTTCAGTGAACAACATTTAGTAAGATTACGTCATTTTCTCGCAAAGCATCATTTACAATTTTGAAATTGGTGAGTACTTGCATAGTACCTATTTCTGAAAAAAACTAATTTTCTTCTGAAAACGGAATGTTTCGGAGATAAATCTCATCATAAAATAGATACATTATTTTCACTTTCAAATAGTCATAATGAAATCTAAATAATAAAATTCAATGCAAGACATGTTTTAATTTGTTTAATCAAAAAAATCTCGCGATTTACAGTATAGCCGAGATACCTTAAAACACGCAACTTTTAAAAAACAACAAAAGATACACATTAAATTAAAAACTAAAAAAAAAACCCAACGTTTAAAAGAAAAGCGAACATTTAAAAAACACAAAAGAGCTGATGACCTTGATACGGCTGAACCGATTTTGATGAAAAATGTCTAAGAACCATCGCTAGAAAACAGCTTTCAAATAAAAAAACCGCATTCTAATTGGTTCACCCGTTTAAGAGCTACGCTGCCACAGACAGACACACACATAGCGGTCAAACTCTTATAACACCTCTCTTTTTGCGTCAGGGATTTAAAAAATAGCCCGAAGTTTTGCGACACGTGTTACGATTAATCGCTAATTGGTTCACCCGTTTAAGAGCTACGCTGCTACAAACAGACACACACACATAGCGGTCAAACTCTTATAACACCTCTCTTTTTGCGTCAGGAATTTAAAAAATAGTCCGAAGTTTTGTGACACGTGTTACGATTAATCGCTAATTGGTTCACCCGTTTAAGAGCTACGCTGCCACAGACAGACACACACACATAGCGGCCAAACTCTTATAACACCTCTCTTTTTGCGTCAGGGATTTAAAAAATAGCCCGAAGTTTTGCGACACGTGTTACGATTAATCGCGAGCGATTTATCTCGAAACGAAACAGAAAACCGATCATGCACAGGCTATTTTAAACCTGGATAGACATACGATATCGTCGCTTATGTTCTAACACCACGAACGTCAAAATCAGGAACTTGAGCAAATAATATATTTAGTGGGACGTAATTCAGTTTTTTGGATTCCTTACCCGATGGGTCTAAACGGAGCCCTATTACTGTCACTCACGTGTCCGTCTGATCGTCCGTCGTCAGTCACAAGATTTTTTTAAGAAGAATTTTGATGTGAAACATCTATAGCCGCACGTAAAACCGATTTCTGGCGTGGCGACGCATGCCGTGGCGACGCGTCGCCACGCTATACGATGTTTTTTTGTTTTGTTATTACACCATCAAATAGTAAGATTTTTTGTATTTAATGAAAATAAATGTTTATTCAATAAAGAGTCATCGTTATCTGGAAAAAAATCGTAATATTTTATTTTATCATTATGACATATTTAGTTCCTATCACAATATGTTCTTTTCTGCATATTACTTTTACAAAATAATGTCGATGTTTCACATCTGCCAGGCGTCCCGTGACGGCTCACATTTTTTTTAACTTCGCAGTGACCTATGAACTTGAAAGGTGATAATGTATATTATTACGTATACTTTACTAACAAATACCAATATTTGGTACGGGACTATCTGTGATTCCCGCATTCCCCTAAAACTTAAGGGGAAGATTTATAAAACAATGGTCAGACCTGCTGTCTTGTATGGTTCAGAATGTTGGGCCACAAAAGGGATGAATGAAAAGCAATTGCATGTAGCTGAGATGAGAATGCTAAGAGCGATGTGTGGTGTTACGCGCATGGATAGAATTAGGAATGAGTATATAAGAGGAAGTCTGAAAGTGGCACCGCTGACTGAAAAGTTGTGTGGAAATCGGTTGTCGTGGTATGGGCATGTGATGCGGAGGAATGAAGAAAATGTCGTGAGGAAAGTCTTGTGTATGGATGTGGATGGCTATAAGAGTAGGGGAAGGCCAAAGAAACGATGGTTGGACTGTGTGAAAGAGGATATGGGTAAAAAAGGGGTGACTACAGAGATGACGACTAATAGAGGAGTATGGAAGAAAAAGACATGTTGCGCCGACCCCAAATAAATTGGGATAAGGGCAGGAGAATGATGATGACCAATATTTGGTACGGAACCCTTAATGTGCGAAATCCGACAAGCACTTGGCCAGTTTTTTTTTTTTTTAACTGACCGCTTTATTGCTGTGCGGTTGTGTTGTAGCTTTTCTTTACAACACGTGTTAGATTACGCGTCACCATTGGTTTTTAACCGACTTCAAAAAGGAGGAAATTATCAATTCAGATGTTTATACATTTACATTTTTTTTTGTATGTATGTTCGGGCATAACTTCGTCATATACAGAAGGATTTGCAAAATTCTTTTTTTGTTCGAAAGGGGTTTGTTTCAAAATAGTCCAATTTAAATTTGATATAGATCTGATGATGAGTTTCGGAGACAGACAACGGAACTCTTCAAAAAATTTAAAAAAATCAACCACGATTGCTGCTATAGTATAAATTTATATGCACTGTTAACACAATTTAATGGGGAATCAGGATTAAAAAGTGAAAAATAAAAACTTTTTTACAAGAAAATAGAACAGGCTAACAAAAAAATAACTTTAATTTCGGAAGGCAGTGTCAAAAAACAAAGAAACAAAACCAGAAACACCGAGTGCCGAAATTAAAGTTATTTTGCACTTTTTGTTTTTTTTTTTAGAAGTTCCCCGGCCGGGGCACAGCCCGGTGGCAACACGGTGTAACGTGAATCATCCTTAACACGACACCCCGTGGTAAGATTAGTGATCAGATTTTCGGGCTTCTGACGACCCGTAACGACTGTCAAAGATCCACGTCTGACAGCCGGAACCAATGCAGCAATGGCTTAACGTGCTTTCTGAGGCACGGAAGAATCTCGGTATGTAAAGCTTTGTTTTTTTTTTTGTGGGGTGGGAAATCATCCAATGACTTCTCCAACTCTGGATGGAGCGGGAGGGCCTGTCAGACTCTTACTGACTAAAACCCACCCCTGTTCCTTCCTGCCCTTAGTGCCCGGGGGCGAGGTAACTCTGTTTCGAATTTATCCTCAACCCCCGGGCCATCGGCCATGAGGAGCCCCGTCTTTATTGCTGACAACTCTTTTAGGCGCGCGTGGAACACTACGCGCCGTCGACTCTCGGGCCTGGTGCTGATCGGACGGCGAGCTACCCATTACTCGCCGTCCGCAGGCCCGGATGCTATGTAAAGCTGGTCACTCATCCATGGACCAACCTGCGCAAGCGTAGCTGAACCTGATGGATCGACCCGTGCGGCTGTTATTACTTATCACAATTGAATGTGTGTGTGTGTTGTGTGTTGCATGGTTGGCGCAGTGGTTGAGCGTTCGGCTGCTGCGCTGCGTGTCGCGAGTTCGATTCCCGCACGGAACAAATATTTGTATGACCTACAGATAGTTGTTCCGGGTCTGGGTGTCTTGTGTATGTGAGTATACATGTTTGTGAACGCACCCACGATACAGGAGTAATTCCTAGTGTGGGGCAACGTTTAAAAAAAAAAAAAAAATGTAGGTATACACAAAATTTCATGTCCGTCCTGTTGACCATTGAAGAGTTCCTTTATCTGGAGCTAATCCTGGATGTCAATTCTGGTCATGCTTACCATAAAAATGCATTGTTATCGGAACTGAACCATCACGTAAAAATTCAACTCCTTAAGATAGTGGTTCTAATTCAGCTTGTAAGATTTGACCCGAACATACATCCATACAATCAGCTGATAAAAATGACATAAGTACATGGTATTAGAACTTAGCGGCGTTTCCTTTTGCTCATTTTTCATTATTACTGAAGTTTTATTACGTTTTTAATTAAAGTTTAAAAAAACCATTTCATAAATATTATTAAACCACGAAATTAACGAACACGATAACGGAAAGCCTATGACTATCACCAAGGTTCTAAATATAAATGACTCGAAAATAAAAATGCAAATATTCCATCATTCTAAAATCACCTGTGGATATCTACAACACTAGAGGCAACCTCATCTCTCTCATGTGCCTTAACAATGGCACTCAGGCGAGTAAATTAAAAAAAAATTGTTTGTATTAGATAATAATAATCTGAAAGTATCAGCATAGCATAATCAGCAATTTAACCTTGCCACTGCGGGGACATAGGCTTCCATACAAAGTATACTAAATAAAATAATTAATTCTAAACATTTTGTTGTCCAAAATGTTTAGAATTAATTATTTACAAAAGTGTTTGTAATGAATTCTGGTACCCAAGAAAAGATTTCACTTGTGTTATGGATACAAGGAGGTAAAGCACTGATCCAATTGCTAAAATTCACTCTCTATTTAGGTTAGGACCTTTTTACTAGTTTGCGAAACGAAGCCGAGGGAAAAAATTAGTACCCAAATAACCCAAATTAAGGAACTTTCGCGTTAGCATATCATTCGCAAACTGTCAAAAACAGCTTCAATTTTCCCTAGAATATGACAAGTTTTTGACATTGATTGTCGCTGAGATTATATCGCGACTTCAAGGCAAACGATTTGTAAGTACAAGAATTGGCCTTCCATAATTCAAGTAGGTATTAATAAAACTCCTTGTATTTACAGTATTTCCAAATCCCTTCTTTCTATTATTTATGTATATTTGTTGAACCGTAAAGTACAATAAAGATAAAGCCTCCTGTACTAAAGACACAGAAGGCTTTCTGTAGAGACGCCAGATACATACGAACAAACTTTTTGGTATACAAGCAAAACTAATCATCTTTTTTTTTTGTGGGGTGGGAAATCATCCAATGACTTCTCCCGCTCTGGGTGGAGCGAGAGGGCGTGTCAGACTCTTACTGACTAAAACCCACCCCTGTTCCTTCCTGCCCTTAGTACCCGGGGGCGAGGTAACTCTGTTTCGAAGGGCATCGGCCATGACGGGCCCCGTCCTAATTGCTGACAACTCTTTGAGGCGCGCGTGGAACACTACGCGCCGTCGACTCTCGGGCCTGGTGCGGATCGGACAGCGAGCTACCCATTACTCGCCGTCCGCAGGCCCGGGTAAAATTAATCATCTTCGCATATTCATATTTAAAGTGTGCTGCGTGCAGACCACTGAGATGCTTTGGCTACCGATTCCGTGCTCTTCTCGTGCGTGAAGTGTTTTAGCTGAGATGAACAAGTGGCGCAACAAACACTCCCAGCATCACATCTGTCTGTTAAGTTGGAAGAACTTGAATTAGATTAGTCAGCCGAAAGACGTCCACCGTTGGACATATGCCTCCCGCAAGTGTCGCCACAACGACCGATCCTCTGCCTCTCGCATCCATCAGCTACTTGCAACCACAACAGATCATCGGTCCACCTTGTGGGAGGACTTCCAACGCTGTGTCTTCCGGTACCCCATCGACCATCTGTTCTACGAGCAATGTGCCCTGCCCACAAAGTAGCTTTCAAAGTAGTAAGTCATGAGTTAACTCCCTGTACAACAAATAACTCATTCGACTGTACCACGGCACAGTGCACTGATCCCTGCACCGGATTGAGGAAACCATAACACTGTTGTCTCCGTACATTTAATCATGTGGCTGCGAACGTCCAAAGATCTCGTATCTTTAGCTTGAAATACTACATTATTGAAACTGTAATGATACAGCAAAGTAGTTTATATTTTTAGAGTTAAAAGCGTAAATCACAAGGAAAAACGGTACGTAATTATAATTTGGACGGGCTTTTGAGGGCTTTAACCATCCATCACATACCGAACCCCTTCGTGTCTCGAAAAGCACGTATAGCTGTTGGTCTCCGCCTGTCAATCGTTGATTAATCTGCTTAGCCAGTCGTTACAGGTGGTCAGAAACCCATATATCTGACACCAATCTTGCCAAGTGGTATTGTGTTACCCAGTTTCTGTATCGTGAAGATCATATTATTAGAGGCAGTTCATGCAAACTATTCTCAGTCTAAGTAGGGGAACTTTGTACTCGTATGTACCTATTCTCTCTTCTCTCTATCGTGATTTGCATTGGCCTATTTGGAAAGCACTAAATCAATTGCGTACCCAACCAAGTAGGTTTAATTTGGCAAAATGAGGGATTATTGAACCCTCAAACACCCAGTGTGAGTGCGGTGCTCCTGTTCAGACTATAAACCATTAGCTGGAGTGCTCCAAATCTTTGTTTACCTGCACCCTAGAAGGCCTAAGCATTGCCTCAGACCATGGCTTGGCCATGTAGAAACGACATAGAATATTGGTGCTAGTCTGTGACTTTTTTCTTATTACAATGTAATTTACAATATGCGTGCTGCACAGCCTTTTAGTCAACCACGCGATATTTCAATTAGCTTGAAACATACACGGTTTCAGACTATATAAAGCTTTTAAACCTTATCCCGATTATTTAAAACCTTTTTAGGGTTGCGAAAGTCTGAATCAAAAAACGGAACCCTTATGATCACTCATGTCTGTCTGTCCGTCTGTCACAGCCACACCCAATTTGTTCCGAATCTGCTAGACCGATAGAGTTGAAATTTACACACATGAATATCTGTAACCCAAACATGAAAGTGTAGCCTAAATAAATTAATTTGGAATGTGGGGTTCACTTTTGGGGTGAAAATCGGAAAATTAGAAAACAAAGTTTTTCAAACCGT
Organism: Polia nebulosa; assembly: GCA_951329385.1. Lineage (NCBI taxonomy): Eukaryota > Metazoa > Arthropoda > Insecta > Lepidoptera > Noctuidae > Polia > Polia nebulosa. Next base: position 14,203,610 of record OX589610.1, on the reverse strand, counting down.
GCCGTGCGACATGTCAAATGAATGGGCACATTGTGAGGGTCTCGAATGTATATTTATTTCATAATTTTAAAATATACAGTTTTAAAGTTACCTATTTAAGAAAATAGATAAAAAATTACTCCCTTATCTCCGAAACCACTGGGCCTAAAATTTTGAAAAAAATACAGATTTATAGATTACAGGAAAACCTATAAGGAGGAGGCACTTAAAAAAAAATTGATTTGTTCGGTTCGGAACCCTTTGCACGCGAGTCCGACTCGCTGTTGGCTGGTTTTTTATTTTATTTAAAGAATGCGCATCTTAGAGCATTAAAATAACCGACTCTAGTATGCTGCTGAGTCTTGCTACCACTTCGCTGTTTGTCTCATATTTTACTACAAGGCCCTTGAGAGTGGGAAATCATCTAATGACTTCTCCCGCTCTGGGTGGAATGGGAGGACGTGTCAGACTCTTTTTGACTAAAACCGACCCGTGTTCCTTCAGTTTCCCTTGCGTTCCAAGACTGCGGTGACTCTTTCAAACCTACTATAATATTTTAAAGTCATCATAATTCCGGCGTGAGAGAGATTGATGGAAATATAGAGACTTTTAAATGTAGACCCTTTCTCATACCTACATTATTATCATCTTAATACATCATGGCCTACGATGCTACCAATGCTCATCTCTTGGCTATAATAAAGCCACACGGATCGATCACGAAGGTTAAGCAACGCTTGCCGATGTCGGCCCGTGGATGGTTGACCATCCATTGCATAGCAAGACTCCTCCGATATGGAAAGCACGTTAAACTCTTATTAATCTGTCGGTCCCGGCTGTCATTTCTAGACCTTTGACAGTCGGTAAGATTATTGGATTGTGGAGGTCAGTTACGCTCCAAAACACTGGTATTCTGTAGGTGCATCTGATTAGCCTGGTGATGAGGTATTCATGTAAGTTCGTGCCGATACGACTGCAAACCTCGTTAGTCTTCGCATAGAGGTTTGCGACGTGTTTTAGTAATTCTAGTAGTTACCTACCTAAATACAGAATTCGTTTAAATACCTAATACTTGAAATTACAAGCGTGCCTTTGGTAAACTTTTTCACACAATTGAATGTAAACATAGATCTATATATAACTAGCTAACCCGGCGAACTTAGTACTGCAACAGAATCAATAAATGATTTAGTTCTCGAGATATCATCAAAAATTTGTTTCCATACAAAATGTACGAGAAAATGAATTTTCTTCATAACTTATTTATTTTGTAAAGGTTTCTGAAGGTTTTAATAGTTATTTTGTCATTCGGTGCGGAGACAAATCCAACGAATCAAAGATCATAAAATCGGTCCAGCCGTTCGTGAGTTGTATATGGTGTTACTAATCCAACTTTTTTTCAACCTGTTAGGCACCGACATGTACAAAATTGTACATGTCGACTCACGCGTTATATACCTCTATTATTACTATAACGCAAGGTCTTTTATCCTGTGACAAGGTTTAATCACTCGGGGCATGATAGAGCCTGTAGTTACCATAGATTTTCTACCAAAAATATACATTGAAAGTTTTATCAAGTTTTAATACGTAAAAATGTCAAATGCGGGGACAGCCCATGCGGGGAATGTTGGGCTGTGAAAAAGGTGCTTTGACGAATTGACGTTTTTTGCGCCCGGTGCCTCACAGGAATATGCATATATGTTGATAGATTGTATAGGTCCTTTAAGAATAGACCAATACTCCATAGTGATGTAAGGCATTGAGTGTAACGTTAATCAACATAATGGAAATTGGAATGCATCCCACACAGATAGGATCTACCTTGTGTGACCAACATTCCCACATTCAAACATTTCGCAATCCTGCAATTCTGTTATAGTAATAACTATTATATAAGCTATCCTGCTCAAAGGTGGCCCAGTGAGCAGTTGTGGCCCAGTGGTATTGGCCATGACTTACAAGTTGTAGGTAGTGGGTTCAAACCCAGGCAGGCGCTTTACACTGTGTAAATTATTTCATCACCACTGCTCTCAGAACGGTGAAGGAAAACATCGTGAGCATATCCTAGACAAAAATTCGATGACATGTGACAATCCACCAATCCGCATTGGGCCCGCGTGGTGGATTACGGCCCACACCCTCTCACAGAGAGGAGGCCTGTGCCCCAGCAGTGGGAACATTAAAAGGCTGATGATGATGATGAATTACTATTATATTAGCTATCCTGCTCAAAGGTGGCCCAGTGAGCAGTGGTGGCTCAGTGGTATTGGCCGCGACTTACAAGTTGTAAGTCGTGAGTTCAAACCCAGGCAGGAGCTTGATATTGTGTAAATTGTTTCATCACCACTGCTTTTAAAACGGTGAAGGAAAACATCGTGAGGAAACCGGGATGTCCTAGAACCAAGACATATGACATCCACCAATCCGCATTGGGCCTGCGTGGTGGATTACGGTCCACATCCTCTCACAGAGAGGAGCCTTTAAATGTTCCCACTGCTGGGGAGCAGTGGGGACATTAAAAGACTGATGATGATGACCTATCCTGATAGTAGTCTAAACGGCACGGTTGGCGTAGTGGTTAAGCGTTCGGCTGCTGCGCTGCGTGTCGCGGGTTTGACCCCGCACGAAACAAATATTTGTATGGCCTACAGATAGTTGTTCCGGGTCTGGGTGTCTTGTGTAAGTGTTTACATGTTTGTGAATGCACCTACGATACAAGAATAATTCCTAGTGTGGGGCAAAGTTTAAAAAAAATAAAAAATAAACAAATGGATCTTGGAAAGGACTTAAGCTAGGTTCACATTACTGGTGGTGTATTTGTTTAGTATTTATTATTTGTATTTACTTTAGACTCAACAAAATGCAAATAATTTGCTGGCAGTTCTTTGCTTTGCTTATTTATTTATTAAAACTTTATGCACTAGTAAGATAATAATATGTACACTGTACAAAGGCAGACCTAATATGCCTTAGGCATTTTCTACCAGTCGACCAACTGGTAGAAAATGCCAAACTAAAAAGAAATACAATTATAAATAAATACTTAGAAACAAACATACAAATAAACAATGTAATTGTGAGAAACGAATCCAACAAATCAAGTCTTTGTTGTTTGTTTTATACTTTCATTTATTTGTTTTTTTTACCTACGTCATAAATCACAACGAGTTTTGTAACCAATCAAGTGCGCGAGCAGGGGCCTACAGTAATGTGACCCGAGCTTTACAGCTAACTACCTAATAATTGGCAACGTTATTTTTAGAATACAAAAACCTGAATTTCAAGAAAGCCTAAATACCTGTTACTCAATTATACTGGTTCGATGAAAGTATTGTTTAAAATCCGAGACTAACATATAGGAAACAGGGATTTGTTATCCATTTCTTATTAAGTTCACTGGGAATACTTGCATTTACTTTTCCAATAAAAAAATAGGTACCTTTGCATCCAACCAAAACTCTTAACAGCGACATTTAATGTTTGAACATTCAGGTGCGATGTGACAAAGTGACAATGATGGGACAATTTTTTTTTCGAACTTATTCTACGGCATTCTAAGCTTAACTCGAAGTAATTATAATAACTTTGAGTTAAGCTCGCCTTTGTACATTAACTATTTAATCATCGTGTCACTGTCACTACCCATTTTATGCTTGGTTTACAATAAAAAGTACAATCAAAGCCGTAGAATAATTTCTATGACAACAAGTTGTCGCTTCTGTCTCTGGGGTCTTACAACGCACCGTATCGTGTCAGAAACCGACAAACTAAGTTCTATGAATCCAATTTACGTTAGAAATACAAACTGGCAAGCAAATTCTAAGTAGAAATTTCTAATCACCATTTCATTGGTGAAACAATTTCCAGGCGAGCATTCTGACCACAGAGCATAGAGACACCTCGCCGGCTACTGCTAGAGACGGCATTGTCAAAACTTTCCAGACAAACCAAGCGTATCAATGAGTGTCACCGATTAAATAGCTACTGAAATACATTAGGAATTTGTCATAAACAGCATCCAAAATCGTTGCTCGCAGAAAGGATGGTCGATGACGCCGATAAGTTCTGGAGTGGTGACCGCGTATCAGGAGTAAGAGAAACGCTGCGTGCGTTTATAGGCCTTCCACAAGGTGGACCAATGACGCGGAAATCCGATGGATGCGAGATTCACAGGACCGGTCGTTGTGGAGAAACTTAGGGGAGGCTTATGTCCATCAATAGACGTCTTTTGGCTGAAATGATGAGCATCCAAAATTCCTAATGAATTGGCTTGTCTCTTACATGCACCTTTAACAGTGGTCTAAACTACCGTAAGGCCACTGGTGGTCAGACACAATAGATTTCCTATTGTGTCTGTTTCTCCGGTAACTGACAAGTGCGAAATGTGTATTTACGACAGAACAACTAGACGCCTTGGGGGCTCACTGCTAGAGACGGAATTGGCAAAACTTGACAAACAAACCACGTTTGGATTCACCGTTATCCGGTGAGCCAAAACAAAACAAATGATTCAATTAAAGGTTGTTCCAAATAAACGTGCAATAACGGTCATTGACCCACCTACATTTATTGACATTTTTAATTTGAAAAACGGAATTAATGACTCAAAGCTGTCCCGAATCAACATCTCTCGTGATCCTTAACATTGTCTAATAATGATAAACGATTTATATTTAATTGTTCAGGTACCTACGAAGAGTTATTAGGGAAAGGTCAATGAACTTTATTGCAAATTTATCTGAAACAGTATAGCTCGTAATTTAAGCACTAATATAATAATATTATTGTAGGTTATTTCTGTAAGTGTTTTTTTGTGAATATTGTGTGCCTTAACCTGGGTCAAATAAATTTATTTTCTTTCTTTCTTTCACTAGCGACCTGCGCCGGCTTTGCATGGGTACATTTATTTTCGATTTTCCAAAATATTCTTTCTTACAAACCTTGTCCTGACGATAACAAACACAACGAATAAAAAAACCAGCCAAATTGGTCTAGCCGTTCTTAAAGGTTACTCTCTGCCCAGGGGTTGTAGATAAATTCGAAACAGAGTTACCGCGACCCTGGGCACCCAGGGCAGGGAAGGAACAAGGGTGGTATTTAGTCAGTAAGAGACTGACACACGCCCTCCTGCTCCACCCAGAGCGGGAGATGTCATCGGATGAATTCCCAACCGCCAAGAAAAACAAGGATACTCTGTCATGTTTGTGGCTATTGATTTATATTTATATCACCGGATAACAACAAACACCGTAAGATTGTAATAAATCTTGCGGGAATGTAAACTCACGATATATTATAGACCATTTCAAATTCAATAAATCTCATCCAAATTTCAACTTACAATATATTGGAGGTTTTTTTCAAAACAAAAAGGTTTCAATTTTACGTAAACTACAATGCAACTGTGTTTGCAATAATACGGTGACATATAGATTAGATTAATCAGGAGGAGCTCGTGGCTAAAGTTATAACAGCCGCACGGGTCGATCCATCAGGTTAAGCTACGCTTACCGGGGTTGGTCCATGAATGGGTGACCATCTTTACATACCGAGACTCCTCCGAGCCTCGGAAAGCACGTTAAGCCGTTGGTCCCGGCTGTCAATCGTGGATCTTTGACAGTCGTTGCGGGTCGTCAGAAGCCCGAAAGTCTGACAGTCAGTCTTACCAAGGGGTATGATATTACCCAGTCACTGGGTTGTGGAGGTCAGATAGGCAGTCACTCCATGTAAAATACTGGTATTCAGCTGCACCTGGTTAGACTGGAAGCCGACCCCAAGATAGTTGGGAAAAGGCTAAGCAGATTGATATAGATTAGATTAATCAAATAAATAACTTGACGATAAAACACACAAGGACAGGTTTTTGTCCGTAAAAAAAGAATATCCGACTTATGTTTAGCGCAATTAAGCATTGACGAATAATATTAGAAATGGCTCTCTAGTCTCTATCGCGGCACTCCGTGCTCTGTGATTCCGACTCATTTGCCAACGTTTTTGTCATGAACTGTGGCGACTGGCGAGTGTTCGATATTGAATCGAATTTGACGGTTCATTTGCCCCGCAAGATGGTCGAGAATTTACTAGAGCTTTTGGGAAGCGATTTGAAACAACGTTCTGATAAGTGATTTATTTTACTATAAAATTGATCGGAGGGGAAATTCCCGTACTTTTTTAGAGTGTTTACATTCGAATCTGTCTCAACCTATCAAAAACTCTCTCAATTCCCTATTTTTTTTAAAGTTTGGTAAATTGATTGTCACTGAGATAAAATTGCGATATGAATGATAAAAAAAACAAAAGGTTTTTCAGGTTTTTTTGTGACTTGGTCTTCTGATACCATTTAGTAGCTGTCACGATCAACCGTTCTTTGCGTGGTGGTATTAATAACAATACAAATGACTTTACCTACCTATAGAACATCTACATTTCGCCTATTAGGTATGTTTAAGTCCCCAAGAGGTTTTTCAACTAAATACACACTTTATTCCTAGCCATAATTATGTCAAAAATTCATCTATCATTTCTTTGTTCTAGTTCTGCCTTGACAACTATACAATCACATTCATAGGGAGCGTGCAGGAACTATAGATGGCGGCACTTAAATGTCAATATCAAGTATTTTATACAGTAAAAGTTGCGGCTTTCACTAACTAGATGCCAGTCTACGTTAAGCGTGCTGCATGAGTGCATGATGTGTGTGTGTGTACATATATGGCACGGAAATGTCATTGGCAAGTTTTTAAAGCGTAGAAGTTTCAAATTTACTCCACTAGATGGCACAGACTACGCCGTGCACGTTCCCTATACTCGAAATCCTCATGATTCTCAGGAACATCCCTACAACAAATTAACACCCTTACTTATATAAAAGTCGCTAAATATTTGCTTGTATTAAATATTGATTAGCGGATTCTAAATTCAAATTCTCCAAAAATAAAAATAATTGTAGTGGTGCCGTAAAATGATAAAAAAAGTTTAACTAAGGACAGTCATTGGCTGTCTGTAATATCGTGACAGGTGACAAAACCTGGGTGTACTGCTTTGAACCCGAAAGAAAAAGCGGCAGAGTGGGTTTTTCCTTTGTAGATTTGCCGACGTAAGTTAAGAAAGTCGAAGCGTTGGTAGAAATACGATTGATTCTTTTTTCGGTAAATCACGACATTACACTACCAACACTACAGTATCGCTTGAAGAGCAAAGGACAGTGACTGCAGATTGGTACGTCAACACTTCCTTTCCCAGAGTCTTAGAAAATGTTCGCGAAAAGCGTCCTTGAAGCAATGTCCTCCTTCACCACGATAACGCATCCTCACATTCCGCTTAGGTAGCGGAAGCGTATTTGAAGGTTTCAAATGTGGAACTGATGACGCATCCTTACAGCCCGGACCTCGCACCCTGCGACTTCTTGTTGTTTCCAAAAATAAGAGACAAACTTAGAGGCACACGTTTTACTAACCCTGAATCGGCGGTGAAAGTGTTCCATGAAGCCATTGAAGAGGTTCCTAAGGAAGACTGGTCCAACAGATTTATAGAATGGTTTCAGCGTATGCAAAAATGCATTAATTTGAAAAACAATAAAAGTTTTGTAAGCCTTATATCTAGTCTTATTTATCAGAATCCAGAAACTTTTAGTATGCCCTAAGTAAATAGGGCCCTAAGTTTTGTGTAACGATGTCCCTTCCACCGTGTACCTATAGGTAGGTAGGTACAAGGTACCTACATAGGTAGAGATCACTAAAACTACACTAATTTCAAAAGCCAATAAAAAAAACCTCTCAAAGCAAACGTAATTCAGTCCACCAATTCGTTACAAATTACCACAATAATAAAAGTGAGTAGGGTCGCCTAAAAGTTAAATTGAGAGGCTGATGTGATTCCCAAGCACTCGTTATGTTGAGTTAGAAGTTTGGAAAGATTTTGATTCGGACTCCTTTGGTCCTTTCCCCAAAGCCCCTCGTAATTGATCCTGGAAGGATAATTGTAACGACATCAAGTAATTTTGTATGTACTTGGTATACTCATTTATCGACTTTTTCCTGCGGCTTTGTTACCGTGAACTAAACTCATCATTATATACCCTGAAGAGAATTGATGTGCATATAACCGTATAATAATCGGTTGGCAGACAAAAATAGCAACTTTATTTTATACTATTTATTGATGATTAATGAAGAGCAGTGGTGGCCCAGTGGCGAACAGTGGTGGCCCAGTGGTGAGCAGTGGCGGCCCAGTGGCGAATAGTGGTGGCCCAGTGGTGAACAGTGGCGGCCCAGTGATATCGGCGCCGACTTACGTTCATGGGTTTAAACCCAGGCAAGGCAGGCAACTTTATGTAACTTATATCACCATCAATGCTCACAAAACGGTGAAGCAAAACATCGTGAAGAAACGTCACATGCCTTCGAATGTTTGGTTTAATAAATCGCGCAAACAAGCGCCTCAATTGTACGTACGCAACCACTGCTCTGCTCTATTATCTACATGGGACTTCAGCATAACCGGAGACAGGAACTCTTGCCCAACGGTCACTGCGCATTTGGTGTGACGTGACCCGCCCAATCCCATTTGCGGCTGTCAATCGTAAACTTACTTATCTACTTTTTATTATTTTAACAAGCACCAAACTTTAATCATCTAACTTGATACAATGTTATACGACTAGTTTACGATCTTAGTTTTAATTGAGCTTACCTGTTTCGATGTTCTCATTTCAGGTTTATCTAGAGCACGAAATAATTAGGACAATTGCTAAAACGTCTTGTTTTTGCTCTGTGATCTACTTAAAATAGTTTCCCACGTACAGTCTAGTCGGTTATACCTTCGTCAGTATTTACATTATTTCCTATATTATTTAAGGACACATAGTAAGTTTCTTTTTTTATTATTCTTGATAGGCACGCGTTTGACCACTATCTCACCTGATGACGCTTGCCTAGAAGTAACCTATTCACTCTTGACTTAAAGACTCTCAGGTTGTAGCTATCGGGAAACACAGACTCCGGCAGGGAATTCCACTCCGTATCTACCTTATTTTCCGTTTTACCTTCCGCTCAGGCACCGCTGGTACAAATAACGTACCATCGGTGCCATAGAAGTTAAGTATCTACCTTTTGCAGCTTCTGCACTCAGCAAACTACAGTAGTTTGCTGAGTGCGATTTGATTTTTGATTGAGTGCGACAAATATTTTAAAGCAGTCCTAAAAATCTCTTTTGACAGTTTCGTAGCACTCGACAAATCGCGTCGACCAAATCGCGAACGCTCCCACTTCGCCATTTTCGCGTCGCACAATAGACGCGGCGGGAACAATGCGTCATTGTGCGTCTATCTCTGAGGGCCAGGGGCAGGCGTCGATATACCGCTGTGTTTGTAGTTTATGTAGCTATAGGATCTCGACAGAACATGATATCACGCCTGTTATGGTTCATAGGTGTATCGATAATATTGGTCACCACCAATATTTGTTGTTGTTGTGTTGGCATGAATTTGAATAATTAATAGATTTTTAGGGTCCTGAACCACCCAATGTATTAAATCCTTTTTAACAAAAAATACAACCGATTGACCCGAAAGAAAGTACAATAGATTTTGAATTGTTTACTGCCCATGCCCATGTCCGCCAGACACGCAAGGGTTTTTTTTTTTTTTTTTTGGGGGGGTGGGAAATCATCCTATGACTTCTTCCGCTCTAGGGTGGAGCGGAAGGGCGTGTCAGACTCTTACTGACTAAAACCCAGCCCTGTTCCTCCCTGCCTCGAGTGCCCAGGGGCGAGGTAACTCTTTCGAATTTATCCTCCACCCCCGGGCAGACACGCAAGAGTTAAGCCTGAATTAATAGGCCCAAAAACATGGAATTTGAACATAATTGGAGGAAACCAAAACCTTTTTTTTTATTCCACAGGAACCGTAATGATTCTGGTATAAAAATGCCACTGTGCGATATTTTAGCTTTCTATCAGTCAAGTATCTACATTTCACATTTTATTCATTCTTTTCTCCGTTACGATTTGGACGCCATCTTAACAAACCATTTTATTAATTTATCTAGACGTCAAAGGGAGGCTCGCAAGGATCTCCTCTAAATCTTACAACAGATAATCTCATCGGGATCCGCTTTGTTAGCCCTCACGATAATTAAATCGAAATCCCTTATTAGTCCTATTAATTCTTTGATACAAACAAGGAGCGGCTGCGTAGACTGTTTACTTATGTATGGTTTTGTGTTCACAGAGAATACATTATTTCTAGTATTGTACTTTTGATAAATACTGGCTCTTAAGGTGAATGCTCCAGGGTAGCTCGCGAAATTCAATTTTTCTTACGTTTTTTTGCAATTTGCAGGTCAGTGTCAGGTTGTATCTTGGTCAAAATTTGATTCGCGAACGTAGCAAGTATGTATTTATAGAATTATAATCATTAAAATCATCAATAAATCACTCTCAGTTAGAATTGATACCAAATTTAATTATTTATGAAATCATGACATTTGGCATCAGTTCTGAGAGAGATGTATTGTTAAATACACAACCGACAGTCAAAAGTACCAGGTAGGTATTCTGACTGTCGGAGGAGGAGGCGGCACGGGTTAGGGAGAGGCTGCAACGACAGCCTCGCCCTAATGCCCTCAGCAACAGCCGCCGCAGGAGACGCCAGGGACTTCCGGCGCCACGAGACGATCTCCGGCCACCGTAGACCCGGGCCTGCGGACGGCGAGAAATGGGTAGCTCGCCGTCCGATCAGCACCAGGCCCGAGAGTCGACGGCACGTAGTGTTCCACGCGCGCCTCCAAGAGTTGTCAGCAAACAGGACGGGGCCCGTCATGGCCGATGCCTGCCCGGGGGTTGAGGATAAATTCGAAAGATTTACCTCGCCCCTGGGCATTCAGGGCAGGAAGGAACAGGGGTGGGTTTTATTCAGTAAGAGTCTGACACGATGAGCGGGAGAAGTCATTGGATGATTTCCCACCCCACAAAAAAAAAGGGGGAGTCGCGGATAAATTCGAAATAGAGTTACCGCGCCCCTGGGCACTTAGGCAAGGTAGGAACAGTGGGTTTTAGTCAGTACGAGTCTGACACGCCCTCCTGCTCCACTCAGAGCGGGAGAAGTCATTGGATGATTTCCCACCCCACAAGAAAAAAAAAATAAAGGGATGTGCCCTAACAGGCGTTGCACAGAGGGGGTTCCGGAGTGGTATTATAAGAGATAGCAGGGGCATCCATGTGCTGATGGTGATTACCGGGGAGGTTAAAGTGAGGTAAGAATCCCACACTCCCTGGTGTCTCCCCAAAAATTCCAGGCATCTTTTGAAGGTTTCCCCCAATAATAAAAAAAGCCTCGTGCTTACGTAAGCAATAACAGCCGCACAGGTCGCTCGAAGCTTTATGTTACGCACGTAGGTACAATCTAAACTACACTCGCGAATTTATGCAATCGTGGTACAAGTCCCTGTGGATTTTATGACAGCCTAATAGGTATCTATTTTTTGTTAGCTGCATAGTAATACTAAACAGTGCCAATTTTATATTTAAGCGTTCTTCTGACATATTGGGTATTTGGCGTTTTGGGAAGGAAGTATCATTTCTTACGGGTCGGAATAATCTATGCCTAGAGACCTAAATCTGAGCCCCGAGTCCTCACGATTCATACAGTCGAGACCACACTGCTGCATAATATGTGTGTACATTAATAGGGCACATCCCTTTTTTTTTGGGAATGAGAAATCATCCTATAACTTCTCCCGCTCTGGGTGGAGCGGGGGGGCGTGTTAGATTTTTACTGACTAAAACCCACCCCTGTTCCTTCCTTGCCTGAGTGCCCAGGGGCGCGGTAGCTCTGTTAAGAATTTATCCACGACCCCTTGGCATGCATGCATCAGCCCACTCAGTGGTGGCTGACATCTCGTTGAGGCGCGCGTGGAACACTACGCGCCGTCGACTCTCGGGCCTGGTGCTGATCGGACGGCGAGCTACTCATCACTCGCCGGCCGCAGTCCCGCGTTAGGGCACATCCCTGAAGAGACTGTTGAGAGGTCTCCCCTAAGCCTCGCTCTGCACGGCAGCACATAATCGCAGTGCCGCCGTATTCCCTAGAATCATTTGGTGGGCAATCAGAGTCCCAACTCTTAGCAACAGAGATTCATGAAAAGTCCTGCCTACATTAATAATGATGCAGGTTTCAGGGTTTCGACGTGTGAAGAAGGCTCTTATTCTTCTTCGAGCTGGATCGGCCCTCTCACGATCCCGCTCGGTGGCTAACCACGAGCCTAGTGAGTTGGTATCATAAAATGTGTTGCCATCTAAATTAATAAAATATACTTACGTTTTGAAGAAGCTGGTAGTCTATTGATGTTATAATAATATGCCCACGATGGGCGGGCCGCGGGTTGCGTAAAGCTAAATATAGTGGCTATGGACCGCCGCGGCTTAGCCAGTTGACTGGGCAACCGGGTCGGGGGTACTGTGCCCGTGCGATGTAGTTAATATACCTACCTACCTACTCACAGTGTGTGTGAATACTGTGAGTCGGACAAAAATGCCTTTGGAGTTCATCGATTCCTGGAAACAGAATTTAATTTTATTTACTAGGTACCTAATAGGAGGAGCACGTGGAAAAAGTAATAACAGCCGCACGGGTCGATCTATCAGGTTAAGCTTGCCGGGGTTGGTCCATGGATGGGTGACCATCTTTATATACCGAGACTCCTCCGCGCCTCGGAAAGCACGTTAAGCCGTTGGTCCCGGCTGCCAATCGTGGATCTTTGACAGTTGTTACGGGTCGTCAGAAGGCCGAAAGTCTGACAACCAGTCTTACCAACGGGTATCGTATTACCCAGTAACTGGGCTGTGGAGGTCAGATAAGCAGTCGCTCCATGTAAAATACTGGTATTCAGCTGCATCCGGTTAGACTGGAAGCCGACCCCAAGATAGTTGGGAAAAGGCGCGGGCAGATTATTGACTAGGTACCTAATACTCGTAAATATAACGCACAGCCTAACTCACTGCATCTAGATCTCTTGAAGCATGAAAAGGTGAACATTAAGGAAGGATAATGAAAATTAATTCCCAAAAGAGATTGGAGAGTTGCTCCATGTTACCTGGGAGGGAGGGAAACTTAGCGTCTATTCCCGGTTCTTACCTACCACCGATAATGTCACCACTGGAACGCTAGTAATACATTATCTGTGCCAATGGTGACCAATGGGAAGTAAAATAGGTTCCCACTGTTGCCAGCGGGGATGTAATAACTATGACACATATTATTATTAGTCCCAAATGTCTCCATCGCTATATTATACTAGGAAAATAAAGTCAATAAACTCCGACTAACTAAATTCGCCATTCAGTTAACAGTCTAGCTTGATAAACTAAACGGCGCCGTTCAATTAACGGCTTGAATGATATTCAACCGATGCGTCTAATACAACATTTTATTAACTAACTGGCTAATGCTTAAGCCATTCATGCAATAGAATAACCATGTGACGAAACAAAAAAAAACAACCGACTTCCAAAAAAGAAATTATACACTAAAAATTCAAAAATTAATTAATTAGTAATTAATTTTAGAAGTCGGTGTTTGCATTTTATTTCTTCGTTTTTTGACACTGACTTCCGAAATTAAAGTTATTTTTTAATTTTTAGTGTATTTTCTTTTTTGGAAGTCGGTTGTTTTTTTTTTTGCAAAAAAGTTTATTATTTTTCGCTTTTTTGTTGTTAGATATACCCCAGAACTAAAAACCCCAGTAAAATGGAACGTGGAATTTAAACATACCCGCAATTGTATTTGTATTATGTAATATACGTTCCGTTTTGTTTGCTGTAGTGATCTAATGTCATTGTCATTGATCGAGGCGTCATAGAACTACGTTTTGTCTATGGCGCGTAGTGGTGCACTGCACCAGCTTGTCGATTCTGTTAACATCTCACCGTGAAAACTTAGGTGAAGCGAGCGTGAAGTGAACTGACATTCCACCTTGATTGTATGGATTGACAGCTCGCTTCATGTTCACTTCACCTAAGTTTTCACGGTGAGTTGTTTACAGAATCGCACTACAGAACCGATATCACTAGGCATTAGTTAATTAGTTTAGTTTTATTTTAATTTAGCTTTGATACTAGGCTTTTGAAAATTAATGTGCTTTTTGTAATCTGTGCAAAATAAATAATTTTTCTTTCTTTTCAATAGGAGAAAACCAAAACGTCATCGAGGTATACGTATTTTTCGTTTTTGTTCAGTGTTCAAAAACTGTTGAAGCAATTTCGTTGAAAATCGGTCGACAACTGACGGAGAAATCGGTGGACATACATAAAAAAAAACTATATACTGTCGAACATAAAACCTCCTCCTTTTTCGAAGTCGTTTATAAAAAACTTAAGGCAACCCGATACCGATAGGTTATGTGTAGCTCTGTCGGCTTATTATAGTTAGAGTTATGACTGTTGTCAGCACATTTTAATATGTGACATTACCCCGTCCCGTCATCTCCTTCGTGTTAGGTTGCTTTAAACCCCGCGTGCAGAAATAGGAGCCTCGCGCAGCGGTGCTCCATCGCCTTATCTTACGCACGAACGTCGTCAGCACATTGCGAGCTGAACGGAAATCGAAATTAATTTTACGTTTGCCACATTCTCTCTCAAATCGCCGTTTAGTGAAAAAGCTTAATAGTGAATAAAACTAGTTGGTTGCGACAGGTTGACAACGATTGGATTTATTCCTATTTGTCACCGGTGACTAAGTCGGTGATGACGCCAGAGACGAAAAGCAGTTATCTCGTTTGATCCATCCATCCTGACGGTCACTATTTAAACTAGGGGATTTTAACATACAAAAAGATAAACAAATTAAAACAGACATAAATTCATTTATTTAAAAACAACCACGGGATTCAACAGGAAATTTAAAATATACTTTGTAGACACAACACAATCATTTACAATAGTTTTACATAATTCTGAGAATTTTGATACAGATGGCGCTTTCGACCTGACCGTACCGCGGGCCTCCTTACATTCTAGACAGTTTAACTCGTAACCTTTAATATGTAGGTCTTCAGTGCCAATGTTATAAGGTACATTTTCGTTTGACAGCACGCCTTTGAATCTGATCTTGTCGTCAGCGCGTAACATTCTTGTGAAGTTACTGAAGCAATGGTCGAAGATTATCGATATATCTGAGTGACGTTTTAGTAAACCACCGCTGGCTTCCATTATAAGCTTGATTTCGTATGTGTATCTGAAAAAGAAACAAGATTTTAGTTTACATCCATCACTCTCATAAAACTAAAATTAATTAGTCTGTCAGTGAAATAACCAAAAAATATTGGAAACTTATTTTTTCTTTTGTGACGTAAAAAAAATAGTGCGATACAGTGCATTAAAAAAACTTTTTTTCAAAAAATAAAACCGACTTCCAAAAAAAGTGAAAAATAACTTTAATTTCGGCAGTCGGTGTTCCTGGTTTTGTGCTTCGTTTTTTGACACCGACTTCCGAAATTAAAGTTATTTTGCACTTTTTTTGGAAGTCGGTTTTATTTTTTGTAAAAAAGTTTTTTATTTTTCACTTTTTAGTTGTTGTACCCCATTCTAAAACTAAAGTAATAGTAAAGTTATGCCCTAATTGATAGCCCAAATAGGGAATTTGAAGATAGTTGGTGCAATTAGGGTGTATCAGGGTGAACTGTACAAATCTGTATACCCCTTCAGAGCGTATCAGCGTGATGTAATGTTGTGAAGTGGTGAAAACAATATACAGACATGCGATTGCAGCAATTCTGGAAAGTTTGCTATCATTTATTGAAGAGTTCCAGTGTGTATCTCAGAAGGTCTTCATCAGATCTTCACAAAATTGGATAAATGGGACCACATGTAAAGCGTAAGCTTTCAAATAAAAAAAATCATCAAAATCGGTTCACCTAGTAAAAAGTTATGAGGTCCTTTTTTTGAAGTCGGTTAAAAACAATTAGGGCGAGACAGTGCGTTAAAATGTCGCGTGACGTCACGCTGACCGACACTTTTTACAAGTGACGTAACGAGCCCACACTCCTCAACTTTGATGCATTTTATCTTTGTCTTTTTTTATTGGTTTGGTAAAGCATTTTTGGTTATTTAACAGACGGACTAATTATTATTTTTTTTTTTTAAATACCCTATTTTCAATGGGAAATCAATCCGACACGACCAGAGAGAGATCTAGCGGGGACCAACGGCTTTTTTTTTCAGAATTTATCCACTACCCCTACACTACACAACCTACCCGCCCATCTCGCGCCCATCCCGCCCGTCATGGGCCCCGTCAGTGGCAGCTGACACTCATCTCTTTGAGGCGCGCGTGGAACACTACGCGCCGTCGACTCACGAGCCTGGTGCTGATCGGACGGCATGGTACCCACTGCTCGCCGTCCGCAGGCCCGGGAGGACCAACGGCTTAAGGTGGAAGCGCCAGTGTAGCCCGCGAAATTCAAATTTTCTTACGTTTTTTTCAATTTGCAGGTCAGTGTCAGGTTGTATCTGATCTAGGTCAAAATTTGATTCGCGGCCGTAGCAAGTATGCATTTATAGAATTATAATCATTAAAATCATCAATACAACTGTCTCACTTAGAATTGATGCCCAATATCATGATTTCATGAAACACTCACATTTGGCATCAATTCTAACTCAGGTCACCTTAACGTGCTTTCCGAGGCACGAGTGTGTCACACCTCCAAATTCCAAACTGCGGGTGGTCAGAGATATTCTTAAGAGCGTTCGTCGCGCACGGGCTGGCAACGTCGCATTTCTAGAGGTTTTTTGTGATTTTTTTTATTTACATTAAATATAAATAAAAGTACAATTTTTCTTACCCAATGAACTAGATAAGAATAAGAAATAAGTTTTTCATAATCCGGCCTATTTTTTAAAGTTTTGTGAGTATGTAGTGTGGCGCTTAGAATAAATAATTGACACACTCGTAGAACAGGAAATTCATTATAAAGCAAGTCCGTTGGGAACCTGAGGGGCTTTTTTAACATTACTTTAATAACTGCTCTCTGAGCTCTTTCTATTTATTTTATCATTATGTTTAACATTTACTCAAACATATTTAATCGTAATACGTGGTTATACTGCAAAAAAGTACCACCGAAACGAAACGAAAAGAAGAAGACTGCAAAAAGAAAATAATTTACTGTAATGTAAATATAATTAATGATTTATTTATATTTATATCTATATTTTCATGCTCATAAATACCAACGAGAAAAATTGTACTTTCATATTATGTTTATTTTAATAAAATAATCATAAAAAACATCTAGAATTGCGACGTTGCCAGCCCGCGCGCGATGGACGCTCTTAATGAAAAAATCCATTACCCAATAACACATTGTGCCCGGCCTGTGAAACGAACCCAGGACCACACGCAGTCGCGCAGGAGACCGCGAGACAAGTCTGGGCAATAAATTGTGCACCACTTTTGACCACAGTTCTCAGTGAATTGAAACTAAATTAGAATTTAATCTATCCAATTGTCACCGTGTCCGGTGAGGACCTGCGTCAGGCGGAAGGTGAGGACGCCGTGACGCCTCTCCAGCCACTCCTCAAATAGGGGCCGCAATGGTGGCGTGCCCAGCACTGGGTTACTACAGCGACTGTCGCACAGTCGCTGTAGTAGCCGGAGTTCCGTCCGCCTAACCGCCAGGTGTTGTGGCAGCAGAGTTTCGCCCCGGCATTTGGCCTCCTCACGATGCTCTGGTAGTGGCGCGAGGAGGCTAAACGGCCAAACCTTGGCCTCTAGATCCCATGGCGACAGTCCGGCAAGGAGGCTCACCGCCTCACAGGAGACCGCGCGGTATCCTCGGATGAGCCGAATGGCCATGACCCTTTGGGACGCGTTCAACCGGCGAGCTAGTCGCCGCCTCAAAGAACGCGCCCACACCGGTGCCCCGTAAAGGGCCATGGACCGCACGATCCCCGCGTAAGCATATTGACCTTGTCATCCTGTGACGTGCAAGTGACATTGATTTCCCTGGCTATACTTCTTATGCCAAGGGGTAGCGGATAAATTCGTAACAGAGTTTCCGCTCCCCTTGCCACTCAGCCAGAGAAGCAACAGGGGTGGGTTTAGTTAGTAAAGAGTTTGAAAAAAAAAAGGCTTCTTTTCACCAAACCCTTTCATTTGATACCTACAAACACTTTATATCTTGGGAATACTTACTAAATAACTAGTTCACCATCTTTGGGAGCCCGCCATATTGGATTAAGGATGACGTCACTTAACTAACCATGTAGGTATTGTCATTCAAACTAAACATGTATGCAAAATTTCAGCTCAATTGGAAACCGGGAAGTGGGTCAAATTTATCTTCTAAGATTTTTTACATAGTTACAGGTGGGTGAATCTCCTGGCGTTTTGCAGAAAATAATGACGGAGAGCTGCCCACAAGTCGTGGGAAACGGTGGTACGTCACTAGTGTACTTTAATACTAGTGCCTTAAAGTTAAATTTCCCACGATTTGTATGTAATAAAAGCGTGTTAAAAATAAAAACTTACTCATTCAAATTGTTTAAATGGCAGGTCTTCCCACTTTGTCTTGCGACGCTCCTGACAAACTCGCATTCTTTAACCGACTGCAAACTCTCCCCCTGACATAAGGTCGAAAATTCTTCACCATAATAACACCTAAAGTATTCTTGAAGGAAGCTCGGCAGCCAGGAAACGAAGTCCCTCCATCGGTTCCTGACGTTTTTGAGTTGTACGTCTTTGACATAACCCTCCCAGTTTACGTTGGCACCGTCGAGTATGGAGCATTTGATTTGCGTGGCCGCCGTGTTATAATCCGACCAAGATGGGGAGTTACATTGGTTGTAGTAATCGTCCCAGTTGATGTGGTACGTGTTGTCCTCATAGTCTGTTATGAACTCGTTCTTCAGCAGGTTTTTAATGCTCGATTTGTCGTCACCGATCAACTCTATAAGTCCTGAAGGGAGGCCGTCGTCTTGAAGGTTCATTACGAACTGGTTTCCTAAGTAGACTAGTGTTATAAGGCCGATTGTGAGCTGTAGACAATATAAATAAAATAATATTATTATGTGATTTTTTTTAAGTGAAATTTACATTTTTTTTTTTATTTGTTCAATTGAAGACTTATTAACTATAGTGAACAAATATGAAGGAATTTTCAAAATATCAGCAACGAAGTTATAAAGCTTTAAAGTTGATAATTAGAAAGAGAAGTCCGACGTGTTCTTTGACGTCAAATGACATGATGCCTATACAACTGCCATAGAAAACAGCGTTTTCGAGAGAGGGACAGATATGTTTGTTTAAAATTGTTCTATCTCGTTTAATTTTCGATCAATTTTGATTTTGTTTTCACTGTTCGTACTCTATTTTAGTATGTTCATCGATAACCCGGTTAGATAACAAAAAAAATTTTCATGCATATTCCCTATTAAACAACTATTGACTTAAGCGCTGTGCAGTCAGTAAGTTTTTGGTTGACCGTTTGTGATAAGATCCTAAAAATGATTGTGATGGAATTTGAACTTTAAGACATAAAGTCGAGTTTGTTGTTCCAAAACCTGATATGCATGATTCTGATTTTATGAGTAGAATAAAATCAAAAATACCTTACTAGTACCGGTGCCGTACTGGTCAGTTATTTATTAAGGTACCGTAACCAGGATATTAACTACTGTTTGCGCGTCTAGCGGACACATGGTGGGCGAAACACAATGTGTCTGCTAACTGGACGCGCCACGGGTTAATAACAAGTTGACATTAAAATTATGAAGGAGCTCATAAGTTTTGCATATTTCTCAAATTTAATTAAATTATTGTATTATTAATTTGAATTGAATTATATTATTAATTGAATGGTTAACTAAATTGTTAGTCGAATTTTGTTTGTTGGATAGTTAATTAAATAAGTAGATATTAAAATTATTGTACTCTATCGCATAAGGTTACCCAGTGGGCCTGCAACGATAGTTGGAAGTTAGATAAATAAAAAATCGAGTGTGCTTTAGACCACACGACTAAAGTAAAACATCTTTAGCTCCATCTCTTCCGTTCGCCTCGCCCGATCACTCTTTTCGTAACGCTCTCGTCACGCATTTACCAGCTTACTCCCCAAGTCAGGCGTGCGTAAAGAAGTTTTACTTCAACAAAAAACTTTTTTACAAAAAAAAACGACGTTTTTTTTGTATTTTATTGTTTTAGTGTCGGTGTTTGTTATTTCTTAGTTATTTGACACCGACTTCCGAAATTAAAGTTATTTTTTAATTTTAGTGTATTTTCTTTTTTGGAAGTCGGTTGTTTTTTTGTAAAAAGTTTTTTATTTTTCACTTTTATGTTGTTATACCACAGAACTAAAAACCCCAATAACATGGAACGTGGAATTTAAACATTTAATACTCGTAATTGGATAAAATCAAAACGTCATCATGTATACGTATTTTTCGTTTTTGTTCAGTTTTTCAAAAAGCGCTAAAGCAAGTTCGATAAAATTTATATGGGACCACCTCGGGAGTATATTCTTTCGGATAAAACAATTTGAAAATCGGGGTTCAATTGACAGAGAAATCGGTGGACATACATAAAATAATAAAAAAAATAGACGAACATAGAACCACATCCTTTTTAGAAATCGGTTAAAAATAATATGTATTTACAAAACATACAAACCTGAAACGGAGTGACAAACTTCTTCGTAGCCTCCGACCTCGCCAGAAAACAAGTCGCGCCAAAACTCAGTCCGAAGCCGACCAGAACAGACACAGAATAGAACACTCGAGACATTGTGATGTACTGGAGAAAGGCGAATATAGGCAAGGTCACAGTTACCACACCCACTAGAGGCAAGAAGAGGAACGAACAGACAAGCGCCAAGGTCCCTCTTATCAAGCCATAAGTTGTACACCCATGAGAACAAGTTATGAACATCTGCAACCAACTCAACGTCACACAGTGAGGCAACGCGTACTTGAAGAAACCCTGCCAACTACTCCGTCTCGCCATACCCATCAATATAACAGGAATTAGTAAGGAGAAGAACACACGCGCGTTCAAGCAAAACTCGATGCTATTCCCCAGTATATAAGACGGATAATTCGAGACTTGCAAGTCGAGGAAACGCCAGCCCTGGTGCACGACTGTATCTTTTTCGTAAGGGTATTTGGCTAACACATTGATTCCAAAAGACAAGAGAGCTAGCAAGTCTGGGTACCGTTTCCCGCTGGTTCCAAATGACAGTAATGTCAGAAACATTAAAAAGAATGATAACACACAAAATTCTGAAAACGGAACCCATTGGGTCGCTATGAACGGATAAAGAAAGAGATTTATAAACAAAGCAGAGAAGAACTGAAGGAACGGGCCAAGATTATTTCGAACAAACAGATTCTCAGATTCATCTGGCTGTAAATTACCATCACTATATCTTAGGAATAACCCGGACCACTTTCTGAAATCAATGAACTGTCTCTTGGCGTGCAACATCTTGAAGGTACATATGACCATGGCGACGAAACTTGCATAGTATATCGCTAGGGGTACTAAGTGGTACAGACTATCTGCGCTGACTGAAAGATAGGCTATGAGAAGCAGGGATAACTCTACATTTGACAATCGGAAAGTAAAAGTACCAAAATGGTATAGTAACTTGAGATATAACACTTGTAAGAAAACAATGGGATGGAGGAACGCTTGGTGCAGCAAAGGTATGTGGTCTAGAGCCTTAAGACTAGGGTCTGTTAGGGTCAACTCGTAGCTGACTAGGGGCAGTTCTCCCTGACAATAGTCGACGGCGGCCGTTACTAGGTTGTCGACGGTAAGATTGCGTATTTCCTCGTTGGGTCCACATCTTTCAGGGTATTCTAGAAAAAGAAAAGAAAAAACAATTGATATTGGTGAAAAGAACGCCTAAGAATTTACATTTAAATAAGAATTTTATTTGTTTATTGTTATAGAATGATCAATGACGGCGAGCTACACATTGCTCGCCGTCCGCGACCCCTACGGTGGCCGAGAATCGGCTTGCGACTCCCGAAACACTAAACACTGAACCAATCATCATAAAATTATACACATCGGGTCTAAAAAGACAGTTTCCGAAGTCGTATGTTACATATGCTACCCATTATTTGGATCATTTTTTTCCACTAGACCATACTGGTTCTGGAGATATTGAAGGTCAAAGTCACAATTTTTTTTTTACGAAATTGAATTCAAAGTGTAAAAAACTAAACTTTTTTCCAAACAAACTTTACCAGAAATTTCGATTTTTTTTTTCGAATTTTCGAAATTACGCATTTCAAGTTACCAAAACGCAATGAATATCAAACGTATCCGACAAGTACCTACGTGGCTTAGAGCGTAGGGGCGGGGTTTAACTCCACTTGCCTGGGTTCGCGTTACATTACGTGCAATTTTTTTTTTTTAATTGATAAGTACCTAAAAATAAAAGTCGTTTCCCAGCAACAATTTTTGCGCAAAACTAAACTACTTTGTTAGATGTACAGTAAGCGTAGTTGACGGCTATGTGATGTGTCTTTTTACACCCTGTATGTACATATATTTTGTCAGGAGTACAGAAAAGGCCATAGAGAAACTTTAATTCAGAAAAAAAATACTGTTCTCGAGGGAAACAACAATAACATTCGACGGTCACAGTTGCTACGTGGCTTCCGTGCAAAGCCGGAGCGAGTCGCTAGTGATTCTAATAATGGATGTATTACCTTCTTCTGGCGAGTTGGCAGTACGCATGGTACCATTGCTCTGCACCTGGTCGCCAGCGGGGAGTTGAGACGGCTCCAGAGCGTGGCCATCGTCGAGAGCACGCGTTTCTTCTGCAATTAGTGTTAATATGTTGTTTTATACTCGTGCCGAGCTCGTGGCTAAAGTATTAACAGCCGCACGGGTCGATCCATCAGGTTAAGCTACGCTTGCCGGGGTTGGTCCATAGATGGGTGACCATATTTACATACCTAGACTCCTTCGTGCCTCGGAAAGTACGTTTGCCGTTGGTCCCGGCTGTCAATCGTGGATCTTTGACAGTCGTTACGGGTCGTCAGAAGCCCGAAAGTCTGACAACCAGTCTTACCAAGGGGTATCGTATTACCCAGTTACTGGGTTGTGGAGGTCAGATAGGCAGTCGTTCCATGTAAAATACTGGAATCTGGTTAGATTGGAAGCCGACCCCAAGATAGTTGGGAAAAGACTAAGCAGATTGATTGATGTAGGTTGTTTTATAACAGATAATTCATAAATGAATACTAGTTTTTGTTTGCTTCCCACTCTAGAAGTTATTATTGCATCGTTGTCACGCTAAACGGCCCGTGTGATGGTAGTGGGATCCTATTACATGAGACCAAAGCAGGGAAGGGGAATACACTGGACGTTCTTGCCCATATATAGGCTGTTAAAAAATTAACTCTCCAAACTTTAAGGAGTGCTTTGGACCATCGAACTGAATAACTTGTACTATGGGACCACTTTGAAATCGCGAAAAAAAAATCAGCTGTTGCCTACATTTACGTTGGCCAAACTCGTCAAAATGTACGGAACAGCTGATTTTTTTTATAGGTCTGTCGTAAGCCTGTTCAGTGATTGACCATCGCAGACAGACAAAGTTTTTGAAATTTATTATGACTGTGATAAGATTGCAAATCTGAACGCTTTTTAAGAGGCCGCATACGATTTTTTTTCGATTTCGCTGATTTACGTTATGTTACAGACGTGATTTTACAGTCAAAATAATTCATTTCTATAAGTTTTAATGCACAACATGAAAGATCATTTCAATTATGATCTAATGAATGAGCTAGACTCGAAGCTTGCATCTAAGTCGAGATTTGGGTTGTTTTAAAAGATTTTTTATTGCCAAAAAATTTCGTATACGGCCTATTATGTACGAGAATTGGTCTTCTTTGGCCTTAGTGCGAAGTTTTATACTTCTCGAACGTAAACGTCAATTTGTACTGGAACTAAATAAGTACTGTCTGGTGACCAAATGAACTTTGATGTTAACGCAATCGAGTTAGTATAAAAACTTGCACTAAGCCCTGTAATCATCGCCGTATGAACCGGACCAGAAGTGGCCTTACCTAGGGAGTCATCGTCGGGCGAGTCGCTATCATTGGGCGCCTTCCGCAGCGTGGTGTTGCATATCTCGCGGATGCGTCGCTCCAGCTGCGCCGTAGTTATGTACTGCTCGCCGTTCGACAGGCTGAATGTGAGAAATCATCTTTGAACATGGTATACCACACACATATCGCACCTCCGATAAAGTAGGGTTACACCTCGGAAAAAGTAGAATTTTGAAAATCCAACCTTTTCGAGTTCTAACTCTATTTTATCGGAGGTGCGAAATGTACATTGCGGTAGGCAAAGCACGAACACAGTTCTGTCGATTATGGATTAAACAGGTTTAGGGCTACACCTAACTGCCCGGGGGTTGAGGATAAATTCGAAAGAGTTACCTCGCCCCTAGGCATTCAGGGCAGGGAGGAACAGGGGTGGGTTTTAGTCAGTAATAGTCTGACACGCCCCTCCCGCTCCAGCCAGAGCGGGAGAAGTCATTGGATGATTTCCCACCCCACAAAAAAAAAAGAAGGGCTACACCTAACGGCGCACATCTAATCCGGCCGATCTAACCAAAGATAATTACATAATGTGCCCAAAACACAGCTGCTTGTAACTCAGACGAACTTTCGTCTAAGTAACAAGCATGTGTGTTTTGGCATACTTATGCCAGCAGCTTGCACACCATAGTGACATCACTAACTAGAACTTGTTACGGCACAGTGGCATGCAAGCTACTTGCACACTTTCGTGAGAGTTTGTGTATTTTTGGCTTAAAAGTAAGTGCGTCCACTATTATCATCCCATAATTCTGACGCCATCGGATTATTTGGATTAGGTGTCCGCGTACCGTTAAGTCGTTTTCAATTTATACGGGCGCGCAGGAGAGCAGAGCCTTTAGACAAAATACATTTCTGTTAACGTTAACGCTAACGCTAACGCTTCGTGCAAAATGTATGAGAACGACATTACTAGGCGTGAGTCACGTGAAAGTTCTCTCCGCAGGTAATGTCCTTGCCATACATTTTGCATGAAGCGTTAGTGTTAACGTTAACAGAAATGTATTTTGGCTAAGGGAGCTGATCGGATTTCAAACTGCGCACGGTCGGCAATATGTCTGTCATACAAAATAGCTAAACTACACCCACAAAAATGTTCGTTTAGTTCGTTTATGTATATCATGTTTAGACATCCCCTCTATGAGCACGCAATAGCCCCGGGTAGACTTAATCCCGAAAGAGTTTACGTCGCTGCACACATGCTATCCAAGATCAGCCACAGCAAACTATGGGAAGAACATCGACGAACAGCGACTTCATGAAAGCAGTGGTCAACACGAAAAGCACTCAATCGGTTGCGTACCCAAGTAGGCCGCTGCTAATACAACTTGACAAAACTTTTTTACAAAAAAAACAACCGACTTCCAAAAAAAAAAGTACACTAAAAAATTAAAAATAACTTTAATTTCGGAAGTCGGTGTCAAATATCGAAGAAATAAAATTCAAACACCGACTTCCGAAATTAAAGTTATTTTTAAATTTTTAGTAAAAAAGTTTTTTATTTTTCGCTTTTTAGTTGTTATACCTCAGAACTAAAAACCCCAATAACATGGAACGTGGAATTTAAACATTTGGAGGACACAAAAACGTCATCAAGATATGCGTATTTTTCGTTTTTGTTCAGTTTCTCAAAAAGCGCTAAAGCAATTTCGATAAAATTTATATGGGACCACCTCGGGAGTATATTCTTTCGGATAAAAAAAGAATTTTGAAAATCGGTCAACAACTGACGGAGAAATGCGCGGACATACATACATAAAAAATAAAAAAAAAACATACATACAGTCGAACATAGAACCTCCTCCTTTTTCGAAAGTCGGTTAAAAATGGGGTTTTATAGTCTCGTCTGATACCCAATGTGAGTGCGGTGCCCCTGTTCAGGGGGGTAAGACAAATTACTTTTCTGTTAGCTTTCACGCTAACGCTTAGTAAAAAACCGGCCAAGAGCGAGTCGGACTAGCACGCAAAGGGTTCCGAACAAATCATATTTGTTTTTCCGTTTTTTTTTAAACTGCCTCCACCTTATAGGTTTTCCTGTAATCTATAAGTAAAGAACTACTTTCTGTATTTTTTGTGACGGACTGACAGACAGACAGACACACGAGTGATCTATACGGGTTCCGTTTTTTCATTCGTACTTTCGGAACCCTAAAAATGCGGAGATAACTGTCACGTGACTCACGTCCAGTAATATCATAGCCATACATTTTGTACCAAGCGTTAGCGTGAACGCTAACAGAAAAGTAATTTGTCTCACCCCCCAGAACATGACTCACATACTAGAATGCCCCAAGTGCCCATACACCTGCACTACGGAGGACCTGATGAACGGTACTGACACTGCAATTAATGTGACCAGCTTCTAGACCCATAGTATATAAAGAGTTAGGAAACCATCGATACGAAGGAGGAAGAAGATTTTTAGACACTTGTCTACAGCATCAAATTGACCCACATTCCTCTACGAAGAAATAAAGGCCATGACGTGATTCTGCCTCAACTTCAATCAAGGGCAGCAACATTTTGGACTGGCTCCTACGATTAAACTATAGTGAAACTGAAGAAATTACCAATAGTTAAACTTGTATATAAAGAAAGATACATACCACCCTTCTATTAGGTCCCCACCTATGAAATCAGCGTTTTGTATGGAGAATTTTAAAGAAGTTGCATTTTTCATACTAACATTTTCTTAATTTATTTAACAACTATGAACACTAATGTTTTAAAACTTTTATGCAATAATATTTAAAAACAAAGATAACGTATGCCACTTAGATTAAGCAACAAAAATAAGTTTTGGCCAAGTTAAAACAAATATAGTGGTCATTTGCTAACACAAAAAAAACTTTAAAAAAAAACAACCGACTTCCAAAAAAAAAAATACAAAAATTAAAAAATAACTTTAATTTCGGAAGTCGGTGTTTGTATTTTACTTCTGCGTTATTTGACACCGACTTCCGAAATTAAAGTTATTTTTTAATTTCTAGTGTATTTTTTTTTTTGGAAGTCGGTTGTTTTTTTTTGTAAAAAAGTTTTTTGTTTTTCACTTTTTAGTTGTTATACCCCAGAACTAAAAACCCCAATACCATGGAACGTGGAATTTAAACATTTGGAGAACACCAATACGTCATCGAGGTATACATATTTTTCGTTTTTGTTCAGTTTCTCAAAAAGCGCTGAAGCAATTGCGATAAAATTTAAATGGGACCAACTTGGGAGTATATTCTTTCGGATAAAAAAAGAATTTTGAAAATCGGTCCACAACTGACGGACGGAGAAATCGGCGGACATACATAAAAAATAATAATAAAAAAAAAGTCAGTTAAAAAGAGGAGTCATTTTTTAGGTTTTTTTTTTTATAAAACTATAAGTAATAAGGTTTTTTTACTATTGGCAGTTGTCTATGACGGTCATTATTCGATAGAATATCAACCAATTGATGAGTATTTTAATTCATAGAAGTGACGAGGTTCCATATTTGTGAGCCAATACGTTTACCACCCAATACATTTACCTTCCTAATCACTTTCACACACATTACACATCTCACCCATTATCACACTACACACACACATCCTTTAATCATCTTTGTGGTAAAGTAGTTTATTTTATATTTTTGCTTTTCCTGTAAATTTTATTAGCTTCTCTAACAATCATTTCGCCATTAGTGGAGATGTGTTGCTTAAAACAATGAATTGTGTTTTTAATAAATAAGTGGGGAGAAAACGCAGACAACTGTGACACAGTTTATACTAGTATAGTCGTCAAAGTAATCCCTTATAAATATGTATTCATTGCCATGATTTTGTACATAGATTAAGAGAAATTTAAATTATGAAGAGTGATAAATAAACTATTCTATTCTACTTTACATTTAGTCAAGCCGTTACGCGTAGATAGTAAATATGTTTGTAAAGCCTAAGAAGGTGGGATTAGCCTTTCTAATCAAATGATCTTTGGATAAAATTAGAATTTTATTTTTAGGTTTAGACAAGTTCTTACCTGGCGAACAGATCTCTGGCAGCTTTCCTAGCAACCGTCTCCTGTCTGCTAGCAGCGAGGCAGGACTTCGCTCGGATGATGGCTGCGCTGTCCTCATCAATCACTCCGCTGCGTATGCACCTGGACAACAAGAGAACATTTAAGGACCGGTCAAACTGTGGAAAATCCTGCGTGTACCGGGCCACGAGACGCAATTTCACGGTCACACGACTATTCGCGACAGTTTCACGAGAGCCTTAAGTCAAATCTCTGCTTAAAAACAACTCGTCTGAAGAAACTTAATTTAGTTGTGGAGAAAAATGTTTTGAAAACGTTGAGTCGCTACCCACAATTCTGACATATTGACACTGAAATGCCGAAGATTTTTAGTTAAACCAAGGTTTCATAACTAAAATGTCTTACATTGCATGATGCAGCTCATCGCGAACTCTATCCCATTTGATCTTCCAAAGTGCGAAATCATTTATTTTGCCATTCATTGATACACTTTTACATATAAAAAAAAGATATTTAATAATTAAAAAAAACACTAGTCGGAAACCTGTTGCTCGGTGCGTTCTCTGACATAATGCTAACGCAGATCAGATGGAACATGTTGATGTTTACTTCAAGCCGGAATGCCAGTAACCCCTGACAATGGCGTATTTATGATATTACCTCATATCATTATCAGGAATCTGTTGCTTTTGCCTTTCGCAGAATATAGGATAATGGAACAATTGCTGAGCCGAGACGATCTACACACGTTTTGTTAAAATTTTATGACACAATGACGTGATATTTTTGACGTCTGACTGTTTGCTTTGTAAAATCGGAATGGAGGTTTCATATCAATCAGTGTGAACTCATTGGTCGATACGACCCCACCATATCCAATCCCACTAATACATTTATTTTAAACTAGATTCTGCCAGCGCCCGCGTGGTATTATCCATCATCATCATCATCATCAGCCTTTTATTGTCCCCACTGCTGGGGCACAGGCCTCCTCTCTGTGAGAAGGTGTGGGCCGTAATCCACCACGCGGGCCCAGTGCGGATTGGTGGATGTCACATGTCTTCGAATTTTTGGTTCTAGGACATCCCGGTTTCCTCACGATGTTTTCCTTCACCGTTTTGAGAGTAGTGGTGGTGAAATAACTTACACAAAGTAAAGCGCCTGCCTGGGTTTGAACTCACGACCTACAACTTATAAGTCGCGGCCAATACCACTGGGCCACCACTGCTCACTGTGGTGAGTGGTGTTAGTATTTCCCCCCATTATAAATTTATCTGTGCCTACGTGTTATTCTGATCTATAAGCAATATTACTGTAAAGATTCATCAAAATCAGTTCAGTAGTTTTTGTGTGAAAGAGTAACAAACATACATCCTCACAAACTTTCACATTTATTATATTTAAGAACTGCTGAACGGCTCTGGCTGAAATTTAGCATAGAGATAGATTATACCTAGGCTATAATTTATAGCGTGCAGGAACTATAGAGGGCGCCACATAAATGTCAATGTCAAGTATTTCTACAGTACAAGTTGCGGATTTTAATAGATGGTAGTCTACGTTACGCGTGCTGCATGTCTACATGATGCGTGTTTGTATATACAGGCTGTAACGGAAAGGTGTGGTCATATTTATTTATTTATTTATTAAAACTTCATGCAACACAAATGTACAAAGGCGGACTTAATGCCTTAGGCATTCTCTACCAGTCAACCAAGGGTGGTGGAGAGATAACATGGCAGGTGCATAAACTGAAAAAATAAAATAATTCTAAGACGAAAATAATTACAAAAGTATATATAAATATAGTTAAAATAAACATACATATATATTTAATATAATATATTTTAGGAGGCGGTTGTGCTCATGGAAATGAAAAACTTTCTCTAAGAAAAAATAGAAAATTCCCAAAAAATAAATTGGTCTTTCCATACAAAGTTATCATCAGCTGATCAATATTTGAATGGGGAGTAAAAATTTTTTTTTAGAATTTCCTCGAATTTTCTTGAAAAAAGTTGTTCATATTGATGGGCAGATGCAGTTCTTAAAATATGACCACACCTTTCCGTTAACACGTATATATGACACGGAAATGTCAATGACATGTTTTTAAAGGGTAAAAGTTTCGAATTTACTCCACTAGATGGCACAGACTACGCCGTGCACGTTCCCTATAATGGGAGAACTACTAATTCCACGCGGACGAAGTCGCTGATAGAAGCTAGTTATCCATATTCCTAAGACCCGGGCAGAAGCCTCATTTTCGCCCGCATAACAAACGTCGTTCGTTTGTTGTATTGATTGATTCCTTAAAAAACTGTGCTAGTACGAGATAACATTAGTCTCTGTTGAGGCAATACAGACCAAAGAAGTTGGTAAACCCACCAAAAATGCCTGGAAGAGTAAGGAGTATTGAACATTGCATGAAACAACTGAAAAAAGGATATCTGCCTCTGTAGTTTAAGAGACCACCAAAATACAATTACTTATACCAAAATTTGCATGTCATTATGTTATGATTAAATATGTTAAGCTACTATTATACTGCATTGGAAGAACTTTTGTAACCATATTTATCTGCAAATAAAGCTTTGACTTTGAATTTGACTTTGAAGACTCATCGACATTCTTCTCATCCTCACATGAGATTTTTGATGTGAAACATCGTTGGACTCTTTCGATAAACTTTTTTCTGAGCAGTGGTGGCCCAGTGATCACGGCCGCGACTTACAAGTTGTAGGTCGTGAGTTAAAACCCAGACAGGCGATTTACTTTGTGTAAATTATTTCATAACCACTGCTCTCAAAACGGTGAAGGAAAACATCGTGAGGAAACCGGCATGTTCTAGAAACAAAAATTCAAAGACATGTGACATCCATCAACCCGCACTGGGCCCGCGTGATGGATTACGGCCCACACCCTCTCAGAGAGAGGAAGCCTGTGCCCCAGCAGTAGGGACATTAAAAGGCTGATGATGATGATGGTAAACTTTTTCTAAACTGTTAAAGACGAAAACGCAATTATTTTACTAAGTGTGTTTTTTTTCAATTATTTTTCAAACATCTTATTTTAACACGCTTTTATTAGCTTCACCAATAACTTGTAAAAAATCTAAGAAGTTAAAGACCCACTTCTCGGATTCCAATCGAGCTGAAATTTTGCAAACATGTTTAGTTTGGATGACAATGCATGGTAAGCTAATCTAAAAAAAATAAAAAAGCTAAGTGACGTCATTGTAAATCTAATATGGCAGACTTCCAAAGATGGCGGACCAGTATTTTTTTATGCATTCCCAATTTCCATGAAAAGGTTTGCTAGGAAAACGAAAAATAAAATGACGTCACTGTAAGCGTGTTCTTAGTTTTTATAAACTACTAGCTGACACGACAGACGCTGTCCTGTCTTAGCTATGAACTGTCAAACGCTAAGTTTAAATAGTCGTTAAGTTTTCTGAAATTTCCTAATTTTCCGCACAACTTTCTTACTATTTTCTTTATTATGAACCTTCTCCTTACAATAACAAACACAACAAAAAGAATTAGCGAAATCGGTCCAGAGCTGTTCACGCGTGATGCCTTGACCAAGGGAAATAGGGATCTGTATACATTAAATTCAAAGTCCTGACTGACTGACTGACTGATATTGTGAGACTATGAAAGGTCTAAGGACTGATATATCAACGCACAGCCCAGGATTCATGAAATTTTCTAATTTTCCGCACAACTTTCTTCCTATGAACCTTCTCCAGATAATAACAAAAACAACAAAAAAAGAATTAGCGAAATCGGTCCAACCGTTCACGAGTGATGCCGTGCCAAGGGAAATAGGGATCTGTATACATTAAATTCAAAGTCCTGACTGACTGACTGACTGATATTGTGAGACTATGAAAAGTCTAAGGACTGATATATCAACGCACAGCCTAAACCGTTGGTCCTAGAGACATGAAATTTGGAGGGTGCATTCTTTGTGAAAAGTAGGTATCCACTAAGAAAGGGTTTTTCGAAATTCAACCCTTAAGGGGGTGAAAAAGGGGTTGAAAGTTTATAACAGGGGAAGTACTAATACACGCGGGCGAAGCCGCTGGCAGAAGCTAGTTTTTTCTTTATATTTATAGATAATATTATTTTAATTAACTAAATACTGTTATTAAACATTTTAATAATTACCTTCTCAACATTCTCCTGGCTTCTGGGTGCGCTTGTTCAGTTGCACAGATCAACCATTCCAAGGCTTGCTTGAAGTTACATATTTTATCTGCTTCTAACTCTGCAACAAATAGGCGATCATTTTACAAGGAGGAAATAAGTTCATATTACTTACAGAACAAATAATTTCAAGGCTTGATCTCTGGTTATTCTAGTTCTATCATACTGAATCGATTTTTACCATAATAGCAGTGGTTAAGATAGCTGCTGCTCTGCGTGTCACGGGCTTGATTTCCGCACGAACCATATATTTGTATGGTTTACAGATAGTTGTTCCGGATCTTGTGTATGTGAGATTGATTACATGTTTGTGAACGAACCCACGATACAGGAATAAATTCCTAGTGTGGCAGAATGTTTTTTTTTCTTTTTTAATCAAAAAAATTTAGGTAACGCATTCTAATTTTTGCTTATTAACTAGCGAGAGCAGTGATAACCAGAGATAAATTAGATAGAGTTATTTATGTACTTACACTGATTTCATACAGCGAAAGAATAAAGTGGATATGCCTCTAATCCCACGATTAATTTTAAAGAGCAGAAAAATCCCGTGATTTATTAAATAAAAAAGCTATTTACTTTTACACAATTTAAACAACTGCACGCGCGACGTTGCCAAATTTACATCAACGACATCGGATGTCCGAAGTTGCAAAATTCCAATGCGCACACGCGCGATGTTGCCACATTTGCAGTTCACACAACATAGCTTGTGAGAACAATAGAGGTTTTTATTATTATTTATTTGTAATATTGTGACCACACAGGATTGTCCATTAGAAATCCCGGGAAGATCCATATTAATATCAAAATTTTGATGCAAGTACATAAATAACTCTATCTAACTCCGACCTCTAGTGATAACGCATTGGTAACAACCTTAAGATTTGTGGGTCGTGCATCCAAACCCAGGTAGGATCTTTACTTTGAGTAATTTATTCCATTGTCACTGCTCTCACAACAGTGAACTGTCATCTTGATCATCTGGCATATCACAGTGGGCCCTACAAATATTTGTTCCGTGCGGGAATCGAACCCGCAACACGCAGCGCAGAAGCCAATCGCTCAACCCATGCACCAACCGTGCCGTCAAAAAAAATTGTAATAAAAGCAATCGTAAAATAAATATAAAATCAATTATAAAATAAATCAAAATAAATTGAACATACCACATTTCTCTTCCAGAAGTTGTTTAGCAAGAACCACCTGTGACTCAGCACAGCCATCCTCGGCCAGTTGGTTACGCAATCTTTTCAGAGATCCTTGTGGTCCATCTGGAGCAAGAGAAACCTCAGAAAGTATACTACATACACTAAAGCATCAATAGTATGTTATTTAGAAGACAGGTACACCATGTCCTGGATAAGGACAGGGTACTTTTATTTAATGCACTGGGTAATTTTATTTATTTATTTAATGCACCGGGTAACTTCATGCATAGTAGTGGTCTGTACCAGTGCTGTGCATAATGTTACATGATGCACTTAATGCAACGAGGCCTTCTCTACCTGTTAACGAGACTACACCGAGACTCACTGAGACTACACTGTATTGGTATAGCAATAAATAAATACAGTAGAGTCTCACTAATCCAGCACTTCTATACTTCAGCACATCCAGTAGTCCTGGCACTCTCCAACCGAGAAAATTTTGTGGTTGTTGTTGTTTTTTGGTTGTTAGTTGTTGTTATTGTTGTTTGGTTGTTGTTGTTGTTGTTGTTGTTGTTGTTGTTGTTGTTGTTGTGTGTTGTGTTATTTTTTTCACATATATGTTTCTAGGGAGAAGGAAGTCGAGAGCGGAGGCGTAGTAGGGGCATTATGGCACGACGGCGTCATGCAGTTTTCCGTCACGACATTCGAGTCGATTTTCCTGCCAGGCAGCGCCAATAGATTTTTCACATCAAAAATTGTTATCATCATAAAGAAATGTGTAGTACTTTTAAATACATGTACATTCCCTTATTATCATCGAATCGTGTAAGGATTAGGTACAACCTACAAATAAGTTTACTTATTTGTAGGGTACAACTAATAAAATAACTTTCGACTTCAAGGCAGGCGAAACCTAGGGCTAAAATAAGCTAGCTGTGTAATACACATTCTGAAGTACTAAAAGCTTCACCTATGGTGTAACTGTGAAATAAAATCAATATCATACATACATCATATATGGTTTTGTTAATGATATGCATACTGTCACACAACCTGTGTGCATCTCTATGGTTGTATCGGAAATAGGCAATCACATTTTAAATACAAGCAATATTTAAGAGACTTAGGTATAGGACCTAAACACAACTGAACGCAAGTTTTATAATGCCTAAAAGCATATTTATGATCTACTGCAGTAAACCAAATCAGAAAAATATTTAATAATCTTCAGGATTTAGGCTAGTTAGATAGTGTGTTGGAAACATAATACAACAAATTTGATACGATAGAAAAAAATCATAAAGATACCTCTGAAAATTTCTTACAATGATTAAAAACCATACTAACATACATGCGAACATTCTGATTTTTTGACAAATTATTAACGTTATAGTGTTTTAATTTTTTAGTCCAATCGATTTTTTTTTTTTTTTGTAAATATATATAATAATTTGTATATTATGCAATAAATTACCGTTGTTGTGTCATCGCACTTTTCTTTCTTTTCTACGCAGTCCGCCAGTGACCGCGCTTTAGGTCCTGTAGTCCCTTTAAAATATGACTGCTCATTTCTGTCGCTGCCCATAGATTTCATACTATAGTTCTTTGGAGAAAGTTATTTTATTTCCATGGGCTCAAGTAGTATCCAAAGCATGACCACTGGACTTTCGCGCCCGGCCCTAGTCCAAGCCATGGTACGGAGCGAGAGGGAATGGGAAGCAGTCTCCTCCTTCTGCGAAGCAGTAATGCTCGCGAAGGAGGAGGCGGAACGGGTGAGGGAGAGGCTACAACAACAGACTCGCTCTCATGCCCTCAGCAGCAGCCGCCGCAGGACACGCCCTAGGCGGAGGACGTCGCGAGACGATCTCAGGTCACCGTAGACCCGGGCCTGCGGACGGCGAGTAGTGGTAACTCGCCGTCCGATCAGCACCAGGCCCGACAGTCAACAGCGCGTAGTATTCCACGCGCGCCTCAGAGTTGTCAGCAAACACGACAGGGCCCGTCATGGCCGATGCCTGCCCGGGGGTTGAGGATAAATTCGAAAGAGTTACCTCGCCCCTGGGCATTCAGGGCAGGGAGGAACAGTGGTGGGGTTTACTCAGTAAGAGTCTGACACGCCCTTCCGCTCCACCCTAGAGCGGGAGATGTCATTGGATGATTTCCCACCCCACAAAAAAAAAAACCATGACCACTCATTTTTGTTACACCTTGTATAGTGCTAATACACAGAATTGTGTCTGTGTATTTTTAATGTTTTTAGCTAGGTTAATGGAACAGACCACTGGAACATGAGCACATCTAGTATTTAAACAGCATTTTTATATTTCACATTATAACGGGTGATTCATTTGGAGTTACTTTTTCCAAAACTAAAAAAAATATGAATAAAACAAATTTATCGGGTAATCTTTATTATAATACAAAAGAACCATTCCTTACATTTACTTTTAAAAGATTATATCTTTCAAATGTTGTCCGTAACTGCTATTAAGGTGGTCCATTCTGGAGTTCCAGTTTTCGATGATCCGACCGAGCATTTCCAGTGGCATTTGGCGAATAACGCGAGTAATGTTGGCTTCCAGTTGATCAATCGTACGCGGCTTATCCATATAAACTTTGGACTTTACATAACCCCAGCACGTGAAACCATGTCTTTGTTGCGAGAAAAATTTGGTGAACAGTTAATTTCGCGTTTCGGACCAGTCAGTTGGCCGCCTAGATCCTGTGATATCACACCCTTAGACTTTTTTCTGTGGGGTTATGTAAAGTCCAAAGTTTATATGGATAAGCCGCATACGATTGATCAACTGGAAGCCAACATTACTCGCGTTATTCGCCAAATACCACTGGAAATGCTCGGTCGGGTCATCGAAAACTGGAACTCCAGAATGGACCACCTTAATAGCAGTTACGGACAACATTTGAAAGAAATAATCTTTAAAAAGTAAATGTAAGGAATGGCTCTTTTGTATTATAATAAAGATTACCCGATAAATTTGTTTTATTCATATTTTTTTTAGTTTTGGAAAAAGTAACTCCAAATGAATCACCCGTTACTACATATTATTATAAGCTAATTAAATACAGTCTCTCTGTGGAGACAGCATTAATTTCATTACAGGACAGGTGTCTGGTTGTTTGTTTTATCTTTACGTAAGTAACACAATATAAAAAAAGTGTATGTGTACTTATGTATGCACATAATAAGTTATACTTCTTTGGCCTAACAAGATAAAAAACCAAACTGTCACAAAGTTTACAAAAGGAAAACAATCATTCTTCATGAACCACAGACCATAGCTAACTTCAGGGTGGTCGGTTCTAGCTAACTTCAACCTGTGAATTTTGTGTGACAGTGATGCGCGCGCATCTTAAAATTTCACTCTCATCATTTTTTCATAACTTGCCTAAAGAAGTATAACTTCAAAAATATTATTATGTTGACAACAGCAGAAAAAGCCATTTTATGTAACTATTTTGTTACTAATATACATACAAAAACTAATGCCATTACTACAATCCTTACATCATCATTATCTCCCTGCCGTTATCCCATATTACTCAAGGTTTGGGCAACATGTCCATTAGTTATGATCCTTACATTGTCGCTGCGCCTGACAAGTTCCATTTGTGATTTTTGTAATGTTCCTAATTTAATAACAGTACAAAAACCACGAATGAAACTTGTCCGGCGCAGCAAAGACATACTCCTCCTAGTTTTGTTGCTGTTTATTTTTAATACATCATTGAATTTAAAAGGGCTGCAGGTTTTAATCAACTTTTAAAAGGAGAACCTTTAAACAGCACTTCATAAAAGAAGCAATGGATGTTTCATAATATGAGATAGTTTTTTTTTTTATGGCAACAGAGCCGGTTTGACTATACTGCCAGTGTCACATCGGTTTGTACAAATCTCTCTGTTATGTTAGAAAAAGTTGGTGCCAAATATGGTTTCATTGACCTACATTCAGGCACAGATTCTAGCATTCTTCACATTAAAAACAGATTTTAGATTATTTTTGTGGTTTGGATTCCTGGAAAAAAGTATCAAGGAATGTGCAATGACAGCTGTTACATCCTTATTTGGTAGTAACTTTAAGTTGTAGGGTACCTACTCCTACCAGCTGCTCCTACCAATATACATAACTAATTTATATGTATAGGTAACCC
Organism: Polia nebulosa; assembly: GCA_951329385.1. NCBI lineage: Eukaryota > Metazoa > Arthropoda > Insecta > Lepidoptera > Noctuidae > Polia > Polia nebulosa. The sequence goes on along the minus strand of OX589610.1, from coordinate 14,165,980 downwards.
AAAATCCACTCAACTGTTATAGATAAATAAAATGACTGTCAGATTGCCATAGCCAGACGCCGCATTGGCTACCGATAATCAAATCAAAATTTAAGAATCCAAGGCACACCTTTATGTACAAATTCTAGTACTTTTTCCAGCAGAAACCTAACCTGAGCCTACCTAAGAAATTAAAGACACCGAAATACAGTAGCTTTTTGTTATAAGTAATAGATCAAACGTATTAGACTTACCATGTAGATTCCAACGTTTCCGACCGACTGGCATCACTTAATACATATAAAATCGATATCCGTACATAAATAATTATTTTCAAACACAGTAAACTGTAATAAAATAATTATATAGCTTAATCTAAACATATAATACGTCTACATCAACTTAACGTTGTTTTGATTATTTTATAGACAAAAATTTTCTTTTTCTTCTGAATTGTCAATATGTCAATGTCATTAGTGACTGATTGACAGTGACAACAAAAAACCAATGTCCAATATTGCAAATTTTTTTATAGTTAAAAAGGCTAGGCTGTGCTCCCAAGTTTTGCATGCGTTCGGTCACTACTGATGCTACTTAGTGTGCTTCAACATACTTATTTAAATTGTATGATTCACATTAATTGATCGGAATGATGGTGAACTGCATTGCAATTCATTACTAAGTTGAAAAGATTAAGGCGTACGTACACAGAAACGAAATGTGACTTTGAAAATCTATTTTTAGAAAATATAACCGCAACCATGAAATTCACAAACACTAGTTAGGCAAAACTATAAACTTGAATGAAAAGAAAGTAGACACCAATACAATCATAAGTGACAACGCACGAAGTCCGCCTACATGTCCCGCCCACACAAATAGTAGCTACATCATTCTACGCGGTCAGTTTCCTAAAATAGGATACTTTTTGAAAGGATTTCCTGTGTAGTTAGAGACTCAAAATAAAAGCCAAAAGAGGGGGTATAAAGTTATTTTTAAAGTTTGAACTATGTACAATAGTTGTCTTCGTTGGTAACGGGAAACAGTACATTTCTTTTTAAGACTAAAAGTCAAACACGTTTGTGTAAATTTCTTTCTGACACAAACAATATGAGAAAAAAAACAGCTAGAATTCTATTCCCTACATTTTGTCGATTTATGCGTTAAGAGAAGTAATATGTATTGCCTTCACAGCCGATTTTTTTCATATTTTCTGAGTTGATTGTGTCTTGATCTTGAAAACTATTGAAGTACTATATTCACCTTCGGTCTGCATGAACACTGGAAAAATTATTTTTAGGGAGTAGGTAACAGCTTCAGCACCACATTATGCCACTTCATTTGGAAAGAAAATTAAATTAGTAGGTCTAAGATTGTATGCTATTTCTATGGTTTAGGAGCGAGCAAAGCGAGCTCGAAGATTTTAACACCACGTCTATAATAGGTTATTTGTTGACTTATGCGGAAAAGATTGAGAATTCAAATAATGTAGGAATAGGATTCAAGAGCGCGCTCCAAATATTTAAGCAACCCGTTTCAGATAATATATTATCAGGTTAGACGTTAGACTTCTTTGACCATTCATACTGAAATAGGAGAAAAATGTTCTTGTAATCAATATCATTCATTACTTACACCTACATAACTGGCGCTCTAAATATACTTAGTTAAAGTTAATTTGAATTCTTTAAATGAACATGAAAGAAGCCTACCCGAACTCCTGAAAGCGGGAGGAAGCCCTGTGCTGAAAGAGCTTCGGGAGCTTTTCAATTCTACCTTGTTCTCTGGAGTTCTTCCAGAAGCGTGGCGAAGGAGTGTGGTCGTTCTCTTCTTTGAAAAGGGTGATATGACCCTTTTAAATAATTACAGACCCATTTCGCTCCTTAGCTACTTAATGTATATAAGTTGTTTTCAAGAGTCGATACGAATCCTCTAGAGCGAAGACTCGACAAGTATCAGCCACCGGAGCAGGCCAGGTTTCGAGGAGGATACAGCACCATGGACTACATTCACTTAGTGCGGCAAATTATACAGAAGTCAGAAGAGTATAATCAGCCCCTATGTCTTGCGTTTGTGGACTGGATGAGAAGGCATTTGACTCTATCGAGACCTGGTCTGTTTTGGAGTCTCTGCAGCGATGCCAAGTCGACCGGCGATACATCCAAGTGTTGAGAGTTCTTTATGAAAACGCGACAATGGCCGTCCAAATTCAGGATCGGCGAACTGAAAATATCCCCCTGCGTCGAGGGGTGAGACAAGGGGACGTAATTTCCCCGAAATTTTTCTATACCACATAGGAGGATGTGTTTAAGACGCTGAACAGAGAGGGACGCGGCATTAACATCAACGGTGAGTACATCTCACACTTGAGATTTGCAGATGATATCGTCATACTGCCTGAATCGCAGCATGACTGGCAGATGTTGGTCGGCCTAGTTGATTCTTCTGGATGCGTTGGTCTCCGGATGAAAAAAACAATGAAATAAAAAACCCAGGTTATGTTCGAACACGTCACTCCGGGACCGATTGCTGTCAATAACAGTGCTCTCAAGGTTGTTCAAGAATATGTAAAAAAAAAAAAGTTGTTCGACAATATGTTTACCTCGGGCAAACTCTGCAGTTTGATAAAAACAACTTTGAGAGGGAGGCCAACAAAAGGATCCAGCTGGTCTGGGCAGCGTTTGGGAAGCTTTGTCGAGTCTTCTCGTCGCGTATTCTACAGAGCCTAAAGACTAAGGTCTTAAATCAGTGCGTCTTGTCTGTGTGAATTCGTACTATGCCACAACCGTCAGGCTCCGCTGGTACAACTTTGTACCAGTCGACTCACGCGTTTTAAACCTCTATTATTACTATTTTGCAAGGTATTTTATCCTGTGGCAAGGTTCAATCACTCCCCCCCGAATGTGTCCCCACGTTGTCGTCGTGGTGGGGCTTGCGTGTCTCAATGATCTTTGGGGCTCCGCCGGTAGAGTTTCTCATGCCGGAAAGGTCCAAAGTGAGAGACCAGACTAAGAGGGACACCAGGAGGGGTCGCTCCTGATCGATCGACGGTCGTCGATTGGCGTGGATGCGACTATGCTGCAGCGGTGCAGGCGCACCAATGCGGCGGGCGTTTCTCTCCTTCAGGGAAATCCCTAGGAGAGAACTTTCGACGGGTTCGCTGAGTCGGGTTAGCCGGACAGCGAACGGAGGCATGTATAATGCCGCCGTCGGGGGCTTGGCTTAACCGCCTGGCCCAGAGGAAGGACACCTCTAAGATAAAAAACCACCCAATCCTAAGTTTCGAGGCGTGGCGAGGGGATGAATGGCTGGAGGGAGTCCAGTCGTTAGCGCCTCCCCTGTAGAGCACCTGCCGCACTCTGCAGTATGTAGGCTTACCCAGGTAAAAAGGCTCTGCCTGGGTGGACGTATATTTCCTATTATACTCGTGGGAACAAATATGACAGATCTAAATAAAAACTCAAAAAACGGACGTGATGAGGAGGTACCGCTTGCCGGCAACGGCAACAAGAGCCGAGGAGGCTCCCGATCCTCGATAGAGGATCCAACTGTGTCCGACCAGGACACGCGCGGTCGCTCCAAATTTTGGAGAAAGCGACCGCACGACGAGGTTTTTTCGAACCGAGTGGGGTCGGTAGGTCTCTCCTCAAGTGAGGAGAACCTGCCTGCTGCAAAAGTGGCGACGGCGAGGAGAGGCCGTGGTCGCGCGGTGGCGGGCGGAGTTCATGCTTCTATGCCCGGACGTGACGTTCGGGGTCGCTTTAAGCGGCCCGATACGCCGGAAATCGGCGGGGAGAGTGACCCCGGGGTCTCATCCGGGGTCTCAATCGAGGAGCCGGGTGGAGCCACCGTCTCTCTCGTGGGCACGAAGGCAGATGCTAAAGCCGCGAAGCGTGCCCAGAGCAGAGCGGTCGCGGCCGACGAAGTCGCCGAAATGGCCCGTCAGGCTCGAGAGCGGCGGGCTGCTCAGGCGGCTTTAGGCTCGAGCCTTACGGCAGAGGCCCTTAACCGCCAGGTGCTGGACGGCGTGGACGTGGTCCTGAGGGTTGCGACCAAGTCCGGCAACCTCAAGGGCTCTTTCACCCGTGCCCTTAAGGAGGCGGCAGATGGGATCAAGGAGGCTGTGCAGATCCTTCTCGATCGCACGACCTCGGAGGAGACGGCGAAGCTATGGGAGGAGAATAGCCGTCTCCGATCCGAACTGGAGGATCTCAAGCGGGAGTTTGCCGCTCAGAGGCAGCGGCAGGAAGCTCCCGCGGCTACTGCCTCCCTCCCTCCTGCTACGTCATCGTCGGCCCCTGAACCTGCGTCGCCGCCCGCATCTGCACTTGCGATATCAGATCTCGACATCGAGAGGGTCGCCCGAATCTGCATGATGCAGTGCGGTGGCATGGTGTCTGCCCGATTAGAGGCTTTGGAGTCGAGACTCCTCCCGGCCGAAACCCTCCGTCCACCGCTTGCGGCGGATAGGCGGAGGAAGGAGGAGTCCGCAAGGACGAAGTCCACGCAGGTGGGCAAAAAGCCTGCAGAAGGGGCCAAAAAGCCCACGGAGGGGCCCAAGAAGCCCGCGACGGGTGCTCCCGCACCCCCTCCCCAACAAACCACGCTCCCGGCGACCGCACCCCCGACCCAGGAGACCTGGACGACGGTGGTGAAAAGAAAGCGCAAAAAGAGGGCGGTGCGGCCAGCACCTGTTGACGCGGCGGCACCTGCCGGCCCGGCACGGTCTAAAAAGAGACCAAGGCCACCCAAGGCGAGACCCCCACGCTCCGAGGCTGTAATAATCACCCTGCAACCCGAAGCCACTGAAAGGGGGGTGAGTTTTAAGTCGGTCCTGGCGGAGGTAAAAACGAAGCTGAACTTCGGCGACTTTGCCTCCCCGGCCGGCTTTGGTTTCAGAACGGCGGCCACTGGAGCCAAAATCTTTGAAGTGTCGGGTGCGTCAAGGCAAGAGAGGGCGGACATTCTGGCCGCCAAACTAAGGGAGGTCCTCAAACCGGAGGATGTCCGGGTGTCCAGGCCCACAAAAACGGCCGAATTACGCGTGAGTGGGCTGGACGACTCGGTGACCCCGGAGGAGGTAGTGGCGGCCATTGCCCGAAACGGTGGGTGTCCGCCCGAGAACGTGCAGGCGGGCGAAATCCGCAGCGGCGCTGACGGGCTGGGCACAGTTTGGGTGCGGTGCCCGGTGGCGGCCGCAAACAAGGTCGCGGATGGCAGAAGGTTGCTGGTAGGCTGGGTGTCAGCGAGTGTAAAGCTCCTGCCACCCAGGGAAATGCAGTGCTACCGCTGCCTAGGCAAAGGGCATGTCCGGGCACAATGCACTGCAGACACAGACCGCAGCGACCTCTGCTATCGCTGTAGCCAACCCGGCCACAAGTCGGCCCAGTGCACCGCGGCACCTAACTGCAGCCTCTGTGCAGCTGCAGGGAAGCCTGCGGAGCACAGACTTGGGGGAAAAGCCTGCAAGGCCCCCAAAAAGAGCAGGAAAAATAGGGTTGTCGGAGGACCTGCGCCCCTCCCACAGCCTGGCAGCCAAGCAGTTGACTCCCGACCCAGGGATGGAGGAAATGCCGGAGAAATGGACTGTCAGTGATGGCACAATTCCATTTCCTCCAGGCGAACATCAACCACTCTTCCAGAGCTCAGGACCTATTGCTCCAAAGCATGGCGGAGTGGTCGATCAACGTGGCTGTGGTCGCTGAGCCGTATTTTGTCCCTCCCCGCGATAACTGGGTAGGGGACCTGGACGGTTTGGTGGCCATCATTGGTGGGACTCTTGGCAGTCCCTCCCGAGGACGCGGCTGGGTGGCCGCTCTCGTGGGGGGAATCAACATCATTGGGGCATATTTCTCGCCCAACAAGAGTCTCGCCGACTTCGAGAGGTTCCTTGTCGAGTTGGGTGCCGTCGTAGGCCGGTTCCACCCTCGCCCGGTGCTGTTGCTCGGGGATCTCAACGCCAAGTCTGCGGTGTGGGGATCCCCGGTCACCGATCATAGGGGCGAGGTTTTGGAGGAGTGGGCGGTTACGACCGGCCTGACCGTCTTGAATCGGGGCTCGGAGTACACGTGCGTGCGGCAGCGGGGCGGGTCTGTAGTGGACGTCTCATTCGCTAGCTCCGCTGTTGCAGGCCGTGTCCACGACTGGCGAGTCGCCGTGGAGGTGGAGACGTTGTCAGATCATCGGTACATCCGTTTCAACGTCTCTACCCAGACCGCGGGCGGCGGCCGACCATCGGCCCCGCAAACGGACGGTCCTCGCTGGTCGATTAAACAGATCGACAGGGAGCTTCTCGAGGAAGCCGCAATGATCCAGGCCTGGGTCCGGGAGTCAATGACGAACGAACCCGTCGACGTCGAAGAGGAGGCGCAGTGGTTCCGCGGGGCGATGACGCAAATTTGCGACGCGTCCATGCCCCGCGTCCGCACTCAGCCCACAAGGCGCCGGTTGTACTGGTGGACCGCCGAAATCGCGCAGATGCGCAGGACCTGCGTGGAGGTCAGGCGCCAGTACACCCGATACCGGAGGAGACGTCGTCGGGTTCCGGAAGAAGAAGCTGCGCGGTATGAGGTGTACCGCGCGGCGAAGAAGGCTCTGTGGCTGGCCATCGGCGAGTCGAAGACTCGATTCAGGGAAGAGATGTTGGCGACCTTAGATGGAAATCCATGGGGGCGTCCTTATCGTGCGGTCCGAGGGAAACTTCGTGCCTGGGCGCCCCCACTCACTGAGAGCCTCGAGCATCAGTTGCTGGAGGGAGTGGTCGCTGCTCTCTTTCCTGATAGAGAAGAGCACGTGCCGCCGCCGATGGCTTTGCCCACAACCACAGAGTCTGAGGACGAGGAGAGCGTCCCTGAGGTGACACAACCAGAGTTGAGGACGGCCGTGATGCGGCTCCGGGCCAAAACCGTGGCCCCGGGACCCGATGGAGTTCCGGGCCGCGCGCTCGTCCTCGCTCTGAAGGAGCTAGAGCCCCAGCTGAGAGGACTCTACTCAGCTTGCCTTGAGCAGGGCCACTTTCCAGCTCAGTGGAAGACAGGTCGTCTGGTCCTGCTCAAGAAAGCGGGGCGCCCAGCAGACTCGCCGTCCGCATACCGGCCCATAGTGCTGCTAGACGAGGTGGGTAAGCTTTTTGAGCGGATAATTGCTGCCCGCCTAGTCAGCCACTTGTACAGAGAGGGGCCGGATCTGGACGACAGTCAGTTCGGATTTCGGCATGGGCGCTCCACAATTGACGCCATAATGCGGGTGAGAGTCCTGGCGGAGGAAGCGGTTTCCCGGGGTGGGGTGATGCTGGCGGTGTCCTTGGACATATCCAACGCCTTCAACACCCTGCCCTGGAGTTGTATTCGGGAGGCACTAAGGTACCACAGGGTGCCCCGCTACCTCCGCCGCATCGTTGGGGCTTATTTGGCGGAAAGGTGTGTCACCTACAGGGGACGCGACGGCGACGGCCGTCGCGATATGTCGTGCGGTGTTCCACAGGGCTCGGTCCTAGGCCCACCCCTGTGGAACATTGGTTACGACTGGGTGCTGAGGGACGAGCTCCAACCGGGAGTGGACCTGACGTGCTACGCAGACGACACACTGGTCACGGCCCGGGGGAGCTCGTACAGGGAGGCAGCGTTGCTGGCGACTGCTGCGGTCTCACAGGTGGTGGGTCGCATTCGACGCCTGGGGCTGGAGGTGGCTCTCAACAAGTCGGAGGCCATGGTCTTTCACGGCCCTCGACGGGCGCCGCCGCCGGGATCACACATTGTGGTCGGGGGTGTCCAAATCGCTGTCGAGTCGACCATGAAGTACTTAGGATTGGTGCTCGACAGCCGGTGGGATTTTGGCCCCCACTTTCGACGGTTGACGCCCAGGTTGATGGGCGCCGCGGGCGCGCTCGCAACGCTGCTTCCCAATTTAGGGGGCCCGAGCACCGCCTGTAGGCGGTTGTACTTAGGGATCGTGCGATCCATGGCCTTGTATGGGGCCCCGGTTTGGGCTTCTGACCTGACGGCCGGCAGCATCGCGATATTGCGAAGACCGCAGAGGGCGATGGCCGTCAGGGCTATTAGGGGATATCGCACGATCTCCTACGAGGCGGGTTGTGCACTGGCCGGATCTCCGCCTTGGGACTTGGAGGCGAGAGTCCTCGCCTCGCTGTACCGGTGGCGCGAGGAGGTGCGGACGCGGGGCGGTGAACCGATGCAGCGCGAGATCGAGTTGCGTCGGTCACAGCTCCGCGAAGTCATGGTGGCGGAATGGCGGGATAGGCTTTCGCGCCCTACCGCCGGCCTTGCTACCGTCGACGCGATCCGACCAGTGCTCGACGAATGGCTCGGGAGGAAGCACGGCTCCCTGTCGTTTCGGGTGACGCAGGTGCTCTCGGGGCATGGCTGCTTCGGGAAGTACCTGTATCGCATAAACAGGGAGCCGGACGCTCGGTGCCATCACTGCACCGACTGTTGGGAGGACACGGCGCAGCACACACTGGCAGAGTGTGCCGCATGGGAGGAGCAGCGCTGTGCCCTCGTATCCGAAGTGGGCCCCGACCTGTCGCTGCCGGCCGTTGCACGTTCAATGGTCGGGAGCGCCGAGTCGTGGGATGCAGTGATCTCCTTCTGTGAAGCCGTAATTTCACAGAAGGAGGCTGCGGAGAGGGAGAGGGAGGCCGTGGCCACTCTCCCGATCCGCAGCAGGCGTACCGGGCGTCGGCGGAGGGCGGACAACGCCCTCTTCCAGCCCCCCTAAATGGGTCCGGAGGGCCGGTGGACTCGGGGTCGTCCGCCGCCCCCCATCCAGCAGGACCCGAGGCGGCTGCGCGTAGTGTTCCGCGTGCGCCCCTATTAGACGTCGCGGGGGGAGGACACCTCACTCTCCCCGCGGACCAGAGGTGGCCCGCATAGGCGGGCCGGCACCAGCCGGGGATCATGGAAGTCGTACTAGCTCTCACGATCCCCGGTCCAAGTGTGGGACGGAACACCGGGGTGGTTTTTAGTCAGTAAGAGTCTGACAGACCCCTTCGCCCGCCCCGAAGGGCGAAGGACATCCATGAGGATTTTCCACCCCGGCAACAAAAAAAAAAAAAAAAAAAAAAAAAAAAAAGGTTCAATCACTCGGAGCATGATATAGTCTTTAGTTACCAATTTTGTATCAAAAATATGCATTGAAAGTATTCTTTTAAAAAGTTTTAATAGACGTATTTATTTTGCACGATAGCCGACTGTCAAATGACAGACGAATTCTCAATGTATTATATATTCCTAGCGGGAAAGTACGAACGTATGCGTTCAATATGTCGGTTTTACGAACTTTGTATTTTAATTATTTTGACCTAAAGCCCAGGTATAAGACCTTTAAGATGCGGATAAAATTAAGAGAAAAGTATAGAAGAACGCTGATTCTTTGAATCCGACTCGATTGGACCAAAAAAACTTATGATGGATAAGTACATGCGGCTTTAGAAGGACCAACGCGGGAATGTAATTTTATGCGGAGTGAAATAGTGACGACACGTGAGCTGACCAGGGTAGGAAAAAGGTAATGAAGGGCATACTTGAGAATCTTCTGAATGGAGCATGTTGATACAAAGACAGCCTGAGAAGATGTAGCACGTGTTTGCTGATTTTCTTCTTCCACTGCTGTGCACTTCACTCGGTCTTTCTATATCACACGTGTGTCGGCCAACACGGATAATAGAAAGTTTTTAGAGTTGTGGATATATATATGGTTTGTATTATTTATCGGCGCGGATGCGGTGCGGTGCGGGCTCGTTACAACAGGAACAATCATAATGGCGGCGATTCCGCCAGCCAGTCTGCAGATGCGCCTCTCCATGCGATGCATGGTTAGCTCAAACGGTGGTCAAATAAGAAATGAGATGAGTGCGGAAATATGATAGTAAAAATTTAAATGACTAAAACTTGCGCAAGCAGTTTGTTTGTTTGTTTGGTTGAACGCGCTAATCTTAGGAACTACTGGATCGAATTAAAAATTATTTTTATGTTGAATAGTCCATTGCGACCAACAGGAGCGAAGCATCAATGAAAAATGTGGCAAAAACGGGAAAAAAATCCTTTTGAGAGCTTCAGTTGCGTGCGCTGCGTAAATGGTTAAAGTTACGCAAAAATTATGTATGACGGAATTGTTCTCCTTTTAAAGTTCTAAAAAAAGTGCGCGACAGCATATGTCTATCTTTGGTTAACTCACTATATTTTTTTTTTATGGTTTTCATTTTTTACGCTAAGCTTAGTTCCGTAAAACTTAGTTTATAGAGCGAATGGTGAAATCGGCCTTAAGTTATTTTCATTAGCATAATAATTATAATATAAAACGATTAGTTCCGATTGCGACCGCGCGCAGACTTATCGTGCGCGCGCTCTATCGTGTGAACGTGAACTAAAAGGTGGTATTACATCTATCCTAGATCTTTGTCCAATGTGAGTTTGATCAAAGAAATAGGACGACTTCCTCGAATTTGATCAAATTTCTTTGATGGATGCCCAGTTAATCCGTCAAAGAAATTTGATCAAACTTAGGACGTAGTTTTATTGGACAAAGATATATGATAAATGTAATACCCATAACGATTACTTGACGCGCTAATTTAATAGCGATTTTGACGTATACTTTGGAACGCGGCCAGTGTCTGATTGTCTCGTTACATGTCAGGAGTTTATGGCGTCATTTTCTCGAGTGAAGTTCAGTGGCTATTTTAATTATTCGCTTATATTGATTCCTAGTGGATATTGTGATGTAAAATTGGTGTAGTTTTGTGACTCAAGTGTATATGCAACTGGACAATAAGTGGAATCATTGAAACAGGCGCGATATCGGTAAAATGGAGCTGAGAATTTTACTGTAGTACCTTAGTTTGCCGGGAAGACTAAACTGATACATTTGTTGCCAAATACTGCAAAAAAACATTATAATGTGTTACATTTGCAGTTTAATGGGAAAAAAAGTAATAAAAATAGGCTACTGATGACTAGGCAGCATGGTCTCTGACCTTAGCCTATTCCAAAAGGATAAAAAATCGTTTCCTGTCAGTGTCAAACTGTCAACCTCTTGCAGGGTTCCCAACATAGGGATTTAGTCCCTAAATTTAGGGGCTAGAAGTGTTAAGAGACATTTTTAGAGACTGAATTTTTTTAGGGATCTTTTTAGAGATTTCAAACAAAACTTGCAAAATCAAAAACAAAGCGTATGTTTTCAGTTTTGTGCGTAGAAACTAGAAAGGAACGCACGGTATGAAACGAGTGAACTGCGTGGCGCATTCATTAATTCATGTCACTCAATCAGTGAGTTAAATTGCATAAATTCCACTGAAGTTCTGTTTATGGCAAAAAGAATGACGTCGAATCGGAATGGCATCAATTGCAAAATAAAACATGGACACATAGGTCAAATTCATCAGCAGCATTCTATGCAGAAGTTTAGAACGATTGCGATGATGGTAACTGCAAACTATTTGAAAATATTTCAAAATTCGCTTTAGCATTACGTAATGACGCAGAAAAAGAAAAGGCACGCTCGACAGAGGCATAATTGGAAACAGGCAGTTTCCAATCATGCCTCTGTCGAGCGTGCCTTTTCTATATATGGGACAATCAAAAATAATCTGACGAACAGATCATCCCATACAATGGTACAGAGTATCATGATGATACGATTTTCCTTAAATCGGAATTATGGATCATGTGTAAAATTTGATCCCGCAGTGGACATGATCAAGCACTTCAATGTACGTATGTTTGATTTCAAAAATGAGACGTCAAACAAAAACGAGGAAGAGGATGATGATGCGGTTCTGGAAATAATTACCAATTTTGTATGTTTGTATTTATTCAATAAAATATTTTACTAACTTTCTTGGTAACGTTTTATTTTATGAGCAGTAGGTACTTATAAAATTCTATTTTGGGATTTTTAGGGAAATTCAGAAAACAACTTGGGGAAAATATTTAGTCAAGGTTGGTAACACTGACCTCTTGTCTAAAAAACAGCGAGGCGAAGCGAGGCGAGCAAGTAACCACAATAATATAAGCAAGAGCAACAAAAAGAAAACCTTTGAATACAAAGAAGCAAACCGAAAGCAATTTTGAATTTAATGAGCATACTCTTCCTGTGACTTTGACTGAGTCATAGGAATGTTCAGGCGTCTACTAAACTGTAGTGTCTGTTACCGTATTTGTTCTGTGCTGCGCTCGACTGCCATAGTCTGCAATACTATGTATGTGTGTTGCATAGAATTTTCTGAATAATCAGGTGCAGTTAAGTTTGATTGATGGTAGCAAAATGTTGACTCCACGATTCAAGTTAACTCAGGACGATAAACACGTCTATATAAACGTGCACGCACCCTATACAAACATTGGTGATACAGAAATCGATGTAGATGGCGATAATTTTCTATTTGTGTCCAGTCCATACTTCTTGCGACTCCGACTTCCAGGCAGAATCGTCGACAATGACAGCTCCAAAGGATCGTACTCTTGTGATTCAGGAGACTTCAGTTTGACCTTTGATAAGGAGACCCCTGATGAACATTTTGAAAATCTAGACATGATCACAAGTTTATTAGCTCCATCTGATATCCCTGACATGAATCCAGATTTAGTTGAAATGTTAGAAGATGAAATCCCTGTAGAAAATGGTAATGAAGATGAGGATTATTCAAATAAGTATAGTTATGGATTTGCAAACAAACTTACTACTGAATTCAGCAATATTGGAGTTGAATTTCCACAGATTTTTGAATTGAGAGTCCCTGAAATGGTGGCAATTGAAGAGCGGAATACTAAGAGGGTGAAGCATGAAGATGATAAATTCTCAACAGATCATTACCTGGCTGACTTCTATGATGATGAACTGCTTGAACCATTCCTGACAGCTATAGCACCTTGGTGTGATCAAAATTTTAGTAAGGAGATTGAATTCTCAGAAGAAGAAGTGAGTGTACTGAAGGAACTACCAAATAAACACTATTTACTTAGTAAGAAGGAGTACAAGCAGGTTCTATATGGATTGGTTGATATTCTTTATGGATATTGTTATGATAAACGGACCACTTTGAATGACAGCACTGTGGAATCAGGATGGACTATAAATAAGCTATCATCAACCCTCAGTTGGTTCTGCACATTTAATGATATGAGACAGGCTCTTATTGCTTCCTACAGACGCGCACTGATCCACCCAATATTTAGGAACTTCCAACTGTGCATTAAAGTGAAAAATGATCTCGTAAGTCTACTTAGAAAAGGAAAGAAATTTGTAGTAAAATGCATGATTGAAATATATCAAATGTTCAATGCAAGTAACGATGCAAGATACATTCTGAATCAGTTGTACATCAAGGATTATTTAGTTTTCCTTCAGAAATGTAGGAATGAGGAGCTTGACGAGCTGTACAATAATATAGCAAATATTGAAATCTCGAAAAATGATCTAGATCTGGACCTTGAAGAATTAGAGGCAGCTGCAGAGTTAGTGAAACAAGAAGAGGTTGACAGCATAATGGAGAATGAAGTTGCCGTTAAAATGGCTTCCATGTCTTTATTGACAGGGCTACATAGAACTAATCAAATCTACATCAATGATGAGAGTGATGATGAATCAGATTCCTCTGACAGCAGCGATGACTCTTCAGATGAACTGGACTCTGATGATGACCCATCCTGACAGTTACGTGGCTCCTACAATATAACCAGTCAAGGCTTGTAAATGGTTCGATGAAACTGGATAGTGTAAGATAAGCAATAGATTCAGTAATGTCATCTGGCAGTGTATACCTGGTTGATGTGCTCAGAATTTATTTTTAACTGAATGCATCTCTTTGTCAAGCCAAAACTCAAGTAGGAAAAGACAATTTATTTTACTTAATTAATTGTTTTAGAATTAAATCATTCACCATAATCTCTGAATGTAAACTATAATCAATAGTATTTCAATACAATAGTAGAATAATTATACCTATATTAAATAATAATTAAAACAGCCAATTATTGTTTCAATGAACTACCTACTCATTTTAGGACTATTCAATTTGAGAAAAAACATCCTGCATCTGGGGAAGCATTCTAGTCGTTGAGGTATCAATAACTTGTATGGCTGTTCAAAGTTCGACTTCCTAGTCGAAAAAAGAGAAGCGCCATTCTGCGTGGAGTTCACCTTCGCGCCCCGCGAGAGTTTCGCCTTAGTTTGAGAACCACAGATTTGAACAGTCTTCCATCCGCAAATAGAGTTTTAAAGATAAAAAAACTTTTTTACCAAAAAAAACAACCGACTTTCAAAATAAAATACACTAAAAATTAATAAATAACTTTGATTTCGGAAGTCGGTGTTTGTATTTTACTTCTTCGTTATTTGACACCGACTTCCGAAATCAAAGTCGGTCGGTTGCTTTTTGTAAAAAAGTTTTTTATTTTTCACTTTTTAGTTGTTATACCCCAGAACTAAAGACCCCAATAACATGGAACGTGGAATTTAAACATTTGGAGAACACCAGAACGTCATCGAGGTACACGTATTTTCCGTTTTTGTTCAGTTTCTCAAAAAGCGCTGAAGCAATTTCGATAAAATTTATATGGGACCACCTCGGGAGTATATTCTTTCAGATAAAAAAAGAATTTTGAAAATTGGTTCACAACTGACGGAGAAATCGCGTAACATACACACAAAAAAAAAACACCGACGAATTGAGAACCTCCTCCTTTTGGAAGTCGATTAAAAAATAGAACAGACTTCAAAAAAAAAAACAAGGTCAAAATGACTTTAATTTCGGAAGTCTGTTTGTGGTTCCCCATTAAATTGTGTTAACAATACATAGACAGACAATCGCGAGTCATTTGCTGTGAGTTATTGAAGTGTTCCACTGGCTATCTCCAAAGATCATCATCCAAGATCCTAATGTATTATATACGAAAACCCCATCCAAATCGGATCAGTATTTTTCGAGAAAATCGCGGACAAACAAACATACTCGTACGTACATACGGGTCTAATACAGAATCTCCTTTTATGACGTGTATTAAAAAAAGGTCAGAGCCATTCAAAGTAATTACGCACACTTTGAATGTATCACTTCCTATTATGAAGACTGAGATAAGAAACTCCATGGATATTGCTATTTTTTGCAAAAAAAAATCCAGATCGTCACAGAACCTGTGTGCGTTGCTGTCAAGCGTCCAGTGTGTGACGATCTTTGCACTCCATAAGGTATTCTATTGTTTTCTCTATCTCTATTTCTTCTCTTCCCTATAACTCAAAATAAATAGTTTAAAACAAAGTTGCTGTCTGCGTTTGTCTGTTTTAAACCACGCAACGGATTTTGGTAAGGTTTTCTCTGATAGAAAGATCGATAAAATATTATAAAGAGATTTCCGTGACTACCGCCGGACCACCAACGCCTATTGCTTTCATATTTGGCAAATAATTAGTAAGTACTCAATTGGTACTAATTAGTACTCGAACAACAGAATTGGTACCTTAATAGTTTTCGAGCAAATCGACTTTGAAGGTGGTCCGGCGGTAGTCACGCTCCGTTCAGCTGGACCACTTTCTATATATTATAATGTACTCTGTGAGGACCACCATGAGCGCCGAAAAAGGGGGCATGGTACACTTAATCTGTAATAAGTAGAACTTGGAATCAACATTGAAAGTCGTGGTCCTGCTGAACGAGCGCGCGAAAGTAATCATCGTTGATTTCTCGGTAAATAAAAATGTTTCAGTTCTGATTTTGTTACGATATGAATTACATCTATGGGTACTAATAATTTGTATACTTATAATAGCTATAGCATGCCCCCTTTTTCGCCGAGTCGATTTTCTCGAAAACTACTAAGGTACCAATTCTGTTGTTCAAGTACTAATATTATTAGTACCAATTTGGTACTAATTATTTACCAAATATGGAAGCGATTGGCGTTGGTGGTAGTCACGGATTATAAAAAGGTAAAATTTGTGAGGTTGTAGAGGGTAATCTCTGGATCTTCTGAACCGATTTTGAAAATTCTTCCTTTACCAATAGAAAGCCACGTTATTTGCGAGTGTTATAGGCTATAATTTTTTTTAATCCACGCGGACGAAGTCATGGGCGAAGTGCTAGTGTATAATATTTTAAATAAAACAACAAATAGGTCACGTTAAGAATATTTATTTTTCTGAAAACAGCATAAAAATTCATTTAAGTGCGGATTTAAAAAATTCTTTCGCTTTTCTCGGGTAATCGGGGTAATCACTTTGCGAATAGCAGGTCATGCCCCGAGCTGATGCCCGCCTGGGTCATGGAAGTGATCGAAGGAGTTACCGTGGGCCTGGCACAGGAACAACTGAAGGAACACGGGTGGATTTTAGTCAGTAAGAGTCTGACACGCCCTCCCGCTCCACCCAGAGCGGCAGAAGCTATGTGATAGCTTCACACCCAATAAAAACAAAAAGTCTGTAAAAGGTACACAAGTACGCACTTAAGAAGTTATATAGGTACTTCTTTGGCGTAACAAGATAAAAAACCAAACAGTCACAAAGTTTACAAAAGGAAAACCATCATTCTTCATGAACCACAGACTATAACTAACTTCAGGGTGTCAGTTTTCTGTGACGGTGTGCACGCGCATCGTAATGTACCTACTCTCATCATTTTTCGGTCGGGCCACGCGCAAGATAGGGTTACGTAGACCGTATTTCCCCTAAGTGATTTTTTAGGATTTTGTACGAAATGTAACAAGTGGAAACATTTTACAAGTTGGGCGACTATTACTATAAAACTACCAAAGCTAACTTTAGCCGTGACAGTTTTCCTTTAAAGTTCATTGTATTAAATACTACCATCACGAATTTTAGGGGGGACCATACCTGGGAATCCACTGGTTCTGGAGATATTGAAGGCCAGTCGCAATTTTTTTTTGCTTTTTTTGCGAAAATGAGCTCCAAGTGTTATTAGTAAATTAAATTCGATTTTTTTTTTCGAATTCTTGAAATTAGGCATTTGCAGTAGATAACAAAAATGCAATGAATATCAATCCTTGCCGACAAGTACCTACGCGGGTAAGTATCATTGATAGGACTATGAAACCCTAAAAATGCCCCGAGCATAGTACATAGGCAATAGGGCCATATTAAGTCAGTTATGGCTGAAAAATCTATTTCCTACGTCGATGCCAGCAAAATAATCCCCATCCCTTCCCGCAACTATGGAAAAGCCACCAAAACGGAGTCATATCGCAAAACTGTAACAGTTAAACCCAAGACCCATGCCCCCTGCCCGGGGGTTGAGGATAAATTCGAAAGAGTTACCTCGCCCCTGGGCACTCAAGGCAGGGAGGAACAGGTGTAGGTTTTAGTCAGTAAGAGTCTGACTCGCCCTTCCGCTCCACCCTAAAAGCGGAAGAAGTCATAGGATGATTTCCCACCCCCCCCCCCTCCCAAAAAAAAAGACCCATGCCCCACTTTCCCCTTCATATGACAAGACTGCCCCCCGACATCAAATAGCTGCTCTCTCAATTATAAAAATGTTTCTTCCATTAATACTGTCTATTATTAAACTCCTTGTAAAACTATTATGTACCTACCTACTATTATCTCATAACTTTCTTTTAGTTATCAATCACCATCTAACGTTACCGATCAAAAATACAATACAAAAATACAAAATATTTTATTGCTTTATTAACCGATCAACTTATAAAATTCTTTTAGATATTAGAAATGGCGTCTCGACTCTCACCAAGTATTTCTTCAGTGGAATGTGAGGAGCGTGTGGCATAAAAAAACTCTTATTCCTTCTCAACATGCACAAGCCTCTAGCTTGTTCCACTGCCTAGGGGTTGAGGAAAACTGCCTAAGGGTTGAGGATAAATTCGAAAGAGTTACCTCGCCCCTGGGCATTCAGGGCAGGGAGGAACAGGGTTTCAGTTTCAGTTTTAGTCAGTAAGAGTCTGACACGCCCTCCCGCTCCACCCAGAGCGGGAGAAGTCATTGGATGATTTCCCATCCCACAAAAAAAAAAGCTGAAACCTGGCTCACCCCAAGTCTCAGCTTCCGTATACCTTTGTCACGTTGCGGAGGTCGGAGGTGTGGTGACACGCAGAGGTGGGACGTAGGTAGGAGGACCGTAGATGGTATTTGGATAAAGATAAAAACACGACGAGTTCAGACGTATATTTTTAACCGACTTTTAATATTTACTGTAGGCTTGCATATATATATTTTTTTTTTTTTTTGAAAAAACGTTGCCCCACACTAGGAATTACTCCTGTATCGTGGGTGCGTTCACAAACATGTATATTCACATACACAAGACACCCAGACCCGGAACAACTATCTGTAGTCATACAAATATTTGTTCCGTGCGGGAATCGAACCCGCGACACGCAGCGCAGCAGCCGAACGCTCAACCACTGCGCCAACTGTGTCGTCAAATGAAGCACTTATTAATCGTACGTAGGTACACCATACACTATGAGTGGGTACATAATAATTAAATTGTATTAAGTACTGCACAACTCTTGGAAACTGGTAACTGTCAGTAAAATAACTTAAAAAAAATAAAATAACTTTATTGTTTCTCACACAATTGTTCTACAGCACAAAATTGAGGCAACCCCAGTAAGTTATAAGGATACTTGTGATGGGGTTACCTCGCAACTTCCCATGGGTAATAATTTATACTGTTGAGACATAATTAAAAGGAAATGAAAAATAAAATAAACAAATTTAGAATTCTAGGATGATTACAAAATTGCTGTAGCAAGTTCAGGTATGTGTAGGGTTTGTGGGTGTATGTGTGTATGTGTGTGTGTGTGTGTGCATGTGTGTGTGTGTGTATGTTTGTGTTTGTGTGTGTGTGGAAGGTGGGTGTGAGTGGTGTATGGGTGTGAGTACATGTATGTGTTAATGATTGATCTGGTGATGTATGTTAAGATTGGGTGCAGGTAAACTTTAACATATTCTGGTTAATAGTAGTTCAATTTCATCGTATTTTTGTGATTTTAACCATTCCGATAGAGTATTTTTGCATTCATACCGCAACATGGGGTAAATATTCAATATGTGGTTCAACTTATTATAAATATAGGTAGATTGAGTGTTATACTGACGCCTGGCAAATACCGTACGGACCGGAGTGGAACGGGACACAATGTCTTTACGTCTTTTATCGAGCTTAGATGGATCAAAAGAAAGGGTCTTGTGCAGTTGGATGGTTATGTTCAATACGTATAATTTCCTTACAGAGAGAAGATTACTAACCTTGTAAAGGTTGTCTGTAGAGTAACGAAAGGGTTTAAAGTACATACATTTAATGAGAGACCTTTGAGCCCTTTCTAGGTCTAGAAATTTGGTCTTGGTGGCCCCTCCCCAGATCGGTATACAATATGTGATGACCGATTGTGCTAAAGCAGTATATATTTTGTTTAGTAGCAACGGTGGCATCACATGCCGTAACGTTTTAAAAATCCATATAAGTTTTCTGACCCTGGCCATGGTATTTTCAATATGGGTGTGCCAGGACAGTCTTTGGTCTACAGTTATACCAAGATATTTAGTGGAATTAACTCGCTGTATGCTTTGAAAATTACAAGGATAGTGAGAGGTTGCACACTCATGGATCACGATCCCAAAATCAGCACCTGGCTGTGTCCTCTGATTAGGAGTAAAGCAGATGAAGTTAGTTTTAGCAACTTTGAGGGTTAGAAGATTAGCATTTAACCAACTTGCTATTACCGCTAGTCCACGTTCAGCAACAGCACGCACGGTTGCCCAAGATTCACCAGAGAAAACAACCGCTGTATCATCTGCGTATGAAAAAATTCGTCCGCCACTGTTCCTAATATTACACAACTCGTTTATATAAATCAGGAACAGCGTCGGGGCGAGCACACTTCCCTGAGGTACTCCAAAACATACAATTTCTACGTCACTAGTGAGGTTTCCGACCCTAACTTGCTGTTTTCGGTTAGATAGGTAACTACCAAAAAGAGAAAGAGCCGTACCTCTTATACCAATTGTTTCGAGTCTTTGCAGAAGGATGGGGACAGAAACGGTGTCGAATGCCTTTTTTAGGTCTAAGAAAACTGTAAGACACTTCAGTCCTTGATCAACATTATTGACTATATCGCCAGTTAATGCCTTCACAGCGTCTTGTGTAGATAGACCCCGTCTGAATCCATATTGCGAGGAAGATAAAATATGATGTTTATTAAGGTAACTAATTAATCTGTTATTTAGTATTTTTTCCAAAATTTTGGCGATGCATGATATAACTGAAATAGGTCGATAGTTATTGACATCGTTCCGGTCCCCTCCCTTATGCACAGGCGTAACCATAGATCGCTTTAAAGCCTCTGGAAATATCCCAGTTCCAAAGCACAGGTTAGCAAGTTGGCTTATTCGAGGGACTATGAAGTCCCTAGACATTTTCAAAAACTTACTACCGAAACTAAACTTAATACCGTCCCAGCCAGGCGAGCTTCCAGAATCGAGTCCCATGAGTATGCCATCTACTTCCTGCGGGTCAGTATCAAGCGAAACGAACGATGTAGCATGCTGTTCACTCCTTAGGTAGGAGGAGCCAGGATTAGAGAGGTCAGATTTTTTAATTATCTCTTGCGCCAACGTTTTACCAATTGTAACAAAAAACTGGTTAATACGGTTTAGAGAATCAAGAGGGTGTGGTGTGATCTTAAGTAGGTTAGAGTTATCTGATTTAGGGGTTTTAAATTGTGTAATTTCATTAATTTTTAGCCACAGCTGTTTTGGATTGTTTATTGACCTAGTAATTTGTTCTCTTTGTGATTTTCTTTTTAGTTTTTTTATTAAGTTTGTACAATAGTTACGAAAACGTCTGAAAGTGATTTTTAGTATTATATTATAAGAATCTTTCTTAGTTTGCACTTGCATTTTATTACGGAGATTAATACATCGAAGTACACCAGCAGTCATCCAAGGCTTGGTAACCCGCCTACCGTTTGGGACTGATTTAGTTGTAGTATTTGATAATAGTGAGGTTTTTATCAAATCTATAAATTTATAAGCTATGATCTCAGGGTCATTGCACGTATTAAAAAATAACATATCAGTACCTATCAAGTAAGTGTAGGCACTATCAAAATCAACAACAGTTTTAGTTTTGGTGTACTTATTAATTTTTAGTGATCGGGTTATGTTGATTAATACCATTGCGTGGTCTGTGATTGAGGTGTTAATAACACCCACAAATGCTGAGCTCAAAGCTTTGTCAATTTTTATAAGTGCATGGTCCAAACAACTTTGTTCTCTGGTAGGCAAACAGTGCCCTGGTAAAAGGCCATGTGCCGCTAACATATTTAAATAGTTTAATCTGTTACCGCGTTGTTGAGATGTTTCGGAATTCTTGATTATTAAGTTAATATTGATGTCACCCACAATTATTATATTTTTATGTGTCTTAATAGAGTCAAGGTGAAGATTTAGTGAATTTATAAAGTTATCAGCACAAAGATTAGAGGGTGAACGGTAAATGCCTATGATGGTATGGTTAAAAATGGAGAGTCAGTTATTGTAAAGTAGGAAAATGACAATGATAGGCAGGAGCTTAGTCTAGCTCAGCAGCAGTATTTGAACTGATTTTTAATATAAAAACAGACTATTGACAGAGAAAAACAAGTAATACTTATTTGAAGTTTAAATTTAAAAAGGTAGGAAAGAACGTAATTTGGAATAGAAGTCTTAAAAAAACTTTTTTACAAAAAAAAACAACCGATTTCCAAAAAAAAATACACTAAAAATTAAAAAATAACTAATTTCGTAAGTCGATGTTTGTATATTACTTCTTCGTTATTTGACCCCGACTTCCGAAATTAGTTATTTATTCATTTTTAGTGCGTCATCGTGGTAAACGTATTTTTCGTTTTTGTTCAGTTTCTCAAAAAGCGCTGAAGCAATTTCGATAAAATTTATATGGGACCACCTCGGGAGTATATTCTTTCGGATAAAAAAAGAATTTTGAAAATCAGTCCACAACTGACGGACAAATCGGCGGACATACATAAAAAAAAACATACATACAGTCGAACATAGAACCTCCTCCTTTTTCGAAAGTCGGTTAATTAACAAGGCTTTAACATTGCCTTGTTACACCTTCTCCGATGTGACAGATCGGACGGCTATGGAGGGTCGACTAGTCGACCCTTTTTGTTAACAATCGGGTCCCACATTCGCCCATACCATTGTCTTACAGGGGACATGAGTATTACAGCTGGAAAGGTGGAAGGCATTGCAGTATTTTCAGACCTATAATAGCTCATCCTAATCATAGCTTTTTATCAATCTTACCAAATGTTCTTGCCAATGTTCAGGGTCTAATATACTGGTTATGGGCGACTTTAACTGTTACAGATGGGGGTCTGAGCGTTGTGATGCGTTTGGCCATGGCTTTGGTTGAGATCCTGAATGATTTAGATCTCTGCATCCTAAATAATAGTTGCCCAACACGCAGTACTCCTCCCGGACCGCAGAGGAGTTTATAGACCTAACATTTTGCTCCATTGAGCTAGCAGCTTCGACCCATTGGGAATTTACCTACAACCTTGTCGCATGGTAGTGAACATTACCCTATTGTAATTTCTTTGATTAAACAAGACGTATTTAGAAAAAACTTCTCCTCCACTTTTGAAGCATAATTTGTCCAAACCAGATTGGTCATAGTTTGCGTCACTACTGGAAGAAAAAATTGATAATCTTCCAAAAGATTCAAGTTTACCCGATCCTTCTGGTCATCGCCAAGCCTAAGAGTTGTTATGAAGGTTTTGTTGAGGCCGTAACCTCTAGTGCAGACTCTAGTTTCCCGTTAAAAAATAGCGTCCGAAATAAAAATCCGTTACCTCCATGGTGGGACCAAGAGTGCACTCGAGCGCTCAGGTTGAGGAACGAAGCACATTACAATGGGGAGATGAATACCCAAAATTTGCCAAAAGGAAGTTTAGCTAGTTTGGATACCTGATCATTGTGGCAATGAGGTTAATGAGTTAACCTGTGAATTACCGCGCGCGTCAAAATGTGAGGGTAATGAGTGCGCTGATACCCTGGCAAAAGATGTTTGTTCATCAGCTTCTGCGGATCTCTGATCTCCCACAACTCTCATCATGTATGATTTGCTGAACCTGCCAAAAGCAAGTCTTCAATGTGCATGGCAGGAACAATCAGTGGAATAACACTAGTAAGCAGAAGGGTAGGTTCCACTATGATGCAGTGCTGCAGCCAACCATAAAATCTGTACCCTGTTTCTTCAATTATAAAAAATCTCCAGTTATATCCGTCCTTTGTAAAGTCCGCTTAGGTTTTTGTTGCACTCCTGTTTTTCTAGATAAAAATCGTACCCGTGAGACTCCTCCCTCTGCGAGTGCGGTTTGGTAGACGACTTCGGTAGACTCAGGAGTTCGTGACGGGCAGTGTGTGCCATATCGATGAGTAGGTCCTCTTCACTCATCAGTTTTATTGGAAGAAGCTCTTCAAAACATTTTGTAACTAGTTTTTTGACTATACTTACCCATTTTCCTTGTTGGTTTTTAAACATGAATCTCTAAATTAAAATTTTATTTATGTAACCTACCTATAGCTACATAGGTACCTGCTTTTGGCAACGACGAATGTAGGATAGTAGGTAGGTACCTAATTTGAAAAAATCCCTCAAGGTCATATTCGTAACCTGGCGTCATAATTGCAAATTAAAAACAATGTTTTTGAACAATGTGTTTGTTAGATATTATCAGGCCAGTGTCAGACCATTTGCAAACACCTGCCCGTGAGAGTCGGAGTGTTCGTACCTAGTCGCTAACGAGATGATTAACATCTTATTTTTTTTATTTTAGATCTGTTATTTTGTGAACAAGAAGACACAGCTCGTACCTACCTACCTACTGTTCATGTAAGTAGCAATTTTTTTTTTTTTTTAACAAAAAAGTGAAAAATAAAAAACTTAAAAAAAAATACAATCGTCTTCCAAAAAACAAACACATAAAATTGAAAGATAACTTTAATTTCGGAAGTCGGTGTCAATTAACGAAGAAATAAAATACAAACACCGACTTCCGAAATTTAAAGTTATTTTTAACCGACGTCAAAAAGAAGGAGGTTACCAACTCGGAAGTTTGTTTTTTTTTTATATTTTTTTTATGTATGTTCGGGCATAACTCTGTCATAAATTAACGGATTTGCAAAATTCTTTTTTGTTCGAAAGAGGTTTATTTCGAAATGGTCGCATTTAAATTTCATATAGATCTGATGATGGGTTTCGGAGACAGACAACGGAACTCTTCAAAAATTGACAGAAAATAAACCGCGATTGCTGCGATCGTGGAACCACAACTAAAAAGTGAAAAATAAAACTCTTTTTTTTACAAAAAAATAGAATCGACTTCGGTGTTTTCGAACACAAAATGTTCGTTTTTTGACACCGACTTCCGAAATTAAAGTTATTTTGCACTTTTTTTGGAAGTTGGTTCTATTTTTTTGTAAAAAAAGTATTTTAAGTGTATTTGCTTTTTTGGAAGTCGGTTGTATTTTTTTGTAAAAATGTTTTTTCTTGCCTGTGTTCTGAAGGTTTGGAAATACCGGAACTATAAATTAACGTTAGTTATATATCGGGTAAAGGTCCCTTACGTTAAATAAATACTTACGGAATCAAGTTATTTAGGTAAATTGTGGAATTTCGATCATATCAGGTTTTTTTTTCGATTAATATTCAGTGCTAACTTTGTTCACCACTGTGTGTATGTATGTGTGTCGGGCTGGTTTCCGCAACTCTAACGTCCCGGACACTAAGGTGATCCAAATAAAAGTCCTCAGGAACGCCACGATGATCTACGCGGCCCACGCGGTTTTTTCGCATTAAACCATTTTTTTGCTGTAGGGGCGGTACTAGTGTGTTCTTATTTTATTGTTTATGGTACTTTACTAAATTCTGCGTCTTTTTGTTCTTGAGCACCCCGCACTATGACATAGAGTAAATTTTTAATAAATTTTTGAAATGTCGTCCGTCAACAGTCAGTGTCAAGTCGGTTTATGTCAACTTTGTAATTTAATTGGAATTTTCGTAAAATCCAACATAATTATGTTAATTATCCATAAAATCGGCAAAATTTCAAGGATTACAAATAAATAAACTTCTCAGAGGTTCCGTGTGTGTTGAAAATGCTAAAATTGGAAAACGGAACATGGAAATGTTGGGAAGTTTACGTAATTATATAATGTTAGTTTTTTTTAGTATTATTTACTACATAATCTCTTAAAACATCGCTCGTAATGTGGAAAGTCACATAGAACAGTAAAATACAACGGTAAAATAGGTCAGTATTCTATCTTGCCGTAACTTGACTCGATTTTGGCGGGAAAAAATTGAGAGAAAGGGGTGTTTTGTTTGGGTTTAATGTGGTAAATGTAAAAACATAGGTTAACAAATATTGATGTTTACCGCTAACGTTACATTTACGTTTACATTTCATTTGAAGTACTTAGAACACGTTATCGTACTTTAGTTTTCACATAAGTCGATTCTCTATATTAACAACAATACACACGTACTTTTTATTTGCATATAGCTCCAGTAGTTTACGAGATATTAAGCTTTAATTTGGCAACGGGACGGGCGCTTGCGCGGCGCGATTGAGCGGGCGCTCCTGCGGATTGCGCGGCCATCAGCCGGACATTTGAGTGGTTCAGTCAAATCGCTGAAGACTCGCTTTGGTCACTCGACTCATGAGGATATAGTTCTCTCTCCGTGTTTTTTTTTAATTTTTTTGGGTAAATCATCATTTAAGGCGCAGTCATACGACTTTTAATGGTTTTTAGTTGAACATCACGTATAGACGACTAGTCGTAATTATTTGAAAAAAATATATGTTACTCTAGACAATTTCCGTCGTAATTTCATCTGAGAATATTTGAAATTATATTTTTATAACATAGTTTAATCACTACATAGTATAAAACAAAGTCGCTTTCTGTGTCCCTATATCCCTATGTATTCTTAAATCTTTAAAACTACGCAACGGATTTTGATGCGGTTTTTTTTAATAGATAGAGTGATTGAAGAGGAAGGTTTATATGTATAATTTGTACCCGAGCGAAGCTGGGGCGGGTCGCTAGTTAATTTATAAAGTTATGTCTGACGCGGACCAGAAATTGAGAATCACGCAAAAACTATGAAACGTATTTTTATAAAACCTTCACCATTTTAAAGATCATTTAATTATTTATAATTTAGTCTCAGTGTTTTAGTTTAATACCTGTTGTTTTGTGTAATAAATTAATAATGCGTCTAATTTCGGACAGCGCTCCTTGATGGGCGATTACTGGGTGGACGTACGACGCGTTACGTGAGCTCAGCACAGAACACGCAAGCTAACCACTCAAGGCCATTGCAAGTAATAGCGCCTTAACTTCTCGGAGGCCGTGTCAGACTCTACTGACTAACACTCCCCTGTGTTCCGCTTCAGTTGCCTGTGCCACGGCAAGTGAAGTAAGTATTCTAAGCTCTCTTCACTTGCTCTGCTGACTGCTAGAGAAAGCTCATTTCTGACAAACTGACTTTTGAACGATTCAAAAGAATAATCGACCTCATATGGGGGAAGCGCCAGGGTAACCCGCGAAATTTAAAATATTGGTCTTATAAATAAGGTATACTTAATATATTTAATGCCAGGTGTTATTTACCTACATAAATATAAAATACATAAGTAACTTTTGGTCTTAAAACAAAGCAAAAATAGACCTTGAAGTTTTATAACCTGTGAAACTGTAGTGTAAAGGTGACATTTAAAAACCTGTACCTAATTTATTTGAAATAATAATATTGCCTACCAATCTTGTTTTTTTTTTTGTGGGTTTGTGAAATTTAATCATTCAATGTTGTAACGTTGTCTGACAGTTTGAATACTTTTGCGGCCTACCCAAATGTCCTTTCTTTGGTATTGTTCGTCGAGTCATTGAGCTCCTTAGTGGTTTTAAGTTGAGCTATTCGACTATTGACAAATGCTTGCACTGACTGGACAGGTCAACTCAAATATGCGTGGTTCTTTCTTCAAAAGACCATTACATACACTAAGCTGCATGGTCCTCATATAGCATAATGTGAATGCGAGAACTATTTGTATGTCGTTATATTCATGTAGATTTTTATGATTGTCTGGCAGTTTGAGTATTTTTGCGCCGTACCCAAATGTCCTTTGGTATTGTTCGTCGGTTCGTTGAGCTCCTCAAAGTTCTGAGTTGAGCTTCACGATAACTGAAAATGCTTGCACTGTCTGGAGAGGTCCTCTCGAATTTGCGTGTTGCTTTTCTCAAAAGCTCATCCCAGACATAAACGTACATGGTTCTCACATGATTGACCAGTACATATTGTATGGATTAAAACACTTTAAAAGAGACATTGACCTCTGAGTTTGTTTCGGTGTTTTAAAAACATTTCGGAAACACCGACCTCATCTAGCTTAAACTGACAAAAAAACTGCATTGACGTGTAAAAGTGTTCCTTGTAACCTATTTACTATATAAACATCATTTATCACTTGCAAGACAAAGTTGACGATTGAGCTTTTCTTTGAAACTAGCGGCGATGGATCGGAACCAGATTCACTCAGTGTTTCAATAGAGTTCATATTCGTCGACGTGGTTGTACAATTGTCAACATTCATGGATGCAGCTTGATACGAGTAGAACACATTTTTAATTTCTTCAGTAGGTTTTTAAACGTATCTTCGTCTTCCTCAGTCCCATTCAAAAATTGATAAGGGTTGTGTTAGTATTGTAAGTCACCGACAACAGTATAGAGCCGTCTCTCTTTAATTCTCCTTTTCAATTAATTTGCCAGTCGGTTGGCAGATATCATGACTTAGCTGTCTAATGATGATCTAATGACGCGCGCGTAAACACGTAGCGCCGCACTGCTTGGTTAAACTGAATCAATCATGGATTTTGCGCCTCAATGCGAAAACAATGTTACATCTAATCCTACCAAGTCAAATATTGTTCGGATTTGCGCATTATAGTAGGTAATATCGATCTACCGATTACTTACAATGAAAATTTGTGAATAAATACAAATATTATCCGTTAAAATCAGTTCTGACTGAAATCCGAAAAAATCGAATTAAAGTCTTCAAATCCGTATTTAAAAAAGTAAGAAATACCGGATTTTTCAGTTATTATCGAATTTCGAAGAATCCGGATTGCAATTTGCAATCCCTACTCAGCACAGAACACGCAAGCTAACCACTCAAAGTCGTTGGCAGTTAATAGCGCCTGTCCACCCAGTAATAGAACTCGCCCATCAAGGAGTGCTGTCCGAAATTAGACTCATTATTAATTTATTACACATAAAACAACAGGTATTAAACTAAAACACTTAGACTATATTATAAATAATTAAATGATCTTTAAAATGGTGAAGGTTTCATAAAAATACGCTTTATAGTTTTTGCGTGATTCTCAATTTTTTATCCACGTTAGACATAACTTTACAAATTAATTACACTATGTTATAAAATTATAATTTCAAAATTCCCAGATCAAATTACGATGGAAATTGTCTAGAGTAACATATATTTTTTTCAATGAAATAAGACTAGTCGTTTAGACGTGATGTTCAATTAAAAACCTTTAAAAGTCGTATAACTGCGCCTTAAATGCGGGAATTACCCTTCAGGTTTAGCCGGAGTCTGTCAGGATCGCGGGAGTGATTGAAAGAGTTCCCGTGGCCATGGCATTGAAGCAACTGAAGGAACACCGGTTGGTTCTAGCCAGTAAGAGTCTGACACGCAATCCCGCCCCATCAGAGCGAAAGAAGTTATTTGGTGATTTCCTATCTTAAAAAAAAGTGTGTGTGTACTTATGTACGCACAAGATAAAAAAACCAAACTGTCACAAAATCAAAAATCAAAATCATTTTCTCTAACGCGCCAAAAGAAGTATAACTTCAAAAACAAAAGCTTAGCCTTAGTTTGAACTTGACGATAAATAACCTCAAACTTAGTAATTCATAAAACTATAAAGTGATTCTTAATTATTTTTTTTTTTTGAGAATATTAATCTCTAGTGTCCTTCACCACACAATCCTCACCTTTGAAAACTTAATGAAAATCAATTTTGAGTAAGCAGAAAAATAATCAATAAATAGTCACAAATAGTCACCAAGGTTAAAAAATAGTCACATTGTGATTCCGAAGTTATAGCGTTTTTATTGTTGGTGAGGATTGTGGGGTGAAGGTCTCCACACAATCCTCACCTCAGTGCAAGCAAACGGCTGGGAGTATCGACATGGTTTCAACTCCAAAAAATAGTCAAAAAATAGTCGTATCGCTATGCCAAACCTCGAAATTTGTCATCAAGCGATTCCAGAGATATTAAGGTGTCTTGGTGAGGATTGCGTGGTGAGCTTTTCTCGCCACAATCTCACCTGATTACCGCGGAACACTTACGTTTTTGAATTTAAATTTAGTGTCAAAAAATAGTCGACTTCAACCATGATATTGTCGACCTGGTTTACTATGTAGAAGTACGTTAAACTTCCATGTAAACTTCTACATACATTATGTTTTGGTACAGTCGCATACACTAAATTTGCAAAACTATTTTATTTATTACTGTTGTACAGCATGTAACAAAAACCCTGTCCGATCCTAAAGGGTATTATTTGGTATCGTACTGCCTACACATATTCGTAACCATTTCATGTATATGAGATTATTATTTTTCCCCAATGATTAATTTAAAAAAAAAATGTACAAAAAAATAGAACCGACTTCCAAAATAAGTGGAAAATAACTTCAATTTCGGAAATCGGTGTCCTGGTTTTGTGTCTTCGTTATTTGACACCGACTTCCGAAATTGAAGTTATTTTGCACTTTTTTAACCGACGAAAAAAAAGAGGAGGTTCTCAATTCGACCGTATATACATATATATTTTTTGGAAGTCGGTTCTATTTTTTTGTAAAAAGTTTTTAATTTTCACTTTTTAGTTGTGGTTCCCCATTAAATTGTGTTAACAATTCGTAGACATACTCGTACAATCGCAGCAATTGCGGTTGATTTGCTGTCAATTATTGAAGAGTTCTGTTGTCTGTCTCTGAAACCCATCATCAGATCTATATGAAATTTATATGGGACCATTTTGGAACAAACTCCTTTCGAACAAAAAAGAATTTTGCAAAACCGTCAATATATGACGGAGTTATGCCCGAACATACATAAAAAAATAAAATATACAAACTTCCGATAACCTCCTTCTTTTTAAAGTCGGTTAAAAAAAAACTTATTAAAGGCAGCACTGATCACTCGACAAAGTTCACCTACAGTTTAGTGTGAAAAAGCCGCCTGAGCACAAGGCCTGAGTGAGACGGTATTTTTGATCTTTTGGTAAAAGCCCTTTGTCGCATGCCACCAAAGCAAGTTGTGCCTACAGCCCGGCTAGTACAGGGCGGTACGCCTTGAAATATAAAT
Organism: Polia nebulosa; assembly: GCA_951329385.1. Classification (NCBI taxonomy): domain Eukaryota; kingdom Metazoa; phylum Arthropoda; class Insecta; order Lepidoptera; family Noctuidae; genus Polia; species Polia nebulosa. Next base: position 14,135,542 of record OX589610.1, on the reverse strand, counting down.
GGAGTGCTTAGGAAAATTTGCCATATTTAGTGTTCAACTTCGCATTTTTCATAAAAATAAAATATCAATAACTTTTGGTTTTTATAAGTTAGATTTTTTTTTCTATTTTTTCTAGTACGTATGTTAAACCAGGAATACGCCTTTATTGGATCGGACAGGGTTTTGTTACATGCTGTATATTCATTTAAAACGGTAATAAAATATTGTAGTTACATTATGTTTAAAGGCTTTGGCGGAACTGAATAACATTCCATATGTAATTTTTTTTTTAAATATTCAGGCTTATTTTTATTGAAATTCAAAATCCTAACCTCTTACTACATTATGATTTTTTATTCGATTCAACCAAGAGCAGTGGTGGCCCAGCGGTATTGGCCGCGACTTACAAGTTGTAGGTCGTGAGTTCAAACCGAGGCAGGCGCTTTACTTTGTGTAAATTATTTCATAACCACTGCTCTCAAAACCTAGGACCAAAAATTCGAAGACATGTGACATCCACTAATCCACATTGGGCCCACGTGGTGGATTACGGCCTACACCCTCTCACAGAGAGGAGGCCTGTGCCCCAGCAGTGGGGGCATTAAAAGGCTAATGATGATTCGATTCAACCATCATTCAACATAAAACATGTCATGAATCGAGTGACGTCGTCACCGAGTCTCGCTACACCTCGTTTTTATGTTCATAAAGATCAAAATATTTTTCTTTTGCATTACGAAAATATAAGTCTAATCAGCAAAATATAGATGCACTTGACATGCGATTATGTCCTTTAGTAAAAACTTTGGTTTATAATATGTCATGATTATGATATACATTACCTAAAATAGCTACTTATCTAACAATTATATTTACCCTTTTTAATGCAAGCAAAAAATAAGATAACCATTAAAATACGTACTTAATAGTTTTGTGCTCGACTGCACTCGACTCGAAAATGTATGTAGAAGTTTACATGGAAGTTTAACATACAATCCTGGTCGAAATTATCATGGATGGAGACGACTAATTCTTGACTATTTTTTGACACCAAAATCAAATTAAAAAACGTACGGAGGATTGTGGCGAGAAAGGCTCACCACGCAATCCTCACCAAGACACCTTTATATCTCTGGAATCCCTTAATGACTATTTTCGAGATTTGGCATAGCGTTACGACTATTTTTTGGAATTGAAACCATGACGATACTCCCAGCCGTTTGCTTGCACTGAGGTGAGGATTGTGGAGACCTTCACCTTGTGGGGTGAAGGTCTCCACAATCCTCCTCACCAACATATAGCTATAACTTCAGAATCATAATGAGACTATTTTTTTAACCTTGGTGACTATTTATTGACTATTTTTCTGCGTACTCAAAATTGATTTTCATTAAGTTTTCAAAGATGAGGATTGTGTGGTGAATGACACAATCTCTAGAATCTGCTAATCAGTGTATTATAATATGGTTCGAAAGTTTTATACCTATGGCTCGATATACTTAATTTCACATTATACGCATTTCAGGGTAGCAAAAATTCCTACATATTATCATGAATAGTCCAATACCAGTCGAGCAATGTGCCCTGTTCCATCGAACAGACGAAGAAGTAAAGGCTGTGCGGGAAGTCTTTGGTTTGACCGAAAAAAGCGTTCAGGATGGGGTGGACACAGTCACGGAGTGGCTTCAAAAACAACCTCATCTAGTTCATCTTGATATCAGTAAGTCGACGGTAACCACAATGCCTAATTTATAGAACTTGTACTTAGCCAAAAGGTTTTTTGAAGTGTTTGAGCTTGACTGGGTATTGGCTCACCATTAATTATTCTCTTCGGAATCCTTGCAGTTAATGCCCTACATCAAATGTATGCCGCTAAATGATTGCTTTTCTTCACCAGGTAGCCCCATTGTGGAGATGATGATACTTGTAGGAAAAGGATCCTTAGAGAGAACAAAAGAGAAGATAGACAACTACTATAAATACCGTTTCTTGTTACCAGAATTTTTTCAAAATAGAAAACAAATGCTATGCGGTCCTAATAAAGTATGGGACTTGTTGTGAGTATCTGAAAGAGGCACTAGGTAACACAAGCGCTTGGCTGTGCCTAGTATCATAGGTACCTACTGACAAAATGTTATGAATACGATTATGTATTCATGTGACAAGATTTTCTTTGTTTATCAAAAGTAAACCTTCCTCAATACCTTCGTGAACGCTTTGAGTACCTCGTTCCGAAAGGTAAACTCTGTCGCACCACCTCCTCTCTTCTCCTTCGTACTCCGCGTCACACTTCCAGCCGCTATAATGGCTCCTTTTCAGTGACTGCAGTGCGTCTCTGGAACTCTCTTCCACACTCTCTACGCGACAGCCCTTCTCTGAATGTCTTTAAGAGGAAAATAAAAGAGCACTTCCTTTCTCAATGACATATTATTAGGGTATTTATATTGGTGTATATTTGTATATATTAGTATATAGTATTTTGTATGTATTTTATATATAGGGCTTATTTATATAAGTTTATATTGTACACAATCTTACGCTCGAATGTGACCTGACTCTATCACTCAAAGGTTTGCTGGGAGAAAACTCAACTTTGAGTTAAGCTCGCCTTTGTACATGAACTGTGTAATGACTTTATTTTATGTTAAGATTTGGTGTACAATAAAGAATTAAGGATTAAGGTTAAACCTTATTTTATGCTTAGACAAAGTTTTTATCGGTTTATGTACGCAATTATGCAAGGCACTTTATAAGAAAACTAGCTTTTGACCGCGGCTTCGCTCGCAACTGTACCTTGTTTCTAGAGGAAAGCTAATCTATGTCCTTATCTGTACCAGATCTGGACAACGTGTATACCTTCACGATATTAATTAATTTCATAACGATCGGTCGAGTTGTTATAGGCATGAAAACGTAACAAATAAACAAACTCCACATTCGCATTTATAATAATTGTTTTTCTGGCAAATACGGTTGCCGGGACCTGCAAATGGTTAAATGAGGATCAACATTCAAACTATATGTACTTAACAAAAAAGTCCCGATGAGAATGAGACGTTGCCGCGTTGACTAAGCAAAGTAAAGTCTACATAATATTAGCGGGTAAAGTCAAAGTGCTATCTGAATATTGCCTTTAGTGTTTTCAAATAATTTTTCAGTAATGTTTTTGCGATTCCGAAACTACAAGACAATAGAAGAATTCACATTGTGAAATTTGGAGAAGATATGAGCAAGTTCGACATTGAAGAGTTTTTTAGAAGAGTTGCTTTGGTATGAGAATTTACATGACTTGTTGAGTGACGAAAACGTGAAGTAAGGGCTGCTCACACTGAGATGCGAGACGACGTATCTTTTTTAATGTAACTAAACAATATACAGGGTGTAACGGAAAGGTGTGGTCATATTTTAAGAGCCGGTTCTGCCCATGGAAATGAACAACTTTCTCGAGGAAAAATTTGAAAATTCCCAAAGAAAAAATTGGACTTTCCATACAAAGTTATCATCAGCTGTTCAATATTTGTAGGGGAGGAAAAAAAAAATTCTTAGTGTTTCCTCGGATTTTCTTGAGGGAAGTTGTTCATATCGATGGGCAGATGCAGTTCTTAAAATATGACCACACCTTTCCGTTACACCCTGTATAAACTTTATTTATTAGAGACAAACGTTGAAATTTTAGTGAAAGAATTCGGATACGCCCCGTGGCATCGCGCAACGTAGAGATTTGGCGGTAGACTTTTCCGGTAGACGCGGCGTGCAAGAGCCTACCATTCCTGCCAAGCCCGTGCTACGCCTCGCGTAATCCAATACGCCCCGCGGTTTCACGATGCGCCCTTGCAGCGTCTGCCCTGCGCGTCTGTCGCGTCTTGTTGTGAGCTGACCCTAAACCGCATTTTTCAATATTAAGTATCTAGCTATCTTCTAGTATCTCATTTATAACTAATACTATTATTACAATTCAGCTTCTAGATTTGCGAATGATTTACGACTACATGGCTGGCGACATATGGATAGTCGACATGGAACATGTGGGCTGGGCACAGATCCTCACTCAAAATCCTTTGGTTTTCAAGAAAATTACGACGTTTTTTACGGTAAAACGTATTTAATTTATTATTTCGTATACCTCGCGTCTGTTTCTTTGGTGATTATGGTCGCTGTGGTCACAATCAGTGTAGTGCTGAGTGCAATCCTTGAATCGGGCTAAGTGTGATAGCCTCATTGGGATGTACAAAAAAAAAAAACTACAATAGATACTTTTTCTTTCTTTTCTTCTTTCTTTCTTACCCGTGAATTAATACTTATTTCGACAACACACAAAGGACATTGATCAATTTATGCTGCAAAGATGTGGGAGTAGGTAGGTACTTCAAAATCTTAGTTTAAATTGATGTAAGAAAACATCAATTTAAACTAAGAAAAAATGTCAAAAAAAAATCGATCCCAGGATTAAAAAGTTTTATTTTCAGTAGATTTAGATAAATTAGTTTGTTCTTAAAATGTTAACTCGCAAAAATAATACATATTTAGCTCAATGTCAAACAGATTACACCTTATTACAGCATACAGCATCTGCCTAGCCTTTTCTTAACTATCTTGGGGTCGGCTTCCAGTCTAACCGGATGCAGCTGAATACCAGCATTTTACATGGAGCGACTGCCTATCTGACCTCCACAACCCAGTTACTGGGTAATACGATACCCCTTGGTAAGACTGGTTGTCAGACTTTCGGGCTTCTGACGACCCGTAACGACTGTCAAAGACCCACGATTGACAGCCGGGACCAAAGGCTTAACGTGCTTGCCGAGGCACGGAGGAGTCTCGGTATGTAAAGATGGTCACCCATCCATGGACCCACCCCGGTAAGCGTAGCTTAACCTGATGTCGACCCGTGCGGCTGTTATTACTTTAGCCACGAGCTCCTCCTTTCGCTCCTTATTACGGCATGCAGGCTGGCAGAAATTAATTCTGGCTGCTTTTGAAAATTCATGCGAATTTAGAATTGTATTTGAAAATAGAGGTTGCAAATTATCTCTTTTTCTCGAAACTCCTCGGATATAATATTTTGAAGAGCTTTAGTTTACAAACCAGTGGCCAAGGAACATATTGCACTACGGTATGTGTCTATTCTGGGCAGCACTTGGTCCAATTCCCATACGTTGTCATTGTCCTTTGCGTCATGAACCGGATATACAATAATGCTGTTAATAAAAGGCAAATATATTATGATTAGTCATTATCATCATAATTTCAGCCAAAAGACGCCCTTTGCTGGACATAGGCCTCCCCCAAGTGTAGCCACAACTCACTGTGCGTCTCGCATCCATCGACTACCCGCGACCCTCACCAGGTCATCGGTCCACCTTGTGGGAGGCCTTCAAACGCTTCGTCTTCCGGTACGCGGTCCCCGCTCCAGAACTTTTCGGCCCCATCGACCATCTGTTCTGTGAGCAATATAGTAGTGTGTAGTGTGTTGGATTAGTAGAATTACTTATCTTTAAATTTCCGGAAAACTTCAAAATTTACAAAAAGCTCAGCAAACTATTTTATGTTCCAGAAAGGCCTAAACTGGAGGATATTCGGCATCCACGTAATAAACATAGCAGCTCCCGTGAACATTATTCAGCGGATAGTTGATTTCTTCAAGCAGTTCATAACCTCAATCATAATGGACCGGGTCGTCATCCATGGCAGTTTGGAAGACCTGTACAAGTATGTGCCTAAGGAATGCCTTCCCGAGGACTACGGTGGCAACGAGTTGAACTCGCAAAAACTGGCAGGTTAGTCATTAATTACGAATTCTATAATCATCTTAAAATTGTTAACAGAAACAAACGTGTGTAAATGTAAATTAATTCATCTTACATAGACTAATTTCGATCTTATCATTATTTATTTAATTGGTGGTTGACCTTGAGTTGAGAGGAGCTCGTGGCTAAAGTAATAACAGCCGCACGGGCCGATCCGCTACGCTCGCCGGGGTTAGTCCATGGATGGGTGACCATCTTTACATACCGAGAATATTTCTTATTCACAACGCCCTATCACCAGGGTGACGGTTCTGTTCAGGAGATTTTTTTGCCCCGACTATAAAATATGTAGGAACAAAAAAATGTCACATCACAAATCATTTTGACAGGACTTTATTGCAATTTAATTAGGCAGTACGAAGTCTGCCGGGTCAGCTAGTAACTTAATAAATAAAATATGTACAAGAGGCATAAAAGATCCGGTAGGAGTAAAGCTAGTAGACACACAAGACAAGTATTCACAGTTACAACGCAAACATTCTGATAGTATATGCCTCAGGGACTCCTAACATACACTGCCTCGTTGGCCTCGTGGTTCCAAGCGCGACTGCGGAGTGTGAGGCTCTGGGTTTGATTCTCGGGTCTAGTGGTGTTCAAAGTTGCTTTTTGGCAATCACTTGTTAAATGCTTTGTGTTAAAAATTTTAAGCAGACTTTGTTAAATACTTTAATTTAACATGCTTTTTTTTATTTGTGTCGCGTAGGTACTTGTTGTTACGGCCAAAAAGCTAGCACGGTGTCTGTTAATTGAGAGAAATACTTTTATGAGTATTATTACATCGCGTTTATAAACAATGAACTTTCGCAATCGCAATCGCAATCGCAATCGCAATCGCAATCGCAATCACCATCCGCATCCGCATCCGCATCCGCATCCGCATCCGCATCCGCATCCGCATCCGCATCCGCATCCCCATCCGCATCCGCATCCCCATCCGTATCCGCATCCCCATCCCCATCCGCATCCCCATCTGTATCCCCATCCCCATCCCCATCCCCATCCCCATCCGCATCCCCATCCGCATCCGCATCCCCATCCGCATCCGCATCCGCCTCCGCATCCGCATCCGCTTCCGCATCCGCATCCGCATCCGCATCCGCATCCGCATCCGCATCCCCATCCCCATCCCCATCCCCATCCCCATCCGCATCCGCATCTGCATCTGCTTCCGCATCCGCATCCGCATCCGCATCCGCATCCGCATCCGCATCCGCATCCGCATCCCCATCCGTATCTGCATCCCCATCCCCATCCGCATCCCCATCTGTATCCCCATCTGTATCCCCATCTGTATCCCCATCTGTATCCCCATCTGTATCCCCATCCCCATCCCCATCCGCATCCCCATCCACATCCGCATCCGCTTCCGCATCCGCATCCGCATCCACATCCGCATCCCCATCCGTATCCGCATCCCCATCCCCATCTGTATCCCCATCCCCATCCCCATCCCCATCCCCATCCCCATCCCCATCCGCATCCCCATCCGCATCCCCATCCCCATCCCCATCCCATCCGCATCCCCATCCGCATCCGCATCCGCTTCCGCATCCGCATCCGCATCCGCATCCCCATCCCCATCCCCATCCCAATCCGCATCCCCATCCACATCCGCATCCGCATCCGCATCCGCATCCGCATCCGCATCCGCATCCGCATCCGCATCCACATCCGCATCCCCATCCGTATCCGCATCCGCATCCCCATCCGCATCCCCATCTGTATCCCCATCTGTATCCCATCTGTATCCCCATCTGTATCCCCATCTGTATCCCCATCCCCATCCCCATCCGCATCCCCATCCGCATCCGCATCCGCATCCGCTTCCGCATCCGCATCCGCATCCGCATCCGCTTCCGCATCCGCATGCGCATCCGCATCCGCATCCGCATCCGCATCCGCATCCGCATCCGCATCCGCATGCGCATCCGCATCCGCATCCGCATCCGCATCCGCATCCACATCCGCATCCCCATCCGTATCCGCATCCCCATCCCCATCCGCATGCGCATCCGCATCCGCATCCGCATCCGCATCCGCATGCGCATCCGCATCCGCATCCGCATCCGCATCCGCATCCACATCCCCATCCGTATCCGCATCCCATCCCCATCCGCATCCCCATCTGTATCCCCATCTGTATCCCCATCTGTATCCCCATCCGCATCCGCATCCGCATCCGCATCCGCATCCACATCCGCATCCGCATCCGCATCCGCATCCACATCCGCATCCGCATCCGCATCCGCATCCACATCCGCATCCGCATTCGCATCCGCATCCGCATCCGCATCCGCATCCGCATCCGCATCCGCATCCGCATCCGCATCCCCATCACCATCACCATCATCACCATCACCATCACCATCACATTTAGTAAAATAACATACCTAACTGATTTATTTAACACGTTAAATTATTACGTGATCGCGAGTTGTTACGCATCCGCATCCGCATCCGCATCCGCATCCCCATCCCCATCCCCATCCCCATCCCCATCCCCATCCGCATCCGCATCCGCTTCCGCATCCGCATCCGCATCCGCATCCGCATCCGCATCTGCATCCGCATCCGCATCCGCATCCGCATCCCCATCCGTATCCGCATCCCCATCCCCATCCGCATCCCCATCTGTATCCCCATCTGTATCCCCATCTGTATCCCCATCTGTATCCCCATCTGTATCCCCATCTGTATCCCCATCCCCATCCCCATCCGCATCCCCATCCGCATCCGCATCCGCATCCGCATCCGCATCCGCATCCGCATCCGCATCCGCATCCGCATCCGCATCCGCATCCGCATCCGCATCCCCATCCCCATCCCCATCCCCATCCCCATCCCCATCCGCATCCCCATCCGCATCCGCATCCGCATCCGCATCCGCATCCGCATCCCCATCACCATCACCATCACCATCACCATCACATTTAGTAAAATAACATACCTAACAGACTGTTGGTCCCGGCTGTCAATCGTGGATCTTTGACAGTCGTTACGGGTCGTCAGAAGCCCGAAAGCCTGACAACCAGTCTTACCAAGGGGTATCGTATTACCCATCAGTAACTGGGTTGTGGAGGTCAAATAGGCAGTCGTTCCATGTAAAATACTGGTATTCAGCTGCTTTTGGTTTAACTGGAAGCTGACCCCAAGATAGTTGGGAAAGGCTAGGCAGATTGTTTGGTGGTCCACCTTGAAAATTCATGAACTTCTTTTTCACATACTTAATTTAAAATTTTGACGCTATTATTTTTTACTACGCTCCCACACCACGCAGCTACCTATCTCATCATGCAGCGACAGCAGCCTGTAATTGAAGAGGCCGTATACGAAATTTTGTCGATTTCACTGTTTTATGTGATATCCGTGGCTGGCGTGAATAAGTTGACAAGTCTAAAATGTCAATTATAGAGGGCAGCCATTTGAAAGTTTGACCGTTTTTGGTAAATCGGTAAATTAGTTAAACGTAAGTGTCTGTGTTGTTTTAGTTATTATTTTATGCCAACTTCAAATCTATTACAGTAAATTAGGCAAAATCCTTACAGTTTTGGCGATATTAGACTTGTCAAGTTGTTCACCGACGAGTTATCAAGTTATTCACCGAGTTATCAACTTGTTCTCAGCAGCTATTAACTTGTTCATAGTATTTATCAACTTATGCGCCATAAAAATATGTATTATTTTCTTAGGTAAACAATGTTATTACAATAGGGGGGGAGGGTACGTATTATTTTTGCATCCATGTCAAAATTTAAAAAAAAAAGAAAAAGATTGGATGAATATTAAAATGAGATGCTATGATTCTATCAGTTTCATAACAAGAAAGGAATAACCACTGTAGAGTAATAAATTGCTTTATTGAATAAAAATAAAAAGAATACAATTAAATTCAAGAACCTAGACTTCTTCATCTTCATCTGGGTTATCCTCGTCTAAATCTGGATCAGTGGTAGATGTTGGGTCATTGACAGTTTTTAGTTGCAAATAAAAGTCTTTAAAAGACTCGTCGATTAGGTCAAGGATATCCAACAAATCCTTTTTTTTTCAATACTTATTGGTAGAGTCACCTGAGATATTTGACTCAATCTGAATGTATCAATTGTAGACTTACCTCGTTTTTTAAAATTAATTGATTTGAAATCCGTTTGTCGATCTAGGTTATCCTTGTAATTTATTTTACCTATCTGGTTTTTATTATACTGGAGCCATTTTATTGGTTGCCAGAGAAATTTCTCCCCGGAATCGTCCAGCTTTTTGATTGCAAAAGGTCCCTTCTTGGACTTTAATTCGCCAAAATCCAAAAAATCCTTTAATGTCATCACCACTACCTTGAATGGTTTCTGAACTTTACAAGTTCTTATTAACTGCACCCAGTCATATAAATGATTAATCCTCATATTGGTTCTTTTTTTAGCTTTTTCTATAATTGCGTGGTCAGAATCACACTCCATATGTGTATGACCACTTAGGAGAAATTTGTGGTTAATCTTCTGCAGCGTTGGATGATTGTTGAGCAAAAACAAAAACATCATTGCCACAACATTATTTTTGTTTTGACCGCCACAAGTATCGGAATAAAAAATAAGTTCTTCGACTCCTGATGGCAAATTGTTGCAAAAGTGCCACAAACATGAAGCTATTTGGTTGGCTCCCCGAGCTCCAATGGTTTCGTCCCACATATAGCAGGTCGCCTCATTAGTTTTCAAATTGTGTACGGTTAAATTAAAGGACCAAAGCTGTCTCTTGTAAAACGACACTGACGTTTTAAGGTATGGTGTAGGTAGGCACTGCTGAAGGTCAAAGGTGAAAGCCATTACAGAAGAATTAGCTTTGACGATGTCTTTGTCCACCCTTTTTTCGAAGTAAGCCTTTTCAGCTAGGGTTTGGTGCAAGCTTAATTCAGACATCAAGTTTATTCTGTCGTGTTCGTTTGCGATTTTTATTTTTGAGCTTAGTGTGTCACACGTATTGCAAGTATCTTTGGATGGTTTTTTAAAAGATAAATTGAGGGAGTGAAAGCAGCTAGAATATAATTTTAAGGAGACAGGATTTGAAGAAGCGTTCTTATACTCTCTGTACATTTTAGCTATAGAAAGATCAACGGCTAGATATTTCTTACCAGTTGACTTTCTACAATAATGGCTCTCATAACTGGGAAAGCTCAGTATGTGCTCTTTAACGAGAGATAAATCTTCGATAGATTTTTTATTTTTAGGAGGTTTACGGCCACGCTCATCCGCATTGATGATACCATTAGGAGAAAGTTTCTTTTTCTCTATTACCACATTAAGAAATCCTTTGGTCTCTCCTAGTATGTTGCATGTTTATGCAACATACTAGGAGAGACCTGAGAGTTTGTAAAGAGTGTTTACTCTTTACAAACTGGTTTCTCTTCATTAAAAATCTCTAGCATGTACTTACAATAGCAATCTCGGTTTGATGTTCGGCTACTCGTTATTTGCGATTGATTGATAAATGCTGCTCTTTTATCTCTGCTTCCTAGTTTCCAATAATTTTCAAAACATTGAGTTTGTTCATCCAGTGTAAATCTTTCAACACATTTTAATCTACATAGTTTTAACTTTTTTGACTTTCTATCTGGCACTTCTTTGCCTTTTTCTGTTATATAACTTTTTCCTGTATTCCTTCTTAATTTATTTACATTTCTCTCCATTCTTGATCTTCCTCTCTTAATCCTATTTTCACCGTCTCCTGCCGATTCTGCAGTTAATGCGACTATTGTTTTATCTTGAACTATTGTTGTTGTTTCTATTGCAGAGACTGCATTTTGATATTCAGTTACCGTCATAATTGTAGAAGAGGACTGTTCAATATTTTTTTGAGATGTCACAGTTTGTTCATTTATTTTTTTGATATTCATGGAATTTTCTCCATTGCAAATAAGGAATTCACACACTTTTGTAATAAATTAGAATACTATATTAATAAATCAATTAGGTAAGTAACAAACTTTCGATGTGACGCTCAAAACAAAAACAAAACAAATCAATCGTACCTACGCAATGCCTGTCTGACGCGCGAGTGCGGGGGTCGTGCGCGGGCGACTGAATGTTTGTTTACTAACTTTCGGGTTAGGGATGTGCGGCCATAAGTGGACATCTCGATATGTCACGTATTAAACAGAAATATTCAAGTTGTCCATAACTTGACATCTTAAATTATCATGATTTAATTTAAGGTTGTCAGCTGTTCATAACTTGATATCTCAATATGTCAGAATTCAAACAGATAATTCAGTTGGCCATAACTTAATATTTCTATTTGTCAGTTTTAATTTACTTTCTATCAGAAATGTATAAGCGTATAAGTGGAGATATCAAGTAACCAACATTGTCATGGTAGCTCAGTATAAGTTGACATAACTATATATCAATGTTCATTCACAAAAAAAAGTTAATTTATAACTTGATATGTAGATTTGTCAAATTAGAGACGGTAAATTGCAAGATGTCCACATACTATCAACCGTAAGTACTCAAAAAATAATGTATACTTTGAGCTGTGAATTTTTTATATATAAATTCATACTGCGGGGAACGTATTAAGCTAATAAAAAAAAAATCATACAACTCGAGATGTCAAGTTGTTCACGCCAGCCACGGATATTACAGTTAAAATAATGTGTTTCTAAACGTTTTAGTGCACAACATGAAAGATCATTTCAATTACGTTCTAATGTACTCGTATGAGCTAGTTTTTTAGGGTTCCATACCCGAAGGATTCAAACGGAGCCCTACTGCTGTCACTAACGTGTCTATCCGTCTGTCTGTTCGTCATCTGACACAAAATTTGTTCCGCAGAATTTTTTAACTTGCAATGGTGATAAAGTTTATTAGTACGTATATTTTACTAACAAATAACAATACAGGGTGTAACGGAAAGGTGTGGGCATATTTTAAGAACCGGTTCTGCCCATGGAAGTGAACAAATGTTTCTAAGAAAAAGTAGAGAATTCCCAATAAAAAAACTGGACTTTCCATACACAGTTATCATTCAGCTGATCAATATTTGTACGGGGGTAAAATTTTTTTTTTGAGAATTTCATAATGTTTTCTTGAATAAAGTTGTTCATACCGATGGGCAGATGCAGTTCTTAAAATATGACCACACCTTTCCGTTAATATTGATAAATCAGATTTTTCTATGAAATTCCCTCAGTAAAATTTAAAGCATTAATTTCAAATAAACCATTTACAGGCACTTTTGAACAGTCAATAAGTCGGTCAGTCAGAAAGATGAAGCTAATTGCACATTCCAAGGCGTAGATCTCTATGGACACGGACACAAGAACGTACAAGCTCCATGGGCACTCTTTTCACTACTTTGACGGCGTGATTAATATGTATATTCATGCCAAATTATAGCTTCCTAGTACTAAGTCTTTGAGCTAAGCTGTGGACGGACGGACGGACGGACGGACGGACAGACGGACATGGCGGAACTATAAGGGTTCCAACAATGTTATGTATTACAAAAAATCCTGGTTACATGTCTTGTTGCTTCTATTATATGAGAACAATGTTAAATAAACAATTAAAAAACAAACAAAAAAAATATTGTATAAGCCAGTGGCAGTAATGGCTCAATTACACGTTCCGATTTCAAGGGACCCAATTTAGGAACGAACTAACTAGGAAGTAGGAAGCGAGCGATTACACTATCCTAAATTGGACTCCAAAATCGGGCTTCTAAGTCGGCAGTGTTGCCAACTCTTACAAATTTGAGTCGATTGATTTTTGATTTTTGTTTTCTGGGAAAGAGACCTTGGGAAATTAAATAATAATTTAAACACATACAAACATACTATTAGCCCATTTGTAGCGACAAAGTCGCTAAATTGGCAACACTTAGCTCTAAATCGTGGTGGGTTGCGGACACTATCCTAAATCGTACACAATTTAGGAAGTCAAATCGGGACTGTTCAATCTCTCTAAATCGGAGACTAACTGCTCTAACTGCTATTACACCTTCCTGTTTACTAACTTGGGTCGCTTGAAATCGGAAGGTGTAATTGAGCCTTAAGAGATGACCAGTCGCAGCTGACGGCAGTGTTCACGAATATGACGCGTGGATCAGCACCACTCAGCTCACCATCAGCGAGACTTTTGAGTGAGCATCATAAACTCAACTGCCATGCTCGTTTATGTCAAAAATTAATATTAGTGTAATAAAGTTGAATTTCCCACGGTTCGTCATTGTCGGCAGTACTCCGTCATTATTTTACGCCAGTTCCGTATGAATACTGTAAGAACCCTAGCCCTCCTGTGGCTGTAGGGCTCTTTCCTCAGAAACACGTCGACGTTAACGGGGGCGTCGCGTAGCACTCCAACTCGTTGGCACGGTGCGAGAGGACTGTGTGGATGGGATCTATCTACGGGGCGCTTGATTAATAGAGCTGAGGGCGACTACAATTAACTATATTCATCAGAATATTTCAGAACACCATTTTAGCCCACACGTTCGGACTTGCGGATCCCTAAACTCTCTCTGACACACACGTCAAGCCTAACATATTTTCTAATTTAATTTCAAACGGCTTTTCAAGAGTTTCTAGAAACTTCCAACCTGCCAGTCGGCAACATAAGGTTGCCAACATAAGGTTGTCACAATACTGTCTGTGTTAGGTGTAGGCACCTACAACAAGAAATTAAAAAAAAAGATGTTTATAATCGAAATTACTATAAGTACTTATCTAGTAATAGAATACAATATTAGTCGTATATGTTATGTGTATATTTTATTATAGAATAATAAAATATACAAACACCAAATATTATAATTACGAGAACTCAAAATAAGTAGGTACAATAACTATTACGATGAAGACTAGTTCCGAAATTTACGACTAAAGGAAAATTTACTCTTGTTTCAGAAATCACTGAAAATTTCTATCGAAATCCGAAAATAACAAAATTCTTGTTGGAGTGCTCCAAAATGGTGTCAAACGAGAGCCTGAGGCCGCGGGATGAAAACTCTGAAGAATTTCTTTCTGGCACCTTCAGACAACTGGAGGTCGACTAGTGGCATTTTTTTTTTTTAAACAAATTTTACTATCATACACAAAATTTCGTTTCTCCATCTGGAATTCTGGAGCTTATCCTGAATGTCAATTCGGATCATGCTTACCATTAAAAACTTTTTTAACAAAAAAAAAACAACCGACTTCCAAAAAAGAAAATAAGTACACTAAAAATTCAAAAAATAACTTTAATTTCAGAAATCGGTGTTTGTATTTTATTTCTTCGTTTTTTGAAACCGACTTCCGAAGTTAAAGTTATTTTTAAATTTTTAGTGTATTTTCTTTTTATTGGAAGTCTGTTTATTTTTTGTAACCGACTTCGAAAAAGGAAGATTCTATGTTCGACTGTATGTATTTTTTTTTATGTATGTCCACCGATTTCTCTCAGTTGTGGACCGATTTTCAAAATTCTTTTTTATCCCAAAGAATATACTCCCGAGGAGGTGGTCCCATATAAATTTTATCGAAATTGCTTCAGCGCTTTTTGAAAAACTGAACAGAAACGAAAAATACGTATACATAGATGACGTTTTGTTTTCTCCAATTACGAGTATGTTTAAATTCATTGGGGTTATTAGTTCTGGAGTATAACAACTTTTTTACACAAAAAAAACAACAGACTTCCAAAAAATAGAATACACTAAAAAATAAAAAATAACTAATTTCAGAAGTCGATGTTTGTATTTTATTTCTTCGTTTTTTGACACCGACTTCCGAAATATAATAAAATTTAAACATACTCGTAATTGGAGAAAACCAAAACGTCATCTAAGTACATATAATACGTATTTTTCGTTTTTGTTCAGTTTTTCAAAAAGCGCTGAAGCAATTTCGATAAAATTTATATGTGACCTCCTCGGGAGTATATTCTTTCGGGAAAAAAAATAATTTTGAAAATCGGTCCACAACTGACAGAGAAATCGGTGGACATACATACATACAGTCGAACATTCCTCCTCCTTTTTCGAAGACGGTTAAGAATGCATTGTCATCGCAACTTAACGTCTCAAAGTGACTTTCAGGACTCGATAAATGATAAATAGGTTACAAGGAACACTTTTACACGTCAATGTTTTTTTGTCAGTTTAAGCTAGATGAGGCCGGTGTTTCCTAGCTGACTACCCTGAGAAGAAACACCGAAACAAACTCAGAGGTCAAAGTCTCTTTTAGTGTTCAAATCCATACAATGTGGACTGGTTAGATCCTATGAGAACCATGTACGTTTATGTCTGGGATGAGCTTTATGAAGAAAGCAACACACGAATTCGAGTGGACCTGTCCAGACAGTGCAAGCATTTGTCAGTCATCGCGAAGCTCAACTCAGAACTCTGAGGTGCTCAACGAACCGACGAACAATACCAAAGTAAGGACATTTGAGTAGGCCGCAAAAAATACTCAAACTGCCAGACAATCATAAAATCTACATGAATATAACGACATACATAGTTCTCGCATTCACATTATTCTATATGAGGACCATGCAGCTTAGTGTCTGTAGTGGTCTTTTGAAGAAAGAACCAAACATATTTGAGTGGACCTGTCCAGTCAGTGCAAGCATTTGTCAATAGTCGAATAGCTCAACTTAAAAACCACTAAGGAGCTCAATGACATGACGAACAATACCAAAGAAAAGACATTTGGGTAGGCCGCAAAAGTACTCAAACTGTCAGACAACGTTGAAAATTACTGTAAAAAGGAGGAGAAAATAATAATAATAACCCACATAGTCCTCACATTTACAATAATTAAGTAATCAAAAAAAAAAAAAAAATATAATACTTTACAAAGTAAATATTTGTGTCAAACAAAATAGTAATCATAATATGTCAATCAAAAAATAAAAATAAATATAATACTTAACAAAGTATTCAAGTCAAAAAAAAAAATAATAATAATAAAATGTCAATAAAAAAATAAAATAAAAAATATAATGCAATACTATACAAGTATTCATGTCAAAAACGAATATTAAAAAAAAATATATATATAAAAAATTTTTCATCAGTAAGTAGTACATATGAAAACAATGGCTCATGTATATCATTGAAGCAGCTCAATCCCACGCCTTTTTGTCCTCAAGAAAGTCATTAATTGTGTAAAAAGCTTTCTGGCATAGCTTACGTTTAATAAATGATTTAAATTTATTTATGCTTAGTTCTTGAATTTGGCTAGGAAGTTTATTATAGAAACGTATACATTGACATCTAAACGAACCACCTATTTTTTTCTTGAGCCTGGTTTTTGGTACAATAAATTTGTGTTTGTTCCTAGTATTTATGCTATGGATATCACTGTATCTTTTAAACAGATTAATATTTTTATGTGCATACATGAGATTCTCATAAATATATTGAGAGGGAACAGTCATAATATTAATCTCTTTAAATTTGTCTCTGAGGGAGTGTCTGGGACTTAATTTATAAATTGCACGAATAGCCCTTTTCTGTAAAACAAAAATTGTCTGAATATCGGCGGCATTTCCCCACAACAGAATGCCGTACGACATCACACTATGAAAATAACTAAAGTATACTAAACGAGCTGTCTCTAAATCAGTTAAACCACGAATTTTCCTTACGGCGTATGCTGCAGAGCTAAGTTTTTTGGACAGTTTATCTATATGGGGGCTCCACTGAAGCTGCGCATCCAAAGTTAAACCTAAGAACACTGTGGAATCCTCGGGTTTCAACTCTTCACCCTTTATTGACACACTAGTGTTCACTTGTATTACATTGGGTAATGTGATCTTTATGCATTTTGTTTTTTTCTCGTTAAGGAGAAGATTATTGACATTAAACCAGTTAACTACAGTTGAAAGAGCATTATTTACATTATCAACAACCACCTGCTGACGTTTGAGTTTAAATAAAAGTGAAGTGTCATCTGCAAACAGCACTATATCATGTTTATCCTTTATGAGGTAAGGCAAGTCGTTGATATAGATTAGAAACAAAAAAGGACCCAGAATTGAGCCTTGAGGAACCCCCATTCTGACTACAGACCCGGAAGACCTTTTGCCGTTCACATCAACTCTCTGAATCCTATTACCCAAGTATGAAGTAAGAAGATCCAGAGAGGCGCCCCGGACTCCGTAGTAGTGCAGCTTCCTGATCAATGTATCATGGAGAACGCAATCGAAAGCCTTAGACAAATCGCAAAAAATGCCCAACGCATCGCATTTATCTTCCCATGCATTATAAATGTGTCCCAAAAGTTCAACACCAGCATCAGTTGTTGAACGACCCTTTGTGAAACCAAACTGTTTGTTGTGTAATAATTTGTGTTTATTAAAATATCTTTGAATTTGATCTAAAATAATTTTCTCAAAAATTTTACTAAAAGTAGGTAGCACTGATATAGGTCTATAATTAGTAGGGTCTGATGTACTACCCGATTTAAACAATGGTATAATTTTACTATATTTCATTAGATCAGGAAACTCACCACAATCTATACAATTATTAAAGATTACTGCTAAAGTAGGTGATACAATGTCTATAATAGACCTAGCAACGTCAACAGAATTACCCCATAGATCTGCAGTCTTTTTAACATTTAAAGTATTAAAAGTTTTGATTACATCATTACAAGTGACATATTGGAAATAAAATTGGGATTCACAAACTGGAACGTTTTCTTTAAGTAAAATTTCTGCAGCAGTTGGTGATGAATTTAGAGATTTTGTAGTCGATACGGGAATCTCTGCAAAGAAATTTTCAAATGCCGCGGCGACTTGCGAATCTGATTTAATGATACTGTCATCAATAGCAAGGCTGTAATCACTACTTCGGTTGCAAGACCTTCCCGTTTCGCTATTAATAATATCCCAAGTCATTTTAATTACATTACTACTATTTTTAATTTTTGAACTTAAGTAGCGAGATTTCGCCAAATAACATACTTTTTTAAATAATTTAGAATAATTCTTAACATATAAATTAAATTCTACAGTGTTAATATAAGTCCGTTCTTCATACAGCTCATACAGCCGTTTTCTACTTTTATTAATACCAATGGTGGCCCAGTCACTGAAGGAAGTATTGCCATTTACCGAAATCGTCTTAGGAATAAAAGTAGTATCAAATTGCGTGCAATACATTTTGAAAAAATCATTATAATGTTGATTAGGGTCATCATTAGTTGACAAAAGTGGGATTTTATTTGAGAGTTTAGTTTTAAATGTTTCCAAGCGACCTTTAGATTTTGGGTTAACAGTGATATCTTTTTTTCGTTTATATTTGTTTATATTTGGTATAGTGATCAATAGTCCACTATGATCAGAGTCTAATAAATTAATAATTTTTTTGTGGGTAGGTAAAATATCTGCATAAATATTATCTAGGCAAGATGCAGTAGTGGGGGTTATTCTAGTAGGCTCCATAAATAGATTTACAAGATTGTATGACTGAAACAAACTTATAATTTTAGTGCTTAGGCTAGAAGTTTCTAACAAATTAACGTTGAAGTCGCCACAAACGATGACAGACTTACTAGAGTTACAAATTTTTTGCAACACTTCATCCATTACTTTTTCAAAACAATCATACAATCCTTTAGGTGGTCTGTACACACTTAATATAACAAACTGCTCCAATTC
This sequence comes from Polia nebulosa, assembly GCA_951329385.1. NCBI lineage: Eukaryota > Metazoa > Arthropoda > Insecta > Lepidoptera > Noctuidae > Polia > Polia nebulosa. The sequence continues at coordinate 14,116,119 of OX589610.1, read as the reverse complement.
AATACAGGCAATTTCAACTGTCTGTTCAACAGAGAGGCTCACAATATCCTTGCGGTCTTTAAACTTAAGTATATTATTTATGAAAATTAATGAGTCACCATGTATAGCGTTTACTCTGCTGAACGAACTACCAACCTGGTGATTACTATAATTAAACATAATCTGATGGCTTTTAAGCCAATGTTCAGTTATACAAAGAATATCTACATTGTTAAATTTAAGGAATAATTCTATTTCTAAATCCTTGCCCATACAACCATAAATATTTTGGTGCACCAGGTTGATACTATTTGTTGATTTTAAAACATTGTTTTCACCATTCTTTAAATAATTGCTAGAGATTGTCTCTGTTGTCTTAATTTCTAATTTAAATTATTACTAATGTCAAAATTTGATGCCAAGACATTGGCAGAATTATGAAAAATGTCATTGCATTGCTCAATAGAAGCAATTTGTTTAGCCAAATTCTTGGCTGTTATACAAAATAAATATGATAGCGACACAGCTATCTGTCTCCTACAATAATTTGAAAGATAGTATCTATCTATATGATTCCTATCTTTTGTCAAATAAAAACGATTACCAATATAATTGTTAAGGTCAATTAGATGGAATAAGTTATTATTAAATAACAAATTGTGCAATTTTATAGAGTGTTTCGTATCCAAAAAAGTAAGCAAAAGTACCAAAAACGGCCGTTTTTGACACTTTTTCTTACTACTTTGGATACGAAACATTTTTAGTATTGTTTTAATCACGTAAAAATACCTTATCCTCTTTGTAACAAACGCAACATAGGATTCTATTATCTTTCTTTTCTACGCTTTGCTACGATTTTTTATTCAATGAGGGCGCCACTTGGCGGATATATACGCCTTAAATAAAAACTTGAAAACCTGCAAGGCTGCAACCTTAGGGTGACACAATGTAAAAAAAAAGGTGATACAATGTCAGCTATACTAGTACTTACTTACTTTATCAAGCATTATTAATCTTGCCGTGACGTCATCTATTGTTATAATTATCTCAAGGAACTTTAACTTTGTGTTCTCATTACCTAGATCTTATCAGTGTTAGGACATTACAATTAATTAGCTTACGAGCTGGTATTATGTGACTCTAATGTTATTGTAATAATAAGGTTTATATTGGACTGATTCATGAAATGCAAATAATATTTTATGCATTTTTATTTCTATTTTAATTTTTTTTAAATTAGGTATGTTTTTTTTTACGATTTTAATTAATTAATTTTAATTTAGTTACAACTTAATTTTAAAAACAATATTAGATATTATATCAGGGCTAAGAGAACTTGTTACAAAAAGTAGCTTGTTACTTGATGGTATAATAATTTGAATTAATAATTATTCTATTAAATAAAGAAATATAATACGTTTGACACGGTCTGCGTTTTATTTTGTAACGACCATCATCTTCCTGCCTTATCAAATGTTACTTGGGGTCGGCGCAACACGTTTTTTTCTTCCACTCTGTCCTGTCAGCCGTCACGCCATCACTAACTCCCTTTTCTTTCATATCACTCCTCACACAATCCATCTATCGTTTCTTTGGCCTCCCTGTCCCACTCCATCCACATTTATATTCATTAATCTTTTAGTTAAGTGTGTTTATTTATTTATTTATTTATTTATTTATTTATTTATTTATAAGAGGTACAGTTACAGAATACAGACTAAGTTGTGATCAGGATTACTTTTAAGTGATAACATTTTTAAATCTGCACTCCAATTACTACTATACACAGCATTCAGGATTTATACAGCTTCAAAGATGCAAGTGAAGGCTACAAAAAATAAAAATAAAATAAAAAGAAGTTACAAATAATATAGTCAAGACAGCATATTACAATACAATAGCTTAAGGTGTTACATCCCTCCTGTTCATATGCCCATACTAAGATATGCGGCTCCCTTTCAACTTTTCTGTCACTGGCGCCACTTTTAAACTACCTCTAATGTAGGTACTCATCACTTTATCCATTCTCGTTACTCCACACATATCCATCTCTCAACATTCTCATCTCCACCACATGCAATCTTTTTTAACCGACTTCGCAAAACCGAGGAGGTTCTATGTTTGATTGTTTTCTCTGTCAGTTATGGACCGATTTTCAAAATTCGAAAGAGTATACATCACAAAGGGTCGTTCAACAACTGATGCTGGTGTTGAACTTTTGGGACACATTTATAATGCATGGGAAGATAAATGCGATGCGTTGGGCATTTTTTGTGATTTGCCTAAGGCTTTCGATTGTGTTCTCCATGATACATTGATCAGGAAGCTGCACTACTACGGAGTCCGGGGCGCCTCTCTGGATCTTCTTACTTCATACTTGAGTAATAGGATTCAGAGAGTTGATGTGAACGGCAAAAGGTCTCCCGGGTCTGTAGTCAGAATGGCTCAATTCTGGGTCCTTTTTTGTTTCTAATCTATATCAACGATTTGCCTTACCTCATAAAGGATAAACATGATATAGTGCTGTTTGCAGATGACACTTCACTTTTATTTAAACTCAAACGTCAGCAGGTGGTTGTTGATAATGTAAATAATGCTCTTTCAACTGTAGTTCACTGGTTCAACATCAATAATCTTCTCCTTAACGTGAAAAAAACAAAATGCATAAAGTTCACATTACCCAACGTAATACAAGTGAACACTAGTGTGTCAATAAAGGGTGAAGAGTTGAAACCCGAGGATTCCACAGTGTTCTTAGGTTTAACTTTGGATGCGCAGCTTCAGTGGAGCCCCCATATAGATAAACTGTCCAAAAAACTTAGCTCTGCAGCATACGCCGTAAGGAAAATTCGTGGTTTAACTGATTTAGAGACAGCTCGTTTAGTATACTTTAGTTATTTTCATAGTGTGATGTCGTACGGCATTCTGTTGTGGGGAAATGCCGCCGATATTCAGACAATTTTTGTTTTACAGAAAAGGGCTATTCGTGCAATTTATAAATTAAGTCCCAGACACTCCCTCAGAGACAAATTTAAAGAGATTAATGTTATGACTGTTCCCTCTCAATATATTTATGAGAATCTCATGTATGCACATAAAAATATTAATCTGTTTAAAAGATACAGTGATATCCATAGCATAAATACTGGGAACAAACACAAATTTATTGTACCTAAAACCAGGCTCAAGAAAAAAAATAGGTGGTTCGTTTAGATGCCAATGTATACGTTTCTATAATAAACTTCCTAGACAAATTCAAGAACTAAGCATAAATAAATTTAAATCATTTATTAAACGTAAGCTATGCCAGAAAGCTTTTTACACAATTAATGACTTTCTTGAGGACAACAAGGCGTGGGATTGAGCTGTTTCAATGATATACATGAGCCATTCTTTTCATATGTACTACTTACTGATGAAATTTTTTAATATTTTTTTTTTAATATTCGTTTTTGACATGAATACTCGTATAGTATTATATTATATTTTTTTTTTATTGACATTTTATTATTATTATTTTTTTTTTTTGACTTGAATACTTTGTTAAGTATTATATTTATTTTTTGATTGACATATTATTATTACTATTTTTTTTGACACGAATATTTACTTTGTAAAGTATTATATTTTTATTATTTTTTGATTACTTAATAATTGTAAATGTGAGGACTATGTGGGTTATTATTATTATTTTCTCCTCCTTTTTACAGTAATTTTCAACGTTGTCTGACAGTTTGAGTACTTTTGCGGCCTACCCAAATGTCTTTTCTTTGGTATTGTTCGTCATGTCATTGAGCTCCTTAGTGGTTTTTAAGTTGAGCTATTCGACTATTGACAAATGCTTGCACTGACTGGACAGGTCCACTCAAATATGTTTGGTTCTTTCTTCAAAAGACCACTACAGACACTAAGCTGCATGGTCCTCATATAGAATAATGTGAATGCGATAACTATGTATGTCGTTATATTCATGTAGATTTTATGATTGTCTGGCAGTTTGAGTATTTTTGCGGCCTACTCAAATGTCCTTACTTTGGTATTGTTCGTCGGTTCGTTGAGCTCCTCAAAGTTCCGAGTTGAGCTTCGCGATGACTGACAAATGCTTGCACTGTCTGGACAGGTCCACTCGAATTCGTGTGTTGCTTTCTTCAAAAGCTCATCCCAGACATAAACGTACATGGTTCTCATATGATTTAACCAGTACACATTGTATGGATTTTAACATTTTAAAAGAGACTTTGACCTCTGAGTTTGTTTCGGTGTTTCTTCTCAGGGTAGTCAGCTAGGAAACACCGGCCTCATCTAGCTTAAACTGACAAAAAACATTGACGTGTAAAAGTGTTCCTTGTAACCTATTTACTGAATAAACATCATTTATCATTTATACTCTAGAGGTGTTCCCATATAAATTTTATCGAAATAACTGCAGCGCTATTTAAAATAATTAACAATAACAAAAAATATGTTTACATAGATCCCAGTTACAAGTATGCTCAAATGCAATGTTCCATGTTACTGTGGGTTATCAATTCGGACGTAACTTTAATATTTAGTTTTAGTTCTGGGGTATAACAACTAAAAAGTGAAAAATAAAAACCTTTTTTTACAAAAAAATACTACCGACTTGCAAAAAAGAAAATACACTACAAATTAACAAATAACTTTAATTTCGAAAGTCGGTGTCAAATAACGAAGAAATAAAATACAAACAACGACTTCCGAAATGTTATTTTTAAATTTTTTTGTATTTTCTTTTTTGCAAGTCGGTTTTATTTTTCATCCGTCTTTTTCACAGCCCAACGTTCTGATCCATACAGTACGACAGGTTTAATCACGGATTTGTAGATTTTCCCCTTTAACCTTGAGGGGCATTTGTGGGTCGCAAGTTGTTTCAGTGACCTGTCGCCATTTCATCCACCCTGAGTTGATCTTGTGCATTACGTCTCGGTCTATATCGCCAACCCCCTGGACAAGCGACCCGAGGTACCGAAAATCGGAGCCGATCGGTATAGGCGTTCCGGTTATTTCAGGCCAACACTCTCCAGTCTTTGCCACCACGTCTCCAATCTACTCTGGACCTCGCCGCCGCTTTCGGCGACCAGCACAATATCATCAGCAAACAGCATATACCAGGGAGCGTCTTCTTGGATGTCCGACGTCGGAGCGTCCATTATCATCAGGAAGAGATAAGGGCTGAGGGCCGACCCCTGGTGCAAACCGACTGCCACACTGAAGCTGTCAGTGCTCAATGCAGACCGGACTTGGGTACTGCATCGACTGTACATCGCTCGGATCAACTGCACATACTTCCCAGGCACAATTTTCTTCTTCCTGGTAAAATTTTGGTTTTTCTTAAATAGATTTAGATTTTGGTTTCGTTACGGCTTCCCTTGCAGGGAAGGGGCTGAGCACATAAGGGCCCATCACAAAACCTCACGAGGCCCTCGGTCATATGCCTTTTCGCCCAAACATTTAAAAAACCGGCCAAGTGCGAGTCGGACTCGCGCGCAAAGGGTGCCGCACAAATCATTTTTTTTTTTCAGCATTAAACTGTTTAAAGCTACCTACTCTCACTCTCATACGGGTTTTTTTTCCTGGTATCTATATATAAGTGAAGAAGTACGGTACATCCAGTATGTATTTCAAAATTTTAGGCCTACTGGTTTCGGAGATAAGAGGGGGCGGGGATGGTAATTTTTCACCTATTGTGTTAAATTTAAAAGCTTTATATTTTGAAATTATGAAAAAAAAATATTTGGAGCCCTTTCATTTGAGCACAGTACACTTTGAAAAACTTTTATTTTTTATTTTCTGATTTGCACCCCAAAAGTGAGCCCCCCTCCAAATTCATTTATTTACGTTACATGTCCGTTTTTGGGTCAGATACAGGGTTCCATTTTTCGTTAGGACTTAGGGAACCCTAAAAATCATGTTCCACTGTTTTCATTTTTTTTTCATGTCATGTAGATATGGACTTAACGAAGCAGATGTTTCTGCCTACCCTCATGGGAAAAAGGTGTATGTTTATGTTTGCAAAATTGGGTGTCGATGTCGGTTGGGACTCTGTACAAAATAAAACACGAAGCTATTTACAATATTTTTTTTTTATATTTGTTCCAAAACAAGTTTATAAGCTAAACTAAATAAAAACGTCATGCTCCCTGGCTGAACCACCTTTGCTTTAACCAGTATAAGTTACATTAAAAAATTCTATGGAATGTCTATAAAATTCTATTCCTATAAAAAATCTCTAGTTTCGACGTAAACTTTTATTTAAAGTGGTTGCGCTGCGAAGTGTCCTTCTCAGCGAAACTACCATGATATATCTATTACTGTACATAGTATAAGCAAATACATAGTATCAAATAATTCTATGACAATTATATATTGAACTAGTACCCTATATCCTCATTCTAATTTAAATATTCGAATAAAGCGGTGCCTCAAACTTTCTCTCCGAAATAGTCGCTAAGCGCCTGGATTAAAGTTCTTAGCAAATAACGTTTACGTGAAATATGTTCTTCCAATGTTCTTGAAGGCGTTTAGTTTATTATCATAAAAAATAATGATATATTTTCTTGTATTTTATTATTAGTTTTAATAGGATAGTTATTTCCTGTAACGGGTTTTTGTCGTTATTGTCTGTGTGTATGTCATATCGTTAAAACAATTGAGGAGCATCGGAACAAAAACCGATAAATCACATTTTACGTTTTTAAACCACGTTTTGCGGCGTTCGGAACAGATACCGATAAATCCCTAACATTTTTCATTGTTGACTCTTTTGATTCTGTCAAAAACCGATATGTCGAATTTCGAGTTTCTCATGACAAAACCATAAACAATTGTAGGATCAAAGTTAAGTAACTTAACTAAGTAACTAGTTATCAAAAACCGATATATCCAGTTGGTTTGGTCTATAACCGATATATCCATTTTCTTTTTTTTTATAACTCAACAAGAACCACAGTCACGAATGCAGTATTTAGGTTTCCAAACAGTGATACTAACACCAATAAATTGATAGATTTTGTTTAACTCTAAATTAGAAAACCATGAACTTGGCCATATTTTTACACTTTTCCACAAAAAACAACAATGTGATTTATCGGTTTTTGTTCCGACGCTCCTCTTAGGAGCAAACTTACCCTATTCAAGGAACTTTTTTAAAATCAACTACCCACATTTAAATGAAATCATTGTTAGTGCGTTGCAAATTTCAACATCGATTTATGCTGTGAGTGGAACTGTTTACAAAAATTAAGCGTGGAAAGAGATTATCAGTGAGTTAAGAAGAACAAAAGAGATCTTTATTTGTAACAAGAAGTACGATTTTCTTTTTTGTTTGTTTACTAAATTAAAGTAGGTATGATTTACTCGAAAAAAATGCCTTGCAGTATTAATTAAAAAATGTAAGGTGTGTCTTTGGAATTAAAAATATATGTCATCGGATCACAAGACGTACGGCGATGCGCCATCGGTACATGGTGGATATCCCACCCACACGCACAAAGTTTTGAGAACATATTCATTGTGCGTACAGCTAGGGAGTGGAATTCCCTGCCGGAGTCTGTGTTTCCTGATAGTTACAACGTGGGAGTCTAAGTCTAAAAGTGAATAGGTTACTTCTAGGCAAGTGTGCTCCATCTTCGACCACATCATCACTTACCATCAGGTGAGATAGAGGTCAAACACGTGCCTATCAACAATAAAAAAAAAAAAACAATTATTACAGTGGTTAATTTCTCACGATCCCTATACCTACCTAAAACCGGAAAACGAGTCTTTGCTTCTTTGTTATTTCAGGCGCTCAATGACCATTTCTACGAAAAAGATTATGGTGTCGTATGTTCATATACACATTTAATATATGTAGATCGAGGATTCGGTGATACTAGTTCAATATAGAATTGTTATAGAATTATTTGATCTTCTTATATCATCATTCTCCTGCCCTTATCCCAATTTATTTGGGGTCGGCGCAACATGTCTTTTTCTTCCATACTCCTCTATTTGATCTTCTTATATATAAAAATGAATCCCTATTTCCTTGGTCACGGCATCACGCGTGAACGGTTGGACCGATTTCGCTATTTCTTTTTTTGTTGTTCGTTATTATCAGGAGAAGGTTCTTATGTAAAAGAAAAAATTAAGAAAGTTGCGCGGAAAATTAGAAAATTCAGAAAACATAACGACTTCGTGCGTTTGACAGTTAATAGCTAAGACAGGACAATGTCTTTCGGGTCAGTTAGTACTATATATTTATTTATACTATGTACATTAGATATATCATGGTGGTTTCGCTAGGAAGGATACCTACTCCGCAGCGCAACCACTTTAAATAAAAGTTTACGTCGAAACTAGAGACAGACTTTTTTTTAACAGGAATGGAATTTTATAGACATTCTATACATTTTTTTAATGTAACTTATACTTGTTAAAGCAAAGGTGGTTCTGCCAGGGAGCATGACGTAAATAAACAGGTTAAGTTATCCGCAAGTCACTTTAATTTTCCACTTGACAACATCATCCACGATTTTTTGATGACTTCTAAACTGAAAATAGAAAAGCAATCAATTACTGAGTGTTTTTCAGTAGCAGTCCGGAGCCTAGACTTGTGCCCGGTGGATGGCAATTGGCTCGCCCCCTATTATATTAGCTTTAAATCCAATTTATTATGTTTTTTTAAGCTATTGCATAGCTTCTATCGCGGGCCTTGAGCGTGGAGACCGAATCCAGAAATTCCGTAACGAAAAATAACCTAACACTCCGATGATGGTGATGATGATAATGATGATGATGATGATGATGAAGGTGACGGTGACGGTGACGGTGACGGTGACAATTAATATCAAAGAAAAAAAAAAGGATACAAAATACTGCATAAATAAAATAAATAAATAATTAAATTATAATTGCATAAGTTGATAAAAAATGCTATGCAATAGCTTTACCGCGGTAGTCTCCGAGTGCCACACGTCTTTTTTTTTTTAATCATTATTATTGATAGGCTCGCGTTTCAACAACACCATCTCACCTCATGGTAAGCGATGATATAGGTATGTGGTAATTGTGTTGATTTTTGTAGTACCAACTGTGTTCGTTGATGGCACGACTAACCAATCAGAGCGTGTAGGCATAAACCCTACCTTTATGCCTACACGAGAAACGCCATTTAGTTTGTCGTGCCAGTCTTGCGAGCTTTTTTTTTTTGGGGTGGGAAATCATCCAATGACTTCTCCCGCTCTGGGTGGAGCGGGAGGGCGTGTCAGACTCTTACTGACTAAAACCCACCCCTGTTCCTTCCTGCTCTGAGTGCCCAAGGGCGAGGTAACTCTGTTTCGAATTTATCCTAACCCCCAGGCAGAGTCTTGCGAGCTGAGTTGTGGATTAAACGTCTAAATACGAGGACCTTAGTGTCGAGTTTAGTATGTGAGTTACTAATTCAAGAAAAAATAGTGTTGATTGTAAAGTATAGGTATATTTTGTTTAGTGTGTTGGAGAATAATAATAATAACTAAGTTCATGAACAGCTGTCTATTATTACTACTCCTTTTTTATTCTTAAAAGCCATGAACCCGAATACTGGTCAATATATTCATATCTGTATACATAAAAATCGATATATCAACGCACAGCCTAAGCCGCTGGTCCTAGAGACATGAAATTTGGAGGGTGTGTTCTTTGTGGGTGAAATGGGGGTTGAAAGTTTATAACGAGGGAAGTATAACTTACACGAGGGCGAAGCCGCTGGCAGAACCTACTTTAAAATATTACTAGACTCGGATTCTACAGATGGGACTTAAAGAACATAACTGGCACAAAGTGGGCGTATAGGTAAGCTGCATGGACTCTGTGGTCGCGGACGTTCAGAATGGGGACTCTGTCCGCCCACCGAGTGATCCCAAGAAATACAATGGCACAGTGATCCCGTGCTGTCGTACACAGCTAGGTTCAGGGGAGACCCCTTTACAGGCACCCCAGAAAGTGCCCTTGCAGGCGTTGTACAGAGGGGGTTCTGGGGTGGTCTTATATGAGGTTTTCCATGTACTGATGGTGTGGGTGCCTGGTACCAGGAAGGTTTTAGTGAGGTAAAAATCCCACACACACACAAACGGTCGTTTCCCCAAAAGACCAGACGCTTTTTAAAGGTTTAACATTGACAAAAAAAATTATGAGATTCATCTCTGCCTAACCCTTCGGGAAATACAGGCGTGATGTTGATCTCTTACCTCATTCAGATATACCGCAGTCCCATAGCGGCGGCATGCGCCAGGACGGCCTCTGCTGCCTGCCTCACTTCTAGGTGGGCGCGCGCATCTTCGTACCATTTGGCGGCGGCTGCTCGGGACGCGCCTCTCAGTGAGTCCACGTAGCGCACCGCTACGGCTAAGTTGCCGTGATCCAACCAGAAACTGTCACAAAATTTTACAAAATTAGTACGGTACCATTTTTAGGGTTCCGAAAGTCCGAATGAAAAAACGGAACCCTTACAGGATCACTTGTGTGTCTGTCACAGCCAATTTGCTCCGAAACTGCTGGACCGATACAGTTGAAAGAAGAATGGGCAAGTTGGTCTACCTACTCAACACCAATGAAACATATATTAATAAAAAGAACGTTTCCTTTGCTCTATTTTTTTATATGACCGCAAATGTATAGCTCATGGGGTTCTTTGTGTAAATGCCAAAAATAATAGCAGGAAAGGGTTTCTCCTCCCTATAGCAGTTCGCCAGGGTGTTGCTAGGCATAGGGCAAGTAGGCAGGTAGAAATAAATTCCGACGCAAGCGCAACTCTTGTACCTGCTCGCAATCCCCGCCCGCGCTCACCATATGTGGGTTACTTTTGTGGTGAAAATCGGAAAATTAAAAAACAATGATTTTCAAGCTGTGCCGTGCGACATATGAAATGGAGGGTTTCAATTTTTTTATTATAATTTTTAAATAAACAGTTTTAAAGTTATTTAAGAAAATATATAAAAAACGGCCATTCCTCACCCTTATCTCCGAAACCACTGGGCCTAAAATTTAGACAAAAATACAGAAAGTAGTTCTTTAATTTAAATAAATTACAGAAAAACCTATGATTTGTTCGGAACCCTTTGCGCGAGTTAAGGAACCCCAATCTACCAATATTAGCTTTGTCAGCCATTAAGTATTTATTAGACATATTATTTCTAAATATTCCATTGCTTGATCAGTACTCAGAATAATCTGGGACATGCGTCATCTCTGATCACGTTATGCATGTACTACGTTAACAATAAAGTTAGTATATAAGATGAATATTTTATTAGATTAAATTAATTACTGTTTAGCTGTAACTCTGTCGGAATAAAGTTATTTTTTAAATACTTCCGTTGTCGCTTACTTAATTGGCGCAGCCGGTAGGATCTCTGTAGTCAGTCTGCCGTGTATACAATTCTACGTGGAGCAGCCGACGTCCGTGTCTACGGTTTAGCAGAGATCGCCGAACAAATAAATTCATTAAGAAGCCACTTCGAGTTACGGATGAGGACCAGCCATAGCAGTAATTCAGGGAGCATGAAGCTAGCTGCGGAATTGTGAGTAAATCTTTTTCACCTTCCTCTCAGCTCTTCCATTGATATCCCAACCTTGTAATAAGTCTATGTGTGTGTATTATTAGGGATTGGACAACGCCGTAATAATATTTGCATAGATTTGAACTGTATTAATATTTTAGAGTAGGTAGTGATATTCTAGTAGCACATAAGTGAGATTTTTTTTTCTCTCTCTTTTCCTTGTTACTTTCATAACTTTTTCACAATGGAAAACGTAACCCGTGTCCCACAGGAATTGGTTAACATCATACCAATATTCAGTGGCGACACTAGAACGTTACCTTTATACAGCGTGGAGAAGACAATACGACAATAAATGAAAACACGGACAATACTAGTTTATAAGAATAAGTTTAAGCTATCAAAAATATCATAACATCGAAAATAAAAAAATAAAAATTTCAAACAAACTAAATGGCATAAAACTAGAAACGAAATAGGACACCATTTATAAATATGAGTTCACTAACCTGTCGTAAGAGCGGCAACAACGCGCGGTCCTGTAGCGACTTGATTTTTTGGCTTTTAATTATGGATTAATGCTCAGTAAAATTACACTAAATCACAGATTATTTAGCACAGAATCACAGCTATGAATGCCAGCCCAAACATTGGCAGCAAATCTGTACTGGTGCGAAGTCTCCCGTCCTAGACGCGGATTCACGCGGCTCCAGTAACGAAGATTCTGTCTGTTCCATAAACCGTTCCTTGTAAATGTACTTTCATCAGTCCACATCACATTGTACAAGAAATCCGGATTCTCGAAATGTTTATTTTCAATCCAGCGACAGAAGTTTTCCCTAACTGGTTTGTCTCTAGGTAACAATGCATGCAATTTCTTGTATTTATACGGCTTCCGTTTGTCGCGTTTTAAAATTTAAGAAAAGTTGTATGGTCAACACCTGACCTGCCCTTCGCGAACTACACGTTGAGTTGCGTTAAAAAAAAAAACACGAAAACAATAAAAACTAAGCGTCTAATTTCGCACGATTCACTCACTGTTTAACTAAATACCTATTAAAACGTTACGTGTCCTGCCACCAAAATAAAGCGTCCAATTTCGCACTAATACCGTCGTAATGAACAAAAAACACGAGCGGCGGGGAAGTACCTAGACATCAAAGGCGGGCGACGCGGTGCGAACGAAAGTTAGCGGCACCTGTGCGGCACTGTACCTGAGGACGCGTGACTCGTCACAGGACCGCGGCGATACACTAACATAAATTTGTTGTAGCAAATTTCTTCAAGAAAGCGAACTAACAAACTAAACTAGATTTATCTCTTTCGCACACACTAAATTTTCTATTAATATTACGAGTGCATTGCAATTTCCGCATTCGTTACTTTCTTATCCAACTCTGATGACACGCTTTATGACTCTTATTACTCAGAGTTAAGGTATAATTTTCACTAAATCAGATGAAAATACTAATTTGGCGAAAGTGTTTAAGTAGCGAGTTGGCAACGTGACTTTAATGTTTTGATGTTTATACCGATGTGGGTCGTTAACCTGACAGTGTTTCCCTATTATCAGATACATCATGTAGCAAATGTTAAAAATGAAAAATAATTTCCTGTGACTAAACTACTGGATATATTCAAATGATTTTTTGTATGTAGACTGAGAACGTCTTGAGGTATGCGAGGTTTAATTTAATGTCGTATTGTCATCACCACTCTGTATATAAAAAAATGTGAATACATACTGTCTACGTTCCAAGCAACCGTAGCCCAAAATGAATATTTATTTCATGTGGTAACAAGTAGGTTATCAGGCGAAGCAGCTAGTTTAGTAGGCGAAAGACACTCTATAGATACGTGGGATGAACTGAAGAAGTTGTTAAACCAACACTTCGGTGATCCACGCACAGAGGATTGTTTAGCAATGGAGATAGAATCTTGTAGAATAAATAAGGGCGAAAGTTATTTAGATTTTTGCCATAGAATACAGCGGATGAGAAGTGTTTTATTCGCCAAAATAACAGAAACAATCATTGATGACTCTCTACGTAAGGCGAAGCAAATAATTTATAGTAACAGAGCGATGAATGTTTTCTTGTTTAATTTACCACCATTTCTAGTTAGATTAGTTCGCGCAACGTTACAACGCTAGAGGATGCGTTAAAAATAGTCTTAGAAGAACAAAACTTCCAGGCAGTCTATGATTTTAAACAAACGATAGGCGTAATCTTAGTACAACTAACAGACCCAATTTGCCTAATTATCTAAATGCATCTGAACCTAATAATCAAAAGAAAGATTCGCATAGCGTATCAAGTACATATGTACCGAATAATGCAACAAACAGCACATCTACATCGAACATTTCGCATCAGTCCAGGCATTACAAGCAACATAATAATATCCAAAGAAATCATGATAGTTTTAATCGTACAATCAATAATAATTCGTCACCGCAGTCAAGTAGGTCATCTTTTCCGGTTGCACAACAGAGCCAACAGTTCGTGGCACATGCACCGGGCACATCGACTTTTGCAGCGCAAGCACCTACGTTGGGTGCGAATACTGACGTCACCATGCGTACTGCGAGTTCGCGACGTGTTAATTACATAAATAACTCTAGGAACGAGGGTCAGGAATTTTCTCCTGAAGATCCCGGGCGGGAAATTTTTGCATAATGGCCTCTACCATAGAGAACGAATAAAAATAAATTGCAATAAACGCTTAAATTTACCACATATAGTTATACCAGAATTAAAAGCAGTTTTCATGATAGATACGGGGAGTGTTAGGTCATTTATAAGTCCTTATTTAGAGAATAAATATTTTAAAAATTATTTACAGTATGAAAGTCCCTTCGAAGTTGTTAGCACTCACGCATCGAGCGTTCATAGTGAAACGGCAGTTATTCCATTACCGGTTACCTTTGGAAGTAAAGAGTTCCATAAGTTACAGTCTACAGTGTTGACGATAGGTATGATGGATTAATAGGTAGCAATTTGCTGAAACAATTACAGGCAAAAATTAATATGGAAAGTCAAATATTACATTTTAAAAATACTGAGATTCCAATCCTATATACACCACCTATGAGAGAGGTATATAATCTACCATCTCGTAGTGAACTTAGAGTAAGACTCCCGGTTAACTTATTGGACGGGGAAGCTGTGCTAGATTTTAAACAGTTTACGGAAGGGATTCGAATGCCCGCCGCATTAGTTACGTGTGTTAAAGGCTATGCAACAACTGTTATTCAGAATTACAGTCATCAAAATAGGAATTTAGTAGTTACGGGACCCTTTCAAGTAGATCCATACATACAGAACCCTTCTGTTAGTGTTAATTTCATGGATAATAATATAGATGTGGACAGATTGCTAACAAATAATTAAAAAAAATTACAGTTAGATCATATGAACCCAGAAGAACGTAGGGTTATTGAGGGACTTTGTAGAGAATACAAAGATATATTTTATTGTGAAAATATTCCATTAACCTTCACAAATCAGGTTAAACATAGAATAAGAACAAAAAATGAACACCCAATAAACATTAAGGCACATAGGTTACCCCCTATTCAAACAAAAGAAATCAAGAATCAAGTTGAGAAAATGTTAAGGGATAACATTATCCAGGAATCGCATTCCCCCTGGAGTGCTCCCGTACATTTGGTGCCGAAAAAGTTAGACGCATCAGGCCAACAAAAATGGAGGATGGTAGTTGACTATAGAAGGCTCAATGAAATTACAATTGATGACAAATACCCCTTGCCCAACATTAACGATTTATTTGACATGCTAGGTAAAAGTACCTACTTTACAACCCTCGATTTAGCTAGCGGGTACCATCAATTAGAGGTCCAGGAACAGGATAGAGCTAAAACCGCATTTAGCACACCTTCAGGTCATTACGAATTTAACAGAATGCCATTTGGGTTAAAGACAGCACCTGCAACCTTTCAGCGAGCGATGGATAACGTCCTACGAGGCCTTCAAGGCTTACATTGCCTAGTATACCTCGATGACGTCATCATTTTTTCAAAAAGTTTGCCTGAACATGTAGAAAAACTTAGAGCAGTTTTTGACCGCTTCCGTCAAACAAATTTGAAAGTTCAATTAGATAAGTCACATTTTCTTAGAAAGGAAGTACTTTACTTAGGGCATACTATTACGAGTGAAATAAAAAGCCAAAAAAAGAAGCCAAATAGTGATAAAATAGATGCTGTTCTTAGGTATCCCATACCAGAAACGGTTACACAAATTAAAAGCTTTTTAGGACTTATCGGATATTATAGGAAATTCATCAAAGATTTTGCCAAAATAACTAGACCATTAACAGCTTGTCTAAAGAAAGGTCGCAAAATTATTATTAATGAAGAATATAAAGAATGCTTTGAGACTTGTAAAAAGCTTTTAACAAATGCACCTTTGTTACAGTTCCCCGACTTTAGTAAAACTTTTATCCTAACCACTGATGCATCCAATTTTGCAATCGGGGCCGTATTATCACAAGGAACAATAGGCTCAGATAAGCCTGTAGCATATGCTAGTAGAATTTTGAGCGACACTGAAGTAAAATATAGCACTATCGAGAAGGAACTATTAGCCATAATATGGGCAGTTAAGCACTTTCGACCGTATCTGTATGGTAACAAATTTACCATATTTACAGACCATAGA
Organism: Polia nebulosa; assembly: GCA_951329385.1. Taxonomy (NCBI): domain Eukaryota; kingdom Metazoa; phylum Arthropoda; class Insecta; order Lepidoptera; family Noctuidae; genus Polia; species Polia nebulosa. The sequence continues at coordinate 14,099,918 of OX589610.1, read as the reverse complement.
CCATTAGCATGGCTGTATTCATTGAAAGAGCCCAATAGTAAACTCACGCGATGGCGGTTAAGGTTAGAAGAGTACGATTTCGAAATAAAATATAAGAAGGGCCCTCAAAACACGAATGCAGATGCTTTATCTAGGATTAAGATTAATGCAATTGATGACGATTTAGATTCAATATTCGTAAATGTAGGGGATAGGCAAGAACGAATACAAAAAATAATAGATAACGAATTGCAAGACCTCAAAGCTCCAATAGAAACGATAGAACTTTCGGATTCTGATGATGGGGTCACTGTTAATTCAGTTTCAAATAGAGAACACGAAGGCATTCCTATTTTAAACGAAGCTGTTGATACTAAACCAAGACAGATTTTAGTTCATACATGGTTTAAAAATAACTTAGCCGTAAAAGATATTTCTAATAAGAAACAAAAAATTCTTGAAGTTCACTTACCGGCAAATAACGATAAATTAGTTAAAGACTTTTTAAAAGAGTATATAGAACCAAAACATAAGTACTTTGAACACCCATCTTTAAGAAAAACTTTATCAAACATGGCAATTAAGTTATTTAAAAAGGATTCTGTTAAGCTAACAGAATGTACAGAAAGAGTTATAAATTTGACAGAATCTGAAGAAGATCAAAAAGAAGTTATTTTTAAATACCACGACGGGAAAACGTGTCATAGAGGTATTAAAGAAACTTTAACCGAACTTAAAAAACATTATTGGTGGGCAAACATGAAAGAGACAGTTACGGCGATCATAAACGCTTGCGAAACATGTAAACGCATGAAATACGACAGAAAGCCGATCAAACCTCACATTCAGTTAACACAAACGCAGGATGGCCCTTTTCAGGAAGCTTTTATGGATTTACTATATATCGAGGGGAAATATTATTTAACTATAGTAGATGCATTTAGTAAGGTAGCACAAGCCATAGAAGTACCAAATAGGAGTACACCAGAGATAGTTAGGGCATTGATTAAGTACTTTAGCATGTATGGCCTGCCTAGGAAAATTAGTTGTGATTCCGGTACAGAATTCAATAATGCTTTGATTAAGGAAATGTTAAAGCTTGTACAAAATTGAACTTCATATTGGGACTCCAAACAATCCCAGTTCAATGGCAATAGTAGAAAGGTTTAATTCTACTATTATCGAGATTTATCGTATAGCAAAATACGATAAAAGCGATTTAGATGCAGCATCTGTTATGACTTACGCCATCATGGCCTATAACAACACCATTCACTCAGCAACAGACTTTACGCCTTTTGAATTAGTATTTGGTCACACCTTATTCAATAATGTATTTAACGTGGATAGAGAAAAGAATTTAACTCAGAAACTATTGTTAGATCATAGAAAACGCCTTAAAAAACTTTATGAACTCATAACAGAAAAATTAGAATCCGACAAAGTTTAAAGTGATAAATAAAAAATGTGATGAAACGACACCGGTACTTGAGCCAGACGATAGTATTTATATGAAAAATACTAGGATTAGAAAAGCTAAAGAAAAACCGCGATATGAAAAAGCTAAAGTAATTGGTCAAGTCGAAAGAAATATAGTACCAGTAGAAGTAAAGAAAAGAAAAACTAGAGTCGCGTTAAAAAATGTAAAACGTCCTCCACAGATCGTGCCTGGTACTTCTGATACTAGTGGTGTCAACATTCACGCTGGACCTTCAAAACCTCGGTCAGAATCCGGGGATAGCAGCGATCAAGCGGGGAGTAGCAGTGAAGAGGAATAGTTATTGGACAATATATAAAACTGTAGATTTAGAATCAATAGGCTTACAAATAGATAATAATATTCGGGATTTTAGTAATTTAAAAATAAAAATTAAGGAAAGTAGAGTTAGTAACGAAACCGTAGGAATAGAAAGTCAAATCGAATATCTAATTAAACTAACTAAGAGTAGATTTTTTCAAATCTTACCTTTTCATTATAGGAATAAACGAGCCTTATTCAATCCATTAGGCTCACTTGTAAAAGCTATTTCGGGAAATTTAGATGAAGATGATGCAATTAAATATGATAGAGAAATTCAAATGATACAAAACAAAGAGCATGTAGTCGAACGTAAAGTATCACCAATGCGCTTTTGATAAATTGGTAAATGACTCTGAAATAATAAATTCAAATATAAAAAACTTGGGTTTACATGCCAATGAAATGGGAAAATTAGTTGAACATGAGTTCAGGTTTAACAAACTTTTCCAAATATTGAATACTATGTATCAAATTTTAAATAACTTTCGAACTTGTTACGAAACCATACAAGAGATTGAGACGGCAATAGCCTTTAGCAAATTAAATACATTGCACCAATCCATCATAAATAGTACAGAATTATATTATACGTTAGAAGTCATTTCTAAACATGCTAGAACAATATATCCAGTAAGCAAACGTAATTTAATAAAATTAGAACGTAATCATCATCATTCTCCTGCCCTTATCCCAATTTATTTGGGGTCGAAAATTAGAACGTAATATCATACTTAAATCATACATAAGTAACAACAAGTTAGTATTTGTTTTAGAAGCCCCCCTAATAGATAACGAAACATAATTATTACAAGGTTATACCCATTCCTATATTCCATTCTCCAAATACCTTTACTATTATACCCAAATATCCTTACCTGATGGTGAATAGGTTGAAATACATGCCCGTGGTAAGCCCATGTGCTGAGATTGAAAAGGACAAATTTCTATGCGCTAACTTAGCCCAGTATCCAACTGTGACTTGCATTGGACAAATAATGTTGATGAAGAATAAGTACAAAGACTGCATACAGAACCATATTGAAATAGAGAAAACTAAGATACAAAAAGTAACCGACAACCAATGGTTGGTTTACTCAGAAGAAAATCTCATCATCACCGAGAATTGCAATACAGAAATTCTGAAATACACTGTTCTTGGGACCTACATCGTGACTCCAGGCCAACAATGCGAGACACAAATAGGCGAAGTCATCGTTGCCGCTACCACAAACACTACAGTTTCTAGTCTTCAGCTGTCATTGATCCAGATGCCAGAGCTACAACAGGACATCCAGAGAAGGTCAAAGAAAGTGGATCTGAGAAATGTGGACTTCAGTGATGTGAAAGAAGTGTTACAAAGTGCAAAATTTAGTGAAATAGACGATTCGACCCAATCAGTGACAATAGAAATTAGTATATGGACCATCTTCGAGTATGTGATTATTGTAATAGCAGTAATTATCTTTATAATGTATAAATTTCAGTTTATAAATTTTTGTCGAAATTCTCCGAAACCGTCTGCGACACCTTCGGATAATTTCTCTCTTGGGGAGGGAGGAGTTAAGGAACCCCAATCTACCAATATTAGCTTTGTCAGCCATTAAGTATTTACTAGACATATTTCTAAATATTCCATTGCTTGTTCAGCACTCAGAATAATCTGGGACATCCGTCATCTCTGATCACGTTATGCATGTACTACGTTAACAATAAAGTTAGTATATAAGATGAATATTTTATTAGATTAATTTAGTTACTGTTTAGCTGTAACTCTGTCTGAATAAAGTTATTTTTTAAATACTCCCGTTGTCGCTTACTTAATTCGCGCGCACTCTCGTACTCGCTTATTCGTCCACTTACATAACTGCTTACGCATCACGTCCACAGACTGATGCAACATAATTTAATGGGGGGCCTGGAGCTCTGAAATACAGGCTTAGGCTTAGTTTAGACTCCAGATCTCCCACAAATTACAAACTTAGCCTAAATCTGTGTTGACTGCAACTTATACTTTTGTTAATATGTAATTTATGGATATAAATAAAAGTTTTTATTAATTTTTAACCGACTTCAAAAAGAAGGAGGTTATCAATTCGGATGTTTGTATTTTTTTATATTTTATTTTATGTATGTTTGGGCATAACTCCGTCATATATTGACGAATTTGCAAAATTCTTTTTTTGTTCGAAATGGGTTTGTTCCGAAATGATCCCATTAAAATTTTAAAAAGATCTGATGATGGGTTTCGGAGACAGACAACGGAACTCTTCAAAAATTGACAGCAAATCAAACGCGATTGCTGCTATCGTATGTCTATGAATTGTTTTGAATGTGAATTGAATAGTAGTAATATAATTAAATTAAATTTCGTTTATTTTGGACAGCAGTCCATATAGAGTGTCAGTGTCAAGAAACAAAGCCACAAAACAGGAACACTGACTTCCGAAATTAAAGTTATTTTGCACTTTTTTTGGAAGTCGGTTCTATTTTTTTATTTATTCCAGCGCTGGATTCGATCGCTGGGCTGGAATAATGTGAACCGGGTATAAAACACTTACCTTGCTCTCTGAAGCAAATCAAAAGTGTCTAAATCTTCTGAGGGCACCAGTGGGGGTTTTTCATACTCTTTCTGCGGAATTCCTGACAACTGGACAGAAAAAACAAAGATTTCGAAATCAGAAAATAGGGCTTTTTTTAACTTTAACGTTAGATAAAATAAATTTTACACAGAGATGCCTTTTTGTAAATGTAAGTAAAGTGGACTGTAATAGTAGATTATTAACCAAGGGGATAAAGCAGTGTCTTCTGTCGCGGGAGACGATTTAAATTGCGAGCGTAACGAAGGACTCGAGGTTTACTCCCGAGCGTAGCGAGGGTATTAAAAACTTAAATCACGAGCGAAGCGAGGGATTTTAGTCGAGTCCTGAGTGTAGCGAAGGATTTAAGTTCACCCAAGAATAAGACAGCTTTATCACCGAGGAAAATACTCTACTTTTCGTACCATTTGCGAAAAAATTAACACAATAATAATATGAGATAAGCATTTATTAAAAATAATGACAATTAAAAGTAAAAGTTAACATTCGAAACATTGGTCCAATTATTGATAGAGAGAGTTACATTTTTGTTTGGTACATTTATTGTTGACGAGTTGATTTGAGTATGTTACGAGCTGGGTATGGGATAAATTATTTTACAACAATTAATTAACTAAATATCCTTTATTAACTCAACAACTTATAAACACAAACACTAATTCGCTAATAATCACTATTCTCTTCGTAATCGCTTGTATTCGCATCCGTAGTCGAAATCAGACTGACTCATTCGCCCGCCGTCCGGCCTATTTATACAGTCATGGAAGTTTCTAGAACATTGTCGAACTATCCTATACTGGAATATTCTAGAAACATCTATGAACTTCTACACAGTACCACAATGGAATGTTCTCGAACGTAGTGGAAACTTCTGGAAACTTCGACTACATTCTCGAACGTTCCAGTGAAATACGTTCGACGTAACAAGTATTTCTCTGTTCTTGCGTCTGAGGAACTTGCGTTTCATTGTAGATAGTAGACGTCGGAGATAGTGGTGGTGGTGCATCGTGAGTTACGGACGAAGATAAGATGCCGAAAGTTGATGGTTGTGGCTCTGATGGATTAAGTTTCTGCCCGGGAGTGGAGGATACTGCCCGGGGGTGGAGGATAAATTCGAAAGAGTTACCTCGCCCCTGGGCACTCGAGGCAGGGAGGAACAGGGGTGGGTTTTAGTCACTAAGAGTCTGACACGCCCTTCCGCTCCACCCTAGAGCGGAAGAAGTCATAGGACGATTTCCCACCCACCAAAAAAAAAAAAATGGATTAAGTTTTATATTTTTGTTAATTTGTAAAAATAAATTAAAATAAACTTAACGTTTATGTATTTGAAGAAAACAAAAACGCGGCAAATTCCTAGACTAATATTTTTTTGTCGGAAAAGCAAAGGCATCTGCAAGCTCATACGGCCTCGTCGGTTTTCGTAATTTTATTTAATAATCATAACTGCATAATAAATGCGTATTCCTTTTTCAAAAAGATGTTTAATGCTTTATATACAAACTAAATGGTGTAAACACAGATGTAGTTCAGTATAAATTTCGGTAAGTATTCCAAATTTAAATCACATTCTCCCCGTAGAGGATGAATGAAATTCAGTACAATTTTCTTTCCCTGTTTTTAACAGATTAAAAATGACTATTGTTATGTTCGCTTTTTGTGGCATAGAATGTGCAAGTGGTACGAAAACACTTATTATATATTTAATTATGATTCTAAAATACAGTACAATGTTGGACCTGAAGCTTGTCTTTTAAAACCATATTAAGTGTTTACAGTGGAGAGCTCGTGGCTAAAGTAATAACAGCCGCACGGGTCGATCCTTCGTTAAGCTACGCTTGCCGAGGATGGTCCATGGATGGGTGACCATCTTTACATACCGAGATTCCTCCGTGCTTCGGAAAGCAGGTTAAGCCGTTGGTCCCGGCTGTCAATCGTGGATTTTTGACAGTCGTTACGAGTCGTCAGAAGCCCGAAAGTCTGACAACCAGTCTTACCAAGGGGTAACGTATTACCCAGTAACTGGGATGTGTCAGAATTATGCAGTCGCTTCATGTAAAATATTGGTATGCAGCTGCATCCGGTTAGACTGGAAGTCGACCCCAAGATAGTTGGGAAAAGGCTAGGCAGATGATTATAAGTGTTAACAGTCTTAAGGTTAAGTTTCATTTTAAGGTTTGTAAATGAAAGTAAAGTGTCCACTTTACTTTCATTTACAAACCTTTAGTAAGGTCCTTCACGTGTAGTTAAACATTCGTCAAGTGGTGAATGTACCTACGCAACGCTTTTCCAGTAATGCCTGCTGTACACGCTCTAAACTAGGGCTGAAGTCTTTGAAAATGGTAAAAAATAATAGTAGGATTAAACTCATTGGAAAAGGAAGAGAATATAACAAAAATGAAAGGAAAAATAATTTACGGGCGATCTGAGGACGAGAAGTGGAAGGGGTGAGTTTTTAAGGGTAAAAGACGGTTTATCTCGATTTCGGCAAGTTAAAAGTCTAATTTCGGCAAGTCTATGGAAAAAAAGTTGAATGGCAAAGTTGTACCTAGGTAATAAAAAGATCTACAACTATTGTATTTACACTTTTTTCACAATCAAAATAAGGTGAAAAAATTAATCTTTTAAATAAAAAAAATTACAGTGTGTTTGGGACATAAAAAGGTAAGTTTTGACCAAATTTCGTGAATTTTTTTTTTGTAAATAATAAAAATAAAAAGCCAAAAACTTGGTTATTTGAATTTTTGACATAAATTTTGGGGTTATGTGAAAAAAGTGTAACAAAAGTTGTAGATCTTTTTATTACCTACAACTTTGCTATTTAGCTTTTTTCCATAGGACTTGTAGTTTTGCCGCAAATCGAGATAAACCGTCTTTTACGCTTAAAAAATCACCCCTTCCACTTCCCGACCTCAGATCGCCCGTAAATTATTTTTTCTTTCATTTTTGTTATATTCTCTTCTTTTTCCAATGGGTTTACTCCTACTATTATTATTTTGGTTTAGAGCCATACAAATAGTAAAAAATACATTTGTTACGGCATCCTTTAATAAGCGAAGTCCGACACGCACTTGGCCGGTTTAGTTTTGTTTACGTTCATACATCTGACCAGAAATGCTTACATTCATAAAGAGCAGCAATCCCTGCAACCAGGAGAGCATGTAGACCGGCATCGATGCCCCGTCCTGCTCGACCAATGCAACACTTCGCGCCATCTTCTCCATCTATACACACAAGACCAAAAAAAAAAAAACTAAAAAGCCCGACTGTAATAAAAAGCGAAAAAAAACAAAAAACAACAGACTTCCAAAAAAGAAAATACACAAAAACTTAAAAATAAGTAACTTTAATTTCGGAAGTCGGTGTTTGTATTTATTTCTTCGTTATTTGACACCGACTTCCGATATTAAAGTTACTTATTTTTATGTTTTAAGTGTACTTATTTTCTTTTTGGAAGTCGGTTGTTTTTTTTTGTAAAAAAGTTTTATAATTTTTACTTTTTAGTTGTTATGCCCCAGAACTCAAAACATGGAACGTGGAATTTAAACATACTCGCGTAATTGGAGGAAACCAAAACGTCATCTAGGTATACATAATTTTCGTTATTACCCAAAAAGCACTGAAGCAATTTCGATAAAATTTATATGGGACCACCTCGGGAGTATATTCTTTCAGATAAAAAATAATTTTGAAAATCGGTCCACAAATGACAGAAATCGGTGTACATTTATAATAAAAAAAAAAACGTACATACAGTCGAACATAGAACCTCCTTTTTCGAAGTCGTTTAAAAAACAAAAACGTTAAAAACAAGTCACTTTTCAAGCAGTCTGATGCAGTTGGTGGCAGTTATTTTAGTTCAATTATTGATTTCATGCCACCAACTGCATCAGACTGCTTGGTTGTTTTTTTCAGTCGGGTGTTTTGATTTTTTTTTTTTTATAACAGTTACATTTTTGGAATCGCCTCCTCGAACCCTTTATTTTGACACCCTATATTTCGTAGACTTGATTTTTTTTCTTTTTCACAATATGGCGTCTGGTTATCGCCATATTGTATTTTGATTACCTACCTACTATCATGTCTTTAGTAGCACTCGCAAGAGAAATCAATTGACTTGAATAGGCGTAAAAATGATCAAAATCGGCCCACGCGTTTGGTCTCGGGTTGGACCTCATCTGGCAGCACGGAATCGCATTTGTTCCGCCTGTGCTACCACGTGCTGCAGTATGCTGCCGCATGCGAACGCGCGCTGTCGCATTCCGCAGACAAAAAAGGCGATCGCACGCGTCAGCATGCTGCAGCATGGGTGGCATACTGCCGCGTTCTTTCATGATCAGTTTAGTTTCAAGCGCGAGATGGATAGGACCACGGAAGAGAGAGCAGTGATTCAGTGATTCTAGCGTGTATTTTGCAAGAAATGCAAAATCAAAATAATAAAAAGATTCGTCAGTCATTGTTATTTCCATCCGTACGGCATGAATGAACAGGCTGCACTGAGCTGACGAGCGGCCGCGTGCTCGGCGAGTGATCGGCGGTGAAAGGATGCGTTAGCATGCTATCGCGCGCTTCAGCGTTCCGGAGTCTCCCTGCCGACCATTGCATTTTGTCCGTGATGCCGATCGCCTCGAGGATTCCGCCGCGTGCTATCGCATTATGCTTTCTGTCTCGGTCTAGCAAATGGCAGTTCTAAGCGACAGAAAGAGAAAGGGCGACGGAAAAAGGCGATTCCGTGCTGCCAGATGAGGTCCAACCCTAAAGCGCCACAAACGAACAAACATACATACATAGGATCATAAACACATTGCGTCCTCCAATGCGTCGCGCAGTCGGGTAATAAAAGTTAGGATTGAAGTGGCATCTTTTCTTCAAGTAACTTAACGTCAATAGGGGTTTTCAAGGAGCACACGTAAAAAAAGTCATTTGTATTATTGTGATTTCTGTCATCACGTCATGAAATTAATAAAGTTTCGGCAGGTGAACATTTAAAAAATGTACAGGGATAAGTTCGAAAGTGTATTGTTGCTGAGATATTTGAGATATGAGAAAATAGAGAATTCGTCATCTCGCCACAATATTTTTGACTTAAAAGAAGCTAACACGTTAGCCTCGGTTTCAGAATTAGGAATTTGAGCATAAGTATTTGTCAAACTCTAGCCTTAAAACCTGTCAAACATTGAGATTAAATACGTTTTGAAACGGCCGTAAATCCAAATAGGTACTCACTACTGAACACGAGATACCGGCCACGCGACCCTTTGACTTCACACACTATTAGAAAAACTGTGACTTTAATTTGCTAAGTAAGTAAGCCGCTCCCACGACTCTGACCTTTGATGTATTAGCTTTTAATGTTCATATTGTAATGAAAAAAAATTGTTATAAAATACAATAGGTAAGTACTTACTACGCGGTAACGTTCTCGCAACACGCTTTCAGGGACAATACCCTTTTCCCGGACACAATCAGGAATAGACTTCAACACTGTCGATACTAACTTGTCGTCTGTACCTAGAAAATAAATTAGAAACAATGTTTATAATAATGTTTATCTAAAGAAATTTAGACATTAATTACAAAATGTATAGACTATAACTACAATACATATTATACTAAACTAATAAATAACTTAATAAATAAAATATGTACAACAGGCATAAAAAATCCGGTAGGAGTAAAGCTCATTGGGCATCAAAAAATTCGTCCACCTCGCTGCCAATGGGAAAAGTGCCCAGAACGCTGGCAGCATTGCCACGTTGAATGGCAATGCTGATTCGTTGGCCGAAAAAAAGGCCAGCCCTCTGGTCACGCGAAGAGTCGACTAAAAGTTTGCCGATGTCACGAAAACTCGATGAGCACTCGGACCCCATGGCCCTAGTGTTTCAACCCCAAACGGCTCAAACATATAATAATAATAAATATAATAATATATTCCACAACTATCACACAACGCCATTTAGTCCCAAGCTAAGCAGAGCTTGTGTTATGGGTACTAGACAACTGATAAACATACTTATATATTTCTAAATACATACATATTATAGATAAATTACACCCAGACACAGAACAAATGATCGTGCTCATTACACAAACATTTGTCCTGGGTGGGAATCACGACCTCCGGCATAGCAGTCAGGGTCACTAACCACTAACACACCCAACCATAACTCCCAATAAGGTTGTTATATTTGCGCCGTTTGAGGTTTTCTGCACCTGTAGCAGCCGCCCCAGCACAGCCCGCCGTGCTAAGAAGATGAGATGGCGCAAGGGTGTCGACACATGTTGCATCCCACACCAAAGGCCTACCCATCTTCCAAGGCATTATTATATTACAAAATATTTTAGCAGGCTAATTTAGGTCAAATTAAGTCATCTGTAGCCGAACTAGGCAGAACCTGTATTTCGGCTATCAGCGCCAAACCCCTCGAGTATTATGCATATAATAATAATAATAATTTTTTGGCTCGACTGACAACCGAACTGACAGAAAAATTTTTCTCTGCATTTTTTATATCTATTAAATCAACAAACTATTTTACTTTAAACATTCAAAAATGCATGCAAGACCATAAAAAAACCTACAATAATACCTAGAATACATAAATAATAAAATCCAATAGTGAAAATGACAAGATAAAGTTAATAATGACGATGAATGAAATAGTGAGAAGAGAAAAATGTTGACGAGAGCCGCAGCTCACAAAGCACGCCCACCACCTCCGGCCTCGTCGCTCAGCTCCGCCTCGCCGCCGCCGGAACTCAGCCCCACCGTGAGTGCCGTGACACCGGCCGCGGCAGTTGCGTCGAGCTCCAGTGACGAGTTCTTCTCGCCGCCGACGACACCACCACCAGCGCGTCGACGGGGAGGATGCCGGCCGCCGAGCAGCTTAGAACCTCGAGGCCCACCGGCCTCTGATAGAGGGTCCCAGCTCCCGGTGGAAGTGTGAAGCGCATGCGATGGACACAACCCATCAACGAAAATGTCTTGCGCTCATACTATGGGGCTTTTTTTTTTGGGACAAGCCCGCCACACTATTCCCAAACCACTGTAACTTCTGTAAGCCAGAATCAACAATGGCGACCACCAGAAAAAACGCCGAGGCAATGAAGCTCGACGAGTCCCAGAGAAACGATTAAACTGTCTTGGGTCCCGCAACGAAATTAATCAGAAAAGACAGCGGAGGAGTAAGAAAAACATAATTTCCACCTCCTTCCTAATCAAGCGGGAGACAGAACAAAACTAGGCCATTAGGCACAAAGAGGGAGGGAGGTATAAACCTGACCGCGTACCGTGTTCGGATGCTCTCTTTGTTTCAGGTACTTGAACCAGCCGTCAACGTTTCGGCCCAACGACTGTCGGATCAGGTGCGGGTCATCCAGCGTAATCATATGCTGGATGATACTGTACTTGATCGCCTCCGAACTGAAATGGGTTGCCATGTAATTGCCCGTCCGTCGCAGACTGTGGTACCAGTGGTGGTACCACCGTCTATCCATGCTCCCAGCCACGCTGACGAGGAATGTTACAAACGTAAGTACCCAGTGCAATGACGAATTGAGGAGTGCTTTGGAGAGTGCTATTCGGAAATATCGCAACATGCCACCCGAACTTAGGCCACGCTTACCTAGTTTGCCCATGCATAATAGGAATAAGGCGCTGGTGGCTGCCTGGATTCGCAGTTGTCAAATTATTTTGATAACTGCGAAGACCTCACCGACACACACTCGATAATGTACTGCGCGGCTGTTGCGGCATGTCGTGTAGCTCACGTCAAATTCCCTAATGACAGAGCTACACGACCGAAACCAGCCGTGCCGGTTTGGCAGCGCAGGATCGAGTGTCGTATTGGTGGGCCAGAGCACTCATCGGCAAACTAATCTGCTTCAGGGAGGGCAACACTCGCCCAAGAGTGATGCGCTTTGTGAGACGGGCGTTTTCGGAGGCTGATATCAGCTCCCGAGACTATATGTCCCGTGTCACAGAGCGCATCGACTTCCTGAAGCAGAAGGTGTATGCATGGGCAAACCGTATCCGTAGGTATGAGCGGCGCGGCGGGTGGAGCGACATCTGGTCGGTGCCTGTCAGTCACACCGAAGGTGACAGGACTCGGGAGATCGAGCGAGCGTGCGATCGAATAACAGAAATGGGGGCAATCACTATCAGCCCCCAAGATGTAGCCCGTGCAGTCCGTCCGTTGCCTAATTGGAAATCTCCAGGGCCGGACGGGCTGCACAATTTTTGGATAAAGTGGCTACAAAGGTCGCACGCTCGCTTGGCATCTCAATACCAGGCAGCCTTGGAGTCTGGTTCGCTACCCGAGTTCCTTACAACAGGAATAACCCACCTGCTCCATAAAACAGGTAGTACTGCGGAACCTAAAAATTATAGACCGATCACGTGCTTACCGACGGTCTATAAGGTTCTTACATCCATTTTGAGAGCTAAGATTAACACACATATAGATAGTAATTGTATCATGTCTGCCTCTCAAAATGGATGTAGGGATGGGTCCCGTGGTACTAAGGAGCTGCTCCTCATCGATATGACCATTAGCCAGCAGGTTCGGCGTTCCCGAAAGGATCTGTCGACATGTTGGATAGACTATAAGAAGGCCTATGACTCAGTTCCTCATACATGGCTCATGAGGGTGCTAGAATTGTATAAAGTTGATGTCGTGTATGGGGCAATGGAGAACGGTCCTTCGCTATCCAGGATGTCGAAATATCCAGAGGAATAGCAAACCGGTAAGGATCGAGCGGGGTATATTCCAGGGTGACAGTTTGAGTCCGCTTTGCCTAGCTTTGAATCCTCTAAGCACACTGCTGGAGAATTCAGGACTAGGCTATCGGTTGAAGAGAGGTGGTCAGGTTATATCTCACCTCCTTTACATTGATGACTTAAAACTTTTTGCCCCCAGCAATCTGCAACTGATGGAGCTACTGAAGGTAACTGAAACCTTCAGTAGTGCCATCAGGATGGAGTTTGGTGTGGACAAATGTGCGGTCATGCATGTAAAGCGAGGGGAGATTGTGGAATCCGTGGGAACTCAACTCTCGGATTCCATAAACCTGAGTTCCCTTTCTCCAACCGACACCTATAAGTATTTGGGTATGTCGGAAGCGTTAGGTATCAATATTACTGACATGAAGCAATCGTTGAAGGAGCGCTTCTTTGGCCGCCTGAAGAAGGTATTTAATAGCCTTCTATCGGGTGGAAACAAGGTGCGCGCCTTCAACGGTTGGGTCATGCCGGTATTGATGTACTCTATCGGCGTACTCAAATGGACTCAAACAGAACTTGACGCCCTGGATAGGCGTGTCCGTACACTGCTGACTGCATTTCGAATGCATCACCCACGTTCGTCGGTGATGAGACTGTATATCCCGCGGAAGTGTGGAGGCCGAGGCTTTTTAAATGCTAAGACTCTCCACAACCGCGAGGTATGCAGTCTATGGGAATATTTCCTAGCTGCTGACGTGGGTATGCATCGAGATGTAGTGGCGGTGGACAAGGGCCTTACTCCATTCTCTTTGGCTAACGAGAACTGGCGCAAACCTCTAGTGCTTGACACTAACGATCGCAGAGAAGTACGAGGTGCATTCAATAAGTACCTAGCCTCATCGCCAGAGGGCGCTGTAGTTTCAAAAGAGTTTTACCACAGTGTAGCACATTCTTTTTTAATTCTTTTTTCAAATTTTCATTCCAATCCCTTCATTTGTTTTAATTTGACAACTTATGGAAGCGAACGTGTCGATCGGTTTTACAAAAATGGAAAAAGAGCAATATCGTTCGGTGATTCGATTCCTATTTTTGGAAGGGAAAACGCGCATCGAAATCAAAGAGCGCTTGGATGCTGTGTACGGTGACTCTTCTCCATCGATGGCCACCGTCAAGAATTGGTTCAACGAGTTTGCACGTGGCCGTACGTCGGTTTTTGATGAACCACGTCCAGGTGCACCGAAAACAGCTGCTACGGAGGAAAACAAAAAATCCATGATCTCGTATTGGCAGATCGCCGATTGAAGGTTCGGGAGCTGGCTGAGACTGTAGGCATTTCAGAAGGAACAGTGCATCATATTCTTCACGAGGAACTCGGCATGAGAAAGCTGTCGGCGCGATGAGTGCCGCGTTTACTCACACCAGAAAACAAGCGCAACCGTGAGACCACATCGGAGACGTGTTTGGCGCTGTTTAAGCGGAATCCAGCGGAGTTTTTGCGTCGTTTTGTGACCGTCGATGAAACCTGGATCCACTGGTACACACCAGAGACCAAGGAGCAATCAAAACAATGGATCCAGACCGGGGAACTTGCTCCAAAGAAGGCGAAAACTGTAAAATCGGCCGGAAAAGTTATGGCCACCGTTTTCTGGGATTCACAAGGTGTGATCTACATCGATTACCTCGAGAAGGGTAAAACAATTACAGGGCTTTACTATGCCGATTTATTGGGCCGATTCGACGCCGAATTAAAGAAAAAACGACCCCATCTGGCGAAGAAAAAAGTGCTGTTTCACCACGACAACGCACCGGTTCACACGTCTGCCGTTGCCATGGCCAAATTGGTCGAATTACGCTACGAATTGCTGCCCCATCCACCGTATTCTCCAGATTTGGCCCCTTGTGACTTCTTTCTGTTTCCTAATCTGAAAAAATCACTCGCCGGGAATAGATATGGATCGAATGAGGAGGTTATCGCCGCCACGGAGGCCTATTTTGCAGAGTTTGACAAAAACTATTTTTCGGACGGGTTAAAAAAGTTGGAGCATCGCTGGGCTAAGTGTATCGAACTAAAAGGAGACTATGTTGAAAAATAAATTGCCACTTTTCCAAAATTTTCGTTTACTTTTTGTAGGCTAAGTATTTATTGAATGACCCTCGTATGGCAGAGTAAGGAACTTCACGGACACTTATTCCGGGCCCTACATGGGCCCGATGTAGACCAACTAGCGTCCGTAGCCTGGCTGCGTGTCGGTGACCTCTTTGGTGAGTACTTGCATAGGCACAACCTTGTAGCCAGGATTATCCATCAGCAACTTGCTCTGAAATACTCTCTTGTGGAATCGGAAGTGCCGTACTACAGATATGCGCCCGACCCAGTTCTCGATAATGGTCATATCTCATTGTACTGGGATCGGTCCATCATCACTGACAGGACTACTGTAGCCAATATGCCTGATATAGTGGTGGTGGACCGAATCGAGAGGCGTGCAATGATTGTTGACATTACCGTCCCACATGACGAGAACCTCGTGAAAGCCGAGAAAGATAAACTAATCAAGTATATTGACTTGGCTCGCGAGGTTGTCGACATGTGGGATGTGGACTCAGCGATCATTGTACCGATAGTCGTGTCAGCCAATGGCTTAATAGCCACGAGCCTCGACCAACACCTCAGGAGGCTCTCGTTAGGCGGCTGGATCAAGGGCTTGATTCAGAAAGCAGTACTTCTGGACACGGCTCGCATTGTCAGGCGGTTCTTCTCTCTGGAGCCCTAACCGCCGGTAGCTTGGACCCTGTTTTCGATACCGGTGGGATACTATTTTTTTATATTTTTAAATGTTTTTTTTTATCTTTTTATTTAAATATTTAAAAATGTAAAGAATATGTTTAAACAAATAAATAAATGGAATAATAATTTATTTATAGCGAGTAACAATGAGACTCATAAAATGTTAGTAACAAAAACAAACTTAAATAACTATGTTAGTCACATAAAAATAACAAAAACATTGACACACAAATAAGTAACCATTGCTTCAGCATTCCAGAAAACAAAAAGTAAAACGTTTGTGTAGTGTTTGCACGCAGGTCCTCTTATTTGTGTGAGATGGGAATGTACGTGTCTGTTGTGTAAGAGGATGTGTCATGTTGTCTAAGTGTTCTGCTGTGTGTTATGGTGTGAGTGAGCGTGCGCGCATTTGTGTGTATGTCATGAGAAATGTGTGTTCTAGTGTATTACATAGTTTTTTTTTTATTAGGATGCTATGTACAGAAGAAGTTCAGTTTGTTCATAGCTAAGACCTTTTAGGTAAAAAATTTAATTAACTATTTTTTCATTTAAAATGTCTTTGGGGTAGATAGGTATAACGATTTTATACAGTAGATTTCAAAAATTAGGTTAAAGCCGACGAAAAATACTGAATCACTAGTACACGTATGTGCGTTCATGTACCTTACACCCTGTATAAACACTGATGATTTTTTTTTTTAAATTTGTATTCGTTTTTCACATGAATACTTGTATAGTATTGTATTATATCTTTAATTTTTTTTTTTTGATTGGCATTTTATTTTTTTATTTTTTTTTTGACTTGAATACTACGAGTATGTTAAGTATTATATTTATTTTTTGATTGACATTTTATTATTACTATTTTGTTTGACATGAATATTTACTTTGTAAAGTAAGCCGCAACATCACTCCACTTGGGTTTCGGAGCACCAGCTTTAATCCACTCAAAGATCGGTTTAAGGTCCGGGTCATTTTGCTGAGCAAGCTGTAGGATTTCCTTCCATTTATTGCTGACATCCATTCTTAGCATCCTCACTCCGCTCATATCCGGGTCGGACCTATCGTCCCCATCGCGCGCGCACACTATCACACAGTCGTCCTTCTTGGAGGCCACGGCGCTGGCAACACCATCCACGCCTGCACTCACTTTACTCTTCACTTGCTCCTGGTTTATGCACTTGTCGGATGCCGCACCGACCTTGACAACATCACTGGAACTCACACTTTCAGGGGCCTCCGCCACGGTCGTGCGCCATGTCGCACCACTCGCGCTCCTCCACCGAACTGGCCGAGCCGCCCTTCCTTGCTGGGATTGATCTTCTCTCAGTGTGCTTCGCTTTGGACAGCTTGACCGAAGATGACCCCTTTCTCCACAAGTGTAACACCTAGGGCTATACCCTTGCCGCCGATCGCTTACAGGTGATGCCACAACCTCCCTGATACGGTGTGTTCGATGGTCTATCCTCACTGCCTCTACTTCCAAGTGGGCCATTATTCTATAGGCCAAGGCGTCCTTCAGTGTCTCAGGATGCCCAAGTCTTACAGCGGCTCTAACTTCAAAGTCACGTATTCCGTCGATAAACGCATGTACCAGATTGCCATTGATAAGTGGAGGGGCGGACTGGTATGCTTGCCGAACAAACTTTTCAACTTCCAAGGCCCACTGCTGTATGTTCTCGGCACTACGTTGAACGCGATCCCTCAACTTAGCGCGAAATACGTGCTCCAAGTGAGCGTCGCCGTATCTATACTCTAACGCTTCCAGCAGCTGTTCGTAGGTCACATCCTTGCCAAGAGCCTCAAGTATGGTTAGGGCCTGGTCTCGGAGTCCTAAGGTGAGCACTGTCATAGCTTGCTCTTTGGTCCACCCATTCGCCTTCATAACGGCTTCAAATTGATTTTTTTAGGCCGACCATGAAGATGTTCCGTCGAATGGCGGCACCTTAAATCCACGTGCCGAAGGTGCAGCAACCACTGAAGGCACAACACCATCTCCAGCCCTAAGTTCACCTAAACCCTTCTTCACCTCAGCAATCTGAACTTCAGCTTCTGAGATACGATTCTCATGCTGGTGAACCTGCTCCTTCATCACCTGGAGCTCCTTGCCAAGTGTCAAGTGAAGGTCTTTTATGAGGAGCATCTGCTCTTCTTGGCGGCGAGCCTAATCCTCTTTATCTTGTTGAAGCTTTTCTTCCATCCGACGGGCCTGTTCTTCTTGGCGGCGGGCCTGCTCTTCTTGGCGGCGGGCCTGCTCCTCTTGACGACGGGCCTGCTCCTCTTAACGACGAGTCTGTTCCTGCAACAGCACCATTAGCGCAGACAAGTCTGGCACCGCTGGTGCTGAAGAAACTCCACATGGGCCAGCGACTGGCTCTATCGCAGGCTGAGCACCACCCAGCGTCTGCATCGGGGAATCTCCAAACCGCCTCTGATCCATGTCTTGCTGCCGTTGACTCCTTGTACGAATATCCTCCGTGTCGTCCTTTGGTAAAATTGGCATAGAAATATGTGCCCGACCCAGTTCTCGAAAATGACCATGTCACGTTGTACTGGGATCGGTCTATCATCACTGACAGGACTATTGTTGCCAATAAGCCGGATATAGTGGTGATAGACCGATTAGCGCGCCGCACAATGATAATCGATGTCACCATTCCACATGACGAGAACCTCGTGAAAGCTGAGAAAGAGAAACAAATCAAATATCTTGACTTAGCACACGACGTTCTCGATATGTGGAATGTGGACTCGGCTGTCATTGTGCCGATAGTCGTTACCGCCAACGGCCTGATTGCCAAAAGCCTCGACGACCACCTGTCGAAGCTGTCGTTGCGCGGTTGGATCAAGGGCCTGATACAGAAGGCAGTACTCCTCGATACGGCTCGCATTGTGAGAAGGTTCCTCTCTCTGGAGCCCTAACCACCGGTAGCTTGGACTCTGCTCCCGACACCGGCGGACTACTATTTTTTATAATTTTAAATGTTTTTTTTTGTTTTGTGTGCTTTGCTAAAAATATTTAAAATTATAATTGATATGTGTAATAAGTAAATAAACGAATAATAAATTCGTTTATTTTGTCCCTTAAAACATATTAACAATTAGAATTAGTACAAAATTGGAAGAGAGACAGGAGCCCAAACTAAGCAAAGCTTGTGTCTTGGGTCTCCTGGCCCCAACCGGAGATCTTAAACGCTACTTATTTAATACTTCGAAGGGATGTATATGGGAGTACTGGACGACGTATATGTATATATTAGTGAATGTGTGTGTGTGTTCGCAAGTGTGTGTGTTTATGAGAGAGAGGGAGAGTGTGTGTATTAGAATTAGCAATCTCTCGCTAACATATTGTTTTGTGGTGACCCTAGATGTCTCTGTGTCTGTTTAAGAGTGTCTCTGTGTCATGGTAGCCAAGAGTGAGAAGCCATTAAGTAATATTTATCTTGCATTCCATTCTGGTTTTGTGATAAATATGCAGCATTCTGTTGGCAAGGTTGTATAGTCTTGGCCCTTGAAAAAAGAAAAAAATTGCGCTAGCAGCTGTTTTGGTTGGATTTATTTGGCAGACTTGGAAGTTACGACGTCGGGTAAGGACTTGGTTGTTTGGATCAAATTGTATGCGTTTATGTTGTTTTGGGACAGCAGTCAGTACATAAAGCTGTCTGACTATTTGCCAAACGTCATCCCTACATTGCAGCTCCTCGTCTATACAATAAAATCAGTAAAAAAATGACCCTGTACAAATTAACAAGTTTTAAGTTTAAAACAACAATAAAAGCCTTCCTCAAAGTATTAGACTACTCAGAAACGACTATTTTATGTACCCACTTGATCTAGTTCAAATCCTACCAATCATGAATCACTCATGCCCCATTCATCCAACCTCACAATTCTACACTCTCTCTCACACTTGCACTCATACACTCACACATACATATACATATTTAATCAAACATGTTAAACTGGTAACTTCAAATTGTTTACACCAAAACTATTATTTTACTTTTCTTCTTTTTTACGGTCTACAATAGAATTATAATCAAATAAATACGGACTGATAAACTGTAATTGTAAATTAGGCCAACTGCGATGTCTACTGTCACTTATAGCACAGGCAATCCTATTTTAAGTGACAGAGTTTTGTTGTAGTACTTTCATAATGTTTTGAACCAATAAACGTATTTGTATTTGTTATTGACTGATAAAACTTCCGCTAGGTTAAAAAGTTCCAATAGGGAAAAGTCTCGGTTTGAATAGACTTATTTTCAATATTAGTCTTTGAGCCCGCTCAAGTTCAATTAGGTGACTTTTAGCTGCTCCACCCCAAGAGATACAGTAAGTAAGGACAGATTGACAGAGAGCTTGGTAGACAGTTTTCATTATCTTAGAATCCGCTATATGTCTTAACTGTTTGAAAACATATGTTAGCTTCCTAACTCTCATAGCTACGTTGCTTATATGTTCTGCAAAACTAAGATTTCGATCAACTGTAACCCCTAGATATTTTATTGAATTTGTTTTATTGATGTGTGGACAGTTGCAGATTGAATCTGGTATTAGGTTACAACAATGGGCTACTATTAGGCGTTGCAAAGGGTCAGAGTTATTAATATTATAATTCCTGAACGAAAAGGTTATGTATTTGGTTTTGTCTGCGTTTAAGGTTAATGAATTAGATGCTAACCATTGACAAACCCTATCAAAACCTTGCTGGGCATTTGCGAAGACGTCTTGCCAAGATTCCCCGTAAAAGGTGAGAGTTGTATCGTCAGCATAAGAAATTATTTTACAACTATAATTCATATATATGTATATTTTATTTTTTAACTATTGAGCTTTAGTTGACAAAGTTCGTTAATGTAGCACAGAAATAAAGAGGGACCCAGAATACTTCTCTGTGGTACTCCGAACTTAACCGGTTGCTCATTGCTCAAATTGTCACCTATCCTTACCCGCTGCATTCGACCAGCGAGATAACTTTGAAATAAAAGGAACTGTTTGTCTCTGATACCCAGTGTTTCAAGTTTAAGCAATAGGTTGGGAAGAGAGACTGTGTCAAAAGCTTTTGCCGAAAAGGTCTAAAAAGATTGTCAAGCACTTGCTTTTCTTGTCTAGATTAGTTGCAATAAAATCTATGAACGAGTGCACAGCATCATCGATTGATCTATTTGGCCTAAAGCCGTATTGGGCGTCAGACAATAGGTTATTCTTTTCCAAATAATTTGTGAGTCTCTTATTAATAATTTTCTCTAAAACCTTCGAGAAAGAAGGCAAGATAGATATCGGACGATAGTTATTGACACAATCTCTCCTCCCACTCTTGTAGATGGGTATCAATATGGATCGTTTGAAAGCATCTGGGAATACCTCGAGCGCTAGGCAGCTATTGAAAATCTTTGTTAGAGGTGTCACTATAAACTTTTTAATTTTTTTTAATATTTCGCTAGAGATATTGTCCCAACCGGTACTAGCTCCCGACTTCAAAGTGCTAATAATGTCCTCTACCTCATCACAGTCTGTATCCAATAGGGCAAAAGACATATTTGGGACACTTTCCGTCGTAAAGTTTGACGTCATTGGCCTCGGTCTTATATTCTTTGCCAAATTTTCGCCAACATTTGCAAAGAATTCGTTTACAGCATTGACAGATTCGATTGCAGTGGTTTTTAGTGTCAAAAGTTCCCTATTTGTTTCATTAACTTTATGCGAGTTTGTGATACTTTTTATACTGTTTCAGAGCTTTTTAATATTGTGTTTTGCTAGTTCAAGTTCATGTTTGTTGTAGGTAATTTTACATTTTTTAAGTATTGAAATACAGAAGTTCCTATATCTTTTGTAGGTAATGGCAAGTATTTGATTATTAGGTTCAGTTTTAAGTTTCTTATGCATCCTATCCCTGTTTCTAATGCATCTTAATAAGCCAGAAGTAATCCAAGGTTTAAGAGTAGCGTTTAGCAACAATTATTTTTTACAAGAGCTCTACGAGGTTAGTATTTGCCAGGTTTGGGTCTTGGTAAGGCAACAGTTCGTCAAAGTTAGTGTTTTTTCAACACATTTGCTCAAAAAATGCACTTACGAAGCCTGTATACATTGTTCGAAAGTTCAAAATTACGCACCATACAATGGAACGTGTGGTTAAATAGATACTCGCACCTAAGTACCTATTTTACCGCACGCTCCGTTGTATAGCGGCGTGCGTATCCTTTACGGTTTTTTTTTATTTCCTTATAAAATATATAAGAATTCCACCAAGGAGTTTCGCATTACGAGAAAAAAAATATTGGCCGTCACGGGACGCCCGGCAGATGTGAAACATCTATTTCGTGTGTTGTGCTTTTTTAGTTGTTTGTGTTGTTGATGGCTGTGGTGATTGTTGCTGTTGGTAGTGTTGTTGTTGTCGGTTGTGGTTGTAGTTGTTTGTTTCTTGTTGTTGTTAGTTATGGTGGTTGTTGTTGCTGCTAGTGTTGTTGTTGGTTGTGGTTGTTGTTGGTAGTGTTGCTGGTTGTTGTTATTGTTTATTTGTTATTGATTGTTGTTGTTGGTTGTGGTGGTTGTTGTTGTTGTTGTTAGTTGTGGTTGTTATTGTTAGTTGTGGTGGTTGTTGTTGCTGCTAGTGTTGTTGTTGGTTGTGGTTGTTGTTGGTAGTTGTTATTGTTTGTTTGTTGTTGGTTGTTGTTGTTGGTTGTGGTGGTTGTTGTTGGTGGCAGTGTTGTTGTTGTTAGTTGTGGTTGTTGTTGGTAGTGTTGTTGGTTGTTGTTGTTGGTTGTTGTTTGTTTGTTGTTGCTTTTTTGTTGTTAGTGTTGTTGGTTGTGGTGGTTGTTGTTGCTGGTAGTGTTGTTGTTGGTTGTTGTTGCTGGTTGTAGTCTGTTGTTACCGGTTGTTGTTGGTTGTTGTTGTTGGTAGTGTTGTTGTTGGTTGTTGTTGCTGGTTGTAGTTTGTTGTTGCTGGTTGTTGTTGGTTGTTGTTGCTGGTCGTTGTTTGTTGTTGTTTTTTGTTGGTTGTTGTGTTTGTTGTTGTTATTTGTTGATGTTGATTGTAAGTTGTTGTTGTGTTCCTTTTTTTCGCATAGATGTTTAAGGGAGAAGGGGGTCGAGAGCGGTGGCGTAGTGGGGGCACGATGGCGTCATGCCGTTTTTTGTCACGACATTAGAGTCGGTTTTACTGCCAAGCCGCGCCAATAGATGATTCATATCAAAAACAAAAGTTTGTTTCATTGCCTAGTAGGTACTGTTTTCTCGCAAATGTGTTGAAAAACGTTGTATGACACACGTGCGGATTGGTATTTACAAACTCGTAACTATGGTAAGCCCTCGACTACGTCTCGGGCTTACATTCGTCTACTCGTTTGTAAAAACCAACTTACCGCACTAGTATCATAAATAACTATTATAGTCTTGTATAACATTGTCAAAATTAATTTTGCTGGCTATCCCGGTTTTTGGTAATTTATTTATTTTATTTTTGTAACAAAATAATACCGGCTCATGATCGGTGACTATGATTGACAAGGAAGGTAGGGTTGTTTTCAAGAGAATGTGATCAATACAACTTCTACCTCTTGTTGCAGTGTCATAGGCAGGGACCAAGCCATGAAAAGATATTAATTCAAGATAGCACGAAGTGTTTGAGTTAATATCTAAAATATTAATATTAATGTCATCAACAGACTATGAAAATATTCCTAAAAGGTGATAGTTCTGTCAAAATAGTATTCAGCGAATTTAAAAAATTATCTATATTTTTACAACAGTGGTCTATATACTGAGATAACAGCTGTATACTTTCCTTTTTAACGATTAAGCAATTGGCGTCCATGCAAGCTGGTTCTTCAATTTTATAGCAGATGAATCACTGCCTATTGATGACAACCGCATGAAAATCCGTTCAGTAATTTTTGAGTTTATCGCGAACAGACAGCCAGACGCGACGTGACGTGAGACTTATTTTACAATAATATGTAGTGAAGGGTCTAAAATTTCTTCCGCTTCAATTATAACAGTCTGTTTCGGAACTTACTTTGGAATTGCCCATAATTTTAGTTAGCGTCATCTGTGGAAAAACGTCCACTGCTGGACATAGGCCGCGCCCAAGTGTCGTCACAAACACCAGTTCTGTGCGTCTCGTATACATCGGATACCAACCCGCGACCGTCACCAAGTCACCATCAGGACATCGGTCCACTTTGTTGGAGGCCTTCCAACGCTGCTTCTGCATAAAAATAAATACCTGATGCTTTTTCAATAGCGTTCAGTTCCCTGTTCACCATGACGTGGCGATCTCCCTTCTTGGTCGCCGCGAGGAGTGACGCCCCGGCTGCCCACAGCTCTTGTGAGCGACGAGTCTCACGTTCAGCCTTTAGACGAGCTGGCAGAGTAGTAATCATTCAACATTTTTATAATAATGTGATTTCGTCTATGTAACCCACGATATACACGTTTTTAATAGGTTGCAACGCGGTTTAAGGCTGTCATTTACGGTTTGAATTAATTTATTTCTAAATAAATACTAAACATCATCATCATCATGAACTATCATTTTAGCCGAAATACGTCCACAGCTGGACATACGCCTCCCCCAAGCGTTTACCAAATTTATTTGGTGAACAATATAAAAATATAACGCGGGCTACATTGACCGATCAGCCTTAAGGCCTCTTATCCGGCGATAAGATAGCTAGGCACGCCACAAATACTCGTTACTCGTCAACTCATTGCTAGCTGCTAGTTGTACTCGCTCATCGTCGGCAGTACGACAGACAGAGCTGAGGCCCTACCACGACCTCTTAAAATCATCAAAATTCCGGTGTGAGAGAGAGACCTACAAAAAACAACACAACAAAGTACAATAAAGTATTATTCTATTCTATTCACTATACCTTTCTCACAAAGGATTCATAATGATTTTAAGACGTCATGGTAGGGACCAGGTGCTCAAAGAAAGCAATAAAACAACAAATACCTTCGAGTTTAGCTTCAACTACTTTGAGCTTCAGAGACATTTCTTCGAGTTCAGCAGCAAATATCCTTTTTTCAGATGCGACTTTATCGCTAACCATTTTATTAAACTTTACCATTAGCTGAATTTGTGGAAAATTAAAGAATATTAAAAATTTGATTTTTATACCAGCTAAAACTTAAGAAAAAGATGCAGATGAAGTTCCTACGCAGATTTCATATCATTAAACAGTGGCAATGAACAATAATTTATTCAGTGTCCCAACAGTCCAGTCATTTGGTAGTTTTACCTGGAAAGTCACCGGGAGTTTTGAAAATTGATGATTTTATAGATTGCGACGTGCTCTTTTCGAATTTTGACTTTGCCACCTCGTATTTTTACCACTCGCGCCGCCATATTGGAAAAATTGCGACCAACATCAATTTTTTGACAACATCCCCATTCAAACTCATTTTCTGATGAAAATATGAAATTAATTAAACTAGACGTCATCACGACAGGATTCATCTATCAGATTCATTGTACCTAATGCTATTGTTCCACCATTTTGTCATACGTTTGCCCGAGAACAGCCTCGGTTTCTTCATCGCTATTTTGAAGTGGAATTTGCGAATTATCACTGGTATCTACCATTGCAATTCATGCATATAACGGAACCTACTGCGGATATCACAAAAAAACGCGCCACTTCTTCTATCCCATGATGGTGCTGTTCAACTGGTTTTGGCCAAAACGCTGTTGGAGTAGACTATGCGGCGCTCATACGCTGAAACTAATCTATCAGTACACAAAAAAAAACTAGCACATAAATATCGGAAATTAGTTGAAACGGAGATATTGTCCAAAACTTGATTTTGAGTGAAATTTTTTCAATATGGCGGAGCGAGCGGCAAATAACGAGGTGGCAAAGTAAAAATTCGAAAAGAGCGCTTCAAAATCTATAAAGTCACAAATTTTCAAAACTCCCGGTAAAATTTCCAAGTAAACCCCTAAATGAACACCATACACCAAATGACTGGACTGGAGAGGAACAGATTGTTCCTAGCCATGAACGCCAGAAGAACCATTCTCAGTGTCGTACATCTTCAGCACATCGCCTCGTGCAGAGATAGAATTATTTTGAGAACTACAGAAGAAGGATGCAAGAGCGAGCAAAGCAAAGAAGATATTGAGAGGAGGTGCATTTGCAGTATGTGCACCCCCATCCATCTCCTCCTGGCACCCATGATCATAGCCCAAATTAACAGACTTGCCGCTTAACTGACACGAGACGGTACCTGAGGTAACTGCGAGGTGCGGGAGGGTGTAAATTAAATAATAAAATTAAATAAAAATAAATTATTTTTTATTGTAACAGGTTCATTACATAATTACATGAAATTTGTTTTCACTAGTTCCACTGAAAAGCGTCAAAAACACTCAGGGACCGTCTCGGTTACACGGTAGGGTAGTAATATATATAGCAGCGAAAGAACGTTACCAAAAAAATAAAATATTTGTCATAAACTTCGCCTCTAGAGCCGGTTCAAAACTTATGAAACGCGTATAGTGTGGACGGCACATGAACTCAACGCGAGTCATGTATTGGAGCCGTTCCACGCAGTTGACATGGACATATCACATACTCTCGTATAGTGCATTCTAATTCAATCTAACAGAATTAATAATTCATTTTATCTACATACATATGTATAACTAAGTACTTCTTAGTCATAATCTGAGAATGTTGTGTGCCTTTTTTTTGTAAGTGACTTATTTAAGTACACTTTTAACGAGAGGGTCCTATCTCGTTAATATTTTGTCTGACTTTAATTGTAAATAAGTTGTTAGCGTGCCTTAATTAAATAAATACCGAATATAAAGCTCGTGATAGCTGGTGCACACAACATGAACGTCTACACGACATTAGGGTCAGCACACACCGAAACGCAGCTTTGCTCACACTAATTAGCCAATGTAGAAATTAATCTAAGTAGGTAATAGGTACTTATAAAAGGTTTGGAATTCCCTTTCTTCTCCTAAAATTTTTTGTCCGAAAATCATTATCCGTAACACGTTTGCTATAAACTTCAGTAACCATAATGTTCAAAAATTCGAAATTTTGTTTTACGTATGTATTCTGTCATAATATCGAGTAGATACTTAAATAATTGAATCTCCTAATTTTGCATGATATAAAGTCGTTTGTCTATGTATTGTATAATGTGTATTATTCCGAATGTTCATTTATACTAAAATTGTTAGTCCTAAAACATTTGCTAAAAATTAGGTTCTAATGACAGAAACGAATCGTTTTACATTCGACTCCACGCAGTCTTGTCTGCCCTGCCACTAGAGTGTAATTTAGAATCGCGTAGGTCCGTAGGGGCGAGGGGCTTATCGTCGCAGATGGTTTAACGCTCACCAGCGCAGGTTCGTCTTGTTAACCGGCTTCACCGGCCAGCCTCAGCCGCGGCGGTGAGCATTATAATAACCACCTGCTCCTCAACTCGCGGGACCGCCCCGCATCCCCGCAGCGATGGAGCCGTGACAGAAACCATGGCTGCTGCATGTTGCATACTCGCTTGCATGATGCATACTTGCTTGCATGCTACATGCTTGCATGCATGCTGAAAGCTTGCTCGCATTCTACATACCTGCTAGCATGCTGCATGCTTGCTTGTATGCTGCATGCATGGTGTATGCTTGTTTGCATGCTTCTTACTGGGAAATAAAACACATGTTCACAATCAACTGTTTTATTGAGTGATAATACATGCAGCACCGGAGCTGTGACAAAAACCATATTGCTTTTGCATCTTTACTATTTATGTATTGTATCAGTTGGATTTGGTAAAATAATAAACAATTGTAATACAAAATCAGACCTGCTGTCTTGTATGGTTCAGAATGTTGGGTCACAAAAGGGATAAATGAAAAGCAATTGCATGCGGCTGAGATGGGAATGCTAAGAGTGATGTGTGGTGTATATAAGAGGAAGTCTGAAAGTGGCACCGCTGACTGAAAAGTTGTGTGGAAATCGATTGTCGTGGTATGGGCATGTGATGCGGAGGAATGAAGAAAAGTCGTGAGGAAAGTCTTGTGTATGGATGTGGATGGCTATAAGAGTAGGGGAAGGCCAAAGAAACGATGGTTGGACTGTGTGAAAGAGGATATGGGTAAAAAGGGGTCACCCCCTTTTTACCAATATCCTCTAGTCATATTAGTCGTCATGTCTGTAGTCACCAACAGAGATGACGACTAATAGAGGAGTATGGAAGAAAAAGACATGTTGCGCCGACCCCAAATAAATTGGGATAAGGGCAGGCGAATGATGATGATGTAATACAAAATCAGATAATATTTAATTACAAAAAATGTTACCTAATCGCTTTATAGTAAAAGCTATCTGTTTATCTAATCTAGTCTCTGTTCGAAGGCATACTATTCCATCAACGACTACTTAGAAGATAATAATAGTTGGTCGCTGTGTTGAACGCAAGACAATGTTACACTTGATGTTCTTTCTCCATATTTAGCTTATGGTTATGACAGATTATATGAGTTCATATAATAATTGTCTACCAATTTTAGTGTGATGGCCCTAGTTCATCACTTGTGGCTTCGAATCACAGCCCTTTGATAGTTTCTATCTTTGTTCTTGTAAGCAGGCACACCAGTTATGTATGGAGGCTTCTTTAATTTGGTTTAGTGTTTATGCTAGAGTTTGTTTTTAATGGCATGATTGAGTGTGCTAGCTGGCAAGTGGCGGGTTATTTAATCTTATGATTATATTTTAGACGACATATATTTATTTTTCTGTTTTACGTAATGTTAAGATTGTTGCATAAAATTATATAGATTCAAGTTCTTAAAACTTAACAGACAGATGTGTTGCTGGGGAGTTTGTTGGCCACTTCTTCTTCACAGCTAAAACACTAGGAAGTGGTGACGGGCGGGCGTTTTTTGGGGGACTGTCTTTATGTAGAACTTTGACGTTCAAAAAGTGATGGTTCTCAGCCTAGTTTGAATAAATGACTTTTGATTTTGTTTTGTAATACAAATTTGATTTAAAAATATTATTAGGATAAATTAAATAATTTGAATGTAAGACATAACTTTTATTAAAAATTAAGTCTATTATTAATTGTAATATTTATGACAAACGGATTTAGGACATATTGTATTTAGGGATTTCAATTTTATGGCATGTGATATTATGTGCCATTAAGTTCAGGTAAGTTATAATTCGGACAAATGATGATTAGGACAAAAAAAAATAAGTCACTAGATTATGGATAAAAAAGTTAAGGAACACAAAAGAGAACCAAAAGGTTTACATTTGTGAGATAGAATTAGAATACACTCTACGGAGTTCAAAATTCGAATTTATTAAAATTCTGTCATTGAACTTTCAAATAAGTATTCATTTATATACTTACTTACATGTTTATAATATTCAAATCCAGGGTATTTGAATATTATAAACATTACACGTTACATGAGTCTGGACCCAGTTTTACGTAAGGAGTTTATATTTTGCACCAACCTGTTCCTCCATCTGTGTTAGTTTCGTTTTCATGGTCTCCTCATGATTGTCCTTTAGTTTTTGAATATCACCCTTCAACTTTTTCTCATTTCTTGCTTTTTGTTCATCAGCCTGCACGAATAATGCATAATAAAGTAACTTTCACTAAGTTTGTAACAGATAATAAATAAATATTAAATTTCCAAACAAACCAAAGAAACGGGGGATGTATTGTCAGAAAGACGATATGGAGGCAATGAAATGAAGATATTCTATATTTGTCGTAATCTCATTATGCGTATGGAACAAGATACCATGTTAACGACGCTATCACAAAATATAGATTTATAAATCATTCCTACATTTGAAGCTCAAATGCTTGAAAGATCTCGCATAATGTAGCATTTTTGCTACCTTTACTATGGATTTATAATTATAAAAATCTGCGTTTTTTTACATTTAACTGTATAAAATCGTTATACCTATTAGTCCGGTCAATTAAGACATTCGAAGGTACATAAAGTCCCAACAAGCTGGAAATCAGTAAAATTGTTCAAAACAATTATAAACAATGTTTAAAAGTTCCCCATCATTCCCGTGTATGGAAAAAAATTTATTCAACGTCAAAGGTAAAAAAAAAGAGTTTTTCGCGATTTTCAGCAAAACGGTAAGTTTTATCATAAAAGTACCTCAGACAAAAATGGTAGATCATAAAATTATCTATAAAAAATGTATCAATACTTTTTTCTTACGAGCCACCGTTTCTGAGATATAACGATTCAAAAAGTTATAAAAGTTTTTATCCTTGTAGCGACATTTATGACGCTACATAGATGTCAGAAGAAGATCAAGAAGAAGAACAAGAAGAAGATCGAGAAGAAAAACAAGAAGAATTTGAAACTTACGAATCAGGCGAATGAAAATCACCACTTTTTTTTAAATTTACATCGCTTGTATCTTTCCCAATCTTTGATAATTTCCGTTATTTTGCAATAGTTTTACATTAAACAGGATCACAACTGACCCGTGGAGTAGGCCTACTGGGGAAACCACGTTAAAAAAACGCGCTAAGTACACTACCTCATAGGTGGCGTGGAAACGTGTGCATATTATGACGATATAGAGGTATGCGGAACAGGGTGTAAAGTCCTACAACCTCCATTGAAAAGGGAGGATCCTCCGACCAGACGGGTGTTGTGTCTGGTCCGGGCAACTGCCCGATAGTTGATTTCGGGCTGTTGTATATGTTCAAATCGCGCGGAGAACTCTGCTTGCGCGATGTAGGCGCGCGCGAGAGCGTAGTACGTGGTAGTACGTAGTTACCTACCACGTCTTATACACAGACACAGGTGGTCGCGACTTGCGCCGCTACGCGCTTGTACCTAAATACACTTTCTACTTTGTGATACAAATCATTTACGTCGATGTTTCCGATCGATGTGATAAATAACTAGATCAGATACTTAATAGACATAAGCGCATACGTGCGTAAAACGTTTAAAACGACAAATGTATAATGTTCCGGGGCACCTTTAACTGTTTATTCTAATGATGACAACATTGATATCTCATACATTTTTAATCCCTCAAGAATACTGAAGATAAGGTTAGATAAAGATTAGGATAGATAATAATAAAGAAGCTTGTAAGTACCTACATTGCGCTCCAGGAATGTAGGTATAAAGCGCCTGCTACACGGTCGCCAATCGCGTCCCTACAGAAGTGACCTTGGTGATTTTGAATTTTGAAATTTCGTAGGTACAGCTCTGCCGCTCGCCAACCACGAACACCTCTGTCGGGGACGCGGTTAGCAACCGTGTACTTAACTAATGAACCAACTCACCATAAAGTTCGTTCATTTCTTACGAGGGAGGCGCCTATGTGCATCATGCCTTCATTCATGAGCATTTTTCTGGGCACTGAGGTGTTGTTTCAAAACCGCTCAACAAGCAGAACAAAAAACACACAAAAAATAACTTATGTTTTTGATAACTTTACGATAAAAACCTAAATTCGCGACAGTTGGTTGCGAAATTAAAAAATGTATTTTGCCTCTGGGGCGTTGTCGACATTATAATATTTAATGTATATTATTATTTGGATATAAGCACTTTGTACCTCATTTTAAGTGAACTGTTATTTATTTAAGTTCTTATGAGGAATAAATTCTTTAAACCTAACCTTCATCGAAATAAGTAAAGAAGATCTAAAAAAAATGTGTTACAGTTTACTGACAACGACATAATTCTTAAATACATTTTTGTTATCAACAAAGTTAAGTTAAGTAATACAATACAACAACGTTACTTACTCATTTCGTTAAAACCACATTCCTAAATTTCGTATACCTACATCAAAATAATTATTGATTATGAGTGAGTAGGTAGTAGGTACAACTTAATGCGATTGTACAGTCTATCAATTTTATTGATCTATGCGGTCTATGAGCAGGCGGCACGTTCAAAAGCGTACCTACGCTCATAAATAAAATTTTATTTCTTTAGCATTTCGCCGACGACGAATTTTTGTCAGTTCCGTGTTTACGTTCATCGCAAACGGATGTGCAGTTGGTCGCGAATTTAGGTTTTTATCGTAAAGTTATCAAAAACATAAGTTATTTTTTGTGTTAGTGTATGTGTTTTTGTTCTGCTTGTTGAGTGGTTTTGAAACAATACCTCAGTGCCCAGGAAAATGCTCATGAATGAAGGCATGATGCACGTAGGCGCCACCCTCGTAAGAAATGAACGAACTTTATGGTGAGTTGGTTCATTAGTTAAGTACACGGTTGCTAACCGAGTCCCCGACAGAGGTGTTCGTGGTTGGCGAGCGGCAGAGCTGTACCTACGAAATTTCAAAATTCAAAATCACCAAGGTCACTTCTGTAGGGACGCGATTGGCGACCGTGTAGCAGACGCTTTTTTTTTTTTTTTTTTGGGGGGTCGGAAATCATCCTATGACTTCTTCCGCTCTAGGGTGGAGCGGAAGGGTGTGTCAGACTCTTACTGACTAAAACCCACCCCTGTTCCTCCCTGCCTCGAGTGCCCGGGGGCGAGGTAACTCTTTCGAATTTATCCTCCACCCCCGGGCAGGCACCGGCCTTGGCAGGCCCCTTCACTTTGCTGACAACTCTTTGAGGCGCGCGTGGAACACTACGCGCCGTCGACTCTCGGGCCTGGTGCTGATCGGGCGGCGAGTTACCCACTACTCGTCGTCCGCAGGCCCGGGTAGCAGACGCTTTATACCTACATTCCTGGAGCGCAATGTAGGTACTTACAAGCTTCTTTATTATTATCTATCCTAATCTTTATCTAACCTTATCTTCAATATTCTTGAGGGATTAAAAATGTATGAGATATCAATGTTGTCGTCATTAGAATAAACAGTTAAAGGTGCCCCGGAACATTATACATTTGTCGTTTTAAACGTTTTACGCACGTATGCGCTTATGTCTATTAAGTATCTGATCTAGTTATTTATCACATCGATCGGAAACATCGACGTAAATGTATTTGTATCACAAAGTAGAAAGTGTATTTAGGTACAAGCGCGTAGCGGCGCAAGTCGCGACCACCTGTGTCTGTGTATAAGACGTGGTAGGTAACTACGTACTACCACGTACTACGCTCTCGCGCGCGCCTACATTCATTGCGAAGCGTTGAGATCGCATTGTTCACAATACATTGCGTGCTTGAAAATGTCAATTTCTGTAATCGATCATTACCGAGATTAATAACTATCATAATTTTGTTACTGACATTAGGTGTAACCTTTTCGCGAAGTTTGCGGTATCTTGTTCCTTACAGCCTGTATAGTTATGATTTTGAATGAGTTTTTTTTTTCTAGATATTCCACACATATTGCAAAATGCGAGGCCGCTATGTATAACCAAATAATGCATCTCAAAGTTGACCATTTAATGCCAAAATCACGGTCGAAATGTCTTATGGCTCTTAACAAGATACTACGCCGACCCCCAATAAATTGGGGTAATGGTCAGCTCGCACCGAGTCGCGACGGAACGCGAGACTGCACGCACCTTGTGATGAATGAATGTGAAAGTTAAACGTACGTAAAACTACTGAACGGGTTTGGATGAAACTTTTCTATAATAAAGCATATACATCAGAATAACAAATAGGCTATAGGGAACGTGCACGGCGTAGTCTGTGCCATCTAGTGGAGCAAATTCGAAACTTTTACCCTTTAAAAACTTGTCATTGTGACATTTCCGTGCCATATATGTATACACACAAGCATCATACACACATGCAGCACGCGTAACGTTGACTGCCATCTAGTGAGCAATATCCGCAACTTGTACTGTAGAAATACTTGACATTGACATGGCGCCATCGATAGTTCCTGCACGCTCCCTATAATTAATAATGGGAGGAAACCGCTGACAGAAAAGATAGTACTACAATAACATTCTCAGCTTCATTTTACAGAGACCGGCGTGGCCTGTTTCAATGATTCTACACATTTTCCAGTCGCGTACTCACTTGAGACACAAAACTACACTAATTTTACATCACAATGGTGCCGATTCTGGTTTGCACAAATTAAACTTAATTGAGGCTATTGCTATCTTTTACTTTCTAATAAAACAAGAAAGAGACGGACGTAAATTAGAGCTGTCAAATTTAGTTGAACTAATATTTACATATACATTAAATTTTTACATGTACCCACACGTAAAAATATGTCGACTAAAAACACGGTAAAGCGCAAGGCGTAAACTAGTTTGACATCTCTAAAATAGTTCATAGCTATAGCCATCCTTTTCTCGCACTGCCTTTAAGTAAAAGATAGCGATTCTCTAATTTTAGTTTAGTTATTGAATAAGAGAATTGGCACCATCCACTAGAGGACCTCGTGGCTAAAGCAATAACTGCCACACGGGTTGATTCATCAGGTTAAGCTACGCTTGGCGGGGTTGGGCCTTGGATGGCTGACCATCTTTACATACCGAGACTCCTCCGTGCCTCGGTGTCAATCGTGGATCTTTGACAGTCGTCACGGGTCGTCAGAAGCCCGAAAAAACTGACAACCAGTCTTACTAAGGTTGCATCTGCACCCGGTTAGACTGGAAGCCGACCCCAAGATAGTTGAGAAAAGGCTAAGCAGATTGAATATCCACTAGGAATCAATTTGCGAATAATTAAAACAGTCACTGAACGGCACTCGCAAAAATCCCGCTAAAAAATCCGTCGCGTCAAACAACATCGCGTCAACGCGTCGACAGAGGGCGCTTTCGGGTTTTGCCGAACAAAACGAGGATCTTCGTATATGACGACGCCTAAGGCCTAGAGGGTAATAATAAGGGTCAGACACGTTGGAAGCTGAGCAACTAACCCTTCTCTTATAGTCCTTTTCAGATTCGGCTCTCTTGTCTTTAAGGACGGTTGCCAATATGATTTCTCTATCTTTCGCACCTTCGCGTGGTAAATCTGTAACATTTAATTCAAAAATAATAATAGGGTATGTTACTAGTTTTATGGGTTTTAAAATCTATGATAAACAGATATCGCACTACAAGCGTCTGACGTCACATCACATGTATGTAAGTAACACCATCGTAACTTCGAGTCATTCATACAAATGACAGAACATAATTTTTTTTTTTTTTAATTACAAAAATAGAACCGACTTTCAAAAAAGAAAATACACTAAAAATTAAAAAATAACCTTAATTTCGGAAGTCGGTGTTTGTATTTTATTTCTTCGGGTTGAACGACATTGATCAAGTCTGATATTCGTCAAATCGGCAATTCGTCAAATTTGATATTGGTCAAAGCTGTAGTTCGTCAAATCGTCTGTTTGTCCAATTATGAAATTTGCCAAATACGCTATTGGTCAAGTAATTGAAGTACAATCAACTGTAAAAATTAAAGTAGGTACTTCATGATATTTTTTTATTAGCTCATTTATTCAATTCATATTTATTAGGCAAGCGTGCTCCATCTTCGACCACATCATCGCTTACCATCAGGTGAGATAGTGAAGTGAAACAACGTATGGCCATGACTAGAACTGCGATGGAGAAGTAAAGGAAAGTGTGGAGGAATCGCAACACTACCAAAGCCACCAAAATCAGGCTCATACGAACACTTGTATTCCCCATTTTTCTTTATGCGGCCGAGACGTGGACAGTGCGTGAGTTGGAAAAGGGGAAGATAAATACTCTGGAGATGTGGTGCTGGAGAAAGATGCTCGGAATATCGTAGACCGATTTCCGGCCCGACGTGTCCATACTCCAGGAACTCGGCGTCACGCATCGTTTGTCGGCCGTAGTACAGTCACGCATACTGCAATATTTTGGACACGTCTCTAAGCGGGATAACGACTCCTGCTCTGAGTGGTCGTACAGTGAAAAGTAGAGGGAACCAGATTGCGTGGCAGGTCATGAGGTCACCTATGCGCTGGACTGACCAAGTGAAATCTGCTATAGGAGGCCACGTATCTGACTGCGCCAAACAGTCCGCCAACAGGAAGAGATGGCGGGAGATTGTGCGGAGAGCTGTGTCCGCCTTTACCACCAACGTGGACGCCTCTACGTGACCGCGACCGCTCTGTCAAGAGCGACACGACAGAGAAGAAGAACAATCGAAACAAATTAAACGTCAGAATACTCAATTACTATTTACTACATTTTAATGATGTAAATAGGAACCTACAGCAGGCGGTTTTTCTTTTTGTAAGTTCCTACAAGTTATGTGAATTCAAAACGATCGACTGTACATGGACTTGACAAATAGCGTATTTGGCAAATTTCGTAATTGGACCAAATACGATTTGACGAATTACAGCTTTGACCAAAATCAAATTTGACAAATTGCCGATTTGACGAATATCAGACTTGACCAGTGTCGTTCAACCCATTTCTTCGTTATTTGACACCGACTTCCGAAATTAAAGTTATTTTTTAATTTTTAGTGTATTTTCCTTTTGTAAAGTCGGTTGTTTTTTTTTTATAAAAAGTTTTTAATTTTTAGTTGTTATACCCCAGAACTAAAAACTCCAATAATATGGAACGTGGAATTTAAACATACTCGTAATTGGAGAAAACAAAAACGTCATCTAGGTAAACGTATTTTTCGTTTTTGTTCAGTTTCTCAAAAAGCGCTGAAGCAATTTCTATAAAATTTATATGGGACCACCTCGGGAGTATATTCTTTCGGATACAAAAAGAATTCTGAAAATCGGTCCACAACTGACTGAGAAATCGGTAGACATACATAAAAAACAAAAAAAAACATACGTACAGCCGAACATAGAACCTCCTCCTTTTTCGAAGTCAGTCAAAAAAGCCATCATTCATGATACCAATACTGACTGATAGCGTTAGAACAGTGTCGGTTCTATGCTGGTATCACATGGAGCAAAAAACCAAGTAAAAGTGAAAACAAAAAAAAAGAAACAAAAATAGCAAACAACAATAGCAACAGGCAATTGGCAACAATAACAATTGTAGATAGGCCAATAAATAAATAATAAAAAGTTGTACGGTTAAAGTACGTACCATCCATTGCACGGTTGATTCTCTCAGTCATTCCATCGGAGACATCGTTCAACTTATGTTTCAAATATTTTAACTACAAAAGTGGGGAGTAACAATGATTAAACGAAATTGATGTTTACATAGTACCTAATAGGACTTAATATCAAATTCACTGACATACAATGTCTAAATGGCTACATTCACTGCAAGAACTAACCTTCTGCAAAAGATTATTAGTAAAGTTTCTTAGGTGGAAGCGCCAGGGTAGCCCGCGAAACTCAAATTTTCTTACGTTTTTTTCAATTTGCAGGTCAGTGTCAGGCCGTATTAAGGTGGAAGCGCCAGGGAAGCCCGCGAAACTCAAATTTTCTTACATTTTTTGCAATTTGCAGGTCAGTGTCAGGTGGTATCTTGGTCAAAATTTGATTCGCGGCCTTAGCAAGAAGTATGTACTTATTTATAGAATTATAATCATTAAAATCATAATTTTTTTTTTAATTTTTTTTTTAGTATTTTAAGTGAGCACTAATAACACTGTCATTTTCTACGCTTTCTGGTAATATAATTATTATACATAGTGTTTGCTTTTTTTTATTATTGACTCGCGACGCGCCCGGCTTCGCACGGGTGAAATTTTGTTTTCATCCCATCTATTCGAAAAGGACGACTTGGTTCGCCTTAAGTGCACCCAAAGTTGGTGTTTTCTATAAGAAACTTTTAGCGGGCAGTAATGAGTTTTTAATCCTCTTTATAAGTGCGACGCAATTATCTTTTCCGCGCACTTTTTGAGTTTGGAACATCTTAGTGTTCAGCGCCAAAGAAATCGAACGCAAATATTGTTTGAATAAAGACTGGCTGGTACGACGCACCGCCGGCTGAATAAAAAAAAGAGAAATCAAATTAAAAACGCGCGAACTACAGCCCGCGTTTTCGTCAATTTTCACGGATTGTTAGAAATTCATGGCTTTGTTTTGAAAAATGAGTTCTTCAAGTGACAGTGAAAGTATAGAATTAATTCCGGAAAGTATTAGAACTGACGCAAGAAATGCGATGGATAATCTATTACCTGCAAAATCCCGGGAGAAAATTATATGAAAGCCTATGGTAATTTTATTGAATGGAGAAATGCAAGAGGCGCCAAGAATTTTTCAGAATCTGTGTTTTTGGCCTACTTCCAGTACTTAGCCAAAACTAAACAGTTACATAAACTATTGTTTTAAGTATTATTAGATACTATTTAATTTCAATATAATTGTTACTCTATGTTTTATTAAATAATAATATTACAATAAAATATGAGGCGCCTTTTATTTTCTCATAGTGGGTGATGAAAAGTAGAGTGTATCACTCGGGCGCAATATATATATTTTTGGCTCGGGCGACGTACTTTGAATCCCTCGCGTAAAAATATTATTTTGCTCCCTTGTGATACAATCTACTATTATTTGATTTCTCAAAATTTTCTTTCATACATTCCTTGTCCTGACAAACACGAACACAACAAAAAAAGAATTATCAAAAAAAAAATTTGGTGCAGTCGTTTGACCACTATCTCAAATGATGGTAAGCGATGATGTGGGGACGATGGAACACGCTTGCCTAGAATCAACCTATTATCTCTTGACTTAAGGTGGAAGCGCCAGGTAAGCCCGCGAAATTCAAACTTTCTTACGTTTTTTGCAATCTGCAGGTCAGTATTAGGTTGTATTTGGTTAAAATTTGATTCGTGGCCGTAGCAAATATGTATTTATAGAATTATAATCATTATAGTCAACAATACAACTCTTTTAGTTAGAATTCATGTCAAATATAAGTATTTCATGAAATTATGACATTTGGCATCAATTCTAACTGAAAGAGTTGTATTGATGATTACACACTGACCCTGCAAATTGCAAAAAAACATAAGAAAAATTGAATTTCGCGGGTTACCCTGGCGCTTCCACCTTAAAGACTTGACTTGTTTCCCAGGATATAATAATAATTTACACGAAGGCCTCCCGTGCATTAAACGCAAAGGGCAATTCACAAATCGCACTTTCGACTTTACTAGTTTAATTGCTGATTCTTTTGTGAATCCTTGCCCTGTATCCCTACTTCCAAAAACAAACAGAAAGTCAGAGGTTTTTTTTAAGTGAAAACTTCTTTAGGCGCGTTACGCATTTTTGAGATGGGGTAAAACCTATTGAGCTCGCGCGACAGCGACACCGCTACGAGTACTACGACACATAGCACACAGTTTTTACTTTGTCGACAGTCCCCATGACTGCCTATTTTTATTTTATTGTATTAATCTTTCCTTTTATCTATTGAGCCACGACTTCTATTTTGCAGGATATCGATTAGAAAGTAAAGAATATGCATAACCAAAACGAGCTGGGCCCGCGTGGATAACTACTCCACTCCCTCTCACAGGAAGACCTGTGTCCCGGCAGTCATTATAGGCTGATTATGCTTACTAGTGGTTGCTCAGCGGCCAAAACACGACTGCTCGTTAATAATTTAAAAAAAATGCTTTGAGCACTCCTTCTCCATATAAGCCAAATCCTACACGCCTCCATTCATTAATGATTGTCAAGTTATTGTTGCATAGATTTGTACAAAACTTACGTATCGTAAGCTGTTGGTGAACACTATATCCAGATCCCCGGCTACCTTTGGGTGATTGGAAGAGTAATCTAGACCAGGGAACATCAACTCAGTCTCCATTGCGTACTTATCAATCAGCTCTGCTACCTGAAAATTACTTTTTATTTATGAACCGTGACGCGACAAAAAAGATACCAAAGCACACGTTTAGAAATGAGAAAAATACATCTTAATAAAAAGTAACAATGCAGTGTAGAATATTGCAGTTTTAGGTCTCTTGACCGATAGTGGAACTAATGTATTTTTGTTGTTGATTTCTGAAAATGTGTGCTATTTAGAGACATCGTTTTATTTTTCCTGTAATCTTTACATAAACTTCTATAAGATAAATATTAATTTCAGATTTTTCTATATGCAAACTTCGGAGATCCTTGGCCCCGAGGAACGGTATTTTTTTTTTAAATTTTTTATCAAAAGTCGAAAACTATGGCTAAAAAAAATCGGCTAAGAGCGAGTTGGACTCGCGCGCAAAGGGTTCCGAAAAAATCATATTTTTTCAGGTTTTTTTTATACTGCCTCCACCTTACAGGTTTTCCTGTAATCTATAATATATATAAAGCATATATATCCTATATAGCATATATATCCTACATAAATCTGTATCTATAATATCTCCTTTATAAAAAAATATGATTTGTTTGGAACTTTTGCGCGCGAGTTTTTCAAAATTATATATTGTAAAAATTATGAAAAAAAATATATTCGAGACCCTCACAATGTGCCCTTTCATTTGATATGTCGCACGACACAGTTTGAAAGAACTTTGATTCTTAATTTTCCGATTTGCACCCCAAAAGTAAAAAAAATATTCGAAATTAATTTATTTAGGGTACACGTCCGTGTTTGGGTCACAGATATTCATGTGTGTACCAAATTTCAACTTATCGGTCCAGCAGATTCGGAGCAAATTGGCTGTGACAGACGGACAGACAGACACACGAGTGATCCTATAAGGGTTCGGTTTTATCATTCGGATTTTAGAACCCTAAAAATAACCATGGAATCAGTAAAGTCGACCTCTTTTGACATTTCAATGCAGATCTACAATTGGGTACTCGTATTTGACTCAATTTTTATTAAGACTTGTATCAAAAAATTACTTTTTCCAAAATCGTAAATAAAAAAAAACAATCAAATCAGGTGGAAGGGGAAACTGTCAAATAACAGAAAAAGGATGCACACATTGAAATGTGACGTCACCGCCATTAGGTTACGTGCGTACAAAAGAGATAACGAGATGTCCCCACTCTTCCTCATAGCAATACCTATTTGAAATGCTAATTGCTGTCTTATTTAATAACTAATTTTGGTGCTGTACTGTATTGAGTAAAACTTTTATTTTTAGTGTTATTTGTATAAAATATTGTACAACAATAAATACAGGAAAATACTCAATTATAATTGCACTGAATCAATAGAAAAAGTTTTCGTAAGGTTTTCTCCAATAACTACGACGCGGGTCTTTGCCGCTAAAAAGCGTATATCTAACACAACTGTTTCTTTTATTATAAGTATTAGATACTTCTTTCCATACGACAACATTCTGACTACACTTTGACTTTACTTTGCTAAGTAAGCATCGAACAAAAAAGCTTATACAAAAAATATGCCACGTGCGTGTCGGACTTCGCATATTTAGGGTTCCGTACCAAATGAGGGAATAATCAAAGAAAAAATCTGATTTATCAGTATATTTGTTAGTGAAATATGCGGATTAATAAACATTGTCATAAAATTTTCAGTTCTTGTGTCAAAAATCAAATCAACCTGCCTAGCCTTTTCCCAACTATCTTGGGATCGGCTTCCAGTCTAACCGGATGCAGCTGAATACCAGTAAGTATTTTACATGGACCAACTGCCTATCTGACCTCCACAACCCAGTTACTGGGTATACGATACCCCTTGGTAAGACTGGTTGTCAGACTTTCGGGCTTCTGACGACCCGTAACGACTGTCAAAGATCAACGATTGACAGCCGGGACCAACGGCTTAACGTGTTTTCCGAGGCACGGAGGAGTCTCGATATGTAAAGATGGTCACCCATCCATGGACCAACCCTGGCAAGCGTAGCTTAACCTGACGGATCGACCCGTGCGGCTGTTATAACTTTAGCCACGAGCTCCTCTCAAGCTCTTATGTCAATACAAGTTCTTATGTCAATGGGAAGTTAAAAAATTCTTCGGAACATAATTTTGTGACAGACGGACAGACAGACAAACACGTGAGTGATAGCAATAGGGCTCCGTTTAGACTATTCGGGTATGAAACCCTTAAAAGGACTTGAGTAGCATATAAATACAGTTCGTGATCGTATGAAAAGCTTACTTAGCAAAGTAAACTCACAGTGTAGTTTTTGAATCCCATCCTCTCTGCTGCTTTTGAAAACTATTGTACTTGAACCGCAGTCTTCCTTCAATCATGCTCGCACCAAATAAACTTACTATCAATCATCCTCGCACCACAGTCACTCAAGCAATTTCCTACGCATATACACCTAACCACATTTTGTCCATACACACTCTCCAGCTACTCACACGCGTTCTGATATTTCCACAATAATTTTGTATTTTTATATAATTTTTTGTGTTTTAGCTTGATTTCCTGCACTCTTCTTACAATGCAAAAACTATTAGAACAAAAAGTAGGACATAGCAGGCGAATAGCTGCGGGAGGGCCCTGGTGACTTGTAATACAGGTTTCTATAGAGACCTAATACTTCAAGCACCAGTCTCTCACAAAGTTAATTACATGTTCGTGCTCCACTGTAACCCTAGCGTTAAGTAACTTGTGTAGAAAAAAAATATTATTTAAAAAAAAAACTTACTTTTGGTTATATTTTTACAAGGTTTTATTTAACTAGCAATGTTTATTTTTTCAGGTCCAACCTTGCAAGCTGGGTTCTAATTCAGCTTGCAAGGTTGGACCTGAACAAATAAACATTGATAGTTAAATAAAACCTTGTAAAAATATACTTAACCAAAAGTAATTTTTTTTTACATGTTGGTTCAGTTCCAATGACAATGCATTTACATGGTAAACAAGACCTGAATCGACATTCAGGATTAGCTCCACATTACAAGTCAAAAGCATAGACACGAGATTCTGTGTATGGATTTTAAAAACTTGTTTAAAAAAACTTAAAAAAAAAAAATGGAACCGACTTCCAAAAAAAGTGCTATTAACTTTAATTTCGGAAGTCAGTTTTTCTGGTTTTGTGTCTTCGTTTTTTGTCACCGACTTCCGAAATTAAAGTTTTTGGAAGTCGGTTCCATTTTTTTGTTAAAAAGTTTTTTATTTTTCACTGTTTAGTTGTGGTTCTCCATTAAATTGTGTTAACAATTCATAGACATACGCTCGCAGCAATCGCGGTTGATTTGCTGTCAATTTTTGAAGAGTTGTCTCCGTTGTCTGTCTCCGAAACCGAACATCAGATCTATATGAAATTTAAATGGGACCATTTCGGACAAAAAATAATTTTGCAAATCCGTCAATATATGACGGAGTTATGCCCCGAACATACATGTAAAAAAAAAAAATCAAACATCCGAATTGATAACCTCTCCTTTTGGAAATCGGTTAAAAATGTTTTTTTTTTTACAATTAACTTATTTAATTGTATGCTTACAATTTGCCACTGCCTGTCCATCACAGTTGACCTGTCGTTCTCCCACTGATAAGCCATGAAGCTAGCTTTGAACTTGACGTGCAAGTCATGACACATCAGCTTGGTGTTCTTGATCTGATCCTTCGTGGCTTCAACGCCGCAGTCCAGGTAGCGGGTCATATCATCTGTGGAAAAGTTGTGTTTTAGTTAAGCATTTATTTTGTTCTGATCTAGAGCGTTGTAGAATCGAAATAAATAAATTTAATATTTGTCATTGCATTGCGTTCACAATTGAGTACCTACCTTTACCAAAAATGGCACTTGGGGCACATAGAATTTCTTAAGGCGCAGATATACGACTTTTAATGGTTTTTAATTGAACATCACGTCTAAACGATTAGTCTTATTTCTTAAAAAAAATACATGCTACTCTAGACAATTTCCGTCGTAATTTGATCTGAATATTTGAAATCATATTTTTATTATGTTATAAAAATATGATTTGTGTAATTAAATTGTAAAGTTATGTCTAACGCGGATAAAAAATTAAGAATCAAGCAAAAACTATAAAGCGTATTTTTATGAAACCTTCACCATTTTAATAGTAGATTGTATCACAAGGGAGCAAAATAATATTTTTACGGCGAGGGCGCTTTTTTTAATCCAGAGCGAAGTGAGGGATACTTTAGTAGAATCCTGAACGTAGCGAGGGATTCAAAGTACGTCGCCCGAGCCAAATATATATATATTGCGCCAGAGTGATACACTCTACTTTTCATCACCCACTATGAGAAAATAAAAGGCGCCTCATATTTTATTGTAATATTATTATTTAATAAAACATAGAGTAACAATTATATTGAAATTAAATAGTATCTAATAATACTTAAAACAACTAAAAACTTGTATTTATATTTGAGACATTTTCGCAATTATGAAAATTTATTGTTACAGTTTTATTAGGATTAGAGATTGTTGTAGATTTTATATTCTGCGTGTTTTGCATGGAGGAAATAATGTCCGAATCTGGCTCATTTTAA
This sequence comes from Polia nebulosa, assembly GCA_951329385.1. Taxonomy (NCBI): domain Eukaryota; kingdom Metazoa; phylum Arthropoda; class Insecta; order Lepidoptera; family Noctuidae; genus Polia; species Polia nebulosa. The sequence goes on along the minus strand of OX589610.1, from coordinate 14,055,778 downwards.
GTAAATTGTGACGGTGAATCTCTTTGTTTGGATGTAGATGGGCGCGGCGACAGTGGCATGGATGGGTTAACTGAAGGTTGCAATTTAATGTTTTGCACGATGCGTTCACATGTTTTCGCCTTGTTCTTAATGGAATCTTCTATATACCCCTCTGCTACAGCACTCGACTTCCATCCTCCATGTCGCTTGAGAACAGTTAAGTCCGCTCCAGAATCTGCCAAAAGGGTAGCAGAAGTACGACGAAAACAATGTCCTGTATACAGCTTGATATCTAGTAACTGCAAATACTCGTAAGTAGCGATTTCTTGTGGCATGTTAGTAATTTTATTTTTTTCCTTAACTTGTTTGAAGCACTTGCCATTTTGAAAACGGATGAAAAACCGATTGGTCTTCATATCAGCACGACGCAGGTCCAGGTATTTCTGTACAATACGAGTAGTTTTGTATTCTCCACGGATTACGAAGGATCGGTTAATTTTTGTTTTTGTGTCTGTCAGCTTTTTTACTAACAGTAAGTCATCCGAGTGATTTTCGACATAATCAACAGTTAGTTTTAAAAGTTCACAAGCTCCATCCTCCGAAAATTAAAGCCACCTGTAACAAAACCGACTGTGAATAAGACAAGTATCTATCGAAGGGATAGATAGAATACAGGTTACAATAAAATGCGCTTTTTAAAACACTATGGTTATACTTTACCATATGCATAGTTACTTACTTTTACGGCAAGAAAAACTTTGTCGGGTGCCTCATTAAGTAAAGTCTCCACGTTTTTGACTGAGAACACTTTGGATTTTTTAGGTTTAAATCCATCAGACATCCTCTTCAGATACGCTATTAATTTCCAATATGTGTCCAGTTTTACGTCGTTATTAGAACTGACTGTTGATTTTAGCATTGAGTAGGTACTCCAAAGTGTAAAGTGTTAAGTGGAAGTGTTAAGAGTTGTAAAGTGGAAGGTTGTTTAGTTTTGGCTAAGTACTGGAAGTAGGCCAAAAACACAGATTCTGAAAAATTCTTGGCGCCTCTTGCATTTCTCCATTCAATAAAATTACCATAGGCTTTCATATATTTCTCCTGGGATTTTGCAGGTAATAGATTATCCATCGCATTTCTTGCGTCAGTTCTAATACTTTCCGGAGTTAATTCTATACTTTCACTGTCACTTGAAGAACTCATTTTTCAAAACAAAGCCATGAATTTCTAACAATCCGTGAAAATTGACGAAAATGCGGGCGCGTTCGCGCGTTTTTAATTTGATTTCTTTTTTTTTATTCAGCCGGCGGTGCGTCGCACCAGCCAGTCTTTATTCAAACAATATTTGCGTTCGATTTCTTTGGCGCTGAACACTAAGATGTTCCAAACTCAAAAAGTGCGCGCAAAAGATAATTAAAATTTAACTATATATAATTTATTCTAAGTGTTCAGAACGGGTGCACGGGTGAACGGGTGTGTGTGTGTGTGTGTGTAACAGGTATTAAACTAATAAATTAATAATGCGTCTAATTTCGGACAGCGCTCTTTGATGGGCGAGTCCTATTACTGGGTGAACGTAGGGGAACCTGTTGTACCTTGGACAGGGTTGTACCTAGAACACATTTTTTTTTTAATCCCGTGCTTTTAAGAACCGTTGTATATGGTATATGAAACGTCATTTGTCAACACTAACGTGAAGTTAGTTGGATTCGCCGGCGTCTTGTGAGCACAGTTAAAAGAGGTAATTTATTATTTTACACTCAAAAAGTAAGTTTTTTAGGCTTTACTTCATGCCAATTTATTTAAAATGATGCATGTGTGTGAAAACTGTTTTATTTAGAATCTAATCTTAGTATATCCAGCTACTAGACAGCATGAGTGTCAGATACTAATCTCAATCGCAAGTGGGTATATAAAGCTTGTTAAGTGAAGTTGTCGCGATGTTGTACCTTAGCCACCAAACTTAGGATGTACCTACCTCGGTCACTGGCCAAGGTACATAATTTTGATCAGAGATAGGACAACAATTATTTACATACGTAGGTATATAAGAGTATAATTGTATTGTATTAAAAACAACATATTTCATTGTTTTAAGTAAAATGCCGTAAAGCAAGGAAAAAATTAAAAGATCTATGCTCGACACAAAAATTATTGAAAATGCAGTTTTAGAGAAGGCAAAAAGAGGAGTTTATCATAATCCAGGAATTATAATTGAGATATACTGGGATTTTTGTTTTAATTAAACATAAGTACTGTTTCATCTCAAAATAGTAATTGAAAGTCTGAGTATGACATAATTTCTTTGTACCTTCTTAATTTTTTAAAGTTTATTTTTGTTGGAACTTCTTAGTATTTTATTATTATTTATTTTTGTTTAATCCAGCGGTTTTAATGGATATTTTATTAAAATTTATATTAAGGGTTATAAATATAAAAAAATAATTAGGTTGCAAATTAAAATTACGTGATTTGATGCCAAAATATTGTCAACAATAATTGGCACAAAACAAATGGGTGAAGCTTTTTTAAAAAACCATACTTGGACAAAAATAAAAATAAATATTGTTGTTAATAACTGTAATTTTTGTTAATTGCAAATGTTCATATGATTAACTAATTATTACTAACATTATTTCAACAGAAAATAAATAAATTATAGCTAATAAAAGTGTTTACCTCAATTTGAACCTGCTCTGTCCAAGTTACAACGGACACGGTCCAAGGTACATCTGGTTTGTTGTACCTAGGACAGTTTTCTCTTTTTTTTTCAAGTGCCTAGTGGTCCCAGGTTTTTGAAAATATACACAGTTTTATGAATGAATTAAGTAATTAAATAAACGATCTTTACATACATGCACACAGGACAGGTGTAGCTGGCACCATTGTTTTGTAAAAAATCTAAATTCAAAAAACTGGCCTAGGTACAACAGGTTCCCTTTTTTTTTTTTTTTTTTGGGGGGGTTGGAAATCATCCTATGACTTCTTCCGCTCTAGGGTGGAGCGGAAGGGTGTGTCAGACTCTTACTGACTAAAACCCACCCCTGTTCCTCCCTGCCTCGAGTGCCCGGGGGCGAGGTAACTCTTTCGAATTTATCCTCTACCCCCGGGCAGACAACAGGTTCCCTTACGTCGTAACGCGTTACGTGAGCTCAGCACTGAACACGCAAGCTAACTCAAGGTTATTGGCAGTTAATAGCGCCTTAAAGAGGAAATAATGGACACTACCGACTCCTATGTTACTTACCGATTTTATGAATGCAATTAGAAGCTTTCATCAGTGATTCTTTGACCAGTTCATTTCGCTCCTCCATGGCGTGGCGTAACTCTTTCAAGCCTTTGTAGGTGAACGTTTGCATGGTATCTTCTACTAACTGTAAAACACAATCGATTGATAAGCGCTACGTAACGTGACACAGGAGAACCAAGGTTATCGACAAAACCCGAAGAATCGCCAAACTTAAAAGGCAGTGGACAGGGCACATTGCTCGCAGAACAACAGATGGTCGATGGGGCCGAAATGTTCTGGAGTGGCGACCGCGTATCGGAAGATGCAACGCTGGAAGGCCTCACTTAAGGTGGACCGATGACTTAGTGACCAGTGAGGATCGTGGTCTCGTGGGAATCCGATGGATGTGAAACGCACGGTACCGGTCGTTGTTGCGATGCGACACTTGGGGAGGCCTATGTCCAGCAGTGGACGTCTTTCGACAAAAACGATGATAACGAGACGAAAAAAAGAGTTGTTTTTTCGTATTCCCAAAACACCTGCCCGTCACCATGTTCTAGTGTTTTGGCTGGGAATAAGTGGTGCAAACAAACTCTACAGAAACGTATTTCTGTTAAGTTAGAAGAGCCTAGAGCCCTACGATTGACCAAACTTCAATTGCGGAAAATCACGGCCGTTGCAATTGGCCACGGGTCTTTTAATAAGCATCTCTCTGTCATAGGAGTCAAAGACAGTCCACTCTGCAGCACTTGCATGGAGGAGGACGAGACAGCAGCTCATCTGCTACTAAGCTGCCCAGTAGTCGCTGCATACAGGGCAAAACACTTCGGACACCCAGCTAGCTGAACTGGAGCTGGGGTGGATCGAATGACAATGCTGTCCCATCTGTACGCAAAATACGCGCCTTGAGCGTGGAGTTGCGGAAACCAGCCCGACATACATTATTTACATACAAGTTAGAAGAAGATTCGGCAAGATGATCAGAGGATTTTCGGTATGAAGACTAAGAAGATTCTTGTCCTTAGTCAAACGGGGTGGAAAATACCGCAACCTGAAACATCCATTGAAAAGGGAAGACCCACCGACAAAACACAACACCCGTAGCCCGTAGCACAACAGCCCGACATGTTTGTTGTCGATTTGTGTGACGTCAGGTGGTTTTTGTACTTCGTTTATGGCGGTATAGATGTCGCTACAGTACATACCTTGTTATAACAGGCACAAGCCTCCTTCGCAGTGTAATAGTTGTTGAGCGCGCACTCACTCAGTTCGACCATGCATTTCTCGATGTCACAAATATCTTTCGTGATAACTGGTGGAGGCAGCTTCACGCATTTTTCAACCGCGTCTTCTAAACAGTAAGTAACTCGTACGTTATGAAATCGATGAGTAAGATCTTTTTGCTATAGCGCCATCTATATTTTTTTAAATAAATAAAACTTATTTTTAAAATATTTCTTCTGTTCCGATTTTAATTTCATATATTTTGAAAAAAAAATTATTGAATTAAAATCTTAAGATTTAGAAAACCAAGTCTGGTACTTTGATTCTTGTCGCTGTTTAGACAATCATAGCTGGTCGGCAGTCTAAGTCACAGACAATAGAGCGAGGCTTTGTGAATAAAGAGAAAGAATAAAACCTTACCATCTTTATTTTTAGGTTTTGGTTCCTCAACAACATCTGGAGGAGAAAATTAAGATTAAAATGTAGTAAATAAACACTGTAGAGTAGATGGCAGGCGGCAGCAAGCAGCCATTTTATTGCCACCTTCTCATGTGGTTTTTGACAGGTGTAGCAAAAATGCGAGCAGATTTTTAGGCCCAAACACAAAAAAACAATTTTAAGATTTTTATATTATTTAATTGCAAATTAAATCACAATTATAGAGTTCAAAATAGCGTAAGTACAAGTATTTTTAAACCTATAGGTACGCTCAATACTTGACAGTAAAGAATATATCGAGCATTTTGCCATTTGTGCTAAATCTAAGGGCAAGATCGGTACTTTGACTTTGCTTTGCTACGACAACCGACTTCCAAAAAAGAAAATACTTAGGTACACTAAAAGTTGCATAATAACTTCAATTTCGGAAGTCGGTGTTTGTATTTTGTCTCTTCGTTATTTGACACCGACTTCCGAAATTATTTTGTTTGTTATTTTGCAACTTTTAGTATAGGTACTTATTTTCTTTTTTGAAAGCCGGTTGTAATTTATGTAATTTATTTTTAACTTTTTAGTTGTTGTACCTACCCCAGAATGAAACTAAATATTCAATTTACGCCCCAATTGACAATTACAATAACATGGAATTTGAACATAATTAATTGGAGCAAACCAAAACATCATCTCTGTTCACATATTTTTTGTTCTTGTTAATTTTTTCAAACAGCGTTGATTCAATTTCGATAGAATATCTGACACCACCTCGGAAGTCATCATTCTCCTGCCCTTATCCCAATTTATTTGGGGTCGGCGCTTACATGTCTTTTTCTTCCATACTCCTCTATTAGTCGTCATCTCTGTAGTCACCCCCTTTTTACCCATATCCTCCTCCACCACCTCGGAAGTCAGATGCCCATTTTCACCGACCCCCTAAGTTTAAGGGGTCCCCTAAGAGTGGTTAGGGGCCTGTTAAAAGATGGTTTCTGTTTCACCAACACTTAAGGGTCAGTTAAACGTTTAAAGGTCGCCTAAATTTAGGTGGTAGAAATGTGGGCCCATAAACCGGTACCTACTTACAAGTGATCTCTCAAGCAACGAAGATGGATGAATTTATTTAATTTTGTTGAAAATTTAGAAACTGTTTCTACAATATTCGACGTAAATAACAGCCGTAGACCAAAAATATATCGGAAACGACCATGCTACTTTGAAAATTTTGATGAAACTGACTTTGAGTTGTATTTATTGGAAAAGATTGAACACACCTTAGAATTTTCTGATAATAGGTGAGTAATGTTTTTATAAGTCCTGGGTAGAGCTCATAAAAAAGTATTATTTGAATGTTGTATTTTTTCTTTGATTAGTCGTCGATACGTCGAAACCTACTTTACTCAAAAAAACTTTTTTACAAAAAATACAACCGACTTCCAAAAAAGAAAATACCTACACTAAAAATTAACTTTAATTTCGGAAGTCGGTACTTATTTGTATTTTTTTTTTTCGTTATTTGACACCGACTTCCGAAATTGAAGTTCTTTTAATTTTTAGTGTAGGTATTTTCTTTTTTGGAAGTCTGTTGTTTTTTTGATAATAAAGTTTTTTATTTTTCACTTTTTAGTTGTTATAGGTACCCCAGAACTAAAAACCCCAATAACATGGAACGTGGAATTTAAACATACCTACTCGTAAATGGAGCAAACAAAAACGTCATCTAGATAGGTATACGTATTTTTCGTTTTTGTTTCAGTTTCTCAAAAAGCGCTGAAGCAATTTTGATAAAATTTATATGGTACCACCTCGGGATTATATTCATTCCGACAAAAGAATTTTGAAAATCGGTCCACAACTGACGGAGAAATCGGCGGACATACATAAAAAAAAAAACATAAAGTCGAACATAGAACCTCCTCCTTTTTCGAAAGTCGGTTAAAAAACCACCGCTTGTGAGAAAGGAACCTGTGTCATTACTATTATTGTGTTCGCATTATTACAATTAACTATGTACCTAACTTTTTTTTTTTCAAAAATAATTGTGTAACTCCAATGAATCAGAACTGATTATACAACTTTGTATAATAAGTACTAGCGTACAGATGCCTCATCCCATAAAAAGAAACGGTACCGCCGTAAATACGGGTTTTCGTCTGACACAAGTAACTTTTGTTCTTCGTTCGGGCCCGTCCTCTAGTCTACACCTCGCTAGATGGTGTTAGCAGCGACGGCTTGCAAGTTGAATGAATTTACTCGTACTTAGTCTTACTAATATTTTCTCACATACTGAGGAATTATTTCATAGTATTTTGGCACTTCATAGCAGTTTTACTGTATAAAAATGTGTCACTAATAAAATTTTTATTTGAACAAAATTTTCTTTGTTCGAGATGAGACCCCGTGATAGCATTGAGGTTTTATGCTACGGGTAATCATTTGTTAGCTGTGGCAGACATGGGTGGGATCAGTCTAGCCACTTGCAGTCGCATAATAAAAAAAGAGTTAAAAAGAGTGTCTGCTGCAATTGTGACTCTACGTCCACAGTTTGTGAAATTCCCTGATACAAGTGAGGAAAATAAACGTAAAAAATAACACGCAATGCACCCACAAGTCACAAAAAAAAAACGAGATCAAACGAATCTCATCTCACGTCAGAAAGAGAAGTGTCAAATATACAAATAAGACCTATCTGTGGTCTTTCATGCGAGGTTTCGTAATGATACACAAAGTAAGCAAGAAAATATGAAATTAATTAAAAATATGAATTAAATAATATTATTGCTATCAAAACATGATTCACCAATAACTGTATGCTTTTATGTGTATACAATAAGTTCAAAGACGAATCAGTCACTATTATCGAAAACAAATCATCACATAGTTATGTGTCCCCTAGTTAGGTGATAGAAATGATGGTGAAACGAAATTAAATTTAGGGGCAAGTTTGGGGGAGCTTTTAAGTTAAGGATCCCATATGTAGGTGGTAGTATAGGGGATGTCGGTGAAAATGGGCAAGAGTACACTTGTGAATAGAATCATCAAAATCTATTAACAAGTGGCGGAGTTAAGGTAATCGCGTAACATACAAAAAAAAAACATACATACGAATTGAAAACCTCATCCTTTTTGAAGTCGGTTAAAAATAGGGTTCATATTTGTACGCTTTGACTTAGTAAAGTCAAATTCCGGTTTGTGTAACTCGCCCAAGAGTGTAATTAGACGTCCCTAGGTGGTGGCCATACAATTAAAAGACTAAATTTATCGTAACATTAATAAATATAGGTATAATTTACCCTCCACGACTCCACCATCAATAGAGCACTTCTTTGGTTTGTTTTGCCCAGTGAGGTCTCTAATCAATCTCTTCCCATCGTTGATGCATGAAGCAGCAAACTCCCCATAGGTCATGTTCTCCTGGTACATTATGGCTATGATATCGTCGAACCACGACGCGTTTAGTGTTAACCAATCTCGTATTTCTGGTGAATTCCTGAAAAGTAAATAGAAGGTTCTTGTATTTTCCAATGTAAGGGGCTCGAGGCTACGATCTCCGGCCACCGTAGACCCGGGCCTGCGGACGGCGAGCAGTGGGTAACTCGCCGTCCGATCAGCACCAGACCCGTGAGTCGACGGCGCGTAGTGTTCCACGCGCGCCTCAAAGAGATTAGTGTCAGCCACCACTGACGGGGTCCATCGTGACCGGTGCCTGCATGCCTAGGGGTAGCGGATAAATTCTGAAAATGAGTTACCGCACCCCTGGGCACCCACCCAAACAGGGGTGGGGTCAGTAAGAGTCTGACACGCCCTCCCGCTCCACCCAGAGCGGGAGAAGTCAATGGATGATTAAGTTTCTACATTATCTGTGGCAGCGCATATGTATTTACTAGCTGCGCCCCGCGGTTTTACCCGCCTAGACCGAAATAAAAGGTAGCCTATATGTTAATCTAGGCTATAAGCTATCTACATATCGAATTTCATTCAAATCGGTCCTGCCGTTTGAGCGTGAAGAAGTAACAAACATACACACTCACAAACTTTCACATTTATAATATTAGTAGGATAGAAATGCGAAATTTAACACTAAGTATGATAAATTTTCATAAGTTGACAACACTCCACCGGCCGGCGAAATCATTTTATTTTTACCTATTTTTATTACGAAGCGTACCGCCCTGCTCTAGCCGGGGTGAAGGCACAACTTCTCAGTTTGGCGGCACGCGATAAAGGCGCATAAATACCGTCTCACTCAGGCGGCTTTTTTCACACTAAACTGTAGGTGAACCTTGTCGAGCGAACAGTGTTGTCTTTGATAAGTTTTTTTTTTTAAAATTAATTACTTTCATTGGGGAAAAATAATAATCTCGTATCCATTAAATGATTACGTAAGTATATGTGTACGCAGTGCGATATCACATAATACCCTTCAGAATCGGACAGGGTTTTTGTTACATGCTGTATACTATTCACTCATATTTTAATAACCTATTTAAGTAACAGTATCCTAAATAATAAGGTACTTAAATGACTTTTGATTTCGTAATTGGCACTTTACGATATGAGAGTATTTGCAGACGAATTCCTCCACAAAGAGATGCAGGCTACCACTTACTTTGCATATACTACTAAACCTCCAGTTAGGAATAGCATCGCGATGGTACCCCACAGTATCCGGTCATCTTTTGGCGGCGGCGGCGGTGGAGGCTCTGGTTGAGGGCATGGATCCCGCTCCTTGGGATTCTGATACTTGAAGTTTGCAGGAGAACGAGTGAATGTCGCCGTTTGACAGGCTACTGGATGGCGTTTATACTGAAAAATAATAGTGCAATAAAAACATCATGATTTCATAGCCATTGTTGCAGACATAATCCGTCTAAGACGTATTCTTATACGAATCTAGGCCTCCTCTAGTAATGGCCATACGACTGTTCCTACAATAGCACCAGAATATTTCTTTTTTTTTCATTTAAAATGCCCCACACTAGGAATTACTCCTGTATCGTGGGTGCGTTCACAAACATGTATAATTCACATACACAAGACACCCAGACCCGGAAGAACTATCTGTAGGCCATACAAATATTTGTTCCGTGTGGGAATCGAACCCGCGACACGCAGCGCAGCAGCCGAACGCTCAACCACTGCGCCAACCATGGCGTCGAAATTAGGAATACTGAGACTAAAAAATGATATACAAAACTTTTTCTCTCACTCTTATGAGCGTTCATCGCGCGCGGGCTGACAACGTCGCATTTCTATGGGGTTTTTGTTATTATTTTATCAAATAAATGAAAGTACAATATTTTGCTCACCCAATTAAATATTGTTCGTATTAATAAGCATGAAAAGTTACATTACACTAAATTATTTTCTTTTTGCAGTCTTTTCTTCTTTTCGTTTCGGTGGTACTTTTTACAGTATTACCACGTATTACGATTAAATATTATAGTGTAATTTAAAAAAATAATGATAAAATATAACGATCTAGTTAATTGGGTAAGAAAAATTGTTCTTTCATTACCTAATATTTAATAAAAATAATCACAAAAAAGCTGCAGGCGTTGCTGGCACAAAACTACATGCAAGTAGCTACGAGGACATCCACCAACCAAAACTTGTTAAGGCACAATGATATGAAAGCTTAATTACGCCGCCTTAACTCAATATGTGCTATAGCAACATTTTATTATAAGCGGGTGTGTAACTAAGTACCTACTAATTTCATCACTCATTATTTGTTATACCTAGGTTTTTGAGTTTATTTGGTACGTACTTACGGTGAATAGACTAGGAGTGCATGGCTGTCTTGGTTGCAAGCGCGAGAGGAGTGGCCCTGTTACCTGCCGGGTCAATCATCACAGTTAAGTATTGCTTACTGGCCAGATTTGTGTGGACCGCTAGTTATTGGAAGCACTACCATATTCTTCCAACGTTATTGAGTTGTATCCCAATATAGGTACCCTGTTTGATACTGTTGATAATATTTTCATTCACTCTGCTTGACTTTTCCAAGAAAACGGGAAACTCGAGCTTAACCCAACTGTTAAGGAGTTGTACTTACACACAAACTAACAAGTGGAGTTGGCGTTGTTTGCCAGCGCTCGTATTATTGTCAAAGTTGGTGGGCGTAAACTGTTTTCATACTGTTTGTGACTGGGTTGTAGACTTGGAAAGAATCACCCTCACTACACGAAGTTCATTTGCGTTTAACGTACAACCCAGTCACAATGTGTACACCCGGCGCCGATGACAGCATTCCAGCGAGGTGCAGAGATATTGTGACCGGGTTATAGGTACAAGTGCTGACAATCTCAGGTCTGATTTGTTGAGGGTCGATTCGTGCTGGTAGTAAAAATGGGAACCGGCACTAGCTTTTCACTTGAATGCAGGGTTACACAGTGGCCAAAGTCTGCCAGTAGGTACTTACGAATAGTTTCCTTGCTGATATTGCGTAAGATATGAATTTTGACATTTTTTATTTAACTTGGTACTTGGAAGTCGAAATCAACTTGTTATTAATTTATCTTCTTTGTTTATTGATTGCTATGTCTTTGCTATGAATCTTGCTGTGATCTTGTAGTTATTTCGGTCAGTTCGACACTTTTCATTCTGATTCTGACTTTTAAATTCTTTCTTAGTTACATTTGTCTTTGTGTTTGCTGCCAGTTATGGTGAGGTATTCATTGAAAACTCTTTTGTTTATACTGATTCCTAACCCTTTAAACCAAGCAAAAGGAGTACCGAAGTAAGGATCGACGCAAAAATCCTTATAGGTATAACGGTGTCTCGTGTCCTCACTTACTAGTGAAGTGTAGTAGTTTTCATGACCTGACCTTCATGGAAACCAATAATTATGTTACATGTTCAAGTCTACAGATCTTGGAAAAAGAAGAATTGGTCCACGTCGGAGCCGATTAGTCGGGTTATCCTTGCTAGAACAACTGCCTAATTATTTAATAACATTTGTGCCATCAGACGACAAGACGTACGGCGATGCGCCACCGGTACATGGTGGTCATCCCAAGCACACACCATTTAACACATTCATTGTGCGAACAGCTAAGGAGTGGAATTCCCTGCCAGAGTCTGTGTTTCCTGATAGCTACAACCTGGGAGTCTTTAAGTCAAGGGTGAATAGGTTACTTCTAGGCAAGCGTGCTCCATCTTCGACCACATCATCGATTACCATCAGGTGCAGTTGTCAAACGCGTGCCTATCAAAAGTAAAAAAGAAAAAAAACTGCCAACCAAATGCAATGCAGTTAAATAAAGTCTATTTAACCTGTTTTATAATACGCAGATTGTATTTTATTTCTTTTCAATGAAATTAAGTAAATAATCCTAGGGTTGAGTTGTCACGGAGTTAAGTTGTGCCCAACAACATTGACAATATTTACTTCGATTCACGAGCTTGTTACACGCAGCTGCATAAGGGGAATCGCCAATTCAGCACCCAATACTTTTATTATAGAAACATACGCTGCAATCAATCGAACGATGTCAAACGGCGAGCTGAGATAGCACTTTGTGACGCACGGACCTAGATTTGCCAATTATTGTAACTCCGTAAATTTGGATTCCATATTCATACTTCGAATAGGCACTTAGGCTAATTTAAGATATAATTAATGTAATTCTTTTATTTTAAAATAAATTAAGTAAAATCATTTTTGGTTTTTTTAAATCCTCCGCTTGCAGCTAACGTAATTGGCGCAGTCGGTAGGATATTCGCGGGCCGGTTTGCGAGCTTAGGGATCTCTAATATCGATATCTGCGTACGCGAATCGCCTGGGTGGCTATTGAGCCCCGCCGCCGAATATCCGAATCTACGGTCCAGCTGCAGTTCCGGAAGGAGAATCCAGACTTCGATTCACGAGAGAACCAGAGATGAAAAATTTGTAAGTACAATTGAATTGTTCCTGTGTTGCTTCCTTTTTAGTCCTAGTACCACCCAAGTGCCAAGATTTTCCACCCGAAGAACTCCAATTCCCAGGAGCCCGCATCTCGTACGGCTCGCTGGAGTGCTATAGATAACAGTAGGGATTTAAATAGTGATAGTGAAAATAGCATAAATTGTAGTATACATAGCATAGATATGGCCCATGACCCGGATACAATTTTCAAGACCCTTCGTATGGTCCCGGAGTTCGACGGGAACCCAAATGTTTTGACTAGGTTTATTAAAATATGCGATCAAATAGTAGCTCAATATATTAGTAATGCCCCAGGTAGCGAGCTAAATAACTTATGCCTATTAAATGGCATCTTAAATAAAATAAAAGGCTCTGCTGCTTGTACCATCAACTCCAACGGCATACCTGACAGTTGGCTAGGGATTAGAACAGCCTTAATCAATAACTTTTCGGATCAACGGGATGAAACAGCTTTGTATAGAGACCTTTCTTTAGCTACGCAGGGAAATAAGACACCTCAGGAATTCTATGAGGAATGCCAAACCTTGTTTAGTACGATGATGACGTATGTAACATTACATGAGCAGATTCCTACTACAGTGGAAGCAAAACGTACACTGTACAAAAAAGTTACTATGCAGGCTTTTGTAAAAGGATTAAAGGAACCATTGGGATCCCGCATAAGATGCATGCGTCCTGATACTATTGAAAAGGCCCTTGAATATGTACAGGAAGAACTTAACGTTATGTATTTACAGGAACGTAGTGAGGTTTCAAAATCCACTACACAAAAAATTCTAGCCCTATAACACCCCACGCAAATACCAACCCGGGTCCTCAACGTAGTAATAATTTTGCAGTACCAAGTCCCAACTGGCCCAATCCCATAGCAATTAGGACCAGCCAACTACCACCACCACAACCATTTAGGTTCAACCCTCACTTCGTTAATCAGCAGCCCCAAAACCGCATGCCTAATCGGACACAGCAAATATTCCGTGCGGTACCTCAAAATTATAACGCTCAAAGTAACATGTTCCGTTTGCCACCAAGAAACATTCCGGCGCAAAATCATATTCAAGGCCCTAAACCTATGAGTGGGGTACAGCATTTTACACCTAGACCCATGTTATCCGGTCATAATTGGCAGAACTCAGGCAATCCACCACCAACTAATTATTTTAAAAATCGTGAAATGAACATGAATGAGTGCGCGTCATACGACGACTCATATTACCCGACGGAGTACTATTACGACCCGACCTGTTTTAATTACGAAAACATTTATTACGATTACAGCCCGTTCGCCATAGTAGAGTGCAACCATGATCCGACCTTAAGCGATATAAGTGCTCAAGGGAAGATTACAGATTCAACTGATCCTCAGGCAGGTCCAAGTCAAATAAGTCAGGATTTTCAGGAGGCACAGAAATCAAAAAAGCAAAAATAGAGTTGAATCTCCAAACTCAGCGTCAGTTGCCGTACATATTAATATCAGAACCACCCTTGAAACTACTAATTGACACCGGCGCGAATCAGTCTTTTATAAGTCCAGAAGCTGTAGAGAAACATTTTTCGAATTTTCCCTTAAATTACGACCCGTTTGAAGTTACCAATGTACACGCGGTCAGTAGAAATAATTATTCTATAAGTTTACCTTGCTTCGCGGAATTTAACGATCCAGAGTTTATCAAATTATTTGTATATCGTTTTCATGAATATTTCGATGGTTTAATTGGTTTAGATCTGCTAACTAAATGGGAGTCCAAGATAGACTTAAAAGATCAGAGATTAATAACGCGCACATCATCAAACCCAATCCGTATGTATAATTCCTGCAATGTTAACTTGTATGAGGACATAATACCTGCTCAATCTTCGAAGTTAGTCAGAGTACCGATCGACACTCCAAACGGTGCAGCATTAGTTAGTGAACAGACTATATGCAATTGCACCGTACGCGAATGCCTTACCATTGTAGACAATAATCGCGGCTACTTAGAGATAGAGAATACGAGCCCGAATGATATTATAATATCACTTGACCGACCAGTGCATGCAAGCTTATTTAATATCGAGTGCACGCGTACCGAACATTGTACCAAGCGAGTTCAAGAAGTGACAACGCGATTACGAAAAGATCATTTAAACGAGGAGGAGAAAGTCAACCTTTTAGCTCTTTGCTCAAAATATGCTGACGTGTTTTACATCGAAGGCGAAGCGTTAACCTTTACCAACCAAATAAAACATCGCATTAAGACTACAGATGAGGTCCCGGTTTACACAAAAAGTTACAGATACCCATTCATACATCGTCAGGAGGTTAGGGAACAGATTTCAAAAATGTTAGATCAGGGAATAATAAAGCCTTCAGATTCAGCATGGAGCTCACCCATTTGGGTAGTACCTAAGAAAATGGACGCCTCGGGCAAGCAAAAATGGCGTTTAGTAGTTGACTTTAGAAAGCTCAATGAAAAAACTATCAACCACAAATACCCTATCCCGAACATTAGCGATGTTCTTGACAAACTGGGTAGGTGCCAGTACTTCACCACCCTAGACCTGGCTAGCGGCTTCTACCAGGTAGAGATGGACCCTCAGGACATTCAGAAAACAGCTTTCAATGTCGAACATGGACATTTCGAGTTTCTTCGAATGCCCATGGGACTTAAGAATTCGCCCTCCACATTTCAAAGGGTTATGGACAATGTCCTCAGAGGTCTCCAAAATGACATTTGCCTGGTCTACCTTGATGACATCATCGTCTTTTCCACGTCACTACAAGAGCACATGACCAATCTCGAGAAAGTTTTCAATAGGCTTCGCGAATCGAACTTTAAGATCCAAATGGATAAATCCGAATTCTTAAGGCATGAAACTAGTTATCTCGGACACATAATAAGTAGCGATGGAATAAAACCCAATCCGGATAAAATTCACGCAATAGTAAAATACCCCATTCCAAGGACTCCAAAAGAAATTAAGCAATTTTTAGGCCTTGTGGGCTACTATCGCAAATTCATCCCGGACTTCGCAAAAATTACGAAACCTCTCACAGCGTGTTTAAAAAAGGGTAGAAAAGTTGTATTAGACTCCGAGTACATTAACAGCTTTGAAAAGTGCAAGACTCTCTTAACGAATGACCCCATATTGCAGTATCCCGATTTTGATAAGGAATTCTTACTGACGACAGACGCTTCGAACGTCGCTATTGGTGCTGTTCTATCTCAAGGACCTGTAGGTTCCGACAAACCTGTGTGTTTTGCATCCCGAACCTTGAATGAAAGCGAGCTTAACTATAGCACCATAGAAAAGGAACTTCTTGCCATAGTTTGGGCCACCAAATATTTTAGACCGTACTTGTTTGGTCGTAAATTTAGAGTACTGACAGATCATAAACCTTTACAGTGGATGATGAATCTTAAAGAACCGAATTCGCGATTGACTAGATGGAGGCTGAAACTCAGTGAATACGATTTCACCGTTATCTATAAGAAAGGCAAATCCAATACAAACGCCGATGCCTTATCTCGGGTGGAGATTCATAATGAAGACACTAGCGCTCTAGTAGACGAATTATGTTCTTTGATTCCCAACCCATCAGAAAACCCGCCATCTGCGAACTCATCCACTGCAACCGTACACACCAGTCACGAACATCCCATATTAGAAGTCCCAATTACAGACGAGCCCCTTAACAGATTCCATAGACAACTATGCTTTACGATAGTGGAGGATGTCAAACGCAAACCAGTAGTTACTAAACCATTCGAAACCCACACGCGCATAGCAATCCAGATATCATCGTCCAAATTAGAACAAGATGTAGTCAATGCCCTCAAAGAGTATGTTAACCCAAAAGTAAAAACCGGTATCCTAATAAATCCACCCCTTGCCATGTATTCCATCATACCAGTCATACAAGACAAGTTTAAGAGCTCATCTATGAACTTAGTACTAGCTAAGATAGAATTAGAAAACGTTAAAGATTATCTACGTCAGCAAGAGATAATTCAACACTACCATGACGGCAAAACTAATCACCGGGGAATTACCGAATGTTATTTAGCCCTCTCAAGAAAGTATTACTGGCCCAAAATGAAAGACCAAATAACCAAATTCATCAACGAATGCATTATTTGCGGGCAAGCTAAATATGACCGGAGACCTATTAAACCCCAGTTTAATATTGTACCCCCGGCAACGAAACCATTCGAAATAGTTCATATGGATTTATTCACCGTTCACAATGAAAAGTATGTTACATTTATAGATGTTTTTACCAAATATGGACAAGCATACCATCTCCGAGATGGCACGGGCATTAGTATACTTCAATCATTATTACAATATTGCACCCACCATGGAGTTCCCTTAACTTTAGTGACTGACAACGGAACTGAATTTACTAATCAACTATTCCTAGAATTCACACGCCTTCACAAGATAAACCATCATAAAATTTTACCGCATTCGCCTAACGATAACGGTAATATAGAACGCTTCCACTCAACTCTCCTTGAACACATAAGAATATTAAAGTTGCAACACAAAGAGGAGCCTATCGTAAATCTTATGCCCTATGCTATAATCGGTTATAATTCCTCAATACATAGCTTCACCAGATGCAGACCATTCGATTTATTAACTGGACACTTTGATCCACGCGATATTCTAGACATGGATTTCACTCAACAATCATTACAACAGTACGTTCATAATCATAGGGCGCAAATGAAACAAGTCTACGATATCATTAACGAAACTTCTCTATCAAATCGTACTGCGTTGATAGAAACTAGAAATAAGAACCGTGAACCCGGAATAGAATACGTTCCTCAACAACAGGTATTTATTAGGAACCCTTCCGCAAGCCGCCAGAAGACGGCACCGCGGTATACCCAAGATACCATTTTGGCCGACTTACCCATACACGTTTATACGTCCAAGAAACGTGGGCCTGTAGCCAAAAATAGGTTAAAAAGAGGCCCTAAGGAACCTAACTTGCTGCAGGATTCTACTGTTGCTGGTACTTCGCGAGACCCGGTCATCGGAGATAAAACTTGAAAGCTTGGCCAATGGACCCGGCCTATTACCGTATAAACTCGGATCTACGAGAATGACCACTCATCATCATACATTTCTTCAATACGTGAACCTAAGGGACATTGAAAATCAAATTACAACACTACAGTATCAAATATCAGAATACAAAAGTCGGCTTAGTAATGACACTTATGGTCTATTTGAATTCCAAATTAATTATCTTACTAACAAAATTGGCAAAGTATCTAATCAGCTTAAATCTTTAGAGCCTGGTCGTGTAAAGAGAGGTCTAGTAGACAGTCTTGGATCGGTAGTTAAGAGCATAACCGGAAATCTAGATTACCTACACAGATGCCTTAAAATACGAAAATGCTATCAAAATTCTACAGATGAATAACAATAAGTTAGTTAACGAATTTAACGATCATATTTCAATGAAAAACAGATAGTTATAGCTTTCAGATTTCCCATAATTTCCAAAATTGTTTATGATTTATATAAGTTATCTATAGTACCCAACAAAAACCGTCAAGCCCTTATCCCTACCTATCCCTTAATAGCAACTAACGGGGACTCTTTCGTGTATATAGAAGCAGAATGCTCGAAGTATAGTAACTGGTATCTCTGTGAAAAGCAAATAACCCATCAAATACGAACAAAAACTGACTGCATACAAGAACTTATCATGAACCAAGCCCTCAAGAGTTCCTGCCAATTCACTACAGAACTAACTATAATCAATGACAACGATGTAATACAAGGGCAGCCTTTGAAATTAATGAACATTCCCTACGACGCAGAGACACCGGGTGCCACATTAACCCAAGTTCATCTTAGTTCAATCGACTTAGGAGGACTACACAGCATCCAGAACCAAGTCATGACGAGCCAGCCGATACAACTTGACCAGCTGCAATCAGATGTCATATACCATACGACCATACCCTTCTACATTGTATTATTAATTGCAGGCGCACTTATCATAGCCATACTGGGCTATCGCAACAAATGGTTTTGCAAACGATCCGAAACGCCCAACACCAAGGGGCATACTTACGAAGAACCCGGGAAAAAGGAAGAGGTTCGCGCGCCCAGAGGACAAGTTCCAGAAACATTTTCTCTCAAAGTTCTAAAATAGTTCCTGATCTGCGGGTGGAGATGTTACACGCAGCTGCATAAGGGGAATCGCCAATTCAGCACCCAATACTTTTATTATAGAAACATACGCTGCAATCAATCGAACGATGTCAAACGGCGAGCTGAGATAGCACTTTGTGACGCACGGACCTAGATTTGCCAATTATTGTAACTCCGTAAATTTGGATTCCATATTCATACTTCGAATAGGCACCTAGGCTAATTTAAGATATAATTAATGTAATTCTTTTATTTTAAAATAAATTAAGTAAAATCATTTTTGGTTTTTTTAAATCATCCGCTTGCAGCTAACGTAATTAGCTTCGGTGTGTTAGAGAAATATGCAATAAAACAACAAATTGACATAAAAATCATCTTTTAATTTATTACATATATTTTATATTTACATAAATTACTAAAATTAAAAGAAACCTCCACTAATTCACTTCGCTGGCACCATAATTTACTACTGGATCTAAATATTCGTATATTTTGGAATAAATGCAGACACATTTTGTGCTAACAAAAACAATTTGCACGGCTTTGAGGAAATTTCATGTTTACTTTCGGGTATTTTTGTTTACATTTTTAAATACATAATGTATTAATATACTTTACCTTTTAAAGTACCTACATCAAGACTTTACTGTCCTCTAAACATGTACAAATCATCTACAGATTGCATTATATAACATAATATATAATATATAGGTAATCATCTAATTTTTTTTCATTAATATGTCAACGTATTTTTTTACATTTCGAGAGATTTAATATATTTTGTTACCGTCGGCCAATTTCAGCCTCCCGAACAAGCCGGATTCCAAAAAGGCTTCAGACCGTAGAGTACGTCAAACTTCGAGAAAGATGTCAAAGGTCGAATCCGACGCGGCTGGGCAGTTTTCGGAAAGAAAGTATCTCTAAATTTAAACTACGAATATCTATATTCGGTTATAATGTAAATTTCAACCTTACAAGTGATTAACTGCTTATTTAGCCGACTCTTATTTCATCATTGCTAAACACAGAACGCAGAAATGTAAGATTATTGATGCATCAATTAGATTTTTAAGGTACTTCGAAGTATTTTGATCTAAACTAGCTTTTGCCCAAAGCATTGTATTACGAGGACTAATAATGAAAAAACATACTAAATATTTTATATTTTTTCGAAATTGTACAAGTTACAGATTTATATCCATAATAAATTAGTTTCTTAGTCACGAGGAAATTAATAGTACGCTATATTTGTAAATTAAACACAGCACTGATTTAATAATGTTTAAGTAACTCAAATAGTTTATTTAAGTTGACATGCTATTTAAAGAACTCGTTCGGCGTGCTACACATTTATTCAGGTCGGGAGTAATCGGGACGCTAAAAAAACCAATTTAAAAAAAAACAAATAATTAAAAAAAGGCCGCTGGGCTTAGACAAGCTGGATGGTAAAAATCAATGGCAAAATGCCAATTTAGTGAAAAAGGATGACGAATGGAGTTTGCCGAGCCGAATTATTGCTTCGGGTCGCCTGTTTACCAACAAAATACTGCCAAATCGTACCGACCCGTTTAAACGTGTAGCACGCTCCAAGTGTGGTGCTGGCGCCACTAGTGTGGAGTACAGTACTCTCTCCCGTGGAAGAGTATTTCGTCGCTTAGAGGTACAGCAGGCCGGATACCGAGGCATGGGCCATCACGGTCTCGGCGGCTTGTTTGACCTCGAGGTGTCGCCGTGCGGCGTTGGCCCAGGCCTGAGCCGCCGCCCGGGGCGCCCCCTGGAGCAGGTTCACGTAGCGCAGCGCCGCCGGCAGGTTGCCGTGATCCATGTGGTACCTGCCACGTATGCAGGGTTTATACAACTTGAATCGAGATCCGAGAGTTAGAGGATAGGAGGATTGTGTTAGTGTGATTGTACGTAAGGTCGAACGCACTTAGGTTAGGTGAAGCAATGATGAGAGTTGCTGAGAATCGATGAGAGTTGCCGAGAATCGAGATAAATGGCGTGCTGTTTGAGAGGCCTATACCCAGCTGTGGACTGCTGCAGGCTGATAAAGAAGATTGTGCTAGTAATCTAGTTTCATTTGCTTGCTACCCTAACTAGTATCATTTGCTTGCTAGCTTGCTTCTTAAACTACCCTCGTATAATCCAGATGTGGCGATTGGCAAGTAAACTCGCACACTAGAACGCAGCACAAGAAATCACGCCACCTTTAAACCCCGCCTCCAAGATAAGGATTTTAACCAGGTGTGCGTAGCGAAGCGCACACACCGGTGACCGCCGCCTGCGATCCTTCGTAAAGAAAGATGACGTTATTTGTTTACCAGCTGGTATAAATATTGCGTCTAGATGGAAGTATAAATAATAATATAATATTCCACAACTATCACACAACGCCATCTAGTCCCAAGCTAAGCAGAGCTTGTGTTATGGGTACTAGACAACTGATAAACATACTTATGTATTTCTAAATACATAAATATTATAGATAAATTACACCCAGACACAGAACAAATGATCGTGTTCATTACACAAACATTTGTCCTGGGTGGGAATCGAACCCACGACCTCCGGCATAGCAGTCAGGGTCACTAACCACTAGACCAACAGGCCTGACAAGTGATAGACATTCTGGTTTTGATCTCTGCTTGTGCGCTTATATTTGCTTGCTTTTAATATAGTCTCGCTTTATAAAGCTTCCTCGCCTTTTTAATTTAACCACCCGCAAATCATCCGCTCTGCGACAAATACCTACCTACTTGCTAGCGCTCACACAGTAAGTGGGCCAGGATAATGTCAACCATCATACACGCCTACCCACTTCACCAGGCATAATAGCTGTCTCGGAGGGGCCATTATCTTCAGCAATTATTTATCATTAAGAAACACATTTCTATGAAGGTTGATGTAACAAGAGATTACAAAATACCATTAAAGGTTTGAAACAAATATGGCGCTACATACCTTGCCCTCTGAATGATATCAAAGGTGTCCAATTTAGTGAAGTCAGTCGGCTTGTTGGCCAGTTCATCTTCTGGGATTCCAGAGAACTGAAAATAGACAAAAAAGTATGATCAAATGAATTACTAATAATAACGAATAAACATGGCAACTTAAAAGTGAGCACTCGTGATGACCTTTTTTGTTAACCCAACTAAGGTTATAAATGTTGTTTCCACGTCGGTGTGTAGTTATCGGAGTCGACTTGTTTCTGGGACGAGTTATTTAGGTCAAGTTGTCAGGGTCGAGTTGCTTTGGGGTCGAGATTTTTCAGGGTTATGTTGTCCACGTGGTCAAGGTGTCAGGGTCTCCATGGTATATTAACGGAGGTCGAGTTATCCGGGACCAAATAACTCGAGGTCAAGTTTTCTCGGGGTCAAGATTTCCCCGGGGTTGGGTTGTCACTGGGTCGAGTTATTCTAGGGTTGAATTTTCGGGGTCGATTTGTTCTAGGGTCACGTTGTGACGGGATCTAGTTAGTTTAGTAGTCGTCCGGAGTCAAATAGGGTATTTTACTCTATATGAGAAAAAAATACATATATATATTATTGAGATAGCTTAGGCAAAAAGCAGTCGGAAAATGTTAGTTTCAGTTTATAAAATAACAAAATAAATTTTAAAATTCAATTTAAAGTTTTCAGTTTTTTTAATCTATTTTTAACACCATGGGATAGTAGCCAAAATGTTATACGTCATACGGCTGTGTAAACTATAAAGTGTCAAGTGATCTGCCCGGGGGTGGAGGATAAATTCGAAAGAGTTACCTCGCCCCTGGGCACTCGAGGCAGGGAGGAACAGGGGTGGGTTTTAGTCAGTAAGAGTATGACACGCCCTTCCGCTCCACCCTAGAGCGGAAGAAGTCATAGAATGATTTCCCACCCCCCAAAAAAAAAAAAAGTGTCAAGTGATCAGCGTATCTATGCTTTGTACTTTTATTTACATAGCCAACAGACGTCATGACCACAGAGCAATATGGCGTCCACTGCGTTCAGCGTTTTCGTCAAATTACGCCCGAAATTTGAAAAAAAAAAAAAAATTGATTGATTGAATAAAAATTTTGTATTTTTATTGGTTTATTAGCACTATATAATCTAATTGGGACACTTTTCAAAAATGGGTGTAATACCCAATTATCACATGAATTGAATATGAATTTAGTGTCTGATTTTCTAAACACATTTACCGAATAAATAGCTTAATTATTATAAAGTCACTATTGACAGGGTTTTTTTTTTTTTTTGGGGGGTGGCAAATCATCCTATGACTTCTTCCGCTCTAGGGTGGAGCGGAAGGGCGTGTCAGACTCTTACTGACTAAAACCCACCCCTGTTCCTCCCTGCCTCGAGTGCCCGGGGGCGAGGTAACTCTTTCGAATTTATCCTCCACCCCCGGGCAGGCATCGGCCGTGACAGGCCCCTTCCCTTGGCTGACAACTCTTTGAGGCGCGCGTGGAACACTACGCGCCGTCGACTCTCGGGCCTGGTGCTGATCGGACGGCGAGTTACCCACTACTCGCCGTCCGCAGGCCCGGGTCTACGGTGGCCGGAGATCGTCTCGCGGCGCCCGAAGCCCCTGGCGTCTCCTGCGGCGGCTGCTGCTGAGGGCGTTAGGGCGACTCTGCTGTTGTTGAGTCTCCCTAACGTATGCCGCCTCCCTCTTCGCGAGCTTTAATGCTTCGCAGAAGGAGGAGACGGCTTCCCATTCCCTCTCGCTCCGTACCATGGCCTGAACCAGGGCACGGCGCGAGAGGTCGCTGCCGCCTATCGCAATCAAAGTAAGCTCAGTTGTGGCGCGCGCGCCAGTTGAGACGGCCGTGATATTATTTTGTGTGTTCGTTGCATTCCGAGCGATGAATAATCAGAGTTGCCGTAAATTAATTCAATTTTATGGTACAAAATAACTGTAAAGAACTGAAAAGTTCTTTTTATCATAATAAATCGCTTAGGGAAGACGCTTGGAGAGAAATAAGTTGTGGTGTATTTCGGTACAACTCTTTTATCACGTCACGGTCACGGGGGTGTTTGAAAGAGTCACCGCAGCCCTGACACAGACAACTGAAGGAACTCGGGTGGGTTTTAGTCAGTAAGAGTCTGATACGCCCTCCCGCTCCACCCAGAGCGGGAGAAGTTATTTGACGATTTGAACACAAAAGAAAAATATATATATACAGCATGTAACAAAAACCGTTTAATATACGCACTAGAAAAAATTGAAAAAAAAATGTAACTCATAATAACGAATAGTTATTGATTTTTTATTTTTATGAAAAATGCGAAATTTAACACTAAGGGCTGATTTTTCAATAATCAGATAACTTTTAACTGAGGAATAAAAATTGCGGTTTGACATAATTTATATACAAAAGCTGTCAAAATGCCATTTTTATTCCTCAGTTAAAATTTATCTGACTATTGAAAAATCAGCCCTTAGTATGGCAAATTTTCACAAGTTGACAACACCACCGGACGGCGAAACCGCCGCACTAGCCGAGCTGTAGGCACAACTTCTCGGTTTGGCGGCACGCGACAAAGGACGCATAAATACCGTCTCGCTCAGGCGGCTATTTTCACACTAAACTGTAGGTTTTTTTTAATTGTTGATAGGCACGCGTTTGACCACTATCTACCTGATGGTAAGCGATGATGTGGTCGGTGAAAGTGAACTTTGTCGAGCGATCAGTGTTGCCTTTGATAAGTTTTTCTTTTCTTTTCGTTTTTTTTTTTAAGTCTTTTTTTTATTTAGTTTTTGTTTTTATTTTCATTGGGGAAAAATAATAATCTCGTATCCATTAAAATGATTACTTATATATGAACGCAGTACCACAGATAATATAATACCAGCGTACAGATGCCTCATCCCATACAAAGAAACGGTACCGCCGTAACTACGGGTTTTCGTCTGGCACAAGTAACTTTTATTTTTCGTTCGCGCCCGTCCTCTATACCTCGCTAGATGGTGTTAGCAGCGACGGCTTGCAAACTGGATGAATTTACTTAAAGTCTTACCAATATTTTCTCACACATTGAGGAATTATTTTATATTATTTTTAGCACTTCATAGCAGTTTTACTGTATCAAAATGTGTCACTATTCAAATTTTAAAGAGACGAATGGATAAACTCTAAAACTTCAAACAGCGCCATCTATTGGTACAAGAAATATAGATATCTAAGGATTCGTTCCAATAATCGTCTAAATTTGAATTACAAGCCAATTATCCCACAATTTTATGCGGCAGTTTATTAAATAAGAAAATACTGTTTTTACTATATTTATTTTCAAAATATTAATATTACATATATATAATACTTCATTAAGAAATAGATGCATATTACGCCATCTATTGAGAATTATTTGAACTAAATTTTCTTTGTTTGAAATGAGACCCCGTGGCAGTACTATACCAAATAATACCCTTCAGGATCGGACAGGGTTTTGTCCTTGTCCTAGGGGTCAAATGACATATAATCAAGTTGTCAAGTAATCTGTCCATGTGACTGTTTTTTTAACCATGTCATGACAATGGCAATGGCATATGTACTAACTTTCTTGAAGAGCAGCACGGACTGCAGCCACGACAGGAAGTAGACCGGCAGCGTGGCGCCATCGCGCCCCACTAACGCCACCTTCACCGCGGTCTTCTCCATCTGTAAACAAAACATCACTCAGTACTGTAACCACTATTTCACTTCACGGTAAGCGATGATGGAGCACGTTTGCCCAGAAGGTGGTAATTTCTGGGCAAACGTGCTCCATCGTCGACCACTCCACCCGTGACCGCTGTAACAAGGCAGTGTTAAAGCCTTGTTTATTTTATGACCTCTATTCCAAAATTACGTTCTTTCCTAACTTTAGTAATTTAAAATTAAAATATTACTAGTTTTCTCTGTCAATAGTCTCTGTTTTTATATTAAAAATCAGTTCTAATTCTGCAGCCGAGCTAGACTAAGCTCCTATTCATCATTGTCATGTTCCTTCTATTAAATAAATGACAGTTGCCAGTTTGTAAGAGTTACTAGAACAGTGAAGTGCAGCTTTTATAACCAGGCAGTTTCTAGCAACAATTCAATTTATACCTTTACCTATTCACAGTGTGCCTGGGGGTGGAGGATAAATTCGAAAGAGTTAGCTCGCCCCCGGGCACGTAGGGCAGGGAGGAACAGGGGTGGGTTTTAGTCAGTAAGAGTCTGACACGCCCTTCGCTCCACCCTAGAGCGGAAGAAGTCATGAGATGATTTCCCACGCCCCACAAAAAAAAAAAAAAAAAAAAAAAAAAAAAAAAAAAAAAAAAAAAAAAAAAAACAAAAAAAAAAAAAAAAAAAACCTATTCACAGTGCATGGTATACGTACGATTAATAACTGCTCCATATAATCAAACCTACTGTATATGATAAAATTTACGTCTGAACTCGTCGTGTTTGTCTTCATCCAACTCTCATCTACGGTCCTCCTATTCTATGTCCTCCTCTGCGCGTCACTCCTACGACCTCCTCTACGTGTGGCACCCCACCTCCGGCTCCGTTACGTGACACCGCGACTACCCGTCGACCGCTACTAACCAGTAGTAGTGTAGTCCAGTAGGATCATAAGCAAAAGCTCTTGTGTAAACAAGTATAGCATCACGCGTCTGTTATCCAAGGTTAGATATTTATTATAGCCCAATCAATCTGCCTACCCTTTTTCCCAACTATCTTGGGGTCGGCTTCCAGTCTAACAGGATGCAGCTGAATACCAGTATTTTACAAGGAGCGACTGCCTATCTGACTTCGACAACCCGGTTACTGGGTAATACGATACCCCTTGGTAAGACTGGTTGTCAGACTTTCGGGCTTCTGACGACCCGTAACGACTGTCAAAGATCCCAGATTGATAGCCGGGACCAACGGCTTAACGTGCTTTCCGAGGCACGGAGGAGTCTCGGTATATTGTAAAGGTGGCCACCCATCCACGGACCACACCCGGCAAGCGTAGCTTAACCTGATGAATCGACCCGTGAGGCTGTTATTACTATGGTTGAATTGAGTAAAGAAATATCGGAAGTACCTTTTCGAACCTCTCTCGCAGCGACTTCTCAGTGGCGATGCCCTTTTGTCGTACTTCATCGGGAATGCCTTTCAGTACCGACTCGACCAGCTTATCACCCGTGCCTGGAAAGAAAATCATTTGAATTAGTATTGGCGCCTTCTATTTAAAACAAAATGAATGCGTAACATTTACAATGACCTAAAACGGACAAAGAGCCAAAATTGGTGCCGATTCTCTTGTTCAACAACTAAACTTAAATTAGAGAATCGCTATCTTTTACTAAAAGTCAGTTCGAAAAAAGGAAGGCTATAGCTATGAAGTAAGTTAGAGATGTCAAACTAGTTTACGCCTTGCGCTTTACCGTGTTTTTAGTCAACATGATTTTACGTGTACCCTTAATTTGTATGGAAATATTAGTTCAACTAAATTTGACAGCTCTAATTTACGTCCGTCTCTTTCTTGTTTAATTATAGAGAAAAAGATAGCAATAGCCTAAATTAAGTTTAGTTTGTGCACAAAAGAACCGGCACCATTATTATTGTTTTGTTAAACAACTCAGTTAAAAGTGTTCGTATCTAGCTGCTATTAGGATGCTTTTAAGATGTGCGAGGTAGCCAGGCAGTGCGCGACTCCACCAATGAACTCACCAGCCTTCTCCAGCGCTTTGAGCTCGTTATCGAGCTTGGCTGCGGGCGAAGCGCGGCGGGTGGCCGCCAGCAGGGCCTCCGCCGCCGCCCATAGAGACTGCGACCGACGGGCTTCCGCTTCCGATGCGGCACGCTCTAGAGAACAAAGGAAAAACTATGTTACTGCTGTTAAAACACAAAATTCTAGCTCCCGAGAGTTCTGGCCGCGTAAAAGTAAAGTACTATAAAACACTACAAGGGCACGGTCGCAAGCACGTCGTGTAGGTGAGAATGAATTTGTGTCAAGTAAAACGCGCCCTTATGTTTTATGTATGAAGGTCTGCTCGTTGTGAAGATGAGATTAAATCCGTGTCAAGCTACACTCGTCCTTATGACTTACGTTTCAAGGTCTGCTCGATGGCCTGCAGCTTGCCGGCCATCGCTGCTAGCTCCTTCTTGAACACCACTCGTTCAGCTTCGACTTTCTCGGACACCGCGCGATTGAAGTTCGCCATTATCTGTTAAATTAAAATGAAATAGTTTATTGAAAGCGAATTTTATTTTAATTAGTATATTCTTCAACAATATGTGAAGTGAAGTGTGAAAATAAAAACCTTTCAGAATTGGTTCAGCAGAAGTAATTAACAGAGTTAAAAAAACTTTTTTACAAAAAAAAAACAACAGGACTTCCAAAAAAGAAAATACACTAAAAATAACTTAAATTTCGGCAGTCGGTGTTCGTATTTTATTTCTTCATTATTTGACACCGACTTCCGAAATAAAGTTATTTTTGGTGTATATTCTTTTTTGGAAGTCGGTTGTTTTTTTTTTTTGTAAAAAAGTTTTTATTTTCACTTTTAGTTGTGTGTGGAACGTGGAATTTAAACATACTCGTAATTGGAGAAAACAAAAACGTCATCTAGGTATACGTATTTTTCGTTTTTGTTCAGTTTCTCAAAAAGCGCTGAAGCAATTTCAATAAAATTTATAAGGGACCACCTCGGGAGTATATTCTTTCGAATAAAGAATTTTGAAAATCGGTCCACAACAGACGGAGAAATCGGCGGACGTAATTAAAAAAAAAACGTACATACAGTCGAACATAGAACCTCCTCCTTTTTCGAAAGTCGGTAAAAAAAAAGAATTTCCAAAATATATTTTTACGTTCTTGTCAACTTCAAATATTTTATAAATAATATACTAATAATAATAATAATAATAATAATAATAATAACAATAATAATAATAATAAATAACCTGGCAACCCACTGGCAACACAAGTCATATTTTTTCTAATCCATTTATAATCGCAAAAACCCACTTTTTTTACCTTTAATCGGACTTAATATTACCGTACAGAAAGCAAACTGAAAAATTACAACAAAACCATTGATTATCATCCAAACAAATAAAGTAAACAAAAAAGAAGAAAACTAAAATCAAGAAATCACAGAATGACGTCTGTCAACGACGACAGACTATGTTTACAGGAAAACAATGAAAATGGTATGAAATAAATAAAATGTTGACCAGAGCAGCTGCCCGTCGCGCACGCCTTTCACCCCCGGACTCGCCGCTCAGCTCCGCCTCGCCGCCGCCGGACCTTGGATCACCAGTGTTACCGGCGGCTGCAGCCGCGTCGAGCTCAAGCGACGAGTATTTCTCCCCGCCGACGTCGCCAACACCTGTACGTCGGCAGGGGAGAGGCCGGCCACCGAACAGCTTGGGACTTAGGGGCCAACCGGCCCCGAGCCGGGTCCCCGCTGCCGGTGGTTGTGTGCAGCGCATGAAATGGACTCAGTCCATGAACGAGAACGTCATGCGCGCATATTATGGGTCTACAGAGGGGGGAACTAACCTCACTGCGTACCGTGTCAGGATGCTGTCTCTGTTCCAGGACCTAGAACCAACCGTCGACGTCTCGGCACAACGATTGTCGGATCAGGTGCGGGTCATCCAACGTAACCACAAGTTGGACGATGCTGCACTTGATAGGCTGCGCTCAGAGGTACTGAACAACCCTATCATCTCGACCCCGACACAGACCGCGGTACAAGCGCCCGCTAGGGGCGCAATCCCAGCGCGGGCCATTAACGTAAGTGATGAGGGGGATGATAGGGTTGTCACGGTAAGTAGCCAGTGCAACGATCGACTGAGGAGCGCACTGGAGGATGCGCTTCGTGAGTATAGATCCACTCCGACCGAACTTAGACCCCGTTTACCACGGTTACCCATGCACAAAAAAAATAGGGCGTTGGTGTGTGCTTTGGACTCGCTACTTAAAAACATCTTTGAAAGCAGCGAGGACCTCGTTGATACGCACTCAATCTTGTATTGCGGGGCTGTTGCAGCATGTCGTTTGGCCAACGTGAAGTTTCCGAATAGTGAAGGAGCTATTCGGCCAAAGCCTGCTGCACCAGCCTGGCAATGCAGGATTGAGAGGCGTATCGATGGGGCCAGGGTACTCATCGGCAAACTACTCTGCTTCAGGGAGGGCAATACACGACCACGTGTGATGCGCTTTGTGAGGCGGGCATTTTCGGGGACTGAAATTAGTCCTCGAGAATACATGTCCCGTGTCACAGAGCGCATCGACTTCCTGAAGCAGAAAGTTTGTGCATGGGCAAACCGTATTCGGCGGTATAAGCGGCGAGTTGACCGGTACTCGCAGAATCGCATGTTCCAGAGCGATGAGAGGTGGGTATATAGAGCTTGGGAGCGACCTGAACAAAATGTGACTGACGGGTGCCGTCCGGATGATGTTACCACGAGTACATTCTGGCGCAGCATTTGGTCGGTGCCCGTCTGTCACACTGAGGGTGGTTGGATGCGTGATGTCGAGCGCGCGTGTGACGCTATACCAGAAATGGATAAATTCACCATAAATCCATCAGATGTAGCCAAAGCAGTTCGTCCGTTACCGAACTGGAAATCTCCGGGACCGGACGGACTGCACAACTTTTGGCTGAAATGGTACAGCAGCTCACACGCGCTCCTGGCATCTCAATTCCAGTCATCCTTAGAGTCTGGGTCGCTGCCTCAGTTTCTAACAACCGGTGTCACCCACCTGCTCCATAAGACAGGTAGTCCCGCGGAACCCAAGAATTATAGACCGATTACATGTTTGTCAACGGTTTATAAACTTCTTACATCCATTCTGAGAGCGAAAATTAATCTGCACATTAACAGTAATTCAATTATGTCTGCCTCTCAGAATGGATGTAGGAACGGGTCTCGCGGTACTAAGGAGCTACTCCTCATAGACATGGCCATAAGCCAGCAGGTTCGTCGATCCCACAAGGATTTGTCGACATGCTGGATAGATTATAAGAAGGCCTACGACTCTGTTCCACATACATGGCTCATGAGGGTGTTGGAGTTGTACAAAATAGATGCAACTCTCCGCACCTTCCTTGGGTCATGTATGGGGCAATGGAAGACAGTCCTTCGCTATCCAGGATGTCGACCAAATCAGGGGAACGATGAGCCTATATGGATAAAACGGGGAATATTTCAGGGCGACAGTTTGAGTCCACTTTGGTTCTGCTTAGCCCTGAATCCTCTAAGCACATTGCTGGAGGATTCAGGCCTGGGCTATCGGTTGAGAAGAGGTGGTCAGGCCATATCTCACCTTCTTTACATGGATGATCTGAAACTCTTTGCCCCCAACAATTTGCGACTGATGGAGTTACTGAAGGTAACTGAAACTTTCAGTAGCGCCATCAGGATGGAATTTGGTGTGGACAAATGTGCAGTCATGCATGTAAAGCGAGGAGAGATTATGGAATCCGAAGGGATTCAACTCTCGGATTCCATAAACCTTAAATCCCTCTCCTCGACCGAAACGTACAAATATTTGGGTATGTCGGAAGCGTTAGGCATTAACGTTACTGACATGAAGCAATCGCTGAAGGAGCGCTTCTTTGGCCGCCTGAAAAAGCTATTTAATAGCCTTTTGTCAGGCGGAAATAAGGTGCGCGCCTTCAACGGTTGGGTCATGCCGGTTTTGATGTACTCTTTCGGCATACTCAAATGGACTCAGACTGAGCTAGACGCCCTGGATAGGAGGGTCCGTACGCTGATGACCGCAAACCGGATGCATCACCCACGATCATCGGTGATGAGACTGTACATCCCGCGGAAATGTGGAGGTCGAGGTTTTTTAAATGCGAAAACTCTCCACAACCGCGAGGTGTGCAGCCTCAGAGAATATTTTCTTGAAACCGACGTGGGTATGCACCGCGATGTGGTCGCAGTGGACAAGGGACTCACCCCGTTGTCCATGGCTAAAGAGAACTGGCGCAAACCTGTAATACTCACTACTGATGACCGCAAGGAGGTATGGAAAAGCAAGGAGCTTCATGGGCGCTTTTATCGGGCCCTTCATGGGCCTGATGTAGATTTCTTGGCGTCCGTGGCCTGGCTACGTTTCAGTGACCTCTTCGGGGAAACTGAAGGCTTTGTCTGTGCGATTATGGACGAAGTTATCTTGACGAATAACTACCGGAGGCATATCATGAAGGACGGGACGGTTGACATGTGTCGGGCATGCCACCGTCCGGGTGAGTCCATCAGACATATTATCTCTGGTTGTTCTCGTCTTGCTAACAGCGAGTATTTGCACAGGCATAACCAAGTGGCCAGGATTATTCATCAGCAGCTTGCTTTAAAATACAAACTTGTGGATTCTGAGGTGCCGTATTACAAGTATGTGCCCGACCCAGTTCTCGAAAATGACCATGTCACGTTGTACTGGGATCGGTCTATCATCACTGACAGGACTATTGTTGCCAATAAGCCGGATATAGTGGTGATAGACCGATTAGCGCGCCGCACAATGATAATCGATGTCACCATCCCACATGACGAGAACCTCGTGAAAGCTGAGAAAGAGAAACAAATTAAATATCTTGACTTGGCACACGAGGTTGTCGATATGTGGAATGTGGACTCGGCTGTCATTGTGCCGATAGTCGTTACCGCCAATGGCCTGATGGCTAAAAGCTTCGACGACCACCTGTCGAAGCTGTCGTTGCGCGGTTGGATCAAGGGCCTGATTCAGAAGGCAGTACTCCTTGATACGGCTCGCATAGTGAGGAGGTTCCTGTCTCTGGAGCCCTAACCACCGGTAGCTTGGACCCTGCTCCCGATACCGGTGGACTACTATTTTTATATTTTTAAATGTTTTTTTATATGTTTTCTTTTAAAAATATTTAAAAATGTAAATAATATGTGTAAAAATAAATATACGAAATAATAATAATAATAATAAATTGGACCCTGCTCCCGATACCGGTGGACTACTATTTTTTATATTTTTAAATGTTTTTTATATGTTTTCTTTTAAAATATTTAAAAATGTAAATAATATGTGTAAAAATAAATACCGAATAATAATAATAATAATCTTTATTGTTCAGAAAAAATACATAATTCAAACAGGTAAATCACTGGTCTCCACACTAGGATTCCCTGTGTCGTGGAGGCCAGTCTCTTTCATCGTAGTTCAAAAAATTTAAAGTGATATTTATACATATTTCTATCAAAGGAAAAGTTAAACGAAAACAACAAAAACAAAAAAAAAAAAAATAATAATAATAATATATATATAAGGGGGATACATAGCATCTTGCAGTAAGTGTGTACAAAAGTGTGAGTTGTGTGGTGTTGTTACGTGTGATGTGTATGTTGTTGTGTGAGTGTATGTGTATGTGTGTGTGTGTATGTGTGTGTGTATTTGTCATGTCTCCAAAAGTAATATATCATGAAAGAATGAAAAACAAGTGGTTTAAAAAGTATGTAATAGTTTCTCTGTGGCGCCGTAATCCAGACCTTTTAGGTAAGTTTTGATGTGAGATTTGCATATCGATTTTGTCATAGGTAATAAATTAATTTTGTCGTTAAGTTTGTTATAAAGCATTGGCCCCATATAGTGAAAACACCTTTTACCAAAATCTAATCTACGCTTTGGTTTATGCCATCTAGGTTTCCTTCGGGAATGCATTTTAGATTCCACCCTGACTAAAGCCTCTTTATGGAACCTTAGAGCTACAGCCATAATATATATATGTCGCACGCGCATTGCACGCGTCTCTTGATATAAGGTATTGGTTGGAAATCGCCTTGGTTTTTTATAAGCTACCTTGAGAACGGCCCGTTGTGCGCGTTCTGCCCTTATCAAATGAGTCTTTTGGGCAACCCCCCATGCGGCTATACAATAACTAAGAAGAGATTCGCACAGAGTGTGATAAATCATCTTCAAAATCAAAAAAAAAAAATAAAAGCACCTTATACTAGTTAGCTTAAAAATTTGTAAAATACCCAGTTTTAAACATACCGTCTTCTCCCTCTTAGCGAGTCTGTCCTGCAGAACTTCTTGTTGGAGTTCGATCTGCTTCATAACTTGCTCCCTCGTGCTTCTGTTGGCTTCCGCCTGGATTTGCAAGCTCTAGAAATAAGGTAAAAAATAATATAAAATCTAATTATTATTTTTTACTCGTACTTATATATCGAGATCCATAAACGATACTTAGAACGTACTTTGTGTGCAAGACAATAGGGACGGTAAATTAGACGTATTTTTGCTTAACCAAACCAATGAAAAATTATCATCTTCCTGCCCTTATCCCATGTTACTTGGGGTCGGCGCAACACGTTTTTTTCTTCCATTCTGTCCTGCCAGCCGTCACGATAAATTCGAAAGAGTTACCTCGCCCCTAGGCATTCAGGGCAGGGAGAAACAGGGGTGAGTTTTAGTCAGTAAGAGTCTGACACACCCTTCCGCTCCACCCTAGAGCGGGAGAAGTCATTGGATGATTTCCCACCCCCCCCAAAAAAAAAAAAAGCTGTCACGCTATCACTAACTCCCTTTTCTTTCATACCACTCTTCACACAATCCATCCATCTTTTCTTTGGCATCCCTCTCCCTCTCCATCCATCCACATTTATATTCATAGCTCTTTTAGTTTCATGTGTTTAATCCCTCCTCTTCATATGACCATACCAAGATAAGCGGCTCCCTTTCAACTTTTCTGTGACTGGCGCCACTTTTAAACTACCTCTAATGTAGGTACTCATTTCTCACTTTATCCATTCTCGTTGTTACTCCACACATCCATCTCAACATTCTCATCTCCGCCACATGCAATCTATTTTCATACTTTTTTTTCACAGCCCAACATTCTGACCCATACAGTACGACAGGTCTAATCACGGACTTATAGATTTTCCCCTTTAACTTGAGGGATTCGTGGATCGCAAGTTGTTTTTTTTTTTTTATGTTTGATAGGCTCGCGTTTGACCACTATCTCACCTGATGTTAAGCGATGATGATGTTCCAGTGACCTGTCGCCATTTCATCCACCCTGAATTGATCCTGTGCGTTACATCTCGGACTATATCGCCATCCCCCTGGACAAGCGACCCGAGGTAAGGAAAGTCGGAGCAGATCAGTATAGGCGTACCGTGAGAGCTATGGGCATAGGAATGGAGTGGCTGCCGAAATCGCAGAACAGTTATATGTTTTGGTTCTGCTCAATTTCAGGCCAACATTCTCCAGTCTTTCCCACCACGTCTCCAATTTGCTCTGGACCTCTAAGCCGCTTTCGGTAATCAGCACAATGCACACGGGGACTCTTCCTGGATGTCCGACGTCAGAGCGTCCATTATCATCAGGAAGAGGTAAGGGCTGAGAGCCGACCCCTGGTGCAAACCGACTGCCACACTGAAGCTGTCAGTGGTGCCCAATGCAGACCGGACTTGGGTACTGCATCGACTGTACATCGCTCGGATCAACTGCACATACTGCCCAGGCACACCTTTCTCCTTAAGGGCCCAACACAAAACCTCACGAGATACCCACTCATATGCCTTTTCGAGGTCAACGAACACCATGTGCAAGTTTTAATGCACAGCTCTGAACGGCGGCTTCGCCCGCGTTGAATTAGTACTTCCACCATAAATTATAGCCTATGTGCTATTCCAGACTATAATCTATCACCGTGCCAAATTTCATCCAAATCCGTTCAGCCGTTCTGGCATGATTGAGTAACAAACATCCATTTCATTCTATTCCTTTTTTTTTTCTTTTTTGTTACCTACTTTTCTTTTTTTTTTCTTTTTAAATGATTAAGTTTTTATTTATTGTTGTGTGTGTCTCTATCTGTGACAAATAAATGTTTTTTCTTTCTTTCTTTCTTTCATCCATCCATCTGAATATTCCCATGTATAACATTAGTAGGATTGGGAGTTGGAGGAGCCACTAAAGCATTTTAATGTTGCCAGAGTACAAAAAGATATCATTTTGTGAGAAATCTAGAAGTGGTACAATTGAAATGGCAACTCCCACCTTCTTCATGAACTCCACTTCAGATGCCATCCTCTCAGTCCTGACTATGTCTTCCGCTTTAGCTTCAATTATTAATTTTTCATCATGACCTGAAATATAAAAATGGCATTTCAATTATTTGGCCAAAAAACTACCCCATACATTTTGTCAAGTTATGTGTACATGAATGTGTGGAAGAACTCATTTATTTTCGTAATTTTCATGTTTGGTTTGGTATTTAGAACAGCGGGTGGCTCAGTAGTTACAGAACTTCTCTTTTAGTCGTCATATCGGCAGATGGGCAGCATGGAGCAGTGGTGGCCCAGTGGTATCGGTCGCGACTTACAAGTAGGTCGTAGGTTCGAACCCAGTCAGGCGCTTTGCTTTGTGTTAATTATTTTTTAGGAGTCTATGTCTAGTATGTTGCGGTTCGTAAACTCCTAATTTATACTGCTTCGTCTGGTCATAGAAGGTTAAATGCCATTTAAATAAAGTATTTTGATAACTTAATAATGTTCACCTTTATTATGTGAATGACGACCAGTGCGCAGTAACTGACCGATCATACGTCTCGCTAACATAAACTTAAGCTTATCAAGCGTTCTGCCGTTTGTACTCGTACTTACATTGTGTCCCTACAATTTCATCACTACAAAACGGTGAAGGAACATCGTGAGGAAACCAGCAAGTCCTAGAACCAAAACTTTAAAGGCCTGTGATGTCCACCAATCCTTTTAGCCCGCGTGGTAGGATTAGGGCATAGACCCTCTGACAGAGAGGCCTGTGTGACCTGTGTCCCAGCAGTAAGAGCATTATAGGCTGATTATGCTCAGCTATGCGCTATCGACAGATGACGACTAAAAGAAAAGTTTCTAAGAAGACATGTTGCAACGATCACAGATAACGATAATGATTCCAGGGTTAATCCCACCGAGGCGAGGGGTCGCGAATAAATTCGAAATAGAGTTACCGCGGCCCTTGCCAAAGGCAACTGAATGTACAAGGGTGTGTTTTAGTCAGTAATAGTATCACGCCCTCCCGCTCCACCCGGACCGGGAGAAGTCATCGGATGATTTCCCACCGTCCAAAAGAAAAAAAAAAGGGGTTAATCACATACTGAAAGTTGTTCATAATCTTAAGTTCCATTTTATTTTCTTTTTTATAGAGATCTTTCAAGAATGCTCACATTCGATAGCCCTGTTGATCTTAAGTTCTCGCACCGTCTGCAATTCTGCTATTTGGTTCTGCAGAGATTGTATCTGAAACACAAGAGAAAAAATGCAAAATTTACAGTCACCTTGATAATTTGCCATGCACATAAACTGCATTAGCAAATAATTGTAGCATGGAACCTATGTCTCAAGCTGACTAAATCGATGGATGAGATCTACCATGGAATCGGCGATTGCAGAAAATGACCTATTCTCTTATTTGGCTATATCGTCTGATATGGGTCATAGGCAGAGGTTGGAATTAGATAGAGTTATTTATGTACTTGCATCGAAATGTTGATATTAATATGGATCTTCCCGGGATTTCTAATCGTCAATTCCGTATGGCCAACAATATTACAAATAAATAATAATAAAAATCTCTATTGTTTTCTTTTGTTCTCACAAGCTATGTTGTGTGCGCGTGTGCGCATTGGAATTTTGCAACTTCGGAAATCCGATGTCGTTGATGTAAATTTGGCAACGCCGCGCGTGCAGTGGTTTAAATTGTGTAAAAGTAAATACCTTTTTTATTTCATAAATGACGGGATTTTTCTGCTCTTCAAAATGAATCTCGGGATTTTAGGCATATCCACTTTAATCTTTCGCTATATGAAATCAGTGTAAGTACATAAATAACTCTACCTAATTCCGACCTCTGGTCATAGGTTTTGGTCCAAAACGTTGCCACTGCTCGAGATAGGCTTCCCCCAAGTGTCGCCACAATGACCGGTCCAGTGGGTCTCGCACCAGGTCATCGGTCCACCTTGTTCGGGAGGCCTTCCAACGCTGCGTCTTCCGGTACGCGGTCGCCACTCTAGAACTTTTCGGCCCCATCGACCATCTGTTCTGCGAGCAATGTGCCCTGCACACTGCCACTTCAGTTTGGCAATTCTTAGGCATATATCGGTAACCTTGATCAATCATTGGAGAGCGTTCCGCCTGGGCACGCGTTGTTGTGGCCAACCTGGAAAACTTTAAATAGACTCCGTACTCAGGTTGGCCGCAATAAAGACAACCTCCACAGGCAAGTTCGATCGTGTATGGAGTACTACCCTCACCTTTGGGACGGGTCTGCCAGATACCAGCTTGATGCCCTTGAGACAATTGAGAAACGAGCCAAGAGGATCATCGGCAATGATAGGCTCGTCGAGTCTAAGCTCCAAAGTAACGAGCATAGACGCCGAGTTGCTAGCCTGTCGGTTTTCTATAGGTTACATTTTGGGGAGTGTGCGACGGAATTGCATAATTTGATTCTGCCAAGCTCGTTCCATCATCGGACCACAAGACGTACGGCAATGCGCCACCGGTACATGGTGAACATCCCATCCACACGCACAAAACGTTTTGAGAACACATTCATTGTGCGTACAGCTAGGGAGTGGAATTCCCTGCCGGAGTCTGTTGCCTGATAGCTACAACCTGGGAGTCTTTAAGTCAAGAGTGAATAGGTTACTTCTAGGCAAGCGTGCTCATTCTTCGACCACATCATCGCTTACCATTAGGTGAGATAGTGGTCAAACGCGTACCTATCAACAATAAAAAAAAGGTGGGGTTCTCGGATGGCTCCGATCTTCGGTGTTTGTGCGGCGTTTCTCCGCAGGTCGTCCACCTCTCATCTTGGTCCACATGCCCTGTCACCTGTATATGTGAGGACCTTATAGCTACGTCAGCGAATGCAATTGCCGTCGCTGAATACTGGGCCAAACATAATACTTAGACATTAAATTTGCCATCGCCATGCTAAAAATAAGAATAACTTACGCGATTCAGTGTGTAGATCAAAAGCAAATCGATGTCTGATTTGATGTCCAGTTTTTTCGCACTGAGGTCGATGCCGGGGTACAACGCTTGAAGTTCGGACTTGAACATGTTACGACCTGCCTCCACCTGCAAAGATACAAGACAATTTTACCATCTATACTAATATTTTAAGAGAGATTGCGCATTGTGAGCTTTGTATATGTGGTGGGTAATCTCCGTAACCACTGCAGCTATTTGAAAGGTATAAATTTCCAGATGGGCTTAGGCTGTAATCGACCCGGGCAAAGCCAGAGCAGGCCGCTAGATATGCACTGCCGTGTCCTCGAGGAGGCGATCGGCGATGGCGATCTCTCGCGTCTGGCCCTGGTCCAGGCCATGATACGGAGCGAGAGGGTTCGGGAAGCTGAGACGGGACGCGTGAAGGAGATCCTCGCGCCCTCACGCCACAACCCGACGCAGGGGACGCCCTGGGCGTCAGGAGTCGCGAGCCAACTCCCGGCCACTGTAGGCACGGGCTTGCGGTCGGAGAGCAATGGGTAGCTCGCCGCTCAAAGAGATGTCAGCACTAATTGACGGGGTCCGCATGGGCCGATGCCGGCCAGGGTTGCAGGTGTGTTTAATAGAATCACCGCGACCCCTGGCACAGGCCTAGGCATCCGAAAGTACACGAGTGGGGTTTAGTTAGTAAGAGTCTGACACGCCCTCCCCTCGGGAGAAGTTATTTGATGAATTCCTACCCAAAAAAAAAGTCTGTTAGATATAACCTAAGGGTTAGACAGAGCCGTAAACACATTCACCACTTTTGTTTAAGGTGGAAGCGCCAGGGTAACCCGCGAAATTCAAATTTTCTTATGTTTTTTGCAATTTGCAGATCAGTGTCAGGTTGTATCTTGGTCAAAATTTGATTCGCGAACGTAGCAAGTATGTATTTATACAATTATAATCATTAAAATCATCAATACAACTCACTCAGTTAGAATTGATGCCCAATGTCATGATTTCATGAAATTCTTACATTTGGCATCAATTTTAACTGAGTGAGTTGTATTGATGATTTTAATTATTACAGTTCTGTAAATACGTACTTGCTACGGCTGCGAATCATATTTTTACCAAGATACAACCTGACACTGACCTGCAAATTGCAAAAGACGTAAGAAAATTTGAATTTCGCGGGCTAGGGTGGAGCATTCACCTTAAGAGTGATAGGAAACCAGCCGTCAACTGGGCAAAAACGGACGGGCTGCTGCTGAGAAATTCTTGATAGAAAACCCAATATCACTTTGGCCGACTTGGGAACGGAACCAAAACCTCATACTCATTAATAGCACTTGCGACCTCTACACTATAAATGAAGCCAAGCCAAATCAACCTTGGCCAATCTCAACGGAGATGAGCCTGCATGTACGCAGGAGGTATAAAGCTGCGTATCCATTATGCGTTCCTGGCGCGCGTGCCATGAACACCCGCGCCAAGAGTGCGTTCCGCGGAACGCGCTCCAAATATTCAAACGATATCAACTAAGCGCACATGGCGCGCGTGGCAACTGTTCCAGTGTTCGGTCGTTCAACATGCAGGCTAGTCGTGCACGAGCAGCAGCAGTGTTTATAGTAATTCACAGTATTATACAGAAGAAAAAAACATAAACGTAAAGTGCGTTGGTGGATAAAAGAGTTGTACCGAAATACACCACAACTTATTTCTCTCCAAGCGTCTTCCCTGAGCGATTTATTATGATAAAAAGAACTTTTCAGTTCTTTACAGTTATTTTGTACCATAAAATTGAATTAATTTACGGCAACTCTGATTATTCATCGCTCGGAACGCAACGAACACACAAAATAATATCACGGCCGTCTCAACTGGCGCGCGCGCCACAACTGAGCTTCCTTTGATTGCGATAGGCGGCAGCGACCTCTCGCGCCGTGCCCTGGTACAGGCCATGGTACGGAGCGAGAGGGAATGGGAAGCCGTCTCCTCCTTCTGCGAAGCATTATAGCTCACGAAGAGGGAGGCGGCATAACGTTAGGGAGACTCAACAACAGCAGAGTCGCCCTAACGCCCTCAACAGCAGCCGCCGCAGGAGACGCCAGGGGCTTCGGGCGCCGCGAGACGATCTCCGGCCACCGTAGACCCGGGCCTGCGGACGGCGAGTAGTGGGTAACTCGCCGCCCGATCAGCACCAGGCCCGAGAGTCGACGGCGCGTAGTGTTCCACGCGCGCCTCAAAGAGTTGTCAGCAAAAGGACGGGGCCTGCCACGGCCGATGCCTGCCCGGGGGTTGAGGATAAATTCGAAAGAGTTACCTCGCCTCTGGGCATTCAGGGCAGGGAGGAACAGGGGTGGGTTTTAGTCAGTAAGAGTCTGACACGCCCTTCCGCTCCACCCTAGAGCGGAAGAAGTCATTGGATGATTTCCCATCCCGCCCCAAAAAAAAAAAAAGCTTCCTGTGATGCGCGGTAAAAAACCGACTCTAGATGGAACGGGCCGCTCTGAGTTCGAGCGTTCCAACAAACACATTGGCGCGCGTTCCAAAATGGTATCCATTTCGCGCGGCCGGAACGCGCGCCAATGTTCGTCCTCTTGGAGCGCGAAGTCGATACGCGGCTTAGTGCACAAGCGTGTGCGCAGACATAGGTGCACTCTCTGTTCGTTTACTCTCATAGTCCGATGGTACGGCTTCCATTAGGAATTACTTTCTAGCAACCCGGAGTTTCGAAGTCCCTCTCCCCGGTCGTGTCGGATTGCCGTCCCATCGGACTATGAGAGTAAAGGAACAGAGAGTGCACCTGTGTTTGCGCACACGCTTGTGCGCACTATCTCCTACGTACTTGGCTAATATCCGTCAAGATTGGCCACCGTGATCGAAATAAAACGTTATATAGGAAGTTCTATAACATCATATCTTAACTTTAGTTCTACAACTTCCCTTAACACTTAGAATTTTTATTTTTCATGTTTTTGTTATACTATCTAAGTCTTCACAGCTCTGTACTTTTAACCGACTTTGAAAAAAGAGGAGGTTCTATGTTCGACTGTAATGTACGAGTATGTCCACCGATTTCTCTGTCAGTTGTAGACCGATTTTCAAAATGAAATATATTTAGTTTGTGCACAACAGAACCGGCACCATTGTTATTGTTTTGTTAAACAACTCAGTTAAAAGTGATCTAGCCGCTATTAGGATGCTTTTAAGATGTGCGAGGTAGCGAGGTAGTGCGCGACCACCAATTGAATCACTTCATTTCCTAGCCAGGCTTGGCGCATCTCTGGGGGAAAAGGGTTAGCAGAGCTCT
Source organism: Polia nebulosa (assembly GCA_951329385.1). Taxonomy (NCBI): domain Eukaryota; kingdom Metazoa; phylum Arthropoda; class Insecta; order Lepidoptera; family Noctuidae; genus Polia; species Polia nebulosa. Next base: position 14,013,585 of record OX589610.1, on the reverse strand, counting down.
TAGAGCAGAGCTAGGTATTGTAGCGATACAATTAAGAATAATAAGAGATAATAAGAGATTTGTGTTACAATTATTGTGTACAATAAAGTATATTCTATCCATGTACCTTTTTATAGCCAGTAACAATGTAGTATTTCATGATTCATGAAATAGCCAGCTACTTCATACTGTGGGGAATGCCGCGATCTGATGATAGGTACCTGTACCTACTAGAAATAATAAGTTCATTTTTTAAAATTTAAAATTAGAATCTGAATGTTGTCAGAACCTTAGTTATATTGTCAAGTTCATTAAATTAGGAAATCTCTCCAAGGGCCTTATTTATAAAAAAAGTTAACTACTTATATGATTAGTTTAAATTTTAAAGACTGATTAACAAGTTCTTAATTCAAACTTTTCTATGAAGAAATCGAATTTAGAATTCGCTTATCAGTACCTACCTATTTAAACCAAGCATTTGGTCAGCAAGTATTTAAATAAGAGGGGCAAAAGTACAAACGATTTATGAATCTACCTTCGTGACTAGGTACTTAAGACTAGTCTATATATATCTATATATATATAAAAATGAACCCCTATTTCCCTTGGTCACGGCATCATGCGTGAACGGCTGGACCGATTATGCTAATTCTTTTTTGGTTGTGTTTGTTATTGTCAGGCAAAGTTTCTTATGATTTAAAAAAAAACAACCGACTTGAAAAAAATAAAAAATACCTACACTAAAAATTAAAAAATAACTTTAATTTCGGAAGTCGGTGTTTGTATTTTATCTCTTTGTTGACACTGATTTCCGATTTTAAAGTTATTTTTTAATTTTTAGTGTAGGTATTTTTTTTTTCAAGTCGGTTGTTTTTTTTTTTTGTAAAAAAGTTTTTTATTTTTTACTTTTTAGTTGTTATAGCCCAGAACTAAAAACCCCAGTAACATGGAACGTGGAATTTAAACATACTCGTAATTGGAGAAAACCAATATGTCATCTATCTATACGTATTTTTTGTTTTTGTTCAGTTTTTCATAAAGCACTGAAGCAATTTCGATAAAATTTATATTGGTTCCATATAAATTTTATCGAAATTGCTTCAGTGCTTTTTCTTTTCCTCGGGAGTATATGCTTTCGGATAAAAAAAGAATTTTGAAACTCGGTCCACAACTGACGGAGAAATTGACGGACATACATAAAAAAAAAACATACATACAGTCGAACATAGAACCTTTTTTCGAAAGTCGGTTAAAAAAATTAAGAAAGTTGCGCACAAAATTGAAAAATTTCAGAAAACCGATCTTCGCAAGTTACACAGTTCGCGCGTCAGGACGTCTATCGGGCCAGCTAGTATAGAATAAATCTTTATTGTATGCCAAAACAGTCACACAATTGACACTTAATAATTTTTAACGCAAACGAATTACCTAGTAATGTTACTTGGGTTTTTTTATCAGGACAATCTTATTTATAGTTACAGGAAAATGAACAGGATACAATAACTATATTTATTACTTCTGCCTAAATATAAATTAAAATTTCAGTTCATTGTGTTGATAGACCTCTTGAGTGACGGGTCTGAGTGGTTGAAGTGAAAATTATCTTCGTAATATAATCTTAAATACCTTGTGCTAATATGAAGCTAAGTTTCATAGTATTGTTTCTCCTTGTAACAACAGTCGCAAGTCGCGGCCACGGACATGGGCATTCGCATGGTCATGGGGGTGGACATAGCTTCCGAGGATTTTTCCACACAAGCAGTCACGGATCTTGGATACGTGGCTTCGGCCGTTCCCACTCTAACCCTGGAATGTCCGGCAAAGCAAACAGAGGCATAATTACTGCTGTTTGTATCACCACAATTTTGATGTTCAATAAAGTGTATCTATCTAACTAACCACGGCCAGTATCAGTGTAATATTTCATGAAATGGCCGACTACTTCATGATGTGGAATTCCGCGTTCTAGTGACGATACATTAACTACAGTCATCCACTACATTCCGCCGCAGCTGTTGAGCTACGGGTCTACCTCTCATCCTGTGTCAAGGTCATCAAGGACTGTTGAGCTACGGGTCTACCTTTCATCCTGTGTCAAAATCATCAAAGACTGTTGAGCTACGGGTCTACCTCTCATCCTGTGTCAAGGTCATCAAGGACTGTTGAGCTACGGGTCTACCTCTCATCCCGTGTCAAGGTCATCAAGGACGCCCACCCGTCTACAACTACCGAGACTCTGGCAGCAGATCCGACCACTTGCTAACTGGACACCATACGAAACGGACTAGCGCTGTACAAATTGGCTAGCAACTCTCATAGACAGTACAGAAGCACTCAGGGAGAGTTAACAAAGTGAACGAACCGGGAGTATAAGGAGACGCGCATTGATGTCTAGTTTCATTTGGGAAGACACCGGGAAGACACGACGAAAACACGGCGGACCGGAACGTAATGCATGTTGTGAAAAAACCGCGGAGATCAGTGACACAGACTTCAGTAACGACAGCGACAAGTGACACTATAGACTTGCCAGGGGCGTGGGAATGTTTGAAATGGTCACCGCGGCTTTAGCACAGGCAACTGAAGGAACATAGGTGGGTTTTAGTCAGTAAGAGACTCGCCCCTCCCGCTCCACCCAGAGCGGGAGATGAAAAAGTAACACTATGGAAGACGCTTGAAAGACAAGGGGTAAGCGGTGGCACCGACTAGGGCTTGTTACATCATCTTAACTTTTGTAGCCACCACTTATGCGGAAACCTGTGGATTTTTGCTCGAGTTCGCGCGAAGCTAATTACATCGAAGATTCGATCATATTTAACTTCCCCATAACACTATGTTTTTTTTTATGTTTGTTATTCTTGCGTTTAACCACTCTCGTCTGATGGTGAATAAGTTTTGGTAACTTCGTTGCCGGACACATAATCCGGATAAAAAAAAAGCTGTGAGTAAATTTTACGCTGAATGTTCAGAAAACCATTATAAACGAAATGGGAAAAATCCCCATCGATCCCACGTCTGCAAAAAACAAAAAATTCAAAACCAAACTTTAAAAAAATGGGTTTTTTGCATTTTTCAGCCAAACGGTAAGTTTTGCCATAAAACTACGGGAAAACTTACTCACACAAAAATTGCATACAATTTTTATTTGAACTTATAATTTCAAGACAGTCCGAAGTTACTACAGCTCAAAGTGACCCCTTTTACAAAACAGCAATGTCACATTAAAAAACGCCAAGTACACCCCACAGGTGGCGTGGAAACGTATATATTATGGAGAAAACAAGGTTTTCAACTATTTTAATCATTATATCTTAGAAATGATAATTATTAGGAAAAAGTATGAGAATAATTTTAATAGATAATTAAAGGCTCAACAATTTTTGTCTGAGCTACTTTTACGATAAAACTTATACCCGTTTTTTCAAACTTTGACTTCAAATTATTTTTTTTGCAGATGTGGGGGATCAATGGGGACTTTTCACATTTCATTTATAATGATGTTCTAAACATTTGTACACATTTTCAGCTCTATGCGACTTACTGTAAACTCGAATGTCTATTTTAACCGGACTAAATGTAAGTAATGTTTAAGTTTTATTACCATGCTAAAAAAATAAAGTAATACTCGTAGCAAATGTATCGTGTTACATTTCTCTATTTTAGATGCCCAGGAAGGGCATAATAAGTTAAAAAAATCTTTTTTACAAAAAATACAACCGGTGTTTGTATTTTATTTATTCGTTATTTGGCACCGACTTCCGAAATTAAAGTTATTTTTAATTTTTTTGTATATTTTCTTTTATGGAAGTCTGTTGTATTTTGTGTTAAAAAGATTTTTATTTATTTATTATAATTAGTTGTTATACACCAGAACTAAAACTAAATAATTTAGTCACGCCCGAATTGATAACCCCAATAACATGGAATAATTAATGTGACCAATCACCATCAGGAAACCAAAAAGTCATTGATGTATACATATTTTTTGTTTTTGTTGATTTTTTCAAAAGCGCTGAAGCAAGATAATTTTTTTTCGGATATATAATTTTTAAAATCGATTTATAACTGACAGAGAAATCGGTGGACATACATAAACAAAAACATACATACATAGAACCTCCTCCTTTTTTCCAAGTCGGTTAAAAAGTCTTCTCTCTACTTAAGATGCTTTCATGGATATTTATATTTTTCTTTTTCCTCTCTGTACTCATTCAACTTAGTTGCATACTTTTTGTTTTGTTTTTAATTAGCACGATAGTCAAGTTTTTCATTACCATTCTATCATCCTAGTGATTTTATCTATGTATCTCGCAGCTCTGTGAACAGCCTTGTGGACGTCAATATTGTTATACAGAGTGTAACGGAAAGGTGTGGTCATATTTTAAGAACTGCATCTGCTCATCCATATGCACAACTTTCTTAAAGAAAATCCGAGGAAATTCTAAAAAAATTTGTATACCTCCGATACAAATATTGATCAGCTGATAATAACTTTATATGGAAAGTCCAATTTTTTTTTTGGGAATTTTATATTTTTTCTTAGAGAAAGTTGTTCATTTCCATGAGCAGAACCGGCTCTTAAAATATGACCACACCTTTCCGTTACACCCTGTATGTTTTGTGTATATATCTGTCATCTATGTTTTATATTGTAGTTGTTTGTTGTTCCCCTTTATAAAAATAAAATAAAAAATTAAAAGTAAAAAAAAAATATTTTTAAAAACAAGCTTTTATACAACTGCATACAGTACTCTCACTAATCCGGTAGTGCCGGATTATTGGAATGTTCGCATTACTGGAAAGTATTGAAAAAGTTAAAAAAGACCATATTAGTGTCCCAATTTAATAAGGTACCATATGAGAAGCGGTAGGGTGGGGGCCCGAGCGCAGGTACGGTGGCGGACTAATGGATAAATGGATATGCCAAAGTACTGAATTACCTTGTCCTGGCTGGAGGCTTTAATAATTTAGAGCCTTCACAGGCAAGCTCGGTTAAGCAGACGACAGCCTCCTAGGCTGACCTGCAAGATGACACTCAAAAAAAAAAAAAAAAAAAACTGAATTACCCGGGCCTGCGGACGGCGAGTAATGGGTAACTCACCGTCCGATCAGCACCAGGTCCGAGAGTCGACGGCGCGTAGTGTTCCACGCGCGCCTCAGTGTTCTCAGCAATGATGCCTGCCCAGGGGTTGTGGATAAATTCGAAACAGAGTTACCGCGCCTTTGGGCATTCAGGGCAGGGAAGGAACAGGGGTGGGTTTTAGTCAGTAAGAGTCTGACACGCCCTCTCGCTCCACCCTAGAGCGGGAGATGTCATTGGATGATTTCCCACCCACAAAAAAAAAAAAATACTGAAGTACCGGATTATTAGTGCAGTGGCGATGCTCTCGGGCGCGGCTTGGACCTGTTTATCTTTCTTTCTTTCTTACCTTGTTCCAATACTTCTCACTGAGCACAGAGCGCTGCATCTCTTCGTTGTACCGGTTCTCGGCGTTGATGAGGTCTGTGCGCAGCTGTTTGATGTACCGCTTGGTGGTCGTGAGGCTCTCGGGCGGCGCTTGCACCTGACTGCCCGAATTTATCATGCGGTCCAAGGTTTCTGTGAAAAAAACATCCGTCTCATTTTCGACTTTATTCCAACGAACTTCATAATACAATAACAGGATCATCAGGTGTACCCGGGCCTGCGGACAGCGAGTAGTGGGTAGCTCGCCGTCCGATCAGCACCAGGCCGGAGAGTCGACGGCGTGTACTGTTCCACGCGCGCCTCAAAGAGTTGTCAGCAAACCATGACAGTACCCGTCATGGCCGATGCCTGCCCTGGGGTTGTGAATAAATTTGATACAGAGTTACTGCGCCTCTGGAAACTCAGGGCAGGGAAGGAACAGGGGTGGGTTTTAGTCAGTAAGAGTCTGGACACGCCCTCCTGATCCACCCAAAGCGGGAGATGTCATTGGATGAAAACTGAAGTGGTCACCGTCTAAGAACATCTGTACTATTCGTTTTGAAATCAACCGTACCATAAAGTTGATATTTGTTCCAGAGGCAATAACGTCAAACGGAGACAAGGATAAGAAAAGACTACATACCAATAGCACATTTAGCTTTAGCGGAGGCCTCTTTGCCTTTTTTGAGCAAAGTGTCTCTCTGATGTTGATACATTTGAAGATTCGAATAGATCTTCTTGTCTAAGTCTTCGAATGATGCCTCAACAATCTGAAATTTAAAAGTGTTATCAATGCCAAAGAATATTTGTTTATTTTTTTTTCACATTTATGGTATAAATCTATGTAGGTATATCTATCTAGGTAGGTTATATTCACGTAGATTTCATGATTGTCTGGCAGTTTGAGTACTTTTCCGGCCTACTCAATGTCCTTACTTTGGTATTGTTCGTCGGTTCGTTGAGCTCCTTAAAGTTCTGAGTTGAGCTACACGATAACTGACAAATGCTTGCACTGTTTGGACAGGTCCACTCAAACCTGCGTGTTGCTTTCCTCAAAAGCTCATTTCAGATATTAACGTACATGATTCTCATATGATTTGACCAGTACATATTGTATGGATTAGAACACTTTAAAAGAGACTTTGAACTTTAAGTTTGTTTCGGTGTTACTTCTCAGGGAAGCCGGTTAGGAAACACCGGCCTCATCTAGCTTAAACTGACAAAAAAAAACATTGACGTGTAAAAGTGTTCCTTGTAACCTATTTACTAAATAAACATCATTCATAGGCTTGGGCTGGTTTGCGCCTTTGAAATACTTACTACTTTTTTTAATACCATTATGTGCTTTTTTACGATTAACAGCTTTCAGTCAAAACCGTTTTAAGTGAGAACACGTTTTTATATTAAAAATCAGTTATTACGGCACGTCGTAGTTACCCATACAACGGATAACTCTCGACCTATTTTGAATACCACACATGATTTTAAAAACTTCGCCAAAAAAAAGTCTACCAAATGCCATGAGTTTTAAAAACAAATTTTAGTCATTTAAAAGTAGCCTTAAACAGTCAATAATAATTTTGATTGTGACATGAAATCTATTGACTAAAGAATCCCAAAAATAAATGAAGTATGGTAGGTACCAGATAAATGTGGAATAAAGTACATTGACCTTTCTCTAATAACTCTTCTTATGTACCTGAACAAATATGAAACGTTTTTCATAATTAGTCAATGTTAAGGATCACAGGACATGTTGATTCGGGACAGCTGTGTGTCATTATTTCCGTTTTTTGAATTATAAATGTCAAAAACTTTTTTACAAAAAAAAAAAAAACAACCGACTTCCAAAAAAGATAAATACCTACACTAAAAATTAAAAAATAACTTTAATTTCGGAAGTCGGTGTTTGTATTTTATTTCTTCGTTATTTGACACCGACTTCCGAAATTAAAATTATTTTTTAATTTTTAGTGTAGGTATTTATCTTTTTTGGAAGTCGGTTGTTAGTAAAAAAGTTTTTTATTTTTCACTTTATAGTTGCTATACCCCAGAACTAAAAACCCCAATAACATGGAACGTGGAATTCAAACATACTCGTAATTGGAGAAAACAAAAACGTCATCTAGATATACGTATTTCTCGTTTTTGTTCAGTTTCTCAAAAAGCGCTGAAGCAATTTCGATAAAACTTATATGGGACCACCTCGGTCCACAACTGACGGCGAAATCGGCGGACATACATAATAAAATAAAAAATAAATAAACATCACACATACAGTCGAACATAGAACCTCCTCCTTTTTCGAAAGTCGTTTAATAAATGTAGGTGGGTCAGTGACCGTTATTCCACGTTTATCTGGCGCCTACCATAGTTATTATTATAAACATGACTCACCTTGAACAAAGCCTTATTGTAGTCGGCACAGGCCTGCGTCGCCTGCTTGTAGTTGTCGATGGCCACCTTCGTGTATTCGTGCATGTCGTGCTCTAGCTCCACGATGTCTTTGGTGATGTTCACGACGACCGGGGTCTGGGGTTCGCACTTGTCAGTTTGGACTAGTGTCGCTGCAATTTACCAATAAAAATATATCAAAACTAGTTTCTGCCAGCGAGGTCGCCCGCGTGAAAAACAAAAATTGTCCCAAGGGAAACTGCTCCTAGAACAAAAAGTATCCTATGTGCTATTCCAGACTACAATCCTATCTCTGTGCCAAATATCATCCAGATCCTCTTAGCCGTTCTGGCGTGATTGAGTAACAAACATCCATACATTCATACATCCAAACTTTCACATTTATAATTTAATGTTTTTTACCCCAGTGTCACGAGGAGCTCTTGACTGAATAATAGCAGCAACATGGTTTAATTTTCAAGATTAAGCAATGCTTGCCGAAGTTGTTCGGTAGATAGGTGAGCCTCCATTACAATCTCTCAGAAGGTGCGTCAAGCCGTTGGTCCCGGCTGTCATAAATACATCTTTGACAGTCTTTACGATAATCAGAAGCCAAAAAATCTGACACGACTCTTGCAAAGGGGAACCTGTCAGTTACTGGGTTGTGGAAGTCAGATAGGCAGTCGCGCCATGTAAAATACTGGTACTCAGCTGCATCCGGTGTGACTGGGAGCCGACCCCAACTTAGTCGAGAAAAGGCTCTGCAGGTTAATTGATTGGCAAGAAATCAAGAAGAGTTACCGATATCACAGATAATATAATACTAGCGTACAGATGCCTCATCCCATACAAAAAAACGGTACCGCCGTAACTACGGGTTTTCGACTTGCAAAAGCAACTTTTGTTCTTCATTCGGGCCCGTCCTCTACACCTCGCTAGATGGTGATAGCAGCGACGACTTGCAAGTTGAATGAATTTACATAAAGTCTTACCGATATTTTTTCACACATTGAGGAATTACTTTATAGTATTTTTGACACTTCATAGCAGTTTTATTGTTTCAAAATGTTTCACTATACAAATTTTCAAGCGGCGAACGGATAAACTCTAAAACTTCAAAAAAGCGCCATCTATTGGTACAAGAAATATAAATGCTTAAGGATTCATTCCAATAAACATGTAAATTTAAATTAGGAGCCAATTATTCCACAATTTTATGCTTGGGGTAGTATATTAAATAATAAAATACAGTTTTTACCATTTTTTTCTTTAAATATTAACGCGTCAAGTCCCTCATTAGCAGGCACAATTAAAAACCTATTGTTATGGCGACGCGAGGGGCTTGACGCGTACTTAAGCTTCATTCAGAAATCGATGCATATTACGCCATCTATTGACATTTATTTGAACTAAATTTTCTTTGTGCGAGATGAGACCCCTTGCCTATGTTTATACTTTGCAATTTTTTTCATCACCTCATTGACTTCATTTCATCTGCTAAGTCTACCGACTGATTGCAAGATTATAAATACAACAAAATATTACTACTACTACTACCATTCCAGGCAAGCGTGTCGATCACATCATCTCTTACCAACAGGTCAAGCGTGAGCCTAACATAGATAAAAAATTTAACGCAGTGAAAGAAAACATCATTAGGAAACCGGTATGTCCTAGAACTAAAAATTTAAGATAATCGGACATCCACCAACACACGGCCCAATTCCATGCCTCTCAGCAACCACACACGATACACGACACTACAGAATAGGTCGATTGAGGGGGTATCTTAAGTATTCGTTATTATATAGCGTCTCTTTACACTTCAATGTCAAACCGGTGCAAAAAAATTGATCATGAATTCACGCCACGCAAATACGGCTCGTATTTGCATGGCATGAACCAATTTTTTTATTTTCGTGATTATTATGGTTCATACTCTTCTCATTTTCCCCTTCTCGTTATTATATTAGATTTATGTACAAAATTAATATGACATATGTTCACAGTTAACACAAAGGATATAAAAAGATTCATCATCCAAGTCAGGCTTTTTCCTTACAAAGTCATTTGCGTTTCTCAGCAATCATTTACTAAATATTATTTATACCCAGTTCCTCAACTAAGAATTCAAAGTTTAGAACGTATCAAACTGAATAACAGAATGCCAAAGTTTCTTTTTCTATTAGGAACAAAAAAAAACAACCGACTTCCAAAAAAAAAAAATACACTAAAAATTAAAAAATAACTTCAATTTGGGAAGTCGGTGTTTGTATTTTATTTCTTCGATATTTGACACCGACTTCCGAAATTAAAGTTATTTTTAACCGACTTCGAAAAAGGAGGAGGTTATCAATTCGGATGTTTGTATTCGGGCATAACTCCGTCATATATTGACGGATTTGCAAAATTCTTTTTTTGTTCGAAAGGGGTTTATTCCGAAATGGTCCCATTTAAATTTCAAAAAGATCTGATGATGGGTTCCGGAGACAGACAACGGAACTCTTCAAAAATTGACAGCAAATCAACCGCGATTGCTGCTATCGTATGTCTATGAATTGTTAACACAGTTTAATGGGGAACCACAACTAAATAGTGAAAAATAAAAAACTTTTTTACAAAAAAATAGAACCGACTTCCAAAAAAAGTGCAAAATAACTTTAATTTCGGAAGTCGGTGTCAAAAAACGAAGACACAAAACAGGAACACCGAGTTCCGAAATTAAAGTTATTTTGCACTTTTTTTGAAAGTCGGTCCTATTTTTTTGTAAAAAAGTTTTTTTAAATTTTTAGTGTATTTTTTTTGGAAGTCGGTTGTTTTTTTTGTGATTTTATTTTTTATTTTTCGCTTTTTAGTTGTTATACCCTAGAACTAAAAACCCCAATAACATGGAACGTGGAATTTAAACATTTGGAGAACACAAAAACGTCATCAAGATATGCGTATTTTTTGTTTTTGTTCAGTTTCTCAAAAAGCGCTAAAGCAATTTCGATAAAATTTATATAGGACCACCTCGGGAGTACATTCTTTCGGATAAAAAAAGAATTTTGAAAATCGGTCCACAACTGACGGAGAAATGCGCGGACATACATGTTTTATACCACGTAGAGAAAGAGATTTAGACTAGACTAGATATTGTTTATCTAGTTTTCAACTTTAAATTCTTACTTAAGAAAGAGGGGATAAGTCGGACTGATGTACAAAATCTGAAGATTTCGGCTCGATAAATGGTGCCGATTCTGTTGTGCACAAACTTAACTTAATTTAAGCTATTGCTATCTTTTTCTCTATAATAAAACAGAAAAGAGACGGACGTTAATTAGAGCTGTCAAATTTAGTTGAACTTGATTACTCTTTTTCTTTACTTTTTTTAGTCTATTTTTTTCATACAAATTAAGGGTCCACGTAAAAACATGTCGACTAAAAACACAGTAAAGTGCAAGGCGTAAACTACAAATGTTATATCTCGTTTATTCTTTATTTTAGATAATGAATTAAACACACAAATTAATTAATTGTACTTTTATTCACACTTGACCATAAAGTAAGTAAAACCATAGAGTACCCTTCCTGACTCGTTTTTCCGGGCGAACCAGTGTTGCCCTCTATTAACAATAATATAATTAACATTCCAACACTCTATAGTTTGACATCTCTAACTTAGTTCATAGGTATAGCCGTCCTTTTCTCGCACTTCCTTTTAGTAAAAGATAGCGATTCTCTAATTTTAGTTTAGCTATTGAACAAGAGAATCGGCACCAATGAATCTTGATACACCCTGTAAAAATAACATGCAATACTGACCTTCGGTTTCAATTTCCGGCGTCTGCATAACCTTCTCTTCAACATACAGAGGTTCTAATATGGGCGGCGGCACTGTTATATAAACACACGTCTAGGTATTAGGTGGTGAATTATTAGTACTAGCCGACCAAGATAATCAGATAACTGCCGCTCCATCTAAAATACTGGTAATCAGCTGCATCCGGGTAGACTGGAATCCAGCCCCAACGAAATTGGAAAAACTGGCCAAGTGCGTATCGGATTTCGCACATTAAGGGTTCCGTACCAACTATTGGTATTTTTTAGTAAAGTATACGTTATAATAAATATTATCACCAAATTTCAAATTCATAGGTCAATTAGAAGTTTAAAAATTCTTCGTAACAAAATTTTGTGACAGACGACGCACGGACAGACAGACAGACGGACACGTGAGTGACAACAATAGGGCACCGTTTGGACCCTCGGGTACGGAACCCTAAAAAGGCTACGAAGATGATGAAGTCATCCGCTAAGATTTCGGGTGCGGAAACTACGGATACTGCAGGGTTGTGCAGATTTTACTGGCAAACTAATATCGGCCTTGCGCAGAATAGCAATAGAGTTGAGAATAAATTAATTTTCTTCAAAGCTAGAACGCGTAAAAAGCAGGTCATCTCAGGTTATTTACATTCGAATTTATTGTAAGAGCCGCAATGTTGATATTTGTTTAGCAGAAAAACTGCGAACACGGAGCCTTCGCAGTATGCATAGGACCCAGTTGCCTAATTGTCTTGATCAGCTTTTATATGTGTTTGGTGAACTGAGGTGATGTAATTCCAGTTAATTTGTCAAGTTAAAAAAAAAAATATGCATTATTTGTGCGAGTATGTATGCACCCAGCGAAACACAAAGTGATCTTTTCACATTTTCCACATTTGGTTTTATAATGATAGTGAAAAAAACTTGGTGAACTTTCCTAAGGTTCTTTAGAGGCGATTTTTCAACCGTTACATAACTTTTATCTACGGAATTCTATTGGTCGTGTCAGTTTCACTTTTTTAAGTAATTGGTAATAATAATAACCGGTAATTGCATTAACCGGTTTCGATTACACTGCCAGTATCATGTTGGGAACGGCAACACAGAGGCAGGTCATCAAACTTTGTACTTCTTGGTTGGTGTTATTCTATTTTCAATACAAGAGCTGTCAGTTTAACTGACATATTTATTCCTGACAAAAGTAATATATCGACTGAAAAATCGGGCCATAGTGATATAGTTAATATGAATGTGCAATAAGGTGGATTTCTTTATTATGAACACACTATGTTTGTGAACCCTTTTTACACATATCACAAAATGAAATCACACATTCAGCCTCATTTATAAGACTCGCAAGCCTTAAGCTTACTTTAAATACTGAATACCGGATTCTAAATTCAAATTCTTCATTTTAAATTAAGAACCTGCTAATCAGTGTTTTAACTAATCTTATGCTTTTTTTTTTTATAAATAAGGCCAATTATCAATGGCTTAATGATACATCAGGTGATGTGAGTCTACTTCCTAACCGACTTCAGAGAAGTCAGTGCGTTATAGGGTGAAACATGAATCATTATGATAAGTCTTACATTGATAGTCCTTCTTCGCGTAGGCAGCTTCAGCATCTTTTTCTATGTCTTGTTCAGATCTAGGAGTTAGTTCTGTTGGGGTGACACCCTCCTGTAAAATAGTACGACCTTTGTTTGAAAACTTTTACTTATGCTGTAAATTTTGATCTTTAAAACTAACTTTACTTTATAGGTCTTGAAATAAATTATTTGATTTTGACATCCAATGTTAAAGAGGCCAACAATGAAGTGCAAAGGCTTGATCTTTAAAACTAACTTTAAGGTCTTGAAATAAATTATTTGACTTTGATATCCAATGTTAAAGAGGCCAACTATGAAGTGTAAAGGCTACCATTTCTTCTTTGCTTTCTTTTTGCTTTAAGAGCATTCATCGCGCGCGGGTTGGCAACGTCGCATTTCTAGAGGTTGTTTGTGATTATTTTATTAAATTTAAATGAAAGTACCATTTTTTCTCAGCCAATTAACTAGAAAAAAAAATTGTACTTTAATTTAAATTTAATAACATAATCACAAAAAACCTCTAGAAATGCGACGTTGCCAGCCCGCGCGCGATGAACGCTCTTAACCTTTTTTTCATTTCAATAAGCAAGCTTGGTGAAACTTTTATTTTTTTGGGTGTGGGAATTCATCCTATAACTTCTCCCGCTCTGGGTGGAGCAGAGGCGTGTCAGACTCTTACTGACTTAAACCCACCCCTGTTCCTTCCCTGCCTGAGTGCCCAGGGGAGCGGTAACTGTTACGAATGTATCCGCTACCCCTAGGCTATCTCCACGACCCCTGGGTAGGCATCGGCCATGACAGACACCGTCATGCATTGCTGACAACTCTCTGAGGCCCGCGTGGAACACTACGCGCCATCGACTCTTGGGCCTGATCCTGATCGGACGGCGAGCTACCCACTACTCACCGTCCGCAGGCCCGCGTCTACGGTGGCCGGCGATCGTCTCGCGACCTCTGACCCAGGGCATCTCCTGCGGCAGCAGCTGCTGGGGGCGTGAGGGTGACTCTGTTGAGCCTCCCTCACCCGTGCCGCCTCTTCCTTCGCGAGCATTACTGCTTCGCAGAAGGAGGCGACTACTTCCCATTCCTTCTCGCTCCATACCATGACCTGGACAAGGATCGGGGGCGAGAGGTCGTTGCCACCGATCGCCTCCACGAGGACACGGCGGGGCTCCGTTTAAGCGGGGCAGATCGCCACCGTGTCCTCTGGGCGATCCTCACAGTGGTGACACCCGGGCGTTTCCCTCCGCCTTATCCTACACAGGAACCTCCCGAAACTTCCGTGTGCGGCGAGAACCTACGTCAGGCAGAAGGTGAGGACGCCGTGGCGCCTCTCTAGTCACTACTCAGACCTTACCGCCGCAATTGCGGCGTGCCCAAGCTTGGTGATACTTAAGATAACAATTTTTTTTTCTTCTTCTTTTCTTCTGCAATCAGTCCTTGGACTATTAGCAGAGATATTGTTCCAGGATAGGGTTAGTAGTGAAGAGTGTTTTTTCCAGCGAGATTCCCTCTTTATTTCCACCCTCCACCTTAAATAAAGAGGGAATTCTCTTTATTTAAGGTGGAAGCGCCAGGGTAGCCCGCTAAATTTAAATTTTCTTACGGTTTTTGCAAATTGCAGGTCAGTGTCAGGTTGTATCTTGGTAAAAATTAGATTCGCGAACGTAGCAAGTATGTATTTATAGAATTATAATCATTAATATCATCAATACAACTCTCTCAGTTAGAATTGATGCCAAATGTAAGAATTTCATGAAATCATGACATTTGGCATCAATTCTAACTGAAAGAGTTGTATTGATGATTTTAATGATTATAATTCTATAAATACATACTTGCTACGTTCGCGAATCAAATTTTGACTGGGTGATACTCTAGGCGTGCTCTGTATCGTTCTGCCCAGATTGTCGTCTCCTGGTGCACTGTGTTTTGCTTGAGATATTCATGAACCCCGCAGTTTCTTATGAATCACGGTGCATTTGAGATGTTATTAAGGATAACATTTTGAAACCTTTGAAGTATGTTTATGTTGGAGACACAAGCAGTTCCCCAAAGTTGGATGCCGTAAGTCCAAATTGGCGTTAGAGTTGTGTTGTACACTAATAGCATTTCTTCCAAGCAGCCAGTAAAGGTTCCTGTACTTTATGTTCAGCTGGTTCCTCTTGGCTTGGATAAGTTTCCTCCATATAAACCTACGATCTAGGTGAATGCCCAGGTACTTTACAGTGTCACCTGCGTAGGTTGTTGACGTAATATACGGCGTATCTGGAAGATCTGCTGTAAATATAGTGTACAACACTGGTCCCAGTACAGAGCCCTGGGACACTCCTGCAGTAATTTTGTGAAAAGCGGAAGTTGCATCTCTTTCCTTGACTTGAAAAAATCTATCAGAGAGGGAAGATTCCAGCAGTTCGTAGTATGTGTGGGGTACAGACGCTTTGATCTTGCAGAGTAGGCCGCGGTGCCATACCCTATCAAAGGCTTGTTGTATGTCGAAAAATGCAGCCGAGCAATATTCCTTATCTTCCAATAACCTTCTTATTTAGTTATAAACCCTGTGGACTTGTTCTGTCGAAGCGTGTTTCTGCCGAAAACCGAATTGGTGGTCAGGTATGATAGACCTATGGAGTAATTCTGGTACCATCCTACTCAGCAATCGTTTTTCGAACAGATTAGATGTTACAGGTAGCAAGCTGATGGGTCTATATGAGGATACCACATGCTCCGGCTTGCAAATTAAGATCACAATTAATTTTTTTATCTTAATACTGATCCGCCCCGACTCCGCACGGGTACAAATTACACACACAAACATTCCTCGTTTATTGCTCTTTCTATTAGTTTAGGAGCGGAGAAACAGACATCTGTCTGTTTCTCCGCTCCTAAACTACGCAACGGATTTTAATGCAGTCACTAAGTGGACGTCTTTCGGCTGAAATGATTTCTGTAGATACAGAAAGTGACTTTGATTTATCATTCATCATTTCAGCCGAAAGACGTCCACTGCTGGACATACGCCTCCCCCAAGTGTCGCCACAACGTGTAAGTCCTGTGAATCTCGCATTCATCGGCTACCCGCGACCCTCACCAGGTCATCGGTCTACCTTGTTGGAGGCTATCCAACGCTGCATCTTCCGGTACGCGGTCGCCACTCCAGAACTTTTTAGCCCTTTCCAATTTCCAATCGCTTAACTGAAGGTCGATACCTTCAGTTCAGCGATTCATCGGGCTATGTCGAAAAAACTTGGTTCTCTTGCGGATAACATTCCTGATTCGATCACGTAAGGAAACGCCCAGCATGGCCCTCTCCAATGCCCTTTGGGTGACTTTAAGCCTTCTGATGAGGCCCGTTGTGAGCAACCGAACGTTTCAGTTCCATATGTCACCACTGGCAACACGGACTGGTCAAAGTCACTTTAATTTTACTGAGAAGAGAACTCCGCTGCCGCGACACCTCGAGGCTCGGCGGGCAGAGCGCCGGCAGGATCTCATGGCGACATAGAGAGAGCGACTGTCGCAACCCAGTGCTGGGCACACCGCAATTGCGGCGGTAAGGCCCCTCTTTGAGAAGAACCTGGAGAGGCGCCACGGCGTTCTCACCTTCCGCCTGACGCAGGTCCTCACCGCACACGGAAGTTTCGGGAGGTTCCTGTGTAGGATAAGGCGGAGGGAAACACCCGAGTGTCACCACTGTGAGGATCACCCAGAAGACACGTAGGAGATCTGCTCCGCTTGGGCGGAGCACCGCCGTGTCCTCTCGGAGGCGTTCGGCGGCAGCGATCTCTCGCGCCCGGCCCTGGTCCAGGCCATGGTACGGGGCGAAAGGGAATGGGAAGCAGTCACCTCCTTCTGCGAAGCAGTAATGCTCGCGAAGGACGAGGCGGAATGGGTGAGGGAGGCTGAACAGAGTCACCCTCACGCCCCTAGTAGAAGCCGCCGCAGGAAACCACCTGGGCGTCGGACGTCGCGAGACGATCTCCGGCCACGGTAGACGCGGGCCTGCGGACGGCGAGTAGTGGGTAGCTCGCCGCCCGACCAGGATCAGGGCCGAGAGTCGACGGCGCGTAGTGTTCCACGAGCACCTCAAAGAGTTGTCAGCAATGTATGACGCGGCTCGTCATGGCCGATGCCTGCCCAGGGGTCGTGGATAAATTCGAAACAGAGTTAACGCGCCCCTGGGCACTCAGGGCAGGAAAGGAACAGGGGTGGGTTTTAGTCAGTAAGTCTGACACGCGGCTCCCGCTCCACCCAGAGCGGGAGAAGTCATAGGATGATTTCCCAACAACAAAAATAAAAAAAATAAAAATGACCCGAACATACCATACAAACATTGCAAGTTAATGGCTGATCTGTCAGACAACAGACACAAAAGAAAATCTATTGTTCGTGGTCACATATGACCTACGTGACAGATGAGGTTTTATTTAAGGGCTTGTAAAAAAGTAAAATGAAACCAACCCTTCCAAACATGAAGTGGCTGAGCCAGGTGGTTGTCCTGTTGAATTGGTTTGCGGCTGCCTTCCAGTATGTCGTGTTCTCCTGGTACACTAGAGCCACGAAGTCGTTAGCCCAAGGGACGTTTGACTCTAGCCAGTTGCGAGCATCTGGACTGTGTCTGAGAACAAATGGCAATACATTAGAGAAAAAAAACAAAGATATAAGAGCATTATTGTCGACCCATAATATAATGTCAAGATTATTAAGAAAAAAATACTTATTCTGTATCTATGTTGGTTTGGCCTAACCTCATCATCATTGTGCTGCCCTTATCCCAATTCACTTGGGTTCGGCGCAAAATGTTTTTTTCTTCCATACTTCTCTATTAGTCGTCATCTCTGTAGTCACCCCCTTTTTACCCATATCCTCTTTCATACAGTCCATACATGGTTTCTTTGGCCTTCCCCCCTTAAGACTTTCCTCACGACATTTTCTTCATTCCTCCGTATCAGATGCCCATACCACGACAACCGATTTCCACACTTTCCAACTTTTCAGTCAGCGGTGCCTTCAGACTTCCTCTTATATACTCATTCCTAATTCTATCCATGCGCGTAACATTACACATCGCTCTTAGCATTCTCATCTCAACTACATGCAATTGCTTTTTAGTCATCCCTTTTGTAGCACAACATTAAGGCCGGGACTCTGCTGTGTGCTGTGCGAGAACAACCAATAGAAGAAGATGACCGGAGAGGAGATGTGTGAATAACACAATTCTATTGCTTGTTCTCGCACAGCACACAGCACACCGCACACATCTCCGCTTTGGTGGAGTCCCGGCCTAAGAACCATACAAGACAGCAGGTCTGACCATTGTTTTATAAATCTTCCCCTTAAGTTTAAGGAGAATGAGGAAGTCGCAGATAGTCCCGGTGACCTGCCGCCATTTCATCCATCCAGTGTTAATTCTGTGCTTAACCCGTCAGGGCCCTGCGTCGACGAGGGGCGATAGCGATCAACACTGTCGCCCCGCACCGCCGGAGCACCGCCGGATCAGCACTGCCGGAGTAAAATCGTTCCTTATTAGTAATAATAGAGTTTTAAAGCGCGCGAAACTGCCGCCGCTTATGGCGAGGCGGGGCCCGACGACGGTTTTGATTGCTGTCGCCTCTCGTCGACGCAGGGTCTTGAGGTGTTAACAGTCCGATCTATTTCGCCTTCGCTTTGCACGAATGAACCGAGATACCGAAAATCGGAGCAGACTGGGAAAAACCCGAAGACCTAAACCCACCTATAGAAGATTAATCTGGAAATACTGTAAATGCCAGTCTAACTGTTGTGCACAAATATCACTATTATTGTGAGCTTTTCTCAGTATGGAAACAATTTCACTCGACTGAGTGTGGCAATATAATTCTGATGTTCCCACTTTTTGGACACAGGCCTCCTATCTGCGGGAGGGAGTGGGCTGTTTTTGATTCTAGTACGGCATGGACTGGTTTCCTAACAATGTTTTCCTTCACCATTATTAAGAGCAATGGTGATGAAATAATTTACACAAAGTAAAGTAGGCTGGATTAGAACCCACGATCTACAACTCGTAAGTTGCGGCTATTAACACTGGGCCACCACTGTTCAGATCGTTAAATATTTGCTTTTTGTCAATAAAAACTAGCTTTTTTTCCCAGCTTCGCTCCCTCGGCATATCCCGCAGGAAGCCGAAAAGGGCTTAAACAGGATCCTATGACACTGCAGCACTTGATCATTGAAAGAATTTTCCTAGTTGGATTATCGGATCTGAACTTCAAGAGATTACAAATATATTATTATACGTCTACAGATTTCTGTCTATAGATTATACCTCTTTTTAGTTAAGACTACTTACTTAGCATAAACAACAGCAGCGCCAGTAAGTACCGTGGCACCGACCGCTCCCCAGAACAGCTTGTGAGTTTTAGGAGGAGCCTTAGTCTTGCAAGCCTCTGGGAATGGCTGCGTTGCATAATGCCGGTTCGGACTGCGCACTACTATCAAGGCGGCGGTAGAGCCATCGCTCATATGCCGGCTTACCTACGGGAAATAAAAATACAGTTGAATATGTTTATCATCTTCTTAGCTGTATGCTGACAGCATTATGGTGAAAGCGCCAGGGTAGCCCGCAAAATTCAAATTATCTTACGATTTTTGAAATTTGCAGGTCTGTGTCAGGTTGTATGTTGGTCAAAATATGATGCGCGGCCGTAGCAAGTACGTATTAACAGAACTGTAATCATTAAAATCATCAATACAACTCTCTCAGTTAGAATTGATATCAAATGTTGTATGCAATTTGCAATAAACGTAAGAAAATTTGAATTTAGAGAAAAAAAATTTAAATTTGAATTTTTTGAATTTTGATTTTGAGGCTTTTAGCATTCATGTATGTTTACGTTATTTAATCCGTTTTTTCTGTAATGTGCGTTAAATCTGTGCAGAATAAATTATTTTTCTTTCTTTTTTCTTTTAATTTCGCGGGCTACCCTGGCGCTTCCACCTTAAATTGTTTGAATGTATCTTAGTACACACAAATGGTTGTACATGTATAATCTCTTTTCATCAGACTTTAGAAAGTAAAATATCTAATGTTGGAAAACGTGGTAAGAAAACATATTGTAACAGGCACTGTGTACTGAAAAACATCCCTTTCGTCATTCACTAAAGGGAAGTTTAACAGTACAAGTAACATTTGTTTTTCACTATGTAAGATTTTTTGTAAAACAATTTTGTTTACAGCTCCATCAAATTGGATTCAAATAATGGTTTAGATATGAAGATATTTAAGTAGAGATAAACCTAGAATACATGCTTTATAGACTACAGTTGATTTAACATAAAAGAGTAAGTCATTCTATTTGAGAAGAACTGACATTCAAGTAATGCCTTATTTCTTATTAACTTTATTAAAAATAATACTGGAAAAGGGGAAAGAGGGATGGGTGGCTTTACTCTGTAGTTGTACAACACAGGCTTGTATATTTAATACTAAGTGCTTTGGGTGCTATGTTGAGATGTATGCGACACTCACAAGTAGATATGAGCGTTTTCGGTTTTTCCGCAAACGGTTATGTAACCGACATACAGTTTGCATATCGATATCGAAAACGGTTTTCAGATATCAATATCAGTAGTACAGTTTGCAAACGTAAACATAATAGTTTAGATGAACAAAGTATCAATGAACGCGAACTAACGCCAACTCACACTTTTACAGTTATTCAGTACATCGATGCAGGTACAAATCAAACAGTATGCAGGATCAAATTCAACCTTATTACTTAGAACTGTAGTTCTACTTCATAGAGTAAGCGTCTCACTAATATCAAGTAGCTGTAGCTGCCAGTCGCCAAAACATGGACTCTAAAAGCGTTATTGTAACTATACAATAGAAACTAAAACTTATTGCTAGTACAGTAAGATATATTATTAGGAAACCATTAACCATGCAAACATGGCTAGTTACCTCATATTCGCTTCAGCTCTTATAGACCAGTAAAAGAATATATTACATACCTAGAAAGACAGGTAGCGAATATGGTTCATATCGTTTGTAAAGTTTGCGTTTTGTTTGTATGTGTTCGCATTGTTATGGTTTTTTGTTCTCGCATGCTAGTCGAGGTTTTGACTCTTAGATACAGTTTTTGTGATATTAGTTATATTGTTAAAAATATCAATATGGTATGATATATAACACCTAACTAATATAAGTTACGTTTTGGTATATCCAACTCATGTCTACTCTCAAGTAGTATGACAGTAGGTTTTAATCTTTAGGGTGCTAGCACAGAGCTTCCCAGGGAATTTACTGTAGAAGTAGAAACTACAATGTTACACCCAAGAAACAAGCTCATCCTCATGAAAATTTTGAGCCAAGAAGACGTTAATCTAATTTGAAATAGAAACAAAAAGTGTTTTAATTGATCATTGATTGCTTTTTAGATTGTTTGCTTCTGCATTTGACCTTGTTACAACCACTTTTATGTTTCGTAGACATTAAAAACTTTACTATAGGTACTAAAGGTACGACCACTTATTTAGTAAGTAGTAACCAATTGCAAGTCTGAACACAGCCTTACGAAACCTTTTCTAGGTTAGGTATAATGAAATGACGTCAAAAATTGTTATGTAAGGGACAACAATATCTAGATCTGTATTTATGTTTTTTATAAATGAAGTTAACTCGTTTAAATATAAACTCATTACTTAAATTAGACCTTAATTATGGTAATAAACAAAGATTAACACAATCAAAACATTGAAGAAGTGGTGACTACTAAGTCAGAATGTAAGGAGAAATACTTGTTAAAGAATGAAATGAGGGTAAATTAATACAGTCTGGATAGCGTAATTAAACCTGAATATGTACATACCACAACAAATTTAATATGGTTCGTAAATCTATACATTTTTCGGCAGGAATCTCTTTCCACTTGGGCTGTCAATATTCAGAGACTACAGAACATGGACCACGGAGAATAGATTGCTGATAGTGAGTCGGATTCATAGTCATTCTATCTTAATTCGACTAATTTCGCTGCATTACCTGAAAGGATAAAGTAAGCTACAGTAGGATTCTAATATTATGATCCCAATTAAGTCCCTCTCAATCCTCGATCCCTAGCAATACTCAAAATTTACTTTGATTTT
The DNA here is from genome assembly GCA_951329385.1 of Polia nebulosa. Taxonomy (NCBI): domain Eukaryota; kingdom Metazoa; phylum Arthropoda; class Insecta; order Lepidoptera; family Noctuidae; genus Polia; species Polia nebulosa. The sequence goes on along the minus strand of OX589610.1, from coordinate 13,991,244 downwards.
AGTGTGATATAAAAATAAACATCAGTGATGATTATGTTTATGTGTCAAGTGTCAAAGTGACTGCATGAATGTCACAGGCTCACAGCGACAGCTTAGTCGAACCGTCAGCCTGCGAGTACAAAAATAAATGTACATCACTAACCAAAATTAAAAGGCTTATGTTTTCTGAAAATGTTCCGTTTTGCGATTTCTGGTAAATACAATTTTTATTTTGAATGAACACTCAAACAGCACAACTATAATATTGTAATAGAAAATTTATTGGCTCTTATTTTGTTGTGTAACAATTTACTTGTTTGTGACGGCTTGTTTTGAGGTTATTTTTTTTCTTTTTCAGCTGTTCGCTGCATACGGCCTCTTTCAGTTCCATATTTCAATGCTGCCAAGGTTTTATGTAACAGTACAAAGAACTATGCGACTCTCAACAATACAAACCTTACTTCAAATATCTGCTGGAAACAGTATTCTTTGTTGAATAACAAACAGATCTTGGATATATCAACCAATATAGGTGTTGTTCCTGTTAGATCTGTAACAAAATTCAGTTTGAAAAGAGGTAAAAGGAAGACTGTGAAGGCAGTAATACGTAGATTCTTCCGTTTAGACTGGGGCGGTTGGATAAGGACGAAGGTTGGCAGGCAGAAGAAAATGTGGAAAAAATCTTCAAAGCAGAAAAGGCGTCTGAAGCAACATGTCTTTTGTAACGCTACTCAGAGCACAATGTTGGACAAAATGGTTACAAAATATTGGAAGAGGCCCAAATATTATGTTGAAGATCCATATGCACCATACCATACTAGAGAAGAGTTTAATATTACTAGGAAGAAGCCTGCATTTAAACATTAGTTGAAGTTATTATTAAAGTAGAATAAATTGATTTAATTTAGAATAACTGCTTAATGTTTAAATTCCTTGTAATAGAGAGAGATGTAAAAATCTAGAGAGCCATACTCTAAGGATGCCGTAGATAAATTTAAGCAACACATTATCCAGGGTTCCGAACAAATCCTATTTTTTTGTTAATAAGCAGGAGGTAGTTACAAGGTTTTCCTGTAATCTAGGTAAAGAACTGTATCTGTACTTTTTCCAAAATTTTAGGCCCAGTGGTTTCAAAGGGGAGGGGAAAGGTCATTTTTCATCTATTTCCTTAATAACTTTAAAACTATATGTATATTTTAAAATGATGAAAAAAATACATTCGAGACCCATTGCGCGCTTTCATTTGATATGTTGCATGGCACAGTTTGAAGAACTTTTTTTTAAAATTTTCCGATTTGCAGCCCAAAAGTGCACTTTTTTTTCGGGTGGGAAATCATTATATGACTTCTCCTGCTCTGGGAGGAGCGGGAGGTCGAGTCAGACTCTTACTGACTAAAACTCACCCCTGTTCCTGCCCTGCCCTGTCCAAAGTGCCCAGGGGCGCGGTAACTCTGTTTCGAATTTATCCGAGACCCCTGGGCAAGCATTGGCCATAACGGGCCAACCGGACTTTGAGGCGCGCGTGGAACACTATGCGCTGTCGACTCTCGGGGCTGATCCTGATCGGACTGCGAGCTACCCACTACTCGCCGTCCGCAGGCCCGCGTCTGCGGTGTCTGGAGATCGTCTCGCGACGTCCGACGCCCAGACCGTCTTCTGCGGCGGCTGCTGCTAGGGGCATGAGGGCGACCCTGTTGAGCCTCCATCACCCGTTCCACCTCATTCTACGCGAGTATTACTGCTTCGCAGAAGAAGGCGACTACTTCCCATTACCTCTCGCCCCTTACCATGGCCTGAACCAGGGCCGGGCGCGAGTGCTCGCTACCGCCGATCGCCTCCATGAGGACACGGCGGTGCTCCGCCTAAGCGGGGCAGATCTCCACCGTATGCTCCACCGTGTCCTCTGGGCGATCCTCACAGTGGTGACACCCGGCGTTTCACTCCGCCTTATCCTACACAGGAACCTACCGAAACTTCCGTGTCCGTGTGAGGACCTGCGTCAAGCGGAAGGTAAGGACGCCGTGGCGCCTCTCCAACCACTCATCAAAGAGGGGCCTTACTGCCGTAATTGTAGCGTGCCCAGCGCTGGGTTGCGAGATTCGCTCTCTCCATGTCGCCATGAGATACTGTGGAGCTCTGTCCGCCGTGCCACGAGGTGTTGCGGCAGCCGATTTATGCCCCGGCGTTTCGCCTCCTCGCGCCACTCCCAGAGGTGCGCGAGGACCTTTGCCTCCAGATCCCACGGTGACAGTCTGGCAAGGAGGCTCGCCGCCTCACCGGAGACCGTGTGATATCCTCAGCCTAGCTCCATGTCGCCATGAGATCCTGCCGGAGCTCAGCCCGCCGAGCCGCGATATGTCGCGGCAGCGGAATTACGCCCCGGCGTGTCGCCTCCTCGCGTCAGTCCCAGATGTACTCCAGATCCCACGGCTACAGTCCGGCAAGGAGGCTCGCCGCCTCACTTAAGACCGTGCGGTATCCCCAGACCAGCCGGATGGCCATGACCCTTTGGGAAGCGCTCAACCGGCGGGCTGAACTCCGCCTCAGCGAACGTGTCCACACCGGTGCCCCGTTATGGGCCATGGACCACACTAACCCCGCGTAGAGCCTCCGGCAGGAGGCATTTAAACCCCTCAAATTGGGCAGGACCCGCTTGAAAGCAGCCTGGGCCCGCTCCAGTCTAGGAGCCAAACGTCGGAAATGCTTCGCAAAATTCCACCAGCTGTCGTCGAGGACAAGTTCCAGGTACTTCACCGTCGACCGATGTAAACCCCACCTATCGTTATTTGGGAATCCGACGGTGGCGCACGCGACCTCGCCTGCGCAAGGATCAGCGTGTCGTCAGCTTAACAAACTACGCTGACGCCGCTAGGAAGGACGGCGCGCAGCACCCCATCGTACCCGAAGTTCCACAGAGGCGACCCAAGGACCGATCCCTGTCTGAGTCCGCAGGGCACCCTGGCTTCTTGATGAGATTAGTTTCCATGTCTTCCAATGAAGTAGGAACGTCGGTGTGGTCCCCATCGGTCACCGCAGGAGGCGGAGCCATAGGCGGGGTATGTTCCCCTCGCTAGAGAACAGAGTGCTCACCACTTTCTCTGCGAGCTACGGTCGGAGACTCTGCGAAAGTGGGGAAGCCCATGAGGGGAGTTTATCCCGCAACATTTTGTAGGGGCGTCCCCACTTATCCCTGTTTAGAGTCCCCAGCGATTCCTCGCGGGCCAGTCCCTTGGCCCGCTTAATCTTTGCTCGGAGAGCGGTCCTCGCCGCTCTGTCCCCCTAGTACAGCTCTGCCTCAATGGCTTCCGTATCCGCAGGGCGGATACCGAGCCTGCGGTGCCTGGTGTACCGGCGTCGCGCAGCAACGCACGCCAGGCGGGAATATAGATGTATTAATACATGTAGGTACGTACAAAAAAAAAAGTAGGAACACAGGACACTTCGCTCGTTTTTATGTAGTGGGTGCACGCTGAGGTATATTTATTTTATGTTAGTAGGTGTACCTGTCAATGTAGGCAAGTGCAATACATCACCCAAGCCGGCTGACCCGCCGACACAAACCGGCGTGGCGCGGCGGCCTAATAATAAAGGTTTTAGGCCGCCCGTTTATAGTATTTATTTATTACGAACTGCTATTCTCAGAGAACCATTCATTACTGAGTAATTTATACATCTTTTGGACCTAAGTTCCTTATCGCGCGTTGCGAAAGGGGACTAGACGGAAAAAATTAGGACCAAAAGTTGTAACGACACTTTTTGTTCTTAAGACCAAAAGTTGTAACGACACTTTTTGCTATAGTTGTTATTGAAACGAAGTTCCTTATCGCGAGTTGCGAAAGGGGGGTGGGGTATATATATATCTAGATGTGTTTAGATATATATATATATTGTTACGTCGACCGTATTACTCTGGAACGTTCGAGAAAGTAGTAGAAGTTTCCACTAGGTTCGAGAACATCATTATGGTACTGTGTAGAAGTTCATAGATGTTTCTAGAATATTACACTATAGGATAGTTCGACAATGTTCTGGAAACTTCCATGACTGTATAAATAGGCCGGACGGCGGGCTAGTGAGTTGGTCTGTTTTCGACTACGGAAGCGAATACAAGCTATTACGAAGAGAATAGTTATTATAAGCGATTCAGTGTTTGTGTAAATAAGTTGTTGAGTTTGTTGGGGTTTTTCTCGTCGTTGACGGATACCCCGGTAGTTGTTGTAGGTAGTTGTTAGTTCACACCAAACCACTGTTAAGTTTAATAGTTTATTTAGGGAAACGGTGAAAAGTTATGTTTGTTTAGTTTAGTCATCTGAGCCGCACTTAATGTTATATTATTATTGATCGAGCCGCACATGAGCGCGGGACGGAGTTTTAGTTACGACTGAATTAAGTAATTATTTAATAAGGTACGAGTAAACGTACTTTTGCTGTATGAGCATTATTGGCTCGTACATGCTCCCGAGGGAAAGATATGCATATGTACTCAGATCACCAAACTTGCGTTACAAGTTAAGTAGGTATAAATGTTATAAAACTAATAAAAGCAATCAAAACAATAAGCAAGAAATAATTATTCATAGTTTAAATCTAAATAATTAATCATAGTTTGAATCTTGTTCCAATGGCTGATTGCGGCGGATGGTAGTCCTGTGAATGTCCACCTCGTATTTTAGCGTAGGAAGGAATCTCCTTTAGCTCTATATCTTCTGTCCTCTCTCGAGTCTTATTCGTATTGTTAGAGGTATTGCTCTTCTTACGCGCCTGCAGATATCTTCTTATTTGCCAAACTAGTACAGCGGCGACGATTCCTCCCACCAGCAAAGTGGTCATAGCGTAGTTGCCGATGTCGTGGACGCTTATGTCGTTAGGTAGGCTCTTTCGTTCCTTTTGTTTTGGTTGTCGTGCTCAGTTTCTGGACTCACCGTTTGTGAATCAGTGCTGCCGCATGCCTCGTTTATCGGTAGCGGGGCTAATTTAGTTATGGGTCTTTTTAGTATCCCATTTTGTGTCTTGAGCGTGACTACTCGTACTAAGTTATCGCTGCCTGGGTGAAGTTCCACTACGCGTCCCATAGCCCATCTGCTTGGGGGTAGATTGCTTTCTCTCACGAGAACTAGTTGCCCCTTCTGTATATTTTCTTTTGTTTGTTGCCATTTGTTTCGGTTTTGTAATGAATGAAGGTATTCTTTCGACCAGCGATCCCAATAGTGTCGACGCATGAGCTCAATGAGTTTCCAGTTGTTTCTGATGTCTATAGTTTTCGTTTCTTCAGTTTCATTGAGTGGTAGTGTTAGTGTTGGACAGCCCGTGAGAAAATGACTAGGGCTGAGGTATTCCAGATCTTCCACATCCTCCGATAATGGACACAACGGTCTGCTGTTCATGCACGCTTCGATTTGTGTTAGGAGCGTTGCAAATTGTTCGTATGTAAGCTTCTGTTGTCCGATAACCCGTTTCAGGTGTGCTTTCATGGAACGTACAGCAGCTTCCCATAAGCCTCCCGCTGATGGCCAGGATGGAGCGTTGAAGTGCCACTCGATTTGAAGGTCGTTGATCTCTTTAAAGAACTCTGGAGATAGCATTGTTTTAAATAGTTGGAACTCTTCTTTTAAAACTCTTGCTGCTCCAACGAAGTTGGTTCCGTTATCAGAGTAGATATGATTTGGGGTGCCTCTTCTGGCGCACATTCGTTTTAGTGCTGCGATAAAGGTTTGCGTTGATAGGTCCGAAACAAGTTCGATATGTACTGCTTTTGTGCACATACATATGAATATGGCTATGTAGCCTTTGCAGGTTTTTATCCCGCGGCCCTTGTTAATCTTTACGTCCACATGGCCTGTAAAATCGATGCCGGTGTGTGAAAATGGCCTCGATGGAGTGATCCTTTCTTTAGGAAGGTTTCCCATCAGCTGTTCAGTTCGGGTTGAAGCGTATCGACGGCATCGAATGCATTGTCGCAGTATTTTCTTGACGGTTCGATTGCCGCTGATAATCCAGTAATTGTTTCTAGTGTCAGCAAGCGTTAATCTTGCTCCACCGTGTAAGGTTCGTTGATGCGCCTTTTCAACAATAAGTTGGGTTAGTCTTCCCTCTCCTGGTACCAGTATGGGGTGTTTCGTTTCCACTGGCAAGTTTGAGTGATTTAAACGTCCTCCAACACGTAAAATTCCATAAGAATCCAAAAATGGATTGAGTTTTAAAATGGTACTTCTGTTGAGAAGTTTTTCACCTTTGTTGAGAGAATTTATTTCGTTTTCGAAATAATCCCGCTGCACTGATTTGATAATTAAAAATAGTGCGTTATTTATTTCATTCAAGTTCAGTTCATGGCACTCAGTTGACCTTCTTTTGTTTCGTAATGCATCAGCAAAACGTATCACCAAGGTGAGTATTCTTGTAGTCCGATCTAAGTTGCTATGTCGCTCAAGTAATGAATCAATTAATTTGTTTTTAATCGCCGTGGGTTCCGCACTATTATTAGTCGTGTAACAATTTGTTAGGAAGCCCTCGTTTGTGGTAAAAGTTTCTTTTGAGATAAGGACTTGTTTTTCTTGCTCCTTAAGCCATTTAGGGCCTTCCCACCACAGGGTAAAATCTGCCAGTTTTTGCGGTGAAAGACCTCTTGTTGCACAGTCAGCTGGGTTTTCGTTCGTCTTCACGTAACCCCAGTTTATAGCAGGCACGATGTTTAATATGATTGTGGTTCTGTTGGTTACATACTTTTCATATTTAGTTTGACTTCCCTGAAGCCATGCTAGAACGACTTTAGAATCGGTCCAGCAGGTAATCCTTAGATCGTAATCTTCCAGGATCTTAGTTATCCTTAGTAGGAGCTTCGCTAGCAAAACTGCGGCGCATAATTCCAACCTCGGTATGGTAGTTTTCTTACTGATTGGTGCCACCTTAGTTTTTGCCGCGAGTAGAGTACTTTCGTAGGTGCCGGTGGGTGACGTAGTTCGGCTGTAGATAACGCAGGCGTAGGCTTTCTCGCTCGCGTCACAGAAGGCTTGCAATTCGATCGCCCTATTGTTTTCGTTTCGTATCCATCTTGGTAAACGTATGTATTTTATGTTTGGCAGATCGGATTTAATTTGCATCCATTCCTTTTCTATGGAATCCGGTACATTTTCGTCCCAGCCAATGTTTTGACAGTTTTCACTCCATATTTTTTGGAAAAGCAGTTTTGCTTGTATAGTAATTGGAGCCAACCAACCGAGCGGATCGTAGATCTTGCTTATTTCTGACAATAGCCTGCGTTTAGTGTATGGTGCATTTTTGTTGTTGCTAGGCGCTTCGCTAATAAAATGGAATGTGTCGCTTGCGTCATTCCATGCGAGTCCAAGTGTTTTGCTGAACTCTTGTTGCTTGAAGTTAAATTCAGTATTATTATTCTTCTCTATCCTCTGTAGTTCTTTGAGAATAGATGGTTCGTTCGTGGACCATTTCCGTAAAACAAAACCACCTTTCTTCAGTAGTTCGCTTAGCTCCTTTTGGAGTAGCTTTGTTGATTCTATGGTATGGTGGCCCGTGATGGCGTCATCCATATAGAATTCGTTAAGTAGCGCCTTTTGGGCCAGAGGGAAAGCGTTGCCTTCATCTTTGGCCAACTGTTGGAGAGTACGCATCGCTAAGAATGGTGCAACTTTGGTCCCGTATGTAAGGGTACACAGCTGCATATCTCTCAGTGGTTCTCTCTTAGAGTCTCTCCAAATAATTTTTTGAAGACATTGTTGATCTTGATGAACAAGGATTTGGCGGTACATTTTCTCAATGTCTGCCGTTAGAACATATTTATAACTCCGCCATTTTATGATGAGGGATAGAATGTCCTTTTGAAGATTAGGCCCTTTTCCCATCAAATCGTTTAGGCTGTACCCAGAGTCTGTTTTCATTGATGCGTTAAAAACAGCTCGTAGTTTGGTTGTTGTTGAGCACTCTCTTGCTACGCCGTGGTGTGGTAAGTAGGCTTGTACTCGACTTTCTAATTCTGTAACTGGTTTCATGTGACCTAATTCGATGTATTCTCGGATGAATTCTTTGTATAGTATAGCGAAGTGTTCTTGTCTTGCCATTTTCTTTTCTAAATGTAGGAATTGTGCTGTAGCTTGAGGTTTCGAGTTACCAAGGTTCTGCTCATAGTTAGCGTTCATGGGCATTTTCACCACATAACGCCCGTTACTCAATCTTTCTGTTGTTTCTGTGTAATATTTTTCACAGAATTCATCTTCCGTTGTAGTTTCGGTTTCTGAAGGGATGTCTTCTATTTCCCAAAATTTTGTTAGGTTTTCTAGTTCTGTTAGAGTAACTAAACAGTTAAACTGCTTTGTAGCACCGCACAGTATCCAACCCAACTTTGTGTTTTGCGCTACTGGCGAGTCATTGTTATGCTTGATTATTCCTCCTAAGATCAGCTCCAAGCAGTAGATCGATGGGTCCAGAGATGTTGTAGTCTGGATCAGCCAACTTGATGTTATGAAGGTGCGGCCAGTTGTCTGTGTTGATCGTTGAGTTAGGCAGATTGTTGATGAGTCTATTCATCACTAACGCTTCGGTTTGGAATGTATAGTCAGAATGGAAAGACTTGCATTCTAATTTTATCATTCCTTTACTCTTGCCCATTATAGTGCCAACGCCAGTGACCGCAGCGTTCATTTTGTTTCGGGGTAAGTTCAACCGTTGAGCAGCATTTTCTGTGACCAAAGTTACTTGAGACCCTTGATCCAGTAACCCCCGAAGGACGACGTAATCTCCTTCCTTGTTCTTGACCCTTAGTTGAAGAGTTGTTAAGAGTATCTCTTGTTCACCGTTAATGTGGTTAGAGGTTCGCTCAGCCACCGTTGATGGCTTTGATTGTTGCCGTTTCAGATAATTATCATCATGGAGAAGAGAGTGATGTTTGAAGTTACACGTGCGGCATGTTTTCGTTGAATTGCATTTATTGCCTCCGTGGCTAAACAAACAATTTTTGCACAAGTGCATGTTACTTGTTGTTTGATTTCGCGTTGCGACATCCATGTTCAAAAATGTCGAACACTGTCTCAGCGTGTGTTCGTTTTTGCAGAGTGGACATTTCCTCAGCGTTGCATGGAAGGTTTTTGTCCACTTTTCTGTCTTTAAAGTTCGTTGATTTGTTGTTGTTATAACTTTTATGTTGGTTATTCGTTGAATAATTTGTTTTCCCGCCGTTCCTTTTGGTACGGGATGTTTCCAGCGTTATGAACTGTAGTTCTAGAAACTCCATAAACTCCTCTAAGTCTGGAAGCTCTCTTGAATGTTTCATGGTTTTGATGTAGTCACCGTAAGTGACGTCATCCAGTTTGGAGGATAGTAAGTACACGATAAGTGGCCCCCAAACTGGAATATTGATGTCAATGTTTTCTAGGCCATTTAAACACTCTTTCGTTATGTCATACAGCTTCTTCATGTTGTTTGAGTTCGGTTGTTCGATAGATGATTGATTGAGCAGTGTGTCCATGTATGAGGTGAAAAGTAATCGTTTGTTGTCGTAGCGGTGCTGGATAATATCAAGGCACGAGTCATAATTCTCAGCACTCACAGGAAGGTGTTTGATTAACTTTTCCGCTTCACCTTTCAATTTAGATTTTAGGAACTGCATTTTCTGTGTTTTGTTTAGCGTTGGATTGTTGTGAATCATCTCAAAGAATAAATCCCTAAAAGAGATCCAATTGTTGAAACTTCCGTTGAACTCTGGTAATTCCATACGTGGTGTTGTTTTTTCGTAGTGGGATGTTTCAAAGATTTTTCTATGTAGCTCGTCCTTTAGGTTGTCGTAGACTTGCTCCCAATGGTCGTATTTTGCTTCATAGTCCTTGTCGTTCCCTTGCAATAAATAGCTTAGTTCCCAGTGAATCTTGTCGATGGATTCCCATTTAGATCGTAGTATGTTAACATGATCTTGGAGTTGCCACTTCTCTTTCATGCAATTCAGGTTCGTTTTGGAGACCGCTCGCTTCAAGGCGTTGAAGTTACACATTTGATTACGTAACAGCGTTGATAGGTGCTTGTCCGTTTCATCTCCGATTTGTTGGTGTACTCCAGTTGTATCAAATTGCACTTTTCCGGGAGTTTCTAGTATTTTCGGTTCTGATATTCCCGAAAATCCAGGTTCGTTTATCAACTTGTTTCGTAGTTGATTCATTGATTGCATTGTTTCGTCAAACATGCTTCTTGTTATGATGAAAATGTCCTGCTTAAAGTAGTCATGTGCCCTTTGTTTAGACTCATACTTCTTCAAAATTTCATGATTCGATCGAAATTCATCCCATATGGATTGTAAAGCTTCGATGCGCTTGTTAAGGTAGTCTATGTTTTTTCTACTTACAGGATCCTTTTTGTAGTTAGTTTGAAGAGTTTTGATTCTCTCGTAGCTGCTTTGCTGCTTAGTTATAAGTTCTACAAATTCAGGATAGTCTTCTGTCGACATTGTTGATACCTTATGGCTGCTAGTGGCTGGCGTGTTGGTAGTGTGTGCTCACGAAGTTTTCGGAGCTGAAGTAACCGCAGTGGACGTTATCCCTGCTGATTATTTCTTGTTTGTAGCGGTAGACGTGATCTCCGCTGTAGTAACCGCCGTGGACGTTATCCTCGCCGATTGTTTCTTGATGAGTAGTTTGTAGCAGTAGACGTGATCTCTGCAGGTTCGTTAGTGGCAGGCACTCAGTGTAGCTCACCCTCCTTTACGTCATGTGCAATGTCTCAATGCTACTGGTTAGACCCGCTTGTGGGAAGCCAACAGCACCGATTTGCTAACGTAACTGGGATATACCACGCTAAGCACTCTGCTGATGAGGAGACACGACGACTCACGAGATGATTTGCCGTGTCATCCGGCTCGAAGGACCAAAAGATGTTGGGGTTTTTCTCGTCGTTGACGGACACCCCGGTAGTTGTTGTAGGTAGTTGTTAGTTCACACCAAACCACTGTTAAGTTTAATAGTTTATTTAGGGAAACGGTGAAAAGTTATGTTTGTTTAGTAATCTGAGCCGCACTTAATGTTATATTATTATTGATCGAGCCGCACATGAGCGCGGGACGGAGTTTTAGTTACGACTGAATTAAGTAATTATTTAATAAGGTACGAGTAAACGTACTTTTGCTGTATGAGCATTATTGGCTCGTACAGAGTTACTAGAGGATATTTAGTTAATTAATTGGTGTAAAATAATTTATCCCATATCCAGCTCGTAACAATATGTATATATATAATCGAAAAGAACTTCGTTCCATCCGGGTGTCCCTTGACACCTCTTAAGTTTTTTTTATTTGTTTTTTGACACGAGAGTATTGTCTCCCTCCCCCTCTCCCTCGCAACTGAATTTTGGTCAGTGTGATGTGGCCAATAACGGACATTAGCCAAGTAGGTACGCAGGAGATATAGGGCACACACAATAGTATGTGCGTAAACATCGATGCACTCTTTGTTTCTTGACTCACATAGTCCGATGGGACCGCATTTAGCCATGACTGTGTGGTCTGTACCACACATCGGGCGTTGGTCCAACAGCTTTAGAATACGTACTTTCTGAAGACACGAGGCGGAGGGTGTCATTGCTAATGAGAAATTCCCAAAGGAAAGACCCAATAACACTTTTATTCTAACCTACCTACTTCACCGGAATCGAATCTAGGATCCCACGCTCGACTGGGCATGCCGCAATAGCGGCGGTAATGCCCCTCTTTGAGGAGTGGCTGGAAAGGCGCCACGGTGTCCTCACCTGCCGCCTGACGCAGGTCCTCACCGGACACGGAAGTTTCTTGTAGGTTCCTGTGTAGGATAAGGCGGAGGGAAACGCCCGAGTGTCACCGGAGCGAGAGGGAATGGGCAGCAGTCGCCTCCTTCTGCGTTGCAGTAATGCTCGCGAAGGAGGAGGCGGAACGGGTGAGGGAGGTTCACCAGAGTCGCCTTCACGCCCCCCGCAGCAGCCGCCGCAGGAGGCGCCCTGGGCGTACAGGCGCCACACTCGACAGTCTTGTTTGTAACGAATAGACCACTGCGTAAAAAAATAAACCGCAAGGCAGTAGGGCAATTTTTTTTTATATTCTTTACACGTATGTACAGGCGTACCATAAAAATTATATTGTCAGTTCATGGTAGATGACACTGGAGATAATATAGCAGTTAGTTCAGTTGCTGAACGAAATTAATCGCGTCTTTTTGACAGATGACGTTTTATTTTCTATTTATGTCGAAGTCAGTCAGATGTCAATTTTGTGTCAGGTGTCAGTAGTGCTCAACAAGTAGTTTTGTGTAGTAGTTGTGTTATTAACTTTCTCGTACGTAATTACGTAGTTTTATGTTATGAAAATGTACGTTTACGAGTTACCGTTTGAAATAAACAAAGAATTATGCAGGCTCCTCGATATAGAAGACTATTGGAAGGAGTTGGCAGGCAATTGGATGAAATATACGGCCTTTGACGTAAATGTAAGTATATAACATTCATGTTGCGAAGTTTGGGTATTTCCTCGCCGCGAAACATCTTTTTAATAAGCTTTCTTGGAATTCCCAATTATTTTTACGTCTTGTATTGTAATGTCGTCATGCGTTGATAATGGAGATGATACAGGCGGTTACCTAAAGAGAAAACGTGGCGTAGAAGATGATACCTGTTATTATTCTTTTGCAAAGTACAGTTAATCCGGTTTTTTGGCTTTGAGCTAGTATGATTGCCGTACCGTAGAATATGTAATGATCCCATTTAGATATAGCAGCTACTCTACCACTGCCCTGAATAAAGAAAAACATCTGATTTTGTATTTTAATTCATATCTATTATTCTATGAAATTACCATAAAAACAACTTTTTTTAGGACATGGAACAAACAGCACGTCGCAATGCTATATCACCGACAAACCATTTGCTCACCAGATGGGGACAGCTAAACCATAGAGTAGAAGAACTTTTTATTTTACTGTATAAAATGAAGCACATGCCAGCGCTAAACTGCTTAAAGCCTGTTGTAAACTCTGACTTCCATAAGTTATTAAGTAAAAGTAGAAACTCTGCAAGTACAAAGGAAAGGAAAACTTCATATGGTAGGTATTTTATAACAGTTTTTTTAGCCCTAAACATTGGTAATTGAGAAAAATAGTTTTGTAAACTTAGTAAAAAATATTGTGCATTCGATTTAATGCAGCTTGGTGTAAGTGTATCAGTGTAATAAAGAAATTTGAGAATATTTTTAAGTTTCTAATATTGCATAGCTATAAAATAACCAACATTTTGTGCACATGATTGCAAAATACTGATAGGGCAAAAGTTTAAATATTTATTTAAACTTTGTGTACAGTAGTGGTTGGTACATAGGCGGACTTAATGCAACAAGGCATTCTCTGCCAGTCAACCAGGGGTTAAAGAGACTACTCTGTGAACAAGATTTCTCTCAATCAAGGAAATAAATATTCATGTTTAAAAAGTTAGCACTTTTTACCTCTAAGTAATGCAAGTCTCATAGTAATTCAAGTAAATTATTGAGTCTAATAAACATGTTAGATATTCTACTGTTTTCACAATCTTTGCTTTGAAAAAAACAATAACAATTTTCAAACCAGGTTATTGATAACAGCAATCAGTATAACAACTACAGTATATCATTTATTACAGAAAATTCTAATAAGAAGAGCTCACTCAAGACTGATGGCAACTTTGGTTCTATTCCTTTGCCTGTCATGCTGATAGAAAAGGTATGTGTATAAACAGTATGTAACAAAAACCATCTCCAATCCAATAAAGGCATATTCCTGGTTTAACATACGTACTAGAATAAATAGTAAAAAAATGTAACTCATAAAAACCAAAAGTTATAGATTTTATATTTTTATAAAATATGCGAAATTTAACACTAAATATGGCAAACTTTCATAAGTTGAAAACACTCCACCGGCCGGCGAAATCTTTTCTTACCTATTTTTATTTCAAACGATACCGCCCTGCACTAGCCGCGCTGTAGGCATTCTTTAATAAAGGATCAAAAAGACTGCCTCGCTCAGGTGGCATCTTTGACACAAAACTGTAAGTGAACTTTGTGAACTTTGTCCAGCACTCAGTATTGCCTTTGATAAGTCTTTTTTTTTTAAATGAATTATTTTCATTGAGGAAAAATAATAATCTTGTATCTATTAAATGATAATGTATATGTGTACGCAGTACAATACCAAATAATACCCTTCAGGATCGGACAGGGTTTTTGTTACATGCTGTATATTTATGTTCTCTCTCCTCAGAATTTTTTTTTTATTATTGATAGGCACGCGTTTGACCAATTAATCAATCTGCCCTGCCTTTACCTAACTCTAGTTGGCTTCCAGTGTATCTGGATGCAGCTGAATATCTATATTTTACATTGAGTAAACTGTCTACATGGGGGGAAACTTTCAAAAGGCGTCTGGACTTTTGGGGAAAACACTAGGGGGTGTAGGAATTTTGCCTCACTTTTAGCACATTGAATTTGCCCTGTGACCTCTTAAAAGACCCCTCCAGAATCCCTTTTGTACAACACCTGTTAAGGCGCATTCCTGAGGAGACTGTAAAGGGGTCTCATTTGAGCCTCTCTGTGCACAGTTGCACATGATCAGTGCAGAATCTCTTTTCTCTTCTAAGAAGTTCAATCTGTTAACATGGTGATGGGTTCAGTCATTCTTGTCCAGTGGGGTATAATGTGAGGGCAATTTAGTTGTTAGGGTCAACTCACACCAAAAGAGCGTCGAAGCGCAGCGCAGTTTCAGTGTCATATGAATTTTAGCTTTATTTTCATTACTACAATACTTATTATCGCATGAGAAACTCGAACGAGTCGCGCGGATGCCCGCGACGCCGCGGGAATTCCGGCGAAATCTATAAACGGATAAACGTGCGACTGTGCTTCGATGCCCTTCGGCGCTCTTTCGGTGTGAGTTGACCCTTAGCCTTTTTGACAACGATTCCCAGTTAATTGAAAATTCACGAAATTTGTAACTGTTGAACATAACTGTCTCATAGACAAATGGATCTTGTTATAGGACAGTTTTTATTCTGGAATAGCACACAGGCTGTAATTTATAATGAGAGAATAACAAGCGGGCGAAACCGCGTCAGAAGCTTGTATATGATAATGTTATGCAATTGAAATTCAAACTTAAGGTTATAAACAATTATTTTACTGGAATGTACATAGGCATAGATTCATAATTTACCAACTGAATGTATATGTATATTGGCACAGATGCCCAATGCACCAAACCTCTTTACACCCATGCTTTTATCTTTCTCCACTTTGTTCTGACCTTGACACTCTTATGGAAAATATCACGTTTCGATGATTCATAACATCAAAATGTCGTATTTATGTTACATAATTGATTTTCTTCAAAATTGTCAAGGTCAGTGTGACCATACAACTTGAACAGTTCTTCACATGACTCTTATGTCTTTGTAATAAGGTTTAAATTTGAAAGATTAATAAACACATTGGTGAAATCAAACATTTGTATAAATCACCATCAAACCTGTTTATTTCAAGATACTATTTATTAGGATGAGAAAGATATGTAAATGTAGATTATATTGTTACCAACTAATAGCCAGCTTGGTGGGAGATGATTTAGTATGCCTATTCTTTCATGTTTATCATGTCGTGATTAGTATGACTCATGCTACCTACATTTCTTATAGGTTTTCCTGTAATCTTTAAGTAAAAAACTACCTTCTGATTTTTTTTCAAAATTTTAGGCCCAGTTGTTTCGGAAATAAGGCGGGGAATGGTAATTTTTCATCTATTTTGTGAAATAACTTAAAAATTATACATTTTAAAATTATGAAAAAAATATTTTTGAGACTGTTACAGTAAGTGCTATTACACTTTTTTTTTTTTAATTTTCCATTTTTCACACCAAAAGTGACCCCCATTTTCCAAATTCATTTAAGGTTGGGTCATCAATATACATGTGTGTACCAAATTTCAGCTTTTCAGTCCAGTAATTTCGGAGCAAATGGACTGTGGCAGACGGACAGACAGACAGGCAAACGAGTGATCCTATAAGAGTTCCGTTTTTCTATCGGACTTTCGGAACCCTAAAAACAACTAAAAAGTTCCAAACAAGTCACTTTTCAAGCAGTCTGATGAAGTTGGTGGCAGTTATTTTAGTTCTATTAGTGATTTCATGCCACCAAATGCATCAGACTGAATTTTTTTTATTTTCTACATTTTAGTGAGTTATATTTTTGGAGGGCTGGTTTGAGGAAGCACGGCAGAAGAGTTCCTGGAAGGACTTGGGGGAGGCCTTTTCCCAGCAATGGGATAGCGAAGGCTAGATAAAAAAAAAATTGGAATCGGCTCCTCGAACCCTTTATTTTGATACCCCACAATATAGTTCGTCGACTTTAATTTTTTTCTTTTTCACAATATGGCGTCTGGTTATCCCCATATTGTATTTTGGTTACTGTCATGTCGTTAGTAGCATTCGCCAGATTAAGACGAATCAATTGACGTAAGAATGATCAAAATCGGCCCACGCGTTTGGTCTCTAAAGCGCCACAAAGGAACAAACATACATACATAGGCTGATAAACACATTACCCTCCCTTGCGTCGCGCATTCGGGTAATTAAAGAAGGCCCCAGGGGAAAAAAAAAGGAGGTTCCCACTGGAAACGTTTTTTTTTGGCTGTTTTTGCTCGATCTTAATATTGGCAACAAGTAGACGCGTATAATCTTGTACGATGGTACGGAACCCTTCATGCGCGAGTCAGACTCGCCCTTGGCCGGTCTTTTAATATTACTTGTATGAATAAGTAACTTCGGAAATCATAAATAGAAAGAATTTTTCAAATCCGGTCAAAATAAAGAGACTTCAAATCTTTGGGAAGGGGAAACTGTCAATGATGCACAAACTGATGTATGACGTCATCTCCATTAGGTTACACGCGTACAAAGGAGATAACGAGATGTCCCCACCACTCCTCCACTCCTTGTTTTGCTGCTTCATTTAATAACTAAGTACAGTACAACTGTAATTTTGATGCTGTTTTCAGAAAAAACAGTTAGAGCGGTTGCGCACTGCGTCCGATATTATCCGATACTTATCCGTCAAAATACAGATCTACAGCATGTAACAAAAACCCTGTCCCATCCTATAAAGGCGTATTCCTGGTTTATCATACGTACCAGAAAAAGTTGTAAAAAAAATGTAACTCATAAAAATCAAAAGTTATAGATTTTTTTATTTTTGTAATATATGTGAAATTTAACACTAAATATGGCAAGTTTTCATAAGTTGACAACACTTTACACTCCACCGCCGGCCGGCGAAATCTTTTCATTTTTACCTATTTTTATATCAAACGAGGGCGGTATCGTTTTTATCGCTCTAGCCGCGCTGTAGGCACTCTGTCTCGCTCAGGCGGCATCTTTCAAACGAAACAGTAGGTGAACTTTGTCGAGCGCTCAGTGTTGCTTTTGATAAGGTTTTATTTATTTTTTAAATTATTTATTTTCATTGGGGAAAAATAATTATCTCGTATCCATTAAATGATTACGTATATGTGTACGCAGTACGATACCAAGTAATACCCTTCAGGATCGGACAGGGTTTTTGTTACATGCTGTATAGAAAACTCGTACCGAACTCGGATCGGTAGTGTAGTCGTAACCTACCATATAATTTGTTCTACGACCACGCTACGGACCGTATTTTCACGGATAAGTATCGGACGTAGTGCGCAACCGCTCTTAGTGTTATTTGTCGTTTCATACAAAATATTGTACAAAAATAAACATAGGACAGGAGAATACACTATTCTGACTATGGCTATGACAGCCGAAATTTGCGCACAACGCACATTGTGTGGTCACGAATATTATTAGCAATGGCGTATATAGTCTTTGCCGACCGCGAGGTGTGTAATGTTTCCCTCTGCCTACACCTATGAGAAATACAAGCGTAATGTTATAGCAAGAAAAAAACCGCGAAACACGTACCCGCAGCCTGTTTATCGTAATGGGTTCATTGATACATTTTCCTTATAAATAAAAACATTTGCGTAGTATACTCGTGCAGCAGCGATTTCGTGTGCGTCACTCATTTATACGGAATTCTATAGGGAAGTAGGGATCCAGGGCCTCCCTTTGGAATTTCTAGTTAACTGGTATTTTAATACTTACCGTTAATTGGTCATTTATAGGCATTTATAAACTTCATTGAGTGACATAATCAATACTTTAAAATAGATTCATAGCTATTGCTAGGAGTCTATTTTAGGTATCGTACACTATTACTGCTTAGATGTTGTATACGCGCGCGCGAGTTTATGCGAGGCGCGCGGGTTGATGATGTCAAAACCACAGAAAGACAAGCGGTAGGAAAATGTGAAAATCTCAAAGTGACCAAAGTTCACAACGCCAAAGGAGACAAAATCGCGAAACGTCAATAATTAAAAATACGTTGTAACCTGCTATCTATAAAATTGATTAATTTTAATCAGAAATGTGAATAATAAATTAGATTTTTTTTTTAATAGAGGTTTTCGGGAAAATATTTTTATCCAGCCACAAACTTAATCTCATCAAGTTGAATTTGATACTGATTCCATAACAACGCTGGAAAGTGAGCCTTGCTATCAACTTGGCGACCAGCTATATATTTTTGCAATGCAATGAAATATTCTTAGATTACTAGTATCCTATAATAGAGGTATTGAGGAAAATGCAAATAACACCTTAATTTATAGCAGATTGTTCAACGATAATAAAACCTGTACGACACATTGGGAACTGGGTACAGCACTTGCCTTATCTTTTTGCGCGTACGTAAAATATATACACACGCTAACAATATACAATTATACATACGAGTTATGGGTTGGTTTTATTTCAATTGATCTGCTACGTACGTTCCGAGACTTCCTCAGGAGACTTCTCGGAAAGGAACATTCAGGGCTCGGAAACCGGTATATTTTTTGAAACGGTTTCGTCTTTTTTACATAACAAACGATTTGTTTCGGTTACGTTCGAACGGAACGTTCTAAACAACGTTTTTGAAGAAGAACAAAATTTAAATAGTTTTCGATTCGAATCCATTTATAGATCAGTACCTATTTATATGTAGACTCCATAGTAACTATTATAATACCGTTCCCAATATCCTACTACGATTACATATTATTCATGGGTCATTTTGATTACGTTTGTGTGTAGTTATCGCTCCCTGGGAATCCCATGTTTGGCAGTAGGTACCAACGCATTTATAGTCAGATAAAATGGTCGATTTCATACCGTATTTGCGCAACAGAGTTATCAAATTGTAAGTAGGTACTTAGTCTGATTTATGAATGAGTTTAATCTTGTTTAGATATAGTTTTATTCTGGAGTTTATCTTAATTTTTTTCCTGTTGAGTTTTGTAAGGATAACTATTCGTAAACCTAAGTTTTGCATTGGCTTACAGCCAATTAAACTGTAAGTGTTTACAACGATAATCTGTAGTAACTTTTTCCTGCCCTCAATGCCCGACCACCTGCACCTTTCAGGGTTATGAACTGGCAGAGAGAGAGAGAGAGAGAGAGAGAGAAGTTGTGGAGTGGCGACCGCGTACCGGAATACGCAGTGTTAAGCTAGGTCCACACTTGTATCATCTTGAATTTTAAAATCAGGCGTATCGTATCGAGTTATTGTATCCTTTGTGTGGACGCCCATTTAGACCATATCGTACCTATCTCTCACCGTGTCATGCCACGATACTGTGTCTTGTCAGAAAACGCGTGTTGTCAATGTAGACGCTCAATTTTTCCTACGATCCTCGTAACCAAATCTCCCAAAACATCTACCTACGTCGTAAGCAAGGAATTACAAAATAATGAGCGGAGGAGCGTGCCTGTACGATGATCGCAAAACAAATTGTACGTCCAAACTTGTCTAGATCGTGTATCGGAATTGCGTATCCCCATTGATGACAGTGTTACCAACCTTTACCAAAAATTTTCCCCAAGTTGTTTTCTGAATTTCCCTAAAAATCCCTAAATAGAATTTTATAAGTACCTTCATACTTATTTAGTACCTAAATTATTTCGTAGCTCATAAAATAAAACGTTACATATTAAGTTAGTAAAATATTTTATTAATTAAATACAAAACAAAAGTTGTTAATTATTTCAACCGCGTCATCATCCTGTTCCTCCCGATTCGACGTCATTCTTGTTGCCACAATCAGAACTTCGGTGGAATTGGGTGTAATTTATCCAAAATAGTTTCTAACTCGCTGATTGAGTGACATGAATGAATGAATGCGCCACGCAGTTCACTCGTTTCATATCGTGCGTTCCTTTCTAAGTTTCTACGCACAAAACTGAAAACACACGCTTTGTTTTCGATTTTGCAAGGTTTGTTTGAAATCCCTAAAAAATCCCCAAAAAATTCCATTCCTTAAAAATGACCCTTTTAACACTTCTAGCCCCTAAATTTAGGGACAAAATCCCTAAGTTGGGAACCGTGATTGATGATCGGGGCAAAACCGCGAGATGGATCGCAGTGTGCGTATATGGAATCTATACCTTCAGCCAACGCTCTATAGTGTTGAGTTCAGGTATAAAATAAAAATATATACGCGATTGGCGATTTCAAAATATACCCGACCGCAACATTTTTCTGGGGTATACTTTTATGTAGGACATTCTATTTTGTTATACTGTAATGTATACTCGTTTCACTGTCTCTCCACTTTTAATTACGCTAACGAATACAGACACAGACAAAGGGACGTTCAATTGTATATGTTAGGATTGAGATAAATTATACAAGAAGAAAAGAGGATAAAAAAAGTTTAAATACCTACGCGCGAAATCCTAAATCATACCCAACTTCAACTCGGCCAGTGACGTCACAAATTTTAGGTAAAGGTACACTTTAATGAATTGATTCTCGATTTCTAGATTTTAAAACATACCGGTCCCGACGGCAACACGGTCTCTGACATCATGAGCGTTGTGTGAAGGTATAGATTCCATATACGCTCGCGGTGTAGGTATCATGTATCAAATGACGGTAGACGTATCGTGAGTTCGTGAAGCAGTATCATAATGCGTCCAAACTACGATCATTCTGCCAATTATGATACACTTATCCGATACGACATGTACCTATCAGATACGCGGGTTGTATTAAGCTACGGTGTGAATGATCGCGTATCATTTTGCGTCCACACTAGTGAAAATGATACACGCCGATGCTACTCGTCGGAGATCTGATACATTATGGATACATTAAAATGATAAAAGTGTGGACCCAGCTTTGGAAGGCCTACCACAAGGTGGACTGATGACCTGGTAAGAGCGGTTGCGCACCACGTCCGATCCGAATCCGTGATTCAGACGTCATATTTTTACGCAGAGCCACAGCAGAGCGTTCACGTCGTTGATCATGAGTCCTTTCAATCGACGTCAACTTCTGGTAATGCTATTGTAAGTACGAAGACCTAGAAAGACCTAAAAATATTTACCCCTAAAGTTAAAGTCAATAGCCCCTAAAATTACCACATTTATTTGGAAATCCCCTCAAAAAAACGCTTTAGGTTTTGTAATATTCTTAGGTATTTAAAATTTGGTTTTCTTCTGGTTCTGCCTTTTAAAATCATACATTTGTACAGGTTGTAACGGAAAGGTGTGGTCATATTTTAAGAACCGGTTCTGCTCATGGAAATGAACAACTTTATCTAAGAAAAAATAGAAAATTCCCAAAAAAAAAATTCCACTTTCCATACAAAGTTATCATCGGCTGATCAATATTTGTATGGGAAGTAATTTTTATTTTTTGAGAATTTTCTTGAAGAAAGTTGTTCATATCGATGGGTAGATGCAGTTCTTAAAATATGACCACACCTTTCCGTTACACCCTGTATAAACTTAACATTTTAATGGATGGGATTACCTACATGTTATGGTAAGTAAATAAGTATTCTTAAAAATATAGGACACGATTTGTCTCGTAAAGAAAAAATTAGGACGACACAGTGCGATTTCGCGTAACGTCGTGCCATGCTACACTTATTACCACGAAGGGACGTAACAAGCCCCCACTCCTGAACTTTGATGCGTTTTATCTTTGCCATTTTCATTTCATTGGTTTGGTAAAGCAAAAATTACGTGTCCAATATGTTTTGATAATCTAGCTTACGGACTAGAATTATTAATACCCAGGAAACATCCTTAATGCACTAGTTGTTGTTACTCGTATGTCGCTAGGTCAACAATTAAAAATTTGAGGATCCTTGGACCTGTACTTATAAATAAAAAGTCCCTAAAAATACCCTTAACAATATAAAGCCCCTAAAAAAACCCATCCTACTTATTTATATTAATATTTATTCGGGGTCAAACGCGTGCCTATCAACAATAAAAAAAAATCTGCTTGCGAAAGAGGAGGCGGAACGGGTGAGGGAGGCTCAACGGAGTGGTCCTCACGCCCCCAGCCACAGCCGCCGCTGGAGACGCCCTGGGCGTAGGATCTACGGCCATCGTAGACCCGGGCCTGCGGATGGCGAGTAGTGGGTAGCTCACCGTCCGATTAGCACCAGACCCGTGAGTCGACGGCGCGTACTACTTGTTCCACGCGCGCCACAAAGAGATATTTGTCAGCCACCACTGACGGGGCCCATCATGACCGGTGCCTGCATGCCAAGGGGTAGCGGATAAATTCGTAACAGAGTTACCGCTCCCCTTGGCACTCAGGCAAGGAAGGAACAGGGGTGGGTTTTAGTCAGTAAGAGTCTGACACGCCCTCCCGCTCCACCCAGAGCGGGAGATGTCATTGGACGATTTCCCAAACGCAAAAAAAAGGGTACAAACTATGTTTGTTATTCTCTAGGAATGCATGTCAGCAGATGCAAGGTGGTCAACCTTTAGGTCATCAACATAAATGCCAACATAATGGTAAAACTAAATCCTTCCTTAAATATTTTTTTTCTTTTCCAGGGTGGCGTACCAACCTCAAGTATACAGAACGGTAACTCGCCTTCTCCGAACTATGAAACCAGCACAGACATCAGTAAGGTGAGCCAACATTGTGGTCACAGATGCTATGATATCATTGTTCTTCAATGAATTTATTTTACATACAATTATTATGATTCACTGGTGACCCTCTTCATGTACACTCGACGACAAATGAAAACATTTAATCCAGTAAAAGTTGACCTGGCATTGCACAGGCTTTACCTTTAATGAGAGGTCAGCTTATAGTAGACTGAATAGCGTCATGTGTAGTCGAGCTTCATCGATCATGTCAAGCTTACAGAAAAAGTATTGGACTACAAGTCTTACTCATACTAATATAAATTATCTACAGTTTTTTACGTCTTTATTCATCGTTTATTAAAGATTTTGCGTAGGATGGATATGTTACATACATAATAATAATAGATTAGGTACTAATATAGGGGAAATCGTAAATATAATAGCGTCTATGTCAACTTGGTTAATCAATTCGGAAGTAGGTATAAACAATACTTTTTAACACGAGAATACCAAGAATACTCCAGAATGAGTTAATCAGACCGTAGTCGGAGAAATAAAAAATATAATATGTACTTGAATAAAAAACAAAAAGTTAATGTCATACAAGACAAAGTTCAAATTCAATCATAACATGTTTTTGAGGATTCATTTATTATAATAATAGCGACCCGCCCCAGCTTCGCTTATACACCGAAACTTTCCTCATGAATCACTGGTCTGTTGGTGAAAACCGCATGAAAATTTGTTCAGTAGTTTTTGAGTTTATCGCGAACACACGCGGCGGGAGACTTATAATATGTAATGATGGTATGTAATGATTTTATTTTTTGGGTTGGGGAATCATCCAATGACTTCTCCCGCTCTGGGTAGAGCGGGAGAGCGTGTCAGAGTCTTACTGACTAAAACCCACCCCTGTTCCTTCCTTGCCTGAGTGCCCAGGGGTGCGGTAACTCATTTTCAGAATTTATCCGCTACCCCTAGGCATGCAGGCACCAGCCACGATGGGCCCCGTCAGTATAATGGTAATGATAAAGAATGAATAAATGAATCATCTTCTACACAGTCTAAAATTATTTAACCTTAACGAAACACTCCACATCACTTTGCAAAAAGCTGCTATCTTAAATACACGCCGAATTGTCAGAAAGTTCATGCAAATAGATGAAAACGAAATAGGTCCCCATAATAACACACCCTCAATATAAACACACCACACGCTGCATTTACTTGGTTTCGGCCCATAAATGTAGATAAAAACCAGCCAAGAGCTGAGAAAATGAACACTTTCCAATAATGATAATAATTTTATTGATTACGCTAAAAAACAAATGGCTAAAGACTCACTGAATGGACATCGCGGCACACCAAGTCGAAGATGGCGGGACGAGCTCGACTCCTACCTAAGGCACTGTCCCGTACCTACTAGCAAAGGAAAGAGTTGTGAAAAAGGAGAGAGAGGCTCTTTCCCAGCAGTGGGATTAAATAGGCTAGTTAGATTAGATAAAAGAGCCATGCTAAAGAAAATAATATAAGATTACTAGCTGACCCGGCAAACGTTGTTCTGCGATTAAAAAATGGGGGGGGTGGGTGTAGGAGGGTGAAATAGAAATATAATTTGACAATTGTCAGTAAAAAAACGATTCTCCCTAGGGCTGAAAAGTATTACTTTCAACCCGCTCCTCAGGCAACTTCAGACCTACTTTCCGAGTATGAGTAATGAAAAATACTTTACGACCTTTTCTCATACCTACCAACATACAAAAAAAAAACATTAAAATTGGTCGAACCGTTTCGGAGGATAACAATCACAAACACCGTGACACGAGATTTTTAAATATTAGATGTATTCAACTAGAAATAGTCTTATGCAAGTAAAAGATTACCTACAACGGTTAAGGTTTTCATTTTGCGACTGTACATTTATAGAAAATGTCTATGGAATTAAGTCCGCCTATCTAGAGTTTTTGTTAATGTTTACTGTTTTATCAGCCTGAATTGTCCCACTTCTGGGCAAAGGCCTCCCCCATGTATGTATGTTTAAGTCTTGTATGCTTAGACTATGAAAGGTTAAAGACGGAACGTCTTTTGACATTAAATGAAGCAGGATCGTTAAAATGTGTGAGTGACCTTGACGAACGTAACGATGGCGTTTCGGCTTCTCATTTTGTCTATGTGAGCTTATTTCGCGTGTACAGATACAAGCCGGCTTCTCATTCTGGTACTTCAGATTGCTGTATTTTGACACTCCGTCTATAACCTTTCATAGTCTAAGCTTGTATGTATGTATGTCGGGCTGGTTTCCGCAACTCCACGTACAATGCGCATATTTTGCGTACAGGTGGGACAGCATTGTCATTCGATCCACCCCAGTTCCTCAAGGAAGGCCAGCAGCGCCCTGGTGTTACTGATTTTGTCTGTGTTACTGTTTAAGTCTTATCTTTTTTTCTGTTTTCTTAACTCCCCAGTCGTCAACTCAAGGAGGAAAAGACAATGAAGACGACGAAATTCTAAAGAACGTCTCAGCTATTCCTCGTATGAGCTACGAGGAGCTAAGAGAGGCCACCGGCCACTGGGCTGACTGTAATCTGCTGGGCCGAGGAGGATTCGGACAGGTGTTCAAAGGTACGGCTTGTTATTTCATTCGGTGACAGATAGTGAGAGTTGACTATGTTTGAGAGAGGCCACTGGCAACTGGGCTGGCAGCAATGAGTTGGGAAGAGGGAGATTCGGAAAAGTGTTCTAAGGTAAGGCTTGTTATTTCACATTTGGTGAGAGATGGTGAGAGTAAACTATGAGTAGCTGAGAGAAGCCGTCGGCAACTGGGCTGACAGCAATCTGCTGGGCTGTGGGGGATTTAGACATGTGTTCAAAGGTATCAGCTGTAGTTTCATATGGTGAGAGACGGTGAGAGAGCCATGTGTTAGGTTTGGTAATGTAATTCATCAATGGCACTCACCCGGTGTGCCTGGTTAGTGTCAATAAACTGCAAATCAAATCAAATCAAATCGCCCATGTCTCCATATAGTCCAAGATCGCAGAGAGGCCAGACATTACTTATTTTGTGATTAACAAAATGAGTGGGCTTGGCCGTCGGCTCAAACTAACAAGTATGCCACGTTCAAAGTTAACAGTAACTAATCCACAAATTATGTTAATTAGAAAATAAGTAACGTCTGACGGCCTTCGGATCTCAGTCTAATATACAACTATCGAAACGTTGGTGTACTACAGGCATGTCAAACTCAAAATCATTGGTGGGCCAAATGCCTAAAAATCATACAATCACACAAAACCCAACCATAAAGAAGAATAAAACTCAATGCATAGGTAGCGGACGGGTAAATGTTTATTTAGTAATAAAAATAAAAAATATGGAAATAATGAATTACAATCTTTTCCTAGAAATTTGACATCTTTTGTCTTTTACTAAAATCTCTATTTGAGGGGTAATTCCATCTGCGCTTATTAATTTTGAAACTGCATCCAGGTGTGCGTCGGTCAATCGCGATCTCGCGGGAGATTTGTTTCCTTTCATTAGTGAAAATAATTTTTCACACTTGTAAGTGCTTTCAAACATTGATATTATTCTGGTATCAAATTGACGTATCTCTTTGTACTGAACAGGTAAATACTTGTAAAAGTCGACTGCACCAGCCAACATCGATTTTTTGTTTTAAATGGGTCTGACATTGAATTTCAATGACATCCATTTATTCTTAAAATTAAATCGGGCCGCAGGCAAACGTGCAAAGGGCTGCATGCGGCCTGCGGGCCGTATGTTTGACATGCGATCTACTATAAGACACTTTTTTTTTGTGGAGTGGGAAATCATCCAATGACATCTTCCGCTCTAGGGTGGAGCGGAAGGGCGTGTCAGACTCTTACTGACTAAAACCCACCCCTGTTCCTCCCTGCCCTGGATGCCCAGGGGCGAGGTAACTCTTTCGAATTTATCCTCAACCCCCGGGCAGGCATCGGCCATGATGGGCCCCGTCGTGTTTGCTGACAACTCTTTGAGGCGCGCGTGGAACACTACACGCCGTTGACTCTCGGGCCTGGTGCTGATCGGATGGCGAGTTACCCACTACTCGCCGTCCGCAGGCCCGGGACTATATGACACTTCTGACCACCTCTTTGTTGTACACAGGCGTGACGTTAAGCTATTTAATGTTTACAGGAGAATGGAAACATCTGCCAGTCGCTGTGAAGCGTCTCAGAGACAATAACGACAGGAACAAGGAGCTTATCAGAGAGATGTGTCTGAACCAGTACCGGCATGACAACATTCTACCGCTGTATGGGTACTCTTTGGGAGGTAACATATTAAATTTATTTAAAAATTAGGTTTTATCGCAATTAGGGTACGCCACCAGGTGGCGCTACTTAGGCGACAGGTCTTTTACTTTGAAACATAATGACGTTGACGTCAACTTGAGTAACGTCAGTTTTTAACATTATCGGAAGCGTTTTGATAGGTGTCTAAATCTGACGGCTCAGTGCTGCCATCTATTCCGGTATAAGGTGACCTCGTATTGACCTATTTCTGTTGATGAGAGGAACTGGAAATGTGTAGATTGATACTATGTCATAAAAAGCATGCTATTATAAAACATCGAGGACATGTATGTCAAAAACTTTTTTACAAGAAATAGAACCGATTTCCAAAAAAAGTGCAAAATATCTTTAATTTCGGAAGTCGGTGTTTCTGATTTTGTGTCTTCGTTTTTTCACACAGTCTGCCGAAATTAAAGTTATTTTGCATTTTTTTTTGGAAGTCGGTTCTATTTTTTGTAAAAAAGTTTTTATTTTTCTCTTTTTAGTTGTGGTTCCCTATTAAATTATGTTAACACTACATAGACATACGATCGCAGCAATTGCAGTTGATTTGCTTTAATTTTTTGAAGAGTCCGTTGTCTGTCTCCGAAACTCATCATCAGATCTATAATATGAAATTTAAATGGGACCATTTCGGAATAAAGCCCTTTCGAACAAAAAAATAATTTTACAAATACGTTTAGACAGCATGTAACAAAAACCCTGTCCGATCCTGTATTTGGTATCGTACTGCGTACACATATACGTAACCATTTCATGGATATGAGATTATTATTTTTCCCCATTGAAAATAATTAAATAAAAAAAAATGAAAAACTTATCAAAGGCAACTTTGATCGCTCGACAAAGTTCACCTACAGTTTAGTGTGAAAAAAGCCGCCTGAGCCAGACAGTATTTATGCGCCCTTTGTCGCGTGCCGCCAGACCGAGAATTTGTGCCTACAGCCCGGCTAGTGCAGGGCGGTACGCTTTGAAATAAAAATAGGTAAAAATAAAATTATTTCGCCGGCCGGTGGAGTGTTGTCAACTTATGAAAATTTGCCATACTTAGTGTTTACATTTCGCATTTTTTATAAAAATAAAAAATCAATAAGTTTTGGTTTTTGTGAGATACATTTTTTTACTATTTTTTCTAGTACGTATGTTAAACCAGAAATACGCCTTTATTGGATCGGACAGGGTTTTTGTTACATGCTGTATATGACGGAGTTATGCCCGAAAATACATTAAAAAAAAAAGCATTCGTACCTATTGATAACCTCCTCTTTTTTAGAGTCGGTAAAAAGAAAGATTCTCAAACAAATAAACATAGAATAACACAATTCAACAAAGCATGATAATCAGTGAAATAAATCGTACGATTAGCTTTCGCTCAAAAATCCTTTGCGACTATAAATGTTATGTGCCAAGTGCCGAATAAATGTATTTTATTTCTTTCTGGCACGGGATCTCATTTCAGAGAAAGTTATAGTTCAAATAAATTTCAATAGATGGCGTGATATGTATCGAATTCGTATTGAAGTTTAAGTAATATTGATTCTGTAAAGAACTATGTTATTATTTAATAAACTCCCATATCCTATACCTATGCATAAAATTGTGAAATAAAAGGCTCTTAATTCTTTGGAAGATCGAGCTTTTTTCATTTGCTCCATTAAAATTAGTATAGTAACATATTTTGATACAATGAAAACATTCCCTCAATGGGTGAGAAAAAAATGGTGGAACTTGGTAAATTCACTCAACTTACAAGCCGTCTCTGCTAACACCATCTAGCGAGGTGTGCGGGACGGGCCGGGTCGCGGTAAAATACTCTGCTGGCTGCCGAAAATCTCTCGACAGTCACGAGGGCAGACACGAGGTCACGATTCTTTATAGAAGATAAGGCATCTGTACTGTACACATCATACTGTGCTAGTATTATATTATCTGTGCCGGGTTCACACAACACACATTCACAAATTAACTAAACCATGATTCATCATTTATTATTGACGATTCAAGTTAGCTGACCAAGTAGGACTTCTCATTTGATAAACCTAATAGTACCTAAGTTTTTAAAGTACTGTTTTATGTTTCCAGGTCCTGAAGCATGTTTGGTGTACCAGCTGATGGGAGGAGGCTCCCTAGAGCAGCGGCTCCGAGGAAAGACCCACCACCCGCCGCTGTCGTGGGTGCAGCGGTACAACATCGTGCATGGAGTCGCTAGGTGAATACATTATGTTACTGTATGGTGTACCAACTGTCCTTAGAGCAGGCTCCGAGGGAAGACCCACCACCCGCCGCTGTCGTGGGTGCAGCGGTACAACATCGTGCATGGAGTCGCTAGGTGAATACATTATGTTATTGTATGGTGTACCAACTGTCCTTAGAGCAGGCTCCGAGGGAAGACCCACCACCCGCCGCTAACGTGGGTGCAGCGGTACAACATCGTGCATGGAGTCGCTAGGTGAATACATTATGTTACTGTATGGTGTACCAACTGTCCTTAGAGCAGGCTCCGAGGGAAGACCCACCACCCGCCGCTGTCGTGGGTGCAGCGGTACAACATCGTGCATGGAGTCGCTAGGTGAATACATTATGTTACTGTATGGTGTACCAACTGTCCTTAGAGCAGGCTCCGAGGGAAGACCCACCACCCGCCGCTGTCGTGGGTGCAGCGGTACAACATCGTGCATGGAGTCGCTAGGTGAATACATTATGTTACTGTATGGTGTACCAACTGTCCTTAGAGCAGGCTCCGAGGGAAGACCCACCACCCGCCGCTGTCGTGGGTGCAGCGGTACAACATCGTGCATGGAGTCGCTAGGTGAATACATTATGTTACTGTATGGTGTACCAACTGTCCTTAGAGCAGGCTCCGAGGGAAGACCCACCACCCGCCGCTGTCGTGGGTGCAGCGGTACAACATCGTGCATGGAGTCGCTAGGTGAATACATTATGTTACTGTATGGTGTACCAACTGTCCTTAGAGCAGGCTCCGAGGGAAGACCCACCACCCGTCGCTGTCGTGGGTGCAGCGGTACAACATCGTGCATGGAGTCGCTAGGTGAATACATTATGTTACTGTATGGTGTACCAACTGCCCTTAGAGCAGGCTCCGAGGGAAGACCCACCACCCGCCGCTAACGTGGGTGCAGCGGTACAACATCGTGCATGGAGTCGCTAGGTGAATACATTATGTTACTGTATGGTGTACCAACTGTCCTTAGAGCAGGCTCCGAGGGAAGACCCACCACCCGTCGCTGTCGTGGGTGCAGCGGTACAACATCGTGCATGGAGTCGCTAGGTGAATACATTATGTTATTGTATGGTGTACCAACTGCCCTTAGAGCAGGCTCCGAGGGAAGACCCACCACCCGCCGCTAACGTGGGTGCAGCGGTACAACATCGTGCATGGAGTCGCTAGGTGAATACATTATGTTACTGTATGGTGTACCAACTGTCCTTAGAGCAGGCTCCGAGGGAAGACCCACCACCCGTCGCTGTCGTGGGTGCAGCGGTACAACATCGTGCATGGAGTCGCTAGGTGAATACATTATGTTATTGTATGGTGCACCATTTGACCTTAGAGCAGACTACGAGGGAAGACCCACCACCCGTCGCTGTCGTGGGTGCAGCGGTACAACATCGTGCATGGAGTCGCTAGGTGAATACATTATGTTACTGTATGGTGTACCAACTGTCCTTAGAGCAGGCTCCGAGGGAAGACCCACCACCCGCCGCTGTCGTGGGTGCAGCGGTACAACATCGTGCATGGAGTCGCTAGGTGAATACATTATGTTATTGTATGGTGTACCAACTGACCTTAGAGCAGGCTCCGAGGGAAGACCCACCACCCGCCGCTAACGTGGGTGCAGCGGTACAACATCGTGCATGGAGTCGCTAGGTGAATACATTATGTTATTGTATGGTGTACCAACTGACCTTAGAGCAGGCTCCGAGGGAAGACCCACCACCCGCCGCTAACGTGGGTGCAGCGGTACAACATCGTGCATGGAGTCGCTAGGTGAATACATTATGTTATTGTATGGTGTACCAACTGCCCTTAGAGCAGGCTCCGAGGGAAGACCCACCACCCGCCGCTAACGTGGGTGCAGCGGTACAACATCGTGCATGGAGTCGCTAGGTGAATACATTATGTTACTGTATGGTGTACCAACTGTCCTTAGAGCAGGCTCCGAGGGAAGACCCACCACCCGCCGCTGTCGTGGGTGCAGCGGTACAACATCGTGCATGGAGTCGCTAGGTGAATACATTATGTTACTGTATGGTGTACCAACTGTCCTTAGAGCAGGCTCCGAGGGAAGACCCACCACCCGCCGCTGTCGTGGGTGCAGCGGTACAACATCGTGCATGGAGTCGCTAGGTGAATACATTATGTTATTGTATGGTGTACCAACTGCCCTTAGAGCAGGCTCCGAGGGAAGACCCACCACCCGCCGCTAACGTGGGTGCAGCGGTACAACATCGTGCATGGAGTCGCTAGGTGAATACATTATGTTACTGTATGGTGTACCAACTGTCCTTAGAGCAGGCTCCGAGGGAAGACCCACCACCCGCCGCTGTCGTGGGTGCAGCGGTACAACATCGTGCATGGAGTCGCTAGGTGAATACATTATGTTATTGTATGGTGTACCAACTGACCTTAGAGCAGGCTCCGAGGGAAGACCCACCACCCGCCGCTGTCGTGGGTGCAGCGGTACAACATCGTGCATGGAGTCGCTAGGTGAATACATTATGTTACTGTATGGT
Organism: Polia nebulosa; assembly: GCA_951329385.1. Taxonomy (NCBI): domain Eukaryota; kingdom Metazoa; phylum Arthropoda; class Insecta; order Lepidoptera; family Noctuidae; genus Polia; species Polia nebulosa. Next base: position 13,959,178 of record OX589610.1, on the reverse strand, counting down.
GTACCAACTGTCCTTAGAGCAGGCTCCGAGGGAAGACCCACCACCCGTCGCTGTCGTGGGTGCAGCGGTACAACATCGTGCATGGAGTCGCTAGGTGAATACATTATGTTATTGTATGGTGCACCATTTGACCTTAGAGCAGACTACGAGGGAAGACCCACCACCCGTCGCTGTCGTGGGTGCAGCGGTACAACATCGTGCATGGAGTCGCTAGGTGAATACATTATGTTATTGTATGGTGCACCATTTGACCTTAGAGCAGACTACGAGGGAAGACCCACCACCCGTCGCTGTCGTGGGTGCAGCGGTACAACATCGTGCATGGAGTCGCTAGGTGAATACATTATGTTATTGTATGGTGCACCATTTGACCTTAGAGCAGACTACGAGGGAAGACCCACCACCCGTCGCTGTCGTGGGTGCAGCGGTACAACATCGTGCATGGAGTCGCTAGGTGAATACATTATGTTACTGTATGGTGTACCAACTGTCCTTAGAGCAGGCTCCGAGGGAAGACCCACCACCCGCCGCTGTCGTGGGTGCAGCGGTACAACATCGTGCATGGAGTCGCTAGGTGAATACATTATGTTATTGTATGGTGTACCAACTGACCTTAGAGCAGGCTCCGAGGGAAGACCCACCACCCGCCGCTGTCGTGGGTGCAGCGGTACAACATCGTGCATGGAGTCGCTAGGTGAATACATTATGTTACTGTATGGTGTACCAACTGTCCTTAGAGCAGGCTCCGAGGGAAGACCCACCACCCGCCGCTGTCGTGGGTGCAGCGGTACAACATCGTGCATGGAGTCGCTAGGTGAATACATTATGTTATTGTATGGTGTACCAACTGTCCTTAGAGCAGGCTCCGAGGGAAGACCCACCACCCGCCGCTGTCGTGGGTGCAGCGGTACAACATCGTGCATGGAGTCGCTAGGTGAATACATTATGTTATTGTATGGTGTACCAACTGTCCTTAGAGCAGGCTCCGAGGGAAGACCCACCACCCGTCGCTGTCGTGGGTGCAGCGGTACAACATCGTGCATGGAGTCGCTAGGTGAATACATTATGTTACTGTATGGTGCACCAACTGACCTTAGAGCAGGCTCCGAGGGAAGACCCACCACCCGCCGCTGTCGTGGGTGCAGCGGTACAACATCGTGCATGGAGTCGCTAGGTGAATACATTATGTTACTGTATGGTGCACCAACTGACCTTAGAGCAGGCTCCGAGGGAAGACCCACCACCCGCCGCTAACATAAAAAAAATATCTAAACTCACCGATCTAAAATGTACCGCACGTCTGTTTTTTTAGAAGCAAGATTAATGTTTTTGCCAATAATATTAGGTGCCCACCTATGAAATCAGCGTTTTGTATGGAGAATTTTAAAGAAGTTGCTTTTTTCATACTAACATTTTCTTAATTTATTTAACAACTATGAACACTAATGTTTTAAAACTTTTATGCAATAATGTTTAAAAACTAAGATAACGTATGCCACTTAGATTAAGCAACAAAAATAAGTTTTGGCTAAGTTAATACAAAATATAGTGGTAATTTCTGCTAACAAAAAGAGGAGTCATTTTTTTGTTTTTAAAACTATAAGTAATAAGGTTTTGTTACTATTGGCAGTTGTCTATGACGGTCATTATTCGATAGAATATCAAGCAATTGATGAATATTTTAATTCATAGAAAAGACGAGGTTCTCTATTTGTGAAAAAAAACGACAATTTCATAAGTAAGGACACAATATAAACTTTTTGGTTGACTGTACAACTTGTGCCCGCGGTTTACTCAAAAATATACTATTTAACCGTTGACAATCTTCCAGAGGCCTTCAATTCCTGCACACGATGGAGGGCACGCCGCTCATCCACGGAGACATAAAGCCGGCCAACATTCTGCTGGACACCTGCCTTATGCCGAAGATAGGGGACTTCGGCCTGGCGCGCAAGGGACCCTACGGTGACGACCGGACGCACGTCAAAGTTTCAAAGTATGTCAATATTCTTGTTTTCTACTGGTGTTTGTTTATCTAAAACCGAAATAGGTTATACCTATTATGCTTATATAATAAAAGTTCGATAGCTCGAAAACAACTCAATTTAGACCATAAGTTATCGGACCAAAATTGTTGCATAGTAGCTCTCGAAAATATAACCCGTATTATACGGGTTGTAACGGAAAGGTGTGGTCATATTTTAAGAACTGCATCTGCCCATCTCTATAAACAACTTTCTTCTAGAAAAGTTGAGGAAATTCTCAAAAAAAAAAAATGTTTAGGTCCCGTACAAATATTGATCAGCTGATGATAACTCTCTATGGAAAGTCCATTTTATTTTTCGGGAAATTTTCTATTTTTCTTAGAGAAAGTTGTTCATTTCCATGGGCAGAACCGGTTCTTAAAATATGACCACACCTTTCCGTTAAATTTAATAATATTATTATACTAAATTTATTATGTTTATCTATCTATACTAAATTTTAGAAAAAAAAAATACCTGAATCATCCTCTTGAAGACATTCAGCTTCATTAACATGACTACCAGTGTGAATATCGGACAAACCTATAACAAGATAAACCTTTTTATAACCGACTTCGAAAAAGGAGGAGGTTCTATGTTCGACTGTATGTATTTTTTTTTATGTATGTCCTCCGTTAAGCCGTTGGTCCCGGCTGTCAATCGTGGATCTTTGACAGTCGTTACGAGTCGTCAGAAGCCCGAAATTCTGACAACCAGTCTTACCATGGGGTATCGTATTACCCAGTTACTGGGTTGTGGAGGTCAGATAGGCAGTCGCTCCATGTAAAATAAAGCTAGGCAGATAATGATGTCCTCCGATTTCTCTGTCAGTTGTCAAAAAACGAAGAAATAAAAAAATTACACAAAACATTTAAAAATAACTTTAATTTCGGAAGTCGGTGTTTGTATTTTATTTCTTCGATATTTGACACCGACTTCCGAAATTAAAGTTATTTTTAATTTTTTAGTGTAAGTAATTTTTTTTTGGAAGTCGGTTGTTTTTTTTGTAAAAAAGCTTTTTATTTTTCGCTTTTTAGTTGTTATACCCCAGAACTAAAAACCCCAGTAACATGGAACGTGGAATTTAAACATTTGGAGAACACAAAAACGTCATCAAGATATGCGTATTTTTCGTTTTTGTTCAGTTTCTCAAAAAGCGCTAAAGCAATTTCGATAAAATTTATATGGGACCACCTCGGGAGTATATTCTTTCGGATAAAAAAAGAATTTTGAAAATCGGTCTTCAACTGACGGAGAAATGCGCGGACATACATAAAAAAAAAACATACATACAGTCGAACATAGAACCTCCTCCTTTTTCGAAAGTCGTTTAAAAATACACTCACCGACTGCCGAAATTAAAGTCATTTTTGAATTTTTAGTGTATTTTCTTTTTTGGAAGTCGGTTGTTTTTTTTAAAAAAAGTTTTTTTATACAGACATATTCAAATTAAAACCTCAATGGGCTTAATTTTTTTTAGTAGTGGCCCACTGCAGGGAAAATACCTCCCTCCCCCTTCCCCCCCCTCGGCCTTCTTTCCATATCTGTTTAAGTACGAGTCTTATTAAAATCCAGGGTGTTCGGCACCAAGCCGTACCTGCCCGACGAGTACCTGCGTGCGCGCTCACTGTCACCCGCCGTCGACGTGTTCAGCTACGGAGTGGTCATGTTGGAGGTGGCCACCGCCCTGCCACCCAGCGACAAGTGTCGGCCGGAGCAACTGCTCAGCATGTACATACACCAGCTGTTCAACCAGGGTATTGATATGGGTGAGTTACGAGCTCTTGGATGGAAGATAACAGATAACTCTTTATAGAACACCAGAGCAAAAAACAATTTTGTTAGCAGTTACTATCATTTTTGGTGAAGCTAATATCAAGGAAGACTAGCCAATAACGGTATGGTACATGCGGCTTTCGAAGGACCATATGCGGGGGGATGTAATTTTATGCGGAGTGAAATATTGGCGAAACACAGTAATGAGCTGACCAGGGTAGGAAAAAGGTAATGATGGACCCAGTTGGGAATCTTCTAGATGGACCACGTTGATACAAGGACAGCCTGAGAAGATGTAGCACGTGTTTGCTGATTTTCTTCTTTCACAGTGGTGCACTTCACTTGGTCTCTATATGTCACACGTGTGTCGGCCAACACGGATAATAGAACGTTTTTAGATATAGTAGCGGTTCGTATTATTTTATTTGGCGCGGCGCGGTTGCAGAGCGGTATGCGGTCGTTACAACAGTACAAATCGTAATGGCGGCGATTTTGCCGACCAGTCTGTAGAGGCGCCTCTGATTGGCGCGTGCGGTTAGCAGCTTTTCTCCCTCTGCTGTATGGAAATGAGATAGGAGGGAAAGGGATGCATGGTTAGCTCAAGCTGTGGTCAAATAAGAAATGAGATGATTTCGGAAATATGATAGTAACAATTTATATTACTACAACTTGCGCAAGCATATGGCTTAACGTGGTCTCTGAGGCACGCGGAGAGTCTCGAGATGGTAAGAAAACGATCACCCACCCAAGAACTGGCCTCGGCAAGCTCTAAATTCGCAGATCATTCGGGTATCCATCCGCATAGCTGTTACTTAGCCTCTAAACCCTCAATTATTACCACTATGCTCTATAAACTTTATAATATAGCCATTCCTCTCGCCAGTACTAAGATTAAAAGGCTATTTTAACGCAACAATTTTGTTACAGCAACATTAGAAGACCCGGTACTGCGAAGCACCGCCTTCTCGAACCCCACAATGTGTCGCGCCTTCATTGCCATCGGTCTTCATTGCACCAAGTTCGTGAGGCACCACAGACCCTCCATGTTGGAGGTGTACAAACAGCTCAATGATATGGACGTGCCTGCCATCAACTACACTTGACGACGATTAAGATAAGGCCGGAACAGAATCGGACCCGTTGAATACCTGTAGTTACTATACTTGAAGATGAGCTGAGTACCTATTACTTATAGTTATGTCAATCTAAGAAGGATCTTTTGACAGCTGTCAACTGTCAAGTTACGTTATATGGGGTGATTTTTTTGTCAAGTCAGTTTGAGTACATAGATAGATGTCCGATCCTGTGAATCTTCACGTCCAGACAAGATAAGCTTGCTGTCTCGCTGACATGAATTTGTTGTATAAAATAATCTAAATTTTGACAGCCAAAAAGCCAACCAAGGGTGTTTCGGGCAAAAAATATTCCTATTTATAAAAAAATACGTTTTTTTTTATGTCGTGGCATTTAAAAATTAGCTAAATAAACTGTTGGGCATTGTTTTAAGCACCTACTTATACAATAACTTATTGTAATGATTTTATTTTTTATATTTATATTTTATAAGGTAGTTTAAGATTTATCCATGAATTGTTGAAAAATCTAATGAAAATGACTGAAATAAATCGTTAAGTGTACACTTAAATATTGATTCTTTTGGTTGAATATTTACGTTGAAGATTTCTTTGAAGGTATGTTAAAAATATTGGTGTAGCTATCAGTTTTATATTTAAGGGATACTTAGAGATATTTTATTTCACGAAGGCGGGTGAGCAATATTTGTTAGTTGTGATGTGTATAGACGCCCGCTCTTGTGTGCGTAACTGCAGGTAGTGTTAGCAAGAAAATTAAAATGTTTTTCTTGTTCAACATTTTTTACGTCAGACGTAAATCCATCAACATCTACTTTGTTGTCTCTCTGTTTCCGGTTTTTCATCGGAGACTGACATTTTGAAGATTTAGTGCAAAATTTATTTTCATCTTTTTTTATATTCTCTGTAGGTTATTATCATTAACACCTGGTTGTGTTGTATTATATTACGCAAATGCGACAAGTCACAGTATGGTCCTGGATGATTTAAGGACGCTATCACATTTTAAACTCACTCAAGTTTAGGTTTTTGAATCGCAACACAACATTACGCGCACGCACACATTGAAACCGCTGTCCGCTCGATTTTATACGTAACTTATCTAATCTTGGTACTTGAAAGTATTATTTTTTGGGAACTATATTTTCTATCACCAAAATTTATATTTGTCATCAAGTTGTATCACCTAATAAATAGATCTATCGCCACGAAATATTTTCGTTCTCAGATAAACAAAAATTGTTCCCAGGTATGAATTATCAAATTAATGTTAATATATGTGTAAAATAAGAGATCGATAACCAATAAAATTATATTGCATTACATGAATATAAACTTCTTTCTTATAATAACAGTTTTGTTACTTAAATAATAGCTCTGTGCTCAGAATGGTAGATCTGTCACCAAATAAATCGATTATCGATCCCTGACTGCGACTCCTTTTTATTTGATATTTTGTCACCAATACAGTAGTAACATTTTATTTCGTTCAGATATTAAATTAATAGTATTCGTTACCAATTTAATACATCAATTTATAATTTTAATGAAAAAATGATCAAAGGGGCGGAGACAAATTGGCGCGCTTTAAAAATTGACCAATCCGGCCTCAACGATGGGTTGTAGGTAACTAGGTTCGATCACACGATGCGCGACGCGGGCGGCGTGCGAGAGAGATGCAAGTTTACTTCATTCGCGATTTCACGTTCATTGTTGTAGGTGCATTTTATTATCGTTGTGGATAATTTGTTGTTTTAGTTAATTTCTTAAATGTTTATTTTTGATTATGGCATCAAGTAGTGGTGAAGGTAATGCAAGTCATTCAAAAAGTTTATCGTCGTTTGTCGAGCAATCATTCGTGGAGAAAGTGCCGATATTGGAGTCTGATGAGGAAAATGAGGAAGGTACTGACACTGATGAAGGCACCATACCAAAGAAGAAACGGTCGCAAAGCAAGGATTGGATTTTCGTTAAAAAATTTGAAGACAAACACAGTGCTGAGGAGTATATAAAGGCTGAAAAAATTTGGTCTTTTCTGCGAACGCATGATGTAGAGGAAGGGAGAAAAAAGTACTTTAGATGTAATAAAGTGCTGCGGAAGGGACCACAGGGTTCAGCTCAGTTGTATTTACTCATGTACTCATTGTCGGATGAAGTATTGTTGTTTCGGACAGATTCTGATCATGACCACGATTCAAAAACGCTCGCTTATTATGGGCTTAGTGACAGAGTAAAGGAAGAAATAAACAAATTATACGACTTACATCTCAAACCAAAAGCCATACCTACTTGCAAATTTGACTAAAATTGATGGTATTAAAGTGCCAAAATTGTCCCAAGTAAGGACGTATTTAATTGACAGACGCCGTTGTAAATACGGACAGCCCACGATCAGCCTAGGCGAATTGGAAGCTTGGCTAAGGTCTCATTCACCAATTCCTGACAACGAACATGAAGTTTATGTTATTGGGTATGAAGTGATTGAAGAAACTAGTTCACCACGCTTTAGATTTGTACTATCAACAAAATATTTGCTGCAAAAAGCACGTGACGTAAAAGTTATTCATGCTGATGCTACATACAAGTTAGTGTGGCAAGGATTCCGCGTTCTTGTCGTTGGAAGTACAGACAAAAATAAACGATTTCATCCATTCGGGCTTGGGGTTGCCACTAATGAGGCAAAAGAAGACTTTAAGTTGTTGTTCGATGCCATCAAGACTAATATCTTTAACTTGTACTCACAAACCTTCAAACCAGAAGTTCTAGTATGTGACGCAGCGAAAGCAATACAAAATGTATTTGGTGAAGATGTCACAATTCGAATGTGTTGGGCACATGCTAAAAAAAAAATTCAGGCTCATGTAGAGAAAGATACGCGAAAAATGTGCTTATCGGCCAGAAAAGAAAAAGGGGGCGCCCTTCGAAATCCAAACCAGCGCTGATTATTCAGTGATTATTGTTTTTTAAGAATAAATATTGATTATTTTAACTTTAATTAAGTGTTTTATCTATTATTCTGCTAGCCATAAGCCAGCTATTTTAAACCAGCGCTGATTGTTCAGTGGTAATTATTTTAAACAATAAATATTGATTATTTTGACTTTAATTGTTTTATTTACTACTCTGCTAAAAATTTTATTTAAATATAATTTATACTACCAGTGGAAATTTAAAACCTTGGGAGTCTAGTTAAGTAGCAGAATCTTTTGGTTGAAACGATGATGACAACCCTAATTTTTTATTTGAACTTAATGCAATTTTCTAGTAACATAATATGATTTATTGGTGATCTCTTTAAATTAGTTTGCTTAAATACTTATTAGGACACACCTATTATAATACATACAAAAACATTTATTTGGTACTAGACCTTATATCTCAGGATTTTAGGTGATTTATTGTGGAACTGATTTTGCATTGTTTGGTGACTACATTTTGGTGACAGATCTACTATTTGGAGGACAAACCCTATTATTTAAGAAACACAAAACTAATTAAATTGGTGATAGCTTAAATGATACCCTTATTTTTTAATTTTACTGGTATTGATTGAGTAAAATTAGTTGTAAGTTTACAATCGAATTTTTAACAGGCGATACCGGGCCTCCTGGGGTCGCGGATAAATTCGAAATAGAGTTACCGCGGCCCTTGGCACACAGGCAACTGAAGGAACAAAGGTGGGTTTTAGACAGTGAAAGCCTGAGCCCTCCCGCTCCTCCTAGAGCGGGAGAAGGCATTAGCTGATTTCCCACCCTCCAAAAAAAAGCCGATACTGAGCGTTCCCAAGCTTACGCACACAGAAACAATGTGCACGTGCATCTACATACACAACTAAGACCAGACTGCCTTGGTGAAATAGAATATCTATACCACTGTATTATCTTACTACTCTTTTAATTGCGAAAATTTATCTGGATGGATGTATGTTTGTTACACAATTACGCCAGAGCGGCTGAACGAAAAAAAAGTTAGTAAATTATGATACAATGCTCAAACGACAAATAAATCTTTAATTTAGCCTTTCAATCAACTGAACACATTAATAAATATTTTCTATGAATAAAACCTATTTTTTATAGTTCAAAATCCTTTTATTTGATACATTTCCACTAAAACACAATTCCTTCAGGCTGTGGGTCATCGGCTGGGTCCAAAGTCCTGTTGGCTATTAGATTTCTGTACCATAGAGCTGATAATCTTGCTTTGCGAGTCCTCTTGTCATCCTCAAAGTCTACTTCGAAAAGGCCGAACTTGATACTGAAATCATTTAATCAATATGAGTGGAAATACTATTGTCTTTCTACAGTTATTTTCTCTTCTGATTTTAAATTAGAGTGAGTTTTATGGTCGTTGCTATTAAGTTACTTTTTATGGTCGTTGCTATTAAGTTACTTTTTGGTTGCAGTAAAGAAGAAAGAAAGAAAAAATATTTATTTTGCACAGATTACAAACGCACATTAATTTACAAAAGCCTAGTGTCCAAGCAAAAATAAAACTAAACTAATTGTCTAATGCATAGTGATCTCGTTTCTGGTGCGGTGCGCTATCAGTGGTAAAATGTCTGTGAAAGGACTGTTAACATATTCAGCCTTATTTATAAGACTCGGTACATAATTATGCTTAGTTTAAACAATTTTTTTTTTGTTTAGGGGTGGGAAATCATCCTATGACTTCTCCCGCTCTGGGTGGAGCGGGAGGGCGTGTCAGACTCTTACTGACTAAAACCCACCCCTGTTCCTTCCTTGCCTGAGTGCCCAGGGGAGCGGTGACTCTGTTACGGTGGCTGACATATTCTCTGAGGCGCGCGTGGAACACTAAGCACCGTCGACTCACGGGCCTGGGCAGATCGGACGGCGAGCTACCCACTACTCGCCGTCCGCAGGCTCGGGTCTACGGTGGCCGGAGATCGTCTCGTGACGTCCTACGCCCAGGGCGTCTCCTGCGGCGGCTGCGGCGGGGGGCGTGAGGGCCACTCAGTGGCTCCCCTTATGTTGTATTTATCTCTTTCTTTCTAACCTTGTGTGTTTTTGAAAAACTGGCCAAGTGCGTTTCGGATTTCGCACATTAAAGGTTCCGTACCAAATCTTGGTATTTGTTAGTAAAGTATACGGAATAATAAACATATCACCAAATTTCATGTTCCTAAGTCAATAATAATAATAATATTCCACAACTATCACACAACGCCATCTAGTCCCAAGCTAAGCAGAGCTTGTGTTATGGGTACTAGACAACTGATAAACATACTTATATATTTCTAAATACATAAATATTATAGATAAATTACACCCAGACACAGAACAAATGATCGTGCTCATTACACAAACATGTGTCCTGGGTGGGAATCGAACCCACGACCTCCGGCATAGCAGTCAGGGTGACTAACCACTAGACCAACGGGCCTGACAATGGCAAGTTAAAAAATTCTTCGTAACAAAATTTTGTGATAGACGACGGACAGACAGACAGACGTACACGTGAGTGACAAGAATAGGGCTCCGTTTGGACCCTTCGGGTACGGAACCCCAAAAAGTACCTTTAAAACCTCTTAAGTTTTACTTCAGTAACTAATTTAGTTTCGCCGCTATAAACGTGGGCACTTAATGAGCCCAAACAGCCGTACCTAACTATGAAAATGGACCACAGATAATATAATACTGACACGAAAAGAAGAAAGAAGTTTCCGCTGCAACTGGCTGCAACTTTAATGTTAGGAACTGTGTTCAGAATAAAAGCTTAATCGTTAAATCTCATCATCTCTGTAAAAACTAACTATTACCTCAATCCAGAATTCCACTCAAAGTTATCCATAAGGCTCCAGGCGGTGTACCTAGAGATATGGCAGCCGTCCACCTCAATCGCATTCAAAATGATGTCCAAATACGCTTTGTAATAATCTATTCTATCAGCGTCATCGAGACCACCAAATGTGCCGTATCCATTCTCAAATATCATAATCTCAGGACTGTTGTAGCTGTCTTTCACCCAGTTTAGAGCTTTTCTCATGCCGGAGGGTATTTTCTGAAAACTATATTGTGTTAAAAATACCTACACATACATTATCATCACTAATATAATAGGTGTTAGTGCCAATATCAATCTACCTTGCCTCTCCCATAAGAAAATTTTGCCCTTGGAATAAAAAACCTTGAATACTTTGTTTTTTTGCAATAACCAAGAGACTTGTTTGCACTCTACCAAGTTACGGTTTTGGTGCAGTTCTATGGCAATACACAGAAAATCATTGAAATTGCCAACAGACAGTGCAGTTCACTTTCAGTCGGGCAGTAGTGCTAAAAATATCACTGAAAACTTTTGCCTGTCATTCCACCTGACGCTCAAGATTGATAGCTCACTTCATCTAAGTTTCCACGATGATATTTTTGCAGAATAGTACTTACAAAAAGGGAGTCGATGATTGCAAAAAATGCTATACTCTTAGACTGCATTCAGACTGCAAGTTTGCAGCTAGCATGGAGTTCAAATACATTTCATCTGTTGGGAGCAGAAACTTACAGTTGTGTGTGGAGCTGGTGCCAAACTATACTCCCCGTAGTCACTGACGGCACCGATATCATCTTCATATGAAGGCACGGCGTACATGCCCGACTTGTAAGGCTCTGCTGTGTAGAACTTGGTGGAATAGTGGTTGAACCCGAAGAAGTCACTAGTACCTAAAAAGGAAAGTTCCATTTACAAACGGACTACATTGCCATTTTGGACAGACAATACTATCAGCCTGTATTGTCCCATTGCATGTTCCGACCTACGGAATAGAAAAAATTAGTGGAAGTGCCCACGCAGCTATCCGGCGTGTGTGGTGTGTCACAATTATGCGGAAAGATATCTAAAATAATGACAACCTTTGTCAGTTGTAATAAGTCTTAATTTTGTATGAACAATAAATTAAATTTTGACGAAAAGCTTATTATTTTGTTGTTCATACAAAATTAAGACTTATTACAACTGACGAAGTGAGTATACGAGCAGAGGGCCCAGTGGTATTCGCCGCCACATACAAGTTGTAGGTCATGAGTTCAAACCCAGGCAGGCGCTTTACTTTGTGGTTTATTGCATCACCACTGCTCTCAAAACGGTGGAAGAAAATATGGTGAGGAAATCGGCATGTCCTAGAACCAAAAATTCGAAGACATGTGATATCCACCAATCCGCATTGGGCCCGCGTGGTGGATTACCTACCGCCCACAGCCTCTCACAGAGAGAGGCCTGTGCCCCAGCAGCGGGGACATTAAAAGCCTGATGATGATGATGATGACAACTGACGAAGGTTTTTATTATTTTACATTTTTTCGCATAATTGTTACACGCGGATAGCTGTGTGGGCCCTTCCGCTTGTTTTTTCTATTCCGTGTTCCGACCACAAGTGACAGGGCAAGCAGATGACGCACTGCAGGGCAACGGCTTCTTCTCCTCATTTGCATTTTTCCCGATCTTCTGTTTATTCTTAGCGTGTCGATAGCATAAAAAATGTAGATATTAAATTTTATATTTAAATTTGTTATTAAATTCCTTGCCTGGACTAGTATTCGACCATAGCAATGCTGCCCGCTGTCACTAGATCCTTACATGAACAGGTAACAGGGTTTGTGGCACAAGATGGGAAGTGAGTCATGATCTGCGGAGAGACGTCGCACAAGCACTGAAGATCAGAACCGTCCGAGGACCCCGAGCGGTGGAGATTGTCTTTGCTGCGACCGACCTGAGTGCGACGAAGTCTGTTTAAATTTTTCCAGGTTGGGCATGGCTACGTGTGCCCAGGCGGGCGAATCTCCGACGGTTCGATGAAATCATCAGGAGGAAAACAGGGACCGCGGAAGTGGGGGGCAGAGGGCCCCAAATTCAAATAGGCCTCCCTATTTGAATTTGGGACCCTCTGCCCCCCTCCGTTTTTACTAACTAAAGGTAAAATAGGTTTGGAAAGAAAAGAATTAAAATAAAGTATAGCTTTAAAAAAACATTACCCTCCTTTTGGGGCAGTCGGGTAAAAACACGCTTTAATGGTAAACCGAACTAAAACATAAACCAAAGAAGTTTGCTCCCCCTAAATCATAGATTACTTCAGCGGTCCGTGGGTTTAAAATCTGCGATTTCGGGCCAATCCTTTGAAAAGAAATCTAGCTTTGGACCGTCATGTTGCATCAATATCGCCAAATGCTGCACGCGGACTGCGCAATTGATTGGTAGTTTAGATCCTCTTAAGTCAATCACATCAATAGTTTAATTGAACCTCGACTGCAATTTTGCAGCGAACCATCCCTACATATTCCTATCTTTACCCCGTGTGACTTGGGGCGGCGCAATACGTTTTTTTCAGCCATTCTGTCCTGTTAACCGTCACGCTAACACTAAACTAGCTTTTATTTCTTTGGCCTGATCTCCTTCTCCATCCATCCACATGTATCAGCGAACATTTCAAATACAATTCAAATACAATCCGTGTGCTCAGACAGATAAATTTTAATATAGCTACATTTAACAGACTTAAAAAAATACCTTTTATGAACTCTATCTCATCCTTCGTCAGTACTGGCAGCCTACTTCTGGGAAACCCTTGCGCAGCACTTCTTTCTGCGACTCGTCTGACTATCCTCTCAGGGAACCCACCGGTTGATGAGAATATCGGGTGGCTGTAGAAGCCGACTTCGAAGTCCAGCGCCACGTTGCCTGCCTCTACGTCCGCGGGATAATCCGAGGCGCCTTCACGGAAGTCTGTTGCTATAGTTATACCACAAGTGCCTGAAGACCAAAATACAATAATAAGACTAAAGGATTCATTGTACCTACGTATATGAGCCAAGATTGAAAAAAAAAACATACCATTTTGCTTCTGTCTGTATTCTTTATCGTACAGGTGCCAGGCCTTCGAATGTGCCAGAAGCACGTTTTTCACAGCCATGTAGTCACCGACCCCAGGTGAAATTATATACGGTGCACACAGTGCCATTCCATAACCATAAATTGCGAATTGTTTCGGTTCATTTATTGTTATCCAAACCTTAACTCGGTCACCCAATGCATCAAACAACACCCGAGCGTAGTCTTCAAACCAATCCGCAATAAGAGGGTTGGCCCAACCTCCCAAATCTTGCAAACTTTGTGGCAAATCCCAATGGTATATAGTCACAACTGGCTCGATACCGTTGGCCAACAACTCGTCAACTAATCTGCTATAATACCCAATACCATCTTGGCTTATTTTATTTGCGAATCCACTTGGCAAAACCCTTGGCCAGGAAATGGAAAATCTGTAGAAATCGACGCCCAGAAACTTGAGCATCTCTATGTCTCGTTGATAATACTCGTAGGATTTGCAAGTATCGCGTCCATCTGAGCCGTCGTTTATATTTCCTGGGATTTCGCAGAATGTGTCCCAAATGCTTGGTGATTTGTCTGAAAATATTAAACCTTAATGTAGATTGCCGCGTGAGCTAACTTAATCTAAGGAACCTCATACACTGCAAGGCCTCGACCACGGTTGTTGATACCTCTACTACAATACCCAATTAATCTATACCTAGCCTTTTTCCAACTATCTTGGGGTCGGCTTCCAGTCTAACCGGATGCAGCTGAATACCAGTATTTTATATGGAGTGACTGCCTCCACAACCCAGTTACTGGGTATTACGACACCCCTTGGTTGTCAGACTTTCGGGCTTCTGACAACCCGTAACGACTGTCAAAGAACCATGATTGACAGCCGGGACCAACGGCTTAAAGTGCTTTCCGAGGCACGGAGGAGTCTCGGTATGTAAAGATGGTCACCCATTCATGGACCGACCCCGGCAAGCGTAGCTTAACCTGATGGATCGACCCGTGCGGCTGTTATTACTTTAGCCACTAGCTCCTCTACACAATACCCTCTACCTACTACAATACCCAATAGATATATTATGTATTTACTGAGGTAGAGAGATACGTACCCGCTGCATTCCAACCGCCTTCAACTTGATACGAGGACGTTGCCGCACCCAATTTCAGTCCTGCCGGTAATTTTCTCTTTTCCGCTTTTGCACTAAGTTTTTCGCATGCAGTTACGTGTAATACTGCAAATAACGCAGTTAATAGTGGGTACAGACCTCTGAAAAATAACAAAATAGTTTATGAATGTGGGCCGTTGTTTGGTGTTGACCTAAAATCTATAGATAATTAAATATCATAAAACAATACTTGACAACTGACTAATTCATAAATTATGTTTATTTCTCATTAGGATGCTTATCCGTTGCAAATGAAGAGCGCGTGTCGTTATGACTTTTATGTCATTGACATATGGTTTGAAATGCAATGATTGACGTGCTCTCGTGAAATGCTATTTAGACAGACAAAGTGTGATTAAGATTAGATAGCCTAACGTTATTGTTGTTTAGACATTGTGTGCCCCTTTTTAGGGTTCCGAAAGTCCGAATGAAAAAACGGAACCCTTATAGGATCACTCGTGTTTCTGTCTGTCAGTCTGTCCGTCACAGCCAATTTGCTCCGAATCTGCTGGACCGTTTATTTTTTTTTTTTTTTTTTTTTTTTTTGGGGTGTGGGAAATCATCCAATGATTTCTTCCGCTCTAGGGTGGAGCGGAAGGGTGTGTCAGACTCTTACTGACTAAAACCCACCCCTGTTCCTCCCTGCCTCGAGTGCCCGGGGGCGAGGTAACTCTTTCGAATTTATCCTCCACCCCCGGGCACCGGCCGTGGCAGGCCCCTTCCTTTGGCTGACAACTCTTTGAGGCGCGCGTGGAACACTACGCGCCGTCGACTCTCGGGCCTGGTGCTGATCGGATGGCGAGTTACCCACTACTCGCCGTCCGCAGGCCCGGGTCTACGGTGGCCGGAGATCGTCTCGCGGCCCCTGGCGTC
The DNA here is from genome assembly GCA_951329385.1 of Polia nebulosa. NCBI lineage: Eukaryota > Metazoa > Arthropoda > Insecta > Lepidoptera > Noctuidae > Polia > Polia nebulosa. The sequence goes on along the minus strand of OX589610.1, from coordinate 13,943,416 downwards.
TCCTGCGGCGGTCGCGGCTGGGGGCGCTAGGGCGACTCGGCCGTTGCTGAGCCTCCCTAACGTGTGCCGCCTCCCTCTTCGCGAGCATTACTGCTTCGCAGAAGGAGGAGACGGCCTCCCATTCCCTCTCGCTCCGTACCATGGCCTGAACCAGGGCACGGCGCGAGAGGTCGCTGTCGCCTATCGCATCCACGAGGACACGGCGGTGTTCTGCCCAAGCGGGGCAAACCTCCACCTGCTGGACCGATAGAGTTGAAATTTGGCACACACATGAATATTTGTGACCCAAACACGGACATGTACCCTAAATAAATTAATTTGGAATATGGGGGTCACTTTTGGGGTGAAAATCGGAAAATCAGAAAACAAACTGTGTCGTGCGACATATCAAATGAAAGGGCACATTGTGAGGGTCTCGAATACATTTTTTTCATAATAAAAAAAAATATACCTACAATTTTGAAGTTATTTAAGAAAATAGATGAAAAATTACCATTCCCACCCTTATCTCCGAAACCACTAGGCCTAAAATTTTGAAAAAAATACAGAAAGTAGTTCTTTACTTATAGATAACAGGAAAACCTATAAGGTGGAGGCAGTTTAAAAAAAAACCTGAAAAAAATATGATTTGTTCGGAACCCTTTGCGCGCGAGACCGACTCGCTCTTGGTCGGTTTTTTTTATTAGGTGTGAAATCATTGATAAATTATAAATGATTTTATTTTTGTAAGTAGGTTTTAACAACACTTTTACAAGTAAAATTTTTTTTTTTAGCTACATGAGGCCGGTGTTTCCTAGCTGACTACCCTGAGAAGAAACACCGAAACAAACTCAGAGGTACGGGCATTAAATAACTTCTCCCGCTCTGGGTGGATCGGGACGGGGTGTCAGACTCTTACTGACTAAAACCCACTTGTGTTCCTTCAGTTGCCTGTGCCACGGACACGGTGATTCCTTCAATCACTCCCGCAACCCTGGCAGGCATTGTGTGTCCCTGGAACCCTCTGGAAAATTAATCACCGTCTGTCAAATGTCATTTTTTTTTTTATGTTTGATAGGCTCCCGTTTGACCACTATCTCACCTGATGTTAAGCGATGATGCGGTCGAAGATGGAGCACGCTTGCCTAGAAGTAACCTATTCACTCTTGACTTAAAGACTCCCAGGTTGTATCTTACAGGAAACACAGACTCCGGTAGAGAATTCCACTCTCTAGCTGTACGTGCAATGAATGTTTTCTCAAAACGCTTTGTGCGTATGGATGGGATGACCACCATGAACCGGTGGCACTTCGCCGTACGTCTTGTGGTCCTTAGATGAAACGGGCTTGGCGGAATCAAATCATGCAATTCCGTCGCACACTCCCCAAAATGCAATCGATAGAAAACCGACAGGCTGGCAACTCGGCGTCTATGTTCAAGACTTTGGAGTTTTGACTCAACGAGTCTATCATTGCCGATGATCCTCTTGGCTCGTTTCTCAATTTACTCAAGGGCATGTCATTCAGTAGGTACACGATTCTAGACCACAGCGCAGAAATTTTTCGTCGTTAATCAGCTTGTTACGTTCCCACCTAGTGGCTCATAATAGTCGTAATCCACCGTGCTGGATGAGGCCCAGTGTGTTGGTGGATGTCATGTCTTCGGATTTTTGGTTTTAGGGTATTTTCAACCGACTTCAAAACGGAGGAGGTTTTCAATTCGACTGTATGTTTGTTCGCGCGATTAGGTACTCCACCACCTCCGCCACACACGAAATTTTGATGATTGTTTTTTTTATTTTTTAGTTTAAGATCATAGTCCAGAGCAGACGAGATAGTCCCATATTTTTTTTATCGAAATTGATATATCAATTTCGATAACTCGCTCGCTCGCTCGTTATCTAAAGCGCTTTTTGAAAAAATCAACATAAAACAAAAAATATGTATACACAGATGACGATGGTTTTTAATCGACTTTCGAAAAAGGAGGAGGTTCTATGTTCGACTGTATGTATGTTTTTTTATTTTTTTATTTTATATGTATGTCCGCGCATTTCTCCGTCAGTTGTGGACCGATTTTCAAAATTCTTTTTTTATCCGAAAGAATATACTCCTGAGGTGGTCCCATATAAATTTTATCGAAATTGCTAGAGCGCTTCTTGAGAAACTGAACAAAAACGAAAAATACGCATATCTTGATGACGTTTTTGTGTTCTCCAAATGTATAAATTCCACGTTCTATGTTATTGGGGTTTTTAGTTCTGGGACAACTAAAAAGCGAAAAATAAAAAACTTTTTTTACAAAAAAAACAACCGACTTCCAAAAAAAAATACACTAAAAATTTAAAAATAACTTTAATTTCGGAAGTCGGTGTCAAATATCGAAGAAATAAAATACAAACACCAACTTCCGAAATTAAAGTTATTTTTAAATTTTTAGTGTATTTTTTTTTTGGAAGTCGGTTGTTTTTTTTGTAAAAATTATATTCAAATTCCATGTTATTGGAATAACTTTACTATTTAGTTTTAGTTTTGGGGTTAACAACTAAAAAAACCGGCTAAGTGCGAATCGGGTCAAATGTACTTTTGACAGGTTAATTGCCATTACCGTTTTGTCTGAGCGGCATTACCCATAGCCAGGGCTAATGGCGCCAAAATCTGTTGTTTTTTAAAGTTTTCCTACCAATAATAAGTAAAAGATAAATACGTTTGGAGTATTATACCAATAATATAAAGACCTGCCAAGTGCGAGTTGGACTCCAGCATGAAGGGTTTCGTAACATTGTACAAGATTATATGCGTCTACTTGTTGCCATTATTAAGATCGAGCAAAAAAGCCAAAAAACGTTTCTACTAGAGGAGCTCCCTTTAATTTACTTTTATTGTTTTCTGTTATAGCGGGAACAGAAATACACATTTTGTGAAAACTTCAACTGTCTACCTATTACGGATTATGAGAGTGTTTTTTTCTTTAACTGAACGCCATCCCTTCTTCCCCTAAATTGAAAACTTACCTCATGGTGCCCAGTTTGCTATTTTAACACACAAATTAAATTTGTCACAAAACTAATAAAATTGCTGTAATACTAACGGGCAAGGCGTAAAATAATGCAGTGTTTAACACGACCGATGTTCTCACGTTTAGGTTTTATATACAGATTAGAGATGACAAGTTGCTGCTAATGTCTGACATTCGGAATACTGGCAATTAACTAACCGAGCTATGAAAGTTAAGATGTTATTACATCATCATCATCTTTCTGCCCTTATCCTATGTTACTTGGGGTCGGCGCAACACGTTTTTTTCTTCCATTCAGTTGAGATGTTATTATATAAGAGCACAAAATAAGACATAAATACCAGCCTCCAAAAAAAGTCCATCACATTAACAAATATAAAAGAAATCTATCAAAGGCAATTTAAGTAGAATGTCGTCAAGATATTTAACTAAGTAGATAGGTACTTACCTAATTACATTGCATTATGCCTAGTGATCTAATTAAAAAACTGGTGGCAGTTAAATATCCATCCAAATAAGGATGGATGGACCATTTTTTAAGGTGATGTCACAGGCCTTCGAATTTTTGGTTCTAGGACATGCCGGTTTCTTCACGATGTTTTCCTTCACCGTTTTGAGAGCAATGATGATGAAATAATTTACACATAGTAAAGTGCCTGGCTGGGTTCGAACCTACAACTCATAAGTCGCGGCTATTACCAGTCGGCCACCACTGCTGTCTCAATTTTTTTCCGCTCGCTCCTGCATTGCAAATTTTATGCGTGAGTGGATGAAATAACAAAAGAGATGAATAAAAGGCAATTGCATGCAGCAAAGACGACAATGCTAAGAGGGATGTACGGTATTACGAGATTGGATACAATAAGAAATCTGAATTGAGTGTGAATGTGGATCGTTATGCCCACGATTGATGAATAATGTGAAAGATGATATAGCTACAAATGAGTTGACCATTGAGGTGGTGGCGAATAGGGGAGGGGATGTGTATGAAAGGGGTTCCCTCTATCTGGCAGAATCTTGATGCTCCGAAATTTATTTTGGATAACACACTTGGTATAAACTTCTTTAAACGAATATTTTTAAGGCATAAAAATTATTAAATATAAATATTGTTTGGCCGAATGTTTCTATGTCCAAATTTACAATGGCATACTTCTAAGATGGCAGAATTTTATTTGGCATAATAAAATCGAAAATTATTCTAACTATGAATTTTCCGTAACGTGATAGATGAGAATTTCAAATATTATGGTTATGAAAATGTATGCCAAAAGATGATTCTTACATATGACAGTTCTGCCTTTTAATGATATGAAATATATGCCAAAAGGTGATTCTGACAATGAACTTTCTGCGATATGATGGTTATACTTTTTAATTATTATGGATATGAAATTTATGCCAACAGATGATTCTGACTTACAAAATTATGAGTTTTCGAATATATGATAAATGAGTGTTTGCCAAACGATTTTCTGCGAAATGAAGTTTATGCTTTCCGCTGTTATGTAAAATAATATTATGACATAAAAAGTTCTGCAATAAAACATAGACCCGTATGAAAGATGAAGATATGCTGCATGACACCCTAAATAAATTGGGATAAGGGCAGGATGATGATAAGACATAGAAGTCGTCTCAGATATAGGAATGAATGCAAAAAGAAATAAGAAAGGTGAAAAAATTTTGCACGAGCAAGCGAAGCGAGCTCGAAAATTTATCTCACTTTCTAGTAATTTATGCTAAAGTCGATAAAGAAAGTTCTAAATCTGTCTGCATGATAGATAAAAGAAATTAGTAACCTTTACAACGCGAATTCTATAATACTTGAGCTCACTACGTTCCCTTTTTAACCGACTTTCAAAAGGAGGAGGTTTTCAATTCGTCTGTATGTTTTTTTTTTTGTGTGTAAGTATGTTATGCGATTTCTCCGCCACTTGTGAATAGATTTTGATGGTTCTTTTTTTGTTTGGTAGGCCATACTTCAGAGGTAGTCCCATACATATAATTTTTATCGAAATTGATTATGTTCAAATTCCATGATATTGGGATTATCCATTCGGGCATAACTTTATTATTTAGTTTTAGTTCTCGGGTACTTACAACAACTAAAAAGTGCAAAATAAAAAAACTTTTTTACAAAAAATACAAACGACTTCCAAAAAAGAAAATAGGTCGTGGGTACACTAAAAATTAAAAAATAACTTTAATTTCGGAAGTTGGTGTCAAATAACGAAGAAACAAAAAAATACAAACACCGACTTCCGATATTGAAGTTATTTTGCAATTTTTAGAAGTCGGGTGAATTCTTTGTAAAAAAGTTTAAATTATTTGTTGTTATTAAAAACTCAATTGCCGACTTTTACAACTTTGTGTGTGACACGAACTAAAGATATCCTTATCTGTCATCATAAAGGTACCTAACTACTTCAAGTGAATTAAATAACAGTACTTGAGCGTGTCACGACACCGTAAAATATTATCAGTACCACCAAGGAGGTATAGATAAAATATTTTGTTTATTTTTTTAGCAATAGGTGTAGGTCAGGTATAGGTTTAACTATTCCCTACAAAGCATAACCACTAAACTACTGTTCTTTGAATTAAAAAAAAAAAACAAAAAAAGTGCAAAATAACTTTAATTTCCGAAGTCGGTGTCAAAAAACGAAGAAACAAAACTAGAAACACCGACTGCCGAAATTAAAGTTATTCTGCACTTGTTTTTTTTTGGCAGTCGGTTCTATTTTTTTTTTAGTTTTCACTTGAACCTTATGTTGAGTGGCCAGTATTATAAATTGAAAGTTGTTGGAAGTTTCGAATAATTCTCAATGGCAGTTAGTATCTAGTAGGTTTAGGTATGTATAGCTGTAAAGTAGGTAATCCATATCCAGTTGCGGTCACTCGGTGAAACCGCGTAATGCTAGAAGTAGCCGTGTGCTAATTTGTTGTATTACAATAATAGGAACATTGTAAATAATCAGGATTGTAGGTAATATAGCACATCGAGTTTTAGGAAGGGCTTCGACACCAGCCCCTCTAGCCATATTACTTTTCTATTATCGTTTACGCTAACGCTTAGTACAATATGTATGGCAAGTGTAGATAGTGTCACGTGACTTATCGCAGGTAATGTCATCGCCATACATTTTGTACTAAACGTAAGCGTTAACGGTAGTAGAAAAAAATTGCTAAATAACTTTAATTTTGGAAGTCGGTGTTGTTTCTTCGCTTTTTTACACCGACTTCCGAAATTGAAGTTATTTTGTACTTTTTTTGGAAGTCGGTTCTATTTTTTTTGTAAAAAAGTTTTTTATTTTTCACTTTTTAGTTGTGGTTCCACATTAAACTCTGTTAACAATTTCTTATACATACGATCGCAGCAATCGCAGTTGATTTGCTGTCAATTTTTAAAGAGTTCTATTGTCCGTCTCCGAAACCCATCATCAGATCTGTATGAAATTTAAATGGGACCATTTCGGAACAAACCCCTTTCGAACAAAAAAAAAATTGCATATCCGCCAATGCCTGAACATACATAAATAAAAAAAAAATCAAACATCCGAATTGATAACTTCCTTCTGTTTGAAATCGGTTAAAAAACGCGTTAGACATAACTTTACAAATTAATTAAACTATGTTATAAAAATATAATCACACTAATGTTATAAAGGCGAAAGTTTGTAAGTGTGTATGTTTGTTACTTCTTCACGCTCAAATGGCTGGACTGATTTGGATGAATTTTGGTATGTAGAAAGTTTATACCCTGGATTAACACATAGGTTACTTTTTATCCTGGTCCACGCGGGTGAAACCGCGGGGCGCAGCTAGTTTCAAATATTCTCAAATTAAATTACGACGAAAATTGTCTAGAGTAACATATATAAAAAAGAGCTTAGTCTTATCTATCTAAGTTATAGATATAAGGTGGAAAAATTGTTTGTTTGTTTATAGGAGCTTATCTCTAGAAGTATTGTTCTGATAACGAAAATTCTTTCAACGATAGAATGGTAAACTATAGCTGATAAATATGAAACGGAAAATTTCACGGTTCCCGTTGCCGCGCGCGCTACACTAAGCCAGTAACTAGAGAGAGTAAATGCTGGAGCAGCAGTTAGCAGTGCCAGAGTACCGAGTATAGGTTTTGTTATGAACTTTTAGAATAATAAGTAAGATATCAGCCCAGCACCCCATATGAAAAAATAGCTGCTCTATCAGTCGGGTTCAGTCAGCTATGTTTGAGCGAACATTAAGGCTCTTGATAATTGTAAATAAAAATCTTTTAAAAATCGTTTTTGGTTTGAGCTATGAGCATGATCCGGCTCCATCATCAGACCAGCTCAATATTACCATATTAATGCATTGATTCCAAAATTACATAAGTATGCAAAGTTTCTGCTTAATTGAATATCGGTAAGTGCTGTAAAAATGAACTTCTAATTTGTAACCAGACACATACAAACAAAGCAAGTTAATATAAAGATGATTTTTTTGATGCCCAATGAGTTGTTTTTATACGCATTTGTGTTACATATTAGTTGTTTTTAACCGACTTCGAAAAAAGGAGGAAGTTCTATGTTCGACTGTATGTTTTTTTTATGTAGGTGTGTCGACCTTATTTCTCTGTCAGTTGTGGACCGATTTTCTAAATTCTTTTTTTATCCGAAAGAGTATACTCCAGAGGTATCCATATGAACTTAATCGAAATTGCTTCAGCGCTTATTGAAAAAATCAACAAAACAAAAGATTACATAGGTGACGTTTTGGTTTCCTCCAATCACAATAGTTATTCCATGTTATTCGGGTTATCAGTTCGGGCCTGACTTTAATATTTTATTTTAGTTCTGGGGTTTAACAACTTAAAAGGTGAAATTATAAAACTTTTTACAAAAAAAAAAACAACCGGCTTCCAAAAAAAAATGCAGTAAAAATTCAAAAATAACTTCAATTTCGGCAGTCGGTGTTTGTATTTTTTTTATTTCTTCGTTATTTAACACCGACTACTGCCGAAATTAAATTCTGTTTTAATAATATTATGTAAACCTTGTAATGATGATATGTATTCAGGCGCATAAGAAGATGGTCACCTAGAATACCTAAGTACAGCTAGTTAGAGTGCAGTCGTTCAAAAATGTTGTATACTATGTATAGGCGGCAGTTCCACGTCAGCGACATAATAAGCATAATTAACTTTATAATGTTCCCACTACTGAGAGTCAGGCCTCCTCTCTAGGAGAGGGTGTGTGGGACGTAATCCACCACGCGGCCCTAGTGCAGTCTGGTGGATGTCACATGTCATGGAATTTTTGGTTTTAAGACATGTCGGTTTCCTCACAATGTTTTCCTTCACCGTTTTGAGAGCAGTGGTGATGAAATAATTTACACAAAGTAAAGTGCCTGCCTGGGTTTGAACACACGACTTACAACTCGTAAATCGGCGCCGTTGCCACTGGGCTACCAATGCTCTCAGCAGCGTAAGCTTTCATGAAAATGTTACCAAAGGTGCTTACACACGGTGCATGTAACTGGAGCAAGTAAAGACGCGGTTTCTTTGCGAGAGCAGTACCTATACATGCACAAGTTAATCGCTTGTACTTGTACACGATGAAAGTGGCTGGAGCAAGCAAGGCGCGGGCTACTTGCGTAAGCACTTAAGCAGTATGAATAAGTTGCTCGTTTGGTCAAAGCAGTTCAGTTGGCTGAAATTGAAAAAGAACAACCGTTGGTACATGCTCCAGTCGCTTTACCCGCTCACCACCTTTCCACGGAGCACATAACCTGGTGCAAGCACCATTAGATACAGCCCTGTGACGTCTGTCACTATTGATATACGACATTAACTTACTCACAAGATCTTCTCTTAGGTATATGTGGCCACATTTATTTATTACGCATTACTTTGGAAACAAAAACGTTTGTATCCAAAGTAAAAAATAAATGCGGCCACATCGGAACATTACGAACCGAAGTACCTCATTTGATACACAGTACCTAAATCAATAAAAATTACAAACTATTGTTCGTAGTTATGTTTGTAATTAATTAATTACAAAAGCGAGCCTTCGAAGGGGAAGGAGGGCAGGTCGAACTAAAGATATATCTATTGAAATATTTGTACAAATGTACCTTTATGATGCTATTTGCACGTTACAGAATAGGTGAGTGTGTTGATAATAGTCTGTTTTTGCCTCATGGTAATAAGAGCAAAGACGTAGAGGAAGACAGATAAAAAGATGGGAGGATGATCTGCTTAATGGTTGGAGGAGGATAGCAAGGGATCGACCAATGTGGAGGGCACTTGCGGAGGCCTATGTCGTAAGAGAGCCTGACCTGGTAGCAGATAAATAATAATTAAAGTTTCTAATTTAAGTTTAGTTAAAGTTACAATTTAAGTTAGATATACGAGTAAGTAGACAACAAATAAGTGTAGTTCATATTTTATTCTTAATTATTAAATATTGTACCTATACAAAGGTCAGAGTAAATAAAGGTTACTTTTATTTTATTTAATAAGAGAAATAAAGCAAAACAGAAATCGCCGATTTGGTTATTAAGTCAACTAGGATGAAGTGGGGTATGGCGAGTCTTGTATGTACCTAGAATGCATCAGGAAAGATGCCAGACCAGAGTCGTTACGCAGTGTGAGCTAGAAGGCAGGTATAATCACCGAGGAAGGCCCAGAGGCTCTAGACAAATGACATTCTATTAACGAAAGCGTCACGGAGCGATTCACAAAAAGTAAAAAAAAAAAAAAAAACAAAAAAAAAAACTGGCTTTATACCCTCGTCATCATGTGCAACAGAAAGTACTCTTAAGAAACACATACAAGAGTCCTAATTCAACTGTCCCACCATTAGCAATCTCAGGGAATTGTTGTCCCTACATCCCGGTGCCGACACCAGCAGGTGTAGGTATTCGCTAAATCAGTTGACATCAATTTGATAGGCACATTGCTGCTTTGTTCGGTGGAAATCGATATAAAATATGCAATAAGTAGTACATTTTTGTTTTCCTAAACGTCAAAGCAGCAATGTACTGCATAGTGTCTATCAAATTGATGTCAACTGAGGTAGCGAATACACCTGCGGATCAGCTCGATGGTAACATAATATTGCACTGTCGCCAGACTTACATAAGTATTCCACATTTCAGATCTGATCTAAACCAAAAAGTGGTCGAAAATGGTTTGCAAATTTTGAAGCGGACAAACTTAAGGAAAAGAACAAGCAAGTTAAAATAAAAGTTTGTAAAAATGTATGGGATTGACAAGCCTATCCAAATGTCACGTGATTAATCCCCTACATTGGCATTTCGACAATCGCCATCGCTAAAAGATTCTCACTCTGTCTTTTTTTTTATTTTTTTTTTTTAGAGTCGCAGGTTACGAGTATGTCAGCTTTGAGGTAAGCTTTTACAAGAGATTGACCGAAGAAGTCATAGACACCGGCGGAAAGAGTGAAACTCTCTTTTCTTTGTCAGCATGGGACAATTTAGAGCCTTATTTATATAAAACAAAAACGATTAATACGTGTCTACTTGTTGCCAATGTTGCCATTATTAAGATCGAGAAAAAAGCCAAAAAAATACAGGTTTCTAGTAGAGGAGCCCCTTCAATTTTTAATTTATTTTTGTTATTTGTTGTTCTATCGGCAACAGAAATACACATTCTGTGAAAATTTCAACTGTCTTCCAATAACGGATTATGAGATACAGCCCGCTGACGGACAGACGGACGGACAGTCGGACAGCGGACTCTTAATAATAGGTTGCCGTTGGTTACCCTTCGGGTACGGAACCCTAAAAATAACCATGTGATTAGTTTAAGCACCTATTAGCATCAGGTTTTTACTTTAAAAAATCCGGTTGTTGCCCGTGGAACTATCAGTGTTACTACCAGTAGTATCACGGAAAAAAAAACCTCATAGAACTACCAAGGGATCCAGTAGTACCACGGGAAGTTTTGTTTTACCCATGTTACACTCTTAGTCTAAATTTCATAGTTTGACACCTGTCACTTTGACACTTGTCACTTTGACACCTGATTTGAATTCAGAATTTGTTAATCAGCATTTAAACTAAGCATAGGCATCGTTAGCGAATTTTATAAATAAGGCTCATTGGTTGAACAAAATGTTTCAGCTCCAACGCCAGCTGAAACATGGTAAATCTTGCAAATAATTTCGCCTTACCAAACTATGTTACTGGACTGCGTGGTTAGAAATTTAAGCAGTAGCAAAGATAGTATTATATCATTGTTGAAGACAGAAATTATGTTACGTTGTCGGAGTTGCTCTTACGCAGGAATTAGAACAAATATAGGAGACACTTGAACACACAAGAAACCACACGAGCACAGGGCTGGCTTAACGCATTTTTATAGAACTAGTATTATTTTTAAATAATTGGTTAAATTTTTAGTTGTGTAAAGTTAACCCGTCAATTAGATGCTTAATAAAAATAATTCCTTGAAAATTGAATGTGTACGGAAACACATAGAATTTTCTATTACTTAATTTTATTGGCTACTAGCGTCAAGCTCGTAATCCTGCACAAATCTAGTAGTATTCTTATACTTAGTGCTTGCGATGCATTCCGATAGGATCTATGCATTTATTTTACTTTCACTTAGGGCGTCAATTACATCGGCAAATAATATGTTATGTATGTATTATGACCAGATGTATGAACGTCAACGAAAGCAGAAAGAGTATGACTGTAAGGATCGTAGCTTAAAAGTGGATAAAGTCACACATGACACTTTTACACATTGACATTTTTTTTTTGTTTTTTTTTTTTGGGGGGGTGCGAAATCATCCAATGACTTCTCCCGCTCTGGGTGGAGCGAGAGGGCGTATCAGACTCTTACTGACTAAAACCCACCCCTGTTCCTTCCCTGCCTGAGTGCCCAGGGGTGCGGTAACTCATTTTCAGAATTTATCCGCTGCCCCTAATTATAGCATGGCATAAAGTAATTTTAATTTTTTAAAGTAATAATTACATTAAATTTATAAAAAATCTTTTCTAGGCTACTTTTTATTGGCTATATGCCTTGTGTCCAAGTTCATCTGTGTGTTCCTATTAATTGATTTTGATTACCACGATTTGTTGTTTATGTCGTTGCAGTTGTTGTGATCTTTTGGTACGAATTTTAAACTTGCAGTCCCAACAAAGTAAGGAAACTAAAAAAGGTATCTGAATTGCTGACTTTTTGGAAAACAAGAGAAATACAATACTTAATTTTAATAGTATAGGTATATAATCTAATCTAATTAGCCTGAGTATATCGATGGCATTGCAGAGCGTGAGTGGAAAAGGCAAAGGAAGGATAGGCCTCCCGTCTGTCATCTATTTTCAGACACTTTTCTCCTTCACCTTTATTTTTATATATTAATACCTACTCTTTCTCTGGATCAAAAGTGTCATATTTACTTTAAGTAATATCCATAATGATATTTTCTCCCTATTAAAACTCAGATGATTAACGTCAGTTTTTGACCTTAGCTTGTCTTAAATCTACCTTTGAGAAACATTTTAATAAAGGGTCTGTTTAGTAAATTTTGCAGTAAACGTCTTCAGGCATAAGACAAGCAGATATCGGTTTCCGTAAAATCATTCAAATAGCTGAATCCAGCCCTGCACCTCGAAGGCTGTATGGTATAGCTCGCGAGACCTACATTGTCGAACCACAAACGATATCCCACTCAGTCCTCACTCGATCACCTTCTCAAACGGATCTCTCATTGTTTTCAATATAATTAAACAAAACTCAATAGAAAAATGGAAACTAGGACTTGAGGTAAGAATTTTTCTGTTTATTATTTCAACTCAGATCTTTTATGCTTTCATTAAATTCCTTCAGGGAAATCGAATATTTTTGTACGATATTGTTAGAAGTTTAGGGCCACGTGGTTTTGAACTTACTACTTACTTACTACTTACTTATAGTTCAAAAGTACAAGATTTACATTGTAGCAAACATCAGTTATTGGAGAAAAGAGCGATACATATTTTAAAAGCCACCACTAATCTTCAGAGGTTATGCTCTGGAGATTGGTCGAAAGCCGCATTAGTAACATCTATAAGGAGAATTGGTATCTCTCATAAATAAGGGTGTATATTTGTTGCATTACCAGCCTAGGATGTTCTCACAACTAGGACAGGGACCTTCTCTTTACGAAAGGAAGCGGGTGGTAATCCACACACGTTCAGTGCGGGTTAAATGATTTTGGTTCATGTAGACAATGATTAAGGTGAATTTATTGACACGGTGGCAAATAGTTATTTACTGAAGGAGTAACAGTCAGCGCGACCGCGTCGAATTGATGCTAAAGTGTGGGTTTTTTACTTCAGAGGCTTAAAAGTTTCCGAACGAGCGCAAAAAAAAGCGATAAGTAGAAGTGTTCTTAGTTGTTTTAAGGATTAAAAATAACAAAACACGTGATAATTTAAAACCTGAAAAAAAAGAAAGAGCGCAGTGATGGCTCAGTGGTAGCGGCCGCGACTTACAAGATGTAGGTCGTGAGTTCAAACCCAGGCAGGCACTTAACTTTGTGTAAATTCATCAGCACTGCTCTCAAAACGGTAAAGAAAAACATCGTGAGGAAACCGGCATGTCCTAGAACCAAAAATTCAAAGACATGTGACATCCTCCAACCCGCATTAGGCCCGCGTGGTGGAAAACGGCCCACACCCTCTCACAGAGAAGAGGCCTGTGCCCAAGCAGTCGGGGAATTAAAAGGTGATGGTGATGTGCTAGTTTGAAAACAAGTAAAGTCCTTAGTCTTCAAATTAAATTAAAAAAAATGTTTTAAAACTCATTTTCAAAACGTTTCCCTTATTGGTGTTGTGTACCTACGCAGCATTCACGAAATTGGTCCTAAGATCCTTTTTGATATTCACGTTAGAATGAGTTTCTTCAAATCATTGCATTTGGCAGCCTTGTTCGATTCACTGCCAAGTAGGTATAGGCCGCCTTCTTTTTTGTGCCATGCTAACGAATACTCTACTTAATTACCATATATACCATTATACATTGCACTTTGGTAGGTGGTCAAGTTGCTGCTAATCCGCACGGCACGCTCCGCGCGGATCTACTCCACCGCTTTCTACATGGTCTCTGATTAAATTAGGACATCCTAAAATGCTTTATTTTAATTATCTATATTTTTATACAAAACCCACTAGTCCGAACATTCAAAGAAGCCAGCACCTCCTGGTTTTTAATACTACCGTATTAGTGAGAGTCTATTGTAATGCCACTGGGTGACTGAGTGTGTGCGGTATGTTTTATTCATTGTAGCTAAGGGAGGTACTCAATTTGCTCGAAGTTCTACAAATAGTCTGTGAAATAAATTAATCGCATTTATTATACATTGTTACAATTTTAAGTGAAATCGAACAAACGAGTGGAACTTGAAGAATTGTTTGTTCAAGTGTTTCTGACTCGTATTGTTTTATTTAACCTCGTCTACTCACTGTGTACTCGGAGACGGGGCCATAAATATGCTTCATTGCTTTTTAAATGTCACACTTGCTAAATACCTAATCATTTAGGTATGGAATTTTTGAATTACATTAAGCGTTTAAGAATACTGGAGGTTTAGGTACATTACTTTCGTGGACAAGTGCCTCCGGAACGCACAAATATTTAGTGCAACTAAGTGAGACTAACATAGTTTTAAGTTTTATTTACTAAGACAATTGTCATAATTTATGTGTAGACCCATAGATAATACCTTAACCTAAGTAAGGTTAAGGTATTATCTATGGGTATTTGTAACCTGCAAATAAATGGTTTATTATTATTCCATTTATTTTATAATATATATACATACAATTTACATTTTTAAATATTAAAATATCAAAATATGAAAACATTTAAAAATATAAAAAATAGTATCCCACCGGTATCGGGATAGGGTCCAAGCTACCGGTGGTCAGGGCTCCTGAGAGAGGAACCTCCTAACTATGCGCGCCGTGTCCAGGAGTACTGCCTTCTGGATCAAGCCCGTGATCCAGCTGCCCAACGAGAGCCTCCTTAGGTGTTCGTCGAGGCTCTTGGCTATTAAGCCATTGGCCGTCACGACTATCGGCACAATGACTGCTGTATCCACCTCCCTCATGTCGACAACCTCGCGAGCCAGATCAAGATACTTGATTTGTTTATCTTTCTCGGTTTTCACGAGGTCCTCGTCATGTTCGACGGTAATGTCAACAATCATTGCACGCCTCTCGATTCGGTCCACCACCACTATATCAGGCTTATTGGCTACAATAGTCCTGTCAGCGATGATGGACCGATCCCAATACAATGAGATATGACCATTATCGAGAACTGGGTCGGGCGCATATCTGTAGTACGGCACTTCCGATTCCACAAGAGAGTATTTCAGAGCAAGTTGCTGATGGATAATCCTGGCTACAAGGTTGTGCCTATGCAAGTACTCACCGTTAACTAGACGAGAACAACCAGAGATTATGTGGCGGATTGATTCTCCCGGACGATGACATGCCCGACATATGTCAACCGTGCCGTCCTTCACAATAAATCTCCGGTAATTTCTCGTCATGATAACTTCGTCCATAATTGCACAGACAAAACCTTCGGTTTCCCCAAAGAGGTCACCGACACGCAGCCAGGCTACGGACGCTAGTTGGTCTACATCGGGCCCATGTAGGGCCCGGAAAAAGCGTCCGTGAAGTTCCTTACTCTGCCACACTTCTCTGCGATCGTTAGTGTCAAGCACTAGAGGTTTGCGCCAGTTATTATTATTATTATTAATGGCAATGCCTTTCATTTGGCAATTATATGAGAGGAGAAGATTATATTACAAACTCTAAGCCAGTATTCATTTGTTCACAGTCATTTGCCAATTTTATAATATGTGTTATTATTTTGATGAATATATTATTATTATTCCAGTGTAGCGTTATTTTGCGTTATGTAGACGAATTTTTGAAACAAGAACCAATGGTTTAGAAACCATTCTAAATATTTCTGATTCTGATACAAAGTGTGTTTTACTCGACTGGGTGTTGAGGTGACTGGTAGTTGAGGTGTGTGAAAGAAAAAATCTTGCTCTGCTGACCCTAAATAAAATGAGGCAAAAGGACAATGATGGTGGTCAATAATAATTAGGATATATTTAGTCTGTAAGTTAGATTATCAAAAATAGTACACGTATTATTTGCTTTACTAAACCTATACAAAATTACAATGAAAAAACACAGCAAAGTTTAGGAGTGGGGTCTTGTTACGTCACTAAACGGTACAAAATGTATCGAGGTGTGACGTCACGCGAAATTTCAACGCACTGTATCGTCCTCATTTGGTTTCCTTGACCAAATAAAAATATGTGTCCAAATTTTTTGGTAATCTAACTGACAAACTAATTAGATTTTTTAGGAAACTAGCCTATTGGTCATGCATGCATAATAGGTACACGAAATCATATGACCCAAACAAACTTATGTTCTACTAGCTATAGCGTTCTACGCACCCGCGTGGAAAATTAGTCCTTCCCCCATTTATAACCGACTTCAAAAAGAACGAGGTTATCAATTCGGATGCTTGTATTTTTTTTATATATATATGTTCGGGCATAACTCCGTCATATATAGACGGATTTGCAAAATTCTTTTTATTCGAAAGGGCTTCATTTCGAAATGGTTCAATTTAAATATCATATAGATCTGATGATGAGTTTTGGAGGCAGACAACGGAACTCTTAAAAAAAATAGAGCAATCAACTGCGATTGCTGCGATCGTATGTCTATGTAGTGTTAAAAAAAATTAATGGAGAACCACAACTAAAAAGTGAAAAATAAAAACTTTTTACAAAAAAAAATAGAACCGACTTCCAAAAAAGTGCAAGATAACTTTAATTTCGGAAGGCTAGGTCAAAAAACGAAGACAAAAAAACCAGAAACCCCGACTTCCGAAATTAAAGTTATTTTGCACTTTTTCGGAAGTCGGTTCTATATTTTTTTATAATTATATTCTTTGTGCCAATCTATCTCTGTGCAAATTTCATCCAGATCCGTTCAGCCGTTGTGGCGTGATTGAGTTATTATCATCCATCCTCACAAACTTTCACATGAGGAGCGTCGGAACAAAAACCGATATGTCGCATTTATGCCATTATTTTTTTATATTTTTTTTCCGTTGCAAAATGTTGTATTACATACCCTTCAGGAAAGAAATCTATTCAAAAACAGACATTTCCAGCTTTAAAAAAATATCACAAAACAGTGGTCCAATCAAAACCCGACACATACATATCTAAGGAGGTTCAGTTTCTAGTTGTCGTATCAAAAACCGATAATTCCTTAAGAAGTTTAACATAATTTAATAGTGGTCGGTTCAAATGCCGAGAAATACATGTTTTCAAATAAGCTTAATCTTTATTTCGATTCTTTTTAAAAATCGATTCCCTGTACGTATCTTAACACTCTCCGTAAACACCCCTCTTACGCTGACGTGATTGGCTACCTGTCAATATCTCTTGTCATCTCGCTGTCAGTATTTTTCATGTTCGATTCTGTCTGATGTTTTTTTACGTGTGCTTTGTATTTTTCAAAAACAAAAATGAGTGAATCTCCGTCGATTTTAGAGGATACAGTACAAGACATCAATCCAGGAAGTACAGTAGATGACATCAATCAAGGGACGCAAAAACAATCTAAACGCAAACGTAAAACTTAAGTTGAACGAAACGTTGAATATTGTTTAAGAATTTTAGTTAATTACGATTTTGTATAATAATAAAAATTATAATATCTACCTATCTGTTTTTATTTAAGTACCTACTTTATATAAAACAAGGCTAATTTACTGTAATTCTCAAATTTATACCATGTAGGTACATAATTTGAAAACTAATTTGCAGTTAATATGATTTGGTTTTACCAAAACCCGATAAATCTATTTTAATCATTTCAAAAACCGACATATCC
The DNA here is from genome assembly GCA_951329385.1 of Polia nebulosa. NCBI lineage: Eukaryota > Metazoa > Arthropoda > Insecta > Lepidoptera > Noctuidae > Polia > Polia nebulosa. The sequence continues at coordinate 13,925,467 of OX589610.1, read as the reverse complement.
AAATGATCGCGTCAAGAACCGATATATCCAAACGTGTTCACCCAATATCTCGCCAAATTATGTATCTACCTTCCGTTTCGTTTCACAAATCAATCTGGGTCCCTTTTAACTTCATATTGACATAATTTATTTTTCCACAGCTGTAACATTAAAAAAGTTACAAACTTTTTTCTAATTTGTGTAAAATACGGTAACTTGGATATATCGTTCTTTGTTCCGATGCTCCTCATTATAATAATAAGTAGAATTTTTTTCCTACTTGAACATTCGTAACGAAGGACCAACTATAGGCAGTTAATAACATGAGTAGATTCTAGATAAATAAATTTTGTTTATTTTGAGACTCCGAGTACATTTCCTAATGGTAACGATTAGTTGATTAATATAGCTAACTAAACGAGTGCAAACATGAATGTTCATAACTCTCTAACCATGTTCCAAGACTTATCAAACCCTCGTTAAGACTTTAGCCCCATTGGATTGTTTGTGTCAATATCTGGTAGTTTTCTTTTACTGATAACAAGTTACAGCATGTCCGAGGCTTTAGTTTAAAAAAAAACTAAAAAACATCTTAATTTTTAACCGACTTTCGAAAAAGGAGGAGGTTCTATGTTCGACTGTATGTATGTTTTTTTTTTTTTTATGTATGTCCGCGCATTTCTCCGTCAGTTGCGGACCGATTTTCAAAATTATTTTTTTATCCGAAAGAATATACTCCCGAGGTGGTTCCATATAAATTTTATCGAAATTGCTGTAGCGCTTTTTGAGAAACTGAACAAAAACGAAAAATACGCATATCTTGATGACGTTTTTGTGTTCTCCAAATGTTTAAATTCCACGTTCCATGTTATTGGGGTTTTTAGTTATGGGGTATAACAACTAAAAAGCGAAAAATAAAAAACTTAAAAAAAAAAACAACCGACTTCCAAAAAAAAATACACTAAAAATTTAAAAATAACTTTAATTTCGGAAGTCGGTTGTTTTTTATGTAACATTTATTTTTTATTTTTCGTGTTATCTCAGCAAACCCTGTCATTTGATACCCATTATGGGAATGCATACAAAATATATAGTCCACCATATTGGATTTAGAATGACGTCACTTAGCCTATCATGCATTGTCATCCAAACTAAATAAGTATGTCCCTACGCAAAATTTCAGCTTAATCAGAAACCGGGCAGTGGGTCAAATTTAACTTCTAAGGTTTGTTTACATAGGTACTTTGTTAGGTAGTAACAATAAGTGAAGCTAATATAAGTGTCTTAAAAAAAATAACCACGTGATGAGTTTAAATACTTACTGATACCAGGTTCTTAATTCAAAACTTTCTGCCCGAAAGTAAAAAGTTTATTTTAAACCGACTTCAAAAAGGAGGAGACTATCAATTCGGTTGTTTACATTTTTTTTTAAATTATGTTCGGGCATAACTTTGTCATTTCTAGACAATTTTTTTTTTGTTCGTAAGGGGTTTATTCCGAAATGGTCTCATTTAAATTTCATATAGATCTGATGATGAGTTTCGGCGAAAGAAAATGGAACTCTTCAAAAATTATAGCAAATGAACCGCGATTGCTGCTATTGCATAAATATGCATTGTTAAAATTTAATGGGGAATCAATGGGAAAAAAATTGAACCGACTTCCAAAAAACACCAAAAAAGTGCAAAATAACCTTAATATTGGAAGTCGGTGTCAAAAAAACGAAATAAAACCAGAAACACCGACTTCCGAAATTGAAGTTATTTTGCACTTTTTTGTTTTTTTTGGAAGTCGGTTCCGACTCGACGAGGTTCTCAATTCGACTGTATTTTTTTTTATGTGTGTTACCTTATAACTATTTACTAGGCGATCCGATGTTGAAGATTTTTTTTATTTGAAAGCTGTTGCTTCACATGTGGTCCCATTTTAATTTGGTGAAGATCTGATAAAGAATTTCGGAGATACACAATGGAACTCTTCAATAAATGATAGCAAACCTGCAATCGCATGTCTGTATATTGTTTTCACCACTTCACAACATAACATTACGCTGATACGCTCCGAATGGGTATACAGATTTGTACAGTTCACCCTGATACACCCTAATTTCACCAACTATGTTCAAATTCCCTATTTTTGGGGCTATCAATTCGGGCATAACTTTGCTATTAATTTAGTTTTAGAATGGGGTACCTACAACAACTAAAAAGTGAAAAATAAAAAAACTTTTTACAAAAAAAATACAACCGACTTCCATAAATAATACTAAAAATGACTGACTAACTTGACAATTCAAAAGTGCCTGTAAATGGTTTATTTGAAATAAATGCTTTGAGTTTTGAGTAGGTACTGACTATTCATTTAAGGAAGGTTTTGCCCTTTAGACAGCTGAATGTGTGCGTTGTTATTCACACTAAGCATAATGGTTAGCGATTTTCATAATTATGACTGTTTTTGTTCCAGATAATGCAAATTTGCTGTAGTATAGGCCATGGGGCTAGATGCGGGAAAACGCTTCTTATTAATAACTAACTACTCCGTTTAAAGGCGATTCTGAAACCACGAAAAATGTTCGGTAAAACCGAAGTTTAAACTGTTGTAATCGCGGATAAATTTGAAATAGAGTTATCGGCGTGACCCTTGACACCGAAGCAACTGAAGAAACAGGGGTGGGTTTTAGTCAGTAAAAGTCTGACACGCCCTCCCGCTCCACCCCAAGCGGGAGAAGTTATTGGATGATTTCCCATCCCCACAAAAAAAAGGTGTATAATAGGTGTAAGGGAAAGGGGTGGCCAGATACTACTACTAGATATGAAAAACTTACCTTGAGGAAGACAAAAAAAAATAGACTTTCCATACAAGTTATCGTATTTTGTATGGGAAAACCAATTTTTTTTTTCGGATTACTTTATGACTTTCTTGAAGAAAGGAGTTAATTCCGAAATGGTCCCATTCAAATTTCATATAGATCTGATGATAGTTTCGGAGACAGACAACGGAACTCTTCAAAAATGACAGCAATTCAACCGCGATTGGGTTTGTTGCATAAATATGCATTGTTAACGCAATTTAATGCTGAATCAATGCGGAAAAAAAATAGAACCGACTTCCAAAAAAAAAAAACAAAATAGTGCAGAATAACTTTAATATCGGAAGTCGGTGTCAAAAAAAAAGTGTTTTTTTTTCGGATTTCACTATGACTTTCTTGAAGAAGGTTGTTAATTTCTTCGGGCAGAAGCATTTTTTAACCGACGAAAAAAAAGGACGACTCAAAATTAGTTTATATAAAATTTGATATTTTATGTAGGTAAATAAGCTCATTACTCAAGACGTAAAAGGTTTATTTATTTTTTGCTTTTTAGTTCTTTTTCGTCGGTTAATTTTTTTAAAAAGTTTTTTTTAAAATATCACCACCTATTTCCGTTACACTCTGAATATTAATAAGGGGGTAGAAGTTTACACTGTATATATTTTTGAACTGTTTTAATTTTTATTGCTTTTTCATTTTCAGGTGCTGGATGGATTAATTCATTTGTATTCAAGGTATTCAAAGCCTCAAAATGTGTTGAACTGTAATATAGTTCAAACTTAATTAAAAAACCGGCCAAGTGCGAGTCGGACTCGCCTATGAAGGGTTCCGTACCATTAAATACAATATAATACGAGTACCATAATACCACGGTGCAAGATTATACGCGTCTACTTTTTGCTATTATTAAGATTGAGCAAAAAAAGCCAAAAAAGCACGTTTCTAGTAGGGGAGCCCCCTTTAATTTGTAATTTATTTTTATTATTTGTTGTTATAGCGGCAACAGAAATACACATTCTGTGAAAATTTCAGCTGTCTACCTATTACGGATCACGAGATCCAGCCCGCTGACAGACAGACGGTCGGACGGACAGACAGCGGAGGCTTAGTAATAGGGTCCCGGTGGTTACCCTTCGGGTACGGAACCCTAAAAATATTATTTTAGCTCTACTAATACTCCTAGTTAGCTAGGATAAACTTAATCCGAAGGGCGAAGTATAGAATATTGCGGCGTAGCTTAGGAGAGGCCTATGTGTATCTCAAATGCCCATGTAATGTTTTCTTTATTTTTTTTTATTTATTTATTTGGTTATCCAACAACTGTTTACACAATACATTTACAATATACTCTTTTGTAATATGTTCATTCGTTAGTGTAACAATTAATTAAAGGTTAACACCTCATGCACTATTTAAGGTTATACATTATTATTATTTTACATTATTATTACGATTACAACAATAAATTTCATATGTTTGACAACAATTGATAGTGACAGCAAGAACAAAATAAAATACAATTGGAAGATTAATAAATAAAATTACATTATAACACGCAACAGGCAAAATCACAATCATTAAAATTAAATTACAATTAAAATAGATTTAATTGGAGAGGACAATACCACAATTATATCATTATCATAAATCTGATACTTATATCTCAGCACATAAAAATTTAAATTACAATTAAAATAAATTAAATGGAGGACAAAATATCGTAATCATAAATCCAATATACATTTCTTCTTTCATATACATTTTCTGTTACTTTCGAGTATATATAAAACAGTGATTGACAATTTCTTCTTATTTTTTTTCTTCATAATTCTTTATTTTGTTTCAGCGGCTCTTTGATGTTAAGGCGCAGTTATACGACTTATAATGGTTTTTAATTGAACATCACGTCTAAAAGACTAGTCTTATTTCTTTGAAAAAAATATATGTTTCTCTAGGCAACATCCGTCGTAACTTGATCTAAGAACATTTGAAATCATATTTTTACAACATGTGGCAATTAATTTGTAAAGTTATGTCTAACGCGGATAAAAAATTAAGAAACACGCAAAAACTATAAAGCGTATTTTTATAAAACCTTCACCATTTTAAAGATCATTTAATTATTTATAATTTAGTCTAAGTGTTTGAGTTTAATACCTGTTTTTTATGTGTAATGTATTAATAATGCGTCTAATTACGGACAGCACGCCTTGATGGGCGAGTCCTATTACTGGGTGGACAAACGACCGTTACGTGAGCTTAGTACGGCACACGCAAGCTAACTACTCAAGGTCATTGGCAGTTAATAGCGCCTTAAGAGCTTCCATTTCTAGTTTATTTAAGTGCTCTTTAGGAGAAGATTCTATGATTCTAACGAGCCCCCCTAACCAAATAACTAGGTACCTGAGTAGAGAATTGTCACGTGACTTGTCGCAGGTAATGTCATTGCCATACATTTTGTACTAAGCGTTAGCATAAACGCTAATAGAAAAGTTATTTGGCTAGGGGGGCAGAAGACCCAAGATATTCTTGTCTACTTATATTTTGTAATCCCAAAGGAAAATGCTCCATCCGGGAAAGCTGCAGTCAAAGCAACCTACGAGCTGCGAAAGAAGTGGCGAAGCATCGGGTCAACGAAATCGAACTGTATCTACCATAGATACGAAGAAGCAGAGGGAAACCAGATGGTGACGTCACTAATTTTGTTAAGCGAAGTTGGTTTGTGACCGTCACTAACGGGCAGTGATAGACATATTTGCTCGTTTTGACGATCGCAAAATGAACTCGCTTGACTTTATTCAACGGACGACGAGCTTTCAGAAGTTTCTTATGGGTGCTAGAAGAAGTTGGAACATGCTTTGATGGAGGCAGAAGGACCAGATTTTTTATTGACCTATCTATTGGTCCTTATTATTGTAAACTAGCTTCTGCCTGCGGCTTTGCCCGCTTTGAATTATTACTACCCCCCATTATAGTTTATAGCCTATACAGGGTATAAGGTAAACGCTCCCGAAAACGGAGACAGGTGATAAGCCCAGTGATTCTTGATACGATACCATCAAAAAATCTGAAAAGCATCAGCATTTTGCGTACACTATGCTGTGAGAAAAGTTAAATGAAACCGTTATTTGCAGTTAAAGACACTTATTTTCTTTACAACTTTATCATGCAATGTAATATTCGTAAAATGTCAGCTGACGCCTGCGCATTCCTCAAGTTCAAAGTGCGCGCACTCTCGCGACGCCGAAATAAAGCGTAAGATCACTGGTATCTGTTTGTATTTAGGTTGTGTAAAATCTACGTTCTGGCTTCGGAAGCGTTCTCCTTACACCCTGAATATTATTTTGATGTATTAGCTTTAATACTATAAAGTTTTATCAAAATCCGTTTAGCAAAATTTGCGTGAAAGAGTAGGTAATAAACATCCACACATCCATCCTCACGAACTTTCACGTTTTAGGATATCTAATCTAAGTAGCCCATATTGTGTTCTATTCTTATTGTATGTAAATCACACTAATATTATAAAGGCGAAAGTTTGTGAGTGTGTCCGTTTGTATGTTTGTTACTTCTTCACGTTCAAACGGCTGGACCGATTTCAAATTTGGTATGTCGATAGCTTATACCCTGGATTAACACATAGGTTATTCATTATAACTTCATCTTTATTCACTCATTCTATTATTATATTATCATATTTTTTATCCCGGTCATATTTTTTTAACCGCGGGGCGCAGCTAGTAGAATAGAATAGAATAGATAACAAAGATGAATAACGTATATAATAATAGGAACGCTTAGGTTAACTACTGGGAACTGTCAGCCTGCATCATTTCACCGCTGGCCAAAGGCCAGTCCCATGACAGCTAGCTACTTCGGTCCGTAAATTGATTTGTTTAGTTAACTACCAACAAATAGTCGTTTTAGATTTACTAATCACAGTTTTTATATTAACTTATTAAAATGTGTGTTAAGTATTTAGAAATTCAACTACAAGACTTTAGAAATGTCTGAGGCTCTGTTTGATTTTGTAATAATATATGTTTGTATACAGGGTGTAACGGAAAGGTGTGGTCATATTTTAAGAGCCGGTTCTGCCCATTGAAATGAACAAATTTCTCAAAGAAAAAATTAAAAATTCCCAAAAAAAAAATTGGACTTTCCATACAAAGTTATAATCAGCTGATCAATATTTATATGGGAGGTAAAAATTTTTTTTCAGAATTTCCTCGGATTTTCTTGAAGAAAGTTTATCATATCGATGGGCAGATACAGTTCTTAAAATATGACCACACCTTTCCGTTACACTCTGTATATATTTTGTATTGTTGATAGGCACGCGTTTGACTACTATCTCACATCATCTCAATGACTTATGTGTGTGTTACCTTCCTAATTTATCGATGTACCTACATTCCGTCAGGCGCCGGAATAGCAGACACAATTAAAAACCTATTGTCACTTATCCGATTGGAGAAGCGCGGGGCCTGACGGATTAATGTATTTTTTAGCTTGATTAAAGTTTAGTTTTATATGTACCTACCTACGTATCATATAACTTTTGACATATTCACATTTCTAACTAACATTAACATAATCTCTTGCAAACTTTAACACGTGGTTATGAAAATAAATTCAATACATAAATATTGGTCATTTTATTTTGTATTGCTTCTTTATCTAATTTTAAAAACAGACCATGGGTTCGATTTCCAGGTCGGGAAAATTTTATAGGACTTCTGTGAGATTTCATAAGATTGCTGTGAGATTTTATAGCAGTGCTGTGAGATTTTATAGGAGTGCTGTGAGATTTTCTGAGTATCAACCATAAGTCTAGATTGTGCCCTAGAAAAGCCGTGGGTTCGATTCCCAGGTCGGGCAAATTTTTATAGGAGTCCTATAGGATTTCTTCAGTAACTGCTTAAGTCTAGGATTGTGTCCTAGAAAAGTGGGTTCGATTCCAAGATTGGGCCAATTTTTATTGGAGTCCTGTAGAATTTTTTCAGTAGATAACTGCCTTAAGTCTAGTATTGTGCCCCAGAAAAGTGGGTTTGATTCCCAGATTGGGCAAATTTTTATTGGAGTAATGTAGGATTCCGCAAAAACTGCCTTAAGTTTAGGTTTGTGCCCTAGAAAAGTACTGTGTTCAATTTCCAGGTTGAGCAAATCTTTAATGGAGTCCTATAGGATTTCTTCAGTAACTGATTGTGCTCTAGAAAAGCCGCGGGTTCGATTCTCAGATGGGGTACTTTTTTTAGGGTTCCGTACCCGAAGTGTCCAAACGGAGCCCAATTGTTATCACTCACGTGTCCGTCTGTCTGGCGTCTGTCACAAAATTTTGTTACGAAGAATTTTTTATCTGCCCCTTGACCTAAACTTGGCAGGTGATATGATAATATTTATTATTGCGTATATTTTACTAACAAATACCAATACATTGATAAATCAGATTTTTTCTTTGATAATTCCCTCATTTGGTACGGAACCCTAAATGTGCGAAGTCCGACACGAACTTGGCCGGTTTACTTTTTTTGGAGTCTGTAAGATTTCCTCAGTAACTGCCTTAAGTCTAGGATGTTAGGCTGATGGCGACTGTCTCACCAATATTACAAGAGAATGGATTTCAGTATCATGTAACAGTCTCATGTCTGAAATATATATATATATATATACTGGCAAAATACTAGCAGAGTTTCTTTCATCATTATAGGGCTCGTGTTTGACTATCTCACCCGATGGTAAGCGATAATGTCGTCGACGATGGAGAACGTTCGTCTAGAAGTAACCTATTCTATCTTCACTTAATTGGTTGATGTTTGAAAGGAAGGAAGGTTGAGTGAAATAAAACCATATTAACATTGTGCCCTAACATACAGTGAAACAGTCCTGGAGACCAATTCTGCAAAATAACTAACTTGTCAATAGTGTGTCGGCAGTGTGTCAGTGGTGTCTCAATAGAATAGTCATTGACATTTGGTATTCTATAAATTATTTATGGTCATTGACTTGCCACTGTAGTGCCATTGAAACGCCATAATAAAACTATTGTAATAATTGGTAGTCTGGTCTAATATAATATGTCAATATCATTTTGAAGTTTTTGTAGAATACCAAATTTGCAACAGTGGCAAAATAATGTCTGTTGTGTGTCGATAGAGTGTCGATGGTGTGTTGCTTAACTCAAAGTTACAGAATTGGGCCCCTGATTTAAAGGACTTTTTTTCTCGATGGCGTTCGATGGCTGAACCGACTGAATGGCGACTGAAGAGAAAAACCATACAGGCTTGATGTTTTGTTATAGAGTGAGATCCGAGGACCACCAGACATTGCTTATTTTCTGATTAACAAAATTTGTGGGATTGAGTAGTGTTGTGTTGTGTTAGTATTTACATTGGACGTACGCATACATACTGGCTAGTTTGTGCCGACGCGACACAAACTAGCCAGTTACTTAATATACATTACTAGCTTCTGCCAGCGGCATCGCCCGCATGGAATAAGTACTTCCCCCGTTAAAACATTCAACCCCCCTTTGACCCTCTCAGGGGTGGAATTTTAAAATCCCTATCTTAGTGAATACCTACTCTTTACAAAGAACACACCCTCCAAATTTCAAGTCTCTAGGACTAGTGGTTTAGGCTGTGCATTGTTAATATATCAGTAAGTCAGTGAGGACTTTGAATTTAATATAGATTCACTTTTCTTAAGGTGGAAGCTACAGGGTAGCCCGCGAAATTAAAATTTGCTTACGTTTTTATCTCTCTCAGTTAGAATTGATGCCAAATGTAAGTATTTCATGAAATCACGACATTTGGCATCAATTCTAAGTCAGAGAGATGTATTGATGATTTTAATGATTATAATTCTGTAAATACATACTTGCTACGGCCGCGAATCAAATGTTGACCAAGATACAACCTGACACTGACCTGCAAATTGCAAGAAACGTAAGAAAATTTTAATTTCGCGGGCTACACTGGAACATTCACCTTAGAATAGAATAGAATAGAATAGAATACTCTTTATTATGTACACCATATAAATTACAATAAAAATATGAGGAAAACATTACATAGGGTGACACAATGGGCGGCCTTATCGCTAAACCCCTCCCCAACCCAACCTCCCCAACCCCAACCTTAATGTCTGAGTGTTTATTTTCATCTCTGTTTTTGTAGAATATTGTTAAATAATTCATAATTAAATAATTTAACGTCCGAGAATAGGGAGGCCCGTGCCGTGTCCTCTAGTAGGATTATACAAGCTAGAATCATAATAACATCTAATTAATATCACGTAAAGTTAATCATAATCATTTATTCGTCAAAATACTCGTATGATACATGGTTTTAAAAACAAATAGTTCCGTCACATTTGGGCACACGTGGCTTACAAATTTTAATTAAAGAGAAAAAACTCCGTCCTGTTTGGGCCTTTGAGAAACTTTTTTTTCATAGAGAACGGCAAAACGGAGAAACAAAAAGGAAAAAAATTAAATAAATTTTAAAAACAAAGTAAAGTATCTAATATAAATAGTCAAACAACATTTTATCAAATTCATAGCCATCAATTTAAGTACGTAACGAAGGGCTGTATGCATTTAGGAAACAGCCGATCGAAACGTACTTATAATGATAACTTACTGACATTATTAAAATTTGATTGAACCAAAGAAAAATCTCTGATTGACGACATTGAATATAGATGGACTGATAACATGGTGCGGGCCGCAGGAGTCCACTGGATGTGAGAAACATGCACCGATCGACGTGGCGACGCTTGGGAGAGGCACATGTCCAGCTGTGGACGACTTTCGGTTAAAGTGATGATGATGATGACATTGACCGTAACAATAAGTAGATATCGACTGAGCTTAGATTGAAACAAGCCAGACAATATCTACTTATTATCTCGACCAATTTAGATCTGTAGGATTTGTCAATTCTCTACTATTTTCCTGTGAACATTGAAAAAATAATTGACATTTAGGATTTTTATCTAATATCTAAACGTGGAGAAAAGTTATGCCAAACTTAGATATATAGAATATACATATAAATACAAAGATATTGTATATACAAAGTGAAAACAGAAATAAATGAACACTGGCTATACTTATAATTACGAACAAATTTTAGTATGGGGCCAATCGCAAAAATATAAAAAACATTTTGTTGATTTATGCAAACATAAATATATAGAGCAGCTGATCGTACAGTTAAACTGAAGATAGTGCAAGTGATCAACTTTACCCCGGGATTAAAAGTACCTCAATATGAAAAGTCCTTTCTATTTTTCAAAATGATACAAAAATAACAGAAGAAGGTGAAAATAATTAACACAACAAGAGATTAGAAAAACTACTTCACCGATGACTTTGTTGTAGTTGATATTAAGTAGAAAGTGTTCGGGCCTCTTAGGCCTCTTAGTTAGTTAAAAATCCGAACAAAATCTACTTATATCCATTACAAGATTAAGCTGAAGAAAAAAAGGAAACAAGTATGTATAAGGTCAGAAATTATTAATATCAGATATAATTTCAATTAATATCAGGTATAAAGTTGTGAAGGTCAGGAATTTCGAAGAACATTTTTTCGCAACCATAAGCAGGAAGATTTCGGCTTAAATATAAAAACAAGCCGGAAAAAACCTACTTAAAGTCACACCAAAATATGAATTGAAGAGGTCAGGTGAAAATATCGACGCGTCAAAAATTAAACGCAAGTCAAGTGATCCGATTGACTGATGAAATTTTATTCAACCAATCACAGCAGCGGGTACATTTGACAATTTATCACAATTTTCGTCACAAACGGCCTAAGAAAGCATTTTGATGTTAATTCATCTCCACGGGTCTTTTCGAAGCACTGTTGTGATTTAAAAACCAAATACAAGTAGGCTGTGTAGGGCTTTAAATTGAGAACAAAAGCCGAACAGAACCTACTTATATTCAATTCAAAACTTTTGAAAGAAGTCAGTTATATACATACGTAGTGTCATAGTCCTTGATGTGAATATAAGTAAATATCGTTTAGTAAATTCAATTTCTTGGCCATGAATTTAAGTACGTAACGAAGGGCTGTATGCACTTAGAAAATAGCCGATCGGTACGTACTTATAATAATAACTGAAATAAATTATTACAATTCGGTGAAAAACTACTTAGATTTAGTGTTGACGACAATGAAAATAGATGAACCGATGCCATGGTGAGGGCCGCAGGAGTCCGCTGGATGTGAGAATCATAGCACCGATCGATGTGGCGACGCGGACGGTTGGGAGAGGCTCATGTCCAGCTACGGACATCTTTCGGTTAAAGTAATGATGATGACATTGACCGTAACAATAAGTAAATATCGATTGGGCTTACACTAAAACAATCCACACAATATCTACTTACCATCTCGACCAATTAAGATCCGCAGGATTCGTCAGATAAATAGCTGTTATTTTCCTATAAACATTGAAAAAATAATTGATATTTAGGCCCTTATTATCGAATATCTAAACGTGGAAAAAAGTTATGCCAAAGTTAGATAGATAAAATACTCCTTAATATGGACACCATTTAAAATACATAAATATAATTTCTGGAAACATTTCATTAGGTGACACAAGCGGCGACCTAATCGCTAAAAGTGATATTTTAAAGACAACCTTTAGGTGGATTTAAAAAGAGAGAAGGATTTACGGCATTATAGGTAGTATTTGGGGTACAATAAATACAAACATACAAATACAATGTCAAAACAACAATATACAATAACAAAGGAACACTGGCAATACTCATCATTATGAACAAATTTCACTATGGGGCCTGGTCACGAAAATAAAAAAAGAGCTGTTCAATACATTTTGTCGAGTTATGCAAACGTAAATGTATGGGGCATCTGATTTTTTTTCGTGGCTACTTAAACCTGGAAAAACGTACAGTTAAACTGAAGATAGTCCTAACTTTACTCCGGGATTAAAAGTAAATCAAAATGAAAAGTCCGTTATATTTTTCAAAATAATACAAAAATAACACAAGAAGAAGAAGGTGAAAATAAATAACACAACAAGAGATTAGAAAAAATACTTCACCGACGACTTTGTTGTAGTTTGTATTAAGTAGAAAGTGTTCGGGATCAATTAGTTAAAAATCCGGACAAAATCTACTTATACCCATTACAAGATTTAGCTGAAGAAAAAGGAAACAAGTATGTTTAGGTCAGTAATTATTAATATCAGATATAAATTAGATTAATATCAGGTATAAAATTGCAAATGTCAGGAATTACGAAGCTCATTTTTTTGCAACCATAAGCAGGAAGATTTCGGCTTGAATATAAAAACAAGCCGGAAAAAACCTACTTAAAGTCACAACAAAATATGAATTGCAGAAGTGTCCGTAGCTCGTCATAGGCTTGTCCCAAATGTCGCCGCAATGACGCAGTAACATGTTGTTTCTGTGAAAAATATCGTCGCATCACAAATTAAACGCAAATCAAGTGATCCGATTGACTGATTAAATTATATTTAACCAATAACAGCAGCTGATACATTTGACAATTGATCACAATTTTCGTCATAAGCGGCCTTGAAAAGCAATTTGAGCTTAAGTGACCTTCACGGGACTTTTCGAAGCACTGTTGTAATTTAAAAACCAAATAAAAGTAGGATGTGCAGGGCTTTAAATCGAGAACAAAAGCCGAACAGCACCTACTTATATTCAATTCAAAACTTTTGGAAGAAGGCAGTTATTTATACAAACGTAGTTTCATAGTCTTTGATGTGAATATAAGGAAATATCGTTTAACTATAAGTAGAAAATAGTTAGAAGACATTTTCTTAACGTCACATCAAAATATATTGCTGAAAGAAATGTAATTGAAATTATTAATTATGGTAACTGTAACAAGAGAACAGAAAAGCAACCGTATAGAAAGGGGGAAAAAGAAAGGAAAATCATATTACATATCGCTGGCAAAACATATAGCAAGGAAAATGATATATTGGAAAAGGTTGAAGGTCTTTTCCAAAGAGCATTTTGATATAGTCATTTACACGGGACTTTTCTAAGAACTGTTGTGATTTATAAACCAAATACAAGTAGGCTGTGTAGGGCTTTAAATTGAGAACAAAAGCCGAACAGCACCTACTTATATTCAATTCAAAAGTTTGGAAGAAGACAGTTATCTATACATATGTAGTGTTATAGTATTTGATCTCAATATAAGTAAATATCGTTTAACTATAAGTTAAAATAGTAAAAATACATTATCTTAACGTCACATCAAAATATGTTACTGAAAGAAATGTAATTGAAATGATTAATTATGCTGACTGTAATAAAAGAACAGAAAAGCAACTCTATAGAGAGGTATTAATATAGAAATTAAAATCATATTAAATATGGCAGGGAAGACGTAGACTAGACTAGCAAGGGAAAGGAAAAATTGGAAAAGATAGAAAGTGAAAGAGCACACAGATAAATAACAACTGAAAAGTGAATGGGTGTTAATATGTTTGTCTGAAATAAGGCTATAAACATATAAGACTGATTCACTTGGTTAAGCTCGTCTTAAAAATTTTCAAGAACTTACACAATGTGATGCCGTGCCTCGGAAAGCACGTAAATCCGTTGGTGCTGCGGTATTCCGTCGGCAGCATCATATCACAACGCGATCTCACTCAAAACTGTGTGTATTGGAACCACCACTTTTAAGTTAACTCCATAAGAGTATAAAGTTAACTGATCCATATTACAAGTAAACAGATCTATTTATACATATTAAAGCAAACATTGTTATGGGTAGTACCTAATTAGTTATTTATTGTCTTGGTCTTGGTTCTAGTGTAATAAACACGAAGCCTAATTTACTAATTGATCTGTTTTGATTGTCATTAGTGTTAAGATAGGGAATCCTTATCTTTCACTTATTTAGCATAATTATGATTACTTTTGCTAATTATTTTAAACAATGGTGGTTTACCTTATTATCACCTCTCTGCTGCTTTTAGATATTATTATTTGTAGTGTCTGAATACAACTAAAAATCAGCCAAGTGCCTGTTGGGTCATAGACCGTGCAAGGTTCCGTAGTCGGCCGTTATAACATGCGGCCTTAGAAGGGGGCTGTAATAACAACAACAAGGCTCTGTCCATATTTTGGATGCCATAATATTAAAAATTTTGGTAGCTGATTGAAACGTAAGTCTAATTCATACATCTGCTGTGAAGTTACCTTGTGTGCGGTCCAATGCTTTGCTGAATTCCAGAAGCCCTAGTAAGACTCTGGCCAAATAATGGAAACCATGTTAAAAAAAAATGTCACATTCTTAAGAGGTCCTCGTTATCATATTCAAATATTTATTATTTCCATACCATTAGCAGTTTCCTGTGCCTTATTAATAGTGGTCGGAATTAGGTAGAGTTATTTATGTACTTACACTGATTACATACAGGGAAAGAATAAAGTGGATATGCCTCAAATCACGAGATTAATTTTAAAGAGCAGAAAAAGCCCGTGATTTATTAAATAAAAAAGCTAATTACTTTTACACAATTTAAACCACTGCACGCGCGACGTTGCCAAATTTACATCAATGACATCAGACGTCTGAAGTTGCAAAATTCCAATTCGCATACGCGCGGTGTTGCCACATTTGTAGTTCACACAATATAGCTTATGAGAACAAAAGAAAACAATAGAGGTTTTTATTATTATTTATTTGTAATATTGTTGGCCACACGGGATTGTCCATTAAAAATCCCGGGAAGATCCATATTAATATCAACATTTCGATGCAAGTACATAAATAACTCTACCTAATTCCGACCTCTGCTTATTAAGGGTTAAGAAGTGCTTTAGACCATCAAACTGAATAACTTCTACTATGGAACGGTCTAAAGCAGTCCAAGTTTCGAGGGTTAATTTTTAACACCTTATATACCATGGTCATGATTTTGGTTTTCAGATTTTCAAGCCAAAAGTTTAGCTTTTAGATGCCCCCCCCCCTCTAAAATTTAAACTGTCTACTTGAATAATCTGAAAAAAAATCAGGAGGGGGGGGGAGGGGCGGAAGCTCGACTCGAACAAAAGATATCACTTTAAAGTTTAATAGGTACTTCACAATCGATTCGCAGAATTGAAAAATAATCTTCACAAGCCCAATGATTTTGAAAGACCTATCCCATACTATAGGATAGGCCAGAAAAAAAATTATTCTCTTTTTACATTTAGATAGTAACACAGTAAAAAACTTTTCCAAAATTTTGTTATTTCGTTTTCTTGACGTGATTTATATATGTATACCCATCCAAAATTGTAGCTTTCTAGTACTAACAGTACTTTCGACTACATTATCACTTACCATCAGGTGAGATGGTGGTCAAGCACGTGCCTATCAACAACAAAAAAAAACAGTCTATAGCTATATGCCTCGGATGGACAGACGGACAGACCGAAACTATAGGGATTCCTTGTCCTTGTTAGGACAACGGAATCCTAAAAAAACTGGCCAAGTGCGAGTCGGACTCTCGTAAGAAGGGTTCCGTACCATCGTACAAGAGATTTATTCTTCGTTTGGCCCACTGAGTTCTGTCCTACATTAAAAAAATCCTAGGTCGTCTCAAACAATATGCTTCCTTCGTCCTAAAATATAAATTTAATTATTTTATTCCCGCTTCGTCCTATTTTATATTCCTTCTACGGCCCATATTTTTTTTTGTATAAGCCAAACTTACTTTTTTGTACTGTTAGCAAAAGAAGGTTTCGTATTATTAAATATTTAACATCAATGAACGATATGAATGATATTGGTAAAATATGTCACATGCAAAGGCAAAAGAATTGAAATTAAATAAAAAGATAATGTTTAACAAGCATATTGCTCTGTGTTCATCATTATCTTTGCTTCCATCAAAACTCAAATGTGATGGCTGGCTATAAATTATGAAGGATTGTCCCAGAACAGACAATACCGATAAATTTAATGATTATGAATAGTTCAATGGAAAGTGGGATTTTTATGGTGACATATACAGAACGAATAACCCAGTAGAAGGTGGTAATACCAGATTAAATAGAACATTTTCTGGAAAACTGAACATGATTAGTTTTTTGAATAAAATTAAAAATGACGCTCAATCTCGAGTCTTAAGTCAAGGTAGCCACAACGTAAAGACTATGACAAAATCAATGTTAAATGGTTCTATTTCTTTTTTATTGGAATTTTTGACGACATTGGAAAAAATATGGCCGTTTGTATTTTAATTGCAGTGAGTTATAGACGTTGTGATTTTTACCTAGTTATTTGTTTTTAACCGACGAAGAAAAAAGGAGGAGGTTCTTAATTCGACCGTATATATGTTTTTTTTTTGTGTATGTTCAGCCCGCACTCCGTCATTTATGAACCGATCTTGATGATTTTTTTTTTTGTTAGGTAGGGTATACCTCAAGGGAGGTCCCATGTCAAGGAAATCAGGATCTGATAATGGAATCCTGATAAAACTGAGAGAAAACCTCGAAAATTGTGGGCACGTTTAGCGTTTCTGCAGGTATGTTCGGCCCTCACTCCGTTGTTTATGAAACGATTTTGAAGATTTTTTTTTTGGTTAGGATATACCTCAAGGGTGGTCCAATGTCAAGGACATCAGGATCTCATCATGGAATCCTGATAAAACTGAGAGAAAACCTCGAAAAATGGGCACGAATATTGTTTCTGTTTACTTTTCATAACTTAATCAGGTATTTGCGTTTAGGAATCACCACATCATGAAACTGAGCTGATGATGGAACCCATACCTTTCCTAAACAATGGAAGTTAGATATAAAAAACTAGTTTTAGTGACAGATACCACTTAATATGCTTTGAAGAAAAGACGTCTTTAGAATATTGAAGGTAACCCCAACTGGTCAATATCCTGGGAACCTCATGGATAGATGGTTACATTATCAGCTCAGTGCCAAGAGGAACGATGAAGGATTAGAAATTAGCCTCAGAGTATTAAAAGATGATGCGAGTCACAAAAAATCATAAAATAAAAAACTTTTTAACAAAAAATTCAACCTAAATATATATATATAAAAAACAAAAAGAACTAAAAAGCAAAAAATAAATTAACCTTTTAAGTCTTGAGTATTGAGCTTATTTACCTACATAAAATTTAAAATTTTATATAAACTAATTTTGAGTCGGTGCCAAATAATAAAATGATTAATTACCTACATCTAGCCTTCTTCATTTCTACGTATACAGGGTGTAACGGAAAGGTGTGGTTATATTTTAAGAACCGGTTCTGCCCATGGAACTGAACCACTTTCTCTAAGAAAAAATAGAAAATTTCCAAAAAAAAAATTGGACTTTCCATACAAAGTTATCATCAGATGATCAATATTTGTATGAGAGGTAAAATTTTTTTTTGACAATTTCCTCTTGTTTTCTTGAATAAAGTTGTTCATAATGATGGGTAGATGCAGTTCTTAAAATACGACCACACCTTTCCGTTACAGCCTGTATATAAAATTTAAATATTTAATAATCAGATTGTTGTTTGGCGCCGACTCAAAATTAGTTTATATAAAATTTGATATTTTATGTAGGTAAATAAGCTCAATACTCGAGACTTAAAAAGGTTTATTTATTTTTTGCTTTTTAGTTCTTTTTCGTCGGTTGAATTTTTTGTTAAAAAGTTTTTTTTTTAATATATATCTTAGTTTACTGTTGATCTTATTTTAGTTTAGGAATGTTGATTTTTAAAATGATTGTTTTATGCGTGATTGTGTGTTACAATCACTTTTTTTCGACTTTTCGTTAGTACAGACTGTTGTCAACATTACCTGACCCACCCTAAAATCAAACGACTTTGGACCCTCTGCCTGTAACATTAAGGTTTATTTAATTTATATGAGCTTATCACACAAGTGCACGAGGACTCGATGAACAAAAATACAATAATAACACAGACACTCAAATTTGATCTTTAACACGTAACGTTAAGGTAAACCCACCCAACATAGTCGGAGCCACCGGCATTATATATGTTTTTGTTAAGCTATTTTAACCATTATCTCGTTAAAATTAAAATTGAAAAGCTTTTAAGCCACACTACATAATTACAACCCAATCTTTAATTTCGCGTATTCCCGACAAGTTCTTGTGGCTTAGCGGTTTGATGCTGGATTGACGACGAACAGCATGTGGGTTCGTAAACACAGTCCACCTATACATCACTTTCTTTTTAATTTGTTTTCATTTCTACAATATTGCTTGCAATATTAAAGAACGACCAATATGATTTTCGCCTATCTTGTAAACGGGTGGGTAATTTAAAAAACTTTAAGTTCACAGTTCTTTATAATGAATACGAATATTTATTTTTCAACTACCCACTTATTACAATTTATGTGAAAATATTACCATTTTAAAAAGTTTATGTATAGTCTGTAGTTCTTTACAATAATACAAGAAATAGTTTTGGAATATAAATTCTATATTGAAAGCAAAACAATATCTTTGTCGCAAGATTTGATCTCGAACTTTGTTTTTCTCAGTCTTACACACAGACCACGAGACCAGAATTACTTGAACTTAATTATTAAAATAAGCTATTACACTTATCATATTATAACAAATAGTTATAAAATATAACCTAATGCTAACGTTTTAAAGATCAAATTTGCGTGTCTATATTATTATTGTATTTGTTCATCAAATCCTCGAGCAGTTGTCTGATAAGCTCATATAAATTAAATAAACCTTAATGTTACATGCAGAGGGTCCAAATTCGTTTGATTTTAGGGTGGGTCAGGTAATGTTGATAACAGTCTGTACTTATTGTTGATTTAATTTTAAATCGTGCATCACATGGTGTTTTAGAAGTTTTAAAAATTATAGCAATAACTGTTTTTTTTAAACCTTTTGTTTTTATATTCTCATTTAATTGTTGATCGTTATTTTTTTCAGTAATTAAAATTATCATGTTCTAAATATTATTTATTATAGATCTGACTGTTCCAAAGATGA
The DNA here is from genome assembly GCA_951329385.1 of Polia nebulosa. Taxonomy (NCBI): domain Eukaryota; kingdom Metazoa; phylum Arthropoda; class Insecta; order Lepidoptera; family Noctuidae; genus Polia; species Polia nebulosa. The sequence continues at coordinate 13,905,670 of OX589610.1, read as the reverse complement.
TTTATACATAAATGTTTAGGATTGTTTCTGTCTGTCGAATTATTCTTTCAAAAACTTCAAATAAATTACTTTTGTTTTTTTGTTGACTGTACTTTTAAAGTACTTGTAATTTGGGACGAAGCACAACTTCAATAGTGATATGGGGCAAACTAAGATTTTTTTGGAATGTGGGACAAAACTTCAGGACGAACGAAGAATAACTCGTACAAGATTATACGCGTCTACTTGTTGCCATTACCAAGATCGAACAAAAAAACAAAAAAAAACACGTTTCTAGTAGGGGAGCCCGCTTTAATTTTTTTTTGCTATAGTGGCAACAGAAATACACATTCTGTGAAAATTTCAACTGTCTACCTATTACGGATGATGAGATACAGCCCCCTGACAGACAGACGGACGGACGGACGGGTATAGGGGTTATCCTTCGGGTACGGAACCCTACAAAGGGTCTTTATTTACAAAATTTTTGTTCGTTTAAAACATACATAGTTTGTGTTGGATGCGTAAAATGGTTATTCAATCGAAATAAATATTTTTTTCATTTCTTTAATAAGAAATCACATCATCAAAGATTTTGAAAACTTACAGGGAATCTAACCCTCAAAAATTACTAGAACTTAACCGTGTTATAGTATGGCATCTATCAATAAGATTAAGAACATTATAAATTAAGATAAAATCGTCAAGAAACTTTTATTTCCCCTATTAATAATTGCGTTATATACTTATGTATATTCACTTGAACCATAGTTTTTTTATTTTGTTGAGATTCTTATTGCTGAGTTTATATATAAGAATATAGGGGTGTGTCGTATGTGTCTTAAAGTAAAGTAAAGTAAAGGAAAATATATATACATAGGTACTATAATTCTAAATCGGTAAAATCAGCAACACACGTAGTACGAATTATACATACTCTGATCTCATACTACTTATACTTGATGGAAGGCAGTGTTACCCTTTGACTCGATAGAGCAATAATCTTGCATGTAACCACTACCAAGAGCAAATGTTGAATTAGTAAGTAGCAGGCATAACTTTATCCGCTCGTGATACAGTTTTATACTAGTACGAGGGGATAGGGTGAATCAGTCTAAAGATAACCAAACCATTTTTTACAAATACCATTTCACATTCTCCAACTGTTGACCTGCTTAAATTTTATTGTCAAAATTACTTTAAACAATTTTTGTCCATCTTGTGTTTGTTATTAAGTTGCTCTGTATGGTTGTCTCATATTCATGCAATAAAGATTATTATTAACTTAATAGTTGGCATAGGTGTAGGCCGTGGAAAAGGCAGAGAGATAACAGATGTTTTAAAAAGGCGACGGATAAATATAGCGTGTTTGCAAGAAACGAAATTGAAGGGTGCACAAGCAAGAGAATTAGGGGAAGGATATAAGTTTTATTACTGTGGAAGTGATGGCAAACGGAATGGTGTGGGCATAGTTTTGGATAGTGAGTTAAAAGAATGTGTGGTGGATGTTAAAAGAGTAAGTGATAGAGTGATAGCTATTAAAGTGGTTGTGGAGAGTATGATAGTAAATGTTATTAGTGCGTATGCACCTCAATCAGGATGTGATGATAGTGTAAAAGAGAAGTTTTGGAAGGACTTCGATTGTGTGATGATGAATGTACAGGAGAGTGAAGAAGTGTTTGTGGGGGGTGATTTTAACAGGCATGTAGGAAGTCTAAAGTATGGTTATGAGAGAGTGCATGGTGGTTGGGGGTACGGAGACCGTAATACTGATGGCGAGACATTGCTGCAGGCTGCTTTGGCTTTTGACCTGGCAATAACTAACACCTGTTTCAAAAAGAAAGACGAACATCTGATCACTTACAAGAGCGGCCAGCACGCGACCCAAACTGGCTTTTTCTTGGTGAGACGAAACAGTCCCAAAACAGTCAAAAACTGTAAAGTGTTGCCAGGCGAAGGCTTTGTCTCTCAACACAGGCTCATAATGATGGACGTAACAGTCAGTGTCTCGTCCGGTAGGAACAAAGAACGGCCCCACCCAAAATCAGATGGCGTATGATAGAAAATGAGGAGTGTGCAAGTATGTTTAAGAGTCAAGTGGTAGATAGAATGATAGAAATGAAGGATATGGAAGGAAAATCTGTGAATGAATGATGGAAAGAGATGGCGGATTGTATAAGGCGAGTAGCAAAAGATGTGATTGGTGAATCGCAAGGAAAAGGCATGATAGAAAAGGATACATACTGGTGGAATGAAGATGTGCAAAAGATGCTGAAAGAAAAGAAAATTTCGTTTAAAGTATGGCAGAATGTAGAAACTGGAAATGATAATTTGAATGAAGATAAAAAGAAAATTTATAAAGAATGGAAGAGAAAGGCAAAAAAGGCGGTTGCAGTTTCCAGGGCTAAGGCGCAGGAAAAGTTATATGATTTACTGGACAGCCCTAGAGGCCAGAAGGAGCTCTACTGGATTACAAAAGTAACAGAAAGGAGAAGGAGAGATATAATGCATATAAAATGTATGAAAGATGAAATCGGTAAAGTCTTGTCGAAAGATGACGAAATAAAAGAGCGATGGAAGGTTTATTTTGAAAAGTTGATGAACGAAGAGAATGAATGGAATGGTGTGCTCAAAGAGGTACAAGTAAATATGGGTTTGGTGAGAGAAATTAGCATGGATGAAGTAAGAAAGGCAGTTCAATGTATGAAAAATGGAAAGGCCATGGGTCCTGATGACATACCAGTAGAAGTATGGAAGTGTTTAAAAGAGGATGGATGTATGTGGCTGACTTTATTCTTCAATAAGTTGTTGTATGAACAAGTGATCCCACAAGAATTATGCAATAGTTCGCTAGTGCCCATCTTTAAGAATAAAGGGGATGTACAGGACTGCAACAACTATAGAGGGATAAAGCTCATGTTACATACTATGAAAGTATGGGAGAAAGTGATAGAGAAAAGATTGCGAGAGGAGAGTGAGATTACCCCGAACCAGTTTGGGTTTATGCCAGGTCGAGGGACAATGGACGCCACTTTCGCTCTTCGTCAATTGCGCGAGAAGTACAGACGTGTGCACAAGAACTTGCACATGGTGTTCATTGATCTTGAGAAAGCGTATGATAGGGTACCTCGGGATATGTTGTGGTGGGCCTTGAAAGAGAAAGGTTTGCCTGGGAAGTATGTTGAGTTGATTCGTGCTATGTACAGACAATCTAGTACCTACGTCCGGTCGGCTGCTGGCAAAACCGCTGAGTTCAGTGTGGCTGTAGGCTTACATCAAGGGTCGGCTTTAAGTCCTTACCTCTTGCTGTTGATTATGGACGCTCTTACGTCGGCAATACAGGAGGAGGCACCCTGGTGCATGCTGTTTGCCGACGACATTGTTCTGGTCGGCGAAGATGGACCTGAGATCCAGAGCAGATTGGAGTAATGGCTTCAGAAGCTGGAGAAAGTTGGCTTGAAAATCAGCAGAACCAAAACTGACATAGATACATCTTCTGCGATTTCGGCGGTCTCTCCAGTTCTGACTTATGTGTTTATGGATCTGTTATGGTCTGCAATAAAGTTTTATTATTATTATTTCGTATATTTATTTTTACACATATTATTTACATTTTTAAATATTTTTAAAAGAAAACATATAAAAAAACATTTAAAAATATAAAAATAGTAGTCCACCGGTATCGGGAGCAGGGTCCAAGCTACCGGTGGTTAGGGCTCCAGAGACAGGAACCTCCTCACAATGCGAGCCGTATCAAGGAGTACTGCCTTCTGAATCAGGCCCTTGATCCAACCGCGCAACGACAGCTTCGACAGGTGGTCGTCGAGGCTTTTGGCCATCAGGCCATTGGCGGTAACGACTATCGGCACAATGACAGCCAAGTCCACATTCCACATATCGACAACCTCGTGTGCCAAGTCAAGATATTTAATTTTTTTCTCTTTCTCAGCTTTCACGAGGTTCTCGTCATGTGGGATGGTGACATCGATTATCATTGTGCGGCGCGCCAATCGGTCTATCACCACTATATCCGGCTTATTGGCAACAATAGTCCTGTCAGTGATGATAGACCGATCCCAGTACAACGTGACATGGTCATTTTCGAGAACTGGGTCGGGCACATACTTGTAATACGGCACCTCAGAATCCACAAGTTTGTATTTTAAAGCAAGCTGCTGATGAATAATCCTGGCCACTTGGTTATGCCTGTGCAAATACTCGCTGTTAGCAAGACGAGAACAACCAGAGATAATATGTCTGATGGACTCACCCGGACGGTGGCATGCCCGACACACGTCAACCGTCCCGTCCTTCATGATATGCCTCCGGTAGTTATTCGTCAAGATAACTTCGTTCATAATCGCACAGACAAAGCCTTCAGTTTCCCCGAAGAGGTCACTGAAACGTAGCCAGGCCACGGACGCCAAGAAATCTACATCAGGCCCATGAAGGGCCCGATAAAAGCGCCCATGAAGCTCCTTGCTTTTCCATACCTCCTTGCGGTCATCAGTAGTGAGTATTACAGGTTTGCGCCAGTTCTCTTTAGCCATGGACAACGGGGTGAGTCCCTTGTCCACTGCGACCACATCGTGGTGCATACCCACGTCAGTTTCAAGAAAATATTCTCTGAGGCTGCACACCTCGCGGTTGTGGAGAGTTTTCGCATTTAAAAAACCTCGACCTCCACATTTCCGCGGGATGTACAGTCTCATCACCGATGATCGTGGGTGATGCATCCGGTTTGCGGTCATCAGCGTACGGACCCTTCTATCCAGGGCGTCTAGCTCAGTCTGAGTCCATTTGAGTATGCCGAAAGAGTACATCAAAACCGGCATGACCCAACCGTTGAAGGCGCGCACCTTATTTCCGCCTGACAAAAGGCTATTAAATAGCTTTTTCAGGCGGCCAAAGAAGCGCTCCTTCAGCGATTGCTTCATGTCAGTAACGTTAATGCCTAACGCTTCCGACATACCCAAATATTTGTACGTTTCCGTCGAGGAGAGGGATTTAAGGTTTATGGAATCCGAGAGTTGAATCCCTTCGGATTCCATAATCTCTCCTCGCTTTACATGCATGACTGCACATTTGTCCACACCAAATTCCATCCTGATGGCGCTACTGAAAGTTTCAGTTACCTTCAATAACTCCATCAGTCGCAAATTGTTGGGGGCAAAGAGTTTCAGATCATCCATGTAAAGAAGGTGAGATATGGCCTGACCACCTCTTCTCAACCGATAGCCCAGGCCTGAATCCTCCAGCAATGTGCTTAGAGGATTCAGGGCTAAGCAGAACCAAAGTGGACTCAAACTGTCGCCCTGAAATATTCCCCGTTTTATCCATATAGGCTCATCGTTCCCCTGATTTGGTCGACATCCTGGATAGCGAAGGACTGTCTTCCATTGCCCCATACATGACCCAAGGAAGGTGCGGAGAGTTGCATCTATTTTGTATAACTCCAACACCCTCATGAGCCATGTATGTGGAACAGAGTCGTAGGCCTTCTTATAATCTATCCAGCATGTCGAAAAATCCTTGTGGGATCGACGAACCTGCTGGCTTATGGCCATGTCTATGAGGAGTAGCTCCTTAGTACCGCGGGACCCGTTCCTACATCCATTCTGAGAGGCAGACATAATTGAATTACTGTTAATGTGCAGATTAATTTTCGCTCTCAGAATGGATGTAAGAAGTTTATAAACCGTTGACAAACATGTAATCGGTCTATAATTCTTGGGTTCCGCGGGACTACCTGTCTTATGGAGCAGGTGGGTGACACCGGTTGTTAGAAACTGAGGCAGCGACCCAGACTCTAAGGATGACTGGAATTGAGATGCCATGAGCGCGTGTGAGCTGCTGTACCATTTCAGCCATAAGTTGTGCAGTCCGTCCGGTCCTGGAGATTTCCAGTTCGGTAACGGACGAACTGCTTTGGCTACATCTGATGGATTTATGGTGAATTTATCCATTTCTGGTATAGCGTCACACGCGCGCTCGACATCACGCATCCAACCACCCTCAGTGTGACAGACGGGCACCGACCAAATGCTGCGCCAGAATGTACTCGTGGTAACATCATTATTATTATTATTATTATAGTGCTAGATGGCGCGCTTCTCCCAGTCCGCTCCGATTTTCGGTATCTCGGTTCACTCGTGCAAAGCGATGGTGAAATAGATCGGACTGTTAAGCACAGAATTAACACTGGATGGATGAAATGGATCTTCCCCTTAAAATTAAGGGGAAGATTTGAAGTCTTGTGTATGTATGTGGATGACTATAAGAGTAGGGGAAGGCCAAGGAAACGATGGTTGGACTGTGTGAAAGAGGATATGGGTAAAACGGGGGTGACTACAGAGATGACGACTAATAGACCCCAAATAAATTGGGAAAAGGGCAGGAGAATGATGATGAGTTGTAGGTCGTGATTTCAAATCCAGGCAGGCGCTTTACTTTGTGTAAATCATTTCATCACCGCTGCTCTCAAAACATCGTGAGAAAACCGACACGTTCTAGAACCAAAAATTTTAACACATGTGACATCCACCAAGCCGCATCGGGCCAGCGTGGTGGATTGCGGCCCACACCCTCTCACAGGCATGTCCTAGAACCAAACCTCGTGGACATGTGGCATCGGGCTCACAGAACGGAGGCCTGTGTCCCAGCAGTGGGATTAATATAGGCTGATTAGCATGCTTTACTATGATAAGACTTATTTATAAATCTAAGGCGATGATGATTTAAGAGTTAATTATTAGAAATAATTTTCTAAAGTTAAAAAAAAGAACTAAAAACACGCTTTATTTTTCATATTCTACTCAGCAATAAAAGGGCTTATTTGATACTCAATATCATGGAAATGCATAAAAATAACTAGTCCGCCATCTTTGGGAGTCCGCCATATTTGATTATTGATGCCGTCACTTAGCTAACCATACATTGTCATCGGTCCTTGATAAGTGTGCGAAGTTTAAATTCAATCTGACGTTTTGAAGTGGATGAAAATCACGTTCAGATATTCCGTTACATAGATACATGCATTTAAGTGAAAGTTGCGGAATTACCTTCTTAACAAGTAAAGGAGTCGTCACAAAATCCTTATCTCTAACTTTATATATTATTATTATATATGTAGGTATATTATATTAAATATATATGTATGTTTATTTTAACTATATATAAATACTTTTGTAATTATTTTCGTCTTAGTATTTTTTTTCAGTTTATGCACCTGCCATGTTATCTCTCCACCACCCTTGGTTGACTGGTAGAGAATGCCTAAGGCATTAAGTCCGCCTTTGTACATTTGTGTTGCATGAAGTTTTAATAAATAAATAAATAAATACATACCAAAATCAGCCTAGCCTTTTCCCAATTATCTTGGGGTCGGCTTCCAGTCTAACCGGATGCAGCTGAATACCAATATTTTACATGGAGCAACTGCCTATCTGACCACCACAACCCAGTTATTGGGTAATACGATACCCCTTGGTAAGACTGGTTGTCAGACTTTCGGGCTTCTGATGACCCGTAACGACTGTCAGAGATCCATGATTGACAGCCGGGACGAACGGCTTAACGTGCTTCCCGAGGCACGAAGGAGTCTCGGTATGTAAAGATGGTCACCCATCCATGGACCAACCCCGGCAAGCGTAGCTTATTCTGATGGATCGCCCCGTGCGGCAGGTATTACTTTGGCTATGAGCTCCTGCTTCTCCTCCTATGCTTTACTATGATAAGACTTATTTAGAAACTTAAGGCGATGATGATCTAAGAGTTAATTAGAAACTTTTTTCCAAAAAAACAACCGACTTCCAAAAAAGAAAAGACACAAAAAATAAAAAATAACTTTAATTTCGGAAGTCGGTGTTTGTATTTTATTTCTTCGTTATTTGACACCGACTTCCGAAATTAAAGTTATTTTTAACCGACTTTCGAAAAAGGAGGAGGTTCTATGTTCGACTGTATGAATGATTTTTTTTTATGTATGTCCACCGATTTCTCCGTCAGTTGTGGACCGATTTTCAAAATTGTAGTTTTATCCGAAAGCAAATACGCCCGAGGTGGTCCCATATAAATTTTATCAAAATTGCTTCGGCACTTTTTGAGAAACTGAACAAAAACGAAAAATACGTATACCTAAATGACGTTTTTGTTTTCTCCAATTACGAGTATATTTAAATTCCACGTTCCATGTGGAAGTGAGTATAACAACTAAAAATTGAAAAATAAAAAACTTTTTTACAATAAATACACTTTCAAAAAAGAAAATACACTATAAATTAAAAAATAACTTTCATTTCGGCAGTCGGTGTCAAATAACGAAGAAATAAAATACAAACACCGAATTCCGAAATTAAAGTTATTTTTTATTTTTTGTCTTTTTTTTTTGGAAGTCGGTTGTATTTTTTGTAAAAAAGATGTTTTAATTTCTAGTGTATTTTTTTTGGTAGACGGTTGTTTTTTTTTTCTGTAAAAAAGTTTTTATTTTTCACTTTTTAGTTGTTATACCCTAGAACTAAAAACTCCAATAACATGGAACGTAGAATTTAAACATACTCGTAATTGGAGAAAACAAAAACGTCATCTAGGTATACATATTTTTTGTTTTTGTTCAGTTTTTCAAAAAGCGCTAAAGCAATTTCGATTAAAATTTATATGGGACCACCTCGGGAGTATCGGCTAAAAAAAGAATTTTGATAATCGGTCCTCAATTGACAGAGAAATCGGTGGACATACATATAAAAAAAAAGAAAAACATACATGCAGTCGAACATAGAACCTACTCCTTTTTCGAAGTCGGAAAAAGAAAACCTAACTTACGAGTTTATAAAATCATAATCAGACACTGGTGTTGATTCCGTTGTGCACAAACTAAACTTCATTTAGGCTATTGCTATCTTTTTCTCTCTAATAAAACAAGAAAGAGACGGACGTAAATTGGTGTTGATTCTGTTATGCACAAACTAAACTTAATTTAGGCTCTATTGCTATCTTTTTCTCTCTAATAAAACAAGAAAGAGACGGACGTAAATTAGAGCTGTCAAATTTAGTTTGAACTTTAGTTTTCCATACAAATTAAGGGTACACGTAAAAACATCTAAAAACACGGTGAAGCGCAAGGCGTAAACTAGTTTGATATCTCTAACTTAGTGCATAGCTATAGCCGTCCTTTTCTCGCACTGCCTTTTAGTAAAAGATAGCAATTCTCTAATTTTAGTTTAGTTATTGAACAAGAGAATCCACACCACTATCACGCTTTGACAGAAGGAAATCATTCCGATGAAACCTGTAATTAACAAGTCTCTGAAATTACCTACCCATTTTGGGCAAGCGTGGTGATAATGGTCGTGCCTGTTCTGTATGAAGTCTTTGCGTCTAAGTTCGCGTTTGACCATTATCTCACCTGATGGTAAGCGATGATGAGGTCGACGTTGGAAAACGTTTGCCTAGAAGTAACCTATTCACCATTGACTTAAAGACCCCGAGGTTGTAGCTCTCAGGAAACACAAACCTTGACAGGGAATTCCAGTCCTTAGTTGTATGAACAATTTATGTGTTCCCAAAATCTTTTGTGCGTATCGGTGGGATGTCTACCATGAACCGGTCGGCCAGGGTCGCAGGTGGAGTCACCGCGGCCCTGGCACAGGCATCTGAAGGAACACGGGTGGATTTTAGTCGTTAAGAGTCTGACACGCCTTCCCTTTCCGTCCAGAGCGGGAGAAATTACTTGATGATGGCCCACCTCAGAAAAAAAAATACCATGACCCGGTGGTACATCGTCGTACGTCTAGTGATCCGATGATGGAACAGGCCCTGTAGACAAAGTAACATCGCTTCGTAGCGAAACGATATCTAAATTCGTCATCGTCTCTGAGATATCGATAAACATTTCCTAGCGTTAGCGTTCCTTTTTTTTTTTTTTTTTTTTTTTTTGGGGGGTGGGAAATCATCCTATGACTTCTTCCGCTCTAGGGTGGAGCGGAAGGGTGTGTCAGACTCTTACTGACTAAAACCCACCCCTGTTCCACCCTGCCTCGAGTGCCCGGGGGCGAGGTAACTCTTTCGAATTTATCCTCCACCCCCGGGCAGGCACCGGCCGTGGCAGGCCCCTTCCCTTGGCTGACAACTCTTTGAGGCGCGCGTGGAACACTACGCGCCGTCGACTCTCGGGCCTGGTGCTGATCGGACGGCGAGTTACCCACTACTCGCCGTCCGCAGGCCCGGGTCTACGGTGGCCGGAGATCGTCTCGCGGCGTCCGAACCCCCTGGCGTCTCCTGCGGCGGTCGCGGCTGGGGGCGCTAGGGCGACTCGGCTGTTGCTGAGCCTCCCTCACGCGTCCCGCCTCCGCCTTCGCGAGCATTACTGCTTCGCAGAAGGAGGAGACGGCTTCCCATTCCCTCTCGCTCCGTACCATGGCCTGAACCAGGGCACGGCGCGAGAGGTCGCTGCCGCCTATCGCATCCACAAGGACACGGCGGTGCTCTGCCCAAGCGGGGCAAACCTCCACCGTATGCTCCACCGTGTCCTCTGGGCGATCCTCACAATGGAAACACCCGGGGGTCACCTCCGCCTTGATCCGACACAGGTACTTACCGAAACAGCCGTGTCCGGTGAGCACCTGCGTCAGGCGGAAGGTGAGGGCGCCGTGACGCCTCTCCAACCACTCCTCAAAGAGGGGCACTACCGCCTCGATGGTGGCGTGCCCAGCGCTGGGTTGCGACAGTCGCTCTCTCCATGTCACCATGAGATCCTGCCGGAGCTCGGTCCGCCGAGCCGCGAGTTGTCGCGGCAGCGGAGTTTCGCCCCGGCGTTTGGCCTCCTCGCGCCACTCGTACACGTGCGCGAGGAGCGTTAGCGTTCCTTCGTTCGTTATCTTTTTTGGCGATCACGATCGATGCGAAGGCGAACTCTGAAAGCTCTGCTTGTCTACGCATTTGTATGGGATAAACACGATAGCAATTCGTTTCTTTATGGTTTCGTTACGAATTATAACATTGTCTACCAACTTGCGATAACGATGTCGACAGTCGACTGACCACGTGACTTAGCGCGGTTTATGTCAATCTCATACATTTTAGTCTTTTCTAACTTCGTTATCGTTTTTAAATTGTTACTTTGTCTAAGCCCCCAGGTTAGTTATATATAGTAAGAGTCTGACACGCCTTCCCGCTCCGTCCAGAGCGGGAGATTTACTTGATGATGGCCCACCTCAGAAAAAAAAATACCATGACCCGGTGGTACATCGCCGTACGTCTAGTGGTCCGATGATGTAACAGGTTAGTTATATATAGTATACGCTTTACTCTGAGCCTGATGATGACGGCAAAATCATTTATCAAAGGGAAATAATCCTGTGATTGGAAGTTCGCGCTTCTAGATAATTCTATATACGATTGTTATCGCCGATAATAAAAGCAACAAAAGCCAAACATTACGCCTTTAATGTTTTCCGTTTCAGTCATCATTCAGTTGGTTCAATCTATGCAGATGACGCTGAACGGCAATCGAGAAAAAAAAAAAGTGGCACTCCGGGAGTGCCGACAGAAATGAAAACTTGAACAAAAGTGCCCAACGCGCCTAAAGAAGTTTTCACTTAAATCCAAATAGCGGTGTCGGTGGTGCGATTCAATAGTTTTTTCCCATCTCAATAATGCCCAACGCGCCTGAAGACTGTTTCAATGTAAGGGCACAATGTTAAAATGGTTTTCCTATAATTTACTTTTAAAGACATTAGACACACCCATAAAACCTGATATCTAATTTCGGAGTGAGATTAATTCTCTTCGAGTTGTAATGTAAGTCTCGACAAATACATATAAATATGGTTCAATTGAATGTATTAGGTACAAGTGTACCTAACTTTTTGTACTATGCAATTATTAATATGGGAAATAAAAGTTTCTTGACGACTTTTATCCCTTAATAATATGTTCTTGATCTTATCGATTGATGCCATACCATATAACTCAGTTAAGTTCTAGTTATTTTTGAGGGATTCCCTGCAAGTTTTCAAAATCTTTGATGATGTGATTCTTATTAAAGAAATATTTCTTTTAAGTATATAACGATTTACTTACGCATCCAACAAGCTGTATTTTGAAACGAAAATACATTTTGTAATCCTACTAATATTATAAATGTGAAAGTTTGTGAGTGTGTATGTTTGTTACTTATTCACGCTCAAACGGCAGGACCGATTTGGATGAAATTTAGTATGTAGATAGCTTATAGCCTGAATTAACATATAGGCTACCTTTTTTCCGGTCTAGGCGGGTAAAACCACGGGGCGTAGCTAGTTAAAACTAAAAAATGAAAGCAGTAATTAGAGAAATGTTACTAAGGTAATCAACCAATGTTAAAAAGAATAAGGAAAGGTAATCATAATTAAGCTAAATAAGTGAAAGATAACGATTCCCTACCTTAACACTAATGACAATCAAAACATATCGATTACTAAATTAGGCATCGTATTTACTACACTAGAACCAAGACCAAGACAATAACTAACTAATTAGGTACTACCCATAATGGTTATTATTATTTTTTGCATATGTATAAATAGATCTGTTTGCTCGAAATATGAATCAGTTTACTTTATACTCCTATCGAGTTAACTTAAAAAGTGGTGGTTCATATACATTGTACACACAGTTTTGAGTGAGATCGCGTTGTGTTTATAATCCTGCCTGCTAGCTATATGTGCTTTTCGAGGCACGGCATCACATTGTGTAAGTATCTTGTTCTTGAAAACTTTTTGAGCTTAACCAAGTTAATCAAAGTCTTAGATGTTTATAGCCTTATTTCAGACGAACATATTTACTCTACTTCACTTTTCAGTTGTTAATTTTCTGTGTGCTCTTTGTCAAAGATTTTCTACTTTTTTCATTTTTTCCTTTCCTTTGCAAGTCTACGTTTTCCAAGCCAAAAGGAAAAAATAATTTTGCCCCCCTTCTATAGGGTTAATTTAATTAATTTATCAAGGTCTTTATTAATTCTTTTGGTTAACAATTATACTGCTTACAAACGATCTTATTCTATTTGTAGACAAGTCATGATTTACTTTATCACTTAGGCTACCGCCTTTACAAATATTTAAACATGTTTTTACTTAATATTATTTCACATTGGATCAACTTATTGAATATCATTTGATATTGGGTATGTGGAAGTCTCTGTAAGGACTCACATAATATTGTCAGTGTTTGGGTTACAAAAAGTAAGCATTATTATATTTTGTTATAAAAATATAATGTAAGTAGCGGGTAGTTGCGTGCAAACATTACGCATACACCTGCCGAACGGGCGGCGTCGGCTAGTAAGCGAGCTATCGTCATGATACGTCACGGAGGAAGTAGTGATGGGGCAGTCTATATCGATTGTACGTGCGGGCGTAAGTTAACGTACTAAGTCTACTTTTTCCAATTGAAGATATTAAAGTGTTACGGTGCGATGGGTTTTTATGCAAATAAAATTTTCGTGAGGTTTTTAAAATGAAATCTTTTAAGAAGGGATACTTTAGACGGTTGTGTAATGTTTTGAGGTTGGTGCGAAATGATGTGTTAAATGATAATTTTAAAGCTTTGTTTTGTATTGTTTGTAGTTTATTATATTTGGTGTCTGTTAGACTAGACCAGACAGGTGCTGCATACGTTAGGCAGGGTCTCACCAAAGTAGTATAAATACGCAATTTGGTTGAGGAACTGAGAACTGATTTTCGATTTAAAATTGGTTTCAGTGAATTTAGGGCTTTTGTAGCTTTGTTTATAATCACTTCAGTGTTTTTGTTCCAGTTGAGAGTCTTATCTAATATTATGCCTAAATATTTTACTGATAGACGCCACGTAATCTGGAAATCATCTATTTTGACAAGCCTAGTGGGTAGTGTACGTTTTCCGGTAAACAAAATGCCTTCAGTTTTTGTTGAGTTAAGCTTTAGTTTCCAGGTTTTAAAATATTGGCTGAGAAGTTCAAGTGAAAATTGTAATCGTCCAATCACTACATCAACGTCTTTGTCTGTCGCCAGTGTTGCCGTGTCGTCAGCGTAGATGGCAAGTTGCGTGTGAGCTTGTTTAGGTATGTCATTCAGGTAAAGGATAAACACGTATGGGCCTACGAGCGAGCCCTGGGGCACACCGGCTGGGATGGTTTTCGGAGCAGAGTGTTCTTTGCCAACATAGACTGAGAACGAACGATCACACAGGTAATTTTGGATGAGTTTTACTAGACAGAGAGGTACTTCAAATTTAATTAATTTGTGTAATAGGCCATCGTGCCAAACTGAATCAAAAGCTTTTTCGATGTCTAGTAAAATCATGCCTGTGGAAAGTCCACGGTTTAACCCATGGGTTATGTGCTCAGCCACTCTGGCTAATTGTTGCGTGGTCGAGTGCGAGCTTCGGAATCCGAACTGTTCGGGGATCAAAACATGCGCAGTTATTTTAGTGAGGCGGGATAGGATGATCGCTTCAAGAAGTTTCCCTATGCTTGGTAATAAGCTAATTGGTCGGTAGCTGGATGGATTTGAGTCATCTTTCCCAGGTTTCTTTATAGCTATGATTTTAGCATGTTTTAGTGCATTCGGGAAGTAGGCAATTCGTAAGCAACCATTGAACACTTTGGTCAAATACACAATAGCTTTCTGAGGCAGGTTTTTCAGTAAGCCATTTCCTAGGCCGTCAAAACCAGGTGCTTTGTTTGATTTTAGTTTCCCTAGCAGTTTCCTAATTTCATTTGGCCTAACAAGAGGTGGGTAGTCACACATCTGGTAAGAGTCCAGCAACCGAATCGATTGTTTAACTGCCTCTTCCGTACCAGGATCGCTAACCCAGTCTTTTGTTAGGTTCATATTTTCGACGAAGGTATTTGCTAGCGTCTCACATTGTTCGGATACTGAGGAGGTGGTAGAATCATTAGACATTTTTAGAGGAGGAATGGAAATAGGCTGGTGGTTTAATGATTTGACCACTCTCCATAAGTCTGACGCAGGATTGGTAATATTAGACAGCTTATTATTCCAGACATTGTCGTTTATAATTTTGATCTTAGACTTAATGCATTTCTGCATGTTGTTTACTTGGGAAAATAGCTGACGTCGTTTATGTGGAATGAATTCGTTTAACGCCAATTTCCGAAGACGATTTTTAGTTTTGATTTCTGACCTGATCCGACGTGGGAGTTTATGACCGCAATCAACGGGTAATTTAGGGACGGCTTTGTCTCTTGCACTTATGATTGATTGGGTCAAGTGTTCAATGGCAAGGTCAATTTCCGGAGGTGAGTTAAAAGTGGTTTGGCTTAAAGTTATAAACTCATTCAAATGGGATCTATAACCTCTCCAATCCGCTTTTGTATAGTTATATATGATACGGGGCTGTCTGTTTACTTTACCACTTGCAGTGAAATAAACAGGTAGGTGGTTAGAGGAAAGGCCGGTGATAACCTGCGGTTCTGAAAGGTGGTAGACAGAATTAGCTAGGATAACGTCAGGGGTAGATGGTGTATGCGTACTGTGGTAGTGCACTAGAGTGGGGTATGAGGGTGCAAGGATGTCATATTCGTTGTTTAACATATGGTCGAAAAGTACCTCACCATGGATGTTCGAGCGTGAGCAGTGCCAGTAGGGATGTTTAGTGTTAAGATCACCCATTAGTAAGGTTTTTGAGTGAGCGTTAATAATTGCGTCTAGGTCTGTAGGTAGCAAGGCTAGGTTAGGCGATTGATAAGCTGAGATAAAGGTAATTTTTTGGTTTGAGAGGGTGACTTGTATTCCAACACATTCTAAGTTGCGAGTTATAGGTAGATTGAGAAAGGTATGTTCTATGTCCGATTTAACTAATATAGCTACTCCCTGACCGCGTCCATCAGGTTTCCTATCGCACCTATAACAGGTAAAGCCAGGAGTGAGTAATTTGATGCGGGGGGATATTCTGGTCTCAGACAAAGCTACAATATCAATAGAAAGCTCGCTTACCAGGTCCAACAGTTCCGCAATTTTTGAGCGAATACCGTCGGCATTCCAGTAGAGGATACGTACATTCTGTGTTCTACACATATTGACCAAGATGGGTTAAAATTAGAATGACTTTATCCATCATACTAGTACATCCTATAAATTGACTTTTGATGGTTTTTATCGTCATCAGTATGGCTAGCATATCAGCTGTCGCCGAATCTTGACCATTATCTGTGATTGTTACTTTTTGTGTATTAGCAGCAGCTACGAAGTTCCAGGGTCGCTCATCGACCACGTTTGGTTTCTGAGGCAACTTCATGGTCCTGGTGGTTTTGAGTTGTTCTTGACGTTCTCGCAGAATCTTTAGATAATTTTCGCGCTCTTTGCATTGACGAAAGTTTGCAGGGTGATTACCACCACAGTTACAGCACTTGGCTGGCTGGTCCCGGGTCTTTTTGGGGCATTCTTCAGTCTGATGGGGGTCGGTGCATTTAACACAGCGGGGTGCTAAGTTGCAATTGGTAGACGAGTGGCCGAATCCTTGGCATCTGTAACACTGCGTTCCATAACGGTTGTTGCTTCGGTATTTTCGGATTTGTACTACCGTGTTACAAAGGAGCTTGATCTGTCGAAATTTAGCGAATTCAGCACCAGGAGGCAATTGGACCAGAAAAGGAGGGCAATAAGAAGATTTTTGGGCAGGTACTTTCATTTTACGAATAAGTACATTCTCGAACTCAAGCGCGGCAATTTCGGCTACAAGCACATCCTCGACGTAGTCAGGAAGTCCGAAGATAACTGCTTTGTACATCTTCTCATCCTTTCGCGAGTAGGTGTGAAATGCAATATCATTGGTACGTAGACCATCTTTGATGGCTTGATGGCTTTCAGACGTGTGGCACATAACTGCTACTCGATTATTACGTCTGTACTGCAGATGGAAGTTTTTCGAGTAAGACATGATAGTGCTCCTGATGAACTCATGAGTCCAGGTGGGTTCTATCTCCAAGACGATGGGAGGAATGCGGGTGCCCTTTTTTGTAAAAGCATCACGAAGTCTTCTACTTGAGTCAGCAGCGGATGATTGGTTACCAGGCAGATTGCTAAAACTGTTGGTAGTCTTGATTGGCTCAGGTAGGCATTGTTCGGCTTGACGCGCAGTTCTTTTTGGTATTTTCCATTCGCTGGTTTTAATGGGGCCTTCTAGAGGGCGTTTGCCAACAGAATTGGAGCGTGTCAGAAAACGATCCATGTCGATAAAATATTATCGAGCGTATTCCCATCACTAGTAGCGATGCGTAGTAATTGGGTGGGGTTATAGGTAAGACGTGCGACTAACAAGAGCGCGCGCGCCGAACACTTCTATAGGGTTGCTTTTCTGTTCTCTAATTACAGTTACCATAACTAATCATTTCAATTACATTTCTTTCAGCAATATCTTTTGATGTGACGTTGTAGGTGTCTTTTAACTATTTCTACTTAAAGTTAAACGATGTTTGCTTATATTCACATCATATAAATATTACCTATGCATAAATAACTGCCTTCTATCAAAAGTTTTGAATTGAATATAAGTAGGTGCTGTTCGGCTTTTGTTCTCAATTTAAAGCCCTGCACATTCTACTTGTATTTGGTTTTTAAATCACAACAGCGCTTCGAAAAGTCCCGTGAAGATGATTTAGTAACAAAATGATTTGTAAAGCCGTTTCTGACCAAAATTGTGATAAATTTTCAAATGTATCAGCTGCTGTGATTGGTTGAATTAAATTTCATCAGTCGATCGGACTTGACTTGTATTTAATTTGTGACGCGTCGAGATTTTTAACCAGAAACTGGGTGATACAGCGTCAATGCAGTGACGCTTGTGATATGCCCATGACCAGCTATGGACGTCTCTGCAATTCACATTTTGTTGTGACTTTAAGTAGGTTTTTTCCGGCTTGTTTTTAGAATTCAAGCCGAAATCTTCCTGCTTATGGTTGAGACAAAATGATCGTCGAAATTCTTGACCTTTGCAATTTTATACTGTACACTTCGACCATTCAATGTAACTAACTTGTTCCCTTTTTCTTCAGCTAAATCTTGTAATGGGTATAACGTATTTTTAACTTATTAATCCTGAACACTTTATACTTGATACCACAACAAAGTCGTCGGTGAAGTATTTTTACTAATCTCTCGTTTTGTTAAATTATTTTCACTTCCTTCTTCTTCTGAAATTTTTGTATTGTTTTGGAAAATAGAACGGGCTTTTCATTTTGATTTCCAATTTCTATTTGAGTAAAAATTAAAGTTTCTCACCAGGACTATCTTCAGTTTAACTGTACGTTTTTTCCAGGTTTAAGTAGCCACGAAAAAAAATCAGCTGCCCCATACATTTATATTTGCATAACTTGACAAAATGTATTGAACAGCTATTTTTATTTTCGCGATCGGCCCCATACTAAAACTTGTTTATAATGGTGAGTATTGCCAGTGTTCATTTTGTTTTCTTCACTTTCACTTTGTATTTATATATTCTATATATTTAAGTTTGGCATAACTTTTGTCCACGTTTAGATATTAAATAAGGGAGGCCTAAATGTCAGTTATTTTTTCAGTGTTCACAGGAAAATACCTACATATTTAAGTGACAAATCCTACGGATCTAAATTGTTCGAGATAATAAGTAGATATTGAGTAGCTTGTTTTAATCTAAGCCCAATCGATATCTACTTATTGTTACGGTCAAGTTCTTCATCAACATCACTTTAACCGAAAGACGTTCACAGTTGGACATGGGCCTCCCACAAGGGTGTGCGGAAAAACAGGACCCTCTGTTCCTTTACTCTCATACTCCGATGAGACGGCAATCCGACACGACCGGGGAGAGATCAGGCGCAGGGCCAACAACTTTACGTGCTTTCCGAGGCACGGTATCACATTATGTATCTTGTTCTTGAAAACTCTTAAGACCAGCTTAACCATGTTAATCAAAGTTTTAGATGTTTATAGTCTTATTTCAGACAAACATATTAACACCACTTCACTTTTCAGATTCTATATCTCTGTGTGCTGTTTAGCAAAGATCTTACCTTAAACTTTTACAATTTTTCCTTTCTTTTTTTCCCTCTCTATAGGGTCACTTTTCTGTTCTCTTAATTCAGTTATCTTAATGATTTAAATTACATTTCTTTCAGCAGTTTCTTTGATGGGAAGTTAAGTGATGTCTTTTAACTATTTTCTACTTATAGTTAAACGATATTGCCTTATATTCACATCTAAGACACTACGTTTGCATAAATAACTGCCTTCTTCCAAAAGTTTTGAATTGAATATAAGTAGGTGCGGTTCGGCTTTTGTTCTCGATTTAAAGCCCTGCACATCCTACTTTTGTTTGGTTTTTAAATTACAACAGTGCTTCGAAAAGTCCCGTGAAGGTCACTTAAGCTCAAATAGCTTTCCAAGGCCGCTTATGACGAAAATTGTGATAAATTGTCAAATGTATCAGCTGCTGTGATTGGTTAAATAAAATTTCATCTGTCAATCAGATCACTTGATTTGCGTTTAATTTGTGATGCGTCGATATTTTTCACAAAAACAGGATGTTACAGCGTTATTGTGGCTACATTTATGACGAGCTACGGACACCTCTGCAATTCATATTTTGTTGTGACTATAAGTAGGTTGTTTCCGGCTTGTTTTTACATTCAAGCCGAAATCTTCCTACTTATGGTTGCGACAAAATGATCTTCGAAATACCTGACTTTTGCAATTGTATATGTACTGTTCATAATACGATGTGACTGAATTTATATCTGATATTAGTTCCAAACCTATATTTACTTGGTTCCTTTTCCTTCAGCTCAATATTGTTATGAGTAGGTATAAGTGAATATTTTGATCGTATTTTAACCAATTAATCCCGAACACTTTCTACTTAATACAAATAACAACGAAACATCGTAATCGAATTGAACCGTAAAACTACAACAAGTCGGTGAAGTATTTTTTCTAATCTCTTGTTGTGTTATTATTTTTACATTCTTCTTCTTCTAATATTTGTGTATTATTTTAAAAAATAGTTCAGACTTTTCATTTTGATTTGCGATTTCTATTTATATCTGTTTACGTGCAATTTAGCCATTAATCCCGGATTAAAATTTCTCATCAGGTCTGTTTTCAGTTTAACTATACGTTTATCCAGGTTTAAGTAGCTGTGAAAAAAAAGTTGTCCAATACATTTCTTTATTTATAACTCGACAAAATGTATTAAACAGATGTTATTTTTTTGCTGCTTACCAAAATTTGTTCATAATTTTTATTTATTGTTGTATTATCGTCTCCACTTTGTATACAACTCAGCCTATCGCAGTCCACTACTGAACATAAGTAAGTAAATAAATAAACATAGGCCTCTCCCAGGCTGCGCCACAACACCCTGCCCTCCGCCTTCCGCATCCAGTCAATCCAACCGAGTTTTTTTCAGAAACCGGGTGTCACAGCGTCAATGCGATGACGTTTGTGACAGGCCAATGACCAGCTACGGACTCCTCTGCAATTCATATTTTGTTGTGACTATAAGTAGATTTTTTAAGCCAAAATCTTCCTACTTATGGTTATGACAAAATGATCTTCGAAATTGCTGACTTTTGCAATTGTATAGGTACTGCATAATACAATGTGACTAAATTGATATCTGATATTAGTTCCAAACCTATACCTGGTTCCTTTTCCTTCAGCTCAATCTTTTAGTACTGCACTGTTCCAATTTTAACTAATTAATCCCGAACACTTTCTACTAAATAACAATAACAGACTTTTCATTTTGATTTACGATTTCTATTTATATCTGTTAACATGCAATTTAGCCATTAATCTCGGATTAAAGTTTCTCAACAGGACTATCTTCAGTTTAACTGTACGTTTTTCCAGGTTTTAAGTAGCCGCAAAAAAAACAGCTGCACCATATATTTATGTTTGTATAACTATATATAATGATGTATAAATAACTGCCTTCTTTCAAAAGTTTGAAATTGAATATAAGAAGGTTCTGTTCGGCTTTTGTTTTCAGTTTAAAGCCCCACACAGCCTACTTGTATTTGGTTTTAAAAACCACAACAGTGCTTCAAATTGTCCCGTGATGATGACTTAATATTAAAATGCTTTCTTAAAATGTTTCTGACGAAAATTGTGCTGTGATGTGAAAATGATCTACGAAATTCCTGACCTTTGCAATTTATTTGTACGATTTGACCATACGACGGCATGGTTGGCGCAATGGTTGAGCTTTCGGCTGCTGCACTGCGTGTCACGAGTTCGATCCCCGCACGGAACATATATTTGTATGGCCTACAGGTAGTTGTTCCGGGTCTGGATATCTTGTGTGTGTGAGTTTAAATGTTTGTGAACGCACCCACGATAGAAGAATAATGCCTAGTGTGGGGCAACGTTTATTAAAAAAAAATCTGATATTAATTTCAAACCTATACTTACTTGTTTTCTTTTTCTTAGGTTAAAAAAAATAGTTTATTTTCACCTTCAAGTAAACAAAAAAATGGTGTGGTTTACAATAAAAATAGACAAGGTAAGCAGTGCTATAGTTGCAGCCACTACCTATGCTAAGATAACTTAATATCTTAAAACTTGTAATGGGTATTAGAAGTAGATTTTGTCCGGATTTTTAACTAATTAATCCCGAAAACTTTCTACTTAACACAAACAAAGTCGTCGGTGAAGTATTTTTCTAATGTCTTGTTGTGTTATTATTTTTACCTTCTTCTTTTTCTGATATTTTTGTATTATTTTAGAAAATAGATCAGACTTTTCATTTTGATTTACGATTTCTATTTATATCTGTTTACGTGTAATTTAACCATTAATTCCGTATTAAAGTTTCTCAACAGGACTATCTTTAGTTTAACTGTACATTTTTCCAGGTTTAAGTAGCCGCGAAAAAAATCAGCTGGCCCATACATTTATGTTTACATAATTCGACAAAATGTAATGAACAACTGTTTTTATTTTCATGACTAGGCTCCATACTAAAATTTGTTCATAATGGTGAGTATTGCCTGTGTTCATTTATTGTTGTAATATCGTCTTCAATTTGTATTTATGTTAATAGTACAACAAAGACTACTTATAGTACCATCAATCCTTCTCCTTTTTAGGGTTCCGTATCCAAAGGGTAAAACGGGACCCTATTACCAAGTCTCCGCTGTCCGTCTGTCACCAGGCTGTATCTCATGAACCGTGATAGTTAGACAATTGAAATTTTCACAGAGGATAATACATCCTCTGTGAAAAATGTCTGTTGGCGCAATAACAACAACAAATACTAAAAAACATAATAAAATAAATATTTAAGGAGGCTCCTATACAACAAACTTGATTTTTTTGCCGTTTTCATAGATAATGGTACGGAACCATTCATGCGCCAGTCCAACTCGCACTTGGCTGGTTGTTATCCAGCAATAAAAGTGATTTTTTATCACTTTTATTGTGTCACCCAATGAAATGTTTCCAAAAATTGTATTTATGTATTTTAAATGGTGTTCAAGAGTATTCTATCTAACTTTGGGATAAGTTTTCTCTACGTTTAGATAAAATAATAAGAATAAGATAATAAGGGCCTAAATGTCAATTATTTTTTCAATGTTTATAGGAAAATAATAGGTATAATCCTACGGATCTAAATTGGTCCAGATAATAAGTAGATATTGTGTGCCTAGTTTCAACCTAAGCCGAATCGATATATACTTTATTGTTACGGTCAATGTCATCATCATCATCATCACTATAACCGATAGACGTCCACAGCTGTACATGGGCCTCTCCCAAGAGTCGCCACGTCGATCGGTCCTATGTTTCACCCTCACCCACCGTGTCATCGGTCCATCTATATTCAATGTCGTCACCACATAATCCAAGATTTTTTTTTTGGTTTAATGAAATATTAACGTCAGTTATCACACAAAAGTACGTTTTGATCGGCTGTTTCCTAAATGCATACAGCCCTTCGTTACGTAAATTGATGGCTATGAATTTGAAAAACTGTTGTTTGACTATTTGTATTAGATACTCTACTTTGTTTTTCAAATTTATTTAATTCTGTTTCTATGTCTTTGTCCGTTTTACCGGTCTCCATAAAAAAGTTGCTCAAAGGACCAAATAATCCAGCTTAAACAACATGTAGCAGAATGTGATGAGACCATTTGTTTCTAAGACCATATAACTATTTTATCATATTGTGTTTAATAAATGGTTATGATTAACTTTACGTGATATTAATTCCCGCCTGTAATATCCTACTGCAGGACAAGGGCCTCCCTATTCTCATACTTACTCCGTCCAGGGCTACATAGAAGGACCAGTCCTTATAGAGGAAGCCCAGCTCATTCTATCAATTAGATCTAGAGTTGTCTTTATAATAAAATTGCCTCTTCTATTTCTACTAGCTTTTACCAATATTTATTAAAATTTCTGCCATTCCTAGTGGGGAATCCTAAATCCTTAAAATAAAGTTCAAATTTGCTTCACCCATCGCGGATCAAAGGCCTTGAATACAATATCGGAATGGAAAAATACGAGTACATAGATTGCAATTTAACTCTCGAGAATATTCCACTACATTGTGCGACTGCATCAAATCACAAAGACCGCGACGATCCCCAATAAGGAAGTTATCACTTAGTGTGCACCAACCCTAATGGGATCAAATCAACGCTCGGTGTGAATCGCTCGGTGGATGTTATGCTATATGTAGATTTTTTTATAGAGTGGTGGATTTGGATTTGTTAATTTTTTCATTAAGTTTATAAGGAGAAATGTCATCCTTGCGTTACAGCCCAAAATGTACCATTAGAAAAGGAAGGTTGGTAGAGATTTGAAACTTCAGATGCCTAAAAATATACATGGCAAATATTTTTGCTTCAACTCTTTTAGAAAATTTGTTGATACTTATCATACATCCACATTTTGGAATGAGAGCGAACCTATTGCCACCAACTGGGTAGAAATCCAAACCCTGGGTTGTTACAGCGAAATAATTTTGTACGGCTAGAGTCAAAATCAACGATATCATGCTAAACAGTAGTGCTTGCCACCACTAGACCAACGTAGCAGGACTGACTGCCTTATGTAAACCTAAATTCAATTCCCACTTAAAAAATGTGGCCAATTGTGACTTAATACCACAATGTGTTTTTAAATGAGAGAGGTCAGGGGTCCCGATGTCAATCTTAACTGATCTTGAGCTGAATTAACAGAAATACTTTCATTAATGAAGAGACAGCCATAATGACAGCTTTCACAAGGGGATTCGACGGTCCAAATAGTACGAAGATAAACTAGTTTTTGCCCGGGCTTCATGCAGGAAAAGGAGTTGCTTTACCCCTTTTAATAGTTCAATACTATCTAAGCATTGACAGAATATAAGATGCCGTGAAGCGAGCTCAAAAGATTTTAACGTTCGTCTCAGAAAGATAAAGTTCACTTTTGACTATTTAATACAATAACAGGTGATCATTTTGATGAAAGAACGAGCGATATAGGGGTATTTTCACTTATGCATTCCTGCTGTCAGTTTGAGAATGTAGTAGAGCAAGCAAATTTTAGCACCCTCAGCAGAACTAAATACAGAAATAAGTAATTTTTCAGACCCACGTAAAAAAGTAGGTCCCAAGAGCGAGCAAAACAAGATCCAAATTTTCAGCTGACAAAGCAAAAACATTTGTTTAGTAAGAGTCAAAGTAGTTTTTCAAATTTCAGACTAAGGAGGTTAGTAGAAATCGGAACATGAATTGGTGTCCCGATCAAGGGTGAATCGGCACGTGTCACCAGGACCCAAAAATTAGGACGTCCCACACATTCCGCTTGCTTGGTGACGGTTTGAGTTCCCAACTCTAGCCGTCACCAAGCAAGCGAAATGCACTCACATAAACAAATAAATTCATTAGCTGTTCTTCCTCTTTTCGTGTCGATTTTAGCTCAAATTTTGTCCAACCGAGTAGGTATGTTAGTCACCTCGATAGCTTTGTCACTGCTTTTATTTATTAAAAAAGTACATAGATATGAGTGTTTATCATTGTCAAGTAATCTTTTTCACAATGGTTAGACTTGATCGTCAATATTTGTCGATGAACTCGCTCCCGCTTCATCTCACCTTTCCAAACGAGATATTTACTTTGATTACCGTTTCATAATATATTTTTATCAACTAGTAGCGACGAAACATGTCTTGACAAAACATCGTATGCTAAGAGGGCAGGAGGGCCCTAAACCCTCCTTATAAACGCCTATGAAGATAATTAAAGAGTTTTAGTGTGTAGAGTGATATATACCACTGGTTAACAAAAATTTGAATGGAGTACCATGAATCAAGAACTAGGTATATGTTGATAATAATGTAAACATCTGGTTGGTTTCGTTCAAAATCAAAGGTTTTATTGTTGAACACAATAGATTACGTATATATACGTTACTTCTAATACAGGCATACAAAATTTAATTTTAAGTAGTTACAAACAAAGTTTCACAAGTTAATAATAAAATAAACGTGGATGAGAATATTTCATAGATTAATATAGCCAAATCATAATGCCAAACGTATCAATCTGCCTAGCCTTTTCCCAATTATCTTGGGGTCGGCTTCCAGTCTAACCGGATGCAGTTGGATACTAGTATTTTACATGAAGCGACTGCCTATCTGACCTCCACAACCCAATTACTGGGTAATACGATACTCCTTAGTAAGACTGGTTGTCAGACTTCTGACGACCCGTAATGAATGTCAAAGATCCACGATTGACATCCGGGACCAACGGCTTAACTGCTGCCAAAACATATAACAATAACAAAATTTTAATAAATTAAACATAATAAAATTAAAACAAATGAAGAAAATTGGACTTAGAAAAGTATTCACCATGACACTATTTTATACATCTTTACTCATTGTATTTCTTAGTAGCCTTACCCCCAGTTTCATTAAGAAATTATCGATGCGTCACAAATCAAATGCAAGTCAAGAGAAACGATTGGCTATTGAATACTTATTCCATCAATCACAGTAGCTTTAAAACGCGCGTTTGACAATTTAACACATTAATTTTGCGATAATTCCCAGAACTAGACCTGAATCATTTAACTAATATACTGAGTGTAATGTAAGTTAATTGAGTTAAATTCAATTATGTAAGAATAAGCGAGAAGTTTCCGCCGGAAGTGACAATAGAGGAGGATGCTTCGTTTGAGTGAAATTTAAAATATATTTAGTGTTCAAACTCGTAAAAATATAAAATTACAACACTGACACCATATACCAATTATTGGAATCAAATGTAGTATTAGCTCACAATTTAGGACCCATTAATATTAGTGTTTTAATCCGTGGTGCTTGGCAACTGGGCTTACCCCGTTGTATTTGTACTTTTGTGCCTATTGGCCTAGCTTTGATCTGTCACCTGCTTGGAGGGAAGTGGAAATTATATTATTCTTATTCCTCCGCTGTTGTGGTCTGATTAATTTCGTTGCGGAACCCAAGACAGTTTAAGGCGTAGTTATGTGCCAACGACCTTGAGTAGTTAGCTTGCGTGTTCTGTGCTGAGCTCACGAAAAACGCATCGTACGTCCACCCAGTAATAGGACTCGCCCATCAAGGAGCGTTTTCCCAAATTAGAAGCATTATTAATGCATACATAAAACAACAGGTAGTAGACTAAAACACGTATAGTCAAAGATATATAATTAAATTATGTTTAAAATGGTCATATTTTCATAAAAATATGCTCAATAGATTTTGCGTCGTTCTCAAATTTTTTATCCGTGTTAGGCATAACTTTACAAAGTAATTACACTATGTCATAAATTAATAATTTCAAATATGACATATCAAATTTCGAAAAAAACTGTCTAGAGTAACATATATTTTTTCCAAAGAAATAAAAGTAGTTGTTTAGACGTGATGTTCATTAAAATCATCAAAAGTCGTATAATTGCGCCTGAATAGTTTCTCTGGGGCTCGTTGAGCTTAATTATCTAATCAAGCTCGACGAGTTTTGTTGAGAGTTTAGCGTTTCTCTGGTGGTCGCCACTGTTGATTCTGGCTCACAGCAGTTACAGTGGTTGGGATTACGAGTACCTATTGTTGCGCGTTTGTCCCAAAATACTTTTATTATAAACCAGGAATAAAAAGACACCCGGCCTTAGGGTAAACTTAACTGTAATACACGTTTGCTCACTATGTCATTCCTAAATACTCTTGAATCTTGAATCAATTTTTCTGAAAAAAAAACACCAGATTAACAGTCAAGTAGATAAAAAGGACGTACCTAAGGACCAACTTATCTTCCCGATCTACTATATTGATTTAATTTGTCCCTAAATACAAATAGAAACACAATTTTACATTGGATGCAAATCTGGCCATAAACAATTTTGTTTTAATTCATTGTGGGTCTTTAATTTAAATTAGACCCAAGACAGTTCCCTGGGGGACACCAAACGTTTATCAAAATCGGCTTTTTTTAATGTTCCCACTGCTGGGGCACAGGCCTCCTCTCCGTGAGAAGGCCACACCGACACACCGAGCGTTACTACTATTTTTTTTTTGGTCGAAGACAGTTCTCTACAGATAATTCTGGCTAATAGTCGTAATAATGGTAAGAATTTATTCCTAAAAGGCCTCCCACAAGATAGACCGATGACCTAGTGAGGATCACAGGACAGGTGGATGCAAAACGCACAGGACCGGTCATTGTGGCGTCACTTGGGGAACGTCTATGTCCAGCAGTGGACGTCTTTCAGCTGAAATGATGATGATAAATCCATTTAAGTAAAAAAAGATAATATCTTCAAAGTTTATTATTGTTTCAATTCTAGACATAAGTTCGCTAACGATAAGTGCCTCTAGCTCTTATTTTCCAAAAATACCCTTAAATCCTGTAGATTATCACATTTATCACTGATTCCATTCCATCCCTGTATTTTATGCACAGCAATCTTTCAATTCATAGATAGTAGCTTGTCATTCTCAATTGCAAAATGCCCATGTTAATATGGCCTGACCTAAATAGGAAAATCGATTCTGCGTTGCACAAACTGAATTTTATTGCACTTATATAATATTTCTTTTTTTTTTCATCACCGGAGCTTTACGAGCATTTTCATTATTTTTGTGTATTCGACGCTTTTGCCCTACTGCTAGGCAGATGCCTCCCCAAAAACCTTTTCCCATATCTTTTTTTATTTTCTTATTTTTATACGTACAGCATTCTTTTGAAAATTTAAATGATCGTTTTGGATGTCTTTTGGTTTTCACCGTAGCAATATGGATAAGGTCTAAATAAAGCTAAATTTATCTTGGATCGTAGGACCAAAATATATTTTTGCTTTGCTCTTGAAAACTAAAATATATTAGGTGCCACTGTATCTCAAACATTGATACAAATCTGATCATCCGTTGACGTTTTGAATGATATAACCTTATCACTTCATAGGAAGCGCATGGAAGTTTTTTTTTTATTGTTATTGAAAGAACCGTTAAGTTAAAGTTGCTGATCAATTCGGGTCAAAATTTCGTTTATTGTAATTTTTATAATGGTCACTGAAGGCTCAGTTCAGCAGGCGTATTCGCTAACTCAGTTGACATCTATTTAATAGGCACTTTGCCGTACATTGCTGTTTCGACGTATAGGAAAGTAGTGCCTATAATAATCGATGTCCACCGAGCAATGTACTGCATAGTGCTTATCAAATTGATGTCAACTGAGTTAGCGAATACACCTGCTGATCTCAGCTAAACAGAGTCATGATAAAGTAAGAAAGTCTACAGTCTGTAAACCGTTTTTTTTTTTGGAATTATCCTCGTATATTCTAAGCGCCTATGCCTATTGCCAAAGCATGTGGTCAGAGTCAAACAAAAATAAACGCTTGCCTGTTTTTATATTTTAGGCGCACTGCATATCACACAATCTGACATTAATTAGTTACCAGTAAAGTGACCTGTACGATCTACCAGGAAAGTAGTGTTTCAAATATATATTTGAAATTAAAAGTTATATAATTCAACAAAAATAAACCATGCCTAATTTTAAGACTAAAATATTTTCCTTAATGGAATGACACTTTCCTGCTAAGTTTTGCCTGAAATATTCAAGAGGGATCGCATTAAAGTAGTCGACTTACACGAATGCAGTAACACTCCTCTAAATAAAGGGAGACCCACACCTCCCAGCGACAGCTCAATGGAATAAGTAGATAATGTGGGCATCACTATTTAAAGCTAATCAAACTTGGTTAAGGAGTAGTCTGTAGTCAGCGTCGGTGCGCAGGCGACGCGACGCGCGTCTTGCGCGGCCATATTGGCTTTCATACAGTTTTATTTTAAATACCGAACGTGGCGGTCGTTCTAAATTCAAGTGTTCAGTTTGACGTTAAGCAGTGACAGTTGGAAATGGATATACTTTATGCATCGTCTTTCTTTTTTTTAAAGTGGTGAGTTAGAACTCTTTGTAGCCTGCGTTTGCATGTTTAAGACCAATGCACTAATTAATGTTTTCAGAATTGGTTGAGAATGATCCCTCTTTAACAGTCGTTAATTCTCATAAAAAAACGTTTTAACGAACTGAAAAAAAAGGGTGACCTCTTGACACTTCATTTTAATTTATTATCATATTTACTCGTGTCTACACTTACAATTTACGATGACTTATACTAAAGTTTACTGCAGGAATTTTCCTTCATGTTTACGTTACTGGGCTCCAAATGTGTGTGTTTATTGTAAATGTATTCACAAGTTGTTGACAAGACGGTAAACAAAGGGTTATTTCAAATTAATAACGCATTTTGTAACCTATGAGAATTTTGTGGTGACCTGGAGTGTTTGGATAAAACCTTTTGAAGTGTCGTTCAAGAGAGAGAGAATGATGTTCCAATATCTTTAAAGTTGAATTATAACGGCAGTAACTATAAAAGTTTACTTAAATGAAAACATCGCGAGAAACTAAGACTTAATGGTCTCAAAGCGATTAAACACACTTGGCGAAGGCGCAGCGGCAAATGTTTATTCTCTGCTCAAGAAGAAGCTTTTGCTCGTTTATGAGTAGGACGATTATTGTAGACAGACACAATAAGTAGGACAATTATTTATACTGTTAAAGAACTTTCCCACAAGTGAGTACTATATTTATTCTTAGCGATAAGCATAGTAATGAAGGGGTCAATGTGTCACAGTAGAAGAAAACAACATCAGAAATATTACTACACGTCAAAACTTAGGTATTTTAAAGATAGTTCGTTACGTTATTAAATTCTCTAAGAAACCAACGTGCTTATCGAATGGTTAGGGGGATAAGGAATATGCAACCGAACTGACCATACTTCATAAAAATTGGATTAGGAACATAAGATTATTGTTATAAAGATTCAGAAATCATCAAACGCTCATGGGTAGAGGTAGTGAGACAGTTGAACAGACAACACGAAAACTGAGCCACTACTCTTTAAGTCACAAAGTTTTTAACGGAAAAAAGTTTGGTCGTACTAGGCATCTTGAGAAAAGGCGTGGGTAAAATGGTGCGATTTGAGAGGCCTATGTCCAGCAGTGTACTGCAGTAGGCTGATGATGATAAGGTGTCAGTTTCTACAAAATACGTTGCGTTGCTCTCAAATGATGTTGTTCGTTTACATTTCCAGTGATCGACTTCTGACATCACACCTTGCACTGGCCTAAACAGCTAATAAGGAAAAATATTTTGAGGATAAATTAATGGCGCTGTGTCCATTCAACTTGATTCACAATGCTCTACATGTTTGAATGACGTGATCGCACTATTTAGAGCGTTATAACGACTGTAGACGTGAATCATTCATAAATCAACTTTAGATGTCTTCTAATTTGCAGCAAAATATTTGTTACTAGCATCAGTGCTGCACAGGTTAAGTCGTGGAGATTCCTCCAAGGACCATACACTTTTTGGCAAGTATCCTTTCTCATTCGATAACTGTCTAGCTTTCTTTATAATCAGTGAAGGGACTGAAACTCAGAAAATTTTACAGAATAGTAAACATCAACTTCTGGGGAACTAAGAAACATTTGATTATCTTTAATATATTTATTTTACACCCAAATCCAACCAACCGACCTATGCTCGAGACTTACTTTGCAAACTATTGAAATAACTGTTCAAACACAAAACAAACCTTTTACCGTCTAATCATCAACTTATTAACTTATTCCAACATCCTATTTTGTAAAACTACAGAAAAACTGATATCTTGAGCTCGTTGCTAACCGTTCCTTTGTTAATTATCCCATTCCTAATTTAAGTGGACCGGCACGACAATAGGGCGGGAAACACTGACATGAAAGAATTGCTCCAAATTTGTTCGTTATTTTTCAAACGTTTTTAATAACAAAGCTTTTAATGAGATTAAATATGTCTCTACAGAAACATTTACTTAGCTTTGTAGGTAAAGTTATAAAATAAGCTGCATTCGGTTTGTCCTTCATAACTATACTTTTAGAATTGTGGTCCTTTAGCCGAAGTCAAAAGGACCAAATGTGGTGTTGTCAAAACTTGATTAATGTCAATTTAATATCTCTTTATTTTAAATAATTGCTTATATTTTAATATTACTGGTATGTTACTCCAAATATTTTTCATATCACCATTGCAATCAACAAAGTAACAATAAATGCATTATGCAGGAACATTTATCGACACGAGAAGCTTGACTTTACTCACAAAGGACGCATTATTGGCACAATATTGTCGCATCTTTGCCTTCAATAGACCTCTATGGTTTCATTAAAAAAAAAAGTAAGTATGAATGAACCGTGTTCAAAAATAAATTGGACCATTGTGAACTGTCAATGAACAAATAAGTTGAAGTCTGTTTTATAGGGCGTTATTTGATAAAGCGGGGTGGCAACTCGACCGGCAGATAGGGAGGGCAAGTGTCAAAGATGAGCATTATGCTAGATAAGACTAACGCGACAGTGTGATGAACTTGCGGCCAAAGTAAACAGCACGTTATTATTTATTTATAGTTCACGACTGGCATTGTTTAGACTTCGCCTTAAAGAGATAATCTGTTTCATTCTGTTTATGATAGTTTTCTCATTTGACAAAAAAATTACTGACATAATTATTGGAAAAGTTTTTTTTTTCGTTTTGTTAAATATTTTATTTGATTTCTATACGAAATTGTACTAATTAAATTAAATAGATTTAATTATGTTCTAAAATGATGTGGTCTACAATTCGGGTTTACTCCCGCAATGCTAAGAATGTCGTTTCCTTGAAGTATTGTTAACAGCTATCATTCACGCAAATTAATCAACTCGGCTGAAAAGACAAGGTTATCGAAAACCAGATAACTAAAAAAAGTGTGTTTAATTTAGGTCAGTAGGTATTTCTCGCACAATGAAATGTAACTAAAATATTTTATCTTTTAAATAAGTTTAAAAACGAAGCGATGCTTATAATGGTTAAGAAAAGTAAGTATACCAAAGCGTTATAATTTAGTTACATACTTAATTAAGTTCCATACATACTTAATTTAAAAAAATAAGTTAACCACATTATTATTGATAGTTAATACCAATTATTAATTCAAGAATATGATAACTTTTCGCTCCAAATTTTCAGCCGTTCCAATTTTAAACGAAACCGCGGCTTAGCAATTAAACTTTTTAAAGTTTTTTTTTTAATTACGCTCAGTTGGCGCGCTACCGAAATGCTGGTCATTCATCCCGCGGCCATATGGGCGCGCACGATGCCGACAGGCCCACATAACGCCATAGAATGGCCACGTGCATTATTTGCATATGTTTTTCTTTAGTAAAAATGTGTCTATGAATACTATACCAGTAATTAGTTAACACAATAAACTATAATTTTAGTAAAAGCGTTATTAAATGCCAACGGCCTTGCCGGTTAGCTTGTGTGTTTTTTGCTGAGCTCAGGCAAGGCGTCGTAAGTACGTCCACCCAGTAATAGGACTCACCCATCAAGGAGCGCTGTCTGAAATTTGACGCATTATTAATTTATTATACATAAAACACGTATACTAAACGATAAATAATTAAATTATATTTAAAATTGTGAAGGTTTCATAAAAATACGCTTAATAGTTTTTACGTGATTCTCAGCTTTTTATCCGCGTTCGACGTAACTTTACAAATTAATTACACTATATTATAATAATGTAATTTCAAACATTCACATATCAAACAAATCACGAAGGAAATTGTCTAGAATAACACATATTTTTTTGTGTTAAAATCAAAATCAAAAGTCATTTATTCAAACTAGGCTGAGAACCAGCACTTTTTGAACGTCAAAGTTCTACATAAAGACAGTCCCCCAAAAAACGCCCGCCCGTCACCTGTTATTCTAGACATACTCGTATAAAAGTAACACATATGTTTATTGTATGTGTTACATATTTTTTTCAAAAAATAAGACTAGTCGTTAAGACGTGATGTTCAATTACAAATTATTAGAAGTTGTATATCTACGCCTTAATTTGAACTGTAACACAAAGAAAGGATGCTTTTACCACAGATAATATAATACTAGCGTCTTTTACTGATTAGGAACGATGTTGGTTACACTACCAGAACATACCGCCTTTCGCAGACCAAGAGGTAAGCTTACATACTCGTAGCTTAAACTTAGCTCGCTTAACTTTTTAATACTTAGGTAGGTGCTTGTGTGTAAACTGCAAACTAAGCCATGAACTAAGTGTGAAAAACAATATACCAATTAAATTTAAAAAAAAGAGCTGAAGACCTTAAAACGGCTTAACCAATTTTGATAAAACATGTCAAAGAACCATCGCTAGAAAACATGCTTTCAAAAAAAAAAACGCATTCAAATCGGTTCACCCGTTTAGTTTAAGAGCTGCGGTGCCACAGACAGACAGACGTTCGGTGTGTAAGCAAGGCCATTCATTTCCAAAGTATGTGGCACTACGTAGTGGTGCGCTCACTTTATTTTTACAAGGAGCTGCCTATTCAGAATTAGAGTAGAATAATATCTTCTACCATCGTTGATAATATTATGCTCACAAGTTCCTACAATTAATTAACTTGGACCCTACTAGACCTAGTGTACTTGAAGACGGATTATCCTTTCCTTAACCTTTGTTTGATTTAGCCCCCCACAAACATGATACAGCTCGAAATTAGGCCAAACATAACAACATTAAAGGAAACTTATTACCTACTATTATTGGCACTAATATTCAGTCTTTAGAATTGCAAACTTAGAACTTTTATAACTTATGATTGACTTGGAATTTTAAATTCAAATATACTTTATATCACAGAAAATACAAAACCCAAAGAAAGAAATGTAAAATTAATTTCGAGAACGAAAAATATACCTTCAAAATAAAGTGAACCGTTTTATAAAATCGCAACGTTATGACGTCTTTTTATACTATTAAAATATTAAAAAAAATAAAAATAATAATACATAAATATTATTTATTTGTAGTCTTTACCTATGGGTAAAGACTACAAATAAATAATATATCTTCATTAGTCTTCACCTATGGGTAAAGACTAATAGTAGTATAAAACAGACGAAAATAAATTTAAACAATTTCTAATATGGTACAGTCACGTGCAAAAATATGTACACAAGCAAACTTTACTTGTAAGCTCGAGTATTTTAAATGGACGATGTTAAGATATTTGAGCTTACAAGTAAAGTTTGCTTGTGTATATATTTTTGCTCGTGACTGTACATGGTTATTGCAACAATGACTTATAATTAAACTATATCAACTTATTTTTTAAAAGCTTTCTTTAACTGACAATATTTGTATGTATTTATGTTCCGTCAAATCTTGCAAGCTGAATTATGACCACTTCCTCTTATTTTATGGAGTTGAATTTTTACGTGACAATGCATTTTATGGTAAACATGACCACAACCAGGATTAGCTCCAGATAAAGGAACTCTTTAATGCTCAACGACATGGATACGAAATTTTGTGTACACATCTAATTGTGATAGTTGGTTTAAAAGCTTATTTAGTTTTTTTTTTTTTTACTATTAACGTATTTGTTGACTACTTAGGTAGTTTTATCTGAAAAGAAGACACCTAAACGAACTCTTCTAACAATTATTCCAAAGGCGAATGCTCATTTGAGGCCCTCAGTGGGCATTAGACTAGAGAAAAAATACTTTATGCATTAATTTTGCCATAAAAAAATATGTCTTTATTTTTTTCCAAATGAGCGCCACTACAATCTACAACAAATCATTAAAAAAAGGAAATCTATTGAAAAAACAAGAAGTTTGTTGATTTTGATGCTGGCAAAATGATATAGCCATCATCAAGATCATATATTAAGTTTATCATTAATCAATCGATTTAAATCGATTTATAAACAAATACAATAACCTCAACGGCATACCCACGGGACTTTACTGGTATTGTTATCAAAAATCAACTAAAAGAAAACATATAATAAATAAAAATTAATGTTTACTCGACTTAATGTTATTATTTTTTCGTGAAAGTGACCACACTGAATTGAATCTGACACCTCGCTTGTTGCTTACGCTCAATGTGGATGTTTTCTTTCTTTTTAACCTCAAAACGTTTTTTTTTAATATTTCTATAATAGTGGCGTCAACTTGAATATATTTTTTAGATAACCAAAACTATTAAGATTTTAAAACACTCCATTTTTATAGTAATATTTGGTGTCCATCTTGGGCCTAGGACACTATGGAGAGTAGACATTCCCCTTTAACAGTTACAGACTTAGAACTGTTTTTTTCTGTTCTGTGCTTATAACAGATAAAGAAATTCCATTGTCAAGGGTGGGTGCTACTGTTTAAATCTCTCGTCGAACAATTGATCCGATTAGGTGAATTAACACTAGTTAAATGTCAAAGCGCTTGCATGAAGGTAGTGGGCGGTTATATAGGTATGGGTTAGGCGGCTCTATTAGACTCATTGGTCTATCAGCGCGGATGCGATCAATTGAGCAATAAAATTGAAGATCTGCTACTCAAGCCCGTTTTCACTAACGCTAAGCGACACCTTAACCCGCGTTGTTGGATTTTCAACCCTCAGTTTAATGCAAAAAAGTTTAAATTCGAGTGCAGTATATTTACGTGTCGTCTGAAAACGGATATGTTGAAGTTGTGTTGCATGTGCTCCGCGAGTTTTGCTTATTTTTATTTTGTAGTGAGTTGTGGCATATTGCAGATCTTACAGAGATCGAGTCTTGCCGGATACAATGAGATTATGTGACGGGATAGTTTCAGTGTTGACATTGATTTTGATAAATGTAGGACTTTTATAGGCCGTGCTGCAGATTGCCGTACTGTGTTAATTTAACGGCATAATAATAATTAGTCAATAAACATTGCTGTGAAAATATGTTTAGACTGCGATAACAAATTGTACCTAGGTACTTGGCAGTCTATACGTTTTCTAAACCAACTAAATATGATATGAGAATTTTATTAGGCATTTTTTTATGATATTCGTGTGTCCATCTGTCAAAAACACGCAGACATCTCGTTGGCATGGACGCGACTACACGAGGACCAATTAACTCCGTCTGGATTCACAATTATTTAGTACAGATGTTTGTCGCGGCGCGCTGCCCCTACGCCGCACGCTACAACATATTGTATTAAAATGACATTAAAGGGCTTGTTTGAAAATCGAATGCCTTGCATATGTTTTTTTTAAAGATTTGTAGAAGTAGCTACGATTGTTTTGAATGTTCTTTTTCGTTGTGTCGATGGTACTTTTTTAATTTTAAATTCTTCTGTACTGTACATTTTTTTAAATTTATTATTTTGATTGACATTTTATTATTATTATTTTGTTTGACATGAATGTTTTCTTTGTAAAGTATTATATATATATATTACTTAATTATTGTAAATGTGAGGACTATATGGGTTATTATTATTATTATTTTTCTCCTCCTTTTTTACGGTAATTTTTAACGTTGTCTAACAGTTTGAGTACTTTTGCGGTATACCCAAATGTCCTTACTTTGGTATTGTTCGTCGGTTCGTTGAGCTTCTCAAAGTTCTTAGTTGAGCTTCACTATAACTGACAAATGCTTGCACTGTCTGGACAGGTCCACTCAAATCTGCGTATTGCTTTCCTAAAAAAGCTCATCCCAGACATTAACGTACTTAAATGGTTCTCATATGATGACAGTAGACATTGTATGGATTTGAACACTTTAAAAGAGACTTTGACCTCTGAGTTTGTTTCGGTGTTTCTTCTCAGGACAGTCAGCTAGGAAACACCGGCCTCATCTAGCTAAAACTGACAAAAAAAAATGTTGACGTGTAAAAGTGTTGTTAAAACCTATTTACAAAAATTAAATCATTGATCATTTATCAAATGATTACCCCAAAGCTTTTTTTCTAAGATGAAGTCAATAGTCAGTGGTCAGCACAGTCGATCTATTCTGTTAACATTTCTACTTGAAAACTTGGGAAGCTAGGGACTGACCACTTACTTTGAGTTTACTTTACCAAGTTTCACGATTATATTTTATCAGAATTTTCGTCTCAGAACTTGCACTTAACCGGTTTTTTGATCCTTGCCAGTCATTACGTGTAGTCAGAATTCTGAGAGCTAGTAATACCAAGTAGTTTCATGTAAGTGTTACTCAGTCGGCAGGCAATTGCTCCATGGAGAATACTGGTATTCAACTGCATACGGTTTGACTGAAAACCGAGCACAACATGCTTGAACAAAACTGGGCAGATGTTGATGTGAGTAAATGTGTGTTGCCCATGTACAGTCAACCGCTCGTCTATCTTAATATTTAGATTTTGATAGCGCCTTAATATCGTTGTAATACGGACTATTCTCGCAAGTTCAAATATGGTGCACACGTGTTGTTGTCTGTACATTGCGGTCAGTGAATGAATCATGGCTAGCAGACGAGTAGGTATTTAACCTACCATGGTGTTTAACAGTCTTAATTGTCATTATTACTGATTAAACTCCAGAGCGTTTTGTCTGTTGTAACGCTCTTTTCGTTGTATGAAAAGTAGAGTTTGAAATTTTTCAGTTAGATATTTTATAGGTTAACCGAGCGGTGCCAACGGCCGGCATTGTTTTTTTGTATGATTGATTTATAAATAGTGTAATTTTTATTTAAGCGGCTTATATATTGAAAGAAAATTGTTTTGCCATTTTTGAAAACAATTTCCCAGCAAATTGAAACGGAAAGGTGTGGTCATATTTTAAGAGCCGATTCTGCCCATGTAAATGAACAACTTTCTGTAAGAAAAAATAGAAAATTCCCAAAAATAAAATTGGACTTTCAATAAAAAGTTATCATCAGCTGATCAATACTTGTATGGAAGGTCAAATTTTTTTCTTTAATTTCCTCATATTTTTTTGAAGTTGTGTGTTTAATGTTCATAGTATATGGTTCCGAGACGATGTTTTATCAAAATTTGTTTAGCTGTTTCAAGGTTCGGCTCTTTTGTGTTTTTTAAATGCTTTCTTTTCTCTTTTGCGTTGGATGTTTTTTTTATTTTAATTTATTTAAAAAAAAAATAATTGGTATCTTGTTTTCTATGTAACCTGTTATGTGATATGTGCATGCCTATTGGTAACAATATGGTGATAATAATTGTATGCCCTAGTATAATTACTTATAACACATATTTACTTACCCATATTTGTAAATAATATATTATTGACGTTTGTAGTGACATTCAAATGTAGGGTGATAAAACAGTATATCAATATATAAAGAAGTTTGCCAACTTGCATCAATATGCAAGTGGGCAAACTTCTTCAGTGCAGCCGAGGCAAGATAAACACCCGAGTCGAAAGAGAGGCCGTTTTGGAGCCAAGAGACTACAATGACTATAGGAATGATTCCAGGGTAAAAAAAAACTTATTTACAAAAAAAAAACAGCCGCCTTCCAAAAAAAAAAATACACTAAAAATTAAAAAACAACTTTAATTTTGGAAGTCGGTGTTTGTATTTTACTTCTTCGTTATTTGACACCGACTTCCGAAATTAAAGTTATTTTTTAATTTTTAGTGTATTTTTTTTTGTAAAAAAGATTTTTATTTTTCACTTTTTAGTTGTTATACCCCAGAACTAAAAACCCCAATAACATGGAACGTGGAATTTAAACATTTGGAGAACACCAAAACGTCATCGAGGTATACGTATTTTTCATTTTTGTTCAAAAATTGCTGA
The DNA here is from genome assembly GCA_951329385.1 of Polia nebulosa. Lineage (NCBI taxonomy): Eukaryota > Metazoa > Arthropoda > Insecta > Lepidoptera > Noctuidae > Polia > Polia nebulosa. The sequence goes on along the minus strand of OX589610.1, from coordinate 13,866,523 downwards.
AGCAATTTCGATAAAATTTACATGGGACTACCTCGGGAGTATATTCTTTTGGTTAAAAAAATAATTTTGAAAATCGGTCCACAACTGACGGAGAAATCGGCGGACGTACATAAAAAAAAATACATAAAGTCGAACATAGAACCTCCTCCTTTTTCGAAAGTCGGTTAAAAATACTTATCATCTTATATAAACGACGTTTTTCAACACACTTACTTGAAAGAATAAGTAAAACTTCATACACATACTATTTATTAACAATTTATTGTGAGAAAGGCTCGCGGATTTTTATCGACCACCTTTTAATAAATATAATAAGTAGTTTGTGTCGGGGGCTGGACGCCGCACTTTTCCGAATAAGTACGATATACTCGTGTACTACCTACGAGTACATTACGAGCCTAAAAAGCGGAAAGGCTAGGAGTGGGTTTTCAAGTAAGTCTGTTGAAAAAATAATTTCCCCGACTGTACACTGGTGAAACAAAAGAGGATTTAATACTTTCTTTTATTAACGTCATACGAGTAAGTATTGTAATTTAAAATTATTTCATTCATTTCTTTTGGTTTTAAGCTTACCTTTCTTGCAGAAGATTATAATTCAAACAGCTACGTCATCTAATGTCGTGAAGAAGATGAAGTTCTAGAAGAATGAAGCCAGAAGATAACTAACTCTTGTTCCTAAGTACTAGTGCCGCAGGAGTGTTCGTAATTACTCCTGCTGCTTCAGTGCTTATCAATGAGTATTTAGTGACACATCTCCTCAAAAGATTTAGAAGAAGACTTGAGGAAGAATTCAAGATCATCACCCTCAAGATTTAATGCACTTTTTGTATTTGTTTATGGATGCGCTTTGGTGGTTATTTAAAACCTAAATACTCTGCATAAGGTCGTATGTTGCTCAAAATTTTATCTGTAGCAGTAATAAATATTTATTACAATTATAATTTTTTTATGATCTCTGAATTTTACTTGCTGGTAAATCTCAGGTTTACATGAAATAGTTAACAGAAATTGTTTGAAATTCTCGGGCTACCTTATCGCATCCCCCTTTATTGTCATTTTTATAATTATTATGTGTAGTGTACTACACAAACAAGATGGAGACCACAACACAATAATTAATGAAAACACGTGCAATACTAATACAAAAAAAAATCGGGCAAGGAGGGAAATCAATAGTTGTTAGTAAAATATACGTTCTATACGTTCATAGGTCAATGGGAAGTCAAAAAATTCTTCAGAACAAAATTTTGTGACAGACGACGTCACAGACAGATAGACGGACACGTGAGTGACAGCAATAGGGCTCAGTTTGGACCCTTCGGGTACGGAGTTCTAAAAAATCAAATAAGTATGTTTACATAACTCGACAAAATGTACTGAAAGTTGGTTTATTTTCCGCGGTTTCAGGACTAGTCCCATCACACTTTCCCTTATTAAAAATTATTTATAATGATGAGTATGGCCGGTGTTGTCATTTATTGTTGCATTGTGGTCTCTACCTTGTATAGCAGACACTGTTTTACTTTAGTGATATTTATCTGTGTGTGTATCTATGTGTTGTTTGTCATCTGTGTTCTAAGTTCAATTCCTACCTTCAATTGTATTTAACTTATCCACTTTCAGCAATGACGATCGCGGTCGTAAACATGGAGTTCACTTATAACTTCTATTTTAATTTTTTTTCACAAATTTTAATAAAACGCGTACAAACCTAAAACAGAGTTTCAGAGATATGGGGCCTTATTTGTCTTTAGTTTCAAGTTCAACACTGATTTAGCTGGTTCTTGATTCAAATTTTTCAATGGAGCATTTGAATTTTGAATTCGCTAATCAGTATTTAAGCTAAGCATTATGGTTAGCGAGTTTTTATAAATAAGGCTGTATAATTATATCGAGGACCGAGAGAAAACAAAATATAGACAAAAAAAAAGTGTGTGTGTACTTATGTACGCATGTAAGAAGTTATACTTCTTTGGCGTAACAAGAAGAAGAGAGAAGAAGAAAAACCAAACTGTCACAAAGTTTACAAAAGGAAAACAATAATTCTTCATGAACCACAGACCATAGCTAACTTCAGGGTGTCGGTTCTAGCTAACTTCAGGCGGTAGGTTTTTTGTCACGGTGTGCGCGCGCATCGTAAAAATTTACTCTCATAATTTTTTCCCTAACGCGCCAAAAGAAGTATAACTTCAAAAATCTGCGTCTTACATCATGAAAATATTCACACATAGGTACTTAGTTACATATTTATTCCGTGCTGTCAACCGCCACAATCTATTCAACCAAAATTTAAAAAAATCTACTTACCATTTGCCTCTTTCAAATTTTCACCTTTGATATTAAAGATTTTCATGTACCTACTTTTAAAACAGAAAATTGATAATTTTAATTGTTTTGATTATATTTTGTTTATTTGAAATTATGGTCTCATTGCAATTGCTATTCATGATAATGTTTGTTTATGTATTAGTATTAATTAATTGATTGATCGTGCTATTACAATTTTATATTATAACTAGCTGACCCAACAGACGTTGTCTTGTCTTGGATATGATCTGTCAAACGTGCGATGGTTTACTGAAATTTTCTAAATTTCCGCTCATCTTTCTGAATTTTTTCTTTCATAAGAACCTTCTCCTGAAAATAACAAAGACAACAAAAAAGAATTAGCGAAATCGGTGCAACCGTTCACGCGTCATGCCGTGACCAAGAAAATAGGGATTAATTTTTATATATATATATAGACTAGCGACCTGCTCCAGCTTCGCACGTTCCTCATGAAACACTCCGTCTATTGGTGAAAACTGCATGAAAATCTGGTCAGTACTTTTTGAGGTTATCGCTAACAGACGTGGCGAGGGACTTTGTTTTATAATAATATGTAGAATATGTAGTGACAGTGACGATGACGATGACGATGACGATGACGATGACGATGACGATGACGATGATGATGATGATGATGATATTTATCTTGTTACGCCAAAGAAGTGTAACTTCTTACGTGCGTGTAAAAAGTGTAACTTGAATTAATATCAAAGAAAAAAAAACAAAGGAAAAAAAATACTGCATAAATAAAATAAATAAATAATTATAATTGCATAAGTTGATAAAAAATGCTATGCAATAGCTTTACCGCGGCAGTCTCCGAGTGCCACACATCTTTTTTTTTTCTATATTCCTGTATCTCATGCTCCGTAATAGGTAGACAGTTGAAATTTTCACCGAATGTGCGTTTCTGTTGCTGCTATAATAACAAATAATAAAAATAAATTAAAAATTAAGGGGGGCTCCCCTACTAGAAACGTATTTTTTTGTTGGTTTTTTGTTCGATCTTAATGACGGCAACAAGTAGACGCGTATAATCTTGTACGATGGTACGGAACCCTTCATGCGCGAGTCCGACTCGCACTTGGCCGGTTCTGTTTTTATTATTGGTTGGCTTACGCTTGACTACTATCTCACCTGATGACAAGCGATGATATGTAGAAGTAACCTATTTACTTTTGACCTAAAGACCCTCAGGTTGTAACCATCAGGAAACACAGACTCCGGCAGTTCCACTCCCTAGCTGTATGGACAATAGGGAATATGCATGAAAAAAATATTTGTTATCTAACCGGTTTATCGATGAATATACTAAAATAGAGTACGAACAGTGAAAGCAAAATCAAAATTGATCGAAAATTGAACGAGTTATAACAATTTTAAACAAATATATCTATCCCTCTCTTGAAAACGCTGTTTTCTATGGCAGTTGTATGGGCGTCATGTTCTTTGACGTCAAAGAACACGTCGGACTTCTTTTTCTAATTATCAACTTTAAAGCTTTATAACTTCGTCGCTGATGACTATATTTTGAAAATTCCATCATAGTTGTTCACTATAGTTAATAAGTCTTCAATTGAACAAATAAAAAAATATCATGCATATTCCGATGGTGAAACTGTAATTGGCGACTGTGTGTGACCATGTACTATACGCAGAAGCTTTTGGTTTACCTTAATAAATAAATATGTAAGTATGTCATGTACCTACTTGAAATTTTTGGCAGCAGTTGTAACAACGTATTATTATTTGAATTTTATGTTTTCTTTAACTTCTAATGCTGATTACCTACTGCCCCAGAAGGAGGGAAATTTTTTCGAGAGTTTGTAGGTTTAATTATAATGCATTTTTCTTATGGTAAATGAATGTACAGGGTAGCCCGTGAAATTCAAATTTTCTCACGTTTTTTGCAATTTCAGGTCAGTGTCAGGTTGTATGTTGGTCAAAATATGATTCGCGGCCGTAGCAAGTATGTATTTATAGAATTATTATCATTAGAATCATCAATACAACTCTCTAAGTTAGAATTGTTGTCGAATGTCATGATTTCATGAAAATCGTCATAGGTAATATGAACTTAGAAGGTTGTATTGATAATTTTAATGATTACAGTTCTGTTAGTACGTAGTACTTACTACGGCCGCGAATCATATTTTGATCAACATACAATCTGATACTGACCTGCAAATTGAAAAAATCGTAAGAAAATTTGAATTTTGCAGCTTCCCTAACGCCCTGTAGCCAAAACGGCTGGACAGATTTTTAACCGGCATCAAAAAAGGTTTGTGTTTTTGAAACATAAACGGCCGTTTTTGTTACAAATGCACGATTTAGCTAAACAGCTATATTTCAAGTGTTGACAATGTGTTATAAAATTACGTTATTGCCTTTTCTACACTAATAATAGACCACATTTTGTATTTTTGATTCTATTTACGAGTTATGACATTTTTTCGATTGGCGGCGCTAGTGGACTGTAAAAGGCCCTTTAATACCTGACTCTTTAGAACAGTTGAAAACAAAACTGTTCAGTAATTCAAAGTTACTTTTACATGTTTTTCAACTACAGACACAAAAAAAATAAAGGTCAACAAAAAATTATCTGGGAGTTCGCCATTACTAATTTAGGACTGCTTTCATTTTTATCTTTATGATAAGATGCCATAATATAAATAAAACCGTAAGTAATTTGTAAAAGTATTAAGTACCTTTATTCACAAAATATTAAGATATCAAAAGAATTTATCTAAACACAAAATTGTAAATAAAAAATGTTTTTCAGATCTGTGATGAAAATACGTATCTTGTATCTGTACTTCAAATACCTAGATAAGTCACATCTCTGTACCTACCTAATTGGTAGCCTCTACTATGACAATTAACAATAAAGACCGCCGCATATTTGGATACTTTCAAACCAATACAGAACTTGCGCTTATTGAAATAAAGGAGATTGGCAAATTCTGCCCCACGGCCCAAAGTATCGTTGAGGTATGTGCCATTGGATCTCCGTTCGTCCATTGGGGATATCTCTTCAAGAAGAAGGTTTCTTATTATGTCGAAATCTCTCACAGCTCTAAATTTCAGTCATTAAAGTACAATGATAAAAATAACTAACGAATCATCTTTAGTCGATCATGGAATCTCTCTCTGTATTCGGTGACATGAGGGATGTCTAAGGATTGTGGTCAGCATCAGGGTTGCATCTGGAGCGGATGACTCAACCGGTTTATGTCCAGCGCGTCTTTTACGACCGTATAGAATTTGGAGGAGGACGAGTCTTTAACTTGATCGGTCCATCTTGTTGGTGACCGACCGCGCGATCTTTTGCCTTCGGTGTTCCCAACCACAATCAACTTCTACAGATTTTAGTCACCTATGCGCATCGTGTGGCTGAAATATGAAAGAATGCGTTGCTGGCATGTGGTGGACAAGCAAATTTTTAATCGGAGCTCGGTCAGAATCGATTCGTTGGGCGTTTTGCAGTCCACGGTATTCCAAGCATTCATCTCCAGCACCACATCTCGAATGCATCAATTCTTTTCCTTTCCCGTGCCAAGTTGTCCACGTTTCCACTCCATACAGGAAGATAGGGAATACCAGGGCTCGTATCAGTCTGCTTTTGGTTTTGATACCAATACCTCTCCACTTCCAGATTTTGTGCAAACGGGTCATAGCATCTTTTGCCATTCCAATTCGCCTTTTTATTTCGGGGACAGAGCTGCCGTCCTTGCAAATTTGGGAGCCCAGGTATAGTAGTGGTCGACGATATTAATGCCAGGAATGTTGCAGGTAATATTTGTTAGCTTTCTGGCTCGATCCACTACCATCACTTTCGTTTTCGCTCTGTTCACTGCGAGACCAATATTGGCACTTTACAACTCGAGTTTTTGGAACAGCTCTCTCATATCCTCCATGGATGTTGCTAGAAGATCGGTGTCATCGGCATATCGGAGATTTGATAGTCTCTTTCCGCCTATAGGGAAACCCTTCTCCCAGTTTTCGATGGTCTTCCGAATAATGTACTCTCCATAAATGTTTAAAAGTGCAGGGGGGACAAGATACAGCCCTGTCTCACTCCTTTTTTTGTTTGGAACATATTGGAGCATTCCGTGCCTATCCTGATGAAAGAACGCTTTTCAGTGTACAGACTCTGGATTAAAGCTGCAAGGTGTTCAGGAGCTCCCATTTTGCATAGTACCTTCCCATCCCATTGCACGCAGTCAAAGGCTTTTGAGTAGTCGATGAAGCATAGGACCACGGGGCTGTTGAATTCCCTGCTCTTCTCGATGATTATTACCGTGTTCCCCGGCCCCTGGCGAAACCTGCCTGTTCTGCGGGTATCTGTCGGCTCAGAAAGTAGTTAAAACGTCGATTGGAAGTGGAGGAGGATCTGTAGAATAAAAAAGAATAAACTTTATTTTTCACCAAATGGAGTTACGAAAGACCTTTTTTTTGGCTGGAAGAGGGCGTTATCCACCCCTCTCCAACGCCACGCCCGGTGCTCTTGATGCGAGACGGGAGAGCACTAGTCATCTCCCTTTCCCTTTCCATAGCCTCCTTCTGCGAAGTGTCAAAAGGTGCATTCTACGGGAAAAGTCAATTCGTTCACTTTCTCAATTCTTCCCATAGTTGGAAGCGCATTTTCTTTTATTATAATAAAAAATACCAATTTACCTTCTGTTGTGTATTTCTGTCTGCAGGAGTCAACTGAGGTTTCGCCATTACGTAACGTTCGTTATTTCCCGGCCCAGCTCTCCCAAACCAAAATATTCCTATAAAAATATTTTTTTATCTAAGTAATTTTGATTACATAAAAATAGTATCCTTTATAAAAGTCCTACAGTTCGTCAGGCACCATTTTTACAAGTTTTTATTTAACTTGCAATGTACCTATACTGCAATGCAATTGCAATGTAACTATGTATGTATGTACCTGTTTGTTAGGGTGGAATCTTGCAACTCAAATTAGACCCACTTCCCGATGTCCGATTGGACTCAAATTTGGTGACAATACAATGATATGGTACCATGAAGCTGGTCTCATGATGGAGACGGATGATGGCCATAGGAACTTCTAAACTAAACAAGATAACCCCATAGAGTCTGAACTCGATTGATTCGTCTTGAGGAGCATTATACGCTTATATGATATTCAGGGTCTGATGATGAAGCTGGAAGGTGCCCAACGGCATCTCTGTGATAAAACAACATAACCCCACCGAGTTTGGGCTCGATTAATTCGTCTTAAGGAGCACTTTACACCTAGACAATATACAATAAAAAGTTTAAAATAAATTCTAGTAAGTATTTGGCACTACCCGTTACAGGTTACAGGTTAGGTACTTACTATACTTCTGTGCCTCAAGCTTTTAAGAATATAGGTAAGTACCTACACGCCAAATACTTACTAGAATTTATTTTTAAGTTTTTAGTTCATTGTCCCAGATAAAAGCTTGTTTTTAAAAATAATTATTTACCTTTAATTTTTTTAAATTACAATTTCGTGCCATTTGGGAATAATAAGACATGTCGTATGTTTGAAGTGCTATTTTTCGAGACCTACAAAGCTACATGTCCACTCAAATTGTAGCATAATTTTATTTATTGAAGTAAAACTTCTTTAAGCACGCTTGACTTGGGGAGTAAGCTGGTGAATGCGTGAAGACAGCGTTACGAAAAGTGTGATCGGGCGAGGCGAACGGAAGTTGAGAGGGCGCACGCTTGACTTGGGGAGTAAGCTAGTAAATGCGTGACGAGAGCGTTACGAAAAGTGTGATCGGGCGATGCAAACGGAAGAGTTGGAGCTAAAGAAGGTTTACTTCAGTCGTGTGGACTAAAGCACACTCATTTTTTTAATCCAAAGCGTTGCACAGTGGAATCTAACAAACTAAAAAATAAAGTACATTTATCTAATAAAAAAGTAACTTAAAGTCAAACAAAAATATTATAAAATAGAATTTAAAATAATTAAAGAAATATAATAAAGTCACACATAAAAAAATAATATCAGTTTTAACACTTGGAAATTAAAAATACACAAAAAAAACTTTTTTACAAAAAAACAACCGACTTCCAAAAAAAAAAACACTAAAAATTCATAAATAACTTTAATTTCGGAAGTCGGTGTTTTTATTTTACTTCTTCGTTATTTGACACCGACTTCCGAAATTAAAGTTATTTATGAATTTTTAGTGTATTTTTTTTTTGGAAGTCGATTGTATTTTTTGTAAAAAAGTTTTTTATTTTTAGTTGTTATACCCCAGAACTAAAAACCCCAATATAATGGAACGTGGAATTTAAATATTTGGAGAACACCAAAACGTCATCGAAGTACACGTATTTTCCGTTTTTGTTCAGTTTCTCAAAAAGCGCTGAACCAATTTCGAAAAAATTTATATGGGACCACCTCGGGAGTATATTCTTTCAAATAAAAAAAGAATTTTGAAAATTGGTTCACAACTGACGGAGAAATCGCGTAACATACATACAAAAAAAAAAAAAGAAAAAAAAATCCTCCTTTTTGAAGTCGGTTAAAAATCAGTCAAGTGACAAAAGAAAGAATTCAATTATTTTATCTATCTCTCATTTATCTTCTCACAAAATGTTTTACAAGAAACTACTGCCTATCTGAGCTGGTTCCATTATTATGTCGACTGAATCGAATGGGTTGGAGGAAATTACCTTCTTGGAGAACAATGGTTAAAATCTATAAAAGTTAATATCTTATGGTTGGATCATCAAAGTAAATTGTCATAATAAAATCAGCCTTTCACAGACTTTTTTAAGACTGATTTTTCAAAAATTTGGTACAACAACCAAACACCCGTTACTTACCCCCTTAACCCGTAGATCGTACAATATGTTCGTCGGGCTAAGTACTGCGGGGTGTAACGAAACCATACCGCCATTCAGAATTCGCGTCGGACGGCACAACGCCATCTATCGAGCTGTGTGACACTAGCGGGCCAGGTTAGGTTAGTTACAGTGTTATCGAATATAAACCTTCCAAAGTAGTTATTCTCAAGTTCGTATGTTTGACGATTTTTTGGTTAAAAACAAGATTAAAATTCATATGAAATGCTAACTTTGTTTAGGGTCATGCGGCCAGGTAAATGGGGTCCATTGTGAGCGACCAATTGATACTGGGTGCCTTTTTTAACAGGGATGAGGGATTATAATGGCAATTAAACAACTCTCATCCCCTAGCCTTTTCCCAATAATGTTTGGGCCGACTTCCAGTAATTCTAACTCCACAACCTACATGATTACACGGTACTGTGGAGCCTTCAGGGCTCCAGGGGATATAGGCATAGCTTGGGGAGCTGTCTCACTCACATGCAGCGAGAGTCGTGTAGCAAGTGAACTGACTACGTGCGGAGTGTAAGAAATTAAAGAGGAGGGAACTGTACTCTGAACTCTATATTGTTAAATTAAAATAAACATGTGCCCTCTTCGACGGGCTACTCCGAACTAACTGGAACTAACTCTTTAAAAAAAACATTCAAAATTCTATTCTATTTAATAATTCGAATTACTCTTTAAATATCGAACATTAACCAGCCAGCAGCGCAGAGTTCTGAGCAAAGAGTTCACATGCACCGCATGAGCTACGCCCCTACTAATATAAGCGTAGCCGTAGATGCCATCGGAGCCTTTTATTCAAAAATGTCTTTGAAGAGTCAATCAAAACCTACCTAACCCTAACCAGACGTCCCTGCCAGTAGAATGGACACGTCAGCCGATGTATCTCTTGAGACGGCCCCGGTTATAACGAGCGATAAGCAGCACTCATGTTCTCATTTATTATCTATCGCATTATGCGCCATTCTTTAAAGACCATCTTTATTTTATCTAGTAGTTGAGTCAAAGATTTTTCCCCGAGAAACAAATCAAAAGAATCCAAGTTTTCCAAAATGGAATGGAAAGAAGCGTTATTGGAGTGAAAAGAAGAGACAAGGTGAGATTAGAAAGTATAAAGAGCAAAACAAAATTCAAAAATATGCATATAGTATATAAAAGCCTGAAATGGAGAAGGACAGGACACATGCTAAGAGAAGTGGACGAGACTAGTAGCTTAATGGTACCCGCGTGATGGTAAAAGGAGCAAAGGTAGACAAACTAAACGATGGAAAGACGACATGAAAAAGATAGCTGGTCCAGAATGGACGCGCATTGCAAAATGGAAAGCATTAGAGGAGGCCTTTGTCGAAAGACAAACTGAAAAAGATAAACCGGCTTCTGATTGAATATGCTTAATATAGTTAAAGTTTAATTCTATGATAGATTTAAGGAAATGTTAAAAGTAGGTTTCAGTAATAAAGGCATATTTTACTTTATATTTATGCGCCATTCTGCACTCGCTCAACAACGTCGTTACATTAGGGCCCCAAAGTGGCAAAACCATTTAAAAAGCCAAGATGCATCGACTTTCTCTCTGACCTAACATCTCCCAGATGGAGATCCTCCATCTACCCAAATGGAGTTTTACAAAATAACATTCAAAACTGTAATGACTTAATTAAATCGTACGCTTATCGGGCCTGAGGAGGAAGAACCACAACCGCATTAAATCTCCTAGCCACTGCTTTCTGAACTTACTCCAGAGTGCAACATAAAAAATAAACTTTTGAGGGATACTCCCTACCACAAAGATGTCGTGGGCTCGGGTATACCAAACGTGATCAACTTGACCCCCTTTGCAAAGGCTATGCCCCGTTAGCAAAGTTGGTATTAGCCTACGTTGAACCCCGACATATCATCCTTAAGAGAAAGGACCGCAATTCTTCCCCCTTCTAACTATCAATATTAAACATCACTCTAGAGTATATTCCTCCCTGTGACTATCAAAACTATGCAATTCTTCTTTGGTTGTTTTCGGTTGTTCAATCTTCAACATCACTCCTGGCCACGCCCCAAATTATTCGCAAGCGGTCCGTTTTGAATACATGGAACAAAGGGATTGATTAATAATTTTGTCACGAATAAACATAATTACGTATTTTTTACACGGTTTACGAAATGGAAATCGTGTCAAATGTCTCTTGACGATTCAACATCATTGTCTATTCTCCACAATTATTTTTCTAAACTTTTTTATTATTTCCAAAATTTATATTTATAGACAAAGGACTGCTTTACAAAATTGTTAGTACGCAGGGACTTTCCACTTGCCGTACTATTCCTCATCCATGCATTTCTTGTTTTCAATCTGATTCTAATGTTGCTATGACAACCTACGTAAACCAAATTAAATAAAACAAAAACTATTATTAGTGATATTTTTTGTGAGGGGATGGATATCATCCCTCTTAACAATACTCGAGAGGATCTGGACCACCTCCTCCGGATCATCCCGTGAAGTCTCGCTCCGCATCCACTGGAACGCTGCGCTGTTCCGAAGTGACATCCACCTCGAAGCTCTCACTCTCTAAGATTTCCAGAGAAATATAATCTAATGGAATGTTCAACAAGAAGAGTCTTGCTCTGCTTCTTCTGGAACGCTACGCTGTTCCTAAGTGACATCCACCTTGAAGCTGTCACTCTCGAAGATATCAGCAGAAATATAATCTAATAGAACAAACCAAGAAGAGTTTTGCTCTGCTTTCTCTGGAACGCTGCGTAATTTTAAAGCAAAAGGGCTTACCTCATTCTCGAGGATTACATTACACTTAGCTTTCACTATCTTCCTCTTTCTCCTGGTGTTGTTTTGTGGCGCAACACCAGTCCTCCACTTATCCTTGCACATCGTACTACGCGGCGCCTACCGCCACTTGTGGAGCCTTCAGGGCTCTGGAGCCCTGAAGGCTCCTGAACCTCCCTGAACCCCAGGCGTTCTATACCTCCCCAAGCTTGGGGAACTGTCTCACTTGCAGGCAGCGAGAGTCGTGTGGGAAGTGCACTGACTATGTGTGGAGTGTAAGAAATTAAAGAGGAGGGAACCGCACTCTGAACCCTATAAATTGTTAAATAAAAATAAACATGTGCCTTCTTCGACGGGCTACTCCGAACTAAATCTTTACACAAAACCATTCAAAATTCTATTCTATTTAATCATGCGAATTACTCGTCAAACATCGAACATTAACCAGCCAGCAGCGCAGATTCCTGAGCGCAGACTTCACATGTTTTTGCTAAGGCTGACTGGCTACTTTCCAGCTTCTAGCTGGGATGAACTGCAACGTGTATTCGAAGGTACGGAGAAGACTCATGCGGGCGTCGTTTGTAATTCAGAACTTCATAAAAATCATTCACAAACCAAAATGAAAACTATATCACTTTATTTAAAGGACCTGAATTCAATTATGGCTGAGATTGTCACGTTATTCGAGAAAGAAGTAAGTATACTTCTTTCTCGAATAACGTGACAATCTGCCGAACCGACTACATTCCATACAAATATTTTAATTTATAGATATTAGGTTGTAGGATACTTTTCATCACGGGTAGTAAGTTTAATTGGAATAATATAACACTTTTCTTTCCTAGCAGGCAAAACCGCAGGCAAAAATACCTATGTGGTTAAAAATCTGCCTAGCCTTTTCCCAACTATCTTGGGGTCTGCTTCCAGTATAACTGGATGCAGCTGAATACCAGAATTTTACATGGAGCGACCGCCTATCTGACCTCCACAACCCAGTTACTGGGTAATACGATACCCCTTTGTAAGACTGGTTGTCAGACTTTCGGGCTTCTGACGACCCGTAACGACTGTCAAAGATCCACGATTGACAGCCGGGACCAACGGCTTAACGTGCTTACCGAGGCACGAAGGAGTCTCGGTATGTAAAGATGGTCACGTGAATGCTCCAGGGTAGCCCGCGAAATTCAAATTTTATAACGTTTTTTGCATTTTGCAGGTCAATGTCAGGTTGTATCTTGGTCAAAATTTGATTCGCGGCCGTAGCAATTATGTATTTATAGAATCATTAAAATCATCAATACAACTCTTTCAGTTAGTAGTAGTACCAAATGTCATGATTTCATGAAAAACTACATTTAGCACTAATACTAACTGAGAGAGTTATATTGATGATTTTAATGATTATAATTGTAAAAATACATACTTGCTACGGCCGTGAATCAAATTTTGACCAAGATACAACCCGACACTGACCTGTAAATTGCAAAAAACGTAAGAAAATTTGAATTTCGCGAGCTAGGGTGGAGCTTTCACCTTAAGGAATCAGTTTCCCACTCACTTTCCCAGTTTTCAAAATCATTATGTATCTGTAGTACAGTCACGAGCAAAAATAAGTACACAAGCAAACTTTACTTGTAAGCTCGAGTATCTTAAAACCGTTCTCCGAGCTTACAAGTAAATTTTGTATGTGTACTTATTTTTACTTGTGACTGTACATAGTATCTGCCTAGCCTTTTCTCAACTGTGTTGTGGTCGGCTTCCAGTCTAACTAAATGCAGCTGAGTAACAGTATTTTACATGGAGTCACTGCCTATCTGATCTCTATAAGTTCTATAACACAATAACTGGTTCACACGATACACCATGGCAGGGCCGGTGTCAGTTTGTCTGGCTTCTGATCACCGTAACGACTGTCAAAGATCTATAAATGCTGCCGGGAGCAACAGCTTAACGTGCTTTCCGAGGCACGGAGGAGTCCGGGAGGCGTGCCTCGGAAAGCATATGTAATGGATGTTCAGAATTCACGGACCATCAGAAGCAGAATATTTATTTGTCTCGATAAGCGTTGCTTAACTCTGAGTATCAACCCGGCTGTTATAATTTGACCACGAGTTTGAAGCCAACAGTCAGACATGTGCAGGTAAAGATTTATGACATTTTATTTTAGCAGGAAGTCATTTATGTAGGTACCTAGGGCCTGCGGACGGCGAGTAGTGGGTAACTCGCCGTCCGATCAGCACCAGGCCCGAGAGTCGACGGCGCGTAGTGTTCCACGCGCGCCTCAAAGAGTTGTCAGCAAAGGACGGGGCCTGCCACGGCCAATGCCTGCCCGGGGGTGGAGGATAAATTCGAAAGAGTTACCTCGCCCCCGGGCGCGTAGGGCAGGGAGGAACAGGGGTGGGTTTTAGTCAGTAAGAGTCTGACACGCCCTTCCGCTCCACCCTAGAGCGGAAGAAGTCATGAGATGATTTCCCACCCCCCAAAAAAAAAAAAAAAAACAACCTATGTCGGTGGTGTTTTCATTTCATACACCTTAAATTTTGTCGTTGTAGACAAAAATTGAAGTCATTCAGTGGTAAACGGAGCCTTCGCTTCTTTACTAGACTCTATCTAAAGTGAGTGCAGGAACCTCTGAAGTAATCAGGGTGAAGTCTGGCAGTGTCTGGATTGGCTATCAATGACCAAGCCGCTAGAAAGTTGCCCGTATTTGCGCAATTGCTTTTAGCGACTGCTTATTATGATTTTCTTTTTAATGATATTTTCAGACCACCTGCTCGACAATGTTCAATTGCACATCATGCAATATCAACGTAAAGTTAAGCATTACCTCCCAAGGGAGTAAAGTGATTCGAACGTCAAATTCGTGGAAAACTCTTAGTAAAAAAATGCCCATAAGGCATTGTAGAAGAGAGTAAGAGGTTTGTTCGAAAATCGAACGGGCCATCATAAAAAGAAGTCAAAAAAAAGGCCGCGATTTCAAATAATGTGAAACAAAAGATGGCGTTTGGTGCTGTGATTTTCAGTGAACCCTGGCTTTTTATTGTCTCGCACATAGACTACTATATATGTAGGTATATACTAGAGAGTCTCGCAGAATGTGTGAAAAGTAGAGTGTGCTCCTCTGGGATAAAGCCTGTCTTCGTCTTGGGCAGCTTGAACCCGTCGTTTTACTCAGTACTTCAATCAACTCAGCCTATCGCAGTCCACTGCTGGACATAGGCCTCTCCCAGGCTGCGCCACAACACCCTGTCCTCCGCCTTCCGCATCCAGTCTATCCCAGCCACCTTCTTAAGGTCGTCGGTCCATCTAGCTGGGGGGCGTCCCACACTACGCTTGCCGATACGCGGTCTCCACTTCAGGACTCGTCTGCTCCATCGGCCATCGGTCGTTCGACAAACATGACCAGCCCACTGCCACTTTAGTTTGCTTATTCTGCAAGCTACATCGGTTACTCCGGTTCTTTTCCGGACAACTTCAATCCTGATTTTATCCTTCAAAGAAACTCCTATCATAGCCCGCTCCATAGCGCGCTGAGCGACCTTGAATTTGTGGACCAGCCCGACCGTCAGTGTCCACGTTTCGGCACCGTATGTCATAACGGGCAGGACGCACTGGTTGAAAACCTTAGTCTTCAAACATTGTGGAATAGGGGACGAGAAGACCTGACGAAGTTTTCCAAACGCTGCCCAACCCAGCCGGATCCATCTGTCAACTTCTTTCTCAAAGTTGTGTCTACCGAGCTGGATGACTTGCACTAGGTAGAAAAACTCCTTCACAACTTCGAGAAGCGACCCTTCGATGCGGATTGGACTCGGTACGACATGTGAATTATACATGACTTTCTTTTTGACTCAGTACTTAACTTAATTGAATTGCTCGTTACGCTCAGGGTTCAATTTGCCGCCCGTGACGTAAGACACTGCTTTACCCCCTTGGTAAACAATCTACTATTCCATCACTATCGAGTTTGGGCCAGATTCCCAATAATCCAAAGCCCTTCTCTTTTGAACTGCCTCAAGGCCTGATACTGGGACCTACAATTCTTCTTTACACGAACAGGGTTTTCTACCCTTTTGAGAGGTCGGAAAGCCGAGAATCAACAGACGTTTTATTGCACTCATATGCTTTATTAACTCAGATGCTTAAAGTATTCTTGAATAAATAAAATTACGAGTAGACACAGTTCAAACCCGTGTCACAGGGTTTCGTGTTGTAAAATAATAACAAGTTTATTTTACGATTTTATTTTAGTTTGCAATGATTGTGAACGAGCGTTTGTTTATTTAGCTTAGATTAAGGCGAGCAAAGTGAGCCCATTCTCAACCAGAGGAACTATTGCGAGTTTTCATTAGGAAGCGCGCCATAACTCTAACCAAATATGCGAACTCAGCCTTCTCACGAGCAGAGCGAGCAAAATGAATGAGCCCAGTCACAAATAGAACTAGTGAAGTGGCCACATACACATACCAAAAAAGCCCAACCACAAAAAAGCGAGCGTAGCGGGACCTCTGTTAAAATACTTGTTGCAAAGTAAACGAGCGAAGCGTGCTCATTCACTATTAGAGCGATAGCTACGAATCAAGCGAGCTAATTTAAGGCCCTACTACTGGCGCATCGTCTCAGCCTTTTAATGTCCCCACTGCTGGGGCACAGGCCTCCTCTTCGTGAGAGGGTGTGGGCCGTAATCCACCACGCGGGCCCAATGCGGATTGGTGGATGTCACATGTCTTCGAATTTTTGGTTCTAGGACATGCCGGTTTCCTCACGATGTTTTCCTTCACCGTTTTGAGAGCAGTAATAATTTACACAATGTAAAGCGCCTGTCTGGGTTTGAACTCACGACCTACAACTTGTAAGTCGCGGCCAATACCACTGGGCCACCACTGCTCCAAAAGTGTCAGAAACGGCCGTTTTTGATACTTTTGCCTACTGCTTTGGATACGAAACATTCTGAGACCTGTTTTAACAACGAAAAATACTTTATCCTCTTTGAAACAAACGTGACGTTGGATTCTTTAATGTTTATTTTCTATGCTATGCTACGATTTTTTATTCAATGAGGGCGCCACTTGGCCAGTAGTAGACCCTTAAGAGTGCCGAGCAAGCCAAGACCTTGCGACTCCGCACTTACGTGTATAGACAATGCTCTTATTATGTATGAACCAAGCGAGCAAAGCGAGCTATGTTAAAAGTTGAACAAGTGAAGCAAACCCGTTAATAAATGAGAATTTTCTGAAATGACACATGCACTGCTACTATTTTGTTCGACACTGGACTTTTTAGGCTACGGTATTACATTCCTTATACGTTGCAAGCTTTCTTTGATTGCGATTTTGTTCTAGGTTTGAGCATAAATCGGTCGTTTTGAGACAACATGTGCTTTCGGCTTTCGATACAGGCGTCGATTTTTAGAGTTCTGTACGTCAGATCGAACGGCACCCTCATGTTTGATCACCTGTGTGTCTGTACGTCTGTCACTACCAGTTTGCTCAGAACCTACTGGACTGATTGAGTTGTAATTAAGTACAAACATGTATTTCTATGACTCAAACACGCATGTGTAACGTAAATAAATAATATTTCAACATGGGGCCTCTTTTTGGAGAAAAACTAGAAAATTGTTTTTTTTAATTATTGAAACCCTTATCTCCAAAAATACTGAGCCTATGATTTTGAAATAATTACCAAAAGTAGTTCGTTACTTATAGATTAGAGGAAAACTTATAAATTTACATTAGTTAAAACAAACATGTTAAAAAATATGATTCGTTCGAAATTCTTTGCGCGCGAATCCGACTCGCACTTGGCTGATTTTATTTTTCTATGATCGGCTCTGGTAACATAAGCTAGAAATAGTTCTAGGCTCATTGCATTTCTTATGGTGCAAGCTTCCTACAATTGTAATTATTTCCAGTTCTGAGCTCAAAGCCGAGACTCGCTCATTTCTGAGACAATTTAAAATGATTTTGCTATTATCAACTTGACATTAAATAACAGCTTAACAAATTATTTAGTTGTTCCTCGTTACGTCGTGGTAGTGCTCTGCCAACGGGTAACAAAGTCTACGCCGTCTGTCTGAAAGGACGGTACCTAAGCTACTTATAAAGGGCCGGGGCTGCTTTGAGGCGGCTCCTGCCCAATCTGAGAGGGCCAAACGCCTCCTGCCGGAGGCTCTACGCGGGGATCGTGCGGTCCATGGCCCTTTACGGGGCACCGGTGTGGGCGCGTTCTCTAAGGCAGCGATCGACTCGCCCGCGCCATCTGAACGCGTCCCAAAGGGTCATGGCGATCCGCATGATCCGAGGATACCGTACGATCTCCTGCGAGGCGGCGAGCCTCCTTGCCGGATTATCGCCATGGGATCTGGAGGCAAAAATCCTCGCGAACCTCTATGAGGAGCGCGAGGAGGCGAAACGTCGGGGCGAAACTCCGCTGCCGCGACAACTCGCGGCTCGGCGGACAGAGCTCCGGCAAGATCTCATGGCGACATGGAGACAGCGATTGTCGCAACCCCGCGCTGGGCACGCCACCATTGCGGCGGTAGTGCCCCTCTTTGAGGAGTGGCTGGAGAGGCCCCACGGCGCCCTCACCTTCCGCCTGACGCAGGTCCTCACCGGACACGGCTGTTTCGGGAGGTTCCTGTTTCGGATAAAGCGGGAGGTGACCCCCGGGTGTTTCCACTGCGAGGATCGCCCAGACACGGTGGAGCATACGGTGGAGGTTTTCCCCGCTTGGGCAGAGCACCGCCGTGTCCTCGTGGATGCGATAGGCGGCAGCGACCTCTCGCGCCCTGCCCTGGTTCAGGCCATGGTACGGAGCGAAAGGGAATGGGAAGCCGTCTCCTCCTTCTGCGAAGCAGTAATGCTCGCAAAGGCGGAGGCGGGACCCGTGAGGGAGCATCAACAACGGAGTCGCCCTCACGCTCTCAGCAGCAGCCGCCTCAGGAGACGCCTGGGACTTCCGGCGCCGCGAGACGATCTCCGGCCACCGTAGACCCGGGCCTGCGGGTAGCTCGGGTAGCTCGCCGTCCGATCAGCACCAGGCCCGAGAGTCGATGGCGCGTAGTGTTCCACGCGCGCCTCAAAGAGTTGTCAGCAAGAGACGGGGCCCGTCATGGCCGATGCCTGCCCGGGGGTTGAGGATAAATTCGAAACAGAGTTACCTCGCCCCTGGGCATTCGAGGCAGGAAGGAACAGGGGTGGGTTTTAGTCAGTAAGAGTCTGACACGCCCTCCCGCTCCACCCAGAGCGGGAGAAGTCATTGGATGATTTCCCATCCCACAAAAAAAAAAGCTACTTATAAAAGTTTTGCTAGTACGGAACCCTCACTGCGCGACCTCAACTCGCACTTGGCTGGTATTTAGAAATCCGTACGCGAAGGACGTACCAACAGTCAATCATAGGGCTTTTTATCTATTTTAGCCTTTGTAGTATTTACTGACTTATCAACGTGTTGATATGGCTTACTCTCTGTGCCCCGTTTACGATGACTAATAACAATAAGGGCCAGTGCTCATTTGGCGGTCGACACTGCCAAACGAATATTGACCTCACGTTACTTGAAATACAGGAGATTGGACTTGGCAGCCCTGGGCTAATCTCGTTCCTGCGACCAATATTGATACAGCGTTGGTCACAGTTCTGACCTAACCTAAGGCCCAACCCATTTGGTCGGGTTAATCAAATCTCGAGCGTCGTGCTCTTCGTTTAACTGGGCGTTTAGAATTGGTGAAATCGGCCCTAAGGCATGCAATATTTCCGCAACTTGACTATTCGAATATTTCGAATAATGTTTTCTACTATTTGAATATTTTCGTAGAATATTCGAGTATTTTTGGTTCAAACTTAGAAAAAGTATTTTCACATCACCTGCTCGACAATGTCCATTTACGCACCATGCAATCAAATTTTCGTTTTTGTTTAGTTTTTCAAAAAGCACTGAAGCATTTTCGATAAAATTTATATGGGACCACCTCGGGAGTATATTCTTTCGGATAAAAAATAATTTTGAAAATTGGTCCACAACTGACGGAGAAATCGGTGGACATACAAAAAAAAATACATACAGTCGAACATAGAACCTCCTCCTTTTTCGAAGTCGGTTAAAAATGCCCCTACGGCATCATAAGCAGAACTCAAAAAAAAAACCGGTCAAGGGCGAGTCGGACTCGCGCGCGTTATAACTTATGAAAAAAATATATTTGAGACTCTCACAATGTGCCCTTACATTTGATATGTCGCACGACACAGTTTGAAAAACTTTGACTTTTAATTTTCTGATTTTCACCCCAAAACTGACCCACATATTCCAAATTAATTTACTAAGGGTACCTACACGTCTGTTTTTGGGTCACAGATACACGTCTGTTTTTGGGTCACAGATATTCATGCGTGTACCAAATTTCAACTCGTATTGGTCCAGCATATTCGGAGCAAATTGGCTGTCAGACGGACAAACAGACGGACAGACAGACAGACGAGTAATCCTATAAGGGTTCTGTTTTTTCATTCGGACTTTCGGAACCCTAAAAAGAACGCAATTTCAAATAATGTTAAACAAAAGACGATGTTTGGTGCTCTGATTTCCAATGATCCCTGGCTTTTTATTGTCTCGCAGGTGTGAAAAGTAGAGAAGGTATGCTCCACTGGGATATAGCCTGTCTTCGTCTTGGACAGCTTGAACCTCTCGATTTACTCAGGACTCTGGATAATTGAATCCCTCGTTACACTCAGGGTTCAATATGCCGCCCGTGACGAAAGGCACTGCTTTACCCCCTTGGTGCACAATCTACTATTATAAGCCTTTTACTCATTTATAAGAGTAAACCAGAACAGAAGCCGGTGCTCGAAGTTGTAAAGCAGTACCTACCTAAGTAGGTACCGAATCTTGGATAAGATGCAACTTTGTCAACTCGTCTCCTCGGGGCTATCGCAATATGTCAAGACCAAGGTCTTCAACTAGTGTGTCCTGTCTATTTCCGATAGGATATTATTATAATCTACGCTCTAAGTACATCTACGCTATTTCAGGTGTTTCTAGATCTGCACTTTGATTCACTAGATGTTCGGATACGCGTATGCACATTCCTTTAAGCGTTTCTACGTTTGGATTTCATGGTAGCACATTAAAAAAAAAAAACGAATACCCTAATACCTTTTTTTTTGTGGGGTTGGAAATCATAGAATGGCACGGATTCTCTTGTTCAATATCTAAACTAAAATTAGAGAATTGCTATGTTTTACTAAAAGGCAGTGCGAGAAAAGGACGGCTATAGCCCTGCACTAAGTTAGAGATGTCAAACTAGACCTGTTCCTTCCCCGCCCTGAATGCCCAATGGCGCGGTAACTCTGTTTCGAATTTATCCACAACCCCTGGGCAGAACAATGTACCTACCTACGGTTCTTGTAGGATAGTCAATGGGAAAGAAGCCGTGGGAAAAACTAGTAACACTCTTCAGACGAGAGAAACCTCGTTGAGGTCGGGAAGTGCAGGGTAACCCAATTCAGAAGCGCAAAACCCTCTCCATTATCAAACAGTAATGAAACAAATATAAGAAACAGCATGTTCGCAGACATGTGATTCCACCAACCCGCATTGGGCCTACGAATTACGGCCCACACCCTCTCACAGAGAGGAGGCATGTGCCCCAGCAAGAGGACATTAAAAGGCTGATGATGATGAATGTAACAAAACATGAGAATTTGAGGACTTCGAAGTTGGGTTTCAATGAATGCGTCCCCAAAAGTCTACTAAGACAACTACCGTGGTAATCGAGAGAGCAGTCTCTCGATTACCACGGTAGTAGTCTTACCAATACACTAACTCGGTAAAATTGAATAACCACCGACGAATGGCAAGCCCCATGTAACAAGGAAATCGCACTTGACGAATTTGACAAGCATGAGATGATAGGATTCATAATCTTCCGAAAAAATCGGCCAAGTACGAGTCGGATCATAATACGTTTCTTGTATTAATTGACGGACGGACGGACAGCCGAGGTTTAGTAATAGGGTTCTGTTGGTTACCCTCCGGGTACGGAACCCTCAAAACGTTATCATCATCAGCGAGTTAGGTAGGAACTAAAACGATGAAGTATCATTTCTTATTGAAGCTAAATTAAAATCCAGGCCGAAACCTAAACATAAAGAAATTATAATACTTCCAGTGTTAGAAAAATATGTTATAGAACATTCTAAAGAGAAGAGGATAGATGCACTGGATACGGCTAAATTGAATAACAACCGAGAAAATTGCGAACCCCCATGTAACAGGAAAATTGCACTTGACTATCATAACAGACATGAGTGACATGAGATAGGAGTCATCCCAACTCCTATTTATAAGAAAGCCTTGACTGACTCGGTAGATAACATACAATAACCGAATGCAAATTGAATAACTGCGGATAAATTGCAATCCATCAAGATGATCACGACAAAATACACAAGCAACGTGAGAATGAGAACTAGGTCGGTAGGTATACATATATACATCTAATATCTAACAACAGAACCTGGAAACCTATAAACGTAGAGGAGAGCACAATAAGGAAATGTCATTCAATTCACAGATACAAGTACCTAAATAAGTTCGTACACAATTTGCAAAGGCATCCTTTTATACCGCCAATCATTGCACCAATAGCTAAATTGAATAACTAGTACCAATCTGCATTACTCAATAACCTTCAACGACGTGACAATAGCACTTATTTTATTAAGGTGACAATACCGCAATACTTGACAAAGTGCAATTGGCAACACGAGAAGATAACACTTCATATCTGTGGGAACCTAAATAATATGTAGCAGGACCATTTTCCACTTATTGGAGACTAAGTGCCAATCACTGCACCAACGGGCCAGATTGAATAATTGGATAATCGGCAATTGCAAACGTTAGAACCAATTCAAGAACGTGTTAACAACATAATATGCGAAGATCCCATCCTTTTAATACGGACAAAATCACAATTGAAAATTGCAAGGAAATACCGAGTGACGCAGTAGCAAATTACATCACAACGCACCCATGTGACGGGCACCCATTTTTCACTTATGGATGTATCACTGCACAAATTAATCCAAATTGCATAACGATCAACAAATTGCATACACTGGAACCAATAACGATGAAATAGCCCTCAACGACAAAATTGCTCGAAATAATATCCATAACGATGAATATCCGTCGCGAATAGACTCGCTTAGAATCTGCGGGCGTCAAAACATATAATACCACTTAAGCTTGATCTATTGTTCAGTAATAATCATCAGATAACGGCGGCTCAGCTTCTACTGGCATAACAACCCGTATAGACCACTTAACTCAATAAAAGTCCCCTTGGCTGACATTAAATTTAATAGTCTATGAAAAGGAACGGCGCGAGCGCAAATGGTCCTTCCTGTGAGCGAACGGAAGACGGCGATTGGCTCAATTGCGCGGCCCATTCACCAATCAGCGTTCTGATGTGGTTGCAGGTCAACCTGTCCAATTTAAAATTGGTAGTTGTGGTCGCAAATCCTGGTTTCATATGTTTGCTTTTGGGTCAAACACTGGGAGTTGAGATCGATTTGTTTTGGCAAGTGATTTTATCAAGTCATCATGAGTTGCAGTGCAAGATATTATTGGAGACAATGAGTGATAGCCATTGTTGTCTTCTTACAAGCTTTTATTTAAACCTTGCAATATTTTTGTTTGTTAGGGTCAAATCTTGCAAGCTGAATAAGACCCACTTCTTATTCTACGGAGTCGAATCTTTAGATCTGGTTCAGTTCCGAAGAGAATACATTTTTATGGAAAGCATGACCTGAATCGACATATAAGATTAGCTCCAGATAGAGGAACTCTTCAACGGTTAACAGCACAGACACGAAATTCTGTGTATGGTTTTAAAGGCTTATTATTATTTTTTTACTATTAACTTTTTATTATTTGTAGTGAAAACTATTGTGGGTGAATGAAGAGAGGAGGGAGACCAAAGAAAAGATGGATAGGTTGTGTGAGGAATGATATGAAAGAAGGTATGAATGACAACGTGTTTCACCAACCACAAGCAGCTGAATAGAAACAGGAACTAACGACAGCCAGCATTTATCTCATAAGGTAGACCACCGCTTTAATATTCAGAAGTACGGAACAGTTAATTAGTTTTACGACGATAATTAATTACTTAAATTAAACTTCACAATGTGTTCTACGAAACGAGCTCCAGTTGCAAGCGACGAAATTGTCATGTTGAGTGAATATGCTCGTATGGAGAACTTACAGCAAAATTTTTGGTACCATGGAACCTAATTCTTAGGTATTCACGACCCTTTTCATACAATCAGACATAATTATTATGTAGGTACCTTTATGATGTTATTTTATGGAAGATAATAATTAATTAATGTTACCACATTAATTGATTGCCGTACCAGGTACGTGATAAAGTGATAGGTACCTAATATATTGAACTAACCTGAAACCCAGTCACCATAGCACTTGCATTTATGATGATATTACTTGAATTTGAAATTTTTCATCATACGTGTTAGTAGCTCCTCCATATTACGATCAAGGACATAGCAGATGTCCAGAAAAGAAACTAAGACAGAGGCATATTTTATATTAAAATTAAAACTGTTCAACCCTCGTTTCAAGGACACCAATATTTTGTATTTCGCTGCGTATGACGTCACCAGGCTGCAGGAACTCCTGGGGGTTTGCGTTTCCACCCACACCGCCTGGAGTGCCCGTCAGGATGAGGTCACCCGGCAACAATGTCATTATGCTGAAAAGAAAATGTGTCATAAGCATTAAGCAAGAAGACTGCCAGGTTCAAGTGGGATTGAACGGGTCACGTCAGCCGTATGCACGACGACCGCTGAGCATAAGTCTCCACGCAATGGGTACCTGAAAATGGACGCCGCTGTGGTCAGCCACGAAAGAGGTGGCGAGACGACCACGAAGCGTTTTTTTTTTTTGTTGATGGGCATGCGTTTGACCACTATCTCACCTGATGGTAAGCGATGATGTGGTCGAAGATGGAGCACGCTTGCCTAGAAGAAACCTACGCGTACCGCAAAAACTAGTTTGAGGAAGCACAGGAGAAGAGTTCCTGAATGGGTCCATTCAGGAACGCTCCCCCGTTCCTGAATGGACCCATTCAGGAACTCACTTACGGCTTTTGTCCAGCAGTGGGACAGTGTAGGTAGGCTAGATAAAAAAAACCGGCCAAGTGCAAGTCGGACCCGCGCAGGAAGGGTTCCGTACCATTATCTATAGAAACGGCAATAAAATAACGTTTGTTGTATGGGAGGCCCCTTAAATATTTATTTGATTGTTTTTTAGTATTTGTTGTTATAGTGGCACCAGAAATACGTCATCTGTGAAAATTTCAACCGTCGAACTATCACGGTTCATGAGATAAAGCCTGGTGACAGGTGGACAGACAGACAGACGGGCGGACAGCGGAATCTTAGTAATAGGGTCCCGTTTTACCCTTTGTGTATGGAACCCTAAAAACAGTTTCAAGAAGTCAGAACCAAGGTGTCACGCCGAATATTCGGTTTTTTCTTGTGCGGATCAAGTGCACCTGGTAATTAAACCCAGAACTCCACGCCAAGATAGTCGCTTTCGCGATAAAACCTTTAAAGGATATGATAGCATGTCCTTTAGGTCTTGTCGCGATAATCGACTAACAACTGAAGCTGAGATATATAAGGTGTTAAAAAATTAACCCTCGAAACTTTAAGGTGTGCTTTGGACCATCGAACTGAATAACTTTTACTATGGGACCAACTTCGAAATCGCGAAAAAAAAATCCGCTGTTGCCTAAATTTTGCCGAGTTTTGCGAACATAAATGTAGGCAACGGCTGATTTTTTTTTTCGCGATTTCAGGGTTGATCCCATAGTAAAAGTTATTCAGTTCGATGGTCCAAAGCACTCCTTAAAGTTTCGAGGGTTAATTTTTTAACACCTTATTATAATGTAAACCCAGTATAAGTGTATAATCTATGATGTAAAATATAGAGTTTACATTATATTTATCAGCTTCAGTTGTGATACATTCTGTCTGAAATTTAAGAACGTAACTGTATTTAAACTGGATTGATATGAATCCAGTTTTTATATTGGATGTCGTGTCAGCGTATTAATACCCAGGAACTGGATCTTATAAACATTAGATAGCTCGCTACATTTAAAATATCTACTAGTATTCAACTGCATCCAGTTAGACTGATGTAAGCCTCACCATGGTAAGGATATGAGGCAGATGATAGAAAAAAAAACTTACGTAGAAATCCTCTCAATAATGTTAGGTATGCTGTGTACCAAGTTCTTGGTGTTGCTCTTTTGTTTCTGCACTCCATTTACACTGCAACTCATGTTCAGATTCGTAACATCCCCTATCTCATCCTTAGTCACTATGCAGGGACCGATGGGACAGAATGTGTCCTGAGACTGTTAGAGATAATTTAAATAAATCATGATATATTTATTATTTAAGAGCATCAGCTTGCGAATTAAGAACGAGACCTACCAATGATCTTTGGCCGAAAATAGGCCTGCCCTCCGGTTACGTGAAGAGATGACCAACGGTTTTTGTTCAATGATCAAAACCGCCACAAATATCTAAAAAACTTTAGAGCCCGAAACTCTTTCTCATGAAGCTAGTCTGGGGCAGGATCTAATGAAATCATGCCAATTTCTGCCGCCAAGCAGCGCTAGTTACCGTGTTCCTGTTTAAAGGTCATTGAAGCTGGTAACAAGTACACAGAGACATTTAATTTTTGAAGTGAAAACTTCTCTAGGCGCGTTAGGTAGTTTTGAGACGGGAAAACACAATTGAACTCGCGCGCCACCGCCACCGACACCGCGAGGCGCGTTTGGCATTTTTGTTCAAGTTTGCACTACTATCGGCACTCCCAGATTGCCACTGTTTTTTTTCTCTGGGACAGCAACGCTCTGTTATTTAGCAGATTGGTCGTTCAACGGTGACATTTTACCATCAGGACGTCGCCTGCCATTCAAAACATAATTCCAATAAGTTTTCTGTAAGTGTTTACCTACACTTCAGTCGGACAATATCCCTGTTTCGTTTAGGTTCGGCAGTAGAAACCGTGCTGCGCTTCCCGTAGTCCCTCGACCACCGATTTTAGTGAAAATTGGATCAGTTCTTTGCTACAGATTATGTTGACCCCGACTACTCAAGATACGAGCATGTCTCAGTTTGGGAGTCGTTGTCTCTAATTATAATGCCTCTGTACATTCACCTCACAAAAATTAAAGTTTGTTTCTTGTATCGTTTTGTACATTTTTGAAGATTTAAAAAAAAACCGGCCAAGTGCGAGTCGGACTCGCGCACGAAGGGTTCTGTACTATTATCTATAAAAACGGAAAAAAAAACAGGTTTGTTTTATAGGAGCCCCCTTTAGAGCGAGGCCCCATTAGTGCGTTGCGATGCGTTGCGTCGTCGCAGCGTCGTCGCTGCGTCGTTTTTCATATATTTTTTATGGCATGCCCCATTAGACCGTAGCGTCGTCGCACGTGACGTTTCAACGGAGCGACGGACGAGAGACGAAGCGGGGGGCGGGTGATGCGCTGCGCTGTCGGAGCTCCGGTGCGACGACGCGGGCGACAGACAGTGTTCCACTGCTAGAGGGGTAAGACGTGCGTGGTGCGTGCGTTGTCTTCTTGCGCTGCGACGTCGTGCGTTGTCGCAACGCAGGTGTGGCATACAATGCGTTGATCCCTTGCGACGACGCAACGCAACGCAAAGCACTAATGAGACATCACCCTTAAATATTCATTTTATTCTGTTTTTTAGTATTTGTTGTTATAACGGCAACCGGAATACATCATCTGTGAAAATTTCAACTGTCTAACTATCACGGTTCATGAAATACAGCCTGGCAGACGGACAGAAAGACAGACGGACGAACAGCGGAGTCTTAGTAATAGGGTCCCGTTTTGCCCTTTGGGTATGGAACCCTAGAAATTATTATTATTATTGGTACATAGCAACAAACCCGTTGATAAAGCAATGCTTGGGGGAGGTCTGTATCCAGCAATGGACGTTTTCAAGCAAAAATGATAATGATAATGATCAACAAACCTTGCCAAGTAAGAACTGTGTCTCATTCATCTCTTTCTGCCATTCTCTGTCACTGATGTCCTGAGCGATAGTGTACCCAAAGATGTATTCGTCAGCGTCATCAGCTTTTACAGAACTTGCAGTCTTTCCAATTACAACCGCCAGCTCTACTTCCCAGTCCACTTTCTGCAGTAAAACATCTTGAAATTATCGTTATGGAGGTTTGTGGGACTTTATACCCTGTTCCGCATGCCTCCAAATCGTTAATTCTAGAGGCAAGAGGCAATTCGGGAAAAAACTAGCGCAAACTGCCTTTTCATCAGACATGCGCTTAGCTGCGTAGCAATGGATATTATGATAGCATTTAATCGTTGATTTTCATAGCATAGCTTTGCTAAACTCTGGCGAAAAGGCCGTCATGTCGTGTAGATTTTGTATCGTTTGGCCACTGTCATTTTTAGCCTTCTAAGTCGTAAATCCAGACAGCGCGATACCATTTTCTCGATTGAAATATACCTATTAATAAAGTTTTCAGTAAGCTTCTATCGATATACCTACCTAGTGGTAGCCTCCCAACAGTCGTATTTGTAGGTACTGCTAAACACGGGCCTCCAGTACAATCCAAACGCGCATGGAATTAACAGCCTCATAACTGTCTGAACAAACGGAAGACGCACTAAACACGAGCGACATTATTTCATCACGCAAGGTACGAGTAGGCTTACGCCCACACGAGATGAATTACGGCGTCAATTTACTTCAATAATTGACCCCAATTTGCGCGGCTCTGAGGTCAGAACAAACCTCTGTGATTCACTAAGAATTTTTGACCTCGTCTACTATATGTAGGAAGATAGGATAGGTCGTTAAACTTTTAGAAAATATGATGACAAATTAATTTTATTGTAATCCTACTTTCGTCTGTAGGTATGCTAATGCCTAGGGGTAGCGGACATGCCTAGGGGTAGCGGACATGCCTAGGGGTAGCGGATATGCCTAGGGATAGCGGATATTCCCAGGGATAGCGAATAAATTCTGAAAATGAGTTACCGCGCCCCTGGGCACTCGGGCAGGGAAGGAACAGGGGTGGGTTTTAGTCAGTAAGAGTCTGACACGCCCTCCCGCTACACCCAAAGCAGGAGAAGTCATTGGATGATTTCCCACCCCACAAAAAAAAAAGGTATGCTAGGATATTTCTTAATCCTTTGAGGCGTGGCATTATCTATGCCTCGGATAATAGTTTTAATCCGATAGTAGGTACGTTCCCATGGGATAATGTTCGTTTCATATTTTTACTTTTAGGTACTTTTTTAATGTGCGTGGTTTGAATCTAGACGGCATGTAACTAGCTACCAAAATTTCCAAAAGAATCGACTAAATGGGATTAAGTAGGTACATGGTGATTATCCGTAGTCGTTACGAGCTAGTATGGGTAGTCTGAAGCCCATTTTAGACGATCCATTTTACCAACGGGTTTAGTCTTTGTGTTACTGGATTGTAGAGGTCAGAAATGCAGTCCCTCAATGCAAAATACTGGTATTCAGCTGAATAGAATACTCTTTATTATGTACACCATTTTTTCACCATTTTTTTTTGTTGTTTTGTTTTTTTTATTGTTCTGTTTTTCAAAAAGCGCTGAAGCAATTTCGATAAAAATTTTAAGGGACCACCTCGGGAGTAGATATATTCTTTCGAATAGAAAAGTGTTTTGAAAATCGGTGCACAACTGACGGAAAAATCGGTGAACAAACATAAAAAAAAAATACCTACAGTCGATCATAGAACCTCCTCCTTTTTCGAAGTCGGTTAAAAAAGTCGCAACGGGTGGGCTCCAGTCTGACATCATACACTGGAGTCTAACATAACAGACTGGAGCCCGTTAGCCGACCCCAAGATATTTGGGAAAACACTCGGCAGATAATGATGAAACAGAAATCTAACCTTGCATACTTCAGTCCTTATCCTCAAAGGCTGGCTCGGACCAATGATAGTGCTGGAGTACTTGCTGAAAATTATCGGTATGGCCGGGGGAGGCACGTGGATCTCTTTACAATGGTCGGCAAAGTTCAGGGCAACGCCTAAAATCTTGTCCATGCCGAAAATGGGCGCAACCAATGTCACGTGAGATAGGTGAAAAGTTTTATGGATTGATATGCTAGATATGGAACAGATGAAAAGTAAGTTAGTATGACGAGTTCGGGGAAAACCTTACACTTGTTTTCCCCGGGTTAAGGTTAGGTTAGATTAGATTAAAATAAGGTTAGGTAAGGGTTAAGTAATGATATCACTACTACATGACTAACTAAAACTAACCTAACTCTGACTTTCTAAAACCATATTGTCATAACTCGTACTTAGTTCAAATAATATGGATTTGACGCCATTGAAACGCGTCAGGCCCCTCGCGTATCCATAAGGATACGGTATCCAATTGGTTTTTAATTGTGTCTGCTTGACGCGTTAAAATCTATGAAAAATATGAACATACTTATACTGTTAACTGATAGGTTCATATTTATGTATCGTAGATTAAAATGGTGTTAAGTAAATTAAAGATTGATTTAGTTTTTCGTAATTTTTGGCTCTTTTTAAATCAAACTTGAAGTCAGTGTTCATAAAGTGTATGCTTTTTTTTTTAGGGTGGGAAATCATCAAATAACTTCTCCCGCTCTGGGTGGAGCAGGAGGGCGTGTCAGACACTTTCTGACTAAAACCCACCAGTGTTTCTTTAGCTGCCTATGCCAGGGGCGTTTGTATGAATTATGGACATACCTAAGACTAAGTTGAAAGCAAATGGATTTTGAAATTGTAAATAAACTTAGGTTCTAGCACGGGGTCTCATCTCGAACAAAGAAAATTTAGTTCAAATAAATGTCAATAGATGGCGTACTAAGCATCGATTTCTTAATGAAGTTTGTAACATTAATATTTTGAAAAAAAAATGGTAAAAACTGTATTTTCTTATTTAATAAACTACCCAAAGCATAAAATTGTGGAATATTTGGCTCCTTATTCAAATTTAGATGTTTATTAGTACGAATCCTTAGGCATTTATATTTCTTGTGCCAATAGATGGCGCTGTTTGAAGTTTTAAAGTTGAACCATTCGCCTCCTTAAAATTTGTATATTGACACATTTTGAAACCGTAAAACTCTTATGAAGTGCCAAAAATACTATATAAAGTAATTCTTCAATGTGTGAGAAAATATTGGTGAGACTTTATCGCTGCTAACACCATCTAGCGAGGTGTAGAGGAAGAGCCCGACCGAAGAACAAAAGTTGCTTGTGTGTCGAAAACCCGTAGTTACGGCGGTACCGTTTCTTTGTATGGGATGAGGCATCTGTACGCTAGTATTATATTATCTGTGGTTCAAGTAACCTTTTTTTTTTTTTGAAAAACTAACTTATTTAAAAAAAAAACAATTTTATTCTAGTAGGTACGATTTGAACTATATATAGTAGTAAAACTTATTTTGGCCAAATCAAAATGATATTTTTAAGAGGAATTAGATTTGAGGGGGATTAGCTACTTGGGATTTAAACTAAGATCTACATTTCGCCAGTTCTGTCGCATGTACCCGTCAGCTACCGTAAGGCCCTTTCGGACCGCGAACATGGAATACGGACCACTTCCCGTAAGGCCCTTTCGGACCGCGGGTGGCACGCGTTCTTTCAACCTCTATGATTACATAACGCAACGTCATATTCCTGTGGAATTTTTTGTGATAGTATCGTACTTTTACAAACATTTCCATAGAGAAATACTGTTTTGAAAAATTAAAAAAAATGTTTTTATTTGCATGTTTATGTTTGTCAACGGCGGACGAAAATTTGTTGATATTGTGTGTTCTAATTAGTTTCGTGTTTGTTTATGTAATATGTTGTGTTTATATATTCATTACTATGTTGTTATTACGTCATTATAACATCGTTTTAGATAAATATTTTGAAAAATGATTACGTTATGACATTTCTTGTCAAGGTCAAACGGTTTTGTTTACATTGTTATTGTGAGGGTGAATGATGTGACTTTCTGTGTGTTTGAACACAGTGTGAAGGTATTTATTTATTGTTAGGTAGTTATTACATAATATTAGAAAAAAAAAACGCATCACAAAACGCAACGCAAACGCAGTAACGTAATTTGAAAAAGCCGTTACTTGGTTTGGTTTTCGTGATATGAAGTTTGAGAATGAATAATAGGAAAATATTGTATCGGACTCTACAAAAAAAACATTGTTATTAAACTACTTGTATATTCATAGCATAACATGCAAAATTTCGTGTAAATTGATACAGTGGTTTTATCAGAAATGAACTTAATACGTGAACAAATACTATTCCCGCCAAATCGTTGATAACAGCATTTGATTAGAATTCAACTCTCGTAACACAAGTATTGTTTACATTTTATGATAAGGTCTGTTTATTCAACAACCCAATAAAAAAAACTTCAAGTGCCTAGCACCAATAGAAGCGTCAGCGAACCGTTTTATGTAAACAAAGTCATAAACATGTCAATGGCGGGAAAATAGCGCGGGCTGCGCGGGTATGCTGGATGTGCGGGTTTCGCGCGCGCGGGCGCTAACGGGTTAAGAGTTTGCTTATTGGGTGGCATAAAGCCTACGGGTTCAGAAATTCTAGCTCGACCTGCCCGGCCTGGCAATCAAACCCAGAACTACGTGCTTAACAGTATCTAGCGCCACTGAAGCAACGAAGTATTTTAACGTGAATTTACCACCTTTAATGATCTTTGACCAGGATGAGGTCACGCGCCGACGTAGTGGGCGTGGTCTAGGCGAGCATTAGAAAGATAATAATAATAATAATCATCCACCCCCGGACTCGCCGCTCAGCTCCGCCTCGCCGCCGCCGGACCTCGTATCACCAGTGTTACCGGCGGCTGCAGCCGCGTCGAGCTCGAGCGACGAGTATTTCTCCCCGCCGACGTCGCCAACACCTGTACGTCGGCAGGGGAGAGGCCGGCCACCGAACAGCCTGGGACTTAGGGGCCAACCGGCCCCGAGCCGGGTCCCCGCTGCCGGTGGTTGTGTGCAGCGCATGAAATGGACTCAATCCATGAACGAGAACGTCATGCGCGCATATTACGGGTCTACAGAGGGGGGAACTAACCTCACTGCGTATCGTGGTAGGATGCTGTCTCTTTTTCAGGACTTGGAACCAACGGTCAACGTCTCAGCTCAACGATTGTCGGATCAGGTGCGGGTCATCCAACGCAACCACAGGTTGGACGACGCCGCACTTGATCGGCTGCGCTCAGAGGTACTGAGCAACCTTATCTTCTCGACTACGACACAGACTGCGGCACCGCCGGTTTCCGAAGAAATCCCACCGGCTTCTCATAAAAACCTGCCGCGGTCCAATCATGTTGATGAGGAGACAGATGATAGGGTTGTCACAGTAAGTAGCCAGTGCAACGATCGACTGAGGAGCGCACTGGAAGATGCGCTTCGCGAGTATAGATCGAGTCCGACTCAACTTAGACCCCGTTTATCACGGTTACCTATGCACAAAAAAAATAGGGCGCTAGTGTGTGCTCTAGACTCGCTGCTTAAGAATGTTTTTGAGAGCAGCGAGGACCTCTTTGATACGCACTCGATCCTGTATTGTGGGGCTGTTGCGGCATGTCGTTTAGCAAATGTAAA
Source organism: Polia nebulosa (assembly GCA_951329385.1). Taxonomy (NCBI): domain Eukaryota; kingdom Metazoa; phylum Arthropoda; class Insecta; order Lepidoptera; family Noctuidae; genus Polia; species Polia nebulosa. The sequence goes on along the minus strand of OX589610.1, from coordinate 13,832,801 downwards.
GTTACCAAATTGTGACGAAGCTACTCGACCAAAGCCTACCGTACCGGCCTGGCAGTGTAGGATCGAGAGGCGTATTGATGGGGCCAGAGCACTCATTGGCAAACTATACTGCTTCAGGGAGGGCAATACAAGACCACGTGTGATGCGCTTCGTGAGGCGGGCATTTTCGGGGACTGGAATCAGTCCTCGAGAATACATGTCCCGTGTCACGGAACGCATTGACTTCCTGAAGCAGAAGGTTTGTGCATGGGCCAATCGTATTCGGCGGTATAAGCGTCGGGTCGACCGGTACTCGCAGAACCGCATGTTCCAGAGCGATGAGAGGTGGGTATATAGAGCTTGGGAGCGACCTGAACAAAATGTGACTGACGTGCTCCGCCCCGATGCTGCCGCCACGAATGCATTCTGGTGCAACATCTGGTCGGTGCCCGTCTGTCACACTGAGGGTGGCTGGATGCGTGATGTCGAACGCGTGTGTGAAGCTATACCAGACATGGAAAAAGTAACCATCACTCCATTCGATGTAGCCAAAGCAGTTCGTCCGTTACCAAACTGGAAATCTCCGGGACCGGACGGACTGCATAACTTCTGGCTTAAATGGTATAGTAGCTCACACGCGCTTCTGGCATCTCAATTCCAGGCATCCTTAGAGTCTGGGTCGCTGCCTCAGTTTCTAACAACTGGTGTTACCCACCTGCTCCATAAGACAGGTAGTCCCACGGAACCCAAGAATTATAGACCGATTACATGTTTATCGACGGTCTATAAACTTCTTACATCCATCCTGAGAGCGAAAATTAATGTACACATTGAGAGCAATACAATTATGTCTACCTCTCAGAATGGATGTAGGAACGGGTCCCGCGGTACTAAGGAGCTACTCCTCATAGACATGGCCATAAGCCAACAGGTTCGTCGATCCCACAAGGATTTGTCGACATGCTGGATAGATTATAAGAAGGCCTACGACTCTGTTCCACATACATGGCTCATGAGGGTGTTGGAGTTGTACAAAATAGATGCAACTCTACGCACCTTTCTTGGGTCATGTATGGGGCAATGGAAGACGGTCCTTCGCTATCCAGGATGTCGACCAATCCAGGGGAATGATGAGCCTATATGGATTAAACGGGGAATATTTCAGGGCGACAGTTTGAGTCCACTTTGGTTCTGCTTAGCCCTGAATCCTCTAAGCACGTTGCTGGAGGATTCAGGCCTGGGCTATCGGTTGAGAAGAGGTGGTCAGGCCATATCTCACCTTCTTTACATGGATGATCTGAAACTCTTTGCCCCCAACAACTTGCAACTGATGGAGTTACTGAAGGTAACTGAAACTTTCAGTAGCGCTATCAGGATGGAATTTGGTGTGGACAAATGTGCAGTCATGCATGTAAAGCGAGGGGGGATTATGGAATCTGAAGGGATTCAACTCTCGGATTCCATACACCTCAGATCTCTCTCCTCAACCGAAACATACAAATATTTGGGTATGTCGGAAGCGTTAGGCATTAACGTTACAGACATGAAGCAATCGCTGAAGGAGCGCTTCTTTAGCCGCCTTAAAAAGATATTGAGTAGCCTTTTGTCGGGCGGAAATAAGGTGCGCGCCTTCAACGGTTGGGTCATGCCGGTTTTGATGTACTCTTTCGGCATACTCAAATGGACTCAGACTGAGCTCGACGCCCTGGACAGGAGGGTCCGTACGCTGCTAACCGCAAACCGGATGCATCACCCACGTTCGTCGGTGATGAGACTGTACATCCCGCGGAAGTGTGGAGGTCGAGGCTTTTTAAATGCTAAGACTCTCCACAACCGCGAGGTGTGCAGCCTCAGAGAATACTTTTTAGAATCCGACGTGGGGATGCACCGAGAGGTGGTCGCAGTGGACAAGGGCCTCACCCCGTTGTCCATGGCTAAAGAGAACTGGCGCAAACTTGTAGTACTTACTACTGATGACCGCAAGGAGGTATGGAAAGGCAAGGAGCTTCACGGGCGCTATTATCAGGCTCTTCATGGGCCTGATGTAGATAGCCTGGCGTCCGTAGCCTGGCTACGGTTTGGTGACCTCTTCGGGGAAACTGAAGGTTTTGTCTGTGCGATTATGGACGAAGTTATCTTGACGAACAACTACCGGAGGCATATTATGAAGGATGGGACGGTTGACGTGTGTCGGGCATGCCACCGTCCGGGTGAGTCCATTAGACATATTATCTCTGGATGTTCTCGTCTGGCTAACGGCGAGTATTTGCACAGACATAACCAAGTGGCCAGGATTATCCACCAGCAACTTGCTTTAAAATACAAACTTGTGGATTCTGAGGTACCGTATTATAAATATGTGCCCGACCCAGTTCTCGAAAATGACCATGTCACGTTGTACTGGGATCGGTCTATCATCACTGACAGGACTATTGTTGCCAATAAGCCGGATATAGTGGTGATAGACCGATTAGCGCGCCGCACAATGATAATCGATGTCACCATCCCACATGACGAGAACCTCGTGAAAGCTGAGAAAGAGAAACAAATTAAATATCTTGACTTGGCACACGAGGTTGTCGATATGTGGAATGTGGACTTGGCTGTCATTGTGCCGATAGTCGTTACCGCCAATGGCCTGATGGCCAAAAGCCTCGACGACCACCTGTCGAAGCTGTCGTTGCGCGGTTGGATCAAGGGCCTGATTCAGAAGGCAGTACTCCTTGATACGGCTCGCATTGTGAGGAAGTTCCTGTCTCTGGAGCCCTAACCACCGGTAGCTTGGACCCTGCTCCCGATACCGGTGGACTACTATTTTTTATATTTTTAAATGTTTTTTATATGTTTTCTTTTAAAATATTTAAAAATGTAAATAATATGTGTAAAAATAAATACCGAAAATAATAATCAATTTATTTCAAGTATCTAAGACTCATATCAAATACAATAAATAATATACACATTAGTCACAATTACAATGTAAAAAAATAAACATGTCAAACAATTTTTTTTTTTAACAATTAAATTACAATGTCAAACAATTAAATTCATTTCTAATATCATAATAAATTAGATAATCTTACAAAATTAACATTTACATACATTATACACGTTATTTGTGCCGCCCACAACAGTGCGCAATGATGCAGCAATCCAATCGGTCCGCGAGCGCGGCCAGCATGCTGTTAGCACTCCCCCGCACTCGCCGCACCAGCGACGCGCATCTCTTGCGCATCGTTGTGTGGAAGCAATCCATGCGCGCCTCCGCAAACATTGCTGACGCGCTGCAATAGCGAGGGAGCCCCAACATCATCCTGAACGCGTTGTTGAACTGGACACGCAGGGCGCTGTACGATTTTTGCGTGTAGTCAGTCCACAGGCTGCACGTGTACAACGTGGTGCAATAGGCTCTAAAAAGAGTTATTTTCACCTCAGCCGAGCACCGCGCAAACCTGCGGATAACCATGTTCGCTCTGCGATATCTACCAGACAACCTTTGGATAAACTATAAAATTAAAAAAAAAACAACCGACTTCCAAAAAAAAATACACTAAAAATTAAAAAATAATTGCATTTTACTTCTTCGTTATTTGACACCGACTTCCGAAATAAAAGTTATTTTTTAATTTTTAGTGTATTTTTTTGAAAGTCGGTTGTTTTTTTTTGCAAAAAAGTTTTTTATTTTTCACGTTTTAGTTGTTATACCCCACAACTAAAAACCCCAATGACATGGAACGTGTAATTTAAACATTTGGAGTACACCAAAACGTCATCGAGGTAAACGTATTTTTCGTTTTTGTATTTTTCGTTTTTCTCAAAAAGCGCTTAAGCAATTTCGATAAAAAAAAAACATACATACAGTCGAACATAGAACCTCCTCCTTTTTCGAAAGTCGGATAAAAAAGACAGTGCTTCTGCTAGTAAATATTCTTCTTCTAATATATAAAAATCTCGTGTCACGGTGTTTGTGGTTGCACTCCTCCGAAACGGCTCGACCGTTTTAATGTTTTTTATTGTATGTTTGATAAGTATGAGAACAGGTCGTAAAGTATTTTTCACCCTTCTACCCGTAACCCAATTTTATAATAGCAGAGCAACGTTTGCTGTGTCAGCTAGTAATAATCCTACTAATATTATAAATGCGAAAGTTTGTATGTTTGTGTTTCAATCACGCAAAAACGGCTGAAAGGATTTGAACGAAATTTTGCACACAGATAAATTGAACCTGGATTAATAATAATAATAACAACATGGCAACCCACTGGCAACACATGTCATATTTTTTCTATTCCACTTTAAAATCATAAAATCCATATTTTATCACCTAAAATCGGAATCAATTTTACCAAACAAGAAGCCCATACAAGAAATATTATAATAAAACCTTCAAATACTCAACCAAACCAAGTAATAAACAAAAAAGAAGAACATTTATGCAGGATCACAGTATGACGTCTGTCAATGGCGACGTACGTTATATAAACAGAAAGATGGAAAAATGGAATAAATAAAATCAAATGTTGACCAGAGCAGCTGCCCGTAGCGCACGCCTTCCACCCCCGGACTCGCTGCTCAGCCCCGCTTCGCCGCCGCCGGACCTCGGATCACCAGTGTCACCGACGGCTGCAGCCGCGTTAAGCTCGAGCGACAAGTATTTCTCCCCGCTGACACACGACACAGGAATATTCCTAGTGTGGGGCAACGTTTAAAAAAAAAAAAAAAAACCTGTACGTCGGCAGGGGCGAGGCCGGCCACCGAACAGCCTGGGACTTAGGGGCCAACCGGCCCCGAGCCGGGTCCCCACTGCCAGTGGTTGTGTGCAGCGCATGAGATGGACTCAGTCCATTAATGAAAACGTCATGCGCACATACTATGGGACTACAGAGGGAGGAACTAACCTCACTGCGTACCGTGTCAGGATGCTATCTCTGTTCCAGGTACTAGAACCCACCGTCGACATCTCGGCGCAACGATTATGGGATCAGGTGCGAGTCATCCAACGTAATCACAGGTTGGACGATGCTGCACTTGATAGGCTGCGCTCAGAGGTACTGAGCAACCCTATTATCTCTACCCCGACACAGACCGCCCGCAGTAGCGCTTCTTTGGCCGCCTGAAAAAGGTATGTTGGGTCATGCCGGTTTTGATGTACTCTTTCGGCATACTCAAATGGACTCAGACCGAGCTCGACGCCCTGAATAGGAGGGTCCGTACGCTGCTGACCGCAAACCGGATGCTTCATCGGTGATGAGACTGTACATCCCGCGGAAATGTGGAGGTCGAGGTTTTTTAAATGCGAAGACTCTCCACAACCGCGAGGTGTGCAGCCTCAGAGAATATTTTCTTGAAACCGACGTGGGTATGCACCGAGATGTGGTCGCAGTGGACAAGGGACTCACCCCGTTGCCCATGGCTAAAGAGAACTGGCGCAAACCTGTAGTACTCACCATTGATGACCGCAAGGAGGTATGGAAAGGCAAGGAGCTTCACGGGCGCTTTTATCGGGCTCTTCATGGGCCTGATGTAGATTTCTTGGCGTCCGTGGCCTGGCTACGTTTCAGCGACCTCTTCGGGGAAACTGAAGGTTTTGTCTGTACGATTATGGATGAAGTTATCTTGACGAATAACTACCGGACACATCATGAAGGACGGGACGGTTGACGTGTGTCGGGCATGCCACCGTCCGGGTGAGTCCATCAGACATATTATCTCTGGTTGTTCTCGTCTTGCTAACAGCGAGTATTTGCACAGGCATAACCAAGTAGCCAGGATTATTCACCAGCAACTTGTTTTAAAATACAAACTTGTGGATTCTGAGGTACCGTATTACAAGTATCGTATCGTATATGTATCGTATTACCAGTTCTCGAAAATGACCATGTCACATTGTACTGGGATCGGTCTATCATCCATCACTGACAGGACTATTGTTGCCAATAAGCCGGATATAGTGGTGATAGACCGATTAGCGCACAGCAAAATGATAATCGATGTCACCATTCCACATGACGAGAACCTAGTGAAAGCTGAGAAAGACAAACAAATCAAATATCTTGACTTAGCACACGAGGTTGTCGATATGTAGAATGTGGACTCGGCTGTCATTGTGCCGATAGTCGTTACCGCCAACGGCCTTGATGGCCAAAAGCCTCGACGACCACCTGTCGAAGCTGTCGTTGCGCGGTTGGATCAAGGGCCTGATACAGAAGGCAGTACTCCTCGATACGGCTCGCATTGTGAGGAGGTTCCTGTCTCTGGAGCCCTAACCACCGGTAGCTTGGACCCTGCTCCCAATACCGGCGGACTACTATATTTTAAATGTCTTTTTTTATGTTTAAAAATATTTAAAAATGTTAATTTTAAGAGAAAAAATAAATAAACGAAATAATAATAATAATTACCATCAGCCCCCAAGATGTAGCTCGTGCAGTCCGTCCGTTGCCTAACTGGAAATCTCCAGGGCCGGACGGACTGCACAATTTTTGGATAAAATGGTTTCAAAGATCGCACGCTCGCTTGGCAGCTCAGTTCCAGTCTGCCCTAGAGTCAGGGTCGCTGCCACAGTTCCTTACGACAGGAGTAACCCACCTGCTCCATAAATCAGGTAGTACTGCGGAACCCAAAAATTATAGGCCGATCACGTGTTTACCGACGGTCTATAAAGTTTTTACATCCATCCTGAGAGCCAAAATTAACAATCATATTGACACAAATTTTATCATGTCTGCCTCTCAGAATGGATGTAGGAACGGGTCCCGTGGTACTAAGGAGCTGCTCCTCATTGATGTTGCCATTAGCCAACAGGTTCGTCGTTCTCGAAAAGATCTGTCGACATGTTGGATAGATTATAAGAAGGCCTATGACTCGGTGCCACATACATGGCTCATGAGGGTGCTGGAGCTGTACAAAGTGGATGCAACTTTGCGCACCTTCCTGATGTCGTGTATGGGGCAGTGGAGCACGGTTCGTCACTATCCAGGATGTCGATAAATCCGGGAGAACAGCGAACCGATAAGGATCGAGCGTGGCATATTTCAGGGCGACAGTCTGAGTCCACTGTGGTTTTGTCTGGCCCTAAACCCTCTCAGTACTCTACTGGAGGGTTCGGGCCAAGGCTACCGGTTGAGAAGAGGTGGTCAGGTCATATCACACCTCCTTTACATGTATGATCTGAAACTCTTTGCCCCCAACAACTTGCAACTGATGAAGCTATTGAAGGTAACAGAAACCTTCAGTAGCGCCATCAGGATGGAATTTGGTGTGGACAAATGTGCAGTCATGCATGTAAAGCGAGGGGAGATTATGGAATCCGTGGGAACTCAACTCTCGGATTCCGTACACCTTAGATCCCTCTGCTCAACCGAAACCTACAAGTATTTGGGTATTTCGGAAGCGTTAGGCATCAATACTGCTGACGTGAAACAGTCGTTGAGGGAGCGCTTCTTTAGCCGCCTGAATAAAGTACTGAATAGTCTTTTATCAGGCGGGAACAAGGTGCGCGCCTTCAACGGTTGGGTCATGCCGGTATTGATGTACTCTTTCGGCATACTCAAATGGACTCAGACGGAACTTGACGCCCTGGATAGGAGGGTCCGCACACTGCTGACCGCAAATCGGATGCATCACCCACGATCATCGGTGATGAGGCTGTATATCTCGCGGAAGTGTGGGGGTCGTGGGTTCTTAAATGCTAAGACCCTACACAACCACGAGGTATGCAGCCTTAGGGAGTACTTCCTCAAAGCTGACGTGGGTATGCATCGAGATGTGGTCGCTGTGGACAAGGGCCTCACCCCGCTCTCCTTGGCAAAAGAGAACTGGCGCAAACCTACAGTACTGGATACTAATGACCGCAGGGAAGTATGGCAGACCAAGGAGCTTCACGGGCGCTTTTACCGGGTCCTTCATGGGCCCGATGTAGATCTCTTAGCGTCCGTATCCTGGCTGCGCTTTGGTGACCTCTTCGGGGAAACCGAAGGTTTTGTCTGTGCGATTATGGACGAAGTTATGATGACGAATAACTACCGGAAATATATTGTGAAGGACGGTACGGTTGACATCTGTCGGGTATGCCACCGGCCCGGAGAATCAATACGACACATTATTTCTGGTTGTTCTCGTCTAGCTAACGGAGACTATTTGCATAGACACAACCTTGTAGCCAGGATTATCCACCAGCAACTTGCTCTTAAATACAATCTTGTGGAATCGGAAGTACCGTACTATAGATATGTGCCCGACCCAGTTCTCGAAAATGGCAATATCACGTTATACTGGGATCGATCTATCATCACTGACAGGACTATTGTTGCCAATAAGCCTGACATAGTGGTGATAGATCGATTAGCGCGTCGCTCAATGATTGTTGATATAGCTGTCCCTCATGACGAGAACCTCGTGAAAGCTGAAAAAGATAAACAAACAAAGTATCTTGATCTAACTCGCGAGGTTGTCGACATGTGGGAGGTGGATACAGCAGTCATTGTGCCGATAGTCGTGACGGCCAATGGTTTAATAGCCAAGAGCCTCGACGAACACCTAAGGAGGCTCTCGTTGGACAGCTGGATCAAGGGCTTGATCCAGAAGGCAGAACTCCTTGACACGGCGCGCATAGTTAGGAGGTTCCTCTCTCAGGAGCCCTGACCACCGGTAGCTTGGACCCTATCCAGATACCGGTGGGATACTATTATTTATATTTTTAAATGTTTTTATATTTTATATTTTAATATTTAAAAATGTAAATTGTAAGATAAAAAATAGAAATAAATGGAATAATAATAAACCATTTATTTCAGGCGACACAGCGAAGCCGCTGGCAGAAGCTTGTTATACATAAATTTACTTAAGTAAATAAGATCCTCCTGGGAATCTCAACAAACTCGTAGCTAAGGCACTTCTCCATATCTGTGGCCTCAACAGATTTTTTTGAACGCCTTTAAGTCCTCCATAGACGGACTGTTTAGAGCAGTCGAGACCAACTGTACGAGAGCAGTCCTGTTTGGGCCTCCATAGACCTCCAGGATCAGTCAGTGCATTTCTATATGCGACTGTCAATTTTTTATTGAAACTGCAGATCACCCAACGGCAACCGCTTGAAGCTGTCGGCACTTATTGCTCCAAGCAGTCCGTCTATGGAGGCACTAAGTGCTGATGCTGCGTATTTACCAAAGCGTTATCATCATCAGCCTGTAGTAGTACACTACTGGATAAATACCTCTCTTCTTATCACACGTAATTTAACTCTATTCTCGGCAAATCTCGTCCAGTTCCTATTATCATCATCATTTCAGTCGAAAGACGTCCACCAGTGGACGTAAGCGTCCCCCAAGTGTTGCCACATCGACATTTAATCGCGCTTGCTGACTGCTCCGTCCATCCGCCGTTATATAATATATAACAGTGCCTACATATTATGTACACACTGTAGGCCCCAATTCAGTGATATTCTCAATTCATTATTGCGTACCATGTATGTATATCGTTGGTAGGGAAATTATTATATTAGTCACAATTATGGACCCTTAATAGCAACTACTATTTTATTAATACAGAATTGAATTTAACAATTATATTGTTTTTAATTTTTTTTTTTAATTGTTCATATAATAAGTTAGTACCTAACATTGTGAAAACCATAATTTTATTATTGTTTTATTCACTTTGATTATTCGTTCGTATTTACAATTAATTATTTTAAATTATTATTAACTTATTATTGTTTTTATTTATTACTAAATATTTCTTATCAATAAGGTGAGTTATTTATTGGACGCTCCATATTTATTAAAATATATTTAACTATATATAAATTGTTCGTATTATGAGTAGGTAGGCGTATCTTTTAGTGAGTATTTGTACATAGAAATATATACGAGTAGATAAGAAGTTACTTATAATTTATCATTTAAGTATTCGCTTATACTATAGTAGCATTTGCTTACAAGGAAAAGCTTTAATCTACTATATAAAAATAAGTCGGGTTTTCCTTCCTGACGCTATAACTCCAGAACGCACGAACCGATTTCCACGGTTTTGCATTCGTTGGAAAGGTCTCGGACTCCGTAAGGTTTATAGCAAAGAAAATTTTTTGGGAAATCAAATAAACAAAATTGCACCCGTGCGAAGCCGGGGCGCGTCGCTAGTTTATTTATAAAAGTGTTGTATTTATTTAAATTCTTTATTATTTCGGGTAACTTATTATATTTTTTTATGGACATGACAAAAGTACTATTGGAGTGCATTTTTAGCCGCGACGTTGGTAAGTTTAGTCTATTTTTATATCTTAAAATAATGTTCGTTTGTTTGATAATGAGACCCTAGCTAACCTCTCATTGACGGGCCCACTAGGGCCGGGAGTGTTCGAGAGTCACCGCAGCCGTGGCATAGGCAACTGAAGAAACACGGGTTGGTTTTAGGCAGTATGAGTCTGACACGTCCCCCCGCTCCACCCAGAGCGGGAGTCATCTGATGACATCCCACCCTCAAAAGAAACTAGCCTCTAATTCTATTGTAATGCTGTACTACGCTAAGCCATCTCAAGATCAAAGCCTACCCGGGGGTGGTGGATAAATTCGAAACAGAGGTACCGCGCCCCTGGGCACTCAGGGCAGGGAAGGAACAGGGGTGGGTTTTAGTCAGTTAGAGTCTGACACCCCCTTCCGCTCCACCCTAGAGCGGGAGATGTCATTGGATGATTTCCCAACCCACAAAAAAAAAAATCAACGTGTAAGTAATATTTCTATGAGTCTGACTGAAAACAGTTTCCAGTCTTATTATTAGATACAAAAAAATTAAACTTACAGTTCCATTTTGTCAGCAATGCCAGCCTTCAGTACTTCAAGCATTTTCGTCGGCATACCGCATTCTTGCTGACAGCAGATATCAACGATCTTGTCCCCAGACAAGTAGCCGAGCCGAATCTCACTCAGATCATTGTTGTGACAAAATTGGATGTATCTCATCTTTCTTATATTTTGTTACTAACTGTAAAACATTGGCAAATAAGACTATCATGCCGGCTTCGAAAGGGTTGGCTGAGATTTTTAGTAGGTACATATATTATAATAAACTTAGGGCTGTTTCCCATTTGAGAAACTACAGAATACCACCTGCTGCGATCCTTACACACATCCTTTTTTTTTGTGGGGTGGGAAATCATCCAATGATATCGCCCGCTTTGGGTGGAGCGGGAGGGCGTGTCACTCTTACTGACTAAAACCCACCCCTGTTCCTTCCCTGCCCTGAGTGCCCAGGGGCGCGGTAACTCTGTTTCGAATTTATCCACAACCCCTGGGCAGGCCACCACGCAGGCCTAATGCGGAATGGTGGATGCCTTATGCCTAGGGGTAGCGGATAAATTCTGAAAATGAGTTACCGCACCCCTGGGCACTCAGACAGGGAAGGAACAGGGGTGGGTTTTAGTCAGTAAGAGTCTGACACGCCCTCCCGCTCCACCCAGAGCGGGAGAAGTCATTGGATGATTTCCCACCCCCCAAAAAAAAAACCCTGTTCCTTCCCTGCCTGAGTGCCCAGGGGTGCGATAACTCATGTTAAGTATTTATGCGTTACCCCTAGGCATGCAGGCACCGGCCAAGATGGGCCCCGTCAGTGATGGCTGACAATCATCACTTTTAGGCGCGCGTGGAACACAACGCGCCGTCGACTCACGGGACACACACCCTGGCGTTTTTGAAGAACGTCATCAATAAGATCTGTGTGCATAAGTCCTTCTAGGGCGTCTCTTCCCGGTGTTTCCACTCACATATGCCGCCTTGTTAATACATATTATTGTTTCACCAGTTAACTTTTGTGCCCGATTGATAGCAATGGGTTCGGTTTAAATGTGTGTACCATAGATTACTTCAATCTAACGCTACCCGGAATTCAGGTGTGGTATAGTGGTACGTGTTATTATAATGATGTGAACTCCTTAACTGGACTATTCTTTAAGTCAGTAACAAAACTTACCGTACTCAAGCTTCTGAGTTTAAAACCGCGAAGTAATTTGAATGCTCGACGCCTGTGTTTACTGATAGCGCAACATTAATATCAACGGTTTTAGAGAGGTTTCTTTAAGTCTAATTTTGAGCACAAAACTTTTGAATTTACGAGCTATGGGAGCTGCAACATTTCTGTTGATTTCTGTTTGATAGTAAATAAAATATGTCATATAGTATTGTAGTCTTTGATTATGTCAGAATATTTTTTACGGCGAAAGGAAACGTTCAAACTAGAATATTTGATATCATATCTAAAACGTATGAAAAAACTAAAAACTTTTTCATTTTGGTACAAGGGAGATATGGAAAAATTGTTACACTACTCAAAACTGAAACTAGACTTCAGTAAGTACGATACTATCACGCTCCGAGTGTGTAAAAATTTCCACAGGAATATGAGCTTTCGTTATTTAATAATAGAGGTTGATATAGCGCGAGTCGGCCGCGGCCCAATCGGGCCTTACGGTCGTTGACGGTTAATTCATGTTTGCGGGCCGATGTGGCTTTACGGTCGCTGACTGGAAAACCCCTTTTCATGTGTGGGAGAATGCAAGTTTCTTGCCTATGGCAAACACTAAAATGAAGCAAAAAAATGTCTTGCATCTAAAGGCTGATTAGATAATGTTACTTTCACTATTGTTCAAGTTATTATTATTTATTTCTAGCGACCCGCCCCGGCTTAGCACGTGCGCTATACTTCTTTTTACGATTTCCCAAGATTTTCATGTGAATGAAAATGAACAAACTTTGTCCTGACAAAAAAAAAACAACAAAAACAGAATTGGACAACTAGATGCAACCGTTATGAAGTGATGCGCTCACATACATTCAGCAATTATTTTTTATTTATGTAGAATAAAAACCGAGTTCCTAATAGCCTATTTCATTCTAGTACTATTTAAGGAACGTGCACGGCGCAGTCTGTGCCATCTAGTGGAGTAAATTCGAAACTTTTACCCTTTCAAACCTTGTCATTGACATTTCCGTGCTATTTATGTATACAGACACGCATCATGCACATACATGCAGTACGCATAGCGTAGACTGACATCTTTTTTTTTTTTTTGTGGGGTGGGAAATCATCCTATGACTTCTCCCGCTCTGGGTGGAGCGGGAGGGCGTGTCCGACTCTTACTGACTAAAACCCACTCCTGTTCCTTCCTGCCTCGAGTGCCCCGGGGCGAGGTAACTCTGTTTCCAATTTATCCTCAACCCCCGGGCAGAGACTGACATCTAGTGAGTGAAATCCTTTTTTTTTTTTTTTTGTGTTTGAATACTCGCAGTTCAACCATAGCGGTTGTCGACTGCTTAAGCGGACGTGCCCGTGGTGGTTTTAATTATTATTAAAGCCTCCAGCCAGGACTTATACTTAAACTACAAGCGACTACGCTGAGGGCACCTCCTTTGGGGTACGGACCTCGGCTCAGGGCGTCGCTGGGGGAGGGCCTCAAGGGACAGCTGAATCATGATGTGATTATTTAAGGACGAATTTTTAAACTACAGCTCAGCGGTGCGTGCTGGCTTGAGCAAAGGGACTGGGGGGATTTCTGTGTCTTAAGTCCCCTGCTGTGTTCGGACATGCCGCGCACGACAGGGGGTGTCTGTACGTCAGGTTGCTTCACGACGTGCCTTTTTTTTTTTTTTTTTTTTTGCCGGGTGGAAAATCCTCATGGATGTCCTTCGCCTGGGGCGGGCGAAGGGGTCTGTCAGACTCTTACTGACTAAAAACCACCCCGGTGTTCCCTCATATACTTGACTCCGGGGCAACGGGTGCGAATGGGACTTCCGCTGCCCCGGACTAGTACCGGCCCGCTGTCTGCGGGCCTCATCCCGTGGTGAGGAGTGAGGTCTCAACCCCCCTTTACGTCTAAGAGAGGCGCACGTGGAACACTACGCGCCGCCATCTCGGGTCTCGGTTGATGGGCCAACGGATGTCCCCGAATCCGTCGACCCCGGACCGTTTTTAGGGGGGCTGAAAGAGGGCGTTGTACGCCCTTCTTCGACGCCCGGTGCGCCTGGTTCGGGAAGGGAGTGCACTAGTCATCTCCCTCTCCCTTTCCGCAGCCTCCTTCTGCGAGATGACATTCTCACAGAAGGAGATCACCGCATCCCAAGACTCTGGACTGCCGACCATGGAACAAACCACAGCCGGCAGCGACAGGTCGCCTCCGACTTCCGAAATGAGGGCACGACGCGGCTCCTCCCATGCAACACACTCGGCCAGCGTATGCCACGCCGTGTCCTCCGGACAGTGGGTGCAGTGATAGCACCGAGCATTCGGCTCTCTGTTCAGACGACACAGGTACTTCCCGAAGCAGCCATGCCCCGAAAGCACCTGCGTCGCCCGAAACGTCAGGAAGCCGTATTTCCTCCCGAGCCAGCGGTCAAGTACCGGCCGGACCGCCTCGATTGTAACGAGGCCAGCGGCAGGATGCAAAAGCCTTCTCCGCCACTCCGCCACCAAGACCTCGCGGAGCTGCGACCGACGCAGCTCGATCTCGCGCTGCATCGGTTCACCGCCCCGCGTGCGCACCTCCTCGCGCCACCGGTGTAGTGTTGCGAGTGCTTTCGCCTCCAGGTCCCAGGGCGGGGATCCAGCCAGTACGCAGGCCGCCTCGTAGGAGATCGTGCGATATCCTCTGATGACTCTGACGGCAATCGCTCTCTGAGGTTTACGCAGTATGGCGATGTGGCGGGCCGTCAGGTCAGCAGCCCACACTGGAGCTCCATAAAGGGCCATCGATCGCACGATCCCCACGTATAATCGCCTGCAGGCGGTACTCGGGCCCCCTAAATTCGGAAGCAGCGTTGATAGCGCACCCGCCGCGCCCATCAACTTCGGCACCATCCGCTGGAAGTGGGGACCGAAGTCCCATCGGCTGTCGAGCACCAATCCTAGGTACTTCATGGTTGACTCGACAGCGATTCTGGTACCCTCGACCATAATATGTGATCCCGGCGGCGGCGCCCGTCTGGGGCCATGGAAGGCGATAGCCTCCGACTTGTTGAGGGCCACCTCTAGGCCCAAGCGTCGTATGCGACTCACAACCTGCGACACCGCATCCGTAGCCAGCAACGCTGCCTCTCTATACGAACTCCCCCGGGCCGTGACTAGCGTGTCGTCCGCATAACACGTAAGGTTCACCCCCGGTGGGAGCTCGCCTCTCAACACCCAATCGTATCCGATGTTCCACAGGGGTGGGCCCAGAACCGAACCCTGCGGAACACCGCACGATATCTCGCGACGTCCTCTGCCGTCACGTCCCATGAAAGTGACACACCTTCCGGACAAATAGGCCCCCACAATGCGGCAGAGGTAGGGAGGCACCCGATGGTAGCGTAAAGCCTCCCTTATGCAACTCCAGGGCAAGGTGTTAAACGCGTTGGAGATGTCCAAAGACACTGCCAGCACCACCTCGCCCCGGGACACCGCTTCCTCTGCCAGGACTCTCACTCTCATTAAGGCGTCAATGGTAGAGCGCCCATGCCGAAACCCGAACTGGTTGTCGTCCAGGTTCGGTCCCTCACTGCATAAGTGGCTGACGAGGCGATCCGCGATTATCCGTTCGAACAGCTTGCCCACCTCGTCTAGCAGCACTATGGGCCGATAGGCGGACGGTGAGTCGGCAGGGCGCCCCAACTTCCTGAGCAGAACCAGCCGGCCCGTTTTCCACTGAGTGGGAAACTGGCCTCGCTCAAGACACGCTGAGAGGAGTCCTCTCAGGGGGGGCTCTAATTCCTTCAGAGCAAGAACAAGAGCACGGCCAGGAACACCATCGGGCCCCGGAGCAGTGTTTTTAGCCCGGAGCCGCATCACAGCCGCCCTCATCTCCTGCTGTGTCACTTCTGGGACGCTAGCGCTCTCTTCTTCAGACTCTGCAGCTGTAGGCAAAGCCATCAGTGGTGGCTCGTGCTCTGCTCTCATAGGGAAGAGAGCTGAGATACCCTATATTAACTTAGGACACGCCGCGTCGCGGTGTGAGTCGGTGTCGTGTGAATATGTCATGCGGGCGGACTTGAAACTATCGGCACAGCGGCGCGGGCTGGCTCTGTCAAGGGACTGGTTACTTGGCTCTGCGTGGGGTCTCGCGACGGTCCTCGGCGGCGAGGACGGAAGGACGGTGGTCTGCGTTTTTTCAACGTGCTAGTCTCCCTACGGCTCTCTTGGAGCAGGGTCGTAGCGTCGTCGGGTGTGATTAAAGTGTGCCGGGGTCGGCGAATTTTACTAATTTGGGAGGGAACGTATCGGCCGGCCGATACGATTAGGGGGTTTCTATGTTTAGCAGCCTTCTCGAAGAAACGCTTGGTGAGGCGTTTCATGAACTGCTGAACGGTGGGGCGAGTGAAATCCGCAACTTTTACCGTATAAATACTTGACTTTGACATTTATGTGCCGCCATCTATAGTTCCTGCACGCTCCCTATACTAGAATGTAGTACCTATGCAGTTCATGAAAACATTATTATTTATATTCTAGGCTCCATATTTCGCCTTTGTATTCTAGACTAAGCAATTTTATGACAGTTGTATTATGTCATAGTATAAAACAAAGTCGCTTTCCGTGTCTGTCTGTTTTCCGCTAACGCGTAGTTTGATGCGGATTTCACTAATAACACCAAGCTAGTTGAGGTGGTAGTTATGCTGTGCGAATAAGTAGTATTTCCGCTGAAGGTTACGAGTCATAAACTGTAGCGGATTAAATTGTATGACCGTAGCGAATGTCAATGAGATTTCGATGTGCATCTTTATATTAATCTTAATTTATTGTATTTATTGTGTAATAAAATACGATTTATTAATTTAGTTTATTAATAAAAAAGTTTTATGGCTCATTTTGATACTGGAATTTGATTTTTAACCTTAACCTTCATATAAAGAGCTAAAAACGAGGATGTTTTTGTATACAGGGTGTAACAGAAAGGTGTGGTCAATATTTTAATAACTGCATCATTCTCAATTCGTTATTGCGT
This sequence comes from Polia nebulosa, assembly GCA_951329385.1. Lineage (NCBI taxonomy): Eukaryota > Metazoa > Arthropoda > Insecta > Lepidoptera > Noctuidae > Polia > Polia nebulosa. Next base: position 13,815,853 of record OX589610.1, on the reverse strand, counting down.
ACCATTATGTATATAGTTGATAGGGAAATTATTATATTAGTCAAAATTATGGACCCTGTCGGGCACAGCATAGATCAGGTAGGAGAGAGGAGGAAGACAACTACTGGTTTTATTAATACAGAATTGAATTTAACAATTATATTATTTTTTATTTATTGATTTTTTTAATTATGTAGGTACATATCATAACTTTGTACCTAACATTGTGAAAATCATTATTTTATTATTGTTTTATTCACTTTGATTATTCGTTCGTATCTACATATCAATTAATTATTATATGTATATTATCATCATCATCTGCCCATCAATATGACCTTTTTTCAAAAAAGTCAGAGGAAATTCTCAAAAAAATAAAAAATGGGAAATTACATATTTTTCTTCGAGTAGGTCCCTAAGTTATTTATATCCATAGGCAGAACCAGTCCTTAAAAAATGATCACAACTTTTCGTTACACCCGGTATAATTTGCACCCGTGCGAAGGCGAAGTGAGTCACTAGTTTAAGTATAATCTCTCAAAACAACCATAAACAATACTTTATAATATACCAAAGGCGTTTAAATCGATGCTAATTGGTGCCTCCTGGTGGGAAAATAGCTTTTCAAATCATAAAAAGTCATTATAACAATGTTAAAAAATATTTTATTAAAAAAAATATATATTTATATACTTATATTGAATAACGATTATACATACATTCATAAAGGTGTATAACAAGAACATGTATAACAAAAAAATCTTTTAAATATTATAATATAAAAAATACGCAATTATACCATTCAAAAGAAACAAGTACACAATGTAAAATCGCAGACATCGTCTTACATCACGATTTGTATAAAATATACAAGTTGGTCTAGCAAAGTGATATAAATGTATTGTCCATAGTCTCCAAATATAACGATGTAAAGTTCTGTATTTTCAAGAGACATTGGTGCGGATTCTCTTGTTCAATAACTAAACTAAAATTAGAGAATTGCTATCTTTTACTAAAAGGCTGTAGCGACACAGTACCTGTCGCAGTTACCATAGAACCATATACCACCTTACTACCTTACCACCATAACAGTTACCAATACCTCAGAACCAAATACCACGTTTTGACTTAGTCCGCAAAGAAACAAGCGTTTTGACAGTCTCTGTAAGAAGCAGTAAGCAACACGTTTTGACCAGCCAAGAAACAGGATAGAATGAGTTTCGCTCTGGAAGCAGGTGGTTAGCGCAAGCAGAGCAAGCAAGAGCTGCAGCACCCTCCGTGCTCTTCGAACACGTGGAAACACGCACCCTGCGGATCGGCAGCAGTATAGGTGTTCACTCGTCGACGGCGCTGGGTGAAAAGGACCGCACTCTTTTTTTTTTTTTTTTTTTGTCTGAAACTCGCAGTTCAACCATAGTGGTTGTCGACTGCTTAAGCGGACGTGCCCGTGGTGGTTTTAATTATTATTAAAGCCTCCAGCCAGGACTTATACTTAAACTACTCGCGTACGCTGAGGGCACCCCCTTTGGGGTACGGACCTCGGCTCAGGGCGTCGCGGGGGGAGGGCCTCAAGAGACAGTTGAATCATGATGTGATTATTTAAGGACGAATTTTTTGAAACTACAGCTCAGCGGTGCGTGCTGGCTTGAGCAAAGGGACTGGGGGGATTTCTGTGTCTTAAGTCCCCTGCTGTGTTCGGACATGCCGCGCACAACAGGGGGTGTCTGTACGTCAGGTTGCTTCGCGACGTGCCTATATTAACTTAGGACACGCCGCGTCGCGGTGTGAGTCGCTGTCGTGCGAATATGTCATGCGGGCGGACTTGAAACTATCGGCACAGCGGCGCGGGCTGGCTCTGTCAAGGGACTGGTTGCTTGGCTCTGCGTGGGGTCTCGCGACGGTCCTCGGCGGCGAGGACGGAAGGACGGTGGTCTGCGTCTTTTCAACGTGCTAGTTTCCCTACGGCTCTCTTGGAGCAGGGTCGTAGCGTCGTCGGGTGTGATTAAAGTGTGCCGGGGTCGGCGAATTTTACTAACTTGGGAGGGGACGTATCGGCCGGCCGATACGATTAGGGGGTTTCTATGTTTAGCAGCCTTCTCAAAGAAACGCTTGGTGAGGCGTTTCATGAACTGCTGGACGGTGGGGAGTCTGAGGTCCACATGCAGCTCCCCATTCCGAACAAAGTAGGGGGCTCCCACTGCTCTGCGGATGAAGCGGTTCTGCAGGGTCTGCATCTTGTGGAGGAGATGTGACTCGGCGTGCGCGAAGACCGCACAGGCGTACGTCATGATGGGACGGATCACTGTGGTGAAAAGCCGCAATTTGCACTTGAGTGACAGTTTACTGCGGCCGGACACCAGATTATGGAGTCTGCCTTGCGCGAAGTAGGCCCGCGCGCGGACGCTACTTATGTGCTTGGCAAATGTTAGATGTCTATCTAATATGACTCCCAAGTATTTGGCTTGCTTCTCCCAGGAGATCGGCTTGCCATACATGGTGATCGGGCGGGGGGCAGCGACAGTGTGATTCGGCCTCGAGTAGAGGACCGCCTGACTCTTGTCGGGGTTCACTTCAATCCTCCATTTCCTGAACCATTTCCCCAAATTGGTTACCGCGGACTGGAGGTTTCGGGCTATTGCGACTGGACTTCTCCCGGTGCAGTAAATAGCCGTGTCGTCAGCAAACAGTGCTAACCCGGTCTTTTTACTCTTTGGGATATCGCTCGTAAATAGCGTGAACAGCAGGGGTGATAGCGGGGAGCCCTGAGGGACTCCTGCCCGGATGGGGCGGGGGGAGGAGAGTTCTCCTTCTATGCGATAGCGGAAAGTGCGATTTGACAAAAAGTCTCGTAGGATGAGCACGAGCCTATCTGGCACTCCGATTTGGTACAGCTTATAGATTAAGCCGTTGTGCCAGACCTTGTCAAACGCCTTCGCTATGTCAAAGAACAAGATGCCCGTTATATATTTGTTCATGAAGCCGGCGCTTACATGCTCAACAATACGGTGGACTTGGTGGACGCACGAGTGTTCAGTTCTAAATCCAAACTGCTCGTTGGGTATCAGGCTTTTGGCTTCGGCATAATCCTTGAGCCGCTTATAAATAAGCCTTTCGTAGATTTTGCCGAGCGCATTAAGTACTCAATACTCAATACTCAATACTCAATATCTTTATTGCTTAAGTAGGCTAATGGGACGGTAACTGGAGGGATTAGACTTAGGCTTGCCTACTTTGGGGATTCCAATTACCGTGGCCTGTTTCCATTTCTGGGGGAAGACGTTATTAGTTAATGCGCCATTGAAGATAGCGGTCATTAAAATAATAATTTGGGCGGGGAGGAGTTTGATTACTCTGTTGGTTATGCCATCAGAGCCTGGGGCTTTCCTGGGTTGAAGTCTTTTGATGACCTCCTCCACCTCATCCGGGGTGATGGGTGGGAGGGGGTCATCTGGGTCTTCAACAGGTGGGATAGAAGCTCTCCTTTCGACTTCAGCATCCACCTCTTCGAGGTGGGCCTGGTCTACTGGTTGAGAGCTGGGGGAGCACTGTGCTTCCAGGCAGTCAGCGAGACATTCCGCTCTCTCCTGGTTGTCGAACGCCACACTATTGTCGGGACGAATGAGAGGAGGCATGACTTCCTCCGTGGACCTAAGTTTCCTCTGGAGATGCCAGAAGGCTTGGTGGGTGGGCTCCAGTTCGCCTAGCATCTTCTCCCAGCTTGCCGAGCGCTGCTCCACAATGCGTTTCCTCACAGCTCGCTGCAAGTAGCGCATGTGGGCTTTGTTCGCGTCACAGGGAAAGTTACTATACGCACGGATGGCCGCGTTCTTCTCGGTTATGAGATTCCGTACATCCTCCGGGAGTTTCCAGCGGTGGTCTTCCACTACTGGTACCTCCCTTGAACAATCGTTCAGGATGGATTGTACGTGATCCGTAAGCGAGTCGATCGCTGCCCTCGTGTCAGCGACTGAGGCTATGTGGTCGGGGATAGAGTCCAAGTGGGCCGACGTGGTGGATTTCAGTCTGTCGCTTACTTTCCTCCAGTCGGTAACCACTCGGCTGGGGGGGGGGGCGGCTGGGATCGTCCTGCCTAGGTGCATGATCACCGGGCGGTGGTCTGAGTTAAGCTCATGAACAACTTCTATCGATTGTAACCTAAGGTTCACATTCTTTAGAAGTGCTATATCCAGGACATTGGGCCTATTACGGGGGTCGTGTGGGAAGCAAGTTGGACTCATCGGGGCGATGATGTCAAAGTTGAGGGATGCGCCTAGGTTGAACAAGAACCTGCCTCTGGCTTCGGTTGTGTTGCTGTTCCATGCGAGATGTTTGGCGTTGAGATCCCCCGCTATAATAACGGAGTCGCTCATGCCGAAGAGGGCTGTGATATCGCTGGTCAGGGCGATTGGGTCGTCCGGCTCACTTATAGTCGGCGGCATATAGGCGGATATGATGGTTATCGGCTGATGACCAGTCATGCCCAGCCTACAGGCCGAGTACTCCAAGTGAGTGCGCGGGGCGGGAGGGTCTAGAGGGACACAATACAGATCATTCCTGTAATAGATTAGTGTCCCTCCCTTGTGACAGCGAGTCCTATCGTTGCGAACTATGCGGAAGTTGGCAATTTTAGGGCTTCTGTGGTGGGGTTTTAAGAATGTTTCCTGTATGAGGAAAACATCTAGCTGCTGCTCTCGCAGGAACTTGGCGATCTCATCCCTCTGGTCTGAGATTTTACCGTTAATGTTGAAGAACCCTAATCTTAGGGTTCTTGGTTTAAGACTTTTTGCATTTTTTTGTGTATACATAATGAGACCTAATCCAGTTGGTAATCCAGTACCTTAGCGATACTGTCGAACCTTGCCCATATTTCATGGGCTGCCTCAGGGGTGTACTGCCCTGCCTTCTTAGTCTGCTTAATGATCGCAGCTAAGGCTCGGGCTTCAGGGGTTCTAAATATCTGGTAGGCCTCTAGAATGGTGAGGCCTACACTTTTATCGCTGTCTCCAGCGGGGGAATGGGTTGCTGGCATTGCTGCCGGGGCCGCAATGCGGCGGGGGGGCACCAGTGCGGGGAACGCTCGCTGGTGGTTTAGCTTGCTCCATGGCGAAGCTCTTTGAGGTGCGAGACGCTCGGGAATCTGGGCGGCGGGGGCGGGGGCCCTCACAGATGGGCTCTCCCTCAGCTGGCGGGCATTGGCCCGCTTGATGACTTTGGGAGCCATCTTAGGGGCTTTGGGGCATCCGCGGTAATTTGCCGGGTGTCCCGTTTGACCGCACAGAACGCAGCTCGGCGGTTCCGTGCATTGTTTGGGGTCTTTCGGGCGGGGGCAGTCCGCCGTCCCGTGTTCACCCAGGCACTTGACGCACCTGGGTGTCGCAAAGCAATTGCTCTGCGCGTGGCCGTACATCTGACAGCGGTGACACTGTCCTAGTACGGAGGGCTTGTTCGGCTTCTCTATTGAGATGCCCGACAATGAGCAAACCGACTTGATCTTAAAGATCGGGTTGTGCTCTTCAGTAGGTTCGCAAACGACGAGTACCATGTCGTACTCGTCGCCACCTCTAGCCCTGCGAAGGCGGTGTACCGCCATATCGGGGACATTCTGGGATAAGAGATCCTCCTTGATCTCGATCGTCGGGATTTCCTTTGGGACACGTCTTATGACCACTCTGGTCGGCGTCTCCTCCGGAAGAGTATAGGTGTGGAAGCTAACCTTCCGGTCTTTCAGTGCCTTCGTTAAGGCACGGTAGTCGTTGGACGACCTTACCGTAACCTTCACTCCCTGAGCACATGCCTTGGCGTTTGTGTATTGGATCCTTCGATCCATACACATCTTGGACACCTCTGTCCATTTCCCCTTGTCTTGGATGTAGACGGGGGGGATGCGCTGCCTCTTAGGGAGGTCAGCGGCTTGGGGGCGAGCAGACGACGTGCTCGGGGCGGATTGCCTGGGGGTCGGTGGGGCTGGGGTGACCGAATCGTCGGTGGTCTTTTTGGCCTTGGTGGCCTGGGCCGCCTTGGCGGGCGCGGACTTCTTCCGCTTGCCACCGACGGTTTGGTACTCTTCTTCCTCAGAGGAAGAGCAGGAGGAGTCTGAGTCAGATGACTCTGACTCAGAGCTGGGGCTGGGGTTTTCGGCCGGGACTGTTGTGTCCATGGCCTCTTCGGCAGGGGGGTTCGGCTTCTCCGATGCGGATGGCTTCGGATTGGGCGAGGGCGCGGCTACTGGGGTAGCCTGGGGCTTTGAGCCGGCTTGGACTGCCGGCGAAGATGGGCGCGGCGGGGCGCGGATGCTGGCGCGAGGGGGGGGTGTCCCTCTATCATTCCCTACCGGGGAGCGGGGGCTGCCCTCCGATGGCTGGACGGCCACCGGAGAGGTCTTGAAGTGATGGCCATATTTGGCCAGAAATTCTTGGTCCTTTAAAAGGACGTTCTTGAAGAACGCTACAATTGTAGCGTCCGTCATGGTGGGGGGGGGGGGACCGTGGTGCTAGCCACGGCTAGCACCCTTAGGTTAAAATGATTACAATCCTACCATACGACGAAGGAGATTTGTTGCAACGCGTCGACCTACGGCAACAAATGGAATATGGGAAGGAAAAAGGGTATTAGGAAATGGGATTTTCCTACTGCCAATCCCGCAGACTCACAGGACTGTCACTGGCTAAAGGAGTCTTGGCCGCAGTAGGAGGATTTGGTCCACTTAACTGCCTCGCCCTGAAGGGGGTCGGCGGGTGTATCGGGTCGACACCCCTTGACTCGTTGTCACCGTTAGGTATCCGTCAAGGACCACTAATGTGGTTACTTACACTGACTCTACTGGGGGCCGCGGCGCGACGCGAGATTTGTCCGTAGACGCAGACGCAGCTAACCGGGGCGGCGATGCGAGAGCGCACGATCGGGTCTGGCGGGCGTTGGCGGCTTGTGACGGGCAAGGCGACGCGAAGCGTAGCGATGACGTCACGCTGCTGTAGTTGCTTGTAGTTGAAGTTCACTGCGGGCACCAATCCTTGAGCGCACGATCACTGCAGACAGGAGCGCACGAACAGTGGAGCGGTGGCACAGTGGAGAACGGAGAGCGCAGAATATGACCGTCGCTGGCGGCGGTCGACTGCAGAAGGACCGCACTCTGCGCGCGACTCATATTTATAGATTCGCAATCAAGCGCAGACGGATTAGTGCCGTGTGCAAAACAGCGCCCCGCGCCCAGCGCGTTTCTTGCCCTACGCGCGTCGCTATTGGTGGAATAGATGTAAACACTAGCTAGAACTATGTCTAAGTGTAACATGAACAATGTATTTATAAGAAGTGGTTTTTGTTAATAAATCAGATATCAGCAGATCATCATTCTATACAGTCGCCCTGAGTTTTCATTTACGACGAGAACCCCAGTTAAGTTAATTAGTACAAACAACACTAAAAGGCAGTGCGAGAAAAGGACGGCTATAGCTATGCACTAAGTTAGAGATGTCAAAACAGTTTACGCCTTGCGCTTCTACCTTTAATTTGTATGGAAATATTAGTTCAAACTAAATTTGACAGCTCTAATTTACGTCCGTCTCTTTCGTGTTTTATTAGAGAGAAAAAGATAGCAATAGCCTAAATTAAGTTTAGTTTGTGCACAACAGAATCAACACCATTGTGTATTTAGGTGCGATCCTAGGGTCTGGTCACATGGGTCATATTGATTCGCAACTCAAATATCTAAGCTGGTGGTCTCAAGGTTCATATTTGTTTGCATATGAAAACCAGTTGCGCAGATCCAGTGATAGATACTATTTTTTATGAAGAGTTGCGCACAATATCCGAATTACATTAGTTTGAATTTAAAAGTTAAGGTAAAGTTTGTGTTTTTCAAAAAAAAAGTATGAGAAACGGACGTCTGCGGCCGTATTTACGAAGTGATAAAGATGTCACTGTACCGTTGCGAGAAAGGGACGGCGCTACCTATCATATAAAGCTCTATCTCTTTCTGACCATAAAAAAAAATGGGTGAAAAACTGTCTTCAACATATTTTAACTTATTCCTCGGTCTAAAACTTCTCAACTTTGACTTGGAACTTGCCAATTTTCTGTATCTCGCTGGTGAGGGAGTCTCCCGGCTGCAGGAACTCGGGCGGGCTGCGGTGTACGCCCACGCCGCCCGGCGTGCCCGTCAGGATGATGTCGCCGGGGTACAGCGTCATGAGGCTGGAAAGATGACGGATAAGGTATCTAAGACGAATTTTAAACATCCTTCTTCTTCTTCGTCTTCCGAAAAAAAACTTTTTTACAAAAAAAACAACCGACTTCCAAAAAGCCACCAGTTGGTGTCAAATGACGAAGAAATAAAATACAAACACCGACTTCCGAAATTAAAGTTATTTTTTAATTTTCAGTGTATTTTCTTTTTTGGAAGTCGGTAGTTTTTTTTTGTAAAAAAGTTTTTATTTTTCAATTTTTAGTTGTTATACCCCAGAACTAAAAACTCCAATAACATGGAACGTGGAATTTAAACATACTCGTCATTGCAAAAAACAAAAAACGTCATCTAGGTATACGTAGTTTTCGTTTTTGTTCAGTTTCTCAAAAACTGCTGAAGCAATTTCGATAAAATTTATATGGGACCACCTCGGGAGTGTATGCTTTCGGATAAAAAAGAATTTTGAAAATCAGTCAACAACAGACGCAGAAATCGACGGACATACATAAAAAAAAAATACATAAATACAGTCGAACATAGAACCTCCTCCTTTTTTCGAAAGTCGGTTAATAAAACCAGCTAGACACCTCCTACAGAGTAACATGCATTGTACCTATAGAATAGATAGACATTTCAACTTACTAGATATTGCAGTTCTTATTACCAACAGACAGACGGCGTAGGATTTTTTTTTATTGTTTATAGGCACGCGTTTGACCACTATCTCACCTGATGGTAAGCGATAATGTATTCGAATATGGAGCACGTTTGCCTAGAAGTAACCTATTCACTCTTGACTTAAGGTGCAAGCGCCAGGGTAGCCCGCGAAATTCAATGTTTTTACGTTTTTTGCAATTTGCAGGTCGTGTATTTTATAAAATCATGACATTTGGCATCAATTCTAACTGAGAGATTGATGCTTTTAATGATTACAGTTCTGTAAATACGTACTTGCTACGGCCGCGAATCGTATTTTGACCAACATACAACCTGATACTGTCCTGAAAATTGCAAAAAACGTAAGAAAATTTGAATATCACGGGCTACTCTGCTTTTACCTTAAACAAACCCAATGGCACTTTAAGCCCGACCCGAGAATCGAACCCAGGATCCCACCATCAGCAGTCGAACTTGCGACCACTAGAACAACGAGGCATTATGTTGAACAAACAAGATGGCAGTATTACCTAGTTCCGATTTTAATTACGCGCCAAAAGATTCTTGTTCAGTTATGTTCGTAACGACTGATGACGTCAAAGACTATTTTTTTTTTTTCATTATTGATAGGCACGCGTTTGACCACTATCTCACCTGATGGTAAGTGATGATGTGGCCGAAGATGGAGCACGCTTGCCTAGAATTAACCTATTCACTCTTAACTTTAAGACCCCCAGGTTGTAGCTTTTTAGGGTTCCGTACTAAAATGCTACAACCTGGGGGTCTTACAAGTAACTAACGGGACCCTATTATTAAGCCTCCGCTGTCCATCCGTCCGTCTGTCTGTCTGTCAGCGGGCTGTATTTCACAGAATGTGTGTTTCTGTTGCTGCTATAACAACGAATAATTATCATCACCTTTTAATGTCCCCACTGCTGGGGCACAGGCCTCCTCTCTGTGAGAGGATGTGGGCCGTAATTCATCACGCGGGCCCAATGCGGATTGGTGGATGTCAATTGTCTTCAAATTTTTGGTTCTAGGACATTCCGGTTTCCTCACGATGTTTTCCTTCACCGTTATGAGAGCAGTGATGAAATAATTTACACAAAATAAATTGCCTGGTTGGGTTTAAACTCACGACCTACAACTTGTAAGTCGCGGCTGTTACCACTGGGCCACCACTGCTCATAATACGAATAAAAATAAATTAAAAATTAAAGGGGGCTCCCCTACTAGAAACGTATTTTTTTTCTCGATCTTAATAATGGGAACAAGTAGACGCGTATAATCTTGTACGATGGTACAGAACCCTTCATGCGCGAGTCCGACTCGCACTTGGCCGGTTCTTTGTTAATTATTGATAGGCACGCGTTTGACCACTATCTCACCTGATGGTAAGCGATGATGTGGTCGAAGATGGAGCACGCTTGCCTAAAAGTAACCTATTCACTCTTGACTTAAAAGACTCCCAGGTTGTAGCTATCAGGAAACACAGACTCCGGCAGGGAATTCCACTCCTTAGATGTACGCATGATGAATGTGTTCCCAAAACGTATTGTGGGTGGGATGTCCACCATGTACCGGTGGCGCATAGCCGTACGTCTAATAGAACATCATAAATAACAGATACTAACGCGCTGATCCTCTCAATAACTTTCGGTATGGTGTGTACCAAGTTGGATGTGTTGTTGATCTGCTTCTGCACGCCGTTGACAGAACACTTGATGTCCAGCGCATGCGCATCCCCGATCTCGTCAGCAGTCACTATGCAAGGACCGATGGGGCAGAACGTATCTTGGGACTGGAAGCAGAAAAATTACATCCTAAGTTCTAGTACTTACTGTAAATAAAGTTATTGGAATGAATAAAAGCATTCATCTCAAAAAAATCTCCATAGTTAAATTCAATAATATAACTAAGTATGCACGGGTCACATGCGAGAAACGCACGCAAGTCTAATATCACATTTATAAAAAAAAAAAATGTTTGTGTGATGAGCACGATCATTTGTTCTGTGTCTGGGTGTAATTTATCTATAATATGTATGTATTTAGAAATATATAAGTATGTTTATCAGTTGTCTAGTACCCATAACACAAGCTCTGCTTAGCTTGGAACTAGATGGCGTTGTGTGATAGTTGTGGAATATTATTATTATTATTATTTCGTATATTTATTTTTACACATATTATTTACATTTTTAAATATTTTAAAAGAAAACATATAAAAAACATTTAAAAATATAAAAAATAGTAGTCCACCGGTATCGGGAGCAGGGTCCAAGCTACCGGTGGTTAGGGCTCCAGAGACAGGAACCTCCTCACAATGCGAGCCGTATCAAGGAGTACTGCCTTCTGAATCAGGCCCTTGATCCAACCGCGCAACGACAGCTTCGACAGGTGGTCGTCGAGGCTTTTGGCCATCAGGCCATTGGCGGTAACAACTATCGGCACAATGACAGCCAAGTCCACATTCCACATATCGACAACCTCATGTGCCAAGTCAAGATATTTAATTTGTTTCTCTTTCTCAGCTTTCACGAGGTTCTCGTCATGTGGGATGGTGACATCGATTATCATTGTGCGGCGCGCTAATCGGTCTATCACCACTATATCCGGCTTATTGGCAACAATAGTCCTGTCAGTGATGATAGACCGATCCCAGTACAACGTGACATGGTCATTTTCGAGAACTGGGTCGGGCACATATTTATAATACGGTACCTCAGAATCCACAAGTTTGTATTTTAAAGCAAGTTGCTGGTGGATAATCCTGGCCACTTGGTTATGTCTGTGCAAATACTCGCCGTTAGCCAGACGAGAACATCCAGAGATAATATGTCTGATGGACTCACCCGGACGGTGGCATGCCCGACACACGTCAACCGTCCCATCCTTCATAATATGCCTCCGGTAGTTGTTCGTCAAGATAACTTCGTCCATAATCGCACAGACAAAACCTTCAGTTTCCCCGAAGAGGTCACCAAACCGTAGCCAGGCCACGGACGCCAGGCTATCTACATCAGGCCCATGAAGAGCCTGATAATAGCGCCCGTGAAGCTCCTTGCCTTTCCATACCTCCTTGCGGTCATCAGTAGTAAGTACTACAAGTTTGCGCCAGTTCTCTTTAGCCATGGACAACGGGGTGAGGCCCTTGTCCACTGCGACCACCTCTCGGTGCATCCCCACGTCGGATTCTAAAAAGTATTCTCTGAGGCTGCACACCTCGCGGTTGTGGAGAGTCTTAGCATTTAAAAAGCCTCGACCTCCACACTTCCGCGGGATGTACAGTCTCATCACCGACGAACGTGGGTGATGCATCCGGTTTGCGGTTAGCAGCGTACGGACCCTCCTGTCCAGGGCGTCGAGCTCAGTCTGAGTCCATTTGAGTATGCCGAAAGAGTACATCAAAACCGGCATGACCCAACCGTTGAAGGCGCGCACCTTATTTCCGCCCGACAAAAGGCTACTCAATACCTTTTTAAGGCGGCTAAAGAAGCGCTCCTTCAGCGATTGCTTCATGTCAGTAACGTTAATGCCTAACGCTTCCGACATACCCAAATATTTGTATGTTTCGGTTGAGGAGAGAGATCTGAGGTGTATGGAATCCGAGAGTTGAATCCCTTCAGATTCCATAATCCCCCCTCGCTTTACATGCATGACTGCACATTTGTCCACACCAAATTCCATCCTGATAGCGCTACTGAAAGTTTCAGTTACCTTCAGTAACTCCATCAGTTGCAAGTTGTTGGGGGCAAAGAGTTTCAGATCATCCATGTAAAGAAGGTGAGATATGGCCTGACCACCTCTTCTCAACCGATAGCCCAGGCCTGAATCCACCAGCAACGTGCTTAGAGGATTCAGGGCTAAGCAGAACCAAAGTGGACTCAAACTGTCACCCTGAAATATTCCCCGTTTAATCCATATAGGCTCATCATTCCCCTGGATTGGTCGACATCCTGGATAGCGAAGGACCGTCTTCCATTGCCCCATACATGACCCAAGAAAGGTGCGTAGAGTTGCATCTATTTTGTACAACTCCAACACCCTCATGAGCCATGTATGTGGAACAGAGTCGTAGGCCTTCTTATAATCTATCCAGCATGTCGACAAATCCTTGTGGGATCGACGAATCTGTTGGCTTATGGCCATGTCTATGAGGAGTAGCTCCTTAGTACCGCGGGACCCGTTCCTACATCCATTCTGAGAGGCAGACATAATTGTATTGCTCTCAATGTGTACATTAATTTTCGCTCTCAGGATGGATGTAAGAAGTTTATAGACCGTCGATAAACATGTAATCGGTCTATAATTCTTGGGTTCCGTGGGACTACCTGTCTTATGGAGCAGGTGGGTAACACCAGTTGTTAGAAACTGAGGCAGCGACCCAGACTCTAAGGATGCCTGGAATTGAGATGCCAGAAGCGCGTGTGAGCTACTATACCATTTAAGCCAGAAGTTATGCAGTCCGTCCGGTCCCGGAGATTTCCAGTTTGGTAACGGACGAACTGCTTTGGCTACATCGAATGGAGTGATGGTTACTTTTTCCATGTCTGGTATAGCTTCACACACGCGTTCGACATCACGCATCCAGCCACCCTCAGTGTGACAGACGGGCACCGACCAGATGTTGCACCAGAATGCATTCGTGGCGGCAGCATCGGGGCGGAGCACGTCAGTCACATTTTGTTCAGGTCGCTCCCAAGCTCTATATACCCACCTCTCATCGCTCTGGAACATGCGGTTCTGCGAGTACCGGTCGACCCGACGCTTATACCGCCGAATACGATTGGCCCATGCACAAACCTTCTGCTTCAGGAAGTCAATGCGTTCCGTGACATGGGACATGTATTCTCGAGGACTGATTCCAGTCCCCGAAAATGCCCGCCTCACGAAGCGCATCACACGTGGTCTTGTATTGCCCTCCCTGAAGCAGTATAGTTTGCCAATGAGTGCTCTGGCCCCATCAATACGCCTCTCGATCCTACACTGCCAGGCCGGTACGGTAGGCTTTGGTCGAGTAGCTTCGTCACAACTTGGTAACTTTACATTTGCTAAACGACATGCCGCAACAGCCCCACAATACAGGATTGAGTGCGTATCAACGAGGTCCTCGCTGCTCTCAAAAACATTCTTAAGCAGCGAGTCCAGAGCACACACTAGCGCCCTATTTTTTTTGTGCATAGGTAACCGTGACAAACGGGGTCTAAGTTGAGTCGGACTCGATCTATACTCGCGAAGCGCATCTTCCAGTGCGCTCCTCAGTCGATCGTTGCACTGGCTACTTACTGTGACAACCCTATCATCTGTCTCCTCATCAACATGATTGGACCGCGGCAGGTTTATATGAGAAGCCGGTGGGATTTCTTCGAAAACCGGCGGTGCCGCAGTCTGTGTCGTAGTCGAGAAGATAAGGTTGCTCAGTACCTCTGAGCGCAGCCGATCAAGTGCGGCGTCGTCCAACCTGTGGTTGCGTTGGATGACCCGCACCTGATCCGACAATCGTTGAGCTGAGACGTTGACCGTTGGTTCCAGGTCCTGAAAAAGAGACAGCATCCTACCACGATACGCAGTGAGGTTAGTTTCCCCTCTGTAGACCCGTAATATGCGCGCATGACGTTCTCGTTCATGGATTGAGTCCATTTCATGCGCTGCACACAACCACCGGCAGCGGGGACCCGGCTCGGGGCCGGTTGGCCCCTAAGTCCCAGGCTGTTCAGTGGCCGGCCTCTCCCCTGCCGACGTACAGGTGTTGGCGACGTCGGCGGGGAGAAATACTCGTCGCTCGAGCTCGACGCGGCTGCAGCCGCCGGTAACACTGGTGATCCGAGGTCCGGCGGCGGCGAGGCAGAGCTGAGCGGCGAGTCCGGGGATGGATGGCGTGCGCGATGGGCAGCTGCTCTTGTTATCATTATTATATTTTCATTCTTATTGGTTTATTGTTGTATCATCATTTATTTCAGTGTGACGTATTATGTCATCTGTCTAATCTTGATTCATTTTTCTGTTTTGCATTATTATTATTATTATTATATGAATATTTGTCTCAATGAAAAAGGAATTATAAATGAATACACAAGTTATGGGTCACGAGGAAGTTTACATTTTTATGTGGGCATTCAAGCAAAAAGGGTCAAGTTCTCGGCATTCAGATTCCGAGATATACGCAGTTTTGTAAAGTTGGGTGAAAAAAGGCATCGAAATGCCTTTTACAAAAACAATATTAAATTATAAGGGAGTCAAACTTTATAACTCACTACCAAAAGATATAAATAATACACAAAAGTTTTTACTATTTAAGAAACCACTATAATGCCACATCTTAAAGAAATCACCCGTCAAGCCCCTCATTAGCAGACACAATTAAAAACCTATTGTCGCGTCTCCGACGCGAGGGGCCTGACGGATTAATTTAACTTATATAATTGGCTTGTTATTCAAATTTAGACGTATATTAGAACGACTCCTTAGACATCTATTATTTCTTGTACCAATAGATGGCGCTGTTTGAACTTTTAGAGTTTGAGTTTATCCATTCGCCTCTGAATTTGAATAGTGACACATTTTGATACAGTAAAACAGCTATGAAGTGCTAAAAATAGTATAAAATATTTCCTAAATGTGTGAGAAAATATTGGTAAGATTTTAAGTAAATTCATTCAGCTTGTAAGCCGTCGCTGCTAACACCACCTAGCGAGGTGTAGAGGAGGGGCCCGAACGAAGAACAAAAGTTACTTGTGCCAGACGAAAACCAGTAGTTACGGCGGTACCGTTTCTTTGTATGGGATAACGCTAGTATTATATTATCTGTGTCCTGGACAACAAAAATGTATAAATCACACTTGATAAATCACTTGACAAATCACTTGTACAGAAATAAATGGATTAAAACCGTAATTTTTAATTGATTTATTAATTAATGCTCTCAGTTATCTACAAGTTCATATAGTAAATGACTTTATATAATGTTTCTAAATACCAGAATTTTTTTTTGTTTTTTTTAATGATTTTTCTCTAAGCAAGCTTTTTTTAGAGTGTCAACTTCAAATGTCTGATAAAAAAATGTGCTAGTTTTTGTTTTTTTTTTAATCCCTATTATCAATTGACTATTCTACATACCGAATCTAGTCTTAAGGTGAATGCTCCAGGGCAGCCACGAAATTCAACTTTTCTTATGATTTTTGCAATTTGCAGGTTAGTGTCATTGTATGTTGGTCAAAATTTGATAATAATAATAATATAATAATATTTTTTTTTACATTT
Source organism: Polia nebulosa (assembly GCA_951329385.1). Classification (NCBI taxonomy): domain Eukaryota; kingdom Metazoa; phylum Arthropoda; class Insecta; order Lepidoptera; family Noctuidae; genus Polia; species Polia nebulosa. The sequence continues at coordinate 13,799,773 of OX589610.1, read as the reverse complement.
TTAAATGTTTTTTATATCTTTTCTATTGAATTATTTAAAAATATAGTTTATATGTTTACAGAACAATAAACGGATAATAATAATAATATGTTTATTTGTACAAGAAAGGAAACAAATATGTACATTACACATGCAGACAATAGGTTGTACAATGATTCGCGGCCGTAGCAAGTATGTATTTATAGAATTAAAATCATCAATACATCTCTCTCAGTTAGAATTGATGCCAGCTTCAGGAGCTTCCACCTTAACTCAACACCCCACTACTGGACTCTTTTTGGTTGGACCCACATTTTGTTGCTATGCAATTTTACGTGACTTGGGCACCCTATTGTAAGGATGGCCTAAACATTAGCCAGCCAGTTCATTAAATGTTGTATTAAAAGCATCGGCTGAATATCATTCAGGCCGCTAGTTAAACGGCACCTGCATTACCATGCTGGGCTGTTAACTGAATGACGAATTAAATAGGTGCTAGCATGACTTGCGGATTTGACAGTGTTATTGAATAAAAATTCTGGTATCTTTAAAATGCGCTTAAGTAAGCTTTGTAACGCCTTTTGTGAAAGTTGTAATACAAGTATCAGGTACTGTTACATCTTATTCTATCTATCTACTAATACCATAAATGATAAAGTCTGTGAGATTCAATGTTTACTAATCAACTACTAAATGAATTTATATTGTAGAATGGGCGTTTTGAACCCAGAACTGTAAAACGACAAAAACCGAGTTTAGGTGTATAGAATCATGCCCAGGGGTTGAGGATAAATTCGAATGAGTTACCTCGCCCCTGGGCACTCAGGGCAGGGAAGGAACAGGGGTGGGTTTTAGTCAGTAAGAGTCTGACACGCCCTTCCGCTCCACCCAGAGCGGGAGATGTCATTGGATGATTGCCCACCCGGAACCACTGTACTTTGGCGTCGGTCGCGTTTTTATAGTAGGTATTTTTTTTTGGGTAGAGGATACCCTTTTTAGTGTAAATTTGAAAACCCCAAAGTGCGGAAAACCATAGGGGCCGAGAAAAAAATTCGCAATTTTTTTTTTTAAATCGGTGAAAAATGAAGGGTAAACAAGATCACGTGACGGGTCTAAAGTCTATTTCTAAGCAATCATACGGTCAATGACATGTTCAACGTCAAGATTAAAACCCCAAGGTCAAGATCAGGTCAGGTTAATCGAGTTTTATTTTAATGAACCTTCTAACCTAACCTGTCCGAGTCGGGGTGCCCTAAGTCCCGAACTCGCTTCGCTCACTCTTGCACCCTAAATTGTCATTGCCACTAGCTCAATAGAGTCCAACACTTTCACGACACTTAGCACTTCATCGGGGACCCAGTGGTCTCAATCAATCTTAGTTACAAACAGGAGTACGATATTTTTTTCTCAAAAACTAGACTTCTCCGCAGTGTAATACTTTACGAAAGTGTTTTACTTAAATAGATGTGCAAGCAGAAAAATTGTGAAGCCCCGCACGAACCGACGCCGACGCTAAAGTACAGTGGAGCCGCCCACACCACAAAAAAAAAAAAAAAGAAAAAAAAAAATGGTGTATGGAATTCCTGCACATGTCTCTTTGTTGGTGCTGCAAAATAAAATGAAGTTATTACTATGGCCTTTCAAATGCCATATGCCACAACTTGATTTGTTATGCAACCATACAAAAGTGTCAACTGTCCTTCGGAACACGGGTAGACCATGGCCCGGATTAGAAGATAGTATACTTTTATCCCAGTAGAATGTTCTCTTGGAATAATTTTTGACACTCATGCGAATGAAGCCGTTGCATCCATCAACCGTTTTGTGTAAATTTAAGCACACAGCACAGGTATACTCAAGAGTGCTGTAACACATTTCCTGAAACGAACCTTTCCAAGCAAGAACTGTCCCCCATTCTTCTCCTTCTGCCAGTCCCTGGCGCTGATGTCCTGCGCGACTGTGTACCCGAAGACATAGTTGTTGGCCTCAGCAGCCGACACGGAAGACGCGGTCTTGCCGATGATCACCGCTAACTCCACCTCCCAGTCTACTTTCTGTAATTTAGAAAGTTTTCCTGTTACCAACCAGTCTTACCAAGGGGATTTGTGCTACCCAATAGCTGGGTTGTGAAGGCAGCAGATCCAAGTAAAAAAAAAAATCGCCACATGACCAGGTCACAAAAAAGAAGCCGGTTTAAAGACAACACTTACCTTAAGGCGGCCGCCATTTTTTTTTTGTTTTTTAATTTATATGCCTTCGTCACTGCGGCTGTCAAGACCAATCTAATAATACCTCACTTTGGAACAATCCACCCAGCCGTTTAGGTTACAAGGCGTGGCAAAGAAATAGACATACATAGACATACTCGTAATATACTATCTAAAAATATTACCCTCCTTTTGGGCAGTCGGGTAGTGATGGTTTTCAGTTGCATCCGATCTTGGGAAAAAGCTAAACAGAATAAGATAGTGGGTGGGAGGAGCTTGTGGCTAAAGTAATAACAGCCGCACGGGTCGATCCATCAGGTTAAGCTGCGCTTGCCGAGGTTGGTCCATGATATCTTTACATACCGAGACACCTCCGTGCCTCGGAAAGACTTTAAGCCGTTGGTCCCGGCTGTCAATCGTGCATCCTTGATAGTAGTTACTGGTCGTCAGAAGACCGAAAGTCTGACAACCAGTCTTACCAAGGGTTATCGTATTACCCAGTAACTGGGTTGTGGAGGTCAGATAGGCAGTCGCTCCATGTAAAATACTGGTATTAAGCTGCATCCGGTTAGATTGGAAGTCGACCCCAAGAAAGTTGGGAAAAGGCTAGGCAGATTGATTATGACTATCATAGGTGGGTGGGACCACATAACGAAAAATACTGAGTGAATAAAACACTCAAGTCAATCGACGAATACAACTCGGCTGGGCGTCCCACATACCAGTGTCTCAAGACGAAAGTCTATGACCAGTGCGCGTTGCCAGTGATGACATACTCGTATGGTAAAGAAACGTGGTCGCTCACAATGGGCCTCAGCAGAAGGCTTAAAGTCACCCAAAGGGGAATGGAGAGGGCTATGCTCGGGGTTTCCTTGTTTGATCGAATCAGGAATGGTGACATCCGCAAGAGAACCAAGGTTACCGACATAACCCGAAGAATCGCCAAACTGAAGTGGCAGTGCAAATTGCTCGCAGAATAGTCGATGGGGCCGAAAAGATCTGGAGTGCCGACCACGTACCGGTAGACGTAGCGTTGGAAGGCCTTCAACAAAGTGGACCGATGACCTGGTGAGGGTCGCGGGTAGCCGATGGACCGGTCATTGTGGCGACACTTGGGGGAGACCTATGTCCAGCAGTGGACGTCTTTCGGCTGAAATGATGAAAACACTCAAACACTTCCTTACACTAAAAATATTTCCTTGTTTTTTAGATGTCCTAATTAATCTTACTTCTTTTTTATGACATAAGAGTAACAAAAAGAATTTTAGCCTTGATGACTCCAAGGTTACACCTTTCAATCTACCTAGGTACTTCATGCAAGAGTAGCTTAGGTTTCGCGACTACAATAAGTATTCTGTGTTGAACAATCAGTCTGCACAAAATTATTCATTGGCATTTTAAGGAGTTACACTAATATGTAGATATAATATTTAAATGTGACTCGGTGGCCGTGGAACAAACAGTCATGTGGAATTTGTTGCATAACTAACTAATTTTAACATTTTGATAAATACCCAAAAAGAAATCATTTAACATTTATACTGACTGTATTAAACATTTTACTTTCTAAAATAAGAACGAAAAAATAATCATACAGGCTGCTGAATATATCATTATTTTTGAGAACACACTTTAAAAAAAAAAGGTTTTTTGTTTAATAAAGGTGTATTTTTGGTTTCCATCTAAGTTATTGATACTGGACAGAAACCAGTATCAATATCTTAGGTGTCAATAATAACTTCTTCACAAATGTATAAGTTAGGTAAACGTTAAAAAAAAAACTCCTTTGATAATTGAGCACAACTTCATTCAAATTTTTTCTGGTCCTTTAATTTCATGTAAATTTGGAAAAATAACTTTAATTCCTACTCATCATAAAGTTTAGTTTGCACTGCAATAACTTAGTACCTTTTCAATTCTACTTGTTATTCTGGAAAATTTATATTTCTTATTAAAGTTTTGATCATACCTTAACAATGTCTGTCCTAATTCTTACAGCCTCATTGGGCCCAATGATAGTCCGGGGGAACTTGCTGAATATAATGGGTATCTTGGGCTGCTCCAAGTTCTGCTCCTTGCAGTGGTCCGCATAGTTTAGCGCGACGCACAATATCTTGTCTACGCCGTGTATCGGCGCCTTTAGGGTAACGTCCGAAAGTGGTACACTTTCTGTACTTTTTATTCTGTAGAAAACAAAATATTACATATGATGATTGATGTATGAACTTAAAAGAAGCAAAACAGTAGATATGTCAGGATAGGGTAGTTGATACAAATAAAAGAAAATTGAATTTCAAAAAACCCTGACTGTAAAAAAAAGGTCCAAACAAGTCACATTCCAAGCAGTCTGATCACAGAGTACATTATAATATATAGAAATAGAGACCAATCTTCGACCGAAAAGTGGGTAATCACTTACGACGCGTCCCTAGCGCCATCTGTTATCAACATTAAGAATCATTATTCATCCTATCTATAACCATAGCTATATAGCTATACTAGCTATTCTACACCGTATGCGTACGTACGTATAGGTACTACCATAATTTCATTAAAGGATAATTATAGATTTATAAATGAAACATTTTATTCATCAAAACAAGTTTATTTGTGTCTTTTATAGCACTTATTTAATTTTTTGGGCTTTTATTTATAGACTGTCCTCATCATCATCAATCTGTCTTCTCCCAGCTAATATTTTTACAATAATTAAATATCATACAACGAACGACAATTCGAATCAAATAATCTACTAACTTCTCTTTGTGTATTTTACATTTTATAAATTGAAAATCAACAAATATAATTATTGCTGTTTTAATTATTTCTTTTAAATTACGTTTTTCAATATTCTCTTTCATAATTTCATTTATTGTCTTGCATATTTGAACTTAATTGAACTAATTATTTGCTGGGAGTGCAAAGCCATCGTCGACCTGCATATTCCCTATATTTAATATATTCTATTTCATTTTGTAATGTTAGATCATTTGTGCAATCAGCGCAAGATGTAAAAATTTGGGATTTCGTTTTTTTAAAGAAATATCCGCTCATATATTGTATTGGAGCAATAATACGGGGATCCCTTTCTTTACCTCTACTGGGGTAAAATTAAAATCGAATATCTTTGCAAAATCGAATGAGGAGCAGGCCGACGTTGCTTTCGCATTTTCGTTAATCATGAGAGACTGCAATGCATTACAAAAGTCTCCTTCGCAGTTAGCCCGGGTGTGGACGCTGCTTAAATTATTTATTAACAGTGTGACAAAAGCTGACTCAAATTGATCACAGGTGGGATTAGTATTGCGACACCCTTGGCTTCTCACTGCGCCAAAGAACTTTTTCAAGGGGTCCTGATTAAGGTGCCGCAACCATACTGACTACACGTTAAAATCATCTTCTAACTTTTTTAACAAAGTTTGTATGCCATTCAGTGTCCACACCCAATTGTTTACAGAATGAGCAGTTTCTTTTTTACCTGCTGAAGTTATAAATTTCATGGAATTAAATATTTTTATGCCCTCCACCCACGTTTTATTGTACACAGAGTGCGGTGTTGCTGGGCGAAGAAGGGGTTTAGCGTTTTTATTTTTCATATGGTTTCCATTGACTGAGTCAAATATTTTGTCCATGAAAAGCAGCAGGTCTGCAGTTTCCTTGCACTCTGTAGAAAGGATGTTCTTACCGAAAACATACAGAAAAAAAGATTAAGGTGAAAGCTCCAGGATAGCCCGCAAAATTCAAATTTTCTTACGGCCGTAGCAAGTACGTATTTACAGAACTGTAATCATTAAAATTATCAATACAACTCTCAGTTAGAATTGATGCCAAATATATATATATAAATGCCTTTGACGAAACGGTTGGCGTAGTGGTTGAGCGTTCGGCTGCCGCGCTACGTGTCGCGGGTTCGATCCCCGCACGGAACAAATATTTGTATGGCCTACAGATAGTTGTTCCGGGTCTGGGTGTCTTGTGTATGTGAGTGTACATGTTTGTGAACGCACCCACGATACAGGAGTAATTCCTAGTGTGGGGCAACGTTTTCTAAAAAACAATAAAAACAACAATAAATGTCATGATTTCATGAAATACTACTGACTACATTTTGACATCAATTCTAACTGAAAGAGTTGTATTGATGATTTTAATGATTATAATTCTATAAATACAAACTTGCTACGGCCGCGAATCAAATTTTGACCAAGATACAACCTGATACTGCCCTGCAAATTACAAAAAACGTAAGAAAATTTGAATTTCGCGGGCTACCCTGACACTTCCACCTTAAATAACAGTACTCAATAAAATAATTCCAGCAAACTTATTAATCAGGATGGGTTTTCTTGTATTTTCATTTTATGTGATTATCAAGCCCAGTATAAAACAAAAAACAAATTTTGTGGTAATAATAACTCTCAGTAGTATATAGTGCAATACAGCAAAGTTAATTTTTAATTGCTCACAATCAATATAGAAATGATAATTATCCTTTTCACTCACTTAAACATAACCGTGGGCAATGGCATTCAGGAATGTAATATTAATGGAAAACTGTTAAATTATTTGATTTAAATGTTAATAACTTAACTAAATCCTAGAATTATATCTAAAGTACATCATCTTTTATATGCATATAAAAAATCTGAATAACGTTTGTGAAAATGGTCATATCATTTTATTACATTAAATATAATAATAAAATACATTTTTCAGTGCCAAAAATAGTCAAAGTTATTTTACTCTATTCAATCATCTAAGGTGATTGAGTATAGTAGGAAAATACGACTGATTGTTACCAAAGTTCCACTTTTCTAATCCAAACCTAAGAATTTTAGATAATATAAATAAAATACAGGCATAATATGCTTGTGGCTAAGTAATAACCACAGAACAGAAAAAAACAGTAGAAAACGCATAGCGCTTCATTAGTATCGGAACCAGCGTACAGCGTATACATACAGTTTAATTGTATTTCGTAACATTATGAAATCCTTGCTGTGACTGGTAATTTATTATTGAAAGAAAGTAGGAAATATGTCAGTCGTCGCTTATTTGAAAATAAACCAGTTATATGAGCAAAGAGTCGATTATTGTCTAATCTTTTTAAATATTTATTACCTTTTCCGTTTAATTAATGAGCACACAAAATAGTTTAATGAGCAAGTTACGCTACCCGCCGCTAGATGTCACTATACATATACATTCAATTCAAAGCTGTATTGGTAAAGATAAGATTGATATTTCCGTAACGAGGTCATTATCACTGTAGTAGAGTAGCTGACTTTGATATGTGCATTGTATGAATCTTCGCGAATAATATGTTTGAGATTAAAAAAAAGTAGACCTTAACTTGTAAAACAAAAAGTCAACTTTTACTTGTGTTGTTTAATAAAATAATGTTTTTCAAATTTTAATCGAAATTAAATAAATTAAGACTAACACGTCCATTTGACAAATTTTTGGTTTTGCTATCGTGTTTACATTCTAAAAAAGCACAACAGAGCATTTTTTTTTTTTCAAGTTTTCGTCACCGTGACGGGTGTAAGAAGACTGATGCGCGTGGCGTGTGCGCGGAGCAGACATATGCGGAACTCCGCAAAACTTGGGGTATGCGGCCCCGCCTACTTGCGACTTCTACTGTTTTTTCTGTTGTGTGTTAATGTGCAATTTTCGAGGGTATCTAAGAATGCAGGACTAGATACCATTTTTTTTGCTGTTTTTAAGTTGGCTGCCTGTTTTCTTACTTTATCTTTTATTTTGCTTATTTTTATTCTTGCAGCAATAAGTTTTTGATACAATAATTCTTTTTCCACATTTGTAAGGAATACTTTTTTAATTATCTTGACTACTCTCTTTGTTCCTGTAAAATAGAGACATAACATGTTAATTATTTCACATATAATTGGTAACATTATTTAATAGTAAATTCAGAAAAAGTCAAGAGACTTACTATCAAGAATCAAACAAAGATGTTTATGCAAAACAAAATATAGGTACTTATTTATTTATGTAGTAGAAGGAAAACTAACAGCTATACTTTTTTTTTTTTTGGGCGGGTGGGAAATCATCTAATGACTTCTCCCGCTCTGGGTGGAGCGGGAGGGCGTGTCAGACTCTTACTGACTAAAACCCACCCCTGTTCCTTCCATGCCTGAGTGCCCAGGGGTGTAACTCATTTTCAGAATTTATCCGCTACCCCTAAGCATGCAGGCACCGGCCACGATGGGCCCCGTCAGTGGTGGCTGACACTCATCTCTTTAAGAACGACGGCGCGTGGAACACTACGCGCCGTCGACTCACGGGCCTGGTGCTGATCGGACGGCGAGCTACCCACTGCTCGTTGCCGCAGGCCCAGGTCTACGGTTGCCGGAAATCGTCTGATGACGTCCTACAGCCAGTGCCTCTCCTGCGGTGGTAGCGGCCGGGGCCGTGAGGGCCACTCCGTTGGGCTTCCCTCACGCGTCCCGCCTCCGACTGCTTCCCATTTCCTCTCGCTCCGTACCATGGCCTGAAACAGGGCCGGGCTCGAAAGGTCGCCGCCACCGATCGCATCCACAAGGACACAGTGGTGCTCCGCCCAAGCGGGGTAGACCTCCACCGTATGCTCCACCGTGTCCTCTGGGTGATCCGCGCAGTGGTAACACCCGGGCGTTTCCTCCAGCCTGATCTGATGCAGAAACCTCCCGAAACAACCGTGTCTGGTGAGGACCTGCGTCAGGCGGAAAGTGAGGACGCCGTAACGCCTCTCCAGCCACTCCTCAAAGAGGGGCACTACCGCCGCGATGGTGGCGTGCCCAGCGCTGGGTTGCGACAGTCGCTGTCTCCATGAAAGTTTATTATATATAGATTATTGATGTTTTCTATACCAATAGTGGTGGGGTCTATGTATTTCCTTGCGCTAATGCAGGTTTCTTAAAATATAAAAAATGTTTATTCAGAAATAAAAATGACTTACCAATAAAGCTTACCAAAGATAATATATCTTTTTGTATTATTTCCTTTCCAACATTCATTGATGTATGAGGCAAACATTCAATATTTTTAGTGGGATCTGCAAGAAAAATACATCATGATTAATTTCATATTAAAATTTTTAATGAACGCTTTTTTAAAAATTTTAGCAAATTTAAGAGTAAAACTAACAGCTTCTATGGGATATAAATTGGATAGCCTGCAAAATATTTAGTTACAGATAAACTTACCAAGATTTTGTTCATTAGTTTTCTCGGGAATTGAAGCAAGTGGCATAATAATATTAGGCTCATGCACTGGAGTGTCTGGATCTGAAATATGAGGTAATATCATTTTAACATTCAAGCTTCCAATATTTTTATATACAATCCTATAATATATAGGCTCTTAAAAGAGGCATCATACTATGAGGTACTTAAGGAGTACGGGGCCCATCGTGGCCGGTGCCTGCATGCCTAAGGGTAGCGGATAAATTCTCAACATGAGTTACCGCATCCCTGGGCACTCAGGCAGGGAGGGAAAAGGGGTGACTTTTAGTCAGTTAGAGTCTAAAACGCCCTCCCGCTCCACCCAGAGCGGGAGAAGCCATTGGATGATTTCCCAGCCCCCCACAAAAAAAAGGTGCTTAAGGAGTGGAGAGGTATACCACGGCTATCAGGACAATCCCGGAAGTATGGTCAAGATCCCTACCAGCATTAAAAGAATATTATTATTATAATGTTTTCTAAGCCCATAGTGGTTAGGTCTAGTTTAGGTTTCTTAAAATCTCATACTGTACAATCTATCAGCAAAATCTAAATAATGTTTAAATCAGAAATAAAAAAGACTTACCAATATTATCTTTTTGTAATAGGTCCGTTCCAACATTAATAAAATTGATGTATGCGGTAAGCATATGTGGCAGCTGGGGTCAAAAACCGCGCGCCACCGCCGCGTGCGCACAGGTGCACAAGTAGCTACCTCCATGTTTATCAACGCGCGAAAATATACCAAAACTACCCGCTCATCTGGAACGAGATCAGTATATGTTATTTTGGTCTGCTACCCTATAACACCTAATAAACGAAATGTATAGAAATAGCAGCTCATAAAATTATAAACCATTCGACCCGAATACTCTTTTACTTAATTACCTACCTCCTGACAACTGGTAAACATTCATCATCATAATGATAAATGTCATTTTAAAATTTTATATGAATGCTATTTACAAATTTTAGCAAATTTAAGAGTATAAATAAGTACCTGATGATGTGGATGGCATCTCCAGAATTTGTTGTAATGGCTTTCTATTAACAGATGTCAATCTGTTCTGGGACAATGGTGCTGAAAGAAAGAACACTTATCAAAAAAACCTAAATCCAAACAGAAATAGGTACAGCACAGTGGAGTATATTGCTTTATATAGATGAAAATTATACAAACTTGGCATATTTAACGTTGGTATGGCAATGTTGCTGATTCTGTTGTCATGACATAGATATTTATCTTCAAAGTGTGAGCAACACACACGGCGGTACTTAAATATGTGCTCATTTTCCAAGGCCAAGATATCACCACCAATCGAATAAAGCAATGTGTTGAAGCGTTCTCTATCTTTTTCAGGGTTCGGGAACCCATGAAGCACCCAACGCGTACCTAAAACAAATAATGAAGTCTTTCAAATTGGAAAATAAATAAGTCAAGTTTACAAACACTAATTTTGGTTTTACTGTCAAGATCTCAATCATTCATAAACAATAGCACTATAATTATTATTATACTCGTTGAAAAATAATTAGACTAACAGCTCAGCTACGATGTTGGTGAACTTGGGGCCAATGATAAAGTATCAGTATGACTTGACCAAAGATGACAATCTGACAATTTGTAATAATAGGATTAACTATAAGTTAACTAACATATTACTGTACTAGCTTCTGCCAGCGGCTTTGCCCGCATTGTAAAAAGTAGCCGTTGTTTAATCCAGGTTATAGTCTATCTGTCTGTTAAATTTCATTCAAATCTCTTCAGCCGTTTTTGCGTGATTGAAACACAAACACACAAAAACGGCTGAAGGGATTTGAATGAAAATTTTAGTAGGATATTAGGATTCAGAAAGGTTGACTGGTAGTTAATACATGGGCTTTGTGCAATAATAAGCAGTTTGTACTTTCAACAAGCAAGTAAAATAACTCTGACATACCTCCACACTCCTTGCACCCTGGAACACAGCAGTACTTGTCCGCAGGCATATTGCAATGTGCAATAAAACAGATGCACTAAAAGAGTCCTATCTCAAACAAAAACCTGCACCAAAGTCCTGTCTCAGTTTTGGTATAAAAACACAAAATTCTTTCTGATCACAATTATGGATTAGCTGGAAGAACTTTAGCTCAACTCAACGACAAATGCACAACGAAAAACAGAAAGATCACAAAAATATCGCATGAAACCGGCGCACGCGTCAGGCATTAGCAGGCAGATTTATTTAATTAATTTTTAATGTTGTGACCATGCCACTGGTTTGGTTACAAGACCTTTAAGCCAAGTCTTAATTTGAACACTGTCACTATTTTCTTTATTATAATACCGATGTAACACATTCTAATGTTTTTGCAGTATTTGGCAGCAAATGTATCGAGTTAACCATCTCGGCAAGTTTCACTGAGGTAGTCAATACTACAAAAAAATTCTCAGCTTCATTTTACCGAGATCGCGCCTGTTTCAATGATTCCACATATTGTCCAGTTGCGTAGACACTTGAGACACAAAACTACACCAATTTTACTTCACAATATCCACTAGGAATCATTTTGCGAATAATTAAAACAGCCACAGAACTGCACTCGAAAAAAACCGCCAAAAACTTTCGACATGACAGTATTGTATTATTTTTTGGCAGACAGACACTGACATTTGGGGTTACCAGTTGAGTTTATAATTTATAAATAGACCACAATGTTCGTTTTATGTAGTGCCATCTGTTGGACTGTAGAGCAAAATGAGCGCAGCGCTGCCATCTAGTAACTGAAGTTAGAAAATATCCATGGTATAATCCGACCAAATAAAAAATACATCTTTCAACTTGTCCGCTTATGGACTACTATATACTTCGTGATTTACTATCATTATAACCACTGACTTCCCCGGTTTTTTGTACTAAGATTGAACCGCCTGAGTCTGATGCAGTTGGTGGCAGTTATTAACTGATTTCAAAACAGAGGAGGTTCTCAATTCGTCTATTGTTTTTTTTTGTTACGCGATATCTCCGCCATTTGTGAATAGATTTTGATGATTCTTTTTTTGTTTGGTAGGTCGTATTTCAGAGGTGGTCCCATAAAAAAATTATCGAAATTGATTCAGCGCTTTTTGAAAAAATCAACATAAACGAAAAATATGTATACACAGATGATGTTTTGGTTGTCTCCAAATGTTCAAATTCCATGTTCTTAGGGTTATCCATTCGGGCATAACTTTAATACTTATTTAGTTTTACTTCTGGGGTATAACAACTAAAAAGTGAAAAATAAAAAACTTTTTTACAAAAAATTCAACCGACTTCGGAAGTCGGTGTCAAATAACGAAGAAACAAAAAAATACAAACACCACTTCCGAAATTAAATTTATTTTGCAATTTTTAGAAGTCGGTTGTATTTTTTGTTTTAGTTCAATTATTGATTTCATGCCACTACTTTTCTGGATTTGGGGCCTAGTTATTTGATAATGGGCCAGGTCCGCATAAGTATGCGGGTTGTATAAGTATACAACATATTAGGTGAAATGCGAGTGTATGTATAATTAGTATACAGGGATTAAAGGAAATGGGTAGTCATATTTTAGATAGTGCTTTTACCAGCAGGATGCCATATTGAATTCCCAAATAAAATTGGACTTTTCGTAGAAAGTTATCATCAGCTGATCAAAATTAGTATGGAAGGTCCAAATTTTTTTTTCAGAATTTACTTTTACTTTCTAGAAGAAAGTTTTTCATTTTTATGAGCAGAAACAGTATTTAAATCTGACCATGCAATTTTGTTACACCCTGTATACCTACAGTTACTGTTGTAACTCTCTCAACCTACCTTTCTGAATAACAGGCATAAATTTACAGAGAAAGATAATATTTTTATGAGTTTATTTAATTATATTAGCAGATATTGCTCATAAATTAATATAACAACAGTCTTGTGGACATTATTTTTCAAATAATATGCATGTCATGCATGTTATCATTATCAGACTGTGGAAACAGTCTAGGAGTAATAATTTTTGATGATAAGAGTGAAATATTAAAATATTTTTACATAATATACTGTTTTTATTGGTTACAGATAGGTAACTACCCATTTGGATAAATTATGTTGAGGTCAGATGCACCAGAATTTGAAACGGACTCTTCAAGCAACTGCTGCATATGTTAAGATTGTTGCATATAATTATATAGATTCAAGTTCTTCAAACTTAACAGATAGATGTGTTGCTGGGGAGTTTGTTGACCACTTCTTCTTCACAGCTAAAACACTAGAAAGTGGTGACGGGCGGGCGTTTTTGGGGGACTGTCTTTATGTAGAACTTTGACGTTCAAAAAGTGCTGGCTCTCAGCCTAGTTTGAATAAATGACTTTTGATTGATTTGATTTGCTCCATTGTTAGGAAAAAGCTAGCCACTTTGTTTTCTCATGATCGATGTATAGTAACTGCTAGAGGGTGGATACCTGGTGTCCTGAAACACAGGCCCATAAAGCCTAGCTTAGGCACCAGTCTCCCACAGTAAACATTATTATAATATGTAATACCCTATTGTAACAATTCAATGTTTATTGTGGTGAGCATATAAATACTTATTATTATTATGATTAATTATAACAATAAACATTTTTCCAACTATCTAAATACTACAGAGTCTACTGAATAAAGATCAATGCTGAGTAACATACAAGATAGTATACCATTGATTTTGTCATAATGAAATCAATTTTATCAATTTAAAATGAACTTCCAAAGTAAGAACATAAAGTTGAGATTCTAGTAACAATACATAAAACACATGTCATGCTATGAAGATTATCATAGCATGACAATGTGCTTTATGTATTGTTTGGCATAGTTTTATAGTAGGACTACAAGTTCGATCACTTATTGAGTTTGTATTAGCAGGCATTGTATTGAGTGTTTACATTGCAAATGTTTTTATTTGTGATGTCATACCTAACGTATTGTACCCATGACTTGTAAGAATCCCTTACCAATAAATTACTATGGATAAAAAAATGAACATAGTATTTTCTATGTGAATTTTAAAACCTCTTTTGGCAACCACAACCATATATTATTGTATGTATGTTAACCTTCTATGCAATTTTTTTAGGTCATCAGTTTTTAAAAGGAAAAAACATAAAGCTTTCCCATAGCTACATGGGTTAAGGACCGGAATATTTATTAATATTAGCTACAAATTTATTATTTCATTAGCCTTTCCCGCGTCCAATTAGCAGACTTAATAGACTTTAATTGTGTCATGCCCACCATATGTCCGCTAGACGTGGGAAAGGTTAATCATATTTTTGGGACTAGCAATGGAGTAATGTTAAAAACAGTGGGAGTGGTAGGTAGATGAAATAAAAGAACCGTAATTACTTTACATTCACAAAATTGTTTGCAATCAAATAAACACTCAAAATAGAACAAAATACACACTTACCCACAAATTTTATTGACACTCCCACTGTTTAAAACACCCAACAGAGTAGAAGGCAATGTAGAGTCAGCCTTGTTTATATCAACAACTTTATCCCCTTCCAAATACCCCACTCGGATGTCATTCGGATTACTGGTGTAAGCAAATTGTACGAATTTCATATTTCTACTTTTTGACACTGAAAAGGTTCTTTTACTCTGCAAAGTGCTGCTTCTAAGACTGTTTGACAGTAAATGCGTGGTATTTAGCACGCGCGCGTATATCCTCATGGCACTCATGATTGTCGGAATTAGATTATACGCCGGTTGGTATTATATAATTTTAGTTTTGAAGTGTTTACACAGTTTCAAGGTTGTGACGTTTGAGATACTCATTAGGGCTTGTTTACATTTTTTCTGGCTGTTGTGAAATTGATTGGTTGAGTAGTGTAAATGCGGTTTTCTTCAGACAGACAGAAGGGATTGGTAATAACTATATTTTTATAGCATCATCGGATAAAAGTACCTTGCATTTATTCGATAACATCATGTTAATGCACCATATTCTAACTTCTAAGTGCGTTGAATCAGTTTTTTTTTAGTGATATTAGGATGCAGTAGAAAACTTAAATACGCCAATATGTCTGTGTGA
This sequence comes from Polia nebulosa, assembly GCA_951329385.1. Taxonomy (NCBI): domain Eukaryota; kingdom Metazoa; phylum Arthropoda; class Insecta; order Lepidoptera; family Noctuidae; genus Polia; species Polia nebulosa. The sequence continues at coordinate 13,784,303 of OX589610.1, read as the reverse complement.
ATATACCTTTATCACTATCAAAATACTATTTGATAACACAAACGTCAGACATTTATATGTCAATGCGTCAGACAGATAACATTTGACGTTAGCACGTTTGACAAACTCGGTTCGTATCGCTCTTGACCAAGCGTATTTACAACAAACGCACGGCAAAGCTAAGTTAAAATTATGCAGAATTAGATTTATTTAATTATAGATCTAGAGGCATAACATTTTTTTAAATGTTATTATTTATTTTACTTACCCAGTTTTTAGTTTCTGTCTGCAGTCTTGCATTTCTCAACTTACCGTAAATCGGAAAGTCCGAAAAAACTATTGTCCTGACACCAACCAGGGGCTGCCAGCCCTATGAATTTATTTATTTTCTTTTATCAATAGGATTTAGATTTACCCACGGAAATGCTTCCTGTTTACACCTTCCTTATGTCATCCTGATTTGATTACAGGCAGCTTATGTAATCTAATTCTCTCTTTAGCCATGGACTCTAAAATCGAACACCCATACATTAAAATTGAGAACAAGTACAGTAACCAATATTTTATCCAGTGTTCGAGAGAGTAAGTACTTTTTAGTTCGAGATGAGACTGACACCAAAATGTTATTGTACTTTTGTTGTTATTTAGTTTTTATTTTTATTTTAGGTTTGATGATAGTCATTATTGTTTGATTGCCGGGCTACTACTAAAAGTTGTCTCAAAACCTACATATGGTAGGGTGTACGCAACTATTAAATTTCAAGGTCAAAGGTCACTAAAATCGGGTTTTTGCGCTTTTTTTTTTGTAAAAATCTCATTTCCTATGGGTTTTTTACTATTTGTATTTATCATCAATATTGTAGAATACAAAATTCTCTACAAATTTTGTTTAAAAAAATTTTTATACGGTGAACTGTTTTCGAGATAAAGGGCGGAGAGCACGCGGTCACAGCATCACTTCAGGTCAACCGGTGCCTCCATATTATATTTCTGCACGCATTAATTGGCTGTGACTCAACTTCTGCGCTTTTTAAAAAGGGAAAAAAATCATTTCTAAAAGCTATCTCGAATTCCGAGATTCTTACCTAATCTAAGCTTAAATGACTGGACTCTAAGTCCTACTTTTTGTGTTAGAAATAAATTATTATTATTATATTATTATGCATTCCCATGATAAGGGATTGCCGAGAAGAATACGAAAATCATGTTTTTTTTTGAGATACAAAACTAAAATAAAACTAAGCAACAAGACTGAACTAAAAACCAGCTACTTTTATCTACTTGAATAGTTAAGTCCGTTATTTCTGCTCAAAATATCTTAGCAATAAATACAACGAGTTTAATGAGTGATGCTGATGCACAAACATACAAACTATCGCATTTCTAGTATTAGTAGATTCAAAACATTTTTCGTCTTTTTTATAGTTATTGTAGCACGTTATTAGTCCCAGAAAGTTTATTTTTATATCCACACCACACACGATAGCTCTACTATAGGCTTTGTGCTGCCCCCTCTCCCTAATTAAGGTGCAGTTATATGCCAACGGCCTTGAGTGGTTAGCTTGAGTGTTCTGTGTTGAGCTCACGAAACGCGTCGTACGTCCACTCAGTAAAAGGACTCGCCCATCAAGGATTATAAGGAGCGCTGTACCAAATTAGACACATTATTAAATTATTTTATATAGAACAACAAGTTTTGCACTAAAACTCGTAAGGTAAATAATTAAGTTATCTATAAAATTCTGGATGTTTAATAAAAATACACTAATAGTTTTTGCGTGATTCTTAATTTTTTATCCAAGTTAGACATAACTTTACAAATTTCAGATATTCACATATTAAATGACGAAGAAAACTGTTTAGAGTAACTTATTTTTTTTTAAAGAATTATGACTAGTCGTTTAGAAGTGATGTTCAATTAAAATCACTAGAAGTCGTATATTATCTTCGCGCACTTCCCCAACATAACACCTTGGGGTGGTATTACATCTGACGGGGCCCACCATGGCCGGTGCCTGCATGCCAAGGGGTAGCGGATAAATTCGTAACAGAGTTACCGCTCCCCTGGGCACTCAGGCAAAGAAGGAATAGGGGTGGGTTTTAGTCAGTAAGAGTCGACACGCCTTCCCGCTCCACCCAAAGCGCGAGAAGTCATAGGATGATTTCCCACCCTAAAAATAAGAAAGGTGGTATTACATTTATCCTAGATCTTTGTCCAATGTGAGTTTGATCAAAGAAGTAGGAATATTTTGTCAAATGTGTCATTAACACCGAAATTTGATCAAAGAATTTGGACATTTAAATCAAAATGGCTGCAACTTAGATTTTGTCTTTCTTTTTAAACGGTGATACTTTCGTATATTGAGTAGTTGAATATTGAGTCATTTATACTAAAAAAACGCATAAATGAATGTTTGTTCTCGACTCGATTATTTAATTTATCCTAAATGCTTTTTTCTCTTCGTCTTTCGATGAAAAAGCTTTGGGTGAAGCCATTCACCCAAAACTTTTTCTTGTTATAATTTATTTTTTTAATAATAATCTTATGATAATAGCAGCACATAAAGTTGCTCCACGTTCCTCCATTTTCTCATACTATGTAAAATCTTGGACAAAGATAGAGGATAAATTATTATTAGGGATTTTCTTACAATCAGATCTGGCAACTCTTTACCGACGTCTGACTGACAGCGAGCCAGTTGCTGCTGTCGCCTGTCAGTTGTCAAACTTGTCAACTTGTCTATAGAATAGAAATTGGTTGTCAATTCACCCAGCTGGAATTGGAAAGAAATTGATTAATTTATTCTTTCGACCGGTCAGAAGAAGATATTAAAAATCTTCGGTTCTGTTAAAAGAATTTGTGTAAGATTTTGTACAAAGACTAACAAAATGTCGGCCTTGGTCAAACAACTGACTCGCAGAGTAAGTCTAATCATGTTGACTATGATAAGTGTCCAAAATCTAGTTCTACGATTGTACATAGATGACCTATTGACACTAATTTTCTAACTCCAAAGGTCTTTGCTCCAGCGGTGTCATCGGTGAAAAACCTGAAATTTTCTACCAGTAAGTAACTCTCTAGCCTTAGTTTGTTACATAACCTATAAATATTGGTTCAATGAGTTCTAATTTGTTCTTGTAGCTTCAACTTTCTGACTAACTGACCCAATCCTTAATAATTTAAAAGCTAATTTATAATAAATGGTTTAGTTTAAATAAGTGGTCTGAGTGTGAGTTCTCTCAATTTTTATTTTATATTATACATAGCATTGACCACTTTTTTGAAATACACTTTTTTGCATTTCTTTTAGTTCGTAGGACGAAAAAGTTCAGTTTTGTACCTATAGAAGACCAACATAATTCCTTTTAATAAAAACTACCTAATAAACCCATTAAGTTCCGCTGTAGTATTTTAATGTTTTAAGGCATGTGAGTTATTTTCCTTCTATTGTCAGGGGTTAGTAGTTTATTCAATATCCATCAAAGTGTGGGTACTTCTAAAATTTTTGTCAATAAATATAGGTAACTTAACAGTTAAAAAAACTACACCCAGAGGAAATAATAATTTTTGAATGATTTTTGATGTTCGAAATTTATTTATTGTATATAATTTATTTATGTATTAGAATATATCCAAATGTATAATCCGAATCCTAAGCGAGAGTTTTGTAATCAATATTTAAGTATTAAATTCTGACTGAAATACTGCTGTAACAGGTTACTGTGCTCAAATGAGTACAGCACTCTTAGAGGCGAGTAGGTTTATTTTTAACCGACTTTCCAAAATTCGACTGTGTGTAAGTTTTTATTTTTTTTTATTTATTCATTTATGCACACACAAAAACACTTACAGAGAAAAACTAACAAATACAGATAGAAGAGTACAAAGGTGCTGCTTATTTCAAAAGAAATTTCTTCCAGCAGACCTGCGACTGGAAAGTTGGTTTAGAAATGTAGACACAGTGTGTATAAATAGATATAGAAACATAAAATAGACTAGAATACATAAATAATTCATACATAAAATATACCTAACTTTACAAAAAAACAAAGTACATAATTAAATATAAAATAAATATCAAAAATAAATATACTCACGGAATGGTGGAGAGGTCTCTTTGACTTGCTTCTTGAATGGGTAGACAGTTTTATTTATTTATTTTTTTTTTTTATATGTCCGCCGATTTCTCCGTCACTTGTGGACCGATCTTCAAAATTCTTTTTTTATCCGAAAGAATATACTCCCGAGGAAAATTTGTATGGGACCATACAAATTTTATTGAAATTGCTTCAGCGCTTTTTGAGAAACCAAACAAAAACGAAAAATACGTTTACCTCGATGACATTTTGGTATACTCCAAATGTTTAAATTCCACGTTCCATGTTATTGGGGTGTTTTTAGTTCTAGGGTATAACTAAAAAGTGAAAAATAAAAAACTTTGTTACAAAAAAAACAACCGACTTCCAAAAAAAAAAATACTAAAAATTAAAAAATAACTTTAATTACGGAAGTCGGTGTCAAATAACGAAGAAGTAAAATACAAACACCGACTTCCGAAATTAAAGTTATTTTTTAATTTTTAGTGTACCTAAGTATTTTTTTTGGAAGTGGGTTGTTTTTTTTGTAAAAAAGTTTTTCTCCTCTTGCTTTTCTTAGTTTTACATGGTCAGGTTATAATAGGAAAATAAATATTTGGCAAGTAAAACACTCAGCTTTTGTTAATGCTTAATGGGTTTTAACCGACTTTCGAAAAAGGAGGAGGTACTATGTTTTACTGTTTTTTTTTTTATATGTATATCCGTCGATTTCTCCGTCAGTTGTGGACCGATTTTCAAAATTCTTTTTTTTATCCGAAAGAATATACTCCCGAGGTGGTCTCATATAAATTTTATCGAAATTGCTTCAGCGCTTTTTGAGAAACTGAACAAAAACTAAAAATATGTGTACCTTGATGACGTTTTGGTGTTCTCCAAATGTTTCCACGTTCCACGTTATTGGGGTTTTTAGTTCTGGGGTATAACAACTAAAAAGTGAAAAATAAAAAACTATTTTACAAAAAAAAACAACAGAACTCAAAAAAAAAAATACACTAAAAATTAAAAAATAACTTTAATTTCGGAAGTCGGTGTCAAATAACGAAGAAGTAAAATACAAACACCGACTTCCGAAATTAAAGTTATTTTTTAATTTTTAGTGTATTTTTTTTGGGAGTCTTGTTTTTTTTTTAATTTGCTATAGTGAGTATTCTGTCAATTTATTTTTCTTACAGCAAGTGCAGCATTTGTCCCAAAGGTTCAACAGCCAGCCCCTAACTTTGAAGCAACTGCTGTGGTAAACGGAGAATTTAATAATCTGAAACTCTCAGACTACCACGGGAAATATGTTATTCTTATGTTCTACCCATTAGATTTGTAAGTATTGTAATAAAGTATATAGTCTTAAGAAAATTGATGTAGGTTGTTCTATACAGGGTGTAAGGTACATGAACGCACATACGTGTACTAGTGATTCAGTACATGATTCTGGACCCCCTAGCGTTGGAATTTTTCGTCGGCTTTTTCCTAATTTTTGAAAATATTTTTTTTTTTTCACTTTAAACAGTATAAAATCGTTATACCTATCTACCCCAAAGACATTTTAAAATAAAAAAGTTTAATTAATTAAATTTTATCACTTAAAATGTCTTTGGGGTAGATAAGTATAACGATTTAAAAAAATTTTTTTTTTCACTTTAAACTGTATAAAATCGTTATGATTTTATACAGTTTAAAGTGAAAAAAAAAAAAAAATTTTTTTCTAGGAAAAGGCCGACGAAAAACTCCAACGCTATGGGGTCCAGAATCATGTACTGAATCACTAGTACACGTATGTGCGATCATGTACCTTACACCCTGTATATTTTGGTTGGTCAGAGTGTTTAAGAGTGAGTCATGGTGTACTAGCAAAGGACAGATTTGTGTGGAAGGGGGAGACGGAGGCCTCGGCCCAGCAGTGGAACAAAATAGGTTAGGTAGTCATTATAAAGTATAATTATTGATTAAAATGAGTTCTTGTTGTCTATGGGATAGATAACTCTTTTAGTAAAGTTTCAATTTATTAGTAATTAGCACTTCGCCAGCGACTTCGTCCGCATGGGTTTTAAAAATTTATAGCAAGTAACGTGGCTTTCAATTTGTAAAAGAATTTTCAAACTTGGTTCAGTAGATCCAGAGCTTACCCCCTACTACCTCACAAACTCACAAACTTTTCGTCTTATTTTCTCAATATTAGTATTGGGAATTGCTGTTAAAATTGTCGAAGAAGTTACGAGGAACTTAACCTACTATTGGTACAATGTAATTCACTTAAAAGCATTATTATAATATTGTTTGATCAACTGAAGTTGTGAGCTTTACCAAGTATAAGTGATATAATTATTTAGTTAATAATAATAATATTCCACAACTATCACACAACGCCATCTAGTCCCAAGCTAAGCAGAGCTTGTGTGTGAGCGTGTGTGTGTGTGTGTTGTGTTGTGTGTGTGAGCTTGTGTTAGTAGTGCACTGTCAGTCGATTCTGTTAACATCTCACTGTGAAAATTTAAGTGCAGTGAGCGTGAAGTGAACTGCCTTTCCACTTTATTGTATGGATTAACAGCTCACTTCAAGTTCACTTCACCTAAGTTTTCACGGTGAGATTTTTCAGAATAGTACTGCAGTTGTCATCTCTCAATATTCTTCAATCATCACCATTTCTATGATTTTATTGAATAATTAGTTTATTGATATCTCCTTTGTAAACCCTGATTTTCTGTTTTTCAGCACATTTGTGTGCCCAACGGAATTGATTGCATTTAGCGACAGAGCCAAGGACTTCACCAGTATTGATTGCCAAATTATTGGAGTTTCAACTGATTCTGAGTTCAGTCATCTTGCGTGGACCAACACCTCTAGGAAGGTATGCAAAATGCAACAATTTACTAATAATGCAATTATTGAAGCAACAGTAGTCTCATTAACCGGACAGTATTAAAAACTAGAGAATGCCTGATATTTTTTTTTAAATATGCTTTTATACCGGCTATCACAATTAGATGTGTACACAAAAACCGTGTCCGTGCAGAGCCTTTAGACAAAATACTTTTCTGTTAACGTTAACGCTGACGCTTCGTGCAAAACATCGTTGCCATACATTTTGCACGAAGCGTTAGCGTTAACGTTAACAGAAAAGTATTTTGTCTAACCCCCCTGTTAAGCATTGAGAGTTCCTTTATCTGGAGCTAACATGCTTACCATAACAATGCGTTGTCAATGGTACTGTATCACCATGTACTTGCTACGGCCGCGAATAAAATTTTGACCAAGATACAACCTGACACTGACCTGCAAATTGCAAAAAAACGTAAGAAAATTTAAATTTTGCGGGCTACCCTGGCGCATCCACCTTAAGCTATTACACCAATCAATCAATTAACGTCGATCGATGGCATATTTTCATCATTGGTGTAACACCCTTAGGGGCCGTCTCCACGAGCGACAGAATCGCGGCGATATTATCGTCGTGCCACGTATTTCTGTACACTCTCTTAGAACGTGTCTACACACGGCGATGTTATCGCGGCGATGCGACGAGTGGCTGACTGCGAGCGGAACGTCCAGGGCTGCCAGTACTGCGAGGAGCATACGGTGGAGGTTTGCCCCGCTTGGGCAGAGCACCGCCGTGTCTTCGTGGATGCGATAGGCGGCAGCGACCTCTCGCACCCTGCCCTGGTTCAGGCCATGGTACGGAGCGAGAGGGAATGGGAAGCCGTCTCCTCCTTCTGCGAAGCAGTAATGCTCGCGAAGGCGGAGGCGGGACGCGTGAGGGAGCATCAACAACGGAGTCGCCCTCACGCTCTCAGCAGCAGCCGCCTCAGGAGACGCCTGGGACTTCCGGCGCCGCGAGACGATCTCCGGCCACCGTAGACCCGGGTCTGCGGACGGCGAGTAATGGGTAGCTCGCCGTCAGCAAAAGAGACAGGGCCCGTCATGGCCGATGCCTGCCCGGGGGTTGAGGATAAATTCGAAACAGAGTTACCTCGCCCCTGGGCACCACTCGAGGCAGGAAGGAACAGGGGTGGGTTTTAGTCAGTAAGAGTCTGACACGCCCTCCCGCTCCACCCAGAGCGTGAGAAGTCATTAGATGATTTCCCACCCCAAACAAAAAAAAAAAAAAAAGGGCTGCCAGTAGAATTTTTTAAATTATTCGGCAATGTTTCTGAAATTATACAAAATTGAATGTCAGGATACAAACAGTGCTTAATTTTTTTTAAACATACACTATAATGATTAATCACCTGAACTTACCTACGTTATTATTTATTTATTAAAGTACTCACAGGCTTTGTCGCGCATCCATAGGGCAACTCAAAAAATATCTCCATAAATTGTGGTAACTAATAATATAAATAGGTTCACTCCGAAATTTAAACAAAATCTTTGTGTTAAGCTCAATAGAAATTAGGCTTTCCGTATCCAATTATACATGAGGGTCCAGGATACAAAGAGGATACAATCAGTAACCAAATTATACAGTATTTGTATTCTATTATACAATCTGGCAGCCCTGGAAACGTCATCGTATCGCCGCGCGCCTGTCGCTACTGACGTTCCGTGCAGTGTGACCATCTTCAAAGTACAGATCCTGCCTTACTTTGATTTAAAACCTGCCAAATCCTGCCGTCTGTAGTAAAAATGTCTAAATATTGTCAACTTTAATTACTGTTGTATTAAACCAAGAAAAGTAAAAATACACAAATAATATGCTATATTTTTATTTAATTTAAATAAAACATTACAATCTGTTTACAAACTTACCGAAGACTGCCCACTGAATCCATTCATATATTTTGTGTTTACTAGTTAAGGTGGAAGCGCCAGGGTAGCCCGCGAAAAACAAATTTTCTTACGTTTTTTTGCAGTTAAGTGTCAGGTTGTATCGGTTGTATCTTGGTCAAAATATGATTTGCGGCCGTAGCAAGTATGTATTTATAGAATTATAATCTTTCACCTTAAGTAGTGGCATGCTCCTTTACCAATTTGCAGATACAGGCTTTACAAAAGGCCACGTCTGGATCATGTTTATCTTTGGAAATCCACGATGAAAGTAAAGGATCTTGCTCCCACTCCGCTCTATACGTTCTTTCATATTTTTGCTTCATCAACACCACCAACAATAACTATCACCTACGAAATATTACTAATGTTAATTGAATGTAATATAAACATTACACGAAAAGTACAGGGGAATCCCCCACATGCCCGCGAAGTATCTTTACGGTTGTCATTATCGAAATTTCGAGTTGCCATAAGTAAAATTTATTTTCTGGACCCAATACTGCCAAAAACTGCCACGTTTTGAAAACGTCAGCCGATGATGCCAGAGTCTAAAATGAGAGGCCAATCCTGCCAAACTGGCAGGAACCTGCCACAAATGGTCACACTCGTTCCTTGGCGGCGCTCACGCAGCAAGAGCGCAACGAGCGCGCCGTCAAACGCATTCGTATACTTACTCGTAATGTAATGCCCATGACTTTCACGATGCAGTAAAATAGGATGTGTCCTCCAACGACGCTTTTTTTCTTTTCTTATAACAATAACTGCATATTCACTAGCGTACTTGCACAAGCACCCCACAATACTACATCCACAATAAATAATTATTTTATTTATTATGGAGACATGTATACATATTATATAATTTTTATGACACTACTTAGTTCGCTCTCGTCTGGCACCACTGAACTCTTTCAACAAAACTATTGCACAACGCCTCGTCGCGGAAACGTGGCGATTTCGTTACGGGTCGCGACGATACACTGGCGGAATAATAGCTCGTTCGTGGAGACCACCCGACAATAGAAGCGCGGACGTGTCGCGAGAGTCTCGCACGTGGAGACGGCCCCTTAGTGAGACTACTGTAGTTACAAAATTTTGTAACAAAGCGAGCAATTGCTCAACTAAGTTAATAAACACAATGTGGAACCATAATCTAGTTTATCATAGGTACTGATATTTTTAGGTGCATCTGTTTAGACCGGAAGCCGACACTATTTTATTTTTTTAAGTATTGATAGGTACAGGAATAGTGTGATAAATAAATGATGCGGAGAAGCCTATGTCTAGTCTATTGTTAGCTGCAGACTGCTGATGAAAATGTGTGAGCAACTCACAGGCTTTATTTACTGAAAGAGATTAATTGATTGAATAAAAAGCTTGTCCCACACACACTGTATGCACAACAACTGCTTTTGACGTGGAGTTGCATACACCAGCCCTACATACAATATACTATACTACATATTATAAAACAAAGTCCCCCCACCGCGTCTGTCTGTCTGTTCGCGATAAACTCAAAAACAACTAAACGGATTTTCATGCGGTTTTCACCAATAGACAGAGTGATTCATGACAAAGGTTAAGGTGTATAATTTGTACCCGTGGGAAGCTGGGGCGGGTTGCTACAACAATACAAGACATTAAAAGGAATTGTGTAAATCATAAACAAAACATCAAAATCTCAGAGAAATCAAACTTGATGAACACCATTATTTTTACAAAATGTTTTGGTTATTGATGAGTCAGATTACAGATCTAGTTTTCAAGTCTGATATCATCAGATGTAATTATTATCCAACTTGAATAAGGAACGAAGCGTTTTTCCTGCAGAGGAACAGAACGGCTAAGGATGAGAATTATGAGATTCTTCTACAGGGTGTAACGGCAAATTGGTCATATTTTAAGAACTGGGTTTGCCCGTGGAAATAAACAACTTTCTCTAAGAAAAATAGAAAATCCCCAACAAAAAAAATATAGAACTTTCCATAAAAAGTTATCATCAGCTGATCACTATTTGTATGGGAGGTAAATTTTTTGTTTGAGGATTTCCTCATGTTTTCTTGAAGAAAGTTGTTCATATCGATATCGGCAGAGGCTCTTCTTAAAATATGACCACACCTTTCGTTACATCCTGTATACCTCACTGACGTTTTAAATTTATTATTTCACACAAAAAATTATGGGTTTCAGGATGGTGGTCTGGGTAAAATAGAAATTCCTCTTCTTGCTGACTACCAGAAGAAGATCTCACAGGACTACAATGTTCTTCTCGACGCTGGTTTCGCGCTCAGAGGTAATTTATATTGTATTTAAACAAATAAATGAAGATAAGTTTAGACCTCTATTTCGGAGACTTTAAAAAATTGTTGTGGCCAAGCTCAGCAAAGCGGCCTTCACCGCTAAACGAATAGCAACTTTGACATCGTTTATCATCAATTAACTTCCATTATTTCAAGAAAACATAAATATGCACAGAAGTTGTCATAGTTATAAGTATTCGTCATACTTAATGGCGTGTGGGAATACCACTAACTTCCACACTGACAAATAAGTAGGTACCATCATCTTCCTGCCCTTATCCCATGTTACTTGGGGTCGGCGCAACACGTTTTTTTTCTTCCATTCTGTCCTGTCGCCGTCACGCTATCACTAACTCCCTTTCCTTTCATATCACTCCTCACACAATCCATCCATCCTTTCTTTGGCCTCCCTCTCCCTCTCCATCCATCCACATTTATATTCATAACTCTTTTAGTTACATGTATTTCATCCCTCCTCTTTACATGACCATACCAAGATAAGCGGTTCCCTTTCAACTTTTAAACTATCATTTCTCACTTTATCCATTCTCGTTACTCCACAAATCCATCTCAACATTCTCATCTCCGCCACATGCAATCTTTTTACATCCGTCTTTTTCACAGCCCAACATTCTGACCCATACAGTACGACAGGTCTAATCACGGACTTATAGATTTTCCCCTTTACCTTAAGGGTCATCCGTCGGTCGCAAGTTGTTCCAGTGACCTGTCGCCATTTCATCCATCCTGAGTTGATCCTGTGCGTTACGTCTCGGTCTATATCGCCATCCCCCTTAACAAGCGATACAAATAAGTAGGTACCATACACCCATAAAACATATTCACACAGCTTCCACACAGTTATAAAAATCATTAAATGACCTAAATTATTGTCGAATTGACTGTTCCTGCGTGCAGTTGCACTCGCAGCCAACTTCGCACACGCCATTAAGTTTGACGAATACTATAATTATGTTAAACTTAAAAAAAAAAATTGTAGGAGGCTTTTATCCAAGAAGGACTACACACCAGCAGAAAATAAATTTACTTTGATATAGTATTTTTTAAGGCAGGCGCTTCACTTTTTGTAAATTATTTCATCACCACGCACTGCTGTCAAAACGGTGAAGGAAAACATCGTGTGGCAACCGGCATGTCCTAGAACCAAAAATTCGAAGACATGTGTCATCCACCAACCCGCATTGGGCCCGCGCGGACCCTCTTACAGAGGAGGCCTGTATCCCAGCAGTGGGGACATAAAAAGGCTGATGATGATGATGATTAGTATTATTTAAATGTGTGCTATTATTATATTGAAAAAATAAATAAATTGAAACATTGTCAGTGATTGCCGAGCCTCACTGCAACTTGAGCTGGCCATAGCATTATGCTCGATATGATAGTCATTTATTTGCTCAAACATGAGTACAAGACTTACGTAACAAATTATCAGCATGCGAGAGATGTTAAAATAATAATAAAAATTATTTGTCATGTTTACCTTGGACATGCAAATATTAAAAGAAAAATATCATTCTAAAGTACGGCCAACGAGAAGCGATACCAAATGTAAACAAAACCCATGCGAAAATGGGCGATAAAATGGCCGCCCGAATGTTGGCGAACCCGTCTTAACGTTGTCATGTTTTTGCCGGGAGAACGAGACATTACGACAAAGGCACAAGATGGAAAGAGATAAATATTAGATTGTCAACGCCACAGTTGTTCTTTAGGTTAATGACCTTTCGTATCGCTGCTAGTTGGCCTTACTTTAGAATGTGACTTAGAGTAAGTTATTAAAAAATGTCAATTATAAGTTAAAAAAGAATACAAGCCAAAATAAAAATGTCAATCTAGAATGTCCTATGAAAATTATTAAAAATTTCATGATAATTGCTAATAATATTAAAACGATAGAAAACAACTACTAAATTTGAGCAATGAAATATTCTCTATTCTTTATTCAATATTTAAGCATTTTTTTTATTTCTTAAATAATTTTGTTTCAGGACTTTTCATAATTGACAGAAATGGCATCCTAAGGCACATGTCAGTCAACGACCTGCCGGTCGGCAGATCAGTGGAGGAGACGCTCAGGCTTGTGAAAGCCTTCCAGTTTGCTGATAAACATGGTGAAGGTACGTAGAAGATGAAAGAAAGAAAATACGTTTATTTACGGTAAACATGTCGCAAAAAACAGAGAAACACAACAGAAAAAAGAAAAGCTGGGGGAAAAATATGCGTCACATCCACGCAAAACGGCCATCGCTCAGCTTAGTGCTAAGACCCTATGCGAGACAGAGCCCCAGCGCTGGCAAGATGTATTTAATGTGGAGACGACGATATTTTTCTAAATGGTGTAATTTATAATTCAAGAACGGCTGGACCGATTTGTATGGTCTTTGATTTGTTGGATTTGTCTCCACCCCGAATAGCAGAATAACTATTAATAAAACATCGGAAAGTTTACGGGAAAAAACATGTATGGAACGGCTTTTCTAATGATATCTCGAGTATGGTTTAGTTTATTGATATTGAGGCGGTACGAAGTTCGCCGGGTCAGCTAGTATGAATATGAACATTAACTACATCACAATAAGGTTCACATATGCATGAACACATCTGCATGATCGAATATGAACACTATTTTCCATAACGTTGATTTATTTATTTTTCTTACCAAAAAAATAAAAAAAAAACATCTCCACTTGATATGTAAAGATTCCCTAAAAATATTTTTTTTCAAGATATTATTTTACTTTTTGTTGGCATGATTAAATAATATGTATATACCCACAGAACAGAAAAAAAAAACAGTAGAAATCGCATGGCACTTCATTAGTATCGGAACCAGCGTACCCAAACTCACACATAATTGTATTTCGTAACACTAAGAAATCCGTGGTGTGATTGGTAATTTATTATTGAAAGAAAGTAGGAAATATGTCAGTCGTAGCTTATTTGAAAATAAACCACAGTTTTATGAACATAGAGTCGTTTATTGTCTACTCTTTTTATTTTAGGTATTTATTGGTGCGGATTCTGTTTAGTACGAACTAAACTTAATTTATGCTATTCCTATCTTTTTCTCTCTAATAAAACAAGACAGAGACGGACGTAAATTAGAGCTGTCAAATTTAGTTATACTAATTTCCATACAAATTAAGGGTACACGTAAAAACACGGTGATGCGCATGGCGTAAACTAGTTTGACATCTCTAACTTAGTTCATAGCTATAGCCGTCTTTTTCTCGCACTGCCTTTTAGTAAAAGACAGCGATTCTCTAATTTTAGTTTAGTTATTGAACAAAAGAATCGTCACCATTACCTTTTCTGTTCAATGAGCACACGAAATAATTTAAAGAGCAAGTTACGCTACCCGCCGCTAGATGTCACTATTCGTGTTAAATGCATTTAATTTAAAACTGTGTTGTGTAAACGATAAGATTGATATTTCCCAAACGAGGTCATTACTATTCTGTAGTAGAGTAGCTGACTATGACATGCAATAGGGATGATTCCAGGGTTAAAAAAATAATAATTCTATTAAATCCGTAAGTTGATTATCAAAAAATATTAGAAAGTATTTTTTTGCGATAGCAAAGCAATGAAAAAATACAAAAATAAAACACATCAAAGTTGCTTGTTACGTCACTTTTGAGTAAAAAGTGGTACAATTTTAACTCAAGTGTGATGTCATGCGAAATTTCAACGCACTCTGTCGTCATTTTTTGTTCACGTGACAAAAGAAAAAATGCGTGTCCAATATTTTTTGGTAATCTAACTGATGGACTAATTAGATTGTTTTAGTCATCAACCTAATTGTGCATAGTAGGAATCGTCGCGCATAAAATGTTTGAGTTTAAAAGAAAGAAGACCTTAGTTTGTATATCATAAAGTCAACTTTTACTTGCCTGGTTTAATAAAATATTGTTTTTCAAGTTTTAATCGAATTAAAATAAATTAGGAATTATCGATGGTATGATGTTCCACCATTTGATAAATTTTTGGTTCTGCTATCGTGTTTACATTCTAAAACAGCACAATAGGGCATTTTTTAATTTTTTAGGGTTCCTAAAGTCCGAATGAAAAATCGGAACCCTTGTAGGATTACTCGTGTGTCTGTCTGTCCGTCTGTCACAGTCCATTTGCTCCGAATCTGCTGGACTGGTAGAGTTGAAATTTGGTACACACATGAATATCTGTGACCCAAACACGGACGTGTACCTTAAATAAATTAATTTGGAATGTGGGGGTCACTTTTGGGGTAAAAAACGGAAAATTAAAAATCAAAGTTTTTCAAACTGTGTCGTGCCACTTATCAAATGAAAGGGCACATTGTGAGGGTCTCGAATATATTTTTGTCATAATTTTAAATTAAATAATTTTGAAGTTATATAAGAAAATAGATGAAAAATAACCATTCCCCCTCTTATCTCCGAAACCACTTGGCCTAAAATTTTGAAAGAAATACAGAAAGTAGTTTTAAAGAAAGAAAAAATATTTATTTTGCACAGATTACAGGAAAACCTATAAGGTGGAGGTAGTTTAAAAAAAAAACCTGAAAAAAATTTGATTTGTTCGGAACCCTTGGCGCGCGAGTCCGACTCGCTCTTGGCCGGTTTTTTTCAAGTTATCGTCACCGTGACGGTTGTAACAAGACTGATGCGCGTGGTGTGTGCGCGGAGCAGACATGCGGAACTCCGCAAAACTCAGGGTACACGACCCCCGCCTATTTGCGACTTCTACTGTTTTTTTCTGTTGTGTGCAAAATTATAGCTTTCTATTACCAACAGTCTCTAAGTTTGGCCGCGGACGGACAGACAGACAGACGTACCTGGCGAAACTATAAGGGTTCGTTTTAGGACTACGGAAACCTGAAAAAGGAGCATCCACCTGTGACATTAGTAACACATTCGAATGGAGTGAATCTCGCCGCGTAACACCACACATCGCTCTTGGCATTCTCATCTCTGCTGCATGCAATTGCTATACATTCATCCTTTTCGTGGCCCAACATTCTGAACCATACAAGACAGTTTTCCCCTTTAGTTTTAGAGGAATTCGGGAGTCGCAGATAGTCCCGGTGACCTGCCGCCATTTCAACCATCCAGTGTTAATTTCGGTGCTTAACAGTCCGATCTATTTCACCGTCGCTTTGCACGAGTGAACCGAGATACCCAAATTCGGAGCAGACTGGGAGAAGCGCAAATAAATATCTTTTATTATTTATCATTTACCGTCCCTTTCAACGTTGATTTTTATATATATGATAGACGGAGCACGAATGCACTTTCTCTTCCATTGTCCCCTTTAATTAATCACGCCTCACAATTTATTCATCCATCTTTCTATTACAGTATGTCCTGCCAACTGGAATCCAGACACCAACGCAAACACGATCAAACCCAACCCCCGAGAAAGCAAGGAGTATTTCCAAAAGGCCAACTAAAACCTTTCGAACTTACTTTGAACCATATGGCATTTATGTTTTAGAGTATATTTTGGACGACACAAATGTAGAACATTCGTGTTTATAAAATGGGTTGTTTTGGAGGGTGCCTGGTGTTGTGTATCTTTTATTTAAACATTGTTTACTAAGGAATGTGGTGTAGAAAAACGATTACTATTTGCCTAACCTTTTCCCAACCATCATGGGGTCGGCTGCCAGTCTAACCGGACTGTACTATTTTAATATTTCCAATTACTTGGTGAACAAGAGAATCGGCAACGTTATGAATTAATTATAATTAGTTTTAGTTATCTTAGTATTTTGAATACCTATAATTGTGTTATTAAATGTCTTCCGTTAAGATATGTGTGTTTATTGGTCTTCACAAGTTCAACTCCATTACCCAAGAGTGACGAAATAAGCAACAAGAACAAAATTAACTTTGTTTACACAACAGATGGCGCTGTTTGAAGTTTTAGAGTTTATCCATTCGCCTCAATAAAATTTGTATAGTGAAATATTTTGAATCAGTAAAACTGTTATGAAGTGCCAGAAATACTATCTAGTAATTTCTCAATGTGTGAGAAAATATTGGTAAGACTTTATGTAAATTCATTCAACTTGCAAGCCGTCGCTGCTAACACCATCTAGCGTGGTTTAGAGGACGGGCCCGAACGAAGAACAAAAGTTGCTTGTGCAAGTCGAAAACCCGTAGTTACGGCGGTACCGTTTCTTTGTATAAGATTAGGCATCTGTACGCTAGTATTATTTATCTGTGGCAACGGTAAAGTTGATATTTGTTGAGTCACGTTGATGTGGATGTCAATCGAATGTTATTTTTTAATCGATTGTTGCACGCGTCTCCACTTCAGTGGAAATGCTGCCTAAAGTTCATTCCAATTCTGGGTTTATATTCGAACTAGCGACACGCCCGGTTTCGCATGGGTATAAATTATATACACAAACCTTTCTCGTTTGTCGCTCTCTCTTTTAGTAAAAACCATAATCGTTGCGTGGTTTAGGAGGAGTAAACAGAAACAAAGAGATAGACGCGGGAAGCGAATTTGTTTTTAACCGACTTAAAAAAAGAGGACGTTCTCAATTCGTCTGTATGTTTGTTACGCGATATCTCCGCCATTTTTTAAATTGATTTTGATGATTATTTTTTTGTTTGGTAGGACATACTTCAAAGGTGGTCCCATATAAATTTTATCGAAATCGATCCAGCACTTTAAAAAAATCAACATAAACAAAAAATATGTATACACAGAAGACGTTTTGGTTTTCTCCAAATGTATATTTCATGTTATTGGGGGTATCCATTCGGGAATAACTTTAATATTTAGTTTTACTTCTGGGGTACAACAAATAGAAAGTGAAAAATAAAAAACTTTTTTCCAAAAAATACAACCGACTTCTAAAAATTACAAAATAACTTTATTTTCGGCAGTCGGTGTCGGTATTTTTTGTAAAAAGTTTTTTTTAATACTATGTAGAAATGTTCAATCATCTGGTCCAAGAGCCCCGAGCCCCCAGACATACTTTATTTTCTAAAAGACAAAATGCGGGGCCCGAGTAGTGTAAATTGAATGCCAGCATACCTGCTAAGTTGGTTAGACGGTGGATTCACAGGTACCAGGTGAGAAAAGTAACTAAAATTATGGCTAAAATAATAAGAAAATATTATATAATATGTGCCACGCTTGTTTAGAAGATAATATTTCCTACCATAGCTACAACCGACTTCCAAAAAAGGTACACAAGTCGGTGTTTGTATTTTATTTCTTCGTTATTTGACACCGACTTCAGAAATTAAAGTTATTTTTTAATTTTTAGTGTACTTTAAGTAGGTACCTTTTTTGGAAGTCAGTTTGTTTTTTTTGTAAAAATATTTTATTTTTCACTTTTTAGTTGTTTTAAAAACTAAAATACAAACACCAACAACACAACAAGTTACAAGTTACAAGTTACAAGTTTGTAATTTTTAGAAGTCGGTGTCGAATAACGAGGAAACAAAATATAAACACCGGCTAAAAACTAAAAAGAACTAAAAACCCCAATAACATGGAACGTGGAATTTAAAGATACTCGTAATTGGAGAAAACTAAAACGTCATCGAGGTATACGTATTTTTCGTTTTGGTTTAGTTTCTCAAAAAGCGCTGAAGCAAATTCGATAAAATTTACATGGGACCACCTCGGGAGTATATTCTTTCGGATAAAAAAATAATTTTGAAAATCGGTTCACAACTGACGGAGAAATCGGCGGACATTCAGGACTACCTACAAAAACTCTCTTATGATGAAACGGAAGCGATTTTGGACATTCCCAAATAAATTTCTTAGCGACTAGTTTCGGTTCACTTTCATATTTATTTTTAACTAAATTCCTAATCTAATAAATGTATGTATATCGCTCAAATCACATAAACAGATACATTATACACTTACACCAATTCTTAACAGGTGTTCTCGTTTTATACACAGTAATTTACTCATACACATGACATGGCAATATTATTTAATTATTGTATAATAATCTTTATAAATGGCTAATAAAGGTGCACAACATTTTTAAGGGGGAGGAAATGCAATCCGAGATACAGGCTACCGCCTAGTTCGGATGCAGAAAATCCCAATCTTCATGTATGTATTACAAACTTTAAGCTAGTTCTAAGTTTTACATTGTAATTTTTCAATTTTGTAATATGTGTGTCTAAGTGAATAAATTATTATTATTATTATTATTATACATAAAAAAAACATACATACAGTCGAATATAGAACCTCCTCCTATTTCGAAAGTCGGTTAAAAATAAAATAACGCGCGAACAAAGGACCAGTCGACGTGACGTTCGACGCGATGACGTCGATACAGACGGCTCGGCAAGTAGCCGTCACCTAGGACTTGGACATATAAATAAATACTACCTGGATGTTTTACGTTTTCTAAAAATTAAACCTAGCTAGATCGTTTTATCGCCCCCGAAACCCCCTGCATACTAAATTTCATGAAAATCGTTGGAGCCGTTTTCGAGATTCATATTATGTATATATACATATATATCTACACAAGGATTGCTCGTTTAAAGGTATTAGATTAGATAAGCCAGTACGGTAAAGGAAACATTGCCCTCAAGAAAACATTTCCAATTCATTATTAAGATCGAGCATAAAAAGCAGAAAAAAAACACGATTCTAGTAGGGCGCCCTTTAATTTATTTTTGTTATTAGTTGTTATAGCGGCAACAGAAATACATATTATGTGAAAATTTCAACTGTCTACCTATTACGGAACATGAGATACAGCCCGCTGACAGACAAGACGGACAGCGGAGTCTTAGTAATAGGGTCCCGTTGGTTACCCTTTGGGTACGGAACCCTAAAAAGTAAGTTTTCTTTTTTTTTCTTTTCTTTATTTTTAAAGTGACTTTTTTTTCTTTTTTGCGTTGTTTGGGACATAAAGCAAGAAAAAACCTTTCTTGATGCAAATTTCTGGCCTCGTGGCATAGTCTATAGGAGATACACTGTAAGGGGAAATTCTACTGGTACCAACAGTCGTCAGGGAAAAAGTAATGAAGATCAGCCTAGTATCATTTAATTGTCGGTCAATAAAACGGTCGTGTAATCATGTCACTGATCTCTGTAATACACATGATGTAATTGCACTTCAAGAGCATTGGTTGATTCCTGATGATCTTGGGTACTTGGGTAAAATACATCCCGATTTTACCTATCATGGAATATCAGCTGTGGACACGTCTGCTGGCGTGCTTAAAGGAAGACCGTATGGAGGTGTTGCAATTTTATGGCGGAAATCCATATTTAATCGGGTCATTCCCATTGACACCGGATCGACACGCGTGGCGGCCGTATGTGTGCAGGTCAGCGACGGTCGCAGTTTCATCGTTATGTCGGTTTACATGCCGACACAAGATGCGGATAATCTACCCTTATTTACGGAGTGCCTCGGTGTTATCAGTGCGGTTATCGAAAATAGTGATGTAGAAAGTGTGTTGGTGCTTGGTGATTTTAATGCAGACGTTTCGCGTCCAAATAGTTTATTTGGAAATGAACTACTGGAATACTGTGATGATCAGAACTGGCTGTGTGCGGACATAAATTTGCTCGGTATGTCGTCAAACACCTATACATACTTAAGTGACTCACATGGTACCACGAGTTGGCTCGACCACTGCATTACCACTTCCGCGGGTCTTAGTATGATTGCTAGTATTTGTGTGCTAAACGATGTTTACTATTCGGATCATTTTCCATTGTTGGTCGAATGTAATATTGATGTTGTGTTACCTAAAATTGATACAAAGCATAGACAGCTTATTAATAAGGTAATTTGGGGAAGCAGAACTTATGAACAAAACTGTAAATATGCACAGCTTTGTAATGAATTCACACACTTATATAACTGGTCGGATTTTTCATGTAATGGAACCTCTTGTAAGGATTCTAGTCACTGTAGCTTGATTGATCAGTATCATGCACAAATTGTAAACATAATGTCTAGGGCTGCCAAACTTTCTTTTCAGGGTAACTCATACATTAAAAAGAAAACGGTTATTGGTTGGAACTACCATGTGAGGGAATGTCATGTGGAGGCTCGGCAGAGTTACACATTGTGGAATTTTTATGGACGCCCCTCGCAGGGTAAAATATATGATGAAATGGTTCGCAGTAAAAAAGTTTTTAAAAATAAAATAAAATGGTGTCAGTCAAATGAATATAAAATTAAAATGGATATTTTAGCCACCCATAGAAACAATAAAGATTTCGGAAAATTTTGGAAGGAGACAAATAAATTGAATTATAAAGCTAGTGTGCCCATTAATGTAAATGGTAGCGACGACCCAGATATTATTGCAAATATGTTTGCAAAACAATTTAACCATACATCCCTGTCGCACATAACGCCGGCAAACAGGGCGACTGTTGCGCACGGGGCCCATGGTGTGCCGGCGACGCCTCCACCGCGGTTGCGTGAAACAAGTAACGACGATACCAGCGTATTGCACATCACTGCGGACGAGCTGTATCGTTGTGTAATAGATATGAAACGCGGCAAGTCGCCGGGCCACGATGGGCTCAGTGTTGAGCACCTTATATACGCGCCAGAATTGTTAGTTGTCAGAATTTCTCAATTGTTTAATGCATGTATCGACCATAGTTATTTACCTGAAAATAAATAAAGCTGCCCTGGCGGTGTAGTGCGACTGGCATGTTCGTAGAGAACAGAGTTACTGATTTTTACGGCCTCTTTAGGAGACTCAAGGCATCTTTTCTGACTCGATTATGTGCATGTACTAATCAAATAGTAACTATAATATTTCGCTGTGTGTACCTGCAAAGATGATAAAATACTTTTGATTGTAATTTTAATTTAATTTAATTTAACATAATCTAATTTTAATAATGTAAGTTTTTAACAATGTAATTTTATTTAATATTTATTTTTAATAATGAAATTTAATTTAATTTTAATAATTTAATTTTAAGTATGTAACGTTGCTATGGGTTAATACCTGAAATAAAATATAAATAAAATATAAATAAATAAATAAAAAATAAATAAGGTAAGTTTTCACCAAATTTCGTATTTTTTTTTGTGGGGAATAAAAATAAAAAAGTCGGTTATTTTGATTTTTCGCCGATATTTTTTTTTATAGGTTATGTGAAAAAAGTGTAAATACAAAAGTTGTAGATCTTTTAATTACCTACAACTTTGCCATTTACATTTTTTCTATAGGAGTTGTATAGTTTTCCCGGAAATCGCGAAAAACCGTGAAAAACGGGTTTTCCCCTAAAAGTTCTACCCTTACCATTCCCGACCTCAAATCGACCGTAAATTATTTTTCCTCTTTTTTTTAAATATTTTCTTCCGTTTGCAATAGGTGTCATCCTGTACCATTTTCAAAGGCTTCGGCCCTGGCCTATTAGGTACTCCAACTCTTTCAAAACTATGGGAAAGGATTTTTCTCTTAAGACTGAGTGAATTAATGAATGAGCACGACATAGTCCCTGTCCCTGGCAATTTGGCTTCCGTACTCGACAATAGAACAGGTACATCGTGTGTACCATACCATCACACAATGTCTGGAGAACAAAAAGTACTGTTCTGCCGCATTCTTGGATGTACAGCAAGGCTTTGATCGGGTCTGGCACAAAGGACTGCTTTGCAAAATTAAGGAGAAATTGGCACACTTGGTGTTTCACAGCTTAGAGTCCTATCTCTGCGATAGTCTATTTTAAGTTAAGCAAGGGGTTGCCAAATCATCTCAGTTTCCTATTGCTGCCGGTGTACCCTAAGGCTCGGTGCTTGGACCAGTCTTGTATAACTTTTGCACATCAGATCTCGCAGTCTCAGATGAAGTCACAGTTGCCACCTATGCTGACGATATTGCGCTTCTGGCTGTGGACGATGCTCTTCTGCAAGTGATAAATTACAATGACTTGATGCTACCTCCGATTGGATCCAGAAATGGCGAATTAAAGCAACTGTTCAGAAATCCAATCACATAACATTAGGTACCTACTCTAAAAAAAGAAGACTGCTCCGGTTCTTTTTATAGAAAACATTTTGCCGCAATCAAACTGAGTGAAATACCTCGGTTTTCACTTGGATAGACGTTTAACATGGACGTGAAACCACACATAAGTAAAAATTGAATCATCATTCTCCTGCCCTTATCCCAATTTTATTTGGGGTCGGCGCAACATGTCTTTTTCTTCCATACTCCTCTATTAGTGGTCATCTCTGTAGTCACCCCCTTTTTACCCATATCCTCTTTCACACAGTCCAACCATCTTTTCTTTGGCCTTCCCCTACTCTTATAGCCATCCACATTCATACACAAGACTTTCCTCACGACATTTTCTTCATTCCTCCGCATCACATGCCCATACCACGACAACCGATTTCCACACAATTTTTCAGTCAGCGGTGCCACTTTCAGACTTCCTCTTATATACTCATTCCTAATTTTATCCATGCGCGTAACACCACACATCGCTCTTAGCATTCTCATCTCAGCTACATGCAATTGCTTTTCATTCATCCCTTTTGTTGCCCAACATTCTGAACCATACAAGACAGCAGGTCTGACCATTGTTTTATAAATCTTCCCCTTAAGTTTTAGGGGAATGCGGGAGTCACAGATAGTCCCGGTGACCTGCCGCCATTTCATCCATCCAGTGTTAATTCTGTGCTTAACAGTCCGATCTATTTCGCCATCGCTTTGCACGAGTGAACCGAGATACCGAAAATCGGAGCAGACTGGGAGAAGCGCGCCATCTAGCACTACAGCTTCAGAACTGGAGAGACCGCCGAAATCGCAGAACATGTATTCAGTTTAAGTTTTATAAGTAAAAATTGAATATTTTCAAAAAACCCACTGTAAAAAACGACTAAAAAGTTCCAAAAAAGTCACTTTTCAAGCAGTCTGATGCAATTGATTTTGACAATTGAAATTGATTCCTGGTGACATGGAATCAATAATTGAACTAAAATAACTCGGGTTAGTCGCAGTCGGGTTTTTTGAAAATATTTTTTATTTTATATATTTTAGCGAGTTCTATTTTTGGAATCGCCTCCTCGAACCATCTAATTTGATACCCCACTTCTTTGATACTCCACAGTTCTTCGACTTTAATTTTTAGGGTTCCGTGCTCAAAGGGTAACCAACGGGACCCTATTACTAAGCCTCCGCTGTCCGTACGTCCGTCCGTCCGTCCGTCTGTCTATCAGCGGGCTGTATCTCATGATCCGTAATAGGCAGACAGTTGTTTTTTTTTCTTTTTCACTTTATGGCGTCTGGTTGTCGCCATATTGTATTTTGATTACTGTCATGTCTTTAGTAGCACTCGCAAGTAAGATTAGACGAATCAATTGACGTAAGAATGATCAAAATCGGCCCACGCGTTTGGTCTCTAAAGCGCCACAAAGGAACAACATATATACCTACATAAGCTTTTTTTTTTGATAAATATATTAGCCTCTCTTGCGTCGCGCTGTCGGATAAAAAGAGATCAAGGCAACCACAAATTTTGTAAGTCAAGATCTGCCCAGGGGTTTAGGGTAAATTGGAAACAGAGTTACCTCGCCCCTGTGAGCCCAGGGGCGAGGTAACTCTCAGGGCAGTGAAGGAACAGGGGTGGGCTTTAGTCGGTAAGAGTCTGACACGCCCTCATGTCATTGGATGATTTCCCACT
This sequence comes from Polia nebulosa, assembly GCA_951329385.1. Taxonomy (NCBI): domain Eukaryota; kingdom Metazoa; phylum Arthropoda; class Insecta; order Lepidoptera; family Noctuidae; genus Polia; species Polia nebulosa. Next base: position 13,759,491 of record OX589610.1, on the reverse strand, counting down.
CTACAAAATAAAAAAAAGCCCTTTGAAGATGACTGATCAAGACTCAGCCAAGTCATTCAAAACTTTATTAAGGTGGATGCGCCAGGGTAGCCTTCGAAATTTCAAATTTTGTTACGATTTGATCAAGATACCACCTGACACTGAATTGCAAAAAACGTAAGAAAATTTGTATTTCGCGGGCTACCCTGGAGCTTTCACCTTAAGGGAGAGAGAGGGGTTATTAAGATATAAAATCATAAATATATCGAAAACGGTAACTCCAATCGCAAAAATAACAAAAATTTGGGCTCCCTTTATAAAACCCCGTAGAAAGATCCATAAGATCTAAATTCATTAAAAAAAAACAATCCGCTACGAGTGCTACGACGGTCAGTGATGGTGACGCGCGAGTTCAATAGTTTTTTCCAATCTAAAAAATGCCTAACGCACCTAAAGAAGTTTATTCTTCAAAAGTATTAGTTATTATTAGTGGTTCAATTTATTTAAAAGGCGTAGTCGGAGGGCAGAAACTCTGCATTCCCTGGAAAACAAATTTTTAATATACAACACCATTCTCCAACCCTATTACATGGACTTACGGTATCCAGTTGTAGGGAGTTGCCAGCAAGAGTAATATCGTGTACTTGCAGTGGGTGCAAACAACATACTGAGGAGGATTGAAAATGTCGCATGGTTTATAAGGAACGACGAGATACACGATTATCTAAACATTGCAACAGTGGCCTCAGAAATAGAGTGCATAATCAAGCCTTTAAAGTACAAAAAAAAAATGCATTCGAGCCATTTGTGGCTTTCCACCATGGGAATCTTGTAAACCATTATTTCTAAAATTAAAACTCCTGACATTACGCTTTATCTTTATTTTAGAATGTGTTAAATTTGTCCGACAGCACTTGGACCTGTTTAAAAAGGCTCAAGACCGTTTCCCTCGAAAAGTAAGAGATCCAGATAGAAAAGTTCTGCCTAGGGTACCGAGGTCTACTCTGTATAAAAAAATTGTTTTAGCATTTGTGGACTTATCTATAATAAAAAAAACTTTTTTACAAAAAAGTAGAACCGACTTCCAAAAAAAGTTCAAAATAACTTTAATTTCGGAAGTCGATGTTTCTGGTTTTGTGTCTTCGTTTTTTGACACCGACTTCCGCAATTAAAGTTATTTTGCACTTTTTTTGGAAGTCGGTTCTTTTTTTGTAAATAAGTTTTTTATTTTTTTAGTTGTGGTTCCCCATTAAACTGTTTTAACTATTCATAGACATACGATCGCAGCAATTGCGGTTGATTTGCTGTCAATTTTTGAGGAGTTCCGTTGTTTGTCTCCGAAACCCATCATCAGATCTATAAGAAATTTAAATTGGACCATTTCGGAACAAACCCCTTTCGAAAAAAAAAGAATTTTGCAAATCCAAAAAAAAAATACAAACATCCGAATTGATAACCTTCTTTTTGAAGTGGGTTAAAAACAACACATTTAACTCACACCTGACACATCACCCCAATCCACTTACTTCTGGATTACCTACTTGATAATGCCAATGAAAAAAAAAAGAAGAAACCACGTGCTTTAATAACACATCCGATTATAGTCTGGCGACTTTATAACATTGTTTACAGTGGAAGTTTTTGAGATTTCCATCTTAAGAAAAACTTCCACTCACGTCACTCTTCGTATTCGTTCTATATACAGGGTATAACGGAAAGGTGTGGTCATATTTTAAGAACTGCATCTGACCATCGATATGAACAGCTTTCTTCAAGAAAACCTGAGGAAATTAAAAAAAAAATGTTTCAGCTCCCATACAAATATTGATCAGCTTTGTATAGAAATTCAAATTTTTTTTTTTGGGAATTTTCATGATTTTCTTAGAAAAAGTTGTTCATATCCATGGGCAGAACCGGTTCCTTAAATATGACCACACCTTTCCGTTACACCCTGTAGAGATAGACTGATGAATATGATCTGGAAGAATTCGATGGATTAATCTGAACTTATTGTTTTTATTTTTCTAGAATATAGCGATGGCGACTGGCAACGAATGGGATTTTTTTCCCATTTGTTACCAGTGAATCCAGTGATGACAAAGTCGGTGGCAACAATTGGGAATAGACGACCAGCAGGCATGCCCCTGCAGGTGTATTCGCTAACTCAGTTGACATCAATTTGATAGGCACTTTGTACTAGGTACATTGCTGCTTTGACGTATAGGAAAACAAAAATGTACCACGTAGTGCCTATTATAATCGATGTCCACCGAGCAATGTACTGCAAAGTGCCTATTAAATTGATATTAAATTGATGTCAACTGAGTTAGCGAATACACCTGCTGGGCAAGTCCGTCTTGTGAATTTACCGTTTTACATCTTGTATGTACCGTTTACGTTTGTCAACTATTATTAACTGAAGTTGTCCATCAGTTCAAACCTTGTTTGTTTTTGTAAGCAACTAAGTATGTGTTCCACTTTCAATGCAAAGTTATGACCGCCATTCAATTTCAATAGACACTTTATGTCGCTTCATCATAATGTCAAGTACCTACTGAATGTCTACAAACTATGTTGAACACAAAAGAATTGTATGTACAACTCATAAGTACTTATTTATTTAACTGTTTATGTGAACGATGAATAAAACACCTTCGTGAAGTAATGTTTGTAAAGGCGTTCATTCATTGAAAGTATTGTAACGGTCTGTGGTCACTTAGAACTTAACATGGGCTTGTCCCGGTAGAGGACCATTAGGTTTCGCTACGCACCGCTGCCAACGCACGTTGAGACAGAATTGCAGAAGTAAGGAGTTACCCTATTCGATCGAATCTGAAATTAAGAGTTCCGCAGGAGACTTTTTGTTTTGTTTTCGGGCACCTGGTCTTTTGGGAAACAAAGTCCAGGGAGTGTGGGATTTTTACCTCACTAAAACCACCCCGGTGAGCACCATCAGCATATGGAAGAGGGCCCCGAGAGCTGTTAAAAGACCACTCCGGAATCCCCTCTGTACAACGCCTGTTAGGGCACATCCCTGGGGAGACTGTAAAGGGGTCTCACCTGAGCCTCGCTGTGCACGACGGCACGTGATCACTGTATCACCGTCCTTCCTGAGGTCACTCGGTGGGCGAACAGAGTCCAACGCGCCTGCACCATTCAGAGCAGGTGGTTTCGGCGTTTTAGACGTCGAGGCGGCTGTCTCCCCGACGCCTTCTTCTCGGAGCGGGGTCGGCCCTTTCACGATCCCGTTCGGTGGCCTCCTTCTGGACCATTGTGGTCCCACAGGGGGCTATTTTCCTCCAGTTTTCTGTCTCCGCTAGCATAGCCCTCACTACTGCTGGCAGATATAGGTCTCGCCCGATCTTGGCGACCAAGACCTGCCGCTCAGAAGTCCACACAGTCGAGCACTCTTCGAGCGTGTGCTGTGCAGAATCTAGGTCGCCTCCACAATGGTGGCAATTTGTCGTGGCCTCACGCTCAATCCTATTCAGGTACTCACCGAAGCAACCGTGCCCGGTTAGTACGAGTAGGTACCCGAGTGAGCCTGTAGGAGGTGCGCTCCCCTCTTTTCAGCCAGGCTTCGAAGTGCGGCAGGATATCTTCGACAACGCGCTTGCGCGAGAATTACGGCTGCTGTAGCAGCTCGCGCCGCCGCTCGAGCCCGTGTCGCTGTTCCTGCCGCCTCAGCCTTACTCCAGCAATTCCTGGTGCGCTATTACTACTTAAGGTAATCGACAAAGCCCGAAATAGTGGCAGTGGGCAGGACATATTGCTAGCAGGACGAATAGCCGATTGGCCCCAAAGATTGTCGAAAGAGCGTAGTGTTGGAAGGCCTCCCACAAGGTGGAACGACGACTTGGTAAAGGCACACGTAATCCGCTTGATGCGTGATACACAGGACCATTTGACGTAGCGGTGCTTGGGGGGTGCGTAGGCTCGGCAGTTGACATCTTTTGGCTGAAATGATTATGTGGATTTAGAGACTACCGGTTTATGGCGTAGAGAAGCTATGACTGGCGCATTCTAAGACGTAGAATAACAAGCTCCAAGACGCCATCAGCTACAAAAGAGATCATCACGGTGTGTATTATAAACTTTATAGGTCAGAAACGTACCTACATTCTATTCATAGATTATACACTTGTTAGAATTGACTTGTTTATGTTTTGTTTTTAATTTTATGTCACTTTTGTTAATGTCAGCGGACAAAGCGTTATATTTTTCTATTCAACTTAATTTTTAATAGTTTTTTTTTAGAAATTTGCTTTACTTTTAAAGTAATCATATATTTTCTAACTCGTTTATTTCTATACGACTGCAGCAAAATGGTAACAAGTTTTGGTTTTTTATCTATAAACTTTCTTTGAGAGTTTGGCCTTTGATGCTCTTGATGACTGTCAAGACCGGTCTAATGACCCCGTACGTAGATAAGTTCTGGACTTCGGGGGGACCAGAGATTAGCCAATATATGGCAACTCTAATGATCTATTGGTGATGTAATGAAGAACCCCTAGCTTTAGCCTTGCCTTGGCCTGCCCTAGCATAGCAGACACGGTATAAGCACACATGCCATTCATGAGCAAGCCGGAAAAGTAGCATTGTACTGTAGAAAGTTGTAGCGTGAGTGGTTCTCTGCGATATTGTGGATACATAAATGAAAACTGTTAGAACTAAATCCTAAAAACGTAAACGAAAAAAATTGAAAAATTGTTGACAGGCGCGCAATGTTTCTTTATTTCCGAAGTCACGCGTTTCACCGTTATCTCACCTGACGGTAAGCGATGATGAGGTCGAAGATGGAGCACGCTTGCCTAAAAGTAACCTATTCACTCTTGACTTAAAGACTTAAAACTTTAGCACCTTGCATAGCTTTTTTTTTGGAGGGTGTGAAATCATCCAATGACTTCGCCCACCCTAAAGCTAAAACCCACCCTTGTTCCTTCAGTTGCCTGTGCCAAGGGCCGCGGTAACTCCATTTCGAATTTATCCGCGACCCCAGGCAGAGCACCTTGCGTAGCTGAGGTGTTGATATCCTAATTGTAAGAGATTTATGATATCAACACCACAACTTGTGAGTTTAGGATGTAAGAGCCTGCGAAACGAGCTTGAAAATTTTAGGACGCCTGCGTTGGATAGATTAGAATTTCTGTTGACCGTTTATGTATCGAGTCATGCACAAAGGCCTGATAGTTAAGGATGCACCCAATTATGTTGCAGGTGGTCGATTATTCTGACAAGTTAACATTTTTGTGCGAAATGTACGATGAAGAAGCCGATCGTATCATAGAATTGGTCTTAAACTATTTTCCTTTTGATAACTCATATCAAGTGCTAAACGTGAAAAAAGGAACCAATCTAGTAAGACGGGTACAAATACCATCCCTGAAATTGGAAATGCTGCAAGTTGGCAACATCGTCAAAGTATTTTCGAAGTTGCTACTTATAACTGGTTGCGCACCAGCTACCAAGACAAAAATGTTTCACAACTTTGAAAGGTAAGGGTCGCTTGCCACCAATAATTAAGAATATAATTTTGAACCTAACAACTTCCCTGTCATACAACGCATTTTGCGAATACCCTCGCCCACTGGCTTATTATTCTGACGAGATATATAACATTCATAATATACTTACCATAAAATATAATTTTCATAAATAATTAAATGGAAGTAGATTCATCCTATTTTGGTTATTTTATTTTATGACTCCTACGTGACTCATGAACTTATTTCAATACGCTCTCGTGAGTTATATATGTATGACTCATTGGACAGGGAAGTTGATATGGTGTTGATTCTGTTATGCACAAACTAAACTTAATTTAGGCTATTGCTATCTTTTTCTCTCTAAGAAAACAAGAAAGAGACGGACGTAAATTAGAGCTGTCAAATTTAGTTTGAACTAATACTTCCATACAAATTAAGGGTACACGTAAAAACATGTCGTCTAAAAACACGGCGAAGTGCAAGGCGTAAACTAGTTTGACATCTCTAACTTAGTTCATAGCTATAGCCGTCCTTTTTTCGCACTGCCTTTTTGTAAAAGATAGCAATTCTCTAATTTTAGTTTAGATATTGAACAAGAGAATCCGTACCATTGTTAGACCTCAGAGCAACTTCAGTTGCAGCTTGCCGGTCACTTGCTGGAAATTTTAAAATAATAGGTGTTGTTTGGTTGTAGGCACTTGCAGGTGAGACCAAACATTTCGAACTGCGTCTACTTACTTTTTAGGGTTCCGAACATCCAAATGTCAAAACGGAACCCTTGTAGGATCACTTTTGGGTCTGTCTGTCTGTCTGTTTGTCCGTCTGTCACAGCCAATTTGTCCCAAATCTACTCGACCGATTGAGCTGAAATTTGGTAGGTATACACATGAATATCTGTGACCCAAAATAGACACCCGAACCGAGGTGAGGCCGTTATAGAGGCAATGACAAATGCCCACGTGACTCTAACGACGTTTTTCAGCACAAGAAAAAAAAATCGTAAACATAAAATTTTGTAACAAATTATTGTAAGAAATGGCTCGCAGATTTTTTTTCGTACGCTTTGTTTGATTTTCGTGGAGGCTGACCGCAGACCAGTGGAAGCTCCTGGCCATCCAACTTAATACTATTATAGGTAGGTTTGACAACTTTTTATAAAAGAAATAGAGTATTTTTGATTTCTGACAAGGTAAATAAAGAGTACCACCTTAACAAAAACGAGTACATTTTTTTTAAATTTTTGAAAAGATATTATTTGTGCGGCACAACAATTTTTTTTTAATTTTTAAAAGAATTGACTTCAATCATTCTTAATCTCTTTTTTTAGCTTATTTTAATTAATTTCAATGGACATAATAATATAATGTTAACAGTAAACACATACATTACATTTTTTTGGTTTTATGACAATGGGTATACATGACTGGTATTAGTATAGTAAACATTGTGAAAAAAAGAGTATTTTAGCGTACTCTATTAGTGTTACAGATTATAGAGTACACCTACATGAAATAGAGTACAATACGCTATTTGAGAATACGGTTGGCAACCCTACTATAGGTACTTACGAGTATGTGTAAATTGTGGTGAGAGCTTCCCGCTGCATGCGAAATACACTTCATTGCGAGCGTAAAAGTAGGAGCCCATCATCGAATAAGTGTTTGAAAAAGATTTTTTTAGCCGATTGCGCGACGCAAGGGGGTAATGTGTTTATCAGCCTATGTATGTTTGTTCCTTTGTGGCACTATAGAGACCAAACAGGTGGGCTGATTTTGATAATTCTTACGTCAATTGATTTGTCTTAACCTTGCGAGTGCTACTAAAGACATGACAGTAATCAAAATACAACATGACGACAAGCCAACGTCATAATGTGAAAAAGAAAAAAATAAAAGTCGACCAACTATGTGGGGGTATCAAAATAAAGGGTTCGAGGAGGTGATTCCAAAAATATACTAAAATGTAGAAAATAAAAAAATTGAATATTTTCAAAAAACCCGACTGTCAAAAACAACTATAAAGTTCCAAACAAGTCACTTTTCAAGCAGTCTGATGCAGTTGGTGGCATGAAATCAATAATTTAACTAAAACAATAGCCACCAACTCGTATCGTATTTAATTACTATTAACTAAATTATTTATTTTCAGTACATTCGCGTTGATAAAACCTGTGCCAGCAGAAATGCATGGAAAAATAATAGCGTTTATAGGCCAGAAAGGATTCCGTATAGTTCGTATGAAAAACAGCAAAATAGACAAAGAATTTGCAATGAAGCTATATGAGAACCTTTCCGGATGTGAAACTCTCCCGTAAGTAGAAATTAAGTACAGTAGACCGCAAGTTCGGGGTGGTAACACTATGACTTAGCTGGCCTGGAATAAGACGGAATGAAAGAAAGAAGAAAGAAAGAAAGAAAAAACATTTATTTGTACCTCTCACACAAGTACTTAATACTAACAATACAAAATAAAAAATAGCACAGCATAATACTCAGCATATTTAAAAAATAAATAGGTAACGCAGCGCTGGTATTCTGTTACTAGGGCCCTGTGATGCCACGGATACATTCACGGGACGAGGTGAATACTAATCTTAATCAGAGAATAAATAAAATAAGATTAAAAACAAATTTAAAAAATTTAAAAGAAAATAAATGCGTATCCTCGCATTCATTTTCTCATCGTTACATCGTTACATCTGACATGCGGCTAACAGTATAGTATTCGTCCAACTTAATGGCGTGTGGGAATACCACCAATTTCCAAACTGACAAATATGTAGGTACCATACACCCCAAAAAATATTCACACAGCTTCTACACAGTTATAATGGCCTAAATTATTGGCAAATTGACTGTATCTACGCGTAGTTGCACTCGCAGCTAACACCGCACACCACACGCCATTCGACATCAGCCTTTTTTTTTTGAGCAGTGGTGGCCCAGTGGTAACAGTCACGACTTACAAGTTGTAGGTCGTGAGTTCAAACCCAGGCAGGCGCAGTGCGTGTAAGTTATTTCATCACCACTGCTCTCAAAACGGTGAAGGAAAACATCGTGAGGAAACCGCCATGTCCTAAAACCAAAAATTCGAAGACTTGTGACATCTACCAATCCGCATTGGGCCCGCGTGGTGGATTACGGCCCACACCCTCTCATCTCACAGAGAGAAGGCCTGTGCCTCAGCAGTGGGTGTTCCCCAAAAAGGCACATGCCATTAAGTTTGACGAATACTAAACCTGGTTCAAAACCCCAATTAATTCGTATTTCATGAAATTAATTTGTAAATCGCGCGTGATTGGATTAGCTAAACTTATTACGTTAGATTGACGGCATGCTTACCGTAATTACTCGTGCGCATGCTATACAGTAAACTACGATCATACCGACATATGTTTCTATAGGAATGCGAAATATAGTGTAAAGTCCCGCAAACCTCCGTTGAAAAGGAAGGATCCTCCGACCAGGCGGGTGTTGTGTCTGGTCCGGGTAACTGTCCGATGGTTGTTTTCAGGCTGTTTGTATTTCCTCAAATCACTTGGAGAACATTCATTGCGCGATGCAGGATTCGTGTGTTGATGGCAATAAAATTTGGCACCATAGATGTCGCTATAATATGCTTGATAGATTAAAAACTGTTTATTGAACCAAGACAAGTTCACTATTGTAAATTATTCATATTCATATCTTTATTTGCGTACCATAATGTCATTAAAGATGTCACAATAATGGCTTAAAGCTAAGACACAATTATGGACCCTGTAGGCCACAGCAAAACATAAAACTAATTTAAAAATAGTAGACTATACAACAAGTGAAAAAAAGGGAATTTAATTCGAGGGACTAATTTGGATCCCGAGAGCAGCGAAGGATTCTAGAGTAGAATCCCGAGCGTAGCGAGGTATTCTAGATTAGAATCCTGAGCGGAGCGAGGGATACAAGGACCGAGATGAATTATTTTTTTCACGAGTTGTGTACTGTACTTTTTACCATTGACTGCGACAAAATAAATAGTAGTAAGTATAGTATTTATCACATTTTATTTTACAATCGGTAGAGAACAAAGGATTAATTTATAAACATTAAAAATTAATAGTGAAATTATAACAGTTTTCGAAATTCAGTGTAATGTTCTTGCGCTGCTCTGGGAGTGGCGCGAGGAGGCCAAACGCCGGGGCGAAACTCTTCTGCCGCGACACCTCGCGGCTCGGCGGACGGAGCTTCGGCAGGATCTCATGGCGACATGGAGACAGCGACTGTCGCAACCCAGCGCTGGGCACGCCACCATTGCGGCGGTAGTGCCCCTCTTTGAGGAGTGGCTGGAGAGGCGTCACGGCGTCCTCACCTTCCGCCTGACGTAGGTCCTCACCGGACACGGTTGTTTCGGGAGGTTCCTGCATCAGATTGGGCGGGAGGAAACGCCCCGGGTGTTACCATTGCGCGGATCGCCCAGAGCACACGGTGGAGCATACGGTGGAGGTCTGCCCCGCTTGGGCGGAACACCGCCGTGTCCTCGTGGATGCGATAGGTGGCGGCGACCTCTCGCGCCCGGCTCTGGTTCAGGCCATGGTACGGAGCGAGAGGGAATGGGAGGCAGTCTCCGCCTTCTGCGAAGCAGTAATGCTCGTGAAGGCGGAGGCGGGACGCGTGAGGGAAGCTCAACGGAGTGGCCCTCGCGGCCCCGGCCGCTACCACCGCAGGAGAGGTACTGGGCGCACCAGGCGTAGGACGTCGCGAGACGATTTCCGGCCACCGTAGACCCGGGCCTGCGGACGGCGAGCAGCGGGTAGCTCGCCGTCCGATCAGCACCAGGCCCGTGAGTCGACGGCGCGTAGTGTTCCACGCGCGCCTCAAAGAGATGTAGTCAGCCACCACTGACGGGGCCCATCGTGGCCGGTGCCTGCATGCCTAGGGGTAGCGGATAAATTCTGAAAATGAGTTACCGCACCCCTGGGCACTCAGGCAGGGAAGGAACAGGGGTGGGTTTTAGTCAGTAAGAGTCTGACACGCCCTCCCGCTCCACCCAGAGCGGAAAAAGTCATTGCATGATTGCCCACCCCAAAAAAAAAAAAGTGCAATGTTCTTGATTGGTTTTGAAACGGTCGTATTGGATAAAACTTGGGTGTTTGGCAAAGTCGCCATATTTTGTGGTTGCTGTTGCTGAGAAAGCTGTAATGTAGTCGTTCCACAAGGTTGTCCTTTCGATGTTGAAGGGCACGCCGGAGATAGTGGCGCCCAAGGGTCAACAGTAGATGGTTTTAGATTTATACTGTCAATTATTCGGCTACATCTTTTGGCTTTGTTTTCGATTGAATCCTCGATATAGCTTTGTGCTACTGTGCTGGACCTCCATCCTCCGTGGCTTTTCAGTTCTGTTAGATCAGCACCAGCATTAGCTAAAACGGTGGCAGAGCTTCTACGTAAGCAATGTCCTGTGTACTGTTCGTGATTTGATAGATTCAAGAATGTGGCAATCTCTTTTGGCATCGCACCTATTTTATTGATTCCAATAGGTTGCCGAGTACATTTTCCGCCATTGTATTGTATGAAAAACCTGTCAGTTTTTGTAATAGTGGGCCGTAAAGCTTGATATTTTTCAACGGTTTTTACGTACTCTTGCCGTATCACGAACGTTCTATCAATTTTTGTTTTCATATCAGTTAAAACGATCAGTAATAATTTTTTCCGAGTGTTTTTGAATGTCGTTCGTAGTTATCTTTAATAATTCATTATTGCGACAGGCCCCATTCACGCCAAAAAATAGCACAACCTGTGAACAATAATTTAAAAAAATATGTATTTACAGGAAAACTTTTAAAGTAGGTTTGTAGATAAATAGGTACTATAAGAATACCACACCAATCTTACTTTTACGGCCAGAAAACTGTGGTTAGGCGCATCCTTTAGAAAATATTAAATGGTTTGGGAGGTTAGCACTATATATAAATTTCTTTGGCTTATTACCCTCCGATAGTCGCTTTAAGGATGTCACTAACTTTGTTTGTTTGGAATATCAATGTTATGTTTGATTCTCACTGTGGCTTTTAGCATAGAATGCTCCAAAGTGTCGACGGCTTCTTAGTCTTGGATAATTCGTTGAAATTGTTAAGAAATACGGACTCTGAGAAGGAATTGGCGCCATTCGTGGTTTTCCAGTCGCAGAACAAATTGTATGTTTTCAGGTACAAATCACGAGATTTTGGCGGCAACAAATGATCTACTAAAATTGCTGCTTTATTTCGAAATGATTCCGGAGTCAGTGTCTCATTTTCGTCACTGGAAGAACTCATTTTATTATAATTTATGTTATTAGATTTTCAAATGACTTAAAACAACCACGATAACAGATAGAAAAGAACCTAAATTGGCAAGATATTTTTTTAAATTTAATTTTATAACTATATGGAATAGCTCCATTTAGCCAGCCAGTACGTACTGTCAGCACGTTTTATTTATTTTTGTTCATAATTCGTATATTCGTGCTTGTTCCAAACTCAAAATGTTTTTAAAAAGAGAGTTTTATTCACTGTTAACGATGAATAAAATGCCCTTTTTCGAGTGGCAATGGTAAAATAGTACATTGTTCACCGAGAGGAGAAAGTGACCGATTACCGTCGAGGGTGTCGTTTGAAGCCCGAGCCGTAGGCGAGGGCTTTAAAACACCCTAGATCGGGCATCGCACTTTCTCTCGAGTGATACATAGTGCTTTATACTACACCTACGAGGAAAATAAAAAACTAAATCTTTACTAATTGAAATTTATATTGAAATTGTTGGAGTTAGTGAAGCAGTAACACTTTTTCCATTAATGTTTGTTTGAGATGTTTGCGACAATGTAGGAGGAATAACTGGCTGTGCTGTTGGCACTGCGCTCGTAGAAGGCTGTGGTGCCAAAGGGGCAACTGGCTGCTGAGGGGCATTTGGCATCGCCGCGCTCGTTGATGGTTGAGGAGATGAGTCTTGATGCACATTAATCGATCCCGATTTTTGGTTATTTATTCGTGTTTTGTTTTCTACGGAATTCTCTATGTAACCTTCTGCAACAGCGGACGATTTCCAACCACTGTGGCGTTTTATTGTGGTTAAATCAGCACCAGTATCGGCAAGAATAGTCGCTGAAGTTCTGCGAAAGCAGTGGCCAGTGTATTCTAGTGGATTGAGTAAATTAAGGTGGGAAGCTATTTCTCTTGGCACAGTGCTTATTTTGTGTTTCGTAAATTTTTTGTTTTTATATTGTAGTAAAAACCGATTGGTTTTGGGGTCACTGGGGCGAATGATTTCTGTGGTAAAAGGTTATCAATCAGTATTTTTGCTGTTTCCTTCAACTGCGGCGGAGTTAAAAAATCTTCATCATCACTATCACTACTTATCATTTTGATAGTTTTATTTTACTTTCTACGAAAACTGAATCCTCAAACAACACACAAATTGAAAATGGCGCCAATGGCGACTGCAATTTTCACATGTTCTTTTTTCAAATTGTTTATCCTGCCGCCGCAGGGTCGCACTGCCAGCCCGACACCATCCAACACACAGCTAGTGGCCAGTGTCATTTTGTGAACTTGGAGATAAAAACTCACTGTAAAAACTTTTTGGCTTTTGATATTTAGGTTACCGGCGCATAGTCTTACCCAAAATTAAAAAAGAAAAACCACGTAAGAAATGGATTTTCATACACTTTTCTCTCCCACTCAGATGCGTTTTCTCCCCGCATATTTGTTCGATATGCAATGACGTACTTTCTACCGTAAATTTGATAAAGTATCAAGGTACTTTCCAAGCAGGTGTAGTATAAAATATATTATAACAATGTCAATATGCTAATTAAATTACAATTAGGAGCGAAAGAGTTTACAGGGTGTAAAAAAAAAAGAATGAATGATTTATAAATCTGTATGTAGGTAGGTGCAGGTATGATATGAAGCCGATCTCAAGTAATATGGGCCAGCCCCCCTTCTATAACGTGTTAATGCCATCATAATTCCGATATGTGAGAGAGACAACGATAAAGGATGAATAGCACTATTCCTATTTCACAAGGTCCATGCTGGCAATGACGTGTCATAGTAGGCTGGGCAGCAAGATGATGATGAGAGTGACAAATTGGGTGGACTTAAAAAGATTTCCTTTTAAAGTGTTATAATAAACTACTTAACTGGAGGGGAAGTGATAGGCCTAGAGCTGGTTGGCCCGAACGCGGTGCTGGAGTGGAGGCGCTATCTGGGGGATACAGACCCTGCCATAGCAGCCCCGGGGACCCTGCGACGGATGTACGGCAGTAACAAGCTCGAAAATGTCGCCCACGGCTGCACGACGCGACAAGGCGCTGATACGGTAAAACATAGCATTGTAAAGTGTCACGCCATATGACAAACACAGATCAGCTGAGGGGAACAAGTTTTATACAAATTTAAAATCTTTATATAGAGCTATCACTCATAGAGGGTTAGTAACAATGTCTTTAAAAACTAAGTGTTAGTAAACAACACGATACGGTGACACATGTAACTGACAGCAGCAAACTATATCGGAGATCCACTCTGTCAGCAATCATTTTCAGAACCCTGTTGGGGCTATCCCTGACACGGGCCACCAGCGATGCAACGCGCTTGCGCATAATTATGTAAAAACAATCTACACGCGCCGCGGTAAACATCCCTGATGCACTGCAACGCCATGGCAACCCCATCGGTTTTCCGAAAGCGCTATTATATTGGACATGAAGGGCTCCATACGCCGCCTGCAAATACTTCTCCCACAGGCTGCAAGTGTAGAAGATGGTACAGAATGCTCAGCATTGTCCCTAAGGTCAGTGGTGACCAAGTGACCTAGGTACACACGGAGCACGGTGGCGGTGGTGTGGTGGCGGTGGTGTGGTGGCGGTGGTGTGGTGGCGGTGGTAGAGCACGTATATATTATCTATTAACTAGTACTCCCTAAGAGTCTAGATTCGTCGCTAGACCAAGTTTTATTAAAACTATACTAAAAGTTGTGTGGTTACTGTAACGTGGGCTTAGTGGTGGGTAGAATAAATAAAAAATAGTTCACGTCACAAATTTAATTAAGGCGTATATAGCTGCCAAGTGGCGCCCTCATTGAATAAAAAATCGTAACAAACCGTAGAAAATAAAGATTAAAGAATCCCACAAAACATATTCCGAGGCTGAAATTATGAGAGGTAGATTCACAAATTATGAGGAAAACAGAATCATGAAGAAGTAAAATTTCGTGATATTGTTGACTGTTTTTGTTTTATTTGCTTAGTTGTAGACAATTTACATAATAGGTATGTAATAAGCCAAATTCTTGTTTTATTGTGATACCTAGTGTTGATTTCTGATATTGTTGATAATTATGTAAATAAGCAGTTTTATATTATTGTCTATCTTTTGTTGATTTATATTATCTATCTCAAAAAACATATTTGTATTATTTTAAAGTCAAGTCGTATATAATGTTTTATACATTTAAAGTACCTATATTTTAAATTTTATAAGACGTTTATGTAGCTGACTGACATAAATACGTCAGATTTTCACGGTCGAGCGAGTTGACGACAAAAAAAATTGGTAAAATCGGGGAAGGTGCCAACTCGCTCGAACCGGCGAGTTTCACGCGCGCGATTTGATGAACAAGTCACGGCGAGCAGTGGGTAGCTCGATGTCCGATCAGCACCAGGCCCGTGAGTCGACGGCACGTAGTGTTCTGTATAACTTGGTCGCCTCAGCTGATCTGTGCTTATCAAAGGGCGTGCAACGTTACAGCATCGTCATCATTTCAGTCGAAAGACGTCCACTAATGCTGCGGCTAATGTGCTTCACATTAGCCAAGCGTCGCCACATATAACGGTCATTTGCTTTTCGCATCCAATGAATTTCCGTGATCTTCGCCAGGTTACGGTGTGCCTTTTGGGAGTCATTCCAATGCTGCGTTTTCTGGTACGCGGTCGCCACTCTAGAACTACGCCTCATCGACCACCCATTCTGTGAGCAATATATGCTCTATCCAATGCCACTTTAGTTTGACGATTCTTAGGGCTATGTCGTATCGTTTGATTTCTGATTCTCTCTGAATAAACTCGAGCATAACCCTCTCCTTTGCTTAGAAATTGTTAATAGCGTTGTAGGTATACTAAACTAACACCTAAAAAAACTAGGTTTAGGTATACTAAAGATGGACCGACTGGTCTTTCGTTTTTTTTTTCGGTGTGGGAAATCATCCAATAACATCCTCCCGCTCTGGGTGGAGAGGCCCTCCCACTCCACCCAGAGCGGGAGATGTTATTATACGATTATACGTGTCGGACTCTTACTGACTAAAACTGTTCCTTTCCTGCCCTGAATGCCCAGGGGCGCGGTAACTCTTTTTCGAATTTATCCACAACCCCTGGGCAGGCATCGGTCATGACAGGTCCCATCATGGTTCGCTGACAACTCTTTGAGGCGCGCGTGGATCACTACGCGCCGTCGACTCTCGGGCCTGGTGCTGATCGGACGGCGAGCTACCCACTACTCGCCGTCCGCAGGCCCGGGTGGATTGTTAGTCTGGAAAGCCGACTAATCAACCACATTTATAGTCGGCTAATTTTATTGAGCTACGACTAATCGACTATTGGCACTAGACTACGTCGACGACGTTGACGACTACGTCTAGAGATTAGTCGGCCCATCTCAAGTACCTAACCGGATAATCATTATTAAATGATCTGATTATCATATTCTACTATTCCTACTGTGTGTGCATAAATTATAAAATAAATAAATAAAACATACCTCTAAGTACGGTAGCCCAGCTCATACTAGTTTTATTACCGCAGTTTACCGAACTCATAATGTATACCTTTTATCACCTGTTACAGATGTTGGATTTATTCTTCGGCCGCACCAAAGACAATATTTCTCGATTCCCATTCAGAGCGACATTTAAGGACTGCACATGTTGCATCATCAAACCTCACGCTGTGATAGATGGTAACGCAGGCCAAATCCTGGAACAGATATCTTCTTCTGAAAAGTTTTTCATCTCGGCCATGGCTATGTTCTCCGTGACTATCACAAACGCTCAAGAATTCTATGAAGTGTATAAAGGAGTAGTACCTGAATATCAGGTTAATACTTTTGTTTATTTGATATAAGGATCTAAAATCTAGGCCAATTTGGCGCTAAACATACTTATTTTAAGCATCATTTTGTCAACTTAAAAAAACTTTTTTACAAAGAAAACAACCGACTTTCAAAAAAGAATATATCGGATAATATCGGTGTTTGTATTTTATTTCTTTGTTATTTGACACCGACTTCCGAAATTAAAGTTATTTTTAAATTTTTAGTGTATGTTTTTTTTTTTAAAGGCGGTTGTTTTATTTGAAAAAAAAAGGTTATAGTTTTTAACTTTTTAGTTGTTATACCCCAGAACTAAAAACCCCCAATAACATGGAACGTGGAATTTAAAAATAATTGTAATTGAAGGAAACCAAAACGTCATTTAAGAATAAGTACATATTTTTCGTTTTTGTTCAGTTTTTCAAAGAGCGCTGAAGCAATTTCGATTAAATTTATATGGGTCCACCTGAAAAGTATACCCTTTCAAACAAAAAAAAAATCCAAATCGGTCCCGCCCTCTTCGAGTAATCGGGGAACATACATAAAAAAAAATAAAAATAAAAAAAAGGTACCGACGAATTGAGAACCTACTCCTATTTTAAAGCCCCGAAACTCACCGGTGAGTCGGACCAAAAAAAAAAATTAAAGAGAATTAAAAAAAAAAAAATCGGCTGTCAACCCGGGTTGTCCTCGGGGTTTAATTTGACAACCCGGATTTTGCCATGGGGCTTCACAGGTTAATGATTGAAAGAAATAGAACGATGTTTAAATTACAATAAGTCGCTGTGGAAGCGGAAAGTTAGTTTACCAGTTATTAACTGCTTATGATAGCGACAGAGAAGAAATATAAACCAGCTTAAAAGTGAGTTGGAAAGTGCACACACGGAAATAGAAAAACTTAATATGGAAAACATGACGCTAAAAATGCTTTAAATAAAGGAAAGAATAAATCTAGAAACTTACAAGAAATATGCTCAGAAACGAAAAATAAAGGATTATGTTGTAAGAGTAAAGGCAAAAGAAAGAAAAGGATCTCAAGAAATCTAGATTAATCTTTTATTGAGGAAATTAACAGTAGTGTCTTGGGCTCAATGAGACTGGTGAAATGATAACAGATGCAGCCACATATCCACACTTTGTAGACTACACGATGAAATCAACATCAACAATGACAAAAATTTTACCTACAAGGAACCTGAAGAGAAATATCTGAAAATAGATGGCGACACCAGTACCTCATTAGAATCATCTACAAAGCAACAACAACAGTGTAGGCTATGTTTAGTGAGTAGTAACAAAACAAATAAGGTATTATCAATAGCACAGAGTACTTTTACAAATCATAATATATGTCACTACATCTCTACAAATTCTGGAATTACACAGTTGATAGATGGTTTGCAACAAAAATTGTTAAATTACACAAATAATGACCTTTGTTTGATTTTTATAGGCGAGAAAGTTTAAAAAAAAACTAACAATTATTTTAGATTAGTTAATATGATTAGAAACATATTACTGCCATTACAACATACTAACATTTTAATCTGTTTGCCAACCTACAAATTTGATGGATATTGTTCTATGTTCAACTCCAGAATAGAAACTTTTAGTAATTTACTATACCATGACATTTGTACACATGAATATGTGACGTTGTATGATTCTAATTTTAATTTGACATACGATAACACAATGTTTTATAAGCGCAGGGGAGTTCTAAATAATTATGGGATGAAGAATATTTTTGTCAACTTAAAGAGCTACTTCAACATGTACACAATTAGATGTTTACTTACAGGGTATTAAACGAAACAACCTATATGTGTGTGTAACGGAACATTTTTGACAATGCAGTCAGCTTGCTGTTTTAGCATGGACGATTATAAATTGGTTTCTTTTAATATCAGGAAAAATAAAAAAGAGGTGGTAGTCTAATAATGACAAAAAATGATACTAATTGTGAAGAGGTGCCTTTTTGTAAAAAGCTACACC
The DNA here is from genome assembly GCA_951329385.1 of Polia nebulosa. Classification (NCBI taxonomy): domain Eukaryota; kingdom Metazoa; phylum Arthropoda; class Insecta; order Lepidoptera; family Noctuidae; genus Polia; species Polia nebulosa. The sequence continues at coordinate 13,740,930 of OX589610.1, read as the reverse complement.
AAATTGAATGCTTTGAGATATGTGGTGTTAAAGATGCTAATACCAATATCTACATTTTCTGCTGTTATAGGAATTCGGTTAGTCAGAACTATGACGCATTTCTGTCCAAGTTGTAAAGGTTACTTGAACAGTTTTTTAGTAAAAAGTGCATTATTTGCGGGGACTTTAACATTGACTTATTGAAAACGGATAAAAATACTATCAATTTTTTAAATCTACTAACTTCCTACAATTTTAGGCCTATTTTCAACGAAGTTACCTTGCACGGAATAATGCCCAATGCCGAAAGATTTCATCAATGAACGGTTCATTGATCATAATTGCTTGGCTGATGGACACGCAGCATAATTCTGTGGCTTAAAAACAGAAAAAATAGGACTCATAGTCCGGTCAATCTAGACCAAAAAATGAGAGTGAAGTTACATCAAGTCCCAACAAGCTGAAAATCAGTAAAATTGTTCAAAACATAATTATAAACAATGTCTAAAAGTTCCCCATCATTCCCGTGTATGGAAAAAAATATATTCAAGGTCAAAGGTAAAAAAATGAGTTATTCGCGATTTTCAGCAAAACGGTAAGTTTTATCATAAAAGTACCTCAGACATAAATTGTAGATCATAAAATTATCTATAAAAAATTTATCATTACTTTTTCTTACGAGCCACCGTTTCTGAGATATAAAGATTCTATAAGTTATAAAAGTTGTTATCGTTGTAGCGACATCTATGACGCTACATACGAACTAGAACAGCAAAATTCCTACATCGCGCAAGCAGAGTTCTCCGCGCGATTCGAACATATACAACAGCCCGAAATCAACTATCGGGCAGTTGCCCGGACCAGACACAACACCCGTCTGGTCGGAAGATCCTCCCTTTTCAACGGAGGTTTGCGGGACTTTACACTCTGTTCCGCATACCTCCACACTGGTGACCCTCGACTATGAACGTCAGCGCAGCCTTCGTGCAGCTACTCCAGCGTGTAGCGTAAAATTGTACAAACATACTACGCTAGTTTTAAAAAGAAGAAAAAAAGGGTTAGTACTAAAAAAGGGTCCTCTGCTACCCTGGATAACAAAGGGAATAAAGGTGTCCAGTAAAATGAAATGGTTCCTTCTACAAAACATAAATAATATGAATAATACAGAGGGTATAAGAACGTATACAAAAACACATTAAAATATATAGACAGGTCTTAAAAAAAGCAAGGCGGATGGCAGTCAGGACAGAAAATAAAAAAGCAAATATCATCAAAAGCTATATGGCGAGTTATAGATAGACATAGGAATAAAGTATCAAAACAAGATAGTGAAAAAACAATGCTGCTTAAAATTAATGATACAATTATATCAAATCCACAAGAAATTGTGGATATTTTTTCTAATACTTTTGACAAAGCCGAACTAGTTAGTGGTGTTGATACTTTTGAACAAGCTATTAAAACCTTGCAAGATAATGTCAACAGAGTGAGCGTAGAAATGAGCTGCGATCAAGTAACAGCATTTGAAATAACAAAAATTGTCAATGCAATGACAAACAAGAAATCATATGGTCATGACGAAAAACCAATAAAATTAATAAAAGATCATGTTGCTTTATTGTCAGACCCGCTCACATTTAGTCAATATATGTATAGACATGAGTATATTCCCTGACCAGCTTAAAATAGCCCGAGTTTTACCTACGTATAAAAAAGATCCCAATAATTACAGACCGATCTCGCTATTACCAATAATTTCGAAATTTTTTGAGAAAATTCTTAAGATTAGGCTCCTAAGGCATTTAAATCGCAATAAAATTCTGAATCACAGGCAGTTCGGTTATCAGAAACATGTGGATACAAATGACGCAATAGGTGCCTTAATGGAGGAAGCACTTGACATAATTAATAAGAAATTAAAGGTTGCTGGCTTAATTCTAGATTTAAGTTCTGCTTTTGGCACAGTCGATCACAAGCTACTGTTAGCAAAAATGGAACACTATGGAGTTCGAGGACCTGTTCTGAAACTGTTTAAATGTTATCCGGAAAATCGAAAGCAATACGTAGAAATTAAAGTGACTGAAGAGAAATGTAACCAGTATACAAATCAGGTCTTAAACTCATAAAGAAGGAAGGAGTTCCGCAAGGCTCAATATTAGAGCCAATCTTTTTTATATTGTTTATAAATGACTTGATTAATTACATGCAAAAGCATGTCGATGCTGGACTTGTTCTTTTTGCTGACGATACTAATGCAATAATATCCTCTAATGATATAGAAACTCTAACTGATAAAGTAAACATGGCTCTGGCTCACTTCTATTCTTGGTTTATCATCAACACTCTTAACTTAAACACCAGTAAAACAATTGCTATGTTATTTAGAACTACGTCAAGAAATAAGGATACAATTGAAATTACTTTGAATAATGAAAATATAATCTTGGTAGATAACGTAAAATTTTTAAGTATTTACTTTGACGATAGGTTAAATTGGAAAAAGGAATTGTCAACAATAAAAAATTCAATTAGTTCGGCTTCCTATGCTCTAAGAAGTCTTCGAGAGGAGATCACTATCGATCAATTAAAAGTAGTGTACTATTCGCTTGTGGAATCTAGGCTCAGGTACAGTATTTCTCTATGGGGAGGTAGTTACGTGTACAATGTGAAAACAGCTTTTTTCGTTCAAAAGAGAGCCTTGAGAACTATTGTGAGAATTCCACACTGAGTATCATGTAAGGAGTACTTTAAAGATCTACAGATATTGACTGTGCCCTGCTTTGTATATTCTAGTAGTACTCACTGACCTTATGAAAAAACTGAACAAGTTCGAAACAGCAGAAAAAAGAAAAAAACGAGAAGCTACAAGGCGTAAGGACTTGCAGTATGACATACAGCCACTTATGAAAGTAGTTAGTCATGTGGCAAGTTTTCAATCGATGAAGTTGTATAATAAACTGCATATGGAATTAAAGTCCTTACATAACATAAATCAATTTAGCAGCAAGTTAAATCTTTTCTGGTAAAAAAAATGCTATTAATCTGTTGATGAGTGTCTCACTGACGTGTTTCAGCTAGACCATTATTATTATATTTGTGTGATGCTGATGATAAAGGCATGTGTGAATTTTAATGTTACTGACGATAGTATCTGGTTCTGACACGTTTAGATTAATATAATGAATTTTAGATAAAATATTTTTATTATTGATGGGATTGTTATGGAGTTAAACAGATTATTTATTTTCTTATTAAAATGTATGGCTAGTTATTCGACATTGTAAATTAATTTTATGATTATTATTGGACATTAAATGAAATTATTGGGTGGGTAGTAGTGACATGAATTTACTTTCCCTTTTTCATTGACATTGTTTTAAATTTTGAACTTTTCTGCATGTAAATAATATTAATATATGTAGGTAGTGAGATTGTGTTAAGGGTCTACTACCGGCCAAGTGGCGTCTTCATTGAATAAAAAATCGTAGCATAACCTAGAAAATAAATATTAAAGCATTCAACATTACGTTTGTTACAAATAGGATAAAGTATTTTTATGTTGTTAAAACAGGTCTCAGAATGTTTCGTATCCAAAGTAGTAGGCAAAAGTGTCAGAAACGGCTGTTTTTGGTACTTTTCCGTACTACTTTGGATACCCTACTTTGATTGTTTAATACATATTTATTTTCTATGCTATGCTACGATTTTTTGTTCAATGAGGGCACCATTTGGCCGGTAGTAGGGCCTTAAGCCGTTGGTTCAGCGCTTGATTTCTTTCCGGTCGTGTCTGATGGCCGTCCCATCGGACTATGAGAGTGAGGCAAGAGAGAGTGCACATGTGTTTGAGTACACGTTTGTGCACTATATTTCTTGGATCGATGGCTAGTCTCCGCCGAGATTGGCCGCCATGGCCGAGATTCTGTCGGAACTCGGAAGTAAGAGGACTACTCTAGTGGTGATGGTCACGACTCCAGAAACAAGCCTCTAATATTCGCTTCCGGAGTGCTGCTCTTTCTTTCTGATTCTTAGTGCAGTAGGCCACAAGTTAGTGGAAACACTTTGGCCAACTGGCCTAGCGTAGTAAGGACTTCCAATAGAATAAGAATCGCCTCCAGCTTATAAGCATTGATTTTATTTTAAATATAGGTCTTTACATATATTTCCTACCTTTGTCTAAATGTGGTCTGTGACTGAGTCTGCTAGTACGCTCATAAATTTGCTTGTCCACTATCTTGCGAAGACACTGCCTCCTAAGATACAGGATCCTCCTAGTTTAGGAGTCAGGGCTCAAATTTTGTATTGACTGTACCTACCTTACCCATCTTGAGCACACTATTTTTCTTGTTTAATTTTCTGTTTACTAGTGACTAACATGTTGTGTCAAACTCGTGTTTTAAGCTAATAAATTATTATTATAATAATTTATTAGCATAAAACACAATTATTTGCAAAATACAAAAGTACCACTGTTTCTTTTATTTCAGTCTGCATGTATACAGCTGGCAGAAGGAAAATGTATAGCATTAGAAGTAAAATGTACAGATCCTAGTCTAAACTGTGTTTGTGAATTTCGAAAATTATGTGGACCACGCGACCCGGTAATTTTATTGCCTACTCTTTTTATAAATCTATTGTACGATTTCCGCCGACTGGGTCAGAGCGTATTTTGCAATGTGTTGAGGGAATTTCAAGCGATTGTGAAGTGGTTAAGTATCATAGTCGAATAGAATTAAAATAAACCCGTGCGGTCGTCTACCTTGCAAATACAGTTGATCCTCGTTAATCCGTCAAACGTTTTGCAAGTCATTGGTGCCGATTCTCTTGTTCAATAACTTAACTAAAATTAGAGAATCGCTATCTTTTACTAAAAGGTAGTGCGAGAAAAGGACGGCATAGGTATGAACTAAGTTAGAGAGGTCAAACTAGTTTACGCCTAGTTTTTGTTGACATGATTTTACGTGTACCCTTAATTTGTATGGAAATATTAGTTTAACTAAATTTGACAGCTCCGATCATGCAATCCGCACCATTGGTGACGATTCTGTTATGGACAAACTAAACTTCATTTAGGCTATTGCTATCTTTTTCTCTCTAATAAAACAAGATAGAGACAGACGTAAATTAGAGCTGTCAAATTTAGTTGAACTAATATTTCCATACAAATTAAGCGTACACGTAAAAACATGTCGATTAAAAACACGGTGATGCGCAAGGCGTAAACTAGTTTGACATCTCTAACATAGTTCATAGCTATAGCCGGCCTTTTCTCGCACTGCCTTTTAGTAAAAGACAGCGATTCTTTAATTTTAGTTTAGTAATTATTAAGAGAATCGGCACCATTGTCGGATTATTGAATTTGTCAGACTTCGTCGGAATTAGATTCTATTTGGTTGCCTTACAGTCCGGAACTTTTTTTGAAAAATAGTACCCCATAATCCGACAAGTTTCAGTAAATACTTATAAAATGGTCAGATAAAGTCATATGTAAGTAAATCTATCTATATACAGGGTGTAACGGAAAGGTGTGGTCATATTTAAGAACCGGTTCTGCCCAAGGAAATGAACAACTTTACGAAAAAATAGAAAATGCCAAAAAAAATGGACTTTCCATACAAAGTTATCATCAGCTGATCAATATTTGTAAGGGAAGTAAAAAAAATTTTTTGAATTTCCTGAGGTTTTCTTGAAGAAAGTTGTTCATATCGATGGGCAGATGCTGTTCTTAAAATATGATCACACCTTTCCGTTACATCCTGTATATAAAACAAAGTCGGGTTAGTTATACCATTTATAACTCAAGGACGGCTGGACCAATTTTAATGATCTATAATAAATAATAATAATATAATTTTTATTTCAGACCAGGGATGATGTCCATTTTGTTAGTAACAATGTTCTTATAGACTAGTGTTAATAATACTTAAAATTACCCACAACCAAACACAAAAAAAAAAAAAAAAGACAGTAAACCCATCTATCACTACCTCGCCATTCCATGACAAATGGCGCAGCAATGACCGATGTAATCGCAGTCCAGCCGACTAGCAATCATGGTAAGGATGCTGTTGGCGCTGCCACGTACCCTACGCACCACGGATGCGCATCTTTTACGCATCGTAGCGTAAAAGCAGTCTACACGATGTTCCGCAAACATCCCTGATGCACTACAGAATCGCCGCAGCCCCATCAGCACCCTGAATGCATTATTAAATTGAACTCGGAGGGCACTGTAAGACTTTTGAGTATAGTCGGCCCACAGGCTGCACGTGTAGAATGATGTACAATATGATCTAAAAAGAAACGACTTACGATCTATGATTCGTTGGATTTGCTCCACCCCGAATAGCAGAATAACTAATAAATTATCGTAAAAAAATCACGGAAAAAAAGTAATGAAGAAAATTCATTTTCTCATACATTTTGTATGGAACGGATATTATGTCCATTGATTCTGAGGCGGTACGAAGTTCGCGGGGACAGCTAGTACTACATAATAAGCGTTATGGGACTTTAACAACAAAATAGACAGGGTTAATTATAAAATTAAAGTTATTAATGCTATTAGCACAATCAATATATAGGATGACTGGTAATTAGTGACCGATACTTAAACACGTGATTGTACTCATGATAACAAACAACTTTTGCTATAGGACCAAACCTGAAATCGCGAAAAAATCTGTTGTTCAGTACATTTATGTTCGCCTACTGACTGGTCAAATTTAAAAAAAAATAAAAAATAAAACCGACTTCCAAAAAAAACAAAAAGTGTAAGCTTACTTAACTTTAATTTCGGAAGTCAGTGTTTCTGGTTTTATTTAAAAACCAGAAACACAAAAAAAAAAAAATCTTTTTCTTTCTTTCTTTCTTTATTACTTCGTTTATGACACCGACTTCCGAAATTAAAGTTAAGTAAGTTTGCACTTTTTGTTTTTTTTTGTAAGTCGGTTTTATTTTTATTTTTTTAAGTTTTTATTTTTCACTATTTAGTTGTGTTTCCTCATGAAATTGTGTTAACAATGCATACTTATGCGATAGCAGCAATCGCGGTTGTTTTGCTGTAATTTTTTGAAGAGTTCCGTTGTCTATCTCCGAAAATCATAGTCAGATCTACATGAAATTTAAATGGGACCATTTCGGAACAAACCCCTTTCGAACAAAAAAAGAATTTTGGAAATCCGTCTATAAATGACGAAGTTATGCCCGAACATACATAAAAAAAAAGAAAAAAACAAACAAACATCCGAATTGATAACCTCCTCCTTTTTGAAGTCGGTTAAAAATGTACTATGTGTGCGATTTCAGGTTTCGTCCCACAGTAAAAGTTGTTTGTTATCATGAGTACAATCACGTGTTAAAGTATCGGTCACTAATTACCAGTTTTTTTGAATTTGGTAGGTATAAGAATAGGTCGTAAAGTATTATTTCATCCTCCTACCCCCACTCCCCATTTTTTTATCGCCTAACAACGTTTGCTGGGTCAGCTAGTTTATCATAATACAATGAGAGCGGTGTCCCATCGGTAACGGCCGCGACTTACAAGTTGTAGGTCGTGAGATCAAACCTAGGCGGGCGCCTTTACTTTGTGTAAATTATTTCATCACTACTGCTATCAGAGATGGTGAAGGAAAACATCTTGATGAAACAAACGTCCAAACAAATGTCCTAGAACCAAAAATTCAAAGACATGTGACATCCACCTCCTTCATTGGGTCCGCGTGGTGGATTAGGGCCCACACCCTCTCATAGAGAGAAGGCCTGTGCCCCAGCAGTGGGGACATTATAAACGGCTGATGATGTTGATTCAATCAATAGGGTATTTTACTCTATATGAGAAAAAAACTAAAAATATATTATTGAGATAGCTTAGGCAAAAAGCAGTCTCAAAATGACAGTTTTCGTTCATAAAATAACAAAATACATTTTAAAATTCAATTCAAAGTTTACATTTTTTTAAATTGCCGCCATGTTATACGTCATACGGCTATGTAAACTATAAAGTGTCAACTGATCAGCGTTCTTATGCTTTGTACTTATATTTACATAGCCAAAATCAAAATCAAAATCAAAAAATCAAAAGTCATTTATTCAAACTAGGCTGAGAACCAGCACTTTTTGAACGTCAAAGTTCTACATAAAGACAGTCCCCCAAAAGACGCCCGCCCGTCACCACTTCCTAGTGTTTTAGCTGTGAAGAAGAAGTGGCCAACAAACTCCCCAGCAACACATCTGTCTGTTAAGTTTTAAGAACTTGAATCTATAGCCAACTGACGTCATGACCTTAGAGCAATATGGCGTCCACTGCGTCCAGCGTTTTCGTCAAATTACGCGCGAAATTTGAAAATGTAAAATTTAAATGCATTTTTAGAGCACTTATTGATTGAATAAAAATGTTGTGTTTTTTATTAGGTTATTAACACTATAGAATCTAATTGAGACACTTTTCAAAATTGGGTGTAATACCCGATTAGATACATACTGCTATGTTAACTATGACGTGCCTGATGGTTGCTTCGTCATTGCAAAATGCGGTCCGGTGAGGTCAGCTCAGTGAAAACGTTCATAATTCGTCTCCTTGACATTCTAATTTTCACAACGTGATATCTTTGTTTGATGATTTCAGGAATTATGCCGCCAATTGTATCCTAAATGCATAAGAGCCTTATATGGTAGAAATGTCGTAGAAAATGCGGTGCACTGCACAGATCTACAAGAAGATGGCGTGAACGAAGTCGAATATTTCTTCAAGCTGATGGGCAACGAATAAGCCATGTAATTTATTATAAAAGAGAGGCTAGCAGTAGATAAATTAAAGTGTAAGATTTAATTTTACTTGCAGTTTCTTTTCAATATCTCAAGATATCATTGCAGTTAGATTATAAGGCCGCGTTTCCACCTGCAATAAAACTTCTACTGGAAGTGCCAGACAGTCGGTCGGACAGTAGCTTGCAGATGTAAACGACGTTGCAAGTGTACTCGCTACAGTTTATCGAGCGCTTCTTGTGTGTGAGTAGTTGCAAGTGCAATAGATTGCAAGTAGCCATATCTGAACGGCATTCCCACTTTTTCTACTTATTAATTAGCTTCTACCAGCGGCTTCGCCCGAATGGTAAAAAATAGCCTATGTTTTAATCCAGGTTATAATCTATCTGTGTGCAAAATTTCATTAAAATCCCTTCAGCCGTTTTTGCGTGATTGAAACACAAACACACAAACTTTCGCATTTATGATATACTAGCTGTGCCCGCGGTTTCACCCACGTTTATGTATCTTTAGTAATTTTTTTTTTCATAAAACGTATCTTAAGTTACTTCTAATACCTCCAAGAATTTGTGTACAAAGTTTCATGATGATTGTTCAAGTAGTTTTCGCGTGAAAGCGTAACAAACAAACTTACATTCACATTTATTATGTAAATGTAATAGTTTAAGTCTGGAACAATTGTTTTCTTGTTTAAATGGGCGTTGATAGCTGCGACACAGTTATAAACTTTTGTAGCTATCTTCGTTTTCTCTGTGATTGAGCCAACCAAAATCGATATTCAAAAACTTGGACATGAATTTTGATTTAGGTATAAAACCAGATAAAAAAACAGATTTATAATATTAGTATGAAGTATGATGTAGGATATTTAAGTCTTCTACTACTACGAATACTATTGAAATATTGCATTTTCCATCTATATCTAGCGTTATAAATTGTGGTAAGCAGTTTCAAATCTTCGTAAAATCCATTGTCGATCTCAAGTTGACCGTACCCAACGGGTAAAACGGGACCCTATTACTAAGACTCCGCTGTCTGTCCGTCTGTCACCAGGCTTTATCTCATGAACCGTGATAGTTAGACAGTTGAAATTTTCACAGATGATATATTTCTGTGCCCGCTATCTCATGTTGAGAATTTATCCGCTACCCCTAGGCATATCTTAGATGTCGCTATAGCTATAGAAGTAAGCTCATACTGTGGAATCATGCCGAATTGATGCGTACCTGTGTATAGTAGCTGCAATTACAATCATCATCATCATTTCAGCCGAAAGACGTCCACTGCTGGACATAGGCCTCCCCCAAACGTCGCCATAATGACCTGTTCTGTGCGTCTCGCATCCATCGGCTACCCGCGACCCGATCGGCAATGACAATAATTGTGTTGCTGAAAAAACCGGCCAAGTGCGAGTCGGACTCGCGCACGAAGGGTTCCGTACCATTATACAGGGTGTAAGGTACATGAACGCACATACGTGTACTAGTGATTCAGTACATGATTCTGGACCCTCTAGCGTTGAAATTTTTCGTCGGCTTTTACCTAATTAAAAAAAATTTTTTTTTTTTTCACTTTAAACTATAAAATCGATAATATACCTATCTAGCCCAAAGACATTTAAAATGAAAAAATGTAATTAATTATTTTTTCATTAAAAAAAAAAAACACTTTAAACTGTATAAAATCGTTATACCTATCTAGCCCAAAGACATTTTAAATGAAAAAAATTAATTAATTATTTTTTCATTTAAAATGTCTTTGGGGTAGATAGGTATAACAATTTTATACGGTTTAAAGTGAAAAAAAAAAATTTTTTTTTTCAAAAATTAGGAAAAGGCCGACGAAAAATTCCAACGCTAGGGGGTCCAGAATCATGTACTGAATCACTAGTACACGTATGTGCGTTCATGTAACTTACACCCTGTATAAAAACGGCAAAAAAATCATATATTTATTTTATCCTGTTTTTTAGCATTTGTTGTTATAGCGCCCTCACCGCTACCGGCACTCACTCACTACCGGCACTCAGGCATGGAAGGAACAAGGGTGGGTTTTAGTCAGTAAGTCTGATACGCCCTCCCGCTCCACCCAGAGCGGGAGAAGTCATTGGATGATATCCCACCCCCACAAAAAAAAGCGACATCTAAGATAGCTCTTGTGTGTAAACACCTCTACGATAAGTTGCGAACTTTGCGACAATCTGATTAGCTTCTCGCAAGATATTAATTGCTTTTTTTTCCATCTCTCCTTTCGCAAGTATGCTGCACGCGTAGCATGACCACCGTAGTAACGGGTTTTGTCGATGGAAGAATAGACAAAATTACAGATTGTAGAAAGATTTCTACCGTCCTAAGCATGGCGATGTTAAAACTGACGAGAAGAAATGTTTCTATTCTTCAGTCGACAAAAGTCTACAATGCAAAGCATGACCACCAATTTTTCTCTACTTTTAACACTTTTGTTTTTAAGTGTTAGAATCATTTCTTCTCAACAAGTGTCAAATAGTCTACATCATAGGACAGACGGATAGACGAGACAGACGGACGACCGACATACAGACAGACGGGCAGACGGACACATACAGACAGACGGGCAGACGGACAGACGCACAGACAAACAGAAAGACAGACGGGCAGACGGACAGACGTACAGACAAACAGAAAGACAGACAGACAGACGGACAGATGGACAGACAGACAGATGGACAGACGGACAGACGGGCAGACTTACAGACGTACCTACAGACGGACATACCGACAGACGGACAGACGGACAGTTGGACAGACAGACAGATGGACAGACGGACAGACGTACAGATATACAGACGGACATACTGACAGACGGATAGACAGACAGACAGATGGACAGACGGACAGACGGACGACCGACATACAGACAGACGGGCAGACGGACAGACGCACAGACAAACAGAAAGACAGACGGACAGACGGACGGATGGACAGACAGACAGATGGACAGACGGACAGACTTACAGACGTACCTACAGACGGACATACCGACAGACGGACAGACGGACAGATGGACAGACAGACAGACGGACAGACGTACAGATATACAGACGGACATACTGACAGACGGATAGACAGACAGACAGATGGACAGACGGACAGACGCACAGACAAACAGAAAGACAGATAGACAGACGGGTAGACGGATAGACGCACAGACAAACAGAAAGACAGACAGACAGACGGACAAATGGACGACGGACAGACAGATACGTAAGTGACAGCAATTGGGCTCCGATTAGTCGCACAAAATTTTGTGACAGACGATGGACAGACGAAATTGAAAGAATGAATATGTCTTTGTCTTCATAGAAACGCGAGTCTACGGGTCGCCCCGTGCTCGGGCAGAAGAAAACTCGAACTCGACATAGTTGGATAGAAAGAACTTGTATTCAACTATCTAGTCTATCCTTACTCACGGCGTAGCATGACCATTTCTATCTCTATGTAGAATAGTCCATCTGGGCTACGCCTGGGGCTACGCCGTGTTGGGGGTAGAAACATTTCTTCTCAACAGGGACAAATAGTCTACATCACATTAGACGTAGACAAGTTCTCTACTGATTTAAAAAAAACTCAATTTTGTGACTCATTACATACTTGTAAGTTGTGGTGAATCTTCCACAAAAGCCATTAAATTAAGTGTTGAAGTCACCATCTTCATCTTTTTTTTTCTTTTTTTTTGAACTTCGTTTTTAAACATGTTAGGTTTTTTAGAAAAGTTTTAATGTAGCCAACATTATAGCTTTTCAAAAAATTGTTATTTGTCATGCAAGGCTGCAAAGTTGTTTGTTGGCGCTAGTACTTATATTGAAGCCTGAGCTAGCGAAGAATTCTAGGATTGAACCATGAGCGAACCGAGTGGTTCTAATGTAGAAACCTGAGCGTAGCGTCTCGAGGGTTTCAAAGGTGCAAACGCAGAATAACTTTGACGGACAGACGGACAGATGGAAAGACGGACAGACAGACAGACGGACAGACGGACAGCGGATGACGGACAGATGGACAGATGGACTGACCGACAGACGGACACACGGACGACGGACAGACGGACAGACGGACGAAGGACAAACAGACAGACAGATAGCTGGACAGATAACAGACAAACAGACGGACAGATGGACGACGGACAGACGGACAGTCTCACAGACTGACAGACGGACACTCTCACAGACTGACAGACGGACGAAGGACAGATGGACAGACAGACAGACGGACACACGGACGACGGACAGACGGACAGACTGACAGACGGACAGACATAAGACGGACAGATCAGACTGACAGACGGACAGTCTCACAGACTGACAGACAGACAGTCTCACAGACTGACAGACGGACAGACGGACGATGGACAGATGGACAGACACCAGACGGACACACGGACGACGGGCAGACGGACGCCGGACAAACAGACAGACGGACAGATGGACCGACGGACAGACGGACAGATGGACGGCGGACAGACAGACAAACGGCCAGACGTACAGACAGGCTCCGATTAGACGCAATAATTTTTTTGTCAGACGGCGGACAGACAGACAGATGGACAGACGGACAGACGATAAATAGTAATATATTTTAACAATTATTGAAATAGTGAATAATGTCTTTGTCTTCATAGAAACACAAGTCTACGGGTCGCCCGGCGCCCCATGCTCGGGCAGAAGACAACTCGAACTCGACAAAATTGGATAGAAAGAACTTTGTCTTTTCTTGGTAGAATAGAGATAGAAATGGTCATGCTACGGGGGCTGGAAGAGATTTCTGAGCATCACACATGTACTTATTTCTATGTTTCCTTAGTCTTGTCTGTTTTTATATGTGTGTACATTAATTGTTAAATAAATAAACGGTGTTTGCAAAAAACTCGCACAAAACTTCCGCGTGTCTTTTCGTAGGTGGAACGCGGCCTAGTTTAGAGCTAAGAAATATCCACCGAAGCTTGAGTTTTGGCCTGCATAGGGCAAAATTTACTATTCCCAGTCGAACAGCGGTGTTAGATTATCAACTCTGGGTGCTAACTCCAACGTTGCGCTTTAATTAAGGTGTCATCCAGTTCTAGTAAACGAGCATTATTGTTCGTATATAAATATGAATATTAAGGCCGAGACGTCACCTAAAGTGCGGTCACTCTCGGACTGCATAGAAAAGAAAGAGATGCGCTACGACAAATATGAAGTATTTTATCGATTAACTAAGGATACTAATAAAATAAAAAAACTTTTTTACAAAAAAAAAAAAAAAAAACAAACGACTCCAATATTTCGTAAGTCGGTGTTTGTATTTTATTTCTTCGTTAATTGACACCGACCTCCGAAATTTATTTTTAAATTTTTAGTGTATTTTCTTTTTTGGAAGTCGGCTGTTTTGTTTTGTAAAAAAGGTTTTAGTTTTTCACTTTTTAGTTGTTATACCTCAGAACTAAAAACCCCAATAACATGGAACGTGGAATTTAAACATACTCGTAATTGGAGGAAACCAGAACGTCATCTATGTGTACATATTTTTCGTTTTTGTTCAGTTTTTCAAAAAGCGCTAAAGCAATTTCGATAAAATTTATATGGGATCACCTGGGAAATAAAACCTGTCAAAAAAAAAAATAACCAAATCGGTCCAGCCATCTTCGAGTAATCGAGGAACATACAAAAAAAAAAGGTTCCGACGAATTGAGAACCTCCTCCTTTTTTAAGTTGGTTAAAAAATAATCCATCTCTGGATGCAGTTTAGCATTTAAAATTTTATGGTACATTTTTTACTATGATTATAATCATACTTCATACTAATATTATAAATGTGAATGTAAGTTTGTTTGTTACGCTTTCACGCGAAAACTACTTAACCGATCATTATGAAACTTTGTACACCTATTCTTGGAGGTATTAGAAGTAACAAGATAGTTTAAAAAAAAAATACGAAAGATACATAAACGCGGGTGAGACCGCGGACACAGCTAGTTGTTAATAAAGGGATAAACTGCTTTTAAAGATAATTAAGATTTGATGCATTAAAACATCATTGTATGCAAATAGGACTGGAAAATATAATATTTGTCAACTTATTTTATGTTTAATGCCGGCTGTAGCGATGCCGGAACCTGTAGCAGTCAACCTGCCACATCGCTTGAGGTCCAACAGGTGAGATGTCCCAATTGCTCGCAGGCACGCTTTTTTAAAGGCGAACGGGGGCTGAGGATACACTATGGCAAGGTTCACAAACCACATAGTGTTCCTTTGTGCCCCCCAGCTACATCTACACCTCACGAACAGACCTTGTGGAAAACGCTCTCAAAATTTAAAAATTCAACACCAGTTTTAAAAAGAGTTCCTCGGGGTGCAAGACGATCCGTTGCTCTGAGTTGCACAATGCGTCCGTCTTGCGACCCAAGAGAACTCAGTAAGTGCCTGGGAGCAATTGCTCACCTTCCCCTACAGAATTCTGCACGTTCAAAAAGATTTGGCAACTAAAAAAACTTTAACAAATCAAATTAAAGAAAATTGTAATATTTCGACCATAATTTTAGATCCAAAATTACCACCATTTAATAACCGTTCACAGAAAAGCCTATGTTCGCATGTGGAATCGAAAATAAGTGAAGGTGACATTAGGGGAGCGGCCAGGCTATTATTCAGCAGTGATGTGGTGGCGCCTTACTCTCCAGAAACAATCTCAGCCTTGGAGAGTAAACATCCAGCGCCTGCGAATGATCTCACTTTCCCCGACCCCCCTGAGACCCCCGTTCCGGATTCATGTGTTTTTAACATTTCAGCCCCCCAATTGCTTGCTGCCGTGGGCTCCTTTCGAAGTGGTTCTGCCGGCGGCCTCGACGGCCTGACTCCGCAACACTTAAAGGACCTATTGAGTTCAGGCGCCGGGGATGCTGGTGAGTCGCTTTTGAAGGAGCTTGCGGCACTAGTCAACCTAATGCTCTCCGGCGGCGTGAACGATGCCGTCGTCGATGTCTTGTACGGGGCCAACCTATGTGCCCTGCGCAAGAAGGACGGCGGCATTCGTCCCATTGCCGTCGGGTGCACCTACAGGCGTATGGCAGCCAAAATTTGTTGTAAACTGTACAGTGACAGACTTACAAACAAATTCCAGCCCCTACAGCTTGGCTTTGGCTCCAGAGGGGGCTGTGAGGCTGCCGTACATGCACTATCTTCCTTTTTAAATTCTGAAAAGGGTGAGGTCATTCTCAAGGTTGACATTAAGAACGCTTTCAACTCTGTCAACAGGGACACTTTGTTGGCCGAGGCAAAAAAAGAACTACCCGAAATTTTCGGTTTTATTTGGCAATGTTACAGGCACCCTTCTAAATTATTATATAAAGAACAGCTTTTAGAATCTGCAGTTGGATGCCAGCAAGGTGACCCTCTCGGGCCAGTCATTTTCAGTTTGGCTATTCATCCAGTCATTCAACAACTAAATTCAAAATTTAACGTATGGTATTTGGATGATGGAACATTAGGAGGTGACGTCGATACCGTATTAAAAGACTTTCAATTCCTGAAGACTTATTTTCAATCCATCGGACTTGACCTTAACCACTCGAAGTGTGAAATTTTTCTTTGTGACAATACCGAAAGACAATCGACCCTTCATAAATTCAATACAATTGCACCAGAAATCAAAATTTTAGAAAAAAGTTCACTGCACCTCCTAGGTTCCCCTATTTTGGAAGAAAGTTTTTCTCCATTCATTGACGGAAAAATTAATCATTTTAATGATATTTCGGACAGACTCACAAAAATAAATTTACATTCGGCATTCACCCTAATTAGATATTGCTGTTTTGGACCAAATTTTATATATTTTCTCCGCTCTTCCCCTTTATGGAAGCATTCACATCTCCTGGACAAAATTGATGAAATTATTCGATGCACTCTTACAACCATTTTAAATGTGGCCTTGGATGACCGAGCGTGGCTGCAAACCACACTACCTATTCGTTTTGGTGGGCTGCCCATCCGCAAAATTTCTAGTATAAGCCTACCGGCGTTCCTGTCCTCGGTCCACAGCACTGAAAAGTTAACCAAAAGAATTTTGACTTCATCACTGGTTAACTGTGAAGTGCCGTGCTTGACCGACGCAATGAACACTTGGAAAATGGCTTGCCCGGACACGGCGTTGCCCGAGAACCCGTTCTCCCAGAGGCAGTGGGTCGAGCCGCTCTGTAGTTTGGTACGGAATAATCTCTTAAATACCTACGTCAACCAATACTGCTGAGCGTGCCCAGGCGGCCAGCAGCCAGCAGGCGCTGGCTGTGGGTGAATGGGAGTCGGGCCTCTGGCTACAGGCACTGCCGTCACCCAACATAGGTACTATGCTGAGTGACACCACCTTCCGGATCGCTACATGTCTGCGTCTGGGTGCTCCTTGCGGAGCTCCACATCGCTGCCAATGTGGTGAAGCAGTCAACCATCTCGGACACCATGGCCTATCCTGCAGTAGGAGCGCGGGTCGTATGGCACGGCACGCCAGCATTAACGACATCATCCGTCGGGCTCTTGTCACCGCCGGTGTGTCAGCCGTTTTAGAACCTCATGGCCTGGCACGTGACGATGGAAAGAGGCCCGACGGGATGACAATAATGCCTTGGAAGATGGGTAGGCCTTTGGTGTGGGATGCAACATGTGTCGACACCCTTGCGCCATCTCATCTTCTTAGCACGGCGGGCTGTGCTGGGGCGGCTGCTACAGGTGCAGAAAACCTCAAACGGCGCAAATATAACAACCTTATTGGGAGTTATATGTTTGAGCCGTTTGGGGTTGAAACACTAGGGCCATGGGGTCCGAGTGCTCATCGAGTTTTCCATGACATCAGCAAACTTTTAGTCGACTCTACACGTGACCAGAGGGCTGGCCTTTTTTTCGGCCAACGAATCAGCATTGCCATTCAACGTGGCAATGCTGCCAGCGTTCTGGGCACTTTTCCCATTGACAGCGAGGTGGACGAGTTTTTTGATGCCCAATGAGCTTTACTACTACCGTATTTTTTATGCCTCTTGTACATATTTTATTTATTAAGTTATTTATTCGTTTAGTATAATATGTATTGTAGTCATAGTCTGATAAATAATTAAAAATCACTAGAAAAAGTTGTAAAAAAATATTTGTCAAAATTATTTACGGTTGAGATACACTGCTTTAAATAACCACCTCTTTGACCGTTTTTGGGAACCTCCGCCCTAAATAGTGCATTTTGATGCAAGTGGGCAAAGCTTGTCATTGCAACCGAGGATCTCGTGTGTCAGTCGAAAAAGAAAAAATCCATTATTAATTAAAATTGTATAACAAGATAATTATTCTTGCTTTATGACGCGCAGATGCACGTGCACCGTGTTCGTTTTTGCTAGCTGCCTAACAGCTTTATTAATATGTAATCTATTTATAGAAGATTATTATTAATTTTGAGAACATAATTATAAATATTATACGTTTTTAAAGTATAAAATAAAATCGATGTTTGCGTGTGTCTGTTTCTTCGCTTATTTTTACTAAAGTTATAAGCAACGGATTTTAACGGTTTTCATACTATTTAATAGAAAGAACGATGAACAAGGAAGGACTATGGACTTATACATATAATTTGCAGCCGTGGGAACCGGGGCGGGTTGCTAGTGTTTGATAAAAGCTAATAATTTTATGAAATAAAGTATTTAAAGCGCTATTAACTGGCAATGACCTTGAGTGGTTAGCTTGCGTGTTCTGTGCTGAGCTCACGTAACGCGTCGTACCTCCACCCAGTAATAGGAATCGCCCATCAATGATCACAGTCCGAAACTAGACGCATTATTAATTTATTACACATAAAACAACAGGTATTAAAATAAAACACAGAGATTATATTATAAATAATTAGATGCTCTTTAAAATGGTGAAGGTTTCAAAAAATACGCTTTATAGTTTTTGCGTGATTCTCAATTTTTTATTCGCGGTAGACATAACTTTACAAATTAATTACACTATGTTATAAAAATACAATTTCAAATATTCTCAGATCAAATTACGACAAAAATTGTCCAGAGTAACATATTTTTTTTTCATAGAAATAAAAGTAGTCGTTTAGACGTGATGTTCAATTAAAAACCATTAAAAGTCGTATAACTGCGCCTTAAATAGGACTCTCTCTTTTCCGCGACTTCAATACTCAATACTCAATATCTTTATTGCTTTTCCATAAAATATAGGTATGCTTAGGTGGTATGTGTTTATAATAGGGATTGTTATGGACCCTGTCGGGCGCAGCAAAAAGGTAGAAGAGAGGAAGCTCTATTTTAGGTAGTTATTAGATTTATATGAACTATATCGTAACTTAAAAAATAATCAATTATTTATTAAATTTAATTTTATAACCGTCTTCGTCTTCGTCGGCGTCAAGCTCGTAAAGCAGCACAAATGCAACTTATAATTCTGTGCTTACCCAATGCTGTCTTTAAAGTTACCGGAAAACCTTCCGCATGGCTTCCACGTCGACTCCGCTACATTTATTGACATTTTGAACCCTTATGGGGTTGAAAATCAAAGTTTTACAAACTGTGTCGTGCGACATATCAAATGAAAGGGTGCATTGTATTTTTTTTTTTCATAATTTTAAAATATATGATATTGAAGTTATTTAAGAAAATATAACGGTTGGCGCAGTGGTTGAGCGTTCGGCTGCTGCGCTGCGTGTCGCGGGTTCGATCCCCGCACGGAACAAATATTTGTTTGGCTTACAGATAGTTGTTCCGGGTTTAAAAATAATTACCATTAAGTAAAAAAATACCATTCCATTCAGGGGCCACTGGTCCTAAAATTTTGGAAAAAATACAGAAAGTAGTTCTTTACTTAAAACCTATAATGTGGAGGCAGTTTAAAAAAAAACCTGAAAAATATGATTTGTTCGGAACCCTTTGCGCGCGAGTCCGACTCGCTCTTGGCCGGTTTTTAATTAAAAAAAATAACGGTAACAATGACAGAAAGCTGTCCCGAATCAACATCTCCCGTGATTCTTATCGTTGTCTAATAATGAAAAACGATTCGTATTTAATTGTTCAGGTAGGTACATAGGAAGAGTTATTAGAGGTCGGAATTAGGTAGAATTATTTATGTACTTGCATCGAAATGTTGATATTAATATGGATCTTCCCGGGATTTCTAATGGACAATCCCGTGTGGCCAACAATATTACAAATAAATAATAATAAAAACCTCTACTGTTTTCTTTTGTTCTTACAAGCTATGTTGTGTGAACTACAAATGTGGCAATATCGCGCGTGTGATTGGGATTTTGCAACTTCGGACATCCGATGTCGTTGATGTAAATTTGGCAACGTCGCGCGAGCAGTGGTTTAAATTGTGTAAAAGTAAATAGCTTTTATTTTAATAAATCACGGGATTTTTCATGTCCGTAAGGATTGAGGAGCCACTTTTCGTATTTTAATAAAATTAATGCACTTAATTAGTAGTAAGTTTAAAAATTTAGTAGGATCGATTCTCAATTTTGTAGTATAATACGTCAAAAGTTATATGTACATAAAGGTGGCACCTCAATCTAAATGTTTGGATTGAGGAGCCACGTCAGAACTAGGAACATTATGGATTAATATTTATCATAATTTGGTATGATTTTGTAGAGAGTAGATAGTGGACAAAATCTGAGCTTGGTAGTATTAAAATTAAAAAAAAGTTACCATTTATTACATAAGTGGCTCCTCAGACCATACATACGACTCGTCATTTTTCAAAGTAGCAGTAGTTCCATTAATGCGAAATTTCTTCATTATATAGTACGAGTATATTAGAATTGTAGGACTAGAGTCAGTAATTAAAAATGAGTGATTTGGGAGATATAGCACATTTTAACTGGCTCCTCAATTGAGATGCTTCGGTAAATAGATTTGCCTCTAATCTTCATAAACTTGTGACGTAATTTGGAACAAAAAACATCTCATTTCGTATAAATTGATACTGATTGTACGTATAATCCTGCCATAAAAAAGTAAATATCTACGAAGTTATTAGCTATTCTTTAATTTCCTAACAATTTTTTTTAAATTTGCACATGGACACATGTGTAAATTATATTATGTATAATTTTTTTTTTCTTTTCGTGACTTTTAAAAACTAATTTGATTTTCTTGATCTTTTGCAATAATTAATATTCCGATAAACAGTTATGGCGCCTTTTTCGTTTGTCAGCTTCCGGTGCGCCAAATAATTAACTAGTTAGTAATTAAATGATTACGCTTGATTTCTCGATAAATATTATAGTTAATAATCTTTATTTAATGTAAGCCATTTATTTAGGGTATTCAGTTTAATTAACACTTATACAATAGTCTATGTAATATTTAAAAGCCGGTGGGTTGGTAGTTTTGGGCAGTTCCAAAAAACCCGGCAAACCGGCTATCAAGAAAAAATATATAAAATTGTACCTACGAGGAAAACTGTCCTGTTTTTAATCGACTTCAAAAAAAGGAGGAGGTTCTCAATTCGACTGTATTTTTTTGTTTTATGTGTTACCTCATAACTTTTTAATACATGAACCGATTTTAAAGATTTTTTTTTTATTTGAAAGCTGTTGCTTCACATGTGGTCCTATTTTAATTTGGTGAAGATCTGATGAAGAACTTCGGAGATACACAATGGAAATCTTCAGTAAATGATAGCAAACCTTCCAGAATTGCTGCAATCGCATGTCTGTACATTGTTTTCACCACTTCACAACTTTACATCACGCTGATACGCTCTGAAGGGGTATACAGATTTGTACAGTTCACCCTGATACACCCTAATTTCACCAACTATGTTCAAATTCCCTATTTTTGGGGCTATCAATTCGGGCATAACTTTACCATTAATTTAGTTTTAGAATAGGGTACAACAACTAAAAAGTGAAAAATAAAAAACTTTTTACAAAAAAAATACAACCGACTTCCATAAATAATACTAAAAAAAGGCAAAATAACTTTAATTTCGGAAGTCGGTGTCAAATAACGAAGAAACCAAACTAGAAACACCGACTTTCAAAATTAAAGTTATTTTGCATTTTTTAGTATTATTTATGGAAGTCGGTTGTATTTTTTTTGTAAAAAGTTAAAAAAAAAAAAACTACGAAAGTGATTACGTGTACTTTTACTGTGTCTGTAACCATCCTGACCTGACCGCTGGTTCACACAATAAATATATTGAGTGCTTACCTCAACTTAAAAAGTGGATAAAATTCCAACGTTCCAAGGCTGTATTGAGCAGTGGTGGCCCAGTGGTATTGCCGCGACTTACAAGTTGTAGGTCATGAGTTCAAACCCAGGCAGGCGCTTTACTTTGTGTAAATTATTTCATCACTAGGTACTGCTCTCAAAACGGTGAAGGAAAACATCGTGAGGAAACCGGCATGTCCTAGAACTAAAAATTCGAAGACATGTGACATTCACCAATCCGCATTGGGCCCGCATGGTGGATTACGGCCCACACCCTCTCACGAAGAGGAAGCTTGTGCCCCAGCAGTGGGGGACATTAAAAGGCTGAGATGATGAAGGTTGTATTGATAATTTTAATGATTACAGTACTGTAAATATGTACTTGCTACGGCCGCGAATCTTGATCAATATACAACCTGACACTGACCTGCAAATTGCAAAAAACGTTAGAAAATTTGAATTTCGTGGGTTACCCTGGTGCTTCCCCCAGCAATCATCGCAAATCCGAATACAAACGAATGCTAATTTCCATGTCCATCACATAATAGATTTAACTTGTATAATAATTTGAATTCAGAACTAATTATTGTTGTTTTGTTTTGATTTCCGTGCGAACGAATTATTTACTTAGTTCTGAATTCAAATTATTATCCACGATAAATTTAATAACTGATGGACTTAGAAATTAGCATTCGTTTGTATTCGGAAATGCGAAGATTGCCGAGGGACATTAAGAAAATAGTTGTACCAGCTGTAGGTATTATAATAATTTCACACTCAATTACAAAAACGTGATCAATGATTTGTTTTTCTCTAAAATACACGTGTTGTTGGAAGGTGACGTTACTGTGACTCCACACGTTTTACAAATTAAGCGTTAAAAATAATAATGGATTAATCTTTGTAAGCCACTTAAGAATGACGCACGACACCAATCATTTTAATTTAATTTGGCTTAGTTTGGTTTTTATTCTTCCTTCTACGTTCAGGGTATTGCGCCTCTCGAGTTCTATTCCTGCACTACTCTAACGTCGACTACCTCCGCTTTAGTGGCGCCCTCATTGAAAAAAAAAATTATCGTTCTATGCTTTGCTACGATTTTTTATTCAACGAGGGCGCCACTTGGCGGTTACAAACGCCATGAGCCTTATGATATTTCGAACGTGAATTTTATATGGGTTGATTTATAACCCCGGCGACGCTCATGTGTGCCGCTAGTTTTCCGCTAGTTTGCCTTGCCAAAAAAATTGCCAAAAACCCGATTCACGCGTTTTAAACCGCTATTTATCACTATTAGCCAAGGTCTTTAGACCTGTGACAAGGTTCATACAACCGGAACCTGACGAAGTCTGTAGTTACACGATGGCCGCCTGTAAACGGGGACTGACAGATGCCGAAACGTGACACGTCCGGGGCCTGAGAGGTGGGTTCAAATACTCACAAGCAATTGCTATCTTGCGCTAGTACTCACACTAAAATAACCGAATAAGTGGAAGACTACGACTATTTTGCATGTATTTAATTCGTCGACCCTCTTAAGGTGGAAGCTCCAGGTTAGCCCGCGAAATTCAAATTTTCTTATGTTTTTTGCAATTTGCAGGTCAGTGTGAGGTTGTAGCTTGGTCAAAATTTGATTCGCGGCCGTAGCAAGTATGTATTTATAGAATTATAATCATTGAAATCATCAAAACAACTCACTCAGTTAGAATTGATTCCAAATGTAAGTATAGGGAACGTGCAGGAACTATAGATGGCGGTACATAAATGTCAATATCAAGTATTTATACAGTAAAAGTTGCGGAGTTCACTCACTAGATGCCAGTCTACGTTACGCATGCTGCATGTGTGCATGATGCGTGTGTGTATACATATATTGCACGGAAATTTCAATGACAAGTTTTTAAAGGGTAAAAGTTTCGAATTTACTCCACTAGATGGCACAGATCACGCCGTGCACGTTCCCTATTTCATGAAATCATGACATTTGGCATCAATTCTAACTGAAAGAAGTACATACAGTCGAACATAGAACCTCCTCCTACTACTTGCTACGGCCGCGAATCAAATGTTGACCAAGATACAACCTGACACTGACCTGCAGATTGCAAAAAACGTAAGAAAATTTGAATTTCGCGGGCTACTCTGGAGCATTCACCGCATCGGCTTGAAACCTAATATAACCTCCATAGTGTCTATGAAGACTGAAAAACACGACAAACACAATTTACCTACTTACTAGCAATGTTGGAAAACATTACTAGTAAGTCGTGTTTTTTTTCTTCATTAGATACTTATGCACAAATAAAACGGTTTTAGACTGATTTATTTTTTCTCATTTTATTCTATAACTTTAAACAATATGATTTTCGCAGTTGAACAATGACGTAAATACATTAGTAAACAAAAAATTGAACGAAACTGCAGTAGCCAGTCATAAGAACAAACAACTCGGTAAAATGATGATAAACCAAAGATTTTTACGAATCTCAATTTTATTATTTGTTTAATATTGATGTGAACATTAAAAAATAACAAGTTTGACGACACTACAGTAGCAAGTCTTTTAAGAACAAACATCTCTGTAAAATGATGTTGTTAGGGACCTATCTAAGGACTTTAAATAATGGCAGTGGACTGTATATTAAATTTATAAATAGTTTTGAGTTTGCTCCTTCGCTACCGGTCCCCAACGACGGCTCGCGCGCGCATTTATCAACATTGTACCTATTGGAGACTTGATTATATTCAGTTTATACAGTCCACTGCTATTATTTAAAGTCCTTAGATAGGTCCCTAACAGATGTTAATTCAAAGATTTTTACGAATCATAATTCTTTGTTTAATTTTGATGGAAAAATTTAATTTTAGTTTATTTATTGATTTTTAAATCGCTTCAGACTTAAAACAAGAATCCGAAAATCCATCATGTAGTATATTGGTATAAGAAAAATGAAACTTCCCACTTCATCTTTAATAATTCTATAAGTATTGGAAAGCCCGAGAAAAGTCGTATTACGAAGAGAACTTCAGTCATGAAGGAAGCAAATACTTCAAAGAACAGATAAATTTATAATTAACAAATAGTAAACAAACGTTGAAACATGCTTTAATCTGAAGAGAGCATTACACTGGCAAAATAAACTCCTAACAATAAACTTAAATCAACTATAATACATTAAATTTATTACGCCAGAAGCTTCATAAGATCAAAGGTCACGATTGACGTGCACAATAACAAGTTAATTACTTGTTGTTTAAATTATTTTTTTTGCGACGCCGCCACACCAACACCGCACTGTTAAGGGTAGGATATTCGAGCGCAGTAGGCATTTAGCGTTACCTCAGTCCCCGCGCAGCAAGTTGCGCGAACGCCCATTTCAAATGAACTCCCTGACCCCGCTGTGCAAAAAGTTTGCGTCCCAGTATAAAATTGTAACAGTAGGTTAACTTTGTTTTACGGAATTTATGTTAGTTTATTTTTGTCTGTTGTTTGTTCGTTTGTTTGTTTGTGTACCTGATGGTGGACTCCGAAGGTAGGTACAGGATCTCATTGACAGCACTACGTAAAACTATAGTGTTTGGACTCATTTGAAAGGCTCATGGAGAACTTCGTGACTGATGATGTGACCTACCTGATAGTGGACTCTGAAGGTAGCTATAGGATCTCATTGACGGCACTATATAAAACCATCGTGTTTGGACTACGTAGAACCTTCGTTCTACGTAGTGCCGTCAATGAGATCGGTCACATCATCAGTCACTAATGTCTCCATGAGCTCTTTCAAATGAGTCCAAATACGATAGTTCTATGTAGTGGCATCAATGAGATTCTATACCTACCTTTGGCGTCCACCATCAGGTAGATCTCCATACTCCGTCAAACAAAATTCTCAAGAGAGAGTTCAAAACTATAACAAAATAAACAACTTAGAAAAATAATGAAGGGTAGATACTTAGGTACCAATAGTTTCGGAGAGCTCGGCCACGCTATAAATATGTATTTTTCGATCGATTAACGGGGGAACGTAGCGAGCCAGCAAAAGCGACACAGGTCCTATCTCGGTGACGCCTGGCGGGCTACTGAACCGAAGCGCGCAGGCCGCTTTGTTTTATCACTACATAGTATAAAACAAAGTCGCTTTCTCTGTCCCTATATCCCTATGTATGCTTAAATCTTTAAAACTACGCAACGGATTTTGATGCGGTTTTTTTTAATAGATAGAGTGATTGAAGAGGAAGGTTTATATGTATAATTTGTACCCGAGCGAAGCTGGGGCGGGTCGCTAGTAATAAATATAATAGTGTTTTGTTAAAATAATTAACTGTTTTGAGAAAAAATAACCGTAGAATATCATTCTTAACCTCATTGCTATTTTTTGACATGTTTTTTGGGAGGAAAAGTTGAGTCTACTTCAAATACGACTTGAAAAACGATCAATAATTTCCCTGTTTTCGCGATTTTTATGATCAAGTGAAGTTGTAAATATCGTGTTTTGAACCATAGAATAACAAAGAATGTTTATTAAACTACAACATATATTTTATCAGATCTGAACAGAGAATGTTTGATTGTTTAATGTTGAACCAAAAATAGGTCGATTCTGAGAGTCCTGGCCTTAAGTGACGTCACAAAAATAGTCGGTATTACAATAACGGCTACCTGTGTGGGCGCATGAAATGTAAACAATGTCAAGTTCTAATCAATTAGTGAATAATGCTGACACACAAATATCATGCATAAAAAAACAAAAAAGAGAAATAAACAAGAGAGAGAAGAAGACAATACACAGAAGAGCTGGAGACAAACATTGAAGACCAAAAAACAAATGATAACTCACAAACACGAAATAAACCGGCCAAGTGCGAATCGGACTCGTACATGAAAGGTTCCGTACCTCTACAAAAACGGCAAAAAATAACGTTTGTTGTATGGGAGCTCCTTAAATATTTATTTTGTTCTGTTTTTTAGTATTGTTGTTATAGCGGCAACAGAAATACATCATCTGTGAAAATTTCAACTGGCTATCACGGTTCATGAGATACAGCCTGGTGATTGACAGACAGACAGACAGACAGACGGACGGTACAGCGGAGTCTTAGTAATCGGGTCCCGTTTTACCCTTCTTAATTCTTTATTGTACACCAAACAACTAACATAGTACACAGTGATTAAATAAATAGTTAATGTACAAAGGCGAGCTTAACTCAATGTTGAGTTTTTGCCCAGCAAACCTTTGAGTGATAGAGAGAGATCACATTCGAGGGTAGGATCCAGTGTACAACATAAACTTACATAAATAAGTATAATTATCCGAATATATATATATACTAAATAAATACCAATATATATCAATATTATGTCAATGTGAAAGAAAGTGCTCTTTAATTTTCTTCATGAAGACCTCCGGTGAAGGGCTGCCGCGTAGGGAGTGTGGGAGAGAGTTTCAGAGACGCACTGCCCTTTGGGTACGGAACCCTAAAAAAGATCAATCTATACTAATAATACAAAAGAGGTAAAATTTGTTTTTAAGTTTGCATGTAGGGGGTAATCGCCGGAACTACTAAACCGATTATGAAAATTCTTTCACCAGTAGAAAGCTACATTATTTGTAAGTGCTATAGGCTATAAATATCTTTGCAATTCACGCGGACGAAGTCGCGGGCAGAGTGCTAGTAGATGATATGAATGATAACTGGTCTGTAATTAATAAAACCGGTAAACGATATAAGAGTTTAAGTAAGTAGTTGTGTTTGTTAAAAGATTAGTCTAGTTGTTTTTCCACTATCATCAATTTTTTTGTTTCGTTTTGATGGTCTGTATGTTGTCATTTGCCAGTGTCGCAGTACAGATTACATAGTATTACGCAATGTGTTTTGTCTTTGGTTGTTGGCGGACCCTGACATTAGGCAATGAACAGAAGACTTACTCGTAGATTGATTGAATACGAGGCTTTTAACATTCTTGTATGTTTATGTTATTTAATCCATTTTTCTGTAATGTGCGTTATATCTGTGCAGAATATTTTTTTTTCTTTTTCTTTCTTTCTTTAATCTGGCTACTCGAGACTCCAAATAAGAAAAATGTTTCAATCACTCATAAGGAAGCTCTACCTAAACTTTTTAAACGAGCTAAACTATTGCAAGCTAGCAGCATTAATCGTGTTTCACGCATAAAGTATGTTAACTAGTTTAAATGATGTTACAATTTGAAAGAGATCTAGGGTTACAAAAGTTAACTAACTGCAAGAATATGCGAAGTGCCACCGGTTCATGGTGGACATCCCATCCATACGCACAAAGCGTTTTGAGAAAACATTCATTGCGCGTACAGCTAGGGAGTGGAATTCTCTACCGGAGTCTGTGTTTCCTGTAAGCTACAACCTGGGAGTCTTTAAGTCAAGAGTGAATAGGTTAATTCTAGGCAAGCGTGCTCCATCTTCGACCACATCATCGCTTACCATCAGGTGAGATAGTGGTCAAACGCGAGCCTATCAAACATAAAAAAAAAGAATTTAAGGAAAAGATGTGGTCTATTAGTCCGGTCAAGCTAGTTCGAATAATAGGGATAAGGTTTCATGGTTATAAATACAGCGATATTACAGAAAATACAAAACGCAAAGAAACGAATACTTACTTAACTAATTTCTAAACAAGGAAAATCCGTCAGGCCCCGGAATAACAGACACAATTAAAAATCTATTGTTGCGTCACACATGTGACACATGTGGGGCGCGCGGGGCCTGAACAAATATTGGAGCCTAAAGGAAGTTTTTAAAAGTAATATGCCAGTGAACATAAAAACTAAGGTCATGTCGAGTTGCCTTTTACCGTGCTTAACGTATGCTTGTCAGACCTGGAAGTACACAGCAAAAATAAAGCAAAAAATAACATCGTGTCAACGAGGCCTAGAACGAAGCATGCTGAAAATAAAGAAAATCCACAAAATACGACACACAAAAATAAGAAGTGTAACTAGAGCTACCGATGCGCTAAACTACTGCCAAAAACTAAAATGGAAATGGGCGGGGCATGTAGCGAGGCTGACAGATGAGCGATGGACCAAAAGGGTGTTATTGTGGAGAGGCCCAAGAGGGAAACGCTATAGAGGAAGATCGCTTACGAGATGGGCGGATGATATTAGTAAAACGGCTGGCACGGACTGGATGCAAACAGCTCAAGATAGGGAAAATTGGGCTTCTTTGGAGGAGGCCTTCACCTGCGGAAGGGTTCTTGCAGATCAATAAAGTTATCATTAAAGAAAAAAAAAAATATATATATATAATTAAATTATAACTTAACATAATATGCAAATACCAAAAAAAAAAAAAAGAAAAGTAGTGTAATAATTAGGATTAAGTATAACTATTTTGTTATTTCTTGCAAGAAATTAAAGGCTTTTTTATTTTTATTTATTTATTCTTTTTTGAAAGTCAGTGTTTTTTTTGCTAGTATGTTTTATTAGGTTTTGTTTTGGCATTTCAATCAAGGAGTGTAGTGTTTGTGCTAAGGATAGGTGGTATAACATAGTATCAAACACGAGTTTTACGTATAAAGTTTTTATTCATAAAAAAAACAGTCATGATGGTGATGATGATAACTTTACTCAAACTAGATACTGAGGTAACTAAAAAAAAGGTAGTAAAAAGTAAGTAGTAAGGTAAAAAAAAGGTAAAAACATTACATTATTCACTTAAGTTTGTAGCTTCATATATACACCATGTAACAAAAACCCTGTCCGATCCAATAAAGACGTATTCCTGGTTTAAGAAAAAATAGTAAAAAAAATGTAACTTATATAACCTCCTCCTTTTTCGAAGTCGGTTAAAAAACCAAAAGTTATAGATTTTTTATTTTTATAAAATATGCGAAATTAAACACTAAATATGGCAAATTTTCATAAGTTGACAGCACTCCACCTACACGATATCGCCCTGCACTAGCCGCGCTGTTCAAAAAGACCGTCTCGCTCAGGCGGCTTCTTTGACACAAAACTGTAGGTGAAGTTTGTCGAGCGTTCAGTGTTGCCTTTGATAAGTTTTACTTGTTTTTAAAATTAATTATTTTTATTGCGGAAAAGTAATAATCTCGTATCCATTAAATGATTACTTAAATGTGAACGCAGTACGATACCAAAAAATACCGTTCAGGATCGGACAGAGTTTTTGTTACAGGCTGTATAATAATAATATTTTTTTATTTATAATAAAAAAGTACAACCATATAATTAGGTATTTTAACATTTGGTAGGTAGACATTAGGTACATACGTAAATAAATAGGTCCTGCTTAAATACTAACCAATATTTCTCGCTTTACTAACGTTTTTAACCGACTTCGAAAAAGGAGGGTTCTATGTTCGACTGTATGTATGTTTTTATTTTTTGTGCCTGTCCACCGATTTCTCTATCAATTGAGGACCGATTTTCAAAATTCTTTTTTATCCAAAAGAATATACTCCCGAGGTGGTCCTATATAATTTTTTATCAAAATTGCTTCAGCGCTTTTAGAAAAACTGAACAAAAACGAAAAATACGTATACCTAGATGACGTTTTGGTGTTCTCCAATTACGACTATGTTTAAATTCCACGTTCCATGTTATTGGGGTTTTTAGTTCTGGGGTATAACAACTAAAAAGTGAAAAAAAAACAAACGACTTCAAAAAAAAAAATACACTAAAAATTAAAAAATAACTTTAATTTCGGAAGTCGGTGTCAAATAACGAAGAAATAAAATACAAACACCTGTTTTTTTTTGTAAAAAAGTTTTTTTTAAATGATGTTCGTTATGTACTAACGTCACATGATAATTATTTAGTACTTATTTTAAGCACTTTACACTATATTGTTATTCGATTGACACTGTCCTCCGTACTAGTCTATATTGTATCACGGTAGGACAGTCTTCTTCTTACATAATTGACCATATAAAACTTTTTTACAAAAAAATAGAACCGACTTCCAAAAAAAGTGCAAAATAACTTTAATTTCGGAAGTCGGTGTTCCTGTTTTGTGTCTTTGTTTTTTGACACCGACTTCCGAAATTAAAGTTATTTTGGACTTTTTTAACCGACTTCGAAAAAGGAGGAGGTTATCAATTCGGATGTTTGTATTTTTTTTTTTAAATTTTTTTTTTTATGTATGTTCGGGCATAACTCCGTCACATATTGACGGATTTGCAAAATTCTTTTTTTGTTCGAAAGAGGTTTATTCCGAAATGGTCCCATTTAAATTTCAAAAAGATCTGATGATGGGTTTCGGAGACAGACAACGGAACTCTTCAAAAATTGACAGCAAATCAACCGCGATTGCTGCGATCGTATGTCTATGAATTGTTAACACAGTTTAATGGGGAACCACAACTAAAAAGTGAAAAATAAAAAACTTTTTTACAAAAAAATAGAACCGACTTCCAAAAAAAGCGCAAAATAACTTTAATTTCGGAAGTCGGTGTCAAAAAACGAAGACACAAAACAAGAACACCGACTTCCGAAATTAAAGTTATTTTGCGCTTTTTTTGGAAGTCGGTTCTATTTTTTTTAAAAAAGTTTTTTGGAAGTCGGTTCTATTTTTTTGTAAAAAAGTTTTTTATTTCTCACTTTTTAGTGGTGGTTCCCCATTAAACTGTGATAACAATTCATAGACATACGATAGCTGCAATCGCGGTTGATTTGCTGTCAATTTTTGAAGAGTTCCGTTGTCTGTCTCCGAAACCCATCATCAGATCTTTTTGAAATTTAAATGGGACCATTTCGGAATAAACCCCTTTCGAAAAAAAAAAGAATTTTGCAAATCCGTCTACATATGACGGAGTTATGCCCGAACATACATAAAAAAAAAAAATACAAACATCCGAATTGATAACCTCCTCCATTTTCGAAGTCGGTTAAAAGGTAGGTACTTAATGTGATAAATAAAACAACGCACGTGTTAGCTGTACGCGTTTATTTTTAAGTCTCATCTCCGTGCATAGCGTGGCAGTTGGTCACAGTGAACGATCCCGCTAACATTTTCGTACAAAGCTAGTGACACGTGCTTAGGGTGTCTATGGGCAGCAATTGAACTATTGCTCTAAACTACTCGATGGGATAGGTTTTCGCAAAACAGGAGTTTTTTGCAAATGCCGTCAGAGTATTACACAAAGATATTAAAATATTTAAAGAAGACAAATCAAAACAATTCAACTAGTATCATTCCATTCCCGGGAATAAGTAAATATCGAATTAGGACTCATATTCCTATGAAATATGGAAAGGTCTAAGCTCTCTCTTCTAAAGTGATGTCGTGTCCCGAAACCGGTTTCAATAAGAAGTCAAATCTCAGCTGCAGATTGCTGTCATCCGCCGTAACTTTGTACCTCCTCAGGAAGTGGACTAGAGTTGCTTTCATTGATATCATGGCGTAGGTTTTACCTGTAAAGATATAAAAATATGTTAGAATTATGTCAGATGTCTTTTCAATCAATGCTAATCTCGCCCTTTTAACAGACTTCAAAAAAAGGAGGAGGTTCTCAATTCGACTGTTTTTTTAGTGTGTGTTATCTCAGATTTTTTTTTTGCGATTTTTCATGATTTTCTTTTTATTTGAAAGCTGGTGCTTCTCATGTGGTCTATTTAAATTTGGTGAAGATCCGATTAAAAACTTCGGAGATA
The DNA here is from genome assembly GCA_951329385.1 of Polia nebulosa. NCBI lineage: Eukaryota > Metazoa > Arthropoda > Insecta > Lepidoptera > Noctuidae > Polia > Polia nebulosa. The sequence continues at coordinate 13,708,328 of OX589610.1, read as the reverse complement.
CACAATCATTTTCAGTTTCTTTGTGATTCCCACACGAAATGTCTCAGGTCATCAGATAGCTTACGACTTAAAATGCCAGTGCATTCCACGACTTTCTTGGATAAATCCTTTGCTGTCCAAGCTGCTCGTCTGTGGAATGCATTGCCTGACCCAATAAAACGCGCTCAATCGTTGCCTGTGTTTAAAAGGCTGGTAAAGGAACACTACCTGTCACTGTGATTATCATTGGCCGTCATTTATTTTTAACCGACTTTCGAAAAAGGAGGAGGTTCTATGTTCGACTGTATGTATGTTTTTTTTTTATGTATGTCCGCCGATTTCTCCGTCAGTTGTGGACCGATTTTCAAATTTCTTTCTTTATCCGAAAGAATATACTCCCGAGGTGGTCCCATTTAAATTTTATCGAAATTGCTTGACCGCTTTTTGAGAAACTGAACAAAAACGAAAAATACGTTTACCTCGATGACGTTTTGGTGTACTCCAAATGTTTAAATTCCACGTTCTATGTTATTGGGGTTTTTAGTTCTGGGGTATAACAACTAAAAAGTGAAAAATAAAAAACTTAGCATATGTATGTATACGTGTATCTGTTATATTGTATTGAATGTTGGTATTGTCACACCAATGACAGCTCCATATCTTGTCTAGGCAATTACTCTCCTTTCTAGGTTGCCTGGAAGAGATCGCGGAAAGCGATAAGGCTGCCCATTGAATTTACATTAGTTATATGTTTCTTTATGTTATGTATCATGTAAGGTGTACAAAAGAATATAATAATAATACACAATGGAACTCTTGAATAAATGATAGCAAACTTTCCGGAATTGCTGCAATCGAATGTATGTTTATTGTTTACACCCCTTCATAACATAACATCACGCTGGAACGCTCTGAAGGGAGAGGAGAGTACACAGATTGGTTCACCCTGATACACCCTAATTTCACCAATTATGTTCAAATTCCATATTTTTGGGTCTATCAATTCGAGCATAACTTACTATTTAGTTTTACTTAAGGGGTACAACAACTAAAAAGTGAAAAAGAAAAACTTTTTTACAAAAAAATTCAACCGACTTTAAAAAAAAAACACAAAAAAATGCAAAATAACTTTAATTATGGAAGTCGATATCAAATAACGAAGAAACAAAACTAAAAGCACCGACTTCCGAAATTAAAGTTATTTTGTATTTTTTTGTGTTTTTTTTTTAAAGTCGGTTGAATTTTTTTATAAAAAAGTATGTTATATGAGAAGGTCTCCGTGGTTCCAAAACTACGGTCGTTCGCACGTCAGTAGTCACAGCTGAACTCGTTGGCTGCGAAGGTGCTGTCCAAACTGTTCCTAACGTGTTGCGGTTGCCTGTAATCTTGTACGGTACGGTCAGCAACGACAGTTGATTTTCTGAAATTGTTGACATTTACATCATCCAAAGCCAAGTTCCATAGATGTCGAACGATGAAAGTCGTTACCTATGCGTCTACTATCTAGGTGACAAATGGAGTTTTTTTGCTGACTGTACCTACTTAAATTATAAACCAACTCACCTAAACACGATCGTTTTCCGAGACTGAAGCCGACGAAGGCCGCTGGGTTGATAGGCATCCCGGGGTCCAGCCACCGTTCCGGCCGGAACTGATCTACGTCCTTGCCCCAAACTGCCTGGCGGTGCACCCCGAACAGCAGGATCATGCATTGACTGCCAGCGCGCATCGTGTAGTTTTCTAAAAAGAAATAACATAATATTTACACTCATATACAAATTACCTTCTACAAGGTAGACCGATGACCTGGTGGGTCGCGGGTAGTCGATGAATGCAAGACGCACAGGACCGGTCATTGTGGCGACTCTTTGGGGACGCCTATGTCCAGCAGCGGACGTCTTTCGGTTGAAATGATGATGATGATGGTGATATTCAAAGTTATTTCCTCCACTCGACTCAACCACCCTCAATCTAACTGTCAGTTATAGTTTGCTGTTTATTCTCATAAACGTCCTGGACTTTGATGTATAATTCTATAAATACATACTTGCTACGGTCGTAAATCATATTTTGACCAACATACAAACTGACACTGACCTGGAAATTGCAAAAAACGTGAAAAAATTTGAATTTCGCGGGCTACCCTATATTTCACCTTAAGTGGTTATTCTGTTTTTTATTTTTTATGAGACCTTATTTTTGCTAGCCTGTTCTGTCCGATGAATGCCCTCATATTTGAGAAAAAATAAGTAAGCGTTTGTATCTGACGTGTAACAACACTGAAAAACAAACAGCACGCACATCGCAAAGTTTCGCAACTAATAAGGGTCTGCTTACTCAGCGTGACGTCCTTCTCCACGTATCTCAGGGTAACGGGTCCCGTGGTGAAGATTCGCAGACTTTCCTTGATCACCGCTTCGGTGTACACCAACTTCTGAAGGTCTTCCTTTTCAACGTCTCTATCTGTTGGGAAGACTTCTTTGATCCTGAAAGTAGAACGTTCTTTAGTTTTATCCTCCTGTCTAAGCCTGAACGGAGACTAGGCAAGGACGACGCGGAGACGTTTCCTAGTATAGTCCTATTATTGGAATCAAATGTTACAGCTCACGATTTAGAAACCAATAATATTAGTGCTTTAATCCGTGGTGCTTGGCAACTGGGCTTTCCCCAGTTGTAAATACCCCTTTGTGTCTAATGGCCTGGCTTTGTTCTGTCTCCTGCTTGATTAGGAGGGAAGTGAAAATTATGTTTTTCTTACTCCTTCGCTGTTCTTTTATGATTAATTTCGTTGCGGGCCAAGTGGCGCCCTCATTGAATAAAAAATCGAAACATAGCATAGAAAGTAAATATTAAAGAAACATTACTTTGGATACGAAACATTTTGAGGCCACAACGTACGAGTAAAAATACTATATCGTTTTTATAACAAACGTGACGTTGGATTCTTTAATGTTTATTTTCTATGCTATGCTATGATTTTTTATTAAATAAGGGCGCCACTTGGCCGGTAGTATGGGCTTAATCTTTTCTCTGGGACTCGTCAAGCTTCATTGTCTCGGCGTTTTTTCTGGTGGTCGCTACTGTTGATTCTGGTTTACAGGAGTTACGGTGGTTTGGGAATAGTGTGGCGGGTTAGTCCCACAAAAAAAAGACGTTATAGTGCACAAATGTGTGTGCAAAACAGATGCAGGCCTTTTGCTGTCTCTTTGTCAAGAAAGGGAATCGGACACGACCGGGGAGAGATCAGGCGCAGTACCCATAGCAAACTATACTCTCCGAAGCATGGGTTACGCCACCAATTTTTCGTTACCGCTCCCGGGCTGCTACTGAGAAATTCCTAACGGAGAATACTGCTAAAGTTTTTCCGGTGGAAATTGAGCTAAACACCTTGGGTTTCATGACTGGTTACAATCAACTTGCATCATTCTACTGCTGCCCAAAGACCTCTCCTCAAGTCTATTAGCTTTTGATTCACGGCCAATCTCCAATGTACCTATCTAGTATTGAGTTGAACTTACTCTTCATAAATCTTGTTCTGCACTTCAGGATGCGTGCCAAGCAGAATCATGATGTAGCTCAGCAAGCTGGATGATGTATCAAAGCCTGTTACGATGGCTGTGTCCACCTCTTCCCTAATCTCCTTATCAGTCAGTGCGTTATCTTCTGATAACTCGAGAAGTAGATCCAAGAAGGGCTTGTATTTTGTACCTGTGATGAAAAAACCACTGTGAGCTGTTTGTTTTCCATATATGGGAATGTGAAATGGTTATTTGAGAAAAGTGTGAAAGAAAGTTCTTACCAGAAGTATATGTACCGTTAGTTCTCGCCATTTTTTTTCTGTGTATTACCTTAAATAGAAAATACGATTAAATAAAACCAATGGTTAAAAATTAGGCGGCTAACTTTTGGCGCACAAAAAAGAAAGTCGGCGATAAAAATAAACAAGTGGCATAAATACCTTATCAGACATATCATTGAGAATCTTCGCAAGTTCATCATGGCGTTTCTTAAGACCACACAATTTGAATATTGTTTCGCTTTGCAGCCAAAACTTCTGGAATCTTTGAGTGATAATACTTAATATCTCATCTACGGCATGCATGTATTTTTGGATGAAATGTGTATCTTCGAAACCAGTTATTCCAAATGCAGTCACTAAAATTAAAAAGTAAAATTAATACTTACGGATGTTTAACTCGAATATTAAGTGATACTTAAGTGTTTAAATCTTATTATTTAATGCGCTTTTGAGGTTAATTTTATGAAATCCCAATGACGCAGGAGTTATAGTGCAGCTTGCTCAAGGTCATGCGCTAGCTCAAGTTTGTGCTTATTTCGTAGTCCGATGGGAAGGCAATTCACCACAACCAAGAAGGAATCAGGCTCAGTACGAACAGCCTTACGTGTTTTTCTATAAAAACGGGTGATGAATAACCCACGCTTCCTAATTCTTGGCTGCTTATTGTGAACGCTTCAATAGACAAACCTAATTCCCTTAAGGCTAAGTTTTGGAGTACCTCGTATTCCGCAGACGCTAAGTTAGCCATGACTGGACCAACGAGGTAGTCCTTATAAAATATGAACTAGTATTTTTTACTTGGTGAAGATGACTGGTTTTTTTTTTTGTTGTTTTTTTTTATATCTCTAAAATAAAGTGAAAATTGTAAGTACTACTTACGGCAAAATGTCTCCAAAGCAATACTCCTCAAATAAACGGTATGATCAAATGCTCCTTTGGCTACATGAACTTTCAAGCTGTCGACCAGTTTCCTGGACTGGTTGTTGAAGACTTCCAGAAAGTTAAGCATCACTGGCAGGCTGAATGCAGGGGTCAGTAACTTGCGGTGGCGTTTCCAAACTTCACCTGGTCAGAGTATTAAGATTTTTAGATATTTGTTTTGTTTTTATGACTCTTCCATAATCGTAAGTAAATAGGTGATTAGTAGTGTGTTAGATAAAAACGTCAAAGGGGCACGAAACACGATAATCTGCAATACAATTTTTTAAGTTCAAAATCATGGACACGTATAAAGCGATTTCAGAGAACTTTTTCGAAAAAGAGTTTAGAGAAGAAGAGTTGTCTATAGTACCTTAAATTACATGGTATTTGAATAGTACGCCAATGTGGGCTTCTTTATTTTACTAACCTGAAGAAGTGATCAGTCCTTCTCCCAGCCAGGACTTGGCATAATCATAGGCGAAATGTTTCTGTAGACAAGCGTTCGCAGCTGTAAGAGCGTCCTCTGGATCTGTTATAACTAAGACAAAAGATAAGGTGCTATAGAGTGCATTTGGTGCCATTTAAAATGCCAATAGTGATGATGGCAGTGACGACAACTATACACTAAGATACTATAACAATAAGTATTCAGTCAATGAAGATTAACACAACGGAATCAAACGATTCTGAAATTATTCTCCGACACAAGATTCTCCAATGAACGGTACGCGGACAGAACGATTCACATTTCAGTTTTTCTCCATTTGAACTTTTTCCCAGATGTACAATTCGCCGATAGAACGATTTATATTTTAGTGGTTCGCCGATAAAACTTTTCACCGACGTGATGGTTTTGTTCGTCTATCCCCGCGCAAAAACATGTACCTATTCTATGAGGTTTTACTATTTTCGTTTATTAGGGTTCCGTACCCGAAGGGTCACGGGGAAACGGTTGAAGCTCAGTATAAGCTTGTTGACCCAAAGCCCTAAAAATAGTCATACATTTGGTACGAAACCAATAGTCTAGTCTAGCTGGAATTGTTTTTTTTTATCCTTCAGCACGTAATGTTGTCCTTCAACACACAATCCTCACCTTTGAAAACTTTATGAAAATCAATTTTGAGTACCTACGCAAAACATAGTCAAGAAATAGTCATAAATAGTCACCAAGGATAAAAAAATAATCTCATTATGATTCCGAAGTTATGGAGAACGTAAAAAAATAGTCAAGAAATAGTCATAAATAGTCACCAAGGTTAAAAAATAGTAGCAATGATTCCGAAGTTATAGCTATATGTTGGCGAGGATTGTGGGATGAACGTCTCCACACAATCCTCACCTCAGTGCAAGCAAACAGCTAGAAATATCGACTTGGTTTCAATTCAAAAAGATTGACAAAAAATAGTCGTAACGCTATGCCAAATCTCGAAAATAGTCATTAAGGGATTCCAGAGATATAAAGGTGTCTTGGTGAGGATTACGTGGTGAGCCTTTCTCGCCACAATCCTCACCTGATTACCGCAGAACGCTTACGTTTTTTAATTTTAATTAGAAACTTTTTTACAATACAATTTCGGAAGTCGGTGTCAAAAAATGAAGACACAAAACCAGAAACACCGACTTCCGAAATTAAAGTTATTTTCCTCTTTTTTTGGAAGTTGGTTATATTTTTTTGTAAAAAAGTTTTTTATTTTTCACTTTTTAGTTGTGGTTCCCAATTAAACTGTGTTAACAATTCATAGACATACGATCGCAGCAATCGCGGTTGATTTGCTGTCAATTTTTGAAGAGTTCCGTTGTTTGTCTCTGAAACCCATAATTAGATCTTTAAGAAATTTAAACGGGACTATTTCGGAACGACACTTTTTTCAAATTTATATAGGACCACCTCGGGAGTATATTCTTTTGGATAAAAAAAGATTTTTGAAAATCGGTCCACCACTGACGGACAAATCAGCGGACACACATAAAAAAAAAACTTTCAGTCGAACATAGAACCTCCTCCTTTTTCGAAAGTCGGTTAAAAATATAATGTATGTAGAAATTTCCACAGTCTAACATACTTCTACATAATAAAGGTCAAAATTATCAAGGTTGGAGACGACTGTTACTTACTTGACTATTTTTTGATACCAAATTAAAATTAAAAAACGTAAGCGTTCCGCGGTAATCAGGTGAGGATTGTGGCGAGAAAGGCTCACCACGTAATCCTCGCCAAGATACCTTTATATCTCTGGAATCCCTTAATAACTATTTTCGAGGTTTGACATAGAGCGTTACGACTATTTTTTGTATTTTTTTTTGGAATTGAAACCAAGTCCGTGCTCCCAGCCGTTTGCTTACATTGAGGTGAGGATTGTGTGGAGACCTTCACCCCACAATCCTCCTTGGTTGGGACTATTTATGACTATTTCTTGACTATTTTTTTACGTTCTCGAAATTGATTTTCATGAAGTTTTCAACGGTGAGGATTGTGTGGTGAAGGACGCGTAATGTTATGAGGGTTGATTATTAAACTTGATTGTGAAACTTACCGTAATAAACTCTATAGCCAAGTATCAAGGTGACGACACCGCCGTGTTTCATAGTTTCTACTGCAATTTTTTTTGCAGTGCGCCATAAACCTGCCGAAGAAGAAATATTAGAAAGTTTTCTTGATTACATATTTTATATTAAGAATTTATTTCCATTCGCAACTAAAAATACGGTTAGGGAACGGTACTTTTAGTGGTTATTGCTCCTTAACCGTACTTTTAGTGGCGAATGGTTTTTCCATTAAAACTAAAACTTTTTGTTGAAACTTCACAAGTCTGCAGATTGCCTGAGCACAGGGTTTTCGAAAAAAAAAAATAGCAGAAAAATAAATAATACATATTTATTTCTAAAATTATGGGCAAATAGAAATATACAGTATTTGATTTCATTTGGCTAAAATAAAATATTGAATGCATTTAATTTGCAAATTTTTTTACGAAAAAATAGTTCTCCGTACTAAAAATTTGCAAGCCCTACTACATTCTTAGTGCAAGGCCAGGGCGGGCTGTGGCCTGTGAACAGCTCAGTGATTTACCACCATTGTCTCAAAAACTGTTTCACTGTCTACCCGCATTACTGCGTCCCTGATTGACATTTGATAAGGAAATTATAAGACAATATTATTTTTTTGCAATAATGGTAGTGAGACATATCGCTGATAATATGCACCCGACGGCCATGTTGGGAGACCTTTGCTCGGCAGTCCACCACTCGAGACCAACGAAACAGTCAATCGAGTATCCTAGGGGTAGCGGATAAATTCTCAACATGTTACCGCATCCCTGGGCACTCAGGCAGGGAAGGTACAGGGGTGGGTTTTAGTCAGTAAGAGTCTGACACGTCCTCCAGCTCCACCCAGAGCGGGAGAAGTCATTGGATGAATTCCCACTCCACAAAAAAAAAAATAGAAAAAGTCAATCGAGTATATGTTCAGATTCTTATTTCTCGTAGAAAAAAAGAAACTGTACAAAACATGGCCAAACAATGGTGTCAAAATTACACTTAAAACAATACTCACTTAAACCATCACCAATCAGCAAATGAATATGCCCAACGATGGGCAAAAGTCCCGGATACATGGGGGGCAGTTTGTGTTGGCCACCCTTAACGTAAACCATCCATGCCCAAATTGAGCATAGACACGTTAGCACACAGCATAATATCAGACCGATCATCTTGAAGATCTCTTGATGATAGTTCGCTATGTTTGCATTGACTGAAGAAGCGAAGTGAAGCCTTAACTATATAGGTATAGCCTTCGGCATAAAAAATATCTTCGTTGCTTAGAAAATGACCGGTTTGTCTGTCCAGACGTGCTGCGGAGGTATCCTACTTGCTACTATTACTACAAAAATCTCGTGTCACTGTGTTTGTGGTGGCACTCCTCCGAAACGGCTCGATCGATTTAATTTTTTTTTGTTGTATTTTTTTGTGGTACGTATGAGAAATGTCGTAAAGTATTTTTCACCCCCTCCTACCCCACCCCCCATTATTTAATCGCGGTTTTTATATGGCAGAACAACGTTTGCCAGGTCAGCTATTAATATTATAAATGCGAAAGTTTGTTACTCAATCACCCCAGAACGGCTGAACAGATCTAGATGAAATTTGGCACAGAGATAGATAATAGCGTGGAATAGCACAGAGGCTATATGGATGTTTGTTACTCAATCACGCCAGAATTGCAAAACAGATCTGGATGAAATTTGGCACAGAGATAGATTATACTCTGGAATAGCACATAGGCTATAATTTATAATGGGGGAAGTACAAATTACACACGGGCGAAGCCGATGGCAGGAGCTAGTGTGTTACATACTAGGTAAATGTTATTTCAGAAATACAGTTTTCCTTTATGGTCAGACTAGACGTAGGTAAATCTGTTACTAAGGGCCGCTTTCACCAATGAAACTAACCGCGATTAGTTTAAACTAAACTGAGTTCATACGTTTTATCGAGATTAGAGCTTCATTTTGCGTTTCACCGAAAACTGGGCGTTTAGAATTTAAACTAAGTTAAACTTAAACTAGTTTAGTTTGTAGTGGTGAAACGCAAAATGAAGCTCTAATCTCGATTAAACGAATAAAATGTATGTACCTAAAGGTGGGTCCAGTGCCCACTTATTTATTGAGTGTATAAGGGTTACTTAGATAGGTGCGAGAGAACTCGAGTTAGTTTTTCAAAACAAAAGTAAAAATAAATATCTAAAAATATATTTGTTGTTTCTTTATGTTATGTATCATGCATGGTGTACAATAAAAAATATAATAAATAATTAAAAGGTGAAAATGCACAAAATAATTGATTATAAAGAATTACACATTTATCAAGGTGAGTGGAGTCGCGAGCAACTGCTAGTTTAGCTAAGTATGACGACTTCACACCGTAACGTATTGTTCATCACAGTCTCAAAGTGGGGTTCCTTACCGGGTCAAGTGGGACATTTGAAAGGGCTTTAATTGCACGTTAAACTAAACATTATTTTCATTTTCATTTTTTGCCGTTATGACATTCATCTATATTATTCAGCTTATGACAACAAATACCAATGAAATTAAAAATTAAAAAAAAACCCCGACGCATAAAAGAAAAGCGAATATTTAAAAAGACAAAAGAGCTGATGACCTTGAAACGGCTGTACCGATCTTGATAAAACATGTCTAAGAAAAACCTCTAGAAATCTAGAAAATCTGCTTTCAAAAAATAAAAATAATTCGCATTCAAACGCGGTTCACCTGTTTAAGAGCTACGATGCCACAAACAGACATACAGATAAGATAGACAGACACACACACATATCGGTCATTTTTTTAAACCTCGTCGGGGTTTAAAAAAATATTAGGAAAAACTATCATTCGCCTTTCCTCCGAAGTCTGAAAAGCTAACTTTGAAAATGGTAATAGAACAATAAATAGATATTGTTTTACGGAACCCTCGGTGTGAGTGTCTTGCACATAGCTAGCTGTTTTGCTATATGACTAGAACAATCGTTTTTAAATCTGGATGTAAATACGCGTGCGTCTGTCTGTCCGTCAGTCACAGCCAATTTTCTCCAAGTCTTAGTAGATTGGGAGAAAATTCGATTTTTCAAATTTCCCTAAAAACTGAATCAGGATAGTTCAAGATTCAGTTTTTGGTGAAATTTGGCCCACCGGGATCCTGCCGTTTTGCCGAAAAGATTTTGACAAAATTTCATTACCCAAACAAATTTTAGCAACCTTTTTTATACCATTGCAATATTTCGAATCATCATCATTCTCCTGCCCTTATCCCAATTTATTTGGGTTCGGCGCAACATGTCTTTTTCTTCCATACTCCTCTATTAGTCGTCATCTCTTTAGTCACCCCCTTTTTACCCATATCCTCTTTCACACATTCCAACCATCGTTTCTTTGGCCTTCCCCTACTCTTATAGCCATCCACATCCATACACAAGACTTGCAATATTTCGAATGATTTAAAAAATGTTAAAAGTACTAGTTGGTTAACAAGTTATAGTTTAAACGTTCATTTCCCAAACATTAGGTTTGCGTTACAATTTTTTGTGAATAGATTTTTTGCTAAGTAATAATTTGGCAAATGAAATTATGCGAAAAATTTTTTGGGGAGTGAAAATTTGTTAAATTCCTTTCGGTCAAACAAGGGAGACCCGGCGCACCATTGAAGCTCTATGACTCAAACATGAGCATCATCATGTGCCGAGCCTTTTCCCAACTATCTTGGGGTCGGCTTCCAGTCTAACCGGACCGCAGCTGAATACCAGTATTTTACATAGAGCGACTGCCTATCTGACCTCAACAACTCATTGGGTAATACGATACCCCTTGGTAAGACTGGTTGTCAGACTTTCAGGCTTCTGACGACCCGTAACGACTGTCAAAGATCCACGATTGACAGCCGGGACCAACGGCTTAACGTGCTTTCCTAGGCACGGAGGAGTCTCGGTATGTAAAGATGGTCACCCATCCATGGACCAACAAACCATGGATCAATAAACAAATTAGGTATAAATATAGAGTCACTTCTATGGGACAAAGTAAAAAAAAAATTTTTTTTTTCGTTTACCGTGTCCGCACGGTAAAGATTGAAAAACTTTTTAAAATCAAATGAAAGGGCTTCTTGATGTTTGTAAGGGTCTCAAATACGTTCTAATGTTTTAGTAATTTAAAAATAAATAGTTTTAAAATTATTTAAGTTTTTTTTTTTTAAATAAATACGGAATAGTTTTCACTATGACGTTATTAAAATATTTCGTTCGGAACCCTTTGCGCGCGTTTTTCATTACAATAATAACCGAATAATGATGATATATTTAATTTTATAATGATTTTTAAATATCAACGTGAAATTCGATAAGGTTATTATTACTTACAAATAAAAAATTGTTTTGACGAGATGCAAAGTGGTAACTTCGTATCCGTGACGTAAACAAAACAGAGAATCCAAACATTTTGGTCGCTTTATTATTGACTAACTTCTGCCAGTGGGTTCACTAGCATGAGATTAATAGCCGCGGTAGCGGCGTTTCGCCTCCTTGCGCCACTCATACAGGTGCGCTTGAATTTTTGCCTCCAGATCCCTTGGTGACAGTCCGGCAAGGAGACTCGCAGAATCGGGAGACCAGTATCCTCTGATCATACGGGTTTCTTGCAACGCTCTGTGTTGAGCGGATACATATTAATAATTTTATTAAGATTATTGTAGATAAAGTTACCGAAGAAATTAAAGAATTTAGCACTAAATTTAGTGCTGTAAGACCGGTGTTGTGTACAAACCATATAATCTCTGCGTGTATTTAAGATCTGGGGGTCGTAATTTGTGCAAGTGTGCTGCATAATAATTATTTTCAATATGAATAATTGTCTCACAGTTAATACTCCACAAAACTGGTAAAGAGAGGTAGTAGAGAAGAATATCGGTTTAAAGGTGCTGACTTTTAGTATTGCACGTTGAGCAACATCAATAGACTTGAGTGTAGTTTTTGGAGCACCTCCCCAAGCGGATATACAATAATTTATGAGTGACTGGCAAAGAGCGAAGTATATTCGTTTCAAGACATGAGGATCAGCGATGTATCGTACATTCTTAAAGATAAATATGAGTTGCCGAACCCATCCCGATAATATTCTTTTGTGTTCCTTGAAGTTAAGATTTTTGTCTAGAGTTACACCTAAGTATTTGATGGAATCGACCTGCTCTAATTTACCTAGTACAAGAGCAAAAATCATGCGGCGTACACTTATGTGGAATAATGGCATGATCGTGGTTAATCCTCATGTCTGATGTAATACTAAAGCAAATGTATTTAGTTTTGCCGGTATTTAACGTCAGGACATTGTAATTTACGTACATTCTTAAAGATAAATATGAGTTGCCGAACCCATCCCGATAATATTCTTTTGTGTTCCTTGAAGTTAAGATTTTTGTCTAGAGTTATACCTAAGTATTTGATGGAATCGACCTGCTCTAATTTACCTAGTACAAGAGCAAAAATCATGCGGCGTACACTTATGTGGAATAATGGCATGATCGTGGTTAATCCTCATGCCTGATGTAATACTAAAGCAAATGTATTTAGTTTTGCCGGTATTTAACGTCAGGACATTGTAATTTAGCCATTTCCTTACAGTATCAAATCCAGATTGAGCGGCGTCAAATACCTCGTTCCAGTTAACAGCAGAAAAAAGGAGAGCAGTATCGTCCGCAAAAGAGATGATTTTGCCCCGAGAAAGTATTAGGTTAGTAAGGTCGTTAATATATATAAGGAATAAGGGTGGCCCTAATATGCTACCCTGTAGAACCCCGTGTGTGACTAGGCGATCAGTGCTGGTAAAATTTCTAACACGAACACACTGGCGGTGGTTTGTAAGCTAGCTTTCGAAGAGTTTCAACTGCGTACCCCTGATTCCCAGCTTAGAAAGCTTGGCTAAGAGGACTGAAACAGAGATTGTGTCAAAGGCCTTGTCTAGATCTAAAAAGATGGCCACGCACTTCTTTTTTATATCCAAATTTTCACTGATATAACCTAAAAGATTGTTTACCGCTTGTTCAGTGTATTTACCATTTCGAAAGCCGTACTGATTGGGTGAGAGAGTAATAAATAACTTAATGCGATAATCAGGCTAAAAGAAAATAAATAAAATATGTACAAGCGGCATATAAGAGAGAAGAGTACGTATAGCTCATTGGGCATCGAAAAATTCATCAACATCGCTGTCAATGGGAAAAGTACCCAGAACGCTGGCAGCCACGTTGAATGGAAATGCTGATTCCTTGGACGAAATAAAGGCCAGCCCTCTGGTCACTTGAAGAGTCGACTAAATGTTTGCTGATGTCACGGAAAACTCGATGACCACTCGGACCCCATGGCCCAAGTATTTCAACCCCAAACGGCTCAAACATATAACTCCCAATAAGGTTATTATACTTAAGGCATACAGAAAGTTTTTGGATTCTGATAAATAAGACTAGTTAAATGACTAACGATATATTTATTGTTTTTCAAAGTATATTCCCTCGCAATTAATGCATTTTTACAATCGCTAAAACCATTGTACAAAGCAGTTGGACCAGTCTTCCTTAGGGACCTCTTCAATGGCTTCATGGAACGCATTCACCGCCGATTCAGGGTTCGTAAAACGTGTGCCTCTAAGTTTGTCTTTAACTTTGGAAACAAAAAGAAGTCGCACGGTGCAAGGTCCGGGCTGAAATGCGGATGCGTCATCAGTTCCACATTTGAAGCCTTCAAATACGCTTCCTTAACGAAATGTGAGGATGCGTTCTTGTGGTGAAGGAGGACATTGCTTCGAGGACGCTTTTCGCGAACTATTTCTAAGACTCTGGGCAAGCAAGTGTTGACGTACCAATCTGAAGACTGTCCTTTGATCTTCTAGGGAAACTGTAGTGTAATGTCCTGATTTGCTGAAAAAGAAGCAACCACTTTCTACCAATGCTTCGAGTTTTCTTAACTTTCGTCAGCAAAATCTTCAGAAGGAAAGATTTACTCTGCCGACTGGCTTTTTCTTTCGGGTTCAAAGTAGTACACCCAGGTTTCGTCAACTGTCACAATATTATAGACAGCCAATGACTGTCTCCCGCTAAACTTTTTCATCATTTTACGGCACCACTGGACACGCAGTCGTTTCTGGTCCTCCGCTATGTCATGCAGTATCCATCGAGTGCAAAGCTTCTGAACCTTCAATTGCACATGTAAAATGTTTTGTACTTGGCTCATTCTATAATGCATAACAAAGTACGAATTTACTGACAAGTAATTTTTTGTCACTTTCAATAAGTTTTCGTACGGTACTAATATTAGATTATGTAACCGCAGTCGCCGGCCGATCTTCACGTACCCCGTCATGGAGATGATCACGTCCACGTCTAAATTCTCCAAACCACGAATACACAGAGCTAGGATATGGTGCTTCATCACCAAATGCTAATTGAAGTTTCTGTTCAATTCTCTTGTTGACTTAAGCCATAGCGAAAATCACATAAAATCATTGAACGAAAATGTTCACGAATTAAATTCATTTTGATAGAGGCACACAATTTTCGAAAGGACACCACAATTACCCTAATATTATTGTAGTCTTTGGCCTCATTAAAAAAACAAATGAGAGTCTCCCTAATTAAAAAAACATACAAACGAATTGAGAACCTCCTCTTTTTTGAAGTCGGTTAAAAAGTAACATGTTCTCAAAGAGTTCCATTTTCGAATTCCATAATTGTTTTTTTCATTATTTTATTGTAAATGGCCAGATCCAGAAACTTTCAGTATGCCTCACGTATTAGCGCCGTTTGAGGTTTTCTACATCTGTAGCAGCCGCCTCAGCACTGCCCGCCGTGCTAAGAAGATGAGATGGCGCAAGATTGTCGACACATGTTGCATCCCACACCAAAGGCCTACCCATCTTCCAAGGCATTATGGCCATCCCGTCTGGCCTCTTTCCATCGTCACGATGGCCTGGCAGCCATGAGGTTCTAAAACGGCTAACACACGGGCGGTGACAAGAGCCTGACGTATGATGTCATTAATGCTAGCGTGCCGTGCCACCTCTGTAATATTAAACTGAATGTGGTTTATTTTCTGAGAATGTTGTCATACTTCGTCAAGAAGTATAACGATATTCTCAGAAAATAAACAAATAAAAGAAAAAATGAGCATAAAAAAATAAACCTAAAAATAAACGTTTTTGTTTTATTTTATTATTCAATTACAATAAAAAAACGGCCAAGTGCGAGTCCGACTTGCGCACGAAGGGTTCCGTACCATTCTCTATAAAAACGGCAAAAAAATCATGTCTGTTGTATGGGAGCTCCCTTAAAAATTTATTATATTTTGTTTTTTAGTATTTGTTGTTATAGCGGCAATAGAAATACATAATCTGTGAAAATTTCAACTGTTTAACTATCACGTTTCAAGAGATACAGTCTGATGACAGACCGACAGACAGACGGACAGACGGACGGACAGCGGAGTCTTAGTAATAGGGTCCCGTTTTACCCTTTGGGTACGGAACCCTAAAAAGGAAGAGTAGTACATATTATAGCAACTGTACTGCCCCTATGGAGGCTCTATTAGTCCAAACAGGTGCCCCGTAGTACATACAACCCAGGTAAGCAGCCCCATATATCGTTTTAACCGACTTCGAAAAAGGAGGAGGTTCTATGTTCGGCTGTAAGTATGTTTTTTTTAATTTATTTTAATGTATGTCCATCGATTTCTCCGTCAGTTATAGACCGATTTTCAAAATTCTTTTTTTTATCCGAAAGAATATACTCCCGAGGTGGTACCTACCATATATTTTTTATTGAAATTGCTTCACTTAGCGCTTTTTGAAAAACTGAACAAAAACGATAAATACGTATACATAGATGACGTTTAGTTTTTCTCCAATTACGGGTATGTTTAAATTCCACGTTCCATGTTATTGGGGTTTTTAGTTCTGGGGTATAACAACTAAAAAGTTAAAAATAAAAATACTTTTTTACAAAAAAATAACCGACTTCCAAAAAAGAAAATAAACTAAAAATTTAAAAATAACTTTAATTTCGGCAGTCAGTGGTGTTGATTCTGTTATGCACAAACTAAACTTAATTTAGGCTATTGCTATCTTTTCTCTCTCTAATAAAACAAGAAAGAGACGGACGTAAATAAGAGCTGTCAAATTTAGTTTGAACTAATATTTCCATACAAATTAAGCGCAAGGCGTAAACTAGTTTGACATCTCTAACTTAGTGCATAGCTATAGCCGTCCTTTTCTCGCACTGCCTTTTAGTAAAAGATAGCAATTCTCTAATTTTAGTTTAGATATTGAACAAGAGAATCCGTGCCATTGTCAAATAATGAAGAAATAAAATACAAACACCGACTTCCGAAATTAAAGTTATTTTTTAATTTTTATTGTATTTTCTTTTTTGTAAGTCGGTTGTTTTTTTGTAAAAAAAGTTTTTTTTAACGTTAGAAATCATAAACCCCGCGGTGACCGTCAATGCAGCGTTGCCCGCGCCTCTGCATTGACGTATTGTTTATTTTATTTTTGGCTTTTTAGCGACCAATGTTTCAAAATCCCCGCCGACGCGACGTGGTGGATCAAATTATTTCAATGATTCATGTTCGCAAACAAAGACACTAATTTCTCATAACACAATACTACACCGCTTTAGCACCGCCTTGCCGGCCGCTGACTTTATGGCCTAAGTCCTGGCCTAGTATTAAGTTTGTTAACGTTTCCATAAAAAAAAACTTTTTACAAAAAGAATTCAACCGACTTCAATAAATAATACTAAAAAATGCAAAATAACTTTAACTTCGGAAGTCGGTGTTTCTAGTTTGGTTTCTTCGTTATTTAACACCGACTACCGAAATTAAAGTTATTTTGCATTTTTTAGTATTATTTATTGTAGTCGGTTGAATTTTTTTAGTAAAAAGTTTTTTATTTTTTACTTTTTAGTTTCTAAAACTAAAACTAAATTAATAGTAAAAGTTATGCCCGAATTGATAGCCCCAAAAATAGGAAAGTTGAACATAGTTGGTGAAATCAGGGTGTATCAGCGTGAATTGTACGAATCGGTATACCCCTTTAGAGCATATCAGCGTGATGTAATATTGTGAAGTGGTGAAAACAATATACAGACATGCGATTGCAGCAATTTTGGAAGGTTTGCTATTATTTATTGAAGAGTTCCATAGTGTATCTCCGAAGTTCTTCATCAGATCTTCACCAAATTAAAATGGGACCACATGTGAAGCACCATCTTTCCAATAAAAAAAAAATCATCAAAATCGGTTCAGCTAGTAAAAAGTTATGAGGTAACACACATAAAAAAAAAAATACAGTCGAATTGAGAACCTCCTCCTTTTTAACCGACTTCAAAAAAAGGAGGAGGTTCTCAATTCGACTGTATTTTTTTTTTTTTTTTTTTTTTTATGTGTGTTACCTCATAACTTCTAACGACGTGAACCGATTTTGAAGATTTTTTTTTATTTGAAAGCTGCTGCTTCACATTTGGTCCCATTTTAATTTGGTGAAGATCTGATGAAGGACTTCGGAGATACACAATGGAACTCTTCAATAAATGATAGCAAACCTTCCAGAATTGCTGCAATCGCATGTCTGTATATTGTTTTCACCACCCCACAACATTACATCACGCTGATGCGCTCTGAAGGGGTATACAGATTTGTACAGTTCACCCTGATACACCGTAATTTCACCAACTACGTTCAAATTCCCTATTTTTGGGGCTATCAATTCGGGCATAACTTTACTCTATTAATTTAGTTTTAGAATGGGGTAAAACAACTAAAAAGTGAAAAATAAAAAACTTTTTACAAAAAAAATACAACCGACTTCCATAAATAATACTAAAAAATGTAAAATAACTTTAATTTCGGAAGTCGGTGTCAAATAACGAAGAAACCAAACTAGAAACACCGACTTCCGAAATTAAAGTTATTTTACATTTTTTAGTATTATTTATGGAAGTCGGTTGTATTTTTTTTGTAAAAAGTTTTTTTTTGAAGTCGGTTAAAAAAACAGTCCGTGTGCTACCTTGGTATGGTATTAGAAAACAACTTTTCATTTATTGAGCACATTACATCAGTAGGTGAAAAGGCTAAAATGAACTTCTATGCCTTGACGACGATTTCCATGCCTACTTAGTGTTTATCATTTCTTACGTTAAAAACGATCTATGGAGCTACTTACCTGCAGGTGTAGCATGATCAATTCTATCTCTATTCTACCAAGAATAGACTGTTCTTTTTATCTAACTTGACATCATTTCTGCCCGAACATCATGCTTTACACTGTAGACTTTTGTCGACCGAAGAATAGAAACATTTCTTCTCTTCAGTTTTAACATCGACATGCTTAGGACGGTAGAAACCTTTCTACAATCTGTCATTTTGTTTATTCTTCGGTCGACAAAACCTGTTTCTATGATGGTCATGATACGCGTGCTGAGTTGTATGTGCTACGGGGCATCTGTTTGGTTTGATAGAGCCACCATAGGGGCAGTACAGTTGCTATAATATGTACTACTCTTCTTTATTTTATTCCGTAATTGAATATTAAAATATAGAAAAATTGTATGTGTACTTATGTACGTCACGTAAGAAGTTATATTTCTTTGGCGTAACAAGATAAAAAACAAACTGTCACAAAGTTTACGAAAGGAAAATAATCATTCTTCATGAACCACAGACCATAGCTAATTTCAGGGTGTCGGTTTTTTGTGATGGTTTGGTCGCGCATCGTATTTTTCTCTAATGCGCCAAAAGAAGTATAACTTCAAAAAACTTTTATTTTTAGGTTAAATTTTATTTTTATTTTTAAGTTTATTTTCTGGGAATATTGTTATACGTCTTGACGAAGTATGACGACATTCTCAGAAAATAAACCACATTTAGTTTAATATTATATAGTTTATTATGATCATCTCCATGACGAGGTACGTGAAGGTCGGCCGGCGACTGCGGTTACAGAATCTAATATTGGTACCGTACGAAAACTTATTGAAAGTGACAAAAAAATGACTTGTCAGTAAATTCGTACCTTGTTAGGCATTATATAAGAATGAGCCAAGTACAAAACATTTTACATGTGCATTTGAAGGTTCGGAAGCTTTGCACTCGTTGGATATCGCATGACTTAACGGAGGACCAGAAACAACTGCGTGCCCAGTGGTGCCGTAAAATGATGAAAAAGTTTATATTGTGTTATTATAATATTGTGACGGGTGACGAAACCCGGGTGTACTTCTTTGAACCCGAAAGAAAAAGCCAGTCGGGAGAGTGGGTCTTTTCTTTTGAAGATTTGTCGACGAAAGTTAAGAAAACTCGAAGCATTGGTAGAAAGTGGTTGCTTCTTTTTTCGGCAAATCAGGACATTAAACTACAGTATCGCTTGAAGATCAAAGGACAGTGCCATCAGATTGGTACGTCAACACTTGCTTGCCCAGAGACTTAGAAAAAGTTCGCGAAAAGCGTCTTCGAAGCAAGAATGTCCTCCTTCAGCACAAGAACGCATCCTCACATTTCGCTATGGTAACGGAAGTGTATTTGAAGGCTTCAAATATGGAACTGTGTGCTTCGGCGTGCTGGCCGCTTCGCCGGCCAGCCTCAGCCGCGGTGGCAGGCGTTGAAACCACCTGCTCCTCAGCTCGCGGACTTAAATTACACTCTAGGGGTAGAGCAGACAATACTACGTGTAGTCGGCATTGCAACGATTCGTTTCTGTCACGAACTTTAGAAAAAAAAAAAATGCAACTCCAAATTATGCCAAATCATATTCTTATTTGTTTTGGCATAATTTAGAGTTGCATATTTTTCTCCCAAATGACAGTTCTATTAACTTCTGCATTATGCCAAATTATTAATATGCCACAGTATTACGCCTTAAAATTTAATGCCAAGAGGGGGGTGGCCACTACAAGGAGCCAAGCAATCAATAAATTCCGTGTAACTACTCGACACGTGAAGTACTTATCCGTGATTTTATTCCGTTTACCGGTAAAAATGTCCAAATTCAACGTTGCAACGGCTTTCAGCGATTTATCGAAGAAAGTTGCAGCGTTATCAACAAAAATTACGACTCAAACCACTATAATCGAGTCTCAAAACAAGATAATAGAAGATCAACGGCGAAAGATCGATAATTATTTCGTGATCATTACTGAACAGACGAGGGTACCCTTCTGCCCAATTGGTGTTATTGGAGGACTTCAACGCCCACCATCAGGAGTGGCTCTTCCCATACCAGTGCACAGACCATGCTGGACAAGTGACGTATGTTTAATCAATGGGCTTGACATTAAAAAATCTTTAATGTATGTGCGAAGTTACCAAGTAAGTATAAACTACATTGTTATTATCATATTTGAAAAATGAAGCAACGAATTATAATCATAATCATAGTTATGAGCTGTTATGGTCAGCCCATGTTCCACAAAAAGTACTGATGGCGACGTCCCTCGTCTTCGAAAAAAACTACTTCTTTTCTTTAAAAAAACAAACGTTATATTTGTTCAATGGTGAAGGACAGCGCCACCTGTGATTTTTGTGGAACATGGCTTGGAAAATAGCCACTTGTCATCTATGCATGGCGATTAAAGTATTTATAATAGGTCTAAATGTTTTTCATTCTGACTGTACATTTTTATCGTTTCGTATAGAGTTGGGACCTTTTGAATCGTGTAGAGTCGGGATCGGTGAGAGATGGGATGAAGCCAATAATTTGACATGACATAATTATAATCATTTGATTGTGATTTTTCTTTTGTTTATTTTTTTTCTGTTTGTTAGTATAAGACATATTAATGATCAGTAATGATGACTCACATACTCAGCAGCGAGCCAATGTTCGTTTGTTTGCGGTGCCCTAACAGGGTTTATGTGCAAAACCGACTATCATAAAATTGTAACATGTGTTTTGTGCATGAGAGCAAGTAAATAAATAAATACACACACTGAAGCTAACAGGTAATAAGATTTAAGAAAATTGAGGACAAAAAAAGGAAATAAAATACCGCCTTGAGGGATGCCAGCTGCAACGTCACACCACCGTGAAGGAGAGTCTCCAGCATGAACTGACTGCTGCAGAAGATAAGATTATATATATTTATATATTTTAGTATCTCTTGAGAGACCATAAGATAAGAAAGGACGGACAAAAGGACTTCATGACTGACGGTATTAAAAGCATTAGAGATGTCGAGTAGCACTAAAGTATTTACTTTAGTGTCCTCCAATCCACGCCAAACATCGTCAGTCACTTCAAGAGAGCTGTCACGATATAACTGGGCCCAGTCTGAAACTGGATTAATACGGGCTAATGCGGGAGTTATGTGAAATGAAGTAGGAGAATTGCTTGTAAACACAGGCCTCGCACCTTGGACATGAAAGGAAGGATAGAAATTGGACGAAAGTGACTAGATAGAGAGGGACTGGGAATCTTCTGCAGAGGCATCACAGTAATGGGAAAAGTTAATGAGAGCCGATACGATCAGATAACGACTGATGTTATCGCAAACCGCAACCCACGGCTTTAGATTTAATGGATAAGATTATCTTTTTTATCTCTCCCAAGTCAACTGGAGTGAAGACAAAGGGGGCAAGATAGTCGATAATTTTAGACTTGGTTTGACTGTGTAACAAACAGATCCCGGTAGTGTTTCTGTATAACCATGCATACAAACACTTCTTAAAAAACTTGTTACCGATACAGCTGTTAAACCCGAACAATAAAACGCTCTAACTAACAAGCGCACGAACTGTCAAACGCGCGAAGTTTTACACGAACAGTCAGTTCTGACAAGTTCAAGCGGTCGCTGCTGAGCGATCTGCAGTTTCAATACTAAATTGTCATTCGCTATACACGAACCGCTCAAGCAGTTCATTTGCAGTGCCAGCTGAAAATGCATTCGGCGTGCGGTCGAGTTTAGCGGTGCTGCGGGCAGCAAAGAGCTGGTTGACTTGCCATACACGGACCGTTTGAAGCGGTTCACTCCAATGCTTGGAGCAGTCAGTGCCAACAGCTTCAAGCGATTGGGTTGCAGTCGACTCCATCCGCAATATGACTGCTCTCGTCCAGTTGGTTTCGACTGCTCTAAGCAGTCCGTCTATGGAGGGCCAAAAATAGTCGTTAAGTATTCTGAAACATCCCAATTATCTGCGCAATTTTCTTTTTTTTCCCGTAAGAACCTTCTACAAACAATCAGAGAACTTAAAAAAACAGCCAGGTGCGTGTCGGGCCACGTGAAAGGTAGGCTTCCGTAGACCATACTTCACTCAAGTAATTTTTTCCTCAGATTTTGTGTTTTTTTATGTGTAACAAGTAGAATCATTTTTTAATTTATATTAGGTTTTTGGCTCTAATGTATAATTAAATTATGTTAATGCAAATAAGGGTGGGCGATGATACCTACATTACAAGATATTAAGTTATCTTAGTTTAGGTATTAGTTGCAACTATAGATATGTAAATTAATGTAACTACCTTTCGGCCTATTCTATTGTAAACCTGTTTTATGTTAAACTTGAAGGTGAAAAATAAAACATTATTATTATTATTATTTATTATTATAAGTTGGGTGACTATTACTCTAAAACTATCAGAGCTATTAGCCGTGATTTTTTTTACATATCCAAAACCAACCATTTATTTGGCAGGGGGAACACTTTGGGCATGCCACAATTGCGGCGGTAAGGTCCCTCTTTGAGGAGTGGCTGGAGAGGCGCCACGGCGTCCTCACCTTCCGCCTGATGGCTCACCGGCCACGGCTGTTTTGTGAGGTCCTCCCGTGTTAGATAAGACGGGAGGAACCGCCCGGGTGTCATCACTATGTGGATCGCCCAGAGGGCATGGTGGAGCATACGGTTGAGTTCTGCCCCGCTAGGGCGCAGCACCACCGTGTCCTCTTGGAGGCGATCGGCGGCAGCGACATCTCACGCCCAGCCCTGTTCCAGTCCATGTTACCGAGCGAGAGGGAATGGGAGACTCAACAGAGTCACCCTCATGCCTCCAGCAGCAGCCACCGCAGGAGACGACCTGGGCGTCGGTGGTTGCAAGCTGATCTCCGGCCGCCGTAAGCGCGGGCCAGCGGACGGCGAGTAGTGGGTAGCTCGCCATCCGATATGGAGCAGGCCCGAGAGTCGACGGCGTGTAGTGTTCCACGCGCGCCTCAAATAGATGTCAGCAATACCTGACGGAGCCCATCAAGGCCGATGCCTGCCTGGGGTCGCAGATAAATTCGGAAAAGAGTTTCCGCGGCACTTGGCACTCAGGCAACAGAAGGAACAGGGGTGGGTTTTAGTCAGTAAAAGTCAGACACGCCCTCCCGCTCCACCCAGAACAGGCGAACTCATTAGATCGAAGAAGAATCGAAGAATTCCGAGCCTAGCGAAACTTTTTAGTAGGTAATTTTCGAGTCGAGCATAGCGGAACTAGAGCATAGGGGGACTAACCCAATTCGGTTAGTCCCCCTATGCTCTAGTCCCGCCTGAACTACTCTGCAGAGCGGCTCATCCCACCGTCTCTGGGAAGATGGGTTTTTTTTTTTTTTTTTTTTTTTTTTGGGGGGTGGGAAATCATCTAATGACTCTTTCCGCTCTGGGGTGGAGCGGAAGGGCGTGTCAGACTCTTACTGACTAAAACCCACCCCTGTTCCTCCCTGCCCTACGCGCCCGGGGGCGAGGTAACTCTTTCGAATTTATCCTCCACCCCCGGGCAGGCACTGGCCGTGGCAGGCCCCGTCCTTTGCTGACAACTCTTTGAGGCGCGCGTGGAACACTACGCGCCGTCGACTCTCGGGCCTGGTGCTGATCGGACGGCGAGTTACCCGCTACTCGCCGTCCGCAGGCCCGGGTCTACGGTGGCCGGAGATCGTCTCGCAGCCCCCGGCGTCTCCTGCGACGGCTGCTGCTGGGGGCGCTAGGGCGATTCGGTCTCTGTTGGATCTCCCTAACGTGTGCCGCCTCCCTCTTCGCGAGCATTACTGCTTCGCAGAAGTTGGAGACGGCCCCCCATTCCCTCTCACTCCGTACCATGGCCTGAACCAGGGCACGGCGCGAGAGGTCGCTGCCGCCTATCGCATCCACGAGGACACGGCGGTGTTCTGCCCAGGCGGGGCAAACCTCCACCGTATGCTCCACCGTGTCCACGGGGCGATCCTCGCAGTGGAAACACGCAGGGGTCACCTCCGCCTTGATCCGACACAGGTACTTCCCGAAACAGCCATGTCCGGTGAGCACCTGCGTCAGGCGGAAGGTGAGGGCGCCATGGCGCCTCTCCAGCTGGGAAGATGGGTAGTCGGGCGAATTTGTATTCGGGCAAGCATGTCTCCAGGTATCCATAGCCTCGGTGAAGCACGGCACATCAAAATCAATCAGTGAAAGCCGGTAAACTAATACTAGTAATTTTGCGGACGCTGAGACCCCATACGGATGGGAAGAGTAGCCTGAGCCCAGGCTCGGTTGTCCATGGTCACATTTAAAATTGACGTAAGAGTATGACGAATAATTTGGTCCATTTTTTCCAAAAGATGAGGGTGTTTCCATAAATGAGAATCGCGAAGGAAATATGTTAATTTAGAATTGCTCTGAAATTCGTTTGCCTTTATCTGTCATTTTGACTTTTTTGATGGTCAAATTTTAACTTACAGACGTTTACGCATATACGAATAGCGCTATAATTTTTTTAGGTTGAATTCAAACACTTTTTTTTCCAACTGTACCTTCCATTGTTTCCGTAGAATCGAAGAATTCCGAGCCTAGCGAAACTTTTTAGTAGGTAATTTTCGAGTCGAGCATAGCGGAACTAGAGCATAGGGGGACTAACCGCCAATCTAAATAACAAGCATTTAAAAATTACTGAATTAATCTTTGTATTTTAACAAAATAAATACCTATAATTGAGTTTTACTTTAGAATGCTTTTGGTATAGATTCTTATGCTCAAAAATTAATAGGTTGCCATAGGCGACGGCTACGTTATGTTCCATAGTAATTGGTATGTATAGGAAATAAAATTAATTTCCTACACATAGCATTAGTATGGAACATAACGTACGTTGTAATTTTATTATGTTATCTATGGCCACTTTAAACTGAACCGGGTCAATGTTCAACCTACTAAGGGCGAGAGTTGTCTCGATCGTATAATGCTTAAAACGATGTAGTACTGATCATTCTACAACCAAGCTCTGTATTGGTCTTAAGCTGAACCAGACTAAGGCTAAGAAAACTGTTCATCATACTTTGTATACCTACATTCTGGTAATTAAATGAATTTGAATTTGAATTTGACAGTCCGCGATCGGGGACGTTAAAATACAGATTTTACTCCAATTCTTGTATCAAGCGACGCTAACTCCGCAGCCGAAAAACTTGTAACCATTTTATCGGCTATAATAAAAACACACACTAAATTTGTTTCTATTTCTCACAAGAAAAGAATTATGA
This sequence comes from Polia nebulosa, assembly GCA_951329385.1. Taxonomy (NCBI): domain Eukaryota; kingdom Metazoa; phylum Arthropoda; class Insecta; order Lepidoptera; family Noctuidae; genus Polia; species Polia nebulosa. The sequence goes on along the minus strand of OX589610.1, from coordinate 13,682,626 downwards.
AGTCTGGCCTGTTAAAATGTATAAGGAATTGTGATAAATTGCATGGAATCGGTTGGAGATGCAGAAAATATGGTCAAACATGTAACTTATTACCCGGTATCGCAACTTCTGCAATAAACTCCTTAGAAAGTTGAAGAAAGTGCATAAACAGGGTGAAATTGAAAAGGCGAAGGGTGATCTTAAGGCTATGTGGGGTGTTATTAAGCATATTGCGCAGCTTAATCAATAGAAACCAACTCGTGATGAAGTTTTGAATATTTCAGATGATCCAAGCTCTTCAATAAAAATAATGACTTTTTTGTTAACATAGGCAAAAATCTAGCTCTCATGTCATCATGGGTAAACAAAACCAGGGTAATATAGATGCCTCACAAGCACCCCTTTCTCTTAAAAAGAATATCAGGGATCCTAATTCGACAGGTGCTTCAATAGCTCTGCTAGATGTTGATGAGGAAGAAGTTGAGACGGTTATAATGGGATTTCACAAGAATTGTGCCGTAGGATGGGACTGAATTTCAGCATGTTTCTTGAAAGAAAGACGTAAGCTTATCCTTCCCTGACCCATATAATTAAATTGTGTTTCATGCAAGGAAATTTTCTTAGGGTATTCAAGAGAGCCATTATACATACTATCTTCAAGAGTAGGGACAGAGGCAGTGTCACTAACTACATGCTGATCTCAGTATTGACCACAATTTCTAAAGTTATAGAGAAAGCACTTAATGCACGCCTAATTAACTACTCAAACACAAACCATGTTCTTGCACAAAATCATATCAATTCCATGAGTATAAACTCTGTTGTTGTTGAAACAAGGATATTCATAGGTTTATAGTTCACATAATTATACAAAAAATGTAAATTTTTTCATTACCACTGCTCTCAAAACGGTGAAGGAAAACATCGTGAGGAAACCGGCATGTCCTGTAACCAAAAATTCGAAGATATGTGACATTCACCAATCCGCATTGGGCCCGCGTGGTGGATTACGGCCCACACTCTCTCACAGAGGTGGGGACAATAAAAGCCTGATGATGATAATCATACATATCAAATAAGAGCTTTACTTACACTCAGTATTACATTTAAGCAGACGTCAGGCTCGACGGTTGTAACAAGAATGTCTGTCTGACAGCTGTGTCTAATAAATTATATCCATGTTGTTAGTCAATTGAGATACTATAACCATCGCAAATAATTCTAGCAAACATCCGTTAGTGAGCTGTAGTTGAACTAGCTATTTATCCTTTATAATAACGTGATTAAATAGAGTTTTGGTTAAAAAATTTAATAGGGATAAATTAAATACCTTAAATAGGATTATGTCGTGGTATATAAAAATAATAATTCTATTTAGTCCGAAAGTTAGATTTTCAAAAAATATTGGACACGTATTTTACTACAAACGCGCGCGGCCGACTACGGAAGCGGTGCCATAGATTTTCATACTCTGACTATCGTCGCATCAGCCGCACGCGATATATCACGCGCGGCTGTGATCAGCCGCGCTGCACGGTATACACACGCGGTAAAAATTGATCAAATTTCAACGCACTGTAAGCTCTATTTAGTAGTGCAAAAATATGTTGTTTTACAACTTATAAAATTAAAAAAAGATTGACTCGAAAGAAGAGACGATGGTCAATTAGTAATTTAGTAGTAATATGAAGCAACCTAACCACAGACTACTAAAATGTGGTAATAACTTACACATTCACACGTCCACTCCAAGCAGGCGCTTTCGCGACATTAGTTTCACTTCATGTTCCGACGATGAAATTAGTTGTATGACATTAGTTTTACCAAAAAAATGCGCATGGCACGAAGCTATTTTAGTGTCTTCAAAGCTTGATGTTTACACGTAAAATTGTTGATAAAATTAATGTCACGACATTAATTTCATGCCACTAACTAAGCACTAATTTCGAAATGTAAATTCGGTTTTATCTCTGGAGTCCTTCATTACAATCGTATTCAATATGGTACATGTGACATAAGACACTGCTTTATCTCCTCACTAAATAACCCTAATGGCATTTAGTGTTGGCATTTGGTTGGGCCAACAATATATCATCATCATCATCATCAGCCTTTTAATGTCCCCACTGCTATCATTTTATTGTTGGCCCAACAATAAATACTATTAGGGAATATAACTATTTAATTTTTCAACTAAAATTTAAATTTTAGAGATTTTAAAATGATTTCGCCTTTTTTAACCTACTTCGTAAAAGGAGGAGGTTCTATTTTCTATGTATGTCCGCCGATTTCTCCGTCAGTTGTAGACAGATTTTCAAAATTCTTTTTTTATCCGAAAGAATATACTTTCGAGGTGGTCCCATATAAACTTTATCGAAATTGGTTTAGCGCTCTTTGAAAAACTGAACAAAAATGAAAAAATACGTATACATAGATGACGTTTTGGTTTTCTCCAATTACGAGTATGTTTAAATTCCACGTTCCATGTTATTGGGGTTTTTAGTTCAGTTCAGTATAACAACTAAAAAGTGAAAAATAAAAAACTTTTTTACAAAAAAAAAACATTGTATTATTATATTTGTAGGTATTTCATTTCTTCGTTGTTTTGATACCGACTTCCGAAATTAAAGTTGTTTTTTAATTTTTAGTGTGTTTTCTTTTTTGAAAGTCGGTTGTTTTTTTTGTAAAAAAGTTTTTTGCTAAAACGTTTAGCAAAGAATAGCTGTAAAAAAAGGGAAAACAAAAAAAAAAAATACTTTTCACAATTTAAACATTTTATTTGAACAGTGTATTCAATTTACTATTTGTATAAAAAAATGTAAAAGAAAGTCAGATAGCAGTACAGGGTGTGACACAGAGAGACAACATGATGAAGATGATACTGTAATAGGTATATTGTAAGCCCACGAATCTTCACTAAAACATGAATGGCTACTATTATGTAACACCTATCAGTCCAAAACGTCCTTTTATTTTCTTAATACAATGTTATTAATTATAATCAAGAATTTAGAAGTTAAGTATCTCTAAAAAAAATTAACTTTTTCACAACGAACCCCTAGTGGATTCCGTACCAAATTTTGAAACTTGGAAGGCGTTTAAGGATGATTCACGATACACCGTGTCGCCACTGGGCCGTGCCGCGGCCGAGGCACGGCGTCGAAATATCGGTGGCTATTGTTTCCCAGCCGGGGCACGGCCCAGTGACGATACGGTGTAACATGAACGTGTGCACCGGGCCCGGACGTGCCCCGGCCGGGACACGGTCAAACTCTAGTATACTCTAGTGTGATTTATGCTTGCCCGGTGGGGACACGGTGTAACGTGAATCATCCTTTAGCGTGCGAAATTTCAAAGTACGCTACGGAATCCGCGAAGGGTTTAGACTGTCATTTTGTTTGACAGTGCTTACAATATTGCATGACCTAAAACTGAAGGTGTTTGTTATCTCACAGATAAATTCGATTGATTTTAAATATAAAAAGTCATTTCAATACACATCTATTTCCTTAGTGTTAAACCAATATGATGTCCTTCAACTGGTTTCAATACAATTTCAAGTTCCCATACAACTTTGTTGATGTCACTAGTAACATGGTATCGCCGTACAATGTGCGCCATTGCCGTCTTCATCAGCATCATGCTGTACGGGTCCGTGGGTTACGCCCCCAGTGTTACACTTTACCTGCAAAATTATGAACAATAGCAATAATATAGCATTCAATATCAGTTTATTCTACCTAAATGTTAGGTCTTTACTTATGATATTGCCAATTTATAAAACGTCATTTTAAGCTGTGATAACTTCGGATCGGCTTGGAATTTTATGTTCAAATAAATTTAATGTTTAAGGTATGTTCAGCATCATGGCGCTGGAGTACAACAACTATAGAAAAATAAAGCTAATGTCACATAGTATGAAAGCATGGGAAAAAGTTTGTAGCGACATTTATGACACTACATACGAACTAGAACAGCAAATTCCTACATCGTGTAAGCAGAGTTCTCCGCGCGATTTGAACATATACAACAGCCCGAAATCAACTATCGGGCAGTTGTCCGGACCAGACACAACACCCGTCTGGTCGGAGGATCCTCCCTTTTCAATACCTCTACCTATAATGGTGACCCCGACGTGATCGTGAGCGCAGCCTTCGTCATGATATCATCATCTTGTTAGCGCAGCCTTTTTGCAGCTACTCCAGCGTGACGTCATGATCATCACTTCCTCCAAGCTCTTCGGCAACGAGTCATACAGCCAGCCAGTACAACGGCAACGATAACGCCGACAACAATAACGCCGACAACGATAACGCCGACAACGATAACGCCGACAACGATAACGACGACAAAAAAAAACGACGACAACGACAAACGACGACGACGCACCGCTCCGACTCACTGGAGCCCGCAGCAGTACTCCGACTCACTGGAGCCTGCAACATCATCCCGACTCACTGGGATATCATCACCGCAGACAGTTCCGACTCACCGTGAACTATGCGCCTCTTCCGGTTCCGACTCACTGGAACCAACCTTCCACTGGCCCGGCAGGCATCACGTATGAACGACGCATCGAGAACAATCGATCTCCGATCTCCGGAGGGGAGTGATGTAGAAATACAGAAGGTAGTTCTTTACTTAAAGATTACAGGAAAACCTATCAGAAATATACAGTTTAAAAAAAACCCTGAAAAAAAAACATAATTTGTTCGGAACCCGTTGCGTGCGAGCCCGACTCGCTCTAGGCCTGTTTTCTTTTATAAACATGATTTTTTATCATTGTTTTTTTTTTGGAGTTAGTGTTTACTGTTTTTTTTTTAACTTTTCAAAAGTACAAGTACTGTATAATTTCGAAGCATTTTCTAATGTTGTAAATATGGGTACCATGGCAGTTGAGAGTTTGCTCATGCTTACTCAAATGTATCGCTGATGGTGGCGTGTGTGTTGGGTCATTCCCTTCAATATGGTTGAATTGAGTGGTGCTGATCCACGCGTTGTGTTCGTGAACGGGTGGCGTCAGCTGAGACTGGTTATCTCTTAACTGCCACTGGCTTATTTGATTCTTTTTTATTTGTTTGTTTTTGAATTATTTATTTAACATTATTCTCATAAAATAGAAGCAAAAAGACATAATACATAACATGTTTTATAAAAGTGTCCATGGAGTTTCTTGCACGTTCTTCTCCATAGAGATCTACGCTTTGGAATGTGCCAGTAATTAGCTTCATCTTTCTGACTGGCCGACTTAATGACAATTCAAAAGTGCCTGTGAAAGGGTTATTTGAAATAAATGCTTTGAGTTTTAGTTTGAATATGTCAAGTATTATATTATATATTATATCACTTCAGCTTTTAGCGAAAGCTTTACGTACGTAACTTTGCTGTAACGAGAGCTCAAATTACTACATGATTTAAATTTTATTTTTCATGCTTTTGTTCTATGTTTTTTTATGTTAAATATGATTAATAGCTAGGTTAAATTAGGGGTTGATTTATGTCCGGGTGCAGACCAGAAAATTGCACGCTTATTATAGTTTCAACTATGTCTTCGACCCTGTCCACTTAAAGGCTGTTTCAGTTCAAATATTGAGATCGGAATCAAACTATGGTTGTGAACTGCGGATACTACAGTAGGAAGGTCATAGTGCTATATACTATGGGGAGGGTGTATCATCCTCATATTCGGTCACATAACATATATATATAGTGGCTGCAGAGCTATTAGTGATTCAGTAGGTATAACAGCGCTCAAAGGTCGGCTTCGCACTCAAAAACCTTCATAACAAGATGTTTGTCATATTTTTTTTAATATTAATTTTACTTTTATAATCGCATTAACTAGAGGAGCTCGTGGCTAAAGTAAACAGCCGCATGGGTCGATCCATCAGGCTAAGCTACGTTTGCTGGGGTTGGTCCATGGATGGGTGACCATCTTTACATACTGAGACTCCTCCGTGCCTCGGAAAGCCCGTTAAGCCGTTGGTCCCGGCAGTGAATCGTGGATCTTTGACAACCGTTACGGGTCATTTTTCCCTTATTACTTACAAACCTTGTAACTTTGATTTAATGTATCAACAATCCCACATTATTATTATTAGCTGCACTTGTTACAATATTACAAATTTTCTTTTTTTTCTTCTCGCCACTTTCTAGTTAACATAGCTTTATCAATGCCGTGAAATTCTGTTATTGGCTTAAGAGATAGTTGTCATCACCTCGCTAGCGGTGTGCAGTGTATGCAGACTTTAAGATGCTATTATTATTTTTTTATTCTTTTTATTTCGACTGCATTGGGCTGTTCATTGACAGTGAGGTGAACATTCATAACTCATGTAAATTTAAAATAAGCTGTTGAGTTTCCAAATAAATAAATAATAAATAAATAAGTCAGAAGCCCGAAAGTCTGACAACCAGTCTTACCAAGGGGTAACGTATTACCCAGTTACTGGGTTGTCAGATAGGCAGTCGCTCCATGTAAAATTCTGGTATTCAGCTGCATCCGGTTAGACTGGAAGCCGACCCTAAAATAGTTAGGAAAAGGCTAGGCAGATATATATATAATCACATTAACTCGTTTCGGTTATCTTCGATTTACAACCTCAAATAATGCAACTTGGGAGTCCTGTTTCGGAAAGATGAGGTGCCTACTTGCGGGTAAGACGGGGTAGGTGCCCAGTTGGTAACAGAGTTATAGGAAAGACAAAACAGTAAGAAACCGAAAGCAAAGGTGTAAAATAAAAAAAAAAAAACAAATAAAAGATCTAAAAGAACCTAAAAAGCTGAAAAAGAACCTGAGAGTTCTGGAGACGAAGATATAAAATGTTTGTACTGCCATAGCTTGTACATATTTCAAGTCTACTGAAGGATGGATCACTTGTCAGATTTGCGGTAATTGGGAGCATTGTGCCTGTGCAGGAGTGGAAGATAATGATGACGAAGCTGTCTCCATACCTAACCGGTTTTTGAAGATAACGACGATTAAACATACTACGAGTATACCCCATCTTACCCAAGGTACACCGTCTGGCCCCATAGATGAGGCAAGATGAGGCAAATTATATATCTAATAATTCTTATTTCTATACGAAGAATTATATTTTTTGTTTTATCTGATTAGAATTTACAGGAAAAAAGACTTAATATATTTTCTCTATTAAGATTATTTTCTTCATAAAAGTTCCCACAATGTGAAATCAAAAATAAAAGCATTTATTTACGAAATAGCTTAAAGTCCGGGGGTCTACCTTCCCCTATCATTACCCACCCCTATTTAGCCCATAATCTCAATAATATTCATAAATTACAAATTTATTATGTGACCTAGTTACCTATGCTTTTAAGTGCTATTTGAACTATGTACCTATACCTATTTATTTATGTTTCATCATAAAAAACGTAAGTATTTCAAAAATTTTGAAAAAAAAAAAATAACATTCTAACATTTAGTAAAGGGGTTTGTTCCGAACAAGTGGGTCTTAAAATGAACATGGACAGAACATAAGTCATGTGAAATGCTCATGTAACTCTCACTCCCATGAAGATCGGAGACTCTACACTCGAAGCTGTTGAGGAATTTGTTTACCTTGGACAACAGTCCAAAAGAGAAGAGGTCAACCGTTGAAACCAACTCGACTGGGCAGAGTTAGTTCTCGTGTTGTCAGTGATGACTTATGGGACTGAAACGTCGTCACTCACAATGGGCCTCAACAGAAGACTGATAGTCACTCAAAGGATAACAGAAAATGTTATCAACTGGTCCGTCTAGTACCTCAATTTGTGCACTTTTTACATGTCTCTAAAGCATCATTACGCTTATTGCGGTAACTGCGGTTTGTTCACATTAAAATCGTTTTTTGTCTGTGGTCGTCAACTTTGGTTGCTCATAATCTGCTAAAAACGTTATGCTTGGAGTGTCTCTGCACGATGACCGACACAGACCTTTCTTTTTTTTTAGTGGGTTGGGTAATCTTCGAATGACATCTCTTACTGACTAAAACCCACCCCTGTTCCTTCCCTGCCCTGAATGCCCAGGGGTGAGATAACTCTTTCGAATTTAGCCTCAACCCCTGAGCAACCGACATAGCCCTAAGAATTCACAAAACTGAAGTGGCAGTGGGCAGGGCCCACAACGCAGAACGGATAGCCAGTGGAGCCAAAAGGTTCTAAATTAAAGAGTCGAGGACAACACACACAGACACAGTTTTGGAAGGCTCCCACAAGGTGCACCGAAGACCTGGTGGATGCGAAACGCATTTAAACGGTCGATGTGGCGACGCATGTGGGAGGCCTACATCTAGCAGTGATCAGTGGTCTTTCGGTGCAGTGGCATAATTTAGTTTTGAAACAATTGCCTACTCAATTTCACATCCTTATCCAGAGTAAAACTATAACTTCTCAGACATCTCCTAGTGCCTAGTGTTAGTAAAAAGTCTGGCAAATATTAAAGTAAATACCTATGCAGTTTCGTTTGCCAACACCGAATGCGGCATTCCAAATCTGGTGTTCCGTCAAACTGGCAGTGTCCAGCCATCGCTCCGGTCGAAACTGCTCCACGTCTGCGCCCCACATTGGGTGACGGAGCAGACCGTACACCCCGATGCCGCATGAACTTCCAGCTCTCAATGTGTAGTTCTCTGAAAATTAACAAATCTTATTCCGTATAATTAACTTTCTTTACAAATGGATTATCTTTTTAAATATTTCTTAAAAACAAAAAAAAAATTGGCTGAGGCGCTAGATTCACTTCTGTACTTATGTGTGCATAAAGAATAAAAAAAATAAAAAAAAGTGTGTGTACTTATGTACTCAAGTAGGAAGTTATACTTCTTTGGCGTATCTAGATAAAAAACCAAACTGTCACAAAGTTTACAATAGGAAAACTATAATTCTTCATGAATCACAGACTATAGCTAACTTCAGGGTGTCGATTCTAGCTAACTTCAGGGTGTCGATTCTAGCTAACTTCAGGGTGTCGGTTTTTTGTGACGGTGTGCGCGCGCATCTTAAAAATTTACCATCATCATCAGCAATTTTTCCTAATGCGCCAAAATAAGTATAACTTCAAAAACGTCACAAAAAAAAAATGTAATGAAACTAGCTGACCCGACAGACGTCTGTGACTCTAGCTATGAACTGTCGAACGCGCGAAGTTTAAATAATCGTTAAGTTTTCTGAAATTTTCTAATTTTCCGCCCAACTTTCTTATTTTTTTCTTTTATAAAAACCTTTTCCTGAAAATAACAAACGCAGCATAAACAGAATTAGCGAAATCGGTCCAACCGTTCACGTGTGATGCCGTGACCAAGGAAATAGGGATTCATTTTTAACCGACTTTCGAAAAAGGAGGAGGTACTATATTCGGGGAGAGGGCGCCACAGTGCCACGGTTCACAACGTACTCGTATATAAATAATTTAAAAAATAAATAAGTGGTAAAAAAGCGTAAGCAGTGCAAGAAAATTATAAACAGTGTTTAAAATCACTAGGATCATATAAAATACTGAGTGAAAGAACTGTAAAACTGCGTGAAAAGTGTAAAAATACGTTACAACAATAATGACTGTGTAATCCGTTTATGTACAATTAATTAGACTCATCCAGTGCAAAATACTATTGTTGAGAGTGAATATTATAAAAATACTACAAAAAAATACGCAAAAAAGCCCATATAAGAAGTAACAATAAACTATAACCTCAAAAGTGCAAATAAAAATAGTGACGCGATTTGATTCTATCCTCGATCCCATAAGAAAATCACCAGCAGCGCCATCTATCTCTACTAGCCGAAACTTGTAACACATTAAGGTAGTAGCAAGGCTAGCGCCGGCGCCGCGCAACGCGCGACGATTTGTCATCCGGGACTGAGCATTAATATGTTACTATTCTCTCTCACGAAAAATATACAGCCAATGATTACTACCAGATGTTAGAGCGGGCATTAAAAAGCAGTCTCAAAAACAAACCAAGTTCAAAAAAACAATCAATATTAACAAAAAAGGCTTTAGATCTAATGCAAAAAAGAACCACCCTACAAAACAAACCTCATCACAACAAGAAAGACAAAGACGACTTAAAAAACCTATATAAACAAACAAACAGAGAAATTAAACAATGTTATGAAGCACACAGAATGAATATACTAAAAAAACAGATAGAGATGTCAAGATCAGCCAAAAAAGCATTCAGAGAACTAGATAGAACAAAAACCTGGATCCCATCACTTCAACACGGCTCAACAACTAGCAAATCTCGTAATAACATCATAACTATTGCCACAGATTTCTATGCAAACTTATATAGTCGACCCAACTCAACACAACACATAGAGAACAACCAACTGAAAAATACGGCGATGGTGCCATTGTTTGATGAACCAGAAATACTCAAGCAAATTCTGAAACTGAAAACAGAGAAAAGTTCAGGGCCAGACGGAATCGTGAACGAATGCATTATACACGCCAAAGCTCTTCTTTTATCACCTCTCACACTCTTGTTCAATAAGATCTTAGACGAAGAAGTAGTGCCCCAACAATGGACTGAATCCGAAATAATTTTACTTTACAAAAAAGGTGACCCAGCAGACATAGGTAACTACCGCCCGATAAGTCTTATGCCATGTTTTTATAAGTTATTCGCATCATGTTTACTCGACAGAATATCTTTGGAAATCGACTCATTTCAACCGGTAGAACAGGCAGGTTTCAGAAAGGGATATAGCACTACTGATCACATTCATACCTTGGATCAGGTCATTCAAAAATATCTGGAATACCGAAAGCCACTTTACGTAGCTTTTATTGATTACAAAAAAGCTTTTGACTCTATCTCGCATAACGGCATCTGGGACGCACTACAAAATCAAAATATCAACAAAAAATACATAAATATTATCAAAAATATCTATTCAAAAAGCACAAGTCGGGTCAGGCTAGATAGAGTCGGCGATAAAATTAACATAAACAGAGGAGTGAGACAAGGTGATCCTATATCTCCTAAGTTATTCATTGCCGTCTTACAGAATGTAATGGCTGACCTTCCTTGGTCAAAGCGAGGTATTAATGTCAATGGAAAACATCTCAGCCACTTACGATTTGCGGATGACATTGTCGTCCTTTCAGAAAGTCCCAAGGAACTAAACACTATGGTCAACGACTTACAAGTAGTGAGCGAATACGTGGGCTTAGAAATGAATCTCAGCAAGACAAAAGTCATGACCAATAGTAGGATGACGCCTATCTTAGTTAATGACATGCCACTAGAATACGTCAAAGACTACATCTACTTGGGTAAGCAAATCTCTTTTAAAAAAACTAGGAATATAGAGGAAATAGACCGAAGGATAGCTATAACTTGGAAAAAGTATTGGGCTCATAAAGAGATATTCAAATCGCAACTTCCTATTAAAATAAAGAAAACAGTACTAGACTCAGCTATCTTACCATGTCTTACTTATAGCTGCCAGACCTGGATTTTCGAAACCAAAGTAAGAAATAAGATCCAAACAACTCAAAGAGCTATGGAGAGGAGCTGTCTAAATATCAAACTGCGTGACCGAGTAAGAAACACAGATATTCGTAACAAAACCAAAGTCTCGCGCTCTTACGTTTTCGCAAAGTCTTAAATGGAGGTGGGCCGGGCACGTTGCGAGGTATCCCGATGAGCGATGGGCATTCTGGATAACCAAATGGAAAGGTCCAAAAGGGTCCAGAAGTAGAGGTCGGCCATGCGCCCGGTGGCAAGATGAGATAGTGGAAAATGCTGGTCGTGACTGGATTGCCATTGCTTTAGATAGAGAAAAGTGGAATTCTTTGGAGGAGGCTTTTACCCGAAGGGGGTCCACATTAAGAATGATCTCTGATGTTTAATGTTAACTACTACGATTAAATTTATGTTAAATTATCAAAATATTTTTATTAATTTTTAATTAATTTTTCTGCGATGATATTAATTTTTAATGTTAATCATCTTTATTTTTTATTATTTAAACAATTTTTTCATTTCTATTTTTAATCAATTATCTGAATTATTAAATCAATGTAAACAATGTAATTTATTTTTATTCTAATTAATGTGAATAGTGTAAACAAAAATTATTATTGTAATTGTTTAAATAATTTTACTACAAATTTCTATTGTTATTATTATGTGTGGAATAAATAAAGCTATTATTATTATTATTATTCTCATAGAGGTCGCTGGGCATCACATCTTTACTCACCATGGACGAAATAAAACAAATATTACTAAAAATGCAACAAGATATGGCACAACAAAAACAAGATATGCTAGATATGAAGGAGGATGTAAAACACACAGTAAACAATAACATAAACGAGAAATTCAACATTCTAGATCAAAAAAATGCTATTTTGGAGAAAAAAATAGAAGCACAAAGTACAAAAATAAGCAACCTAGAAAGACAAATTAGGTACAAAAACCTGGTCATGTTTGGGGTGAAAGAATGTGAAAAATCCTACCACGAACTAGAAGATATACTAATCGATATACTAATCGATATACTAAACAAGTACTTCAAACTCCCATATGATAGATCTCACATCGAAGCAATCAGAAGACTAGGGAAAAAAGGCGAAAAAATCAGACCAATTATAATAACATTTGCTACAATGGGCTTCAAACTTAAGGTTCTGAAAAACAAGTCGTGCCTGCAGAATACGTCATACTATTTAAAAGAAGACTACCCTATAGAAGTCCTGAACAAGCGCAAGGAATTACAAGCTCAACTACAAAAGGAAAAAGAAGCAGGCAATACTGCTTTTATAAAGTACGATAAACTTATAGTATTGACTAATAATAAGAGCAACTACCGCCAAGCCAATAAGTAAGAGGAACCTGTCTAAATCCCCGGAGATCATACCACCAGACTCCGGTAGCCAAAAAGCTCAACACAACAACAAACAACCACTGAAGAAAAATAAAGCTTCCAATATGACAGATTATATACTTCAAAAACCGAAACTGACCTACAATCAAACCGATACCCCGCAAAAACAAACACATACATCACAGACCAATTTAGCATAGCAGCGACAGACGGGCCCCCTACTCCCCACTCACCTTCCACCACGGCTGGTCACCGCGGGAGAATCAGACCAAAACCCTCCAAAGAATATTCGTTCAAGAAACAAAATTTCAATAAGTATTTGTACCCTCAACGTCAGATCATTATCAACACCTGAAAAACTACTAGAACTGAAGACAGCTCTCAGTAACATAAAACACGATATACTGGGCCTGTGCGAGGTGCGCCGGCTAGGTGAAAATATAATAGAAGACGAAAACTATATTTTATACTACATAGGACAAACAAAGGGTCTATATGGCGTAGGTTTCCTAATCAAAAGAGAATACAAAGAAAATATCATTAAGTTTTCCGGGATATATGAAAGAGTTTGCATGTTGGAAATAAACCTAGGGAGCTTACACCTCGCAATTATACAGGCATACGCACCAACAGAAGGCTCAACACAAGAAGACTTAGACAAATTCTACACAGACTTGGAAGAGGCTCATGATTTGATCTCTACACAGAACATAATAGTCATGGGCGATTTCAATGCACAGATCGGCAAACCAAAGTACTCGTATTATGAGAGCAGAATAGCAGGCATTCACGGTTTTGGAAACAGAAGCAAGAGAGGAGAACGACTGGTTCAGTACGCACCAAGATCAACATTAATCGAGGAGTCAGACAGGGCAACCCTATATCACCGAAACTTTTTATAGCCGTCTTACAAAATGTAATGGAAGATTTGCCGTGGTCAAAGCAAGGAATTAATGCGAATGGGAAATATCTAAGCCACCTACGCTTTGCAGACGATATTGTCGTGTTCTCTGAAAGTCCATATAAACTCAACACAATGGTTAACGAACTTCAGACAGCTAGTGTTCAAGTACAAGGACTGGCCTGTTGGTCTAGTGGTTAGTGACCCTGACTGCTATGCCGAAGGTCGTGGGTTCGATTCCCACCCATGACAAATGTTTGTGTAATGAGCACAATCATTTGTTCTGTGTCTGGGTGTAATTTATCTATAATATTTATGTATTTAGAAATATATAAGTATGTTTATCAGTTGTCTAGTACCCATAACACAAGCTCTGCTTAGCTTGGACCTAGATGGCGTTGTGTGATAGTTGTGGCATATTATTATTATATTATTATTATTAAGTAGGCCTGGAAATGAACTTAGGAAAAACAAAAATCATGACGAACAGCCAGATGACGCCAGTACTGGTTAACCAAGAGCCACTGGAGTACGTGGAGAGCTACATTTACCTTGGAAAACAAATTTCATTTAGAAAAGATCGAAATATAGCGGAAATAGACAGGAGAGTAGCTATTACATGGAGAAAGTACTGGGCACAAAAGGAAATTCTCAAATCACAACTACCGATCAAGTTAAAAAGAATAAATTTAGACACAACTTTACCCTGTCTTACCTATGGGTGCCAAACATGGATTTATGATCACAAGGCAAGACACAAAATACAAACAACTCAGAGGGCAATGGAAAGGAGCTGTTTAAATATAAAATTGAGAGATAGAGTAAGAAACATAAAAATTCGGAAAATAACCAAGGTAAAGGATGCTCTACACTTCTCTCAGGGTCTCAAATGGAGATGGGCTGGCCATGTTGGGAGATGCGGTGACAATAGATGGACAATTAACATCACAAAATGGAAAGGACCGCATGGCGTGAGAAGTAGAGGTCGCCCGGGCGCCCGGTGGCAGGACGAGATTGTATCCGTTGCAGGAAGAGACTGGATGAACACAGCTAAAGATAGGGATAAATGGAATTCTTTGGAGGAGGCTTTTACCCTGAGGGGGCCCACATTAAAAGGAGATGAAACTGCATGAGTAGTAATATAATTATTAATTATTAAATATCAAAATTAAATTAATGAATAAAATTAATGTAATCTAATTATTGTGGATTCAAATAAAGCTTTATTATTATTATTATTACTATATTCGACTGTATGTATGTTTTTTTTTCTTTTTTTTTATGTATGTCCGCTGATTTCTACGTCAGTTGTGGACCGATTTTCAAAAATTTTTGTCTTTTTTTATCCGAAAGCACATTATACGCCCGAGGTGGTCCCATATCAATTTTATCGAAATTGCTTCAGTGCTTTTTGAGAAACTGAACAAAAACGAAAAATACGTATACCTCGATGACGTTTTTGTTTTCCCCATTTACGAGTATGTTTAAATTCCACGTTCCATATTATTGGGGTTTTAAGTTTTGGGGTATAACAACTAAAAAGTAAAAAATAGAAAATAAATTACAAAAAAAACAACTGACCTTCAAAGAAGGTAGGTACATAAAGTACACTAAAAATGAGAAAATAACTTTAATTTCGAAAGTCGGTGTCAAATAATGAAGAAATGAAATACAAACACCGACTTCCCAAATTAAAGTTATTTTTTAAATTTGAGTGTACTTACTTTATGTAGCTTTTTTGGAAGTCGGTTTTTTTTTTTTGTATAAAGTTTTTTATTTTTCATTATATAATTACTTGTAGAGTCTGTAGGGCTCCAGGGGCGCTGCTGCAACTTTGGGGAGCTGTCTCTCGCTGGCAGTAAGGGTGGCATGTGCAAATGTACTATGATTTGATTGTGGAGTGTGCAAAGGCAAACGCAGTGGGATAGTGAACTGTACTGTATGAATACAATGTTATAGATGAGTCCACTTCGACGGGCGAGCTAGAACTCATACCAAACAATCGAAATGTTATACTACCTACTTCCTTCTAATCTTAATATTCGATCCACTCTTCAAATAATATCAACTAACTGCCAGTTAAAAATCGGTGCTCACACGCCGTCTATAGGCTGTGTATACAAACGCCACAATGAGCTACGACCCTACGAATAGAAGCGCAAAGGCTAGTAAAGCTTATTATTCAAAGAAACATTCGAAACCTACCTAACCCTAACCAGAAGGCCCTATCTATGGGAGGTACGCGGCGATGAAGCAGATGTCCATTTATGGATAGCCCTAACTTAACCCAGAGAAAACAGAGGGGAGGGGGAAGAGAGATGTGGTACAAATAATTAGCTCCGTACAGATAATTCTTAAAAATAGAATAAGTGATAATTTACTGGTGAAAAAGTGTTTAAAAGAAAGCATTAGTGGAGTAAGAATAACGACTAGAATTCAAAAGTGATGCTTTAAGTGATCAATATTCTCCAAAAAATTGATGTACAGTGGACTATCTCGGAAAATGTAAGAAAGAGATATCTAATGAAAAGGTACATAATCTAATTTTATAAAACAATAACATCCAAATAAGAATAAATAAAACAAAATAAAAAATTACAAGCCAGGTACTTCGCTTACTGTGCGCCATCTATACACCTTTAAAGAAACCGAAGAAAAAACCCAAAGCTACGGCGAGACTAACGCCATCTGTTGTTAGAAAGCATCACCAGAGATTCAAAAGTCAATTAATATTTTCAGAACTCACTAGGTGTCGCAATCAGTAGGTTATCAAACATTCTACGAAAAAAATTCACAAAGAGATGGCGCCAGCTCCCCTGTGTACAGAATGCCAACAAAAGTTATATTTTACATTAATTATAAGGCAAAATCTTATTTGTTTACTCTGCAAGTGTAGATATGATCTGGAGTGTGCTAGTGTGACAAAAGAGCATTATCGGAAATCGATGTCATTGGAACTAAGAAACTCCTGGATGTGCCAGACATGCGTCTGTAAAATACCAAAGACAGGAAACTCTGGCACTCCCATGCGATCCCAAAAAAGCCCTGAATACAAGAACTTAACCACATCAACAGCGAGCAACAGCGTTAATATGAGAAAGAAAACTATAAATTCCAATAATGATACAACTAGCTCTGAAGACCTGAGTTTGCTAGGAGACACTCTACAGACAGAGGATATTGCCAATACTGAAATAAAAAACTCAAGTTTTAAAAATGAAAATATAAATTTGTTAAACAACACACAGGGTCAATTAAGCTTGAAAAGTTTGAGCGATTTAATCATACTACGTTTGAAAGAAAACAATAAATCTATCATTGAAGAACCGCAGAACACATTACAAACCGAGATTAATAGAGCCATTATGGAATTGAAACTAGATTTTGACTCCAAAATGAATACCTTAACTATACAGAATGAACAAAGAAAGCAAGAAATAGAAAACATTAACATTGAAGTAGCAACACTACAATTAGAAAACGAAAATTTAAAAAAAGAAGTAAGAAATCTATCAACTCGGACATTCCAAGCACCAATCATACCTGAAAACCACCACCACAAACTAGTACTCTATGGCCTCACAGAGTATTATCAAGAACCGGAACGTGAATTATATAACAGACTTATAGAACTATTCCGCGATATAGCCAAGGTAGACATATCAGACTACATAGAAGACATATACCGAGTAGGAAGAAAAGGCACAAAGAATAGACCGCTTGTAATAGAATTGCTCAGTAAAAGAATTGCCAGGTATATTGTTAGTAACAGCCAGTGCTTTCAGGGAACTGGACTGGGTCAAATGAGAGAAGAATTATTTAAAGCTAGACGAAACGGACACCACGCAATAATAAGAAACAACCAATTATACATAGATGGAAAATCTGTTAACAAAAAATATCACAACATCAATCCACAACATGTAGGAAACGAAACAACTTACCATGAAAACGATATGAATGCGATGAGCATCAAAAAAACAGAACCGACTTCCAAAAAAAGTGCAAAATAACTTTAATTTCGGAAGTCGGTGTTCCTGTTTTGTGTCTTCGTTTTTTGACACCGGCTTCCGAAATTAAAGTTATTTTGCACTTTTTTTGGAAGTCGGTTCTATTTTTTTGTAAAAAAGTTTTTTATTTTTCACTTTTTAGTTGTGATTCCCCATTAAACTGTGTTAACAATTCATAGACATACGATAGCAGCAATCGCGGTTGATTTGCTGTCCATTTTTGAAGAGTTCCGTTGTCTGTCTCCGAAACCCATCATCAGATCTTATTGAAATTTAAATGGGACCATTTCGGAATAAACCCCTTTCGAACAAAAAAAGAATTTTGCAAATCCGTCAATATATGACGGAGAAATGCCCGAACATACATAAAAAAAAAAAAATACAAACATCCGAATTGATAACCTCCTCCTTTTTCGAAGACGGTTAAAAACAAACCACACTTACTTGATGCTTTCATTACCCAAAATTCTACGTATAAAGCAATATGTATCTCGGCAACCTGGCTCTCCGAAGAAAAGCTAGAACTATTTAAGATTAGCGGCTACAAATTTGCATCATCGTACTGTCGCAGTACCCGAACAGGCGGCGGTGTCTGTATTCTACTTCAAGAACATATAGACTGTATACATAGAAGTGATATAACAGATAAATCTATAGAATATGTAGTAGAGTTATGTGCTACTGAATTGCCTAAAATCTTATTAATTATAACTATGTATTGGAATAGAAGTCAGGAAGAAGTATTTTACCAGCAACTAAAATTAATTCTAAAATATATAAATAATAAATATTCAAAACTTAATATAATTATAGGAGGCGACTTCAACATTAACATATTATCAGATGACCTTAAATCAAACCAATTCATGAATTTAATGCAGAAAATAAATTTACCCAATACATAAAAAGCCCAACACGTGTAACGTCAACCACATATACATGCTTAGATTTAATATTTACAAATTTTAAATTCAAAGATATGTACACAACTGTAGAAGAGCTAGGATTCTCAGACCATAATAGTACCATATTACATTTAAACTTGTCTACACAAACAATAAGAATCGTCTGGTACGTGAAGAAAAGATTTTTCAATCACACAAATATATTAAAATTTAAGTCTAAATTACAAGAAATAAATTGGAATAATATCATAACAACTGAAAAAGATATGAACAGTAATTATGAAGCCTTTAATGAAACACTCATTAAGATATTAAATCAATGTATGCCATTATAAAAAATAAAGTTAAATCCAAAATATAAAAAAAATACTGGCTCACCGTAGGCATACAAAATTCTTGCAAAAATAAAAGATTATTAAAAACACTGACAAAAAACTACACTACAAAAATAAAATGACCAAATCTAATAATAAAGTTAGGACATTGTGGAGTATAGTAAATGAACGTACAAACAAAAAAATATCAAGTGAAATACGAGTATGTAACATAACCCTACAAACGAATAATAGCGTAACTTCTGAACCCAAACAGGTAGCTTCTATCGGGGAGGCTACGAACAACTCAACCGAAAACCGAAAGGATCTCCTGTTGTATGCCCTACAGAAAATACAATCTTCCTCAGTCCAATTGATCCTTATGAGGTGAACACATTAATTAAAAATTTGAAAAATAAAAAAAGTCACGGCGTTGATGAACTTCCACCTACCTTATTGAGAAAATGTGCAGACGAATTGACTTTACCATTTTAAAAATTATTAAACCAATCATTTGAAGATGGAGTTTTTCCCAATCTCTTAAAAAAAGCTCTTATAAATAAATTGGATGTCTGAACACAATCTAGAAATCAACTTCAATAGAACTAAAATAATTTCATTCCACCCTTGCCAAAAAATACCAATAAATATAAAATTTAGCTTTAAAAATAACAAATTAGAAATAGTTGATAAATTCACCCTTCTAGGCCTTAACATTGATACATACATAAATTGGAAGTCACACATTCAGAAAGTAAGAGATAAAATATCTAAATTTTCATACGCCCTCCGCGAGATCAAAAAAAACTACAGACCTTTAACTGCACTAGTAACGTACTACGCGTACGCCTACGCATGGCTCAATACGGTGTTATCTTATGGGGCAACAGCACAGACACGCCCATGCTATTTACCCTACAAAAAAAAACTGATTACAATCTTAGTAAATATTGAAGTCAGCGATAGCTGTAAACCTCATTTTCAGGAACTAAAGATTTTATCCCTATCCTGTCTCTATATATTTGAAGTTTGTAAGGTTGTGCGTAAGTACCCAGAATTCTTTACAAAAAGAGAGGACATACAAACGAACATTATTTTAAGACATAAAAATAGACTAAACTTACCAACATCGCGGCTAATAATGCACTCCAATAGTACCTTTGTCATGTCCATAAAAATTTATAATAAGTTACCCGAAATAATAAAGAATTTAAATAAATACAACATTTTTATAAATAAATTAAAGCTGTTCCTTGTAAGCAAATGCTACTACATAAATGATAAATTATAAGTAACTTCTTATCTATCTATTTCTATGTACAAAAACTCACTAAAAGATACGCCCACCTACTCATAATACGAAAAATTTATATAAATTAAAGTATATTTTAATAAATATGGAGCGTCCAATAAATAACTCACCTTATTGATAATAAATATTTAGTAATAAATAACGAATTGAGAATTGAGAAACCCCGTGATATGTAAGAAAATAACTACCTACTTACTAAAATAGATTTGCTTATTTTATTGTTATTAACTTTTATTCAGATTTCATGTACTTATATTGTTATTTTCAATTTTAGTTTCTACGATTTTAAATTTTTAACTTTGTTTATGTAATAACTATAATAACAAAATTTTGCTGTGCCCTGACAGGGTCTACAACTTAGCTCTAAGCCAATTGTAACATTCTATTTTACCTTGTGGAACGCAAATAAATAAATATGAATGAATGAATGGTTCTAATAAGGTATGTTTCTGCTGATATTTGCGAGCAAGTGAGCTTCGAGATGAAGATAGCTTCGGAACAGCCTGGATTTAAAATAGAATATTGTTGAATATTCGATACTGAGATTTTAGAACAGTCTGCCGGATCCAATGTAAAACATTCCAAAATCAACAACAATTTATAAATAAAAAATAATGAAATAAACAATTAAAATTCTAAACCATTCTCGAATCCACCTGAACACACACAAAAAAATTCATTAAAACCGGTCCAGCCGTTTAGGAGGAGTTCAGTGACATACACACGCACATAATTGTAGCGAATTGTAAATCTAAACCATTCTCTAATCCACCTGAAGACACACACAAAATTTCATTAAAATCGGTCCAGCCGTTAAGGAGGAGTTCAGTGACATACACACGCAAGGAAGAAATATATATATATAAAGATAGTAGTCCATCGGTGTCGGAAGCAGGGTTCAAGGTACCGGTGGTTAAGGCTCCAGAGACAGGAACCTTCTCACAATGCAAGCCACATCGAGGAGTAACTACTGCCTTCTGTATCAGGTCCTTAATTTAACCGCGCAACGACAGATTCGACAGGTGGTCGTCGAGGCTCTTGGCCATCAGACCTTTGGCGGTAACAACAATCGGCACAATGACAGCTAAATCTATATTTGACATGTCGAAAACCTCATGTGCTAAGTCGAGATATTTCACAAAACTTCTTATTATTAAAAATCCAATCTAAAGAATGTCTAAAGGTTACCGTTCAGAAAATACGTACTCAGGTGAACATCTTTATCTACTTTTCTTCCGATTATTGGAACGGCAGGATACATTCTCATTGACTCTTTGATTACTGCGTCCAAGTACACGAGTTTTGGTAGATCTTGTTTCGTTACATCATAATTTTTATCTTCGAATACTTCTTGTAACCTGTAAAGTATTATGTTTGGATCAATTATTTGACCTGTATCTATTATATTTGAATTCAATTTCAAATTCAGCTAAGAATAGCGAGATTAAAAGCTCAGGACAAACTGTATGACACACTGGACAGTCCAGCTGGCCAAAAAGTTCTATACCGGCTTACTAGAGCCAGTGAGAGAAAAGTGAAGGATGTTTGTCGGATAATATGTGTAAGGGATGAAGCTGGAATGCTTCTATCAGAGGTTGAACTGATTAAGAACAGATGGAAGGGCTATTTTGAAAGACTGATGAATTTGGTAAATATTTGGAGTGGTGTTTTAGAGAATAAACTAATGAATGAGGGGTTAGTGAGAATGGTCAGTGTGGATGACGTAAGAATAGCAGTAAATGGAATGAAGAATGGTAAGGCAATTGGTCCAGACGGAATACCAATTGAAGTGTGGAAGTCATTACGGGTAGATGGATGGACATGGTTAGCTTCGCTCTGCAATTAATTGTTGCTGGAAGTAGCCATACCTGATGAATGATGCAACAGTTCATTGGTGCCCAGCTTCAAGAACAAAAGTGATAAATGATCTTTATTCAGTAAATAGGTTACAAGGAACACTTTTACACGTCATTTTTTTTTAAATTTGGGTAGGCCGCAACAGTACTCAAACCGCCCTACAATCATGAAATCTACGTGAATATATATAACGACTTACATAGTTCTCACATTTACAATATGCTGAAGACCATGCAAATTAGTGTCTGTAATGGTCTTTTGAAGAAAGAAACACATATATTTGAATGGACATGTCCAGTCAGTGCAAGCATCTGTCAGATGATGATCTGCTGGAGTGCAATAACTATAACAGAATAAAGCTAACGTCACATAGTACGAAAGGTTGGAAAAAAAATATTGAAAGGCGGCTGAGAGTGAAAACTCACAGAACCAGTCCGGTTTTATGCCTGGACAAAACAAAACATCCTGGTACAATGGATGCCATTTTTGCTATCCGCCAGCTCTGCGAAAAATACAGAGCTGTGCATAAAAACTTGCACATTTACCTCGAAAAAGGATATTACCTGGTGCATCGTGAGGGTTTATGGTGGGCCATTAAGGAGAAAGGTGTGCCTGGAAAGTATGTGCAGTTGATCCGAGCGATATACAGTCGATGCGGTACCCAAGTCCGGTCTGCAGTGGGCACCACTGACAGTTTCAGTGTGGCAGTCGGTTTGCACCAGGGCTTGACCCTCAGCCCTTACCTCTTCTTGATGATAATGGACGTTCTGATGACGGACATCCAGGAAGAGGCTCCCTGGTGTATGCTGTTTGCTGATGACATTGTGCTGGTTGCCGAAAGCGGTTTAGAGGTCCAGAGCAGATTGGAGACGTGGTGGCAAAGACTGGAGAGTGTAGGCCTGAAATTGAGCAGAACCAAAACAGAATACCTGTTCTGCGATTTCAGCGGTCTCTCCAGTCCTATGCCGATAACTCTCACCGGGACGCCTATACCGATCTGTCCCGTCTTTCGGTACCTCGGGTCGCTTGTCCAGGGGGATGGCGATATAGATCGAGACGTAATGCACAGGATCAACTCAGGATGGATGAAATGGCGACAGGTCATTGGAACAACTTGCGACCCACGAATGCCCCTCAAGTTAAAGGGGAAAATCTATAGGTCCGTGATTAGACCTGTCCTGCTGTATGGATCAGAATGCTGGGCTGTGAAAAAGACGGATGAAAAAGATTGCATGTGGCGGATATGAGAAAGTTTAGATGGATGTGTGGAATGACAAGAATGGATAAAGTGAGAAATGAGTACATTAGAGGTACTTAAGAATTACCGCCAGTGACGAAAAAGTTGAAAAGGAACCGCTTATCTGGGTATGGTCATGTGAAGAGGAGGAATAAAACACATGTAACTAGAAGAGTACATAAATGTGTATGGATGGAAAGAGAGGCGGAGGCAAAAGAAAAGATGGATGGATTGTGTGAGAATTTATATGAAAGAAAAGGGAGTTAGTGATAGCATGACGGCTGACAGGACAGTATAAAAGAAAAAAAACATGCTGCGCCGACCCCAAGTAGGTAATATGGGATAAGAGCAGGAAGATTATGATATGATATTTGGATTCAAAATTGGAGATTTTTTTTTATCTCGGAACGATAAACTCTACATGATTATATCTTCCAGAATAAAGTTTTAATTTTATTGAAACCCATCCTTTTATTAGGGCCAATTTAATACAAATACTAGTAATATTATAAATTGTGAAAGTTTTTATGTTCGTGTATCAATCACCCAAAAACGGCAGAAGGTATTTTATTGACATTTTGCACACAGATAGAATATAACCTGGATTACTTCTATCTAATTCTACTAGTTTTTAATATGCAGACGAAGCGGCTGACAGAAGCTAGTGGTTACATACATCTGAACTTAAAGTAAACAATGATTGATTTGGTCGCTAAATATTTGATTTATCATTGACTAGCTTTTGCCAGTGGCTTCACCCGCGTGGAATGACGAAGAAAAAATGACGAAATTTCATGTAAACTTTCAACCCTCACTTTGACCCGTTAGGGGATGAATTTCTAAAACTCCCTTCTTTGTGCACACTGACGTCATTTAATTTTAAGAAACATTTGTGCAAAATGATGAATCATGCTTCTCAACCCAGCAGTATTGGCTGTGCGTTGATCTATCAGTCAGCTAGTCAGTGACTGAAGATGGAGCACGCTTGCCTAGAAGTAACCTATTAACTCTTGACTTAAATACTCCCAGGTTGAGATATCAGGAAATACTGACTCCGGCAGGGATTTCAACTCCTTGGTTGTACGCACAATGAAAGTGTTCCCAAAACGTTTTGTGCGTGTGCGTGGGATGATCCGATGGCGCATCGCCGTACGTGTTTTGGTCGATGATAGAACGGGTTTGGCCGAATCAAACTTTATTCATAATGATAAATGATAAATGATGTTTATTCAGTAAATAGGTTACAAGGAACACTTTTACACGTCAATGTTTTTTTGTCAGTTTAAGCTAGATGAGGCCGGTGTTTCCTAGCTGACTACCCTGAGAAGAAACACCGAAACAAACTCAGAGGTCAAAGTCTCTTTTAGTGTTCAAATCTATACAATGTGGACTGGTTAGATCCTATGAGAACCATGTACGTTTATGTCTGGGATGAGCTTTATGAAGAAAGCAACACACGAATTCGAGTGGACCTGTCCAGACAGTGCAAGCATTTGTCAGTCATCGCGAAGCTCAACTCAGAACTCTGAGGTGCTCAACGAACCGACGAACAATACCAAAGTAAGGACATTTGAGTAGGCCGCAAAAAATACTCAAACTGCCAGACAATCATAAAATCTACATGAATATAACGACATACATAGTTCTCGCATTCACATTATTCTATATGAGGACCATGCAGCTTAGTGTCTGTAGTGGTCTTTTGAAGAAAGAACCAATCATATTTGAGTGGACCTGTCCAGTCAGTGCAAGCATTTGTCAATAGTCGAATAGCTCAACTTAAAAACCACTAAGGAGCTCAATGACATGACGAACAATACCAAAGAAAAGACATTTGGGTAGGCCGCAAAAGTACTCAAACTGTCAGACAACTTTGAAAATTACTGTAAAAAGGAGGAGAAAATAATAATAATAACCCACATAGTCCTCACATTTACAATAATTAAGTAATCAAAAAAAAAAAAAAAATATAATACTTTACAAAGTAAATATTTGTGTCAAACAAAATAGTAATCATAATATGTCAATCAAAAAATTTAAAAAAAATTCCGACGCACACTCCCCAAAATGCAACACCGCTCGCTCGGCTCGGCTCTGCTCGGTTAGTTCGGCGACGCCGAGTTGCTAACTCGGCGTCGATGCTCAAGACTTTGAATATTTTACTTGACGAACATGTCAGTGCCAAATTTTTAGCAGCCACTTGAAAGAACGAAAGAACCAAGGTTGAGGTTAGATGTTAACGTAACACCAAGAAGCTGAAGTTGGTCAGTTATCGGCACTGTTACACCTCGGAAAGATAGAGCTGGGTGGAATTTGCTCCATTTAGAGGCAAAAAGACAAGCCTGGGTCTTAGCAGCATTGAATCTGACCAGATTGGCATCGATCGAATCAGAGACAGCCTGTAAGGACAAGTTCAAGCACTTAACCATAGCCTCTCAGAGAAACCGGATCTGCGACCCAGCAGCTCGTGCGTTGAACACGTATCTCTCAGTAACAGTGCTGTTGTCTGCGTAACCAAAGGTACCGGGTTTTGTCAGATCATTAATATGCAGCAAGAACAATGTTGCCGTGAGCTCCGACCCCTGAGGAACCCTGGCACTAATATCCAGCAGTCCGGACGAGCAGCCATCTGTGACCACTCGGATAGACCGATCATTCAAGAAATCTGCAATCCAATTATACAATCCAACGGGTAGACCGAAGGAAGGAGCTTACCAAGAAGACTTTCGTACCAGACCCTGTCGAAGGCCTTCTAGATGTCAAGGAAGACCGCAAGTGCTTCCCCGTGTTTCTCTATGGCCTCACTCCAGATGTGAGTAGCATACGCTAGAAGATGCTATCGAATTTTGGCGAAAGCTGTATTGTCGGTCACCAAGGATATCGTTAGCTTCTAGGTATGCCAGAAAGTTACCGTTCAGTACGCGTTCTATACTCTAACATAGTATGGAAGTAACTGAGATGGGTCTTGGGCATGGGCTGCAGGTTAGCTTGCTTCCAAGCAATCGGCACATTTCCAGTCTCAAACGACAAGCGAAATAAGCGTGTCAACATCAGAGACAATTCAGTTGCACAATTCCTGAGAACAATTCCCACTAACCCGTCGGGGCCACTAGCCTTGTTTACGACCCGTCGGGTTCCAGCAGTGGTGGTTGTGAGGGGCGGTAGAAGTTCGATTCAACGGACTTAGCCAGGGACCGAAACGCCTCCTTACCAGCTGGGCATGAAGAAAGTTTGTTCCCGATTAGTCTAATATGGTCAAACCGAGCCCAACGCAACACCTTCTTGCATAACTTGGCAGGCCTATTGAAGCCTTTCTTCTTCGGACTCACGTCATTTACTTCACGAGTACGAGCATCGACCCATGATACGTACGCCGCGTGTTTAAGGCGAGGCAATCCGAGCGCCGTAGGTATTTAACGCATACCTCTGCCCCCGCACGGAGTAGCGATACGTAAAAAATTACGATGCGCGGAGACTCGCGCGCCGAGCACACTGCTCATGAGTTCACGAATTCAAGTGGGTAGTAAGTTGCGTCACAATATGGAGCAATGCAGTAGATCAACTTGAATGAATTAGTATAATTATGTTTATTTTGTTTTATTTTTCTAGTTCCTAAGTATTTTTTTATGGTTATCTAAAAGTTAAAACTTTAACTTAATAATTTAATAAACTTAATAATTAAAAATAAGTAGGTATACTTATTTATTTTTGTGAATAAGGTGGATTTAAATCTGACTGACACGAAGATCATGAATACGGATACGATTCAAAACTACGCGCCGCGTGCCTTTTGACTTTCCATAAGGGTGCAAAATATTCATGCTACAGTATAAAAAATCTAATCAGCGAGAATTTTCAAATTCTTTGTCATGGGTGTCATTTTTATAGTTTTCGAGGGTGGTAAAGCCAATAGTGAGGTCAAAATGTAAACCCGAGATGGCGGTAGAAATATCGTGATAGGATTTTATCGCGCACTGGATTTTGAACTCTCGGTGTTGAGCCGAGCATTGAGAATCCAACTTAACAACAACAGAGTTAATTCCAGCGCGTCGAAAAAACACACCGTTGGATTTTCAACTCTCCGCGCTAAGCGGAGCGTTGAAAATCTAGTGCGCTAAAAAAAACCGCCGCGATACGTTTACGTGTGTGCGAAAAACGGCTTATAGCTTTTGCACGCGTGGCGTCTTTATTTCCATTGCCATAGGGTTTAAATTCAACTGTTTTACACATATTTGCGGTTTGTAAATCTATTCCGCGTAGGTACATACCTAGTAAGTAAAGTAAAAATATAATATAGGTAAATAATAATATTGTCAAAGCATCCTTACTTTTTTAGGGTTCCGTACCCAAAGGGTCTACCCGAAGTACCCAAAGGGTAACCAACGGAACCCTTTTGCTAAGATTCCGCTGTCTGTCTGTCTGTCAGCGGGCTATATTTCATGATTCGTAACAGCTACACAGTTTTGTCTACCTATTACAGATCATGAGAAACAGCCCAAAAAAAAAACAAACAAAATACGTTTCTAGAAACGTGTTTTTGTTGTTTTTTTTTCAGTTTATGGTACGGAACCCTTCGTGTGCAAGTCCGACTCGTACTTGGCCGGTTTTGTTGTTTATTCAGCCTTCGTAGAGCCAGCGATGACAACTTTTGATTTATTCTGGTTTTGCTCACTTTGTTTTACAAAATAAAAAAATATAATAAAAAAGTAATAAATAATATACTATAATATAGTATATAAATATATATATATATATATATCTTTTATTTTATATAACAACCTTATAGGGAGTTACATGTTTGAGCCGTTTGGGGTTGAAACACTAGGCCCATGGGGTCCGAGTGCTCATCGAGTTTTCCGGCATATCAGCAAGCTGTTAGTCGACTCTTCACGTGACCAGAGGGCTGGGCTTTTCTTTGGCCAACGAATCAGCATTGCTATTCAACGTGGCAATGCTGCTAGCGTTCTGGGCACTTTTTCCATTGACAGCGATGTGGATGAATTTTTTGATGCCCAGTGAGTTGTTTTTTCATACGCATTTGTACATGTTAGGTATTATTGTTAGTTTGTATATATATCTTTTAAGTTATTTCTACAGTAATAAATGGCTATAATATAGTAATATAATCTATATATAATATAATATTCCACAACTATCACTCAATAAACTCTCAGAGTTTAATGAGACTAAACTACGAGTATATACAGGTACTTATTATTATTTTTATAAACTACTACTACTACTTTTGTTTATTTGAATTCTCAAAATTTTCTTTCATAAAAACTTTGTCCTGACAAACACAAACACAACAAAAAAAGGATTATCCAATTTTCTGCAGTCGTTTGGAAGTTATGCGCGTACATACATTGCGATGATTCATTTTTATTTATAGATTTTTGGCTCAGCCGGTAACAGACCACAGCAGGGGTGGCGGGTTTAAAAAAATTGGCACACGTCTGACCTCCAACACGTTCCGCTCGGGACTAAAGGACACGGTGCGAGCGCATGAACAGGGGAAAACACTGGATTTTGGAATTAGTGGTATAGATATTTTGATATTTCGCATTATGTCGGCCGTTTTATATCCCATTTTTTACGACGTTTACTATGGAATTATTTTTATTTTTCAAAGCCTAATATTAACTGAAATGAAATAAGAATTAGATTATAATTTAGAGTTATCTTTGCGATTTAATTGGATGCAGTAAAGTGTAAGTAATCGTGTATCGCACGGCCGAAATATCTAGATCGAAGTGTGAAATATGTAATATATTTTTTTCAAAATTTAAATCCGTGTTATCTACGAATAAAACACAATACAAAACGACGTTCATTCGGATAACCTCGCCTTAAGCGCATCAGCGCGTTTACACTCTCATGTGTAAATTCAAGTACAGTGTAAACTCTATACAGCATGTAACAATAACCGTGTCCGATCCTGAAGGGTATTATTTGGTATCGTACTGCATATACATATACATAATCATTTAATAGATACGATATTATCATTTTTCCCCAATGAAAATAATTAATTAAAAAAAAAGAAAAACTTATCAAAGGCAACACTGAGGGCTCGACAAAGTTCACCTACAGTTTTGTGTCAAAGAACCGCCTGAGTGAGACGGTCTTTTTGATCCTTTGCTATAGAGTGCCTACAGCGCGGCTAGTGCAGGGTGATAACGTTTGAAATAAACCGACTTCCAAAAAAGAAAATACACTAAAAATTAAAAAATAACTTTAATTTCGGAAGTCGGTGTTCGTATTTTATTTCTTCGTTATTTGACACCGACTTCCGAAATTAAAGTTATTTTTTAATTTTTAGTGTATATTCTTTATGGAAGGCGGTAGATTTTTTGTAAAAAAGTTTTTTATTTTTCAATTTTTTGTTGGAAGAACTAGGAAAAAACGGCCGTTTCGGACACTTTTGCCTACTACTGCCTACTTTGAATACGAAACATTCTGAGACCTGTTTTAACAACGTAAAAATGCTTTATCCTCTTTGTAACAAACGTAACGTTGGATTTTTTAATATTTATTTTCTGTGCTATGCTACGATTTTTTATTCAATGAGGGCGCCACTTGGCTGGTAGTAGACCCTTAAGGGACTGGGTATTTTATTGCGTTGAGTTTTTGTTAAACTGAGAGTAAAACGATATAGTTTTATGAATAAGTAGTTGTAATTTTGACTAAATTAAGTGAAAAAAATTACTTAACAAAATTGTAAGATGTTATCTTTGCTTGTCGTTTTTAACTAGCCAGTATTTTATTCTTGTATATTTCGTAGTCCCCTATCAATAAGACGATAGTAGAAAGTACAGTAAGTTAAAACGTGCTAGGCAATAACAAAAAACAAATGCACACATTTCTAAGAATTTCATTAGTATTGTGTCTGTTGGTAAAAATTTTTCCTTGTTCTTTCAAATGGTATGAAATATTTACAAGTTATTATCGGTATTGTTTTTGAATGGCACTGAAATTAATGTTGTTTATTGCGGTTTAAATATAAGTGTGCCAATATAAAGGTACCAATGTAAATCAAACGAACCGTAGCACGTCGTATTACGTTTTCAGGAATTCAAAGTAGAAATTCGTAATATAGAGTTCACACTGTAATATCATTTATTCACAGTGAATTTCATTCAATATTTTTAGAAACAGATATAGCAGTGATATGAAACGTATCTTTGTTCAAGAGAACGTCTGACCACGGTCCCACTCTAATCTATTTATGGCTGTGTTCCGTGGTTATAAAAAATCACAAGTCCATCAATTTCAGCCCTCAAAACATCTGGTGTAAAAAGACAGTTTCCGAATCCGAAAGCCACATATTCTACCCATTATTTGGATATTTTTTTTTCCACTAAACCACACCTGGAAAACTACTGGTTCTGGAGATATTGAAGGTCAAAGTCGCAATTTTTTTTAACTTTTTTACATAAATGAATTCTAAGTGTTAATGCTAATCTTTTTTCTATACAAACATTACCTGAATTTTTGATTTTTTTTTTCGAAATTTCAAAATTAGGAATTTGCAGTTACGAAAACGCAATGAATATCAAACGTATCCGACAAGTACCTGCGTGGCTTAGTGCGATGGGGCGGAGTTTAACTCCACTTACCTGTGTTCGCGTTACATTGCGCGGAATAAAAAATAGTTTTATTTTTTATTAACCGATGAAAAAAAAAGGAGGAGGTTCTCAATTCGACCGTATATATATATATTTTTTTCTTTTTTTTTAACCGACGAAAAAAAAGGAGGAGGTTCTCAATTCGACTGTTTATATATATATATTTTTTTTTTTTTTTGTGTATGTTCAGCCCTCACTCCGTCATTTATGAACCGATCTTAATTATTATTTTTTTGTTAGATAGGGTATACCTCAAGGGTGGTCCCATGTCAAGGAAATCAGGATCTGATAATGGGATCCTGATAAAATTGAGAGAAAACCTCGAAAATTGTGGGCACGTTTAGCGTTTCTGTACGTATGTTCGGCCCTCACTCCGATGTTTATGAACCGATTTTCATGATTCTTTTTTTTTTAGATAGAGTATACCTCAAGGGTGGTCCCTTGTCAAGAACATCAGGATCTGATCATGGAATCCTGATAAAATTGAGAGAAAACCTCGAAAATTGGGCACAAATATTGTTTCTGTTTACTTTTCATAACTTAATCAGGTGCTTAACTGGATCAAATTTTATATAAACTAATTTTGAGTCGGAGTCAATTAATAAAATAATTAATAACATATTTACAGCCTTCTTCATTTGTAAGTACATAAAATTTAAATATTTAGTAATCAAATTGTTGTTTGGCGCCGACTCAAAATTAGTTTATATAAAATTTGATATTTATGTAGGTAAATAAGCTCAATACTCAAGACTTAAAAGGTTTATTTATTTTTTGCTTTTTAGTTCTTTTTCGTCGGTTAATTTTTTTGTTAAAAAGTTTTTTTCACACCTAAAAATAAAAGTCGTTTGCCAGCAATAATTTTTGCGTATTTTGTTAGACGTACAGTATGCGTAGTTAACGGCTCTGTGATGTGTTTTTTACACCCCGTGTCTGTTACTCGTTCAGTTTTCTTAAGTAACCTTATAAATAGGTGTTCGGAACAATTATTTAGACAGGGAATGTAACTTACTCGTTAAAAATTTGATTCTGTACATCTTGGTGTGATCCTATCAGTAACAAAATTATTGTCAAAGCTGAAGATGTAGTATCGAAAGCAGCGGCTACAAGAGTGTCTAGATGTTCTCTGATGTCATCGTCTGTGAAGGTGTCTTGTCCTTCAGGCAAATGCAGCAATCGATCTAAGAGTGGTTTGAATGTGTCTGGAAATCAAAGCGTGTTTAAACAATTTTCTTCACAACAACAAGTTTTTTGACAACTTCTGAGTGCAACAAAATACAAGATTGACTAGTATCGTAGAAACTTGTATTTTTCCGTAGCTCGTAGGTTTGTCTAGTACTTTTAAATAAAACAAATTAGGAGCAATGGTGTCCTATTTTTGAGAAGTAATGGCAAGGTTTCCATAGTTACATTGGTTACCCTTGTTGTACCTTTTCACCAGTGTGTACTTAATTTCTAACATTATATACCTATTTGTCATGTATTGACCCACCTGGCAACGAGCCATCGCTCATAGTATTTTTCTTATCCTTAAGCTCAGATTTTTCTTTATGTATGATCTGAAATAGTGATATCATTACAGGTAGATCCCATAACTACATTCAAAACAAAGTAGGTAGGTACTTACGTGACAATTTAAAAGTTCTACAGAAATTGCGAGATGAAAATAAAATCTTGGCATTTAGGTTTTGAACAAAATCATTTCAGTCACCTATCGCCACTTCATTTTTCTGTAGAGTTGTGGCACACAATGATAATGCAATTTATTTATGGATTTACACAAGGACGAGGCCATTCAAACAAACAGAAAAAGCGACCCGTCGGGTTTCAGTAGTGGTAGCAGTGAGGGGTGGCAGAAGTTCGACTCAACCGCACGGGCTGCAGGCTAGCTTGCTTCCAAGCAATCGGTACATTTAGAGTCTCAACGAAAAGCGAAATATGCGTGTCAAGATCAGAGATAGTTCAGGTGTACAAGTCCTCAGAACAATTGCCGGTAACCCGTCGGGGCCACTAGTCTTGTTCACGACCCGTCGGGTCCCAGCAGTGGTGGTAGTGAGGGGCGGTAGAAGTTTGATTTAACAGACTTAGCCAGGGACCAAAACCCCATACTACCTGCTGATTCTGTAGGAAGTTTTTTCCGAATTCGGCTACCGAACCGAAAACCGAACCCACCGCTCAGGCAGGGATGGAACAGGGGTGGGTTTTAGTCTGTAAGAGTCTGACACGCCCTCCCGCTCCACCCAGAGCGGGAGAAGTCATTGGATGATTTCCCACCCCACAAAAAATAAAAAAACCGCAACATCTTCTTGCAGCACTTGGCAGCCCTATTGAACTTGGCTCTCTTTTTCTGAATCACATTACTTGCTTTGCGAACGTCGACCCATGCCAGGTACGCCGCGTGTTTAAGCGCATCAGCGCGATTGCACTGGACACCAAACCATGTTGTTACGTCAGAGAACGGAATGTAGTACTCCATTCCGCACCGCAAACACATCCGGCAGCCATCAATAGGTCGCCGCCCCTGTCTCCATCGCCTTCGGCTAGGACGTCTCGCTTGCAGAAGTCTATTGCTCGCATTGACAACGTGGGAAGCCGGTGTTAGGCCATCCGATTGTACTCGTCACGTATTGCACATATCTTTGAGGTATTGCACATTGGGCACCCGTTTAAATGGCACCTGAGTGAATGGCATCTGAGGTATTCCACATACGACAGTTATCAATATTTTTCGCAGGTGGCATTAGTAGAATAATTTATAATTTAATAGTTTATTCCACATTTGGCAGCTACGGATCAGTAGAAACTAGTGTTGGGAAGTTTATTTTTTGTAGGACGTGAAAATTAAAAATTCGATAAATCAGTAGAGTCAAACCCCTCATTAGCAGACACAATTAAAAACCTATTGTCGAGGGGCCCTGACGGATTAATCATTATCATCAAATCTTTTAATATCCCGACTGCTGCGGCACAGGCCGGGGACAGATTAATAACATGGTAAAAATATAACTTCTTTATGTTTTAATCATTTTAATATCACAATCGTGACAGTGATAAAATTTCAAATCGTTTGTAAAATATAAACCATCAATCGGTGTGACTACTCAGCACAACGTGGGTACACACGCTGTGTCTGTTGTGACTTATCGTAGTTGAAGATGAGTTCGTCGAATTGGTCACTTTGTCTGTTGTGAGTTATCGTAGTTGAAGATTACTTTGTCGAATGTGCCACTTTGTCTGTTGTGAGTTATCGTAGTTGAAGATGAGTTTGTCGAATGTGCCACTTTATCTGTTGTGACTTATCGTAGTTGAAGATGACTTCGTCGAATGTGCCACTTTGCGATTTGTGAATGGTGATCGTGCTGCTGACACAACCGGACACTGGTTACGTCTACACTTTAAAGTACCGCCAAGCGGGATGTTGGCTACTCTGGTCACAATAGGCGTCCACTTCAAATCT
This sequence comes from Polia nebulosa, assembly GCA_951329385.1. Taxonomy (NCBI): domain Eukaryota; kingdom Metazoa; phylum Arthropoda; class Insecta; order Lepidoptera; family Noctuidae; genus Polia; species Polia nebulosa. The sequence continues at coordinate 13,648,180 of OX589610.1, read as the reverse complement.
AACACGTCACGCTTGCACATAACGTGGGGTTCGCGTTCACATAGCTGGCTCATGCTTGGATTTGGAAACTCCAGCCAAAGACGGACTCTCTTCCGAATTTCTGTTGAGATTGGCGGCTGTGGTTTATCATTAACTTCTTCCATTTTGTAAATTTCTGCTTGCTCGTCTTCAGTAAGGTATTCTACGTACTTAAGCATACCGATAGTGCTATTCATCCATTCATATATATGGATAGTCGACGGTTAGTTTTAAACTATACGGCAAGCCTCCCAACTCGACGACACTCATCTTATGCAAGTTGCGTCGAGCAGTCGTAACCTTCGTTAATGTATTAGTACCTGTATGACTGAGCTTTTCTCGATTTTTACACGGATAAAACAAAGTTTTCTAAAAATGAAACCTAGCTAGATCGATTTATCGCCCCCGAAACCTGAAAGTATGCAGTGGGCATACTAAATTTCATGAAAATCGTTGGAGCCGTTTCCGAGATTCAGATTATGTTTATACATATATACAAGAATTGCTCGTTTAAAGGTATTAGATAATCCTCGCGCACCTGTACGAGTGGCGCGAGGAGGCCAAACGCCGGGGCGAAACTCCGCCGCCGCGACAACTCGCGGCTCGGCGGACCGAGCTCCGGCAGGATCTCATGGTGACATGGAGAGAGCGACTGTCGCAACCCAGCGCTGGGCACGCCACCATCGAGGCGGTAGTGCCCCTCTTTGAGGAGTGGCTGGAGAGGCGTCACGGCGCCCTCACCTTCCGCCTGACGCAGGTGCTCACCGGACACGGCTGTTTCGGTAGGTACCTGTGTCGGATCAAGGCGGAGGTGACCCCCGGGTGTTTCCATTGCGAGGATCGCCCAGAGGACACGGTGGAGCATACGGTGGAGGTTTGCCCCGCTTGGGCAGAGCACCGCCGTGTCCTCGTGGATGCGATAGGCGGCAGCGTCCTCTCGCGCCGTGCCCTGGTTCAGGCCATGGTACGGAGCGAGAGGGAATGGGAAGCCGTCTTCACCTTCTGCGAAGCAGTAATGCTCGCGAAGAGGGAGGCGGCATACGCTAGGGAGGCTCGAACACAGCCGAGTCGCCCTAGCGCTCCCAGCCGCGACCGCCGCCTGAGACGCCAGGGGGTTCGGGCGCCGCGAGACGATCTCCGGCCACCGTAGACCCGGGCCTGCGGACGGCGAGTAGTGGGTAACTCGCCGCCCGATCAGCACCAGGCCCGAGAGTCGACGGCGCGTAGTGTTCCACGCGCGCCTCAAAGAGTTGTCAGCAAAGTGTAGGGGCCTGCCAAGGCCGGTGCCTGCCCGGGGGTGGAGGATAAATTCGAAAGAGTTACCTCGCCCCCGGGCACTCGAGGCAGGGAGGAACAGGGGTGGGTTTTAGTCAGTAAGAGTCTGACACACCCTTCCGCTCCACCCTAGAGCGGAAGAAGTCATAGGATGATTTCCCACCCCCCAAAAAAAAAAAAAAAAAAGGTATTAGATAAATTGGATACCCAATCATCTTATTACCTATCTGCGATACTTTTGAACTCGGGTGCGAAAGAATTGTTGTTATACGCGTCGACGTCATGCGAGAGAAATGCGAACAGGAGTTTAATTTGCACTTTTTGCACCATGATTTACTTCTAAAGCGTGATTCGATCTTTGCCAGCTAGCTTCATCCCCCGCCACCTCGTCCGGCTCCGACGTTATTTCAAGTTTATAACACTGAACTGTCTATATGAGCTAAATAATGATACTAATGTTTCTAAGACTAAGGTTTTGTAGTTAATAAGGTAAGACGATATAGATCTTTTCGTTACGGTCCATTTTTCTGACCCGGTAATCTTATATTTCGGTGTGGTTTTAAAGACTTTTCACGTCAAAAAGCTCAGTAGCAATATATTACCATTCGTGAAACATCACATTATCGAGGTACTTCACAAATAACTTCGATTTACGCAATGGTCTAAATTACAATACCTATTTTGGAGAGGTAATTTTTGTTGTTGGTATATGTTTAATAGTACCTTTATGGAAGAATGACAGATTCAATTACTTTCTCTCATATAAAACTACGATATTGCTGAATTTTAAAACTACATTAATTCTGAAAAAAACACACGGTTCTTAAGTTATAGAGAGAAAAAGCTGCTAAATGATAAGTTACTTGATTTGAGATGCTCTTTAGTTTATTTGTAAGTTGATCTTGTTTGCGCTTCAATGCACTCCAGTCGAAAACATACGACGAATGCAACCACCATTTTTGAAATCGAGCACAATATATAGCACATAAATTTTCAAATGTTTCAGAATATTTTGCCTCGATCATTGCTTGATCTTGAGTATTAAGTCCTAGCGACGTCCCTGGAATAGAAAATGCAGTTTTTTAAACTAAGTAATAATAATAAGAGGATAAGAATAGTTAAATACAGTTTTGATTAAATCTATGGAAAGTCCAATACATGAACAAGGATATCCTGTGTTTCAGACAAGAGAAGGTAAAACATTATGAATTAATCACGGAAATTTTATAAAACCGAATAAAATAGTCATCTATTAGGTATGTAAAAAGATGTAAGTAGTAGTGTCTATATATACCTATAATGTTGCTAAACCTTTAGCTGTGATAACTTCGGATTGACTTGGAATTTTAAGTTCAAATAAACTTTATATTTAATCTAAGTAGGTTAACACTGTTTCAAAATTAGTAATCTGTTTTTTTTGGTTTCATATTTTCTGTAACTAGTGCTCGCCCGGTGATCGAAAATCGAGCATAATTAATTTAAATTCTAAGTTTGAACGTTATTAAGATTTTATTGTCAAATACATATCATAATAATAATATCATAATCATGACATAACATGACTGTGAACCATAAACAAAATAGTATATACAAATAGACACCCTAGCAAATTGTAAACGTGGCATATTGTTACACTGTCCTATTTAATATTAAATTGCCTTGTTGTTTATTTTTGTTTTCTTGTTTTGTTAATGTTATACTGATTCCCTATAAACAGGCTTGCCTAAACTGGAAATCAGTGAATCAAATTCCTTGCTTGCTGCCTTCCGTGCTATAAGTGTGATAGTTGTATAGGCCTAGTGCCTGTAACATAGGTTGATTCCTAGCACGGGTCTGGGTCTTGCTCTGCCGTTCGCTGTAACTCGCCCTAATTATCTGTCATAGTAAAATTTATGCAGAATGTTGGATGAGAAGTACTCAAACTTTTTGTTTAAAAAAAAATAAATAGGAATTCGTGTCAAACGCATGGTGTGTAGGGTGGGTCACGTCAGCCGCATGTACGACGACCGCTAAGCAAAAGTCTCCACGCAATGGGTGCCTGCCCGAGGTCGGCCACGAAAGAGGTAGCGAGAAGACCTTGACACGTACCGCGAAGGTGGCTTGAGGAAATACCTGTTCCACACCATGCCTTGTGAGGGCGGCACCAATGCTGGAGAAGTTTATCTTATCGAAGGCTCCTTCTATGTCTATGAACGTGCCCAGGCAGGTACCTTTCTGGTGAATCGCTTCTTCTATCTGGCTTACCACCATGTAAAGAGCAGAATCTGTCGACTTACCCGAGCTGTATGCATGTTGGTTACCGTGTAGTGGTACTGCTTTTAAGGCGCCATCTCGCATCTCCCTTTCGCATAGTCTTTCCATCGTCTTCAACAAGAAGGAGGTCAGACTTATGGGTCGGTAGGATTTGGCGTTTGTATAATCACTCTTACCTGGTTTTGGTATTAATATTACTTTCTAACGAAGCACCCTAACGAAGGCAACCTAACGGAGCACCCGTTGTTACGGGGGCCTATAGACACCGCGGACAGAGGGCCAAGCCCTCGAGCCACCTGCCTTTGACGTCCCACGAGTGTTTGCGGGGCATTCTTTGTCGAGTAGTCGGACCGAGCAGATTACCAGTTAAGTACTTTTCCTGTTCCTTATCATCATCATCATCATCATCAGCAGCCTTTTTAATGTCCCCACTGATGGGGCACAGGCCTCCTCTCTGTGAGAGGGTGTGGCCGTAATCCACCACGCGGGCCCAATGCGGATTGCTGGATGTCACATGTCCATGATTTTTTGGTTCTAGGACATACCGGTTTCCTCACGATGTTTTCCTTCACCGTTTTGAGAGCAGTGGTGATGAAATAATTTACACAAAGTAAAGCGCCTACCTGGGTTCGATTTCACGACCTACAACTTGTAAGTCGAGGCCAATACCACTGGGCCACCACTGCCCACCTGCCCACTGTTCCTTATAGTGTCAGATAGTGTTGATATTCTTCGAATATCAATTTACAGGTCAAATTTTATTAAATTGCTTGATAAAATCTAACAACGTTTTAAAAAGTTTGACTACACAAGAATTGATTACTATCACATCAAATTATTGGTTTATTTATAACAATTGATTGGTAGAAAATGGCGGGATATAATAATTATCTGACGTTTGCGAGAAGTGTCGACTCGACGTTGCTAAGCTATGTTCCTAGTAACTCTGGCTCATTATTAAGTTGCTGAAAGTGTAGTATATTATTATAACCTGATGGAGAAGAAGCTCTGTTCTTATAACTGTTAAAATATTGTGAAAGATCGACTACCAAGGCTCACGTAAGTAATTGTATCTTGATTATTACTAATGATTGTGTTGATCCTGTGTATGTGCCATGTTGTGGCCTTTGTTTCTAATTATGTTAAATCATGCTCTTTGCCTTGTCATTGTTCAATAACAATGGCAAGGCAAAAGCGAATGTTGAACATAGCAAGAAAAAGAAAGAAAGAAGAAAAAGAAAGAAAAACTGGTTTTTCACGTGAGACCGACGCACTTAAATTTTATTACATAAACAAAATAAAAATATATCCTAGACGGATTCACGACTAGTCACCGTGGCTTATGTCGCCAGAACGCCCACGATCGATAGAGACATAGACAAACTCGTCGACGCGATAAAGAGAATAGCGCGTTGTCGACAACCACCACGTCAAGCACAAGAGCTATCTTTATGTAGAAGTTGACTTTGACTTTCAAAAAGTGCTGTCTCTCAGCAAAAGATTGTAAAAACTTACGAGCAGTACTTGTAATCGCAAAGTGGATGAAATACTTTCGCACATCAAAAGGGTCATTTCCCACTTTCGAATCAAGTTGAGAGGTAAGATATCGAGCTTGCACGTTCATTTCATCCACGTATGTATTAAGTACTTGTTGGTTGAACGCAGGATTTAGTAGTTTACGGTGAATTTTCCAGATCGAGGCTGAAAAAAAAAGATTTCATAATTACTACTAGTACTATGGATACTAAGGTTCCTACTTGAGACTAGAACGATGACGTAAAAAAAAACTTTTTACAAAAAAAAAAAATACAACCGACTTCCATAAATAATACAAAAAAAATCAAAATCACTTTAATTTCGGAAGTCGGTGTTTCTAGTTTGATTTCTTCGTTATTTGACACCGACTTCCGAAATTAAAGTTATTTTGCATTTTTTAGTAGGTATTATTAAAGTTATGCCCGAATTGCTAGCCCCTAAAATAGGGAATTTGAACATAGTTAGTGAAATTAGGGTGTAACAGGGTGTTGGGATGTCAGCTTTTGATGTGCGTGTAGAGGTTGGTGATACTTGAAATGACGTAGTCCGGACTATTTACGTTGATATTCAGGTTTATTGCAGAAATATATTACAAGATTTCGTTGTAATAAGGTGCTCGTTCAAAGCAGTGGTAGGTAGCGGGGAGAATATTCAAAAAGAAAATTAACGTAGATGCGTAGCACGTTGGTGGGTGGTCGACGTCGACGAAGTTGAACTCTTAAGGCGGAGTCTGAACACACGGTGAACTGTACAAATCTATGTACCCCTTCAGAGCGTATCAGCGTGATGTAATGTTGTGAAGTGGTGAAAAAAATATAAAGACATGCGATTGCAGCAATTCTGGAAGGTTTGCTGTCATTTATTGAAGAGTTACATTTGTTTTAAAACTTTTTCTAGTACGTATCTTAAACCAAGAATACGCCTTTATTTGATCGGACTGGGTTTTTGTTACATGCTGTATAAAAGGAGAAACTGACTGAATGACTGACTGACATATCAACGCACAGCCGAAACTACTGGGACTAGGAACATGAAATTTTGCACACGACTTCCTTTTATAATGTAGGGGAGCACTAAGAAAGTGTTTCTGGAAATTCATTCCCTAAGGGGTTGAAGTGAGGGTTGAAAATACAAACTTTCAACCCTCACTTTAACCCCCTTTGAGTACCTACTACGTGTAAACGTAGTAGGTACTCTGGCAGAAACTAGTAATTTATAACAACGGCATCAAAAAAAACTTTTTTACAAAAAAATAGAACCGACTTCCAAAATAAGTGCAAAATAACTTTAATTTCGGAAGTCGGTGTTCCTGTTTTGTGTCTTCGTTTTTTGACACCGACTTCCGAAATTAAAGTTATTTTGCACTTTTTTTGGAAGTCGGTTCTATTTTTTTGTAAAAAAGTTTTTTATTTTTCACTTTTTAGTTGTGGCTTCCCATTAAACTGTGTTAACAATTCATAGACATACGATAGCAGCAATCGCGGTTGATTTGCTGTCAATTTTTGAAGAGTTCCGTTGTCTGTCTCCGAAACCCATCATCAGATCTTTTTGAAATTTAAATGGGACCATTTCGGAATAAACCCCTTTCGAACAAAAAAAGAATTTTGCAAATCCGTCAATATATGACGGAGTTATACCCGAATATACATAAAAAAAAAAAAAAAAAAAAAAAAAAAAAAAAAAAAAATACAAACATCCGAATTGATAACCTCCTCCTTTTTCGAAGTCGGTTAAAAACAAATTATAGTTTTAAAAATATTTTACTGATCGAATAATACTACTGAACAAGTGGGAGCAGCACCAGAGACCTTAAAAAATATTAGTTTACATATTTTCAGTGAAGTGAGTGTGCTTCTCACTGTAGGTACTTGTGAGTGCCACCTTTTACGCCCATAAGTCAGCTTACTCCATGAATGAGGCTTATGGGTGTAAGCGCAATTAGTAATGAGCCGAGTTCGTGCACTTGGGATATTATTACTTGCGCTTTGCTCGGTCGAGGCGGGCTCGCTTTTGTCACTACTCTTAGTAGCGTTCGCTTACCCCAAACTTGCCTATTTGCAATCTTCGCTCGCTTTTCTTGTGTGAAACTGGCTTTGCTCACTCAATTTGTGAGTGCGCTTGCTTTCAAAAACTTTTAAAATAAGATTGGTTTTTAAAAGCCTCTAAGCTTGCTTATGTCCGAGATAACTAGACCGAATAACGTGTTTTCTATATTTGAAAATCCTTAGCCTTAATATTTTTTAATACGGGTTTACTTCGTTGCCAAGTCAGTTGTTTTTTCATTTTGTCCGTCTTTCCTACATACTCGTACGAGTACCTTCTGCTGTGATTAATCCATTATTAACAAAGTCCTTTGCAAAATCATACACATATAGTTTATTGAAACATGAATTCGCCAGTGTTAGGCTGTCTTCTGGATCGGTTAGACCTGCAAAAGTAATAAATTAGTTTCAAGGATTTGTTAGTTTTTCTTAATTTAATTCTCTTGATACATGATAGCACTTACAATAAGCTGTATGAGGGCCGATCCATACCTCGCAAAGCCCATCTTTTTTTAAACTATACATCTGAACTTCTCTTATAAAATTCCATAGATCTGAAATATAAAATTAGTTTGTTTTATAGAAAAATTCAGCCAAGTGCGTGTCGGGCGATACGTAGTGTAGGGTTTTGTAGTCACCCGTTAAAACACGCGGGCTTAAAAGGGAGCTTTATGTTTATAAATATGAACATATTCATTTAGTTGGCGGTAAAACAGCCAATTAAATTTAAAAAAAACTTACAAAAAAATAGAGCCGACGTTAAAAAAAAACCGGCCAAGTGCGAGTTGGACTCGCGCGCAAAGGCTTCCGAACGAATTACATTTTTTTTTTAATGACTTTAAAAAAAAGTATAAATCTTTCTTCTTTTATAGTTGTACCTACGCTTATGTGTTTCTACTACTATAATATTTTAGGCATAATTATCCTAAAAACAGTATAAGAGATGTTCACACCTCAAGCTTTAAAGAAATGTTAGAGTTAGGTAATAGAGTTACCGCGCCCCTGGGCACTCATGCAAGGAAAGAACAGGGGTGGGTTTTAGTCAGTAAAAGTCTGACATGCCCTCCCGCTCCACCCAAAGTGAGAGAAGTTATACGAGTAGGATGATTTAACACACCCAAAAAAACAAATATAACATTTTCAGTTTCCGATTTATTTGATTGAAATTTGCCTTACCCATCAGCTCCCGCGCGTCCTCGATCGGAGACGCGACAATAGGTTTTTAATTGTCTGTTATTCCGGTAGCTGACGGATTAAAAAGATTTTAATATTTATCTATACCTACTTTATTTTATACTTGGTGCGTCAATTGCCTTTTTTAATATTCAATACAAATAAAATAGGATTTTTCCGTACAATTTATTATATACTTAGCTTATCCTTGTAAAAAAGGTGACAAAATTGAGTGTCTATTTAATGAAACGCGTGCCTATTAACAATAAAAAGATATTCTGTACGCAAATATTTAATGGCTGTTGCGCCCCGTGGTATCAAACGTGCTCGCCAGAGGGCGTTCGCGGTATAATTCACTTCCGCTAAAACCACCATCCTCTCAAACCCCTGCGTTATGGTAACGGTAATCAATACTGTCATCAGGCCCCGCCGTTACCTTAAGGTAACGGCAGTTTCGTGCACTTTAAACCTCTATTATTACTAATAAGAAATGGTTTTATATGCTGTGGAAAGGTTTACATACTCGGGCAACAAACATTCTTGTCAGTCTACCACATTTTTGCACAAACCGTAATAAAAAAAAGTTATAGTAAAAGATTTTTTAGACTATGGCGGACGCGTCAATGACAGACGAAAGATTTTTTACAAACTTGTTATTATGAGGAAACAGACATCCGTATAGTCTATTAGCGGTAGGAGAAGAGATTGAGCAAGAGTGACCTTAGTGTGAAATGGTAAGAATTTTTGAAGACATTTAAGAGACTGAAAAGAGTAAAAGACCCACTAACATCAGCAACATGAACCTCCCAAGAGAGGATGGTGTCTATAGAGACGCCTATGTTTTTGGCGCTTTACGAGTACAATATGGGCACCGAATCATATATTACTAGCGGGAGAGACTGGCGATCTAAAACGCTGAGCATATTTCTGCCGCCAATAATGAGCGCTTGAGACTTAGTAGGGTTCAGTAATAATCCAAAGGATTTATTTGCTGGTGTTTTTAAGGTCGTCATTGATGGCATCCACAGTCCAGAAAGTTCACCAACTTTAAAGTGACGATATACCTGCAAGTCGTCTGCATAAAGATTATAGTTAGAGCTTAGGAACTTAGTGATGGCGTTTATGAAAACTGAGAAAAGAAGAGGAGAAAGGACGCCACCCTGAGGTACACCCGCAGCCAAATCACACCATGCAGAGGAATCCTCATCAGACCGAACAGACTGCGAGCGGCTCCGAAGATAGAATTTTAACCACTCAATTACTGGAACAGAGACATTTAGGGAGCGAAGGATTTCTAAGAGGATGTCAAAGTCAACAGAGTTAAAGGCACTGCTGAAGTCCAGTAAAACCAATACCGTCAGACATTTATTCTCCATAGCCAGTCTAATGTCTTCAGTTATTTTGACTAAAGTTGTCACAGTGCAATGGCCAGGTCTGAAACCAGATTGGCAAGGACTTAGCAGGCCATTAGAGGACAGATAACAAGACAGTTGCTTCTGAACAACACTCTCGAGGACTTTGGAGAGGATTGAGAGAATGGATATTGGACGGAATTGGGATGGTGAAGATGGATTTGAAACATTAGGAAGCGGTAGGACGTGAGCCTTCTTCCAAGCAGTTGGAAAAGAGTTAGTGAAGAGAGAAAAAATTGTGATGTGAGTTACGACAGGAACTATTTCATTCAAAATAGGAAGGAACATTTGGAGTTGAAGACCATCGTCACCTACCGCTTTAGTGGAGATGGCTTGGATTTATTTCTTAATTTCTGGCTCAGCAATTGGGTGAAAAGAGAAAGAAGTATTAACTGGCAAGGGAAGATTAGCAAGATAATTGAGAGTTGAAGATTTGACATGGTCATCGAGTACAACTGGTGACGTAGAACTTATCAAAGAAGAAAATGAAGAAGTTATCAATGGAATTGTGAATGTGACGCCTTTTCGCATTTCTACACAGACGACTGCAGCGATTTCGCATTATCTTATAAGGTCCCAGTTTTCCTCTGTTGGCTGCTTCCTGTAAAGACGCTTGGCCTTGTCACGCTTCGCCATCTGATTTTTGATTGCTGGAGAAAGCCATGGTGCAGGGAGGTGCTTGATTCTCACCTTTTTAAGAGGAGCATGTGTCTCATACAAATTCAACATAATCCCGCTGAAAACTGACACCATAGTATCTACGAGTATATCCCCATATATTACCTAAGGTACATAAACATCGATATGTAATTATGTATATATTTTGTTAACCCTCGTCCGTGCGTCACTGCGGGGTGCCAACTGAAAACCAGCGCTGGGTGTCCAACGCCCAGCAAATGCTGAGATTACCATCTCCCCTTTCGGTATGGGCACGCTCAGCACAATTTTATTGTTTCTTTGTGTACTTCTTTTTTCCTTTTGTTTGTTGCTGTTGTGTTGTGTCTGTGTCGAATAAATGATTTCTATTCTATTCTATTCTATTCTATTCTATTCTATTCTATTCTATCCTCGCAGGTGAACACAGAAGACCAGTCAATCCCACCCGCATCAGCCCTCAAACGCTCCAAATCAACGTTTTTAAAACTACGAAGAAAGAGAAATTTGTCCTTGCGCTTACGAGTTCGAATCTTATAGGAAAGGTAAATGAGGTCATGGTAGGAAAAAGGAGCAAGGAGCTGTCGATGTGTGGCTACTTTTATAGGATGAGAAACTAAAATGAGATGTAAGAGAGAAGGCGTACATGGAGGGGCCCTGTGAGTAGCATTTAGCGGAAGTATGTGCATGTTAACAGAAGAGACAAGTGATTAGAGTTTACTGCTGCGCGAGTCTCCCTTGAGCAGACAGGTATTGAAGTCTCCAAGAATGAGTGTATGATCATAGAGAGGGGAAAGATTTTCTAATTTAGTTTCAAAGGAGGAAAAATAATCAATTTGGAGAGAAGGACTATAGTAAACACCTACCACCTATAGTAGACTACAGTAACTTTGTATGCAGAAATTCTATCGGAATGAATAACTGTTCAGCAAACTTTGAATAGACACTTGGAGACTGGTCAACAATCTTGTAGCTGATATCACCACAGAGATAAATGGCAACCCCTCCACATCCCTTACCTGTTCTGTCATTGCGCACAACCTTGTATCCAGGTAAAGAATACTGCGTGGAAGGAAGTGCAGGCTTAAGAAATGTTTCGGACACAAGGACAGCGTGAACAAGGTCCGAGTCGAAGGACGATAGTAAATCAGAAAATTCAGCAGGAATGCTTTGAGTATTTATGTGAACAGTTTTAAAGAATTTGCGACAGTTGGTAAAAGTTGAAGAAAAGTGGTCTCGTAGATCCAGAGAATTGTCATCACTTAAAGCACTGGCAAAGCTCTGGTCTGACGTACAAGAAGATGAGCACGAAAAGAAACTTTCATCAACAAGATTGTTTGACATAATACATTTTAAATATCTATATAAAAATTAATAATCTTAAAAAAATAAATAACTAAATTAACCTCTGAGCCCCGGGAACTCACCGGTGAGTTTGACAAAAAAAAAAAAAAAAAAGCGAAAAAAAAACAATCGGCTGTTAACCCGGGTTATCGTCGGGATTCAATTTGACAACCCGGGTTTATTTAACCTGTGAAGCCCCATGGCAAAATCCGGGTTGTCAAATTAAACCCCGAGGACAACCCGGGTTGACAGCCGATTTTTTTTTTTTTTTATTCTCTTTAATTTTTTTTTTTTGGTCCGACTCACCGGTGAGTTTCGGGGCTTCACAAGTACTCAAACCTTGATGCACTCGCCGATTACAATAGCTATTCATATAATGATAAAAAGACTATAGGTCAAACAGACTAAAAAAAAAGGTGTTTCCGAACGAAATTGAATAACACGGAATGTCATAAACGTCAAATTGACGGTGAATTAAATGGAAACAACAGGAAAACATAAAAATTTAAACTAAAAAATCGAGTGACCGACATGCAAAAGAAAAAAAATATATATGTACTTATACACACTTAAATAAATGTTAGAAGAATTATAGCGATTTTACGGGCTTGCGAGTTCTCCTCTTCGGCACTGCTTTCGATGTTACGGCTGAGGATTCGGCAACGGGAAACTGAGCGACAAGTTCTCGATATTCCAAGGCACTTTCAATCATCCGTCGCGATCTATCGGAAACCTGGATGACAATCTTCCCCTCAAACGTCCAACACTTACGTATCCCGAAGTGCTTCCGAGCATTCATAAAAGTCACGCGTCTGGGCTTAGTAAGAAACTCAGAAAGCGTCAGACCAGAGCCTGTCAGTTTAGTCTTATTTCGCCACACCTCGTTCCGCACAATGCGCTTTCAAAGCGAACCAAGAGGGGACGAGGCTTGCTGGTGTTGCTTCCAAGGCGGTAACAGGCTGTTATGTCTTTCGTTGTGACGTTTACCATCTCCAGACGTTCCGACAGAACCTTAAGGCAATTATTGCTAGGATCAGCTTCCTTGTCTTCAGGCAGGCCATGTAATAATAACACCTTAGCACGGGATGCCGTTTCGTGCCTATCCAGCCCCACCACAAGCAACTCCATCTGGGACTTCAGTGCACTCAGGGTTTTCCAGACAAGGCCCTTGAATTCGGTGAAATCCTTGGAAAGGCTGGAAATTGATTTATGCAAAGCTTCTCCACTGGCATGCTTCAAGTCTTCCTCGTACTGCGTCATTCTTGAAGCGAATGTTGAAGAAAGTTCCTCCACACAGCTTGACAATTTTGGGTACAGGTCCATAACTGTACGTATGTTCGGCCCTCACTCTGTTGTTTATGAACCGATTTTAATGATTCTTTTTTCTTTGATAGGGTACCTCAAGAGTGGTCCCATGTCAGAAACATCAGGATCCGATCATGGAATCCTGATAAAAATGAGAGAAAACCTCAAAAATTGGGCAGGAATATTGTTTCTGTTTACTTTTCATAACTTAATCAGGTATTTGCATTTAGGATTCATCACGTCATGAAACTGAGCTGATGATGGAAACCATACCTTTCCTAAACAATAGAAGTTAGATATAAAAACTGTTTTTCGTGCCAGATACCACTTAATATGCTTTGAAGAAAAGACGTGCGTACTGCTGAGCGTGCCCGCCTGCTGGCTGTGGGTGAATGGGAGTCGGGCCTCTGGCTACAGGCACTACCGTCACCCAACATAGGTACTATGCTGAGTGACACCACCTTCCGGATCTGGGTGCTCCTTGCGGAGCTCCACATCGCTGCCAATGTGGTGAAGCAGTCGACCATCTCGGACACCATGGCCTATCCTGCAGTAGGAGCGCGGGTCGTATGGCACGGCACGCCAGCATTAACGACATCATCCGTCGGGCTCTTGTCACCGCCGGTGTGTCAGCCGTTTTAGAACCTCATGGCCTGGCACGTGACGATGGAAAGAGGCCCGACGGGATGACTATAATGCCTTGGAAGATGGGTAGGCCTTTGGTGTAGGATGCAACATGTGTCGACACCCTTGCGCCATCTCATCTTCTTAGCACGGCGGGCTGTGCTGGGGCGGCTGCTACAGGTACAGAAAACCTCAAACGGCGCAAATATAACAACCTTATTAGGAGTTATATGTTTGAGCCGTTTGGGGTTGAAACACTAGGGCCATGGGGTCCGAGTGCTCATCGAGTTTTCCGTGACATCGGAAAACATTTAGTCGACTCTTCACGTGACCAGAGGGCTGGCATTTCTTTCGGCCAACGAATCAGCATTGCCATTCAACGTGGCAATGCTGCCAGCGTTCTGGGCACTTTTCCCATTGACAGCGAGGTGGACGAATTTTTTGATGCCCAATGAGCTTTACTCCTACCGGATTTTTTATGCCTCTTGTACATATTTTATTTATTAAGTTATTTATTACTTTAGTATAATATGTATTGTAGTTATAGTCTATTAAAACAAAGAAAAGACGTCTTTAGAATATTGGAGGTAACCTCAACTGGTCAATATCCTGTGAACCTCATGGAAGGATGGTTGCATCATCAGCTCAGTGCCAAGAGGAATGATGAAGGATTAGAAATTAGCCTCAGAGTATTAAAAGATGATGTGAGTCACAAAAAAAAAAAAAAAAAAACTTTTAACAAAAAATTCAACCAGCGAAAAAGAACTAAAAAGCAAAAAATAAATAAGCCTTTTAAGTTTATTTTATTCCCATTGTGTTAATATTATTATTATGCATATTTGTGATTTATATGTGTGTGTATTGTGTTATTTTTATGTTATTTGTGATTCATTTCTATTATGACATTATTATGTAATTTGTGATGTATTTCGATTATGTTATTTTTGTTATTATGCTTATTTGTAATTCATGAATATGTTTTGTTGTCAATATTTACTAATCTGATTCTATGGACTTCAACGTCTGCAAATAAATAATAATAATTATTATTTTAATAATAAAAAGTCTTGAGTGTTGAGCTTATTTACCTACATAAAATATCAAAGTTTATTTAAACTTATTTTGAGTCGACGCCAAATAATAAAATGATTAATTAACTACGTCTAGCCTTCTTCATTTCTACGTATGTGTACGTAGAAATAAAATTTAAAGCTAAATTTAGATATTTAATAATCAGATTGTTGTTTGGCGCCGACTCAAAATTAGTTTATATAAAATTTAATATTTTATGTAGGTAAGGTTTATTTATTTTTTGCTTTCTAGTTCTTTTTTAACCAACTTTCGAAAAAGGAGGAGGTTCTATGTTCGACTGTATGTATGTTCTTTTTTTTTATGTATGTCCGCCAATTTCTCCATCAGTTCTGGACCGAGTTTTAAAATTCTTTTTTTATCCGAACGAATATACTCCCGAGGTGGTCCCATATTAATTTTATCGAAATTGCTTCAGCAATTTTTGAGAAACAGACCAAAAACGAAAAATACGTATACCTCGATGACGTTTTGTGTTCTCACATGTTTTAATTCCACGTTCCATGTTATTGGGGTTTATCTATAAAAAACTTTTTTACAAAAAAAACAACCAACTTCCAAAAAAAATACACAAAATATTAAAAAATAACTTTAATTTTGGAAGACGGTGTCAAATAACGAAGAAGTAAAATATAAACACCGACTTCCGAAATTAAAATTATTTTTTTAATTTTTAGTGTATTTTTTTTTGGAAGTCGGTTGTTTTTTTTTTTAAAGTTTTTTATAGATGATTTTTCGAGAACTACCTTTGTATATTTTATTTCTTCGAAGACAGAGGTGAAGGATACGTTTTGTCACTTCCAGTCTATGGTTGAAAAACAAACTGGGGCTCAAATTAAAACAGTAAGGCCGGATAATGGGAAGGAATTCGTCAATAGTGAATTTTCAAGTTACCTTAGATCTTGTGGTATTCCACATCAAACTACGGTACCATATAGCCCTCAGCAGAATGAACACCATTCTAGCCGAGCGCACTAACCGCTCTGTTAAAGAAGGCACGCTCTCTTATGGCTGAAAGTGCTCTATCCAAAGTTTTTTGGGAAGATGCTACTCAAACGGCTTTGTACCTGAAGAATGGATCTCCACACCGTGCCTTAAATAATAGAATTCCCTACGAGTTGTAGAATGGTTGCAAACCAGACCAAAGTAATCTCAGAGTTTTTGGATGTAGAGCTCTTATACATAATATATCTTCTTGTCACCGTAAGAAATTGGATCTTAAAGCTGTAGAAACTATATTTGTAGGCTATACAGAAGATCCTATACCTTTTTAGAAAATCATCTTCCCCTAGAACTTTACAAAAGTCTAGAGACGTTACATTTTTTGAAGATTGTTATTCTACTTTAAATAATAGAAATTTCAATAATACTAAGACTTCTACTGATCCTTTAATTCTTTCTAATAGTCTGCCTATACAGGAAGAAACCAGTACAGTTCAAGAGTCTTATGAACATGTTCCAGTGGTCACTGATGAACCAGCTCTAGGCCATACTGTTCCTCCCTGGCGGCGTCACCGTAGTTTGCGACTCTGACGACACGCTGGTCCTGGCGCAAAGGAGGTCGTACCAAGCGGCGGCCGACTTGATGTCACGCGGGGTTGCGACAGTTATTGAGAGGATCTGGGGCTCGAGGTGGCATTGCACAAGTCCGAGGCCATGTGTTTTTATGGTCCTCGGAACGCGCCTCCATCGGATTCCCGGATAACGGTAGGAGGGGTTCACATCGGCGTCGAGAGGACGATGAGGTACCTGGGTCTCGTCCTCGATAGCCGGTGGAACTTCGTCGAGCATTTCTGACGTTTGGCTCCCAGACTGGAGCGGGCCAGTGCTGCTTTGAAGCGGCTCCTGCCCAATCTGGGGGGTCCAAACGCGTAACAGTTTTATTATGGTTACTGCGGTCACCCCTTACGTCGCAGCGTAGGCCAATCGGATACGTTGCCGCGCAATCCTTTGACACAGCGGTGTCCCCCTTCTAGGGCTACATATTAGCGCGGTCCACTCAGACGCTTTCCCACGCCGTTCGGCCAATCAGACACACTCGCGCGAAAACCGCGCCAGGTACAAGCGGCGCGACAGGGAGAGCAAGATACGCTCGCGCGTAAACGACAAGGATGGCTACATACTCGTATACTGGTATGCGCAGACAGGGACTGCAATACACGCTCGTACCTGAGCGATAAGGATGACTACGTCTATGATGGATTGCAAAGTCGCCACCACATGTTACAGACAATTTAAAAAACACAATAACCTGAATTTCTCTTACAGTTTTACAAGACACAATAGAATTAATTTACAATGAATTGCCTACAAAAGTTATTTTGACATTTTTAGAAGTCGGTTGTATTTTTTGTAAAAAAAATTGTTGAAGAGAAACTTTTACATGAACTTAGAAAATACTAATTAAAACTTATGCGTACAATTTCCCGCCAGCTCCCTCGCGCGCGAAACTGCCACATTCGTTAATTCCCGCGCGCTATTTCCCGCCATTGACATGTTTACGACTTTGCTTACATAAATCGGTTCGCTGACGCTTCTATTGGTGCGAGGCACTTGAATTTTTTTTTAGGTTGTTGAATAAACACACCTTATAATAAAATATAAACAATACTTGTGTTACGAGAGTTGAATTGTAATCAAATGCTGTTATCAACGATTTGGCGGGAATAGTATTAGTTCACGTATTAGGTTAATTTCTGATAAAACCGCTGCATCAATTTACACGAAAACATGTTACACTATGAATATACAAGTAGTTTAATAACAATGTTTTTTTCGTAGAGTCCGATATAATATTTTCCTATTAGTAATTCTCAAACTTCATATCACGAAAACCAAATCAAGTAACGGCTTTTTCAAATTGCGTTACTGCGTTTGTGTTGCGTTTTTTGATGCGTTTTTTTTCTAATACTTCCTATGTAATAACTACCTGAGAATAAATAAATATCTTCAAACTGTCATCAAACACAGAAAAAGTCACATCATTCACCCTCACAATAACAATGTAAACAAAACCGGTTGACCTTGACAAGAAATGTCATAACGTAATAATTATTCAAAATATTTATCTAGAACGATGTTATAATGACGTAATAACAACATAGTAATGAATATATAAACTCAACATATCACATAAACAAATAAGAAACTAATTAAAACACACAATATTAACAAATTTTCGTCCGCCATTGACAAACGTAAACATGCAATTAAAACCATTTTTTTATTTTTTCAAAACAGTATTTCTTTATGAAAATTGTTGTAAAAGTACAATACTATCACGCTCCGAGTGTGTTAAAATTTCCACAGGAATATGACGTTTCGTTATGTAATCATAGAGGTTGAAAGAACGCGTGCCGCCCAGCGGCTCGATCAGGCCTTACGGGGGTGACGATTAATTAATGTTTGCGGCCCGATCGGGCCTTACGGGAACTGACGGGATAATATTTTAGGTTTATCCTTAAAACGGTGTTAGTGACGCGTGGCTTATGTATCAATAGTCAGAGTATGGGAATGTATGGCGCCGTTTCCAATGACTGACGTAGTCTGCGCGCGCAATACAAAAATACTCTGACATTGCCATATAAGCCTCACGTGTCAGCCGCACACAAAGGATCGCGCGCGGCTGTGATCGGCTGCGATGCACAGAATTACAGTTGAAATAAAGTTTGAGGCGTCACAAGCTTTAAAGAATATGTTATAGATACAACTACAACATTTTCTAGTTCACGTTTTTGTTTGATTGAAGCTTGTCTTAAAAAGATTTAAATTTATTTAAGTATACTCTATTTCAAAAATTTTAACATTATAATTTCTATTATGGGGAGCGTACCAACTCTAACGCCGAAAGAGTCAGTAGCAGAGGCAGCAGCAATCTGATATTATTCTTTTAGCCAGCTGCCCTGTAACTTTTTGTCAGTCAAAAGAAAATTGAATCTATACGGCCAGACTAGCCTTACCTCATTGGGCTATATTGTTGAGTTGAGGGTTTCCTATGATGACCTTCCAGATCCAAAATCAGACCCTGGACTAAACCCGTAACTATAGTTTTAGTCAAGACGAAACAATACGGCACTTTCTTGTTTAGTATCTATGGTACCCTTCTGACTCTATCATCAGACCCTAGTCAGCACCTACTTTAATGACACTTATCAGAAAGTACATATCCAATTAGTCGAAACATAATAGTGCTATGTTGGATTATGGATACGACAAAAACAAGAGACTTTTCAACGTTAATTCATTCTTAAAACAGTACTAGGTGTGGCTCAAAATAGTATCTAGATTATGCAGCGAAATCGGTATAAATTATGTCACGAGCTTCATTTTGAATTCCGACCATAATGAAGGATTCCATTTACATAGTTGATTCACTAGCGAAGTGAGCGTGTCATTCATCCTGAATGCATTGAGGGATTCAAGCTAGTCCACGGCAAAGGCAATTTTATCCCTGAGGAGCATACCTAGTCTTCTTTTCGCATTTACTGACATATTCACATATGAACATGTACACAGCAAAGGAGTGGAACTCTCTACCTGCGTCTGTGTTTCCGAACGCATACAACCCTAATCTCTTCAAAGTTAGAATGAACAGGCTTCTTCTGAGTAAACTCAGTCCATCGTTGACTTTGTCTCTGTCACCTCTGACCTAGACTAGAGTCAAGAGCAAAACCATATACAAAATTAAAAAAAATATTTAAAAAAATTTTCGAAAGCCAGCCATGAAGAGGCTGGCCACCACTCGTACTTCTCTCTACACAAAATTTTCATACGAATGTTTAGTTGAGAGGGGCAATTCTTGCAATTTTAAGAAGCGTTTTTTTTAGAAGCGTTTCGCATTAGTTTCACCGTCGCGGACTGCCAAAACACCCCTATTCTCCTTAACTTTTGTTCAGTTTTAAACATTGATTGTCGCCAAGATGATATTGCGACTTGAATGTGAACGCTTTTCAGTATGAGAATTGGTCTTGAGGTTCCTTATTCAAATCATATGATTGATTTATTAGTGGGTTACTCTGAAATTATGCACAATATTATTGCCTGACCACAGCCGGCAGCAGCAGCTTAGCGCTGGCTAATAAGGACTATCACAATTACATTTATAAGGTATGATTAATATTTACGGAGGCGGTATATAATAAGACTCGAAACTTGGATACACCTCTTGTGTAGGTAAGAAGTATATTGCGGATGTGGTAATAGTTGAAAAAACACTGGGTGCTCACAATAGTGAAGTATTTTTGTTGCATAAATGATGACAATCGCTTTGAATTCGTAGCTCTATGTGGACACCATGCTTAGTTACTTTTGCTGTTAACTGTATAAGCAAGACCCTTTTCTATGCAGCTGCGCTCGGCTAGAAAACATAAAAAAAAAAAAAAAACTTACGTTTACTATCTCCGATGAGCTTATGGACGTGCCCAATGAAAGGCAGTGCCCCAGGCAGCACGGGCGGAGAGTGATGACGCGGTTTCAACCACCACCAACCAAACACGACGCAACATAACAATATAACAGTCAACACTAGTACAGACATTCTAACAGAATGGCCAGAAGATCTTAGCATGTTAGGTATTAATATGTTTTTAAGTGAAACTTAATAATACCTACGCTTACCATCAGGTGAGATAGTGTGCAAACGCGTGCCTGTCAACAACAAAAAAAACCGGTCAAGTGTGAGTCGGACTCGCGCGTAAAGAGTTCCGAACGAATCACATATTTTTAAATGGCTGATAACAAAAGTAAAAATCTTTTTAACTAACTACTTTTTGACTAACTTTTACATGAACTTAAAAATAATAATTAAAACTTAGATACATAGGTATTTATGTTTTAATTAGTTCTTGTATTATAGTTATAGGCTTGTGCGTACCATTTTTTTTGGGGTTGGAAATTGAGAGCGTGTCAGACTCTTACTGACTAAAAACCACCCCTGTTCCTATTTTTTTATTGGGACAAGCCCGCCACCTCTGTTCCTTCCTTGCCTGAGTGCCTAGGGGCGTGGTAACTCTTTCACGAATTTATCAGAGAGCTACCCATTACCATCAATCATAGGGCGTGTCAGACTCTGACTACTGACCAAAACCTACCCCTGTTCCTTCCCTGCCCTGAGTGCCCAACGGCGAGGTAACTAACTCTGTTTCGAATTTAACCTTGACCCCCTGGGCAGGCATCAGCCATGACGGGCCCTGTCATTATTGCTGACAACTCTTTGAGGCGCGCGTGGAACACTACGCGCCGTCGACTATCGGGCCTGTTGCTGATCGGACGGCGAGCTACCTACGGTGGCCGGAGATAGTCTCGCGACGTCCTCCACCTAGGGCGTCTCCTGCGGCAGCTGTTGCTGAGGGCGTGAGGGCGACTCTGTTGTTGAGCCTCCCTCACCCGTTCCGCCTCCTCCTTCGTAACCATTACCGCCTCCTGCTTCGCAGAAGGAGGAGACTGCTTCCCATTCCCTCTCGCTTCGTGTCAAAACAAATATAAATACCCTTCACATCGGGCTACATTGTTAAGTTGAGAGTTTCCTATGATGACCGTCCAGATCCAATATCAGACCCTGGACTATACCCGGAACTATAGTTTTAGTCAACACAAAATCGACGAGACCAAACAAAACGGCACTTTATTGTTTATTATCTATGGTACTCTTCTGGTTCTACTAGTCACCACCTAGTTTAAAGACTCTTGTCAAAAAGTGGGTACATATCAAATGAGTCTTTTTTTTTTGGGGGGGTGGGAAATCATCTTATGACTTCTTCCGCTCTAGGGTGGAGCGGAAGGGCGTGTCAGACTCTTACTGATTAAAACCCACCCCTGTTCTTCCCTGCCCTACGTGCTCGGGGGCGAGGTAACTCTTTCGAATTTATCCTCAACCCCTGGGCAGGTCAAATGAGTCTAAACACGACGG
This sequence comes from Polia nebulosa, assembly GCA_951329385.1. Taxonomy (NCBI): domain Eukaryota; kingdom Metazoa; phylum Arthropoda; class Insecta; order Lepidoptera; family Noctuidae; genus Polia; species Polia nebulosa. The sequence continues at coordinate 13,626,548 of OX589610.1, read as the reverse complement.
TGTTATGTTGAAGATCCTATTTATATAAGCAGACCGTGACTACCTTTTTTGTGTAATAACTCTAGTCAGTACAAATTTAACAAACCCAAACACGATAGTGTTATCTTGTTTAGTTGAGGAGTTTGTTATGGATGGTCACCACCATCATTCTCCTGCCCTTATCCCAATTTATTTGGGGTCGGCGCAACATGTCTTTTTACCCTGGGTACCACCAACACTAAATATAATATCGCTGGTCAATAGATATCCAATAAGCTGAAACACGATGGTGCTATCTTATTTGGTTGCGGCGATCTGGTAAGTTGATCGATTACAAAAAGGTTACTTTTTTGGGATCGAGTTTGTTATGGTGACTGTTTTGTGACGTTTTTATTGTGAATAATGGCACGTTTAGAACTTATTTGTGATATTTTGGACAGGGCTCATAAGTTAGATTTGAAACAAAGAAGGAATTACAATATATTTAATAAAACTGTAGCTTTACCTTGATATTTTCATCTTCCTCGGTTGAATACAGTATAACTAACTTGAACTTGTGCATATAAACGTACTTCAATACATTCCAAACTAAACACTTGAACACTTTTAGATAATATCGCTTTGAAACTTTTGTTTATCACAACACCAATAATTCATAGTTCATAATCAACTACAGAGTACTTTTTTATATAATCAACTAAGACCATATTTTGCTGACGCAACTTTTAAGTGGATGATGACATTTGTCGGGAAGTTTTTTTTTTTATGTCACGTAGGCAATGACATTCACAATGAGCCAATGCTGCCTAAGTATTTAGTGTTAAAATTCTTATCTAGATGCAAGCAAAGAACACTTAAATGATAATTTATGTTAAAATAAATATGAGAAAAAATTTATTTAATGATTTATCGAGTTATTTAATATTGTTAATTTTGGTAACCAACGTTTTGATTGGTATGGCCACCCCATGTCAATCAGAGTACTCGAACATGCAGTCGATTCCAATCTCAGTCTCGACTTCTTTCAATAGTGCCAACTTTCTGAAGATTGGAATTGAAACTGGATGGAATTGGAATATGATCGAGACTGAGATTGATTTCAATAGTAAGCCTCCGGGTACTACCAAGTGTAAAATCACGTTTCAATACACATCAAATGAGTCCAAATACGATAGTGCTATCTTTTTTGTTTGCGGAGATCCTATGGACACCTTTCGGCTCCATCATAAGACTTTAGGCATCAGCTAGTCGAATGTAACTTGTCAAAACATATGCAATGAGACTAAACATGATGGTGCCATCTTGTTTGATTGAGGAGATCCTGTGGCTACCTTTCAGCTCTATCATCAGACCAGCTTCATACTACTATATTATTGCATTGGGTAAAAATAATTTTATGAGTAATGCAAGTTTTAGCTTAATCAAAGACCAGAAAGTGTTTGAAAAATGGGTTACTGATTTGTAACCCGAAAACAAACCAAACTAAAGCAAATTAATACAAATGTTGTAAAAATATACACTTCTCATAGGTTTTCCTGTAATCTATAAATAATGAACTATTTACACAATTTTATTTAAAATTGTAGACTCTGTAGTCGTTTATTTTATTTAAATAATTTATAAGATTTATTTTGAAATTTTGCAAAAAATATAATTGAAACCCTCACAATTAGGCCTTTAATTTGATATGTCGCAAGGTAAAGTTTGAAAATTTTTATTTTTAAATTTTCCTATTTCCCCCCAAAAGTTACCCTCGTATTTCAAATTAATTTATTTACGTTACTCGTCCGTATTGTGGTCATAGAAATACACTGGTGTAGCAAATTTCAACCTAATCGGGCCAGTAGATTCGGAGTAAATTGGCTGTGACAGACGGACAGACAGACAGATGCACGAGTGATCCTATAAGGGTTCCTTTTTTGTATTCGGATGTTCGGAACCCTAAAAAAAAATTCGAAGACGGACATATAGTACGTATATATGCCAAGGCTCATGTCTTGTAGATAGCTACGTAGAGTCCAACCGGACAACGGTGCCGGTTTTCAGCTATTTACGGACGAGACATTCGACACAGTTGCATCAGATCCAATTTTAGGGTTCCGTACCCAACAAGGACAAGGAACCCTTATATATAGTTTCACTCTGTCTGTCTGTCTGTCCGTTCGAGGCATAGCTTAGAGACTGTTAGGTACTAGAAAGTTGTAATTTTGCATGGGTATACAGGCTGTAATGGAAAGGTGTGGTGATATTTTAAGAACTGCATCTGCCCATCGATATGAACAATTTTCTTCAAGAAAATTCGAGGAAATTCTAAAAAAATAATTTTACCTCCCATACAAATATTGATCAGCTGATGATAGCTTTGTATGGAAAAACTAATATTTTTTTTGGAAATTTTCTATTTTTTCTTAGAGAAAGTTGTTCATTTCCATGCGCAGAAATGACTTTTAAAATATGACCACACCTTTCCGTTACACCCTGTATATTAGGGTGACCCTTCTGCCCAGGGGTCGCGGATAAATTCGAAACAGAGTTACCGCGCCCCTAGGTACTCAGGCAGGGAAGGAACAGGGGTGGGTTTTAGTCATTAAAAGTCTGACACGCCCTCCCACTTCACCCAGAGCGGGAGAAGTCATAGGTTGATTTCCCATACCAAAAAAAAACAGGAAAAACCCCTGAAGGGGTAAAATAGGGGTTGGAAGTTTGTATGAAAAATCTTACTGCTTGGGTTTAAAAACTTGAAACTTGGAGAAACGTGTATCCAAGTAAATGAAAAGATTTCTACTTCCGAAATTAAAGTTATTTTGCAACTTTTAGAAGTTGGCTGTACTTTTTGTAAAAAAAGTTTTTTATTTTTCACTTTTTAGTTGTTATACCCCAGAAATAAAACTAAATATTAAAGTTATGCCCGAATGGATAACCCTAACAACATTTGAACATTTGGAGACAACCAAAATGTCATCTGCACATAATAATAATAATATAATAATAATAATAATATTCGCCCCCTAAACAACCACACGTCCTGATTGAACATCTAATCACGTGGGGGGCGGACACACGAATGAGAAATTACTGGCGTGGCTAACGTGGCTCTGGAAACCCATTCAAAATGGAGACACGTTCAAAAAATAAACGTATAGGACCGCTGCCCGGGGGCGATCGCCGGGGCGCACCTGGGGCCGATGCTGGGTGTCACAGCATACGACCCATCGGCGGTGGGGGACTGAGCAGGCGGGTTCTCCCCGACAAAAATACTACAGCCGAACCGACAGACAGACTTGACATTAGAGAGGACAGTAGAGCAGTTACATCCGCCTTGAATGTTTCGCAGGCAGCGTCAGCTACTCAGCCTGTGACCACCAAAGCGGGAAAACCTAGAGTGCGCATGAAATGGACTGAAGATATGAACATATTCATCATGCGCACTTACTTTCATGTTACGAAACTTGAAGAGGACAGAACTATGTACTGCACACAATTATTCGAAAAATTTAAATTACAATATCCAGAAATGAATGTAACTGAACAAAGAATAGCAGACCAAAGAAGGGTCATTATCAGAAACAAGTTGTTAACAGACGATACTTTAAGTAGAATTAGATTTGAAATAGCAGAACAACTCAAGAAAGAAGAAGAAGAAAGTACAAATATTACACAACAAACAAACATCTCACAGTTAGATCAATCTATTATAACATATAATAACACCTCCCTAGAACACGACACGAGTCCCGGGACTGATTATTTTGATACAGATTTAACTGTACCCACACAAAACATCATCCAATCCACTACAGTTGATTCCACATTAATTCAAACACAAAATAATATAAATTTTGACCCCTCTTTAATAGACACATTAAGCAGCGAGTTAGAAACAAATATACTAAAATACAATGGAATGGATCCTGCATGTAGACCATTACTACCAAAAATGAGACCATCTCGCAAATTGTCAGATGTAATTAATATTTTTAATCAAAAAATTATCCCTGCCAAACTTTCATTTCTAGAAAACCTAAGCGACACACACTCTTTAATTTATTGCGTAGCTATTTCAGCTGTAAATTACTTTAAATTAAAAATAAATATAGATCGAACTAGCAAAAGTAATAGAGTAAAAAACAATCCACCTTGGCAACAAAGATTAGAAACGGATGTAGAACAACTAAGAAAAGATATAAATAGACTAACACAATACAAAAACGGTAATACATCACGTAAACTTGAAAAAAAGGTAAAACAAATTATTAAAAATACGAAACAACACAGTTCACATGAAAACTTTAATAAGAAAATAGACGATCATTTAGACACACTGAAACAAAAGCTTCTAGTTAAGAGTCATAGGCTAGCACGGTATAAAAAAGCGAAAGTAAGAAAGGATAACAATATATTATTTAAAACAAATGAGAAACAATTCTATAGAAAACTTAAAGGCAACAATACAACAATACTAAGCCCACCATCTCAAGAGGTTTTAAAAGAATTCTGGCAAGGAATCTGGTCAGACAGTACAGAACATAATAGAAACGCTAGATGGATACAAGAAGAAGTAGGTAGATCAGAAACAATCGAAGAAATGCCCTTTGAAGATATAGATGCGCTTGAAATAAATGCAATTATAAATAAAACACATAACTGGAAAGCAGCAGGAATAGATGGTATACACAATTTTTGGATAAAAAAACTTCATTCACTTCATAGAACGTTAGCAGAACAAATAAATGATATTTTGAAAGGCAATCAAAATATGCCGGTATTTTTGACTAAAGGCATCACATACATGCTTCCAAAATCTAGTAGAACCCAGGATCCTTCACAATACAGACCTATTACTTGCTTACCAACCTTATATAAAATTATTACGTCATGCATTACAAATAAAATTATTAAACATACTGAAAAGTATAATATCCTAACAGAAGAACAGAAAGGATGTAGGCGCGGACATATGGGATGTAAAGAGCAGTTAATAATTGATTCCACTATTTTAAAATATGTTCAGAGATCCAGAAAAAACCTATACGTAGCATATATAGATTATAAAAAAGCATTCGACAGTGTTCCGCACTCATGGTTGATCGAAGTGTTAAGTATTTATAAAATAAATCCATTAATTATAAATTTTCTGAAGAATACTATGGGATCCTGGAGAACTACACTTAAATTAAAATCTGAAACCACAAACATAACAGTAGACGAAATAGCGATTAAAAAAGGTATTTTCCAGGGAGACTCATTGAGTCCTCTATGGTTCTGTCTAGCCCTAAATCCACTCTCCCGATCATTAATAGACTCTAAGTTAGGTTTTGGTATTAAGAGTGGTAGGTCAACATTGCACCAAATTACGCATCTACTATATATGGATGACTTAAAATTGTATGCTAATGAAAATCCAGATTTGCACGGTTTATTAAATATAACAGCAACATTTTCGAAAGACATAAGAATGGATTTTGGACTAGATAAATGCCGGAAGCTAAACATAGAGAAAGGTAAAATTGTAGGAGGAAATTACTCGTTAGATACCAATGAAATAATAGAAGCCATTAAAGACGAAGAATTATATAAATACTTAGGGTACAATCAAGCTCGACTTTTAGAACATAGGGCCATTAAAGATAAACTCAAAAAAGAATACAACAGTAGAATACACTCATTATGCAAAATGCGTCTTTCTAGCAAAAATTTATTCAAATCCATAAATACATACGCGGTACCAATACTTACTTATTCTTTCGGTGTAATAAAATGGTCTAACACTGAATTACATGATCTAGAAGTTAAAACAAGAACTATGTTGACACAACATAGATTTCACCACCCAAAATCTGCAGTAGAAAGAGTGATAATGCCAAGAAAAGAAGGAGGAAGAGGATTAATCGAAATATCACATCTTCACAAAAGACAAGTCGTAAACTTAAAACAATTTTTCAGTCGTAAGAAAAATACCAGTAAATTACATAAAACTATTATGGAGATAGATAAACAATATACACCACTGAACCTTAGCGATGATAGTAATATTGAGACAATAGATAAAACGAAACATATAGAAGAGATAAACAGAAAATGGAGGCAAAAAGAACTACACGGAAGACATCCTAATGATTTACACCAAACATACATTGATAAAGAGGCTTCTAACAAATGGCTGGAGTTAAGTGGGCTGTTTCCTGAAACAGAAGGTTTTATGTTGGCCATTCAAGATCAGGTCATTAATACCCTAAATTATAGAAAATATATAATAAAGGATAGAACAGTAAGAAATGATTTATGCCGAAAATGTCACAGCAAACCTGAAACAATACAACATATCACAGGAGCTTGTATGACATTGACTCAAAACGACTATACTCACCGGCATAATCAACTTGTTAACATCATACATCAAAAACTTACAACTAAACTTAAACTTATGCAGGATCCTTACACACCTTATTACAAATATACACCAAGAGCTGTATTAGAAAATAAATTTTACAAAATATATTATGACCGCACTATAATTACAGATCACACTATATATAACAACAGACCCGATATAACACTTGTTGATAAAGAAAACAAACACACATTTATAATAGATATAGCAGTCCCAAACACTAACAACATCCAGAAAACTATCACGGAAAAAATTAGGAAGTACACAGAACTACAAGAAGAAATCACTAGAGTTTGGAAAATGAGTAGAGTTACAATAGTTCCAATAGTCATATCAACAACAGGTGTTATTCCGAAACAGATATTCAACAGTTTCAATGCACTCAATTTATCCAAATACACATACATAACACTACAAAAAGCTGCCATTTTAAACACTTGCCGAATAGTTCGAAAATTTTTACAATTAGATTTAGATAACAATTTCACTACAGTACAAACCAATTTATCATCTGAAGGAATTAACTAGGATCTCACCTTGGTTCACACCCGTGAGATTCTAGCAAATACCAGGTTTTACCCTGAGAAAAACAAATTTTGGAAAAATAATAATAATATTCCACAACTATCACACAACGTCATCTAGTCCCAAGTTAAGCAGAGCTTGTGTTATGGGTACTAGACAACTGATAAACATACTTATATAATTCTAAATACATACATATTATAGATAAATTACACCCAGACACAGAACAAATGATCGTGCTCATCACACAAACATTTGTCCTAGGTGGGAATCGAACCCACGACCTCCGGCATAGCAGTCAGGGTCACTAACCACTAGACCAACAGGCCAGTCAACATATATTATGGGTGCTAATTAAGGCAGCTTCTTTAAAATTTCATTCTCGTCTGCAAATATATTTAGTTGTCTAATGAATTAATAGGTCAGCGACGAACTTTTATCGTCTAATAAATGGTTTATAAGCGACCATATATTGTAAAACAAGCTACTGTTAATATGACGCAACATTTGTGATATGTCTACTCATTGCCAGCTTCTAATAAGTGTATCAACTTCATCTATAAAATAATATCAACGTACTCTAATTTCATAGAGTCACCTTTATTTTTATACTTTAGCATAAGTAATTGATGAGTGAATCTACTATATTTGAACATAAAATTTCCTTATTACCTATTGTCATCAAATAATGGTCAATGAAAGCTATAATTTCATGTATTCGCCTGTCTATTTATAATGTTACCATAAGTAATTGACTATTATACCTACCCAAATGAACATACAAAAAATATTGTTATCATAAACAAACATCTGCAACTCTGTGTTTGTTTGTGTTTGGACACACCTTAGGGAAAATTAAAACCAAACAACTATTTTATTTGTAAATCAGATAATTTTAATGGCAGTAGCATAGGTTTTTATGTTAAGTATAATTGTACTTATGTCCTAAGTTACAATAATGTAAGGCAATCAAATAATTAATAACATTGTTATTTGTCACTGAATAATCAGCGCAGGTTGTGCTTTACCTGGTCTCCCACGCTTCCTCTTTACACCAATTTTTTTGTGTTTTTGCTTCTGGCGGCGGAAATGCATGTTTCATCCTGATAGCCAGACCCACCAAATGCTTGCAAGAATACTTGCAGTGAAAATCTGGACAGTCACAGTGGCCATTAATCCACTGTTAGGGACCTATCTAAGGACTTTAAATGATAGCAGTGGACTGTATTAAACTGAATTTATTCAAGTCTCCAGTAGGTATAATCTTGATGAATGCGCGCGCGAGCCGTCGTTGGAGACCGGTAGCGAAGTGATGGGACCCCGTCCCCAGGCACCGCGTCGCGCGCGCCCTCTCCTCTCGACGCCTCCGCCGCTGCCCGACGTCAGCCGAAGGTCGTCGAAGACTCCCGAACATCCTCCCCGGGTTGAAGGATTCAAGTAAGAGGAAGCGGGCAGATGTTGTTGTAGGCCCGCACCATCGTCCCCTTCTTCGTCTTCAGCTCGACCACTCGCGTAGCCCCGTCGCTCCCAGGGAAGACCTTGATGACCCGCCCCATAGACCACACTAGTGGCGGTTGTCCCTTTTCTTTAATGAGGACGAGTGTTCCTGCTGATAGCTGCCCTGCTGAAGATGACCATTTCGTTTTTTGCTGGAGCAGAGAAACATATTCTAAATAAAAACGGTTCCAAAAATGTTGTTTGATCTGCTCCATTCTGTGGTAGCGCTCCAGACGTCCGATGGTGAACTCAGTTACCTGTGGATGCGGAACAGACATAAGTGGTCGTCCAATCAAAAAGTGTGAAGGAGTAAGGACAGAAAAATCTAAGGGATCAGAGGAAAGAGGGGTAAGAGGACGAGAATTTAAGACAGCCTCTATTTGAGTCAAGCACGTGCTCATCTCCTCATAGGTAAAATGTGTTAAACCTAAAAGCCTCTTTAGGTGATGCTTAGTAGATCGGACGGCAGCTTTAGCAATGCCGTTGAAGTGAGGAGAGTATGGAGGCGCGAAAGTAAATTTAATGCCTTGCTGAGCAACTTCAAATTCAAGATTGGAATCTTGTAGGAATTTACGCAGCTCATTACAAGTACCTACGAAGTTGGTACCGTTGTCAGACAAGATACTTTCGGGTTTACCACGACGAGCCACGAAACTGTTTAAGGCAGTCATATAGGCTTCCTTCGTCAAGTCTGTAACAAGCTCAATATGAACAGCTTTAACAGCAAGGCAAACAAAAATACACAAGTACGTCTTTATAAGCCTACACCCTCGCCCTTTGCGATCAGCAATCAATACTGGCAATACTGGCAATAGTCAACGCTGCACTTTGAAAACGGGTATTCTAAATATGTCCTTGAAGAGGGCAATTGACCCATTATGCGAACTTACGCGGGTCGAAGTGGTAAAATACTTGGGCGTACAAATCGACCATAGACTGATATGGAACAGACAGATAGATCTAGTCACAACAAGGGTAAGGCGATTGATATATGTCTTTAAATCCCTACGAGATGCCCTACCATATGATAAACTATTACTAGTCTATCTTTCTCTATGCCAGTCTGTAATACAATATTGCATCACGGTCTGGGGTGGAGCAGCTAAAACGCACCTTATCAAATTGGAGAGGGCTCAGAGAGCGGTGCTAATGGTAATGACCAGGAAACCTTACAGATACCCGACTGTGACCCTATACGAAAACTGTAAGGTTCTCTCAGTTCGACAGCTGTTCATATTGAAAGCTGTCCTCAGAAAACATCGAGATGTGCCCCACTTAAATCTAAACCCAAATAAACGCAGCTTATCATCTGTATGCGCTCGTGTGGCCTGTAGAACCTCTTTCGCAAGTAGACAAACACATAGTATAAGTGCTAAACTTTACAACGACTTAAATAAGAAACTAAATATAGTTTCAACAAGTAGACGTGAAGTTAAAGACATACACACATCATCACACACACACACACACACACACACACACACACACACACACACACTGACATATATATATAGTACACCACATAATTATATAGCATTAAGAGCATTAACTTATCTTATTAAAGTGTAAAAAGCGACCTTCTGTACAAACATTACTGTCTACCTTTTAAGCGACTGAACACTGTCTCCCAAGATACAGGTTTCTGGCCTAGTTTGGGAATCAGTATCAGTAATATTGTAGTACATATCCAAAGACTGTGCCTATTTTAATACAAATGGATGTAATTTCTGTGTCAATAAACAATTTTTATTTATTTTATAATTATGTAAATAGTCGATTTTTGTACATACAATCAATGAACTTTTAAATACGCCGTTGCTCTATTAATAATAAAAATTTACTTCGTAATAACACAAAATAACACTTAATCAATTATAGACAGTCCTAAGCCCGCTAAGTATGAAGGAAAGTTCATTGTTTATTCATAAACGCGATGTAATAATACTCATAAAAAGCATTACTCTCACTTAACAGTCAGAGCTCGCTCATTGGTGCAAATGGCCGGTCGCGCCCCTCTGATTCCCAACGAGCGTCAGGTACACTCCCGCGCTTGTGTTGCAAACTTTCACGAAAAAAGAATATTATTTATTAATTTAGTTGTTGAATGAAAAACTTTGATTGCTAATTTTGAGGCTGGAATTTGATTTTATTAGCTGACAGATGTTGAATCTCTAAAATATATAAAGTAGCTCACTTACAACATTAGTCGCTGAGTTATCAAATCAGAAGTAAATATATTTATCGGTAGCTCGGAGTCATATTAATTTACGCTCGTAAATTGACGCTGGTTTTTTGATATTCTGTTGGAATAGTAAAGATGATGAATTAATATAATTGAAGCTGTTCTATTAACTCGTCGCCCACATATAAAAAAGACGCTAGGTTGCAGGTGCTAAAGAAAACTTTTGTTGCCGCACATATAATTTCCCATATATTAAAATGTTTCGTATCCGAAGTAGTAGGCAAAAGTGTCAGAAACGGCCATTTTTGGCACTTTTGCCTACTACTTTGGATACGAAACATTTTGACACCTGTTTTAACAACGTAAAAATTCTTTATCCTCTTTGTAACAAACGTGAAGTTGGATTTTTTAATATTTATTTTCTGTGCTATGCTACGATTTTTTATTCAATGAGCCCCGCCACTGGACCGCGAGAAGCCCCTTAAAAAGTACTAAAGTGGTGTGAACTGATCTGGTGAATATTTTTCGCGAGCGCGACATCGCACTATCCGGAGACGCCGAGGTATACCCCTCCTCACCTCGGGTGAAAGAGACGGGCTGCGAAAAACAAATAATTCATCTCTGTCGCGCTGCTAAGTGCGGGACAGTTACTACCGAGATATGAATTTTGCTTTCTTGGAAACCATAAAGACAGTAAAAATGCCAAACTATTGCGGCGCTTGTGGTTCTGCAATATCAGAATCCAATAATTGTATGGAGTGCTCTAATGGTAAATGCAAAAAAGCATGACTTAGTGTGTCTGGAAAAAAATATAAAAACGTTTAAGTCGTATACGATGTCATTTAAGAAGAACTGGGTGAGTCCGGAATGTATTTGTTTAAAATCTAAAAGAGGGAACAGTGAAACTCCAGTCCGAATAAATACACCGGACATTAAGATCAGCACCACTAATACACCAACGAATAACGTGAACATTCAGCGCGGGAGCCAGTCTAATTTCTCAACCACAATCATGGATATTGAATCTATATTACTAGAGGAACTAAGAGAGTTTAGGTTAGCTCGCATAGACAGTCAGGCAAAATCGGTAACACTATTGTTAAATCAATTTTCTCAAACGAAAACAGAGTTGGACAACATAGTTCAGAACATGAGAGTACTCGAAGAAAAAGTGGATGCAAAGCTGTCTCAGGACATGCAAACCCGAAAAGCCATCATACATGAGGTACCTGATAACCCTCCTTCTACTTCTGCATCTACTTTTGCAGCAGTTGCTTTTCAACCAAGTAGTTCTTCTAAGAATACCTACGTCAAAAAGGTAAACAAAAGTGGGGCCACAAAGTCTGCGGTATTAGCGGAAAACACTACGGGCATTACTGTGTGTTATTGTTATTGTTTAGTGTGTGTTTTTGTTACTAACAACCTACTAATATTTTCCTTTTTTTTTTTTTTGTGTGTGTTTTTGTATTTAATTTTAAAATTGTTTTGTCTAATGGACCTGTGTCTGAATAATAAAGAATTATTATTATTATTATTACTAACCTACTAGCGGCGGATGAAGTAAAGAACGCAGAGATTGAAGAAGTATCAAATACTGCGTTGTGATCGAGTGGATGGTTGAAAGTAGGGAGGCGCGTTTTAGTGGCCACACACCGGTTCGAGTTGCGGCAAATACATGTTACGGACGTATCGAGAGACAGCTGTGTTTTTGAAATGGTATGTGCTACAGTACATATAAATAACAGATTTTTGTTTTTGTGTTTGGTGATTTATATTCCGCCCGGTAGTTTAGAGAATGACTACATGATTATGTTTAATGTCAATTGTAAAGAAATTTTTTCATCCACCGGCTAGCGTCAAAGATAGATTTCAGCATGTGACCCTAGTTACCTATCTTCAGGTTCTTTGTTTGAGGAATGTTTGTTGCAAAATAAGAATCCATAGATTTGGTCTTCACTTCTCACATTTATTATTAACACTGCATCACACTAGACTAACATGAGTATACAGAAAATTGTATGTTGAACTTACAATTTATGATGAACCACTATTACCCAATCGTTCGAAGATCGAAGATTAAGGTCCAGAGAGGAGATTCCACAAGCACTATGGCAGCCGTGCTCATACAATCCTGGTCATCCTTGGACACGTGGACGTTTGTGTTCCAAACCTTTTGCTAAGACCGCATTGTTCTTCCAAAAATAAAGTGAGGTTAAGATCCGACCATTTTATTAGGTTTTTTTCCATAAAAAGAGACTGTAACACTTAAAAATATAACAAATTAAATTCGTGGAATGGAGCGTTATTTTTGTGAGATTACAGATAGTAGTCTTACGTTTCTTTGAATTATTTTAATTTCAGGATTGTGTGGCCACGGCTGCGATATTACTTGTGGAGTCTTCTCTCTGGACTTTAATCTTTGATCTTAGAATGATGGGTAATAATTGCTCACCATCAACTGTAAATGCTACATATAATTTTTGTAGTACTAGAGTGTGATGCAGTGTTGCTAATAAATGTGAGAAGTGAAGACCAAATCTATGGACTATTATTTACCACAAACATTCCTCAATGCAATAAACTTGAAGATCGGTAAGTTGGGGTCTCATGTGGAAATCTATCTTTGACGCTAGCCGGTGGAAGACAACATTTTTCTTACAAGTATGATAGAAAAGCTGTGCACTAGATACTAGGAAATTATTGTGCTAGGTGATTTTAATTTACATTCATGTCCTCTGAAAGTAACTAATTATTATGAATGTTTCGTGTCATTTTGCGATTTACTCAAATTAATAATGTGTCCAATTGTTTAAATAGGCAGCTGGATTTGGTTTTAAGTTCAGGTTTTCACGGCGAGGTGTCGGTAGTAGCGGCGGACGAGCCGCTCGTGCCGTTCAACGCGTATCAACCGCCGCTCGCCGTCCGCGTGCCGCACGCGAGCGCGGCTGACCTCACCGCCGCCGCCCCCGCTGCGTCCCCCGCTTGCGCGCCCGGTTCATGTGCACGTAATATTAGACCACAGTGGAACTTTTACAAAGCGGATTATCAATGGCTGTATTCAAAGTTAATTTCGATTGAATGGAGAATCATGTATGAGATGAGCGATTTAGAAGCAATTTTAGAATTATTTTACACTACTCTGAATAACATTTTGGATGACTGTATTCCCAGGAAAAAACCTAGTTCAAAGTCGCGGTAGTTATCCGGAATGGTACACGAGCGAAATAATAAAAGATTTAAGAACTAAAGCTAGACTTCACAAGATATTTAAAACAACTAAACTTAGTAGGGAATATGAAGAATATTCTAAATGCAGAGCGCTTGTTAAAAAAACTATAAAAACGGCTCACGAACTGCATCAACATAAAATCCAATGTCAGTTTGCTACAGATCTTAAGTTATTCTGGCAATACATACAATCAAAGAAAAGTGCGGTAGGCAAGAAAACTATTATAAAAGATGGTGAGTATTTATGGGATGACGAGAGTGCTAAATAGTTCGCGAAGTTTTTCGAATCGGTTTACAGCTATCAGCCACCGCGGTTAGACGCTCATGCGGCGGTGGCGAGAGCTGCGAGCAGTGCGCGGTCACAACTTGACGCACTGCCTAGTCTAGAGGAAGTCAGATGTGCACTTAAGCGCCTGAAGCCGAAGCGTTTAGTGGGCCCGGACGGTATACCGGCATTTTTTTTAGAGATTGTGATAGGGTGCTTGCAGAATCTCTACTTTATATTTTTAATATGTACATTCGACGACGTTCCCCACTCAATGGAAGATCACGCGTGTCATTCCTGTACCCAAAAGTAAAGCAGGATCGGACATAACTGGTTATAGACCAGTGGCCGTGCTGTCGACGCCGGCAAAGGCGTTCGAGTCTGCTATCCAGCGCTGCATGCAGGAGTAGGTGCGTGGACAACTGTCTGACGCGCAACATGGGTTCCCGCCGGCGCGCAGCACTGCCACCAATCTGCTGAACTTTATGGCGCAGGTGGTGCCAGTAGCAGATGCTGGTGTGCAGGTTGATGCTGCTTATTTTGATTTTAAAAAAGCTTTTGACACCATCGACAATGACATCTTATTAATGATGCCCGCAGAAGTCGGCTGCACACCACATTTATTGCACTTCTTTGCCTGCTATATGCAGGATAGACTGCAGCACGTAGATTATAATGGGTTTGAATCCGACCCATATTACACCAGGTCCGGTGTGAGCCAAGGCATCAATTTGGGGCCTCTCGAGTTCATCATATTTTTTTTTTTTTTAAACGTTGCCCCACACTAGGAATTACTCTTGTATCGTGGGAGCGTTCACAAACATGTAAACTCACTTACACAAGACCCGGAACAACTATCTGTAGGTCATACAAATATTTGTTCCGTGCGTAACAAATGGTTGAAATTCACAATTTTATCAACTTAGCATAAGTCAAGATGGCCCAGTGGTATAGAGCACACAGATTGAAGTGCAAATCAGTGTGCCGCAAGTTCAAATCCTACGCAATTGTTGACTTTTTGTTTATATTACATTAGCATTACATATATTAAATTATTCTTTAACTTGTTCACACATTTCTTAGAGTTAGAAAGGTAGATCACAAAAAAACTAAATAAAGAATTAGATTTCTGCGAAGTAGACATGAGTTTTAACTTGACCGAAATGAACTGTCGTTTTGTTGTAGTTGTTGGTTAGTGACGTGTGGTTAACAGTATTGTAATATTCGCAAAATGCAGGCTAATATTAGTATTGAAGTGAGGGCGACTATCATTGGGCTGCATAAAAGTGGTCTTAATAAAACACAAATATCTGAACAAACCGGACTGAATGTGAGTATAATAGCTATTAATGAATTGTAAGTTTATTATAAATCAATAATAATAATTTATTTGATAAAAAGTGGTACAGTCTGTCACAAAGTAGGATGACAATTTAAAAATTTGTTAACATCTGAGATAAGTAGGTAACAATATAATTCAAGGATCTCATGTCCTCGCTAGGTTACTTAGTAGCCTGTATTAAGGACAATCAGCCCTCATTTCCCGAAAGTGGGACAAGAGTATTATTTAGACTGTTACATAATTATTAACAAAATTTAGAAATAAAGAAAAATAATAAATGCACGCGTTGTGTGTGTTTGGGTGTGTGAGTATGCGTGTGCATGTGTGTGTGTGTGTGAGAGAGAGAGAGAGAGAGAGAATGTGAGTGAAAATGTGTATATTATGAGTTAGGTAATTGTTTTAAGAAGGAATTCGGTACGAGTATCATCATAATTTTTGGTAGAAAGAAATTCAGTAATCCGCTTTTTGCATGTTAGCTTACAGCATGTTTGCAGTGGAATTATTGCGTTTATTCTATTATAAAGGAATGATTCTTGATAAAGAAAGAATCTTTTTGTAAATGTAAAATAAGGATGAGGTACAGTACATACCCTGTTTCTTCTTCTGGGTACGCCCACGTGCAATTGGAGTGTTAGTGTGCTGTTGTAAAATCGTGCTGAGTATGAACATTTGGCGAACGGTAAGGACCTCGCATTTCTGGTAGAGGTCAAAGGTAGGATAACGTATTGGTCGAAAAGTGGCTACCTTCGAGACCGCTCGCTGCGCTACTTCGAGAGGCTTGAGAATTGATTTAGCAACACCACCCCAACTTGTAATACAGTAAGAGATTACAGACTGGCACATTGCAAAATATACGGACCGTATAAGACGGACGTTGGCAACGTGTTTTTAAATTGATCTTCTAAATAAAATGTACGCCATTTATGAATACATCCATCGTATCTTTATGAGGCTTAAAAGAGAAATACATAAATCGTTGGGTTTATTGGATTGGTTATTGGATTTATAAATGTAGTTTCATTTTAAAATTATATTCAATAATTATGATTATTAACATTTTATATAATGAAAATGAAGTCAAGTAGGTCTAGCTGCCTAATATATTTTTTTTGTTTTAGAAAAATACTGTAAGTCATTGGATAAAAAGATATGAGGAAGAAGGTAGCCTTGCTAGTCGAAAGAGAAGTGGGAGACCGAAGCTTATTAGCGAGGCGCAGCGACGACATATGGTCGACATACGAAACGAATGGTTTCGCACCAACGAGACATTTTGCGGAATTATATGACACCTAGATGGATACTGTTCGCCGTGCACTTCACGCTGAAGGCATGCATCACAGAAAACCTGCTAAAAAACCGTACTTGACAGAGAGGCACAAACAAGAACGATTACGTTTCGCACGTGATTATTTAGATTCTGACTGGAATACTGCGGTATTTTCAGATGAAAAAAACATTTAAATCCAGTCAAAAGGGCAGGCTTCACTTATGGCGCAAGAATAACACTCGTTGGTGTGATAACAACGTTATTCCTAACACCGAATCAGGTCGAATCACAATTAATATGTGGGGGATGGATGAGTGCAGTAGGACCAGGAGCTTTCATTCCTCCACGCGCAAACAGTTCAACTTATGTAGAAGTGTTAGACTCAATTATGCTACCTACTGTGCGCAACATTTACCCAGCTGATGAGTTAGCAGAATTTCCGTTTGTCCAGGACAATTGTCCTATTTACCGAGCGAGTACTGCGCGTGAGTGGTTTCACAATCACCCGGAAGTAATTGTTATTCTTATCTGATCTCAACCCCATAGAAAATCTATGGGGTCGCCAACATCTCTTCCCTGAATCGAGTTTTGGACTCACCGATGGCCAGCCACAGAGCCTTATTCGCCGCGCGGTACACCTCATACCACGCAGCTTCTTCTTCTGGAACCCGACGACGTCTCCTCCGGTATCGGGTGTACTGGCGCCTGATCGCTACGCAGGTCCTGCGCATCTGCGCGATTTCGGCGGTCCACCAGTACAACCGGCGCCTTGTGGGTTGTGTGCGGATGCGGGGCATGGACGCGTTGTAAATTTGCGTCATCGCCCTGCGAAACCACTGCGCCTCATCCTCGACGTCGACGGGTTCGTTCGCCACTGACTCCCGGACCCAAGCCTGAATGATTGCGGCTTCTTCGAGAAGCTCCCTGTCGATCTGCTTAATGGACCAGCGAGGACCGTCCGTTTGCGGGGTTGATGGTCGGCCACAACATCACAGTTAACTTGACCCAACTTCACAGTTAACTTGAAAATCATCGATATTGTATCTACACATTCATTACTTGACACATACATTAAACATACTTAGCAATACTAATATTTTATACCTGACCTGGCTAAGTCAGTGACCTGTCACACTGAAGCGTCTTTAATACCCACCGCTAGTAATACATGCCCCAAGACCTGAACCCGTCCGCGAAGTTAAGTTAAGTAAGGCCTCACTGTACTTCCAACCACTGTCGGGTGAAGTCTGTATCTGTCTACTCCCCGCCCGATCCTAGCCCTAGAGGCACCAGGCGGGTTTGGCGATACAGGTCAGCAGATTGGGATGGCATGCGATCTTTCTTCGCATGTAATCCTTGGCAGCCCACTTGCTTTTCTTCGACTGATTTTTTGTCGTGCGCGGACGCTGTGACGGATGTGTTGCGGCAGGGAATGGAGTACTGCATTCCATTCTCTGACGTAACAATGTCTGGCAAAGCTCGACCATGGTTTGGTGCCGGGTGCAATCGCGCTGATGCGCTTAAACACGCGGCCTACGCGTCGACGCTCGGACGCGCAAAGCAAATGGCGTGAGTCAGAAGAAGAGAACCTTCAACAGGGCTGCCAAGTCCTGCAAGAAGGTGCTGCACATTAGCCGAATTGGGAACAAACTTGCTTTTTACCCTGCTGGTAGTAAGGCGTTTTGGTCCCTGGCTAAGTCGGTTGAATCGAACTTCTACCGCCCCTCACTTCGGGAGGTACCTGTGTCGGATCAAGGCGGAGGTGACCCCTACGTGTTTCCACTGCGAGGATCGCCCAGAGGATACGGTGGAGCATACGGTGGAGGTTTGCCCCGCTTGGGCAGAACACCGCCGTGTCCTCGTGGATGCGATAGGCGGCAGCGACCTCTCGCGCCGTGCCCTGGTTCAGGCCATGGTACGGAGCGAGAGGGAGTGGGGATCCCGTCTCCTCCTTCTGCGAAGCAAATGCTAGCGAAGAGGGAGGCGGCACATGTTAGGGAGACTCAACACTCACAACTTATTGACGTGTAAAAGTGTTCCTTGTAACCTATTTACTGAATAAACATCATTTATCATTTATCATTTATCAACAACGGCAGAGTCGCCCTAGCGCCCTCAGCAGCAGCCGCCGCAGGAGACGCCAGGGGCTAAGAGACGATCTCCGGCCACCGTAGACCCGGGCCTGCGGACGGCGAGTAGTGGGTAACTCGCCGTCCGATCAGCACCAGGCCCGAGAGTCGACGGCGCGTAGTGTTCCACGCGCGCCTCAAAGAGTTGTCAGCAAAAGACGGGGCCTGCCACGGCCAGTGCCTGCCCGGGGGTTGAGGATAAATTCGAAAGAGTTACATCGCCCCCGGGCACGTAGGGCAGGGAGGAACAGGGGTGGGTTTTAGTCAGTAAGAGTCTGACACGCCCTTCCGCTCCACCCTAGAGCGGAAGAAGTCATAAGATGATTTCCCACCCCCAAAAAAAAAAAAAAACCGCCCCTCACTACCTCCACTGCTGAAACCCGACGGGTCGCTGGCCCACTCCGCTGAGGAGAAAGTAAACTTGTTTGCCTCTCTGTTTGCGAAATCTTTGCGTCTAGATCCTGGTGGCGCGAGGCCCCCTGGTACTCTTGCTGGATGCAAGTCGATTATGTCGGACATTTGCATTCATCAGAAGGATGTCCGAAGGGTACTGCATAACCTAGACGTGAACAAGGCTTGTGGCCACGACGGGATACCGGCAATTGTACTGAGGACTTGTGCGCCTGAGTTGTCTCCGATCTTGACACGCCTATTTTGCCTTTCGTTTGAGACTGGAAAAGTGCCGATGGCTTGGAAGCAGGCAAACGTGCAACCCCTGTCCAAGAAGGGTAGTTGAGCTGACCCAGCAAATTATAAGCCCATCTCGGTAACTTCCGTACTCTGTAAGAGTATGGAACGTATACTGAATGGCAAGCTCCTGGCATACCTAGAAGCTAACGATATCCTCAGTGACTGAAAATACGGCTTCCGCCGAAATCATAGTAACAGTCGAATCTTTTCATTTACTTGGATACGTTTCTCCAAGTTTCAAGTTTTTAAACCCATGCAGTAAGATTTTTCATACAAAACCCTATTTTACCCCTTCAGGGGTGGAAGTTCCAACAATCCATCCATAGCGGATGCCTATACTGTATAAGGTATCTACTCGTATGTGCAAAATTTCAAATTTCTAGGTTTAGCGGTTTGGGCTGTGCGTTAATATATCAGTCAGTCAGTCCATCAGTCAGTCAGTCAGGACTTTGAATTTTATATATACAGATATAGATGGTTTTTAGTCTCGCTTTAACATAATCTGCTGTTAATCGCTGTTTCGGACTCTTTTTTTTATTGTTTATACATTCTGCATCATACTAGCCACATCTTTTAGCGTACGAGTAGATAAATATTTAGACTGTTATGGAGTTAGTGACGTCATTTTGCAGAATTAAAATAAAGAGTCCACGTAGTATTATTTGCACAAACACGTTCAATACGTTGCAATGTCTTAAACACTATTTATTATAAGAGCTCTTCACACACTAATTACTTGTAAACAACTTCAATCCTTATCTAAGGATTGCAGTCCTCTATTGTATTTGCGCACCATGTCCGCAAGCCATTCCAATCACTAAATAATCCGGCCATGGAACATAATTATGTTTATGTACTTAAGGTTCACTTTTCTTTGCAATAATGGAGCGTTCACTCTTTGTGGCATTCCTTTAAAAAGGGCAGCAGCATTTCAAGTACCTGGGCCACTGGGTCTCTGACTACTTGTGTGACAATTTTAATATTGAGAGGGAGCGCAGGGCGCTGTCTGTCCGGTGTAATATGTTGGCTCGTAGGTTTGCGCGATGTACTAGACCTGTGAAGGTGACTTTATTTAAGGCATACTGTCAGTCCTTTTCCACGTGCAGCCTGTGGATCAACTTTACGCAGCAGGCGTACAGCGCACTGCGCGTGCAGTACAACAATGCCTTCAGTATACTGTTAGCGCTTCCGCGGTTTTGTAGTGCTTCGACAATGTTTGCTGAGGCGCGGACAGACGAATTTTTTGCAATCATGAGAAAGCGGAGCCATTAAGTCGCCTACGAAGTAGCTCGAACAGTCTCCTGAGGGTGTTGTCCGAGCGGTGGGACCTGTCCCTGATACAGAGGTGGATGCAGCTTCATGTTAGCGCCTTTGCTCGTATTATTTGATACGTATTTGTATTGTGTGTCTTTTTTTGTTATTGATTGTTTTAATGTGTAATATTTGAGTTTTTATTATAATATTGATTTTAATTTTATTTTTGATTTAAATTTTGATTTTATACTTGATTTTGGAATTATATATTGAAATTAATTGTGAAATTGTAATTCTAATGTGTATTTTAATTTCTGTTTGTACGTGTGTGTGTGTATGTTATCTGAATGTATTGTTTTTAATTATGGACTCTGGTCTGAAATAAATTTATTTGTTATCATTATTAATTAATGATGATTTATTTGCGACTGTTTCTTCATCTCACGACATGCATTAATTTATGAACTGGACACCTATGCTCTATATAAATGTTTTACAAAACTCTCAGACAGAGATATTGCGAAGTCAATCTGCCGTTGAGGAAGACAAGTTGAGATTTTAGGTGACAGTTTAATGTCACCTTAAATCTCAACTTGTTTGCGTGCAAATGTGATTAACCGTCTTACGACTCTCGAATGTAACAATATCAAGGTAACAATATCAGGTAGAAATATGAAGTTACCAGGTCGGTTTCCCCTATGGGAAAAACGTCACGCCCCGCCACCGTGTGACCCCATAGCACTGACACCAGACTCGATGTGCTTCTGCCGACTATGATGTTAATTCCATGACTATAAAGAAGTTTAAAACACTGATGTTGTTGAAACAACGATAATTTTAAGTTTATGGTTCAACATAATCATTCATATTAAATAAGAGCTTTACTTACACTCATTATTACATTTAAGCAGACGTCAGGCTTGACGGTTGGAACAAGAATGTACGTCTGACAGCTGTGTCTAATAATTTATATCCAAGCTGTCAGTAAACTGAAATACTACTAGCTAACTAGCTATTTATCCTCCATAATATCGTGATTAAAAAGAGCAATAAATTATTTTTGGTTACACTAAAGTCACGTGAATCTTGCGTAAGCGCTTCGCGGACTCAGTCTGTAACAGAATTAATTGCGATGTTCTTGGTGCACACCGAAATGGTTAAGTCGTTATTTCACAATACCCTTATCTTCTCTTTTCGTGGATATAGAGCGCGGCTATGAGCTGAGGCCATCCAAATCTCGTGTTTCGCTAAATAATGTCGATTCAAAAATAGCCACAGCGGCGGGTTTTATTTGGGTTTTAACGAAACACGATTACCTAGCGTCCTTAGGACGTTTAGTTGGGGTAATATGTAAGGCCTACCGGATGATTCCTACCCCCCTCCCTGGGCCCTGTGCATGCCACCAAGCGCTATGCAAGCATTCTGAGCTAGACCATAAAATATATAGGAAGCAAAAACCGCTCATCAGCGTTTGATTAATCCTACAAATCCACTCGCAGGTTGGCCATGAAGCCTGAATATCTACTGTTCACCCTCCAGCTTCTCTGTTGCCAAACGCCCGTGACGGGTATCTGCCAGGGTTTGGAGTTAAATATACAGAATGTAACAAAAAACCTGTCCGATCCAGAATAGTATTACTTGGAATCGTACTGCGTACACATCGCGTAATCATTTAATGGATACGAGATAATTATGTTTCCGCAATGAAAATAAATAATTTAAAAAAAAGAAAAACTAATCAAAGGCAACACTGAGCGCTCGACAATGTTCACCTACTGTTTCGTTTCAAAGATGCCGCCTGAGCGAGACAGAGTGCCTACGGCGCGGCTAGTGCAGGGTGGTATCGTTTGAAATAAAAATAGGTTAAAATAAAAAGATTTCGCCGGCCGGTGGAGTGTTATCATCTTATGAAAATTTGCCATATTTATTTAGTGTTAAATTTCACATATTTTATAAAATAAAAAAACTGTAACTTTTGGTATTTATGAGTTAGGTAGGTACATTTTTTTTTACAATTTTTTCTAGTACGTATGTGAAACCAGGAATTCACCTTTAATGGATCGGACAGGGTTTTTGTTGCATGCTGTATGTAGGTACATATTAAAACATAATTACGTGTGGCGTGACCTTTCCCGCAGGAAGTTCTATTTTGCCTGGGATAAAAAGTAGCCTACGTTAGTAGCTGATAATTTGGCTTTTTATTGGTGAAACAATTGTTAAAATCGGCCCAGTAAATTACGTAGACTTCAGACGGTGGATTAAAAAAAAAACAAAGTGTTTTTAAAACTAATTTAATTAAAAGCAATTGTTACAATTTTTTTGTTAAAACCTATTCGATGCAAGAATATGGAATGACAAGAAAGTACTTAAAAATAACTAATTGCTATTGGTGAGTTTCCGCTGCGTGTAGGCTCGTGGCTGAACGGACGTCATCACTGCAGTCTTTATGCTGTTGGCGTAAACACGTAGGAATGTGCGAGGTTGATATCCATTAGGGATCCGTATTTAAGAAGTAGTTTCGAAGCTTATTCGGTTCAACCAAATAAACAAAAAAATATTTCCTCCTCTTTATAATATTAGTATAGATAAATATAGGTATATAGATAAAGATGCAGGCGAGGAACATCTTACACCTGAAAGGAGTGAGCTAGTGGCAGACACCTGTCTGGAATCTGGGTGGCAAAACTAAATTGGGAACACCGGCCCCAGTACGCAAAAATAATTAATATATGAGAAGCTAAGATGCCAGAGAAAACTTGAAAATTTTTGTGCATCGCCTCGGTTAGGTTTTCATTTAACCTTCTGTACAGAAATATAAGAAATTTTGCTGATTTATTAGTCCCAACACAAGACGATAGAGCGAGCAAAGCGCGTGAGCAGGATAATATTTGTATCCCGTCTCTAATAATTTAATTCAACCCTTCATACAAAACTAAGAATTACTTTATCGACTTCTGCAGAAAAAAAAAAAACCGAAACAAGAGATTGTAGAATGCAATCTTATTTTTATATAACTTATTGTCTACAAATACCGACCCTGGGCCGTAGTATGACGACCGCGGCCTAGGCGCTAACTTGTTATAGTGCGAACTCAGCCTAATATTTTTGATACAACTTGACCACCTTGTCCACAAATCCATGCTGATCGTAATAGCTTGACATAATTTATCAAAGAAAAACTACTTAAATTTAAAATTAAATTGATTAAATAATGTATCTACTCAAAATATATTAATATGTTACATAAAAAATGGGTGATCCTTTGTTGAGAAGTGATTTCAATCTGGAAATCTGAAAAAAAAAAACATTTCTTTAGAAAAAAATATTTGCGAAACATTATTGAGGTTATTACAGGTGATCTTTTTGATTAGTAATTGTAACAAGATCATAAACCTAGCTTCTATGAGTAACAATCACTAACACAACTGTACAATCACGAACGGCGGTTGACCTCATTAAAACCTTTTACCAAGTGCTCCGATGGGCTCGCAGTCGCAAGTACGACTAGGTACGTGTGGTGTTTCGTTAGATTGCCAGGTCAGGCGAAGTGCTATTTGCTTTTTCCAACTGGAATTTCTCAGTAGTAGCCTGGAGTCTGTACTAGTGTTCAGTTGATGGTAATATATTTGCTCTATTTTACATGGGACTTTAATATAATAGGCGAAATGCAGATACATCTCTGCCTTTCTTATGTTATGAAACTAAGTGTGTTAGGGTTTTTTTTTTGTGGGATGGGAAATCATCCAATGACTTCTCCCGCTCTGGGTGGAGCGGGAGGGCGTGTCAGACTCTTACTGACTAAAACCCACCCCTGTTCCTGCCCTGCCTGAGTGCCGAGGGATGCGGTAACTCATTTTCAGAATTTATCCGCTACCCCTAGGCATGCAGGCACCGGCCACGATGGGCCCCGTCAGTGGTTGCTGTGAAGGTTGTGGCTCTTTAAGGCGCGCGTGGAACACTACGCGCCGTCGACTCACGGGAAGTGTGTTAGGGTGAAGAGTAGTTTGTTCTTCATGGAAATACTTACATCAAGATGACGCTCATTTGTGCCAGATAATACTTGACTAACTTGCACAAATGAGCACAGCCAACGCAATTGTTGTGGATAATCATTTATCATCATTAAACATCCGTGGCTTATCATGTATGTTCCAATAGATTGCTGTAATAAAAGATCGAAATTTAATATACTATGCAACGGACCCATCAGGCCCCGTAATTTATCGCGCCCCTGGGCACTTTATCGCGCCCCTGGACACTTAGGGCAGGGAAGGAACAGGGGTTAAACTAATCAATAAGAGTCTGACACGCCCTCCCGCTCCACTCAGAGCGGGAGAAGCCATAGGATGATTATACACACCCAAAAAAAAGGCCCCGGAATAGGAGACACCATTAAAATCCTATTGTCACGTCTCCGCTTGGAGTCGCGCGGGTCCTGACGGATTAAGCGCAAAACCTCAAACAACCCAATTAGAATATTAAATTATAACACTAAAACAACAACTATAATTTTATTGAACAAAGAATAATTTTTATTGGAACCCGTACCCACCTTTGTAGCGTTATAGACTAGGTGTTATTTAGAAGAGGCTTAAGTGAACAACTCACAAGTGAATAAACGAATGAAAGAATGAATGGGAGACCGAAGTTATGATCACTTCTATTTTGCATTTTCAATCATCTACGTAGTATTGTGATAATTATTTTATAGGCCCAATGGATAACCAGTCGTTCGGTTTTTAACCGACTTCAAAAAAGGAGGTTCTGTATTCGACCCGTATGTAAGTATGTATGGATGTTGGTATATCTGCGATTTTCTGGAAAACTACTGGTCCGATTTGGATGGGGTTTCCATAATTCAATTTCCATATTTTTCAAGGAAGGTTTTAGTAATAATACGTTAGGATTCGTTGAAGATCTTCAGAGATAGACAGTGGAACTCTTCAATAACTATTAACAAATAAATCGCGATTGCTGTCATCATAGTCTATGAATTGTTAACACAATTTAATGGCGAACCATAACTAAAAATTGGAAAATATAAAACTTGTTTTACAAAAACTAGAACCGAGTTAAAAGTTTTATAAAGAGAGACTGAGACCAAGGTTTGCTTTTTGCTACGAAAAATATTAAATACAACGCCATCAATTCAATTCAGTACAGTTTGTTTATTTATGAGACTACTGTCACTCTCATGAATATTTCATCGTAAGCATTTGCCTGACCTACGAAGTTATCTAGTTGCCTGCCAAAGCCCAAGTTAGTATCATATTAAGGTACAGACAGACATGCTACTAAAGTAGTATGCTTATTAGCATGCTTAAGACGAGCACGCTCTTTATGGGTATACATTTGCTTGCGAAAAGCATACTCTCTATAAGCATGTCCTTGAATACACATACGCAAAGCATATACTGCAAATACACGTGCTTAATAGCAAGCACTCTTCCCAGATCTTAAAAAAATCATCCTATTGCTTTCAATGTAATGCGTCCAAAAACTTCTGGGTATTTAAGAAAAAAAAAGGAATAAGAGAATTTGAGTCTGTGATTGAATAACCAGAAGAGAAAATCTTAGGGCAAGTACTCGATTTTTGGGAGAAATGCGTGAAAGCGCAAAGAAAAATAGAAAAAATGCTCAACGAGTTACATACTCGTTGCTGCGAAAAACTGATCGATACTAGCATGCTCATCAGCAAACTAGTTCAGACGCTCTTACAACACACCCCCTTCCACCCGCGCTGCATGTAGCATGCGCCAAAATTGCACGACGGTCGATTTCTGAGTAAGTATTTATATATATAAATAAGCATGCTTATTTCTAGCAAAGTATGTACACATAGCCTCAATTTCAAACCGGTTCTCGAAGTCCATTAAAAGCGACCTCCGCCGCTTTATTACCGAGCGTATTAAAGACGTGATAGAGCGGAATAAGGCCCCAAGGTCTTTGCTAGAGATCTGTCTATCAGTGGATGTCTTACACCTGAAATGATGATGAATGATGTAGTATACAGTTTTGTCAACGCCACAACCCGTTAGAATTTTTCGCCTCGATGATATTTCTCTACAGATTTTAAATTTGGAACTTTGAAATTAGAACCATCTGAGTTCTATAATGGACCCTATAGAACTCAGATGGTTCTAATTCCAAAGTAGTAAAATTGGGACACTAACTTCAGCTGGAGGACGTGTGCTGGTAGTTTATTTGCTGTTAGTGAATTCAAATTCTCTATGCAACAAATCATCCTGTCGTCTTGCTCCAATGTCGCGTGTGTCTGAAAGAGTCACCGCGGCCCTGGCAACTGAAGGAACACGGGTGTGTTTTAGTCAGAAATAGTCGGACACGTCCTCCCGCTTCCACCAGAGTGAGAGAAGTTATTTGGTGATTGCCCACTCAAAAAACAATCACGCTCCACAATAGTATCGATAGAGGCGTATAACACTTCGTTCTCTTTAATTTGCGAGGGATTGCTCGTGAGGATTGCTGCAGCTTAATCATACGAGTAAACGTCTTTAAATATTTTTAACTAACTTACTGCACACACACTTACTTACTTTATAATTAACTTTAATTATTTAACGGGTTCTTACCACGATATTATTCGTAACCGAGTTGTCATGGTGCTTGTAACAGGATCAAAACCATGAATATCGTGGTAAAACCCGCTTAATACCTAATAATAGTTACTTAATTGTAAAAATAATTGCAAAGTAACAAAACAAGTACAAAAAATAATTAAATTATGTATGCCTATCTTTGTAACATGTTACACAGAGAGTGATTACACTTGAGACAGCATGTTTTGATTTTTTTTACTTTCTTTTTTGCTTCTGAGGAATTCAGTGTCATTCTTAGCTTATTGCAGCACAGTGCACAATTTCTTCTTTTTGCACCCTTTTCAAGAACGTCCTCCTCCTGCGACTGCACAACACTACTGGCGGCTCAACGCGTACGCATCTGCACAGTGCGGCAACAGGTCGCTACCGGTCACCCACCGAAACAAGCCCGCTGCCGCACTGAGGTAACTTTTTTAAAGGCCTGTGCGGCGGAGGTCGAAAATGACCTGACACTTAAGTAAACTGCCTATATTACTACATTTCTTATCAAAATTCGAAAACTATATTTGTCTCTGTCATGCTTGTAAAAATGCCCAGAAAACGTGTTCCGCACAAGCGAGAAGGACCTGTTTTTTCCGTGCGCACAGTGATTTGGCACAGCACCAGGCCGAGTGTGGTAGACCCGCAGTGAACGTGTAGCTGAACCAGACTAAGGCTAAGAAAACTGTTCATCATACTTTGTAAACCTACATTCTGGTAATTAAATGAATTTGAATTTGACAGTCCGCGATCGGGGACGTTAAAATACAGATTTTACTCCAATTCTTGTATCAAGCGACGCTAACTCCGCAGCCGAAAAACTTGTTACCATTTTATCGGCTATAATAAAAACACTAAATTTGTTACTATTTCTCACAAGAAAAGGATTATCAAGCCATGGATAACACCTGGCCTGTTAAAATGTATAAGGAATTGTGATAAATTGCATGGAATCGGTTGGAGATGCAGAAAATATGGTCAAACATGTAACTTATTACCCGGTATCGCAACTTCTGCAATAAACTCCTTAGAAAGTTGAAGAAAGTGCATGAACAGGGTGAAATTGAAAAGGCGAAGGGTGATCTTAAGGCTATGTGGGGTGTTCTTAATCAATAGAAACCAACTCGTGATGAAGTTTTAAATATTTCAGATGATCCAAGCTCTTCAATAAAAATAATGACTTTTTTGTTAACATAGGCAAAAATCTAGCTCTCTTTATCATGGGTAAACAAAACCAGGGTAATATAGATGCCTCACAAGCACCCCTTTCTCTTAAAAAGAATATCCGGGATCCTAATTCGACAGGTGCTTCAATAGCTCTGCTAGATGTTGATGAGGAAGAAGTTGAGACGGTTATAATGGGATTTCACAAGAATTGTGCCGTAGGATGGGACCGAATTTCAGCATGTTTCTTGAAAGAAAGACGTAAGCTTATCCTTCCCTGACTCATATAATTAAATTGTGTTTCATGCAAGGAAAATTTCTTAGGGTATTCAAGAGAGCCATTATACATACTATCTTCAAGAGTAGGGACAGAGGCAGTGTCACTAACTACATGCTGATCTCAGTATTGACCACAATTTCTAAAGTTATAGAGAAAGCACTTAATGCACGCCTAATTAACTACTCAAACACAAACCATGTTCTTGCACAAAATCATATCAATTCCATGAGTATAAACTCTGTTGTTGTTGAAACAAGGATATTCATAGGTTTATAGTTCATCATAATTATACAAAAAATGTAAATTTTTTCATTACCACTGCTCTCAAAACGGTGAAGGAAAACATCGTGAGGAAACCGGCATGTCCTGAAACCAAAAATTCGAAGATATGTGACATTCACCAATCCGCATTGGGCCCGCGTGGTGGATTACGGCCCACACTCTCTCACAGAGGTGGGGACAATAAAAGCCTGATGATGATAATCATACATATCAAATAAGAGCTTTACTTACACTCAGTATTACATTTAAGCAGACGTCAGGCTCGACGGTTGTAACAAGAATGTCTGTCTGACAGCTGTGTCTAATAAATTATATCCATGTTGTTAGTCAATTGAGATACTATAACCATCGCAAATAATTCTAGCAAACATCCGTTAGGCGAGCTGTAGTTGAACTAGCTATTTATCCTTTATAATAACGTGATTAAATAGAGTTTTGGTTAAAAAATTTAATAGGGATAAATTAAATACCTTAAATAGGATTATGTCGTGGTATATAAAAATAATAATTCTATTTAGTCCGAAAGTTAGATTTTCAAAAAATATTGGACACGTATTTTACTACAAACGCGCGCGGCCGACTACGGAAGCGGTGCCATAGATTTTCATACTCTGACTATCGTCGCATCAGCCGCACGCGATATATCACGCGCGGCTGTGATCAGCCGCGCTGCACGGTATACACACGCGGTAAAAATTGATCAAATTTCAACGCACTGTAAGCTCTATTTAGTAGTGCAAAAATATGTTGTTTTACAACTTATAAAATTAAAAAAGATTGACTCGAAAGAAGAGACGATGGTCAATTAGTAATTTAGTAGTAATATGAAGCAACCTAACCACAGACTACTAAAATGTGGTAATAACTTACACATTCACACGTCCACTCCAAGCAGGCGCTTTCGCGACATTAGTTTCACTTCATGTTCCGACGATGAAATTAGTTGTATGACATTAGTTTTACCAAAAAAATGCGCATGGCACGAAGCTATTTTAGTGTCTTCAAAGCTTGATGTTTACACGTAAAATTGTTGATAAAATTAATGTCACGACATTAATTTCATGCCACTAACTAAGCACTAATTTCGAAATGTAAATTCGGTTTTATCTCTGGAGTCCTTCATTACAATCGTATTCAATATGGTACATGTGACATAAGACACTGCTTTATCTCCTCACTAAATAACCCTAATGGCATTTAGTGTTGGCATTTGGTTGGGCCAACAATATATCATCATCATCAGCCTTTTAATGTCCCCACTGCTATCATTTTATTGTTGGCCCAACAATAAATGCTATTAGGGAATCTAACTATTTAATTTTTCAACTAAAATTTAAATTTTAGAGATTTTAAAATGATTTCGCCTTTTTTAACCTACTTCGTAAAAGGAGGAGGTTCTATTTTCTATGTATGTCCGCCGATTTCTCCGTCAGTTGTAGACAGATTTTCAAAATTCTTTTTTTATCCGAAAGAATATACTTTCGAGGTGGTCCCATATAAACTTTATCGAAATTGGTTCAGCGCTCTTTGAAAAACTGAACAAAAATGAAAAAATACGTATACATAGATGACGTTTTGGTTTTCTCCAATTACGAGTATGTTTAAATTCCACGTTCCATGTTATTGGGCTTTTTAGTTCAGTTCAGTATAACAACTAAAAAGTGAAAAATAAAAAACTTTTTTACAAAAAAAACATTGTATTATTATATTTGTAGGTATTTCATTTCTTCGTTGTTTTGATACCGACTTCCGAAATTAAAGTTGTTTTTTAATTTTTAGTGTGTTTTCTTTTTTGGAAGTCGGTTGTTTTTTTTGTAAAAAAGTTTTTTGCTAAAACGTTTAGCAAAGAATAGCTGTAAAAAAAGTGAAAACAAAAAAAAAATACATTTCACAGTTTAAACATTTTATTTGAACAGTGTATTCAATTTACTATTTGTATAAAAAAATGTAAAAGAAAGTCAGATAGCAGTACAGGGTGTGACACAGAGAGAAAACATGATGAAGATGATACTGTAATAGATATATTGTAAGCCCATGAATCTTCACTAAAACATGAATAGCTACTATTATGTAACGCCTATCAGTCCAAAACGTCCATTAATTTTCTTAATACAATGTTAATAAAATTTATTATAATCAAGAATTTAGAAGTTAAGTATCTCTAAAAAAAATTAACTTTTTCACAACGAACCACTAGCGGATTCCGTACCAAATTTTGAAACTTGGAAGGCGTTTAAGGATGATTCACGATACACCGTGTCGCCACTGGGCCGTGCCGCGGCCGAGGCACGGCGTCGAAATATCGGTGGCTATTGTTTCCCAGCCGGGGCACGGCCCAGTGACGATACGGTGTAACATGAACGTGTGCACCGGGCCCGGACGTGCCCCGGCCGGAACACGGTCAAACTCTAGTATACTCTAGTGTGATTTATGCTTGCCCGGTGGGGACACGGTGTAACGTGAATCATCCTTTAGCGTGCGAAATTTCAAAGTACGCTACGGAATCCGCGAAGGGTTTAGACTGTCATTTTGTTTGACAGTGCTTACAATATTGCATGACCTAAAACTGAAGGTGTTTGTTATCTCACAGATAAATTCGATTGATTTTAAATATAAAAAAAAAATATATATACGGTCGAATTGAGAACCTCCTCCTTTTTTTCGTCGGTTAAAAAGTCATTTCAATACACATCTATTTCCTTAGTGTTAAACCAATATGATGTCCTTCAACTGGTTTCAATACAATTTCAAGTTCCCATACAACTTTGTTGATGTCACTAGTAACATGGTATCGCCGTACAATGTGCGCCATTGCCGTCTTCATCAGCATCATGCTGTACACTTTACCTGTAAAATTATGAACAATAGCAATAATATAGCATTCAATATCAGTTTATTCTACCTAACTGTTAGGTCTTTACTTATGATATTGCCAATTTATAAAACGTCATTTTAAGCTGTGATAACTTCGGATCGGCTTGGAATTTTATGTTCAAATAAATTTAATGTTTAAGGTATGTTCAGCATCATGGCGCTGGAGTACAACAACTATAGAAAAATAAAGCTAATGTCACATAGTATGAAAGCATGGGAAAAAGTTTGTAGCGACATCTATGACACTACATACGAACTAGAACAGCAAATTCCTACATCGCGCAAGCAGAGTTCTCCGCGCGATTTGAACATATACAACAGCCCGAAATCAACTATCGGGCAGTTGTCCGGACCAGACACAACACCCGTCTGGTCGGAGGATCCTCCCTTTTTAATGGAGGTTTGTGGGACTTTACATCCTGTTCCGCATACCTCTATAATGGTGACCCCGACGTGATCGTGAGCGCAGCCTTCGTCATGATGTCATCATCTTGTTAGCGCAGCCTATTTGCAGCTACTCCAGCGTGACGTCATCATCATCACTTCCTCCAAGCTCTTCAGCAACGAGTCATACAGCCAGCCAGTACAACGGCAACGATAACGCCGACAACAATA
Organism: Polia nebulosa; assembly: GCA_951329385.1. NCBI lineage: Eukaryota > Metazoa > Arthropoda > Insecta > Lepidoptera > Noctuidae > Polia > Polia nebulosa. The sequence goes on along the minus strand of OX589610.1, from coordinate 13,593,988 downwards.
ACGCCGACAACGATAACGCCGACAACGATAACGCCGACAACGATAACGCCGACAACGATAACGCCGACAACGATAACGACGACAAAAAAAAACGACGACAACGACAAACGACGACGACGCACCGCTCCGACTCACTTTCCGACTCACTGGAACCAACCTTCCACTGGCCCGACAAGCATCACGTATGAACGACGCATCGAGAACAATCGATCTCCAATCTCCGGAGGGGAGTGATGTAGAAATACAGAAGGTAGTTCTTTACTTAAAGATTACAGGAAAACCTATCAGAAATATACAGTTTAAAAAAAAACCTGAAAAAAAAACATAATTTGTTCGGAACCCGTTGCGTGCGAGCCCGACTCGCTCTAGGCCTGTTTTTTTTATAAACATGGTTTTTTATCATAGTTTTTTTTTTGGAGTTAGTGTTTACTGTTTTTTTTAACTTTTCAAAAGTACAAGTACTGTATAATTTCGAAGCATTTTCTAATGTTGTAAATATGAGTACCATGGCAGTTGAGAGTTTGCTCATGCTTACTCAAATGTATCGCTGATGGTGGCGTGTGTGTTGGGTCATTCCCTTCAATATGGTTGAATTGAGTGGTGCTGATCCACGCGTTGTGTTCGTGAACGGGTGCCGTCAGCTGAGACTGGTTATCTCTTAACTGCCACTGGCTTATTTGATTCTTTTTTATTTGTTTGTTTTTGAATTATTTATTTAACATTATTCTCATAAAATAGAAGCAAAAAGACATAATACATAACATTTTTTATAAAAGTGTCCATGGAGTTTCTTGCACGTTCTTCTCCATAGAGATCTACGCTTTGGAATGTGCCAGTAATTAGCTTCATCTTTCTGACTGGCCGACTTAATGACAATTCAAAAGTGCCTGTGAAAGGGTTATTTGAAATAAATGCTTTGAGTTTTAGTTTGAATATGTCAAGTATTATATTATATATTATATCACTTCAGCTTTTAGCGAAAGCTTTACGTACGTAACTTTGCTGTAACGAGAGCTCAAATTACTACATGATTTAAATTTTATTTTTCATGCTTTTGTTCTATGTTTTTTTATGTTAAATATGATTAATAGCTAGGTTAAATTAGGGGTTGATGTATGTCCGGGTGCAGACCAGAAAATTGCACGCTTATTATAGTTTCAACTATGTCTTCGACCCTGTCCACTTAAAGGCTGTTTCAGTTCAAATATTGAGATCGGAATCAAACTATGGTTGTGAACTGCGGATACTACAGTAGGAAGGTCATAGTGCTATATACTATGGGGAGGGTGTATCATCCTCATATTCGGTCACATAACATATATATATAGTGGCTGCAGAGCTATTAGTGATTCAGTAGGTATAACAGCGCTCAAAGGTCGGCTTCGCACTCAAAAACCTTCATAACAAGATGTTTGTCATATTTTTTTTAATATTAATTTTACTTTTATAATCGCATTAACTAGAGGAGCTCGTGGCTAAAGTAAACAGCCGCATGGGTCGATCCATCAGGCTAAGCTACGTTTGCTGGGGTTGGTCCATGGATGGGTGACCATCTTTACATACTGAGACTCCTCCGTGCCTCGGAAAGCCCGTTAAGCCGTTGGTCCCGGCAGTGAATCGTGGATCTTTGACAACCGTTACGGGTCATTTTTCCCTTATTACTTACAAACCTTGTAACTTTGATTTAATGTATCAACAATCCCACATTATTATTATTAGCTGCACTTGTTACAATATTACAAATTTTCTTTTTTTTCTTCTCGCCACTTTCTAGTTAACATAGCTTTATCAATGCCGTGAAATTCTGTTATTGGCTTAAGAGATAGTTGTCATCACCTCGCTAGCGGTGTGCAGTGTATGCAGACTTTAAGATGCTATTATTATTTTTTTATTCTTTTTATTTCGACTGCATTGGGCTGTTCATTGACAGTGAGGTGAACATTCATAACTCATGTAAATTTAAAATAAGCTGTTGAGTTTCCAAATAAATAAATAATAAATAAATAAGTCAGAAGCTCGAAAGTCTGACAACCATTCTTACCAAGGGGTAACGTATTACCCAGTTACTGGGTTGTCAGATAGGCAGTCGCTCCATGTAAAATTCTGGTATTCAGCTGCATCCGGTTAGACTGGAAGCCGACCCTAAAATAGTTAGGAAAAGGCTAGGCAGATATATATATAATCACATTAACTCGTTTCGGTTATCTTCGATTTACAACCTCAAATAATGCAACTTGGGAGTCCTGTTTCGGAAAGATGAGGTGCCTACTTGCGGGTAAGACGGGGTAGGTGCCCAGTTGGTAACAGAGTTATAGGAAAGACAAAACAGTAAGAAACCGAAAGCAAAGGTGTAAAATAAAAAAAAAAACAAATAAAAGATCTAAAAGAACCTAAAAAGCTGAAAAAGAACCTGAGAGTTCTGGAGACGAAGATATAGAATGTTTGTACTGCCATAGCTTGTACATATTTCAAGTCTACTGAAGGATGGATCACTTGTCAGATTTGCGGTAATTGGGAGCATTGTGCCTGTGCAGGAGTGGAAGATAATGATGACGAAGCTGTCTCCATACCTAACCGGTTTTTGAAGATAACGACGATTAAACATACTACGAGTATACCCCATCTTACCCAAGGTACACCGTCTGGCCCCATAGATGAGGCAAGATGAGGCAAATTATATATCTAATAATTCTTATTTCTATACGAAGAATTATATTTTTTGTTTTATCTGATTAGAATTTACAGTAAAAGACTTAATATATTTTCTCTATTAAGATTATTTTCTTCATAAAAGTTCCCACAATGTGAAATCAAAAATAAAAGCATTTATTTACGAAATAGCTTAAAGTCCGGGGGTCTACCTTCCCCTATCATTACCCACCCCTATTTAGCCCATAATCTCAATAATATTCATAAATTACAAATTTATTATGTGACCTAGTTACCTATGCTTTTAAGTGCTATTTGAACTATGTACCTATACCTATTTATTTATGTTTCATCATAAAAAACGTAAGTATTTCAAAAATTTTGAAAAAAAAAAATAACATTCTAACATTTAGTAAAGGGGTTTGTTCCGAACAAGTGGGTCTTAAAATGAACATGGACAGAACATAAGTCATGTGAAATGCTCATGTAACTCTCACTCCCATGAAGATCGGAGACTCTACACTCGAAGCTGTTGAGGAATTTGTTTACCTTGGACAACAGTCCAAAAGAGAAGAGGTCAACCGTTGAAACCAACTCGACTGGGCAGAGTTAGTTCTCGTGTTGTCAGTGATGACTTATGGGACTGAAACGTCGTCACTCACAATGGGCCTCAACAGAAGACTGATAGTCACTCAAAGGATAACAGAAAATGTTATCAACTGGTCCGTCTAGTACCTCAATTTGTGCACTTTTTACATGTCTCTAAAGCATCATTACGCTTATTGCGGTAACTGCGGTTTGTTCACATTAAAATCGTTTTTTGTCTGTGGTCGTCAACTTTGGTTGCTCATAATCTGCTAAAAACGTTATGCTTGGAGTGTCTCTGCACGATGACCGACACAGACCTTTCTTTTTTTTAGTGGGTTGGGTAATCTTCGAATGACATCTCTTACTGACTAAAACCCACCCCTGTTCCTTCCCTGCCCTGAATGCCCAGGGGTGAGATAACTCTTTCGAATTTAGCCTCAACCCCTGAGCAACCGACATAGCCCTAAGAATTCACAAAACTGAAGTGGCAGTGGGCAGGGCCCACAACGCAGAACGGATAGCCAGTGGAGCCAAAAGGTTCTAAATTAAAGAGTCGAGGACAACACACACAGACACAGTTTTGGAAGGCTCCCACAAGGTGCACCGAAGACCTGGTGGATGCGAAACGCATTTAAACGGTCGATGTGGCGACGCATGTGGGAGGCCTACATCTAGCAGTGATCAGTGGTCTTTCGGTGCAGTGGCATAATTTAGTTTTGAAACAATTGCCTACTCAATTTCACATCCTTATCCAGAGTAAAACTATAACTTCTCAGACATCTCCTAGTGCCTAGTGTTAGTAAAAAGTCTGGCAAATATTAAAGTAAATACCTATGCAGTTTCGTTTGCCAACACCGAATGCGGCATTCCAAATCTGGTGTTCCGTCAAACTGGCAGTGTCCAGCCATCGCTCCGGTCGAAACTGCTCCACGTCTGCGCCCCACATTGGGTGACGGAGCAGACCGTACACCCCGATGCCGCATGAACTTCCAGCTCTCAATGTGTAGTTCTCTGAAAATTAACAAATCTTATTCCGTATAATTAACTTTCTTTACAAATGGATTATCTTTTTAAATATTTCTTAAAAACAAAAAAAAAATTGGCTGAGGCGCTAGATTCACTTCTGTACTTATGTGTGCATAAAGAATAAAAAAAATAAAAAAAAGTGTGTGTACTTATGTACTCAAGTAGGAAGTTATACTTCTTTGGCGTATCTAGATAAAAAACCAAACTGTCACAAAGTTTACAATAGGAAAACTATAATTCTTCATGAATCACAGACTATAGCTAACTTCAGGGTGTCGATTCTAGCTAACTTCAGGGTGTCGATTCTAGCTAACTTCAGGGTGTCGGTTTTTTGTGACGGTGTGCGCGCGCATCTTAAAAATTTACCATCATCATCAGCAATTTTTCCTAATGCGCCAAAATAAGTATAACTTCAAAAACGTCACAAAAAAAAAATGTAATGAAACTAGCTGACCCGACAGACGTCTGTGACTCTAGCTATGAACTGTCGAACGCGCGAAGTTTAAATAATCGTTAAGTTTTCTGAAATTTTCTAATTTTCCGCCCAACTTTCTTATTTTTTTCTTTTATAAAAACCTTTTCCTGAAAATAACAAACGCAGCAAAAACAGAATTAGCGAAATCGGTCCAACCGTTCACGTGTGATGCCGTGACCAAGGAAATAGGGATTCATTTTTAACCGACTTTCGAAAAAGGAGGAGGTACTATATTCGGGGAGAGGGCGCCACAGTGCCACGGTTCACAACGTACTCGTATATAAATAATTTAAAAAATAAATAAGTGGTAAAAAAGCGTAAGCAGTGCAAGAAAATTATAAACAGTGTTTAAAATCACTAGGATCATATAAAATACTGAGTGAAAGAACTGTAAAACTGCGTGAAAAGTGTAAAAATACGTTACAACAATAATGACTGTGTAATCCGTTTATGTACAATTAATTAGACTCATCCAGTGCAAAATACTACTGTTGAGAGTGAATATTATAAAAATACTACAAAAAAATACGCAAAAAAGCCCATATAAGAAGTAACAATAAACTATAACCTCAAAAGTGCAAATAAAAATAGTGACGCGATTTGATTCTATCCTCGATCCCATAAGAAAATCACCAGCAGCGCCATCTATCTCTACTAGCCGAAACTTGTAACACATTAAGGTAGTAGCAAGGCTAGCGCCGGCGCCGCGCAACGCGCGACGATTTGTCATCCGGGACTGAGCATTAATATGTTACTATTCTCTCTCACGAAAAATATACAGCCAATGATTACTACCAGATGTTAGAGCGGGCATTAAAAAGCAGTCTCAAAAACAAACCAAGTTCAAAAAAACAATCAATATTAACAAAAAAGGCTTTAGATCTAATGCAAAAAAGAACCACCCTACAAAACAAACCTCATCACAACAAGAAAGACAAAGACGACTTAAAAAACCTATATAAACAAACAAACAGAGAAATTAAACAATGTTATGAAGCACACAGAATGAATATACTAAAAAAACAGATAGAGATGTCAAGATCAGCCAAAAAAGCATTCAGAGAACTAGATAGAACAAAAACCTGGATCCCATCACTTCAACACGGCTCAACAACTAGCAAATCTCGTAATAACATCATAACTATTGCCACAGATTTCTATGCAAACTTATATAGTCGACCCAACTCAACACAACACATAGAGAACAACCAACTGAAAAATACGGCGATGGTGCCATTGTTTGATGAACCAGAAATACTCAAGCAAATTCTGAAACTGAAAACAGAGAAAAGTTCAGGGCCAGACGGAATCGTGAACGAATGCATTATACACGCCAAAGCTCTTCTTTTATCACCTCTCACACACTTGTTCAATAAGATCTTAGACGAAGAAGTAGTGCCCCAACAATGGACTGAATCCGAAATAATTTTAGTTTACAAAAAAGGTGACCCAGCAGACATAGGTAACTACCGCCCGATAAGTCTTATGCCATGTTTTTATAAGTTATTCGCATCATGTTTACTCGACAGAATATCTTTGGAAATCGACTCATTTCAACCGGTAGAACAGGCAGGTTTCAGAAAGGGATATAGCACTACTGATCACATTCATACCTTGGATCAGGTCATTCAAAAATATCTGGAATACCGAAAGCCACTTTACGTAGCTTTTATTGATTACAAAAAAGCTTTTGACTCTATCTCGCATAACGGCATCTGGGACGCACTACAAAATCAAAATATCAACAAAAAATACATAAATATTATCAAAAATATCTATTCAAAAAGCACAAGTCGGGTCAGGCTAGATAGAGTCGGCGATAAAATTAACATAAACAGAGGAGTGAGACAAGGTGATCCTATATCTCCTAAGTTATTCATTGCCGTCTTACAGAATGTAATGGCTGACCTTCCTTGGTCAAAGCGAGGTATTAATGTCAATGGAAAACATCTCAGCCACTTACGATTTGCGGATGACATTGTCGTCCTTTCAGAAAGTCCCAAGGAACTAAACACTATGGTCAACGACTTACAAGTAGTGAGCGAATACGTGGGCTTAGAAATGAATCTCAGCAAGACAAAAGTCATGACCAATAGTAGGATGACGCCTATCTTAGTTAATGACATGCCACTAGAATACGTCAAAGACTACATCTACTTGGGTAAGCAAATCTCTTTTAAAAAAACTAGGAATATAGAGGAAATAGACCGAAGGATAGCTATAACTTGGAAAAAGTATTGGGCTCATAAAGAGATATTCAAATCGCAACTTCCTATTAAAATAAAGAAAACAGTACTAGACTCAGCTATCTTACCATGTCTTACTTATAGCTGCCAGACCTGGATTTTCGAAACCAAAGTAAGAAATAAGATCCAAACAACTCAAAGAGCTATGGAGAGGAGCTGTCTAAATATCAAACTGCGTGACCGAGTAAGAAACACAGATATTCGTAACAAAACCAAAGTCTCGCGCTCTTACGTTTTCGCAAAGTCTTAAATGGAGGTGGGCCGGGCACGTTGCGAGGTATCCCGATGAGCGATGGGCATTCTGGATAACCAAATGGAAAGGTCCAAAAGGGTCCAGAAGTAGAGGTCGGCCATGCGCCCGGTGGCAAGATGAGATTGTGGAAAATGCTGGTCGTGACTGGATTGCCATTGCTTTAGATAGAGAAAAGTGGAATTCTTTGGAGGAGGCTTTTACCCGAAGGGGGTCCACATTAAGAATGATCTCTGATGTTTAATGTTAACTACTACGATTAAATTTATGTTAAATTATCAAAATATTTTTATTAATTTTTAATTAATTTTTCTGCGATGATATTAATTTTTAATGTTAATCATCTTTATTTTTTATTATTTAAACAATTTTTTCATTTCTATTTTTAATCAATTATCTGAATTATTAAATCAATGTAAACAATGTAATTTATTTTTATTCTAATTAATGTGAATAGTGTAAACAAAAATTATTATTGTAATTGTTTAAATAATTTTACTACAAATTTCTATTGTTATTATTATGTGTGGAATAAATAAAGCTATTATTATTATTATTATTCTCATAGAGGTCGCTGGGCATCACATCTTTACTCACCATGGACGAAATAAAACAAATATTACTAAAAATGCAACAAGATATGGCACAACAAAAACAAGATATGCTAGATATGAAGGAGGATGTAAAACACACAATAAACAATAACATAAACGAGAAATTCAACATTCTAGATCAAAAAAATGCTATTTTGGAGAAAAAAATAGAAGAACAAAGTACAAAAATAAGCAACCTAGAAAGACAAATTAGGTACAAAAACCTGGTCATGTTTGGGGTGAAAGAATGTGAAAAATCCTACCACGAACTAGAAGATATACTAATCGATATACTAAACAAGTACTTCAAACTCCCATATGATAGATCTCACATCGAAGCAATCAGAAGACTAGGGAAAAAAGGCGAAAAAATCAGACCAATTATAATAACATTTGCTACAATGGGCTTCAAACTTAAGGTTCTGAAAAACAAGTCGTGCCTGCAGAATACGTCATACTATTTAAAAGAAGACTACCCTATAGAAGTCCTGAACAAGCGCAAGGAATTACAAGCTCAACTACAAAAGGAAAAAGAAGCAGGCAATACTGCTTTTATAAAGTACGATAAACTTATAAGTATTGACTAATAATAAGAGCAACTACCGCCAAGCCAATAAGTAAGAGGAACCTGTCTAAATCCCCGGAGATCATACCACCAGACTCCGGTAGCCAAAAAGCTCAACACAACAACAAACAACCACTGAAGAAAAATAAAGCTTCCAATATGACAGATTATATACTTCAAAAACCGAAACTGACCTACAATCAAACCGATACCCCGCAAAAACAAACACATACATCACAGACCAATTTAGCATAGCAGCGACAGACGGGCCCCCTACTCCCCACTCACCTTCCACCACGGCTGGTCACCGCGGGAGAATCAGACCAAAACCCTCCAAAGAATATTCGTTCAAGAAACAAAAGTTCAATAAGTATTTGTACCCTCAACGTCAGATCATTATCAACACCTGAAAAACTACTAGAACTGAAGACAGCTCTCAGTAACATAAAACACGATATACTGGGCCTGTGCGAGGTGCGCCGGCTAGGTGAAAATATAATAGAAGACGAAAACTATATTTTATACTACATAGGACAAACAAAGGGTCTATATGACGTAGGTTTCCTAATCAAAAGAGAATACAAAGAAAATATCATTAAGTTTTCCGGGATATATGAAAGAGTTTGCATGTTGGAAATAAACCTAGGGAGCTTACACCTCGCAATTATACAGGCATACGCACCAACAGAAGGCTCAACACAAGAAGACTTAGACAAATTCTACACAGACTTGGAAGAGGCTCATGATTTGATCTCTACACAGAACATAATAGTCATGGGCGATTTCAATGCACAGATCGGCAAACCAAAGTACTCGTATTATGAGAGCAGAATAGCAGGCATTCACGGTTTTGGAAACAGAAGCAAGAGAGGAGAACGACTGGTTCAGTACGCATACGAACATAATCTGAAAATAATCAATACAATGTATAAATTGCTGACCAACGATGGACCTGGATTTCGCCCGACAAAAATACTAAAAAAGAAATTGATTATATAACAACAACGAAACCTAAATTGTTCACAAAATTTGAAGTGCTGAATTCTTTCTCCTTTGGCACAGATCATAGACTCCTGAGAGCAACGTTAAGCTTAGGTAGGGAAAAACGGAGCAGAAGAAACTACACTAGTCCCAGAAACCCTTTAAAGACTGAGGATGAGATGGACTGTTATTTAAAAAGCTTAAATGAATTTATACCTGAACTAATAGAAAACCACGATAGATATACTGTCACGGAATATTACAAGAAAATAGAAAACTCTATATTAACAAGCCTAAAAAATAAAAAACAATCAAGAAAAAGAAAAATTCTATCAAATAAAGCAATTCAATTAATGGAAAAAAGAAGCACACTACAAAATAAAAGAAATCTCACTAAAAAGGATAAGAAAGAATTAAAAGAGCTATATAAAGAAACAAATAAAGAAATCAGAAAATGTTACGAAAACCACAGATTTCACATACTGGAAAAATGTATAGAAAGCACAAGATCAGCTAAAAAAGCATACAAAGAACTAGACAAGTCAAAAAAATGGATCCCGTCCCTTCAGCGGGGTTCTACAATTTGCAAATCTCGAAATGACATCATTGACATAGCTACAAAGTTCTATACAAGCCTTTATAGCTCTACACCAGGCTTAGTGGAAAATACAGAACAAGATCTACTAAAGAACACATTAACTGTACAAAATTTTACTGAATTAGAAGTCCTAAAGCAAATAAATAATTTAAAACCAGATAAGAGCCCAGGACCGGACAGTTTGAGTAATGAGTGCATAAAGATCGGTAGAAAACTTTTACTAACACCTCTTACAATACTCTTCAACAAAATACTAGAAGAAGAAATCGTGCCAGGGCAATGGACAGAATCGGAAATCATTTTACTGTATAAAAAGGGCGACCCTATAGATATAGGAAACTACCGTCCGATAAGCTTAATGTCTTGCTTGTACAAACTCTTTGCATCCTGTTTACTACACAGAATATCCCCACAAATAGACTCATGCCAACCCATGGAACAAGCGGGATTCAGAAGTGGTTTTAGCACAACAGATCATATTCACACCGTAGACCAGGTCAAACACAACATAAACGCAAAGTACATAAATATTATCAAAAACATATATGTTAATTGTACTAGTAGAGTCTGGCTAGATAGAGTGGGCACCAAGATCAACATTAATCGAGGAGTCAGACAGGGCAACCCTATATCACCGAAACTTTTTATAGCCGTCTTACAAAATGTAATGGAAGATTTGCCGTGGTCAAAGCAAGGAATTAATGCGAATGGGAAATATCTAAGCCACCTACGCTTTGCAGACGATATTGTCGTGTTCTCTGAAAGTCCATATAAACTCAACACAATGGTTAACGAACTTCAGACAGCTAGTGTTCAAGTACAAGGACTGGCCTGTTGGTCTAGTGGTTAGTGACCCTGACTGCTATGCCGGAGGTCGTGGGTTTGATTCCCACCCATGACAAATGTTTGTGTAATGAGCACGATCATTTGTTCTGTGTCTGGGTGTAATTTATCTATAATATTTATGTATTTAGAAATATATAAGTATGTTTACAAGTTGTCTAGTACCCATAACACAAGCTCTGCTTAGCTTGGACCTAGATGGCGTTGTGTGATAGTTGTGGCATATTATTATTATATTATTATTATTAAGTAGGCCTGGAAATGAACTTAGGAAAAACAAAAATCATGACGAACAGCCAGATGACGCCAGTACTGGTTAACCAAGAGCCACTGGAGTACGTAGAGAGCTACATTTACCTTGGAAAACAAATTTCATTTAGAAAAGATCGAAATATAGCGGAAATAGACAGGAGAGTAGCTATTACATGGAGAAAGTACTGGGCACAAAAGGAAATTCTCAAATCACAACTACCGATCAAGTTAAAAAGAATAAATTTAGACACAACTTTACCCTGTCTTACCTATGGGTGCCAAACATGGATTTATGATCACAAGGCAAGACACAAAATACAAACAACTCAGAGGGCAATGGAAAGGAGCTGTTTAAATATAAAATTGAGAGATAGAGTAAGAAACATAAAAATTCGGAAAATAACCAAGGTAAAGGATGCTCTACACTTCTCTCAGGGTCTCAAATGGAGATGGGCTGGCCATGTTGGGAGATGCGGTGACAATAGATGGACAATTAACATCACAAAATGGAAAGGACCGCATGGCGTGAGAAGTAGAGGTCGCCCGGGCGCCCGGTGGCAGGACGAGATTGTATCCGTTGCAGGAAGAGACTGGATGAACACAGCTAAAGATAGGGATAAATGGAATTCTTTGGAGGAGGCTTTTACCCTGAGGGGGCCCACATTAAAAGGAGATGAAACTGCATGAGTAGTAATATAATTATTAATTATTAAATATCAAAATTAAATTAATGAATAAAATTAATGTAATCTAATTATTGTGGATTCAAATAAAGCTTTATTATTATTATTATTACTATATTCGACTGTATGTATGTTTTTTTTTCTTTTTTTTTATGTATGTCCGCTGATTTCTACGTCAGTTGTGGACCGATTTTCAAAAATTTTTGTCTTTTTTTATCCGAAAGCACATTATACGCCCGAGGTGGTCCCATATCAATTTTATCGAAATTGCTTCAGTGCTTTTTGAGAAACTGAACAAAAACGAAAAATACGTATACCTCGATGACGTTTTTGTTTTCCCCATTTACGAGTATGTTTAAATTCCACGTTCCATATTATTGGGGTTTTAAGTTTTGGGGTATAACAACTAAAAAGTAAAAAATAGAAAATAAATTACAAAAAAAACAACTGACCTTCAAAGAAGGTAGGTACATAAAGTACACTAAAAATGAGAAAATAACTTTAATTTCGAAAGTCGGTGTCAAATAATGAAGAAATGAAATACAAACACCGACTTCCCAAATTAAAGTTATATTTTAAATTTGAGTGTACTTACTTTATGTAGCTTTTTTGGAAGTCGGTTTTTTTTTTTTTGTATAAAGTTTTTTATTTTTCATTATATAATTACTTGTAGAGTCTGTAGGGCTCCAGGGGCGCTGCTGCAACTTTGGGGAGCTGTCTCTCGCTGGCAGTAAGGGTGGCATGTGCAAATGTACTATGATTTGATTGTGGAGTGTGCAAAGGCAAACGCAGTGGGATAGTGAACTGTACTGTATGAATACAATGTTATAGATGAGTCCACTTCGACGGGCGAGCTAGAACTCATACCAAACAATCGAAATGTTATACTACCTACTTCCTTCTAATCTTAATATTCGATCCACTCTTCAAATAATATCAACTAACTGCCAGTTAAAAATCGGTGCTCACACGCCGTCTATAGGCTGTGTATACAAACGCCACAATGAGCTACGACCCTACGAATAGAAGCGCAAAGGCTAGTAAAGCTTATTATTCAAAGAAACATTCGAAACCTACCTAACCCTAACCAGAAGGCCCTATCTATGGGAGGTACGCGGCGATGAAGCAGATGTCCATTTATGGATAGCCCTAACTTAACCCAGAGAAAACAGAGGGGAGGGGGAAGAGAGATGTGGTACAAATAATTAGCTCCGTACAGATAATTCTTAAAAATAGAATAAGTGATAATTTACTGGTGAAAAAGTGTTTAAAAGAAAGCATTAGTGGAGTAAGAATAACGACTAGAATTCAAAAGTGATGCTTTAAGTGATCAATATTCTCCAAAAAATTGATGTACAGTGGACTATCTCGGAAAATGTAAGAAAGAGATATCTAATGAAAAGGTACATAATCTAATTTTATAAAACAATAACATCCAAATAAGAATAAATAAAACAAAATAAAAAATTACAAGCCAGGTACTTCGCTTACTGTGCGCCATCTATACACCTTTAAAGAAACCGAAGAAAAAACCCAAAGCTACGGCGAGACTAACGCCATCTGTTGTTAGAAAGCATCACCAGAGATTCAAAAGTCAATTAATATTTTCAGAACTCACTAGGTGTCGCAATCAGTAGGTTATCAAACATTCTACGAAAAAAATTCACAAAGAGATGGCGCCAGCTCCCCTGTGTACAGAATGCCAACAAAAGTTATATTTTACATTAGTTATAAGGCAAAATCTTATTTGTTTACTCTGCAAGTGTAGATATGATCTGGAGTGTGCTAGTGTGACAAAAGAGCATTATCGGAAATCGATGTCATTGGAACTAAGAAACTCCTGGATGTGCCAGACATGCGTCTGTAAAATACCAAAGACAGGAAACTCTGGCACTCCCATGCGATCCCAAAAAAGCCCTGAATACAAGAACTTAACCACATCAACAGCGAGCAACAACGTTAATATGAGAAAGAAAACTATAAATTCCAATAATGATACAACTAGCTCTGAAGACCTGAGTTTGCTAGGAGACACTCTACAGACAGAGGATATTGCCAATACTGAAATAAAAAACTCAAGTTTTAAAAATGAAAATATAAATTTGTTAAACAACACACAGGGTCAATTAAGCTTGAAAAGTTTGAGCGATTTAATCATACTACGTTTGAAAGAAAACAATAAATCTATCATTGAAGAACCGCAGAACACATTACAAACCGAGATTAATAGAGCCATTATGGAATTGAAACTAGATTTTGACTCCAAAATGAATACCTTAACTATACAGAATGAACAAAGAAAGCAAGAAATAGAAAACATTAACATTGAAGTAGCAACACTACAATTAGAAAACGAAAATTTAAAAAAAGAAGTAAGAAATCTATCAACTCGGACATTCCAAGCACCAATCATACCTGAAAACCACCACCACAAACTAGTACTCTATGGCCTCACAGAGTATTATCAAGAACCGGAACGTGAATTATATAACAGACTTATAGAACTATTCCGCGATATAGCCAAAGTAGACCTATCAGGCTACATAGAAGACATATACCGAGTAGGAAGAAAAGGCACAAAGAATAGACCGCTTGTAATAGAATTGCTCAGTAAAAGAATTGCCAGGTATATTGTTAGTAACAGCCAGTGCTTTCAGGGAACTGGACTGGGTCAAATGAGAGAAGAATTATTTAAAGCTAGACGAAACGGACACCACGCAATAATAAGAAACAACCAATTATACATAGATGGAAAATCTGTTAACAAAAAATATCACAACATCAATCCACAACATGTAGGAAACGAAACAACTTACCATGAAAACGATATGAATGCGATGAGCATCATTAACCAATCTCACCATATGGATATGCCGATTGAATCCGTTAACCATACTTTTCGCAAACAAAGACCTACCACTTAAAATACTGTTCCAGAATTTCCAAAGTGTTAATAAAAAACTTTTTTACAAAAAAATAGAACCGACTTCCGAAATTAAAGTTATTTTGCACTTTTTTTGGAAGTCGGTTCTATTTTTTTGTAAAAAAGTTTTTTATTTTTCACTTTTTAGTTGTGATTCCCCATTAAACTGTGTTAACAATTCATAGACATACGATAGCAGCAATCGCGGTTGATTTGCTGTCCATTTTTGAAGAGTTCCGTTGTCTGTCTCCGAAACCCATCATCAGATCTTATTGAAATTTAAATGGGACCATTTCGGAATAAACCCCTTTCGAACAAAAAAAGAATTTTGCAAATCCGTCAATATATGACGGAGTTATGCCCGAACATACATAAAAAAAAAAAAAAAAAAAAAATACAAACATCCGAATTGATAACCTCCTCCTTTTTCGAAGTCGGTTAAAAACAAACCACACTTACTTGATGCTTTCATTACCCAAAATTCTACGTATAAAGCAATATGTATCTCGGAAAAAAAGCTAGCCTGGCTCTCCGAAGAAAAGCTAGAACTATTTAAGATTAGCGGCTACAAATTTGCATCTTCGTACTGTCGCAGTACCCGAACAGGCGGCGGTGTCTGTATTCTACTTCAAGAACATATAGACTGTATACATAGAAGTGATATAACAGATAAATCTATAGAATATGTAGTAGAGTTATGTGCTACTGAATTGCCTAAAATCTTATTAATTATAACTATGTATTGGAATAGAAGTCAGGAAGAAGTATTTTACCAGCAACTAAAATTAATTCTAAAATATATAAATAATAAATATTCAAAACTTAATATAATTATAGGAGGCGACTTCAACATTAACATATTATCAGATGACCTTAAATCAAACCAATTCATGAATTTAATGCAGAAAATAAATTTACCCAATACATAAAAAGCCCAACACGTGTAACGTCAACCACATATACATGCTTAGATTTAATATTTACAAATTTTAAATTCAAAGATATGTACACAACTGTAGAAGAGCTAGGATTCTCAGACCATAATAGTACCATATTACATTTAAACTTGTCTACACAAACAATAAGAATCGTCTGGTACGTGAAGAAAAGATTTTTCAATCACACAAATATATTAAAATTTAAGTTTAAATTACAAGAAATAAATTGGAATAATATCATAACAACTGAAAAAGATATGAACAGTAATTATGAAGCCTTTAATGAAACACTCATTAAGATATTAAATCAATGTATGCCATTATAAAAAATAAAGTTAAATCCAAAATATAAAAAAAATACTGGCTCACCGTAGGCATACAAAATTCTTGCAAAAATAAAAGATTATTAAAAACACTGACAAAAAACTACACTACAAAAATAAAATGACCAAATCTAATAATAAAGTTAGGACATTGTGGAGTATAGTAAATGAACGTACAAACAAAAAAATATCAAGTGAAATACGAGTATGTAACATAACCCTACAAACGAATAATAGCGTAACTTCTGAACCCAAACAGGTAGCTTCTATCGGGGAGGCTACGAACAACTCAACCGAAAACCGAAAGGATCTCCTGTTGTATGCCCTACAGAAAATACAATCTTCCTCAGTCCAATTGATCCTTATGAGGTGAACACATTATTAAAAATTTGAAAAATAAAAAAAGTCACGGCGTTGATGAACTTCCACCTACCTTATTGAGAAAATGTGCAGACGAATTGACTTTACCATTTTAAAAATTATTAAACCAATCATTTGAAGGAGTTTTTCCCAATCTCTTAAAAAAAGCTCTTATAAAACCTATTCATAAAAAGAATTATAAAACTGATCCGAATAATTACCGCCCCATTGCCCTCTTATTCCAAAATTTTCGAAAAAGCCATGTGTAACCGAGTTTATGCGTTTTGTGAAAAATATCATTTATTTAATGACTGTCAAAACGGTTTCCGAAAAAACCGTTCCACCGTCTTGGCTGTTTACAAATATATTCAACAAGCCCTTGATATCAATAATAATAAAAAGTACGCGATAGGACTTCTGCTCGATATGACTAAAGCATATGATAAAATACAATTTGAAATTTTACTAAATAAACTATATAGTATAGGACTCCGAGGCAAATGTTATGACTGGTTTGTATCTTATTTGAAATATAGGGAAAAAATAGTTGAAATCAAATATTAAAATAACAGCAAAAATGAAATAGAATTAATCAGATCTGATAGCAAACAAATCACCGCCTCAATCCCACAAGGAAGCGTAATAGGGTGTTTCTTATTTCTTGTTTACGTCAACGACCTTCCTTATAATATAAATGAGCCATGTGTCTTGTTTACGTATGACATATCTATACTTACGTCATGCGAAAATACTCGTAATACCAATTTAAGTGATAAATAAAATTCAATATTAGATTCTACAATAAATTGGATGTCTGAACACAATCTAGAAATCAACTTCAATAAAACTAAAATAATTTCATTCCACCCTTGCCAAAAAATACCAATAAATATAAAATTTAGCTTTAAAAATAACAAATTAGAAATAGTTGATAAATTCACCCTTCTAGGCCTTAACATTGATACATACATAAATTGGAAGTCACACATTCAGAAAGTAAGAGATAAAATATCTAAATTTTCATACGCCCTCCGCGAGATCAAAAAAAAACTACAGACCTTTAAACTGCACTAGTAACGTACTACGCGTACGCCTACGCATGGCTCAATACGGTGTTATCTTATGGGGCAACAGCACAGACACGCCCATGCTATTTACCCTACAAAAAAAAACTGATTAGAATCTTAGTAAATATTGAAGTCAGCGATAGCTGTAAACCTCATTTTCAGGAACTAAAGATTTTATCCCTATCCTGTCTCTATATATTTGAAGTTTGTAAGTTTGTGCGTAAGTACCCAGAATTCTTTACAAAAAGAGAGGACATACAAAAGAACATTATTTTAAGACATAAAAATAGACTAAACTTACCAACATCGCGGCTAATAATGCACTCCAATAGTACCTTTGTCATGTCCATAAAAAATTATAATAAGTTACCCGAAATAATAAAGAATTTAAATAAATACAACATTTTTATAAATAAATTAAAGCTGTTCCTTGTAAGCAAATGCTACTACATAAATGATAAATTATAAGTAACTTCTTATCTATCTATTTCTATGTACAAAAACTCACTAAAAGATACGCCCACCTACTCATAATACGAAAAATTTATATAAATTTAAGTATATTTTAATAAATATGGAGCGTCCAATAAATAACTCACCTTATTGATAATAAATATTTAGTAATAAATAACGAATTGAGAATTGAGAAACCCCGTGATATGTAAGAAAATAACTACCTACTCGTACTTACTAAAATAGATTTGCTTATTTTATTGTTATTAACTTTTATTCAGATTTCATGTACTTATATTTTTATTTTCAATTTTAGTTTCTACGATTTTAAATTGTTAACTTTGTTTATGTAATAACTATAATAACAAAATTTTGCTGTGCCCTGACAGGGTCTACAACTTAGCTCTAAGCCAATTGTAACATTCTATTTTCTAATAGCCCTTCCAATACGACCTTCTCGCCTTCCTTCGGTTCTAATAAGGTATGTTTCTGCTGATATTTGCGAGCAAGTGAGCTTCGAGATGAAGATAGCTTCGGAACAGCCTGGATTTAAAATAGAATATTGTTGAATATTCGATACTGAGATTTTAGAACAGTCTGCCGGATCCAATGTAAAACATTCCAAAATCAACAACAATTTATAAATAAAAAATAATGAAATAAACAATTAAAATTCTAAACCATTCTCGAATCCACCTGAACACACACAAAAAAATTCATTAAAACCGGTCCAGCCGTTTAGGAGGAGTTTAGTGACATACACACGCACACAATTGTAGCGAATTGTAAATCTAAACCATTCTCTAATCCACCTGAAGACACACACAAAATTTCATTAAAATCGGTCCAGCCGTTAAGGAGGAGTTCAGTGACATACACACGCAAGGAAGAAATATATATATAAAGATAGTAGTGCATCGGTGTCGGAAGCAGGGTTCAAGGTACCGGTGGTTAAGGCTCCAGAGACAGGAACCTTCTCACAATGCAAGCCACATCGAGGAGTAACTACTGCCTTCTGTATCAGGTCCTTAATTTAACCGCGCAACGACAGATTCGACAGGTGGTCGTCGAGGCTCTTGGCCATCAGACCTTTGGCGGTAACAACAATCGGCACAATGACAGCTAAATCTATATTTGACATGTCGAAAACCTCATGTGCTAAGTCGAGATATTTCACAAAACTTCTTATTATTAAAAATCCAATCTAAAGAATGTCTAAAGGTTACCGTTCAGAAAATACGTACTCAGGTGAACATCTTTATCTACTTTTCTTCCGATTATTGGAACGGCAGGATACATTCTCATTGACTCTTTGATTACTGCGTCCAAGTACACGAGTTTTGGTAGATCTTGTTTCGTTACATCATAATTTTTATCTTCGAATACTTCTTGTAACCTGTAAAGTATTATGTTTGGATCAATTATTTGACCTGTATCTATTATATTTGAATTCAATTTCAAATTCAGCTAAGAATAGCGAGATTAAAAGCTCAGGACAAACTGTATGACACACTGGACAGTCCAGCTGGCCAAAAAGTTCTATACCGGCTTACTAGAGCCAGTGAGAGAAAAGTGAAGGATGTTTGTCGGATAATATGTGTAAGGGATGAAGCTGGAATGCTTCTAACAGCGGTTGAAATGATTAAGAACAGATGGAAGGGCTATTTTGAAAGACTGATGAATTTGGTAAATATTTGGAGTGGTGTTTTAGAGAATAAACTAATGAATGAGGGGTTAGTGAGAATGGTCAGTGTGGA
This sequence comes from Polia nebulosa, assembly GCA_951329385.1. Classification (NCBI taxonomy): domain Eukaryota; kingdom Metazoa; phylum Arthropoda; class Insecta; order Lepidoptera; family Noctuidae; genus Polia; species Polia nebulosa. Next base: position 13,574,418 of record OX589610.1, on the reverse strand, counting down.
TGACGTAAGAATAGCAGTAAATGGAATGAAGAATGGTAAGGCAATTGGTCCAGACGGAACACCAATTGAAGTGTGGAAGTCATTACGGGTAGATGGATGGACATGGTTAGCTTCGCTCTGCAATTAATTGTTGCTGGAAGTAGCCATACCTGATGAATGATGCAACAGTTCATTGGTGCCCATCTTCAAGAACAAAAGTGATAAATGATCTTTATTCAGTAAATAGGTTACAAGGAACACTTTTACACGTCATTTTTTTTTAAATTTGGGTAGGCCGCAACAGTACTCAAACTGCCCTACAATCATGAAATGTACGTGAATATATATAACGACTTACATAGTTCTCACATTTACAATATGCTGAAGACCATGCAAATTAGTGTCTGTAATGGTCTTTTGAAGAAAGAAACACATATATTTGAATGGACATGTCCAGTCAGTGCAAGCATCTGTCAGATGATGATCTGCTGGAGTGCAATAACTATAACAGAATAAAGCTAACGTCACATAGTACGAAAGGTTGGAAAAAAAATATTGAAAGGCGGCTGAGAGTGAAAACTCACAGAACCAGTCCGGTTTTATGCCTGGACAAAACAAAACATCCTGGTACAATGGATGCCATTTTTGCTATCCGCCAGCTCTGCGAAAAATACAGAGCTGTGCATAAAAACTTGCACATTTACCTCGAAAAAGGATATTACCTGGTGCATCGTGAGGTTTTATGGTGGGCCATTAAGGAGAAAGGTGTGCCTGGAAAGTATGTGCAGTTGATCCGAGCGATATACAGTCGATGCGGTACCCAAGTCCGGTCTGCAGTGGGCACCACTGACAGCTTCAGTGTGGCAGTCGGTTTGCACCAGGGCTTGACCCTCAGCCCTTACCTCTTCTTGATGATAATGGACGTTCTGATGACGGACATCCAGGAAGAGCCTCCCTGGTGTATGCTGTTTGCTGATGACATTGTGCTGGTTGCCGAAAGCGGTTTAGAGGTCCAGAGCAGATTGGAGACGTGGTGGCAAAGACTGGAGAGTGTAGGCCTGAAATTGAGCAGAACCAAAACAGAATACCTGTTCTGCGATTCAGCGGTCTCTCCAGTCCTATGCCGATAACTCTCACCGGGACGCCTATACCGATCTGTGCCGTCTTTCGGTACCTCGGGTCGCTTGTCCAGGGGGATGGCGATATAGATCGAGACGTAATGCACAGGATCAACTCAGGATGGATGAAATGGCGACAGGTCATTGGAACAACTTGCGACCCACGAATGCCCCTCAAGTTAAAGGGGAAAATCTATAGGTCCGTGATTAGACCTGTCCTGCTGTATGGATCAGAATGCTGGGCTGTGAAAAAGACGGATGAAAAAGATTGCATGTGGCGGATATGAGAAAGTTTAGATGGATGTGTGGAATGACAAGAATGGATAAAGTGAGAAATGAGTACATTAGAGGTACTTAAGAATTACCGCCAGTGACGAAAAAGTTGAAAAGGAACCGCTTATCTGGGTATGGTCATGTGAAGAGGAGGAATAAAACACATGTAACTAGAAGAGTACATAAATGTGTATGGATGGAAAGAGAGGCGGAGGCAAAAGAAAAGATGGATGGATTGTGTGAGAATTCATATGAAAGAAAAGGGAGTTAGTGATAGCATGACGGCTGACAGGACAGTATAAAAGAAAAAAAACATGCTGCGCCGACCCCAAGTAGGTAACATGGGATAAGAGCAGGAAGATTATGATATGATATTTGGATTCAAAATTGGAGATTTTTTTTTATCTCGGAACGATAAACTCTACATGATTATATCTTCCAGAATAAAGTTCTAATTTCATTGAAACCCATCCTTTTATTAGGGCCAATTTAATACAAATACTAGTAATATTATAAATTGTGAAAGTTTTTATGTTCGTGTATCAATCACCCAAAAACGGCAGAAGGTATTTTATTGACATTTTGCACACAGATAGAATATAACCTGGATTACTTCTATCTAATTCTACTACTTTTTAATATGCAGACGAAGCGGCTGACAGAAGCTAGTGGTTACATACATCTGAACTTAAAGTAAACAATGATTGATTTGGTCGCTAAATATTTGATTTATCATTGACTAGCTTTTGCCAGTGGCTTCACCCGCGTGGAATGACGAAGAAAAAATGACGAAATTTCATGTGAACTTGCAACCCTCACTTTAACCCGTTAGGGGATGAATTTCTAAAACTCCCTTCTTTGTGCACACTGACGTCATTTAATTTTAAGAAACATTTGTGCAAAATGATGAATCATGCTTCTCGACCCAGCAGTATTGGCTGTGCGTTGATCTATCAGTCAGCTAGTCAGTGACTGAAGATGGAGCACGCTTGCCTAGAAGTAACCTATTAACTCTTGACTTAAATACTCCCAGGTTGAGATATCAGGAAATACTGACTCCGGCAGGGATTTCAACTCCTTGGTTGTACGCACAATGAAAGTGTTCCCAAAACGTTGCGTGTTTGTGGGATGATCCGATGGCGCATCGCCGTACGTCTTTTGGTCGATGATAGAACGGGTTTGGCCGAATCAAACTTTATTCCGACGCACACTCCCCAAAATGCAACCGATAGAAAACCGATAGGTTAGCAACTCGGCGTCGATGCTCAAGACTTTGAATATTTTACTTGACGAACATGTCAGTGCCAAATTTTTAGCAGCCACTTGAAAGAACGAAAGAACCAAGGTTGAGGTTAGATATTAACGTAACACCAAGAAGCTGAAGTTGGTCAGTTATCGGCACTGTTACACCTCGGAAAGATAGAGCTGGGTGGAATTTGCTCCATTTAGAGGCAAAAAGACAAGCCTGGGTCTTAGCAGCATTGAATCTGACCAGATTGGCATCGATCGAATCAGAGACAGCCTGTAAGGACAAGTTCAAGCACTTAACCATAGCCTCTCAGAGAAACCGGATCTGCGACCCAGCAGCTCGTGCGTTGAACACGTATCTCTCAGTAACAGTGCTGTTGTCTGCGTAACCAAAGGTACCGGGTTTTGTCAGATCATTAATATGCAGCAAGAACAATGTTGCCGTGAGCTCCGACCCCTGAGGAACCCTGGCATTAATATCCAGCAGTCCGGACGAGCAGCCATCTGTGACCACTCGGATAGACCGATCATTCAAGAAATCTGCAATCCAATTATACAATCCAACGGGTAGACCGAAGGAAGGAGCTTACCAATAAGACTTTCGTGCCAGACCCTGTCGAAGGCCTTCTAGATGTCAAGGGAGACCGCAAGTGCTTCCCCGTGTTTCTCTATGGCCTCACTCCAGATGTGAGTAGCATACGCTAGAAGATGCTATCGAATTTTGGCGAAAGCTGTATTGTCGGTCACCAAGGATATCGTTAGCTTCTAGGTATGCCAGAAAGTTACCGTTCAGTACGCGTTCTATACTCTAACATAGTATGGAAGTAACTGAGATGGGTCTTGGGCATGGGCTGCAGGTTAGCTTGCTTCCAAGCAATCGGCACATTTCCAGTCTCAAACGAAAAGCGAAATAAGCGTGTCAACATCAGAGACAATTCATTTGCACAATTCCTGAGAACAATTGCCGGTAACCCGTCGGGGCCACTAGCCTTGTTTACGACCCGTCGGGTTCCAGCAGTGGTGGTTGTGAGGGGCGGTAGAAGTTCGATTCAACGGACTTAGCCAGGGACCGAAACGCCTCCCTACCAGCTGGGCATGAAGAAAGTTTGTTCCCGATTAGGCTAATATGGTCAAACCGAGCCCAACGCAACACCTTCTTGCATAACTTGGCAGGCCTATTGAAGCCTTTCTTCTTCGGACTCACGTCATTTACTTCACGAGTACGAGCATCGACCCATGATACGTACGCCGCGTGTTTAAGGCGAGGCAATCCGAGCGCCGTAGGTATTTAACGCATACCTCTGCCCCCGCACGGAGTAGCGATACGTAAAAAATTACGATGCGCGGAGACTCGCGCGCCGAGCGCACTGCTCATGAGTTCACGAATTCAAGTGGGTAGTAAGTTGCGTCACAATATGGAGCAATGCAATAGATCAACTTGAATGAATTAGTATAATTATGTTTATTTTGTTTTATTTTTCTAGTTCCTAAGTATTTTTTTATGGTTATCTAAAAGTTAAAACTTTAACTTAATAATTTAATAAACTTAATAATTAAAAATAAGTAGGTATACTTATTTATTTTTGTGAATAAGGTGGATTTAAATCTGACTGACACGAAGATCATGAATACGGATACGATTCAAAACTACGCGCCGCGTGCCTTTTGACTTTCCATAAGGGTGCAAAATATTCATACTACAGTATAAAAAATCTAATCAGCGAGAATTTTCAAATTCTTTGTCATGGGTGTCATTTTTATAGTTTTCGAGGGTGGTAAAGCCAATAGTGAGGTCAAAATGTAAACCCGAGATGGCGGTAGAAATATCGTGATAGGATTTTATCGCGCACTGGATTTTGAACTCTCGGTGTTGAGCCGAGCATTGAGAATCCAACTCAACAACAACAGAGTTAATTCCAGCGCGTCGAAAAAACACACCGTTGGATTTTCAACTCTCCGCGCTAAGCGGAGCGTTGAAAATCTAGTGCGCTAAAAAAAAACCGCCGCGATACGTTTACGTGTGTGCGAAAAACGGCTTATAGCTTTTGCGCGCTTGGCGTCTTTATTTCCATTGCCATAGGGTTTAAATTCAACTGTTTTACACATATTTGCGGTTTGTAAATCTATTCCGCGTAGGTACATACCTAGTAAGTAAAGTAAAAATATAATATAGGTAAATAATAATATTGTCAAAGCATCTTTACTTTTTTAGGGTTCCGTACCCAAAGGGTCTACCCGAAGTACCCAAAGGGTAACCAACGGAACCCTTTTGCTAAGATTCCGCTGTCCGTCTGTCTGTCAGCGGGCTATATTTCATGATCCGTAACAGCTACACAGTTTTGTCTACCTAGTACAGATCATGAGAAACAGCCCAAAAAAAAAACAAACAAAATACGTTTCTAGAAACGTGTTTTTGTTGTTTTTTTTTCAGTTTATGGTACGGAACCCTTCGTGTGCAAGTCCGACTCGTACTTGGCCGGTTTTGTTGTTTATTCAGCCTTCGTAGAGCCAGCGATGACAATTTTTGATTTATTCTGGTTTTGCTCACTTTGTTTTACAAAATAAAAAATTATAATAAAAAAGTAATAAATAATATACTATAATATAATAATATAATCTATATATAATATAATATTCCACATCTATCACTCAATAAACTCAATAAACTCTCAGAGTTTAATGAGACTAAACTACGAGTATATACAGGTACTTATTATTATTTTTATAAACTACTACTACTACTTTTGTTTATTTGAATTCTCAAAATTTTCTTTCATAAAAACTTTGTCCTGACAAACACAAACACAACAAAAAAAGGATTATCCAATTTTCTGCAGTCGTTTGGAAGTTATGCGCGTACATACATTGCGATGATTCATTTTTATTTATAGATTTTTGGCTCAGCCGGTAACAGACCACAGCAGGGGTGGCGGGTTTAAAAAAATTGGCACACGTCTGACCTCCAACACGTTCCGCTCGGGACTAAAGGACACGGTGCGAGCGCATGAACAGGGGAAAACACTGGATTTTGGACTAATTGTAAACTGGTATAGATATTTTGATATTTCGCATTATGTCGGCCGTTTTATATCCCATTTTTTACGACGTTTACTATGGAATTATTTTTATTTTTCAAAGCCTAATATTAACTGAAATGAAATAAGAATTAGATTATAATTTAGAGTTATCTTTGCGATTTAATTGGATGCAGTAAAGTGTAAGTAATCGTGTATCGCACGGCCGAAATATCTAGATCGAAGTGTGAAATATGTAATATATTTTTTTCAAAATTTAAATCCGTGTTATCTACGAATAAAACACAATACAAAACGACGTTCATTCGGATAACCTCGCCTTAAGCGCATCAGCGCGTTTACACTCTCATGTGTAAATTCAAGTACAGTGTAAACTCTATACAGCATGTAACAATAACCGTGTCCGATCCTGAAGGGTATTATTTGGTATCGTACTGCATATACATATACATAATCATTTAATAGATACGATATTATCATTTTTCCCCAATGAAAATAATTAATTAAAAAAAAAGAAAAACTTATCAAAGGCAACACTGAGGGCTCGACAAAGTTCACCTACAGTTTTGTGTCAAAGAACCGCCTGAGTGAGACGGTCTTTTTGATCCTTTGCTATAGAGTGCCTACAGCGCGGCTAGTGCAGGGTGATAACGTTTGAAATAAACCGACTTCCAAAAAAGAAAATACACTAAAAATTAAAAAATAACTTTAATTTCGGAAGTCGGTGTTCGTATTTTATTTCTTCGTTATTTGACACCGACTTCCGAAATTAAAGTTATTTTTTAATTTTTAGTGTATTTTCTTTATGGAAGGCGGTAGTTTTTTTGTAAAAAAGTTTTTTATTTTTCAATTTTTTGTTGGAAGAACTAGGAAAAAACGGCCGTTTCGGACACTTTTGCCTACTACTGCCTACTTTGAATACGAAACATTCTGAGACCTGTTTTAACAACGTAAAAATGCTTTATCCTCTTTGTAACAAACGTAACGTTGGATTTTTTAATATTTATTTTCTGTGCTATGCTACGATTTTTTATTCAATGAGGGCGCCACTTGGCTGGTAGTAGACCCTTAAGGGACTGGGTATTTTATTGCGTTGAGTTTTTGTTAAACTGAGAGTAAAACGATATAGTTTTATGAATAAGTAGTTGTAATTTTGACTAAATTAAGTGAAAAAAATTACTTAACAAAATTGTAAGATGTTATCTTTGCTTGTCGTTTTTAACTAGCCAGTATTTTATTCTTGTATATTTCGTAGTCCCCTATCAATAAGACGATAGTAGAAAGTACAGTAAGTTAAAACGTGCTAGGCAATAACAAAAAACAAATGCACACATTTCTAAGAATTTCATTAGTATTGTGTCTGTTGGTAAAAATTTTTCCTTGTTCTTTCAAATGGTATGAAATATTTACAAGTTATTATCGGTATTGTTTTTGAATGGCACTGAAATTAATGTTGTTTATTGCGGTTTAAATATAAGTGTGTCAATATAAAGGTACCAATGTAAATCAAACGAACCGTAGCACGTCGTATTACGTTTTCAGGAATTCAAAGTAGAAATTCGTAATATAGAGTTCACACTGTAATATCATTTATTCACAGTGAATTTCATTCAATATTTTTAGAAACAGATATAGCAGTGATAAGAAACGTATCTTTCTTCAAGAGAAAGTCTGACCACGGTCCCACTCTAATCTATTTATGGCTGTGTTCCGTTGTTATAAAAAATCACAAGTCCATCAATTTCAGCCCTCAAAACATCTGGTGTAAAAAGACAGTTTCCGAATCCGAAAGCCACATATTCTACCCATTATTTGGATATTTTTTTTCCACTAAACCACACCTGGGAAACTACTGGTTCTGGAGATATTGAAGGTCAAAGTCGCAATTTTTTTTAACTTTTTTACATAAATGAATTCTAAGTGTTAATGCTAATCTTTTTTCTATACAAACATTACCTGAATTTTTGATTTTTTTTTTTTAAATTTCAAAATTAGGAATTTGCAGTTACGAAAACGCAATGAATATCAAACGTATCCGACAAGTACCTGCGTGGCTTAGTGCGATGGGGCGGAGTTTAACTCCACTTGCCTGTGTTCGCGTTACATTGCGCGGAATAAAAAATAGTTTTATTTTTTAACCGACGAAAAATAGGAGGAGGTTCTCAATTCGACCGTATATATATATATTTTTTTTATTTTTATTAACCGACGAAAAAAAAGGAGGAGGTTCTCAATTCGACCGTATATATATTTTTTTTTTTCTTTTTTTTTAACCGACGAAAAAAAAGGAGGAGGTTCTCAATTCGACTGTATATATATATATTTTTTTTTTTTTTTTGTGTATGTTCAGCCCTCACTCCGTCATTTATGAACCGATCTTAATTATTATTTTTTTGTTAGATAGGGTATACCTCAAGGGTGGTCCCATGTCAAGGAAATCAAGATCTGATAATGGGATCCTGATAAAATTGAGAGAAAACCTCGAAAATTGTGGGCACGTTTAGCGTTTCTGTACGTATGTTCGGCCCTCACTCCGATGTTTATGAACCGATTTTCATGATTCTTTTTTTTTAGATAGGGTATACCTCAAGGGTGGTCCCTTGTCAAGAACATCAGGATCTGATCATGGAATCCTGATAAAATTGAGAGAAAACCTCGAAAATTGGGCACAAATATTGTTTCTGTCTACTTTTCATAACTTAATCAGGTGCTTAACTGGATCAAATTTTATATAAACTAATTTTGAGTCGGCGTCAATTAATAAAATAATTAATAACCTATTTACAGCCTTCTTCATTTGTAAGTACATAAAATTTAAATATTTAGTAATCAAATTGTTGTTTGGCGCCGACTCAAAATTAGTTTATATAAAATTTGATATTTTATGTAGGTAAATAAGCTCAATACTCAAGACTTAAAAGGTTTATTTATTTTTTGCTTTTTAGTTCTTTTTCGTCGGTTTATTTTTTTGTTAAAAAGTTTTTTTCACACCTAAAAATAAAAGTCGTTTGCCAGCAATAATTTTTGCGTATTTTGTTAGACGTACAGTATGCGTAGTTAACGGCTCTGTGATGTGTTTTTTACACCCCGTGTCTGTTACTCGTTCAGTTTTCTTAAGTAACCTTATAAATAGGTGTTCGGAACAATTATTTAGACAGGGAATGTAACTTACTCGTTAAAAATTCGATTCTGTACATCTTGGTGTGATCCTATCAGTAACAAAATTATTGTCAAAGCTGAAGATGTAGTATCGAAAGCAGCGGCTACAAGAGTGTCTAGATGTTCTCTGATGTCATCGTCTGTGAAGGTGTCTTGTCCTTCAGGCAAATGCAGCAATCGATCTAAGAGTGGTTTGAATGTGTCTGGAAATCAAAGCGTGTTTAAACAATTTTCTTCACAACAACAAGTTTTTTGACAACTTCTGAGTGCAACAAAATACAAGATTGACTAGTATCGTAGAAACTTGTATTTTTCCGTAGCTAGTAGGTATGTCTAGTACTTTTAAATAAAACAAATTAGGAGCAATGGTGTCCTATTTTTGAGAAGTAATGGCAAGGTTTCCATAGTTACATTGGTTACCCTTGTTGTACCTTTTCACCAGTGTGTACTTAACTTCTAACATTATATACCTATTTGTCATGTATTGACCCACCTGGCAACGAGTCATCGCTCATAGTATTTTTCTTATCCTTCAGCTCAGATTTTTCTTTATGTATGATCTGAAATAGTGATATCATTACAGGTATGTCCCATAACTACATTTAAAACAAAGTAGGTAGGTACTTACGTGACAATTTAAAAGTTCTACAGAAATTGCGAGATGAAAATAAAATCTTGGCATTTAGGTTTTGAACAAAATCATTTCAGTCACCTATCGCCACTTCATTTTTCTGTAGAGTTGTGGCACACAATGATAATGCAATTTATTTATGGATTTACATAAGGACGAGGCCATTCAAACAAACAGAAAAAGCGACCCGTCGGGTTTCAGTAGTGGTAGCAGTGAGGGGTGGCAGAAGTTCGACTCAACCGCACGGGCTGCAGGCTAGCTTGCTTCCAAGCAATCGGTACATTTAGAGTCTCAACGAAAAGCGAAATATGCGTGTCAAGATCAGAGATAGTTCAGGTGTACAAGTCCTCAGAACAATTGCCGGTAACCCGTCGGGGCTACTAGTCTTGTTCACGACCCGTCGGGTCCCAGCAGTGGTGGTAGTGAGGGGCGGTAGAAGTTTGATTTAACAGACTTAGCCAGGGACCAAAACCCCATACTACCTGCTGATTCTGAAGGAAGTTTTTTCCGAATTCGGCTACCGAACCGAAAACCGAACCCACCGCTCAGGCAGGGATGGAACAGGGGTGGGTTTTAGTCTGTAAGAGTCTGACACGCCCTCCCGCTCCACCCAGAGCGGGAGAAGTCATTGGATGATTTCCCACTCCACAAAAAATAAAAAAACCGCAACACCTTCTTGCAGCACTTGGCAGCCCTATTGAACTTGGCTCTCTTTTTCTGAATCACATTACTTGCTTTGCGAACGTCGACCCATGCCAGGTACGCCGCGTGTTTAAGCGCATCAGCGCGATTACACTGGACACCAAACCATATTGTTACGTCAGAGAACGGAATGTAGTACTCCATTCCGCACCGCAAACACATCCGGCAGCCATCAATAGGTCGCCGCCCCTGTCTCCATCGCCTTCGGCTAGGACGTCTCGCTTGCAGAAGTCTATTGCTCGCATTGACAACGTGGGAAGCCGGTGTTAGGCCATCCGATTGTACTCGTCACGTATTGCACATATCTTTGAGGTATTGCACATTGGGCACCCGTTTAAATGGCACCTGAGTGAATGGCATCTGAGGTATTCCACATACGACAGTTATCAATATTTTTCGCAGGTGGCATTAGTAGAATAATTTATAATTTAATAGTTTATTCCACATTTGGCAGCTACGGATCAGTAGGTACTAGTGTTGGGAAGTTTATTTTTTGTAGGACGTGAAAATTAAAAATTCGATAAATCAGTAGAGTCAAACCCCTCATTAGCAGACACAATTAAAAACCTATTGTCGAGGGGCCCTGACGGATTAATCATTATCATCAAATCTTTTAATATCCCGACTGCTGCGGCACAGGCCGGGGACAGATTAATAACATGGTAAAAATATAACTTCTTTATGTTTTAATCATTTTAATATCACAATCGTGACAGTGATAAAATTTCAAATCGTTTGTAAAATATAAACCATCAATCGGTGTGACTACTCAGCGCAACGTGGGTACACACGCTGTGTCTGTTGTGACTTATCGTAGTTGAAGATGAGTTCGTCGAATTGGTCACTTTGTCTGTTGTGAGTTATCGTAGTTGAAGATTACTTTGTCGAATGTGCCACTTTGTCTGTTGTGAGTTATCGTAGTTGAAGATGAGTTTGTCGAATGTGCCACTTTATCTGTTGTGACTTATCGTAGTTGAAGATGACTTCGTCGAATGTGCCACTTTGCGATTTGTGAATGGTGATCGTGCTGCTGACACAACCGGACACTGGTTACGTCTACACTTTAAAGTACCGCCAAGCGGGATGTTGGCTACTCTGGTCACAATAGGCGTCCACTTCAAATCTAACACGTCACGCTTGCACATAACGTGGGGTTCGCGTTCACATAGCTGGCTCATGCTTGGATTTGGAAACTCCAGCCAAAGACGGACTCTCTTCCGAATTTCTGTTGAGAGTGGCGGCTGTGGTTTATCATTAACTTCTTCCATTTTGTAAATTTCAGCTTGCTCGTCTTCAGTAAGGTATTCTACGTACTTAAGCATACCGATAGTGCTATTCATCCATTCATATATATGGATAGTCGACGGTTAGTTTTAAACTATACGGCAAGCCTCCCAACTCAACGACACTCATCTTATGCAAGTTGCGTCGAGCAGTCGTAACCTTCGTTAATGTATTAGTACCTGTATGACTGAGCTTTTCTCGATTTTTACACGGATAAAACAAAGTTTTCTAAAAATGAAACCTAGCTAGATCGATTTATCGCCCCCGAAACCCGAAAGTATGCAGTGGGCATACTAAATTTCATGAAAATCGTTGGAGCCGTTTCCGAGATTCAGATTATGTTTATACATATATACAAGAATTGCTCGTTTAAAGGTATTAGATAAATTGGATACCCAATCATCTTATTACCTATCTGCGATACTTTTGAACTCGGGTGCGAAAGAATTGTTGTTATACGCGTCGACGTCATGCGAGAGAAATGCGAACAGGAGTTTAATTTGCACTTTTTGCACCATGATTTACTTCTAAAGCGTGATTCGATCTTTGCCAGCTAGCTTCATCCCCCGCCACCTCGTCCGGCTCCGACGTTATTTCAAGTTTATAACACTGAACTGTCTATATGAGCTAAATAATGATACTAATGTTTCTAAGACTAAGGTTTTGTAGTTAATAAGGTAAGACGATATAGATCTTTTCGTTACGGTCCATTTTTCTGACCCGGTAATCTTATATTTCGGTGTGGTTTTAAAGACTTTTCACGTCAAAAAGCTCAGTAGCAATATATTACCATTCGTGTAACATCACATTATCGAGGTACTTCACAAATAACTTCGATTTACGCAGTGGTCTAAATTACAATACCTATTTTGGAGAGGTAATTTTTGTTGTTGGTATATGTTTAATAGTACCTTTATGGAAGAATGACGGATTCAATTACTTTCTCTCATATAAAACTACGATATTGCTGAATTTTAAAACTACATTAATTCTGAAAAAAACACACGGTTCTTAAGTTATAGAGAGAAAAAGCTGCTAAATGATAAGTTACTTGATTTGAGATGCTCTTTAGTTTATTTGTAAGTTGATCTTGTTTGCGCTTCAATGCACTCCAGTCGAAAACATACGACGAATGCAACCACCATTTTTGAAATCGAGCACAATATATAGCACATAAATTTTCAAGTGTTTCAGAATATTTTGCCTCGATCATTGCTTGATCTTGAGTATTAAGTCCTAGCGACGTCCCTGGAATAGAAAATGCAGTTTTTTAAACTAAGTAATAATAATAAGAGGATAAGAATAGTTAAATACAGTTTTGATTAAATCTATGGAAAGTCCAATACATGAACTAGGATATCCTGTGTTTCAGACAAGAGAAGGTAAAACATTATGAATTAATCACGGAAATTATATAAAACCGAATAAAATAGTCATCTATTAGGTATGTAAAAAGATGTAAGTACATAGTAGTGTCTATATATACCTATAATGTTGCTAAACCTTTAGCTGTGATAACTTCGGATTGACTTGGAATTTTAAGTTCAAATAAACTTTATATTTAATCTAAGTAGGTTAACACTGTTTCAAAATTAGTAATCTGTTTTTTTTGGTTTCATATTTTCTGTAACTAGTGCTCGCCCGGTGATCGAAAATCGAGCATAATTAATTTAAATTCTAAGTTTGAACGTTATTAAGATTTTATTGTCAAATACATATCATAATAATAATATCATAATCATGACATAACATGACTGTGAACCATAAACAAAATAGTATATACAAATAGACACCCTAGCAAATTGTAAACGTGGCATATTGTTACACTGTCCTATTTAATATTAAATTGCCTTGTTGTTTATTTTTGTTTTCTTGTTTTGTTAATGTTATACTAATTCCCTATAAACAGGCTTGCCTAAACTGGAAATCAGTGAATCAAATTCCTTGCTTGCTGCCTTCCGTGCAGTGTGATAGTTGTATAGGCCTAGTGCCTGTAACATAGGTTGATTCCTAGCACGGGTCTGGGTCTTGCTCTGCCGTTCGCTGTAACTCGCCCTAATTATCTGTCATAGTAAAATTTATGCAGAATGTTGGATGAGAAGTACTCAAACTTTTTGTTTTAAAAAAAATAAATAGGAATTCGTGTCAAACGCATGGTGTGTAGGGTGGGTCACGTCAGCCGCATGTACGACGACCGCTAAGCAAAAGTCTCCACGCAATGGGTGCCTGCCCGAGGTCGGCCACGAAAGAGGTAGCGAGAAGACCTTGACACGTACCGCGAAGGTGGCTTGAGGAAATACCTGTTCCACACCATGCCTTGTGAGGGCGGCACCAATGCTGGAGAAGTTTATCTTATCGAAGGCTCCTTCTATGTCTATGAACGTGCCCAGGCAGGTACCTTTCTGGTGAATCGCTTCTTCTATCTGGCTTACCACCATGTAAAGAGCAGAATCTGTCGACTTACCCGAGCTGTATGCATGTTGGTTACCGTGTAGTGGTACTGCTTTTAAGGCGCCATCTCGCATCTCCCTTTCGCATAGTCTTTCCATCGTCTTCAACAAGAAGGAGGTCAGACTTATGGGTCGGTAGGATTTGGCGTTTGTATAATCACTCTTACCTGGTTTTGGTATGAATATTACTTTCTAACGAAGCACCCTAACGAAGGCAACCTAACGGAGCACCCGTTGTTACGGGGGCCTATAGACACCGCGGACAGAGGGCCAAGCCCTCGAGCCACCTGCCTTTGACGTCCCACGAGTGTTTGCGGGGCATTCTTTGTCGAGTAGTCGGACCGAGCAGATTACCAGTTAAGTACTTTTCCTGTTCCTTATCATCATCATCATCATCAGCAGCCTTTTTAATGTCCCCACTGATGGGGCACAGGCCTCCTCTCTGTGAGAGGGTGTGGCCGTAATCCACCACGCGGGCCCAATGCGGATTGCTGGATGTCACATGTCCATGATTTTTTGGTTCTAGGACATACCGGTTTCCTCACGATGTTTTCCTTCACCGTTTTGAGAGCAGTGGTGATGAAATAATTTACACAAAGTAAAGCGCCTACCTGGGTTCGATTTCACGACCTACAACTTGTAAGTCGAGGCCAATACCACTGGGCCACCACTGCCCACCTGCCCACTGTTCCTTATAGTGTCAGATAGTGTTGATATTCTTCGAATATCAATTTACAGGTCAAATTTTATTAAATTGCTTGATAAAATCTAACAACGTTTTAAAAAGTTTGACTACACAAGAATTGATTACTATCACATCAAATTATTGGTTTATTTATAACAATTGATTGGTAGAAAATGGCGGGATATTATAATTATCTGACGTTTGCGAGAAGTGTCGACTCGACGTTGCTAAGCTATGTTCCTAGTAACTCTGGCTCATTATTAAGTTGCTGAAAGTGTAGTATATTATTATAACCTGATGGAGAAGAAGCTCTGTTCTTATAACTGTTAAAATATTGTGAAAGATCGACTACCAAGGCTCACGTAAGTAATTGTATCTTGATTATTACTAATGATTGTGTTGATCCTGTGTATGTGCCATGTTGTGGCCTTTGTTTCTAATTATGTTAAATCATGCTCTTTGCCTTGTTATTGTTCAATAACAATGACAAGGCAAAAGCGAACGTTGAACATAGCAAGAAAAAGAAAGAAAGAAGAAAAAGAAAGAAAAACTGTTTTTTCACGTGAGACCGACGCACTTACATTTTATTACATAAACAAAATAAAAATATATCCTAGACGGATTCACGACAAGTCTCCGTGGCTTATGTCGCCAGAACGCCCACGATCGATAGAGACATAGACAAACTCGTCGATGCGATAAAGAGAATAGCGCGTTGTCGACAACCACCACGTCAAGCACAAGAGCTACTCGTATCTTTATGTAGAAGTTGACTTTGACTTTCAAAAAGTGCTGTCTCTCAGCATAATTTGAATAAATGACTTTTGATTTTGATTTTTGATTATTAAAAAGTCTTTTTCTATACCGGATATTATAATTATATGCTTACACAAAATTTCGTGAACGTGCTGTTGAGCATTGAAGAGTTCCTTTATCTGGAGCTAGTCCAGAATGTTGATTCTGGTCATGCTTACCATAAACATGTATTGTTATCGGAACTGAACCTACTTGTAAAAATTCAACTCCGTAGGATTCTTATCCACCAATCACACTCCTCCCCTTACCACTCACTTCTCCTCTTATCACTTCCTCTTGGAAGTGATCCTTACTCAAAAATCAAAATCAAAATCAAAAATGTTTTATTTCGTTATTACACGTTATATCAATATTATACAGTTGGTGGCGACTCCTTTTAAGCATATATGTAGATGCCTGTGATGTAATATATTGCTATAACAAAAGTATAACGTTAATGATTGTCTATTTTTTTTATTACATCATTAGTCTGTTGGTGTATGAGTGTGTGTGTATGTGTGTGTGTGTGTGTTTGCGTGCGTGCTTTAGTGCGTACATGCGTGAGTACGCGTGTGTGTATGTGCGTGCGTGTGTTTGTGGTTGTATTATACAGAAGCGGTTCGTGTAGAAAACAGTTTATCTTATATCTCTACTTCATCATAGCATAACTTGTTTATCCACGTAATCAACAACGATTTGCATTCTTTAAATGATTTTGTATGTATATCTATTTGTTTATTTATTTTATTATATAAGTAAGACGAGCGTTTGTTGTACTGAAAATTTGCAAATTCTGTTTTTACAAGAGGGGTGCAAGCAACATTGTATTTCCTTCTTCTAGCTAATGTATTGGGATCTAAAGGTAGGTTTTTATATTTTTTTAATACTATGTGTATAATATATAATTTTTGGACTGATAATAAATTACTTATTTGGTATAGCTCATAAACGCTCGCATGCTCGCTGCTAAGTGGTGTACATAATAAAGAGTATTCTATTCTATTCTATGTGGCAAAGGTCCTTTTTTTGAAGTACATTACTTTAATTAATGTCAGTTGCGCTCGTTCAACATCAAGAAAACGTGTTTTACGCGCTCCTCCCCAGATGGAGATACAGTATATTATTACGGATTGAACTAACGAGATCCACGCTTCATTTAGAAGTTTTTTGAAAAACCACTCCTTGGGACTATGTGTCGTAATATTTTAAAAATCCAAATAAGTTTTCGTATTCTCGCAGTAATTTGTTCGATTTGAGGATACCAGGACAGGCTTTGGTCCAACATTATACCCAAATATGTACTTAACGTGGTTAACTTTACTGATGGTTGGACAGTTACAGTCGTAATCAACCGTACTCTTGTATTTTAATGTTGAAATCATGTTCTGGTTGGATATTTTTATAAATTGCGAAGCAGATGTAATTAGTTTTGCTCGTGTTTAACGTAAGTAGATTAGTTTTTAGCCATGAAGCTACTTGCGTCATACTATATTCAGCTAGTAAGATTTGACCTGAACATACATACTTACGAGCAGTACTTGTAATCGCAAAGTGGATGAAATACTTTCGCACATCAAAAGGGTCATTTCCCACTTTCGAATCAAGTTGAGAGGTAAGATATCGAGCTTGCACGTTCATTTCATCCACGTATGTATTAAGTACTTGTTGGTTGAACGCAGGATTTAGTAGTTTACGGTGAATTTTCCAGATCGAGGCTGAAAAAAAAAGATTTCATAATTACTACTAGTACTATGGATACTAAGGTTCCTACTTGAGACTAGAACGATGACGTAAAAAAAAACTTTTTCAAAAAAAAAAATACAACCGACTTCCATAAATAATACAAAAAAAATCAAAATCACTTTAATTTCGGAAGTCGGTGTTTCTAGTTTGATTTCTTCGTTATTTGACACCGACTTCCGAAATTAAAGTTATTTTGCATTTTTTAGTATTATTAAAGTTATGCCCGAATTGCTAGCCCCTAAAATAGGGAATTTGAACATAGTTAGTGAAATTAGGGTGTAACATGGTGTTGGGATGTCAGCTTTTGATGTGCGTGTAGAGGTTGGTGATACTTGAAATGACGTAGTCCGGACTATTTACGTTGATATTCAGGTTTATTGCAGAAATATATTACAAGATTTCGTTGTAATAAGGTGCTCGTTCAAAGCAGTGGTAGGTAGCGGGGAGAATATTCAAAAAGAAAATTAACGTAGATGCGTAGCACGTTGGTGGGTGGTCGACGTCGACGAAGTTGAACTCTTAAGGCGGAGTCTGAACACACGGTGAACTGTACAAATCTATGTACCCCTTCAGAGCGTATCAGCGTGATGTAATGTTGTGAAGTGGTGAAAAAAATATAAAGACATGCGATTGCAGCAATTCTGGAAGGTTTGCTGTCATTTATTGAAGAGTTACATTTGTTTTAAAACTTTTTCTAGTACGTATCTTAAACCAAGAATACGCCTTTATTTGATCGGACTGGGTTTTTGTTACATGCTGTATAAAAGGAGAAACTGACTGAATGACTGACTGACATATCAACGCACAGCCGAAACTACTGGGACTAGGAACATGAAATTTTGCACACGACTTCCTTTTATAATGTAGGGGAGCACTAAGAAAGTGTTTCTGGAAATTCATTCCCTAAGGGGTTGAAGTGAGGGTTGAAAATACAAACTTTCAACCCTCACTTTAACCCCCTTTGAGTACCTACTACGTGTAAACGTTGTAGGTACTCTGGCAGAAACTAGTAATTCATAACAACGGCATCAAAAAACAAATTATAGTTTTAAAAATATTTTACTGATCGAATAATACTACTGAACAAGTGGGAGCAGCACCAGAGACCTTAAAAAATATTAGTTTACATATTTTCAGTGAAGTGAGTGTGCTTCTCACTGTAGGTACTTGTGAGTGCCACCTTTTACGCCCATAAGTCAGCTTACTCCATGAATGAGGCTTATGGGTGTAAGCGCAATTAGTAATGAGCCGAGTTCGTGCACTTGGGATATTATTACTTGCGCTTTGCTCGGTCGAGGCGGGCTCGCTTTTGTCACTACTCTTAGTAGCGTTCGCTGACCCCAAACTTGCCTATTTGCAATCTTCGCTCGCTTTTCTTGTGTGAAACTGGCTTTGCTCACTCAATTTGTGAGTGCGCTTGCTTTCAAAAACTTTTAAAATAAGATTGGTTTTTAAAAGCCTCTAAGCTTGCTTATGTCCGAGATAACTAGACCGAATAACGTGTTTTCTATATTTGAAAATCCTTAGCCTTAATATTTTTTAATACGGGTTTACTTCGTTGCCAAGTCAGTTGTTTTTTCATTTTGTCCGTCTTTCCTACATACTCGTACGAGTACCTTCTGCTGTGATTAATCCATTATTAACAAAGTCCTTTGCAAAATCATACACATATAGTTTATTGAAACATGAATTCGCCAGTGTTAGGCTGTCTTCTGGATCGGTTAGACCTGCAAAAGTAATAAATTAGTTTCAAGGATTTGTTAGTTTTTCTTAATTTAATTCTCTTGATACATGATAGCACTTACAATAAGCTGTATGAGGGCCGATCCATACCTCGCAAAGCCCATCTTTTTTTAAACTATACATCTGAACTTCTCTTATAAAATTCCATAGATCTGAAATATAAAATTAGTTTGTTTTATAGAAAAATTCAGCCAAGTGCGTGTCGGGCGATACGTAGTGTAGGGTTTTGTAGTCACCCGTTAAAACACGCGGGCTTAAAAGGGAGCTTTATGTTTATAAATATGAACATATTCATTTAGTTGGCGGTAAAACAGCCAATTAAATTTAAAAAAACTTACAAAAAAATAGAGCCGACGTTAAAAAAAAACCGGCCAAGTGCGAGTTGGGCTCGCGCGCAAAGGCTTCCGAACGAATTACATTTTTTTTTTAATGACTTTAAAAAAAAGTATAAATCTTTCTTCTTTTATAGTTGTACCTACGCTTATGTGTTTCTACTACTATAATATTTTAGGCATAATTATCCTAAAAACAGTATAAGAGATGTTCACACCTCAAGCTTTAAAGAAATGTTAGAGTTAGGTAATAGAGTTACCGCGCCCCTGGGCACTCATGCAAGGAAAGAACAGGGGTGGGTTTTAGTCAGTAAAAGTCTGACATGCCCTCCCGCTCCACCCAAAGTGAGAGAAGTTATACGAGTAGGATGATTTAACACACCCAAAAAAACAAATATAACATTTTCAGTTTCCGATTTATTTGATTGAAATTTGCCTTACCCATCAGCTCCCGCGCGTCCTCGATCGGAGACGCGACAATAGGTTTTTAATTGTCTGTTATTCCGGTAGCTGACGGATTAAAAAGATTTTAATATTTATCTATACCTACTTTATTTTATACTTGGTGCGTCAATTGCCTTTTTTAATATTCAATACAAATAAAATAGGATTTTTCCGTACAATTTATTATATACTTAGCTTATCCTTGTAAAAAAGGTGACAAAATTGAGTGTCTATTTAATGAAACGCGTGCCTATTAACAATAAAAAGATATTCTGTACGCAAATATTTAATGGCTGTTGCGCCCCGTGGTATCAAACGTGCTCGCCAGAGGGCGTTCGCGGTATAATTCACTTCCGCTAAAACCACCATCCTCTCAAACCCCTGCGTTATGGTAACGGTAATCAATACTGTCATCAGGCCCCGCCGTTACCTTAAGGTAACGGCAGTTTCGTGCACTTTAAACCTCTATTATTACTAATAAGAAATGGTTTTATATGCTGTGGAAAGGTTTACATACTCGGGAAACAAACATTCTTGTCAGTCTACCACATTTTTGCACAAACCGTAATAAAAAAAAGTTATAGTAAAAGATTTTTTAGACTATGGCGGACGCGTCAATGACAGACGAAAGATTTTTTACAAACTTGTTATTATGAGGAAACAGACATCCGTATAGTCTATTAGCGGTAGGAGAAGAGATTGAGCAAGAGTGACCTTAGTGTGAAATGGTAAGAATTTTTGAAGACATTTAAGAGACTGAAAAGAGTAAAAGACCCACTAACATCAGCAACATGAACCTCCCAAGAGAGGTTGGTGTCTATAGAGACGCCTATGTTTTTGGCGCTTTACGAGTACAATATGGGCACCGAATCATATATTACTAGCGGGAGAGACTGGCGATCTAAAACGCTGAGCATATTTCTGCCGCCAATAATGAGCGCTTGAGACTTAGTAGGGTTCAGTAATAATCCAAAGGATTTATTTGCTGATGTTTTTAAGGTCGTCATTGATGGCATCCACAGTCCAGAAAGTTCACCAACTTTAAAGTGACGATATACCTGCAAGTCGTCTGCATAAAGATTATAGTTAGAGCTTAGGAACTTAGTGATGGCGTTTATGAAAACTGAGAGAAGAAGAGGAGAAAGGACGCCACCCTGAGGTACACCCGCAGCCAAATCACACCATGCAGAGGAATCCTCATCAGACCGAACAGACTGCGAGCGGCTCCGAAGATAGAATTTTAACCACTCAATTACTGGAACAGAGACATTTAGGGAGCGAAGGATTTCTAAGAGGATGTCAAAGTCAACAGAGTTAAAGGCACTGCTGAAGTCCAGTAAAACCAATACCGTCAGACATTTATTCTCCATAGCCAGTCTAATGTCTTCAGTTATTTTGACTAAAGTTGTCACAGTGCAATGGCCAGGTCTGAAACCAGATTGGCAAGGACTTAGCAGGCCATTAGAGGACAGATAACAAGACAGTTGCTTCTGAACAACACTCTCGAGGACTTTGGAGAGGATTGAGAGAATGGATATTGGACGGAATTGGGATGGTGAAGATGGATTTGAAACATTAGGAAGCGGTAGGACGTGAGCCTTCTTCCAAGCAGTTGGAAAAGAGTTAGTGAAGAGAGAAAAAATTGTGATGTGAGTTACGACAGGAACTATTTCATTCAAAATAGGAAGGAACATTTGGAGTTGAAGACCATCGTCACCTACCGCTTTAGTGGAGATGGCTTGGATTTATTTCTTAATTTCTGGCTCAGCAATTGGGTGAAAAGAGAAAGAAGTATTAGCTGGCAAGGGAAGATTAGCAAGATAATTGAGAGTTGAAGATTTGACATGGTCATCGAGTACAACTGGTGACGTAGAACTTATCAAAGAAGAAAATGAAGAAGTTATCAATGGAATTGTGAATGTGACGCCTTTTCGCATTTCTACACAGACGACTGCAGCGATTTCGCATCATCTTATAAGGTCCCAGTTTTCCTCTGTTGGCTGCTTCCTGTAAAGACGCTTGGCCTTGTCACGCTTCGCCATCTGATTTTTGATTGCTGGAGAAAGCCATGGTGCAGGGAGGTGCTTGATTCTCACCTTTTTAAGAGGAGCATGTGCCTCATACAAATTCAACATAATCCCGCTGAAAACTGACACCATAGTATCTACGAGTATATCCCCATATATTACCTAAGGTACATAAACATCGATATGTAATTATGTATATATTTTGTTAACCCTCGTCCGTGCGTCACTGCGGGGTGCCAACTGAAAACCAGCGCTGGGTGTCCAACGCCCAGCAAATGCTGAGATTACCATCTCCCCTTTCGGTATGGGCACGCTCAGCACAATTTTATTGTTTCTTTGTGTACTTCTTTTTTCCTTTTGTTTGTTGCTGTTGTGTTGTGTCTGTGTCGAATAAATGATTTCTATTCTATTCTATTCTATTCTATTCTATCCTCGCAGGTGAACACAGAAGACCAGTCAATCCCACCCGCATCAGCCCTCAAACGCTCCAAATCAACGTTTTTAAAACTACGAAGAAAGAGAAATTTGTCCTTGCGCTTACGAGTTCGAATCTTATAGGAAAGGTAAATGAGGTCATGGTAGGAAAAAGGAGCAAGGAGCTGTCGATGTGTGGCTACTTTTATAGGATGAGAAACTAAAATGAGATGTAAGAGAGAAGGCGTACAGTGAGGGGCCCTGTGAGTAGCATTTAGCGGAAGTATGTGCATGTTAACAGAAGAGACAAGTGATTAGAGTTTACTGCTGCGCGAGTCTCCCTTGAGCAGACAGGTATTGAAGTCTCCAAGAATGAGTGTATGATCATAGAGAGGGGAAAGATTTTCTAATTTAGTTTCAAAGGAGGAAAAATAATCAATTTGGAGAGAAGGACTATAGTAAACACCTACCACCTATAGTAGACTACAGTAACTTTGTATGCAGAAATTCTATCGGAATGAATAACTGTTCAGCAAACTTTGAATAGACACTTGGAGACTGGTCAACAATCTTGTAGCTGATATCACCACGGAGATAAATGGCAACCCCTCCACATCCCTTACCTGTTCTGTCATTGCGCACAACCTTGTATCCAGGTAAAGAATACTGCGTGGAAGGAAGTGCAGGCTTAAGAAATGTTTCGGACACAAGGACAGCGTGAACAAGGTCCGAGTCGAAGGACGATAGTAAATCAGAAAATTCAGCAGGAATGCTTTGAGTATTTATGTGAACAGTTTTAAAGAATTTGCGACAGTTGGTAAAAGTTGAAGAAAAGTGGTCTCGTAGATCCAGAGAATTGTCATCACTTAAAGCACTGGCAAAGCTCTGGTCTGACGTACAAGAAGATGAGCACGAAAAGAAACTTTCATCAACAAGATTGTTTGACATAATACATTTTAAATATCTATATAAAAATTAATAATCTTAAAAAAATAAATAACTAAATTAACCTCTGAGCCCCGGGAACTCACCGGTGAGTTTGACAAAAAAAAAAAAAAAAAAAGCGAAAAAAAAACAATCGGCTGTTAACCCGGGTTATCGTCGGGATTCAATTTGACAACCCGGGTTTATTTAACCTGTGAAGCCCCATGGCAAAATTCGGGTTGTCAAATTAAACCCCGAGGACAACCCGGGTTGACAGCCGATTTTTTTTTTTTTATTCTCTTTAATTTTTTTTTTTTGGTCCGACTCACCGGTGAGTTTCGGGGCTTCACAAGTACTCAAACCTTGATGCACTCGCCGATTACAATAGCTATTCATATAATGATAAAAAGACTATAGGTCAAACAGACTAAAAAAAAAAGGTGTTTCCGAACGAAATTGAATAACACGGAATGTCATAAACGTCAAATTGACGGTGAATTAAATGGAAACAACAGGAAAACATAAAAATTTAAACTAAAAAATCGAGTGACCGACATGCAAAAGAAAAAAAATATATATGTACTTATACACACTTAAATAAATGTTAGAAGAATTATAGCGATTTTACGGGCTTGCGAGTTCTCCTCTTCGGCACTGCTTTCGATGTTACGGCTGAGGATTCGGCAACGGGAAACTGAGCGACAAGTTCTCGATATTCCAAGGCACTTTCAATCATCCGTCGCGATCTATCGGAAACCTGGATGACAATCTTCCCCTCAAACGTCCAACACTTACGTATCCCGAAGTGCTTCCGAGCATTCATAAAAGTCACGCGTCTGGGCTTAGTAAGAAACTCAGAAAGCGTCAGACCAGAGCCTGTCAGTTTAGTCTTATTTCGCCACACCTCGTTCCGCACAATGCGCTTTCAAAGCGAACCAAGAGGGGACGAGGCTTGCTGGTGTTGCTTCCAAGGCGGTAACAGGCTGTTATGTCTTTCGTTGTGACGTTTACCATCTCCAGACGTTCCGACAGAACCTTAAGGCAATTATTGCTAGGATCAGCTTCCTTGTCTTCAGGCAGGCCATGTAATAATAACACCTTAGCACGGGATGCCGTTTCGTGCCTATCCAGCCCCACCACAAGCAACTCCATCTGGGACTTCAGTGCACTCAGGGTTTTCCAGACAAGGCCCTTGAATTCGGTGAAATCCTTGGAAAGGCTGGAAATTGATTTATGCAAAGCTTCTCCACTGGCATGCTTCAAGTCTTCCTCGTACTGCGTCATTCTTGAAGCGAATGTTGAAGAAAGTTCCTCCACACAGCTTGACAATTTTGGGTACAGGTCCATAACTGTACGTATGTTCGGCCCTCACTCTGTTGTTTATGAACCGATTTTAATGATTCTTTTTTCTTTGATAGGGTACCTCAAGAGTGGTCCCATGTCAGAAACATCAGGATCCGATCATGGAATCCTGATAAAAATGAGAGAAAACCTCAAAAATTGGGCAGGAATATTGTTTCTGTTTACTTTTCATAACTTAATCAGGTATTTGCATTTAGGATTCATCACGTCATGAAACTGAGCTGATGATGGAAACCATACCTTTCCTAAACAATAGAAGTTAGATATAAAAACTGTTTTTCGTGCCAGATACCACTTAATATGCTTTGAAGAAAAGACGTGCGTACTGCTGAGCGTGCCCGCCTGCTGGCTGTGGGTGAATGGGAGTCGGGCCTCTGGCTACAGGCACTACCGTCACCCAACATAGGTACTATGCTGAGTGACACCACCTTCCGGATCTGGGTGCTCCTTGCGGAGCTCCACATCGCTGCCAATGTGGTGAAGCAGTCGACCATCTCGGACACCATGGCCTATCCTGCAGTAGGAGCGCGGGTCGTATGGCACGGCACGCCAGCATTAACGACATCATCCGTCGGGCTCTTGTCACCGCCGGTGTGTCAGCCGTTTTAGAACCTCATGGCCTGGCACGTGACGATGGAAAGAGGCCCGACGGGATGACTATAATGCCTTGGAAGATGGGTAGGCCTTTGGTGTAGGATGCAACATGTGTCGACACCCTTGCGCCATCTCATCTTCTTAGCACGGCGGGCTGTGCTGGGGCGGCTGCTACAGGTACAGAAAACCTCAAACGGCGCAAATATAACAACCTTATTGGGAGTTATATGTTTGAGCCGTTTGGGGTTGAAACACTAGGGCCATGGGGTCCGAGTGCTCATCGAGTTTTCCGTGACATCGGCAAACATTTAGTCGACTCTTCACGTGACCAGAGGGCTGGCATTTCTTTCGGCCAACGAATCAGCATTGCCATTCAACGTGGCAATGCTGCCAGCGTTCTGGGCACTTTTCCCATTGACAGCGAGGTGGAAGAATTTTTTGATGCCCAATGAGCTTTACTCCTACCGGATTTTTTATGCCTCTTGTACATATTTTATTTATTAAGTTATTTATTAGTTTAGTATAATATGTATTGTAGTTATAGTCTATTAAAATAAAGAAAAGACGTCTTTAGAATATTGGAGGTAACCTCAACTGGTCAATATCCTGTGAACCTCATGGAAGGATGGTTGCATCATCAGCTCAGTGCCAAGAGGAATGATGAAGGATTAGAAATTAGCCTCAGAGTATTAAAAGATGATGTGAGTCACAAAAAAAATAAAATAAAAACTTTTAACAAAAAATTCAACCAGCGAAAAAGAACTAAAAAGCAAAAAATAAATAAGCCTTTTAAGTTTATTTTATTCCCATTGTGTTAATATTATTATTATGCATATTTGTGATTTATATGTGTGTGTATTGTGTTATTTTTATGTTATTTGTGATTCATTTCTATTATGACATTATTATGTAATTTGTGATGTATTTCGATTATGTTATTTTTGTTATTATGCTTATTTGTAATTCATGAATATGTTTTGTTGTCAATATTTACTAATCTGATTCTATGGACTTCAACGTCTGCTAATAAATAATAATAATTATTATTTTAATAATAAAAAGTCTTGAGTGTTGAGCTTATTTACCTACATAAAATATCAAAGTTTATTTAAACTTATTTTGAGTCGACGCCAAATAATAAAATGATTAATTAACTACGTCTAGCCTTCTTCATTTCTACGTATGTGTACGCAGAAATAAAATTTAAAGCTAAATTTAGATATTTAATAATCAGATTGTTGTTTGGCGCCGACTCAAAATTAGTTTATATAAAATTTAATATTTTATGTAGGTAAGGTTTATTTATTTTTTGCTTTCTAGTTCTTTTTTAACCAACTTTCGAAAAAGGAGGAGGTTCTATGTTCGACTGTATGTATGTTCTTTTTTTTTATGTATGTCCGCCAATTTCTCCATCAGTTCTGGACCGAGTTTTAAAATTCTTTTTTTATCCGAACGAATATACTCCCGAGGTGGTCCCATATTAATTTTATCGAAATTGCTTCAGCAATTTTTGAGAAACAGACCAAAAACGAAAAATACGTATACCTCGATGACGTTTTGTGTTCTCACATGTTTTAATTCCACGTTCCATGTTATTGGGGTTTATCTATAAAAAACTTTTTTACAAAAAAAAACAACCAACTTCCAAAAAAAATACACAAAATATTAAAAAATAACTTTAATTTTGGAAGACGGTGTCAAATAACGAAGAAGTAAAATATAAACACCGACTTCCGAAATTAAAATTATTTTTTTAATTTTTAGTGTATTTTTTTTTGGAAGTCGGTTGTTTTTTTTTTTAAAGTTTTTTATAGATGATTTTTCGAGAACTACCTTTGTATATTTTATTTCTTCGAAGACAGAGGTGAAGGATACGTTTTGTCACTTCCAGTCTATGGTTGAAAAACAAACTGGGGCTCAAATTAAAACAGTAAGGCCGGATAATGGGAAGGAATTCGTCAATAGTGAATTTTCAAGTTACCTTAGATCTTGTGGTATTCAACATCAAACTACGGTACCATATAGCCCTCAGCAGAATGAACACCATTCTAGCCGAGCGCACTAACCGCTCTGTTAAAGAAGGCACGCTCTCTTATGGCTGAAAGTGCTCTATCCAAAGTTTTTTGGGAAGATGCTACTCAAACGGCTTTGTACCTGAAGAATGGATCTCCACACCGTGCCTTAAATAATAGAATTCCCTACGAGTTGTAGAATGGTTGCAAACCAGACCAAAGTAATCTCAGAGTTTTTGGATGTAGAGCTCTTATACATAATATATCTTCTTGTCACCGTAAGAAATTGGATCTTAAAGCTGTAGAAACTATATTTGTAGGCTATACAGAAGATCCTATACCTTTTTAGAAAATCATCTTCCCCTAGAACTTTACAAAAGTCTAGAGACGTTACATTTTTTGAAGATTGTTATTCTACTTTAAATAATAGAAATTTCAATAATACTAAGACTTCTACTGATCCTTTAATTCTTTCTAATAGTCTGCCTATACAGGAAGAAACCAGTACAGTTCAAGAGTCTTATGAACATGTTCCAGTGGTCACTGATGAACCAGCTCTAGGCCATACTGTTCCTCCCTGGCGGCGTCACCGTAGTTTGCGACTCTGACGACACGCTGGTCCTGGCGCAAAGGAGGTCGTACCAAGCGGCGGCCGACTTGATGTCACGCGGGGTTGCGACAGTTATTGAGAGGATCTGGGGCTCGAGGTGGCATTGCACAAGTCCGAGGCCATGTGTTTTTATGGTCCTCGGAACGCGCCTCCATCGGGTTCCCGGATAACGGTAGGAGGGGTTCACATCGGCGTCGAGAGGACGATGAGGTACCTGGGTCTCGTCCTCGATAGCCGGTGGAACTTCGTCGAGCATTTCTGACGTTTGGCTCCCAGACTGGAGCGGGCCAGTGCTGCTTTGAAGCGGCTCCTGCCCAATCTGGGGGGTCCAAACGCGTAACAGTTTTATTACGGCTACTGCGGTCACCCCTTACGTCGCAGCGTAGGCCAATCGGATACGTTGCCGCGCAATCCTTTGACACAGCGGTGTCCCCCTTCTAGGGCTACATATTAGCGCGGTCCACTCAGACGCTTTCCCATGCCGTTCGGCCAATCAGACACACTCGCGCGAAAACCGCGCCAGGTACAAGCGGCGCGACAGGGAGAGCAAGATACGCTCGCGCGTAAACGACAAGGATGGCTACATACTCGTATACTGGTATGCGCAGACAGGGACTGCAATACACGCTCGTACCTGAGCGATAAGGATGACTACGTCTATGATGGATTGCAAAGTCGCCACCACATGTTACAGACAATTTAAAAAACACAATAACCTGAATTTCTCTTACAGCTTTACAAGACACAATAGAATTAATTTACAATGAATTGCCTACAAAAGTTATTTTGACATTTTTAGAAGTCGGTTGTATTTTTTGTAAAAAAAATTGTTGAAGAGAAACTTTTACATGAACTTAGAAAATACTAATTAAAACTTATGCGTACAATTTCCCGCCAGCTCCCTCGCGCGCGAAACTGCCACATTCGTTAATTCCCGCGCGCTATTTCCCGCCATTGACATGTTTACGACTTTGCTTACATAAATCGGTTCGCTGACGCTTCTATTGGTGCGAGGCACTTGAATTTTTTTTTAGGTTGTTGAATAAACACACCTTATAATAAAATGTAAACAATACTTGTGTTACGAGAGTTGAATTGTAATCAAATGCTGTTATCAACGATTTGGCGGGAATAGTATTAGTTCACGTATTAGGTTAATTTCTGATAAAACCGCTGCATCAATTTACACGAAAGCATGTTACACTATGAATATACAAGTAGTTTAATAACAATGTTTTTTTCGTAGAGTCCGATATAATATTTTCCTATTAGTAATTCTCAAACTTCATATCACGAAAACCAAATCAAGTAACGGCTTTTTCAAATTGCGTTACTGCGTTTGTGTTGCGTTTTTTGATGCGTTTTTTTTCTAATACTTCCTATGTAATAACTACCTGAGAATAAATAAATATCTTCAAACTGTCATCAAACACAGAAAAAGTCACATCATTCACCCTCACAATAACAATGTAAACAAAACCGGTTGACCTTGACAAGAAATGTCATAACGTAATAATTATTCAAAATATTTATCTAGAACGATGTTATAATGACGTAATAACAACATAGTAATGAATATATAAACTCAACATATCACATAAACAAATAAGAAACTAATTAAAACACACAATATTAACAAATTTTCGTCCGCCATTGACAAACGTAAACATGCAATTAAAACCATTTTTTTATTTTTTCAAAACAGTATTTCTTTATGAAAATTGTTGTAAAAGTACAATACTATCACGCTCCGAGTGTGTTAAAATTTCCACAGGAATATGACGTTTCGTTATGTAATCATAGAGGTTGAAAGAACGCGTGCCGCCCAGCGGCTCGATCAGGCCTTACGGGGGTGACGATTAATTAATGTTTGCGGCCCGATCGGGCCTTACGGGAACTGACGGGATAATATTTTAAGTTTATCCTTAAAACGGTGTTAGTGACGCGTGGCTTATGTATCAATAGTCAGAGTATGGGAATGTATGGCGCCGTTTCCAATGACTGACGTAGTCTGCGCGCGCAATACAAAAATACTCTGACATTGCCATATAAGCCTCACGTGTCAGCCGCACACAAAGGATCGCGCGCGGCTGTGATCGGCTGCGATGCACAGAATTACAGTTGAAATAAAGTTTGAGGCGTCACAAGCTTTAAAGAATATGTTATAGATACAACTACAACATTTTCTAGTTCACGTTTTTGTTTGATTGAAGCTTGTCTTAAAAAGATTTAAATTTATTTAAGTATACTCTATTTCAAAAATTTTAACATTATAATTTCTATTATGGGGAGCGTACCAACTCTAACGCCGAAAGAGTCAGTAGCAGAGGCAGCAGCAATCTGATATTATTCTTTTAGCCAGCTGCCCTGTAACTTTTTGTCAGTCAAAAGAAAATTGAATCTATACGGCCAGACTAGCCTTACCTCATTGGGCTATATTGTTGAGTTGAGGGTTTCCTATGATGACCTTCCAGATCCAAAATCAGACCCTGGACTAAACCCGTAACTATAGTTTTAGTCAAGACGAAACAATACGGCACTTTCTTGTTTAGTATCTATGGTACCCTTCTGACTCTATCATCAGACCCTAGTCAGCACCTACTTTAATGACACTTATCAGAAAGTACATATCCAATTAGTCGAAACATAATAGTGCTATGTTGGATTATGGATACGACAAAAACAAGAGACTTTTCAACGTTAATTCATTCTTAAAACAGTACTAGGTGTGGCTAAAAATAGTATCTAGATTATGCAGCGAAATCGGTATAAATTATGTCACGAGCTTCATTTTGAATTCCGACCATAATGAAGGATTCCATTTACATAGTTGATTCACTAGCGAAGTGAGCGTGTCATTCATCCTGAATGCATTGAGGGATTCAAGCTAGTCCACGGCAAAGGCAATTTTATCCCTGAGGAGCATACCTAGTCTTCTTTTCGCATTTACTGACATATTCACATATGAACATGTACACAGCAAAGGAGTGGAACTCTCTACCTGCGTCTGTGTTTCCGAACGCATACAACCCTAATCTCTTCAAAGTTAGAATGAACAGGCTTCTTCTGAGTAAACTCAGTCCATCGTTGACTTTGTCTCTGTCACCTCTGACCTAGACTAGAGTCAAGAGCAAAACCATATACAAAATTAAAAAAAATATTTAAAAAAATTTTCGAAAGCCAGCCATGAAGAGGCTGGCCACCACTCGTACTTCTCTCTACACAAAATTTTCATACGAATGTTTAGTTGAGAGGGGCAATTCTTGCAATTTTAAGAAGCGTTTTTTTTAGAAGCGTTTCGCATTAGTTTCACCGTCGCGGACTGCCAAAACACCCCTATTCTCCTTAACTTTTGTTCAGTTTTAAACATTGATTGTCGCCAAGATGATATTGCGACTTGAATGTGAACGCTTTTCAGTATGAGAATTGGTCTTGAGGTTCCTTATTCAAATCATATGATTGATTTATTAGTGGGTTACTCTGAAATTATGCACAATATTATTGCCTGACCACAGCCGGCAGCAGCAGCTTAGCGCTGGCTAATAAGGACTATCACAATTACATTTATAAGGTATGATTAATATTTACGGAGGCGGTATATAATAAGACTCGAAACATGGATACACCTCTTGTGTAGGTAAGAAGTATATTGCGGATGTGGTAATAGTTGAAAAAACACTGGGTGCTCACAATAGTGAAGTATTTTTGTTGCATAAATGATGACAATCGCTATGAATTCGTAGCTCTATGTGGACACCATGCTTAGTTACTTTTGCTGTTAACTGTATAAGCAAGACCCTTTTCTATGCAGCTGCGCTCGGCTAGAAAACATAAAAAAAAAAAACTTACGTTTACTATCTCCGATGAGCTTATGGACGTGCCCAATGAAAGGCAGTGCCCCAGGCAGCACGGGCGGAGAGTGATGACGCGGTTTCAACCACCACCAACCAAACACGACGCAACATAACAATATAACAGTCAACACTAGTACAGACATTCTAACAGAATGGCCAGAAGATCTTAGCATGTTAGGTATTAATATGTTTTTAAGTGAAACTTAATAATACCTACGCTTACCATCAGGTGAGATAGTGTGCAAACGCGTGCCTGTCAACAACAAAAAAAACCGGTCAAGTGTGAGTCGGACTCGCGCGTAAAGAGTTCCGAACGAATCACATATTTTTAAATGGCTTATAACAAAAGTAAAAATCTTTTTAACTAACTACTTTTTGACTAACTTTTACATGAACTTATAAATAATAATTAAAACTTAGATACATAGGTATTTATGTTTTAATTAGTTCTTGTATTATAGTTATAGGCTTGTGCGTACCATTTTTTTTGGGGTTGGAAATTGAGAGCGTGTCAGACTCTTACTGACTAAAAACCACCCCTGTTCCTATTTTTTTTTTGGGACAAGCCCGCCACCTCTGTTCCTTCCTTGCCTGAGTGCCTAGGGGCGTGGTAACTCTGTTACGAATTTATCAGAGAGCTACCCATTACCATCAATCATAGATCGTGTCAGACTCTTACTGACCAAAACCTACCCCTGTTCCTACCCTGCCCTGAGTGCCCAACGGCGAGGTAACTAACTCTGTTTCGAATTTAATCTCGACCCCCTGGGCAGGCATCAGCCATGACGGTCCCCGTCATTATTGCTGACAACTCTTTGAGGCGCGCGTGGAACACTACGCGCCGTCGACTCTCGGGCCTGTTGCTGATCGGACGGCGAGCTACCTACGGTGGCCGGAGATAGTCTCGCGACGTCCTCCACCTAGGGCGTCTCCTGCGGCAGCTGTTGCTGAGGGCGTGAGGGCGACTCTGTTGTTGAGCCTCCCTCACCCGTTCCGCCTCCTCCTTCGTAACCATTACCGCCTCCTGCTTCGCAGAAGGAGGAGACTGCTTCCCATTCCCTCTCGCTTCGTGTCAAAACAAATATAAATACCCTTCACATCGGGCTACATTGTTAAGTTGAGAGTTTCCTATGATGACCGTCCAGATCCAATATCAGACCCTGGACTATACCCGGAACTATAGTTTTAGTCAACACAAAATCGACGAGACCAAACAAAACGGCACTTTATTGTTTATTATCTATGGTACTCTTCTGGTTCTACTAGTCACCACCTAGTTTAAAGACTCTTGTCAAAAAGTGGGTACATATCAAATGAGTCTTTTTTTTTTGGGGGGGTGGGAAATCATCTTATGACTTCTTCCGCTCTAGGGTGGAGCGGAAGGGCGTGTCAGACTCTTACTGACTAAAACCCACCCCTGTTCCTCCCTGCCCTACGTGCCCGTGGGCGAGGTAACTCTTTCGAATTTATCCTCAACCCCCGGGCAGGTCAAATGAGTCTAAACACGACGGTGTTATGTTGAAGATCCTATTTATATAAGCAGACCGTGACTACCTTTTTTGTGTAATAACTCTAGTCAGTACAAATTTAATAAACCCAAACACGATAGTGTTATCTTGTTTAGTTGAGGAGTTTGTTATGGATGGTCACCTTGCGGTTTTTCATCAGACCCTGGGTACCACCACCATCATTCTCCTGCCCTTATCCCAATTTATTTGGGGTCGGCGCAACATGTCTTTTTACCCTGGGTACCACCACCACTAAATATAATATCGCTGGTCAATAGATATCCAATAAGCTGAAACACGATGGTGCTATCTTATTTGGTTGCGGCGATCTGGTGGTCACATTCCAACTCCATTATGAGACCCTGGTTACTACCAAGTGTAAAATCACGTTTCAATACACATCAAATGAGTCCAATTACGATAGTGCTATCTTTTTTGTTTGCGGAGATCCTATGGACACCTTTCGGTTCCATCATAAGACTTTAGGCATCAGCTAGTCGAATGTAACTTGTCAAAACATATGCAATGAGACTAAACATGATGGTGCCATCTTGTTTGATTGAGGTGATCCTGTGGCTACCTTTCAGCTCTATCATCAGACCAGCTTCATACTACTATATTATTGCATTGGGTAATAATAATTTTATGAGTAATGCAAGTTTTAGCTTAATCAAAGACCAGAAAGTGTTTGAAAATGGGTTACTGATTTGTAACCCGAATACAAACCAAACTAAAGCAAATTAATACAAATGTTGTAAAAATATACACTTCTCATAGGTTTTCCTGTAATCTATAAATAAAGAACTATTTACACAATTTTATTTAAAATTGTAGACTCTGTAGTCGTTTATTTTATTTAAATAATTTATTAAGATTTATTTTGAAATTTTGCAAAAAATATAATTGAAACCCTCACAATTAGCCCTTTAATTTGATATGTCGCAAGGTAAAGTTTGAAAATTTTTATTTTTAAATTTTCCTATTTCCCCCCAAAAGTTACCCTCGTATTTCAAATTAATTTATTTACGTTACTCGTCCGTATTGTGGTCATAGAAATACACTGGTGTAGCAAATTTCAACCTAATCGGGCCAGTAGATTCGGAGTAAATTGGCTGTGACAGACGGACAGACAGACAGATGCACGAGTGATCCTATAAGGGTTCCTTTTTTGTATTCGGATGTTCGGAACCCTAAAAAAAAATTCGAAGACGGACATATAGTACGTATATATGCCAAGGCTCATGTCTTGTAGATAGCTACGTAGAGTCCAACCGGACAACGGTGCCGGTTTTCAGCTATTTACGGACGAGACATTCGACACAGTTGCATCAGATCCAATTTTAGGGTTCCGTACCCAACAAGGACAAGGAACCCTTATATATAGTTTCACTCTGTCTGTCTGTCTGTCCGTTCGAGGCATAGCTTAGAGACTGTTAGGTACTAGAAAGTTGTAATTTTGCATGGGTATACAGGCTGTAATGGAAAGGTGTGGTGATATTTTAAGAACTGCATCTGCCCATCGATATGAACAATTTTCTTCAAGAAAATCCGAGGAAATTCTAAAAAAATAATTTTACCTCCCATACAAATATTGATCAGCTGATGATAGCTTTGTATGGAAAAACTAATATTTTTTTTGGAAATTTTCTATTTTTTCTTAGAGAAAGTTGTTCATTTCCATGCGCAGAAATGACTTTTAAAATATGACCACACCTTTCCGTTACACCCTGTATATTAGGGTGTCCCTTCTGCCCAGGGGTCGCGGATAAATTCGAAACAGAGTTACCGCGCCCCTAGGTACTCAGGCAGGGAAGGAACAGGGGTGGGTTTTAGTCATTAAAAGTCTGACACGCCCTCCCACTTCACCCAGAGCGGGAGAAGTCATAGGTTGATTTCCCATACCAAAAAAAAACAGGAAAAACCCCTGAAGGGGTAAAATAGGGGTTGGAAGTTTGTATGAAAAATCTTACTGCTTGGGTTTAAAAACTTGAAACTTGGAGAAACGTGTATCCAAGTAAATGAAAAGATTTCTACTTCCGAAATTAAAGTTATTTTGCAACTTTTAGAAGTTGGCTGTACTTTTTGTAAAAAAAGTTTTTTATTTTTCACTTTTTAGTTGTTATACCCCAGAAATAAAACTAAATATTAAAGTTATGCCCGAATGGATAACCCTAACAACATTTGAACATTTGGAGACAACCAAAATGTCATCTGCACATATATTATGGGTGCTAATTAAGGCAGCTTCTTTAAAATTTCATTCTCGTCTGCAAATATATTTAGTTGTCTAATGAATTAATAGGTCAGCGACGAACTTTTAGCGTCTAATAAATGGTTTATAAGCGACCATATATTGTAAAACAAGCTACTGTTAATATGACGCAACATTTGTGATATGTCTACTCATTGCCAGCTTCTAATAAGTGTATCAACTTCATCTATAAAATAATATCAACGTACTCTAATTTCATAGAGTCACCTTTATTTTTATACTTTAGCATAAGTAATTGATGAGTGAATCTACTATATTTGAACATAAAATTTCCTTATTACCTATTGTCATCAAATAATGGTCAATGAAAGCTATAATTTCATGTATTCGCCTATCTATTTATAATGTTACCATAAGTAATTGACTATTATACCTACCCAAATGAACATACAAAAAATATTGTTATCATAAACAAACATCTGCAACTCTGTGTTTGTTTGTGTTTGGACACACCTTAGGGAAAATTAAAACCAAACAACTATTTTATTTGTAAATCAGATAGTTTTAATGGCAGTAGCATAGGTTTTTATGTTAAGTATAATTGTACTTATGTCCTAAGTTACAATAATGTAAGGCAATCAAATAATGAATAACATTGTTATTTGTCACTGAATAATCAGCGCAGGTTGTGCTTTACCTGGTCTCCCACGCTTCCTCTTTACACCAATTTTTTGTGTTTTTGCTTCTGGCGGCGGAAATGCATGTTTCATCCTGATAGCCAGACCCACCAAATGCTTGCAAGAATACTTGCAGTAAAAATCTGGACAGTCACAGTGGCCATTAATCCACTGTTAGGGACCTATCTAAGGACTTTAAATGATAGCAGTGGACTGTATTAAACTGAATTTATTCAAGTCTCCAGTAGGTATAATCTTGATGAATGCGCGCGCGAGCCGTCGTTGGAGACCGGTAGCGAAGTGATGGGACCCCGTCCCCAGGCACCGCGTCGCGCGCGCCCTCTCCTCTCGACGCCTCCGCCGCTGCCCGACGTCAGCCGAAGGTCGTCGAAGACGCCCGAACATCCTCCCCGGGTTGAAGGATTCAAGTAAGAGGAAGCGGGCAGATGTTGTTGTAGGCCCGCACCATCGTCCCCTTCTTCGTCTTCAGCTCGACCACTCGCGTAGCCCCGTCGCTCCCAGGGAAGACCTTGATGACCCGCCCCATAGACCACACTAGTGGCGGTTGTCCCTTTTCTTTAATGAGGACGAGTGTTCCTGCTGATAGCTGCCCTGCTGAAGATGACCATTTCGTTTTTTGCTGGAGCAGAGAAACATATTCTAAATAAAAACGGTTCCAAAAATGTTGTTTGATCTGCTCCATTCTGTGGTAGCGCTCCAGACGTCCGATGGTGAACTCAGTTACCTGTGGATGCGGAACAGACATAAGTGGTCGTCCAATCAAAAAGTGTGAAGGAGTAAGGACAGAAAAATCTAAGGGATCAGAGGAAAGAGGGGTAAGAGGACGAGAATTTAAGACAGCCTCTATTTGAGTCAAGCACGTGCTCATCTCCTCATAGGTAAAATGTGTTAAACCTAAAAGCATCTTTAGGTGATGCTTAGTAGATCGGACGGCAGCTTTAGCAATGCCGTTGAAGTGAGGAGAGTATGGAGGCGCGAAAGTAAATTTAATGCCTTGCTGAGCAACTTCAAATTCAAGATTGGAATCTTGTAGGAATTTACGCAGCTCATTACAAGTACCTACGAAGTTGGTACCGTTGTCAGACAAGATACTTTCGGGTTTACCACGACGAGCCACGAAACTGTTTAAGGCAGTCATATAGCCTTCCTTCGTCAAGTCTGTAACAAGCTCAATATGAACAGCTTTAACAGCAAGGCAAACAAAAATACACAAGTACGTCTTTATAAGCCTACACCCTCGCCCTTTGCGATCAGCAATCAATACTGGCAATACTGGCAATAGTCAACGCTGCACTTTGAAAACGGGTATTCTAAATATGTCCTTGAAGAGGGCAATTGACCCATTATGCGAACTTACGCGGGTCGAAGTGGTAAAATACTTGGGCGTACAAATCGACCATAGACTGATATGGAACAGACAGATAGATCTAGTCACAACAAGGGTAAGGCGATTGATATATGTCTTTAAATCCCTACGAGATGCCCTACCATATGATAAACTATTACTAGTCTATCTTTCTCTATGCCAGTCTGTAATACAATATTGCATCACGGTCTGGGGTGGAGCAGCTAAAACGCACCTTATCAAATTGGAGAGGGCTCAGAGAGCGGTGCTAATGGTAATGACCAGGAAACCTTACAGATACCCGACTGTGACCCTATACGAAAACTGTAAGGTTCTCTCAGTTCGACAGCTGTTCATATTGAAAGCTGTCCTCAGAAAACATCGAGATGTGCCCCACTTAAATCTAAACCCAAATAAACGCAGCTTATCATCTGTATGCGCTCGTGTGGCCTGTAGAACCTCTTTCGCAAGTAGACAAACACATAGTATAAGTGCTAAACTTTACAACGACTTTCACACACATACACACATCATCACACACACACACACACACACACACACACACACACACACACACACACACACACTGACATATATATATAGTACACCACATAATTATATAGCATTAAGAGCATTAACTTATCTTATTAAAGTGTAAAAAGCGACCTTCTGTACAAACATTACTGTCTACCTTTTAAGCGACTGAACACTGTCTCCCAAGATACAGGTTTCTGGCCTAGTTTGGGAATCAGTATCAGTAATATTGTAGTACATATCCAAAGACTGTGCCTATTTTAATACAAATGGATGTAATTTCTGTGTCAATAAACAATTTTTATTTATTTTATAATTATGTAAATAGTCGATTTTTGTACATACAATCAATGAACTTTTAAATACGCCGTTGCTCTATTAATAATAAAAATTTACTTCGTAATAACACAAAATAACACTTAATCAATTATAGACAGTCCTAAGCCCGCTAAGTATGAAGGAAAGTTCATTGTTTATTCATAAACGCGATGTAATAATACTCATAAAAAGCATTACTCTCACTTAACAGTCAGAGCTCGCTCATTGGTGCAAATGGCCGGTCGCGCCCCTCTGATTCCCAACGAGCGTCAGGTACACTCCCGCGCTTGTGTTGCAAACTTTCACGAAAAAAGAATATTATTTATTAATTTAGTTGTTGAATGAAAAACTTTGATTGCTAATTTTGAGGCTGGAATTTGATTTTATTAGCTGACAGATGTTGAATCTCTAAAATATATAAAGTAGCTCACTTACAACATTAGTCGCTGAGTTATCAAATCAGAAGTAAATATATTTATCGGTAGCTCGGAGTCATATTAATTTACGCTCGTAAATTGACGCTGGTTTTTTGATATTCTGTTGGAATAGTAAAGATGATGAATTAATATAATTGAAGCTGTTCTATTAACTCGTCGCCCACATATAAAAAAGACGCTAGGTTGCAGGTGCTAAAGAAAACTTTTGTTGCCGCACATATAATTTCCCATATATTAAAATGTTTCGTATCCGAAGTAGTAGGCAAAAGTGTCAGAAACGGCCATTTTTGGCACTTTTGCCTACTACTTTGGATACGAAACATTTTGACACCTGTTTTAACAACGTAAAAATTCTTTATCCTCTTTGTAACAAACGTGAAGTTGGATTTTTTAATATTTATTTTCTGTGCTATGCTACGATTTTTTATTCAATGAGCCCCGCCACTGGACCGCGAGAAGCCCCTTAAAAAGTACTAAAGTGGTGTGAACTGATCTGGTGAATATTTTTCGCGAGCGCGACATCGCACTATCCGGAGACGCCGAGGTATACCCCTCCTCACCTCGGGTGAAAGAGACGGGCTGCGAAAAACAAATAATTCATCTCTGTCGCGCTGCTAAGTGCGGGACAGTTACTACCGAGATATGAATTTTGCTTTCTTGGAAACCATAAAGACAGTAAAAATGCCAAACTATTGCGGCGCTTGTGGTTCTGCAATATCAGAATCCAATAATTGTATGGAGTGCTCTAATGGTAAATGCAAAAAAGCATGACTTAGTGTGTCTGGAAAAAAATATAAAAACGTTTAAGTCGTATACGATGTCATTTAAGAAGAACTGGGTGAGTCCGGAATGTATTTGTTCAAAATCTAAAAGAGGGAACAGTGAAACTCCAGTCTGAATAAATACACCGGACATTAAGATCAGCACCACTAATACACCAACGAATAACGTGAACATTCAGCGCGGGAGCCAGTCTAATTTCTCAACCACAATCATGGATATTGAATCTATATTACTAGAGGAACTAAGAGAGTTTAGGTTAGCTCGCATAGACAGTCAGGCAAAATCGGTAACACTATTGTTGAATCAATTTTCTCAAACGAAAACAGAGTTGGACAACATAGTTCAGAACATGAGAGTACTCGAAGAAAAAGTGGATGCAAAGCTGTCTCAGGACATGCAAACCCGAAAAGCCATCATACATGAGGTACCTGATAACCCTCCTTCTACTTCTGCATCTACTTTTGCAGCAGTTGCTTTTCAACCAAGTAGTTCTTCTAAGAATACCTACGTCAAAAAGGTAAACAAAAGTGGGGCCACAAAGTCTGCGGTATTAGCGGAAAACACTACGGGCATTACTGTGTGTTATTGTTATTGTTTAGTGTGTGTTTTTGTTACTAACAACCTACTAATATTTTCCTTTTTTTTTTTTTTTTTGTGTGTTTTTGTATTTAATTTTAAAATTGTTTTGTCTAATGGACCTGTGTCTGAATAATAAAGAATTATTATTATTATTATTACTAACCTACTAGCGGCGGATGAAGTAAAGAACGCAGAGATTGAAGAAGTATCAAATACTGCGTTGTGATCGAGTGGATGGTTGAAAGTAGGGAGGCGCGTTTTAGTGGCCACACACCGGTTCGAGTTGCGGCAAATACATGTTACGGACGTATCGATAGACAGCTGTGTTTTTGAAATGGTATGTGCTACAGTACATATAAATAACAGATTTTTGTTTTTGTGTTTGGTGATTTATATTCCACCCGGTAGTTTAGAGAATGACTAC
This sequence comes from Polia nebulosa, assembly GCA_951329385.1. Taxonomy (NCBI): domain Eukaryota; kingdom Metazoa; phylum Arthropoda; class Insecta; order Lepidoptera; family Noctuidae; genus Polia; species Polia nebulosa. Next base: position 13,534,162 of record OX589610.1, on the reverse strand, counting down.
ATGATTATGTTTAATGTCAATTGTAAAGCAATTTTTTCATCCACCGGCTAGCGTCAAAGATAGATTTCAGCATGTGACCCTAGTTACCTATCTTCAGGTTCTTTGTTTGAGGAATGTTTGTTGCAAAATAAGAATCCATAGATTTGGTCTTCACTTCTCACATTTATTATTAACACTGCATCACACTAGACTAACATGAGTATACAGAAAATTGTATGTTGAACTTACAATTTATGATGAACCACTATTACCCAATCGTTCGAAGATCGAAGATTAAGGTCCAGAGAGGAGATTCCACAAGCACTATGGCAGCCGTGCTCATACAATCCTGGTCATCCTTGGACACGTGGACGTTTGTGTTCCAAACCTTTTGCTAAGACCGCATTGTTCTTCCAAAAATAAAGTGAGGTTAAGATCCGACCATTTTATTAGGTTTTTTTCCATAAAAAGAGACTGTAACACTTAAAAATATAACAAATTAAATTCGTGGAATGGAGCGTTATTTTTGTGAGATTACAGATAGTAGTCTTACGTTTCTTTGAATTATTTTAATTTCAGGATTGTGTGGCCACGGCTGCGATATTACTTGTGGAGTCTTCTCTCTGGACTTTAATCTTTGATCTTAGAATGATGGGTAATAATTGCTCACCATCAACTGTAAATGCTACATACAATTTTTGTAGTACTAGAGTGTGATGCAGTGTTGCTAATAAATGTGAGAAGTGAAGACCAAATCTATGGACTATTATTTACCACAAACATTCCTCAATGCAATAAACTTGAAGATCGGTAAGTTGGGGTCTCATGTGGAAATCTATCTTTGACGCTAGCCGGTGGAAGACAACATTTTTCTTACAAGTATGATAGAAAAGCTGTGCACTAGATACTAGGAAATTATTGTGCTAGGTGATTTTAATTTACATTCATGTCCTCTGAAAGTAACTAATTATTATGAATGTTTCGTGTCATTTTGCGATTTACTCAAATTAATAATGTGTCCAATTGTTTAAATAGGCAGCTGGATTTGGTTTTAAGTTCAGGTTTTCACGGCGAGGTGTCGGTAGTAGCGGCGGACGAGCCGCTCGTGCCGTTCAACGCGTATCAACCGCCGCTCGCCGTCCGCGTGCCGCACGCGAGCGCGGCTGACCTCACCGCCGCCGCCCCCGCTGCGTCCCCCGCTTGCGCGCCCGGTTCATGTGCACGTAATATTAGACCACAGTGGAACTTTTACAAAGCGGATTATCAATGGCTGTATTCAAAGTTAATTTCGATTGAATGGAGAATCATGTATGAGATGAGCGATTTAGAAGCAATTTTAGAATTATTTTACACTACTCTGAATAACATTTTGGATGACTGTATTCCCAGGAAAAAACCTAGTTCAAAGTCGCGGTAGTTATCCGGAATGGTACACGAGCGAAATAATAAAAGATTTAAGAACTAAAGCTAGACTTCACAAGATATTTAAAACAACTAAACTTAGTAGGGAATATGAAGAATATTCTAAATGCAGAGCGCTTGTTAAAAAAACTATAAAAACGGCTCACGAACTGCATCAACATAAAATCCAATGTCAGTTTGCTACAGATCTTAAGTTATTCTGGCAATACATACAATCAAAGAAAAGTGCGGTAGGCAAGAAAACTATTATAAAAGATGGTGAGTATTTATGGGATGACGAGAGTGCTAAATAGTTCGCGAAGTTTTTCGAATCGGTTTACAGCTATCAGCCACCGCGGTTAGACGCTCATGCGGCGGTGGCGAGAGCTGCGAGCAGTGCGCGGTCACAACTTGACGCACTGCCTAGTCTAGAGGAAGTCAGATGTGCACTTAAGCGCCTGAAGCCGAAGCGTTCAGTGGGCCCGGACGGTATACCGGCATTTTTTTAGAGATTGTGATAGGGTGCTTGCAGAATCTCTACTTTATATTTTTAATATGTACATTCGACGACGTTCCCCACTCAATGGAAGATCACGCGTGTCATTCCTGTACCCAAAAGTAAAGCAGGATCGGACATAACTGGTTATAGACCAGTGGCCGTGCTGTCGACGCCGGCAAAGGCGTTCGAGTCTGCTATCCAGCGCTGCATGCAGGAGTAGGTGCGTGGACAACTGTCTGACGCGCAACATGGGTTCCCGCCGGCGCGCAGCACTGCCACCAATCTGCTGAACTTTATGGCGCAGGTGGTGCCAGTAGCAGATGCTGGTGTGCAGGTTGATGCTGCTTATTTTGATTTAAAAAAAGCTTTTGACACCATCGACAATGACATCTTATTAATGATGCCCGCAGAAGTCGGCTGCACACCACATCTATTGCACTTCTTTGCCTGCTATATGCAGGATAGACAGCAGCACGTAGATTATAATGGGTTTGAATCCGACCCATATTACACCAGGTCCGGTGTGAGCCAAGGCATCAATTTGGGGCCTCTCGAGTTCATCATATTTTTTTTTTTTTTAAACGTTGCCCCACACTAGGAATTACTCTTGTATCGTGGGAGCGTTCACAAACATGTAAACTCACTTACACAAGACCCGGAACAACTATCTGTAGGTCATACAAATATTTGTTCCGTGCGTATCAAATGGTTGAAATTCACAATTTTATCAACTTAGCATAAGTCAAGATGGCCCAGTGGTATAGAGCACACAGATTGAAGTGCAAATCAGTGTGCCGCAAGTTCAAATCCTACGCAATTGTTGACTTTTTGTTTATATTACATTAGCATTACATATATTAAATTATTCTTTAACTTGTTCACACATTTCTTAGAGTTAGAAAGGTAGATCACAAAAAAACTAAATAAAGAATTAGATTTCTGCGAAGTAGACATGAGTTTTAACTTGACCGAAATGAACTGTCGTTTTGTTGTAGTTGTTGGTTAGTGACGTGTGGTTAACAGTATTGTAATATTCGCAAAATGCAGGCTAATATTAGTATTGAAGTGAGGGCGACTATCATTGGGCTGCATAAAAGTGGTCTTAATAAAACACAAATATCTGAACAAACCGGACTGAATGTGAGTATAATAGCTATTAATGAATTGTAAGTTTATTATAAATCAATAATAATAATTTATTTGATAAAAAGTGGTACAGTCTGTTACAAAGTAGGATGACAATTTAAAAATTTGTTAACATCTGAGATAGTAGGTAACAATATAATTCAAGGATCTCATGTCCTCGCTAGGTTACTTAGTAGCCTGTATTAAGGACAATCAGCCCTCATTTCCCGAAAGTGGGACAAGAGTATTATTTAGACTGTTACATAATTATTAACAAAATTTAGAAATAAAGAAAAATAATAAATGCACGCGTTGTGTGTGTTTGGGTGTGTGAGTATGCGTGTGCATGTGTGTGTGTGTGTGAGAGAGAGAGAGAGAGAGAGAGAATGTGAGTGAAAATGTGTATATTATGAGTTAGGTAATTGTTTTAAGAAGGAATTCGGTACGAGTATCATCATAATTTTTGGTAGAAAGAAATTCAGTAATCCGCTTTTTGCATGTTAGCTTACAGCATGTTTGCAGTGGAATTATTGCGTTTATTCTATTATAAAGGAATGATTCTTGATAAAGAAAGAATCTTTTTGTAAATGTAAAATAAGGATGAGGTACAGTACATACCCTGTTTCTTCTTCTGGGTACGCCCACGTGCAATTGGAGTGTTAGTGTGCTGTTGTAAAATCGTGCTGAGTATGAACATTTGGCGAACGGTAAGGACCTCGCATTTCTGGTAGAGGTCAAAGGTAGGATAACGTATTGGTCGAAAAGTGGCTACCTTCGAGACCGCTCGCTGCGCTACTTCGAGAGGCTTGAGAATTGATTTAGCAACACCACCCCAACTTGTAATACAGTAAGAGATTACAGACTGGCACATTGCAAAATATACGGACCGTATAAGACGGACGTTGGCAACGTGTTTTTAAATTGATCTTCTAAATAAAATGTACGCCATTTATAAATACATCCATCGTATCTTTATGAGGCTTAAAAGAGAAATACATAAATCGTTGGGTTTATTGGATTGGTTATTGGATTTATAAATGTAGTTTCATTTTAAAATTATATTCAATAATTATGATTATTAACATTTTATATAATGAAAATGAAGTCAAGTAGGTCTAGCTGCCTAATATATTTTTTTTGTTTTAGAAAAATACTGTAAGTCATTGGATAAAAAGATATGAGGAAGAAGGTAGCCTTGCTAGTCGAAAGAGAAGTGGCAGACCGAAGCTTATTAGCGAGGCGCAGCGACGACATATGGTCGACATACGAAACGAATGGTTTCGCACCAACGAGACATTTTGCGGAATTATATGACACCTAGATGGATACTGTTCGCCGTGCACTTCACGCTGAAGGCATGCATCACAGAAAACCTGCTAAAAAACCGTACTTGACAGAGAGGCACAAACAAGAACGATTACGTTTCGCACGTGATTATTTAGATTCTGACTGGAATACTGCGGTATTTTCAGATGAAAAAAACATTTAAATCCAGTCAAAAGGGCAGGCTTCACTTATGGCGCAAGAATAACACTCGTTGGTGTGATAACAACGTTATTCCTAACACCGAATCAGGTCGAATCACAATTAATATGTGGGGGATGGATGAGTGCAGTTTCATTCCTCCACGCGCAAACAGTTCAACTTATGTAGAAGTGTTAGACTCAATTATGCTACCTACTGTGCGCAACATTTACCCAGCTGATGAGTTAGCAGAATTTCCGTTTGTCCAGGACAATTGTCCTATTTACCGAGCGAGTACTGCGCGTGAGTGGTTTCACAATCACCCGGAAGTAATTGTTATTCTTATCTGACCTCAACCCCATAGAAAATCTATGGGGTCGCCAACATCTCTTCCCTGAATCGAGTTTTGGACTCACCGATGGCCAGCCACAGAGCCTTATTCGCCGCGCGGTACACCTCATACCACGCAGCTTCTTCTTCTGGAACCCGACGACGTCTCCTCCGGTATCGGGTGTACTGGCGCCTGATCGCTACGCAGGTCCTGCGCATCTGCGCGATTTCGGCGGTCCACCAGTACAACCGGCGCCTTGTGGGTTGTGTGCGGATGCGGAGCATGGACGCGTTGTAAATTTGCGTCATCGCCCTGCGAAACCACTGCGCCTCATCCTCGACGTCGACGGGTTCGTTCGCCACTGACTCCCGGACCCAAGCCTGAATGATTGCGGCTTCTTCGAGAAGCTCCCTGTCGATCTGCTTAATGGACCAGCGAGGACCGTCCGTTGGCGGGGTCGATGGTCGGCCACAACATCACAGTTAACTTGACCCAACTTCACAGTTAACTTGAAAATCATCGATATTGTATCTACACATTCATTACTTGACACATACATTAAACATACTTAGCAATACTAATATTTTATACCTGACCTGGCTAAGTCAGTGACCTGTCACACTGAAGCGTCTTTAATACCCACCGCTAGTAATACATGCCCCAAGACCTGAACCCGTCCGCGAAGTTAAGTTAAGTAAGGCCTCACTGTACTTCCAACCACTGTCGGGTGAAGTCTGTATCTGTCTACTCCCCGCCCGATCCTAGCCCTAGAGGCACCAGGCGGGTTTGGCGATACAGGTCAGCAGATTGGGATGGCATGCGATCTTTCTTCGCATGTAATCCTTGGCAGCCCACTTGCTTTTCTTCGACTGATTTTTTGTCGTGCGCGGACGCTGTGACGGATGTGTTGCGGCAGGGAATGGAGTACTGCATTCCATTCTCTGACGTAACAATGTCTGGCAAAGCTCGACCATGGTTTGGTGCCGAGTGCAATCGCGCTGATGCGCTTAAACACGCGGCCTACGCGTCGACGCTCGGACGCGCAAAGCAAATGGCGTGAGTCAGAAGAAGAGAACCTTCAACAGGGCTGCCAAGTCCTGCAAGAAGGTGCTGCACATTAGCCGAATTGGGAACAAACTTGCTTTTTACCCTGCTGGTAGTAAGGCGTTTTGGTCCCTGGCTAAGTCGGTTGAATCGAACTTCTACCGCCCCTCACTTCGGGAGGTACCTGTGTCGGATCAAGGCGGAGGTGACCCCTACGTGTTTCCACTGCGAGGATCACCCAGAGGATACGGTGGAGCATACGGTGGAGGTTTGCACCGCTTGGGCAGAACACCGCCGTGTCCTCGTGGATGCGATAGGCGGCAGCGACCTCTCGCGCCGTGCCCTGGTTCAGGCCATGGTACGGAGCGAGAGGGAGTGGGGATCCCGTCTCCTCCTTCTGCGAAGCAAATGCTAGCGAAGAGGGAGGCGGCACATGTTAGGGAGACTCAACAACGGCAGAGTCGCCCTAGCGCCCTCAGCAGCAGCCGCCGCAGGAGACGCCAGGGGCTAAGAGACGATCTCCGGCCACCGTAGACCCGGGCCTGCGGACGGCGAGTAGTGGGTAACTCGCCGTCCGATCAGCACCAGGCCCGAGAGTCGACGGCGCGTAGTGTTCCACGCGCGCCTCAAAGAGTTGTCAGCAAAAGACGGGGCCTGCCACGGCCAGTGCCTGCCCGGGGGTTGAGGATAAATTCGAAAGAGTTACATCGCCCCCGGGCACGTAGGGCAGGGAGGAACAGGGGTGGGTTTTAGTCAGTAAGAGTCTGACACGCCCTTCCGCTCCACCCTAGAGCGGAAGAAGTCATAAGATGATTTCCCACCCCCAAAAAAAAAAAAAAACCGCCCCTCACTACCTCCACTGCTGAAACCCGACGGGTCGCTGGCCCACTCCGCTGAGGAGAAAGTAAACTTGTTTGCCTCTCTGTTTGCGAAATCTTTGCGTCTAGATCCTGGTGGCGCGAGGCCCCCTGGTACTCTTGCTGGATGCAAGTCGATTATGTCGGACATTTGCATTCATCAGAAGGATGTCCGAAGGGTACTGCATAACCTAGACGTGAACAAGGCTTGTGGCCACGACGGGATACCGGCAATTGTACTGAGGACTTGTGCGCCTGAGTTGTCTCCGATCTTGACACGCCTATTTTGCCTTTCGTTTGAGACTGGAAAAGTGCCGATGGCTTGGAAGCAGGCAAACGTGCAACCCGTGTCCAAGAAGGGTAGTTGAGCTGACCCAGCAAATTATAAGCCCATCTCGGTAACTTCCGTACTCTGTAAGAGTATGGAACGTATACTGAATGGCAAGCTCCTGGCATACCTAGAAGCTAACGATATCCTCAGTGACTGAAAATACGGCTTCCGCCGAAATCATAGTAACAGTCGAATCTTTTCATTTACTTGGATACGTTTCTCCAAGTTTCAAGTTTTTAAACCCATGCAGTAAGATTTTTCATACAAAACCCTATTTTACCCCTTCAGGGGTGGAAGTTCCAACAATCCATCCATAGCGGATGCCTATACTGTATAAGGTATCTACTCGTATGTGCAAAATTTAAAATTTCTAGGTTTAGCGGTTTGTTTGCTGTGCGTTAATATATCAGTCAGTCAGTCCATCAGTCAGTCAGTCAGGACTTTGAATTTTATATATACAGATATAGATGGTTTTTAGTCTCGCTTTAACATAATCTGCTGTTAATCGCTGTTTCGGACTCTTTTTTTTATTGTTTATACTTTCTGCATCATACTAGCCACATCTTTTAGCGTACGAGTAGATAAATATTTAGACTGTTATGGAGTTAGTGACGTCATTTTGCAGAATTAAAATAAAGAGTCCACGTAGTATTATTTGCACAAACACGTTCAATACGTTGCAATGTCTTAAACACTATTTATTATAAGAGCTCTTCACACACTAATTACTTGTAAACAACTTCAATCCTTATCTAAGGATTGCAGTCCTCTATTGTATTTGCGCACCATGTCCGCAAGCCATTCCAATCACTAAATAATCCGGCCATGGAACATAATTATGTTTATGTACTTAAGGTTCACTTTTCTTTGCAATAATGGAGCGTTCACTCTTTGTGGCATTCCTTTAAAAAGGGCAGCAGCATTTCAAGTACCTGGGCCACTGGGTCTCTGACTACTTGTGTGACAATTTTAATATTGAGAGGGACCGCAGGGCGCTGTCTGTCCGGTGTAATATGTTGGCTCGTAGGTTTGCGCGATGTACTAGACCTGTGAAGGTGACTTTATTTAAGGCATACTGTCAGTCTTTTTACACGTGCAGCCTGTGGATCAACTTTACGCAGCAGGCGTACAGCGCACTGCGCGTGCAGTACAACAATGCCTTCAGTATACTGTTAGCGCTTCCGCGGTTTTGTAGTGCTTCGACAATGTTTGCTGAGGCGCGGACAGACGAATTTTTTGCAATCATGAGAAAGCGGAGCCATTAAGTCGCCTACGAAGTAGCTCGAACAGTCTCCTGAGGGTGTTGTCCGAGCGGTGGGACCTGTCCCTGATACAGAGGTGGATGCAGCTTCATGTTAGCGCCTTTGCTCGTATTATTTGATAATTTGTATTGTGTGTCTTTTTTTGTTATTGATTGTTTTAATGTGTAATATTTGAGTTTTTATTATAATATTGATTTTAATTTTATTTTTGATTTAAATTTTGATTTTATACTTGATTTTGGAATTATATATTGAAATTAATTGTGAAATTGTAATTGTAATGTGTATTTTAATTTCTGTTTGTACGTGTGTGTGTGTATGTTATCTGAATGTATTGTTTTTAATTATGGACTCTGGTCTGAAATAAATTTATTTGTTATCATTATTAATTAATGATGATTTATTTGCGACTGTTTCTTCATCTCACGACATGCATTAATTTATGAACTGGACACCTATGCTCTATATAAATGTTTTACAAAACTCTCAGACAGAGATATTGCGAAGTCAATCTGCCGTTGAGGAAGACAAGTTGAGATTTTAGGTGACAGTTTAATGTCACCTTAAATCTCAACTTGTTTGCGTGCAAATGTGATTAACCGTCTTACGACTCTCGAATGTAACAATATCAAGGTAACAATATCAGGTAGAAATATGAAGTTATCAGGTCGGTTTCCCCTATGGGAAAAACGTCACGCCCCGCCACCGTGTGACCCCATAGCACTGACACCAGACTCGATGTGCTTCTGCCGACTATGATGTTAATTCCATGACTATAAAGAAGTTTAAAACACTGATGTTGTTGAAACAACGATAATTTTAAGTTTATGGTTCAACATAATCATTCATATTAAATAAGAGCTTTACTTACACTCATTATTACATTTAAGCAGACGTCAGGCTTGACGGTTGGAACAAGAATGTACGTCTGACAGCTGTGTCTAATAATTTATATCCAAGCTGTCAGTAAACTGAAATACTACTAGCTAACTAGCTATTTATCCTCCATAATATCGTGATTAAAAAGAGCAATAAATTATTTTTGGTTACACTAAAGTCACGTGAATCTTGCGTAAGCGCTTCGCGGACTCAGTCTGTAACAGAATTAATTGCGATGTTCTTGGTGCACACCGAAATGGTTTAGTCGTTATTTCACAATACCCTTATCTTCTCTTTTCGTGGATATAGAGCGCGGCTATGAGCTGAGGCCATCCAAATCTCGTGTTTCGCTAAATAATGTCGATTCAAAAATAGCCACAGCGGCGGGTTTTATTTGGGTTTTAACGAAACACGATTACCTAGCGTCCTCAGGACGTTTAGTTGGGGTAATATGTAAGGCCTACCGGATGATTCCTACCCCCCTCCCTGGGCCCTGTGCATGCCACCAAGCGCTATGCAAGCATTCTGAGCTAGACCATAAAATATATAGGAAGCAAAAACCCCTCATCAGCGTTTGATTAATCCTACAAATCCACTCGCAGGTTGGCCATGAAGCCTGAATATCTACTGTTCACCCTCCAGCTTCTCTGTTGCCAAACGCCCGTGACGGGTATCTGCCAGGGTTTGGAGTTAAATATACAGAATGTAACAAAAAACCTGTCCGATCCAGAATAGTATTACTTGGAATCGTACTGCGTACACATCGCGTAATCATTTAATGGATACGAGATAATTATGTTTCCGCAATGAAAATAAATAATTTAAAAAAAAGAAAAACTAATCAAAGGCAACACTGAGCGCTCGACAATGTTCACCTACTGTTTCGTTTCAAAGATGCCGCCTGAGCGAGACAGAGTGCCTACGGCGCGGCTAGTGCAGGGTGGTATCGTTTGAAATAAAAATAGGTTAAAATGAAAAGATTTCGCCGGCCGGTGGAGTGTTATCATCTTATGAAAATTTGCCATATTTATTTAGTGTTAAATTTCACATATTTTATAAAATAAAAAAACTGTAACTTTTGGTTTTTATGAGTTAGGTAGGTACATTTTTTTTTACAATTTTTTCTAGTACGTATGTGAAACCAGGACTTCACCTTTAATGGATCGGACAGGGTTTTTGTTGCATGCTGTATGTAGGTACATATTAAAACATAATTACGTGTGGCGTGACCTTTCCCGCGGGAAGTTCTATTTTGCCTGGGATAAAAAGTAGCCTACGTTAGTAGCTGATAATTTGGCTTTTTATTGGTGAAACAATTGTTAAAATCGGCCCAGTAAATTACGTAGACTTCAGACGGTGGATTAAAAAAAAAACAAAGTGTTTTTAAAACTAATTTAATTAAAAGCAATTGTTACAATTTTTTTGGTAAAACCTATTCGATGCAAGAATATGGAATGACAAGACAGTACTTAAAAATAACTAATTGCTATTGGTGAGTTTCCGCTGCGTGCAGGCTCGTGGCTGAACGTACGTCATCACTGCAGTCTTTATGCTGTTGGCGTAAACACGTAGGAATGTGCGAGGTTGATATCCATTAGGGATCCGTATTTAAGAAGTAGTTTCGAAGCTTATTCGGTTCAACCAAATAAACAAAAAAATATTTCCTCCTCTTTATAATATTAGTATAGATAAATATAGGTATATAGATAAAGATGCAGGCGAGGAACATCTTACACCTGAAAGGAGTGAGCTAGTGGCAGACACCTGTCTGGAATCTGGGTGGCAAAACTAAATTGGGAACACCGGCCCCAGTACGCAAAAATAATTAATATATGAGAAGCTAAAATGCCAGAGAAAACTTGAAAATTTTTGCGCATCGCCTCGGTTAGGTTTTCATTTAACCTTCTGTACAGAAATATAAGAAATTTTGCTGATTTATTAGTCCCAACACAAGACGATAGAGCGAGCAAAGCGCGTGAGCACGATAATATTTGTATCCCGTCTCTAATAATTTAATTCAACCCTCCATACAAAACTAAGAATTACTTTATCGACTTCTGCAGAAAAAAAAAACCGAAACAAGAGATTGTAGAATGCAATCTTATTTTTATATAATTTATTGTCTACAAATACCGACCCTGGGCCGTAGTATGACGACCGCGGCCTAGGCGCTAACTTGTTATAGTGCGAACTCAGCCTAATATTTTTGATACAACTTGACCACCTTGTCCACAAATCCATGCTGATCGTAATAGCTTGACATAATTTATCAAAGAAAAACTACTTAAATTTAAAATTAAATTTATTAAATAATGTATCTACTCAAAATATATTAATATGTTACATAAAAAATGGGTGATCCTTTGTTGAGAAGTGATTTCAATCTGGAAATCTGAAAAAAAAAACATTTCTTTAGAAAAAAATATTTGCGAAACATTATTGAGGTTATTACAGGTGATCTTTTTGATTAGTAATTGTAACAAGATCATAAACCTAGCTTCTATGAGTAACAATCACTAACACAACTGTACAATCACGAACGGCGGTTGACCTCATTAAAACCTTTTACCAAGTGCTCCGATGGGCTCGCAGTCGCAAGTACGACTAGGTACGTGTGGTGTTTCGTTAGATTGCCAGGTCAGGCGAAGTGTTATTTGCTTTTTCCAACTGGAATTTCTCATTAGTAGCCTGGAGTCTGTACTAGTGTTCAGTTGATGGTAATATATTTGCTCTATTTTACATGGGACTTTAATATAATAGGCGAAATGCAGATACATCTCTGCCTTTCTTATGTTATGAAACTAAGTGTGTTAGGGTTTTTTTTTGTGGGATGGGAAATCATCCAATGACTTCTCCCGCTCTGGGTGGAGCGGGAGGGCGTGTCAGACTCTTACTGACTAAAACCCACCCCTGTTCCTGCCCTGCCTGAGTGCCGAGGGATGCGGTAACTCATTTTCAGAATTTATCCGCTACCCCTAGGCATGCAGGCACCGGCCACGATGGGCCCCGTCAGTGGTTGCTGTGAAGGTTGTGGCTCTTTGAGGCGCGCGTGGAACACTACGCGCCGTCGACTCACGGGAAGTGTGTTAGGGTGAAGAGTAGTTTGTTCTTCATGGAAATACTTACATCAAGATGACGCTCATTTGTGCCAGATAATACTTCACTAACTTGCACAAATGAGCACAGCCAACGCAATTGTTGTGGATAATCATTTATCATCATTAAACATGGCTTATCATGTATGTTCCAATAGATTGCTGTAATAAAAGATCGAAATTTAATATACTATGCAACGGACCCATCAGGCCCCGTAATTTATCGCGCCCCTGGGCACTTTATCGTGCCCCTGGACACTTAGGGCAGGGAAGGAACAGGGGTTAAACTAATCAATAAGAGTCTGACACGCCCTCCCGCTCCACCCAGAGCGGTAGAAGCCATAGGATGATTATACACACCCAAAAAAAAGGCCCCGGAATAGGAGACACAATTAAAATCCTATTGTCACGTCTCCGCTTGGAGTCGCGCGGGTCCTGACGGATTAAGCGCAAAACCTCAGACAACCCAATTAGAATATTAAATAATAACACTAACAACAACTATAATTTTATTGAACAAAGAATAATTTTTATTGGAACCCGTACCCACCTTTGTAGCGTTATAGACTAGGTGTTATTTAGAAGAGCCTTAAGTGAACAACTCACAAGTGAATAAACGAATGAAAGAATGAATGGGAGACCGAAGTTATGATCACTTCTATTTTGCATTTTCAATCATCTACGTAGTATTGTGATAATTATTTTATAGGCCCAATGGATAACCAGTCGTTCGGTTTTTAACCGACTTCAAAAAAGGAGGTTCTGTATTCGACCCGTATGTAAGTATGTATGGATGTTGGTATATCTGCGATTTTCTGGAAAACTACTGGTCCGATTTGGATGGGGTTTCCATAATTCAATTTCCATATTTTTCAAGGAAGGTTTTAGTAATAATACGTTAGGATTCGTTGAAGATCTTCAGAGATAGACAGTGGAACTCTTCAATAACTATTAACAAATAAATCGCGATTGCTGTCATCATAGTCTATGAATTGTTAACACAATTTAATGGCGAACCATAACTAAAAATTGGAAAATATAAAACTTGTTTTACAAAAACTAGAACCGAGTTAAAAGTTTTATAAAGAGAGACTGAGACCAAGGTTTGCTTTTTGCTACGAAAAATATTAAATACAACGCCATCAATTCAATTCAGTACAGTTTGTTTATTTATGAGACTACTGTCACTCTCATGAATATTTCATCGTAAGCATTTGCCTGACCTACGAAGTTATCTAGTTGCCTGCCAAAGCCCAAGTTAGTATCATATTAAGGTACAGACAGACATGCTACTAAAGTAGTATGCTTATTAGCATGCTTAAGACGAGCACGCTCTTTATGGGTATACATTTGCTTGCGAAAAGCATACTCTCTATAAGCATGTCCTTGAATACACATACGCAAAGCATATACTGCAAATACACGTGCTTAATAGCAAGCACTCTTCCCAGATCTTAAAAAAATCATCCTATTGCTTTCAATGTAATGCGTCCAAAAACTTCTGGGTATTTAAGAAAAAAAAAGGAATAAGAGAATTTGAGTCTGTGATTGAATAACCAGAAGAGAAAATCTTAGGGCAAGTACTCGATTTTTGGGAGAAATGCGTGAAAGCGCAAAGAAAAATAGAAAAAATGCTCAACGAGTATGTAAAAACTTCGTTGCTGCGAAAAACTGATCGATACTAGCATGCTCATCAGCAAACTAGTTCAGACGCTCTTACAACACACCCCCTTCCACCCGCGCTGCATGTAGCATGCGCCAAAATTGCACGACGGTCGATTTCTGAGTAAGTATTTATATATATAAATAAGCATGCTTATTTCTAGCAAAGTATGTACACATAGCCTCAATAGCCGGTTCTCGAAGTCCATGAAAAGCGCCCCAAGGTCTTTGCTAGAGATCTGTCTAACAGTGGACGTTTTTCACCTGAAATGATGATGAATGATGTAGTATACAGTTTTGTCAACGCCACAACCCGTTAGAATTTTTCGCCTCGATGATAATTTCTCTACAGAGTTTAAACTTGGAACTTTGAAATTAGAACCATGTGAGTTCTATAATGGACCCCCTTTATAGAACTCAGATGGTTCTAATTCCAAAGTAGTAAAATTGGGACACTGACTTCAGCTGGAGGACGTGTGCTGGTAGTTTATTTGCTGTTAGTGATTTCAAATTCTCTATAAAGCAAATCATCCTGTCGTCTTGCTCCAATGTCGGGTGTGTTTGAAAGAGTCACCGCGGCCCTGGCAACTGAAGGATCACGGGTGGGTTTTAGTCAGAAATAGGCAGACACGTCCTCCCGCTTCGACCAGAGTGAGAGAAGTTATTTGGTGATTGCCCACTCAAAAAACAATCACGCTCCACAATAGTATCGATGGAGGCGTATATCACTTCGTTCTCTTTAATTTGCGAGGGAATGCTCGTGAGGATTGCTGCAGCTTAATCATAGACGTCTTTAAATATTTTTTAGAATTCGACTGACGTCCCCGTACATAAGACAAATCAGTTCTTTTATAATGGAAAGTACTCTGCAGAGAGTTTTTGGAAGGGTGCCTTCTCCTACTTATGAACACTGAGCGTGGCCTTTGTAATTAAATACACCTCTTTGCTTATTTCACGTATAGTAAGTCACTCGGCAGCACTTTGACATACGTAAGGTACTTCGCAAGCTGATCTTGCCCATTTTTTTTTTAAATGCCAATACCGTGATTTGGCTCGGCTTTTCTAAACGTTTTGTCATTTTCAGGATCGGTAAAAATGCGTTCTATAGATGGATGTTCAAATGCATGACCATTGGATTTCAGTCATGTATAGAGAAGTCCAGTGTCCGCCGAAATGCTTCGCCAGTGCTGATATAGAGACCAGACTGGAACTTGGTCACGTCTTATTTGATCAGTACTCTGCAAAGACTACGTAGCCTGGTCGCTGCTCTTGTTTGCTATTTACAATAAATGTATAATCTAATCGAAGGAATAATATCGATGGCAATAATTTTTAATCGAGTCTGCCATTTTTTTTGTATGTCCATAAAAAAGTAAATATGGAAAAAAACAAACGATATTTTTACAGTAAGATAATACATTAAAAAACCGTCACCAAATAAATAAAAATGCTAGACTCGGCCGTCTTCGCACTTGCAATTCAGTCCTGAAATCAACGCGCTACGATCTTTGCTGATAGAATATCAAAATAGGGATTCTTAAATACACGTCATTATTGATTTCTTAGCTTCTTGTAGATGATAGCGTGATGATTTTAATTTCAAAAGTTAAATTGCGTAACTATGTAATAATTTTAAAAAAAAAATTATATTACTTTTTCGCCACTTCGAATTTACTTTAATTATGTTTTGGTTAGTTTTTACAAAAACATTTAGAAATGTATACATTTAAAATAATGATGTTATGTTAAAAGGTCATTTCATTAGTATTTTTAAAATATCATCGCATATTATACAACAAAAAGATAAAATAATTACAAAAATAATTTGTTGTAGCTGGGGATCTAACTCGTGGTAAAGTGTTGTTCAAAACACAAATAACGCAATATTGCTCACCTCCCATAGCAAATAGTGTGATAATTTACAGGCTATAAAATGACCAGACCTATAATAGTAGATTATACAAGTGAAAAAAAGGGTATTTAATTCGAGGGAACTTAGTGAAGTTGGATCCCGAGAGCAGCGAAGGAGTCTAGAGTATTCTAGACACCTTGAGTTCGGGATTTGAAAGATTCAAGAATGTGGCATCTCTTTTGGCATCGCATTTATTTCATTGGCTAAACTTATTACATACATTCGGATATTTGTAATACATCTGGTGAACAAAACAATATTCTAATGTTCACACGAGTTAGAGGCTAATATGTTTGTGGAAAGAATTAAAATAATGTATTCATACGTATGTCTAATTAATGCAATCACTTACTTAATTCAAATTCCAAGAACTCCCCCAAAAAAGAAAGTACCTACGTTTCATTTTAATCTATGAAACATGGCTTTCTCATTATCATTGTATATGTCCACGGGGGTGCTAAGATATATTAGGCTTAGAAATAAATTGCAACTACAGTCGAGACCCTTTTAATGTTATTTTCATCATAACGTGTTAGCGTTATCGCACATTTTGCTCTATCTTATTAAGAAACTCAAAAGACAATATCCTAAAAACTAAACTTTAACTTCTGTGTAAAATGCCAAGCTACTTTGGCGTAAAATTAACGACATAAGTAAAAAAAAACCCAAGACATCTAGTGTACATCTACTTTAAATCACACCACATCCCCTTGACTCGGTAAATCGCGAAAGCCACTTCTTCGCAACTATTGGGAAAACACTGGTGGAAAAAATCATGACTCTAATTGGGCTAGGATGACGACCTGTTTTTAACACTTTAAATACATCATCTCAAGCCAACTTATTTGTGTTGCTGGAGACAGATCCGGCAGAAGTGAATATTACACTCATGGCACTTGACTCAGCAAGTGCTTCGGGGTGGGATACCCGTAAGTTTCTTTAAGTTATCTCGAGACTTTGTAGTTCCTCTCATCTGGAAATTGATCAATCTGTGTTTCGAAAAAGGTATATTTTGCTATCCGTTGAAATGATCTATCATCACACAAGGACACAAGGATGGGGACAAGAGCAATGTTAATAATTATCGACCGATTTCCGTCTTACCGTCAGTTTTACCCAGGCCTGCGGACGGCGAGTAATGGGTAGCTCGCCGTCCGATCAGCACCAGGCCCGAGAGTCGACGGCGCGTAGTGTTCCACGCGCGCCTCAAAGAGTTGTCAGCAATAGGGACGGGGCCCGTCATGGCCGATGCCTGCCCGGGGGTTGAGGATAAATTTGAAACAGAGTTACCTCGCCCCTGGGCGCTAAGGGCAGGAAGGAACAGGGGTGAGTTTTAGTCAGTAAGAGTCTGACACGCCCTCCCGCTCTACCCAGAACGGGAGAAGTCATTCGATGATTTTCCAGCCCACAAAAAAAAAAGAAAAATACTTTTTTCAACCCTCGCATAATACAGTCCACTATTCTATCAAACCAGCTCCCCGCGTCTGGGATAAACGCAAACAATTATTTTTCCGCCCACTTATTGGTGTTAGGCGCCACCAGCTTTTGACACCATATCTGCTCTCATCCTTGTGCAGAGACTTGAGGCTATAGGGATTAGAGGCAAGGTTCTTTTTCTTTTTGACAGTTATCTCCAGGGTAAGAAACAACAGGTTAAAATTGGCAATTCGTATAGCAATGAGAAAGACGTTGTTTTTGGGGTTTCATGGGGCTCCGTGTTCGGCCCGCCACTGTTTCTAGTGTATATTAATGAACTCTGTAACCTACGATATAGTAGCGGGAAAATCTTTTCATATGCGGACGATACGGCTATTGTATCCTTTGCGGACACTTGGAAAGTTGTACGTAATAAGGCTGAACAAGGGTTAGTTGTTATAGATAGGTGGCTCAAAGCAAATCTGTTAACTCTTTATAATGCTAAAACAAATTACATCTGTTTCTCTCTAAGTGCAATCTCTAAAGCATGTTGTACTCATTTCAATATTTGTATCCATATGTGTGCAAACAGCTTGGAACAAAATTGTGACTGTAAATTCATCAAACAAGTCCCGTCTACAAGATACTTGGGAGTTATAGTTGACGAGTGTCTAGATTGGGGTTATTATGTCGCGTGTTCGAAAATTTATATGTTTTTTTTTTAATCTACGACATGTGATGCTTCAAAAACCCCTCAACAATATTTATATAACACTCGCGCAGTCAGTAATTACTACTACTTACCAGTTTGGAGAGGGGCCACTAATACTAAATTTCTAGAGTTAGAAAGAGCTTAAAGGTCACTTTTAAAAGTAATCTACTTTAAGCCGAAGCTTTCCTATGTGGAGGAATTTTTCGACACCATATTTTAGATTACTTTCAGTTTTAGTTAGGTATTTTTTTTTGTGTTTATATATTCAAAGTTAGATAGGTATATTTTTCTTTTATTTCTAATGTTTAATATGCAATAGAATTATATTAAATTAATACATTTATTTCCTTAATTCTTTAAGCCATAAAGATATCCCACAGTCGATCTATGTAGAATAAGTGGCCTATTATTAGTCAGGAAACTATACATTTTAAACATAATTCTATATTTACACAAATACTTTCCAGTTAACCCAGAAAGCCAGGTTAGGAGGTAAAAAGATATTATGGCTTACTCTCCACACGTACGTATGGTTTTTGCAAGGCGTCAGTATGTATGGCAATCGGCCTTTTGTTTTTAGGGTTGGGAAATCATCCTATGAATTCTTCCGGTCTGGGTGGAGCGGGACGGCGTGCCAGACTTTTACTGACTAAAACCCACCCCTGTTCCTTCCTTGCCTGAGTGTCCAGGGGCGCGGTAACTCTGTTACGAATTTATCCGCGACCCCTTGGCATGCAGGCATCGGCCATGATGGGCCCCGTCAGTGGTGGCTGACATCTCTTTGAGGCACACGTGGAACACTACGCGCCGTCGACTCTCGGGCCTGATGCTGATCGGACGGCAAGGTACCCATTACTCGCCGTCCGCAGGCCCGCGTATGGCAACCAGCCTAAATATACAATAAAATTAACGAAGTTCCACTATGAAGAAATGAGAAGTAGGAGGTGAAGGAGTTGTTAAAAACTCTAACATATGAAGAAGCAGAGCATATTCTAGACAGACTTACATGAATACTTATCTTCTGTATCATAATGTTATACCTTGTGATTACATAGTTGGTATTTTTCAACCTCGATTATAATGGCGCTATCAGCAAACGCGTAAACACACACAATTACACACTACACATAGCTGCTAACTACTTTACAAGTCATTGTTTCTTTGTTCTTAAAAATATAGTTCTTTTTAATTATAAAAAGTCTCAATGTTAACCTAAATTAATTAAGGGAAGGAGCAAGACAACCCCAACACAAGTATTATTAATTACTTACTGGGGCTGTTTCAATCACATTTGTAAAATTGTAACCGTTTGAGACACAATAAACATTGTTATTCACACGGTCTTTGAATTAATTATTCAAAGACCGCCTTCATTGTCTGTGACGGCCATTAATATGATTGTGGAGAGAATGAAAAGATTTCATACATTATCGTACCTATCTTAACCGTGTGTGATAGATTAGGTTATTAATATTTTGTCGTTAGATTTAACCAAACACACTGTACATAATATATTTTTATCGTTATATCTGTAACGGCGATAACCCGAAGTGCGGCTACGCCTATGTAGATTTAGCAGGCTACAACTAAGTGTGGCCGGTCGCAGTTGGTTAAGGGTCTACTATCGGCCAAGTGGCGCCCTCATGGAATAAAAAATCGTAGCAGAGCATAGAAAATAAATACTAAAAATCCAACGTCACGTTTGTTACAAATAGGATAAAGTAATTTTACGTTATTAAAACAGGTCTCAGAATGTTTCGTATCCAAAGTAGTAGGCAAAAGTGTCAGAAACAGCCGTTTTAGGTACTTTTGCCTACTGCCTACGCCAGTAGTAGGGCCTTAAACTTAAGTGTAGCCGCTAGAACTAGGTAGGTGCAACCGATTGCATTCGGATAAAACTAGGTGTAACCTTCATCATGTTGGCTATAACTAGATATAGCCAAACACTAGCGTGGTAACTAGGTGTGGAATTTATATAGCAATCTGCATCTGTCATCACAGAACATAAATACCCTACGGTCTGTCATAATCAACGTCAGAGACGGTGGTGCCAACTTAATAAAATTATGGCTGCGTTCACACAGCGCTCTAAATTACGTTTCGTTCCACGCATGCAAACCAAGTTCTATTAAAATGAACAGTCAAACACTTTTTGACAAACTGAAATTGGAAATGCAAAATCAAACCAAGGAACTTATTGCGCACATGGATGAAAAACTGGTCCCTATCAGAATAGAAGATTTGAGGCAAGAAAACCAAATATTAAAAGAAAAAATATCTAACCTAGAAAAACTAAAAGGCTGAATAAAATAATTGTTCATGGACTGGAAGAAAACGAAACGTCACTTGAAGAACTCATTGAAACATTTAAACAAAAGATAAAAACAGACATTAATGTATCTATAGAAAACAAAGATATTAATATAATCCACCGAATTGGTAAAAAAGACGAAAAAAAACAGACCCGTACTCGTCTCCTTTGTTAGCGGCTGGATAAAAACTACTATTATGAAAGAGAAAAAGAAATTTAAAGACATTTCTATATCTGAAGATTACCCAAAAGAAGTCCTAGAGAAGAGACGAGAATTACAGGATAAACTTAAGGCTGAAAGACAAAAAGGAAATTATGCAATCATCAAAATGATAAGCTGATTGTAAAAGAAAAATCCCACAGCAACAAAAACTGAAAAAGAGAACTGTCAACATCACCAAATACTCCATCACAGACAGAAAAACATGCAGTGCTGCTCTGAGTAATAGGTTCAATGCATTCGACGTTATGAGAGGATCAACGAGGTCTTCCTCCTTAGAATCAAAAAACACCAAAAAACTAAATACCAACAACAACCGGAAACCAAACATAACAAATTCAAGTAATCAAACTTTTTCAAAATGCACCCCAAGCCGGCTGGTCACCGTGGAGGAAGTGGACCTCTACCCTCCAACTAATTTAAACCAGGTACAAGCAAAGACACCCTCTAAAATACCTTGCCAGCATGAAAATTTAATTTATATAGCTAATAATAATAATAATAATAATAATTTATTCACACAAAAACAAAACACAAAAGACCTAAGAAGTCCCTGCCGCCTGAGCTAGGTTCAAAGACCTGTGTTACAGGAGGCAGTGTCTTCTCCCATTTGTTGTCACAAAAGTAAAAGAAAAGATGCAAATTGATATGGGTGTGTTTATCTGTAGAGTATTAGTGTGTAGTGTAGTGTTGATGTAGGAGTATTAAATTTTGTGTTTTATGATGTTTTATGTGTGAATACGAGTATGCTGTACATTTATCCTACTCATGGCATTCCTAAAATGGAGTGAGTTCAGGGTAGCAATTTTTCAGTCTGGTCATAGTCTAAACCTAATAGCCACTGCCTTAGTGATATTTTAGTTTCACGAAGCGATAGGGGGTGGAAGTTAATTATTATATTTATCTTATTATATAAGTATATAGACATGAAGCATTGCTGTCGCCTGGCAGATGCTGTATGGCACTTCAATGATGGAGAAACGTCTCTGATAGTACGCTTTTTGTGGTAATCTGAAGTATTATATGGGGTAATTTTATGTTGCTTAATGAGTAGTTGCAGTATATACAGTTGTCTTACTGTAAGCACTTGGCATGATTCGTACAAGGTTTTCGTTGGGAACCTATATGGCCTGTGTGTCATGACTTTTAATAAAGACCTTTGTGCTCTTTCTAGGTGTATCACTAAGGTCTTGCACGCCCCTCCCCATACAACAGCACAATATCCAAGAACTGACTGAGCTAAAGCATAGTAAACAGTCCGTAGTAGTTCAAAGTCGGCAACATGCCTCAAATGTCTAAACACCCATACAAGCTTCCTAGTACGAGCTGTTATCATGTCTATATGTGGAAGCCAACTCAATCTTTCATCCAGTATAACCCCAAGATATTTAACGTCGGTCGATTTTTTTATTGAAAGGCATGAACAATCCATGTTAGGAGAGTATTTACAAGTATGTACCTTGAGATCAACATTTGGTGGTGTAATTTTGGCAAACGAAAACTGTAGGTATGTGGTTTTTGCAAGATTTAAAGTTAATAGGTTTGTGTTAAGCCATCGACTGATCTGATTAAGTCCCACCTCAGCTATTTGCTTGACCTCGTCCCATGAGTCACCATGGAAAACTAGGGCCGTGTCATCAGCATAAGTAAAAATTTTTCCATTTAGAAGTTTTTGTTCACACAGATCATTTATATAAACTAAAAAGAGACTTGGGCCAAGAACACTGCCTTGTGGGACCCCATAAACCACTGAAGCAGGGGCACTCACATAATTACCGATTCTAACTTGTTGTGTACGGCAATTTAGAAAATCTCTCATAATCATGAGCGCATTTCCACGAATACCGATGCGTTCTAACTTGTCCACAAGGGCAGGAATCGAGACGGTATCAAATGCTTTGGCTAGGTCGAGGAATATGCCTAGACATTTTTTCTTGGAATCAACCTGTGTAGTAACATAGTCCGTTAATGTACACACGGCATCTTCAGTACTTTTCCCCGACCTAAAACCAAATTGACAGTTTGATAAAATGTTGTGTTTTTCAAGATATTTCATGAGTCGGCTGTTCAATACTTTTTCAAATATTTTGGAGAGTGATGTCAGCACCGAAATAGGTCTATAATTTGAGACTTCGTCTCGAGGCCCACCCTTATGAACAGGAGTAATAAGTGCCCGCTTAAAAACTTTCGGAAATACTCCTTGCGAGAAACACAATTCAAAAAGTCTCATTAAAGGAGGGATTATAATGTGTTTAGATAACTTCAGTAATTTAACCGGAATTGTGTCCCAGCCAGCTGAACAATTATTCTTAAGGCCCAGTATCAGCGACTCCAGTTCTGCCTCATCCGGTGGAAGAAACACGATAGAATTCGCAAGACGAGGTATGTGAAAGTCGTCTGACGCAGAGCTGGAGCCACTTAAGGCAGCCACTGCATCTGCTAACTTTTTGCCAATATTAGAGAAATATTTGTTGACATGCTCTAGCTCTTGTTCCGCGTTATCAATGGAGGACAACAAGTCCTCAGATGATGTCTTGGGTTTTTTATAATCTATAATTGTTTTAATGGCATTCCAAGAGTCCTTGTTAGTTTTAGCACTACGCAGTAAAGATTTTTCATACTGTCTCTTAAGTCTTCGCAGCAATGAATTGCAGAAGTTCCGGTATCTCTTATATGTTATTTCAAGGGTAATATTGTCTGGATTATTTTTAATACTTTTGTGAAGTTTGTCCCTGTTTCGAATGCAACGCAAAAGCCCAGGGGTTAGCCAGGGTTTAAGAGTTTTCTTTTTATTTGGGATATGGAAAGTACTTGAGTTCCGCCTTATTGCATTCGATAATTGTTCGACAAAGACTGTTGCGGTCTCATTGGCATCAGATATGGGAGTTATGTAGGAAAAGTCTACTGTCTCGAGGTAGTTTATACATCCCTGGAAATCAATTTTTTTTGAAGTTGTTACTTTATCTAACTTAGATTGTGTAAAGCTCATATTTAGTATTACTGCGGCGTGGTCTGTTATTGTGGAGTCGATTACAAACACTGAGGCAGGGAAGATAGTTTTTAAAATAATGTGATCGAGACAATTGTTCAGCCTTGTCGCATATAGATGACCCGGTATCATACCTAATTCAGCTAATAAGTTCAAATAAGGTGCACTATTCCTATTAGTATTATTGTTTTTAATGTCAATATTAATGTCGCCGACAAGTATGACATTTCTTTTCGTTGAGCATAGTGGGCGAACAATATTTTCAATAGAAGTTAAAAAACTATCTATACAGCGAACTGATGGTGATCTGTAAACAGCCAAAATAAAAATATCCGGATCTAATTCCACTGTGAGAAAATTGGCTCCTATTGGTTCAGGTTCCACTATCTTGTACTTTATATTTTTCTTGACGTATATAACGATCCCGTCATTCTGATTAAGGCAATTATGGGAGTAGTGATAATTATAGTTTTCAATATTAGGAATAGGTTTATGATCGCTCAACCAACACTCAGTTAAAATGATTAGATCAGGTTCAAAAGACAGTCTAGATAACTGAGCCAATAAGCCGTCTAAATTTTTGTATATGCTGCGAATGTTTTGTGAGAATATATTCAGGGACGTAGGACAGTTCTTTATAAGCGTATTGCATGCATCGGTGTCACAGGTATAGGCTGAGGCTACGCTTATATTATCTAGTTCAGTAGAAATGACGTTGGTTGAGTCAATCACTGAAGAAAAATATTATCAATTGTCGCGATTTTATGTTGTTTAGGTATACAATAATATAAATATTAAAGCATTTGAAAGGTTTTACGGGTGAACTATGACTGTAGGAATGACCAGAAGAACTACAACATAGAGAATGTACGGATGTGTGTATGTAAAAAAATAATTCTTATTGAGCAGTCTGGGTGTAATTTTTGTTTTGATGGTTTCGTGTGAGGTAATGAGTAGTGATTTATAACTAGTTTTATAAATATGTCTAACAAGAACAAAAATAATACAATGAACGCAGTATTCTCATAAAATGAAGCTAGTCACTTATTCTGTTGAATTCTATTAATGTCAGCTTCGCTGTCAATAGTAATTTGCTTACTTCCTTCAATTTGTCTGAGAAATATCTTACCAAATGATGTCCAGCAGAACTTAAAGCCATTATCTTTGGCAAAATTGCGCGCGAGATAGTATAGGCGCTGACTTTTTGGGGTTAATCTCTCAGACAGGTATACTGGTTTTGCTGGGCCTTCTAGTTTTAGATGGGCTGTATTCAACTTGTCTCCTTTGTTTTTAATATTAAACTGCCTTGCTCCCTTTATTATAGCTGCCTTGGTAGAAACGCCAAGAAAATCTACAACTATTAATGATGCTGATGAGTGATCCTTCTTGTTTACGCGAAAAACGTCTTTGATGTCTAGAAGCTGAATCGGTGTGTTCAGAGCATTCGCCGTCGCCATCACGATCTCACACAAGTCCTCTTTGCTTTCATCTTTTTTTTTCGGTATATTTTTTATTTCGACTTTAGTGGAACATACCTGTCGCTCCAGACTTTCTACCGTCTCTTCCAGGCGTTGAATAAGGCCACGATCAGCTTTACGCTCCATTTCCAGCTGTTCTACTTTAACCAGCATATCGTCATATTGTTTAGACACGAAAATTGTGTTTTTTTTTATTTCCTCATTTTGGGCAATAACGGCAGATATCGATGCCTGTAAGGCCGCAAACTTAGACTCGGATTGCGCAACAGCCGCGGATAATAATAAGCGGATCTCTTCCATACAGGTTGGGTCCTCTTCCCGTTTACGTTTAGGCCGAGTGGTGATATTTTCCTTGTCGACAGTGGAAAGATTTGGCGTAGATCCCGATTGAGATATCGCTCGAAAACAGATGCTAGTTCCTTCTTTATCATCTTTAGCAGGCGTGCCAGGTGGTGTACGCCTCAGTGACATGGTGAGTTATATGTAGAATCAAAACAAACAGCGCCGAAAACTGTCACTTTTTGGCGGTACTTATATATTTTTTTTTTCCGGTTGTTACCAAATATCTGGTTATATTATGAATATTTTGCACAAATCCGCACAATATAGATATAGTCACTTTAAATAATGTTAACCACTGATAGTCTAGCAACAGTACTGCCAAAAATCTATCACAACAATTACTTTTGCAGCGAAACTCGAATTAAAAATCGGGACACAAATCAATAAGTTGTTGACCGCACGGTAGTCGAGAGAGAAGTGCCTTTAACCTTTAACACCCTCTCCCTAAGAACTAGTGAAAGCCTGGCAGAGTTGATTATAGCACTGGAGAACATTAACTGGTCAATAGTAGGATTAAGTGAAGTTCGACGCCTAGGCGAGAGCATAGAGGATCATGGTGACTTTATTTTATACTTTAAAGGAGATACGCCTGGACAGTATGGAACGGGATTTTTGGTCACAAAAGAACTTAGTCTTTACATCGATGAATTCATCGGCATATCTGTACGTATTGTAATACTATGAAACTACCCGATACTGATTTGTGGTCTATTGTACAGATATATTCACCAACAGAGCAGGCTAGCAACACCGTAATAGACTCATTCTACTCTACACTAACAGAAGCTATAAAAAACCACACACACAGGAACCTCATAATAATGGAGGACTTCAATGTCAGAACTGGAAGTAGAAGGGATGGTGAAGAGTCAATATTGGGGCCTTACTGTTCGGGAAAGAGAATAAGAAATGGCGGTAAACTAATCAAATTAGCTCATGAAAACAATTTAAAAATACTTAATAGTGAATATAAAAATAGAGAAAACAATAGATGGACATGGATTTCCCCAAAAAAACAATATAAAAATGAAATAGTTTATATATTAACTAACAGAAACAAAGATATACAAGACAGAGAGTAGTAAAAAATCTAAATTTTAACAGTAACCACAGAATGGTTAGAGCTAAATTGAAACCCAGCAAAACCAGCAAAACAAGACCCTTTATAGCAAAATCGAAAATATCAACATGCACTAACACCGAGTTACCAGAAGGAAGTTTACAAGGACTTGTGAAAAGAAGCAAAGAACTGAATATAAAAGACAAATACAATAAATTGCAAGAACTTTTAAGTAATACGAAAACAAGCAAACCACAAGATAAACAACACAAAATGAAATGGCTATCAAGCAGTACACTCACATTATTAAAAACTAGAGCTGAAGTCATAAGTGAAAACACTAAGACAAAAATTATTCAAAGCAATATTGCTGATATCAGTAAAAGAATCAGGTCAAATATGAGAAAAGACAGACAAAGGCATAGATTAGAAACACTGGATAAATGCATTCAGAAAACAGGAGGTATCAAGAAAGCCATCAAACAACTTACAGAAAAAGAGATTGGATACCCAATATGAAAAATAAGGACCAAAAAGCCGAAACCAAATGAGAAAATATTTCTACAGTGGCCACTAACTTCTTTCGAGACCTGTACTCAAATCATGTTAAGGTAGCGGTAACAGACTTGTCAAATGCAGAGATGGTACCAGAGATTATGTGTACTGAGGTAGAAGCAGCTATACAAACGCAGGAAAAAGATAAAGCTCCAGGAGCCGATGGAATAAGTAATGAATTCCTCATCCATAATGTGGACCTTCTTGCACCTACACTGACTTATATGTTCAATGAAGTTCTAAAAACCGAGATAATAACCCAATGAAAGACTTTGACCATAATATTACTTCACAATAAAGGGGACAAGAACAACATAAATAATTATAGGCCCATTAGCCTCATGTCAAATATTTACAAGGTTTTCTCTAAAGTTATTCTAAATAGAATGACGAAGCAACTGGATGAGAATCAGCCAAGAGAACAGGCAGGTTTTAGGAGTGGATACTCAACTTTAGACCACATTCACGTCATCAGACAGCTTTTTGAAAAAGGTAAAGAATACAATATCACCTTCTACTGCTGCTTTGTGGATTATTCGAAGGCCTTTGATTCACTTTTTCATGAGAGAATTTGGCAAGCGCTCAAGAACCAGGGGGTTGATATCAAGTACATTAGAATACTGAAAAACGTTTACCAGAACAGTACCGCTAAAATTAAATTAGAGAGAGAGGGAGATGAGATAAAGATAGAAAGAGGAGTACGCCAGGGTGATCCTGTATCACCAAAGCTCTTTACAGCGGTCTTAGAAGAGGTTTTCAGGCAACTTGATTGGGAAAACTACGGAATACAGACAAACGGAGAAAATATATCGCATCTAAGATTCGCGGATGACCTGATAATTCTCTCCCCTTCAATAGATAACCTTCAGATAATGCTCAAAGAACAAGGAAAGTCAAAAAGTGGGACTCGTCATGAATCCAGACAAAACTAAAGTTATGACAAATGGGAATCAAGAAACACCTATCTACATGAACAATGCTAAAATTGAATATGTAAGTGAATACATTTATCTTGGGCAAATAATTTCACCAACAGACCTAACTACCAAAGAAATATAAAGACGTATAGGACATGCTTGGAAGAGGTACTGGAGCCTGAAAGAAATAATGAAGAATACAGAAATGAGCATGGCTGTCACAAAAAACTCTTCAATACGTGTATCCTGCCCGTCCTCACATATGGCTGCCAAACCTGAGCCCTAAATAAAGCACACAAAAGGAAACTGGACGTGTGTCAAAATGCAATGGAGAGGAGCATGTTGGGGAAGAAAAGATCTGATAGAATAAGAACAACCATTATCTTTATAATGGTTGTTCTTGTTCTTTGTTTTTTGTTTTGTTTTTTCTTTTTTGTTTTTTTTTTTTTGTTTAGTCTGGTTTGTTTCTTTAAACAAACCATACTAAACAAAGTTACAATCACAATCGGAAAACTAAAGTGGGCATGGACAGGCCACACAATTAGAGGGAAGGAAAAATGGAGTAAAACAATAATTAATTGGTACCCTAAAAATAAACTACGGAAACGGGGCAGACCATACAGACGCTGGGCCGATGAAATTAAAGTAGTAGTGGGAAGTTTATGGCCTAGAACAGCTGGGAATAGAACTCTATGGAGGAAGGTTAAGGAAGATTGGGGAGGCCTTTGCCAACGGGCAAACAGATAATAGTGAAAGTGAGGAAATAGTTTAATGTGAATATTGTATTGTAAAAGTGCATCTGAATAAAAGGCTGTATTATTATTATAAACTAAATAAAATAAGGTACAAACTGATGATAATAATAATATATACAACTGCGCATGAAAACAACTCATTGGGCATCAAAAAATTCATCCACATCGTTGTCAAGAGGAAAAGTGCCCCTAAACGCTGGCAGCATTGCCAAGTCGAATAGCAATGCTGATTCGTTGGCCAAAAAATACTCGTATCTTTTATCCTAATAAGAAATACTACAGTATCTTCACCATGCGTGACTGACATAAGATAAACCTATTTATTTACAGAACAGTATTTTTAAAAGGTTATTTCTTTTGGTTTTAATAACATTTAGCTATTATCCTTACACGAGTATTATTTAATTAAGTACTTAATTGTCATTTTCTAAAGCATGAATATTAAAGTCATTATTTTGTTTTAATAAGTAGCCACTCAAACGCCCCCGTAAACAGAGAAACGGACTTCTTTTCCGCTCAACAGCCCGCGCGGGCCCCCCAATTTAGCTGTTAAGGCGCGTGTTCTGTGCCGAGCTCACGTAGCGCGTCGGACGTCCACCCAGTAATAGGACTCGCCCATCAATGAGCGCTGTCCAAAATTAAACGCATTATTCATTTATTATACGATGGAGCATACGGTGGAGGTGTGCCCCGCTTGGGCGGAGCACCGCCGTGTCCTCGTGGATGCGATAGGTGGCGGCGACCTCTAGCGCCCGGCCCTGGTTCAGGCCATGGTACGGAGCGAGAGGGAATGGGAAGCAGTTTCTGCCTTCTGCGTAGCAGTAATGCTCGCGAAGGCGGCGGCGGGACGTGTGAGGGAAGCTCAACGGAGTGCCCCTCACGGCCCCGGCCGCTACCATCGCAGGAGAGGTACTGGGCGTACTGGGCGTAGCACGTTGCAAGACGATCTCTGGCCACCGTAGAACCGGGCCTGCGGACGGCGAGCAGTGGGTAGCTCGCCTTCCAATCAGCACCAGGCCCGTGAGTCGACGGTGCGTAGTGTTCCATGCGCGCCTCAAAGAGATAAGTGTCAGCCACCACTGACGGGGCCCATCGTGGCTGGTGCCTGCATGCCTAGGGGTAGCGTATTCGTGGACAGGATCCGGCAACTGGGACTCGAGGTGGCATTGCACAAGTCCGAGGCCATGTGTTTTCATGGTCCTCGGAATGCGCCACCGGCGGGTTCCCAGATAACGGTAGGAGGGGTTCACATCGGCGTCGAGGGGACGATGAAGTACCTGGGACTCGTCCTCGACTGCCGGTGGAACTTCGTCGAGCATTTTCGACGTTTGGCTCCCAGACTGGACAGGGCCGGGGCTGCTTTGAGGCGGCTCATGTCCAATCTGAGGGGGCCAAACGCCTCCTACCGGAGGCTCTACGCGGGGATCGTGCGGTCCATGGCCCTTTACGGAGCACCGGTGTGGGCGCGTTCGCTAAGGCAGCAGACTACTCGCCGTCTGAACGTGTCCCAAAGGGTCATGGCGATCAGAATGATCCGAGGATACCGTACGATCACCTGCGAGGCGGCGAGCCTCCTTGCCGGATTATCGCCATGGGATCTGGAGGCAAAAATCCTCGCGAACCTCTATGAGGAGCGCGAGGAGGCGAAACGCCGGGGCGAAACTCCGCTGCTGCGACAACTCGCGGCTCGGCGGACAGAGCTCCGGCAGGATCTCATGGCGACATGGAGACAGCGATTGTCACAACCCCGCGCTGGGCACGCCACCATTGCGGCGGTAGTGCCCCTCTTTGAGGCTTGGCTGGAGAGACCTCACGGCGCCCTCACCTTCCGCCTGACGCAGGTCCTCACCGGACACGGCTGTTTCGGGAGGTTCCTGTTTCGGATAAAGCGGGAGGTGACGCCCGGGTGTTTCCATTGCACGGATCGCCCAGAGGACACGGTGGAGCATACGGTGGAGGTTTGCCCCGCTTGGGCAGAGCACCGCCGTGTCCTCGTGGATGCGATAGGCGGCAGCGACCTCTCGCGCCCTGCCCTGGTTCAGGCCATGGTACGGAGCGAGAGGGAATGGGAAGCCGTCTCCTCCTTCTGCGAAGCAGTAATGCTCGCGAAGGCGGAGGCGGGACGCGTGAGAGAGCACCAACAACGGAGTCGCCCTCAAGCCCTCAGCAGCAGCCGCCTCAGGAGACGCCGGGGACTTCCGGCGCCGCGAGACGATCTCCGGCCACCGTAGACCCGGGCCTGCGGACGGTGAGTAATGGGTAGCTCGCCGTCCGATCAGCACCAGGCCCGAGAGTCGACGGCGCGTAGTGTTCCACGCGCGCCTCAAAGAGTTGTCAGCAAGAGACGGGGCCCGTCATGGCCGATGCCTGCCCGGGGGTTGAGGATAAATTCGAAATAAAGTTACCTCGCCCCTGGGCACTCAAAGGCAGGAAGGAACAGGGGTGTGTTTTAGTCAGTAAGAGTCTGACACGCCCTCCCGCTCCGCCCAGAGCGGGAGAAGTCATAGGATGATTTCCCACCCCACAAAAAAAAAAAAAAGGGGTGGCGTATAAATTCTAAAAATAATTTACCGCACCCCTGGGCACTCATGCAGAGAAGGGACAGGGGTGGGTTCTAGTCAGTAAGAGTCTGACACGCCCTCCCGCTCCACCCAGAGCGGGAGAAGTCATTGGATGATTTCCCACCCCCCCAATAAAAAAATAAATAAAACAACAGGTAATTAAAACTCCTATACTAAAATGTAAATAATTAAAATATCTTTAAAAGGGTGAAGGTTTCATAAAAATACGTTTTATAGTTTTAGTGTGATTTTCAATTTTTTATCCGCCTTAGATTTAAATTTACAAATGAATTACGCTATGTTATAAAAATATATTTCAAATATTCACATAGCAAATTACGATCAAAATTGTCTAGAGTCACATGTATTATTTTTCAACGAAATAGGACTAGTTGTTTAGACGTGATGTTCAATTAAAAATCAATAGACGTCGTATAACTGCGCCTTGATATCCACTAGCACGATCGGAATTTCCACGCGCAAGCGCCCTGTGCCATTTCCAAGTTAAAGCTTACTATCTAGTAAACTACTGCAGCTAAACCAAAATAAAAATATGTGTGTATAACTGAAACTATATAGAATCGACTTATGTCAAAACTAAAGTACGATAAAAAGTACTAAGTACTTCAAAAAACAGTTAAACTACAAATGATGGGTTGATATCAGTAAAATATTTGTTTTACCTAAGTTTTTACCAATAATTTTGTAGTTTGTGTCTTTAAAACCTATTTATAATTAAACTAGACTATATATAAGCTTTCTTTGATACCCATAATTACGTGAAATGTTATGAGTAGCACAATAAACCAAAACAAATAACCCATTCCCTCAACGGTCCACTGACGTAATTCTTTACGTGCGGCAGTAGCTGAGGCGCCTGACCGGAAAACAACTTCTAGGAGTGGGCGTTTGCAATTAGACATTTTAATAAAGGAATAAAACAAATATTC
Source organism: Polia nebulosa (assembly GCA_951329385.1). NCBI lineage: Eukaryota > Metazoa > Arthropoda > Insecta > Lepidoptera > Noctuidae > Polia > Polia nebulosa. Next base: position 13,502,055 of record OX589610.1, on the reverse strand, counting down.
TCACGTCCTTGAGTTCGTAATTAAGTATTTAGGTACCTACACCATATTAACTCGTGGCGCGCCCAATTAGCAGAAACAATACAGTTTATTTGTGTCTTGCCCACCAGATGTACGCTAGACGCGCAAAGAGTTAAGTCATTGACAATCATAACGAGTTTTATTCCTAACTAGCGATCCGTCTCAGCTTTGCACGGTTAGGTACAAAATTCACTTAAACCTTTCTAGGGAATCACTCTTTCTCTTGCCGAAAACTGCATGAAAATCCGTTCAGCAGTTAGCAAACAGATAGACATACAAACGCCGTGGGGATTTTGTTTTATTATATTATGTATGTAGTGACATTAGCATGACATTTACACATAACACATTTATATTGAGTATATTTCCTTAAATTAGCAGGTATTTTTTTACAGCGATCTCGGCATCTAATGTAGATGGTCACGGATCTACAGACCGGCCCATAGTCCAATCAAATTAGCATTTAACCTCGAAATGGGAGATAATAAGCTGAATTTCGTATTTACCTTCATTAGGTGTTCTAAAAGTTGTCTTAAAAGTCTCATAAAATCTGGTGCCTGCGTCGTAAGTTATTCAAGGTCACAAAACTCGGGGTTTCACCACTATTTCTGATTTAATAGCTCCAATGATGTTAACGTCAGTTAAAAAAATGTAGAGCATAAAATTTGCGCTGCGCGCTCTCTGCCCTCTATCTCAAGAACGGTTGTGCGCATGACAAAATGCTTGAAACAAAATTCGTCGCCAATTTTATGTTCTGCAATTTGTTAATAATTACTTTTATCATCATTGGAGCTATAGAAACTTACATAATGATGAAAAACCGATTTTTGTAACCTTTAACCTTGAATAACTTAGACGCAGGCACGAGATTTTGTGAAACTTTTGAGACAACTTTTCGGCCGCTAAAATGAAGGTATATACGAAAATTCAGCTTATTGTAGCTCCAGTAGCTCATTCCGAGGTTGACCCCTTTTTTATGCTAATTTGACTGAACTCCCAGGCAAGTGTTTGTCCCGTTGTTTTTATATTGATACAAGTCACTCTCTAAGGTAAGAATAAATTATTATTGCAAGCTAATTGGCTCACTAATACCCAGCCATACCCTTATACTTATAGAGCTAGAAAAATGGAAATCGCGGCGTTCAATACATGACCGAGGGAGTGTTATGAACTGCATCAAACCCATTGGCTTTGGGCCAGGCCCCAGGCGAACACAACAGACTTCCAAAAAAGAATATACACTTAAAATTGAAAAATAACTTTTTCGGAAGTCGGTGTTTGTATTTTATTTCTTCGTTAATTGACACAGACTGCCGAAAATAAAGTTATTTTTCAATTTTATAAACGTATTTAGAAGAAAAACGTTAGAACTAAAACTAAATATTAAAGTTACGTCCAAATTGATAACCCTAATAAAATGGAACATGGAATTTGAACATACTCGTAACTGGACGAGACCAAAACGTCATCTACTGATTGATGAAGATGTTTTTATTGATTTTTGTAAAAATTGATATGGGACCACCTCTGAAGTATAACTCTATCGGATAAAAAAATAATTTTGGAAATCGGTCTACAACTGACAGAGACATCGGTGGACATACATAAAAAAGAAATACGTTGAACATAGAACCTCCTCCTTTTTGCGAAGTCGGTTAAAAAGGCTTACCCAATATTACTTACTTCACTTCGTCCCGCCATTTAGGAAGAAAAATCTTTCTTCAGTCGCTGGCAGCGCAGATCCTTCTGAGACAATATGTGGTTCATTGTCATCCATGCCCAACTACCAATAACTGCACTCCAGATTAAAACGACAACAAACAAAGACATTATCCACGACTCTAGAAAAAATGGTTTTATGGACAATAAGTCTAGCACAAGCAACAATGTACGTGATGTCAATGTGAGTGATTTTCAGCTATTAATTTTTTTTAGTACTGATTGTACTCTTAAATTTTAACAAAAATCTGGCGAAAATCTTGATAAATAAAATAATAATAACCAGCCAAGGACGTGTCGGGCCACGCGCAGTGTAGGGTTCTGTAGTCACCCCTAATAGCATGCGGACTTAGAAGGGAGATAATATATGTTTATTGCTATAAACATATTAAATGAGTTTACGGTTTATCGGCCAATAAAGTTTAAAACTGGCTAAAGGCGTGTCGGGACACGCGCAGTATAGGGCTTCATAGTCGTCTGTTAAAAATGTTAAGTTAGCAGCGGGCTGTGTGTTTTCTGTTGATTACTATAAACATATGGTTTCTCGCCCATCAACTTCACCTAAGTATTTTTTTTTTCTAAAGATTTTGTATTTTGTACGAGTATTGGTACGGGATTGTATTTTATAAGGGTTCCTTGATATGACTACGGAACTCAAAAAAACCAACAACTCGTTTCCCCTCTCTGAATTTGTATGGTTTTCCCACGTGCCTAAATGACACCGAGTTCGGGCTTGTGATACAATTCAAGTAAATTAATTGATGGTTTGCTTTTTGACAACAAGTACATTGACACTTCACAAAGGTTTAACTTTCTAACTGTCACAAGACCTTGCTGTTTTATGACGTGCAAGTAACACTCAACTTTATAGTACCAAACAACAGATTTTCCCGGCTGTCCAAGACTTTTATGAGTAACAAACTAACTCACTACTAACAAAGTAGTACTAGGTAGGTACTTACTAGTAACAAAGTTGAATAAAATTATAGGTTTCCATAACACCTAATAACCGAACACTACTTTCCGTTTTAAAATGTGTCCTATTTATAATATGCTTGTAAACTTACGACCCGGTGCGTATACATATTCTTGATGGGCGTAATTAAGGCGCAGGTATACGACTTATAATGATTTTTAATTGAACATCACGTCTAAATGACTAGTTTTATTTCTTTGAAAAAAAAATATATGTTACTCTAGATAATTAATTTATTATATTATATAGTTGTAGGAGGGTTGGTCGATGTCGTCACAGAAGTGAAGAAAGCTCGAAGATAGCTTGAGACGTATATTTTGCAGCAGGATTATACAGTGTTTACTTAAACAATACTTGACTTTAAAACTTTATAAAATATAGGCGCAGTTCCACACAGCCGAGTCCGCTCGGACGAGGGCTGGGGACGTAGTCCTCTAAACCACAAAATACAATGGCTCGGCTACTCCACCAAACTATCAGGGGTGTTCTACGTGACCTTTCCAAGTAGGACGAGATCCGCGGATGCACCTCGCTGACAGCAGGCGAAATAGCTTGATTTGACTTACAATTCCCTTAGGGGGTCATTAGGTTACGGAGAATCATAACACCGCGATTCAGGACTGTGACGTATTTGTACAACTCTATCTAGTGTCGAGGAGCCATAATTAATCTGTCGAGGGTCACTAATTCACGGAGAATCTTAACACCGCGATCCAGAATCGTGACGTATTTGTACATCGCCATCTCGTAGCGTCCGGCGGGATTATTATGATATAGATGATCTAAGGATATACTACTTGACAGGCTGTGTTCATAATTAACTCTAAGTACGTGTGTTATATAGTGTAATTAATTTGTAAAGTTATGTCTAACGCGAATAAAAAATTGAGAATCGCGCAAATACTAAAAAGTGTTTATGAAACCTTTACCATTTTAAGGATCATTTAATTATTTATATTTTAGTATACGTGTTTTAGTATAGCAACTGTTGTTTCATGTACACTAAATGAATAATGCGTCTAATTTCGGACAGCTAAGAGTAGTTGGAATGAAGACGCTAAACGATTTTTGTACAGAGGCAAAGGACCAATTTCTAGTCCTAAGTCCTAACAAGGACAAGGAAGCCTTATAATTTCGGTCTGTTTGTCTGTCTCTGTCCGTCCGAGGCATAGCTTAGAAACTGTTAGTACTAGAAAGCAGCAATTTTGCACCAGTATAAATATTAATCAAGCCAGAAAAACATAGCAATAAAATTATCTTATTTTTTTATGGTAGCTCCCGTACATATAAAGTTGGGATGATTTTTTGTTCCTCACCTATCATTTAGCATAAGTTATTGTTGGATAGGTCTTTTAAAATTATTGCGGGGTTGTAAAGACTATTATTCGATTCAGTGATGCGTTTGCAAAATATAAAATTTTAAAGAGACATTTTTTGTGCGAGTCGAGCGTCCATTAAAAACTAAACTGTTGACTTGAAAATTCTGAAAAAATTCTGTATGGAATTATATAGGGTGTAAAAAGACACGTCACAAAGCCGTAAACTACGGATACTGTCGATTTAACACAGTAGCTTTGCGCAAAAATTATTGCTAGGAAACAACTTTTATTTTTAGGTATAAAAAAAGCTATTTTTTTTGCGCGCAATGTAACGCGGACCCAGGCAAGTGGAGTTAAGCCCCGCCCCTTCGATCTAAGCCACGTAGGTACTTGTCGGATACGTTTGATATTCATTGATACGCAAATTCAGGTTATGTTTGTTTGGAAAAAAGTTTAATAATAACACTTGGATTTCATTTTCGTAAAAAGTATAAAAAAAATTGCAACTTTAACCTTCATTATCTCCAGAATCCTCTGGATTCCCAGGTATGGTAAAGGTAGGTAGTGGAAAAAAATGATCCAAATAATGGGTAGAATATGTGACTTTCAGCTTCGGAAACTGTTTTTCTACACTCGATATATAACGAACTTTGAAAGAAAACTATCACGGTTAAGTAAACTCGAAGACTTACAAGTTGTCCAATTTATTAAATGTTACCAACTTGGAAAATTTCGTCCGAGGTAAAATGTAAAAAAAAAAAAATTTACTTTAAACTTTAGTGGCCGTAAAACCGTTCATAGTAATAAACATGAAGCATATGTCCGCATGTTATAACGGGCAACTACAGTACCTTTTTTTTTTTTTTTTGCCGGGGTGGAATATCCTCATGGATGTCCTTCGCCTGGGGCAGGCGAAGGGGCCACCTCTGGCACGCGGGGAGAGTGAGGTGTCCTACCCCGCGATGTCTAATAGGGGCGCGCGTGGAACGATACGCGCCGCCGCCTCGGGTCCAGCTGGATGGGGGGTGCCGTACGACTCGCCGTCCCTCCAAACCTGTTTATGGGGGCTGGAAGAGGGCGTTGTCCGCCCTCCGCCGACGCCCAGTACGCCTGCGGATCGGGAGAGTGGCCACGGCCTCCCTCTCCCTCTCCGCAGCCTCCTTCTGCGAAATTACGGTTTCACAGAAGGAGATCACCGCATCCCACGACTCGACGCTCCCGACCATCGAACGTGCGACGGCTGGCAGCGACAGGTCGGGGCCCACTTCAGATACGAGGGCACGGCGCTGCTCCTCCCATGCGGCACATTCTGCCAGTGTGTGCTGCGCTGCACCGTGTCCTCCCGACAGTCGGTGCAGTGATGGCACCGAGCGTCCGGCTCCCTGATTATGCGAACTACGGTACCCTACACTGAGCGTGCCCCGACACACACTTGGCCAGTTTTTTTACTGGTATTTTGTACTTCTACCTGATTTGTTTCAGTGTTTAGAATAAGATTTTGCTTGTTTTTGAATTTTAAAAATAATCTGTTGTCGGTAACCATACTTACATATAAACTCTGTCCGATCCTAAAGGATATTATTTGGTATCGTTCTGCGTACACATATACGTAACTACTTCATGGATATGAGATTATTATTTATCCCCATTGAAAGTAATTAATTTAAAAAAAAAACTTATCAAATGCAATTATCTATTGTGGAATAAATACTTATAGACCGTGTTTAACAAGCGGTTGGTTGGCGACAATTTTCTCAAGATTAATTACACAACTTACTCGTATTATCCTTCTGTGGCAGTCTTCCTTGCACATAAATAAATGGTAGTTTTGTGATTTTAATGTCAAAGGTTAGCAATTCAAGGTAATACAAACCTGTTGCTTACACGTGTTATGAGCTCGTGGGGTCGGCCCCAGGCAAGCGCTTCAATTTGTATAATTTACATAATAAAATTGTGTAAGTATTTTTCATTGAGGAGTTCCGTTTGCAATCTGTGGTCTTCTTCATCAGTTCCTCGGCTGCTGAGCTGCGCGTCGCGGGTTCGATCCCTGCATGTAAGAAATATTTGTATGGTACACATAATGGTTGTTTCAGGTCTGGGTGCCTTATGTATGATGTTACCGGGGAGTGACGTGACTCGGCGGACAGGGTTCCCAACTTCCCAACTTAGAGGTTTTCCCCCCAAATCTAGGGGTAAATAAGTAGGATGTGTTTTTTTGGAGGCTTTATATTTATTTATTAAAACTTCATGCAACACAAATGACCAAAGGCGGACTTAATGCCTTAGGCATTCTCTAACAGTCAACCAAGGGTGGAGGAGAGATAACATGGCAGGTGCATAAACTGAAAAAAAAAATACTTAGACGAAAATAGTTACGAAAGTATATATAGTTAAAATAAACATACATATATATTTAATATAACTACATATATAAAAATAATATATAAAGATAAGGATTTTGAGACGTACGTCGTCGTACGTACGACGAGACGTTAATTTGTTATATTGTTACGGGTATTTTTAGAGACTTTTTATTTATAAGTAAGTACAGGTCCTAGAATCCACATTTTTTTTTTTTTTTGACCTCGCGACATAACAACAACTAGTGCAATAGGGAAGTTTCCTGATTATGAAAATAATAATTATTTTTAGTACAGTTAGATTATCAAAAAATATTGGACACGTATTTTAGCTTTACTAAACCAATGAAATGAAAATGGCAAAGAAGGAGTGGGTGCTTGTACTTCGTGGTAAAAATGCTAGTAGAGCATGACGTCACGTGAAATTTTAACTCAATGTGTCGTCCTCATTTTTAACCAACTTTCGAAAAAGGAGGAGGTTCTATGTTCGACTGTAGGTATGTATGTTTTTTTTTTTTATATATGTCCACGCATTTCTCCGTCAGTTGTAGACCGATTTTCAAAATTCTTTTTTTATCCGAAAGAATATACTCCCGAGGTGGTAATATAAGTTAATAAATAATATATATAAGTTTTATCGAAATTGCTTTAGTGCTTTTTGACAAATTAAACAAAAACGAAAAATACGCATATCTTGATGACGTTTTTGTGTTCTCCAAATGTTTAAATTCACGTTCCATGTTATTGGGGTTTTTAGTTCCGGGGTATAACAACTAAAAAGCGAAAAATAAAAAAACTTTTTTACAAAAAAAAACAACCGACTTCCATTTACTGACGCGCCATTTAGATTTTTTTAGGTAAATACCCTATTCTTCTTTAGTAAGAATACTTAGGTACTTGCATAACATGTAGGTAATCCCATCCATTAAAATGTTAAGTTTATACAAATATATGATTTAACACCTCAAGGCCCTGCGTCGACGAGAGGCGACAGCAATCAACACCGTCTTCGAGCCCCGCCATAAGCGGCGGCAGTTTCGCGCGCTTTAAAACTCTATTATTACTAATAAGGAATGATTTTACTCCGGCAGTGCTGATCCGGCTGTGCTCCGGCGGTGCGGGGCGACAGTGTTGATCGCTGTCGCTCCTCGTCGACGCAGGGCCCTGACGGGTTAAAAATAAACAGAACCAAAAGAAAACGAAATTTTAAATACCTATCAATATTACAAAACCTTAAGTGTCTGTTTTGGGGGATTTCCCTTGTGTAAATGTGGTGATTTTAGGGGTTATTGTCTTTAACTTAAGGGCCTACCTCCAGTAAAGTGCCATAAAACGGGTACTTTCTAAAGCCTACTCCTTGGTAACGGCTAGGGTTATGGTTTTGAATAAATTATATATTTAGCATTGATTCATGTACTTTATTTGTAACATTACGGTTTTTCAATGTAACTAATAGTTTTGGCTTAAAAAAATATTTAACAACATGCCACTCTATTTGCTATTTTGCCTACTCCTCATAAACGGCTATGATACTTAAAACTATTTTTACACAGACTAATAGATCGTTAGATGTTCTTTTGATGGTACATAGCTTATCTAAATCAATCAATATTTTTCAAAGAAAGTCTTACAAAGTAGGGTCTAATCCGTTTAAAGTATATATTCTGGCTCACTATGGGGGCGGAGTCAGTCGCGCGCTAACATTGAGACGGGACGGCTGTGTCGCTCGCTGCTCCGTCGTGCTATCGTCCGACTAAGCGAATACGTATGTGTAAGTGCAAATATTTACTAAGTTTTTGTTTTAGTGTGCGCTCAGAGACTAGCTCGCCGCAGAGGACCCAGCGTGATCGTGCGCGTGGACGCTTTAGATTTGTAGACTACTTTCTTTTTTAATTTGTAAATACTTTTGTTTATTTATATTGCGCATTGTGTAAATAAATAATAATGCCAAGATCAACTAAATCAAGAAAAAATGCAGTGCTAATAAAATGCATCTGGTTTTGTTAGTACCTACCTACTTATTATACCTAAATAATATCTATACCCACTCTATTCGCTGAGAGAAAAATGAAAGATAAACAAACCATAAAAAGTAAAATATCATGAGATGTTTATTTCATTGAACAACCAAATACACACATTTCAAACATTTGAACTATTATTTTCCTGTATTTTACAATAATATCAATATATTTAATGTTTAAACAAAAAAGGTATTATTAAAACCAAAAGCAATAGTCGACATTCAAAAGCATCTCGAAAGTTCATAACTAGGTATTATGATAACAAATTAAAGAGAGCTACAAAAGTAACCATTTTGCGTTGTAAAGTGTTAAAATTAGTCTGATTATAACCGTCTGACGTTTGTTTGTTTACAAAAAGATTTTTTCCTCAGCGAATAGGGTGTATGTACGTCTTTAGTTTTTGTTATTATCTGATGTTGAAAAGAATAATAATATACTTTATTTTACATCAAAATAGTTACACATCTCGACGACTTACATTTAAATATTAATTTATTTTAATGTTTTTCCTTTTTTTTCACAATTGATTTTAAGTTATTACGAAACTGTTCCAGGAAATCTAGATCATAGAATCATCAGAATCGAAACACGAAGACCATGATCCGACTACATCTGCAGAAAATGTTGATAGTTCTATTCTGGTAAATCATTGTAGTATACTAATATTAGATAGACACAACACGATAGCAGCCGGTAAATAGTCACTTGTTTCATTCATATTTCTAAATACTACTAATAATATTATAAATGCGAAAGTCTGGATGTTTGTGTTTCAATCACGCAAAAACAGCTCAAGGGATTTGAATGAAATTTTGCACACAGATAGATTATAACCTGGATAACGTAGGCAACCTTTTACCATGCGGGCGAAGCCGCTGGCAGAAGCAGTAGTAAGTATAAAATAAAGTCGCTGTCCGCGTCTGTTGACATGTCTGTTTCTCCGCTAACTTCTTCTAAAACCACGCAATGGATTTTTCTCAACTGTATAAACTTTCCATGCGAGGGAATTAAGCCAAATGAGGGAATTATCAAAGAAAACACCTGATTTATCAATATATTGGTATTTTTAATAAAATATACGTAACAATAAACATTATCACCAAATTTCAAGTTCAGAGGTCAACGAGAAGTTAAAAAATTCTTGGGGACAAAAAGTTGTGACAGACAGATAGATAGACGGACACGTGAGTGACAGCAATAGTGCTCGGTTTGGAACCTTCTGCAGGCGTAGCATGACCATTTCTATCTCTATTCTACCAAGAATACACAAAGTTCTTTCTATCCAACTATGTCGAATTCGAGTTCTCTTCTGCCCAAGCACGGGGCGACCCGTAGACTCTCGTTTCTATGAAGACAAAGACATATTCATTATTTCAATTTCGTCTGTCCATCTGTCTGTCTGTCCGTCGTCTGTCACAATATTTTGTGCGTCTAATCGGAGCCCTATTGCTGTCACTCGCGTGTCTGTCTATCCGTCTGTGCGACTGTCCGTCTGTGCGAGTGTCCGTCTGTCCGTCGTCCGTCTGTACATTTTTCCGGTTGTACATTTGTCTGTCTGTCCATCTGTCCTTCTGTTCGACTGTCCGTCTGTCTGTCTGTCCGTGCGTCCGTCTGTACGTCTGTCCGTCATTCCGTCTGTCCGTCAGTCCGTCTGTGCAACTGTCCGTCTTTCCGTCTGTCCGTCTGTCTGTCCATCTGTCCATCTGTCCGTCGTCCGTCTGTACATTTGTCCGGCTGTACGTCTGTCTGTCTGTCCATTTGTCCGTCGACCGTCTGTCCGTCTGTCTATCTGTCCTTCTGTTCGTCTATGCGTCTGTCCGTCTGTTAGTCTGTCTGTCTATCTGTCCGTCCGTCCGTCTGTCTTTCTGTACGTCAGTCTGTCTATCCGTCTGTCCGTCTCTCCGTCTGTGCGACTGTCCGTCTGTCCGTCTATCCGTCTGTCCGTCAGTCCGTCTGTGCGACTGTCCGTCTGTTCGTCTATCCGTCTGTCCGTCTGTCCATCTGTCCGGTGATTCTACATTTGAACCACTCGCTTCGGTTATCGGTTCAATCCTAGAATCCTTTGCTTGCTCAGGCTTCAATACAAGTACTCGCACCAAAAACCAGAAAACTGATAAAAAAGAAATACAAGTTTTAGCAGAGCAAAACTGTGAAAGAGTATTAAAATTTACTGATTTTTAGGATAAGCTGTTTTTTTTGTAACATTATAAAGAGAGTATTGAGTAGTAAACTGTTACCAGTACCGTTGCAAAAACCGTCTAAAGTACGATACAACTTATATGTAGTATTGACAAAATTCGTAAAACCGATCACGAAGTGAAGAGTTCCGTAATTAGGATGCATAGGTATTTAAGCATGCAAATTATTGTTTTTAACCGACGAAAAAAAGGAGGAGGTTCTCAATTCGACCGTATATGTTTTTTTTTTTTTTTTTTTTTTTATCAATCACAATCGAGAAATTTAATGAAATAAAAACTTACATATTTAGTTTGTATTTCATTGAATCTCAAGATAAAATTGTGAAAATCAATGTTATCCTTGGTAACAACCAATTGTCTTGAATAAAATATGTTTATACGGAACCCAAGGTGCGCGTGTCCAACTCGCACTATGTCGATTTTTATGTAGGTACCTACTTATAGTCTATGCAAATGACGTACTTTTCTATTCTAAAGAAAATGTTACAAATCATTTAAAAAGTTTTGAGGGTGGGAAATGAATGTTACTCTAAAAAGCTGAATCAATCTTGGTTAAATTCGAAAGAGACTAGATAACTGGATTTGAATTTATGCTATATTGCTATCATTCCAGTTTGAGTTTTTTTTAAGTAATTATTTATTTATTAATTACCTTCTTAGTATTTATAAACGAATATAATAACTTAAAACATAACACAATACTCACTTCTCCAATGTCTGAAAATGCTAAACAGTTGTTGTTTTTGTTGTGTTGTTGTTGTTGTGTGTGTCTTAAGGTAGACTGTAACAATTTTGTAATTTTTCTGTACTGTTTACAATTAAAAGAAACCTGTAGGTACGTAAGTAGATTTTAATCTACTCTATTTTGTTGTACTTGACCTACCTATATTCCTAATATGATAAAAAATGTTGATCAAAAACTTAAAATATACGTAAATATTTATTTACGGAATCGTAGGCAAGAATGCCACCTGCTAGTCGCATCTTTGCGTCCACGCATATTCTTTGAACAAAGTCCGCGTGCGATAAGCATTTCCATGTTTGCGTGAACCATGCGGCGAGTGAGCTTAGCTCCGCCCTACGGCTCAAGGCCATTGAGGAATATATACACCTTAAGGGGTAAATACTTTTAGATCTTTCTAGGTCTTCGTACGTACAATAGCATTGCCAAAAGTAGACGTCGATTTAAAGGACTCATCAACGACGTGAACGCTCTGCTGTGGCTCTGCGTAAAATGACGTCTGAATCACGGATTGGGATCGGATGTAGTGCTTAAAGCAATATCCGAATTCGGTCCGAGTTTTCTGGATCTGTATTTTCACGGATTCGGATCGGGTTTGGATCGGATTTGGATCGAACGTAGTGCGCAACCGCTCTTACAATGAAGAGGACACAATTATTTTATTTATTACTAACTTCCGCCAGCTGTTTCGCCCGCGTGAAATAAGTACATCCCTTCATTACAAAATATAGCCTTTGTGTTATTCTGATGTATATGCAATATTACTGTAAAATTGCCAGTAGTTTTTGCGTGAAAGAGTAACAAACATACATACTCACAAACTTTCAAATTTATACTTAATACTAGTGTGATTAGTAGGGTATTTACTTTTATTTACATCTCAGATCAGGTGTGCTATGACATTAACCGGCTGGTTCCTTAGAAGCCGTACCTACTAGGACTAAAGCGAACTCAACAAGGAAGACCACTTAAGGCGCTATTAGCTGCCAACGACCTTGAGTGGTTAGCTTGCGTGTTCTGCGCTGAGCCCACGTAACGTGTCGTATGTCCACCTAGTAATAGGACTCGCCCATTAAGGAGCGCTGTCCGAAATTAGACGCATTATTAATTTATTACTCATAAAACAACTAGACTAAATTATAAATAAATAAATGGTTTTTAAAATGGCGAAGTTTTCATAAAAATACGCTTTATTGTTTTTGGGTGATTCTCTATTTTTTATCCGCGTTAGATAATAACTTTAAAAATTAATTACACTATGTTATAAAAGTATAATTTCAAATGTTCTCAAATCAAATTACGACGAAAATTGTCTGGAGTAAGAAATGATTTTTTCAAAGAAATAAGACTAGTCGTTTATACGTGATATTCAATTAAAAACCATTAAAAGTCGTAAAACTGCGCCTTATACTTCGCTTGCGTCGAAGCTGACATCGCAGGTAGGTAATCTAAGGCCTAAAAATGGTCCTTCAGGACATACTGATAGATGGTCCTCGCAACACGTGTCATCTCTTCACATTAAATCAACGGTGGGACTGAAATCGGCTATTGCGAGGGTCCCATATATCGACAGTCTTATCGGGCCAGATCAATGGTTATTGGATATTGGCCTACTGACTCACTCTGCCATAGCATAAATAAGTTCAGATATGAAACTTGGATTGGTACAGAGTCATTATTATTAATTTGTATATATTGATATCAACAGCTTTCAAAGTCGAAACAGCACAGTCATTGGATATTGACCTACTGACTCACTCTGCCATAGCTTAAATAATATCAGATGTGAAACTTGGTTTGGGATAAAGTCATTATTATTTATTTATCTATCTATCTAATACCTTTAAACGAGCAATTCTTATATAGAATTATGTATATAAATGTAATCTGATTTTAGGAAACGGCTCCAACGATTTTCATGAAATTTAGTATGCAAGGGGTTTCGGGGGCAATAAATCGATCTAGCTAGGTTTCATTTCCAAAAACACGATTTACCAAAAAAAAAAAAAAACTGAGCAAAGCTCGGTCATCCAGGTTACTTAAACTTTATGCACAAGTAAAAATTACTGTACAACACAGTTATTGAATATTGGCCTACTGACTCACTCTGCCATAGTATAAATAAGTTCAGATGTTCAAATTAATTTATATAAATATTGATATCAACAGTTTTCAAAGTCAACTCAACACAGTTTAATCTAGCTAAATATTAGGTATAGTAAACAGGTGAAATTTATTTGTAAGTAGCACGTAAACTAGAAGGACTGACTAGGTTACGAAATTTGTTTACTAATTGAAGCAGTGATGGCCTAGTGGTAACGCCGCGACTTACAAGTTGTAGGCCGTGGGTTCAAACCCAGTCAGGCACTTTACTTTGTGTAAATTATTTCATCACCACTGCTCTCAAAATGGTGAAGGAAAACATTTTTTTTATTTTTTATTGTTGATAGGCACGCGGTTGACCAGAATCTCACCTGATGGTAAGCGATGATGTGGTCGAAGATGGAGCACGCTTGCCTAAAAGTAACCTTTTCACTCTTGACTTAAATACTCCCAGGTTGTAGCTATCAGGAAACACAGACTCCGGCAGGGAATTCCACTCCCTACCTGTACGCACAATGAATGTGTTCTTAAAACGTTTTATGCGTGTCGATGGGATGTTCACCATGTGGTCCGCTGATGGAACGGGCTTGACGGAATCAAATTATGCAATTCTGTCGCACACTCCTCAAAATGTAACCGATAGAAAACCGACAGGCTAGCAACTCGCCGTCTATGCTCAAGACTTTGGAGCTTCGACTCAGCGGCCTATCATTGCCGTTGATTCTCTTTGCTCGTTTCTCAATTGCCTCAAGGGCATCAAGCTGGTATCTGGTCAGATCCGTCCCAAAGATGAGAGCAGTACTCCATACACGATCGAACTTGCGCTTGATGTAGTTGGAGCAGCTGGTCCGGCGTGAAGTACCGTCTCACCTTTGCGAGGATCCCCAACTTTTTGGCAGCCACTTGAGCCTTTGCCTCTATGAAGGGACCAAAATTGAGGGTAGATGTTAACGTAACACCAAGAAGATCAAAGTGGTCGGTTATCGGCATGGTTACACCTCAGAAAATTGGAGCCGGGTGAAATTGGCTCCTTTTAGCGGAAAAAAGACACGCCAGGGTCTTAGCAGCATTGAACTTGACCAGATTGGCATCGCCGCATTCTGAGACCGCCTGTAAGGACAAGTTCAAGCGCCCAACCATGGCCTCTCGGAGAGACCGGACGTGAGACCTGCTAGCTCGTGAGTCGGGCACGTATCTCTCGGCAACAGCCCTGTTGAAGGCTCTCTTCTTCTGGCTCACGTCATTTCGTCGATCCATGCCAGGTAAGCCGCGTGTTTAAACACGCGGCGCATAAGCGCGATTGCACTCGGCACCAAACCTTGGTCGAGCTTTGCCAGACATTGTTACGTCAGAGAATGGAATGTAGTACTCCATTTCCTGCCGCAACACATCCGTTACGGCGTCCGCGCACGACGAAACATCAGTCGAAGAAAAGCAAGTGCCTGCCACGGATAACATGCGAAGAAAGATCGCATGTCATCCTAATATGCTGACCTGTATGGCCAAACCCGCCTGGTGCCTCTAGGGCTAAGATCGGATGGGAAGTAGACGGATACAGACTTCACCAGACAGTGGTCGGAAGTACCGAAATTGAAGATAATTTAAGTTATTTATAGTGTATTTTCTTTTTTGGAATTCGGTAGTTTTTTTTGTTAATAGTATTGTAATATTTTTATTTCCGTCTTACTAAAACCATCAATAGGTTGTCGAACCTAAGTACGTAATAAACAATTTATTTATCTGTATGAAACAAAAATATTATTAAAATACTTAACTAACTACATAATATATAATTATATAAAATCATCAAATAACGCCAGTCATCTGTATCAGATCGAAGGTTACTAAATCCAATCTTTAGTACCTTACTCTTTGCCACAGTAATAATAGTTTTCACAAATTCACGTGTCCCTGCAAAGAGACTTACAGATAATAAAAGGTATGGCAATTCGACGAGATCCTTTTTCACGGATACGGTTTTGGTTCAAATCCGAAAATGCTTATAGGACCAAACTCGGTTGCTTTGCGGTCGATGTAAAATAATGATGTGGAAATTCTGAATGATGGTTTGAAATAAGGATTTATTAGATACATAAGTTAATTAAAAGTGAGCCAATCAATACTGCTGAGCGTGTCCGCCTACTGGCTGTGAGTGAATGGGAGTCGGGCCTTTGGCTACAGGCACTACCGTCACCCAACATTGGTACTATGCTGAGTGACGCAACTTTCCGGATCGCTAGACGTTTGCGTCTGGGTGCTCCGAGTGGAGCTCCTCATCGTTTTCAATGCGATGAAGTAGTCGATCGCCTCCGACACCTTGGGCTATCCTGCGTTAGGAGCGCTGGTCGGATAGCACGGCACGCCAGCATTAATGACATCATCCGTCGGGATCTTGTCACCGCGCCGGGGTGCCAGCTGTTTAAGAACCCAATGGCTTGGCACGTGACGGTGGGAAGAGGCCAGACGGAATAACCATAATGCTTTGCAAGTTAGGTAGGCCTTTGGTGTGGGATGCAACATGTGTCGACACCCTTACGCCATCCCATCTTCTTAGCACGGCGGGCTATGCTGGGGCGGCTGCTGCAGGTGCAGAAAACCTCAAACGGCGCAAATATAACAACTTTATTGGGAGTTACATGTTTGAGCTGTTTGGGGTTGAAACACTAGGGCCATGGGGTCCGACTGCTCATAGAGTTTTTCGGCATATCAGCAAGCTGTTATTAGTCAACTCTTCACGTGCCCATAGGGCTGGGCTTTTCTTTGGCCAACGAATCAGCATTACTATTCAATGTGGCAATGCTGCTGGCGTTCTGGGTACTGTTTCCATTGACAGCGTTGCGGATACATTTTTTAAATCCCAATGAGTTGTTTTCATACGCATTTGTACATAATAGGTATTGTTATCAGTTTGTATATATATATCTATTAAGTTACTTCCATTAAATCATATGAATAGTATGTGTAAGTATGTTTAAAGTTAAGTTGGCAAAATGAAAACCTTAAATTTATTCACCGCTAAACAGCATTTATACCAACGAAGTTGGAAATAAAACTAAATAGTTTATTTTACGAAACTATTTTAATTTTCCATTGTTTACTAATTTACAAATCTAATAAGAATGAAAAATAATAAGAATTATAAAGTGATTCACTAAAGAAGGTCACATCTATTATTAATAAATTGCTAATGAGTTCATTTACGTATGTTGGGAACACACACACACATACTGATTTTTTTGCATGTTGATAAGATAGATACGAACAGTGTGAAACCAAGTTGGCAGCTTCCAAAGAAATGTGCTAATTGCGTGGTGTTCTAACAAAAACAAAACTTTCTGAGATTTTTCGGGATTTGGCTTATAACTCTTAAACGGTGCGTTTTATAAAAAGTCAGTTAGTACAATTTTAAAAACAATAAAATTGCTATGATTTCAATGAAACATTAGTTCTGTAAGTTCAATAGGTCTCGCAATACGGCATTTCAGCAATGGCCATTTTACCCAAAAGTTCAAAATTGTAGTTTTATACAACACTAAGCGATGCAACTCTTGAATCACGAGATAATATACCGATGAATACATACGACGAGGACGAATACGAGGTATATGTTTCTTGAAGATATCATAAGAAGCGAAGCCATAATCTTAACTTCACTGTTCAATTAGTCACCTTTTTAGGGTTCCGTATCCAAAGAGTAAAACGGGACCCTAATACTAAGACTCCACTGTCCGTCCGTCCGTCTGTCTGTCTGTCTATCCGTCTGACACCAGCCTGTATCTCATGAACCGCTATAACAAAAAATACTAAAAAACAGAATAAAATAAATATTTAAGGGGGCTCCCATTAACCGGGGGTTGAGGATAAATTCGAAAGAGTTACCTCGCCCCTGGGCATGTAGAGCAGGGAGGAACAGGGGTGGGTTTTAGTCAGTAAGAGTCTGACACGCCCTTCCGCTCCACCCTAGAGCGGAAGAAGTCATAAGATGATGTCCCACCCCCCCAAAAAAAAAAAGGGGGCTCCCAATACAACAAACGTGATTTTTTGCCGTTTTTGTAGATAATGCACGAGTCCGATTCGCACTTGGCCGGTTTTTTTTTTATTAATTAACACCTAACGAACTTATAATATTGGCTATAGTTGTATTAGTAGAAAAGGTTCTTCTTGAAAAGATTCTTCTGATGGTATATAATTTATGGCAAAATTATTGATGCTAAAAAATCCTGTGCCCTAGTCGGTCATTCTTCCACACAAACGTAGTATGGCGATTATTTTACTATTTGATGGTATAATAATAAAACAAAAAATTGTATCAATTTATTTCGCCATTATCTAACCCCGTACCCATACAGAGCTAGATAATCAATCTGCCTAGCCTTTTCCCAACTATCTCGGGGTCGTTTCCAGTCTAACCGGATGCAGCTGAATACCAGTATTTTACATGGAGCGACATCTGACCTCCACAACCCAGTAACTGGGTAATACAATACCCTTTGGTAAGACTGGTTGTCAGACTTTCGGGCTTCTGACAACCCGTAACGACTGTCAAAGATCCACGATTGACAGCCGGGACCAACGGCTTAACGTGCTTTCCGAGGCAAGGAGGAGTCTCGGTATGTAAAGATAGTCACCCAGCCATGTCAAAAAACAAAGAAACAAAAACAGACACACTGACTTCTGAAATGAAAATTATTCTGCTTTTTTTTTTGGAAGTTGGTTCTATTTTTTGTGAAAAAGTTTTTATTCCGTAGTATGCTCCGTTTAAAAATTTCAAGCCAAAACATAAAAAAATACAGATTTCGAAGTTTTCCAAGCACCACGCAGTTAGACAGGTCTTTCGAAACCGCGAACTTAAAAAAAAAAGCTGTAAACTTTGTTTTACACTATTAATAATATTCTGAACAACATCTTAAAAATGCAGCACTAAGCAATTGATGTTTTAAATTAGGTACTGTTTTATAGATATATGCAGGCTCGATCAAACCTTTGATCGTCTAATTACACTTCATGGTCATCATTCTCTTGCCCTTATCCCAATTTATTTAGGGTGGTGCAATATTTCTTCTTTCATACTTCTTTCTCTTCTTATTAATTTTCTTCATTACTAAAGGCCGTGCCAGTCCTGGAACTTTTGACGGATTCCCTGATGAGCTGCATCTAGGTCACTCTGTCTTCGGCTCTTCTCAGGGCAGGGGTAACCGTGAGTCCTGTTATCTTCTTAATCTGGTTTGACCAGCAAGTAGGTGCACAGTACGCGTGGTCTTTTTCCCTCCACTTTTTCAACTACAACCAGTTTTTCCTAGTTCCTGGTTGTCTCCGGGCGATATGACCAAAGAAACTTTTTTTTTTTTGGGTGTGTGGGAAATCATCCTATGACTTCTCCCGCTCTGGGTGGAGCGGGAGGGCGTGTCAGACGACTCTAAGTGACTAAAACCCACCACTGTTCCTTCCCTGCCTGAGTGCCCAGGAAAGCGGTAACTCATTTTTAGAATTTATCCGCTACCCCTAGGCATGCAGGCACCAGCCACGAGGGGCCCTGTTTTCGTATCAATGTAATAACAAAATAAAGATATTGTGAATAGTTTTTAAGGACTATAACCGTATCATAATTTGACATAACGTCATTTTCCAAATAGTGTTGTGTACATCTTATGGGGATGTTACCTTCACATTAGTTAATGGCCTACCTACTTAAATTGCATGTAAGTACGTAGGTAAAGGTTAAATATATTTAACACTGTTGTGGATAGTTTTTAGGACTATCGCCGCGCTATTTTCTCCAATGCCTACATCTGGTATTTATATATTATTACAGATGAAATGAAAGTTCAAGTTTAGTCAGTTTCGACTTTGGATGCGGAACAACCCCAACCGGGAACGTCCACCTTAACTACGCAAGTCCCTGCTACAGATGCGGTGCCAACAGCACAGTTAGTGTACCTGTTGAAGCAGCACTCGATCCTCCTGAACTGGATGAAGAGATTCTGAATCTCTTGGGCGAAACACCTTCAAAGGGCAAAAAATATGGACCGGATATTAGAGGAGAATTATTTATTCGCTGGGAATACATCGCAACGACAGGCTTGACAAAGGTTGCCCTAAAGGAGATGCTGGATATGCATCTTGTTTCAAATAACTGCAAAAAGATTGATGCGCCGATGTTAAATCCAGAAATAAAGGCCGCTTTATCAGAGGTGCTTATCAAAAAAGACAAAGCACTGGAGAATAAACAGTTACAGGTCGCAGCATGTATATCTTGTATTAGTGAAGTTCTCAATTCATTGTTTTCTTCGGATCACAAAGTCCAGACAGTTATAAAATTGCTGATAGAAGCGGGTCGACTGATGATGTGTGACTCGCAACACAACGAGTCCATGACAAGACGTAGTTTTATGTGTCATAAAATAAAACAAGGTCATCATTCTCCTGCCCTTATCCCAATTTATTTGGGGTCGGCGCAACATGTCTTTTTCTTCCATACTCCTCTATTAGTCGGATTGTCCTTGTTTTAAAATAAAACAAGGTATTAAAGATAAATTGTTTAACACAAAAATCATTTCTAATTTGGCGAACAGCTGACCGATACCATCAGATCTGCAAAAGCCATACCCAAATCAGGAACGGAAAATAAAATAAAAACACCAGTCAGAAGACCTACACCAGTGCACAGACTGAGACAGGCCCCCTCTCAGCCCTTAAACCAGAGGCCTCCGTTCCCGCCGGCGGGCGGCGCGGCAAGCGGGAGCAACGAGGAGGACCGAGCCAGTGGCGCAGTGCACGCCACCTCAGCAGCAACCGCGACGGCTGCCGCGCTTGCAGCATCGCCCAGCCCCCCGGCGTTAGACCTGGTACGTCCCGCAGGACGATTATCATATTTTTATGACCAATGGCAGTTGATAACCAATGATCCCGTTATATTATCGTGGATAAGAGGTTACGAGATACCATTTACGAAATAGGTTTATCAATCATACGAACCTTATTTATTTACATTATCCTTATCAGAATACCTTCAATACAGGGTGGTCACCACTGATCTTATAAACAGTGTAGCTATTTCACATTGCGAACCATGTGAGGGACAGTTTATTTCTAGTTACTTCCTGATTAAAAAAACCTAATGGTAAACACAGATTTATATTAAATTTAAAATCTCTAAACAAGCACATCATTACAGAACATTTTAAAATTGAAGATCTGAGAACAACTTTAAAACTAGTATCAAAGAACAGTTTCATGACCACCCTTGATTTGAAGGATTCGTGTTTGCTCCTATCTATAAATCCAAATTGCAGAAAGTACATGATTTAAGTACGAGGGCCAAATTTACCAATTCAATGTTTTACCGTTTGGCATAAACACAGCCGTTTGTCTTTACAAAATTATTAAAACCAGTCATTTGTTTACTGAGATCATTAGGCTATTTGTCATCTATTTATTTAGATGACATTTGCATTATTTCAAACAATTATCAAGATTGCCTAGACAATTTATTACAAACAAGATGTATTTTAAAGTCCTTAGGATTTATTATCAATATAGAAAAGAGCTGTATGATGCCGAGTAACGTTTGCAAATATCTTGGTTTCGTGATAGATACGAAAAAAATTCATGTTAGCCTACCTAAAGATAAACGAAACTTATTAAACAAGAACAACAGTTTTATAGTACGCAAATGGTAAGATGCAAATAGTTATGATAGCCACATGTCTTTACCACAGAACCTGCAAGACGATTTCTCCTGGTGGTTGAAATCAATTGATAACGCAGTCAATCCCATTAGAAAAGACGGCTACTCGCTAGAAATATTTTCAGATGCTAGCAAAAAAGGGTAGGGCCAGCTTGCTGTGAGGAGAGAACGCCAGTGGCCAATGGATTAATTCAGAATGTGTCAGACATATAAATTATCTAGAACTCCTGGCAGCGTTCTTGGGTTTACACTATTCGCAAAGGGATTCAAAAATTGTTTAAAAAAGTTTTACTACGTATTGACAACACAACTGCTATTTCGTACAGACTGTTGTCAGCATTATCTGACCCACCCTAAAATCAAACGACTTTGGACCCTCTGCATGCAACATTAAGGTTTATTTAATTTATATGAGCTTATCAGACAACAGCTCGAGGATTTGATGAACAAATACAATAATAATATAGACACGCAAATTTGATCTTTAAAACGTTAGAATTAGGTTATATTTTATAACTATTTGTTATAATATGATAAGTGTAATAGCTTATTTTGATGATTGAGTTCAAGTAATTCTGGTCTCGTGGTCTGTGTATAAGACTGAGAAAAACAAGGTTCGAGATCAAATCCTGCGACAAAGATATTGTTTTGCTTTCAATATAGAATTGATATTCCAACACTATTTCTTGTATTATTGTAAAGAACTACAGACTATACATAAACTTTTTAAAATGGTAATATTTTCACATAACTTGTAATAAGTGGGTTGTTGAAAAATAAATATTCGTATTCATTATAAAGAACTGTGAACTTAAAGTTTTTTAAATTACCCACCCGTTTATAAGATAAGTTATTAGGCGAAAATCATATTGGTCGTTCTTTAATATTTCAAGCAATATTGTAGAAATGAAAACAAATTAAAAAAGAAACTGATGTATAGGTGGACTGTGTTTTCGAACCCACATGCTGTTCGTCGTCAATCCAGCATCAAACCGCTAAGCTACAAGAACTTGTTGGGAATACGCGAAATTGAAGATTAGGTTGTAATTATGTAGTGTGACTTAAAAGCTTTTCAACTTTAATGTTAACGAGATAATGATTAAAATAGCTTCACAAAAACATATATAATGCCGGTGGCTCCGACTATGTTGGGTGGGTTTACCTTAACTTTACGTGTTAAAGATCAAATTTGAGTGTCTGTGTTATTATTGTATTTTTATTCATCGAGTCCTCGTGCACTTGTGTGATAAGCTCATATAAATTAAATAACCCTTAATGTTACAGCCAGAGGGTCCAAAGTCGTTTGATTTTAGGGTGGGTCAGATAATGTTGACAACAGTCTGTACATCAACCGTATGGGTGGAATAAGATTTCCACATCTAACTGAAATCACAAAATTTTTGTGGCAATGATGTGAAACTTGCGATATATTTGTGTTCGCTTCATACATAAGTTCAGAAGATAACGAAATAGCAGATGCGGAGTCTAGAAAATCTCACCCCGATACCGAATGGGAGATAAAAGATAAGGCTTTTGAAAAGATTGTACAGGCGTTTGGACAACCTAAAATTGATCTTTTCGCATCAAGGTGAAATAATAAATGTGTATAAGTACATCTCATGGAATAGAGACCCTGGAGAATTCGCTGTTAACGCTTTTACTTTAAGTGGGAAAAATGTTTCTTTCTACGCGTTCCCATCCTTTTGCGGTTATATTAAAAGTTTTAAGAAAATTAATAACCGATCAGGCTGAGGGTATTGTTGTTGTCCTAATTTGGCCCACGCAACCCTGGTTTCCACTGTTTCAAAAACTTGTCTATACCGAATTGATGCGGTTTACGCCTCTGGTAATGTGTTATTGTCTATTTCCAACAGTCTCTCGAAGCTCACTTTGATTGCAGGGAAGTTATCAGGACGGCACTATGGAACAGAAGAGTACTGCCGTCGGCTTTAGATATTATGATAGCTTCCTTGTCTGAAAATTCAATTAAACAATATGACATTGCAATTCGACGTTGGGTTAGCTTTTGTAAAACTCAGAATATTGAAATACATGAGGTGTCAATTCCTATGGTAATTTATATTCTCACTGAATTATTTAAATTTGGTTTACAATACGGATCTTCAAACAATCATCACTCCGCTCTGTCTTTGATCTTAGGATCGGGAGTAGGGTCTGATGACCGTGTTACTAGGCTATTTAAAGATTTTTACAGACTTCGTCCTCCAGTCCCCAAATATAATATCACTTGGGACCCCTCAATGGTTTTGGATTCGTTATCAAAATGGTACCCTGAACGGAAATTTATGTTTAAAACAATCGACTAAAAAGACCGTTACTTTGTTCATGCTAATAACTACACACAGAGTGTAGACGATTGGCAAAATAAAACTAGATCCATGGTCAACGTATATCAAGATAAACGATTTTATAAGAACATCTCGCCCAGGTTCAACTCAACCTTGTCTTAATATTCCATTTTATATATAAAAAAAATACCCGGCTGAAGCATTGGTAGCTTATATAGATAGGATAAAGTTTTTGAGAAACAATGCCAATAGCATATTCCTTAGTATTAAAAAAACTTTTTTACAAAAAAAAATAGAACCGACTTCCAAAAAAAACAAACAGTGCAAAATAACTTTAATTTCGGAAGTCGGTGTTTCTGGTTTTGTTTCTTCGTTTTTTGACACCGACTTCCGAAATTAAAGTTATTTTGCACTGTTTGTTTTTTTTGGAAGTCGGTTCTATTTTTTTTGTAAAATAGTTTTTATTTTTCACTTTTTAGTTGTGTTTCTCCATTAAATTGTGTTAACAATGGATATCTAGGCGATAGCAGCAATCGCGGTTGATTTGCTGTCATTTTTTGAAGAGTTCCGTTGTCTGTCTCCGAAATACATAATCAGATCTTCATGAAATTTAAATGGTACCATTTTGAAACAAACTCCTTTCGAACAAAAAAATAATTTTGGAAATCCGTCCATAAATGACGGAGTTATGCCCGAACATACATTAAAAAAAATACAAACATCCGAATTGATAACCTCCTCCTTTTGGAAGTCGATTAAAAAAAACCACATAAACCGCTATCCACAAATACTATCAGCCGGTGGATAAAAAATATGTTGTCAATTAGCGGAACTGACACTTCAATATTTTCTGCTCACTCCACCAAACACGCGCCTCCAATGTCTTCGCTAGATATTATTATCATAGAGATATTCTATCTGATCAATTTGCTTTATCAATTTTGACCTCTGATTGATGCATTATGTTCGAATGTTATTAAAGTTTAATTAAGTACTTATCACATAATTAAAAGATAATTAATGAGAAACTATACACATTTTAGTTATAAAAACAATAATAATACTGTATGATCATTACACGTTTATAACATATATTGAAGAGTGTTTTAATATTTCATCAGCTTTCAAAATCTACAATTATTATCTAATCTCGAAGGACGAAGCAACGAAATATAATTGGAGATTAAACGAACTTAGCTGAAGTGAAGTTCTATCCAAATTATACAAGTTGCTTCGTCCGAAGAGATTAGTGCCCTCCCAAACCTTATATGTCCCGATTATTAAGTGAAATATTAAAAAGGTTCCAGGCTTTCAACTAAACGAATGACACTACAGGCATAACGAGAAGGAAGACGAAGTACCCAAAAAAAAAAACAAACAAACCTAGTGGGTGAAAGGCGATATCTTAGACGTATTACTACAATGTTATCTAATCTCTTCGGACGACGCAACTCGTATAATTTAGATAGAACTTCACTTCAGGTAAGTTCGTTTAATCTCCATTATGTAGTAGTTCCAAAAATTGTTAGCCACAGAATAAATAAAACATCTTTTTTTCTTAAACAATTTTGAATTTTCAATACGAATCTCCTTGGTGAAAATCATTGGTGGCAATCATCACCTAAAAATTGTTAGTGAAATGAAAAATAGTTTAAAAATGATGGGCTACTAACTTGTTTTGCCTCACGATGACTTCGGATCATTCGTTTTAGCAATATCTGTCATTATTTTATATTTTTTTAGCACTTTCAGAAATCAATAAATATATGAAAATGAAAAATCATTAAACTTGTATAACTTGACTTAGAGTAATCCTACAACTTTTGTGTCTTATTAACCATTGCACTCAATAGCTAGTTCTACTTCTAACCATACGTACCATTTGTTTTCGTTGGCTTTCAGAAAAGGACCAAAAAAAATTGTGTCCATGTCTATAGGAGCACCGGTTTAGGCTGGGCGTTGATATTATCACTCAGTCAGGACTTTGAATTTTATATATATATATATATATATATATATATACACACGGCATATAAGACACGGTTCTTTCACCACCTGCAAAGCGGAATTCGACGGGACGAAGGATACCGAAGTGACAGAGGCATTTTTGACGGCAATAACAGTTTTTAAACAAATAGAAAATATAAGTGATGCAGAAGCGCTCACTGAATTACCACTGCTCCTCAAAGGTGAAGCTGCAGTGTGGTGGCAGGGAGTAAAAAAACATGTCTCCACATGGGCAGATTTTAAAGAACGTCTGCGCCATACTTTTGCTCCAAGGAAACCTGCCTTTGTGTTATTTCAAGAAATCGTAAGGCAAATCAAGCTATTTCTCCTGCTATCAGCGAGGTGCATCGGCGGATCTAGTCCTTGTGGGAAAGGTCACGCGGGACACCCATGATAGTTTGGTGGAGTAGCCGAGCCTATATATAATTTTTTTGGATTAGAGGACTAAGTCCCCAGCCCTCGTCCGAGCGGACTCGGCTGAGTGGACCTGCGCCTATATTTTGTATAAAGTTTTAACGTCAAAGTATCATTGTAAACACTGTAATCCTGCTGCTAAAATATACGTCTTAAGTCATCTCCGAGTTTCCTTCACTTCTGTGACGACATCGACCAAACCTCCTACAATCTGGCCCTGATCCAGACTGTAGGAGATTGAGCCTGATTGACCTTGAGCCAGATTGTAGGAGGTTTGGTCGATGTCGTCACAGAAGTGAAGGAAACTCGGAGATGACTTAAGACGTATATTTTAGCAGCAGGATTACAGTGTTTACAAATGATACTTTGACTTTAAACTTTATATAAAATATAAGCGCAGGTCCACTCAGCCGAGTCCGCTCGGACGAGAGCTGGGGACTTAGTCCTCTAAACCAAAACATTATATATATAGGCTCGGCTACTCCACCAAACTATCATGGGTGTCCCGCGTGACCTTTCCCACAAGGACTAGATCCGCCGATGCACCTCGCTGATAGCAGGAGAAATAGCTTGATTTGCCTTACGATTCCCTTAGGGGGTCATTAGGCTACGGAGAGTCATAACACCGCGATTCATAATCGTGACGTAGTCGTACAGCGCCATCTCGTAGCGTATATATATATATATATATATATATACGCATATATATATATATATATATATATATATATATATATATACAGATTAAGCTAACTAGTAATTGTAATACCTAAAATTAAGTATGGAAGTGTTTAAAAGAGGATGGATGTATGTGGCTGACTTTATTCTTCAATAAGTTGTTGTATGAAGAAGTGATCCCACAAGAATGGTGCAATAGTTCGCTAGTGCCCATCTTCAAAAATAAAGGGGATGTACAGGACTGCAACAACTATCGAGGGATAAAGCTCATGTCACATACTATGAAAGTATGGGAGAAAGTGATAGAGAAAAGATTGCGAGAGGAGAGTGAGATTACCCCGAACCAGTTTGGGTTTATGCCAGGTCGAGGGACAATGGACGCCACCTTCGCTCTCCGTCAATTGTGCGAGAAGTACAGACGTGTGCACAAGAACTTGCACATGGTGTTCATTGATCTTGAGAAAGCGTATGATAGGGTACCTCGGGATGTGTTGTGGTGGGCCTTGAAAGAGAAAGGTTTGCCTGGGAAGTATGTTGAGTTGATTCGTGCTATGTACAGACAATCTAGTACCTACGTCCGGTCGGCTGCTGGCAACACCGATAAGTTCAGTGTGGCTGTAGGCTTGCATCAAGGGTCGGCTTTAAGTCCTTACCTCTTCCTGTTGATTATGGACGCTCTAACGTCGGAAATACAGAAAGAGGCACCCTGGTGCATGCTGTTTGCCGACGACATTGTTCTGGTTGGTGAAGATGGACCTGAGATCCAGAGCAGATTGGAGAAATGGCAACAGAAGCTGGAGAAAGTTGGCTTGAAAATCAGCAGAACCAAAACTGAACACATGTTCTGCGATTTCGGCGGTCTCTCCAGTTCTGAAGCTGTAGTGCTAGATGGCGCGCTTCTCCCAGTCTGCTCCGATTTTCGGTATCTCGGTTCACTCGTGCAAAGCGATGGCGAAATAGATCGGTCTGTTAAGCACAAAATTAACACTGGATGGATGAAATGGCGGCAGGTCACCGGGACTATCTGTGACTCCCGCATTCCTCTAAAACTTAAGGGAAAGATTTATAAAACAATGGTCAGACCTGCTGTCTTGTATGGTTCAGAATGTTGGGCCACAAAAGGGATGAATGAAAAGCAATTGCATGTAGCTGAGATGAGAATGCTAAGAGCGATGTGTGGTGTTACGCGCATGGATAGAATTAGGAATGAGTATATAAGAGGAAGTCTGAAAGTGGCACCGCTGACTGAAAAGTTGTGTGGAAATCGGTTGTCGTGGTATGGGCATGTGATGCGGAGGAATGAAGAAAATGTCGTGAGGATAGTCTTGTGTATGGATGTGGATGGCTATAAGAGTAGGGGAAGGCCAAAGAAACGATGGTTGGACTGTGTGAAAGAGGATATGGGCAAAAAGGGGGTGACTACAGAGATTACGACTAATAGAGGAGTATGGAAGAAAAAGACATGTTGCGTCGACCCCAAATAAATTGGGATAAGGGCAGGAGAATGATGAGTAATTGTAATACCTGTATTTAATTTCTTCAAAACAATCATTTTCATCCCCTTGATTAAATCACTAAAGCTTCCAACCCAGTCGTCATTATTCACACAAACAATAATTTTTCGAAGCAATTGCCTTCTCAATTTAATTTGTATAGACAAAAGGGGAAGAATAAACGTTAAGGCGAATAAGGGAGCTATCATTAGCCACGGTAGAACGATCCAGGGGAATTTCAACAGACAAGGCTGTATTAAATTACTAATTAGAAGAGGTCTTTGTTTGGAAAGGCCGCAGTGGCGCAGGGTTGCTAGGAAGTTTTGTAATAGAAATAAAAAACTTTTTTACACAAAAATGGAACCGACTTCCAAAACAATTGCAAAATAACTTTAGTTTCCGAAGTCGGTGTTCCTGGTTTTGGTCATCCAGGGAATAGGTTTATATTGTGCATTTTTATGTTATATAATTGTAGTTATAAGTAGTTCTGTAGGTTGATGACACTAAATGAATTTCAATTATTGTTATACTGTATTTACTACTTGCAACCAAGTGTCAAATATAATGTTAGGCAAGAAACAAAAAAAAAAACAAAACAATTGGATTCAGCTGAGATGAGAATGATAAGAAGGACGCTGCCCAGCGAATGCATAAAATGAAATAAAATTAAAATAAGTAAATTGTTTATTTGACTAAAACGCTGTACAATCAAACACCGAAAACTTTATATTAACACAAAGAACAAAAACATTATAATATAGAGTAACAATAGTGTCCAGTGTTTCTGTTGAATTCTGGTACCCTTATTAGGGTTCCGTACCCGAAAGGTCTAAACTGAGCCCTATTGCTGTCACTCACGTCTCCGCTTCTCCGACTGTCCGTCTGTCCGTCGTCTGACACAAAACTTTGTTCTGAAGAATTTTTTAAATTCCCATTGACCTAATTTGGGAGATAATGTTTATTATTACGTATATTTTACTAACAAATACCAATATATTGATAAATCAGGTTTTTTCTCTGAAATTCCCTCGTTTGGTACAGAACCCTAAATGTGCAAAGACCGAAAAGCACTTTACCGGTTTTTTTAGGTTGTTTTGTTTCTTTCGTAAAGAGACAACCCTAATAATCAAGAATTAGAATAAAATTTTAATCAGTCGAAACGGTATGAACAATCGATGAGACAATATTCTCATTACGAGCCTATTGTGTCAAAGTAACGTTTAATTTACGTGCCTTAAATATGTCACCTGAAGAAAACGTTGTCTTCAAAGAATATTATATCTTTGTGATTTCAACTACCTACTTCAAATAATATTCGCTTTTCTCGCGACTTCGCTCTCGTAGCCTATATCATCAATACAAATAAATAAAATTGAAGTGTCTGTTTATAATGTCAAAATAATAGTTTTTATATGCCAAAAATCAGTTTTTTAAATTATTGTATGTCTGTCTGTTTGTTCCGGCTAATCTTCGAAAGGGCTGGACCGATTCTGATAAGATTTTACTGGCAGCTAGCTGACTATGTAAGGAGTAACTTAGGCTAATTAAATTTCACGCGGGCGAGACCGCTGGTAGAAGCTAGTCATACATATAAGATTAAGTAGGATAACACAGTTTTGATATCCCGCATGATCCAATTCTGAAATCTGCAGAGACGAAGTTACGAGCAAGAGCTAGTATTAAACTATTTATTTTTCACAATTCAAAGGCGACTCATCTTCTTTCTTAGGCACATTAATGTTTGACATATTTCAAACCAAAAATAAAATTATTCGATTTAACCTGTTTCTTGAGATAAAATATGAGATAAACTGTTAAAAAACACAGGCTCTAGTCTTGAAAATAAAATCCCTAAGTAACTAAAATTGCTTTGCGTTAAAAAAAAACTGGCCAGGTGCGTGTCGGATTTCGCAAATAAAGGGTTCCGTACCAAATATTTTGGTATTTGTAAGTAAAGTATACGTAATAATAAGCATTAGTAGCAGATTTCAAGTTCATAGTTCAAGGGAAAGTTAAAAATTCTTCGTAACAAAATGTATGAAAGAAGGTGGAGGGACTTGAAATTGTTTTTATCATCATCATCATCATCAGCCTTTTAATGTCCAAACTGCTGGGGCACAGGCCTCCTCTCTGTGAGAGGGTGTGGGCCATAATCCACCACGCGGGCCCAATGCTGATTGGTGGATGTCACATGTCTTCGAACTATCATTTTTTTTTGGTTCTAGGACATGCCGGATTCCTCACGATGTTTTTCCTTCACCGTTTTGAGAGCAGTGGTGATGAAATAATTTACACAAAGTAAAGCACCTGTTTGGGTTTGAAACTCACGACCTACAACTTGTAAGTCGCGGCCAATACCACTAGGCGACCACTGCTATTTATTTCCCGTAGATTGAGACCATTGGTGGGCTATCTGAACAGTTTTGTATGTAATCCAAACGTTGCACTTCATTCAGTTTTGTTCTTTTATTTCATACCATTTATTTTCATACCATCGTTTTTTCAAGGGCACAAGAATAGTTACTTGCACAGTGATAAAGACTTGTAAAATATATACTAATTATAATAAATTATAATTTTATGCTGCTGAACTACGAACGTTTCGTAACTTAAAATAATTATTTTAGTTACTAAAATCTGACAGCTCTAATCAGAAAAAAAGTCCCTAAGATCCTACATCGATGAGGCCCACCGACCATCTTGACTTACTGAATAAACAAGAATGATGCAAATACAAAGGCAAAAGAAGACATGGTGATAATATGAGTGCCGCTTGGAATAAATAACGTAAGTGCCAAAATTAATCTACCTATTTTTATTACATAAAACTGTTATAAAATCAAAATCTGTTTAGTTAAAATTTGTATAAATACGAGTAAGTTGTTTGTGTTTAAACGGTAATTTCATGCCATAACTCTAAAGCTGTAACGCCTGTAGCTAAAAAATACAACCAACTTCCAAAAAAGAAAATGCACTTAAAATTGAAAAATAACTGTAATTTCGGAAGTCGGTGTCAATTAACGAAGAAATAAAATACAAACACCGACTTCCGAAATGAAAGTTATTTTTCAATTTTAAGTGTCATTTCTTTTTTGGAAATCGGTTGTATTTTTTGTAAAAAAGTTTTGTGTTTTTCACTTTTAAGTTATACCCCAGCACTAAAACGAAATACTAAAGTTACTGCTAGCGTTCTGTGGGCCTAGTGTGAGTTTTTTAACGCGCTCGAACTCGTTTGCGTAAACGTTCGCTTATGTCAAATCGTATAGAAAAAAGAGGTTACCCGCTGTTGTCACCAGGCGGCGCTTATACAGTTTTAGTACAAATTGAAGTTTACAAAAACGCGTTCGAGTGCGTTAAAAAACTCACACTAGGCCCTCTGGGCACTTTTTCCATTGACAGCGATGTGGATGAATTTAACTTTATATTTTTTTTAATTTTTAGTTGATAAACCCCAGAACTGAACCCAAATAACATGGAACTTGAAATTTAAACGTACTCGTAATAATTGAAGGAGACCAAAACGTTAACGTATACACATTTTTTGTTTTTGTTGGTTTTTTCAAAAAGTGCTAAAGCAATTTCGATAAAAGTGGTATGGGACCACCTCTGGAGTATACTCTTTTGGATAAAATAAGAATTTTGAAAATCGGTCTACAACTGACAGAGAAATCGGTGGACATACAGGGTGTAACGGAAAGGTGTGGTCATATTTTAGGAACCAGTTCTGCCCATGGATTTGAACAACTTTCTCTAAGAAAAAAAATAAAATTCCCAAAAAATAAATTGGACTTCCTATACAAAGTTATCATCAGCTGATCAATATTTGTATGGGAGGTAATTTTTTTTTTGTGAAATTCCTCAAAAAATCCTCGAAAGTTGTTCATATCGATGGACAGATGCAGTTCTTAAAATATGACCACACCTTTCCGTTACACCCTGCTTATAAAAAAAAAAACAATTACAGTCGAACATAGAACCTCTTCCTTTTTGCGAAGTCGATTAAAAAGAACTTTGTTACAAAAACAGAACCAACTTCTAAAAAATCCGGTCAAGTGCGAGTCGGACTCGCACACGAACGGTTTTGTGCCATAAAATGAAAAAAAAAACCTAAAAAAACGCGTTTCTAGAAACTAGAGCTGTACCTATCTCATGATCCGTAATAGATAGACAGTTGAAATTTTCACACAGCATGTGTTTATTTTTATTATTTGTTGTTATAGCGGCAACAGTGTAACGTAGTGGCGTTACAATCTTAATTAAAACGAAACATAAGGAAATAACCACGAAACATAAGACCAAAAGCCACTCGAACAGTGTTGGTTAGCAATAAACAATATTATTTTGCTGACAACACTATTGTCTTTGGATTCGTTGACATCTGTCAATGACGGCGTACATATAAATAGCCCTCCAAGACAACGTGGATTCCTTTTCAATTTTAATCCAACTGCTGGCGGTGGACTCGCACTCACCTTGTTCTGTCGAACACCCTTGAGCCGTGAACCGATCGCCAAATCCTAGCAGTTGCACGTTTGCATTGGCAAATATTTGCCAACTTAATTACGTGTTCTTCAACCCCTGTAATTGGGTGAGTGTTTGAATAGCATACAGGTAGCTTTGTGCATTCTGTGTTCCTAATCTTGTGTATAAATTCATTCCAGAACATTTCTGTTTTAATTCTTTTCTTAGCATTGTAAAATCAAGGCTTATAACCTACAAAAGATCTGTCGCACATTGTAATCACGCCTTCCGCGTGGTTAGCTTTACGAGGCCTTAGCTATGCACATACTGACTTGCGCGAGGCTGCTGCTGCGCTCGAATGTGCATGTTTTCATGCTTTTCCACCTCACCTTTGTAAACTCCGTCTGATTTTGACAACCACACTTGTTAGCGCACGTACAGCCGCTTTGCTCATGCCTAGGTGTCAAAATCAGCGGAGAAGCTTATCATATATCTTTGACACGCTGGACATTGTTTCCAGGGTCCCAGATTCGGATCCCCAGTTCCGGATTCATAGATCCAGATTTCCATACCCGGATTCCCAAATTCGGAATATGGAGGGGGAGGACTTGGAGCCCTACGCTCTGAGCACGCACCTACATCGTCCTCCATCGCGGCCATCCTGCCGTAGTGCCTCGTAGCGCGGCCACTAGGCCACTCACCACGGCGGCTCGCTCCACGCCGGGTGCCTATTTACCCGCGTGGCCTCTGCAGGCCGTCTCCGAGCCGG
This sequence comes from Polia nebulosa, assembly GCA_951329385.1. Taxonomy (NCBI): domain Eukaryota; kingdom Metazoa; phylum Arthropoda; class Insecta; order Lepidoptera; family Noctuidae; genus Polia; species Polia nebulosa. The sequence goes on along the minus strand of OX589610.1, from coordinate 13,468,778 downwards.
CTAGACCACCTGCCGGCCGATCATCCTGGCTCCAGTCGACCCTGCGAGCCGGCACTACCACCTGCCGGCCAACACCTCCGGGGCAAACGCAACGTGGCTTCCCCGAGACACCCGCCACAAGGCTGAGTCAGGGCAGTAGCGTGCTATCTCCCAGGGAATACGAATTTTTGTGACTATAAACCTTCCCACACCCTTTCTATATTTTAAATTATATATTTTTTAACGTTGACCGAGGTACGTGTTGTTATTTTTCATCCCACGTAGGCTCCTTACGTCACAACAGAAATACACATTCTGTGAAAATGTAAACTGTAGCGCCTAGGGGTAGCGGATAAATTCTTAACATTTATTTATTTATTTATTTAGTACACATACAATTATTTTTACAGAGCACCGCCCCTCTGGGCACTCAGGCAGGGAAGGAACAGGGGTGGGTTTTAGTCAGAGTCTGGGATGCCCTCCCTCTCCACCTAGAGCGGGAGATGTGATTAAATGATTTCACCCCACACGGATCGTGAGATACAGCTCGCTGACAGACAAGTGGACGGGGGAGTCTTAGTAATAAGGACCCGTTGGTTATTACCTACCACTGTCTACGAAGTTTTGGTAAAACGCAAAAAATAACACTTTGTTTTTACATAAAACCATATTATATTGACGCACACCAGCGGCAGCGGCAGTTTTTGCTTTACCCCGTGGGAAAATGTGGGTAGACCAAAACAATAGAACGCTACCTGTTAAGGTACAGGCCAGACAGAACCGGCGCGGGCGCGGCGCTCCTATCTGTTTTGGGCCTCTCCCTCTCAAACTTTTTGTATATAAAGAACATTGAAGAGGTGACGAGACGGCACGCAATGGTTGAAACGCGGGCGCGCCGCGGGCGCCCCGTGGCGCCCGAGCAGTAATGACAACATAGTTTTTTAACTACATTTAGCTATTTTCAGGTGTCGGGGAGCTGTAATTCAATAAAAGTTGTGTCAGATCAAATCAAACACTTGAATAGCTATGGGACCCGCACGCACACCGCGGCACACCGTACGACGCTACGGGTGCCCATAGCACGCCACAGGCTCAGATAAATATGGACAGTACGGAAACTACGCACAAACGTTCGAAACGGCACACTCACACACGCGCGCATCTACGCTAGCCCTAAGCGATAGTCACGGTGCGCGCAGTTATCTCCTGAGCCACGGACGGTTTGAAAATGCCACGAGCGTATTGCGCAGTGTACTGGTGTATGAACTCGGCTTCTTCAAATCCGGGGCTTTCGTTTTTTAAACTCCCTGCTGATCTTGAAAGGTACCTAATAATGATATAATTATGAAAAATAAAGACGTTTTTTAAAATGTTAATGGTTTTTCTTTTACATCACTCGCATTTTCAGGTTGAAACGTGGTAAGGTGCGCTACCGCAGGGTTAAATAGCTATCGGCCGAGCGCCGCGCATTTTGACTTCACTTTGAAACCCTCGAAAACCATGAAAATTTTTGCGTGACGTGAAAAAAATAAAAAAGGGTACGGGCCTTTGACTTATACCTACTTAGATACTACTTTTCTGCTAAAATGACGTGCGCTACAGAAGTCTCACGTGGTCATTCCAAAGTATTTTGATTTTTGACAATTGTTATCCTTAATAAAATGATTACCTTCCTTAAGAACATCATAAATTCAGTCATTAAGTTAACTTCCAGTTCCCTTTAGGGACTTGTTCTAATATTGCTTTATTTCCTATAGAATAACAATTTTATGATATTGAATACTTACGTTACCGCTTCTTAAAATGCCAATATTGATTTTAATGTGTGTATAATAATCATATTTAAACATATTATCTAATATTAATTCAAAACTATGTGGACACATTATGCATGATGGTCAGCATTAGCACAGCACCGAGGATCCGTTTGATGAGGACGTACAACGAAAGTTATGGTAAGCACAGTTAGGGTCTTGTGTGTCACAATACACAGCACATACAGGTATCCTATTATCAGTATTTCACAATTAAGGTCTTATTTTTGCGGTAGACTTTTTTGTTATACCTACATAATATATTTTTAGTATGATTACGTATTTCTCGTTTATTTTGTAGAAGATTAGCGAAAGCACAAGTCCATACGTACGATACTCTTTAGCAGTTGCGAAGTGTGATCTAATAGGAAAATAATGTAAAATAATCCAGTAACTTTTACTATACTATTATTTTTTTTGGCGTTGGTAAATCATACAATAACATCTCCCGCTCTGGGTGGAGCGGGAAGGCGTCAGACTCTTACTGACTTATACCCACCCCTGTTCCTTCCCTGCCCTGAGTGCCATGAACACTTCATGATTTTGCGTGGCATCCTTGCGCAGTGGCCATGCTAATCTTCTTTGTATCGTTCCAATTTTAGTATAAAATGTACTGCCGAAGCAAGATATGATAAAATATTATGAAGTGAAAAGGTACATTGTTCGCACGAGACGCCTACGGTGATTCACATAGCACTTGTTATTTTGCGTGTGTAACTCATAACTTTGATTTTACTCTTTTTTAAACATTTTTCTGTATTATCATCATTATTTATACATAGTTCAAAGGAATCAAGTCGTAGTTTTTATGTCTCCCACTAGAATACCTGAAGAAATCCCGAATATAATAAATATACTTACTTAGAGATTTTACTTACGAATAAATTGGAAATTCTGTGTACCTGTAGGTGATAGGCAATGTGTACCTATTCATTACCTACGTTTTTATCAAATAATACAAAAAAAACCGCCCCAATCCGTGTCGGACTCACACATGAAGGGTTCCGTATCATCTTACAAGATTATACGCGTCTACTTGTTCTCATTATTAAGATCGAGCAAAAAGAGCCAAAAAAATAACTCTTCAAGTGGGTGACGGACTTCGCACATTTTGGGTCCCGTTCCTGAGGGAATTATCAAAGAAACAATCTGATTTATCAATTTATTGGTATTTTGTTAGTAATATAATATATACGTATTAATAAATATTATCACCAAATTTCAAGTTCATAGGACAATGGGAAGTTAAAAAATTCTTCTGAACCAATAAGTAGCAGTATTAATACATTAATGCAGTTTTATAAATATATGTTCAAAACCATATTATTCATAAGTAGGTATACTGGTAGATAGGTTTATTATAGGTACTAGCGCTAGATACGCTCCGGCTTCGCACAGGAGTAAAATGATTCGAAAAGCACGTAGCGCCATCTAGCGTCCTTAATCACAATTCAATATGGCCTATGTCACTCAGGAATAATGTGACTTTTAACTGGTTAAAGAATTTCAGTAAAATTGGTTCAGTAATTCCAGAGATTATTACAAACTTACAAACTTTACCTCTTTATAATATTAGTGTAGATAGGACGGTACTTGTAATACATATTTATAAATAGTTAATAGTTAGAAACTATATCAGCAATTATCATTTTTGTATATAATCCTTAGTACAATCTTTTCACTTAAAGGTATGAACAGCACTTACATAGTTTGCCCATTCGTCATTAATTAATAATATAAACAAAAAATAAGAATTACAAAAAAAAGTCAAAATTAATTATAGATCTAGTCAAATAAATAATAACACACAGGTACAAGAAGGATGATAATAATAATCATCATAAATGTACACTGGTCTCTGTGTCCTGCGACTTACAGAAAGTAGCATATTACAAATATTAATGTTAATAAAAATGTTAACAAAGTAACTGTAGTTTACAAGAAAATTAGATTTTTACCGATGAGGACCGCTGGTACAATATCGTACCAGTGGTGCCTGATCGGTTAATGGTCTTATATTCGTTGGATTTGTCTTTGTCCCAAATTGCAGAATAACTTAAAAAAACAGCCAAGTACGAGTCGGACTCGTACACGAAGGGTTCCGTACCATACAGAGAAAAAAATGCGTTTCTTGTATGGGTGCCTTGATTCTTAATTTAATTTTTTAATTAGTTACTATAGCGAGAACAGAAATACACATTCTGTGAAAATTTCAACTGTCTACCTATTACGGATCATGAGATACAGCCGCTGACAGACGGACAGACGGACAGCGGAGGCTTAGTAATAGGGTTCCGTTGGTTACCCTTCGGATACAGAACCCTGAAAATGGTAAAAGTTCACGAAAAAAAAATTATGAAGAAAAATTTTCTCATACAATTTGTATGCATCGGCTTTTTTGTTTATTGATTCTAAAGCGGTACAAAGTTCGCACGCGGTACGCGGTATGAGGGTCAGCTAGTAATAAATTATTAAAGTATGATTTTTATTAAAAAAAATGTATTTTCAAATCTATATTCTTAATCGCATTAAGCTACATACAATACAATGAGTGCTATCTCGTTTGAATTCGCCGTCTGTTGGCGCTAATGTAACTTATTGTTTAGAAATGTCAAATTTCACTATTTATGGGTTTTTGACGCGATTTTTATTTACGCATTCGTATATATTTTACTATATCCGATTAATTGTGACAGATTAAGATACGGTCTATTAATAAGTAATACTTATTACTTATTCGTAGGATCCGGTTAATTTTACAGTTTGCACCACTGCTCTAAAATACATAACAAGTGAGTTTTCTTTTGTTTTCGATCAAAATGAGACTGCGCAACTATTTATTGTGCACAAATAATTTATTTATATTAAAATTAAAAATAAAATAAGGATACATTAATTACTACATATGTTTTTAATTGGTACCATATACCTAAAATAAAAATATGAATAATATAAAACATAATATTATCTATGTTCTTGATGTTAAACAAATATGATGTCCTTTCAAAGGCTTCAACACAATATCGAATTCACATACTACATTGTCAATGTCGCCTTTAATATGGTATCGCCGAAAAATATGCGCCAACGCCATCTTCATCACCATCATGCTGAATAGTTTACCTGAAAATTTTAGTAGTTGGTAGTGAGTGAACAAATTAGCTATCATTATGCACAAGTGCCTTTAGTTTAACCGGCAAATCACAAAATTATCTAGGAAATGGCGTATGACCGTGACCCTAACAACAACAACACACACACACACACAATCACAGACACAGTAACAATTTGATTTTCTAAAACATCTATCATCCTCACTAGGGAGAAGAATGCAAGATTAATGCGTCTAAAAAATTGTCATAAATTAACTAAATTCTGTCCACTCTTACCCGTGCACAAGCTGCTTGTTACCCTTTTATTTGAGGTTGGGAAGTCATCAGATAACCTCTCCCGCTCTGGGTAGAGGGCGTGTCAGACTCTTACTGACTAAAACCCACCCATGATCCTTCAGTTGCCTTTTGCATTCCAAAATACTCCCACGACTCTGGCAGGCATCGGCCCTAGTAAGCCCCGTCAATTTTTGCTGAGATCTCTTTGAGGCGCACGTGGAACACAACGCATCTTCGACCGAGCCTGGTCCTTATCAAACGGTAAGCTCAGCGCGCCTGCGGTGGCCAGGAATCGGCTTGCGACTTCCGATGTTCAGGGTGTCTACTGTGCCAGCTAGGGGCGTGAGGGTGCAATGATTGCCTCTCCTTCACGCGCAACACCACCACCTACGCGAGCATTATTGCTTTGCAGTAGTAGGTGACAGCTTCTTACCCTCGCGTTCCGTACCATGGACTGGACCAGGGCCAAACGTGATAGGTCGTCACCGCCGATCGCCTCCACACGACACGGACGCGGTGGTGCTCAGCCCAAGCAGGGCAGACCTCCACCGTATGTTCCACCGGGCAATCCACACAATGGTGACACCCTGGCGTGTCCTCCCGCCAAATCCGAAACAGGTACTTCCCGAAACCACCGTATCCAGTGAGGACCGTCGTCAGGCAGAAGGTGAGGACGCCGTGGTGCCTCTCTAACCAATCCTCAAAGAAGGTACTTATTACCGCGATTGTGGCGTGCCCAGCGCTGGGTTGCGACAGTTGCTCTCTCCTTGCCGCCATTTTTTTTTTGGTGGGATATCATCAAACATCTTCTCCCGCTCAGGGTGGAGCGGGAGGGTGTGTCAGACCCATACTGACTAAAACCCACCCTTGTTCTTACAGTTACCTGTGCCAGAGCCGCGGTGACTTTTAAATTTAGCCACGATCGAGATCCCACTGCAGACTCTACCCTAAGTTATAGGTTTAAAGAATTTATTCCTCATAAGAACTTAAATAATAACAGTTCACTTAAAATGAGGTACAAAGTGCTTATATCTAAATAATAATATAAATTAAATTTTGACTCTGGGGTGTTGGCGACATTATAGGGTACATACATGTTTTTTCAGTTTTCTTTTAAATATGTTTAAGCTATCACATTTCTTTAAATCCTCCGGTAAATCATTGAACAGTCGTGCTCCCTCAACCAATATTGTTTTTTTGCCGTAATTAGTCCGTGCACGTGCAGTCATTAACTGAAACTTGTTTTTACTTCTTGTGTTGTACGTTATTGGTTTTTTATGAAGTTGAATGTTTGATTGTACGGAATTCATGGTGATTTTTTTAATAAGAATGCATGTGTAATATTTGTAAAGTTGTGTGAGATTTAGTATGTTAGTTTTTTCGTATAATTTTCTTGTTGAATATAGATAGGGATAGTGAAATAATACTTTAATGATTTTATTTTGTATTCTTTGTAATGAGTTTAGATTAGATTTAGCGGCTGATCCCCACAGTTCAATTAAGTATTCAAGGTTTGATTTTACTAGAGAGTTATAAATAATGAGACGAACTTTTTTCGGGATACATTTTGCAACTTTCCGTACCGCTCCTAATATAGACAATAATTTTGTTTTGACGCGATCGATGTGTAGTTTCCAAGTAAGTTTGTCATCTACCCACAGTCCGAGGTATTTTTCGTGACTGGACCGTTTGACTATTTCTCCGTTGATCGTAATAGGTGAAAATTCAGGTACCGGCTTATTTTTCGCGCAGAAGATCATATATGATGTTTTTGACGTGTTAATAGTCAGCAAGTTATATTTTAACCATTCATTGAGTAAGTCAAGGTCCTTTTGAGCATCAGTTATAATGTTTTTTATAGATTTACCGAAATAAAAAAGGCAAGTGTCATCCGCGTATAACGTTAGGTGTCCTGTCAGCCCTATTTTGTTGATGTTATTGATATAAATTAGAAATAGTAATGAGCTAATAATTGAGCCTTGCGGACAGCCGTATGTTACGTTTTGCATCGCGCTAGTGAAGTTGTCTATCTTAACGGCTTGCTGTCTATTTTGTAAATATGAAGTGAACATACTGAGGGCGCTCCCTGAGATACCTATATTATTTAATTTATGTAGTAACTTTTGATGGCTCACAGTATCGTACGCTTTTTTTAGGTCAATGAAAATACCTACTACAAAGTTTTTTTGATCAATATGAGTTTTTATTTTAGTTATTAAATCTACTGAGGCTGTGAGAGTACTTGATTTAGGGCGGAAGCCATACTGTTGGTCAATTAGGAATTTTTTCTCAGTTAAATACGTATTTAAGCGGTTGTATAACACTTTTTCAAAAATTTTTGAAATAACGGGTAGTACCGACACCGGTCGATAGTTACCGGGGTCAGTTCTACTCCCAGACTTGTAAATCGGACTGACCCTCGCAACTTTAAGTGAGTCGGGGAAAATGCCGCGTATTAAACACATATTTATACAGCTAGTTAGTCTTTCAACAATTACGTTTTTAAGGCATTTAATAGCTTTTGTGCTGATACCGTCCAATCCTGTACTAGTGTTGGTATCAAGATGGTCAATAATTTTTGATATTTCGTCAGTGGTACAGGGGGAAAGTTCGTTCAGAGTTATGCCATGTGTGTAATTACTGTCGTACATGAGAATATTACCTGTGTTTCTGTGGTACATATTAGGTATTTCATTAGATAAGTCCGCGCCTATTGATACAAAGAATGAATTAAACACGTTACAAATTTCATTACCGTCTGTTACAAATTCCGAGTTCGATAATAGTTTGGGGGGAGCACTGCTGTCTTTGCTTTTATTCGCTGCTAATTTATTAATGATTTTCCACATTTTTTTAGGCTGTTTGTAGTTGTTATGAAATAAGTTGTGGTAGTAGTTTTTGTTCTGTGTCTGGATTAGGTTTTTTACTCTGTTCTGTTCTTCATTAAAATTTCTCCTTATAATGTCGTCTTTTGGGTGAGATTTTGTTTGTTGCCATAAGTGATTTCGTAGGTTGATTGAGTCTATGATGTTTCGGTTTATCCAGTCTTCTTGAGGTAGGTTTAGGATTTTTGTCTTATCTTCTTTATTTTTGCTTATTTGTTCTAAAATAAATCTTTCTAAATAGTAATAGTCGTTTTCGCTATTAGTGTAGTCTGCTATTAGGGTACTATTGTATAATTTTTCATAGTTGAGTGCTTTGTATTGGATTCTTTTGTTTATCTTTGGTGTCAAGCTACCTATCTCAAGGAATATCTGCTTGTGATCTGATAGGCACGAATCAATTATAGATACGCTGAATGCGTGATTGTTTATGTTCGTACATATGTGATCCAGTATAGTGTTTGTAGTGCTGGTTTCACGGGTACTGTACATTTTATTTATTTTATTCAATATTTCGTAGCCTGTTCCTTTTATTTCATTTAGGTATCTTGTGACGTGGCTGTCTTTACTAAGCAAATCGATGTTAAAGTCTCCGAAAACCACCGTTCTCTTTCGCCGTTCCAATTGTGAGACATACGTCTCTAAGAAGTGGTTTATATTGGACTCACCTGGTTTATATATCGCTCCGATGTGCAATGAGAGTTTATCTATGTGTATCCATAGGTAGTGGTTACCAAGTTCATGTAATTCTTCTGTTATTTCGTGTTTGATACTTTCGTGTACATTATACTTTCATAATATACCAAAACTAGTACATCGTACTCGGCATTGAGCAACGGCTTTCGTCTTTAATCGTTCTAAAATTGTTTGAAAACGTCTACTGGCGCGAGTGTTGCTCCATCGAGCGCCTTGTCGTGCAGGAAAAGGTAGAGGGTACTAAAGGTCAAGAAAAATCACCTGCTTGGCCTGCCACCCTGCCAGCACATCGTGTAGATACCTAAGTCTACAGCATATACCATTTGTCTAAACGACACTATTTACCACATAATATGCCACATAAGACTAGACTCTCTAAGATACCGAAAATAGTTATGCGCACTGTGGCGAGCATTGTTAACCTGTGAGACCAATCTTAGTGGTAGAACTCACCAATGCAATTTCTCTTGCCTACGCCGAAGGCAGCATAAAGGCTCGGGTGATCTGGCAAGCTGGCAGGGTCCAGCCATCTCTCTGGCCTGAACTGCTCAGCGTCTGCACCCCAGAGTGGGTGACGGAGGAGACCATACACCCCTATGGCACACGAACTACCAGCTCGCAATGTGCAGCTCTCTGAAAATATTCAAAAATATAATGTGTCAGGTATAAGGTGAAGAGAGGAAAAAGATAAAAAAGTTATGAAATAAAGGTACATAACATACTCAGGTTAACATCTATGTCAACTTTTCTTCCGATGAATGGAACGGCAGGATATAGGCGCATTGATTCTTTGATTACTGCTTCCAAGTACACCAATTTTTGGAGATCTTGTTTAGTAAAATCAGCATCTTCATTTTGAAATACCTCTTGTAACCTGTAACACACAAATATCATTCTGTCAGGCTTAAGAAATTTCTACAAACAGGCCTCCCTAACATTCTAACCTATCCAGTTTTGGATTACCTTCTGGACTGCCACTTCGTCTTGTTTTAGATTCATGGTCGCATTTTTTCTGGTTTTCTGGCTTCGTACCCAAAGGGTAACCAATGGGACCCTATTACTAAGACTCCGCTGTCCGTCCGTCTGTCAGCGGGCTGTATCTCATCCGTAATAACAGATAATGAGATACCATAATAACGGATAAAGAGATACAACCCGCTTTAATTTAATGGTTCTAATTTTGTAGGAAAGGTATGGTTTCCATTATCAGCTCAGCTTCATAATGTAATGATTCCTTAACGCACATAAGTTATAAAAAGTAAACAGAACACTATTCATGCCTACAATTTTCGATGGTTACTCTTAATTTTATCAGGATTGCCTACATCATCAGATCCTATCTTCAGATCACCATAACTAACAAAAAAAAAATTATCCATATCGGTTCATAAATAACGGAGTGAGGGCAGAACATACATACAGAAACACTATTTGTGCCCACAATTTTCGAGTTTCTCTCAATTTTATCAGGATTCTATTATCAGATCCTGTCTTCTTTAACATGAAACCACCCTTTAGGTATACCCTATCTAACAAAAGTAGAATCATCAAAATCGGTTCATAAATAACGGAGTGAGGGCTGAACATACATAAAATATATATATATCGCATCCGGTAGTCAATTGACAACGAAATGAAGCACGCTCTACACCTAGCGGCTACTATAAACACTACACAGGCTCTAGGCAAGTGACATCATTTCGGCGAAAGCGTGGCGACAGCAATTCTCAAAAAGTCAAAAATGTATGGGATTGACAAGCACCATCGAAATGTTACGTGGTCAATCCCTTACTTTTAGGCATTTCTACACTGGAGGTGCCCAAGCGTGTAAATAGCTGTGGTTCTCTGCAGGATGGAGGACATTGTTACGGCCAAACACTTGGATTGAATGCTGGCCCAAAATTGCCTATATTTGTCTGTATACCTTCAAGTTAGGAGTGATTGGCAGTAGACGGCGCATGTGGCCTAACTCTAAGCGAGTAAAACTAAGCGGTACCTGACTCTTCCTTCGGCAGCCTCGCAGGATCCCGACGAGTGGCCACTCGATTCTCTTCACACCAACACTCCTGGTTATTCTTGTTCACTAGTTACACGGACGCGGTAAATATGGGTTATTTATTATTTCCGGAAAATCCCCAACGTTTACGGGATATTACTCGGGATTTTAGTGTATTTGCGGGGACGATGTTAATAAGACATTAATTTAGTCTGCGGTGAATGCGTATGGCCTCGCGGCGTAAGGCGCACTAACGTCGACTGCTGCACTTTAGATTGCCTATGGTTCCCGTAAAGCCGGCTACACACTTTGCATCACATGCTAAAGCAGGACACACACGCGTCGTGATACCACACCCCATCCAACTTGCAGAGTGGCGGCAACTCGCCACACCATGCTCCCCGCCTTGAAAGGTCCAGGAGCTTTCAAAAGCTGCTAATCTATGCGGCGCGAGTGAGGTTCAAGAAGCGGTGATGATATATAAGCATTTACTTGTTGAAGAGCTTTGAGGGAAATCCAAGCAGCAGTCCGAAACACCATCGCATTGATATAATGCTCGGGAAAAATAATTATCAGTATCCAGGGAATGAATTGCGGTTCGATTTGACTATGGTAAGTCGAATAAACTAAATTACAACTATGTAATGGCGTACCATTGGCACGTTACTATGAACCCTAAACTAAATTAAACTAAATTACGTAGTAATAATAATCTATTGAGTTGGCAAAGGATACAACTTAGTGACAGGACGTTTATACGTGCCTGACGCGGTTTTTATTGAAGCGACTCGAATTACACCATCCGATCCCGGAAAAACTTCCTCTATGATACCTAATGGCCAAGTCAATGGAGGTACGTTATCTTGACCCAAGAGAACGACAGTACCTATCTCTATAGGGCGATCGGGAGTGCACCACTTCTGGCGAACTTGCAGCGTGTGCAAGTACTCAATTCGCCATTTATTCCAGTAGGATAACACAAGTTGATCCAAGAGCCTTTTGCGGCTGTTTAGGTTTATGTTTTTAACAGAACTATGACTATGTAGTCTGTTTGTAAATTTAAGAATGTACATAAATACACGTAACAGTTTATTCCATGAGCAAACACGGTCAGCTATAGTATCTAAAATACGCGGTTCAGTATTCGAAGTTTCTACAAGAAAAACCTTTGATTTAAACTCCGGCAATGTTTCACATTGAGCAGGAGAGAACTTTAAAGGCCACTAGCTCATGGGCTGATGGAGCCATGTGGGGCCGTTCCACCACAACGAGTGTCTTATTAAATCCGACGGCAGCATGCCGCGAGACAGACAATCGCTAGGATTCTCTTTCCCGGACACGTGACGGAAACAAGCGGCAGGTAAGTTTTCCTGTATTTGAGCAATGCGGTTGCTGACAAAAATAGACCATCTATGGGGAGATGAGTGGATCCACGAGAGAGCCATGGTGGAGTCCGAGAAAGCGTGGACACCTGCAATAGGTACACGAGCGGAAAGATTATCCTTGACTACGCGAACAAGTTTAGACAGAAGTAAAGCGGCGACAAGTTCTAATCGAGCTAGCGTTGTTATTTTAGCGGGGGAGACTTTGGACTTTGCACATAAGAGTCGGACAGTGATATCACCTGTAGGGTTGGTAATGTGTAAATAAATACAACAGCCATAACCAGTAAAGCTGGCGTCGCAAAAGGCTACGATGTTTACTACAGCTTCTCTAAAGACGCCAATGTAGCGAGGAACCTTTAGAGAAGAGAGTGAAGGAAAATCGCGCGTAAAAGCGGCAAACCGATTTGTGATGGATTCCGGAGGAACCTCATCCCATCCTCCTTTAGCTAACCAAAGTTCCTTAATTAATACCTTCGCGTAGCACAACGGGTCCTACAAGGCCAAGTACGTCGAACAAGTGGGCAACTAGCGATAGAATCGCGCGCTTCGTGCATTTATCATCCACGGCGATTGTTGTCAAAGAAAAATAATCATCAGCGGGTTCCCAGGTTAATCCAAGGATTTTGAAATTATGGACATCATTATCCATGCCAGAAAAATTAACTGGTAAGCGGTGAGACTCTGGGAGAATCTCTAATAAAGCGGGTGAATTGGTAGCCCATTTGACTAAGTCAAAGGAACCTACCTTCATTAAATCAATTAAATCGCGGAATAGACGCATAGCTGTCTGTTCGTCCGAAACAGAGTAGACGTAGTCGTCCATGTAAAACTGAGTTTCTACCAATTTAGAAGCCTCAGGAAAGCGGTCGCTTTGCTCACACGCCAAGTTACGCAGTGTGCGCATCGCTAAATAAGGACGAGGCTTTAGTCCGAAGGGAACGCGGTTAAAATGAAAGGTGCGAATAGGCTCACCTTTGCTAAAACGATACAGGATTCGTAAATATTTGCGGTGGTGCTCTTTTACACCGATACGTAAGAACATTTGTTTTATATCCGCTGTCATCGCGACAGGGAATGTACGAAAATCAAGTAATAACAAAAACAAGTCTGCTTGCAAATTAGGTCCGACATGCAAAATGTCATTGAGCGACAACCCCGAGTGAGTTTTGGCGCTAGCGTCCAAAACCACTCGAATGCTGTCCTTGTCCGGTCTAATGACGGCATGATGCGGTATATAATAACCCTCCTCTGTCAATTCAGAGTCGGGCACTTCCGCTAAATACCCCTGAGTTATATAATCCGCGATAGTTTTATTATAATTCTCGCGTAGGGTCGGCATTAACGTAAACTTACGCTCGAGCGCAAGTAAGCGCCGATGGGCGTAACCGCGCGAGCTACCTAGCTCGCTGGGTGAGCGCGCAAAAGGTAGATCGACAAAGTATCTGCCGTCTTCAAATAAGACTGAAGAATTAAAATTATTTTCACACTCTAATTCGTCCGGACTAATAAAACGTTGAGATGGAATTTCCTCTAGCTCAAAAAACTTATGTAAATTTGACTCGACTTCAATGTCGGCCTGCGCGGTAAACGAAGATGCAATGTGTGTCACATCACTACTACAACCATCAATATCACCCATAAGTACATAACCGAAGCTAGTCAGTATAGCAGGGGGCGCGCGGGTGCCTGAGTCCACCCTGTCTCCCAGGTAAATAAAGGGGAACAATTGTGCTCCAAGCACAAGATCTATTCCGCTCGGAACATTCCAGAGCGGGTCAGCAAGCGGTAAGCTATTTAAGTATGACATGTTATCATCGTTATGTAATCTAATTAATTTCGCGGGAAGTCTATCTGTAATGCAATCAACAACTAACGCTTGTATCGAAAACTTCGTATGAGGATCAATCCGAGATTCTATGTTGAGATGAATAAAACCGTGTACTGGTTTCGATGTCATTCCAACACCTTGTAAAGATGAATTGCGTAATTTAATTATGGGTAAATTCAAACGTTTAGAACAGTCCACAGTAATTAAATTATTTTGCGATCCGTTATCTAGTAGGCACCGAACCACCTCCTTATTTCTGTAGTCTCCTTATGTCGCTATAGTATGCAAATAACTGCGCGGTCGCTAGCAAAATAGTTGACCCAGTTTTAACAGCTGTAGTGAGCGAAACAGATGTATCCTTAGTAGGCACTTGTGGCTCGGGCGATAATAACTCATCTTTTTCTCGGAAATGTAAGAGTGAATGATGGGTCTTTTTACAAATTTTACAAACGTTACGTGACTTACATTTAACCAAAGAATGGGATAGACTTAAACAGTTTATACAGCCACGTTCAGCTTTAATAAATTCAAAACGTGCTCGCGGTGTACTAATATTTTTAAACTGCGGGCAATCGAACAGCTGATGTTGTACGTCATCCTTATCGCATAGCGTACATTTGCTATTTGAAACCTGTTCATTACGTGATACGAACGATTTAGCGGTGTTATTTTTTGTTTGATGATTAGCTGAACTAGACTTAGCGCGCGGTTCCGTCTGTAAATTATTACCGTATGAGCGTTGTAGTACTTTAACATATCCTTGCAGGAATGTTATAAACTCCGCATAGGAAGGCAATTCTTTTTCACTCACACGGGATTCAAACTGTAAGACAGTTTGCGCGTCAACCTTTCTTAAACCACAGTGTAATAAAACAAAATCCAGTAAGTCTGGAATGTCTAACTGCTTCAAGGCTGCGACGGACGCTGAATATCGTTCCACAAATGTATTGAGGCTCGCGGCATTTCCGGCGCATTGTTTAATGTCCAGTATATTATTGAGATAATGAATCCCTAAACTACGCTTATCTTGATACCTTTTAACGAGACTGTTCCACATAACGTTGCATGTATCACCTGTAAGAACAATGCCTGCGGTTAGTTTTAAGGCATCATGAGTCAATTTACTGATCAAGTACTGGACACGCTGCGAGTCAACCAGATCGGTATTTAAATGAACATTGCTGCGAAACATTTCGTAAAATATGGGCCAGTTTTCCGCTTTACCGTCAAACGATGGCAAATCTATGGGCGGTAATTTTATCCGAGTACCCCCTTTGTGTTCCGATGTTTCGTTTTTCGAAAGTATGAGATTACGTTTATATTTAATATTAGAATATAAGTCTTCAATAGAATATAGACTCGAATAATCTGGTGCGGTTTGGTCAATTTCGAATTGCAATTCATTCATTTGTTCTACTATTTCCTCAAATTTGTTGTATTGCTCAGTAATTGTTTCTGACTGCGCTAAGAATGTCTCATTTGAACGTGAATCAAAGTTCGAGATGTTTCTGGAATCATTATATATGCGATTAACTCGCTCGAAAATCATTTGTTTTTTAGCGGTAAGCTGAGCCAATTTAGCTTCTTGCTTGCGGGACGCCATTTTGGGGCACTAATAAAGTTATGTGCCTACTGAATGACTTGTACTTAATTTGTACTGAATTTTACTGATGCCTACCCAGGCTCGAAAGGACCATCTAGTGGAGGTGCCCAATCGTGTAAATAGTTGTGGTTCTCTGCAGGATGGAGGACATAGTTACGGCCAAACACTTGGATTGAATGCTGGCCCAAAATTGCCTATATTTGTTTGTATAACTTCAGGTTAGGAGTGGTTGGCGGTAGACGGCGTATGTGGCCTTACTCTAAGCGAGTAAAACTAAGCGGTACCTGACTCTTCCTACGGCAGCCTCGCAGGATCCCGACGAGTGGCCACTCGATTCTCTTCACACCAACACTCCTGGTTATTCTTGTTCACTAGTTACACGGACGCGGTAAATATGGGTTATTTATTATTCCCGGAAAATCCCCAACGTTTACGGGATATTACTCGGGATTTTAGTGTATTTGCGGGGACGATGTTAATAAGACATTAATTTAGTCTGCGGTGAATGCGTATGGCCTCGCGGCGTAAGGCGCACTAACGTCGACTGCTGCACTTTAGATTGCCTATGGTTCCCGTAAAGCCGGCTACACATTTTGCATCACATGCTAAAGTAGGACACACACGCGTCGTGATACCACACCCCATCCAACTTGCAGAGTGGCGGCAACTCGCCACACCAGACACTTTGTCTAAAGGTTGTTCCAAATAAACGTGCAATAACGGTCATTGACCCACCTACATTTATTGAAATTTTTAATTTGAAAAACGGAATTAATGACTCAAAGCTGTCCCGAATCAACATCTCTCGTGATCCTTAACATTGTCTAATAATGAAAAACGATTTATATTTAATTGTTCAGGTACCTACGAAGAGTTATTAGGCAAAGGTCAATGTACTTTATTGCTTTATCTGAAACATAGTATAGAGCCTCTGTTGGCGCGCTTTGACACAGTCGGCGCGTTTCCGTTTGACTTCTAGGTTGGAGAGGACCCACCTAGTCTGGCATGCTTAGCCTGGGAGTCACGGAGTGAAGTTGCATCAGAACTGTCCTATGTTTTGTTGCTACAAGTATTTTATCGTACCAAGTTTATTAAAGTGAAGTGAGTGAGTGGGTAAGTGCGCCTAGCTGTTGTTGTTTACTGCACGATATACCTACACAGACCCACCTGATGGCTGTTTGTAGCTCGATACGTCCTGGCTATCCGAAATAAATATATATACAGTCGAATTGAAAACGTCCTCCTTTTTTTCGTCGGTTAAAAATGAAGTAGGGTACTAAAGAAAACAGGATTGGCGTGATTGCTCTGCACAAAGTGAGGATGGTTTGTTTATCGTTTCATAGTAAGATACGCTAACATTTCTTCTGTTAACGATCATAAAAGATCAGGCCGGCCGCGTGATGTGAGGACTCAACAGAGGGCCAGAATACTTAAAATCCCTAGAGGTAACAAAAAATCTTATCTCGTGAAATGAAGACCCGCGCTGGCGTCGTTTTTGTAGTACTCGTACAAGTAGCGGCACGTAAGTCTAGCGCTGAACGATAATTGCTGCGCATGGGTGGGTGGCTCGGGTGGCGCGCGGGGAACAGAATGCGACTGGAGAGCCAATCGGCGCTACGCACGATCGCCCTTCATCCCGCTAGCCCCCTCAGGTACCTTAATTTTTACTTCTGCGCAATAACGGTCAGCGCTAAAGTTTCGTGCCGCTACTTGTATCTTAGCTATTATTTACGAATTACCTCCTATTGTTTTGTAAAAGATGAATGATGATATTTTGTTAGTAATAAGATTGCTTTTAGGTGTTTCAACATCCGGACAAACCTTTTGAGGTTTTTGTGATTTTTATGTCATATTCTGTTTTGTTTTCATACCCAAGGTCATAGGTCAATGGGAAGTAAAAAATATCTTTGGAACAAAATTTTGTGACAGACGATGGACAGACAGGCAGGCGGACAGAAGGACTGACGGACAAACGGACACATGAGTGACAGCAGGGCTCCGTTTGGACCCTTCGGGTACGGAACCCTAAAAAGTTCTGAAACTTGGTGCTTAACGGCGATATACATGGAACACCTTAAACGATTCGCTTAAATTGAAGAGAATGAAAAGATCAAAAAGTTTGCTTTTACGCTGTTGGAAAACACAGGGATATTCTTTTTACCCATGAGAAAATTTTCAAAATGCAGAAACATTACAACAAGCAAAGTGATCGGGTGTACGCTCATAGCTCAAAAGAAACCTCTCAATTGGTTGGCAGAGTTTTGCTTGTTCATCATGTGGCATCACTAATGGTTTGGTGGGTAGTGCCTTATCATGGAGTGACCAAGGTCCATTTTTGAAAAAAAAGGGTTGAAAACCTTCAGCCAAAGGGTATCAAAATACTGAATTAGATGGTGCCTCATTAGATTCTCTTTTTGATAACATACCATGGATTCTTCAGCAAGACTCGGCACCCGACCATATGGCATTTACTACCTAGGCTTAGGTTACTGTCAGTGTTCCGGACTATTTTTTAAAAAATAATATTCATAAGTAGATATCAATGATCTTACTCGTTAAAAATTCGTTCTTGTACATTTTGATACTTTCCAATCACTAATAAAATAAATGTCATCGCTGAAGAAGTTGTGTCGTAAGAAGCTGCTACTAAAGTATCTAGGTGTTCTCTAATGTCATCGTCTGTGAAGGCATCTTGTTCTTCAGCCAACTGCAGCATCTGATCCAGAACTGGTTTGAATTTTGCTGCAAACAGTGTGTCATTTATATATGCACTTAAATAAAATAAAATAAAATAAAAAGCCTTTATTGTTGATCTTGTTCAAATAACAAAAGTTTTGTAAATAAGCCTAAGAACTCGTTACTAGTATCAAAATTTACTAACTAATATACTATATAATGCGAGCAGTGGTGGCCCAGTGGTGAGCAGTGGTGGCCCAGTGGTATTTGCCGCGACTTACAAGTTGTAGGTCGTGAGTTCAAACCCAGGCAGGCGCTTTACTTTGTGTAAATTATTTCATCACCACTGCTCTCAAAACGGTGAAGGAAAACATCGTGAGGAAACCGGCATGTCCTAGAACCAAAAATTCGAAGACATGTGACATCCACCAATCCACATTGGGCCCACGTGGTGGATTACGGCCCACACCCTCTCACAGAGAAGAGGCCTGTGCCCCAGCAGTGGGGACATTAAAAGACTGATGATGATACTGTATAAACTGTTATACTATTTAATTCATGTTTAACTGATTTTAATTCGGCAAACGGTAGTTACTCCTCAACTTGTTTTCCGACAAAGGCCTCCTCTAAAGGTCGCCATTCAATTCCATTCCTTGCCGCTCGAGTCCATGTTGGACCCGCTACTTTCCTGAAATCATCTTCCCATCTCTTAGTTTGTCTTCTTCTGTCCCTTTTGCAGTCTAGCGGGTACCATTATGTTATTAGTCTTGTTCATTTTTCCTTCTTCTCTCTTGTCATATGTCCTGTCCTTCTCCACTTTAGTTGTTTGTATGTTATGTGTACATTCTTGGCTTTATTTTTGAAGTTATACTTCTTTTGGTGCGTTAGGGAAAAATGATGAGAGTAAAGTGTAGTAACACAAAAGTTCTGTCAATGCCCAGGTTTGACACCCGTATAGCAAGCATGGCTTTCTTTTTTCTTTTATCGATATTTCTTTGTTATGTATAGCTTCACTAAGTGACCAATATCGTTTCCAGGTGTTAGCTATTCTTCTTTCTATTTTCTATTTTGTGCAGTCTTTGGTAGATATTAATTGTCCTAAGTATTCATGTACATATTCTATTTCCTCTTTATTCACTATTATGGTACATTTTTGTGTAGAGTTTGACATAATTTTTGTTTTAGTTAAATTCATTGTTAGACCTGCCTTGTCACTTTCGTCGGCTAGTTGTTGTAGCATTAATTCCAATGTTTTAGCGCTCTCAGAGAAAATGATTAAGTCGTCAGCAAAACGTAAGTGGCTATGATTTTCACCGTTTATGTTTAATCTTTTATTCATCCAATCTTGATTCCTAAATATCATTTATAAGACGGCTGAGAATAATTTAGGTGAGATGGGATCTCCTTGGCGTACGCCTCTCTTGATAGGGAATTCTTCGCCTATAGTTTCTAACTTAACTTGCGCTATACTCTTGGTGTATAAATTTTGCTTGCTGCATTCAGCAAATCATTTTGCATGCTTTTCTATCTACTGATGAAAATGAGATTGGAGCATTAATAACTAATTTAAAAGCATCTGCGCAGTCGGGCTCGATCTGATTGGCGCAGGGATTATAAAAGAAAATAAAGAAATCTTAATAAAACCTATAACTTACATCTGTAATTTGTCGGTTTCGACTGGAGTGTTTCCTATAGCACTTAAACAATCAGGAATTTATCCGATTCACAAGAGTGGGGATAGAGACTGTGTCGAAAACTATAGACCCATTTTTATTCTCTCAACATAATCAAAAATCCTAGAGCGCGTTATGACTAAGAGGCTAGTAAATTATCTTGAAAATAACAAATTATTATCTCCAGCACAGTTTGGTTTCAGATCTAAAAAGTCAACATCTGATGCAGTTCATGAAGTTTTAAATTTTATAGTAACTAATCTTGACAGTAAAAAGAAAACCATTGCAATATTTCTAGATCTCGCCAAAGCATTCGATACGTCTCTATTCCAATCTTACTAAATAAACTAGAATTTTCAAAACTATGGTTACTTGATAGAAAGAACTCAGTGTGTAAAAACAGAAAACCATAAAAGTGACGGTATCTCCTCTAAAGGTCGCCATTCAATTCCATTCCTTGCCGCTCGAGTCCATGTTGGACCCGCTACTTTCCTGAAATCATCTTCCCATCTCTTAGTTTGTCTTCTTCTGTCCCTTTTGCAGTCTAGCGGGTACCATTATGTTATTAGTCTTGTTCATTTTTCCTTCTTCTCTCTTGTCATATGTCCTGTCCTTCTCCACTTTAGTTGTTTGTATGTTATGTGTACATTCTTGGCTTTATTTTTGAAGTTATACTTCTTTTGGTGCGTTAGGGAAAAATGATGAGAGTAAAGTGTAGTAACACAAAAGTTCTGTCAATGCCCAGGTTTGACACCCGTATAGCAAGCATGGCTTTCTTTTTTCTTTTATCGATATTTCTTTGTTATGTATAGCTTCACTAAGTGACCAATATCGTTTCCAGGTGTTAGCTATTCTTCTTTCTATTTTCTATTTTGTGCAGTCTTTGGTAGATATTAATTGTCCTAAGTATTCATGTACATATTCTATTTCCTCTTTATTCACTATTATGGTACATTTTTGTGTAGAGTTTGACATAATTTTTGTTTTAGTTAAATTCATTGTTAGACCTGCCTTGTCACTTTCGTCGGTTAGTTGTTGTAGCATTAATTCCAATGTTTTAGCGCTCTCAGAGAAAATGATTAAGTCGTCAGCAAAACGTAAGTGGCTATGATTTTCACCGTTTATATTTAATCTTTTATTCATCCAATCTTGATTCCTAAATATCATTTATAAGACGGCTGAGAATAATTTAGGTGAGATGGGATCTCCTTGGTGTACGCCTCTCTTGATAGGGAATTCTTCGCCTATAGTTTCTAACTTAACTTGCGCTATACTCTTGGTGTATAAATTTTGCTTGCTGCATTCAGCAAATCATTTTGCATGCTTTTCTATCTACTGATGAAAATGAGATTGGAGCATTAATAACTAATTTAAAAGCATCTGCGCAGTCGGGCTCGATCTGATTGGCGCAGGGATTATAAAAGAAAATAAAGAAATCTTAATAAAACCTATAACTTACATCTGTAATTTGTCGGTTTCGACTGGAGTGTTTCCTATAGCACTTAAACAATCAGGAATTTATCCGATTCACAAGAGTGGGGATAGAGACTGTGTCGAAAACTATAGACCCATTTTTATTCTCTCAACATAATCAAAAATCCTAGAGCGCGTTATGACTAAGAGGCTAGTAAATTATCTTGAAAATAACAAATTATTATCTCCAGCACAGTTTGGTTTCAGATCTAAAAAGTCAACATCTGATGCAGTTCATGAAGTTTTAAATTTTATAGTAACTAATCTTGACAGTAAAAAGAAAACCATTGCAATATTTCTAGATCTCGCCAAAGCATTCGATACGTCTCTATTCCAATCTTACTAAATAAACTAGAATTTTCAAAACTATGGTTACTTGATAGAAAGAACTCAGTGTGTAAAACAGAAAACCATAAAAGTGACGGTATATCAGTTCATTTCAGAGTGCCGCAGGGAAGCATTTTGGGACCTATTCTGTTTCTCGCCTATATCAATGATCTCTGCCAACTAGACCTTCCCAAAGCCAAAATCGTAACTTTCGCTGATGACACAGTACTACTCTTCAGCGAGGAAACCTGGGGCGAAGTGTTCTCAAATGCACAAAAGGGTTTTAATGCGGTGACAGAGTGGTCGAGTGACAATATACTCACTCTTAACGTGGGTTAGACAAAATACGTTCCGTTCTCTTTGAGAAATGCAGAAACTGACATTACCCAACATAAAATAATATCTCATAAATGTGCCGATTACAATGATTCGAGCTGTTTGTGTTCTTGTATTGAAAGGACAGATAAAATTAAGTATTTGGGTATTGTAATTGACAAAAGATTAAGCTTGCAGGAGCACATTGATCAGTTAGCAGCAAGAACACGCAAACTCATCTTTATTTTTTTTTTAAATTACGACATGTGGCTAAAAAAGATTGAATAAAAACGGTTTACCTCGCTATTGGACAGTCACAACTTAGTTACTGCATTTCTGCCTGAGGTGGAGCCCCAAAAACCACTATGCTGAAAATTGAAAGAGCTCAGAGAGCTACTGCATTTCTGCCTGAGGTGGAGCCCCAAAAACCACTATGCTGAAAATTGAAAGAGCTCAGAGAGCTGTTTTAAAAGTTAGTCTCTTTCTACCGTTTTACCACCCCACCATTGATGTATTATAAGCAGAGTAAGGTCCTTACGGTTCTTTATATTTTGTCTGTTACCAAACAATATTCCTTATTGTCATATGAACCTAAGTTGATTGAAAAAAAGCGTAGAAAAGACATAGTCTGTATTAAACCATCATTTAAAACCAGTTTTGCGCATAGTTTCTTCTACTACCAAGGTTGTAATCTGTACAACAAAATTAACAGGTGCTTGTCAATTTACCCTCATCCAAAAACCAAATGTAAGGCGGTAGTTAGAGACTGGTTGAAAAATTTGGACTATAGTTCCACGGAGGACCTACTTCACTGATTTAGACTAACAGAATTAGAAAACTAGGTAAATACACACACACACACACACACCACAAACACACACATACTATACACACCCTTACACTACACATATGTGCGCGAAGGTTTGTATGTTAGAGGTGTGGTGTGTATAAAAATATTATTTTACACACCACACCTCTAACCTACAAACCTAACCTAAAGAGGCGATTTAACGTCTAGATACTATATTAATATCTTGTCTCAATTAAATTATTTTATACGTGTCTCTATTTAAGTATTTTGTTATGTTATACCTGAGTTTTTGGGGTGGGGACCTGGTGATCTGTAAGACAGGTGTATATCTATAATGGACACCAGCTCCGCATACACGTGACTGAAATTGATTTCAGTCACGTGAGTTAGTTAACTTTGATCGTATTAATTAAGTCTTGTTTTTGTGGGAGAAATAAAGATATTATTATTATTTTGGAGTAGTCGTAAGTATTTTGTTTGTACGCCCTGTGTTGTTAGCGCATTCCATATAAACTCGTGTTCTAGTGTGTTGAATGCTGTGTTAAAATCAACAATTGTAGCACTTACCATACACCTAATTGTTTTGGGAAATAGAAATAAAACTTTTCCATACTTTTTAGGATTTCGTACCCTAAGGGTAACCAACGAAACTTTGCCTACGCTGTCAGTCTGTCTGTCAGCTGGCTGTATCTCATGAACCGTAACAGCTAGATAGTTGTCACAGAGTGTGTATTTCTATTGCCGGTAGAACAACAAAAAAAAAAAAATATAATAAAATTACGACTTGGCCGATTACGATTTTTTTATCATACCTGGTGACGGAGTCGAGTCATTGTAAATATGCGGATCTTTATTTGCTTTTAATTCCAATTTTCTTTTAAGAATCATCTGAAAAAAAAAAGAAACCTATGAGCATTCCAGTCCAGAGAACAAAATGTATCGAAATGGAGTATTATGTACCTATAGATTGTAAGGAAACTATTCAATTGTGGAATAAAAATAAATAAAGATGTTATGTTACTCTTATATTTACACGGAACATCATATGCTTGTTCTTGCCACATGTTCCAGGTTGGACCAACAAGTTTTGTTTTCTATTAAAATTCGTCTACCGTGTACCTACTACTATTCTTATCATGGTCCTTTTCTTTCATATTATCCTCATGTTCATCCATCACAATTCAATTCCATAAATGTTAAAGAATACATACGGGATTTATGATATTTTTCAGCTTATCCACGAGTTGGTTTTCTCTGCGCTTCAATGTACTCCATTTGAAAATATATGACAAATGCAGCCACACTTTTTGTGTTCGATCACAATATAAAGCTAACAAATCTTCAATTCCTTCTGCGTAATCTGTATCGATTGCCACTTGATCTTCAGTATTTAGTCTCAGTGAAGTCCCTGCAAAAGAGAATATAGACAGTTACGATGTCTTAGGGTGATTTTAGGTCAAAAATTTACCAGTCAGAAGACAAACAGTATTCTCGTCTTAAAGCACATTCAAGTAAATCAATAGGTTTATAGAATAGAATAGAATAGAAAACGTTTATTCGACACAGACACAACACAACAGTAACAAACAAAAGGTAAAGAAAAGAATATTAGGTACACAAAGGTACAATAAAATTGTGCTTAGCCCATACCGAAAGGGTTACCATCTCAGCATTTGCTGAGCGATGGTTTCTGAGAATGACATTTTTTTTTTGGTGGTAAATCATTAAATAACTTTTCCCGCTCTGGGTGGAGTGGGAGGGCGTGTCAGTCTCTTACTAACTGAAACCAACCCTTGTTCCTTCAGTTGCAAGTGCCAGGGCCGCAGCGCCTCGTTCAACTCTTTCAAATACACCCGTAGCCCAGGCAGGCATCGGTCCTTGGTATCTGGCGGCAAAGGTCCACATACACCTCTATGAGTGGCGCGAGGTGGCGAAACGCCGGGGCGAAACTCCGCTGCCGCGACACCTTGCAGCTCGGCGGACATAGCTCCGGCAAGATCTCCGGCCACCGTAGATGCGGGCCTGCGGACGGCGAGTAGTGGGTAGCTTACCGTCCGGTTAGGTCCAATCAGGATCAGGCCCGAGAATCGACGGCGCGTAGTGTTCCATCACGCGCGGCTCAAAAAGTTGTCAGCAAAACATGCGACAGTCAGCGTAGCAGACTACGCTGACACCTATGGGGAGGTCGGCGCGCAGCACTCAGTCGTATTCGATGTTCCACAGAGGCGGCCCCAGGACCGATCCCTGCGGAAGCCGTACTGGCCCTCCGCTAGATCCGGCCCCACCCGCACCAGCTGCCCAACGAGGCGGTCTGCAATTACACTTTCGAAGAGCTTGCTCACCTCGTCGAGCAGCATAATGGGCCGTCTGGTCGCTGCCCTAGGGAACGCGCCCACACCGGTGTCCTGTAAAGGGCTATGGACCGCACGATCCCAGGTAGGACTATACTGCCGGTCTATTCTGTAAACATCTCACCTTGAAAACTTAAGTCAAATGAAATATCATTGCACCTTGTTTGGATTGACTACTCACTTCATATTCATTTCACCTAAGTTCACACGATGATATTTTTACAAAATAGCTCTCTACGGTTTGTATTCTAATGCTATAAGTACGCATTCAAGCGATATATCAGCCGGTCTGCAGCAGACATTCGCTTGGACTTTTTTTTCGTCAAGAGTCCCAGGTTTTCTACAGTCCACACAACTACAACACTTGATGAATAGACGTTTACTGGGCTGATTATACCGACACTAGTCAATAATTTTTTTTTTTGTTCTCAGAGATCTGTATGTGATTTCTAATTATCTACCTATACTAATATTATAAAGAGGTAAAATTTGTTTGTAAGTTTGTATGTAGGGGGTAATCTCCGGAACTACTAGACCGATTTTGAAAATTATTTCACCAATAGAAAGCTACATTATTTGTGAGTGATAAAGGCTATTAATATTTTTGAATTACATGCAGACGAAGTCGCGGAAGGAGTGCTATTAATGCTATAGAGATTTAAGGACAGTTAATAAAACTTTTCAGTGACATACGTCACTGAAAGTTTAATTAAGTCATATTATATGCATTTGTAGTTTTCACAGTTTTTTGTCGCTTTAATAAAGTAACTACATTTTTTATGATTTAAAAGTAAACTTTTTTGCTTTTTTTTCCCCTACTTTTTGTAAGCAGCGGTCTTGGTTTCCCTAATAAAAAACTTTTTTACAAAAAAAATGGAACCGACTTCCAGAAAAAGTGCAAATAACTATAATTTCGGCAGTCGGTGTTTCTGGTTTTGTGTCTTCATTTTTTGACACCAACTGCCGAAATTAAAGTTATTTGCACTTTTTTTGGAAGTCGGTTCCATTTTTTTGTAAAAAAGGTTTTTATTTTTCGCTTTTTAGTTGTGGTTCTCCATTAAGTTGTATTAACAATTCATAGACGGTCGCAGCAATCGCGGTTGATTTGCTGACAATTTTTGAACAGTTCCGTTGTCTGTCTCCGAAACCGATCATCAGATCTATATGAAATTTAAATTGGACCATTCCGGAATACTCCTTTCGAAACAAAAAAAGAATTTTGCAAATCCGTCAATATATTTATGACGGAGTTATGCCCTGCCCGGGGGTTGAGGATAAATTCGAAAGAGTTACCTCGCCCCTGGGCATTCAGGGCAGGGAGGAACAGGGGTGGGTTTTAGTCAGTAAGAGTCTGACACGCGCTTCCGCTCCACTCTAGAGCGGAAGAAGTCATAGGATGATTTTCCAACCCCAAAAAAAAAAAAAACGGGGTTATGCCCGAACATACATAAAAAAAAACACAAACATGCGAATTGATAACCTCCTCTTTTTGGAAGTCAGTTAAGAAAACAGCAGTAGACTGCAGGCATTGCACGACTACATTTTTCGTGATAACACTTTTCGATTGAAGCAATATCTTGGTGGAAGCGCTTACCATGTTCATCGCTCACTGCAACTAGGTTTTCTGAGTAAAATTCTAGGCGTGAGTGCATAAAGTGTATCTTTTAGAGATATAAAATCAGGTGTATACAACCTTTATAAAGATATATTATATCTTTATAAAGGTTGTATACACCTGATTTACAAACCTATGATTAAATATCAAAGCAATAAGATTTTGCCTAAAAAACTAAGCTATTTGATTAATCAAAAATGCTGAAACGAAAAAAATCCGGAGAATTGACGCAAAATCGTAACATGGTGAAAATCTATGTACATTGAAATTATAGGAGTGGTTACCGTGAAATTAAATCCCTTTTAAACAATTAAGAATAAGGAAAAGTGTAAATAAACCGGCCAAGTGCGAGTCGGACTCACACACGAAGGGTTCCGTACCATAAGCTAAAAAAATCACGTTTCTTGTATGTTTCTTATATTCCCTTTAATTTTTTAATTGATTGTTATTTTTATAATTTGTTGTTATAGCAGCAACAGAAATACACATTCTGTGAAAATTTCAACTGTCTACCTATCGCCATTATTAAGATTGAGCAAAAAAAGCCAAAAAAAAAACACGTTTCTAGTTGGGGAGCCCCCTTTAATTTTGAATTTATTTATTTTTTTAGTTTCAGAATGTGAAATACACATTCTGTGGAAATTTCAACTGTGTAGCTATTTCGGATCGTGAGATACAGCCCGCTGACTGACAGACGGACAGCGGAGACATAGTAATAGGTCCCGTTGGTTTCCCTTTGGGTACGGAACCCTAAAAAGAGAATTTCTTGCCTTATATATGTGATGAAAGTAAATGATCATTATTCAGCTATATGATATGATATGACTGACTATGTTCAAAATACGCTAAGATGTTTTCCAAAGAAATTTTGAAAGTTGCCTAGCGTTACTAACTTTTGCCGACTCTCTATCTTTACTCCGACTCATTTTGCAGGAATCCAATTTCTTTCAAGACAATGCCGTTCTAATTCTTTGATTCGTTTGTGACGCTCACAAACAGCTTAGATAATATAATAAAATATTATCTAAGCTAATATAATAATATAATGTAATACTTACGAGTAACAGTTGACAGTGTATAGTTGATTAAGTACTTTCGCACATCAAAAGGTTCTTTTCCGACTTTAGGAGCTAATTGTGAGACAAGAGTTCTTGCTTGCACGTTCATTTCATTCACGTATGTATTAAGAACTTGTTGGTTGAACGCCGGATTCAATAGTTTGCGATGATTTTTCCAAATAGACGCTATAACAAAACATAATTATGAAAACAATTGTGTTTAACGTGTGTTTAACTGGTGGGAGAAAACATGTTATTAGTTGCCTTTAAATAAATTTCCAAGACAATCTTAATATTTCAAACAAGTTTTATTTTATTTTATTTGTTGCTGATCAACTCAAATGATGTTTTCCAATTTCTTGTTTATATTTTTTTATTTTTATCGTTTCGCTGAGCTTACCGTCTGCTGTTATAAGTCCGTTATTTATAAATTCTTTTGCAAAATCGTAAACATATGGTTTACTCAAACATGTATTAGATAGTATCAGGCTTTCTTCCGGGTCGGTTATCACTGAAACAGAAAAAAATATATACAACAGTCAATTACGATTATTTTTTTCTAACACTTTAATTAGATTGATTTCTGGATAAATAACCCTCTTTTGGCTTCGCATAATTATATTTATTCCGTCAGTTAGATTATAAAAAAAAAACTAATGGACAAGTATTTTTGGCTTTTTCAGATTGATAAAATATGACAAAGATTGGAGAGAAGAGGTCTTGATACGTCACTTCTTGGTAAAAAATCGAATGGAAGAAAGAGGGTCCAGTTGGTAAGCTATGCACTCGTCCCACATACCTAAAGTGTCTCAAGACGAAAGACCAGAACCAGTGCGTGTTGCCAGTGATGTTAGGACACTGAAACGTGGTTGCTCACAATGGGTCTCGACAGAAGGCCTAGACACTAAGGGTGATGGAAAGAATTATGCTCGGAGTTTCCTTGCGTTATCAAATCAGTAATGATGATATCCGCAAGAGAACCAAGTTTTCGAGTGATAGTGGGCAGGGCAGATTACTCGCAGAACAATTAAGGCGGAGATTCCTAAAAACGGTCAAAAAGGTGGTTTTTTAAAGCAGTGTATCTCTTAAACCGTAAATAATTTTAATAAATAAAAAAATATTATATTTTCAAGTCCTGTTAGCACACAGGGATGGAACTCAAAACATAATTTAACTTACTTTACTGCATCAAATAACTCTTCTAACATACCTCTTAATTATCCTTAAAAGAAGTTCCCATCCCCTCCTTAACAATTATAATTATAATTAAAAATATACCATAAAATTTCAAATGCTAAACTTCTAAATCTAGTGATGGATTATTTTTCACAAATATCATAGTAAATCCTAAGTAATTTGATAAAATACTTCATATTTTGCAATAAATTGCGAGCATTTGTCGTAGCGCATCTCTTTCTTTTCTCTGCAGTCCGAGAGTGACCGCGCTTTAGGTGACATCTCAGCCTTAATGGTCGATGAGGCAAAAGTTTTGGAGTGGCGACCGTGTACCGGAAGACCTGATGAGGGTCGTGGGTAGCTGATGAACGCGAAACGCACACACAGGACCTACTACTTAATAGATTGTATTAACTGACGGACTAAATAATTTATATTTAAGTTATCAACAGACTAAGGTTATTCTGTTAAGCAGATATCTTTGTTTGCCACATTTTTGCACTTACCATAAAATGAATGAGGGCCGAACCAAAACTCGCAAACACCACCTTTTTTCAGGGCGTACAGCTGAAATCCTCGAATAAAATCCCATAGATCTGAAATACACAAATAGATGTACAGGTAGGTACATATTTATTTAGTTTAATTAGGAAAGCATGTGTGCGTAAGCAGCGTCATCGTTACAGCTGCCATTGGGCAAAAAAAACAAAAATTCTAGTATTCTAGATCGACACTGGCCTCTATGGCTCGGGGGTTAAGGTCCATTGCTGGCAGAAAGGTACTCGTTAATAAAAATAAGTCCAAAATATACATGGACATGATTAGACAAAATTACTCTGGGCCACGAAAATTCCGGGTCGCTGGTAAAAAGTTTCTTAGAACCCTAAAATTAATTCGTGCCACTGTAGTATATTGTAGATAGCTGGTAAATAAATACATAAAAGAAAACACCTAACACGTTTTAAAAGCGGCCGTTTTTGGTAATTTTTACAACGTAAAAATACTTTATCCTCTTTGTAACAAACGTGACGTTGGATTCTTTAATGTTTATTTTCTATGCTATGCTACGATTTTTTATTCAATGAGGGCGCCACTTGGCCGGTAGTAGACCCTTAAAGAACTCAATTTGTTGTAATTTGTTGTTTGTTGTAATTTAGAGAAAGCAAAACAACTGTCCTCAACCTGCCTGCAACGTGTCGTGAGATACTTCGGCCACGTTGCCCGCAGAGGTACCAACAACATGGTGACTGGAAAAATAGAGGGAAAAAGAATTAGAGGTTGAAGCCCAAAAAGGTGGTTGGATTAAATATTCAAGTATTTGGCGATACCTATCAGCGCCGCACTCAACCAGGCCACTGATCGTAACAGATGGAGGAAGACCGTTGACAATTTGTTACGGAATCACGATTCTCAGTAGTGAGAGAGCGATTGAGAAGAGATGGCTTTTGGTCAACAAGCTCATGTAGATCTACTGTGAAAATTTAAAGACTATAGCTCCAACCGTTTGGCTGATAAACCTGTGTGATGAACAGACGGACACGTGAGTGACAGGAATAGGGCTTCGTTTGGACCCTTCGGTTTCAGAACCCTAAAAAATAGGCAAACGAATTCAAATGTTTGTGTCAGAATATTTTTTCTACCAAACAATAAAGGAAGGTGAAAACCACTGCACTAATATATTCCGTATTAGTGATTTACATCACTTAGGGCCGATTTCACCATTCACTATAAAAACTACTTTTATTACGTTTTACTGAACGAAGCTTAGCGTAATCTAGTTTCGGTGTGAATCTCGATTTACGTCAAACTGATTTAATGATACCTCCTAACATATTCGTTGAAATCAAATGATGTCAAGGGTAATTTTGTTTAAAATCCCTTCGCAAATAATGCATTATTTTAGAACAAATTTGATTATCATAAAAAAGATTACAGTGAGTTAACCTTAAAAGTTAGAGATATGCTGTTGCGGATTTTTTTAGAACTTAAAATGGAAAACAATTCCGTCATACATAATTTTTGCGTAACTTTAACCGTTTACGCAGCGCTCGCAACTGAAGCTCGCAACCGGATTTTTTTTTCCCGTTTTTACCACATTTTTCATTGATGCTCCGCTCCTGTTAGTCGCAGCGTGATATTATATAGCCTTACTCGATAAATGGACTAATCAACGCAAATATATTTTTTTCAATTTGATCCAGTTGTTCCTGAGATTAGCGCGTTCAACCAAACAAACACTCTTCAGCTTTATAACGGCGGCTAAACGCGTAACGTCGAAAACTAGGTGTTTAGAATTGGTGAAATCGGCCCATAGTGTTCTTAACTGCAAGAAAGGTAACTTATATTTAAGACTTTATGTTTTTTTGCGAATCTATGAAACGTAGAAACGCTAAAACTACCACGGGTAGGATCAGCCCAAAGAAATTATTTATAAAAATTCATGACAATTTATTAACCTTTGAACTGCAATTAATTTATAATTATTGATAGATAAGATAGATAGATTAGATAGTTTTTTTTCTATGAGTTAATTTAATCGAGATAGCTAAGTTTTATCGATATTTTATGCATCAGTTATAAAATGTCTTGAATAAATTAACTGTTAATTACCTCTTTCATAGCGTCACAAATTAGGTATATTTCTTTCTTAGTTTTATCTGTTTACACAGGCTGTGGGAAAATCTCGTACATAGGTACTTAATAATCATATTCTTAAAACTTAATTACTGACCTTAAATTAAGTTATTTTTTTTTATTAGTTTTAAAAATTATTCGCCGACGACGGTAAAACCTCACGCTAACGCTAAAGCTAAGGTGATTCAGTAAAGAGGTACCTCTTACAATCATACTAACTTAGTAAGTTTCCTAATGTAGGTAGAATACCTACATCATCTGACTTTTTTTGTAAAAAAAAATGTATTTAATACATGCAGATTCAACGAGAGGAGCTCGTGCCTTAAGTAATAACAGCCGCACGGGTCGATCCATCAGGTTAAGCTATGTTTGCCAGGGTTGGTCCGTGGATGGGTGACCATCTTTACATACCCAGACCCTTGCGTGCCTCAGAAAGCACGTTAAGCCGTTGTTCCCGGCTGTCAATCGTGGATCTTTGACAGTCGTTACGGGTCGTCAGAAGCCCGAAAGTCTGACATCCAGTCTTACCAAGGGGTATCTTATTACCCAGTAACTGGGTTGTGGAAGTCAGATAGGCAGTCGCTCCATGTAAAATACTGGTATTCAGCTGCATCCGGTTAGACTGGAAGCCAACCCCAAGATAGTTGGGAAAAGGCTAGGCAGATTGAAACATGCAGATTCAAAGTCGCGAACTCGTGATGGCCCAGTGGTTAGCTAGTGGCCAGGCTTCGCCTCTAACCCGAGTCTGTGTGGGGTTCATATTCAGGCAAGTTCCAATATCACTATGTCAGTCCCTATAGATGTAGTGTGTATGTTTATCCTCGACATAAACATATTGACATTTGTGAAGGCATCGTAAATCCACCTTACAAGCGTGGTGGTCGCAATGCTCATGCCTTCACTGAATGAGAAGTTGCCTTTTAAATAAAATAAAGATAAATGATTAAAAAAAAAACAAGCGTTTGACCCTCGTCATGATGTGTAGTGAAAAGTACTCATGATAACAAAACATACATTCAAATTCAACTGTCCTACCATTAGCCACCAGAGAGTTCCAGTGCCTACATCCCAACGCCAAAATCAGATCAGTTCAATGGTATCATAATATTGCATTGTCACCGGACTTACATAAGTGCGTCAAATTTCAGCTCTATCGAAAATCAAAAAGTGGTCGAAAAATTGTTTGAAAACTTGTTCTAAAAAGGCCGAAATGGTCAGTAGTTAGATACTGTTTTAGAAGAATTTAACTTATATGGAAAGTTGTATAGTGACCAAATTGTAAGCTTTTATAATAAATTCAGGACACGTTACGATAATCAAAATTATTCCTGTAGACTTACGTTTTCGGTCTCCAAAGATCTGATGCGAATGGCCAATGAAGGGTAGCGCCCCAGGCAAAATAGGGGGTGAACGCGGATGCGGCTTCATCCACCACCACGCAGCTATCACTAGACATAATAATGCCACTAAGAGCACAAACGTAGACATGTTGTAAATCTAGTGACAATCTGAGTGCATTTTCCCGGTTATCTTGTATTTATGCAAAAAAAGGTGCATTGTTGTTGAAAAACAAAATGGCAAAAAGAGAGTCATATTTGCACATCGAGGGTTCCGTATCTTCGTGGGAATAAAATGTATCCTAAAATTCTATATTTAATTAAAGTTGTAAGTTCTAATTTTTTTTCAGAGACTAGTAAAATACTGATTCAGTATAATTATGATTATAAGTATTGTGTGAGGAGTGATATGAAAGAAAAGGGAGTTAGTGATAGCGTGACGGCTGACAGGACTGAATGGAAGAAATAAACGTGTTGCACTAACCCAACTAACATGGGATAAGGCAGGAAGATGATGATGACGATGATTATAAGTAAGTATTGTGAGTATTGAGGATAAATTGGGTTTGTGTTCGGGCGCATCTCTATAAGACGTCAACGGGCGTCATGCCCCCCCACACTATTAAGGTCACCTTAGTCGCGTTTCGTGCCCATATATGGCAATGCGTGACACGCAGCAGCGAGCCCGCCCACAGTCAGCGCGGGGAACCGGAGGACGTGTGGGGAGAGCGAGTGCAGCCAGCGCGGCGCCGCGTCCCGGTGCTTTTTTTTTTTTTGGGGGGGTGGGAAATCATCCTATGACTTCTCCCGCTCTGGGTGGAGCGAGAGGGCGTGTCAGACTCTTACTGACTAAAACCCACCCCTGTTCCTTCCTGCCTCGAGTGCCCAGGGGCGAGGTAACTCTGTTTCGCATTTATCCTCAACCCCCGGGCAGGCATTGGCCATGACTGGCCCCGTGGCCCCGTCTCTTGCTGACAACTCTTTGAGGCGCGCGTGGAACACTACGCGCCGTCGACTCTCGGGCCTGTTGCTGATCGGACGGCGAGCTATCCATTACTCGCCGTCCGCAGGCCCGGATCTGCGGTGGCCGGAGATCGTCTCGCGGCGCCGGAAGTCCCAGGCGTCTCCTGAGGCGGCTGCTGCTGAGGGCGTGAGGGCGACTCCGTTGTTGGTGTTCTCTCACGCGTCCCGCCTCCGCCTTCGTGAGGATTATTATCTGCTTCGCAGAAGGAGGAGACGGCTTCCCATTCCCTCTCGCTCCGTACCATGGCCTGAACCAGGGCAGGGCGCGAGAGGTCGCTGCCGCCTGCGTCCCGGTGCTGCCAGTCACCCGCCCATAGATTATTACACTATATATTATAATATAGTGTATAATCTACGCCCCTGGCAAAGAGTGGGTAAATGCGCGCCTCTCGTCTTATTATAGTTCTCGTCACGATATAAAATACATTCACAAGTTCAGGGCAATCAAACTTGTTGTGTATCAGAATTCTTTCTAATGCTTGGTCATATTTTGCATAGAGAGGGTTGGGACCCTCTCTATGCAAAATATGACCAAGCATCATATGTATGATATAGGTATCATACATGCATACTTCTACTTGTGATCGTAATAAAAAGTTGAAAAGTGTACAATAGATAAGTGGCTGGGCGTTTGAAATCGGATGGCGATCTCATAATAAAATTGTACATTTGGAAAGCTTTGGCTATGATCTTTTAATTGTGTAAATTAAGGTGAAGTTTGGAATCCAAAAGCACACCCAGATCGCAAATTAGAGTTTCTTTAAGGAGTACATTGCAGAGACAATAATTATTGTAGTGAAGTATTTTTGGTTTTTGTTAAAGTTAACGTAACGTTAACGTATTTACGTCTTGACTGAAAAAATATTCTTACTCTTTTTAAAAAGTACATATATTACCATTTTTATCTGAAGAAATTGCTCTTGAAGAAGCTGACTTTGTGAAAGGGAAGGGTACTCGTGCGCAGATCTTAAATGTGCGCCAGATTATTGAAAAGGCCAGGGAGTTCAACAAGCCGACTTATAATTATTTGCTTTGTTGATTTGTCAAAGGCGTTCGACTCATTAAGGTGGCCAGTACTTTGGAAGACTCACCTGGCTATGGGAACACCTAAACGTCTTGTTCACCTTCTTAGGAGGCTTTATGAAGAGGGAACATCTTCGGTGAGAACAGACGACTTGTTGTCGAATCACTTTCATCCAAGTGCCGGGGTCCATCAAGCTTGCATCTTATCACCTCTGCTGTTCAACATTTATACGGAACTCATTACGAGAATAGCACTTGAGAACTGATCAGACGGAATCACTATTGGAGGCTATAAATTTTCCAATTTGCCGGAATCCCTGCTGAGCAAAATAGAACAGGCTAGCCTTGATTTTGGTCTGAAGATAAACCGCAGCAAGACGAAGATTCTGATTGTTGATCGAGCTACCAATAACTCGCCTGAAGTCACTAGAATTGCGAATTGTGACGTCGTTCAATCATACATCTATCTTGGGGCACTACCAA
Organism: Polia nebulosa; assembly: GCA_951329385.1. NCBI lineage: Eukaryota > Metazoa > Arthropoda > Insecta > Lepidoptera > Noctuidae > Polia > Polia nebulosa. The sequence continues at coordinate 13,433,231 of OX589610.1, read as the reverse complement.
ACAATAGTGGATGTGCGGATGAGATCAAACGGCGCATGGCTATCACCAGGTCCGCCATGGATCGGCTCAGAAAAATATGGAGAAACAGAAACATCACAAAGGCCACCAAAATGCGACTTGTCAGGGCACAGTAACTGGGTTGTGGACGTCAGATAGGCAGTCGCTCCATGCAAAATACTGGTATTCAGCTGCATCTGGTTAGACTGGAAGCCCACCCCAAGATAGTTGGGAAAAGGCTAGGCAGATGATGTTTATTATTACTTAATTTAGAAACACACTAATTGATAAATATATATACAGGGTGTAACGGGAAGGTGTGGTCATATTTTGAGAACCGGCTCAGCCCATGGGTATGAATAACATTCTCTAAAAAATAAAAAACTTTTTTACAAAAAGACAACCGACTTCTAAAAAAAAATACACTAAAAATTAAAAAATAACTTTAATTTCGTAAGTCAGTGTTTGTATTTTACTTCTTCGTTATTTGACACCGACTTCCGAAGTTAAAGTTATTTTTTTAATTTTTTGTGTATTTTTTTTTTGGAAGTCGGTTGTTTTTTTTGTAAAAAAGTTTTTTATTTTTCACTTTTTAGTTGTAAAACCCTAGAACTAAAAACCTCAATAACATGGAACGTGGCATTTAAACATTTGGAGAACACCAAAACGTCATCGAGGTACACGTATTTTTGTTTTTGTTCAGTTTCTTAAAAAGGGCTAAAGCAATTTCAATAAAATTTATATGGGACCACCTCGGGAGTAAATTCTTTCGGATAAAAAAAGAATTTTGAAAAGCGGTCCACAACTGACGGAAAAATCGGCGGACATACATAAAAAAAAAATACATACAGTCGAACATAGAACCTCCTCCTTTTTCGAAAGTCGGTTAAAAACAGAAAATTCCCAAAAAAAATTGGACTTTTCATACAAAGTTATCATCAGCTGATCAAAATTTGTATGGGAGGTAAATTTTTTTTTGAGAATTTCCTTAGGTTTTTTTGAAGAAAGTTGTTCATATCGATGAGCAGATGCAGTTTTTAAAATATGACCAAACCTTTCCGTTATATATCTGTATTAGATATTGATAAATCAGGTTTTTGTTTCGATAATTTCCTAATTTGTAAATGTGTGAATTTTTATTTAATAGATGCGTATAATAAAGAAAATTCTAGTCATTAATCGATTTTTAAACGATATAAAAATGAATGAATGTCTACAATGTTCTCACGAATCACAATTGATTATAGGCTGGTTTGCGTACGAAAATAACAATATTAAAATTAAAGATTTTCCATAACTTTGAAATATTGACTATGTCACAGAGTTGAGTTTTTAAAATCAATATAGATGTTGTCTTATTCCAATGTGATGTAGACTATTTGACACTTGTTGAGAAGAAATGTTTCTACCCGCAAGTGTCAAAAGTAGAAAAAAATTGTTTGTCATGCTTTACATTGTAGACTTTTGTCGACGGAAGAATAGAAACATTTCTTCCTTTAGTTTTAACATCGCCATGCTTAGGATAGTAAAAATCTTTCTACAATCTGTCACTTTGTCTATTCTTCCGTAGACAAAACCCGTTTCTATGGTGGTCATGCTACGCTTACAGGATTAAACGTTGACTGTACGGTTGGCACAGTGGTTTAGCAATTGCCTGCTGCGCTGTTTGTCGCGGGTTCGATTCCCGGACGGGACAAATATTTGGATAGCCTACAGATAGTTGTCTGTGTAGGTCTGGGTGCCTTGTGTATGTGAGTAACCTTTGTTTGTGAACGCACTCACAATACAGGAGTAATTCCAAGCGTGGGGAAACGTTAAAAAAATATCGTAGGTTCCTAATCCAGGTCATGATAGGTGGTGGTGGTAAACCACCGCCCGTTTGGTGTGGTGCTGTGTGCTGTATGTTGTTTATCCATGCCGTTTAGACGTAAGACAGACAGAAATATTTTCGCATCTATACCATGGTTGTAAATAAGCAAGTCCAATTCGCACTTGACAGATTTACAAACAGGCTCGCTATTATTTATCAACAATGGTTGATAAAATAACTATTAAAATAATTTTAATTACAACTTGTTTTTAAAACTGGGAAGTAATAAAATAATAATTACTGATGCTCGCGGAATTGTGATCAATATAATGGGCTTATTAACTTTTTATTTATTTCGTTTATTCATTTCTAAATACATATAAATTATATTTATAAATATTTCAATGAAAAAAAAAAAAAAAAAAAAAACATTTAAAAATATAAAAAATAGTATCCCACCGGTATCGGGAACAGGGTCCAAGCTACCGGCGGTCAGGGCTCCAGAGAGAGGAACCGCCTGACAATGCGAGCCGTGTCCAGAAGTACTGCTTTCTGAATCAAGCCCTTGATCCAGCCGCCTAACGAGAGCCTCCTGAGGTGTTGGTCGAGGCTCGTGGCTATTAAGCCATTGGCTGATACGACTATCGGTACAATGATCGCTGAGTCCACATGGATTATTATCATTATTTATTTCATTATTACTATCTCCGTCAGGTTAATTAATAAAGTAAGCACTAGCTTATCTGCCGGCTTTGTTCCCGAGGCCTATCCGGTGCATTTTTTCATTACTCGGATGTTTGTTTACATATTTCGATGAGTATTCATATCACCTAGACGTCTTGATAGCGATCATTATAAAAATAATTTTATTCGAATTTATTCATACAAATAATGATCACTCGAAAATTCACAAAAAACAAGTAAACGCATTTGTCCTTATTGCCACTGATTTGAATATTAATAAAATAATTTCAAAGGAAGTGCTGCCAACTTAGGGAAACGTATTTTTACTAAGCCTGGTGGTATGGACTTCAGGAGCGGAAATTTTGTTCTGGTGGCTAGATTATTTTTGTTAGTAGGAAACAAGACACTTTAACAATAATGGGACTTTGACTTTAACAATAATTTGAAACTTATGATCATGTTCTATTGTTAGTCTAGAACAAGAGTGACTAACTTGATTTGACCCAAAATCTACTGTTAGCTGACTGGACTCTGTGGGAGCTACCAGTTACATTCAGTACTTTCTTTCAATAGAAAAAAAAATTACTCTCTCTCTCTCTCTCTTTCGTGATGAAACGCCTTGATGAGTTCGTGGGAAATTGAAATTCTTCCTATTCTATGTGTTAAAGACCTTACTAAAGAGTATTAAATGAAAGTAAAGTGGACTGTAAAACACTTATAATGTGGTTCTATAAAGACAGTACAATGTTGGGAACTTGGACAAGAAATATGCGCGCGCGTCGTCGCTCGTATTCAGTATTGGAGTCAAAGGCGGGCGGCGGCGGCATACATAAAAAAAAAAAAAAAAACTTATCTACAGTCGAACATCATAGAAACTCCTCCTTTTTCGAAAGTCGGTTCAAAATAGTATCTAAGAGTAACCCTATCTCCTTTGTATTATTTTCATAGCAAAAATGGGCGGGCAGACACATAGTAATTTTGATATTTTCATCAAAATATCAAGCATTTCCATACAGAAAGTATCATTTTGGGAAGTGGAACTGATGAAGACACAAATATTTCATGGGTGGCAATTGGATATCTCAATTAACATGTCTGAGCGACTGTGACAAAGGACATTTACATAAATGGTTCCATCGAAATAATCTGATGATGAAGCCGGAAGGTCAGCACGGGTACTCCGTAGTAAAAAAATGTATCTAAGCCATGTTTGGGCTGATTACAATTGTCATGATTATTACTCATTACTATGGGTACGGTACCATCGAACTGGTCTGATAATGAAGCCGAAGCATAGGCACGGCAACTTCGTAATAAAATGTATTCTAGCCGTGTTTTGACTTATTGAAATTGTAATGATATGCATTGTGATTTTAATTATTATATGTACCTTACTGAATGACGATGAGTACGTTTCATTACTTTCTTTACGATGAAAAACTAGGGGGACTAAACGAGAAAATGCTGGGCATGTACATCATGTTGTGATTACTAAATCAAAAGGTTCCCACCTAGTTAAGGCTGGGTGTTCTTGTTTTGTTCCGTTTCAGAATTTGACTTTGATAGGCAAATTATTAAACAAATACTAATACTTCTTTTTTATATAAATGATGTCATTTTGGAATCGATCCTACCCGATCGTTTTATTTCATTACATTTATCTAAAAAAATATCGATTATTCAAGTGATTTTCGATCCGCGCGTCACTTGCCACTTTGCCGTCCCGCGGGACGTTACAGAGGTAAGACCTGTGCCAAATTTTTGCGTGCGCTGCTACGCACATAATATTGTATATTTAAATTAGGAATAAAATAAATTGTAAATAATTATTGTTTTATATTATTGTGACACGCGCCGGATAGCTGCGTGGGCACTTCCGCTTGTTTCTTCTATTCCGTGGTACTTACACTCGTTTCGCCGCAATATAATATCAGTAGGTTCAAGTTCAAAGAGAGATAAATAGGTTACTGTTTTTCTTTTCTTTATTGTTTTCGTTTAATATGTCTGGCTCTGATTTATTTTTAATACAATAATTGTTTTCTACATATTTTAAATGATAAATAAGTAACAACCTTTAAGTTCCTTTAAGTTGGGCGACTATTACTCTGAAACTAACAGAACTAACTTAGCCGTGATAGTTTTACTTTTAATTCCGTTATACAGGGTGTAACGGGAAGGTGTGGTCATATTTTAAGAACCTGTTCTGCTCATGGAAATGAACAGCTTTCTCTAAGAAAAAATAGAAAATTCTCAAAAAATAAAATTGGATTTTCCATACAAAGTTACCATCAGCTGATTAATGTTTGTATGGGGGTTAAAAAAAAAAGAATTGCCTCAGGTTTTCTTGAATAAAGTTGTTCATATCGACGGGTAGATGCAGTTCTTAAAATATGACCACACCTTTCCATTACACTCTGTATATACTACTGCCGTGATTTTTTTCACATATCCAAAGCAACCATTTAGCTAGCAGGGGCGGGGGACACACTTGACTCTAACAAAAATAAGCAATTTAAAGCTTATTAATTTAACGTAAACGGATTCATGAATCGAAAAATGGTTTTCACAGACCCGTAATATTTTTTAAATGGCCTATCCAAGGATATCCCAACCCATATCATTAGATAGACATGTAAAACAAAATAGCCACTTTACGTGAGGTATCTTAAATTTTTTTTTATGATTTTATTTTACCACTTGTGATTAATATGTATATCCATGCCCAATTATAGCTTTCTAGTACTAAGAGTCTCTGATCTAAGCTACGGAGGGACGGACAGATATGGCAAAACTATAAGGGTTCCTGGTTGACTAAGGAACCCTAAACAGGACAGAAAAACAGTAATATCAAGAAAACAAAGACAGTACGTGTTTGTTTTCTTGGTAATCCTAATCCTCACCAAGATTAAATAGTAATAAATAATAATAATAAAAACAACCTACAACCTACTACTAGCATACAGAAAAATCAGTCCATCAAAATCATCAGAAGTTTTTATTGTGTAGAATCAGTGGTTTTTATTGTGTATTTTTTTTATTTTGTCGTTTTGTGCTTGTGATCGGTGTTATTCGGTCGAAGCAAACGTTTTATTATTATTATAGTAACTTTGTACAAAACTGAAAGTGAAACTGTTACTTTATTATTTCATAATCGTTTAACTTACAGTATATAATTAATTATTCAATTTTTATCAACTTGATTAATTTGCCAATACCGTTAGAATACTATTCAGTTTAGACTGTGACACGCAAACACTCGGGGCATACGTAACTGCAATTTCACGCGCGCGAGCCGAACCGACTCGATCTTTACACCGCGCGCGGGTGTTCGCACGTAAATACCTATTGCGCTAGGAACACCCGGCCGTAAGGATGTAGGTATCTACAAAATAACGAAAAAAGTAATAAGTATTAGAATATTTTCTTTATTTTGAATTTATATCTGTCAATACCTACTAACCTTGATGATGAATTGCTTAATCCGTCAGGTACCGGAATAACAGATACAATTAAAAACCTATTGTTGCGTCCCCGACGTGGGACGCGCGGGAGCTGACGGGACTCAACTCAATCGATTCCTAGTTCCATTGGTTACCCTTAAGTCACGGAACCGTAAAAATGAGAACTGTCTGAAAATTAATCTTTATTATGGGATGTAGACTTATAAAATTGTATCGCTGTAATTGGTACTGCCATCTGGTTACTGGCTGCTGAACTTCGTAGTACCGTACGGTCCGTACGTAGCTGGATAGATTGCGCTACATTTCATAACTTTTGGACCTAATGTAGTTCTGTACCTCTACCATGAGTTTACGTAGCCAAAACTCGCAAGCGTCTCCGTAAATTATTTGTATGAAATATTGTACAGCGTCCCTAGCGGTCACAGAAAGAATAAAAATTCGTACCATGAGCACTATAGATTTCGATAAGTTAAAAACCTAACGTAATCTATTCGATAGGTACTAGCATTTTTCAGCTGTCGCCATACAAAACGGTACCATGACTCACTAATTCGACAGAAGCTACCGAATAATACTCGTACGACTACGATAGTAGTTACGCAGCTCACTAGCATTTTGACGTGTGAAACATCATCATCATTCTCCTGCCCTTATCCTGATTTTTATTCGGGGTCGGCGCAACATGTCTTTTTCTTCCATACTCCTCTATTAGACGTAATACATTAAATTATATACGTTTTTGAGTCTAAAATAGTTATAATAATGTCTGCAAGAGCTTATTTAGCATGGAATATCTTAGTGGCCGCTGAATTTGAAGATAAACGATGTGAACAACGTGAATTTCAAGCCAAAATGAGAATTTATGTTGGACACCAATTGGAAAATTTTACCTAGACTATAATTATATTATTATTACTAGACTATATTATTTCTATTACTATTACTAGCAAGCTGTGCCTTTAAATTAAATTTACTTAATCAAATCATATTCATAACTATAATTATTTTTGTTTATTTGTTGGATTCCTCACGTCTTTAGGTACTATTTTTAGACTTATTACACTTTCAAAGTTTCATGTGGCTTGGCATATCTACTTGAGTTGAGGGGCAACTATTTGGGAATTTTGTAACTTTACGTTTTAAAATAATTTAATAGAAAGTAGAAATATACCTTTCCAAGAACTCCACCAACAATTGAAACTGTGAGACACTGGTCCTCATTGTATTAAAAAATCCAAATAATTATTCTATTGTTGTAAACTGTCAAACAACACAACGCAGCTCTGTGACACAACGTTAACAAACAAAATTGAAATTTAAAACGACAGGGACATAATTTAAGGAATAAAAATTCAAAAACCAGTTTTTTTTGTTGTGTTTCTCTGTCTTTTGTTGTGTTTTTATTTTTTTCTTTTCTTTCACTAAAAACCATAAGTAGTCCACTTGACGGTTAGTGGACTTTTCTAAAAACGACGAAAAAAAAAACCGAGCAGTCAGTCTGCGCTGGCGCGCCGCTGTTTCCACGCATTGGAAGAGCTCGCCTAGTGTAGACGCACCTCCACGAACTCGCTTGGAACGTACCGTGCACTTAAAATTATTATTTACCACCGTACTTACCTAAGTCTAGTTTATATGCAATATTTGTGAACTGAAATAAATTGTTTATAGTGGTCTTAAGTTTTAATTATTGACCGTTTCAGTTTATATAAAATTTGATATTTTATGTAGGTAAATAAGCTCAATACTCGACTTAAAAGGATTATTCATTTTTTGCTTTTTAGTTCTTTTTCGTCGGTTGAATTTTTTGTTAAAAAGTTTTTTTTTTTAGTATGTTTGGGCATAACTTCGTCATTTATAGACGGATTTCCAAAATTCTTTTATTGTTCGGAAGGGGTATGTTCCGAAACGGTCCCATTTCAATTCGTGTAGATCTGATGATGAGTTTCGGAGACAGACAACGGAACTCTTCAAATAATGACAGCAAATCAACCGCGATTGCTGCAATCGCATAGATATGCATTGTTAACATAATTTAATGGGGAATCACCACTACAAAGCGAAAAATAAAAACTTTTTTATAAAAAAATAGAACCGACTTCCAAAAAAAATAAAAACTGTAAAATAACTTTAACTTCGGAAGTCGGTGTCAAAAAACGAAGAAACAAAACCAGAGACACTACTTTTTTGTAAAAAAGTTTTTATTTTACAGTCGGGTTTTTTTAATAAAAACACAACAAGGGTAACAGTGTATAAATACAAAACTGAGTACGAACATAATGTTACATTTTTTTTTTTTTGGCGGGATGGGAAATCATCCAGTGAAATCTCCCGCTCTGCGTGGAGCGGAAGGGCGTGTCAGACTCTTACTGACTAAAACCCACCCCTGTTCCTTCCCTGCTCTGAGTGCCCAGGGGCGAGGTAACTCTGTTTCGAATTTATCCTCAATCCCTGGGCAGAATGTTACCCGTTTGTAATTTAATATTCTAACGGTACACAAAATACAGAATCAACATAATTATTTAAAATAAACTAGATTTATATGTGTTTGTTATTTTTGTACTTCATATTTAACAGTTACAGTTAGCGTTTTCACAATATATTAGTAGTAGTGACTGAATAACTGAATGTATTTTGAAAGACGTAAGTTAGCTAAAGACTCATTATAATAAACAAACACACCTACAAACAGTTATATTTACCTGGTATTTTTATTAAATTTATATGAAGGTACGTCACGTGCAAGATAAAATCATTATGTTCGACTTAATTACATTGCAGATTACTATTTTTACTTAGCAAATAGTCTATTTAACTACGTTAATTTGCGACCTGAACTTCAACTAACACGTAGATTAGAAATTAAATTGTACCACATTTCCATACTAGCATCCAACTCCTGCCTCGTTTTTCTTGACTTATTAATCTATACTTTTTTGGTAAACATCAATATTAGAGTTATAAAAAAAACACGAAGGCAGAAAAAAATAACAAAGAAACGGCCGAGCTCTAGCCGGACTCTCGTAGAGAGGGTGTCGTATGATGAATGTCTACTATTTTTAACCAACTTCAAATAAAGGAAGATCTTCTCAATTCGACTGTATTTTTTTTTATGTGTGTTACCTCATAACTTTTTACTAGGTGAACCGATTTTGATGATTTTTATTTGAAAGCTGGCGCTTCACATGTGGTCCCATTTAAGATCTGATGAAGAACTTCGGAGATACACAATAGAACTCTTCAATAAAAGATAGCAAACTTTCCAATATTGCTGCAATCGCATGTCTGTATATGGTTTACACCACTTCACAACATTACATCACGCTGATATGCTCTGAAGGGCTATAACACAGATTTGTACAGTTCACCCTGTTATACCCTAATTTCACCAACTATGTTCAAATTCCTTATTTTTGGGGCTATCAATTCGGGCATAACTTTACTATTAATTTAGTTTTAGAATGGGGTACACCAACTAAAAAGTGAAAAATAAAAAACTTTTTACAAAAAAAAAATACAACCGACTTCCATAGATCAATACTAAAAAATGCAAAATAACTTTAATTTCGAAAGTCGGTGTCAAATAATGAAGAAACCAAACTAGAAACACCGACTTCCGAAATTAAAGTTATTTTGCATTTTTTAATATTGATCTAAGGAAGTCGGTTGTGTTTTTTTTGTAAAAAGTTTTTTTGAACCAAGTTCCTTTACTCACAGTATATTCTTTTATCCCTTTTAAGCGTTACTTTATAAAATTGCTAAAATAGTTTTTTTTTATCATTAATAGGCTCGCGTTTCATATATTACATAATTACATCAAAGAGCATAAAGACCAAGTTTCAAGTCAATCTGATTACGACTAAAAACATAATTACATTTATTTAACACATATTTTTATCACTCCTTGTCATCCTCTAAGGAGTTAAATTTCGAATTCCCATTCCTTATTCCTTGTACATATCGTAGGATGATTTGATCATTAAAATTTTCGCGAAAACCCTAGGGAAACCCTCGGAATATTGCGAAAGCACGGACAATTAGACAATGGTAAAAACATTTCTCAATTAGGTTAGGTTAGGTTTATACAAAGACCCCCTACGTACAAGCCGAGCGAGCGAAGCGAGCAGTGTCGCGGCAGCGGCCGGCGAGTGCCAGAAACGACTATATTTTATTTTTATTAAGCTACCCGAAACTACCACTTCCAGTAGTCTAATTAGCGGTGTTTTCGCAATATCCCTAGAGTTTTAGCGAAAATTCGAATTATCAAATAATCACAAAAACATCATAAGAGAAACCTCTGTGCAATATTTTATCTTTCCCGTACTAAGGATTTAGCCTGGACGTTGATGCGTACGTGAGTCAGGACTTCTTTTATGTTTAAAAACCGGCCAAGTGCGTTTTGGACCACGCGCAGTGTAGGGTTCCGTAGTCCCCGTTATAACATGCGGATTAAGGGGCTTTATGTTCATTACTATGAACATAATTATAACTGAGTTCACGGTTTTACGTTTAAAATAAAAATGAAAAATGGTTTTATTTTTCCAAAATTTCACATGGTTAATACACGTTTTAAATATTAAATAAGTAACAACTTCACCTAATAGTGTTTTTTTCCTTTGGACTTTGTGTTTTTTATAAAAAATTTCAAGTAGGTAAATTTTAAAGGTTGGTCGACTATTACTTTTATACTAAAAGACTTAGCTGTGATAGTTTTCTTTCAAAGATTGCTAAATATACTACCATCACGATTTTTTTTAGATTTTTCAAGCCAACAGTTTAGCTTTTAGTGGTGGGGGGGCTCAACTCGAACAAAAATATCATTTTTAAGTTTAATCATTCGAGAACGAATCACTGAATCGAAAAAAAGTCTCAGAATCTCCGCAATGATTTTGAAATATCTATCCAACGATACTCCAGTCAATAGGATTCGCGTGAATAAAAAAAATATCCCCAATTTACATGTGTGCATACATGTGTACCCTACTATAAGTCATTATTATTTCGTTTTCTTAGCGTGATTAATATACATACTCATGCAAAACTGTAGCTTTCTTAGGCTAGCCGCTGACTTGTGATTTTGGTCGTCGTGACTTTTTGTCACTGTCACCCACGATACGTCCACTTGAAAAGTCACTGTGCAACAAAACGCGCTCACTCTTGAAATGAATTTCGTACAGATTGCTGTAATAAGTGCTCTTGAAATAAGAAGAAGAAAAATTAAACGAAAAAAAACGCCACTGGGTGCATCCCATATACACTGAAAGATTGTTTCAAGGAAAATTTTACACTCTATATTCTAAACTACGTCAGTCTCCCTCAAAATTCAGTCACCTAGGAAGTATTTGCTACCGTATTGTCACGTCACCATGATCAGCGCACTCCCATGTATCTTCATAGCACTCGACTGGGTAACAAAAAGTCACGGTGACAAAAACCACAAATCAGCGGCTAGCCATAACATACCTATTTACTTTTTATAAACTAACAGTCTCTAGACCTATGCCTCGGACTGACAGACTGAATCTAAAAGGGTTACATAACCTTGTTAGGATTACGGAACCCTAAAAACCATATTATTATTTGACCGGGCTTCTTTTAGGTTTTCCGGAATTATACAAAACACAAAAAAAACTGTATTTTTTTTTATTTAAGGTTTAGTAACTTTGGAAACACAGGAAGGTGAAAATGGCCAACTTTCAACCAAATGGAAATACATTCCTTCTCACTCAAAAATAATTGTACCCACATTCTGGGCCTGGGATTGTAAAACCGTCCTCATATACTTTGGCAAACAATAATTTATTCATTTAATTAATAATAATAACAATAATTAATGACAACAATAACAACAACAATAACAATATATAATTTATATAATTTATTTTCTAATTTATTTATCTTTTCAATATATTTTTATTTATTTATTTGGAAATCAATAAATAGTTTGACGTTAAAAAAAAGTTTCTTACAAAAAAAAAAAACATGCGACTTCCAAAAAAAAAATACACTAAAAATTAAAAAATAACTTTAAATTCGGAAGTCGGTGTTTGTATTTTATTTCTTCGTTATTTGGCACCGACTTCCGAATTTAAAGTTATTTTTTAATTTTTATTGTATTTTTTTTTGGAACTCGTTTGTGTTTTTTTTTTTTGTAAAAAAGTTTATTTTTATTTTTCACTTTTTAGATGTTATACTTCAGAACCAAAAACCCCAATAACATGGAACGTGGAATTTAAACATAGTCGTAATTGGAGAACACCAAAACGTCATCTAGGCATACGTATTTTTCGTTTTTATTCAGTTTTTCAAAAAGCGCTGAAGCAATTTCGATAAAATTTATATGGTCCCATATAAATTTTATCGAAATTGCTTCGGGAGTATATTCTATCGGATAAAAAAGAATTTTGAAAATCGGTGCTCAATTGACAGAAAAATGGGCGGACATACATAAAAAAAAAGAAACATACATACAGCCGAACATAGAACCTCCTCCTTTTTCGAAGTCGGTTAAAAATACCTTTGTGTTGCGTTGTGAGATAATCATAGGTATGGCAAAAATACGTAACCAACTTTCTGACCTATAATGTGAGGTCGCTGACACCCGTTCAGAATCGGTCGGCATGTACATAATTATGTTTGACCACAGGTATTATTAATGGTCGTGAACAAATCATAACGAGTTAATAAGTATGTTAAAATGCTGGCACGTGTCGTTCTACGGGTAGTAGGGTTGCCAGATATAATTTTCAGAAATTCAAAACAATACTATTCAATGAAAAGTCGTGGCAAAGCATTTTATCGCGGGACAAGTAAAAGAAAGCTAAAGAAATTGAAAAGTGTCGGGTCTTTACTTAAGAAATTGCTATTCATGAAACTGCACACTTGGAATTCTAAGTTCAAATTATGTTGTATTTCTTTGTTTTATTTTTTTTATTTATTATTATGTTGTATTTTTTTATATTAAACTAAAATAGCACAAAAACTTTAACAACTAAATTTAAAATACCATTCCTTAAATTTTCCTCACCTCCTGATGGAGGTGACGTAGGTACCTATTTTAAAATACTTTCAACTCTTGAAGAACCATTTTCAATCCATTGACATTGACTTTAACCACTCGAATTGGGAAATTTATCTTTGTGTCAATACTGACAGACATCAGAAATACAAAATTTTTGAAAAAAGTTCCCCTATCCTAGGTTCCTCTATTTTGCACGACAGTTTTTCTCCATTAATTATCGGAAAAATTAATCATTTATGATATTTCGGACAGACTCACAAAAATAAATTTACATTCGGCGTTTAAGGTAAATGCCGAATTAGATATTGTTGTTTTGGATATTGCTATTTTAGACCAAATTTTATATATTTTCTTCACTCTTTCCCTATAATGAAGCATTCACATCCCCTGGAAAAATTGATGAAATTATTCGATGCACTCTTTCATTCATCAATGTTCTCATTTAATCATCTCAGGATTTTTGAAATACGTAACATAGTTTAAAAAGAAAATACTCACACTTAAAATTGAAAAATAACATTAATTTCGGCAGTCCGTGTTTGTATTTTATTTCTTCGTTAATTGACACCGACTTCCGAAATTAAAGTAATTTTTCAATTTTATGTGTATTTTTTTTTCGGTTGTATCTATTTTTTGTAAAAAAGTTTTTTTATTTTACACTTTTTAGTTGTTATACCCCAAAACTAAAACTAAATAATAAAGTTACATCCGAATTGATAACCCCATTAACATGGATTTTGAATATACATAATTGGAGGAGACTAAAACTTTATCTAGTATTCACATTTTTTGTTTTTATTGATTAATTCAAAAAACGCTGGAGCAATTCCGATAAAATTTTAATTCTCGGATGAAAAAATAATTTTGAAAATCGGACCACAACTGACCGAGAAATCGGTGGAAATACATAAAAAAAGAACATACATACAGTCGAACACCTCCTTTTTGCGAAGTCGGTTAAAGAGTGTCCATGGAGTTTCTGGCACGTTCCTCTCCATAGAGATCTACGCCTTGGAACGTGCAATTAGCTTCATCTTTCTGACTGACCGACTTATTGACGAATCAAAAGTGCCTGTTTATTTGAAATAAATGCTTTGAATTTTACATCTATTTTAAATGTGGCCCTGGATGACCGAGCGTGATTGTAAACCACACTACCCATTCGTTTTAGTGGCTTCGGTATACTCAAAAATTATAGTATTAGCCTACCTGCGTTTTTGTCCTCGGTCCAAAGCACTGAAAAGTTAAGCAAAAGAATTTTAACACCGTCACTGGTTAACTGCGAAGTGCCGTCCTTGACTGACGCAATAAACGTTTGTAAAATAGCTTGCCCGGACACGGCGTTGCCCGAGAACCCATTCTCCCAGAGACAGTAGGATAAGCCACTCTGTAGATTGGTACGGAATAATCTCTTAAGTCAACCAATACTGCTGAGCGTACCAACCAGCTGGCTGTGGGTGAGTGGGAGTTGGGTCTTTGGCTACAGGCACTGCCATCACCCAACATAGGTACTATGCTGAGTGACACCACCTTCCGTATCGCTACATGTCTGCGTCTGAGTGCTACTTGCGGAGCTCCACATCACTGCTAATGTGGTGAAGCATCCAACCACCTCGGACACTATGGCCTATCCAGTAGGAGCGCGGGTCATATAGCAAAGCACGCCAGCATTAATGACATCAACCGTCGGGCTCTTGTCACCGCCGGTGTGATAACCCTTTTAGTACCTCATGGCTTGGCAGGTCACGATGGAAAGCCGCCAGACCAGAGTTTGGGATTGAAACATTAGGGCCATGGGGTCCGAGTACTTATCGAGTTTCCGAGACATCAGCAAGCATTTAGTCGACTCTTCACGTGACCCTTTGGTTACGTGAAGAGTCGATTCCCCTGTGCTCTCCTGGAGCCCCTCTGGGCTGGCCTTTTTTTCGGCCAAAGAATTTGCATTGCCATTCAACGTGGCAATACTGCCAGCGTTCTGGGCACTTTTCCCATTGACAGCGATGTGGATGAATTTTTCGATGCCCAGTGAGCTATACGCCTCCTTTTTTTATGCCGCTTGTACTTAAATGTATTTTTTTTCTTTTAGCCTCTTTGTCCTATTATGTTATTTATTGGTTTAGTTATGTATATTATTATGTATATGGTCTAAAATAACCAAATAAAATTTTATAGAAAATTATTCATTCAGAATTTAGCCACGAGCTCCTCCAGTATTCCGAATGATTCATTTAAAGAAAATGATTCCTGAAGGAAATTCCAAGAAGGAATCCTGGAGGAGCTCGTGGGTAAAGTAATAACAGCCGCACATCCATCAGGTTAAGCTACGCTTGCCGGGGCTTGGTACATGGATGGGTGACCATCTTTACGTGCCGAGATTCCTCCGTGCCTCGAAAAGCATGTTAAACCATTGGTCCCGGCTGTCATCGTGGATCTTTGGCAGTCGTTACGGGTCGTCAGAAGCCAGAAAGTCTGACAACCAGTCTTACCAAGGGGTATCGTATTACCCAGTTACTGGGTTGTTGAGGTCAGATATGCAGTCGCTCCATGTAAAATACTGATAGTCAGCTGCATTCGGTTAGGCTGGAAGCCGACTCCAAGATAGTTGGTAAAGGCTAGGCAGATTGATTCATTCGGAATCCTGACTCTACTTGCATTTGGCCGGTTTTTTTGGAACAGTCTCATCATCATTCACCTGCCCTTATCCCAATTTATTTGGGGTCGGCGCAACATGTCTTTTTCTTCCATACTCCTCTATTAGAACTGGAACAGGAACAGTCTATTTATAATTAATTCGGTGCCATATTTCTATGTTTAGTGTTTGAAGGCAACATTGGTTTTATTTTTAAATCTATTCTATTAGCATTCTAATCTATTTATGTTGTACCTACATGCTGTCTTTCTTAGTTTGGTTATGTATATTGTAGAACTTACCTTTTAGTAAAAACTACTAAATAATCTTTGTATTTAGGGTATGTTATTCCTTTTTAACCGACTTTCGAAAAAGGAGGAGGTTCTATGTTCGACAGTAGGTATGTATGTTTTTTTTTTTTTGTTTATGTTTGTCCGCGCATTTCGCCGTCAGTTGTGGACCGATTTTCAAAATTCTTTTTTTATCCGAAAGACTTACTCCCAAAGTGGTCCCATATAATTTTTATTGAGAAACTGAACAAAAACGAAAAAAACGCATATCTTGATGACGTTTTTGTGTTCTCCAAATGTTTAAATTCCACGTTCCATGTTACAACAATTAAAAAGCGAAAAATAAAAAACT
Organism: Polia nebulosa; assembly: GCA_951329385.1. Taxonomy (NCBI): domain Eukaryota; kingdom Metazoa; phylum Arthropoda; class Insecta; order Lepidoptera; family Noctuidae; genus Polia; species Polia nebulosa. The sequence goes on along the minus strand of OX589610.1, from coordinate 13,416,990 downwards.
TTTTTACAAAAAAAACAACCAACTTCCAAAAAAAGTTAGTTTTGGGGTATAAACTAAAAAGTGTAAAATAAAAATAAACTTTTTTACAAAAAATACAACCGAAAAAAAAATACACATAAAATTGAAATATTACTTTAATTTCGGAAGTCGGTGTCAAATATCGAAGAAACAAAATACAAACACCGACTTCCGAAATTAACGTTATTTTTAACTTTTTAGTGTATTTTTTTTGGAAGTCGTTTGTTTTTTTTGTAAAATAGTTTTTTTCTAAATTAGTTTTTTATTGGTGTCTTCAGGTTGCCGTCATTCCTCAAAAAATACGACCTTACTTATCTAATGGCGACCGTCTTTCTTTTCAACTTCGCACTGCTTTAGACTATTAAGGCTATGAAAATAAAATGACTTTGACATTTCGGGTACCTATCGAAACAAATGTTATGATCCGTGTTTTCCAAAGAAATAGACTTAAAACATACATTGCTCTCAACACATTACCCTCCTTCTGTGGCAGTCGTTTAGAAGAGTGCGTTGCGTTTGCTCGAATTTCACTTGACCGAAGAATGTACGGCAGAAAGATCATTAGCCCGAATAGTCGTTCGCCCAACGAGCGTTTGCCCGAAACATCGTTTGATATTTGTCAAACGATCTTTCGGGAAATCGTTCTTTGTCCTAATTTAAAAGTATCATCAGTTCCAAAAGATAAACTTGTTCATGCAAAACAATTTTCTACAGTAGGTAGTTGCATCAGAAATCCCTCAATCTGCGATAATAGTACTATCACTCTATAGAAGTCCTTATCGCTAAACTAACCGAAAAAAGCCGTTTCGGTTTACCATCGTGGTGAAAGGATTAGTCAGCTAGACTCGTACCGTTACCGAATGCTAGCCGTCCAGGGTGCGCCGGGGTTTTAGAATCACAGTCCACTCGAGGAGGCTCATTTCATGTACCCCAAACTGGCAAACTGTAGGAAGAACTTTACATACCTCCCCCTGACTTCTTGAAACCTCAGGAACACCCGGACGGAAACTGCAATGGCCTATATGGAAAGCACTCAATCGGTTACGTACGAATATAGGCCGCTGCAAATAAAACTTGCCAAAGTGTGAGTGCGGTGTGGTATCCAGAACATGACTCACATACTGGAATGCACCAAGTGCCCATACACCTGCACTATAGAGGACCCGATGAAATCTACTGAAATTGCAATTAAGGTGGGCCCCGGCTTCTGGGCCCAATGTATTTAACAAGCTAGGAAACCATCGACTCGAAAGAAGAAGGTCTAACCGAAATAGTTACTATTTTTTTTATAAGGTCTAAAGCTGCCTCAGAACATGCTTCTACATGATTATAAATTAATTATCCACGTGTAACTTTACTGGTCAGATAAAAAAAAAATATGGCCTTCAAAGGTACTTAATTAATTCAAAAACCCGTTATTTAAAGTTATCGATTGAGATTGTGTCTACCTGTCATTTCCTTTTTTCAGCTACTAACAAGTAAAGAAAATATGACCCTCCAAAAATGACAAAAATTGCCCTATATTTAGCGCTGTTCTTAGAGGACTACCAGACAAATTCGAAAAGTTTTAACATAAAACATTTAATAGGGCACCTAGACATACACTTTCTTAAAAATTTGGTGCCAAAAATAATTGAATCCGCTCAGTTTTCGAGGAGAAAAAATGGGAATACTAAGCGTCGATCTCGTCAATAATTTAGTGATAAAATCGGTCTGAGTTGCAGCTGTCCCTATCGCATTTTACGGGGGCAGGCTTGAGGGAGCACGATGGCAATAGTTTCTTCAAATACCTATTTTGTAAATTCGTAGTAGTAAGTAGTATTGACGTTATTAGGAACCTACCATCAACGATCGTCAAAAGTCCAAAATGTTTGGAATTGACCATAATTTATGACATTTCGATAGTGCATGTCAATCCTGTACTTTTTGATAATCTTCTCCGCTTTAAACTTTTCGAGGCCCTTATGCGTTATGAAATAAATTTTCTCAAAAGGTAGTACAATTTAATAATAATAAAGGGGCCATTTTTAAAATGCTTCTTTTGTGTTGTGGATACCCTTTGGCACTAAAACCACAAGTTGCAGGCCCACTGCGGGTCGGTAGATGTCACATGTCTACGAATTTTTGGTTCTAGGACATGCCCGTTTCCTCACGATGTTTTCTTTCACCGTTTTGAGAGCAGTGGTAATGAAATAATTTACACAAAGTAAAGCACCTGCCTGGGTTTTAACTCACGACTTACAACTTGTAAGTCGCGGCCGTTACCACTGGGCCACCACTGCTCTCATAGTAGAAGATAATAAAATAAAATTGTAAGATATAATAAGAAACATATACTGAAAGGAGTAGAATAATCATATTAAAGTGGATCATCATTTGCGTAGTCTTTTTCCAACAGGTACCTACTTCCAGTCCAATACTAGTATTTTACATGGACGGACTAGTCTATTTGACCTCCACAATCAAGTTACTGCGTAGGTAATTATGATACACCTTTTTATAAGACTTCCGGGCTTCTTACTAGGGGAGATCGGTACAAAATTAACATTTTGTACTTTCACGCAGGTTTCTGGCTAGTTATCATATTTTTGATGTAATAAATATAGCAATATCTAAATTATGCTAATGCTCTCCAACTTTGCATCTTAATTTACCTCACTATCTTCTGTTTATCATGAATAATTAATATTTAAAAAAGAAGTGATGACCTGACCCTGAGGCCAGGGTGAAATTCTGGCTCACGTATTGTGCATCAGGATGGACACATTCAGCATGAGTCCGGTTTTTACTTTCGATATATATTGTGTAAACTGCTTTTTTGCCAACCGTTGCTAGTTACTTAGTGGTATGTTACTTTTGTACCCAACCACGTTTTTGTCCATACATGAGTGCCAACCTAAAAAGAAAGTGCTACACAAAAATAAATAAAACACTGTATAATCAGCCTAGTCAAGACGCACGCAAACGTACGCGTACGTAACGTTTGCGTACGTAGTACGCAAATAGTCACATCAATATCATCAACTTAATACTACGTAGACACTCAATAAAGAAATGCAATAAAATTTATTTTTGGCTAGTCAAATCACGTTTCGTCCTTTATAACCATCTTACGGCAGTTGCGCGCGCGCCAACCGAATTCAAGGAGGGTGGGAGCTTTGTGGGCCCTATCTGCTAACGGTTGTGGAGCAGCATTTCGGCTATCAAATATACCAAAAGAGCGTTTGTTACTTTTGACCTGCCGTTACTTTTGCACCCGGCCTTCCTTACTCGTAAGTTCTCAATATAGTCTCAGATTCCAGAGCCACCCGACATTTTTTGTTCTGATTAAGAGTATGTGTGGGATTGAACGTACGCATACCTGGTAGCTTGGGCTGATGGCATTTTATTTCATATATATTTATCATACTCGTATTTAAAAAAGAAAATTGACAAAAGAAAATTGAGAATTGGAGAGGAGCTCGTGGCTAAAGTAATAACAGCCGCACGGGTCGATCCATAAGGTTAAACTATGCTTGCCGGGATTGGTCCATGGATGGGTGGCCATCTTTACATACCGATACTTCTCCGTGTCTCGGAAAGCACGTTAAGCCGTTGGCCCCGGCTGTCAATCGTGGATCTTTGACAGTCGTTACGGGTCGTCAGAAGCCCGAATGTCTGAGTACCAGTCTTACCAAGGGGTATCGTATTACCCTAGTAACTGGGTTATGGAGGTCAGATAGGCAGTCGCTCCATTTAAAATACTGGTTGATATTCAGCTGCATCCGGTTAGACTGGAAGCCGACCCCAAGATATGACGCTCTTCCCACCATATGTCGCTCTTCCCACCCTATGACGCTCTTCCCACCATATGTCGCTCTTCCCACCCTATGTCGCTCTTCCCACCCTATGTCGATCTTCCCACCCTATGTCGCTCTTCCCACCCTATGTCGCTCTTCCCACATTTATGTCGCTCTTCCCACCCTATGTCGCTCTTCCCACCCTATGTCGCTCTTCCCACCCTATGTCACTCTTCCCACCCTGTCACGCTTCCCACCCTGTCACGCTTCCCACACTGTCACGCTTCCCACCCTGTCACTCTTCCCGCCCTGTGTGCTCTTCCCGCCCTGTGTCACGCTTCCCGCCCTGTGTCACGCTTCCCGCCCTGTGTCACTCTTCCCGCCCTGTGTCACTCTTCCCGCCCTGTGTCACTCTTCCCGCCCTGTGTCACTCTTCCCGCCCCGTGTCAGGCTTCCCGCCCTGTGTCACTCTTCCCGCCCTGTGTCACTCTTCCCGCCCTGTGTCACTCTTCCCGCCCTGTGTCACTCTTCCCACCCTGTGTCACTCTTCCCGCCCTGTGTCACGCTTCCCCCCTGTCACGCTTCCCACCCTGTAACGCTTCCCACCCTGTCACGCTTCCCACCCTGTCACGCTTCCCACCCTGTCACGCTTCCCACTCTGTCACGCTTCCCACCCTGTCACGCTTCCCACCCTGTCACGCTTCCCACCCTGTCACGCTTCCCACCCTGTCACGCTTCCCGCCCTATGTCACGCTTTCCGCCCTATGTCACGCTTCCCGCCCCATGTCACGCTTCCCGCCCTATGTCACGCTTCCCGTCTTATGTCACGCTTCCCGCCCTATGTCACGCTTCCCGCCTTATGTCACGCTTCCCGCCCCATGTCACGCTTCCCGCCCTGTCACGCTTCCCACCCTGTCACGCTTCCCCCCTGTCACGCTTCCCGCCCTGTCACGCTTCCCGCCCTGTGTCACGCTTCCCCCCCTGTCACGCTTCCCGCCCTGTGTTACTCTTCCCACCCTGTCACGCTTCCCACCCTGTAACGCTTCCCACCCCATGTCACGCTTCCCGCCCTATGTCACGCTTCCCGCCTTATGTCACGCTTCCCTCCCTGTTACGCTTCCCACGCCCTGTGTCACTCTTCCCGCCCTGTGTCAGGCTTCCCGCCCTGTGTCACGCTTCCCACCCTGTCACGCTTCCCGCCCCATGTCACGCTTCCCGCCCTATGTCACGCTTCCCGCACCATGTCACGCTTCCCGCCCTATGTCACGCTTCCCGCCCCATGTCACGCTTCCCGCCCTATGTCACGCTTCCCGCCTTATGTCACGCTTCCCTCCCTGTCACGCTTCCCAGCCTCTCACGCTTCCCACCCTGTCACGCTTCCCACCCAGTCACGCTTCCCACCCAGTCACGCTTCCAACCCTGTCACGCTTCCCGCCCTGTGTTACTCTTCCCACCCTGTCACGCTTTCCAACCTGTAACGCTTCCCACCCTGTAACGCTTCCCACCCTGTCACGCTTTCCGCCCTGTCACGCTTCCCGCCCTATGTCACGCTTCCCGCCCCATGTCACGCTTCCCGCCCTATGTCACGCTTCCCGCCCCATGTCACGCTTCCCGCCCTATGTCACGCTTCCCGCCTTATGTCACGCTTCCCTCCCTGTCACGCTTCCCACCCTGTCACGCTTCCCACCCAGTCACGCTTCCAACCCTGTCACGCTTCCCACCCTGTCACGCTTCCCACCCTGTCACGCTTCCCACCCTGTCACGCTTCCCACCCTGTCACGCTTCCCGCCCTATGTCACGCTTCCCGCCCCATGTCACGCTTCCCACCCTGTCACGCTTCCCGCCCTATGTCACGCTTCCCGCCCCATGTCACGCTGCCGCCCTATGTCACTCTTCCCGCCCTGTGTCCCTCTTCCCGCCCTGTGTCCCTCTTCCCGCCCTGTGTCACTCTTCCCGCCCTGTGTCACTCTTCCCGCCCTGTGTCACTCTTCCCACCCTGTGTCGCTCTTCCCACCCTATGTCACTCCTCCCACCCTATGTCACTCTTCTCTTCCCACCCTTGATCACCCATCCCACCTATGCTCATCCTTCCCAGTCTTGCTCACCTTTGCATGGTCTAAAGGTGAGAAAAGGTGGTCATAGGTGGGCAAATGTCAAAGTGAGCAAAGGTGGCCAAAAGTGAGCAAAGGTGGCCAAAAGTGAGCAAAGGTGGACAAAGGTGAGGTGAAGGTGAGGTGGGGTCATCTTTGCTCACCTTTGGCCAACCTTCCCACCCTATCTTATCCTTCCCACCCTTGCTCATCCTTCCCATCTTTGTTCACACTTCCCACCCTTGGTTACACTTCGATCGAGTGCCCAGGGGCCCTCTCAACTGTTTCGTATTTATCTTCAACCCCTGGGCAGGCATCGGCCATGACGGGCCCTGTCATTATTGCTGACAACCCTTTGAGGCGCGCGTGGAACACTACGCGCCGTCGACTCTCGGGCCTGTTGCTGATCGGACGGCGAGCTACCCATTACTCGCCGTCCGCAGGCCCGGGTCTACGGTGGCCGGAGATCGTCTCGCGGCGCCGGCAGTCCCAGGCGTCTCCTGAGGCGGCTGCTGCTGAGGGCGTGAGGGCGACTCCGTTGTTGGTGCTCTCTCACGCGTCCCGCCTCCGCCTTTGCGAGCATTACTGCTTCGCAGAAGGAGGAGACGGCTTCCCATTCCCTCTCGCTCCGTACCATGGCCAGAACCAGGGCAGGGCGCGAGAGGTCGCTGCCGCCTATCGCATCCACGAGGACACGGCGTGGCTCCGCCCAAGCGGGGCAGACCTCCACCGTATGCTCCACCGTGTCCTCGGGACGATCCGTGCAATGGAAACACCCGGGCGTCACCTCCCGCTTGATCCGAAACAGGAACCTCCCGAAACAGCCGTGTCCGGTGAGGACCTGCGTCAGGCGGAAGGTGAGGGCGCCGTGAGGCCTCTCCAGCCAAGCCTCAAAGAGGGGCATAAGGTTTGCTGGGAGTTAACTCAACTTTGAGTTAAGCTCGCCTTTGTACATGAACTGTGTTATGACTGTATTATAAGTTAAGATGTGGTGTACTCGTACAATAAAGAATTAAGAATTTTGACGAGTGAATGCGAACATAATTGTAGGGAACAGTCATTTTTTTTTTCGCGATTTCAGTGTTGTTCCCATAGTAAACGTTGTTCATAACGATAAGTACAATTACCCCTTAAGAGATTTCGTGTATTAAGAGATATTGCCTTATATACGTACTCATAGTTATAAATCAGTTTTGCGAAGAATAAGTTTTTTTAATTTGTTCAATAACGCGTAACCCCGCGTTATTGAACTAATTAAAAAAAACTTTTTTACAAAAAAAACAACCAACTTTCAAAAAAAAAATACTCTAAAAATTAAAAAATAACTTTTATTTCGGAAGTCGGTGTTTGTAATTTATTTCTTCGTTATTTGACACCGACTTCCGAAATAAAAGTTATTTTTTTATTTTTAGAGTATTTTTTTTTGAAAGTCGGTTGTTTTTTTTGTAAAAAAGTTTTTTATTTTTCACTTTTTAGTTGTTATACCCCACAACTAAAACCCCAATAACATGGAACGTGGAATTTAAACATTTGGAGTACACCAAAACGTCATCGAGGTAAACGTATTTTTCGTTTTTGTTCAGTTTCTCAAAAAGCGCTTAAGCAATTTCGATAAAATTTATATGGGACCACCTCGGGAGTATACTCTTTCGGATAAAAAAAGAATTTTGAAAATCGGTCCACAACTGACGGAGAAATCGGCGGACATACATAAAACATACATACTTCGAAAGTCGGTTAAAAACCAAGACAGGCGTTTAGCACCTCCACAAAATCATCCTTGAATTTCGTTTTCATTATTTAGGTACTGCTATTAAATAAACTATGGCCAAATTCCGGTCTTGTGACCTCACTCGAGGTGGCGACCAGCCTTTAGTAGGTGTTAAAAATATTATTAATTTTGATTTTTTTAACAATATTCTGCAAAAAAGACATGAAAATCAGCATTAAAAGGTTAAAAAAAGTAAATAATGTATATTACAAAACTTCTCTCCGGTCGGCCCAAACTAGCAGGTACGCGTACGTTCAAAAAAAATACATAATCTTTGAGGAGTGGCTGGAGAGGCGCCATGGCGCCCTCACCTTCCGCCTGACGCAGGTGCTCACCGGACATGGCTGTTTCGGGAAGTACCTGTGTCGGATCAAGGCGGAGGTGACCCCTGCGTGTTTCCACTGCGAGGATCGCCCCGTGGACACGGTGGAGCATACGGTGGAGGTTTGCCCCGCCTGGGCAGAACACCGCCGTGTCCTCGTGGATGCGATAGGCGGCAGCGACCTCTCGCGCCGTGCCCTGGTTCAGGCCATGGTACGGAGCGAGAGGGAATGGGGGGCCGTCTCCAACTTCTGCGAAGCAGTAATGCTCGCGAAGAGGGAGGCGGCACACGTTAGGGAGATTCAACAGAGACCGAATCGCCCTAGCGCCCCCAGCAGCAGCCGTCGCAGGAGACGCCGGGGGCTGCGAGACGATCTCCGGCCACCGTAGACCCGGGCCTGCGGACGGCGAGTAACGGGTAACTCGCCGTCCGATCAGCACCAGGCCCGAGAGTCGACGGCGCGTAGTGTTCCACGCGCGCCTCAAAGAGTTGTCAGCAAAGGACGGGGCCTGCCACGGCCAGTGCCTGCCCGGGGGTGGAGGATAAATTCGAAAGAGTTACCTCGCCCCCGGGCGCGTAGGGCAGGGAGGAACAGGGGTGGGTTTTAGTCAGTAAGAGTCTGACACGCCCTTCCGCTCCACCCCAGAGCGGAAAGAGTCATTGGATGATTTCCCACCCCCCAAAAAAAAAAAAAAAAACCCTACTCGTGTAGCTGTTATTTCTTAGCTACGTGTTAAAATTCGTATTTTAAGGCGCAGATATACGACTTTTAATGGTTTTTAATTGAACATCACGCACGTCTAAACTACTGGTCTTATTTTGTTGAAAAAAAAAATTACTTTAGACAATTTCTATCGTAATTTGATTTATGAATATTTTTGAAATTATATTTATATAACATAGTGTAATTAATTTGTAAATTTATGAGTAATGCATATAAAAAATTGAGAATCACGCAAAAACTATAATTTGTGTTTTTATAAAACCTTCACCATATTAAATATCATTTAATTATTTATAATTTAGTCTACGTGTTTTAGTTTCATACTTGTTGTTTTATGTGTAATAAATTAATAATTCGTCTAATTTCGGACAGCGTTCCTTGATGGGCGAGTCCCATTACTGGGTGGACGTACGACGCGTGAGCTCAGCTCAGAACACGCAAGCTTACCACTCAAGGTCATTGGCAGTTAATAGCGCCTTAATAGTTCGATACAATACGAATATGCGATGTGTTGAACGCTCGATTGGCTCCATTAAACAAACATTCGATATTTTAAACACTCGATGTATTGAGGGTCCGATTTATTGACCATTCGGAAAAAAAAACGCACGACTATTTAGTTATAATATCTTGGTATAATATTGGTCGATCAATTGATATTCGATGATTTGGCATTCGATAGAACAGGGTTGGCGAACAAAATATGAAACGCGTGCCAGAGGTGTCGCACGCTACAAAATAATGCAAGAACACTAATCGAATCCAAACCATTTTTCTGATGTTTACAGTTCAGCTTGCATTTGGATTTTTTAATTATTATATACTGAGCTGGCAAACTTCGCACCTCATCAGAATCAATAAATGTTGTGTCAATACTAGTCAATCTATTCTCGTGAAATCACCAAAAAAGCCGTTCCACAAAAAAGTTATGAGAAAATTAATTTTCTTCATATTTTACATGTTTTAATAGTTGTTCTGCTATTTGGGGTGGAGAAAAATCCAACTAATCAAATTTCATAAAAATCGGTCCATTCGTTCTTGAGTTATAAGTTTATACAGGGTGTAACGGAAAGGAGTGATCATATTTTAAGAACTGCATCTGCCCATCGGTATGAACAACTTTCTTCAAGAAAAGACAAGGAAATTTAAAAAAAAAAAAATTAACTCCCATACAAATTTTGATTAGCTGATGATAACTTTGTAATAAAAGTCCAATTTTTTTTTGGAAATTTTTAGAACCTTGATCATTTCCATTGACAGAACCGGCTCTTAAAATATGATCACACCTTTCCGTTACACTCTGTATATGGCATAACTAACACGTCTTTGTTTTTAACCCTTGACGCAATTAAAGGGGTTTTATAAATTTGACCGCTATGTGTGTGTGTTTCTGTCTGTGGCACCGTGTCTCTTAAACGAGTGGGCCGATTTGAATGCGGTTATTTTATTTGATAGCATTTTTCTAGCGATGGTTCTAAGACATGTTTTGCCAACATTGGTTCAGCCGTTTTAATGTCATCAACTTTTTTGTGTTTTTTAAATATTCGCTTTTCTTTTAAGCGTTGGGGGTTATTCAATTTATAGATAGAATGTGCGTTCAACGGATCATAAAACGTAAGGCGAAGTACCGGTTCATGGTGGACATCCCATCCATACGCACAAAGCGTTTTGAGAAAACATTCATTGTGCGTACAGGTAGGGAGTGGAATTCTCTACCCGGCGTCTGTGTTTCCTGATAGCTACAACCTGAAAGAGTCTTTAAGTCAAGAGTGAATAGATTACTTCTAGATAAGCGTGCTCCATCTTCGACCACATCATCGCTTACCATCAGGTGAGATAGTGATCAAACGCGTGCCTATCAACAATAAAAAAAAAACTTGAGAGGTGTCAAGGGACACCCGGATGGAACGAAGTTCCTTTCGATTAATTAGTGAAGGAATTGTAATACAATTTTATTTTTTTAAGTTATAATATTTTTTATTATTATTAACAAATAATATTGTAATATTAACCGCACTGCCGACTCATAGTCTTATGTAAAAATGCTATTACGCACAGACTCAAAAAAAAAGTGTGTGTGGTACGCACGTGAGAAGTTATGATTCATCATCTCATCTCATCTCATTTCATCTCATCTCATCACATCTCATCTCAACTCATCTCATCTCATCATCTCATCTCATCTCCATCCCATCATCTCGCGAACGCGCGATAAGGAACTTTCCAAAAAAAAAAAAACAACAACTATAGCAAAAAGTGTCGTTACAACTTTTGGATCAAAAAGTGTCGTTACAACTTTTGGTCCCAATTTTTTCTGTCTAGCCCCCTTTCGCAACGCACGATAAGGAACTTCGTTCCAAAAAAAAACTAATGAGCTGTACTAGAACTCAGTTTTAAGTTACTCAAATATCATATTTAACAAATGTATAACAACCGAAGACTACATTTTTGTGGTTGATAATGTCCAATATGAAATACAAATAAAACCCTGTACTATAACTATGAAGGGGGCAGATGAAACTAAATAGGTACCATTGACTACCGGGGTGGTAAACGCCACCTGTAAGTGCCAACCACTACTCCGGTGTGAAGCTCAAAGGGGGCAAATGGGAATAAACGGCAGTAACAGTGCTTTTGGCTTGGTGGACAATGGTGGCTGGGACATACTGCAAGCGGAAGAGGGGAAGTTAGTTTTGCAGGTTGGGAGAGGTCTATGCTACCCCGCACCAGTATCTTACTAAAGTGTAAAAAGCGACCTTCTGTACAAACATTACTGTCTACCTTTTAAGCGACTGAACACTGTCTCCCAAGATACAGGTTTCTGGCCTAGTTTGGGAATCAGTATCAGTAATATTGTAGTACATATCCAAAGACTGTGCCTATTTTAATACAAATGGATGTAATTTCTGTGTCAATAAATAATTTTTATTTTTTATTTTATTTTATTTATTTAGTGAACAGCAATAGCTTGAAATTCGATAGGTATTGATTTATTACCTACGTCAATTTAACAAAACCAAATCCTCATCTTATCCTTGACAAACAAACAAACAGACTATATATTATTCATACAATGGAACTTTCAAGCACCCATTGTGTATAAAAATAATAGGAGCACCCATATAATTTGCATAGTTGTGCGTATGATCGTGTGACTACCATGTTTCTCGCAGTTTTGGTTGCAACATGGTGTGTGGTGTTCGCATTCTGGACCTGGATGAAGCCGAGACATGCGTCGCCCCCAATGTTCCCTGGCGCTTTGCCGTTAATAGGACACGCCTATCAGCTAGTCGGAGACCCTTTATGTAAGTTACCAGATACAAAAAAATAATAATTAAGAACTGCATCTGCCCATCGATAGGAAAAACTTTATTCAAGAAAACCTGAGGAAATTCTCTAAAAAGTTTTTACCCTCAATACAAATATCAATCAGCTGATGCAAAGTCCAATTTTTTCTTTAGAATTTTACAATTTTTTTTACAGATAGTTGTTTATTTCCATGGGCAAAATCGGTTCTTAAAATATGACCACACCTTCCCCTTACACGCTGTATAAGAAAGTGAAATACGAAGATATTATTTGAATTTTACTGTTTTAGTTGGTCTAGTTGTCACAAACTGTTTGGTGTGGGTTCAATGCCCGGCTAGGGCAGTGTTATTGAGTTTTTCCACTTACCCATGTAGAATTTCTCTGAAACATCCCGGAGTCTTTATTTGTGCCCGGAGCTGTGGTAACTTTGGATCGACTTTCAATAATAAGTATAAAATAATGAACTTTTTATTTAAGAAAGAAGAATGTCCGAGTGAAAAACAGAACCCTTATAGAAACACTCGTGTCTATGTCTCTCTTTCCGTCTGTCACAGCCAATTCACATATTTGTCAAAAAAAAAAAAAAAATTACTCACTAGCTTCTGCCAGCGGCTTCGCTCGTGTGGATTTAGTTCTTCCCCGTTATAAACTTTCAAACCCATTTTCACCCCCTGAAGGGTTTAATTTCCAAAAACCCTTTCTTTGTGGATGCGTACTCTTCACAAAGATCACACCCTCCATGTCTATGACCAGCGGTTTAGGCTGTGCGTTGATATCAGTCAGTCAAGACTTTGAATTTTATTTGTAAAGATTACTTCATAATTTTAAAATTAATGGTTTTAAAGTTGTTTAAGAAAATAGATGAAATAGACCATTTTCCCCCTCTCTGAAAGTACTGAGTATGAAATTTTGAAAAAAAAAAAATACAGAAAATAGTACTTAACTTCTAGATTACAGGAAAACCTATAGGAAAAAATATGCAAAAGTCTATATTATTTTAAAAAAATTGCTGTAAAATATGAATCTTCCAAATGTGAGTTGGACTCGCATGAAAAGGGTTCCTTTCGTGCGAGTCTGACTGGAATTTGGCCGGTTTTTTCAAAATTATTTATTCCTAATATAATGTTTTATTAGGTTATGTTTTCGTTCTTTTTTAACTATTTCATTCATTTCTTAATATACAAAAATAACCATTCAGGTCTGAAAGGGATCTGCCCAAGGATCGCGGATAAATGTGAAACAGAGTTACCGCGCCCTGGGCACTCAGGCAACTGAAGGAACTGGGTTTTAGTGCTGGCTACCTTAGAAGTGGAGAAATGGTCAAACATAGACAAAATCGTATTTGGTTTACAGTCGACGGCGCGTAGAGTTCCACGCGCGCCTCAAAGACGGGGCCCGTCATGGCCGATGCCTGCCCAGGGGTAGTGGATAAATTTGAAACAGAGTTGCCGCGCCCCTGGGCCCTGAGTGCCCAGGGGCGCGGTAACTCTGGTAACTCGCAGGGAAGGAACAGGGGTGGGTTTTAGTCAGTAAAAGTCTGACACGCCGTCCTGCTCCACCCAGAGCGAGAGAAGTCATTGGATGATTTCCTAAACCTACAAAAAAAATTTCAGACCTTGAAAGGGATAAATCTAATTCCCGGTCAATAAGTTGCTGTCTATATGTTTTTCAGATTTTTGGGAGCTTGAAAAGAGGTTCTTTGACTTCTGCTTGAATAATGGTGGCGTCATCGAGATACGGTTTGGACCACATCCTGTTTATTGTAAGTAATTTACTTTACATTTCATTGCCTTATGTTCACATATGATATTGACTATTATTTTCATCTTTAAGGTTCCGTACCCGAAGGGTAACCAACGCGACCCTATTACTATGCCTCCGCTGCCCGTCTGTCTGTCAGCGGGCTGTTTCTCATGATCCGTAACAGCTACACAGTTGAAATTTTCACCTGAGAATGTGTTTTTATGTTGCCGCTATAACAACAAATAATGTTAAGAATTTTAAATTTATTTAAAAGCAGATTGCTTTTAGATCACCAGTTTAAGAGCTACGGTGCCACAGACAGACAGGCAGACACATACACATAGCGGTCAAACTTATAACACCCCTCTTTTTGCGTCGGGGATTAACCCTTATAGTCCCGATGACAACCCGGGTTGTCATCGGGCTTCTTCGACAACCCGGGTTTGTCCGCGGATCTTAAGAGGTAGGAGGCTGGTTATTTTTTGTTTTCAAACTCAGTTGAGTTTCGGATCCTAAGAGGTTAAATTTTTTTCCAAGCAAACGTTAACCTTGGGTTGTCGAAGAAGCCCAGTGACAGCCCGGGTTGTCATCGCGACTATAAAGGTTAAAAACATAAAAACATTTCAAAATATAAACAAAAGTTACCCATTGATATCAAGAACAGGGTCCAAGCTACCAGCGCGGCGGTAAGGGTTTGAAAGAGAGGAAACTCCTCGTAATACGAATGATACCACTTTCTGAATCAAGCCGCCTTACGAGGGCCTCCTTGTTTTATGAGGGAAATCATAAGAATACTTCTCCTTTTACCTCTTAAAACCCCCTCTGTACAACACCTGTTAGAGCATATCCCTGAGGAGACTATAAAGAGATCTTCCCTGAAGCTCACTTTGCACGGCAGCACGTGATCACAGTGCAGCCTTATTCCCTGGAATCACTCGACGGGCAATAGTTTTTTTTTAGAGTAGGAATTCATCAAATAACTTCTCCGGCTCTAAGTGAAGTGAGAAAAAAAAATGGTGTGTCTGACTCTTACTGGTTAAAGTTTGATCAGTAAGATTCTGACACACCTATTTTTTTTTACACGGCCCACCCGTGTTGTTTAGTCACTGAACCCACCCTAATCTTTCAATTGCCTGTGCGTTCTAAGGCCGAACTAGCGAGTCAAGTCAAGATACTTCATTCGTTTATCTTTCTGGGACGGGACGGTTATTTCAACATTCATTGCACGCCTCTCTTTTCAGCCTACCACCACTATATCAGGCTTCTATGTTGTCACAGCGGGTTTTGGTCAGTAACACTGACAAGAAGAGCGGGAGAAGTTCTTTTATGATTTTAAAAGGCTTACAGTCTAAAATAGTCCTGTCAGTGATGATGGACAGATCCCAGTACAATGTGATATTGCCATTATCGAGAACTGGGCCGGGCACAAAGTTGTAGTATGGCACTTCCGATTCCTGAAAAGATTATTTCAGGGCAAGTTTTTTTATTGGGACAAGGCCGCCACATTATTCCCAAACCACTGTAACTTCAGTAAGCCAGAATCAACAGAGGCGAGCACCAGAAAAAACGCCGAGGCAATGAATCAGCCCAGAGCAACGCTTAATCTGTCTTAGGTCCCGCAACGAAATTAATCAGAAAAGACAGCGGAGGAGTACGAAAAACATAATTTCCACTTCCCTCATAATCAAGCGGGAGCCGGAACAAAGCTAGGCCATTAGGCACAAAGGTGGTATTTACAACTGGAGTAAGCCCAGTTGCCGAGCATCACTGGTTAGAAACACTAATATTAATGGGTCCAAAAATTGTGAGCTGTTACATTTGATTAAAATAATAGGTATGGCAAAAACGCTTGAACGCACAGAAATTCGATCTAGTTTCCACAAGGTCCGAGTTCAGAGCAAGTTGCTGACGTTAATCCTGACTACAAGATTGTTGACGAGAATTACCAAAGACAATGCCGGATTGTTACTCTCAAACGATGACATGCCCGACAGATGTCAAACTTTTTTTTTTTTGTTATGTATCGGCCATGACGGTCCCCATCAGTGGTGGCTGACATCTCTTTGAGGCACGCATGGAACACTATGCGCCGTCGACTCTCGGGCCTGATGCTGATCGGACGGCGAGCTACCCATTACTCGCCGTCCGCGGTCCCGCGTCACGGTGGCCGGAGATCGTCTCGCGACCCCCGACACCCAGGGCGTCTCCTGCGGCGGCTGCGGCTGGGGGCGTGAGGGCGACTCCGTTGAGTGTCTCTCACCCGTACCGTCTCCTCCTTCGTGAGCATTACTGCTTCGCAGAAGGAGGAGACTGCTTTCCATTCCCTCTCGCTCCCATACCATGGCCTGGACCAGAGCCGGGCGCGAGAGGTTGCTGCCGCCGATCACCTCCACGAGGACACGGCGGCGCTCCGCCCAAGCGGGGCAGATCTCCACGGTAATAATAATAATAATAATAAATGTTTATTTCAATAACTTAAGAATTCGTTTACATTTGGTCTTCAGGGAATTTCCATTTAAGTAAGAAGTTTACACGGTATGCTCCACCATGCCCTCTAGGAGAGCATGTTAATCCTGACTACAAGGTTGTTGAATAGAACTACCAGAGATAATGTGCCGGATTGATTACAAGGGTGTTGACGAGAACTACCAGAGATGATGTGCCGGATTGATTCTCTCAGACAGTGACATGCCTGACAGATATCAACTTGTGTTGGCCTTCACAATGAATCTCCGGTAGTTATTCGTCATTATAACTCTATACATAATTGCACAGACAAAACCTTCGGTTTCCCCAAAAAGGTCACCGGCATGCACCAAAAAAGTTGTCTGTGTACACTCAACTGTGTACTCTTCAAAGTAAAGAAGAAAAACAAAAAATCATATAAAAAAAAACAAACGGAAAAAACTATGAACAAAATCTTAAGGATTATTCACGTTACACCGTGTCGCCACCGTGCGCCGGCCGGGCTAGTCATTCATTCTACACCGGGCTGTCATACAAAAAGTATACTATAGATGTTTGACCGTACAATTGTTTGACCGGCAATTGTTTCCCGGCCGGCGCACGGCCGGGACACGTTCGGGCCCGGTGCACACGTTCATGTTACACCGTGTCGTCACCGAGCCGTGCTCCGGCCGGGAAACTATTGTCACCGACATTTTGACACCGTGCCCCGGCCGGCGTACGCCCGGGGCACGGTTTAGCATGAATCACTTCATACAAAATGTATGCTACAATCTATGACCGTGCCCAGGCTGAGGCACGGCCCGGTGGCGGCACAGTGTAACGTGAATCATCCTTTAAAGTTAAAAATATCATGAACGTCTTGGTACAAACTACAAGTACCTACGAGTATATCACGACGTCATATCCAAAAAAGGTCGCCTGACCTACAATCTCAATTAGTTTTAATTTACAAGTCAAGTGTCTTGCCTCCAATTAAATACCATTAATCACGTAATTGTAACGCAACGACCAATTAAATATAATTTATTGAGACGGCTGTGCCTACCTAACCATTATTGACTATTGTAGTTACATACCAACGTGTGATCTTAACTTTTTACGATCACTGTTATAATTATTTTAATGATTGAACAATTGACAGGAAGTTGATAAGGACCAATAAACAATACTATGAATGAAATTATATTTCTTCTAAATCATCAATCATTTTGACGTCATATCGTAGATGACTACAACAAAAAAATTGAATTATTAATCAATTCTCTCTTTCTTGCATGCCTGCATGGTACCTACCTATTTGTAGTCTATAATTAGGTTGGGCGCTTGAATTTGTCCTTACAGGCTGTCTCTGAATGGGGCGATGCCAATCTGGTCAACTTCAATCCTGCTAAGACCCAAGCGTGTCTTTTTTCCGCTATGAGGAGCCAATTTCACCTGGCTCCATCTTTTCGAGGTGTAATCGTGCCAATAACCGACCAACTTGATCTTCTTGGTGTTACGTTGACAACTACCTTCAATTTTGGTCCCTTCACAGAGGCAAAGGCTCAAGTGGCAGCCAAAAAGTTGGGGATCCTTGCAAAAGTGAGACGGTACTTCACGCCGGAACAGTTGCTCAAACTTTATCAAGCGCAAGTTCGATCGTGTATGGAGTACTGCTCGCATCTTTGGGACGGATCTGCAAGATACCAGCTTGATGCCCTTGAGACAATTGAGAAACGAGCCAAGAGGATAATCAGCAATGATTGGCTCGTCAAGTCGAAGTTCCAATGTCTTGAGCATAGACGCCGAGTTGCTAGCCTGTCGGTTTTCTATCGGTTACATTTTGGGGAGTGTGCGACGGAATTGCATAATTTGATTCCGCCAAGCCCGTTCCATCAACGGACCACAAGACGTACGGCGATGTGCCTCCAGTACAAATGGTGAACATCCCATCCACACGCACAAAACGTTTTATGAACACATTCATTGTGCGTACATCTAGGGAGTGGAATTCCCTGCTGGGGTCTGTGTTTCATGAATAGGTTACTTCTAGGTAAGCGTGCTCCATCTTCGACCACATTATTGCTTACCATCAGGTGAGATAGTGGTCAAACGCGTACCTATAAATAATAAAAAAAAACATCATCATTTCAGCCGTAGGAAATCCACTGCTGGACATAGGCCTCTCCTAAGCGGTCCAGTGAATCTCGCATCCATCGCATTTCAGTGACCCTCACTAGATCATCGGTCCACCTTGTAGGTCTATATTTGTAGCTAGAGGGTACATTACATAATTTAATCAATACTTTTTTTTTCAGTGTTAACAGATCCAGATGATAGTTTAATTGTAGCTAACACATGTCTAGAGAAACCATACTTCTACAATTTTGCGAAAGAAATGTACAACAGCGGACTAGTCACAGCTAGTTGTAAGTAAAATCTGCAATATTTGTCTCATAAATTATGTACACATTAATGAACAAATAAAGTCCAAACTCCAAATTTGTCGCCGTACAATGAGCGCAGCAATAATTGGTGTTAAGCTATTAGTTCGCGTCAGAGACATCACCCAGCGCTTCATAATTACTAAAGTATCAGATGTTCGGAAAAAAAACAACCAAGTAGGAGTGGGCTGATCAAGTTGCAAGAATGCGCCTGGACAGGTGGGCATGGATCATCACTCATTGGACGCCAGGGGGAAGACATCGCCGTCCAGGTCAACCGCGGCGAAGATGTGACGATCTGATCACGTTTACGGGGCAAACTTCAAAATAAAATCGCCCAAAACAGAGAGGTTTGGAAGGAGAAAGGGGTGGCCTTTGACCAGCCGTGAGACACAATATCGGCAAAAAAAAAACTTGAGAAGTGTCAAGGGACACCCGGATGGAACGAAGTTCCTTTCGATTAATTAGTGAAGGAATTGTAATATTTTTTTTAATTTATAATATTTTTTTTATTAGCAGCTCAGCTCAGCTCAACTCAACTCAACTCAACTCTTTAGCAATAACAACAACTATAACAAAAGTAATTGTAATAAAATTTTATTTTTTTTACTATAGCAAAAAGTGTCGTGACAACTTTTCGTAAGAATTTTTTCCGTCTAGCCCCCTTTCACAACGCGCGATAAGGAACTTCGTTCCAAAAAATAGAATAGCTTTTTCGTACCACACCATATTCCACAGGAACCGACACTGGATAAAGTAATCTATGCCGTCAAATATTTATGTAAGAATTTTCGTTATCGGATCTTCCAGAGATATTCAACTCTCTTCTCTAAAAGAGAGAGGTAAATTCGATCGTTCAATCGTTTTCTACATAGAGAATGTCTATTTAGAAACGATTGGCAAATCTTCTATACTGACGACAGTCACTGAATACTCTGAGTATTTAGGCAAGTTCTCAAGAATGCTATTCTCTATTTTTTTTGTTGCTTGTACTGAAACAAAATTTGAGTTCTTAAGCTGTAAAAATCAACCTTATTATTATTCCAGTATCAACGTGGAAGTCACACCGGAGACTCTTGAATCCAGCATTCAACCTTCAAGTGCTGAACACGTTTGTGGCTGAATATAACACGCAAGCTCGTGCTTTGGTGTCTTTACTGGCTACTGAAGTTGGCAAGGATCCTTTCAATGTACAGCGATACTTGGTCAACCACCTCTTGAAAACTGTTTGCCGTAAGTGAAATAAACAGTTCTGATCTAAATTCCGTCATGACGGTAAAACTCATCGGACCACCCTTATAGTTTCGGTCTGTCCATCCGAGGCATAGCTTAGAGACTGTTAGTACTAGAAAGCTGCAATTTTGCATGGGTATATTATATTAATCACACCAAGGTAACCAACCACTAAAATTTGAAAGATTTGAAAAAATTGTGATGGTAGCAAGTATAACGAACTTTGAAGAAAAACTAACATGGATATGTTAGCTCTGTTAGTTTAAAAGTGAAGGTGGTTATACACTGGCGAGGCGAGGCGTAGGTGGGATGGGGAGAATTGAAATGACGCTTACCCTTTTACACTGAAGGATGTCTCGCGGGTCCTGGATGACCATTGCCAAAGTTAATAAATACTCTATGCTTGGAGTAGTAAGGTTTAATATTGTACTAACAAATATTTTAATTCTCGCCTTGCACATTCTCGCGCATCAAGACCAAAGATGGGCAGGGCGTCGAGAGAAATTTTGCCATAAAAATTTTAACTCTAGCCCATCCCATCCACGCCTCGCCTCGCCGGTGTAAAACCACCTTAATAGTTAGCAGACTTATAATCAAAATGCACCTAGGAAAATTTCGCACAGAATCCTAAAAATAAAAAGCTATTACTTGTTTCATATTAAAATGGATAATAAAAATGTATTCTTAAAAAAAAACTTTATTTTTCGATTTTAATTTAAACGCTAGCGTCCGTTAAACCGTGAACTCAATTAATATGTTCCTAGTAATAAACATAAAGAACCTTTTAAGTCCGTATGTTATAACGGGCGACTACAGAACCCTAGCACATCCATAGTTCCTTAGCCCTAAAAAGGAGAACCCTTAAAGTTTCGGTCTGTCCGTCTGTCCGAGTAAAAGCTACACTGTTGGATTGAAAAATATGAAGTAACTCGTGATGTAATAATTTGTGTAAGTATATTAATGAACTTTGAAAGAAAACTGTCACGACTAAGTTAGTTCTGTTTTAGGACTAATAGTTGCCCAAGTTATAAAATGTACCTACTTGGAAAATTTCATTCAAAACACAGAATCCTTTGAAAAACAAATATTTGGTTGAACTTGTTATTTTTTCAATATTTAAAAGGGTGGTAAACTGCTTGCATTTTATTGTTTAACTTTTTTTTTGTTTTTAATAAAAACGCTACTGTCCGTTTAGCAATGAACTCAATTAATATGTTCATAGCAATAAATATAAAGCCCCCTTCTAAGTCTGGATGTTATAACGGGCAACTGTGTGGAACCCTACACTGCGCGTAGCCCGACACACCTCGGCTCGCCCCTTGGATTTTGCCCCTTTCGATTAAAATGTTCCACTCACCTCGTTTTTTATTATTTTTGGTGCAATGACTCGAGGGACGAGTTGAAAATTGATATTTAAATAATTATTTTGGAGTATCGATTCGGCCCTTGCGGCATTTCTTTTGAAATTGAACCAAAAAAGTATGGTTAGACAAAAATAAACCTTTTAAGTCTTGAGTAATTAGCTTATTTACATAGATAAAATATCAAATTTTATATAAACTAATTTTTTGAGTCGGCGCCAAACAACAATCTGATTATTAAATATCTAAATTTTATAAGTACTTACAAATGAAGAAGGCTGTAAGTAGGTAATTAATCATTTTATTAATTGGCGCCGACTCAAAATTAGTTTATATAAAATTTGATATTTTATCTATGTAAATAAGCTAATTACTCAAGACTTAAAAGGTTTATTTATTTTTTGCTTTTTAGTTCTTTTTCGTCGGTTAATTTTTTTGTTAAAAAGTTTTTTATTTTATGATTTTTTGTGGCTCGCATCATCTTTTAACACTCTGAGGCTAATTTCTAATTCTTTATCATTCCTCTTGCCACTGAGCTGATGATATAACAATCCTTCCATGAAGTTCCCAGGATATTGACCAGTTGAGGTTACCTCCAATAATGTAAAGACGTCTTTTCGTCAAAGCATATTAAGTGGTATTTGTCACTAAAACTAGTTTTTATATCTGACTTCTATTGTTTAGAAAAGGTATGGTTTCCATCATCAGCTCAGTTTCATGATGTGATGGTTCCTAAATGCAAATACCTGATTAAGTTATGAAAAGTAAACAGAAACAATATTCGTGCCAAATTTTCGAGGTTCTCTCTCAATTTTTTCAGGATCCCATGATCAGATCCTGAAGTCCTTGACATGGGACCATCTTTGAGGTATACCCTATCTAAGAAAAAAAGAATCATCAAAATCGATTCATAAATAACGGAGTGAGGGCCGAACATACATACAGAAACGCTAAACGTGCCCATAATTTTCGAGGTTTTCTCTCAATTTTATCAGGATTCCATTGTCAGATCCTGATTTCCTTGACATGGGACCACTCTTGAGGTATACCCTATCTAACAATAAAAGAATAATCAAAATCGGTTCATAAATGACAGAGTGAGGGCTGAACATACATACAGAAACGCTAAACGTGCCCACAATTTTCGAGGTTTTCTCTCAATTTTATCAGGATTCCACTGTCAGATCCTTACTTCC
Source organism: Polia nebulosa (assembly GCA_951329385.1). Classification (NCBI taxonomy): domain Eukaryota; kingdom Metazoa; phylum Arthropoda; class Insecta; order Lepidoptera; family Noctuidae; genus Polia; species Polia nebulosa. Next base: position 13,394,552 of record OX589610.1, on the reverse strand, counting down.
TTGACATGGGACCACCCTTGAGGTGTACCCTATCTAACAAAAAAAGAATAATCAAAATCGGTTCATAAATGACGGAGTGAGGGCTGAAAATACACAAAAAAAAAAAAAACATATATACGGTCGAATTGAGAACCTCCTCCTTTTCTTTCGTCGGTTAAAAAAAAATCACACATTACATTATAAGTAACGCCATGTTTTATTAATTTAATAACTCTATCTGTAATCTGACCGGGGTATTCCTCGAAACGCACCAACTATGAAACATTGAGAAGAGCATGAAAGATTCGTAATAAATGATATCGATAGACGTTTTGAAATTCAAATGTCCTAATTATTTATTTATTAAACTACCAGGGAAGCAGAAATTGACTGGATCTAGGTGCCTACACGACTTACTATACTTAGCTCAATAATGGTAAAAATACTGGTTTTGAAATTGAATGGTGACAGAAATGAACAGAAAATAGACGCCTACACGATCTCACTAAGTTGTGCACCGACGATTAAACATAAAGAGGAATATAAAGTATTCACTATATATCGATAGAAGTCTTAGTCCTAGTTCCAGTTCATTCCTGCTTTCCTGGTAGTTCTAATAAATAAACAATTAGGACAGATGAATTTTAGAACGTCTATATTTAAAAACTTGAGTGCTGACAGTACTTTTAACTTACTAACAATCGGGGGCGATTTGGGGTATCTAATATTCAAGGGCCTAAGTTTATGTACTCCCCGTACATAAACTCAGGCAATTAGGGGCAAGATCCAAGGGGCGAGCTAAGCCCACACCCAAACCGGGCCGGTTTTTTTCTTTTTAAATAAATATACAAGTATATATGTAAGACTGCACACGAGCGGGATAGTTAATACTAACTAAAACACTGATTTTATAATACGAGTAGTTCGAAATGATAGTTTTTTGTTCTATCCTTACAGAAACATCCCTAGGTCTTAAAAAAAAAGATCGAGGTTTGCTAGATAACGACTACGCTCTTGCAACAGAAGACTTATTTGCTCTATTCGTCGAAAGACTTAAAAAAATCTGGTTGCATTTGTCTTACACGTTCAGCTGGAGTTCGTTGAAGAGCAAACAAGACAAACTGATGAAAGTCACCAAGGATATCATGAATAAGGTATTTTATAAAAAATTAAGATAAACAAAACTTCCTGCCTCCTTTTAGGGCAGTCGGGTAAAACAATCTAGCCTTTGAATCATATCAACTTTTTTAATCGAACCACGTAGGTCACCTTTATCGAATATTGACAAAGTAAACATAATTTTGCAGGTGATCAACAAACGAAAATTGGAGTTAAAAGCAAATTATGGTTTGGAGGAAAAGACCAAGACCGCACAAGGTATTAATTTACTTACCTGAATTTATTACCTGAGCTCCCGGATATTATAGATGAGATCATTACTTCAATTACTGCTTTAAAAATAAGTTACTCTTGAATACAAGTATTGTAATACATTTCAGATAAATTCAAGCCACTACTAGATCAACTGTTGGATCTAGCGGACAAGCAGGATGCCTTCACAGATGATGAAGTCAGAGAGCACCTGGACACTATAGTCGCTGCTGCTTACGACACAACGGCCACAGCAATGACGTACACTTTGCTACTAGTTGGATCCAATCCTGACATGCAAGAACGAATTTATAAGGAGTAAGCATCGCCAATAAAAAAATTATAAAACTGTGTCACTTTATCTGTTTATATAAAATTCAAAGTCCTGACTGAATGACTAACTGATATATCAACGCACAGTTTAAAGCGCTGGTCCTAGAGACATGAAATTTGGAGAGTGAGTTCTTTGTGAATAGTAGGTATCTACTAAGAATGGGTTTTTCGAAATTCAACCCATAAGGGGTGAAAAAGGAGTTGAAAGTTTATAATGCCTCCATTATAAACTTTCAACTCCTGTTTCGCAGCTTTGCCCGCGTGGAATTAGTACTTCCCCAAGTACTAATTCCATGCGGGCAAAGCCGCTGGTAGAAGTTGGTTCACCTATATCGTTCGTTCATGTGGCAGCTGCTACTGCTTTCCTTAGAGCGGGCAAAATGCTAGAGGGATTTATAATTAAGAATTGCATACTATCAACCATAGATTTTTGGACTTATGGCCCAACAACTTCGGACTTAATCATAACTAGCGAAAGTAGTACCCTGCTTATCATGTCAAAAGATAGGTACAGGATTATTTTATGTTTCCAAATTCTAATAGAAAATCGTTTACCTTTGCAGGATACAAACAGTGCTTGGAAATCAAGACAGAGATTTCACAAAAGATGATCTACCTAAGTTGCTGTATTTAGAAGCAGTTTTGAAGGAAAGTTTGAGACTATACCCTCCCGTACCCGTAGTCGCAAGAAGTGTTCAGACTGATGTTCAACTGAGTATGTATTAGCTTATTAATTATGAAATGACATGACATGACATGACATGACGCTGAAATTAGAAGATTAGATAATCCATGCTTCCTACTAATAGTCATATTCTGTTTAAATTTATCTAAAGTATGTTGAGGTGAGCTTCACTGTATGCAGCTGAATACCAGTATTTAAGGCCCTACTACCAGCCAAGTGGCGCCCTCACTGAATAAAAAAAATGGCTCATTCAGCAAAAATACCAAAAGCGGCCGTTTTTGACACTTTTGCATACTTTGGATACGAAAGATTTTGAGTCCTGTTTTAACAACTTCAACATCCTTTATCCTCTTTGTAACAAACGACACGTAGGATTCTTCAATATTTATTTTCTATGCTATGCTACGATTTTTTATTCAATGAGGGCACCACTTGGCGGGTAGTAGACCCTTAACATGGAGCTACTGTCTATGTATATCTTGTGCTAATCTTGTTCTTTACTGTAGGTGCCTACGCCAAAAAATATGATGAGATGCAATGCAATACTTCATTGTAAGATTGCAGTACATTCTAAACTGATATACTTAGGTTAATCATGATTCCTTTCAATGAAAGTAAACAGGATAATACTTGTTAACAGCTACACGCTTATTGGCGAACTAGCTCTTTCTCTTTTTTGCTAGTATTACTAAAATTACTGTAAGGTACTTTAATGGTATTTTATTTATTTCAGAGAATTACGTACTACCAGCTGGGTGTACATGCTTGATAGGAGTGTACGGAATCAATCGTCACTCCATGTGGGGCACAGACGCGAATGAGTTTAATCCGGAGCGATGGCTGGAACCTGCCACCGTGCCTGACAACCCTAACGCTTTTGCTAGCTTCAGTCTTGGCAAGCGAAACTGTCTAGGTAAAAAAAAAAATTATTTCGCTAGCGCCTAGTGTTAACTTACGGCACTAAAACATGATTATTCACATTGGGTCTGGTAAGTTAGTAAGGCTCTAAGACACTGTAAGGACAAATGGGCTCAATGCCTTTGCTATGCTCGAAGTTTCCTGTGACGTAATCAGAAAAAAGACATACGCAGGAGAATCTTACTGATAACATTTTTACGTAATCTATTACAAAAAATATTTAAGATATTTGGCAACAGGCGAGTCTTAGAGTAGAGTGGGTGGCCGTCCAACTAGTTGAACCGACATCCTTATAAATCTATTCTAATATTATAAAGAGGTAAAGTTTGTAAGTTTGTGAGGTTGTGGCTGGTAATCTCTGGTTCTCCTGAACCGATTTTGAAAATTCTTTTACCAATAGAAAGCCACGATATTTGTGAGTGTCATATACTTACATTTTTGAAATCAAATTTTTTTTTTAGAAGTCCGACTGTGGACTGCCGTAGTCCGAGTTGATTGATTTGTGACGAGGCAACGTTGAGCTCGCAAATATGTGTGATGATGTTCAGGCAAGGCTTGTATCCAGCAGTGGACGTGGCTGATGAATACTGTACTGAACTAAGAGTTTAAAAACTTAATTTTTCACAGGGCGACTGTACGGCATGATGGCTATGAAGACGATGCTGGCACACATTTTTCGGAAATACCGTGTCACTGGTGATGTCAGCAGTGTACCAACACAATGTGATATTATGATTAAACCGGCGACTTGCCAACAAATTCGGTTGGAATTTAGAACATAATTATTTTTTTTTATATTTATTGTTATTTTTATTGTATGGGTATACCACCTCCAAATAAAGATTTGGTCCGACAGTTTCATAATAGTTTTGTTTTTTTTTATTGATTGTATTGACATTTAATTGTTTTCACTCCCATCCACTCCACCATGTTTCATTCTGAAGAATCTGTAATTTTTTAAGTCTATAAAAGTATCGCTTTGCTATTTTTTTTTTTTCAGGAACTCTCAAAATGAAGTGCCACCGGTTCATAGTGGACATCCCATTCATACGCACAAAGCGTTTCGAGAAAACATTCATTGTGCTTACAGCTAGGGAGTGGAATTCCCTACCGGAGTCTGTGTTTCCCGATAGCTACAACCTGGTAGTCTTTAAGTGAAGAGTGAATAGGTTACGCGTGCCTATCAACAATAAAAAAAAAAAAAAAAATAATGTCCTTTCCAAAGAATGGTTAGTCAAGGAGTAACAAATTTATGGATCTAGCGTAGAATTATTCTTGGATATTAACTGGTGCCAGTAGTGGTGGTAATCCAGCTACTTTGACACACTTTTTTATGAAAATGCTAACAGCAATTAGATACCTAAACAGTAGTTGAATATAAAAAAATTGTTCATAAAGATTTATCAGAAAATTAAATATAGGCCTTCTCAAAAATTAATCAGAGTAGATACGCCAGGACTTTTGGTTAAAATAACAGAGAGTGTAAGATTTTTGCCTCACTAAATCCACCCCTACAATACTCGTACATAGAAGGAGGCGTGACTTATTTCTTAAAAGACCACCTCGGAAACCCCTCAGTGCACTTTCTTGGAGAGACTTTAAATTAGAGGCCCGTCTGCCCCTTAGCCTCTCTGTGTACAGCAGCACGGGATTACTGAGCCACCAACTTTCCTGTGGTTACTCGGTGGATGATCTCGTTGGTTTATGTTTCCAGCTTTTATTTTATTATTACAAATGCAAATTTTCTCACGCACACACTTACAGGGAACTGCACGCGCTTTAATTGGAAGAAACTATATTTATTGGTAATTGAGAAATTTATGGCAAACGTGGTATAAACTTCGTGGTACAAAGGTGGTATAAACTTCTAGAAAGAGGTCAACTGTTTATTGATTTAGATTTAGTTTGGACCAGACTCTTCTAGATATTTTTGAATAGTTTCTCACATAACAAGCCGTTGACTTCAAATCAAATCTTCCATAAGAAGGTATGATCGGAAGTCAACGATTTGTCGTGGTATAAATTATAAAAAACCGGCCATGTGTCAAAATTTACACATTTAGGTTTCCATGCCAAATGTATTTTTGACTATTTGTATGGCTTTGGGTTAACAAGATGTTTATACTGTGAAAATTTGAAGACTGTAACTCAAACCGTTTGTCTGTTAAACCTGTGTGACAGACGACAGGCAGACAGACAGATAGACGGACGGACACGTGAGAGACAGCAATAGGGCTACGTTTGGACCCTTCAGGTACGGAACCCATGAGCCCATTTATTATATTTGGTTTTATTACTCATTTGTAATTTTTAACTGGAAAGTAATATAAGTACCTACCATAGTTTGCATTAGGATCATAATTGGCTGTTGAGAGATTATTATGAATATTATTATTAAAAAAATATAATTACGTAAATTTTTACTATGCGGTCTTAACTCAATAGTACTATCTAAATGTATTTTGTGACTAACTCAAAGAATACGAATTGACTGGTATGGTCAAACCGCAAGCCGCTAAATTAGGGACGAGTCTTTTTTAGTACAATTTGTAAAAATATTATCTATTTATGAAGCTGAAGTTGCTGTTATTCTTGTCTTTTTATTAAATATACATTTTAGATTGAACGAACTAAACAGGGAGATACGTTTACATTTTTCCGATGAATTAATTAATAGATCAAACAAACGAAAACTAATTTGTTATCTCTAAAAAGTTTATAGGAAAGAAACTAAATATGGAATACCATTATGCTTTGTGATATATAAAAAAATTGTTTATTATCTGTCATATTATATTTGCGTTTAACTTAGAAACAGTCTTACGAGACTGTAAATAAGTAACATTTATATTAATTTAAAGTGTACAATTTTCTCAAAAACCACATCACCAGGCGGAACGGGTGAGGGAAGCTCAACGGAGTGGCTCTCACGCCCCCAGCCGCAGCCGCCGCAGGAGATGTCCTGGGCGTGAGATGTACGGCGAGTAGTGGGTAGCTCGCCGTCCGATCAGCACCAGGCTCGTGAGTCGACGGCGCGTAGTATTCCAAGCACGCCTTAAAGAGCTGTTTGTCAGCCACATGGCCGGTGCCTGCATGCCTAGGGCTAGCGGATAAATTAGTAACATAGTTACCGCTCTCCTGGATACTATGGCAAGGAAGGAACAGGGGTGGGTTTTAGTCAGTAAGACTCTGACACGCCCTCCCGCTCCACCCAGAGCGGCAGAAGTCATTTGAATTTTTTCCCACCCAATAAAAAGAGGTACCCAAATATGGAACACTACAAAACTATTTTATCTGTAGGAATTGGTAATAGGAAATTTAATCTACTTGCAAAAATCACAAATGTCACCTCTTTTGGCAATGCAGTAATGCTAGTGAAGGAGAAGGCGGGACGCGTGAGGGAGAGGTAATCCTCGCTCTCTCACTCCCCTGGCCGCCGCAGGACTCAGCCTGGGCTTCGGGAGTTGCGCTTCGTCTTTTGCCCACCTTAGGAGCGCAACGGACGGCAAGTAATGGGTAGCTCACTGGCCAGTAACGACCAGGTCTAAGTCAACAGTGCTTTGTGCTCCACGCGCGCTTCAAAGAGATATCAGCAAGAAGTGACGGGGTGGGGCCCGCTACGGCCGATGCCTGTCAGGGTCGCGAAGTGATTGAAAGAGTTATCGCGGGCCTGGAACAGGCAGCTGAAGGAACACAGGTGGTTTTTAGTCAGTAAAAGTCAGAGACACCGTCGCGCTCCGAGGCAGAAGTTATTTGATGACGTCTCAACCTAAAAAAAGCTTCCAGTTAACCAAATGCGAATACAAGTATTTTTAACCGACTTCGAAAAAGGAGGAGGTTCTATGTTCGACTGTATGTATGTTTTATTTTTTATATATGTCCACCGATTTCTCTGGCAATTGAGGACCGATTTAAAAAATATTTTTTTATCCGAATATTATACTCCCGAGGTGGTCCCATACAAATTTTATCGAAATTGCTTCAGCACTTTTTTCCACGTTCCATGTTATTGGGGTTTTAGTTCTGGGGTTTAACAATCTTAAAGTGAAAAATAAAAAACTTTTTTACAAAAAAAATCAATTTAACACTAAAAATTTTAATTTTTAGTGTTTTTTTTTTGGAAGTCGGATGTTTTTTTTGTAATAATTTTTTTTTATATATGAAGCGACTGCCTCCATCTGACTTCAACAATCTAGTGACTGGATAATACAATACCCCTTGGCAAGACTGTCGTCAGATTTTCTGGCTTCTGACTATCCTGTCGTCAGATTTTCTGGCTTCTGACTATTAGAAACGACTGTCAAAGATGTTCAAATGACAGCCGGGACCAACGGAATCTTAAGGAAAAAAAAAAGTGCGACGTGGTCGCACTGAGGAAACTCGGTATGCAATGGACAGTGAGTGACCATCCATTGAATACCGGATCCACGGGCTGACCTCGGCCAACATAACCTCAAAATTCGACCCTCGCGGTTGGTACGAGTATTATTTAGTTACGAGTTCCGCAAACATTTGAATAGATCCACTAAAATAATCGTGTCTCACTGTACAAAGTCCAACTATTTAATATCACTTATTTGCATCAGTTCTAAACCAGTTGTAATAAAAATAAAAATGCATCATGGGAAAAACTGAGCTGTTAAACAATGAAAAGTAAAATACTTAATGGGACAATGGCCAATAAAAAAAAGTGCGACGAGGTATGCCAATTTAGGTAGTCCCGTCTCACGCAAATTAAAAATAATTGTAATAAGCTTTAAGTGGCTCATGACTTTTCAACTGTGATTTTTGCATAAAATCGCCAACTTTGGCGCTCTTATTCAGAGAAATTGAAAGACTTACAACATTGACTTATTGAATACCTAGTAAGGACAGTTATAAGCATAGTTTATAGCGGCATCGCTATTTGCAATTTTTTCTTGTGAATTTATATGAAGCCAAAATCTCGAAGCAAGCTTTTCACAAAATGCGCGACGGCACTTTTTTGAGCTCATCGTCATCATCAGCCTTTTAAGGGTTTACTACCGGCCAAATGGCGCCCTCATTGAATAAAAAATTGTGGCATAGCCTAGAAAATAAATATTAAAGAATCCAATGTCATGTTGGTTACGAAGAGGATAAAGTATTTTTAGGTTGTTAAAACAGGTCTCAGAATGTTTCGTATCCAAAGTAGTAGGCAAAAGTGTCAGAAACGGCCGTTTTTGGTATTTTTGCTTACTTTAATACTTTTTGGAAATGTAATTAGTAACAAATCCTTAAAATAAACCTAAATACAATTGCTAAAATACTATATTATGCGATGTCTTCTTACTTCAAATGTGTGAATGAACAGAATTTTGTGATAACTTCCATTTAAAATTACAAAAAAAATTATAGACATGAAATGTAATTGAATTGTATTCAACTGCATCATCATTCTCTTTCCCTTATCGCAATTTATTTGGGGGCTTGTGTATGATATGTTGCACCACAACATGTCGTCTTCCACCTTTCCTCGTCGTCTCAGTAGTCGTCCCATTTCCAGTCATATCATCTTTCACATAATCCATCCATAATTACTTCGGTCGTCCCTTACTCTTTTATTCATTCACATTTAAATATCAACATACTATTTAAATAGCAGTCTACAATAGAGAGTTTCCAGTTTTTTCCATTCGAACAATTTCTTTTATAAACCTTCCCCACACTCCTGTATCTAGGGTTCGTTCACAAACATGTAAACTCACTTTCACAAAACACCCAGACCCGGTACAACTACTTGGTAGGCCATTCAAATATTTGTTTCGTGCGGGAATTGAACCTACGACACGCAGCGTAGCAGCTAATCGCTCAACCACTATGCCGACCGTGTCGTCTAAAGTTTGATCTTCGACCACTGTCATCCATTACTTACAAGCACAATGATTTATGAAACATGATCGTAAAAGTCATTGGAGATTGGCCACCTCTTAACTGCCATGACTTATCTTTAATAAAAAAATTTGAAATTGTTAAATGCAGGACCTATTATCTTTTTTAGGGTTCCGCACCCATAAGGTAACCAACGGGACCCTATTAGTAAGACACCGCTATCCGCCTGTTTGTCAGCGGACTGTATCTCTTGATTCGTAATATAAAAATAAAAATCCGCCGTTATAACAACAAATAACAAAAATAAATTAAAAATTTATGGGGGCTCCACCCTTGAATGGGAATTCAAGGGGGCTTCCCTATTTAAGGGGGCAGCCCCCATAAATTTTTAATTTATTTTTATTATTTGTTGCTAAAGCCGCAACAGAAATACACATTCTGTTAAAATTTCAACTGCGTACCTATTACGGATCATGAGATACCTACATCCCGTTTCTAGACGTTTCTAGAAACGTGTTCCTTTTAGGTTTTTTTTCAGTTTATGGTACGGAACCCTTCGTGTCCGACTCACACTTGGCCGATTTATTACATTATTCTCACATCATTAAAATAAAAAATGACTAATTAATGTAATCATTTTATCATTAGGTACATAGTAAGATTGTGTTCATGTACATATTATGTCTTGCCCGTTCTTCTCCATACAGCGTTCAGTTTTGGAAAACGGACAACTCATAGTTTTGGATTGACTGGACCGTCTCCTTAATCATTCCAAAGTGCACATAAGGTGAAATAAATGGTTTGACTTTGACACCAGTAGGTACGATATGGTTTACTTTAACTTGAAATACTTTTAAATTTGGTTAAAGGCTTTCTTTCGCCATAAAAGATACTAGCACAGCATAAGAGCAGTGGATGCCCAGTGGTATTGGCTGCGACTTACAAGTTGTAGGTCGTGAGTTCAAACCCAGGCAGGCGCGCTTTACTTTGTGTAAATTATTTCATCACCACTGCTCTCAAAACGGTGAAGGAAAACATCGTGAGGAAACCGGCATGTCCTAAAACCAATACTTCGAAGACATGTGACATCCACAAACCCACACTGGGCCCGCCTGGTGGATTACGGCCCAAACCTCTCTCAGAGAGGAGACGCCTGTGCCCCAGCAGTGGCGACAATAAAAGACTGATGATTATGATGACAGCATAAAACATCGCATGCGCGGGTTATACTACATAATATCGTTTACAATTTACATAATAATTGAATCAAAAGAATTTGAAGTGTCATTCATGGCCTGCAAATTTAACGTTTTTATTACTTTTTTAGATTTGATGACTGATCTTATGGTATGTTTTTCTCTATCACCTACAGTTTTTTGGGAAAAGAGCCCTGTAAGAAAAATAATTGGTATTAAAAATAATGAATTAGATGACATAAAACACTAAATATACATATATTTAAATAGGTAACATAAATTAATAAATACTCTCATGGTATCTTTCTTTCTTTCCACAAAGTTTCAACTTTGAGGTTTCCTCTTAAAATTCGTGTCTGGATCGTCTTGCTTCTGCAACCAACAGTAAAATAGTCTGCCATTATTCGAGTATTTCTGCTTCCTTCAAATTCAGGTACGTACCATTTCATTTAAATTTTGCTGAAGTCTCTGAAAGCTTACGAGTTACCCAGTGAGGAGTCTGTATGTTTTGATAGGCGTAATTAATAAAAAAAATAATGTTTTCAAAAACCCGACTTTAGAAAACAACTAAAATGTTCCAAACATTTCACTTCTCAAGCAGTCTGATGCAGTTGATGGCAGTTACTTTAGATCAATTAATAATTTTATGCCACCAACTGCATCAGACTGCTTGAAAAGTAACTTGATTGGAATTTTTTTCTTGTTTTTTATCCGACTGCGCGACGCAAAGGAGGGTAATGTGTGTGTCATGTCTTTAGTAGTACTCGCAAGATTAATAATAATAATAATCTTTATTTAATCAGACTACTATGTGGTCTATAGTGTTAGTAACAAAATAGCTTATCCTATGTTAGTACTTAAGACGAATCAATTAACATAAGAAATATCAAAATCGGCCAACGTGTTTGGACTCTAAAGTATGAGGTACTTTAGAGTCCGAAGAACAAACATACATACATAGGCTGATAAACACAACATATTCCCATGTGTCACGCTGTCGGGTAAAAATAGAAGACAGCCGGTGTACTGGATGTTCAACCGGCGATGCGCTAACGACGGTCGTAAGTAAGCTAAGCTGACGGAGCATCGCTTCGCGGGGCTTCTATTCTGTCGGCAGGGTTTAAAGGAACCTAACAAGATGAAAGAGGCTTCATTCGCTCGCTTTGCTTCTTCACATCCCCTGCCTGCGGGGCACCCCGAACCGGACAGGTTGTCCTGTCCGTATCGAGGTGCACCGCAGGCTGTCCGGCAGCAATGTACTGCCGGTTCCCAACGGCGTTTAAAATTTACATGCAAATGCATGTAAATTGACCTCGGCGTCTTCAATATTTCAAGTATAACCAGCCTTCCTCTCCTCGGTCTACAGTACTGAAACCTGAACCAAAAAGATTTTATCTTCCTCATTGGTTGATTTTGAAGTACCGTGTATGACCGATGCGTTGAACGTCGGGAAAATGGCTTGTGCAAATACGGATTTGCCCGAAAAATTGTCCTCCCAGAGACGGTGGGATGGGCCGCTCTACAACAACTTGGTTAACACGTTTTCGATACTGTTGAGCGAGCGCGTCTGCTGGCTGTGGGAGAATGGGAGTCAAGTTTGTTGCTTCAGGCACTTTGCCATCCACCATAGGCACCATGATGGATGACGCATCTTTTCGGCTCACCACCTGTCTACGCTAAGGCGCACCTTGTGTTTGGTTGCGGATAAATTTGAAAGAGAGTTACCGCAGCCCTGGCACAAGCAACTGAAGGAACAGGGGTGGGTTTTATTCACCAAAAGTCTGACACGCCCTACCGCTCCGCCCAGAGCGGGCGAATCACTGTACCTGCCCAATTAGAACCTAGAGGCTTGGTACGTGACTATGGGAAGAGACCAGATGGACGCCATTGAGGGTGGGTAGGCCTCTGGTGTGGGACGCAGCCTGTGTCAACACCCTTGCACTATCTCATGTTAAAGTACAACGGGCTGTGTCAGCGCTGCCGCTGCACTTGCCGAGACCCTCAAGGGGTGCAAATAATGTAACCTTATTGGTTATTACAGTTTGGAGCCGTTTGGGGTCGAAACGCTTCGGTCGGGGTTCGGTTCGGTTCGTTTGGGGTCTGAGTGCACGTCATCTTTTTAAAGATATTTCTCACCGACTGATTGACACTTTGCGAAGGGAATTGAGAATTGGAATTGCCATTCAACGTGGCAATGCTGCCAGTCTTTTTGGGCACGTTTCCGACTTGCCCACATTACATTATCAAGGAGTACTTCGATGCCTAAGTATATTCTGTTTTTATATAGGTACATGTATGCAAATGGATTATGAATAGTTAGTTAATATTTAGTATATATTTAATTAGTTTTTTATTTGTACAGACTGTTGTCAACATTACCTGACCCACCCTAAAATCAAACGACTTTGGACCCTCGGCCTGTAACATTAAGGTTTATTTAATTTAAATGAGCTTATCACACAAGTGCACGAGGACTCGATGAACAAAAATACAATAATAACACAGACACTCAAATTTGATCTTTAACACGTAACGTTAAGGTAAACCCACCCAACATAGTCGGAGCCACCGGCATTATATATGTTTTTGTTAAGCTATTTTAATCATTATCTCGTTGACATTAAAGTTGAAAAGCTTTTAAGTCACAATACATAATTACAACCCAATCTTTAATTTCGCGTATTCGCAACAAGTTCTTGTGGCTTAGCGGTTTGATGCTGGATTAACGACGAACAGCATGTGGGTTCGAAAACACAGTCCACCTATACATCAGTTTTTTTTTTAATTTGTTTTCATTTCTACAATATTGCTTGCAATATTAAAGAACGACCAATATGATTTTCGCCTAATAACTTATCTTGTAAACGGGTGGGTAATTTAAAAAACTTTAAGTTCACGGTTCTTTATAATGAATACGAATATTTATTTTTCAACTACCCACTTATTACAAGTTATGTGAAAATATTACCATTTTAAAAAGTTTATGTATTGTCTGTAGTTCTTTACAATAATACAAGAAATAGTTTTGGAATATAAATTATATATTGAAAGCAAAACAATATCTTTGTCGCAGGATTTGACCTCGAACGTTGTTTTTCTCAGTCTTACACACAGACCACGAGACCAGAATTACTTGAACTCAAGCATTAAAATAAGCTATTACACTTATCATATTATAACAAATAGTTATAAAATATAACCTAACGCCAACGTTTTAAAGATCAAATTTGCGTGTCTATATTATTATTGTATTTGTTCATCAAATCCTCGAGCAGTTGTCTGATAAGCTCATATAAATTAAATAAACCTTAATGTTACACGCAGAGGGTCCAAAGTCGTTTTGATTTTAGGGTGGGTCAGGTAATGTTGACAACAGTCTGTACATAGGTCACTTTAAGTTAGAGCTAGGCGCCTGAATAGTTTTCACACAAAAAAACTTTTACAAAAAAAACAACCGACTTCTGACTTAACTAAACTGCCAACGGTTTGCATTTTATTTCTTCGTTTTTTGACACTGACTTCCGAAATTAAAGTTATTTTTTAATTTTTAGTGTATTTTCTTTTTTGGAAGTCGGTTGTAGTTTTTGTAAAAAAGTTTTTTATTTTTCACTTTTTAGAATCCTTCTTTTTCGAAGTCGGTTAAAAATAACGGCTAAACAAAAGCGCGGAAAACGGCGATCCCCTAGGGAGCACGGACTGTTAAATAATGTTCGCTCCGATGCCCTAGGCATCGCCGGACTGCTGAGTGGGTTGTTGAAAATGATAAACCATAACACGCCTAAGTGAAACTTACCTTCTAAAAATGTCTAATAACAGGAAAAGTGTTTCGTGAGATAACACCAATGTTGCTGATAGCTCTGTTTATAACATGGTGTGTTGTATTCGCGGTATGGTCTTGGATGAAACCACGTCGTGCGTCACCACCCGTGTTCCCTGGTGCACTGCCGATTATAGGACATGGACTCATGATTATTGGGGACGCTCAACGTAAGTAGTTTTACAAATTATTTATTTATTATTTAGGAACTCCGTCTGGAACGAGTGCGCAAGTATAAAATGCACATACAATCTCTATATTTCCGAAAAGTAATTTTTAAAATATTCAAAAAAAAATTACTCTTGATCTCTGCTTTTATTTTACGTATAATTTCTTAAGGAAGCAATCTATTAACAAATGATATAGAGCTATCGTTAGTAATGAGACGGCATAGTTACCTCATTGAATATTCTATATTCTTGTAGCCATTAAAGTTGTTAGAATAATGTAACGATGTTTTTAGACATGTGGGATTGGGAGAAAATGGTGTACGACTATTGTTTGCAGAAAGAAGACGTCGTTGAAGTTCGTCTTGGTCCCCATTCTGTGTATGGTAAGTTAATTTTCTTCCTGTTTGTCTGTCTGTTCCATGACTGAAAACGAAAGTCCATTAATTTGGAGACTGACCACTATTTCTATTCTTCGTAAGTATAAAATTGTTAATGCAGTTGCTAAATGTCTTACTAATCGAACCGTTGAAATCTAAGATATTCTACCTTATCCTATCTAAATACGTAGAATATGTGTGCAATCAAATTGTGTTGTCTAATATGCGCCAATTTATTTTCTTGTTTTAGTGATAACGGACCCTGATGATAGCCTGACGGTAGCCAATAAATGTTTGGAGAAACCATACATATATCATTTTGCAAAGGAGATATATGACAGGGGACTTGTTACAGCGGATGGTAAGTTACTATGTGATCATCGTTACCCCTCCTACGTACTTTTTCTTCTCGCACACACAAGTTCTTAACACAAGGAGTTCAAGTCTCGATTTAATTGGTTACTTCTGAGAATGCATCTAGACAAGCGTACGTTATGGTCTACCGTATCATCACATACCACCCAGGTGAGATCGGGGTCAAAAGTCAGCCTATCAAATTAAATTACAAAGTTTCTAATGTTGATCAACACAAACAATAGACTAATGCGAATTTATATTTTCCAATAACTACTTTGATTAATATTTTCTTTTCATTCATTTTTAGTTTGAAGCCAGTAACTTGTTAACCGACTTCCAAAAGGAGGAGGTTATCAATTCGGATGTTTGTATTTTTTTTTTTATGTATGTTCGGGCATAACTCCGTCATTTATGAACAGATTTCTAAAATTCTTTTTTTATTCGAAAGGAGTTTGT
Organism: Polia nebulosa; assembly: GCA_951329385.1. Taxonomy (NCBI): domain Eukaryota; kingdom Metazoa; phylum Arthropoda; class Insecta; order Lepidoptera; family Noctuidae; genus Polia; species Polia nebulosa. Next base: position 13,379,043 of record OX589610.1, on the reverse strand, counting down.
TCCGAAATGGTTACATTTAAATTTCATAAAGATCTGATGATGCGTTTCGGAGACAGACAACGGAACTCTTAAAAAAATGACAGCAATAGCTATCGCCTAGATATCCATTGTTAACACAATTTAATGGAGAAGCACAACTAAAAAGTGAAAAATAAAAACTTTTTTACAAAAAAATAGAACCGACTTCCAAAAAAAAACAAAAAGTGCAACATAACTTTAATTTCGGAGGTCGGTGTCAAAAAACGAAGAAACAAAACCAGAAACACCGACTTCCGAAATTAAAGTTATTTTGCACTTTTTGTTTTTTTTGGAAGTCGGTTCTATTTTTTTTGTAAAAAAGTTTTTCTATTATAAATTTGCTTAAGACATCGTCTATTAAAAATCTAAAGCAAAGAATGAGAATGAGTCTTGCGATAAATTGGTATGAGCCTATCAGCTGTCTGTCAGACATTAAAAACACTGAAACTTTATGTTTATTTAAATTCAGTACCAGTATGGAAACCACACCGACGACTCCTAAATCCTGCATTCAATCAGCAAGTGTTGCACACTTTTGTGGAAGAATTCATCATTCAAGCAAAGAGTCTGGTCACCCAACTAGATTGTGAAGTGGCAAAGGGCCCATTTGACGTGCAACCATACTTGATGAACAATATGTTGGGAACTGCGTGTCGTAAGTACAATGTTTTTTTTTTTCTATAAAATGGCATGCACTGTTAACATTCTTTAAGCCAGCTTTAAGCTAGGCTTTACCTATGCACTTAAAATTAAACGGAAATAATTAATGTCAGTGTAGGATAATGACATTTCTTAATAATATGGCTATGTTAATTCAATTTTAAACCAACTTTTCTGCCTATTCTTCCAGTTCTGAAAACGTTCCGTGACCGTATTGTGCCAACTCATGATTGTAATCATTATTATCTTGATGTTAAATCCGGAGTACCTCAAGAAGGCATACTTAGTTCAATAATATTCTGAATTTACCAATGTACTCGTACCTATACTTCTCGTGTTAGTTCATAGCCATTGGAACAAACAGACTGAATTTGATTGTCCTGATGCAAGACTAATAGCGTTTTGTTACAGGGACGTCACTTGGACTTAAAACGGAGGAGAATAGCGAGATTATGAAAAACTATGCTCATGCAGCCGATCATTTATTTATCCTATATCTTGATAGGTTACAGAGGGTCTGGTTACATTTCCCATACATATTCAATTTTAGTTCATACAAAAAAAAGCAAGACAGCCTCATGAAAGTCATGAGAGATATAACTGAAGCGGTAATTACATTGTATTTTCTAATTAGTGTACCTAGTGATTGTGTTTATTAATACTGTAGATTCAATAGATAGAATTTACACTTAAATGATTTATTGGAAAACAAAAAAAAATTTTTGTTCATTTAATTAATTTGTGGTGAAAATAAAATAAGGCCTTGAAAAAAAAAGTAATAACGTTGTTTAGATAGTTTTATTAACGTCTACACGTCATACCCGAACGATATGAAAATGAGCATGATACATATACAAAATTATTTTTTAGGAGATCACTAAGCGTAAATCAGACTTACGATCTACTGAGATTTTGGACAAAACTAAAAAAACCGAATCAGGTAAAAACATCCCTGTATTTATAAACTACCTCTATCCTTCTTGGTTTCATACTGGTTCATCATCTTGCAGCAAAATACTGTAATTTTTTTTCTATACCTTTTTAATAATTACTTAGTTTGTACCGGAGTAAATTTACCTAGTGATTTTTTTAGCAGTAAAGTTTAAACCATTACTGGACCAAATGCTAGATCTAGGTGACAAAGACGACGCCTTCACTGATGAAGAGATCAGGGAACATTTGGACACTATGATAGGAGCTGCTTACGACACCACAGCTACAGCGTTGACATTCATTTTAATAATGATAGGGTCACATCAGGATGTACAAGATCGAATATATAAAGAATAAGTATAGAACAAAAAGAGAGAGCAACGTATTTTCCTGATGAGAATAGCAAAGGAGCGTGTGTGAGTGTGTGTGTGTGTGTGTGTGTGTGTGTGGATATAATCAAAGAGAGGCCTATGCACAGTAGTGGGTAAAGACGGACTGTGGGTGATGACACCTATATTAACGAATGATGACATGATAATGTAGAAATTCCTTAATATATTTTTATTTATTTTTTATATTCCACAACTATCACACAACGCCATCTAGTCCCAAGCTAAGCAGAGCTTGTGTTATGGGTAATAGACAACTGATAAACATACTTATATATTTCTAAATACATACATATTATAGATAAATTACACCCAGACACAGAACAAATGATCGTGCTCATTACACAAACATTTGTCCTGGGTGGGAATCGAACCCACGACCTCCGGCGTAGCAGTCAGGGTCACTAACCACTAGACCAACAAGCCAGTCAATTTGTCTGTATTTGCACATTTTGCAAACAGGTTACTAGAAGTATGCGGGATTCAAGAAAGGGAATTGAACAGACAAGATCTACCAAAGCTTGTGTATATGGAAGCTGTGATAAAAGAAAGTTTGAGGATCTATCCTCCAGTTCCAAGGATTGCAAGAAGTTCTTCCACCGATGTTCAATTGAGTATGTATTTAAAGTAAACGCGTCAGTTATGCATTGCAGACTAGTTTTATTATTGTACCTACAGATATAGTGCATTAATGACACAAAGAGTTAATTACAATACCATAACATATATGTCACTAGTACGTACATTTTGATAAAAACTCATTTCTTTACAACACCCTCACTTATCAAAATAAACTAAGTGACATACATCAAAAATAAACTGACGAAGCTACATTACAATTTAATCATATCTAAATTCTCCATTCATCTAAAGTGTTTAATAATACCTAAATCTTTGGTTAATAAATACGCAAGCATTTAGGTTAACTGATCTCTACTTTTCGTTTTGATTGTCTCTCGTACAATATGATGTTTAACATCAATATGCTTTGACTTATTGTCGCATTGATAGCTTGTGGCTATCTTTAACGCACACATCTTTAAGCTCAACATATTCTGACTTGGTGTTTGAAAGGGCTGTAACTCTCTGCTTTCCGCTTGAAATTACAAAAAAAAAAACCAGCCGATTGCGATTCCGACTCGCATGCAAAGGGTTCTGAACGATTTATATTTTTAAGTCGTATATATTTTTTTGAACCATTGATTTTTTTCTAGTATCCTGTAATCTATAATGTATTGTTTTCATAATTTTAGACTCAGTAGTTTCGAAGATATGGAGGATGATCATTTTTAACCCTCACAATAAGCTCTTTCATTAAATATGTCACACAGTACAGTTCGAAAAACTTTATTTTTAGGGTTCCGTAGTCAACAAGGATCCCTTATAGTTTCGCCGTGTCCGTCTGTCCGTCCGTTCGCAGCTTAGCTTAGAGACTCTTAGTATTAGAAAGTTATAATTTGGCATAGATATACATATTAATCACGCCGAAAAAGTGGTAAAATAAAATCATCAAAAAAAATTTTTAGGGTACCTCCTGTACAAGTAAAGTGGGGGTATTTGAATAGAAAAATGGTTTTCACAGACCCGTGATATTTTTGGATGGCTTATCCAACGACACCCCATACCATGGGGCCGACGAAAAAAAAGGATCCGTTTGCGTAAAATTAAACTTTTCAATCTCAATCCGTAAACACTGCAATAAGGTGTGTAGGAATGCTAATCGCCATCAAATTCATGATTCTGTCCAAAATTGGGACATATCCAAAGTTTGGAAACTAAGGGGGTCGGGTTTTATCCGACAAAAAAACTATCTCAAAAGATTGATGCAATGAATAATCATTTTACAATAAACTTTAAAATTTTGTCAATACCCCAATGGGTGTTGACAAAAATTTAAAGTTACATTCAGACCAATTATTGCAAAGATCAGTGTCCGATCTAGGTAAGAAATGTTTCATATTATATTCCTGAGCTAAGTGCAAACCTATTGCCGGTTAGTCAATTAGCAAAAAATGGCTGTAAAGTGGAATTCGAATTGAGCAAATCTGTTCCTAGACTCTTTTGGTTCTTCGCGTAAGTACGAGTAGGTACGTAGATAGGTAAGTTGGTAGGTGTAGGTAGGCTTTAAGTTAAACACGTTAAATCAACTTTCACCTCTTCCGACTTCCAGTTATTCTCCATTTGTTTTTGATAAATTTTTCATGTGATGTTAAGAAGAGCATACTATCGATTACGTTAAATGCAGTAAGAAGTAACTGTATCAGCCGTAAAATGTTACTTCCAGTGTTTGATTTATTCCTTCCCGTCATCTTTCACATCCAGAATTTTTCCGTATGTAGCGGTGTTTTTCCACGCTCATGGAAAGATGCACAAATGATTCCTTTACACATAAGTCCAATCCTACATCCTTCTCAGAATACCGTCCAATATCTTTCTTACCATTCCTATCTAAAGTCCTTGAACGTTTAATTCACAACCAAGTCAGCACTTTCCTCTCCAAAAATAATCTCCTTTACCCCTTTCAGTCCGATTTCCGTCCTGGCCATAGTACCACTACAGAGCTTCTGAATATCACGCACGATAAAAGATCAGCCATGGAAATGGGAAATCTGACGGTTTTGGCTCTACTGGATTTCAGTAATGCATTTAAAACGGTAGATTTCGATGTTTTGCTTGGCATTCTAAGTTCTCGTAATATATCTCCATTGGTAATTGACTGGTTTCGTAGTTATCTGTTTGGTCGCCGGCAACGTATTTGTAATGTAGAGACTGTGTCTTCTTGGTGTAGCACTTTTGCCTGGGTACCACAGATGGCTTCTTAGCTCCTTTACTTTTCTCAGTGATTATTAACTCAATCTCCAACGAATTGATTTATTTCTACCAACTTTATGCAGATGATCTACAAATTTACTCCAGAGCTCCTCTTGGAAATCTGTCTGAGGCTATCTTGACCATCAATCGTGATCTGGCTCGTATAAGTGACTGGAGCAAGAGTATCTCTTGCTCCGGAGTTACGGTGAATCCCATAAAAACACAGGTTGTAGTGGTGGGCAGTTCTAGGACGGTCTCAAAGATTGACTGGACAACTCTTCCCCAAGTTTCTTTTGAAAACTACATTATTCCCTTTAGTGAAAAAGTTAAGAACTTGGGTATATTTATTGACAAAAAGTTCTCTTGGACTGCCCAGCTACAGGAAGTTAGCCGTAAGTTATTCGCATCTGCAGCATCTATGAGATGACTGAGTAATTTCCTGCCGACTGCTTCCAAGATTGCCCTTGCACAATCTCTTCTTCTATCAACTGAAATGCAACTTGATAAACTTGAGCGACTTCAAAATTTTTGCATAGGGTTGATATTTGGTTTGCGAAAATATGACCATGTTTCCGAATTCCGCGTGAAACCCAAGTGGTTACCAATCCGCATTCGCCAGAATGCTCGTATCCTTGCCCTCCTTTATAATGTGCTCTTTTTGCCTTTCACCCCTCTTTACCCCATCAAACGTTTTCAGTTTCTTTGCGACTCCCACACGAAAGTTCTTAGGTCATCGGATAACTTGAGATGTAAAATGCCAATGCATTTCATTCTTTCCAAGATAAATCATTTACAGTCCAGGCCGCTCGTCTGTAAAATGCATTGCCAGTGTCAATAAAACGCGCGCAATCACTACCAGTATTCAGAAGACTAGTAAAGAGCAATTGTTATCACTTATTTTCTTGCCTATATATTTAGTATGTATGTCTATAGGTATCTATTATTTTATTGTATTGTAATCTTTATATTTGGATCAAGTGCAGCCCCATTTCGTGTCCAAGCAATCTCTGTCCATTCCAGGTTACCTGGAAGAGATCGCGGAATGCGATAAGGCCGCCAATTGTATGTTTTAAGTACAAGTTTTCCTTAATGTGTGTGTATTTTTTGGTGTACAATAAAGTGTATAATCTATACATATAATAAATCTGTAGAAAAGTCATTTTTGTACATTGAAGAAATTGAAACAAAAAATAGCCAGCGTGTGAAAAGATAAGTAACAGAACCCATTTCCATCATTTTTGAAATTTTTGTATGTTTGTCTGTTTGTCTGTTTGTCTGTTTGTCTGTTTGTCTGTTTGTTTGTGCGCACATCACGTAAAATCTACGAATTCAATGCTGACAATGTTTATATACAAAAATTATACGCAACTTGAGGATTAACTTAGTTTTTGTTTCATCGAAATCGGTTTACTCTATCAAAAGATATGATTAATTTAGTGAGTTCAAGAAGTAAAATATTACGTTACGCAATTAAGTATAGTACTTGCAACGACATCTTAAGACTAAAAATAGAACTAATGTTGATAGTTGAAATCTAAATCCGATAGATGGCGTTGTGCAAATGACGTCATTTTCTGAATCGCGGTGTTAAGATTTTCCGCGCGAGGATGACGTCCACCGTGTTTACTAGGCAAATTGGGTTTCGTTAGGTGTCTTAAAAGTTCTTGCGTGTGTCGTAAAAGTTCTTTGGTTGCTTGGTTTATCGATTTTCTAAATTGGTCGAAAAAAAAGTATTTGCTTATCTTATTGGTTTCGTTTGGTCAACTTTGGTCATTGGTTTGAAGTACGAAGTAAAGATTGTATTTGATTTACTTCGTAGTTTGAATCCAATAGTGCCAATCGTTATACAGTAAGTTAGTGTTGCCAATTCGTTGAGTCACGACCACGAACAGACGATACGTTGTCACACTAGACTGTTCGACGCACCGATCTTTTAAGTTTGTAGGCTATTCAGTCATAAGTGTTGTTAGTTTTGTTTATTGCTTTAATTTTCCTTGAAAATGCCTCAAAGAAAAAAAACTAACCTTTCGCTGCGTAGCCGAAATGCGAAAAGGATGAGACTTTGTAGGTCTCAGGAATCGGAAGAAGATCGTGAAGCACGGTTATCTGCTAACCGAGAGCACATCGCTCTTTCACGTGAATCGGAAACGTTCACCGAAAGGGAGTCACGTTTAAGTTCACAAAGAACACGGACCGCGACTTTGCGGTCTCAAGAGAGTATCCAGGAACGCGAAGACCGGCTGTCTGCTGATCGGGAGCGCCACTCTCTCTCACGTGAGTCAGAGACATTCACAGAAAGGGAGTCGCGCTTAAGTTCGCAAAGAACTCGGACCGCGACTTTGCGTTCTCAAGAGAATATCCAGGAACGCGAAGTTCGGCTGTCTGCTGATCGGGAGCGCCAGTCTCTCTCACGCGAGTCAGAGACTTTCACAGAAAGGGAGTCGCGCTTAAGTTCGCAAAGAACTCGGACCGCGACTTTGCGTTCTCAAGAGAATATCCAGGAACGCGAAGTTCGGCTGTCTGCTGATCGGGAGCGCCAGTCTCTCTCACGCGAGTCAGAGACTTTCACAGAAAGGGAGTCGCGCTTAAGTTCGCAAAGAACTCGGACCGCGACTTTGCGTTCTCAAGAGAGTATCGAGGAACGCCAAGCACGTCTGTCATCTGACCGAGAGCGACACGCTCTCTCGCGCGAGTCTGAATCTCTCTCCCAAAGAGAAGAACGATTACAAATAGCTAGACATAACTATGTAGGTGTACAAAGAAACAATGAAAGTTATCTTGCATCTGAAAGGGAAAGAATAGATGAACTAAGACGAGCAGAAACAGCAGAACAACGTCAATCTCGCCTAGAAATAGAACGAGCTCGATACCATATGAATAGAGAAACAAATAGCGGAGCTGATGAGTCCATGGAAAATGACGATGCAAATATTTTATTACCTTGGGACAATAGGGAAAAATCACGGTTCACATATTCGTCTAGAATTAATTATGCTGGCTTTACTTTCGTGGGTGACATGAGAGAAATTTGTAATTTTTGTCATGCTTTGAAATGGAGGAAAGAGACAGATGGAATGTGCTGCTCAAATGGAAAAATTGTTCTTCCAAATTTCCAAGATCCACCACACTTACTTAAAAGTCTCCTGAATGGCGATCATCCCCAGTCGAACCGTTTTTTGGATAATATTCGTTTATATAACAGTGCTTTCCAAATGACTTCCTTTGGGGCAAAACAAATAACGGAAGGACCGTTCATGCCAACCTTCAAAGTACAAGGTCAAGTTTATCACCTTATTGGATCTTTGCTGCCAGAAAATGAACCCAAATTTCTCCAAATTTATTTTGTATCCGATTACACGCAACAGCTCAATGTTAGAAATCACAATTTTCCCCAGCTCAATGCTGAGCTTTTGGGTCAACTTCAAGAATTGCTGCATCACGTTAACCAGTACGTTCGTGAATTCAAAGCTGCATTGGAGTCAATTCCACAAGGCAGCAATGATTTCAAAATTGTTATAAGTGCCGATAGACGTCCTGTGGGTGAACACCGTGGAAGACACAATGCACCCGTCGCAGATGAAGTTGCAGTTGTTTTAGTCGACCAGGAGTGTGAGAGACGTGATATCGTGTTGCGTACACGCGACGATCGCCTTCAACGCATTTTGGAAACCCACCGAGCTTACGACGCCCTGCAATATCCACTAATTTATTGTCATGGTGAAGATGGGTACAATTTTGGGCTGTACCAAGTGAACCCTACTACGAGAGTCACTAATTATCAAAAAAAAATATCTGCTCAACAATACTATTCCTACCTTTTACAAATAAGGCAAAACAGTTTCGTATATTTGCAACGATTTCGTGGTTTGTTCAGCCAATTTATTGTGGACATGTACGCAAAAATAGAAACTGAACGTTTAGTGTATATTCGCACTAACCAGCGACGGTTACGCGCTGAAGAATACGTGCACTTGCGGGACGCCATGCAATCAGATAATAACGTCGAAAACTTGGGTCGATTGGTTATTTTGCCATCCAGTTTCACAGGCGGTCCGCGGTATATGCACGAACGAACGCAAGATGCTTTTTGTTACGTCCGTAAATACGGCCGGCCGGACCTTTTTATAACATTTACAACAAATCCAAAGTGGACGGAGATTTGCCAGGCACTTCTCACAGGACAGGCGTCATACGACAGACATGACATTATTGCTAGGATTTTTCATTTAAAACTCAAAGTCTTGATTAATCTACTTACAAAGGAGAAAGTTTTCGGTTCAACTCTTTGTTTTATGTATAGCGTCGAGTGGCAAAAGCGTGGTTTACCCCACGCGCACATTCTTCTGTGGCTGGAAGAAAAAATTCGTCCCGATGCTATAGACAGTGTCATAAGTGCAGAATTTCCGGACTATAATGCAGATCCGATTTTGCATGACATAGTAAAAACACATATGGTTCACGGGCCATGTGGCCTCTTAAACAGGGAATCACCGTGCATGAAAGATGGTCAATGCTCAAAAAAATACCCCAGAGCACTGAAAGAACTAACTATGGCTGGGGAAAATGGGTATCCGCAATACCGGCGAAGATCACCGTCACAAGGTGGTTCCACAGCTACTGTCAGATTCCGTGGACAAGAAATAATTCTAAATAATAGTTGGGTGGTACCGTATTCTCCAGTTTTGTCAAACGCTTTTCAAGCACACATTAATGTTGAAATTTGTAATAGCGTCGAATCTATAAAATATATATGTAAATATGTTAATAAAGGTAGTGATCAAGCCATGATAGCACTAAGAAATAACAACCAATTTGATGAAGTGACAAGGTATCAATCTGGCCGATACATAAGCTCTTCGGAGGCAGTTTGGCGCATTTTGAGTTTCCCTATTCATGAAAGGTATCCGCCAGTCATCCATCTTGACGTGCACCTGGAAGGCGGGCAGCGAGTTTACTTTCAGCCAGAAAATGTGGCAGAAAGAATGAACAACCCAAGACAAACCACCTTGCTCGCATTCTTTCGCCTTTGCGAAAGAGACAATTTCGCTAAGTCTCTGTTGTACAATGAAGTGCCACATTATTATACTTATAACAAGCAGCAAGGTGTTTTTAATCGCAGGAGACGTGGAACTGCTGTAGAAGGCGAGTCCGGCATTTTTAAAGAACACGTGATTGGAAGAGTATACACGGTGCACCCAAATAATGCAGAGTGTTATTATTTACGCCTTCTTCTTCACACAGTGCGAGGACCTACTTCTTTTGCTGAGCTCCGCAAAGTGGACGATATAGAATATCCCACATTTCAAGCTGCTTGCCGCGCACGGCATTTATTAGATGGCGATCAGCATTGGGATGATGCTTTAGCCGAAGCATGCGTCAGTGATAGTCCACATCGTTTGCGCCATTTATTTGCCATTTTGTTGACATTTTGTGGCCTATCGGACGCTGGGCAGTTGTGGCAAAAATATAAAGACGCGTTTGCCGAAGATTTTTTGAGACAGCAAAATATAAATAGTGAAACTTCTGACCAAGTACGTGAAAGCTGCCATAATAGGGCTTTGCTGGCTATACAAGATATAGTTACAAGTATAGAAGGGAACCCCCTCAGTCAATACGGCTTGCCGACACCGACAGTTGGTGGGGAACGAATTAATAGGGAGTATACATCTGAAATAAATTACAACCCCGAAGAGTTAGCAGAAATATTGCGAAATGGCTGTTCAAATTTGACGACAGAACAACGTCAAATCTTTGATAGAGTATGCTGTAGTGTAGAACATTCATTAGGAGAAATGCTGTTTTTAGATGCACCTGGTGGAACAGGTAAAACTTTCCTCACTAAAGTTATCTTGGCTCAAATAAGGAGCCAAAACAAAATTGCCCTTGCCGTCGCTTCCTCAGGAATAGCTGCCACTTTATTACCAGGAGGAAAAACTGCACATACAACATTTAAAATACCAATCGACTTGGACCGCACAGAAAACCCTGTTTGCAACGTGTCTCGCAATAGTGATAAAGCAAGGGTTTTACGCGATTGCGCCCTTATCGTTTGGGACGAGTGTACGATGGCAAATCGTAAAGCTGTGGAAGCTGTAGATAGAACGTTGCGAGATATAAGACAAAATGACCGACCGATGGGAGGCTTAACGGTGCTATTCTGTGGAGACTTCAGGCAGACACTCCCTATAATACCCAGAGGAACGAGGGCCGATGAAATAGGTGCCTGTTTAAAGAGCTCTATTTTATGGCGTAGTGTCATATTAACTAATTTGAGCTTTAATATGCGAGCATATTTGGGAGGTGACGCAAACGCGCAGGTTTTCTCAAATTTACTACTTCAAATTGGTAACGGCACATACCCGACTCAAGAAGGAGGTAAAGTAACTTTAGTCGAAAGCCTGTGTTCTTCTGTTGCCTCACAGCAGGAACTCATTTCCTCTGTATACGGAGATCCATCAGAGATCTCGAACCATGACGCTGCTTGGCTATGCCAACGAGCTATTTTGGCACCTCGCAACGACCAAGCAGCAGCAATAAATTCTCAAATATTGGTACATGTTTCTGGAGAAAGTAGGGAATATTTATCTATTAACACGGTTTTAGAAGAAGGAGATGCCACCCACTATCCAGTAGAGTTTTTAGACTCTCTAAATACACCAGGTCTTCCAGCACACAAAATTTATTTAAAAGTCGGAGTACCAATCATTCTACTCAGAAATTTAAGCCCACCAAAACTATGCAATGGAACTCGGTTGAGAGTAACAAATCTCCAACGAAATGTCATCGAAGCCGAAATCTTAACAGGTTGCGGCTCCGGTGATGTTGTTTTCATTCCCAGGATACCCATTATCCCCAATAATTTTCCGTTTACTTTCAAACGTGTGCAATTTCCTGTAAGCCTCTGTTACGCTATGACTATTAATAAAGCCCAAGGCCAGACGTTATCCGTTGCGGGTGTAGACCTTACTTTTGATTGTTTTTCACACGGCCAACTCTATGTTTCTCTATCACGTGTTAGCAACCCAAACAACCTTTTTGTATATGCTCCGGGTAATTCCACCGCTAACATAGTATATAGAGAAGCATTAACGTAATCAACTATACCAAAGTCAGGACTCTTATCTAAATCATCAAAAAGGTGATATACTCTTATCTAAACGACGTTGTTTTGTTCTCGACAACCACGCGAACGAAGTCGCGGGCACAGCTAGTTATAAATAAATATAAATAAATAAACGACTAAAATATAAAAATAAATAATATTTTCAGTGCCGTTTGCAATATCTGTATGAATATTTCTAGTGAGTATTTAGTTCAGTCATTCGGCAGTTTTACCTCGAAAGTTCTCCGAAGTTTAAAAATTAGTTTTTTGTATATTTCAACGTGCTCTTTTCGAATTTTTACATTGTCACCGCTATCTTTGCTGCTCGCGCTGAAAATTGGAAAAATGGTTCCCAAAACAGTTTTTTGACAACATCTCCTTTGCAACTCATTTGCCGATGAAAATAGTTATAGGTACTGGACAAAATTTTCATTATTTGTGTGCCAACATGTATTTTGTGTAATGAATAGTTTTAGCGTACGAGCACCGCAAAGCGAAACATTTTGGCCAATCAACTTGTAATGCAGTACTACATTTTGCGCATTCTTTTTCGCTTCACTAGCCTTAATGTTGATGGACCAGGTTTTGCGAGTTCATCATCTTAGTACCGAGCGAAACGTCACGATACAAATTTCCTCCACGTAATCCGCTATGGCATTGGCGTTGTACCTAAATCCTCTTGTTCCTGATTTCGTCATATGATTGCACGAGAACAGCGTCCGTTTTCTGATTAATATTTTGTAGTGGACCTTGCGAATTATCACAGGTAAATAAATGAAATTAATGCACACAGTCTACTACGGGTATCGCACCACTTCTTCTATCTTCATGGTAATCGGGAAATAAGTTTTTGGCCAAACCGTGATAGAGTAGATTTAACGGCGCTCATACTCTTTAACTATTCATAACAAAAAGAAAAGTTTTCACACAAATATAAGCTTCATGGTTCTCATATGATTTAACCAGTACACATTGTATGGATTTGAACACTAAAAGAGACTTTGACCTCTGAGTTTGTTTCGGTGTTTCTTCTCAGGGTAGTCAGCTAGGAAACACCGGCCTCATCTAGCTTAAACTGACAAAAACATTGACGTGTAAAAGTGTTCCTTGTAACCTATTTACTGAATAAACATCATTTATCATTTATCATTAAGCAATTTTGTCTTCTTTAATTTATTTCCTGACTTTTTTCATCATAAAACGAGTTGGAAAGGAAATATTGACCATAAATACGGTGACGCGAGCGGCAAAGATAGGAGGTGGCATAGGGAAAATTTGAAAAGAGCACGTCAAAATCCATAACGTCAATTTCCAAAACTCCGGGAAAACTTTCCAGGCTAATCCCTTAATGAACAGTAAAAATTACTGAGCTAATTTACAGATTCTAATTGCATTCAATAGTTATAATTTGTTGTTTTCATAAATTTCAGAAAAGTACGTATTGCCAGCGAATTCTACTTACGTGATATCAATATACGGGCTAAACCGGCATTCAGCGTGGGGCACTGATGCCACCCAGTTCAGACCGGAGCGGTGGCTGGACCCTGCCACCTTGCCAGAGAACCCCAACACGTTTGCTAGCTTCAGCGTGGGCCGGCGAAACTGTATCGGTAACTACACCAGTTTCTTTTTTTCACCGACTTCCAAAAGAAGGAGGTTCTCAATTTGTCTGTACATTTTTTACGCGATATCTGAATATTTGTTACGCAATTTTTCAGCCACTTAAGAATAGATTTTGATGAGTTTTTTTTTTATTTAATACTTCAGAGGTAGTCCGATGTAAATTTCATCGAAATTGATGCAGAAAAATTAAAAAATTAAAAACTTTTAACTAAAACTACAAACGGCTTCCAAAAAAGAAAATACACTAAATCTTGCGAAATAACTTTTATTTCGGAAGTCGATGTTTGTATTTTGTTTCTTCGTTATTTGACACCGACTTCCGAAATTAAAGTTATTTCGCAATTTCTTGTATATGTTTTGTTTAAGAAGTCGCTTGTATTATTTATAAAAAAAGTTTTTTTATACGTTGACTCTTCTAAAATAAAGTTCAAGCTTGTTCTTTTTTGATAATTTATAAATTAATTGACTAAGTGAGATAGTAATAAAGTTCATAGCTTGGACCTAGTTCCTGATACCTGTGGGCTACTACGAGTATCTTAGTGCTTACCAATCTTATCTTACCTAATATTATAAATGCAAAAAGTTGGATATATTGACGGATGGATAGAAGTATGTTTCTTACTCATCATTATCATTCTCCTGCCCTTATCCCAATTTATTTGGGGTCGGCGCAACATGTCTTTTTCTTCCATACTCCTCTATTAGTCGTCATCTCTGTAGTCACCCCTTTTTTACCCATATCCTCTTTCAGTATGTTTCTTACTCAATCACACAAAAATGACTGATGACTATGAAATTTAGCACAGAGGTAGATTATAGTCTGAAATAGCACATAAGCTACTTTTTTTTATTCCGGGAGTATGTTCTTTTGGGATAATAATTGACTATCACGTTACGAAGTCGCTGGCGAAGCTCGTGTTTTATAATTTCAAATGTTTTTATTTTCTTATTCAAATGATTGTTCTACTATAGGATGACTACATTACATCTTTCATTATAGGTAAACTATATGCCATGATGACAGTCAAGATCACACTTGCGCATATTTTGATGCGGTATCGTATCAAAAGTGAAGTCGACAAGTTAGTGACGCGATGTGACATAATGCTTAAACCAGTCGCTGGACATGAAATAATATTGGAATTAAGAACACAGCATCGGAAATGAATCGTCATCATCATGCGGAAATGAATATATTGTGTAAATTATAATTGGTAACAAAAATACCTTAAATATCGTGTCACACAGTAAATTAGGTTTTTATTTTACTACTAACTTACTAATAACAGGTCCATTTAAACATGCGCAAGTTTTGCCGATCCTGCAAATTTCACAGAACTTTTAAAAAATTCGCTCAAAATTAAGCCTCGGATACACTAGGGTATAAAATCTCCCATAACATGACGCGCAACGCTAAGTCTACATGATGCTACAACGTAACGCAGTGTCCCGCAACTTGTTCCCCAACATTTTGCGACGCATTCACGTGACGCGGGACGTGTTGCTTTTTGCATTTCACGTAGTTGTTGCGCGGCTTCTTCCGCAATATGTCGCAGTAATTGACCCCTAATGTGTCTGTGGCATACGCTCTAGGCATTTTTAAAATTGTATGAGCAAGATTAGTTTGCGAAGTCCTTTACGTATGACGAAGTGCTGCCATCGACGTCAACGTGGAAGCTATGTGAAAGGTTTCCTGGGAATCTTTAAGTATTTGAAAGCTGTGTGTCAAATAACGAAGAAACTGAACTATAAACACCGACTTCCGAAATTAAAGTTATTTTGTATTTTATAATATTGGAAGTCGGTTGTATTTTTTTTTGTAAAAGTTTTTTTTGCTGGACTGTCGACGGCAGGAGCTTTAGCAGGAGGTGCCACGGAAATAGCTAAAACCATAAATGAATTAAAAATTGCAAAAAATCATTTTTATCAATTGAAACGACACAATGAAAAAATGGAGGCTCTTTGCATCGGAAAGGTATTACATCTTAAACCTCATAAAAATGGACTTGGAATTTTTGTATCGAAAGAAAAAAACTAAAATACCGGCTACCCAAACGAGCCTTAACTAACATTAACATTCTGAAGTATGGTAATAATATTCCTTATTTTCGAGGTGTCTTTATGAGAGATGAGCTCCCTAAAAAACCTTTAAAAAAAGAAAGTGGAATTATAAATTTAGATCATTCTAGAAATCCTGGTTCTCATTGGGTAGCCTATGTAAAATACAATGATTATGTAGAATATTTTGACAGTTTCGGAAATCTTAAACCCCCAAAAGAATTTATTAAATACCTAAAGTTCTAAAGTTCACTACAATTATGATAATATACAACGCAATCACCCTTTCAATTGTGGACATCTTTGTTTAAAGATTTTAAATAATTTTTGGTCTTGTCAAGAAATAAAATAAACAGGATCGTCCAGAAGTGTTCAGTATGCAAGCATGTCTTTAACGGTTACCATCTCTGGAAATAAATCAGAACTGGATTCATATTTTCAACCACCTCTAAGTTTATCTGGTCAATACGAGTGCGGTTTGCTATATTTTTCAGTATTAAACTCAATACCAGGGCTTATTAATAACAACATTTTGCCCGTGATCAGAATTGAATGTGATCTGGTCCATGGTTCATACTCTAACGGATTACCAACCCATATTATTCATGAATTCATATCTAATACTGCAGCAGTTCATCAGTACATAGAAATACCGCAAAACGTTATTTACTTTCCGGTGAACAAAAATGTAATATCATCTATATTTGTTAAGATTGTTGATCAATTTGGCTACTGCATTAACTTCAAAGAAGCGCATATTCAACTACGACTTCATTTAAAAAAAACGATATGATATTATATTATAAAAACCCTGCAGTCAATATACAGCACTTTATTTCTTCTACGGCCACTAAAGTGCAAAGACGTAAGAAAAAAGACAAAAAAATTGACTAAAACAAATAAAGATTTCCTTAAAGCCCTAGGTTTTAAAGTATGAATATACTACAGATAACTGAATCACCACACTTCGATACTTCAATCGAAAGTTATGAAGTCCATTCTTACAACCCCTACAACAACAGCTTCAGAGAAAATGATGAAATCAGAATTCCTATACACCAGCAAGACGTAAGTATACGTGCTACCGTCAGCCAATTCAATTTACATCGAAGCTCAAGCAAAACTCTTCGGTGAAGATGGAAATCCTCTTAAGAAAACTATTACGTTCAGTAATAACCCTGTTAAATATGTTCTTTTTTCAAAATATCAGATACGAAGTAAACGGCATTGAAATAGATCGTATTAAAAATTCTGGAATAACATCAACAATAAAGTCATACGTGTCAACGAATGAAGGAGAAAATAAAGTTGCTGCCTTATGGGGTTGGAATATGGATGGATTTAAAAGTGATGGTCATTTTAGTGCTATCATATCTCTGAATAAGATTTTAGGGTTTGCAGAGGATTACAATAAAATTGTGATAAATTGTAAACATGAACTTATACTAAATAGAAGTAACTCTAACTTAAACAGCATCATATTAACTGATGATGTTGTTCGTTTTCAAATAGATGTCAAAAGAATACAATGGCGTGTACTATACATAAAAGTGTCAGACCGCGAGCGACTGGCACTTCTAAAACATTTAGAAAGAGATAAACCTATACAGATGGCATATAGAAATTGGGATGTATACGAGTATCCATTACTTCCTAAAATTACTAAGCATTCTTGGTCAGTTAAGACGGCATCTCAATTAGAGAAACCGCGATATGTAATTTTTTGCTTACAAACTAATAGAAAAAGTAATAAAACCAAAGACAGTTCGTTGTTCGATCATTGTGGAGTAACAAATATAACACTATTTTTGAATCCACAGTATTATCCGTACGAGCCTTTAGGCTTGAAGTTTACAGAAAACAAATATAATATATTATACGAGATGTATGTGAAATTTCGTCAGTCGTATTATAACTGTCCTGCGAACCCGTTACTTGATATAGCCGATTTCAAGGAAAGGGCTCCTCTCTTTATCATAGACTGTTCAAGACAAAACGATAGTTTAAAAACTGGCTCCGTAGATGTACGGTTGGAAATTGAATGATCTGCACCAATACCAGACACTACAACTGGATATTGTTTAGAGTACTCCATATAGGTACTTTCAAACAAAAGCGCTAATATTAGACAGATTTTGTTTTGTCGAGTGCAATTGCCAAAACATTCTATTTAATAAAGAAATGTAATATTGATATGGTTACTAAAACACGTTTTTAGCTATTTTTGGATAACAAGTATCAGGTCCGTATCGGTATAATGTTATTCTAAATTCGACCCCGCGTCAATACGTTTTTTTATATTTTTTTGTGAAGAAAAATAATACTTAAAAATATTTACGTAGGTATTATTTTTTGTCACATAAAAAAACGACACCTCGTCAGCAAGTCAGTACGGTTTTAGTCTTTCATTCGAGCAGTTCAGTTTTAGTTATCGAGCACTAAATTTCGGATTCAGTTTACGAGCAATACAGTTGCCCTTTTAAGTGAATAACCGTATAATATTGCTATCTTAAATTAAAAGCAAAAGTAAAATTGTATTTTTTCAATCCTTCTCCACGCTTTTTTTTTTTTTTTTTTTTTTTTTTTTTTTTTTGGGGGGTGGGAAATCATCCTATGACTTCTTCCGCTCTAGGGTGGAGCGGAAGGCTGTGTCAGACACTTACTGACTAAAACCCACCCCTGTTCCTCCCTGCCTCGAGTGCCCGGGGGCGAGGTAACTCTTTCGAATTTATCCTCCACCCCCGGGCAGCTCCACGCTTAGATCCATAGTTCAGTGAATTTCACACCCCTTGTATTTTACACTTACGCAGTACCCAGAACCTTCAGTTACAGCAACGTCAGCGGCTCAGCTTGGCTCCGAAATAGTTTCGTACATAACAGCAGACCGTTACTATAATTGTGGCCCAAACCCTATATTCAAACTGATGGTCTAAATAAAATAGCTTTATTTAGACCATCAGTTTGAATATAGAGAGACTATGTATTTTAATGACGTTTGTCCGTCCGCAGCTTAGCTAGAGAGTTCTAAACATTGAAAGCATCAATGTTTAGAACTCTCTAGCTGCAATGAATTCATACTTTTTATCTCCTTCGTAAACTTTACGGGTTAAAATGTGAACTCAATTAATACGTTTACAGTAATAAATATAAAGCCCGCTTCTAAGTCCGAATGTTGTAACGGGCGACTACGGAACCTTACGCTGCGCGTGACCCGACACGCAATTAGCCTTTTTTTATTATGAGGGTTAGCTTATATTGAGTTACGGCTAGTTTCGTATTTGATACCTGTAGTAAGTAGGTGCAATTTTTCATGTTTGAAATATGACTGCGTGCGTATATTAAATATGTGATTTAAAAATTGGCAAACAATGTGTAGGTTCTATTCCATTCGATCCATGAATACGTACTTATTTTTCTATTTCCCAAAATTTTCTTTCAAACAAACCAAATAGGTACAGTTGATACGCTTACATACATTTGGCAACAGGAATAGTGTTTCTTGAGATCACAACAATGTTGCTGGTAGCTTTGTTTATAATATTAAGTGTTGTGCTCGCTGTGTGGTCTTGGATGAAACCACGTCGTGCGTCACCACCCGTGTACCCTGGTGCACTGCCGATCATAGGACATGGACTCATGATAATTGGGGACGCTCAACGTAAGTAGTTTTACCAATAAATTCTATATTCTTTAGGAACTTCGTTTCGAACGAGTTCACAAATATAATAAGCACATACAATAACTTTTTCTCTTTTGTAGGGTTGCAAACATTCGAATGTAAAAACGGAACCCTATAGGATCACTCGTGTGTCTGTCTGTCCGTTGTCTGTCACAGCCAATTTACTCTGAATCTACTCGACCGATTGAGTTGTTTGGTACACACATGAATATCTGTGACCCAAACACGAACATGTAACGTAAATAAATGAATCAGAAAATGAAAAAAAAAACGTTTTTTAAACTGTAATGTGCTACATATCAAATGAAAGGGCTTATTGTAAGGATTTTAAAAATATTTTTTTCAGAATTCCGAAATGAATAAAAAAAGAATTAGCAAAATCGGACTACTCTTTACAAAGTTATGCGTGGTCATACATAACAATCAGTGACTGAACAATCAATCATCCCCTGTTTTCCTACCCTTAACTTTATTTTATTTTACGGGTTGGGAAATCATAAAATGACATCTCCTGCTCTGGGTGGAGCGGGAGGGCGTGTCAGACTCTTACTGACAAAACCCACTTCTGTTGCTTCCCTGTCCTTAATGCCCAGGGGCACGGTAACTCTGTTTTCAATTTATGGGACCAACTTCACTTTCCAATAATAAAAAAATCTTAATCGGACTACTCTGTAAAAAGTTATGCGTGTTGCCACCTGCAAACTGCAAGTGCTCGATGCTAAGGTCATCTTGTCCTGGAGACTTACCTCTAGTCATGTTTTCAATGATATGGGCGACTTCTTTCGGCTTAAAACTGAACCGCTCCCTCTCTGCAACCCCAGCATCGAGCACATGCTGCACAAATCCAAAAGGAAACTCTTGCCTAAAATTATCCTTAAATAATTCGGCTATTTGACGTGGATCATTCCTACCCCCAAGACTCACAGGTACACACGATCCAGCTTCCAGCTTCTTGGTATGCTTCCAAAAATGCCTGAAATTCCTCTCTTTATGGTGTGTTGCTAAGATATCCATTTTAATTTTATCCTCGTTGTCTTGACACCATTTCAACTTAGACTTAAAGCGCTTTCGAGTTTCACGCATTATATTACAGATATCACCAGACCCGGGCTTGCCATGAAGCTTCCAAGCTTGAAAGCTGTCTCGTGCTTCTGCATGAAACTTTCGTACGTGCTTGTTCCACCCAATAACATATTTCTGCTTTCTACTTTTCCCTACGCTATGACTCCCTCGCGCAGCTTCCGTCAAACAACTAACAATACCATTATATAAATTATCAATAATTACATGATGTAAGTTATCACCACAAACATTATCACCACACAGACTAAGTTCCACATGAAAATCAATTTACCTTAGTTTACTTGAACAAGGTTCCCTATACATTTTTATCTGTTGAGTATCTCTCTCACCTCATCTCACTTTACTGTTTAAATTCTCATTATATTGCACTTTGCATGGTAATATTCCTAAATTACAATATACTTCCAGTGGAAAATGATCCGATCAGTACACATCATAACATACCTTAATGTCAGTCACACATCGCCAAGCTGCCTCCGTTGTCAGACAATGATCAAGCCATCGCTTACAGTTAGCATGACTTTCACTTATAAAGGTGTGTGTGTCTGACAAAACGTCCAACCTTCTGTTCATCTAGAAACATATCTAACTTATCCCTAGGAACAAACACTTTAAAAGCCTTATAATCTCTTTTCCGCTTCATCTTAATCTCTGTCAACTGTACCAAGACACTCGTCTTGTCTAAAATATAGTCAGCGACGTCCTTAACTGATGACTCTTCATCCACGTAATTTACAAACAGTGGGATTTTAATGTCTGCACCCTTAAATTTACTCGATGAATCCTTTGCCTTTTTGCTTGCAAGTATGTACACCGCTCGCTATGATTCATTGGTGCACTCGCTGGGGTTTGAAATAATGTTACCTGTGACGAAACCGCGGTAGGGGCCTCCACGGGCTAGCACTCGACTCTTCCTTTCACTTTGCCTAACGTCATGTCTTGCGCGACAAGGACAGATGGCTTCCGCGGCTCCACGTGCGACAAGGACATTGCCTTGACCTTGAGCTTGTTTCTCAGACATTTTACAAACAGCTGTTTTTGAATTTAACCGCTATGGTGTAATTACTAAGCTTTCTTGCGAAAAATTCATAATACCAATTGGTTCACTATTAGATTCAAAATTTTCAAATCGCAACAAGTTACGCGTACCTCTTTTAATATTTGCATTAACATCTTGTTGATAGCCATTCACCAGTGACGCTTGTTTCAAGTTAAACAGCTCCATACTTAATTTATTCACTTGTTCAATCGTCGCATAGTCCTTCTTTATCACTTCAACTTGATCTTTTAATAAAATGATGTCTTTTAGCAATCTCGTGACATCAATGTAAAAAAAAAATATGGTCAAAAGTGACCGGTGGTATCTTTCTCAGTGCTCGAGCAACAAACATGGGAACGCACTCCGCTGAAGTACACTTTATGAGGGATATGATATCTTCCAGATCTCGTTGTACTTTTCCCTCTGACATCCCTTTTCTTTTCACGTACTTCTCCTTTGTCTGTACTGACTGGTAAAGCAAGTCTTTAGCAACCACTATTTCGTTCGAAGAAAACGCTGATGCACACAGACGAACGATGCTATCCTCATTCATTACATCCACTTGGTTTTGGATAAATGCCAGATATTCAATAATAACTATATTGCAGCTACAACATTTCACTATATCCGTTGACATTTTGCCACGAACGCGCACGACGTGCGCTCCGCATGGTGACAGATTGGTGGTTAAAGATGGCCTAAAATAATTATCATACCACATTGAAGTTTCCTTATTCTTTTTGCCATATATATTTCTTCCTTTGTACTTTTGTTGCATAAAGTGTTAATAAATAAATTTTAATAATGATTTCAGACATGTGGGATTGGGAGAAAATGGTGTACGACTATTGTTTGCAGAAAGAAGACGTCGTTGAAGTTCGTCTCGGTCCCCATTCTGTGTATGGTAAGTTCATTTTCTTCCTGTTTTGTCTGTCTGTCCCATGAATGAAAACGTAAGTCTATTCATTTGGAGAGAAACCACTACTTCTATTCTTTGTAAAGATAAAATTGTTGATGCAGTTGCTAAATGTCTTACTAATCGAAACGCTGAAATCAATTTCAAAAGAAAATATTTTTATAAACGTATTTTGTGAATGTTCTACCTTATCCTATCTTACGTAGAATGTGTGCAATAAAATTGTGTTGCTTAATAAGCGCTAATTTATTATCTTGTTTAAGTGATAACGGACCCTGATGATAGCCTGACGGTAGCCAATAAATATTTGGAGAAACCGTATATATATCGTTTTGCAAAGAAGATGTACGGCAGTGGACTTACAACAGCGGATGGTAAGTTACTATGTGATCACCGTTACCTCTTCTACGTACTTATTCTTCTTGATGCCTACAACACAAGGAGTCTTGAGTTAATTGGTTTGGTACTTCTGGGCATGCATCTACGAGTATGCAAGCGTACGTCATGGTCGATCGTATGGTCACTTACCACTCAGGTGAGGTCAGGGTCAAATGCCTGCCTATCGAATTAAAATACAAAGTTTCTAATGTCAACGCAAACATTATAGTTCCTTTCCAAAAACTATTTTAATTAATATATGTATATAATTTTTGGTTTGAAGTTAGTAACATTTCTATTAAAAACCTGCGTGCGACATCGTCTATTACAAATTTAAAGCGAAGAATGAGAATGAGTCTTGCGATAAATGGGTATGAGCATATCAGCTGTCAGACTAATATAATTTAAAAACACTGAAACTTTATGTTTATTTAAATTCAGTACCAGTATGGAAACCGCACCGAAGACTCCTAAATCCTGCATTCAATCACCAAGTTTTGCAGACTTTTGTGGAAGAATTCATTATTCAAGCAAAGAGTCTGGTCTCCCAACTAGATTGTCAAGTAGGAAAGGGCCCATTTGATGTGCAACCATACTTGATCAACAATATGTTGGAAACTGCGTGTCGTAAGTACAATGTTTTTTTTTTCTATAAAATGGCATGCACTTTCAACATACTTTAAGCCAGCTTTAAGCTGGGATTTACATATGCACAAAAAATTAAAAAGAAAAAATTAATGTCATTGTAGGATAATGACAATTCTTAATAATATGGCTATATTGATTCAATCTCAAACAAACGTTACTGCCTATTTATCCCACCAGTCCTGAAAACGTTCCGTTACCCTATTTTGACAACTCATGATTGTGATCATTATTATCTTTAAGCTAAATCCGGAGTACCTCAGGAAGGCGTACTTAGTTCAATAATATTCTGAATTTACCAATGTACCTATACTTCTCGTGTTAGTTCGTAGCCATTGGAACACACAGACTGAACTTGATTGTCCTGATGCAAGACTATTTAGCGTTATGTTACAGGGACGACACTTGGACTTAAAACGGAGGAGAATAGCGAGATTGTGAAAAACTATGCTCATGCAGCCAAACAATTATTTATCCTATATCTTGACAGGTTACAGAGGGTCTTGTTACATTTCCCATACATATTTAATTTTAGTTCATACAAAAAAAAGCAAGAAAGTCTCATGAAAGTCATGAAAGATATAACTGAAGCGGTAATTATATTGTATTTTCTAATTAATGTACCTAGTAATTGTGTTAATTAATACTGAAGATTCAATAGATGGAATAAAATATTTATTAAATGATTTATTGGAAGACAAAAAAAAAGTTGTTGTTCATTTAATTAATTTGTGGTGAAAATAAAATGGGTACTGTGACACATTCTCACGAATAAGGCCTTGAAATAAAAAGTAATAACGTTGTTAAGATAGATTGATTAACGTCAACACGTCATACCCGGCGATATGAAAATGATGAGCATGATACATATACATAATTATTTTTTAGGAGATCACTAAGCGGAAATCACACTTACTATCTACTGAGATTTCGGACAAATCTAAAAAAACTGAATCAGGTAAAAACATCCCTGTATTTATAAACTACCTCTTTCCTTCTTGGTTTCATGCTGATTCATCACCTTGAAGTAAAATACTGTAATTTTTTTTCCATACCTTTTTAATAATTACTTAGTTTGTGGCGTAGTAAATTAACCTAGCGATTTTTTTTTCAGTAAATTTCAAACCATTACTGGACCTAATGTTAGATCTTGCTGACAAAGAAGACGCCTTCACTGATGAAGTGATCAGGGAACATTTGGACACTATGATAGTAGGTGCTTACGACACCACAGCTACAGCGTTGATATTCATTTTGATAATGATAGGGTCACATCAGGATGTACAAGATCGAATGTTTAAAGAGTAAGTATAGAGCAAAAAGAGAGGGCAGCGTATTTTCCATGATAGATAGAACATAGATGAAAATAGCAAAGGAGCGTGGGACTTGACATAATCATAGTCTGAATCGGAATCTGTAGGTGATGATACCTACATTAACAAATGATGACATAATATGTGGAAATTCCTAGAAATTTGTCTGTATTTGCACATTTTGCAAACAGGTTACTAGAAGTACTCGGGATTGAAGAAAGGGAATTGAACAGACAAGATCTACCAAAGCTTGTGTATATGGAAGCTGTGATAAGAGAAAGTTTGAGGCTCTATACTCCAATTCCAAGGATTGCAAGAAGTTCTTCCACCGATGTTCAATTGAGTATGTATTTAAAGTAAACGCGTTAGTTATTCATTGCAGACTAGTTTTATTATAGTACCTACAGAAATGATACAAAGAGTTAATTACAATACCATAACATAAATGTCACTAGTACGTATATTTTGATAAAAACTCACTTCTTTATATATCCCACTTATCAAAATAAACTATGTGGCATGCATCAAAAATAAACTGACAAAGCTACGTTACAGTAATACCTAAAATTTCCATTCATTATAGTGTTTAATAATACTTGGATCTTTGGTCAATAAATCCGCTAGCATTTCATTCGTAGGTTAACTGATCTCTACGTTTTTTCTCGCATGCAAAGGGTTTAGGTTTTATGTCTTATAGTATCATGTAATCTATAATATGTAATGTATTCTGTATTGTTTCATAATTTTAGACTCAGTAATTTCAGAGATATGGGGGGATGATCATTTGTAACCCTCACAATTTGCTCTTTTATTTGATATATCACACAGTACAGTTTGAAAAACTTTATTTTTAGGGTTCCATAGTCAACAAGGAACCTTATAGAATCAGAATCGAATTTTATTTATGAACATAGGTACATTTACAAGTTGTGTGAGATGTTAAATTTTTACTGGCTCTCTATGTTTTTCCATTAGGCGTACAAACATTATCATTGTAGGAGGGTTGGTCGATGTCGAGACAGATGCGAAGAAAACTCGATGGTTACGTGAAATCAGACGTTTGTTTTAGCAGCAGGATTGTACAGTGTTTACTTAAACAATTATTAACTTTATAATAAAATAGGCGCAGTTCCACATAGCCATGTCCGCTCGGACGAAGGCTGGGGACGTAGTCCTCTAACCCAAAAAAATACAAGGGCTCGGCTACTCCACCAAACCATCAGGGGTGTTCTACGTGACCTTTTCAAGTAGGACGAGATCCACGGATGCACCTCACTGATAGCAGGAGAAATAGCTTGATTACATTTACAATTTCCTTAGTGGGTCATAAAGTTCTCTTATCACCGCGATTCAGGATAATGACGTTATTGCACAGCTGCATCTAGCGTCGAGGAGTTATAATTAATCTGTCGTGGGTCCTAATTCACGGAGAATCTTAACACCGCGATTCAGGATCGTAACGTATCTGCACAGCGCCATCTAGTAGCGTCCGGCGGGACGATTACGCGCGCTACTAGATGATCATCTGATCTAGGGATATACTACTTGAAAAGCTGTATTCATATTTAACTTAACACTAAGTACGTGTGTTACATCATTAATTTAGTTATTCATTTCACATAATCAGTCAAAAATTATAGGAAGAACTAGAACGTAATACTCGTAAACAAAATATTTCCATGTTTATTTATTCAATTTCAAATATAAATAGGTACTAGTTCAACTCAAATATCAACAATTCAATTTTTGATATAACTAAATGTCCGAATTAAAATATGATAACGTCAATTAATTAAATTTAAAATAATACAAGAATTTCAAAGCAAGTAATCAATAAAATAAATCCAAAATGTCAATAATAAAATTTTAAAAAGTACATAGCTGTCAAAATGAAAAAAATATAGGATAATGTCAAGTAGTTAAATATACAAAAATAACAAAACAAGTACCTGCAAAGTCAACCAATTATTTCTAGAATGTCTACAGTAACAAATTAAAATGTGAAGTCAATTATATAAATATCAAAATAAAAAATACAAGAATGCAATGGAAAAAAACAGGTATCTCTATATAGGTCATCAAAATAGTCCTTTAGCGATTAATAACATTTATTGGTTAGAATTTTCACGAGTACACTTTTAAATTTGTCTAGATTTAATAATTGTAATGCCTCAGGCAGCTTGTCATATATTTTTGTGGTTATACAAAAAGTGCTTTAGCCTTAATGAAGGCTGTTTTGACATGTGTAATTTCAAATTCTAATTTATTTTTTTCACGTAACTTTCTTTAGTAACTTTTGGACGCTATGTTGTATTGCGAGATATGTGTTTAAACAAAAATAAGAGTTTCGTAAATATATAATAATGGTAGGGTTAGGATGTTTAGACTTTTAAAAAACGGTTGACAACTGTCGGTGCTATTTAGGCCACAGATAGCTCGGATACATTTTTTTTGAGCTCTAAATACAAGTTCTCTATCGACAGAGTTGCCCCAATATATTATGCCATACCTGAGTGTTGATGCAACATAACCATGATACGTCGTTAGTACCGATTCTAGGCTTACACTCTTCGATAATTTGTAAAGAACATATGCAAATTTATTAATTTTTTGACAAAATTCGTTTGTCTGGGATCTCCGGGTCAAATTATTATCTATTGTGATTACCAAGGAATTTGGTGACAGAAGTTGATTATATTTGAGTGCCCAAATAATGAACGTTAGGTATAAGATACCTTTTCTTTTTTTTTGTATGGTGGGAAATTATCCAATGACATTTCCCACTTTAGGGTGAAGTGGGAGGGCGTGTCAGACTCTTACTGACTAAAACCCACCCCTGTTCCTTCTCTGCCCTGAATACCTAGGGACGAGGAGGTAACTCTTTCGAATTTATCCTCAACCCCTGGGCAGGGATCGGTCAAGAGTTGTCATCAAACATGACGGGGCACGGGCCCGTCATGTTTGCTGACAACTCTTGACCGATCCCTGATAACTCTTTGAGGCACGCGTGGAATACTACGCGCCGTCGACTCGGGCCTGGTGCTGATCGTACGGCGAGTTGCCCACTACTCGCTGTCCGCAAGCCCGGGTCTACGATGGCCGGAGATCGTCTCACATCCTCCGCCCAAGGCGTCTCCTGCGGCGGCTGTTGCTGAGGGCATGAGGACGAGTCTGTTGTTGTTGCCTCTCCCTCACCCGTTCCGCCTCCTCCTTCGCAAGCATTATTGCTTCGCAGAAGGAAGTGACTGTTTCCTATTCCCTCACGCTCCATATCATGGCCTGGACCAAGGCCAGGCGCGAGAGGTTGCTACCGCCAACCACCTCCACTAGGACACGGCGGGGCTCCACCTAAGCGGGGCAGATCTCCACCGTGTGCTCAACCGTGTCCTCTGGGCGATCCTCACAGTGGGGACACCCGGGTGATTCCCTCGGCCTTATTCTACATCAGCATCAGGAACCTCCTGAAACTTTCGCGTCCGGTGAGGACTTGCGTCAAGCAGAAGGTAAGGACGCCATGGCGCCTCTCCAGCCACTCCTCAAGGACTACCGCCGCAATGATGGTGTGTCCAGCGCTAGGTTGCGACAGTCGCTCTCTCCATGTCGCCATGAGACCCTGCCGCAGTTCTGTCCACCAAGCCCCGAGGTGTCGCGGCAGCGGAGTTTCACCCCGGCGTTTCTCCTCCTCGCGCCACTCATATAGGTGCGCAAGGTCCTTTGCCTTCAGATCCCATGGCGAGTTATAAGATACCTGACATTCATTATTTAAGCACTCAAATTCTTTGTAAATCTTTGATAAAAATGCGTAATTTTAGTCTATTCTAAATTTATAATAAGATTATTGTTGTCAAACCTCGATATTATTGTATTTAATGTCATATTTATTTCATTTTCATAAGTCATAGGATCGTCGCATTTAACTACTACTGTGCTGTCGTCAGCAAATAGCCTAACCATAGGATGGTTTATGTGTCCGGGAAGGTTATTAATGTACTGCGAAGAAGAGGGGTGGTCCCAGCACGCTGCCCTGAGGTAGTCATACTTTATTGTTCTACATTTGGATTGATATTTCTTCTCGTAACCATTATTTATGCAAATTTGTGTAATTTCTACATATTGTTTTCTATTTGTCAAATAGAATTTTAACAATTTAAGTATTATTCCCCTGATACCATAATTTTCAGGTTTACTTAACAGAATTCTGTAATCTACATAATCGAAAGCCTTGATTAGATCCATATAGATAGCACAAAAAGGATTTCTTTTGTCTACATTGGATAGAATAGAGAGCAGAAGATTATGTATGGCCATGTTAATTGTCTTCTGTTTACGAAATGCCTTTTGTTCCTTGACTAATATGTTGGACTTCTCAAGGTATGTGTATAGGGATTTGTAAATTACTTTCTCGAATTTTTTGAGAAGACAGGTATCAAGGCAATATGTCTGTAGTTTGCCAAACATTGCCTATCCTGTTTTTTGTGCAATGGTACAGTTATGGAAGATTTTAGTCCTTCAGGAAAAATTCCATTAGATATAGTCATATCAATAATGTGACTTAGATGTGGAGCTATGTATTGAGCCGTTTCTTTTACAACTTTAGCGCAAATTTTGTCATAGTCAACACTATTTGTATTCTTAAGTGAGTTAATCTGGTAAATTATGTCCTGCGGTATAGTTGGTTCCACAAATAAAGAACTAGAGGTGTTTGATAGTATCGAAATTTCTGGTACTGCCTTATTTTGAGGTTCCATGACTTGGTCGACATTAAAATTGTTAAAAGACTCGACTATTTCCAACGGGTTTGTTGTTTACTTTGAGCCTATTCGAATTTCTGTTATTGGCTCTTTTGGAAAGAAGGTTTTATTATTGTTGATTACTGTCCATGCCGCTTTAGAAAAGTTGAAAGGGAACCGTTTATCTTGGTATGGTCATGTGAAGAGGATGGATGAAACACATGTAACCAAAAGAGTTATGAATATAAATATGGATGGATGTAGAAGGAGAGGGAGAGGGAGGCCAAAGATAAGATGGATGGATTTGTGTGAGGAGTGATATGAAAGAAAAGGGAGTGATAGCGTGACGGCTGACAGGACAGAATGGAAAAAAAACATGTTGCGCCGACCCCCAAGTAACATGGGATAAGGGCAAGAAGATGATGATGACTGTCCATGCCGCTTTCGACTTATTTTGGGAGGTCTTGATGAAATAGTTATTTTGTGATTTCTGTGTCAATGTTTTTTTTTTTTAAATCTAGCAAAGTACATTTTGTAAGTGTTTTAATTTTTTGAGGTACGGTTTTTCTACATTGCCATAGCAGTTCCCTTTTCTTTTTACTGCATTTTCTTATTCCGTTTGAGATTCATTTTGCTTTTTTGGTAATCGACATTGTTCTTATTTCATAAGGAAAACAAATATTGTAAAAACATTGAAATCGGTCTAGAAAGTGGTTTTAGGCCTTGTTAACATCACTGGTGCTATAAATTTCCGAAAAGGTGAGTCT
Source organism: Polia nebulosa (assembly GCA_951329385.1). NCBI lineage: Eukaryota > Metazoa > Arthropoda > Insecta > Lepidoptera > Noctuidae > Polia > Polia nebulosa. Next base: position 13,348,899 of record OX589610.1, on the reverse strand, counting down.
TTTTATGCGATTTCTAAATTTTTCTATATTTTCCTGGTAATAATTTCGTCGTTTTACTCGCCAACACTTTAAAGCACATGTCTTCTTAACTGGACATTTCAAAAGTTGTGCAGTATGATCCGACAAACCGAATTCTATAATCCCCGTTACAGCCCTTTACATTATGCGCAATATTGTCTAAACATGTCCCACTGCATAGCCTAGTGGGTTGAGAAAATTGTAATTTTAAGTTATAGCTTAACAGTGTATACTCAAAATTCAAGGTTAATAAATTTCTTTTTAAAATATTGATAGCCCCTCAGGGCCCTGCGCGCCAAATGTCACCACATAAAATAACCTTTTTACTAAGTTTTAAACATACCAAATGTAGTATGTTGTTCAAGGTATCGTGGAATTTATCTAAATTAGATTGGGGCACCCTATATATGCAAACAATAATAATGTTGTGTTCTGTCAATTCTATCGCGCAACATTCAATTACGTTATTCAAAGAAAAATTACTTATATTTAACACTTTATATTTATGTTCAATCCCAGTTAAAATGCATGAGCCACCTCTTCTACATCCTCTAGAAAAACTCGTTACTAGGCTGTAGTTTGGTATGTATAGTAGTTCTTCCGGTTCAGGTGTTATAAAATGTTTAGTTATGCACACAGTATCTATCCGTTTTCTGTTACTTTCTAGTTCTTCCAAATAAACATTAAGAGTATCATCTTTGTTTAAGAGTCCAGCAATATTTTGATGCAGGATATATAGATTTACTGTACACGAAAAAAGTTCGAATTTTCCTTTAGATTTGTATTTACACTGCTGAAAACACTTGCTTGTGTATTGTTGCTATTTAACTGTCTATTCGTATTACAATATAAATTTAGATCAATCAAAATGCTACTCATAATATTGTCATATAATATGTGCCTCATTCCGTACTTATTGATTCTGCCTGTAGTGTAGGAAAATATCTCATGTGTTAAGTCATGATTGCTGTCGAAAATATATGCGTACTCATGATATTGATTGTCTGAAACAGGTTGTTAAACATCTCAACTTTGAAGTTGTATATTAGTGATCCTGTTTTGTGTGTTTTGTGTAAAGTTTTTTTCATTTATATGTTTGTAATCTAAATGGTGTACATAATAAAGAGTATTCTATTCTATTCTATTCTATTCTATTCTATTCTATTCTATTCTATTCTATTCTATTCTATTCTATTCTATTCTATTCTATTCTATTCCATTCTATTCTATTCTAATCTATTCTATTATATTCTATTCTATTCTATTGTATTCTATTCTAAGGCAGATCACTATGTTGGTGTGTGTCACTTTTTGAAGGGACTTATTTAACATATTTATTACGTCTACATAGTTCTTATCATATGTATAAATATCATCTTCTCCTATGAAAGTAGGCAGTAGTCATTCAAGGCAAAGTCTTTTAATTTTTGTTCAATACCGCTTATAAGCCGAATTATGTTACAGTTGGACATTATGTAATGGCAGTAGTGAAAGTATTCTGAAAAAACATCTTCAACTAAAGTCGTGGATCCCTTGATTTTGCTGCAGCTCAGGATGCATAGTTAATTTTTTGCGTAGGCTACGATACTAAATTTTTTGATGGTGTAGGGGTAGGTATATCTTTCGCTTTGTTTGGTGTCTGAGTACGGCTATAAGTACGTATGGTTTGTGTCTGTTTGTTTAGTTTGTTAGTCGCGCAATCAGTACGATGTGGTTGTTGTTCATTCTCCTTGGTTATGTATATTGGTGAGCTAATTTGGCGCAAAGCTTTGTTTTGGTGTGTCGGAGGTGCACTTTGTTTATCAGGCGTCGAGCATATTTTGTTAAGCGTGTTAACAGTTTTAATCATATTTTGTAAATCGGAATTTAGACGAAAGTTTTCAGTATTTAAATCTTCTATTTTTTTATGTGCGCTTAGTAATTGATTCATAAGGTCTTTATTTTCTTTAGTTAACTCACGAACTTCGTCATGAAAGCTATCAGGAATTACTCATCATCGTTGAGTCAAGTATAGTTTTCGCGCTGTTGTTTGTCATATTTTTGGTTATACCAGTTAGCGAGCTTGATCTACATGGTTTACGATAGATAATGTTATTGCTGCTGGAGTCCATCTTTAATCGCAGCTATCGTGGCGACCTCTGGTATGAAAAAAGCGAAGAGTTAATCCTTCAAAGTGGTCGGTTATTTGAGATGTCTGCGCGTTTATTTGTGAGAGAATAATATTATAATTTTAGAATTCACAAAAACAGGCGAATCTTTGCGGAGAATCGAACTTGCGATCAATCGTGTGGCGACGAAGTGGCGCTTATTATGCCGCCGGACCAAATGAACTTGAATTTAACAGTTGAAATTAAGAATCGCATTGATCAGTTCCAATATTTGAACGGAACAAAAACGGTTAAAATTACTCATGCGATTAGAACTTTTTCACTGTCAATCACTTTGGACACTTTTTTTTTTAAGTTATAGTTTTTTACACTATTTGCACTTTTTGTTGTTTGTGAATTGGAAACTGCTTGTACATTGGTTAACAGCTAACTTAGTAATTTTACTACTTAGTATAACTTTTAGGGTACCTACCTCCTGTACAAGTAAAGTGGGGATGTTTTTTTTTCGTCTATCTTATGGTGTGGGGTGTCGTTGTACAGGCCATTCAAAAATACTACGGATCTGTGAAAACCATTTTTTGATTCAGGGATCAAATTAAACTTAAAATTGCTAATTTTTTACAGTCAAGTGTGTGTGTAGGCAAACTATCACGGCTAAGTTAGTTCTGTTAGTTTTAGAGTGATAGTCCCCCAACTTATAAAATGTTTCTACTTGTTAAATTTCGTACAAAATACAAAATCCTTGAAAAAAAATTACTTAGACGAAGTATGGTCTACCCATACTTGGTCAAACCCTACCCTACCTTGCGTGTGGCCTGACATGCACTTGGCAAGTTTTTAATTTTCAAATTTTCATCTCAAAAGTGATCAACATATTCTAAATTCATTTATTTACGTTACACGTCCGTTCAACTCAATCAAACCAGTAGATTCAAAGCAAATTGGCTGTGACAGGCGGACAGACAGACAGTCAGACAGATTGGCTTACTCCCTGGCTACTGAACTTTAAACAATACATTTTAGTCTTCTTCAAGTACTTCAGAACCCTTTTTAGCATAGTTGCAATGTTTAACACTGTAGCTAGCAAATTGACCGCTAGATACATAAGAAATCCTCCGATTACTGATGTACAATTTTCTGCCTTTGTTATATTCAATTCTTTCTCTACACAGGTAACAAACCTAGTATCGGCTATTTTACAATCGATAATTTCATAGTTCTGCAATAATACTGTTAATAAATTGGTGATACGATTAGATAGTTTTGTTTGTAAGGACGTAGATAAATAACAGAGGTGTTGCTTCGAATGGGTTTATTTCAATACTAACTAGCTACTTTTTTACACAGATTTTAAAAGGATCGTTTCTTACACAAAAATATTTAAATACACACAAGCATGCAGTATGGTTTTAAATGGTTCGAACAAATACTTCTATGTACTGTTGTTGACCAGTTATTAACTATGAGACAACTGTCAGTCATTCTCTGTTTATATTAATGTTCTTTTCTAAATATTTGTTTTAAATTAAGAATTTAAAATGCAGTTTTACGTCACAATTTCACACTCTATGATACAAATAAATATTATAATATCATCTACATATAATGCTATGACTTCAATATCTTTACAGTTAAAAATGGTTCTTGTGTACAGTTATTTTATGTTTTTGTACACAGTACTCAGTCTCTTACTCTCTCGTCCCAAGCAAAGGCGTATTGTTTTGGTCCATTCACTGCCTTTTTGAGGTTAAGAACTTTCCCTTTCTTTTTGGATACAAAACCTTCAAGTAAACACTTGTAAGCATCCTCGTTAAAGTAACCATTTAGAGAAGCAGTTTTAACATCTGAGTAATGTGCAGTTCTAGTTATACATTTAGTGCAAGCAATAACCTTAGAACCGGCGAAAAGCACTCATAATAGTCAATTAAAAGTTCTTGGGTAAAACCCGAAAATTGTGCACGTTGTGGCACCACTATTACATACTTTTCAGTTTATTCTTTGGCACCCACCGACTTTTCACTATTGTAGCTCTTTTTGGGGTTTTGGCTTGAGCGATCGTTTGGAATGACTCCAAGTCATCGTCTATAGCCTTCCTCCATTCATTGCACTTACTTCGGGATCGCTCTAGGGCTCTGTCACCTACTGTTCAGGATCTGCAGCAGTGGCCAACAAGCCTGAATTGTAAATTTCAATCTTTCGCCACTCCTTTTTGGTCTGTTGAAGATTTCAGAATTTGGTTCTGGTTTCCAATCCAATCATGAGATTAGACTGTCGCTTGGTGATGGAGTTTCAAAAACATGGGTCTCATCAGCCTCTATTTTATACACTGTTTGCTGGTATGCTGCTGTGTACGTGCTGTAGTGAGTCGATGATTTTAACTCTGATCGTTCTTCACTGATACGATCCCCTGCTAAACAATCATTTTCTTCAGAAACAGGAAACTTTTCTTCCACTTCGCTTCACTGGCTGCGGAATTCCTTCCGGCTGGTAGTGACCTGGTTATTGACGGGATCACAAAATCTGTAGCCATTAACGTGCTCCGAGTACCCTACAAAATGTGTAGCCGGGCTTTTGTAACAACATGCACCATCACTAGGCTTCCAAAAAAGGCGGGTATGGCTTATTTTAGGTTACTCGGCACATGGCTTAAGGCATTTTGTCATTCAGACCTGATGCTATGGAACGCATTTTCATGCAGCCTTTGCTTATTTTTTTATCTAACTAAGCATCAAACAACATACATTTCGCTATTTTCTCAATTTATGTTTTTTCAACCATTGTTGACATCGGAATCGAATTTTACATCGCTATGTCTTTACATATTTTCAGTGCCGTTTGCAATATTTGTATGTATATTTGTGGTACCTAATCTAAAATAAATACAACAAATAACAAAAAATACAAACCAAAAAACAAAACACCAAATCAAAAAAAAAATACCTAAAAACTCACAAATACAAAAAACACACAACAACAAAACAACAAAAACGAACACACAAAAACTGCCAAATGACTGATCTATTGGCAGTTTTTCCTCGAAAGTTTAAAAATCCGGAGTTTAAAATTTTTTGTTTTTTTATAGATTTCAACGTTCTCTTTTCGAATTTTTACTTTGCCACTTTGTATCAAGGCCACTCGCGCTGGAAATTAGAAAAATTGCTCCCCAAAACAATTTTTTGACAATATAGGAAATATTTGCTGATTTCTACATCGCTTTGACTTTACATATTTTTAGTGCCGTTTCCAATGTTTGTATTTATATTTGTAGTATTTAGTTCAGTCATTTGGCAGGTTTACCTCGAAAGTTTTCCGGAGTTTAAAAATTGGTGTTTTTATAGATTTCAACGTGTTCTTTCAGAATTTTTATTTTGATACTCGCGATGTAAATTAGAAAAATTGCTCCCCAATACAGTTTTTTGACAATATCTCCTTTGCAACTCATTTTCCGATGAAAATAGTTATATTGGACAAAATTTCCTATACTTGTGTGCTCACCTTTCTTTTGTGTAATGAATAGTTTCATCGTATGAGCACCGCAAAGCAACACGTTTTAGCCAAAAAACTCATTTCGAGACCACCATCAGATATAATAAGTGGCGCGTTTTTGAATGTGTTATCTTCAGGACTTGTTCGTAAACTCGCACGCATGAAACTTGCCCGTTCGTGGGAGGTTTTTTATCTACAGTCAGCTACCAAAAGTCTTATAAAATTTAAAATACAGGTATCTACTTTAAATTTATAAGACATTTTATACGACTTGACTTTAAAATAAGATAAATATCGTTTTTGAGGTTGATAATTAATATGAAATAATCAGCATGACAATAATATAAAACTATTTATTTACCTAACAATTATCAACAATATCACAAATCAACACTAGGTAGGTATCACAATAAATCAAGAATTTGGCTTATTACATATTATGTAAATTGTCTACAACCAAGCAAATAAAACAAAAACAGTCAACAATATCACAAAATTTTACTTCTTCAGTTTAGAGGTATGCGGAACAGGGTGTAAAGTCCCGCAAACCTCCGTTGAAAAGGGAGGATCCTCCGACCAGAAGGGTGTTGTGTCTGGTCCGGGCAACTGCCCAATGGTTGATTTCGGACTGTTGTATATGTTCAAATCGCGCGGAGAACTCTGCTTGCGCGATGTAGAATTCTTGCTATTTTTAGTTCGTGTGCGGCGTCATAGATGTTGCTACAATTCTGTTCTCCTGGTAATTTGTGAATCTACCTCTCTTAATTTCAGCCCCTGAATACGTTTTGTGATTCTGATCTCCTGGTAGTTGTGAATTTAAGTCGCTTTTTCTTGGATGCGTTTTACGATTTTTTTTTTGCTGGAAAGTTTTCTATATTTTTTATTAAGTCCTTAAAGTATTGTAAAAGTAAAATTTTGAGTCGTGTAAAATGGAGGTAATATGAAAAGGTGAAAAGTAACGTAAAATGTTACAAAAGTAACATCCTGGCAACGCTGATGCTTGGGTGTCATGCGTCGTCGGTTACACCCCCCTCGCCTTATTCCGCACCTCCAAAATAAGCGGTAACATATCCCGAAATGTAAGTATATAGTTGTTACTTAACCAAATCAGCCAGCGCGAGCAATAGCTAGTTATTAAAAGCTATTGGTTTCAATCTGTTTTTATTTGATTGTACTTTATACGTATGAGCGAGTTGACAACAAAAAAATAGGTAAAATCAGATGATGCCAACTCGCTCGAAACGGGCGAATTTCACGCGTGTGAGTTGACAAACAAGTAATTTTCAGTAGGCCTAACGCCTAATACACTTGTAATGCACCACCTCTACTATCTCATGTTGGTCTGGAAATGAGTTTTTAGGCAAAACGTGATGGAGTAGATTTTACGGCGCTCATACGCTTTAACTATTTATTACAAAAAGAAAGGTTTGCACACAAATATAAGCAATTTTGTCATGTTTAATTTATTTCCTGATTACTTTCATCGGAAAACGAGTTTGAAAGGAGACCATTACATGAATTAAGCGCAATTTTTCCAATATGGCGACGCAAGCGGCAAAGATAGGAGGTGGCAAAGAGAAAATTTGAAAAGTGCACGTCAAAATCCATAAAGTCAATTCCCAAAACTCCCGGAAAACTTTCTAGCTAAACCCCTTAATAAACACTAAAAATGAATGAGCTAATTTACATATTCTAATATTGCATTCGACAGTTATAATTTGTTGTTTTCATAAATTTCAGAAAAGTACGTATTGCCAGCCAATTCTACCTACCTGATATCGATATACGGGCTAAACCGGCATTCAGTGTGGGGCGCTGATGCTGAGCAGTTCAGACCGGAGCGGTGGCTGGACCCTGCCACCTTGCCAGAGAACCCCAACTCGTTTGCTAGCTTCAGCTTGGGTCGGCGAAACTGTATCGGTAACTACAAAAGTTTCTTTTTTTAACCGACTTCCAAAATGAGAAAGTTTTCAATTCGTCTGTATGTTTTTTTTTGTACATTTCTTACGCAATTTCTCAGTCATTTAAGAATAGATTTTGATGAGATTTTGGTAAAGTTCAGATGCGTTCAAGCTTTGAGTTTCTCATACCTACATGTTCTTTTTTGATAATTTATAAGTTGATTGACTAAGGAAGATAGTAATAAAGCTCATAGCTTGGACCTTGTTCCTGATACCGGCGGGCTACTACGAGTATCTTCATCATCATCATCTTTTCAGCTGAAAGACGTCCCCTGCTGAACATAGGCCTACCCTAAGTGTCGCCACAATGATCGGTCCTATGCGTCTCGCATCCATCGGCTACCCGCGACCCTCACCAGGTCATCGGTCCGTCTTGTGGGAGGCCTTCCAACGCTGCGTCTACCAGTACGCGGTCGCCATTCCAGAACTTTTCGGCCCCATCGACCACTGCCACTTCAGTTTAGCGATTCTTCGGGCTATGTCGGGAACCTTACTTCTCTTGCGGATATCATCATTTCTGATTCTATCACGCAAGGAAACTCCGAGCATTGCCCTCTCCATTGCCATTTGGGTGACTGTAAGCCATCTGATGAGGCCCATTGTGAGCGACCACGTTTCAGTGCCATAAGTCATCACTGGCAACACGCACTGGGCATAGACTTTCGTCTTGAGACACTGTGGTATGTGAGACGAGACGATACCACGCAACTTCCCGAACGCCGCCAAGCCGAGTCGGATTCAACGGTTGACCTCTTTCTCGAAGTTAGCCCAACCTAACTGGACCGTTTGTCCCAGGTAGACGTACTCGTCTACAACTTCGAGTGTAGAGTCTCCGATCTTGATAGGAGTGGGTGCTACATAGGTATTTACCAGACCTTGGTTTTGTCAATGTTCATTTTAAGACCCACTCTTTCGGAAGCTCTACTGAGGTCATCGAGCATTGTGCTGAGGTCCTCCATAGTCTCAACCATGATGACTATATCATCGGCAAATCAAAGATGAGTGATGTACTTGCCATTGATATTAATGCCTAGCCCTCTCCAGTCCAGAACCTTGAAGACATCATCCATTGCAGCCGTGAACAGTTTCGGAGATATGACGTCTCCCTGCCTCACACCCTGCCATAGGAGGATAGGTTTCGAGTTCTGGTCCTGAAGTCGAACTGACATGGTGGCGTTTTAGTACAAACACTTCAACACCTCGATGTACCGATAGTCAATTTGGAACCTTTGGAATGACTGCAGCAAGGCCCAAGTCGAAGAGAGAATCGAAGGCTTTCTCGTAGTCCACAAACTCTATGCAGAGGGGCAGATTATACTCTTCGGTTTTCTGTATAACCTGCCGCACCGTATGTATGTGGTCTATGGTGCTGAAGCGTTTTCGGAATCCGGCTTGCTCGGGAGGCTGGAAGTCGTAAAACCTGCGTGCGAGAGGGTTCGTAATGACTCTGGAGAACAGCTTGTAGACATGGCTCAGAACTGATATGGGCCTGTAATTCTTAAGCAGGGCATTGTCCCACTTCTTAAAAAAAAGTATCACCATACATCTGCTCCAAGCCTGTGGCGTTTTCCCCTCGAGTATGACGGAATCGAACAGTTTCTGAAGAGCCTCAAGGACCGGTTTGCCACCCGCCTTCAGAAGTTCGGTCGTGATTCCGTCATCACTCGACGCCTTGTTGTTCTTAAGCTGCTTCAGAACCATCCTAATCTCATACAGGCTGACGTCCGGGATGTCGTCGGTATAGTGTCGGGTCAATCTAGCTGGTCGATAGCTAGATTCGCAGCGGGTTTAGTCGTTGACGTGTATAACGGTCCGTAGAACGTCTCGATCTCTCTCAGAAGCTCCGATTTGGCGGATATGGTTCTGCCATCGTCGGTCTTCAGTTTCGTGAGCTGGCTTTGCCCAATAGACAAATCTCATGCAAAGACCTTGGAGCCCTTATTCCGCTCTATCGCGTCTTTAATTCTTTCAGTATTAAAGCGGCGGAGGTCGCTTTTTAAGGACTTGGAGATCCGTCCGTCCGTCCGAGAAGCTTTCGAGGTTTTGGATCTAGATCAGTGCTGGACGGAGCGTAGACTTAATCAGTCGAGATCTTTCCAGCTTGATATTTAGATTCAATGTGCCTCTTACCATGCGGTGATCACTTCTAGTTTTCACCACGTTGATCACAGAGACATCATTAAATACCTGCTTCTTCGTCGACATGATGAAGTCAATCTCATTTTTAACCGACGAAAAAAAAGAGGAGGTTCTCAATTCGACCGTATATAATATGTTTTTGATTACACCGAACGAGTATCTTACTTCTTACTAATCTTATCTTACCTAGTATTATAAATGCAAAAGGCTGCATATATGGACCGATGGATAGCATGTTTGTTACTCAATCACACCAGAACGACTGATGACGATGACATTTAGCACAGAGGTAGAATAAAGTCTGAAATCCCGGGAGTATGTTTTTTTGGAATTATAATTGACTATCACGCTACGAAGCCGCTGGTGAAGCTCGTGTTTTATAATTTCAAATGTTATTATTTTCTTATTCAAATAATTGTTCTTCTTTAAGATGACTACATAACATCTTTCATTACAGGTAAACTATATGCCATGATGATAGTCAAGACCACTCTAGTGCATATTTTGATGCGGTATCATATCAAAAGTGAAGTCGACAAGTTAGTGACGCGATGTGACGTAATGCTTAAACCAGTCGCTGGACATGAAATAAGATTAGAATTAAGAACACAGCATCGGAAATGAATCGTGTGTAAATTATAATTGGTAACAAAAATACCTTTAATATTTTTTTTAAACATTAAATTAGGTTTTTATTTTACTACCAACTTACTAATAACAGGTCCAATTATACACGACCGGTATCCAACAGTCATGCATTGGAACATCTATTAAGAGAGCAGTCAGCGCATTTTTGCCGATTCTGAAAATATCACAGAACGTTTAAAATATTCGCTCAAAATTAAGCATCGGATACACTAGGGGATAAAATGTCCCCTAAAATGACGCGCAACGCTAAGTCTACGTGATGCTACAACGTTGCACAGTAGCCCGCAATTTGCTCCCCAACATTTTGCGACGCATTCACGTGACGCGGGACATGTTGCTTGCTCACCGCTTCGAGAGCGAGCGCACGTGTCCCGCGTCAGTGTGATCAGTGTCGCGCCATTTTTTAGAGAGTGTTGTCATGTGTGCAACGTGCATTTCAACATGTCTGTAGTATGAGAAACGAAACTGTGCTTTTACTTATTGAGCTTTACCAGAGTCATGATTTGTTGAGGGATACTTCAAACTGTGATTATCGAAATAAAATAAAATTCTTGTTTCTCGCTGTAGTAAGACATTCCACATCCCCCACCTTCTCTTTCGCTCACATTTCTCTCCCGAAATAAGCACCACACAACACTAATCGCCACAACCTCCTCGAGTGCCATTTCTATAAGCATTGACTAGTGTGGCCTGCAAAATGTTCAGTGACATTTGTCCCGAGACGTTTCACGTAGTTGTTGCGCGTCTTTTTCCGCAATGTGTCGCAGTAATTAACCCCTAATGTATCTGAGGCATACGCTCTAGGCATTTTTAAAATTGTATAAGCAAGATTAGTTTGCGAAGTCCTTTACGTATGACGAAGTGCTGCCATCGACGTCAACGTGGAAGCTATGTGAAAGGTTTCCTGGGAATCTTTAACCCTTAATCGGAATCGGTATTGAGTTCAACATAAAATCATGGGTCCATGCAGACCCACCAGTTACAAACCTCCGTAATCAATTAAGTTCGTATTAATTATAATTATTTATTTTATGTGCTGGACGGGCGTGATCGCCCAGTAGTGGACTGTATGCTGGGGGTAGTTCTTCCAAGAAATAAATTCAAACCCGTGCGCGCTAACATCCTACACACTCCATTGGTTCATCACTTCTTGCTATCCCTGCCCTTCATCGCTTACCGTAAAAACGTAGCCGACGGCGCAGCCAATTTTTGACTATCTGTTTATATAAATTTCAAAGTCCTGAAAGACTGACTAACTGACTGATATATCAACGCACAGCCTAAAGCGCTGGTCTTTGAGACATGGAATTTGCAGGGTGTGTTCTTTATCTATTAAGAAATGGTTTTTTGATATTCAATCCTTAGGGGTTGAAATTTTATAACGGGGGAAGTACTATATCCACGCGGGCGAAGCCGCTGCCAGAAGTTAGTTTGACTGTATAATACTAAAACCACGATGCATTAATCCGCCATCCATTGACATATCTTTTGTTTACCTATCTCTGATGAATACAGAGCTATTACGGGTTCTATCCAGAAGGGATAATCTAAATGTAACATATTAATTCATAATTATGTGATTTCGTTATATTGAGGGTTTAGGAGATATTACCACACATTTTTCAACCCCTGTTATTGTTTTGTACTCTCAGAGGGTACTCCTCCTTTTCGGATACTCCTTTTAATAACACGCTATGATTTAATGAAAAGATGCTATACATATAATTTGATCTTCGTTTATTTTGTTAAGTTAAGTAGTCTTTCCTTAACATTACTTCGAAGTCTTAATCTTTTGAGAACATAGGACCTGTTGTTAGTAACCTAAATCTAATTTTACTTTGTGATATTTTTTTTTTTTGGTGGTGGGAAATCATCCAATGACATCTCCCGCTCTGAGTGGAGCGAGAGTGTGCGTGTCTTACTGACTTAAACTCGCTCCTGTTTCTTCCTTGTGGAAGGGGCGCGGTAACTCTGTTTCGAATTTATCCACGACCCCTGGGCAGAGACCGGTGTAATGTTTTATGATAAGATGTCTTATAACTCATCATGTCTGTTATTGGGTTTGTAATAAATCAATACGACACGATTGTTACTTGTAGCTAATAGATTGTGGGCAGGCGTTTAATTTTTATCAAAATAGGTCACAATCTTGATTATTATAGATTCAATACATATGTATGACCTATTTATCTAAATTAGGTGTTGTAGGAGGGATGGTCGATGTCGTCATAGATGTGAAAAAAACTCGATGATGACTTGAGACGTTTATTTTTGCAGCAGGATTATACTGCGTTTCACTTAAAAAATGTGGATTAAAACTTTAACTTTTAAAATAGGCGCAGTCCCACACAGCCAATTCCGCTTGGACGAGGGCTGGGGACGTAGTCCTCTAATACAAAAAACAAGGGCTCGGCTACGCCACCAACCTATCAGAGGTGTTCTACGTCACCTTTCCAAGTAGGACGAGATCCGCGGATGCACCTCGCTGATAGCAGGAGAAATAGCTCGATTAAATTTACAATTCCTTAGAGGGTCATTATGTAACGTAGAATCTTAACACTGCGATTCAGGATCATGACGTAATTGCACATCTCCATCTAGTGTCAAGGAGCCGTAACTAATATGTTGAGGGTCATTAATTCACGGTAAATCTTAACACCACAATTCAGTATCGTGATGTATCTGCACAGCGCCATCTAGTAGCATCCGGCGGGACTATTACAACATAGATGATTTAGGGATATATTACTTGACAGGCTGTATTCATAATTAAAACGAAGTACTAAGTTCGTGTGTGACAGTGCTATCTTATCTATATACAGGATGTTCGAAAATTCAACGACAAGCGGGTACGGGGCGATAAGCTAGATAATAACAGTTCTGGCAAAAATAAAAAAAAAAACATGTTACTTGGTTAGGTGACAATAAAATACTTTTAAAAATGTTGAAAATCAAAACCCTAGATCACATATTTAGGTACTGTAATCACAAATTTCCCAACTTTGCAGTGTTTTATTTTTAATTTTGTTGTATATTGTAACGAAAATATTCACAAGTAGGTCAGGCACTCATTAAACGCTACGTCTTTTATTCACAACTGGCGACGAGGATAATCGGAATTTGTCTAATTACGCGTTACAAAACCAGTGTTGAAATGTCCATCGGGAAGATATGCGTATTTAATTTACAATCCAGGAACTATTGGGGCTTATGTGGAAGAGAAGGATTGAAATGTATTTTCTGGTCAGTAAAATTAGTGATGATGTAAAGTTACCTACACTTATCTTGCTAATGGATGAAGAAACGTATGAATTATTATCTAGCTTGGCGAACCCGTCAAATCCATCTGCATTAAAATACGAGTATTCACAAGCCGTAAGTTTACTTCGAGATCATTTACAACTTAAATCCATTACAGATTAGGTGGCTGAATTAAATAAAAAATGTCAAGATATTGTAACTTCGAAACAGTTTTAGAAGATAACTTGAGGGGATAGTCCAGCAAACATTTTACAGGGTCGGAATTTACGCACAATATTGGACATACTGAAGCCCAATCGGGAGTCGCGAGCGCTGTCGTGACAGAAACGTAACGAATGTCTAGCGGGCGGAACGAATTGGCAGGTAGCACCGGGGGATAAGGTATGGTACAGGAAATATGTGTGTGGGGCAGACAAATGGGTAGCAGGGCAGGTTATAGAAAAACTAGGTAGTACTGATTACAGTGTAAATCTGACTTTGGAATCGAGGCACATCGTCGTGTTGATCAGTTGAGGCGGAAATCAGTATTACCCAGGATAGTACATCCATTACCATGAAATAATTATAAAAAGAATAGAAGTACGGGATCGGTAAACCAGAACCGTAAAATGTGTTTGAGTCTGAGTGAAAAAAAAAAAAAAAAGGACCGTAAAATGTGTTTGAGTCCGAGTTAAATACAACGGGCGCAACAGGTAACTGGTCTGGGCTATCCGGTTCGACATAGTCACCTGACGTGTCAAGTAGGAATATTAACCCACAACCTCCAGAAGTAACAACCGTCAAACGTAGGTTTACATGAAGAAATCGTAAACCTCTTAAACGATTTATAATAGGAGATATAAATTAAGTAATTAGTTCTAAGTACCTGTAAACATAATTGTATGATTAGCAAAATAAGTTCAGTTACAGAAAGTCTATAGCATTGTAAGTAAATAATAACATGATGTGGTACTTATTGATGTACAGTAACAATTAAGGGTGAAGGTGTTGTATATTGTAACAAATGTGAAGGTATTCACAAATAGGTCAGTCTCGCAATTAAACTCTAATACGGAAACACGTCTTTTTTTCTTTACCTGTCGGTGGCCTGTTTGTCGGTATTCTACAGAATGTACTACGGTGAGTGTGCCCAAGAACCACGACCTTATTCTACCGGTCCGCTTCTACCATCGGACGTCTAGATGCACTGGAAGTTACCATCCCTACCTTGTTGCTGTTCCACCAATTATACAAATAAAACAAATAATTTATTTTTGATTTATAAGTTACGCTACGGCTAGTAATTGAAGTGCCCTTTTAAGCAAATATTGCCTGTATTAGAGCACTTTGCTCCTCCAAAAACTTATCAAAGCATCAAGTAGGTACTCGCATTTTTAGGATAACAAAAGATGAAAAAAAAAATACTTAGTGTTAAAAATTGTTTAGTGTACAGATGTAGCTCTTTGTTTACTTTGTTAGACAAGTAGCAAGAACGACTATCATATTGGATACTACACTATTTGGTTTTTGGTTCTTCATTCTTTTTTCTAAAATACCAGCGTCATAGGGCAGTGTCTTGTGTTTTTTTGACAATGTACATCTTTCTAACTGAGAGCAAACTACTTATCTGGTAAAGCATATGACTGGGGTACCTGTTTCTCTTAAAATGCAATATTTTTATGAGAGCACGTTGAGCTGTCTCTAACTTTTAAAACATAGTCTTAGATGCACCTCCCTAGATCACAATATAATATACCAAGACAGATTGCGCCAATGTGACATAAATTTCTTTTAGTAGGTTTTTACATGGATCACCATTACTCCTAGATAGAACAATATGTCTCAGTGTCTTAAATATCTAGCTTAATTTTCGAACCTTACTTACAACTTGCATAAGATGGGGATACCGGGATCGTATCGAAAGCCTTTTTAAGGTCCATGAAAATGGTAAGGCATTTGTCTTCATTACTAAGATGTTTAGTTACAAGTGAACTAAGAGCTGAAATTACATCTTGTGTTGATAAGTTATTTTTAAAGCCAAATTGTATCGGGGTTAGAATTTTAAATAATGTGTTTAAATATTTGAGAATCCCAACATTTAATATTTTTCTTAAATTTTGGATATAGCTGGAAGGACAAATATAGGCCTGTAGTTGTTGACATCGTCTCTGTCCCCACCCTTGTGAACTGGGATAATAATAGCTTGCTTGAGGTCAGGGAAAATGCTGTCTCTAAAGCACAAATTGGCAAGATGGGTAATGATGGGGACATACTCCTTCCTTTTTGAACTTCAAAAACCTTGTCGAGATATCATCATCGCAGCCAGCGGTTCTATCTATCTTTAGGCTCAATTTAGTGTTCTTTCCACCTCACTAGGGTCAGTGTTCAGTAGTAAAAAGGAATAGACTTGTGTTGTCAGCAGGCGAGATGCTTCATCACAATAATTATGATTAATACTCGACTGTATTTGTTGGGCCAGTTGTTTTCCGATTTTTACAAAGTAATTATTAACAAAATTTGCTGAATCCATGGGAGTGAATTTGCTATTTAATAGTTCTGAATTTTTGTTTTTTTGTTTTTCCATAGAAGCTTGTTGTTTGAGATTGTATTTACTAGTAAATCCCTGTCATATTTTCAATTAATTTTTTTAATGAGGTTATTGCAGTGATATCTATACCAACTGAACGTTATTTTAAACACTTTATTGTGAAGGTCAACCTTAGTTTGTTTTTATAGTCTATTGAAATTTTTTAAGCGGCTTAATATGCCTGGAGTAACCCAAGGTATGATGATGTGTTTACTATTAGTAATTTTAATCTGGGTGGTATTTAGGTAAAAAGATATAGTCAGCTTATTGATGATTAGGTCAGTCTGTAGAATAGGACACATAATAGTAACTCTGCTAAATTTTGTTGCTGAATATGTTTTAGAGCTTTTTCGAAGTTAATGCTTATTTTTTACTTATTTTTGGTGAGGGTACCTATAATTAAGTTCGGGTAGTGACATTAACGTTGTATAATGATCAGTAATAGTTGTGTGTAAGACCGCAATAGAAGCGAAAAGTACACCATGTCATGTCAGCATATTTATGTAGTTTATCCTGTTGATTATCCTCGTGCTGCTCTGGGAGTGGCGAGAGGAGGCCAAACGCCGGGGCGAAACTCTGCTGCCACAACACCTCGCGGCTCGGCGGACGGAGCTCCGGCAGGATCTCATGGCGACATGGAGACAGCGACTGTCGCAACTCAGCGCTGGGCACGCCACCATTGCGGCGGTAGTACCCCCGGCCCTGGTTCAGGCCATGATAAGGAGCGAGAGGGAATGGGAGGCAGTCTCCGCCTTCTGCGAAGCAGTAATGCTCGTGAAGGCGGAGGCGGGACGCGTGAGGGAAGCTCAACGAAGTTGCCCTCACGGCCCCGGCCGCTACCACCGCAGGAGAGATACTGGGCGTACTGGGCGTAGGACGTCGCGAGACAATTTCCGGCCACCGTAGACCCGGGCCTGCGGACGGCGAGCAGTGGGTAGCTCGCCGTCCGATCAGCACCAGGCCTGTGAGTCAACAGCGCGTAGTGTTCCACGCGCGCCTCAAAGAAATGTAGTCAGCCACCACTGACGGGGCCCATCGTGGCCGGTGCCTGCATGCCTAGGGGTAGCGGATAAATTCTGAAAATGAGTTACTGCACCCCTGGGCACTCAGGCAGGGAAGGAACAAGGGTGGGTTTTAGTCAGTAAGAGTCTGACACGCCCTCCCGCTCCACCCAGAGCGGGAGAAGTCATTGGATGATTTCCCACCCTACAAAAAAAAAATCCTTTTGATTAAATCTTGTGGTGCCTCTGCGTCTTTCGGTTTGATGCTAATAATTATATCTCCCGCTACGACTGTTTTTTTGTGATGTTAAGGTGTCCAAGTGGTTACTATGGGACTCAATACAGCTCTCTGTTTTTGTGTTCGATGGAGCGTTCGAGAGAGATCGAGCAATATATACCAAAAATATGAAGAATAAAAATATCCAGCTGTAGACAAGACGCTTCCGCTAGTTTAATTTATTTTAAGCTGTTCTTAACATAGCCGATTATTCCATCATTTTAGTTTAATTGCTGCGTGGTTGAGTAGGAATGGCAATAGCTGAGTTGAGGGATAGGTTTGTTATGGTTTAGCCTGCACTCAGAATAATAATGTTAGTATTAAACTCAAAAGTAGACAATAGGATCACAAGATCATTGAAATTATGTTAACGCTTGGACTTCAATAGTCAACACTTGGAGCAACCGCGAACCCATGGAGTCTATTAATTTTTCACATAAATTGTGACCCAGTATAGAATCCCATACCTCCATGCAGTGAGTACTCAGTGCTTCCTTAGTCCATCCGTTCCTATTGTCCCACTTTTGAACCATAACGCCCCATAAATTTTCAATGGGGTTTAAATCTGGCGATCTCGCAGGCCAAGGAATAATTCGTATGTCCGATTGCTGGCTAAACCACTCTTGCACAATTATGGAACGGTGTATAGGACAATTGTCCTGCACGAACGTTATTACTGGCATGTCTTCTACAGGAAAAACATTCTGCACTCAGAATAATAATGTTAGTATTAAACTCAAAAGTAGACAATAGGATCACAAGATCATTGAAATTATGTTAACGCTCCTAATATTTTATGAGATAATAGTCAGATCATTTTTATTTACTGAAAAGTGCTTTGATAACTCAGCGCATTCACATTACAAAGCAAGCACAATCTCTATACTGTCTATTTCATTAAGGGTTTGTAAAGTGTCACTCATTTTTTTAAATAAAGGTGATACGACATCAAAAACATGATAGACGTACAAGTAAGTAAATTAGTGACAGTCATTATCAATGATATCGAAATTATGTAGCCATTATAGGACAGCAGCCTGTAAAAGAGCTATTATTTTGAAATTTATTTATTTATTTATTTTATCTTTTATTTCAGACAACTATGGCCCATAAAACACAATACATATATAAGTATAAAACATAATTACTATAAACTAATACATATTTTATACAATAATAGTTAAATAAATATATTTTATATTTATTTAACTATACACACACATTTTATACAATAATAGTTATATAAGTAATAGTTTATGCATTTAGATGCGCAGTGTAGTTGAGCAGTGGTATGAGTCAGTGTAAATATGTGTTAGTAGTGAGACTGAGGTGTAAAAAATATGTTCGTATATGCATACACACAATTTATTTGAAAATTTATGAAGACCTTAAGAATTAATAAGAGATGAGCTATTAAGTAATGATATTCAGTGGGCAATACACTAACACAGTACAGATTAATTAGAGAGAGCTAAGAGAGCAGTTCTCAAAGTTATGTTCTGCAAGCCCTATAAATACTCTACATTGGAACTGTATAGAGAATGCAGGGTTCTGTCGGTGAGAGGGTTGTATGTGTTGCAATGTATATTAAGAAAACATCGACTGCCTTTCACAGTAAGTACTAATCGTCGCGCAGATATTGTCCTTCGTCCGGTTAGACACAAAACCACCTTCGCACAACACCAGTTCACCTACATCAGCTATATTTTATATAATAAAATCAACAAGTTTCTCCATATCCACAGTCTAAATTATCACCAATGCAAGAACACAGTTAAGAGATGGTTGATTGAGAAATCGTATGACGAAACCGAAAAACTGCTCTTTCCATATGCCTAAGACAGATCTCCCCTCACTCAATTATATCACACACATACATTCACACACACTCCCCACTTTCACATTTACTGACACTTATACCACATATTACACATACCACGACACACTCACTCTCACTTACAATTTTTGTTATTAATTATTTATTTTTTTCTGTTTAAAGTACACATAAATAATTATTATATTGTTTTATTAGCCATGTTACTGGTGAAAACAGATTTTTTAACTACCCTTATGGAATCACTGGTCCCCAAGTCACAGGCCATAAACCTAGTTTGGAAGCCAGGAGATATTACTTTATGCACATGATGTTGTATCACATTACTGTACTTGTAACCTTTGTTAATCACATTATTGGAAATAAACATTATTATTTATCGTTAGCACTCGAAGTACAAAGATGATGATGATGATACAAGAAGATGTTTTTGCCATTAATTGGTGAACTTGTTCTATGCTTCTTATGGCAATAGATTGTGACTGCTGGTTTTTCATCACTTAGAGCTTACATAGGCAGTCCAGAAGAACTTATAAGCTCCAGATTTGGTTAAATCTCGGGCGAAGAATTGTAGACGGGAAACTTTAGGGGTAAGATGTACTGCCAAAAATATAGGATACAATAGAAAAGAAAAGAATAGATTTTATTATCTTGCCACAAATTTCAGCATATAGTTAAATTAGTCTATATATACAATTTTATACTTAATTTGTGGAAGACTGGTGCCAAAACTAAGTTTTTTTCAAAACCTGTAATTCAGGTCACCAGACACCCGTTACAATTTGTTACTTCAAAATATCGTGATGAAGACGTTTTGTTTAAAATCACAGTAGTTTAATTGATTACATTTATTATAGATGGATTGTTACAACAACAAAAAAAAAAAAAAATATTTTTAATTAGGAAACATGCAAAGAATGTGTGAGAGTTTAAGGTATGTGGATGTGTGGGTGTGTACTATTGAAGACAAAAGTGCATGTCGACTTTTGACTGTGAGGTTTTGCATTACGTATCATGACTTTCATGAGACGACTAGATGGCGCTGTTCAATCATGAAAATAACACTGCAAAGCTTATAAACCTTATTATGCAGAGGCAGATAATAAGGTTTTTAATACCTAAAATAATTATTAAGTAATAATAATATATTTATATTCAAATAAACAAAAATTACTATATTTTCTTATTTCCGAGTACTTAATACAGCGCCATCTAAACCAAACTAAATAAGCCAATTGGTATATCGGTTAATTCGACTACAGATGGCGTCAATCATAAATAATAAAAATCCCTACATTCACAAAGTAGCTCTTATTTTCACGTTCCAGAATAAATAATCAGTAGCTCAGGTGGATAAGCATGGCAGAATAACATAGATCGTTCAACAGGGCACCGGTTCGCAACCCAGCTCTCTTTCGACTTTTTTTAAATTTAATTATTATAATATACAGGGTGTAACGGAAAGGTGTGGTCATATTTTAAGAACTGCATCTGCCCATCGATATGAACAACTTTCTTCAAGAAAAACTGAGGAAATTCACAAAAAAAAATTTTACCTCCCATACAAATATTGATCAGCTGATGATAACTTTGTATGGAAAGTTCAAATTTTTTTTTTGGGAATTTTCAGTTTTTTCTTAGAGAAAGTTGTTCATATCCATGGGCAGAACTGGTTCCTAAAATATGACCACACCTTTCCGTTACACCCTGTATAATTTATATTCTATTTTATGTATTTTTAAACGTTTTTATTTTATTTTTTGTTATAAACAATATAAAAAATATGAGGTATAAGATGTATAAATGAATATAGGGATAATATACAAGTATACATATACTACTATACAGGGTGGAGAAGACAATACGACAATAAATGAAAACACGGACAATACTAGTTTATAAGAATAAGTTTAAGCTATCAAAAATATCCTAACATCGAAAATAAAAAAATAAAAATTTCAAACAAACTAAATGGCATAAAACTAGAAACGAAATAGAACACCACTTATAAATATGAGTTCACTAACCTGTCGTAAGAGCGGCAACAACGCGCGGTCCTGTAGTGACTTGATTTTTTGGCTTTTAATTATGGATTAATGCTCAGTAAAATTACACTAAATCACAGATTATTTAGCACAGAATCACAGCTGCAAACCAATGCCAGCCCAAACATTGGCAGCAAATCTGTACTGGTGCGAAGTCGCCCGTCCTAGACGCGGATTCACGCGGCTCCAGTAACGAATATTCTGTCTGTTCCATAAACCGTTCCTTGTAAATGTACTTTCATCAGTCCACATCACATTGTACAAGAAATCCGGATTCTCGAAATGTTTATTTTCAATCCAGCGACAGAAGTTTTACCTAACTGGTTTGTCTCTAGGTAACAATGCATGCAATTTCTTGTATTTATACGGCTTCCGTTTGTCGCGTTTTAAAATTTAAGAATAGTTGTATGGTCAACACCTGAACTACACGTTGGGTTGCGTTAAAAAAAAACACGAAAACAATAAAAACTAAGCGTCTAATTTCGCACAATTCACTCACTGTTTAACTAAATACCTATTAAAACGTTACGTGTCCTGTCACCAAAATAAAGCGTCCAATTTCGCACTAATACCGTCGTAAATGAATTTACAAAAAACACGAGCGGCGGGGAAGTCCCTCAACAAGGCGGGCGCGCGGCGCGAACGAAAGTTAGCGGCATCTGAGGACGCGTGACTCGTCACAGGATCGCGGCGGCCGGCGACACACTAACATAAATTTGTTGTAGCAAATTTCTTCAAGAAAGCGAAGTAACAAACGAAACTAGATTTATCTCTTTCGCACACACTAAATTTTTTATTAATATTATGAGTGCATTGCAATTTCCGCATTCGTTACTTTCTTATTCAACTCTGATGACACGCTTTATGACTCTTATTACTCAGAGTTAAGGTATAATTTTCACTAAATCAGATGAAAATACTAATTTGGCGAAAGTGTTAAAGTAGCGAGTTGGCAACGTGGCTTTAATGTTTTGATGTTTATACCGATGTGGGTCGTTAACCTGACAGTGTTTCCCTATTATCAGATACATCATGTAGCAAATGTTAAAAATCGAAAATAATTTCCTGTTACTAAACTACTGGATATATTTAAATGATTTTTTGTATGTAGACTGAGAACGTCTTGAGGTATGCGAGGTTTAATTTAATGTCGTATTGTCATCACCACTCTGTATATAACATTATATAAATATATATTATATAAATTACTTTCATAATTGGTGGTAAGTATTAGTATTATTAGTAAAAAACATTTATGTAAGAAGATTTAGATATATTTTTCTTACAGCTTAAGATTTACTAAGTTTAATTCTCAAAGAAGAATACAATTTATGTCTTTCTTTCTTATAGAATGTATAACCTAACCTAGCAGTTTTACATCCAATTAACAATGATTTAATTCACTTGTTAAGGAGAAATACAAGTAAAATTTATAACTGAATAACTCTATTACAAAATAGAAGACCTTAACAAAGTAAAACTGTATAATAGATATTATAAGTATTCTAAATCAAAACTGTGTTGTGCTATTCTTCTATTATTTAGTTTTATTTACATTATGTTATAATAACTTTCACTATATATGCAACCTTAGTTCTGTAAATATTTTACCTACTCATAAATTATAAAAATTTTACGTTTTGCATAATTATGTTTAGTGGTATTGACTATAATGATTGATTTGTGCATTATGTTATGACTAAGGTTCATAGCTTAAGTATTCGTTCCAGAAGGAGGAAGAAATTAAAGCTAAACCTAAAATCAATAACAATTGTAAGACCGGGTTATAGCTGTCATTTTGGGACCGAGTTGTTTATAATAATAAATAAATAATTTATTATGTTGGAAAGGAATCTATATTTATATTGTTTTTATTTTAATTTCTTATATTATATTAGAAATCAAAATCATTAGTGTAATAACATTTTGTTGTTATAAAGTAATGTATAAATTTATCCAACTTACACCAAGTTTGATTACTGTAATTTATCATATAAATTATAGCTACCCCGGTCTTTTCATTTTTACTCAATCATTATTACTCAATTCAATAGTCAACACTTGGAGCAACCGCGAACCCATGGAGTCTATTAATTTTTCACATAAATTGTGACCCCGTATAGAATCCCATACCTCCATGCAGTGAGTACTCAGTGCTTCCTTAGTCCTTTCGTTCCTATTGTCCCACTTTTGAACCATAACGCCCCATAAATTTTCAATGGGGTTTAAATCTGGCGATCTCGCAGGCCAAGGAATAATTCGTATGTCCGATTGCTGGCTAAACCACTCTTGCACAATTATGGAACGGTGTATAGGACAATTGTCCTGCACGAACGTTATTACTGGCATGTCTTCTACAGGAAAAACATTCCGCACAGTGGGCACCATGACGTCATTCAGCACATCTAAGTAGTTAACACTGTTTGCACGACTGGGTATTACAGTAAGTTCTCCTGGTCCTGCAGCTGTCATCCATCCCCAAATGTTCACTGTTATACGACCGGATTCAGAGTTAGGCACAACGTGATCACTATCATAACGCGTATTATTCCTACGCCACAACCTAACTCGCCCGTGCTGGCTAGACTTGAAAGTCTTTTCATCACTGAAGATAACGTTGCTCCAGTCGAAATGTCTGTATTTCAAAGCGAACTCCAATCGTGCTCTTTTATTAGCTTCGGTTAGCAATGGCTTAATAGCATGTCGACGATAATGCAGACCTTCACTATGAAGAGCACGATACACCGTCTGCAAAGATGTATCAAACAACTCTGCGTAATATCTTGTTGGTGTAAAGCCATTTTCCTCATAACCTTGCACCTTAAGTTGACGCTGGTCTGAGTCAATATGGCGTCTTCTGCCAGATCTACTGCGGTGTTCCAACGAACCCTCTTCTTGAAACCGCTTTATCCATAAAGTGACAGTCTTTACCTATAAGGGAAATATATTATTTATTATTTTCGTGTATCGATAACCATGGATAATAAAATAAATAACGAACAGTGATTTTAAAACATTACTTACGTTTAAGTCAGTTTCTCTCGAAATTTCAGAATAATTTAGGCCTTGATTATGCAATGCTATTATTTGGGCCCTATCAATATTAGAACGCGAACTCATGGTAAAGATACCCACTCCGACCGAACTTAGACCCCGTTTACCACGGTTACCCATGCACAAAAAAAATAGGGCGTTGGTGTGTGCTTTGGACTCGCTGCTTAAAAACATCTTTGATAGCAGCGAGAACCTCGGGCTATTCGGCCAAAGCCTGTTGCACCAGCCTGGCAATGCAGGATCGAGAGGCGTTTTTTTTTTTTTTTTTTTTTTGGGGGGTGGGAAATCATCTAATGACTCTTTCCGCTCTGGGGTGGAGCGGAAGGGCGTGTCAGACTCTTACTGACTAAAACCCACCCCTGTTCCTCCCTGCCCTACGCGCCCGGGGGCGAGGTAACTCTTTCGAATTTATCCTCCACCCCCGGGCAGGCACTGGCCGTGGCAGGCCCCGTCCTTTGCTGACAACTCTTTGAGGCGCGCGTGGAACACTACGCGCCGTCGACTCTCGGGCCTGGTGCTGATCGGGCGGCGAGTTACCCGCTACTCGCCGTCCGCAGGCCCGGGTCTACGGTGGCCGGAGATCGTCTCGCAGCCCCCGGCGTCTCCTGCGACGGCTGCTGCTGGGGGCGCTAGGGCGATTCGGTCTCTGTTGAATCTCCCTAACGTGTGCCGCCTCCCTCTTCGCGAGCATTACTGCTTCGCAGAAGTTGGAGACGGCCCCCCATTCCCTCTCACTCCGTACCATGGCTTGAACCAGGGCACGGCGCGAGAGGTCGCTGCCGCCTATCGCATCCACGAGGACACGGCGGTGTTCTGCCCAGGCGGGGCAAACCTCCACCGTATGCTCCACCGTGTCCACGGGGCGATCCTCGCAGTGGAAACACGCAGGGGTCACCTCCGCCTTGATCCGACACAGGTACCTCCCGAAACAGCCATGTCCGGTGAGCACCTGCGTCAGGCGGAAGGTGAGGGCGCCATGGCGCCTCTCCAGCCACTCCTCAAAGAGGGGCACTACCGCCTCGATGGTGGCGTGCCCAGCGCTGGGTTGCGACAGTCGCTCTCTCCATGTCACCATGAGATCCTGCCGGAGCTCTGTCCGCCGAGCCGCGAGTTGTCGCGGCAGCGGAGTTTAGCCCCGGCGTTTAGCCTCCTCGCGCCACTCGTACAGGTGCGCGAGGATTTTTGCCTCCAGATCCCACGGTGACAGTCCGGCAAGGAGGCTCGCCGCCTCACGGGAGATCGTGCAGTATCCGCGGATGATGCGGATGGCCATGACCCTCTGGGCCGCGTTCATCTGGCGCGTTGAACGCTGCGTCAATGAACGCGCCCACACCGGTGCCCCGTAGAGGGCCATGGACCGCACGATCCCCGCGTAGAGCCTCCGGCAGGAGGCGTTTGGCCCCTTCAGATTGGGTAGGAGCCGCTTCAAGGCGGCCCCGGCCCTGTCCAATCTGGGAGCCAAACGTCGAAAATGCTCGACGAAGTTCCACCGGCTGTCGAGGACGAGTCCCAGGTACTTCATCGTACCCTCGACGCCGATGCGAACCCCTCCTACCGTGATCTGGGAACCCTCCGGTGGCTCGTTCCGATAGCCATGAAAGCACATGGCCTCGGACTTGTGCAAAGCCACCTCGAGTCCCAGTTGCCGGATCCTCCCTATGACTGTCGCAACCCCGCGTGTCATACGGTCGGCCGCCGCCTCGTGCGACCACCCCTGCGCTAAGACTAGCGTGTCGTCAGCGTAGCACACTACGCTGACGCCAATGGGGAGGTCGCAGCGCAGCACCCAGTCGTATCCGATGTTCCACAAAGGCGGCCCCAGGACCGATCCCTGTGGAACACCGCACGACATCTCTCGCCGGTTCCATTCTCCCTGATGACCGGGGTAGATGACGGCTCTGTCCGTCAAATACGCCTCGACTACGCGACGGAGGTAGGGCGGCACCCGGTGATACCGGAGTGCCTCCACTATGCAACTCCAGGGCAGGGTGTTGAAGGCGTTGGAGATGTCCAAAGACACCGCCAAGACGACCCTGCCCCGGGCAACTGCCTCCCCCGTCGTGAGGGCTCGTACGCGCATGATGGCGTCCACCGTGGAGCGCCCCCTGCGGAAGCCGTACTGGCTCTCCGCCAGATCCGGCCCCACCCGCACCATCTGCCCGACGAGGCGGTCTGCAATTACTCTTTCAAAGAGCTTGCCCACCTCGTCGAGCAGCACAATGGGCCGGTAAGCGGACGGAGAGTCCGCAGGGCGCCCCACCTTCTTGATCAGGACCAGCTTCCCCGTCTTCCACCGACGTGGAAACTGGCCCCTCTCCAAGCATGCGCTTAAAAGCCCTCTGAGTCGAGGCCCGAGAGCCTCTTGCAAGGCCAGGACCCAGGCTTTCCCATGAAAGCCATCGGGTCCTGGGGCGGTGCTTTTGGCGTTCAGCCTACGCACCGCCGCTCTCAGCTCTACCTCGGTCACTTCGGGAACGTCGTCGTCGTCGGGTTGGTCCGCGTCAGGTACCGCAGGGGGCGGAGCCATAGGCGGAGGGGTATGTTCCCCTCGCGAGGGGAACAGAGCGCTCACCACGCCCTCCACGAGCTGTGGCCGGAGACTCTGCGTCAGCGGGGGGGCCCATGGGCGGAGTTTCTCCCGCACCGCTTTGTACGGGCGCCCCCACGGGTCTCTGTTGAGAGCCTCCAGCGACTCCTCGCGGGCCGATTTCTTGGCCTGCAAGATCTCCGCTCGGAGGGCGGTCCTCGCCGCTCTGTACCCCTCGTATAGCTCCGCCTCGACGGCTTCCGTTTCCGGCGTGCGGTTACGGAGCCGCCTGCGATACCTGGTGTACCGGCGTCGCGCGACAATACACGCTTGGCGTAAAGCCGTAAGCGCCGCCGACCACCAGTACACTTGGCGCCGAGCACAAGGCCGGACCCGGGGCATTGCCACGTCGCAAATCTCGGACATGGCCTAGGATCGAGAGGCGTATCGATGGGGCCAGGGTACTCATCGGCAAACTACTCTGCTTCAGGGAGGGCAATATACGACCACGTGTGATGCGCTTTGTGAGGCGGGCACTTTCGGGGACTGAAATTAGTCCTCGAGAATACATGTCCCGTGTCACAGAGCGCATCGACTTCCTGAAGCAGAAAGTTTGTGCATGGGCAAACCGTATTCGGCGGTATAAGCGGCGAGTTGACCGGTACTCGCAGAATCGCATGTTCCAGAGCGATGAGAGGTGGGTATATAGAGCTTGGGAGTGACCTGAACAAAATGTGACTGACGGGTGCCGTCCGGATGATGTTACCACGAGTACATTCTGGCGCAGCATTTGGTCGGTGCCCGTCTGTCATACTGAGGGTGGTTGGATGCGTGATGTCGAGCGCGCGTGTGACGCTATACCAGAAATGAATAAAATCACCATTAATCCATCAGATGTAGCCAAAGCGGTTCGTCCGTTACCGAACTGGAAATCTCCGGGACCGGACGGACTGCACAACTTTTGGCTGAAATGGTATAGCAGCTCACACGCGCTCCTGGCATCTCAATTCCAGTCATCCTTAGAGTCTGGGTCGCTGCCTCAGTTTCTAACAACCGGTGTCACCCACCTGCTCCATAAGACAGGTAGTCCCGCGGAACCCAAGAATTATAGGCCGATTACATGTTTGTCAACGGTCTATAAACTTCTTACATCCATCCTGAGAGCAAAAATTAATCTGCACATTGAGAATAACTCAATTATGTCTGCCTCTCAGAATGGATGTAGGAACGGGTCCCGCGGTACTAAGGAGCTACTCCTCATAGACATGGCCATAAGCCAGCAGGTTCGTCGATCCCACAAGGATTTGTCGACATGCTGGATAGATTATAAGAAGGCCTACGACTCTGTTCCACATACATGGCTCATGAGGGTGTTAGAGTTGTACAAAATAGATGCAACTCTTCGCACCTTCCTTGGGTCATGTATGGGGCAATGGAAGACAGTCCTTCGCTATCCAGGATGTCGACCAATCCAGGGGAGTGATGAACCTATATGGATTAAACGGGGAATATTTCAGGGCGACAGTTTGAGTCCACTTTGGTTCTGCTTGCTTAGGATTCAGGCCTGGGCTATCGGTTGAGAAGAGGTGGTCAGGCCATATCTCACCTTCTTTACATGGATGATCTGAAACTCTTTGCCCCCAACAATTTGCGACTGATGGAGTTACTGAAGGTAACTGAAACTTTCAGTAGCGCGATCAGGATGGAATTTGGTGTGGACAAATGTGCAGTCATGCATGTAAAGAGAGGAGGGATTATGGAATCCGAAGGGATTCAACTCTCGGATTCCATAAACCTTAGATCCCTCTCCTCGACCGAAACATACAAATATTTGGGTATGTCGGAAGCGTTAGTCATTAACGTTACTGACATGAAGCAATCGCTGAAGGAGCGCTTCTTTGGCCGCCTGAAAAAGCTATTTAATAGCCTTTTGTCAGGCGGAAATAAGGTGCGCGCCTTCAACGGTTGGGTCATGCCGGTTTTGATGTACTCTTTCGGCATACTCAAATGGACTCAGACCGAGCTAGACGCCCTGGATAGGAGGGTCCGTACGCTGATGACCGCAAACCGGATGCATCACCCACGATCATCGGTGATGAGACTGTACATCCCGCGGAAATGTGGAGGTCGAGGTTTTTTAAATGCGAAAACTCTCCACAACCGCGAGGTGTGCAGCCTCAGAGAATATTTTCTTGAAACCGACGTGGGTATGCACCGCGATGTGGTCGCAGTGGACAAGGGACTCACCCCGTTGTCCATGGCTAAAGAGAACTGGCGCAAACCTGTAATACTCACTACTGATGACCGCAAGGAGGTATGGAAAAGCAAGGAGCTTCACGGGCGCTTTTATCGGGCCCTTCATGGGCCTGATGTAGATTTCTTGGCGTCCGTGGCCTGGCTACGTTTCAGTGACCTCTTCGTGGAAACTGAAGGCTTTGTCTGTGCGATTATGGACGAAGTTATCTTGACGAATAACTACCGGAGGCATATCATGAAGGACGGAACGGTTGACGTGTGTCGGGCATGCCACCGTCCGGGTGAGTCCATCAGACATATTATCTCTGGTTGTTCTCGTCTTGCTAACAGCGAGTATTTGCACAGGCATAACCAAGTGGCCAGGATTATTCATCAGCAGCTTGCTTTAAAATACAAACTTGTGGATTCTGAGGTGCCGTATTACAAGTATGTGCCCGACCCAGTTCTCGAAAATGACCATGTCACGTTGTACTGGGATCGGTCTATCATCACTGACAGGACTATTGTTGCCAATAAGCCGGATATAGTGGTGATAGACCGATTAGCGCGCCGCACAATGATAATCGATGTCACCATCCCACATGACGAGAACCTCGTGAAAGCTGAGAAAGAGAAACAAATTAAATATCTTGACTTGGCATACGAGGTTGTCGATATGTGGAATGTGGACTCGGCTGTCATTGTGCCGATAGTCGTTACCGCCAATGGCCTGATGGCTAAAAGCTTCGACGACCACCTGTCGAAGCTGTCGTTGCGCGGTTGGATCAAGGGCCTGATTCAGAAGGCAGTACTCCTTGATACGGCTCGCATTGTGAGGAGGTTCCTGTCTCTGGAGCCCTAACCACCGGTAGCTTGGACCCTGCTCCTGATGCCGGTGGACTACTATTTTTTATATTTTTAAATGTTTTTTTATATGTTTTCTTTTAAAAATATTTAAAAATGTAAATAATATGTGTAAAGATAAATATACGAAATAATAATAAAGCTTTATTTAATTCCATGCATATTACATATTACGCGATAACAATTGGTAATTTTTTTAACCTAAAATAATCAATTACATTCAATACACTTACATGAATTTGATTTTAATTATAAATTCTATTTTGTAATTATTTTAATTATTATTTGCTTAAATTATCTATTTATTTAATGCATGGACCCCGTTCGGGTAAAAGCCTCCCCCAAGGAATGCCATCCTTCTCTGTCGTTAGCTCTGTCTAGCCAACTTCCGCCCGCGCACGCTACAATTTCGTCTGCCCATCTGGCTCTTGGTCGACCTCTTGATCTGGTGCCTTTTGGCCTAGACCACTTTGCTGACCGTAGAGTCCATCTATCGTCCTTGTAACGGGCCACGTGGCCTGCCCACTTCCATTTAGCCTTCATTGCAAAAGTTAAGGCATCGCATATTTTTGTCTTCTTTCGAATGTCAACGTTCTTTACCTTATCCTTCAGTTTTATACCTAGGCAACTTCTTTCCATTCTTCTCTGGATAGTCTGAATTCTGTTCCTGGTTTTGAGATCGAAGGTCCAAGTTTGGCATCCATAGGTGAGGCACGGTAGAAGTCCTGTATCCATGACTATTTTCTTGGTCGGTAGCGGAAGTTGCGATTTTAGTATTTCTTTATGGTGCCAGAACTTGTTCCAGGTAATCGCCACTCTTCGGTTAAGTTTTTCATTGTTTCTTTCCTTACTAAAGGAGATTTGTTTTGCTAAGTATATGTAGTGGTTGACAAACTCGAGAGGTGTGTTATTTGCTAGGATAGGCGTTGCGCTGCGGTTAGACATAATTTTATTTTTTCCAGATTCATTTCCAAACCAGTTTTTATACTAGCCTGGTTTAATTCATTTACCATTTTGTTTAATTGGTGAGGGGTTTCCGAAAATAAAATTATGTCATCGGCAAATCTGAGATGACTTAAAAAATTCCCATTTATATTAATACCTTGATTGGACCATGGCAGCTCTCCCATTACGTGTTGTAAGATGGCTATGAATAATTTAGGTGAGATCGGGTCTCCTTGCCGGACACCTCTCTTTATGTTGATTACTTCGCCTACTCTATCCAGTTTGATTCTACTTGTGCTGTTAGAGTAAATATTTTTTAGGATATTGATATACTTTTCATTTGTGTTTAGTGCTTTCAGCGATTCCCAGATGCTCTCGTGTGAAATTGAATCAAAAGCTTTTTTGTCAATATTAAACTACCCTCAATTCTTTTGAGATTTATGATACAGGTTAAAGTCGCTAAACAACTTCGATATAATAAAGAGTAGGATAATTTCAACTCATTGCGTAATGACGCAATAGTCCAGTGGCTATGGTATCGGTAAATTTTATGCCACCGAGTTCGAATCCTAGTTATTACGAGCTTTGCTTTATAAGGTTTGTAATGTCGTAGGAGAATTTGTGTTAAAATTAAGTAATATTGTAACTAGCAAAAAACAAGATAATGTTCTTTAACGAGAGATGTATATTTTCCAATCCAACTACTATACTAGCGCCATCTATGTCGTTCAAGACGTATTATTAAGGCGATGAGACCCTGTACTAACGATTTTGGTTTGGAACTCTCCATGCACTTCTGTCTTCATTAGTACATATCTTTTGGAAGTGTAGATGTCTGTATGAGGTTGTTTGCATCATATTGGGACATTACATTAAGAAACGGTAGTGAAACGATCAGAGACAATTAACATCATTTCTATCTAACTGCTCAGTTAGCAGGATATCATCCCAACTTCTTTTTTCCCGTTGGAAAACATAATTGGGCGGCGTCTTATTCTCATTTCCCAGTAAATTCACCTCTGCATCAGACACCGATCCATTCATAGATGAGGTCATTATAAGGTTTTTTACTGATTCCAATAATCCAATCAAATGACCAGGAATTCATAAAATAACAAGAAAAATATCTAAAATATGTTTTGCGGGCGCGCAACCTTGTTATTTATGGTTTTTTAGGTAAAAATTGGCATATACATCGGCAGGCGGGACCGTCATTATCATATAATTTGCAAATTAGTTAATAAGTTTCAGTTCTTCAATCGCTTAATGACGGGGGTGTGGTCTCTGCGACACCACAGTTGAAGGAGGTGCGCACCCGTTGTAATGAGAAATCGTTGGCTTCTATGGCGTTCTTGGGCGTTGATTCTTTGCAGCAGGGAGACTGCTCTCGACTCGCAATGTAGCCGTCGCGTCACGAAACGTCGTTACAACTAGTGTTATTTAGAGCTCCTCGTTGATTATGAACTCTTGTGATTTGTTTACATTGCATTCATAAAAAAAACATAGCTAAAAGATGACAGGCAATTGAAATTGTTATATTTTGTTTTAAAGGTTTGTGGCTATGCCACTGACTTAGTTACAAAGACCTTATTAAGCAAAGTCTTAATTTTAACACCATCACTTTTTTCCCCATTACAATGTAAATGTAACACAGTTTTAATGTTTTTGCAGTATTTGGCAGCAAATGTATCGAGTCAGTCATCTTGGCAAGTTTCACTGAGGTAGTCAATACTATAATAATTTTCTCATCTTCATTTTACCGAGATCGCACCTGTTTCAATGATTCCACATATTGTTCAGTTGCGTAGACACTTGAGACACAAAACTACACCAATTTTATATCACAATATCCACTAGGAATAAATTTGCGAATAATAAAAACAGCCACTGAACTTCACCCGAAGAAATCCCGCCGAAAACTCCCAGTGTTACTGATCACACTGTGTTGGAAAATCTTAACGAGTATTGCTAAACATAATGGAATCAATTTATAAATAAATAAATAAGTTTTATGTTGGAACAACTTCAGTTTACAATTAACAATAGAAAAACGAAGATAGCCACAAAAGTAAAATACTGTGGCGCAGCTATCAACACCCAACTCAAAAAATACACAAATACATTACTCCATACTTCCCGAAGAATGTTAATTAATAATTAATTAGTTGAAGAATTTAAGTACAAAAAATTTAAAAAAGGAATAAAAAAAGAAGAATAATATTATTATATGTGGAGGTTACTACGTAGTATAAAAATAAAGTGGAGGTGAGGTGAAGTGTGTGTGTGTGTATGTGTGTATGTTACCGTGTTTATGATAGCATAAGTAGCTCAGTTTCTTCATAAGGGCTTCATAAGGGTTTTTGCCAAACATTCACTTTCCTCTTCAGAAGATTTTTAGCCATAGGGTAAATGTTAATTCTTATATTTATTTCATTATAAACTTTAGAGCTGATATGGTTGAAGTGACGACTAACCAACGCAAACCTGCAGCACTCAGTCTTACAAAGTCTGTCGACACGCCGCTTCCTTGTTAGTGGCTGAGGGTCGTAGGGCAGAAGCAGGTGTTTCTTAAAGACTGTATTTAGGA
This sequence comes from Polia nebulosa, assembly GCA_951329385.1. NCBI lineage: Eukaryota > Metazoa > Arthropoda > Insecta > Lepidoptera > Noctuidae > Polia > Polia nebulosa. The sequence goes on along the minus strand of OX589610.1, from coordinate 13,315,343 downwards.
CAAACAGCTGTCTCACTGCGAGGACCTCACATAGTGAGTTCAGAGGTCGGGAACTTAATAGGTTTTTTTGCCAGTACTATTAGGGTCAACTCACACCAAAAGAGCGTCGAAGCGCAGCGCAGTTTCAATGTCAGTTTCAGTGTTGTATCGCGCGGATGCCCGCGGCGCCGCGGGCATCCGCGCTCGAGTTTCTCATGCGATAATAAGTATTGTAGTAATGAAAATAAAGCTAAAATTCATATGACACTGAAACTGCGCTGCGCTTCGACGCTCTTTTGGTGTGAGTTGACTCTTAAAACAGCTCTCTGCGCCCTCTCTAGCCGCAATAATTTTTGAACACAGTGACATCTATTGACCAATACAGAGAAATTGGTTTTATACTCTGTAACACAGAGGGCGTTACTAACCACTAACTCATAACATGATTGACTCTAACATAACTTTACGTAAGAAAACCTTCCGTAAGGAAACTTCATGGGAATCACATGCAAAAACAATAGCTCACTGTTATCTGCGGATTCGAATATAATGAGAAATCCACAGAGTACAAAATAATGAAATTATAACAAATAGGGCTGAGCTCTCCCAAGCTTTTTAACCTGAATGGGCTAGTTGCTGGGCTTAGCAGCAAACCTGTTGGATGCAAATTAGGTAAAGTTAGTGTTAACAATATAAGCTATGCTGATGACATGGTGTTACTGGGTCCATCAGCTGGCTCGATAAGAGAGATGTTGCGTATGTGTGAAGGGTATGCAGGCAGACACGGCAGTTGCAGTCCTGGGAAGCCAGTTGTGTATACCTAAGCCTGTGCTGACTCTCAACGGTGAGCCGCTGAGAAGAGTGTCTCAGTTTAAGGCCCTTCTCGCGGTCCAGTGGCGCCCTCATTGAATAAAAAATCGTAGTAGTAGTAGGCAAAAGTACCAAAAACGGCCGTTTCTGACACTTTTGCCTACTACTTTGGATACGAAACATTTTGAGACCTGTTTTAACAACATAAAAATTCTTTATCCTCTTTGTAACAAACGTGAAGTTGGATTTTTTAATATTTATTTTCTGTGCTATGCCACGATTTTTTATTTAATGAGGGCGCCACTGGACCGCGAGAAGGGCCTTAAGTATCTTGGCCATTACGTAACTGAGGACCTTGGAGATCAGGTAGATTTTGAACGCGAACGCAGAGCGCTAGCTGCTAAGTGTAAAATGTTGGCGCATAGGTTTGCCCGCTGTAGTACAGAAGTCAAAATAACACTTTAAATCCTACTGTCAGACTTTTTACACGGGCAGTCTATGGGTTAACTATACACGGAAGGCGCTTTTTTTTTTTTTTTTTTGGGGGGTGGGAAATCATCTAATGACTCTTTCCGCTCTGGGGTGGAGCGGAAGGGCGTGTCAGACTCTTACTGACTAAAACCCACCCCTGTTCCTCCCTGCCCTACGCGCCCGGGGGCGAGGTAACTCTTTCGAATTTATCCTCCACCCCCGGGCAGGCACTGGCCGTGGCAGGCCCCGTCCTTTGCTGACAACTCTTTGAGGCGCGCGTGGAACACTACGCGCCGTCGACTCTCGGGCCTGGTGCTGATCGGACGGCGAGTTACCCGCTACTAGACGTGCTGCGGGTGCATATTGCACCCGCAGCACTACTACAATAATGCTTTCAGCATGCTGTTGGGGTTGCCGCGTTACTGTAGTGCATCTTCAATGTTCGCGGAAGCGAGAGTAGATGACTTGTACGCCCTGAGAAGGAAAAGAACCGCTTCACTTCTGACAAGAGTGCGTGGCGTGGGGCTCGGGCCTGGTGCGTGTTCCAATAGCATTCTAAAAGCCCTGTGTGAACAGCTAGATTCCCCCATGCTGAGAAATTTTGTGAGTGTACTGGTGCGACAAGGGCAACCTTGTCGCTCATAATGTGTTTGTATTGTTTATGTCAGGTGTTTTGTTGTGTAGGTTAAGTTACTAACCCGTAGATTAAGTTTTTTACTAACAATTGGGCCTGTGTTGTCAAATTTTCGTCAATAAATTATTATTATAATTATTATAACTGAATTATAAAAACACTATTTCCTAATATATTTAATTACTAATTCAAAACACTATGGTAGCACCATAGTGTTTTCTAGTATAATGAAACTAGTCAGTACAAATTTAATAAACCCAAACACGATAGTGCTTTCTTCTTTAGTTGAGGAGTTGTTATGGTAACCTTCCGATTTTATCATTATCATTAAATGTAATAATGCTTGTCAATACATATCCAATAAGCTGAAACACGGTGGTGCTATCTTGTTTGGTTGCGGAGATCCAATGGCCATATTCCGGCACCATCATAAGACCCCAGCCGCCTCCTAGTGAAAAATCACTTTTCAATACATATCGTGTGAGCCCAAACGCGATGTTGCTGTCTTGTTTGGTTGCGGAGATCCTTTGGCTACCTTCCGACTTCATCCTCAGACCTGGGTACTACCCTAAGGTACTACCATATAGCATAGGGCACATAATTCTACAAGTAATGCAAGTGTCAGCAAAATCATATACCAATAAGTGTTTGAAAAATGGCTAACTATTTTGTAACCGGACACACAAAACGAAAGCAAGTTGATATACAGTTTGTAAAAATATAGACTCATGGTTTTCTTGTAATATACTCCCATTTGTTATATCGCACGGTACAGTTTGAAATACTTTGTTTTTAACCGACTTCAAAAAGAAGGAGGTTATCAATTCGGATGTTTGAATTTTTTTTTTTATGTATGTTCGGACATAACTCCGTCATAATATTGACGGATTTGCAAAATTTTTATATTTGTTCGAAAGGGGTTTGTTCCGAAATGGTCCCATTCAAATTTCATATCGATCTAATGATGGGTTTCGGAGACAAACAACGGAACTTTTCAAAAATTGACAGCAAATCAACCGCGACTGCTGCGATCGGGTGACTATAAATTGTTAACACAGTTTAATGAGTAACCACAACTAAAAAGTAAAAATTAAAATAAAAAAAAATACAAAAAAATAGAGCCGACTTCCAAAAAAAGTGGAAAATAACTTTATTTTCGGAAGTCGGTGTCAAAAAACGAAGACACAAAACCAGAAACACCGACTTGCGAATTTTTTTTTTTTTTTTTCACTTTTTTTGGATGTCGGTTCTATTTTTTTGTAAAAAAGTTTTTTTTATTTTCCGATTTTCCCCCAAAAGTAAACCCCATATTCCAAATTAATTTAATTACATTACTCGCCCGTGTTTGGTGCATAGAGAACTTAATCAGGCATATAGATTAGGAGTAAATTGGCTGTGACAGACAGACAGACGCACGAGTGATCCTATAAGGGTTCCGTTTTTACATTCGGATGTTCGGAACCCCAATTTCTTGTCCGTATAAAATTCAAAGTAAATACTTTGAATTGATACTTGGGACGGTCTTCACGCATTAAACGTGGGTTCTCTATGTGCCAACCATGTAGGTTGTGCAAATTTAAATAACCGTCTGTTTTAAAAGCAGCATAAATCGATTATCAATTCTTACAATTTTGTTTAGAAATTGCAGATCTTCACGTTTTCTCGCCGACATTGTTCTGCAAAGATCAACTCTCGGTGCGTAGTCACGAGGCAGCAATGTTTGTACACGTTGCACAATTGCACATAGTACGGGTGACATACGTATTGCTTTAAATTCGATGAGTAATACTTTTCGGTATTCTAGTGGCTCTCGATTGCACGTTACTAAAATGCTGGGATCACTTTACTATGATGTAGTGTTATCTATGAGTAGTCTTCGTAGTCTCATAGTCTCACTACGGCCGTACGACAGTTGACGGCGCGTCTCAAAGAGATGTCGGCAATACCTGACGGGACCCGTCATGGCCGATCACCGTCACCATCACTGACGGTCGGTGACGGTGACGGTGTCGCGCAAGTTCAATAGTTTTTCCCATCTCAAAAATGCCCAAAGCTCCTAAAGCAGAATTCATTTAAAAAAAAAGAAAATGAGTAATGCCGGTTTCCAACGGCACTATTTTTGGGTGCTGATGTAGCGACATCTATGACGCCGCACACGAACTAAAAATAGCAAGAATTCTACATCGCGCAAGCAGAGCTCTCCGCGCGATTTGAACATATACAACAGTCCGAAATCAACCATTGGGCAGTTGCCCGGACCAGACACAACACCCGTCTGGTCGGAGGATCCTCCCTTTTCAACGGAGGTTTGCGGGACTTTACACCCTGTTCCGCATTCCTCCACACTGACACAGGCTCCGGAGGCACTCACTAAATATTATACATACAAATTGCGCGATACTCTTAGTAATACTTAGTTTGTCTATCAGCGCATTCAATTCACTCTATCAAAAAAGTATTAAAGTGTTCAAGAAGATATAATAATTTTTACGGGATGCACATTGTGATGAAAATACACGCAACGCCATCTATTGGCCAAAAATATTCTACCTTATTACGCAACCAAAACATATTTTTGAAACTTTTAATAAGCCGCAAAGGAAAAACAAACATTTAAAAATATCTTTTTCACCACACAACCTCGGAAAGATTGTTTGTCATTCGAAATCTGAGTGCAAAAGCGCATTTTATCCGCTAGCGTGGAAAAAGTTTATAAAATTCAAACCTTTCTATTCAATCATTTTCTTCACGGCTAGTCCACTGAAAATGCATTAATACTTATTTCATGTCAGTGCGCCAACCTCATTTTTAGGGTTCCATACTCGAAGGGTTTAATCGGAGCCCTATTGCTGTCACTCACACGCTGTCTGTCCATCTGTACGTCTGTCCGTGTGTCCGTCTGTTTTATCTAAAGCATTTCAGATTCATATTAATGTTGAAATGTAGAATAGCGTAGAGTCCATAAAATAAATTTCTAAATATGTAAATCAAGTTAGTGACCAAGTCATGATCGCGCTGAAAAGTCGCAACGAATATGACGAAGTCACAAGATACCAATCTGGCCGATACATAAGCTCCACGGAGGCAGTTAGGTTAGGTTATTATATTTTAAATTGCATTAACGTCCACTGGTCATCTATCTCGATATGCACCTCGAAAGCGGGCAACGTGTGTACTTTCAGTCTGGAAATGTGACAGAAAATTTGGACAACACTAGCCAAACCACCCGCTGGCATTCTTTTGCTTTTGCGAAAGGGATAACTTCGCGTGTCTTTTTTTATCATGAGGTGCCATCTTATTACACTTTTATCAAGCAGCAAGGTATTTTTAATCGTAGGAGACGTGGAACTGCTGTGAAAGACGAGCCTGGCCTTTTAAGGAACATGACATGTGATTGGAAGAGTGTACACTGTGCACCCAAATAATTCAGAGTGACTATTTACGCCTTCTTACTTCTACACACAGTGCGAGCACCTATATCTTTTGCTAGGCTCCATAAAGTGGGCGATAATCAATATACATATATAAATAATTATTAGATGACAATTAGCATTGAGATGATGCTTTAGCCGAGGCATGCGTAAGCGATTTGCCATCATACCAACTGCTTGTGGATTATCGGATTCAGGGCAGTTGTGCCTATACAAGATGCACTATAAGTATAGGAAGGAATCTGCCTAGTTAATGTGGTTTAAACCAACTCCGACAGTTGATGGATAACGTATTAACAGAGATTACGCATCAGAAATAAGTCCCAATCCCGAGGAATAAGCGCAAAAACTCTAAAATGGCAATATAATCTCCCTAACTAATAGCATTTATTGTTGGGCAAACAATAAAATGATAGCATTTAAGGTTGTCCCAACCAAATGGCTATTACTACACATTTGAGTTTACTGCTAAAAATTGATGACAGTACATACCTCGTTAAGATAGTGGTAAGGTTATTTTACTAGACTCTCATCTCTTCTGTGTACGGGAATCTCACAGAGATCGCGAACCGTGGAGCTTCTTGGTTATAGCGAGTGTCACGTTCCTTTTTCCCTAGCTGACAGGATTTAAAAAAAAACGCTAAATTTTAAGAAAAAAACGACTATATTTTAAAAGTTTAAAATTAATCCCAGATGAGAGGGTTTTTTTTTTTTTTGGGGAGTGGGAAATCATCCAATGACTTCTTCCGCTCTAGGTTGGAGCGGAAGGGTGTGTCAGACTCTTACTGACTAAAACCCACCCCTGTTCCTCCCTGCCTCGAGTGCCCGGGGGCGAGGTAACTCTTTCGAATTTATCCTCCACCCCCGGGCAGGCACCGGCCGTGGCAGGCCCCTTCCTTTGGCTGACAACTCTTTGAGGCGCGCGTGGAACACTACGCGCCGTCGACTCTCGGGCCTGGTGCTGATCGGACGGCGAGTTACCCATTACTCGCCGTCCGCAGGCCCGGGTCTACGGTGGCCGGAGATCGTCTCGCGGCCCCTGGCGTCTCCTGCGGCGGTCGCGGCTGGGGGCGCTAGGGCGACTCGGCCGTTGCTGAGCCTCCCTAACGTGTGCCGCCTCCCTCTTCGCGAGCATTACTGCTTCGCAGAAGAAGGAGACGGCCTCCCATTCCCTCACGCTCCGTACCATGGCCTGAACCAGGGCACGGCGCGAGAGGTCGCTGTCGCCTATCGCATCCACGAGGACACGGCGGTGCTCTGCCCAAGCGGGGCAAACCTCCACCGTATGCTCCACCGTGTCCTCTGGGCGATCCTCGCAGTGGAAACACTCAGGGGTCACCTCCGCCCTGATCCGACACAGGTACCTCCCGAAACAGCCGTGTCCGGTGAGCACCTGCGTCAGGCGGAAGGTGAGGGCGCCGTGACGCCTCTCCAGCCACTCCTCAAAGAGGGGCACTACCGCCTCGATGGTGGCGTGCCCAGCGCTGGGTTGCGACAGTCGCTCTCTCCATGTCACCATGAGATCCTGCCGGAGCTCGGTCCGCCGAGCCGCGAGTTGTCGCGGCAGCGGAGTTTCGCCCCGGCGTTTGGCCTCCTCGCGCCACTCGTACAGGTGCGCGAGGATTTTTGCCTCCAGATCCCACGGTGACAGTCCGGCAAGGAGGCTCGCCGCCTCACGGGAGATCGTGCGGTATCCGCGGATGATACGGATCGCCATGACCCTCTGGGACGCGTTCATCAGGCGAGCTGATCGCTGCCTCAACGAACGCGCCCACACCGGTGCCCCGTAGAGGGCCATGGACCGCACGATCCCCGCGTAGAGCCTACGGCAGGAGGCATTTGGCCCCCTCAGATTGGGTAGGAGCCGCTTCAAGGCGGCCCCGGCCCTGTCCAATCTGGGAGCCAAACGTCGAAAATGTTCGACAAAGTTCCACCGGCTGTCGAGGACGAGTCCCAGGTACTTCATCGTACCCTCGACGCCGATGCGAACCCCTCCTACCGTGACCTGGGAACCCGCAGGTGGCGCGTTCCGACGACCATGAAAACACATGGCCTCGGACTTGTGCAATGCCACCTCGAGTCCCAGTTGCCGGATCCTCTCTATGACTGTCGCAACCCCGCGTGTCATAAGTTCGGCCGCCGCCTCGTGCGACCTCCCCTGCGCTAAGACCAGCGTGTCGTCAGCGTAGCACACTACGCTGACGCCAGCGGGGAGGTCGGCGCGCAGCACCCAGTCATATCCGATGTTCCACAAGGGCGGCCCCAGGACCGATCCCTGTGGAACACCGCACGACATCTCTCGCCGGTTCCATACTCCCTGATGACCGGGGTAGATGACGGCTCTGTCCGTCAGATACGCCTCGACTACGCGACGGAGGTAGGGCGGCACCCGGTGATACCGGAGTGCCTCCACTATACAACTCCAGGGCAGGGTGTTGAAGGCATTGGCGATGTCCAGAGACACCGCCAAGACGACCCTACCCCGGGCCACTGCATCCCCCGTCGTGAGGGCTCTTACGCGCATGACTGCGTCCACCGTGGAGCGCCCCCTGCGGAAGCCGTACTGGCTCTCCGCCAGGTCCGGCCCCACCCGCACCAGCTGCCCGACGAGGCGGTCTGCAATTACTCTTTCAAAGAGCTTGCCCACCTCGTCGAGCAGCACAATGGGCCGGTAAGCGGACGGAGAGTCCGCAGGGCGCCCCACCTTCTTGATCAGGACCAGCTTCCCCGTCTTCCACCGACGTGGAAACTGGCCCCTCTCGAAGCATGCGCTTAAAAGCCCTCTGAGTCGAGGCCCGAGAGCCTCTTGCAAGGCCAGGACCCAGGCTTTCCCATGAAAGCCATCGGGTCCTGGGGCGGTGTTTTTGGCATTCAGCCTACGCACCGCCGCTCTCAGCTCTACCTCGGTCACCTCGGGAGCATCGTCGTCGTCGTCGTCGTCGTCCTGGTCCGCGTCAGATACCGCAGGAGACGGAGCCATAGGCGGAGGAGTATGTTCCCCTCGCGAGGGGAACAGAGCGCTCACCACGCCCTCCACGATCTGTGGCCGGAGACTCTGCGTCAGTGGGGGGGCCCATGGGCGGAGTTTCCCCCGCACCGCTAGATACGGGCGCCCCCATGGGTCTCTGTTCAGAGTCTCCAGCGACTCCTCGCGGGCCGATCTCTTGGCCCGCAAGATCTCCGTTCGGAGGGCGATCCTCGCAGCTCTGTACCCCTCGTATAGCTCCGCCTCGACGGCTTCCGTTTCCGGCGTGCGGTTACGGAGCCGTCTGCGGTACCTGGTGTACCGGCGTCGCGCGGCAATACACCCTTGGCGTAAAGCCGTAAGCGCCGGCGACCACCAGTACACCTGTCGCCGAGCAGAAGGCTAGACCCGGGGCATTGCCACGTCACACATCTCGGACATGGCCTCCTGGAACCACTCTGCCTCGTCGTCTATGTCGGCAGGCCTGTTCGGTGATGTCACCCAGGCCTGCACGATCGAGGCCTCCAGGAGTAGCTCCCGGTCCAGCTGCTTCAGCGACCAACGCGGACCGCTCGGGGTCTGTCGGTCCGGCGGCACGCTGGAGGTCTGGGCGGAAACGTCAAACCGGATGTACCGATGATCGGAAGACGTCTCCACCTCCTCCAGAACGCGCCAGTCAAGTACGCGCGGTGACAGAGCGGGGCTGGCGAACGAGAGGTCCACCACCGATTCGCCCTGCCACCGCACGCACGTGGGGACAGAACCCCGGTTCAGGACGACCAGGCCTGTCTCCAGAGCCCAGTCCTCCACCATCCTGCCCCTTGCGTCCGTGAACCGGGAACCCCAAGCCAAGTTCTTGGCATTGAAGTCCCCGAGAACGAGCGCAGGGAGGGAACGGTATCCGACGACGACGTCTCTCAACTCCGCGAGGGAGTTGTGGAACTCGGCGAGAGTTCGGTTCGGGGAGAAGTACACCCCTACCACTACTATCTCCCCGAACCGTGCTGCCACGCAACCCCGACCCCTCTTGACCTCCTCGAGGGTCGGGGTACCGGCGGCGGCCGACAAAATGATGGTCACCGAGCCGTCCAGGTCCTCCACCCAGTCATCCCTGGGCGGGACATAGTACGGCTCGGGGACCACGGCGATGTTAATCGACCACTGCGCCATGCTCTGGAACAACAGGTCCTGAGCATCGGCGCAGTGGTTGATGTTCGCCTGGAGGAGGCGTAATGGGGCCGTTATTGGCATTCCATTACAGCCTCCTCCTCCCCAGCCCTCTGCGAGGGTCCAGCCACCGCGATGTTTGCGGTGGCGACGACGGCTGTGGGGGCAGCGTCGGCGGAAGCGGCGACGGCGGCGGTTGCGACGGTGGCGGTGGTGGTGGTGGTGGTGGAGGGCCTGCCCCTGGCCCTGGTCTTGGCGGGTGGGGCGCAGGTCCTGCTCCCAGCCCGGTGATCGGCCGGCTTGCCAGCTGCCGCACATGCTGCGCAGTGCGGCGCGGCCTCACAGGAGCCGGCCTTGTGACCGGGCCGACCACAGCGGAAGCAGCTGTTCCCCCTGTCCACCTCCGAGGTGCACCTCGCTGCCACGTGGTCGCCCACATGGCAGCGGAAGCACCTCAGAGGTCTGGGTTCCAGCAGCTTCACCTGCGCAGACACCCAGCCCACCAAGAGCCTTCGGCCCTTCCCAGTTATCTGGCTCGCCGCCGACACGGGGCAGCTCACCGTTACAGTGAGAAGCCCCGCGCGATCAGGACAGAGTGCCTACCCTCACCTGCTCGGCAGGGCACCCTCCAGTCCTGGCGACGGCGGCCTTCACCTCCGCCTCCGTCACAGAGTCGTCCAGGCCCATAATGCGCATGTCTGCGCTCTTGGTGGGCCTGGACACTCGAGCCTCGTCGACCAGCAACGCCCTGATCTTCTCGGCCAGGGCGTCAGCAGCTGGGCCGCTGGAGGCGCCGGGGACCTCCAGCATCCGGGCTCCGGTCTTGGTGACCTTCACCCGAACGCCGTCGGCACTCCCCACCTCCTCGAGGCTCACCGCCGCCTTGGTTTTGGCGAGCACGCTGCGGTAGGTCACGCCCTTCTGGATCGCTTCCGGCTGCAGCGTAATTACCACAGCCGCGGACCTCGGGGCGCGGAGCCTGGCCGCAGCGGCCCGCTCCTTGCGCCGCTTCCGCCTCTCTCGGCGTTTGGCCGCCCTTTTGGCCTTTCCCGCCTTCTCTTTCTCCCCGGCCACTTGCCATTCGGCAGCCTCGGCCGGAGGAGGTTGGGAAGTCGGGGCAGGCTGTGACGGCCGTCTCGCCACCTGGGCTGGGGCCTTCGGGGCTTTCGCCGCCCGTGCAGCCGTCCCACCCGGTTTGGGCGGCGCCTTTGGCGCCTTCAGCGGGGCCGACCCCGCGGGTCTCAGCACAGACCCGCTGTCGGCCCGTCCCGCCGAACCCTGCTTGGGCGCAGCAGCCGCAGCGGCGGCAAATGAGCCCGGTGGCCGCTGGCCCAACGCCGGCTGACTCGCCGCCAACGGGGGCCGCAGCACGATGCCCTCCAGCACGGAGAACCGCCTGTTGAAGCCAGCCAGCTCCTGCCGCACCAGTTCGAGAACCTGGTTCTCCGCGGCGGGCAGGGGCTGACTCGGCCCGTGCTGGAGCTCATCCCGCGCGTCCCTCCGGGGGCCAGCTCCTCGTCGGAGCTCGGCCAGGTCTGCCCGGAGCCTCTGGTTCTCCTTCACCAGGTGCTCCGTAGTGGCGGTCAGGCGGGCGACCTCCGTCCGCAATTTGGACGTCTCGTCCGCAGACGAAGGCCCGCCGAAGCTCGCCTCCGCCGCCGCCACAATGGTGGCCGTGGCCGCGGATGTGGCCCTGCTCCTAGAAGAGCCAAGCCTCTTGTGGACCACATCCTTGATCGCGTTCACCACGACCCCCGCAAGCCTGTCCGCTCGCTCCGACTTGGAGCTGACAGAGAACGCCGATACTCCGCTTGAGGACCCCGAGATCGATACCCGGGGACCCTCAGCGGTGGACCGGCGCTCCTCCTCCGCGGCGAGCCTCAGGGCTCGCCTGCCACCCTTGGAGCCTTTCGACGGCCTCCCCGCCCCCCTACCCCTCGTGCTGGTGGGAACCTTGGGAGACGGCGCCATCACCTCCGCGTCAGAGGACGACTCACGGCCGTCCCCTGCCTTGGAACGCTTCTGGTTCCGGAAGAACCGCGAGCCCTGACTCACGGCGCTTCCGGAAGCGCTCCCCTCCTCACGCTCCAGGCTCCTAAAGGAGCTCAGAGCGGCGAGTAGTGGTGCTGCGTCGGTCGCCGACGCCGCACCACTCTCCACCTCCTTGCCGACTTCTTTTTGGCTTACTTCGCCCGACTGCGGCTTGTCGGGCGTCTTAAAGCTGAATGAGATCATCTCCTGGAATGTAGGAGATGATCTCGAGCCTCCTCGGCTCTTGTTGTCGGGATTGTCCCCGACAAGCGGATACAGGTCGTCGTTGGTTAGCGTAGGACTAGAGCCGCCCCCCCCAGCATACGATCGGGGGCGTGACTGGGAATTAATTGCTTTCGTCGTGTTATTCATGGTTTTTTCCTTTGGAGGGTGTGGTCCCTGTCTCCTCCCTTCAACCTCCCTATCTTTCCTCTTACATATCGCATGGTCCACATTCACTCTCTCTCATTCACTCACTCACTCACACACTCTACCCCCCCAGTTTCGGCGCCACTCTCACAGTCGCATCTGATGAACAGATGCGTACCAGAGAGTAGCGACGAAGTTCCCCCAGGTTCCATGCCGTTAGGAGGCTCGAACAGCTTGCTCAAGCCTCCCAACGGCGCAGCCCTCTTGTGAGGCGCTAGCATTTGGACATCCCTCCAATACGCATCCCATAGCCACGCCTCCAAGCTGGGATTGGGTGGAGGTCGCATCCACTGGCAGTCGACGATGATCGACTGACAATGGACGCGACCCCCGGTGTGTTCCTCTTAGTCGGGCCTCTCCCCTGGAGCCTTCCGGCCCAAGTTAGTCACTCATGTCGGAAGTCCCCAGGATCATGGAGACCCATAAGCCCCACCACGACGGCAACGTAGAAACACTCGGTGGGGCAGATGAGAGGGTAGGAGGTAAGGCCGGTCAAAGGTCGGACCACGTAGAAGGCCGTCAATACCGCACTCTCCTGCTTGGTGCCAGTCGGTGACGTCGGTGATGGCCTCGGAGTCAGTCTAGCAGCGCGGTTCAGTGCCGCTTCAAGGGTGCCGTCCAGTCAGCCAGCAGTGCAGGGTTCCGTCCAGTCAGCCAGCTACGCTGATCTTCAGCCGTGTAGAAGTTCCTGGAACCCGTTCCGAAATGGCATTAACACCTTTTCTCGTTAAGCCTCTATTGCAAGCCCTCACAGAAAGAGATTGGCATCTACTAGAAGGCTAGTCTAGGTTCAGTAGGCAATAAGGAGAAAATACTATTTAAGCGACTAATTACTAATGAGCACTAATAGTAAGCACTGATAAAGGGAAAGTGTAATTAAGGCCAAAGAATTGGTGTTAGCGATAGTGTACATCATCAGTTACTTCTTTTACAAATGTAGGTATCCTAAGGACATCATTTAAAAATTGACCGTTACAAACGGCCCAGATAAAGGAAGCTTACAAAGACAGCAACGAAGTTAAATCAACTATAGTTTATCCTTTCAAAACATAAAGCATAGAAAGCAGCGGTGGCTATACACATATCTAACAGATTGATAAAACAAAACAATGATTCAAATTGTACAACTTACCCAGTACGGGAAGAACACTAGGCACTTACTAATTACTTCAGTAATAAAGTATATTTATATTTTGGTATGGTTACTTGTAACTAAATTAAAATCATATGGAGTACGAGGGAGCAGAGGTATGTACTGTTCAGAGAACTGGCGCGTAGTTCCTCGATAGCCGATTGAGTGTCACTGGCGGCTGCCGCCGCGGAACGGTAGCGCTCGCGCATCGTGTGGTAAGTGAAAGGAAGGGATTTTGGAATATATATAAAACCGCGCGCCGCAAGAAGCTGCCGTGTCCGTTTGTTCATAATTTTATTTTATTTGCATCAAAGATAATTAAATAGATATATAGATTATTTAACAGTTTTAAATGTTTAGAAATTAAGTAGGTAAGTAAATCGTGACACGAGCTTATTTTCTTTTAAAAGGCACATAATCACTAGCTTTATTTGAAGAGTTTTACGAGATTGATGCGCACAAAGTCGTGGGCAACAGCTTGTTAATAAAATAATTACTTAATTAATGTCAGATGTCACCTAATAACCCTTTCGTGTAGCAATAACTAGACTGGCGCTTTATATATACCTTAACAAACCTTTTCAATTCATTACATTAGACAGGAAAAGTGTTTCGTGAGATTGCAACAATGTTGCTGGTAGCTTTATTTATAATATGGTGTGTTGTTTTCGTGGTGTGGTCTTGGATGAAACCACGTCGTGCGTCACCCGCCGTGTACCCTGGTGCACTGCCAATCATAGGACACGGGCTTATGATTATTGGCGATGCTCAACGTAACTAGTTTTTCCTCTAGATTCTTTATTCTTTGCAAACTCTTTATGGAACGAGTGCACGAATTTAATACGCACATAATACAATCTCTGTCATTATTCCGAAAAGTAATTTTTAAATATCCGAGAAAATTGTAGCCTTGATCTCTGCTTTTAGTTTCACTTATTATTCCTGGAGGAAGTTATCTATTAAAAAAATATATAGAGTTATCGCTAGTTATGTAACGGCATAATATTATCCTATACCTCATTGAAATTTCTTTATTTTTGTAGCCTTATTAATTTTTGAATAATGTAACGATGTTTTTAGATATGTGGGATATGGAAAAAAATCTGTACGACTATTGTTTGCAGAAAGAAGAAGTCGTTGAAGTTCGCCTCGGTCCCCATTCTGTGTATGGTAAGTTCATTTTCTTCCTGTTTGTCTGTCTGTTCCATGAAAGAAAACGTAAGTCTATTAATGTGGAGAGAGACCACTATTTCTATTCTTAGTAAAGATAAAATTGTTGATGCAGTTGTTAAATATCTTACTAATCGAAAAGTTGAAATAACTAAAAAACTAAAATATATTCTTATATGTTTTTGTGGATGCTCTACCTTATCCTATCTAAATACGTAGAAAATGTGTGCAATAAAATTGTGTTGTCTAATAAGTGCTAATATAATATCTTTTTGAAGTGATAACGGACCCTGATGATAGCCTGACGGTAGCCAATAAATGTTTGGAGAAACCATACATATATCATTTTGGAAAGGAGATGTATGACAGGGGACTTGTTACAGCGGATGGTAAGTTACTATGTGATCACCGTTACCTCTTCTATGTACTTTTTCTTCTCGATGGCTACAACACAAGGAGTTCAAGTCGCGATGTAATTGTTTTGGTACTTCTGGTAATGCATGTAAGCATGCGTACGTCATGGTCGATCGTATGATCACATACCACCCTGGTGAGATCGGGGTCAAATGCCAGTTTATTAAAACCCTACTAACGGCTAAGTGACGCCCTCATTGAATAAAAAATCGTAGCATAGCATAGAAAATAAATATTAAAGAATCCAACGTCACGTTTGTTACAAAGAGGATAAAGTGTTTTTACGTTGTTAAAACAGGTCTCCGAATGTTTCGTATCCAAAGTAAGTAGGTAAGTAGTAGTAGGCAAAAGTGTCAGAAACGGCCCTTAATTTAAAATTCGAAGTTTCTGATGTTGATCAACGCAAACAATGTTTAACGACTAATTCAAAATTATAGTTCCCTAAAACTGACTAACTGACTTCAAACCAAAATTCTTTTGATTGGTTTTTGGTTTGAACTTATATCTATTTATAAATTTGCTTAACAAATTTATAATAGACGATTCTATTATAAATTTAAGGCCAAACTATCACAGAGATAGTTTGGCCTTAGATTTTGTATATATAAGTACGTATATATGTATTGTGATAGAGTATTTTACTAGGTATGAAAATAATAAATCAACTTAGTCCATACATTAGATTATAAAAAAATGTTGGACACGTATTTTTTGCTTTACCAAGCCAATAAAAAATGACTAAGATAAAACACATCAAAGTTCAGAAGTGGGGGCTCGTTACGTCACTTTGTTGGTAAAAGTGCCGCGCAGCGTGACGTACCGCGAAATTTCAAAGCACTGTATCACCCTCATTTTTTTACGTGACAAAAGAAAAAATACGAGTCCAATATTTTTTGGTAATTTAGCTGACGGACTAATCAGATTTTCTTTGTGAACTACACTATTGGTATGAGCCTATCAACTGTCAAATACCATAATAGTACTGTCAATGTTTCCTTAAATTCAGTACCAGTATGGAAACCACACCGAAGACTCCTAAACCCTACATTCAATCAGCATGTGTTGCACACTTTTTTGGAAGAATTCATCATTCAAGCAAAGAGTCTGGTCTCCCAACTAGATTGTCAAGTGGGAAAGGGCCTGTTTGATGTGCAACCATACTTGATCAACAATTTATTGGGAACTGCATGTCGTAAGTACAATTTTTTTTTCTATAAAATGGCATACACTGTCAATATACTTTATGCCAGCTTTAAGATGGGCTTTACTTAATAATAACAATAAGCTTTAATAGTCTACACATTTACAAAAATACAACATCAAAGTTTTATTTGTTTCTGGTGTGTAGTCTCTCTTGGGTACAAAAACTTTTCACAAAAAAAAAAAATACAACCGACTTCCATAAATAAAACTAAAAAATCCAAAATAACTTTAATTTCGGAAGTCGGTGTTTCTAGTTTGGTTTCTTCGTTATTTGACACCGACTTCCGAAATTAAAGTTATTTTGCATTTTTTAGTTCTATTTATGGAAGTCGGTTGTATTTTTTTTTTGTAAAAAGTTTTTATTTTTCACTTTTTAGTTGTTGTACCCCATTCTAAAACTAAATTAATAGTAAAGTTATGCCCGAATTGATAGCCCCAAAAATAGGGAATTTGAACATAGTTGGTGAAATTAGGGTGTATCAGGGTGAACTGTACAAATCTGTATACCCCTTCAGAGCGTATCAGCGTGATGTAATGTTGTGAAGTGGTGAAAACAATATACAGACATGCGATTGCAGCAATTCTGGAAGGTTTGCTATCATTTATTGAAGAGTTCCATTGTGTATCTCCGAAGTTCTTCATCATATCTTCACCAAATTAAAATGGGACCACATGTGAAGCAACAGCTTCAATAAAAAAAAAATCTTCAAAATCGGTTCACGTAGTGAAAAGTTATGAGGTAACACACATAAAAAAAAAAATACAGTCGAATTGAGAACCTCCTCCTTTTTTTGAAGTCGGTTCAAAAGCGAGGAGGCTTTTACTTTGAACCAATCTTCGCGGTTTGTGGCAACTATCATTCACTCATCTCTAGCTATGCTCGTGATATCATCCTCCCATCTTTTTCTCTGTCGACCCACGCTCCTCTTGCCTACTGGACCTTTCCATTTCGTTATTTGATGTCTCCATCTTTTGTCCTGGTATCTGGCTCTTAGGGCTTTACCTTAGCACTAAAAATCAAACGGAAATAATTAATATCATTGTAGGAAAGTGAAATTTTCATAATAATAAGGCTATGTTGAATCAGTCTTGAGCAAACGTCTCTCTTCCTATTTTTCCTTCCAGTCCTGGAAACGTTCCGTTATTGTATGTTGCCAACTCATGATTGTGATATTTAATTATTATCTTGAATCCAAAACCGGAGTACCTCAAGAAGGCATACTTAGTCCATTCATATTCTGACTTTACCAATGTACCTCTATTTTTCGTGTTAGTTATTGGCCATTGAAACCAACAGACTGAACTTAATAGTCCAAATGCAAGAAATTATTAGTGTTATGTTACAGGGACGTCACTTGGACTTAAAACGGATGATGAGAATAGCGAGATCGTAAAAAACTATGCTCATGCAGCCGAAGATTTATTTAGCTTATATTTAGACAGGATACAGAGGGTCTGGTTACATTTCCCATTCATATTCAATTTGAGTTCATACAAAAAAAAGCAAGACATCCTAATGAAAGTCATGAGAGATATAACTGAAGCGGTAATTATATTGTATTTTTATTTGATGTAGTGATTGTTTTAATTATTACTGAAGAATCAGTAGATAGAATTAACACTTAGCTGATTTGATGGAAGATAAAAGAAATTATCCATTGTTCATTTAATTAATTTGTGGTGAAAAATATTAGCTGATTGTAACACATTCTCACGAGTAAGCCCTTGAAAAGAAAAGTAACAACGTGATTAGATTGATTGATTAACTTCAACACGTCATACCCGGACGGTATAAAAATGAACATAATACATTTGTATATTTTTGTAGGAGATCACTAAGCGTAAATCAGACTTAAGATCTACTGAGATTTCGGACAAAACTAAAGAAATCGAATCAGGTAAGAACATCCTTATATTTATAAACTACCTCTATCCTTCCTGGTTTCATGTCGATAATATTTCTGGATTCATCATCTTGCAGTATAATACTGTATTTTTTTTTCAATACCTTTTTAATAATTACTTAGTTTCTACCCGAGTAAATTTACCTAGTGATTTTTTTTTCAGTAAATTTCAAACCTTTACTGGACCAAATGTTAAATCTAGCTGACAAAGAAGACTCCTTCACTGATAAAGAGATCAGGGAACACTTGGACACTATGATAGGAGCCGCTTACGACACCACAGCTACAGCGTTGACTTTCATTTTGATATTGATTGGGTCACATCAGGATGTACAAGATCGAATGTATAAAGAGTATGTATAGAAAATAAAGAGAGGGTTACATATTTTCCATGATAGAACGTAGATGAGAATAGCATAGTAGCGTGAGATTTGACATAATGAAAGAGAGGCCTACGCACCATAGCGGCCACCCGGATGAAGACATATTGTGGGTTACGTGATGGTACACTGACAAATGATGACATAATATGTAGAAACTTCTTAAAATTTATCCGTTTTTGCACTTTGTGCAAACAGGTTACAAGAAGTACTCGGGATTCAAGAAAGGGAGTTAAACAGACAAGACCTACCAAAACTTGTGTATATGGAAGCTGTGATAAAAGAAAGTTTGAGGATATATCCTCCAGTTCCAAGGATTGCAAGAAGTTCTTCCACCGATGTTCAATTGAGTATGTATTTAAAGTAAACGCGTTGGTAATTCAGTGTAGACGAGTTTTTATTATTCAACTTTCACAGATAGTAGGTACATTATTATTACACTAAAATTTTATTACAAAGATTTTTATACAAACTTACTTCTACTAAAATAAACTAAGTGCCATACAAAAAAACAACTAACAAAGCTACATTACTAACAACGATTTAGATATCCAGTTTTAACATTTAACTGAACAATGTGCAGTCCTAGTTTTACACTTAGTGCAAACAATAACCTTAGTGTAGAGTTCCGCACAACCGGCACAGACAGTGTAAAAGTCTCATTATAAATAAGTCCACGTTTTTTGGCAAAACACTTTGCTTGACCTGCAGTGGTCAACAAACCTGGATAATCTCTTTCAGTCCTCCTCCGCTCCCAGTTTAATCTTTTGAAGATTTCAGAGTCTGGTTCTGGCGTCCTGATTGAAGGGCTGCTTGGTGATAGAGTTTCAGGAACAACGATCTCATTAACCTCTGCTTCAAGGACTGTTTGCTGTGTCGACTCATTGCGCGTGCTGTAGTGAGTCTCTGATTCGGACTCTGATCTTTTTTCATTGATACGATTCTACAATGAACGATCATCTTCTTCAGGAAGAGAAATCTCTTCTTTCACATGCCACGCCACTTTACTAGCTGCCGAATTCTTCCCTAACACTGGATTTTTTATCTCCACTATATCTCGGTTGGTAATGACCTGGTATGTGACAGAATCATTATACTCTGTAGCCCTTTATGAGCTCCAAGTAACTTACAAGAATGCGCTGCCAAGCTTTTTTGTCCCACTTGGATCTCTTTTATTTGGGAATATGCACGATCACTGGGCTTCTAAAAATCCGTATATGGCCATTTTGTACAGGTGAGTGCTGGTTGCCAGATGCCAGATGCCAGATGTTTTCAAAAAGTCTTACATAAATTTCGAGAAAAACTCTCTCGCGTTATCTGTCCGTAACGCTTTTATATGCCTTTGTTTTTGTTGATTTAGAAACGTCTTTTGTTATCGCGATTTGTTTTTTTTTCTATTGCTGTCATCTGAATGACAAATCATTGTCACATATTTTATTTGCTGTGCCATTTTCAATATTTGTATTTTCAGGTTTTAATATTGCATTCGAGTATAATAGTAATAGAAAAAGTATAATAATTATTTGTCATTTTCATATGTTACAGAAAAGTACGTATTGCCAGCAAATTCTACCTACGTGATATCGGTATACGGGCTAAGCCGGCATTCAGCGTGGGGCACTGATGCCACCCAGTTCAGACCGGAGCGGTGGCTGAACCCTGCCACCTTGCCAGAGAACCCCAGCACGTTTGCTAGCTTCAGCTTGGGTCGACGAAACTGTATTGGTAATTACACGGATTTCTTTCCTTTATACTTTGACTCTAAAAATATAAGGTTTAGATGCTTTCTAGCCTTCAGTTTTTCATACAGGCTTTATTATTAATATTTATAAAGGTGAACGGCAGGTTTGTATGTGCATTTCGTACCGCTAGAGCGTAAAATTTCGTAGTTTGGGATATTTATTGTTTTAATTGGTCGTCCATATAACTGATAGGCCCTTTTTAAATTGTTAGATTTTTAGAACTTGGGGTACTTGTGCACCAATGTAGATTGTTACATATAGGTACATACACATTGTTTTGGTGATAAAGTTAATGTTCTTGATTGCTATCTTTGTAGTGATTTACTTACCATTTAAGTAGGTAGTGGGGTGCATTAGGAGATATCTATGTCCAGCAGTGGACTTTAACAGTTTGATAATGGTGAAGTTCTGATGGGGTTTTGAGTGTAGGAAAATAAAACAGTAGTTTGTTTTTGTAAGTACATTTATTTTATTGAACTTATAATTTATTTATTCTTAATATTACTTCCTATAAAAAGGGGGCAGGTTGAGTAATATCAGAGGGTATTACCCGATGGCGTGCATAGCTTAGGTACCAAATAAAACTCGTCACATATGAGCAGCATCTCACTGTTCTTAAACCTACAAAGCAGTTACAGTAATAACTTCTGATTGCGTCCCGACCATTCATGTTTGTTTCTGCAACTATAAAACGGACAGATAATTCACTAAATTACTCAGATGCAGGCACAAACCACAATCCAAAACCACAGCAAAGAACTGAACTGAATGACAGGTTTTCTTTACCTGTCAATAAATAATTGCCAAACCAACATAAAATGCCAACAAAAAAAATATTGATGACGAAAGTCATTCCTATCACTAAACCGTTAAATATTATGATTTCAGGCAACAATTATGCATTCTAAGAGTTTAATTATATTTATGTTATTTCTGAATAATTAATTATCATTTCGATATTTGTGTTTTTTTTTACGCTATGACAACTTTTAAAAACATAACTGCATTTAGTTTACGATTTTATTAGGATTATTTATTAAAATCTTTCTATTGATATTATTAATTAATCCGAAGTTCTAAAAATAGTAAACTTACATAAAAATGAATGGCATAGTTGCCTTTATTAGTGGTACAAATTCAATAACAGAACAACAAAAATCTGCAGTTCACCTTTATTGATAAGCTTCATAGCTTGAACCTTGTTCCTGATACCGGCAGGTTTCTAACTACTCGTATGTTGTATATGGTTTTATATTTCTTATTCAAATATTGGGATTGTCTCCGCAACCCGCCCCGTGTCCTGAATTAGCTGCCAGTACCAGCAGTTACTTCAGGATTCCATGTTAATCTGAGAAAGTTAATCAAAATTTTCTTGAATTTGCAAAAAAATAATCATCATTTAAAATGTCCCAAAAATCAACAAATACTAAAAAATACTTTTTTTTGCATAAAATCATCATCATCACAAAACAAGTGCCGAAAAATCCGACCTGATGACGCTTTATGCCCTCGGCGAGGCTCATCGGTAACGAAATAGGTGAAATAGGGAGATGTATTGAGCTAACGATGGTCGTTAGTAAGGAAAGCCGATGGAGCCCCGCTGCGCCAGGTTACTATTTCTGTCAGCAGGGTTTTACAGAACCTAACTTATCCGTGTCGGGGTGCCCTAAGTTCCTTGGACTTGAACTAAATAGTTCAAGAGCTGCCAGGGTCGAGTGGTCACCTAATCACAAAGAAACAAGCAGCGCACTGCCGGTTCCCAACGGCGTTATTTTTAGGTGCCGCCGCCGGCCGTGGATGCACTCCCTCCAATATTTGTTCTTCTTTTTGATAACTACATAAAATTTTCCATTACAGGTAAACTATATGGCATGATGGCAATCAAGACCACTCTTGCGCATATTTTGATGAAGTATCGTATCAAAAGTGAGATCAACAAGTTAGTGACGCGATGCGACATACTGCTGAAACCTGTGGCTGGACATGAAATAAGATTGGAATTGAGAACATGAAATTGAGAATGAATATACCTATTATGTAAATTGTAATTGCTAACAAAAATATCTCAAGAAGATTCACGAAATAGGCAAACAGTGTCACAAAGTAAAATTAGGTTTAGGTTTAGGTTAGGTTACTAACAACAGATCCTATGGTCTTAAAAGATAAAGATTTCGAAGCAATGTAAAAGAAAAACTACATTATCAAAATAAACGAAGATCAAATTAAATTAAATCAACATATTTTCATTAAATCATTGCGTGTTCATAAAAGGAGTATCCGAAAAGGAGGTATTAACAAAGGCCGAAGAGATCAATCTTACAAAACGGCCGGCTGACTCCACTCGGTGCTCGCTCATTGCGCGCCACAATCTGGGCTCGTTTCTAATTGTATTATTAAGGCGATGGCTTACAATAGCTCAAATTAATAGCAGCCGCTAGGCTCTGTGATTAATGTAGGCGCTCGTGCGAAAAGGTTTGAATGGCATGCAGAAGTCAGTGGTCTGTATTTTTTTGTTTTTTTTTTTGTACCTAGTACATAAGTAATTATCATGCATATCAGGAATTTTATGATACCTGTTTCGGTGCAGGCATTGCCCTGAAATGGCTTGTAGGTATTGCTACCGGATAAAATCCTAATAGCTATTGTGTTTGAATCTTTTCTTATAAATGACGCGTCAACGGCTTAACACAGGTTGACCATTGCCTGATTAAGGCAGGATTCTTATTATTCCCGTAATACGTTGCCATGGGATAACTTTCGTCTCCCACTCGGACAGGAAATTTGTCGTTGTTCAGACTATCTGATCACACGACGACGTTGGAGGTGGATCAGTGCGTCATTCAGCTAGAGACCGGCAGCGAACAACACACGTAACATCACGCGATAAAAGCTTGATACGAGGCGCCGCAGCCAATGGTCTAACTTTCAAATATAATTTTTTACCAGCGAAGAACTCTTATTCAATCTACAGTATAATCTACTCTCCATCAACCGTCGAAAGCAACATTTCCATATTCAATTCATTAATCATTCTTCATCTTTACTATTGATTGCATAATTAATACTTTTTCAACGCAAACACCTTCTAACAGGAGTTGTTTGGCGGCGACGTAAATGAAGCTAACCAAGATCGCAGCATGTTCCACGTTATCTGCGAGTGATTGATGGGTAGGTCGCACCGGGAACTACGGGCCACTGGATAGCGCATTGACAATTTATTTTGTGGTTTACCATTATTGTAGATACCAAGTCATTTAAAAAATACGTTCGCTTAAGAAGAAAGTGGATTTCTTTTAATTAATAAAATGTTGTATATTGTCTAAGTATAGAAAAAAAACCCGATGGACACATTGGCTAATCAAAACTAGAAGTATGTAAGCCTTTTTGCCACCTTTTATAAATTAAATCCTATTTTAAATTCAACGAGTTATGAACGAAAGCCCCCAAACAGATTTTGCGCACCCAATAAATACATTTTTGTACATAGCCGAATAAAATACAGGTGCAACCACTGGCACCGACACAATACCGCTACTTTCTTTGATGTATAGAGTAAAAGCGTTAGCTGCAACACAATGCAACACGAACTTCGGAATTCTGGCCGCGTTATTACTTCACGTGTGAGTGGACAATGCTTTTGGAGTTGCGTTACGTTATATCGTCGTATCCTACGAATAGGGGCGTAACTGCATAATAGCTACTTTTCAGGAGACACTTTTTTGTGTTTATTTAAATAAATTACGACCAAATATGTATTGGTGATTTCATATAATGTGTATTGGTATCTTAAGGTTCTGCTAAGATTATTTTCAATTTATTATTAATATATTTATACGCATTTTGTCCCTTAAATCCTTATTCTCTGTTGTGTTAATGCGAAGTAGGGCTGGATTTAAGCAATAAGTTACATTATGCCTTTTATCTGCGGAAACGTCGAGGCCCCAATCGCCTTTATATCATTTTCATAGTATTCTGTTGGTGGTATTTATTTTTGTGACATAGAAATTTATGTATATTAACTATTTTACCATTACTGGGAACATGTGAATGTAGTAAAAGCAAGTAATTATAGAATTACAACATATTATTCGAAACGAAATCTGAATTTTATTAATCTATTTGCTTTGGTAAATACATGTATAGGATTAAGATACACATATTTTTTATTCAAGTACAAATAATAAAACGTCTAAAAAACAAAATAAAAGGATAGTTCTTATACCTCCATAAACCAAACAATTGTATTTTCTTATATGATACGATTATGTAAATGTTTGGAAACAAACCTTTAATTTTTAAAAATCAGAGCTTAATATTAAGCGATACGTAATCATAATCACAATCAGTCCTTAAAATCAAATTTAACGTAATGAAAATCAGCCTTTAAAATAAAATTGCACATTATCACAATCATAACTTAAAATCAAATAACACAACCGAAATCAGTCAAATTCACATTCAGTCGTCTTCTTCGTCAGTACTCTCAGAAATATTGGCATTACCAGCCTGCTCATGAGGCAATGTTATAAAAACTCTGTGGTATTCCTCTGGAATAATTTTAGCTTCACACATTGACAACAGGTCTTTATATTTATCATAATTTATTTTTAATGAAATTCCATTTACTGGCGTGACTTCCGACACCTTTTTTTCCCTCTAGTACCCTTTCTTACTGTAGTGATTTTTTTTTGTAATCCTCATCCAGTTCATATTCATATTTTAGCCTTACTGACTTGCACTTCTTTAATTTTATTCCATACAACTTTTACACCTTCATCATTCTTTCATCTTGCTGCCCATATCCCATGTTACTTGGGGTCGGCGCAACACGTTTTTTCTTCCATTCTGTCCTGTCAGCCGTCACACTATCACTAACTCCCTTTTTTTTCATATCACTCCTCACACAATCCATCCATCTTTCCTTTGGCCTCCCTCTCCCTCTCCATTAATTCACATTTATATTCATAACTCTTTTAGTTACATGTCTTTCATCCCTCCTCTTCACATGACCATACCAAGACAAGCGGTTCCCTTTCAACTTTCTGTGACTGGCGCCACTTTTAAACTACCTCCAATGTATTAATATCACACATCCATCTCAACATTCTCATCTCCGCCACATGCAATCTTATTTCATCCGTCTTTTTCACAGCCCAACATTCTGACCCATACAGTACGACAGGTCTAATCACGGACTTATAGATTTTCCCTTTAACTCATCCATCCTGAGTTGTTCCTGTGCGTAACTACTCGGTCTATATCGCCATCCCCCTGAACAAGCGATACGAGGTAGTGAAAGTTGGAGTAGATCGGTATAGGCGTTCCGTTGAGAACTACAGGCATAGGACTTGAGAGACCGCCGAAATCGCAGAACAGATTCTGTTTTGGTTCTGCTCAATTTCAGGCTCACACTCTTCAGTGTTTGCCACCACGTCTCCGATCTGCTCTGGACCTCTAAACCGCTTTCGGCCACCAGCACAATGTCATCAGCAAACAGCATACACCAGGGAGCCTCTTCCTGGATGTCCGACGTCGAAGCGTCCATCATCAACAGGAAGAGGTAAGGGCTGAGGGCCGACCCCTGGTGCAAACCGACCGCTACACTGAAACTGTCAGTGATGCCCACTGCAGACCGGACTTGGGTACTGCATCGACTGTACATCGCTCGGATCAACTGCACATACTTCCCAGGCACACCTTTCTCCTTAAGGGCCCACCACAAAACTCGAGACACCCGGTCATATGCCTTTTCGAGGTCAATGAACACCATGTGCAAGTTTTTATGCACAGCTCTGTATTTTTCGCACAGCTGGCGGATAGCGAAAATGGCATCCGTTGTACCCCCTATGGATATTGCTTGTCCGAAATAAAGTTTTTTTTTTTGTTTGTATCCCGACCAGGCATAAAACCGAACTAGTTTTGTGAGATTTCACTCTCTTCTCTCAGCCGCTTTTCAATAACTTTTTCCCATGCTTTCATACTATGTGACATTAGCTTTATTCCTCTATTGTTGTTGCACTCCAGCACATCACCTTAACCCCTCTTTGAGGAGTGGCTGGAGAAGTGCCACGGCGTCCTCACCGGACACGAAAGTTTCGGGAGGTTCCTGTGTAGGATCAGGTGGTGGGAATCGCCCGGGTGTCCCCACTGTGAGGATTGCCCAGAGGACACGGTCGAGCATACGGTGGAGATCTGCCTCGCTTGGGCGGAGCCCCGCCGTGTCTTCGTGGAGGCGATCGGCGGCAGCAACCTCTCGCGCCCGGCCCTGATCCAGGCCATGTTACGGAGCGAGAGGGAATGGGAAGCAGTCTACTCCTTCTGCGAGGCAGTAATGCTCGCGAAAGAGAAGACGGAATGGGTGAGGGAGGCTCAACAACAGAGTCGCCCTCACGCCCTCAGCAACAGCCGTTGCAACCATTCATCACACATTCCTTAATTTCATAATCGAATAAATTTGCATGTATTCTTATTAATATTAAATAACCATAACATATAAAACAGAATTCTTCTAAAACTATAGGAAAAAGGTAAAATAATATAATAAGCATAATTGTAATTTTCGTGCGGAATGCTAATAGTGCGGCCACAAATGCTTTTGTATCAATTTTCAAGCAATAGAAAAAAAACCTAAGTGCACTTAAGCCCCAAACCAGAAAAAGCATGAAATTATGTATTTAGTGTTTAAATTAGTACAGCAGGGTTAAAATCATGTGAGCCTAAAAATATTGTACTTAAAATAACAATATGGACATGTCAAATGCATCAAAGAAAGAATAAAAGACAAAAACATAATTTGAACGTAGAAGAAAGACACAAACGTAATTAGGGCTTCGTCTCTTCTATAGATACGCAATTTATCCATTCCATAGAACACGGCCACAATCACCACGAGGGTTTTTTTCTATGTACCCAATATTGAAAATTGAATAAGTAACTAGAATGACTCAATTAAGTATAAACTCGTTGATATTATGTTATTTGAACGAAATCAATACAATACAATATATTAAAACATAATTTCAACCTTAAAATCCCTTGAGCTATAAAATATTTTGATTTACTTAATCTTTGTCTGTTATATTTCATCCACAACACATCTTCCTTTCCAACCAATTCCACCAACTTTCGTCTTCGGCGTTTCATTATAAAATACTATGACTAAACTAGTAGTATAGGCCTAGGGTAGGTAATGTTATTTATTTAAAATTCAGTTTACGCTCGCCACAGCTAACAATCTCTGCTGTCTCTGCGTTCCGCCGACTAGTGGCCGATCGGCGCTAGCACGCTCTACCCGCGCCCGCGCACCCCCACTTCTCGCGAAAAAAGAGGACGCGACGGCGATTGTGGCTTTCTTCTTCGTTGAAAATGTAGTCCTTACAATTGTGGCTTTTTAGAATACCTAATTATTTGATAACTTGAACTGTTTTTAATTATTTTGTTGAACTGGTTATATGTGTTATGATGAGCAGAATTGAATTATGCAATAAAAAAAGAAAGCCCCTATGTTCGTTAGGGCACTATTCGTAGGATACGACGATATAAGCAAGTCTGAAATTGAAATTTTGATTTACCTCCTTATGTCCAGTTGCGAAAATGTTGAATTTTGCGATTATTTAATCGCCTGCCAGTTCTCATAGAGGTTGATAGAAATATTATCTACAACAAATTGCCGCTCAGAGCACGAAATCCGCAGCGACAAGAGACGTTATCTGCGTTGAGCACAAGTTTTGGCTGACATACCTATATTCAGAATTGAAACGGGCCCTCAATATTCGTCCCGATATTTATTTTTGTATCTAGATAGACAAAGGGAGAGTGTGAACGGACACTCACAGATTCTCTGTTTTTGTATGGAAAGTTTTCACAATGCCTTCTCTAACAGTAGCAGCCGATGCGTCTCAGTGTTCTGTGGATTGAAGAGACAACAAACCGAAGGTGAATCTTCAGTAGTTTATTCTTAGTCTTAAAAAAATTTATGATGGCTGTCTTTATCATAATGATTTTCATAATCAAGAAGCAGACTTAATGCCTATTCCAGTTTATATCAATTAGGTTGCTGGTAAAGACGAATATCACACTATATGATTGATGGAAACGGGACCTACTAAAAATGGATAAAATTCACGTTACGGATACTAAGCAAGCGAAGGGAGGTCGATGGTCTCAAGGAGCTCCTGAATTAGCATATTATCTTCTTGCGCAGACTTCATTTCTTTTTGTCTTTTGAAATTTGTTTTTTGATACTGCTTTTGTGTTGAGGAAATGCAAAGAGGTTTCACTGTGTTAGCTTTTTGACTCAGAGCTTAGTGTCAAATTTTAAAAGCAAGTCAAACTAAAATTCTTTCGATAATTGTTTGTTGCCTACCTGAAAAAAGAGCCAAATATTTTTCAACTTTTTTATTTATCGTAGTCCTAATGAGAGAGACGTTACTTGTGACATTTAAATATAAATCTGAGAGTATGCTAGAGTCGTAAAAATCTACGATAAAAATATTTCAGATTTGGTTTAGCTGGCATAAAACTTAACCAATCATTGTTGGTTATTGCCAAGCTTACTCAGCCACTTGAAAGTAATAACCTGGAAGTAAAATCATAAAACGTGCCTCCGAAAAAAATGATCGAGTACACAAGAGGTACTACTTAAATTTATGTCGGAAAATTAACCAATGATTCCGGACATTACGAATAAAAGCCAGAAAGATCGCAGTATTGAATGAAAAGAGCAGATTT
The DNA here is from genome assembly GCA_951329385.1 of Polia nebulosa. Classification (NCBI taxonomy): domain Eukaryota; kingdom Metazoa; phylum Arthropoda; class Insecta; order Lepidoptera; family Noctuidae; genus Polia; species Polia nebulosa. The sequence continues at coordinate 13,286,751 of OX589610.1, read as the reverse complement.
AGTAGATCATAAAAGAATTATATGAGCCCATTGGGGCAGCTGGGGGTATAAAAATCATGGGCCCACACAATAAGCGCTTCGGTTTCGATTTGTGGGTAACACGGTTACACGGGGTTCGACATTCAATTGGAAGCTAATACTGTTCCTATTGGAAAGAATTTGGGGCAATTTTATGGTTGTACAGATTTATTTAAATGTTCGATGGACCAATTTCTAATTTATTTCACAAATGTAACTGTTATAATTATTACTACGTTGGTGCCATTTCTTTGGTTGCAGTGGGACAACATTAATCTTGGAAATGTGACGTGGACATGGCAGTTTGCTTCATATCAATTCTAACTATTGAGATAGCGATTTCTAGAGTAGGACCTATCTGCGAGAGTACCTAGTTACGAAGGCGAAGATGAATGAAATGATGAAAAGAAAACAGATTACTGGTATCTAATGTCTACTATTAATATTAAGTACTTTATATACGTTGGTTATAAGTATGTCGAGATAGTGAAAGATTCTGTAATACTTTAAGACTATCAAGAAGCGTCTGAAACTTCTCAACCCGAAAATGTTGTGATAGAACTCTTGTTGATGAAATATGCTTAAATTGGACCTTACAGTCTACAACTACTTAAAAAGTTTTCGTGAATTATGTTATATTTTGAGCAACTAACTAACCTCTAAAATGATGCTGAAGATAACCATAAACCCTGTGATGAAATTGAAAATAATAGGCATTTTGATAAGTTACCTAAAACTTACATAATTAGAAAATATGTAGGTACATAATCTGTGTTTCAATTAGAGAACAATATGTTTATAAAAAACTTTTTTACAAAAAAATAGAACCGACTTCCAAAAAAAGTGCAAAATAACTTTAATTTCGGAAGACGGTGTCACTTTTTTTGGAAGTCGGTTCTATTTTTTTGTAAAAAAGTTTTTTATAAACATATTGTTCTCTAATTGAAACACAGATTATGTACCTACATATTTTCTCTTTTTAGTTGTGGTTCCCCATTAAACTGTGTTAACAATTCATAGACATACGATAGTAGCAATCGCGGTTGATTTGCTGTCAATTTTTGAAGAGTTCCGTTGTCTGTCTCCGAAACCCATCATCAGATCTTTTTGAAATTCAAATGGGACCATTTCGGAATACACCCCTTTCAAACAAAAAAATAATTTTGCAAATCCGTCAATATATGACGGAGTTATGCCCGAACATACTTAAAAAAAAATAAAAAAAATACAAACATCCGAATTGATAACCTCCTCCTTTTTCGAAGTCGGTTAAAAATACTTAACTAACTATAGCTACACTAAAACTAAAAATATTAACCTGACTCATCTGTGTTTAGTTTGTGATTGACGGACCATCTGAACCTACGAGTACATTTAAGTGAATTAGGTATATACGAGTAGTTTTCGAATACCTACTTTGAAAATCATTTTTTAAACAACCGTGATTTCTCCCCCTGTACACAAAACTTTTCAAATGATTTTCCAAAAGCAGGTCCAACGGTTGAAGTTTGTATTCGAATGGAGTAAAATATTATTAAAAATGATGAGACCAATAACCTGGACAAATAAAATCAGTCATCCATATTAACCCTGCTTCGAAAATAATGAAAAGGGGCGAGGCTCAGGTACGCCTAGCAGTGGAAAGATTGCACGGGTGAGGACAGCTAGGGACGGGGTGGAATCCACAGACCGACTTTGGCCAGCGCGGCAGCGTTAATCGACCCGTGCGGTGGTTATTTCTTAACCACGAGCTCCTTAGAAAGCTCGCGATAGAAGGACCTTATATTCTTTGTTGCGGATGTTCTCCAGAAAGATTGGGTGTATACTGTACTATAAAGACTAGGGGGCGTTTGGTGTAGCTTAGCGGGATGTAGGTAATCCTTATCACACTAATATTATAAAGGCGAAAGTTTGTGAGTGTGTATGTTTGATACTTCTTCACGCTCAAATGGCTGGACTCATTTAGATGAATTTTGGTATATAGATAGCTTATACCCTGGATTAACACATAGGCTACTTTTTATCCTGGTCTACGCGGGTGAAACCGCGGGGCGCAGCTAATGTGTTATATTTCTCGAGTGTAATAAAGGCAACACTGGATTCTAAGACATCATACTATGTTATAATAAGTAACTCATCCTTTTAACCGAAGAAAGGAGAAGGTGAGAACCTTCTCCTTTCTTTGAAGTCGAACTTTGATTTAACTGTATTTTTTTAAATATATTTTACCTCAGAATTTCATTCTAGGTGAACCGATTTTAATGATTCTTCTTTTTTGAAAGTTGGTGCTTCTTATGTGGTCCATTCCATTTAAAAATGGAATGAAAAAAAAAAATTAGTAAAGATGTGCCATGAGTTCTAAGCCTTCTAAAGAGGTCCTAATGAAGGAGTCTCTATACTACCTACTCACAACGAGATATTATATGAAATTAAATGTAACAGAAGGAGTAGGTTTAAAAAGATCGTAGCAGGCGAGCCTCCTCTGGGAGTTGCGCGAGGAGGCAAAACGCCGAGCGGCTCGGCGGACGGATCTCATGGCGACATGGATACAGCAACTGTCGCAACCCAGCGCTGGGCACGGCACTATTTCGATGGTAGTGCCCCTCTTAGAGGAGTGGTTGGAGAGGCGCCACGGCGTCGAAGCAGTAATGCTCGCGAAGGAGGAGGGGGAACGGGTGAGGGAGATTCTACGGAGTGGCCCTGGGCGTCGGAGGTCGCAGGACGATCTCCGGCCACCGTAGACGCGGGCCTGCGGACGGCGAGTAATGGGTAGCTCACCGGCGTCATCGTTATGTTCGTCGAGGTCACTCACATATTTTAACGATTCTGCTTCATTTAATGTCCAATGACGTTGCATCTATAACCTTTCATAGTCTAAGCTAATACTTACCTAGGACATAACCTATGTCGAATAACTAACCTAATCTAACAAAATCAACTAACAGACATCGTGTACTTTGTTACGATACATTGACCGCAATATAACTGACATAAACCTATAGTGTTAACTACAGCCTGTTATACTCGTACCTAATTAATATAAAAAACTTCCTGTCCTACCACAATGAATGAAATACTTATTATATCTAGTAGCTTTGCAAAGTAGGTCTACCTATTTTTTTTCATAAAACTATTCATTATTAAATAAGCCGTTGCTTTTTTTTTTATGTTTGATAGCTCGCGTTTGACCACTATCTCACCTGATGGTGAGCGATGATGTGGTCGAAGATGGAGCACACTTGCCTAGAAGTAACCTATTCACTCTTGACTTAAAGACTCCCAGGTTGTATTTTACAGGAAACACAGACTCCGGTAGAGAATTCCACTCTCTAGCTGTACGTGCAATGAATGTTTTCTCAAAACGCTTTGTGCGTATGGATGGGATGTCCACCATGAACCGGTGGCACTTCGCCGTACGTCTTGTGGTCCTTAGATGAAACGGGCTTGGCGGAATCAAATCATGCAATTCCGTCGCACACTCCCCAAAATGTAATCGATAGAAAACCGACAGGCTAGCAACTCGGCGTCTATGTTCAAGACTTTGTAGTTTTGACTCAACGAGTCTATCATTGCCGATGATCCTCTTGGCTCGTTTCTCAATTGACTCAAGGGCATCAAGCTGGTATCTTGCAGATCCGTCCCAAAGATGAGAGCAGTACTCCGCTTTTATCCCATTGCGTTGCGTTGTTTTTTTTCCCATTGGAAACGTCACAGGAGTCTCAGAACATGACTTTCCTTAAAACGGTGATTGGAGAGTGACATAAGTCTAAAGGCTCAATTACACTATCCAATTTCAAGGGAGCCAATTTAGGAACATTCTAACTAGGAAATTGGAATCTAGCGATCACACTACACTAAATTGGATTCCTAACTGCTATTACACCTACCGATTTTCTAAATTCAAATTCAAATACAAATTCAAATTCATTTATTTTCCAGAATGTAGGTTTACAAAGTATGATCTGAAATCTATGACGGCCCCTTTACATTCTACCATTAAATATGGTGTGTAAATATTTTAATTAGGAAAATAGACAGTAACAACATAAAAGACCTCATGGCTCCCTTGAAATTGGTTAGTGTAATTGAGCCTTAAGCACCAAGTTTCACGGTTTTAATTTCAATAATAACTTTTTTACAAAAAAATGGAAATAACTTTAATTTCGGAAGTCAGTGTTTCTGGTTTTGTGTCTTCGTTTTTTGACACCGACTTTATTTTGGAAGTTGGTTCCATTTTTTTGGAAAAAAGTTTTTATTTTTCTTTTTTACATGTGGTTCTCCATTAAATTGTGTGAACAATTCATAGACATACGATCGCAGCAATCGCGGTTGACTTGCTGTCAATTTTCGAAGAGTTCCGTTGTCTGTCTCCGATACCGATCATCAGATCTGTATCCTGTATACCTCATAACTTTTTACTACGTGAACCGATTTTGAAGATTTTTTTTTTATTTGTTAGCTGTTGCTTCACATGTGATCCCATTTTAATTTGGAAGATCTAATGAAGAACTTCGGAGATACACAATGAAACTCTTCAATAAATGATAGCAAACCTTCCAGAATTGCTGCAATCGCATGTCTGTATATTGTTTTCACCACTTCACAACATTACATCCCGCTGATGCGCTCTGAAGGGGTATACATATTTGTACAGTTCACCCTGATACACCCTAATTTCACCAACTATGTTCAAATTCCCTATTTTTGGGGCTATCAATTCAGGCATAACTTTACTATTAATTTAATTTTAGAATGGGGTACAACAACTAAAAAGTGAAAAATAAAAAACTTTTTACAAAAAAAATACAACCGACTTCCATAAATAATACCTACTAAAAAATGCAAAATAACTTTAATTTCGGAATTTGGTGTCAAATAACGAAGAAACCTAACTAGAAACACCGACTTCCGAAATTAAAGTTATTTTGCATTTTTTAGTATTATTTATGGAAGTCGTTTGTATTTTTTTGTAAAAAGTTTTTTGGAAGTCGGTTACAAATGACGAACGATAATTCCCGTGTTTGGGGATTTCGTTCTATCCATATAGCTTACTAGCTGTGCCCGCGGTTTCACCCGCGTTTATGTATCTTTCGTAATTTTTTTGGAACAAAGTTCCTTATCGCGCGTTGTGAAAGGGGGCTAGACGGAAAAAATTCTTACGAAAAGTTGTCACGACACTTTCTGCTATAGTAAAAAAAAAAACTTGAGAGGTGTCAAGGGACACCCGGATGGAACGAAGTTCCTTTCGATTAATTAGTGAAGGAATTGTAATATAATTTTATTTTTTTTAATTTATAATATTTTTTTTATTATTAACTACGCACACACGCACGCACGTAAGAAGTCATACTTCATCATCAGCTCAGCTCAGCTCAGCTCAGCTCAACTCAACTCAACTCTTTAGCAATAACTACAACTATAACAAAAGTAATTGTAATAAAATTTTATTTTTTTTACTATAGCAAAAAGTGTCGTGACAACTTTTCGTAAGAATTTTTTCCGTTTAGCCCCCTTTCACAACGCGCGATAAGGAACTTCGTTCCAATAAAATTTTATTACAATTACTTTTGTTATAGTTGTTGTTATTGCTAAAGAGTTGAGTTGAGTTGAGCTGAGCTGAGCTGAGCTGAGCTGAGCTGAGCTGAGCTGAGCTGAGCTGAGCTGCGATGAGATTAGATGAGATGAGATGAGATGATGAAGTATAACTTCTTACGTGCGTGCGTGTGTGCGTAGTTAATAATAAAAAAAATATTATAAATTAAAAAAAAAAAAAATTATATTACAATTCCTTCACTAATTAATCGAAAGGAACTTCGTTCCATCCGGGTGTCCCTTGAAACCTCTCAAGTTTTTTTTTTTTACAAAAAGTATCTTATGTTACTTCTAAAACCTCCAAGAATGTGTACAAAATTTCATGATGATCGGTTGAGTAGTTTTCGCGTGAAAGCGTAACAAACAAACTTACATTCACATTATAATATTAGTATGTCGTATCTTGTGCAAAATATATTGCTTCTAGACCCTGCTGACTTAGCTGCAGGTTACTGTCCGTGTATGAAAATAAAAAAATAAAAATTAGAAATAAAACGATATTTTTGACATCTCTTAATAATTATCCACTAAGGTAAAATGATCTTAGCCCAAGCATATTCTTTGTTAAAAGAAACATTTGTAAACAAATTTTGGCGTTTGCCGTTTTGGTGTACAATGGCTAATCGCATTGGACACCAAAACGGGTGTTGTACAACAGACTTCACTTGTAATGCAGCCAATGTAGACTTGGCCTTAACCCTGAATAGCAAGCTTCTCAATAAAGATAATCTAATTAATTGTACGTGACCCAATAATGCCCGTCAGATTAATTAACTTAACAAAGCATTGTTTTATTCAAGATTAGATTAATATCTAGATATTACAGGTGAGTTGGTAATAACCTGTTAACTACAGATAAATCTTGTGAAAGAAAAGTATAATTGTTAGACTAAAGCATTGCATAAGCCCGCGCCAACCATAGCAATTTAAGCCTTCTGTCAATGTAAATAAAAGTCACATTATTCGCTCCTAAATTGCACCAACTTACTGGTACTGACTTTATTTTAGTTCGATTAACTGTTTCTCGAACACTTCGTACGTCCACAAATTAAGTTAAAACTAAAATTGAACTACGTTTATCTTAAAGAATCTCAAAAGAAACGTGTTTTCAGCGAATATACAGGGTGTTAATTCAACGAAGTTAAGGCGCTGGCAATCGGACGTGTTTGTGGAGTCATTAGGGTTGTCGCTTTTAGCGGGAAGTAAAATTTAGCATTAGTTTTGAATATCACGGATTCAAAATTTTCACTTGAATAGGTATCAGGAATGTTTTGAGCAAAGCCTATCGACACAACATAAAGTTATTAATAAAAAAAACGTCAAGCCAAGTGCGAGCCGGACTCGCTCACGAAGGGCTCCGTACCATTATATATAAAAATGGCAAAAAAATCATGTCTGTTGTATTAATATTTATTTTTAACCGACTTCGAAAAAGGAGGAGGTTTTCAATTCGGATGTTTGTATTTTTTTATTTTTTATTATTTATGTTCGGGCATAACTCCGTCATATATTGACGGATTTCCAAAATTCTTTTTTTGTTCGAAAGGGGTTTATTCCGAAATGGTCCCATTTAAATTTCAAAAAGATCTGATGATGGGTTTCGGAGACAGACAACGGAACTCTTCAAAAATTGACAGCAAATCAACCGCGATTGCTGCTATCGTATGTCTATGAATTGTTAACACAGTTTAATGGGGAACCACAACTAAAAAGTGAAAAATAAAAAACTTTTTTACAAAAAAATAGAACCGACTTCCAAAAAAAGTGCAAAATAACTTTAATTTCGGAAGTCGGTGTCAAAAAACGAAGACACAAAACAGGAACACCGACTTCCGAAATTAAAGTTATTTTGCACTTTTTTTGGAAGTCGGTTCTATTTTTTTGTAAAAAAGTTTTTTTATTATGTTTATTAAGTATTTTTTTGATAAAGCGGCAACAGAAATACATTATCTGTGAAAATTCCAACTGTCTTACTATTATGGTTCATGAGATATAGCCTGGTAACAGAAGGACAGACAGACAGACGGACGGACAGCGTAGTCTTAGTAATAGGGTCCCGTTTTACCCTTTGGGTACGGAACCCTGAAAATAATCAGAATCATCAAAACTAACAAATTAGCGATGATATCTCTGAGGGCGTGTCAGACTCTTACTGACCTAAACCCACCCCTTTTCCTTCCCTGCCCGAGTGCCCAGGGGTGCGGTAACTCATTTTCAGAATTTATCTAATAGAAGATAAATAAATAATATTATCTGTACTTAGAAAATTGGCACTTCCCGTTTGTGCGAGACGCACAGGATCGGTCATTGTGGCGACACTTGGGGGAGGCCTATGTCCAGCAGTGGACATCTTTCGGCGGAAGTGATGATGATGATAAAATTCAAAGTCCTAACTGACTTACTGACGGATTGACTGACTGATATATCAACGCATTGCCTAAAGCGCTGGTCCTAGAGACATGAAATTTGGAAGGTGTGTTCTTTGTGAAAAATAGGTATCTACTATCAGTAAGCGAATAGTTAACACAAGTACTGAAATTCACACGAGATAATCCCGCCAAAAAAACTCTGACATGTTCACAGGAGTACTTGCACCTTTGTTTTAAGACTGTTTTACTGTAGTCTTTGGTTTACTAATTCAGTTTCACAATTTTTTTTTTTAATTTATCAAGTACTTTCATGTTTGTATGACTGCACGCCTTTTTTCTTAATTTTTTATATGTGTTTAGTCTTCATCATTCTCCTGCCCTTATCCCAATTTATTTGGGGTCGGCGCACATGTCTTTTTCTTCCATACTCCTCTATTAGTCGTCATCTCTGTAGTCACCTCCTTTTTACCCATATCCTCTTTCACACAGTCCAACCATCGTTTCTTTGGCCTTCCCCTACTCTTATAGCCATCCACATCCATACACAAGACTTTCCTCACGACATTTTCTTTATTCCTCCGCATCACATGCCCATACCACGACAACCGATTTCCACACAATTTTTCAGTCAGCGGTGCCACTTTCAGACTTCCTCTTATATACTCATTCCTAATTCTATCCATGCGCGTAACACCACACATCGCTCTTAGCATTCTCATCTCAGCTACATGCAATTGCTTTTCATTCATCCCTTTTGTTGCCCAACATTCTGAACCATACAAGACAGCAGGTCTGACCATTGTTTTATAAATCTTCCCCTTAAGTTTTAGGGGAATGCGGGAGTCACAGATAGTCCCGGTGACCTGTCGCCATTTCATCCATCCAGTGTTAATTCTGTGCTTAACAGTCCGATCTATTTCGCCATCGCTTTGCACGAGTGAACCGAGATACCGAAAATCGGAGCAGACTGGGAGAAGCGCGCCATCTAGCACTACAGCTTCAGAACTGGAGAGACCGCCGAAATCGCAGAACATGTATATGTGTTTAGTATTATTTTATTTAATCTCTGTTATATATTAGTTTTCACTTCATCCCGTAAATGTATCCGTGGCATCACAGAGCTCTAACAGAATACCAGCGCTGCGTTATTTATTTTTTAAATCTCGCAACATATCCTGAGTTAGGCCCGTTTTTGGCCTCTTACAGTCTATTCCTATTTATTATTTTGTATTGTTAGTATTAAGTATTTGTGTGAGAGGTACAAATAAATGTTTTTCGTTCTTTCTTTCTTTCACTAAGACAAAGTTATTCGAAATTCATCCCATAAGGGAGCGAAAAAGGGATTGAAAATTAATAGCGAAGGAAGTACCTACTAATACCACGTGGGCGAAGCCGCTGACAGAAGCTATTCTGTTACTTGGTAGCTTATTTGGCAGATAAGAAAAATAATTGTGAGAAGGTATATCCAGTATAACCATATTACTAGCGTACAGATGCCTCATCTAATACAAAGAATCGTGACCGCCGTAACTAAGGATTTTCGCCAGATTTTTTGCATTTAATAACAGTGTCACTGCTTCAAAATGTGTTGCTGAACAAATTTGAATGAGGTAAATGGAAAAACGCGCATCTCATCGGTTTGCACGCTGGGGCTGAAGGGTACACTAAATATGGCAAATTTTCATAAGTTGACAACACTGCACCGGCCGACAAAATCTTTTCATTTTTACCTATTTTTATTTCAAACGATACCGCCCTGCACTAGCCGCACTGTCGGCACTCTGTCTCGCTCAGGCGGCATCTTTGACACGAAACAGTAGGTGAACTTTGTCGAGCACTCAGTGTTGCCTTTGATAAGTTTTTCTTTTTTTTTTAATTAATTATTTTCCTTGGGGAAAAATAAGTATCGCATAATATTTCTTGAATAATAAATAGTAAGATATTGATTTTTTTAAATATCTAAAGACTTTAGCTCTTTAAAGTACTATTACTATACTATGTTTCAGATAAATTTGCAATAAAGTACATTGACCTTTCCCTAATAACTCTTCGTAGGTACCTGAACAATTAAATATAAATCGTTTTTCATTATTAGACAATGTTAAGGATCACGAGAGATGTTGATTCGGGACAGCTTTGAGTCATTAATTCCGTTTTTCAAATTAAAAATGTCAATAAATGTAGGTGGGTCAATGACCGTTATTGCACGTTTATTTGGAACAACTTATTATTCTGATTTACCTGATTTACAAAATATCATAAACCTCTTTATGACAGTCACCTAAAAATCCTCGTGGCAACCTTACAAGTAATCGAAAACGAACTTGACGACGACTGGATGGAAAGTTTTTCTTTTCACTGGAGATAAGTTAAATTGATATTTCGTCTTGGAGTTAAAGCGATTTCTTAAAAATCCCCATTCTCTTTTTGTCGGCTAATGCAATTTGTTGAATACGACTCTTGAGTTGAGTCGAGTTTTGATACGCGAAGTTAGTTTTGGAAGATTTATCATGGGGTCAGATTTAACTAGCTTGTCAGATATGAAAAAAATACCTAGTGGAATGACTTGCTTGTGAGCGCAGTTATACGACTTTTAATAGATTTTAACGCGTCAGGCCCCGCGCGTCGACATAACAATAGGTTTTTAATTGTGTCTGCTAATGAGGGACTTGACGCGTTAATTGAACATCACTTCGAAACGACTAGTTTTGTTTTTTTGAAAAAAATATATGTTATTTTAGACAATTTCCGTCGTAATTTGATATGAGAATATATGAAATTGTGTTTTGTAACATAGTGTAATTAATTTGTAAAATTATGCCTAACGCGGATAAAAAATTGAGAATCATGCAAAAAATATAAAGCATATTTTTATGAAACCATTTAAAAGATTATTTAATTATTTATAATTTATTCTAAGTGTGTTAGTTTCATACCTGTAAAAACAACAGCTAATAAATTAATAATGCGTCTAATTTCGGACAGCGCTCCTTGATGGGCGAGTTCTATTACTGGGTGGGGCGTACGACACGTTATGTTAGCTCAGCACAGAACACGCAAGCTAACCACTCAAGGTCGTTGGCAGTTAACAACGCCTTAAGGTCGTACTACCGGCCAAGTGGCGCCCTCATTGATTAAAAAATCGTAGCATAGCCTAGAAAATAAATATTAAAGAATCCAAAGTCACGTTTGTTACAAATAGGATAAAGTATTTTTACGTTGCTAAAACAGGTCTCAGAATGTTTCGTATCCAAAAGAGTAGGCAAAAGTACCAAAAACGGCCGTTTCTGACACTTTTGCCTACTACTTTGGATACGAAACACTTTGAGTCATGGTTCCACAACGTAAAAATATCTTATCCTCTTTGTAACAAACGCAACATAGGATTCTTTAATCTTTATTTTCTACGCTTTGCTACGATTTTTTATTCAATGAGGGCGCCACTTGGCGGCTATATACGCCTTAAATAAAAATGGTTCAAGGTAATCGGTGCTCATTTTATTTTGTTCAAGCTTCTACCAGCGACTTCGCCCGCGTGGACTTAGTACTTCTCGCCATTATAAATTGTAGCCTAACTGACAAAACACTACTTTTCAGTAGAACCATTTAAAGTTTATTTTCGTGATAAATTCAATTTTTTTTTTTGTGTGGCATTTTTTGGGTCTGTTTTGACAGAATAGCTTAAAATTCACTTAGTTTTCAGTCTAAACATGATATTAGTTCATAAACTCTCCATTTTTGGACATAAATTTCAGTTACTTACACCAATTTTTTTTCAAACTTATTACAGTTTGGTACGCCAGTTTGACCTCAAGGCGTCTTACAATTTTTCAGATCGAAATGGTGTATGGCTTTTAAAGTAACAATTATAACAATTAATTTTGAAGTAAGAGATTTTTTTTATTGATGTAAGAGATGGTGTATTATTTTAGTTAAGGCGTATATATCCGCCAAGTGGCGCCCTCATTGAATAAAAATTCGTATTTTAGCATAGAAAATTAAGATTAAAGAATCCTATGTTCCGTTTGTTACAAACAGGAAAAGGTATTTTTACATAAATCAAAAACGGCCGTTTTTGGTACTTTTGCCTACTACTTTGGATACGAAACATTTTGAATATTGTTTTAAAAACGTAAAAATACCTTATCCTCTTTGTAACAAACGCAACATACGATTCTATAATCTTTATTTTATACGCTTTGCTGCGATTTTTTATTCAATGAGGGCGCCACTTATGCGGAGGTAGGCCCTAAAGATGCATAAGAAGAACATAGTAGGAAAATAAATAAATAATCACCTTAATATGTCGATTACGCTAATTTTACTGTAATTTTAAATTTATTTGTTTATGGTAAGAAGATTCAATAAAAAACATAATGTAGCTTAAACATCAGAATAACATACTATGTTATTCTGATCTCTGTGTGGTGTTGATGATCTTGGTGCTGTCGGTGTTATTTTACATTTTAAAAAAATGCATTTCATCAAAATCCATTCAATCTTTTTTGCGTGCATCCTCACAAACTTTCACATTTATAATGCTAGTAGGATTTACACAACATCATTCTGATATCTATGTGGAAAACCTTTAAAATTAACCACATCTGGATAGTCAATAGTAGAAAACCCATTACCCATGCAATATTTCCAATTCCCGTCATTCAACAATCCATTCACGAGTTATCATCATAGCAATACAATGCTAAGACAATGTACCACTGAACAACATCAAGCTACAGAGGAACAAGTGCACGCTGTTCAACATAGATGGCGCTAACTACTACCACAAGCCAAAGGGTTGAAGTTCTTCAATATTTACGGTAAATATATTTTATGATAACTGATTATGATAACTGATTAAGTAGTGGAGTTGAACTACTCGGTATTGGGGTATCTTTCTTGGATCACCAGATAAAGCCGACCCAAATAATTAGACGGCTAGACGGGATTACACAGATTTAGTGTGAATTGTTATATCGAGTCGTTTTATTAATTTCGTATGTATTTTGTTGACGAAAAGTGCTTATGAAATGTACATGGAACATTCAGTCAAACTAGTATAGTACTCAACGACCACTATAGTATACTGACTGACTATGGACAGGCAACTCTATCTTTTTTTTAAATATTACGAAGTAGATGAACGCAGCGCCATCTATTTTCTAGTTAAGGGATATATACATGATACATTTTTTTTTTTTTTTTTTTGACATGTATACATTGGTAGGCAAATCGCTGTATACCTAGTATAGCTGCTGTACGCTGTATTGTATATACGTACCTATATATCATGTGGCGTTTATGGGAAGAATTTAAAGAAATTCGAATAGGAAATTAACAACTACCTACATATTTTTTTTGTGATAGAAAAGAAAATTATTTTAGTTAATTAGGTATATAGTTAATTTACAATAAATATTATCTAATAACTAACTATTTATAACATAACTACATACAATAAAATAACATATATATAAAAACAAAACAGAATATATATATATACTTAGGCGTCGAAGTATTGCTCCACATCACTGTCATCTGGGCAAGTCGGAAACGTGCCCAGAAGACTGGCAACATTGCCACGTTGAATGGCAATGCTAATTCTTTGGGCGAAGAACGAGCCAGCCCTCTGGTCACGCAAAGTGTCAACCAGTCGGTGAGAAATATCTTTAAAAAGATGACGTGCACTCGGATCTCATGACCCAAACGTTTCGACCCTACATAATTGTATTTATTTAAAAAAAAAAATACACAATCAATACATGATTTTGTGTTCTCCTTCTTGGAGAAGAAGGACAACAGAATTAGCTTTTTCTTTCATTGGATCATTGTTATAAGTTCACTGTTTTTATTCACACTCATAGGTACAAACTATAAGGAGTGCTTAAGGCGTACATAGCCGCCAAGTGGCGCCCTCATTGAATAAACAATCGTAGCAAAGCGTAGAAGATGAACATTAATAAATCCTATGTTGCGTTTGTTACAAAGAGCTTAAGGTATTTTCACGTTGTTAAAACAGGACTCAAAGTGTTTCGTATCCAAAGTAGTAAGCAAAAGTACCAAAAACGGCCATTTTAGACACTTTTGCCTACTACTTTGGAAACGAAACACTTTGAGTCCTGTTTTAACAACGTAAAAATACCTTATCTTATTTGTAACAAACGCAACATAGGATTCTTTCATCTTTATTTTCTAGGCTAAGATACGAATTTTTATTCAATGAGGGCGCCACGTATGGGGAGGTAGGCCCTTAAGCTAGTCCACAGTAACTTCAGACGTTCTGAATGATGAAACACAAGACAAAATGAGCGTACGAACGAATTGTAATGCGGCACAGCAACACAGAAGAATCGAAGCTTAACTCGATTGCAGATGCACTAAATTGCTAATCAAATACTATAGTAGTCTTTGCAAAACAGTTACACTTTGACGCAGCCAGCCATTTGCAATATTCAAAAAAAAAAAGTGTGCTTATACAAAAATAAACATTTTGTACGTTTTATATACGTACCAAAACATAACTCTGTATCATTGTACCTGCTAATAGTAAAAACCTCATTATGCTCGAAGCTACAACCTGGGAGTCTTTAAGTCAAGAGTGAATAGGCTACTTCTATAAATGATAAATGATAAATGATGTTTATTCAGTAAATAGGTTACAAGGAACACTTTTACACGTCAATGTTTTTTTGTCAGTTTAAGCTAGATGAGGCCGGTGTTTCCTAGCTGACTACCCTGAGAAGAAACACCGAAACAAACTCAGAGGTCAAAGGCAAGCGTGCTCCATCTTCGACCACATCATCGCTTACCATCAGGTGAGATAGTGGTCAAACGCGAGCCTATCAAACGTAAAAAAAAAAATATATATATATATCCATAAGAAGAACATGTGATTTTAATTTTATTTCTTGATTTATGTTTTATTAATTTTATAGGAAACTCCCAGTATAAGAATAATAAATTTTCTTGCAATTTTCCCAATTTATTTGGTATCAGTCGAGGATTCTTCTTCCGGTAGGTTCTATACTATTCACTCATAACGTGACATAATTGTGTAAGTAGATCCTTTATACGAGATTTTAAATAAATTTATTAGTAGTAATTTTTAGGGTTCCGTACCCTAAGGGTAACCAACGGGTAACCTTATTACTAAAACTCTGCTGTCCGTCCGTCTGTAAGCGGGCTGTATCTCATAATCCGTAATAGGTAGACAGTTGAAATTTTTACAGGATATGTATTTCTGTTGCGGCTATAACAAACAATAATAAAAATATAAAATAATCGAAGGGAGCCCCCTTTAATTTTTAATTTATTTTACTACGTCATCTATTTATTACGGATTATGAGATACAGCCCAAAAAATAAAACAAACAAAAACACGTTTCTAGAAGCGTGTTTTTTTTTGGGTTAATTATCAATTTATGGAACCTTTCGTGTTTGAGTCCGACTCGCACTTGGCCGGATTTTTTTATTTTAACCGTAGGTAGGTACTACTTAATTTTTTTCTAAGCGTAGGAAGATATCATTGTCCGCACAGTCAATCCATATTTATTTTATTTATTTTTAAAAACGTTGCCTTACACTAGGAATTACTCCTGTATCGTGGGTGCGTTTACAAACAAGTATACTCACATACACAAGACACCCAGACCAGGAACAACTATCTGCAGATCATACAAATATTTGTTCCGTGCGGGAATCCAACCCGCGACACGCAGCGCAGCAGCCGAACGCTCAACCACTGCGCCAACCGTGTCGAAGTTATATTTGTTAGTAAACATATTTTCTTAAATTTAGCCCTAATAAGAATATTTCCTTCAGTTTAGTCCTACTTTTTGCAAGCATATCTTAGTACTCAAAAAGGAATATACCTTACTTTGTAATTATATTTTCAAGGATAATAAGTATACAAGCTATTAAAATGAAGGTGAGCTTACAAGAAAAGTTGGACAAATTAAACAATAATTTTGAATAAATATTGTGATCAAAATTATCGCCGCATTCAGAGCTGTGTTGACTGGGGACCTAAACTGCTTGAAACTCGCGCCAACTTGCTAACTTTTATAAAACGAGTTAAGATTTGAATTCCAAATAAATTTTACATTTTCATCGATTTGGTACAGAAAAACTTTATAAAAATGTCAAATAATTTTGTCAATGACTTAAAATTTATTTAAACTTTTTCATCTGCTTTTTAGGGTAACCAACGGGACCCTCAAACTAAACCTCTGCTGTCCGTCCGTATGTCTGTCAAGCTGTATCTCATGATCCGTAATAGGTAAACAGTTGAAATTTTCACAGAATATGTAGTGTATTCCTGTTGCCGCTATAACAATAAAAATAATAAACTGACTCAGCGATCATTGTGTCGATAGTCGTGTCAGCCAATGGCCTTATAGCTACGAGCCTCGACCAACACCTCAGGAGGCTCTCGTTAGGCGGCTGGATCAAGGGCTTGATTCAGAAAGCTGTTCTTCTGGACACGGCTCGCATTGTCAGGCGGTTCTTGTCTTTGGAGCAGAGTAGCTTGGTCCCTGTTCCCGATACCAGTGGGATACTATTTTTATATTTTAAAATGTTTTTTATCGTTCTTTATTTAAATATTTAAAATGTAAAGAATATGTATATACAGAAAAATAATAAAAATAAATTGAAAATCAAAGGGGGATCCCCTAGTAGAAACAAGTTTTTTTGGCTTTTTTTGCTCGATCATAATGGCAACACTTGTTGCCGTATAGACGCGTACAATCTTGTACGATGGTACGGAACCCTTCATGCGCAAATCTGAGTCACACTTCGAAAGAAAACATAATTAAATAAATTTTTTCATTTAAAAATTATTATGTAAAAATCAAAAACATTTAAAAAAAAACCCTATTTATCACTGCACCCTTATAACTTTGTATGGAAAGTCCAATTTTTTTAATGGATAGAACCAGTCAGTATTATAGGGACCTGAAGCACCTTCTCTTAGTGCTGTCCCTGGAGATTTCCTATACACGTCTGGGGGTTTGTCATACTCGCTGGCAGTGCGAGAGTGTGGTGTACGAGAGTGACTGCTTATGTGTGTTGTGTTATAAAGAAAAGAGGGATGGCGCACTAATACGTTATATTGAATAATAAAAATAATACATGTGCCCTCTTCGAGCGGGCTAGGAGAAGTCTCTATCAAACAAAAGTCTTCTTTGTTCTAAATTTTCAATCGGCGTTCCAAACTTCCAACGTGCCAGTCTCCATCATAAGGGCGCCAACATAAGGTCGTCACAGTATTTAAAATATACGTATTCCCGTTACAGGGTAAATCTCCTGGCGTTTTGCAGAAAATAATGACGGAGTGTTGCCGACATCTTCGATACACTAGTATTAAGTACACTACTAGTATTCATTGCATAATAGTAATAGTGTACTTTAATACTAGTATGTTAAAGTTGAATTTCCCACGATTTTTCATTGTTGGCAACACTAAGTCATTATTTTCTGCAAAATGCCAGGCACCCAGAAAATGTTTCATATAATATTTGGTCCTTGTATTTTTATTTCGAATATTATTGTTTCAACTGCTATTTACTTGAATGAAACATATTTTACAGAAACACAATTCAATGAATTTTATATTGACATTATAACAAACTTATCAAACAGTACAATTATTTTTTAAAGAATATTGTTTGTTCGGTGTAGATATTTTTCCTTGGTATTTTATTTGAACAAAAATGTAAATATTGTCCTAAAAAGTTTTAAATCATCCAAGGCGCAGGTGGTTGTGCATACTGGGCAGTCAAGGGGTGGAGCCTATCTTGTGCAGGGGCTCCACACTGGCACTGAGTTTGGGATGGGTCAAGGACCCCATTTGGCTAGGGTATTTCTACAGCAACCAACCCTTTTCTTTTTTTTTTGTGGGGGTGGGAAATCATCCAATGACTTCTTCCGCTCTGGGTGGATCGGGAGGGCGAGTCAGACTTTTACTGACTAAAATCCACCCCTGTTCCTTCAGTTGCCTGAGTACCCTTCAGTTGC
Organism: Polia nebulosa; assembly: GCA_951329385.1. Taxonomy (NCBI): domain Eukaryota; kingdom Metazoa; phylum Arthropoda; class Insecta; order Lepidoptera; family Noctuidae; genus Polia; species Polia nebulosa. Next base: position 13,268,755 of record OX589610.1, on the reverse strand, counting down.
TTGAGTGCGCGTCCGCAATTGGTTAAGAGATTTCCAGATTGGCTACTGCAGTTCCTGTCCAGGTGGTGGATGTTCTGCCGGAGTGATAAAGTGTGGAGGAGTGGGATATCTGTAAGTTTACTTTTAGACTATTCCCAACCCAGGTGTTTCTTTTAACTCCTCGTTATCTTGCAGCATAAAACAAAGTCCTATTTCACCCTGAACAAACATTGAAACAACTTAGCGAATCATTTAGGTCGTCAAACCAGCCAAGTTTTCCACTATTTATTTAGACCTTTTCACCCTCCAAAGGGTTATCCAAAACGTACTTTTGTACATTAATGAGTTAGAAAACTTTTGGAAGCTCTACGTGGCTTGTTTACGGGTATCGTTAGCGCCTCTGATTAGATTTGAGAGGGAAGTTTGGGGACTGTAGTTAAGATAGGAATGAACTAAATTCCGGACCTTTCTTAAGTTCGCCTAATCTTTAAGATCTATTGCTGTAGTCTGGAGTTTTCAGGTTTAGAACTGAAGAATAGAATAGAATAGAAAACGTTTATTCGAGATACAATAAAATTGTGCTGAGCGTGCCCATACCGAAAGGGTGATGCTGTTGTACTGTTGTTACTTGTTTCTAGACTGGTGCAAGGCCTTTGTTTGATCTTTGCTCGACTTGATTTTTCAAGTTTCAGAAATCTTATCTAGTTTTTTTTTCTTTGGCGTGTAAGTTCATTCAAACTTGAGAAAGTACCTATGTCAAGTGATTGGGAGTCGATCATCATCTTCCTGCCCTTAACCCATGTTACTTGGGGTCGTTGCGACACGTTTTTTTCTTCCATGCTCTCCTGTCAGCCGTCACGTTATCACTAACATTGGGAGTCAATGAAGTAGCATAATCAATCAATCAATGAACGTGGAAATGTTGTCAAATTTCAGGACACATTGCCCGTTGAGAGCTGCTTATCTGAATCTGAAGAACATACTAGAAAATCTGCCAAGACCGCCAAGGGGTGGGTCAGGTGCAATAGTAAAAAACGAGCAAGCCTTACAGTAGTCGTTTAGGATGTGTAACATTTGACATCTCACCTTGGTAATAAGCAACATTAACATTCTATCCCGAAAAATAAAATAATTATTAAAACGTTTAGTTCTGATTTCGACTGCACACAGACTTATCGTGCACGTGCTCAACCATCTGACGGGCAACGCTACCACCGTGTGCTCTCATTGGTCAAATCAAATACCGCGTGTGCTCATTGATCAAATCATATAGCGTGCGTTGCCCGGGCTTCCTGTTACACACTTCCGTCCCATTTGACAAAATCAGTCTCACAGATTGCAGAAAAGCGAGTGAAAAGATGTTACTCATCAAAAATCTCAGCAGCGTCCGGTTTTTTTTTTTTTTTGGGGTTGGCAAATCATCTTATGACTTCTTCCGCTCTAAGGTGGAGCGGAAGGGCGTGTCAGACTCTTACTGACTAAAACCCACCCCTGTTCCTCCCTGCCCTACGTACCCAGGGTTGAAGTAACTCTTTCGAATTTATCCTCAACCCCCGGGCAGGCATTGATCGTGGCAGGCCCCGTCCTTTGCTGACAACTCTTTGAGGCGCGCGTGGAACACTGCGCGCCGTCGACTCTCGGGCCTGGTGCTGATCGGGCGGCGAGTTACCCACTACTCGCCGTTCGCAGGCCCGGGTAGCTGCGTCCGGTTAGACTAGACGCTGACTACAACATAGTTTTGTGTTTGTAAATGGAGCCAATAATAGTTTGTTGCTCTAGTGAGCGGTATTCTTCAAAGCCACCCAAAGCAAAGGTTATCGAAAACAAATTACATGAAACTATTAAGGGCAATTAGGAATGTCTTATTATTTTGATATCAATGTTTACATGTGTTTGAATAAAACAAATCTGCTGTAAATCACGTCGCCTTAAAAACCTAACTAAAGAAGTAATATTGATTTGTTTTACGTAAATGTTAAAGAAATTCTTGCGATCTACACAGTCGATCCAGGATATACCACCTAAAGAGAGAATCAAACTGTTGGAAGCGAACTACCCACCACCTTACGACTTTGTAAAGCCCAAGGAGCAGTTGCCTCTCGGTTGAAAACTGCAGTGGCCTATATGGAGGGCCCTGAATAGGTTGCGTACCCAAGTGGGCCGCTGCAAGAACAATTTGACGAACTAAGAGATCATCGACTCATTTAATACACAGTGCGAGTGCGGTGCTCCTGTTTAAACTATGTCCCATCTGCTGGAATGTCCCAAATGTGCTTTCACTTGCACCCTCGATGATCTGAACAGGGCCTCCGTTGCAGTGGCATCGGAGGCCCTGTATAGCGATAAACGGTCACTTACTGGGCCCAAACAGTATAACTACGAGTACCTACGTATTTAAATGTACCACGACACGAAAAGAAGAAAAAGAAGACGAACATGTAACCTTGTAGTACACCATCGTTGATTCTCATTCTGGCAAGCTCTTCGCAAGAGTCGCCACATCGACTGGTCCCTTGCTTTTTGCACTTAGCTGTTTCCCGCGATATTCACTCAATCGTCAGCTCACTTATCTTAAAATAATATAAAACAAAGTCACTGTCTGCCTCTGTCCTTCTCCGCATACTCCTTATTCACGCATTAGATTGTAACACGGTTTTCACTAATTAAAAGGTTTGTGTATATTTATAAAGACACGCTTGTCCACCATATGCCAACAACGCATTGAACAGGCGTTTTTTTTTTTTTTTTTTTTTGGGGGGTGGGAAATCATCCAATGACTTCTTCCGCTCTAGGGTGGAGCGGAAGGGTGTGTCAGACTCTTACTGACTAAAACCCACCCCTGTTCCTCCCTGCCTCGAGTGCCCGGGGGCGAGGTAACTCTTTCGAATTTATCCTCCACCCCCGGGCAGGCACCGGCCGTGGCAGGCCCCTTCTCTTGGCTGACAACTCTTTGAGGCGCGCGTGGAACACTACGCGCCGTCGACTCTCGGGCCTGGTGCTGATCGGACGGCGAGTTACCCACTACTCGCCGTCCGCAGGCCCGGGTATTGAACAGGCGTGGGTTTTAGTTAGTAAGAGTATGACACACACTCCCGCTCCACCCAGAGCGGGCAAAGTCATTGGATGGTTTCCCACCCCATAAAAAAAAAAATTCGACCGACAAAAAAGAACTAAAAAGCAAAAAATAAATAAACCTTTTAAGTCTTGAGTATTGAGCTTATACTACAGAATTTACATTGTTTGGCGCCGACTCAAAATTAGTTTCTATAAAATTTGATATTTTATGTAGGTAAATAAGCTCAATACTCAAGACTTAAAAGGTTTCGACCACATCATCGCTTGCCATCAGGTGAGATAGTGGTCAAACGCGAACCTATCATACAAAAAAAAAAAAAGGTTTATTAATTTTTTGCTTTTTAGTTCTTTTTCGTCGGTTGAATTTTTTGTTAAAAAGTTTTTTATTTTATGATTTTTTGTGACTCGTATCATTTTTTAATACTCTGAGGCTAGTTTCTAATCCTTCATCATTCCTTTTGGCACTGAGCTGATGATGTAACCATCCTTCCATGAGGTTCCCTGGATATTGACCAGTTGAGGTTACCTCCAATCTTCTAAAGACGTCTTTTCTTCAAAACATATTAAGTGGTATCTGTAACTAAAACCAGTTATTTATATCTAACTTCTATTGTTTAGGAAAGGTATGGTTTCCAACATCAGCTCAGTTTCATGATGTGGTGATTCCTAAATGCAAAAACCTGATTAAGGCGCTATTAGCTGCCAACGACCTTGACTTGTTAGATTGCGTGTTCTGCGCCGAGCTCACGTAACGCGTCGAATGTCCACCCAGTAATAGGACTCGCCCATCAAGGAGCGGTGTCCGAAATTAGACGCATTATTTATTTACTACACATAAAACAATAAGTTTTAAACTAAAACACTGTGATTCAATTAAAAACCTTTAAAAGTCGTATAATTGCGCCTTAAGGTAGGAAAAATAAACAGAAAACATATGTGTGCCCAATTTCCGTGGTTTTCTCTCAATTTTATCAGGATTCAGATCCGATCCTGATGTCCTGGACATGGGACCACCCTTGAGGTATACCCTATCTAAAAAAAAAAAATCATCTAAATCGGTTCATAAACAATGGAGTGAGGGCTGACCATACGTACAGAAACGCTAAACGTGCCCACAATTTTTGAGGTTTTCTCTCAATTTTATCAGGATTCCATTATCAGATCCTGATTTACTTGACATGGGACCACCCTTGAGGTATAGCCTATCTAATAAAGAATAATCATCAAGATCGGTTTATAAATGACGGAGTGAAGACTGAACATACACAAAAAAAAAATGTATATACATACGGTCGAATTGAGAACCTCCTCCTTTTTTTTTCGTCGGTTAACAAAAAAAAAAATACCCCAGAACTAAAAACCCCCATAACATGGAACGTGGAATTTAAACATATTCGTTATTGGAGAACATCAAAACGTCATCTAGGTATACGTATTTTTCGTTTTTGTTCAGTTTTTCAAAAAGCGCTTAAGCAATTTTGATAAAAAAAATAATTTTGAAAATCGGTTCTCAATTGACAGATAAATCGGTGGAATAAATAAAAAAAAAAACATACATACAGTCGAAAATAGAACCTCCTCCTTTTTCGAAGTCGGTTAAAAATATGTTACTTTAGACAATTTTTTTCGTAATTTGATGTGTGAATGTTTGAAATTATGTTTTATAACATAGTGTAATTAATTTGTAGTCACCAGTCACCGAAAACTTGAAAGGGAACCGCTTATCTTGGTATGGTCATGTAAAGAGGAGGGATGAAACACATGTCATGTAACTAAAAGAGTTATGAATATAAATGTGGATGGATGGAGAGGGAGAGGGAGGCCAAAGAAAGTATGGATGGATTGTGTGAGGAGTATATGAAAGAAAAGGGAGTTAGTGTTAGCGTGACGGCTGACAGGGCAGAATTGAAGAAAAAAACGTGTTGCGCCGACCCCAAGTAACATGGGATAAGGGCAGGAAGATGATGAGTGTAATTAATTTGTAAAGATATGTCTAAAGCGGATAAGAAAATTAACATCAAGCAAAAACTATAAAGCGTATTTTTATAAAACCTCCAACCATTTTAAAGATAATTATTTATATTTTAGTATACGTGTTTTAGTTTATTACCTGTCAGTTTATGTATAATAAATTAATAATGCGTCTAATTTTGGACAGCACTCCTTGATGGGCGAGTCCTATTACTGGGTGGACGTACGACACATAACGAGAGCTCAGCACAGAACACTCAAGGTCGTTGGCAGTTAATAGCGCTCTAATGTCGCGAACAAGGAAACTCGAGGCGGATTGGATGCTAAAGCCGCACTTCCAAATCCTGTAGCATTACTTTGAATAGCATAATATCATCATCAGCCTGTTTAATAAAGGGTAGCCAGATGAATATATTGCACTCTTTCATCAGTTTTGTAAGTTCGACGTATATGGAGAGTAGGCCTTTAAAAATCAAGCAGGCAAGCACAAATGCGGATTCCAGACTTATTACTGGCAATTTTCTACTTGATTAAACCTATTGCAGTGCCGCAGCATAGTTTACCGTACCCAAAGGGCCCAAGCATCAAGCCAAGGAGTATATACGTCAGCAGTCGTACGTGAATTATACAGAAAAGCGACCTCTGTCCTACAGTGCCCCAGATATTATTACTGGCTGGTGATTTATAACTAGGTACTTATAACGATTAACCTCTTACTTGTCAGTCGGACAGCACATGGGCCTTAAACTTAATATATTGTGTCTGCTAACTAGACGCAATTCAGTATAAAATCTGCCTAGCCTTTTCCCAACTATCTTGGGGTCGGCATCCAGTCTAACCGGATACAGCTGAATGCCGGTATTTTACATGGAGTGACTGCCTATCTGACCTCCACAACCCAGTAACTGGGTAATATGATACCCCTTGATAAGACTGGTTTTCAGACTTTAGGGCTTCTGGCGACCCATAATGACTGTGAAAGATCCACGATTGAAAGCCAGGACCACGGCTTAATGTGCTTTCCGGGGCACGGAGGAGTCTCGGTATGTAAAGATGGTCACCCATCCATGGATCAATCCCGTCAATCGTTGCTTAACCTGACGGATCGACACGTGTGGCAGTTATTACTTTAGCCACGAGCTCCTCGGGTTAAAACAATCCTTGCTTATTAAAACTAAGCCATCTTATAAGACGTTTTTTTTAATGGTCTTTATTTTGCAAACCTAAAATAAACATGAATAACAATGATTGCCTCGCAAAGGTCAGCAAAAGCGAACGATCGGAATCAAACTGAATTCAATTTAAAAACACATTCTATTTTTGCTCGTCGTTTGGGTGTTATTGAGCTTTCACATGAAACTGTAATGTTGTTGTCGTAACTAACGAATGGATTTTATTTAAATACCTAGGCGGCACACATACTTGTATGATGAAGATTTAGGTTCTAGAGCTATAGTCTCTAACAGGTAGATACACCCCACATGTCGCCTGTTGTGTATATCTAAAAAGAAGAAATACGCGATCCGCTACAAGTGCTACGACGCTACGGGTCGAGTGCCTTTTTTTTTGGGGTGGGAAATCATCCAATGACATTTCCCGCTCTGGGCGGAACGCGATGGCGTGTCAGACTCTTACTGACTAAAACCCACAACAGAACTGTTCCTTCCCTACCCTGAGTGCCCAGAGTCGCGGTAACTCTGTTTCGAATCTATGCACAACTCCAGGGCAGCCCGGGCCTGCGGACGGCGAGCAGCGGGTAACTCGCCGTCCGATCAGCACCAGGCCCGTGAGTCGACGGCGTGTAGTGTTCCACGCGCGCCTCAAAGAGATGAGTGTCAGCCACCACAGGCCGGTGCCTGCATGCCTAGGGGTAGCGGATAAATTATGAAAATGAGTTACTGCACCCCTGGGCACTCAGGCAGGGAAGGAACAGGGACGGTTTTAGTCAGTAAGAGTCTGACACGCCCTCCGGCTCCACCCAGAGCGGGAGAAGTCATTGGATGATTTCCCACATCCCCAAAAAAAAAAAACCCTGGGCAGGACCACGCGTCGAGTGCTACGATGGTCGGTGACGGTGACGCGCGAGTTATATAGTTTTTCCCATCTCAAAAATGCCCAACGCGCCTAAAGAAGTTTTCACTTCAAAAAAATTAGTGCCTAACACAGTAACTTATTAACGCGCGGTAACTCTGTTTCTAATTATCCGCGACAACTGATAAGGCATCGGCCATGACGGGCCCCGTCATGTATTGGACATCTCTTTGAGGCGCGCGTGGAATACTACGCGCCGTCGACTCTCGGGACTGGTCAGGATCGGACGGCGAGCTACGCACTACTAGCGGTCCGCAGGCCCGCGCCTACGGTGGCCGGAGATCGTCTCGCAACCCCCGACGCCCAGGGCGTCTCCTGCATTGGCTGCTGCTGGGGTCGTGAGGGCGACTCTGTTGAGTCTCCCTCACCCGTTCTGCCTCCTCCTTCGCGAGCATTACTGCTTCGCAGAAGGAGGCGGCTGCTTCCCATTCCCTCTCGCTCCGTACCATGGCATGGACCGGGGCTTGGCACGAGAGTTAGCTGCCGAACAGAACTATACCTGCGGTCAACTATACGTCAATGGCAAGAACTAGGGTCCTTATTGATAGTTATACTATTCTGCTCCATTCCATAGGGAATGAAGTCGAGTAAAGACTTAAATATATATGAGAAGTGAAGGCACTCTCCCTTAAAGTATCCAAAACTTTGTAAAAGAAGGGTGTGTGTAAGTGCTTCACCATAATTAAGGTATTAAAATGTCCGGGGCCGAGGTACCTACATGAAACCATAGGCTTGTTTAAGATTAAATCTAGGATTTTTGTCCTCACATAATTACTTTTACATTCTTATAAAATCTACTCGCTTCTATCGGCCTAACAGCCGTCCTAAATTTACCTTACAATCTTATTTATTTCAAAACTCGAATTAGTGTTTATTTTCTTTAATTATAATGTGTCATTACTTCTTAAACCCTGTAAAGAAGTCCTGATGATAGAGTTTCTACAGTACCTACCTATCTTAAATACAAAGCTACCCTATAAACTAATGACGGGGCTCGTCATGGCCGATGCCTGACCAGGGGTTGAGGATAATTTCGAAACAGAGTTACCGAGCCCCCAGGGGCATTCAGGGCAGGGAAGGAGCAGGGGTGGGTTTTAGTCAGTAAGAGTCTGACACGCCCTCCCGCTCTACCCTAGAGCGGGAGATGTCATTGGATGATTTCCCACCCCACAAAAAAAACCCTAAAAACTACACATCAATAATAATTTACCACAAATCAATCTAATGCAAGTATAAAACACCTTATTTCCTGGCGCTTATATGTGATATGCAGATAGCTGCTGCATGTGATAAGAAGAGTCAAGGCCCGCCGCTCGTCATAGACAAAACATATCTTACGCAACTAGATCACTGGGCCGGCACGTATAGTACTTTGATCACACCATGAGGCGGGGCTTGATTCATAATAAAGGCTCCCGGAGATAGGCGCGACGCGACAAATCATTGTCGAAATGTGAGGGGGGGGGGTTGTGTGGGGGTGTGATTTTTGTGTGAGGTGTGTGTGGTTGTGTGTGTGTGTGTGTGTTGTTGTTGTGTGTGTGTGTCGAATTGTGTGTGTTGTGTCATTGTTGTCATTAATGTTGTTGCATCAGCAAAATCTACTAGTTTTCTTAAAAATTATTCCGCAGATAAAGATGTACCTATCCTTAGAAAAGCTCAATGAAATGTGGTATTCGCATCGTTGTTGTCGCGTCGTGCCTTTCTGTGAGTGCGTCAAGTCCCTCATTAGCAGACACAATTAAAAACCTATTGTTATGTCGACGCGCGGGGCCTGACGCGTTAATTTGAGATCACGACTGCTCTGTCCGAAGGATTAAGTAGAAGTGTATTGTATAGTCACAACCCAAGAGTAAGATCAGATAATTTTGTGAAAAATATGAAACTCCCCTTATTTTTAAAAGTGCAAGTAGTTTTTTTTATATGAAATTAGGAAGTACGGATTACTGTATCACATCTACAGATTATTTGACATCAAACTGTATTTGGTAAACACAACGGTAGAATCGGTACTTTGTATAATTTTAAAACAATAGCTGATGACTTCATCATCTGCCTAGCCTTTTCCCAACTATCTTGGGGTCGGCTTCCAGTCTAACCGGATGCAGCTGAATACCAGTATTTGACATGAAGCGACTGCTTATCTGACCTCCACAACCCAGTTACTGGGTAATACGATACCTCTTGGTAAGACTGGTTGTCAGACTTTCGGGCTTCTGACGACCCATAACGACTGTCAAAGATCCACGATTGACAGCCGGGACCAATGTTAAAAAAAAAAGAAAAAAAAAAAAAAAAAAGAAAACGGCTTAACGTGCTTTCCGAGGCACGGAGGAGTCTTGGTATGTAAAGATGGTCACCCATCCACGGACCAACCCCGGCAAGCGTAGCTTAACCTGATGGAACGACTCGTGCGGCTGTTATTACTTTAGCTACGAGCTCCTCAAAAAAAAATCCAAGATACATTGTAAAACAAAATATTTATGCAATAAAATTAAAAGGTAAGACGAAAACAAACTAAACAACTGATTAACGAAAAGTTAATATTATTTTTTCATATGCAAGGTGTTAAAAGCTACCACAACAAACAGGTGATAACTGATAATAAGCAAGATAATTAAAAATATGCAATCCACCGCAATTATTATCGTTGCTTAAAAAAAAAACATAATTAATTTCAATAAACATTGCTATCTGTACCTACATTAAACATTCATAAAGGAGATTAGAAAGTCATGAGATATTGGAAACAGGATTATAATGTTATAAAAATACTAGTGCGGTACTGATACCCAGGCTTCCCAATGTACCCGGGCCTGCGGACGGCGAGCAGTGGGTAGCTCGCCGTCCGATCAGCACCAGGCCCGTGAGTCGACGGCGCGCCTCAAAGAGATAAGTGTCAGCCACCACTGACGGGGCCCATCGTGGCCGGTGCCTGCATGCCTAGGGGTAGCTGATAAATTCTGAAAATGAGTAACCGCACCCCTGGGCACTCAGGCAGGGAAGGAACAGGGGTGGGTTTTAGTCAGTAAAAGTCTGACTCGCCCTCCCGCTCCACCCAGAGCAGGAGAAGTCATTGGATGATTTCCCACCCCCTAAAAAAAAGAAAAAGGGCTTCCCATTTAAACTTTTTTTTCTTTAGAAACTATCATATCATATGGCGCGTGGCATTTTGGAGAAAAGACCAAGTAGTTTCGGCTTTTTACCTCAACAAAACTATCCCAGCGATCAATATCAGCACATGGAAGAGGTCCCGTGACCTCTTAATCTCTCTTCCTACTGGTTTAATGTCAATAATCTTCTCCTTAACGAGAAAAAAACAAAATGCATAAAGTTCACATTACCCAATGTAATACAAGTGAACACTAGTGTGTCAATAAAGGGTGAAGAGTTGAAGCCCGAGGATTCCACAGTGTTCTTAGGTTTAACTTTGGATGCGCAGCTTCAGTGGAGCCCCCATATAGATAAACTGTCCAAAAAACTTAGCTCTGCAGCATACGCCGTAAGGAAAATTCGTGGTTTAACTGATTTAGAGACAGCTCGTTTAGTATACTTTAGTTATTTTCATAGTGTGATGTCGTACGGCATTCTGTTGTGGGGAAATGCCGCCGATATTCAGACAATTTTTGTTTTACAGAAAAGGGCTATTCGTGCAATTTATAAATTAAGTCCCAGACACTCCCTCAGAGACAAATTTAAAGAGATTAATATTATGACTGTTCCCTCTCAATATATTTATGAGAATCTCATGTATGCACATAAAAATATTAATCTGTTTAAAAGATACAGTGATATCCATAGCATAAATACTAGGAACAAACACAAATTTATTGTACCAAAAACCAGGCTCAAGAAAAAAATAGGTGGTTCGTTTAGTTGTCAATGTATACGTTTCTATAATAAACTTCCTAGCCAAATTCAAGAACTAAGCATAAATAAATTTAAATCATTTATTAAACGTAAGCTATGCCAGAAAGCTTTTTACACAATTAATGACTTTCTTGAGGACAAAAAGGCGTGGGATTGAGCTGCTTCAATGATATACATGAGCCATTGTTTTCATATGTACTACTTACTGATGAAAAAATTTTTATATATATATATTTTTTATTATTCGTTTTTGACATGAATACTTGTATAGTATTGTATTATATTTTTTATTTTATCTTTTTATTGACATTTTATTATTATTATTATTATTTTTTTTGACTTGAATACTTTGTTAAGTATTATATTTATTTTTATTTTTTGATTGACATATTATGATTACTATTTTGTTTGACACAAATATTTACTTTGTAAAGTGTTATATATTTTTTTTTTTTTTTTTGATTACTTAATTATTGTAAATGTGAGGACTATGTGGGTTATTATTATTATTTTCTCCTCCTTTTTACAGTAATTTTCAACGTTGTCTGACAGTTTGAGTACTTTTGCGGCCTACCCAAATGTCTTTTCTTTGGTATTGTTCGTCATGTCATTGAGCTCCTTAGTGGTTTTTAAGTTGAGCTATTCGACTATTGACAAATGCTTGCACTGACTGGACAGGTCCACTCAAATATGTTTGGTTCTTTCTTCAAAAGACCACTACAGACACTAAGCTGCATGGTCCTCATATAGAATAATGTGAATGCGAGAACTATGTATGTCGTTATATTCATGTAGATTTTATGATTGTCTGGCAGTTTGAGTATTTTTTGCGGCCTACTCAAATGTCCTTACTTTGGTATTGTTCGTCGGTTCGTTGAGCACCTCAGAGTTCTGAGTTGAGCTTCGCGATGACTGACAAATGCTTGCACTGTCTGGACAGGTCCACTCGAATTCGTGTGTTGCTTTCTTCATAAAGCTCATCCCAGACATAAACGTACATGGTTCTCATATGATCTAACCAGTCCACATTGTATGGATTTGAACACTAAAAGAGACTTTGACCTCTGAGTTTGTTTCGGTGTTTCTTCTCAGGGTAGTCAGCTAGGAAACACCGGCCTCATCTAGCTTAAACTGACAAAAAACATTGACGTGTAAAAGTGTTCCTTGTAACCTATTAACTGAATAAACATCATTTATCATCATTTATCATTTATCATCTTAGGGTCATATCACACATATCAACTCGTATTGGGATCGTCACCATATCAACACGAGCCGTGCAGTATTCTTTGTATGAAACTTCATATTGCAACGCACACTAATCGGAATCGTAACGTAATCGCCTCGCCTCGGGACAAGCAGTGCGGTACACGTGGTCAACTTGTCGTCCCCGCGCATACGTCTCTCCGTGTACTCTCTGTCTCACCCCTCCCGTGGCCTGCCTGCAACACACTACTGTTGCCGAACATGCTGTCATCTCATTCACAAGATAACTTCCAGTCGTGTTGCGCGCGTGTTTTTATTAAATCTGTTGGTTAGATTTCAAACAACCGAAAAAGATTGAAACTGTGTGGCAGCCAGGTCAACCAGCGGTCGGCGAGCCGCCCGTAAGCGCGGCGTCGCCTAGCCGTAGCCGAGTCGACATACCGGAGCTGGTGATCCCGCTTTGGTTACGTGCTTACGTTAGGTTGACGACAAAGCGAAAGGCGATACGATGACCATCCCTTTTCGAGTTTATATGTGCGCGACCTTTAAACGACCACTCCGGAAATCCCGCCGTACAACGCGGCCTGTTAGATCATATCCCTGTGGAGACAGTAAAAGGGTCTCCTCAGAGCCTCGCTGTGCGCGGCACAATATCTATTAGTAGGGTAATACGAGAATAGATACCACACTTTAATAAATCACTTTTTACGTCTTAGTACAAATAGCAAAATATTTAAAACAATTACAAAACCGAAGCTTACTGAATCTGTGATCGATTACAGACAATGGAAAGTAAAAAAACAGCAAAAGATAAGGGTAGGCGTACGTGCAGATACGCACATGTCATGCAAGCTGCACACGAGACACGCGTGGGACGCGTGAGCATGCAACTGTTACGAGTATCTGGGTAAAAGCACCACGATACCTCGACTGCTGAGTGTGTGGTTCTGGGCTCGATTCTTTGGACAAAGTCTTATTGGGTTTTTCGTTAACTAAAAGCAACCGCAACTTTTAGAAGTTGACACTGTGTGCGGCCTATCTTGAGTCAATAGTTTTGGTTGTAAAAAACGACGCCGGCAGAAGTGAAAACTTGAATATTAACGTTGTGCATTTTTGAATATTTTGGAATCGTCTTACGAATTTTCGATCAGGTCACGTGTCCTGACGCGAGTTTAACATTTTATACCCATCCCAAGAAAAGTGCTCAACGCCGCTAAAGAAGTTTTCACTTCAAAAATCCCGCGTGAAACTCCTTGTCGTTTCTTGATTGGTGCATTGAAAAACTTATTACTGACATTCTGCTCGATTGCTCCATGCTTGCTTATGTTTTTTCTATTTTTTAAAAAGTTTTTGATTGCTCCTAATTATTTATTGATTTGAGAATCATTAAGAGGAAAATAACTTCACCTTTTCTTTCTTTTCATTGATCAGTTGCTAATAAGCCTTAGCTTGGTGACTACAAAAAAAAAAACAACGGGTTGCTCTCCGGGAGAGCCGACAAAACTGAAAACTTGAATATTAACGTTGTGCATTTTTGAATATTTTGGAATCGTCTTACGAATTTTCGATCAGGTCACGTGTCCTGACGCGAGTTTCATTTTATACCCATCCCAAGAAAAGTGCTCAACGCCGCTAAAGAAGTTTTCACTTCAAAAACCACTAATTCGGACAACAGAACCCGCTAAGTAACTATCCCCGCATCACTTTGTTTCCTCGCACATCTCTCTATTGTCAAATGCACCCTTAATAATGTCACCCAAGATACTGGTGTTCGTAATGTAGTGCCAGTGTTTCCTAGGTAAAATAAGTAGGTATGTACGTCCTATTGGTGCACACTGCGCCTAGACCTGAAAAATTTTTTTTTTCAAAAAAGCTAAAACACTAAAAATTATCTAAATAATGACAATTTTGGAAGTTGGTGTTTCCATTTTTGTTTTTTCATTTTTAACCGACGAAAAAAAGGAGGAGGTTCTCAATTCGACCGTATATATGTTTTTTTTTTTTTTTTTTTTGTGTATGTTCAGCCCTCACTCCGTCATTTATGAACCGATCTTAATGATTATTTCTTCAAGAGTGGTCCCATGTCAAGGAAATCAGGATCTGATAATGGAATCCTGATAAAATTGACAGAAAACCTCGAAAATTGTTGGCACGTTTAGCGTTTCTGTATGTATGTTCGGCCCTCACTCTGTTGTTTATGAACCGATTTTGACGATTCTTTTTTTCATAGATAGGGTATACCTCAAGGATGGTCCCATGTCAAGGACATTAGGATCTGATCATGGAATCCTGATAAAATTGAGAGAAAACCTCGAAAATTGGGCACGAATATTGTTTCTGTTTACTTTTCATAACTTTATCAGGTATTTGCATTTAGGAATCATCACATCATGAAACTGAGCTGATGATGGAAACCATATCTTTCCTTAACAATAGAAGTTAGTTATAAAAAACTGGTTTTAGTGACAGATACCACATAATATACTTTGAAGAAAAGACGTCTTTGGAATATTGGAGGTAACCTCAACTGGTCAATATCCTGGGAACCTTATGAAAGGATGGTTACATCATCAGCTCAGTGCCAAGAGGAATGATGAAGGATTAGAAATTAGCTTCAGAGTATTTAAAGATGATGCGAGTCACAAAAAATCATAAAATAAAAAACTTTTTAACAAAAAATTCAACCGACGAAAAAGAACTAAAAAGCAAAAAATAAATTAACCTTTTAAGTCTTGAGTATTGAGCTTATTTATCTACATAAAATATCAAATTTTATATAAACTAATTTTGAGTCGGCGCCAAATAATAAAACGATTAATTACCTACATCTAGACTTCTTCATTTCTACGTACATATAAAATTTAGATATTTAATAATCAGATTGTTGTTTGGCGCCGACTCAAAATTTGTTTATATAAAATTTGATATTTTATGTAGGTAAATAAGCTCAATACTCAAGACTTAAAAGGTTAATTTATTTTTTGCTTTTTAGTTCTTTTTCGTCGGTTGAATTTTTTGTTAAAAAGTTTTTTTTGACACCGACTTCCGAAAAAAAGTTATTTTTTATTTTTTAGTGTATTTTCTTTTGTGGATGTCGGTTGTGTTTTTTGTAAAAAAGTATTTTATTTTTCACTTTTTAGTTGTAATACTTATCATGGAACGTAAAATTTAAACACTCGTAATTTGAAAAACCCAAAACGTCATATATGTATACGTATTTTTCGTTTTTGTTCAGTTTTTCAAAAAGTGCTGAAGAAATTTCGAAAATAAATATATGGGACCACCTTGGGAATATAATCTTTCGTATAAAAAAAAATATTGTATTGAAAATTGGTCCACAACTGACAGAGAAATCGGTGGACACAGACACAGTTGAACATGGAACCTCCTCCTTTTTCGAAGTCGGTTAAAAATTATATTCATCTGATCAGCACCAATACACACGTAATAAACAATAGTAAAACCGAATACCGAAACTATTTAGAAAAACTACACAATGTTATTTTTTCTTTGACTCTTTCATACTCGTACCTATATTTGTGCACTATATTCGTTAGTACTATCGGAACACTGTAAGCAAAAAATCGTTCCTCTTAATCATAACTAATGTGATGTTTACACGGTGATCTAATCCAATTATAATTATATGACAGACTGTGCCAATGATAGATAACACTATCTCTCTTCGTAAATAATTGCAAGCTCAGCGAAAAATCGATTGATGCGTTCTCATATCTTCGCAAATAAAAACAGCCAAGTGCGAGTCGGACTTGTGCATGGAGGGTTTCGTAGTATCGTACAAGATTATATGAGTCTACTTGTTGCCATTATTAAGATCGAGCAAAAAAAAAGCCAAAAAAAAACACAAAATTTAAACGGGACTACCTGGAAAGTATCCTTCATCCCTATCTACCCTTTCAAACCAAAACAGAATTTTCCAAATCAGTTCAGGCGTCTTCGAGTAATCGGGGAACATACATAAAAAAAAAGATTTTGACAAATTGAGAACCTCTTCCTTTTTTGAAGTCGGTTAAATGTACTTTGCAGGGCTTAGGGATAGTATAACTTTCTATCACTAAAAGAATTTTCGTGATTGGATCAGTATTTCTAGAGATTACCCCCTCTTTTTCTTTACCTATCTGGTTATCTCATTCGTCTGATATGTCCTACTGCCGGGCAGAAGTTATTTTTTTCCACACACGTCTGTTCTCTTCCACGTCCAAACAATAATTCTGCAATTGTATCTCTTAGGCTGCGGGCACGAAGTCAGCGGCCGGCGGGACGGCGGCGGCGGTGGCGCTGGAAGCATCGTGGGAACGCAGACCCCGGTCTCAAAGACAGCGGGCAGATCGCGCGGTGCTAGAGCGGCGTAGTGTTGTGCTATGAGAAATTAGTGTCTTTGTTTGCGAACAGGAATCATTGAAATAATTTGATCCACTACGATGGTGGGCATTTTGAAACATCGGTCGTTAAAAAGCCATAAAATAAAATACACAAAACTACGTCAATACAAACGCGCGAGCACCGCTAGACTGACGCACATCGCTCGTACGCCGCTCCTGCGCCGCTGCCTTCGAGACCAGTTCCATATGAATCTAAGCATTGAAACGCACCGCTCCCGCAGCGCCACCGTTGCCGCCCCGCTACACGCTACGCTTTCTTCGTGTTCGCGGCCTTAGAAATATCATATTATGAGTTTAGATTATATTTCTCAGCACTTTACCATTATCTCAGGATATACTCGTCAGTCAAACAGGAACAGTCTACCTCCACTGTCGAAACCTGATAACTCAAGGTGTTCCAATTCCCATCGGTCACTTAGATACCTACATGATATACTCTTCGGGATAATTATGATAGAAATACATTTCCTCAGTAAGTATAGTTCCTTGGTAGAACACATGATACATACGTCGCAGCCATCTAGTTGAATCAGCCAGTCAATTGGACGCCTAGGACGTTCATTAAATGCCAGTCATTCAATTAAATGGCTGAAGAACAACCAGCCAAGTCGTTGAACGCAACGTCATCTTCAAAGGGCTGACTTTCAATTCACCAAGTTGTTAAACATTGAGTGATTCTAGTTAAATAAACTATCGGCCTAGCCATTTTATTTTAATAAATGAACGGCGGTTAATGAACGGCCTCAGATAAATTCAAAACAGAGTTACCGCGCTCCTGGGCACTCGCAACTGAAGGAATAGGGGTAGGTTTTATTCAGTAAAAGTCTGAGACGCCCAGATCGGGAGAAGTTATTGGATGATTTTCTAACACGACAAAAAAAAGTCGTCCAATTGAATGGCTAATTCAACCAGATGGCTGCGACACACACATCTTGATTGTAAGCATCAGTTCTTGTGAAATAAAATAATTTAATTATTATATTCAGATGTCTGATTTCCATCCTAATTTGAGCCTATTGAACATAGTAGAGTTAGATCTTAGAACCACCAAACACCTGCCCGGGGGTTGAGGATAAATTCGAAACAGAGTTACCTCGCCCCTGGGCACTCAAAGGCAGGAAGGAACAGGGGTGGGTTTTAGTCAGTAAGAGTCTGACACGCCCTCCCGCTCCGCCCAGAGCGGGAGAAGTCATAGGATGATTTCCCACCCCACAAAAAAAAAAAAAAAAAAAATGTGTGGGGTTTAGTAGTGCCAGAATGAATATACATTGAACTTACGCATATCTGCTAGTTTGATCAATCTTAGACTATAGCGTTCCTTTAAACATTGTCACATCGACCGGTTCCATGCTTCTTTATTTTATACAGAAAAGACTCATCCTCATCGTCCTCTCGCTCTTAGGCAGTTGTCCCACCGCCGGCGAGCAAGCGACTAACTATCAGCTATTTTCTCGCTCAAGAAACGTATTATGGGTAAACATTCCGTGTTAACAAAAGAGATGAGGTCCCCACTTATGAAATCAGCATTTTGTATGGAAAATTTTAAAAAAGTTGCATTTTTCATACTAACATTTTCTTAATTTACTTAACAACTATGAACACTAATGTTTTAAAAATTTTATGCAAAAATGTTTAAAAAGTAAGATACCGTACGCCACTTAGATTAAGCAACAAAATAATATACTTGCTCATACCAACCGCAATACTTGCTCAGCGATGCTCGCTAGGCGGTCAGAACTCACGCCGAGAGGACTAGCCGCCCCGAACGAGTCGGCCATTGCACTCGCACACTCGCTTATAGCCCAGTGACAACACTATCGGAACTACACATTCGCTACTCGCTGCTCACCAACTCGTTTTTAGTTTCTAGCTCTACTCGCTTCTCGCTCATCGTTGGCGGTGGGACAAGTGCCTTATCCCAATTTATTTGGGGTCGGCCCAGCTTGTTCTTCCCTACTTCTCTGTTTACCAATATACACCTAATTTCTAGCCCTATAGGTCTATTAACCTTTTTAAAAAAACCTATCTATCGTTTCTATAATCATCCTCTACTTTAAACACAGTACCTACACTATTATAATTAAAAACCAATAAAAAAAAATTAAAATATCAATAAACGCGACTGAAATTTATTTTAGTTCATTCACAAATTTTATGCCACCAACTGCAGCAGACTGCTTGAAAAGTGATTTGTTTGGAACTTTTTATTTGTTTTTATTAGTCGGGTTTTTTGATATATTTTTTATTTTTATTTAACTAAGTTTTAGTGAGTTACATTTTTGAAATGACCAGGTTACAAAAAAATACGACTTCGCTTACCTAATTGCGGTCGCCATTTTGTTTTTGTTTTCAAAATGCATATAGACTCTGTCACTTCAGCGCTCAAGACCAATCTAAATGATTTTATTTTTGTAAGTAGGTTTTAACAACACTTTTACAAGTCAATTTTTTTTTTTTAGCTAGATGAGGCCGGTGTTTCCTAGCTGACTACCCTGAGAAGAAACACCGAAACAAACTTAGAGGTCAAAGTCTCTTTTAGTGTTCAAATCCATACAATATTTACTGGTTAAATCATATGAGAACCATGTACGTTTAAGTCTGTGATGAGCTTTTTAAAGAAAGCAACACACAAATTCGAGTGGACCTGTCCAGACAGTGCAAACATTTGTCAGTCATCGTGAAGCTCAACTCTATCGAGTAAGTAAAATCTATCGAGTCGTTTCGGCTACAGCGCGTGCCAAAGAAAGAGACATACAAACATACATACATAATTACATACAAACTCTCGAAAAACATTACCATTCTTCTGGGATACTCGGGTAAAAATACATCCTTATCAGCAAAACAATAGAATTACTAGGAAAATCCTAAAAATATCAAAGCTTATCGCTTCTCTAAGGTTAGATAAAAAGTTTTTGTCTGTACCAAAAGATAATGAGGCGGGTGGAACGATCAGGCCTGTTCGGTCACCTTAGATAAGTTTAAATGGCACAGGGGACTCAGAAACCGTGCGATCTACAGGGTGTAAAGAAATTGGTGGTCATATCTAAGATGCTGCCATAAAAATGAACTACTTTCTTCAAGAAAGGTAAAGTTAATTCCCAAAAAAAATAACCTTACAAAGTTGTCATTAGCAGATCAAATTAGTATGGGAGGTTAAATTTTCCGACTCGACTCGAATGCCGTGGCGGCAAACGGCATGCCGCTGTGGTGTCACGATGCCCCGACTACGCCGCTGTAATAAAAAAAGTAATATAACACACAACTACAACAACAACAACACCAACAACAATTACAACACAACAACAACAACTAAAAACAATTTTGAATTCTAAAATTAAAATAGATGTTTCACATCTGCCGGGCGTCCCGTGACGGCTAACTTTTTTTTTTGGAAGTCATTTTTACTTTCTAAAAGAAAGTTTCTTTGTTATGGCCAAAAGCAGTATTTAATATATGACCACGCATTCCCGTTACACCCTGTATAGTATGAAAATTCCAGCAACAGTTCGCAAACTTGGGCTCTAGACAAAGTGACATTCAATCTCAATATATATATCTCAAAAATCTCAATATTCCTACATATATCTTAATATCCAGGTCAAGTCAGATCAGGTATTCAGGGTCGCGGGAGTGTTGCAAGAGTCACCGCGGACTAGGCAACTGAAGAACCACGAGTGGGCTTTCGTCAGTTCTAGTCTGATACGTCCTAGTGCCCTCCTGTTTCACTCAGAGCGAGAGGTTATTTGATAATTTCCCACCCCAAAAAAAGTGTGTCAATATCATCTTTTTTAACATTTTGACACTCGTAATCGCAATGTCGCTTTGTGTAGGTCCTCTAAGTTTGTTTTAGTTGTGGTGTGTTTTTACTATATATGGGTCAGCCTCAGAAAAAAAATATCTCAACATGCAGAAAGAATCCTGTGGATGAAATAGGATTTACCATGATTATGATGTGTGTAAAATGATTTTATTAATTTCCATCTGCCAGTGCTGTCATGAAAGTTTACGCATTTTTAAAAATTGCCCAACCATAACATCAATTTATTGATGTAGTGACCCGTGATTTTGTTTGGATTGATTAGAATAATGACTTGAGTTTTTTTTATCCAGAAATATGGATAATGTCACCTGTGTCTGTTTTATTTACAAATATTATGAAAGAGACTACTACGGTAATGACTTTTACTAAAAGTATAACACCATTTTATTTATCTAAATTTAATAACTTTGCACACGGATAGACCGCAACAATTAACTTATGAGGAACTATGCCTTTACTTTTTTGTTCCTGATTTCAACTCTTTAGAGGTTGATTAGATGGCATTGTGAAAGCATTGCCATCAGAGAGACAGACCTGAAGTGCTTCGTGTACTTACTCGTACAATTACACTTATTACACCAGCAACCATGCATTTCAAAGCGGAACACAGCAAAGGACGCTGGAAAAAGATCTGCAGGTGGTGGCGTTGCGTGCGTCATGTTGCAGTCGGAACGGAATGTTGCCACTATAAATATGTATTTGTATTTATGCAGAGGTGGCCCAGTAGGTTACTACTGGGCCCTGCCAGTTGTAGGTCGAGAGTTCAAACCCAGGCAGGTGTTTCACTTTGTGTAAATTATTTCATCATCTATTGCTGTCACTCACGTGTCCGTCTGTCTGTTTGTCGGTCACAAAATTTTGTTCCTAAGAATTTTTTTACTTCCCATTGACCTATGTACTTGAAATTTGGAAATAATGTTTATTCTTACGTATATTTTACTAAAAAATACCAATATAATGATAAATCAGATTTTTTCATTGATCATTTCCTCATTTGATACGGAACCCTAAATGTGCGAAATCCGACACGCACTTGGCCAGTTTTTTTTTTTTCTGCCTACCTTTTTTTATTCTGTGGTAATAAATAGGAGAAGGCAGATGATTTTCTCATTAATTCCTCCCTGCCAACCATGTTACTATCATTCACTTCCATTTCATTCATAATTATCATCTCTCAATTAATTCTTCTTGCTTTTCCATGGTCTCCATTCAATGACATACCTACTAGTAATGACTAGTATAACTTAACAACACATACGTACATTATTTATAAAAATCACGTCGTCGATAGCGAGTTTATCTGTGCGTGTTTATGGGCGTTTAGCGCTAAGATAGATAGCCGGGAGGTTACGGGACGGCTCGGGGGTATCGCATCAGGGGTACGCACGCAAGCCGTGACCGTGATTTATACTGTACAAGCATAGTTTTCATTTTTTTTTTTACGGTTTTAAGAAATCACGATGAAGTTACACACTCTTTTTTTTTGTGGGATGTGAAAATCATCCAATTACTTCTCCCGCTCTGGTTGGAGCGGGAGGGAGTGTCAGACTCTTACTGACTAAAATTCCTTCAGTTGCCTGAGTGCCCAGGGGCGTGGTAACTCTGTTTCGAATTTATCCGCGACCCCTGGGCAGATTAAGTTACACACCTTGGAGGGCATTCTACGAATTTGTTGAATGTTGAGTGCAAGAGGGTGAATTTTATTTCAGTACATTTATTTATCCTGTTGACGTTTAACGAAAGCTTTAAATACTAGCTTAGCTATGTTCTTCATTCCTTTTTGAATCTGCTGGTAATTACATCTAAAATTTCTTATATTTCAAATATAAATCATAAACCCAATTCCATTAATTTACCTAGAGTGGATGCATACACCAATAATCAGTCACCACCGTTTTTAAAACACCATATTTCGTTGTTTTAATAAATAAATTACCGATACCTGTACATTCTTCATTAAAAGAAAGTTCGTGAAGCCGAAGAAAATTTGGAAATTATCTGAAGTCGAGATGGAGGCGTGTAAACAAAATTAATATAAACTTGGTACAACAAGTTGTGTTCGTGTATTTTTAAATTAGTTCACACCTATTGTTTGATCTGTTTTGCCGGTGTTAGAGTTCAGAAAGAGAAAGTTGTGGATAACATTTTCAATACTTTTATAAGTTTTGTAAGTCATTGTAAGTTTTTAAAAATTATTGCCACACATCATCATCATCTTCCTACCCTTATCTCATGTTACTTGGGGTCAGCGCAACACGTTATTATTAATTATTGACACACCATGGAATTGCATATTTTCTAAGTTAGAAAATATTATTAGTGGTCTTGTACGAATATTAGGAATCTGTATCCTCATGTCATCATATCGTCCATAAGTAGTGTTAGCTTCTGCCTGATTAAGTTTGAAGAATAATACAGTGACAATTAGTCGATGATTGATATTCGTAACCCACGGGCTTTGGTGGAATGTTGTTTACGTTATTTTCCGTAACTTAACTTGATTAGTAATTTTTGTTATTTATTATTAAAAAAATATAATTTATGATTATTTTATGATAATTTGTGATCAAATTATATAGACCTTCATTTGTCTTAATCTCTATCTCAAATGACATATGTCACAACTTGATACAGCTCTGGGTCCGAAACGCCCATTCCATTTTAGTCTAGTTCTAGATAAATAAATGTACTTTCTAGTTTAACAATATATATACAGGATTGCATGTCTATTGTGGCAAATAATTTTGTGGTTTTCTTCTTTTTTGCACAGCTTATTTTTTTCAGAATCGATCCCTTGATAGTATCTAGATGTTTATATTCACAATAGTTTTTAGTTTTGGTTTGTTTAGTTTATTTAAGTAACAGATTTATTTTAAGTTTTTGTTGTGCACTTAAGATGTACCTACCTACTTATGCAATTGTATTTTTCACCCTGAGGTTTGCTGTAAGAAAACCCAAATGCTGGGTTAAGCTCGCCTTTGTAACTAATTGTTAATTTGTGTTTTACTTATATGTTATATGTCTACAATAAAGAATAATAACTAATAACTAATAACTTATACCCCAAGAATAGGTGTGTGTTACCTGACTTAGAAAAGTGTAACACCGAATAACACGTCCCCGTAAGTTTACTAACACGAAAAACTTAAGGCGTATATAGCTGCCAAGTGGCGCCCTCATTGAATAAAAAATCGTAGCAAAGCGTAGAAAATAAAGATGAAAGAATCCTATGTTGCATTTGTTACAAAGAAAATAAGGTATTTTTATGTTGTTGAAACAGGACTCAACACGTTTTGTATCCAAAGTAGTAGGCAAAAGTACCAAAACTGACCGTTTTTGACACTTTTGCTTACTACTTTAGAGATATGAAACATAGCATCCCGCGTTTGTCACCCCTGTTTTATTATTTTTGACGTATCCAACGTCCGCTGTTATCAAGATTATGTTATTGAGCTTCCAGTCGCCGATGCAAGTACTCTGACATTTCTATTTCTATTTGTGATTTAAAAAAAACCTCAGTGTTGTTGTTGGCAAGTGTACTCGGGAATAGCAAAGTAGGTGTTATTTTTTTTTATTTTAAGCATGACCTTGGAATCTTGTTGGACAGAGATAAGATGTTCTTTTTTTTAATTGCGTGGTTGCTATAATAATATTCATTTGGCTTTCAGTTATAAGCTTATTTAGTTTTCCAAGTAGTAAGAAAACTCTGCAAGGATTAAAATAAATTTTTAGTGGTTTAGTGCAAACTAAATTTAACCTCTGAAAGTCTCATATCCAATAAATAGAATGAAATCTAGAAACAGTCAATCAATTTTGTAATAATTTAAAACATTCACGTATACTCGTCACTTCAGCTATCCTATATTCCATTCATAAGTATTAGAAAAAATAAGAGCCACGTAGAAGCACGGATGCAAAAAAAAATCAAACTTAACACAACTTTATTAATTCATTAACTTTAATTAAACAGTAACAAATTACAACTAAAACACCAACATTCAGCAAAACTAATTAATAAGGCGTGGCATTCACAAGTATTCACATTGAATGACAATCACAGAACATTGTTTACGTCAATTTAACAGACGACATAAACCAGTAAAATTGGAAATACACGGCTGTCACAACTTATGAAGGGATTAGGTAACATTTTAAATTTGGTAGAATTAATAGTGAAAAATGTTTTTAGCATTGACACGGTAATTTTAAGTTGGAATGAAATAATTTATCTGAATGAAAGTCACATAATTTCTTAGGATAAGTAGTTAAAACAGTTATATTTAAGTGTGCCAGCTGTTGTATGAATTATTCAGCGTCTATCGTAACTGTAACATGTTTATTGTACTTTTTTTACAAAGTGTTTCTGTCTAACGCTATATTACAAATGGAGGATAAAATATTTATTTTGGTTGTTAGTGCTGCACTAACTAATATGTGTGGGGTGACTAACCGCTTTCTGATGAACGCCCCATGCGATATTTTCATAACCCTACTGGATAGGTTTCCCATACGCTCGTTTAAATTAATATGATGCGTCTATTTTAATAATAAAGTGGGTCATTATCAGATAGGCAGTCTCTTTTTGTGGTCCAAGATCCCAGAGCTGCTAGACATTGCTTATTTTCTGAATAACAAAATGTAACGAATTCTTCTTCTTCTTTTTTTCGTGTCGGGTTTGATTAAATTTTTTTCCGACCAGTATTGTTTCCCACTTGATTGGTTTCTCATACGCTCGTTTAAATTAATATGTTGCGTCTATTTTAATTACAAAGTGTATTATTATTAGGTAGGCAGTCCCTCCTTGTAGTCCAAGATCCCAGAGCTGCCAGACATTACTTATTTTCTGATTAACAAAATGTGACAGATTATTCTTCTTTTCGTGTCGAATTTGACTAAAATTTTGTCCGACCAGTATTGTATTATTAATGTGATGAATTGAGTATTGTGTTAGTAGTACTTTAAATGTACGCATTTTTTTTTTTTTTGGGTTTTGGGAATCGTCCAATGATATCTCCCGCTCTGGGTGGAGCGGGAGGGCGTGTCAGACTCTTACTGACTGAAACCCACCCTTGTTCCTTCCCTGCCTGAGTGTCCAGGGGTGCGGTAACACACAAACATCTCTTTGAGGCGCGCGTGAAGAGATTAGTGTCAGCCACCACTGACGGGGCCCATCGTGGCCGGTGCCTGCATGCCTAGGGGTAGCGGACAAATTCTCAACATGAGTTACCGCACCTCTGGGCACTCAGGCCGGGAAGGAACAGGGGCGGGTTTTAGTCAGTAAGAGTCTGACACGCCCTCCCGCTAGACCCAGAGTGGGAGAAGTCATTGGATGATTTCCCATCCTCCCAAAAAAAAAATCCTTGTTCTTTCCCTGCCCTGAGTGCCCAGGGGTGCGGGAACTGCTAGCTTAGCCCGTACATCAGTTACGAAATAAAAACTCTGGAATATTGTGTAAAACACTGCTGCATCCGATTAGGCATGAAGATGAGGAAACGAAGGTCATTATCATCGTCGTAAAATTCGAAGGTCATTATCAAGTAGCATCTCAGCTAACGAATAAATAATAGAGGGTGTGGCCTTTTTATTTGCTGAGAATGACCATGATATTACAATATGTCGTAAAAACCAAGTGGGTAATCATACGGCTCCTGTCCGATAACGTACTAAAATAAATAGCTTATTTTGGTTTTTCTTATAATGTGATGGTGGTTGAAAGTGCAAATTACTTCTTTCTATTTTTTTTGTTTCTCTCTCTCTTTCTCTTTCTTATAACTTTTTTTTCGTTTCTTTCTTCCGTTATTTTCAGTAAAAATATTTATTGCAGACCATAAAAAATCTATAAAAAACACATTGACACATTTCGAAATTAAATAAACCTCATTTAATTTAGTGTTAGTATGCACCTATTTTAACGTACGCATACCGGCTAGCTCAGGCCGTACGTTAGTTACGAAATTAAAACTCCGGAATCTTATGTAAAACACAGCTGCATCCGATTCGGCATGATGATGAGGAAACGAAGGTCATTATCATCGTCGCCAAGTAGCCGTTACCTCAGCAAACGAATAATTAATAGAGAGTGTGGCCTGTTTATTTGCTGAGAATTACCATGATACTATTACAATGAGAATTACCATGATACTATTACAATGTGATACGGACATTGAGCAGTGGTGGCCCAGTGGTATTGGCCGCGACTTACAAGTTGTAGGTCGTGAGT
This sequence comes from Polia nebulosa, assembly GCA_951329385.1. Classification (NCBI taxonomy): domain Eukaryota; kingdom Metazoa; phylum Arthropoda; class Insecta; order Lepidoptera; family Noctuidae; genus Polia; species Polia nebulosa. The sequence goes on along the minus strand of OX589610.1, from coordinate 13,242,120 downwards.
TCAAACCCAGGCAGGCCTCTCACAGAGAGGAGGCCTGTGCCCCAGCAGTGGGGACATTAAAAAGGCTGATGATGATGATGACTGACATTGATACTATTACATGCTACTGTTTTTGCTTAAAATGTTATGTCAGTATTAGGTGGAAATTACTTCTTTCTATTTTTTTTATGTTCTCTAACTTTCTCTTTTTTATACCTTTTTTTCTTTTCATTTTACCTTTCTTTTCTTCATTTTTTTAAATAAAATAAGTAAAAATATTTGTTGCAAACATAAAATATTCATAAAAACTCATTGAAATATTACAAAATAAAATGAGGTAAATTAGGTTAAAAATAAATGAAGTAAAATTCAATCCAAAATAAAATATCTAAATAAAAGAATGAACTTTAACCGTCTTTGAGTGCACATAAACTTCTTTCTCGTCATATCGATGATTTCAAAATTAAATATAATCTTTTGACCAAAATTTTGCGACGTCGACAGCTTTAGTATTTACACATATTAACTTATACGGAAGTAAAGAAGATGACCTGAGAACATTATAATATTATCTGCCCTCTTAATGTTTCGTATATTATACTGCGGACTACGGACTTGTATAAGTTAGGTGTCACTCGGTGTGAAGGAGATACGAGACATTATAAGTTGTTTACAGTTATGAGGCATGTGTGTTATGAATGGAGAAATTGTGTTTATTAGTTCCTAGTAAAAGTACTATTATATTATCTAGATTATAGCTTTGAATTTTATAGCACACCGAGATCCGGTTCCTGAAAGGTCAGCACTAAAACTTGTTGACACATGCTGTAAATAAAATACTTACACAAATAATAGTTACTAATATTTTAATAGGAGTGTAATTTAGTTAAAATGTGTGAGTGTAAAAATGAAATGTTTTTGAAAAACTAATTAAATTAATTAAAGTAGTAATCCTATTAATATTATATATGCGAAAGAGGACTGCACATCAGCTATACAAAAAAAAATGCTTAAAATGGACAGAAACTAAATAGTACTTAATTTTACTTAGAATAAAATATGTTTATCGAAATAAGTCTTGAGTTTGTTTAACTAGGCTAAAAATATAACGATCACTAAAATATTTAACTTGATATCCGCCTTATATTCTCGTTGGTGGTCGTGTTGATTAGGTGACACTCATCCAAAGAGGAATCTTCAAATAATCCTTATCGAACTATTATAAAGAATTAGTGCTTTATCAGTTTGACATTACTGTATTTCTTATTTTTAGGGTTTCGTACCCGGAGGGTCCAAACGGAGCCCTATTGCTGTCACTCACGTGTCCGTCTGTCCGTCTGTCTGTTCGGCGTCTGTCACACAGGTTTCACATTCCCCTTTGGGTGGATGAATGTGTGTTACTACAATCACGCCAGAACGGCTGCAAACTCTAGATGAAATTTGACACATACATAGATTATAATGTGGAATGCCGCTGGCAGAAGCTAGTAAAATACCTACATATATTTATAAAAAAGGTTAAGAAACTAAAATGTCAAAATATGTTTCTCGTTTTGGACATTTTATCAAAATCCTCGACAGGCGGGTCAAAGTCATACCAAAATTTATTTACGATTACATTTTCAATTAAAATATTTCTCGTGTTTCAATAACGTGCCGAGCCCCTAGTTAACGTGTAATGACACACAGCAACACAACGAACACTGGAAAATATGTGGAATCATTGAAACAGGCACGATCTCAGTAAAATAAAGCTGTGAATTTTATCGTAGTTATTGACCACCTCACCGAAACTTGCCCAGAAGGATGACTCGACTCATTTGCTGCCAAATACTGCAAAAACATTAAAATGTGTGAATGGGAAAAAAGTGACAGTATGCTGTATCTAAAAAAGTATTTAGATACTTTCTTAACTTTACACTGGCTAAATGCATAAACCGTGCGAAGCCAAAATAAAATAAAAAAAACACAACGGAGCGCAATCTCGACCCCGAATCTAAAGGTTAAGGTGGTTTGGTCTCGGGTGTGTGTGTAGGTATGTAGATTCAATTTGCATTATTTCTGTTTGCGTAACCCTAATATCATTTGCAATTTGGGTTGGCAAAACTATTAGCTATTTTCAATGACACCGAGCGCTCACAGCTTACGCAATACGCACACAGAAAGTAAACCTGTACGTGAACATACACACACATCCAATACCGGCCAGCCTTGGTGAAATAGAACAACTATACCTACATACTTGTCATTCAGGTTCGGGCTACGTATTCATGCAGCAAGAGTATAATTACAGTGGTGAATTTAATCAAATAAAAAACCAAAAATATAACCGACTTTAAATACACTATTTTATCACCACTATTTTGCAATTTGTAGTGTGTTTTTAAAAATAACTTTAATTTCGGAAGTCGGTGTTTGTATTTTATTTCTTCGTTATTTAACACCGACTGCCGAAATTAAAGTGATTTTTAAATTTTTAGTGTATTTTCTTTTTTTTAAGTCGGCTGTTTTTTTTTTGTAAAAAAGTTTTTTATTTTTCAGTTTTTAGTTGTTTTACCCCAGAACTCAAAACACCAATAACATGGAACGTGGAATTTAAACATACTTGTAATTGGAGGAAACCCAAACGTCATCGATGTATACATATTTTTCTTATTTGTTCAGTTTTTCAAAAAACGCTTAAACAATTTCAATAAAATTTATATGAGACCACCTCGGAAGTATACTCTTTCGGATAAAAAAAGAATTAGAAAATCGGTCCACAACAGCTGACAGAGATATCGGTGTACATACATAAAAAAAACACCTTTTTAGAAGTCGGTTAAAAATTTATATGGGACCACTTCTGAAGCCAAACAAAAAAGGATCATCAAAATCTATTTACACTTGTAAATTGATTGATTGATTTTTTCACGGAGCAATCACGTAACAAACATACAAAAAAAACATGCAGACAAATTGTAAACCTCCTTTTTGAAGTCGGTTAAAAAGAACCCTAAAGAAATTACTAAAAATGTGACAAGATCAGAACTATAATTTTTTGTTCACCAAGCTAGTAGACTTACTGCCATATAAAGAAATACTGCATATCTCTGCCACATTAACAAATAATATCGTCAAATAGACTCTTATATACGCAATTTCATATTTCAGAACACATTTGAGTGAAATACGAAAGCCTTTATGTTTGTCCACTTACACTTAAAAAAATCCCGGTGAGAAACATCTTTCAACTCCAATAACAGTCCATTCTTAGCCAATTGAGTTAAACTGTAGTCAATAATAGCGTCCTGATTTTGCTCTGTAAGTCTTATAAAAATAAATGGAAAACTAAAATCTTTTCCAATACGCTATAATCTTGTAGAGTACAGGAAACGCTAGGATCGTGAGGCACAGACCTGTGGTCTCGGTAGACCTGACAGAGCCACTTTATATTGTTAAGCTATGAGTTTCTAACTAAAGTTTTAATTTAATGTACTTTAAAGGCTCGCACAGATATTCAGGAAAAGTGTTGCTAAAATGATTTCACATAGCGCATTGCGCTTTTATTTATTTATTTAAACTTCATGTACAATAGTGACATAGGCGGACTTAATGCAACAAGTAACTCTCTACCAGTCAACCTTTGGGTTAAACTGACTACTTTGTGGTGGCTTTAAAGTTAGCTGTGGTTTTCATTATATCTAATTATTGATATTATTATTATATATTATATAGGGTGACTGGTAATTAGTGACCGATACTTAAACACGTGATTGTACTCATGATTACAATCAACTTTCCCAAAGAAATTTTTTTTTAATACGTATTCACTTTTTTCACAATAACAATAGTTTGAAATTCGCGCGCGCGTGAGGGCAGTGACAGCCGCGATCAGCTGCTAGCACTGAGGTCAAAGGAGCGGTGTGGACGGCGGGGGAGTCTGAGACGCTACTACTAGTACATTTGCCCTTGCCCGATTTCAGACTATCAGCTGATAGATCGTGCCTACTTATATTAAATATTACGGCGCGCGCGTAGATTAGTATTAGTAGTAGTCTTAGATATTTTGTAGTTATGCGGACATACGTTGCATCTTAAAAGTATTAGTCAAACACGCTGTCTTTGAAAATATTTTTTTTATTTAGCAACAACCGAAACATGTAGATACATACACTGCTTAAGTACACCGAAAACGGCACGTGGTGCCCGGCCGAGCGGGCTTACGAGCTGTGCTCTGTTTTTTTTTTTTTTTTTTTTTTACGATACGAAACCATGTCTAACAGCTGATTGCGGCGGTCACTGCCCTGGCGCGCGCGCATATTTCAAACTGTTGTTATTGTGATAAAAGTGAATAAGTGTAAAAAAAAAGTTTCTTTGGGCAAGTTGTTTATAATCATGAGTACAATCACATGTTTAAGTATCGGTCACTAATTACCAGTCACCCTATATAATCATTTATATGTTTTAAACATTCAAGTTTCCTTTAGCAAATAGTAAAGGTACGTTTTCCTCCAATATTGAAAATATGGATTAATTAGAATCTACATTACTCGAGCAGTATGGTCTGTGTTAAATATGCTATAATATGAATACAGTAGAGTGTCACCAATCCGACAGTATTAAAAACCAGGGGGTGCCAGATTATTGAATTTTATATAGAAATACAAGATAATTAAAATAAATCATTCTACAAAGTCCTAATTTACTAAAGGACCATGTAGAAAGCGGTGGGGTAGGCCTGGGCGACGGCTGCCGAACTAATGAATGTACCAAAGTACTTAAGTTCCGGATTCCAGAGTGAGACTACTGTATAGGCTATACTTAGCTTGTTTTTTAGGGTTCCGTAGTCAACAAGGAACCATGTCCGTCTGTCCGTCCGTCCGCAGCTTAGCTCAGAGTTTTAATACTAGAAAGCTGTAATTTTGCATGGATATATAGAAGTGGTAAAATATATAATATCATGAAAAAAAAACATTTTTTAGGGTAGGGTCTGTCATGGCCGATGCCTGCCCGGGGGTTGAGGATAAATTCGAAACAGAGTTACCTCGCCCCTGGGTACTCAAAGGCAGGAAGGAACAGGGGTGGGTTTTAGTCAGTAAGAGTCTGACACACCCTCCTGCTGAAAAAAAAAAAAAAAAAGGGTACACGTAAAGTGGGGATTTTATTTTTCTCGTTTATCCCATGTTGTGGGTTATAGTTGGATAGGCCAATAAAGGCTGTTTGCGTAAAATTAATCTTTAAATTGCTAATTTTTGCTAGAGTCAAGTTTCCCTCCCCCTTTGCTAGCTAAATGGTTGCTTTGGGATATGTGAAAAAAATCACGGCAGTAGTTTAAATAACGAAATTAAAATGAAAACTATTACAGCTAAGTAGGCTTTACAAAGTCTACGAGTAATAGTCGACAAATACATAAAATGTACTTGGAAAAGTAGAAATTTTATACAAATTCCATTGAAAAATCTATATATCGTCGCCTTAGACTTCAGTGAAAACCTCATATATGGAAAAGAGGTAACTTTACAGGCGGAAGAAAAAACTGGGCTCTGCAAAACTCGCCCTACATTGAAAACCTCGTAAATACGCAAGAGGTAACATTACAGGAAGAAGAAAAAAGCGCCCTGTAGAATTGTATCACCACAGTTTATTCAAATACTAGCTGTTGCCCGCGACTTCGTCCGCGTGAAGCGCGTAAACCTGTACAAATTAAACTAATCAATCTGTGCTTGCGATGCATTCCGAAAGGATCTTATTCATTTATTTTACTTTCACATAATTTAATTCGGTAAATATGATATGTCTGTGTTATGACCAGAGGACGTCAACGAAGCGGAAAGAGTATGTCAGGATCGAAGCATAAAAGTGGAAAAAAGAATAACATTAGATATTAATAAAACTTGTCTATATGTTAGTAGTCAACAACCAAAATGCACCGAGAGTCAGGTGTGGTGACGCAGGAGCAAGTGACGTACAGTTTTTCATATGAAAAGTGGCTTGTCCAGAGGTCGACACCCGTAGTCTTCAGTGTCTACCCACTGCGACTTGTTTATGGTCTTTGCGAAGCACACAACACACAAACCAACCGTTGAATCTGAATCTGCTGGGTATCATTTCGGAAGATGCGCGGTATCTTCTCCTGTCACATACCATAGTGTCTCAAGATGGAAGTCTATGACCAGTGCGTTATGTCAGTAATGACATAATATAGCCCTTTTTTTTTTTGAATCATAGTTTCTCACAATCATCATTCTCCTGCCCTTTCCCAATTAATTTGGGGACGGCGCAACTTGTCTGTTTCTTCCATACTCCTCTATTAGTCGTCATCTCTGTAGTCACCCCCTTTTTACCCATATCCTCTTTCACACAGTCCAACCATCGTTCATCTTACTCGTAAAGCCCCCCAAAGGGAAATGGAGAGAGCTATGTCCAGAGTTTCGTTGCGTTATTAAATCAGGAATTAAGCCATCCGCAGGAGAACCAAGGTTACCGACATAACCCGAACAATCTACATTACACACACAACTGAAGTGGTATTGGGCAGAGCACATTGCTAGCCGAACAGATGGTCGATGGAGCCGGAAGGTTTTGGTGTGGCGGCAGCGTACCGGAAGATGCAGCACTGCAAGCCTCCCACAGGGTGGACCGATTATCTGGTGAGGAAATCTGATGGATGCGAGACGCACAGGATCGGTTGTTGTAGCGAAACTTGGGGGTAGCCTATGTCCATCAGTGGAATGATGTAGTAAACAGCTTTGTCAACACCACAACCCGTAAGAATTTTTCACCTCGATGATATTTCTCTGCAGAGTTTAAGCCGGGATCCGTTACAGAACTCAGGCGGTGTTAATTCAAATGTAGTGAAAACGGGACACTGACTTTAACTGGATGACGTACACTGGTAGTTTACTTGATGTTAGCGAATAATAATAATAATAATAAATTGAATCTGTGGCCCGGCTGTCAATTTGACTGACGAAGAAAATTTTCTCACTGATATTTTTATTTAATTTACTTATATTTAAATCAAGAAACATGTCCAATCAACAAAAAAAAAACCAGGAAAAAATAATCATAATAAATCACCACAACAATACGGAAACAAAATTGACATAACATGGAAATAAAAATGTAATGGACCGAAAATGCAGACAAGAAGCCGGGCACGTTTACAAAATGCACAACCAACATCTTCGGGTTCGTCGCTCAGCTCCGCCTCGCAGCCGCCGGGACCTGCGCCAGCCGTGAGTCAAGTGATTCCGGCCGCTGCAGTTGCGTCGAGCTCGAGCGACGAATACACCACTCCGCCGACGACACCACCACCTGCGCGTCGACGGGGAAGAGGCCGACCACCAGCCAGCTTGGAACCTCGAGGCCCGCCGGCCTCTGATAGGGTTCCCGCTGCCGGTGGAAGTGTGCAGCGCATGCGATGGACGCAAAGTATTAACGAAAACGTCATGCGCTCATACTTTGGGGCTACAGAGGGGGGAAGTAACCTGACTGCGTACCGTGGTCGGATGCTCTCTCTGTTTCAGGTGCTTGAGCCAGCTGTCAACGTTTCGGCCCAACGACTGTCGGATCAGGTGCGGGTCATCCAGCGTAACCGTATGCTGGATGACGCCGTACTTTATCGACTACGCCTCGAATCACGGAGTAGCCGTGTCTCACCTGTTTTGCCACCGGCCGCGGTGCAACTGCAACCCAATGCTTCACCGCGACCCGACTACGTTGGTGAAGATGATGATGACGCGGCTATATCCGTGAGTACTCAATGCAATGAACGATTGAGGAGCGCTTTGGAGGATGCATTCCGGGAGTACCGCTCCACACCACCTGGGCTTAGACCTCGTCTACCTCGTTTGCCCATGCATAAGAAAAATAAGGCGCTGGTGTGTGCTCTAGATTCGCAGCTATCAAATTGTTTTGATAACAGCAAAGACCTTGCCGATACCCACTCAATCTTATACTGCGCAGCTGCAGCGGCATGTCGTGTAGCTCACGTCAAGTTCACCAATTGTGACAGAGCTACACGACCTGCTGTACCAGCTTGGCAGTGTAGAATTGAGCGTCGTATCGGTGAGGCTAGAGCACTCATCGGCAAGCTTATCTGCTTCAGGGAGGGCAACACTCGCCCTAGGGTGATGCGTTTCGTGAGGCGGGCGTTCTCGGGGACTGATATTAGTTCCCGAGATTATCTGACCCGCGTCACAGAGCGTATTGACTTCCTGAAGCAAAAGGTCTATGCATGGGCAAATCGTATTCGTCGGTACAAGCGGCGAGTGGAGCGGTACACTCAGAACCGCACTTTCCAAAGCAACGAAAGGTGGGTTTATAGGGCTTGGGAGCGACCGGACCAAGGTGTATCTGATAGGCATCTACCGGATGATGACGCTATGAGTTCATTCTGGCGCAGCATCTGGTCGGTGCCTGTCAGGCACACCGAGGGTGATTGGACTCGAGAGGTCGAGCGTGCGTGCGACCTTATACCAGAAATGGGGGCAATTACCATCAGCCCCCAAGATGTAGCTCGTGCAGTCCGTCCGTTGCCTAACTGGAAATCTCCAGGGCCGGACGGGCTGCACAATTTCTGGATTAAATGGTTCCAAAGGTCGCACGCTCGCTTGGCAGCTCAGTTCCAGTCTGCCTTAGAGTCAGGGTCGCTGCCCCAGTTTCTTACGACAGGAATAACCCACCTGCTCCATAAATCAGGTAGTACTGCGGAACCTAAGAATTATAGACCGATCACGTGTTTACCGACGGTCTATAAAGTTCTTACATCCATTCTGAGAGCTAAAATTAACATCCACATTGATAAAAATCGTATCATATCAGCCTCCCAGAATGGATGTAGGAATGGGTCCCGTGGTACTAAGGAGCTGCTCCTCATCGATATTGCTATTAGCCAACAGGTTCGTCGTTCTCGAAGAGATCTGTCGACATGTTGGATAGATTACAAGAAGGCCTATGACTCGGTGCCACATACATGGCTCATGAGGGTGCTGGAGTTGTACAAAGTTGATGCAACTCTGCGCACCTTCCTGATGTCGTGTATGGGGCAGTGGAGTACAGTCCTTCACTATCCAGGATGTCGGCAGATACAGGAGAACAGCGAACCGATAAGGATCGAGCGTGGCATATTCCAGGGCGACAGTCTGAGTCCACTGTGGTTTTGTCTGGCCCTCAACCCTCTCAGTACATTACTGGAGGGTTCGGGACAAGGCTATCGGTTGAGAAGAGGTGGTCAGGTCATATCACACCTCCTTTACATGGATGATCTGAAACTCTTTGCCCCCAACAACTTGCAACTGATGAAGCTACTGAAGGTAACAGGAACCTTCAGTAGCGCCATCAGGATGGAATTTGGTGTGGACAAATGTGCAGTCATGCATGTAAAGCGAGGGGAGATTATGGAATCCGTGGGAACTCAACTCTCGGATTCCATACACCTTAGATCCCTCTGCTCAACCGAAACCTACAAGTATTTGGGTATGTCGGAAGCGTTAGGCATCAATACTGCTGACGTGAAACAATCGCTGAAGGAGCGCTTCTTTGGCCGCCTGAATAAAGTACTAAATAGTCTTTTATCAGGCGGGAACAAGGTGCGCGCCTTCAACGGTTGGGTCATGCCGGTGTTGATGTACTCTTTCGGCATACTCAAATGGACTCAGACGGAACTTGACGCCCTGGATAGGAGGGTCCGCACACTGCTGACCGCAAATCGGATGCATCACCCACGATCATCGGTGATGAGGCTGTATATCCCGCGGAAATGTGGGGGTCGTGGCTTCTTAAATGCTAAGACCCTACACAACCGCGAGGTATGCAGCCTTAGGGAATATTTCCTAGAAACCGACGTGGGTATGCATCGAGATGTGGTCGCTGTGGACAAGGGCCTCACCCCGCTCTCCTTGGCAAACGAGAACTGGCGCAAACTTAAAGTACTGGATACTAATGACCGCAGGGAAGTATGGCAGAGCAAGGAGCTTCACGGACGCTTTTACCGGGTCCTACATGGACCTGTAGACCTCTTAGCATCCGTATCCTGGCTGCGCTTTGGTGACCTATTCGGGGAAACCGAAGGTTTTGTCTGTGCGATTATGGACGAAGTTATGATGACGAATAACTACCGGAAATATATTGTGAAGGACGGTACGGTTGACATCTGTCGGGCATGCCACCGACCCGGGGAATCAATCCGACACATTATTTCTGGTTGTTCTCGTCTAGCTAACGGAGACTATTTGCATAGACACAACCTTGTAGCCAGGATTATCCATCAGCAACTTGCTCTTAAATACAATCTTGTGGAATCTGAAGTACCGTACTATAGGTATGAGCCCGACCCAGTTCTCGAAAATGGCAATATCACGTTGTATTGGGATCGATCTATCATCACTGATAGGACTATTGTTGCCAATAAGCCTGACATAGTGGTGATAGATCGACAAGAGCGTCGCACAATGATTGTTGATATAGCTGTCCCTCATGACGAGAACCTCGTGAAGGCTGAGAAAGATAAAAAAACAAAGTATCTTGATCTGACTCGCGAGGTTGTTGACATGTGGGAGGTGGATACAGCAGTCATTGTGCCGATAGTCGTGACGGCCAATGGCTTAATAGCCAAGAGCCTCGACGAACACCTAAGGAGGCTCTCGTTGGGCAGCTGGATCAAGGGCTTGATCCAGAAGGCAGTACTCCTGGACACGGCGCGCATAGTTAGGAGGTTCCTCTCCCAGGAGCCCTGACCACCGGTAGCTTGGACCCTATCCCGATACCGGTGGAATACTATTTTTTATATTTTTAAATGTTTTTATATTTTGATATTTTAATATTTAAAAATGTAAATTGTATGTTTAAACTATAAAATAAATGGAATAATAATAATAATGTTTTATTGACATAAAGGTGTTACATTTTCACTTGAAGCCCTGACTCCTGTGCTAGGTAGTACCTGTGTTACAGGAGTCAGTGTCTTCACCCTTTCGTGGAACATCAACAATTTACAATAAAATTAAAATCAGAACAATTAGTGCAAGCTTGCTTATGTGTAGTGTAGTGTGTAATGTTGAGTGTGTTGTGTGTATGCGAGTATGTTGTATTTTGTGTGTGTGTGTGTGTGAGTGCATTTGTCTGAGTGTGTTTGGTGGTTGTAGGTACTTTGGGTTATATCAGAGATTGTTTGTCCATATTACTATTTTAGTTATTACGAGTTTTGTTCTTTAACTATGTTTTCTGTCTGTGAGTAATCTAGTGTTTCAAGCCATGTGTTTAGTTTCATCTTCGCTTTCTTTTTAGTTAGTGGGTTGAAATTAAGAATTTTGTTTAATTTTTTATATATATAATTATAATCCAAATTCTCTACACAACAAATCGTCATATTGCTCGACAATATTGGGTGTGTTTGAAAGAGTCATCGCGGCTCTGGCACAGGCAACTGAAGAAACACGGGCGGGTTTTAGTCAAAAAAATTCTGATACATCCTCTCACTTCGACCAGAGTGGAAGAAGTTATTTGATGAATCTCCACCCAAAAAAAAATCTTGCTTCACAATAGTATTTATGGAGGCGTATAACACTTCGCCATTTTTAATTTGAATGCTCGCGAGGATTGCTGCAGCTTGATCATGTTTAGACGTCTTTTAAATAGCCCGATCACGCATGCAAGAATTTTCTTGGTGCGGAATTCGACTGACGTCCCTGTACATCAGATAAATCAGATCTAATATAGTGGGAACCACTCTACCGAGAGGCTCTGGAAGGGTGTCGTGACTATAGAGAATTCGTTTCAAAAAAGCGTTTACTACGTCAGCTCGAGTTTCTCGTGACATCATGGGTAGAGTTCAAAAGAAAACGCCACCAAACAGCATGTCTTAGTTCCTGCTGATTTTAATAATCACCAGCAGAGGTATTTTACAGTCACCGCTGCTTTTCTATTTGTCATAGAGTATTCATTCCATATGATCAAAGAGCGAGCCTTGCGCGCGGCCCTTGTCATTAAATACATTGCTTATTTCACGTATAGTACGCCAAACTGATCTTGTTCATATTTTTTAAATTGATTTGGCACGGATATTCTAAACGTTCTGTGTAATTTTCAGGATCGGTAAAAACGCATTCTAAAAATGAACGTCAATTGTATAACCGTTGGAATACGGTCATGTATAGAGAAGGCTATTGTCCGCCAAACTGCCACGCTAGTGCTGATATAGAGACCAGACTGGAACTTAGTCACATCTCGATCGATCAGTACTCTGCAAACACTACGTAGCCTGGTCGCTGCTCTTGTTTGCATACCTATTTACAAAAAATGTATTTAATCTAATTGAAGAAATGACAACAATTTTTAACCTTTTCTTTGCCATTTTTTTATGTTTATAAAAATGAAAGTAAACTCGAATTACATGTTTTCAGTAAGATAATATATAATAAAATAAACAAAACAATAACCAAAAAAATAAAACGTGCTAGACGCAGTCTTTCATCATCGCACTTGAAAGTCAGTGCTGATACCAACGCGCTACGATCTTGGCTGATATAATATCAAAACAGGGGTTAATATATTCACGGCATTAATGACTGCTTAGGCATCTTGTAGCGGAAAAGCATAACATTTTAAAGCATAATGTTTTCGCATTACTTTTATTAGCTTATTAATACTGTGGCATAACAATACTTTGGCATAATGCAAAGGTTAGTATAATTGTCATTTGTTCTTATTTGTTTTAGTATAATATGGAGTTGCAGATTCTTTTAAGGCATAATATTTATTCGTCTATTAATTATGAAATTAGTATTTAGTCCAAGAGCGAGCGAAGCGAGCTCAGGAACTTAGGGCATCCCGACATGGACAGGTTAGGTTAGAATGGGATGCAATCGATGATGCGATTAGGTTAGGATGCAGCAATTTTATTCGTCATATTGCCATTTCTATACAAAAGTATTTTTAACCTTAAATTAAAATTTATAAAAAGTCAATAATTATATTGTGCTACAAAATTTAGTGACAGAAACGAATCGTTGCGAAGCCGACTCCACGTAGTCTTATCTGCTCCACCCCTAGAGTAACATAAGCCCGCGTAGGCGCGGAGGAGCTAGGTGGCCCGCGATTTGAGGAGCAGGTGGTTGCAACGCCCGCCGCCGCGGCTTAGACTGGCCGGCGAAGCCGAAGCTGCGGTGGTGAGCGTTAAAATAATGTGCGATGATAAGCTCGCGTGGGACCGCCAAAGCCCCTCAGCGCCGGAGCCGTGACGGAAACCATGCCTGTTGCATGCTCGATTGCATGCTGCCTGCTTGCTTGCCTGCTGCATGCTTGCTGCATGCATGGTGTAGGCTTGTTTGCATGTTTTGCTTCTTCCAACTGTTAAATTTCTGAGATAAGATAGCTTCTGCCTTTCAATGCCCTTCTCACCTTATTTTTATTCCAAACAACATTATGTATAACATTGTGCTTAATTATTATTATGCCAACTGAATTGAAGATAGGATAGGATTTTGGATAGTTTTTACAAAAGAATAAATAAAAAAATCTATGAATATCAAATTAAAATGTTGATGTTATGTTAAAAAGTCATTCCATTATTATTTTTCAAATATCATCGTATAATATACAAAAAAAAAAAAAAACGAAAATAAATTGTTGTAACTGGGGATCACTCGCAGTAAAGTGTCGTTCAAATAAACATAATGCAACATTGCTCACCCCCCCATAGCAAATAGTGTGATAATTTACAGGTCATAAAATGACCAGACCAGTAAATGTTACTTATACAAAATTTGAACGGAATCGGCTTAGCAGTTTTTGCGCCAAGTGAAAACATCGGTCCACAACTCTACTGTTATATTATATGTATAGATTAGCCCACCCTAAAAATTAAGTGTTGCAATCTTTATCATTTACACAGATAGGTATTAGTTCAAAATGGAAGGAACGAGATTTTTCACACAAACCAGTTTTCCCCTTTTCACTCCGATAGGGATTGCTAATGAAAAATTCGTTTGACTCGTTAAAATCACTTTACTTTAGAGTATTTATACCAATTTTCGAAGTTAACTGAAACAAACAAAAAACTTTACCCTAAAAACTTCAACACCCTTTTCACACCTTTTATGAGGTGATTTTCGAATAATTCAAAAAAACGTACTCGTAACTCTTATTTTTTAATCTATATTATTTGTGCCGAATTTTAACTTTATCTGACCAAGCGTTAAGATTCTTCCTTACAAACTTTAACACCCTCTAAATCCCTATTTGAGGATAGTTTTGGAAAACTAATTATGACAAATCTTTTTATTTCCTTAGATACTTACATGTTTCTGCCAAGTTTCAAGTTTTTAAACCCAAGCAGTAAGATTTTTCATACAAACTTTCATCCCCTATTTTAGCCCTTCAGGGGTGGAATTTCCAAAAATCCTTCCTTAGTGGATGCCTACACTGCACTTATGCAAAATTTCAAGTTTCTAGGTCAGCGGTTTGGGCTGTGCGTTGATATACGAGTATCACCCAGTCAGTTTACCATTTTATATCTATACAGATGTGTATTTTAGTTTTCAATTTTGATACGTTTTACAGATGAATTCAGTTTAAAGTCGTAACAGCATAAAATGGTACTTGCGAGCTCGCGAGGGAGTCGAGGATTTATGAGGTTATCATTCACCATCATAGATGGCGTTACAGGTTACTATACTTTTTTTCTGTGAAACTAGGGCGTGCGTTCCGAGATTTTCTTTGCAAAAATTTAATTTAAAAAAAATGTCAAAAATTGCATATCCGAGGTTTTCACTCTAAGGCAGGATAAGGATATTTAAAAATTAATCCTTATTTCCCTTAATCACGGCATCATGCGTGAACGGTTGGATTGAATTCGCTAATTCTTTTTTTGTTGTGTTTGTTATTGTCAGGAGAAGGTTCTTATGAAAGAAAAAAATAAGAAAGCTTCACGGGAAATTAAAAAAAATTCAGAAAACTTAACGACTGTTTAAACTTCTAGCGTTTGACAGTTCATGGCTAAGACGGGACAACGTCTGTTGGGTACGCCAGTTACTTATGAAACTTTATTAGTTGTGTAGAACAGGTAGTAAATATACGTTTTTATACCATGTAAAAATAAACAAAAATAAAATCACACGCTTCTTCAGTTACCATCGTCCTATGTGGGCCCGTTATAGACTTTGTGAGCCGCCGAAATCGTTTAAATGTTCATGAAACAAAAAAAGCCACTCAGCAAGCTATTCTTAGTACCTAAGGAAAGCACTGAAGCAAAATAAAACTCAAAATAAATTACATAATAAGGCTATCAGACAACTGGGTACAATTGTTTTGCTACACGTCGTACGTTATCAAAGAAAAGGTGATGTTTAAAAATATAATAATTGTTTACACTTCGCACTTTTGTTATCTTTCGCAGACACGAGAAATGTAATACATAACAATTTTATTACATAAGTTAATTAATGAGTTATCATGAACTGTAATTAATTTTATAGGGCACTAGCTTTTTATGAAGTTCCTGTATTCCTGAGCTGTTATGTATAAATAATAATCCTCATAAAGTAAAACAAATTGCAATTTATTTTCAAACAAAAAAAAACAAAGTTGCTTGAATGTAAATTTCTGTAAATTGTCACACATATATGTGTTAGAGCTTTATTTACAATGTTACATGTAAATAAAGCTCTGACACAGATGTATGACAATTTACACTGTAACAAATTTTCATTCACTCAGCGATAGCGATTGTCGAAATGACAAAATATCCTATGGGGTTTTTCACATAACATTTCGATAGCACTTGTCAATCTCATAAATTTTTGACTGTTTGACAATCGCTATCGCCACGCTACCACTGATAGAATGTCACTTGTCTAGAGCCCTAGTCCTTCTTCTCCTTTCTCTCTCTCTCCTTTAAATCTAACCAATATTATATCCATGACCCTATCTATCACTTCTTTGTTCTTCATAATTTGCAGTGTAGCCGTGTTCAGTGGTTCCAGCCAGTAGCAATTTGTGGCGTCTTGTGTGGCTCTAGCAAATAGTTTACACGAAACCTTCTCGACAATGACACGTTGCTTATTTTTACAAGCAACTGAATTTTGAAGGATAAAATCAAAATCCGCAGATGGTGTTTTGGTTTACCCAGTTGTGATGAAACAAAGGCTTTTGAAATATTAAAACGTAAAATTTACATTTACGGTTTCAATACACTCTTATTTCTTTAGTTTAGTTTTGGCCCCAAATGTTCTGTAATATAATAAGAATAATAATAGGAGGCGAGCCTATCACCCAAACACAAATTCATACTTTGGGTTCCTGGGTAAATCTTGATAGAAAAACTTACTAACACTTTGCCCGACCAAAACTGAATGTTCGGCAGTATTTGTGATGGTCTGACAAACTAGACAGTTCAGCAGTCAAAGCGGTTTAGTGTAGGCAAGAGAAATCGCTCTAAAGATTTCCATAACAATTTCACTTGGGTTGCATGCATTCAGCCATACCACACGACCTCAACTAGGTCAACTGTCCATTTAGTTAAACGTCATTTACCGCTCTCTTTGACCATGTGAGTGCCACTCAAGTATATTTTTATGACGTAGTATGTATAAGTATGTTGTATTTTGTAAATGCTTTTTTATTTTTATATATTTATTATATATATATATGTATGTATATTCAGGGAGCGAATGGTAGCGTGACGCTTGACAGGGGAGAATGGAAGAAGAAAACGCATCGCGGCCTTCCCAAGTAACATGGGACAAGGAGAAGAATTTGATGGGTATGTATGTTTGTCTGGGTTAGTTTTTTTTGTATTTTACTCGTCTGATAGTAGAAAAGCATATTTCTCGGAAATAATGATCTCAAAAGTTGTAGCTAATTTTCATTTGTAGGGAGTAAACCTATTACTATTCGTGGGATGCGGCTGTTAAGGTCCATTTCACATTATAGGTACAAATTCTGTATCCTTTAAGTAGGTGAAACTAGCTTCTGCCAGGAACTTCACCCGCGTGGTATTAGCACTTTTCTTTATTATAAATTATAGCCTTTGTATTTTTCTGATGTATAAATAATAATTATATTTATTAGACCAGAAAGATTTACATATGTTCACACAATTTGTTAACAAGCTACTTATAATTAATCTTCAAATTATAATCACATCAATTGTCTATTTTAAACATCTGCTACTAGGTTTATAGCCTGTGTTTCAGTACGCAGCGTCTCAATCTCTCAAACTTAAGATGCAAGTATGAGCTCAGTAACAAAAGTCAACATTAAAATTTACTCTTACAATTTACTATTTACTAAACTAAATTTACAAGGTTTAAATGCATATCCTTAATACTTTATAAAGTAAGGTTACTGTCCGCTGGGTGTGTAAGATGAAAGGGCTGATTGTATGTGTGTGAGAGAGATTTCTGAATATTTTTTGCTAGTAGATTCTTTTAAAAAATAATAGAATACCTATACAAATCCGATCATATATTGTAACTCAACACTATATCACTACTTTATGATAGTCAGTAAATCCTCAGTTTGATCGTACGTTAGCATCACTAATTATTACGGGTGTTTTCATCTCTATAAACTATATTGCTGTAAAGTTTCATTAAAATCCGTTCAGTATTTATTACGTGAAAGAGTAACAAACATCCATATATCCAGACATCCTCACAAGCTTTCACATTTGTAATATTAGAAGGATTTTCTCAAATTTAGCTGCCCATGAGTGGGACAGCGAAAGGCTAGTAAGAAAATATATAACTGCCTGATAAGTTAACCTTAATTTGCCAAGGAAACTTGAATAAAATATACCACACATCCATTTGTGGAAACCAAATAACTTAAGACAAATTTGAGAATGCATTAGATTATAAACCTGATTCTAAAATAATAATGTGGCGAATACAATTCTCAATCTTCTTACAGTGGACGAGCAACGCACTTCGACAGTAGACGCGGAAGCAGCTGCAACGCAAAATGAGCCGACCCCAGAACTAGATAACAAAAATGGCATGAACACAAAGATATTGCGGCGTCTGGACACGGTGCCCGATATCAAACGAGACACCTCTGGTATCACTACGCAGTACATTGCTACTGGGATAGGTGAGATTTCTTATCCTGCGTTTTTATATTCCACCCGCCTTGGGTGGGTTTTAGTCAGTAAGAGTCTGACACGCCCTTCCGCTCCACCCTAGAGCGGGAGATGTCATTGAATGATTTCCCATCCCTCAAAAAAAAAAATAGGGGTCGCGGATAAATTCGAAGTCATTAGACGATTTCCCCCACACACAAAAAAAAACAGGTTTTACTCTTCAGACCAGTGTATTACGCGGATCGTCCAGAGGACACGGTGGAGCATACGATGGAGGTCTGCCCCGCTTGGACGGAGCACCGCCGTGTCCTCGTGGATGCGATAGGTGGTGGCGACCTCTCGCACCCGGCCCTGGTTCAGGCCATGGTACGGAGCGAGAGGGAATGGGAAGCTGACTCCGCCTTCTGCGAAGTAGTAATGGTCGCGAAGGTGGAGGTGGGACGCGTGAGGAAAGCTCAACGGACGGTGGCCCTCTCGGCCCCGGTCGCTAACACCGCAGGAGAGGTACTGAGGACGTCGCGAGACCCACCGTAGACCCGGGCCTGCGGACGGCGAGCAGTGGGTAGCTCGCCGTCCAATCCGCAGCAGGCTCGTGAGTCGACGGCGCGTAGTGTTCCACGCGCGCCTCAAAGAGATGAGTGTCAGCCACCACTGATGGGGCCCATCGTGGCCGGTGCCTGCATGCCTTTGATGATTTCCCACCCCACAAAAAAAAACCGGTGTATTAAAAATCTCGTTTATTTTAGTTTAAAAATACAGGGTGTAACGGAAAGGCGAAATGAACAAGTTTCAAGAAAGTCAATACCCAAAAAAGATATGCTTCCCAAGCTTATATTGATCAGCTGATGATGTGTGTTTTTTTTTTTTGAAAATTGTTTATGATTTGCACTAAGAAAGTTGTTCATATACATGGGCAGAACCAGTTTATAAAATATGACCACAGGTTTTCGTTACACTGTTATACCCACGTTTACGATTTGATAGAAATTCCTTTGCCTTCTTTAAAGCATTTAGAGAATTTTCCCAGACTTTTAGTGAAAAGATTAGATTTCTGGATGCTTGGTATTTAAATATTCTGATTTTAATTCTATCTTAGTTAGATAGTAGAAGCTACGGTCTTCTTTAATGTTGTTTTTTATTTTCCAGTAAATCTTGGTGCGTTTGCGGCTGGCGTTTGCGTAGCTTGGTCATCATCAGCACTGCCACTATTGACATACGGGCCTTTTGAGGTGAGTCGGTGATTAATCCATACTTAATAAATAATCTATAAGTAGGTCTTAATATTATATAGAGGTAAAGTAGTTGGTGAGTTTGTTTGTAGGAATCTCTGGAACTACCAAACCGATTTATCGAAATGCTAGTAACTGTCTATCATTCTTTCTGTCACCTTTTTCCTTTTTAACAGATAAAACTTGGAACACGGATAGACAATGTCCTGAAATAGGCCATAGGATACTTTATGGGGAATGTGTTCCCTTGTGATAACTTTCGGCTTTCACTCAGCTGCTGACAGAAGCTATTTAAATATATATTGTATATTTAAATGCACATAATTATCTGTCTAAATAGCAGTGAAGTAATTATTTTACTAACACTAGGTATTCGATATTTTTGCTCCACCAAGAAACGTATCTTTCTTCCAACTCGCAGAAGGTTGTAACTCTCAAGTACAACACCATGCCCCATATATCCCAAGTCTACGGGCCGTGTGTAAAGGGTTATCCCGCTAGATTTATACGCGAGTAGTGGCAGAAGGGACGGGGAGAGGGGCATGAAGATCATAAATAATGTTTTCATTAGCGGCCAGCCATAAATTAAGCCGCGGTTAGGCGCGACCGCGGCTGTGTGGGGGGTGACGAGCGCGGACGGGACGCTGCGTTTTAAACGCGGGGGAAACTCTTATAAGGTTGAAGAAAGAGATTTATTTTATAATAATAATAATCCGCCGGGCAGTTTTGTGGCGAACTGTTGGGCAGTATGCGACGCCACGGAGCCGATCTGCTAGGAGATTTTTTGTTGTTCTTTATCTCCGGCTTGCCTTTATTGGCTGGCTTGAGTGGAGATTCGCGAGAGCGATCGTGCTCGGGAAAAGTGATCTTGACCGTACATCCGAGATTGTCCTGATAGCCGTGGTATACCTCTCCTCTCCTTTAGCACCCAGAGTATGTTGCCTACTTGTTGCTACGTTCCACTACGTGCTAGCAGCTGTTTTGGGGGCCCATTTATTGAGTGTGCAAGTCACTCTTTGCCTTTTTTACCGATGTATTATAATAATATTGTACAGACCTGTCGTGGCAACCATACCAAGAACTATGTACATGTAGCCCGATCTCTTTGTATTCCTTATCTTGGGTGCACTTGTATAGCGCGTACAGGGTTAATCGCTGGTTTGTGCCTCATGTCATAAAAAGCGTCCAAAGGGATTTCTGCGAGTTTGTTTTGGCTCCGCGTACGCCTTCGAAAGGAGAAATCTAAACGAATAGAAATAATAATAAGCTTTATTTGTCTACACATTTACAAAAATACAACATCAAAGTAAATTTATTTGTTGTTGGTATGTCGTCGCTCTTGGGTGAAAGCCTCCTCCAAGTTGAACCAGTTTTCGCGGTTTGTGGCAACTTTATTTACCGTACGTGGCAGATTTATTTTAACAGCATTTAATTATCTGATGTACTTCGCCTTAATCCTCCCGCCTATATCCCAATGTACATAATTATTTGTTGTCAGTGCAACATGGCTTCTTTCTATTAATATTATAAATCCGAAAGTTTGGATGGATGTAACTACTCAATGACGCCAGAATGTCTGAACTGATTATAATCTCTGTGCCAAACATCCC
The DNA here is from genome assembly GCA_951329385.1 of Polia nebulosa. Classification (NCBI taxonomy): domain Eukaryota; kingdom Metazoa; phylum Arthropoda; class Insecta; order Lepidoptera; family Noctuidae; genus Polia; species Polia nebulosa. The sequence goes on along the minus strand of OX589610.1, from coordinate 13,221,238 downwards.
TGATCAGTTAGAAATAATAGCCTATGTGCTATTCCAGGCTATAGTCTAATTTATTAGAGTTTCTGGTGGGATTTCTTCGAGTGAAGTTCACTGGCTGTTTTTATTAGTCGCAAATTGATTCCTGATGGATATTGTGATGTAAAATTGCTATAGTTTTGTGTCTCAAGTGTTTGAGCAACTAGACAATATGTGGAATCATTGAAACAGGTGCGATCTCGATAAAATGAAGCTGAGAATTTTATTGTAGTGTTTAATACCTCAGTGAAACTTGCCGAGATGGTTGACTCGATACATTTGTTGCCAAATACTGCAAAACCATTAGAATGTGTTACACCTGCATTCTTATGGGGAAAAAAGTGATAATTTACAAATTAAGATTTGGCTTAAATATTTTGTTACCAAGCCAGTGGAATAGCCACAATACTTTAAAAAAAAATCGTCACTCTCTGCAATAGTCGTTAGGTGTTATTTTTTAGACATTTTCAGTTTTTATGCAGTTTGCGCAACGACGATATATATGTAATTTATTATGCAGGAACTACTAATTCCACGTGGGAGAAGCAGCTGGCAGAAGCTAGTCTTCCATATATGTCTATTTGCGATCGTCTCAATTCACCATCTCTTTTTCAGTTATGACACCACAATCCATCGATCGTATTTTTCGTTTCATGTTCTTCGTGACATTCAAATAGTTCTAGAAATAATTTTTGCCTTTGGTTTGCCTCATATTCAACAGTCAAAGACATTAGGGTAAAACCAGATTAGTTGCCCTGACGGGAAAAATAACTGGATGACTTCCCAACCCCACAAAAAAAATAAAAGTTTGCCGGGATACTTTTTTTTTAATTATTTTTATTTAGGAAAACAAACAATCGTACATTGTATATTATGTCTAGATATACAGTATGCTATAAGTAAATGTATAGGTACGCAATAATAATGAATACGTAGTGGATTTAAGCGTTCTCTAATTGCTGGGTTTGTCACTCCACACACAAGTCGGTCTTTTATGAGATCGTCATTCAGATTTCCAAACCTGCAAGTCTTGGACAATTTCCGCAAGTCACATACATATTGATCTATTGACTTATTTTCTCGTGTAAAGAACTTGTGCAATTCCACCGTTTGATTTTTTTTATACTAAAATTTTCATCTAATTTTTTACACGCACCGTCTCAAGTTGTTTCCTTACTTTGTTCTAATATTTCACGACATTTCTTGCCTGCAGAAAAATGCTGGTGTTTTTTCGATAACTCGCATGCGTTGAAATATATCGTGAAGCCCTTCTTCCATCTTGCCCAGCTTCCCTGATGCCACATCAATCGAGTTCTCATCAAATTGGAACGATGACGGCGGTTTTAACACTGTTTCCATTATTTTAATTTATTTATTTGTACTATTTTATCGTCTGTTTTGTTTTATTACACTCACTGGTAACTATTTTCTATTGTACTTTATTAATCACCGGCTGTGCCATGTTATATTATGAGGAACGTTAATCAAACCACAAGCAAACTTTGACGCTAATGGAATCATCGGGCTTGATGAGAAAGATCGGAAATATTGGATTTTATTAGAATTGGCCGCCTATTATTTAGTGCTTCAATCTTGTCTAGATGTGACTTTGCTTGAAACCTGACCATTGATGAAAGATTTGCTCCATTCTACTCATTTAGAATGAGTTACAATGTTCTATACACAAACAAACAACTACTATCTCTTTTGAAAAATTAATTCAACACGACTTTAATTTGTATTTTAATTACAAATTTTAAGTGTAGGACAAACCAGTTGAAGATAATTTAAATCGCAATTGTACTGAAGATGGCGCTGAATATCAATAAGAGTTTGATTTGGGTAAAATTAACCTTGTTTTCTCTTGCGTGAAGAAATAGAGAGTTCAATTTTATTCAAGCAGCGTTAATCGGTACAACAAAAGTGAAGGATTATAATATGTTCATTTTTTGATTATTATTGATGGAGGTTCATCCCTTAAATGGTTTCGATAAGATGAAATTTTGTAAACATGTTCGCCGATTTAATTCATTCATAAAAATAGCATAACCACTGACGTAAGGGTAACCAATGTTGAAGAGGGACTGTGGTGATGAAAAATATGATTTTCGTTCTAAATAAAACGCGACGTAACAACAGTAAAAAACAAAGAAACGAACCCGAGGCTTACTTTATACAAATGAGTAATTGGCTTGGTTAAGCAAATGCTGGAGACATCAAAGTAATACGGCATTTTGTACGCAACGAAATCTTTCCCTCATTTTGATGACGGCGGCGTCGTCAACTCAATTATGCAGATTTCAGGGAACTTGTAATCAAAGAACAAAACTTGGAACCAACTGAAATACAAAGAGAAAGCTAAAAACTGGCTCGTGCCTTATATCATCATCAAGTTTGCCCTGATTGCGATTCTTAATAACAGTTAACAATTCAAGGATGTAATTTTTACTCAAACAATTTCTGTCAAAATATTATTTATCTACAACAGTGGCAATTGAAAAATTCTAGAGTGGCAATAACCAGGCCATATTAGCGATAGAACCTGTGACCGTTGGGGTAGACGTGTTCTTGAGAGGCAACCGCGAGTTGGCAAACATAAAGTGGAATGCCATAAAGCTTGTAGTAAAGATCTTCGAAGGGTTTATGTTGAGAGCTGGGTGAGAGTTGTCGAGAACCGAAAAGAATGGCGTGCGATTGAAGTGCGCATGTCAGGCAGTGGACTGCTGTAAACTGATGATGATAGTGAACTACAATATCCTGTCGATAGAATATCAGTCACAATATTCTATGGTTATTACGAGTAGTCAATATTTCCTTGGTCACGGCATCACGCGTGAATGGCTGGACCGATTTCGCTAATTCTTTTTTTGTTGTGCTTGTTATTGTCAGGAGAAGGGTCTTATGAAAGAAAAAATTAAAAAGTTGCTCGGCAAATTAGAAAATTTCAGAAACTTCGCGCGTTTGACAGTTCATAGCTAAGACAACGTCTGTCGGGTCAGCTAGATGTTAATAAAAATCTGTTTCGAACATGGCTTATTTACAATCAGTAGTTCTTTTGTGCGCAGTTCCAAACGTTGGAACTGCGCCCAAAAAACCGCCCGTGTGACTCCCACACAGAACTAGCTCGTTTGTTATTCCCCAAACTTACGACTTTATGAATCTTAGCGCACAGTGTAAAGTGCCCGTTGCCCACCGGGTTAAATTAAATTTCATGCAGTTTTTCTTCGAGGTTCGAATTTTACTCCCAACATTGTTTTTCTTCTGCTAAACGAGTTTATGAATTTTAAAATATGCTTGGAAAGGAGTCGTTATTAACAGAATTTTACATAATGCTTTTGATGTTATTTATGAAAGTCGAGAACTATATTGAATTTATTAAAACGTATTTTAATCTTTGCTTGGAAATAAATAAGATTTATGGAACAAGAAATTTTATCAGAGAGCAAGTAAACAAATCAACTGTTGTACAGCATCTTTTTTTTATTAAATAATTGTATTTCTGAATATATTATTTTTAATAAATAATCAGAAGTTTTATTTATAGAAATAACTTAAAATATATATATACAAACTAACAATAATACCTAACATGTACAAATGCGTATGAAAAAACAGCTCACTGGGCATCAAAAAATTCATCCACATCGCTGTCAATGGAAAAAGTGCCCAGAACGCTAGCAGCATTGCCACGTTGAATAGCAATGCTGATTCGTTGGCCAAAGAAAAGCCCAGCCCTCTGGTAAATAATTAATAAATAATTAGGGACAAAACAGTGTGCAAAAAGATCAGCATAGGGAATAAGAAAAGATCTCAGAATTCATATGCAATTCTTTTTTCTACATTTGAATCAAAAACGTTTGTAAGAAGAAATCTAAAGAAACGATTGGGTGGATTTAGTAACAGGTGAAATGGATAGAAAAGGGATGATAGGTAAGGAGGCGACAGTATGAAAGCAAAAGGCAAGTTTCACTGACTCCAAATAAATCGGGATGAGGACGAGAGAATGATGACCGACTTAGAATGATTAGTTCCCAGATGAATGAATATTGCTGTCAATATATTCTGTTAACGACAAGAATCATTCATGGATCGGCAAAATGTGCTACAAATCACACGGAAGATTGAATAAGAAAACCTAGTATCATGAATGAATCACCTAAGCCAATACGTAGTACTTTGATCGACCCCATTACAGGAGACGTGTCTGCTATTGATAACAACGAGACAATTTATAAGCCAGTACTTGATATCAGAATTATAATGTAGGGAAGTTACATTTGACACATTAGCTATAAGTATTCCAGTATAAACTGACCTTGCTTCGTGAACACTTTCAGTACAATAAGAGGGCAGCTTAAACTGGAACCTCTATGCTTTGTCGGCAGTTACAGACAGCAGGGTTGTGATAAGCTGACAATTATCACACGCGGCAACTGTTTCATGGGTTGTATGTAAAAAAATATGAATTTGTATTTTATCATGTTGATGGGACAGATAAGAATATAGTATTTGGGCTACGCTTGTTCACACAAAGACAGCAATGATATGGAATATACTAAAGCTGCTAATATAAAAATATGCTTTTAAAAGAAAAACTATAAAAAACCGCCGATTAGTGTACAAAATGAGGTTGTCATCAGAACTTCATATCATTCAATTAAAAATAAATATGATAGATATGGCAGGAATCAAGCTTTGCAGAAATAAAAAATAAAAAAATTGGCCAAGCGTGTGTCGGATTTCGCACATTAAGGGTTCCGTACCAAATATTGATATTTATTAGTATAGTATACGCAATAATAAACATTATTACCACATTTCAAGGTCAATGGGAAGTTAAATTCTTTGTTACCAAAATTTTGTGACAGACGACGGACGAACAGACAGTCATACGGACAGACAGACACGTGAGTGATAACAATCAGGCTCCATTTGGACCCTTCGGGTACGAAACCCTAAAAAAAGTGCGTTTCAACTAAATTGGTGACGAACGGAGCGGAGATGTGCAAGAATCACAGGTGAGATGACAGACGCGATGTGGATTTTAACCAATGTGACTGGCAGATTCCTACAGCTCCCAATTAGCTAGTTTCCGTTTCATCGGAAGCGTACCTTAGAAAATATCCCACTTAACTTCATAAATCAACCCTTAAATTCCTAGACAGACTGGCGTAATTGGAGTACAACGAAAGTTATAACTTAATGCTGTGATCAAATTCTTGAACAATCTCTAATGATTGCCCTCAGTTTCTTGTTAGTTGCCTAAACGCAGCGGAAACTTTAAGTACACGAACTTTATCGAAGTTTGCCGAACTCCTCCGAGAGACTGACAGCGCGCCGCATGCGGTGAAACCATGACTTTTGAAGTTATGATATTGCAACTTTAGAACTTTATTTGCGTGCCAATACCTTTTATTTATACAAAAATAAAGTTTAGCTTTGCTCGTCGTGACAGCAGAATTATGTTTGCATGTTGTTATAACCCTCAAAATGCGCAGTGCAGCAGGTGAGTCGGTAAAATTTGGTGTATGCAGCTGTTACTCTGTATTTTTAAGTATTATTGGGTTGACTCGAATGTTCTGAAGTACGAAAAAATCGAATTATAGTCGGACATGCATACATAAATTCTCATTAGGAAAAGTTCAGACAATTTTTTTGGAAAAGATGGCTGTATTTCTATCAATTTTGTGCTTTTCTAAATTTGTCTCTGTCGTATCTTTTCGTTATATTGCACGTGAACTGCATTGCAAGAATTCTAGAGAGTGCTGCCATGAAATGTCAGCTTTCTGTATACAAAATATAATTCATGTCGACTTTAAAGCAGTCTAGTTTTGTCCGAAGTCTACAATTTGTGATTTTGTCCGTAATATTTCCATCTTGCCGGCGAGCGGAAAACTTACTTTAGCAGATAGCGCTGCATTGCCAAATAATTTTGATGGTATCGGGTTGCACATAGCTTCATGGTGGACTTGTGGGTGACTGATTAAATTGTTTGTATCTGGTTTGACAACAGTTTAAAATATTACTTGTTTCTGCCAAGACAATTTTTAAATAACAACACTGTTAGGCACTTCTTAATACCAATTGTGGGATTTCTGGTTCATTTTTAGGGTTCCGTACCCGAAAGGTCCACACGAAGCCCTATTGTTGTCACTCACGTGTCCGTATATCTGTCACAAAATTTTGTTACGAAGAATTTTTTAACTTAAATTGACAAACTTGAAGTTTATTATTATTATTATATATACCTTAATAACAAATACCAATATTACGTACGAACCCTTAATGTGTCAAATCTGACTCGCACGGCCAGTTTTTCTTGAAATCGTGTTACTTTTGTAAAATAGCTTAGGGAAACATAGGCGTAATAGGTAAGGTTATATTTCATCGTGTTCCCATGCCCGGTGTAATGATCAGTCACAGAGGAGATTATCATAGCAAACACAATCAGCCTTTTTTATAAAATGCGCTAACCATAATTATGCTTAGTTTAAATACTGATTACTAGATTCTAAATTCAAGATAACATATCGGTAAAAGTGAATAGGGATGCAGGGGTGAATAGGGACGAAACTTTAAAAGGGATTTTAACGCTGAAATAAGTTTTCTGCCAGCAAGTACTTGAATATTTTAACTGAATTATAATTTATTGTGTATGTTGGCGACAAACTACATTATTTCAACGTTAAAATCCCTTTTAAAGTTTCGTCCCGATTCACCACTGCATCTCTATTCACCATGTTTTACTGGTACGTCTCATCCAACACATTCAGCTGTATATAGGACAAAACCTTCTTTAAATGATTAGTCAGCACTTTAACACCCACTTGATTGTAACCTTCTTTCGGGTAGAGAATGTTGAAATAAAAACCTGCTAATTAGTGTTTAATCATGTGGTTATTTTTCTGTTCAGTCTATGTAAGCAAGCAGTTACACGTTTTAATTACCGACTGATTTGGGAAATACTCTTACTCAGCTATGAATATCTGCCTAGCCTTTGCCCAACTATCTTGTGGTTGGCTTCCAGTATAATCGGATGCAGCTGAATACCAGTATTTTACATGGAGCGACTGCCTATCTGACCTCCACAACCCAGTTACTGAGTAATACGATTCTGACGACCCGTAACGACTGTCAAAGATCCACGATTGGCAGCTGGGACCAACAGCTTAACGTGCTTTCCGAGGCTCGGAGGAGTCTCGATATGTAAAGATGGTCACCCATCTATGGACCTACCCCGGCAAGCGTAGCTTAACCTGAAGGATCGACCCCTACGGCTGTTATTACTTTAGCCACGAGCTCCTCAGCTATTAACAAGTCTCTTTATTTTAATAATAACACTACTTGTTGTAAACAGAGAAGTCTCAAAATATCCGCCTGCTTAAAATAAACAACTCAAGTCAAGATATTTTCAAACATCTACGAAACTCCAAGTTTAAGTTTTCATTAGTCATGTCTAGAGACAAGAAATGAAACAGCTATCCGAGCGACTTCAGAGCAATCAACTAGCTTTGAGACGCTATATAAGAGATGGCGAACCTTTGGCACGAGTGCCATGGAATGAAAATATTTGGGTACGGAAAACTCATTAACACATTACGAAACAAAAAATGTTGAAGATCTCCTGCCTGCATATGCCTGACGTAGCTGCTACGGTGATAAGTTTCTACCTGTCCAATACATAATTAGTATCGACAAACTAAACATACACAGAGCACAGGACTGCTCATAGTGGCGACACTTTGGGGAGGTCTATATCCAGCAGTAGACATCTTTTAGCTGAAATGATGATAATGAAATGTCATAGCATAGCATAGCATACAGTACAATCAGGCTTTAAATGTTCCCACTTCTGCTGTTCGTTTCGGTGGTGCATTATAAATTAACTACTGTTTGGGCCCAGTAGGAGATCACATTTATTAATTCGTCGGAGCCGTCACTCAGGTTTTCTGGGGCGCAGGTAAACGACCATCTGGGGCACTGTCTCACTGTTTTGACACAGATCTCGTCTCTGCGAGGAGTGAGCTGTAATCCACGTTGGCCCAGTGCGGATAGGGAGATGTCACATGTCTTCAATTTTCTGTTTTCATGGACATGCCAGTTTCCTCAAGATGTTTTCCTTCACCGTTTTGAGAGCAGTGATGATGAAATAATTTACACAAAGAAAAACGCATGGCTGGCGCGACCCCCACGACCTACAACTCGTTAACCGCGACTAACTTTGACTAAACGTCGCAAAAATTAAATTCTATAGTTCTACATTTGAATCACCAAATTAAGATAGAATCTTAATTTGGTGATTTCAATGTAGTCCTTGGTTTCAGTTCGCGTATTTCTTTATAATTATGTATATAGGTAGCACACCATGGGCAAATATTTTTTTGAATTTAACAATAAATTAGAGCACGCAGATGTAAAAAGGTTCTCAATTCCTGGTCTATATCAACAAGAAAACTTTGCTATCGTTGACAGGGGCGTGAATGCTCCCAAACTTGTGGAGCAAACTAACTTTACAATATATGATACTGAAGCCCCAGAACTTACCCGTGGTTTTACTTGCGACGTAATTTTGGAGAGAGAAGTGCAGTTTTCTGTTCAACTTGTTTCTTTCGAGATACAATTTAATGCCGGTTACTTTTAAACGACTGAGTATTTAGGGGAATTTAAATTGGAGTACTGTTCTTGGTCGGCAATTTATATGTTTTATGCATATGAATGCTGCAGTAATTAGTGGGTCGTAGCCGGACTATTTCGTACATATTTGCGGTTGACTGCGACTGTCATTTGAGGTTTGGAGTGTTACTGCTTTTGTTACTACTCCCAAGATATGTTCCCAGTTTATGATCGTCTGCTGATTCGGTACAGAATATAGTTAAAAACTTATCTCCGCCAAGTCAAGCAAAACTCAAACGAATAAAATCACAAAGCGCTAGTATTAGACAGATTTTGTTTAGTGTAGATTATGTTGCCGTGTGCAATTGCACATTAATTATTTATCAATAATTGGAAATATATTAAAGAACTATAGAAATGTAATATTGATAAATGTTTACTTTAAAATGATGTTAGCCAACTAACAAGGCATCAATTTTGACAAAATGGTTGGATAGTTGCTCCTATAGATAGGTAGGTACTGAATTAACAGACTTGGTTTACATTCGATTTCGGTTCGGTTGCGAGACTTGTGCATTTTTGTAAATGTTATGTTTTTGATGGGATTGTCTTTAGCGTTCTGAACTAAAAAAAATAGGAACCCTTATAGGACGGACCGAACGGTCGGTGCGTCTGTCACAGCCAATTTATACCGAATCTACAATACTAATTAAGTTGAGATTTGGTATACACACGTGAATATCTGTGACTGAACTACTAAATAACTATATTACAATAATATTGTAGTATAATATATACATAATAACATTCTGTAATGAAACGACAATATTTTTTTGGAATGACGGGTTCACTTAGGGGTGAAAATCGGAAAATTCAAGTTTTTCCAACTCTACCGTGTGACATATCACATGAAAGGGCATGTTATGAGCGTCTTAAATGTATGTTTTTAATCATTTTAAAATAAATAGATTAAAACTTATATAAAAAATATATAAAAATCGGCCAGAACATCATTATTTACTTACAGATTATAGAAAAACTTGTACTTAAGAAGTTTATGTTTCAAAAACTAATTAAAAAAAAATGAATCGTAGTTAAAAATATGATTCCTTTATCTATTTACTGCGCGTAAAGGAACTCTTTACGCGCAAGTTCGACTCGTACTTGGCTGGTTTTTTTAAGGAACTTTTTACACTAAGACTATAGGTAGAATTTTCTTTACGTTCTTATGATGGACCAATGCATTATGTAAACCCGCCTGTCTAAACATTACAAAATCATCATAATTAGTAAATTTATTGAATATCCATCTTCTGCAGAACAAATCACACCAATGCTAATTTTAACCAACATAATTCAGCACAAATATTGGAAACAGATGACAAACACATTACATATAACTCCCACACAATTCTTTACCCTTAATCCATAAATTAATTCTGTAACAGCAACCTACTAGCAACATAATCCTGGTTATAATTTCTGTCCGAGATTAATGAAGTCAATAAATACACGTATGTTTCAGCCGCCGTCCCCGACTCGAGACGTAATTGCCGTGGAGAACACTACACCAAGCATACTTAGTACTGAGCATACTAAACTTACGGTAAGTTGGGCATATTATTCTCGGAGAGTCTCAGGTTTATATTTTCTTAGCTAAGATTTATTATATTGTGTGCCTGGAATTGGGACCTAGTTTTGTCTAAGCTTTTCAGGTTACCAGCAAAATTATAACGTATGAATTATTCTGCTTTGAACGAGTCCATTTCAAGTTCTCCTACAGTTTTAATACTTGCATGCTCATTCTTTAGCAGTGTTATTACCAAAATCTTCGGATTGCAAGCAATCACTGACTTTGCTGTAAATAAGCAAATATTGATCCCATGATAATGGCATCAACTAACAAAAGGCCACTTGCTTATATTATAATTTTCAGTTTGTTCGTGTAAATTTGCTATTACAATCATAAATTCTGTTTCACAGCTAACAGCATCTGAAGCGTCTTGGGTAGCATCACTGCTATGCCTCGGAGCGTTATGGGGTGCGGGGCCAGCCGGTCTCATCTCCGAGTACTTCGGCAGAAAGAAGACTCTGCTTTATTTGGCACTTCCTTTGGTAGTGTCATGGATACTTGTCGCTTCAAGGTATTTTTTTTATTATTAGCATAATCTGTACCTAGGTGACTGACTGGCATCCATAAAAAACACTGCTTTATGATCATGAGCTCTCAACTTAACCGTTATCTTTGACTACTTAATTTGACTAGATGGGTTGCAAGTGCGACTACTAGCCATGGGGTCCTCTGGACAACCAAAGTATTATTAGGGTATTCTGTGCAAATAATGGGAATAAACTGCTAGCACATTACGTGGGTCTCATACATAACTGGTGAAATATTGATTTAAAAATTACCTCTGCTCAAGTAAACGTGAAATACATGTGCAAAGTTAAACTATTACTTTGGAACTAATTAACTTTTTTTTTTCCTAGTCCAAACGTTTATGGTCTTTACGTGGGACGCTTCGTCGGTGGAGTTGCTTTGGGAGCCTTCAGTGTCGGCATCCCTCCTTATATTGAAGACATAGCAGAGAAACACATTCTTCCTACTCTGGCCAATTTCTATCACGTTCACTTCAGCTGTGGAGTTCTGTTTGGATATATTATTGGTAAGCAATATTTCTACATATTTCATCGTTGGTTCGTGTTAAAGATCAAATTTGCGTGTCTATATTATTATTTTATTTGTTCATCAAATCCTCGAGCAGTTGTCTGATAAGCTCATAGAAATTAAATAAATCTTAATGTTACATGCAGAGGGTCCAAAGTCGTTTGATTTTAGGGTGGGTCAGGTAATGTTGACAACAGTCTGTACACGTAAGGCATATCTTGAAATTTTGTTAAATTGAACATATTATAAGACAAATATGGACAATATGATGATGATGAATGCTACACCTCTTAGCCAGGAGTACGACTTAAATTTTATTTTACTTATTCCTTTATTTATTTTAGCAATAGTTCTTAATTCTACTTGTTCTTACTTTTCAGGTTTGGTAGAGAACAGTTCATGGTTGACAGTACTCTGTGCCAGTGTGCCTACAGCTTTCTTCGTTGCCTTCATCTTCCTCCCTGAATCACCAGCCTACCTGATGTCTCAAGGAAAATTCCAAGAAGCCAAGGCAGCCTTACGCTACTTCAGAGGTATCGACAACGACATTGACGGCGAATTTAGAGAATTAAAGGAGCGCCTCAGAAGCTCAGCTAAGATCAGAGTTACTTTCAAAGAACTCTTTGGAACTAGGTCTACGGTCAAGGCTCTTGTTGTCTCTTTTGGACTTATGATATTCCAGCAGATGAGCGGTATATTCCCTGTTCTTTTTTACGCCAAGAACATTTTTGAAACTTTCGCCATTGGTCTCAATCCTCCTAGCGCGGCTATCATTTTAGGATTCTGTTTCGTGTCTTCCACATACTTTTCTACCATGCTCTTGAAAGTAGTTAGGAGAAGAATACTTTTAATGATTTCATTTGCAGCTATGGCTTTGAATTTAGGCTGCTTAGGCATCTTTTATCATTTAAAAGCATCTAATTTATCACCCAGTAGTACGTGGGTACCACTTTTCACTTTATGTCTGTTTGTGAGTTTCTATGCTTCTGGTGTTGGCCCAATTCCTTGGTTGATGCTTAGAGAAATATTCCCGCCTCACATGACAAGAAGAGCAACTGCCTTAACAGCAGGTTTCCATTGGTTTTTGGCGTTCGCTGTAACGAAGTTTTATCAGAATTTGGTAGACATGGTGAAACATGGTTGGACGCTATGGGCATTTTCAATCACTTGCATTGTTGGTATAGTATTTGTTTACTTCTTTGTCCCTGAGACAAAGGATCGTTCACTGCAAGAGATACAGAATGAGTTTGAAGGAATACATAAAAAGAGAAAGCATACTCATGTCATAGAAGTTCAAAGCGTATCGGAAGCTTAGGTCAAGACTGTTAGGATTTGGACCATTTCATCATATCGACGTCCTTTGATCCAAATCCATAGATTTATTTGTAAGTTTTAATAGTCAATAATTTATAACATTTGTTACAATATTATTAGTGAATTCAACACCTCAAAAAAATAATAATCTTAGAACAAATGTTATAAATTAAAGAGAAAATGTAAATTATTTTTCTTATTACCTAGGGGCTATTCAGATTGTTAGTGTTCGTTAATGATAATTAGTTTTAGAGTATGCATGTATTTATTTTTATTGTAATAAATATAATTTAATTTCCTACACATTTTTTTCTTAAGTTTAGTTCAAAGACGGTCAAGATTCATTCAGAGGCCTTTTTTGTTTCATATTTAAATCTGGCTTTTTAGGGTTCCATACCCGAAGGGTCTAAACGGAGCCCTAATGCTGTCACTCATGTGTCCGTCTGTTCGTCTGTCTGTTCGTCCATCGTCTGTCACAAAATTTTGTTCCAAAGGATTTTGAATTCGGTTAACTTCAAAAAGAAGGAGGTTATTAATTCGGATGTATGTATTTTTTTATGTATGTTCGGGCATAACTCCGTCATATAATGACGGATTTGCAATATCCTTTTTTGTTCGAAAGAAGGTTTGTTCCAAAATGGTCCCATTTAAATTTTATATAGATCTGATGATGAGTTTTGGAGACAGACAACGGAACTCTTCAAAAATGGACAGCAAATCAACCGCGATTGCTGCGATCGTATGTCTATTAATTGTTAACACAGTTTAATGGGGTAACTCAACTAAAAAGTAAAAAATAAAAACTTTTTTACAAAAAATAGAACTAATTTCCAAAAAAAGTGCAAAATAACTTTAATTTCGGAAGTCGGTGTCAAAAAACGAAGTCACAAAACCAGGAACACCGACTGCCGAAATCGAAGTTATTTTGCACTTTTTCTGGAAGTCGGTTCTTTTTTTTGTAAAAAAGTTTCGTTTTTAACTTCCCAGTGGCCTATGAACTTGAAATTTAGTGATAATGTTTATTTTGGTATTTTTAGTAAAAATATACCTACGTAAATAGTACGTATATTTTAACAATTCTCATATTTGGTTCGGAACCCTAAATTAGCGAAGTCCGACACGCACTTGGCCAGTTTTTTCCTCTTACCGTACAAAGGTACTACTAAAGACGGGTATATCCCTCGTACCAAGTAAAAGGTAACAGTACCCTGGAAAACGGTCATTTCCCCCGGGCAGGTATGTAGATGGATATATGACCGTAGAAGCCTGTTGGCACATGTCATAGTATGACAAACTGTGGTTATTTCCCAGGAGAAAGTGCAAAGAAAGTGCAAACAATTTTACGTAAGATATAACTCAACGCACGTTACCTTATTAGTTTTGGATAAAAATATTGAACTGAGGAGTAAAGAAAAGGATGTATGAGAAGCTGATTGAAAAATAAAACTGTCAGTTGTCATGAAACAGTTCCAAGAAGAATTTTGTCATTAAGCTAGGACATAATATTACTATAGTCACCAAACTTGATAGTCATAATAATCAATTCCTCGACAAGAAGTAATTTAGAACCAAGGTGTTTTTTTTTTTTTTTGGGGGTTGGGAAATCATCCAATGACTTCTTCCGCTCTAGGGTAGAGCGGAAGGGCGTGTCAGACTCTTACTGACTAAAACCCACCCCTTTTCCTCCCTGCCCTGAATGCCCAGGGGCGAGGTAACTCTTTCGAATTTATCCTCAACCCCCGGGCAGGCATCGGCCACGACGGGTTCCGTCGTGTTTGCTGACAACTCTTTGAGGCGCGTGTGGAACACTACGCGCCGTCGACTCTCGGGCCTGGTACTGATCGGGCGGCGAGTTACCCACTACTCGCCGTCCGCAGGTCCGAAAACCAAGGTGTTACATAGAAAGAGAGGTCTATGTCTAGCTGTGGACTGCGTATGAGCTGTGTATTTATATAATAAGTTGATTGATTATTTATTTTATGTTTTACAGGTACATTACAAACAAGCATTTCAATACCAAAATGCAAATATACGGAACGGTCCATAGCTTGTATTAGCAGTGAAAAATGATTCCATGTTTCAACTCTAGGTATCGGCGATGCGTTTCCACAAGTTGCAGTTCCAAACGATTTATGAATTCATATATACGTATATAGCTCAGGTTTATTCTTGTGTTCTGTAGCAAAATGTCTCAAAATGCAAATGTCGCAAAATGTTTTATCATACTATAAATTTTACGATACCGTCTATCTCTTCGATCTCTATTGCGTATTGAACAATCGTATGGGAAATATGTCTCACATTGTCGCCGTTAGGAAAACTAGACTAGTGCCTTCTTCTGATACACGTAAATGGTGATCATTATATTAACCGCTTATCAAAGTGAGAATCGTGTTTGGTTGATTTATAAGTTGTGCAGTTACTTTGTCTAAACCAATATTACAAAGAAGTAATTGTTTTATCTGTAGAAGGGAATCTCTAGAGGTACTTATCCGATTTCTAAATTAATTCTTTAACTGATATGAAGTTTTACTCTCGTTGGAGAGTCATTTAAGCTGTTTGTTTTCTTAGAAAAATGTACTGTTTCTCTCTGTAATAAGGAGCAGTCACGCGAAAATACTGTAAAAAAAATAAATAATTATATTTCGTCGAAGAATAATCTGTAGTCAATGAATTACCTGTACTGAATGGAAAATCTATGAAATCGGTTTAAACTGAATATGTCTTATTTTCAAGTACTTTCGTATAGTCGCATAATTATTCTTCGTAACTTTAAGAGAACACACCGTATATTCAGAGACCGGGGAGATAGACTAGTACAAAAGTAACTATTCGACGGCAAACCTTGAGCTTCCAGCTGAATATGGAACACTTAGTTACGTATGCGGCGCCGCGTCACGAAATGACACGTTTCATCACTGGGAGGAAGCTATCCAAGGAAATCACCCATTACATGAGCAGCAACAATCACGAACGTGCCTTAATGGAGTGAGGAGACGAGGGAAGGATTCGCGTCAAGAATATAAATCAGTTAATTCCGCTAGAACTTTTACTTACAGTTTTGGTTGGTACAAGTACAGCATTTTAATAGTGCTGGATTTGTGTCAAAGGGAACGGATGAGGGAATACTAAATGAATTAAATTAAAGCTGATCTTTTACAGATTAAAGTATGATGATGCTGGAGCTGTGTGTGCTCATATCACAGTACATAATCATCAATATTTATAAATTTAATCAGAAATTGGATTGTCATTTGATATTTGGACATTGGTGCTGATTCTGGTTTGCACAAACTAAATTTAATTTAGGCTATTGCTATCTTTTACTCACTAAAACAAGAAAGAGACGGACGTAAACTAGAGCTGCCAAATTTAGTTGAACTAATATTTCACGTAAAAACATGTCGACTTAAAGCACTGTAAAGCGCAAGGCGTAACCTAGTTTGAAATCTCTAAATTAGTTCATAGATATAGCCGTCCTTTTCTCGCACTGCCTTTTAGTAAAAGATAGCAATTCTGTAATTTTAGTTTAGTTATAAAACAAGAGAAGTGACACCAATGAGCACATGGCTGTACGGAAGTTAAAAAGCAAGGGATGAATAACAAAATTCTGCCAAAGCAGCTTCGAGTAGCAAGTAAACGTACTTGCACGCAAATTCTGTTTTTCTTTCCAGATTTTCTTGTATATGTGCCCAACGGACGAGGGACGAACGGAACCAGGAAGTTTGGCATCAAGATAGACAGATTTATACTAATAAACCTAAGTATAATTGCTGGGTAGCATAATTATGATGATGGTGATGAAATTTATTAATTTTATTTACATCATATTATAATTTGATTTAATAATTAAGTTAATTTAATATTCCTTAGGAAAACGATAAAATATCCAAAAATAGTGAAGTCAAGTGGAATCAATTAGCAATCAATTCGAAGCAACGCATAAAATTAAGTGGTACAAGTTCAAATAGTAAATCTGAGCTCAGAACGCCTCATCGATCGTTCCAAGTCTAGTTGCAAAGCAAACATGGGGCCAGTTTCAGAAATGCTAACTATCAAGACGGTCGAAAATAGACTTTATTTTTTTGACGATAAAGCTGAAATTTCAATTGACATTGATATAAGGTTAGATGTAGATGTACTAGATGACAGGAGTGATGTAAATAGAACTTTAACAGGTAGGGTTATGATTGAAAATTGCAGTGGTTTTGAAGGGTGAGCCTAGAAGACTATAATATTTAAACTTGTAAATAAAAAACTATGGAATGTGTCAGCTGAACGATATGAAAAGTCAGTGTGGTTTTCATAAATGTCTTTCAGGTATTTGGGTCAAATATTTACCGCTGTCATTAGTGCGATGAGTGCTATTATATTGGATTCTATTTGAAAGGGTGGAAAACCACTATAATCATACCTTTGATGACTCTAATAGGGAAGTTTTACATATTGTTTGGCTTTTCAATTCGTTTTGTTGGAAATCACTTGAATGTTTAATGATTTTTTGACGCTTTTAGATTTTGATTTTGAATTTATTATTCAGTTTTGAAAGTAAGCCATTACTAATACATACGATTCTCTTGTTACAATAAGATTATTACAGATCAAAGTAGTGACGAATCGGAAAGTAGCCATTTTTAGCAGAAATTTATTTTACGAGTATAAAATATACGTGTTCCAATGGTAGGTACATTCTTTGTAAATCCTGATATGGTTTGATTTTCCTTAGACTCAGCAACATTTTCCTGAAATCACATGTAATGTTGAAAATTTTAATAAACGCTACTTTATGCTTTTTCATTGTGAATCTTGTAAGTATTCTCAGTCTAAGAGATTTGGTGAAATAATTCTTTGGAACGCAGAGCGGATTTCATAACATCCGCTCCAAATATGTGCCGTTAGATGTATGACATACGGGAAAGAAGGATGAAGATTATCTCCCGAGATAATTTTTAATTCTTAGAATGAATTTGCACTTAAAAAACCAGCACTTCGAGAAAACTAGTGTCTCAAATATGGCTGATCAGTTGTGCACTAAAAGATACAATGCACAGTGCTGCTTTATAATAAAATAAAATCTCTCAATAACACTAAAGCAAAGAAATGGGCGAATCCCATGTCTTCGACTTCTTTTCTACATATAGCGACGCCACTTGACGAAATTTATTCTCAGTTATAATTTTAAAACACTTTCAATATCAATGTGAGTGGGTACAATGGTTAAATTATAATTAATAGCAAGAAAAAAAAAACAATTTTGGCATTGAGGTACTATAACCTTCTAAAATAATAATAAAATTCAAAACAATTCTAATGTTTTCTGTGAGTGTTATGTTGTTGTTATTGTAATGTGTTGTGTAAGTGTGAAAGGCCCTATTCAGAAATTGATCTTTACTCTATCATAATATTACTGCAGTAAGTTTTCACGAAAAGCTTTCATAAGTCTGACGCCGTATGTATACCAGGTAAATGAAGTCGCGCATCAAAATTCAAGAAAAAGCCTCCACGGTAAGACGGCTCCGGTATATCTGCTGTCTAAATGAAAAGCAGCTCAGCTCAATACCGCTACTTACACGCCTGCTATAAAAAGTAAGAAGGTATTTATAAGTCATTTTTTTATATGAATACATATTAATATTCTTTTTATGTATATTATATTTCTACATACCTTATGAATTTTAGGTTTTGCTGTAGTATAGATACAAGAACTTTGTATTAAAACTTGAAAGTAGAACTTTAACTTGTTGGCCTAGTGGTTCCCAACGCGACTGCTGAACTAGAGATTCTGGGTTTGATTTCCAGGTTTTAGTATTGTAAGATTTATTCATTACGTATTTCTCGACAGCCAACTATTTGCATTAGTGCCTAGGTAGGGTTAAAAGGCTGGTTATAAGGCTAGAGGAAAAATTAACAAAAGATGGATGAATTGAGTGATTGAAGCTATGGCTAGAAAAGGAGTGACTATTAAGATTACGGAAAACAGAGATGCGTGGAAGAATATACCGCGCCGACTTCAAATACATTGGGATAAATCCAGGAGTTTTTTTTAAATAAATAATTATGGACTTGCTTTTAACCAATATCTCTACCGATGGTTGATTCTGCAGTACTTATGCACTTCTGCTTACCTCTCCGGAAAATCACAAATATTTTTCATTACCATTAGGTCAAAAGATTAAAACACGTAACCAAAACTCATCATTCGCACGCAACTTAGAAAAGTAGTGGGGTCGAGAATATTATGATCAGAGTTGATTACAGTAATTTTCATGGACATTACACGAACGAGCGCGGCTGCTATCGAAATAAACACCATTAGCTAGATACGGTACACTCAGGAAGGAAAGACCGAGAGGCGATTTTAAGTCGCATGTTTTTATTCGCTCACCGAGTCGCAAAAGTTCCGCTTTGGGGTTTGTCAAAGAGCAATGGAGCGTAGCATTCTTTGTGTAAAAACAGCTGACAGAACAAATTGATAAAAACGCCAAGCTGCGCTCAAAAACGGGGATCATTGACGTAGGCAAAACGACTGCCAGGCTCGAATGAGATAGGGCGAGTCATGCGGCTCACTGCATGCCTTGGGAAATAGTTTCCACAAAGTGGGTGCCCTTTTTTGTGGAGTTGGGAAATCATCCAAAGATTTCTCCCGGTCTGGCCAGAGTGGGAAGGCGTGTCAGGCTGTTACTGACTAAAACCCACCCCTGTTCCTTCCATTGCCTGAGAGCCCAGGGGCGCGACAACTCTGTTTCGAATTTATCCGCGATCCCTGGGCAGGCATCAGCCATGACAGGCCTCGTCAGGTGTTGCTGACATCTCTTTGAGGCGAGTGGAACACTACGCGCCATTGACTTTCAGGCCTGGTGCTGATTGGACGGCGAGCTACCCATTAATGGCTGTCCACAGGCCCGCTCCTACGGTGGCCGGAGATCGTCTCGCGACGCCCGACGCCCAAATGGTCTCCTGCGGCGGCTGCTGCTGGGGGCGTGAGGGCGACTCTATTGAGTCTCCCTCACCCATTCCGCCTCCTCCTTCGCGAGCATTACTGCTTCGCAGAAGAAGTCGACTGCTTCCCATTTCCTCTCGCTCCGTACGTAGTCGCTGTCGCCGATCGCCTCCACGAGGACACGGCGGTGCTCGGCCCAAGCGGGGCACAACTCCACCGTATGCTCCACCGTGTCCTCTGGGCGATCCGCACAGTGGTGATCGGAGTGGACACCCGGGCGTTTCCTCCCCCTTATCCAACACAGGAACCTCCCGAAATATCCTGACCTGCATCAAGCGGAAGGTGACGACGCCGTGGCGCCTCTCCAGCTACTCCTCAAAGAGCGACAAAGTAGGTGCCTGAGGTGGCAAGACGACCTGGACACCTCCTGCAAGGGCTGGTTCGACGTGGCTCATCAAAAGAATATCTAGAATTATTTGGGGGAGGCCTTGAAAACGATGATAAAACGATAGTTTGACAAATTACAACTATGACAATTATTGTCATAGTTGTAATTTGTCAAACTATTTGATATAATACAGTAACTGTTTTGCTTGAGCTTGGCCTCAGTCTGAGACAGTTTTCATGAATAACCAAGATCTGCGAGGTCTCTTGACTCGGACTGGAGCTACAGGGGACTGTGGATGGGTTGAATCTAGTTCTTCACAATATTCCCAACCTTGAACAGAATCCATCCAGAATCAATCCAATCAATCCAGAATCAACCTTGGTAACCACATTCCCGGAAAACCAACTAAACGTTCTTAAATCTCGCAAAGAAAATCATTTTTTTTTATACAACTTTATAGAGAACCTCCTCCTTTTTTTGAAGTCTGATAATAATAATGGAATGGATCCTTCACAAAATAATCATGGACGTTACATCAAGATTCCGGTTCTCATAAAAATAAAAAAATAATTTAGCCTTTTTTTGTCCTACTACCTATAGGGCAAATTGTCTTCATCCGTCAGCTACCGGAATAACAGACACAATTAAAAACCTACGAGTATTGTTGCGTCCCCGATCGGAGACGCGCGGGCGTTGACCTGTTATCATATACATTTTGTTAATCAGAAAATAAATGATGTCTGCGGGCTTTAGGGTCTTGTTCTAGCAATTGTTATTGTGTTGTTTTTAATTATTTTTTACTGAGCCATGTAAATATTTTTAATTATTTTGTGTTTTCCGTGCGAGTCAGTTTTTTTTTTCATTTTTTCAAGTATAATATTAAAATATTATTCACTTTAACGCGATGTGTCTCTGGTTAACCAATATTAATAAAAAATTGTGTGACACATTTTGTTACATAATCAACCAAATGCCAAGCCTAATTAAGTTTCTTGGATTAATTAAATAATTTCAGTTCATGTGGATTTGTCATTTTTTTATTTGAGATAGGTTTTGCTCTTGACTATAGTCTAGGTGACAGAGAGTGACGATGGAGCGAACTTATCCAGAAGAAGACTGTTCACTCCTTTGAAGAGATTAGGGTTGTATGCATTCGGAAACACAGACGCAGGTAGAGAGTTGGATTGGAGTTCTTATTAATTGTGTTTACTTGTTAACTTCTCGACAATTTCTCAATGATTTCAATACGATACAAAAAATAGTACCGGGTACTAGGTACTACTCAAACTGCCTAGCCTTTTCACAACTATCTTGGGGTCGGCTTCCAGTCTAACCCGATGCAGCTGAATACCAGTATTTTACATGGAGTGACTGCCTATCTGACCTCCACCACCCAGTCACTGGGTAAAACGATACCCCTTGGTAAGACTGGTTGTCAGACTTTCGAGATTCTGACGACCCGTAACTAGTGGCAAAGATCCACGATTAACAGCCGGGACCAACGGCTTAACGTGTTTTCCGAGGCATGGAGGAGTATTGGTATGTAACGATGGTCACCCATCAATGGACCAACCCCAGCAAGCGTGGCTTAGCCTGATGGATCGACTCGCGCGGCTGTTATTACTTTATCCACGAGCTCCTACTACTAAGTACCTTCTGTTTTTTTACTACTAGGTACTGTTTTTTTGGTTTTCGAATAACTAATTAGGCAATATGTTCATAGTTTACTCTTTATCAATTATGATATCATTATAATAATTGTCTTTGATAAACGCTATGTTCAGACTTATGTTCTTGGTTCGTAAGGCGATTTTGTTAGGAAGCATGGAAAAGTGAGATGATATCTTTTCACCTGCCTTACCTTTTTCCCTATTAACATATCAAATAATTTATTGGTTTGCAGTGTTTTAGAGTGTATTTTACCTGGAGTTACTGCTTATCTAACATCAACATCCACTGGATATTATCCGTAGATAACGACTTCACAAACGATGTTCTAAGAATGATAATACATGTGTTTGCTTAGTTTTCTCAGATATATGTATGCATTATGCCAGTCATTAATTGACTATTGTATCACAATATGGGGAAGTGCCGCTAAAACCCACCTAATCGAGGTCGAGAGGGCGCAGCGTGCAATACACAAGGTTGGTCCTGGTCTTCCTTTTTGTTTTCCAACTGTTGAATTATACAAAGAATAGGACATCCTTACGGTCAGACTTGTTTGCCTTACCTCATAAAGGATAAACATGATATAGTGCTGTTTGCAGATGACACTTCACTTTTATTTAAACTCAAACGTCAGCAGGTGGTTGTTTTTTTTTTTTTTTTTGGGGGGTGGGAAATCATCCTAAGACTTCTTCCGCTCTAGGGTGGAGCGGAAGGGTGTGTCAGACTCTTACTGACTAAAACCCACCTCTGTTCCTCCCTGCCTCGAGTGCCCGGGGGCGAGGTAACTCTTTCGAATTTATCCTCCACCCCCGGGCAGGCATCGGCCGTGGCAGGCCCCTTCACTTGGCTGACAACTCTTTGAGGCGCGCGTGGAACACTACGCGCCGTCGACTCTCGGGCCTGGTGCTGATCGGACGGCGAGTTACCCACTACTCGCCGTCCGCAGGCCCGGGTCTACGGTGGCCGGAGATCGTCTCGCGGCGTCCGAACCCCCTGGCGTCTCAGGCGGCGGTTGCGGCTGGGAGCGCTAGGGCGACTCGGCTGTGTTCGAGTCTCCCTAGCGTATGCCGCCTCCCTCTTCGCGAGCATTACTGCTTCGCAGAAGGTGGAGACGGCTTCCCATTCCCTCTCGCTCCGTACCATGGCCTGAACCAGGGCACGGCGCGAGAGGTCGCTGCCGCCTATCGCATCCACGAGGACACGGCGGTGCTCTGCCTAAGCGGGGCAAACCTCCACCGTATGCTCCACCGTGTCCTCTGGGCGATCCTCGCAATGGAAACACCCGGGGGTCACCTCCGCCTTGATCCAACACAGGTACTTACCGAAACAGCCGTGTCCGGTGAGCACCTGCGTCAGGCGGAAGGTGAGGGCGCCGTGACGCCTCTCCAGCCACTCCTCAAAGAGGGGCACTACCGCCTCGATGGTGGCGTGCCCAGCGCTGGGTTGCGACAGTCGCTCTCTCCATGTCACCATGAGATCCTGCCGGAGCTCGGTCCGCCGAGCCGCGAGTTGTCGCGGCAGCGGAGTTTCGCCCCGGCGTTTGGCCTCCTCGCGCCACTCGTACAGGTGCGCGAGGATTTTTGCCTCCAGATCCCACGGTGCCTCCAGATCCCACGGTGAGCAGGTGGTTGTTGATAATGTAAATAATGCTCTTTCAACTGTAGTTAACTGGTTCAACATCAATAATCTACTCCTTAACGAGAAAAAAACAAAATGCATAAAGTTCACATTATCCAACGTAATACAAGTGAACACTAGTGTGTCAATAAAGGGTGAAGAGTTGAAACCCGAGGATTCCACAGTGTTCTTAGGTTTAACTTTGGATGCGCAGCTTCAGTGGAGCCCCCATATAGATAAACAGTCCAAAAAACTTAGCTCTGCAGCATACGCCGTAAGGAAAATTCGTGGTTTAACTGATTTAGAGACAGCTCGTTTAGTATACTTTAGTTATTTTCATAGTGTCATGTCGTACGGCATTCTGTTGTGGGGAAATGCCGCCGATATTCAGACAATTTTTGTTTTACAGAAAAGGGCTATTCGTGCAATTTATAAATTAAGTCCCAGACACTCCCTCAGAGACAAATTTAAAGAGATTAATGTTGTGACTGTTCCCTCTCAATATATTTATGAGAATCTTATGTATGCACATAAAAATATTAATCTGTTTGAAAGATACAGTGATATCCATAACATAAATACTAGGAACAAACACAAATTTATTGTACATAAAACCAGGCTCAAGAAAAAAATAAGTGGTTCGTTTAGATGCCAATGTATACGTTTCTATAATATACTTCCTAGCCAAATTCAAGAACTAAGCATAAATAAATTTAAATCATATAGTAAACGTAAGCTATGCCAGAAAGCTTTTTACACAATTAATGACTTTCTTGAGGACAACAAGGCGTGGGATTGAGCTGCTTCAATGATATACATGAGCCATTGTTTTCATACTACTTACTGATGATTTTTTTTTTATATATTTTTTTTTAATATTCGTTTTTGACATGAATACTCGTATAGTATTATATCATATTTTTAATTTTTTTTTTATTGACATTTTATTATTATTATTTTTTTTTTTTGACTTGAATACTTTGTTAAGTATTATATTTTTTTTTTGATTGACATATTATTATTACTATTTTTTTTGACACGAATATTTACTTTGTAAAGTTTTTTTTTATTTTTTTATTACTTATTAATTGTAAATGTGAGGACTATGTGGGTTATTATTATTATTTTCTCCTCCTTTTTACAGTAATTTTCAACGTTGTCTGACAGTTTGAGTACTTTTGCGGCCTACCCAAATGTCTTTTCTTTGGTATTGTTCGTCATGTCATTGAGCTCCTTAGTGGTTTTTAAGTTGAGCTATTCGACTATTGACAAATGCTTGCACTGACTGGACAGGACTACTCAAATATGTTTGGTTCTTTCTTCAAAAGACCACTACAGACACTAAGCCGCATGGTCCTCATATAGAATAATGTGAATGCGAGAACTATGTATGTCGTTATATTCATGTAGATTTTATGATTGTCTGGCAGTTTGAGTATTTTTGCGGCCTACTCAAATGTCCTTACTTTGGTATTGTTCGTCAGTTCGTTGAGCTCCTCAAAGTTCTGAGTTGAGCTTCGCGATGACTGACAAATGCTTGCACTGTCTGGATAGGTCCACTCGAATTCGTGTGTTGCTTTCTTCAAAAGCTCATCCCAGACATAAACGTACATGGTTCTCATATGATTTAACCAGTACACATTGTATGGATTTGAACATTTTAAAAGAGACTTTGACCTCTGAGTTTGTTTCGGTGTTTCTTCTTAGGGTAGTCAGCTAGGAAACACCGGCCTCATCTAGCTTAAACTGACAAAAAACATTGACGTGTAAAAGTGTTCCTTGTAACCTATTAACTGAATAAACATCATTTATCATTTAGACAAACATACATCCTGCTTATGAGATTTTTAAGTTAACCAATTGTGAAGAGAGAATAAATGATAAATGATATTTGAATTCGAATAATTATATACATATAAAAACTTCTTATGCGATTACAACCCCTTTAAAATTCCTAAGCAAACGCATCATGAATAGTAAGTTTTACCCCATAAACAAGGTGTCATCAACACACACGCCACCGGGTGAGGCGCCTGTGTTTACATCCGCAAGACCGTGCTTAGTGATGTCACCTCTTTCTTTATACCGCTTAGGTCATCGGTAATGCACCGTCATCTATGGGGTATCAGGCACGGCACTGGGTCAATCTGGGCCATAGAGATAAGCTGAAAGAAAATGTGTGGGGCTGCTGTTTGTGACAAGACATTCTGGACTCAGAACTTGCAGCAGTGACCTTAGCAATAAAAAACTTTTTTAAAAAGAAAACAACCGACTTCCAAAAAAGAAAATGCACTAAAAATTTTATTTAAAAATAACTTTAAATTCGGAAGCCGGTGTTTGTATTTTATTTCTTCATGGTTTGACACCGACTTCCGAAATCAAAGATATTTTTTCGTTTTTAGTGTATTTTCTTTTTTGGAAGTCGGCTGTTTTTTTTGTAAAAAAGTTTTTTTTTTCACTCAAAATCAAAATCAAAAGTCATTTATTCAAACTAGGCTGAGAACCAACACTTTTTGAACGTCAAAGTTCTACATAAAGACAGTCCCCCAAAAAACGCCCGCCCGTCACCACTTCCTAGTGTTTTAGCTAACTTTTCAGTTGTTATACCCCAGAACTAAAAACTCCAATAAAACGGAACGTGGAGTTAGTAGTAATTGGAGGAAACCAAAACGCCATCTATGTATACGTATTTTCGTCACTGTTCAGTTTTTCAAAAAGCGCTGAAGCAATTTCGATATATGGGACCACCTCGGGAGTATATTCTTTTGGGTAAAAATAATTTTGAAAATCGTTCCACAACTGACGGAGATATCGGTGAAAATATATTTAAAAAAAAAACATACATCAGTCGAACATAGAACCTCATCTTTTTTCGAAATCGGTTAAAAACGGATTTGACTTACTAACTATCTTTATGCTACTTAAATACTTATTTAATAAATCAATACGCCTTTATTCTCAGATGGGTTAAAGAAAAGTGTAAAGCACACCTACATTGTGTCAGATGGCCAGTTTAAGTCACGTCTTATCATCATGAAATCTGCTTATAGAATGGGCACGAAATTTTAACGGGACTTAGAAAAATCAACAACACTTTGCCCTGTCTGGACATTCGGTTCTGCGACCACTATAGTACACTGGTACCTAGTTCTAATCTCGCAGTCGAAAGAATTCTTCAATCCCAAATATGACTTAAGCCTACGAGGCCCTCTTACACGGCAAGCTCTCTCTTATCAACACAATTAACCAACTTTTACATCCTATCCGTCTAGTAAAAACGAAACTTTTCTCAAAGTTATTAACATTTTCATATACAAAAATAACAGCTGTATACTTAAGTTACGATCACAACAGTACGAGTATGACAGACGCACTGTCGTAGATTGTAGTACATTCAGCTCGAATGCTTGATGTGTGACATTGTTGCTCGCACAAAGGACATGCGGGCTGGAATTTTTAATCACTGTGTATTTATGAAGCGAAGTTCTCAACAGAGAATTTAAAATGGGGTTTATTTATCAAAGATTAGTGCCGATCTTTAGAGTTAAAATTAGTCTTCATCATCATCAGAGTAATGGCAATGGGGCGGCCATATTATCCATAGAACCGATGACCCCAGCAGTAAACTCGTTGTTGAGTGAAGACCTCGAATTGAGAAATGTATGGACGCCTTCAGTCTAGGTAGAGCGCCGATCATTGCAAGGTACCTGAAAAGCAGTAGTACCCGAATAATGAGGTAAATAGTATACCTAAAATTGGAGAGCCCTATGTCCTAGGACTGGCTTTTTCCTAAGGGATGTGCCCTAACAGGCGTTGCACAGAGGAGGTTCCGGAGTTCTCTTTTTTTATTGTTGATAGGCACGCGTTTGACCACTATCTCACCTGATGGTAAGTGATGATGTGGTCGAAGATAGAACACGCTTGCCTAGAAGTAACCTATTCACTCTTGACTTAAAGACTTCCAGGTTGTAGCTATCAGGAAACATAGACTCCGGTAGGGCATTCCACTCCCTAGCTGTACGCACAATGAATGTGTTCTTAAAACGCTTTGTGCGTATGGATGGGATGTCCACCATGAACCGGTGGTACTTCGCCGTACGTCTTGTGGTCCGTTGATGAAACGGGCTGGGCGGAATCAAATTATGCAATTCCGTCGCACACTCCCCAAAATGTAACCGATAGAAAACTGACAGGCTAGCAACTCGGCGTCTATATTCAAGACTTAGGAATTTTGACTCAACGAGCCTATCATTGCCGATGATCCTCCTGGCTCGTTTCTCAATTGACTCAAGGGCATCAAGCTGGTATCTGGCAAAACCGTCCCAAAGATGAGAGCAGTACTCCATACACGATCGAATTTTCGCTTGATAGAGTTGGAGCAGCTGTTACGGCGTGAAGTATCATCTCAACTTTGCGAGGATCCCCAACTTTTTGGCAGCCACTTGAGCCTTTGCCTCTATGAAGGGACCAAAATTGAGGGTAGATGTTAAAGTAACACCAAGAAGATAAAGTAGGTCGGTCTTTTAAGAGGTAACGGGACTCCTTCCATGTGCTGATGGTGATCACCAGGATGGTTTTAGTGAGGTAAGAATCCCACACTCCCTGATCTGGTTCCCAAAAGTCCAGGCGCCTTGTGAAGGTTTCTCCCTGAAAACTAAAAAAAATACTGGATTTTCATAGTGTGTAAAATTTGAATTCACTCACTGCTTTTAAGAGTTTTCAAAACAAATGGTTTTGTCTTTCTCATATTTTACCCACACAAACACTCATCAAATGACGGAGACAACGCTAATCAAAATGGCGCTCAAAATATATCACAATGTGTCTTTTTTGTTAACGAACGCGAACTTTCTAGTTCAGACAGAATATAATATGATGAAACGCTAAACTTGGTAAATAGAACCGCAGAATTTGGTTGACATGTTGCCGACAGTTTATAACGTGAACTGAGGATCTATTTATTTTCTTTTTTTTTTACTCTGAATTTATTTTTAACTAATGATCCGAACTATGCATCGGTTTAAATTACATCACCTTAACCTTCCATATCAAATTTAACGCAATATTATGTTGGATAGTATTCAGCCTACATCTGGAGTTGTCTATTACACGGACCTTGTGGAAACTAAACCTTCCTCATGAATCACTCTGTCGATTGGTGAAAACCACTCGAAAATCCATTCAGTACCTTTTGAGTTTATCGCGTACAGACACGGCGGGGGTTTTGTTATATAATATGTAGTAACTCTGTCCAGCCTTTTCCTATGTTTGGGTCAGCTTCACCAAATGATAAGTATTCCATTATTTTAAATAGTTGCTTCATTTGTCTGTCTGATCTCCACAACCCAGTAACTGGGTAACACGATATTATGCTCTGATAAAACCGGTTGTCATATTGAAATGACAGTCGGGACCAACGCCGGAATTCGCTTTCCAAGACACGGAGAGATATCGGTAAGTTATCCGTTTACGAACCGAGCGTTGTGTAACATTCAAGATGGACCGTTGCTGCTGTAATATGTAGCCAAAAGCCCTTTAATAAGCACACAATCAACACTTTACATTTAGAAAAAAAAAACTTCTTTACAAAAAAAACAACCGACTTAAAAAAAGAAAATACACTAACAATTAAAAAATTACTTTAATTTCGGAAGTCGGTGTTTGTATTTTGTTTCTTCGTTATTTGACAACGACTTCCGAATTCCAAGTAATTTTTTTTTTAATTTTCGTGTATTTTCTTTTTTGGAAGTCTGTTGTTTTTCTTTTTGTAATTTTTTATTTTTTATTTTCCACTTTTTAGTTGTTATACCCCAGAACTAAAAACCTTACTAGCATGGAACGTGGCATTTAAACATACTCGTAATTGGGGAAAACCAAAACGTTATCTATGTATACGTTTTGGTTCAGTTTTTCAAAAAGCGCTGAAGCAATTTCAATGAAATTTATATGGGACTACCTCGAGAGTTTCTTTCGGATGAAAACCCAATTCTCAAAGAATTTTGAAAATCGGTCCACAACTGACAGAGAAATAGGTGGACACACATAAAAAAGGCATACAGTCGAAAATAGAAGCTTCTCCTTTTTTGAAGTCGGTTACTGAAGAGGTCGTCAAACATTCTCAAAAAAAAAAAAATGCGAGAAAGTAGCTTTTCTGAGTCGCCACCCTTCCTTTCCCAATGTAAATCGTCCCTAAGATCCTGATTCCTGAAACAAACGACGAGCTACATCCGCGTAATAAAGCAGCTAATGCGGCGAGAGCGTGTAAATGTCGCGATGACGTCACGATACTCCCGCTAATACGACCGCACTGCACACATTGAGTTAATTTACTGTCTTACGCCCCCGCCAGAGAACGTTTTAGTGAATGCATGAGAGTGAATGAAAGTCCTGCGATGTTTGAAATTGGAGTGATTCTTGTAAATGGTTGGTCTTTACGTTTTGAATGAACACATTGTTACTGTTATTTTCATTGCGTTTGTTCTATGGCATTGTTGTTTGTTATTTTTTTGTGTGTGTGTGCCTTTAAATTGTGGCAAATAAATGTTTTTTCTTTCTTTCTTTCTTCACCATTTTTAGGGTTCCGTATCCGAAGGGTCCAAACGGAGCCCTATTGTTGTCACTCACGTGTCCGTCTGTCCGTTTGTCCGTCCGTCATCTGTCACAAAATTTTGTTACGAAGAATTTTTTACATTCCCTTTGACCTATGAACTTGAAAGGTGATAATGTTTATTATTACCTATACTTAACTAACAAACACCAATACATGGTACGGAACCCTTAACGTGCATAATCCGACACGCACTTGCCCAGTTTTTTCATGCAATCGTTATGATATATGACATTTGAAGGTTTATCTTCTGCAACTGCTTTTTAAGATAGGTACAATCTATAACAATCCATAGCTTACTCTCAAATACTCTTTGTCACCATAACACAACAGCGTGCAGTGTAATGTAAACCCATAATTTTCCCGTCATTAAGTTTCACTTCACGTCATTGCGATAGATTCCTATAGAAACTTTCATGAAATAGTTTTCCATTGAAATATTGTCACGTCATGCAAAATTGATTTCCCAGAGGTGTATATATAAACGAGGTTTTAATATTCGTTCCTTCTTATTCTCATATGCTGACGTCAGATTTGCATAACACTATGACCCTACGACCCAATACTTAGGCGCAATTCTCACAGGGTTTTACCACGTCGTTCTTAGATATGAAAGTTTTTTTAAAGATATTCATATTTACCATAGAGCACGGAATCGCAGCCCTGGCAGCGACTACAGATGCCTTTTGATCATCATTATCATCATTTCAGCCGAAAGAC
Source organism: Polia nebulosa (assembly GCA_951329385.1). Lineage (NCBI taxonomy): Eukaryota > Metazoa > Arthropoda > Insecta > Lepidoptera > Noctuidae > Polia > Polia nebulosa. Next base: position 13,190,685 of record OX589610.1, on the reverse strand, counting down.
GTCTGGACATAGGCCTCCCCCAAGTATCGCTACAATGATCGGTCCTGTGCGTCTCGCATCCATCGGCTACCCGCGACCCTCACCAGGTCATCGGTCCACCTTGTGGGAGGCCTTCCAACGCTGCATCTTCCGGTACGCGGTCGCCATTCCAGAACTTTTCGGTCCCATCGACCATCTGTTACCAATAGTTATACTGCCTTTTGATACCAATAATATTTTTTTTCTTTGATATTTTCCCGTTTCACTACTATCTCACCTGACGATGGAGCACGCTCGCCTAGAAGTAACCTATTCATTCTTGACTTAAAGACAAGGTCAAGTAATTACAAGTTTCGGCTGTCATAGGCATAATCAGAATACTCTTTCTGTGATTTGCAGCCCAAAAGTGACCCCTCATACAAAATTTATTTATTTACGTCACACGTCCGCATTGGGTCTTGAATGTGTGCACCAAATTTCAACTCAATCGGTGCAGTAGATTTGGAGCAAATTGACTGTGGCAGACGGACAGGCATACAGACACACGAGTGATCCTATACGAGTGAGAGTTTCGTTTTTCATTCGTACTTCGGAAATCTAAAAATCTTATCTAGATTTGAATTAAGTAGGCATCAATTCGCTTAATGAGAAACCCATAAAAATTACTCTTTTGTAACTGTTATGTAGACCTCACGTTGAAAGCCACGGAACCACCCCTCACCAAATTGCCCAATATTTAACTAAGAAACTTCTAAGAAGCTAAACAAGTAATTTTGAAATATTTCACGTTGTTCTGAATTTTGTTGGTATGAGTCGATATTTTAAGGTTTCGCAACAATTTGTAAGTTCGAGGAAAAAGTGCTTATTCGTAACTTAAGTTACGAAGTATTAGTTGTTGGGCAACTTTGAGAAATCCTGAAGGTGAAGGTTTAAAAAGTTTCAGTTTCAAGTATTATGTTTTGTCACTGCCAAAGATTTGCTTAATCGCAACTACTGTATCGAATAAATTAAAAAGAAAGAAAGAAAGAAAGAAAAACGTTTATTTTGTGCTTCGCACAGAAAAACACAATTATTTTACAACAGGTAAAACAATAATAATACACAAAAAAACCACATAATCAAAAAATGTAAAGAAAAACATATGTAAGACCTGTGCGAGGCCAAAAAAGCACCTATCTCAGCGTATGCTGCGACATTTATAAAATAAATATCACAGCGCTGGTATTCTGATAGGGCCTGTGAAGCCACGGATACACTCACGGATTATATACGTAAAACTATAATAAATAAATAAAAAATAAAGGTGACAGTGAAACATATAATTTAATAAAAAAATATTTGTGAATGTGAATAAATATAAAATAAACCATAGGCCGACGGCTAACGCTCCGACAACATTTGTCAATGTCATAGACAAACCATGGAGCGCGCGAGCGTCTATGGACGGTTATGTTCGGCTATATTAGTGCTCTGTGGTTCGGTTAATCGGCTGCCAAAAAGATAACCGGTACCTAAATAAACTAGCTTTGTTGAAAACAGTAAAGAAACGAAATTACAAGATTGAAAGTGACTTCTAGCATCTAAAATAGCACCAGATAAATTAACTACTTGGAACAGAAGTAGTGCGGGCAGCGGGAGTTGCTACAGTTTGTGACTGCTGACTGATTGTGATAAATTAATTAATTGGAATAGAAGTGGTGCGGGCAGCGGGAGTTTCTACAGTTTGTGACTGATTGTGAAGTATAGTGTTGTTCTGGAATTATACTGTTATATTTGCTGCTAAGAACATTAAACTTAAAGTCACAAATACCGACTGCGTGCAAAATCTGGGTGAGTTTATGTGGAGGTTTCCTTCTGGATACGCAATAAGTGTTGCTTAAACTTAAAACTAAATGTACCAACCGTTTTCATAGCTCGAAAAGGCGGTGGCAAGTCGTTCCAGCAACGAGAGGCAGCAAATTTGAAACTTCCACGGAATGCAGCAGTATTATGGGACAAATTCAACAAAAGGTAGGCAGATGCTCTCGTTTTAATTTTGTTGACATCACGTGACCAAGTCAATTTATTATATAGGTATTCAGGTTTTTTTGTGAGAATTATGCCAAAGAGTAGGGTAGCCAGATGAAGTTTTCTCCGATCTGACATTCTCATCAAATTACCCTTATTTAAAAAAGGAGTTATATGAGATCTGGTAGGGACATTAAAGCAAAATCTCGCACAAGCATTCTGCACTCGCTGGATTAACTTATCGCTTCTACCAAGAATGCACGCCCCATACACAGTGTCAGCGTAGTTCAGCTTGGATAAAACTAGAGACTCACAAAGCATGATGCGCATATCCACACTTATGTAGGGACGTACACGGTACAAAAGCTTGAGACGGTAGAAGCAGTTGCGCACTGCCTCCATGATGTGAGTCTCAAAATGAAGGTGCTCATCAAATACCACCCCAAGATTACGGGCTTCCTGTACCCTCTCAATGGAACACCCATCAATCCTCACGTCCAAATTGACACAACCCATTTTATCCAAAAAATCTCTAGAGCCCATTATTAAATATTTGGATTTAACTGGGTTCAAAACCAAGGAGTTTCTCCTAGACCAGGCTGAGATCCTATCTAAGTCCTCATTCATCCTCTTCACAGTGTCAACAGCTTGCTGAGGATGAAAAGACAAATACATCTGCAGATCGTCAGCATAGAGGTGGAATTTAGTGTTGAGCAGACATTTGGTGATGTCAGCACTGTAAAGAATGAAGAGAAGAGGACCCAGGATCGATCCCTGTGGCACACCCCTGTTCACGCACTTTGGGCTAGATGACTTGACGGCTCCATCACTGTCGCTAGTCACCTGGACAAACTGAGAACGGTGAGTCAGGTAGCTCTCAAACCATTGGACCGTCTCAGGTTGACATCCATAATAAGACAACTTGGAGAGGAGAAGTGAGGTATTAATAGAGTCAAAGGCACGTGAAAAATCCAGCAGGGTAAGCATGGTGCCCCTTCTCTTGTCTCTGGCTTCCAAGATATTCCCAACCACATCAAGAAGGGCTGTGGCTGTGCTATGTCCCTTACGAAAACCTGATTGAGCAAGTGGCAAAATATTGTGCTCCTCAAGATATGCCCGGAGTTGGTTGGAGACAACCTTCTCCAGGACCTTAGAGAGACAAGGCAATATACTAATAGGGCGAAGTTCTTTTACGCTGGTAGGATTAGATACCTTAGGGATGGGTCTAACTATAGCCAATTTCCACAGATCCGGAAAAGAAGAGGTGGTGATGGAACGGTTTATGATGGCTGTAATAGCTGGCAGAGTACGGGGAAGAGTCATCATCAGCATCTCAAGGGAGATATGGTCACAACCCTGCGCATTGGACTTAAGACTGCGCAACAGGCTCAGCACCATGTCCTCCTGCACCGGTTCAAGCTTGAAATGAGTGTTACTAAATCTATGGTGTTCAAAGTATTTTAAGTCAGCATCAGTGACCTTGCCACTGCCAGGAACATCCAAAAAGTGTTCATTAATTTTCCCGGGATTGCTACAAAAGTGCGGTAAACTGTGCTCCTGTTTTTTTGATATAGCTATAGAAGATTTTAAGTGACTCCATAACTTCTTGGGTTGTTTGATATTTTTATTTATAAAAGTCTTAAAATATGCTCTCTTCTCACTCTCGAGAGCAGCCCTTACAAGGTATTTGAGCTGTTTATAGGAGTCAATATGTTGCGAAGATTTAGTGGCTTTAGCCTTCATATGACACTTGTCACGCAACTTTATCATTTCCTTGACAGTATAGGTTATCCATGGATAGGACTTCTCTTTGATTAATACTTTTTTAAGGGGTGCATGTAAATTAAATAGATTCAAAATGTAAGAATTAAATGTTGCTACCATTGAGTTCACATCCTCTAGACTTTCAATATATTCCCAGTCCATTTTATTCAAGTCTTCGTTAAAATGGTCAAGCAGGATGTCCCTGAGAGGTCTATATGTAACCCAACGTGGGGAAGGCTTCTCCAATTTAAAATTGAATTGAACCGATATTACCGCATGATGACCGAGCTCCGGTATGTGTGCGACAGAGACCTCCCGTACACGGGCATCGGTGCACACAACGTCAATAAGTGTTTCACTATGATCGGTAAAATGGGTAGGCTCAGAAACAATTTGCTTCAACTTACAGCATGTTAGGAACTTGTTGAGTAATTTAGTTTGGTTATCTGAAAGGCATAACATATTTATATTGAAGTCGCCCAACAGAATAACCCTATCCGCACTGGAGAATGAAGAAAGAGAATCGGTAACCGCATCCAGGAAAATATTAACGTCGAGCCATTGTGGCCTGTATGCAGTACCGACGATTACTCGTTATGATCTTAGACTATGAAAGGTTATAGACGGAACGTCATTGGACATTAAATGAAGCAGGATCGTTAAAATGTGTGAGTGACCTTGACTAACGTTACGATAACGTACGGCTTCTCATTTTGTCTATGTGAGCTTATTTCGCGTGTACAGATACAAGCCGGCTTCTCATTCTGGTGCTACAGATTGCTGGTTTTTGACGTCTATAACCTTTCACAGTTATTTTTTTTTTTGTTGGGTGAGGGAAATCATCCAATGACATCTCCCACTCTAGGGTGGAGCGGAAGGGCGTGTCAGCTTACTGACTAAAAACCCACCCCTGTTCCTTCCCTGCCCTGAGTGCCCAGGGGCGAGGGAACTCTGTTTCGAATTTGTCCTCAACCCCTGGGCAGAATCTTTCATAGTCTAAGGTTATGATTTAGAATAAAGGACGGATACCTTGCTAGACTTAAATTAATAATTCTGTCATATTCTACAGTGATAAAAAGTATGAAAAAACGATATAGCTGAACATGTGGCCCTGGATACGATACACAGATCGTACAAAAGTTTTAAAATAGCAGCCGGAGTTTGAACTTTTGCCTGTTTCACTTTTACCGTCTAAAATATCAACAAACGTCAATCAAGTCATCTCCCGCTCTGAGTGGAGTGGGAGGGCGTGTCAGACTCTTACTGACTAAAACTCACCCCTGTTCCTTCCCTGCCTGAGTGCCCAGGGTTGTTGTAACTCATGTTCAGAATTTATCCGCTACCCCTAGGCATGCAGGCACTGGCCACGATGGGCCTCGTCAGTGGTGGCTGACACTAACCTCTTTGAGGCGCGCGTGGAACACTACGTGCCGTCGACTCACGGGCCTGGTGCTGATCGGACGGCGAGCTACCCACTGCTCGCCGTTTGCAGGCCCGGGTCTACGGTGGCCGGAGATCGTCTCGCGACGTCCTACGCACAGTGCTTCTCCTGTGGTGGTAGCGGCCGGGGCTGTGAGGGCATTTCCGTTGAGTTTCCCTCACGCGTCCCGCCTCCGCCTTCGCGAGCATTACTGCTTTGCAGAAGGTGGAGACTGCTTCCCATTCCCTCTCGCTCCGTACCAAGGCCTGAACCAGGGCAGGGCGCGAGAGGTTGCCGCCACCAATCGCATCCACGAGAACACAGCGGTGCTCGGCCCAAGCGGGGCATACCTCCACCGTATGGTCCACCGAGACCTATGAACTTGAAATGTGGTTTAGTTAATGGGAAGTTAAAAAATTCTTCGTAACAAAATTTTGTGACAGACGGTGGATGGACAGACAGAAAGATACATGAGTGACAACTTAAGGGCTCCGATTGGATCCTTCGGGTATGGAACCCTAAAAATAAAAAAAAGCCAAAATATTTTATGTTATATTTTATTCTATTCACTATGTTATTGATTTGCAAGCAGTACCCAAAACCAGTCAAATCCTGTGGCGACCGCACTTAGGCGCATGTGTTATCATGTCATCGATATCACTGGGATCACAACCACAGCACGGTTGTGTGAGCTTGTCGCAAACCGCGCGTTCAGCCGCGGTTAGCCGCGCTGTGTGATGGGGAAATTCCTAGGGGTTTAGTGATAGTGAGAAATGTCAAAGCGAGATTAAACATGATTCTTCTTTTTCAACTTGTTTAGACAAAAATACTGATAAAGTGTGCATCTCTGAGGTATACAGGGAGGCCGACTCGGATGTACGAGTACCTCTACAATATTTTTTTTTTATCCAACGAAAATGTGTACATAATTATTTCAGGATTCGCAAATAGGGATGGATAACCACATGTACTAAATCTCTACTCGTTTGTTGGCCTGAAATCAGTTTTTTTTTTTTGTTATTTTCTAGAAACTTTTGGATAAATTTACTAGGTGTCCCACTATCAAAGTACCAAATATTCTGCTTTAGTATTGTAGATTGACCTTATCACGTCAAAGTTCAGGATCTGTAGAATCTCGTGAGTTTGGGGATCAATTTGAGTCGATACCCAAAAAAATAGATAAAAATTTGATCGTTTTTCAATTCACGTTGAAACTTGAGAATGCAAAACTGAAGTTGATACTGTAGTTATCCCAAAAAAAAAATTGCAACTTTTGAACTAAAAAATGAATATCACGTCACAGCAAAAATTGGGCTTAAGGCGCTATAAGCTGCCAACGACCTTTCGTGTTCTGCGCTGAGCTCACATAATGCGTCCTATGTCTACCCAGTAATAGGACTCGCCCATCAAGGAGCGCTCTCTGAAATTAGATGCATTATTAATTTATTACACATAAAAAAACAAGTTTATTACTTGTTTTTTTATGTGGTATTGTTTTGGTGTGTGTGTTAGTTTATTACTAAAACACTGAGATTAAATTAAAAATAATTAAATGATCTTTAAAATGGTAAAGATTTCATAAAAATACACTTTATAGTTTTTGCGTGATTCTCAATTTTTTATCCGCGTTAGACATAACTTTACAAATTAATTACACTATGATATAAACATAAATTTTCAAATATTCTCAGATCATATTACGACGGAAATTGTTTAGAGTAACATATATTTTTTTCAAAGAAATAAGACAAGTCGTTTAGACGTGTTGTTCAATTAAAAACCATTAAAAGTCGTTTAACTGCGCCTTAGCGTAGCACGTCGTAGCACTCTCGTAGCGAATCGCGTAGCAGTGTCGGTAGAGGTGGCGCACGAGTTCAATTGTTTTTTTCATCTCAAAACTGCCCAACGCGTCTAAAGAAGATTTCACTTAAAAAAATATATATACATGGGATTTGGCCACCGTATATAACTTGACTCCCATTCATAAATTCTTTCCCTAAAACCTAAGTAGGAGTATTCGGACTGTTACGAATACATGATCATTTAAAAAATAATCACATTACTTCAGGTGTTTCCAAAAAAAAAGTGTTGCTTTTCGTCGGTCAGCACACATTTCATTTTTACAATATTTATTTTTTTCAGTCCTACATTTACATTAAACATATTTTAGATGAAACAAGAAAATATAATTTATCAGTCCATATTCCCAATTGGGTCGTTGACTAAAAAAATCTAATTAGTGCGTCAGCCAGAATACCAAAAAATAATGAACACGTATTTTTTCTTTTGTTAACCGACTTCAAAAAGAAGGAGGTTATCAATTCGGATGATTTGTTTTTTTTTTTAAATATATGTTCGGGCATAACTCCGTCATATATTGACGGATTTGCAAAATTCTTTTCTTGTTTAAAAGGGGTTTGTTCCGAAATGGTCTCACTTAAATTTCAAAAAGATCTGATTATGGGTTTTGGAGACAGACAACGGAACTCTTCAAATATTGACAGTAAATCAACCGCGATTGCTGCTTTCGTATGTCTATGAATTGTTAACACAATTTTTTTTTTTTTACAAAAACTAGAAATTAATGTTATTTTGCACTTTTTTTGGAACTGGGTTCTATTTATTTGTAAAATAAAATTTTAACGTAAACAAAAAATGAAGACAGTGCGTTGAAATTTCGCATGACGTCACACTTAAGTTAAAAAGTTTGTAAATTTGTACCACTTTTTACTCAAAAGTGACGTAAAAGGCCCCCACTCTCGAACATTGATACGTTTTAACTTTGTATTGTTTTTTTGTTAATGCAAAAATACGTGTCTAATATTTTTTGATAATCTAACTTACGGACTAAATATAATATATTTTTTTACACTTTAATTATCCCCATTATCGGTAGCATATTATTTAGTATTCTTATTTTATTCGGTTGATTGCCGACCTAAATTGGCGAGCTTCCTTGATATGCCCGGCTGGTTTTCAATCAGGAAAGAAAGACAGGAATTAGGCAATGAAACGGAATAATACCCTAATCCTGAATACACGGTCCTAATATTAGCTGATTTTTCCAAAAGAAAAGACGCGGGGATTATTCGTTAGATGAAATCGGTTATTCATACAAATTCATCGTTCTGTTATTCTTTTCGGCTTGATTTAGTGATGTATTTTGAGAATTTTTAAACATACAGTATCGAGAAATGATCAGTTTAAGTAGAGACTACAGAAAAACTTTCTTACAGGGTATTAATTTTGTTATAATCAAAATATGTTATTGTAAGTAGTGCAATTCGTGTTTTACAAAAAATGAAGCGATTTTATGCGAAACAACTGAAAAAAAGTGAAAACATCTACAAGCATTTCTTGCCAATTTACAGCAAAAAGAAAGAAACTTTAGAAAAACTGTTTATCATATGAAATCCTTACTTTTTCACGCAAAAGGATCCAAGAAGTCTAAGTAAGCAGCCAGTCTGCTATTTTTATATATATTCCGTTACACCAGACTATACAGCACGTAACAATTTCATTAGTTGACAACACTCCACCGGCCGGCGAAATCTTTTCATTATTACCTCTTTCTATTTAGGCACTCTTTAACAAAGGATCAAAAATACCGTCTCGCTCAGGCGGCTTCTTTGACACAAAACTGTAGGTGAACTTTGTCGAGCGCTCAGTGTTCCCTTTGATAAGTTTTTCTTTTTTTAAAATTAATTATTTTCGTTGGGGAAAAATAATAATCTCGTATCCATTAAATGATTACGTACATGTGTAGGTACGTAGTACGATACCAAATAATAATCTTTAGGATCGGACAGGATTTCTGTTACATGCTATATAATCTCAAAGTAAATCAAATAGTCTAGGCTGAGTAAAGAAAATAATGAGAATATTCTTAAAGGCTGGTCGTCAAAGAGTGTGGCTTTCAATTCATATCACGTGCTGCCTGAGTCCGGCTTGGTAGACAGGGGCAAGTACATGAACAACCGGTACGCTAAATTTGTGTAGAACGGACTTTTTTTGTTGATTTGTGGTTTTGAAGCAACTTGTATATTTACCTTTGCTGACAGGCTATCTTTTATGTGTTATAGTGATCAAAACCAGATCCACTTGCGTTTTGAGTGAAATGTTAGATATTCTAAAGATCAAAATAATATGTGTACCTAGATGTCCAATTCAAATTTGAAATAATTGAATAGGAACCTAGTGCCCAATTCGGCTAAAGAGTCAGCATTGCCATTCAACGTGACAATGCTGCCAGTATTCGGCACTTTGCCCATTGACAGTGATGTTGACGAATTTTTCGATGCCAATGAATTCTTCACCTCCTCTTTTTATCCCGCTTGTACATATGTATTTTATTATTACCTTGTTTAAACTTTGTAATTTAAATAGTCTGTATTTATTTGTTTAATATTTGAATACCTAGTTAACTTTTTGAAATGCCTAAAAACAGAATAAGCCGTAACGCAAACCTAAAGTAACTGCTTTCTAACCATTTTACAACTTCTAAACTGAAATAAATGAAAAAAAAATCTAAAAGTACCTACTAGTGTACTTACTTACACTTTTGAGTAGATACATGTAGGTATGTACCTACGTAATATAGTGTAGTCTCCATAACGCAAGCCTTGGGCTTTTTACCCCTAAGTATTCTAACCCCCTCTAAATGCCATAATAAATTGTAAAGGTTAATTCTACGAAAGGGTTTGCAAGGTAAGCTTAACTCGCTTAGAACTGTTAACCCGTTACGGTTTAAATTATTGAGATATGATATTATAAACTTCAATCTGTAATTGCCTTCTCACGAAGCCTTATACAATATAACACTGACTTCACGATTTTTAGGGTTCCGTTCTTTTTTTTGTAGCTAACGCCATTTCTAGCGACATAAGTCGCTAAATTGGAAACACGGCTGATAACATGGCAGGTGCATTATTTTTTGCGTGGAAAGTAAAAAATATAAATGAGACATCTGTAGTTTCAATACAATGTGTACAATGGGTATGTGATACAACTTTTTTGTTTAGATTTTAACATAATCAAGCTAAAAGTTCAGTCGTTCCAAAAGAACGCAGCTTTTTTTTTTGAACCTAAAACTGAACCTGTAAATCAAACATTGATGCCGATTCTTCTGCTCAATAATTAAAGTAAAATTAGAAAATCGCTCTCCAGCGCGAGAAAAGGACGGCTATAGCTATGAACTAAGTGAGAGATGAAAACTAGTTTACGTCTTGCATGTTACCGTATTTTTAGTCGACATGTATTAACGTGTTGTCTTAATTTGTGTGGAAATATAAGTAAAAAAAAATTTTGTCAGCTCTAATTTACGTCCGTCTCTTGATTATTTTATTAGAGAAAAAAAGATAGCAATAGTCTAAATTAAATTTAGTTTGTGCCCAACAAACTCGGCACCATTATATGATTTTGAGCGAAATATTTCGCCACTGTATCAATGTATCCTTAAGGCTTTAAAAGGGTTATTGGTAAAGCTTGGGATAAAAGTCGGATCTCTGTTGATAACGGTAGAATTTTATTAGGAAATTCAGTCAGAGAAATGTATGAAACAAGTTTTTTTGCGATTTTAGGATTTTCTAGTGCTTAAACTTAAGCTGATCCAGATGACTTCTTTGATCATTATTAGAAACAGGATCGATTGGCCTAAAAAAAAGTTTTAGTGTATTTTCCGGACTTTTGTTGTCCATTTTCCGAGCTCATTGCTAAAGTAATAACAGCCACACGGGTCGATCCATCTGGTTAAGCTACGCTTGCCGGGGTTTGTCCATGGATAGGTGACCCTCTTTACATATCGAGACTCCTCCGTACCTCGGAAAGCACGTTAAGCCGCTGGTCCCGGCTGTCAATCGTGGCTTTGTGACAGTCGTTACGGGTCGTCAGAAGCCCGAAAGTCTGACAACCAGTCTTACCAAGGGGTATCGTATTACCCAGTAACTGGGTTGTGGAGGTCAGATAGGCAGTCACTCCGTGTAAAACACTGGTATTCAGCTACATCCGGTTAGACTGGATGCCAACCCCATGATAGTTGGGAAAAATAAATAAATAAAAATAAAAATAGTTTATTTGCACCTTCATGTAAACAAAAAAAAAAAAAAAAAAAAATGGTGTGGTTTACAATAAAAATAGGCCTAGGTAAGTAGGGTTGTATGTTATAGTAGAAGCCAATACCTATGCTAAGATAACTTAATATCTTGTAATTATAGGTATCAGCGCCCCCCTCGTTAACAATTTTATCCAATGATCAGTTTTTAATTACAAGAACAATTTCATAATCTAAATTTAGTTCACGTTCTATGAGTTGAATATAAGATGGTCATATACTTACAAAGCTCAAATGAATTATGGACTATTTAGGTGCAAAACTAGAATTAAAATTAACAAAGAAAATAAAATAAAAACATAAACGGTGTCTGCTGGTGAGTGTAGTGTGTGTGATTAGGGTGTGTGTGTTGAGTGTGGGTGCCTTGTTTATGTATTTGTGTCTGTGAGTGCCAGGGAAAAACTAAGGATATAGAATTTTACTAGAGACAAAAACAAATAAACATATTTTTTTTTTTTTTTTTTTTATGTAGGTAGGTATGGGTCATTGGGCCTCAGATTAATGATTTGATTTTGGCTATAACGAAATTATGCAAGTATGCTGAATAGCTTTTCCGTTTCATCATAGGTTAGTGATAAAAGCCAAGTGATCACTTTCTGTTTGCACTCTCTTTTTGTCATGGAAAAGGATTGATTGTCCATTTTGCTTGCTGACTGTATTTTTATTTCAAGATCTGTGAATGCAGTTAGTAATTATTCTAAACGTTAAGGACAGGCTCCTAAGAAAGTCTTCAGTAGCTGCAACGGTTAAGGTATCTGGCCCACTCTATATTCCGCTTACTAGAATGAAAACGTGTAAACGTAAAAATCAGGTCATAACTTATCTTGCTTTCAAAACGTTCTATGACATCGTAATTCAATGACACAAAAATGAAAAACAAGTCTTCAGATGTCTGATATCAAAGAACGACTTTTGTGTCCAAAAAGCCATGTATTTCGTAAATCTTATTGACATTTTATGTGCTTCTCTGTACGAAGGGCCTTCGGTAACTTTGCTAACTTGGAAAGTGTCTTACAAGTTCAAAAAAGTAAGGGAAGACTCCCAATTTCACTTGTTACCAGGGCGCTCTTTTATAAGCCGATTAACTTTCGTGATATAGAAATTTTCTGACATAGTAGATAAGTCACTTTTAGTGCTTTTCTTCTTTAATTATGCCTTATATGGGTATCAGACTATTCATAAAGTCGTCCATATACATACAATAGACTTAAGGCTTCTATTACTCCAGCCCGTTGCAAATTTTCTTTAAATCTTGCAGATTAGGCACGTTAAATTGAGTGAGATCGCAAAGTTTTACCTATTTCGCAAATTTTGTTGAGGATACTAAAGATATCAGACGAGGAAGACATAAACAGATCATCTTCATAATGCAGTGAATGAATACAGCAACTAAATATTCTTTTTAACAAGGTAACAACAAAAACTTATTTGCTTAAAAAATAACAGACCAGTTTCAAAATCAACACAGTTGATTCCAATACGGAAGCTAAAAATCCTAACGCAGCTAAAGCTATTGTAGTACAATCAAATAACAGGGAATAGCCTGAGTGCCGTGCGCAAAGAGTTGATAGAGCAAACAAAAATTGAGAGCCCTTGGAATCTATTTGCCCACTAGTGTTAGGTCAACCGCCCACTGGCGGAGAGGTTTGCCACGTTAGCTGCGCGGGTCATTTGAATGCCACGCATTCGTGCGTAGCACAGAACACGGAACGCCACCTCGCGCCGACAGTGACTGGAGACGTCAAGACATGTTCGTGGCCACAAAAAACGGGGTGATTCCTGGGTACAAAAATAATTCTATTTGATAGACTAGAATAGAATAGAATTTATTTCTAACTTAGGTTACATTGTACACCACAACTTAGGACTAAGTAGTAATCAAAATTAGTACTTACAATAAGTTTACAAAACACACATTCTGAAAAATTTAGTAATCATTTCTTAGGCTAAAATTATGCTTTGTTATTCTTATTTATTTAACTTCTAACTAAACAAAAAAACGGATGTTAGAACTATGAATAAACAATAATTATACTAATTGGCGGTATACAGATAAAAATTCTTTACCTTCCGTGCTAGTCAAGGACTGTAAGTTAATTGATATAAGGACAGTTCTCCTTTGTTTAGGATCTTAAGGGTCTACTAATGATCCTTAAGTTAGATTATCAAAAAATATTGGACACGTTTTATTTGTTACCAAACCAATAAACAATGACAAAGATAAGTAAGACATTGGCTTACATCAAGGGTCGGCTTTAATACCTCTTCCTGTTGATTATGGACGCTCTTATACGTCGGAAATACAGGACGAGGCACCCTGGTGCATGCTGTTTGCCGACGACATTGTTCTGGTCGGTGAAGATGGACCTGAGATCCAGAGCAGATTGGAGAAGTGGCAACAGAAGCTGGAGAAAGTTGGCTTGAAAATCAGCAGAACCAAAACTGAATACATGTTCTGCGATTTCGGCGGTCTCTCCAGTTCTGAAGCTGTAGTGCTAGATGGCGCGCTTCTCCCAGTCTGCTCCGATTTTCGGTATCTCGGTTCACTCGTGCAAAGCGATGGCGAAATAGATCGGACTGTTAAGCACAGAATTAACACTGGATGGATGAAATGGCGGCAGGTCACCTGGACTATCTGTGACTCCCGCATTCCCCTAAAACTTAAGGGGAAGATTTATAAAACAATGGTCAGACCTGCTGTCTTGTATGGTTCAGAATGTTGGGCCACAAAAGGGACGAATGAAAAGCAATTGCATGTAGCTGAGATGAGAATGCTAAGAGCGATGTGTGGTGTTACGCGCATGGATAGAATTAGGAATGAGTATAAAAGAGGAAGTCTGAAAGTGGCACCGCTGACTGAAAAATTGTGTGGAAATCGGTTGTCGTGGTACGGGCATGTGATGCGGAGGAATGAAGAAAATATCGTGAGGAAAGTCTTGTGTATGGATTTGGATGGCTATAAGAGTCGGGAAAGGCCAAAGAAACGATGGTTGGACTGTGTGAAAGAGGATATGGGTAAAAAGGGGGTGACTACAGAGATGACGACTAATAGAGGAGTATGGAAGAAAAAGACATGTTGCGCCGACCCCAAATAAATTGGGATAAGGGCAGGAGAATGATGAAAGATAAGAAGGACATTAAAGTAAGAAGTGGGGACTTGTTACGTTCCTTCTAGGTAAAAAAAACTTTTTTACAAAAAAAAAACCGACTTCCAAAAAAAAATACACTAAAAATTTATAAATAACTTTAATTTCGGAAGTCGGTGTTTGTATTTTTACTTCTTCGTTATTTGATTTGTAAAAAAGTTTTTTATTTTTTACTTTTTAGTTGTTATACCCCAGAACTAAAAACCTCAATATAATGGAACGTGGAATTTAAACATTTGGAGAACACCAAAACGTCATCGAGGTACACGTATTTTCCGTTTTTATTCAGTTTCTCAAAAAGCGCTGAAGCAATTTCGATAAAATTTATATGGGACTACCTCGGGAGTATATTCTTTCAGAAAAAAAAAGAATTTTGAAAATTGGTTCACAACTGACGGAGAAATCCTTTTTTTTGAAGTCGGTTAAAAAGTTGTGCATTTTTGACGTTGGTGTGACGTAACGCGAAATTACAACCCACTATATCAGCCTTATTTTTCAGGGTTCCGTACCCGAATCGTCCATCCTTTTGCCCTATTGCTGTCACTCACGTGTCCGTCTGTCCGTCTGTCTGTCTGTCCGTCGTCTGTCACACAGGTTTTACTGCCAAACTGTTGGAGCTACAGTCTTCAAATTTTCACAGTATAAGCATATTGTTGACTAAAAGCCTTACCAATAGTCATAAACACATTTGGTACGGAACCCTAAATGTGCGAAGTCCGACACACACTTGGCCGGTTTTATTATTTACGTGACAAACGAAATATAACGTGTTTTTTGGTAATATAATTGACGGATGAAATAGATTTTATAGCTTATCTACCCTATTTATTTTTTTGAGTAAACGGTGACATGCTTTTTTTTCTTTTTGGATGGGAAATCATCCAATGACATCTCCCGCTCTGGGTGGAGCGGGAGGACTCTTACTGACTGAAACCCACCCCTGTTCCTTCCCTGTCTGAGTGCTCAGGGGTGCGGTAACTCATGTTAAGAATTTTTCCGCTACCCCTAGGCATGGTTTATGAAGTAAATTGTGACAATGTCGTCTCTAGCAGGGTTCACCCAAGCGGCTAGGTGCTCTGAGGTTGCAGTGAAAGTTCCCACCTACATTTTCATAGAAAACAAGGCAAAATACACGTACGTAGCTTATCCGTGAGCTGCCGTGGAGCGATGCCTTTATGTACTCCGTGCAAAGTATGGAAACACAAGGGATAGAAAAGTTGAGTCTACTTTTAAATCAAGGTCATAGTTGGCTGTATGTGGTTTATCTGTGACCTTTTGGCATAGACATGAGATTTGTTTTTAGTTTGGCATTTTTTCGTTTGTTATTTTGTATAATTCACATGAGACATTATCTTAAGGTTTATTTTCGTCTGACCTCTCGCGCCCGGCTCTGGTTCAGGCCATGGTCCGTACCATGACGTGAGAGGGAATGGGATGCAGTCTCCGCTTTCTGCGAAGCAGTAATGCTCGTGAAGGCGGAGGCGGGACGCGAAAGGGAAGCTCAACAGAGTGGCCCTCACGGCCCCGGCCGCTACCACCGCAGGAGAGGTACTGGGCGTACTGGGCGTAGGACGTCGCGAGACGATTTCCGGCCACCGTAGAATTGGGCCTGCGGACGGCGAGCAGTGGGTAGCTCGCCGTCCGATCAGCACCAGGCCCGTGAGTCGACGGCGCGTAGAGTTCCACGCGCGCCTTAAAGAGATGTAGTCAGCCACCACTGACGGGGCCCATCGTGGCCGGTGCCTGCATGCCTAAGGGTAGCGGATAAATTCTGAAAATGAGTAACCGCACCCCTGGGCACTCAGGCAGGGAAGGAACAGGGGTGGGTTTTACTCAGTAAGAGTCTGACACGCCCTCCCGCTCCACCCAGAGCGGAAGAAGACATTGGATGATATCCCACCCCAAAAAAAAAAAAGAAAAAAAAAAGATTTATTTTCGTCTGGATTTTTTATTCTTTACTTTGATTTTTACATGTGGTTGACTTTTTGGAAGTCAATTAATGCTTTGTCAATTAATTCTTTGCTAGTTAGTATTATAACACGAGCAAGAGATAACCTATGTGTATCCCTCGTTTTAAAATATCGTTTCCCAAAAGTGTTGCGTACAAAATATGACAATCTAGCGATAGGGCGGAAACTACAAAGTGTCAGGACGGGGTTTCCATTAGGTGTCGTTCGTTTGATATATCAGTCATAAATGTTTGTCCTGTGGCTGTTATCACTCCATTTACTTCACATATTAAAGTTAAATAATGATTATCACATCAATTTATAGTTCACTTCACGTTAGTTCGTCGCTCTGAAACCCGGTTTTCCGATGCGCATTTTTTTATTGGCCTATCTGCAAACTGAAAATTAATTACAATAGTACAGTTATTTAAGTCGTGGCCAGATCATAGAATTATTGATGCTGATTGACACAAATGATGAAATGATCATAATTTTTTGCGTACAACCATTTCATGAAATGGTCGTGTTTCATGGTATAGATCAGTGCCCGCTTGCCATGATATGAGCTAGTCAAATCAATGAACATTTTGGTATTTAACGATATGAACGTAATGTTTGGTTTGTTGTATGGTAAAATATTATGGATCATAGTTATGTTGTCCACCGGTAGAGGTGCTGTGATGTCACTTTGTTTTTTTCTGTAAATAAATTTTAATTTGCGTTCAGCCGGCAATGTGCTGACTACGGTCGTGAGATAAGCCGACGGAGCGCGCCAAACTTGGGACACAACATCAAACGTTGACGTTAAAACGATTTGGCCTGTTTTAGCCGGCCAAATTATGAAATCCAACTATTTCATGAAATGGTCGGTCACATCATGAAGTGATTAATTCTAAAATCTAACCACGACATATACCTACATTTATGAAAACACTTAAAAAATATAATTATAATTATATAGGTTGAGACTAACATGCTTCAGTGTATTATTTGATTTATTATTTTTGGTGGACTTAAATTATTGTATTGATGTGCATGGTATGGTGTGCTACCGGCTTAGTTCGATAAAGGTACCTATGGCACATTGATTTGGGACATAGATTTGTAGCCAACTTCAGAGCGGCAAACTTACATGACGCGAACTGTAAATTTTCTTCTATTCTATCAGCATGATAATCTGGTGAGGGTCGCGGGTAGCCGATGGATGCGAGACACTAGGACCGGCCATTGTGGCGACACTTGGGAGAGTCCTATGTCCAGCACTGAACGTCTTTCGGCTGAAATGATGATGATGATAAAAAGCTCGCCAGCAAATTACTGGTAAAAGGGCTTGTAGTTGTTTTAAAACACATCTCAAATAATTTCAACTGAACAGCGACTGCTCAAGGGCTGGTTCTTTTTCCTTGCTGGGCATCACTAAAGGAATGTTAATTAGAGACCTGGTTACAAACGTCTCCATGCTATGGAGCACTTCAATGAATGAAAATGAGCGTTTAATGATGGCCCGAAAGGGCTCAATCTCGGCTTATTCGCTTGATATTTGGGTCATATAATTACGAGTAAATTGCTTTTTGTTTTGTTACAATATACAGAGTAGGTAGTGGATGGAGTAATAAGATTTTACCACTGCGTAATTTGCCGCAAAAGTCGACATTTGGAAATATGCCATAGTTGTGGTATTGGCGGCAGTTCAAAAACGGGATTTAAACCCATTTACCCATGATGGTCTTTATATTGTTTTTCTTTTACAAAAATATCTTATCTACTCTTGTAACCCCTCTCAAGTCTGACCGGGTGAACCATCGAGGCCTATCGTGTCGATCTAGTTCAGAGATTTTTTTTTGTCCAGTGGCATCTGTGATTATGACATAGCTTACACCCACATGGTGACCACTTGAGATTTCGATCACTTTCTCTTACGCCCACTTGGTGTCCGCTTGACACGCTAGGGGGTTAACCGCGTCATTGGCTAAATAGAAACTCAAACTCAACTCAAAGGTTTTGTCGGCTTCCAGTCTAACCGGATGCAGCTGAATCTTCTTCTCTGTCGTGTCGCTCTTAGCAGAGCGGTCGTGGTCACGTAGAGGCGTCCACGTTGGTAGTAGAGGCGGACACAGCTCTCCGCACCTGGTTGGGCGACTGGGACTGTTTGGCGCAGTCAGATACGTGGCATCCAATAGCAGATTTCACTTGGTCAGTCCAGCCCATAGGTGACCTGCCACGTGATCTGGTTCCCTCTACTTTTCTCTGTACAACCAGCCGCTCTATGGATTTGCTATCCCGCCTAGAGACGTGCCCAAAATATACCAGTATGCGCGACTGTACTACGGCCGACAAACGCTGCGTGACGCCGAGTTCCTGGAGTATGGACACGTTGGTTCGAAAATCCGTCCACGATATTCCGAGCATCCTTCTCCAGCACCACATCTCCAGAGCATTTATCTTCCCCTTTTCCAACTCACGCACTGTCCACGTCTCGGCCGCATAAAGAAAAATGGGAAATATAAGTGTTTGTATGAGCCTGATTTTGGTGGCTTCGGTAATGTTGCGATTCCTCCACACTTTCCTTAACTTTTCCATCGCAGTTCTGGTCATGGCCATACGTCGCTTCACTTCATCTACGCAGCCGCCGTTGTTTGAGATCAAAGCCCCTAGGTAGACATAGGGCTGTACCACGTCGCAGTTCGCAATCTGTGTCACTTCGGGCGAATTGTGGTTGATGCGATCCACGATCATAATTCTGCAGCTGAATACCATAATTTTTTATGGACCGACTGCCTATCTGACCTCCACAACCCAATAACTGGGTAATACGATACTCCTTGGTAAGACTGGTTGTCAGACTTTCGGGCTTCTGACGACCCGTAACAACTGTCAAAAATCCAAGTTGCTGCATATTTAGTACCTTACCTCCTTAACAAACGTCCAGATGATTTGCAAAATTTATATGAAAAGGTTCGAAAAGTTGCAAGTACAAATTCAAGCGTTTTTTATAGTCATAAGGTGTTTTAGTTTTTGTCTAACAATATTCATTGAAAGTAACTCAACTAAAGTAGTATGTATTTGAGAATATAAGACTGACTCGCCAGCACACAGATAAGCCCTTAGAGGTTTGCGTGTATGGCAATAACATTGTAAATTAGAATTAAGTGTTTTGGAAATAAATAAATAAACAATAAAAAAACTCACCAAGGCGGATTGGTATTAGATGTGTGTGTAGGTTTACGTACACTTTAGTTTCCTTGTGCATAAGCTCGTAGCGCTCGGTGGCATAGAAACTAGCTTACGCACACAGAAACAATGTGCATACACAATCTGGACCGACCCGCCTCAGTGAAATAGAATATCTATACAATATATACTTCCATTATAAATTATTCTATATCAGTTTATCTTGAATTTTTACTGCCCCAAATTTTAACTAAATTGTAAAATGATGGCCTGAAACACAGGTTTGAATTTACCTAGATCAGACGGGTCGCTATCTGCATCAGTAATAAAACATATTTTACTTTTAGTTTATTTTTAGGCTAAACAATTGTATAGGAAATCTTACTAATGTAGACTAAATGTATACACTTTTTGTAAACCTTTCATTCAATAAACATTCTATTCTATTCTACATTTTATGAACACTCCATTAAAACACTAATCCGTGTAACAGACCAGCGGGCTTCCAGTTGCGTGAATGAGGTTCAATTTTTCATCAGCCGGTGCTCAGTTTTGAAGGGTTGTGTATGAAAAATGTAGAAGTTCGTTAAACAGCTGGTTATTACGTACTTATATATTAGAGATCGCTAGATGATGTAATTAACCGAAGTTGAAGTGGTTAACCAACCGTGAGTTTTTAATTTATGGCGGAAGGATGACTTTTAGGGTTCAGTACTCGAAGGGTTCAAACGGAGCCATATTGCTGTCACTAACATGTCTGTCTGCCCGTGTGTCTGTCTGTACGTCTGTCCGTCTGCCCGTCTGTACGTCTGTCCGTCTGTCCGTCTGTTTGTATGTCCGTCTGTCTGTCTGTTCGTCTGTCCGTCTGTCCGTCTGTCCGTCTGTCTGATTATCCGTCATCAGTTACTCAGGTCTCACAGCCAAACGGTCGGAGCTACAGTCTTCAAATTTTCATAGTATTAAGCATCTCGTTGACTCAAAGCCATACATCATCATTCTCCTGCCCTTATCCCAATTTATTTGGGGTCGGCGCAACATGTCTTTTTCTTCCATACTCCTCTATTAGTCGTCAAGCAAAGCCATACAAATAGTTAAAAATACATACGGTACGGAACCCTAAATGTGCGAAGTCCGACACGCACTAAGCTAGTTTTATTAGAGGGAGTGAATATACGAATTTTTGGGGTTCCTTATTAACGTAAATATAAGACCACTTTAAAGCACAGCTACGCAGCATAAATAACTTCATTTTATTTATTTATTTAAAGTTCATGTACAATAATGGTACATAAGCGGTCTTAATGAAACAAACCATTCTCTGCCAGTCAATCTTTATCATTAACATAATCATTGTTTATAATTTAAAAGTGGTTTATTATTTTTTCATTATAAACAACAAAGAGACAATAATAAGCAATATGGCACAATAATTGTCACAATTTTTTATAGATATAGCACGTTACAAACATGTCAAAAAAAATTCATTGCCCCGATACCATCAACCCATACACAGCGAACTCATTATTCTCGCTTTCCAAACGAATGAACACGCAAATTAATACCATGCAAATAAATCTAAACATTCTTTCCAAACATGGGAATCGATGCTGATTTTTCACGTGGAAACATGCCATCAGTATTGTCGCGATCTCATGAATTGTAATTATGAAGCGGGGAAGAGAATGTATGCGTTCGCTTTGAGTGCGACATGTACGGATATAGCCAGGATTGGAGGATCAGACTAAAAGTCTTATATGGTATTCAAGTAACTTAAAAGAGACGAAAAAAGCGTGTTTACAAGGAATATTGTCAAGTGTGTTACGATGTTCAAAATGCCCTTCATATTAATTTTAACTATATAGACACATAAACAAAAAATTAAGCCTAAAAACAAACACTAAAACCGCCCCGGTGTTCACCATCAGCTCATGAAAGGAGCCCTTTATCTCTAAGAGGATAAAGTATTTACCAAAAACGGCCGTTTTTGACACTTTTGCTTGCTACTTTGGATACGAAACGTTTTGAGTCCGGTTTTAACAACGTAAAAATACTTTATCCTCTTGGTAACAACGTAACGTAGAATTCTTTAATATTTATTTTCTATACTATGCTACGATTTTTTATTCAATGAGGGCGCCACTTGGCGGGAAGTAGACTCTCAAGGCGCTATTAACTGCCAATGACCTTGCGTGTTCTGTGCTGAGCTCACGTAACGCGTCGTACGTCCACCCTGTAATAGGACTCGCCCATCAAGGAGCGCTGTCCGAAATTAGACGCTAAAAAATAAAAATAATTAAATGATCTTTAAAATGGTGAAGGTTTCATAAAAATACGCTTTATAGTTATTGTGTGATTCTCAATTTTTTATCCGCGTTAGACATAACTTTACAAATTAATGACACTGTGTTATAAAAATATACTTTCAAATATTCACTTATCAAATTACGAAGATTATTGTTTAGAGTAACATATATATTTTTTTAAAGAAATGAGACTAGTCGTTTAGACGTGATGTTCAATTAAAAATCGTTAGAAGTCGTATAACTGCGCCTTAAGTCTTCTGAGTAAAAGTGTGAAGTGAGGTCTCCCTTGAGCCTCCCTGTATATGCAGCACGTTATCACAGTGTTGCCTTATTCCCTGGAATAACTCGGTGGGCAATAACCCACCAAAAAATTACTTTGATTAACACCTCTCTGCCTACCTAGTTTTAATTTAAGTAGCAAAATTTTATTACAAGAACTCAAAACTTCAGAAATTATTCCAAAAATTTAGCGTATCATTAAGTCAATAATAACTCAGGAATAACTCTTGCTAACGATTTCCTTAATAATATTCTATCTTTGTAACTTTCGGGATGGCCGCAAACTTTCGCATTTTATTGGCATCCTTCACCGTGACCCAAATTCGAGATTCCAACTTAATTAACTGAGTAAAATTAGATTATCTATCTGTCTTCTATGGATAGAAAACAGATTTGACGTTGAAATATTTGTTAAGTCGGGTGCAGTGCGCAGTAAATTAGCAGTTGCGTTGAGTATAAGGGCGTTATCAGGAACCATATAAACCACTGGGTATATAAGCATGAAAAGGAATTGAAACCAGCGGTTAAAGGAAGATTCGTTTGAAAATTCACCAGAATTGAGATTACTTAGATGAAATTTTATAAGGCAGTGCGTCATTTTTGCAAATCGGAAATAAAATCTTGAAACAAACTTTTTCCTTAGGTAGGGGTGGGCCCTACCTAAAGAAAATGTTAATTTCATGATTTAATTTAAACTTTTTGCCGGCGTGATTAATATGTAATAGTTTTCTATAGTTTAAAAAGACTGGCCAAGTGCGTGTTGGATTTCGCATATTAAGGGTTCCGTACCATATATTGGTCATCATTCTCCAGCCCTTATCCCAATTTATTTGGGGTCGGCACAACATGTCTGTTTCTTCCATACTCCTCTATTAGTCGTCATCTCTGTAGTCACCCCCGTTTTACCCATATCCTCTTTCACACAGTCCAACGTTTCTTTGGCATTCCCCTACTCTTATAGCCATCCACATCCATACAGAAGTCTTTCCTCACGACATTTTCTTCATTCCTCCGCATCACATGCCCATACCACGACAACCGATTTCCACACAACTTTTTAGTCAGCGGTGCCACTTTCAGACTTCCTCGTATATACTCATTCATAATTCTATCAATGCGCGTAACACCACACATCGCTATTAGCATTCTCATCTCAGCCGCATGCAATTGCTTTTCATTCATCCCTTTTGTGGCCCAACATTCTGAACCATAGAAGACAGCAGGTCTGACCATTGTTTTATAAATCTTCCCCTTAAGTTTAAAGGGAATGCAGGAGTCGCAGATAGTCCCGGTGACCTGCCGCCATTTCATCCATCCAGTGTTAATTCTGTGCTTAACAGTGCGATCTATTTCGCCATCGCTTTGCACGAGTGAACTGAGATACCGAAAATCGGAGCAGACTGGGAGAAGCGCGCCATCTAGCACTATAGCTTCAGAACTGGAGAGACCGCCGAAATCGCAGGACATGTATTCGTACCATATATTGGTATTTTTTAGTAAAATATACGTTATAATAAACATTATTACCAAATTTCAAGTTTATAGGTCAATGGGAAGTTAAAAAATTCTTCGTAACAAAATTTTGTGACAAACGAAGGACGGACAGACAGACAGACGGACACGTGTGTGACAACAATAGGGCTCTGTTTGGACCCTTCGGGTAAGGAACCCTAAAAACTAAAACACACTTTATTTGTCTTTCTCGTGTTCTTCTCAGCAAACTATTTCATTTCATACCCTTAGGGTCAACTCACACCAAAAGAGCGTCGAAGCGCAGCGCAGTTTCAGTGTCATATGAATTTTAGCTTTACTTTCATTACTACAATACTTATTATCGCATGAGAAACTCGAGTCGCGCGGATGCCCGCAGCGCCGCAGGAATCCGCGCCGCGACTCGAGTTTCTCATGCGATAATAAGTATTGTAGTAATGAAAATAAAGCTAAAATTCATATGACACTGAAACTGCGCTGCGCTTCGACGCTCTTTTGGTGTGAGTTGACCCTTAGAATAGGAATACATCAAAATATCTAGTCTGCCATCTTTGGGAGTCCACCATAATTGGATTTAGAATGACGTCACTTTGCTAACAATGCATTGTCATCCAAACTAAACATGTACGCTTTTGCGTACATGTTAATCGTAAGTATCTGTAAGTGTTAATCGTTTTCAGCTTAATCGTAAACCGGGAAGAGGCTCAAATTTAACTTCTAAGATTTTTTTACATTGTTAATTGCAGGTGAATCTAATAAATGTATGTTAAAATTGCAGTTTTCCTGTACTAACAATCTAAGACGCGGACGGACATAGCGAAACTATAAGGGTACCTTGTTAGAACTACGGAACCCTAAAAACGTTTCATCTTAGTACACCCCAGAAACTGAAAACTTTTCCTTTTTCCCCGGGAGCTACTTGACGACAATTACGACATCTTTTGTTTCAGGATACGGGACTCTTAAGGAATTCTTACACGAGCAACCTAAATAGCTCAACTCTTGACAGTATCGGTCAAGTAGGTATGTCAAAGCTTGTAGGCATTATAACAATGTACTGTACTGTAATTGACGGCACGGTGGGCGCAGTGGTTGAGCGTTCGGCTGCTGCGCTGCGCTGCTCGATTCCTGCACGGAACAAATATTTGTATGGCCTACAGATAGTTGTTCCGGGTCTGGGTGTCTTATTTATGTAAATAATACATGTTTGTGAACGCACCCACGATACAGGAGTAATTCCTAGTGTGGGGCAACGTTTTTATAAACAAAAAAAAAAAATTGTGATGTTATTATTTTAACTTGGTACAGACTGTTGTCAACATTATCTGACCCACCCTAAAATCAAACGACTTTGGACCCTCTGTCTGTAACATTAAGGTTTATTTAATTTATATGAGCTTATCACACAAGTGCACGAGGACTCGATGAACAAACATACAATAATAACACAGACACTCAAATTTGATCTTTACGGTGGGTCAGATAATGCTGACAACAGTCTGTACATTGATTTAAATTTGGGACAACATTTTTTACGACTAGCACGTATTTCTCAGGCTACTTCTTTCTGGCAAGTTGCAAGTTGCTTTTGAACATCGTAACACAATTGCCTGACTAAGCGTAGCTTTAAAAAGCGAGAATTTTACCTTGCAAAGCAATCCTTTACCGCTCCCCAGAACACGACTGGAACACGATTGTCTTACGGAAGGCAGTTTCATTTACTGTACGGGAAACAATTGTATTCTTCCTTGAATTGGCTTGTAACAAGGTAGTGTTAAAGCCTTGTTTATTTTATGACCTCTATTCCAAAATTACGTTCTTTCCTACCTTTTATAATTTAAAATTTAAAAAAATACTTGTTTTCTCTGTCAAGTCTCTGTTTTATATTAAAAATTAGTTCTAATTCTGCTGCCGAGCTAAGCTAAGCTCCTATCTATCATTTTCCTTCTATTCAATTACTGACAGTTACGTTTTCAAGAGTTTTCAGGCATGGTCCTGACAATAATACAATTTAAATATGGACCTAATCACTGTGTATGGTATGGTGTACGTACGATTAATGAGTGCTTCATATATTCAAGCCTACTGTTGTAAATAACAAAATATATACGTGTTAACTCGTCGTGTCTTATTCCTTCATCCAACTCCTCATCTACGGTCCTCCTACTCTACATAATCTAACTCCACATCTACGTGTCACCACCACTACTCCGGTTCCGCAGCGTGACAGGCTCTTTAGATCCTTGTTTTCCTAATAACTAGTGGATGAACTAAGTGACGTAGTTGTTAAAAGTGGTGCAGTATCGGGGTTTTGATTCTCGTGACGGGCGAGAGAGTGGAAGATAAAACTGTATAACAATCGAATCCAACGCGGATTTAAGTATTCAATTCGATTCAATTTTCAAATATGTTTATTTAACATAAAAAGATCAACAAAATGCACTTACCTAAGATGCATTAACACTTATAAAACTGGAAACACTTTCTGAGGCTAGCGATATACCTTTCGAAGCCTACAAGAGATAGTTTTCATTGATCTGATTACAACATAAAACACATAGAAAAACAATGAAATTAACGCAAATTATTAAGTAATTTGTAATTTTGCATTTTACGTGTGGGTAATTTACGTACTAAGAGTTTAATGAAAGCATCATCTTTTTGTTTTATATGTTAAGAAACTTGGCTGGACGTGATGATGACGGGTGGAGTACAGCCCTCACTGAATCGTTACTGAGAGATTTTAGAAGGAGTGTCGGCAGACCAACAGCCAGATCTGTAGATAACATTCAGAAGTTCGCGGGTAAACCTGGACCTGCACATACCAGGGAAGCATGAGGGAGTTAGCCTGTATTCAGCAGTAGTTGGAACAAGGCCTACTCGGTAGTAAGTAAAAAGGATCCGATTAAGGACTCAGAGATTAAACACTAGAAGATCTTAGCCCCTTCTCTTCTAGTAATGTTTAAATAAGATACATGGGCTTCTAAAAAGAATTATCAAATAAAAATAATAGTTTAAAAACATTTTCAGAAACAAGCTTTTGTACCGTCTACCATAACAAGATCAATCGGCCTAGCATTTTCCCATTTATCTTCGGGTCTGCTTCCAGACTAACCGGATGCAGCTGAATACCAGTATTTTACATAGAGCGAGTGCCTATCTGACCTCCACAACTGGGTAATACGGTACCCCTTTTTTTGTGGGGTGGGAAATCATCCACTGACTTCTCCCGCTCTGTGTGGAGCGCTCTTCGTGTCAGACTCTTACTGACTAAAACCCATCCCTGTTCCTCCCTGCCCTGAATGCCCAGCGGCGAGGTAACTCTTTCGAATTTATCCTCAACCCCCGGGCAGGCATCGGCCATGACGGGCCCCGTCCTGTTTGCTGACAACTCTTTGAGGCGCGCGTGGAACACTACGCGCCGTCGACACTCGGGCCTGGTGCTGATCGGATGGCGAGCTACCCATTACTCACCGTCCGCAGGCCCGGGTCTACGGTGGCCGGAGATCGTCTCGCGGCGCCGGAAGCTCCTGGTGTCTCCTGCGGCGGCTGCTACTGAGGGCGTTAGGGCGAGGCTGTCGTTGCAGCCTCTCCCTAACCCGTACCGCCTTTTCCTTCGCGAGCATTATTGCTTCGCAGAAGGAGGAGACTGCTTCCCATTCCCTCTCGCTCCGTACCATGGCCTGGGCCAGGGCCGGGTGCGAGAGATCGCTGCCGCCGATCGCCTGCACGAGGACACGGCGGGGCTCTGTCCGAGCGGGGCAGGTCTCCACCATGTGCTCCACCGTGTCCTCTGGGCGATCCTCACAGTGGGGTCCGAGTGTTTCCCTCCGCCTTATCCTACACTGGAACCTCCCGAAACTTTCGTGCCCGGTGAGGACCTGCGTCAGGCGGAAGGTGAGGACGCCGTGGCGCCTCTACAGTCACTCCTCAAAGAGGGGCACTACCGCCACAATAATGGCGTGCCCAGCGCTGGGTTGCGACAGTCGCTCTCTCCTTGTTGCCATGAGATTCTGTCGGAGCTCTGTCCGCCGAGCCGCAAGGTGTCGCGGCAGTGGAGTTCCGCCTCCTCGCGCCACTCATACAGGTGCGCGAATTGTAAAATGATTAATTATCTACGTAGAGCCTATTTCATTTCTACGTACAAATAAAATTTAGATGATTATTTTTCCGACCCAAATATCGACCAATAGAATTGCACCATTCGACGTCACGTGGTACAACCTACATGGTATTATACTGAAATTTTTTTGAAAATTTTCTAGGTTGTACCACGTGACGTCGAATGGTGCAATTCTATTGGCCGACATTTGGGACGGAAAAATAATCCCCCGAATACCACACGAGCTTCAAAATTATCTGGTATTTCCCGATAGGTTCCCTGCAAACAAATAAAATCGTCAAGTTTTTCAGGAAAAATCACTCGCGCTTCGCGCTCGTGATTTTTTAACCTGAAAAACTTGACTCCTTCATTTGTTTGCAACGAACAGAAACACCCGATAATTTTGAAGCTCTTGTGGTATTATAAGTGATTAATCAGATTGTTGTTTGGCGCCGACTCAAAATTAGTTAATATTAAATTTGTTATTGTAAGTATAAGCTCTAAACTCAAGACTTAAAAGGTCTATTTATTTCTTGCTTTTTAATTCTTATTCATCGGTTAATTTTTTTGTTAATTTTTTTTATGTTGTTGTTATAGCGACAACAAAAATACACATTCCGTGAAAATTCAACTGTCTACCTATTACGGATCATGAGGTACAGCCCGCTGACAGACAAACGGACGGATGGACGGATGGACAGCGGAGGCTTAGTAATAGGGTCCCGTTGTTTATCCTTCGGTTACGGAACCCTAAAAATGCATTGTCATTGGAACTGAATCGACATGTAAAAATTTAACTCCGTAGGATCAGAGGAAGTGGTTCTAGTTCAGCTTGCAAGATTTAACCCAAACATACTTTTATATACAAACATTGTAAGTTAAATAAGGAATAGGTAGTAAACAAGTTTGGATTGCGTTAAAGCGTCCAAAGGATTCATATTCATAGTTTACATTTTAACCTCTCAACGCCCGTAATCGCTATAATGGCCAACAAATCAATTTTAACCGTCAGCCCTCGTAATCGCCATATGGCGAACACCAACTCACGTGGTAGAAACCTCTGTTATTTAATAGCGAAAGGTCTTATATCCTGTAGCAAGGTTCAATCACTCGGGGCATGAGTATTCTGTAGTTACCATAGATTTTCTACCAAAAATATACATTGAAAGTATTTTTTTTTAAATTTTAATAGACGTATTTTGCACGATGGCCGACTGTCAAATGACAGACGAAACTTTGCTTACACTATGTGTTAGTACCACTTAAATTACTCTAAATTAGTGAAAAGTAGTAACTATATCATGTTAGATAAATATTTGGATGAAATAACATTATTATAATACTTTTTCATGTACGTAAGTGCCATGATAAATAAAGTAGGTACCTACTCGTGAAAACCATCCATATCTCAGACTACAATAAATCCCTTGTTAACTGTTGTAAGTCCAAACAAAACATATATTTGAAGTTGTTTCACAAACAAAAGCGGAGGACATAAAATATCTCCATGTTTGTCGTCGACTCGAAAGAAAAACGCCTAAAAGTGGAATGGCATTAGGATGTAGGAAGAAATATACATGCGGCAGTAGACTGAACTTTTTTGGGTTATTCAATCTACCAAGCCTTTTCCCAACTGTCTTGGCGTCGGCTTCCAGTCTAACCGGATGCAGCTGAATACAGTATTTTACATGGAGCAACTGCCTATCTGACCTCTACAACCCAGTTACTGGGTAATACCATACCCCTTGGTAAGACTGGTTGTCAGACTTTCGGACTTCTGACGACCCGTAACGACTATCAAAGATCTACGATTGACAGCCGAGACCAACGGCTTAACGTGCTTTCCAAGGCACGAGGGAGTCTCGGTATTTAAAGATGGTCACCCATCCATGGACTAACCCCGGCAAGCGTAGCTTAACCTGATGGATCGACCCGTGCGGCTGTTATTACTTTAGCCACGAGCTACATCAAAAACTATTATGATAAGCAAAAAAGTGTGTGGTGCGAATTATATTAGATAAACTCGAACCTCGCGACCAGATACTTCAGAAATTCTTATTACATTTATTTCTCTTCTTTCTGTCGAATTGTTTCTGTACTCAACGGCATAATATATGAAAGTCCCGATGTCAGGGCTGAAGGATTGTTATGTTGACAGACCGATTAAAAGCCGACGTAAACAAGGAGCTGAATGTTTTAGAGTTTTGTTCTTCAAATTGTTTTGTACCGCTATCTTGAGCAACTTACTACGGCTTGGTATTGCATTGTTGTTGTCATGGCGTCCTGTGATCATAGTATCGTCGACTTGATGGTTAACCGTTTCGATAATTTGGGCCCAGTACTTGTGATAATAGAGCAGCTCGTAGCTAAAGAAATAACAGCCGCACGGGTCGATCTATCAGGTTAAGCTACGCTTGCCGGGATTAGTCAACGTGTGACCATCTTTACATACCGAGACTCCTCCGTGCCTCGGAAAGCCGATGGGTCCCGGCTGCCATTCGTGAATCTTTGACAGTCGTTACGGGTCGTCAGAAGCTCAAAAGTCTGACAATCAGTCTTACCAAAGGGTATCGTATTACCCAGTAACCGGGTTGTGGAGGTCAGGTGGACAGTCGCTCCATGTAAGATACTGGCATTCAGCTGCATCCGTTTAGACTGGAAGCAGACCCCAAGATAGTTGGGAAAAGGCTAGGCAGACATAGTTGTGATAATAGCAGTGTCAGGAGCGTTCATAACTGGGTTGACATCGCCCATGACGCCCCGTCATGTTTTGCTAACATCTCTTTAAGGCGCGCGTGGAACACTACGCGCCGTCGACTTTCGGGCCTGGTGCTGATCGGACGGCGAGCTACCCACTACTCGCCGTCCGCGGCCCTGGCACAAACTGACACGCCCTCCCGCTCTACCCAGAGCGGGAGAAGTTATTTGATGATTTCGCACCCGCAAAAAAAAGGGGGGTTCATTAGGTCCTCAAACAAAGAGTATCCAAACTATGCAGATGGGTGTCATAGGTGTCCATAGTATGGACGTATGACACTTCAAAGGTGCAGGAATGTAGGTTGTGTATACATAATATGTATAATTATACAACTTCGGAGACCAAAGGAATAACCAAGAAAGGCAAAAATTACGATTAAAGTAATTTACAGGAACAGTCCCCGTTAGGCCTTTTTGTGGTCCGAGGTCCGAAGTATCGACCTGTCCTGTGCATCTCAGATCCAGCAGATTCCTGCGGTCTTGACCAGGTCATCAGTCCACCAAGTGGAGGCCTTCCAACGCTGCGTCTTCCGGTACGCGGTCGCCACTCCAGCCCCCGTAGCATGACCATTTCTATCTCTATTCTACCAAGAAAAGACAAAGTTCTTTCTATCCAATTTTGTCGAGTTCGAGTTGTCTTCTGCCCGAGCATGGGGCGCCGGGCGACCCGTAGACTGGTGTTTCTATGAAGACAAAGACATGTATTCATTCTTTCAATAATTATTAAAATATATTACTATTCATCGTCTGTCCGTCTGTCCATCTGTCTGTCTGTCCGTCGTCTGACAAAAAAATTATTGCGTCTTATCGGAGCCTGTCTGTACGTCTGGCCGTTTGTCTGTCGTCCGTCTGTCCATCTGTACAGCTTTTTGGCTGTCCGTCTGTCTGTCTGTCCATCTGTCCGTCGTCCGTCTATCCGTCTGTCCGTCTGTCAGTCTGATCTGTCCGTCTTCCGCTTGTCAGTCTGTCTGTCTGTCCGCCGTCCATCTGTCCGTCTGTCCGTCGGTCCATCTGTCCGTCTGTCTGTTTGTCCGGCGTCCGTCTGTCCATCGTCCGTGTGTCCGTCTGTTGTCTGTCCATCTGTCCATCGTCCGTCTGTCCGTCTGTCAGTCTGTGAGACTGTCCGTCTGTCAGTCTGTGAGACTGTTCGTCTGTCAG
The DNA here is from genome assembly GCA_951329385.1 of Polia nebulosa. Classification (NCBI taxonomy): domain Eukaryota; kingdom Metazoa; phylum Arthropoda; class Insecta; order Lepidoptera; family Noctuidae; genus Polia; species Polia nebulosa. The sequence continues at coordinate 13,159,050 of OX589610.1, read as the reverse complement.
TCTGTGAGACTGTCCAGCTATCAGTCTGTGAGACTGTCCGTCTGTCAGTATGATCTGTCCGTCTTCCGTCTGTCCGTCTGTCAGTCTGTCTGTCTGTCCGCCGTCCATCTGCCCGTCTGTCCGTCGGTCCATCTGTCCGTCTGTCTGTTTGTCCGGCGTCCGTCTGTCCATCGTCCGTGTGTCCGTCTGTTGTCTGTCCATCTGTCCATCGTCCGTCTGTCAGTCTATGAGACTGTCCGTCTGTCAGTCTGTGAGACTGTCCATCTATCAGTTTGTGAGACTGTCCGTCTGTCAGTCTGATCGGTCCGTCTTCCGTCTGTCCGTCTGTAGGTCTGTCTGTCTGTCCGCCGTCCGTCTGCCCGTCGTCCGTGTGTCCGTCTGTCTGTCTGTCCATCGTCCGTCTGTCCGTCTGTCAGTCTGTGAGACTGTCCGTCTGTCAGTCTGTCAGACTGTCCGTCTGTCCGTCGTCCATATGTCCATCTGTCCGTCGTCCATCTGTCCGTCTGTCCGTCTGTCCGTCTGTTATCTGTCCAGCTGTCCGTCTGTCTGTTTGTCCTTCGAATTTTCAATTGAAATTTTTGAATTTTCAAGTATGTAAGTCACAAAATTGAGTTTTTTTTAAATCAGTAGAGAACTTGTCTACGTCTAATGTGATGTAGACTATTTGTCGCTGTTGAGAAGAAATGTTTCTACCCCCAACACGGCGTAGCATGAACATTTTTATCTCTATGTAGAATAGAGATAGAAATGGTCATGCTACGCCGTGAGTAAGTATAGACTAGATAGTTGGATACAAGTTCTTTCTATCCAACTATGTCGAGTTTGAGTTTTCTTCTGCCCGAGCACGAGGCGACCCGTAGACTCGCGTTTCTATGAAGACAAAGACATATTCATTCTTTTAATTTCATCTGTCCATCGTCTGTCACAAAATTTTGTGCGACTAATCGGAGCACAATTGCTGTCACTTACGTATCTGTCTATCCGTTTGTGCGTCTGTCCGTCGTCCATTTGTCTGTGCGTCTGTCCGTCTGCCCGTCTGTCTGTATGTCGGTCGTCCGTCTGTCCGTCTGTCTATCTGTCTATCCGTCTGTCAGTATGTTCGTCTGTATATCTGTACGTCTGTCCGTCTGTCCATCTGTCTGTCTGTCCACCTGGCCGTCTGTCCGTCTGTCGGTATGTCCGTCTGTAGGTACGTCTGTAAGTCTGTCCGTCTGTCCGTCTGTCCGTCTGTCCGTCTGTCCGTCTGTCCGTCTGTCCGTCTTTCCATCTGTCTGTCTGTCCATCTGTCCGTCTGTCCGTCTGTTCACCTGTCCGTCTGTCCGTCAAAGTTGAAAGTCTGCGTCTCGTACCTTTGAAACCCTCGCTACACTCAGGATTCTACATTTGAACCACTCGCTTCGGTCATCGGTTCAATCCTAGAATCCTTTACTTGCTCAGGCTTCAATACAAGTACACATTATATATCTTATCTAGGTCCAATGTGATGTAGACTATTTGACACTTGTTGAGAAGAAATGATTCTAACACTTAAAAAAAAAAGTGTTAAAAGTAGAGAAAAATGGGTGGTCATGCTTTGCATTGTAGACTTTTGTCGACTGAAGAATAGAAACATTTCTTCTCGTCAGTTTTAACATCGCCATGCTTAGGACGGTAGAAATCTTTCTACAATCTGTAATTTTGTCTATTCTTCCGTCGACAAAACCCGTTTCTACGGTGGTCATGCTACGCGTGCAGAACCATTCAGCCCCATGGACCGTCTATATAGTGGGCAAAGTTCCCTGCTCACTGCCACATAAGATTGGCGTTTCTTCGGGCTGTGCTGGTAACATTGATTCTCCTACAATATTAAAAGGCAATACAATTATTACTAACAAAAACAGGATGTATGCATTTTATTCTGCGCAATTAGTAAGTACACAAAGAAAATGGTACAGCGAGGCGATGCGATAACGACCGGTCATTACTCAGGTCTTATTTGTTCAGTGCTGTAGCTTCTAAATGAATATTGCATCAGCAAGTACACAATGAAGAATTACCAATTTTTCTTTATTTCATTTTTGTGTATATTTCATTTTTGTTTACTATCGACTTGGAAAATAGAGTGTTTGTGTTGCCGGGAGGAATTCACATCGTCAATATTAATATTAAATGAAAACACTCCAGTGAGAGAGCTCATAGAAAGGATAGGTATATCTATTGAAGAGGAATTGCGTTGAGATCCTCTGTCCCCTAGATAGGGCAGAGGGCATTCACAATAGCCTCTTGAGCTTCACACTTCACCTCGCTCTACGTCATCTCGATGTATGTTGCTTCTGTCAACATGGTGCGTCGCCAGGTTTGACTGGCTTCCTTTTCCCTAGAGGATTCCAAACCATGGCCTGTTCAGGAATGTAATCGGAATCCCTTCGGAGCTAGTGACCACTAACGACGCTTGATGTTGCGGTCGATCGGGCTCTCGTGATATTTTTCCAACAGCTTTACGTTAGCTATGGTCTCGGGCCAGTAAATTCCATTGATGAGGCATGACATGAAGCAAATGGGAGTGGATGATAGTGTAACGGTTGACAAGAGAGAGTAAAAAACGATGATGTTTTGAGCACAAGTAATGTGGGACAAGGGTTAATAAAGATGAATATGATGATAAAAATGAGAATATAATAGTATTTGAAGTAAATAGCAAACAAAAATTGTTGAGGCATGCAAAACGCTGTTAAACACTACAAGTGTTTAACAGCATATTGCAAATAATACAATTTTAATCGGTGGAAAATCATAAAGAAAGTGATGGTGTATCGATCGAGATAAAAACATTTATTATTTATTAATTTATGGTCACAAATGTCACACTTGAAGCTAACCACACAATCAATTCAATCTATTCCTTAACAACATGTGGTTTCTGAGGGTAGCGGAGTTAACATGTACACAATTGTACATATGGGTTCGATTCCCACCCAGGACAAATGTTTGTGTAATGAGCACGATCATTTGTTCTGTGTCTGGGTGTAATTTATCTATAATATGTATGTATTTAGAAATATATAAGTATGTTTATCAGTTGTCTAGTACCCATAACACAAGCTCTGCTTAGCTTGGGACTAGATGGCGTTGTGTGATAGTTGTGGAATATTATTATTATTATTACATATCAACTCCGCTAACCCTCAGGCACCGCATGTGCAAAATTGTACATGTTGACTCACGAGTTTTGAACCTCTATTATTACTATAACGCAAGGTTTTTTAAACTGTGGCAAGGTTCAATCACTTGGGGCATGATATACGAGTAGTCTGTAGTTACCATAGATTTTTACAAAAAATATGCATTGAGGGTATTTTTAAAAAAGTTTTAATACGTAAAAATGTCAAATGTGGGGACCACCGTGGTGCCTGACGGGTTTTGACGTGTTGATATTTTTTGCACCCGGTACCTCACAAGAAACTTAAGGAAACTACATAGCATAGTAAATTATACTTATTATTTCATAATGTTCTCTCTGCTGGACCACAGGCCTTCTCTGTGTGAGGGTATAGTGGGTATTAACACCTCAGGACCCTGCGTTTACGAGAAGTTTATTACTAATAAGGAACGATTTTACTCCGGCAGTGCTGATCTGGCGGTGCTCCGGCGGTGCGGGGCGACAGTGTTGATAGCTGTCGCCCCTCGTCGACGAAGGGCCCTGACGGGTTAATATACCAGTTGATTGATCTCACATGTCCCCAAACCTTTGGTTCCAGGACATAATTATTTCTTATGATGTTTATCTTCGTTTCAAGAGCAGTGGTGATGAAGTACTCAAATGACACAGCACGTGAAGCGCCTAGCTGAATTTGAACTTGAAATTCTTGGCCTAACCACTGGGCTATCATTGCTGTTGAGATCTGTACACACCCTCATTTTCAATACATCTAATCAGAGGTAACAAAATGATCACAAAAGCTTGTATCCTAAACTCCACTCAGTCTGCTAAAAGCATAGAGGAACACAGGATTATACACCCGCATCTACAAGGGTATATCACATTCACGGATCCATTTGGTTGATGTATGACGCGCCTGCTAACATTACCGCGCAAATGTAGTCACGTTTTTGCTTCGAGACACATATAGATCCTCTGTTTTCAAAGCCAGGTATCATAAAGGTAAGGGTTTCTGTAGGATTTCCACAGCTGTGCCCGCGTTTTTTACTATCTTACTCTTAACTGCGGGAAGACCTTTATCCTATGTGGTAGTTAAATGCCCGTTTTTACTGACGCTAGGTGACAAATGAATACATGCCTAAATATAAGAGTGCTGTTGGATTTTCAACTGTTAGTGCATTATTATGAAATAATAAAAAAATCATCTCCTAGAGTTAGAGAAAACTGGCATAAAGCCTGACCTTTTACTACCCGATATGTTAAAAGCCTCTTCTTCGCATTAAATTTATTTTCATAACTATGCTAACTTACTGTGTGTTGGCAAATTTTATGATTTTCTTCACCGATTGATACCCGATAATTGTTACGAGTAATAAAAGTAAGGCCGCTATATAAGCAATCACCTTATAATTGATCATCGAGAAGCCTCGGCCACCACTGATAGACTGCCGGCCGCCGAAACTTGTGATTCGAGCACATTTCGCGGGCACGATTATTTTTGGCCGGTGTTTCCAGGGCCTGTGCCTCATCTTGCTGATTTTGTAACATATTTGTATGTGCAAAGCCACTGACACGAGAATATCAATTCTGGAACAATAACATTATGCACAAGCGGGAAATCATATCAAACACATCTACTCGTACAAGTCATCTCAGCAAACATAATGTGAATGTTGAATATAGTGTGTGCATGCAGGTCGGGAGCGAGCGAGGTGACGATTTCCCATGGGGAGTGTGTCTTGCCATCCCATGTACCTTTGTCACCGATACACAATAAATAGAACGACAAAGTCTTGTAGATATCTAGCGGTCATCGAGTTTTTCGTTGGCTGGCATCTTTTTCGCTTCAGTTATCAGTTTGTATAAAAAATATTTAACCTTCAAAATCACTGACGCATGACAAAGCACTATAACTTTATTGCAGAGGTGTACTTCAGAGGAAAAACTAAAAATAAGACTGAAGAAAGAAAGGGTGTGCGTCAGAAACAAGACGGAGCGATTTCCATACCGTTCTATCTTTCTTATAAAAAAAAAGCGACCGTGAAGATCTACATCCAATGTCACCCTTGAACGCACATTGTAGGTATATTACCGTCGAGAAACTACATTTTTGAAACAGCTTAGGCACCAGTGCCAAATTATACTTTTGAACTTCGCCCAAGAATAAACCGCTGTACACAATTCACACCAAGAATTATCCATTACATACCATAATACCATTCAAATCTGAGTCTTGAATAACATGCCAAACTCCGAACCAATTTCGCTGAGTTATTCCCCCGTTCGGCAGACGGGGAGCCATTAACATATTAATAAGGACTGCGAATACAGACAAAAACAATATCTTAAGGTCACGGCACATCTCAATAAAGTATGATTTATTGCCCAGACATTCGATGTACGGAGATTTTGGGCATTCGAGCTTTCGGGCAAAGTTCCAATGAGGACCATGCTTGCAAGGTCAGGGGATTTGGGTGAACTGCTAAATCTGTGGACCTAAGTTTTACGAGTTATTTTGTACAGTCATCTCATACAGGCTTCTTAGGATTGAAGGGAAAAGTTCGAGTGTAGGGTTGTATGCCGCCGTCGTCTGTCTTCTTTATTTAAAAGAGTTGACTAAGATAATTTGGGGCACTAAATAGAGCTGACAGATTTGTATACGGATTAAACGTCAACATACTGTTTTGCTTATTTCAGTTTAATTTATTAATTTAAACTATAGTCATCTAAAATATCTTCGCTTATAAATAAAAAGTAGATAAGTAACTAAAAATATGTATTAAGTTCGTTATTTAGATTACCAAAATCTATTTGACCAGTGATTTTTTTTGTCACGTAAACAAATATGAAATGATACAGTGCTTCTAAATTTCGCGTGTCGTCATACCCACGTAAAAAATTACCTCTTTTACCTACATGTGACGTCACAAGTCCCCCCCACGCCTGAACTTTGATGCATTTTATCTATGTCATTTACTATTGTCATATTTGGGAAAGCAAAATTAAGTGTCCAATATTTTTAGATAGTCAGCTTACGGAATAAATATAATTATTAGTTTTGTACCCAGGAATCTTGCCCAATGGTTTTGTAAAACACCATGAACCGTTGCTGAAATTATTACTGGAAGTGTAAAGTTTATACCTAAAGCTAACACCAAATATTTTATATTAAGAAAAGACTCGATAATATTATCAAAGCGAAGCCTAACGCAACAGGTGATTGACGCAAAGTACCGGCATTTCGTAAAATTTACAAAAAATATTTCAGGCAATATTACTTTCTTTGAACTTTGCAAAGTCATCTCTTTATCAGTCTGGTTTAGTGACATTACGTTTTTCCTTGATGTTATGATTTTCTTTATTGAATGAGTCGGTGACTAATCGAGCGCCACGTTTTTTTAACTGACTTCAAAAAAACGAGGTTCTCAATTCGACTGTGTTTTTTTTTTATTTTTTTTATGTGTGTTAACATAGAACTTTTGAATGTTTGTTGTTGAACCGATTTTGATGATTTTTTGAAAGCTAGTGCTTCTCATATGGTCCCATTTAATGAATATCTGAAAGAGCTTCGGAGATACACAATGGAACTCTTTAATAAATGATAGCAAACCTGCCAGAATTGCTGCAATCGACTGTTTATTGTTTACTCCACTTCACAACATAATGTCACGCTGATACGCTCTGAAGGGGTACACAGATTCGTAGATTTCTATATCGATATACTCGTATGTAGACAGATCACCCTGATAAACACAAAAAAAAACTCTTATACACCCTAATTTCGCCAATTATGTTCAAATTTCATATTTTTCGGGCTATCAACTTCCATAAATAACACTATAAAATGCAAAATAATTAACTTTAATTTCGGAAATCGGTGTAAAAAATAACGAAGAAACAAAACTAGAAACACCGACTTCCGAAATTAATGTTGATGTGCATTTTTTGTTGATTTTGTTGTTTGTTGATTTTTTTTGTAAAAAGTATTTTTTTAACACGCTTGCAATGTATGTATGTAACGGAATTTTTAAACGTGATTTTCACCCACTTCAAAACGTCGCATTGAATTGAAACTTCGCACAAAAACCGATGACAATCCATGGTTAGCTAAGTGATGTCATTCTAAATCAAATATGGCGACTCTCAAAGATGATGGACTAGTTATTTTTTATGCATTTCCATGACATGGGTATCAAATTTTAGGGTTTGCTGAGAAAAATAGGATAAATAAAAAATAAAGCGTGACTGAGTTTTTTTTCTAAAGAATAGAAAATTATTTTAGGCCTCATCACCTCAAGGCCCTGCGTCGACGAGAGGCGACAGTAACCAATACTGTCATCAAACCGCTGTCGCCGTAAGGCGACTGCAGTTTCGCGCGCTTTAAAACTCTATTATTACTAATAAGGAACGGTTTTACTCTGGCCCCGCCGTCGCCATAAGGCAACAGCGGGGCCTGACGACAGTGTTGATTACTGACGCCACTCGTCGACGCAGGGCCTTGAGGTGTTAAGCCACATTTCTTTATTCTGATAAAGTTAAAAAAGTTAAATATTATGCTGCCAGTCTTCTGGGCACGTTTCCGGTTAGCTCAGTTGACAGTGTTGTGTAGGAATACTTCGCCGCCTAAGTATATTCTGTTTTTTTTTTTATATAAATAAATTATTATATTGTACCTATGTAGTTAGGTTATAAAAAGTTAGTTATTAGATAATATTTATTGTAAATTAACTATGTACTTAAATGTAATAAATGATTTAAATTTATGTTTGAATAAGTTACTTCTGTCACCGTTGACAATATCATCGCTTAACTACCTTCAGGTGAGGTGTGTAATGATTTTTAAAAAAAATTGTTGTTGTTCTAATACATTTTTTTCCTGCTTTTATGTGTTTTATATCTTTTCAACTACCACAATACGTTCTGAAAGTTCTCGTTCGTAACATGACCTTGTCATTCCATACGATTTTCGGCCAAAATCCTTGCCCCAGTCATAGAGGTCGTCAATGCCATAAGATTTGGCAGACGCTTTTCTCCACCCTCATTCAGACTCCGCGGCGCCAACCTTAGGCGCAGACATATAAATTATCAACACCGTTCTACTGAACTTGGCTCCATATAATAATAACTTAGAACTGATATAGAAATCCTTGAATGAGATATTTGTGAACGAGCCAAAGAGATGTTTTTCGCTTAGTCATGGCTCTTAGTCTAGTAGGCTTTTTGTTGTTATTAATGTATTGTATTGTGGCTTTTTGCCAGGATCTGATGTGCCAAAAAATTGTTTTCAGACAAGGCTAATATCGTTTCGTACATGTTACCAAAAATAGCACTGCTTACAGTGGACAGTATGTCCAGTAAGTATTACTCTAAAGCTGGTTGCATACCAAAATCTAAACACAGTTATTATAAACTTGGCTATAGTTGTTCTATCACACCATGGCGTATTGGTCTTTAATGTGTGTGTAGGTTCACGTACACTTAGTTCGCCGTCCGATCATCACCAGGCCTGAGAGTCGATGGCGCGTAGTGTTCCACGCGCGCCTCAAAGAGATGTCAGCCACCACTGACTTGGCCCATCATGGCCGATGCATGTATGCCTAGGGGTAGCGGATCAATTCGTAACAGAGTTACCGCTCCCCTGGGCACTCAGGCAGGGAAGGAACAGGGGTGGGTTTTAGTCAGTAAGAGTCTGACATGCCCTCCCGCTCCACCCAGAGCGGGAGAAGTCATAGGATGATTTCCCAGCCACAAAAAAAAGGTTCCCGTACATTTTGTTTCTATATGCGTAACACTCGATGTCATACAAAGACTAAAATGAAATGAATGAATGTGCACGTGAATTCATTCACACATACATCTAAGACCAATCCACGTCCATCAGATAGAATATCTATAGCATAAATCTGCATACTTGTGTGCAGACCACAAATAAGGGAAACAGGCTTTGCGAGTGTGAAAAATTATCGCAGCTATGCGAGCTAAGCTAAACTGACTTGGCTGATAGAAAGCTGTACAATCCACGTAATGAATGGTCTGAATGGTCCACCATGGACTGAATGCGGAAAATATATTTCCAGATAGCTACACATCGAACAAATGTGTGTCTGGAGTGGTGACCGCGTACCGGAAGACGCAGCGTTGGAAGGCCTCCCACAAGGTGGACCGATGACCTGGTGAGGCTCGCGGGTAGCCGATGGATGCGAGACGCACAAGACCGATCATTGTGGCGACATTTGGGGGAGGCCTATGCCCAGCAGTGGACGTCTTTCGGCTGAAATGATGATCATGATGATGAGAAGCTGCACAACTACTGAGAGTCATAGGCCTTTCAACCAGAAAGGGTACACGGTTCCTGCACTATAGGTCATTAGAGCAAAACTGCGAGAACAAACTAGTCTACTTATAAGACCTTTTTACCAACAGTAATCCTCTCGCCTGAATTTGATCACGGCATTCAATCTCAACAGAAATTAGCCAAGTACGCGGGAGATATTATAGTGCACAAGAGTGTCCGCAAACATAGGCGCATTCTCTGTTCCTTTTCTTTCATAGTCCAATGGGACGACCAACTGATACGACCGGGGAGAGATTAGGTTCAAGACTACCAGCTCTACGTGCTTTCCAAAACACGAGAGTGTCACACACCACAAACTTCCAAACGCCGGACTGCTATAGAGTAATTCCTAACGGGAAAACCCAATAGCTCTATTTCTTCGACCCGGGAATCGAAACCAAGACCTCCCGTTCAATAATCCCGCTTGCCACTACGAGACCAACGAGGCAGTTGCCAACAGTATTTATTATTCCAAACCTAAGCCACAGCAGTGTCTTCCCGTCTATACATCGAAGTCTGATACAGAAGTAATAAAGATATTTTCTCACGGAATTCTCAAGTAACATAACAATAAGTTATAGCTACAAGTTTTGTTCGCCCCTCTACCCATCCAAAGTACTTCACGTAAGTGCTATGAACCATTCATATTTCTACTTCTCTTACTTTTCCTAAGTAGTTTTTCTTACCCTTATTCTCTATTGGAGTGCCCTTTTCAAAGTCTCTCTGTTTTTGCTCGTGGCTGAAATTATTAATGTGTTGTTTTTGGCCGAGTAACGGCGTGTATAGTGAGTTATGAGATAGGTGGACTGAAATACGAGGTTCTATTCAATTGTTTTATGAGCATGGTTAAAATTTTCTGGATAGTTTTTTGCAAAATGGAATTTATTTTACAGTCTCTACAAGTTTTTAGCATTCTTGTTCGTGAAATGTGCGTTTAAACATTATTCAATCCAAAAGATACTGTATTTTAGGGTTCCGTACCCGAAGGGTCCAAACGGAGCCCTAGTGCTGTCACTCACGTGTCCATCTGTCCGTCTGTGTGTCCGTCGTCTGTCACAAAATTTTGTTCCCATGAATTTTTTAACTAGTTTAGACGACAGGGTTGGCGCAGTGGTTGAGCGTTCGGCTGCTGCGCTGCGTGTCGCGGGTTCGATTCCCGCACGGAACATATATTTGTATTGCCTACAGATAGTTGTTCCGGGTCTGGGTGTCTTGTGTATGTGAGTATACATGTTTGTGAACGCACCCACGATACAGGAGTAATTCCTAGTGTGGGGCAACTTTAAAAAAAAAAAAAACTCCCCATTGACCTATGCAGTTGAAATTTGGTGATAACATTTATTATTACGTATATTTTACTAACAAATACTAATATATTGATAAATCAGATTTTTTCTTTGATAATTCCCTCATTTGGTACGGAACTCTAAATGTGTGAAGTCCGACACGCACTTGGTTGGTTTTTAGGATTCCGTACCCAAAGGCTCCAAACGGCCCTATTGCTGTCACTCACGTGTCCGTCTGTCTGTCTATCCGTCGTCTGTCAAACAGGTTTTACAGCCAAACGGTTGGAGCTACGTCTTCAAATTTTGACAGTATGAGCATAATTATTGTTAACCCAAAGCCATACAAATAGTCATAAACATATTTAGTACGGGACATGTAGGGTACATGTGCGAAGCCCGACACGCACTTGGTCAGTTTTTTTATAATACTTCAAAGTAAGGGAAGACGCGTGAGAGAGCACCAACAACGGAGTCGCCCTCACGCCCTCAGCAACAGCCGCCTCAGGAGACGCCTGGGATTTCCGGCGCCGCGAGACAATCTCCGGCCACCGTAGATCCGGGCCTGCGGATGGCGAGTAATGGGTAGCTCGCCGTCCGATCAGCAACAGGCCCGAGAGTCGACGGCGCGCAGTGTTCCACGCGTGCCTCAAAGAGTTGTCAGCAAGAGACGGGGCCCGTCATGGCCGATGCCTGCCTGGGGGTTGAGGATAAATTCGAAACAGAGTAACCTCGCCCCTGAGCACTCAAAGGCAGGAAGGAACAGGGGTGGGTTTTAGTCAGTAAGAGTCTGACACGCCCTCCCGCTCCACCCAGAGCGGGAGAAGTCATAGGATGATTTCCCACCCCACAAAAAAAAAAAAAGCCACAATCATCATCTTCCTGCCCTTACCCATGTTACTTGGGGTCGGCGCAACACGTTTTTTTCTTCCATTCTGTCCTGTCAGCCGTCACGCTATCACTAACTCCCTTTTCTTTCATATCACTCCTCACACAATCCATCCATCTTTTCTTTGGCCTCCCTCTCCCACTCCATCCATCCACAAGCCAATCCAAAAACTGTATCTAAATAAATAGCTACAAGAATACTTTCCATTTTTACGAAGTTTTCAGCTTGGATCAGGGCATCGTGCGCTCATCTTTTTTTACAAATTCAGTAGATCACTTTTTCCCGGCCCTCAACAAAATAACTAAAGGAAATGTGTCAGTGATAATAAGCACAATTGTAGCAGAAACACGGACGATCACGATGCGGCAGAAGCCTTAAGTATTGTTTCACTTTGGACCACGGAGTCGTGAGTAAATGGAGTACTCAGTTGCATATTTGCTAATGAGTTCTCATTTACTTTTAGCTCTGTGGTTCCACATAACTTAGTCTAAAATGAACCACTGCTGGGACAGAGGTCTTCTCAATGTGAGGCAAAATGGGCTGTAATCCACCAAGCGGCCCCCATGAGGACTGGTAGATGTTGTCTTTGAAATTTTAGTTCTAGGGGATGCCGATTTCCTCACAATGTTTATCTTCACCGATTGAAACCAATGGTGATGAAATAAATTGCACAAAGCAAAATACCCCACGAGTCGTATGTTAGGGCCATTACCACTGAGCCGCCATCGCCCCTCAATTTTGATTATTGTTAATTTTTCAAAACTTCAAAATTGGAAATGGAATACAGAGCTAAGTAGTAGTTAAAAAGTAGGAGTATATAATTATTTAGAAAGTGGTACTGAACAATACCACCTAAATTCGCTTGATCGATTAGAGTATGATAGTTTTATGTTATCTGTGGTTAGAATGAAGTACCTATCGCTTCACGCGCTTGGCTCATTTAAGGAGACTCGCAGTGATTGCTCTGGTTTAGGCCCAATATACATAGTCGGGAGAAGGCGAGGCAGATGTTATCGCTGCATTTATTCATTATTCCGTGTTTGAACCGACTTCCAAAGCTATGTGTGGGCGAAATTATATTAAAACGGAAACTTTTGTTCCTAATGAGCAGTTTCCGAATTTTGTTCGGGTCTAATTTCAAATTTTGCTGCTAAGTCTGGGTTCCGAAATGATTTATGTGTTTCCATTGGTGAATTAATAAAATTGAGTTCAGGTGTTGCGGCTAAATTAATGTGTCCGTCATTAGAAAGATTGATTGTTTTTTGAGAAATGTAAATTATGTTAAAATTGAGGTTAGCAAAATTATATATTATTTAATTTATTGTTTTCTTACCATTTATCTATCAATTAAATTCAAGCAAAACCATTTCAACTTAAACAATTTATTAATAGTTCTGGACTTAGTTAACGACTCCTTAAAAACTATGTCAATTGTTTTGCCTACCTCAAACCATTTTATTAGAATCAGTTAAGGCGCAGGTATACGACTTCTAATAATTTTAATTGAACATCACGTCTAAACGACTAGATTTATTTCATTGAAAAAATATATGTTATTTTGTGTGAATATTGGAAATTATATTTTTATAACATAGTCTAATTAATTTGTACAGTGATGTTCAACACGGATAAGAAATTGAGAATCTCGCAAAAACTATTAAGCATGTTTTTATGAAACTTTCACCATTTTAAAGATAATTTAATTATTTATCTTTTAGTATACTGGTTTTAGTATAATAGCTGTTATTTTATGTATAATAATTTAATAATGCGTCTAATTTCGGACAGCACTCCTTGCTGGGCGAGTCCTATTACTGGGTGGACGTACGACACGTTGCGTGAGCTCAGCACAGGACATGCAATCTAACCACTCAAGGCCGTTGGAATTAAATAGCGTCTTAATAAGCAGTTTTGTACATAATTTCCGACCATTAAACGACGATTATGTCTAAAGACTTAACACTACTAAAGATTATGAAGACAAACCCCTAAGTCTTAAAATTTATATTAAAACTCTTGTGACCTCCAGCCATAACCTCTATTGTAATGCGCCATGAAAACTTACCACGCACGGGTTAACAGTTCTCAGACAAATAAAATTAAGCTGTTTGTACACAGGAGGGCAGTTCAGTTGATTAAATAATTTTAATTAAAAAAGGCCAAAAGAGTTGGCTAGGAATTAGCTTGGGACTAAATAAAGTGGACGAAAATTAGTCGACTGGTGTAAGTGTAATACTGATTTTAGTGTGTGATATGTAAAGTCAAATCTGCGTTGTGCTTTACTTCGTGTAAGACCCTAACTTTGTTCAGATGATTTTCTTCTATAATTTTTAGGGTTCAGTACCCGAAAGATCCTAACGGAGCCCTTCTGCTGTAACTCACGTGTCCGTCTGGACAGACGGACACGTGAGTGAGTGTCTGTCCGTTACAATTTGTTAGATATTGAAAATACTATTTGTAAGATATTGAAAATATGAAACCAGTTATAACTCTTCACCATTCTTATGGTAATTATCAAGCAATTATTTTGAAAACTAAGTTAATTTTCCCAAAGCAATCAAACCACGCTTCCAATAAAAAAAATTCATTGCCATCTGCTTGAGAATATCTTACTGGCATTTTACAAACAGACTGATTTTACGTTCAACAGATGTAAAAGGTTTAACATTTTTTTACTGCGAGGCTACAAAACCTTCATTTCAAAGGATTTATCTCTGGCAAATAAATAAATATGCACATTGAATGAATCATTTACGCTGTTTACGTTCACATATAAAAGAAAATAATATTTTATGTACAAATTTTTGAACAGATACACGTCAGTTATTTATTTATGAGTAACATAATTTGTATGCTTGACGTCACGTATCAAAGTGAGTATAAACTTGTAGTCAATTAATAACAACTCATTTATAATAAAATTGTGTTGGTATTTGATTAAAGAAAGCAAATAAACACAGCGCAGCTTCTCTTTTCAGTTTTGCAAATAGATTTTGCTGAGCAGAGGTGCAATATTTTTCAATAAAATATTACTTGTTAAAAATATATTACAATACATAACTGTCAACTTACCAAACGATTAAATAAAACTTAATACTTTTGAATTTAGATAAGTAAAATAAAAAATAAACTAAATTGTCATTATCACAGCTTACAAAAACGTCACAATAATTTTGCCCACCAGTGTAGACAAATCTTTATGAAGCACCCTACACGCAGCGAGGGTTAAAGATTAATCAAACTTGTGTGTAAGTTTGACACAGCTCTGTTCAGATTTATAGCATTCCATTGTTTATTGAGGCGGTGAAAAATTTTAGATAGCGTAGGAAACGCTCGCCGTATATCATTTGTAGGTGTTCTGGTCTAGTGGATTCATGGGTCATTTTTTGGGCCGAAATTGTATTTATAGGTTATGTTACACATAGATTCAGTAGAGGCTCAGTATAAATATGGACAGTACGGAAACTACGTACAAACGTTCGAAACGGCACACTCACACAGACGCGCACATCTACGCTAGCCCTAAGCGATAGTCGCGGTGCGCGCAGTTGCGGCTGCCGTGTCGAGACGAGTGGTCGTGTTATCTGCTGAGCCACGGACCGTTTGAAAATGCCACGAGCGTATTGCGCAGTGTACTGTTGTATGAACTCGGCTTCTTTAAATCCAGGGCTTTCGTTTTTTAAACTCCCTGCTGATCTTGAAAGGTACCTAATAATACTAATGGTTTTTCATTTACATCACACGCATTTTCAGGTTGAAACGCGGTATGGTGCGCTGCCGCAGGGTTAACTAGCTATCAGCCGACCGCCGCGCATTTTGATTTCACTTTAACACCCTCGAAAACCATGAAAATTTTTGCGTGACGTGAAAAAAAAGAAAATGGGTACGGACCTTTGTGGGATGTCTTAATGTTTTTCAAATTGCGCGGCAACTTTGAAGCATTTTCCATAGATTTTTTTCCAAACATTAACAGTGACAACCCTAGCTCTCTAATGGAGCGTAGGTAATTATCTCAACAAATAGGCTTAGTTTCCATACTGCCCATATTTACACTGTGGTAGAGGAGTGTGTTGTGGTAGGTAGTATCGAGACTCCTTCAGCAGGACTTCTAAAGTGTTCAGAACTCATGGCACATTATAAAAAAAAAACACTAATTAGTTCAATGCAATTAGGTTTATACCATAGAACCCAGCTATAATGAATGGATTTAGATGTTTCTGGATTTTTTGAATCTAGTATAGTAAAAAGTTTAGATTTTAAAACCGCTAATGTTTTTTTTTTTTAATTCCTGTCCCATGAAAACGATGCTACTTCTAGTATAGTACATTCCTTTTACAACTCTAATTATTTTTTCTCTCAGGAATAACTAAGTTTCTGTATAAAATATATGAAGGAACGCAAACGTCCTTGAAAAGTAGATATTTCAGGTATATAAAAAGGAGTAGGGAGTGATAGCAGGAATAGTGGAGAGTTATTCTGCTCTAAAAACCGTTTATTATGGTGTTAGTGGAACGATATTTTTAATATTTTGTGCAGTGTTTGCCAATAAAAACATATTTTTGTATTATTTTAGTTTATGGTTTATACCCAGGTAGGGTTCCGTCATTTTTTATTTATAAATTCAAGTTTTAAATGTAATTGTGTCATAAGTTACTGTCAATTAAATAATATTATATTTAGTATGGCGTTCCCATGTTGATATTTTATGATAACACACTCCACAAAGTAAATAAGTATTGACTTATGCACTAGCAGTACCACAGTCGAGCTACACATGCCTCCGTCATAATAGTAGCTCAAAGGAATAAGTATGCACCCAGACTTTAAGGTTTATTATGGTTTCACTAATAACCGATGTTGAAAAGACGTTTACGAAATTAGGTATCATTATTTCGAGTAATATTTTTTGCCCTTTTACAAGTTTAGTTTTTGTAATACTTTAGACCGAGAAAGATAAGCACGAAAAAAGTAATAACGACCTAGAAAGTGTGGGTAAGTACCGAAATTCTCAAATAACACGAAGCTTCACTTTCGTTACAGTTTCAAATCGTGCTTTTTTTAGAAATAATTCTTATAAAAGTAAACTTTCATTAGACGTTTAGATACTAAAATATAGGATTAAATTTAATTTACTGTTCCTAGTATACAGATTTTTATAGTTTACCCAAACATCATTTGCCTACTTTTTTGCCAACGATGGTTGGGTCGGCTTCTAGTCTATAAATAACTAACAATAATAGAAATTATCAAGATGATTAACTACCGGAGATGGAGTTGCCCAAGCGTGTAAATAGCCGTGGGTCTCTGCGGATGTAGAACAGTAAGTACGACCAAGCACTTGGAGGGAATGCTGGCCCAAAATTGCCTATATTTGTCTGTATAACTTCAAGTTAGGAGTGGTCGGCAGCAGTCGGCGAATGTGGCCCTACTCAATTTGTAAAACAAGTGGTACCTTACTTTCCGGGCTGTTCTCGATGGTTGCACGTCGACTTGTCGAGTGGCCACTCGTTCTCTTCACACCAACACTCCTGATTATTCTTGTTCAGTAGTTAACGGACGCGGTAAATATGGGTTATTTATTATTCCCGGAGGATCCCCAACGTTTACGGGATTTACTCGGGATTTTAGCGTATTTGCGGGGACGATATTATTTTAAGACATTAATTTAGTCTGCGGTGAGATGCGCGCTGTGCCTCGCGGCGTTAGACACACACACTGACGTCAAACTGACGTGACGTCGATTGTTGCATTTTAAATTGTCTATAGCTCGCTTAAAGCTGGCCACTCACGTCTGTCTGACAAATTAAAGCGAGACACACACGCGACGTGATACCAACCCCACCCAACTTGCAGAGTGGCGGCAACTCGCCACACCAGGAGATTTATTGTAAAGGACGGCACAGTTGACATCAGTCTGTTACCGTCCGGGAGAATTAATCCGCCACATTATCTCTGATTGTTCTCGTCTTGCTGACGGAGTTATACATGCATAGGCACAACCTTGTAGCCAGGATTATCCATCAGCAACTTGCTATGAAATACACTCTCGTAGAATTGAAAGTGTCGTACTGCAGGTATGTGCACGACCCAGTTCTCGATAATGGCCATATGACATTGTACTGGTATCGGTCCATTATCACTGACAAGACTGTTGTGGCCAACAAGCCTGATATAGTAGTGATGGACTGAATCGAGAGGCGTGCAATGTATTCTGACATAACCGTCCCGAATGACGAGAACCTCGTGAAAGTCGAGAATGATAAGCAAATCAAGTATCTTGACTTGACTCACGAGGTTGTCGACATGTGGAAATAAGACTTAGCGGCCATATTACCGATAATCGTATCTGTCAAAGGCTTAATAGCTACGAGCCTTGACCTATACTTTAGGAGGCTCTCGTTAGGCAATCAAGGACTTGATTCAGAAAGCGGTACTTTTGGACACGGCTCGTATTATTAGAAGGTTTCGCTCTCTGGAGCCCTGACCGATAGCTTGGACCCTGTTCTCGATACCGGTGGTTTATTTTTTTTAAATATATTTTGTTAATTTTTTATGCACACACAAAAAGAAAAAAACGAACAAATACATATAGAAGAGCACAAAGGTGCTGCTTAGTTCAAAAGAATTTTTTTCCAGCAGACCTGCGACTGGAAAGTTGGTTGAGAAATGTAGACACAGTGTGTATAAATAGATATAGAAACATAAAATAGACTAGAATACATAAATAATTCATACATAAAATATACCTAACTTTACAATAAACCAAAATACCTACATATTTAAATATAAAATAAATATCAATAAAAAATATAATCACGGAATGGTAGAGAAGTAATGCTCTTTGACTTGTTTCTTGAATTGTGACTATAATACTAATGATTGACACCTACTAGATGTGAATCTAACATACACTTTTGAAATAAGACACTTAATATTTTATTTAAAAAAAAAGGGTCGCGGGAGTGACCGAAGGAGTCACTGTGGCCTGGACAACTGAAGGATCACGGTTGGGTTTTAGTCAGTAAAGGATGATTCACGTTACACCGTGTCGCCACCGAGCCGTGCCCCGGCCGGGGCACGGCCGGGGCATGGTCACAGATTGTAGCATATATTTTGTATGAAGTGATTCATGCTAGACCGTGCCCCGGCCGTTGAGATGTCGGTGGCAATTTTTTCCCAGCCGGGGCACGGCCCGGTGGCGACACGGTGTAACATGAACGTGAGCACCGGGCCCGGACGTGCCCCGGCCGTGCCCCGGCCGGGAAACAATTGCCGGTCAAACAATTGCACGGCCAAACATCTATAGTATACTTTTTGTATACATTTGTGACATAGTGTAACGTGAATCATCCTTTATAGTCTGATACGCCCTAGCTCCACCCAGAGCGTGAAAAGTTATTTGATGAAGTTGAAGAGCACTACATTACACTACACATGACAGTTTCCATGATATAAAGTTTCGGGAAGGAAAGAAAAAAGTAAATAAGAAAAAACAAAACAAAAATATTTAATTATACAATAAAGTTTTTAAGTGTCTTTATTGAGGCTACAGAACCAGAAAAGACGTCAACGTCGCCACGAATGGAGTTGGCAAGAGAAAGCATGCGGCATATGGGCGACAAACTACCTATATTGGATAATGGATAAGAATAAAATGATTATGCATAAAATAAGTAAAGAAAATATGATAAATGAGAATCATAGCCATTGTAACTGTTACACCACTGCACGGGCTTACGGACGGCGAGCAATGGGTAACTCGCCGTCTGATAAGGACCAGGCCTGGATCGACGCAAAGGCGCGTTATGTTCCACGCGCGCCTCAAAGAGATGTCAGCACTAACTGACGGTATCTGCTTGGGCCGATGTCTGCCAAGGCGAGTGTGTTTAAAAGAATCACAGCCGACCCTGGCACAGGCAACTGAAGAGACACTGGTGGGTTTTAGTCACCAAGAGTCGCCCTCCAGCTCCACCCAGAGCGGGAGAAGTTATTTGATGAATTCCAACCAAATCCAGAATCACCGTTCAGAGAAAGAACGAGCATCTCAAGTTTCTTAAATATTTATTAAACCAACTTCAACCTAAAAGAAAACATAATTAAAGGGCCTTAATAAAATATATGTTTTGTTGTTTCCTTCCGTTCATCAAAATATTTGTGTTTAAACATCAGAATGTTTGGGCATTTTAATAAAACCGGATGTAATAATTATAAATATAACTAGGTATTTGTAGCTGACATATTCTTTGCTAGAAATAGCTGAAGCACCTGAAAGAAAGGTTTTAGTCTTTCTTACATTACTGCGTTAATTAAGACTGTAGGCAATACGAATGAAAGCACTCATTATAATTTCTAACCCTAAACAACTCCTTCTTCTGTAATTTGCTTGTACGGGTCATTCCCTTCGGTAGGAGTCGAGCTCGTCCCGCCATCGTCGTCTGGCACATAATGGGATCCATTTTGGTGGTTTTTTTTGCCCATTTCTTGTTAGACATGCGGCAGACATATCGGACCTAATCCCACTTATTTAAAATCCTAGCCGTAACAAAAAAAAAATTAAGACGTTTTTTTTACTACCAAGGAAAGCGTCAAAACCCATAATTTTACCTGTTGAAGTAAACATCACTATATCTTATTTATTCATGAATAGAAAACAAAAATACATAAAAAATAATTCTTTAAAAAATATGCTCAAAATGCAGCCAATCAAACATCAGCGACATAAAACTGTCGATGTAGATAAGGCACTATCTCCAATCCAAATATTTTACGACGTCGAACGGTAAATTGGGCTCTCGATAAAATTGGAAGTGTATGAGCAGGATCTTTATGACGACTTGGATTTACGAGGCACCGTGTCTTTGCTTGCTGCCTATACTTACTGTTTCAGTAAGTGATAGCGAGATATTGAAATGAGGATGTTTTATAGATGATTATTTAATTTTACAAGCGGCATTTAACCAGTAAGTTACATTTTGAAGATTATTATATTAATCGTCATCCTTTTGCTTATATCAGCCAGCGGCTTCACATTCATACTTCCCCCATTATAAGTTATAGCCTGTGTGCTATTCCAGAATATAATTTATATCAGTGCTAAATTTCATACAGATTTGTTCAGCCGTTCTGGCGTGATTGAGTAACAAACATACATACATCCATTCAAACATTTGCATTTCATCATCATCATCATTCAGTCGAAATGCGTCCACTGCTAGCTACAGAGTGAGTCTTTATAATGTGCACATATCGAAATCTATTCTTAATTTTATCGACGGAAAAAATATAAAAAAAATATAAATAATTTTATATTTTTCTAAATTGATGAAAAAAAAACAGATTTTTGCTAAAAAAACATATTTCTTTTCAATTGCGGGTCGTTTTTTTCACAATTCACATTTTATGAGGACGCCTAGTTACTTCCAATCATAATGGAGTTTGTTTCATCGCGATAGATCATTTAGTCTAAAAGTTACACTGTTTTGTTTTCGATTGTTTTTTAATATAATTTTGTTTTTTTAGATTTTTTTAAATATTTTTTCCATTGATATAATTAAGCATAGATTGCCTCATTTTGATATGTGCACATTATAAAGACTTACACTGTATAGGCCTCCCACAAGTGTCGCGACAATGACCAGAGCCTTTAGACAAAAAACATTTCTGGTAACGTTAACTCTAACGCTTCGTGCAAAATGTATGGTAATGACATTACTGGGCGTGAGTCACGTGACAGTTCTCTCCACAGGTAATGTCCATGATATACATTTTGCACGAAGCGTTAGCGTTAACGTTAACAGAAATGTATTTTGGCTAAGGGGGCTGTCCTGTGCGCCTCGAATCCATCGGCTACCTTTTCTTTAGTGGGGTTGAGAAATCATCCAATGACTTCTCCCGCTCTGGTTGGAGCGGAAGGGCGTGTCAATCCTTCAGCTACCTGTGACCCTCACCAGGTCATCGGTCAACCTTGTTGGAGCCCTTCTTACGCTACGCCTTCCGGTACGCGGTCGCCACTCCAGAACTTTTCGGCTTCATTTTCGGTGGCTTTAGTATTTATCTATATAATATTAGTAAGACATAATAGG
This sequence comes from Polia nebulosa, assembly GCA_951329385.1. Classification (NCBI taxonomy): domain Eukaryota; kingdom Metazoa; phylum Arthropoda; class Insecta; order Lepidoptera; family Noctuidae; genus Polia; species Polia nebulosa. The sequence goes on along the minus strand of OX589610.1, from coordinate 13,137,323 downwards.
GTTTCCAGTCTTTCCATTACGTCTAAGTGTAATGACACTCCTACCGATAATTACGCGCGTATTTAATTAACAATGCAAATTATTACTCGACGCAATTTTGGTCTGTCCTCTGCCTTTGTCTTGTAGTTAGTTAATAAACAGCATTGTACTTAAATCTCGCTGAATTCCCAGCAAATATGTAGCTACACTTAGTGCAACCATTTCACACCTACATAATTATTTTAAACAAACTGAAAACCTGAATTAATTTCACCATCGCTCATGAATGTCATCAAAAAATTTTATTCACTCAACAAAATGATTTAAAGCCACTACACGCCCTTTAACGAGCCGACAGTAAAACGAGCCGTATTTTTTACGAGCAACGTTGGCGGAACGTAACTTAAAATTTGTTTTTAATGAACTAACAAAAATATTTTTCGTAAACAAAACGGTATGGTTTATAGCACTTGCGAACAAATAAATGGGTGACGTTTGATAAACCAATTACATTGTTTAGAAGAGTAGTTTGTTATTCTGCCACTTATCAAAGGTTATTAAAATTTGAGTGTGAGTCTATCACACGAATGTTTTAAATACTTAATTATGTGCAGTATTATTTTTACGATATTTTAAATTATGTTTGATGCGCTGCCTGACCAGAAAATTGAATGTAAGATCCTGATAGTCTGCAATCGTGCTCGCAACCATTTGACTAACGAGTCGGAAAAATAAAGAAACAGAACACACACCGAAAGGGTAAGTAACCTATAGACACCCGCTTTACGCCACTTAATGTGGAAGCGCCAAGGTAACCAGCGAAATTCAAATTTTCTCACGTGTTTTGTAATTTTTAGGTCAGTGTCAGGTTGTATCTTGGTCAAAATATGTAATTCGCGGCCGTAGAATGTATGTATTTATGGAATTATAATCATTAAAATGCCCAACGTGCCTAAAGAAGTTTTCACTTCAAACAAGCACAGATAGATAATGTGTGAATATAATATCTCATACTACCTTAATTTCGTTTGGTGTCAAAACCAGAACAGTAGGTACCTACTTGTAATGAATTATCAATAATTAAGTTAAAACGCCTGACATTCGTTGACATGCAAAGCATGAATATTTAAAACGCATGTGCCATTTTCATTCATACATTATTATTTTATTCAATGGCGAACGTTTTGAGGTAAATTAATAATGAGGTGAGAACCAATTGTAATTATAGGTTATTTTAATTGATAGAATGGCTAGTTTTGTTAAGTGAACTAGGTGATGGCATATCTACAATATATTATTTCTTTTAGTAACCGGTTACTGCTTGGTAAAAAAAACCGGACAAGTGCGAGTCGGACTCGTGCATGAAGGGTTCCGTACCATCGTATAAGATTATACGCGTCTACTTGTTACTATTAATAAGATCGAGCAAAAGCAGCTATCTACGATCAATCGGCTGAGGCATCCCATAAGCGGGCTGTCATGCGAGGGCCGGATTGTTGGGGGGGGGCAGCCGGCACGGCGCGGGGTTGCGGGATGAGTTGCGGCATAGTCTCGTGCCGTGGACAGTCGCGTGATCCTCCGTCGTGTGCGGGTTCGTCAACTTCCCTTCAAACTGGCCCTATACCGAAGGAGTAGCTCTGGCGTCACTCACGGAACGAGTGGCGTCCCCGACTGAGGGCTCCATGGCGGGTGGAGAGCTCCGACGGTGAAACCAAACAAAGCCAAACCATGGACAAAGAGACAAGTAAACCAACAAACACTCAGGCTGCGTCCTCTGATGCGCCAACAACAACTAACACAAACACCTTGGCTGTGTCTCAAGACACGCACAGAACAACCAAACCAACCAAAAAACCTAAACGACCAGCTGCGTCTAAGGATGCTATAAGGAAGGCAACCGCCAAGTATGCGCCAACACAGGCTGCGTCCAAGGCAATGCCAACCTTATCAGCGACCAAAGATGCGCACCAACACACAACCTTGTGCGCTAAGCCTAGGGTAGCGCTTGTACGGGATGACTCACAGGTATCTGCCAGCGTGGATGCGCCAATTCCGGCTGCGTTAGCGTCTGCGATCCCTGGGATGAACCCGACAGGACTACCCGAAGCGGAGACACACCTCAACACATCGTCGTTTGTACGGCCCAGGGCAGTTCTTGATTATGGCAACCCAAGAGCGACTGCGGTCGTGGATGCGCCAACCACGGCTGCGTCAGCGACTGCGGCCTCAGTGGGGAGCCTGACGAGACTGTCCGGGGCCCCACAAACATCTACAATTACCTCACAAACAGACACAACTGGGATCGACATGTCATCGCTTAGGGACGCTATCCAATCCCCAAATAAAGATACATGGACCACCGTAACCCGCAAACCAACGTCCTCCAAGAAGCGCCTAACTGCGCTGGCCCAAGCTGAACAGCGTAACGTCGTGGCAGACACCACGGGTCAGAAGGTGAGTGCGGAGCCAGTAGCGGAAACTACCGCGACGCCATCAGTGGTGGACGCCACGACAAAGCGCAAGCGCAGCGCCAGGCCTCGGAGGCGGAAAAAACCCGAACAATTATTAAACGAACCTGCAAGGGCGCAGAAGCGTACGCGTCCCGAAGACACCGTCACACCAACAGGGGAAGGCAAAAAGAGCAAGACTGCTCGCCCCCTTGTGGCAGGCGGACCTTCGGTGAGCTACGCCGAAGCTGCCGCGGCGTACAAGAATAATGAACTGTGCGTCGCCGTCATGACGGAACCTTTCGAGGACATGACGCAAGAGCAGGCGGAAGGTATCCGACAACTTATTGAAGAAAACCTCTGGGAACTGTTTTTAGCAGCCCGTGACCTAACTAAACCCAGACCGAATAAAATAAACTTCAGGGGCAAGGCCCACTACTCAGAAGGAGTTCTGAAAACGTGGTGCGAAGACGCTTTCACGCTGGCCTGGCTCAAAGGGATCATTGAAACCACGCCGTCCCCAATACCAGGGACAAAACTAACTGTTCGGCCTCAGGGAGAAATCCCGAAAAAAGCACTGACTGCAACAGAGTAACACAAGAGCTGCTCACTCTGCTGGATGGCCAGAACCCTAACTTAAGAATCGGCACATGGACTCTGACACACGAGAGAGTTAGACAGGAGCCACGGGGCACTTGCTTGTTCTTCCGTGTGCCGGAGTCAATGGCCAAACTTATAAAAGAACAGGACAGGCGGGTCTACTACCTCATGGGAAGCATATACATCCGCTTCCTGGAGGGGATAGCCGACGCTGAGGTGGTCGACGCGCCTTCAACCTCATCGGCCCCCGCTGCGCCCGGGCCGGAGTTCGGTCCGCCGCTCTCACGCTCCCCACCACCCCTGGTAGCGGAAATGGAAATTGTCGAGGAGGCTGTGGAGCGGATTTTCGGCGCGGGCGTAGTGGAGGCCGATTCGGAAACAGTCCCAGCGCCCGAACCAACACCAGGACCATCGACGGATCCACCCTCCCCGGGGCTCACCTCGGACGAGGAGTGCTTTCCGGCGGGGGAGGAGAGTGGGGACGACGACAGCAGCCTCTGCTCTTCTCCCCTGCGGGACAACTAAGATCCTGCAGACCAACCTCCAGCACAGTCAAACTGCGACGGCCACCTTACGCAGAGTGCTGGACAGACAATCTATGACCATAGCCCTTATCCAAGAGCCGTGGATCAGGGGTGGCAAAATCTGTGGTCTTAACAACACTGGAGGTAAGTTGCTGCTGGGCACCTCGACTAACAACCCACGTACCTGTATTTTCGTCCCCAAACATGTACCTAACCTTTTAATAAACGAATTCTGTTCAAGAGACCTGACAGCAACAAGGCTCCCCAGAACAGAACTGAATCTCCCGGACATCGTACTCGCCTCGGCGTACCTACCGGGTGACGAAAACGTGCCTCTTCCCGAGCTGGCATCGCTGGTGGAGTACTGTGAAAGGGAAAAACTAGAGCTGATCATCGCAACCGACTCCAACGCACATCACACTCTCTGGGGTAATGTCAAAACCAACAACCGAGGTGAGGAAATGCTTGACTTCATTCTGAACAATAATCTTGTATTACTCAACAGAGGTTCAGAACCAACCTTTATTAACGCACGTTCTCAAACAATAATTGACCTAACTATAACAACCCTAGGTATCTCAAACCATATACAGGACTGGCATGTGTCCAACGAACTATCATGCTCAGACCACAGGTGGATCCGGTACACCCTAAACTTTAATCTACCCAAACCACAGCCCAGAAGGATACCTCGTAACACAGACCGGGTTAAGTTCACGAGACTAGTCCGAGAAGGGCTAAGTAGTCTTACTACTCCTCCGGCTGAAATCCCTATAACTAACTTAGACGAATACGTAAACAACATAACTAACATCCTAATATCTAGCTATGAGCAGTCTTGCCCCCTCACGTTACCCAGGCGGGGTGCTAAACAGTCTTGGTGGAGCCCAGAACTAGAAAGACACCGGCAAAAACTGAGAAGGCTGTTCAACAGAGCCATGAACACAAGGTCGCCAGACGACTGGGACCAATACAAAACGAAACGCAGAACCTATAAAAACCTAATACGCCTAAGAGGTAGGAACGGCTGGAGGCGTTTCTGCACAAACATTGAAAATAGCAATCAGGCAATGAGGGTTAAAACCTGTCTTGCCACAGGAACAGATCATTCGATAGGATGTCTCAAAAAACCAGACAACACCTATACAACTAACGACACAGAAACAAGCGAATTACTTATGACAACCCACTTTCCAGGCTGCCAGATTGCAACCAAGGAAAGCTGGGAGCCTTATGATGAGCAAGCCACGAGCAACCTGGACTGGGTTGTGGCCGCTGAAGTCATTGACCAGGATAAACTAACATGGGCAATCAACACCTTCCTACCTTTCAAGGCAGCAGGAATGGATGGCATTTTTCCAGCCCTGCTTAGATGGAGCGGAGACCCATTAGTGGAACACCTGGTCAAGGTCTTCCGCGCATGCCTGGCTCACCGCTACATCCCCCTGATCTGGCGCGAAGTAAAAATCATATTTATTCAAAAACCCGGCAGAGGTGACTACACCAACCCCAAATCATTCAGACCCATAAGTCTCACCTCTTTCCTCCTAAAGACTTTAGAGAGACTTGGGGACAGAACAATCAGAAACCAAATTGCAATGGCAATACCCTTACACCCCAACCAACACGCCTACTGCGCGGGCAAATCAACCGAATCGGCACTTCACAATGTAGTCGCACGCATAGGCAGTGCCCTTAAAATAAAAAACCCTACACTAGGTGCCTTCATTGACATAGAAGGTGCTTTTGACAAAACGAACTTTGCCAGCATCAGGCAAGCTCTGAACGTGCACGGTGTTGCGCCAACCCTAATTGATTGGGTACACAACATGTTAAAATACCGAGCTATTCAGTTTACTGTGAACACCACCACGCGAGGCATCGTAAGCAGGGGCTGTCCGCAGGGGGGGGGGGGGTGCTGTCACCACTCCTGTGGAATTTAGTCGTAAACGAGCTCATTACAGAGCTCAATGCTAATGGTCTCTACTCGGTGGGTTACGCAGATGACATAGCTATATTAATCTCCGGGCTTTTTGAGGGCATACTTTGTGATCTCATGAGGAAAGCCTTCAAAATAATCGAAAGCTGGTGTAAAAAACACGAGCTCTCGGTCAACCCCTCGAAAACAGAACTAATAATGTTTACCAACAAAAGAGTCCTAGGACCCCATAGACTACCCAAGCTCTTCAACACCGAACTAACACTCAAGGAGGAAGTCAAGTACCTGGGTGTGTACCTCGATAGTAAACTGCTCTGGAACAGGCATCTTGACCACAAACTCAACAAAAGCACAATAGCACTCTATCAATGCAAAAAAATGTTAGGAAAAACATGGGGGCTCTCTCCAAAGATTACGCTGTGGCTCTACACAGCCGTGATCAGACCTATGCTGACTTATGGCTCTCTGGTGTGGTGGACGAGGACCAAACTCTCGACCACTAGGGACAGTCTACAAAAATTCCAGAGGCTGGCTTGTTCGGCTATCATAGGCTGTATGAAAACCACCCCAACAGCAGCAATGGAGATAGCCCTGCAAATAACCCCCCTAGATCTATTCATACAACAGGAGGCAGCACTAGCTGCCATCAGGCTTATGCACTTAGGCATATGGGGCAAAAACCACACTAGTGCTCACACGGAAATCCTGGAACGGGCGATTGAATACCAACCACTTATCGCTGCCCCGTGTGACAGAACACCCAATAAACCAACTTTCAACAAAAACTACCGTATACAAACAGCAGAGGAAGAGAGTGACCAGTCAGGAGTCGATGAAGTACGCATTTACACAGACGGCTCAAAGACTCAAAACGGTTCAGGGGCTGGAGTACACTCTCTAGACCTCAATATTAACTTTCATATACCACTAGGCGAACACAGCTCAATCTTCCAATGTGAATGTGTTGCCCTGACACAAGCGGCAACACCTGTAAAATGCCTGGGAATACATGATTATGGAATTAAATTCCTGTCAGACAGTTTAGCTGTGCTCAAAGCCTTAGATAATAAACAAACTAACAGTAAGATAATTTACGAGTGTCACCTTGCCCTGGAGAGTATATCGATATCAAATCGAATCACCCTACAGTGGATTAAGGGGCACAGTGGATCCCTAGGCAATGATGCAGCGGACGAACTTGCGAAGAGGGGTTCAGAGATGGTAGTGTTGGGCCCGTACCCACTCCTTCCCCTACCTTTCTCGCAGTTTCGTGCATGGATCCGCCAAAGAACCACGGAACTACACAATAACAGATGGTCACGGGCAACAGATTGCAGGCAGTCGCGTATGGCCATGCCAAGCTTACACCCACGACTAACCAAAAAACTGCTCAGTCTCAGTAGAGCCAACCTTAGAATAATAATAGGGACAATCACGGGCCATTGCCTCTTGAATAAACATTTCTTCAACCTAGGTGCCACGGATAGCCCTCTCTGTAGAGGCTGCTTTGACGCTGAAGAATCAGTCGCCCATGTCATCCTGGATTGCGTGGCCGTGGCTACCCAACGTGCACAAATCCTCGGAACGGTGAGGTCGCTCCGCGAAGCCTGTGAATCTCCCAGGATGATTCTGTGCTTCTGGGCGGAGTTAGGCTGGATGAAATAGCCAGGATCCACTACGCACAACGGACCAAATGAGAGTCTAAGTGCGGACAACGGAGTCCCTATACTATACTATACTAAGATCGAGCAAAAAAATTCAAAAAAGACACGTTTCTAGTTGGGGAGCCCCTTTAATTTTTTATTGTTTTTACAGCGGCAACAGAAATACACATTCTGTAAAAATGTCAACTGTCTACCTATTACGGATCATGAGATAAAGCTCACTGACTGACAGACGGAAGGACGGATGGACAGCGGAGTTTTAGTAACAGGGTCCCACCTAAAAAAAAATTGTAGGGATTTTATTTCGCTCTTGATCTTTATTTCATTAGCTTTTTAATCAACTGCTCCGAAAGAAAAGCAATGTTATTGATTTGATGTCTAGCTTCAAATTGATTACAGTTAGCTTTGTATGTGTTTATTTTTTTGCTGATGTGAGAGAAAAACACTTTTCACTCGTGGAGCCCAATCAGCATGATTTATTTATGAACTAATCCTAACCAGTTTGAAATCGAATAAAGTCTGTTTTCTTTTAATTTTAAAAACATATAAAATCAAATAGCTACGAGAAATTTATTTTCAAAACAATTTTCACACCGCAGAGTGTTAAAATAAATAAAAATATCGTTAAAGCCAACCTCATATCATATTTCATGTCCCTCGCTCGTATGTCGTTTAGTGGCCACAAATTCTCACAAAGTATTCAGTGAACGAAACGTCCGAAAAATATCCCCTCGTGTGGAAATACGATACTCTTCATTAGCATTTTAAAAGATTGGTTTGTCGTAGATTCAATAATTGAAATTGGTAAAACTGGTTTAAATTCAATTATCTTGAATAGTTGCCTAGAATTTTAAGAGTAATGGCGAAATGGATAGCGAATGGTTTAGTGGCTTTCGAAAACTAGCCGAACTTACTAAAGGATCTGATGTTGAAAAGACCGAATTCAATTATGTTTTTTGCAAGTTTTAATAAAGAAACCTCACTTTTTTTAAAGCCGTGGAAAACGGAAAGCCTAAACAGTAAAATAATAAATATTATCACAAATCGATCAATCTGCCTAGCCTTTTCCCAATTATCTTGGGGTTGGCTTCCAGTCTTAACCGGATGCAGCTGAATACCAGTATTTTACATGGAGCGACTGCCTATCTGACCTCCACAACCCAGTAACTGGGTAATACGATACCCCTTGGTAAGACTGGTTGTCAAACTTTCGGGCTCCTTACGACTCTTAACGACTGTCAAAAATCCACGATTGACAGCCGGGACCAACGGCTTAACATGCTTTCTGAGGCACAGAGGAGTCTCGGTATGTAAAGACCCATCCATGGACCAACCCCGGCAAGCGTAGCTTAACCTGATGGATCGACCCGTGCGGCTGTTATTACTTTAGCCACGAGCTCCTCATAAATATTATCACAAAAGTATCCAAGTAATGACGAGACAATGCGACAGTGACTATTCATTTGAAATTGTAATATTGTAAGACAATATTATAAAAAATGGTTGGTTTTATCGCTGTCGCATTGACGCATCGCGTCTTTCTGAGAGAGGTTTAACTATAAAAACCAAATAACCTATACTAACTGAATAAAAATAAACCGACTTAAAAGGCCGAAACCCCTGAAGCACTTTGCGGAAACGGTTTAAAAAGGCACTAAAAATGACCGAAATAATCGAGTCAAGGCCAATTAACACAAATTAGGGGACTGTAAACGCCGCCGGCTGTCTGTCACCGAAGCCGCCGCTTAATATGACTGAATACTTAATGTAGTAGGTATAGCAAATTAGAATATTTCGAGGTATTTCTGCTGTGATAGTTACGAGTACTAAACGAAAAATAATGTTGTGTTTGATCTGAAAAGGTAGGCGTTTGCATTCCAGCAGGTGAGACTACATACATGCCAGGGTCACAAGAGTGTTTCAGGTAACTGAAGGGACACCGGAGGGTTTTAGTCAGTAAGAGTCAGTCACGCCCTCCCACTCCACCCAGAGTTCTAGGTTCTGATGTGTGTAAAAAGCAACACTGGACCGCAATATTTTATATCTTACATTGTTAATTAACTTTTACATCACTTTACGAAATTAAAAAAAAATCTCAACGCTTAAAAGAAAAGCGAACATTTAAAAAACGCAAAAGAACCCATTCTGACAAAACATGTCTAAGAACCCTCGCTAGAAAAGCCTGTTTTCAAATAAAAAAAAACGCATTCAAATTGGTTCACCCGTTTAAGAGCTACGTTGCCACACACAGACACACAGACAGAAGGACATACAGACAGACATACAGACACACACACGTAGCGGTCAAACGTATGACACCCCTCTTTTTGTGTCGGGGGTTAAAAATATACTCGCGCCTCTCGGCCTGAGGCCTTAGACAAAATACTTTTCTGTTAGCGTTCACGCTATAACGATTATTTATTTATTTAAACTTCACGTACAATAGTGGTACATAGGCGGACTTCATGCAACAAGGCATTCTCTACCAGTCAACCTTTACGGCGAACGATTAGTAGAAAATGTATGGAAATGACATTACCTGCGGAGAGAATTGTCACGTGACTCACGTCCAGGTAATGTCACTGCCGTACATTTTGTACTAAGCGTTAGCGTGAACGCTAACAGAAAAGTATTTTGTCTCAGGCCGCTGACAGCCGTCCTCAATCTATCTGACAATCTTATTTTTTTTATATATTCACTAAATTTTATTATTTGATTACAATGTAGGTACATATTATACTAAACTAATAAATAACTTAATAAATAAAATATGTAAAAGCGGCATAACAGATCCGGTAGGAGTACAGCTCATTGGGCATCCAAAATTCGTCCACATCGCTGTCAATGGGAAAAGTGCCCAGAACGCTGGCAGCATTGCCACGTTGAATGACAATGCTGATTCTTTGGCCGAAAAAAAGGCCAACCCTCTGATCACGTGAAGAGTCGACTAAATGTTTGCTGATGTCACGGAAAACTCGATGAGCACTCGGACCATGGCCCTAGTGTTTCAACCATAAACGGCTCAACCATATAACTCCCAATAAGGTTGTTATATTTGCGCTGTTTGAGGTTTTCTGCACCTGTAGAAGCCGTCCCAGCACAGCCCGCAATGCTAAGAAGATGAGATGGCGCAAGGTGTCCGAGGTGGTCGACTGCTTCACCACATTGGCAGCGATGTGGAGCTCCGCAAGAAGCACCCAGACGCAGACATGTGGCGATCCGGAAGAAATCAAAAACAAAACAATCTTATTCATTTTAAAACTCGAATTAGTGTTTATTTCTTTTGTTCATAATGTAGCATGAGTTCTAAACTCTTTAAAGGAGTCCTGATGAAAGAGTCCCTATAGTACCTACCATCTACTCGTAAGGAATTAAAGCACATACCTCCCAAACTGCGTAACACCTTAACTAGATCACGTTGCGCGCTTATTCATTAGAGATTGACTGCGAACTCTGTGTAGTTTAAAATAGATTCGTTTACACACTCTATATAACGCAGGCACGACAAATGTACGTATATATTGCTAATAGAATTTCAGTGAATGTGCTTGAGGGAATTCTCGTTTACGTATCTGAATGTACTGGTATGTAGGTGTGTAGTTACAGCTTTCAATTAGTGGTTTTAGCATACCTGCCGTAGGTACCGATTTTGTAATTTGTGTGTTTCGGTATTATGTAGGGATGTAATTGTATCTGTGTATATATTAGTATATTTTTTCTTTTGAGTATGTGTGTGAGCGCATAATAATTATGAATTTCAAAAATATTAAAAGAATGGCTAGGCATTGTGTAAAGAGATAATAGTTATTTATGATACTAGTGCGGTAAGTTGGTTTCTACAAACGATAAGACTTAGTAGACACGAGTTTGTAAATACCAATTTCCACAAGTGTGTTATACAACGTTTTCCAGCACATTTGCGAGAAAACAGTACAATAGGTAATGAGACAAACTTTTGTTTTTAGTTATCAGTCGGAAAGTCGCAACAATCTTTGACTTTTCTATGAAAATGGCCCGAATTAGCAAATGGCGCCACGTGCGTGAGGTGAAAATTAGAACTATATCTTTCGTATCATTTTCTCTTTGGTATTTTAGTGAGACAAATGTATTAAGCAAAAGCGCTTCCAAGGAGTTTCGATCACTCAGCTTATTTCTTCTTATGTTTTATTTGGAAATAAAAAAAAAAACTGTAAAGGATACGCACGGTGCTATACAACGAAGTATGCTTTAAAATAGGTACTTAAGTGATTTTACCGCTCATTCTATTGTATGGTGCGTAATTTTTTACTTTCGAAAAATGTATACAGGCTTCGTAAATGCATTTTTTGGACAAATGTGTTGAAAAGATAATTTATGTGTCTGTAAAAATTAGAAAACTGTTTGTCTGAGAAAACTTTAAGATGAAATGAAACTCATATTAGTTACCTCACGTATCTGTCGGTTTGTCACAAGCGTTTTTCGCCGTAGAATCTTGTTTAGAATAAAAATAAACATTTTTGACCAAATACAAATTGATTTTAAACTAGGGTTGAGGGTTTGAAAAAGGACGCACTCCAGGGGGACACTTTTTTTTGGGAGGGACACTTGCGCGAAAGACAATCGCCTGGAACCACTTGCGCGAAAAGACACTATTACAGTGCATGAAAGTACAGTTCCACGAATAGAGTTTTCCGTGAAATAAACTTGCCCTAATTCAGTACGAATCCTTGCCGCTCATTAAGCCCGTCTGTTTACGTTCACCAAACGTTTTCCAAGTTAACAAGCACGTGAATTACGTCAAAATTTATTTAAGTCCGCAACCTCACCTGTTCGCGTTTGTTGCAAACTCCCTCGAGTATCCCAGATTGTAGCCACGGGCTACTACAGGCTACAGGTAGTCTCTAAATTAGGTTCAAAGCTGAAACATGAAAGTTCTGCTAACATGTGGTTTTGTGCTCAAAATAGACTGTAAGTATAAATAAGGAAGGTTTGAATTTACTTTCATGTTTGTTGTCTTGTTTTATTCTGTAAATGCTATAAATGAGCTGGACAAATCAAAATGGTGGGTCAGGGCTCTTTTTTAACCGACTTCCAAAAAGAGGAGGTTCTCAATTCGTCTGTATGTTTTTTTTTTTTTTTGTATGTATGTTACCCGATTTCTCCGTCAGTTGTGAACCAATTTTCAAAATTCTTTTTTCATCTGAAAGAATATACTCCCGAGGTGGTCCCATATAAATTTTATCGAAATTGCTTCAGCACTTTTTGAGAAACTGAACAAAAACGGAAAATACGTGTACCTCGATGACGTTTTGGTGTTCTCCAAATGTTTAAATTCACGTTCCATTATATTGGGGTTTTTAGTTCTGGGGTATAACAACTAAAAAGTGAAAAATAAAAAACTTTTTTCCAAAAAAAACAACCGACTTCAAAAAAAAATACACTAAAAATTTCTAAATAACTTTAATTTCGGAAGTCGGTGTCAAATAACGAAGAAGTAAAAATACAAACACCAACTTCCGAAATTAAAGTTATTTAGAAATTTTTAGTGTATTTTTTTTTGTTGTGCCTGATATATTGGTATAAAAAATATTATAATTAAAAATGTATTATAAAATATAGTTTCCTCATTCATCATTATCCTTTCAATGTCGGACTGCTGGGGCACTGGCCTCCTCTCTGTGAAAGCGTGTGGGCCGTAATTCAACACGCGGGCCCAATGTCACATATCTTCGAATTTTTGGTTCTAGGACATAAATGATAAATGATAAATGATGTTTATTCAGTAAATAGGTTACAAGGAACACTTTTACACGTCAATGTTTTTTTGTCAGTTTAAGCTAGATGAGGCCGGTTTCCTCACGATGTTTTTCTTCACCGTTTTGAACTCACGACCTACAACTTGTAAGTCGCGACCAATACCGCTGGGCCACCACTGCTCTCATATATTCAAATATAATACAAATATATTCTTTGTACATAGTAAAAAACATATTATGCTATCTCAAGTATTAATGTTTTTTAAAGAATAAGCAACTTTTTATAAGTGACTAATGACTATCATCCACCTGCCTGAAACACAGGATTACCTAGTTCAGGCACATTAACATGTGTGAACTTTACGTAAATTTAAGTCAAAATTGTATTTATTATTTACCTTATGATTGATGAATAACCATTATTATTATTATTATTTATCCGAGCATAATGGTGGCAGATTAACTGTATCTCCTACGATTTTTGACATGATCCTCTATCTTCATTTATTTATTTAGTGCAGCATACTCGTATGTACTCCTTCCTTGTATCATACGATTGTATTAACGGTTATTTCAGTAGATAAAGTAGGGGCTGTATATGTGTTACTCGCTTGGCTTGTGAGAGTTCCAGCGTAAGCGCCCCGGGCGTGACACGGCCCCCCGCCGTCGCGTCGGGGGCGCGCGCCGCCGCGCCGACCGCACGCGCTGCGGTACCGCCTGCTAGGCCCGCCCGCACGGAGCCCCGAGCAGCTATATCCTGCCCTAACATAGGGCCGCGGGACCCGCGCCTCGCCGCGCGGACCGCGGGCCCTACCGCGCCAGTGCAGCGTGGCTCGTCCCCCGTGCCAAGCGCGACTGCGCCCATGTCGCGCCCACGCACCGCTACGCCCCTGGCTATGGAGGTAGCGTCGCCACTCCCCTCGCCGGCGCCATCACCGCCACCGACACGAGCTCCGCCGCCGCCGCTGACACCGCACGTTATCGCGGTGAGTAGCGGCGCCCTATCACCGTCGCCACCAAGGGTCGCCGCCCAGGATTCCCCGGCGGTATCGGCGTGTTTTTCCCCTCGCGAGAGCGAGTGGTCAGACATGTCGGCATCGTCGGGCGAGTCTGACGCGGAGGAGGCCCACTCCCGGTTCCCACTGCCGCTTCCGCTGGGGCTTGAGCGCGTGCCCCCGCCCGCAGCTCGCCCGCAGCGGAGGCCTAGGAGCCCGGAAGATGAAGAGGATGCGGAGGAGGCGAAACGGCGCCAGCTGCAGCGCACACCGCGCAGGCGCAGCGGGGCTGACGCGCCATCTTTCGCCTCCGCCGCCGCAGGCGTCACGAGCGGCACGAGCCGCCCCCCACTCCACCAACATCAGCAGTCCCACCCTACGGCTGCCACCGCCCAGAGCGGGAGCGCCAAGGGTGTACAGAAGAAGGCACGCTACCCGCCGCTGGTAGTCGAGAGGCTGCCGGACTGGCAGACCCACTTCAGGGTCTTGCGCGATTTGCTGGGTCGCCCTCCGAGTGCCCGCCCTTATCAGGGCGGCATTCGGTTCCTTCCCGGAGACGAGAAGGAATTTAGGGTGATCCAGCGCTATCTGTGCGGCCTGGAGAGGGATGCCGGTCTGATATGGTTTTCGTACTCCCTGCCGGCGGAGCGTGCCTTTAAGGTGGCCATACGCGGCCTGCCGGTCGACACCGAGCCGGCCGCAATAGAAGAAGACCTGCGGGGGCTCGGCTTTGAGCCCCAATATGTACCGGCCATTAAGGCTTGCGAAGGACGTCCGGGCTGCATCTACCATGCATTCCTCAAGCGCCAGCCGTACGTCCAGCGCATCTACGACGTCACCACCATCCTGCTGATGGGTGGCGTCAGGGTGGTGGGATGGCGAAGTAAGAGGGGGCCCGCCCAGTGCCACCGTTGCCAGCGCTTCCGGCACTCAAGTCACCAGTGTCACCGCCCGCTCGCCTGTGTGCGATGCGGAGGTGGGCACGTCGCCCGAGATTGTCCCCGGCCCCGTGAGGAGCCGGCAACGTGCGCCAATTGTGGCGGACCGCATCCCGCGTCGCACCGCGAGTGCCCCGTCTTCCGCCGGGAGACCGCCAACAGGCGAACGGGCACGGTGGCGCTGACGTGTACAGCACCCCGCCCGGCCGCAACAGCGGCCCGGGCCACGAACGCGGAGGACCATGAGGCCTGTGGCGCCTCTTTGATGGCGGCCGCAAACGGGCCGAGTGGAGCAGCTGCCCCCCTGCCTGGACGCAGGTGGAAGAGGAAAAGACGTGGGAGGAAGCCCCCTCCCCCCACCGACGCCGTACAACCGCAACCCCAACCCCAACACACCGCACAGGGTGCGAATCTGCGAGGGGCGGCCTTCGTAACAGAGGTCGTCCCTACGGTAAAGGTTCGCACCATGTGCCCCCGCAGCAACGTACATCAACGGACGCCAGCGGGCGCCACCGCTGCTGTTAATCCAACCGCAGCCATGCGTCCACACCACGCGTCACTAGGCGCCACTGTGGCCGCCATCGCGCAGCCGGAGCTCCATAAGCAGGCCACTGGCCTCCTGCTGGACTTGCACTGCAATGCACTGTGCGCGACGTGTTCTAAGTTAATATAGGCACGTCGCGTATCGCAAGCCAGACACACATGACGCCACACACATTGTGTACTCACGCGCTGTATGTACCTACATACAGCGCTTACATGGGCGGCGTTACACATACAATGCCGCCCACACATACATCTACGGCCTCGCGGTCCGGACGGCAACCGGCTAGATCTGGAAACCGGGCGGACGGGGGCCACTCACTAAATACTGTAGGCTCACTGTAAGCTGGCGGCTGTGAGCTGGTCGTCATCCGCTGGGCCTCCCACAGGGAACTGTGGGTCTCACCCGGCGGTGACAGACCGCCTAGCTGCCGTGAAAACATGTTCCGAGCCTGCAGTATCACACATGGGCGAATGCTGTGAGAGCATCGGCAGGTGTAGTTCCCTCACCTGCCTAGTAGGCTCTTATGGCAGTCACCCAAGGCATCCACACCAATGATAGGTATCCCCCTGAAGCACCCGTTTTTGCGGGTGGCATCAGCCACCGCGTTCTAGAGGGCCAAGCCCTGATAACGCCCACCACACCCCCCCTTCGGGGGGGTGTAGTGAACGTCAGACGACCTGGATTCTCGCAGTTCGACTCGCACGGACACGCTTCCTTCGGAACGGTTTCGGGCAGTTGAGCGCTCTCTGGCTTGCACGGTCGGCATCCATCGCGGAACCGATATCGGGCGGTCATACCAAGTACACTCGGCGTAGTGAATTTCTTGCTAGTGTATAGTTACCAAAATAGTGTTTGTCAAGTGTACAATAAATATCCTTTGCTGATTCAACTGGTTTACGAGTGGTTTTATTGGAACAGTCCTTATAAGTGGCGCACAACGTGGAGGCCGAAGATAGAAAATATTTAAGGCCACGGCCCACTCGCGGACCAGTTCGATTTGGAAGCAGTTCACCAGAAGATATGGCTATCAACATGTCAGACAGCCAGTTTAAGGAGCTCATCCTTGCAATCACCACCGGCACACGAGGGAGGAGTACCTTTGCACAATGTCCAGCTAAATTTGGAGGATCAAAGGCGGAAGTTGAAGCTTTCTTAGCAGCAGTGACAGTGTTTAAGGAAGTGGAAAAAATATCTGATGCGAACGCTCTTGAAGGATTACCTTTAGTTCTGATCGGTGACGCAGCGATTTGGTGGCAAGGTGTTAAAAGCACTGTGAACACATGGGAACTTTTTAAGGAACGCTTGCGCCATACCTTTGCTCCAAAGAAGTTAGACTACGTAATCTATCAGGAAATAGTTGGTGTTAAGCAAGATAACCAGACCCCTACCGAGATTTTCATTGCCAAGAAGCGGGCGCTTCTTGCTGAAATGTCAGAGCCACATACGGTACAGCAAGAGATCAGCCTCATTTTTGGCCAGATTAAATTCACCGTGAGAGAGAAGATTTGTAGGGATTCAATAAAAACTTTTGATGATCTATTAAACAAGGCAAGGGATATTGAAAGAACACTAGTAGAGAAAAATAATCAAAAAGAGGAATCAGAGTATTTACACGATAAAGATATAACAACACAACATAAAAATAGTAAAAAACAAAACAAGACACGCTGTGGTTACTGCCGTCTTCCCGGTCACACAGCCGAGGTATGTAGAAAGAAGGCAAGAGATGACACAGATAAGCATAATGTTGTTGTTAAGGCTGAAACTAGCTCGAGCACCCAAAACGAGGAGAAACCGAAGTTTGCCTGTTATGGTTGTGGTGAGCCAGGTGTGATACGCAGTCGCTGCCCAAAATGTAAAAACAAGCAGTCTCTAACGGCAGTCGATTTTTGTTTCTGCTCAGCCAATATGACTGCTGATGTACGACCACGTCCCACTGTGCCTATTACCATCGAAGGAATGACTGGGATAGCGTATATTGATACATGTGCAAAATCGAGTGTTGCCTCCTACCAGCTATATAAACGTCTAGAACGGAACGGCGTAAGTTTTGAGAAGAAGACAATGTACATAACACTTGCCGATGGAGTACCAAGGAAGCAGGACGTCCTTACGGTCAAGACGACCGTTAACCTCTATGGCCGAGACGTAACCACGTCCTTCGTGATCTTTCCTGACGCCCGAGAAAACAGGACACTACTTGGGGTAGGATTTATAGAAGATGCTATGTTGGCCCTAGACCTACCCCAACGAACTTGTCATTTTGTTGATGAACCACGTAAGACTTACGATCTTAATCCAGAGGGTCTGGATGAATCAAAGGATATAGCGGGTGTTTTATCCAGTGTGTGCTTGCCAGCAATGGAATCGCCAATGATGAACACGCCCAGCCCTGTACTATCGCCTGTTGGTATGGCAAAATTCACTCCTCAACAGCATCTGGAACCGTCTATGCAAATGATGACGCCTCCACATTCTTCTCAGAGAAGTGGCTTTATTGTGCCTGGAGCAACAGAGCAGGCCTTGGAACGACCTTATGGACCATTAATACCCATAGGATTCTCGACTCCACCCAAGAGATCACGAACAGTCCTATTCGATGGATACTCTCCAATTATTGATGCCCTGTACGAAGATGCGCGAAGGAACATCAATGAGACTAATGTCGAGCTGTCACCAGACTGCTGGGTTATTCCCAGGAACTGAGATCTCTTCTGTTTCCATGTGCAACCATGAGTCCCTGCTGACGGAGGAAGAGACCAAGCGCTTACAACGTTTCCTTGAGAGAAATGAAGCGGTATTTGTATCCAATGGCAAGCCAACAATGGAGACTGAACACACCATTGATACGGGATCACACAAGCCTATATCTGTCCCACCATATAGACTATCGCCAGTTAAGATGCAAACCCTGAAGGTAGAAATACAGAAGATGTGTGAGCAAGGAGTTATTGTGCCATGTTTGTCATCTTGGTCAGCGCCAGTCGTACTAGTTCCGAAAAAGGACGGCAGTACACGAGTCTGTGTCGATTACCGCAAATTGAATGCAATTACGACTGCTGATGTGTACCCGCTGCCACGTATCGACGATCTGTTGCACAATGCTAAACCTACGCGTTACATGAGCACCATAGACGTCCGTGCCGGCTACTGGCAGATTCATGTCAGGGATGAAGACCAAGTAAAGACAGCCTTCATCACACCTTTCGGTATGTATAAATTTTTGAGAATGCCCTTTGGTCTACGAAATGCACCTGCTACTTTTCAGCGCCTTATGGACAGATTTCACATATCCCTCAGTCACATTAAGCTCCTCATATATTTAGATAACCTAATAGTCATGTCTGCCAGTCTAGATGAACATTTTAGAGACCTGCAAGACGTCTTCAATCGCTTAATTGAGTACAATCTCACAGCAAACAAGGACAAATGTGTTTTCTTCTGCTCTAAGGTCAAATATCTAGGACATTATATAACACCTGACGGTCTTCAGGTAGATCCAGAAAAAGTTGCTTCCATAATGAATATGGCGGCGCCAACAAATTTGAAGCACTTGATATCATTCGTGCAGATGTGTTCGTGGTATAGGCGATTTATACCTAATTTTGCAAAGATCACCGAACCACTCTCTCGTCTGATGAAGAAGAATTCTGTTTGGACCTGGAATGACGAACAGAAAACAGCGTTTTCTGTTCGTCATTCCAGGTCATTTCAGCTACGGAAACTTTTAGTCACGGCGCCGGTACTGGTCCAGGCAGACCAAACCAAACCTTTTACAATTAAATCAGACGCAAGTAGCTACGCGATCGGTGCTGTTTTGGTGCAGGGGGAGGGTGAGAATGAGCATCCAGTTGAGTATGCTAGCCGCCTCCTTACTCCAGCTGAAAGAAATTATTCAACCACAGAACGAGAAGCACTAGCTGTTATCTGGGCGGTGAACAAATTTCGTGGTTTCATCGAGGGAACGAATTTCACAGTACTGACCGATCATCAAGCCCTGAAGTGGCTTATGACATTAAAGTCCCCAACCGGTCGACTAGCACGATGGGCCCTGCAACTGCAACCCTATAATTTGACGATTAAATACATCAACGGCCGAACGAACGTTGTCGCCGACACCTTGTCACGTCCTAATTGCGATCCTACAATCGAAAAAGACTGCGAATTATGCAGTATGGTAATTGATATGCCACGGAAGAAATCAAGAGAAATAAGAGAGGAACAATTAAAAGACAAAGACTTGGAGAAAATAATAAACGAACTAGAAGGAACTCAATATGAAAATGGAAGATATTGGAGTACAAAAGGATATCTTATGAATCAGGGGCTACTCTATAGGTACAAATCAGAAAATGATAATGAAAATGCTCAACTAATTGTTCCCAAGCATGAGCAAGCAAAAGTTATCAGCGTGTATCATGATGAAGCTTCCGCTGGTCATTATGGAGTGGAGAAAACCATTGAACGCATTACCAGGCGATATTTCTGGAAGGGGATGAGATCCTAAATAGAAAGTTATATCCGAAACTGTATCCAATGCCAGCGATACAAACCAAGCAATCTTAAACCAGTGGGCCTACTCCAAACCACGGCTCTTAACCAAAGATTTGAAGTCGTTTCCTTCGATTTGTTCGGGCCTTTACCTAAAACGGCTAAAGATGAGACATGGATCTTCATTGTAGAGGACCTGGCTAGTAGATGGGTTGAGCTATTCGCATTGAAGCAAGCTACCGCAGAGGAATGTGCTAGGGTATTATTGGATGAGATCATTCTACGGTATGGCACACCAAGACGGTTCATTAGCGATAATGGGTCTCAATTTGTAAGTAACGTGATGCAGCAATTGACATACTGTTTGGATATCGAACACGGTTTTACCCCTGTTTATCACCCTGAAACTAACCCCGTCGAAAGGCGCAACCGAGATTTAAAAACGCAGTTGGCAATACTAGTAGGGGAAAACCATAACAAATGGTCAGAACACTTGCCAAGCATACGTTTCGCCATGAACACGGTTGTTTGTTCATCTACTGGGTATACGCCAGCCTACTTAACTTTTGGCCGAGATCTTCGCACGATTGACGACACAAATCACGATCTGCGACACATAATACAAAATGAAAATTTTGTTCCCGAGATAATACCGAAGTCATTGATGATGGACACTACCTTGAAAAGAGCCCATGAAATACAGGAGATGAAAGAGGAGAAGCGAAAAGAATACGCTGATAAGAGACGTCAACCATGTCCCAACTATCAGCCTGGCGATCAAGTTATTGTTGATGTTCATGCCTTAAGCAAATCATCACAAGGTTTCAGTGCTAAACTAGCAACTCGTCGATATGGCCCATACCTTATCAAAGACATTCATGGACCATCTTCTTTTCAGATTGCTGATCCCACCACTCCAAGCCAGACTGCAGGGTTGTATCATTCGTCAGCCCTGCGCCCGTACCAAGGGTCATCAGACGCCCTGCCCGAGCCGGTCTTACCTTTACGCCGGCGAGGTCGCCCGCGGAAGAACAAGCCAACTCCACCGGAGGCCCTGGCAACCACTGCCAAGCCTCGACCCCGTGGAAGACCGCCAAAGAAGCAGCCACCTATTTAAGTCCTGTCTACCTCATCGGGACGTCATCGGAGACAGAGGGGGAGAGTGTAGCACTACCCGCACACGATATTGTACCGCGCGCATACTGTGTTTGTACTACCTTCCACCGCGCCCCACTATCGCGTCCACTACCGCCGCCGGCTGCGAACTGAGAGTATATAAGCCATACTCGCCCATCATTCTCGCAGGGAGTGCCCTTAGCGTAGTCACTTAGTTTGTAAGAAATTATAAGTCCTGGCTGGAGGCTTTAATAAATTAGAGCCTTCACAGGCAAGCTCGGTTAAGCAGACGACAGCCTCATAGGCTGACCTGCGAGAAGTCACTCAAAAAAAAAAAAAAATAATTCTCGCAGTTCGACTCGCACGGACACGCTTCCTTCGGAACGGTTTCGGGCAGTTGAGCGCTCTCTGGCTTGCACGGTCGGCATCCATCGCGGAACCGATATCAGGCGGTCATACCAAGTACACTCGGCGTAGAGAATTTCTTGCTAGTGTATAGTTACCAAAATAGTGTTTGTCAAGTGTACAATAAATATCCTTTGCTGATTCAACTGGTTTACGAGTGGTTTTATTGGAACAGTCCTTATAACACTCAATTATGTCACTTTTTTGTACAACTAATAAGCTAAAGATATAATAAATTGTACGGAAGAATCCTATTTTATTTTATTTGCTATTTTATTAGTATTGAATATTAAAAAGGGCAATTGACGCTTCACCAGGACGGTTATTCTTGTATCCCTCACCACAAAACATAATTTTATACTTGACTTCTAAACTAATTCTAAATTCGAAACACTCCTTAAATAATCATAAAACCGACAAGCGGGTCAAGATAAGGTTGGTATTCTGATGCGACCTCCTTAGAAGAATTAATATGGACAAATGTTTACATGAACTATGTCCTTAACCTCCTGTATTTAAATTTTCTAATTACATAATTTATATTTGATAACCGCATTTTTTTGTGGGTTGGGATATCATCCAATAACTTCTCAAGATCCAATATATAGTTATAATCTGACCCTGATCACCCAGTGTAGAAACACTAGTCAGTGCAAATTCAATAAACCCTAACACTATTGTTTACGGACAACCAGCGCCATCTAGCGGACAAAGCCAGCGACAACATCACAGGCGAGGACGACGTAGCCGCGCGCGCGCGGGAGGGGACGCACCGTGGGCCCCAACCCGATTTAATTTAAAAAACGGTTCAACGGTTCAATCCAAAAACTAACGGCGAACGAGTACGTCTATATTATAAGTCAAAATTGTAGAACGATAATTAAAACCAAAGTATCCATCATCAAGTCTTTTCATCATCACATCCTCAACACGACGAATGATCACCTCCTGCACATAATTTGATCCTACGAGCCGGAAAAATCAAAGCGAGCTGGAGTGAAGCGGACCTACAACTTCTACGAAATTCGAGCAACGGAGAGAAGATTCGAGAGAAGATTCACCATCTGCAGTTAATGGTCAGGTCATTCAAGATTTTCCTTCCCGATTCCGTGCTGAGTTTGTGCTAATATTCTCTTATTTGTCTAAATTCCAGTGTTCGTAGTAAGTGTGCATCTACCTACGTCGCGGTCAGAGCATACATCGGTGTAATAAAACCGTAAGTACTTGATTTTGTTTCTCGCAACCACCACAATGACAAAAAAGAGGCATTCGCTTGCAGACACAGAAAGTATTGATGATATTATTCGTGATTTAGTGAAAAAACGCGGTTCTTTGAAAGGCAAATTTACGTTGTTTTCAAAATTCGTTCAATCATTAGACGGTTCCAATCCAACGGAAATTCAGAAAACCGAATTAAAAGAGCGCTTGCAAAAGGTGGAACAGTTGTTTGATCAGTTTTGTAGCACCCAAGATGAAATAGACTCGTACGTTGCAGGTAGTCAGATAGATAAAGAGTTGCAAGAAAGGGAGTGCTTTGAAAATCAATATTATGCTATTGTGGCCAAGTCTAAGTGTATTCTTAAAGATAATTCGATAGTTCAAAGCGATAACAGTAATTGTAAAACACACACACAAGGTATCAAACTACCTACAATTACTTTACCGAACTTCGACGGTTCTTATGATCAATGGCTTGAGTTCCGAGATACATTTTTATCACTCGTGCATAATAGTAATACTCTCGATAATGTTCAGAAATTTCACTATTTGCGATCCGTTCTATCAGGTAATGCACTACAGGTTATTAAAGCTTTGGAATTTTCCGCACAAAATTACATCGTTGCTTGGGATTTATTGGAAAATAGATACAACAACAGTCGTTTGCTTATTCATAATCACGTTAAAGCGTTATTTACTGTTCAGGCAATAAATAAAGAGTCAGCTTCTCAAGTACGTAAACTAATGGATACTATTTGGCGTAATCTTCGCGCATTAAAAACGTTAGACGAACCCACTGACACATGGGATACGTTAATTATTTATATTATCGTAACAAAATTAGACTCGTCGACCGAGCGCGAATGGGAACTTTTCAAAGGTACCCTCACAAATACGTCTCCCAATAAAAAAACGTCGTTGTCTGACTTAATGAACTTTCTTAAGGATCGCGCAGATTTTTTAGAAACGGTAAAACCTTCTCATGGTAAACAAATAGAAAGTACTCAGAACAATCACACGAAAAGTTCGCCGTCAATAAAAACACATAGTCATGTTTCGACTCAAAAACATGGCAAGAAGTCGGCTAATCACACAAAGTCGCCGCGATATAAGTGCACTATGTGCAGCTCTAATCATCCTCTGTATGCGTGCGATGAGTTTCTTATTTTATCACCCAAAGATAAGTTGAAGTTTATCGAAGACAAGAATCTTTGCCGTAACTGTTTACGTGACGGCCACGCAATAACTGATTGTTGGTTTGGGCCGTGCAGGCACTGCAACAGAAAGCATAATTCATTAATACACAGTGAGTTCGTTGACGCTAACGAATCGTCTACTGTTTCACACACAGCACAAATAGTGGTTCCAAAGTCCACTAACGGAATCACCGCATCTCACAAGTCTCACACGCCTTACAAAGTCAATAATATTGATACGCGCTATTTTAATGATCAAGTATTATTATCAACTGCACTAGTGGAGATTGCGGATTCCAAAAATAATTATCACACTACCCGCGTTCTTCTGGATAACGGAAGCCAGCACTGTTTTATTTCCGAAAAACTTTGCAAAACCCTTAACATTCCAACGATACAGTCCACTATTCAAGTCATCGGTGTAGGGAACACCGTGACACAATCCACACAATTATGTAATGTAAATATACGATCCAAAACAAGCTCATACAATACACACATTAATTGCTTAGTTTTGTATCAAATCACCGCACAATTGCCATCACTGGGCATTAATCATAATATAGAAATTCCCAACAACATACAGCTGGCTGATCCTGACTTTCATTCGAGTGATGAAATTAATCTATTAATAGGTGCCGACAAGTTCTGGGATCTGCTAACTGAGGGTCTAATACGTTTGCCTAAAGGTCCTTATTTGCAGAACACAAAGCTTGGTTGGATTATCTCAGGTTCAGTTCAAAACCAAATTAATTTAAAAACCACTCGAACGCAATGTAATTTCACGCAAGCATTAGATGTGGAACTTAAACGTTTTTGGGAACTTGAAGAAATTATTTGTAATAAACCAAATTTCACAAAAGAAGAACTCGCATGCGAAAATTTATTTAAAGACACCACTTTACGTGACGATAAAGGTCGCTTTTCCGTGCGCATTCCTTTAAAAGAATCAGCTGACGAGCTGCGCGACACATTTACGATGGCCGAAAGCAGGTTTTTAGCACTCGAACGTAAGTTGAACCGGAGCACGCCTAGTTATAAACAGATGTATTGCAATTTTATGAAAGAATATTTAAGTCTAGGACACATGAGCCGTATAACTGAATTTTCGCCGCCGTACTATTTCTTACCACATCACGGGGTCTACAGAGAACATAGTTCGACTACAAAACTTAGGGTCGTGTTCGATGCAAGTGCCAAGTCCGCGTCCGGGAAGTCTTTAAATGACATACAGCTTATCGGTCCTACCTTACAGAATGACATATTTGCTATTCTACTACGTTTTCGGCAATTTAAATTTGTCGCATGTGCCGACATCGAAAAGATGTATCGCCAGATATTAGTGCAATCAGATCAAAGACGATTACAATTAATTCTTTGGAGGGAGAAGCCGTCTGATCCCCTTGGCATATATCAGCTAAATACCGTCACCTACGGGACGGCATCCGCGCCTTATTTGAGTATACGGTGCTTTAAGCAACTCGCAATGGAATGCGATGATGATGTCATAGCGCAAATCATTAGTGACGATTTTTATGTCGACGATTTAATTACGGGAAATCAAGATTATCAAAAATTATTAGAGATATGTAGTAGTGTCTCTAAAGTCCTAGAATCGGCTTGTTTTCCGCTGAGGAAGTGGATCTTTAATGCAACGCCTTCCCCAACCCAAATTGAGTCTAGTTTTAAAGAATTATCGCTAGGAGAATCGTGTCACACAAAAACTTTAGGATTGGGATGGTTTAACATTTCAGATGAATTGCATTTTACTACTCATTGTGAACACAACATTACCGATGCTAGTAAGCGCAGTATTCTTTCCACTATAGCTCAAATATATGATCCTTTAGGTCTACTCACCCCTGTGATAGTGATTGCAAAAATCATACTTCAGAGATTATGGTTAGCTAAGATAGGATGGGATGACTCAGTGCCTAAGCCGATTTTATTAGATTGGCAGAATTTCATCCGTCAATTAAATTGTTTACAACATTTACGCATACCTCGTTACGTAATAGGAGATAACGCGCACACAGTTGAACTACACATTTTTTGTGATGCGTCACAAGACGCGTACGGTGCATGTGCGTATTTACGTAGTTATACAGATACAATTGTAACAGCGCGTTTGTTATGTGCGAAGAGTAAAGTGGCACCGGTAAAACCGGTTTCCATTCCGCGCTTAGAATTATGCGGTGCGGTAGTAGGTGCTAGACTTTACAAAAAGATAATTGGTTCGTTACGATTGACGTTTAATAATGTGTATTTCTGGTCAGATTCTACCGTAGTGTTAGGATGGCTTAAGATGCCACCGAACCAGCTGAAACCGTTCGTACAAAACCGTGTAGTAGAAGTTAACGAACTAACGGGTGATAAAGCGTGGTTTCATGTTAGTGGTAAACAGAACCCAGCTGATTTGCTATCGCGCGGCTTGCAATTGGATATGTTAACATCAGCTGATCTGTGGTGGAAAGGACCGCCATTCTTACACGTTCAGGGAATGGATGGTAAGCACAATAACAATTATAATATTAACTATGATGAATTACCAGAATTAAAACCCACAAAATCCGCATTAGTGAATCAAACAAAACCAATGTTCTTTCATTTCGAAAACTTTTCTAATTTCAACCGTATGATACGAGTTATGGCCTATATTCTACGCTTTACGAATAATAGCCGACATAAAATAAAATCACAGCGCCTCGTAGATAATCTGTCGGTTGATGAATTGAATACTTCAACAATAATTTTAACGCGTATCGCACAACAAGCATCTTTTCCAATAATTTATGAAAGTTTAATAAAAAAACAACCTTCAAAATTCCCTCGTAATATTTCTAATTTGAACATAATTTTAGATGAGCACAATATAATCCGAGTAGGAGGTAGATTAGAAAACTCCGAATCATTTCCATATGACAAAAAGCATCCTGTGTTGTTATGCGGACGACATAGATTCACCCGTCTTTTATTTGAGTATAAACACAAGGAATTATTACACGCGGGGCCCCAATTGTTACTAGCAACTATAAGAGAAACTTGGTGGCCACTTAGAGGGCGGAACTTGGCTAAACATGTAGTGCATACCTGTGTAAAATGTGTTCGCACGAAAGCTAAACCTCTAAATATTCAGATGGGTAATTTACCACCCGAAAGATTGCAACCCGGGTACCCTTTCATGTATTGCGGCGTCGACTACGGAGGACCATTGTTTATGTTGAACCGTTCAGGAAGGGGGGCAAAGTTAATAAAATGCTATATCTGTTTGTTTGTGTGTTTTGCAACGCGTGCTGTACACCTAGAGCTGGTTACTAACCTCACAACTGAAGCATACTTGTTAGCACTAAAGCGTTTCATTTCCAGACGAGGTAAACCTTTGCAAATCTACTCAGACAACGGTACAACATTTGTAGGGGCGCTAAAAGAATTTGCAAAATTTTTAGTAGATAAAGAGAGTGATATTCGTGATTATACTGCTAATAACTTAATTAAATTTACATTTATTCCGCCTTATTCGCCTCATTTTGGTGGTTTGTGGGAGGCAGGTATCAAGTCCTGTAAATTTCATTTAATTCGTGTCGTAGGTGATGCACACTTGACTTACGAGGAATTAAGTACTGTATTGGCACAAATCGAGGCTGTCCTCAACTCCCGACCCATGTTTCCTTTGTCATCCGATGCCTCCGACCTTCTTCCGCTAACACCTGCTCATTTCCTGATTGGCCGACCACTCAACGCACCCGTCAGTCAAGATTTTACCGCAACGGCTCCGCAGCGTCTCCGTCGCTACGACCGTGTTGAGCAGATGCGCCAAAACTTTTGGAATAGATGGTCCAAGGAATATGTTTCTGAACTCCAGAAAAGAACGAAATGGCAGACCAGCAGAGACACTATTGTTCCAGACACCCTTGTACTCGTGAAGGAAGACAACCTGCCTCCTCTTAAGTGGCGTCTAGGCCGAGTTCTACAGACATTTCCGGGGAAGGATGACATAGCTCGCGTTGCAAGCATAAGAACGGCGACGGGCACAATCAAGCGCTCCTTCTCAAAGATATGCCCACTCCCGCTTCCTGACGACGACAACACAATGACATCTGCTTCTTTGGAACCAGGAGCTTCCAAGGCCGGGGGCATGTTTACGGACAACCAGCGCCATCTAGCGGACAAAGCCAGCGACAACATCACAGGCGAGGACGACGTAGCCGCGCGCGCGCGGGAGGGGACGCACCGTGGGCCCCAACCCGATTTAATTTAAAAAACGGTTCAACGGTTCAATCCAAAAACTAACGGCGAACGAGTACGTCTATATTATAAGTCAAAATTGTAGAACGATAATTAAAACCAAAGTATCCATCATCAAGTCTTTTCATCATCACATCCTCAACACGACGAATGATCACCTCCTGCACAACTATAGTGCTACCTTGTTTAGTTGAGGAGTTGTTATAGTCACATTCTGGTTTTACTCGTATCATCATTTTTTTTGTGGGGTAGGAAATCATCCAATGACTTCTCCCGCTCTGGGTGGAGCGGGACTACGTGTAAGACTTTTACTGACCCACCCCTGTTTCTTCAGTTGCCTCTGTGCCGAGGGCCGCAGTAACTCTATTTCGAATTTGACGAAAAGATTAAGATCAAAGACCTCCTTTCCTCTTATAGAGAAACCTTCGCTTTTACGTCCTCAGAGTTTTAATAATTTGATTAAGTTTTTACGATTTTTAAATTTGATTTTGTGTAATTTTAGTTGGTGATTTTAATAATTTTATTTAGTTATTAGGATTTTTGATTTCATTTTATATTATTTTAGTTTACGATTTAATTAATTTCACAATTTATCAATGGATTTTTAATTTAATTTAGTAATAAGTATTTTGATTAATTTTACATTGATTATTGTTAATATCCTATATTGTTGATACTTATTTTAGTGGATATATCGTTTTTCTTATTTTTTCATAAATCCTATGTCTATCTAAATTATTTAGCCAAAATAAAATGGGGAAGGCGCTGACTCCTGACATACAGGCTCGCCTAGTTTGGGAGTCAGAGGCTTCAAAAATTGTTTCTTTTATTTTAAGACACTAAAAGTATTTGTATAGTATTGTATAGAGTTGGGTAACTGTAGCATAGACGAAATCACCATTAAAACTGTAGATGATATTCCAGTCCATCAAAACGACTAGCTTGCCTTATCAGGAGTGGGGGCTCGTTGAGAGCGACTGTCGCAACCCAGCGCTGGGTACGCCACCATTGCGGCGGTAGTGCCCCTCTTTGAGGAGTAGCTGGAGAGGCACCACGGCGTCCTCACCTTCCGCCTTACACAGGTCCCCACCGGACACTGTTGTTTCGGGTAGTTCCTGTGTCAGTTAAGGGCCCTGGGCATAGGACGTCGCGAGACGATCTCCGGCTATTGTAGACTCGGGCCTGCGGATGGCGAGCAGTGGGTAGCTCGCCGTCCGATCAGCACCAGGCCGGTGAGTCGACGGCGCATAGTGTACCACGCGCGCCTCAAGGAGATGATTGTCAGCCACCACTGACGGGGCCCATCATGGCCAGTGCCTGCTTGCCCAAGGGTAGCGGATAAATTCGTAACAGAGTTACCGCTCCCCTCGGCACTCAGGCAAGGAAGGAACAGGGGTGGGTTTAGAGCAGTTGCACACTACGTCCGATACTTATTCGATACTTATCCGTGAAAAAACGGTCTGGCGTGGTCGTAGAACAATTTGTATGGTAGGTTACTACGCACTACAATCCGAGTTCTGTCCGAGTTTTCTATACATCTGTATTTTGACGGATAATTATCGGATATGTATCGGATAAGTATCGGATAAGTATGGGATATAGTGCGCAACCGCTCTTAGTCAGTAAGAGTCTGACACGCCCTCCCGCTCCACCCAGAGCGGGAGATGTCATTGGATGATATCTTCATCATTCTCCTGCCCTTATGCCAATTTATTTGGGGTCGGCGCAACATGACTTTTTCTTCCATACTCTTCTATTAGTCGTCATCTTTATAGTCATCCCCTTTTTACCTATATGGATAAAAAGGGGGTGACGATGGTCGGACTGTGTGAAAGAGGATATCCTCTTTCACACAGTCCGACCATCGTTTCTTTGGCCTTCCCCTACTCTTATAGCCATCCACATCCATACACAAGACTTTCCTCACGACATTTTCTTCATTCCTCTGCATCACATGCCCATACCACGACAACCGATTTCTACACAATTTTGTCATTGGATGATATACCAACCCAAAAAAAAAAGGATCGGAAAAGGAAAGCGACCAAGGAAAGGAGCCTCGTTACGTCACTTTGGAGGTAAAAGACTTCACGCGACATTTCAATGCACTGTATCGCCCTCATTTTTAGTTAACGTGACAAAAGAAAAAATACCTGTCTAATATTTTTTGGTTATTTAATTGACGGACTATTAGATTTTTTTAGGAAACGATCCTATTATTCAAATAAATTTACGTGCCCATGTTTAAACGCACGATATACAACTCGTCAAAGTCAGTGCCTTCAGCACTGGGCCACCCCTGCTCTCATAATATATTATGATATTTTATATATTTCCTAAATGAAGTTAATTCATGAAAATATAACTTCTCCAAAGGTGCAGTATCAATAGAAGCTGCAGAGTAGTATACGCCACTATCTACCTATTAATACCAGTATATTGCATTTACCAGTCACTCAATGTATGCAGGTGCGGTGCATAGCTAACTTATATCGAGTTAGCACTGCAAACAACACGAGTTTGGAGAGGCCACAGGGACAACGTGAGATCGAAGTGCTTCTGTAATTCAATTTGTGTTCTGCAATTGCTTTGTCTTGGAATGTTGTGAAGATAGGGCTGGTTAATTTGACACTCAATCGAGTCAGAAACCCACCACGTTGAAAGTTGCATTTTAATTAATAAATAATAATTATTATTTACAAGAAAGCATACAAATTCAGTGTAGTCCCTGACTCCTGTGCTAATGTGTGTTACAGAAGCCAGTGCCATCTCCCAGGAAGAGATACAATTAGTTCTTAAGTATCTCTATTAAAGGCTATAAGCTCCGAATGGAGAACTGTTTCAGAAACTTTCACCTCTTTGTTGGCCATATGCAATGTGTATGCAAACTGACCTCTGTACTGCTATCGACTAGGTACGATCCAAAAGAGCTTTATCTAAACTAAACACATAAAAAAGCAAATTCTGTCTTAATTGTTAGGGTTCTGAAAGTCCGAATGAAAAACGGAACTCATAAGGATTTTTTTTTTTGTGGGGTGTTAAATCATCCAATGACATCTCCCGCTCTAGGGTGGAGCGGAAGGGCGTGTCAGACTCTTACTTACTAAAACCCACCCCTGTTCCTCCCTGCCTCGAGTGCCCAGGGGCGAGGTAACTCTTTCGAATTTATCTTCAACCCCTGGGCAGACTCATAAAGGATCACTCGTGTGTCTTTCTGTCTATTCGTCTGTCACAGCCAATTTGCTCCAAATCTACTTGTCCGATTGAGTCAGGTAGGGAAATGTAAATAAATAATTTTGGAATAATTATGTGGTCACTTTTGAGGTGGAAATCAGAAAATTAAAAAAGAAAAAACAAACTGCATAAAAAATATAGAATATAGTTATTTGCTTATAAATTACAGGATACAGTTTCAACCCGATAAAATATGATTTGTTCGGAACCATTTGCGCGCGAGTCCGACTCGTTCTTGGTCGGTTTTTTTTTTATAAACGGAGCATGTACAATTTCAGAGAGAGAAGAGCTTTTATATGACATTAAAGGAGTGTCAGGATTAACCTTTAATGCTAAAAATAAATCACTCCAATAAATTGATATCAACACCAATCTAAAACAAAAGCGATACTTTTAAGGCGGTGATCCATTTGCGAGCAAAATCAACGAACTTGCGAGTCAAAGGTCTAAACCGCCAATGGAGCACTTAAAAGTCCGCGGACTTTAAAACCGGCGGATTTGCTCGCTGGCTCTTTGTGTATGCTTGAAATTCTAAGTCCGCGTTCTTTTCTTCTTCTTTTTTTGTTCTTTCTCCTGATGTAACAGTATACCCAAGTAACAAAGTAACTCCGTCTGGGAGCACGCCATGACTTCGCCAACGATGAGAGTAGACTGTTTTGCTCGCCAATGGATCACCAACGACAGCCAACGAGCCGGCAAGCCAACGATTTAAACCGTTGGTTCGCCAGTTCGCAAATGAAACCCCCTTTAATCAAATTTAAAAATTGCCAATCTCTACTCTACCAAAGTGTATGGAACAGTTGATTTTTATAGTCGAGTTACAAAATTGGCCCCATAGTAAAAGTTGCTCGTATTATTGAGTACTTTCACCCTTTTCAGTGTTTTAAACATTAAAAAATCACCTTGTATATGTTCAGATGAATCATTGCTCTAATATTATTTCGGCTGGAATGCTGAAATAATGATTACTTATTTGTGTGTGAATTTTGTTGTTATTATTGTGTCACTAAAATAGTTATTTAAGACTTTATGAGTCTTGTTACTAGCCATTAAGAATTTTTACTATACATATTTTATATATCAGGACCCCGAGGTCCTGGACCTCTGAAAGGAATTTAAGGAGCCGAACCCAATTCGTAGAGGTCCCGATAGACATATTTAAATGAAAATTTACACCAACCGGCGATTTTTTCTGTATGTACTATGTAAATTCACCCAAGGACAATTCCCCCTTGTTGTAGGACTATTGCTGGATATGGAGATAAAAAATATAAGACTGTGAGTTTGAGTGGTTTAGTAGATTTTTACCTAATACTATGGCAGGACTTATTAGCCCCTGCCTGACCACTGTTAATATACACGGCTATAAAATGACAGAGGTGACTTCAATTATTATTGATGGGTCGCTAGCACTTTAGTGACGTAGCGCCAAAGGGACAACAAATCCGGAGGTGCTTGAGGACTGGAGTGGTATTTCACGGCTACCGCAACAATCCTAGAGTCCTGCAGATGGTCATGTCCGTACCAGCCCTTACTAGAATACTTCCTTCCTCAAGCCAATCAATAAAGGCAAGAGAGAGGTGATACCTCCGTTAATTCTAGCTGGCCGACAAAGGTAAGCTGGAGATGAGGAACAAGGCTTCTCCCAGGAGATCAGGTCCGTGGGGTCGCCACTGCCCAACAGTTTGCCACAAAACTGCCCTACGGATTGTATCTCTTTTTAGTCTGACCCATCCTCCTACGCATGTTGCGGTAAAGCAAACTCTATTGGCACAGACTTAGGGTTGTTTGGAGCACGTAACCCCACCACGACGTCAACGTAGAGATACAGCGATGGGATTATTATTATTTTAAAGTATAAGTACTTTGTGGTGGATGTTCCAGATTGCAAGGATTAGCGGCTTTGAATAGTTCTATTGTTGTTTGTTCATTGCTGTTTTAGGGTTCATTAAAGTAATGATAAGATAGATTCAAAGACGAGTATTTTAATGTGGAATAAATTGTCATGTTTGTCAATAAATTTTGGTTTATCTTCTTTTTCGAGTGACATTACCACTGAAATTATCACTTTTTGTCATTTTAAGTTATTATTATTTATACTTCCCATCTGTTCCGGAATTAAAAGAGCAGAGCCAAATTTATCGCTTTTCTCAAACAAAAATCACTTTTAGACTTCTTTAAAGTCTGAAATTATTCGGACGATGATGACGAATTGATTTGGGAAATCATATTAAATACACAAAAAATCCTAAAGTAAAACAAATGTGAGCAAAATTTAGTCTTCTTGTGACAGTTATCTGTTAGAACGTATGAGAAAATAAATAATTTTCCATGAAAATATTCAAGCCTCAATGTCTATAATCCACGAGTTGAACGAACTCGTTGGAGTTAGCTGCGTGTTATAACGTAGAAGACGACGTGTTTACGACCTCACATCCGTCACTCCGATGTGGAACAGATTGTTAAAATATTGTAATTAGGGTTGGCAAGAGCCGTGTCAAATAACATGTTACCTGTTTGTAGGTTATTAACAAGAAGACCGCCTCGACGCCGACGCCTAACACGCCGAAAACGCACCTGCATTGTTTAACCTGTTAGGCCCTGAGACTCGTGAGTTTGACAAAAAAAAAAAAAAAAAATTTAAGTGAAAAAAAAAATCGGCTGTCAACCCGGGTTGTCGTCGGGGTTCAATTTTACAACCCGGATTTGGCCGCTGGGGCAGAAGGGTTAATGCAGGCGAGACTTTGGAATTTCGGGCGCTCAGAGAGGGGACTTTGATTGCCCACCAAATGATTCCAGGGAATATGGCGGCACTGTGATCAGGTGCTGCCGTGCCCAGTGAGGTTAAGTGGAGACCTTTGCAGTCTTCTCAGGGATGTGGCCAAATGGGTCGCGGATAAATCAAAATGGAGTTACCTTGGCCCTGGGCACTCTGGCAACTGAAGGATCAGGGGTGGGTTTTAGTTAGTAAAAGCCTGACACGAAGAGCCGAAGAAGTCATTGAATGATTTCCCACCCAAAGAAAAAAAAAGGATGTGCACAAAGCCAAAGCCCTCTTTGTGCAACAGCTGTTAGATATAGTGGTCTTTAAAAAAATTGGTTTTAATCATTATTTTAGTAAAATAATTGAATTGACGATCTGACGACACGGTTGGCGCAGTGGTTGAGCGTTCGGCTGCTGCGCTGCGTGTCGCGGGTTCGATCCCCGCACGGAACAAATATTTGTATGACCTGCAGATAGTTGTTCCGGGTCTGGGTGTCTTGTGTGTGTGAATTTTTATGTTTGTGAACGCACCCACAATACAGAAAAAATTCCTAGTGTGGGGCAACGTTTTAAAAAAAAAATTAAATTGGCATTATCAAAATCAACCATCCTCAAAAGGCCGCAAAGGATTTTTCCCGACTATGCTGGAGTCGACGCCCATCGTAACCAGATGCAGCCGAGTACCAGTGTGTTTCATGGAACGACTGGGCCCTTTCTGAAATCCACCACCCAGTTACTGGGTTACCAGGACACCCTGGCAAGACTGGTGGTGATTTTTGGGTTACACGTAAAGACACTCAGATCGTAAAGATGTACAAATGACGTGCGTATGCGTGGTCACCCATCCACGGAGTACCCTCGGCAAGCGTTGCTTAACCATAAAGATCGACTCTTGTGGCTTTTATTGTTAGGTTCATTAGGCAGTCGCTCCATGTACAATACTGATATTCCGCTGCATTCGGTTAGATTGGAAGCCAACCCCGACTTGGAAATTAGCTTGTAAGACGATGGTGACTATATTATGGACTACAAAAAGCTAAGTGTCTCATAATTATCCGTTAATAATATCGTATTTCTGTACAGGCCTCATGGTTTTATTCCATATCTGTTGACGGTTACATACATGCCAACAACAAAAAAATTATAATAACAGGAATACTCAAACCTCAAACGTTTACGTTCACTACCTACAGTACCAAAATTGTTGTGAATTTTAGCGTAAAAATCTGCTTTGGATTTTTTGTATGAAAACAAAACAGTGATAGAGATCATTTTTTTTATGTATTGCATATTATGGAGAATAGTCTACCTGTTTTCTTTTATTATTGTTTAAAACTTCAGAGCTTTTTACTTGTTCAAAAGCCGAAGTATGGTTCATTCACCAAAATCATTGCAAATATTTTCGTATTGATCTTCATCTTTACCTCCTGTTTCCTCAAATATTTTTATTCGCACTCCCACTAGTAATATTCAGCTTTAAAACCACCTGCATCATCCATAAATACATAAATTATTCCTTAAAAAAACTCTTAGCATTAATTCTTTTTTCAAACTGTTGCAAAA
The DNA here is from genome assembly GCA_951329385.1 of Polia nebulosa. Classification (NCBI taxonomy): domain Eukaryota; kingdom Metazoa; phylum Arthropoda; class Insecta; order Lepidoptera; family Noctuidae; genus Polia; species Polia nebulosa. Next base: position 13,101,723 of record OX589610.1, on the reverse strand, counting down.
TGCCACTTAAATCAACGAAAAAAATCATGGGAACTCAATTTTCAAATGCCAACTTTTATGACATTATCATATCAGTCCCCAAAGAAAAATAATCCGCAGAACAAACATTTCCTTCAACAAAAATCTTATACAAGCATCCATAACGAATTTCATCCGACTATAATCCCTTTGCCATTCGGAACGACGCCCGTGGGAAGCCATTTCAGCGCAGCCCTATTCAGTCGGAACAATGCTCCAGAAAATAAATCCAGAAAGAAAAACATCGGAACACAGCTCACCTATTCGGTTATAAAGTTTTCGGGATTCGTCAACCCTAGTTGTGATTCAGGGCAGGGGTGGCCACAATGTGGCGTGTTTGCAATAAAAGAGCAATACGGTGCGGCGGCCGACACCGACGCGATATTTGGCACTGTCGAACTATAGAACTGTTACTGCAGTAGAAGTGACGAAACTATTTTGCTATCAGAAATACTGACACAACTTTGTAAACCCTGATCTAAGGCGAAGTGTGATTGATATATTTAACGAAAGTATTACGCAAGACTGAAAATTATAGCAAAGAGGAGCTCGTGGCTAAATTTATAACAGCCGCACGGGTCGGTCCATCAGGTTAAGCTACACTTGCCGGGGTTGGTCCATAGCTGGGTGACCATCTTTACATACCGAGAATCCTCCATGTTTCGGAAAGCTCGTTAAGCCGTTGGTCCCGGCTGTCAATCGTGGCTCTTTGACAGACGTTACGGGTCGTCAGAAGCCCGAAAGTCTGACAACCAGTCTTACCTAGGGGTTTTACCCAGTAACTGGGTTGTGGCGGTCAGATAAGCAGTCGCTCCATGTAAAATACTGGTATTTAGCTGCATCCGGTTAGACTGGAAGCCGATCCCAAGATAGTTGCGAAAAGGCTAGGCAGATTGAGTAGGCAAGAATGGAGAACCCGCAGGAGAAACAGGGTTACCGACATAGCCCGAAGAATCGCTAAATCTGAGTGACAGTGGGCAGGACACATTGCTCGCAGAACAGATAGTCGAAGACGCAGCGTTAAAAGGTCTCCCACAAGGTACACCGATGACCTGGTGAAGGTCGCGGGAATTCGACGTATATAAGACGCACAGGACCAATTGTTGTCGCGACACTTAGGGAAAGGCTATGTGCATATGTAGTCGTCTTTCAGCTGAAATGATGATGTTGATTTGAATTGAATTAATAGGCATGTTAAGCTGCCAACTTGTGCCTTCTCTGGGCCTTTGCCCTGCAGTGGCACAGTAAAAGGCATTTTAAGTGGTAGGCAGTATGTTTCATATCTCATGTACGAAAGGATCGGGTAATCAGGATCCTGTGTATGTCCCGGCAGATGTCTAGGGAGTACACGCAATGGGAAGTACTGCTGCTACCTTTTTCTGTCGCAACACAGATGTTGTTTTCCGGTATAGGTACCCAAGCCCCGAAGATCGTGGAACAAGGTAAATAAAATTCAATAGCACAGTCAAATGAAATGTAGAACACGTCATAGGTTTATGTGACGTACGTATGATGCAAATTTTTAGGTCACTGACAAAAGAGTACCTGAACTATGTCGGCATCTAGTCAAATAAAAGAACATCAACTTTTATAAAACTCGCTAATAATATTATAGCTTAGTTTAAATACTGATTAGCAGACTTTAAATATATACAGGGTGTAACGGAAAGGTGTGGTCATATTTTAAGAACTGCATGTGCCCATCGCTAAGAACAACTTTCTTCTAGAAAATCCGAGGAAATTCTAAATTTTTTTTTTTACCTCCCATACAAATATTGATCAGCTGATGATAACTTTGTATGGAAAGTACAATTTTTTTTTTGGGAATTTTCTATTTTTTCTTAGAGAAAGTTGTTCATTTCCATGGGCAGAACCGGCTCTTAAAATATGACCACACCTTTCCGTTACACCCTGTATATGATGATGAGACGCAGGATATATATCTATATATCCATATATGGATATATATATATATCATACGTCTCATCCATCCAATTTAGTTGTCTACGGGGCAGAATGCTTAGTCAGTACTTTACCAATCACATATATCCTTCTTCCAGGTTAAAAATTGTGTTACATTTTTGAATTAAGAACCTGTTAATCTGTGTTAAACTAACCACAGTGGTTATTTTTTAGGGTTCTGTACCCGAGGGGTCCAAACGCAGCCCTCTTGCTGTCACTCACGTGTCCGTCTGTCCGTCTGTCTGTCCGTCGTCTGTCACATAGGTTTTACAGCCAAACGGTTGGAGCTACAGTCTTCAAATTTTAACAGTATAATCATCTTGTTGACCCAAAGCCATACAAATGGTCAAAAATACATTTGGTACGGAACCCTAAATGTGCAAAGTCCGACACGCACTTGGCTGTTTTTTTTTTAATATTTTTTTTTTTTAAATAAAATATTTGGCTTCTATGAGTCTAAGGGTCATACCCTTAGACTCATAGAAGCCAAATAAAGTGGTGAATGTCAGATAGTCTTCTTTCGCAAAACAACCATCCTTCTAAAGCCGGCAAAATATCATCGAGCCACCTTATTCGATTCCCCTTCCCCAAGAAGGATGTTTGGAATTCATTAGCCGCATATTTTTGTGTCAACCCTAGTTATGATTCAGGGAGTGCGGTGTCGCAACCCCGGCGGGAATTCTCAGACGGTTTTCTTAGGGCTGCAAGAATTTGATAATATTATTATATTAGCTACTGGCTTCCTTCAAATCTATTTTTATATCGTTTGTTGATGTTGATTTTTGAAGTCAGGTTACGTAATTAAAATAATGTTTTCTGTTGAAAATTAGCAAGTGTAAAATGACTGGCAATGGTAGCATTTTGAACTCATTCACTTAGCTAAGCTTCAACTGTAACTTACTAAGTAAAAATCTTAGAAGATAAAGTTGACCCACTTCCCGGCTTCCGATTGAGGCGGAAATTTTCCATACATATTTAGTTCGGGTGACAATGTATGGTTAGCTAAGTGACGTCATTCTAAATTCAATATGGCGGACTCCCAAAGATAGCAAGCGTTTTTTTTTTAGTTTTTAGGGTTTTTTTTTAAGGGGGGGTGGGAAATCGTCCAATGACTTCTCCCGCTCTGGGTGGAGCGGGAGGGCGTGTCAGACTCTTACTGACTAAAACCCACCACTGTTCCTTTCCTGCCTGAGTGCCCAGAGGTGCGGTAACTCATTTTCAGAACGTATCCGCTACCCCTAGGCATTAGTTTTTAGGGTTCCGTACCCGACGGGTCCAAACGAAGACCTATTGCTCGTGTCCTTCTGTCCGTTTGTCCTTCTATTTGTCCGGCGTCTGTCACACAGGTCTGTTTACAGTTAAACGCTTGGATTTATAGTCTTCAAATTTTCACAATATAACCATCTGGTTGACCCAAATCCATACAAATAGTCAAAAATACATTTTGTACGAAACCCTAAATGTCTGAAGTCCGAGACACACTTCGCCGGTTTTTTTTTGTTATCATCACAAGATGGTTTAGTTCTAGTAAATATCATAACTGGAATAATTAGAATGACAACAGTAACATAATCTCTCAATGTCGAGTCTATACCATATCAGATCTGCTTACCAGCGGCATTGAGAAGAGATTGTTGCAATATTGAAAACTTTGCATCTGAACGGTAGCTCGGCCCGTGTTGCGAGTTCGTTCATTTTCGCACTCATATTGCTAAAAATGCCAGCAATGGACCCATTTTCGTTTAATATTTAAATATTACGCTTTGAAACCGGCCTTTGGGATAACACGTAACACGGGGTCTAGCTAATTGATGACACATTCCTGGGGTCTATATTTGTATACGAGTCATTTTGTTTACCAATAGTAAGTTGTTAGAACAAGTTCAAGCTGCGTTTATACGAATGCTAGTTCCTCAATCGGTACGAAAAGAAAATGTGGACATTCCTATGTTCACAAATGCAACTTATTGGCGTGAGTTGACAGGCACTGTTTCTTCTTTTTAGGGTTCCGTACCCAAAAGGTAAAACGGGACCTTATTACTAAGACTCCACTGTCCGCCCGTCTGTCACCAGGCTGTATCTCATGAACCGTGATAGTTATAGACAGTTGAAATTTTCACAAATGATATATTGCTGTTGCCGCTATAACATATTTGGTAAATTGTGAGCGGCTGTAACCCATCACTATGTTAAGCTTCTTTGTATCAGCTCAGATCCCCTATAAGGCATATTTGGTGTTTCAACTGTCATAAATAGAGATATATTTTGTATATATCTGGTGGGGCGGCCCCGCTATTCAGGTGCGCATGTTGATTGTATTTACACAACAACGCGTAAAAGGTGCGCTTCCTTGGTGCGCAAAGTGTGAGGCAACACCAACAGTACCTATCCTACGCATGATAGCGAGGTTGCCGCAGCGGTGATCCATTGTTAATTATTTAGCCTTTATTACTCCACTATCTACTAGAGGGAGTGGTGTTTAAACTTGTCCAAATGGCGTGACGAGGTTTTTAGCTTTGTAAATCTGGTTTAACCTACTGTTTCTCAAAGCAATAATTTTAATTAAACCATTTATATTCACTTTTGAAATGTCAGATTTATTAGAAACGATAATTCATTATCAGGCATATATTATATAGTACCTACATGAATCTGCTTCTAAATATTAAGTCAACTTGTAAACACTACTATTTTATCACTTTGAAATACGAAATTCAGGACCTAATAAGTGATATCCGATAGGATCCCGTTGTCGAAAATTCCGGTAATATATGAGATGAACGTGCGCCTTCAAAATATCAAGTGATCAATCCCTTACAATTTTGGCTATACTACAATCATTATCGCTGATAGAAAGTCTCTTTTTTACAGGTGCGGTCACCTATTATGAAACAGAGAGTCTCATAAAGTTGTCTTTCCTCTATTACATAACCTTTACACATGAACTCTCCTCTATTCACAAACGGGTAAGTAATAGATGATATAACAACAAAATCTCTAATATTAACAACATATAACAACGGAACATATAATTTTATTAACTATAGCGATTAGTTAATATAATGAACGATTGATATAATTTTAAAATAACTAATTTTTATAAGCATAGCATACATTAAATATAACATCGTTTGACATAATATACATTAAATATAAAATCGTTTGACATACCACTCAAAAGATATAAAACTTATTTGGTCTAATATGATGAAAACGCCTACTTAAAAACACAAAGCAAAATTGCATAGACACGGGTTAGTTTATTTAGTATTATTTTTATGTTGTTGCCTGTGGGTAGCTCAACAAAAAATATTGTTAATTGTCACTTAGTGTGTGTAATCTTGCTCAGTTAAATAATAATCATTAAAATATTCCTTTAAAAATGAATTCAAGCTTAAAAAAAACAATAACTTTGTATTTTGTTTAAATAAATATTAATAAGTATTTTTTACTTGTTTTATTCTTTGTAAGTTCTATCGTAGTTATAGGTAATAGTAACCTAAGTAGATATTAAACATAACTAGTAACTGATTACCACCTGTGCTTAGACAGGCCGACGGAGCCCCGCTCAGCGGGGCTCCTATTTCTGGGTGGTTTAAAAAAAAATAACCAAGGCGGGAGCGAAGCGGAGCGGAGCTCCCGCCTTAGCCTTCTAACCTATCCTATCTGAATCGGGGTACTTTGAGTCGGGGTGTTAACCATAATGACGTTTTTTATATATTAAACGTTAGATCTAATGATTTTCGATTACATAAACGTTATATCAAACAACGTTATACTAATTAAGTTTTAGAATAAATAAATATTATATTTAAAGAAATTATATCAACAGTTGGTATATCTCACGTTGATTATATCTTAGGAACGATAATAAAATGAAATTAGACCAAATAAGTTTATACGTTATGAGACGCACCCGTCGGGCACATACCTGTAGTACGGCACTTCTGATTCTACAAGAGTATTTCAGAGCAAGTTGCTGATGGATAATACTGGCTACAAGGGTGTGCCTATCTATGCAAGTACACTCCGTTAGTTAGACGAGAAAAAACAGAAACAAGGTGTCGAATTGTTTCTCCCGGACCGTAACGTGCCCGACAGATGTCAACCGTGCCGTCCTTCACAATAAATCACCGGTAGTTCTTCGTCAAGATAATTTCCTACATAATTGCCTTTGGTTTCCCCGAAGAGGTCACCGAAGCGTAGCCAGGCTATGGACGCTAATTGGTCTACATCGGGCCCATGTAGGGCCCAGAAAACGCGTCCATGAAGTTCCTTACTCTACCATACTTCCCTGCGATTGTTAGTGTTAAGCACTAGAGGTTTGCGCCAGTTCTTAATAGCCAAGGAGAGGGGGGTAAGGCCCTTGTCCATCGTCACTACATCTCGACGCATACCCACGTCAGCAGCTAGGAAATATTCCCTCAGACTGCATACCTCGCTGTTGTGGCGAGTCTTAGCGATGCATTCGATATGTAGTTAGTAGTGTACGGACCCGCCTATCCAGGGCGTCAAGTTCTTTTCGAGTTCATTTGAGTACGCCGAAAGAGTACATCAATATCGGCATGACCCAACCGTTGAAGGCGCGCACCTTGTTTCCGCCTGAAAGAAGGCTGTTGAATACCTTTTTCAGGCGGCCAAAGAAGCGCTCCTTCAACGATTGCTTCATGTCAGTGGCATTGATACCTAACGCTGCCGAGAATCCCGGTTTTGGTTGGAGAGAGGGATCTCAGGTTTATGGAATCCGAGAGTAGAGTTTCCACGGATTCCACAATCTCCCTTCGTTTTACATGCATGACTGCACATTTGTCCACACCAAACTTCATCCTGATGGTACTACTGAAGGTTTCAGTTACCTTCAGTAGCTCTTTGTTGGGGGCAAAAAGTTTCAAGTCATCCATGTAAAGGAGGTGAGATATTACCTGACCACCTCTCTTCAACCGATAGCCTAGGCTTGAGGCCTCTAGTAGCCAAGGTGGACTCAAACTATCACCCTGAAATATACCCCGCTCGATCCTTACCGGTTCGCTATTCCTCTGGATATTTTGACATCCTGGATAGCGAAGGACCGTCCTCCATTGCCCCATACACGACATCAAGAAGGTGCGTAGCGTTTTTTTTTTTTTTTTTTTGGGGGGTGGGAAATCATCCTATGACTTCTTCCGCTCTAGGGTGGAGCGGAAGGGCGTGTCAGACTCTTACTGACTAAAACCCACCCCTGTTCCTCCCTGCCTCGAGTGCCCGGGGGCGAGGTAACTCTTTTCGAATTTATCCTCCACCCCCGGGCAGGCATCGGCCGTGGCAGGCCCCTTCCCTTGGCTGACAACTCTTTGAGGCGCGCGTGGAACACTACGCGCCGTCGATTCTCGGGCCTGGTGCTGATCGGACGGCGAGTTACCCACTACTCGCCGTCCGCAGGCCCGGGAGGTGCGTAGCGTTGCTTCAACTTTATACAATTTTAGCATCCTCATGAGCCATGTATGAGGAACTGAGTTATAGGCCTTCTTAGAGTCTATCCAACATATCGACAGATCCTTTTGGGAACGCCGAACCTGTTGGCTAATGGCTATAACGATGAGTTATGTGTTATGTTATTATTATTTATATAAATATATTTTGTTTTTGTTTAGATTTCTCGGGACCCTGAGGTCCCGGACCTTTGGAAGGCATACGATTAGCCGAAACCAACTCGCAGAGGCCCCTTAAGACGCTTTTTATGAAGTGAGGCACCAACCAGCGAATATCCCTGAATGCGCTATACAAGTGCACCCAAGGACAAACCCCGGTTGTTGTGAAACTATTGCGAGATAAGGAAAACAAAGATATCGGGCTATGGTTTTAGAAGGCTAAAGTGGACTGGTTACCAAGAACTATATAGACTATGGCCCCTATCTGTCTGTACAATATTATTATAATTAATCGGTAAAAATGGCAGGGGGTGACTTGCACACTCAATAAATAGGCCCCCAAAAACGGCCGCTAGCATGTAGTGTGACGTAGCAACAAGGAGGCCACATACTCTGAAATGCTAAAGGAGTGGAGAGGTATACCACGGCTATCAGGACAATCTCGGATGTACGGTCAAGATCCCTACCAGCACCTTACTGGATTATACACCCTTCTCCCGAGTACGATTGCTCTCGCGAATCTCCACTCAAACCAGCCAATAAAGGCAAGAGAGAGGTGGGAGCTCTGTTCCTGTTAAGTGTTCACTAAGGCCGGCCAATAAATGCAAGGCAGAGATGAGGAACAAAAATTATCCTTGGAGATCGGGTCCGTGGGGTCGCTACTGCCCAACAGTTCGCCACAAAACTGCCCGGCGGATTGTATCTCTCTTAGATAATTATTATTGTCTGTTATAAATACGTAATTATTATTTATAATTATAATATCTTTTTCTAGGACTTCTAAAATTAGTTTTTTGAAAATGGTCAATTAGTCTAGTATTTAGTGGCCTCCTGTCTATCTCTGAGCGTACTTACAGCAATGAATCTACATATGCTGGTACTGGTGTATGATGTAAATATAGTATTCGACCACAAATCTGTTGTGTCTTCAAATTAACAGATAAATATTTATATATATTATTGTCTAACGTAACAAATTACAGAAGGAGTTTTTAATTAACAGGTTGTAAAACGACTTGCGATAATGCAAGACGTACAATTCGCGCAACGCGCAACTGCTTGAGACGAATTACTTTTCTATTAGCGTCACGCTATCGCTTAGTACAAAATGTATGGCAATAACATTACCAGGACGTGAGTCACGTGACACTTCTCTCCTTAGGTAATGTCATTGCCATACATCTGTTTCTAAGCGTTAGCGTGAACGCTAACAGAAAAGTAATTTGTCTCACCCCCTAGGACCGGCTGCTGTAGCAACTATTGGGGGGAGGCCATGTCTTTCGGCTTTTTTTTTTGGAGGGTGGGAAAACATCAAATGACTTCTCTCACTCTGAGTGGAGCAGGAGAGCGTGTCAGACTCTTCATGACTAAAGGGTTTTAGGGTTTTAGTCAGTAAGAGAGTAAAAATTTTTTGGCTTGTTCCTTCAGTTGCCTGTGCCAAGGGCCCGGTAACTGTCTTTCGAATTTATTTGCAACTCCAGGCAGAAATCTTTCAGCTGAAATAATAATGAGGATGATGAAACAGGCTTGCATAGTTTGAGATAGAGACAGATAAATTAGTTTTTAATGGTGATACAATGGTAGGTCTTATTGCTAAATCTAATTTTTCAAAGATACAGCCTCTGAGCCCCAAAAAAAAAAATATTTAAGTGAAAAAAAAAAAAATAATAATCGTCTGTCAACCCGGGTTGTCGTCGGGATTCAATTTGACAACTCGGGTTTTGCCGCCGGGCCTGAAGGGCTAAATGGGAGAAGGAGACACAGTCATACGCATTGGCTGAATAGTAATTGTAAAGAATGTTGTAAAATTTCCTAATAAAGTGAGATTCTGGAGACGCCAGTCATTACCTACTTATTTTCTGATTACCTTATGTAGTCGTCAAGACATAATTCAGTGATTTTGATAATCATCATCATCAGCCTTTTAATGTCCCCACTGCTGGGGCATAGGCCTCTTCTCTGTGAGAGGGTGTGGGCTGTAATCCACCACGCGGCCCCAGTGCGGGTTGGTGGATGTCACATGTCTTCGAATTTTTGGTTCTAGGACATGCTGGTTTCCATACGATGTTTTCCTTCATCGTTTTGAGAGCATTGGTGATGAAATAATTTACACAAAGTAATGCGCCTGTCCAGGTTTGAACTCAAGACCTACAACCAACATGTAATTCGCAGTTACTACTGGGCTGCACTGCTCTGTCAGTAATTTTGATCCATTCTTATATTGGCTGATCTGTCAGACAACAGACACAAAAGAAAATCTATGAGGTAATATTATCAAATTACAGAACAGAATGATCTCATCAAACTTAACTTCAACTTGACGAAAGATAAAAGACACGTCCAACGTACGACCATTTGTAGCTCGTCACCAGTCCATAGCCGTTGAATATCGACATTCGTTCGTCGTGCCGTGTCTGTCACGGACGAGTCACGTCACGGGTGGGACACGGCGCCGACACGACACGTAATGAAATGTTTCATTCATTTAATGTGTGTCTCAATCAATGCCGATTGATAGGTTTATACATGTGTGCGATTTGCTATGTGAATAAACGGAACCTTTGGAAAAAATGTGGGTCATGTAAATGGTTCACTATGTTGCTACTTTTGGAAAAGTGTAATTAAGAATTAGTCGGGCGGGTCAGGTGCAATAAAAAGCTTCCCTAGAAAGAGTAAAACTTTTGTTATTTATTTTTATCGCCCGTCAGAGAAGATAGTACTAGTAGCCCTCCACAGAGGTGCAGGGACGGAAGAGTGTCTTTACCACACCTACATCAATAGATTTTGTTTAATGAGCAGTTCTTGGTAGTACAGTATAAAAGATTAAACTTATATAGTTTCAGTTACCAGCACCAACTCAGTTTCTCCTCCTTTGGCAGTAACAGAGCACCAAGATTAAGCATTTTGTTTGTTTTGAAATTAATCATTGTCACAACTTTCAGAACAAACAAAGTGTGTCACTTGCTGACGTCCTGGTTTTAATATCTTGAATGGCTTAGAAACGAAACTCGAAAAAGCCCTAAAACAAGGTATTACCCAGTCAAAATAATATTTATATCTTAAATGTAAGGACGTGAAAGTCTGCATATTTGTTTATCAATCACGAATCGGCTGAACGGATTTGGATATTTGAAACACAGGTAGATAGCTTATATAAAAACAGAATACACTTACTATCTTAGTAAAAAGAAGGATAATATTAGACTGAAAGGAAATCTAGTGGTCCTCCGTTTCAACAAAGCGAGAGAAGTCATTGAATGATTTCCAACCACCAAAAAAAAATTGCGTAACAGGTGCTTGTGATGAAAGAATGAGTGACACAAGAGCGGTTAAAATCATACCCGAGTGTACTCCGCAACAAATACGACACAGAGAGACCCAGGAAGTGTTGGAAGAAGATTTGAGGAATATAGGCAGGAAATATCTTGGCGAAGGCAGGCCAGAGTCAGAGCGAAATGGAAGAAGATCGTTGAGAAGGCTGACCCACAAAGGGTTATAGCGCCAAAGAAAGTAAGTAATTAAGTAAGTTAGTAAAAGGTGCACCGCAAATGCGCTATGCTTCGATTTGACACTTAAAACAATTCTCTCAAATGAGATCTTAAGTGCAGTACAACTAGCACTCAATCAGCGAAATATTTAACAGATAACTGCAATCAAAACTTATTTTTCAGTATTCCTCAGATTCAGTAAGTACCTATCAGTTCAGTTTCGATAGCGCTCTGAAAGCTTTCACCGATTCCTCTTTAAGAATATTTTACATCATCGGAAAGTTACCAGTGCGTTCTAATGCTCATTTAAATGTGTCGGTATTCTGATTTTGCATATTAATTAATGATTTGATTTGTTTACTAAGATGGGTGCCTTGTTTACGAAGTGGTGTACGTAATAGATACTGGCGGAAAGTGTTAAGTATGGATTCTTAACGCTTCAGGGAGTACAAACTTCAAGGATACGTGATAGCTCGTGCTGCGTGTAAAATAATTTATAATAAACGTGCTTTAGATAGAATTACGGATATAATCCTAACTGACTTTAAACCTACATGATTAAATGATTAAAACATTCGATAAGCTGTTCCATCTTAGGAAAAGCGCTTTGGTTCTTTTAGGATATAATTGACCTTTCTCAGTAGAATCTAATCGCAAGCGAGTCGCCACTGGTGTATTTCATAATTATTATTATGATTCCACTTATCACAGTGTCTCAACTCTCAAGACGAAAGTCTATGGCCAGTGATGACTTATGGAACAGAAACGTAATCGCTCACAATGGGCTTCATCAGAAGGCTTAAAGTCACCCAAAGGGCAATGGAGAGGACTATGCTCGGAGTTTCCTTGTTTGATCGAATCAGGAAGGATGACATCCACAAGAGAACCAAGGTTACCGACATAGCCGGAAGAATCGCCAAACTGAAGTGGCAGTGGGCAGAGCACAATACTCGCCGAACAGACGGTCCAGTCGATGGGGCCAAAAATTTCTGGAGTGGCAAACACCTACTGGAAGACGCAGCGTTGGAAGGCCTCCAAAACCACCACCGATGACCTGGTGAGTGTCGCGGGTAGCCGATGGATGCGAGACGCACAGGACCGGTCATTGTGGTTACACTTTGGGAGGCCTATGTCCAGCAGTGGACTTCTTTCGGCTGAAATGATGATGATGATGAAGATTTCAGAGCCAGAGTTTCTTTAAAATTTATAAAGAATGGAAGAGGAAGGCAAAAAAGGCGGTTGCAGTTTCCAGGGCTAAGGCGCAGGAAAAGTTATATGATTTATTGGACAGCCCTAGAGGCCAGAAGGAGCTCTACCGGATTACAAAATTAAGAGAAAGGAGAACGAGGGATATAATGCACATAAAATGTATGAAGGATGAACTCGGTAAAGTCTTGTCGAAAGATGACGAAATAAAAGAGCGATGGAAGGTTTATTTTGAAAAGTTGATGAACGAAGAGAATGAATGGAATGGTGTGCTCAAAGAGGTACAAGTAAATATGGGTTTGGTGAGAGAAATTAGCATGGATGAAGTAAGAAAGGCAGTTCAATGTATGAAAAATGGAAAGGCCATGGGCCCTGATGACATACCAGTAGAAGTATGGAAGTGTTTAAAAGAGGATGGGTGTATGTGGCTGACTTTATTCTTCAATAAGTTGTTGTATGAAGAAGTGATCCCACAAGAATGGTGCAATAGTTCGCTAGTGCCCATCTTCAAGAATAAAGGGGATGTACAGGACTGCAACAACTATCGAGGGATAAAGCTCATGTCACATACTATGAAAGTATGGGAGAAAGTGATAGAGAAAAGATTGCGAGAGGAGAGTGAGATTACCCCGAACCAGTTTGGGTTTATGCCAGGTCGAGGGACAATGGACGCCACCTTCGCTCTCCGTCAATTGTGCGAGAAGTACAGACGTGTGCACAAGAACTTGCACATGGTGTTCATTGCTCTTGAGAAAGCGTATGATAGGGTACCTCGGGATGTGTTGTGGTGGGCCTTGAAAGAGAAAGGTTTGCCTGGGAAGTATGTTGAGTTGATTCGTGCTATGTACAGACAATCTAGTACCTACGTCCGGTCGGCTGCTGGCAACACCGATGGCTAAAGCTGAAAGTCTTTTGAACGGTAGTGTACCTAAGTGCAATCAATCATTTAGTTTTGAGCATGTAACACCACTTGACGTAGTTAACGTTTTTAACTCTCTAAAATCAAAAAACACAGGGGATTACTGGGGCATCTCAATTAAACTTTTGAGTGATATAATAGGCATCGTAGCGCCTTATCTTGCTGTAACTTTTAATAAATGCGTGGACTCAGGAACTTTTCCTGATCTCATGAAGTGTAGTAAAGTCATACCTCTATTTAAATCAGGCAATAAAAATGATATAGGCAACTTCAGGCCTATTTCCATCCTGCCTGCATTTAGCAAAATTTTTGAAAAGTTAGTACTGAAGCAGTTGCTAACATATTTTAATGTAAATAGCCTCCTTCATAATGATCAATATGGCTTTACAAAAGGTCGATCGACTACAGATGCGGGTGTTGCTCTCCTAAAACACATATTCAACGCATGGGAGAACTCGCAAAATGCAATCGGAGTTTTCTGTGACCTCTCCAAAGCTTTTGATTGCGTACACCATGACACGCTTTTGCGTAAGCTGCGTCATTATGGTCTCCAAAACGAAGCTCTAAATGTAATTGATTCATATTTATGTAATAGGTTCCAATGTGTAGATATCAATGGTGTTAAGTCTTCCGGGCTACCAGTTTATTTAGGTGTGCCTCAAGGCTCGATATTGGGACCATTCTTGTTTTTGGTGTATATTAATGATTTACCATATTTTTTAAAGGGTATCTGTGACGTAGTACTGTTTGCAGATGATACCTCTCTTATCTTTAAAGTAGATAGGAATAGAAATGATTTTGATAACGTAGATAGCGCTCTCTCAATGGTTACGGATTGGTTTACGACAAATAACTTAGTTCTTAATGCTAAGAAAACTAAATGTATAAAGTTTGCCTTACCTAATGTTATAAATCTAGGACCTAATGTCATCTTAAATAAAGAAGTGCTTGAAACTGTGGACTCGGCAGTTTTTTTGGGTATAACTGTTGATTCCTAACTTCAATGGGGCGCACATATATCAGGCCTATCAGGAAGGCTCAGCTCTGCCGCCTACGCCGTCAGAAAAGTTAGACAATATACTGACGTTGACACAGCACGGTTAGTCTATTTTAGTTATTTCCATAGTGTTATGTCTTATGGTATTCTTTTGTGGGGTAAAGCTGCGGACATACAAAATATATTTGTTTTACAAAAACGTGCTGTACGAGCAATCTATAGGTTAGGGTCAAGAGTTTCTTTACGAGAAATTTTCAAAGAGATTGGAATTCTCACGGTGGCATCTCAATTCATTTTTGCAAACATATTATACATTAGACAAAATATACATTTGTACAAAAAGACCAGTGATATCCACAATTTTAACACCAGAAATAAGTATAAACTTCATGTTCCTTCCCACCGTGTTCGTAGGGTTCATGGTTCGTTTGAGGGTCTCGGTATCGAATTTTACAATAAGCTACCCCGTTCTTTTCTTGACTTGCCTTTTAATTCATTTAAAACTAAAGTTAAATCTAGTCTCTGTTCGAAAGCATACTATTCCATCAACGACTACTTAGAAGATAATAATAGTTGGTCGCTGTGTTGAACGCAAGACAATGTTACACTTGATGTTCTTTCTCCATATTTAGCTTATGGTTATAACAAATTATATGAGTTCATATAATAATTGTCTACCAAATTTAGTGTGATGGCCCTAGTTCATCACTTGTGGCTTCGAATCACAGCCCTTTGATAGTTTCAATCTTTGTTCTTGTAAGCAGGCACACCAGTTATGTATGGAGGCTTCTTTAATTTGGTTTAGTGTTTATGCTTGAGTTGGTTTTTAATGGCATGATTGAGTGTGCTAGCTGGCAAGTGGCGGATTATTTAATTTTATGATTATATTTTAGACGACATATATTTATTTTTCTGTTTTACATAATGTTGAGATTGTTGCTTAGAATTACATAGATTCAAGTTCTTAAAACTTAACAGACAGATGTGTTGCTGGGGAGTTTGTTGGCCATTTCTTCTTCACAGCTAAAACACTAGGAAGTGGTGACGGGCGGGCGTTTTTTGGGGGACTGTCTTTATGTAGAACTTTGACGTTCAAAAAGTGCTGGTTCTCAGCCTAGTTTGAATAAATGACTTTTGATTTTGATTTGATTTTGATTTTGATGAGTTCAGTGTGGCTGTAGGCTTGCATCAAGGGTCGGCTTTAAGTCCTTACCTCTTCCTGTTGATTATGGACGCTCTTACGTCGGAAATACAGGAAGAGGCACCCTGGTGCATATTGTTTGCCGACGACATTGTTCTGGTCGGTGAAGATGGACCTGAGATCCAGAGCAGATTGGAGAAGTGGCAACAGAAGCTGGAGAAAGTTGGCTTGAAAATCAGCAGAACCAAAACTGAATACATGTTCTGCGATTTCGGCGGTCTCTCCAGTTCTGAAGCTGTAGTGCTAGATGGCGCGCTTCTCCCAGTCTGCTCCGATTTTCGGTATCTCGGTTCACTCGTGCAAAGCGATGGCGAAATAGATCGGACTGTTAAGCACAGAATTAACACTGGATGGATGAAATGGCGGCAGGTCACCGGGACTATCTGTGACTCCCGCATGCCCCTAAAACTTAAGGGGAAGATTTATAAAACAATGGTCAGACCTGCTGTCTTGTATGGTTCAGAATGTTGGGCCACAAAAAGGATGAATGAAAAGCAATTGCATGTAGCTGAGATGAGAATACTAAGAGCGATGTGTGGTGTTACGCGCATGGATAGGATTAGGAATGAGTATATAAGAGGAAGTCTGAAAGTGGCACCGCTGACTGAAAAATTGTGTGGAAATCGGTTGTCGTGGTATGGGCATGTGATGCGGAGGAATGAAGAAAATGTCGTGAGGAAAGTCTTGTGTATGGATGTGGATGGCTATAAGAGTAGGGGAAGGCCAAAGAAACGATGGTTGGACTGTGTGAAAGAGGATATGGATAAAAAGGGGGTGACTACAGAGATGACGACTAATAGAGGAGTATGGAAGAAAAAGACATGTTGCGCCGACCCCAAATAAATTGGGATAAGGGCAGGAGAATGATGAGTTTCTTTTGTATGGCAGAATTTCAAAATATATCCTACTCTTTGCATTTTCCGGGGAAAAAGTGACCTCAGTACCTTGACAAAAAAATTATATCAGTCAACTAAAATGGAAACAGTATTTCTTTTTTTTTCTGTACATGAAAGTTAGCAATATTCATTTTCTCTTAGAAAAAAATCAACCTGTTACTCACAAAAGTAGCAAAACAAACTTTATTTAAATTCGTCAGATTGAAGAACAGCTATTCTTTCGGTACTCCCGTAAGGTATTAAATTCGGTGAGCAGGGGGCGTATGCTAATGAGACGGGAACATTATGCCACAACATAGTCAAAAACAGAAGGTTGGGTTCATAAAATGAGCGAAAGCACATGCACATACAGACACGCTTCAAGAACAGCAAGAGCATGCGCACTCGCAACCGGCGTTTGTTTGAGATCGCCGTACACACGCGTCTATAAGTGCGCGAGCCTGTTTCACTTAAGCTAGCCGCTGACTTGTGATTTTTGTGACCGTGACTTTTTGTAACCCAGTCGAGTGCTATAAAGATACATGGCAGTGCGCTGATCATGGTGACGTTACAATACGGTGACAAATAGTTCCTATGTGACTGAATTTTGAAGGATGCTGACGTAGTTTAGAATATAGAATGTAAAATTTTCCTTGAAACAATCTTTCAGTGTATATGGGATGCTCCCAGTAGCGTTTTTTTCGTTTCGTTTTCCTTCTTATTATTTCAAGAGCATTTATTACAGCAATATGTACGAAATCCATTTCAAGATTGAGGGCGTTTTGTTGCCCAGTGACTTTTCAAGCGGGCGCATCACTATCACGTACTGTCGTACGTGATAGTGATAAAAAGTCACGTGACAAAAAATCACAAGTCAATGGCTAGCCTTGTATGGAGTTGACCTACTACACCTATTCACTTTGTGATTGTGGCCTGAGCGGTTTTTAATAGGACGCCAAACGGCGGCGCGATATTGTTTCCGACGTACGTAACTTTAGATATAAGCAGAATGATTAAGCAGTTTGCAGCGATTTTTGTAAAGTATGGGGCGAATACTTTGTAAAAATCTCTTATTAGTATAATACTATTTTAATTATACCATTTTCAAAACACATGGTAATGACAGTTGGAGCAGAACCCGTTATGGAATGGTTGCTGAGAGTCGGTAGAAGGAGCGATGGTAGACCAAAATGTGTATCTTAATCTACTCCTCCTTTGACTCCCTCCCAGTCTCTACCGTCTACCATCATAGTCTCTATTTCTTGGTCGACCTACACGAGATTGTGGAGTAATGGATGAGATTCACAGAGACCAGGGAATCATGGCACAAAAGGGAGGAGGTTGCTCATTGATGAAGATGATGATGACTATTACGGAGGAGTGAAAGAAATATGACAAGAAAAAACCAGCCAAAAGCGAGTCGGACTCGCGCGCAAATGGTTCTGAACAAATCATATTTCTTCCAGGTTTTTTTTTAAAACCACCTCCTCGTAATAGGTTTTCCTGTAATGTGTAAAGAACTACTTTCTCTATTTTTTTCAAAAATTTTGGCCAAATGGATTCGGAGTTAAGGGGGGGACATGGTAATTTTTTATTTAATTATGAAAAAAAAAATTTTTTTTCAGTTGATTTGTCGCACGTCACAGTTTGAAAAAAATGTTTTTTAATTTTCCGATTTTCACCCCAAAACTGACCAGATATGCCAAATTAATTTATTTAGTGTACACGTTCGTGTTTGGGTCACAGATAAGGTGTAAACAATTTCAACTCTATCTTTCCAGCAGATTCGGAGCAAATTGTCTGTGACAGACGGACAGACCGACAGACACATAAGTGATCCTTATAGGGTTCCATTTTTCAAAGTTTTTTAAACGAGGTAAAAATGCATGTGTATTGCTATGTTAAAGAGGTGGACAAAAGAAGATAAACGTAAAGAAATGAATGCAGTACGGCCGGCTAATAGACATATTGAAAGACTGCATTTTGTTAAATAATACCTAAATATTTACCTAATATAAGATAACCATCTGTGTTATTTCCAAGGGCGTAAGGTGTAAGTCAACTTGACAATTTAAGAGAGAACGGAAATAAATAAAGCAACAAGCACCATTTTCATTACAAACATTTTCGTTCAACTCTTCAATCTGTCAACACGCAATTATTTAGAGGAAACGAGCACACACTGAAACACTCGAAAACGAAAGTACATAATAATACACAGTCTGAATAATGTCCCTCAGTTTTACACCGCTTAGCAGGATGTTGACATTGTAACAGATGTTTGCCGAAGAAATGGAATTGTATGGAGACGTGAATGTGACAGTTCAAAGTGTGCCGAATGTAGGTAGCACAAGTACTTGTAAAGCCTCTTTTAATCATAACGAACCTCATTACCTTCAGATGTTGAAGCCTCGTTTACACGAACAGTGTGAACATAATTATCATGAAAGCGATTAAAAAAAAAAAGTGACAACTTGGCAATATGGAATTTTAGATGGACTTGTCTGTTACCCAATGAGTGCGGTACTCTCGTCCAGAACATGACTCACTTACTGGAATACTTTAAGGTGAAAGCTCCAAGGTAGCCCGCGAAATTCAAATTTACTTAAGTTTTTTTGAATTTGCAGGTCAGTGTCAGGTTGTATCTAAATCTAAATTTGTTTTGCGGGCGTAGCAAGTATGTATTTATAGAGTTATTATAATTAAAATCATCAATACAACTCTTTCAGTTAGAATTAATGCCAAATGTTTCATGAAATCATGACATTTGGCATCAATTCTAAGTGAGACAGTTTTATTGATGACTTTAATTGTTATAATTCTAAAAATACATAGTTACTACGGCCGCGAATCAAATGTTGACCAAGATACAACCTGACACTGACCTGCAAACAAATTGCAATTAACGTAAGAAAATTTTAATTTCGCGGGCTACACTGGCGCTTCCACCTAACTGTCCATACACCCGTACCCGTACTATGGAGGACCTGATTAACGCTACTGACGCTGCAATTAATGTGGCCATCTTCTGGGCCCAAAGTATTTAAAAAGGACTCGCGCACGAAGGGTTCCGTACCATTATCTATAAAAACGGCATAAAAATCATGTCTGTTGTGAACATTTAAATAATTTGTATTCTGTTTTCTAGTATATCCCTGATCAACATTGAAAGGGTGGATTTTATGAAAATGTAGGGGTAGATATTTAAGAGTAGATTCACTGCGTTTTAGAAATAGTTCCTTTTGTAAAACGTCGTCTTTGTTATACCAGTAATAATTGTCTATGGTCAAACGTGAAGATGATATCTCAAAATTTTCCGTTTTTAGGGTTCCGAAAGACCGAATGAAAAAACGAAAACCTTATGGGATCACTCACTGTGTCTATCTGTCTGTCCGTCTGTCCGTCTGTCACAGCCAATTTGCCCCGAATCTGCTGGACCGATAGAGTTGAAATTTGGTACACACATGAATATCTGTGACCTAAACACGGACGTGTACCCTAAATAAATTAATTTAGAATATCGAGGTCACTTTTGGGGTGAAAATCGGAAAATTTAAAATAAAAGATTTTTAAACTGTATCCTACGACATATCAAATGAAAGGGCATATTGTGAGGGTCTCGAATATATATTTTTTTTATAATTTTAAAATATATAATTTTGAAGTGAAATATATAATTTTGAACCACGACAACATTTGTAAGCCGCTGACGGCTAGACATAGCGTTCTTTAATTATTACATCATCTGTACTTTACCTAACTACTCGTATGTTCAACAAATAAAATATTTGTATTTGTAAAGTTATTTAAGAAAATGACCATTCCCCCCCCCTTATCTCTGAAACCGCTGGGCTTAAAATTAAAAAAAAAGGTGTGTGTGCGATTCACACACGATAGAAGTGAAACTTCAGTAAATCGACAAAAGAATGAGATGAATATATATAACAATGGTAGGATAATTACAAAGTTTAATTGTTTAAAAATGAAAGTATTTTGATTAATTTTAAAAGATATTTTATATTTTATTTAACATATGTTACATAATCTATTGCTCAAGTTCCATATTTTCAGTTTCAACAAATGATACAAGAGGCTTATGATAACTAAAATACGATACAAATGTTTTAGTTTCAATTTGGTTGATATATCTTTGGAATACTGCATCTATTACCGTTTTTGATCTCTTATAAAATTTATTATTTAGCACAACAAGATATAAAAATACTCACAAACACACAGTTAAATAATAACACACCACGCTGACATCTTACTAAAAAGCTGTAATACGCAGCCGCATACAGTGTACAGTAGCTCACGTAGTTTTCACATACACTAACACACGTTAAATGCTCAAATACAAGCACGTATTAAACAGTGTGCAATATACATACACACCGACATCTGCTCTCTCGCTCTTTTGTATTTGTGTCTCTTACCTGTCGTTTTTTCCGTTGCATCCGGTTTGAAATCACAACGATTCTAAAGAAGTTTCACTTCAAAAACAGAAAGTAGTTCTTTACTTATAGATTACAGGAAAACCTATAACATGGAGGCAGTTTAAAAAAAACCTGAAAAAAATATGATTTGTTCGAAACCAGGTGAGATAGTGGTCAAACCCGTGAATATCAACAATAAAAAAATTAAAAAAAAAACCCTTTGCGCGTGAGTCCGACTCGCTCTTGGCCGGTTTTGATTTAATATAAATTATTTAATTTAAAGAACTCATTCGAGTCTCAAAATGTTGTTAAAGAATGTGTGTGATATGGATTACAGTGGAAACTTGGAGAAGTAGTGGCCTAATGCTGCGAAAGCAAGCGTATGTGACCCACCGCCATACGATCCACCACCACCACCACCACTCCGCGCGCACAGGATCTTGGAAACGTTGGAAAGCTGATGATTCTGAAGTAATATGTGCTCCATTGGTGTAATTGATGCTAGACGTAACGATGCGAAGATAAACAAATAAATATGGGGAGTGTGCAGTCCCTTTCTAAGATCGTTAATAATAATAAATTAGGTAAATGGTATATTGGTAAACTTATTGATCAAACAAATTATTTTATTTTAGAGTGAAACACAGCTAAATCTCTTTTAAATTACTTCTTTTAATCTACTTATTTTAATCTATTAGTTTTCAATAAAACCATCTAAATTTAATCCTGTTTATCCCATTAGTCATTTATTAGTTTATTTGTGTCTAGGTTTGTAATCAAATAAACAAATAGTATTTTAATCAATTGGCTTTTTAATAAAATCATCTAATTTTTAACCGACTATCGAAAAAGGAGGAGGTTCTATGTTCGACTGTATGTATGTTTTTTTTTATGTATATCCGCCGGTTTCTCCGTCAGTTGTAGGCCGATTTTCAAAATTATTTTTTATCCGAAAGAGTATACTCCAGAGGTGGTCCCATACCAATTTTATCGAAATTGCTTCAGTGCTTTTTGAGAAACTGAACAAAAACGAAAAATACGTATTATACCTCTATGACGTTTTTTTTTTCTCCAATTACGAGTATTTTTAAATTCCACGTTCCATGGAGGGACCACCTCGGGAGTATATTCTTTCGAATAATAAAAGAATTTTGAAAATCGGTCCACAACTGACGGAGAAATCGGCGGACATACATAACAAATAAAAAAAAACATACATACAGTCGAACATAGTACCTCCTCCTTTTTCTAAAGTCGGATAAAAATACAAACACCGACTGTAACACCGACCGACAGTAAGTGAAGTGTATTTCTTTTTGGAAATCGGTTGTATTTTTTATAATAAAGTTTTTTGATTAATATTTTTCATTAATGAATCAATTTTAACATTATTTAATCACTTTTTAATATTAATTAATCTGTGTTTTATTTAATCCATAACAATTTTTTTTACGTAGTAATGTCTGCGGAGCTAGTACACTACAGTGGTACATGGTAATGGCTAGACTAATGGCCCACAATGCTACTGATAATTGCAGTAATAATGTTGTTGTTGTAGGACTGCTTGATCTGTCAAATATTTAGACATCCTTATACTCGAATCTAAAGCACCTCTCATAAATCTTTAAATGCGGTACTTGTATCAAATTGAAAGGCACGGCGCGAACGTGTAAGTTAAATTACAAAGTCTTTGAAGATTTTCAAAGTTTGTTACATAACGCTGCAGATTAATGTAAGTTAGCCTCCACAGCTTGTCTGTTGATTATCGTTAAAGATTTCTGATTTAGTTCGAAAACAAGCTGACAGATTAGTTTGAATATTTTTGGACACAAGGGCTGTTTTAATTCAGAGACGATTGGCGTTTAATATTTAGTGTTAATATTTTTGTGAACATAAATATTTCGTTTATTCATCTTGTTACCTAATGAATAAATCCTACTAATATTTTCGTTCGGACGGACACGTGAGTAACAGCAATTGGGCTCCGTATGGATCCTTCGGGTACGGAACCCTAAAAGGCCAACTCAATACAACGTGTAATGAAAAAAAAGTTTTTGTGAAAGTTAGAATTTTCTGCAAAACCTGTTTTGTCCCAACACACAACTAGGGCCCTACTAAGTAAGACGGCTTAAAACCATCTTGATTCCGATACCAGAGAGAGGCAGAACTATTCAAAACGAATAGCACTATCCCTTTTTCACAAAGCATTTGTGACGGCAATGTCACGTCACGCTAGAGTGGCTGTTACATCTGTGGTACACAATACTGTTTTGTTTCTAGTGTTGGCACAGTCTCACAAAAGCTAAACAAAATTATACGCACAGGAAAAAAAAAGAGTGCACTCCGGGAGTGCCGACAGAAGTGCCTCAAAAACTTTTCACTTCAATCCACTACGCTATCCGCTACGCTATCCGCTACGCTATCCGATACGCTATCCGCTACGCTATCCGCTACGCTATCAGCTACGCTGTCCGCTACGCTATCCGCTACGCTATCCGCTACGCTATCCGCTATGCTATCCGCTACGCTATCCGCTACAACGCATAGCGTCGTAGCACTCGTACCGGGTCGGTGTCACGTGAGTTCAATAGTTTTTCTCCATCTGATAAATGCCCAACGCGCCTAAAGAAGCTTTCACTTCAAAAAAAAAAAGGCTTTACAACCTACTAAACAACTCATATGAATTTTAATAATTCAAATGTGTGTACTTATCGTGGTTCTAATTTATGTTTGTAACACGAGTAGCCGTCACCACTTTCAGGACGTAACATACGTCACATTTTTTATTTTATGAATATGGTAACCACTTTCGAGCACACTCTATTAGCCGTTTGCAGTTAAACATATTTTTTGACATACGTTATTGTCGCTTTATGCAAAAATTTCTAGGTTTGAAGGTCTACCATAATACATGAGTTACATCCTAGAGGACACGGTGGAGCATACGGTGGAGTTTTGCCCCGCTTGGGCAGAGCACCGCCGTGTCCCCATGGATGCGATAGGCGGCAGCGACCTCTCGCGCCGTGCCCTGGTTCAGGCCATGGTACGGAGCGAGAGGGAATGGGAAGCCGTCTCCTCCTTCTGCGAAGCAGTAATGCTCGCGAAGAGGGAGGCGGCATACGCTAGGGAGACTCAACAACAGCAGAGTCGCCCTAGCGCCCTCAGCAGCAGCCGCCGCAGGAGACGCCAGGGGCTTCGGGCGCCGCGAGACGATCTCCGGCCACCGTAGACCCGGGCCTGCGGACGACGAGTAGTGGGTAACTCGCCACCCGATCAGCACCAGTGTTCCACGCGCGCCTCAAAGAGTTGTCAGCAATAGGGACGGGGCCCATCATGGCCGATGCCTGCCCGGGGGTTGAGGATAAATTCGAAAGAGTTACCTTGCCCCTGGGCACTCAAGGCAGGGAGGAACAGGGGTGGGTTTTAGTCAGTAAGAGTCTGACACGCTCTTCCGCTCCACCCTAGAGCGGAAGAAGTCATAGGATGATTTCCCACCCCCAAAAAAATATATGTATGTATGAGTTACATACGCATTTATTGTTATAATTTTCATCAATTTTTTAAAATGAATTATACCTTATTTTACAGTTTTAATGTGGACATAGAACAAACATGCACAAATAAAATCACGAATGTGGACTTAGAACATAACCTCATTGCAAATAGGACAAAGTGACTAAGTGACTGTTTCATTTTTCCGTGCTTATTTGTACTTTGTTCCGAATGAATATGGCGTCGTGGGCTGTGATAAATTCTCATTACAGTGTCGTGTCACCAATAAAAGTTTTATGACTTTTTAAATTTTATAACAGAAAAAAAGTTTTGAATCTTTCTTAACCAACAGGATTGAAATTTAAGTCTTAACAATACTGCATTTAAAGTTCATTTGCGATAAATTTGGTCTATAGGACACACAAGCACTGAGGCGACGGTTTGCATATTGAAGTGAATTATTTTCTTTATTAGCATGCTCCAACATCGAACACATCATCGCTTACCATTAGGTGTGATGGTGGTCAAGCGAAAGACTATTAAAGATAAAAAAATACAATAGAGCAATTTTCTTTAGTTAATACTCGTATATATTGCCCAGGGGTCGTGGATAAATTCGAAACAGAGTTACCACGCCCCTGGGCACTCAGGCAAGGAAAGAAAAGGGATGAGTTTTAATTAGTAAGTCTGACACAAGTGGGAAATCATCCAATGACTTCTGCCGCTCCATCCAGAGCGGAAGAAGTCAGTGGATGATTTCCCAACCCTACAAAAAAAAGAACTCGTACATGAACACACGTAGATATTTATAAGACACATTAGCATTAAAATGTAGTATTTCTAACCCAAATGTTGACTGGTAGAGACTACCTTGTTGCATTACATGTCTGCATGTACCTACTTCTACTATACATGAAGTTTAAAAAAGTTAAATTACTATTACTGTCTTAGGAGTTCATTTAATGTTTTTGAAAGTAAAGACACGCTGTAAATAAACATTTTTTTTTTCGTTTCGAGACAAAATCACATATACCTTTACTGTAAAAATTTGAAAGTACAATATCTTATAATGTAATAAGTAGGTTTCTTTGTGAAATGTATGAAACAGATGTGCTGCTATTTTCTAATTGGCCCTTTCATCCGCTGGAAAGATACTAATATGTTCAAAGTCAACAATATACTCGTATTTATCAGTACTCCAACTTAATTTATTCTTAATCTCTGTGTCCAAGGAGGTATCGTTACTCATAGGCAGATACAAGGCTATGAGTGTAATGAACTAAGTTAGATCATTAGCTCATCCGACGACGCTATGGATAATGGTTAGGGTGCTACCCTGCTCAACGCCCCTAATTATCATAAAGACATAATTATGTTGGTAGGAATATATGTAGGGCCTAAGGATAAACAAGCAGAGTTCTTTTATACAACTGTGGTAAAAACCAAAAGAAGGGTAAAATGTTTTTTTTTTGGTTTCATAAAATATTCTAATACTTAAAGAATGATACTTGTAAAGTAACCAACAATAAAAAAGAGTGGCAAGGTATTGCCAACAGAAGTGAAACATTGAACAAAAATGCCCAACGAGCCTAAAGAAGTTTTCAATTCAATCCACTACACGATCCGCTACAAGTGCTAGCCATAGCGGATCGCGTAGCGGTGTCGGTGTCAGTGTCAGCGTCGTAGTCGGTGTCGGTGTTGTTGTTTATGTCTGTGTCGGTGTCGGTGTCGGTGTCGGTGTCGGTGTCGATGTCAGTGGCGAGTTCAATAGTTTTTTCCATCTCAAAAATGCCCAACGTACTTAAAGAAATTTTCACTCCAAAACTGTGATTAATGAATTTTTCACGATCGCGATGGCCGTAGATCTATACATCTCTGTCATAAATAACAGGTCCTAACTACTTGCTATTACTACCGACTTTTCTAGATATTTGAGCTTTTTCCAATGGCCTAAGTCATACTCTACCTTGGCATTCTAAGACAGACCCCAGACGTCTAATAGTGTGCCTTGTAAAGTTTTGAAACGAAAAATTTGTGTTGATGAATAAATAAATAATAATACAGACCACAGTACTATTTTTCCACACTCATTAATCCAAGCGCCTTCCCAAGCCAACACCTTTCTTCTCTTTGGGCCACATCGCAACGCAAAATCGAGTCAGTTCTATATAATTTGATTGTGCCCGGATCGGACGTGCGCTGATTCCTAAGGTAGCAAACGACCCGCCCTTCTAGTCCGCAAAGCCTCTATGCCGCGAGCCTTGCAAATTGGAAGCGCACTTGCGAACCAAGATAGCTAGTGAGTTTCTTTAGATTTTTGTGTGCTCAGATAATTGAAGTGTTCTGTAATGTCGTTGGTTAAAATTTTCATCACTTTGAGTGGGACTACAAGTTATTTGTCAATTTTTTATACAGAATTAGAGCCATACATAGCGTAGCTTAAACTTCAGTACAAAAGCCCTCTGTCCGTCGTTTTTGTCAAATCTCACCGTAAAATCTTAGGTGAGCTCAAAATGAGCTTGTTAATCCCTAGCATCGGTTGGAATAACACATGACTTAAACCTCACTTCATCTAGGTTTGCTGTTAGTTTGACAAAGTAAATATGTTCTTTATTCCATGTGCCCATTTTTCATACCGTAAACGCCGCTTGAGACCCGAGTTCTAGTCGTTGAGTGAGTTTGGTTTACTTTTTATCAAGTGGACACTATTAATAAATTATAGAGCAAATAATCATAGCTGAAGGACAATTCATAAATTTAAAAAATCGGTCAAGAGCCGGCCAACCGGACTCGCGCGCAAAAGGTACCAAAAAAATTATATTTTATTCAGGTTTTTTTTTAACTACTTCTGTAATATCTCATCATCGTCATCATCATCATTTCAGCCGAAAGACGTCCACTGCTGCACATAGGCCTCCCCCAAGTGTCGCCATAATGATCGGTCCTGTGAGTCTCGCATCCATCGGCTACCCGCGACCCTCACCAGGTCATCGGTCTGTAATATTTATAAATAAAGATTTTTTTTTTCAAAATTTTTGGCCCAGTGGTTTTGGAGATAAGGGGGGGGGGGAATGGTAAGCCAGGCCTGCGGACGACGAGTAGTGGGTAACTCGCCGTCTGATCAGCACTAGGCCCGAGAGTCGACGGCGCGTAGTGTTCCACGCGCGCCTCAAAGAGTTGTCAGCAAAAAATTACGGGGCCCGTCATGGCCGATGCCTGCTCAGGGGTTGAGGATTTATTCGAAACAGAGTTACCTCGCCCCTGGACATTCAGGGCAGGGAAGGAACGGGGGTGGGTTTTAGTCAGTAAGAGTCTGACACGCCCTCCCGCTCCACCCTAGAACGGGAGATGTCATTGCATGATTTCCCACCCTACAAAAAAATAAGGCATTTATTTTCATAAATAACTTTAAAATTATGTATTTAAAAATAATTAAAAAGATACACTTGAGACCCTCACAATATGCCCTTTTATTTGATTTGTCGCAAGGCACAGTTTGAAAAACTATGTTTTTTTATTTTTCGATTTCCACCCCAAAAGTGATAAACTTCGTGTTGATGTTCATTCAGGAAACCGGTTTTAAATCTACTACCGCAACACAGACGCCTTTAACATAACAAATTAATTGAAAAAGTAACAGCCTACTTGGCACAGTAATAAAATAGGATAAAACAAAACGGTTTTATTTCATACTCCTCATAAAAGTTGAACAAATACAAATCCAAGATGGCGGCAATTCGGCAGTCACGTACACGTCTTATTTTACGTCAGTCTGCTTTATCTTCTTACGTTGGATTGCTTGAATAAGGCCCAAATGATCGAAATACATGTTTCGCAAGGTGCTGAATATAATATATGTAATACTTTTATTCTTTTATGGTTATTGGTCTATCGAATATTCTGGAGTCGTTTGAGCTACGTGTATTAAGGATGCTTGGTTTAATGTATTCGTTTCTCGGAATATACATATAAACGTAAACTCACATATTGTACATTTGCGTAGGTAGAAACTACAGAATATCACGTACAAAACATCAAAAAAAAAATTAAATATTTTTAAAAAACCCGACTGTTCAAGCAGTCTGATGCAGTTGGTGGCATTATTTTATGGACCTACCAGACGCAAAAGCTTTACCACAGTTTTGCGTGTAGTTGGTTAAACTACACGCACAGTGTTCCGTGTACAAACCAACCTGCGCAGGCAAAACTGTGGTGAAGCTTGTGAGTGCCCCTTTAGTTCAAATATTGATATCATGCCACCAACTGCATCAGACTGCTTGAAAAGTGACTTGTTTGGAACTTTTAGTTTTTACAGACGGGTTTTTTTGAAACAATTCATTATTTTAATTTTCTAAATTTAGTTATATTTTTGAAATTGCCTTCTCGAGCTCTATATTTTGATACCCAACTTAATATAGTTCGTCGAATTTATTTTTTATTTTTTAAATATGGCGTCTGATTGTCGTCATAATGAATTTGAATACTGTCATGTCTTTAGTAGCACTTGTAAGATTAAGATGAATCAATTGACGTAAGAATTATCAAAATCGGTCCACGCGTTTCGTCTCTGCAGTCCCACAAAGGAACAAACATACAGAGCCTGATAAACTTATTACACTCCCTTGCGTCGCGCAGTCGGGTAAAAAATGTACGTCCATTTACGGCGTCACCTTGCTTATTTTGTAGAAATTTCCTAGTATAATTCTAATGGCAATTAGTCTTACAATAATTGCTCATTGCAGCTTAAAAAGTATAGGCGATTTTTTTTATTACTCGCCACACGCTTTGATTGCTTCTTCCTACTACTGACGTGAAAACGATCACACCTATGGTCTCCGAGGAATAAGCAGAAGCGTAAACCATATATCGCCAGTTACGTTTAACTCTCATGCAATAGGGGCGCACCTGTTGCCATCGACCGGACACAAAACGAGATTCAAGATTGAGAAATTACAGATGATGAAAACCAATAATACTTTGCTTGACTCGGGAATAAAAACCAAACCTCATAGTTAGCAGTAGCACTTGTGACCTACATACCATCTAACATCGGTTAACTTAACTAATAATGACGGGGAAGCGTCAGGGTAACCCGCGAAATTCAAATTTTCTTACGATTGCTGCAATTTGCAGGTCACAACCTGTTGATCAAAATTTAATGATTTTAATGATTACAGTTTTGCGAGTACATACTTGCTACGGCCGCGAATCATGCTTTGACCAACATACAACCTGACACTGACCTGCAAATTGCAAAAAACGTTAGAAAATTTGAATTTCGTGGGCTACCCTGTACATTTCACATTAATACGCGTCAGACCCCTCGCGTCGCCATAACAATAGGTTTTTAATTGTGTCTGCTAATGAGGGACTTGACGCGTTAGACGCGTTAGTCTCTTGACTTGAATACCAATATTTGGAGAGAAACAGAACCTATTTTATGACTATTACATCGTATCTATATACAAAACTCCATACTATTCTAAATCTCCGTAGAAGTTTTCGATCGTTTCCTATATCTTTCGAGTATATGCACAGTTGCAAATCACAAACGGAGCGTGGGGAATTGATATGAAGGATATGGAAATGTGCAAACAGCATATTGCGACGGGAAACGTTTCAGAGCACGTTGGTGGTGATTCTGTTTCGTATAGACTGTACTAAAGATTAGTTTTGCCTTTTTTTAAGTTACAAGAAGAATAGAAATGAGTTACGTAACGATTTGGATTCGGGTTTATAAACACCAAGGCCCAAATTCCTGGAACGCAAAATTATCGCAAAAAAAAATGAGCATTTTGTCAAACGCGCGTTAGATGCTCGGGTTGGTTGAATGTATACGCAATAGCCAATAGCATTACTTATCTTGCGTTTCATTTATGATTCTTTGATAAATATCTTGCCAGTATAAACAAAAGAAAAGAAGAAATATAATACAAACACCGAAAAAAAAACACGAAATAAAAGTTATTTTTAAATTTTTAGTGTATTTACTTTTTTGGAAGACGGTTGTGTTTTTGTAAGAAAGTTTTTTATTTTTCACTTTTTAGTTGATAGACCCCAGAACTAAAAACCCCAATAAAATGTAACGTGGAATTTAAACATACTCGTATTTGGAGAAAACCAAAACGTCGTCTATGTATACATATTATTCGTTTTTGTACAATTTTTATAAAAGCGCTGAAGCAATTTCTATAGGATTTATATGGGATCACCTCGGGAGTATATTTTTTCGAATGAAAAAGAATTTTGAACATCCACAACTGACAGAGAAATCGGTGGACATAAATAAAAAAAGAAACCTCCTCCTTTTTCGAAGACGGTTAAAAACGGTATAAGATTTAAAAACAGAACATTCCATGATATGGCTTTACTTCTGAGCCTTGCGCTCATTGTTAAATTTTCTTGTCCTTACAATAAAAATATAATTCAGGTCAACATTCAGGCTCAGTGTTGCTTGCAATAATACTGACCCTGAATGTTGACCTGTTCCTAAGTTAAGTTTACAGAGTTGATGTGTGGCTAGTATTTGCAAAGGCATGCACAATATAATTTTAAAAAAACTTTTTTACAAAATAAACTACCGACTTCCAAAAAAGAAAATACACTAAAAATAAAAAATAAATTACTTAAATTTCTGAAGTCAGTGTTTGTGTTTGACACCGACTTCGTGGAACGTGGAATTTAAACATACTCGTAATTGCAGAAAACAAAAACGTCATCTAAGTATACGTATTTTTCGTTTTTGTTCAGTTTCTCAAAAAGCGCTGAGGCAATTTCAATAAAATTACAAAAAGAATTTTGAAAATCGGTCCACAACTGACGGAGAAATCGGCAGACATACATAAAAAATTATAAAAAAACATACATACAGTCGAACATAGAACCTCCTCCTTTTTCGAAAGTCGGTTAAAATTAGGTCACGCACAGCACAGTCAAATAAATATCTAAACCGTCATCAAAAGTACCTATGTACCTACATCACAAATAAATTGAATCCACGAAACAAGTCTTCAAACCACTCCTAACCTTCTACAAAAAGTTCCATCAATAAAGTCCTAATTACTTCCCTCGTAGATTTTTATTTTATTATAAGCAGAATCCGCCTGAACTTTCTTGTGAGATGCAGGTGTTCCACCAACTTTAGCATTTCTCTTTAATCTTGTCTTGGCTCTAGTCAGATGGTGTCTCCTTGCGACAGGGTTAAGTACCTCGTACCTTTCAGATTTAGTGAGGATCCCTAATTGGACAGTAGGGATTATTATTGGTTTTGATTTAGTTTTGGACTGATTGATAGTTTTGTTCTGAAATGTTTTATGGTCGTGGCTTGAATAAAAGAGTTTCCACCCGCAGTGGGATAGTTTTAGCGGCTGTAAGTACTTATAGTTTTATGAATGTAGAAAATGTACTCGTAAGATTGATAGAATATTCTTTACCGTGCAAAATAAAGTTAAAATATGATTTTATTTATTTTATTACCTACCAAAACGTTTAGGGTTATACTTACTTAGTTTTTATTTATTTTCATTGTCGTCTTTAAGGTTGATTATAATGAAATCTGTCCTTAGTGTACTACCACAACGAGACGCGACGCGCCGCGGCGTGTGTATCTTTACAGAAGCCATAGTGGCTAAGCACTCACATTTCTTACATATTGCAGTAACTTTTTTTAGATTTCCATACCCGAAGGGTCGAAACGGAGCCCTATTGTTGTCACTCACGTGTCTGTCTGTCTGTCTGTCGTTTGTCACAAAATTTTGTTACGAAGAATTTTTTAACTTCCCATTGACCTATGAACTTGAAATTTGATAATAATTAATAGAGGTTATTACTACGTATATTCTAATAACAAATACCAATAACTAATAAATCACATTTTTTCTTTGATAATTCTCTCATTTGGTACGGAACCGACAAGTGCGAAGTCCGACACTCACTTGGCCGGTTTTAATTTACTTTCATTGTCGTCCTTAAGTTCGATTTTAATGGAACAACTGTCCTTAGGGTAATTTTACAACGAGACGCGACGCGCCGCAGCCAGCGCCTGTATTTTCACAGAAGCCATAGTGGCTAAGCAGTCGCTTTTCTGTTTTCAACTTTGAAGTAGAGGTTCTGCTCATCCATTGATGATTATAAAACGCACTTAAGGTTAAGTAAAATTCAGAGATAACTTATTTAAAGCAGATGTTGGGAAGGGACACCATAGAAAGTAAATATAGATACAGATCTTATTGGTGATTGTTCAAAAAGGCAAAGCGCGATTCATTTACCAATTTAAACACTAGGAGTACGTTAGAATTGTAGTGGGTGGCGTTCTGTAGTTTCTGCCTACCTTCATGGAAAAAAGGCGTGAGTTTATATACACTAATGGAAAAAATTAAGGGTTCAAAAAAAAATCCAATTTTTTTTGCGATTTTTCAAATGGCCGTATGTTTGTTAAAAATTATCTTGTCGTAAAAAAGCCAATTGAAGCTCAAAGTCTCTAGTTTTGAGATCTTAAGACGACATTTTTTTTTTCAAAAAAATTGAAGCTGAATGAACAAATTATCAGAGCCTTTAGACAAAATACTTTTCTGTTTACGTTAACGCTAACGCTTCGTGCAAAATGTATGGCAAAGACATTACTGGGCGTGAGTCACGTGACAGTTCTCTGTCTAACGCTTCGTGCAAATATTTTGCATACATTTTGCACGAAGCGATAACGTTACGTTAACAGAAAATAATTTTGTCTAACCCCCCTGGTCCGTATTACGGTGGATTTTAATTTGATCCCAATATTTTTCCATTATTTAGATAATTATGTCAAAACATTTAGAAATTCGACAGCGTCACCTTCGTTGGGGACTACATTGTTATCTAATATGTAATATTTGAATAGTTTTACATCATAGCTTATCAAATATGGAGTAGGTACCTAAGTACCTATTTGATAATTTCAGATAAGATATTTCTAATCTTAGCAGATAGTAATGTTTTTGGAAATAACCGTACCCGTGCGTTAGGCGATATTAACACGATTATCAGTACTTGTTTTGACAATATCGATTTTGCTAAAATCAAACTGTCACTGTAACCATCGATAAAGACTTTATCTTTAAAGTTCATGTCGCAGTAAAGATCGTAACAATATTTTTTGTATAATTTCCTTGAATTTGTCTTAAATTGTCGAGACTTTCACCGACTTAACTACCTTAATTGCAACGAGAAAAAATCCCGGCAATTTGCTGGAGGCAAGAAGAACAGAACCGATCGCTTAGACAGTTATTTAATTTTTTTTTTTACTGTTAATAGGCACGCGTTTGACCACTATCTCACCTAATGGTAAGCGATAATGTGGTCAAATATGGAGCACGCTTGCCTAAAAATAACCTATTCACTCTTGACTTATAGACTCCCAGTTAATGCGATACTTTTTGTTTGAGTCTGGGAAATCATCAGATGACTTCTGATGCTCTGGGTGGAGCGGGCGTGTCAGACTATTACCGACTATTACTCACCCGTGTTCCTTAAGTTGCTCTTTACGTTCCAGGGCCGGGATGACTCTTTCGAGAACTTCCACGACCGTTGCAGGCATGGACCCCAGCGGTACGTAGTTAAGGTGATACTTGACGATTGTTTTTAACAAGCCAAGCAAAGGATTCTGTATTAATTATGTATCGATTGGACTACTCCAAATGAGAAAAAAAACAGTGTGAGCACGCTACGTATTAACCTCACCTATTACGTAATACAACCAATCAATATATCAAATTAATAAATTAATGTAAGAATTAATCCACAAGTATGGATTTATTGCTGGAAACTTGTCAGATAACCGCAATAGTGTAATCATAAATGCACGTTCCATAAACATCAAGGTCTAAAACCGAAATATTCTACCTAATATTGTTAAATAAAACCAAACATTGTTGATTTCCGTATTAAACCAAGCATGTACATTCACAACTTACAACATACATAGGTAGATACATTATTTAGATGATTCTGTTTAGAGCGCCGACCCTGATTACCAACTTAAATAGTTAGGTATGTTTATCTGGTTATACTATTCGACCTTTAGCGGTAACATGCTCTTTTAGTCTAGCAAAAAACATTTCGGATAAACCAATATCGAGAGTGATAAAACGCAAACATTTGTGTTCAACCGGTTTAGCAAATTAGACATTTTTATTTAATAGATAGAGAATAGAGGTAACAATTACCATATGTTGTTTTAGACTTAAGATACTCACACGCAATGAGGTAAGTGTTTTTAAATATTGTTTTATTAGCTGACCCAACAAATGGCGTTCTGTGATTAAAAAATGGGGAGTGGGGAATAAAATTACTTGTGCCAACGACTTCACACGAGTGGAATTCGTTCTTCCCGACATTATAAATTTTAGTCTGTATTTATTCTGATATTTAAGCTATATTACTGTTTTTTTTTATTTACCCTAAAGGGAAGGCTAAAGTCTTTTGACCATGTTGCCTAGTCTTACGTACTGTATTTTTACTTTTTTCCATTAGAATGCAGATGTGACACATTCTAATGTTTTTTGCAGTATTTGGCAACAAATGTGTCGCGTCAGCCTTTTCGGAAAACTTCGCTGAGGTAGTCAATACTGCAATAAATTTCTCAGCTCCATTTTACCGAGATCGCGCCTGTTTCAATGATTCCACATATTGTCCATTTGCGTAGACACTTGAGACACAAAACTACACCAATTTTACATCACAGTATCCACTAAGAATCAATAAACGACTAATTAAAACAACCACTGAACTTCACTCGAAGAAATCCTGCCAAAAACTCCCTGAAAAGTTTCATCATCAAAATCCGTTTAGTAGTTTTTGAGTGATAGAGTAACAAACCATCATCCTCACAAACTTAAACATTTATGATATTGGTAGGATTAGGATAGCCTGCTGTGTTCATTATTCCATGGCTAGTTCCAACTTCTTGTATTATGCTTAAATTTGTACTGGGTGTGACTGTAATGACCTCAAGGTCTGCTGCTTGCCTAGAGGTAGTGGATAAATGCCTAGGGGTAGCGGATAAATTCTTAACAAGAGTTACTGCACCCCTGGGCACTTGGACAGGGAAGGAATAGGGGTGGGTTTTAGTCAGTAAGAGTCTGACACGCCCTCCCGCTCCGCCCAGAGCGGGAGATGTCATTGGATGATTTCCCACCCCACAAAAAAGGCCTACTGCTATTAGAGAAGCAACTTATTGAAATTAAACAGTTTAATCGTCTTTGGTCTCATTGACTTTTCCATATTTGGTCGTTTTAATAAACAGACTCTTGAATTGTCCCCAAGCTATGCCCCTTGGATAAAACTGAAATAATCTGTAAATTGAGTACTTTTCTGCGGGTTTGGTACGCGGTTCTGCTATTTTGCAGAACCGTGTATAATTATTAGCTTATTCGTAAACAAGAGAGCAATATACTTGTGTGTGTAATTTATCTAATCAACCGCTATCTGAACCTAAATCACTATTAAAATATTAAACAATCTTTTCAGGCAGCACTCCTTTGATAAAATGTACTTTACTTTACCAATTGAAGTTCAACGCTCGTCTCTAATGCAGTGTTTTGGCGTTTAATAGGTTCTTGCACCAGATTTTGACTGCACTAGCTACAGTGTCACTGATTACTGGTACTACGTGCAAAGAAGATAGTACTAAAGCAGGAATGAGAAAGTTACCGGAAGGATTGAAGTTTGGTGTGGCAACAGCTTCGTTTCAAATTGAAGGTGGATGGAATGCATCAGGTTGGTACTTACATCTTTAAGTACTTAAGTCATGATATAAAGTTTTTTTTCGTTTCTCCCGCATCTCCATATATCGTAACTGGCAGAGTTGAAAATTATATCTTGTCGTATGATCTCTGGGAAATTTCGCAACTTGGTATTTGTTTTATATTTGTCAATTATTCTTTCAGATAAATCTCCAAGCATTTGGGACACCTACGGTCATACCCCAGGACTAATCAAAGATGGCACAGACGGCAATGACACTTGCAAGTCCTACGAATATTACCAACGAGACATTAAGATGCTCAAGTTCCTAGGTGTGGACTTCTATAGATTTTCCATTTCATGGCCAAGAGTTCTGCCAAGTGGATTCGCAAATAAAATTAGCAAAGATGGTATTGGGTATTACAGTAGATTGGTTGATGAGTTGTTGGCCAACGGTATCGAGCCAGTCGTGACTATGTTTCATTGGGATTTGCCACAAAGTTTGCAAGATTTGGGTGGTTGGGCCAATCCTCTTATTGTTGATTGGTTTGAAGACTATGCCCGTGTGTTGTACGATGCGTTGGGCGATCGAGTCAAAACCTGGATTACTTTGAATGAACCGAAACAGTTTTTAATATTTGGTTACGGAATGAACCGGTTCGCTCCTAATATTGTTTCTGCGGGAATTGGGGACTACATTGCTGTGAAGAATGCACTGTTAGCACATGCTAGGGCCTGGCACCTCTACGACAAAGAATACAGGGAAAAACAAACAGGTAAGTTTATCTATGCAAATCAACTCAAGTCATTTCACGTTTTTACCTTAATAAACACCGTTGATTCTTCGAATCGTGCTTCAACATTTAGCATAGTGTTCTTTTCACCAACTGTAGCGTCTGATCCTTGTAAAGATATACGGTCCACTAGATCAGTAAAAAAAAGTTTATGGGTACATGGTTTCGTTTTTGGCTTTCAGGTTCAATTGGAATAACAATAGCGACAGATTTCCGTGAAGGCGCTTCGGATTCCCCTGCGGACATAGAGGCAGGCAAGGTGGCGCTAGACTTCGAAGTCGGTTTCTACAGTCACCCGATCTTTTCGTCCACTGGTGGATTCCCTGAGAGGATGGTGAAACGTGTTGCAGAGAAGAGTGCTGAGCAAGGCTTCCCCAGAAGTAGGCTGCCGGAGTTATCGCAGGAAGAAATTGAGTTCATAAAAGGTCAGAGCCATTGACTATACGCATACCTACGTTATGCTTCGCCAGCGTGTGTTCTGAGTTGGCTACTAGTGATTGATGACCATGATAGTTGCTTAGTAAATTATTGCCATAAAAAGGAGGAGGTTCTCAATTCATTTGATAAATTGTGTTTGTTTGTAAATTTGATAAACTTTTTAATGTAAAAATGTTGCAGGCACCAGTGACTTCTACGGGATCAACCACTATTCCACCAAGTTCTACACAACGGACAAATACACGAAGGGAACATTCGCAGTGCCGTCATATGAAGATGACATTGGAGCTGTGGGTGACTACGGGGGTTATGATCTGGCCCCTCTGATACATACGACTGTGAGTTCTTGTTTCTTGTTTTTTCTGCGATAAAAACTAAATGACTTCAAATTTAACCTTTGTACTGGGACGATGTAACACTATTTAAACAGGTACTCGCCTGTGTTTGGTTGATGGCATAAAAAGTAATACAAGTACGTAGTTCGATCCGTGACAGCCAGTTTTCTACACATGTACAGACTGTTGTCAACATTATCTGACCCACCCTAAAATCAAACGACTTTGGACCCTCTGCCTGTAACATTAAGGTTTATTTAATTTATATGAGCTTATCAGACAAGTGCACGAGGACTCGATGAACAAAAATACAATAATAACAAAGACACGCAAATTTGATCTTTAACACGTAACGTTAAGGTAAACCCAGCCACCGGCATTATATATGTTTTTGTTAAGCTATTTTAATCATTATCTCGTTAACATTACAGTGGAAAAGCTTTTAAGTCACACTACATAATTACAACCCAATCTTTAATTTCGCGAATTCCCAACAAGCTCTTGTGGCTTAGCGGCTTGATGCTGGATTGACGACGAACAGCATGTGGGTTCGAAAACACAGTCCACCTATACATCAGTTTATTTTTTAATTTGTTTTCATTTCTACAATTATATTGCTTGCAATATTAAAGAACGACCAAAATAATTTTCGCCAAATAACTTATCTTGTAAACGGGTGGGTAATTTAAAAAACTTTAAGCTCACACTTCTTTATAATGAATACGAATATTTATTCTTCAACTACCCACATATTACAAGTTATGTGAAAATATTACCATTTTAAAAAGTTTATGTATTGTCTGTAGTTCTTTACAATAATACAAGAAATAGTTTTGGAATATAAATTCTATATTGAAAGCAAAACAATATCTTTGTCGCAGGATTTGATCTCGAACCTTGTTTTTCTCAGTCTTATACACAGACCACGAGACCAGAATTACTTGAACTCAATCATTAAAATAAACTATTACACTTATCATATTATAACAAGTAGTTATAAAATATAACCTCATACTAACGTTTTAAAGATCAAATTTGCGTGTCTGTATTATTATTGTATTTGTTCATCAAATCCTCGAGCACTTGTCTGATAAGCTCATATAACTTGAATAAACCATAATGTTACATGCAGAGGGTCCAAATTCGTTTGTTTTGTGTAGTTTTGTTGTGTTTTGCGTTAGATAATGCTGACAACAGACTGTACATTCAAAAGTAAAAACTGCTAATTTTCCATTTGAGCAGTGTTGTTTGATGAGCGGCGATAAACTTTAATAAGCACTTTATCAAAACTCATTATTTGGATGCACTGCATATTTCTAAATTGCTTGATGTTAATAAAGAAAAGATTCTTGTAATTCATACTAAATGATTAATAAGCGAAAGGAAGGTGTAGCACCATAAAACATACCGAGATCAACAAAAATGAATCGTCTTATTTTAACATTTCAGAAAATCCCCAACGGCATCCGAAAAGCTCTAAACTGGGTGAAAGACACATACAACAACCCTCGAGTCATGATTACAGAGAACGGATACGGTAATTTCGGCGGAGACAATGACGTTGACAGAATTGATTACTACAGAGATTACATTAACGCCGTCTTCGATGCCATTGAAGTGGACGGCTGCAATGTAGAAACGTATACTGCGTGGAGTCTCATGGATAACTTCGAATGGGATTCTGGGCTGAAGTAAGTTGTTAAAATCATGCGAACTTACCAAATGAGACTTAGGTAGCAGTGGTAGCCCACTGCTACTTAAGTCTCATTTGGTCTAATGCTGGCTCGTTGAAAAAATGGCTAATGGGGTGAAGGTATGGAGTAGTTATCATAGCTGTGTTGGAAGGCCTTAAAGAGGACAGCTGACCTAGAGAAGGTTGCGAAAATCCGCAGGATCTGGGAGGACCAGGATCGCTCGTTGAAGTGAATCTTAAAGGAAGCCTACGTCCAGCATTGGCAGTCTTTTAGCCGAATGGTAATGACTATGAATCTAAACTGATAGATAGATTATCCTCGCTCGGAACTTGAACGTGGTACAACTGGACCCGATGCTAGGTAACATCTAAATTCTTCACAATTAGAATACAAAATTTACTTTCAGGGCAAAGTTCGGTCTTTTCGAAGTTGACTTCGAAGATGACAAGAGGACTCGCAAAGCAAGATTGTCGGCTCTATGGTATAAAAATCTAATAGCCAACAGGGTTTTGAATTCCGCTAATGAAACCAAATTTGAAGAAATTTTATTTTAGTATATCTAAGGTAATATAAAAATGAGAAAACGAAGATTCCGAAAAAGAAGATTTCAAA
The DNA here is from genome assembly GCA_951329385.1 of Polia nebulosa. NCBI lineage: Eukaryota > Metazoa > Arthropoda > Insecta > Lepidoptera > Noctuidae > Polia > Polia nebulosa. The sequence continues at coordinate 13,061,911 of OX589610.1, read as the reverse complement.
ATAAAAGGACTGATTTAAAACTACAAAAAATATGATTTTCATTTATAGAAAATATTCATTCCCATACGTCTTTGGACGATTAAAACTATAAAATGAATATTTAATTATTCACTAAAATAACTGACAAATGCTTGCGCTCTTTAGCTAGACTGGTCTACTCAGATTTGTACGATCCTCAAATGATAGCCTTAGAAACGAAATTACATGGTTCTTATATGATCTGACCTCTGAGTTTGTTTTGGTGTTTCTGTTATTGTCAAAGAGAAAACCCGTCTCATCTTTGTAGTTTAAAATGACAAAAGAAATTGACGAGTAAAAGTCACAACGTCATCTTGAAAAGATATTTCTCGCCGACTGATTGACACCTTGCGTTACCAGAGGGTTGGTTCGTTCTTTACCAATGACTAATTCTCTTTGTTCTTTACTCATTGAATTATCATTACTATTCAAAGTGGCAATGCTGCCAGTCTTCTCGACACGATTCCGGCTTGCCCAGATGACATCGATGTGTGTGAGGAGTATTTAGTATTTATTTTTACCTAGGTTTTTTTATTTTTGTATATTTGTATGTACGTACGTATTAAGGTTATTAAAAAAAAAGATGACTTTCCCCTGTTATTATTGTAAAATACTGGTATTCAGCTGCTTCCGGTTAGACTGAAAGCCGACCCCAAGATAGTTGCGAAAAGGCTAAGCAGATGATGATGATGATGATGTACGTAATAAGGTTATTAACTACTAGAAAATATTTATTTAATTTTTATGTCTTGTTTTTTTTTAAGTTTGAAAGTGGCACCAGTCACAGAAAAGTTGAAAGAGAATCACATATCTTGATATGGTCATGTAAAGAGGAGGGATGAAATACATGTAACTAAAAGAGTTATGACTATAAATGTGGATGGATGGAGAGGGAGAGGGAGGCCAAAGAAAAGATGGATGGATTGTGTGAGGAGTGATATGAAAGAAAAGGGAATTAGTAATAGCGTGACGGCTGACCGGTCAGAATGAAAGAAAAAATAGGTTGCGCCGACCACAAGTAACATGGAATAAGGGCAGGAAGATGATGATGTATCTACATGTATTTTCTTAAAATTTGAATAAATAAGTTTAGTAAATTAACAAACTAAATATCGTAACTTTATAATTACTTTTTATATTCTTAGAAACGGCGCCACATCTCGATTTTAAGCTGAAGCAATTCCAACCGTATATAAACTCGTAGGTAATACAGGGATCGTACTGGTAACTTTATCTGTAGCTACATTTACATGACAGCTTGTCATAATCATCATAACGTCAACAGCTGGACATAGGTCTCCCCAAGCGCCATCACATCTACCGGTACTGTGCTTCTCGTGTACAGCAAAATTAACTATCTATAAAAATTGCCTGAACCAATCAAAATCTACACAATCAAACTAAAAAATCTTGTACAATCTGATTCTATTTCAAGCTATCCATCTGCTGGAGACAGCTATCCTGTTCACTTCACGCTTTGGTAGGCAGAACACCTTTTGTTTGCATTGCACTGTCGTACTGTCGCCTACACGACGCGGCTGTCCCCTGTCCATCCAATGATAGGTAAGTAACATGAAAGTCGACTGTTGTAAAATATTTTGAAGTTTTTTTTTAATGACCACATTTTACGTAACATTTAACGCCTGTGTTGATAAAGGGATTCTCAGTTGTGTAAAGTTCATGCCCAGGGGTAGCGGATAATTTCGTAACAAAGTTACCGCTCCCTTGGGCACTCAGGCAAGAACAGGGGTGTGTTTTAGTCAGTAAGAGTCTGATACGCCCTTCCGCTCCACCCTAAAGCGGAAGAAGTCATTGGATGATTTCCTACACCAAAAAAAAAAAAACAGCCCTGAGTCACATGGCAGTGGAGGCCCAGTTAGAGCAGCGATGGCCCAGTAGTAATAGCCGTGACTTACAACTTGTAGGTCGAGGGTTTGAACCCAGCCAGGCGCTTTACTTTGTGTAAATTATTTAATCGTCATTGCTCTCAAAACGGTAAAGAAAAACAACGTGCTGGTTTCAGTTTATACTAGAACTTAAATTCGAACAAATTATGTCTCATCTACCAATCCGAACGGGGCCACTCCCTCTCGGAAAGAGGAGACCTGTGCCCAACAGTGGGAATATTTAAAGGCTGATTATAAGAACTATTATTGTGTCAGGTAAAATGGTACCTGGCAATATCAGGAGATGGTAACATATCCACATAGTTACGTAGAAGGTACCTAAGTAAAAAAAAATATTCTAAGAGAATGTTTCCCTTCCTCAAGAGACTGTAATACGCTTACCATGCATCATTGATTCGCATCTTCCTACAAAAGATTTTTTACCTTGTCAGTATTCGCGATTACTTTATAAACACAGCAAACGCGGAAAACCCCTTTTTCTGCGCCAATATCGGAGACGAATACACTGAAATTCAAATGAAAGCACGTTCCATGTTGTTTTAGACTGTTTGACGTGATCTCTGACTTTTCAGTCAACACACAATAATCAACCTTACCCTTTGGTCATAGAATTCGTTTTTATTTGTTCCAAAATATTTATTTTAGGAGCTAAATTATCTTAGGGTTGTAATTCACAATCTTTCTCGGCCCTAGACAGGGAAAAGTTTTGAATTTTGCGAATAAAAAAGTTTAGGCTTATGGCCGGGAGAGTATTTCTTTTGGTCGGGTCTAGAGTTAAATATTTCTGTAGAGCAAATTTTTATTTTGGTCTGGCTGGCGTTTTTCTTTTTTAGGGTTCCGTATCCAAAGGGCAACTAACGGGACCCTATTACTAAGCCTCTGTTGTCCTTCCGTCCATCCGTCTATTTGTCAGCGGGCTGTATCTCATGATCCGTATTAGGTAGACAGTTGAAATTTTCACAGAATGTGTATTTCTGTTGCCACTATATCAACATATAATAAAAATAAAAATAAATTAAAAACTCGCTCTTGGTCGGTTTTTTTTTAGGATTACTGTACTACTGCGTAGATAAGTGTTACGTGACTTATCGTAGGTAATGTCGTTGCCATACATTTTGTACTAAGAGTTAGCGTTCGCGATTTTTTTTAAGACCAATAACTCCAGAGTATCGTGCAATCATGGTTAAGGTAGATAGGTAATTTTTAAAAACCATTATTGCTAAAATTCTAATAAGAAGTATGACATATTCAAAGGAGACGGGGATTTCTGGGCCTGATTGTAATAAGTTCAGGTACGATTTAAAAAAGGGTTCTACTTTTCTATTTTTTTAAATGTGAAAAATCAGCCCAATTTACAATCCGGAAAACGAGAAATACAAAAATCAATTAGTGATGAATAAAATGAAATATCGATGAAATTATAATCGAATAACCTGACAAAGTTCATTGTACTTAATAAAATGCTTTTACCAGCTGATTAATTCAATTAATTCTATTAGAATAGGTTTATACAGTGTTTAAAAAGCCACATCACAGAGCCGTTAACTACGCATACTGTACGTCTAACAAAGTAGTTTTGCGCAACAATTATTGCTGGGAAATTACTTTTATTTTTTAGTATGAAAAATAAAGCTATTTTTTATTCCGCGTAATGTAACGCGAACACAGACAAGTGGAGCTAAACCCCGCCGCTTCGCTCTAAGCTGCATAGGTACTTGTTGGATGCGTTTTCGTAACTGCAAATTCGTAATTTCAAAAAAAAATCGAAAATTCAGATAATGTTTGTTTAGAAAAAATTTTAGTAATAATACTTAGAATTCATTTTCGTAAAAAAAATGCGATTTTGACCTTCCATATCTCCAGAACCAGTGGTTTCCCAGGTATGGTCTAGTGGAAAAAAAATGTTCAAATAATGGGTAGAATATGTGGCTTTCGGCTTCGGAAACTGTCTATTTACACCCGATATAGTTTAAACAAATTAAATATCTACCTATTACAAATAATTCATAGAATCGATTCACGTCTGATAATAATCGTTCAATGTATTATTAGTCTGTGCTGACGGTCATGTCAAAACGCTCAAAACGCACTTATAAATAATTCAAAAAGAGTGGTGAGTGTCACTGTCTGTCAGTGTCATGGATTGACAGCCTCCCAAGTTTTATTGATATTTTCCTCGACTCCTGCTTTTTTTCTACGAACTTTCTGATGTTGCTTCTTGTACGTCCCTTGCTACCATACCGAACATCCCGGTGAACCTCGCTTGTACGTTGGACTTGGACTTGTTATTTTGAATTCTACGACCGGCCTACCGAATCGCACTTCAAAAAATCAGCTGCTAAGTAAAGATAACGTAACCTCACTTTTACCACGGGGTCTCATATCGAACAAAGAAAATTTAGTTAAAATAAATCACAACAGATGGCGTAATATGCATCAATTATTTATGTAACATTCATATTTAAACAACATTAGTATTTTATTATTAATAAACTACCAACATAAAATTGTGGAATAACTGGCTCCTAATTCAAATTTAGATGTTTATTGGACCGAATCCTTAGACATCTATATTTCTTGTACCAATAGATGGCAATGGTTGAAGTTTTGGAGTTTATACATTCGCCTCTTCTTTAAAATTTGTATAGTGACACATTTTGAAACAGTAAAACTGTTAAGAAGTGCCAAAAAGACTATAATGTAATTCCTCAACGTGTGAGAAAATATTGGTGAGATTTTATGTGAATTCATTCAACTTGCAAGCCGTCGTTGCTAACACCATCTATCGAGGTGTAGAGGACGGCCCCGATCGAAGAAGAAATGTTGCTTGTGCAAGACGAAAACCCGGAGTTACGGTGGTACCGGTTCATTGTATGAGATGACTCATCTGTACGCTAGTATTATATTATCTGTGCTTTTACTAAATCTCTTTTAACTCAGCTCTCGAATTGCTAAAATCAGCAAAATTATCAGTGATGGTTTGATAATCACTTGACTTTGATGTCATCTTTTTACATCCAGGCCCAAGATTGTATGAAAGCGTAGCCGTCTCCTTCATTGACGTCTCAGAACATGCGTCAAGTCGCTGCGTAGATGACAACGCGTGCTGCGTAGTGAAAAGCAAACTTCAGAGCCAACATTAAGTTTGAATCGACATATTATGTCAACGCACGGCATGACGGATCAGCGCGGTGACAGCGTACACGTGATTTGTGCGTGATCGTCGTGAGCGGGGGTCCGGCGGGGTGAAGGCGGCGTGCGCGGGCGGGGACATGGAGCAGGTCGGCGAGGTGACGGAGCCCGAGCATCACTTCAAATTTTACCACGACCTCGGCACCTCGCCGACATATTTAACTTTAATATATACCAGTCTAACAGTCCAGCGAGTTTTACTGCTTCCCCTGATCTGGCGAACTCAACATTGGTCCTTCGAGCCGGATCAATGTTGAGTTCGATAGATTCATCGGATCATTCGGGACGTCTTCAACAACCCGGGCAGCATGTCAACGCATGGCATGACGGATCAGCGCGGTGGCAGCGTACACGTGATGTGTGCATAATCGTCGTAAGCGGGGGTCCGGTGAGGTGAAGGCGGCGTGCGCGGGCGGGGACTTGGAGCAGGTCGGCGACGGCGGGCGACGAGGCCCGAGCATATCTTCAAATTTTACCATGACCTCGACACCTCGCCGACATGTTTAATTTTAATATATACCAGTCTAACAGTCCAGCGAGTTTTACTGCTTTACCTGATCTATCGAACTCAACATATTCTCATATCTATTATCAACATTCACCTAAACAGGCATTCACATTTTATCAATATCGACGCTTAAGAGCAACACAAAAGGGCGATAGATATAAAAAGTTTAGGGTAATCCGATCGCTCGGTAAGTTTAACTGCCCGTCGTTAACGGGTATTGATAGTAGAGTTTCAAGGGTCTCTTAAAAGAACGGGCCATTATGGTAAATAATAGGCTTTGTGGTCCTCGATTTATAAGTCAAAATGAGCAATATTGGTTTTTCCAGGAAAAGATTAATTGACTAGGGAGTAATAGCATCTTGGTCGATTGGTTCGCGGCCACAGGTGAATTGTGGTCTCGTTTAAGTTAGGCGTATGTTTACTAAATTATAGTATTGTAGAGACTCTTTGATAAGGACCTCTTTAGAGGATTTACAAACTCATTGCACATTATGAATAAAAACCGGCAAAGTACGTGTCGGACTTCGCAAATTTAAGGTTTTGTACCAAAATGGGTAATTTCAAAGAAAAAATCTGATTTATCAATATATTGGTATTTTATGATAATTATTATCAACAAATTTTAAGTTCATGTCAATCGGAAGTTACAAAATTCTTAGGAACAAAATTTTGTGACAGACGTACAAACAGACAGATGGACACGCGAGTGTTAGCAATGGGGCTCCGTTTTGACACTTTGTATACGAAGTCCTAAAATTAACACTAACTCGAGTTTTTAAATAAATAAGATTATCAGAAAGAAGAAGGCAGCTGTCAGGCCGATAGACGCGGGTGAATTTTAAAGTTATGTAAAAGTTAAATAACTATACAAGATATAAAAATTTGTTTCTTTTCATATGTTTATGAAAAGAAACACTGGAACGCAAATTATACACACCCTGAATCTATGTCTCCATCAGATAAAACAGTATCTATTGTTTGGAAGCAGTAACTGAAATTCGGCGAAAATCAAAGGAGGGTAATATTTTAATTTGTATAGTACAGCATAGCTATTCACATACCCTTGGCAGAATTAGTTGATAACGAGGACTTATCTTGAAAAAAAAAACGAGCGAGCCTTACAGTAGTCGCTTATGATATGTAACATTTGATATCTTACCTTGACATTCTGTCCTAAAAAATAAAATTAAAACTATTAGTTCCGATTTCTACCGCGCGCAGGCTTATTGTGCGCGCGCTCTACCATCTGACGGCCAACTCTACCACCACGCGCGTTCATTGGTCAAATCAAATAGCGCACGCTTCCCCGGCTTCCTGCTACACACTTCCGTCCTATTTCACGAAATCACTCCCACAGATTGCAGGAAAGCGAGAGGAAAGATGTAACACATTAAAAAAAAGCTGCTTGCTGGTTGGGGCAGGAGGGGCGCGTAGTGTTTTACGCGCGCCCCTAATGGAAGTCGCGGAGGAGGATACCTCACTCTCCCCGCGGGCCAGCGGTGGCCCGCATAGGCGGGCCGGCGACTAGTCGGGGATCATGGAAGTCGTATTAGCTTTCACGATCCCTGCCTAAGTGTGGGAAGGAACACCGGGGTGGTTTTTAGTCAGTAAGAGTCTGACAGACCCCTTCGCCTGCCCCAGGTGAAAGACATCCATGAGGATTTTCCACCCCGGCAACAAAAAAAAGGAGGGACAAAATAGGGTAGATAGATGAATTGTATTGTAAAAAGCCGGCCAAATGTAAGTCGGGCTTGCAAGCGCTCATATGATAAAGAGGTTATAGAAATTCACACTCGTGAAAATTTCAAATATGTTCCTGCTGGGCTGTAGCCTGCTGACAGACAGACGGACGGACAGCGGAGGCTTAGTTAAATGGTTCCGTTTGTTAACTCTTCGGGTACAGAACCCTAAAAATGGAACAATCCGCTTTGTAGCCACATCACGCTCTACAACTAACTGCAATTACGAGCTTTGAATCCATTGACTTAGAACTTAAATCCCCTTGTTATAAGATAGTTGAGAGCTTATTTAAAAACATAGCGTGTGGCAGCTGGTCGCTTTGAAGAACTTAAGTCAAAGAAGTGGGTCAGTAAGGCGGGTAGACTTGTTCGCCTGTCTTTGGTAAAGTGCAGGGTGTCCAACTCGGATGTACACAACTTTAAATTAAGGTTTTTTTTTGTAACGAAAATCACCAGATATTTTTAACCACTTCTTAATAGAAGTGCGGTGCGGGGCGCTGCGGTGTCGCTTCACCTATCTATAACTTTGTAAACTAATCTTAGAAGTTAAATTTGACCCAGTTTCTGATTAAGGCAATATTAACTGCCAATGACCTTGAGTGGTTAGCTTGCGTGCTATGTTCAATTGAGCTCACGTAACGCGTCGTACGTCCACCCAGTAATAGGACTCGCCCATCAAGGAGCGCTGTCCGAAATTAAACGCATTATTAATTTATTATACATAAAACAACAGGTATTATACTAAAATACTTAGACTAAATTATAAATAATTTAATGATTTTTAAAATGATGAAGGTTTCTTAAAAATACGCTTTATAGTGTTTGCGTGATTCTCAATTTTTTATCCGCGTTAGACATAACTTTACAAATTAATTACACCATGTTATTAAAATATAATTTCAAATATTTACTTATTAAATCATAAAAATATTGTCTAGAAGTAACACATATTTTTTTCAAAGAAGTAAGACAAGTCGTTTAGATGTGATGTTCAATTAAAAATTATTAAAAGTCGTATAATTATAATAATAATAATAATAATAATAATTTATTTACTATAGAACAGTATTAGGTACATATATTTTTACATTGGCCCCAAACTAGGCAAGCCTGTATCTTGGGTACCAATATTGAGGATTCAAAAGATTTTTGACAAAAAATGTTCGGTTACATAAAAAAGCAAATCAATTACAAACAAAAATTAAACTATAGGAAAACAAAAGCTGAAAGCAGTGAGATAGTTCCCTGATAATAATAACATTTTCATATTTCAACGCTAGGTAATTTGTTACTGTGAGTGTGTGAAATTACAATAATTTAATTTAATATTTTAATTAGATAATTTGATTTTATAATTTATTTTAATTCAGTGATATGATTTGATAATAATTCAACTTATTATTTTAATTAATTAATTTGATTTAATAATTTAATTTGATATTTTAATTAAGTAATTGTATTTATTAATTTAGTTTATTAATTAAGTCATTTAATGAAATTTGCTTCAATTATATTATTGTTGGTTTAAATTTGGTTAAGTATTTAAATAATTCAATTTAATAGGTCAAATTAATTTAGTGAAACCAGAGTCAACACCAATTTCTATTTTTGGTTTAATTTGTTGAATAAATAAGTTCCTCCGTATCAACATAATTTAGATTTAAGAGCCAGTTTAATAATTTAGTCTTCAATTCAAAGCGATTCAAATTGATTATTAACAATATCTTATGCAGTTTGTTGTAAATTCGAGAACTTAAGATGAAATATTGATGAGCAGCAAATGTGGTCTTAAAACGGTCGACTTGGCAGCCTTGAACAGCCCTTCGTCGGGTATTGGGTGTGAGACTTGGTGGGACGGAGACATGTTTGCGAAGCGTGGAGTGGTAAACAAAGAGTTGTCTGACGGTGAGCACCTTGCAGTCCTGATATAATTGTTCAGTCGGGTACCTAAACGGTTTGTGTAGCATAACCTTCAGAACAGCTCTTTGGGCCCTCTCTAGTGGTAAAAACGATGTTTTGCCTTAAGCTGAAATTTTGCGTACATGCTTAGTTTGGATGACAATGCATGGTTAGCTAAGTGATGTTATTCTAAATCCAATATGGCAGACTGCCAAAGATGGCGGACTGGTTATTTTGTATGCATTACAGAAAATTATTCATAATTAGGTTTTTCGGGCTACACGATTTTGTATGGATACCAAAATCTACTAAATCTTTACCTGTTTACTAGCGAAAAATTCTCTAGCTTTTGCTGTGTTTTCATCAGTGTTTGCATACTTTATAGGCCAGTATCAAAGTAGCAAATATTTTGCTTTTAGTATTCTAGGTTGATCCAAACATGTACCTTTAGATAAAGCCACCGAAAAATTTAGGATAAGCTGAATCTCTTGAGTTTGAGGATGAATTGATTTGTTACCTTAAAAAAATCGTTGATAAAAATTCAGTCGTTTTTCAATTCAGAATATTATACAAATACTGAAGTGAGAAGATTCAGTGGTTATGTTCTTTAAAACTATCCAATAAAGTCTGTCAATCTTTTTGTGATATGGTCAGGGGATATAAACATAAAAAGGCTCGAGGAGGCGATTTAAATAAATGATAAATGATGTTTATTCAGTAAAAAGGTTACAAGGAACACTTTTACACGTCAATGTTTTTTGTCAGTTTAAGCTAGATGAGGCCGGTGTTTCCTAGCTGACTACCCTGAGAAGGAACACCGAAACAAACTCAGAGGTCAAAGTCTCTTTTAAAATGTTCAAATCCATACAATGTGTACTGGTTAAATCATATGAGAACCATGTACGTTTATGTCTGGGATGAGCTTTTGAAGAAAGCAACACACGAATTCGAGTGGACCTGTCCAGACAGTGCAAGCATTTGTCAGTCATCGCGAAGCTCAACTCAGAACTTTGAGGAGCTCAATGAACCGACGAACAATACCAAAGTAAGGACATTTGAGTAGGCCGCAAAAATACTCAAACTGCCAGACAATCATAAAATCTACATGAATCTATATAAAAAATAGAACTCACTAAAATATAAATAAAAAATGGATCTAAAATCCCGACTGTAAAAACAACCAGGTAGTAAAAAGTTCCAAATAATAAAAAAAATTTGTAGCAGTTTGATGCATTTGGTGGTATTAAATCTGCGATTGAAATAAAAAAAAACAGGCGAAGTGCAACTCGGACTCGCGCATAAAGGGTTCCGTTCCATCGTACAAGATTATACGCGTATACTTGTTGCCATTATTGAGATCGAGCAAAAAAGTCAAAAAAACACGTTTCTAGTACCAGCTTCCTTTAATTTTAAATTAATTTTTATTGTTTTAGCGGTAATAAATACACATTCTGTGAAATTTTCATTTGAAATTGTCTACCTATTACGGATAATGAGATACACCCCGCTGACATACAGATGAACGGACGAACGGATGGACAGCGGAGATTTAGCAATAGAGTCCCGTTGGCTTCGGGTACGGAACCCTAAAAAAATACCAACTATTTTTTTAAATGAGCTGGTTTCCGGTTTTACAAAGTATAACTCCGAAATCATTTATACACTTACATTTTGTAAAAATTTAATACAGACAGCTTCTGTTAAACTTGTAACTTGCATCTGCTTAAGTATTCTTCAAATTAAATTAACTTAAACCTACTCGCTAAGTTACGATTCGTTAACATAGCCAAAAGTATTTAACCAGCAGTATTTTACTAAAACCGAATCCATTTATCCTCTTCGCCGCAATACCTTAGGGATAATGAGACCCTAACATTAGTACTAACGTACATCTAAATACTACAGTAATGTCTATGTGTTTATAAATCCTGCAGGCCTAAACAAACTTGCGTGGAAATAGAATGTGATGAAAGAAAAAAATATTAAACAGAATATTTCCCTGAGGTGTACAATAAAACGCGTAACATTATCGTTAGGGGCGATGCTCTGTTTACGACGGGCGAGTTGCCCTACTTGGAACAAGTGAAAGTTCACCTGGTAGCATTCCGAAAGTGGAGTCTTTGCATTTCGGGCTGAATAGAGTCTTGGTTTTCATACAGTATCGACAGACTTGATGACATATTTTTTATCGTGTGGAAATCCTACGGGATGTCCTCCGACCGGAACGAGTGCAAGGGTATGTCAAACTCTTACTGGCTAAAACCACACGTAGTTCTGTAGCCACATTTGACTGGGCCACTGGAATGCTTGGGTATTTCAGCTGGAGTGCTTCCGCATTACATCACACTCCCCCGGCCAGGTATTAGCCCGTATATGAATTCATGCGGATCCCGTCACTCACTGCTGCGCCACCGCAATGTTGAAGATATTAAATAAGTAAACCTAATACACGGGGTCCCATCTCGAACAAAGAAAATTTAGTTCAAATAAACATCAATAGCTGGCGTAATATGCATCGATTTCTTATTGAAGTTTAAGTAACATTAATATTTTGAAAATAAATATGTTTAAAATTGTATTTTCTTATTTAATAAACTGCCCTAAGCATAAAATTGTGGAATAATTGGCTTGTAATTCAAATTTTGACGATTATTGGAACGAATCCTTAAACATCTATATTTCGTGTACCAATAGATGGCGCTGTTTGAATTTTTAGAGTTTATTCATTCGCCTCTTTTAAATTTGAATAGTGACACATTTTGAAACAGTAAAAATGCTATGAAGTGCTAAAAATACTTTAAAATAATTCCTCAATGTGTGAGAAAATATTGGTAAAACTTTAAGTAATTTCATTCAGCTTGCAAGCCGTCGCTGCTAACATCTAGCAAGGTGTAGAGGACGGGCCCGAACGAAGACCAAAAGTTACTTGTGCCAGACGAAAATCCGTAGTTACGGCGGTACCGTTTCTTTGTATGGGATGAGGCATCTGTACGCTAGTATTAAATTATCTGTGCCTAATATCATCTGTGGTATTCTTGGTCAATAGTAGTGTAAAAGTCATAATTGACATGACAGTGACGGATGAAACGTCAACGTTAAAATTGATATGATCTGTCTTTCCTTTTTGAGCGCTATCTCAAAAACCTGTCGCCGTCTTAGTAAAACGCACTCATTGATCTCTGTTTTCAATACAATAAAATCCAAGTTAATCAAAGTAAAACTTGTTTGTTTTTATGCCCACCTTCACGCATCATCTAGAGAGGCGCGCGCGGGACACGGCGGGCCGCCGTCTCGGGCCACTTACTCCACTTTCTACTTCTTTTTGTATCTTTTCACTCGTCATTGTATCATAATTGCAGTCCATTGAAAAACGGATATTGAATATCATGTGGCATATTGGGATATATGTACATGATCATTGCATAGCGACACACTCCACGTGTAATCGACGAAACAAATTTAATATGCACTGACTGACAAACAAATTTACCAGTCCAAACGCAGCACCGCAGATGGGTACCTACAGAAAAAGAAAACAGAATAACAAAGTACCATAAAACCCTGAACCGTCCGACTTCAAAACTAGTAACGAGGCGAGTTCAAATAATATCTTTTTATTTGGACAAAATATCGCTCCAATGGGTGGGCTTTTTGAATCATTATCGTCAAGGATACCTTTTTGGGGAACTGCGGAAGTTTGCGCAACGGAAGAAAATGCTTCGGGAACCGTAAGTAAGATTCAATGATAGTTTCATTTTAGAGAGTATTATTTTTTTGTAGTTTAAAATGCACTAAAGTTCGTGACTGAATATTTTATGCGCTGATCAATATTTTTAACCGACTTCAAAAAAGGAGGAGGTTATCAATTCGGATGTTTGTATTTTTTTTTTTTTTTTTTATGTATGTTCGGGCATAACTCTGTCATATATATTGACGGATTTGCAAAATTATTTTTTAAATTTCAAAAAGATCTGATGATGGGTTTCGGGGACAGACAACGGAACTCTTCAAAAATTGACAGCAAATCAACCGCAATTGCTGCTATCGTATGTCTATGAATTGTTAACACAGTTTACCCACAGCTAAAAAGTGAAAAATAAAAAACTTTTTTACAAAAAAATAGAACCGACTTCCAAAACAAGTGCAAAATAACTTTAATTTCGGAAGTCGGTGTCAAAAACGAAGACACAAAACAGGAACACCGACTTCCGAAATTAAAGTTATTTTGCACTTTTTTTGGAAGTCGGTTCTATTTTTTTGTAAAAAAGTTTTTTATGCTCAGACATTAACATGGTAGGTTTACAACAGTTATTTTTTCTAAGAAATGGCGCTGACGGCATTCATTAAAATTTTATCTACTGAAATATTTTACAAAAGCAAGCCTTTAACGGTAAAAAAAGATATTAAAAATAGTCGCTGTAATTTATTAAGTTTTGAAAACAGCATACGATCAGTAAAAAATCTTTCATCAATTGCTATTTTGAAATACCGATGATTGGAATGCGTCTCCACCTCCTCCATGACGTGCCAGTCAACTACGCACGGTGACAGGGCGGGGCTGGCGAATGAGATATCCACCACCGATTCGCCCTGCCACCGCACGCACGTGGGGACAGAACCCCGGTTCAGGACGACCAGGTCTGTCTCCACAGCCCAGTCCTCCACCATCCTGCCCCGCGCGTCCGTGTACCGGGAACCCCAAGCCAAGCTCTTGGCATTGAAGTCCCCGAGGACGAGCACGGGGAGGGAACGGTACCCGACGACGACGACGTCTCTCAACTCCACGAGAGAGTTTTGGAACTCGGCGAGAGATCGGTTCGGGGAGAAGTACACCCCTACTACTACTATATCCCCGAACCGTGTTGCTACGCAACCCCGACCTCTCTTGACATCCTCAAGGGTCGGGGTACCGGCGGCGGCCGACGAAATGATGGCCACCGAGCCGTCCACGTCCTCCACCCAGTCATCCCTGGGCGGGACATAGTACGGCTCAGCGACCACAGCGACGTTAATCGACCACTGCGCCATGCTCTGGAACAACAGGTCCTGAGCAGTGGCACAGTGGTTGAGATTCGTCTGGAAGAGGCGTAATGGGGCCGTTATTGGCATTCCATTACAGCCTCCTGTGAGGGTCCCGCCGCCGCGGCGGTTGCGGCGGCGACGACGACGGCAGCGGCGGAAGCGGTGGTGACGGCTGCTGCGGCGGTGACGGCGGTGGCGGAGGGCTTGGCCCTGCCTCTGGTCTTGGCCTTGGCGGGTGGAGCGCAGTAGTTGCTCCCAGCCCGGTGATCGGCCGGCTTGCCTGCTGCCGCACATACAATGCAGTGCGGCGCGGCGTTACACGAGCCGGCCTTGTGACCGGGCTGACCACAACGGAAGCAGTGGTCACTGCGATCCACCTCCGAGGTGCACTTAGCCGCCACATGGTCGCCCACATGGCAGCGGAAACACCTCAGAGGCCTGGGTTCCAGCAGCTTAACCTGCGCTGAAACCCAGCCCACCAAAAGTCTCCGGCCCCCCGCGGTGATGGCTCGGGCCGCTGACACGGGGCAGCTCACCGTGATGGTTTGCAGCCCCGCAGTGTCAGGATGGATGGTGCCCGCCCTCACCTGCTCAGCAGGGCACCCTCCAGTCCTGGCAACAGCGGCCACCACCTCACCCTCCGTCATGAGGTCGTCCAGGCCCATAATGCGGATGTCAGCGCATTTCGTGGGCCTGGACACCCGGGCCTCGTCCACCAGCAACGCCCTGATCCTTTCGGCCAGGGCGTCGGCGGCTGGACCGCTGGAGGCACCGGGGACCTCCAGCATCCTGGCTACGGTCTTGGTGACCGTCACCCGGACGCCGTCGGCGCACCCCACCTCTTCGAGGCTCACCGCCGCCTTCGTCTTAGCGAGCACGGCGCGGTAGGTCACGCCCCTCTTAACCGCCTCCGGCTGTAGTGTGATCACTACAGCTGCGGACTTCGTGGCGCAGAGCCTAGCCGCGGCGGCTCGCTCCTTCTGCCGCTTGCGCCTCTCCCTTCGCTTGGCCGCCCTTGCCGCCTTGCCCGCCTTCTTCTTCTCCCCGACCACTTGCCATGCGGCAGCCCCGGTCGCAGGAGGTTCAGAAGGCGGGGCAGTCTGGGGCGGCCGCCTTGTCGCCTTGGCTGGGACCCTCCCAGGTGGCTTTGGCGGCGCCTTTGGCGCCTTCGTCGCCTTAGACGGGGCCGGCCCCGCGGGCTTCAGCACTGCCCCGCGGTCGGCCCGTCCCGCCGAACCCTTGGGCGCAGCAGCCGCGGCGGCGGCAAACGAGCGCGTTTGCCGCTGGCCCAAGGCCGGCTGGCTCGCCGCTAGCGGAGGGCGCAACACAATGCCCTCCAGCACGGAGAACCGCCTGTTGAAGGTAGCCAGCTCCTGTCGCACCAGGTCGAGAACTTGGTTCTCCGCGGCGGGCAGGGGCTGACTCGGCCCGTGCTGGAGCTCCTTCTGCGCGTCCCTCCGGTGACCTCCTCGGAGTTCGGCCAGGTCTGCCCGGAGCTTCTGGTTCTCCTTAACCAGAAGCTCCGTAGTGGCGGTCAGGCGGGCGACCTCCGCCCGGAGTTTGGACGTCTCGTCCAATGCAGACGGAGGCCCGCCGAAACTAGCCTCTGCCGCCGCCACTATGGAGGCCGTGGCTTCAGAAGTGGCCCTGCTTCTGGATGTGGGCAGCCTCTTCTGCACCACACCCTTGATGGCGGCCTCCACGACCCCCGCAAGCCTGGCCGCTCGCTCCGAGTTGGAGCTAACGGCGTCCGGCTCTCCACCCGAGGACCCAGAGGCCGAGGCACAAGACCCCAACGCAGCGGGGTGGCGCGCCTCCAGGGCGAGCCTTGCGGCTCTCCTGCCCGCCTTGGTGGCCTTGTTGGGCCTCCGGATCGCTCCTCCTCCCCTCCGACCGGTGGGGATCTTGGGAGGCGGGGCCATTACCTCTACATCAGAGGACGACTCCCCGCCATCCCCCGACTTGGAGCGCTTTTGGTTCCGAAAGAACCGCGAGCATTCACCCACGACTCCCCCGGAAGCACCCACTTCCTCCTCATTCTCCGGACTCCCAGAGCCCAGAGCTGCTGCCAGTGCTGCGCCGGACTCCGACGCAGCACCACGCTCCACCTCCTTGCCGACTTCCATTTGGCTATCATCGCCCGACCGCGGCTTGTCGGGCGTCTTGTAGCAGAAATTGATCATCTCCTCGAATGGAGGAGATGATCTGGAGCCTCCTCGGCTCTTGTTGTCGGGATTGTCCCTTACAAACGGATCCAGGTCGTCGTTGTTTAGCGAAAGACTCGAGCCGCCCCCCCCAGTATACGAACGGGGGCGTGACTGGGAATTATTTACCTTTGTCTTTGTATCCATTTTTTGTTTTCCTTTTAAGGGTGAGGTCCCTATCTCCCGTAACTCTACCTCCCTATCTTCCTCTAACATTTCGCATAGAACACATTCACTCTCTCTCATTCATTCACTCACTCACACACTCTGCCCTTTTGGGCCCTCCCTAGTTTCGACGCCACTCTCACGGTCACATCTGATGAACAGATGCGTACCAGAGAGCAGCGACGAAGATTCCCCCAGGTTCCACGCCGTTAGGAGGCTCGAACAGCTTGCTCAAGCCTCCCAACGGCGCAGCCCTCTTGTGAGGCGCTAGCATCCGGACATCCCTCCGGTACGCATCCCATAGCCACGCCTCCAAGCTTAGGATTGGGTGGAGGTCGCATCCACTGGCAGTCGACGATGATCGACTGACAATGGACGCGACCCCCGGTGTGTTCCTCTTAGTCGGGCCTCCCCCTGGAGCCTTCCGGCACAAGTTAGTCACTCATGCCGGAAGTCCCCAGGATCATGGAGACCCACAAGCCCCACCACGACGGCAACGTGGAAACACTCGGTGGGGGACACGCCTACCCGTACCAGTTATTAGATGACTTCACACCCAAAAAAAAATGTTAGTTAGAAAAAATGCACAAACTAAACTTGATTTAGGCTATTGCTATCTTTTTCTCTCTAATAAAACAAAAAAGAGACGGACGTAAATTAGAGCTGTCAAATTTAGTTGAACTAATATTTACATACAAATTAAGGGTACTTACACGTAAAAACATGTCGACTGAAAACACGGTAAAGCGCAAGGCGCATACTAATATTTGACATCTTTAACTTAGTTCATAGCTGTAGCCGTCCTTTTTTCGCACTGCCTTTTAGTAAAAGATGTGTGTGGAGTGACTCTCTAATTTTAGTTTAGTTATTGAACAAGAGAATCGGCACCAATACTAACTACTTTAAAAGAAACTACTTTAAATGGAACCTTCACCTTAAAAACATGTATCGTGATGAGTCACCAACTTGAAAAAGTACCTTTTTTATGGATTTGGGAAATAATCCAATGACTTCTCGCGCTCCGGGTGGAGTGGGATGGGCATGTCAGACTTTTACTGACTAAAACCCATCCCTGTTCCTTCCTTGCCTGAGTGCCCAGGGGCGCGGTAACTCTACTATGACTTTATCCGCGACCCCTTGGCACGCAGGCATCGGCCATGATGGGCCCTTGACAAAATACCTAACGGTTATTTTTCGTTGTGACTTTTGAAAACCACTGGAACAACGGTCACGGTGGCGAAAAAGGCTTTGCACATAATTATCTACTTGACTTAAGTTTACACGATGAGATTTTTACACAATGGCACTACTTGATTAGCATATGTTATACTATTTTCCCGGCAGAAAGTTCCCATAGAATAATTTATAGAGCAGTGGAGGCCCAGTGGTAATAACCGCGACTTACGAGTGTTGTAGGTCGATGGTTCGGACCTAGCAAGGCGTTTTACTTTCTGCAAACTATTTCTTCATCATTGCTCTTATAATGGCGAAGGAAAACATCGCAAGGAAAATGTCCTAGAAACAAAACTACGAAGACAAGTGACATCCCATCATCATCATCAGCCTTTTAATGTCCACTGCTGCAGCACAGGCCTCCTCTCTATGCGAGGGCGTGGGCCGTAATCCACCACGCGGGCCCAATGCGGGTTGGTGGATGTCACATGTCTTCGAATTTTTCGTTCTAGAACATGCCGGTTTCTTCACGATGTTTTCCTTCACCGTTTTGAGAGCAGTGGTGGTGAAATAATTTACACAAAGTAAAGCGCCTGCTTGGGTTTGAACTCAAGACCTACAACGTGTTACCACTGGGCCACCACTGCTCTCAGTGGCGGCAAGTGACATTCACCAATCCCCAATAGGCCCGAATGGTGGATTATACCCCTTTCGCAAAGCCTTTTTTTTTGGGTGTGAAGTCATCTAATAACTGGTACGGGTAGGCGTGTCAGACTCTTACTGACTAAACCTCACCCGTGTTACTTTAGTTGCCTGTGCCAGGGTCGCGGTGACTCTTTCAAATACACCCGCGACCCTGACAAGAGAAGGGAGGCCTGGGACCCAGTAGTGCGATGATTTTAAGGCTGATTATGCTTATGTTATGCTACGCGACAAAGGCTAGTCCAAACAAGCTCTACACATAACACGCAACGCATAAAATCTATTTTCGCAAACAAATCCCACCTGAATGGCTGTGCGCATGTAACTGCTTGTTTCTATTCCAGTTTGAAAGGTCGGTAAACAGTAGTTACTACCCAATTGGCAATCATAATATCAAACAATGTTGACTCAGAACTTAGGGACAGGCCATTGACAACTCGCATTTCTATTACTGAATTCCATTTTGATATTTTCGACATCAGCACTCAATTTAGGTCTTTTTGTTAGCAATTAAGTTTCAAATGGATACAAAAATATAAACCAAATTCAATGTAAATTATTAATTCAATGTTCAATGTAAATTAATAATTGTAAAAAAGTAAAATAGTTTGTTCATTTCTTTCAAAAGGTAATCTCTGAAAGTAGTGACCCGATTTTAAGGAATAACCGACTGCTAATAAATAGCCTACTGCAAAAAACGACTACGAAGTTCAAACAAGTCACTTTTCAAGCAGCCTGATGCAGTTGGTGGTATTTATTTTAACCAAAGAAATATACATACACACATAGATACTGTGGCGTGTGTACACACAGCCTATAGACGGCGTGTGAGCACCGGGCTTTGCTGGCAGTTGATAATATTTGAAGAGTTGTTCGAATATTATGATTAGAATTAATTAGTAGAATGTAGTAGAATGTATTATTAGTAGAATGTAGCTATTGTTTTAAGTTAGTTCTAGCTCGCCCGTTGAATAGGGCACATGTAGTTTTGTATTTATAATAAAAGTACAATACGCTATCCCACCGCGTTTCCCTCTGTACACTAAACACGTAAATCAAGTACACTCTTATTCACGACACTCTCGCAGCATCGAGTGAGACAGCTCCCCAAAGCTACAGGAACGCCCCTGGAGCCCTGCAGGCTCTACAGTACGTATCTACCTGTGTACATACACATACAGAGATACTCTCAAGAAACATTACCCAATGATAAAAAGCGACACTAGTGCTGAGTGCTATAGGTTACTTTTATTTAAAAAAAAACCCGGTTACTATGAGAAGGGTATGGGAGCTAAGCCACGAGATTTTTTCGTTGTGTGTGTTCCTTTACCCCTAGTATTTGATAGTTAAATAATTACAGGGTATAACGGCAATGGGTGCTCATATTTTAGATTTTGCTTCTGCTTATGGCCAGGAAATTAACAATTTTCTTCAAGGAAGTTTTATTACTAACTAACTTCTGCCAGTGGCTTCGCCCGCGTGGAATTAGTACTTTCATTTTTTTAAATTCTTACAAACTTTCAAGCCTCACTTTGACCCCTTAGGGGATGAATTTCCAAAACTCCCTTCTTATTGCCCACTTAAGTCATTTAAGAAACATTTGTGCAAAATCTCATGCTTCTAGATCTAGACCCTGTGGTTCAGTATTGTTTTGGACTCGGAACGCACCACCGGCCCGTCAAGACGAGCTCTTAGTTTTTTGTAATCCAATTAATTAATAATCAGTTGCCAATTCGTTTATTTTTATGCAAAACAAAAGTTTAGTGTAGTGTTAACCCCTAATAATTATTTTCGATTCTCCTAATAGTGCAAATAAACCAATTTAAAAACAACGAAAAACATTTTAAAAGTGCCAAATCATAGTGACTAACCCGCGAGTGCACGGGATCCTCACGGTTGTGTGAACTGTCTAACGGCGAAAGTGCTGTGAGTTTGTCGCTGTTCCGTTACTACTACCCACTACTTGCTGCAACGAAGTAGCGTTCCAGTAACGTATTCAGTGCGACCAAGATTTAGAGAAGCTTTGAAACTGGTGGCGCCACCCCTACCATACTTTATTCCTGTACTGTGCTGCGTGTGCCGATATAATAATCCAATAGTGAGTAAACAAATACTACTATGCCTAGAGTCCAGCGCTCACCCCCTGCTACTCCTGCCTGTGAGACGGATAATCCACCTATTTTCTCAACTCCAGACAATTTTAAAAAATCAAATGAGCCCGAAATCTCAAATATTACCTCGCGATCCAAGCGCCTTCGACCAGACTACTCTCCAGAATGTGAATGGAAGAATCTCGAGGATAAAATAACGAAGTTATTTACCTCTTGGAAAACTGAGCAAGAGGTTCTGCTTGGCAAACTAACGTCGGAGTTGAGGGAAATTAAACAACAAAATGTGGAGATTCAAAAAACGAATGCTGAAACCCTAAAAACTGTGGAATTTCTAAGTCAAGATTACGATTCTATCAAGAAATCAATGCAGAAATTAGAAAGAGAAAACAGTGAACAGCGCAACTATATACTAAATCTGGAAAAAAAAGTAGAAGACATACAGCTGAGCTCGCGATCATCATGTCTCGAAATTAGAAATGTACCAGCAATTGAGAAGGAAACAACTAGTGACTTAACCTCGATCGTTTTAAAAACCTGTGAGACCCTTAAACCGGCGGCAAACCCTCCTCAACTACGTGACGTATATCGTATGCCCGGAAAAAAGGGCTCAAACAGACCGATAGTAGTGGAGTTCCTGACTGTCCCTTTGAAGAATCAAGTACTGGACGCCTGCCGTATTTTCAATAAGGGTCTACCATCAACTGAGAAACTAAACACGGGACACATTGGTGTTCCCGGTGAAGTCAAACCAGTCTATGTCGCCGATCACCTGTCTCGCACACAGCGACAACTTTTCTTCGAGGCTCGTTCTTTTGCTAAAACAAACAAATATAAATTTTGTTGGTCGCAAAATGGAAAAATTTTTCTTCGCGAACGTGAAGGAATGGACTCCGTTGTTATCAACTCAGCCTCTTGTCTTAAAAAACTGCTCACCCCTGCGTGAAGAACGCAAGACATCATTTTTTTATTATTATTGCATGCTTTTAAAAATTTTTGGTGCCTTACAGTTTTATTTACAAGCACTACTAGCCTCTCACAAACCTGTTTTTTATTACTTTTTAAAATATACAACTTGTTACCTTTTTATGAAAATAGTATTAATATTATCAACTTTGTTTAATGTATACTGTTTAAATCAGACTTTGTATTACACATCGTACCTTTTTAGACCTTGTAAAAATTATAATAATCTGAAAATGTATTATCACGAACACACAACTCTTAACACGCCTCCAACTTACAAAACAGAATTATTAAATCTTGAAAAAACTAAATCACACATAATCCACCTCATATTTACGGGTGCAATCAATATACACATAACATCAAACATCAATATTCGATTCTGACACTTTAAAAGATATTGACTCTTTGGGTCTAGGTGATTCACATATCTGTGTACCGGAGTCATGCAGTCGTTTCATTAATAAAAATAGTAAGTCACTTAATATAATGCACCTTAATATACGCAGTGTAAATTGTAACTTTGATAGTTTGCTTGTGCTCTTGGCAAGGATAAAAATCTCATGTGATGTTTTGATTTTATCGGAGTGCTGGTTGATGGTGTCAACAGTTCCACCACTGGAAGGGTATGTCTCATATCACACGACTAAACTTATCAACCAGAACGACGGTGTAATAATATATGTAAAATCAGAATTTCCCCATATCGTTACCGAACCTTCTATATCTGGTGCTAGCTGTTTAACCTGTAATTTGCAATCTCATAATATCTTACTCTTAGCGCTATATCGCTCTCCGTCCACACGAAATCTTGATAATTTTATTGATAATTTAGACACTGTACTTACTCAATCGCTAGTCCAAAAAAATTTAGTGATAATGGGTGACATCAATATTGACATCACTCCAAATGCTATTTCCCAACAAGCAAATCAGTACCTTAACCTTATTGCTTCTCATGGCCTCCTCCCTACACATCTATTCCCAACCCGTGTTAACTCTTGCATTGATCACGTAATGTTAAGATCTGATCTTAAAAATACTACTCTAGTTTTTGATACTTACGTTACTGATCATAGGCCTACCTTTATAAACATTCAACATGTAAAGCCACACCCTAACTCTGAAGTTAATCGCACAGTTGTTAATTATACAGCTGTAATTAGCGACATTTTATCAATGGACTTTAGTGGAATATTGACTATTGAAGATGCAAATAATGCCGCTGAGTCTCTGGTTTCCATAATTAGCTCTGTGATTGCTAATCACTCCAAATCGGTGCACATGTCTTCGAAACGCAGAATCCTAAAACCTTGGATTACCAATGGTCTGCTACGTTGTATCCGAAATAGAGATAGCATGGCTCAAACCTTAAAGGCAGATCCTGAAAATTACATTCTCATGGTCACTTATAAACGATACCGTAATTTCTGTAACAAGCTTCTCAAAAATTTAAAACGTGCCTATGAAAGGCAGGAGTTTCAAATGGCGAAGAACAACCCTAAAGCCACATGGAAGGTCATTAAAAAAATCACTGGAACTAGCCTTAGCGCGAAATCCCCTAACGAGCTACTAAGGATGTGTTCGGATGAAAAGTCTTCGGTAAACAGGGTTAACGAGTTTTTTGCCAATGTTGGCAAGAACTTGGCTGACAAATTCTCATCCACTTCGTATACCTCAGAGTATACTCTCGATGCGCCGCCTTCCAACTCGCTGGTACTTCTACCCACAGATGAAGTAGAGATCACAAATCTCATTATTGGGTTACGAACAGACGCTGCGGTGGGTTGGGATGGCATTTCATCGAGACTGTTAAAATCCTGTCTCCCCGCGATTGTCCCAGCCATCACTCACATCTGCAATCGGTCTATTTCCACCGGCTGTTTTCCCAGGGTTTTTAAAAGGGCTGTCGTTCATCCAATCTTCAAAAATGGGGACAGACACGGTGTAGATAATTATAGACCGATCTCAGTCTTGCCTGCCATCTCTAAAATATTAGAAAAGATACTCAATAACCGATTGGTAGACTATCTTGAGTCACACAAATTATTGAGTAGCAACCAGTATGGATTTAGAGGAGGTAGGTCAACTGAAAATGCTGTTGCTGCCTTGGTAGATCATGTAGTATCTAAACTAGATAGTAAAATGAAATGCTTGGCTATTTTCCTCGATCTTTCCAAGGCATTCGACACTGTGTCTGTTCCCCACCTCTTATCTAAGCTGGAAGCTACAGGGATACGCGGTCATACCTTGAAAATTTTTCAGGATTACCTGTGTGATAGAAGTCAATGCGTCAAAATAAACGACGTTATTAGTGATACTAAATCATTGAGTTTCGGCGTTCCTCAGGGCTCAATATTGGGTCCTACGCTGTTTCTTGTTTACATTAATAACTTATGCAAAATGACTCTAACTAACTGTTCAATTTATACTTACGCAGATGATACGGCCTTGCTTCTTCACGGTAGTGACTGGCCTGAAACAGTAAAATACGCGGAACTCGCTCTAAACTCAGTGATGAAATGGCTATCAAATAATATTCTAACCTTAAATCTTAAGAAAACAATATACTTACCCTTCTCCTTACTATCCACCAACCTCCCTCCACTAGATTCAATGGCGCTTAAAGCTCATACTTGCTCACTTGGTCTATCCTCTTCACAATGCGGCTGTCCACAACTCACAAGGTGTGAGTCTGTCAAGTATCTCGGAGTCTATGTAGATAGTTCTTTGAGCTGGAAACCTCACCTTAGCAATCTCATATCGCGAGTCCGCAAGTGTATATTTATTTTTAAAAAACTAAGGCACTCCGCGGACTACCGCACCATTAAAACTGTTTATTATGCCCTGTGTCAAAGCATAATCAACTACTGCATCACGGTATGGGGGGGGACTCACAAGACAACCCTACTGCCTCTCGAACGAGCACAGAGAGCTGTCCTCAAGGTTATGACATCGAAGCCTTTTAGATATCCCACCTCGGCTCTCTACACCGAATGTCAGGTCCTCACTGTGAGACAGCTCTTTGTTCTTAGCATTATTCTGCGCAAACATCCCTCTGTGGTATACAAGCCGAATGCTGCTAAAAAGCGTAGATACTTCGAAGTATGCTCAACTCGCGGATGTAGAACGGCTCATGCTCAGCGTCATTATGATGTCCTGTCTAGCCATATATATAATAAAATAAATAAAATATGCACCATTGCTCCCATGTGCCTGAATGAATGTAAGACCAAGGTCACAAAGTGGCTATTGCCACTGAGTTACGATAAGACTGAAGATTTACTACGTGTATCGATCACTTAACCTAATGTAGCCAATAAATTCATACATTTATAATTATATTTAAACAGACATACATGTTTTCATACAAGTTTTATTAGTATTATTATTGTTATTTATCTCTCACTCAACACACACACATACCCTCACATAGGTACTTTAATAGGTCACATCATATTGGCGTTTACTATTACTTAATAATTTGTCTTAATAGTAGTATACTGTGCTCGTCTTGCAACTATTGACATATTTTGTTCAAATTATAGGCGAGGACGCTGGCGCCCTAAACACAAGTTAAATCTTACTTGGGGTGCCAGAGTTCATCGAAAACACTGTTTCTTTTATTAGTTGTAACGCTGCATAGTGTTTAGATAAGTGTTTATTGTTTAGATAAGTGTTTTTGTACAACTGAAGGTAATAAAAATTTTTTTTTTTTTTTTTTTTTTTTTTCAGCTGTGCGTTGATCGATCAGTCAATCAGTGAATCAGTTAGCCAGTCAGTTTTTTACTTTATATAAATATTGATTTGATTCCCAATGTTTTGTTTACCATTTATTTTTGGTATTTACATTCCAAATAGTTTTTTTCGATATGAGCAAAGCTTTCGACTTTGTTGACTACAATATTCTACTCACTAAATGTGAACTGTACGGTTTTCGTGGCCTGGCATTGAAGTGGCTGCAGAGCTATCTTTCAAATAGGACTCAATATTCTCAATATTTCAAATAGGTTTCTGAAATAAATTCAAATAAAGAAATATTATGTAAGTCTAACATTAGGGGCAATAATACAGGAGTGCCCCAAGGTCTTTCTTCTTTTCTTTCTTCTTTCTTTCTATATATTAACGACCTACCAAATTTTACTTAGCATTTCTACTCACTGTTTGTAGATGATATTGCGGTTGTTATCACGAAGAATAAAATGGTTAATTATAACAGAAATGATGAAGCCGATAATGATATCATAACATGGCTCAATAATAATAATTATAAAGTGAACGTTGATAAAATCTCCTTCGTTCAGTTCTACAATAGGAAATCAAACTCTGATCTTAAAATAACATACTCCAATCAAAGAATTAACGAAGCAAACGAAGCCATTTTTCTTGGTGTAACAGTGGAAAATGGTTGCACATAGAAACCTCACTGCTTAAAGGTTACTAATAAAATTAACCGTTTCGCTTTTGCTTTGTGGAGAATTTGCAAAATAGCCAACTTCAAAATAGCCCTTTCAGCGTATCATGGTTACGTAGCTTCTAACATTAGATTGCATTGTTTTATGAGGGATTTCTGTTCTTATGAATAGGGTATTTATAGCCATAAAACAATGTAACCGTGCTCTTTGTGATGAGCCACCCTTGACGTCATGAAAACCTCTTTTTTAAAATCTAAACATATTAACTGTTGCTGTGTAGTTGTTGTGTGTGTGTTTGCTGTGTTGTTGTTGTGTCTGTAATATGTAAATAATATTTGAAAGCTGTAAATTTGTTAAAATGCCCTCCGACTTATTTCAACGTTTTGGAGACAGTGTAACGTTTAACCCAAGATGTCATGATAGGCTATTATTCCACAAATGAAAAGCCATTTATACCATAAGAGCTGCTTTCCAATGTTTATAAGGATGTACAGTAAATTACCAAAATCACTGCTAATCAATCATTTTAAAACAGCGTTCAGAAGGCTTATAAATAATAATTCTATTCTGTGACTATGACCTTTAATTAATTTTAAAGATTACCAATGACATCATCATAATTTGACAAACGATTGACATTCTGATTTTGAATATAATTCCAATTCCAATTTCAATTGTATTAGCTTCAGTTATTTAATTATTAATGTAATCAATTATTTTGCATGCTAGATTTGGCGAATTATGTTAGAAACTGTTAAAAAACCCTACCATCTGTAATGTACTACAATTCTTGCAAATAAAATTTCATTTCATTTCATTACATTGCAAAAAAATAAATTGGATTTTCCCTAACCAACTTACTTGTTAGCAAGCTTAGTGTGGTATTTTTTTTTGGAGTTTCTTATTCCAAAATACCTGTTTTCTTAAGGATCTGATGACAGTGTCGGCGGATGGGATTGCCATGACTTCGGTCATGGTCACGGTCATATTGGGCCAGGCCAGTGATTTAATAAATCAAATATTCTATTTATGCCATCGACACGCTAAAAATAATATTTAGAGGATAAGCTTGACAGACTTCAAAAAACTTCATGACCAAGCCGAAGACCATGACAAATGTTACAGCTGACAAAATAATAAAGTTATTGAATTCGAAAGTTTCTTACCTTAAATTGTCAATTGACAGCTCGTTTCCTCCCACAATCCGTCAACCTAACTTAATCAAAGGAAAAGATAAAGAATAAAAGACAAAAGTTTATCCAGCCCAGCTTTTAAACGTGAAATCCCTTCACTGGCACCGCATGAATTATTAATAGGAGTCCTCAATACACTTAGCCCGGCAATTGAATTAAATGGCTACTTTTAAAATGGAAACGCTAAAATGTGAATCGTATTTAATGCTAAAAGATCAGGAGAGAGAAATCCTGTGGTATTTTAGGGACCAGGAAATGAGTTCAGTCAGGTGCTTTTGGGGTTTGTTTCAAATTTTGTAAATTTTACATGAAAAGAGGTTCAAAGGTCATTTGATAGACTTATTGGTAATGACCATACAGAAAAGTGATGTTGTGTAAAAGTTAGCATGACTTTGGTATGAGGATAAAAGTAGTGTTGGAAACTATTTACTTCATATGGTTTATTTCACAGGAATAGTATTGTACTATTAATAAATAAAAAACTTTATTTCGTTCATAAAACACGATAAATAAGATGAAATATCTAATAAAATTTTCTTGGAGGTACCCTGGACTCAAAACTAGGATTCCCGGTGTTCTGTGAACCAGTCTTTTTCCAAGTAAGCCAAAAATATTCATATTATTTATGACCCGAAGTTACCCGCCGGTTTCACACGGGTGCAATTTAAGTTCTAGTAGGTTTCCCAAAAAAAAAAAAAATCATACAACTTGTCCTTACAAATTTTATTACGAAAACAAAAAAAAAAAATCTGCCAAATCAGTCGAGCTGTTCTGTTGTATCTTCCATCCATACGATATTTTTTAATTATGTAGATTATTTGTCATTATTTATTATGTTTGACACACCTTGTCCCTCACTCATAGACATAAAATAAATATTAAGGCCACCCTCCCACGTGGGAAACGCGACCATGGTCGTAGCAATTACAATCTTGGTCAACAGGTGGGTAAGCTTGTTTCACAGATTTTAGATTAGCACTGTCTTTTCCACCGATTTACAACAATACACGTGGGGACAGAACCCTGGTTTAGAACGAACAAACCTATCTCCAGAGCCCAGTCCTCTACCATCCTGCCCCGTGTGTCTATATAACGAGAACCCCAAGCCTTAGATATTTTTTTTTTGTTTTCGAGGGAAACCTGCAAAAGCCTCCTGGACTTTTGAAGATTCGACCTGAAAGTGTAGGATTCTTACCTCACTAAAAGCACCGCGGTGTTCACTATAAGCACATAGAAAAGGCCCCGTAAACTCTTAAAAGACCACTACGGAACCCCTTCTGTGCAATGTCTCTGAGGGCACATCCCTGAGGAGACAGAAAAGGGGTCTCCCCTAAGCATCAATGTGTACGGCACCACGTAATCAAAGTACCGCCGTATTCCATGGATCACTCGGTGGCAATCAGAGTCCCCCATCTCACATTTAGGTACCTATTTTTTTTGTTAATGGTGTGAAACCTGGAGGCGCCTGGATATTTGGGGAAAAGATCAGGGATTGAAAGATAATTTACCTTACTTAAACTACCGCGGTGATCACCATCAGCACATGGAAAGGAGTTCCGTAACCTCTTAAAATACCATTTTGCTTTCATACAGAACCAAAGGCTCTACATAAAGTGACAGTCAGCGATTACGATTATCGAATGGTCAAAATATTGAGGCATTAGGCACGTGACATTTTAGTAGCACATGTCTTCCCCATACGTTTTGGTTTGAGTTATGCGTTGTGTTCATTTTATTACATACATAAATACACACGAGAAGATCGTGACTAAAGTAATAACAGCCGGACGGGTCGATCCATCAGGTTAAGCTACGCTTGCCAAGGTTGGTCCATAGATGGGTGACCATCTTTACATACCGAGAGTCCTACGTGCCTCGGAAAGCACGGTAAGCCGTTGGTCCCGGCTGTCAATTGTGGGTCTTTGACAGTCGTTACGGTCCGTCAGAAGCCCGAAAATCTGACAACCAGTCTTACCAAGAGGTACCGTATTACCTAGTAACTGAGCTGTGGAGGTCAGATAGGCAGTTGCTTCATGTAAAATACTGGTATTCAGCTGCATCCAGTTAGACTGGAAGCCAACCCCAAGATAGTTGGGAAAAGGCGCGGGCAGATTAATTTACATAAATACACACGCCTTTTTCGAAACCTTTCGTACTCCTGTTGTAATAGTCTACATTTTCTTTTATCAATATCCCCTCATTTTTCTTTTAATCTCCCAATAATCAAATTTGCCATACCGTCAAAACTTTGTGCGTAGGTGTATGTTACATTATTATATATTTATCCCATCAAATTTCGGTCAAAGTTTGAACAGGATTTCCTAATAATCGGATAAGCCGGCTTTGTGTCAAACCGTAATACATAAACAAACAAAACTTTCCTTTTACACTAACGAAGTGTACTGAACCCTGAATATAACATATTCATTACGAGTAGCTACCTACGTGAATAATATTGCAAGGACGTGTATTCTTGAAATTTTGAGCGCACGACCAAGTAATAATAGCCGCACAGGGTGAACTTCAAGGTTAAGCAAAGCTTGCTGAGGTCAGTCCGTAGACAGGTGACCGTCCATTACACACAGAGACTCCTCCCTGCCTCAGAGAACACGTTAAGCCGTGAATCCCGGCTGTCATTTGCTGCTGTTCGGCACAGTCGTTTCGGGTAGTCAGAAGAAAATCTGACACCAGCCTTGCCAAGGGGTTTCGTGCTATCCATTTACTAGGTTGTGGAGGACAGATAGGCAGTCGCTCTACGTAAAATACTGGTATTCATCTGCATCCGGTTGAACTAGAAGCCTACCCTAACACAGTTGGGAATAGGCTAGAAAGGTTGATTGTGTTTTGGCTAGAAAAATAATTGGCGATCTCACTGTCTACTTTTTATTGCCCGTAGGAGCTTCAAAGAAGCCACTTATGGTTTTTAATTGGCAGTAGGTAGATGCTACTCACAAAACATGACATTTTAGTAGCACATGTCTTCCCCATACGTTTTGGTTTGGGTTATGCGTTGTGTTCATTTTATTACATACATAAATACACACGAGGAGATCGTGACTAAAGTAATAGCAGCCGCACGGGTCGATCCATCAGGTTAAGCTACGCTTGCCAAGGTTGGTCCATAGATGGGTGACCATCTTTACATACCGAGAGTCCTACGTGCCTCGGAAAGCACGGTAAGCCGTTGGTCCCGGCTGTCAATTGTGGGTCTTTGACAGTCGTTACGGTCCGTCAGAAGCCCGAAAATCTGACAACCAGTCTTACCAAGAGGTACCGTATTACCCAGTAACTGAGCTGTGGAGGTCAGATAGGCAGTTGCTTCATGTAAAATACTGGTATTCAGCTGCATCCAGTTAGACTGGAAGCCAACCCCAAGATAGTTGGGAAAAGGCGCGGGCAGATTAATTTACATAAATACACACGCCTTTTTCTAAACCTTTCGTACTCCGTTTGTAATAGTCTACATTTTCTTTTATCAATATCCCCTCATTTTTCTTTTAATCTCCCAATAATCAAATTTGCCATACCGTCAAAACTTTGTGCGTAGGTGTATGTTACATTATTATATATTTATCCCATCAAATTTCGGTCAAAGTTTGAACAGGATTTCCTAATAATCGGATAAGCCGGCTTTGTGTCAACCCGTAATACATAAACAAACAAAACTTTCCTTTTACACTAACGAAGTGTACTGAACCCTGAATATAACATATTCATTACGAGTAGCTACCTACGTGAATAATGTTGCAAGGACGTGTATTCTTGAAATTTTGAGCGCACGACCAAGTAATAATAGCCGCACAGGGTGATCTTCAAGGTTAAGCAAAGCTTGCTGAGGTCAGTCCGTAGATAGGTGACCGTCCATTACACACAGAGACTCCTCCCTGCCTCAGAGAACACGTTAAGCCGTGAATCCCGGCTGTCATTTGCTGCTCTTCGACACAGTCGTTTCGGGTAGTCAGAAGAAAATCTGACACCAGCCTTGCCAAGGGGTTTCGTGCTATCCATTTACTAGGTTGTGGAGGACAGATAGGCAGTCGCTCTACGTAAAATACTGGTATTCATCTGCATCCGGTTGAACTAGAAGCCTACCCTAACACAGTTGGGAATAGGCTAGAAAGGTTGATTGTGTTTTGGCTAGAAAAATAATTGGCTATCTCACTGTCTACTTTTTATCGCCCGTAGGAGCTTCAAAGAAGCCACTTATGGTTTTTAATTGGCAGTAGGTAGATGCTACTCACAAAACACATTGGTGCATGGTCGATGGCACCGTAAGTTTCTGGTGGACCTGGTGAGGGTTGCGAGAATTCGATGGATGCAAGACGCACAATACCGGTCGTTGTAGCGATACTTGAGTGAGGCATATGTCCAGCAGTGGATGTCTGAAATGATGATGACGAGGTACAGCAACAGGTGTAGCCATTAAATTTTTTGGACAGGAATTCCATGATCTAAATTGTATATATAGCAGGCTAGGGTAAACAAGACTTTGCTACAGCATATGGTTCTATTTTTTTCTATGTATTTTCTAGTTTTATATTTCATTTCTTGATTTTTATATTTAGGTAACTTTACTTTTGTGTGTTGTGTCTTCTTTTAGACTTGTGCGAAAGAAATGATTAATCTACCTACATATTCCTATATCTACTCAGTACCTATTATCATACAACAACGTACGTCAGGTGTAAGTAATCGCGTAGACGCCAAGTTCACAGCCTGGGCTCGACCAAGTTAAAGAAAGCCACACAATTAGGAAGGCGGTTAAGGGGAATGCGCTTTATTCCTTTCCAATAGAGGATGTAAATAGGCCACCATCAGGAAACTTATAGGCTGTTGTTTATTCCCTTCTTCAAACTTAGATAAAGTGTAAGTAAAATAATTGCAAGCTTGAACTCAAAATGTTAAAATAAAGAAAACTTAATATCATGCCTTACTCCAGCACATGGTTTACCCATGTGCCAGTATCATCCATACCAGTTCAGCCGTTAAGACGTAAAAAGGTAACAAACAGACAGAGTTACTTTCGCATTTGTAATATTACTATGGGCAGTACGGGTTCTGAAGCCCTGTACTTAACTATCGAGCTACGAAAGCGTAGCACTATACTAGCTACGCCGTAGGCCCGTAGCGTTGCAAGACGCGTCAAAGTACCGTGAGTTATCTGTATATTTTAAACTTACTTATGAACTGTCAAACGCGCAAAGTTTAAATGTCTTCTGAAATTTTATAATTTTCCGGGCAACTTTCTTAACTTATTTTTTCTTTGATATGAACTTTCTCCTGACAAACACAACAAAAAAAGTATTAGCGAAATTGGTCCAGCCGTTCACACGTGATGCCTTGACCAGGGGAAAAAGGAATTCATTTTATATAATTCTAGCTGACCCGGCGAACTTCGAACAGCTCAATATCAATAAACGAAACTGTTCTCAAAAAAGCCGTTCCATATTTTTTATTTGTAATTTTTTCTATATTTTAATATTTATTCAAATAATATTAATATTAAACCCAACAAATCAAAGATCATAAAATCGGTCCAGCCTTTCTTGAGATTTAAATGGTGTAACTAACCTGATTTTGTTTTATATATAAAAGTATGTTCTAAACTAATCTCAAAAACTAGATGTATTTTATTTAATCATCACATTTAATTAGGCTTTAATGTTGGAGTTAAATTCTATATTTCTTTTCGTCCTACATTTTCATAATTATTTTCATGAAATTCAAGTTCGAAAACTGCTGTTAATATTTGGATTGTGTGTGTGTATTTACGGAGAACTTGTCAACCACATGATCTAGGCGCTCCGTACTAATAAGCCCCTAAAGCTTGACACTAAACATAAAACTAATAACATTACTTCCCACAAACAAAATCAACAAGCCTCTCCTTAAGACGGCATCGTGAACTTAATTACTTAGAAGAAACCCAGCACTTGAGGGCACAATATATGTATATCAGGGATGTTACGGAGAGGTTGCTTTGTCGGAGTCGGAACCGTAATCGGAGTTGATGTCGGAGGCGGAGGCATAGTTTAAGAAGTTGAGCTCCTCAAAGTTCTGAGTTGAGCTTCACGATTACTGACAAATGCGTGCACTGTATGGACAGGTCCACTCGAATTTGCGTGTTGCTTTCCTCGGAAGCTCATCCCAGACATAAACGTACATGGTTCGCATATGATTTGACCAGTACATATTGTATGCATTTGAACACTTTAAAAGAGACTTTGACCTCTGAGCTTGTTTCGGTGTTTCTTCTCAGGGTAGGCAGCTTAGAAACACCGGCCTCATCTAGCTAAAACTGGCAAAAATAAATGTTGACCTGTAAAAGTGTTGTTAAAACTTACTTACAAAAATAAAATCATTTATCATTAATTTATCTTTTCCCCCCACATTAGGAATTATTCCTGCATCGTGGGTGCGTTCACAAATATGCAAACTCACATACCCGGATTCGGGACAGCCATCTGTAGGCCATACAAATATTCGTTTCGTACGGGAATCGAACCCGTGAGAGCCAATCGATCAACAACTGTACCAAACGTGCCTTCGTATTCGTCCTGTATAGCTCCATCTCTCTCTCACACATCGGAATTCTGATAATTATATGACGTCATAATAGTGCCCCAGTTTGTTCATGTTAACTGCGGCCACAGTACGTCGCCGTCTCTATCTTCTCTATCCACCTCTATATATCTATCTTTGACATTCGTTTTAAAAGTGTCGAAGCCGAAATCGGAACCGAAGGTGAAACGTTAATCGGAAGTTCCGACTCTGACATCCCTAATACATACATACATCTCTTGTTATTTAATGTATGGGCCTGCGGCAGCGCCTAGGGTTGGCACTTCCAAACAATATAAATTAAACGTCAGTCCCTAGATGGTTAATGGGCTGGTTATCGTAACCTCGGCTTAATTCTCCGTATCACACGTTGATATGCGATAAGTTTTGTGAGAATCTTTTGGTTTTGAAGAGATTGCCTGTTGAACTTTTAGAGCAGGGGAAAATATAGTTTTTTATCGATATTGCGGGCAGGTTTTCATCAGGAGGAGCTCGTGGCTAAAGTTATAACAGCCGCACGGGTCGATCCATCAGGTTAAGCTACGCTTGCCGGAGTTGGTCCGTGGATGGATGACCATCTTTACATACCAAGACTCCTCCGTGCCTCAGCAAGCACGTTAAGCCGGTGGTCCTTGCTGATAATCGTGGATCTTTGACAATCGTTACGGTCGTCAGAAGCCCGAAAGTCTGACAACCAGTTTTACCAAGGGGTATCGTATTACCCAGTAACTGGGTTGTGGAGGTCAGATAGGCAGTCGCTCCATGTAAAATACTGGTATTCAGCTGCATCCGGTTAGACTGCAAGTCGACCCCAAGATAGTTGCGAAAAAGGCTAGGCAGATTGATTGAGAAAGGTTTTGACGATTTTTGACTTTAAATGGATGAAAAACAATTTCTGCCCTGCCCTGAGCGTGTGCCCAGGGGCGCGGTAACCCTGTTTCGAATTTATCCACAAGCCTTTTTTTTGGCAGGCATCTGCAATGACGGTCCCATCATGGTTTACTCTTTGCGGCGTGCGTGGAACACTACGCGCCGTCGACTCTTGGGCCGGGTGCTGATCGGCGAGCTACCCACGGTGTGCCAGTAATTGTGACGTCAACCAAACTCATTCGTAGCATTCAGTCAATGAGTCTTCCCAATATTTGCAAGTAGGCACGTGATGTGTTTCTGCCATCTACTCATAATAAGCCAGTCTTGAAGAGCGTATTTCATCATCATCATCATCAGCCTTTTAAAGTCCCAACTGCTGGGGCCCAGACCTCCTCTCTATGAGAGGATGTGAGCCGTAATCCACCACGCGCTCCCAAAGCGGATTGGTGGATGTTACATGTCTTCGAAGTTTTGGTTCTAGGACATGCCGGTTTCCTCACGATGTTTTCCTTCACCGTTTTGAGAAAAGTGGTTTGAACTCACGACCTATAACTTGTAAGTCGCTTCCAATGCCACTGGGCCACCACTGCTCCTTTTAAGTATTCAAAACTACCTATTTAGTTCATTATGTATCATTCTTTAGCAACCTAGAATAATTATTAATAACACTTTATCATCATCAGCATTTTGAGCAGAGAGACATATTGAACGGTTCTACGCTTCTTGCTTCCAGAATACTCCCAAAACTTTCAGCAGTGTTATTAGTATCCTTTATAGGAGGCATATTATTTACTGGAGGGTTGCAGTCTAATTTCCCACGAGGACAAGTCGGGTTGGGAATTGTTTTGTTTCTGTTATCTTTAGATTCTATTTTATTTAAAGTTTTGTTCTGGGGGCTGATGGCAATATCCTATGCATGCAGGACCAATGGGGAAAAGGAATGTTGGTCGACAATTGAGACGGTGGGCTGATGACATAACACAAGTCGCAGGAAACGACTGGATAAAGTCAGGCAAGGACAGGGAGTCATGGAAAAGGATGGAGGAGGCCTTTACCCAAACAGGGGTCCAATTCTCATAAATAATACTAACATTAATTTTAAGTAACCCTTCATATATTTAAGCAACAACTTACTAACAAACATTGTTATCTATATCGGAAGTGAGATTTGGAATAAATGGCTTTATTATTATTATTATTATTATTATTTACTTATAGGTCAATAGTCCTTTCTACCAGGGGCGACCCTGGTAGAAAGGAGTCACTGTGTTCCTTTAGTTGCCTGCGCCAGCCAGGAAAGTAAAGGAATATGGGTGGGTTTTAGTTAGTAAGAGTCTGACACGCACTCCTGCTCCAACCAGAGCGGAAGAAGTTCTAATATAATGATTTTGCACCCTCAAAAAGGAAACCGTTTTCCTTGAATCACTCAATTAAAAAGTACAAAAATAACTAACTGAAATCTTATTTCAAATTCTCCCAACGATTTCTTAGAAAACAGTTCAAGTTTTCCTAGAAATTGGAGCAAACAGTATTTCCACAAAATACTAATTTCTAGTGCGATAATCCCATTCCGTTGAAAGTAAAATATTGTGCATCTGAAAAATGAGTTTCAATACAGCTAAAAGTCGTGAAAAACTTTCGCCGCAAACTCTTAGGTGTTGGTGTTTGTCGGCGAATGTACGCGGCGCAGATTCTGACGGAGCGTGTAGACGAACGCTTTGTGCGACTGAACAACCTGTGTGGCGGACTGTACAGCTGGATAGAGAAGTATTATAAGCTAATACCCTAATATAAAAGTGAAAATCATCTAAGAAAAAGATTTTGGAAATTCAATAAAGTGAAACGATTTTGCTTTTTGCAATACTTGCGCTAGTATTGAATTTAAAAATCATTTCAGTTATAGTTTATACCATACTCCATTTCAATTTACAGATTTTAGATTATTAAAAAAAAAACACAGAAACTCACATTTTATTTTACAGTTATTGATTTGAAAATGCCTAAGGTCAAACAATTTTACGGTTTTAGTAATCAATTTATAAGCTTAGCTCATGCTAGGATCAAAAGTCGATTAAAAAACAAAGTCAATTGTTTCTGCAAAAAGCTACAAAGTTGTTAAAAAAGCAAATAAACGAACATTGAAAAGGTAAAAGAATAATTATTTAAAGTAAACAAATCATTCGTTCATTGTTATTAACCCGTATTCCCCTCCTTCATTGTTTACTCTTCCCTGAACAATTACGTCTGGCCGCCATTTTAGATCCTTTGTAAAACTTCAAATATTTACCTTTCCTTTTTATGCATTACTCGACTGAACGCGGAAGAAAACCGGCTTTTTGTTTCATGGCTAATTTATCTTATGATTCGATTGTAAATTTCGGAAGACAGCTGAGAAATATTGAGCTAATGATTGATTTGACGTTTCAATTGATGATTGACGGTGTTTCATTTAGAAAAATTACCTTTCTATTACTGTTGAAAATTTTTTCACAGTTTAACAATAACTTAAAACTACATTTTTTTTCGTTAAATTAGGCAGAGTATTGGTAGGGTAATGAGGTATTGGAATGTGTAAATTTATGAATTGCAATTATCAGTATTAATTTCATTCTATGTGTCTTTATTTTTTTAACTTTATCGAAATTGTAGATTAACTTAAAATAAAACAAAGTTAGAAACACTTTTGCCTACGACGATACATTTAAAAAGTTGACAAAGTAAACACTTGTGTCGTCACATGCCCAAGAGTTTGTATATGAATGGTTATTCGCGTCGCATTGTGAGCCCAAGACTATTTCTACACTCGTCTCCACTCCACAAAAGAATACCGAGGCACACACAAATACTGTGCAAGCTTTCGCTATGACATTTCAAAAGTTTGTAAAACACTTTACGTTTTAGTTGGAATACGTTGACAGTTGAACAAATGAGATGCGAAAATGTTGTTTTGAAAGACTGTCTTTATTTAATTGACGCTTGGTTTTGGTCTAGTTTGGTGCTATTTGTTTTGTGAATGTAGTGGACTAAACAGGCAAACTAAATTAAGGCGTAGTTATACAACTTTTAATGGTTTTTAATTGAACATCACGTCTAAATGACTAGTCTTATTTCTTTGAAAAAAAAATATATGTTACTCTAGACAATTTACGTCGAAATTTGATTTCATAATATTTGTAAATATATTTTTATAACATAGTGTAATTAATTTGTAAAGTTATGTCTAACGCGGATAAAAAATTGAGGATCACGCAAAATATGTAGAGCGTATTTTTATGAAACCTTCACCATTTTAAAGATCATTTAATTATTTATAATTTAGTCTAAGTGTTTTAGTTTAATACCTGTTGTTTTATGTGTAATAAATTAATAATGCATCTTATTTCAGACAGCGCTGCTTGATGGGCGAGACCTAGTTCTGGGTGGATCTATGACGCGTTACGTGAGCTTAGCACAGAACACGCAAGCTAATCAATCAATAAGTCATTGGCAGTTAATAGCGCCTTAAAGCAAAGATTTCGCAAGTGTGTGACCAGATGTATGAGAGCAAACGAAGCAACATCGCAGCAGGTGGCGTTCTGCTCCTCTGATTGCTCACCGAAAGATTCCTGGGAACACGACGGCACTGTGATCACGTGCTGCTGTGCACAGCGAGTCTGGGAGGCAGCGATGTGCCCTAACAGGTGTTGCACAGAGAGGGTCCCCAAAATACCACTTTTAAGAGGTAACGGGGCCCTTCCACGTGCTGATGGTGATCATCGGGGTGGTATTAGTGAGGTAAGAATCCCACAATTACACACCTGGTCTTTCCCCAAAAGTCCAGGCACCTTTTGAAGGTTTCCCCTCATCATCTTCCTGCCCTTATCCCATGTTACTTGGGGTCGGCGTAACACGTTTTTTCTTCCATTCTGTCCTGTCAGCTGTCACGCTATCACTAACTCCCTTTTATTTCATATCACTCCTCACACAATCCATCTATTTTTCTTTGGCCTCCATCTCCCACTCCATCCATCCACATTTATATTCATTACTCTTTTAGTTACATGTTTTTCATCCCTCCTTTTTACATGGCCATACCAAGATAAGCGGCTCCCTTTAAACTTTTCTGTCGCTGGCACCACTTTTAAACTACTTCTAATGTACTATCCCTTATCCATTCTCCTTACTCCACATGTCCATCTCAACATTCTCATCTCCGCCACATGCAATCTTTTTTCATCCGTCTTTTTCATAGCCCAACATTCTGATCCATACAGTGCGACAACATCACCTCGAAAAAAAAAAGGTAGCGTTCTGCCTGCCCCCAAGGAGAAAAGTTGCTTGAAACTCATTTGCGTGAGAAAATTATCTGTTTTTAACACCTCTATAAAAACTTTTTTACATAAAAAACAACCGACTTCCAAAAATAAATACACTAAAAATTAAATAAAAACTTATTAACAAAAAATTCAACCGACGAAAAAGAACTAGAAAGCAAAAAATAAATAAACCTTTTAAGTCTTCAGTATCCCTATCTAACAAAAAAAGAATCATCAAAATCGGTTCATAAACAACGGAGTGAGGGTCGATCATACGTACAGAAACGCTTAACGTGCCCACAATTGTCGAGGTTTTCTCTCAATTTTATTAAGATTCCATTATCAGATCCTGATATCCTTGACATGAGACCACCCTTGAAGTATACCCTATCTAACAAAAAAAAATCATCAAAATCGGTTCATAAACAACGGAGTGAAGGATGGTTACATCATCAGCTCAGTGCCAAGAGGAACGATGAAGGATTACAAATTAGCCTCAGAGTATTAAAAGATGATGCGAGTCACAAAAAATCATAAAATAAAAAACTTTAAAAAAATTCAACCGACGAAAAAGAACTAAAAAGCAAAAAATAAATAAACCTTCTAAGTCTTGAGTATTGAGCTTATTTTTAACTTTTTAGTTGTTATACCCCAGAACTAAAAACCCCAATAACATGGAACGTGGAATTTAAACATTTGGAGAACACCAAAACGTCATCGAGGTATACGTATTTTTCGTTTTTGTTCAGTTTCTCAAAAAACGCTGAAGCAATTTCGATAAAATTTATATGGGACCACCTTGGGAGTTTGTTCTTTCGGATAAAAAAAGAATTTTCGCGGGCATACATAAAAAAAGAAACATATACACATACATATAGAACCTCCTCCTTTTTCGAAAGTCGGTTAAAATCCTACAAAAAATGCAACAGATTAATGTTTCAATAAATTTGATTAATAATGTTCTTCAATCAAGCTTTAATGACTGAACAGATTCAGAGAACAAGTACAATATCTGGTGTAAAAAGACAGTTTCCGAAGCCGAAAGCCACAATTCTACCCATTATTTGGATAATTTTTTTTCCACTAGACCATACCTGGGAAACCACTGTTTCTGGAGATATTAAAGGTCAAAGTCGCATTTTTTTTTAACTTTTTTACGAAAATTATTTCTAAGTGTTATTACGAGTACTAAACTTTTTTCCAAACAAACATAACCTGAATTATCGTTTTTTTTTAGAAATTACGAATTTGCAGTTACGAAAACGCAATGAATATCAAACGTATCCGACAAGTACCTACGTGGCTTAGAGCGAAGGGGCGGGCTTTAACTCCACTTGCCTGTGTTCGCGTTTAAAAAAAACACATTGCATTCACATTGCGCGGAATAAAAAATAGTTTTATTTTTCATACCTAAAAATAAAAGTCGTTTTCCAGCAACAGTTTTTGCGTAAAACGTCTTTGTTAGACGTACAGTATGCATTGTTAACGGCTCTGTGATGTGTATTTTTACACCCTGTATATTATTTATTTAATACATATTAAAAACAAACCTACCATCATTAATTTCCCAATATATTTTTTTTTATTTGGGATGGATTTGCTCTTGACTCTTGTCTAGGTCAGAGGTGACAGAGACAGTCTTAAAATGTCCCAATTAAGTAGAAAAAAGCCTATGAGATAG
This sequence comes from Polia nebulosa, assembly GCA_951329385.1. Taxonomy (NCBI): domain Eukaryota; kingdom Metazoa; phylum Arthropoda; class Insecta; order Lepidoptera; family Noctuidae; genus Polia; species Polia nebulosa. The sequence continues at coordinate 13,021,293 of OX589610.1, read as the reverse complement.
GCAAAAATATATATATTATGTTTTTAAACATGACGCAATCAGAAGTGCAATGCCAAAGATATTATTGACTACAGAATAAACAAGCGTGCGTACAACACGTTGCGTGTTCAATATAATAACGCATTCAGATGCATACTGGGTCTGCCCTGGCGGTGTAGTGCGTCCGGTATGCTTGCTGAAAACAGGGTAGATGACTTTTACGCAGTCATGAGAAAGTCACAGGCCTCCTTTATGAACCGTATACACAAATTTGACAATGGAGTATTGAGGGCCATATACGAAGAAAGTTATTTCTTCGTTTAGGGCAATTAATATTCCAGCAACATTTACCTCTTTTAATAATTCAAGAAATAATTTTATAATAATTTTTAATTAATGAATTTAATGGTAATTGAATAATTCAATTTTGTAATATTTTTAATTTTTTTATGTGGGTCATTAGGCCTGAAATAAAAATGATTTGATTTTGATTTGATAAAACACTAATTGCGAGTTCACTGATCTCTTTTCCAAGTTTGACTAAATATACTAACCGTAGGTGACGCAATTAGTTTTGTTTCTCATCAATTGCATCTAAAAATGTGTACACCGAGTACAATTCCAGGGGTCGCGGACAAATTCGGAATAGAGTTACCGCGCCCCTGGGCACTCAGGCAAATGAAGGAATAGGAGTAGGTTTTAGTCAGTAAAAGTCTGACACGCTCTCCCGCTCCACCTAGAGCGGGAGAAGTCATTGGATGATTTCCCACCCCCACAAAAAAGAAGGTGCGGTATAATAAATTGTCTGAATAATACTCTACCTCGTAAGAAGTTATTTTACCTCGGTATAAACCTACTTAACCTAAGGATTTCCATCGAGTTAATTTATTTAGCTTGAGCAATGACACGGAAAATTAGGTACACGCAACATACACGTTTTTTCACCAAATAAAACGAATGTTACGTGCCACAAAATAAACACGCAATTAGTAAAGATTTGCTCACTGATGTTTTACTCATTTATTTTTAGTATAAGATACCTAAGAAGGTCATCCTTAATCAACATCGCATTTAATATATCAAATTATAGCAAAACACTAGCAAAAGCAATCGGGTCCCATAAAATAGCCTCAACTGTAGCATGAGCATATTCGGTCTATGTTATTCCCACTGCTGGGATTAAAAATTCTCTGTGAGAAAATATGGGCCGTAGTCAACCACGCGGGCCCAATGCGGGTGTCATAATATACGTTTTCGAGGTTTTGGTTAGTGAGAGCAATGGTGATGAAATAATTTACTCAAAGTGAAACGCGTACTATTTTTAGAGGGTGCGAAATAATCAGTGACGCTCGTGGCTAAAGTAATAACAGCCGCACGTGTCGATACATCAGGTTAAGCTACGCTTGCCGGGGTTGGTTCATGGATGGGTGACCATCTTTATATACCGAGACTCCGTGTCTCAGAATACATGTTAAGCCGTTGGTCCCGGCCGTCAATCGTGGATCTTTGACTGTCGTTACGGGTTGTCAGAAGCCCGAAAGTCTGACATCCAGTCTTACCAAGGGGTATCGACTCTTACTGACTAAAATCCACTCGAGTTCCTTCAGTTGCCTGTGTATTCCAGGGCCGCGGTGACTCTTTCAAAGACTCCCGCATTACTTGTAAGTCTCGGCCGTTATGACTGTGCCACCACTACCACTGCTCTGTCACTTGTAAGTCTCGGCCGTTACCACTGTGCTACCGCTGCCACTGCTCTCTCACTTGTAAGTCTCGGCCGTTACCACTGTCCACCACTGCCACTGCTCTCTCACTTGTAAGTCTCAGCCGTTACCACTGTGCCACCACTGCCACTGCTCTCTCACTTGTAAGTCTCAGCTGTTACCACTGTGCACCACTGCCACTGCTCTCTCACTTGTAAGTCTCGACCGTTATCACTGTGCCAACACTGCCACTGCTCTCTCACCTGTAAGTCTCAACCGTCACCACTGTGCCACCACTGCCACTGCTCTCTCACTTGTAACGGCCGAGACTTGTAAGTCTCGGCCGTTACCACTGTGCCACCACTACCACTGCTCTGTCACTTGTAAGTCTCGGACGTTACCACTGTGCCACCACTACCACTGCTCTGTCACTTGTAAGTCTCGGACGTTACCACTGTGCCACCACTACCACTGCTCTGTCACTTGTAAGTCTCGGCCGTTACCATTGTGCCACCACTGCCACTGCTCTCTCACTTGTAAGTCTCAACCGTTACCACTGTGCCACCACTGCCACTGCTCTCACTGACTCACTTCTGCCTCAACTGTACGGACTCACTAATCTTTTATTAACAGCGTGATAAGAGGAATATATGCAATCTTATATCTGGTCAATTGGCAGATAGCCCTCTCAAGTTTTCCAGCTAAAGATTGTAAACAAAATACATACATAAGCATTTTTTTTTTTTTTTTTTTTAAATAAGCATTCAACAAATAAGGTCGATAAAATCCGCGGAATACGTTTACGTATTCAAAAACGACGAGCGACATTCTGACTTAGAATGCTTCTGTCACCAACATTACAAAGAAATTCTGTTTGAACTTGAAATCTTTTCAATAATCATAATGTTTCTCTCTCTCATTTTCAATCTACTTAGTTTGTGTAACAAACTTCGTAGCGAGCTGATCTGATGATGGCATTGAGCTTTAGTGACTGGGGGCTGGAACTTGCTGATGGCAAATGGTAGGACAGTTGAATTGGGGCTAGTTTGTTTTGTTATCATGGGTACTTTCATGATGACGAGGGTCTAAAGCTTGTTTTTTGTTTAATACTTTTATTTTTTTAATGTTCCGAGTAGGTTGGGGTCGGCTTCCAGTTGAATGCGTCTCCTGCGGTAGTAGCGGCTGGGGCAGTGAGGGCCACACCGTTGAGCTTCCCTCACCCGTCCCGCCTCCGCCTTCGCTAGCATTACTGCTTCGCAGAAGGAACGATACCCCTTAAGTAAGGTTGACTACTTGGTAAGACTGGTTGTCAGAATTTCGGGCTTATTCATAATTCTTTATTGTACAACTCATCTTAACACAGAACACAGTAATTACACAGTTCATGTACAAAGGCGAGCTTAACTCAAAGTTGAGTTTTTTCAGTAAACCTTTGAGTGATAGAGAGAGATCACATTCGAGGGTAGGGTCGTGTACCTACAATAAAAACCTATGTAAATAAGGCTATAAAAATATTTATAATACGTACATACTAAATACCAATATATTGTGACGTAAGGAGCCTACGTGGGATAGAAAAAAGAACAACACGTACCTCGGTCAACGTTAAAAATATATATTGAAAATAGAGAAAGGGTGTGGGGAGGTCTGCAGTCACAATTTCTACTATTCCCCGGGAGATAGCACGCTACTGCCCTGGCTCAGCCTTGGTGTCTCGGGGAAGCCACGTAGCGCTTGCCCCGGAGGTGTTGGCCGGCAGGCGGCAGCGCCGGCTCGCAGGGTCGACAGGAGCCAGGATGGATCGGCCGGCAGGTGGTCTAGCCGGCTCAGAGACGGCCTGCTGAGGCCACGCGGGTAAATATGAACCCGGCGTGGAGCGAGCCGCCGTGGTGAGTGGCCTAGTGGCCGCGCCACGAGGCACTGCGGCAGGATGGCCGCGATGGAGGACGATGCAGGTGCGTGCCCAGAGTGCAGGGCTCCAAGTCCTCTCCCTCCATCTTCCTAATTGGGGAATCCGGGCCCGGAAATCTGTATCCGGGAATCCGGAGCTGGTAATCCGGATCTGGGACCCTGGGAACAATGTCCAGCGTGTCATAATGGTGGAAGATAAGCTTCTCCGCTGATTTTGACACCTAGGCATGAGCAAAGCGGCTGTACGTGCGCTAACAAGTGTGGTTGTCAAAATCAGACGGAGTTTACAAAGGTGAGGAGGAAAAGCATGATGACATTCAAGAGCAGCAGCAGCCACGCGCAAGTCAGCATGTACATAGCTAAGGCTATATGTATGTGCATAGTAAAGCTGATCACGCGGAAGGCGTGATTACAATGTGCGACAGATCTTTTGTAGGTTATGAGCCTTGATTATACAATGCTAAGAAAAGAAATTAGGAAAGACATGTTCTGGAAAGAATTACACAAGATTAGGAACACAGAATGCACAAAGCTACCTGTATGCTGTTCAAACACTCACCCAATTACAGGGGTTGAAGTCGCGTAATAAGTTGGCAAATATTTGCCAATGCAAACTACAGCTGCTAGGACTTGGCGATCGCTTCACGGCTCAAGGGTGTTCGACAGAACAAGGTGAGTATGAGGTCTAACGCCAACAGCTGGATTCAGATGAAAAAGGCCAACGATGTCGTTTATCGGGTTTTTATATCTACGCCGTCATTGACAGGTGTCATAGAATTCAAAGACAATAGTGTTGTCAGTCAACTAAAATTGTCCATGCTTGCTTTGTGGCTTTTGGTCTCTGGATTTTTCCGTATGTATATGTTTCAATCAAGATTGTAACGCCACTACGTTACAATATACTAATAATAATATGTCATTGAGAAAGGAAGTGCTCTTTTATTTTTCTCTTAAAGACGTCCAGAGAAGGATTGTCGCGTAAGAAGTGTGGAAGAGAGTTCCAGAGACGGACTGCAGTTACTGAAAATGAGCCATTATAGTGGCTTTTGATGACCTACCTGTAACGACTGTCAAAGATTTACAAATAGTTACGTCGTTAGTTAGTTGTTAGTTTTCTATAGTAAAAAAAAAAAAACTAAAAACACTTTTTTACAGCAAACCCTTTTATTTGGTACCCATATCATGGACATGCTTAAAAAATAACAAGCCCGCCATCTTTGGGAGTCCGCCATATTTAACTTAGAATGACGTCACTTAGCTAATCATGCATTGTCATCTTGACGAGTGTGCCCAGTTTTAATTCAATCCGATGTTTTGAAATAGGTGAAAATCAGGTTCAAAGATTGTATTACATAGTTACTTACCATGATAGTAAAAAAGTGCTAAAAACCAAGACCAACGGGTTAACTTGCTTTTCGAGGCCCAAGCCTCTAAAAGCAAGTTAAGCCGTTGGTCAAACTTTGACCTCCGTTTTGAATTTCGTGGTAATTGAAGTTTTTACTTCTAGCTTTTGGAGTCTGCCCACTACTCTGTTACCACGAAATTCAAAACGGAGGTCAAAGTTTTCAAATTAAACCTTCACAAAATAAACTATCATGAGAAATGAGAACATCAATCACCGGGCTCATTTTTTCCTCGTTTCGATATTAACTTATAGATAAAAAAAACGTCCAATCTATCCGTCCGTCTATATCAGTTGACGTCGGAACTCGCGTAAAACATAGAATAAGAATGTATAGAACTGACAATCCTGGTATGAATGCATTACATTCTTATAGATTCGAGGCATTTAATATAGGCAAAATGATATCATGACTTTCGACGCACCTTGTTGAGTCATTCTCATCATCGTCATCATAATTGGCAGCCTTATTCCATCTACTGCTACTGCTTTTCCTTCTCCCTTACGTGCCATACTTCTCTGATCTGCGAGAGTCTCAATCTTCATGAGGGAAGACCACGAATCGTCAAACATGTTACGGTACTATACCCCTCAGGACTATCAGCCATCCTGCGGAATGAAAGTGGTAAATAATCTTATATTAATGGTAACCTGAAATGTTCAGTTAGTGGAGAAACAAAAGCTGAGGAGGACCTCGAAGAGTAGCTTAATAGTAATTGTAACAGAAAACCTGGCCAAGTGTGTGTCGAATGTCGCACATTAAGGATTCCGTACCAAATATTGGTATTTGTTAGTAAAGTATAATAATAAATATTATCACCAAGGTCAATGGGAAGTTAAAAAATTCTTCGTAACAAAATTTTGTGACAGACGAGGACGGACGGACAGACAGACAGGCACGTGAGTGACTACAATAGGGCTCCGTTTGGACCCTCCGGGTATGGAATCCTAGAAACGGTCGGTGATAGTCGATAACCACGGTAGTCAGGTGGATGCGGGAAACACAGGATAGGTACATGTGGCGACGCGTGGGGGTGGCTTACATCCAGCAGTGGACGTATTTTGGTTGAAAATGAAGTGTCATTGTCATGAAAGTACCTATATGAGTATACATCAGTGTCCCTTCTGTAAAGATACCTTACTCTATGTCTAGGGTGACAGAAGTGGCCCCGTCCCTATTTCTTCCGGGACATTTAACTTGGTCCCCCTACCGTCATCCCCTCCAGATTTATGATCCACGTCCGTGTTATTACAACCCATGAAAATACTATTTATAGCTCGAGTAGGAAACAAATGATGGGGAAAGTTAATAAGAGTCGGAACTACTTTCTTGTGTGGGAGGATAAATTAATAGCTCTCCTGCACTTTGGCTTAATTTATATTTTGAAGTCACTGTATTTCAATATCAACTCTCGTGAGGGCCGTTACGGTCTGCTCGGTGCTAAAAGATAAACATATTTTTTTGCCTACAGATAGTATTATTTGTTATTTGTAAGCACAAAAATGTCTATTTCTTTACTAATTAGCATAGCATAGTATAGCATAATCATCCTCTTAATGTTCCCACTGGCTGGGACACAGGCCTCCCCTCTGTGAGCGTATGTGGGCGTTAAGTCACCACAGGGACCCAATGCGAGTTGGTGGCTGTCACATGTCGGTATCCTCATTATGTTTTCCTTCACCGTTTTGGGAGCAGTGGTGATGAAATAATTAACATAAAGTAAAACGCCTACCTGGGTCGAATCCACGACCTACAACTTGTAAGGAGCGGCCGTTACCACTGGGCCACCATTGCTGACTATTTTAGTTATCAATAAAAATAAATAAAATTAAAGTGTCTGTTTGTAATGTAAAAATAACAGTTTTCTTTTTAAGCTCATACAGTTATTGGCACGATACCTATGCCTAAAAATCAGATTTTAAAATTTTTGTGTGTCTGTCTGTTCCGACGTTATTAAAAAAAAATTTGTTTAATCTTCGAAACGGCTGGACCGATTCTGATAAGATTTTACCGGCAGGTAGATGACTATATAAGAAGTAACTTAGGCTAATAAAATACTACGCGGGCGAAGCCGCTGGCGGAAGCTAGTGATATAATATAAAAGTTATGCTGCTTGTTCGTTTTTATTGTGTTACTAAAGTAATCTTTGGAAAAACTGATCTGATTACGAAAATGATGTCACTGATAGAACTCTGCACTATCGCTGAGTGTCATAAGATACTTTTTATTTCGGAAATAAAATACGGGAACAAAGCCGCGAGAAAATGCTAGTATATTACCAGTGTAAGGGTTTTTTTTTTTATATAGGAGTGTCGGCTGGGATATTTTTTTTACAAATTCAGCAAGCAAAATGATGAGCGGTTAAACATGGGTCTGTCACTTTGTAAAATTATCATTCGTTCTAGCTGTTCCCGTATAATTTGTATGCAAGGTGAAATGTGGGCTTTTTTATAAATTTTTCATAAACACATTTTCCCCTTTTATAGAAAATTAGGCCAACTGGTTGAGCAAATTTTGCCTCGTGTGACAATTTTTATTTTCCACAGTAAAATTTAGCAGGTTTTTAAATCCGGAAAAAAAGGAAATCTATAAAAAATAACACTTTAACTTAAAAAGTAAAACGTAGGTACGATATCACTCAAAAATAAAAACACTCTTACATTTATTTTATTGATTTACCTATTCGAAATTATTCACTTTAAAAATTATTGAGAAAAGCTTTGATTATTATTGAGTAACCAATTAAAAACTTGGTAGCCTCTTTTAAGCGCTAGATAAGTTTTCAGGTAATTAATTTCCTAATTTCTCACTAGTGTAGAAGTTAACCCTTTGCCTATCCTTACGCTTTTAGAGGCATAGGCAGAGGCAACTACTTCTAGTCATGTCTTAGACTCCTGGGAGCGCTTGAAGGAAGCTTCTTTAACTCCAGCGGTCCAACGACCCAGGCGCTATGACCATGAATAAAAATTCCCCAAACAAATAACACCCATACACGTCACACACATAAATCAGACATGTTACCCACACGAAGCTCTGGAACGCTCACAACCCACACGCATAGAACCACTTCTCTTCCATTTTGATCTTCTCTTATGGTATTCAAATTATGTATTTTAGTCTGTTGCTTCGTAGCAACTTGTAACTTGTTTAAAAAAACTTATTATTTATACAACTTAACAACGAAAATTGAACGTAACACAGGGTCTCCCTAGTACGAACTCCAGTCTCTTGCAAAGGAGCTTCCTACTTATTTGTTAAATTACTTAGTTAAGATGTTAAATGGTAAGCAAACCTTTGTGTAGAGAGAACGATATTTTTTATTATTTTGTTTCTATAGAAAGAAGCATTATTTAATATATGACAACGTATTCCCGTTACACCCTGTATATAAATGATGTGATGTCTTATCATATTATCAACATAATAATATATAAGAAAGCGGATCTGCACCGCAACAGTTCCTACGTCCATATGTTCCATTCGACTCACTCTCGTTCAACATTTATGGTAGCATTAGCTTGTGGAACCATAATCTGAACAAAAAAATAGAACCGACTTCCAAAAAAAGTGCAAAATAACTTTAATTTCGGAAGTCGGTGTTCCTGTTTTGTGTCTTCGTTTTTTGACACCGACTTCCGAAATTAAAGTTATTTTGCACTTTTTTTGGAATTCGGTTCTATTTTTTTGTAAAAAAGTTTTTTATTTTTCACTTTTTAGTTGTGGTTCCCCATTAAACTGTGTTGACAATTCTTATACATACGATAGCAGCAATCGCGGTTGATTTGCTGTCAATTTTTGAAGATTTCCGTTGTCTGTCTCCGAAACCCACCATCAGATCTTTTTGAAATTTAAATGGGACCATTTCGGAATAAACCCCTTTCGAACAAAAAAAGAATTTTGCAAATCCGTCAATATATGATGGAGTTATGCCCGAACATACATAAAAAAAAAAAAAAAAAACAGTGTAAATAAAATAAAACAGCTGATAAAATGGCTAGCTGATTAACTTTTCGGAAACTAAAGGAAACAAGCTACTAAGACGCTTGTATTTAACGATAAACACGCAAGCTGTTAGCCACTTGCAGCTCGAAACAGCAATATTTTACTATCTAGACTCAACATCTTGAACAGGCACCTTTAGCCTGAGCTAAAGCGATTTTAAACTTGTAAAGTAGCTTCCACCGTTATTCAACGACGAAGGAAAATAACGCACACAAAATTGGTTGGAATATTTAGGATAGCTGATAGGGATAGGTTAGTAGCAAGTAAAGTATTTTAAAAATAAAACTGAGTTAAGCACTGTTGCGATGGCAAGACAACTGTGTTGCGCCGTATAGCTGTAGCTTAATAATGTGTACAACACGGATATACGTATTATTTTTAACCGACTTCAAAAAAGAGGAGGCTGTATGCTTTTTTTTTGTATATTTTTTACGCGATTATCATTCTCCTGCCCTCATCCCAATTTATTTGGGGTCGGCGCAACATATCTTTTTCTTCCATACTCCTCTATTATATTTGTTACGCGATATCTCCGCCATTTGTGAATAGATTTTGATGATTCTTATTTATTTGGTAGGTCATACTTCAGAGGTGGTCCCATATAATTATCGAAATCGATTCAGCAGTTTAAAAAAAAATAACATAAACAAAAAATATGTATACACGGATGACGTTTTGGTTTTCTCCAAATGTTCAAATTCCATGTTATTGGGGTTATCCATTCGGGCATAACTTTAATATTTAGTTTTACTTCTGGGGTACCTACAACAACTAAAAAGTGAAAAACAAAAAAAAACGTTTTTTACAAAAAATACAACCGACTTATAAAAATTACAAAATAACATTATTTTCGGAAGTCGGTGTCAAATAACGAAGAAACAAAATATAAACACCGACTTCCGAAAATAATGTTATTTTGTAATTTTTACAAGTCGGTTGCATTTTTTGTAAAAAAGTTTTTTTAGCATTAAAATACGCGTCGACATTGGTTCAAATCCTCGTGTTTGATTTGTTAAATGCTGTGTCGTTTAAATCCCCATCGAATGATATACGTAATTCATTTTGTCAAAAAATGACTTAAACATAAGAAACAATATTCTATTGTAGATATCGTTTGCACTTTGTCTTGTGATGATCATTTGCTGGAAATTAATGATAACATACGAGTCTTTCTATTCAGGCTAGGCAGATTTTTGAATTTCTCATTCGTTTAAGCCTTTATTTCCTCGTTTCTGCATCATCATTTCTAAGGTAACTACAGTGACCAGTCCTGTACTGCTCGCAGCCAGTAGACTCTCGCAAACTTTATTAGGTGCACTGACCACATTGTGAGAGGTGTTAGAACTTATATTCATATTCTCGTTTGCTACTCCAAAATTTTTAACCCAGTCGACCATTTGTATTGTGGGCAAGTATGCCCCAGCCGAATGGCACTTTAGTTGATTTGATACTACAGGCTACTTTATTTCGTCAACGTATCTCCTTTTTCTGATTCAACCTGGCAAGGAAACCACGTACCTTCTCTTTGATTTGATTTAAAGTAACGATATCTCGGTCTAGTTTGTAAGGCACCTTTGTGGAGTAGAAATACATATTTCTGTACCCCTTCCTCTACTTATTTCACATACATTAAAAACTAATCAGAGCACACTCATTAAAAAGACAAACCACACACACAACAATACGACAACAGCAATTCTGTCGTTAAAACTAAAAGCTACATTTGTCGGTGCCATTTAGCGAGACAGGCTTCAGCAGAAGCGCTTATGACGAAACACTGATTAAGCTGTCTCCCAGGCCTGTTGGACCTTGATATTACGAGAATACGGGCTAATTTGTTTTCGTGTTGGACAGTACGGGAACTTTTCGGGGCTTAAATTATCACTGAGATTATTCACATTGTAGATTGTATTGTATAGGCAAAAATTTGTGAGTATAAATTCTTATGGGCAGAGGTGTAGATTTTAGCGCACCCATATTTCGTCAGATTAACCTTTCCGCGTCTTGCAGACACATGGTGAGCGAGACACAATTAAAATCTATTGTGTCCGCTAATTGGACGCTAGAATGTTAAGAACAATGTTATTGGAGGTGAGCCTATAACAATCAACCGTATAAAAATCCAGAGATTGAGCTGTTACTCTAATACCAAGGAATTTCTAATGACAAAAGCCAATATCACTTTGTCTGACCTAGTTATTGAATCCAGTACCAACGAAGCACATATCACAAAAGGTCCAACACAAAGATTATTAATTCATGATACATAAAATATAATTATTACTCTTTATCGGGGAGTGTGTCGGAATTGTACACGTACAGTTTAATTCCGCCAAGTTTGTTCCATCATTGGACCACTAGACGAACGAAGATGCCACCGGTACACGGTGGATATCCCACCTATACGCACACCCAGAGGACACGGTGGAGCATACGGTGGAGGTTTGCCCCGCTTGGGCAGAGCACCGCCGTGTCCTCGTGGATGCGATAGGCGGCAGCGACCTCTCGCGCCGTGCCCTGGTTCAGGCCATGGTACGGAGCGAGAGGGAATGGGAAGCCGTCTCCTCCTTCTGCGAAGCAGGATGGATAGGATGATTTCCCACCCCCCCAAAAAAAAAAAACCTATACGCACAAAACGTTTTGGGAACACATTCATTGTGCGTACAACTAAGTAATGGAATTACCTGCTGAATCTGTGTATCCTGGTAGCTACAACCTGGGGCTCTTTAAGTCAAGAGTTAATAGATTACTCAATACTTTATTACTTCTAGGCTAGCGTGCTACAACATCAACCATAAATATAATCAAGTACCATCAGTTGATAGTGGTCGAGCGCAATTCTATCAATAATAAAAAAAATCAATTTGGAAAACTATTTCACTCAGCTAATATTCCAACCACTGACCAGTTACAGCGTGTTGAAACAATCCAACTAATTTTATTACTCACTAAAAGTATTTTAACAGTTAACCAACTAAGAGAACGAGGTTTTAATGCAAATTAAATTGCACTACAACTCAACTAAGAGTAGTACTTAACTAGTTGGAGTTGCTCTCTGTGGAGTGAAGTGAAGAGTTGATTTGCGAAGATGTTTTAAATATTTATTTATTTAACCAGAATGACAAAATGCCAGTAAAACTTATTACACATTCACATTACAAATTATTATAAAGCACATCAAGAGTAAAATATTACAATATTACACTATATTATATTTAATCCTTTCACTCAGTATTCGCGCAAATCGTCAGACATTCAGACAGGATCTCTTCCTATTCATCAGCGGACAGATCTCATCCACGACTAGACTCTAGAAGAGTGTTGAGTGCGTTTAACATTCGCGGAATGGGTGATATACGTCGCGCAATCGTACGGCAACGTGGCACCATTCTATGAGGAGTGGCTGGAGAGGCGTCACGGCGTCCTCACCTTCCACCTGACGCAGGTCCTCATTGGACACGGTTGTTTTGGGAGGCTCCTGTTTCAGATAAGGCGCGAGGAAACGCCCGGTTGTTACCACTGCGCGGACCGCCCAGAGGACACAGTGGAGCATATGGTGGAGGTCTGCCCCGCCTGAGCGGAGCACCGCCGTGTCCTCGTGGATGCTATATAGGTGGTGGCGACCTGGTACGGACATGATACGGAGCAAGAGGGAATAGGAAGCAGTCTCCTTCTTCTGTGAAGCAGTAATGCTCGTGAAGGCGGAGGCGGGACGGGTGAGGGAAGCTCAACGGAGTGGCCCTCACGGCCCCGGCCGCTACCACCGCAGAAGAGGCACTGGGCGTAGGACGTCGCGAGACGATCTCCGGCCACCGTACCCCGGGCCTGCGGACGGCGAGCAGTGGGTAGCTCGCCGACCGATCAGTACCAGGCCCCTGAGTCGACGGCGCGTAGTGTCCACGCGCGCCTCAACGAGATAATTGTCAGCCACCACTGACGGTGCCCATCGTGGCGGGTGCCTGCTTGCCTAAGGGTAGAGAATAAATTCTTAACATGAGTTACCGCACCCCTGGGCACTCAGGCAGGAAAGGAACAGGGGTGGGTGTAAGTCAGTAAGTGTCTGACACGCCCTCCCGCTCCACCCAGAGCGGTAGATGTCATTGGATGATTTCCCATCCCACAAAAAAAAAAAAACGTGGCACCATAAGTAATTTATGCCGTCTCGTCCGGAAATAATATCGGGAACAAAAATATTACACCACCTACGGGAATTTGGTTTGATATATAGTTAATATATGAATAGTAACCAAACCTACGTGTATAGAAATACCTTTACAATGCTTTTTGAACTTTTTCTATTATAAGAGTATACTTAGGTTTAAAAAAATTGTGGCGAGTCATTATACATTTTATATTCGACCTATCAAGCTCACCCACAAGCACGTCATAAAACGACAAGGAGCTCTAGACAAAGTGAGATTCTATGAATACGAATGTTGAAATGGAAATGTGGAGATTCGCGATATAACATTTCGATAGCGCATACCCATTTTGGCCAGTTTGCAATCCTACTAATATAATAAATGTGAAAGTTTCTGAGGATGTATGTTTGTTACTCTTTCACGCAAAAACTACTGAACGGATTTTGACAAAACTTTACAGTAATATTGCTTATACACCAGAATAACACATAGTCTATAATTTATAGTGGGGAAAATACTAATTTCACGCGGGCAAAGTCGCTGGCAGAAGCTAGTAAGCTAATATATGTAATACTGATACTATGTAACTTTGTCTAACGCCCAAGGTATTTTGTTGAGCATAAGTGCGAACGCGAACTTGCTGTTTACACATTCGCCTGCTTTCATAGATGTAGTGCGCATACGCATGCCGCCACTATTTCAACATCCCCATATTCGTGCGATAGTCGAAACGAATGTGTAAACAGTAGTACGCGACGGTACTGCGCATACGAACGCCTAGGCGAATCACTAACACGCATGTGTAAATGCGAAATTTGATACGTAGTTTTAATCTTCGAAGAGTTTCTATTTAGTGGGAATAGTTGACAGGAATGATAAAACAATTGGGAGCTCCACTATTATGGGTTTTTTTTTTTTTTTTGGGGGGTGGGAAATCATCTTATGACTCTTTCCGCTCTGGGGTGGAGCGGAAGGGCGTGTCAGACTCTTACTGACTAAAACCCACCCCTGTTCCTCCCTGCCCTACGCGCCCGGGGGCGAGGTAACTCTTTCGAATTTATCCTCCACCCCCGGGCAGGCACTGGCCGTGGCAGGCCCCGTCCTTTGCTGGCAACTCTTTGAGGCGCGCGTGGAACACTACGCGCCGTCGACTCTCGGGCCTGGTGCTGATCGGACGGCGAGTTACCCGCTACTCGCCGTCCGCAGGCCCGGGTCTACGGTGGCCGGAGATCGTCTCGCAGCCCCCGGCGTCTCCTGCGACGGCTGCTGCTGGGGGCGCTGGGGCGACTCGGTCTCTGTTGAGTCTCCCTAACGTGTGCCGCCTCCCTCTTCGCGAGCATTACTGCTTCGCAGAAGTTGGAGACGGCCCCCCACCACTATTATGGGTACTATACTTTTGGCAAGGCAGATTCTGGTGATATTAGTAAGTATAGAGTAGTGTTTAATTAGAACAACGGCTAACAAAAATTAATAAGCTAAATCTTGCAAATAAAAACGAGTTTGGATTCTAGTGGGATAACATATTATATTCTTCTTCTTTATCGAATCGATGATTCCAAAATCAAACCTCGTCTGTTCGTTTTTGTCAGATGACAGTGACCCATGAAAAACTTTGGTTTTCAGCTGAATCCGGTTTGAACTGGAAACCGACCCTAATAAGAAAAAGGCTTGGCAGTTAAGGATGTAACTACCATCAAGGACTAAATCAAAGCTCAAAAAATAAATTATTACTTATTCCTCTAATTACAAGGTACTACTTTCTTTTTTGGTCGCTGTAGCTAGTCTTATTAACTCTCTGTAACATGATTATTGGCTCACATACCGACGAACTTTATGACACTTGTTGAACAGCCCCTGAGGTTTGCGCGTTAAATAGCTTCCTTTATTCTGTCATAAATTCGTCTTGTTACTACTCAATACTTAGAAGATAAGGTCTTAAGTAAAGGATTTTGAAAGTATTGATAAACGCAAATATTTTCAGAGCTTTAAGCTCAGTAGCAGCGCTTTAAACAAAATAAAAATTGCTGGAAATCATACACATCAAATACTTCAATTTAATCTATAGGTACTATACAGGGTCCGGGACTCGCCAAGATTCATTGCCTCGGGTTTTTCCACTGTTGAATCTGACTTTCAAGAGTTGCAGTAGTTGGGAATAGTGTGCAGACCTTAACTCAAAAAACAAGTTCGAATTTGACAAAAAGAGCGTAACCAAGATTAGCACAGCATGTTACATCCATAGCGACCAACTCTAAAAAGTCACAAGTAAAATTAATAGTATTGACTCAAACATCCCCCCTACGTGGTGTTCGCACAAGAAAACAGCCTGTAGGTACAGGAAAGGGCAAATGCTCAAAGAAAAATAGCGATGTGGATAAAGAAAATCGTTTTCCCGTATTAGGTGTTGGACCCAAACAGATTATCCCAATCATGGTCTTAACCACAGGGGTTTTAAGACAGGAGATTGTATCAATCTCGAAGTAATTTCAGGCTTACATTTTTATGGGCGGGTTAGGTTGGAAAAAGAGCTGATGGCATACCTGGTGTAAAACTTCTAACTAATATTTAAATGTGAAAGTCTGTATGTTCGGATGTTTGTCAAACGTTTGGCATACGGGAAGACTAATAAGACATATAGTAGTAGTATGTACATTTTGATGCAAGT
Organism: Polia nebulosa; assembly: GCA_951329385.1. Taxonomy (NCBI): domain Eukaryota; kingdom Metazoa; phylum Arthropoda; class Insecta; order Lepidoptera; family Noctuidae; genus Polia; species Polia nebulosa. The sequence goes on along the minus strand of OX589610.1, from coordinate 13,005,491 downwards.
GCAGGCAAAGTTTGTCATTGCTGCCGAGGCGGAACACACCGATAGAGCCCACAAACTGCAATTACAATTGCCCACGTGTATCAAACGACGATTTTCAACACACTTACTTGAAAATAACAAGTAAAACTTCATAAACATCGGGTGTAAAAAGACATTTTCCGAAGCCGAAAGCCACATATTCTACCCATTATTTGGATCATTTTTTTCCACTAGACCATACCTGGGAATCCACTGGTTCTGGAGATATTGAAGGTCAAAGTCGCAATTTTTTTTTTACTTTTTCACGAAAATGAATTCCAAGTGTTATTACTAAACTTTTTTCAAACAAATATTACTTGAATTTTCGTTTTTTCGAAAATTCGAAATTACGCATATGCACTTACAAAAACGCAATGAATATCAAACGTATCTGACAAGTAGGTACTTCGCTCTAAGCCACGTAGGTATGTGGCTTAGAGCGAAGGGGTGGAGCTAAACTCCACTTACCCGGGTTCGCGTTAAGTTGCGCTCATTAAAAAATTGTTCTTTTTTCATACCTAAAAATAAAAGTCGTTTCCCAGCAATAATTTTTGCGCAAAACCACTTTGTTAAATATACAGTATGCGTAGTTGACGGCTATGTGATGTGTTTTTTTACACCCTGTATAATATTTAGTGACAAACTATTGTGAGAAAAGGCTCGGTGATATTTTTCATGGGCTTTGGTCGGGGCTGCCGGGCGACCAGTGGAGGCTGTCGCGCAACCAGCTTGATAAAATAAATATAATAAATTGTGGTGGAAGCACTTTTCCGCACTAGAGTGACATTCACTACATTGCAAGCCTAGCTCGGTAGGGGTAGGAGAAGGTTTTGGATAATGTGAAAAAACTACCTTTTACGTTCCCGAAGGATAATAAAATGACTGTCAACTTTTACGCGGGTGGCACCGCTGACAAAAGCTGGTTACTACACAAAAGACGTGATTATGATCTATCGATGTCACCGTCAGTTTTCAGCCCAGTTATGTCATGAGATAGCATGATGGATGAATTTAAATTATATTAAATATGTATTTGCTAAATGGTCTCTATATTTTTACAGAACCTTTATTTTTAAAGAACACAGAAGAAGCCTTTACAGAGTAAACGAAAATTATATCTCAAGGATCAGTGACTATGAAAAATGTTCCAGCCATTGATGACAAATGACGTTTCATTAGTATGCAGCGAGGCGTTGCTGGCTGACAAATATTAACTTATTTGTAACTTATCACAAATCTATTATAATAAATACTCAGAACTCTTTGTTTTGTTTTCTTTTACCAGATTTTTTCATAGCATTCTTGCGTATTTTGGAATAAAATAACGACTCACAGATTTTTGAAGTTATACTTCTTTTGGCGTGTTAGTGAAAAATTATGAGAGTGAATTTTTTCGATGCGCGCGCACACCGTCACAAAAAACCGACACCCTGAAGTTAGCTATAGTTTGTTAATGAAGATTGATTGTTTTCCTTTTGTAAACTTTCTTTCTTGGTTTTTTATCTTGTTACGCCAAAGAAGTATAACTTAAGTATGTTTGTACTTACGTGCGTACATAAGTACAAACACACTTTTTTTTTAGATTTCATAGACTGATTTTACAATCTTTTATTTCAGTTGCAATGTTTGTATGTATGTTAGGGTCAAATCTTGCAAACTAAATTAGAACCACATTCTGTTATCTTATGGAGTTGAATTTTTACATGTGGGTTCAGATCCGATGACAACGCATTTTTATGGTAAGCATGACCTGAATCGAAACCAAGATTGGTTCCAGATGAAGGAACTCTTCAATGCTCAACAGCACGGACACGAAATTTTGTGTATCTATGCATTTAATTATGATAGCCGGTACAAAAGCTTGTTTAATCGTAGATAAACTTTTCTACTGAAGGAAAATATTGTTAGTGGTAGATTTTTTTCGGTTTTACTTGGAATAACTTGATAAAATTAAGACTTGATAAATTCAATAATAGCGTTTATTAGGTTTTTGAAGCGGTAGATGTAATCACTGGAGATTTTCCAGCATGTGGAATTGAGAATATTGGTCAATCACAAGCAACATACAATTTATTTTTTTTTAATATTAACTTATCTATAAATAAAAAAATGAACCTTTATTTCCTTGGTCACGGCATCACGCGTGAACGGTTGGACCGATTTCGCTAATTCTTTTTTGTTGTGTTTTTTTACTGTCAGGAGAAAGTTCTTATGAATTAAAAAATTTAGGAAAACTGCGCAGAAAATTTGAAAATTTCAGAAAACCGATCGTCGTGAGTTTGACAGTTCGCGCGTCAAGACAACGTCTGTCGGGTCAGCTAGTTTAAGATAAATGTTAAGAGTTTCCGTCAGCGACCGTAAGGCCCGATGGGCCCGCGACTTGAATTAACGCGTCTACAGATTATTTTTTGTACGATCTATATAAAAAACAATTTCTCAACTCAAATGGGTCTACTTTCCAAGTTTATCTTAGACATCACTGATTTTGGAACTGGCAAAGGATAAAATCGTGAGGAAATCACATATATACATTAGTCTAAAATTTTCAGCGCAGCTGGAGCATGTGTGCTTTTCTTTTTAACCGACTTCAAAAGGGAGGAAGTTATCAATTCAGATGTTTATATATAATATATATATATGTATATATATATTATATTTGTTCGGGCATCTTCGTCATATGTTGACGTATTTTCAAATTATTTTTTGTTCAAAAGGGATTTATTCCAAAATGGTCCCACTTTAATTTCCTAAAGATCTGATGATGAATTTCGGAGACAGTCAACGGAACTCTTCAAAAAATTATAGCAAATCAACCGTAATTGCTGCTATCGCATAAATATGCATTGTCTAACACAATTTAATGGGGAATTTCAAACAAAAAACTACAACACGTTTATCCGACTTCCAAAAAAACAAAAAAGTGCAGAATAACTTTAATTTCGGAAGTCAGTGTCAAAAAACGAAGAAACAAAACCAGAAAAACCGACTTCCGAAATTAAGGTTATTTTGCACTTTTTTAGTTTTTTTTTTGGAAGTCGGTTCTAATTTTTTGTATAAGTAGAGGTGTTTGCCAAACACTGGGACAATAACCGGCTAGTGTTTTTACTTATCACTACGTATTATAAAACAAAGGCCCTCGCCGCGTCTGTGAATCTGTCTGTTCGCAATAAACTCAAAAAATACTGAACGGATTTTCATGCGGTTTTTACCAATATACAGAGTGATTCATGGGGAATGTTTAAATGTATCATGTGTATCCGTGTAAAGTTGGAGTGGGTTGTTACTTGTTTATAATGGTTACACTTGCTTGATAAGCAAAATAATTTGCTTCTCGTTTCTGTTACCTTAGTTAATCAATATAAATTGTTCTGGTAGGGTCTTATACGCAGTTTCATAAAAAAAAGATAAGCATGACGTCATCTTTCAGTGTAGAAGTGATTACTTTGCGTTTCCACCCACACTCTAAAGATTGATAACATAGGACACTGACATTGATTGATTTGAGTCCAAAATTATGTTTACGATACATAATCCTTTTGTTATGCGTAGAAAATTATATAGGTGTGATGTTGTTAGAGAATGTAATTGAATAAATAACCTAAGTAAATTTCGCCCCTTATTTGAATATCAACAATTAATTAGAGCGTATGTTTGTTTATCTCGTCATCAGCATCCCAATAATGAGTAACTCACTTTCTATCACAATTCTAAGAATTTTGAAGGATTTGCTTTGCTTCTGGAGGTTTTCAATTCGACCGTATAATAATTTATGTTTGGACGATAGTCGTATTGATCGTGTGCTAGGCTATTACCGCGCTGGGTCGTGGATATATTCGTAACAGAGTTACCACGCTCCTGGGCACTCAGGCAAGGAAGGAACAGGGGTGGGCTTTAGTCAGTAAAAGTCTGACACGCCCTCCCGCTCCACCTAGAGCGCGAGAAGTCATAGGATGTTAACCCAATCCCAAAAAAAAGGCTGTTACCTCGCTGAACTGTCGATCGATTTGATAAATTAAATAAAGTTGTTCTTCAATCAATTGTGGGAGTTCAAGAAAAAAGGGTCCAGTTCTTGACATTTTGTTTCCGAGATATATACGCAGTTTTATAAAGTTAAGTGAAAAAATTGCATTTCACGGTTTTAATTGATTATTAATTAATGCTTAATTATCTACAAGTTCAAATAAAGTAAATGATTTTATGTGATGTTTTGTTTTTTTGGAAACATATTTTTTTTTATTTTCCTCATTTTAGTGAGTTCTATTTTTGGAATCGCCTCCTCGAACCAAATATTTTGATACCCCATTTGATATAATTCGCCGACTTTATTTTATTTCTTTTTCACAATATGGCGTTTGGGTTGCCATATTGTATTTTGATTACTGTCATTTTTTAAAAAATATCAAAATCGGCCCATGCGTTTGATCTCTAAAGCACCACAAAGGATCAAACATACATACATAGGCTGATAAACACATTACCCTCCCTTGCTTCAAAACTGTTACTCGTACTTTATATTGAAGAGGCACCCACGATCAAAGAAAAATTAAGGTGTGAAAAATATACCTTTCAGGAAAAAATACACCCCAGCTAGTTACGTGTTCACACCTAAACAAACAGCGGAACCGATTCTGATTAGATTTCGCTGAGAGGTAGGTAACTTGAAATCAGGAAAACGTTATACATTTATTTTTGTTCCGGAAATAAAAGTAAACAGGTGACGCCGGAGTTTATCTTTCTTATTTATTTTGGTCTCTTATTAAATTACTTTTAGAATTTTCGTTCATTGACAAAATTTGGACTGGGTAGCGTTAAAATGATTTTCTTAGATGCTGCTGAGATTATCCCAACATCATTTTTTTTTTTTTTTTCGCAAAATGGCAAAACCTGGAGCCTTGATTTGTTGTATTTATAGATAATATTTTTTGGGTTTCATAGTCATAACAAGGACAAGAAACCCTTATAGTTTCGGTTTGTTCGTCTGTCCATAAGAGGCATAGCAAAGAGACTGCTAACAGTTTTAGTGAGAATGCTATACAATTTTTCTTCTTTGCATGGATATATAAATATAATAATCACGCGATGATACCTATTATTCAAAAAAAAATTTTTTTTTTTTTTATGGTTGGTCCTATACAGGGTGTAACGGAAAGGTGTGATCATATTTTAAGAGCTGGTTCTGCCCATGGAAATGATGAACTTTCTCAAAGAAAAAATTGAAAATTCCCTAAAAAAAAATTGGACTTTCCATACAAAGCTATCATCAGCTGATCAATATTTGTATGGGAGGTAAAATTTTTTTTTTAGAATTTCCTCGGGTTTTCTAGAAGAAAGTTGTTCATATCGATGGGAAGATGCAGTTCTTAAAATATGACCACACCTTTCCGTTACACCCTGTACATGTAAGGTGGGCATGACTTTTTTTTTCTCGCTTATCCTATTGTGTGGGGTATCGTTGGATAGGGCTTTTAAAATCATTGCAGCGTTAGATTATTTTTCAATTCAGTGATTCGAAATATTAAACTTTAAAGTTTGAAAACTTTTGTTGGAGTCGAGCGTCCCGTCCCCCCGCCCTAAAAGCTCTATGGGCTTGAAAAATCTAAATAAATTCGTGATGGTAGTATGAAATTTAAAAGAAAACTATTACGGCTAAGTAAGTTCTGTTAGTTTTAGAGTAATAGTCGCCAAACTTACAAAATGTTTGCACTTGTGCAAGGCTCACGTAGTACTAGTATCTGAACTGATGGTAAGCGATGATGTAGTCGACGACGGAGCGCGCTTGCCTAGAAGTAACCTATTCACTGTTGTCTTAAAGAACCAAAGGATTTAGATATCAGAATACACAGACTCCGGCACGGAATTTCATTTCTTAGCATTATTTGGAATGATATGTATGAAAACTTTTTTACTTTTTAGTTTTTATATACCCCAGAACTAAAAACCCCAACATGGAACGTGGAATTTAAACATACTCGTAATTGGGCAAACCAAAACGTCATCTATGTACACGTATATACAGTTCAGTTTTTTATAAAGCGCTGAAGCAGTTTCGATAAAATTTATATGGGACCACCTGGGGAGTATATTCTTTCTGATAAAAAAAGAATTTTTAAAATCGGTCCACAACTGACAGAGAAATCGGTAGACATACATACAGTCGAACATAGCCTCCTCCTTTTTCGAAGTCAGTTAAAAAAGGAATCACTAATAGGATGATAGTTAACGGTGAAAGAAGGAAAGGTGACAAGGACAACACCTCCGTTTAAGTTCCAGAAAACAATCTGGATAAAACAAACTTCAATTTTCTATTGCTGAGCTGTTTGTGTATTTGATTTTAAATAATTAAAATATTTGTATACGAATCCACGTAACAGGAAAAATACCTAGTGTAGGGTAATGTTTTCTAAGGGTTCCGTACCCGAAGAGTAACCAACGGGACCCTATTACTAAGCCTCCGCTGTTCGTCCGTCCGTCCGTCCATCCATCCATCCGTGAGTCGACGGTGCGTAGTGTTCCACGCGCGCATCAAAGAGTTGTCAGCAAACACGACGGGGCCCGTCGTAGCCGATGCCTGCCCGGGGGTGGAGGATAAATTCGAAAGAGTTACCTCGCCCCTGAGCATTCAGGGCAGGGAGGAACAGGGATGGGTTTTAGTCAGTAAGAGTCTGACACGCCCTTCCGCTCCACCCTAGAGCGGAAGAAGTCATAGGATGATTTCCCACCCCCCAAAAATAAAAAAAAACCATTCATTCGTCTGTCTGTCAGCGGGCTGTATCTCATGATCCGTAATAGGTAGACAGTTGAAATTTTCACAGGTTGTGTATATCTGCCGCTATATCAACAAATAATCAAAATAAATTAAAAGAGGCTCGTACTAGACTCGTGTTTTTTGCGGCTTTTTTTGCTCGACCTTAATAATGGTAACCAATAGACGCGTATAATCTTGTACAACGGTACGGAACCCTTCATGCCCGAGTCCGACTCGTACTTGGCCGGTTTTTCGTTAAACAAAAATAACTTGAAGCATACTTAAACAGACACTATGTGACGTAAGGAGCCTACGTGGGATGAAAAATAACAACACGTAAGTCGGTCAACGTTAAAAATATATATTTGAAATAGAGAAAGGGTGTGGGTAGGTTTGCAGTCACAATTTTTAACATTCCCCGGGAGATAGCACGCTACTGCCCTGGCTCAGCCTTGGTGTCTCGGGGAAGCCACGTTGCGTTTGCCCCGGAGGTGTTGGCCGACAGGTGGCAGCGCCGGCTCGCAGGGTCGACAGGAGCCAGGATGGGTCGGCCGGCAGGTGGTCTAGCCGGCTCGGAGACGGCCTGCTGAGGCCACGCGGGTAAATATGCACCCGGCGTGGAGCGGGCCGCCGTGATGAGTGGCCTAATGGCCACGCCACGAGGCAATGCGGCAGGATGGCCGCGATGGAGGACGACGTATGTGCGTGCTCAGAGCGTAGGGCTCCAAGTTCTCTCCCTCCATCTTCCGAAATTTGAGGATCCGGGTCTGGAAAACTGGATCTGGAAATCCGGAGCTGGTAATCCGGATCTGGGACCCTGGGAACAATGTCCAGCGTGTCAATGATGGCTGAATGAGCTTCTCCGCTGATTTTGACACCGAAGCATGAGCGAAGCGGCCGTACGTGCGCTAATCTGTGTGGTTGTCAAAATCAGACGGAGTTTACAAAGGTGAGGTGGAAAAGCATGATGACATGCACATTCGAGAGCAGCAGCAGCCACGCGCAAGTCAGAATGTGCATAGCTAAGGCCTCGTAAAGCTAGCCACGCGGAAGGCGTGATTACAGTATGCGACAGATCTTTTGTAGGTTATGAGCCTTGATTATACAATGCTAGGAAATGAAATTAAGGAAGACATGTTCTGGGAAGAATTTTTATACAAGATTAGGAACACAGAATGCACAAAGCTACCTGTATGCTGTTCAAACACTCACCCAATTACAGGGGTTGAAATCGCGTAATTAAGTTGGCAAATATTTGCCAATGCAAATTACAACTGCTAGGATTTGGCGATCGCTTCACGGCTCAAGGGTGTTCTACAGAACAAGGCACGTCCACCGCCAACAGCTGGATTAAGATTAAAAAAGGACCCACGTTTTACTGGAAGGCGTTTTTATATCTACGCCGTCATTGACAGATGTCATAGAATCCAAAAACAATAGTGTTATCAGTTAACTAAAATTGTCTATGCTTACCAAATTGGCTTTTGGTCTCTGGATTTATTCCGTATATTTATGTTTTCATTAAGATTGTAACGCCACTACGTTACAACTAGAAAACACAAAAGCAGCTCACGACCATATTTAACACTCCAACGACAATACTTTCGTTCGTCACAGCGCCCGCATGTGGATCCGATGCGCGAACTTCCGCTGACGATAACTGTGATACATCGCTCTTACACCATGATGCGACTTAGAGGTTACATAATTGTACAGACACTTGTAAAAATATGTACTTACTAGCTTCTGCCTGCAGTTTAGCTCACGAGAAAAGTGGTTAATTATCCCAAGGAAAATGCTATGTCCTAAGTCCTAATCCAGATAATGGTCTGTCCCCGTCAGGCCCCACGCGCGTCAGGTGTCGGCATCTGTCAGTCCTCGTTGACAGTCGGCCATCGTGTAACTACAAACTTTGTCAGGTTCCGGGTGTGTAAGCCTTGCCACAGATCTAAACACCTTGGTTAAGAGTGATAATAGCGGTTTAAAACGCGTGAATCGGGTATTTGGCAAGGCGAACAAGCGGCACACATGTGCGCCACCGAGGAAATAAGGTTTGCCTTGCCAAAAGAAATTGCCAACAATCCGATTCACGGGTTTTAAACCGCTATTATTTTTCCAAGGTCTTTAGACCTTTGGCAAGGTTTATACACCCGGATCCGGACAAAGTCTGTAGTTGGACGATGGTCGGCTGTCAACGGGGATAGACAGATATTGACATTTGGTGCGCGCGGACCTGAGGGGTAATCAAGCAATGTAAAATTATACAACGGTTTCCACAAATGTTATGACATTTTTACCGAAGATACCTATTCTACCTTCAAGTCATAGCATCATCACCCTATATGTAATGTTCTGGGAGACACAGGCTTTCTCGTGAGAACTAGTGAGCCGTAATCCTCCATGCGTTCTGGTTTGTGGGGTAAAACATAATGTTTTGTAAATGGAAATGGAAGCTTCAATCAATAGGTAAGTACTTTTTTTAACCAGTAACAGCACTGGCTTATTTAAGCTGCTACTCGCGATTCATTAAAAGATCCTGGCTAAACTCAAGTCATGTCACACAAATTGACAGCTTATCATAGAATTATATTATCCATGCAACTTCTAACTTATGTCGTACTGCGCATCGCTGTTACTACCAGCTGGGAGTCGTTTGTGTACCTCATGAATATACTTACAGTACTCGTAAACAACAAACACGGCCGATTTCTAGCGGGAATTGTCGGTTGATGTACAACTTTGCATACCTACGGAATATGCATTTTGAGTCAAAACGTAAGTATTTTGGTGTTACTGAAAGGTTTACCAATAGGTGCTTTGGTACTTAAGTTTTATACATTTTGTATGTAAAACACGTCACTTAGATACCACTGAAACGTTCGTAAATTATTAGAGAGTGGTAAATTTTGTAACTTAAAAAAATTCAAAAGTTTTTACTATGTATATGTAACGGTGGCAACGGCCGCGACTTAGAAGTTGTAGATCGGGAGTTCAAACCCAGGCAGGCGCATTACTTTGTGTAAATTATTTCATCACCACTGCGCTCAAAACGGTGAAGGAAAACATCGTGAGGAAACCGGTATGTCCTAGAACCAAAAAATTGAAGAAATGTGACATCCACCAAACCGCATTGGGCCCGCGTGGTGAATTACGGCCCACACCCTCTCGCAGAGAGGAGGCCTGTGCCACAGCAGTGGACACATTAAAAGGCTGATGATGATGATGATGATGAGGATGTATAAGTATACCTACCCTCCAAAACAAAATAAACTTCGACAATAATGCTAACTATCTTTTTGTCACACAGGCACTAAAACACTATCAATTAAAACCAACAAGTCAAAAATAGGTTTTCAGATCGATAGTTTTTTTCATTCACTTAAAATGTTATCTGCAAACAATATTGCATTTCATTATTTTTGTACATCACTATTAATCTAATAATTCAACAATGTATTGTGTTGCAGACCTTTCTTTTGACGTCAGGGGAAAACTTGTTTGCCTGGGGTCGCGGTTAAATTCAAAAGAGAGTTACCGCTGCCTTTGACACAGGCAACTGAAGGAACAAGGGTAGGTAGGGTTTAGTCAGTAAGAGTCTGACACGCCCTCCCGCTCCACCTAGAGTGGGAGAAGTCATTTAATGATTTTACACATTCCAAAAAAAAACAGGAGAGACACAGGTCTCTCCATTTTTTTTTTTGAAAAGGTGCCTCAGGACTTTCAGACAAAAGTCCACAGAGTTTGAGATTTTAACCACCACCCGGTGATCCGGTGCTTATCAAAGACAACCATAAAAAATATGCAAAAACAAACAATTGCATGTCAGATTTCAAGTTCACAATTTCCGTTACAAAATCCAGATAAAAATAATTATACCGCTCCATTGTTTCCAACTAATTCCACTTTATCTTTGAGGAAGTTAAAAAACTCTCCAGTATTGTTTACGGCTATTTTTTTAATTCCATTGCTTATTCACACGCAATAGACTTTTATATTCCTTTGGGTTTTATCGTTCATTCATTATTTCATTCAATTCACTTCCCATTGGTTTGGGATTTAATGTTACCTCTATACTATTTTATTCAGTTCGTCTTTTTTTGAAGGCTGAGATTTATGATGGAAATTTCAAGATTAAAACAAACGAAGATACTTTGATAAATTTTTCTGTTAAATCTGTTATTGAGCATTTCCAATGGATTTTTCGATACAAATGCCACGTATTGTTATGTCAACATCTCACATAGAAAACCACTGGTCAGTTTGGAATAGATTCTTATTATTTACAAAGCTTTATTGCTCTACTCCCATAATGCGGAAACATATTTTCTAGCAAAAGACTAACAAAACATTCATCATCTTCATACCTTTGTCCCATGTTACTTGGAGTCGGCATGACACGTTTCATCCATTCATTCCCTCTTTTCAACCGTCACGCTATCACTGACCGCCAAACTTTAGTAAAAAGAACGAACAAAACTAACTTCTACGAAATAAGCCAATCCTTTAGACAAATGAGTATTACTTATTCACTCTCGTTCACTTCATTCACTCAATGAGGATTCGTTCAATCGATTTAGTTTACGCGAGAACATCTATTTCTGTGTCACCAGTGCGGTAAAAGGTTTTGCACGTAGACGATGTTGGGGCATGCTATGTAGCAATAATTTTTTGACTTACTCTTTGTGTTTTCAGTTAAACAGAATACTTTTTGAGTTGAACAGTCGACGTTATCAATTCACACCAACAAAAGAAAAACTAGACGAATCTAAGCGTATTATAAAGAGGTATTTTTGGTTGGTTTGTAATTCGTTTGTAGAAGGATACAGTATCGCAGAGTGTCGTACTTTACATAAATTTACTGTGGGATAGGCCAAGAGATGTGATACAATGTGAATAACGATACTTAATCCTTTATTTTATAAATGCCGATCCACCAGATCCAAGTGTCGCATCCAGCTAGTCCTCTGCCACGGGCTCTCCTTTGCATCCACATTCACAGACCTCCTCTCTGCGAGAGGGAGGGGCTGAAATCCAACACGTGGCTGGATCCACGTGGTGGATTTCAGCCCCTCAGTTTCATTCCTTTCAGTGGAGTGCGGATTGATAGAAGTCATATGTCTTCGTATTTTTGGTTCTTGGATATGCTGGTATACTTACGATATTTTCTTTGACCGTTTTGAGAGCAGTGGTGATGGAATAAATTACACAAAGGAATTACCTTCCTGGGTTTGAATCCACGTCCTACAACTCGTAAGTCGGGGCTGTTACCACTGGGCCACCACTGCTCTACCTCTACATACAAGCTCATAATTTATTATCCCAAAATACAGACAAACAAATTGAATCATTACTTCCCACTATCTATACTTAACCTATACCTAAAAGTAAAACTGAAATTCAAACTTATACCGCAGCAAAAGCCATGTCAATATTGAATAAGCAATAAGGAATGCATAGTTACAGTTCATATCAGTCGATTAACTTCAATGCAAACGCAGAAATTCATAACACATATTTACCTCCCCCGTTTATTTCTATAAACGAAGCTCGTCAGAAAAAAAAATAGCAAAGAGGACTCATTTCATAATGGCCCCTCCCTACAAACACGTGAAAGAAAAGACCTGCGATTTTCTTATATGCTTACAATCTATTGCTTTTTTTGTGAATCTCTAACATTTTTATCAAGAGTAAAAGCAGCAATGGTGGCTGAACATAATGGTTTGTACCTCTAATTTTTATTTGAAACATCATCCAATGTAGCCTTTCATTCGGAATTAAGCATTTTGCTGTTTATTACAAACGTTATTCTCTCCGTATAATAATTACGTTACGATTGTCATTGTGGAATTGATATCATAATAGCAATGTTTTTGCGGGCATTAGCATTAAAACCTTTCATAAATTTATTGTGTTAATTTCGCAGAACCTTTTCTGTTAATCGACTTTTGCTAAAGAGTACGGTATTTTGTTTTGCTTTTATTTTGTGAGAATTGTTCGTAATTAATCCATTTTTTGTTTTAGTGTTTCATTAATTGGTTTTTAGAATTTGATCATTTTCAACAATGATCAAATTCTAAAAACCAACTCGTGAGCTCGTGGTTAAGTTATAACAGCCGCACGGGCCGTTCTCCAAGGTTAAGTAATAACAGCCGCACGTGCCATTTTTCAGAGTTAAGTAATAACATCCGCACGGGCCATTCATCAAGGTTAAGTAATAACAGCTTTACGGGCCGTTGTTCAAGGTTAAATAGTAACAGCCGCACGGGCAATTTTTCAAGGTTAAGTTATAACAGCCGTACGAGTTCTTCAAGGTTAAGTAATAACAGCCACACGAGTTCTTCAAGATTAAGTAATAACTGCCGCACGGGTTCTTCAAGGTTAAGCAATGCTTGCTGAGGTCGGTCTGTGGATGGGCCGAAATTTCTCTGTGGCTCAGAAAGCACATTAAGCCGTTGGTCGTGCCTGTAATTTTGAAGATCTTTGACAGTAATTACGGGGAGTCAGAAGCCATACAATCTAACACCAGTCTTGCCAAAGAGTCTCGGATTACCCAGTTACTGGGTTGAGGTCATGTAAAATAGCCGTTTTTCATTCAGTATATCCGAATTCAGCTGACCAGCAGCTGAATTCGGATATACTGAAAAGTGCCTCTGTGCATGAAGTCTACATAAATAAAGGAACCCTAAAGAAGAGTACCTAGACTTGTAAAAAGTATCTACAAATACGATTTCGTTTCTGCGATACCTGAGCTAAGTAGTTGAGCTAACGTGGGTGTATAGTAGTAGATGTTGAAGAAGGTAATATTGCACCACAACCACGTGCAAAGGATTTTCCTTGATACAGCAGTATCATCATCATCATAGAATAGAATAGAATAGAATAGAATAGGAGAGAATAGAATAGAATAGAATAGAATAGAATAGGAGAGAATAGAATAGAATAGAATAGAATAGAATAGTATAGAATAGAATAGAATAGAATAGAAAAAAACAGTTAATCAGCTAGTATAAACGAACTTAAATCTATGGATACAATGGCGGTTTTACCGCTGACAGTGAGTATTATCTAGTAAGTATTAGCTACCCGCAATCCTCACCAGGTCATCGGTCCACCTTGTGGGAGGCCTTCTAACGCTGCGTCTTCCGGTTCTCGGTTCTCGCCACTCCAGTGCTTTTCGGCCCAATGGCAGATACAGCAAAATTGCAACGCTATCCTTCTATCTGTTACCGCACCCCTAGGTACTCAGGCAGGGAAGGAACAGGGGTGGGTTTTAGCCAGTATAAGTCTGACCCGCCTCCACCCAGAGCGGGAGAAGTCATTGGATCATTTCCCACCCCACAAAAAAAAAACCTTCTATCTGTATTGCTAACAGCATCATATTGACATCATCGCTATTATCTCCTTCTCAATGGATTTAAATAATGACGATCCAGAATATAGCTTCAAGTTTAGCGCCATGAGTGACCTCCATCAGTCCATCTGAAAGACAAGAAGACAGTTCTTTGAAAGACTCCAAACAAGTATCCACACGTTTCTGCAGATAATCAGTCACCGTCATCATTTCAGCCGAAAGACATCCACTGCTAGACAAAGCTTCCCCTGTGAGTAGTCACATCAATCGGTCCTATACTCAAGGGGAAGTGGAAATAGAAATTTAGAAAAAACGGCCAAATGCATATCGGACAACGCACTGAATAGGGCGTTTGACCACTATCTCACCTGATGGTAAGCGATGATGTGTTCGAAGATGGAGCACGCTTGCCTCGACGTAACCTATTCACTCTTGACTTAAAGACTCACAGGTTGTAGCTATCAGGAAACACAAAATCCGGTAGGGAATTCCAGTCCCTAGCTGTATGCACAATTAATGTTTTCTCAAAACGCTTTGTGCCTACGGATGGGATGTCCACCATGAACCGGTTGCACTTCGCCGTAAGTCTTGTGGTCCGTTGATGAAACGGGCTTGGCGGAATCAAATTATGCAATTCCGTCGCACACTCCCCAAAATGTAACCGATATAAAACCGACAGGCTAGCAACTCGGCGTCTATGTTCTATACTTTGGAGTAATAATAATAATAATCCTCTAAGCACACTGCTGGAGGCTTCAGGTCTAGGCTATCGGTTGAAGAGAGGTGGTCAGGTTATATTTCACCTCCTTTACATGGATGACTTGAAACTTTTTGCCCCCAACAATCTGCAACTGATGGAGCTACTGAAGGTAACTGAAACCTTCAGTAGTGCCATCGGGATGGAGTTTGGTGTGGACAAATGTGCAGTCATGCATGTAAAGCGAGGGGAGATTGTGGAATCCGTGGGAACTAAACTCTCGGATTCCGTAAACCTGAGATCCCTCTCTCCAACCGAAACCTATAAGTACTTGGGTATGTCGGAAGCGTTAGGTATCAATGTTGCTGACATGAAGCAATCGCTGAAGGAGCGCTTCTTTGGCCGCCTGAAGAAGGTATTTAATAGCCTTCTATCGGGCGGAAACAAGGTGCGCGCCTTCAACGGTTAGGTCATGCCGCTATTGATGTACTCTTTCGGCGTACTCAAATGGACTCAAACAGATCTTGACGCCCTGGATAGGCGTGTCCGTACACTGCTGACTGCATTTCGAATGCATCACCCACGTTCGTCGGTGATGAGACTGTATATCCCGCGGAAGTGTGGAGGCCGAGGCTTTTTAAATGCTAAGACCCTCTACAACCGCGAGGTATGCAGTCTAAATATTCCCTATATTTCCTAGCTGCTGACGTGGGTATGCATCGAGATGTAGTGGCGGTGGACAAGGGCCTTACTCCACTCTCCTTGGCTAACGAGAACTGGCGCAAACCTCTAGTGCTTGACACTAACGATCGCAGAGAAGTATGGCAGAGTAAGGAACTTCACGGACGCTT
Organism: Polia nebulosa; assembly: GCA_951329385.1. NCBI lineage: Eukaryota > Metazoa > Arthropoda > Insecta > Lepidoptera > Noctuidae > Polia > Polia nebulosa. Next base: position 12,989,829 of record OX589610.1, on the reverse strand, counting down.
TTTCCGGGCCCTACATGGGCCCGATGTAGACCAACTAGCGTCCGTAGCCTGGCTGCGTGTCGGTGACCTCTTTGGGGAAACTGAAGGTTTTGTCTGTGCAATTATGGACGAAGTTATCATGACGAAAAATTACCGGAGATTTATTGTGAAGGACGGCACGGTTGACATATGTCGGGCATGTCATCGTCCGGGAGAATCAATCCGCCATATAATCTCTGGTTGTTCTCGTCTAGCTAACGGTGAGTACTTGCATAGGCACAACCTTGTAGCCAGGATTATCCATCAGCAACTTGCTCTGAAGTACTCTCTTGTGGAATCGGAAGTGCCGTACTACAGATATGCGCCCGACCCAGTTCTCGATAATGGTCATATCTCATTGTACTGGGATCGGTCCATCATCACTGACAGGACTATTGTAGCCAATAAGCCTGATATAGTGGTGGTGGACCGAATCGAGAGGCGTGCAATGATTGTTGACATTACCGTCCCACATGACGAGAACCTCGTGAAAGCCGAGAAAGATAAACAAATCAAGTATATTGACTTGGCTCGCGAGGTTGTCGACATGTGGGATGTGGACTCAGCGATCATTGTACCGATAGTCGTGTCAGCCAATGGCTTAATAGCCACGAGCCTCGACCAACACCTCAGGAGGCTCTCGTTAGGCGGCTGGATCAAGGGCTTGATTCAGAAAGCAGTACTTCTGGACACGGTTCGCATTGTCAGGCGGTTTCTCTCTCTGGAGCCCTGACCGCCGGTAGCTTGGACCCTGTTCCCGATACCGGTGGGATACTATTTTTTATATTTTTATATGTTTTTTTATCCTTTATATTTAAATATTTAAAAATGTAAATAATATGTCTATAAAAATAAATAAACGGAATAATAATAATAATAAGCCCCCTAAACAACCACACTTCCTGATTGAACATCTAATCACGTAGGGGGCGGACACACGAATGAGAATTACTGGCGTGGCTAACGTGGCTCTGGAAACCCATTCAAAATGGAGACATGTTCAAAAAATAAACGTATAGGACCGCTGCCCGGTGGCGATCGCCGGGGCGCACCTGGGGCCGATGCTGGGTGTCACAGCGTACGACCCATCGGCGGTGGGGGACTGAGCAGGCGGGTTCTCCCCGACAAAAATACTACAGCCGAAATCATTGACGATGGTGACAGACTTACGGACAGGACAAACACCCCTGTAGAACCGTATAGTTCAAGCACAGTCTCATACACACCCTCTAGAGCATCATCACCATCCATACCATCGTCAACCATGCTATCACCTTCATCACCTCCCATTACAAGTTTAAATACAGCCCCACCCACTCCTACCTTGATTGTTGCGCTGGAGGTTAGTTCCTTTTTGCCCGCGTCCACTAAGGCAGGAAAAGTAAGAGTTCGCATGAGATGGAGCAAAGAAGTTAACTTATTTATCATGCGAACTTACCTATACATCACTAAATTAGAGACCGATATGACCACCTACAGACAAAAGCTGCATGAACTTTTTACACGCCAATTCCCAGAGGTTACTGTCACAGAACAAAGGATTTCAGATCAAAAAAGAATTATACTTAGGGATAGACTATTGTCGCAAGACATAATAGATCAGTTAAAAGAAGAAGTTCGTACACAGTTAGACGAAGAAACACAAAGTAATGAAAGCGATATCGATATCACATTAACACAAAACTCAACGGAAAATACTCAACAAGATGTACAGTCGAACGCTCACTTATGTACTAACACACAATCTCAAACATACTATCAATCACTAGCATATTCACAAACCATGCATACATCTACGCAAACCGAGAGTATCACTATAATGTTAGAAAATGATGTTGAGATCCTAGCAGATATCGATCAAAATAAACCCACAGATTCGCATACCCAAGAAATACATGATAAATTTAAAACAAATATAATAATATCCCGGAATATTTTCCGGGATGGATCCAGCAGCTCGACCAAAGCTGCCCAAGCTTACGTACACACCAAAACTAAATCAGCTTATTTATATATTTAATCAAAGTATTCTTAAGCAATATATTAGCGAGGAAACTCAACTAATAGACGTTCATACTCTAGTATACTGTACAGCATTAGTTATTTCCGAAGAACTTAACTATAAGATAACAGAACATACAGGAAATACAAGGCAAAGAAATAATAACAAACCAGCTTGGCAGTAGAGGCTTGAAAGAGATATAGAAAAACTTAGAGCAGACTGTGGTAGACTAACCCAATATATTAATAACAATAGATCAAACAAAATAGTTAAGAGAGTAGAAGAAATATTTAAGAACATGACTATTCACACAAGACGGTGACAACAGGAAACCGGAAGAATTTTTAGATTTTAAGACGAAGAAGGTTAAGACGGTATAAGAAAGCTCAGGAACGCAAAAATGACAACTCCTTATTCGCTATGAACGAAAAAAACTTTTATAGAAATTTACAGACTAAACCACAAACTGACACAATACTTGAAAACAACATAGAATTACCAACAGTAGAACAACTTGAAACATTTTGGTCTGGTATATGGGAAGAGCAAATACAGCATAATGATAAATCTGATTGGATAGCAGACAAAGTGACTAGACGGAGTTCATTGGAAGAAATGGAGTTCGTCGAGTTTACTGAGTCTGACATAACTAGTATTACAGCAAGACTACACAACTGGAAATCACCTGGAATTGACAAAATACATAATTACTGGTTTAAAAAAATAGAATCATTACACAAAATTTTAGCAAAAAATTTAAGACATTATTTTAGGAAAACAAAATATACCTGAGTTCATTGCTACAGGAATAACTTATATGTTGCCGAAAACTAAATACTCACCACAGCCTTCCCAATACAGACCAATTACATGCCTACCCACAATATACAAGATCCTAACGTCAGCCATTACAATAAAAATAAATAAACACATAGAACATCACGACATAATGGCAGAAGAACAAAAGGGGTGCAGACGGGGTCACATGGGGTGTAAGGAACAGCTAGTTATAGATTCAGTAATACACAAGCATGCCGCCACAAAAAATAGAAATTTACATTGTACTTACATAGATTATAAAAAAGCCTTTGATAGCATTCCACATTCCTGGTTGATTCAAATATTACAGATTTATAAAATAAATCCAAAAATTATAGCCTTCTTACAAAATATTATGCCCCGATGGAAAACTACACTGCAGTTAAATTGCCGTTACCAAGTTATAACAACACGACAAATTGCCATAAAAAAGGCATTTATCAGGGAGATTCTCTGAGCCCTCTATGGTTTTGTCTCGCTCTGAACCCCTTGTCTTACCTACTGCAGCGCTCCCAGGCTGTATATTGCCTTAAACACACAACAGAAGTAACCACCATCTCTCATCTTATTTATATGGACGACATTAAATTATACGCAAAAACTGAAAAAGACATGAAAAAATTAATACATATCACTACAGAATTTAGTAAAGACGTTAACATGCAATTTGGACTAGACAAATGCAAAACAGTACACATAGTTAAAGGCAAAGTTAAACCTGGTGACTATGCAATTACCAATACTGACACAATTGCAGCATTGGAATCAACAGATTTATATAAATATTTAGGATATAGACAACTCAAAGGACTCGATCACACCGCGATTAAACAAACATTGACCACTGAATTCAAGAGGAGAGTGATCGCAGTATGTAAAACTCAACTCTCAGGCAAGCATTTAATAAAGGCACTGAACACTTACGCAATACCAATACTTACATATTTATTCGGAGTGATCAAATGGTCAAAAATTGATATCCAGCAAATAGAGAGAACAACACGCACCACACTTACTAAACACAATAACCTACACCCTAAATCTGCAATAGAAAGACTGACAATCAAACGGCAGCACGGAGGGAGAGGCCTAATAGACATTCATCACCTTTGGCAGAAACAAATTAGTAGATTAACAACATTCTTTTACACAAAATCTCAGACAAGTAACATACATAAAGCCATAGTCACAAACGATACTAGCTACACCCTTTAAACTTAAACGAAGAGAATACAACTCAGAATATTAATAATGACCCTCAAAAACAAAAGTTAGAAGACTGGAAAAAGAAAGTGCTGCACGGACGGCATCCCCATGTTCTAGAACAGTTCCACATACTCGTAGATACAATAGCTTCAAATAAATGGCTTAAAATAGGAAATTTGTTCCCGGAAACCGAAGGGTTTATTATTGCAATTCAAGATCAAATCATAAATACTAAAAACTACAGGAAATACATAATCAAAGACCCCACAATAACGAATGATAAATGTCGCAAATGTCACAGCCAACCAGAGACAATACAACACATTACAGGAGCATGCACAACTCTCACACAGACTGATTATACTCACAGACACAATCAGGTTGCAAACATCATTCACCAGCACCTAGCAATCAAACATAAACTCATACAACATCAAGATACAAACACTCCTTACTACAAATATGTTCCACAAACTATTCTAGAAAGTCCCACACACAAACTCTACTACGACCGCGCCATTCTAACTGACAGGACCATTCACTACAATAGACCAGATATAACTCTCCAAGATAAAGTAAACAAAACCACATACTTGATAGATATTTCGGTCCCCAACACGCATAATTTACAAAAGACCATAGGAGAGAAAATAAGCAAATATGCAGAACTTAAAGAAGAAGTGACTAGAATTTGGAGGCAAGAAAAAGTATATGTCGTGCCCATAGTTGTCTTCACTACAGGGGTTATACCCAACCATCTCCACCATAGCCTCAAATTAATAGAACTGAAAGATTCAATTTACATAACACTCCAAAAAGCTGCAATTTTGAATACTTGTAGAATAGTTAGAAAGTTCATGCAGATAGAGGAAAATGAAATTTCTCCTCAGAACATACACTCTACAGCTTAGTGTACTCACCACACGCTACATTGACTTGGCATGGCCCGTTAATGTAGCTTAAAACTAGCCAAAGTGCTAAGAAACAGTCCATGTTTTTCCCAAATAATAATAATAATATTTATTTATCCAAAAAACATACAGAGTTTGAAATACAGTTTGATATTTGGGTTAGAAATTAGATTTTTATTTTATGTTGCAGGTTCTGTACAAGAAATAATACTCTGTCTCTTAAGCTAGGTTAAACCTGTATTTTAAGAGGCAGTTTACGGTCAAGGTTTACAATGGTCAACAAAAAAAAAAAAACTTATCTCAAGTGGACTGTGTGTCATTCTACTGTATGGTATTCAAAGAGTAAAATTGTATGTATATGTGTGTTGTGTGTGTGAGTGGTGTGTGTGTGTGGTGTGTGTGTGTGTGTGTGTGTGTGTGGATATGTGGGTGTATTACACAAGATAGGTAAGTAAAGACTCCGTGAAAGAGTAATGCTTTAGAAGCAGCCACTCTGTTAGTTTAGATTTAAGTGCATGTGAGTTTAGATTTATAATATTGAGGTGTTTGTTACTGTTTTTATAAATATGAGTACTTAGTATAGGTATAATATTGATGTTTAGCGAAGGAAGTCTTGTGAGTTGAGTTTCGACTCAACGAGCCTATCATTGCCGATGATCCTCTTGGCTCGTTTCTCAATTGACTCAAGGGCTTCGTAGTTACCCATAAAGAATATTATGAAGATCATATCCATAATAAAAAAAACTTGAGAGGTGTCAAGGGACACCCGGATGGAACGAAGTTCCTTTTGATTAATTAGTGAAGGAATTGTAATATAATTTTATTTTTTTTAACTTATAATATTTTTTTTATTATTAACTACGCACACACGCACGCACGTAAGAAGTTATACTTCATCATCTCATCTCATCTCATCTCATCTCATCGCAGCTCAGCTCAGCTCAGATCAGCTAAGCTCAGCACAGCTCAGCTCAGCTCAGCTCAGCTCAGCTCATCTCAGCTCAGCTCAGCTCATCTCAGCTCAGCTCAGCTCAGCTCAGCTCAGCTCAGCTCAGTTCAGCTCAGCTAAGCTCAGCTCAGCTCAGTTCAGCTCAGCTCAGCTAAGCTCAGCTCAGCTCAGTTGAAGTTAGATTGTTCCAAGCTCCGCTAGATTTAACACACGAAATTGGTTAGATAATGCTTGATCCAATGATGTTATAAGTAAATTTTACTTATAACATCATTGGCTTGATCTGCTTGCAAACTTTGTACCTACCCACCAAAAATACAAGAAGTTTTTATTAGATTGTTTTTCCAACACAATCTTTTTGGATGGACAGCGTCATTAGTGTCGTGACAACTTTTCGTAAGAATTTTTTCCGTCTAGCCCCCTTTCACAACGCGCGATAAGGAACTTCGTTCCAAAAACATTTTTACAAAAAAACAACCGACTTCCAAAAAAGAAAATCCACATAAAAATTAAAAAAAAAAATAATTTCGGTAGTCGGTTTGTATTTTATTTCTTCGTTATTTGACACCGACTGCTGTGACCGTGTGCTGTGAGACCTCGCTTCTCGCCAAATTTCATGATTCTAAGTTGACCTGAGTTTTGATTCCCTTGCGGGTGTCAAAATACGCGGCATTAACAATCAAATCTTTAGATAGCGTTGACTTAGAAGTTTGATATTTTCACAGCTCCAAGGGATTGTAGATCTGAGTACTTGATATTCATTTCAACTTGATACTTCCACGCGTTGTGGTGTTACGCGCATGGATATAATTAGGAATGAGTATATAAGAGAAAGTCTGAAAGTTGCACTGGTGACTGAACAGTTGTGTGGAAATCGGTTGTCGTGGTATGGGCATGTGATACGGGAGGAATGAAGAAAATATCGTGAGGAAAGTCTTGTTTATGGATGTGGATGGCTATAAGAGTAGAGGAAGGCCATAGAAATGATGGATGAACTGTGTGAAAGAGGATATGGGTAAAAAGGGGTGACTACAAAGATATGGAAGACGACCTATAGATATGGAAGAAAAAAGATATGTTGCGCCGACTACAAATAAAGTGGGATAAGGGCATGAAAGTGATGACCTCCACGCGTCCCTGAGAAGAAGTGTCTGTACAGACAGACAGATGGACAACGTAGTGATCTTATTAGGTTATCCGTTATCCTTTTGAGGTATGAAACCCAAAAAAAGGGAAACTGGTCTTTTTTTCCACTCTCATTCAGCACCGAAGTACAAATTATATAAAACTCGAAAACGAAACTCTGAATCAAAAGGTCAAATAAAATTACACACGCACGTAGCAACAACAAAAGAACAGAAAAAAAGAAATAACATTAAACAATCCAGTTGTTCCGAATCGGTTCCTGATTCCTCACGCCGTTTCAGAGAGATTAAAAATGAATAAAAAATTCCTTTCAGTAAGATAAAACGTTAGTACGTTCCTTTCCACTACATTAGGGATTAGACTCTTCTAATGGTTGCCTGAAATCTTCGCAACAGATTAGCTGATTTTTTTCCTAAATACACAGAAAATATAGTAGGAAAAGCAGCGCGAATTTGACGGATGGTGTTTATTTACGGTATATACGAACAAATCGAATATGGAACTTTATTTATTATATGGAACGGATTACTCTAGGATTCTTCGAAGACTGGTCGATGTGGCTGACGTCTGATATTATAATAACGACGAATAATTACCTACTCTCGGGGACGTATTGGAAGGCGTCCCACTAGGTGGACCGATGAGTTAGTAGTTAAAACAGCAGGAGTGCGCTGAATGCAAAAGCAATGGACCTATTTTACATAAGCAGATTTAGCATAAAAAGCATATTGATAAGTGCTCTTTTTTCAAATTCAAATTCAAAATCATTTATAGCATCCTTAATTATGAGGTGGTAAAATTAAGACATAAGTAGTGTTAATTATAGACGTCGGGCATAGCAAAATTAATATGTAGGAGAGGGGAAGAGCGCTTTCGTAATTATCTTTTTTATTTAATTATTTTTAACTTCAGATTTTTCCTATACCTATTTTGTATTATTATTCCATTTATTTCATTTAATGTTATTATTTATTTTTATTAGTTTTACTTATTTTTTATAATATCTATTATTATAATATGCTATATCGTAATATTACATTTATTTTATCATTGATTTGTAATTAATCTATTTATTATTAAATTAATCCGTTAGATAGTCGTCTATTGTTTAATAACTTTTCGTAATTAAGAATTTTCTGTGCCTATGGGAAATATAATAAAGGATTGGTACCTACACGTGTAGGCTAATCTGTCTTTTAATGTTCCCACTGCTGGGAAACAGGTCTCCTCTCTATGAGAGAGTCCTTGAAAGACCACGAGAGTCTATGAATGTTTAACATACATATTAAATACCATATTACGTTAAAGAACACCAACAATAATTTTGAGTATTCCTAAAAGTATCACTATAATTAAGTATCATCATTCTCCTGCCCTTATCCCAATTTATTTGGGGTCGGCGCAACATGTCTTTTTCTTCCATACTCCTCTATTAGTCGTCATCTCTGTAGTTACCCCCTTTTTGCCCATATCCTCTTTCACACAGTCCAACCATCGTTTCTTTGGCCTTCCCCTACTCTTATAGCCATCCACATCCATACACAAGATTTTCCTCACGACATTTTCTTCATTCCTCCGCATCACATGCCCATACCACGACAACCGATTTCCACACAACTTTTCAGTCAGCGGTGCCACTTTCAGACTTCCTCTTATATACTCATTCCTTCATTCCTCATTCTATCCATGCGCGTAACACCACACATCGCTCTTAGCATTCTCATCTCAGCTACATGCAATTGCTTTTCATTCATCCCTTTTGTGGCCCAACATTCTGAACCATACAAGACAGCAGGTCTGACCATTGTTTTATAAATCTTCCCCTTAAGTTTTAGGGGCATGCGGGAGTCACAGATAGTCCCGGTGACCTGCCGCCATTTCATCCATCCAGTGTTAATTCTGTGCTTAACAGTCCGATCTATTTCGCCATCGCTTTGCACGAGTGAACCGAGATACCGAAAATCGGAGCAGACTGGGAGAAGCGCGCCATCTAGCACTACAGCTTCAGAACTGGAGAGACCGCCGAAATCGCAGAACATGTATTCAGTTTTGGTTCTGCTGATTTTCAAGCCAACTTTCTCCAGCTTCTGTTGCCACTTTTCCAATCTGCTCTGGATCTCAGGTCCATCTTCACCGACCAGAACAATGTCGTCGGCAAACAGCATGCACCAGGGTGCCTCTTCCTGTATTTCCGACGTAAGAGCGTCCATAATCAACAGGAAGAGGTAAGGACTTAAAGCCGACCCTTGATGCAAGCCTACAGCCACACTGAACTCATCGGTGTTGCCAGCAGCCGACCGGACGTAGGTACTAGATTGTCTGTACATAGCACGAATCAACTCAACATACTTCCCAGGCAAACCTTTCTCTTTCAAGGCCCACCACAACACATCCCGAGGTACCCTATTATACGCTTTCTCAAGATCAATGAACACCATGTGCAAGTTCTTGTGCACACGTCTGTACTTCTCGCACAATTGACGGAGAGCGAAGGTGGCGTCCATTGTCCCTCGACCTGGCATAAACCCAAACTGGTTCGGGGTAATCTCACTCTCCTCTCGCAATCTTTTCTCTATCACTTTCTCCCATACTTTCATAGTATGTGACATGAGCTTTATCCCTCGATAGTTGTTGCAGTCCTGTACATTCCCTTTATTCTTGAAGATGGGCACTAGCGAACTATTGCACCATTCTTGTGGGATCACTTCTTCATACAACAACTTATTGAAGAATAAAGTCAGCCACATACACCCATCCTCTTTTAAACACTTCCATACTTCTACTGGTATGTCATCAGGGCCCATGGCCTTTCCATTTTTCATACATTGAACTGCCTTTCTTACTTCATCCATGCTAATTTCTCTCACCAAACCCATATTTACTTGTACCTCTTTGAGCACACCACTCCATTCATTCTCTTCGTTCATCAACTTTTCAAAATAAACCTTCCATCGCTCTTTTATTTCGTCATCTTTCGACAAGACTTTACCGAGTTCATCTTTCATACATTTTATATGCATTATATCCCTCGTTCTCCTTTCTCTTAATTTTGTAATCCGGTAGAGCTCCTTCTGGCCTCTAGGGCTGTCCAGTAAATCATATAACTTTTCCTGCGCCTTAGCCCTGGAAACTGCAACCGCCTTTTTTGCCTTCCTGTTCCATTCTTTATAAATTTTCTTTTTCTCTTCTTTCAAATTATCATTTCCGGTTTCTACATTCTGCCCTACTTTAAACGAAATTTTCTTTTCTTTTAGCATCTTTTGCACATCTTCATTCCACCACCATGTATCCTTTTCTATCATGCCTTTACCTTGCGATTCTCCAAACACATCTTTTGCTACTTGCCTTATACAATCCGCCATCTCTTTCCAACATTCATCCACAGATTTTCCTTCCATATCCTTCATTTCTATCATTTTATCCACCACTTGACTCTTAAACATACTTGCACACTCCTCATTTTCTATCATATGCCATCTGATTTTAGGTGGAGGCCGTTCTTTGTTCCTACTGGACGAGACACTGACTGTTACGTCCATCAATATGAGCCTGTGTTGAGAGACTAAGCCTTCACCTGGCAACACTTTACAGTTTTTGACTGTTTTGAGACTGTTTCGTCTCACCAAGAAAAAGTCAATTTGGGTCGCGTGCTGGCCACTTTTGTAAGTGATCAGGTGTTCGTCTTTCTTTTTGAACCAGGTGTTAGTTATTGCCAGGTCAAAAGCCGAAGCAGCTTGCAGCAATGTCTCGCCATCAGTATTACGGTCTCCGTACCCCCAACCACCATGCACTCTCTCATAACCGTACTTCAGACTTCCTACATGCCCATTAAAATCACCCCCCACAAACACCTCTTCACTCTCCTGTACATTCATCATCACACAATCGAAGTCCTTCCAAAACTTTTCTTTTACACTATCCTCACATCCTGATTGGGGTGCATACGCACTAATAACATTTACTATCATACTCTCCACAACCACTTTAATAGCTATCACTCTATCACTTACTCTTTTAACATCCACCACACATTCTTTTAACTCACTATCCAAAACTATGCCCACACCATTCCGTTTGCCATCACTTCCACAGTAATAAAACTTATATCCTTCTCCTAATTCTCTTGCTTTTGCACCCTTCCATTTCGTTTCTTGCAAACACGCTATATTTATCCGTCGCCTTTTTAAAACATCTGCTAACTCTCTTCCTTTTCCAGTCATAGTACCTATATTCCAGCTCGCACACCTCAAACTTAATTCTCTCACTCTCCGAGCTTGCGTCTTACGTCGCACCCGCCCGTCCTGGTGCGACAACCCTTGTCCATTTCCCACAGGAGCCGGGTGCTGCCCCTGCGCGTCGCCTGTGGGGTACGCCCTAGCCCTATCGCACATCATATTTTTCCAGACCATGTTGCAAAAAGGTTTTGGCAAAAGTTTTATAGCCGGCCGCCTGCCTGACGCCAACCCTCCTTGGGAATGCTGTTGTTGGTGGTTTACCCGCCACCGCGCGGGTGGCCCAAGGTGCTTTAGTAGTATGCACTAGGGCTCAAGCTCCCTTAGTCGCCTCTTACGACACCCACGGGAAGTGATGGGATGGTACTATTCTTTTACGTCCGACACCATACGGTACCGGACGTAAAAGACTATTATTAAGAGACCAGAGACTATTATTAAGTATCATAACAACATAATAATATTACGTTAAAGAACAACAACAACACTACTTTTAAGTATTCTTAAAAATGTTCCCTTCACAATTTTCACAATAAACAAGTCACGTTTTTGTTTCCTACTCAAATGAAACACGTTTTCCTGTTTCTCAAACGTGTGCATAAGTACCTATTAAAGTCTTACTTGTCACACATGTTTTGCTAATAGATGTTATACATGTAACTTCAAACAGTCTTATTTAATAAACTCGATAACCTTACGATTAGTTAAATATTATTAGTGGATTATAAATTCAATTTCTTCATAGACAATTTTGAATTAAGAAGAAGAAAGAAGGCAATATACGATTGAGTGTCTCGATTAAATTGGCTTTTAATTCCGGAGTTATCATTTCAAATAAGTAATAGAAATATTTTAGTTATTAAATGGGTATTTTTTTTTTTGTATTTACCACATTGATGGGCAATACATGGCCAGGATTGGGCGTTTCCCTTTAGTCCTTCAGTTAGATTACCAAAAACTATAGAACACGTGTATTTTTTTTTGTCACCTAAAACAAAAAATGAGGACAAACATTTCGTTAACGTCACACCAACGTAATAAAATGTAAGCCCCATTACTCTATTTTAATTATAAGTGACGTAACAAGCCCCCACTCCTAAAATTTGATGCGTTTTATCTTTTCTTAATTCTTGATTGTTCACCAAATAACTAACATAGCACACAGTGATTAAGGGAAGAGAGTTCCAGTGACGCACTGCAATTACAGAAACGAAGCCATCATAGTGGCAAGTGTGACGTAGAGTACGAAGGAGAAGTAGAATATTGCCATTGCAACAGGGTTTACCCCTCGGGACGAAGTACTCAAAGCGTTCACGAATGTATTGAGGAGAAGTAGGACTGTGCCGGAGAGTGTAGAGAAGATAATTATAGAATATGGGTATCGCTACGACACGCCAAATTGGCAGCCACTTCAATCTGGTCCGAAACTCCACATGGTCAATATTTGCAGAGGTCAAAAACGAAGCGGATGCTTAAGTACTGCAGTCACTCGATTTTGCTTAGGAGAATCTCCGTTGCATCTAGGAAATAGACATCCACATATTCTATTAGCGGTAGAAGAAGAGATTGATCAAGAGTGACCTTAGTGTGAAATGGTTATAATTTTTGGAGACGTTTAAGAGACTGAAAAGACTAGAAGATCCTCTTACCATCAGTAATATGAACCTCCCAAGAGAAATTAGTGTCTTTATGGACACCTACCTTTTTAGCGCTGTTCGAGTATAATGCGGTCACTAAATCATACGCTTGTGGGAGGAGAATGGCGATCTTTATTGATTATTGAAGTTATACTTCTTTAGGCGCGTTATGAAAAAATGATGAGAGTGAAATTTTAAGATGCGCGCGCATCACTGTCACACAAAATTCACAGTTTGAAGTTAGCTAGATCCGACACCCTGAAGTTAGCTATGGTCTGTGGTTCATGAAGAATGATTGTTTTCCTTTTGTAAACTTTGTGACAGTTTGGTTTTTTATCTTGTTACGCTAAAGAAGTATAACTTCTTACGTGCGTACATAAGTACACACACACTTTTATTTGTTTTTTTTTTTTGATTTGGTTAGCCAAAAAATACATGTTCAATATTTTTTGATATTCTTAATTCCGGACTAAATAGAATTATTTTGTTTGTACCCAGGAATCAACCGTATTCGAAATCGCATTCATTTGTTTCTGTAATCGCTCAAATTTTGAAAAGATGCATTACTGTATTTTGTTTATCAAAAGACAAACAAATCCTGTAGGTATTTTATGGAGTTTTCAAATTCGCATCGCAAAAAAAAAAGACTTAGCAATCTGTCAAACAAAACTTATAATATTGATAACATTTCTTACATTTTGACATGAATTGTCACTGTGATGATAATTGCGACATAGATTTGAACGTATTGCTAAGTATTAGAATTGGTCTTAAGATCATGTAAATAAAGTTTCTACTATACCAGAGAAATGAAACAAAATACCGTCACCTCACCATCCGAAACTAGACAATTTATACAGAACACACCACGATCAATATCGAAAGCAAATGTTCTACAAATACAAGGCAGCGTCGACTTTACCGTAATAGATTCGTTTACAGCTGAGATGGAACCATTTCGTGATTAAATGCAAATTCCTAGTTAAAGGTTTGTACAGAACGTCTCGAACATGTTTTAGTAGTTTAACAAATTAGGTTGTGAGATAAAGTGTTTTGGGTTCTGAGCTGAGTGAAGTTAGGACTACATGTATGTTTTAGGATGTTGCCGTTATTATATTAAAGAAGGTCTAGTGAATAATATATAGCTACGTAAATCAGCAATTGGATTTCAGTAGAGATAAGTAGGATTTACTCCTAATTAAGAGCTTTTGAGATAGACCCATCTACAATTATGTAGACGTTAACTAGCTGGTGCCATCGTGTCCTCACGATGTCAGTTCTAGGACATGCCGGCTTCCTAGCCGGCATGTCCTAGAACTGTGACATCCACCAACCCGCACTGGGCGCGCGGAGTGGATTGCGGTTCATTCCTTTTCCTAGAGAGGAGCCCTGAGTCCCAACAGTGGGAACATTATAAGGCTAGTTATGTTAACTAACTGAAGCTATCGGTTTCATCATTTTCCTGCCCTTATTCTGTCCTGTCAGCCATCACGCTATCACTAACTCCCTTTTCTTTCATATCACTCCTAACACAATCCATCTATTCTTTCTTTGGCCTCACTCTCCCTCTCCATCCATCCACATTTATATTCATAACTATTTTAGTTACATGTCTTTCATCCCTCCTCTCTCTCCTCTCACATGACCATACCAAGATAAGCGGTTCCCTTTCAACTTTTCGGTGACTGGCGCCACTTTTAAACTAGCTCTAATGTACTCATTTCTCACTTTATCCATTCTCGTTACTTTACACATCCATCTCAACATTCTCATCCCACATGCAATCTTTTTTCATCCGTCTTTTTCACAGCCCAACATTCTGACCCATATAGTACGACAGGTCTAATCACGGACTTATAGATTTTCCCCTTTAACTTAAGGGGCATCCGTCGGTCGCAAGTTGTTCCAGTGACCTGTCGCCATTTCATCCATCCTGAGTTGATCCTGTGCCTTACGTCGCGGTCTATATCGCCATCCCCCTTAACGAGCGAAAGGCGAAGTTATCGGTTTATGCAGTAAATATAGTTTCTAACTGAAAGAAAATGTGTATGTAAACTTTTAAGTCCAAAATCTTGGCAATTATAAAATCGATTTTAATTAAACTTTCTACACAGACCTACGCAAGATATCTGGGTCAAAAAAGCTAGTTGAGATTTTTTTTCGAAAATGAGTTTAGAGGAAAATAATTATTTTAAATTTTCGATGTGAAACTGACTAGGTGTATGTGAGCGTAAACGTTCTTAAAATATCGTACCAAAATCATGAATTTTTAAATCGATAAAAAAATTGGGTGAAGTTAATGATCCCCAAAAAGATCAGCATTTTCAGCAAAAAGGTCCCCATTCCAAACCTTAGAAAAAATGTAAAAAAGAAGCAGATATCGCTAAAAAAGAAACAGGTACCTTAAGAATTGTACTGTACCTATTCTGTAAGTGGTTTTAAAATCTTTTATAATTGCTCTGCGTCTCTCCGAGGGGCTTAAGGAATTCCTTTTAAATTTATTTTATTTCTGTTATTTCGTTCGAATTGTAGACTTTTTTGCCAGAATAAAGAGATTTATTTACTATGGAATTTAGTTCTGAGCTACGGTTTTACGCCTTCAGGAGAAATTCCTTGGATTTGTTTGTTAGGGCAATCTTTTGGGCTCAAAAAGTTTCATTAAAATAATACTGTTTTTGAAATGCAAGAGTTACTGATCCGATAACAAAGATCAAGTGATCTTTGATTTCCAAAAATGCACGGTTCCTGTAGAATAAACTAGAGTAGCGAAACCGCGGGTAATAACTAGTGCATAATAATATGAAAATTTCAACTCTGTCTTTAAATTGACAATGCAAACCACATTGCATTGACGTGGGTGTTCCACGTGTCCTATAATGAAGCTGAAACTACTCACTTTTCATCAGGAGGGAGGCTAGCTTGTATGCTAACCTTTTACGTTAAAATGTCACAGGTATTGACTGCATTTTATTTAGAGCTAATTACGATAAGTACATGACTATCGCAAAGAGCACAAAAGCTCGCGTAAACAGGCGCCACCTGACTATACGGCAATGACGCGACACTGCGTTTTCTTGACGGATATGTAATTTGCATAAAAAAATCAAACAAAAGGGTTGGCGCATTGTCGCGTCGCGCCTGTCTGCGAGAGGGGTATTAGCCGGTTATCACAGTACGCCACTCACCACCACGGAGGGCGTTGGTGACGTAACGAATGTTGAGGTGGTGCGACGTGCGGAGAGGCGGCAAGCACGCCTATAAATGCGGCGCACCGCCTGTCTGCGAGGATGAGTACTGATCAGTCGTGCTGTCCATTTCAAAAAGTACAATAATGCAAGGCAAGACATCAGTGAGTCAAAAAAAAAATAACCAAACGCGTCGGTACGCGGCGTCGAGTGAGAATCGCCAATGTTCAGCAGAAGACTGCGAGAGGTAGATTTTACTGAAAAATTCTACCTATTGTCGTCTCACTGTAAACGATTGGGCAGATCTTAATGCTGGAATATATCTGCAAGGGTCTGGGTGTAGGATTAATTATACACAAGCAAGGATTCAACTAGACCCTTAGTTATTTGATTTGGTAGCAGTAATAGCTCTGAAATGTAGAATAACGTATGATGTGGTTAATGTCTCGAACAACAATTCTCATACTCTAAGGGCTAATTTACATGTCTCTAAAAATCTAATTACCTACAGGGTGCAAAAAGACACATCACATAGCCATCAACTACGCATGCTGTACATCTAACAAAGTAGCTTTGAGCAAAAATTATTGTCTAAAAATTTTAGTGCACGCAATGTAACGCGAACCCAGGCAAGTGGAGTTAAACCCCGCCCCTTCATTCTAAGCCACGTTGGTACTTGTCGGATACGTTTGATGTTCATTGCGTTTTTGTAACTGCAAATGTGTAATATCGAAATTTCGAAAAAAAATTCGAAAATTCGGGTAATGTCTGCTTGGAAAAAAGTTTACAAATAACACTTTGAATTCATTTTTGTAAAAAAAGTAAAACAAAAAAATATGACTTTGACCTTCAATATCTCCAGAACCAGTGGATTCCCAGGTATGGTCTAGTGAAGAAAAATGATCCAAATAATGGGTAGAATATGTGACTTTCAGCTTCGGCAACTGTTTTTTACACCTGATATTATGTAGGTACACTTTTTAATAAGCGACTCGAACATAATAATAAGCCTCCTGGCCAAATTTCAATCACGGTTTCCAATCTCAACGGAGAATTGCCAAGTACGCAGGAGATATTATAGTGCACAAGGTGGACTCTCTGTTCCTTTACTCTGATAGTTCTATAAGACCGCAATTTGGCACCACCGGGGAGAGATCAGGTGCAGGACGAACGGCTTTACCTACAAGCTTTCCGAGGCACGCGGGTGTCACACCACCAACTTCTAAACTCCGAGCTGCTAAAGAGTAATTCCTAATGGATAAACCATCTTTACCCGACCCAGGAATCGAACCCAAGACCTCACGCTCAACAGTCGTATTTGCTACAATGATACCAATGAGGTAATTCAAAACTCCTCATAAAATTTTCATGATAAAAATTTTTTTTTACAAAAAAATGGAACCGACTTCCAAAAAAAAATACATATACGGTCGAATTGAGAACCTCCTCCTTTTTTTTCGTCGGTTCAAAAAGTGCAAATAACTTTAATTTCAGAAGTCAGTGTTTCTGGTTTTGTGTGTTCGTTTATTCACACTGACTTCCGAAATAAAAGTTATTTGCACTTTTTTTGGAAGTCGGTGCCATTTTTTTTGTAAAAAAGTTTTTTATTTTTCACATTTTAGTTGTGGTTCTCCATTCAATTCATAGACATACGATCGCAGAAATCGCGGTTGATATGCTGCCAAGGAGTTTCGTTGTCTGTCTCTGAAACGGATCATCAGATATATATGAAAATTAAATGGGACCATTTCGGAACAAACCTCTTTTGACAAAAAAAATTATTTGCAAATCTGTCACTAAATGACGGAGTTATGCCCGAACAAACATAAAAAAAAAACATCCGAATTGATAACCTCCTCCTTTTGGAAGTCAGTTAAAAAGAGTTAGTTATACTTGGATTCGTTGAATAATTTAAAACTTACATAAAAGAAAAAGTTAAATCGTTCAAATATTTTTTGAAATGCTAGTGAATGATAAGATAACGTTCTATGAAATTTAAACTCAATGCGTGTTGCAAATACATTTATTTTAACTCACCTGATAGTCTACAGTACAAGTCAAATGAAAGCAAAGCAATTCTGATTACTTCACAATGAAATAATAATTATACCAACCTGTAAATTGTCCTGCTGGCCTCTGCCTGGAACACTTTAGTTTTAACACAACTCTTGTTGAATGCGGCTTGGCGCAATCGCTAAGCCAATTATCATGGCCTTTTTCCCGTGTGTAAATCCTCATTGATATTCATAGCGGCGCGAGCGCAGGGGTTTGTGAGACTCTAACTGATTAAAACCACACGGTTCTGCAACTACCTTTAGCCAGGACGCTGATTTGTTTTTTTCTGAGGGTGGGAAATCATTAGATGGAGGACCTCGTGGCTAAAGTAATAACAGCTGCACGGGTTGATCCATCAGGTTTAGCTATGCTTGCCGAGGTTGGTCCACAGATGGGTGACCATCTTTACATACCGAGACTCCTCCGTGCCTCGGAAAGCACGTTAAGCCGTTGGTCCCGGCTGTCAATCGTGGATCTTTGACAGTCGTTACGTGTCCTCAGAAACCCGAAAGTCTGACAACCAGTCTTACCTAAACCCAGTTACTGGTAATACGATACCCCTTATCGTATTACCTAGTAACTGGGTAGTGAAGGTCAGATTTTTTTTTTTTTTTTGGGGTCGGAAATCATCTTATGACTTCTTCCGCTCTAAGGTGGAGCGGAAGGGCGTGTCAGACTCTTAATAACTAAAACCCACCCCTGTTCCTCCCTGCTTAGACTGGAAGCCGACCCAAAGATAGTTGGGAAGAGGCTAGGCACATGAAATGTTTAGATGACTTTTCCCGCTCATAGTGGAGCGGAAGGGATTTTTTTTGGGACAAGTCCGCCACACTATTGCTAAACCACTGTAGCTTCTGTATTAACTTAAACCCACCCGTTCCTTCAGTTGTCCTTGGCGATCCTGCAGGTGTATTCGCTAACTCAATTGACATCAATTTGATAGGCACTACATTGCTCGGTAGACATCGATTATAATAGGCACTACGGTTTTCCTATACATCAAAGCAGCAATGTACGGCAAAGTGCCTATCAAATTGATGTCAACTGAGTTAGCGAATACGCCTGCTGATTCGCAGTGAGTCTTTCGAATACGTAA
Organism: Polia nebulosa; assembly: GCA_951329385.1. Lineage (NCBI taxonomy): Eukaryota > Metazoa > Arthropoda > Insecta > Lepidoptera > Noctuidae > Polia > Polia nebulosa. The sequence continues at coordinate 12,970,573 of OX589610.1, read as the reverse complement.
TCGTGTATGGAGTACTGCTCGCATCTTTGGGAAGGATCTGCCAGATACCAGCTTGATGCCCTTGAGACAATATTGAGAAACGAGCCAAGAGGATCATTGGCAATGACAGGCTCGTCGAAGCTCCAAAGTCTTGAGAATAGACGCCGAGTTGCTAGCCTGTCGGTTTTCTATCGGTTAGGTACATTTTGGGGAGTGTGCGACGGAATTGCATAATTGATTCCGCCAAGCCCGTTCCATCAACGTACCACAAGACGTACGACAATGTGCCACCGGTAAATGGTGAACATCCCATTCGCACGCACAAAACGTTTCAGTAACACATTCATTGTGCGTACAGCTAGGGAGTGGAATTCTCTGCCAGAGTCTGTGTTTCCTGATAGCTACAATCTGGGAGTCTTTAAGTCAAGAGTGAATAGGTTACTTCCAGGCAAGCGTGCTCCATCTTCGACCACATCATCGCTTCCCATCAGGTGAGATAGTGGTCAAACGCGTGCCTATCAACAATAAGTATAAATAAAAAATACTCCTTCGACACAGCTTGACATGCATGATTATTGAAGTATAAATGCGCCTTAAGACTCAGTATATTGGTTTTGAAAGTTCTATTAACGTACAAAGACCTGTTTGTGGCTACTCTTTCATCAGCCAGTAATACGAAACCACAGTTTTCCTATAGCCTATTACATTTTGTGGTTGCTGAAGTGACATTGTTGTTTCTTAGTGTTATAAATACATTCAGCAATTTTTCAGATGATAAAAATGCGAATGTATTTAAGATCTGTATCACATGACACTAATTCTGAAATATCGAATTAAAATTCCATTAGATTCAAATGCATTACTTATCTACTTATCCAAAAAAAGTTTTAAACTTATTTCTTCTTTTTAGGGTTCCATACCAGAAGAGTAACCAACGGTACCCTATTACTAAGCCTCCACTGTGCGTCCGTCCGTACGTCCATCTGTCTGTCAATGGGCTGCATCTCATGATCCGTAATAGGTAGTCAGTTGAAATTTTCACAGAATGTGTCTTTTAGTTGCCGCTATAGCAACAAACTTCTCCACTAGAAACGTGTTTTTTTGGCTTTTATTGCTCGATCTTAATAATGGCAACAAGTAGACGCATATAATCTTGAACGATGGTACGGAACCCTTCACGCGCGAGTCCGAGTCGCACTAGGCCGGTTTTTCTAATTTTTCCCACAGTAAAAGTGTTTCATTTTCATAAATCCACCCTCTCAGTTCACAAAGACACAAAATCACCTAGTGAATTGCAAATAAACAGTAAAGATTATCTACCATCCAATTTCAGGATCTAATTATAAAACCTGTCGAGACTGGCTGAAACCCTGAAACAGACTAATAAGAACAATCATAATTTTATTATATACTAGCTGTCCCGGCGAACTTCGTACCGCCTCAGAATCAATATACAAAAAATCCGTCCTATACAAAATGTATGTGTTGATCTTCATAATTTTTTTTCGTGAAGTTTTCCTATGTTTTAAATGTTATTCTGCTATTCCAGGCGGAGACAAATCCAACAAAATTATGATTATAAAAATCGGTCCAGCCATTCTAAATCGGTCCAGCCGTTATTGAGTTATATTCAATTCAATTCAATTATTTTATTTCAGATAAGGAAATCCATATAATGTTAGTAACAGTATGACTTAACCTAATGTTAGTATTAAATTTAAATTAACAATAATGGCCAATGTATCATTGACCTGTTGGTTCAAAGGTAAGTACACCAGTATACTTATCAGTGTGTTTGGACTCTTACCCACCTTCGTAAGAGAGGAGAGTCCCACCGGTCTGAAAACACATTCAGGATGCCATTGGAGGAGGAGCGCAAGCGCATCATCATGGAAGCGCATCGCTTCCGCATGATCGCGGCGAACCCGTCGACGCACGCATCCGCGAACATTCCTGACGCGCTACATCGCCAAGGCAACCCCAAAAGCACCCTGAATGCGTTATAAATGGTATACGAGTACCTAACCCGACTTTGTTTTATATAATACTTAAAGAAGGTGTACGTTACCATGTTATTTGAACATTGGTAGATTTACATGAACTAAGTGGTGGTAGTGGTGGTGGTAGTGGCATTAAAGTTTTATTGTCAAAAACTATAAACATGACATGACATGACTGTGAACCATAAACAAAAGAGTATATACGAATACGTGTCAAACGCATGGTAGTGTGTGTCCACCTTCTGTAAAGCAGTAATGCTTGTGAAGGCGGAGGCGGGACGCGTGAGGGAAGCTCAACGGAGCGGCCCTCGCGACCCCGGCCGCTACCACCGCAGGAGAGGTACTGGGCGTACTAGACGTAGGACGTCGCGAGACGATTTCCGGCCACCGTAGACCCGGGCCTGCGGACGGCGAGCAGTGGGTAGCTCGCCGTCCAATCAGCACCAGGCGCGTAGTGTTCTACGCGCGCCTCAAAGAGATGTAGTCAGCCACCACTGACGGGGCCCATCGTGGCCGGTGCCTGCATGCCTAGGGGTAGCGGATAAATTCTGAAAATGAGTTACCGCACCCCTCGGCACTCAGGCAGGGAAGGAACAGGGGTGGGTTTTAGTCAGTAAGAGTCTGACACGCCCTCCCGCTCCACCCAAAGTTGGAGAAGTCATTGGATGTTTTCCCACCCCCCAAAAACAAAAAAATGGTAGTGTGTGTAATGTTTTTTTTATTAATTAAATTTATTTCTAATGCATATTATACAGGATGTAACAAAAAGGTGTGGTCATATTTTAAGAGCTGGTTCTGCCCGTGGAAATGAACAAATTTCTCAAAGAAAAACTAGGAAATTCACAAAAACAAAATGGACTTTCCATACAAAGTTATCATCAGCTGATCAACAAATGCATGGGGGTCAACATTTTTTTTAGAGTATTTCCTCACGTTTTCTTGAATAAAGTGGTTCATATCGATGGGCAGATGCAGTTCTTAAAATATGACAACACCTTTCCGTTACATCCTGTATAAAAACTAGCTTCTGCTAGCGGCCTAACCCGCGTGGAATTCCCCCGTTATAAAACTTTCAACCTCTTTTTCACCTATAGAGCTATGCAGAACAGGGTGTTAAGTCCCGCTAACCTCCATTGAAAAGGGAGGATCCTCCGACCAGACGGGTGTTGTGTCTGGTCCGGGCAATTGCCCGATAGTTGATTTCGGGCTGTTGTATATGTTCAAATCGCGTGGAGAACTCTGCTTGCGCGATGTAGGAATTTGCTGTTCTGGTTTGTATGTAGCGTCATAGATGTCGCTACACACCCCCTTCGATAAACCTTTTCTTAAAAAAAAGGGGATCAACTCTTCACAAAGAACACACCCTCCAAATTTTATGTCTCTAGGACCAGCCGCGACCAGCGTAGGCTGTGCATTGATATATCAGTCAGTCAGTCAGGCCTTTGAATCTATACTTACTCGTATCATCTATAATATTATAAAGAGGTAAAGTTTGTGAGTTTGTAAGGGGTAATATCTGTATCTACTGAACCCGATTTTGAAAATTCTTTTACCAATAGAGAGCCACGTTATTTGTGAGTGTCATAGGCTATAAATTTTTGAAATCCACGCGGACGAAGTGCTACTTTTATATTGTTACGTCGACCGTATTACACTGGAACGTTCGAGAATGTGGTCGAAGTTTCCAGAAGTTTCCACTAGGTTCGAGAACAATCCATTGTGGTACTGTGTAGAAGTTCATAGAAGTTTTTTAGAATATTCCACTATAAGATAGTTCAACAATGTTCTGGAAACTTCCATGACCGTATAAATAGGCTGGACGGCGGGCGAGTGAGTCAGTCTGATTTCGACTACGGATGCGAATACAAGCGATTACGAAGAGAATAGTGATTATTAGCGAATTAGTGTTTGTGTTTATAAGTTGTTGAGTTAATAAAAGATATTTAGTTAATTAATTGGTGTAAAATAATTTATCCCATACCCAGCTCGTAACAATATATACATATAACTGCGCTAAATTTCATACTCATCCGTCCGCGTGATTTTTGTAAAAAGTCATGGAAAGTTTTTGATTTACTTAATATGTTTTTGTAATATTAACACTGTTTTACTTGTTACAGAATGTCAAGTATTTGTTGTACCCATATAATAATAATAATAATAATAATCAAGTATATTGACTTGGCTCGCGAGGTTGTCGACATGTGGGATGTGGACTCAGCGATCATTGTACCGATAGTCGTGTCAGCCAATGGCTTAATAGCCACGAGCCTCGACCAACACCTCAGGAGGCTCTCGTTAGGCGGCTGGATCAAGGGCTTGATTCAGAAAGCAGTACTTCTGGACACGGCTCGCATTGTCAGGCGGTTCCTCTCTCTGGAGCCCTGACCGCCGGTAGCTTGGACCCTGTTCCCGATACCGGTGGGATACTATTTTTTATATTTTTAAATGATTTTTTTATCCTTTATATTTAAATATTTAAAAATGTAAATAATATGTCTATAAAAATAAATAAACGGAATAATAATAATAATAATATTCCACAACTATCACACAACGCCATCTAGTCCCAAGCTAAGCAGAGCTTGTGTTATGGGTACTAGACAACTGATAAACATACTTATATATTTCTAAATACATACATATTATAGATAAATTACACCCAGACACAGAACAAATGATCGTGCTCATCACACAAACATTTGTCCTGGGTGGGAATCGAACCCACGACCTCCGGCATAGCAGTCAGGGTCACTAACCACTAGACCAACAGGCCAGTCAATATGGCTGAACCCTATATCTTAAGATACAGGCTAGACCTAGTTTAAGGGATAGAGTCTATATAATTGTGCTTTATAGTGTGACAAATGTTAAAATTATAACCTACAATGTATTCAGTGCAATGTGTTTTTGATTATGAAATAAATATTTTTTTGTTATATATTATTATGTGTATAGATAAGTATAGGAGATGCAACCACTACTGCTGAGGCTCTGAGTTCGAATCACGGATTGGTCAAAGTGTTATTAGGTTTTTATATCTGAAATTTTTCACTAGTTGCCTGGTGTCTGGATTTGTGCCCGGTTCATGGCTAAACGGGTGACATATGGACGTAATAGGTATCCTTCTAGAATATTATAAATCAAAAGTTTGGATGGATTGATGGGTCTTTCTTATTCAATCACGCCAGAACAGCTCAACCGATCTGGATGAAATTTGGCCCAGAGATAGATCATAGTCTGTAATAGCACACAGGCTATAATTTACTGTGGATAAAAACTAGTCTTTCATCTGTTAACTTTTATTTAACCCTTTAAGAAATTTGGGTGTGATGTTATTTTCGAATTCCAGGATAGGTAACTGAAAAACGTGGCACTATAAAAAAGTCTCTAAAAAGGGATTAAACAGTATCAATAGATAATTTATAGACCACTCTAGTTGATACCTGAAGCTGAATAAATTCTTCAGGCCCATAAACTGTTCACGATGAAAGATTATTTTAATTTACTGCTAACAAAAAGTTTTTATGTTCTTTTTTATTGGCTGCTGTTCAATTTTAAACCTTACTACAAAGGCATGGAGATGAGATTAGCTTTGTGGGTGGAGTAAATTAAATGCTTCGGTTAAGATTTAATAGGTAGTCGTCAGCGGTTTGATCGCGGTCTGATGCTAGGCTATCAGTTATGTGTTTATGAAACTAGATAAAGAAATTAATAATGGGTTATGAAAACAATCAATAGCGACACAAAAATGTACTAAGAAAAATTAAAATGGATGTGTAACTATTATATACATAATATAGGTAGTATAATTATTGATATGGCAATGAGCCAAAAAAAAAATTCCTTGTTTTCGGCTCTGATTTTGTCTGAAAAATATCCTATAAACTATAAAAAATATTAATAATAATAATCTTACATACTTAGTCGCTCCATGTAAAATACTGGTATTCAGCTGCATCGGGTTAGACTGGAAGGCGACCCCAAGATAGTTGGAAAAAGGCTAGGCAGATGACGATGATGAATAATATTACATGCTGGTAGGGATCTTAACCGTCTTCCAGGATTGTCCACCTCTCCACTCCCTAGGCACCGCAGAATATGTTGCCTCCTTGTTGCTACGTCATTCTACGTGCTAGCGACCGTCTTTGGGGGCCCATTTATTGATAAATGATAAATAATTTTATTTTTGTAAGTAGGTTTTAACAACACTTTTACACGTCAACATTTTTTTTTTTAGCTAGATGAGACCTGTGTTTCCTAGCCGACTACCCTGAGAAGAAACACCGAAACAAACTCAGAGGGCAAAGTCTCTTTTAAAGTGTTCAAATCCATACAATAGGTGCTGGTTAAATCATAATAATCATCGCAGCTGAGCCTGTGTGTTCCCAACAGGTACGTCTGGAGACGACGGCGACCGCACCTGCTGGTGGAGCTGTGCAGTTGGACCAACATTTTAAGGGAGGCGCCGCTGACGCGTGCTCTTCGCACGCTCAACTTGGTCCATAATGAGGTTGACCTTTTTGTTGTACTCTGGGTGAATTCATTAGGAGTGCAAGCGCATTTATCGCATTGGGGAAAAAAGCCTGTAAAGATAGATGTAAGGCGAAAAAAAAATAAAAAAATGAGAACCATGTTCGTTTATGTCTGGGATGAGCTTTTTGAAGAAAGCATCTCACAAATTCGAGTGGACCTGTCCAGACAGTGCAAGCATTTATCAGTAATCGTAAAGCTCAACTCAGAACTTTGAGGAGCTCAACGAACCGACGAACAATACCAAAGTAAAGACATTTGAGTAGGCCGCAAAAATACTCAAACTGCCAGACAATCATAAAATCTACATGAATATAGGGACATACATAGTTCTCGCATTCACGTTATTCTATATGGGGACCATGCAGCTTAGTGTCTGTAAGGGTCTTTTGAAGAAAGAACCACACATATTTGAGTGGTCCTGTCCAGTCAGTGCAAGCATTTAACCGACTTCAAAACGAAAGAGGTTCCTAATGCGACTGTATGTTGTATGTACAAACACTGACTTCCGAAGTTAAAGTAATTTTTAGGGTTCCGAAAGACCAAATGAAAAAACGGAACCTTTATAGGATCACTCGTGTGTCTGTCTGTCTGCCTGTTTGTCTGTCTGTCTGTCCGTCTGTCCATCTATCACAGCCGATTTGCTCCGAATCTGCTAGACTGATATGTTTGAAATTTGGCACACACATGAATATCTGTGACCCAAACACGAACGTGTACACTAAATAAATTAATTTGGAATTAGGGTGTCGTTTTAGGGGTGAAAATCAGAAAATTAAAAATTAAGTTTTTCAAACTGTATCGCGCGACATATGAAATGCAAGGGCACATTGTAAGTGTCTCGAATATTTTTTTTTTCATAATTTTAAAATATATAATTTTGAAGTCATTTAAGAAAATATACGAAAAATTGCTATTCTCCCTCCCCCCCCCCCCCACCCTTATCTCTGAAACCGACAAACTGGCCTAAAACTTTGAAAAAATAGATCAGAATATAATAATAGACAGAAAGTAGATCTTATCGATAAGGGTTAAGTTAGCAAAATCATATTGTTGTGTATGTCGTTAATTTGTGGCTAATAAATTCTTTTTCTTTCTTTCTTTACTTACAGATTACAGGAAAACCTAGGTGGAGGCAGTTTAAAAAAACCTGAAAAAAATATGATTTGTTCGGAACCCAGTGCGCGCGAATCCGACTCACTCTTGGCCGGTTTTTTTTAATATTTAGTCAATTTTTCTTTTTTGGAAGGCGGTTGTATTTTTGGTAAAAATGTTTTTTTGTAAAAAATATGTTTTTTGACGTATAAATATATATTCAGTCCAAATAAAATCGAACCATCTAATATTATATCAATACAGCTTTTTGAACAGCAACCTAGCCTACACTATCCTACAAACTATAAATACACGACTTCACCAGTAATATCGGGCAAGCAATAACCAGTTTCATTTACAGACATCGTATTTTGTTGAATAAAACCTCTGCGCTATCGGCCCAGCAAGGGAATAATATAGGACCTAACCTTAACATTTAGCTTACAATAAAGTAGACCGTGTTAAGGCGCGGCCACATCGCAAACATTCGGAGGCAAAATTCTAAGGATAACGCACTCGAATTTCGCCTGCCTCAGTGGCTAGAAGGTCTAAAAACTAGTAAAAAACTCTGGCATGACGATCTGCTCTCGATTCTTTCAGGTTTGCCGGTGAATAAAAGAGGAAAAAAAATCTAGAGACCCTTAAACATGGCGGAAGCCATTTCCCAGCAATGAGACAACATAGCCTAAAATAACCAAATGATCTCATTTTGTCCCACTGCTAAGCAAATTCCTCACTCTGCCTTTTCCATATCTACCTGTCCACTGCCATTGCGGGCCAGTCCTTGTGGTAAAAAACATATTTAACCTAGGCTAAGCAAAACAATCTTTAACAAGTAATATTTCATTAACTAACACAAAAAAGGAGGAAGTTATTTTTCAAGCATTCGTAAGCATTTGCATACGTAGATGTGAAAATTCTTAAGTACTAACGAAAGAGATTTCCAACTCACGTTCTTCTCAATGATTGTTTCACCGTTTATTTATTTCAACCTTACCTGGACATAGTCTTACATCATAAAAATTACAAATAACTTAATGCCTGAAGCATTTTCTACAAGCCAACCAACGTTCCCTCTGCTCTAAGAATGTTCGTGACCAAATGCTCATAACTCGAAAAACTCGTAGTGTGGGCGCACCATTACACAAATTGAACCATCGGGTCGACCATATTACCAAATAATTTAGCATAAACCGGCCAGCTACTTTCATATTTCTATGTAAATTGGAAATGAAAAAAATAAATCTGACCCCAGGACTAATAAATGACTGTTCGGGAAATTGGCTTGAAGGTGAATTCGGTAACTAAGTGTACACTGAACATTTTTAGCATTTCCCAATTACTTAGGATGATGGTACAGGAAGCTACGGATAATCCCGCAGGCGTTAAAAAACTATACCTACCTACTTTTTACGTTTTTAAGGTTCCGTACCCGAAGGGTTCAAACAGAGCCCTATTGCTGTCAATCACGTGTCTGTCTGTTCGTCTGCCCGTCATACGTCACACAAGTATTACAACCAAACGGTTGGAGCTACAGTCATCAAATTTTCCCATTATAAGCATCTTGTTGATGACGAGCTCCTGAAAAGGAGCTCGTGGCTAAAATAATAACAGCCGCACAGGTCGATCTATCAGGTTAAGCTAAGCTTACCGGGGTTGGTCCATGGATGGGTGACCATCTTTACATACCGAGACTCCTCCGTGCCTCGGAAAGCACGTTAAGCCGTTGGTCCCGGCTGTCAATCGTGGATCTTTGACAGTCTTTACGGGTCGTCAGAAGCCCGAAAGTCTGACATCCAGTCTTACCAAGGGGTATCGTATTACCCAGTAACTGGGTTGTGGAGGTCAGTAAGGTAGTCGCTCCATGTAAAATACTGGTATTCAGCTGCATTCGGTTAGACTGGAAGCCGACCCCAAGATAGTTGGGAAAAGGCGCGGGCAGATGATGAAGCATCTTGTTGACCTAAAGCCATTCAAATTCCCAAAAATTGGTACAAAACACTATATGTGGGAAGTCCGACACACACTTGACTGGTTTTTTTAAAGTCCCAGTATTTACACTTAGAATATCTTATATCGAGAGTGTTTTGCATGAAGAAACACACAAACTAGAAACAACTATCTGTAGGCTATAATATTCTAAAACGCTTACATAGAAACACGTCAATACAACAAACACAGGCCACAAAGCGCGCGAGCTCGAAAAACAAAAGACGGTGTATACACACAAAAGGTCATTCATGAATCGAAAACAAACAGATGACAGCTACAATATCTTTCTATTTATATTCATCAGATATCCTCTAGCAGTGGGGTCTTAAAAAGCCCAGGGTGCAAATAAAACGGAGCTCTTTTTACCGGCGGTACGTGGGCCCAACTTCGGATTGATTCGGCCTAATTCGGCTTTAGGGTCTGAGTAACGAAATTTACAGGCACTCACAACGATTTGCAACGTGATCTAGTTTCCTCTGGTTATAGAATTTCCGCCATATTGAAATGTTTTTGGGTGTTTTATGATGTTGCTGTGCGGTTCCCAAATCGAATGTTGGGCGGGTTCTGTTTTTGGGTTCCGTTCAAAGGATGAAAACCGAAACTTAATACTGTTTGTCCGGCTGTTCATCTTTACGTCCCAGTCTATACTTTTACTATTCTTGTGAGCAATGAAAGGTAGCCTGTTGAAATTTTCCCAAAACGAGGATTGCATATTAAGATTCGCCTTTATTTCTCAGTTTTCATCGTATCTCACTTCCTAATTCCTACTATCCTACTTAAATTAATAAAGTTTGCATGTATGAATATGTGTTACTCTTGCCGCAAAAACCCAAGGCCAAATGCGAATTGAACTCGCACACAAAGAGTTCCGTACCATAAACTGAAAAAAAACACATTTCTAGAAACGTGTATCCTTGCGTATTTTTTGGGCCCCTTTTTCTCTTCATTTTTAATTTATTTTTGTTATTTTTTATTATACACATTCTGTGAAAATTTCAACTATGTTGCTATTACGGATCGTGAGATACAGCCCACTGACAGACGGGCGTACAGCGAAGGCATAGTAATAGGGTCCCGTTGGTTACCCTTCGGGTATGGAACCTTAAAAAGTTGAACAAACTCTTTAGTAGGCGGGCCGTCTCGCACTTGGCCAGTTTTTTTCCTAGTGACTCTTCCAGTCCACTTGATTGGTGGCGTTATGTAGGCTCAACTTTAGAGAGGTTTCCAAAAATAGACATCAGGAATTCTATCTCTGGATTGATTGGAATATTTTCGTTTGCAAAGATGTTAGCTTGCCAATATTGTTTTAAGAGAAAGTGTATTTTCTTTCAAAATGGGACTGCTAAATCTACTTATTGTTTTTTGTCTGTATATACGAGTATATCCTTTATTGGAGATCTTAAATAAATTGCCAAGGTACTTTCAGTAAAGTTTACACTGATTATTTTTCCGACCCAAATATCGACCAATAGAATTGCACCATTCGACGTCACGTGGTACAACCTACATGGTATTATACTGAAAATTTTTTGAAAATTTTCTAGGTTGTACCACGTGACGTCGAATGGTGCAATTCTATTGGCCGACATTTGGGACGGAAAAATAATCCCCCGAATACCACACGAGCTTCAAAATTATCTGGTATTTCCCGATAGGTTCCCTGCAAACAAATAAAATCGTCAAGTTTTTCAGGAAAAATCACTCGCGCTTCGCGCTCGTGATTTTTTAACCTGAAAAACTTGACTCCTTCATTTGTTTGCAACGAACGGAAATACCCGATAATTTTGAAGCTCTTGTGGTATTATAAGTGATAAATTATTTTTGAGGGAAATTTGCTCTCACTTTAAAAAAAATCGGCCAAGTGCGAGTCGGAGTCGTGCGCAAAGGGTTCCGAACGAATCACATAATGTTTTAAATGGCGAGCTACCCACTGCTCGCCGTCCGCAGGCCCGGGTCTACGGTGGCCGGCGATCGTCTCGCGACGTCCTACGCCCAGTACACCCAGTACCTCTCCTGCGATGGTAGCGGCCAGGGCCGTGAGGGCCACTCCGTTGAACTTCTCTCACGCGTCCCGCCTCCGGCTATGCGAGCATTACTGCTTCACAGAAGGCGGAGACTGCTTCCCATTCCCTCTCCCTCCGTACCATGACCTGCACCAGGGCCGGGCGCGAGAGGTCGCCGCCAGCTATCGCGCCCAAGCGGGGCAGACCTCCACCGTATGCTCCACCGTGTCCTCTAGGCGATCCTTGCATGATGTATGGTTGAAGATCCTATAGAGGTATATCATCAGACCCTGATCACCTTCTAGTATAAGAATACTAGTCAGTACAAAATTCAATAAACCCAAACACGATAGTGATATCTTGTTTAGTTAAGGAGGTTCATACTAACATCTGAGTACTATAGTATTGCTTATAAAATTAAGTGCCCAATATTTTATAAGTAATGCAAGTTTCGGCCTAATCGAAAACCAGAAAGTGTTTGAAAAATGGGTTACTAATTAATTGTAATCGAATACACTTACTACCGAAGCAAGTTAAAGTTTGTAAAACTATAGACTTATTTATTTATTTATTAAAGTTAATGCACAAGTAAAAATTACTGTACAACGGCGGACTTAGTGCCTTAGGCATTTTTTACCAGTCGACCTTAGGGTGGTGCAGAGACGGAACGTGGCAGGTGCAACTTAAGGGAAAGAATAAACGGAAAATAAAAATACAATAATAAATATATACTTAAATACATACATACAACAAAATTAAAAACTAGACTAAACTAGACTTCTCATAAGTTTTCCTGTAATCTATAAGTAAAGAACTAATTCCTGTACTTATTTAAAAAAAATTGACTCAGTAGTTTCGGAGATAAGGGGGCCCAATGGTTAATTTTCGTTTATTTTCTTTGAAAACTCTAAAACGTTTTATTTTAAAATTATGAAAAAATAATTGAGACCCGCACAATGCGTTTTTCCAATTGATAGGTCGCATAGTACAGTTTGAAAAACTTTTTTATTTCCGATTTTCACCCCAAAAGTGAACCCTATTTTCCAAATTAATTCGGAGTAAATTGGCTGTGACAGACGGACAGACAGACATACAGACGCACTAGTGATCCTATAAGAATTCCGTTTTTACATTCGGATGTTCGGAACCCTAAAAATCCTCCATCTGATCTCCTGAATTAGCTCGTACGTGGAAAATGCACTTGGCTAGAGGCGGCCCGATATAAAACTTAACTGAATTACCTAGGCGGGTAATTACCCAGGCAGACTGACACGACTTTCGACTCAGCCTACAAATTATATTAAGAGCTAAAAGGAGCGGCTACAGCGTATTAAACATTACTTCTGTGTGTGCAGTTGAACACCCAACTCTTTTACTTTCGGAAAAGTGGCTCACATTAGGTCATTATATAACTGAACCAACCTAGCTAAAAACCAACTCGTCAATTAATTAAATTATGAAGTTCTTGTTTATTCAGTTTGTACCAAGCCGATGGTGGTACATTGGAGGGCATGCTCAGTTTTCGATAGGTACGTATTTTAGTTGAATATGATTAACTGTGCTTGCTTGCAGGGAGACCGATAGACCTTCCAAGCATAAAGTGCGTCACTCACCTGCTAGCCTCCTGTGGCTTTTTTGAGGGAATCTTGTCCTGATGTGGCACGTGGTTGGCGCTGCACGACGACCTTTTTTATTATTTAACCGGGAGCGCGAACTTAGTCAACTGCCATTGCTGTTATTTTGGATTCGACTCGTTTGTCATTCGTTCGCAAGCACAGTGCGCGCATAGGTAAAAATTTAATGGTTACGGAACACGGTAAGTTCGTTTTTTGTAGGGTATTTTCACGATCTTCTCCTTAGAGATTTTTTTTATGAAGCTCGCGCTTGACAACTATCTTACCTGACGGTAAGTGATGATGTGGTCGACGATGAAGCACGCTTGCCTAGAGAAGTAACCTATTCACTTTTGACTTAAGGACCCCCCGGTTGTATCAGGAAACACAGATACCAACTCCTTGACGATAACCAGTGCCTCAAAATATTTTCTTTTTTAAGTTTTTTTTTTTACAAAGTCTGCTTATGTTTTATTGTAATTTATAATGTTTAAGTAAATAACTACTTTATGTTTTTTTTTTCATAATTTTAGACTGTAATTTCGGAGATAAAGTATGGAATGGTCGGTTTTCATCTATTTTCAAACATAACAAAAATACTGTTTATTCTAAAAATAATTATGAAAAAAATATATTTAATACTCGCACTTTGTGCCCTTTCGTTTGACATGTCATACGGTACAGTTGGGCAGTTGCCCGGACCAGACACAACACCCTGGTTGGAGGATCCTCCCTTTTCAATGGAGGTTTGCAGGACTTTTCGACCTGCACTCTGGTAACGCAAATAAGTGCTTTATCCGGGATAAGACGTTTGCCATTTCATGCCGGAACATTCAGAACAGTTTCTTATTTCATACTATTTTTCTGTAGGTGTAAAACTCTTTTTATGCCTAGGGGTAGCGGATAAATTCTTATCATGAGTTACCGCACCCCTGAGCACTCAGGCAGGGAAGGAAAAGGGGTGGGTTTTAGTCAGTAAGAGTCTGCCACGCCCTCCCGCTCCACCCAGAGTGGGAGATGTCATTGGATGATTTCTCACCACCTAAAAAAAACACGGTACAGTTGAAAAAATAAATATAATACACGTCCGTGTTTGGCTCTATCCATGTGTGAATTTCAACTCAATCGTTTTTTCATTCGGACTTTCGGAACCACAAAGACAGAAAGAAAAAAGTTTTAAATATTTTATAAATAACTAACACTTAGTTTGAGCTTCGTCATAGTTATTATATTTAATATTCACATAATAATAATGTTTGATATTTATCATAAAATTTATTCATTTATTAAAGCATTTAGATGGTATTAGTAAGTGTAAGAACCTAATCTGAATGATTCTAATTTCGATTTTAAATATTATTAATTATTTACTACTGTTGTACATCTAACAGTGTTGTCTTTCTTACTCAAAGGTTACCTGATAGAAAATGCCTTGTTGCATTTAGTCTGCCTATGTACCACTAGGTACTTAAAGTACATAAAGATTAAATAAATAAAACATTACAAAATATAGTATCGCTCCAAAAAATAAATTAGCAAAAGGTAGGTAATTATTTTCCACTGTTATGGTAATTTTAGAATTTGTAGTTTACTACAAATTTTAAACCAATAAGACATTTACTTGCCGCCTACAAATTCCCGTGAAAACTTATATTTATTCACAAAACCAACTCTACCAGCTCAAAGGCAATTAATTAATTATTTTAAAACAAGAAGCCAATTGTAAATATCTTTGAAAAGGCCCACTAAATTAATGAATTCTCTTTAGACTGAAACACAGAGCACTGAGATATCTCTGCGGCCACTGGTAGAGAAGAAATAGTTTTTTGGGACACTCTCGTCACACTATTTCCAACAACTGTAAGCCAGAAAGCCAATAGAATGTGCCCTAACAGGCATTGTACAGAAAGGGTTTCGGTGTGGTATTTTATGAGGTAACGGGGCTCCTTCCATGTCCCGATGGCAATCACTGGAGTGGTTTTAGTGAGGTATATATAGGTATATCTCACACTCCATATACCAGAGATGGCAATTCTATGGCACGCGGGCCAGCCATGGCACACGGCATAATTGTTCGGGCACGCCAGAACAACTAGATAATTTGAAACAACAGACATCACACTGATTTTCTATATTTAAATTAACTTAGTATACGATTGTAAACGTTACGAAGAACGCTGTACGAATTTCGGGTCGCAAAGTAAGAGTTAATAGGATCTAGTTTATTTCTGTGCATTAAATCACAAAGTCAAGATTATTTGGTGGCACGTCTTTGCCAAATTATTATTTTTATAAATATTTAATGTCACGTTCTTCATCCCTAGACTTTTGCCCAATATTACAGGCACATTTTGAAGATTTCTCCCTGAAAACAAAAAGAATTAAGGCCATAATTGGCACTGTCTATAATAAACTTTCCATGCAGACTAAGCGTGCCTGTGGGTGTCACTTATAGTTTACCAACTCAGTGTTTACTCATAGATGATGACCCTCGACAACACTACCAGAGTGAGGAACTTTCGTGGGTACTAAAGCGGGTGCGAAGTATCGAACATAATAATAATTATGAAACCACCATTTGTGTCCAGACTGAAGTGGCTATGGCAGGCGCCTACCGCGACGTGATGGGGCGGCTTAGCAAGCGGGCGACAGTCTGCTGCTTTACCCTTAGAAAACACGTCTAATTATATTTGCATACAGAATGCGAGGTGATTATCAAATTAAACAACAAACTCTATGTCAAACAGTCCAAAGTTCAAAGTCTATTACAACCTTTACTTTTTATGTCCTTTTAAAACAAATGGCTAATATGCACTTTAATTTTTAATCTCTCTGTGAGAAGGAGTGGGCCGTAATCCACCCCGCTTGCCCAATGCGGGTTGCAAATTTTTAATGGTCACTTAAAAATCAAAATAAATTTTAATTTTAAATTCAAATATAGCCTAGAGGCTAGACTTGAAATTGCCGAATAGTGGGCAGTAGACTTCCCACTGCAACATCTCGCTATGCACTGTGGACAGTTGGACACGTATAATATTCAATGCACCCGCCATCGCACCCGTTCTCGCCCTCGTCACCGCACGGTCTCTAAATAAGGCTTATGGTTTTAATAGCCGTAACTTTTGGTCAGCGTAATTACACGGCCAGGAATATTAAATGGCAGCATAACAAATGACGTATCTAATCGCTGTCAGCGTTGCGTTCTGTGCTCTATGGAATGGAATTAAATAAAGAAAGAATAGCTATTGATTTTTAAAGTCATTAATCATTATTGAAGCTGCCCCTTGCTGAGCAAATGGCATATTTCATTTGTCTCTAAAAGGTCGACGTGTAAGACACTAGATAATCTTCTAAACCAATAACAGAAAGAGTTAAAATTGTTTGTTTGTCTAGAAGTTAATATCTCCTTGCGTAATTGAATCAGGAATGAAGATATGCGCTGGAGAACCAAGGTTACCGACTTAGCCCAAAGATTCGCCAAACTTAAGTGGCAGTGGGCAGGGAAGCTATTCTTTGGAAGTACCGACAGATCCTATTACTTATTTATTTTATTAATAATTACGTTGAGCTACTTTTTATCTTAGAAACATACATAGCTCCATTGGGATAGGAGTCGGGCGCAAACACGCGGGAAAAGCTAGTTTTATAAATAAAAAGAAAATATTAAAGTATTTTTTCGTTGACAGGTTTAAAGTAAGTTTAATCGTTTTTCTGACAGTATTAAATGGAATATTGATAGTTACTGTTCAGATTAAGTGATGAATGATAAAACCAAGCAAGTTGAAAAAATAAAAAGTTTTAAAGAGAAACCAGTAACATTGTTTTTATCAGCAAAAACTGAATATCACGCCTGTATTCCTCCATATCGTGTGGCAGATGTGCCTCTCTAGTATCAAACTCAGTTAAAACTACGATAGGTACGAAATATTTAAAAAAAAATATAAAACCAAACAGTCTGTGCACAATCTTACGACGTCTTAAAACAATCATAATTCCAGTGTGAGAGAGAGACAGCGCTATACAGGACGAATACCACTAACCTATATATTTTCCGTTTTGAGAATCGAAAAGACTAAGAAACTAGTGGCACGTGCGTAGTAAAGTAATATAATCTTATCTTGACCAGTTATATTATTATTTTAATAGTCGTCTTGTCTAAACGGGCTGCAAGTAAGATGCAAACGAGAGAGTTTCAATAATAGGAGACGCCAAAGATAAATACTGTCACAACTTCACAAAGTGAGCTACGCATAACCAACTGAATTAAATTAACTTAATCTTCAAAACGTCTCTGTTACCTCTAATAACACAGCTAACATTTCTTAGTATTTGATCGTATTAAAAAGTTCTTAAGGTAACTTGTCCATTGGGGTGAGGAAGAACCGAACTAGAAAAGGACTGCTTCCTACTAATGCGAAAGTTTGGATCGATAGATGTTTGTTAGTCAAACTCGCCAGCAGGTATTTTCGCTAACTCAGTTGATATCAATTTGATAGGCACTATGCTACGTCCACCGAGATATGTACTTCAACGTGCCTATCAAATTGATGTCAACAGCGGAACGGATTCTGATGAAATTTGACACAGGAATAGATTTTCTCTCTAGAACAGCACATAATCATTTATAGTGGAAGAAGTAATAATTCCAGGCGGGAGTCACTGGTAGAAGCTAGTATTTCACAAAATTGCAGTCATAAGTGGCCATGGCTTTGTCGTACAGAAGATTGCAGTATCCCTCGCATCAAGTTTTACTAAAATGTTTACTTTATTGGAGCGTTGTCGCTGTCTAGTACCTCTGGTACCTACTTAAAAATTGCAGTTCTTTTTAAAATTTCAATGAGCCATATTTAAAACTGGACAAGGGTATGTAGTTTTTGTGATCACTTCAATAACTACACATGTATGTATTCATAGGTGTCTGTTACTTTCATAGCTTCGAAATCTTCATCGTTTTTGAACTCACATCCTTTGTGCCGCTTTGCTTTTTCGAGGACACCGCTGTCCATATAGTCCGTTCAATTTAGACATTCGAAGGTACATAAAATCCCAACAAGCTGAAAATCAGTAAAATTGTTCAAAACATAATCATAAGCAATGTTTAAAAGTTCCCCATCATTCCCGTGTATGGAAAAAAATTTATTCAAGATCAAAGGTCAAAAAAATGAGTTTTTCGCGATTTTCAGCAAAACGGTAAGTTTTATCATAAAAGTACCTCAGACAAAAATTGTAGATTATAAAATTAATCCGATGTTAATGAAATGTATCAATACTTTTTTTCTTACGAGCCACCGTTTCTGAGATATAACGATTCAAAAAGTTATAAAAGTTGTTATCGTCATAATATGCACACGTTTCCACGCCACCTATGAGGTAGTGTACTTAGAGCGTTTTTTTAACGTTTTTTCCCCAGTAGGCCTACTCCACGGATCAGTTGTGATCCTGTTTAATGTAAAACTATTGCAATATAACGGAAATTGTCAAAGATTGGAAAAGATAAAAGCGATGTAATTTAAAAAAAAGTGGTGAAGTTCATTCGCCTGATACATAAGTTTCAAATTCTTCTTGTTCTTCTTCTTGTTCTTCTTCTCCTGCTTCTTCTTCATCTTCATTTTGGATGCAAGTAAATTGCGTCAATAGCGATGTATCGCATGACACTTCTTCGGAATCAAACGAATCCTCCATTGTTTGCGATTCAATATTAGAGCACGACCGGCCTTGACAATTTGTGCATGCCAAAGAACAAAACAGTTCAAATTGTTTGCAACCACATTTGCACTGCATCCCTTTTTGAAGTTGCGAAAAATTGTGTTCATCAGTTTTTCCGGCGCAGGTGGAAGTAAAGTTTGAACTGGCTCTCTGATATATTGTTGACCAACTTTTAACCCCAGTCTGTAGGGTCTAGCTGATAACCAAGCCACACTTGAACTTAGTAATATACCCGAGAAAGACGTTGTCATCGCTATTATTTTGTCATCGCTATTATGTTGTCATCGCTATTGACGCATTTACTTGCATCCAAAATGAAGATGAAGAAGAAGCAGGAGAAGAAGAACAAGAAGAAGATCAAGAAGAAGAACAAGAAGAATTTGAAACTTACGAATCAGGCGAATGAACTTCACCACTTTTTTTAATTTACATCGCTTTTATCTTTTCCAATCAATTTTTGTCTGAGGTAATTTTATGATAAAATTTACCATTTTGCTGAAAATCGCGAAAAACTCATTTTTTTGACCTTTGACCTTGAATAAATTTTTTTCCATACACGGGAATGGTGGGGAACTTTTAAACATTGTTTATAATTATGTTTTGAACAATTTTACTGATTTTCAGCTTGTTGGGATATTATGTACCTTCACTCTCATTTTTTGGTCTAGATTGACTAGACTAATAACTCTAAGCGGCACCAGTCTTTCACACTTCGGTCCAATAGACAAACAGCCTTATTTTTTTAGTAGTTTGCAGGAATTCATGTAACAAGTTTATTATTTTTCTTCTCAGGAATATAGCTTTAATGTTTTCTTTATTTACCGTGCAGAATTTGCAAGGAAAATTAATTCTTGGAGCAGCTAATTTTAATTTGAGTGTAAAATATTTTTATGCTGCATAGAATATTCTGTGTTACACGTTTTTTCAAGAGAATAGCATATACAACTAGCTGAAACCTTGTCATGCTAAATTATCGCTCGGGTATGTATTCATTCTATAAGTTTATAGGAAACTTATATACTGAGTTTATATAAAATCTGCCTTTTGAAGAAAAAAACTTTTTCACAAAAAATACAACCGACTTTCAAAAACGAAAATTGGAAAATAACTTTAATTTTGGAAGTCAGTGTTTGGTTTTTTATTTCTTCGTTATTTGACACCGACTTCCTTTTTTTTTGGCATTCGGTTGTATTTTTTGTAAAAAAGTTTTTTATTTTTCACTTTTTTGTTGTTACACCCCAGAACTAAAACTAAATATGAAACCCCAATAACATTATTATTTAACAGAGAATTTAAACATACTGGTAGTTGAAGGAAACCAAAACGTAATCATTATAATACATTTTTTTTTTGTTTTTGTTGATTATTTCAAAAAGCACTTCAGCAATTTCGATAAAATTTGTATGGGACCACCTCTGGAGTATATTCTTTCAGATATAAAAGAATTTTGAAAATCGGTCCACTACTGAGAGAAATCGGTGGACATACATAAAATAAAATAAAATTAAACATACAGTCAGTCGAACACAGAACCTCCTCCTTTTTGCGAAGTCGGTTAAATTTACATTTGGCAGAAAGGTTTAAAGACCTATACAAACACAATCATATCTAATCTATTTTAGGAGGCCTTCTACTCTGGTTTCCGCACTTAGTCCATTTTGTACCATTGTACGTTGACTGTCGCAACCCAGCGCTGGGCACGCCACCATCGAGGCGGTAGTGCCCCTCTTTGAGGAGTGGCTGGAGAGGTGTCACGGCGCCCTCACCTTCCGCCTGACGCAGGTGCTTACCGAACATGGCTGTTTCGGTAGGTACCTGTGTCGGATCAAGGCGGAGGTGACCTCCGGGTGTTTCCACTGCGAGGATCGCCCAGAGGACACGGTGGAGCATACGGTGGAGGTTTGCCCCGCTTGGGCAGAGCACCGCTGTGTCCTCGTGGATGCGATAGGCGGCAGCGACCTCTCGCGCCGTGCGAAGAGGGAGGCGGCATACGTTAGGGAGACTCGACAACAGCCGAGTCGCCCTAGCGCCCCCAGCCGCAGCCGCCGCATCAGACGCCAGGGGGTTCGGGCGCCGCGAGACGATCTCCGGCCACCGTAGACCTGGGCCTGCGGACGGCGAGTAGTGGATAACTCGCCGTCCGATCAGCACCAGGCCCGGGAGTCAACGGCGCGTAGTGTTCCACGCGCGCCTCAAAGAGTTGTCAGCAAAGGACGGGGCCTGCCACGGCCGATGCCTGCCCGGGGGTGGAGGATAAATTCAAGTAGATTCGGCTTCCCAGTTTATTCAGGGCATCTATGAGGGAACGCGGTGCTCCTAAGTTTCGTATGTGTATATCAGCGACACGGGCGTCGCACTCAAAGAGCACGTGCGTGACCATTTCCGGCGTCTCTATGCATGCTCTGCACAGGGGCTATCCGTTCACCTATTGTTTGGAAGTGTTTACTTACCGGCTATCCGTTACGCCTATTGTGTGAAACTATTTATTTACACCGGGGCTATCCGTTACGCCTACTGTGTGAAACTGTCTATTTACACATGGGCTATCCGTTACGCCTATTGTGTGAAACTGTTTATTTACACAGGGGCTATCCGTTACGCCTATTGTGTGAAACTGTTTATTTACACATGGGTTATCCGTTACGCCTATTGTGTAGCAGTGTTTATTTAGTGAGCAGTGTCCGCTGATGGTCCCCGTGACTAGGCATAAACTTCCTTTGTCCTGTCGCAGTAAGCCTTACGAGTTGTTCATGACAATTTTAATGATAAGTTTTAATTAATGTACCTAATAAGACAAAAAAAAAAAAAAAAAAAAAAAAAAAAAAAAATTCTGCACAGATTTAACGCACATTACAGAAAAAATGGATTAAATAACGTAAACATACATGAATCTAAAAGCCTCGTATTCAATCAATGTTAGTCTTCTGTTCATCAATGTCAATCTCTTGTGTTTGTCAATGTAATCTTGCATTACTTTTGAGAGATCTTAAATATTATATTTCAGACTAAGCACTTTCCAAGATTGTCATCATCCTAGTCTAGCTTTCCCAATAATGTGTAGGCTGGCTTCTAGTCAAAATGTATGCAGTTGATTGGTAGTATTTTTATGATGACTGCTTACCTGAAGGTCAATTCTCGTTCTAAAACAAAAACGATAAAATTCAAGTTACAATATCATCTGTCTCAATCAATCTCTTGGCAAAATATCGGGAAATTAGATGTGTTTTTCACAGATTGAGGTTGTAATGTGAATGCTTAAGATCCTTAAAATACGAGAATACTCTGACCTCCATAGTCCAGTTACGAACTGGGCTTAATTCTGTCCTCGTTTTTAAGATATCTCCAAGATCTAGTTCAAAAAGTTTACAAATACTATTTGTAGTAGGTACGTCGCACATAAAAACTTTAAAAGAATTTGCCCCACAAAGCATCGTTAAGTATCGAAGCCCTAGATCAATTGATCACCGTACAACCACTCAAAATGATGAAACGTCGAATAATCAAGTCGAATGTTTATTGTAATCAGAACTCACCCTGTTTACATTGGCAAATGGATGAGAGTTATCGTGCCAAATTGAATCGGCGTCGATTTAATATGATTTCACGGTGATTGGAGACTTTTTGTGTAGGTGGGATAGCTTTTGTACGCGATTTCGATCATGTTCGAACTTTGAATCCACTTGCAGGGAGCAAAGAGTTCAGAAAAATGTTTTCTTATGTTGGTACCACATTTCTTTTTGGAGGGGATTTCTTCGGAAATCATCCAATAACTTCTCCCGCTCGGGGTGGAGTGGGAGGTCGTGTCAGCCTTTTACTGACTGAAACCCACCCTTGTAAGGAACAGTTTCTTTTTTTATGTTTGATAGGCTCGCGTTTGACCACTATCTCACCTGATGGAGAGAGAGAGAGAGAGAGAGAACCAGAGCCAGAGTCGCGGTAACTTTCTTTTGAATTTATAAGTACTTACCCCTTTTTTTTGGATGCTCGGAAACCATCCAATGACTTCTCCCACTCTGGGTGGAGCGTGAACGTGTGTCAGACTTTTACTGACTAAAACGTACCCTTGTTCCTTCAATTACCTCTGTGCCAAGAGCCGCGGGACACTACATATTTTTTTTTTACTTTTCCACAGACTAGGAATTACTCCTGTATCGTGGGTGCATTCACAAACATGTAAACTCACATACACAAGACACCCAGACCCGGAACAACTATCTGTAGTTCATACAGATATTTGTTCCGTGCGGGAATCGAACCCGCTATTTCGAATTTATCCGCGACCTTGCTGAGTATTCAGTATCGCAATTTATTTATTTATTAAACACTTTATGCACATACAAGTACAGAGGCGGACTTAAAGCCTCAGGCATTTTCTACCAGTCAACCTTTGGGTGATGCAGAGATAAATAATTCATTCCTCTTTTCCATATATTGGCATCAATTATAGCTCGTCAATCGAATGATCGATCCTCCTCAATGCATGTGCTTCTTAGAGTAGAAACTTTCATCCCCTAGCTAACCCCTTTAGAGGATGAGTGGTCCAAAATCTTGCATTAGTACGCACTATTGCTACTGCTGATAAGTTCCTTAGAACTTTTGTGCAAAATGTTACGCTTTTACACCCAGTGGGTTAGTCCGTGCGTAGTTTGTCAGAAAATTAATTTAAGATTTTTAGAAGATCCATTCATGTTCATATGTAAAGGATGTAAGTTTCCTGCAAGTCAGTTACAAATCAAACAATTAATATTGTAATGACTAGTCTAGCTTTACAAGCAAATAGGCAAAACACTTAACAAAAGTGATTTCCAACTTAACCAGCATTTCTCAGTAACTTGTAAGTTAGGTAAACTTAGGAGTTGAAAACAAACTACTTAAGTTAAATCAGTTAAATATTGTAACAGTGATTAAAGTATCTTCATTCAAAAAGCCTGTCGTATCTAATTTTTGATTGCCAAACTTTTTAGGATACTATAGGATTGTCAAGGTTAGGGATTCAAGCCTCAGATATTATTGTAGAGGCTGATCCTTTTTCTGGAAATCAAACCTTATGAAGATCCTAATTTGTAACACTTAAAAATTGGATAAATTTAATTCGTGGAATGGAGCGTTATTTTGCAAGTTGACAGATTGACAAATTGTCGTTTGACGTTTCTTTTTTCCAATTTGATCTAGAGCGAGTCTGCCTCTTAAACTTTATATATTGGAAAAAAGTTCTTAAAAGCACTTAATGATGTCTCTAGGTGTAAAAGGGACCAGAGTCAAGTTCAAATGCTGTAAGCATAAGAATGTAGGACGCTGTAAGTACTTACTCTTTTTGGGATTTTTCTGTAATGATGCTAAATCAAGCGTGTCATTTATGAGTCTCACCGAATCTTTCTCTTGTTGGCAGGGTTCCTACTTTACATTTAGTTACATACGAAAAAACTATATAAAAATGGTCGGATCATAAACTTCACTTTATTTTTGGAAGAACAATGCGGTCTTAGCAAAAGGTTTGGAACACAAACGTCCACGTGTCCAGAGATGACCATGATTAGATGACCACGGCTTAAATACTGCTTGTGGATCTCCTCACTGGACCTATAATCTTTGATCTTCGAACGATAGGGTAATAGTGGTTCATCATGAATTGTAAGTTCAACATTCAATTTTCTGTATACTGATTATTCTCTGGTGTGATGCAGTGTTAACAAGAAATGTGAAAAGTGAAGATCAAATCAAAGGACTCTTATTTGCTGCATACATACCTCATGCAATAAACCCGAAGATTGGTAACTAGGGTCTCATGCTATAAATTATCTTTGACGCTAGCCGGTGGAAGAATAATTTCTTTACAAATTCTAACTAATAAAAATGTAAAAGTAAGTAATTTGTTTGTTTGTCTGTTACCTGTTCACGCCGAAACCACTGTACCGATCATCATGAAATGTTGCATAAAATTTACACTGTCAAGGGTAAAGAAAATGACATAGGGTACCTTTCATCCAAAAAAAAAAGTACTGTTCCCAAGGGAAGGAACATTAACATTTCACAAAAACTTTATAACTGTCATCAATACAGCCGAAAGACATCCACTGTTGGACATAGCCGTCCCCCAAGAGTCGCCTTAACGACCGGTTCTGTGCGTCTCGCATTCATCAGATTCCCACAGTCCACCTTGTGGGAAGCTTTCCAATACTGCGTCTTCCAGTACGCAATCCTTTACCTTTCACAGAAACATCACGAAAATAGCCACAATACAAATTACCACCCAAAAATACATACACAAAAGTGATAAAAAATTCTGATGCCATACGACAGTCCTTTGTTTTCACCGTCAACTTATAACTTCTGTCATAAATAATGCGAGTTACCTCTCACGTAGGAGACGTTATACTTTGTGGCACCGCTGACATGCATTGGTAGGGAAAAGGTGTAATTTTTCATGATTTCTTTTTCCGTTGTAAAAATATCAGGTGTCTTGGGTTGTGGGGAGATTTTTTGTAGCGTTGCGTTGGGATATGGTTCAATTTATCATGAATAAGCTACGATTGATAAAGGAAGCGTTATCAAATTGGGTATTATACCTTTTTTTGTGGGGAGCCCTCATTATTTGATGTTTGTCATTAGATAATTTCACATCTAATGACAAACATCAAATAATGAGGGCGTGACAGACTGTTACTGATTAAAACACACCCTGTTCCTTCAGTTGCCTGAGTGCTCAGTGGCGCGGTAACTCTGTTTCGAAATTATCCACGACCCCTGGGCAGGCAACGGCTATGACGGGCCCTGTCATATAATGCTGACATCTCTTTGAGGCGCACGTGGAACACCACGTGCCGTCGACTCTCAGGCCTGGTCCTAATCGGACGGCGAGATACCCACTACTGGCCGTCCGCAGGCCCGTGCCCACGGTGGCCGCGAGATCGTCTCACGACCCCCGACGCTCAGGGCGTCTCCTGCGGCGGCTGCAGCTGGGGGCGTGAGGGTGACTCTGTTAAGTCTCCCTCACCCGTTCCATCTCCTTCTTTGCGAGCATTACTGCTTCGCAGAAGGAGGCAACTGCTTTCAATTTTCAATACCCTTTCGCTTCGCACCATGGCTGGACCAGGGCTGGGTGCGAGATGTCGCTGCCGCCGATTGCCGTCACGAGGACACGGCGGTGCTCCACACAAGCGGAGCACAACTCCACCGTATGCTCCACCGGTTCCTCTGGGCAATCCGCATAGTGGTGACACCCGGCCGTTTCCTTCCGCCTTATCCGACACATTAACCTCCCGAAACGACCGTGCCTGGTGAGGACCTGCGTCAGGCGGAAGGTGAGGACGCCGTGGCGCCTCTCCAGGCACTCCTCAAAGAGGAGCCTTACCGCCCCATTTGTGGCGTGTCCAGCGCTGGGTTGCCACAGTCACTCACTCGATGTCGCCATGAGATCCTGACGTAGCGCCGTTCGCCTACCCACCAGGTGTTGCGGCAGCGGAATTACGTCCCAGCGTTTCACCTCCTCGCACCAGTTCCAGAGGTGCGCGAGGATCTTTGCCTCCAGATCCCACGGCGACAGTCCGGCAAGAAGGCTCGCTACCTCACCAAGGGAGGCGTTTGGACACCCCAGATTAGGCTCCTGCCTGATCTGGGGTGTCCAAACGCCTCCCGCTATGGGATTCCAATCCGCTTCAAGGCGGTTCGAGCTGGCCGATCCAGTCTGGGAGCCAAACGTCGGAAGTGCTCTACGAAGTTACACCAACTGTCGAGGACGAGTTCCAGGTACTTCATCGTCCCCTTGACGTCGATGTGAACCCCTCTTACCGTTATCTGGGTACCCGACAGTGGCGCGTTCCGAGGACCATAAAAAGACATGGCCTCGGACTTCTTGGGTGTCCTAGAACCTAAGATTTGAAGACATGTGACATCCACCAACCCGCACTGGTTCTGCGTGGTGGACTGTGGCCCTACCCATCTCCTAGAGTAGAGGCCTGAGTCCCAGCAGTGAGAACAGTATAAGGTTTAATTATACTGTACCAGATACATTAAAATATTAATAATACGGTACTTTTTCCCACATGGTGTCCTCAATAGAGAGTCATTGTTGTTTTATAATTTATTAAATGCTTTTATGACCAAGTACCGCTAAAAAAGCCAGAATTATGTTAACAAAGAACTACGAAGAAACGCTACATTTCGGTTGAAAAAATAAGGTAGGTACCTAATTGGATAAAACATTGACCTTTTAAAAGTTTTACAAAACATTGTTATTTTTCCATTTTTATTTTCTCTTAGATTATAATATTATATTTATAGACAACTAAACTAATTACTAGCTTGAAAGGTATAGAAAAGGAAAAGGTATATCTAATATGAACTCATTGGACCTCAAACAAATCCCTAGACTATACACATTTAATATTATATTATAAAATGAAATGCTTCATGTTTGTAAGCGCTTCACTTGAGAACGGCTGGACTGATTAAGTGTCTACTACCGCCAAGTGCCACCAAGTGGCGCCCTCATTGAAAAAAAATTGTAGCATAGCCTAGAAAATAAATAATAAAGAATTCAACGTCACGTTTCTTACAAAGAGAATTTTACGTTGTTAAAACAGGTCTCAGAATGTTTCGTATCCAAAGTAGTAGGAAAAAGTGTCAGAAACGGCAGTTTTTGGTAAAAAAAAAAAATCGTACCATAGCATAGAAAATAAATGTTAAAGAGTCCAAAGTCACGTTTGTTACAAAGAGGATAAAGTATTTTATGTTGTTCAAACAGGTCTCAGAATGTTTCGTATCCAAAGTAGTAGGCAAAAGTGTCAGAAACGGCCGTTTTTAGTACTTTATTCAATGAGGGCGCCACTTGGCCGGTAGTAGGGCCTTAAGCTAACTATTATTTTGAAGTATTCGTAATAGTCCGACTAATATTTTAAAGGGCAAAACTTAAAAAAGTGCCCAGGAAATTAAAAAATCTTAGAAAAAGTTGAATTGCTTTTTAGTATGGGACATTTGTATGAACTCAGACAATTATAAAGGACCACGGTTGTCAAGTCAGTCAAAGACACATAAACGAATTAATAGCGCTGGTGGGTGAAATCGCGAAGCACAACCAGTATGATATAAATGGAAAACCAGCGGACTGGATAGCCTAACCTTTTTTTTTGGTGTTTGGAAACCATCCAATGACTTCTCCCGCTCTGGGTGGAGTGGGAGGGCGTGTCAGACTCTTACTGACTAAAACCCACCCCTGTTCCTTCCTTGCCTGAGTGCCCAGGGGAGCGGTAACTCTGTTACGAATTTATCCGCTAACCCATTTTTGCATGCAGGCATCGGCCATGATGGGCCCCGTCAGTGGTGGCTGACATCTCTTTGAGGTGCGCGTGGAACACTACGCGCCGTCGACTCACGGGCTTGGTGCTGATCGGACGGCGAGCTACCCATTACTCGCCGTCCGCAGGCACGCGTCTACGGTGGCCGCACTCCGGCATTCCGCCTCCTCCTTCGCGGGCATTACTGCTTCGTAGAAGGAATAGACTGCTTCCCATTCCGTCTCCCCCCGTACCCGCACCTCTTGAACAAACCTCTCGCACCCGGCCCTGGTCCAGGCCATGGGGCCTGGACCAGGGCCGGGTGCGAGAGGTTGCTGCCGCCTATCGATCCACTAAAAAACACGGCGGTGCTCTGCTAAAGCGGGGCAGACCTACACCGTATGCTCCATCGTGTCCTCTGGACAATCGGCGCAATTGTGACGACCGGGCGTTTCCTCCCGCCTTTTACGACACAGGATAACCTAGAGTAACGCTTTGAGGGAGGTCTATATACAGCAGTGGAAGTCTTTTAGCTGATCATGATCTTCTACTTCTTAGCGTGGCATATTTATTCTTTGAATATAATGTTTAGCCTAGTATTCATTTTCATTCGACGACAACAGCATTCGCTGATCCAGCCATATGATCCATACATGTATGGCGACAGGGCTGGAGAGGAGGGCTATGGTCTGCGGAGAGACGCCGCATACACATCGAAAATTGGAGTCAGGAAAATTGTTTATTAACTAAACAATTTAGTTTTTCAGAAAAATGTGTTTTAAGAACTGATAATCTGAGACCATCAAGCTAAAATCAACAAATAAAAATAATTATAAACTATCACAAAATCGTTAGAAAACAACATAAAAACGCTACTACAAGTAACACTACAATGATTCCATTTACATCGCCGAGCAATATACAGTCGGTTACAAAAAATAATATTGTCCACAAGCCTCGAGCAATGTACAGTCGTTGACAAAAATTTTTTGCCCCCAAGCCGCAGCTGTACACATGGAAGCTAATCAGTCGTGAATTTGAGGTGGGTAGTCAGTGCTGTATTGGTTTTATTATACCTGCTTGTTTGTTTACTTTAATTGACGAATAGCTTCATGCCCGATTCACTTGGTTTATTAAATAAAATAAAATAAAACGGTCAAGTGCGAGTCGGACTCGCGCACGAAGGATTCCGTACCTATATCTATAAAAACGGCAACAGATAAGTTACGTTAGTAGCTTTTTTTTTTTGTGGGTTGGGAAATCATCCAATGACATCTCCCGCTCTGGGTGGAGCGGAAGGGCGTGTCAAACTCTTACTGACTAAAACTTACCCCTGTTCCTTCCCTGCCTGAGTGCCCAGGGGTGCGGTAATTCATATTAAGAATTTAACCGCTACCCCTAAACATGCAGGCACCGGCCACGACGGACCCCGTCAGTGCTGGCTGTCAATCATATCTTTGAGGTGCACGTGGAACACTACGCCCCGTCGACTTACGGGCCTGGTGGAGATTGTCTCGCGACGTCCTACGCCTAGTGCCTCTCCTGCGGTGGTAGAGGCCGGGGCCGTGAGGGGCACTCCGTTGAGCTTCCCTCACGCGTCCCGCCTCCGCCTTCACGAGCATTACTGCTTCACAGAAGGAGGAGACTGCTTACCATTCCCTCTCGCTCCGTACCATGGCCTTAACCAGGGTCGGGCGCGAGAGGTCGCTGCCACCTATTGCATCCGCCAGGACACGGCGGTGCTCCGCCCAAGCGGGGCAGACCTCAACCGTATGCTCCACCATGTCCTCTTGGCGATCCGCGCAGTGATAACACCCGGACAAGTTAAGTTATTAGTACCTACAGTAGAGTCTCACTAGTCCGGCATTTCAGTACTCCGGCATATACATTAGTCCGGCACCCTCCACTTGGGTCTACCCCACCACTTCTAACATGATCTTATATTAAATTAGGACATTTTAACCTCTGAAGGCCGCCATTCGTCAAACGTACGAGTACCATCCTTCAAGCCCTGCCCGCATACGACAAACCGGATTCAAATGTCAGTTTGACATTTTTTCTCAGTTATGTATGACAGCATTTATGTTTTGTCGGAGGGCACCTGAGACGACCAATAATGTCTATGGCCAAGCGTGTAAATGTTGCCACAGCATAAAATACATTGCGTTTTGGTAATAATAGAGGTAATAAACGAGTGAATCGCAAGAATCGCAAAACTCACTGGTGAGTTTCAGTGCTCAACGTGTTTTCGATCAATGAAACTCACCAGTGAGTTTCCGGGCTTTACAGGAATACTTTATTTTAATTATCTTGATTTTGGATGTGAAACATTTTTTTCATTGGCGCGGCTTGGCAGTAAAACTGACTCAAATGCCGTGACGGAAATGGCAAGTGCCATGGAACGATGCCCCCAGTACTACGCCGCCGCTCTCGACTTCCTTCTCCCTAGAAACATCTATGCGAAAAAAAGAAACACAACAAACAACAACCACCAACAAAACAACAACAACTAATATTAAAGATTGACTTGGGGAGTAATCTGGTGAATGCGTGACGAGAGCATTACGAAAAGTGTGATCGGGCGAGGCGAACGGAAAAGATGAAGCTAAAGAAGTTTTACTTCAGTCGTGTGGTCTAGCACACTCTTTTTTGAAGTAAAACTTCTTTATGCTTGCTTGACTTGGGGAGTAAGCTGGTGAATGCGTGACTAGAGCGTTACGAAAAGTGTGATCGGGTCAGGTGAACGAAAGAGATGGAGCTAAAGAATTTTTACTTCAGTCGTGTGGTCTAAAGCACACTCGTTTTTTCTATACAATTCAGTAAGGCCAGATAATTGTAATGTTCGGAACATTCCAATTATCCGGCACGCCCTGGTTTTTAATACTGCCAGATTAGTGAGATGAGCGATTATGTGATGTTTTGTCTATAAGCTATTCGTCCCTACGCGTGGGTGTAGCAAAATGAAACTAAGACATTTGCCAAGATCACAATATCTTGTGAACTCAGTTCTGCTACCAGCTTGCTGTAACCACCAAATCATTTGCAGAACAGACAAATCTTAAGCATTGGACGGTCTGATACTCATTAGATACCTGATGGCCACCGTAACTATCGACCAAATGGCTCTAGCACAGACACGTTTGGTGAAGATGACGTGGAGATCTAACCCCAAATATCAGGATTTGGTTATGCAAAGAGAAAAATCAAGGTTTGTGAATATGACAAATTCTCCTTTAAGCTATTCTAATAAATCCTTGGTACATACATTCTATGAACTGCGAGATAAGTCTCCAACAAATGTGTGGATTAAACACAAAGATTGAGTAAGAAAAACTATTTATAAGTGGGGCTTTAGTATAAACATATCAATTTCTGGACGTTAGATACTAGTAGCGCTCTCTGTAAGCCTCTCTCATAAACTTATTTTGAAAAAAGCTCTGTATGTTGCGAGTTTCAATATAGGGTTTAATTAAAAAGTGTTTTTTTTCCAAAAGGGACCAGATGGTTCTGTTGTCATGAATTGAATTTACTTACGATATCAATAAAATAAATTCTTACCTTATCACTAAAAGTTACTTTTAAAAAGGTCTTCAAGGTGACCTCTACGTGGCAGTAGACATTTAAAAAGATAACATTTCCTCTACAAACATGAACCAGAACATTGTTTTCATAATCGCTCGAGTAGCTCCGGACCTGTTGAATGTTTCAAACTCACGCAAAAGGTCAAAAATTTGAATGTGGGATGGGAAAGGTTCCCATCCCACTTTCAAATCTTCTAACCTAAATGTCAATAGCCATGTAGCTAGCACAAGTATGTGACATATAATAATACTACTCGTAGATATTTTTAGGCAAGTGTGCCATCGTCAACCACATCATCGCTTACCATCATGAGATACTGGTCAAACGCGAGCTTATTAATGATTTATAAAATAAAAAAAATCTCTCATCATCGATCATTCTTTATTTACTTAATTTGAACCGAGTTTTAAAACTCAATGCAGTGTAAATAACAACAGAAGGATTAATAAGTTTATAGTTAAAAAAACATTTTTTTTAACAAGATTTTACCCCGGCTATCTCCAATTAAATGTGCTCGATGGGGTTATGTTGTTTTATCAAAGAGATGCCGTGGCCACCTTCTAGCTTCATCATCAGACCCTTTTTTTTCTAGTTGTAAAATGCTGCCCAAAACGAATCAATCGAGCCCAAACTCGGTGGGGTTATGTTGTTTTATCACAGAGATGCAGTGGCCACCTTCCAGCTTCATCATCAGACCCTGCATATTGTCTAGGCGTAAAATGCTTCTCAAGACAAATCAATCGAGCCCAGACTCGATGTGTTTATCTTGTTTAGTTCAGAAGTTCCTATGGTCATCTTCCGTCTCCATCATCAAACCAGCTTCATGGTACCATATCATTGTATTGTCACCGAAGATACATATATACACCAAATTTAAGTTCAATCGGACTTCGGGAAGTGGGTCTAATTTGAGTTACAAGATTCCACCCTAACAAACATAGTTACGAGTAGTTACGAGTACATACACACATACATACATTGGAAGTTAAATAAAAGCTTGTAGAAATGTTCAAATTTAAGTCGCAATATCCTTTCCGTCTTAGTCAATGTCAAGAACTAATAATACGATAATTACCTCAACTCTTGCTGAAGATGGTATTACATCATCATCATCATCATTTCAGCCGAAAGACGTCTACTGCTGAATATAAACCTCCCCCAAGGGCGACGACCGATCCCGTGGACCTCGCATTCGTACCGATGAATGCGAGGTCCACAGGACCGGTGACCGATGACTTCGGGGGTCGGTTCGAGGGTCGCGGGTACGGTTACCCGCGACCCTCACCAGATCATCGGTCCACCTTGTGGGAGGTCTTCTTTAGTTTTTTTTTTTTTTTTTGAAGGCTGGGAAGTCATCCTATGACAAATTAATTTATCCGCGACCGCAGGCAGGCATCGGCACTAGCTGTCCCCGTCAGGTACTGCTGACAACTCTTTGAGGTGCGCGTGGAACACTACCCGCCGTCGACTCTCGGGTCTGGTGCTGATCGGACGGCGAGCTACCCATTACTCGCTCGACGCCCAGGGCGTCTCCTGCGGCGGCTGCTGCTGGGGCGTGAGGGCGACCCCGTTAAGTCTGGGATCACCCGTTCCGCCTCCTCCTTCGCGAGAAATACTGCTTCGCAGAAGGAGGAGCCTGCTTCCCAATCCCTCTAGCTCCGTACCATGGCCTGGACCAGAGCCGGGCACGAGACGTCGCTGCCGCCGATCGCCTCCACGAGGACACGGTGGTGCTCCGCCTAAGCGAGACAGATCTCCACCGTATGCTCCACCGTGTCCTCTGGGCGATCCGTACAATGGTAACACCCGGGCTTGCGAGTCGCAACCCGATCTTCGGGTCTCGGACTTAGGAAGACCTCCTCCGCGTCGTCTTAAGTGGGCGGTCTTCCTAAGTCCGCTTCTGTACATTTGTGTGCGTAAAGCTTAAAATAAATATAGTACCATCATAAATAAATCGAAAGATTTTGTGTTCACCTTGATCGCGTGGTTGTCCACGTGTATCATAATAGTTCACGAGTGCTTTATTATACTTTAAGGCCACGTAAACTAATGATTAACTATTTTGGTATACATTAAAGGATATTTTATTTTATTTCTACGGTCAATTTACTGTTCCACCAAAACATACTTACTAGGCACCTATTTGGTCACTTACACTTTATCAACTAACTGAAAGATGATCCCAACATGTTTGCACACAGGGCTCACCTCTTTCACGATCACCACGATCAGCAAAAATAACTGGCCTTGTGCGAGTCTGATTCGCACGCAAAGAGTTCCGAACAAATTATATCTTTTTATGTTTTACAAACCATTGACTTCTATGGGTTTTTCTGCAATCTTTATGTAAAGAATAACGAGTATATTCTGTATTTATTTCAAAATTTTAGGCTCAGTAATTTGGCAGATCATGGAGGTATTAGTAATTTTCTTCTGTTTTCTTAAATAACTTTAAAAGCATTTATTTTAGAGTTACGAAAAAAATATGTTTGAGATCCCCTTTCATTTCATATGTGGCACGGAAAAGTTATAAAAATATATTTAAATCATTTAATCAACGAAAAATTATGCTATTTAGTGATATTAGTGCATTAAACCTGAATTTTATCAATTTAATCTGGCAAATTGGGGAACACAAAGACATTTAGAAAATACAAGGAGGTACGAAACATCATCGTCCAAAAATCCTGCCCGAAACCCAGGAAGGGCGGGATACTCAGCAAGAAGCTACGACGAGTTTATGTACAGGTACTCTTACCAACCGTACAGAAGACAATATGAAGCGAGCTGCCTCTAATCAGCTGATAAAGAGGTATTTCTATCAGTTTCTTGATTGCTGAGGCAAACCCAACTGCAACAATTTGTGCTGTGCATCAAGCGGAGAGTCCACGCATTGCCAAGGTAACGCATAGAAGGAAGACTGAGCCCCCTGCGGCTGTCACTCGTTTATTGACTATATATTTGGACATTTATTACTTTTGTTTATTTTTTTGGAATATGTTGTAAGTGCAGTGTTTTTATTATAGTTCTTTAATATTTGGGTAAGTTTAGTCAACTTATTTTATGTTTAATGCCGGCTGTAGCGATGCCGGAACCTGTAGCAGTCAACCTGCCACATCGCTTGAGGTCCAACAGGTGAGATGTCCCAATTAAAATTCCCGCTATTTCCTTCCCGCCCTACGTCACGCTTCCCGCCCTACGTCACGCTTCCCGCCCTACGTCACGCTTCCCACCCTGTCACGCTTCCCACCCTATCACGCTTCCCACCCTGTCACGCTTCCCACCCTGTCACGCTTCCCGCCCTACGTCACGCTTCCCGCCCTACGTCACGCTTCCCGCCCTGTCACGCTTCCCACCCTGTCACGCTTCCCACCCTGTCACGCTTCCCACCCTGTCACGCTTCCCGCCCTACGTCACGCTTCCCGCCCTACGTCACGCTTCCCGCCCTACGTCACGCTTCCCGCCCTAAGTCACGCTTCCCGCCCTAAGTCACGCTTACCGCCCTACGTTACGCTTCCCGCCCTACGTCACGCTTCCCGCCCTACTTCACGCTTCCCGCCCTACGTCACGCTTTCCGCCCTGTCACGCTTCCCGCCCTGTCACGCTTCCCGCCCTATGTCACGCTTCCCGCCCTACGACACGCTTCCCGCCCTACGTCACGATTCCCACCCTACGTCAGGCTTCCGTCCCTACGTCACGCTTCCCGCCCTACGCCCACCCTGTCACGCTTCCCGCCCTACGTCACGCTTCCCGCCCTACGTCACGCTTCCCGCCCTATGTCACGCTTCCCACCCTTTCACGCTTCCCACCCTGTCACGCTTCCCACCCTGTCACGCTTCCCACCCTGTCACGCTTCCCACCCTGTCACGCTTCCCACCCTGTCACGCTTCCCACCCTGTCACGCTTCCCGCCCTACGTCACGCTTCCCGCCCTACGTCACGCTTCACGCCCTACGTCACGCTTCCCACCCTGTCACGCTTCCCTCCCTTTCACGCTTCCCTCCCTTTCACGCTTCCCACACTGTCACGCTTCCCACCCTGTCACGCTTCCCACCCTGTCACGCTTCCCGACCTACGTCACGCTTCCCGCCCTATGTCACGCTTCCCACCCTTTCACGCTTCCCACCCTGTCACGCTTCCCACCCTTTCACGCTTCCCACCCTGTCACGCTTCCCACCCTGTCGTGACGCTCTCAAAATTCAACACCAACACCAACACCAACACCAGTTTTAAAAAGAGTTCCTCGGGGTGTAAGACGATCCGTTGCTCTGAATTTGGCACAATGCGTCCGTCTTGCGACCCAAGAGAACTCAGTAATTGCCTGGGAGCAATTGCTCACCTTCCCCTACAGAATTCTGCACGTTCAAAAAGATTTGGCAACTAAAAAAACTTTAACAAATCAAATTAAAGAAAATTGTAATATTTCGACCATAATTTTAGATCCAAAATTACCACCATTTAATAACCGTTCACAGAAAAGCCTATGTTCGCATGTGGAATCGAAAATAAGTGAAGGTGACATTAGGGGAGCGGCCAGGCTATTATTCAGCAGTGATGTGGTGAGCCTTACTCTCCAGAAACAATCTCACTTTCCCCGACCCCCCTGAGACCCCCGTTCCGGATTCATGTGTTTTTAACATTTCAGCCCCCCAATTGCTTGCTGCCGTGGGCTCCTTTCGAAGTGGTTCTGCCGGCGGCCTCGACGGCCTGACTCCGCAACACTTAAAGGACCTATTGAGTTCAGGCGCCGGGGATGCTGGTGAGTCGCTTTTGAAGGAGCTTGCGGCACTAGTCAACCTAATGCTCTCCGGCGGCGTGAACGATGCCGTCGTCGATGTCTTGTACGGGGCCAACCTATGTGCCCTGCGCAAGAAGGACGGCGGCATTCGTCCCATTGCCGTCGGGTGCACCTACAGGCGTATGGCAGCCAATATTTGTTGTAAACTGTACAGTGACAGACTTACAAACAAATTCCAGCCCCTACAGCTTGGCTTTGGCTCCAGAGGGGGCTGTGAGGCTGCCGTACATGCACTATCTTCCTTTTTAAATTCTGAAAAGGGTGAGGTCATTCTCAAGGTTGACATTAAGAACGCTTTTAACTCTGTCAACAGGGACACTTTGTTGGCCGAGGCAAAAAAAGAACTACCCGAAATTTTCGGTTTTATTTGGCAATGTTACAGGCACCCTTCTAAATTATTATATAAAGAACAGCTTTTAGAATCTGCAGTTGGATGCCAGCAAGGTGACCCTCTCGGGCCAGTCATTTTCAGTTTGGCTATTCATCCAGTCATTCAACAACTAAATTCAAAATTTAACGTATGGTGTTTGGATGATGGAACATTAGGAGGTGACGTCGATACCGTATTAAAAGACTTTCAATTCCTGAAGACTCATTTTCAATCCATCGGACTTGACCTTAACCACTCGAAGTGTGAAATTTTTCTTTGTGACTATACCGGAAGACAATCGACCCTTCATAAATTCAATACAGTTGCACCAGAAATCAAAATTTTAGAAAAAAGTTCACTGCACCTCCTAGGTTCCCCTATTTTGGAAGAAAGTTTTTCTTCATTCATTGACGGAAAAATTAATCATTATAGTGATATTTCGGACAGACTCACAAAAATAAATTTATATTCGGCATTCACCCTAATTAGATATTGCTGTTTTGGACCAAATTTTATATATTTTCTCCGCTCTTCCCCTTTATGGAAGCATTCACATCTCCTCGACAAAATTGATGAAATTATTCGATGCACTCTTACAACCATTTTAAATGTGGCCTTGGATGACCGAGCGTGGCTGCAAACCACACTACCTATTCGTTTTGGTGGGCTCGGCATCCGCAAAATTTCTAGTATAAGCCTACCGGCGTTCCTGTCCTCGGTCCACAGCACTGAAAAGTTAACCAAAAGAATTTTGACTTCATCACTGGTTAACTGTGAAGTGCCGTGCTTGACCGACGCAATGAACACTTGGAAAATGGCTTGCCCGGACACGGCGTTGCCCGAGAACCCGTTCTCCCAGAGGCAGTGGGACGAGCCGCTCTGTAGTTTGGTACGGAATAATCTCTTAAATACGTCAACCAATACTGCTGAGCGTGCCCGCCTGCTGGCTGTGGGTGAATGGGAGTCGGGCCTCTGGCTACAGGCACTGCCGTCACCCAACATAGGTACTATGCTGAGTGACACCACCTTCCGGATCGCTACATGTCTGCGTCTGGGTGCTCCTTGCGGAGCTCCACATCGCTGCCAATGTGGTGAAGCAGTCGACCATCTCGGACACCATGGCCTATCCTGCAGTAGGAGCGCGGGTCGTATGGCACGGCACGCCAGCATTAACGACATCATCCGTCGGGCTCTTGTCACCGCCGGTGTGTCAGCCGTTTCAGAACCTCATGGCCTGGCACGTGACGATGGAAAGAGGCCCGACGGGATGACAATAATGCCTTGGAAGATGGGTAGGCCTTTGGTGTGGGATGCAACATGTGTCGACACCCTTGCGCCATCTCATCTTCTTAGCACGGTGGGCTGTGCTGGGGCGGCTGCTACAGGTACAGAAAACCCCAAACGGCGCAAATATAACAACCTTATTGGGAGTTATATGTTTGAGCCGTTTGGGGTTGAAACACTAGGGCCATGGGGTCCGAGTGCTCATCGAGTTTTCCATGACATCAGAAAACTTTTAGTCGACTCTTCACGTGACCAGAGGGCTGGCCTTTTTTTCGGCCAACGAATCAGCATTGCCATTCAACGTGGCAATGCTGCCAGCGTTCTGGGCACTTTTCCCATTGACAGCGAGGTGGACGAATTTTTTGATGCCCAATGAGTTTTACTACTACCGGATTTTTTATGCCTCTTGTACAAATTTTATTTATTAAGTTATTTATTAGTTTAGTATAATATGTATTGTAGTTATAGTTAAAGTTATAGTCTGATAAATAAACATAATATATTGGTAAATAAAATAAAAAAAAGATAATTTCCCATTTTGTACCCCAAAACTGGCCCACATTAATTAAAATTAAAATACACAAATTAATTTATTTACATTACACGTCCATGTTTGGGTCACAAATATTCATGTGGGTACAAAATTTAAACACAATTGGTCTAGTAGAATTAGAGCCTATAAGGCTTTATCATTCGGATTTTCGAAACCCTAAAAAGTACTTCCCAGAAAGAAAGAAAGAAAGAAACAAAGTAACGATACGTCAATATAAAAGATAACACACTAAACTGTCACTTCCTACCTACAGTGCAGTTCACGAACTTTGTTACCGAATGTGCTCAAGTTCACTTTATTGACAGTTGGAAGAAATCGGCAACTGTCTCGTTTGCCTTGTAAGAAATAACAAGTTTGTTACTGACGATACCAAATCCAAGCGAAGATGGGTATTATAAACTTTTCAGGAAGTAGGAAATGTATTTTGTATGTCATTATTATAATGAAATAACATGAACATTATATCATTAATTATTTATAACGCATTTAATACATTACACGGTTCACGGGCTCTAGACAAAGTGATATCCTGTTGGTGAATGGGTATCGTCATAAAAAAATTGAAAATGTGTGGGATTGACTCGGGGCTAGTTTATTCATCCTTAGTTCATTCAATCAAAAAAATAGAACCGACTTCCAAAAAAAACAAAAAGTGCAATATACGAGTATGTGCATTGTTGAACAATATGTTGGGAACTGCGTGTCGTAAGTACAAAGTTTTTTTTTTCTATAAAATGGAAAAGAAAAAAAAAAGAAGTGTAGTGTTGGATAATGATATTTCTTAATAATGTGGCTATGTTAATTCAATTTTAAACCAACTTTTCTGCCTATTTATCCTTCCAGTTCTGAAAACGTTCCGTGACCGTATTGTGCCAACTCATGATTGTGCTCATTATTATCTTGATGTTAAATCCGGAGTACCTCAAGAAGGCATACTTAGTTCAATAATATTCTGAATTTACCAATGTACTCGTACCTATACTTCTCGTGTGAGTTCATAGCCAATGGAACAAACAGACTGAATTTGATTGTCCTGATGCAAGACTAATAGCGTTATGTTACAGGGACGTCACTTGGACTTAAAACGGAGGAGAATAGCGAGATTATGAAAAACTATGCTCATGCAGCCGAACATTTATTTATCCTATATCTTGACAGGTTACAGAGGGTCTGGTTACATTTCCCATACATATTCAATTTTAGTTCATACAATAAAAAACTTTTTTACAAAAAAATAGAACCGACTTCCAAAAAAAGTGCAAAATAACTTTAATTTCGGAAGTCGGTGTTCCTGTTTTGTATCTTCGTTTTTTGACACCGACTTCCGAAATTAAAGTTATTTTGCACTTTTTTTGGAAGTCGGTTCTATTTTTTTGTAAAAAAGTTTTTTATTTTTCGCTTTTTAGTTGTGGCTCCCCATTAAACTGTGTTAATAATTCATAGACATACGATAGCAGCAATCGCGGTTGATTTTTATTTATTAAAAAAAATACAAACATCCGAATTGATAACCTCCTCCTTTTTCGAAGTCGGTTAAAAATATAAACTGTCTAATTTGAGTGAAACTTGTCGTACAATCAATTTATAGCTTGACCAATGGTTAAAATATATAACTAAAATGTGTAAATAAAATATGAAAGTCAAGTGCGAGTCGGACTCGCGCGTGATGGGTTCCGTACAGTCAAATTTTATTTTATTATATAATATTTTTAAGCAAATATACCAATACAAACTCTGTGAGCATTTCAAGCGTCTACTTGTTGCCATTATTAAGATAGAGCAGAAAAAGCTAAAAAAAAAACTTATCTAGTAGTAGTAAAATAAATATAAAATAAAAGCCCTTTTAATTTTACATTTGTCATTTGTCATTTGTTGTTGTGTTTGTGTTTGTTTGTTTGTGTTTTTTTGTCATTTGTTGTCAACTGTCTACCTATTACGTATTATGAGATTCAGCCCGCTGACAGACAGATGGGCGGGGACGGACGTACAGCGGACTCTTAGTAATAGGGTCCCGTTACCCTTCGGTACGGAACCCTTCCAAGGAAAAAATTAAAGAAATTTGGCCCTTAGTGTTTTTTACTGTCATTGATAGGTTCACGCTCGAACACTATCTCACCTGATGGTAAGCAATGATGGTCGACGATGGAGCACGCTTGCTTGCCTAGTAGTAACCTTTTCACTCTTGACTTAATAAAAAAAAATAGAAATTGTGTAGCTCCCTCAGGTTGTAGCTATCAGGAAACAACATTATCCTGTTCTTATACCATGTTACTGTCAAACCCTAACATTTTGTTTTTTTTGATAATCGTTTTGGCTGATATATCGGCATTTTTAACCAACTTTCGAAAAAGGAGGAGGTTCTATGTTCGACTGTTTTTTTTTTATGTATGTCCGCCGATTTCTCTATAAATTTTATAGAAATTGCTTAAACGCTTTTTGAGAAACTGAACAAAAACGACAAATACGTATACCTAGATGACGTTTTTGTTTTCTCCAATTACGAGTATGTTTAAATTCCACGTTTCATGCTATTAGAGTTTTTATTTTTTACAAATAAAAATAGAAAAATAAATTACAAAAAAACAACCGACTACCAAAAAAGAAAATACACTAAAAATAACTTTAATTTCGGAAGTCGGTGTTAAATAACGAAGAAATAAAATACAACCCGCATGTCATTCTCAAAATAATAGTAATAAAAACGATTGTGTTTAAATATTTATGACACGTACCATAGATGCAATCAACAACAACTGTCATCTTACAAAAAACACAGGCAAAATAAACCCAAAATAACTTTTGTAGCATAACTAATGTTTTTCATAACTGAAAACCGACTCTGACTGGTCCGGATTGCTTAAAGCCACAAATACGTACTCACACATTTGAATAGGGACCTGTTACTTGCTCAAATTATGGAAAAGTATTGTACAGACTGAAGGCGTGTAGAATTGCTCAGCGGCATGTAGCTCTGTCTTGATCCTTCCCTAAGAATGTTCTTACGTAATAACGGAAACACCAGAACGCAATACTTGAAATATTATACGAATACAAGTAGCTGATTAAATCAGAGGTTGATATTGAATGCTTTTCACACAAAAAAAAGTGTAACTAAATTTAAATGATTATTTTAATTTTCACCACCCTTTAAAAATATAATTATTTTCTCAAGCAACCGGTCTGCCAATAAGGTTCTTACCTCATGCAACCTAATTGGACGTCACCGTATCTTTACCATCATTGTCCATGCCATAACAATGCCAACTTTTTCTGTAGAGTCCCAGGAGCTCTAAACATAGTGACATTCTCAGTGAACGATGACGACGAGTTACAAAAAAATATTTTCAAAA
Organism: Polia nebulosa; assembly: GCA_951329385.1. NCBI lineage: Eukaryota > Metazoa > Arthropoda > Insecta > Lepidoptera > Noctuidae > Polia > Polia nebulosa. The sequence goes on along the minus strand of OX589610.1, from coordinate 12,928,444 downwards.
AACCCGATTGTAAATAAAAAACAACTTGTAATGAATGTCTAAATTTCTATAAATAAACATTATTATTATTATTCCGTTTATTCATTTTTTAAACATATTAATTACATTTTTAAATATTTAAATATAAAGGATAAAAAAAAAAAACATTTAAAAATATAAAAAATAGTATCCCACCATCTTATTATTATTATTATTATAACTAAAAAGTTACCTCCTATAGTCTCCGCTTACCTCCTATAGTTCCAAACATGTCACTTTTCAAGCAGTCTGATGCAGTTATTTTAGTTAAATTATTGATTACCAATATTAATTGAGATTGTTTGGAACATTTCAGTTGTTTTTTACTGTCGGGTTTTTTTTTAATACTCAATTTTTTTTTCTACATTACAGTGAGTTATATTTTTGGAATCGCCTCCTTGAACCCTTTATTTTGATACCCCACTTAATATAGTTCGTTGAATTAGATTTTTTCTTTTTCAGAATATGGCGTCTGGTTGTCGACATATTGTATTTTTGATTACCGTCATGTCTTTAGTAGTACTCGCAAGATTAAGACAAATTTTATTAATTGATTTAAGAATTATAAAACACGGCCCACGCGGTTGGTCTTTAAAGCGCGACAAAGGAACAAACATACATACATCCCTCCCATGCGCCGTGCAGTTAGGTAAAAAGTTCTGGGATCGGCCACGTGACATTTCGGTATTGTATGTCAACGCTATATATTTTGGACTGGTTGACAAGCGCTATCGCTGATAGTATGTCTCAAAGCCCTCTGATTGGTGAATGACAGCTAGCTATGCCAGCTACGTACGTACTTTGGCTCTGGCAAGGGTATTTGTGGCTTCACAGTTCAAGGGATCCGGAATCCGGATAGAGCAAGACGTATACCAGAGCAATCGAGTATGAAACGTGGTTCACCACATAACATTGCTTCAGCAGATGTGAGTGTAGGATTCTAATCTCACTAAAACCACCCAGGTGGTCACCATTAGCACATGGGGTCCTGTTACCTCTTCTAAGACCACTCCGAAACCACCTCTTTGCAACATCTCTACGAAGTTTGAAAAGCCTCGCTAATCCAATATGCACCTTTTACAATTTCAATGCTACTTTATAACAATTTTTACAATATTTAAGAAACATAATACCACCTGAAGCAGAAACGAAAATTCTACGAAACTGACCGGAAGAAAATAAATTAAATCGCAGACGAAAGCGTCTCAAGAATTTTCAAGATAAAAGTATCCTCCTTACAAAAACGGAGAAAGAAAAAAAGTACCTAGGTACCTAAGTCACAATGCATTCGTAATTGAAAACGCAGGTAAAAGCGAAACACTAAAAATAAAGCATTTGGCGATTCTGCCAGCTCCCTTTGCGCACGCGTAGTGAAACCGGTGATGCTCAGTGGCGGTAAGCGAGCGTCGGGTATTGCGCGCGTCGCATCACTGACTCAAATTATTACCGCGGATCGAATAAACTTTTTTGTAACAGAAAACAATACCATTTTAAAAGTCGAACGCTATACTTTTTTTTATCAGTGCGTGAGGAATACAGTTTTGGTTTTTTTTTGTCGAGTGTTCTTTTTATGAAAATTAGTTTTTGAGTGAAGTGTGTTTTGTTTTGTGAATTTACAGATTGCAGTTTTTTGAAGGTTAGTATTTAATTTGTTTTTTTTTTAAGAATTGATGAAGTTAGATTTTTTTAAGTGTTAGAAAATTAGTTTATCGTGTTAATACACCACTACTAGAACTTACTGCGATTATCCGTAAATGTTAATTGCTATAGGAAAATAATTTAATTTCTTAAAATATCCACTTTTATTAAAAAGTTAACGACTATAACTAGACAATACCAGTTTAATGTTCTGGACTATAAAGCTACAAGTGGTGTCTAATTAAAACGAGTCGTAATTTTAGGGAGTTACAATTAATTGTTCAGACATTTTTTACTGCTTTGCTCAATTAAAGGAAAATTACTGGCTATTAAGAAAAACAAGCGTGGCGAATAGTTGACCATGAAAAACATATCTTTTAAAGTTTTTTTTAAACAACGTTCTTATTCTACTATTTTCAAATAAGCATCAAATTTAATCTTTAAAAAAAATAACCATCTGTTTTGTGAATAGAACTTTACTATAAAATTGTTTATGACATTCAAACAAAAATATATTTCATTTTCGTAGTTGATAACTTGCTAAAGAACTCTTTAGAAGGTTCAATTTATCAATGTCTCTCAATGCATTCAATCTAATTACTCACATGTCCCAACAAATACTAAAAAATAACTTCCTGTGTTTGCCATATTAAGATAAATGGGACGATTATTATTAAACTATACTTCCATAACTAAAATATTATAAATGCGAAAGTCTGTCTGTTTGTTTGTAACGTTTTCACACCAAAATCGCTGAATAAATTTTGATGAGTTTTGGTGAGAGCAGTGGTGGCCCAGTAACGGCTGCGACTTACAAGTTGTAGGTCGTGAGTTCAAACCCAGGCAAGCGCTTTACTTTGTGTAAATTATTTAATCACCACTACTCTCAAAATGGTGAAGGAAAACATCGTGAGGAAACCGGCATGTCCTAGAGCCAAAAATTTTAAGACATGTGACCAACAACCCGCTCTGGGCCCGCGTGTTCGCACCCCCTCGCACAGAGAGGAGGGCTGTGCCCCAGCAGTGGGGGCATTAAAAGGCTAATGATGATGATGATGATGATGATGATGATAATAAATATAATAATTTCTGACCTTCAGGACGATGCCGCGGGCAGAAGCTAGTACGTAATAATTAATGGCGGCCATTTATTTCAATGAATTATTGTCATTAATAATGTTACCGGCCGGAGTTAAAACGCAGTTAAATCACTTTTGAAATTTAAAATTTGAAAATTATGTTACGAATTTTCTCCTGCGTAGTAAAATTCGTCGGCTATCTAAAGAAAAAACATCAGAAAAATTATGTTATACTTCTAAAATTTATTTTTACTTATGATTTTTACCTTTGTCGACCAGTAAAACAATAGTACCTATAAGAAAACGTAGGTGGGTGGGACTTTTAAAACATTTTAAGCGTTTTTATTCATGAACATCATTACAAAATGCGCCTCTCAAACTTAAATTTGTCAAATCCATCATGGTAGGTAGAATATTTTAGGCAAACTTAATCAAACGATCAATAATCTTATTATTATTTATGTATTCTAGATAGTTCCACTCGAAAACTTGTATAACAATTTTCTTGGAAACGCGATAAAATATGCAAAACAAAATAATATTCTGGTAAATAAACATCGGTAAATAATAAAGGTGCTAAATTAAGGCAAAGGAAGTTGAGAAAATTCAGCATTTTATTTTAAATTATTTAATTTTTAAATAGTTTTTTTTAATAATTAAAAAAAAAACATCTCATGTCAGTATGTAGTACATTATTAAACATTTTAAAATAAATAACATACACAAAGTAACAGATAAGATTACAAATTTCACAAACAGACGAATAAAAATCACTGAGCACATAAAACACGGAGATAATTTGCTATTGCTTTATGTGAATATAAACCATAAAAATGTAATAAGCCTAGTACAATACTGGCATTATACTTATTTTAATTAGAGCATTGTGTTTATTCGTATAATGACAGGGCAGGGCACATTTAATTATCTACTATCTTATTCACCACTACGGTTGGTACTATATTGCCAACCGTACCTATAATGATTTAATAGTTATTCACGTTTCCATTTCTGAGAATTTATTTTCCAACGATATTATTGGTGAAGGTTTTGTTAGTAAATTATGTAATGGACTGTACCTTTATCAATTTATATCGTAGCCAGATCTTAGAATTGATTACTTACTTCATGATATAACCAATTATTACATGAAATAGTTGCATTTCATGATAATTATAGCCGACTAAAACTGGCCAAATCATTTAAACGTCAACGATTTATGATACACAGTCAATACACGTTTGGCCATTTCATAATTAATGTAGGGTGTCTGTCGCAGCCAACTAGTTTTATTCAACACTCAGGTCACAACCTAACCTATTACTTAACGGCGCCATTCAAATAGCGGCCTGAATGATACCTATATTCAGACGATGCGTCTAATATGACATTTAGTGAACAGGGTGGCTGATGGCCATTCGTAGAATAGGTTGAACATGTGACGAACAAAAACTTAGGGCACCCCGACACGCGCGCCTCAAAGAGTTGTCAGCAATAACGATGGGGCCCATGGCCGATACCTGCCCAGGGATTGAGGATAAATTCTAAACAGAGTTATCTCGCCCTTGGGCACTCAGGGCAGGAAAGGAAGAGGAGTGGGTTTAGTCAGTAAGAGCAGACTCTTACTGACTAAACCCATTCCTCTTGGGTGGAGCGGGAGATGTCAATGATTTTCCACCCCAAAAAAAAAGGTCACCCCGACACGGACCGGCTAGGTTCGAAGGAGATGACGGGGGCTAGAGTGAGCGAGCAAAGTGGGCGAACGAAGCCCCCGTCATCTCCTTCATGTTAGGTTCCTTTAAACCCTGGAGACACTCATGCGGGGCTCCATCGGTTTATCTTACTTACATCCAAGACAGATTCGCGTATTCTTTTTCCAGATCTCGATCGTTCGAAGTCCTATCTGCTGAATAAGCTTGGCAAGTCAGTAACACTAAAATCGTGAAAAATGAGAAAATTTGAAAGCTTAGAGTTAAAACAGAGCATGCAGAAAAAACTCTTTGAATTAGTTTCTTTGTACCTGCCAGGTTCGCGGGATTGTTCGAGAGTGTTACCGCGGCCCTGGGACGCTACAGGGAACTGAAGTGACACGAGTGGGTTTTAGTCAGTTAGAGTCTGACACTCCCTCCTAAAAAAGTCATTTGATGACTTCCCACCCTCAAAAAAATGGTCGTGCTGTCCAGTCATTTTAATCTGTATGTTTATGTTACAATATTTTATTCGTACAAGCTACCCCTTTCATACACGTGGGTGTTAGAAAAGCTGACTAAGGGATTACGTCAAGAGGATAAGTAGGTGGGAGGTGGGTGTCTAAAATAAAAAAAACATTGCCAACACCAATCTGTCTAAACATTGTTAAGAAGATAATTTTCATTTTCTGTAAGTTTTTCTGCAATTATATTTTTTACGGTTTTTTTCAAACACTTTTTTCACATTTTCCTTACCACAACTGACATTTATAATTACGCAGAATTAAATAAAAGTATTCGGAATATAATCTAATTATAAATTAGTATTCCTTTAGAGTGAATTCAAGAGGACAGAATGGAAAAAACCGGCCAGGTGGGTATCGGAATTTACACATTTAGGGTTCCGTACCTGAGGGAATTATCAAAGAAAAAATCTGATTAATCAATTATTGGTATTTGTTAGTAAAAAATACGTAATAATAAACATCACCAAATTTCAAATTCATAGGTCTAAGGGAAGCTAAAAAATTCTTCGGAACAAAATTTTGTGACAGACGGCGACGGAGAGACAGACAAACAGATAGACGCACAGACGGACCCGTGAGTGACAAAAATAGGGCTCCGTTTGGACCAGGAAAAAGTTTCAAGAAAGTCACTTTTCAAGCAATCTGATGCGGTTAGTGGCATTTCTTTTCATTCAATCACAGATTTGACGTCACGAACTGTATCAGACTGCTTGAAAACTGACTTGTTGGGAACTTGTAGTCGTTTTATGCCGTCGGTTCTTTTGACACAAGTCCATTTTGTTATTTCCTACATTTTAGTGAGTTACATTTTTGGAATCCTCTCTTCTAGTCCTTTATCATGATACCCCACATGACTATTTCACAAAAAAGTAAGACGTCACTAATCTCCCGATCACCGTTAGACAAAATACTTTTCTGTTAATGTTAACGCTTCGTGCAAAATGGATGGCAACGACATTTTTCACGAAGCGTTAGACAGAGAACTGTCACGTGACTCACGCCCAGTAATGTCTTTGCCATACATTTTGCACGAAGCGTTAACATTAACAGAAAAGTATTTTGTCTAGATGCTCAGGCCCGAGAGTCGACGGCGCATAATGTTCCACGCGCGCCTCAAAGAGTGGTCAGCAATTATGACGGGGCCCGTCATGGCCGATGCCTGCCCAGGGATTTTGGATAAATTCGAAACAAAGTTACCGCGCCCCTGGGCACTCAGGGCAGGGAAGGAAAAGGGGTAGGTTTTAGTCAGTCGCTCCACCCTAGAGCGGGAGATGTCACTGGATGATGTCCCACACCACAAAAAAAAGCTAATCTAGCGGTAGCCGCCATCTTGTTTCTTTTCCAAAATTTATAAAGCCTACGTCACTTTGGCGGTTTAAACCAATCTAATGATACATACAAGGGCATTCGGGTAAAAACCACTAACAATTTTACTAAGTTGAACATTATCACAAAACTAGAACATTTTAATAAAATTATTATACTTAATTTAGTTTTTCATAACTAAATTAGTAAGTTGGCCGAATTTTCTCAATCGTATTCATAATAAGTCTTTGTTATAATTTTATAAAATTTTTCACACATACAAACAATTTCACCTCTTCATAATATGAGTTTAGATTATAAAAATATTGCCATCTAAAATAATATCACGTTTATAAATAAATCCTATTTCTGTAAACAGTGGCCAACGTAATTCACAACTATCGATGTCTATTTATTACGATAAAATAAATACGGATGTTAAATGTTTGACGTAATGACATACATTTCAACATTAGGTAAGTGATTCTTGTCATAAATGATTGCAACTTCTATTTGTTTAGAAAACAGCTTTTTGGTTGTAGTTAAGGCAAATCGTAACAAGGACAGGACAGACACATGCATATAATAATAAAAAAATATGAGGATTAAAAAAAACTTTTTTTTTTGCGTCACAGATACCTACATTAAAAAACTGGGTAAGACTATACACATTTTGGGATCCGTATCTTTATACGATTTATCAATATTATAATATTCATTTTTTTTTTGTCAGTAAATTTTATTAATTGTTTCAAATGTCAAAATTTCAAGTGTCAATGGGAAGTTAAAAATTCTTCGGATCGAAATTTTGTGACAGACAACGGACAGACGGACACGTGAGTGACAGCAATAGGGCTCCGTTCGTCCGTTCGGGTACGGAACCCTAAAACTGGCCAAGTGCGTGTCGGACTTTGCACATTTAGGGTTCCATACCAATTTTTAACAATTTGTATGGCTTTGGAACAACAAGATGCTTATACTGTGAAAATTTGAAGACTGTAGCTCCAACCGTTTGGCTGTTAAACCTGTGTGACAGACGACGGACAGACGGACACGTGATTGACAGCAATACTGCTCCGTTTGAAACCTTCGGGTACGGAACCCTAAACACAACAATAACCAAGTTTAAGAAAGGAGAAGAAGAAAACAAGATAAATAAAAAAATTAGCTGAGAATGCCCATGCCATTCCTGGAGATTACAACCAGAACTTTAATTTGGATAAATAAGCATACAAATGAACCGACCAGCAGTAAGAGGTAGTTTTATCGGTTACGAACTAACCACATAAAACTGGACTCTATCATTAAACTATCCAGTTGCATTCCATCCGTGATCTCATCATCATCATTTCAGCCGAAGAAGTCCACTGCTGGACATAGCCCTCCACCAAGTGTCGCCACATCGATCGGTCCTGTGCGTCTCTTTTCCATCGGTTTCATTTTTTTTTTTACTGACTGAAACCCACCCCTGTTCCTTCCCTGCCCTGAGTGCCCAGGGGCGCGGTAACTCTGTTTCGAATTTATCCACAGCCCCTGGGCAGTCCATCGGATTTCTGTGACCCTGACCAGGTCATCAGTCCACCTTGTGAGACCTTCCAACGCTGCGTTTTTCGGTACGCAGTCGTCAATCCATAACCTTGATCCCGTACCGTTCTGATCTTGTTCTCGTGACACAGGAACTGTGCAGCTATCTAACAGTAAAAGATTTTTCGGAATCCGATCTGTTCCTCCAGGGATAATTATTTTATTTTTTAATACTAACTTCAGCCAGCGGCTTCGCCAACGTGGGATTAGTATTTCCCCACTATAAATTATAGCCTATGTGCTATTCCAAACTATAATCTATCTTTGTGCCAAATTTCATCCGGATCCGTTCAGCCGTTCTGGCGTGATTGCGTGCCAAACATCCATCCAAACTTCGCATTTATAATATTAGCAGGATTTATTTAAACCAGTGTAGCCTGCGCTCTCACCTCCCTAAAAATAAAAAGAGCACGATCATTTCCACATAAAAAAAACCGGCCAATAGCGAGTCGGACTTGCACACGAAGGGTTCCGTACCAAAAACTGAAAAAAAAAACACGTTTCTAGAAACGTGTTTTTTTTTGGGCTGTATATCATGATCCATGTTAAGTAGACAGTCAAAATTTTCACAGAATTCATGTATTTCTGTAGGCGCTATAACAAAAAATAATAATAGATTAAAAATTGAAGGGGCTCCCAGGAGAATATTTATTTGTTGTTAATTTTTTATTTATTTAGCGGCAACAGAAATACACACTCTGTGAAAATTCCAACTATCTACTTATTACGGATCATGAGATACAGCCCGCTGACAGACGGACAGACAGCGGAGTCTTAGTAATAGGGTCCCGTTGGTTACCCTTTGTGTACGAAACCCTAAAAACTAACACATACATCCATCTTCATACCTATCAAGTAGAGTGAAACCTTTAACGTTAACCCTACGCCGGCTATGATTTTCAGTGACCCATTTCCTTTAATTTCCTCCTACAAGTCGGGTTATGATAAGCAGACATATTCTATGTCAGTTTCGTGTTGATAAATATAGTTGGCAGTGCTCGTAAACGTATAGTATTTATATGTGTCATTAATTGACCTGCTTGGAAGTATATGCCTCTTCTCTTACAGATAAGTAGGTAATGAGCATGAAAAGGTACTTTTTGCGTTTATCACTTTTCATTTACGTTCTCTATAACCCCATTTTTTTTCATATTTTGTATTTGGAACAGACACAATTCACACGCTTACTTATAAAGAAAAATAACTAAAAATATATATTTAGAAACCAGACTTTTAAGTTGCTTTTTGCCAGTCGGGGATTTTATTTTTTTATTTCCTAAATTTTATTGAGTTATATTTTTGAAATGTGATATTACACAAAAAAATACGACTACACTTACCTAATGGCGGTCGCCATTTTGGTTTTATTTTCAAAATTCATTTAGCATATGTCACTTAGGCGGTTAAGACCAATCTTATGAAACTTGATTTGCTAAAATCCATACAGCTGTTTAGGCTACAGGGCTTACCAAAGAAATGTAAAATAAGACATTTGAAGTTTGAATAATAATACATTTTTTATGTTATAAAGTTCAATATTCAAATACCTCTTTTAAAGGGTTTCATACTCGAAGGATCCAAACGGAACCCTATTGTTGTCACTCACGTGTCCATTTGTCCGTCTGTCACAAAATTTTGTTACGAAGAATTTTTTACTTCCCATTGACCTATGAACTTGAAATTTGGTGATAATGTTTATTATTACGTATACTTTACTAACAAATACCAATATTTGGTACGGAACCCTTAATGTGCGAAATCTAACACGCACCTGACCAGTTTTTTTTAATTGTTTTTCTTTATGATAAGCGGGCGACACGCGAATTCGAGCCCGTAAGTTACATAACATTACGCCCACCTTCCCCAAAGGACTACAAAGAGATGTATCTACACTACACTTACATTCCACCAGTTATATTTAAGGACACATCATCGCTTACCATCAGGTGAGATAGTGGTCAAGCGCGAGCCTATAAAAGTTATTGCAGCCAGCCATTCCAGGGTTATAATTGAGGTCTTATCCCTGAAAGATATTTAACTGGCTTGCTAAGCATTTATTTTTAGCACAGTTATGCAACAGTCAGTTCAAACCAAGGCAGGCACTTTTCTTTGTGTAAATTATTTCATCACCACTGCTCTCAAACCGGTGAAGGAAAACATCGTGAGGAAACCGGCCATATTCTAAAACCAAAAATTTGAAGACGTGGTGGATTACCCGTGGTGAGGTGGCCCACACTCTCTGACAGAGTGGAGACACGTGCCTTAGCAGTGGGGACATTAAAAAGGCAGATGATGATGACGGGCAGCATTCCAGTTCAGAATAGACTGTGATTAAGGGAAATAATTTCCCTAATAGGCAAAACGAGACATTTTAGATACAAGAACCGAGCAAAATTCGATATTCGAAAGTTATTTTTTTGCCATTATTTCCTGCGAGGACGCTATATTACAGATTCTACTGAATTCGCCTTTAAGCCGGTTCCGCTCACGTTGACTCGGTTACCTGTGACTCCAAACTAGAAGGGATTATCCATAGGTACATTAAAGTTTAATTGGTTTTTTGTCACAACTGTGTCCAATCGAGCAAGTTCGATAAAGGGATGGGATCAGTCTACCAATTTCAGGAATGTTAGGATTACTCCATAAATTGTAGGTACACGAATGAATTTTGTTTCGAAATTATCTCGGAATTAAATTGCTGGGTCATCGGAATGTTCTATTTTTGAGTTGGGTTCTAGACGAAGTTATGTTCTATTGACGTTTTTTAAGAGTTCATAAACGCTCGGGATTTGGTAATGATGACGTGGCATTTTGAAAACGCATGTCTATCTCATACATTTTCTACTTTTTGAAAAACGCTGATTGATGTTCACTTTGTCAAGGGCTCTGAAGCCAGATAGACATTGTTACACTGTTTTAATAATAGAAATAGAATAGAGGACTTGGTCGTCTAAATAATAGTCAAAATAGAAACTTTGTCTATGTACGAGTATGTATTTTTTTTTGTGAAAACTTTTTAGCCGCGTTTTTGATTTTTGGTAGGGACAAAACTTATGAATTCACATCACCGACATGCTAGTGATGTGTTGCTCCAGCCTAGAGACACGCATTTTTCACTTCTCCGAACACTGTCTATTTGTTTCTTATTGTTTTTTTATTTAACCATTTTCCAAACACAGAAAAGCGGTCTGACCGACCTGTGTATTAGAAATGGTCAGTTTCCTGGAAGGTATATTTGCGAAGACCTCTGCAAAATAAGTTTTAAACAAATTGGAAATAACAAATTAGAACTAATCAATTGATATTTTCATTAATTTCTTTAAGCGACAGAATTTACAAATTAATATCAGATAGCTTTTGCCTATTTAAAAAAAAAACTCGACAGCAAAACGTCACTTGGCGGGTTTCCGAACGGCAGCCAATTCCAATTTGCATAGCTAATGCCTTCGTCATCGCGCGACAGATTATTTTATTTCAGAACGAACGAGGATAGAATACTTTTTGTCGTTTTTGTCATAGATAATTTTTGAATTTATTTTTCATTGATATTATTTGAAAATGGAAATAAGGGTAAGTAAACTTTAGTGTGCGACCAGGCGATAGTAGTTTTGTGAATTGTGAGTAGCGTTTTTAGGGTTCCGTACTCGAAGGGTTCAAACGGAGCCCTATTGCTGTCACTCACGTGTCCTCTGGTCTGTCTGTCCATCGTCTGTCACAAAATTTAGTTCCATAGATTCATTCAACTTCCCTTTGACCTACGAACTTGAAATTTGGTGATAATGTTTATTATTACTATATTTTACTAAGAAATACCAATATATTGATAAATCAGGTTTTTTCTTTTCATTTCCCCATTTGGTATGGAAATGTGTGAAGTCCGACACGCACTTAGCCGGTAATTTTGCTGCATTCTTTTTCATAAAGAAGTTCTGTATGTGCTGCTCGACGACGCAAAATGAACTAAATGTTTCAGTGAAATGTTAATTTTACGACTCAAGAAACGCCACTCACAATTTGATAACTCACAAAATTACGTTAGTTTGGACCCCAAGTTACTAAAATTACGTCAGTTTGGCCCCATACTTACTAAAATTACGTTAGTTTGGCCCCATACTTACTAAAATTAGCTCGCTTTTATTAGCTTCACTTGTAACTACTTAATTAACTATGTAAAAAAATTGTAGAAGTTAAATTTGATGGGTCAGTGGTCAGGTGGGATGGAAATTTAACTTCTACAATTTTTTACAACTCAATCGGAAACCGGGAAGCCCACTGCCCGGTTTCCGATTGAAATGTAATTTTGCATACATTTTGGATGACAGTGTACCTACATGGTTAGCTAAGTGACGTCATTCTAAATACAATATGGCGGACGCCCAAAGATGGCGATTAGTTATTTTTTTTGCATTTCCATGAGTATTAAATGAAAGGGTTTGCTTAGTTAGAAGAATACGAAAAAACGTGTCGTGTTTTTAAGTATTTTTTTAAAACTATCACACTAATATTATAAAGGCGAAAGTTTGTGAGTGTGTATGTTTGTTACTTCTTCACGCTCAAATGGCTGGACTGATTTGGATGAATTTTGGTATGTAAACAAAGAAAGAAAGAAAAAGTATTTATTTGCCACAAATTAATGACATACACAACAATATCATTTTGCTAGCTTATTAACCCTTATCGATAGTGTTAGTAGTTCTTATATTTAAGTTAGGAGGGAGGGTTTGGGTTAGGTTTTAGTTTGAGTTAGTTAGGTAGTTTTTGTAGTTTTTTATTTTTGTTGGGCCTTTTTTTTATTTTATTTTTTTATGTTTATTTTTTTATTTTTATGTTTTTAGATAGCTTGTACCCTGTATTAACACAAATGCTACTTTTTATTCTGATCTACGCGGGTGAAACCGCGGGCGCAGCTAGTGATTAATAAATGTAGGATATAGTTTGCAAACTTAACGATTTGTAATGGTAACGTAATATTGATTTTGATAATGCCTTGTAAATTATTCTATGTTGTTAAACAAATATCCGCTAGTGATAAGGCACCTTTATCAGTGCATAAAATGTTGAGATAAAATAGTGTGGTTTTAATTAAACACTTTAATCAATTAAACAATGGGTGTACCTATCTTTTGACGTAGTCTCCTATATGTACAGCTTTTACAGTACAGCAAATCACAGTTGCTTTTTATTTTATTATAGCTATTTCCAGATGGCCATGATAATGATTCATAACTTGACTCGCTTTTTAGGTCATTATAATGTCGTGAACGGAGTAATGAACTAATAATTTTGTTATTTTTAGCCTTTCATTGATTTCAGCTGATGTAGACCGGTCAGTTTTTTGTTACATTTTGTGACAAAAAGCGAATTAAAAAGCTTAGAAAAATTAATAGCTTCGCGTGACCGTATGCTATTCAACGTGGTCGCCAGCGCTCTAAGCACTTTTCCCATTGACAGCGATGTGGATGAATAGAATAGAAAAGAAAATATTTATTCGACACAGACTCAACACAAAAGCAACAACCACAAAGAAATTAAAATAATAGTACCTACAGAATTATTATACTGTAATAAAAGTATATACTTAGATACTTATGATTTTTAACCAACTTCGAAAAAAGAGGTTCTATGTTCGACTGTGTGTATTTTTTTTTATTTAGATATGTCCACCGATTTCTCTGTCAGTTAGTTGTGGATCGATTTTCAAATTTTTTTTTTTCACAGTGTTTTTTTTTAAACTGAACAAAAACAAAAAATACGTATAGAATAACAAACAAAAACAAATATACGTATACATAGATGTCGTTTTGGTTTTCTCCAATTACGAGTATGTTTAAATTCCACGTTCCACGTTGTTGTTAGTTCTGGGGTATAACAACTTAAAAGAGAAAAATAAAAAACTTTTTTACAAAAATAAACAACTGACTTCCAAAATAGAAAATACACTAAAAATTAAAAAATAACTTTAATTTCGGAAGTCTGTGTTAAATAACGAAAAATTTAATACAAAGACCGAGTATTTTTTTTTAATTTTTAGTGTATTTTCTTTTTTGGAAGACGAGTTTTTTTTGTAAAAAAATTTTAGGTGATGGTAACAGCATGAGAAGGTGCCATCAAATTGAATTAAGTGCTTTGAAAGAGCTTTGCATCAGACAAAGACTCATCGATTTTACAAGTGCTAATCTCCGAGACATCACCTAAAGCGCGGTCACTCTCGGACTGCATAGAAAAGAACAAAACACCCTTTTGACCGCTTTTGGGAATCTCCGCCTTAGAGGTAGACCTTCTACCTCTGCATAAGTGGCGCCCTCATTGAATAAAAAATCGTATCTTTGCAAGGAAAATAAAGACTAAAGAATCCTATGGTGTGTTTGTTACAAATAGGATTACAAATAGGATAAGGTATTTTTACGTTTTTAAAACAGGACTCAAAATGTTTCGTATCCAAAGTAGTACCAAAAACGGCCGTTTTTGACACTTTTGGTTTTTAATCAATGAGGGTGCCACTGGCGCAGTTATACGACTTTTAAAAATCTTAGTTACTCCAAACAATTTACGTCGTAATTTGATATGAGAATATTTGAAATTATATTTTTATAACATAGTGTAAATAATTTGTATAGTTATGTCTAACGTGGACAAAAAATTGAGAACCACGCAAAAACTGTAAAGTTTATTTTTATGTAACCTTCACCATTATAAAGACCATTTAATTATTTATAATTTAGTCTAAGTGTATTTGTTTAATACCTGTTGTTTTATGTGTAATAAATTCATAATAGCAGTTAATAGCGCCTTAAGAAGCAGATATACGATTTTTAATGGTTTTTAATTGAACATCACGTCTTAATAAGTAGTCTTATTTCTTTGAAAAATATATGTTATTCTAGACAACTTACGTCGTAATTTGATCTCAGAGTATTTGAAATTATATTTTTATTACATAGTGTAATCAATTTGTAAAGTTATGTCTAACTCGGTTAAAATATAGAGAATCACGCAAAAACTATAAAGCGTATTTTTATGAAACCTTCACCATTTTAAAGATCATTTAATTATAATCATATAATCAGATTATTTTATATAATCTCAGTGTTTTAGTTTAATACTTGTTGTTTTATGTGTAATAAATTAATAATGCGTCTAATTTCGGACAGCGCTCCTTGATGGTCGAGTCCTACTATTACTGGGTGGACATACAACGCGTTACGTGAGCTCAGCGCAGAACACGTCAGCTAACCACTCAAGGTCGTTGGCAGCTAATAGCGCCTTAAGATGTTTGGACAACGTTCTTGCGGCTGGTCACCCACCAGATAGACAGACCTCGAGTATGCGGGCTTATCACGCCACGAATAGAGATAGATGAAGTAGTCTCGCAAAAACCGCAACCAAGCCTTAAACGATGCAAGACCACCACAACCCCGCCAAGAGTGTATGACTAAGAAGAGGAGACTAACATTTCGGTCGTTAGACATTTCTCGTTGTTTTAATTCTAATCTTCACATTGAATTATTTTATGACAGTCGCAACAATTATTTAAAAGGACCAATTAACTTTCCGCAAATCAGCAGAACTCCGTTTGTGGGGAGGATTCGTAAATGTGGTGAGCGACGGCCTTTACCTTCCAAAAATGGAAATTGCTTTAATTGAACTGCTGTGTATCAACCTTATGACCACTACATAAGGTTAATTTTCTTCTGGCACAGTTTGTTGCCGGAATTCGGTCGAATTTGTTTTGACCATAAACGGGTAACGCGTTTACGTTTTAAAACGCTTTCGTGCCCTTGAGGTCTTGTACTAAAAGGTTTACAATGAGTTCACATTCCTTTCCGTTTGAATCATGAAGTTTTTATTGCTTAGAATAAATATTATTGTTTTTGGGAGGTTTGCGGGGGCGGGTAAGGGGTGGTGGTCGCGGGTATAGGATAGGTACTCCCTACATGTAAAATACTCGTATTCACCTACATCGGGTTGGTCTAGAAGCGGACCCCAACACAGTTGGCCAGGCCGATTTGTGTGAGGTATAGGCTTAGCCTAATGTTCAGCTGTGTCCTGGAACAAAAAATTCGAAGACATTTGATATCCACCAATCCGCATTGGACCCGCGTGGTGGATTACGGCCCACACCGTCTCACAGAGAGGAGGCGTGTGCCCCAGCAGTGGGGACACTAAAAGGCTGATGATGATGATGATGATGAATGTTCAGCTTGGGACCTAACTGACATGCGTGGTCATATTTTAAATAATGATTCTGCCCATAAAATAGACAACTTTCTTGAAGAAAGTTATAGAGAGTTTCGCAAAAGAAATGGACATAAATTTGTTCGGAGAGTCAAATATGTTTGTTGCAATTGGCTGTGACTTCCATGATTTTTTTTTTATTTCCATGGGCAGAGGTAGTGCTTTGGTTCTCTTGCGTATATCATCATTCCTGCCCCATTTTTTTCTTGGGTTTGGGAAATCATCCAATGACTTCTCCCGCTCTGGGTGGAGCGGGAGGGCGTGTCAGACTCTTGCTGACTAAAACCCACCCCTGTTTCTTTTCTTCCTTGCCTGAGTGCCCAGGGGAGCGGTAACTCTGTAACGAATTTATGCGCTACCGCTTGGCATCCAGGCACCGGCCGTGTTGGGTCTCGTCAGTGGTGGCTGACATTTTCTCCTTGAGACGCGCGTGGAACACTACGCGCCGTTGACTCTCGGGACTGGTGCTGATCGGATGGCGAGCTACTCATTACTCGCCGTCCGCAGGCCCGCGTCTACGGTGGCCGGAGATCGTCCTGTGACCTCCGACGCCATTCCTGCCCCCCTAGCCATATTACTTTTCTATTATCATTTACGCTAACGTTTATTACAAAATGTATGATAATGACATTACCTGCATAGATAAGAGTCATGTAACTTATCGCAGGTAATGACATTGCCATACATTTTATACTAAGCTTTAGCGTAAACGATAACAGAAAAGTAATAAGGGTAGGGGGCAGATTAGATCACGCAAGGAAACTCCGATAATAGTCCTATCTATTGCCTTGGCTTAAAGCTCACACAGGCTTTAAGCCTTCTGATGAGGCCCATTGTGAGCGACCATGTTTTGGAGTTGCAGTGGCACATTGCTCGCAGAACGGACGGTCGATGGGGCCGAAAGGTTCTGGAGTGGCGACCACGTACCGGAAGGCGCAGCGTTGGAAGGCCTCCAACATGGTGGACCGATGACCTGGTGAGGGTCGCGGGTAGCCGATGGATGCGAGACGCACAGGACCCGTCATTGTGGCGACACTTGTGGGAGGCCTATGTCCAGCAGTGGACGTCTTTTCGGCTGAAGTCATGATGATGATGATGTTAATGAAGTAGTATTTAAATATGACCACGAATTTCCGCTACATCCTGTATTTCGCAGAACTTCAGTTAAAATATTTTCAACGAGTAAGCAAAATGCTTACTTACATATAAATATTACATATTATAGAAATCATTATTATTAAAACTTTGTGTTTTAGATTATTATTTTGAAGAAATAATTGATGCCCTCAGACAAATTACATTTTCAATTTGTATTTTAAAACGGAAAATATAATTAATACAATTTTTAGTGACCTAAATCGCCGAAACAATACACTTTTTTTTTAAAGCAAACAAATACATTCTGTGATTGCAACGTAGACCCGTGCCTTTTTTTAAGGGTGGGAAATCATCATGTGACGTCTCCCGCTCTATAGTAGAGGGGAAGGGCGTGTCAGACTCTTACTGACTAAAACCCACCCCTGTTCCTCCCTGCCCTGAATGCCCAGGGGCGAGGTAACTCTTTCGAGTTTATCCTCAACCCCCGGGCAGGCATCGGCCATGACGGGCCTCGTCGTGTTTGCTGACAACTCTTTGAGGCGCGCGTGAAACACTACGCGCCGTCGACTCTCAGCCCTGGTGCTATTCTACACTACTCGCCGTCCGCAGGCCCCGGTCTACAGTGACCGGAGATCGTCTCGCGACGTCCTCCGCCCAGGGCGTCTCCTCCAGAAGAGTCTGATAGCTTACAATAATATTGCTAATAGTTCCAATGGACATAAGTTTTTCGCTCTAAAGAAGATTTAGACTTGAGTTCTAAACTGACAATAACACCTTACTTTTTTATTCTATATACTTCCCAATAGAACGTAACGACTGTAAGATAAGCAGGATTTTATGTATTCCTTTTATTTCCGATCTACGTTAAAGGTACCATTTTCGTCCTACGTCTTTAGTATTAAAACCTTTTTTGAGCTAGATCTTTCAGAGTATGTTATTCGGTGTAGACGAGCGATTACGAAACTGTCTGTCGATTCTATCGAGTCTGTCGTTGACAGACGTACAGATGGTGAAAAAAATTGGAAATTTTCAAAAATTTCGACTGAACTTATTAGTTGTTTTTGCAGTCGAGTTTCTAAAAAAAAATGTTTTCTTTATTATAGTGAGTTATGTTTTTGAAATGGCCTCCTCAAGCCCCTAACTTTGATATCCTACCTATTTACTTCTTATTCTACTGAATGTGGCTTCTTATCTAATCAGATGCAGTTTAATATCAGTATAGTATTAGATCTTTAACTATGAAGTTGCCTTTTCAGGGTTCCGTACCCGAAGGGTAACTCATGATCCGTAATAGGTAGACAGTTGAAAATTTCACAGAATGTGTATATCTGTTGCCGTATATAACAAAAAGTAATAAAAATAAAAAACGCGTGTTTTTTTGGCTAAAAAAGCCAAAAAAACACGTTTCTAGTAGGGGTGTAGCGACATCTATGACGATACATATGAACTAGAACAGCAAAATTCCTACATCGCGCAAGCAGAGTTCTCCGCGCGATTTGAACATATACAACAGCCCGAAATCAACTATCGGGCAGTTGCCCGGACCAGACACAACACCCGTCTGTTCGGAGGATCCTCCCTTTTCAATGGAGGTTGTGGGACTTTACACCCTGTTCCGCATACCTTCACAGGGGTACTAGAAACGTGTTTTTTTGGCTTTTTTTGCTCATTCTTAATATGGCAACAAGTAGACGCGTATAATCCTGTACGAAGATACGGAACCCTTCATGCGTGAGTCCGACTCGCACTTGATCGGTTTTTTTACAACATAATAATCGAGCCTTCGCATTACCAGTCCACACCACTTGTGCCTTGGTTCAGATATTTTGTCAGTGACGGGTGCAATTTTAAAACATTGTTGGATGACGACTGAAAATCAATAACTCAATCTGCCTAGCCTTTTCCCAACTGTCTTGGATTCGGCTTCCAGTCTAACCGGATGCAGCTGAATACCAGTATTTTACATGGAGCGACTGCCTATCTGACCTTCACAACCCAGTTACTGGGTAGTACAAAACCCCTTGGTAAGACTGGTTGTCAGACTTTCGGGCAGACGTAAAAAGTTTTCTCAAAAATTTGTTTCTTACAAAGTATTAAAGACTGTGGCCTGTTATACTTTTATAGAAGTCCTACAGAAATAGTCTTTGCCGGATCTAGTCGATTGTGAGCAATTTGCATAACATTTGCAACTTCAACTTTACATGTAGATTGTAACTGACAGGAATCCGACGCAAATCGGTGACCGATGGCCAATCGTCTACGTCAGTCCCTACTTCTACTATAATAAAACCTAATTGACGGCATTTGATGGTTACCAAGTTAAACCTTACTTCTATACTCTTATGTTAGTAATAGCTCTAGACATATGGTCGTGGGTGTGTTACGGTCGCGGGTGTGTTACGGTCGCGGGTGTGTTACAGTCACGGGTGTGTTACGGTCACGGATGTGTTACGGTCGCGAGTATGTTTCGGTCGCGGGTGTGGTACGGTCGCGGGTGTGTTACGGTCGCGGGTGTGTTAAGGTCGCATGTGTGTTACGGTCACGGATGTGTTACGGTCGCGAGTATGTTTCGGTCGCGGGTGTGGTACGGTCGCGGGTGTGTTACGGTCGCGGGTGTGTTAAGGTCGCATGTGTGTTACGGTCACGGATGTGTTACGGTCGCGGGTGTGTTGCGGTCGCGTGCGTGTTACGATCGCGGGTGTGTTACGGTCGCGGGTGTGTTACGGTCGCGGGTATGTTATGGTCGCGTGTGTGTTACGGTCGCGGGTGTGTTATGGTCACGGATGTGTTACGGTTGCGGGTGTGTTACGGTCGCGGGTGTGTTACGGTCGCGAGCGTGTTACGGTCGCGGCTGTGTTTCAGTCGCGGGTGTATTACGGTCGCGAGTGTGTTGCGGTCGCGGGTGTGTTACGGTCGCGTGTGTGTTACGATCGCGGGTGTGTTACGGTCGCGGGTGTGTTACGTTTGCGTGTGTGTTACGGTCGCGGGTGTGTTACGGTCGCGGGTGTGTTACGGTCGCGGGTGTGTTACGGTCGCGGGTGTGTTATGGTCACGGATGTGTTACGGTTGCGGGTGTGTTACGGTCGCGGGTGTGTTACGGTCGCGAGCGTGTTACGGTCGCGGCTGTGTTTCAGTCGCGGGTGTATTACGGTCGCGAGTGTGTTGCGGTCGCGGGTGTGTTACGGTCGCGTGTGTGTTACGATCGCGGGTGTGTTACGGTCGCGGGTGTGTTACGTTTGCGTGTGTGTTACGGTCGCGGGTGTGTTACGGTCGCGGGTGTGTTACGGTCGCGGGTGTGTTACGGTCGCGGGTGTGTTACGGTCGCGGATGTGTTACGGTCGCGGGTGTGTTACGGTCGCGGGTGTGTTATGGTCACGGATGTGTTACGGTTGCGGGTGTGTTACGGTCGCGGGTGTGTTACGGTCGCGGGTGTGTTACAGTCACGGGTGTGTTACGGTCACGGATGTGTTACGGTCGCGAGTATGTTTCGGTCGCGGGTGTGGTGCGGTCGCGGGTGTGTTACGGTCGCGGGTGTGTTAAGGTCGCATGTGTGTTACGGGCACGGATGTGTTACGGTCGCGGGTGTGTTGCGGTCGCGTGCGTGTTACGATCGCGGGTGTGTTACGGTCGCGGGTGTGTTACGGTCGCGGGTGTGTTACGGTCGCGGGTGTGTTATGGTCGCGTGTGTGTTACGGTTGCGGGTGTGTTACGTTCGCGTGTGTGTTACGGTCGCGGGTGCGTTACGGTTGCGGGTGTGTTACGGTCGCGGGTGTGTTACGGTCGCGGATGTGTTATGGTCGCGTGTGTGTTACGGTTGCGGGTGTGTTACGTTCGCGTGTGTGTTACGGTCGCGGGTGCGTTACGGTTGCGGGTGTGTTACGGTCGCGGGTGTGTTACGGTCGCGGATGTGTTACGGTCGCGGGTGTGTTACGGTCGCGGGTGTGTTATGGTCACGGATGTGTAACGGTCGCGGGTGTGTTACGGTCGCGGGTGTGTTACAGTCACGGGTGTGTTACGGTCACGGATGTGTTACGGTCGCGAGTATGTTTCGGTCGCGGGTGTGGTGCGGTCGCGGGTGTGTTACGGTCGCGGGTGTGTTAAGGTCGCATGTGTGTTACGGGCACGGATGTGTTACGGTCGCGAGTATGTTTCGGTCGCGGGTGTGGTACGGTCGCGGGTGTGTTACGGTCGCGGGTGTGTTAAGGTCGCATGTGTGTTACGGTCACGGATGTGTTACGGTCGCGGGTGTGTTGCGGTCGCGTGCGTGTTACGATCGCGGGTGTGTTACGGTCGCGGGTGTGTTACGGTCGCGGGTATGTTATGGTCGCGTGTGTGTTACGGTCGCGGGTGTGTTATGGTCACGGATGTGTTACGGTTGCGGGTGTGTTACGGTCGCGGGTGTGTTACGGTCGCGAGCGTGTTACGGTCGCGGCTGTGTTTCAGTCGCGGGTGTATTACGGTCGCGAGTGTGTTGCGGTCGCGGGTGTGTTACGGTCGCGTGTGTGTTACGATCGCGGGTGTGTTACGGTCGCGGGTGTGTTACGTTTGCGTGTGTGTTACGGTCGCGGGTGTGTTACGGTCGCGGGTGTGTTACGGTCGCGGGTGTGTTACGGTCGCGGGTGTGTTATGGTCACGGATGTGTTACGGTTGCGGGTGTGTTACGGTCGCGGGTGTGTTACGGTCGCGAGCGTGTTACGGTCGCGGCTGTGTTTCAGTCGCGGGTGTATTACGGTCGCGAGTGTGTTGCGGTCGCGGGTGTGTTACGGTCGCGTGTGTGTTACGATCGCGGGTGTGTTACGGTCGCGGGTGTGTTACGTTTGCGTGTGTGTTACGGTCGCGGGTGTGTTACGGTCGCGGGTGTGTTACGGTCGCGGGTGTGTTACGGTCGCGGGTGTGTTACGGTCGCGGATGTGTTACGGTCGCGGGTGTGTTACGGTCGCGGGTGTGTTATGGTCACGGATGTGTTACGGTTGCGGGTGTGTTACGGTCGCGGGTGTGTTACGGTCGCGGGTGTGTTACAGTCACGGGTGTGTTACGGTCACGGATGTGTTACGGTCGCGAGTATGTTTCGGTCGCGGGTGTGGTGCGGTCGCGGGTGTGTTACGGTCGCGGGTGTGTTAAGGTCGCATGTGTGTTACGGGCACGGATGTGTTACGGTCGCGGGTGTGTTGCGGTCGCGTGCGTGTTACGATCGCGGGTGTGTTACGGTCGCGGGTGTGTTACGGTCGCGGGTGTGTTACGGTCGCGGGTGTGTTATGGTCGCGTGTGTGTTACGGTTGCGGGTGTGTTACGTTCGCGTGTGTGTTACGGTCGCGGGTGCGTTACGGTTGCGGGTGTGTTACGGTCGCGGGTGTGTTACGGTCGCGGATGTGTTATGGTCGCGTGTGTGTTACGGTTGCGGGTGTGTTACGTTCGCGTGTGTGTTACGGTCGCGGGTGCGTTACGGTTGCGGGTGTGTTACGGTCGCGGGTGTGTTACGGTCGCGGATGTGTTACGGTCGCGGGTGTGTTACGGTCGCGGGTGTGTTATGGTCACGGATGTGTAACGGTCGCGGGTGTGTTACGGTCGCGGGTGTGTTACAGTCACGGGTGTGTTACGGTCACGGATGTGTTACGGTCGCGAGTATGTTTCGGTCGCGGGTGTGGTGCGGTCGCGGGTGTGTTACGGTCGCGGGTGTGTTAAGGTCGCATGTGTGTTACGGGCACGGATGTGTTACGGTCGCGGGTGTGTTGCGGTCGCGTGCGTGTTACGGTCGCGGGTGTGTTACGGTCGCGGGTGTGTTATGGTCGCGTGTGTGTTACGGTTGCGGGTGTGTTACGGTCGCGGGTGTGTTACGGTCGCGGGTGTGTTATGGTCGCGTGTGTGTTACGTTCGCGTGTGTGTTACGGTCGCGGGTGTGTTATTGTCGCGTGTGTGTTACGTTCGCGTGTGTGTTACGGTCGCGGGTGTGTTATGGTCGCGTGTGTGTTACGTTCGCGTGTGTGTTACGGTCGCGGGTGCGTTACGGTTGCGGGTGTGTTACGGTCGCGGGTGTGTTACGGTCGCGGATGTGTTACGGTCGCGGATGTGTTACGGTCGCGGGTGTGTTACGGTCGCGGGTGTGTTACGGTCGCGGGTGTGTTACGATCGCGGGAATGTTTAAAAGTGTCACCGCGGCCCTGGCACAGACAACTAAAGGAACACGGGTGCGATTTAGTCAGTCTGACACGCCCTCCTGCTGCACCTAGAGCAGGAGAAGTTATTTGATGATTTCCCACCCAGTAAAAAAAAGCATAAATTGCACTGACCATCTACGCCACAAAATTTACCAATATGTAGACAGAGACAAAGAGAAAGCGCTCTTTTCTTCAGGTAACTTTCACTGTCACCTTCGTCACTACTGGTTCAAGACCGTCAAATGGTCAGCCTGTATCGCGGTTCTAGAAAAAGACTACAACTAGCCATCCGAGAGTTTTTCCACACTATTCTGACTGTTTTCACTTGACAATCAGACAGGGAATGCAAAGTCCAGAGACGTCATAAAATCATCACAAATTGCGGTGTAAGAGAGAGAGACGAAGTTATACAGACAAATAGCACTATCCCTTTCTTACACTGAAACTATGATGGGAATCAAACGTCATGGTAGGCGGGTTGTTCTCCACCGTAAACCCGGGCCTGCGGACGGCGAGTAGTCCGATCAGCACCAGGCCCGAGAGTCGACGGTGAGTTGTCTACAATACATGACGGGGACCATCATGGCCGATGCCAACCCAGGGGTTGTGGATAAATTCGAAACAGAGTTACCGCACCCCTGGGCACTCAGGGCAGGGAAGGAACAGGGGTGGGTTTTAGTCAGTAAGAGTCTGCCTCCTGCTCCCCAGAGCGGGAGAAGACATAGAATGATTTCCCACCCCAAAAAAAAAGCGGGTTGTTCTATATCTATGGTTATAGGCGTCATTTGACGATTTCTAAGACAGACCTTACTCTTACTAAGGTAGTAATAATCAACGACATTAGACGGTCTTTTATGTCAAATAAAATGGATTTGGATAACCATTGAACAGACGTGACGTGGTTAGAAAGGACATAAAGAGGCCTAAAACGGAGGGAATAGTTCTCGAAACGGCAATGGATATGGTAACTGTTCTGTTTTGGCGGTAAACAGCCATTTTGATTCCGATAAAGACTTTATTTTGTGGCGAACGGTGACGTCATGCTTTTACTAAAAATACTTTTTGTAATGAATGAAATGAACGTGACCTCGTTTAATTTTTAAATTTGTAATAGAACGGTAACCAAGAAGGCATTGGATTAAGGCGCTATTAACTGCCTGGGTAGCTTGCGTGTTCTATGCTGAGCTCTCGTAACGCGTCGTATGCCCACCCAGTAATAGGACTCGCCTATCAAGGAGCACTGTCCGAAATTAGACGCATTAATAATTTATTATACTCGTACATAAAACAACAGGAAATAAACAAAAACACGTATACTTAAAAATAAATAATTAAATGATTTTTAAAATGGTGAAGGTTTCATAAAAATAATTATTGTTTTTAACCGCGTTAGACCTAATTTTACAAATTAATTACACTATGTTAAAAAAATATAATTTTAAATATTTACATATCAAATTACGACGGAAATTGTCTAGAGCAATATATATATATATTTTAAAGAAATAAGACTTGTCGTTTAGACGTGATCTTCAATTAAAAACCATTAGTACTCGTATAGCTGCGCCTAAGCATTATCACTGCTGAAATACAGGCCTTCTCTCTATCAGAGAGTGTGGGCCGTAATCCTCCACGTGAGCCCAATGCGGGTTGGTGGATGTCACATGACATTTCCAAGTTTTGGTTCCAGGACATGCTGGTTTCTTCACGATGTTTCCCTTCACCGTTTTGATAGCAGTGGTGATGAAATAAATTACTCGAAGTAAATCGCCTGTCTGGGTTTGAACCTTCGAGGTCGTGGGTAGTGGGTAGTGTAGATAAGTAGTAACTTATCTGCACTCCTCTCCAAAACATTTTCTCAAAATAATAACCCACATAGAACTTTATCAGAAGTCAGCTTAGATTCATGATTATCTCTAATAGGTACTATGTATTTCATACTGCCGACAAACTGTACTGCAGTTTGGCAGAAGACATAAATTTTTAACAATTTGTATTTAAGTTTATGAATAAAGGATTAAAAAAAAATATTGGGTAGCTTAACATTCCCCTTTATTTACTCGAATCATATTCTAATTGATATCATAATTGAGACGTATAGCTTGTCAATATCATTGACATTAATAGAAGATTTTTTTGTTGTCATAGCGACTGAGTCGATAGGAGAAATTTTTCTTAAAAAAAAACGGCCAAGTGCGAGTCGGACTCGCTTGCAAAGTGTTCCGAGCAAATAACATATTTTTTACAATGTTTTTTTTTAAACCGTAGACTTGATATAGGTTTTGCCGAAATCTATCAATATAGAACTACTTTCTGTGTTTATTTTAAAAAAGTCGAAAAAAACCTTTTATTTTCTACATTTTAGTGAGCTATATTAATGGAATCATCGCCTCTACTACTACCTCTACTCCTCGAACCCTTTATTTTGATATTAATATAGTTCGTTGACTTTCACTTTTTCTTTTTCACAATATGGCGTCTGGTTGTCGCCATATTGTATTTTGATTACTGTCATGTCTATAATAGCACTCGCAAGATTAAGACGAATCAATTGACGTAAGAATTATCAAAATCGGCCCACACGTTTGGTCTCTAAAGCGCCACAAAGGAACAAACATACATACATAGGCCGATAAACACATTACCCTCCCTTGCACCGCGCAGTCGGGTATAAACAATAAAATTACCTCACTTGCCACGGGCTGCGAGCAAAATACGCTACGCTAATACGTAGCTACTAACTTACAAAACCACCCAAAACTTTCAGGGCTCATGACAGTTAGGTTTACTCAACATGGATACAGTGTATCAACGGTTAATCTAATCATAATAATTACGATTGTTAAGTTAAGTTAACTCGGGTACGTGGCAGAGTTAGTTGCCAAGCGACAGTTTAAGATAATATCATTTAAAGCGATTGGTTATAATTCGATAGGCATGATTAACGTAATAGCTTGTTGTTGTTGCTAAACTTACGGCGGTGATCCGCCACCGGTACATATAGTGGATATTCCATCCATACGCACAAAACATTTCGGGCACACAGTTATTGTGCGAACAGCTGTCATTGGATGATTTCCCTACCCACAAAAAAAATATATATCGTCGACCACATAATCGCTTACCATCAGGTGAGATAGTGGTCAACCGTGAGCCTATCAATGATAAAAAATAAGCATTGGTGCGCGGATTCTGTTGAGCACAAACTAAACTTAATTTAGGCTATTTCTATCTTTTTCTCTCTAAATAATCAAAAAAGAGACGGATGTAAATTAGAGCTGTCAAATTAAGTTGAACTAATATTTCCATACAAATTAAGGGTACACGTGAAAACATGTCGATTAAAAACACAGTGAAGCTTAAACAAGTTTGACATTTCTAACTTAGTTCATAACTATAGCCGTCCTACCCGGGCCTGCGGACGGCGAGCAGTGGGTAGCTCGCCGTCCGATCAGCACCAGGCCCGTGAGTCGACGGCGCATAGTGTTCCACGCGCGCCTTAAAGAGATGAGTGTCAGCCACCACTGACGGAGCCCGTCGTGGCCGGTGCCTGCATGCCTAGGGGTAGCGGATAAATTCAAAAATGAGGTACCGCACCTTTGGGCATTCAGGCAGGGAAGAAACAGGGGTGGGTTTTAGTCAGAGAAGAGTCTTACACGCCCGCCCGCTCCACCCAGAGCGGGAGAAGTCATTGGATGATTTCCCACCCACAAAAAAAACAGTTATAGCCCTCCTGTGTGCAGTAGCTCTTAGTGAACAATATGATGTTTTTCTTACTCCTTAACTGTTGTTTTCTGATTAATTTCGTTGCGGGATCCAAGACAGTTGAATTGTTTCCCCGTCACTCTTCGAACTTCCCGGCTTTGCCTACGTGACTTGTCCCGTGCATAAGTGTACTTTTTCCGTAATAAAGAATAGCTTATTCTTTATCTCTAGTGTAGCTTTTTATTTATGAACGTTTTTTTATAATCCATTCAGTACTTATAGAGATTACCTTTAGATTTATTCCAAAAAAATAGGCAGATTGTTTTTTTTCCCGCCATCATCTGGTGCATCTGCTTCGTTCATCATCATTTCAGTCGAAAGATGTCCACTGCTGAACATAGATCTCCCCTAAAGTACCTGCCTGGTGTCTACATCTTCTAATATATGAAAATCTCGTGTCACGAGGTTTATGGTTGCACTCCTCCGGAACGGATCGACCGATTTTAATGTTTTTTTTTTGTATATTTGGTAGGTATGAGAATAGTTCTTATAGAATTTTTTCACCCTCCTAACCCCACCTCCCATTTTAACCACAGAACAACGTTTTCTGGGTCAGCTAGTACCTAAATATATACTTTGCAATATTCACATAGAGGAATACGAAGCGTGACGTAAGCATCAGTGCCTAAACAAAAAACAACCCTGAAAAAAGTATGTTTCCAGGTTACGCAATAACGGTACTGATTGGAGGGATGTAGTATATAGGAAAGCGCAAAGATTTTTGCTCTAATATTCCATTTCCAACTGTCGAAAAAAATACTTTTTTTCCTAAAATAGAACCGACTTCCAAATAAAGTGTAAAATAACTTTAATTTCAGAACTCGGTGTTTCTGGTTTTGTCTTCGTTTTTTAACACCTACTTCCGAAATTAAAGATATTTTCCACTTTTTTTGGAAGTCGGTTCTATTTTTTTGTAAAAACGTTTTTATCTATCACTTTTTAGTTATTGTGTTAACACTACATAGGCACACGATTTTTTTTATTTTTTTTTTTGATAGGCTCGCGTTTGACCACTATCTCACCTGATGGTAAGCGATGATGTGGTCGAAGATGGAGCACGCTTGCCTGGAAGTAACCTATTCACTCTTGACTTAAAGACTCCCAGGTTGTATCTTACAGGAAACACAGACTCCGGTAGAGAATTCCACTCTCTAGCTGTACGTGCAATGAATGTTTTCTCAAAACGCTTTGTGCGTATGGATGGGGCGTCTACCATGAACCGGTGGCACTTCGCCGTACGTCTTGTGGTCCTTAGATGAAACGGGCTTGGCGGAATCAAAACATGCAATTCCGTCGCACACTCTTCAAAATGTAATCGATAGAAAACCGACAGGCTAGCAACTCGGCGTCTATGTTCAAGACTTTGGAGTTTTGACTCAACGAGTCTATCATTGCCGATGATCCTCTTGGCTCGTTTCTCAATTGACTCAAGGGCATCAAGCTGGTATCTTGCAGATCCGTCCCAAAGATGAGAGCAGTACTCCATACACGATCGGACTTGCGCTTGATTGAGTTGGAGCAGCTGTTCTGGCGTGAAGTATCGTCTCACCTTTGCGAGGACCCCCAACTTTTTGGCAGCCACTTGAGCCTTAGCCTCTATGAAGGTACCAAAATTGAGGGTAGATGTTAAAGTAACACCAAGAAGATCAAGTCGGTCGGTTATCGGCACGGTTACACTTCGGAAAGATGGAGCCGGGTGAAATTGGCTCCTTTTAGCAGAAAAAAGACACGCCTGGGTCTTAGCAGCATTGAACTTAACCAGATTGGCATCGCCCCATTCTGAGATAGCCTGCAAGGACAAGTTCAAGCGCCCAACCTATAGCCTCTCGGAGAGACCGGACCTGAGACCCACTAACTCGTGCGTCTGGCACGCATCTCTCGGCAACAGTGCTGTCGTCTGCATACCCAAAGGTACCGGGTTTTAGCAGATCGTTAATATGCAGCAAAAACAATGTAGCCGAGAGCACCGACCCCTGAGGAACACCGGCATTAATAGCCAGCAGTCCGGACGAGCAGCCATCTATGACTACTCGGATAGACCGATCCCTCAGGAAATCTGCTATCCAATCACACAATCCAGCGGGCAGACCGAAGGAAGGAAGCTTGCCAATTAAGCTGTCGTGCCAGACCCGGTCGACGATTGCAGCAATCGCGGTTGATTTGCTGTCAATTTTTGAAGAATTCTGTTATCTATCTCCGACACCGATCATCAGATCAATATGAAATTAAATGGGACCATTTCCGAACAAACTCCTTTCGAACAAAAAAATAATTTTGCAAATCCGACAATATATGACGGAGTTATCTCCGAACATCATCATTCTCCTGCCCTTATCCCAATTTATTTGGGGTCGGCGCAACATGTCTGTTTCTTCCATACTTCTCTATTAGTCGTCATCTCTGTAGTCACCCCCTTTTTACCCATATCCTCTTTCACACAGTCCAACCATCGTTTCTTTGGCCTTCCCCTACTCTTATAGCCATCCACATCCATACACAAGACTTTCCTCACGACATTTTCTTCATTCCTCCGCATCACATGCCCATACCACGACAACCGATTTCCACACAATTTTTCAGTCAGCGGTGCCACTTTCAGACTTCCTCTTATATACTCATTCCTAATTCTATCCATGCGCGTAACACCACACATCGCTCTTAGCATTCTCACGGAGTTACCTCCGAACATACATAAAAAAAATACAGACATAATTGATAACCTCCTCCTTTTGGAAGTCGGTTAAAAAAGAAGGAGGATCTCATTTCGACCGTATATATATATAGTTTATGTATGTTCAGCCCTCACTCCGTTATTTATGAACCGATTTGGATGATTCTTTTTTTTCTAGAGGGTATACCTCAAGGGTGTTCCCATGTCAAGAAAATCAGGATCTGATGATGGAATCGTGATAAAATTGAGGGAAACCCTCGAAAATTATGGGTACGAATAGTGTTTCTGTTTACTTTTCATCACTTAATCAGTTATTTGCATTTAGGAATCATTCTGATTCATCATGATGATGGAAACCTATCCTAAACAAATAGAAGTTAGTTAAAAAATGATGATGCGAGCCACAAAAAATCATAATTAAAAAACTTTTTAACATAATGACGAAAAAGAACTATACTATGTTTCAGATAAATTTGCAATAAAGTACATTGACCTTTCCCTAATAACTCTTCGTAGGTACCTGAACAATTAAATATAAATCGTTTTTCATTATTAGACAATGTTTAGGATCACGAGAGATGTTGATTCGGGACAGCTTTGGGTCATTAATTCCGTTTTTCAAATTAAAAATGTCAATAAATGTCAATGACCGTTATTGCACGTTTATTTGGAACAACCTTTAGTCGGTTTTTTTTTTTGCAAGTATTTTTTAACAAAACAGATCTCGCCTTGTAGTAACTATAGCCCAGATACTGGGTTGGACAGTCAGATAGGCAGTTGTTCCATCCTACTAATATTATAAATGTGAAAGTTTTGTGAGAATGTATGGATGTTTGCTACTCTTCCACGCAAAAACTACAGAACGGATTTTGATGAAACCTTACAGTTATATAGCTTATACATCAGAATAAAATATAGGCTATAATTTACAATGGTAAGAAGTACTTACTCCACGCTGACGAAGCCGCTGTCAGAAGCTAGCATGAAATATAATATGTTGTCATTAAGCTGCATCCGGTTTGTCTGGAAGCCAAGTCAAACTTAGTCGAGAAAAGGCTTGGCAGATTGGTTAATTGGATCGCTAAAACGGACGCTTGAAAACCCAAATAAAAAAAAGAATACTAAGTTCCAAACAAGCCACTTTTGAAGCAGTCTGACGAAGTGGGCCATTAGGTTTCATTTTTAGTTCAAACGCAGATTAAAAAAAAAATACAAATACTTCCGAATTCCAAAAAATAATAATTATTAAACAAGTTTATAAATCGGCTATCATAATTAAATGTCTACACAAAATTTCGTGTCCGTGCTGTTAAGCATTGAAGAGTTCCTACGTCTGGAGTTAATCCTGGATTTCGATTCAGGTCATGTTTACCTTAAAAATGCATTGTCATCGGATCTGAACTCACATGTAAAAATTCAACTCCGTAGGATCAGGAAAAAGTGACTTGTTTGGAACTTTTTAGTATGTTTATTGCAGTCGTGTTTTTTGATACAAGCCATTTGATACAACAACTGAAAAAATATGTTTCCGTGTTAAGCATTAACGGGACTAATTGGAGAGATATTGGCTATGGGAAAGTGCAGAGGTTTTTGCACTAACATGTGGGCGGGCAAGCAAAAAGGGTCCAATAGTGGGGTATTGAGTTAAGACTAGATTTGGTATCTAAAATAGTCAATTGGTCATCACCATCTTCCTGCCCTTATCCCATGTTACTTGGGGTCGGCGCAACACGTTTTTTTCTTCCATTATGTCCTATCAGCTGTCATGCTATCACTAACTCCCTTTTCTTTCATATCACTCTTCACACAATCCATCCATCTTTTCTTTGGCCTCCCTCTCCCGCTCCATCCATCCACATTTATATTCATAACTTTTTTCGTTACATGTGTTTCACCCCTTCTCTTCACACTACCAGAACAGTCAATTGATAATAAGGATAAAAAGAAAATATTTAAAAACTGGCACATTTTTTTGATCAGACATTTGAAGTTGAAACTCTGAAAAAGCTTGATTTGAGAAAAAGCATAAAAAAAAAAATTATAAGCAATAAAGAAATTGCTGGTACTTAAAACATCATATAGAGTCAATAGTCGATTGAACGAAATCAGTTCAATCCAGTCAGTTGAAACATTAGTCAGTTGGCAGTTAGTTATGAACTTGTAGATAATTGAGCATTAAAATAACAATCAATTAAAATCGCGAAATGCGATTTTTTTATCAAACCTTTACGAAACTTCGTATATCTCGGAAACTAAATAGCGAGAACTGCCCCTCTAGCCAAATAACTTTTATAATAGCGCTAACGCCAACGCTTCGTGCAAAATGTATTGCAACGACATTACTGGACGTGAGTCACGTGACAGTTTTCTCCGCAGGTAATGTCGTTGCCATACATTTTGCACAAAGCGTTAGCGCGCTATTATAAAATTATCCTACCCAGCCACATATTGCCTTTTAGCAATACGTAGGTACTAACCTATATCCTATGTTTGTTTGTTAAGCTTTCACGCCTTAACAGTCCAGATCATGACTCACATACTAGAATGCCCCAAGTGCCCATATATGCCTGCACTACGTAGGACCTGATGAACGCTACAGACGCTGCAATTAATGTGGCCAGCTTCTGGGCCCAAAGTATTTAAAAAGTTAGGATACCACCGATTCGAAAGAAGAAGAACAACTTAACTACTCGACTGGTCGTCATGAAATATCATACATGTTGTTAGCGGATACATTTCTGGGTTGCGTATAAATTCGAAAGAGAGTTACCGCAGGAACAAAAAAAACTTTTTACAAAAAAAAATACAACCGACTTCCATAGATAATACTAAAAAATGCAAAATAACTTTAATTTCGGAAGTCGGTGTTTCTAGTTTGGTTTCTTCGTTATTTGACACCGACTTCCGAAATTAAAGTTATTTTGCATTTTTTAGTATTATCTATGGAAGTCGGTTGTATTTTTTTTTTGTAAAAAGTTTTTTATTTTTCACTTTTTAGTTGTTTTACCCCATTCTAAAACTAAATTAGTAGTAAAGTTATGCCCGAATTGATAGCCCCAAAAATAGGGAATTTGAAAGTAGTTGGTGAAATTAGGGTGTATCAGGGTGACTGTACAAATCTGTATACCACTTCAGAGCGCATCAGCGTGATGTAATGTTGTGAAGTGGTGAAAACAATATACAGACATGCGATTGCAGCAATTCTGGAAGGCTTGCTATCATTTATTGAAGAGTTCCATTGTGTATCTCCGAAGTTCTTCATCAGATCTTCACCAAATTAAAATGGGACCAAATGTGAAGCAACAGCTTTCAAATAAAAAAAAATCTTCAAAATCGGTTCACGTAGTAAGAAGTTATGAGGTAACACACATAAAAAAAAAAATAAAAATAAAAAAAATACAGTCGAATTGAGAACCTCCTCCTTTTTTTGAAGTCGGTTAAAAAAGAAAAACCGGCCAATTGCGAGTCAGACTCGCCCACGAAGGGTGCTGTACCATTATCTATAAAAACTGCAACAAACGTTTGTTGTATGTGAGCCCCATTAAATATTTATTTCATTCTATTTTTTAGTATTTTTTGTTATCTAGAGGCAACAGAAATACATCAACTGTCTTACTATCACGGTAAGATACAGCCTGGTGACAGACGGACAGACAGCGGAGTCTTTGTAATAGGGTCCCGTTTTACCCTTTGGGTACGGAACCCTAAAATAGGTGGGTTTTAGTCAGTAAAAGTCTGACACCAGAGCGGGAGAAGTTATAGGATGATTTCTCACCCAAAAAAAAAAGGACATAATATGCTTCCTTTCAACCAGAAAAAAAGTAGGAACTGCTCCCGAGAAATCTATATTATCGCAAGTGAAGTCGCGGGCAAAACCTAATATGTACAAAATGGGTAAAATTAAATAACCAGGGTATTTTTTGTTTTATCTCTTGATGAAGACCAGCTTGATGCCATTGAGACAATTCAGAAACGAGCCAAGAGGATAGGAGGAGGGCAATGATAGGCTCGTCGGGTGGAAGCTCCAAAGTCTTGAGCATAGACGCCGAGTTGCTAGCCTGTCGGTTTTCTATCGGTTACATTTTGGGGAGTAGTGACTGGAATTCCATGCCGGAGTCTGTGTTTCCTGATAGCTACAATCTGGGAGTCTTTAAGTCAAGAGTGAATAGGTTACTTCTAGGCAAGCGTGCTCCATTTTCGACAACATCATCGCTTACCATCAGTTGAGATAGTGGTCAAACGCGTGCCTATCACAATAAAAATAAAAAATCTCCAGTAGATATCGATACCCAATCGCATCTGCGGAGTATCGCTAACTAACTCAAAATGTTCTCAGCGTTAACAACAGTATTGTATCCAAAATATCGAATGTCTTGTACCTACCCATGTACTGTTATCAAATCTGATTAGGCATTAGCCCTTAATAAAAATAAATTATAATTAAATCCCAGCATAATTGAACAATGAGTGTCGCATAAAACTAAACATTTGAATAACAATCACAGTGATTAATCTGAATCAGAATGAATGTCATTAGTACTGTAGGTAAATGAGCACATTAGTACGAATATAGACGCACTGGGGTATTGTAATGAAAACATTAGAGACTATTTTAGGCGGTGGCCCGTGATAAACATTTAGACGATTTAATTGCATGTTCTTCCATAAATGGTAACTATTATATGTATAGATACAATACAGGGGGTAACGGAATGGTGTGGTCATATTTTAAGAAGCGGTTCTGCCTATGGATATGCACAACTTTCTCTAAGAAAAAATAGAAAATTCCCAAAAAAAAATTGTACTTTCCATACAAAGTTATCATTAGCTGATCATTATTTGTATGGGAGGTAATTTTTTTTTGAGAATTTTTTAATATTCTTCTTTTTTTTTCTTCTTTCTTGAAGAAAGTTGTTCATAACGATGGGCAGATGCAGTTCTTAAAATATGATCACACCTTTCCGTTACACCTTGTATACGTATGTAGTACACTAGCTTTTGACAGCGGCTTCGCCCATATGGAAGTCGAAAATTAAGATAATAATTATAGGTACTATATCCTTCTCCAATATCCGGTCTATCTCAGTATAAATTTTTCTGAAAATTGGATCAGCGGTTTATGAGTGAAAACGTAACAAACAGGCAGACGGAGTAACTTTCGCATTTATAATATAAAATATGAATGTATGAATCATTGCTTATGTTCATTCAACTAAACTACAGTACATAATTATTGTACAGGCGTCCGCAAGTCGTTGGGTAACACATTAACCTTGAGCTGGGCCAACCAAGTACGAAATTGTATTATAATAAGCCAGTTTCCACTGCTTTTGTGATCATAGACGTTTGTTCTATTGTACTTTTGGCGAAAAAATTCGTTATTGTCAAAAATAATTCAAAAAGTTATCGCAATAATAAATTTTAATTCACTCAGGAGTAACTGACTGAGATGCGTAGGCGACCGATAAGCATTCACTAAGGCGCAATTATACGACTTATAATGGTTTTTAATTGAACATAACGTCTAAATGACTAGTCTTATTTCTTTGAAAAAAATATATGTTACTCTAGACTATTTTTGTCTTAATTTGATTTGAGAATGTTTGGAATTATATTTTTATAACATAGTGTAATTAATTTGTAAAATTATGCCTAACGTGGATAAAAAATTGAGAATTACGCAAAAACTATGAAGCGTATTTTTATTAAACTTTCACCATTTTAAAGATCATTTAATTACTTATAATTTAGTCTGAGTGTATTAGTTTACTACCTATTGTATTATGTGTAATAAATTAATGATGCGTCTAATTTCGGACCGCGCTCCTTGATGAGCGAGCCCTATTACTGAATGGACGTACGACGCGTTACGTGAGCTAACCAACCAAGCTAAGCTAACCACTCAAGGTCATTGGCAGTTCATAGTGCCTCAATTTTCGGGTACTCTAGTAAAATAGTGTTACTTTATAACTATTAATGTTTTTTAATTAGCCAAACACTAAAGAACGTTGATACATACTATCCTATGGATTAATAAACAGCGGAACATATTATCGATTACTATCCAGTTAAATTTTGCCGTGTGTGCGACGCACGAAAACCATGCCAAGAATTTTTCTATGAAAAATTGCAACTAAAAAGTGCAAAAAATAACTTTAATTTTGAAGTCGGTGTCAAAAAAACGAAGAAACAAAACCCGACTTCCGAAATTAAAGTTACTTTATCAATCTCAATTAAAGATCCGAAATTAAATTAAAGTTTTTTGTACTTTTTTTCTAAGTCGGTTCTATTTTTTTTGTAAAAATGTTTTTATTTTTCTCTTTTTAGTTGTGATTCCCCACTAGATTGTGTTAACAATGCCTTCTTATACAAAAGCAGCAATCGCAGTTGATTTGCTGTCATTTTTTGAAGAATTCCGTTGTCTGTCTCCGAAACTCATCATCAGATCTATATGAAATTTAAATGTTCGTAATGTTCGGAAAGGTGTTGTCATATTTTAAGGACTGCATCTGCTCATCCATATGAACAATTTTCATCAAGAAAAGCTGAGGAAATTCACAAAAAAAATTATTACCTACCATACAAATATTGATCAGCTGATGATAACTTTGTATGGAAAGTCCAATTTTTTTTTGGGGAATATTAATTTTTTTTCTTAGAGAAAGTTGTTTATTTCCATGAGCAGAACCGGATCTTAAAATATAAGCACACCTTTCCGTTACACCCTGTTTAATATGATGAAGTTATGCCCGAACATACATAAAAATAAATTTTAACATCCGAATTGATAGCATCCTCCTTTTTGAAGTCGGTTAAAAATACATCTGTAACAAGGCAGTGTCAAAGCCATGTTTATTTTTTGACCTCTATTCCAAAATTACGTTCTTTGCTACCTTTTTTTTAATTTCAAATTCAAAAATTACTCAGTTTTCTCTGTCAAGTCTCTGTTTTGATATTAAAAATCAGTTCTAATACTGCAGCCAAGCTAGTAGAAGCTCTTGATTATCATTTTTCGACTCTTCGACTGTCAGTTACCAGTTTCCAAGAGTTGTGCAATTATACAATAAAATTACGTATCAAGTCACAGTGTATGTGTTTGTACTTCAATGAGTGCTTCTTATATTTATGCCTACTTTTGTAAGTAATAAAATATACGTGTTAACTTGTCGTGTGTGATTCCTTCATCCAATTCCTCATCTACCTACGGTACTCCTACTTCTACGACCTCCCCTGCGTGTCACTCCTACGTCTTCCTCTGCGTGTCACTCCTACGACCTCCTCTACGAGTCACCAATACTCCGGTCCTGCAACGTGACACTCCTCCGTACCGTGACACTGGCGCCCTCAACGTGATCGAACCCAGCCCATCCCATCCCAGAGCCCAGCAGCCGCCCTCAACGTGATCGAACCCAGCCCATCCCATCCCAGAGCCCAGCAGCCGCCCTTAACGTGATTGAAAAAAGCCCAGCAACCGCCTCAACGTGATCGAATCAACTTTGTCGCATTGTCACATCGCGTCGGTCGGTGGATGTCGCTTATGGAGAACGCCCTGTTAGCGATAAGCTTCTGTGCTACGGGTTCGAGTGTAATTTCCGCACGAACTAATATTTGTAAGCTCAATAGATAGTTTCGAGGGTCCCGTGTTAGTGTCTGTGAGATATAACTATGTGTGATCGTAACCACACCAAGGATATATATCTAAGGTGGTTAATACCAGCGAAACTAAATAGATTGGTACCTTTTTAGGGTTCCGTACGCGAAGGGTAATCAACGGGTCCCTATTAATACCTCCGCTGTCCGTCCGTCCGTCTGTCTGTCTGCGGGCTGTATCTCATGATCCATTAAAGGACAGTTGAAATTTTCATAGAATGTGTATTTCTGCTGCAGCTATAACAAATAATTAAAATGAAAATGAATTAACGCGTCAAGCCCCTCACTAGCAGACACAATTAAAAACCTATTGTTGCGTTACCTTATGGTAACGCGAGGGGCCTGACGCGTTCAAAATTAAAGGGGGCTTCCCTACTATAAACGTGTTTTTTTTTTGCTTTGTCTGCTTGATCTTAATAAAGGCAAGAAGTAGACGCGTATAAACCTGAGGCCTGGCCTCTAGGGTTACCCACACTATTACGTACGGGCTTCATAGTCTACCTTCGACACGCTGTTTACGCATTTTTTACACTCGACATTAATGTGCTCGGATAGAAAAATGCGGTGTCACGCAAAAGGTTTAAAAAAAATGTGGGTCACCTTCACAGAATAAAGGTTTCATAATCTTGAACGATGGTACGGAACTCTACATGCGAAAGTCCTGTAGCGACATCTATGACGCCGCACACGAACTAAAAATAGCAAGAATTCTACATCGCGCAAGCAGAGTTCTCCGCGCGATTTGAACATATACAACAGTCTGAAATCAACCATTGGGCAGTTGCCCGGACCAGACACAACACCCGTCTGGTCGGAGGATCCTCCCTTTTCAACGGAGGTTTGCGGGACTTTACACCCTGTTCCGCATACCTCCACACTGGTGACCCTCGAGCATGAACGTCAGCGCAGCCTTCGTGCAGCTACTTCAGCGTGACGTCATCATCATCGCTTCCTTCAAGCTCTTGAGCAACGAGTCATACAGCCAGCCAGTACCAACGGCTTCTACGGGTATCCTGACCACCAGCATGCAGCGGATGCGCATTCCTGGTCAGCATCCTCAGCCTCTTTCATCACCATCAACCTCATCAGCGATCTTGGCGCAGCGAACAGCACCTTCGGCCTGTCGAAGAACCTCTCCTGGTCGACGCCAGCAGTCAAGCCACTACGTCGCACAGCACCGCTCCGACCCACTGGAGCCTGCAGCATCATCCCGACTCACTGGGACATCATCACCCCGACTCACTGGGGCATCATCCCGACTCACTGGGATAGCAACACCCCGACTCACTGGGGCATCACCGCAGACAGTTCCGACTCACCGTGAACTATGCGGCTCTTCCGGTTCCGACTCACTGGAACCAACCTTCCACTGGCCCGGCAAGCATCACAAGATGTATGGACGACTCATCAAGAACCACCGATCTCCGATCTCCGGCGGGGAGTGATGTAGCGACATCTATGACGCCGCACACGAACTAAAAATAGCAAGAATTCTACATCGCGCAAGCAGAGTTCTCCGCGCGATTTGAACATATACAACAGTCCGAAATCAACCATTGGGCAGTTGCCCGGACCAGACACAACACCCGTCTTTTCAATGGAGGTTGTGGGACTTTACACTCTGTTCCGCATACCTCCACAGTCCGACTCGCAGTTGGCCGGTTTTCCGGTTTTTTTTTTTGTTTTCGGGACAAATTTTCAAAAGGCAACTGGAGTTTTGGGACCAGGGAGTATGGAATTTTTACCTCACTAAGACCACCTCGGTGATCACCATCCATTAGAAGCAGTGGTGGCCCAGTGGTAACAGCCGCGACTTACAAGTTGTAGGTCGTGAGTTCAAACCCAGTTGGCGCTCTACTTTGTGTAAATTATTTCATTTCCATGGCTCTCAAAACG
The DNA here is from genome assembly GCA_951329385.1 of Polia nebulosa. Taxonomy (NCBI): domain Eukaryota; kingdom Metazoa; phylum Arthropoda; class Insecta; order Lepidoptera; family Noctuidae; genus Polia; species Polia nebulosa. The sequence continues at coordinate 12,889,135 of OX589610.1, read as the reverse complement.
GTGAAGGAAAACATCGTGAGGAAAACGGCATGTCCTAGAACCAACGATTCGAAGACATGTGACATCTACCAACCCGCATTGGGCCCGCGAGGTGGATTACGGCCCACACCCTCTTACAGAGGGGAATCCTGTGACCCAGCAGTGGGGACATTAAAAGGCTGATGACGATGATAGTCACCATCCGCACATAGAAGGGGCTCCGTGACTTCTTGAAGATCACTCCGGAACCCTCTCTGTTCAACGGTTATTCGGGCACATCCCTACGGTACAATTATTTACCGGAATTTGAATCTCATCCGCATAAGGTGAAAATACAGACAGTTTATAATAAATCTTACAACCTTTCATCATCTAATTTACAGTTAAAGCATCTTCCAGACATTTATTATGAAGTAAAGTATCGTTTTTCGCTTAAAAAATAAACTGAAAAATGTTAGGGCCGGCTACTAACTATAAACACCTCTATTCTGATCCAGAGAATAAAACCATCGCTTAAAATAGGCCGACACCGACAGCCCCAAAAAAATCAGCTTTTAGTTCATTATTCAACACATTGAATTCATAAACAACGAACACAGAGCACGGAAACGCCTCAACGGGCACTGCTAGAGACGCATAATAAGCATAAACAGCCTATAATGTTCCCACTGCTGGGACACAGGCCTCCTCTCTGTGAGAGGGTGTGGGCTGTAATCCACCTACTGTTACCACTGGGTCACCACTGCTTTCTAACTGCTAGAGTCGGCATTGATATAATTATAGATTTTTCAGTCCATTCAGAGGTTGTCTGGTAGATATCGCTGTCAGCGATAAGACCGCCATTGTACCCATAGATTTAAGTTTGTTTACACTAGTTGATTAACGACTTTGGTGTACAATAAAGTAGTAATCTATTCTATTCTATTCATGTCAGTGAGTGTCACAGTTTCGCTGTCACTTATAGAAATTGACGGACCGATATTTCTGACTGGCTATATACGAGTATGTATATCAGTCGAATCGAACACAACGCTGCTACGATCCTGACACACTACTTTTGCTTCGTTTACATTACAGAAACTCTAGGAAATGCCGATTTCCTCACGATGTTTTGGGGGCAGTGGTGTTGAAATAAATTACTCAAAATAGCCTGGGTTCGAGCAAAACTTTCCCAAAAAACTGAGCATAACAGTGTCACCATTTCACCGTCACTCATAGAAATTGACGGACCGATATTTTTGACTGTGGCTATAACAGCCGAATTGAACACAACGCTGCTACGATCCTGACACACTTCTTTTGCTTCGTTTACGTTCATAGAAACTCTTAGGAAATGCCGGTTTCCTCACGATGTTTTGGGAGCAGTGGTGTTGAAATATATTACATAAAGTAGCTTGGGTTCGAGCAAAACTTTACCAAAAAACTGAGCATAACAGTGTTACCGTTTCACCGTCACTCATAGAAATTGACGGACCGTTTGAGTATTTCTGACTGTGGCTATAACAGCACTCCTTTTGCTTCGTTTACGTTCATAGAAAGAGCTATGCTCTGAGTTTCCTTGCGTGATTGAATCAGAAATGATGATATTCACAGGAGTGTCAAGGTTACCGACATAGGACGAAGAATCACCTCACTGGAGTGGCAGTGGGCAGTGCACACTGCACATTGTTCGCAAAAGAAATGGTCGTTGGGGCCAAAATGCTCTGAAGTGGCGACCGCATACCGGAAGACACCGGGTTGGAAGGCCTCGCACAAGGTGGACCGATGACTTGGTAAGGTTCACGGGAATTCGATGAATCCGAGACGCACAGGGCCGGTCATTGTGGCGACATTTTGGATATGCCTGTGTACAACAGTGTAAATTTATCAGCTAAAAAAACTTTTTTACAAAAAAAAACAACCGACTTCTAAAAAAAATTTATAAATAACTTTAATTTCGGAAGTCGGTGTTTGTATTTTTACTTCTTCGTTATTTCACACCGACTTCCGAAATTAAAGTTATTTATAAATTTTTAGTGTATTTTTTTTTTGGAAGTCGGTTGTTTTTTTTTGTAAAAAAGTTTTTTATTTTTCACTTTTTAGTTGTTATACCCCAGAACTAAAAACCTCAATATAATGGAACGTGGAATTTAAATATTTGGAGAACACCAAAACGTCATCGAGGTACACGTATTTTCCGTTTTTGTTCAGTTTCTCAAAAAGCGCTGAAGCAATTTCGATAAAATTTATATGGGACCACCTCGGGAGTATATTCTTTTAGATGAAAAAGAATTTTGAAAATTGGTTCACAACTGACGGAGAAATCGGGTAACATACATACAAAACAAAAAAAAACCATACACACGAATTGAGAACCTCCTCTTTTTGGAAGTCGGTTAAAAATGATGATAATGACGTTTATACCTAATGTATATTTAAACAGCGTGTGTGTTTACGCTGATTGTGTGTATTACGTATGAGTATTCTGAAGATCATCATCAAAAAAGTTTGTGTATGTCCTTCAACCTAGGGCGTCACTCAAGTACGTCTGCCTTATAAATACCTTTTGCTAAGTTCTGACGCAATTTTGCAGCCTCGATTGTTGTTACTAATGACGTCTCTAGTTGCAGTTGTATTGAAAATTATGTTATTTTCTCTTACTCCTCTGCTGTTTTTTCCTTGCAGGATCCAAGACACTTTCATAGTTTCTGCAGGACCCGTAAAGTTTCATTGCGCCGGCGTTTTTCTGGTGGTCGCTTCTGTTGATACTCGCTTTCAGGAATTGCAGTAGTTGTACAAAAAAATCTCTAGTTACTACCGCGTTCCGTGCTCTGTGGCAACGAACCATACGAACATAAATTAATTACTGGCAACACATAAGTTCACGTAACTAAATAATTAAAATGGTGTGAAAAGACAGCCTAGTTTATTTGTCACGGACTAGGCTTTGTGAATTAAATGCATGATTACATTTAGCTAATTAATTTCATGTTTGTGTCACAGTAGTGTAAAGAACGTTTAATTAAAACTTCTAATTAATTTTAATCTTCAATTAAGTGTGGATCAAACAAGAAGGTGACAAAAGCTCTCACAGAGGCCCAAGGGTACTAATTTAATTGTGCCAAAATAGCCTTGACATCATAAGTAATGGTCAATTTTGACACTTTCGATTCTCTTAATTGAAAGACGTCATTACGGTGTTCCGATCAAGGAGTAATTGACACTTCATTGAAAAAATGAATCCTCGATTGCTTAAATTAAAAAAAATAAAGCATTTATATCAAATAAGCAATATGGAAGTAGTGATGGCCCAGCGGTATTGGCCGTGACTTACAAGTTGTAGGTCGTGAGTTGAAAACCAGGCCGGCGCTTTACTTTGTGTAAATTATTTCATCACCACTGCTCTCAAAACGGTGAAGGAAAACATCGTGAGGAAACCGGCATGTCCTAGAACCAAAAATTCGAAGACAAATGACATCCACCAATCCGCATTGGGCCCGCGTGGTGGATTACGGCCCACACCCTCTCACAGAGAGGAGGTCTGTGCCCCAGCAGTGGGGACATTAGAAAGGCTGATGATGATGATATCAAATAAACCATTAACAGGCACTTGAATTGTCAATAAGTCGGTCAGTCAGAAAGATGAAGCTAGTTGTACATTTCTAGGCGTAGATCTCTATGGAAAAGAACGTGCAAGAAACTCCATGAACACTATTTTAAACTATGTTATGTATTACAAAAATCCTGGTTTCATAATAATATGTCTTGTTGCTTCTATTTTATGAGAACAATGTTAGATAAACAATAAAAATAAAAAAGACAATATAAGCCAGTGGCAGTAGAGAGATGACAAGTCTCAACTGACGGCGCCCGTTCACGAACATGACGCGTGGATCAGCACCACTCAGCTCAACCATATTGAAGAGAACTGAATAACCCAACACGCGTGCCACCATCAGCGAGACATTTAAGTGAGCATTAAAAACTCCTAATTGACATGCTCCTTCAAAAAAACAAAAACGGAAAGTCCCCTTCAAAATATTAAGTATTTTTATAAATTAAAACAAAGTCTGCCCAATACACCATTTCATACCATGATCATGATAGGAACGTATCAAGCACAGTAATAAACACGACACGGACTACTTTTCCTACTAAAACGTTTCAACAGCGTACCATAACCGTGTATTACGGTCATCATACGTGGCTATAACCCGTATGCATGGCATGCGACGGTGTCGGTCAGTTTGTGATGAAACGATCTAGTGGGTATAGGCTCATGTCGTACGGTGTAGTGGGCATACCTACTCTTTTACGCGCTGTCTTTTGCTGATGACAATACCAATAATTTTCTGCCACAATTCCTACAAGACATCATTTGACGAAACGGTTGGCGCAGTGGTTAATCGGCTGCTGCGCTGCGTGTGGCAGGGTCGATCCCAGCACGGAACAAATATTTGTATGGCCTAAGAGAGATGACGTGAGATTTCATGTTTGTGAACGCAAGCACGATACAGGAGTAATTCCTAGTGTGGGGTAATGTTTTTTTAAAAAAGAGAAATAAATAAAGAAAAAGAAATCAAGCGACTACTACGAATTTTTGGTACAACGGAATGTATTGCTGCATATTATGTATAAACTTCCACAAGATGAACTGATGACCTGGTGAGGGTCACGGGAACCCAATGGATTCAAGACGCACAGGATCGGTCGTTGTAGCAACACTTGGGGGAAGCATATGTCCGGCTGTGGACGTCTTTAAGCTGAAATGATTCATCATCATCATTCTCCTGCCCTTATCCCAATTTATTTGGGGTCGGCGCAACATGTCTTTTTAAGCTGAAATGATTATGATGTATTCTATTCATAGCTATCTTTCTCACAACCTCAAATAATAATTAATGGCTCCTTGGAATGATTTGGTTTTCTACTGAGTGGGATGACACAAGCTGTCAGGAACCATTGGAAATAACAAACTAAGAAAATTTGGAGCTTCATTAACTATTCTACTCGTAACAGCTCACAATTTTAGGACCCATTAATATTAGTGTTTTTAACCAGTGGTGCTTGGCAACTGGGCTTACCCCAGTTGTAAAAACCCCCTTTGTGCCTAATGGCCTAGTTTTGTTCTGTCTCCCGCTTGATTAGGAACGAAGTGGAAATTATGTTTTTCTTACTCCTCCGCTGTCTGTGTAATTTCATTGCGGGACCCAAGACAGTTTAATCGTTTCTCTGGGACTCGTCGAGCTTCATTGCCTCGGCGTTTTTTCTGGTGGTCGCCACTGTTGATTCTGGCTTACAGAAGTTACAGTGGTTTGGGAATTAGTGTGGCGGGCTTGTCCCAAACAAAAAAAAAAAAAACTATTCTACTCCACTCTCTAATAGGCGAGACGACTAAAAAAACATAATTAGTTCGTCAGTTAGATTACCAAAAAATATTGGACGCACATTTTTTTTTGTCACTTTAACAAAAAATTAAGAAGGTTGAAATTTCGAATGACGTTACACTTAGGTTAAAATTGTACCACTTTTTACTTAAAAGTGACGTAACAAGCTCCCACTCCTGAACTTTGATGCGTTGTATCTTTGTAATTTTTCATTCATTTGATAAAGCAAAAAGTACGTGTCCAATATTTTTTGATACCTAATCTAACTTACGGACTAAGTAGTTTTTTTTTTACCCTGTAGTCATCCCTATTCACACATATTGCAGCAAAGAGGCTTGCGCATTCGCTGCCAACAAAGAGGTAAAGTTTTTCAAAACTTTTATGTACCTGCAATATCACAGAAACGTAGTAGTACTCAATAAAACATCCCGAAAATTATAACACTGCAATGCTACTTTGCGGAAGAGTTGAGAATAGTGATACCTAAAGTATTTTCCCAGATGAGAACTTACATGTTAAAACTTTTTACAAAAAGAAATCAACTGACTTCCAAAAGAGGTAAGTACTTTTATTACACTAAAATAAACAACAAAAAATAACTATACTAATATACTATATTATTAATAGCTATATTAATAATAATGTCTATTGTTACTGTGTCTCTGTGTGTACCTAGATGATTAAATAAATAAATAAATAATAAAATTTTAAAAAAATAACTTTAATTTGGAAGTCGGTGTTTGTATTTTATTTCTTCGTTATTTGCCACCGACTTCCGAAATTAAAGTTATTTTTTAATTTTTAGTATAATAAAAGTAACTTTTTTGGAAGTCGGTTGTTTTTTTTTGTAAAAAGTTTTTTTTTTTTCACTTTTGAGTTGTTACCCCAGAACTGAAAACCCCAACACGGAACGTGGAATTTAAACATACTCGTAATTGGAGAAAACAAAAACGTCATCGAGTTATACGTATTTTTCGTTTTTGTTCAGTTTCTCAAAAAGGGCTGAAGCAATTTTGATAAAATTTATATGGGACCACCTCGGGAGTATATTCTTTCGGATAAACAATAATTTTGAAAATCGGTCCACAACTGATGGAGACATCGCCGGACATGCATAAAAAAAACATACATACAGTCGAACATATAACCTCCTCCTTTTTTCGAAAGTCGGTTAAAAATTTATTGTTATATAGGTAACCAAATAGTATGCTTTTTATGGTTCCGTACTCAAAGGGTCCAAACGTAGCCCTATTGCTGTCTCTCGCGTGTCCGTCTGTCCGTCTGTCCATCTGTCCATCTGTCCATCTGTCCATCTGTCCGTCTGTCCGCCTGTCTATTTGTCCGACTGTCTGTATGTCCTTCGTCTGTCACACAGGTTTTACAGGCAAACGGTTGGAGCTACACGTCTTTAAATTTCACAGTATAAGCATCTTGTCGACCCAAAGCCATACAAATAGTCAAACATCCATTTGGTACGGAACCCTAAATGTGCGAAGTCTGACACACACTTGACCGCTTTTTTTATTTTACAGCTAGGTATAGAAATTTCTATATTTATTTAACTTTTGCTTTATATTATAAAATAAAAAATCTTAATTAAATAAAATTTAAAATATGGCGTCAATAAATTCCTTCGCATTGCTGTCGACTGGAAGTGTACCCAATAGCTTAGTTGGGCTCCATGACTCAAGAGTGAGTCAGTGCGAAAATGCCGTTTGCCTTGCAAAAAAAATTGTCAAGACCCGATTCACGCGAACCACTATTATCTACGCAAGGTCTTTTATCCTGTGGCAAAATTCACACACTCGGAACATTATATAGTCTGTAGTTGCACGATGGCCAACTGTCAACGGGTCTTGACAGATGTTGACGTGTGACGCGCGCAAGCCCTGAGGCTGTAAGTCATTGGTGACTTGGTTATTCATATCTATAACGTAGACATATTTTAGGTCCCGGACTTTGAAGGTGTATAAGGCACCAAAGCTAACTATTAGTGAAATGAGCCCAACGGACGAATATCCCTCTCCTCTATGCAAGTGTATCAAAGAGCAACTCCCCGTTAGTACAGGACTAGTACTGAATATGGAAACAAACATGACTGTGGATTTGACTGCCTAAGTTTAATTCCTATTGTAAAGTAATTTTTCCTCTCACCGGCTAGCGACAGAGTTAGATTTCTGCAAAAGCCCTATTTGCCAATATCCTACAGGTTTATTGCATGAGGAATGTTTGCAGCAAATAATAGTCCATAGATTTGGTTTTCACTACTCACATTTATTAAGAAAACCGTGTCACATTAGATTAGGTTTCATGATAGTCTATAGAAAATTGTATGTAGCACTTACAATTGATGATAAACAATTACTACCCATCATCCGAAGATCATAGATCAAGGTCCAGAGAGAAGATTCGACAAGCAATATCGTAGCGATGCCCATACAATCCTGATTATCCTTGGACACGTGGACGTCTGTGTTCAGAACCCTTTGCTAAGACCGCATTGTTCTTCCAATAATTCCTTAGATATTCTGGTCAAGATCAGAACATTTTATAATTAGGTTTTTCTATGAAATTTTAAGTATAAGTAATCTAGGAACCCTGGCAACAAGAAAGGAACTTGGTGAATCTCATGAATGCCATACCCAGACCACGCGTATCTACAGAAAAAATCCCAAAGCATTTGAACTTGACTCTGGTCCCTTTAACTCCTGGAGACATCATTTGGTATTTATATTAGTTCTTTTCCAATAAATTAAGTTTATTGACGACTCGCTCCAGATTAAATAGGAAAAAGAAACGTCAAAGTCTACTATCTGTCATCTTGCAAAAATAACGCTCCATTACACGAATCTAATCTTTTTTTAAGTGTTACACTATTTCTAAGAATATTCCCCGTCTCTGATTTTAGATCTTAAAGTTGGTATTGGTCAAACTTCTGTAAAAATTTGGCAATAAATATTTTGACACATGACACCAAATTCTCAATTCAGTAATCGGAAATTTTTACTTATTTTTATGCGCAAAAACGTTTCTGTATTGAGTTAAATCTCCATAAAATGAGAGACAGACGATAAATTGTCATATAATTTATCATAAAAAGCTCATAGAATAAGTAATTGGGCTATTCTTTCAAAGCGACCTGGCGTTGATTTCATTAGGGTAATTGCTAGAACATTTATATTCGGGAACCTTCGATCTATTAATACCTGGGAGGTAATGTTTGCTCCTAAATGGACCTCTAAAGAGACTTGAAAGGCATTCAGTGCAAAATGCGATGCCATTCATTGAATCGAGTTTTTAGTCCATTGATGAGCATTGGATCAATTAGGTTGATTTTAGTATAAAGTGTGACCTTGTGACCTTGTTTGGTCGAGCTCTGAAATTTTTGGTGAAATTTGCTAATATCGTTTTTTTTGGAAATGCCATAACCAAATTAGAAGACTGAGGTAAACACCACGCTTGTATTTCCCGAAAGGTTGGAGAGGTTTAAAGCTACAGTAATACTCGTTTGACCACACAGTAATAAAGATGATTTCAGAGTAAAAAAAAAAATCTATTTAGTCCGTAAGTCAGATTATAAAAAAATTTGGACACGTATTTTTTTCTTTATCAAATCAATATAAAATGAGCTTGTTACGTCACTATTAACTAAAAAATGATAGGTAAATGGGACCACATGTGAAGCACCAGATTTCAAATAAAAAAAAAACATCAAAATCTGTTCACCTAGTAAAAAGTTATGAGGTAACACACGTAAAAAAAAATACAGTCGAATTGAGAAGCTGCTCCTTTTTTGAAGTCGGTTAAAAAACAGGATAAAATAAATATTTAAGGGGGCTCCCATACACTAAACGTGAGTTCTTTGCTCGTTTTTGCTCGATATTGATAACGGCAACAAGTAGACGCTTGAAATAATCACAGAATATAATGGTACGAAACCCTTCAAGCGCGAATCCGACTCGCACTTGCCCGTTTTTTGTTTACGTGGCAAAAGAAAAAATACGTGTGAAAATTATTTTGGTAATTTAACTGACATACTAATTATATTTTTTTGTCATCTACTTAATTGAAATATGTATGTCCTAATTATTATAATAAAAATAAAATAAAATAAAAATGTTTTTTTTTTTGGAAAATCGTTTAATAAAAAGGAAATTGGTTACTTTTTTGTCCCTTTACGACAAAAAAATACACGTAACATAGCTTTTCCTTAAGGAGGATATACCCTTCCTGATGGGCGCACAATCAGTTCATTTATGTGTACATTATACTGGCAACGTGCTATTAAATTTAGGGACTCCTGTTAACAATGACGTATTGTGAATAAATAAAATAAATGTTGTATTACTCGACATGAGGTAGATTCGAAATCAGATAGGCAGTAACTCCGTGTTAAATTCTGGTATTCAGCTGCATTTGCTTAGATTGGAACCCGTAAATAATATGTAGATGGGAAAATGCTTGAGTCAAAAAAATACGTTTTTACAAAAAATAGAACCAATTTCCAAAAAAAAATACATAAAAAGTGCAAAATAACTTTAATTTAGGTAGACAGTGTTTTTGGTTTTGTTACTTCGTTTTTTGACACTGACTTCTGAAATTAATTAAAGTTATTTTGCACTCTTTGTGTTTTTTTCCCCTTCTTTTTTCTTTTTTCCCCATTAAGTTGTATTAACAATACATAGACAAACGATCACGTTAGTTATTGAAGAGTTCCACTGTCTATCTCTGAAGATCTTCAGTAGATCCTAATGTGTAATATAGTCGAACCTTCGTTGAAAAATATGTATTTGTAGAACGAAAAGCTTGTTCAAATCGGATCATTAGTTTTCGAGAAAATCGCGGACATACAAGCATAGAAACATACATACACATGGTTCGACCACAGAACCTACCTACCTTAACTATTACCTTTTTTGAGGTCAGTTAGAAAGATGATGATTAGTTCTCGCTTGTCGATGATATACTAAACTTATCAATGCTTATTCTGCAAAAGGGACGCAAATTATTAATTTTTGGTGGCATGGTTGAATTACTGTGTTGATACAAACGCTATGCCAGTTTGCAGCATCGATATAGTCGTCCGCTGTGGTGGCTACCTGTGGACGCATGTTAACACTGTTGTATGCATACAGTGTTATTGATGCTGCTAATGTGCGACAGCATTGATGCATGTTGTATCCGACTTCGCAAAAAGAGGACGCTCTATGTTCGACTTTGTTCTTTTTTATGTATGTCCACCGATTTCTCTGTCAGTTGTGAAGCGATTTTCAAAATTCTTTTTTTATCTGAAAGAGTATACTTCAGAGGTAGTCTCATATAAATTTTATCGAAATTGCTGTAGTGCTTTTTGAAAAAATTAACAAAAACATAAAATGTGTAAACGTAGATGACGTTTTGGTCTCCTCCAATTACGAGTATACAATCAAATTCCATGTTCCATGTTATTGGGGTTATCAATTCTTATGTAACTTTAATACTTAGTTTTTGTTGTGGGGTATAATAACTAAAAAGTGAAAAATAAAAAAAGTTTTTTACAAAAATACAACCAACTTCCAAAAAAGAAAATACACTTAAAATTAAAAAATAACTTTAATTTTGGAACTCGGTGTCAATTAACGAAGAAATTAAAGATATTTTTCAATTTTCTTTTTTGGAAGTTGGTTGTATTTTTGTAAAAAACGTTTTTTCGTAGTAAAAACAGTTGTTAATAACTGGGTTCACATACCCATGATAGTACTACAAAGTTTTTCAGAATGAATTTAAAGGTGAGAATTGTAAAGAATTTGGCTTTGGGCTTTTATAATATTAATAAAAACACGTTTGAAGACTATCTCAACTGATGGCAAGCTGCTTGCATGTAAGATGTATGACGATGGAGCACGCTTGCCTACAAGTGTCAATTGCAAACAGTTTCCTAATATCAACCCCACTCCCCAAAGTTCTATCTGCACGTGCAAACAGTAGAAGAAAGTAAGATTTATATCTTGTGACTACGAAGGTTCTATTTCTAGAACAAAATCTCTTACCCCAGCAAGCTCAGCGAGCAATCTTAGTGAACTTAAATAGATTTTAAAAATGCATGATAACTGCTTATTGTTGTCATCACAACTTTCACAAAATGAAGAGCGAACTGCGGACATTAAAACTTGTGCACTTTGTCTAAGTGAATTTGTTTGGGCTACTACATTTTAATTAAAATAAATAAAGTAGATGAGTGCATAGTTTACCTATCATCAGAGCCGAGCCCTTTTTAACCAAACTTCAAAAAGAAGGAAGTTAACATTTCGTCGAAATGTTTTATTTTATAAGTGTGTTCCCCGATTACTCGAAGACGATTTGATGTTTTTTTTTTTTGAAAGTTTATACTTTCTAAGTCCTATTTAAATTTGGTGAAGATCTGATGAACAAACTTTGTAGACAGTCAATGGATCTGTCAAATGATTTTTAGTTGTGGTTCTCCATTAAACTGTTTTAACAATTCATAGACATACGATAGCAGCAATCGCGGTTGATTTGCTGTCAATTTTAGAAGAGTTCCGTTGTCTGTCTCCGAAACCCATCATCAGATCTTTTTTAAATTAAAATGGGACCATTTCGGAATAAACCCCTTTCGAACAAAAAAAGAATTTTGCAAATCCGTCAATATATGACGGAGTTATGCCCGAACATACATAAAAAAAAAAATAAAAAAAAAATACAAACATCCGAATTGATAACCTCCTCCTTTTTCGAAGTCGGTTAAAAAGTTTTTTGTGGTGCAGTTTTTCGTTTATTATAATTTAAATTTGTTGGGTCATGCAGTCTTATCAGGTATATGTATTGCAGATGGCCTGGATTTCTGGCGTTGGCAATCTTTATTATATTTTACAAGCAACAGTTACGAATGTGAATTGTTATAAGGGCAGAGTACGACTATTTTTTTTCATTTTGCTTGTGTTTAGAAAATGTTGCCACACACTAGAAATTACTCCTGTTTCGTGGGTGCGTTCACAAACATGTAAACTTACTTTCACAAGACACCAAAGTCGGAATAACAATCTGTACGCTTAACAAAAATTTGTTCCGTGCGGGATTTGAACCCGCGACAAGCAGCGCAGCAGCCAATCGCTCAATCACTGCGACACCGAGCCTCTCTGATTAACCTACGTTTATACCAACAACTACATCAGACTACTTGTTACTTGTAGGCAATTTTTTTATAGTTTTTGGCAAGTCAGGCTTTTTGAAAAATTTTCAATCCTTTATTTACGTGTGAGAATTTATTGACCCTCATGTCGTATCTTTAATGACCCAACATAAGTACCTACACAAGTAAGTAGTATTTCGAGAATATGGATCATTATGACCATGGCCATTTCGTACATAAATTCAATTGCCTAGTGTGTTATAGCAACGCTTCGTTTTGGTTCATGTCCAAAATTTTCACTTTTACTACCAGGAAAACATAAACAACAGTTTTACTGTTTTCAATCAACCATACACATGTTATTTTTAAAGATTTATTTACTACGCACATGTGCGAAGTTATCGTGAATATGGTGAAAGGTGACTGACCGACTGATTCAAAGGTTATGCGAATAACGTTCAGAATAAAACAATTAACAATCTGTGAGTTAGTCATTGAGCAGTGGTGCCCCAGTGGTATCGGCCGCGACTTACAAGTTGTAGGTCGTGAGTTCAAACCCAGGCAGGCGCTTTACTTTGGGTAAGTAATTTCATCACCAATACTCTCAAAACGGTGAAGGAAAACATCGTGACGAAACCGGCATGTCCTAGAACCAAAAATTCGAAGACATGTGACATCCACCAATCCGCATTGGGCCCGCGTGGTGGATTATGGCCCACACCCTCTCACAGAGAGGGGGCCTGTGCCTCAGCATTGGGGACAATAAAAGGCTGATGATGAGTTAGTCATCAATCATTGTTTTGTAACACCTATCCATTAAATATTGTTATTGTGCTGTTTCTTACTCAATCACACCAGAACTGCTGAACAGATCTGGGTGGAATTTGGCACAAATATAGATTATAGAGAGCAGTGGTATCCCAGTGGTCACGGCCCCGGTTTACAAGTTGTAGGTCGTGAGTTCAAACCCAAGCAGGCGATTTACTTTGTGTAAGTTATTTCATCACCACTGCTCTCAAAACGGTGAAGTAAAACATCGTGAGGAAACCGGCATGTCCTAGAACCAAAAATTCGAAGACATGTGACATCCACCAACCCGCATTGGGCCCGCGTGGTGGATTATGGCCCACACCCTCTCACAAAGAGGAGGCCCCAGCAGTGGGGTCAATAAAAGGCTGATGATGATGATGATGAAAGCCGCTGGCAGAAGCTATAAAACCATCATTAATATGTGAGTTAGTCAACAATTTATTGTTTTGTTTTTCTCTCCTATATCAAACTTTTATTGTTTTTGTTAACCCTCCACACAAAAGAGGAGTATTATAAGTTTGACTGCTATGTGTGTGTGTCTGTTTATCTGTGGCACCGTAGTTCTTAAACGGCTGAACCAATTTGAATGCGGTTTTTTCTTTGTAAGACAAACTAAGCAAGCATTTTGTCACTTACAACGCAACAGCTATAATTTAAGCTACAAATAAATTTAACACGGTTGTAATTCATTGCTGCTGCATTTTTTTTTAATTATTTTCCTGTCAATGGCGTAGAAATATCTCGTATTTTTTTCCTTTTCACCAATCCACGTCATCGTAATTCTATGGTCACATTGGTAAGAGTAGATTCACCAGGTTGCGTTATGCCAGGACTTACAAAAGGTAAAAACTGCCTCATCATCATATTTCGAAAATAATTTATTAATTAAATATCAGTAACAGGACCGAAAAAACAATATTATTTAATTTTATTCGTTTTCTTTAAATAAATGTAGAAAATTTTATTTTATTATAAAAATAAGCGGTAGTTGGGTTTTTTTTTTTTGGGAGTGGGAAATCATCCTATGACTTCTTCCGCTCTAGGGTGGAGCGGAAGGGCGTGTCAGACTCTTACTGACTAAAACCCACCCCTGTTCCTCCCTGCCCTGAATGCCCAGGGGCGAGGTAACTCTTTCGAATTTATCCTCAGCCCCCGGGCAGGCATCGGCTGTGGCAGGCACCGCCCTTTTGCTGACCACTCTTTGAGGCACGCGTGGAACACTACGCGCCGTCGACTCTCGGGCCTGGTGCTGATCGGACGGCGAGTTACCCACTACTCACCGTCCGCAGGCCCAGGTCTACGGTGGCCGGAGATCGTCTCGCGACGCCCGAAGCCCCTGGCGTCTCCTGCGACGGCTGCTGCTGAGGGCGTTAGGGCGACTCTGCTGTTGTTGAGACTCTCTTACGTATGCTGCTTCCCTCTTCGCGAGCATTACTGCTTCGCAGAAGGAGGAGACGGCTTCCCATTCCCTCTTGCTCCGTACCATGGCCTGAACCAGGGCACGGCGCGAGAGGTCGCTGCCACCTATCGCATCCACGAGGACACGGCGGTGCTCTGCCCAAGCAGGGCAAACCTCCACCATATGCTCCACCGTGTCCTCTGGGCGATCCTCGCAGCGGTAGTGGGTATAACATTCATTTAAAAATGTTCGTCTGTAAAGCCTACATAATAAAACTTATTTTTAATGTATTGTTAAACATATGTTAAAAGTAAATTGTTCATTAGCCTATTATTAGAGGTGATTTGGCCTACTTCGATAACATGACTTGGATTATGTTCATTTACATTTTGATTATGATCTTCCTGTTAACTTTTTACACATTTATATTAATGAATACCTCTAAGAATATAAATTAGTGACTGACTCGTATTTTCTAAAACGGAAATGAAGCCATAGTTACCAAATCCTGTCCTTTCTGAATCGACATAAAATATCCTTAATTTTGTAATAATCATAACTTTAGTATCAAGTATAATACTCTTAGTGTAAGTAACAATTTACTCACAAACTATGTCAGTGAAAACAATAAAAAACTAAACAATGCAAAAAAATACAAAACAACACAGAGCAATAAAGTCCGAAGTCATATTAGGGAAAGGGCCATGACCAATTTTGTGATGTTAAAACAAAACATATACCTACCTTTTTTTCTTTTGAAGGGTGGGAAATCATCAAATAACTTCTCCCGCTCTGGGTGAAGCGGGTGGGTGAATCAGACTCTTACTGACTAAAACCCACCCTTGTTCCTTCAGTTACCTGTGCCAAGGGACGCGGTAACTCTCTGTGTGTCAATTATAATAAAAAAATACGAATTATGCTGTCACGATTGTAGTCTAGACTTCGAACTTAAATAGATTATCTGTGCCCTAGTGTCACTCGGGCGTCGGCCATCTTTGTTGAGATGTAAATCTTCATTGTCAAGGAATAGAAGCGTCAATGAAATTGGATTCGTCAATTATGTTTATTCCTTTGAAATGGATGTGAGGGTTCCTTATTCTGGGCACGCTATAATTGCGGCGGTAAGGCCCCTCTTTGTGGAGTGGCTGGAGAGGTACCACGGTGTCCTCACCTTCCGCCAAACCAGGTCCTTACCGCACACGGCTGTTTCGGGAGGTTCCTGTGTCGGATGAGGCGGGAGGAAACACCCGGGTGTCACCACTGTGCGAATCGCCCTGAGGATACGGTGTAGCATACGGTAGAGTTCTGCCCCACTTGGGTGGAGCACCGCCGTGTCCTCGTTCAGGCCATGGTACGGAGCGAGAGAGAATGGGAGGCAGTCGCCTCCTTCTGCGAAGCTGCAATGCTCGCAAAGAAAGAGGCGGAATGGGTGAGGGAGACTCAACAAAGTCGCCCTTACGCCCCCAGCAGCCGCCGCAGGAGATGCCCTGGGTGTTGGGGGTCGCAAGTCGATCTCGGGCCACCGAAGGCGCGGGCCTGCGAACGGCGAGTAGTGGGTAACTCACACTCTTAAAGAGATGTCAGCAATACCTGATCGGTCGTGGATAAATTCGAAATAGAGTTACCGTGGCCCTTGGTACTCAGGCAACTGAAAGAACAGGGGTGGGTTTTAGTCAGTAAAAGTCTGACACGCTCTCCCGCTTCATCTAGAGGGAGTAGTCATTGGATGATTGCCCAGTCTCACAAAAAAGGGTCCCTAATTTGTCTGAAATATTTTTGTTGTCACTTAAATTGGTGATAAAAAAAAAGAAAAGTACCAAAAACGGCCGTTTCTGATACTATTACCTACTACTTTGGATACGAAACATTCTGAGACCTGTTTTAATCATGTAAAAATACTTTATCCTCTTTGTAACAAACGTGACGTTGGATTTTTTTATATTAATTTTCTGTGATATGCTACGATACCGGTGGGGTGCGCCACTTGGTCGGTAGTAGACCTTTTTTTTTTAGTAGTAGTTATTAGCCAAAGTTACTCCTTATGCAGTCAGCTACTTGACAGTTAAATCTTAACAGAATCGGTAAATCCGTTTCGAAGATTACTCGGAACAAACAGACTGACGGACAATAATTTTAAAACTGACTTTTTAGGCATACCTAGTTATCGTGCAAATAATTTTATGAGCTTAAAAAAAACTCTTAATTTGACATTAAAAACAGGCATATTTTATTTATTTGTATTGATGTATTGACTAGCGACCCGACCCCGGCTTCACACAATAGCAACATATTATGTACAAATCTTCCTCGTTTATTGCTCTCACTATTAGTGAAAACTGTCAAAATCCTTTTCGTACTTTATACCAAGTAGAGATAGAGAAGCTCAAGATTCTGACCAACTGACCAACACTTTGACAGTTCAAAAGTTCATGGTTAAATTGATTAAACACGTTGATTATGAGCCAGTCCTTTTGTTATGAGTCAATCTATTCCCGGGTATATATATATCTATTTCTCCTCAAAAAAATATTCTTGAAGAAAAAACAATCATTTTTGTTATACTCGTGGAGCAGCTTCTATTTTATGTTAGATATAAAGTTATGTATAAGATATGCCACATTATATTAAAGGCAGTGTAAAAAATGTAGTATCTTTAAAGTTATTTAAACATTAATAAAAGTTGGTGTTGCTGATAATGACGACTTGTGAGAAAAATGAATTTATTGCAGAATATAATGACGGAGTATTGCTGACAGTGATGTATCCTGGGAGATCTAACTGTTACCACAGCTACTATGCATTATTTTATGATGTTTTTACAAGATGTATAGAAATACGAAATGAAAATAAAAAATATAGAAATCTCTTTGATTTTATTTGAAAGATTCACGGCTCGTCATCGATTGGGTTGGCTCCGAGTTAACTTATTTTAGTTTAGTCCCATATCTAGGACTTAATTTAGTTGTTGATCTCCTGTCCGTTTTTTTCAGAGCTAAGAAAGTGACAGGCCCTAAAATAAAATTATATGTTACCTAAGTCGGTGCAAAACCGAGTTGACACTTATCAATAAATCAACAAACACAACAAACAACCATAAACAATACATAACACACAATAATAAAACAACAACAATTAAACATCCATAAACATAATATTGTCTGTTTTTTGATTGAATTAAATCTAACAAAATAAAATTTCACAAAAATCAACCAACATCTAAAATAAACATGATTTGGTAAAATAATATCTACTCTTACTGTCTATACAGTTTTACAAAATAATCACTATAGACGTCTAAATCTAATTTAGACTGAAATGTGTTTCTTTTTTTGGAGCACGAAGGTTTTGGCTGGAATTTGTAAGTGTTAGCTGCTTTCAGTGTAATATCAGACAAAAGTTTCAGCTTTTGCGACACAGGCTGCACATTTACTATGTGTCCTAGATGTTTTCCGTGCACGCAGATTTGTGAAGCAGAGCATTAAAAATAACATTTTTTTCCCAAAGTTATCCTTGTTTCAGATTGGTCCTTGAAGGGTTTAATGTTATCACTTTATCAGGAACCAAGTCACTTTTTAGTATTGTGTCTTTTTCTTATACTTTTTTTACAATAACATTGAGCTTTTCATTTTAGATACGTCCCCTGATCAGATCATAGAATTGGTGGAATGTTCCCACGCCTTCACCGTAGAGAACCATTTGATCCTTTCTTTTCAATGTTGCTCCAACACCATCTGAAAACTAAAACTTAGTTTTAAAATTTGGCTGGTCATTGAACATTAACCCTGTTTATCCTATCAAACCACCTAATTTTGGCAACTGCATTATTTTACCCAACTGCATGGCTACCGCAAACATTCCTAAATTATGGAGGAAGACCAAAATAGTTACACTGTCAAAACCAGGTAAACCCTGCGACGATCCTAAAAGCTACCGGCCTATATCTTTGCTTTGTCACACGTATAAGCTTTTTGAGCGATTGCTGTTAAACCACCGTATAGCAGAAATTGACGACGCACCCATTCCTGAACAAGCTGGCTTTAGATCTGGCAAATCTTGCTCTAGCCAGGTCCTCTGATTGACAGAGTATATAGAGGATAGGTTTGAGGCTAATAAAATCTCTGGTGTCGTGTTTGTTGACCTCTCCGCAGCTTATGACACCATTAACATCAAAAGACTACTTGGCAAAGTTAACACCCTTACAAACGATCAGGGTCTTGTGCGCATATTGAGCAAACTCCTGGTTGTGTATGAGTTAGCTCTTCTCTCTATACACATTATCATTATTAGCAACAGGTGTCATTGAGTCTTTTGCAATGTTGCTGACAATGATGTTGCCAACAATGACGAATTCGTGAAAGTTCAACGCCTAGAATCATGTAAAGCAGGTAGCAAATGAAAAACGCAGTACGCGGTACTAGTTTTATGATTACTTCCTCATAAAGGCATAAAAAACTTTACCATGCATAAAAATAATTGAGATACAGTTAAAAATAAAATGACGATCGAGATGACAAATTATGGAGAATCAAATTCAACTATTTACTGCTCGAAATATGTGGCGTCCGTCCCTTTTAAAGCGTGCCGGTTGACTGAGGAGCGGGAGGAGGCGTCGCTTAAACGTCAAATGACACTTCGAATGCGTTTCTTTTTACCAAAATTTTAAAAACCAACACTGGTGCCGCTAGTGATGAAATTTTTTTGAACATTGTTTGACACAGATTTCGACTAACTTCCAATTAAGTAATATAATATTTTTTTAGTGGAAGACATAGTTAATTGTTTTGTATGCAATATTTATTGTCATATTCCAACAAATCCTTGATAGCAATTTTTTTATACCATGAAATACCAATAAACATGCCAATGGGACATTCCAAAAAATTCAATTTTTAATAGTATTTTTTTAATATATTTTTTTAACATGATTCATGCTCAAAACGAGCTCGATTGCTTCTTCTTTATTAATTTAGAAAGTAGAATCTGTAAAGTAATTCTTCTTTACATTGGCTAGCGTCAGAGATATTTTATGGCATGAGACCCTGATTAAAAATCCTCGGGTATACTGCGCACGTTGTTTGTATGTAGTAAATAAGAGTCCTTTGAATTTGGTCTTCACATATATCACATTTATTGCTAACATTTCATCACACAAGAGAGCACTCAGTACACAGAAAATAGTATGTTGAACTTACAATTTATGATGAATCACTTTTACCCTTTCGTTCGAAGACAGAAGATTAAAGGTCCAATGAGGTGAGACCCACAAGCAGTATCTATGCCGTGGTCATCTAATTATGGGCATCTCTGGACACGTGGATGCTTGTGTACGGAACCCTTTGCTAAGACCGCATTGTTCCTCCAAAACGTAGTGAAATCTATGATCCGACCATTTTATAAAGTTTTTCCATATTATCAATTAAATCTAACGTAGGAACCCTGCCGACAAGAAAACATTTCGGTAAGACTCCCAACTGCCATGCTTAAGACTTAGTGTCAGTACAGAAAATCCCAAGAAAAGTACTTACATCGTCCTACATTCTTATGCTTACAGCATTTGAACTTGACTCTGGTCCCTTTTACACCTCGAGACATCTTTAGGTGCTTTTAAGTAGTTTTTTCCAATATATAAAATTTAATAGGCAGACTCGCTGCAGATCAAGTTCGAGAAAAAAAACGTCAAACGACAATCTGTCATCTGTCAACTCGCAAAATAACGCTCCATTCCACGAATCTAAATTTATTCAATTTTTAAGTGTTACAAATCACGATGTTTGGTTCAAAAATTCTTTGAAATTTAAGAGAATTATGGTAAGACATAAATTGTGGGTCTCTGAAATATTTGCCCTCCGCCATTACATTATAGAAAACACTATTATCATTCAACAAAAAGCTGACACTCGAAAACAATTGACACCCGATACTTTTCCACAAAACTTCGGAGCACTTATCCCAACAGTCTGCTTGTTACCAAAAGATTTTATACCCCGTAACCCGACGCGTATCAGGATCGTTACCAACTACGAGAGTACGAGCACTAACATAAAGGAGGATTTTGCACTTATAACTTCAAAAGAGTTGGTCTGAACTCTTCAACTAACATGCGAAGTCGTCCTTAACTAGTACTTGAAGTCACTAAGTGTGTAATATATCTTAGCTTCATCGAGTAAGGCGTCAAATTCTCTCCTCGTATAAACGTATGTAGAGGTACTTGATACTGAAATTAGGTATTTATTGAATTCTTGAATTAATTAGTAACCTTTTCGAGTGTCCTTGGTAAAGGTCAGGTGCGTGCTGCGTAGCACTCACAGCCGGAACGCGCTAGATTTATTAACGTATTCGAAATGTTTTTTTTTTTGGGCGGAGTAAATACCTGGGCGCATACCTCACCGTCCCGAGGAAAAATGCTTACTTTGAGTTTGCTTCCATTCAGACCTCTTCAGGCTTTACGTTATTTCGTAATTTTGCTAGGATCACGAATATTGCAAAGTACTAGTAATATCGTGATACCAAAAATAGGTGCGTCTGAAAATAAAAAACTTTTTTCAAATAATACAACCGACTTCTAAAAATTGCAAAATAACTTTAATTTCGGAAGTTGGTGTACATATTTTTTTTTTGGTTCTTCGTTATTTGACACCGACTTCCGAAATTAAAGTTATTTTGCAATTTTTAGAAGTTGGTTGTATTTTTTGAAAAAGTTTTTTATTTTTCACTTTTTAGTTTTTTTTTATTTTTTTTATTTATTGTGTTTGTACACCAGAGGTAAAACTAAATATTAAAGTCTAAATAAGTTTTTTATTTTTCACTATTTTTTTATTTTTTTTTTATTGTTGTTGTACACCAAAAGTAAAACTAAATATTAAAGTTATGCCCGAAAAGATAACACAAAAACAATCATGGAATTTGAACATTTGGAGACAACCAAAACGGCATCTGTGTATACATATTCTTTGTTTATGTTGATTTTTTCAAAAAGTGCTGAATCAATTTTGATAAAATTTATATGGGACCACCTCTGAAGTATGACCTATCATAAAAAAAATAATCATCAAAATTTATTCACAAATGGCGGAAATATCGCGTAACAAACAAACAAACAAAAATGAAAAAAAACATACAGACGAATTGAGAACCTCCTCTCTTTTGAAGTCGGTTAAAAAATAATAATTTTCTTGATTGGCTTTTTTACTATGAGACGACTTTTCGATCGATAGGTTTTTACATAATTCTTACATTTGTTATCACCTGTTAGTCCTGAGAGAATTTTATGCAAATTACGCTAACAATTTAATTTTCAAACAAGGTAAGGTCTCAATACCAAAACAAATAAAATGCGACAGTAACACACATCATTTTAAAGCACCGATAGGAACGATCGTAAATTTTAAAAATTTTCACCCGAAAAAAGGATCTTTATTATTTTCCGATGTGAAACAGCGCTCAAGCGCTCTCAGGCACCGTTATCTACGATTATTATGGAAGGGGTAACATTTCGTACGTCATTAGCAGGACACCTGAGTCCGTATACGGAAATGTCAAACATTCCCCTGCGAGAAAGAAATGGAGCTATACACAACGTATAGCGCTATCTCTTTTTCGAACTTTGACACTTGCCCCTCGTGTTCTGAAAACTGACCCGTTTTAGTGGGTTGTGAAGTGACCATGTGGGTAGTTTTTAGTGGTCGCTTGAAGCTCTGAAAAGTTCAGCGTGTAGGCTATAGCACTTTCCCGTTAAATGCTGATCTAGTTATTGAAAAATTCATGGTCATAAATAGACCAACACTCCGTCCATTAGAAACTGAAGTAGCTGGTTTTACTACTCTATAAAAATAGTCGATACCAAATTCGATAAATTGATTCACTACTTTTAGAGTGACCCATGTTAATAGGTAAGTATAAGGTTACGAGTTCAGAACTGAACCTTTTCTACACCCATATCTTCTACAGGTTTTTCTTTTAAGAGATGATCGTAAAGAGTGTGCCAGGACGATGCTGCAGGATGTTGGCTTTTTGGGTCATAAGTGCCAGGACTTATGACCCAAAAAGCCAACATGTATTGGTAAAGGACATTGACCATCCATGTATGGGAGTTGGAAAAAGTTCTGCCCAGAATGGACACATAGTGTAATAAATGTTCCTTGGGATGATTCTCGTCTGTAAACTTCTTCAAAATATATTAGAGTTTCGTGCAAAAGTGAATAATTGTTGTGTACCCAAGTTGATATAGGTATTTTCTTTTATTTTTCGAGTAACAATTAAACCCGCTTCAGCCCTGTCGGCCGACTGAAAACTATATTTTTTGATTCTAGAATCCAGTACTAAATTCACATGACTCTGTAAAAACAGCCAGAAGTATCTATGTTCTGCCAGCCTGCATACTTTAATAAGATAGAATCTGTTTGACATGGAGCTGATTATTATTTTTGTCTGTAAAAAATTAACTTAGCTAAAACTCCCAAAACAAAAACCATAGAAACAATACTTTTAACACTGGGACTGGTTTTATTTTTGTTTAAATTTAGGTAAGGAAACATTTGGAAGTAAGTACCTACCTACTGACGTCTGGCCAGCATTTGGTCCAAACCCGGTGAAGGTCCTGCCCCTTTAAATATATCCCTACTAAAGTATTTTCCTTGCATACATACGATACAATTGTGCACAGCATAAGAATAACTACCGGTTAAATAGATAGCCGATATTCACTGTAAGCCATATTGACCTAATCACATTCAGTTCCATCGATTATTTCGATTCAGGCCACCATTTAAACTTCAATTCATAATGCTTTATACTATAACAATGCATCATTGTCCACACTTTTACTAGAAGGGTTATTGACACCTACGCTATGAGTGGGACAGCTCACATTATATACATAGTTATGTGACGTTTACAGTGTGTAAATAGGTCACCTATGGTAGTAATCAGAGATTATGGAGTGTAGTATGGTAAAATTTCTTGTTGTCTGGTAATGTGAGTGATTTTGACATTTGCATTGGATATGAGGGTGAGTTAAAAATAGCCTGCGCTAGTAGCGATTCTTATTTAAGTATAGTAGACTGCTTGTTAGTGCCACAAATTTTAAGCTGGCCTTGCGTCGTAGGTAATTTTAAGAGAATTCCAGGCCAGCTTGTATTGGTTTTGAAATTAGGTACTTGTCGTTCGGCATAGCTGGGCAGTCATCATTTCAGCAGAAAGATATCCACTGCTGGACAAAAGCTTCCCCCAAGCGCCGCCAAAATGACCGGTCCTGCCCCCCTAGCCATATTAATTTTCTATTATCGTTTACGCTAACGCTTAGTACAAAATGTATGGCGAGGACATTACCTGAAAGAAAGAAAAAGTATTTATTTGCTACAAATTAACGACATACACAACAATATGATTTTGCTAACTTAACCCCTATCTGCCCCGAGGGGTTGAGGATAAATTCGAAACAGAGTTACCTCGCCCCTTGGCACTCAAAGGCAGGAAGGAACAGGGGTGGGTTCTAGTCAGTAAGAGTCTGACACGCCCTCCCACTCCACCCAGAGCGGGAGAAGTCATAGGATGATTTCCCACCCCACAAAAAAAAAAAAAAAACCCTATCGATAGGTGTTAGTAGTTCTTATATTTATATGTTAGTATACACAAGTGTAACAAAAAAAAGGAATGAAAAAAAAATGTAAGTAGGTAGGTATAAATAAATAAAAAGCAGATGCATGTCGTGGTTGTGGCAAGAAGGCTTCCACTCAGCATAATGCTATACCGTGGGGGACCCACAGCACGACGCTGATTTTCAGTGGTCGCCTAAGACGTGACGTACGGAATCCAAAATCTTTAGATACCTACTATTAAAAAAAAGAGTTAAAAACTGAGGTAAAACAAATACAGTGAGATAATAATAAAGTACATAAAATATGATGTTTGTGAATAAAACGGAGCCTACATAAAGTCACGCTCGCGCGCTCGCACTGGGTGGCGTCAAGACGGCGGCGGCGGCGCCGGCGCGTTATGACGTTAGGTGGCGCACGAGTCCCGTGCTGGCATGTGCCGTGGGATTCGCTTGTGTGGTACGATCATCGATGCGTACCTGCGTAGCGAAGTGCACATTTTGTACTAAGCGTTAGCGTAAACGATAATAGAAAAGTGATATGGCTGGGGGGCTGGGCTTCAGGCATCGAACAGATTCCCTCAACCTTCATCAGGCCATTGGTTTACTTTATCGCCCGACGCTGGGCACTAGGCACCCTCCAAGAAAATCATCATCAGCCCTTTAATGTCCCCACTGCTGGGGCACAGGCCTTCTCTGTGTGAGAAGGTGTGGGCAGGGTAATCCACAACGCGGGCCCAATACGGATTGGTAGATGTCACATGTCTTGATTTTTTGCGGATTTCCTCACGATGTTTTCCTTCACCGTTTTGTGCGGTGATGAAACAATTAACACAAAGTAAAGCGCCTGCCTGGGTTTGAACTCACAACCTACAACTTATAAGTCGCGGCCAATAGCACTGGGGCACCACTACTGTCAAGCTACAAGAACAAGATATCTAACAAACCTAAGAACATTTTGACTGCCTCACAGCTCTTGAACTCTTAACAAACTCTTAAAAACTATTCTTGAACGTAATTGCTTGTATACCAATAAAGTAGACAGTGCAATCCATAATACTGCTCAAAACAATATGTCACCGACATACCACACGACGCGTCATTCATCACTGTTTTTAAAAACGTCAACACTTCACTATTGAATAATACATTTGATTGGCAGCCGTATCAACACACAATTTGTACATGCATGCCAACACATTCACTAGTTTGTATTTTTGCCATCACATCATGACATACAAAGTTTCAGAGAGAAATGGTTTTTTGTAAGGCGTCGTCTTTCTGAGGCTCGTCAATATTTGAGAGTATCGATGGAGCAGGCTTTCCAGAAAGTAACCTATTCACTCTTGACTGAAAGACCAGACAGTTATGTTAAATACCATGTTACTAGATTTGGGCTCATTGCCATTAATTTGGTAGCAATCTGGACACCAGGCTATTACCGAGGAATTAAAGATATCATTATAAAAACCCATTAACGGTTTTGAAAACGTGTTTGTAGTTGTTTGTGAGCAGTGGTGGCCCAGTGGTAACGGCCGCGACTTGTAAGTTGTAGGTCGTGAGTTCAAACCCAGGCAGGCGCTTTACCTTGTGTAAATTATTTCATTACCACTGCTCTCAAAACGCTGAAGGAAAATAGAGAACCGCGTGAGGAAACCGGCATGTCCTAGAACCAAAAATTCGAAGACATCCACTAATCCACATTATGCCAGCGTGGTGGATTACGGCCCACACCCTCTCACAGAGAGGAGGCCTGTGCCCCAGCAGTGGGGACATTTAAAGGCTGATGATGATGATGATGAATATTGTTTCCCCAATCTGGGAATCAAACTCAGGACATCATGCTCAGATGTGGCACTTGTGACCACTTGACTAACAAGCCCTATATTTGAGTTTTTGTATGTAATAGCTGTCCTCTCGTTTTCCTGCAATCTGTGGGAGTGATTTCGTAAAAAGGGGCCGGTAGTGTGTAATAGGAAGCCGAAGAACCTCGCGATATTTGATTTGACGTAAACGTTTTAATTTTATTGTTCTGGATAGAATGTTAATATTGCTTATTATCAAGTTGAGATGTCAAATGTTACACATCATATGCGACTACTGTAAGGTTCGCTCGTTTTTTTAACCCACTTCCAAAAGGAGGAGGTTATCAATTCGGATGTTTGTATTTTTTTTTTTAATATTTTATTTGTTTCCTATTGATAGGCACGCGTTTGACCACTATCTCACCTGATGGTAAGCAATGATGTGGTGGGCGTTGGAGCACGTTTGCCTAAAAGTAACTTATTCACTCTTGACTGAAATAGCTCCAGGTTGTAGCTATCAGGAAACATTATTTACCATTCGTGTTTGTATGCACTTTGGAGTGAATGTAGGCCTGCTATCCGCCTGGATTTTAGTTTTATTGGTACAGTGAGTAGTGTAATGGTGGTTCGTGATTGATAGGAAACGTTTTTCGGTTTTATTTGTCGCTGAGTGGTTTTGGTTTAAACCAATAGTGACTAAATATAGGTCTTGTTTGGTCTAGTTTTAGGTTGTAAGTATCCCACTGCAGGTGCTCTGTATAGTAGTCGGAAGCGCTACTGCTAAGCTTAAGGTCCAGGGTTCGATTGCCGAGTAGGGCAACATATTATTATGGTCGAAAGGTACTGGAGTGAAGACCGCGTACCGGAATACTCAGCGTTGCAGTCCAGCACAATGTGGACTGATGAGCTGGTTAGGGTCACGAGAATCTGATGGATGTGAGACGCACGGGGCCGGTCGTTATGGCGTCACTTGAGGGAGGTATTATAGGCATGCACCATGTGTCAAGACGTTTACTGCTGGAAATAGGTCCAGCTGAAATGAAATCCGGCTGAAATGATGATGATGGTGATGATGATCTAGAATTTCTCAGTACTCTGCTTAGCGCTTAGCATTCGTGTCCAGTTGATGACAAATAGGCTCGTACCTATTTCTAATACATAACTATTGAAATATGGGTGTACTAGCACACCACACCTCTGCCTGCCTTTGGGAAACAGCAAAATGTTATTTTATATAACCACTAGTACGCTACCCAGCCTTTACTCAACCAATTATTTTTCAATACCAAAATATAAAATAGTCCATTTAATTATATCACATCCGAATACTTCATTTCTTAGTCACATATCCCGGACGAGATAATGTGCTAAAATTAAAACTTCAAAGGATTGGAGTCATTACGTCGCGATGTGTATTGTGTAATGCTACGCCGAACCATTTGTTTATTTACACCAATGAGTAGAAACGCTACATTAATGAATAAGCAAGACAAGGACGTAAGCCAGCTGAATAGCTCTAGCTCTAAGCTGAGCTACACGATATCTGACAATGTTTGCACTGTCTGGGCAGGTCCACTCAAATCTCTGTAGTCCTTTCCTCAAAAGACAACCTCAGACATTAATTTACATGGTTCCTTAATGATTTGACCATTACATGTTTATTATTTGGCCTTTGACCTCTAGGTTTATTTCAGTCTTTCTTCTCAGGGTAGTTAGCTAGGAAACACCGGTCCATCTAATCAAAAATTGACGAAATATTTTGTGTGTAAAAGTGCTCTAAATATATAACCAATTTGCAAAATAAATTAACATTTTTATTAAAGCATTGTCAAAACTTTTCACACAAACTAAGCGAGTCAGTGACACCGTGTACTCATAGTAATTGACAACCCGACACAATTCTGTCTATGGCTATGAGTGCTAGGTAGGTTGCCCTTAGCACAAATTTGCCCGAAATGGCGTTCCTAGTATGTAATAATAATAATTCTTTATTATCAGTCAACTATGGCCCATAAATAAAATACACAAAATAATCTTAAAAAATAATAAACTAATACATATTGAAAAACATAAAAATAAAAACTACTGCACACGAAGTGACGGCGTTGTGTTACGCTGCTAGGTATCGCGTAGCTGGCCGCGGAAACGCCGATACAGCACAACTTTCGGCCAAAACTCTTCCTTGAGGAAGGTCATAAATGATGAGTCGGAACGCGCACCACGAACGAATTGAAACTGGTGCTATGGCGCGCCAACGCGTCCAACTTTTCCACCCTTACGGTCCAGTTGGTCTTCACCCGCATGTACTCTACGATGTCCTCAGTCTTCGTAGAGTGGTGCAAACGGGATACGTACAGCTGCGTCGTCGGTACTGCAGGACGTAGCAGCATGTTAGAAACTGCCGTCGCCGTCCCACACTGGACTGGTGTATGTGTTCTGTGCATTCACCCTGCACACACGAGTCTGTGGCTCTAACGAAGTGTTATGTTGAAAATCATATTTTTAATCAAAGTTTCTACAACATAAAGCTAGATTATAGAGCATCTTGCATATTTTAACATAGCACACAATTACTGGCCTTTGGTAAACTAAAAAAAACCTACTGCTTTAAATGACTTTTAAAAAGTCTCAGTCTTTCTTAGAACTAGCAGTTTGCTAATACCGTCTCATTACATCCACTTTAAATGATCAAACACAGTGACTTCCTCTTTAGCTTTGATACGATCAAAAACAAATAATTGAATACATTACAAACTGATACATTTTAACTTCAAGCTTCGCGGAAATATGAGAAACTACTTTGAAAACAAAATAAACTCGGATCCATTTATTCTAGAGATCCAAACACCGGCCAAGTGAAGAAAGAAAGAAAGAAAGAAAATACGAGTATAATAGCCCCTTTTAATATATTTGTTGTTATAGCAGCAACAGAAATACACATCCTGTGAAAATTTCAACTGTCTACCAATTACGGATCATGAGATACAGCCCGCTTACAGACAGACGGACGAACGGGCGGACAGCAGATGCTTAGTAATAAGGTCTCGTTGGTTACCCTTCGGTTACGGAAACCTTAAAAAGCTGTTAGTCAGAAAATGACTCTTAGCCCGCCCATATGTTGATTCGAGGAGGTCAGATAGGCAGTCACTCCATGTAAATACTGGTGTTCAGCTGCATCTGATTATGCTGGCAGCCGACCGCAATATAGCAGGGAAAAGGTTTGACAGATTGCCCTCTTATTAAGGTGAAAGCGGGGTAACCCGCGAAATTAAAATTTTCTTACGTTTTTTCCAATTTTCAGGTCAGTATCAGGTTATATGTTAGCAAGTAGATACGTATTAAAGAACTGTAATCATTAAAATCATCAATACAACTCTCTCAGTTAGAATTGATGCTAAATATCATAATTTCATGAAATACTACATTTATATTATTTTGCAAAATAAGAATAATCAGCCTTTAAATCTTCCCACTGTTGGGATACAGGCCTCCTCTCTGCGAAAGACACTGGACCCAGTGCGGATTGTTAGATATCAATTATGGTTCTAGGATATGCCGGTTTCCTTACGATGTTTTCCTTCACCGTTTTGAGAGCAATGATGATGAAATGATTCACACAAAGTAAAGCGTCTGGCTGGGTTCGAACCAGCGACGTACAGCTTCTAAGTCGCGGGTAAATCATCAAATCAAATCATGTGGTTTGCAAACAAGGGTAATTATTACATAGATGTTTTAATAAAAGAGTCCTCCATATTCTACATTCACATGGGCGGGCAAATCATAATATTATAAGTTTTTTTTTTAAATTACATTCTTTATTATTTGATTACAAGAATTATACATACATAACTAAACGAATAAATAACTTAATTTTAAAATATTTAATTATTTAAAATTAAATATTTACAAGCTTTTAAGAGGAGTATATAATTATTAATTAATTTACACAAAACTTAACATACCAAAATTTTAAATGATAAAATAAATTAATACAAAGTACAAATCAATGTCAAATCGTTAAAAATAAATTAAAAATGTCATAAAAATACAAGAATGTCAAATGTCAGCCAAGTTAAAGTTATTTAAAAAATATTTTAATTATTGAGTACAGTTAGTGTCATTTACAGAATAATAGCATTTTGCAATTAATAGTGCTGTCAGTTTCTTTTTAAAGCTTTGAAATGTGTAATTTATAATTGTGTTAGGTATTTTGTTATAATTATACTGTTGGGTCCATTATAATAACACTTTTTTTTTAGTAAAGCAGTATTACAACTCTCAACATGTATTTTTTTTGGGAGGTGGGAAATCATCCAACGACTTCTCCCATTCTGAGTGGAGCGGGAGGGCGTGTCAGACTCTTACTGACTAAAACCCACCCCTGTTCCTTCCCTGCCTGAGTGCCCAGGGGTGCGGTTACTCATTTTCAGAATTTACCCGCTACCCCTAGGCATGGAGGCACCGGCCACGATGGGCCCCGTCAGTGGTGGCTGACACTAATCTCTATGAGGCGCGCGTGGAACACTACGCGCCGTTGACTCACGGGCCTGGTGCTGATTGGACGGCAAGCTACCCACTGCTCGCCGTCCGCAGGCCCGGATAGTGAAAAGGTTAATGTGACATTTAACGAAACTCGCGACTTCTAAAATGTACATAACCGGGAACCTTAATATTTTTAAGGACTTAAGGCGCAGTTAAACTACTTTTAATGGTTTTTAATTGAACATCACGTCTAAACGACTTGTCAAGGTTCTTTGAAAAAAATATTTGTTATTCTAGAAAATTGCCGTCGTAGTTTGATCTCAGAATATTTAAAATTATATTTTTATAACATAGTGTAATTAATTTGTAAAGTTATGTCTAACTCGGATAAAAAATTGAGAATCACGCATGAACTATAAAGCGTATTTTTATGAAACCTTCACCATTTGAAAGATCATTTCATTATTCACAATTTAGTCTCAGTGTTTTAATTTAATACTTGTTGTTTTATGTGTAATAAATTAATAATGCGTCTAATTTCGGACAGCGCTCCTTGATGGGCGAGTCCTATTACTGCGTGGACATACGACGCGTTGCGTGAGCTCGGCGCAGAACACGCAAGCTAACCACTCAAGGTCGTTGGCAGCTAATGGCGCCTTAAACACAAGAACGCAACTATAGAGTAATACCACTGGGTCATCACTGCCCTCAACCTGCACCTCCCAACACCTGCTACAATCAATAGTTTGCCTAGCCTTTTCCCCAACTATCTTGGGGTCGGCTTTCAGTCTAACCGGGTGCAGCAATTTTTTTGAAGTGAAAACTTCTTTGGCGGCGTTGAGCACTTTTCTTGGGATGGGTATAAAATGTTAAACTCGCGTCAGGATACGTAACCAGATCGAAAATTCGTAAGACTATTCCAAAATATTCAAAAATGCACAACGTTAATGTTCAAGTTTTCACTTCTGCCGGCACTCCCGGAGTGCAACCCGTTGTTTTATTTTTAACATTACTAAGCTCGCGTTTGATCCCTATCTCACCTGATAGTAAGCGATGATGTGGTCGAAGATGGAGCACGTTACCAGTATTTTACATGGAGCGACTGCCTATCTGATCTCCACAACCCAGTTACTGGGTAAGACGATAGAATAGAATAGAATACTCTTTATTATGTACACCATTTAGATTACAGAACATATCAATGAAGAAAACTTTACATAGGGTGACACTATGGGCGTCCTTATCGCTAAAAGCGATCTTTTCAAGACAACCTTTGGATGGATTTTATAGAGAAAAACGAAAGACTGTACTGTAGATAGTCTTAGGTGTACTATTTTTATATAGGTACAATAAATACATAATAGATAAATATATACAAATAAAACATAATAGATATATAAATACATTAATAATTATGAAACAAAAAGTATAGAACCCTAGTAAAAACGATTTAAAGAGAGAGGTTGTGATTTTTGACCATTGTTTTAAAAGTGGACAAAGATTGAGCACGCATTACCGACACGGGCAAGGCATTCCATAACCGCAGTGCTTGTACCGTAAAAGATTTGTCGTAATAGCTGGTGGAATGCATCGTCATCTCTAGTCTCAAGACGAAGACGATACTCCTTGGTAAGACTGGCTGTCAGACTACAATCCTTACAAATAGTCTCCTTTAGCTTCTTCCCTATTCAATACACGTGTGCCGGTTGATTAAATGCAATTAATACCTATTAATAAATAGACGTGACCTCAAAACTATTAAAGTTATTTTTATACACTTCACTTTCATAGTTTGCGTTGGACAGTTAATGGGCTTGCAATCAATTCCTATCACGCTATGCTACCCTGGTAAATGCAAGCGTTGACCTTGACCGATGGAATCTGGCAGTCACGGCTGAAATGCTTTCATTCAAGGTCTCGGTTCAAGCTTAATGTCACGTCAGAGTGAACTGTGTTAGGGAATGTTGTTTTTGTCTAATATTGGTGTTTGACCTTTGCCCACTTACGCATTAGTTCGGGCTAGCTGATATTTCAGTGATTTAATTTTAACATGTTATGTTATGGTGTTTTTATAAATTATATCAGAATCTAAGAAAGTGGTACGGACTTGTGTAAAAGTGCAATGAACACTACTTGTCTAATGGACACTATTCTTAGTTTTAACATAATCTATCACGTAGCATATTAAGTTAGAGTTAAATTGCTTATTAGTATTTTAGGGTAGATCGTAATTTAATTATATAGAATTTTTTTCGTAATAGTATAGTAAAAAAATAACATGTTATGGAAGAAATATGAGCAGTGGTGGCACAGTGGTAATAGTTGTAAATCGTGGGTTCGAACCCAGCCGGGCGTTTTACTTTGTGCTAATTATTTCATCATCATCTAATACCTTTAAACGAGCAATTCTTGTATATATATATAATACGAATCTCGGAAATGGCTCTAATGATTATCATGAAATTTAGTATGCATGGGGTTTCGAGGGCAATAAATCGATCTAGTTAGGTTACATTTTTAGAAAACGTTTTTTTATCCGTGTAGAAACCGAACAAAGCTCGGTCACCCAAGGCACTTGCTCATAAAACGGTGAAGGAAAACATTGTGAGGAAACCGGCATCCCCTAGAACAAAAAATTCAAAGACATGTAAAAAAAAAGAAAGAAAAATTGCTTATTCTGCATAGACATCTATCAATTCGCACTGGGCCTGCGTGGTCGAAAACAGCCCACTCGCTCTCGTAGAGCGTATGAGTCCCAACAGAGAAAATATTCAATGTCTGATTATGATTATCATTACTTATCATAATCAGCCTAGCTTTTTGATGTGAAACATCTATTGGCGTAGCTTAGCAGTTAAATCGACTCGAATGCCGTGACGGCAGACGGCATGAGGCTGCCGTGCCACGATGCCCCCACTACGCCGCCGCTCTCAACTTCCCAGAAACATCTATGCGAAAAAAAATAACACAACACACAACTACAACAACAACAACAACACAACATCACGAACACCAACAACAACAACACAACACCACCAATAACAACAACCTACAACAACAATAACACAACACCAATAACAACAACCAACAACAATACAACACCACCAACAACAACAACGCTACCAAAAATAGATGTTTGACATCTGCCGGGCGTCCCGTGACGGCCAACTTTTTTCCTAACTGTGACATGCTGGCATCCAGTTGAGCCAAATGCAGCTGAATACCAGTATTTAAATGTGGCACAACGACTTTGACGTAAATAAATAAAAAATCTTTTTACAGACCAATCCGGTAAAATACTTTAAAATTAACTTACCGGATTTAGAACTAGGCCATAACTGTTTAATATTATTGCACTAACTAAAATTTTATAGAGCGAGCAGTTTCAAAGAACGTCTCCTTTGACAGACAGACTGACAACGATGTGATTCCATGAACATACTGTTAATTATTTAGATATTTCGTGCCAAAATCGATTCAAACGATTTTGGCACGAAATATCTAAATAATTTAAACGTTTCCACTTACAAACAAACAAATTTAAGAGAAATTCTGTAAGACTTTCGTTGTACCAGTTTTGACACGGTTTACTAACATTCGTGACTCATTAAAAATCAGAATATAAACAGTTATTCATGTTTTTTACAATAGACACCATTTATTCCTTTTTATGGTTCCATACCCGAAGGGTTCAAACGGAGCCCTATTGCTGTCACTCACGTGTCCGTCTGTCTGTCTATCGTTAGTCATCAAATTTAGTTCCGAAGTATTTTTTAACTTCCTGTTGACCTATGAACCTGGTTTATTATTACGTGTATTTTACTAACAAATACCTCAATACATTAATAAATCAGATTTTTGTATTAATTTTGACACAGAGTACTATTGAATCTTATCTATGTACATATTTAGCCCAATATGTTGGGACATAAAGGACTGCTTAGACTAGATGAGATATAGTATTCTCGAGTAAAAGGCATATGGAGACCTTTGCCCATCAGTGGGCTGCTGGGCAGAGGTCTCCCTCTCCCTTTTCTACACCCCTCTGTCCTCTGCCATTGCGGACTAGTCCTTCCGGTTAGAGTCAAGTTCATCACTCCCCCTTCGTCTTGGTCTGCCACGTTGTCGCCTACCGTAATGGGTCCCAATAAGTGGTCCTTAAGCCCACAGCTCATCTGACACGCGGCAGATATGTTCGCCCCAATCCTACTAAAGAATAGCAGCTTTCCGGGTATCATCTGTGACTTTAGTTTTGACTCGCACACAATGCTTGTGTTCATTACACGGTTTATAATTCGAACCCTTAGGATACTAGGCTGCATGGCTTGCAGGCAAACCTCGAGATTGGACCTCTGCTGAAGTGTCAAAGACCTGGTCGGATTGGCAAAATGTTGTGTAAGCTGGATCAGCATAGAGTCTGGAATTAAATAAATAAGTGATTTTATATCGGAAGCAGTTTTGGTTTCCCGACCCTGAGTTCTTCCGTAGAGATAACGTCCTTAGATAGGGATAGAGAGGACATAGGATGGAGATAACGTCACCAGGGCTTTTAGAATATTTCAAACTAGAAATTATTTGTCAACGACTAACTCACACGACTTATACGTGTATTCATTTACAGAGTACTGTAAATAATTTTAATAATAATAATATGATTTATAGTACTCCGTAAATTAATATACGTATAAGTACTCTGTATTCTGGTTTTATGTGAATAATCACATAAAACCAGAATCAGGTAAGCAGGACATAATACGAGTACCTGATGTCATTCGATCTTCAATCACACATAGGTAGATATATCGATACCATGCCCTATGACAACATACGCTTATACTAATCCTTCCATCTGTTTATCATTCGATTGTCCGTTCTATTCTGAATGCAAACTATCAGTAGGACGCGCAGCGGATTTAACTCTAACCACGGAGTAAGAATTGAATGGAATGCTCATAGAGTATTTTCTCCAACCATTTTGATGCGTGCGAGAAGAGAACATTCAAGAGAAACTTGAATAAAACTTTCTTCGAAATTTCGAACGCCGTCAATTTAATAGAGACCATTAATCAGTAGATAATTATGTGAAGTTTAGAAATAGACCGATCGCAGTAGAGAAACTGTTGTTTTGATTATGGTGAGCTTGCACACAGGCAATTAATGCACATTGCAGTGTTCGAGCAATTCATATTTTTATAGCTACCATTTTTGATAGAATTGCCACGCTTGGCCAGCTTGAATAAAATGGAAAAGTTCTTTACGAACCGATGTTTTGAGTTATGAGCATCAATGTAAATTAAATGGTTAGTAGCATAATTGCGATGAACCATGAGAGGTGACATAGCAGCCAGCTACATAAACTATGCTTAAAATACCGTTGGAGCTGGCTCACACCCTGCGTAACAGGGAAGCCACATAAAAATAAACAACATAATTACAAGTACGTCGTTTAATGGAATGTAGAAGAGGATACCCATGACCAGGAACTGTCAAAGAATATAGGTAGGCCTATGATAAAGCAAAACAATCTTCTAAAACTAATGTCTGAAGAATAAACGTTTTTTATTAACTAAATAATATAAGTACTTCAACTAGTATTTTTGCTAAAGGTTAATATTATTAAATTCCGTTTATTCATTTAAATAATTATGCAAATAAATAACACTTTTCAATATTATATTAAAAATTAAAATAATAAAAAATGGTATCCCACTGTTATCGCGAACGCCCCAAGCTACGCGGTTAGGTTTCAAAAGTTATTATTGTTATTATGCGTATACCT
Source organism: Polia nebulosa (assembly GCA_951329385.1). Classification (NCBI taxonomy): domain Eukaryota; kingdom Metazoa; phylum Arthropoda; class Insecta; order Lepidoptera; family Noctuidae; genus Polia; species Polia nebulosa. The sequence goes on along the minus strand of OX589610.1, from coordinate 12,852,794 downwards.
TTAATAAAACTAAGAAAATATTTGCACTCTCCATTCATTTACTACTCCATGCCGCACTCACTGGAGGGCTGTTGTGGTTAGATCTCTCGGTATTAGAGCGTTTGATAGATCCGTGTGGTCAAATTATAAGGGTGCTGCGTTTGCACTTCCAATGTAATTGTCTCTCCGAATTGGTGGACTGGTCTCGGTGACTTGAATTCAATGGATTTTGGGATGGAGAGACTTCGGGGTGTCGATACTTGGCTTGATTTTGGAAATTCTTGATTCGACTCTATATGAAATATTTCTCATTAACCGTAGATATTGGGAAAATCTCTTGTTAAGATTGAAAGCAGTTCTACCAACAAACTATTTGTACCAACCTATTATAATATATTAATTAATATTATAAATGCGAAAGTTTGGATGAATGGATGGATGGATCTTTGTTTGTTACTCAAACGCGCCAGAACGGCTGAATGGATCTGGATGAAATTTGGCACCGTGATGCATTCTGGAATAAGAACTACAAGAGGCCGCCTGGCAAAAGCGAGTGGATACATAATTGTCATATTAAAAAAATAAATAAAAAGCAAACAAAAAAAATTTAAATCGTAAATAAAATAAATAAATAGTTATAAACCAAATATATATTTTTGAGTTTTTGGAAATGTTTTAGAGCTAACTTACTCGTATCCAAATCGTTGCCAAACTGAAGTGGCAGTGGGCTGGGCACATTGCTCTCAGAACGGATGGTCGATGGGGCCGAAAGGTTCTGGACCGCGTACCGGAAGACGCAGCGTTGGAAGGCTTCCAACAAGGTGGACCGATGACCTGCTCAGGGTCGCGGGTAGCCGATGGATGCGAGACGCACAGGACCGATCATTGTAGCGACACTTGGGGGAGGCCTATGTCTAGCAGTGGACGTCTTTCGGCTGAAATGATGACTGGTATCACTACCACTTTTTTTTTTGTGAGTTGGTAAATTATCCAATGACATCTCCCGCTCTAGGGTGGCGCGGGAGGGCGTATCAGACTCTTACTGACTAAAACCCACCACTGTCCCTTCCCTACCCTGAGTGCCCAGGGGCGCGGTAACTCTATTTCGAATATATCCACAACCCCTGGGCAGGATCACTACCACTTTACGATAAGCTTTGCTACCAAAATCTAGTTCCATCAAAACTAATAACTCGAAAAATATACAGCACTAAAAGTTAAAAATACACAGTAAAACAGCTCGGAAGTCAAAGCCACGCCACTGCAAGTAGGCTAAGCCCGACACGAACTTTGCAAATGTCCTAAAATCACTTACTGTAGCGATGCATACGGGTTGCAATGGGCGACGTGCCGCCATTTGCATTGCAAATCAGCCACGTTTGCGCTTCGCAGTTTCTTACTTAAGTTCGTTATAGTCTTATATGATAAGTTGCGAATATCAATCTTGTGTATACCTTTTAGGAATGCAAGTAAATGAGGAATATGAAAGTGCTCTTTCTGCTTTTATTGTTATTTAGGGTATGGCAACACGTGTGTCTTGATGTGGAGGTCAGTTTAATAAAGTTAATACATATGCCGTTTGCAAAAAAAAATGTGAGCTACACCAGGATTTCCCAACCTGGGGTTCGCGAACCCCTGGGGGTCCACGAGCATGTTCCAAGGGGTCTGCAAAAAAAAGGCTTACATAATTATAAATGTCTAATGTCTTGTCCTTTCTATTAAAATCTTAATAATTCTGATTTTTTTTTTCAAGGGGTCCGTGACGGTGGTTGAAGGTTTCGCAAATTAAAAAAGGTTGGGATTGTCTGGGCTACACTATATCTAAACCTTGGTACACTTAATTACGATTTAGCTTTAGTCTCTAAAGATACATAGAGATTGAGCTAGAGTATAAACTGAAACTGTCATATAAGTAATATCTAACCGATTTCCTAAATAATCTCTATATTTTTTTAAGCCTAATTAATGGGTTTTACACCCATTTTTGATGAAAAGTGGCTCAATTAGATTTTATAGTGCTAATAAACCAATAAAAAAACACACAAATTTTATTCAATCATTAAAAGTACCATATGTATTATAATTTTACATTTTCAAATTACGCTCATAATTTGACGAAAACGCTGGACGCAGTGGACGCCGTATTACTCTGTGGTCATGACGTCAGTTGGCTGTGCAAATAAAAATACAAATCATAGATACGCTGATCAGATGACAGTTGACACTTTACAGTTTACACAGCCGTATGACGTATAATATGGCGACTACTATTCCATGGTGTTAAAAAACAGATTAAAAAAACTGAATACTTTGAATTTAATTTTAAAATTTATTTTGTTATTTTATGAACTAAAACTAACATTTTCCGACTGCTTTTTGTCGAAGCTATCTCAATAATACATTTTTAGTTTTTTTCTCATATAGAGTAAAATACCCTATCATGTAGATCAGAAATCCATGTTAACTATCGTTGCATTTTCTTGTATTAGCTACTCTCTTAACAAATAGCTGCTATATTTTCTTATAATAAGAGTATATGTACTCGAATAAATAACAGAGAAATCGTCAGCTTGTTAGTACAGCTGTGTGCGTTAATCTCGGGAACCAGTGAACCGATTGATGAGGTTTCGTTAGAAGGAAGATATTCCCGGAAATGTTTACTGAAAGGTTGTGGATAGATCGATTCCTTCATTGCATTTGAGAAACAGCTAAGTTGATTAAAATAAATTGGACGCTGTAGAATCAAACTGAGAATTCATGTCTTTGAAGTTTTGGTTCTAGGATATGCCGGTTTCCTCTCGATGTTTTCCTTCACCGTTTTGAGAGCAATCGTGATGAAATAATTTACAGAAAGTAAAATCCAGCTGGGTTCAAACTTACGACCTAAAGGCTAGGCCTTTAACACTGAACCACCACTGTACCAAGTATAGACCTTTGGTTATTAATTTAGTTTAGTTCATCCCGCCATCTGCTGAGTGGTATAGGTAGAATCAAACTTTATGGCGGATCAATAAACGAGACGAGTCGCTGACGACCACGTCTGAATTTCACAGAACAGTGTTCTCGTCAACATACCCTTTACGAAACATACAGCCACAAAACACCATAATTCCTACCCTAGTTCAGGCTTTCATTTACACCTCCGAGGCTTCCGATCATTACAGCAAATGACTGGTATCAATTACGTGAGGCCGTTCTGTGCAGCCGCCCGTAATTGACGCCATTTGTTCCGACCATACAATGTAAGAGGCCTGGAGGAGATAAAAATATTGGAAGAAGTGAGGTTGGAAGATTTCATGCAATCTGGTGGCGAGTAAAAAAATATCTACCTATTGTCTATGATTTTTTTTTAAAGTTGGGAGTGTAATTGATAGTTTTTGACAGTTTTTTGTGAAATTAAATCAGAATGCTTTATTTGTAGACGTAGGTCAAAGTATAACAGAGTGTGAGATATTACAGATAGGTAGGTCTTCTAGTTTTTACCCAGAGGCGTACAAATATTTTTAATTATGTTTAAACATTGTCAATACTTTAGTTTTTAAAATTAAACTATTATGTTTAACTTTTAGAATATTAGTGGTAGAGTGTAAACTTTCAAATCAGTAGTAAAGTCTATTGACTTTACTTTTGATTTGATTTGAAAGACTCTCGGGCTTCTGACGACCCGTAAGGACTGTCAAAGATCCACGATTGACAGCCGGGACCAACCGTGTTTTCCGTGGCACGGAGGAGTCTCGGTATGTAAAGATGGTCACCCATCCATGGACCAACCCCGGCAAGAAAAGCTTAACCTGATTGATCGACCCGTGCGGCTGTTATTACTTTAGCCACGAGCTCTGTCAGACTTTTACTGACTAAAACCACTCCGATGTTCCCTCGCACACTTCCATCGGGTGCGTGCTGTGTGACTTCCGCTGCCCCGGCCTGTTAACCGCGGGTCTTGTCCCGTAGTAGCGTGATTCGCCCTATCTCTACTCTATAAGTGCAAAAAGGAAAAAATACAAAACTATATTAATTTAGATTATTTTCTTTGCAGGTAACTATCCTACACTATAATGGATTACAACGGTATCTCGAAGTGTTTTCGATTTTTTTGATAACTCAGTGAAATCCTTTGGGTAAGCAAGTAACATACGAGTATTTTATTCCACTGCGGCGGAGTCTAACCAGTACTGTACTGTACGTGAACATTATTATTTTTAGTAAATAATAATAATCATTATTAGTAAATAATAATAATCCTCCTGACTGAATTTCGATCACTTTATTATCTTGTAGCGACATCTATGACGCCGCACACGAACTAAAAATAGCAAGAATTCTACATCGCGCAAGCAGAGTTCTCCGCGCGATTTGAACATATACAACAGTCCGAAATCAACCATTGGGCAGTTGCCCGGACCAGACACAACACCCGTCTGGTCGGAGGATCCTCCCTTTTCAATGGAGGTTGTGGAACTTTACACCCTGTTCCGCATACCTCCAAACTGGTGACCCTCGAGCATGAACGTCAGCGCAGCCTTCGTGCAGCTACTTCAGCGTGACGTCATCATCATCGCTTCCTTCAAGCTCTTGAGCAACGAGTCATACAGCCAGCCAGTACCAACGGCTTCTACGGGTATCCTGACCACCAGCATGCAGCGGATGCGCATTCCTGGTCAGCATCCTCAGCCTCTTTCATCACCATCAACCTCATCAGCGATCTTGGCGCAGCGAACAGCACCTTCGGCCGGTCGATGAACCTCTCCTGGTCGACGCCAGCAGTCAAGCCACTACGTCGCACAGCACCGCTCCGACCCACTGGAGCCTGCAGCATCTCAAACAGGAGATATTATAGTACGCAAATAAAGGTACACTCTCTGTTCCTTCACTCTCGTAGTTCGATGAGACATCAATTCGAAACGACCGGGGAGAGATCAGGAGCAGGAAGTACGGCTTTACGTGCTTTCCAAGGCACGCGGGTGTCACACTACCAATCGATCGGAATCGAACCCAAGATCTCACTCTTTGAGAGAAGCTCAACGGAGTGGCCCTCACGGCCCCGGCCGCTACCACCGCAGGAGAGGTACTGGGCGTAGGACGAGCGCAGTGGGTAGCTCGCCGTCCGATCAGCACCAGGCCCGTGCGTCGACGGCGCGTAGTGTTCCACGCGCGCCTCAAAAAGATGAGTGTCAGCCACCACTGACGCGGCCCATCGTGGCCGGTGCCTGCATGCCTAGGGATAGCGGATAAATTCTGAAAATGAGTTACCGCACCCCTGGGAACTCAGGCAGGGAAGGAACAGGGGTGGGTTTTAGTCAGTAAGAGTCTGACACGCCCTCCCGCTCCAAGCAGAGCGAAGGATGCCATTGGATGATTTCCCCACCACAAAAAAAAGGCCTCACGCTTAGCATTTACGCTTACAACTACGAGACCAACGTGGCAGTTTTGATTATCTGTAGTAGGGTTAGTAATATATCATCATCATCATCTGCCTGAATTCGCCCACTGCTGGGCATAAACCTCTCTTTTACTGCGCCAATCTCCATGCACCTTTGCAATCCTCACTCAGGTTCCACCCGCGATGGTAACAATTTCACCTGCCCATCTCGTTATAGTCATCATTCTCCTGCCCATATCCCAACTTATTTGGGGTCGGCGCAACATGTCTTTTTCTTCCATACTCCTCTATTAGTCGTCATTCTGTAGTCACCCCCTTTTTACGCATATCCACTTTCACACAGTCCAATCATCGTTTCTTTCGCCTTCCCCTACTCTTATAGCCATCCACATCCATACACAAGACTTTCCTCACGCCATTTTCTTCATTACGCATCACATGTCCATACCACGACAGCCGATTTCCAAACAAATTTTCATTTTTCTTACTTTTATTTGACACTGGTGTTTATCCGACGTCACTGTTCATGAAGCGTGAAGGTCGCACAGGCGTCATAGATATGATACCAGACTTCATACATACGAGTATACATTACTTAAAAATATTCAAACTACGATCGTCATACTGTCTTTTAGAAATGGTGATGAAAAAAACCAGGCAAGTGTGAGTCGGACTTGCGCACGAAGGATTTCGTACCATTTTCTATAAACCAGCAAAAAAAAAAAACACGTTTGTTGTATAAATATTCATTTTGTTCTGTTTTTTAATATTTGTTGTTATAGCGGCAACAGAAATACATCATCTGTGAAAATTTCAACTGTCTAACTATCATGATTCATGAGAGCCTGGTGACAGACGGACAGACAGACAGACAGACGGACGGACAGCGAAGTCTTAATAATAGGGTCCCGTTTTAGCCTTTTGGTACGGAACCCTTAAAAAAACCTCCCGCTAATGTGCCATTTTAAAGGCTGCTAAAGACAGTGACGACGTGACAATGCGACAACGACCCGATGAAAAATAGTTTTTGTCAAATTTTAGGGAGCCGTAAGACGTCCATTACACGATAAGTCTTGCTGTCAGTTTTACCACAGTCAAGGTAGTGACTAACGGATAACTAATCATGTAGTACGCTAACTGATGGGTGAATGAAGAAATCTCGATACTTTGATGTTTGCATCATTCATGACTTTTGGAATTGACTGACGCTTGCCTGAGCGTGTAATGGATGCTTAATAGGGCGGAATGTAACATAAGTTAAAGAACTTCCCAAATTAAAAAATAACTTTAATTTGGGAAGTCGCTGTTTATATTTTATTTCTTCGTTATTTGACACCGACTTCTGAAATTAAAGTATTTTTTTAATTTTTAGTGTAAGTAATAAAAGTACCTTTTTTGGTAGTCAGTTGTTTTTTTTTTTGTAAAAAGTTTTTTATTTCTCACTTTTAGTGGAGAAAACAAAAACGTCATCGAGATATACGTATTTTTCGTTTTTGTTCAGTTTTTCAATAAGCGCTAAAGCAATTTCGTTAAAATTTGTATGGGACCACCTCTGGAGTATATTCTTTCGGATAAAAAAAGAATTTTGAAAATCAATCTACAACTGACGGAGAAATCGGCGGAAATACATTAAAAAAAAAAAAAAAACTTGCAGTCGAACATAGATCCTCCTCCTTTTTTCGAAAGTCGGTTTAAAACATTTTCTTATATCATAAACTTTTCTTTTTGGTTTAGATTGACATTATTTATTTTTTTACGAAATTATTGACATTTGCATACCAATTTATTTGATTACTGTTTCCTAATTAATGTTAATCACAAATCAAGGCCATGCCTGATTTTGTATGATTCCTTATTGTTTTGCATTGTTTTATTCTTTTACTAACATAGTTTATAAGTAAATTGTAACTAACAGTATGCTATGAGTCTTGTTACTTAATAAATAAATAAATAATAATGATGAACAAGCTTTTATACCGGCTATCACAATTGAATGTGTACACAAAATTTCGTGTCCATCCTGTTGAGCATTGAAGAGTTTCTTTATCTGGAGCTAATCCTGGATGTCGATGCTGGTCATGCTTACCATAAAAATGCATTATCATCGAAATTGGATCACTCCCTAAAAATTCAACTAAGTAAGATTAGAGAAAGAAAATAAAAGCTTGTGAAAGTCTGTCTACAGTCATCTTAGATCGATCCGAATTCCCAAGGGGAAGGAGTTAACGTCATCTTAATTACACACGTTTCAAACATGCTAATCAAATCAACATCTCAATGATCTAAACTACACTTAAGATGGAACCTGAGGAGGAGGTAAGAGCCCTTGTTCAGGAAAGGGGTTCTACCAAGCACTGCACCGGGAGTTATCGCCTGTTCTGTCGCCAGATCTATTTGTATAATATATATTGTTACCAGTAGGTACTAAAGCACCTTGATTTTTTTAACTTTCTTCGTGTGACGTCGTGTTTGAGTAACACATCTACTTAAAAACAATCGACCAAGTGCGAGTCAGACTCGCGTGCAAAGAGTTCCGAACGAATAATTTTTCAGGGTTCCGTACCCGAAGAGTCCTAACGGAGCCCTATTGCTGTCACTCACATGTCTGTCTGTCTGTATGTCCGTCGTCTGTCACACAGATTTTGCAGCCAAATGGTTGGAGCTAGTCTTCAAATTTTCACAGTATAAGCATCTTGTTGACCCAAAGCCATACAAATAGTCAAAAATACATTTGGTACGAAACTCTAAATGTGCGATTCCTGACACGCACTTAGCTGGTTTTTAAAACATATTTTTAAAATAAAATATAAGTAAAAAATCTCGAGTGATGTCCAAGAACTGGAAGGAGAAAAATTGGTCGTCCGGTAGCAAGATGGGTGGATGAGATTGTTGCCATCGAGGGTGGGACATGTATGAGACTGGTACAGGAGCATGGGGATTGGCAGGAAAAAGGAAAAGCTTATTCTCAGCAGTGGGTGAAGTCAGGCTATGGATGATGTTGACGATGAAGTGAGGATAGTGTAAGACATACGTTCTCCCCTTAAGCCTTATGAAAAGAATATACTCGTATTTATAAGTGTACGTGTCTAAATTTTATTTAGTACTTTTTAACTCATTAAAAGTTTGTTTAAATAGGTTTCTACTTCTATTTCATTTTGTATTTTTAGCAGTAGAATTTTGTGAACATGTGTGTTCTATTACCTTAACTTATAGGGTTTAATCATGAGCATGAACCTGCGGTTCCACCAAAGATGTGATAAGCTGCGTAGCTATTATATTTATATTTCGGATTTCCACCAATATAATCGATTTTCAAAGCTTAAGTGATCCTTATATTTCAAATTCATTTAGTTACGTAACACTTCTGTGTTTGGATCACAGATATTCTTGTGTGTACCAAATTTCAACTCAATCCGTTTCGTAGATTCGGATTAATCGACAGTGACTCTTATAAAAATTCTGCGTTCTTTTTTTAATTCATCCAATGAACTGTGCCTATTCGGGTACTGTGAAACAAATCCTGATGTCTAGTATCAGTAACCGGTACAGTAGGGACCGGGTGAAACCCGCCTCATGGACTCGTGCCCTAATGATAGGGTGAGAGCACACTGCGGTAATCCGAGCTAAGCAATGATTCACTGGAGCTTGTCACGATGATAAATGAGGGTACTTGGATGCATTTGTGGCCAAAGCGTGGGTTCATTCAAAAGTATGATTAGGTAAGCTCTTACGTTGATGCTTAAGAAGTAACGACTGAAAACTATAACTACATTCTACATGTATTTACGAGGTTTTATTTAATTTGCAATGTTCATATGTTTGTAAGTCGTCCATTAAAATTTACAAACCATTTTTTGTTAATTTGTTGGTATCTTATTATTTAATTGAGATAGCCGGTATAAAATCTTGTTTTTTTTTTTTTAAGTGAAAACTACTTTAGGCGCGTTGGGCAGTTTTGGGATGGGAAAAACAATTGAACTCTACTTAGCAAAATTCTGTTTTATAGACCCGGTTGATAGTCAATATAAGTGGGTTGCCCCTATCCAAAACCTGCCCCACTTGCTGGAGTGGCCCAATCCCAAGAGCCCATACACCTGCACGTTTTAATAACCTTATGATCGCCATCAATGCTGCTAACCACTGGAAACAGTACCCTTGACTCGAAAAGAAGGAGTAGATACCATCAATTAAATAGGTATACGCTCACTATACATTTCACACAATTTTGTCTATAATAACTGTCAGAATGACCCATCGTGTAAAGCAAAGTGGTCGCACATTTATTAACTGTTCCTTACACATGTTTAATCGTACGACATAAGAAAAACTGTAACAATAAAATGGCCTGTTCGATTCCCTGTTCGGCAGATTTATTGGTCGTAAACTGAAGCGAACTACATAATATAGCCTATTAGAGGAAAGACAGTCTGTTGGGCTTTAAATATGTAATGTTGTTTGAATAGAAAATGTCCTAATAGGATCATCCCTATTAGGACATTTTCTATTTAAACAACATTCCAAGGTAAAAAAATAATAATTCTATTTAGTCCGTAAGTAGAAGATTATCAAAAAATTTTGAACACGTATTTTTCGCTTTATCAAATTAATGAAAAATTACAAAGAAGAGAGGTGTTTCTGGTTTTGTTTCATCGTTTTTTGACACCGACTGCCGAAATCAAAGTTATTTTGCATTGGTATTTTTTTAGAAGTTGGTTCTATTTTTTGTAATTTTTATTTTTCACTTTTTAGTTGTCTTTCCCCATTAAATTGTGTTAAGAATACAAAGACAAACGATCGTGGTAATCGCGAATCATTTGCTGTTAGTTATTGAAGAGTTCCACTGTCTATCTCCGAACATCTTCATCAGATCCTAATTTATTATATACTAAAACCTTCCTTGAAAAAAATATATTTCAATACCAAAAACTCCATCCAAATTGGATCAGTAGTTTTTGAGAAAAACACGAACAAACAAGCATACCTACATACATACGGGTCGAATACAGAAACTCCTTTTTTTAAATCGGTTAAAAATTTCGATTGGTTACTGGTTAGTTCTTCAAGAGAGACAGAGAGAGTGCACCTGTATTTGACATCACACTTGTGCACCTCAATATCTCCCGCGTTAAAAACTACCAGGCCAATTTAGTGCGAGAATATTAAATGTATGTAATGTAACTACCGATCATTTATGTGGCCATGTCCCCATGTGTTTAACCAGCATTCCTTTGCTCTCATTACTGAAGAGTCACCTGATTCATTGAGGAAGAGTGCCCAATTTCTCACATTTAACTTGATTCTGGTCACTGTCTGTATATATACCTTCCACGCAACCTGCAAAATATTGATCAAATAAAACTACCACTCATAAAGCTCTCACTGGGCAATGCCGCGCACTTTTGGCTTCATTCCGCAAAGCTGAGCCCACTCAAACTCTGCGTTACTGTCAGCCAAACTGTTTCTGATGCCGTGCAGGGAAATTAAAGCGTAGCTGTATTTTTTAATAGTCCTTTTATGCAGGTGTAGTTGGTTGATAGTTTAAATATAATGCAGCTAACAGTTAATTTGAATTCACAGTAGCCTGACGTATCGTGTCTTACTGCACGCTTAGCCAAAGTAGCGGCATCTACACTGCCACTTAGAGCTGATTTCGCCATTCGCTATATAAACTAAGTTATACTGAACTAGAAATTAGCGTAAAAAATGAAAACCATAAAAAGGATTATAGTGAGTTAACCATAAAAGATAGACATATGCTGTCGTGGACTTATTTTAGAACTTTAAAAGGAGAACAATTCCGTCATACATATTTTTTGCGTTTACGCAGCGCACAAAACTGAAGCTCTCAAAAGGATTTTTTTTCCGTTTTCGCCACATTTTACATTGATGCCTATAGCCTTCCTCGATAAATGGAGTTTTCAACTCAAAAATAAGTTTTCAATTCGATCTAGTAGTTTTTGAGATTAGCAAACAAAGAAACAAAATCTTCAGCTTTATGACAGCGGCTAAACGCGTTTAGAATTGGTGAAATCGGCCCTTAGAAGCATAAACAATGGTGCGGATTCTGTTGTGCACTAACTAAACTTAATTTAGGCTATTATTATCTTTTTTTCTCTAATAAAACAAGAAAGAGACGGACGTAAATTAAAGCTGTCAAATTTAATTGACCTAATATTTCCATTTAAATTAAGGGTACACGTAAAAAAATGTTAACTAAAAACACGGTAAAGCGCAAGGCGTAAACTAGTTTGACATCTCTCACTTACTTCATAGCTATAGCCGTCCTTTTCTCCCACTGCTTTTTAGTAGAAGGTAGCGATTCTCTAATTTTAGTTTAGTTACTAAATAAGAGATACGGCACCATTATCAGCCTAACAATGTTACAACTGCTGGGACTCAGGCTTCCTCTCTTTTTTTTGTGGGTTGGGAAATCATCCAGTGACATCTCTCGCTCCAGGGTGGAGCGGGAAGGCGTGTCAGACTCTTACTGACTAAAAACCACCACCTCTCTAAGAGAGGGAATGGGCCGTAATCATCCCCGCGGGCCCTGTGTGGGTCGGCGTATGTCATATATCTTCGAATTTTTAGTTCTAGGACATGCCGGTTTTCTCACGATGTTTTCCTTCACCGTTTTGAGAGCAGGCGTGATGAAATAAAATTACTGGCAGCAAAAACAACAATACACAGACACCAACAAAGATTTTATTATGTTGAAATAGCAACCTGTTGAGTTTATCGACGGCAACTAGTCCCCACGGCGTGTACTGAAAAGTGACACAACAGAATAGTTTTCATAAAAATGTGGAGGAATTATATGATATCAAAATTGTGAGATACTTCAGTACAAAAAAAAGATGAACTTTTGCAATATTTTCACCAGAAAATAGGCCGTGCGATCTGGTCAGTGTCATCGTCCCTTAGAAATTACCACCTCCACCTTGAGTACAGCTTAGCTTAATCAGCCTTTCAAAATTCCCACTGCTGGGACATAGGCCTCTTATGTGTGACGGAAAATGAGCCTTAACCCACCAAGCGCGCCAGTCGCCGGTTAGTGGATATCACATGTCTTCGAATTTTGGGTTCTAGGACATACCGGTTTCAGAGCAGTGTTGATGGAATAATTTACACTAAATAAACCCCATTTGGGTTCGAATCCACGACCTAAAACTTGTAAGTCACGGACGTTATCACTGGGCCATCCTTGAGGGCTAAAAAGCTATTTTGAAAACCTGGAATTGGCAAAAGGATAACTAGAATACTACATGCCTACGCCAGAATTCTGGTAAAGAACATTCTTTGCCGGAATTCAGTGGTGACTACTTACCTAATTGAAACCATGATTATGAGTTTGGTAAGCCGATTTTATTTGAATCAATAATACGCAAAAAAAAACTTCACTATTAACAAAAAAGACTTCTAATAATCTCCCCAAATCTTACTTAACAGACTTTCTGTCGGAATTCCGTAAAAATAATCTCGCCGAAGATATTTTTTCCTTAAATACTCTTATTTCAGTATAATTAATTCGCATAAAAAAAACTTTTATTTAATGGTAGAAAAATAGCGATAAAGTAAAATTATCTAAGCTTCTCTTCACGACCGGATGAAAAAATCACTTTGCTAGGTAACGGTTTTTTTGCACAAATTAACGGAACGGTATTTCATGTGGGTCGTTAAGCTGTCACAGGAAAAATAATGATACTTAAATATACACTGTGTTACGGACTGGGCTTACTTTTTTGTTTTTAAATCTTTGAGGATTTTGGTGTAACCTTGAGTGTTGATATGGTTCGGAAGATTGTCAAAATGATGGTAGATAATAATATTTCTGTCTGTAGATAATAGATCTTTTACGCAGTGATAAAAGGATTTTTAGGGTTTCGAAAGTCCGAATGAAAAAAGGGAACTCTTATAGGATTACTCGTGTCTCTGTCTGTCGGTCTATCAAAGCCAATTGGCTCTGAATTTGCTGGACCGATAGAGTTGAAATTTGGTACACACATGAATATCTGTGACCCAAATACGGGCATGTACCCTAACTACATTAATTTGGAATTGGCGGTCACTTTTGGGGTGAAAATCGGAAAATTGAAAATCAAAGTTTTTCAAACTGTGTCGTTCGACATATCAAATGAAAGGACACATTGTGAGGGTCTTGAATATATTTTTTTCATCATTTTAAAATATATAACTTTGAAGTCCGCCGCAGGAGACGCCAGGGGCTGCGAGACGATCTCCGGCCACCGTAGACCCGGGCCTGCGGACGGCGAGTAGTGGGTAACTCGCCGTCCGATCAGCACCAGGCCCGAGAGTCGACGGCGCGTAGTGTTCCACGCGCGCCTCAAAGAGTTGTCAGCAAAGGACGGGGCCTGCCACGGCCAATGCCTGCCCGGGGGTTGAGGATAAATTCGAAAGAGTTACCTCGCCCCCGGGCGCGTAGGGCAGGGAGGAACAGGGGTGGGTTTTAGTCAGTAAGAGTCTGACACGCCCTTCCGCTCCACCCTAGAGCGGAAGAAGTCATGAGATGATTTCCCACCCCCAAAAAAAAAAAAACCTCTTATCTCCGAAACCACTGGGCCTAAAATTTAAAAAAAAATACAGAAACTTGTTCTTCACTTATAGATTACAGGAAAACCTATAAGGTGGAGGCAGTTTAAGAAAAACCTGAAAAATATGATTTGTTCGGAACCCTTTGCGCGCGAGACCGACTCGCTCTTGGCCGGTTTTTTTTACTAATATAGGTAGGCTCCCGTTTCGCGTTCTGCCAGGGTCGGGAAAGTATTCGAAAGAGTCAACGCGGGCCCGGAACGCAAAGGGCAACTGAACGGACACGGGTCTCTGCCCAGGGGTTGTGGATGAACTCGAAACAGAGTTACCGCGACCCTGGGCACTCAGGGCAGGGAAGGAACAGGGGTGGGTTTTAGTCAGCAAGAGTCTGACACGCCCTCCTTCTTCAAGAGCGGGAGATGTCATTGGACGATTTCCCACCCCATAAAAAAAAAGGTACACGGTCTGCCCAGGGGTTGTGGATAAATTCGAAACAGAGTTACCGCGCCCCTGGGCACTCAGGGCAAGGAAGGAACCAGGGTTGGGTTTTAGTCAGTAAGAGCACGCCCTACCGCTCCACCCAGAGTTGGAGATGTCATTGGATGATTTCCCACCCTGCCAAAAAAAAAAGTGTAAATCTTAAATAGTACACTTAATTATCGTAGAACAGAATAAAATGAAAATAATACCCTTTTATTCGTAATTTTTTATGTAGCGATCGCCTACAGATTTTATAATTTACTTGCTTCATTGTTAGTGGATCCCTTGAAAGTTCGTGAACTGCCTTAGAACCCAAGTAGGAAAGTGTAACTCTAACCTCGCTAGCCTACCGTATCGTCGTGGGCCTACCGTGGCGGAACCGCAGCAGAGTGTGGATGTCGAGCAGATTTTCAAACTATGCTGCACTTGCTGTCCTGACCTCTGTGCCTGAAAACATGCAGCATAAGTGACCTCTGCACTGCTACCGACGACGCGGTGGAAGTGGCAAAGTTGGGCAGTGAAAATATTAATTACTGTCGTGCCAGCAATAGGAAGAAGAAGACGATTAGACAGCAACAATAAAGAAACTTGTTTTATAGTTATAGTTACCGTCTAGTTTCTAATAAAACTATTTCATTCAAACATCACACGTCCATACGTACGATATTTAAATCGTATATGTACATAATAACATCTTTATGAGTAATCGTAAAACGTGTTGGTACATAAACAACAAATATGTGGCTATTGTTACAACTAGTATTGTCTACATTAACGAGGTGATCTTACATAAAGTCCAACAATGGTCGCTTTATGTAATAACTGACCTACAGTTCAGCAGATAAGCTAGTCATAGGACGCTTATAATCTACTTACGTAACAATATTAGTAGCATGATTAACTTCTGCCTGCAATTTATTTTTTAATTTGAGTTAGCTTTGCTCTTGACTCTAGTCTAGGTCAGAGGTGACAGAGACAGACTCGACGATGGAGCGAGCTTACCCAGAAGAAGCCTGTTCACTCTAACTTTGAAGAGATTAGGGTTATATGCGTTCGGAAACAGACGCAGGTAGAGAGTTCCACTGCTTGGCTGTGCACATTATAATTTTGCCTGCATGGATGAGATTAACAACCATCATCATTCTCCTGCCCTTATCCCAATTTATTTGGGGTCGGCGCAACATGTCTTTTTCTTCCATACTCCTCTATTAGTCGTCATCTCTGTAGTCACCCCCTTTTTGCCCATATCCTCTTTCACACAGTCCAACCAGATTAACAACCGATTTATGTAATATAGATTTTTTTTTTCAACGGCGTCGTCACTGCTGTGAAAACGGTGACGGAAAACATCGTGAGGAAACTGGCATGTCCTAGAACCAAAAACTTCGAAGACGTGTGACATCCATTAACACGCTTTGGGCCCGCGTGGTGGACTACTGCCTACACCCTCTCACAAAGAGGAGGCCTGTGTCCCAGCAGTGGGAACATTAAAATGCTGATTATGGTTCTTTTATTACCTATGCTTATCCCACGGCCAAGATTTTTGGTGTGTCTAAAATTAGTTTTTTATTTTTTGCCATAACTATCATAACGCACGTCGGCTAGCAAGGTCGCGTTGAATAATAAAAAAAAAATAGTGTATTACATCTTACCATCTCAACATTTAATAGCTTATTAGTGCTCGCCTACATTATAAAAGGAAGCCGTATTTAAAACTTTACGTTCCTAGTCCTAGTAGTTTTGACTGTGCGTTGATATGTCAGTCAGTCAGTCAGATCCGTTTATATAAATAGCTATTCCGGAGAACTTCGTACCGCCTCAGAATAAATAAACATAATATCCGTTTAGTGAAATATGTCCAGCTGTTCTTTAGTTATAAATGGTGTAACTAACCCGACTTTGTTTTATATATATAGGGTGACTGGTAATTAGTGACCGATACTTATACACGTGATTGTACTCATGATTATAAACAACTTTCCCAAAAAACCTTTTTTTATACTTATTCACTTTTATGACAATAACAACAGTTTGAAATAAGCGCGCGCGCGATGGCAGTGACCGCTGCAATCAGCTGTTAGACGCGGTATCGTATCGTACAGAGCACGGCTCGCAAGCCCGCTCGGCTGGGCACCACATGCCGTTTTAGGTGTACCTAAGCAGTGTAGGTACCTACTTGTTTAGGATGTTGTTAAATAAAAAAATATTTTCAAAGACAGCGTGTTTGACTAATACTTTTAAGATGCAACGTATGTCCGCATACTCGTAACTACAAAATATCTAGGAACGCGCGCGCTGTAACATTAAAAGTAGGCACGATCTATCAGCTGATAGGCTGACCTCGGGATAGGGCAAATGTACAAGTAGTAGCGTCTCACGCTCCCCCGCCGCCCGCACCGCTACCTTTGCCTCAGTGCTAACAGCTGATCGCGGCGGTCACTGCCAATACGCGCGCGCGAATTTCAAACTGTTGTTATTGTAAAAAAAGTGAATACTTATAAAATAAAAAAGTTTCTTTAGGAAAGTTGTTTGTAATCATGAGTACAATCACGTGTATCAGTATCGGTCACTAATTACCAGTCACCCTATATAGAGATACATATATAAAGTTATAGATAGATATGTCGATATTTACGAACTAATGTTAAAGCTAGATTCTGGTACCTACTTGTACGTATGTAAGCAGAGTCCGGGATGTCCGATAGAATCTGGGACCCCAAATGACTCAATTTCCTGTGTATAGCACATTCACTTCTGACGGAAAATCGAACGCTGCGTAATAATCAAATATATGATTTCCCGGACGGCGTAAGTTATAGGTAGGTACATTGAATCCCAAAATGGGTATATTTTATTTACAAATCTTAATCAGCTCCATGTAAAATACTGGAATTCAGTTGCATCCGGACCAGACTGGATGCTGACCTCAAGATAGTTGGAAAAAGGCTAGGCAGATTGAAATTTTTATTGTTTATATGTTTGTAAATAGCAAAGACGGAATTTTATTACTCGTATTGAATAATAATAAATAATAATAAAAATGTTTATTTATATCTCCACAAAATTACTTAATGCTAGATAAGTATGTTGACAGATATTATGGCAAAACAATTGTAATTTGTGGGAGATCTGGAGTCTGAACTAAGCCTAGGCCTGTATTTCAGAGCTCCAGGCCCCCATCACATCCTAATATTAAATATTGCCAACATGTAAACAGTGGGATAGAGTGTGTGGTGTGTGTATGTGTGTATATAATATTTATAAATAAATAGAGAAAGAAAGAAAGAAAAATTGTAATGTTTGATCATGTAAACATACAACGAGGCTAAAAGCCTCGTATTCAACCTTTGAAAATCTTTTGTTCATTGCCCGATGACAGGTCCAACAACCAAAGACAATGCACATTGCGTAATAATAATTATGTAATCTGTGTTGCGACACTGTCAAATGATAACAAACAAGCCATCAACACGAAACAAAAAGTGAAAAAGCTGGTGAAAATAGAAAAGCAACTAAACTAGTCTCTTTAACAAACACGAAACAACTAGGCTGTACGTCGCATCTGTGCAAGGTCGTTGTTCAGCTCATTAATGCGACTTCAGGAGGCGAACCTATCGTCAACAGTGTTGTTTTCAAGAAAACTACCTCGCCAGTGACATAATGACGCCTCCCTACGTTCGTGACATAATACATTTTAAGTAGGTAAGCATAATTTTCCACAGAAAACAATAAAACAATATACCATTTACATAGCATGGAAGTACATAACAATAAATGCACATTAAGCATAGTGTTCATACATAACTCAACCTGATAGTTTTCCTGTATTGTTTTAGCGGGCCGAAATTGATCATGGATTCCCCAATGTACGAAGGAGCAAGATTTTTCCGACATTTTTTAAGGAATTCAAAACCAAAACCGCCTTTGCAAGCTTCCTGCCTCAACTTAATGGTAAGTATTACCAAAGCAAACTAAATGAAAAGGAAACCCAGGCTCACATTATACAATTGGTAGGTAATCCTTCAGAAACTTTATTGATATCTATTGTCCCACCCAGATTATGCAGCTACAGAAAGGCACCCCGCAAACACATACCCGCAGCTGAGGATTTGCACACCCTCGCCCCAATGACACAGACCGGACCTAAATAGGAAAGAATCAGACTGAGGCCACTCACACTGCTGGAAAACCATAACCATTGCCTGTAGGCCGAGACCTTTGAGGTTAGTACAAAAAGAGCTGCTATTGTTACTAATACTATACTTAGTTTCTCAATCTTGCGGATTGTTTAATGTGCATGAAATATTTCTAAAGGTATTGAAAAAAATGCTTTTTTGTTCTCAGGACTCTTACTGGTGGAGGATGGTTGTTCCAGCAGTGCGCGGCGGCATATCCGAAACATCCCCCAGATGCTGCGGTCCTATAAGTTAAATACAAGTATTTACAACTACAAAATAGGTACATATAATTATTATATGTTCACATTCATAATCCTGCCATCTGTCCCAGCATCACCAGACAACTTCCCAAATTGTCGGCGACCCAGATACTAAGAAACAGGCGCCAAGTGTCATAAATAAATAAATGCAAATAATTATTAAGAAAATATTAAATACATGTCATGATATAATATGCACATTGTTACTTTGCTACATCAAGCAGTTTTTCAGTTTCCAGATAGTTTTGGTTAAGTAACCATTTGATGATTTTCTTTTTACATTCAGTTTTGTGACAGCTTGCTACTTTTATAATTTTATTCAGTTTATTATATAATTCGCTTGCACGGAATGGAAAAAATCTTTGCGCGAAAGAAGTATTAACCGCAGTGGTCCGACATATTGCGTAGTCTCTTCTAGTGAGGGTTACGTGTGCTCTCCTGTCTTCAGATAAGTTTGAGTGTTGAAGAAGAACAGTAAGGAGTATGTAAACCTGGCGTACAGTTAGCACTTGCGCTTCCTCAAAAAGTTTTGTGGTGGAGAAAAGACGTGGCTTGGATAAGCTTACTTTTAGGATCAGCCGTTGGGCTCTTTCGACAGTTATGAGTTTTGTTTACATGCTCCACCCCATGTGGTGATGCAGTAGCCAATGATCGATTGGACTAGCGCTTCGTATATCATCCTCATCATCTGTTTGTCTGCCACACCACGGAGCTCTTTAAAAATGAATGTGAGTTTTCTGATTCTTTTAGATAAATATTCAGTGTGGTTTTCAAAAGTTAAATTAGCATCAATTTCGATTCCAAGATATTTGAGACATTTACTACGACTAATACTAGGACAGTTACAGTTTAGAGTTGGAGGAAAGTTACATTTATGCGCAAGAATATTATAGTTGAGGGTAGTTACTTTGAAATCATTACGAATTGAGAATACAATGTATTTGGTTGTCTTCATTCAAAGTAAGACAATTTGATGACAGCCAGTGACACACGGTGTTAAAACCTGCCTGTGCGAAATTAAAAAGCTCATTCCATGAGTCTGCGAAAAAAGTAAGGGCAGTGTCATCTGCATACGCGGAGATGCGACAGTTTTGAATTTTTAGAGTACAGAGCTCATTTATGTAGCAGAGGAAAAGCGTAGGACCCAATATACTGCCTTGCGGCACCCCATATTCAACCGGTAGTTCGCTACTGATGTGTTCTCCAATTTTTATTGCTTGGGTTCTGTTTCCCAGATAATCTGTAAGTAACGCCAATGGTACGCCTCTAATTCCAAGGTCTTCTAGCCTTTGCACAAGGCGGGGAACAGAGACAGTATCAAAGGCTTTTGCTAGGTCGAGGAATATAGTCAAACATTTACTTTTGTTATCTAATTTATTGACTAAAAAGTTTACAAGGTCAAGTACTGCGTTGTCAGTTGAACGGCCGGCTCTAAAACCGTACTGCGTATTAGAGAACAAGTTATGTTTTTAGAGGTATTTGGTTAACCTGTTGTTTATTATGCGTTCAAATATCTTTGACAACGTATTTAAAATCGCAATTGGCCTATAGTTGCTGACGTTGTCTCTGTCACCCGCCTTATATATTGGGTGTATTATAGCTTTTTTTAGCGCGAGGGGAAATACTCCGGCAAGAAAACAGCGATTTATTAAGTTAGTGATTACAGGTGTTATGGAATTGGATATTATCTTTAGTACATCAGCACTAATTTGATCCCAACCAGGCGAGCAGTCACTTTTTAATAGTTGAATTGTCCTTTCAACTTCTTCGATATCAGTGGGGAAGAGAACAAAAGAACTAAGTGGAGGGTTTGCAACTTTATTAAAGGAAGGAATATGTGGGGGAATCATGCTTGACAGTCGTTTACCAATATTCGAGAAGTATTCATTAGCTTTATTTATTGATTCTTTGGGGGTTTTATCTATATGTAACAGTTGAAGTGGTAACTGTTTTTTATTATTATTATTGGTTATTGTTTTAATGGTAGACCAAAGCTTTTTAGAATTATGTTTTGACATCATTAATTGATCTCTCTCATATTGTTTTTTAAGTTTTTTTAAGAGGTTATTGCAGTAGTTTTGGTATCTCAAGTATGATATTTTCAATATGACATCGTTCCCATTCGTTTTTATCTTCTTGTGCATTCTATCTCTGGTGCGGATGCAGCGTAACATACCAGGAGTTATCCAGGGTTTAATTATCATCCTATTCCGAGGTATTAATCGTTTTGTTGAGTTGTTTGTAATTAAAAGTTGTATTTTGTTAATAAAATTGTACGTAGCGGTGTTCAAATTTGATTCCTGATATATTTCGTCAAAGTTTACTTTATTACATTCTGATTTTAATTTATCTGTGTTAATTTTATAGTTTATTTTCAACTTTATAGGTTTTATCTTAGTAACATCGGTTTTTAAACAGAATAAGACTGCTTCGTGGTCGGTAATGCTAGTACCTAAGGAAAATGTGAAAGCGTTTAGCTTTGTTTTCAGTATTACATGGTCCAGGCATGCTTTACCTCTGGTGGTAGTATTTATGGCCGGGAGAAGTCCATGGAAAGCAACAGTATCTAGACACGCTGTGGTTGCGGGACCGATGCCGATGAGGTCAATATTTATATCACCTACGATGATAATATTTTTAAATGAAGATACGCTCGCTAAAAAGTTATTTAATGAATTCAGAAAGGTGTCAGGTGATTTAAAACAAGGGGGCCTATAAATTGCAATTAATATGGTTTCATGTTTTATTTTTATCGTCAAACAGTTTGCTTCCAATAGGTCCGGTTCCTCTACACTGCATTCTAGATTTTCTTTTGTGTAGACAACTACACCGTCGTTTTGGTTGTAATTATCACTTGTTTTGTATGAGCTATATCCTTGGAGTAGTGGTAAGTTAACAACATTCGTTAACCAGCATTCTGAGAGCACAATAATATCACAGGATAGTTGCAGCCTACTGAGCAGAACATGTAATTCTTGGAAGTTACAGTTTAGGCTACGAATATTTTGCTGTAGAACCTTTAAATAATGAGTGGAATTTATAAGATATGAGTTGCATTGTTCGGGGTCGCATGTGATTGGG
Source organism: Polia nebulosa (assembly GCA_951329385.1). NCBI lineage: Eukaryota > Metazoa > Arthropoda > Insecta > Lepidoptera > Noctuidae > Polia > Polia nebulosa. Next base: position 12,830,889 of record OX589610.1, on the reverse strand, counting down.
ACAGATATATCAAATTGGTCAATGTCCCTAATTAGGTTACGTGTGGTATCGAATGTTGGGGTTTGCCAATACTAGTGAAAATAATTTTGGCGCCAATATTATTACAGACAGGTACAGCCTATTCCGCAAAATAGAGAGCAATATGAGGTGACAGTAATTGGTAGAATAGATTTTAGTTTGTCGTGAGATAGTAATGTATTTAATGAAGGTGCACAAAATATCAGATGCATTTGTTGTCCTGGTATATATTTTAGAATCGCAAATGTTTGCTTCAGTAAATAAAATTGAAATGCTGTTATGCAAATCAAAATGTTTCATTAATGTGCATAAGATAGCATAACATGGATTTGTAGTAGTATTTATATTATTGTGTAATTTAGGAAAGTAAGTGTGTGTAATTAAAATGTAGTTTTGTAAATAATTATATTTTATAACGGCTGGTGTGTAAAATTGCTGCAAATTCAGAGTTTTATATAGAGACATAAATACTTCCATGCATTGTTGTAATTCATTGTATGATTTAGAATAATAAATGTTAGTTTTAGTGAATAAAATAAATAGGTGGGTATGAAAATTAAAATATGTTATTAATGTGTCTATGATAAATGTATTGGTTGCATAGGTATGTATTTTATTGTATAATTTGTAAAAGTAAGTGTGTGTAATAAAAATGTAACATTGTAAATAATTATTTTTCAACACTAGTGCGTAAAATTGCTGCATATTCTGAGTTTTATACAGAAACATAAACACTTCCATGCATTTTAGAACGATAAAACAGTGTGTTAGAAATCCATTTTTGGCGTAATAATAAAAACAAAGTTCAGAAAGACAGGAGAAATCGACAGTAGGGCACGACGCGCATATAAGTCATTGTGGTTTTAGCGTAGAAAAGTCCTCCTCTCGTGAGATCAGCGTAGACGAGTCACCTTTTTTCTGGTGAATATAAACCCTCCCATATGAAGTCCAGCAACTGGCGTTCTTATGATTTTTCACGTATTGTCGAGCCAAGTAGTACAAGTTTCTTGCGCAGGTGGTGAGCGATTCAGATATGAAGATGGGTCTAGCTTCACCGTTCAGCTTTAGGTGGGTTGAATTTAGCTTTTCTCTGGTTTTGTCCTTGTTGTACTTTTTCGAAGACTTAATGATATTTTCTTTAAGTGAGGTAGAAGAAAATTCTACTATTATGAGAGCGGATTTGTTTGAAGATTTCTTTGGCCTGTATATATTTCTAATGTCTGCGTCGAGTACCTTAACATTCAACACATCAGCAACACATTTCACCATGCCAATCAATGCACATTTATCCTCTGATTGGGTTTCCGGTACATTTCGGAGTTCCAGGGTTGACGCCTTTGAATTACGTTCAAGAGTCTCAATTTTTTGTTCCAGTGTTTTGATTTGAGTCTTAAAAGCAGTATTTTCTGACTTAGTTTGGCGAAGTTGACATAAGATTTCGTCATATTTATCCGACATGAATTTAATAGACTCTGTGATTTTGTCATTTTGCTGAGTTAGTTTTTGCATCTTTTCGTCGAATTTCACCGCCTGAGTTTTTTGTTGAAGCTGTACATCAGCCAACATATCCCTTAATTCGGCCAGCGTAGAGTCATCATATTTACGTTTATGACGCCGCGTAATATTCTGCTGACTACCACAATCAGTTTCCGAACCCACATAATCCGAAGCTGTATCAGATTCCTGTACCAGAATAGTTGGTTTTAATAATTTTTGGGTAGATTTTTCGGGTGGAGTTCTCTTAGTGGCCATAATGCAAGCGACTTATGCAAAATCACAAAAAGAAAAAACAAAAAGTTGTGGGATGGCTGGATTCGAACTCGGGACCGCTTACTCACTGATGTACTGCGGTAACCAACTAAGCCAAATTGACGTTTAATTCCTAAGTGAAATTAGCGAGTTGGTTACGGACGGAGCTAGCTACTGACGAAGTCTTTGTTTGCGAATGGGTTCAAAGTCCAATTTTTTGCACGTTTTTAAACTTTCTATTTTGTTTTTATTTAAAAATTGTTCACACTGCGTGTTGAAGATTTTAGTACCCTGAGGTTTTTTCGCACAACGATCACTAATTAGCACTTGTTATTATGGTTCACAAGAATGTACCTACTTGATAAGAAGTTTTCGGTAGGTATCGTAAGTTTGTTGCGATCTATAACTTCGTTCTCACTGGTGGTAAGAGTTAATATTTCACTACAATTTTAGCATATATACAATTTCTGACACTTGTAAGACAGTATCGTGTAGTATTATTAAAAATTGTGCACTATTTACACTGTTTATTATTTTAAAACACGGAGATGCGCGTAGGTACGTGTGCTCGCGATGGCGGCGAGAGCGGGGGGGAAGAAAACAAAATTAGAGGTTCAAATTTTTTCCCAAGTTGACTATGACTTCCTTAAAGAAACTATTTCCATGGCCAGAAGCAATACATATTTCAATATGACTAAGAATTTCCACTACACCCTGTATAATTTCATACAGAATAGCAAGTGAAGCTCCTTATGATCGCTTTTCAGAAGTCACAGAAGTTATCCTCGAGATCTACGCAACGCAATAATTTCAATTTTGGAACAATGAAGACGTCGGCGTCGTAACGATATTTTTTTTTTACAAAAGCATACAACAGTCTTCCAAAAGAAATTCAAAATAACTTTGCCTTCGGAAGTCGGTGTCGAATAACGAAGGAACAAAACTGAATCATGAAAATCATGAAGAAACACCTTGAATGGAATGAAGTTCTGTTGTATTTTTGCCCATAGCTTAATAGGGAAGTTATGCCCGAATTGATAGCCACAAAATGATGGAATTGGAACATAATTGTTGAAACTAGGGTGTATCAGGGTGAACAGTACAAATCTGAGTCCCCTTTTTTTTTGCGGGGTGGGAAATCATTCAATGACGCCCTAGGGTGGAGCGGAAGGGCGTGTCAGACTCTTACTGACCAGAACCCACCCCTGTTCCTCCCTGCCCTGAATGCCCAGGGGCGAGGTAACTCTTTCGAATTTATCCTCAACCCCCGGGCAAGCATCGGCCACGACGGGCTCAGTCCTATTTGCTGAAAACTCATTGAGGCGCACGTGGAACACTATGCGACGTCGACTCTCGGTCCTGGTGCTGATCGGACGGCGAGTTACTCACTACTCGCCATCGCAGGCCCGGGCCTACGGTGGCCGGAGATCGTCTCGCGGCGCCGGAAGCCCCTGGCGTCGCCTGCGGCGGCTGCTGCTGAGGACGTGAGGGCGACTCTGTTGTTGAGTCTCCCTCACCCATGCCGCCTCCCTCTTCGCGAGCATTACTGCTTCGCAGAAGGAGGAGACGGCTTCCCATTCCCTCTCGCTCCGTACCATGGGCTGAACCAGGGACGGACGCGAGAGGTCGCTGCCGCCTATCGCATCCACGAGGACACGGCGATGCTCTGCCCAAGCGGGGCAAACCTCCACCGTATGCTTCACCGTATCCTCTGGGCGATCCTCGCAGTGGAAACACCCGGGGGTCACCTCCCGCTTGATCCGAAACAGGAACCTCCCGAAACAGCCGTGTCCGGTGAGGACCTGCGTCAGGCGGAAGGTGAGGACGCCGTGGCGCCTCTCCAGCCACTCCTCAAAGAGGGGCACTACCGCCGCAATGGTGGCGTGCCCAGCGCTGGGTTGCGACAGTCGGTCTCTCCATGTCACCATGAGATCCTGCCGGAGCTCTGTCCGCCGAGCCGTGAGGTGTCGCAGAATAAGAACCCCTTGAGGTCGCTTTTCAGAAGTCACAGAAGTTATCCTCGAGATCTATGTAACTCAAGAATTTCAATTATGGAACAATGATGACGTCGTAACGATATTTTTTTTTCAAAAAAGTACGACAGTCTTCCAAAAGAAATGCAAAATAACTTTGACTTCGGAAGTCGGTGTCAAACAACGAAGAAACAAAACGAGAAACACCTTGAATGGAATGGAGTTCTGTTGTATTTTTGCCCATAGGTTAATAGTGAAGTTATGCCCAAATTGATAGCCACAAAATGATGAAATTGGAACATAACTGTTGAAATTAAGGTGTATCAGGGTGAACAGTACAAATCTGAGTCCCCTTCAGAGTGTATCAGTGTGATGTTATGGTATTAACAGACATGTGATTGAAGCAATTCTGGAAGGTTTGCTATCATTTATTGAAGTGTTCCATTGTGTATCTCCGAAGTTCTTCACCAAATTTAAATGGGACTACGTGAAAAGCACCAGCTTTCAAATAAAAAAGAAACCCTCAAAATCGGTACACCCAGAAAAAAAAATCGAGCTAATAAACATTAAAAAAAAATTCAGTCGAATTGACTACCTCCTCCTCATTTTTTTGAAGTAGTTTAAAAAATCCTTCTTTTTCGGTTAAAAAGAGAGCGCAGTCAAATAGAGCGCCAGTATAAAACCAAAAATAAAACAATTTCAATTTATTATTATATTAGGATATTGCCTTCTGCTGGACCGAAGCAGTTCAATTTAATTTATTATCCTTTTTTTTCAGTCACCAATATTTATATGATGAATTATGACAACAACTAAATAAGATATACTAACTAAGAAAACCGTCAAACGATCTGATCAAAAGCAACACAATTTCAACTCAACCAAGAACACAAGAAGTTGGGTATTTCTCTGATCGTCACAGCCGGTTAAAACATCCTATGACCTCAGTAGCCACAGACGCGTCCTCCCCAGCTTCTATTTCGCACTCGAATGATTTTTATACCGCGTCCTGTGATAATGATAAATCTCTACGAACGCCGCCATGACGCGGTCTGTACGGGGGACGGACGGCGGTTTCATATTTTCAAAGGGCTCTCTACTCTTTCATCTTTTATGGGCTTAATTTGTTATAATTTAATTACGAGGACTCTCGCTACTTAAGCAGCTGGTTATGGGTTTAAATGCCCACCCATGCGACTTATTCTTTGGGTTTACTTTTTAACCGACTTCAAAAAAGAGGAGGTTCTCAATTCGTCAGAACCTTTTTCTTATTTTTTTTGTATGTTCCCCGATTACTCGAAGATGGCTGGACCGATTTGGTATTTCTTTTTAAAGGTCCAAATTTTATCGAAATTGCTTCAGCGCTTTTAAAACTGAACAAAAACGAAAAATATGCATACATAGATGACGTTTTGGTTTCCTTCAATTACGAGTATGTTTAAATTCAACGTTCCATGTTATTGGGGTTTTTAGTTCTGGGGTATAACAAATAAAAAGAGAAAAATAAAAAAACTTTTGTACAAAAAAAAACAACCGACTTTCAAATAAGAAAATAAATAAAAATTAAAAAATAAGTTTCATTTCACAAACACCGACTGCCGAAATTAAACTTATTTTTTCAAAATTCAAACTTTTCAATTTTTTTCTACATACTCGTACTTGTAGATGCAGGTGCTATAAAAATGTGTTATAATAAAAGAGTACAAAATTATTTAAAAAAAAATTAAATTATTATTTTCTCTTCACCCATAACTTACACCATAATAATATTCTGTAAAACAGATTTATAGAAATTTAAACGAGCATTGGAAAACGGTACGTGCGAAGAATTTAAAATATATACACAGTTACAAATATTATAATCTTGGCCCGTATCAATAACAATGTGTAATTAGACAACTGACTAAGGTATCTAACTGGACATTGTTCTTTAATATTAATGAGTTTAAAGATTTACATGGGAGCCCCATCAGTACCTACACACTATAACACTCACTGGTAACTCTGTGTTTCGAAACTACGTACCTACTCGAAAGTACATTCGTTAATCTTTGACAGTCGTTACGAGTGAAAATGTAAATCCTACTAATATTATAAATGTGAAAGTTTGTGAGTGTGTATGTTTGTTACTTCTTCACGCTCAAACGGCTGGACCGATTTGGATAAAATTTGGTATGTAGATAGCTTATAACCTGGATTAACATATAGGCTACCTTTCATTCCGGTCTAGGCAGGTAAAACCGCGGGGCGCAGCTAGTAAGTTTATAGTTAAAATACATTTTTTTAAACAAGCTTTAATACCGGCTATCTCAATTGTGTGTACACAAAATTTCCTGTCCGTTCTGTTGAGCATTGAAGAGTTCCTTTGTCTGGAACGTCGATTCAGGTCATGCTTTTAGAATAGTCATGAGGTTATAAAACATTCCACGGATACTTTGATGTGATGTAAAGTGCTCGTCAAGACGAATCAATCGAGCCCAGATTTGTTTTTTTTTTTTTTTGTTGGGTGGGAAATCATCCAATGACTTCTCCCGCTCTGGGTGGAGCGGGAGGGCGTGTCAGACTCTTACTGAGTAAAACCCACCCCTGTTCCTTCCCTGCCTGAGTGCCCAGGGGTGCGGTAACTCATTTTCAGAATTTATCCGCTACCCCTAGGCATGCAGGCACCGGCCACGATGGGCCCCGTCAGTGGTGGCTGACAACATCTCTTTGAGACGCGCGTGGAACACTACGCGCCGTCGACTCACGGTCCTGGTGCTGATCGGACGGCGAGCTACCCACTGCTCGCCGTCCGCAGGCCCAGCCCAGATTTGAAAAGTTTATTTTGTTTAGTTCAGTAGTTCCTATGTGGCCATAGGAACTTCTGAACTAAACAAAATAAACCCACCCCTGTTCCTTCCCTGTCTGAGTGCCCAGGGGTGCGGTAACTCATTTTCAGAATTTATCCGCTACCCCTAGGCATGCAGGCACCGGCCACGACGGGCCCCGTCAGTGGTGGCTGACAACATCTCTTTGAGACGCGCGCGAAACACTACGCGTCGTCGACTCACGGTCCTGGTGCTGATCGGACGGCGAGCTACCCACTGCTCGCCGTCCGCAGGCCCAGCCCAGATTTGATGGGTTTATTTTGTTTAGTTCAGAAGTTCCTATGGCCACCTTCCGTCTCCATCATCAGACCAGTTCCATGGTACCATATCATTGTATTGTCACCGAATATACATGAGTACACCAAAGCGAATCCAAGCGGACATTGGGAAGTGGGTCTAATTTAAGTTGCAAGATTCGACCCGAACAAACATAAATACATACATACGAGTACATTGCAAGTTAAACAAAAGCTTCTAAAAATGTATTTAGTTGAATAGAGAACTGATTGATTTTATCCGTAGGAAGCGTTTAGAAGTTTTAAGACCAAACCTGATTCACGAATATTTTGGGTTTTCTGAACACCACAGGTATTTCGCTTCTTTTCTTACCCGATTACTCAAGAGGGAGAGTAATGATTTACGAGAGTATATGTATAAATGCATTATGTAGGTATGTACGTTAGTATGTCTATTTTTTTGGCATGCCCTGTATCATTTACGGCTGGATCGATTTAAATAAATGAAAAAAATGTGTATTATATGTCACAACATAGTACATACCTACACACATAACTATAGGCTACATGATTTAAAACACCGGTCAAGTGCGAATCGGACTCGCGCGCAAAAGGTTCCCTACGAATCACATATTTTTTTAAACGGTTTATAAAAAAAATATAAATGATAAATGATGTTTATTCAGTAATTATGTTACAAGGAATACTTTTACGCGTCAATGTTTTTTGTCAGTTTAAGCTAGATGAGGCCGGTGTTTCCTAGCTGTCTACCCTGAGAAGAAACACCGAAACAAACTCAGAGATCAAAGTCTCTTTTAGTGTTCAAATCCATACAATGTGTACTGGTTAAATCATATGAGAACCATGTACGTTTATGTCTGGGATGAGCTTTATGAAGAAAGCAACACACGAATTCGAGTGGACCTGTCCAGACAGTGCAAGCATTTGTCAGTCATCGCGAAGCTCAACTCAGATCTTTGAGGAGCTCAACGAACCGACGAACAATACCAAAGTAAGGACAGAAAGTAGAAGTAAAAATCTTTATTGCCCATTTCAAAAAGAAGAAGGTTATCCATTCGGATGTTTGTATTTATTTTATTTATTTTTATGTACGACTATGTTCGGGCATAACTCCATCTAATATAGACCGATTTGCATTTTTTTTTTAAAGGGCTTTATTTCGGAATGGTCCCATTTATATTTCATATAGATCTGACGATGAGTTTCGGAGACAGACAACGGAACTCTTCAAAAAATGACAGCATATCCACTGCGATTGCTGCGATCGTATGTCTATGTAGTGTTAACAAATTTAATGGGGAATCACAACTAATAAGTGAAAAATAAAAACTTTTTTACAAAAAATAGAACCAACCTCCAAAAAACGTGCAAAATAACTTTAATTTCGGAAGACACAAAACCAGAAACACCAACTTCCGATATTAAAATTATTTTGCACTTTTTTTGGAAGTCGGTTCCATTTTTTTACACAAACATTTACCTGAACTCAGAAATACTTATTAGAACTTAATTACTATAACTTTAATATTTTACGTTTATCCATAAAACAGTAAGCGAGAAGCTGCAAACTTGGATTTAGACTATGTATTCTTCGTCTACTTTGTGTCAATGGCACGACAGCGAGCAAAATTCTTTTGGCCCAAAACTTTCCTACTTCCAAGGCGTCGCCGGTGGCAGCGCACACTATTAATAATCCTATAGTAAAACAAATGTATATAAAGTGCAATCATTTGTGAGCTAACGCGTTTAAGCTGTCAACGGTGACTGACCTAAAGGAAGTGTTCACAAAAACGTATGCATGAATTTTTAGGTTCAGTTTGCATTACACAATACATTACTAGTTGTGCATCAATATGCATGTAACATTTACCATATTCATCAGATTGTTATGTTTGCTGGTTGTGAATCTAAACGTATTCTCATTTATATTTATGTAAAGCCGACATGGACGTAGCACTGTTTCAGTGACGTTAACTGGCGTCCTGGCGTCGCGTTGACTACTGTTCATGTTCACTATCAATTAGCTATCTAATAGTGTACACGTGTACAACAACTCTATAGTTATAAAATAGTTAAATGAACTAGCTAACACTTGTTAAGTTAATTCAAATACCTCTTACTGGTTTATAACTTGTTTACAAGCCCGCCACACTATTCCCAAACCATTGCAACTCCTGTAAGCCAGAATCAACAGTGGCGACCACCAGAAAAAAAAACGCCGAGCCTATGAAGCTCGACGAGTCCTGGAGAAATGATTAAACTGTCTCTTGGTGACAAATGCAAGCCAATTCTACAAAGCTTTCAAATGTTACCAGTTGCAGTTAAAAACACCGTAAATTCGGTCTTGAATTTAATTATGAGATTGCTAGCTTCGCAAGATCTAACAGACATATTTTTGATAAGTACAGAAGTAAGCAGCATAGTTATATTTTTTTTTGCAAATCTAGCAATACTGCCTTATATACCAGAAGCATTTTCAGTATGGTGCCTATAAACAATAAAAAAAAACTTACCAAAGTCTGTACTAGAAACTCCGTGTATGAATCGATCCATTTAAATTTCCATCGATGAATTTAAAAAAAAATTAAAAAGATTCTTGATTTAAAATGTTATTACAGTATTCAGAATTATTTAATCGAGGATGTAAGGACATATTGCTCTCATAAATATTGTTGTGATATGTGTGATTAATGCACTAATTAATTATCTGTTATTATTACTTTGACATTTATTTACAAATATATCTTGACATTCTCATTTATTATGTCATTTTTAATTTTAAATTATTCACTTGACATTATTATTTGCTAATGTTTCATTATTATTTGCCACGGTGAAATTACCAAAATTGGGTTATTAATTATAAATTATTGTTGCAAGTAATTATAGAATAATGTAGAAGCTTGAGATTTGCATGCCTCAAGGCGTAATATGGTTGAACTATGCTCTTTTTTTAACAATTTTATGTAATTACCCATAAATAAATGGTTTTTTAATTTGTATTTTCCAATAATATTCCTCGATTAATATTTCTTGATTTGATTTCCGATACCACGTTATATCGATTCGTACAATCATTTTTAAGTAGTTCCTAACTAACCACATCTCACGCTAGCAATAATTTCTTAAATTTATCATCCTGCGTCAGCAGGTAATCCCGCTTATTCGGTAACCAACATGCAATATATAACACGCTCACTTTTCACACTAAATCACTCCTAGATCCCGTGTATTTCAGGTGCATACAATCTGTTCCTCCTTTTGTCTGAGCTAAATCAATTTATCAACATCTCAAATAAGACCAGTCTTCCCATTCCGTCCGTTCATTAGAGTTAGATTGTCATTTTTAGATCTGCCGTCGCCTTCCAACCTACTTTTGCCGATACTAAAATGTTCAATCTTGGATAGAATCTGTGTCGACTGATGTAGAACACGATTTCATTCTGACAGCATTGATTTGGACGATTGGATCTGGACTGCTGTAGGTAGCTATGAATCTTTTCTTTTGTACAAGGAAAGACTATCATTTAATACCTTCTTTTTAGGGTGCCGCACCTTCGAATGAAAAAGCGAAACCCTTTTAGGAACACTTGTACGTCTGTCTGTCCGTTAGTCACAGCCAATATATTCGAAATTCGGAATACAAAAGAATTTATACAAGTGATTAGTTACATTGTCCTGGCAAAGGTTGTAAATCCTTAGAAACAAGCAAACATTAAGTACGCTATTTAAAAAAGTTAGACGGTAATAACAACTTCCCTTTACTTCCTGAGAGCAAACATTGAACATTAAAACTTCATTTAACAAAATATTGCAAGAAAGAAGCGCCTTTACAAATAGTGTACAATGTTACCAAGACCATTTTATGTTTTCTGTTACTTACAACCAAAGTTTCCATAAAATACTTTCAATAATTAATTGGTGAAAATATTGAAAAACAGATGCACAACATCGCTGCCCTTGACTATAAAATACTTTTTGACAAAAAAATGGAACCGACTTCCAAAAAAGTACAAAATAACTTAAATTTCGGAAGTCGGTGTCAAAAAGCGAAGACAAAAAACCAGAAACACTTCACCGAAATTAAAGTTATTTTGCACTTTTTTTGGAAGTCGGTTTTATTTATTTTTTGTAAAAAAGTTTTTATATTTCTATTTTTAGTTATGGTATCCCATTAAATTGTGTTAACACTTTTAATAGACATACGATCGCAGCAATCGCAGTTGATTTGCTATCATTTTTTGAAGAGTTCCGTTGTCTGTCTCCGAAACTCATCATCAAATTTAAATGGAACCATTTCTATATATATATGACGGAGCTATGCCCGAAAATACATAAAAAAAATAATACAAAAATCCGAATTGATAACCTCCTTCTTTTTGAAATCGGTAAAAAATTGCTCCCCGAAACACCAAATTGTTGCTGGTAAGATTTCGCTTCTTTTGTTATCCGACTGCCTCAGAAGGGGTGTATTGATTTACGAGAGTATGTACCTATATATTCATTATCTATGTATGTACGTTTGTATGTCTATTTTTGTGGCAGGCCCTGTAGCCTAAACGGCTGGATGGATTTTAACAAATGAGGATTAGATTGTTCTTGAGTCAGGGTCAATCTAATCCTCAGCCCAAAAAAAAAAAGGTCATGGATGAAAAAATAAAAAAAGAGGTCGTGGATAAATTCGAAACAGTTACCGCTCCCCGGGCACTCAGGTAACTGAAGGAACCGGGGTGGGTTTTAGTCAGTAAAAATCTGACACAACCTCCCGCTCCACCCAGAGCTGGAGGTCACTGGATGGTTTCCAATATCTACAAAAAAAAAAACGGGTCATTACTCTTGAACCCCGAAAGTGACATATGGCTAAATGATTTAAAAAAAAAACTGTCATTAGGTAGGTAATTGTAGTCGTTTTTTTTTTGTGAAATAGTCATGTGGGGTACCGTATCAAAATAAAGAACTTGCAGACAACTCCCAGCTCTTATTTAGATACCTATACTCACTACACTACTCACTAAAATAGGAAATAAAAAAATTATAAAAACCAGTAAGGTTTTAGGTAAAAAAAAAAACAAGGCAAGGCATTAAATTAAATCTGTGATTGAACTAAAATAAATTTCACCACAAAGGTATCAGACTGCTTGAAAAGTGACAAGTCTGGAACTTTTTAGTTGTTTTCAGTCTGTCGGGTTGTTTGTGTTTTTTTTTTTTATCAATGTATTCCTACGGAATACTAGAAAATTTTCAACAGCACTGCAACATTATTTTTTGACCATCGTTGTTTGCGTTTGACCACTATCACCTGATGGTAACCGACGATATGGTCGATGACCCGGGCCTGCGGACGGCGAGTAGTGGGTAACTCGCCGTCCGATCAGCACCAGGCCCGAGAGTCGACGGAGCGTAGTGTTCCACGCGCGCCTCACAGAGTTGTCAGCCAAGGGAAGGGGCCTGCCACGGCCGATGCCTGCCCGGGGGTGGAGGATAAATTCGAAAGAGTTACCTCGCCCCCGGGCACTCGAGGCAGGGAGGAACAGGGGTGGGTACTAGTCAGTAAGAGTCTGACACGCCCTTCCGCTCCACCCTAGAGCGGAAGAAGTCATAGGATGATTTCCCACCCCCCAAAAAAAAAAAAAAACCGAGCACGCTTTCCTGAAAGTAACATAATACACTTAGACTCTAAAAACTCCAAGGTTACAGCAATCAGGAAAGATAATACTCCGACCGAGAATCCCGCTCCTTAGCTTTACGCCCAAGTTTTCGCAAAACGTTTTCAGCATATGGATGGGATGTCAAACATAACGTTGGCCCATCCCTGTACGTCGATGATGGAACAGGCTTGTTTCCTAAAGAATATGGGGTTAAATAAATAGTAATATTATAGTTTAAAAATCTACAAAACGAAAAGGATTTATATTCTTCTCAGAAAAAAAAAATCCCAATATCTCATATAATGGGTATGCATTAAAAATAACTAGTCCGCCTTATTTAATTTAGAATGACGTTGACTAACCTAACCTGACCATGCATTGTCGTTATCCAAACTAAACATGTATCCCAAATTTCAGGTCAATCGAAAACCGGGAAGTAGATCATATTTAACTTCTAAGATTTTTTTGTAAAAAACAAATTGTTTATAGTATATAAAAATAACAAACGCACTTTATTTTTTATTTTTCGTGTTCGCAGCAAACCGTTTCATTTGATAGGTACCCATATCATGGGAATGCATACAACAACACTCAACAATACAATACTCGTCAGCCATCTTTGTTAGTTCGCCATATTGGATTTAGAATGACGTCACTTAGCTAACCATGCATTGTCATCCAACCTAAATATGTACGCAAAATTTCAGCTTAATTAAAAACCGGGAAGTGGGTCAAATTTAACCTTTACATAGGTTATTACAAGTGAAGCTTGTCATAAGTGTGTTAATAAAAGCGTAGGTATACGTCACCGCTCAACACCGCACCAGTGAGGCAGGGCGAAAAAAATGATTATTATTAAAAATTATAATTATTATCTCGTTTATTCATTTGTAAATACATATAAATTATATTTTTAAACATTTCAATGAAAAAGTAAAAAAAAAAACATTTAAAAATATAAAAAAATAGAATCCCACCGGTATCGGGAACAGGGTCCAAGCTACCGGTGGTCAGGGCTCCTGAGAAAGGAATCTCCTAACTGTTGAGTTAAATAAGCTTCTGAAAAGTTTAACCAGGTGGCAACACTTGCCTAAGACACTCGATGAGTTTATGGTTGTACCGCGTGTTCTTGCTGTGTAGTTGTGGAAATAAAAGTTCTCATATTTAATTAATCATCGTCTTTATATTGATAAAACCCCCCATAATCCTTCAGGTTATGGGCCCAGGAGACTCTGTAATTCAAATCTCAAAGAAAACAGCAAAGAAAAGTTACAATCGTTGTTAGAACAAATTGATAAGATAACCTCAAAATGGATTCCCGCGTGACAATGAATTTAGATAAATTCGATGGGCAGAACTTTAGGCAATGGAAATTTCAGATGAAGTGTGCACTAAAGGCAAGAGGGATCGATATTTCAGTGCCTAAACCATCTGTAAACAGTGTTGAGTGGACTAAAAATGACGGCATGGCAATGTATATTATGACCTCTTCGATGGATTACAAACAAATTACATTGATAGAGAACTGTGAAACTGCAATGGAAGTAATGTCAAAACTGGAATCAATATATGAACAGAAGAGTGAATTATGTAAAATGCTAGTTCATGAGAGATTCTATCAATACAAAATGTCTACAAGTGACAGTGTCGCTCAGCACATTTCTAAAGTCGAATCATTAGCCAAGCAGTTAAAAGAAAGTGGAGAAAACATCAGTGAAATAGCTGTGATAACAAAAATACTTGGAACATTACCTTCTAAATTTAGATCACTCCGTCAAGCCTGGATGTCATTGGATCCAGCGAATCAAACTCTTGTCAATTTAACTGCTCGTTTATTGGACGAAGAATCCAGCTTGCAGTGTGAAGACGAGCAGGAAACTGCTCTCCTTGTCGCTAACAAAGGATGGAAGAATAAACCAAAACAAAACGATCAGAATAAAGGTGCTGGTGGTTCAAATCAAAATAAACCTACCAAACACAGGTTCGAGTGTTATAATTGTGGAAGGCGAGGGCATTTTGCTCGTGAATGTCGGGCTCCAAAGAAATCCAAGCCCAGAAAACCTCAACAAGAAGGTGCAGATTTGTTAGCGTTCAATATAGAAACCAGTTTCAATACAACTGAAGAGAATGCTTGGATTTTGGACAGTGGTGCCTCTGCACATATGACCTATAAAAAAGAGTTCTTTGTAGAGCTATTTGAATGCAAACAGAAATCATTGACATTGGGAAACAAACAGTCAGTTGAAGTGGCCGGCATAGGCAAAGTGTTAATAAAGAGATATGTCAATGGACAGTGGGAGGATAGTGAGCTGCATAATGTGTTGTATGTTCCGAATTTAAGAAGGAATTTATTTTCAGAAGGTGTGATAATGCGTCAATACTATACAATTATAAAGAAAGATTCTAGTGCAATGATTTATAAAGGTAATGATTTGGTAATGTGTGCAAGAATAACAGAAAATAATTTGTATAAATTAAAGATAAAAGCAGTGGTCGCAAACACCTGTAATTTAGTCCAAAGTAACCAAAATAACATTAAAATATGGCATGAAAGACTGGGACATCTTAACCTAAAACAAATCAAGAATATGAGTGCTAACAGTGTTGTAGAAGGTTTGACATTAAGTGACAGTGATCAAACTGACTTTGTGTGTGAAGCATGTGCATATGGGAAGCAATGCAGATTTCCATTTCACAAGTCTGTACGTGGAGAACTACAGCCAGGTGACCTGGTGTATAGTGACGTCTGTGGCCCTATGAGTCATATATCTATCCAAGGTATGAGATATTTTGTTCTGTTTAAAGACGCTGCTACAAGCTACAGACATGTTTATTTTATCAAACATAAAAGTGATGTGATGGAAGTATTCAAGAAATACAATGCTATGATCAAGAATAGGTATATGCACAGTGTCAGGATATTGCATACTGATAATGGAAGGGAATATGTCAATAAATCTTTCGAGGACTACCTGAACAAAGAAGGTATAGTACATGAGCGTACTGCACCTTACACGCCTGAACAAAATGGGCGTGTAGAGAGAGAAAACCGCACGATTGTGGAGAGTGCACGCTCTATGTTGTATGCGAGGGATGTACCACTGGACTTATGGGCTGAGGCTATCAATTGTGCAGTATACTTACTAAACAGGACTTCCTCTAGCCAGACTACTCAGAAAACACCATTTGAACTATGGAATGGTATCAAACCTCATTTAGGCCATGTCAAGGTATTTGGAAGCATAGGGTATGTACACATTCCTGATCAACTTAGAACTAAACTTGAAAAGAAGAGTGAGAAAATGATGTTAGTTGGGTATGATAACAACAATTATAGGATGTTCAGTTTAGAAACCAAAAGGGTAAAAATATCAAGAAATGTCATCTTTGATGAACAGCATGTTCCAGATATAAGGAAAAATATTACACAAATATACTTGGATGGTGAAGAGAGAGTAGAGCAAGAAAATGAGATGCAAGGAACCAATGCAGAGGATACTCTCATAGAATCTACATCATCAGAAAACGAGAGCAGCTTGCAGAGTTGTAATAGTGATGACCCTGCATATGAACCGTCTCAAGAGATAGATGCTGATATAATCCAGAGTAATATAAATTTGAGACCAAGACATAATAGGTTTTTTGAAGCTAACCTAATAGAATTTTCAGTGCCTCAAACATATGATGAAGCAATGAAGAGTCCACAAAGAGATGACTGGTTGCGAGCTATAGATGAAGAATTGCTTGCACATAAGGAAAATAATACTTGGACTTCAGTTGAAAGGTCTGGTCAACATACTCTTACTACAAAGTGGGTCTTTAATATTAAGAGGGATGAGAATGACCAGGTCAAGCGGTTTAAAGCTCGTTTGTGTGCACGTGGTTTTAGTCAAATTAAGGATATAGATTACCAGGAAGTATTCTCTCCAACAACGAGATATGACTCTATAAGAATTATTTTTTCTATTGCAGCTAGGTATGATTTACAAATTCAACAATTTGATGTAAAAACTGCTTTTTTGAATGGGTATTTAGATGAGGACATTTTTATAGAAATACCAGAGGGTGTGTCATTTAAAAAAAATTGTGTTTTAAAACTGAATAAGTCTTTGTATGGTCTTAAGCAGGCATCTCGTTGTTGGAATAGAAGATTTTCTGAATTCTTGGTAAAATATGGTTTTAAACAATCTCAAGCTGACAGTTGTATTTATATAGGTATTTTTGATGGGGTAAAAGTATTTATAATAATTTATGTTGATGATGGGCTTATAGTCTCTTCTAGTTCCTCAATTATTAAAAATATTATAGAATATTTAAAACAAGCATTTAAAATTAAAGAACTAAATTTGAAATATTTTGTGGGGATAGAAATAATAAAAAGAAATAATTGTATCTGTATTCATCAAAGAGACTATATAGATCAAATTATAGAGAAATTTTGCATGAGTGATTCAAATCCTGCTAGTACTCCAGCAGATGCAAATGTAGTTATTACAAAGAAAATAGATAAAAGCATTGTTAACTTCCCTTACAGAGAAGCTATAGGTTCTTTGTTATTTTTGAGCTCTGTTTCAAGACCTGACATTTCATTTGCTGTGAATGTGTTGAGTAGATATGTTAATAATCCTAGTCAGCAGCATGTGAATGCTATAAAACGTGTAATTAGATACCTAATAAATACTAAAGATTTATGTATAAAGTATGGAGAAAGCAGTGATCTTACTGGCTATTCAGACTCAGATTTTGCAGGAGATGTGGACACGCGTAAGTCTACTACAGGGTACATTTTTAATATGAATGGAGGACCTATAACATGGTGTAGTCAGAAGCAGAAGACTACTGCTCTCTCCACGACTGAGGCTGAGTTTGTAGCAGCTTGTGAAGCTGTAAAAGAGGTATTGTGGTTACAGCAACTGTTGTCAGATTTAGGTGAAAATATTAAATATGTTCAATTATATGTTGATAATCAGAGCGCCATTAAATTAATTAGCAATCCTGTTTACCATAAGAAAACGAAACACATAGATGTGAAATATAATTTTATAAGGGAAAAGGTTGAGTTAGGTATAATTAAATTAAATTATATTCCTAGTAACAGTCAATTAGCAGACATGTTAACAAAAGCGTTACCAGTTCAATCTTTTGCCTACTTTAGAGATCAGATTTTGTTTTAATTTTTTTTTTAACTTATGCTAATTACATTTCAATGGGAGATATATGGTTAAACTTTTAGTGGGAGTGTTGAGTTAAATAAGCTTCTGAAAAGTTTAACCAGGTGGCAACACTTGCCTAAGACACTCGATGAGTTTATGGTTGTACCGCGTGTTCTTGCTGTGTAGTTGTGGAAATAAAAGTTCTCATATTTAATTAATCATCGTCTTTATATTGATAAAACCCCCCATAATCCTTCACTAACAATACGCGCCGTGTCCAGGGGTACTGCTTTCTGGATCAAGCCCTTGATCCAACTGCCCAACGAGAGCCTCCTTAGATCTTGGTCGAGGCTCTTGGCTATTAAGCCATTGGCCGTCACAACTATCGGCACAATGACTGAATAATAATATAATTATTATTATTGTTAATTCTTATTATTAAAAACGCAAAAAATATAAAATAATAAACGCCGCGGTAACTTTAAAAGTGGGTGTCGAAACTGTCAGCATACTCGTAATAAACAGCTGCTAAAGTTCAATGTAGATTCTTTTATTTCTGGAACACTTCGATTGAGGTAAAGACTTTATATTCAGAGCCAGACTTGGATTTTATTTCTGTGGGCTTGATTTGATTACCGGTGGAAGGAAGTGGGATACTAAAATAGAAAGTATGGAGGGATAGTCCGCAAAAAGATTTGCATGAAAAACAGGTCAATTTTTTAATTGGTAGGTACATTTTTCAAAGAGGTACCTACTTGACTTTCTTTTTTCGGGAACATGTTATCATTTCGATGTTGTCGCTAATGTTATGCTAATTTTAATGCAGCTAAAAATATATAATATAGTGCCGATATTATAAATATTGATGAAGAAGGAGTACACAGAAACAGATGGAAAGCACAGAGTGTAGATAGGATACTTCAACTATAGTATACAAGCGGGTAGCGTAATAAATAAGCGAAAGCGTTAGCGCGTCGGCAAGCTCGACAACACAGCGAGTGCGTGCGTAGCAGTAAAGCGACTGGTCGGCCGGCCAGCGCGCGCGCTGCTCAAGCAAGCGAGCCCCACTTCGCGCGGTAAACAATGGAGCGCCCGGGCGGCCGACCCGTCCGGTAACTAATAACAAACGTGGTTCGCTTGTCCATACGCTTATACAGATTTATAATTTATTTCTAACATATTAATGTTATTGTTATTTTATTAATTGTATGTATGTAACATAATAATACAATTCGAATAGTAACAAAATCTACGCCACATCACCCCCCTCCAGAGACCGTCACTACGGGCGATAATAGTCGGGATAATGAACCTTACGCCCCGATCTTGTCGTTTTGATGTCATTTCCGGGGTTTTTAGGTAATTTGGTGGTGGGTGTTGCTTTATGTAGTGTGGGTGTTTGTATGTTTGTGTGTGTGTTTGTGCTTGGGTCGTGTAATATGTAGGCAGGTTTGAGCCTGTCAATGGTAACTGAGACAGTTTTGCCGTTGATGTTGAGCTTGTAGACCTTGTCCCCGTGTTGCAGGACTTTGTGTGGTCCCGTGTATGCTGGCTTTAGCGAGCCAGATGTCTCGTCTTTGAGAAAAACATGACTCGTTGTACCAAGTTCCTTGAACACAAATGTAGTTCTGCTGCCATGACGAGATGCCGGTGATGGTTTTAGTTTCCTGGCGAAGGTTTTCAAACGTGCCACGTAGTCTGGCATATCAATTGTGTCCTCGATCTGTGGCTGTAAAAATTCTCCTGGTAGCCGGAGCGTTTCGCCGTAGAGAAGTTCGGCTGGTGTAGCCCCTAGGTCTTCCTTGTACGCGTTCCTGATTCCTAGCAGAACTAGTGGCAAGGACTCGGCCCAGTTTTCTTTGGCGTGGCAAACAATTGCGGCTTTTAATTGCCTGTGAAACCTCTCAATGAGGCCATTGCAGGCGGGGTGATAAGCCGTGGTGCGTTTGTGATGAAACCCGACCATCTCCGACAAGTATTTGAAAATTCCCGACTCGAACTGTCGTCCGCGGTCCGTTACGATGTCAATGGGACAGCCGAATCTGGAAATCCAACCACTCACTAGGGCCCTTGCCACTGTCTCTGCTGTTATGTCTGGTATAGGTATCACCTCAGGCCATCGCGTGAATCTATCGATGGCTGTGAGGCAATAACGATAGCCGTGAGATACAGGCAGCGGTCCGATCAGGTCAATGTGAATGTGATTGAATCTCGCTCTCGGCAGCTTGAAGGTCCCCAATGGTGAAGAGTTATGGCGGGTCACCTTTGAACGCTGACACATTACACATGAACGGCTCCATTCTCTGCAGTCTTTTTTGACTGATGGCCAAACGTATCGTTCTGTTACCATTTTGATTGTTGTGTTTGCGCCAGGGTGACTCCACGAGTGTACGCTCTCGAAAACTCTGCGGCGGTGTTCCTTTGGGACATATGGTCGAGGAATTTTGCTTCTCTCATCGCAGTACAGTTCGGTCTCTGTACCTGGCAGTTTTACCTTGGTCAGACGTAAGGCTGTGCTGCTGTGGAGCAGCTGTTCCAGCTCGGTGTCGTGCTTCTGCGATTCTGCTATCTGGTATAGATCCACAGGTTGAGCAATCTCCTCGATCCGCGAGAGGCTGTCAGCGACGACGTTGTCCTTACCTGATATGTGCCTTATGTCTGTTGTGAACTGCGAGATGTAATCTAGGTGCCTGAACTGTCTTGGTGAGCAGTTTTCTTTCCTTAAGTTGAACGCGAAACTAATAGGTTTGTGATCGGTGTAAATCACGAAGTTTCGGGCTTCGACCATATGCCTGAAGTATTTGATTGCTTCGTAAATCGCAAGCAGTTCTCTGTCGTAAGGCGAGAATTTCTTTTGCGCTGGACTGAGCTTGTGGGAATAGAATGCCAATGGTTGCCATGGTTCCCCGTCCTTGCGCTGCTGTAATACTGCACCTAAGGCTGTATCCGAAGCGTCTGTCACTAACGCCAGTTTGGCTTCGCAGTCGGGATGGGCCAGCATCGCGGCTTTGCAAAGTCCTTCTTTGCTGGTGTTAAACGCTTCCATTTCCTGTGTTGTGAAATGTACTGGATGGGAGCCCTTGACTGAGCCTGCCAATAGAGCATTCAAGGGGGCCTGGTGTTGAGCTGCGTCGGGTATGAATCGCCTATAGAAGTTCAACATACCCAAGAATCTGCGAAGTTCTCGAACTGTTTTGGGCGCGGGGTACTTAGTGATGGCTTCGACCTTCTCTGGTAGTGGACTGGTGCCGCTGGCTGAGATCCTGTATCCTAGGAAAGTAACTTCTTTTAATCCGAATACGCACTTACCAGTATTGATCACCATTCCGTATTCCTGCAGCCGGGTGAAAAGTTGGCGAAGGTGGTCTTCGTGGGTCTTCTGGTCTTTCGAATAGATCAAGAAATCGTCGAGATAAGCATAGCAGAAGTCCAGCCCTCGCAGCATTTCGTCAACGAACCTCTGAAATGTCTGCCCCGCGTTACGAAGACCGAATGTCATAAACGGGAATTCGTAGAGTCCATAGGGCGTGGTGATGGCGGTCTTGGGAATATCTTCTGGGCTGACTGGGATTTGATTATATGCTTTTACTAAATCTATCGTGCTGAAGACTGTGGACCCTGTCAGGTTATGTGAGAAGTCATGAATATGCCGTATTGGATAATTGTCAGGTACTGTCCTGGCATTGAGCATTCGATAGTCACCACAGGGTCGCCAACCGCTGTTTTTCTTGGGGGCCAGATGTAATGGCGATGACCATGGTGAACTTGAGGGTCTGACGGTGCCGTCTTTCAGCATCGCTTCAAACTCATCTTTGGCTATTTTTAATTTGTCTGGGGCCAGGCGGCGTGGTGTACATGAAACTGGTGGTCCAGGTGTGGTCCGTATGTGATGGACTGTATTGTGTGATGATGTACGGTGTATGCCAGGTGGTCGAGTGATGCCAGGAAAATCCTTTAGTATGTTATGGTATGTGGTGTCACCAATAATTACCTTAACCGAGGAAATGACATCTGACGAACGTGCAGGTGAAGCCGGGGTCGCAAGGGTTGTATAGTTATCGATAAGGCGCTGGTTCCTGCAATCAACAACAATATTATAATGAGACAGAAAATCCACGCCTATTATCGCCTTTGTAACGTCGGCTACAATAAATTGCCAAGTGAAGTCACGGCGCAACCCCAAGTTTAGACTTAAACTAATGTACCCGTACGTTTTTATGGGCGTACCGTTAGCCGCACACAGTTGGTAATCCGAAGTCTCAGGCCGTCTTTGCAATGCTGATCGTGGGTAAACACAAAGGTCACTGCCGGTGTCAACTAAAAATTGCGTCTTCGATCGTCGATCGGTTACAAATAAGCGACCAGAGCTCTGACAATCGTCGGCCGCCATTACTGATTGCCCTTTGCGTTTCCCGCCGGCTGGTAATCGCACGGTTTGATACACTTACGCGCTCGTTCCCCGAACCTGTAGTGGTACCAACATTGTGGGAATTGACTGTGGCTCGACTGCGACCTCGATGAACTGGAACGATGACGTGAACGGCTACTCGATCGGTCTCGCAGTCGCGACATCCGCTCGACTTTTGCTGTCAGTTTTTCTACCTGCCTGGTCAGTGCCGCTATTTCAGGATGCACACTGGTTGGTGATGCTGCTTGGGTGATGGCGGATGTTGATGCTACCTGCGGCCCGACGACGTCACTGATGCGGTCTGCTAACTCCGCCAATTCCCCCATGTCGGCCTTGGACTGCGAGGCGATAATAGCCTGCGTCCCGTTGGGTAGTCGGCTCGTCCATATGGTGCGTAGAAATTCTTCTGGAACGCCTGGTCCGGCGAGATTTAGCAGGTGGCGGTAGAACTGCGATGGTTTTCGATCGCCGAGTTCCTCGTGCATGAGTAGCTGCTTCAACTTTTTCTCGCGCGACGCTGACATTCTTTTTATCAACTCTGCTTTGAGCTTTTCATATTTGTTGGTGGCTGGAGGGCTTTCGATGATTTCTTGTACCTCAGAGGCGTACAGTGGGTCCAAGTGACCAGTGACGTAGTAGAACTTGGTGTCGTCTGCTTTGATGTTCGCCAGTGCAAATTGCGCTTCCATTTGTGCGAACCAAAGACTCGGTTTTTCGGGATAAAACGGTGGTACACGCACGCCCACGCGAAAAGTTTCCTGATGTCCACCGTCCTCGCCTGCAGCGGCCACGTTGCTAGCACCTTTGTCTGTCATCCTCGTGTTCTTAATCGGGGTCACCAGTTTAGCGTAAATAGTTCTGATTCGTAATCTCGGGTAGTGTGTGAGAAGATAAATAAAAAGCGTCGTTACACTTACACAGAGGTCCAAAGTTTATTAGCAAGGTAGGAAATAAGTACACAACACTAACGAAAGTCAAGAGCATGAAATATGAAGAAGGAGTACACAGAAACAGATGGAAAGCACAGAGTGTAGATAGGATACTTCAACTATAGTATACAAGCGGGTAGCGTAATAAATAAGCGAAAGCGTTAGCGCGTCGGCAAGCTCGACAACACAGCGAGTGCGTGCGTAGCAGTAAAGCGACTGGTCGGCCGGCCAGCGCGCGCGCTGCTCAAGCAAGCGAGCCCCACTTCGCGCGGTAAACAATGGAGCGCCCGGGCGGCCGACCCGTCCGGTAACTAATAACAAACGTGGTTCGCTTGTCCATACGCTTATACAGATTTATAATTTATTTCTAACATATTAATGTTATTGTTATTTTATTAATTGTATGTATGTAACATAATAATACAATTCGAATAGTAACAAAATCTACGCCACATTGAGATGTCTGTATCAGCTCCTTTTTTTTTCCAATAAATATCATGTTTCCTGGTATTTTTCCCTAAAAGGCGTTTTTTGTATGAAAGGCGCGCATGAAAGGTTTTGTACCATCAAGCGTTAAATGTTGCCATTATTAAGATCGAGCAAAAAAAAACACGTTTCTAATAAGCGAGGCTCCTTTAATTTTTTTTGTCATAGCGGCAACAGAAATACACATTCTGTGAAAATTTCAACTGTTTACCTATTACGGATCATGAGATACCGCCCGCTGACAGACAGATGGACGGACGGACGGACAGCGGAGGCTTAGTAATAGGGTTACCCTTCGGGTACGGATATCTAAAAAAGGACGGAATGAAAGAAAAAAACGTGTTATGCCGACCCGACTGATGCCTGATTTAGTAAGATATTGACTGACCTTTCAATCAATATCATTGCATGCTAACTAAATCATTGCATGAATTTCAGGTTTTCAATAACACTCTGTACTCACTCCTTGAACTGGAGCTTAAGAGTTCAAACACCAAATTGACAAGCTCTTCATTCTATATTTGCGAAAGTCGCGGTACGTTTATTCTTGTAAAGTAATCCGAGCTTGGAACGAAATCTCCGTGTGTTAGCTTTGTAAAGAATGTTGAGTGTAATCGGTTTAAAGATTTGAAAAACGTGGTGTACCGTGCGACAGATGATTAGGTATTTAGGTTGCCTTGTGATTTAGACTTATAGTTTCGTCCTGGTTTTAAGTGAAGAGTGAATACGTTACTTAAGGGCAAACGTGCTTGATAGTAGTGTCTGTAGTATGTTAGGTAAGGACTTAAAGTAGCGATATCTATGGCGCCACATACGAGCTAAACACGCAAATCCTTCATGGCGCAATTTGCACATAATACAACAGTCAACATCAACCCTCGGGAAGTTACCTAGACCAGACTTAACACCCGTCTAGTCAAAGGATCCTCCCTTTTTTATTTGAGGTTTGTGGGACTTAGCACTCTGTTCCGCATACCTCAATGTGATCATCGACCACTCCATAGATTACCATCAGGTGATTCGTGGCCTGTTTATAATAAAATAAACTGGTTTTTTTGAGTTACTTTAATAAATTAAATTAAGTGAAAATTTTTGCAAAAAGAAAGTTTCCTAAATGTCAGGATCTGGCTATGATAGGTATTGTTTGATGTTTCTAAAACATAGTGGTGAACTTTTGAATAGCCTTTTAAATCCTGGTTTTAACCTCTAAAGTCGGTACTTATTACTTATTTTCTATTGTGTCTGTGGTCACCGGACCACAGACACAATAAAAATAAAAATAGAAAATCTAATTCACGATGCACCAGTGCATCGTCTGTACCTCACTAGTTAAATCGTTCAAACTCCTATGTCATATAGTACTAAATAATTAT
The DNA here is from genome assembly GCA_951329385.1 of Polia nebulosa. Classification (NCBI taxonomy): domain Eukaryota; kingdom Metazoa; phylum Arthropoda; class Insecta; order Lepidoptera; family Noctuidae; genus Polia; species Polia nebulosa. Next base: position 12,806,028 of record OX589610.1, on the reverse strand, counting down.
ATAGTAATTGGTGGCGCCAAGAGTGGCTCTTTGCGTCGGGAATGAACGGAGAACGAACGAAAGACCGCTCGCCTGAGCGACCGTGTTAGAGTGACGTATTGACGCTCCGTTCACCATCATCATCATACATCGAACTGTCATATATTTCAACCGCTCGCCGATGGTGATACTACTGTTTATTCCTCGGTTAAACCGCACCGCACCCCTTAAAATAAATTCTTTTCGCGTCGCTAAAAAGAATCCGCATTTTCTCGTGATTGTGTTAATACGCAAATAAACCCAAAATATAACCTTCGCGAACCCATAAAGACTGATCCGCTGATAATTCAAGATTACCGCCGTGAAACATGTGTGTTCTTCTGCATGTGTGCTCCAGCAATCCTGCCTTTAAGTTCTCCTAACAGAAGACCCAGGTTTGTATACCCATTTAGATCATTCCTCCTCGCCATGATATAGATTAATTATAAACGCTTCACCAGTAATATTAACAAATGCGAAAGTTTGGATCATCAGCCTTTTTTAATGTCCCCACTGCTGGCGCACAGGCCTTCTCTCTGTGAGAGGGTGTGGGCTGTAATCCACCACGCGGGCCCAATGCGGGTTGGTGGATTTGTTTCATTGTTGGATGGATATTTGTTATTCAATCACGCCAGAACGCCTGAACGGATCAGGATGAAATTTGGCACATAGATAGATTATAGTCTGAATAGCTGCACATAGGCTATATCTGAAAATGGGGGAAGTACTAATACCAGGCAGGCTAAGCCACTGGCAGACACTAGTACGATATATACCTATATATTAATGGTTTTTAACCCTCAATAGATCTGAATACACGAAAAAATGGATGGATTGTGTGAGGAGTGATATGAAAGAAAAGGGAGTTAGTGATAGCGTAACGGCTGACAGGACTCAATGGCAGAAAAAGACGTGTTGCGCCGACCTCAAGTAACATAGGATAAGGGCAGGAAGATGATGATGATCATGAGATCTAAATACACTCAAGACCCGACTCAATGATGCGACCCACGACTAACCCTATATCAACGAACTGTTCCAACATTTCCGTAATAAATAAACATCAAGACAACACACAGTCGAGAACCCTACAACTGCTAAGTGGTACCGAACTTAAAACAATAGTTCCTCCAGCCCACCGCAACGGACTCCGGGACTTAAGACTTTTGTGCGAATGCTTTGTTATACACTTACTAATAGCTGTGTTTCAAGAAACTTACTGCGGTTATAATCCCCTAAGAAAGTTTCACTTGGCGCAACCAAGTGGGCTACGGAATTTATCGTTCTTTCCCTCGGAGAAACTCCGATGGGTTTAACATTATTACTTTTATTCTTCAAGCCGAGTTTGAGCAGTTTTTCAAGAGATGGTTTAAGGGAAATGTATGTTGCCTTGTTACGAAACTGTTGGACTTGAAACTCGCACGCTGCTCAGAAAAAAAATATTAGTTCAGCATAAATATGTTTTCTACTCGTTTAGCTTGATAAATGAATACGCTGCCTCGTCTTAGGCTATTTTTAACCTTCGACGCTAAACGGGTGAGGAAGGGGTGTTATAAGTTTGACCGCTATGTGTGTCTGTCTGTAGCACCGTAGGTCTTGAACAGGTGAACCGATTTGAATGCGGTTTTTTTCATTATTTGAAAGCAGAATTTCTAGCAATGGTTCATAGATATGTTTTATGGAAATTTATTCAGTCGTTTCATGGTCATCAGTTCTTTTGTGTTTTGTAACGTTCGCTTTTCTATTATTCATTTTTTAAACTTTGAATTCAATTGGTATCTTGTAAAACTATACCGAGTGTAAGGGGAATCCGTAGTCATATTTTCGATACTGCTTTTTTTCCATGAAAAAAAAACAGCTTTCGTCAAGAAAGTCATAGACAATTTATTCCGAAAAAATAATTGGTAAGCACCAGGCCCGTGAGTCAACGGCGCGTAGTGTTCCACGCGCGCCTCAAAGAGATGTTGTCAGCCACCAATGACGGGGCCCATCGTGGCCGATGCCTGCATGCCTAAGGGTAGCGGATAAATTCTGAAAATGAGTTACCGCACCCCTGGGCACTCAGGCAGGGAAGAAACAGGGGTAGGTTTTAGTCAGTAAGAGTCTGACACGCCCTCCCGCACCACCCAGAGCGGGAGAAGTCATTGGATGAATTCCCACCGCCCAAAAAAAAAAAAAAAAAATGCGCTCACCCACTCAGTCACTTCACTTTACTCTTATAAACTTGGTACAATAAAATACTTGTAGCAACAAAACGTAGGACAGTTCCGATGCGTCTTCACTCCGTGACTCCCAGGTTAAGACTGCGCGACTAGGCGGGTCCTCTTCAACCTCGAAGTCAAACGGAAACACACCGACTCTGTCAAAGCGCGCCAACTGTAGTGTTTATAGTTGCCACTAGATGGCGTGCTTCATTTTGTTGTCAATTGACTACCGGATGCGACATATATAAAAGACACCGGATCGAATGAGAGTCTAAGCCCCGTCTCTCGCCAGCACGTGCCGCTGAGCCAGTAAACTCCCCAATTAATGGAAACCAGATCCAGCCTTCCCTTGCTGCCCCCCCAGTGACGCCCTAAGCCGAGGCCCGTACCCCGCAGGGGGTACGGGCCCCTAAGCGTGGTCACTTAGTTTGTAAGTTGAAATAAGTCCTGGCTGGAGGCTTTAATATATTAAAGCCTACACAGGCAAGCCCGGTTGAGCAGACGACAGCCTCAGGGGCTGACCTGCGAGAAGTCCCACAAAAAAAAATAAAAAAATGAGAGTCTAAGTGCTAACAACGGAGTCCTATATCTCACTCTAGCCATATCAGCTCTCACACAGTTCTTCTGATCTTCCCCTACTCATATAGCCATCCACACTCAAAACTTTCCCACAACATTTTCCTTTTCTATATACCTAGAAAATGTATTTTATTCACTAACTAGCTTCTGCCAGTGGTACTTATACTTCTCCCACTATAAATCATAGCTCAAGAACTGACAAAAAAAATGTTGACGTGTAAAAGTTTTGATAAAACGTATTTAATTAAATAAAATCATCATCATCATATCATTATCATTTAGCCTATGTGCTATTTCAGACGAATCTAACCATGTGTCAAATTTCATCCAGATCTGTTCAGACGTTCTGGCATGATTTTACTAACAAATATCCATCCATGCTTTCATACATACATATTTTCGCATTTATAATATTAAGTAGGATGTGATGGTTCAACAAAATGTAATTTTCATACTCACTTTCCAATCTCTTGTCCTAGTTATTACAGTACCTTAGCTTTTAATATAGGCCTATTATGATTGTGGCTCCTTTTTATTTCCCTCCGGTTCTTTTTAATTAAGCTACCACTTTTCTTGAGCTTTATTAAAAATCATTATTATTCTAATTCGAAGGGACGAAATAAAAAGATTCGTTCGCATTTCATCCCACAAAAGATTATGAATTATACAAAAATCTTTTTTAACGTATTCTCTTTACAATGCTATTGTTTTTCCTTTTTCTTAATGGCTGGAAATTGGTCAGGACCACAATAAAAATGTTGTTCAGATATTTTTATATTAAATTCTATTGCAAGATTCATTATGGTTTTTGTTTCTTCAAGCCGGGTGTAGACAGATTCATTCCAGATTTGACACGTTCCAGCGTGGTAACTCTATGTAGTATCAACGACTAGGAATTCTGCTGTCCGCATGCGGTCAACATGTGAAAGAATGTTAATGATTGTCGTTAATCTATCATTGTAGCTTAACGTAGCATCAACGATCAGAGGTTCCGCTGTCCGAATGCGGTCAGAGTTGCTGACCGCATGCGGTCAAAATGTGAAAAAATCTTACCGTTTGCGGTAGTCACTGCATCATCGTAGGCAAAAATACCCAGCAGATTTAGGCATAATCCTTAAAATCAGGACTGGGTCAAACCGCCAGACAGACTTATAAATTTACAGACTAATACAAAAAAACTGGCCAAGAGCGAGTCGAACTCGCGCGCAAAGAGTATCGAAACAATGATATTTTTTTAAGGTTTTTTTTAAACTACCTCCATTTTATCGGTTTTCCTGTAATCTATGAAAGAAAGTACTTTAACTTTCTATATTTTTTCAAAATTTTAGGCACAGTGGTTTCGGAGATAAGGGGTATTATATGGTCATTTTTCATCTATTTTCTTAAATAACTTCAAAATTATATATTTTAAAATTATAAAAAAATATATTCGAGACCCTCACAATGTGCCCTTTCATTTGATATGTCGCACGATACAGTTTGAAAAACTTTGATTTTTCATTTTCCGATTTTCACCCCAAAAGTGACAACCATATTCCAAATTAATTTATTTAGGTCACGCCCGTGTTCGGGACAGAGATGTATGTACCAAATTTCAACTCTACCGGTCCAGCAGATTCGGAACATATTGGCTGTGACAGACGGACAGACGGACAGACAGACATGACAGATACACGAGTGATCCTATAACGGTTCCGTTTATTCATTCGGAACCCTAAAAATATTTTTTTACGAGGTAAACACTAAGTGACGGAAGAAAAAATTACAGCCCGCAGCGCTGAAAGGGTTTAACCGTATTTTGTGGCAAAACAATAATAATTCTATTACTAAATTAGAAAATACTGCTTCACGTGACTGTAATAATGTGATTTCGGTTTTGCGTTATTTTTATCCCTACCGCATTTGTTTGGTACCATTTTTTTTTGTTTTTTTTTTTTGTGGAGTGGGAAATCATCCAACGACTTCTCCCGCTCTGTGTGGAGTGGGAGGGCGTGTCAGACTCTTACTGACTAAAACCCACCCCTGTTCCTTCCTGCCTCGAATGCCCAGGGGTGAGGCAACTCTGTTTCGAATTTATCCTCAACCCCCTCCACCTCCACAAAAACGACGTACGCACGCTCTCCGTGTCAGACTCTTACTGACTAAAAAACCATCCATGTTTCTTCAGTTGCCCTTGCGTTCCACGACCACGGTGACAATTTCATTCAAACACTTTCCCGCGACCTTAAGGGCTGCCCCAGACAAGTGATGTGACAACGCTCCCTATCATATTTTCAATTTCCAAAGCATTTAAGTAAAGACGTCGTGTCGCATTAACCTGCAGTTGATTGTTGTATAAACAGAAAGGAGTATTCATTAAATACTCTCTTTTCAAACTTTCTTTTATTAGTTTTTCCCCCCTAAAATCGATGTTTTAGTACAATTTAATGTAAATTGGCTAAACCTTTTAGTAAGTAATGATCGTATCAATAGTCTTTGCGCTGTGTAATCTTTGCGTTCAAAGGAGGTAAATAATTATGGAAAATTCGCCAGCCAAGCAGTACGGCTGAGTTTATTTGCCTTGACTGAAAATATTAAAATGATGAATACTTTTTTGCTATTGCATCGTATTAAGAATATGAGTTTTTAAATTTAAAATGAGTTTTATGTGATATCATTATTTGCCTGCCCTTATCCTACTTGGGGTCGGCACAACACGTTGTTTTCTTCCGTTCTGTCGCCGCCACGCTATCACTAACTCCCTTTTCTTTCATATCACTCCTCACACAATCAATCCATCTTTTCTTTGGCCTTCTCCCTCTCCATCATTCCAGATTTATATTCATAACTCTTTTAGTAAAAATTAGTTGTATGTGATAGGAAGAAGATTAATCGGTCGATTATGTATTTTTCGATAAAATTCGTGTTCAAAGAAAATTATTATTCACATTATCACCGGACTGCACTTTAAAATACATTACCGTCTAGTATTGAATATTTTGTAGTCTAATTTTAACGCTCAATTACAATTCTAAACGGAACCCATCCAAATTCTTACCTCAACCAAAACCACTTCACCTCACAATCCAATCGATCTGACCTTTGACCTTAACCCAGAAAAAAATCAAAGCAAATAAAACCTCATGAAAAAGTGAAGGCAAAAGTCCTTATACGCGTATCAAAAGCTTACCATTTCGCGTGATTCGCTTCAGGGCGGTGGGTAACTTAATTATTGGGGGCTTGCAACCCGCTACGTAGGTAATTATCTTGTATTTGTGTCATAACACTTCGAGAAGCCTCTTGATAGGAAGTTGGAGTTATTCGGTGTGAAATAAGGACTTCTGGTGAGTATGATAATCGAGTTTATAGAGTGAATAGGTTACTTCTAAGCAAGTGTGATCCACCTTCGACAACATCATTGCTTATCTTCAGATGAGATAGTGGTCAAACGCGAACCTATCAATGATAAAAAAAAGTTTTTATGAGTTGCGAATGATATTTAAAGTCCTTGCATAGTTAGTTTAACTTTGACAGAAAACTTATAGCTAACAAAGAAGATTGAATTATAGTCTAAAAACTTTTTTACACAAAAATAGAACCGACTTCCAACAAAAGAGCAAAATAACTTTAATTTCGGAAGTCGGTGTTCCTGGTTTTGTGTCTTCATTTTTTGACACTGACTTCCGAAATTAAAGTTATTTTGCTCTTTTTTTGGAAGAGTTGTGGTTCCCCATTAAACTGTGTTAACAATTCATAGACACGATAGCAGCAATCGCGGTTGATTTGCTGTCAGTTTTTAAAGAGTTCCGTTGTTTGTCTCCGAAACCCATAATCAGATCTTTTTGAACAAACCCCTTTCAAACAAAAAAAGAATTTTGCAAATCCGTCAATATATGACGGAGTTATTCCCGAACATACATAATAAAACAAAATAAAAAACAAAAAATAATACAAACTTACGAATTGATAACCTCCTTCTTTTAGAAGTCGTTTAAAAATCAGAGACAAAGTTATTGCGAAAATTCTGTACCTACTGGTGATTTCTTTAAAGGCGACTTCGAAATTTAAACTAAAAAAACCAGCGATTCGAAAACGAACTCATTTGTTTAAAAGAAAAAAAAAACAAATGAGATCAATTTCGAATCATGCCCCGACACTATTCGAAAATTAAACTTATGTTGACGCATGAACTAAAACGTCTCATATTTTCAATAAAACAGTCTTCATATTTATAAATACAACATCTACTTTTGAAAGATCTTGAAACGTCTCGTATTTTCCGGTAGTCCAATATAATGTAGATGGATTTTATCGGCTATAAAATGTTGCTTGAGAAATTGAAACAATTGAAGTGTAAATTGAGTTACTTCGACACGTAAAGAGACAACTAGTATCTGCTATCGACGACAGTCTTGGAAATCTTGCAGCGGATTGTGGAGTACCTAATATTTGAAACTTTTCGCGCGACATTTTATCTCGCTTGTGATATTTTGTCTTTGCTTTTAATGTTATCTTTACTGCTTTGCTATTATGTTGTTATACTAAGATTATAGTTTTATTGTAGATTTACGACATTATTATTTTACGATTGTGACAAATAGAGAAGAAGACATGTTGCACCGACCCCAAAAAAATTATAGGCTCAGTAGTTTTGGAGAAAGGGGGGGGGGTAAATATGGAGGATAAATAGTCATTTTTAGGGTTCCGTACCCGAAGAGTCCAAATAGAGCCCTATTGTTGTAACTCACATGTCTCACTCACTGTACAACCCCCAGATCTTAAATACACGCAGAAATTATATGGTTTGTACACAACACAGGTCTTACAGCACTAAATTTAGTACTAAATTATTTAATTTCCTCGGTAACTTTATCCACAACAAGCTTAATAAAATTCTTAATATGTATCTGCTCAACACAAGGCGTTGCAAGAAAAAAGTATCGGAATACCTACAAGGTCTTACATATGAAGAGACCGAGCAACTTCTAACTGTAGCAAGATAGACTGTAATTAGGATTATCGAACATTCATTGTCTATATACTTATATATTACATACCTACATAATTATTTACTATATCCGCGTATCTCACTTAATTATATGTTCACTCACAAAAATCACAAGCACATTCACAAATATACACACCCTCTCACACTCACTCATTCACCATAACACATATCACAAAGAGAGGTGCAGAAAACACAAACTATTATTTATTATTCCTTTGTTTTGTAAGATTTTTTTTTTCATTTAAGAACTCTAATATAATTAAACTCGAGGGGATTGGCGCTGTTAGCCGAAATACAGGTTCCTCCTAGTTCGGCTCCAGATGCTAAAACTTTTGTGTACTTTTGTTTTACCATAGCACTTAACTGTAATGTAATCTAAGCACTGTTTCCATGAAATAAAGCGTATTATTATATTATATTATTATTATTATACTGTCTGTCTGTCTGTCCGACCGTCGTTTGTCACAAAATTTTATTGCGAAGAATTTTTTAACTTCCCATTGACCTTGAACTTGAAATTTGGTGATAATGTTTATTATAACGTATAGTTACTTTACTCACAAATAAATACCAATATTTGGTACGGAACCCTAAATGTGCGCAATCCAACACGCACTTGGCCAGTTTTATCTATTTTCCTTTCTATTTTCTTAAATCATTTTAAAGCTAGGTATGTATTATAAAAAAATGTGATCCTGCAATATCTTACTTACTTTACTATTTTCGGTGCACATCGGTGATGTGCACAGAAAATACAGTTTCAAAAACTATTTTTTTCTTTTTTTAGTTTTCCCCAGAAATAAATTGGAAGTAAGATAAGATAAGGTAAGATATTGAAGAAATATTTATTTACGTTACACATCCGTGTTTGGGCCATAGAAATACCAAATTTCAAATTGCAGCAAATTGGCTGTGACAGACGGACAGACAGACAGACAGACGCACGAGTGATCCTATTAGGTTCCGTTTTTACATTTAGATGTTCGAAACCCTAAAAATAGGACGAAGGGAATGAGAATTATGACGATACAATGCATGCTCAATCAAGCTAACACCCATGCACATATTTAAATGAGGAAAGTCTCAGAATTGGATCCAAGTTGTTTCCGTTATCATAGTAATTAATCTTTTTAATTTTCTATTAAAGAGATAACAGGCATAACCAAGACTATGATCTGATAATAGACGGTTTGTTATCAAAGTGTGCTGTTATAAACTAAATACCATCACTTTAATGATTATCTTGTAATGGCCTTTCATAACACCCACATGCGAGGAAGTGGTGGCCTAGAGCGTCTGGGAACCAAACGAGACTAAATCCATAATCTGGGAAGTGGTGACCTACTCTTTGGCGGGAACCACGCGTATGCTGATAGCTTGTGAAAGTAGGCGTATACTAATATGGAATCATAAGCCGTGTTCCCGATGGTATTCTCATCGCCTAATATCGTGAGGCGTTTATTTTAAATGCTTTTATTTCAATTGAAATGTTTGTATGTATGCATGTTTGTCTTGCAAGCTGAATTATAAACACTTCTTATCTCACGGAGTTGAATTTTTACGTGGTGATTCAGTTCCAACGACGATGCATTTTTAATTAACCGACTTCGAAAAAGGAGGAGGTTCTATGTTCGACTGTATGCATGCTAAAACTAAATATTAAAGTCATGCCCTAATTGATAACCCCAATAACATGGAACGGAATTTAAACATACTCGTAATTGGAAGCAACAGAACGTCTTATAAGTACTTATACATATTTTTTGTTTTTGTTGAGTTTTTTAAAAAGTGCTGAAGCAATTTCGATAAAATTTGAATGGGACCACCTCTGGAGTAAGTATATACCTACTCTTTCGGATTAAAAAGAATTTAAAAAATCGGTCCACAACTGATAGAGAAATCGGTGGACATACAACTTACGTAGTCGAACATAGAACCTCTTCCTTTTTTCGAATTCGGTTAAAAACGCAAAAATAGGTATCTTTTTTCCAAAATTTCACGTTTATTACCTGTTATTAAATAAGTAATAACTTCACCTTAGTATTTTTTGCTTTTTCTTACATTTTATAATTTGGTCAAAAATTACTCTTAAACTAACAGAGCTAACTTAGCCGTGATACGTTTTCTTCAAAGTTTCTTATCCATACTAACATCACGATTTTTTTCAGATTTTTAAAGTGAACAGTTTAGCTTTTAGTGGCGAGGGGGACGCTCTACTCGAACAATAAATATCACTTTAAATATTTCGCAAACGAATCTCTAAACCGAAAAATGATTTGCACAACCCTGCGATGATTTTAAAAGACATATTCAACGATACCTCACACTATAGGATAAGAGAGAAACAAGTCATCCCCACTTTATATGTACGGGAGCTACCATAAAAAAAAAATCTTTTTTAAGTTTATGTCGTTTCGTTTTTTAACCGACGACAAAAAAAGGAGGAGGTTCTCAATTCGACCGTATATATGTTTTTTTCCGTGATTAATTTTATACATGCATAGGCAAAATTGCAGCTCCGTAAAACTAACAGTCTCTAAGCTATGCTCCGGATGGACAGACAGACAGACCAAAACTATAAGGGTTCCTTGTCCTTGTTAGGACTACGGAACCATAAAAAGCCATTAGCAAGTAGGTCGAAAAAATCGAACTGACTTCATTATTATTCTGTCATAAAACTCTTAGGTTCAGTCGTCAGGTTATCACAGTCTGTTTTCAGCCCAACTTCTTTTAATATAAACATGTTTTTTTTTTACTTTTTAAGAATATTAATAATCCTAAAGGAGAATTTAGTTTACTTAGCAAAGTTGACAAGACTAAAATGGGTATAACTTGTCAAGTTTATCAGATTAGTGTCAAAAATGTCCTAATTAGGCAGACAGTGATTTTCTTTGTACAAAATTGTGTAAATTGTATTAAAAAATTAGAATAACATTTTCTCTATGTAAAGGCGTTGGGCAATTATTTTTTTTAGTTTAGTTTACTAAAGTAATATTAGCTAAGGTTTAAGTAAAGTTTATTAAGTTTTAAAATGGCTATAATGAAAAATCTGTTTTCGTATTGTTTTAGAAACTGTTTAGGTTAAGCTATTTGTGGGTAGATTTTCTTTCATTCGTTTTAAGGTTATTCTTAATTAGCTGTCCTTTTTTCATTATCCTCAACAACAGTCGAATGACCAATGATTTTTAGTGGGTAGCGTGTTTTTCTCAATCCCACTTGGAAATTCGACTTTAGTAGCCGGTTGTTCAATAATATTAATCAGTGTCTGGAATAATTCTGCAGGCAATTCTTAGGCTCATAGATCGTCAAAAGTTCTAAACACATGGGTATGGCATACATCATGGGTAGCACTTGTCATGTTGAGTTTTTGGATAATCGTTCACGATTAACATGTCCTGGTTTGTGGGTTTGAGCCCAGGCAGGCGCTTTACTTGGTGTAAATTATTTCACCACCACTGCTCTCAAAACTATGAAGACATTATGTGACATCCACCAACTCGTACTGGGTCCGCGTGGTGGATTACGGCCCACAACTTCCCATAGAGAGGAAGCCTGTGTCCCAGCAGTAGGCAAATTATAGGCTGATTGTGCTATACTTATGCTTAATCACTGATAGAATGTTACTTTGTCTAGCTAGGTCCTCTGCCTATTTCCCAGTTTGGATAAACAAAACAAAAGTGAGTGGGTGAATTTTCTGCAAAGAAAGTTACATACCAAGCCAACATTTATTCATTGACCAAGCAAAAGTAGTTCACATTTAGAAAACTATAAATCAAATTGAAGGAACATTACCTGATAAACAATAACTGCTAGATAAGTAAACGACTAATAAAATAGATCGTTTTTGGTATCTTAGTGCGCTATTAAGAGAACAATATCGTTTTGTATTGTATTACCCAATTTCATCTCAATTGTATCTAATGCATGGGCCAAGGTCGAGTAAATTTGGCATGACACGATATATTATCTGGTTTATGGGGAGCCATTACACACATTATTAAGGTATTTTAGGGTTCCGAAAGTCCGAATGAAAAAACGGAACCCTTATAGGATCACTCTTGTGTCTGTCTGTCTGTCCGTCCGTTAACAAATTAGCTGTGACAGACGTCACAGCTAATTTGTTCCGAATCTATGAGACCGACTGATTTGAAATTTGGTACACATATGAATATCTGTAACTCAAACACGAAAGTTTACCATAAATAAATTAATTTGGAATATGAGGGTCACTTTTGGGGTGAAAATCGGAAAATTAAAAAACGAAGTTTTTTAAAATCTGTATTCAAGAATACAGATGAAAAATTACAGAGGGAACGGTAACCTTACCTCCGAAACCACAGTGCCTAAAATTTAAAAAAAAATACTGAAAGTAGTTCTTTACTTTTTTTAAAAATAAAAAAAAAAATGGAAAAAAAAAATTCAAATAAAAAAAAATAAAATAAAAATAAAATAATTAATTAATAATAAACAAATTAATTTTTATTTTTATTAATTTTTTTTTTATGTAAAATTTTATTCTATTCTATTCTATATATTACAGGAAAACCAGGAGGAGGTAGTTTAAAAAAAAACCTGAAAAGAAATATGATTTGTTCGGCACCCGCTGCGCGTGTCAGCAGGATGGAGGTATCTAAGAGTAGATATTTATATCTACCTACATATCAAGCATTGATGTACTAGTTATATACTGTACCAATAGGTATGTAAGTTCCTATTAATGTGGTGTGTAGGGAAGTGGTTTATTAAGTAAAGCACAGAAAGACAAGACAAGGTATTTATTTCCAACAGGCTTGTCATGAATCGAAAATCTAATGGCTCGTTCGCAAAACTAGGTCTTCATGGAGAAGAACGAACCAAGAAACTCCATGGTAGCTCTCTTATGGTATTATACCCACACATCATAAATAATCGTTTATCACAATAAATCCAATTCTATGATCTATCACTTGTGCCAATAGAACATACACAGAATCAACACAATCATTAGCAACAATCAAGATATAACATCAAATAACTTACGTGAGTCTTTGTAATCAATCTTTCACATTGTGCAGGAGGTGATCATTCGTCGTGTTGAGGATGTGATGATGAAAAGACTTGATGATGGATACTTTGGTTTTAATTATCGTTCTACAATTTTTACTTATAATATAGACGTACTCGTTCGCCGTTAGTTTTTGGATTGAACCGTTGAACCGTTTTTTAAATTAAATCGGGTTGGGGCCCACGGTGCGTCCCCTCCCGCGCGCGCGCGGCTACGTCGTCCTCGCCTGTGATGTTGTCGCTGGCTTTGTCCGCTAGATGGCGCTGGTTGTCCGTAAACATGCCCCCGGCCTTGGAAGCTCCTGGTTCCAAAGAAGCAGATGTCATTGTGTTGTCGTCGTCAGGAAGCGGGAGTGGGCATATCTTTGAGAAGGAGCGCTTGATTGTGCCCGTCGCCGTTCTTATGCTTGCAACGCGAGCTATGTCATCTTTCCCCGGAAATGTCTGTAGAACTCGGCCTAGACGCCACTTAAGAGGAGGCAGGTTGTCTTCCTTCACGAGCACAAGGGTGTCTGGAACAATAGTGTCTCTGCTGGTCTGCCATTTCGTTCTTTTCTGGAGTTCAGAAACATATTCCTTGGACCATCTACTCCAAAAGTTCTGGCGCATCTGCTCAACACGGTCGTAGCGACGGAGACGCTGCGGAGCCGTTGCGGTAAAATCTTGACTGACGGGTGCGTTGAGTGGTCGGCCAATCAGGAAATGAGCAGGTGTTAGCGGAAGAAGGTCGGAGGCATCGGATGACAAAGGAAACATGGGTCGGGAGTTGAGGACAGCCTCGATTTGTGCCAATACAGTACTTAATTCCTCGTAAGTCAAGTGTGCATTACCTACGACACGAATTAAATGAAATTTACAGGACTTGATACCTGCCTCCCACAAACCACCAAAATGAGGCGAATAAGGCGGAATAAATGTAAATTTAATTAAGTTATTAGCAGTATAATCACGAATATCACTCTCTTTATCTACTAAAAATTTTGCAAATTCTTTTAGCGCCCCTACAAATGTTGTACCGTTGTCTGAGTAGATTTGCAAAGGTTTACCTCGTCTGGAAATGAAGCGCTTTAGTGCTAACAAGTATGCTTCAGTTGTGAGGTTAGTAACCAGCTCTAGGTGTACAGCACGCGTTGCAAAACACACAAACAAACAGATATAGCATTTTATTAACTTTGCCCCCCTTCCTGAACGGTTCAACATAAACAATGGTCCTCCGTAGTCGACGCCGCAATACATGAAAGGGTACCCGGGTTGCAATCTTTCGGGTGGTAAATTACCCATCTGAATATTTAGAGGTTTAGCTTTCATGCGAACACATTTTACACAGGTATGCACTACATGTTTAGCCAAGTTCCGCCCTCTAAGTGGCCACCAAGTTTCTCTTATAGTTGCTAGTAACAATTGGGGCCCCGCGTGTAATAATTCCTTGTGTTTATACTCAAATAAAAGACGGGTGAATCTATGTCGTCCGCATAACAACACAGGATGCTTTTTGTCATATGGAAATGATTCGGAGTTTTCTAATCTACCTCCTACTCGGATTATATTGTGCTCATCTAAAATTATGTTCAAATTAGAAATATTACGAGGGAATTTTGAAGGTTGTTTTTTTATTAAACTTTCATAAATTATTGGAAAAGATGCTTGTTGTGCGATACGCGTTAAAATTATTGTTGAAGTATTCAATTCATCAACCGACAGATTATCTACGAGGCGCTGTGATTTTATTTTATGTCGGCTATTATTCGTAAAGCGTAGAATATAGGCCATAACTCGTATCATACGGTTGAAATTAGAAAAGTTTTCGAAATGAAAGAACATTGGTTTTGTTTGATTCACTAATGCGGATTTTGTGGGTTTTAATTCTGGTAATTCATCATAGTTAATATTATAATTGTTATTGTGCTTACCATCCATTCCCTGAACGTGTAAGAATGGCGGTCCTTTCCACCACAGATCAGCTGATGTTAACATATCCAATTGCAAGCCGCGCGATAGCAAATCAGCTGGGTTCTGTTTACCACTAACATGAAACCACGCTTTATCACCCGTTAGTTCGTTAACTTCTACTACACGGTTTTGTACGAACGGTTTCAGCTGGTTCGGTGGCATCTTAAGCCATCCTAACACTACGGTAGAATCTGACCAGAAATACACATTATTAAACGTCAATCGTAACGAACCAATTATCTTTTTGTAAAGTCTAGCACCTACTACCGCACCGCATAATTCTAAGCGCGGAATGGAAACCGGTTTTACCGGTGCCACTTTACTCTTCGCACATAACAAACGCGCTGTTACAATTGTATCTGTATAACTACGTAAATACGCACATGCACCGTACGCGTCTTGTGACGCATCACAAAAAATGTGTAGTTCAACTGTGTGCGCGTTATCTCCTATTACGTAACGAGGTATGCGTAAATGTTGTAAACAATTTAATTGACGGATGAAATTCTGCCAATCTAATAAAATCGGCTTAGGCACTGAGTCATCCCATCCTATCTTAGCTAACCATAATCTCTGAAGTATGATTTTTGCAATCACTATCACAGGGGTGAGTAGACCTAAAGGATCATATATTTGAGCTATAGTGGAAAGAATACTGCGCTTACTAGCATCGGTAATGTTGTGTTCACAATGAGTAGTAAAATGCAATTCATCTGAAATGTTAAACCATCCCAATCCTAAAGTTTTTGTGTGACACGATTCTCCTAGCGATAATTCTTTAAAACTAGACTCAATTTGGGTTGGGGAAGGCGTTGCATTAAAGATCCACTTCCTCAGCGGAAAACAAGCCGATTCTAGGACTTTAGAGACACTACTACATATCTCTAATAATTTTTGATAATCTTGATTTCCCGTAATTAAATCGTCGACATAAAAATCGTCACTAATGATTTGCGCTATGACGTCATCATCGCATTCCATTGCGAGTTGCTTAAGGCACCGTATACTCAAATAAGGCGCGGATGCCGTCCCGTAGGTGACGGTATTTAGCTGATATATGCCAAGGGGATCAGACGGCTTCTCCCTCCAAAGAATTAATTGTAATCGTCTTTGATCTGATTGCACTAATATCTGGCGATACATCTTTTCGATGTCGGCACATGCGACAAATTTAAATTGCCGAAAACGTAGTAGAATAGCAAATATGTCATTCTGTAAGGTCGGACCGATAAGCTGTATGTCATTTAAAGACTTCCCGGACGCGGACTTGGCACTTGCATCGAACACGACCCTAAGTTTTGTAGTCGAACTATGTTCTCTGTAGACCCCGTGATGTGGTAAGAAATAGTACGGCGGCGAAAATTCAGTTATACGGCTCATGTGTCCTAGACTTAAATATTCTTTCATAAAATTGCAATACATCTGTTTATAACTAGGCGTGCTCCGGTTCAACTTACGTTCGAGTGCTAAAAACCTGCTTTCGGCCATCGTAAATGTGTCGCGCAGCTCGTCAGCTGATTCTTTTAAAGGAATGCGCACGGAAAAGCGACCTTTATCGTCACGTAAAGTGGTGTCTTTAAATAAATTTTCGCATGCGAGTTCTTCTTTTGTGAAATTTGGTTTATTACAAATAATTTCTTCAAGTTCCCAAAAACGTTTAAGTTCCACATCTAATGCTTGCGTGAAATTACATTGCGTTCGAGTGGTTTTTAAATTAATTTGGTTTTGAACTGAACCTGAGATAATCCAACCAAGCTTTGTGTTCTGCAAATAAGGACCTTTAGGCAAACGTATTAGACCCTCAGTTAGCAGATCCCAGAACTTGTCGGCACCTATTAATAGATTAATTTCATCACTCGAATGAAAGTCAGGATCAGCCAGCTGTATGTTGTTGGGAATTTCTATATTATGATTAATGCCCAGTGATGGCAATTGTGCGGTGATTTGATACAAAACTAAGCAATTAATGTGTGTATTGTATGAGCTTGTTTTGGATCGTATATTTACATTACATAATTGTGTGGATTGTGTCACGGTGTTCCCTACACCGATGACTTGAATAGTGGACTGTATCGTTGGAATGTTAAGGGTTTTGCAAAGTTTTTCGGAAATAAAACAGTGCTGGCTTCCGTTATCCAGAAGAACGCGGGTAGTGTGATAATTATTTTTGGAATCCGCAATCTCCACTAGTGCAGTTGATAATAATACTTGATCATTAAAATAGCGCGTATCAATATTATTGACTTTGTAAGGCGTGTGAGACGTGTGAGATGCGGTGATTCCGTTAGTGGACTTTGGAACCACTATTTGTGCTGTGTGTGAAACAGTAGACGATTCGTTAGCGTCAACGAACTCACTGTGTATTAATGAATTATGCTTTCTGTTGCAGTGCCTGCACGGCCCAAACCAACAATCAGTTATTGCGTGGCCGTCACGTAAACAGTTACGGCAAAGATTCTTGTCTTCGATAAACTTCAACTTATCTTTGGGTGATAAAATAAGAAACTCATCGCACGCATACAGAGGATGATTAGAGCTGCACATAGTGCACTTATATCGCGGCGACTTTGTGTGATTAGCCGACTTCTTGCCATGTTTTTGAGTCGAAACATGACTATGTGTTTTTATTGACGGCGAACTTTTCGTGTGATTGTTCTGAGTACTTTCTATTTGTTTACCATGAGAAGGTTTTACCGTTTCTAAAAAATCTGCGCGATCCTTAAGAAAGTTCATTAAGTCAGACAACGACGTTTTTTTATTGGGAGACGTATTTGTGAGGGTACCTTTGAAAAGTTCCCATTCGCGCTCGGTCGACGAGTCTAATTTTGTTACGATAATATAAATAATTAACGTATCCCATGTGTCAGTGGGTTCGTCTAACGTTTTTAATGCGCGAAGATTACGCCAAATAGTATCCATTAGTTTACGTACTTGAGAAGCTGACTCTTTATTTATTGCCTGAACAGTAAATAACGCTTTAACGTGATTATGAATAAGCAAACGACTGTTGTTGTATCTATTTTCCAATAAATCCCAAGCAACGATGTAATTTTGTGCGGAAAATTCCAAAGCTTTGATAACCTGTAGTGCATTACCTGATAGAACGGATCGCAAATAGTGAAATTTCTGAATATTATCGAGAGTATTACTATTATGCACGAGTGATAAAAATGTATCTCGGAACTCAAGCCATTGATCATAAGAACCGTCGAAGTTCGGTAAAGTAATTGTAGGTAGTTTGATACCTTGTGTGTGTGTTTTACAATTACTGTTATCGCTTTGAACTATCGAATTATCTTTAAGAATACACTTAGACTTGGCCACAATAGCATAATATTGATTTTCAAAGCACTCCCTTTCTTGCAACTCTTTATCTATCTGACTACCTGCAACGTACGAGTCTATTTCATCTTGGGTGCTACAAAACTAATCAAACAACTGTTCCACCTTTTGCAAGCGCTCTTTTAATTCGGTTTTCTGAATTTCCGTTGGATTGGAACCGTCTAATGATTGAACGAATTTTGAAAACAACGTAAATTTGCCTTTCAAAGAACCGCGTTTTTTCACTAAATCACGAATAATATCATCAATACTTTCTGTGTCTGCAAGCGAATGCCTCTTTTTCGTCATTGTGGTGGTTGCGAGAAACAAAATCAAGTACTTACGGTTTTATTACACCGATGTATGCTCTGACCGCGACGTAGGTAGATACACACTTACTACGAACACTGGAATTTAGACAAATAAGAGAATATTAGCACAAACTCAGCACGGAATCGGGAAGGAAAATCTTGAATGACCTGACCATTAACTGCAGATGGTGAATCTTCTCTCGAATCTTCTCTCCGTTGCTCGAATTTCGTAGAAGTTGTAGGTCCGCTTCACTCCAGCTCGCTTTGATTTATCCGGCTCGTAGGATCAAATTATGTGCAGGAGGTGATCATTCGTCGTGTTGAGGATGTGATGATGAAAAGACTTGATGATGGATACTTTGGTTTTAATTATCGTTCTACAATTTTTACTTATAATATAGACGTACTCGTTCGCCGTTAGTTTTTGGATTGAACCGTTGAACCGTTTTTTAAATTAAATCGGGTTGGGGCCCACGGTGCGTCCCCTCCCGCGCGCGCGCGGCTACGTCGTCCTCGCCTGTGATGTTGTCGCTGGCTTTGTCCGCTAGATGGCGCTGGTTGTCCGTAAACACACATTAAGAAGGAATTAATCTATAACAGTTATTACAACAGAGCTTCTTCTCCATGAGGTTGTATACTACACTTTCAGCAACTAAATAATGAATAAGAGTAAATAGTAGCACATCTTTTATAATAAGATGTGAGTAGACACTTTTCTTAAACGTCACATAATATCCCGCCATTTTCTACCAATCACAGGTTGTCATGAATAAACTAATAATAGATGTGATAATAATCAATTATTGTGTAGTCCAACTGTTTTAAAACATAATAAGATTGTATTAAGAAATTTAATAACACTGGATCTTTAATTCTTAGTTGATATTCGAAAAATATCAACACTATCTGATAGTATGGTCCCAATCGTTTCAAACAACTTATTACATTAAAGTAGCAATATTAAATCCAAGATACATCACAACAATCATTAAAAAATGCGTAATTATATAAAGGAGTATCATCAGTTCAGCTTTTTCGAAGTTAAGCGTTTTATATTTGTACACACAATAAGATTTACTTAGGTAGGTACTCGTACGTCTACATTTGTTCCGAGGTTTATAAATGTGACCAATGTTTATAATGCAATGAACAATAATCTTGGAAAATCAAAATATATAATGAAATGATATCACTTAATTCATTAAATCTAACACGCGCGAGACTGATTCGCTCTTGGCCAGTTTTTTCTATTAGTCTAGGTTTATTTATTTTTTATTTTATTGCAGCTATTGTTCCTTCATGCTAGTCTTTTGTGCACCGCATTGGGCCCGTGTGGTAGATTACAACCCACAACCTCCCACAGAGAGGAAGCCTGTGCCTCAGCAGTGGGGACATTAAAAAGGCTGATGAGGCGTTTGGGCACACTTTCAGTCGACAGCGATGCAGAGGAATTTTTTGACTTCATACTTTAAAATTGATTTAATTAGGAGTTTATGTTTTAAATATAGTTAGTTAAGTATTTTATAAGTATGTAAATAGTAGGTATATATAGCAATTGTTAAATAAACTTAAGGCTTATTTGCATGGAGACTGAACATATAAAATATCTAATTCAGGGATATCGTCTCATCCAGCTAGTCCAGGGATACCGCACGGTCTCCGGTGAGGCGGCGAGCCTCCTTGCCGGACTGTCGCTACGGGATCTGGTCCTCGCGCACCTCTGGGAGTGACGCGAGGAGGCAAAACGCCGGGGTGAAACTCCGCTGCCGCGACATCTCGCGGCTTGGCGGACAGAACTCCGGCAGGATCTCATGGCAACATAGAGAGAGCGACTGACGCAACCCAGCGCTGGGCACACCACAACTGCAGCGCTAGTGCCCCTCTTTGAGGAGTGGCTGGAAAGGCGCCACGGCGTCCTCACCTTCCACCTGATGCAGGTCCTCACCGGACACGGTTGTTTCGGGAGGTCCCTGTGTCGGATAAAGTGGGAGGAAACGCCCTGGTGTCACCATTGTGCGGATCGTCCAGATGACACGGTGCAGCATACGGTGTAGATCTGCCCCGCTTGGGCGGAGCACCGCCGTGTCCTCGTGGAGACGATCGGCCGCAGCGACCTCTCGCGCCCGGTCCTGGTCCAGGCCAAGGTACGACGCGAGAGAGAATGGGAAGCAGTCTCCTCCTTCTGCGAAGCAGTAATGCTGGCGAAGGAGGTGGCGGAACTGGTGAGGGAGACTCACGAACCCAGCCGTAGCCACCGCAAGAGACGCCCAGGGCATCGAGGGTCGCGAGACAATTTTGGGCCACCATAGACGTGGGCCTGCAGACGGCGAGTATTGGGTAGCTCACCGTCCGATCATCACCAAGCCCGAGAGTCGACAGCGCGTAGTGTTCCACGCGCGCCTCAAAGAGATGTCAGCAATCAGGACGGGCCCTGTCATGGCCGATGCATGCATGAAAACCTTAACTTTACGCTCAGTATATCAGCACTTTATAAAACCTGTACTTGCTGCATCTACCTCTAAGTTTTCTCGTTCTACATGTTACTTTCAAAGCCCGAAAAAATGTACAATGCAAACTGTTACTAACAATAACACAATCAAACTCTGCATATTTCAGGCAAGGTCAAGAGCAGACCGATCTTCAAGTGGCCGGACGGTAGCCAAGGTACTGAGTATGATAACGCAAATTGAAACACTACAGAAACAATTCTGGATAATCTGGCTAGCTGGCTACTGTGACGTCAAGTATCTGTACTTATAGCATAATATTACGACTGTATTACTCTAAAGAGCAGGAGGAAGTGTACGAGTACATTACACCCATTTTTCCAGTTGTTGTGATAAGGGTTATGATAGGCAGTCATTATCATCATTATTTCAGCCGAAAGACGTCCACTGCTGGACATATTAAGCCTTTCCCAAGTGTCGCCACAACGACCGGTCCTGTGCGTCTCGTATCCATCGATTACCCACGACCCTCACCCAGGTCATCAGTCCACTTTGGTCCCCTAGTAGCATTTATTGTTGGGCCAACAATAAAATGATAACATTGATTGTTCGCCCAACCAACTGCCAACACTAAATGCTATTAAGGTCTAGGCAGTCACTGCATGTAAAATTCTGAAGTAAACCCTTTAGTTTGCCATAATTGTCATTACTTCCCAGAATTTATCCTACTTAGAGACACTATCCTGGCCTGCCACTATACAGGCCTGTTGGTCTAGTGGTTAGTGATCCTGACTGCTATGCCGGAGGTCGTGGGTTCGATTCCCACCCAGGACAAATGTTTGTGTAATGAGCACGATCATTTGTTCTGTGTCTGGGTGTAATTTATCTATAATATTTATGTATTTAGAAATATATAAGTATGTTTATCAGTTGTCTAGTACCCATAACACAAGCTCTGCTTAGCTTGGGACTAGATGGCGTTGTGTGATAGTTGTGGAATATTAAAAAAAAAATAAAAAATAAAATGAATTAATTAATTACTATCGGATAGTATAATACAAGAGCGTAAGTATGTCACCGTGTTCGAATCTTAGCTAGAAAAATTGATTTTTCAAAAATCCAATGATCCAATTTAAGGTTCCTTCAAAATCGAGCCGAGACCACTTTGAGTATCCACGCCCATTTGAAAAATTCACCTTGCTTAGTGGTCGAGTGTGTATTATTTTCTGGACTTTGGCCGAAGATCGTCTCGCGACATCCTACGCCCACTGCCAGCCATACTCCCTAGTCTTGTTCCTAAAGTCGTGTCGCCCTTTGAAGGTTTCCCTCAAAACAACACCCGTTATCTGTAGGTACTTCGCCACGGTAATCTGTAATGAATATGGACCGTATTTGGAGAGATTATCGCACTTTAGGTAAAGTTGACTGTATTACTGTGTCAAGTGGTTTGTTTACTTTGCTTCGAGAAAACCTTGTGGCGGCTGCTGGTTTTTATACAGTTTTTCCAACAACTTTATCGTTATCTGATTATGTACTTGGAAAATGCTGGGCTTTTTCCGTATTGGTTTTGGTCAGCTGCTTAGGCAGATTTTAATGAATATCCGATCTTAATTATGCGAAATCATAACTTTGGGAAAGAAATGACCTTTAAGCCACTTTGAAATTGTAGGAATAGCAATAGATGATAGCTTGTTTAAGCTTATAGACACGGAAGCTGAATGTTGCAAATACTTCTAAGGATGATGTGTTTTTTTTTTCTATTGAAGAGGAAGTTAAACCCTGCCCCTTCGCTCTAAGCCACGTAGGTACTTGTCAGATACGTTTTATATTCATTGCGTTTTTGTAACTGCAAATGCGTCAGGTAATGTTAGTTTTTTTTTTTTTTTTTGGGGGGTGGGAAATCATCTCATGACTTCTTCCGCTCTAGGGTGGAGCGGAAGGGCGTGTCAGACTCTTACGGACTAAAACCCACCCCTGTTCCTCCCTGCCCTACGCGCCCGGGGGCGAGGTAACTCTTTTGAATTTATCCTCCACCCCCGGGCAGAGGTAATGTTACTTAGGAAAAAGTTTAGTAATAACACTTGGAATTCATTTACGTAAAAAGTAAAAAAAAAATTGCAACTTTGACCTTCAATATCTCCAGAACCAGTGGATTCCCAGGTATCGTTCGCTCGCAAGATCGCTTTTAGCGATATGGCCGCCCATTTGTGTCACCCTATGTAAAGTTTTCTTAATTGATATGTTTTGTAATTTAAATGGAGTACATAAAAGAGTAGTCCATTCGATTCTATGGTTTATTGAAAAAAAATAATCCAAATAATGGGTAGAATATGTGGCTTTCGATATAACCATTGTGATAGTGACAGTGAAAATAAAGCATATCAGTACAATATAAAGTGCCATAACACTCCAAAAACCCTACACTCACTTAAATAAATTGACAACATAGTCCCACACATCGACGTGATCAAACCTCGTAACACTATCCGAAAGCCTTAAATATTTTCACTCAAGTCCCGGCACACAAAACATACCTCATTTTATACATTTTTTACGCGTGGAAGAAAAACAGAGGGTGCCAAAAAGCGACGCCTAACTCGATCTTGGATATATTAAATTACCCAGGAGGAATAAGATTTTTGTCTTGGAAGACAGCCCCGTTATTGATTTAGTAGTTTGCTCTTAGTAAGTTGACATTGCTTGTGTCTCGTTTAAAAGTTACAACAGTCGAGACGATTTTTTGATGAGAGTACTTTTGACAGTGTGTGGGTATTTTTGGTGTTGGTATGTTTTGGGCTTCAGGGAATTGTAGGAAAGTCTGCGATGTTTACGTTGGAGTTTTTTTGCTCTTTTAAAGTGGTTTGAGTTTCTGTGAATTGGGATTTGTGGGAAATAAAGGACGGTTACAGTTTCTTAACGGTTTACCGTCTCGGAAGATTTCGGGAAACCAAAGTATATTGTCCTAGACTTTTTTTACCTTTTTCTTTCCCTTTTCCAACTACTTAATTTTGGGGTTTACTTAAATACGTAAAGCGGCCGCCTAAACTGACCTTATAGACGGGGACGCAAGCGACAAAAAAATGCAAGCATTTTCTAATAGCAGATTTTTTATATGACGTCATATTTGTGGTGTGGAGAAATAGTCTGCCATCAGTCATACCTTTTAGTTTATTTTCGATAAGATAATGCAACTTTAAACGATTTTTAAGAATGAGAATTGGTCCTCGGACGATCGATCCGTAAGTTAAAAGTTTATTTGTGTCTCGCACAGATAAACACAAAAAAAACGGCCAAGTACGAGTCGGACTCGCACACGAAGGGTTCCGTACCGTGAACTCAAAAAAGCAAAATAAAAACACGTTTTAGTACTGGAGCTATATTTTTTTATTTTTTTTTATTATTTGTTGTTATAGCGGCAACAGAAATACACATTCTGTGAACAACTGTCTACCTATTACGGAACATGAGATACAGCCCGCTGACAGCCAGATGGACGGACGAACGGACGGACAGCGGAGGCTTAGTAATAGGGTCCCGTTGGTTACCCTTCGGGTACGGAACCCTAAAAAGTAAAATATTAACAAGACAAGTTAATTTATTGAGGCGTGATATCTACAAAAACATCCATTAATATCGAGGCTCATTTGTTTATTCTATTCATCGTAAGTACCAAAGTATATATTATTAACTATATGATAATGAATGAACAATATAACAAATGATGTTATGAAAATTCTAGTACGATAAAAATATACCTTGAACACTTTCTCAATACATTTATTTACACATAAAGTATTTTTTTTTCGATATTTACGAATTTAATAATAATATTAATAATTATATTAATAATAATAATTTCAATACACGCCCACGTGTGATGCGCTTTGTGAGGCGGGCGTTCTCGGGGACTGAAATCAGCCCTCGAGAATACATGTCCCATGTCACGGAGCGCATCGACTTCCTGAAGCAGAAAGTTTGTGCATGGGCAAACCGTATTCGGCGGTATAAGCGGCGAGTTGACCGGTACTCGCAGAATCGCATGTTCCAGAGCGATGAGAGGTGGGTATATAGAGCTTGGGAGCGACCTGAACAAAATGTGACGGACGGCTGCCGCCCGGATGATGTCGCCACGAGTACATTCTGGCGCAGCATTTGGTCGGTGCCCGTCTGTCACACTGAGGGTGGCTGGATGCGTGATGTTGAGCGCGTGTGCGAAGCTATACCAGAAATGGAGAAAGTTAATATCAACCCAACAGATATAGCCAGAGCAGTCCGTCCGTTACCGAATTGGAAGTCTCCAGGACCGGACGGACTGCAAAACTTCTGGCTAAAGTGGTATAGCAGCTCACACGCGCTTCTAGCATCTCAATTTCAGTCATCCTTAGAGTCTGGGTTGCTGCCTGAGTTCCTAACAACTGGTGTTACCCACCTGCTCCATAAAACAGGTGGTACCGCGGAACCTAAGAATTATAGACCGATAACGTGTTTGTCGACGGTCTATAAACTTCTTACATCCATCCTGAGAGCGAAAATTAATCATCACATTGAGAGTAATTTAATTATGTCTGCCTCTCAGAATGGATGTAGGAACGGGTCCCGCGGTACTAAGGAGCTACTCCTCATAGACATGGCCATAAGCCAGCAGGTTCGTCGATCCCACAAGGATTTGTCGACATGCTGGATAGATTATAAGAAGGCCTACGACTCTGTTCCACATACATGGCTCATGAGGGTGTTGGAGTTGTACAAAATAGATGCAACTCTGCGCACCTTCCTTGGGTCATGTATGGGGCAATGGAAGACGGTCCTTCGCTATCCAGGATGTCGACCAATCCAGGGGAACGATGAGCCTATATGGATTAAACGGGGAATATTTCAGGGCGACAGTTTGAGTCCTCTTTGGTTCTGCTTAGCTCTGAATCCTCTAAGCACATTGCTGGAGGATTCAGGGCTGGGCTATCGGTTGAGAAGAGGTGGTCAGGCCATATCTCACCTTCTTTACATGGATGACCTGAAACTCTTTGCCCCCAACAATTTGCGACTGATGGAGTTACTGAAGGTAACTGAAACTTTCAGTAACGCGATCAGGATGGAATTTGGTGTGGACAAATGTGCAGTCATGCATGTAAAGCGAGGGGGGATTATGGAATCCGAAGGGATTCAACTCTCGGATTCCATACACCTTAGATCCCTTTCCTCGACCGAAACATACAAATATTTGGGTATGTCGGAAGCGTTAGGCATTAACGTTACTGACATGAAACAATCGCTGAAGGAGCGCTTCTTTGGCCGCCTGAAAAAAGTATTGAACAGCCTTTTGTCGGGCGGGAATAAGGTGCGCGCCTTCAACGGTTGGGTCATGCCGGTTTTGATGTACTCTTTCGGCATACTCAAATGGACTCAGACCGAACTCGACGCCCTGGATAGGAAGGTCCGTACGCTGCTGACCGCAAACCGGATGCATCACCCACGATCATCGGTGATGAGACTGTACATCCCGCGGAAATGTGGAGGTCGAGGTTTTTTAAATGCGAAAACTCTCCACAACCGCGAGGTGTGCAGCCTCAGAGAATATTTTCTTGAAACCGACGTGGGTATGCACCGCGATGTGGTCGCAGTGGACAAGGGACTCACCCCGTTGTCCATGGCTAAAGAGAACTGGCGCAAACCTGTAATACTCACTACTGATGACCGCAAGGAGGTATGGAGAGGCAAGGAGCTTCACGGGCGCTTTTATCGGGCTCTTCATGGGCCTGATGTAGATTTCTTGGCGTCCGTGGCCTGGCTACGTTTCAGTGACCTCTTCGGGGAAACTGAAGGCTTTGTCTGTGCGATTATGGACGAAGTTATCTTGACGAATAACTACCGGAGGCATATCATGAAGGACGGGACGGTTGACGTGTGTCGGGCATGCCACCGTCCGGGTGAGTCCATCAGACATATTATCTCTGGTTGTTCTCGTCTTGCTAACAGCGAGTATTTGCACAGGCATAACCAAGTAGCCAGGATTATTCACCAGCAACTTGCTTTAAAATACAAACTTGTGGATTCTGAGGTACCGTATTACAAGTATGCGCCCGACCCAGTTCTCGAAAATGACCATGTCACGTTGTACTGGGATCGGTCTATCATCACTGACAGGACTATTGTTGCCAATAAGCCTGATATAGTGGTGATAGACCGATTAGCGCGCCGCACAATGATAATCGATGTCACCATTCCACATGACGAGAATCTCGTGAAAGCTGAGAAAGACAAACAAATCAAATATCTTGACTTAGCACACGAGGTTGTCGATATGTGGAATGTGGACTCGGCTGTCATTGTGCCGATAGTCGTTACCGCCAACGGCCTGATGGCCAAAAGCCTCGACGACCACCTGTCGAAGCTGTCGTTGCGCGGTTGGATCAAGGGCCTGATACAGAAGGCAGTACTCCTCGATACGGCTCGCATTGTGAGGAGGTTCCTGTCTCTGGAGCCCTAACCACCGGTAGCTTGGACCCTGCTCCCAATACCGGCGGACTACTATTTTTTATATTTTTAAATGTTTTTCTTTTTTTTATGTTTTCTTTTAAAAATATTTAAAAATGTAAATTATATGTAAAAAAATAAATAAACGAAATAATAATTTTATATATATAACAATCATTGTTTACAAAATTGTTTGTGTTCGTTAACAGCCACATAAGTCTATGACTGTGTTGTAGCCATTAGCGCCCACCTCCGAGAGGGGAGACGTCGGTGTTCCAACATTTGTAATAATAATAATAATCAAAATATTTAGACTTAACCTAAAATTAAAAGTAGGGTTAAGCAATATCAATTAAACAATTACAATTTTGAATCAATCTAAAAATAAACAATTAATTATACAATTTTAATTTAACTATTGATCAATAAATTAATTATAATTTTTATTTAACAAATTTATACATTACTTAGTATAGGCAATAACCTACTTATTCAGGTTATCTACTCTATGTTTACAAATCAATCAACCTGTCCACCTTATATACTTTCTTCAACAAAAACCTTGCCTAAAAATACAAGCTGCTTTTCTTATCCGGGCCAGCCTTAAATCAGTGGTGTTATTATCACCGTGATATCAACATAAAAGGCGTCGTCAATGGGCCTTCCGATTGCTCCATAACGAAGATAAAGAAGCACCGCTTACAACAGCCCCTGATAAGGAAATGGGTGGGCGATACCGAGAAAAACTGTTTTAAAAGAAAAAAGTATAATCAACTTGAAAGAAGGCCTATCGAGAAAGCCACTACAAAGTAAGTTATAGTCTTATTAAACCGTGGCTGCCTGTAGAGTAACCTCGTTGTGAAATGTAATTTGATTTTCTATACTTAGGCACTCTCTTTTTTTTGGGGCTGGGAAATCATTTCATGATTTCTCCTGCTCAGGGTGGAGCGGGAGGGCATGTCAGACTCTTACTGACTAAAACCCACCCCTGTTCCTTCCTTGCATGAGTGCCCAGGGGAGCGGTAACATGTGTTAAGAATTTATCCGCTACCACTTGATATGCAGGCATCGGCCATGATAGGCCCCGTCAGTGGTGGCTGACATATTCTCTTTGAGGCGCGCGTGGAATACTACGCGCAGTCGACTCTCGGGCCTGGTGCTGATCGGACGGCGAGCTACCCATTACTCGCCGTCCGCAGGCCCGCGTCTACGGTGGCCGCAAATCATCCTGCGACCGACGACGCTCAGGGCGTCTCCTGCGGCGGCTGCGGCTAAGGGCGTGAGGGCCACTCCGTTGAGTCTCCCTCACCTTTCCGCCTCCTCCTTCGCGTGCATTACTGTTTCGCAGAAGGAGGAGACTGCTTCCCATTTCCTCTCGCTCCGTACAATGTCCTGGACCAGGGCCGGGCGCGAGAGGTCGCTGCCAGCTATCGCATCCACGAGGACACGGCGGTGCTCCACCCAAGCGGGGCAAATCTCCACCGTATGCTCCACCGTGTCCTCTGGGCGATCCGCACAAATACTTAGGCACCCTGATAGACGATAATACGATCATTGTATGAAAATGCTAGACCAGGTACTATCCTTCAGGGTCACGGGAGTGTTTGAAAGAGTCACCGCGGCCCTGGAGCGCAAAAGGCATATGAAGGAACATGGGTGGGTTTTAGTCAGTAAGAGTCTGAAACGCCCTGCGGCTCCACCTAAAGCGGGAGAAGTCGTCTGATAATTCCCCACCCCAAAATAAAAGAATTTCGTGGCATTATTTAGAAACGCCTGGCTTCGGTACGTTTTCAAGTCGCATTTTTGGTCCCTAAATCGAATGCCACCATAGTATGAAATTACCTGAACAGACCACCTGCACCCAGATCTGTCTGACTAGATGAATTTCTCTACACGAAATTATCACATAGGTTATCAAAATTATCACATAGGTCACCAACATTATCAGATAGGTCTCCAAAATTATCACATGGGTCACCAAAATTATCAGATAGGTCACCAAAATTATCACATAGGTCACCAAAATTATCACATAGGCCACCAAAATTATCACATAGGTCACCAAAATTATCACATAGGTCACCAAAATTATCACAAAGGTCACCAAAATTATCACATAGGTCACCAAAATTCGCTACAAAATTATGATGGTCTCCTAAATTCGCTTCTGTGAATTGTTGCTACCGTTAAAGCTACATACGGTGCCAATAGACTATCCCGAGGTCGGGCGCCTTTAGAAGTAGACTTTATGGTAGCCTTTCGATTGTATTGTGTATATATACTATTAATACCAATAAAGCACTAATAAGTCCATATTCGACTAGCTGAACATAAAAACCAGACTCTCTAAGATTTACTACCAACGAGTCTAAGTTATTTTGGTCGTATCGCCCGGAGACAACCTGGTTGAAATACTGGTTATAGTTGGACAAGTAGACGAAAAAGACAGCGCATGCGTTCTCTTAAAAGCGCTGGTCATATCAAATCAAGGCGAAAACAGCAAACAGCTGTAGGCACAGTGACCTAAAAGCTGCTTTTCAGTAAATCCATCAAAGTTTTCTGAACAGGCACGACCTTCAGCATTGAAGAACACGAATAAAA
Organism: Polia nebulosa; assembly: GCA_951329385.1. Classification (NCBI taxonomy): domain Eukaryota; kingdom Metazoa; phylum Arthropoda; class Insecta; order Lepidoptera; family Noctuidae; genus Polia; species Polia nebulosa. The sequence continues at coordinate 12,776,096 of OX589610.1, read as the reverse complement.
CGACCATTAATCTTCCGTGTGTCTTCTCTTTTGTGTATGTTTACTTGTACTTCTGAACATAGCCGTAATAAGCTCCCGATCAGTGCTCACGCTATCTGACGTCATACTCCACTGACTCCATGACGTCACCAGTGTAATTACCCGCTACCTCGAAGGACGCGCTCCTGTATTATTATAGAGATAAAGAATCTCGCTTTGAACATAGAATATTGTGGGAATGAGTTATGGCTTGGTGGGTGGCGGTGGACAGAAATAGGCTGTAATTGGTCGTGTTTGGGTGCTTGTAATCGTGTGTTTATAATAGTATGAAATGGGTAAAACTGTTCTTGGGTCTGGGTTAAAAATGTGCTCCACAGACAAGTTTTTTTTTTTGTGGGGTTGGAAATCATCCAATGACATCTCCCGCTCTGGGTGGAGCGATGCTTGTACTGACTAAAATCCACCCCTGTTCCTTCCCTGCCCTGAGTGCCCAGGGGCGAGGTAACTCTATTTTGAATTTATCCTCAACCCCTGGGCAGGCATCGGCCATGACGGGTCTAGTCATGAATGCTGACAACTCTTTGAGGCGCGCGTGGAACACTTCGCGCCGACTCTCGGGCCTGGTGCTGATCGGACGGCGAGCTACCCATTACTCGCCGTCCGCAGGCCCGGGTTCCATATAGTAGTTGAATTTTTACTGAACAATATTCATGGTCTACAATGCTTATCTACTACTGGTCACCATACAAACCTCTATTTACCCGACTGCCCTAGAAAGAAGGTTATGTATTTCGAGACTATGTTTGTATGTCTATTTCTTAGGCACGCCCTGTAGCCTAAACGGCTTGCTGCATTTTAACGAATGAGCTATCATTAGATTAGTCTTAACCGGTGAAATGATATAGGTTACGAAAAAAGGAGGAGGTTCTATGTTCGACTGTTTAAATGTATGTTTTTTTTTATTTATTTATTATCGCCGATTTCTCCGTCAGTTGTGGAACGATTTTTAAATTTCTTTTTTTTATTCGAAAGCACATACTTCCGAGGTGGTTCCATATAAATTTTATCGAAATTGCTTCAGCACTTATTGAGAAACAAAACAAAAACGAAAAATACGTATGCCTTGATGACGTTTTTGTTTTCTCCAATTACGAGTATGTTTAAATTCCACGTTCCATGTTATTGGAGTTTTTAGTTCTGAGGTATAACAACTAAAAATTGAAAAATAAAATACAATTTTACAAAAAAAAAAAAAACAAGGGACTTCCAATAAAGAAAATACTTACACTAAAAATTAAAAAATAACTTTAATTTCGGAAGTCGGTGTCAAGTAACGAACAAAAAAATACCGACTTCCGAAATTAAAGTAAATTTTTAATTTTTAATGTATTTTCTTTTTTGGAAGTCGGTTGCTTTTTAACCGACTTTCGAAAAAGGAGGAGGTTCTATGTTCGACTGTATGTATGTTTTTTTTTTTTTTATGTATTTCCGCGCATTTCTCCGTCAGTTGTGGACCGATTTTCAAAATTCTTTTTTTATCCGAATGAATATACTCCCGAGGTGGTCCCAAATAAATTTTATCGAAGTTGCTTCAGTGCTTTTTGAGAAACTGAACCAAAACGAAAAATACGCATATCTTGATGATGTTTTTGTGTTCTCCAAATGTTTAAATTCCACGTTCCAAATTATTGGGGTTTTAGTTCTGGGCTATAACAACTAAAAAGCGAAAAATAAAAAACTTTTTTACAAAAAAAAAACAACCGACTTCCAAAAAAAAAATACACTAAAAATTTAAAAATAACTTTAATTTCGGAAGTCGGTGTCAAATATCGAAGAAATAAAATACCTAATATTTTTAGTGTATTTTTTTTTTGGAAGTCGGTTGTTTTTTTTTTGTAAAAAGTTTTTTTATTTTTTTGACGTATTCATGTGGGGTATTAAAATAAAGGGCTCGAGGAGACGATTCCAAAAATATAACTTAATAAAATGTCCGAAATAAAAAAAAAACTAGAAAGATCCTCTGAACAAGACTAAACCAAAATAAATATGTACCGCCAACTGCATCATCATGCTTGTAAAAGAACTGGTTTTGAACTTTTTAGTTGTTTTTTGTCGGTCGAGTTTTTACAAGCTTTTCGTTATTAGTTTGTAAGTTGACCGTCATAATTTGCAATCCATTTATCAACCATTTGGTGGTATCCGATTAAGGTGCTATTAGCTGCCAATGACCTTGAGTGGTTAGCTTGCGTGTTCTGCGCTGAGGTCACGTAACGCGACGTATGGCACCCAGTAATAGGACTCGCCCATCAAGGAGCGCTGTCCGAAATTAGACGCATTATTAATTTATTACACATAAAAAAACAGGTATTAAACTGAAACTCTGAGACTAAATTATAAATAATTAAATTATCTTTAAAATGGTGAAGGTTTTATAAAAATACGCTTTGTAGTTTTTGCGTGATTCTCAATTTTTTATTCGCGTTAGACATAACTTTACAAATTAATTATACTATGTTATAAAAATATAATTTCAAATATTCTAAGATCAAATTACGACGGAAATTGTCTAGAGTAACATATATTTTTTTCAAAGAAATAAGACTAGTCGTTTAGACGTGATGTTCAATTAAAAACCATTAAAAGTCGTATAATTTGCGCCTTAAGCTGAAATTTTGCATACACCTTTATTTCTGGTGACAATATATAATATATATAATATAATATAATATTCCACAACTATCACACACTATACAACAATGCATGTTTATGATAAGCATGACCTGAATAAACATTCAGGGTTTGCTCCAGATATAGGAACTCTTTAATGCTCAACAGCACGGACACGTTGTGTATTTAATTGAGATAGCCGGTATAAAAGCTTGTTTAAAAAAAACTTTTTTACAAAAAAATAGAACCGACTTCCAAAAAAAGTGCAAAATAACTTTAATTTCGGAAGTCAGTGTTTCTGGTTTTGTGTCTTCGTTTTTTGACACCGACTACGACGACTGAAATTAAAGTTAATTTGCACTTTCACTTTTTTCACTTTTTAGTTGTCAGATCTATATGAAATTTAGATGGGACCGTTTCGGAACAAACCCATTCCGAACAAAAAAAAATTTTGCTAATCGGTATGACGGAGTTATGCCCGAACATACAAAAAAAAATACAAACAGCCGAATTGATAACCTCCTTCTTTTTGAAGTCGGTTAAAAATGTATTTTAAATTTAAACTCATTTGAAAATTTTCATTTACCTACGGTCGGCTTGTAGTCTAATCTCCGCAGATGAATTCCAATATTTTACATGAAGTGACTATCTTACTTCTAGAACCGTTACTCTAGATAACATGATACTCCGTTGTAAGACCGCGTTTTCACCTGCTAGAAATTACATGTAAGTTGAATTACGTTGCGGGGTACGTACATACGATTTATCATATTATACCTCGTTAGCCCGCAATGTAATAAATCTTGCATGCAATTTCTCGCAGTTGGAAACGTGTTGTAAGACGAATTGTCAGAGTCGGGGTTCTGAATACACCTAACTATTAACTAGGTACTAGCTTCTGCCAGCCGCTTGGCACGCGTGGAATTAGTACATCCCTTATTATAAATTGTAGCCTATGTGCTATTCCAGATTATAATCTATCTCTGTGCCAAATTTCATCCCAATCCGTTAAGCCCTTAAGTTTGTTTAACTTTCACATTTATAATATTAGTAGTAAGTAGAATTGAAAAGGTAATTATATATACAGGGTGTAAGGGGAACGCTTCCGAAATCAGAACGTAGATTATATTATACAACCTAAATGCAAACGAATATTAGTAATCCGCGTTGTTGACCGCGCGACTGTCGGAGAGCGCGCGCGCACTTTCAACTCGAAGAATGCGCGAGCGTCAGCTGATATTTTATGAATATTACATTGCATGCTAAAGTTGTAAAGAAAAAGAGTGTCTTTAACTGCAAATAGCGGTTTCATTTAACTTCTCTTACAGCAAAGTTCACGTAAAAGGTAAAAAAACATTGGTTAAAATTTATTTTTTCCAGATATTTGATGGTATCGTATCGAGAATCACTAGCCTTATCACCTGTCTCCGTTTTCTGAAGCGTTTCCCTTACACCCTGTATATAATACTAGCATTTTGCCCGCGGCTTCGTTCCCGTGACTTATCCCGTGGGAACTGTTATTTTTCCCGGGATAAAAATTAGCTTATGTTACATGCTGATAATTTACCTTTCTATTGGTGGAAAAATTGATAAAATCGGTCCAGCAGTTTCAAAGCTTATTCGGTACAAACCAACGAACAAACAAAAAAAATCTTTCCTCTTTACAATATTAGTAGAGAAGTCTTTTTCAACTTGAATGTTTCTAATAGAAACTTTTCTTTATTTTCAGAAACCAGTGACTTGATGGTGTGACACAGTTTGTGTTAACCACCAAACCTTCAAGGAAAGGAATTTCACCTATATTCAGGTAATCATAATTTTATTTTGGTCAGCCCACGCTGTCCCACAGCTGGGCCAAGGCTTCCCCCATATCAGCTCTCTTCGTGTCCTGTCCTCTCCGGCCAATCGGTCAGGAAAACCGTAGTACCTATTGTAATCGATGTCCACCGAGCAATGTTCTGCATAGTGCCTATCAAATTGATGTCAACTGAGTTATCGAATACACCTGCAGATCGTCACGCAATCATGTCTTCATAAAATCTTTAAGCTCAGGCTTCTTATTAGATTATTCTTTGAACCTAGTTTTATTTTATCTTGATTAAAATGGAGCGTCTGCAGTTTATTAGCAATTCCTTTTCATAAGAATCGCAACTGACGAACGCAGATATTGCGTCCATTAGCAGAATATTGCAAGATATTATCTAGTTCCTCACATTTTCTTCGATCATATTAAATACTATTGTATCTCAGAGATTAAGATAAAGTGACATTTTATCAGCAATAGTGATTTTCAAAATGCCAAATATAAGGGATTGAGTACTTGATTGGCTTCGAAAGCATTTAAAGCCGTCGGTGCTTTACCTTTTTTTTTAGGGTCGCGGAAATTCGAAAGAGAGTCACCGCGGCATTTTGGACCGGCAACTGAAGAAACAAGAGTGGGTTTTAGTCAGTAAGTCTGGCACGCCCTCCCGCTCCACCCAGAACGGGAGAAGTCATTTGATAATTTCCCTAACTCCAAAAAAAAACGACCCGCTGGTCCTACCCCTGATCTTTATCCGGTCCTGTCAGATTGCCATCCCATCGGAATAAGAGACTAATGAAACAGATAGTACACCTGAAATTGCGCACACACTCAGGCACCATAATATCTCCTGCGTACTCGTACTAGGCTTATCTCCGTTGATATTGGCTACTGTGATCGGAATTCGGTCAGGGTGCGAAATGTACTCGTACATACCTATGGATAAGTCCATATAAGATATACAGAGTGTAAAAAGCGCTATACGCATACCGTACGTCTATGACGTCGTGTGGAGACCAGTGATTTACCTGTTTGAATTATGTATTTTTCTGAACAATAAAGATTATTATTATTATTATTATCAAAGTATCTTTGCGCAAAAATTATTGCTGGGAAACGACTTTTAGTTTTAGTTATGAAAAAGAAACCATTTTTTATTGCGCCCAATGTAACGCAAACCCAAGCAAGTGGAGTTAAATTTTCCCCCTTCGCTCTAAGCTACGTAGGTACTTGTCGGATACGTTTGATATTCATTGCGTTTTTGTAATTGAAAATGAGTAATACCGAAATTTCTAAAAAATAATTAATATTCAGGTAATGTTTGTTTGGAAAAAAGTTTAGTAATTACACTTGGAATTCATTTTCGTAATAAAGTAAAAAAAAATTGCGACTTTGACCTTCAATATGGGAACCGACTGGTTCTCCAGAACCAGTCGGTAGGTATGGTCTAATGTAAAAAAAAAAAACAAATAATGAGTAGAATGTGGCTTTCGGCTTCGGAATCTGTCTTTTTACTCCCGATGTTATACTGTAACACAATATACTTACAAAAATATTTACATTGCTTCAAACAATACATCATAAATTCTTGTATTTTTATTATTTTCACTACGAAAATCCATTTGCTTGTGTTATATGATATTAAAAAGCTTCCATTATGAGTTTGGTAATGTGAAACTTGGCAATATTGGTTACTCAGGCGGCTACAGGTAAAAAATAATGTAGAAAGATTTTTTCAGACTGTTTACAGGTGTATTTTATGATAACCTTAGATTGGTGAATTCTCATGATTTAAATCGGTATTGTAAGACCCCAAGGCACTAGTACGGCCTACAGGGATCCTGGGACGTTCTCTGAAGTCCCGGGGGATGTCACGTTGCTAAGCGACTCGCTTGCTTACTGCGAGAGTACGGTGTGTAACGAGTAAAAGATGAGGGTCTGGGCACTTCTAGGTTTATTCCTGATTAAAATAATTACAAGGGCGAAAACTCTTATCTGACATACAACATACCTACTCTTCTAAAATAATCCATCGAATCTCCAACATTCTTACCTTCCCGTTAAAGGCCGGTGCAGACCCGCTTAGATTAGGCTGTGACTACAATCGTCACAGTATCATACATTTTTCATTTAAACTAGACTAGTGATCGCGTGGGAGCAAAATTATTTCGAATGACACGTAGCGCCATCTAGCGTCGTAAAGGAATTAACCGTCGAAAGTTTCTGTTTTATCCCTCGGGAATAGTACGTTTTGTACCCTACTGGTTGACGCAAGAGAGGTGGATTTCATACCACCAACTACCAAACTCTTGGCCGCTACAGAGTAATTCCTAATGGAAAAACAGAATAGCACTTTTTGCTCGACCCGGGAAACGAACCCAGAACCTCACGCTCAGCGGTTGCACTTGCGATCACGAGACCAACGAGGCAGTTAAGTTGAAAGCGCCAGGGTAGCCCGCCAAATTCAAATTTACTTAAGTTTTTTGCAATTTGCATGTCAGTATCAGGTTGTGTGTTGGTTAAAATATGATTCACGGCCGTAGCAAATAGGTACGTATTTATTGAATTATAATCATTAAAATCATCAATACAACTCTTTCAGTTAGAATTGTTGTCAAATGTAGTATTTTATAAAATCATGACATTTGGCATCAATTCTAACTGAGCAAGATACAACCTGACACTGACCTGCAAATTGCAAAAAAGATAAAAAAAAATTGAATTTTGCGGGCTACCCTGGCGCTTCTACCTTAATACACTAGAACACTTCGTAATCTAAATTCAATACACAACGTACATACATCAAGCCACAGAGTTTTGCTAAGTAAAGAAGACATGGTCTGCCAAGAAATGCCGGGCGGGCGGCCAGACTTTCGAAATCGCTGAATTTCAAGCGTGGCCCCTGACGATAAGATGTTATAATGCTGACAGAATGAGTAATATTCTGAGTATTTTTATAAGAACACCTACGGCTGTCTGATAAGAAGGCGTGTATCTTTGACTTAAAGTGGAATTGTGACCATAGTGAAAAGACACGTAAAATTTCAAACATTTTGTTTCGAAAATGCTCTGAAACATTGTAAATTTTCGAATTTAGATGAGGTTTATTTTCAAAAAGGGTCAGATACATTGTTAGTTCTCGAATTTTGATGGGATTTATTTTCAAAAAGAGTCCGATTCATTGTAAATTTTCAAATTTAGGTCAGATTAATTTTCAAAAAGAGTCAATACATTGTAAATTCTCGAATGTGGATGAGTTTAATTGTACTTGAAATTATTTATTCATAATATATCAAGAGTTTAAACTCCTGTAAGTTTAACTATAATTTATCGAAGTTCTCAATTATCCGGTGACAGGTCTCAGAGAAAATCTTATTAAGTTTGAGCGTGTCTTAATAAGATGTGCGTTGAACTTTCGTGGCGCCCATCGGTATGGTTGCCAAGCCTCTTATTAGGGCTTCCACAGACAAGTATGATGCAGGAATACGACACCGGTGCGACGACCATTCCTTATGGAAATTGTTTTTCGGATGATGAGTGATCCGTAACAAACCTTCAGTGTTAAGGCGCAGTTATACGACTTCTAATGGTTTTTAATTGAACATCACGTCGAAACGACTAGTCCTATTCCTCTGAAACAAATATATGTTACTTTAGGCAATTTTCTTCGTAATTTGATATGAGAATATTTGAAATTATATTTTTATAACATAGTCTAATTAATTTGTAAAGTTATGTCTAACACGGATAAAAAAATTGTGAATCTCGCAAAAATAAAGTGTATTTTTACGAAACCTTCACCATTTTAAAGATCATTTAATTATTTTTATTTTAGTATACGTGTTTTAGTATAATACCTGTTCTTTTATGTAATATCAATTAATGACAGCGCTCCTTGATGGGACTGGGTGGACGTACGACGCGTTGCGTGAGCTCAGCACAGACCATGCAAGCTAACCACTCAAGGTCATTGGCAGTTAATAGCGCCTTAAGATCCCATCTAGCCCTTAAGGGACCATTGTGTCACCGGGGGTGGTGATGATTCCTGGGTACAAATAAAATAATTCTATTTAATCCGTAAGTTAGATTATCAAAAAATATTGCACGCGATTTTTTTGCTCAACCAAATCATTAAAAAATGTCAATAATAAAACGCATCAAAGTTCAGGAGTGTGTTACTGAGCTTATTACATCACTTCTAGGTAACAAGTGCTACATTACTTTGGTAGGTGTGGCGTTACGCGAAATTTTAAATACACTGTATCGTTCTCATTTTTCGTTAATGTGACAAAAGAAAAAATACATGTGCAATCTTCATCATCATCACCCTTTTAATCTCCCCACTGCTGGGGCACAGGCCTCCTCTCTGTGAGAGGGTGTGGGCCGTAATCCACCACGCGGGCCCATTGCGGGTTGGTTGATTTCACATGTCTTTGAATTTTTAGTTCTAGGACATGCCGGTTTCCTCACAATGTCGAACGTCGATGTCACGTGTCCAATAGTTATTGATAAACTTACTGACGGAGGGATATTTGTATAAGTAATCTACTGCATTCAATTTTCTTTAACTTATATAGTATAGGTACACAATAAAGTATTCTATATATCCAAGATATTGTTAAATATTTACCTATAACACTTAATATATATGTGCGTTCATGTTTTTGACGTGTTTTCTTAGTAACCACTTCAAGACGATATGAAAGTGTTTGTTTCACAGAGAGCCCTAAAACAATAGATAGCACATCAATTATGTAGGACAGTATTTCCCAAACTATGGGTTGCGACCCACTGGTGAGACGCGAGCAAATATTAGATGGGCCCTGAAAAGCCGATGCTAAAGACCAAAAAATAGGAAACAATTTTTTTTTTAAATAATATAGCACTGCTTGCATAACACACTAATAAAAAACATATAAACCAGACTGATAAAAAACCACAAAAAAGTTCCAAACAAGTCACCTTGTATGTACCAGTATGATGCAGTATTGGTGACATCAAATCTGTGATTGAACTAAAATAAATTCCACCAACTGCATCAGACTGCTTGAAAAGTGACTTGTTTGAAACTTTTTGGTGGTTTTTTATCAGTCGGGTTTTTTGATATTTTGAATATTTTTTATTCTTCATCACAGCTAAGAAATTTTGTTAGGTGGAACGCGTCGCGGTCCAGTTAACTTTGGCAACCATTGGTGCAGGGATTCTAGACAAAGCGACATTCTGTTGTGGTAGCACATCTCTAGAATTAGGGACATCACTAGCTTTGACGGCCCACGTGGGGGTGAGTTGGACACGGTGTTCTCGGAAGGTAATAATAAAGTTAATTACACTAATTAATGTTGTTATCATTGAGGCTACCTACCTGTACATGGTGACAGCGGTGGGATCCAAAGATGGCAAATAAAGATGAACAGGAGGGCAAAAATGCCGAAGTGAAACCACACAGTATTAATGTATTGCCGCCATTGCCGGTACAAATAAAGCCGCCGGGCGAGTTTGATTTTATGCCACAAAACTGGGAGGCATGGAAGTCGAGGTATGAAAGATACCTTACTTTAAGCGGACACAAGGATAAGGACGATAAAACCAAGATTGATTTGTTTTTATACATGCTGGGAGACAAGGCGGAACAGTTGGCCAAACAGCTCGGGGTTGAAGACGTATGGAGTTACACTAAGGTGGTCGAGGCTTTCGACGTGTATTTTAGACCAAAGAGGAATGTTATTTACGATAGATTCAAATTCAATTCGAGGGTCCAAGGACGGGGCGGGTCTGTTGCTGAATTTGTTAAAGAACTGTACAAGTTGTCGGAGTCTTGTCAGTACGGAAATTTAAAAGAAGAATTGATCAGAGACAGGATTGTTGTAGGTATACACGACAGACGAACCAGTGAGAGGTTACAACTTATGTCAGATTTGAAATTAGAGGAAGCTATAAGATTAGCAAAGCAAGGGGAAGAGCAGAAAGAGGAAGCAAAATTGATTTGGAAAGAGGATTTAGAGGTGAACAGAATGAACACAGCTAGCAGAGGTGACAGATCAGACAGGAAGAAATGTGGCAGATGTGGCAAGTTCCATGGGGATAATCAGTGTGCGGTGGCCAAACAGCAATGTTTAAAGTGCAGTAAAATTGGACATTACGCCAGGTGCTGCAGAGGCTGGAAGAAATTAAATAATATAGAGGCAGAGGAAGATTTTAATGTCGATGCAGAGGTATGTTTAGGGAAGGAAGTATTAGAGTTAAAATTTTTAATAGATACCGGCGCCGACATTGTTGCCTTGCCTCTGTCAATATTTAAAAATAATAGTATTAAAAGTAAAATGTTTGATTGTAATGAAACAATAAGAGGGCCAGATGGGGCGGCAAGGCATGTATTAGGTGCCATGTATGTAGAGTTGAAATATAAAGAAAAAATGGCAAGGCATACATTATAAAAAGCTCACAAGTACCTATATTAGGTAAGCCGGCTATTAAACAGATGCAAATATTAAATGTATGTTCTATCAGGAAAAATGTTGAGCCGCAGGGCAGTGTAATTGATGTTGAGAAGGAGTTTCCGCAGGTGTTTAATAAGTTAGGGGTATTTAAGAACAGTTTTAAGATTAAATTAATTGATAATCCGGTACCATATGTGCAGTCAACTCCGAGAGGAGTTTCAATTCCTTTGTTGCCAAAGGTCAAGGAAGAGCTTAACAAACTGGTAGAAATGGGAGTGTTGGTTCCAGTTGAGGAGCCAACTATGTTTGTTTCACCTATTGTGGTTGTTCCCAAGGGAGAAAAGGGAGTTCGTATCTGTGGAGATTATACACAAGTAAATAAAAACATTCTCTGACCCATTTTTCCAATAGCTAAAGTGTACTTTGGCTAAACTAAAGGGTGCTAAAGTTTTTTCCAAAATTGATGCTACTTCAGGGTTTTACCAAATTAAGCTGGATGCAGAGTCTCGTCAGCTCACAAAAATTATTACTCCATTCGGAAGGCATATGTACAATCGATTACCAATGGGATTGATTTGTGCTCCTGAATATTTTTCAATGAAATTTTCAAATTTATTCAGTGACTCAGAGGGAGTTGTTGTTCATTTTGATGACATATTGCTTTATACAAAAGACCAAGTTAATCATAACGGTTTGTTAAGAGAAGTTTTAAATAGGCTCTCAAGGGAAGGACTCACTATAAATAACTAAAAATGTGTTTTCAATGTTACTGAGGTTTGTTATTTGGGTCACATTATAAATGCACAAGGTATATCACTTGACCCTAAAAGAGTTGAGAGTATAATAGAATTTCAAAAGCCAAAAAGTAAAAAAGATTTTATGAGGTTTTTAATGCTAGTTAATTATGTGGGAAGATTTATTCCAGATAAGACCAATATTTTAGAGCCATTAAATGAGTTGTTAAAGGACGGAATCCTATTCACATGGGGTTTATATCAGGAGACAGCTTTTAGTCAAATTAAAGAAATGATTGCAAGGGCACCTACATTGTGTCATTTTGATCCTGATAAACAAAACAAATAATCATATCAGCTGATAGTAGTTCATATGGGGTAGGAGCTGTACTAATGCAAGAAAATAAGGATGGAAGTAGGGCAGTAGTGTCATATGCTAGTAGAACATTGAATAACTCAGAAAAGAATTATGCTCAGATTGAGAAAGAAGGGTTAGCTTTGGTGTGGGCTCTGCATAAATTTAAAGATTTTGTAATAGGCCTAAATGTTATTTTGGAAACAGATCATAAGCCTTTGCTTCAGATTTTGCAAACCAAACCACTAGACGATTTAACTCCAAGGTTGCTTAGATTTAGATTGCAGATAATGAGGTATTCATATAAGATTATATTCGTTCCAGGAAAGAAATTAGTTGTGGCTGATGCCCTCTCCAGAGCCCCCTTATTGCATTCTGAGCCAGAAGAGGTAGTATTAAGAATGTCAGTATTAAGAATATCAATTCTGAAGAGAAGATTGACCTAAAATTAAATAAATTAAAACAAGAGCAAACTAAATGTGAGGTACTCGTATGTAGGTTATTGAAAGAATATACTGTGAACAGCTGGCCCAATAAGAATAAAATCCCTAAAGAAATGTTAGCATATTATCAGTGTAGATTCAACTTTACTGTGCAGGATGGATTTTTGCTGTATAATTGTAGATTTGTTATACCGACTAGTTTGCAAAAATAAATGTTGTTTGATATTCATGAAGGGCATTTGGGGGTAACTAAATGCAGGGAAAGGGCTAAGCAATCTGTTTGGTGGCTTGGTTTATCAGCTCAAATAAAAATAATAATAGAGAATTGTCCTAGATGCATTCAGGAAAGAAATAATGTTAAAGAGCCTTTAGAATTAGAAGAGATTCCAACTAGAGCATGGCATAAAGTAGGTATTGACTTGTTTAAAAATGAGAACAGTTGGTATGCTGTAATAATTGATTATTATTCAAGATATATTGATTTGTTTGAATTAAAAGATTTATCAGAAAATACTGTGATCAAGCATTGTAAAGAAACTTTCTCTAGGTTTGGGGTGCCCGAGGTAGTACGGACTGACTGTGGATCTCAGTTTAAAAGTAAATTTAGTGAGTTTTCCAAGAAATACAATTTTCAGCACATAACTAGCAGTCCGTATTATGCTCAAAGCAATGGATGTGCAGAAGCAGGAGTCAAGATTGCCAAAAGTTTATTGAAAAAGAATGATGATATTCAGTTAGCATTGTTAGTATATAGAAATACGCCTTTAGAATGTGTTTATAGTCCAAGTGAATTGTTGTTTAACAGGAAGATGAGAGAAATCTTGCCTATTTATCGAGAAAAGTTGAAAATTATAGATAATATTCAGGAACAATTTAAGGAAAAACGGAATCTGGTCAGAGCTAAAATGGCTACTAATTATAATAAAAAACATAGAGTAAGTAATTTAAGTGAGTTAGCAGTAGGGGACAGGGTTTGGGTAATTAATTTAAGAAAATATGGCCAGATAGTGAGAAAGGCTAAGGAACCAAGATCTTATATCGTTGAGGTAGAGGGTACTAATTATAGAAGAAACAGATGGCATTTGGTTCCAGCTCCTTGCTCACCATCAGATAGGAAGCAACTAGGAGGAAATCATGCTAGTTTAGTTGATTATGAAGGAAGGAATTTAGACAGGGTAGATATTAATCTGAAAAAGAGTGAAGTGGCTAAAACAGGTGAGGATTGTGTTAAAATTGTAAGCGAGGTTGAAAATGTATTTGACCCAGACCCTGTGGAAAATATATCTGACCCAGACTCTGTAGAAAATGAAACGAGATTGAATATTAATGTACAAGATAATTCACCAGAGTTGCAAAGACGACAAAGAGTAAGAATTAAACCTAAATGGATGGACGATTATGTTGTTAACGTTTTAAAAATAGATTATTAAATTCTTATAAGGGAGGATGTTGTGGTAGCACATCACTAGAATTGGGGACATCACTAGCTTTGACGGCCCACGTGGGGGTGAGTTGGACACGGTGTTCTCGGAAGGTAATAATAAAGTTAATTCCACTAATTAATGTTGTTATCATTGAGGCTACCTACCTGTACACATTCTATCAGCATTAACGATTGTCCAAAGTCGAAAATGTTTGGGATGGACCAGGTGACATTTCAGTTGCTCATATATTTGTATCAACATACACACATAAGAAGACTCGCTAAACTTAAGGCACAGATATACGACTTCTAATGATTTTAAATTGAACATCAGTTCTAAACGACTAGTCTTATATCTTTTAAAAAATACATATTAGTCTAGACATCTTTTTCGTAATTTGATATGTGAATATTTGAAATTATATTTTTTTATCTTAGGATATAGTAAATTTGCAAAGTTATGTCTAAAGCGGTTAAAAAAATAAAAATCACGCAAAAACTATTAAGCGTATTTTTATAAAACCTTCACCATTTTAAAGAAAATTAAATTATTTATCTTTTAGTATACGTGTTTTAGTATAATACCTGTGGTTTTATGTATAATAAATTCAAAATCCATCTATTTTGAGAAAGCGTTCCTTGATGGGCGAGTCCTATTACTGGGTGGACGTACGACGCGTTGCGTGAGCTCAGCACAGAACAAGCAAGCTTATAACCACTCATTGGCATATAACTGCGTTTTAAGGCATCTATAGAGCTGCCAAGTGGCGACCTCATTGAATAAAAAATCATAGCAAAGCGTAGAAAATAAAGATTAAAGAATCCTATGTTGCATTTATTACTTTTGCTTACTACTTGGACACGAAACATTTTGAGTCCTGTTTTAACAACGTAAAAAATACCTTATCCTATTTGTAACAAACGCAACATAGGATTCTTTAAACTTTATTTTCCATGCTAAGATACGATTTTTGATTTAATGAGGGCGCCACTTCTGCGGAGGAAGGCTCTTAAGTGGCAGTGGGCAGGGCACATTACAATGGATATGTGACACAATGGATCGGTCGTTGTGGTGGCACTTGGGGGAGGCCCATGTCCAGCAGTGGACGTCTAACGGCTGAAATGGTGATGATGTTGATTTACAATTGTCAAAAAATCTATAATGACCATTCATTGGTCGCTATTGCTGATACATTGTCAATTTGTTCCAATTACAAGAATTCATTAATATTTCTTAAATTAAGGAGGATAACGAAAATTTATCTGGAATAGACTTTTATGTATATTTAGGCTAATATTTTTTTATTTGTATATTTTGGCTAGTATGAAGGAACAAAGGTGGATTTTTAGCCAGTCTGACACGCCCTCCTGCTGCACCCAGAGCGGTAGAACTCATTGGATTATTTCCCACCCACAAAAAAAATAAAGGGCCAGTATGTCTTTCAAACTCTGTTATCATAGAGAGGCTTTATAAATATCAAAACTTGCAACCCGTTCGCACATGACTCGTTTCAAATTTCAATCTTCCCTTATGCTGTTTATATAAGCGTCAAAGCAATATTGATCACCTCCACTGAAGCCTGAATCTATCTACTACCAAGTTTATAAAAACCTGTCTTAGCTTATGTGACTTTTCTAGACTATATTTCATGCTAAAGAAAATCAAAGGTATTATTGACTAGATGCCATCGGAACCCTACATTTTTGCAAGATAAATAGTGACGGAAAGGAAGAACGGACGGGACGGGGGTGAAGAATTGGATCAGAAGCCACGGCAAAATGCCACCATTGAAACAGCAACTTGAATTCGGCACAGCACTCGCTCGAGGAGTCCCCTGCCTGGGCCTCCAAGCGGCGGACCCTGGTCACGAGGATGAGATGAGACCTGTCTCTGCCAGCAGTAGTAAGAACTACGGTGACGGAGACAGAAAACTGGAGGGAAATGGCTTCCTTCTATGAAACCTTAATGGTCCAGAAGTTGGTCGCAAAGCGGGATCGTGATAAATTCGAAACAGAGTTACCGCGCCCCTGGGCATTCAGGCAAGGAAAGAACAGGGGTGGGTTTTAGTCAGTAAAAGTCTGACACGCCCTCTCGCTCCACCCAGAGTGGGAGATGTCGTAGGATGATTTCCCAACTCAAAAAAAAAAAACAGGTGTTGTGAAAGGGCCAAACTCGTTCGGAGAAAAAGGTGTCGGGAAGGCAACCGTCTCGACTCCTAACACGCCTAAGAGTATCCTATTTTATTCTGTTCTAAACCTGTATCATTTAATTCTGTCTGAACTCATGAATCACGGGTGTTTAGAGTGGGAATTCTGATGGCCTGCCGAGCGATCACATATTGTCGTGAACAGCGAGGCTCAGGGGAGTTCCTTCTACAGTGTCCTCAGGTACAAAAAATAAAGTGCCCTAAGGTGATTCGCACACTGCACCGCATTACGCAGCGTAGCGTGGGAGTGCAAGTTCTTACGTTGCTTGAAAGTCTCTTTGCATTGAAAACACGAGAAAACGCATTCACGCGTAGTGATGTTGTTCGTCGCCACGCAACCCGCTGCGCAATGCGGTGCAGTGTGCGAATCGTTTTACAGGTGTTGCACAGAAGTGGGGGCCTGAGTGATCTTTTAAGAGGTGAGCACCGGGATGCTTTAAGTGGGGTTAGAATCCCACGCTCCCTGGTCTTTTTGATTTTGACGTTTTTCTCATGAAAACAAAAACAAAACCGGCCTAGTGCGTGTTGGACCTCGCACATTTATGGTTTCGTAAATGTATTTTTGACTATTTGTATGGCTTTTGGTTCACAAGATGCTTACTAATTATACTGTTGCGCAAGCTTGAAACTTTAGGTGTAAGAGGCACCCAGCTGCAACTCTTTAAAAGTTATTTAGAAGACCGTACCCAGTGTGTAAAGATTGACAATGTACTCAGCGCTGATCTAAAAAATACATTTTTTGGTGTTCCCCAAGGAAGTATTTTAGGGCCCACTATGTTCTTAATATACATAAATGACCTTTGCAAATTAAAGCTAGAACATGGTATGATCATATCTTACGCTGACGACACTGCTCTACTTTCCTCGGCTGACTCAGAAACTGAAGTGTACAAGTTTGCGCAACACGGGTTCAATATTGTAAATAATTTGCTCCATCATAATTCATTAACACTTAATACGGATAAGACAAATTTCATTAAGTTCTCGATGCGGAAACAAACACCTATCATTGCCCCAAAGCTGTATGCTCATTGTTGTTCAGCCCCTCTAAATAGTGAGTGCATGTGTCCCAATATTAAAATGACTAATAAAATAAAATACCTTGGTATCATTATAGACGATACCCTTTCTTTCAAACCATACATAGACGCTTTACATATTAGAATTCGCAAGCTTATATTCATATTTAAAAAGCTGCGACATATTGCAGACCCAAAACTAATTAGGCAAGTTTACTTTGCTCTGTGTCAGTCAATTCTGACATACTGCACTACCTCATGGGGTGGGGTGGGTAAAACTTTGTTACTACCCATCGAGAGAGCGCAAAGAGCGATCCTCAAGGTGTCTACTTGTCGCCCTTTCCTATTTCCCACTAACCTTCTCTATAAATCTTGTGAAGTACTAACAGTTCGACAGTTATTCATAATGAGCACCGTACTTAAACAACATACAGCCCTTCCATATTGCACAGAATTTACTAAAAAAAGACGGAAAGATTTAGTTTGCGTTAATAATAGCACAAAACATGCTTTCACTACCAAATTTTATATGTTCCTTGGACCACTATTATATAACAGACTAAACGCACTAACAAACATTTATCCCCTAAATTATTGTAATTGCAAGAAGACTCTCAAGGAAACTCTTCAAAGTATGTCCTATGAAGACACAGAGAAGTTATTAATTGTATTAAGATAGAGATTGTTCGTATTTTAGTTAAATCTAAGATTATTATTATATTATTATTTTTCATTTACACCTTTAAACATATTATATAAGATGACTAGTATATAACGTTTATTTTAGATGTGATTATTTAACAAGAAAAAAGAATTGTACTTACCTCTTATCGCCTGAAACACAGGATTACCTAGTTCAGGCACATAACATGTGTGAACTTTACGTAAATTTAAGCCAAAATTGTATTTATTATTTACCTTATGATTGATGAATAAACATTATTATTATTATATTATTACTGTGAAAATTTGAAAAAAACGTAGCTCCAACCGTTTGGCTGTAAAACCTGTGTGACAGCAGCGGACAGACAGATGGACAGACGGACAGAGAGACGGACAGACGAACAGACAGACAGACGGGCAGACGGACAGACAGGCAAAAAGACAGATGGACAGACGGACATACGGATAGACGGACATACGAACAGACGGGCAGACGAACATACGGATAGACGGACATACGAACAGACGGGTAGACGGACAGAAGGACAGACGGACGGACGGATAGACGGACTGATGGACAGATGGACAGACGACAGACGGACACGTGACTGACAGCAATAGGGCTCCGTTTGAACCCCTCGGGTACGGAACTCTAAAAAGGTATATCCAGAGATTGATAACCTGAAGATGACCGGTCAATGTGGGTGCGATTGTATAAAATGATGAGAGTTCTTACAAACAAAAACTATTATCCAACCTCCTTTGAATTTTAGTTTAGTTTTAAGCTTATTTCAAGGTTAAAAAAAAACAAAAAGCATGGCATTCAAATAATACCACAATCCCATCGTAAGGGTTTTTCAAGAGCTGGTCAAGATTCGTTTTACCAAAGGAGAATCTTTCGCTTGACTAGTTAGTACTACCCAAGAGGTCCCAAGTTCGATTTACAGCGCGGAAAAACAAAATAATTGGATTTTTCTGTCTCAATTATAGATTGAGATTGGAATTCCGCCCCCTGTCCCATGGGATGATATACATAGGTATCTGTAGATAATATGGATTTGCGAGTATATGACAGTGTACTTACACTCAGAAGCTAGATGAAATCTTGTAAGTTTTTCTTAGAATTTCTCTTAGACTTGTAAAATAGTGGTATTGTTTCTCCCCCCTTTTACTTTAACATTACTAAACTTATAAATTGCAAATTATGTATAAAGTTCAACCAAATATTTCATGAATAAATGTAAGACCTGAAAGAAGAAGAAATCTGACGATTTGAGCGTAACGTAAGGCCCACTCCCTAAGGGATACAAACTTGTTATAAAAATCCTTACCTTAACATTCTCGAGCGCGATCAATTTTGACATTATAGGAAACTGAGAGACACTTCATTATTTGACGCATATCTACTAAAAAATCACTATTGCTGCTCTCTAAGCATAGCTGTACGAGAAATAGTATTTTATTTGCATTGGTCGGCTCTCCCAACCTCGCTTTTCATGGTTCCGTACCCGAAGGGTAACCAACGGGACCCTATTACTAAGCCTCCGCTGGCCATCCATCCGTCCGGCCACCCGTCTGTCCCTCCGTCTGTCTGTCAGTGGACTGTATCTTATGATTCGTAATAGGTAAGCAGTTGAAATTTTTACAAAATGTGTATATCTGTTGCCATTGTAACAACAAATAATTAACTTCGTATGAGAGTCCAACTCGCACTTAACCGGTTTTTTCCTTAGTTCTTTATAACCATCAATAATTTTCTATAGTTTAAAAAAAAAACTAAAAAGACACACTTCATTTTTATTTTTTGTGTTATCAGCAAATTCTTTCATTTGATACGCATATCATTGGATTGCATAAAAAATAACTAGTCCGCCATCTTTAAAAGTTCACCATATTGGATTTAGAATGACGTCACTTAACTAACTCATGCATTGTCATCTAAACAAACACGCAATATTTCAGCTTAATCAAACGCCGAGAAATGGGTTAAATTTAACTTCTGATTTGTTAACATAGTAAGTTAGTTACAAGTGATACTAATATTAGTGTGTTAAATACAGGCATCACTATAAGTCACATTCGTTTCATCTTGTGCGTACAACTAGGGAGACACAGTGTCTGTGTTTCCTGATAGCTACAACCTGGGAGTCTTTAAGTCAAGAGTGAATAGGTTACTTCTAGGCAAGCGGGCTACATCTTTGACCACATCATGCCTACCATCAGGTGAGATAGTGGTCAAACGTGTGCCTATCAATGGTAACCATACGTTCTAATCAGATAGGACTGCGACAGCGACCACTTCTACATGTACCTTATGCAAACACTAATTATAGGCGTAATGCATACTTTCCGAGAGCCAATCGCAGTTTTAACGAAATCTCTTGCAAACCATACAACATAGACCAATCTATTTTTTTTTCCTTGGGGATGGGAAATCATCCAATGACTTCTCCCGCTCTGGCTGGAGCGGGAGGGCGTGTCAGACTCTTACTGACTAAAACCCACCCCTGTTCCTTCCCTGCCTGAGTGCCCAGGGGTGCGGTAACTCATTTTCAGAATTTATCCGCTACCTCTAGGCATGCAGGCACCGGCCACGATGGGCCCCGTCAGTGGTGGCTGACACTCATCTCTTTGAGGCGCGCGTGGAACACTACGCGCCGTCGACCACGGGCCTGGTGCTGATCGGACGGCGAGCTACCCACTGGTTGCCGTCCGCAGGCCCGGGACGGCCGGAGATCGTCTCGCGACGTCCTACGCCGAGTACGCCCATGCTGCACCAATGCAAGCACAGTTAGGAAACACTTAGCAAAGCTATTTTTGAGGCACCTACCTGCACTTTAGCTGTTGATTTTTCAAGTTTGCTATTAGTTATTAATATTGTTTATTTTATTTATAGTATATATATTTTACTGTGCTATAATGGGATATATAGTTTAGAATATAACTGAATGCTCTACGGAGGTTATCATTTTTGTATTTATCTGTGGAGGCTTGTAATTAGCAATTTAGATATGTATTATTGTTATTATAATGTTATTAGTCTGAAAGCTTTCCTAATATATTAAAATAAATAAAATATTAAAAAAAACAATCTTTCATCACAACATTGTGCATGCCTAAACGATTTCCTAATATTAAGTTATTTATTTCCATTTTACAAACCAGAAATCACGGTACTCTTACATTACTGTTACAACTTAAGAAAAAGATTTTAATGGTTTTTCCAGGAAAAAGCCAAACCTACCACACAGCGATTTTCTCTGTTAATTCCTGTATCGCATTACCGCATTACGCCCACAGCACCGCTCAAAGTGTACTAACCACTTTAACTAGAACAATTCCTATACTAATTTGTGCTACGGCCAACTATTCGCTACCCTACGCCAAATTAACTCTATCATTCCTAACACCTACTACTTCACAACCTGAATTACACCTTACTACTTCCACAATAGAGTTCTAATTGAGTTGTGTGTTTCACCATCAAAATGTCACCACCTCTGTGATTGATAGGTATTCGAATCTGTCCGTATTCTGTCAGCAATAAGTGTCAAAATGCTATGGCATGTGGGACATTGTACCGGACGTTATTTGAACGAGAACAACCTGTGAGGTAATTAATTGTATCTAATCACTTTCTGTGCGTTAATTTTGAGACTAATGTTCGTAATTTATTATATTATTATTATTTGTCTATGTCTCGTTATAACTTATTTATTGTGTGACATTAATTAGTTATGATTAACTTGTATAATTATAATTTAGCTTCGTAGACATCCTTGCGAATGATTTCTTACAGGAAACTTGGGATGTTATGGATATGAAATTTCAGATCTGGATACGGGTATGAGTAGAGGAATAATAATAATATTATACCGGTTTCGAATACTGTTACGGATATAAAATTATTTCGGATTATTCGCTAGATTCGGTAGTTTCGGTCACGGATATTAGGTTTGTAAAGAATTATATAAGTAAAATATGACTAAGAAATAGAAATAATACACATTGCATGGGACGCGCGCAGCTTGTGTGTCGGCTCGGCCGGGCAAAATAATACACATTGCATGGGACGCGCGCAGCTTGTGTGTCGGCTCGGCCGGGCAAAATAATACACATTGCATGGGACGCGCGCAGCTTGTGTGTCGGCTCGGCCGGGCAAATTAATACACATTGCATGGGACTCGCGCAGCTTGTGTGTCGGCTCGGTCGGGCAAAATAATACACATTGCATGGGACGCGCGCAGCTTGTGTGTCGGCTCGGCCGGGCAAAAACAAAAACCTGTCTTAATATGTAGGTATCATAATTCCACCCCTATTCGAAATTATTAGAAACTTTTATTCGCTTTCGGTTGTTGGTGCTCTCTCACGCGTCCCGGCTAAGCCTTCGCGAGCATTACTGCTTCGCAGAAGGAGGAGACGGCTTCCCATTCCCTCTCGCTCCGTACCATGGCCTGAACCAGTGCAGGGCGCGAGAGGTCGCTGCCGCCTATCGCATCCACGAGGACACGGCGTGGCTCCGCCCAAGCGGGGCAGACCTCCACCGTATGCTCCACCGTGTCCTCGGATACACGGACGTCTAACGTCAATAAATGAATTTGGAATGTATGGCTAACCTTTGGGGTGCAAATCGGAAAATTAAAAACAGAGTTTTGCAAACTGTACCGTGCGACATATTATTATCAAATAAAAAGACACATTGTGAGTCAAAAATATTTATTTCATAATTTTAAAATAAAAAGTTTTTATTTAATTTAAAAAACTTCGATGTAATGCCCATCCCCAGTCCCCTAATTATTTCCAAATCTATTGCGTCTAAAATAGTTCGGTATTTATAGATTGCAGGAAAACCTATAAGAAGTCTAATTATTATTTTATAACACGTTAAAAATATAATTCGTTTTTAAACACACTTTTTCGCTACTAACACCATCTAGCGAGTTGTGCCGGACGGGCCCGAACGCGGAAAAAATATCCTGCTTCCTGCCGAAAACTAACCGCTAATATTATATTTCTCTGTGCTACTACCCAGTTTATTACCCTAAAGTGCTCAGCACTTCGTAGTCTGATAGGCTTAAAACACAATTATTACTTACTGCCTGACCTCTGCTACGAGGTTCATTTGCTATAGATAATTAATTCTTAGTAAACATGATGCTATCAAACTAAAATAATTACAGGCACTTCATTGAATATTTAATGACTGGTTCAAGTACTGGTTTGTTCGCATTAAGACAATAGCTTGCACCATGACACAGAGCCTTATTCAGTAAACACTGTCACATAAACTGTTTTTAACGCAGGCAAACCCGTGCGCAAAAAGCGTGCAAATTATATACTTTTGGAACGAAGTTCCTTATCGCGCGTTGTGAAAGGGGGCTAGACGGAAAAAATTCTTACGAAAAGTTGTCACGACACTAATGAGGCTGTCCATCCAAAAAGATTGTGTTGGAAAAACAATCTAATAAAAACTTCTTGTATTTTTGGTGGGTAGGTACAAAGTTTGCAAGCAGATCAAGCATTATTGCTATAGTAAGCTATTGTAAGCTGTGCGGCGTCGCATGTTTCTCTGTCTGTCTCTCTCTCTCTTATAGAAAGCAAGCCAGATATTGCTAAAGAGTTGAGCTGAGCTGAGCTGAGCTGAGCTGAGCTGAGCTGAGCAGAGCTGAGCTGAGCTGAGCTGAGCTGAGCTGAGCAGAGCAGAGCAGAGCAGAGCTGAGCTGAGCTGAGCTGAGCAGAGCTGAGCTGAGCTGAGCTGAGCTGAGCTGAGCTGAGCTGAGCTGAGCTGAGCTGAGCTGAGCTGAGCTGAGCTAAGCTGAGCTTAGCTGATCTGAGCTGAGCTGAGCTGCGATGAGATGAGATGAGATGATGAAGTATAACTTCTTACGTGCGTGCGTGTGTGCGTAGTTAATAATAAAAAAAATATTATAAATTAAAAAAAATAAAATTATATTACAATTCCTTCACTAATTAATCGAAAGGAACTTCGTTCCATCCGGGTGTCCCTTGACACCTCTCAAGTTTTTTTTTTGTGTACTTGCATGTGCATAAAGTGTTAAATAAATAAATCTTTCTTCTCGCTTAGCTGCAATCTGTGGGAGTGATTTTGTGAAATGGGACAGATGTGTGTAAAAGGAAGCCCCAAGCGCGTGCTATATGATTTAACCAATGAGCGCGCGTGGTGGTAGAGATAGCTGTCAGATGGTAGAGCGCGCGAACGATAAGACCGCGAGCGGTCGAAATCGGAACAAAGTTTTAATTTAATTTTTCAGGATTGAATGTTAATGTTGCTTATTACCAAGGTTACACATTATATGCAACTAATGTATGTCTCTTGCTTGACTACAACTACTATTACTACACTAGAGACACACACGCTACTGCTACACTAGTACCAATACTTTTGGAAAATTGGTTCAAATGCCATTTCCGACGTTGTGTATCATTTTTAGGACTCAAAGAAAAGTTTTCAAAAGTTTATCGAGTTTTTCCATCAGGAGAATCAATCTGGCATCATAATGCTAGTACACAAAGTGGGTCAATATTCCATTACCCTCTCAAATGGCTGTCCACCTATATAGAGGGCAGTTTGGATCAAAACAAGCTTTTTTTTCAGTCCGTAGCGTCGGCCTGACGAAATTGCTTGCAGTAGCCTAAAGGTGGTCATTCACCAGAAGCATTTGGGTGTAATGTGACTGCTCGAATGACGACATAAGAACATAACATCAGTTACCTCCTCCGTGCGATTCACGTGCACACACCTGTAACTTACCGAGAATTACGCCAGCTTGACGCTCTGACTAGGAACCTTCGGTTTTTTAAACGCTCGAAATGTGAACGTTACAAGCTTGTTATCGATTCAGTTATTTTGGCAATGGCAGAACGTAATACTGTACGAACGTGTCAAAATGGAAAGTTCTAATTCTAATTTCACATTGTTATGCGGCACTAAAGGTTGTTCCAAATAAACGTGCAATAACGGTCATTGACCCACCTACATTTATTGACATTTTTAATTTGAAAAACGGAATTAATGACTCAAAGCTGTCCCGAATCAACATCTCTCGTGATCCTTAACATTGTCTAATAATGAAAAACGATTTATATCTAATTTTTCAGGTACCTACGAAAGTTATTAGGCAAAGGTCAATGTACTTTATTGCAAATTTATCTAAAACATAGTATAGTGACTAATCGACCGAGGGAACGAACCCTAAAGATTGAGAATCATCGCACATTTGTTGGTCTTCATACACTCATTTCTGTACGTTCGATAGCGTTCGTTTGCCTTTATTCACTTGGTCTGCAACCAGCCGAAGGCAAGCGAGCGTGTGGTGTCCATAAGTGATTTACATTCCTTAGCTTAGCGCTCGTTCTCTTGGTCTGTACGCGGCATCACATTACAAGCGAATGCTTCTGGTGAGTGACCACCTTAACTTCGCCTATTTTGTTTGTAATGGAGCTA
Source organism: Polia nebulosa (assembly GCA_951329385.1). Taxonomy (NCBI): domain Eukaryota; kingdom Metazoa; phylum Arthropoda; class Insecta; order Lepidoptera; family Noctuidae; genus Polia; species Polia nebulosa. Next base: position 12,750,903 of record OX589610.1, on the reverse strand, counting down.
TTTCTATGCAAAATATAAGTATCGTTGAGCAATCACGGCCGTCGATGCAATCGTAATATCGCGTGATTCGAGCCTCTGGAGTGCAGGCCGTTATTTCAAATAATCTGTGATGGTATGCAATATTCTTAGTTCAACTCAAATTGCTGGATTGATCGAATTGCATTTCATAATGTTGGAGAGACATTTTGTGTGATTAATTGGACTTTATGTTCGATATTTTTCATTATATCTTTCTTGTGTGTTAAAACAAAACTTATCTTTTGCGTTCCAATATTTTAAAGAGCCATAGCCAATAATTTTGAAGTCGTCCTTCAATCTAATCAGACACATCTGAATATCAGTATTTGTAACCGACCTCGAAAAAGGAGGAGGTTCTATGTTCAACTGTAAGTCTTTTTTCTTTAATTTATGTCCACCGATTTCTCTGTCAGTTGGGGACCGATTTTCAAAATTATTTTTTTATCCGAAAGAATATACCTACTACCGAGGTGGTCCCATATTAATTTTATCGAAATTGTTTCAGTGTTTTTTGAAAAACTGAACAAAAAAGAAAAATACGTATACATTGATGACGTATTGGTTTTCTCCAATTACGAGTATGTTTAAATTCCACGTTTCATTTCATTGGGGTTTTTAGTTCTGGGGTATAACAACTAAAAAGTAAAAAATAAAAAACTTTTTACAAAAACAAAAACAACCGACTTCCAAAAAAGAAAAACACTAAAAAATAACTTTAATTTCGGAAGTCGGAGTCAAAAAACGAAGAAATAAAATACAAACACCGACTGCCGAAATTAAAGTTATTTTTGAATTTTTGATGTTTTTACTCTTATGGAAGTCGGTTGTTTTTTTTGTAAAATAGTTTTTTATACATAGAAACAACTGCAAAAGTTGTAAGTTCGTAAAAAGTAATAAAGATCTATTACTTCGTAGAACATGTATAAATACATCCAAATCTCAACCAAACGACATTAAAACACAATGACCCATCAAACGTAACAAACAAGAACTTTATAAAGCGTTTCATTCACAAACAGCTCACTCGAAAGTCACATTCAGACACCCTAGTTTGAACACAAAATTCACCCACGTCAATTCACATCACAGAGTTCACTGTCTCATATTTCTGCCATATAGGACCATCCTAATACGGGCACGGAGGGGTCAAGAACCCCTATGTCCGCCAGGCGTCATTTGGGCAGGCTTTATGTTGGTCAACTGGGACTGAAGCTTAGTCACTTGGTCGTTAGGCATTAGGTGTAATGATATTTTATCAGTGTTCTCGTAGGGTCTATATTTTTATGTTAGGTAGGCTATAGTTTTATAGGTGTTTGTACCAAAATATATTTAGGACTGAAGTTCGTACTAAGTCGTAAAACGTCTCTTTTATCATTTTTAACCGACGAAAAAAAAAGGAGGAGGTTCTCAATTCGACCGTATATATGTTTTTTTTTTTGTGTATGTTCAGCCCTCACTCCGTCATTTATGAACCGATTTTGATTATTCTTTTTTTGTTAGATAGGGTACACCTCAAGGGTGGTCCAATGTCAAGGAAGTCAGGATCTGACAGTGGAATCCTGATAAAATTGAGAGAAAACCTCGAAAATTGTGGGCACATTTAGCGTTTCTGTATGTATGTTCAGCCCTCACTCCGTCATTTATGAACCGATTTCGATTATTCTTTTTTTGTTAGATAGGGAATACCTCAAGGGGGGTCCCATGTCAAGGAAATCAGGATCTGATAATGGAATCCTGACAAAATTGAGAGAAAACCTCGAAAATTGTGGGCACGTTTAGCGTTTCTGTATGTATGTTCACCCTCACTCCGTCATTTATGAACCGATTTTGATTATTATTCTTTTGTTAAATAGAGTATACCTTAAGGGTGGTCCCATGTCATGGACATCAGGATCTGTTCATGGGATCCTGAAAAAATTGAGAGAGAACCTCGAAAATTGGGCACGAATATTGTTTCTGTTTACTTTTCATAACTGAATCAGGTATTTTCATTTAGGAACCATCACATCATGAAACTGAGCTGATGATGGAAACCATACCTTTCCTAAACAATAGAAGTCAGATATAAAAACTGGTTTTAGTGACAAATACCACTTAAAATATGCTTTGACGAAAAGACGTCTTTACAATATTGGAGGTAACCTCAACTGGTCAATATCCTGGGAACTTCATGGAAGGATTGTTATATCATCAGCTCAGTGGCAAGAGGAATGATGAAGAATTAGAAATTAGCCTCAGAGTGTTAAAAGATGATGCAGCCACAAAAAAATCATAAAATAAAAAACTTTTTAACAAAAAAATTAACCGACGAAAAAGAACTAAAAAGCAAAAAATAAATAAACCTTTTAAGTCTAAAATATCAAAAGCAAATGATCAACAGTTTCAATAACGAAACATAGTACATTTACTTTCCTCTTTTCACCACGCCATCATTAAAAGACAACAATGGTCCTCACGGGAACATTACACAGTCTTTTTACTTTGTCCATTTGCAATAAAAGCTACCTTTTACATATAGCGGGGCATTATTTAAATCCTCGGTGATGCAAAAGGTGGGCTTGTAACCAAACAAGGAGCGGTCAAGTGTAAACACCTTTTATAATGGAGGGTTCCAGACAAAAGATTATACGCTTCATTTGGTATGGAGTTGATAATTAGGTGCTTTTGTGGATATGGATGGGGTTTCTTAAGTGATGAGGCTAAGTTCCATATGCTGTCTTTTTGGAGGAAACTTGCTCCACTACAATAAACTCAGTCGCCATGACAATGGCAAAACTCTCGATTAATGTTGATCAGTTAAAAGCTATACCTAACTATTTTGATTAAGAGCCCGTACACGAAATTTTGGCTGATTTCACTAATTTCCTTAAGTCTTTTTGGAGGAAACTTGCTCCACTACAATAAACTCAGTTGCCATGACAATGGAAAACTCTCGATTAATATTGATCAGTTAAAAGCTATACCTAACTATTTTGATTAAGAAGCCGTACACGAAATTTTGGCCGATTTCACTAATTTCCTTGATTTTACAGTTAAAATAATGCATTTCTATAAGTTTTAATGCACAACTTGCAAGATCATTTCAATTGTTAACTAATGAATTAGCTAGATTCGAAGCTTGCATTTCGTATTTCATGTCGAGGTTTGGGTTGTTTTAAAAGATTTTTGATTGCCAAATGTTTGTATTTTTTACATTTTTTTCTCAAGAAATGGATTGATGGTGAAACTGAAGTTTATTTTTTGCTGTGTTAATTTTATGAGCGAGAGTTCCAAAAAGCCAAAATCAAAAGCAACTAAATTCATTAAAAAAAAACTAGCTCATATATTAGATCATAATTAAAATGATTTTTCATGTTGTGCATTAATACTTTTAGAAATACATTATTATAACTGTAAAATCACGTAAATTAGCTAAATCGGCAAAATTTCGTGTACGGCCTCTTAATAATAAAACAGAAAGAATCTAATAAAAATATTATGTCGGCAAAATGCCCAAAAAGGTCACAATGTACTGATCATGATTAAATTACCATCTTCCTTTGTCCTAAGCAAATAAGGAATATCGACTCGAAAATTAAAGTCCTTCAGGCATCAGGATATCCGTATTATAAATGTGGAAGTCTGTATGTTTGTTTATCAGTCACACCTCAACAGCTGAATGTTTTTTATTTTATTTTATTGATAACCTTGCCTTTTACCACAATCTCATCTTATGCTAAGCGATGTTGCTGTCGTCGATGGAGCAAGGGATGGACAATGGGAGGTGACTAAAAGGAAAGCTATTTCAGGATATATAGACTCTGGCAAGGAATTCCATTTCTTAGCTGCTCCACGCACAATGAGTCATCATCATCAGCATCAGGCTTTTAATGTCTCCACTGCTGGGGCACAGGCCTCCTCTCGTGAGAGGGTGTGGGCCGTAATCCACCACGCGGGCCAAAAGCGGATTGGTGGATGTCACATATCTTCGAATTTTTGGTTTGCTTGCATGCCGGTTTCCTCACGATGTTTTCCTTGACCGTTTTGAGAGCAGTGGTGATGAAATAAATTACACATAGTAAAGCACCTGCCTGGGTTTGAACTCACGACCTACAACTTGTAAGTCGCGGCTGTTACCACTGGGCCACCACTGCTCATGGCAAATGAGTATCTATAAGTATTTCCAAAACGTTTTGTGCGTATAATATGGGATTTCCACCACGTACCTGTGACGCATCGCCATAGGTCTTGTTGATTCGAATGAAACAGGCCTATTGTAGTCTTTAGAAACTGGTTAGTATGGGGGCGTTCATAAAATACGTGAGATGTTTAAGGGGGGGAGGAGGTCTAGTCAAATCTCATCTAATCTTACGTTGGAGAGAGGGGGGGTCTCGGCAAATATCACGCAATTTTTTTTCTGATTGAAACAAAAAAAATTATACTATTTTGGTCCATTTAATCCAGATTGTACATGCTTAAGATTTAATCTTAAGCGTAATCGTAATACGATTAAGATCATTCACTCATAGAGACACTCCTAAAGTAGATATTCTTTTTTTAATCACAGTAGTTACGATTTAAGTATTCTATTGTTAATTTTTTATTACACTTATAATTAAACTCTCAGCAATATTGGTGTTGATTCTGTTGTGCACAAACTAAACCTAATTTAGGCTATTGCTATCTTTTTCTATCTAATAAAACAAGAAAGAGACGGACGTAAATTAGAGCTGTCAAATTTAGTTTGAACTAATATTTCCATACAAATTAAGGGTACACGTAAAAACATGTCGTCTAAAAACACGCTGAAGCGCAAGGCGTAAACTAGTTTGACATCTCTAACTTAGTGCATAGCTATAGCCGTCCTTTTCTCGCACTGCCTTTTAGTAAAAGATAGCAATTCTCTAATTTTAGTTTAGTTATTGAACAAGAGAATCCACACCATTGATTACTAGTCTTAACTAGTCGTAAATAAAAGCACGAAGCAATTTTTTTTTTCTTTTTACAATAACAATCCAACGCGTTTACGAAAGAAACCCACATTTTGAAAAATCTCACGTGAGATTGGGGGATGGGGGAGGGGGTTGAATAAAATCTCACGACATCTCACCAGGAGGGGAGGGAGGGACAGAAAATTAAAAAAAACACCTCACGTAATTTATGGACGCCCCCTATAGTACACTCACAAATAATACAATACTTTTTTTTAATGTTCCTCGGCAATCATCGCATTTCCGATTACAACCGAACGCTAATTTCCATGTCTATCAATTTTCAGATTTATCATGTATAATCATTTGAATTCAGAACTATGTAGTACTTTATTGTTGTTTTGTTTTGATTTCCGTATGAACTAAGTACTCGTACTTAGTACAGACATTAAAAAAATAGTTGTACAGTACACAGTTTAAGTTTTATCTAAGATCATTTTAACGCGTGAAAATACTTTTCTCGCGGGCAAAACCACGGGCAGAAGCTAGTAGCGGATAAGACATTTTACGTGTCTTCTTTGGAAAATAGCTGACAGCTTAACAATGTTGACGTCCCAACCAATCAGCTTTCAATACAGTTTGTACCAATTGGATGCCTCGTCATCGGAACGTAGTGAAAATATGAAATATCGTAACTGATTTTTTTCAGGAAATTGTTTCAATGTTGTGTGTTTGCTTTAAGTGGTTGCTTATAAATGAATTTATAATTAGTTAGACAAATGTGTGTTTTTTTAGGTGATTTCCTATTAATTTATGATAAGGAAGAATGTTGCTGTTTATGTGTTTAAACCCCTGAAATTGTTCCTTTGAATTTTGCTAACAAATTTCAAATATTTTTCTATGGCAAGGTAACGTTCAGGACTTATCTTAACATACAAACGTACACAAATTCATGCCTTTTTCCTAAGGGGGTAGCCAGAAGTAACAACATGAACCTGTTACAATTCTAACACACCTCTTTTGCTTTTTAGGGTTACGTATCCAAAGGGTAACCAACGGGACCCTATTACTAAGACTCCGCTGTCCGTCTGTCTATCAGCGGGCTGTATCTCACGATCTGTAATAGCTGCACAGTTGAAATTTTCACATAATGTGTATTCTTGTTGCCGATATAAAAATAACAAAAATTAAAGTTAATTAAAAATTAAAGGGGCTCCAGGGGAGCCTTTCCGTCCAGGGGTCGTGGATAAATTCGAAACAGAGTTACCGCGCCCCTGGACACTCAGGCAGGAAAGGAACCACCAACCAGGGGTGGGTTTTAGTCAGCAAAAGTCTGACACGCACAAACGACAGAAGTCATAGGATGATTTCCCAACCCCCACAAAATAAAAGCGGCCCCCTTTAATTTTTTTTTTCACTTTGTGGTACGGAACACTTCGTGTGCGAGTTCAACTTGCACTTCATTTATCCTACTTTAAATTTATTAATGTGAAGGTTTGGATGGATGGATTTATAGATGGGTAGATGTTTGTTACTCAGTCACGCCAGAACGTTTGAGGGGCATGAAATTTGGCACAGAGATAGATTATAGTCTGGAATAGTACCTACATAGACTACAATTTATAATGGGGGAAGTACTATTTCCTGGCAGGCGAAGCCGCTGACAGAAGCTATTGTACTATATATCTGGGGGCCTACTCTTAAGTGTTTTTACGAAGTATCGCCCGAGTGTTGGGACATCTTTGTGTGAAGTGCTAAAGTGAATGTGCCATACCTAAACTTATAGCTCTTCTCAGAGAGCTTCTTTCACCTAAAACATACGTAATGCAATTTCGCTACAATTTTTTTTTTTTTTTATCTGATCCGAGATCGACTGCAGGTACAACATGGAGGAGGAAAGCTCACGGTCGTGAACTGTGGAAGGGTCTGGGGGAGGCCTATGCTGGAAAGCAAAACAAAGTCTACATAATAGCGATGTCTCATAATCAAAATATTTTATTTTCTTTGAGGGGTAATATAACTTTGACCGCTTTGTGTGTGTGTGTCTGTCTGTCAATGGCACCGTGGCAATTTGAATGCAGTTTTTTTTTTGAAAGCAGATTTTCTAGCGATGGTTCTTAAATATGTTTTATCAAAATCGGTTCAGCCATTTTAATGTGCTCCCTCTTAGCTCTTTTGTGTTTTTTCAAATGTTCCGTTTTTTTTAAGAGTTGGGTTTTTTTTTTAATTTAATTGTTAACCGAAATGCTTGTTAACTGCAAGGTGTTTCTCAATCAAGAGATAACTTGATCGATCAAGATTTCAGGACATTCACAGGAGAAACGCTCAATTGAATCAACACAAGAAATTGGGTTGGTGACTAATCTAAATGAAATAAGTCCGTCAGTTACATAACCAAAAAATATAATACATATTAATGCTAGCTATTTAAGTTGACAGATAGTTTGGCAAAACAATTGTAATTTGTGGGAGTTCTGGAATCTGAACTAAGCCATTTTTGGTGGGGTGGGAAATCAGCCAATGACATCTCCCGCTCTGGGTGGAGCGGGAGGGCGTGTCCTTACTGACTAAAACCTGCCTGTATTTCAGAGCTCCAGGCGCCCATCACATCTTAATAGTAAAGATTGCCAACGTGTAAACAGTGCAATAGTGTGTGTGTGGTGTGTGTATGTGTGCGTGCGTGAGGATGTGTATGCTGTTTATAAGTAAATGAAATATAAGTATTTACAATTACAGAAGAGGTATATAATATTATTATATGTTCACGTTCATAATCCTGCCACCTGTCCCACCATCACCGGGTAACTTCTCCATTAATTGTAGTACCCAGATACTATGAAACAGGCCCCAAGTGTCATGAAAAAATAAATAATTGTTAAGAAAATATTAAATACCTATTCTTTCTTTTGTCACGTAAATAAATAAAAACTTTTTACAAAAAATACGACTGACTTCTAAAAATTACAAAATAACTTTATTTTCGGAAATCGGTGTTTATATTTTGTTTCTTCGTTATTCGACACCGACTTCCGAAAATAAAGTTATTTTGTAATTTTTAGAAGTCGGTTGTATTTTTAACTGACTTCAAAAAAAGGAGGGGGTTCTCAATTCGACTACATTTTTTTTTTATGTGTACCTTATAACTTTTTACTACGTAAACCGATGTTGAAGATTTTTTTTATTTGAAAGCTTCACATGTGGTCCCATTTTAATTTGGTGGAGATCTGATAAAGAACTTCGGAGATACACAATGGAACTCTTCAATAAATGATAGCAAACATTCCAGAATTGCTGCAATCGCATGTCTGTATATTGTTTTCACCACTTCACAACATTACATCACGCTGATACGCTCTGAAGGGGTATACAGATTTGTACAGTTCACCCTGATACACCCTAATTTCACTATGTTCAAATTTCCTATATTTGGGGATTATCAATTCGGGCATAACTTTACTATTAATTTAGTTTTAGAATGGGGTACAACAACTAAAAAGTGAAAAATAAAAAACTTTTTACAAAAAAAATACTACCGACTTCCATAAATAATACGAAAAAATGCAAAATATTTTTAATTTCGGAAGTCGTTGTCAAATAACGAAGAAACCAAACTAGAAACACTGACTTCCGAATTTAAAGTTATTTTGCATTTTTTAGTGTTATTTATGGAAGTCGGTTGTATTTTTTTTGTAAAAAGTTTTTTTTTTGTAAAAAAGTTTTTTATTTTTCAGTTTTTAGTTGTTGTATCCTAGAATTAAAACTAAATATTAAAGCTATGCACGAATGGATAATCCCAATAACATGGAATTTGAACACTTGGAGAAAACCAAAACGTCATCTGTGTATACATATTTTTTGTTTATGTTGATTTTTTCAAAAAACGCTAAATCAATTTTGATAAAATTTATATGGGACCACCTCTAAAGTATGACCTACCAAACAGAAAAAGAATCATCAAAATCGATTCACAAATAGCGGAGATATCACGTACCAAACTTACAAAAAAAAAATACATACAGACGAACTTTTTTGAAGTCGGTTAAAAATGAAAACGATACAGTGCGTTGAAATTTCGCATGAGGTCACACCTGAGTTAAAATTACACCACTTTTTACTCAATAGTGGCGGAACAAGCCCCGACTCCTGAATTTTGATGCGTCTTATCGTCGTAATTTTTAACCGACTTCAAAAAAAGGAGGAGGTTCTCAATTCGACTGTATTTTTTTTTTATTTTTTTTTTTTTTATTTTTTTTTTTTTTATGTGTGTTACCTCTATAACTTCTTACTACGTGAACCGATTTTGAAGTTTTTTTTTTTATTTGAAAGCTGTTGCTTCACATTTGGTCCCATTTTAATTTGGTGAGGATCTGATGAAGAACTTCGGAGATATACAATGGAACTCTTCAGTAAATGATAGCAAACCTTCCAGAATTGCTGCAATCGCATGTCTGTATATTGTTTTCACCACTTCACAACATTACATCAGGCTGATGCGCTCTGAAGGGGTATACAGATTTGTACAGTTCACCCTGATACACCCTAATTTCACCAATTACGTTCAAATTCCCTATTTTTGTTGGGGATATCAATTCGGGCATAACTTTACTATTAATTTAGTTTTAGAATGGGGTAAAACAACTAAAAAGTGAAAAATAAAAAACTTTTTACAAAAAAAATACAACCGACTTCCATAAATAATACTAAAAAATGCAAAATAACTTTAATTTCGGAAGTCGGTGTCAAATAACGAAGAAACCAAACTAGAAACACCGACTTCCGAAATTAAAGTTATTTTGCATTTTTTAGTATTATTTATGGAAGGCGGTTGTTTTTTTTTTTTGTATAAAGTTTTTTTCATTGATTTGATAAAGCAAATAAAACGTGTCCAATATTTTTTGATAAACTAACTTACGGACTGAATAGATCTTTTTTCCCTTTAATTACCCATCCCTATTTCTTACCTAATGGGTACAGGCGGCTATCCACTCATAGAAATAATGGGCGAAAACTTTCCTTTTATAAGGCTTTCACGAACAAAATCCCTAAAACAAGAACATAAGTATGTAATGTAATTAAAGACGTGTGGAATCTGAGTAGTCGCCGGAAAAGAAGTTGGAGAAACAATTTGAAAGACGTTCCTCGAATTACAAAAGTGTGAGCCCTTGGAAGCGTATTCATTGATGTCTATATCTTCTTGAGCCTGGTTACAGGAACCTCAAATTTATTTGGAGCTATTGGAGGGGAGAGTCGGACCAAATTTGCATCCTCCTTTGCGTTTATCACTGTATTACTTAAACAAAATATTTTTATTAATATACTGAGAAGACACAGTTATTACATTAATATCTTAAAATTTATCTCTGAGGGAGTACCATTTTTTTGAGTTTAGGAAAGCATCATATGACTTCTCGCGCTCTGGGTGGAGCGGGAGGGCAATCAGACTCTTACTGACTAAAACCCACCCCTGTTCCTTCACTGCCTGAGTGCCCAGGGGAGCGGTAACTTCATTACGAATTTAACCGCTACCCCTTGGCAAGCAGGCACCGGCTATGATGGGCCCCGTCAGTGGTGGCTGACATTTTCTCTTTGACGCGCGCGTGGAACACTACGCGCCGTTAAGGGAGTATCTGGGACTAAATTTATTAATAGACCAAATAGCCCTTTTCTGCAAAACAAAAAAAAACTGGCCAAGTGCGAGTTGGACTCGCGCAATATCGTATTAGATTATACGCGTCTAATTATTACCATTATTAAGATCGAGCAAAAAAAGACAGAAAAAAAACGTTTCTAGTAGCAGAGAGAGCCCCTTTAATTTTTTAATTAATTTTTATTATTTGTTGTAGTAGCGGCAGCAAAAATATACATTCTGTGAAAATTTGAACTGTACACCTATTACGGATCATGAGATACAGCCTGCTGAGCGGGAGCAATCGAAAGAGATCTTTATAATGGTGAAGGTTTCATAAAAATACGCTTTATAGTTTTTGCGTGATTCTCAATTTTTTGTCCGCGTTTTACAAATGAATTACACTATGTTATAAAAATATAATTTCACATATTTTCAGATCAAATTACGACGGCAATTGTCTAAAGTAGCTTAATTTTTTTACAAAGAAATAAGACTTGTCGTTTAGACGTGATGTTCAATTAAAAACCATTAAAAGTCGTCTACCGCCTTAACATGAGGCATCGTAAACTTAACACATTTGGTTTTTATTTTAATTAAGAATCAGCATATTAAACCAGTGTACTAGTTCTGACAGAGCGTCATTTATATCGTCAGTAACCGGCTGCTGACGTTGGTTCCTCTTATCAAAAATTAGAAAGCAATCTAAGTTTACGTCAGTCCAGAACTAAGTTACGAGGAGGTATCTAATCTATTGTCAGTATTAATTAGTAACCATTAGTTCCTTCAACCTGCAGGTCAGAGTATGTACAAATGGGGTCAAAAGGATGTAGTAGGCTCATCATAATCTTTTCAGCCGAAAGACATCAACTGCTGGACATAGGCCTCCCACAAATGTCACCACGACGACCGGCCCTGTGCGTCTCGCATCCATCGGCTACCCACGACCCTCACCAGATCATTGGTCCACCTTGTTGGAGGCCTTCCAGCACCGCGTCTTCCGGTACGTGGTCGCCACTTCAGAACTTTTCAGCCCCATCGACTGTCTGTTCTGCGAGCAATGTGGTCTGCGAGCACTGCCACTTCAGATTGGCGATTCTTCGGGCTATGTCGTGTAGTGGAATCTAGTACCCTGAATATGTGAAGATAGGCCATTGCCTTTCGCCTCTTTCTTTGCAGAATAAAAACTACATACCAATTGCATCACACACCCTCTAAGACTTCATAATTCAAAGGATTTTGAAATACCTATCTAATCTATCGCTTAATATGCTTGAAACTCGTCTGGTTGACATTCTCAATATCCCAATGAACATCAGTTGGAGTGGAAGTTATCTAAAGGCTAAGTAAATGTATTCCCCGGTGCCTCGACCTCGGCCAGGAAAATTGTAAGACTTTTGATTGCCTAAGTATACTTGACTTGAAATCAAATAACTAGTAAAATATAACGATTTTTTAAACAAGCTTTTATGCTGGTTATCACAACTAGATATGTACATATTTCGTGTCCGTGCTGTTCAGCATTGAAGAGATTATTTATCTGGAGCTAATCCTGTATGTCGATTCTGGTCATGATTACCATAATTAACTCATAAAAAATTCAACTCCATAGGATAAGAGGAAGTGGTTGTAATTCATCTTGCGAGATTTGACCCGAGCATATAAGGGAGACTCAACAACGGCAGAGTCGCCCTAACGCCTTCAGCAGCAGCCGCCGCTCAACAACGGCAGAGTCGCCCTAACGCCTTCAGCAGCAGCCGCCGCAGGAGACGCCAGGGGCGTAGTGTTCCACGCGCGCCTCAAAGAGTTGTCAGCAAACGGACGGGGCCTGCCACGGCCGATGCCTGCCCGGGGGTTGAGGATAAATTCGAAAGAGTCACCTCGCCCCTGCGCATTCAGGGCAGGGAGGAACAGGGGTGGGTTTTAATCAGTAAGAGTCTGACACGCCCTTCCGCTCCATCCTAGAGCGGAAGAAGTCATAGGATGATTTCCCACCCCCAAAAAAAAAAAAAAAAAGGTCATTGGGTATTTTTGACCCGGTACCTCGAAGTCCGCGTCCATGATTGAAATGTGTTTTATTTTGATGATTTTGGGTTTAATTTTCGCGGAATGTATTTATTTTTATTTGGATTAAGTAGTATGGGGAAAAAAAAGTTATGAGATTCAACGCGAAACGTATATTTTCCCACTTATTGAGTAACTGTGATACGCTCTCTGACGCTCGTAAGGCGCGATCCACATTGCAGTACAGAGTTTAGATTAGAGGCCTTCTCTTTCACATAATAAACCCAATACCGGTATCACTATGAGCTGGCTCGCCATAGTAAAGATGGGCTGAGTGATGATTTTTAAACCTTGTGATCGGATACCAACAGGTGGTCGAAAAATTGTTTGCAAATTTTAAAACGGATAACGTAAGTAAGTTAAAAAAAAATGTAAATATGAACTCTGCAAGTCAAATAATAGCGTGATGAAAATACAAATAGAACACCGCGAAGCTCCCCACAACAACTTAAATGAAAACGTTAATTGTTATGTTAATCTGATTCCCTTTAAAATGAAATTAACGTAGCGTTACTGGTACCTCCACGCATTCATAATTATAACACCTCACATAATGGGTGATACACATAAACACATAATATATTTAGTATACCACGGGCTTCCAGGATATTATCGCTTTCGTGGGTTTTAATTAAATGTAAATCATATGAGGGCACAGTCTTACGTCGGTAGCAAATCTTATAAGTAGGGATCAAAGAAAAGTTTGTTTTACTACCTAACGGGTTATTAAAAGATTTGAATGTGTGTTTTGGTATTAAGAAGTTTCTGAGAACGCCTGCTTAGAGGGTTTATACAACATAATATAGATGTTTAGAAAAAATAAGGTCAGCTTCAATAAAAAAAAACTATTTACAAAAAATAGAACTGACTTCAAAATCGAAATCTTGTCAAAATCGAATACACAAAACCAGTAACACCGACTTCCAAAATTAAAGTTTTTTTGCGCTTCATTTGTTTGTTTTTTTTTTGGAAGTCGGTTGGGTATTTTTTGTAAAATAAAAAATATATTTTTCACTTTTTAGTTGTGTTTACCCATTTAATTGTGTGAACAATACATAGACATATGATCGCAGTAAACACGAGTCATTTGCTGATAGTTATTGAAGATTTCCACTATCTATCTCCGAAGATCTTTATCAGAATCTAATGTACATATTAGATACTAAAACCTTCCTTGAAAGATATGCATTACAAAATTATAATAATAATTACAAAAACCCCATCCAAATCAGATCAGTAGTTTTCGAAAAAATCGCGGAATAACAAGAATCATAAATACATGCATTCGGGTTGAATACAGAACCTTCTTTTTTGAATACGGTTAAAAAGGTATTAATCTGCTGCAAAAGAAACTCTAGAATGTCTAATGCAATTTATTTTCTTCTTACTACTTCAGACAAAGTGACACTATCAGTCTTATTTATGGAACTCGCTATCCATAAATACCTGTTTGAAATCATCATCATCATCAGCCTGTTTTAATGTCCCTACTGCTGGAGCATAGGCCTCCTATCTGTGCGGGTTGGTGAATATCATATGTCTTCGAATTTTTAGTTATAGGACATGCCTGTTTCCTCACGATGTTTATCTTCACCGTTTTAAGAGCAGTGGTGAATAGATAATTTACACAAATTAAAGCGCCTGCCGGGGTTTGAACTCACAACCTGCAACTGGTAAGTCACGACCGTTACTACTAGGCCACCACTTCCCTGCACTGCCACAGTATAAATATCTACCAGTATTGTAACTCGGCCCTGACCTCGAAATAATTACCTACGGCCGCGTGGTACGTAAGCACTCGATAGGGCTGGCCACCTCCAGTATTTTAATTTCATCTACCTAATTGAGTTTCTTTCTAGTTTTGTGATTGTAAATATCATATTTAAAAAAAATGAAATTCGTTGTGAATGAAATAGGAAGTGTTTAACAAGTTGTGTTTTTTTATTGTTACCGTTTACGACTAAGCCAGGGCAAGGATCTGACTTGAGGAGACAAGAGTGTGGAAGCGTGCCTGTCGGATTCACGGCTCCAACCTGATCACAAACTTGTCTGCAAGTACGCAGAGCTAAAGAATAACCTACAAATATTTTACATGACTTACCCAATGTTCCGGGGACCAACCTGGCTGTATGCGTCTATGTCAGAGTTTAATGAGGAGTGTAGCGCTTATCAGTAGGTATATCAGACTCCAAAGGTAACCTCAAAAAGGTGGCGTGATTCCACAACCGCGTAGTTTTATTTATTTTTATTTAACAATTAGGTCCAAAAACAATAGATTCAACCAGATTTGAATCCCATACCCAGAATCTAAATTTTCAACACGTTTTTCACTACGGTCGAAACCAACAAGTGGTAGATGACAGAAAAAAGCCATAGAGAATAAAAACAAAGGATGTGACAGCTGTCACCTCTCAAGGTTGAGTTCGGAAATGCACTCGGACCGAACAGATACTGAAAAATATTTGCGCCTCGACTTACGTACGAAAAGTTGTATTAGTAAATTTAATATTATAAAAAATCCTCATTCGGATAACTATCTACTCTAGTCTATAACGTCTCTGTATTAAGTACTTGTATTTATTTCAATAAAATATTCACAAATCACACGCGAAAACTATCACACCACGCACACCATTCGTTCATCACTGTGACGCATTCGCGACTGTTTGTGTACCGAGTGTTTACCGAACTCGAGACGCATAGGACTCGCATTCCGACCGTTTATTTGAAGTGTTTTAGGGTGTTAGTTTGTATACTGTGGCTCTGTACTGCTAGTTTAAATACTGATTAGTTAATTCTAAAATCTCCGCAGATAGTTTTGAATTTAGAAGCTGCTAATGACATGGGTATAATTTTTATGGTAGGTGTAGGGCATTATTTACTAAAATTATACCATAATTATATTTTGAACTTGATTGTCAAAATTCCAAAATATTCGGGATCGACCACGTGACATTTTGGTAGCGCATGTGGATTCCATTAATTTTTGACGGTTTTACTTGTCTAGGGCCAAATGATAGCTTCCCTGCAACTGTTAATGCTTCATCCTGAAACTGTTGCATTGTAACGAGGAGAGAAGATTGAAAACGAGCTTGTTGTGAGGTCACGGTCAAACGCTAAATACCAATGAATTATTGACAAAAAAGTTGACAAGATTAATGAATAATGTATGGAAGTAGGTGTCAATACAATATACGTTAAATTATCTACCTTGTAGTGGTTTCAATCGTTGCCTGAAAGTAGTTTACACAACACATAACTTTTGGATTGTAGTTACATTCAGCTTTTAAATGAAACTTGTTCTTTGTACATCTATCTGATGTTACTCTTCTTTCTTTCCCATAAAGGCATACATGGAACAGCTGCGGGCCGCCTCTTTAGGCTTGACTAACCAGGCGACGACTCAGCGAGACAACAACAATCTACATTTCCATTTTTTTACTATGACAAATTTCTTCCAAAATCAATAATAATCACCAGCCGTTGAAAAAAATTGGTCGAACATTAGAAGGTCATCCAGAAAACGATCAAATCTATTCGAATCATAATGTAGACTAACGGCTAGACCAACCTTTGGGCGGCAATTCGGAATCCAATCCGTGTAAGTGGCTACAAATTAGCCCGATTGATCGCTGGGCTATGACCACAGTGTAACTACTTTCAGTAGTTCCGTGTCATCACCTATATATTTTGCAGTAACTCAAAATGACAGAACCTTCAATGTCAGAACAAATAAATTATTTATTGGCACAACACCGTTTACAAGAAACTGGCCAATTGCGTGTCAGCTTTCGCACATTAAGGTTCCGTACCAAATATTAATATTTTTTAGTAAAGTATACGTACTATTAAATATTATCACCAAATTTGAAGTTCATAGGTCAATGGGAAGTTAAAAAGTTCTTCGTAACAAAATTTTGTGACAGACGATGGACGGACAGACAAACGGACACGTGAGTGACAATAACAGGGCTCCGTTTGGACCCTTAGGGTACGGAACCCTTAAAAGAAGCCAATTGCGTGTCGGGCCACGCGCATGGTAGGGTTCTCTAGCTCGCCATCCGATCAGCACCAGGTCCGAGAGTCGACGGCGCCTAGTGTTCCACGCGCGATTTAAAGAGTTGCCAGCATACATGACGGGGCCCGTCATGGCTGATGGCTGCCTAGGGATTGAGGATAAATTAGAAAGAGTTACCTCGCCCCTGGGCATTCAGGGCAGGGAGGAACAGGGGTGGGTTTTAGTCAGTAAGAGTCTGACACGCCCTTCCGCTCCACTCAGAGCGGGAGAAGTCATTGGATGAGTTCCCAACCCCAAAAAAAAAAGGGTTGCGTAGTCGCCCGTTTTAACATGCGGACTTAGAAGAAGGCTGTTTATCAATATGACCATATTAATTGAGTTGACGGCTACACACATTTTAAATAATAAATAATTAACAACTTCACCTAAGTATTTTTTCTCTAAGGATTTGGTGTAACTTCGAAAGGAAAATACTCAAAAATGCTTGAATGGACAGAAACTACTTATGGTCCTTAATTCATTCTATTTAAAATTTTAAAAAAATATAATGAAATAATTCTTAAGTTTGTTTAACTAGGGTAAAAAAATAACGATCTTTAACATACTTAACTTGATATCCGCCTTATATTTTTATGAAGGTCGTGATTATTTGACATCAGTAAGTAACATTCAGCCATAGGAATCGTTAAATAATCGTTATCGAAATATTTTGTAGAATTAATTCATAGTTATCATTAATTTAGTATATTTGACCTATATGTATCGTAAATCTAATTAAAATAATACATGCTTGTCAATAATAATACAAATCAATATTTTTTTAAATAGAAAACGTAGGCTGTATGAATCACATGTCCTTTGCTTTACATTTATTTCTTATTCATATTATATAAAAATTTTAGCTTTGTGCACTCCGTCTCCATATAATATATAACATATACTCGTATATCTATAACAGTGCCAAATTTCATACTCTTCCGTCGACGTGATTTTCGAGAAAATGGATGGAAAGCTTTTGCTGCACGTATTAATATGTAGATTAGATAAGCAATATTGTTTCCGCACTATATCAACCTTAATGGGAGTTATATGTTTGATCCGTTTGGAGTTGAAACACTAAGGCGATGGGGTCCGAATGCTCATCGAGTTTTCCGTGACATCAGCATATATTTAGTCGACTCTTCATGTGATCAGAGGGCTGGCCTTTTTTTCGACCAAAGAATCAGCATTGCCATTCAATGTGGCAATGCTGCTAACGTTCTGGGCACTTTTCCCATTGACAGCAATGTGGACGAATTGTTCGATGCCTAATGAGCGTGAGATGAGGTTACTCCTTCCTCTTTTATGCCGCTTTTATTTAATGTCTTTCTTTTAGCTTGTATCACATTTTTTTTATTTTCCTTGTAGCCTGTGTGTTAAGTTATTTGTTAGTTCAATTATGTATAATATGTATATTGTAATCAAATAATAAAGGTTTATCCAATTTCCAGACTATACAGTCCCATTATTTTTTGTAACATGGAAAATAAAAGAAATTATAACTAATAAAAGACTGACAAAGAAGCTAACCAACGGTCATGGTCATGCTAAATTAAAAAATTGGGATGATTCTTGGTCTTACAAGACACATCCCAATTTCTTATTTTGTAAATCGGACATCCGACCTAACCTTATTCCGCTTGTATATCCTAGTTCCTATTAAACTACTGCAATTAGTTACACTGTGGTACCACTGACCGATGGCGTCAGTGATACCCCTGGCGCGTTAATTCGAGTCACCGATTAATGTATTTAGTTGCTTCGATACGAATCGAGACTATTGATTGATAGGTGATTGTTTAATAGAATGGGTAACAATTGTAGTGCTTTCTAAGAAGGATTATCATGCTGTACTATACAAAAGATACGACTGCGTATTATTATTGTCTAGCAACCCGCTGCGGCTTCGCACAGGTGCAAGTAACATACACAAATCTTCCTCGTTTATTGCCTCGTTTATTGTATCAAAATTCGTTGCTTGGTTTAAAAGAAATCCGGCCAAGTGCAAGTCAGACACGAAGGGTTCCGTACCATAAACTGAAAAAAAACGTATCTAGAAACGTGATTTATTGGGTTTTATTTTGGGCTGTATCTCATGATCCGTAATAGGTAGACAGTTGAAATTTTCACATAGCGTGTATTTCGATAGCTGCTATACATTTGTTAGAAACTCTATGTTCAAAAGTCTAACGTCCGGAACTGATTTCTTGTTTTTAGATATTTTTTTTTAAATTTAATTACAATATTTAAATATTGTAATTAAATTTAAAAAAAAATATCGCAGTATTTATTATAACATTAATGTATAATCATACGCACTACTTCCGGTTGTACGCCATGTTTTGTCAATAATACCAACCTATTCTCTTTACGGTGTAAAAAATATGTGGTGGGATCTAGTGTGAGCTTTTCGGTGAGTCAGTTGTCGTCGAGCAGTTAAAGTGTACATATGTATGAAGTGATTTTGTGAAGACGAAATAAAGTATTGTGAGTGACGTTATAACAAATTGTTTTAATTCCCTGGACTTTTACACATTTGTGTAGCTATTACAGATCGTGAAACCTTGCTGAGAGAGAGACGGACAGTGGAGTCCTAGTAACAGGGTTGCGTTGGTTACCCGGAACCCTAAAAAGCAAGCAGAGAAACAGACAGAGGCAGACCGCGACTTTGTTTTATACTATTTAGAGATTTAAATCAGTACTAGCTTCTGCCAGCGGCAACGCCCGCGTGGAATTAGTACTTCCCCCGTAATAAACTTTCAAACCCCTTTTTCACCCCCTTAAGGGTTAAACTTCGAAAAACCATTTCTCAGTGGATATCTACTTTTCACAAAGACCACACCCTTCACATTTCATGTTTCTAGGACTAGTGGTTTAGGCTGTGCGTCAGTCAGGACTTTGAATTTTATACATATATTCAGATTTTCTGATGTCACACATATTTTAACATAAAATAGGGTGTTTTGAACCCCACCAAATCATGGCAGACTTTCATTTTCTTTATTTGCGACTATTAAATAAACTATAGGCTTTATTGGACCTCACTCGAGGTGGCAACCAGCTCTTACTACTGTTAATAATTACTAAGTAGCTGTCATGTTTATAACGTAACTTTAGCAACTGGTACCGGTAAATTGGCCGTCGGCCCAAACTAGTAGGTATGCTTACGTTCAACGTACATACTAATACTACTCAACCTCACACAATATGTTGTTAATCAGAATGTAAGTAATGTCTGGTGATTCTGGGATCTTGCTCTATAATTTGTCTGACTTAGATACAGTAGCTATTTGTTTAAGCATAATTATATCACAGTAGTATAGATAAAAAAGCCGGTCAAGTGCGAGTTGGACACGCGCATTGAGGGTTCCGTATAAACTTGTAGGTAAGTAAATTATTGAGGGACAAATTTAACTTTTCCGTTGGAAAACTGTTGTCCCCATACATCGACATGAGTCCCGGTTAGGTTACCAACTGCAATTAAAATTTTAATCACAAAAAGTTTTTTTTTTTGGTGATGGTACAAATTTTAATCACAAAAAGCTTTTTTTTTGGTGATGGTACAAATTTCCGGTTTCGGATTTTTTTCCTTTACTTGTGCTCAATGCCAATGCTTCTTGCCAGATCTCATGATTCTAGGTCAATGAGAAGTACCATAAAGGTTTGGATTCCCTTGAGAGTGTCAAAAAACGCGACATAAACGGCCGTATCTTTTGACTTAGTTCACCTATAAGTTTGATTTTTTCACTGCTCCAAAGGAATTGTGGGTATTAATTTTTAACCGACGAAAAAAAAGGAGGAGGTTCTCAATTCGACCGTATATAGGGTGTTAAAAAATTAACTCTCGAAACTTTAAGGAGTGCTTTGGACCATCGAATTGAATAACTTTTACTATGGGACTAACTTTGAAGTCGCGAAAAAAAATCAGCTGTTGCCTACATTTATTTTCGCAAAACTCGTCAAAATGTACGGCACAGCTGATTTTTTTTTCGCGATTTAAAAAAAAAAAATTTTTGGTTCCAAGATAGGTATTTACCTTCACCTTCACCGTTTTGAGAGCAATGGTGATGAAATTACTTACACAAAGTAAAGCGCCTGCCTGGGTTTTTTTTTTGTGGGAAATCATCTAATTACTTATCCCGCTCTAGATGGAGCGGGAGGGCGTGTCAGACTCTTACTGACTAAAACCCACCCCTGTTCCTTCCCTGCCTGAGTGCCCAGGGGTGCGATTACTCATGTTGAGAATTTATCCGCTACCCCTAGGCCTGCCTGGGTTTGAACTCACGACTTACACATGTAAGTCGTGGCTGTTACCACTGAACCACCACTGCTCTTATCAATCAGTAGTGATCAATGCTGGTTCTTATTTTAAAGAAGCATCGAACTATAACGTCTAACCAACTAAATCAATCAGAATTCAGGTTGCTATTGAGAAATTCCAGATGGAAAATCCTAATAACACTTATCTTGACCCAGCAATCGATCCCTGGACTTCATGCTCTCGCGGAATTGTTCGAAAGAGTTATCGTGGACCTGGCACGTGAAAGCCCAATGAAGGAACACGGGTGGATTTTAGTCAGTAAGAGTCTGATACTCCCTCCCGCTTCGAAGCGGGAGAAATCATCTTATGATATCCCAATAAAGGATAAACATGATATTGTGCTGTTTGCAGATGACACTTCACTTTTATTTAAACTCAAACGTCAGCAGGAGGTTGTTGATAATGTAAATAATGCTCTTTCAACTGTAGTTAACTGGTTCAACATCAATAATCTTCTCCTTAACGAGAAAAAAACAAAATGCATAAAGTTCACATTACCCAATGTAATACAAGTGAACACTGGTGTGTCAATAAAGGGTGAAGAGTTGAAACCCGAGGATTCCACAGTGTTTTTAGGTTTAACTTTGGATGCGCAGCTTCAGTGGAGCCCCCATATAGATAAACTGTCCAAAAAACTTAGCTCTGCAGCAAACGCCGTAAGGAAAATTCGTGGTTTAACTGATTTAGAGACAGCTCGTTTAGTATACTTTAGTTATTTTCATAGTGTGATGTCGTACGGCATTCTGCTGTGGGGAAATGCCGCCGATATTCAGACAATTTTTGTTTTACAGAAAAGGGCTATTCGTGCAATTTATAAATTAAGTCCCAGACACTCCCTCAGAGACAAATTTAAAGAGATTAATATTATGACTGTTCCCTCTCAATATATTTATGAGAATCTCATGTATGCCCATAAAAATATTAATCTGTTTAAAAGATACAGTGATATCCATAGCATAAATACTAGGAACAAACACAAATTTATTGTACCTAAAACCAGGCTCAAGAAAAAAATAGGTGGTTCGTTTAGATGCCAATGTATACGTTTCTATAATAAACTTCCTAGCCAAATTCAAGAACTAAGCATAAATAAATTTAAATCATTTATTAAACATAAGCTATGCCAGAAAGCTTTTTACACAATTAATGACTTTCTTGAGGACAAAAACGCGTGGGATTGAGCTGCTTCAATGATATACATGAGCCATTGTTTTCATATGTACTACTTACTGATGAAATTTTTTATATATATATATATATATATATTTTATATTCGTTTTGACATGAATACTTGTATAGTATTATATTATTTTTTTATTGACATTTTATTATTATTTATTTTTTTTGACTTGAATACTTTGTTAAGTATTATATTTATTTTTTGATTGACATATTATGATTACTATTTTGTTTGACACAAATATTTACTTTGTAAAGTATTATATTTTTATTATTTTTTTAATTACTTAATTATTGTAAATGTGAGGATTATGTGGGTTATTATTATTATTTTCTCCTCCTTTTTACAGTAATTTTCAACGTTGTCTGACAGTTTGAGTACTTTTGCGGCCTACCCAAATGTCTTTTCTTTGGTATTGTTCGTCATGTCATTGAGCTCCTTAGTGGTTTTTAAGTTGAGCTATTCGACTATTGACAAATGCTTGCACTGACTGGACAGGTCCACTCAAATATGTTTGGTTCTTTCTTCAAAAGACCACTACAGACACTAAGCTGCATGGTCCTCATATAGAATAATATGAATGCGAGAACTATGTATGTCGTTATATTCATGTAGATTTTATGATTGTCTGGCAGTTTGAGTATTTTTGCGGCCTACTCAAATGTCCTTACTTTGGTATTCTTCGTCGGTTCGTTGAACTCCTCAAAGTTCTGAGTTAAGCTTCGCGATGACTGACAAATGCTTGCACTGTCTGGACAGGTCCACTCGAATTCGTGTGTTGCTTTCTTCATAAAGCTCATCCCAGACATAAACGTACATGGTTCTCATATGATTTAACCAGAACACATTGTATGGATTTGAACACTAAAAGAGACTTAGACCTCTGAGTTTGTTTCAGTGTTTCTTCTCAGGGTAGTCAGCTAGGAAACACCGGCCTCATCTAGCTTAAACTGACAAAAAACATTGACGTGTAAAAGTGTTCCTTGTAACATCAACAATCTCAAAAAAAAAGACGGACTTCGCACAACCAAATGAGGGACTTTCAAAGAAAAAATCTGGTTTATTAATTTATTGTTATTTGTTACATATGCGTAATAATAAACATTATCACCATATTTGAAGTTCATAGGTCAATGGGAAGTTAAAAATTCTTCGAAACAGAATTTTGACACAGACGACGGACGGACAGACAAACGGACACGACGGATACGTGAGTGTCAGCAATATGCCTAGGGGTAGCAGATAAATTCGTAACGGAGCTACCGCATGCACTGAGCACTCAGACAGGGAAGGAACAGGGGTGGGTTTTAGTCAGTAAGAATCTGACACGTCCTCCAGCTCCACCCAGAGCGGGAGATGTCATTGGCTGATTTCCCACCCCAAAAAAAAAAACCCTAAAAAGAACCTCAATCTCAGCAGTAGCGTTTGCGACCACCAGACCAACGAGGTAGTAGGACAGAGTCCCTACTATGACGTCTTAAAAACATCATGATTCTGATGTGAGAAAGGGACGGAGCTATACAACACGAATAGCAGTATCCTTTTCTAACACAAGAAAAAATAATGATATTTAAACGTTACTGTAGAGGGCATATTAATAACATCACAATTAATATTCCAAAGACCCCTTACAAACATTAAACAGACTAAATTCAAACAAAAGTCTAGTCTACTAGAACTTCATCACGATATCCTAAGCCTTCAAGTGTCTGCACAAGTCTGGCGACCACATTATCGCGGTATTGTGAAGATATGAACGTTATAATGGCCGCCATTCACACCGGCTTCAGTTTAATTAACTGACAAGAAAGTCCGGCGTCGTTTATAAACAGGCTTTATAATGAGATAGTGGAGTACTGGGAGCTAAGCTATGGCGACGGAGAAGACTGTTAATAGTTTTAGTTTTATACTAAAGATAGAAAATAAAAACTCAGTGATTGTTTAAGTCTTGTGTTATAAATACAGCTTTGGATCATAGCAGAACTTTTAGGGGTGCTGAACACTATAATATTACTTGAACCGATGGTTTGTTTTATAAATTAACAATAATATAGGTACTGATTGTCATCAAGGTCCGTATAGACAGAGATCGTTCGTGATGATTTCCATAATCATCGTTCGATCGATCATGTTACTGAAAAATAGTAGTTTTAGTTAGTTATACCTATATAGTTAGAACCACTCAAGGCCGTTGGCGTGAATACAACCCTTAATAGTAATAGTTGTTTCTTTTTAGAAGTCGGTTGTATTTTTTGTAAAAAAAAAATATTTTTCACTTTTTAGTTGTTGTACCGCATAACTAAACTAAATGAATAGTACAGTTATGGCTGAATTGATAGACCCAAAAATATAGTATTTTAACATAATTGGTGAATTTAGGGTGAATCAGGGTCATCATTATCATTATCAGCCTTTTAATGTCCCCACTGCTGGGGCACAGGCCTCCTCTCTGTGAGAGAGTGTGGGCCGTAATCCATAACGCGGGCCCAATGCGGATTGGTGGATATCATGTGTCTTCAAATTTTCGGTTCCAAGACATGTCGGTTTCCTCACGATGTTTTCCTTCACCGTTTTGAGAGCAGTGGTGATGAAATAATTTTCACAAAGTAAAGCACCTGCCTGGGTTTGAACTCACGATCTACAACACCTAAATTGGAGCCGCTACCCGCCCGAACCCCGAATTGATAACCACAAAAATATGGAATTTGAACATAATTGGCGTAATACGGTTTATCAGGGTGAATTGTACAAATCTGTGTACCCCCTCAAGGCGTATCAGCGTGATTTTATGTTGTGAAGTGGTGTCAACAATAAACAAAACATGAAATTGCAGCAATTCCGGAAGGTTTGCTATCATTTATTGAAGAGTTCCATTGTGTACCTCCGAAGTTCTTCTTTAGATCTTCACCAAATTTTAATAGAAGAATTTACATGAGAAGCACCAACTTTCAAATAAAAAAAGAATCAACAAAATTGATTCACCAGTTCAAAAGTTCAGAGGTAACACAAATAACAAAATAAAGAAAATATACAGCCAAATTCAAAAACCTCCTTCTTTTTTTGAAGACGGTTAAAAATTGCAAAATAACTTTAATTTCGGCAGTCGGTGTTTTGACACCAGACCACCACGCAGAAACAAAATGCGAACATCGACTTCCGACGTTAAAGTTATTTTGCATTTTTTTGTGTTGTTTCTTTTTTATAAGTCTGTTGTATTTTTTGTAAAAAAAAAACTTTATTCACTTTTTAGTTGTTGTACCTACCCCAAAACTAAAACTCAATAATTATTAAAGTTATGCCCGAATAGATAAACCCATTATCATGGAACAAGGAATTTCAACTTAATTGGAGGAAAATAAAACAGCATCAGTGTATACATATTTTTTTTGGTTTTTGGTGATTTTTTCAACAAGCGCTGAATCAATTTCGATTAAATTTATATGGGACCACTTCTGAAGAATGACCTACTATTCAAAAATGACCGAGTAATCGCGTAATACAAAAAAAAAAAACATACAGACGAATTGAGAACCAAAAACAAAATGTGTGTGGGTGTATGAGGGTTAGACTGGAAGCTGACCTCAAGATAGTTTGACAAAGGCTAGCAGATTGATTGATAGCGCTTTGCAGCTCATACCAAAAGTTAATCGTTTATTAAACCAAAGTTAATAATAATGTTTATTTTTCAAAGTTGCAAAGGCTGGTCTCCAAAGAAAAACATTTGACTTTTGAAACTTTTGCAAAATTAATTGCTTCTCCTTGTGTTCTTTGACGATGAATCGACTTTGAGAAAAACAAATTCGAGATGAAAAAAGCTAAATGTTTACTTACGTAAAGAATCTTATTATTATGGCATAAGCATCGTGCAGATACTTCCACGTTTGGTTAAACTTTTTTCCTTTCTTATTATTATCTACAGCTTAACTTTTTTTGTCTCCACAGTTTAGATATAATTCTGCCAAAATTTTTAACCGACTCCCAAAAGGAGGATCGTCAATTCGGATGTTCGTATTTTTTTTTTATGTTTGTTCTGACATAACGTTCTCCGTCATTATTGACGGATTTGCAAAATTCTTCTTTTGTTTGAAAGGGGTTTTTAAATTTCATATAGATCTGATAATGAGTTTCGGAGACAGACTAAGGACTACTCTTCAAAAATTGACAGCAAACCAACCGCGATTGCTGCGATCGTAAGTACAATTTAATGGGGAACCACAACTAAAAAGTGAAAAATAAATAACTTTTTTATATAAAAATAGGTGTTTCTGGTTTTGTGTGTTCCTTTTTTGACACCGACTTCCGAAATAAAAGTTAAATTGCACTTTTATGGAAGTCTGTTCTATTTTTATTTAAAAAAGTTTTTGTGAGAATGTTCAACAGTTACTAACAGAATAGTTGTGGCCCAATGGTAACGGCCCCGATTTACGAGCCACACGTCGTGGGTTCCAAACCCAGGCGGACAATTTACTTAATGTAATTTTTTTCATCACCGCTGGTCTCTATACGGTGGAGGAAAACAGGAATCCTTAATTTGGTTAGGTTATTAAGGCTGATTATGTCCCCACTGCTGGCCTGTGCCCCAGCAGTGGGGACATTAAAAGGTCTATACAGGCTGTAAAGGAAAGGTGTGGTCATATTTTAAGAACCAGTTCTGCCCACGGAAATGAAAAACTTTCTCTAATACTTTCTCTTTCTCTAACTCTTTGACTTTCCTTACAAAAAATATCATCACCTCACAAAAATGTTCATAGAGGAGGCAAACATTTTTTTTAGAATTTCCTCTGGTTTTCTTAAAGAAAGTTGTTCATATCGACGGGCTGATGCAGTTATTAAAATATGGCCACACCTTTCAGTTACAGCCTGTATACAGTAACTGGGTAAAACAATAGCCTTGGCAAGACTTTTTGTCAGATTACTCTATCAGTCTTAATAGCTGCAGGTGGCGCAATATCATCAAGAAAAAGATTACTCCAGGCTAAGAGGATATGCCTAGGTGTAGCGGATAAATTCGTAACAGAGTTACCGCTCCCCTGGGCACTCAGGGAGGGAAGGAACAGGGGTGGGCTTTAATCAGTAAGAGTCTGACACACCCTCCCGCTCCACCCAGAGCGGGAGATGTCATTGAATGAAATCCCACACCACAAAAAAGAAGTTCTGACTAACAGCATTGACTGTGAATGATCTATATATGACAGCCGTGACCCACGACTTCACTTACTTTCCGAGTCACGGAGGTCTCAGTATGTATTGGGTGGCCACCCATCCATGGATCGGGTTTACGGAGGATCAACTTGCGTGGCTGTTATAACTTATATCTTTTAAACTCAGCAAAACGCACAACACGAAAGAAAAGGAATGAAAATATCCGTGGAATCCCACAAAAGCTCTCCGAAACACGCCTGAGATGGTAGCTATATGTGATAAGAAGACCTGAAGAACACATAACCAGACAAGTCTTGAGCATCGACACCGGTCTAAAAAACTGGCCAGGTGCGTGTTGGATTTCACACATTAAGGGTTCCGTACCAAATATTAGTATTTGTTAGTAAAGTATACGTAATAATAAACATAATCATCAAAGGAGAAACCCAAACTCCATAGAAACTTGGGCCTGACGTCACAGGACTGGAATTTGGCCATAAACTAGAGCATATATGAAAGTTTTACGAGCTCAATTTTCACGTCTCCCAGCAATTGGTAAAATCAGTCAGTGTTTGCCTACATTTTAGGTGATTTTTCTACTTTTGAGGTTTTATTTCCGACGTAAATCTGGAACGGGTACACGGCGGGAAATAATTTCAAAGGGTTGTCGTTATCGAAATCTACAAGGAGGACTATATAGTCTGTGCTGCAGCGCCTGCACCCTATCACGATGAGGTTTTAGGTACATAAAAAAGCTTAGGCTTTCAGTTTCACTTAGAGCTTTAAGGTTTTCAGTAAGAACAATCTGTTAAAACTGAAGTGAGTGACTTCAGATTTGGCAGGGTTCGGTGTCCAATTTCGACGGCACGGTTGGCGCAGTGGTTGAGCGTTTGGCTGCAGCGCTACGAATCGTGGGTTCGTTTCCCGCACGGAACAAATATTTATATGGCCTACAGATACTTGTTCCTGGTTTGGGAGTCTCGTGGATGTGAGTTTACATGTCTGGAACGCACCCACGATACAGGAATAATTCCTAGAGTGGGGCAAGGTTTTAAAAAAAGTATTGGATGGAGATGAAATATATGTAGCTGCAACACCAAACTGTATCCCCCGATTTAAAAAAATAAAAAAATAAATAATAATTGTGTTTTTTGGATTATGTTTTTTGTAGATAATTATTTACTATATAAAGGATGTTTCAATTTAGAAAAAGTGCGCTAACCACAGACACAAGCTAAGCAAGCGTGCTCCATCTTCGACCACATCATCGCTTAACATCAGGCGAGATATTGGTCAAACGCGTGCCCATTAACAATAAAAAAAGCACCACTCTTATTGTTTTAGTTTTTCAAGTAGTAAATAAATAAATAAAAAATAGGCAGTCATGGGGACTGCCGAAAGAAGTGAAAACTGTGTGCTACGCGTCGTAGCACTTGTAGCGGTGTGCGTGTCACGCGAGTTGAATAGTTTTTTTCCATCTCAAAAATGCCCAACGCGCCTAAAGAAGTTTTCACTTCAAAAATAGGCAGTCATGGGGACTGCCGACAGAAGTGAAAACTGTGTACTACGCGTTGTAGCACTTGTAGCAGTGTCGGTGTCGCGCGAGTTCAATAGTTTTTTCCCATCTCAAAAATGTCCAACGTGTCTAAAGAAGTTTTCACTTCAAAAATGTTCAGGCGAGGGTCAGTCAGAAGGCAATCAATATCGGAGTCCTGTATTCGAGAAGTACGTTTTCCGTACTTCTCAGGATTTATAAGACCTCTTTCACTTGCGCAAAAATACGAAAAGTGAATGATATTAATGACATGACTTGATAATTGACAGACGATGACAGTCATTTGCCGTTTACTAGTGCAATCCATGATGCAATCGATTTTATCCATTATTTTTTTGTAATGATTTTTTAATGATGCTTACGTTAAAAATCATTTATTTATTCGAAAACAATGGAGTATCATTTTATATTTGTAACAGTATCGATTCCCGATTTCCACTCAATTAATCATATTTTTAGGGTACGCTCTGTTGACATAATGCCAGCGTTTGTGAAGTTAGCGACGTATAATGAAAAAAGTGTTGTGACGATTTACAAAAGTTGTTGAAAACAAAAAACATAAATCTACTTATTTTCTACACTTAGCCATTGTTATCGAGGCTAAGATTTAAATGGGTGAATTACGCAAAATAATAATAATAATATTCCACAACTATCACACAACGCCATCTAGTCCCAAGCTAAGCAGAGCTTGTGTTATGGGTACTAGACAACTGATAAACATACTTATATATTTCTAAATACATACATATTATAGATAAATTACACCCAGACACAGAACAAATGATCGTGCTCATTGCACAAACATTTGTCCTGGGTGGGAATCGAACCCACGACCTCCGGCATAGCAGTCAGGGTCACTAACCACTAGACCAACAGGCCAGTCAGTCAGGCCAAAATAGACGACTATAATATTTTGGTACATGTCTGATTCGTGTAACAGTTAGTCCCAAAAACGGGGTTCTCCTTTCGAGTTCATATTATTATGTCAATGGGAAGTTATAAAATTCTTCGTAACAAAATTTTGTGACAGATGACGGACAGACAGACGGACACGTGAGTTACAACAATAGGGCTCCGTTTGGACCCTTCGGGTACGGAACCCTAAAAAGTATGGCAGACCCCCTTATGTCCGTCGTAATGAAAGGACTAGAAAACAGGCAATTTCGATGTGTCGACAATCCGGCAGAGACACTTCTAGCGACAAGGCAAGGCAGAGAGAGATCTGTTAAAACTCATACAAGGAAGACGTCGCATGTCTTCACTAAGCTATACCTCTTCCACTTCATAAGGTGCGGTGATAAATAAAGTTAGATATATTAATCGCGCAGCTAATCCACTGGAGTGCACGTTTTAGTACAATTTTACGACAATACCTTTATGAGCTCTTCACGTTGAAAGGAAGTCTATATGACGTAAAAAAGAGTATATTAAAAGCATTGTCTGCCAAAGTAATGTACTTGTAACCGTATTACGATGTCGTTAAAGCTTAAATTAGGTGGTTAACTCGTTGTGGGTGTTCTTTATTTTTATATAGAGGTCAAAACGTTAGTCATCATGCTCTTGCACCACAGAACAGGGAATAAGCACGACGATGGCAACTAGAAACGCCATTGCTTATAATATTCCTGCATGCACATTATTTTGACTGTCATAGCCATAGTCAAAATTGTCACGGGCCGTCGACTTCTATGAGTATCCAAACAGTGACACTCACTGATACACTTGCTGTGTTTGGAAAGTTTTAACAGAGCCGTCTCTAGACGTCTCGGAGCTCTGCATATAGCATAATCAGCCTTTTTATGTCCCCACTGTTGGGGCACAGGCCGCCTCTCTGCGATAGGGAGTGAACTGTAATACACCATGCAGGCCCAGTGCAGATTAGTAGATGTCACATGTTTTCGAATTTTTGGTTCTAGGTCATGACGGTTTCCTGACGACGACATTTAGCGTTTTGAGAGGAATGATAATGAAATAATTTACACAAAGTTAAGGACGAAACCCACGAACCATAACTCGAAAGTCACGGCATCTGAATTTATTTGGAGTTGAAGACTGACTTCGCTGTCTATGTACGTTTATATTAGCCGTTACATCAGTAGCAGTTCTTAGCCACAAACATCTTTTACACTTTTGAAATATAAACCAAAAGGTAACTTAAACTATTCACAATACCACAGGTCATGTTTGTATTTGAAACCGCAACTTTCATTTCAATTCATATTGGAATAGTCTCCGATAGACCACAAGATATTAAATGTCAGGTTTTTAATTGAACATCACGTCTAAACGACTAGTTTTATTTCTTTGAAAAAAAAAATATGTTACTCTAGACAATTTCATCGTTATTTGAGAATCACGCAAAAACTATAAAGCGTATTTTCATGAAATATTCACAATTTTAAAGATCATTAATTTATTTATAATTTAATCTAAGCGTTTTAGTTAAATACTTGTTGTTTTATGTGTAATACGAGTAAATTAATAATGCGTCTAATTTCGGACAGCGCTTCTTGATGGGTAAGTCCTATTACTGGGTGGACATACGACGCGTTACGTGAGCTCAGCACAGAACACGCAAGCTAACCACTCAAGGTCATTGGCAGAACTTAGCGCCTTAAGATCAGCTGCTCAGCTGTCATGCCTTTATTATCGCTCTAAACCTACAACTAAGATTACGGTAACTAGTTTTCTTTACTTTGTTTATTGGAAAGGGTGGTTTAATGTTTGTCTAGGACTTTATTAATTGTGTAAGTATTTGAGAAGATGTGTTAAAATACAAGGTGATCGCGGGAATCCGATAGATGCAAGACGCACAGGACCGATCCTTGTGGCGACACTCGGGGGCGGCCTATGTCCGTGTGTACTTAATAGCCACAGGTGGCGCAATATCATCAAGAAAAAGATTACTCCAGGCTAAAGGGATCACGACCGCCAGCAATGAGGAAAAAGATGCGGGGAGAAGGAGGATGTTCAGCAGTGCACATCTTTCGGAAGAAATGATGATGATGATGTATAAAATACGATGCAACTAGTTTCTCTGAAATTGGAAAATTAACCAAGTTTAAGCTGACAACAGTCAAGCTGTCTAACCTTCCAACTATGTTGTGTAACACCTAAAAATAGAATAAATTTAGATTCGTGGAATGAAGCGTTATTTTGTGAGTTGACAGATGACAGATTGTCGTTTGACGTTTCTTTTTCCAAGTTGATCTGGAGCGAGTCTGCCACTTTAAACTTTATTTATTGGAAAAAGTTCTTAAAAACATTTAATGATGTCTCGAAGGGCAGCTGGAACCAGAGTTAAGTTCAAATGTGTTAAGCATTGGGATGTAGGACGATGTAAGTAGTCTTTTTGGTTTTTTTTTCTGTAATGATGCTAAATCAAGCGTGGCATTGAGATTCTTACCGGAGTGTTCTCTTGTCGACAGGGTCCTACTTTAACCTTTAATTATATAGGAAGAAACGTTATAAAATGGTCGGATCATAGATTTCACTACATTTTGGAAGAACAAGGCAAAAGGTTCGGAGCACAAGCGTCCACGTGTCCCAAAGATGACTAAGGTTAAATAACCACTGCTTGGATACTGTTTGTGGGTCTCAACTCATCATTGGATCCTTAATCTTCGATCTTCGAAGGATAGGGTAAAAGTGTTTTATCATAAATTGT
Source organism: Polia nebulosa (assembly GCA_951329385.1). Taxonomy (NCBI): domain Eukaryota; kingdom Metazoa; phylum Arthropoda; class Insecta; order Lepidoptera; family Noctuidae; genus Polia; species Polia nebulosa. The sequence goes on along the minus strand of OX589610.1, from coordinate 12,718,360 downwards.
AAGTTTAACATACAATTCTCTGTGTACTGAGTACTCTCTTGTGTGATGAAGTGTTAGCAATAAATGTGATATATGTGAAGACCAAATCTAAGGACTCTTATTTACTACATACACACCTCATGCGAAAATACCCGAAGATAGGTAAACAGGGTCTCATGCCATAAGTATCTCTGACGTTAGCCGGTGGAAGAAATATTTTCTTTACAGTTGGAGTCAGCTCCCGGTCTAACCGCATGCAACTAATTACATTGAGCGTATGCACAAGCGTATGTCTATCTGACCCCCACAACCCAGCAAATGTGTAACAAGATACTCTTTACTTTACAATTCCTTCCCAAAAAAAAACATATATACGGTCGAATTGAGAACCTCCTCCTTTTTTTTCTTCGGTTAAAAAGTATGTTTAACAGTATCTGATAACTAAAGAAATATATGATAAGTGATAGAGACAACATCAAAGCCAAACGTTTCAAAAGCTTACAAATTAACGTAAAATACTCATTTATAACACTTTAGTACGCTAACACGCTTAAAAAACTTTAAATGGGACGGACCTCACAATTAGTATTGTTTTATCATACGAAACTAAAAAATAGGTTCCCTAGAGTTTTATCATTGATTTTCCCCTTTTTATTCTAACGCTTTCCTTGAATATTGCGATGGTTAGGTCGCATAGTAGTTATCTGCAGAAGGTGGGATTCATACAGCTTATTTTCACTCGTTGTATGGAGTCATACATATCATCATATAGCCTGAAGAATCGCCAAATTGAAGTGGCAGTGAGCAAGGCACATTTATCGCAGAATAGATGTTCGATGGGACTGAAAAGTTCTGGTGTGACGGCCTTGTACCGGAAGATGCAGCATTAGAAGACCTCCCTCAAGATGGAAGGATGACCTGGTCGCGGGTTGCCGATGAATGCTAGACGCATAGGACCGCTCGTTGAGCCGATACTTTCGACTGTAATGATGATGATGGAGCCATTGCATAACCATTTGGTCAAATACAACTTTGCAAAATGGGGTTTTATACGACTAGACAGATCCATTGTGAGTGCAGTGCCCCTATCCAGAAAATGACTGGAATGCCTCAAGTGCCATAATTATATTAAGCCCGTAAGTTAGATTTATATTATATTTTCAATATGAAGCAAACGTGTAAGTGAGTTCCACCGTTAACTCATAGGCAATGACGGCTTGTGACCTAGGACAGGCAAAACTTGTATTTAGCGCACATAACGTGGGCACGGCGATTCCGTGCTCTATGACATAACGATACCGTTTCTAGCAGCGGCCCCCGAAAGGTGAGTATAGACTAGAGCATTTGCTAGAGCATTACAATGTAATGTAACGTTCTTACGAATGGTACAATACAGGCAAATGCTCAGTTACTTAGAGCATTTCCATGTAATGTAACGTTCTTGCGATTGTTCGACTCTGTGTTTGACGTAATGCTCACGGCGAGTGAGCATTTACCTGTAACATTTCTTTCTAACTTGCGTAAACTTTTGTTGATATATCGGACCTACAAGTTGCGTGTCTTTGCTCGATAAAATGTTACACCAGAACGCTCATTGAGCATTCGAAATGTTGTTCAAGTAAATTTAAATACAGCGAATTGTCGATGTTCTGTTATTAGTAAATGCTTTAGTCTATACTCACCTGAATGGTTCCGAGCTCTGAGTAAAGGCCCGACCTTCTGCGCCATTCAGTTGTTTTGCAAAGAGTTGGACGCTCGTTAGTAAGTGTAAAAGGACTATGATTTCAGCTGGCACTGTTTGTTCGGACGAGATTATAAAAATCTACATTTTCTAAGCTGTGAAGTTTCCGGAAAAAAGACTGGTTCACGCTTTTACCTGTTAGTGTCATAAAAAGCTACAAAAGGATTACTTCGAAAATGATAATACTGTTAAGGACATACACAGACATTATTGCTGATAAACATAGATGATGGAAATGGAGTATATATTTCCCCGAATAGGCGTTGCATAGAGGTCATCAGGTATCACCGAGGAGAGTGAGGTAAAATCCCCCACTCTTTTCCTCAACAATAAAAAAGAAAAAAACACGTAGTTGGTGGCGTTTTGTGGTTTATAATCTACCTTATGGGTAAGAAGCGTGAGTTTATGTATGTGTATGTTATGTGAGATAATACATGCAAGCATGCATTTAATGATTTGACATAATAGCTGCAAAAGCACAGACTGTTCATGATAATTTAGAGGTGTTTCTCTTTCTAATATTGATGTGTAACATCTTTCCTCTCGTTTTCCTGCAACCGGGAGTGTTTTTGTGGACGGAAGTGTGTAACAGAAAGCCGGGGAAGCGTGCGCTATTTGATTTGATCGATAAGCGAGCGGGGTGGTAGAGTTGGCCGTCAGATGGTAGAGCGCGTGCGTAAGTCTGCGCGCGGTCGAAACTGAAACTAAACGTTTTAATTTTATTTTTCAGGGTATTATGTCAATGTTGCTTATTACAAGAGGTCAGAATTAGGTAGAGTTATTTATGTACTTACTCTGATTTCATATAGCGAAAGAATAAAATGTTTTCCTTACTATTTTGAATACGAAACAATTTGAGTCCTGTTTTAACAACGTAAAAATACCTTATTTTATTTGTTACAAACGCAACATAGGATTCTTTAATCTTTATTTTCTATGCTAAGATGTGAATTTTTATTCAATGAGGGCGCCACTTATGAGGAGGTAGGCCCTTAAGAGCTACGGTGCCACAGACAGACACACACACATAGCGGTCAAACATATAACAGCGCTCTTTTTGCGTCAGGGGTTAAAAATATATCAAAACGTGCACTCAAGAAGAAACTGCAATTTTTTTTCTTGACATAATCCTATCCTCGTGCTACACCACTGAAAGACAAAGGATGACCTACTACTAAGATTCTGTAGAGATTCTTTTATCAAGACCCTCTAAAGAGGCTTTAGAGGGTTTAGAACTCACGGCATATTATGAATAAAATATATTCTAATTTTAAAAATATTGAGTGCGTCCATAGACTACTATAAAATACTAGGGCGTCTATCAGGCCGATAAGATAGGTGTAAGTGAATTTGATAGTTATTATGTAAAAGTTAATGTCATTTTATGTTCATGTTATATTGCGGTCCAGTGTTTCTTTTCATAAATACCAGAAGACAGTCACGAGCAATAACATAAAAACGCCCTTGAAATTCTAATTTATGTAGCACCATTAAATCGCAAAAATAAGTATGCTTACTGTGTCCAATAATTATGCAAACGTTAAATTGTATCAAAATTAACTACACATTTTTCCAGCGAAAATTGTAGAAATAATAACTATACTTCCCCAGATCCTAAATTACTACATTTTTCTCTAAAACCATAAGTACTAAACTAAGACGGCAGTTACTATAAAAACGCCTCGTTGTAAAATGTTATCTTTTCATTATAAAAGATACTTTACATAATTAAAAGAAAATAAATTACTAGTACTTAGAAAACCTTGGTGCCTCGGCTTGAGGCGTCGACGCAAACTAATTTATGTTTTCTTAGTCAGTAACGTGTAATATTCACTAAGGAAATTACATATTTAGTTCTGAACATCTTCCTGTTTTTATAAATATAGTCTATGGGAACTGAAAATAAAATAATTTCATTCACACACTGTTCAGTGTTCACGTTTGATAGGCAGATACTTTTTAGGGTTCCGTAGTCCTAATAAGGACAAGGAACCTTTTTAATTTAGGTCAGTCCGTCTGTCCATGCAAAATTTTGAAAAAAAAAAATTTTTTTTCGTTTTTAATTTAAACGTTATTGTCCGTTAAAACGTAAACTCAACAAAATTTTCATAGTAATAAACATGAAGCCCTCTTCTAAGTCCACATGTTATAATGGGCAACTACGGAACCCTACACTGTGAGAGGCCTGACAGAGTTGGTTGCACCACTTCTTCTTTCCAGCTAAAACATTAAAAAGTAGTGAAGAGTAGGCATTTAAGGGCACTACCCTTCTGCTGAGCTGAAAAGTGCTAACTCTCAGTCTTGTTCAAATAAATTCGATTTAATTTTGAGGGACAACCTGGGGGTCGTTAAATCAAGAGTGAATAGCTTACTTCTAGACAAGCGTGCTCCATGATCAGCATCTTCGCTTATCATCAGGTGAGATAGTGGTCAAGCGCTAGCCTACAAATAAATGATAATGAGAAAAACCGGCCAAGTGCGTGTCGGGCCACGCGCAGTGTAGGGTTCCGTAGTCACCCGTTATAACATGCGGACTTAGAAGGAGGTTTTGTGTTTATTACTATGAACATATTTATCGAGCCCACGGTTTTACGGGCAATAACGTTTAACATTTATAACCCCAGCGGCTCTCATGTGTGCCGCTAGTTTTTCGCTAGTTTGCCTTGCCAAAAAAATTGCCAAAAACCCGATTCACGCGTTTTAAACCGCTATTATCACTATTAGCCAAGGTCTTTAGACCTGTGACAAGGTCCCAGAACCTGGCAAAGTCTGTAGTTACACGATGGCCGCCTGTCAACGCGGACTGACAGATAAATGTGACGCGTCCGGAGCCTGAGAGGTATTAAAAACGAAAAACTATTTTTTATTTTTCCAAAATTTTACTTTTGAAATATTAAATATAGCTTCATATAACTTCAACTAAGTATTTTTTTCTAAGTATTTGTATTTTGTACGAAATTAGGTACATTTTATAGCTTAGGTGTGTCACGGTACGGATTTGGTGTCACGTTGCAGGACCGGAGTATTGGTGACTCGTAGAGGAGGTCGTAGGAGTGACACGCAGAGGAGGACGTAGGAGTGACACGCAGAGGAGGTCGTAGGAGTGACACGCAGAGGAGGACGTAGGAGTGACACGCAGAGGAGGACGTAGGAGTGACACGAAGAGGAGGACGTAGGAGTGACACGCAGAGGAGGACGTAGGAGTGACACGCAGAGGAGGACGTAGGAGTGAACCGCAGAGGAGGACGTAGGAGTGACACGCAGAGGAGGACGTAGGAGTGACACGCAGAGGAGGACGTAGGAGTGACACGCAGAGGAGGACGTAGGAGTGACACGCAGAGGAGGACGTAGGAGTGACACGCAGAGGAGGACGTAGGAGTGACACGCAGAGGAGGACGTAGGAGTGACACGCAGAGGAGGACGTAGGAGTGACACGCAGAGGAGGACGTAGGAGTGACACGCAGAGGAGGACGTAGGAGTGACACGCAGAGGAGGACGTAGGAGTGACACGCAGAGGAGGACGTAGGAGTGACACGCAGAGGAGGACGTAGGAGTGACACGCAGAGGAGGACGTAGGAGTGACACGCAGAGGAGGACGTAGGAGTGACACGCAGAGGAGGACGTAGGAGTGACACGCAGAGGAGGACGTAGGAGTGACACGCAGAGGAGGACGTAGAGTAGGAGGACCGTAGATGAGGAATTGGATGAAGGAATCACACACGACAAGTTAACACGTATATTTTATTACTTACAAAAGTAGGCATAAATATAAGAAGCTCATTAAAGTACAAACACATACACTGTGACTTGATACGTAATTATATTGTATAATTGCACAACTCTTGGAAACTGGTAAGTGACAGTCTGTAACAATTAAAAAAAATAATAGTTAAAGAATATGATGATTCGGGGTTTGTGGCGCCATCTGGCCGAGAACTTATGTAGTGCTGCGAATGTCGAATCAATAAGTGCCACGTAGAGACACCAGATGGCTGTTGACCATCTTATTTGAAATCTTAAATATGGAAATTGTGTTACAAAATCTATTAAAATAAACACAATAGTTCCTGCTATATTGATACTATATATTAAATGTAATTCAGAAATAAATTATGCCTAATTAAATTTATATGTTAAACTGTGAAATGGAATGTTTGACATTTGAGTGAGAACGGAACGCCGTCCATGAAAGATGAACGACGGTGAGTTTTTTTGCTTGGATACGTAGATGTGTCATAACCTCTGGGAGTTGGAAAAAAACTAAGAAAATATCTAACTGATGTCTCGAAAGGTAGCTGGAACCAGAGTTAAGTTCAAATGCATTAAGCATTCGGATGTAGGACGCTGTGAGTATCTTTTTTGGGTTTTTTTCCAACTCCCAGAGGTTATGTTTTAAGCGCGTGGCATTCAGGAGTCTGATCAAATCTTTCTATTTGTTGGCAGGGTTCCTACGTTAGATTTAATTAATTACTAAGGACAAAACTATATAAAATGGTCGGATCATAAAACGGTTTCTGAACATAAGCACCCACGTGTCCAGAATTGCCCAAGATTAGATGACCACGGCGTAGATGCCGTTTGAGGACCTCTGAACTGGACCTATAATCTTCAAAAGATGGGTAAAAGTGTTTCAACATAAATTGTAAGTTAAACATACAATTTTCTGTAGACGGAGTGCTATCTAGTGTGGTGCAGTTTGAAAATAAACGTGATATATGTGAAGACCAAATCTAAGGACTCTTATTTACTGCATGCATACCTCATGTACAAAACCCGAAGATAGGTAACAGGGTCTCAGGCCAAAAGTATCTCTGACGCTAGCCGGTGGAAGAAATAATTTTCTTTACAAGTCGAAGAGTCGAAAAATGACAATCAAGAGCTTCTACTAGCTCGGCTGCAGAATAAGAACTGATTTTTAATATAAAAAACAGAGACTTGACAGAGAAAAGAAGTAATTTTGAATTTGAAATTAAAAAAGGTAGCAAAGAACGTAATTTTGGAATAGAGGTCAAAAAATAAACAAGGCTTTAACACTGCCTTGTTACAGGTGACTATTACTTGTAAACTAACAGGAGTCGTGATTGTTTTGCTTCACAGTACGTTATTAGTAAACCAGTCATCAGTTTTCTGATTTTTCAAGCCAACAGTTTAGTTTTTAGTGGGCTCAAACAAAACATATCACTTTAAAGTTTAATATTTCGCAAACGAATCACTAAATCGAAAAATGCAATCATTTTGAAAGACCTATCTAACCATACCCCACTCAATAGAATAGGTGAGAAAAAATGTAATTCCCACTTTACATGTTTTATTTAATTTAATTTTAGTGACATATTTTAGTTGATTTTTATTTAATTTACTGTATTGATATTTTATTTATTTCGATTTTAATTATTTAATTTGATTGATTCATTTATTAGATTTATGTGACTTGCAATGTTATGGGTAAAATTACCTGAAATAAAAGGATTATTATTATTAATAAAAAATAAAAAATTTCAATGTTTTATTATTTCGGTTTTAACGCGTGATTTATTACTAATACCCGTGCAAAATTTAAGCTTTCCAGTACTAACAGTTTCTACACTATGCTTCGTACGGACAAATGGACAGACCAAAACTTTATGAGTTCGTTGTACTTGTTAGGACTACGGAACCCTAAGAATATAAAAAAACACAGGTATAAATTTTCGGTAAAAAGAAATGACTTGTGTAACCTTTCGGTCAAAATAGGGCTTCGGGAAGCATTAAGAATCAATTTATTTAGACCGATGCTTTGAAGGGCCTACTAACAGGCTGGAGGACGAAGTTTATTTTAGTATCAGAAGGGAGTCTCTTCTTGTTTAAATAGTCGATTTTGACACTTACAAGCGAAACAGGGGCCAATTTTCTTTTGACAACCCACGCAATAAAACGTATCCTTCAAAATTATGCCAATTTACAATATACGTACACACGAACAAATATATTAACAATTTTATCATACAACTTTATTCATGAAATTAACCCTCTCATGGCAGCGTCCCAAAAAGGCGTCAAAACGAAAACAACATGTTTTGTTCTGACGAAATTGTTTAATTAAATAAATGTTTCATATTAATTCGTTTAGGGGACACAGCTGTGTGCTGGTTAACGAACTGGTTTAATCCAGAATCGGGTCAAGCACGAGCGGCTGAGATACGGGACGTTGCTTATTTCCGTACCGTCTTAATATGCCGACCGTACACCTTCGGTTTGTGGTGCGAAACGTGAGATTTCTGCTGGATTTATCTTGTTAGTTTTAATGTCAGATAACGAGCCTAAAGAAGTTTTCACTTCAATCCGCCACGAGTGCTACGCGTCATAGCACTCGTAGTGGATCGCGTAGCGGTGTCTGTAACAGTGTCGCGAGTTCAATTGTTTTTTCCCATCTCAAAAATGCCCAACGCGCCTAAAAAAGTTTTCAGTTAAAAAATTTGGACCTCCCATAATAATTTTGATCTGATGATGATAATTTTGTAGAGTAGAGGAGCTCGTGGGTAAAGTAATGACAGCAGCACGGTTCAATACATCAGGATAAACTACGCTTGCCGGGGTTAGTCCATGGATGGATCTTTACATTCCGAGACTCCTCCGTGCCTCGGAAAGCAAGTTAAGCCGTTGGTCCCGGCTGTCAATCGTGGATCTTTGTCAGTCGTTACGGGTCCTCAGAAGCCCGAAAGTCTGACAACCAGTCTTACAGGTCAAACGCGAGCCTATTAATGATTAAAATAAATAAATAATATCGTCTTATAACCCGCTTCTAACTCGCACCTTTCACCACTCCTTAAACCCTCACACAGCGACCATTTGGCCCCAACGTGGAGCAAGTCACGGGTTAAAATAGGGACGAAAAAGGTCCCTACTAACGCATGACCGGAGTAAGGATGATTTGCAAGCCAAAGTTTTATGATTTCCAAGTTGCCAACGTCAATTTAAGATTTGGTACAAAGGCTTTTGGGGTCGAGTTTAATACTAGTGGTGAAATCGGACGGGTTTTTATGAAAACCTTTTTTCTGCTCAAGATTTTTTCTTGAGGGCAACACTTTAATAAAAGTGTTATTAGATTTTCGAGCGGCGCGTAAATATTTTGAAGTGTATTTTGTGGGATTTCGCATTGAATGTTAATATAATTCTTTTTTCGGTTGAAGTTGAATTTTAATATTTGTTTAATATATTTTTAGATAAAAGAAATGGCCAAAAAATAGTGTGTACTTTATTTTATTCAAAGCCAAATCTATTTTAACATTCAGCTCTCAAAATAAAACTACAAATAGATGTAGCAGATAATTTAAAAAAATAGCATTTGGCAGTTTTAACACAAAATGGTCCCTATTATTTTCATGTAGGTAGAATCGTAATGTCTTATTAGGGACATAACAAGCCGTATAACGAGGGTCGTCCGAATAGGTACACCACGACCAACAGACTGATGCTAAGTGTATACAATGTTAAAGTAGGTATAATCTGTGACTGCCTAAGTTGGTCTCGCAGTCACAAACACGACTGCTGAGTGTGTGGTTCTAGATTGGATTCCCAGGTCGGGCAAAAACTGTTATTGGGTTTTTCCATTAGGAATTTCTCAGCAGTAAAGCCGTTGGATGCCGCTGCATCTGATTTCGCCCCGGTCGTGTCGGAATGTCATCCCATCGGAATATAAAGTAGTAGTAAAGAAACATAGAATGCACCTGTGTTTGCGCACACACTTGTGCACTATAATATCTCCTGCGCATTTGGCTAATATCCGTTGTGCGCCACCGAGGAAATTCCATTAGCCTTGTCAAAAAAATTGCCAAAAACCCGACTCACGCGTTTTAAACCGCTATTATTACTATTACCCAATGTCTTTAGACCTGTGGCAAGGTTTATACACCCGGAACCTGACAAAGTCTGTAGTTACACGATGGCCGACTGTTAACGTGGCTTGACAGATGTTGACATTTGACGCGTGCAGGGTCTAAGAGGTTATTAATAATCTGTGTTTGAAACAAAACACTATCGATAAGGCCTTTTCTAAAGTTAGGGAAAACTCTATAGAATGTGCATTGAATGGTTGAAACTTGCATATACCAGACAAGCATGACACAAAAGGTCCTATATCTACTCACTATTGAGTAGGATCAGGCTGCCAATGATGATGATGATTGTGAGAAAAGATGGATACAAATATTAAGAAGAGTTTTTGTTCCTATAACTTTAAGGATATTTCTTTGACAGTAGAAACAGAGGTATCATTCCACGTTACAGTAGTAACTCAAACGAGAAATGATAAAATAAAATTAATTGATTGATTAATTTTATAAAATCCCTGAAAATTCAGTAGAATGTTTAGATATTTTATGTAAATGTATTTTATGCCTGAATCTTAATCACATTTTTAACCGACTTTGAAAAAGAGAGGTATTTGTTGTTTTTTTTTGTGATGCGATTGTGTCACCAATTATAATTTTGATTTTTTTTTGTTTGTGCTTTTTGGAAAAAAATAACAAAAAAGAAAAAATATTATATTATTATACGTTTTCGTTTTCTCTGATAATTTTAAAATTTCATGTTATTGGGGTTATCAATTCGGGCATAACTTTACTATTTAGTTTTAGTTATTTATAATAACTAAAAAGTTAAAAATAAAGAAGTCGGTTGTATTTTTAAACGACTTCAAAACAGGAGAGGGTTCTATGCACCTATATGTAAAAAAATACATACGGTGGAACGTTTTTTTTTTTGTTCACTGATTTCTCGGTCAATTGTGGACTGATTTTCAAAATTCTTTTTTTATTCGAAAGAGGTGGTTTCATATAAATTTTATCGAAATTGATTCAGCGCTTTTTGAAAAAAAAAAACAACAAAAACAAATAATAATATGTATACACAGATGATGTTGCCTTCAATTTATTGTTTTGTGTTAAATGTTTAGTTTAGGTTGGTGCAACAACTAAAAAGTGTCAGATTTTTTTTTTTTACAAAAAATACCACCAACTTCCAAAAGAGAAAAAACTTTAAAAATTGTAAAATAACTCTTATTTTGGAAGTACACCGACTTCAAATAACGAAGAAACAAAATACAAACGCCGACTTCCGAAAATAAAATTTTTATACAATTGTATTGCAATAATTTTTTTTATTTTTTTTTTAGTATCTACTACACACGACTTGGGGACTCTTTTTACTGTACTAGGAAATCGACACCATTAAGGATACCTGAGTACTACAAAATACCTATTTTTTTTGTAAGTAAGTATGTATAATGGAGCTCCGTTTTATTTTAAATTGAACAATATTTACTTTTAAATTCCCTCTCAAAAACAACGTCAAACGAAAATAAATGAAAATGATTCACACATTCTGCTATATTTTTCATCCATTAAATCGGCGTAAGTAATTAAAATAATCAGTGGAATGGAAAACATTTTACGTTCCATTACCGCATACCGGGACTCAAATGCACGGGATGTAATGAACGCGGTCAAGCGTCGGCGGGACTTTTGGAGTCGTGTTTCGTACAAATAAAACTGCGCTTTTCTTTTGCATTTTAATTTTACCTCGGTCCCACATAGATTTTTATTTTTTACCCGAGTGCGTGACGCAAGGTGTGTAAATGTTTTTAACAGTCTATAAAACATACCTACATAAATACATATATTTATGTAGGTATGTATTTTGGTTCCATTGTGGCGCTTTACCAAACGCATGGGCCGATTTTGATAATTCTTACGTCAGTTGATTCGTCTTATCTTGCGAGTGCTACAGTAATTAAAATACAAGACGATTTCAATAATGTAACTCACTAAAATGTAGAAAATATTTTCAAAAACCCGACTGCAAGAAACAACTAAAACACACACACACACACTTTTCAAGCAGTCTAATACAGTTGTTGGCATGACATCAATAAATTGATCTAAAATAACTTGTTTGAAACTTTTTAGTTGTGTTTTTAAAATCGGGATTTTTTTTTAAACAGTTATTCGACTCTTCACGTGACCAGAGGGCTGGGATTTTCTTTGGCCAACGGATCAGCATTACTATTCAAAATTGCAATTTTGCCAGTGTTCTGTACACTTTTACCATTGACAGCGATGTAGATAAGTTTTTTGATTCCTAATGAGTTGTTTTCGTACGCGTTTGTACATATAATTATTATCAACTAGCGACCCGCCCCAGCTTTGCTCGGGTACAAATTATACATTTAACCTTCCTCTTCAATCACTCTATCTATTAAAAAAAACCACATCAAAATCCGTTGCGTAGTTTTAAAGATTAAAGCATACATAGGGATATAGGGACAGAGAAAGCGACTTTGTTTTATACTATGTAGTGATTTGTAAATATACATATTACATTGTTTATTAGTTTTGTAGTGTATATGTTTTTTATTGCCACTGTTCCATATACAATCAAAGTTGTTCTTTCCTCAAAATTAATGTGCGGTAAAATACGTAATTGCGATCGATAAATACCAGCGTAGCTGCTTCATATTAAAACATTAAGTAACCCTCCTTTTGGGCTCACCCACAATCGGTTGCATAGAACGAGTCCAAGACCAGCCTCATACTATTCTAATAAGTGTATCCAGCAGCCAGACCTTGAATTGAGTAATATTTGAGTAATAATAGATACTAAAATTATCTTTATGTCATCCACGAGTAACATTAGCTAAGCGAGGATCCAAATTAATGCCATTAATTTTCTTTATTTCAGGTAAATGAGCTGCTCATATTAATTAAGAACACCGGCTGTAGGTAAGCTATAATCTTTAGAAAAAGTATGTAAATGAAGATATTCACTTTATTCAATTTTAATTTCCCGCACTTAAGACGTGGGAATCATGTTAGACGGTGTTGTTCTGGATTATGTGAACCAGTATATATACTTAGGAAAGCAGGTATCCTTTTGTAAAACAAATAGTGAAGATGAAGTCAATAGAAGAATTACATCCAGCTGGAACAAATACTGGGCACTTAGGGAAATACTGAAGGGTAACTACGACCTGGATATGAAAAAGACGATCATGGACACTTGCATTCTGCCTTGTTTGACATATGGCTCCCAGACTTGGACATTTACAAACAAAATAAAAAACAAAATAACAACTTGTCAGCGGGCAATGGAAAGAAGCATGTTAAACCTAAGGAAAATTCACAAAGTAAAAAGTCACGTAATAAGAAAAAAGACCAAACTTACGGATGCCCTACATCGAGCATTAAAACTAAAATGGCACTGGGCCGGCCATGTAGCGAGATACACCGACCAGCGTTGGACTCTTAAGATTACTAAATGGACCGGCCCACAAGGAAAGAGAAACGTGGGAAGATCACAAAAACGATGGGCGGACGATATAGTATCGGTGGCGGGCAAAAACTGGATCGGAACAGCACAGGACAGAGAAAAATGGAAGAAATTGGAGGAGGCCTATACCCTATCAAGGGATTTCTGTAAAAATATTTAATATTATAAAGATGCATAAATTATAACTAACACTAGAGTCATTTACTAACATTAGATTAAGAACACTTTTTTTTGTAAATATTTTGTAAGATTTTTATAGAAAATTAAAAGGCTTTTTTATTTTTTTTATTTATTTTATTTAAGACGTGGGAGTAAACTGAGATTGCACTACACTGGGTCCGCACAGGTTATAAATTGACTTTTATTGAGTGACTGCTTTTTTTTTTGTGGGGTGGGAAATCATCCAATGACTTCTCCCGCTCTGGGTGGAGCGGGAGGGCGTGTCAGACTCTTACTGACTAAAACCCACCCCTGTTCCTTCCTCCCCTGAGTGCCCAGGGATGCGGTAACTAATTTTTAGAATTTATCCTCAACCCCCGGGCAGGCATCGGCCATGACGGGCCCCGTCCTTATTGCTTAAAACTCTTTGAGGCGCGCGTGGAACACTACGCGCCGTCGACTCACGGGCCTGGTGCTGATCGGACGGCGAGCTACCCATTACTCGCTGTCCGCAGGCCCGGGTATCTGTGACTGCTGTGCTGTTGGATAAGTGCGACATACGAACAAAAAATATAATATTTTAAGAAGTAGAAATAATAATTAATTTAAAAGGAAATTGAACCAACAGCTTAAAATGTTGTTTCTCATTCGGTTAAGTGATAAATGACAATCACAGTTCAAATATACCATATTTTTTGCAGAACTTTATCACTTTCCATTTAATTCTTAGTCTGGAGCGAGGAAAACATTATTTAACCAGTTTTCAACGAACATTACTTTTCTTTAGAGAACCCTAAATCTGTCTCGCTCTTTATCAGTGAATTATCCAAGGTGGAAAATTGGAGATTCGCTAAAAGATCGCTTAAAATAAATTAGGGCAGTCAATGTTGTACGAAACAGGAGCTCTGTTGATTATCTCAACATCCAACTGATTTGAATTATCGAACATTATACCTCGTATTAAATTAACAAGAATTAAAACTATTAAGTATGAATTAGACAAAGTATTGCATATCTTGATATTTGATGGATGTTATGAAGGTGTACTAAAGGTGTGGCTGTAGTAATAAAAGCAGCATGGGTCTATCCATCAGGTTAAGCTACGCTTGCCGGGATTGGTCCATGGATGGGTAACCATCCTTACATACCGAGACTCCTCCGTGCCTTGGCAAACACGTTAAGCCGTTGGTCCCGGCTGTCAATCGTGGATAGTATAGTAAGTGTATAGATAGAAAAGTCTGACAAGCAGTCTTACCAAAGATTATCGTATTACCCAGTTACTGGGTTGTGGAGGTCAGGTAGACAGCCGCTCCATGTAAAATACTGTTAGTCAGCAGCACCTGGTTAGACTGGAATCAAACCCCAAGATAGTTGGGAAAAGGCCAGGCAGACTGATTCTGTTAGATTCTGATTTTAATTCGATAGCAGATTTACAGTTCATCATCATCAGCCAAAAGACGTCCCCTGTAGGACTGAAGGGACGATGGCTGCAACCTGAAGTGTCATCACTTCCCAGTCCTATGCTTGTCGCATTCATCGACTACCCGCAACCTTCACCTGGTCATCGGTCCACATTGTGGGTGGCCTTCCAACGCTGCGTCTTTTAATGCGAGGTCACCACTATAGAACCTTCCGGCCCATTTTAATTTTATATTGTACAACGACCTAATTTGTAATTATTATATCCGATAGTGGCACGGATTCTCTTTTTCAATATCTAAACTAAAATTAGAGAATTGCTATCTTTTACTAAAAGGCAGTGCGAGAAAAGGACGGCTATAGCTATGCACTAAGTTAGAGATGTCAAACTAGTTTACGCCTTGCGCTTCGCCGTGTTTTTAGACGACATGTTTTTACGTGTACCCTTAATTTGTATGGAAATATTAGTTCAAACTAAATTTGACAGCTCTAATTTACGTCCGTCTCTTTTTTGTTTTATTAGAGAGAAAAAGATAGCAATAGCCTAAATTAAGTTTAGTTTGTGCTTATCAGAATCAACACCAATATCTGTTAAGTTAAAAAAGACAAATGTATTTTTAACCAACTTCCAAAAGAAGGAGGTTCTCAATTCGTCTGTACGTTTTTTTTGGATGTTTGTTATGCGATTTCTCCGCCACTTGTGAATAGATTTTGATGATTCTTTTTTGTTAGGTAGGCTGAGGTCCCATATAAATTTTATCGAAATTGATCCAGCACTTTTTGAGAAAATGAACATAAACAAAAAATATGTATAGGTACCTACACAAATGACGTTTTGTTTGTCTCCAATTATGTTCAAATTCCATGTTATTGTGGTTATCCATTCGGGCATAACTTTATTATTTAATTTTAGATCTTTTTTTTTTATTTTTTTTTTATTTATCTGGGGAACTTTTGGGTGACAAATCCTCATGGATGTCGAACTGATGAAGATTGAGACTAAAAACCACCCCGGTGTTCCTTCCCACACTTGGACCGGGGATCGTGAGAGCTAATACGACTTCCATGATCCCCGGCCAGTGCCGGCCGGGGATCATAGAAGAAAAATAAAAAAATTCAACCGACTTCTAAAAATTGCAAAATAACTTGAATTTCGGAAGTTGGTGTCAAATAACGAAGAAACAAAATACAAACACCGACTGCCGAAATGAAAGTTATTTTGCAAGTTTTAGAAGTCGGTTGTATTTTTGTAAAAAAGTTTTCTATTATAGCTTCTTCTATTCACACCCCAAGGCAATTGAAATTTAAACTCCATCTCATTTTACGAGTTTAGATTAAGACCTGATCAGTATAAAACGGACTTCTTGATAATATTATGAAACAGGCCGTCTTATTGGATCAGCTATAACGTGAACCAATAGCGAGGAGTGAAGGTAATGAATAAAAATTCATAAGCTGACAACCTGTAGATTGCATAGTAACGTTGGTAGGTATCTCTGAGGCTAGGTTCTTAGAATAAAAGTAAATTGATTTCTTGATGTTGGTACATGCCGTTAAAAATAACTGGAAGAACGTTTTTTGACCGACTCCAAAAAAGGAGGTTCTGTATTCGACCCGTATGTATGTATGTATTTTGTTTGTCCGCGATTTTCTCGAAAACTACTGATCCGGTTTGGATGGAGTTCTAGTTATTCAAATGCATATTTTTCTAGGGAGGTTTTAGTATATAATACGTTTAGATGTGATGAAGATCTTCGGAGATAGACAGTGGATCACTTGAATAATTATCAGCAAATGACTCGCGATTATTGTGATCGTTTGTCTATGTATTATTTACTCAACGTAATGGGGGACCACAACCAAAAGTGAAAAATAAAAAACCTTTTTTCAAAATATAGAACCAACTTCCAAAAAATAAACAAAAATTGTGATAAATAACTTTATTTTCGGAAGTCGGTCAAAAAACGAAGAAACAATACCAGAGATACCGACTTCCGAATTTAAAGTTATTTTGCACATTTTTTGTTTTTTTTATAAATTGACTAATTTTTGTTTGATAAAAAGTTTTATGGAAGTCGGTTCTATTTTTTATTAAAAGTTTTTTTGGATTAAGTGTTCGTGTTTGTCTTCATTTACGGAAAATAGGCTGCTTCAAGCATATTTAGCAAAACGTAAGTTTTTAGTCTCCATCGACAACCATTTCCTCCAGCTCCTGTTCAAAACATATATCATATAATTATGTTAAAGTGACCGAAGTGTTTTTACACCTGCACTTCTGTAACCTTAAAAACGCCACTCACGCTGTGATTGGCATATCTACGCATTATTGAGCTCATTTGGTAAAACATAGTAATGTGTAATTTACAATTTTTTTTTTTTTTAAACTTCAAGCACAAAGGTACATAGGCTGAAAAAGCGAGAAGCTTCTATAAGTTTGACAGGTAACTTCTAACTTTATAGGGATCCAAAATAATTGTATCTGTATTTTCGTCGATTATGTTCAAAGTATTCCTTTAATATTCGATTTGCTCATAGCACTAAAAATAATGTTGTTGACAAAAACAAACGTAGAGAATGTGACGTAAAGGCCTCGCCGTCGTAGCACGGTGCTACGCCGTAGCTGGACAATGTGCGTTGCGGAATGCTACGCAATCCAATCTGTCTTTAGGATTTTTTTTCAATAATGATAGGCTCGCGTTTGGCCACTACTCATATTAATAGTTAGCGATGATGTGGTCGACGTTGGAGAAATTTGTACGCACAATAAGTTTATATGATGATGATGTGTTCCCAATTCAAATGTGGTGATCTGTAACACAGGCTTTCTCAAAAACCTACTTCAGTCACCAGCCTCTTACAATTATTGAATTTAGCATTAGTAAAAACATTGTTAATCTTTAAGGAAACCAATAATGTGAAGAGAGAAGAAATAAATGAATTGAATTGAATCATTTTGTGCGTATGGGTGAATGTCCAACATGTACCGGTTCATTCACTGAAAAAAATAAGTAGTAAAGCATAATGAAAAAGCATTAATCTGAACTGTTTGAACAGTGCAGATTAATTCTTTAACAGTTCAGATTAATGCTTTAATAGTTCAGATTAATGCTTTAACAGTTCAGATTAATGCTTTAACAGTTCAGATTAATGCTTTAACAGTTCAGATTAATGCTTTTTCATTATGCTTTACTACTTATTTTTTTCAGTGTTGTCTCAGCGTTTTTCTGGTGGTCGCCACTATTGATTCTGGCTTACAGGAAATGTAGTGGTTTGGGTATGTATAGAGTAGCACGCTTGTCCCAAAAAAAATGTACCGGTGGTGCATCGCCATACGTCCAGTCCCACGGAAATGTAACCGATTGAAAACCGACAGGCTAGCAGCTCGGCGTCGATGCTCAAGACTTTGGAGCTTCAACTCAACGAGGGAATCATTAAATTGAAATCCTACGAAGATGTTTTTTTTTTCAAATAGATTCTATTTCTTTAATGAACTACGCATTTATATCAAAGATTTCTTTAGTCATAGTTTGTTAAATGTTGTATGATATAAATGTGAATAGAAGGAGATTGAGAGAAAGCTCAAAGAAAAGATGATAAATGATAAATGATAAATGATGTTTATTCAGTAAATAGGTTACAAGGAACACTTTTACACGTCAATGTTTTTTTGTCAGTTTAAGCTAGATGAGGCCGGTGTTTCCTAGCTGACTACCCTGAGAAGAAACACCGAAACAAACTCAGAGGTCAAAGTCTCTTTTAGTGTTCAAATCCATACAATGTGGACTGGTTAGATCCTATGAGAACCATGTACGTTTATGTCTGGGATGAGCTTTATGAAGAAAGCAACACACGAATTCGAGTGGACCTGTCCAGACAGTGCAAGCATTTGTCAGTCATCGCGAAGCTCAACTCAGAACTCTGAGGTGCTCAACGAACCGACGAACAATACCAAAGTAAGGACATTTGAGTAGGCCGCAAAAAATACTCAAACTGCCAGACAATCATAAAATCTACATGAATATAACGACATACATAGTTCTCGCATTCACATTATTCTATATGAGGACCATGCAGCTTAGTGTCTGTAGTGGTCTTTTGAAGAAAGAACCAAACATATTTGAGTGGACCTGTCCAGTCAGTGCAAGCATTTGTCAATAGTCGAATAGCTCAACTTAAAAACCACTAAGGAGCTCAATGACATGACGAACAATACCAAAGAAAAGACATTTGGGTAGGCCGCAAAAGTACTCAAACTGTCAGACAACGTTGAAAATTACTGTAAAAAGGAGGAGAAAATAATAATAATAACCCACATAGTCCTCACATTTACAATAATTAAGTAATAAAAAAAAAATAATAAAAATATAATACTTTACAAAGTAAATATTTGTGTCAAACAAAATAGTAATCATAATATGTCAATCAAAAAAATAAAAATAAATATAATACTTAACAAAGTATTCAAGTCAAAAAAAAATAATAAATATAAAATGTCAATAAAAAAATAAAATAAAAAATATAATACAATACTATACAAGTATTCATGTCAAAAACGAATATTAAAAAAAAAAATATATATATAAAAAAATTTTCATCAGTAAGTAGTACATATGAAAACAATGGCTCATGTATATCATTGAAGCAGCTCAATCCCACGCCTTTTTGTCCTCAAGAAAGTCATTAATTGTGTAAAAAGCTTTCTGGCATAGCTTACGTTTAATAAATGATTTAAATTTATTTATGCTTAGTTCTTGAATTTGGCTAGGAAGTTTATTATAGAAACGTATACATTGACATCTAAACGAACCACCTATTTTTTTCTTGAGCCTGGTTTTTGGTACAATAAATTTGTGTTTGTTCCTAGTATTTATGCTATGGATATCACTGTATCTTTTAAACAGATTAATATTTTTATGTGCATACATGAGATTCTCATAAATATATTGAGAGGGAACAGTCATAATATTAATCTCTTTAAATTTGTCTCTGAGGGAGTGTCTGGGACTTAATTTATAAATTGCACGAATAGCCCTTTTCTGTAAAACAAAAATTGTCTGAATATCGGCGGCTTTTCCCCACAACAGAATGCCGTACGACATCACACTATGAAAATAACTAAAGTATACTAAACGAGCTGTCTCTAAATCAGTTAAACCACGAATTTTCCTTACGGCGTATGCTGCAGAGCTAAGTTTTTTGGACAGTTTATCTATATGGGGGCTCCACTGAAGCTGCGCATCCAAAGTTAAACCTAAGAACACTGTGGAATCCTCGAGTTTCAACTCTTCACCCTTTATTGACACACTAGTGTTCACTTGTATTACATTGGGTAATGTGAACTTTATGCATTTTGTTTTTTTCTCGTTAAGGAGAAGATTATTGACATTAAACCAGTTAACTACAGTTGAAAGAGCATTATTTACATTATCAACAACCACCTGCTGACGTTTGAGTTTAAATAAAAGTGAAGTGTCATCTGCAAACAGCACTATATCATGTTTATCCTTTATGAGGTAAGGCAAGTCGTTGATATAGATTAGAAACAAAAAAGGACCCAGAATTGAGCCTTGAGGAACCCCCATTCTGACTACAGACCCGGAAGACCTTTTGCCGTTCACATCAACTCTCTGAATCCTATTACTCAAGTATGAAGTAAGAAGATCCAGAGAGGCGCCCCGGACTCCGTAGTAGTGCAGCTTCCTGATCAATGTATCATGGAGAACGCAATCGAAAGCCTTAGACAAATCGCAAAAAATGCCCAACGCATCGCATTTATCTTCCCATGCATTATAAATGTGTCCCAAAAGTTCAACACCAGCATCAGTTGTTGAACGACCCTTTGTGAAACCAAACTGTTTGTTGTGTAATAATTTGTGTTTATTAAAATATCTTTGAATTTGATCTAAAATAATTTTCTCAAAAATTTTACTAAAAGTAGGTAGCACTGATATAGGTCTATAATTAGTAGGGTCTGATGTACTACCCGATTTAAACAATGGTATAATTTTACTATATTTCATTAGATCAGGAAACTCACCACAATCTATACAATTATTAAAGATTACTGCTAAAGTAGGTGCTACAATGTCTATAATAGACCTAGCAACGTCAACAGAATTACCCCATAGATCTGCAGTCTTTTTAACATTTAAAGTATTAAAAGTTTTGATTACATCATTACAAGTGACATATTGGAAATAAAATTGGGATTCACAAACTGGAACGTTTTCTTTAAGTAAAATTTCTGCAGCAGTTGGTGATGAATTTAGAGATTTTGTAGTCGATACGGGAATCTCTGCAAAGAAATTTTCAAATGCCGCGGCGACTTGCGAATCTGATTTAATGATACTGTCGTCAATAGCAAGGCTGTAATCACTACTTCGGTTGCAAGACCTTCCCGTTTCGCTATTAATAATATCCCAAGTCATTTTAATTACATTACTACTATTTTTAATTTTTGAACTTAAGTAGCGAGATTTCGCCAAATAACATACTTTTTTAAATAATTTAGAATAATTCTTAACATATAAATTAAATTCTACAGTGTTAATATAAGTCCGTTCTTCATACAGCTCATACAGCCGTTTTCTACTTTTATTAATACCAATGGTGGCCCAGTCACTGAAGGAAGTATTGCTATTTACCGAAATCGTCTTAGGAATAAAAGTAGTATCAAATTGCGTGCAATACATTTTGAAAAAATCATTATAATGTTGATTAGGGTCATCATTAGTTGACAAAAGTGGGATTTTATTTGAGAGTTTAGTTTTAAATGTTTCCAAGCGACCTTTAGATTTTGGGTTAACAGTGATATCTTTTTTTCGTTTATATTTGTTTATATTTGGTATAGTGATCAATAGTCCACTATGATCAGAGTCTAATAAATTAATAATTTTTTTGTGGGTAGGTAAAATATCTGCATAAATATTATCTAGGCAAGATGCAGTAGTGGGGGTTATTCTAGTAGGCTCCATAAATAGATTTACAAGATTGTATGACTGAAACAAACTTATAATTTTAGTGCTTAGGCTAGAAGTTTCTAACAAATTAACGTTGAAGTCGCCACAAACGATGACAGACTTACTAGAGTTACAAATTTTTTGCAACACTTCATCCATTACTTTTTCAAAACAATCATACAATCCTTTAGGTGGTCTGTACACACTTAATATAACAAACTGCTCCAATTCAATACAGGCAATTTCAACTGTCTGTTCAACAGAGAGGCTCACAATATCCTTGCGGTCTTTAAACTTAAGTATATTATTTATGAAAATTAATGAGCCACCATGTATAGCGTTTACTCTGCTGAACGAACTACCAACCTGGTGATTACTATAATCTATACATATAATAAATCTGTAGAAAAGTCATTTTTGTACATTGAAGAAATTGAAACAAAAAATAGCCAGCGTGTGAAAAGATAAGTAACAGAACCCATTTCCATCATTTTTGAAATTTTTGTCTGTTTGTCTGTTTGTCTGTTTGTCTGTTTGTTTGTGCGCACATCACGTAAAATCTACGAATTCAATGCTGACAATGTTTATATACAAAAATTATACGCAACTTGAGGATTAACTTAGTTTTTGTTTCATCGAAATCGGTTCACTCTATCAAAAGATATGATTAATTTAGTGAGTTCAAGAAGTAAAATATTACGTTACGCAATTAAGTATAGTACTTGCAACGACATCTTAAGACTAAAAATAGAACTAATGTTGATAGTTGAAATCTAAATCCGATAGATGGCGTTGTGCAAATGACGTAATTTTCTGAATCGCGGTGTTAAGATTTTCCGCGCGAGGATGACGTCCACCGTGTTTACTAGGCAAATTGGGTTTCGTTAGGTGTCTTAAAAGTTCTTGCGTGTGTCGTAAAAGTTCTTTGGTTGCTTGGTTTATCGATTTTCTAAATTGGTCGAAAAAAAAGTATTTGCTTATCTTATTGGTTTCGTTTGGTCAACTTTGGTCATTGGTTTGAAGTACGAAGTAAAGATTGTATTTGATTTACTTCGTAGTTTGAATCCAATAGTGCCAATCGTTATACAGTAAGTTAGTGTTGCCAATTCGTTGAGTCACGACCACGAACAGACGATACGTTGTCACACTAGACTGTTCGACGCACCGATCTTTTAAGTTTGTAGGCTATTCAGTCATAAGTGTTGTTAGTTTTGTTTATTGCTTTAATTTTCCTTGAAAATGCCTCAAAGAAAAAAAACTAACCTTTCGCTGCGTAGCCGAAATGCGAAAAGGATGAGACTTTGTAGGTCTCAGGAATCGGAAGAAGATCGTGAAGCACGGTTATCTGCTAACCGAGAGCACATCGCTCTTTCACGTGAATCGGAAACGTTCACCGAAAGGGAGTCACGTTTAAGTTCACAAAGAACACGGACCGCGACTTTGCGGTCTCAAGAGAGTATCCAGGAACGCGAAAACCGGCTGTCTGCTGATCGGGAGCGCCACTCTCTCTCACGTGAGTCAGAGACATTCACAGAAAGGGAGTCGCGCTTAAGTTCGCAAAGAACTCGGACCGCGACTTTGCGTTCTCAAGAGAATATCCAGGAACGCGAAGTTCGGCTGTCTGCTGATCGGGAGCGCCAGTCTCTCTCACGCGAGTCAGAGACTTTCACAGAAAGGGAGTCGCGCTTAAGTTCGCAAAGAACTCGGACCGCGACTTTGCGTTCTCAAGAGAATATCCAGGAACGCGAAGTTCGGCTGTCTGCTGATCGGGAGCGCCAGTCTCTCTCACGCGAGTCAGAGACTTTCACAGAAAGGGAGTCGCGCTTAAGTTCGCAAAGAACTCGGACCGCGACTTTGCGTTCTCAAGAGAGTATCGAGGAACGCCAAGCACGTCTGTCATCTGACCGAGAGCGACACGCTCTCTCGCGCGAGTCTGAATCTCTCTCCCAAAGAGAAGAACGATTACAAATAGCTAGACATAACTATGTAGGTGTACAAAGAAACAATGAAAGTTATCTTGCATCTGAAAGGGAAAGAATAGATGAACTAAGACGAGCAGAAACAGCAGAACAACGTCAATCTCGCCTAGAAATAGAACGAGCTCGATACCATATGAATAGAGAAACAAATAGCGGAGCTGATGAGTCCATGGAAAATGACGATGCAAATATTTTATTACCTTGGGACAATAGGGAAAAATCAGGGTTCACATATTCGTCTAGAATTAATTATGCTGGCTTTACTTTCGTGGGTGACATGAGAGAAATTTGTAATTTTTGTCATGCTTTGAAATGGAGGAAAGAGACAGATGGAATGTGCTGCTCAAATGGAAAAATTGTTCTTCCAAATTTCCAAGATCCACCACACTTACTTAAAAGTCTCCTGAATGGCGATCATCCCCAGTCGAACCGTTTTTTGGATAATATTCGTTTATATAACAGTGCTTTCCAAATGACTTCCTTTGGGGCAAAACAAATAACGGAAGGACCGTTCATGCCAACCTTCAAAGTACAAGGTCAAGTTTATCACCTTATTGGATCTTTGCTGCCAGAAAATGAACCCAAATTTCTCCAAATTTATTTTGTATCCGATTACACGCAACAGCTCAATGTTAGAAATCACAATTTTCCCCAGCTCAATGCTGAGCTTTTGGGTCAACTTCAAGAATTGCTGCATCACGTTAACCAGTACGTTCGTGAATTCAAAGCTGCATTGGAGTCAATTCCACAAGGCAGCAATGATTTCAAAATTGTTATAAGTGCCGATAGACGTCCTGTGGGTGAACACCGTGGAAGACACAATGCACCCGTCGCAGATGAAGTTGCAGTTGTTTTAGTCGACCAGGAGTGTGAGAGACGTGATATCGTGTTGCGTACACGCGACGATCGCCTTCAACGCATTTTGGAAACCCACCGAGCTTACGACGCCCTGCAATATCCACTAATTTATTGTCATGGTGAAGATGGGTACAATTTTGGGCTGTACCAAGTGAACCCTACTACGAGAGTCACTAATTATCAAAAAAAAATATCTGCTCAACAATACTATTCCTACCTTTTACAAATAAGGCAAAACAGTTTCGTATATTTGCAACGATTTCGTGGTTTGTTCAGCCAATTTATTGTGGACATGTACGCAAAAATAGAAACTGAACGTTTAGTGTATATTCGCACTAACCAGCGACGGTTACGCGCTGAAGAATACGTGCACTTGCGGGACGCCATGCAATCAGATAATAACGTCGAAAACTTGGGTCGATTGGTTATTTTGCCATCCAGTTTCACAGGCGGTCCGCGGTATATGCACGAACGAACGCAAGATGCTTTTTGTTACGTCCGTAAATACGGCCGGCCGGACCTTTTTATAACATTTACAACAAATCCAAAGTGGACGGAGATTTGCCAGGCACTTCTCACAGGACAGGCGTCATACGACAGACATGACATTATTGCTAGGATTTTTCATTTAAAACTCAAAGTCTTGATTAATCTACTTACAAAGGAGAAAGTTTTCGGTTCAACTCTTTGTTTTATGTATAGCGTCGAGTGGCAAAAGCGTGGTTTACCCCACGCGCACATTCTTCTGTGGCTGGAAGAAAAAATTCGTCCCGATGCTATAGACAGTGTCATAAGTGCAGAATTTCCGGACTATAATGCAGATCCGATTTTGCATGACATAGTAAAAACACATATGGTTCACGGGCCATGTGGCCTCTTAAACAGGGAATCACCGTGCATGAAAGATGGTCAATGCTCAAAAAAATACCCCAGAGCACTGAAAGAACTAACTATGGCTGGGGAAAATGGGTATCCGCAATACCGGCGAAGATCACCGTCACAAGGTGGTTTCACAGCTACTGTCAGATTCCGTGGACAAGAAATAATTCTAAATAATAGTTGGGTGGTACCGTATTCTCCAGTTTTGTCAAACGCTTTTCAAGCACACATTAATGTTGAAATTTGTAATAGCGTCGAATCTATAAAATATATATGTAAATATGTTAATAAAGGTAGTGATCAAGCCATGATAGCACTAAGAAATAACAACCAATTTGATGAAGTGACAAGGTATCAATCTGGCCGATACATAAGCTCTTCGGAGGCAGTTTGGCGCATTTTGAGTTTCCCTATTCATGAAAGGTATCCGCCAGTCATCCATCTTGACGTGCACCTGGAAGGCGGGCAGCGAGTTTACTTTCAGCCAGAAAATGTGGCAGAAAGAATGAACAACCCAAGACAAACCACCTTGCTCGCATTCTTTCGCCTTTGCGAAAGAGACAATTTCGCTAAGTCTCTGTTGTACAATGAAGTGCCACATTATTATACTTATAACAAGCAGCAAGGTGTTTTTAATCGCAGGAGACGTGGAACTGCTGTAGAAGGCGAGTCCGGCATTTTTAAAGAACACGTGATTGGAAGAGTATACACGGTGCACCCAAATAATGCAGAGTGTTATTATTTACGCCTTCTTCTTCACACAGTGCGAGGACCTACTTCTTTTGCTGAGCTCCGCAAAGTGGACGATATAGAATATCCCACATTTCAAGCTGCTTGCCGCGCACGGCATTTATTAGATGGCGATCAGCATTGGGATGATGCTTTAGCCGAAGCATGCGTCAGTGATAGTCCACATCGTTTGCGCCATTTATTTGCCATTTTGTTGACATTTTGTGGCCTATCGGACGCTGGGCAGTTGTGGCAAAAATATAAAGACGCGTTTGCCGAAGATTTTTTGAGACAGCAAAATATAAATAGTGAAACTTCTGACCAAGTACGTGAAAGCTGCCATAATAGGGCTTTGCTGGCTATACAAGATATAGTTACAAGTATAGGAGGGAACCCCCTCAGTCAATACGGCTTGCCGACACCGACAGTTGGTGGGGAACGAATTAATAGGGAGTATACATCTGAAATAAATTACAACCCCGAAGAGTTAGCAGAAATATTGCGAAATGGCTGTTCAAATTTGACGACAGAACAACGTCAAATCTTTGATAGAGTATGCTGTAGTGTAGAACATTCATTAGGAGAAATGCTGTTTTTAGATGCACCTGGTGGAACAGGTAAAACTTTCCTCACTAAAGTTATCTTGGCTCAAATAAGGAGCCAAAATAAAATTGCCCTTGCCGTCGCTTCCTCAGGAATAGCTGCCACTTTATTACCAGGAGGAAAAACTGCACATACAACATTTAAAATACCAATCGACTTGGACCGCACAGAAAACCCTGTTTGCAACGTGTCTCGCAATAGTGATAAAGCAAGGGTTTTACGCGATTGCGCCCTTATCGTTTGGGACGAGTGTACGATGGCAAATCGTAAAGCTGTGGAAGCTGTAGATAGAACGTTGCGAGATATAAGACAAAATGACCGACCGATGGGAGGCTTAACGGTGCTATTCTGTGGAGACTTCAGGCAGACACTCCCTATAATACCCAGAGGAACGAGGGCCGATGAAATAGGTGCCTGTTTAAAGAGCTCTATTTTATGGCGTAGTGTCATATTAACTAATTTGAGCTTTAATATGCGAGCATATTTGGGAGGTGACGCAAACGCGCAGGTTTTCTCAAATTTACTACTTCAAATTGGTAACGGCACATACCCGACTCAAGAAGGAGGTAAAGTAACTTTAGTCGAAAGCCTGTGTTCTTCTGTTGCCTCACAGCAGGAACTCATTTCCTCTGTATACGGAGATCCATCAGAGATCTCGAACCATGACGCTGCTTGGCTATGCCAACGAGCTATTTTGGCACCTCGCAACGACCAAGCAGCAGCAATAAATTCTCAAATATTGGTACATGTTTCTGGAGAAAGTAGGGAATATTTATCTATTAACACGGTTTTAGAAGAAGGAGATGCCACCCACTATCCAGTAGAGTTTTTAGACTCTCTAAATACACCAGGTCTTCCAGCACACAAAATTTATTTAAAAGTCGGAGTACCAATCATTCTACTCAGAAATTTAAGCCCACCAAAACTATGCAATGGAACTCGGTTGAGAGTAACAAATCTCCAACGAAATGTCATCGAAGCCGAAATCTTAACAGGTTGCGGCTCCGGTGATGTTGTTTTCATTCCCAGGATACCCATTATCCCCAATAATTTTCCGTTTACTTTCAAACGTGTGCAATTTCCTGTAAGCCTCTGTTACGCTATGACTATTAATAAAGCCCAAGGCCAGACGTTATCCGTTGCGGGTGTAGACCTTACTTTTGATTGTTTTTCACACGGCCAACTCTATGTTTCTCTATCACGTGTTAGCAACCCAAACAACCTTTTTGTATATGCTCCGGGTAATTCCACCGCTAACATAGTATATAGAGAAGCATTAACGTAATCAACTATACCAAAGTCAGGACTCTTATCTAAATCATCAAAAAGGTGATATACTCTTATCTAAACGACGTTGTTTTGTTCTCGACAACCACGCGAACGAAGTCGCGGGCACAGCTAGTTAAACATAATCTGATGGCTTCTAAGCCAATGTTCAGTTATACAAAGAATATCTACATTGTTAAATTTAAGGAATAATTCTATTTCTAAATCCTTGCCCATACAACCATAAATATTTTGGTGCACCAGGTTGATACTATTTGTTGATTTTAAAACATTGTTTTCACCATTCTTTAAATAATTGCTAGAGATTGTCTCTGTTGTCTTAATTTCTAATTTAAATTATTACTAATGTCAAAATTTGATGCCAAGACATTGGCAGAATTATGAAAAATGTCATTGCATTGCTCAATAGAAGCAATTTGTTTAGCCAAATTCTTGGCTGTTATACAAAATAAATATGATAGCGACACAGCTATCTGTCTCCTACAATAATTTGAAAGATAGTATCTATCTATATGATTCCTATCTTTTGTCAAATAAAAACGATTACCAATATAATTGTTAAGGTCAATTAGATGGAATAAGTTATTATTAAATAACAAATTGTGCAATTTTATATTCAAATGATATCTAATTTGATTTTCTTCCTGTGGCAAGCTTTGGCTATAAGGGAAAGTGAACATCACAATTTTTCTTAAATCAAGGTCAGACAAGGTTCTATAATATTGGAGCAATTCTCCTTTGTTAACGGTACCCCTATCACCAACTAAAATTATGAGTATAGTATCCTGGTTAAAATTACATTTTATAATCTCTTTCATTATTTCCAACAAAGTACAACCAGGCATGCAGTTATTCATTATAGAGTGTCCCGGATATTCATTTATCAAAAAGTGGCCTAAATCCTTTCCAATCTCATCACAATAGATAACTATTTCTTTATTTACACTTTGTTGAATTGATGATGATTATGGGAATAATTATGAAAGAAAAGGGATTCAGTTGTAACGTGACGGTTGAAAAGATGGACACATACACAAAACGTTTTGCGAAGACATTCATTGCCTGCCTATACGCTAAAGAGCAGAATTCCCTGCCGGAGTCTGTGTTTCCTAATAGCTACAAGTTTTCAAGAAACAAGCCTTCAAGTAAAGAGTGAATAGATGGCTTCTAGATAAGTGTGCTCCATCTTTGACTACATCTGACCACATAATATTTGCTTACCATCAGGTCAAATAGATGTCACACGAAAGCCACATCAATGTTACAAAAAAACGGAATGAAAGTAGAAAACGTGCTGTGTCGCAAGCAACATGGAATGAGGACAAGATTATGATGATGTTTTACAATGATTAACATACTTTCGTATTCATCATTCTCCTGCCCTTATCCCAATTTTATTTGGGGTCGGCGCAACATGTCTTTTTCTTCCATACTCCTCTATTAGTCGTCATCTCTGTAGTCACCCCCTTTTTACCCATATCCTCTTTCACACAGTCCAACCATCTTTTCTTTGGCCTTCCCCTACTCTTATAGCCATCCACATTCATACACAAGACTTTCCTCACGACATTTTCTTCATTCCTCCGCATCACATGCCCATACCACGACAACCGATTTCCACACAATTTTTCAGTCAGCGGTGCCACTTTCAGACTTCCTCTTATATACTCATTCCTAATTTTATCCATGCGCGTAACACCACACATCGCTCTTAGCATTCTCATCTCAGCTACATGCAATTGCTTTTCATTCATCCCTTTTGTTGCCCAACATTCTGAACCATACAAGACAGCAGGTCTGACCATTGTTTTATAAATCTTCCCCTTAAGTTTTAGGGGAATGCGGGAGTCACAGATAGTCCCGGTGACCTGCCGCCATTTCATCCATCCAGTGTTAATTCTGTGCTTAACAGTCCGATCTATTTCGCCATCGCTTTGCACGAGTGAACCGAGATACCGAAAATCGGAGCAGACTGGGAGAAGCGCGCCATCTAGCACTACAGCTTCAGAACTGGAGAGACCGCCGAAATCGCAGAACATGTATTCAGTTTTGGTTCTGCTGATTTTCAAGCCAACTTTCTCCAGCTTCTGTTGCCACTTCTCCAATCTGCTCTGGATCTCAGGTCCATCTTCACCGACCAGAACAATGTCGTCGGCAAACAGCATGCACCAGGGTGCCTCTTCCTGTATTTCCGACGTAAGAGCGTCCATAATCAACAGGAAGAGGTAAGGACTTAAAGCCGACCCTTGATGCAAGCCTACAGCCACACTGAACTCATCGGTGTTGCCAGCAGCCGACCGGACGTAGGTACTAGATTGTCTGTACATAGCACGAATCAACTCAACATACTTCCCAGGCAAACCTTTCTCTTTCAAGACCCACCACAACACATCCCGAGGTACCCTATCATACGCTTTCTCAAGATCAATGAACACCATGTGCAAGTTCTTGTGCACACGTCTGTACTTCTCGCACAATTGACGGAGAGCGAAGGTGGCGTCCATTGTCCCTCGACCTGGCATAAACCCAAACTGGTTCGGGGTAATCTCACTCTCCTCTCGCAATCTTTTCTCTATCACTTTCTCCCATACTTTCATAGTATGTGACATGAGCTTTATCCCTCGATAGTTGTTGCAGTCCTGTACATCCCCTTTATTCTTGAAGATGGGCACTAGCGAACTATTGCACCATTCTTGTGGGATCACTTCTTCATACAACAACTTATTGAAGAATAAAGTCAGCCACATACATCCATCCTCTTTTAAACACTTCCATACTTCTACTGGTATGTCATCAGGGCCCATGGCCTTTCCATTTTTCATACATTGAACTGCCTTTCTTACTTCATCCATGCTAATTTCTCTCACCAAACCCATATTTACTTGTACCTCTTTGAGCACACCATTCCATTCATTCTCTTCGTTCATCAACTTTTCAAAATAAACCTTCCATCGCTCTTTTATTTCGTCATCTTTCGACAAGACTTTACCGAGTTCATCTTTCATACATTTTATGTGCATTATATCCCTCGTTCTCCTTTCTCTTAATTTTGTAATCCGGTAGAGCTCCTTCTGGCCTCTAGGGCTGTCCAGTAAATCATATAACTTTTCCTGCGCCTTAGCCCTGGAAACTGCAACCGCCTTTTTTGCCTTCCTCTTCGATTCTTTATAAATTTTCTTTTTCTCTTCTTTCAAATTATCATTTCCGATTTCTACATTCTGCCATACTTTAAACGAAATTTTCTTTTCTTTTAGCATCTTTTGCACATCTTCATTCCACCACCATGTATCCTTTTCTATCATGCCTTTACCTTGCGATTCTCCAAACACATCTTTTGCTACTCGCCTTATACAATCCGCCATCTCTTTCCAACATTCATCCACAGATTTTCGTTCCATATCTTTCATGTCTATCATTTAATTAACATACTTTCGTATTACCAACTCAAAAGATATCTCCTCCTCGCGTCGTGTTCCTCATTACTGAGGGTCGTGATTCTCCCGACCTGAAGTCATTCTCTTTACAATGCTTCTCCATTTTTTTTTTTTTTTGGTGTTATAAATCATCCAATGACTTCTCCCGCTCTGGGTGGAGCGGGAGGGCGTGCCAGACTCTTACTGACTAAAACCCACCCCTGTTCCTTCCCTGCCTGAGTGCCCAGGGGTGCGGTAACTCATTTTCAGAATTTATCCGCTACCCCTAGGTATGCAGGCACCGGCCACGATGTGCCCCGTCAGTGGTGGCTGACAATCATCTCTTTGAGGCGCGCGTGGAACACTTCGCGCCGTCGACTCACGGGCCTGGTGCTGATTGGACGGCGAGCTACCCATTGCTCGCCGTTCGCAGGCCAGGGATGCTTCTCCATCTGTGTCTATATTTAGTATTGAGAAGTGCTTCGTGGAATTTTGTAACCAAGGATGAGCGGATTTGGTCCGACCATTTAAGACTTGGATTGGCCCTTCGGACGCTTGCCATCATCCTTGCCAGTAAGGCATCTATTAGGGTGTTATTATCGATCGATCGATTGGTGTAATAGCTTTGGCTGATCGACGAATACCGGTCGATAAACAATCGACCGGTCAACGTCGACTAATGCATTCTACCATCGATCGACGAACGATCGTTCGTGTAATAACACCCTTACATATAGGTTTTGCAGTCAGTTTAACTACAGTCAAGGTTGTGATTGACTGATAACCTATTGTCCAATACAGTAACTGATGTTTGAATTAAGAAATCTCGATAATTGGTTTTTGCAGTATTCAGCCATCAGTCATGATTTTTCGAATTCACTGACGCTTGCATGAGCGTGTGATAGACGCCTTTTTTATTTTTTGGTGGGTGTGAAGTCATCCAATGACTTTTCTTGTTGTGTGAGACTCTTGTTTCTTCAGTTGCGATAATTCTCTTTTGAATTTATCCGCGACCTCAGGCAGGCATCGGCTCTAACGGGCCCCGTCAGGTACTGCTGAGATCTCCTTGAGGCGCGCGTGGAACACGACTTGCCGTCGACTCGGGCCTAGTCCTTATCGGCGGCGAACTACCCATTACTCGCCGTCCGCAAGCCCACGCCTACGGTGGCCGGGAGTCACCCTGCGTCTCCCAAGCGCGGGGCGTGTAATTGACGTCTAACGATTAAGGGCCAATGAAACGCATGAACTGAGTATAGTTTAAACTAATCACGATTAGTTTCATTGGTGAAATCGGCCCTAATTGTTCTACTTTATGTCCATATTTTCTCGCAATGTGACCGAAAAACTACAGAATTATTTGCGGACAGGTAGTCGAAACTCAAAACATTATACCACAGCAAAGTTCCAAATTAATTGAAATAGTACCCATTAAAGGATTAATTAAAACAACTGGATAGTTAACAGTATTACAATTCACTAATCGTATTACAACTGCCTACCCACCTGTTAATCACCGCGATTATGACAGTCGTCATAATTGTCGGGCATTTAATTAATATCAAACTTTATAAATAGAAGAGAATTTTCATCATATTTTTGGTGAGATTTTTGGTCACTCAATTTAGTGAATTTCTCTGATTTTAAGCTCAAATGAAACTTTTGTTGTAAGATCCTATATTATCTAAAACCGGCCAAGAGCGAGTTGAACTCGCACATGAAGGGTTTCGTACCATCGTTAAAGATTACATGCGTCTACTTATTGCCATTATTAAGAACGAGCAAAAAAACCTAAAAAAAAAACGTTTCTCCCAGAAACGTGATTTTTTTAATTTATTTTTTTATTACTATTTTTTGTTCTAGCAGCAAGAAACATACACATCCTGTGAAAATTTCAACCTATCTATTACGGATCATGAGATACAGCCCGCTGACAGACAGACGGACTGACGGACAGACGGACGGACGAACGGTTGGACAGCGGAGGCTTTGTAATAGGGTCCCGTTGGTTACCTTTCGGGTACGGAACCCTAATAAAATATTTTTTGTGGCGCGATCATTTTTTTCTGACTACAGTTTCGATAGCTATATTCTTGCTTTTTTTTTTTTTGCCTGGGTGGAAAATCCTCATGGATGTCCTTCGCTTGAGGTGGGCGAAGGGGTCTGTCAGACTCTTACTGACTAAAAACCACCCCGGTGTTCCCTCATATACTTGACTCCGGGGCTACGGGTGCGAATGGGACTTCCGCTGCCCCGGACTAGTACCGGCCCGCTGTCCGCGGGCCTCATCCCGTGGTGAGGAGTGAGGTCTTAACCCCCCTTCACGTCTAAGAGAGGCGCACGTGGAACACTACGCGCCGCCATCTCGGGTCTCGGTTGATGGGCCAACGGACGTCCCCGAATCCGTCGGCCCCAGACCGTTTTTAGGGGGGCTGAAAGAGGGCGTTGGCCGCCCTTCTTCGACGCCCGGTGCGCCTGGTTCGGGAAGGGAGTGCACTAGTCATCTCCATCTCCCTTTCCGCAGCCTCCTTCTGCGAGATGACATTCTCACAGAAGGAGATCACCGCATCCCAAGACTCTGGACTGCCGACCGTGGTACAAACCACAGCGACAGGAAATGATGGCACGACGCGGCTCCTCCCATGCAACACACTCGGCCAGCGTATGCCACGCCGTGTCCTCCGGATAGTGGGTGCAGTGATAGCAACGAGCATTCGGCTCCCTGTTCAGACGACACAGGTACTTCCCGAAGCAGCCATGCCCCGAAAGCACCTGCGTCGCCCGAAACGTCAGGGAGCCGTATTTCCTCCAACTATATTCTTGCTGCCCCAACTTTGATAACAACGTCCATAGAACGTCAAAGGGTGCTAGATTCATTACTTACAGAGACTAAGAGATATTTCTGATTTGAGTGAATTGGTATTGGTGGTTTGGTGGTTGGTATTGGTGGGTTGGGTGGTGGTTTGGTATTGGTTTGAGTGGTTTGTGTTATTTTTGACATTGCTCAAAAATTACAGAAACACCAGCTGACAATATGAGATATACCTACTTTATAAGAAATTAGCTGTACCCCGCGATTTCACCCGCGTATGATTTTTCAATTTTTCTGTTCATAAGAACCTTGTTGAGACTTCAACGAATAGTTTTAAAAATAATTCAACCAAATTGGTATAGTTGTTCTCGAGCTTTGCGCTTAGCAACACATTTAGCCGTTCATTTGTATAGATAGATAGATCTTTTTTTTTACGTTTGATAGGCTCGCGTTTGACCACTATCTCACCTGATGGTAAGCGATGATGTGGTCGAAGATGGAGCACGCTTGCCTAGAAGTAACCTATTCACTCTTGACTTAAAGACTCCCAGGTTGTAGCTTACAGGAAACACAGACTCCGGTAGAAAATTCCACTCCCTAGCTGTACGCGTCTTATATATTGCAGAAGTTAATATTGTCTTAAATTTTAATAAGGTAATACTTTAACGAATATAATTGCCATTTTGGCTTTTAGCCGTTTTATGTTCAAGTAAAATAAATGAATAAGATCCATTCGGAATGCATCGCAAGCACAGAATTATTAGGTTTATTTGTGCAGGTTTACCGGTTTGACGCGGACGAAGTCGCGGGCAACAGCTAGTACCAACTTGAATAAACTTTTTCCTATTTTATTTTTAATCTTTAAAGCAAAAAGTTTCAATTTGAAATACAATCGTCTTTTATTTCCAGACTTTTGTTCATACCATGGAGAAAATAAATTTTCTAACAAGTTTCCCGTAACATTCATCACAACAAAACGTAATACGAACCCAGAAACACGGCTTCAGAAAGTGGGACATCTAAAAGCCATGAAACATGCACGAAAAACAATTCTCCATTCAAACCATAACCCCGGCAAACGCAGCTGGGACCCTTATACCTCGTTCTTCACACCAGCCATTAAACCAGGAGCCCCTCATAAAGAGCCCTTGGAATTTCCCATTAAACCCCATGTAATGCCTATGGCCTGTGATCTACTACCAAGACTATCTCAACTAACTTTATAAGGCTTTAACTTGACAATTTACTGTCGAACGACTCTCAAGTTGTCGATGACTCTTAAATCTTGGGGAACAAGTAAAGCTTTTAGAATGAGGAAATAAATTGTTCGGAACAAGGAAATACATTCTGGCAATAAGGAAATAATTACTTGGGGATATATTGAAAAACCAGCTAAGTGCGTGTCGGACATCGCACATTTAGGGTTCCGTACCATATCAGGGAAATCAATATTTTGGTATTTGTTAGTTAAATATACGTAATAATAAGCATTATCACCAAATTTCAAGGTCATTGGTAAAAGGCAAATTAAAAATTCTTCGACACAAAATTTAGTGACAGACAGACAAACGGACAGATGGATACGTGAGTAACAGCAACAGGGCTTCATTTGGACCCTTCGGGTACGGAACACTAAAAAAGGAAGAAATATTTTTTCCCATCGTCACGTACCAAGCCACTTGGTTCTAATACCGCAGGTACGCCGGCGGTGACAAGAGCTCGACGAATAATATTGTTGATGCTGGCGTGCCTTGCTATGCGGCCCGCAGTCTTGTAGTAGTATACAGGCCACAATGTCCTGTACTACTGCACACGACAAGTATTTTTTGCTTTACCAAATCAATAAAAAATGACAAAGATAAAGTTCAGGAGTGGGTGTTTATGGCAACACAAAGTTGTATTATTTTTAGTCTGTATAAAATCTTATGTCAGTGTGACTCCCAGCCATCATACAGTACACAGAAAGAAACAAAGTGGGGGCTCTGGGAAAAAATACTTGTCCAATATTTTTTGGTTATCTTACTGACGGACTAATTTGATTTTTTTAGGAAACAACTCTATTCTCTTGCCCTCATCCCGATTTATTTTTGGTCGACGCGATATGTCTTCTTCTCTCATTCTCGTCTGTTAGTCGTCTCTCATGTGTGCCGCTAGTTTTCCGCTAGTTTGTCTTGCCAAAAACCCGATTCACGCGTTTTAAACCGCTATTATCACTATTAGCCAAGGTTTAGACCTGTGACAAGGTTCATACACCCGGAACCTGACAAAGTCTGTAGTAACACGATGGCCGCCTATCAACGGGGACTGACAGATGCTGAAACGTGACGCGTCTCAGGTTTGAGAGGTTAAAGGCGATGCAAATTTAAAAACAACCAACTTCCAAAAAAGAAAATACTTGACATTAAAAATTAAAAAATAACTTTAATTTCGGAAGTCGGTGTTTTTGTTTTATTTCTTCGTTATTTAACACCGAATTCATAAAATTTACATGGGACCACTTCGGAAGTAGGTATATTCTTTCGGATAAAAAAATAATTTTGAAAATCGGTCCACAACTGACAGAAAAATCGGTGGACATACATTTAAAATTAAACATACAGTCGAACATAGAACCTCCTCCTTTTTCGAAGTCGGTTAAAAATAAAGGAAGGAAAGTAACATTGATTTGTTACAAGCTTTTATTTAACTTGCACTGTTCGTATGAAAAAATAAAATTTTCAAAATATTTTTTTGTTTTATGATTTTGAAGATACGAGACCGTCACTATTTATTTTTGATTGATGTCAGACAGAAGTGTTTTGTAAATAGTATAAGATTGATTTCTAACAAGTCTTCGCTCCAGTATTTCCTTTATTACACCCAAGAAAACTAACACCACACGCTAGGAGTAACCACCACGTAGCTCCATCGCCCCCAGACTCAACAGTATATCATCCTTCACACAATTCATCGATTATTTGGTCTTCCCCTATTCATAAAGCCATCCACAATCATAGTATAAGTAAAACACGTTGTTGCAGGATAACGACTGACGTTTATATATTTTAGCAAAAAAGAACACTTGACATTGACAGTTAACTTTTCTCTGTGTACCTACTATTTAGATATCATTTGCAACACATAGGTTACTCAGAACTTTACTCACGAAATTTTTATTACACCACATCACATACCCATATTAACACAACCGACTTCCATACAAATTTTAGCCACCGTTGCCACTATAGCACCTGTTCGAAACTGATTAGCAAAATTTTATATAGAGAATTTGAATTAAAAGCTCCCTGCTTTTAATTCAAATTCTCTTACCAGTTCAGAGACTAAGAATCTTAATGTGTACAACATACCCGAAATGCCACCATACGCAAAATCTTGAATCTACTAGCATAAGTATAATCAGCCTTATAATGTTCTCACTGCTGGGACTCAGGCATCCTCAGAGAGGATTATTCATAATCCACCACACGGGCCCAGTGCGGGTTGATGGATCTCACGTCGGTACTTGCCCGTTGTCCCCAAGTCTAGTTCCCCTTGGGGTACTAAGGAGGACAAACGGGTACCATGGGCAAATTATTTGCCCCGTGGTACCCCCGCTAATCGCCAGATAAATAAAGTGCAAATACAATCTCTTTGCATGACCTTGTAGAAGTAAGCGCAACTGGGTGTAAAGTCTTGCAAACCTCCATTGAAAAGCTAGGATCCTCCGACCGGACGGGTGTTGTGTCTGGTCCGGGCAACTGCTCGATAGTTGATTTCGGGCTGTTGTATATGTTCAAATCGCGCGGAGAACTCTGCTTGCGCGATGTAGGAATTTGCTGTTTTTTAGTTCGTATTTAGCGTCATAGATATCGCTATAACATTATACACTCCACTCATGGGGTATCACGGGCACTAAAAATATATTTAATAAGAAGATTATTATTCAGGAGTGCCACGAGCAAAAATATTTGCTCGTGGTACACCAAGGGTAACTAGACTGGAAGACCACGGGCATGTACCGGATCACGTGTCTTCTAATTTTTTGTTCAAGCTTATGCCGGTGTCCATACGATGTTGTCTTTCACCGCTTCGAAAGCAGTGATGATGAAATTAATTTACACAAAGTAAAGAGTCAGAGAGGAGGCCTGTGCCCCAGCAATGGGGACATTAAAAGGCTGATGATGATGATGAAAGTGTCAGTCTGGGTTTGAACCTACGACCTAGACACGTAAGTTGGAGCCATTACCATTGAGCCAGCATTGCTCTCACCGAATCTACTATGACATACTTATAAATAATTTACGTACTTAAACAGCAAATAGTTCGAAAAACGTATCATATCAACTAAACATACCAGCGTTTTATTTTCTTCGTAACACAAAAGAATGACACGCTCTGTCAAAAAATACGCGATGAAAATACCATTCAGACGTAAAACTATTCCAAGCCTAAGCTCACTATGTAAAACATAAAGCGCTGTCGAAAAAACTGCTATATTTTTTTCAAAAAGATTAAACTATCTAAATCTGTTTTTAATCTGACTGTGTTTCAAAACACAAAGCTAACATGTTGCGCAGCCACAAAGAGAAATGAAAGAAGTTCGTTTTAATCTATAAGTAGACTAATCCTATTCCAGCCACCTACATAGACTGAAATGCCAACAAGTCTAGTCTTTCACAGACTCATTCTTAGAAAAGTAAGCATATATTATTCAAGTAGGGTATTGCGTTGTAAATAGCTTGATCTCTGGATAAGCCTGGATTTGCATATGAACGGCCGAGGTAAGTAAGTAACACTATAATCTTTTACAAATGGCAAAAAATGTTCATTCATGAATCTTGATCTAAAACTAGATTGATTATTAACTTTATAATACCTGATCAAGGTTCTGTTTCGATTAAACCTTTATGCTGAGATAGTGATACGTACCTGTGATACCTGAATTGGTATTATAGGATATCATTAACAACTTCTTCATCACCATAATCCTCATTATCATCACTTCAGCCGAAGGATATCCACTGCATGGGACATACGAGTATGCCTCCCCCAAGTGTCGCCACAATGACCCATCCTGCGTGTCTCACATCCATCGGAACCCCACGACTCTCACCAGGTGATCGGTCCACCTTGTGGGAGAACTTTCAACGCTGCTGAACTTTTCGGGCCCATCGACCATCTATTCTGCGAGCAATGTGCCCTGTCCACTGCCACTTCAGTATGACGATTCTTCGGGCTATGTCGATAACCTTGGTTCTCTTGCAAATATCGTCATTCGTGATTCGATCACGCAAAGAAACTTGGAGCATGCAAGTAGCTTGCATGCCATAATTGGAACAAGTTCTGTTTGATGTATGCAACTATGATATGCAAGCATCTTGCATACTTTGGTGTCAGCTACAGGCATTTGTACTCATCCTCACCTTTCTAAAACAATAATAATGGAAGTCTTGAGAGTGTCAAGTGATGTAGAGCAGTGGTGACTCGTAACCCAGTGATAAGAGCCCAGACTTTTGAATTGTACGTCGTGAGTTCAAACCCAGACAGGCGCTTTACTTTGTATATTTTATTTCATTACCACTGCTCTCAAAACGATGAAGGAAAAAATCGTAAAGAATCCGGTATGTCCTAGAAGCAAAATACTCGAAGACATGACACGACGAACGATCAAACCACTCTGGGCCCGCGTGTTGGAATACGGCCTGTTGCCTCTCCTAGAGAAGCCTAAGTCCTAGCAGTGAGAACATTATAAAGCTGATTATGCTTATAAGTTTATTTTTGAGAGTGTTTGCTCTAGCTGAACGTTTTTCGTGTCTATGTGTACGTGCCTTTTCGGTCGTTACATGGAGCAGACCTTTTGTTCTATATTATTCAGTGATAGCGTGTAGTTGAGGTACGTTATAAATACGT
Organism: Polia nebulosa; assembly: GCA_951329385.1. Taxonomy (NCBI): domain Eukaryota; kingdom Metazoa; phylum Arthropoda; class Insecta; order Lepidoptera; family Noctuidae; genus Polia; species Polia nebulosa. The sequence goes on along the minus strand of OX589610.1, from coordinate 12,678,353 downwards.
AGAATTCATTATGGGAAACTATTGGCATGTCGGCGTAGCTAAATACACTGTAACCAGTAAAACATTCCACTTCGTGACTGATACGAATCGGACAACACCTCATTTATCAAATTCTGGGAAGTATTTAGAGGTTAATAATGGACATGGCGAGGTTTTTTTTGTGAGTTATTGACCGTGATTACCAAGTTTGATGTAAAAGATAAATATAGGCTATTATTTTTTTAGTTAATTTGAAAGACAAAAAAAGGGGTAGGAAAGTTTAGTCCATTTGATACATATTGAGCCCATCAAGGCACAATATTATGAATAATAAATAAAAAAAAAATTAAACTTGTTTATTCTCAGACAATAATGATTATAGTGTTAGTTACAAAAATACTAAAAAAATCTATGTTAGTAGGTTGATAAATTTATTGGATGAATGAGGGTTGATTGGTTTTGCTAGATCTAGATAAGGCGATATTCTATCAACTATAACGATTGTCAAAAAAACAGGCCAAGTGCAAGTCGGACTCGCGCATGAAGGGTTCCGTACCATTATCTATAAAAACGGCAAAACAGCTAACACAGCTAACATAGCTTTTAAGTAGAATGTATTGCTAACATCATATGGATCAAGGTCTGAAATAAAATATTAATTTCTAAATAATTTCAACTGTCTAACTATCACGGTTCATGAGATACAGCCTGGTGACAGACGGACAGACGGACAGACAGACAGACAGACAGACAGACGGACAGCGGAGTCTTAGTAATAGGGTACCGTTTTACCTTTTGTTTACGGAACCTTAAAAATGTAAGTTAAGTAAGATTAGGACAATTCCATACATTTGAACTTTCAGTTGTCATATTCCGCGGCAGGTGTCCTGTCCTGACTGATGAGGTACACCACCACGTGATTTTAGTGCGTGTGAGTTCGATAATTTTATTTTAGTGAGTGTGAGTTCGATAATTTGATTTTAGTGTGAGTTCAATAATTTGATTTTAGTGAGTGTGAGTTCAATAATATTTTTTAGTGAGTGCGAGTTCGAGTATTTGGTTTTATCGAATGTGAGTTCGATAATTTTCGCCATCCTCAACTAAATAAAAAAAAAGGTAGTAGTAAAAATGTAGTACATTTTCTGCCCATTTGTTTTTTTAATGTTAAACTATAGCTTGGGATTTTTTTTCTTTCACTTTTTAAAGTGGGTTTGTCTGATTTAAATAGATAAATTATCTTTTTTTCCAGGTAATAAAGGTTTTTTTTTTTTGGGGGGGTGGGAAATCATCCTATGACTTCTTCCGCTCTAGGGTGGAGCGGAAGGGCGTGTCAGACTCTTACTGACTAAAACCCACCCCTGTTCCTCCCTGCCTTGAGTGCCCAGGGGCGAGGTAACTCTTTCGAATTTATCCTCCACCCCCGGGCAGGCATCGGCCGTGGGCCCGTGGCAGGCCCCGTCCTTTTGCTGACAACTCTTTGAGGCGCGCGTGGAACACTACGCGCCGTCGACTCTCGGGCCTGGTGCTGATCGGACGGCGAGTTACCCACTACTCGCCGTCCGCAGGCCCGGGAGGTAATAAAGGTTGTTGACTTATCTAATATTCATTCATCGAAATAGGTCTTTCTACACACGTAAATAACCCAAATTGAATCGGATTCAGTTCTACGTGATTTAAAACCTGTCTGCAAATTATATCCAGCCAGAGATAATTTACCGTTCAATTTACAATGTGGAAAATTGATCTAACTAAATTAATGAGGCGGGCAGGTCGTAAGGTTAATTGTAACAAACCAAACTGGGATCATTTATGTTGAAAACGATTTTATGTAAAGGTCATTAAATGGATTGCAGGTTATCTACAAATAAACATCTTTGAATAACGAAGCCTAACATCATCATCAGCCTTTTAATGTCTCTGCTGGGACACAGGCCTTCTCTCTGTGAGAGGGCGTGGAACACTACGCGCCGTCGACTCTCGGGCCTGGTGCTGATCGGACGGCGAGTTACCCACTACTCGCCGTCCGCAGGCCCGGGAGGTAATAAAGGTTGTTGACTTATCTAATATTCATTCATCGAAATAGGTCTTTCTACACACGTAAATAACCCAAATTGAATCGGATTCAGTTCTACGTGATTTAAAACCTGTCTGCAAATTATATCCAGCCAGAGATAATTTACCGTTCAATTTACAATGTGGAAAATTGATCTAACTAAATTAATGAGGCGGGCAGGTCGTAAGGTTAATTGTAACAAACCAAACTGGGATCATTTATGTTGAAAACGATTTTATGTAAAGGTCATTAAATGGATTGCAGGTTATCTACAAATAAACATCTTTGAATAACGAAGCCTAACATCATCATCAGCCTTTTAATGTCTCTGCTGGGACACAGGCCTTCTCTCTGTGAGAGGGTGTGGGCCGTAATCCGCCACGCGGGCCCAGTGAGTGCAGGTGTGGTGGGTGTCACATGTCTTCGAATTTTTGGTTGTAGGACATGCCGGTTTTCTCACGATGTATTCCTTCACCGTTTTGAGAGCATCAGTGATGAAATAATTTACACAAAGTAAAGCACCTGCCTGGGTTTGAACACACGACCTACAACTTGTAAGTCACGGCTGTTACCACTGGGCCACCACTGCTCTCAACGAAGCTTTGTCCTAGTTAATATTTTAGGTAAAGATGAAAAAAAATTTCCTTGCATTTTCTTTCACATATAAAAAGCTATTGGCTTTTTACTTACTTATACTACTACTGTACTGTGGTACTTTGCAGTGTCACTGGCTGGAGTTTCAATCCCTACATCCCGGCGCCATCATCATATCAGCTCGATGGTATATATATATTATAATATTGCATTGTCAACGGACTTACATAAGTATGCCAAATTTCAGCTCCATCGGAAACAAACAAGTGATCGAAAATGATTTGCAAATTTTGAAGCGGACAACTTACCAACGGACATATTGCAAGTTAAATATGAGCTTGTAACAAGCTATATAATTAAAAAAAAATTAAAAACGCCTCCTTTGTAAAAATAGTGAATTAAATAAAAAAATGGAACTAAAAAGTAATACGCAAATAATCGCGAAAATTATTTTTTTATGTCGTTAGTGAACGAATGTATATTTAATACTACTGCTATATTTTTTTTTTGTACCAAGCAAGCTCTAGACGATGATAGTTATACACGTAGTCAAATTATTATGAGAAAAAAAAATATCTACGTTTTTTTTCATGAACCATGGCTTCCCCACTATATTTATATTTGTCTTTCACCAGCCTACGAGTATGTTACCCGGGATACTGCAACGCTTCTAACGATACCACATACATTGATATCGGTTTCGCCGTTTAAGGGTCTACCGGCCAAGTGGCGCCCTCATTGAATAACAAATCGTAGCTTAGCCTAGAAAATAAATATTAAAGAATCCAACGTTAATAACGTAAAAATGCTTTATCCTCTTTGTAACAAATGTGAGGTTGGATTCTTTAATATTTATTTTCTATGCTATGCTATGATTTATTATTGAATGAGGGCCCTACTTGGCTGGTAGTACGGCCTTAAGAAGACACTCACAAACATACATGAACCCTGAAAACATAACACTCCTTTTTGGGCAGTTGTGTAAACATACAAGGTTCCTGTTGGATATATGTAAGGGAACGAATTCGTGGGAAAATGTTGGATATTAAAACGCCCACTACTTATATTAAATACGTGTTTCGTCTTTTCGAGTCGATAACAGTTCACTTTTTTATTATTCAGGCCCAGTAGGGCACCAAAATTTACACTTTGACTTCAGCAGAAGAATGCAACACGAAACACAAACGAGCAGTGGTGGCCCAGTGATAACGGCTGCGACTTACAAGTTGTAGGTCGTGAGTTCAAACCCAGGCAGGCGCTTTATTTTGTGCAAATTATTTCATCACCACTACTCTAACGGTGAAGGAAAACATCGTGAGGAAACCGCCATGTCCAATACCAATCATTCGAACAATAATTCAAAGAGATGTGACATCCACAAACCCGCATTGGGCCCGCGTGGTGCCGGATACAGTACGGCTCACACCCTCTCACAGAGAGGAGGCCTGTGACCCAGCAGTGAGGACATTAAAAGGCTGACTATGATTATAACGTGTACCAACACACACCATTGCATTAAACCGGGTCATCACCTAATGCATGTTAATGACCCAGAACAAATCAGTCTCTAATCAATTGAAAGCGTATTGTTCTGCTGTATCGGATTTAATTCAACCAATTACGTCAAAGTAATGAAATTGATAGCCATTCAACAAGTTGAACGAGCCACTTGAGATGTGTCAATGAACTTTTATGAAGGACGATTAGACAGAGTTTATAATCAGGGTTTATGCAGAATGCGGGCTAGCTCCAACTCATATCATAGCGGGGAGGTTCCTCCTCTGTTAGGTGATGTTTTGAAATAAAACCGGCCAAGAGCGAGTCGGACTCCCGCACAAAGGGTTCCGAACAAATCATATTTTTTTTTCAGGATTTTTTAAACTGCCTCCATCTTATATGTTTTCCTGTAATCTATAAGTAAAGAACTATTTTCTGTATGTTTTACAAAATTTTAAGGCCAATGGTTTCGGAGATAAGAGAGGAAATGGTGGAATGGTCATTTTTCGTCTATTTTCTTAAATAACTTATAATAACCCTGTTGATTGCGTTAATAAATTATTATTATTACTGTAACTTCAAAATTTTATATTTAAAATTTATGAAAAAAATATATATTCGAGACCTCACAATGTGCCCTTTCATTTAATATGTCACACGACAAAGTTTGAAAACCTTTGATTTTTAGTTTTCCGATTTTCATACCAAAAGTGACCTCCAAATTCCAAATTTATTTATTTAGGGTGTTTGGGTCACAGATAGTCATGTGTGTACCAAACTTCAACTCTATCGGTCCAGCAGATTCAAAGCAAATTGGCTGTGACAGACGGACAGACGGACTGACAGACAGACAGACACGCACGAGTGATCCTATAAGGGTTCCGTTTTTTGATTCGAACTTTTGGAACCCTAAAATGAATTACGACCAACAACCATCTCTTAAAATAGTTATTAGTAAACTTATCAGTTTACTAACGTAGGTAACTAACATCTATGTAAGTTTAATAAACCATGTAATCCTTTTTGATGTGTAACATCTTTCTTCTCGATTTCTTTCAATCTGTAGGAGTGATTTCGTGAAAGGAGAGCGTTTCAGACTGCTGTGCTATGCTTCTCTAAACATCAAAGTCACTTTCCACGTCTGTCTCTTTCTCCGCTACCTACTTCTAAATCCGCAGCGGTTTTCACTAATAGATAAAGCGATAAACGAGGAAGGGTTGTGTGTGAGAAAGGGTTGGTTGCCAGTACTCGTATAAAATGCAGCCTTTTCCCAGCTATCTTGGCATCGGCTTCCAGTCTAACCGGATGCCTGTATATTACATGGAACGACGGATTTTACGGTGAGCAGTGGTGGCCCAGTGGTATTAGCCACGACTTACAAGTTGTAGGTTGTGAGTTCAAACCTAGGCGGTTTACTTTGTGTAAATTATTTCATCACCACTGCTCTCGAAACGGTGAAGGAAAACATCGTGAGGAAACCGGTATGTCCTAGAACCAAAAATTCGAAGACATGTGACATCAACCAATTCGCATTAGGCCCGCGTGGTGGATTGTGGCCCACACCCTCTCACAGAGAGGAGGCCTGTGCCCCAGCAGTGGGGACATTAAAAGGCTGATGATGATGATGATGAACCATTGTGTAGAAAAATAAGTAACTCCCGAGATCGCACGCGCGTGAGTACCTTCCTAGTCATAATTTTCTTGTTCGTTACATTTAAAATAAAGAATAGATTATAAGCTCAATAAATTATTTACCGATGGGCCGACATTAACTGTGCGCGACATTTAACATCAATGATTTGACCTTTGTACTAGGACGATTAGGATACAAATTACCTACCCATTGTTTAAAAACAAAAGTTAGAAAGCTTTCAATACTTCAATATTATTCGAAACAACGGACAAAAGAATTTATGAAGTATGACTGGAACACGTGATACTTTATAAATTCCTTCATTTTTATTATGAAAATAAAAGTAAATTATACATTACAAGGATATTCAGAATATAATATTTATAAAACCTCGTTTGTATTTCTTCAAGCCCCGGGCATGAACTCAGCGGGCGGTGGGGCGGCGGCGCGGGAGCGGCGCGTTCCAATTTATAGATTTATGTGGAACAGGGGGGTTAGACAAAATACTTTTCTGTTAGCGTTAACACTAACGCTTCGTGCAAAATGTATGGCAACGACACGTCTGGGCGTGAGTCACGTGACAGTTCTCTTCGCAGGTAATGTCCTTGCCATACATTTTGCACGAAGCGTTAGCGTTAACGTTAACAGAAATGTATTTTGGCTAAGGGGGCTGGTCACGAAGGCAGCGACGCGGCGGCGGTGGCGGCGCGGGGATCGGCGTACAAGCGATGCGCATCAGTCTAGCGGTGCCCGCGCGTCTGTATTGACGTAGTGTTGTGTATTTTATTTTTTGGCTGTTAAAGACTGATGTTTCAAAATACCTGCTGACGCAGTAGATCAAATTATTTTAAATAATTCTTGTTCTCGAACTAAGACGCTAATTTCTTATAACACAACACTACGCCGCTCCCGCGCCGCCGCCGCCGCCGCCCCGCCGGCCGCTGACTTCGTACCCGCGGCCTTAGGATTGTTCACCCTCAATGAGGGTTTTCTGAAACGACGTACACTAGATGACAGCACCGATGACAATAAGTTAAAATTGTACCACTTTTACTCAAAAGTGACGTAACAAGCCCCCACTCCTTTTTTTTCCTGAACTATGGTGCGTTGTATCTTTGTTATTTTTAACCGACTTCGAAAAAGGAGGATGTTCTATGTCCGTCTGTATGTACTTATGTTTTTTTTTATGTGTATCCACCGATTTCTCTGTCAGTTGTGGACCGATTTTCAAAATTATTAATTATTAATCCGAAAGAAAATACTCCCGAGGTTATCCCATATAAACTTTTATCGAAATTGCTTAAGCGCTTTTTGAAAAACTGAACAAAACGAAAAATCCGTATACATAGATGAGGTTTTGGTTTTCTCCAATTACGAGTATGTTTAAATTCCACGTTCCATGTTATTGGGGTTTTTAGTTCTGGGGTATAACAACTAAAAAGTGAAAAATAAAAATTTTTATACAAAAAGAAAAACAACCGACTTCCAAAAAAGAAAATAACCTAAAAATGAAAAAATAACTTTAATTTCGGAAGTCACTGTCAAATAAAGAAGAAATAAAATACAAACACAGACTTCCGAAATTAAAGTTGTTTTAATTTTCTTTTTTGGAAGTCGGTTGTGTTTTTTTTTTGTAAAAAAGTTTTTTATTCATTAATTTGATAAAGCAAAAAATACGTGTTCAATATTTTTTGATAATCTAACTTACAGACTAAATAGTTATTTAATTACTAGCTTTTGCCCGCGACTTCGTCCGCGTAGAAGCCGAAAATGTTTCTAATAGGATTTTCAATTGGTTTTTTACGTTTGTAATTTTGTTAAAACGTATACATTAATATGTTCAAATGTTTGAATATAATAATGTAACATTTTTAACAACTTATAAAATATAACATTCTTGATTATTGTGTAGTATCTTTATTATTTAAAGGTTAAATAAACATGAAAATAAAATAAAATTTTGTTATATTTTGTGAACACGAAGCTCGGCCTTTGATCTAGTGAAAGGTACACGGGGGTATTATCTTTTTACAACGAAATCGAAATACTACACACCTACCGCAGTATTTCTTTGTAAACAATATTTTCTGTTTTTCCTTCGGTAGCTAGAATCACCAGGCTACTCTGTGCACTTTCTCTGGAGCCTGCCACATACAACTGGCCGTGAGAGAAGCAGCTTTCCCTCAAGTAGTCTGATTGTTCCTAATCTAACTCAACCTTTTCGTCTCGCTTTTCGCAAACATGTTGACTAAAAACTGGCTAAACAGCGAACGAAAATATAGCAGATGATTATCTTCTCTTTTCCTAATCATATACGGTAAGAATTAAAACTTGCAGAAGATAAAAAAAAATTAAGCGGCTGTTTGGTCTTAGGATCGTACTGGGGTATAGAAATGGAGTGTCCATCCTCGCCGTAGCAAAACAAAAGTGGATACTGTAATGCATCGTGTAAGCGATGGATTTCACTTATTAGATGTAATGTGTTATCATGGCTCTCAACTACAATATCCCGCTTATAAAATTGCTGTCCAATAATAACTACAGCAACTTCATTTGTCGTAGGTTGATTATACCGTCCACTGTGGTCATTTGTAGGCTTTCTTTCAGCATTTATAACAACTTTAAATGTATTTGGCGTAGCAGATACTTTGTCCAGGGTCCAGGTCCTAGCTTTAACTCTCTTACGTATACATTATGAGTATCTAGTATTTCTTGTAATTGCCTTACCAAGTCAGGTTTTACATAAAGAAAGTTATTGCATCTCAATTGAACTTCTATATCGTCCTGAGTTCCTGACCAACAAAATATATGTGTAAGAAACTGGTTCATTCTGGGGTGGCGAAAACATACTTCCAACCAAATGATACACCTGGCCCTGCACTTTGAATGTAGGCATAAAACCATCCATTTTTTAGCTCCAAACAACTGTTATAATGCCGTATGCCGCGGGCCATAAATTGATCATGCTCAGGGTGTTTTTTCAAACAGTAAAGAAGATCTGGAAGCTTTTGCAAAGGTTCGAGCTGGACCTTTCCTGAATCGCAGCACATTCCCACAGACTCATCTTTGTACTTGAGAGTTTTACACCACTTGCATTCGATGTTCATCGGTCCCAAAACAACAGTATTATCACTTTCATACGCTATGTTACTATCATAAAAGGCTCAGTCCTAGACGTCTTTCAACTCGCTGTTCTTCATGATTTCGTTCTTAGCGTAACTGTGATACTCTGCATTTCAAGGTGTTTGCGTCAATATTTACTTGCAGTCTGCTTATGTACTTAAGGCTGGTCTTCTGTACCAAATTTACACTTCAAATACAAATGAGTATTTTGACCGGCTGCAACTAACTCGCAGAATCCGCCATACGTAGTGTTGTTACATATCTAATGTATACTCTTCTTTTGTCATATGATTGTTGCCATGACGGTCATGGGACATAACAGCAAAATCATCTCAATTGTTCGTCATATGACACACAATTTCTTTACGAATATCCATAGAGCATTCTTGTGTGCCATACAACAAATAAGTAAGCGTACGGAAAAGGCCTAGGTATGCGCCATCCCTCACTATTGGTACAATAGTAAAGTTTATTAATTTCCCATTGATGTTAACCAACTCTGCTCCCATTTTTAAAAATAGGCACAGACAAATTTATAAATGTAAAAATATTGCGAAAAGCAATATTAGACTGGAAGCCGACCCCAAGATAGTTGGGAAAGGCTAGGCAGATGTTGATGATTACGAACAACAATACACATTCAATTCAACTTCTTTTGAATAAAATCGGATTCAGTTTTAAAACATGTGTCAAAATAAAATGTAATTTAAATCAAAAGCACTAAGGAGTATTGATATCAACTTCGAAGCAAATCACCGCCAAAAGTACTTTCTACCCCTTTGTAACCCCGTCAGGGGATGAATTTCAATAAAATACGAAACACGTCTTCCATCAATTCTGTTAAAGGTTTATGCAAAATTTGAAGTCGATTGGACCAAGGAATCACGTTGTTCCATACAAACTTTGCCCCCGTTTTTCACCCCCTTAAGGGTAGAATTTCAGAAAATCCTTTCTTATCGGATGCCTGCGTCATACAAAGAACACACCCTCCAAGTTTCAGGTCTCTGCGATCAGCGGTTTAGGCTGTGCGTTGATCCGTCAGTCAGTCATTCAGGACTAAGAATTTTATATGTGTAGAAGATCTAACTCCAACAGAAACTCTATACAAAGAAATTAAAGTAATGAACATAACACAAACATACATATATAATACATGCGTACTAATTCGAAAAATACTAAATAAAAATATACACACAAACATAACCTTCACAAAAAATATCAAAAAACACAAAATGAAACTGAGACGTCACCAGGACTTTTTACAATGACACCGAACCCGCACAAACTACGGAAGAAAAACCATTATGTATGAAGGATCTAAAATATTTAATAAATTACCGAGAGACCTCAAAGAATCTAAATCCAAAACCACTTTTAATAAACTACTCAAGCACTTTATATTAAATAACTCACTTTCCTTGAAATAGTGGCGAGCCACATCCAGTTACCGCTGATCTATGTTGTATAGAAACTTGTTTACGTATTCTGACTGTTGAACCCATGTATCGAACTACAGGTTGTTCCAAATAAACGTGCAATAACGGTCATTGACCCACCTACATTTATTGACATTTTTAATTTGAAAAACGGAATTAATGACTCAAAGCTGTCCCGAATCAATCATCTCTCGTGATCCTTAACATTGTCTAATAATGAAAAACGATTTATATTTAATTGTTCAGGTACCTACGAAGAGTTATTAGGGAAAGGTCAATGTACTTTATTGCAAATTTATCTGAAACATAGTATAACAGTTGCTCATATATTTTTGTAACCTACCCTCAAAACATAATCGATGCCTAGTCTTTTGTAATACGTCCAACATTTAGTTTTGTGAAATATCTAGTTTTAAATATTCTCATGTAAGTGAATTCCAATTCTTAAGAGAATAAATGATCTCAAACCTGAAATAGATATTTTTTTCCCCTGGTGTTATCCCTATTCCATTGGAAATAAAACCCAAACTATGCATTACAAGGGTATCAATATGTATGTCAATATTTCAGGTATAATGTATATTCTGTCTCAGAGAAGATATTGTTTGGAGGATCAATCATATTTTCTAGGAAGAGAATTTCTATTTTGTTGGAATTGATCTGTGTTTCAAAGTCTTTCTTGGTAATATATAATAATGGTTTTTCAGTTTACCCGTCGGGGCTCAAAGCCGCACCAGTGAGGCAGGGCGAAAAAAATATTATTATTAATAATTATAATTTAGTTTTTTCATCTTTCTTACTTATTAAATACATTTTTAAATATTAAAAAAAAAAACAATTAAAAATATAAAAATAGTAGTATCGGGAACAGGGTCCAAGCTACCGGCGGTCAGGGCTCCAGAGAGAAGAACCGCCTAACAAATGCGAGCCGTGTCCAGAAGTACAGCTTTTTGAATCAAGCCCTTGATCCAGCCACCTAACGAGAGCCTACTGAGGTTTAGGTCGAGGTTCGTAGCTATAAGGCGATTGGCTGAAACGACTATCGGCACTATGATCGCTGAGTCCTCATCCCACGTGTCGACAACCTTGCGAACCAAGTCAAGATACTTGATTTCTTTATCTTTCTTAGCCTTCACGAGTTTCTCGTCATGCGATCGTTGAACGCCTCTCGATTCGGTCTATCACCACTATATCAGGCTTATTGGCTATAATAGTCCTGTCTTAATTATTATTATTAAAAACGCAAAAAAAAAAAACCCGCGGTACCTGATACTTCTAAATGATGAGAGAATAGGTAATCTCCTTTCTCAAAAAACTTACGAGTGGTAGACCAGTTATTACTAGCTTTTATTTAACTATCAATGTTATGTAAGTTGTCCGTTCAAAATTTACAAAATGTTTTTCTAACACTTGTTGGTTTTAAATAGTGCTGTTTGGTATACTTATTTTAGTCCGGTTACAATCATTACATTTGTAAAACTAAGCCCCCCGCCGCGTCTGTACGCGATAAACTCAAAAACTACTTACTCAACGAATTTTCATGCGATTTTCACCAATAGACAGATTTTTGAAGAAGGTTTAGTTATTTAATTTGCACTTCCGAGAAAAACTGGGGTGCTAGTGTAATATATTATGATACCATCGAGCTGATCTGATGATGGTACTGCAGGGATGTTGGCCAGAACCTACATCCCAGTGCCATCTTCAGATCAGCTCTAATAACTCCCTAATGGCAAATGGTAGGACAGTTGAATTTGGCCTATTATGTTTTTTTTTTAACTGAAGTGGCAGTGGGCAGGGTACATTGCTCGCAGAACAGATGGTTGATGGGGCCGAAAAGTTCTGGAGTGGCGATCGCGTACTGGAAGACGCAGCGTTGGAAGGCCTCCCACAAGGTGGACCGATGACCTAGTGAAGGTCGCGGGTAGCCGATGGATGCGAGACGCACAGGACCGATCATTGTGGCGACACTTGGTCCAGGCCTATGTCCAGCAGTGGACGTCTTTCGGCTGAAATGATGATGATGATGATGATGATGATGATGATGTTTTTTCTATGATATGATATGAGTACTTTCCACAACACATTCAGAGACTAAAACCAGTAAAAAAATAAAATCTTAAGTGAGTGTGACAAGAAACACTTCTTTTTTGTGGGAAATCATCCAATGACATCTCCCGCTCTGGGTGGAGCGGGCGGGCGTGTCAGACTCTTACTGACTAAAACCCACCCCTGTTCCTTCCTTGCCTGAGTGCCCAAGGGCGCGGTAACTCCGTTTTGAATTTATACGCGACCCCCATTCATCGGCCATGATGGGCCCCGTCACGTGCTGCTGACATCTCTTTGAGGCGCGCGTGTAACACTACTTGTATAGTTAACATCAGAATTAATGATCTACTGTTTTCAAGGATCTGTATCAACCCATTAAAAGTACCTACACTGTTCTTCAAGGTACAGAATAATATCTTAGTTTGAAGGACAGGGGTCTTATGTATAAAAAAAACTTTTTTACAAAAAAATAGAACCGACTTCCAAAAAATGTGCAAAATAACTTTAATTTCGGAAGTCGGTGTTCCTGTTTTGTGTCTTTGTTTTTTTACAGTTTTTTTATTTTTCACTTTTTAGTTGTGGTTCCCCATTAAACTGAGTTAACAATTCATAGACATACGATAGCAGCAATCGCGGTTGATTTGCTGTCAATTTTTGAAGAGTTCCGTTGTCTGTCTCCAAAACCCATCTTCAGATCTTTTTGAAATTTAAATGGGACCATTTCGGAATAAACCCCTTTCGAACAAAAAAAGAATTTTGCAAATCCGTCAACATATGACGGAGTTATGCCCGAACATACATAAAAAAAAAAAAAAAAATACAAACATCCGAATTGATAACCTCCTCTTTTTTCGAAGTCGGTTAAAAATAGCCACTACCATGAATAAAAAAAAAAACTTGTTTACATCACACCTACTACGCGCCGTCGACTTTCGGGCCTGGTGCTGATCGGACGGCGAGCTACCCATTACTCGCCGTCCGCAGGCTCGCGTCTACGGTGGCCGGAGATTGTCTCGCGACCCCGACGACCAGGGCGTCTCTTGCGGCGGCTGCTGCTGGAGGCGTGAGGGCGACTCCGTTGAGTCTTCCTCACTCGTTCCGCCTTCTCCTTCGCGAGCATTACTGCTGAACTACAATATTTTATATCTTGTATTGATATAACTTTTACATAACTATAAAGTTCACTCGCACCTATCGGCCTGACAGCCGCCCTTAATCTGACAATGTTGTCTAATAAATTATATAATTTATTTTAAAACTCAAATTAGTGTTTATTTTTAACCAACGAAAAAAAAGGAGGAGGTTCTCAATATATATACATAATTACATACATAATATTTATAGTCGGCGCCCAATAATAAAATGATTAATTACCTACGTACATTTAAAATATAGATAATAAATCAGTTTTTTGTTTGGCGCCGACTCAAAATTAATTTATGTAAAATTTGATAGTTTATATAAATAAGCTCAATACTCAAGACAAGCTTTTGCTCTTTAGTTCTTTTCCGTCGGTTAATTCTTTTGTTAAAAAGAGCTTTTTTATTCATAAAATGTGCCTTGGTTTCAAATCTAAAGGGATTTGAAAGAGATCCTGATGAAAGAGACTCTACAATACTTTCAAAGATTATCTCCTAAAACCAAACAAACTATTTTTAGTAGTAGTAGGTTCTCAATTCGTCGGAACCTTTTTCTTTTATTTTTATTTTTTTTTATGCATGTTCCCCGATTACTCGAAGATAGCTGGACCGATTTGGATTTTTTGTTTGAAAGAGTATACTTCCCAGGTGGTCCCATATAAGTAATATCAAAATTGATTCGGCACTTTTTGAAAAAATCAACATAAACAAAAAATATGTATACACAGATGACGTTTTAGTTGTCTCCAAATGTTCAAATTCCATGTTATTGGGGTTATCCATTCGGACATACCTTTAATATTTAGTTTTACTTCTGAGGTACAACAACTAAAAAGTGAAAAATATAAAACTTTTTTACAAAAAATACCACTGACTTATTAAAAAAAATCCAAAATAACTTTAATTTCGGAAGTCGGTGTCAAATATCGAAGAAAAAAAATACACTTACAAACACCGACTTCCGAAATTAAAGTTATTTTGGAATTTTTAGAAGTCGGTTGTATTTTTTATAAAAAAGGTTTTCATAAATCTTAAATAATATTGGCTGGACAAGAATCAAAACCAAAATGCATTACGTAAGCGATACCAAACACAATCGAAACCAAAAGACACCACATACATCGGTGAAGCATGTATCCAATCATTTAGAAGCACATTGCCAGTGATCAGGGCCTCATTATCGTATTGACAGCTAATCAGTGGGTTGGCATGCTACTCGAGTCGATTAAACTCCGTGCGCCCGGTTGCACTGACTGACTAACTGCGATTAAGTTAAGAGATTGAAGGATTAGCAGTTTATTGAAAGTTTTGGGTAAGTTGTAATAAAAATCTTTTGTTTTGGATAACGTCCATTTGGTTATTGTACATAACTTAGAAATATATTTAAGCTAACCTAACCTTAGCTTAGAAAGAAGAATGGCCAAATTTCTATAGGAGCTGGACTCGACTTTTATTTTTCATGTCCCAAAATAAACTTTAGCTAGATTGGTTTGTTTTTATGTCGTAAACACTATCCCGTTTGAAAATTATTTCTAAATAGCCACGATTTTTTATAATAACGTCAACAATACTTATGAAGTACAACTACCTTTTACCCGACTGCGGCGTAGCTTATGAGTCTAGTTAGCGATAAGCGAGAAGGGTAATTAGCGATCTCGTTTCTATTTATTTCGATTTCTCTCAGAGAATTACCCAAAAAATAAGACTTGTAGCAAAGCGCACCAACTCTTTGTTTGTCTTATCGATCATTCAATGAAAACTACACCTATATTGCTCTAACTTGCACAACGTACAGTGTAGACAACAAAGCTGGTATAACATCACACGTGAAGTGGTTCTTGAAAGACTTCCAAGCCTTTTTTGTGGTTTGACCACTTCAATTCTGGCTGAAGAGTTGAGTCACTAGATACCTACTGCCTTTCAGTCTTCAATGCTCAAGTTGCATAGATATTGACAAATTGAGTAATTGTTGTTAACAGGAGTAAATGAAGTATAATTGGTAGAGTACTTAAATGAAAGAAATAGGCTTGACAAAAATACTTTTTATTCATCATCCTCTCTTTTCATTACACCATCGATGAATGCTGCTGGCTCTGATATTGTCGTAGTATATTGTCCATACTTGAGAAATCCAGAAATGTATTAAAAGCGTTAATAAAGGAAAGCGCATATTCCACTTGTTCAGCCGTTAATGTTCTTAAACTATTTTTTGAATTGAACAACGTATCCCAATCAGTACTAAATGTATGTTCTTCACAAATACGAACATTTATAGGCAAGTAATATTTGTTTTTGCTTAGAGTTATTGCTCTTAGAGGGTCAGAAATTCTATGCAAATCTCTGTTTCGGCAACCAGAAAAACACAATCTGCTGCAATATTAGCCGCTCGTCCATACTGCGATAAACTAATCACCCTGGGTACTTCGTCAGCTTGCTGGTCGGTGTCTCCAAACACCGACCCTTGGGGTTGAGGCTCTAGCTTCAGCTCTGGTTCCGGCTCTGGCTCCGGCTCAGGCTCTGGCTCCAGCTCTGCCTGCTGCTCAATATTTTGCTACATATTATGCATTGCAACTCTCTTGAGTCTCAGCCAACAGGGATGACAAAAATGGTCTGATGAAGTTGCCTGAAACAACCATACAGCATTGTCTTATTCTAAATCTTTGGGCTCATTATTTATTAAACATAAGGAAATAAAAACATTGTTACAAAACAATATTAGATTGCAGTGATGAATTCACTATAACATAGGACAACAATAAAAAAGATCATAATTACCTGCCGTGGGGCAATTCTATTTTCAAGTTCAATGTGTATTGCTTGTAGCAACTGAGATGGATTCTCTCTCACAATAAGATCACGTTTACGGTTCCGCAGAGAACTTCCACAAAGTATGCAAACATGCATGTGGCCACGGGAAGATGAGGCACCAGGTTCATTACTTAATTCGGAGTTGACATGCTGCATTGCCAATTGTTTACAAGCATCACATAATATGTCTTCTTCAGTGATCTAAAATAAAAATTACAGTTGTTATATGATGTATGATTGTGTGATGGTTTATGTTGGTATATGTACTAAAATGAGTAGGTATAAATACGTACTATTATTGAAGAATTCCTCTCGCAGATCTTACAAATTACTCTCGTATCAAGATCAAAAACGAGATGGCGGCGAAGTGTATCAATGCGTATGTTACAATTAACACAGCAATCGCAGGGCTAGTTGTGGCCTCTGCATGATTTCTCTCACAAATATCCAAGAAACAAAATCGGTTTCCAGAAATCAAAAGCACAGAATAATCGTCACAAGTGGTAGTTATCAGTCCGTAAAACAATGCCAAGGTCAAAACAACAGAAGGAAATCCAAAATAGCACAAGTGCTTATCACAATTCACAACAAGTAAATCGAATAGGTTGCGAATACGAATGATTGCCGGCCAAGAGAATATAATTTCATTGCCGGGGTGTCCACAGACAGATTAAGTAACTTGTCGATGACAAATGACATTCCGTTGTACGCATTTGAACAAAACTACTTTACACCAACATAATTATTTTTTTATGACAAGAATCCAATACATAATATCAGCATATTCGTTGATTTGATGCCTTTAAACTAATTGAATAGAATTACAGTTAAAACTTTTCAGAAAAATGCGAATAATTACAGTCTTTGAATACCAAGTCATTTCAAACGCGAAATGAATCGTCAAGACGTGCGTTCTGAAACTATTATTCTAAATAATTTAGAAAAAGTTACAAAAACAAAAAAATTGGATAACTTTTTTCTGTGGCTACTTATTGAGATATTTCTTGTGTTTTCTATGACCTTAAAAAATAAGGTTAATTTTCATAAATATGGCGTATTGGAAGGCCATCGTTTCGTTGTCGGGTACGATTTGGCCATCCTTCTTTTGAATATGATAATGCAAGGAATTTAATATTAAAAAAAAAACTTTTTTCAAAAAATAAAATCGACTTCTAAAAATTGCAAAATAACTTTAATTTCGGAAGTCGGTGTAAATTTTTTTTGATTTCGTTATTTGACACCAACTTCCGAAATTAAGGTTATTTTGCAATTTTTAGAAGTCGGTTGTATAAGTTTTTTATTTTTCACTTTTTTTTTTTTTGTTGTAAGTACACCAAAAATTTATATGGGACCACCTCTGAAGTATGACATACCATACAAAAAGAGAATCATCAAAATCTATTCACAAATTGCGGAGATAACGCGAAACAAATAAAAAAAACATACAGACGAATTGAGAACCTCCTCTTTTCTGAAGTCGGTTAAAAATTGTTAGGTTTGATGTGTTTATTATATTAATAAGTGGGGGACTCGCTAAAAAAATTAATAAGTAAACTAAAAAAAAGGTACCTAGCGTAAAGCAGAATTTTTTTTAGCGAGTCCCCCACTTATTAATTTTTTTAGCGAAACCCCCTCGCTAAAAAAATTAATAAGTGTGGGACTCGCTAAAAAAAAAATAAGTGGGGGACATAAGTGGGGGACTCGCTAAAAAAATTTCTGCTTTACGCTAGGTACCTTTTCTTTAGTTTTTGGGGGGAAACCTTCAAAAGGCGTCTGGACTTTTGGGGAAAAGACCAGGGAGTGTGGGATTCTTACCTCACTAAAACCACCCTGGTGATCACCATCAGCACATGGAAGGGGGGCCCTGTTACCTCTTAAAAGACCATTCCGGGAACCTCTCTGTGCAACGCCTGTTAGAGTACATCCCTGGGGAGACCGTAAAGGGGAGGTACCTCTTCATTTTGTATGAAAGTCATTTTCAAAGAATAAATTCATTCAAATCACAGGTAGCTTTTAACCGACTTCGAAAAAGGAGGAGGTTATCAATTCGGATGTTTGTATTTTTATTATTTTTTTTTTTATGGTTGTTCGGGCATAACTCCGTCATATATTGACGGATTTGCAAAATTCTTTTTTTGTTCGAAAGGGGTTTATTTCGAAATGGTCCCATTTAAATTTCAAAAAGATTTGGTGATGGGTTTCGGAGACAGACAACGGAACTCTTCAAAAATTGACAGCAAATCAACCGCGATTGCTGCTATTGTATGTATAAGAATTGTTAACACAGTTTAATGGGGCACTACAACTAAAAAGTGAAAAATAAAAAACTTTTTTACAAAAAAATAGAACCGACTTCCAAAAAAAGTGCAAAATAACTTTAATTTCGGAAGTCGGTGTCAAAAAACGAAGACACAAAACAGAAACACCGACTTCCGAAATTAAAGTTATTTTGCACTTTTTTTGGAAGTCGTTTCTATTTTTTTGTAATAAAGTTTTTTATATCAGAATCGTTTGTTATTCTTGAATTTCACTCTTACCAAAAGATGAAGTAGCTGGATAAAAATAAACTTCTTAACTAAACAACACCTTTAAAAGTATTATTATCTAAGGTTTTCTTTAAAAATTACACCGGGTCGCGAAGCTCAAAGTAATAAGTAATCTGAGTCACTAGCAATGTGCCTAAAAGCTAATGGAATATCCATTAGCTGCACTGCAAGCACTGAAAGTAACAGCCAAAAAAAATGCTTTTACGTTAACTGTAGTTTTTAAATTTGAAATTTTACTTAACTTTTTGATTAGTCTATCATCTCCTTAGTTTTTTTTTAAACTGTTTTGAGGTAAGTTTAAACGGATGCAGCGACTGTTGACTCTCCGTAACGACTGTACAATTTCTACAATTTAGCTTCTACCAGCGGCTTCCCCTGTGTGATATCAGTTCTTCCCACATTATAAGTTATAATAAGCTGTGCCCTTTTCCAGACTTTTTAATACTAAGCAAGAAGTAGGATGACAGCCTATAACAACGGTTTAACGGTTTCTAACGTGCTTAAACATGTCTCGGTGTACAATGAATGGTCACACATCTACGGACCGAGCTCATTTTCAGCCGAAAGACGTCCACTGCTGGACATAGGCCTCCCCCAAGTGTCACCACAATGATCGGTCCTGTGCGTCTCGCATCCATCGGCTACCCGCGACCCTCAACAGGTCATCGGTCCACCTTGTGGGAGGCCTTCCAACGCTGCGTCTTCCAATACGTGGTCGCCACTCCAGAACTTTTCGGCTCCATCGACCATCTGTTCTGCGAGCAATGTGCCCTGCCCACTGCCACTTCAGTTTGGCGATTCTTTGGGCTATGTCGGTAACCTTAGTTCTCTTGCGGATATCATCATTTTTCTGATTCTATCACGCAAGGAAACTCTGAACATTGCCCTCTCCATTGCCCTTTGGGTGACTGTAAGCCTTCTGATGAGGCCCATTGTGAGCGAACACGTTTCTGTTCCATAAGTCATCACTGGCAACACGCACTGGTCATAGACTTTCGTCTTGAGATACTGTGGTATGTGAGACGAGAAGATACCACGCAACTTCCCGAACGCCGAGCTCACCAAACCTTGGATACCAACCTGTGCGACTAAACTTTGTTAGCCACGAGCCCCACTTTCATTAGCTAGGTTTAAAATTCAGGGTAACCGGCCGGTCATTTTATAACATTCGTGTACGTGTTTAGGTATTGACCAAACTGATGTGGATTCATATCACTCGTCAACATTAGATACACGCGAACCCGATTGACTTACACTTTAGGTACTAGATACGTGGGTCGTTTGTTTGGTGGCTGTGAAGGTGAAGAATACCATGTTCATTTCAGTCGAAAGACGTCCACTGCGGGACATAATTAGGCCTATTTCTGTCCTGTCCGTCTCGCATCCTGCGGATTCCCGCGGCCCCCCAACTCATCGGTCTTTCTATGCGGGGTTTTTCAACGTTGCGTCTTCCGATACGCGGTCGCCATTCCAGTACCTTCCGGCAGAATACCAATACCACGGGGTCTCATCTCGAACAAAGAGAACTTAGTTCAATTAAATCTCAATAGATAGCGTAAGATGCGTCGATTTCTTAATGAAGTATAAGTAAATTTTTTTGTTGAAAATAAGTATGGTAAAAAATGTATTTTCTTATATAATAAACTGCCCTAAGCATAAAATTGTGGAATAATGGGCTTATAATTCAAACTTAGACGATTATTGGAACGAATCCTAAAGGATGATTCACGTTACACCGTGTCGCCACCGGGCCGTGCCCCGACTGGGGCACGTCCACCGTGCGCCGGCCGGGCTAGTCATTCATGCTACACCGGGTTGTCACCGTGTCGCCACCGGGCGTCGAAATGTCGCTAGAAATTGTTTCCCGGCCGGGGCACGGCCAAGCATGGATCACTTCATACAAAAGTATACTATAGATGTTTGACCGTGTCCCGGCTGGGGCACGTCCGGGCCCGGTGCACACGTTCATGTTACACCGTGTCGCCACCGGGCCGTATCCCAGTCAGGAAACAAGTGCCACCGACAATTTGACGCCGATGTGGCACGGCCGGGGCACGCTCTAGCATGAATCACTTCATACAAAATGTATACTATAATCTTTGACCGTGCCCCGGCCGTCCGCCGGCCATGGCACGGCCCGGTGGCAACACGGTCTAACGTGAATCATCCTTAAAACATCTATAGTTCTTGTACCAATAGATGACGCTGTTTGTAGCTTTAGAGTTTATCCATTCGCCTCTTTATTTGAATAGTGACACATTTTGATACAGTAAAACTGCTATGAAGTGCCAAAAACACTATAAAATTATTCCTCAATGTGTGAGAAACTATTGGTAAGACTTTAAGTAAATTCATTTAGCTTGCAAGCCGTCGCTGCTAACACCATCTAGCAAGGTGTAGAGGATGGGCCCGAACGAAGAACAAAAGTTACTTGTGCCAGATGAAAACCCGTAGTTACGGCGGTACCGTTTCTTTGTATGGGATGAGGCATCTGTACGCTAGCATTATATTATCTGTGCCAATACTAAACGTAGTGAAGGGGCATGAATTTATAAATTGGAATATTCTTTTTTTTCTCATGTTTATCTTGCCTTAAGGCGTATATAGCCGCCAAGTGGCGCCCTCATTGAATAAAAAATCGTAGCAAAGCGTAGAAAATAAAGATTAAAAAATCCTATGTGGCCTTATCCTATTTGTAACAAACCCAACATAGGATTCTTTAATCTTTATTTTCTATGCTAAGATACAAATTTTTATTCAATGAGGGCGTTACTTACGGGGAGGTAGGCCCTTAAAATCTTGATTTACAACCCAGAGCCAAGATAGCCTTATGTTTAGCCGAATATTGTTGTTTTGTTCAGTTGTACGAATCGTTGCATACGCTTTGTACAACTGAACCGCCAACTATGATAATTATGTAATGGTTGAAACAAATACATTAGTAGTACAAATAATTTTTCAGCCATATTCGAAACCCACAAACGTTAACAAATTAAAATAAGCAAACATTATTATTTTAACAATAAATCAATTTCAGAGTGAAATAATACGTTACAATCAAAAATGTCTCGTTAAAATCGTCGAATGGGAGACAAATTAATGCTTTAAACATAATTCAGAGCCATTTTATCGGGTCTCTCGAAAATTGAATAATTTCTTTCTTCTTAAATGAAATATTCTTAAGGACTCTCAACGTTTAATAACCGCTGGTAATGGGCATTGGTGGTGTTAGGGTGTCTACACAGTGGTGGAGAGTGGCAGGAAATTATTTATTTTTCCTTCTTGCTGGTGTAATTGGTTGGAAATAATATTTTTATATATTTTTTCCGCATTAAATCTCGAGGTCTGTCGTATTATGTTCCAAAAGAAACCTTGGTGTGTTTGTCACTCTCTTTGAAACTAATACCTATTACTGAAAGGTTAATTTTTTAAGTGAAAACTTCTTTAGCCGCGTTGAGCGATTTTTGGTAGAAGCAAAACTTATGGGTTCGCGTCACCAACATACTAGTGACGTGTTGCCCCAGACTGGCAACGCATAGTAGCCTGTGCACTATTCCAAAGTTTCAACTTTTCACTTCTGTCGCCAGTCTCCAAAGGAGGAGGTTCTCAATTCGATTGTATGTTTTATTTTTGTGTGTGCTTTCATGTGGTCCTATTTTAATTTTATTAAGATACGACAAGTTTTTTTTGAGTTATCCTAAATAATGCCTTATTGGACAATGTAATTTTCACTAAACTATGTTTATTGAGAAAATTAATTCGGGCTATTTAATTTTAGTTAGCTACCTACAAAGTAAAAAATAAAAAAAATCAACTGACTTCCAAAAAAATGCCAATTAACTTTAATTTCGAACTAACGAAGAAACAAAACTAGAAACACTGACTCCCGAATTTAAAGTTATTTTGCATGTTTTGTGTTTATTTTTGACAGTCGGTTGTTTTTTTTTAAGTTTCATTTGTTTCTAGAAGGTTATCTCTGGAGCTACTGATTCGGTTAAGAAATTTATGTCACTGACTGAAAACAACACTACTGAACTACTTTAATTCACCCGAAAAAATTCACGATTTCTATTATAGGATTAGAGCCGCGGGAAAAAAAATACTTATCAATACCTACAAAAACTTTTTTTCTGGAAGCCTGCGGTAATAAAATCGAAAGTAATAACTTCATGGTTTTAACATTAGTGGGCTATTTAAAGGTAAGAATAAACAATAACTCACAAGAGCTACCAGCCTGGAAAATAATAATTTTATTGTTCAGTGCTTATCATGTTCACTAGACCATAAAAGACATGCTTACAGCTCTAAGATAAGGTCGTCAACCCGCAGTTACTCACGAAAAAGTTATTTTCTGGGCTGGCCTTTTTTGGTCCAAAGAATCAGCCAGCCAGCCAGCTTTGCCATTCAACGTGGCAATGCTGCCAGAGGTACTCTGTGCCTGCCAGTATTCTGGGCACTTTTGTCATTGACAACGATGTGGACAAAATGTACATAATTATTTTATTTATTTTATTAGCTTGATACTTTTTAATTAAATAGTTTTTTTTTTATCGGTAAATGAATTTAATGTCTGATTGAAGTGTCTATGATAAAATAAATTCTTAATATTATTTTAGATCTAGCCAGCTAAAAACTTAAGTCACCTTTAATACTCAACCTTAAATTAATTGGAACTTAATCTTTATTCTTCTTAAGATAAATTAATCACTCTTTCCCCGAAAATTAATATTTTATCGCAAAATTTATTAAAACGATAACACCCTGTACACAGTGTGCTGTACGTTCGGTAGGGTTGTCGATTTGTTGTGGAAATGGTTCCGTATGAATATATATTAGATAGGCGGAAGATGGTTATGACGAATTTATACGTAAATATTTTTGGTGAAACGGTTTTATTTATTGGTACGAGTTCCAATAGGAATAGGAAACTCCAAAAATAAAATGTGTTTTCTTTTATTTTTAGAAAAAACAAGAGTAAGTGGATTTTTGTGGTTAACGTATTTACCATCTCTATGTACATGGATGCAATAAAGAATTTGAATTTAATTGAATTTAATATGATAGGTTAGTAAACATTAAGGCAGAATTAAATCAAATTTCATCCTTAAGTTGCTTTGCTCACTACGGGCCTTATTTATTAAAAAAGTCAAGCCAAGTGCGTGTAGGACTTCGGACATTTAGGGTTCCGTACCACACAATACACCGACAGTATTAGGGCTCCGTTTGGACCCTTCAGGTACGGAACCCTGAAGTTTTATAAATAAGGTCGTCTATCGGGTGTAAAAGACAGTTTCCGAAGCCGAAAGCCGTATTTCTACCCATTATTTGGATAATTTTGTCCACTAAACCATACCTGAGAATCCACTGGTTCTGGAGATATTGAAGGAAAAAGTCGCAATTTGTTTTTAATTTTTTACGAAATTGAACTCCAAGTTAACTTTTTTTTCAAACAAACATTACCTGAATTTTTGATTTTTCTTGACAAATTACGCATTTGAAGTTACAAAAAAGCAATGAATATCAAACGTATCCGACAAGTACCTACGCGGTTTAGAGCGAAGGGGTGGGGCTTAACCCCGCTTGCGTGGGTTCGCGTTACATTGCGCGCAATATTAATAGCTTTTTTTTCACACTTAAAAATAAAAGTCGTTTCCCAGCAATTTTTTTTGCGGAAAGCTACTTTGTTAGATGTAGGTACAGTATGCGTAGTTGACGGCTTTGTGATGTGTCTTTTTACACCCTATATAAAAGTTGCAAAATATGAGGTAAGTGAATATTCATCGCTCCACGTCTTTAAATCAGTAAACCGCCCACTTCATCAAATAATTAACCCAAAATCTTTCAGATCAAAAACATTAATCAAATACATACTGCCCACCTTTTCCCAACTTTTCACCCACTCGTCCACACTTAAAGGTAAGATTAATGCATTCCGCTTCTAACATCGATTTGCAATTTACTTTTCATTCTGCGTTAATTTCGACCTTTCCTCGTTGAGGTGGGAACCCTACGCCCGTGTACGCTGAATAAATGATCGCGGTTATATGTGAACGGTGAAGAGAGGCTTTTTAAATGGTTATTTTTAAACATGTATATTGCGCGTCGGATTTGTGACGAATGAGGGATGACCTGAGTTAGTGGACCGTTAGATAGAATACACTTTATTATACACCAAAACAGTTCACCAAACACAAGTCTTATAATAAGGCCGCCTATGAAATCAGCGTTTTGTATAGAAAATTTTAAAGAAAATGCATTTTTCATACTAACATTTTCTTAATTTATTTAACAACTATGAACACTAATGTTTTAAAACTTTTTTTGCTATAATGTTTAAAAACTAAGATAATTTGCGCCACTTAGATTAAGCAACAAAAATAAGTTTTGGCTAAGTTAAAACAAATAGTGGTTACATTTCTGCTAACAAAAAGAGGAGAGAGCTCAACATTGAGTTAAGCTCGCCTTTGTACATTAACTATTTAATCACTGTGTATTATGTTAGTTGTTTGGTGTACAATAAAGATTTAAAGAGCACTCATTTTAATAGTATTTTTTTTATTAAAATTAAAAGTGAAAAGGTTTTTTTACTATTGCCAGTTGTCTATGACGGTCATTATTCGATAGAATATCAACCAATTGATGAATATTAATTCATAGAAGTGACGAGGTTCTCTATTTGTGAGAAAAAAACGCCAATTTCATAGGGGTTTAAATTCAGATATAGTAAAACATAACTTTAAATATTTTACACATTGTTGACTCAGTTTATTATGAGTCGACGATCAAGAACCTGGTCTGTTTGACCAGCTTTGGCAAAGGCCTCCTCCATGCTTTTCCAATCAACTTGATCAAGCGTTGTCCTCGTCCATGTTCTTCCTGCTGTTGCTTTAATTTCGTCTTCTACCTACGACATTGTCTTCACCGTTTCCTTTTTTATTTCCAGTACCAGAACACAATACTGTTATTTCATTTTTCTATGCCGTTTATAATGTGACCTGTCTATTTCCACTTTAGTTTCCTTGTCGTTGTAATGATATCGTCTATTTTTGTTCGTTTCCTTATCAATGTAATTCTTCTTCGGTCTGATGTTCTTATGCTAAGCATGCTTCTTTATATTGCTGTCTGGCATGTTTGCAGCTTCTTAGTTTGCGGTTTCGTGAGAACCCAAATCTGACAGCCATATGTAAGTACTGGTATTACACAGTTGTTCTACAGCCTCTTATTGACGAACATGCTCACTTCAGTTTGCTTCATAATTTCCTTCAGCCTCCAGTAACTCTTCCATGTGTAGCCTATTCTCGTCCCTATTTTCTTTGTTCATTACGTCTTTGAATGAAATAAGTTGACCTAAATAGGTATATTCCTTGACGTATACACATCGCTGTCAATGGGAAAAGTGCCCAGAACGCTGGCAGCATTGCCATCTGAATAGTCGACTAAATGCTTGCTGATGTCACAGAAAACTCGATAAGCACTCGGACCCCATAGCCCCAGTGTTTCAACCCCAAACGGCTCAAACATATAACTCCCAATAAGGTTGTTATATTTGCACAAGAGTACGGAAGTTGTTTCAAAACTGCTGTAAATAGTTTTGGAGATAGTGGATCACCTTGGCGTACTCCTCTGTTTATTTCAATTTCCCTCCCTTTTCTTTCTAGCTTGATCTAGGCCGTACTGTTGGTGTATGTTTTTTAGAATCCTTATGTTTTTGTGGCATTCCGACTGACATCATTATTACCGCTTTTTAGGTTTCCGTACGCCCAACAAGGTCTGTCCGTCCGTCCGTTCGC
Source organism: Polia nebulosa (assembly GCA_951329385.1). Classification (NCBI taxonomy): domain Eukaryota; kingdom Metazoa; phylum Arthropoda; class Insecta; order Lepidoptera; family Noctuidae; genus Polia; species Polia nebulosa. The sequence goes on along the minus strand of OX589610.1, from coordinate 12,651,706 downwards.
GTAGGCCTAGCTTAGAGACTGGTAGTACTCGAAAGCTTTTATTTGACTTGGTTACACATATAAACAATGTTTTTCGTTGAAGCCGGAACCCTACGTACCGTGTGTGCTGAATAACGGTTATTTATAGACGGTGAAGAGAGGCTTTTAATATGATTATTTTTAAATATTAACCTGTGTTTTGGGACCCAAAATACATTATTAGGTATGACCCAAATTAGTGAACCTTTGCGTTTGTTAGCTAGTTAATTATTAAGTGTGTAAATTGAATAAAGAAAGTGTCAATCAGACTAGTCGATATTTTCCTTTTTTATGGGGTGGGAGATCATCCAATGACTTCTCCCGCTCTGGGTGAAGCGGGAGGGCGTGTCAGACCCTTACTGACGAAAACCCACCCCTGTTTCTTCCTTGCCTGAGTGTCCAGGGGTGCGGTAACTCATTTTCAGATTTTATCCGCTACCCCTAGGCATGCAGGCACCGGCCAGGATGGGCCCCGTCAGTGGTGGCTGACACTCATCTCTTTGAGGCGCGCATGGAACACTACGCGCCGTCGACTCACGGGCTTAGTGCTGATCGGACGGCGAGCTACCCACTGCTCGTCGTCCGCAGGCCCGGGTCTACGGTGGCCGGAGATCGTCTCGCGACGTCCTACGCCCAGTGCCTCTCCTGCGGTGGTTGCGGCCGGGACCGTGAGGTCCACTCCGTTGAGCTTCCCTCACCCCTCACCCCTTCGCGAGCATTACTGCTTCGCAAAAGGCGGCGACTGCTTCCCATTCCCTCTCGCTCCGTATCAAGGCCTGAACCAGGGCCGGGTGCGAGAGGTCGCGCCACCTATCGCATCCACGAGGACACGGCGGTGCGAGGTGCTCCGCCCAAGCGGGGCAGACCTCCACCGTGTCCTCTGGGCGATCCGCGCAGTAGTCGATATTAGCCTAATTGACACTTTTTTATTTTTATTTTTTAACACACTTACATTAACTTCACTTGTAACTAATTAAGAAAACAAATCTTAGAAGTTTGACCCACTGCCCGGTTTTCGATTAAGCTGAAATTTTGCGTACATGTGTGTGTTTAAGTTTTTTTTTTTAATAGAAAGAAAGGAAGAAGAATAGAATAGAAAAAAATATTCGACTCAGACACAACACAATAGCAACAAGAACAAAGTAAATGTAAATGTGTTATGATGATCTGGCTATGTGTACACACGTACGTGTATATAATAAATTAATTAATGCATTAAAATATTTAGTTGCAGGATAATCAAAATTTAATAATATGAATGGCTGAATGAAAATAATTTCTATAATATTAAGGATTGTTTTGAACATAAATTATAACGTTTGTAAACTCAAATTTGTTTATTCGTGTAAGTTTGCATACTTTAATTTTAAGCAAAACATGTATGAGCTTATATTCTATAATAACACCTATGTATACCATGTTTTAGGCAAATAAATAATCTTATTTTATCTCAAAAGAATAGTACAGAATGATACAGTAAATAAAATAGATCTCTCTTCTTTCTTGTTTCTTTGATGGTGATCACCACCAATGAAAAATCCGACTGTCTTCACGATTACCGCTTTTTCTGTATGTGTATTTTAATGCTGTACTATTTTGATCATGGACATACTTTTACATGGTATATTTCACCATTGCTCGATGTACGCGTACTATCTACAAGATTTCACAAATAGAACAGATTTTTTTTTGTGACATCATTCCGCGGTGATTTTAAAGGCCATAATTTTTAAACAAGGAAACAAGAATATTCTGATGTGGTAGTTCCAGTCGCGGTTTTTTTGCACACGCAAGTATTGTTTAGAATTTAGATTTTCCAACAAAAAATGTACGGCGGTACAGCCCTATCCAAATAGTGCCCAAAACTACGTGCTGTGTTGAATATCTGATGCCTTGATGTTTGCGCTCCCTTTTTGTCTAACTTTCATTCTGTTGTAGAACTTTCACAAAGAGCATATAAAGTTACACATTTACATATTTTTGCCAGTTTATTTTAGTTTCTAGCTAAAAACACACAAGTATATTTTTTTTCTACTTTTTGTTCGGTGTCACTGAAAAATATGGCGTTTTGCTTAATTTTCAGTAGATATTTACATAGTCCCTGTTGTAGAATTTGATACTAACTTTTTGGAAGTATCTCGAATTTTTATTTTCATTTATAATCCTGTAATCCCTCACGGGTCTAGTCAAGATAAAAATAACTCTAAATGAGTAACAAAGCCAAATTTTGAAAAAGATTTTTTTTATATATAGTACCTCGGTGCCCTATAATGGATAAAATTACAATTTAAAAGCATAGCTATCAGTAAAGGCAAATTAGGAGATTTTTTATCACAGTCAAGCAAATAACCAAATTCCACTAAACTTTAATACTGAACACTGCAAAAACTGATACCTACAGCGTAGCTATAACTCATCATCATCATCATTCTCCTGCCCTTATCCCAATTTATTTGATGTCGGCGCAACATGTCTTTTTCTTCCATACTCCTCTATTAGTCGTCATCTCTGTAGTCACCCCCTTTTTACCCATATCCTCTTTTACACAGTCCAACCATAACTACACCTCCGATTTGTAGTGCCACAAGTGTCCTCGCTTTAGTCCACACGTAGCCTACAATGCTCCATGTAGTGTTAGCATAATCAGCCTTATAGGCAATAACATCTCTACAAACTTACTCTCATACTCACACAATACTTTATCTAAAACTTATACTTCAAAATTCTACACAAACACCCCTATGACAACGCACATACTACGTTATAACTATACCTTTACGCTGAAGTGCCACAAGTGGCCCGCTTTGTGCCAGAAGTGGGACCGCGCGATACTCCACCTAACATTGTCGCTACCGTAGATGGAAGGCTTCATTATAACTGCTATACTGAGCTTTCAAATAAAATTCTTCTTTCATTCTTAATGTAAATTTGATTAAATGACCGTTATTTTTATTATATTATTTTTGGATATATATCGACCTTTTTGAAAATGTTTTGCTAGGTAGTCAAGCAGATACTAAATCTGGAAAAAGAATGGGAGAAATATGTTGTTTTGAAAAAATTTAAACAGTATTTATTTGTAACCAATGATAAAGTTTAACAAAAAAAATTTATCATTAAAAATTCTTTGGTTAGGCTTATGTCTAGTAGTGGTCGAATAGAATCACAATCGTAACTTTCAAAAATATTTTCTTGGTACCATCAGGTGGTAGCCCTTATCCCTTGTTACTTGGGGTCGGCGCAACACGTTTTTTCTTCCATTCTGTCCTGTCAGCCGTCACGCTATCACTAACTCTCTTTTCTTTCATATCACTCCTCACACAATTTAACCATACTTTCTTTTGCCTCCCTCTCCCTCTCCATCCATCCACATTTATATTCATAACTCTTGTAGTTAAATGAGTTTCATCCCTCCTTTTCACATGACCATACCAAGATAATCGGTTCCCTTTCAACTTTTCGGTGACTGGCGCCACTTTTAACCTACCTCTAATGTACTCATTTCTCACTTTATCCATTCTCGTTACTCCACACATCCATTTCAACATTCTCATTTCCGCCACATGCAATAAATAATAAAATAAATACTTTCATGATACCATTTATCTTTTAATCAAGCCGCAACACGATCACATTTGGAAATGAAAAATGCAATAATTATTGCATCATAGGCCTGGTGTTAGCTAGCTCGTAACGTAACATACTAAGTACTAGCTCGCCACAATTGGCCCATTACCGCCTTGTTAGGTCTTGAGTTTGATTCCAAAGTGCTATTGAGTGTCTGTCAGGAATTTAGTAGCTTGAGAGTACATTGCAGATACTTCTTGTAAAAGACCTCCTCACGAAGAGGATCGTCTACTACCACTAAATGTACTGTTAAATGGTAGTACTACTAAAATCATAATACATTATACATTGTATTCTGCCTAGCCTTTTTTCAATGGGGTATTTTACTTAAAAAAAAAACCGAATTAGTTCGTCAGACAAATAACGAAAAAATATTGGACACGTGTTTTTTCTTTCGTCACTTAAACAAAAACTGAGGTCGATACAGTGTCTTGAAATTTCGCGTAACGTCACGCGTTCGACACCTTTTTACCACCAAAGTGACTGATAAAAAAAAAACTTTTTTCAAAAAAAAAAATAACCGACTTCTAAAAATTGCAAAATAACTTTAATTTCGGAAGTCGGTGTATATATTTTCTTATTTGACACCGACTTCCGAAATTAAAGTTATTTTGCAATTTTTAGAAGTCGGTTGTATTTTTTTTTTAAGTTTTTTATTTTTCACTTTTTGTTTTTCTTTTTTTATTATTGTTGTTGTACACTAGAAGTAAAAGTAAATATTTAAGTTATGTCCGAATGGATAGCATGGAATTTGAAGATTTGTAGACAACCAAAACGTCATCTGTGTATACATATTTTTTTCTATGTTGATTTTATTAAAAGTGCAGAATCGATTTCGATAAAATTTATATGGGACCACCTCTGAAGTATGACCTACGAAACAAAAAAAAATCATCAAAATCGATTCACAAATGGCGGAGATATCGCGTAATATACATACAAAAAAAAAAACATACAGATGAATTGAGAACCTCCTCCTTTTGGAAGTCGGTTAAAAATTATAGGTAGATAAATCGCATCAAAGTTCAGGAGTGGGGTAACGAGCCCTCAATCCTGAACTGTGATGCGTTTTATCTTTGTCATTTTTTATTGTTTTATTGGTTTGGTAAAGCAAAAAAACTTTTTTACAAAAAAAACAACCGACTTCCAAAAAAAAAAAATACACTAAATATTTATAAATAACTTTAATTTCGGAAGTCGGTGTTTGTATTTTTACTTCTTCGTTATTTGACACCGACTGCCGAAATTAAAGTTATTTATGAATAAAATTTTTAGTGTATTTTTTTTTGTAAGTCGGTTGTTTTTTTTGTAAAAAAGTTTTTTATTTTTCACTTTTTAATTGTTATACCCCAGAACTAAAAACCCCAATATAATGGAACGTGGAATTTAAACATTTGGAGAACACCAAAACGTCATCGAGGTACACGTATTTTCCGTTTTTGTTCAGTTTCTCAAAAAGCGCTGAAGCAATTTCTATAAAATTTATATGGGTGGTCCCATATAAATTTTATCGAAATTACGAACCTCGGGAGTATATTCTTTCAGATGAAAAAAGAATTTCGAAAATTGGTTCACAACTGACGGAGAAATCGGGTAACATACATACAAAAAAAAAAACATACAGACGAATTGAGAACCTCCTCTTTTTGGAAGTCGGTTAAAAACACGTGTCCAATATTTTTTGGTTATTTAACTGACGGACTAATTAGATTATTTTTATTAAATACCCTATTATGTATTTTGATTTCAACTTTCAGCTTCAAGAAATGCTGCTACATACCAGTATTTTAAATGGAGTGACTGCTCATCTGGCTCAAACACCCAGTTACTGGAAAATCAAATAAAATAACTTTTTTTTAACGTTGTGCCTCTCTAGTAATTACTCCTGTATCGTGGGTGCGTTCACAAACATTTAAAACTCACATATACAAGACACCCAGACCCGTAACAACAATCTGTAGGCCAAACAAATATTGTTCCGTGCTAGAATCGAACCCGCGACACACAGAGCAGCAGCCAGTCAAAGCCGTTGCCAGGAATACTAAAAGCATGAGACCTTGATGACTGGTAATTTATCTGAATTTTAGACTTCTGATATGCAGAACATTGCAGTTAACTACTGCAATGTTGTACGGCACTACTCGCCGTCCGCAGGCCCGGGTCTACGGTGGCCGGAGATCGTCTCGCGGCGCCCGAAGCCCCTGGCGTCTCCTGCGGCGGCTGCTGCTGAGGGCGCTAGGGCGACTCTGCTGTTGTTGAGTCTCCCTAACGTATGCCGCCTCTCTCTTCGCGAGCATTACTGCTTCGCAAAAGGAGGAGATGGCTTCCCATTCCCTCTCACTCCGTACCATGGCCTGAACCAGGGCACGGCGCGAGAGGTCGCTGCATCCACGAGGACACGGCGGTGCTCTGTCCAAGCGGGGCAAACCTCCAAGAGAGGTAGGGTTGAGTGCAGTTAGCAATAAATATAATATTAAACAGGCGTCTGTGGCTTTAAAGTATTAGGGCCGATTTCAGCTATGAAACTAATCGCGATTAGTTTGAACTAAACTCAGTTCACCGAAAACTGGGCGTTTATAATTAAAATAAGTTAAGCCTAAACTAGTTTAGTTTGTAGTGGTGAAACGCAAAATGAAACTCTAATATCGATTAAACGCATAAACTGAGTTTAGTTTAACTAATAGCGATTAGTTTCATTGGTGAAATCGGCTCTTAAATGTCAAAAATAGGCATTTTTGGATAGCAATATCCTGCCTTGCAGTGATGATGAAGCTAAATGTGCGGTAATCGTAAGCTGCAGTGATAGTTTGAAAATAGCCGTATTATCAACATTTGCGCTCATATCTTATTTTTTCATTTTGGTGGTTAACCTACAAAAGGTGCCTGGATTTTTGGGAAAAAGACCAGGAAGTGTGGGATTCTTACCTCACTATAACCCCCGTGGATCACCATCAGCACATGGAAGTTGCCCTGTTACCTCTTAACCTTTCCCGCGTCTAATTAGCAGACACAATAAATTATAATTGCGTCTCGCCCACTATGTATCCGCTAGACGTGGGAAAGGTTAAAAGACTACTCCGGGACCCTCTCTGTGAAACGCCTGTTAGTGCATATCCCTTTTTTTGTGGGTTGGGAAATCATTCAATTACATCACCCGCTCTGGGTGGAGCGGGAGGTCGTGTCAGACTCTTACTGACTGAAACCCACCCCTGTTCCTTCCCTGCCTGAGTGCCCAGGGGAGCGGTAACTCTGTTACGAATTTATCCGCTACCCCTAGGCATGCAGGCACCGACCACGATGGGCCCGTCAGTGGTGGCTGACAATCATCTCTTTGAGGCACGCGTGGAACACTACGCGCCGTTGACTTACGGGTCTGGTGCTGATCGAACGGCGAGCTACCCACTGCTCGCCGTCCGCAGGCCCGGGAGGGCATATCCCTAAGGGCACGCCTATACCTAAGCCTCAGTTTTAACATCAGCATCCTAAACCATTATGGTATCCTCCAAAATCACCTACGAAAACCTATGAAAAATAAACACCACCCCCACAAAAACCTTACTATCTGCGGCATCTATTCTCTAAAACAATATCCTCTAATAGTTATCAATTTCGTCGCACATTTCCGGACTAGTCCCCAAACTAAACGCGGCTCTATCACTTTAAATAAAATGTTACGACCGCCTAACACAGATGCACAATGGCTCCACGCGAAATAATTGATAAAGAAGGTACACTTAGAGCAAACAGTCATCATCATTTCAGCCAAAAGACGTCCACTGCTGGACATAGATCTCCCCCAAGTGTCTACACAACGACCAGTCCTGCGCGTCTGGCATCCGTCGAATTTCTGTGACCCTCACTAAGTCCCTCACAGAAGCGTTCCTGCATCTTCCAGTACACGGTCGCCACTCCGGAACTTTTCGAGCCCATCGGTTCTGCGAGCAATATGCACTGTTCACTGCCAATTCACACTTCAGGGTAGGCTATTCTTCGGGCTATGTCAGTAACCTTGATTCTCTTGCGAATATCATAATGAGATTTTGTGAGAAGATGGATGAAAGATAGTTAAGTAAAACTTGTATCCTTTTTCTTTTTGTATTTTTGATGACATTCTTATATTTTTTTACATATAAGTGTTTTGTTTATTATTTTTATTGTGTTCTCTTGTGTAGGTTTTTGTAAATTGTTTTTATGTATCATAATAGTTATGTACCTTATGTTACGTAAATTGTTATTTTGTTTTTTTTTTATCATTACGTTCAGTTTTAAAAGTTGTTCTGTATAACGCCTTACGTTTCCTCTAAACTAATAAATAAAGAAATCATAATCAACCAATATAACATAGGAATTCGTTCTTCATAAGTTTACGTTCCTTGGTCGCAGTACGAAAGTGACATAATACTACGGAAACACACATTGTGATTGATAAAAATGTCCTTCATGAATATGTTTTTAACAATAAAAATCTGTCCCGCAGCGATCTTACAGCAACTCACCTAAAGGACCGACAGTTCTCTTCTCGTACGCGTTTCGAGGACCATCTATATACTATACTGAGTCGGCTGAACTTAGCTATGAGTTTTGGACCTTCTGTTCTTGTAGAGTATAGAAAGAAAGAAAAATATAGAATTACATTACACCACTAGTGGTTTTGTTTTCCTATAGAAAAATAAATCGTTAGAACTAAAAGTGTTTTTATTATGTACATAGTAAAAGACCTACATATTCGATAAAAGCCGCTCAAAACAGTTCTGTTTTACTTAGCGACTACTCCTCGCGTTGTGTTGCTCATTACTGAGGATCGTGATACCCCCAACGTGAAGTTATTTTATTTACGATGCTTCGCCATCTGTGTCTATTTATGGCATTGTGGAGCGCTTCGTGGAATTTTGTGTCGAGGGATCAAATTTGGTCTGACCATATAAGTGGACTGTGACCCCTCAGACACTTCCCATCAACCTTGCCAGTTACCATTATATTATGTTAGAAATACTTCAGGATTATTTTCAGTCTCAGCGACTACTGCATTTCAAATTTTTGGCATTTGTTACACATTGGTCCTTCTAGTTTCATTTACATTGTGCCACCGCGAAGCCCGTACAAGCAATATCAACAAATCTTTGCAATAAAATTAAATTAGGGTCGGCAGCGGTGTATAAAATGCCTTATAATGTTCTCCACTGTTTTATTTTACTGTACGACAGACGACAGTTTATGTAGTTAAGTGTATGTTCAAATGTGGACTTTAAAGAACAATGGTAACTTACGATCTTTTATAAGTTTATGACTACCTAGATTTAGCTGTCGCATGTCATTATATTTAACCGACTTCCAAAAGGCGGAGTTACGCGATTTCTCCGCTATTTGTGAATAGATTTTGATGATTCCTTTTTTGTTTGGTAGGCCATACTTTAGAGGTAGTTCCATATAAATTTTATCGTAATTGATCTAACACTTTTTGAAAAAATCAACATAAATATGTATACACAGATGTTGTTTTGGTTGTCTCCCATTGTGCTCAAATTCAATGGGGTTATCCATTTGGGCCTAACTTTATTATTTAGTTTTAGTTCTGGGGTACAATAACTAAAAAAACATTTTACAAAAAATACACATAAATTTATTTTCGCAAGTCAGTGTTTGTATTTTGTTTCTTCGTTATTTGACACTGGCTGCCGAAATAAAATTTATTTTGCAATTTTTAGAAGTCAGTTGTATTTTTTGATAAAAGTTTTTTTATAACTACGAGTATAAATAGAATCTCTATTTTCTAGTTATTGTAAAATCTAGGAACGTAGACTCAGCGTGTATACTTCAAGTGTGCAGTTGCACGACTGCCGCTGGGCCACCACTGCTCCATTTAATATATTGATATTCAGCAGCATAGACGAGCAGCCGATCGCATCACAGTTGGAAAAGGCTAGCCTGATGTGGACGACTAGATAAGAGTCTAGGTCAAACCAACGTGGGAGTTTCGACCTCACGACTTGTTTGACACTCTAAGACCAAAATCGAATCGAAAGCTGCTTTTAAAATTGAATCATTTTAATATAAAATTTTAAGTATCTTTTTTACCAAAAGAACGTGGATTATTTCTTCGTTTAGACCGGACAGAATTTAATAAAATAGATTAAGCACTATCTCCCGACTCGCTTAATCACTTTTGGCACAGAAACTAACCACAAGGCACGTCATTCCGTTAAGACGACCCGTGGGTGGTGTAAACAAACGCCCACGCTTGGCACTTTAAATAAAGTCTCGTTCGGGATACCTTAAAAAACTTTTTTACAAAAAAAAACCGACTTTAAAAAAAAAAATACACAAAAAATTAAAAAATAACTTTAATTTCGGAAGTCGGTGTTTGTAATTTACTTCTTCGTTATTTGACACCGACTTCCGAAATTAATGTTATTTCTTAATTTTTTGTGTATTTTTTTTTTTGAAAGTCGGTTGTTTTTTTCGTAAAAACGTTTTTATTTTTCACTTTTTAGTTGTTATACCCCACAACTAAAAACCCCAATAACATGGAACGTGGAATTTAAACATTTGGAGTACACCAAAACGTCATCGAGGTAAACGTATTTTTCGTTTTTGTTCAGTTTGTCAAAAAGCGCTTAAGCAATTTCGGTAAAATTTATATGGGGCCACCTCGGGAGTATATTCTTTCGGATAAAAAAATAATTTTGAAAATCGGTCTACAACTGACGGAAAAATCGGCGGACATACATAAAAAAAAAAAAAAAAATATACATACAATCGAACATAGAACCTCCTCCTTTTTCGAAAGTCGGTTAAAAAGAAAAAATGAGCGAACAAAAACAGTTTTGCCAACAATGAAACTAGGTAAATTCTAGTGTCTTTACAAGTATGTCTGAAAAGCCTATTATAAAGAACTAGTCATTAAAAAATTTAATGTTTTCCAAATATCTTGAGGTCGGTTTCGGGACGAACTCGATGCGGCTTAGATGAACTAATTGGAGTTTTTTCTTAGTTCTAGAAAAAAGTTTTCTATAAATCGACTACGATGCCAGGTGGGCCACTTTTTTTTTGTGGTGGGGAATCATCCAATGAAATCTCCCGCTCTAGGGTGGAGTGGAGGAGTTCGTGTTAGACTCTTACTGACTAAAACCCACCCCTGTTCCTTCCCTGCCCTGAGTGCTCAGGGGCGCGGTAACTATGTTTCGAATTTATCCACAACCCCTGGGCAGGCATCGGCCACGACGGGTCTCGTCATGATTGCTGACCACTCTTTGAGGCGCGCGTGGAACACTACGCGCCGTCGACTGTCGGGCCTGGTGCTGATCGGAAAGCGAACTACTCATTACTCGCCGTCCGCAGGCCTGGGTCTACGGTGGCCGGAGATCGTCTCGCGGCGCCGGAAGCCCCAGGCGTCTCCTGCGGCGGCTGCTGCTGAGGGCGTGAGGGCGACTCTGTTGTTGAGCCTCCCTCACCAATGCCGCCTCCCTCTTCGCGAGCATTACCGGATAAATTCGAAACAGAGTTACCGCGCCCCTGGGCACTCAGGGCACTGAAGGAACAGGGGTGGGTTTTAGTCAGTAAGAGTCTGACACGCCCTCCCGCTCCACCCTAGAGCGGGAGATGTCATTGGATGATTTCCCACCTCACAAAAAAAAAGAAGTTAAATAAAGGCTTTAAACTATAGCACTCAGACAAAAACTTTGAATTATACAGGTTGTAAAAAGACACATCACAAAGCCGTCAACTACCTAATACCTACTGCACATCTAACAAAGTAGCTTTGCGCAAAAATTATTACTGGGAATCGACTTTTATTTTTAGGTATGAAAAAAAAAGCTTTTTTTATTGCGCGCAATGTAACGCGAACCCAGGCAAGTGGAGTTACCCAGAGCGGGAGAAGTCATTGGACGATTTTTCACACCTAAAAAAAAAAGGCAATTGGAGTTAAGCCCCTTCACTCTAAGCCGCGTACTTGTCGGATATGTTTGATATTCATTACGTTTTTTTTAACTTCAAATGCGTAATTTGTTAAGAAAAATCGAAAATTCAGGTAATATTTGTTTGGAAAAAAGTTTTAGAATTCATTTTCGAAAAAAAAATGCGACTTTTTCCTTCAATGTTTCCAGAACCAGTGGATTTTATTTAAGTAAACTAAAGGTCGAATTTTCAATAGTCAGTTAAATTTTATCAGTAGATTATAATACATGGAATTATGGATGTTTGACATATTTTCTATACAAAGGCTGTCCACCGCCTTTTTTATTCCTCATTTAAAAGTTAACTAACTATTCAACCGGGGATAAGGCTTACCGGCTTTTCCGAGGCACGGAGGAGTCGAGACTCTTCTTACATACCTTGGTACGTATCACCGGCTGTACGCGCGCGTCTAGACACCATGAGACAGGCGGAGTACGAGTATGAACATGGTGCCCTCGTCAAGTCGCATCTCGCAGCCCTCATTCGCTCTAGGAAGCATGTCGGTTTTTGAGCCCGAGTCATAGGGCCTCGGCGTCTCGCGATGAAAATCAATTGATCCAACGAGTATGTACATTGTGTGCTCTCGTGCCCGAGCCTCGACGCGACGAGGCTCAATGAGAGGCACGCGAGGCGATGAGACGAGCATATACAGCGTATAACGGTTGGCTACCCTTCTCTGGACCGACTTCGAAAACTGTTGCCTATCCTTGAAGATCGATTAGTTTGGCTATTGTAATTAGAAAATAAAGAAAGAAAGAAGAAAGACACTAACATTTCATCAAACAAATGCGCCAATAATAAAAGAAAAAACATAACCCTCCTTCAAGGGTAGTCGGGTGAGCAAAAACGAAATTGGTGTAATTTTATGATTCAAATATTTCGTCGAGGAAAAATGAAAAGCAATGTACACACGGCTCGTAAGAATAACAAACAATTTAAGTATTCATATAGCGATATGTTTACTGTACACGTTTGTTATTGAAGACATGGATTTATGTTTAATGTTTAACTTCGGAGGTGACATGAGTACAGGTGAAAAGCGAGGTTTTGTTTGTTTACATTAAATATTATGTGAACTGATGTGAAGGGCTGATGAATATTTAAGACATTGGTTAGGTATGAGACAACAAGGTCAACTGAATAATGTTGTCATGCAAAAACCAAAGAACCCAACTTAAAATTCACTTGATGGCACAGCAGTTAAGTAGGTACGAGTAGTTGACTCATTTTCAACCGAATTCGAAAAAGGAGGAAGTTATATGTTCGACTGTTTGTATGTTTTTTTTTATGTATGTCCACCGATTTGTAGACCGATTTTCAAAATTCTTTTTTTATCCGAAAGAATAAACTCCCGAGGTGGTCCCATATAAATTTTATCGAAATTGCTTGAGCGGTTTTTGATAAACTGAACAAAAACTAAAAATATGTATACCTAGATGACGTTTTGGTTTTCTCCAATTAAGAGTATGTTTAAATTCTACGTTCCATGTAATTGGGGTTTTGAGTTCTGGGCTATAACAACTAAAAAGTGAAAAATAAAAAAAAATCATTTTTACAAAAAAAAACAGCCGACTTCCTTAAAAGAAAATACACTAAAAATTAAAAAAAATACTTTAGTTTCGGAAGTCGGTGTCAAATAACGAAGAAATAAAATACAAACACCGACTTCCGAAATAAAAGTTATTTTTTAATTTTAGTGTATTTTCTTTTTTGGAAGTCGGTTGTTTTTTTTTGTATAAAAGTTTTGTCACGAAGGGATTAGAATCACCGTAAAGTGGCATAAAAGTGACATTGGCTACGGATTGTCACTCTAGCAGAATGTCGTTTCGATGTTTGCATCGTGGCTGCCTCCTGCTCGTGACAGACGGGCGAGCTAAAACTAAAAAAATCGCAACGTTCTATTAAACTATTCTAATCTTAATATTCGAATGTCTCTCCAAATGTTATAAGCCGCTAGCAAAACCTGGTTCCCACATGCCGTCTGTAGGCTGTGTGTACGCATCGCCACAATATCAAAGCTGCTGAATTACTTATGTTGACTAGTTCTGTTAAAGGCCATTCTAGTCCAGTAAAGTTACTTCTTTTATATTTATATGCTAAGTTAGGCGCTTTTTTTGGCTTCCCACAGTTTATTTTAATTTGTATTGTTAGTTTCAATAAGTTCTTGTGTGAGGCACAAATAAATATTTTTTCTCTGTTCTGTGTAACTGTTCACTGACAATGAGTCAAGCTAACCTAACACCCGTATGTCACTTAGTTCATTGTCATTCCTCTAAGAGGGAACCAGCGACGATGAAATCTGGATCCGCGTCTCGGAAATTCTTAAGTTAATTACCGACGCCAACCGGGTTATCCCCGTTACCCGCGTACCCGTCTACCCAGTTACCCGGCCAGTTTCATCCGGGCAAGATGACGCGACGTTTTTGCTGAATCTAACCCAGTTATATCAACATGATTTACAAGGCAAATTAATTTTATTATAGTTGTACTGTATAAATTGTAGCAAATTGTGCGGAGATTTTGTTAGCGCGGACGGATACGGGATCAAAGAGATAGTTTATTATTTATAGAGGAAGTCAGTACCTACAATTTTCGTGTAAAAGACTCGTTTTTCGTGTTTTTCTTTGAATGATCTAAAACCAGCTTCGGTAATTGACAGATTTAAACTAGAGAAGAATAATATTTTAAGGCGCTATTAGCTGCCAATGACCATGAGTAGTTAGCTTGCGTGTTCTGCGCTGAGCTCACGTAACGCGTCGTATAGCCACCCAGTAATAGGACTCGCCCATCAAGGAGCGCTGTCCGAAATTAGACGCATTATTAATTTATTACACATAAAACAACAGGTACTAAACAAAAACACTGAGACTAAATTAAAAATAATTAAATGATCTTTAAAATGGTGAAGGTTTCATAAAAATACGCTTTGTAGTTTTTGCGTGATTCAGAATTTTTTATCCGCGTTAGACATAACTTTACACTATGTTATAAAAATATAATTTCAAATATTCTGAGATCAAATTACGACGATAATTGTCTAGAGTAACATATATTATATTATTCAAAGAAATAAAACTAGTCGTTTCGACGTGATGTTCAATTAAAAACCATTAAAAGTCGTATAATGGCGCCTTAAAGAGGTTAAATTCATCATTTATTTGTACGTTTATAAAATGATTATGGAAGTTCTGATTCGATTATTCAACCATAATCCTTTCCCTAGAATAAGAAGCAGTGGTGGCCCTGTGGTAACGGCTGCGACTTACAAGTTGTAGGTCGTGAGTTAAAACCCAGGCAGGCGCTTTACTTTGTGTAAATTATTTCATCACCATTTCTCTCAAAACGGCGAAGGAAAACATCGTAAGGAAACCGACATGTCCTAGAACCAAGACTTCGACGATGTGTGGAGTAACGAGAATGGATAAAGTGGGAAATGAGTACATTAGATGTAGTTTAAAAGTGGCGCCAGTCACAGAAAAGTTAAAGGGAAACCGCTTATCTTGGGATGGTCATGTGAAGAGGAAGGATGAAACGCATGTAACTAAAAGAGTTATGTATATAAATGTGCATGGATGGAGAGGGAGAGGGAGACCAAAGAAAAGATGGATGGATCGTGTGAGGAGTAATATGAAAGAAAAGGGAGTTAGTGATAGCGTGACGGCTGACAGGACAGAATGAGAAAACGTGTTGCGCCGACCCCAAGTAACATGGGATAAGGGCGACCCCTTGAAGCTGTCGGCACTGACTGCTCCAAGCAGTCTATCTATGGCGGCACAATGAGTTGGCAACACTGCTGACAGAGGCAACAGGCAATAAATTAAAAAGTAGACAAGAAAAATAAACAAAACAACAACGAATCAGAAGGTCAGACAAAAAAAACTATTCGAAAGTTCCAGAGCTGCAATCTACTCTATTTTAAACTTTAACCACCTAAAGAACTCAGTTCAAGTTCCTTGTGGTTTTAAAATGAATTGGGATTAGTAGCTCAGTAGCACAATAGAACTAGTGATGTGCCAAGGTAAAATCGATACCAAGACCAGGTGAATGGTAATTGGTAGCAATGAATGATACATGTTGGTTTGATTTCATGTTAACCAAACCCGGTGGTTGAATTGTTTAGGTCGGTCGTATTTTTGGAATCTCGTTTTGTGATTATCTGTTTTTAATATTGATGAGTTTTTAAATGTAAAGCAATGGATTTTACATTACGAACAACCCGAAAACTGAGACTTCAAATAATATTTGTCCCAGCCCAAACTCTACCCTTAGATGCTATTTTTGGGCTTAATTTTACTTTTTTTCAAGTATGACACTCAAATAGGTACTTGAGAGTATTTTAGAAGCTGACGATTGTCTAAGATTTGGCTCCGAAAAACAAAAAAATATTACCGGGCTTGGCAAAATAGCGATTTTCAAAAGTCAAAATGTTTGGGGTTGATTATACTCGTAAAAGTCATCATCATTATCATCAGCCTTTTAATGTCGCCACTGCTGGGGCACAGGCCTCCTCTCTGAGAGGGTGTGGGCCGTAATCCACCACGCGGGCCCAATGCGGGTCGGTGGATGTCACATGTCTTCGAATAACTTCTAAAAATAATGTAAGATAATTTCAATCCATCGCCACTAAGTCAAATATCGACTTTGGTTATGTCAAAATCTAAAATCAAAACTCATTTATTCAAATTAGGCTAAAAGCCAGCACTTTTTGAACGTCAAAGTTCTACATACCTAAAGACACTCCCCCCAAAAACGCCCGCCCGTCACCATTTCCTAGTGTTTTAGCTGTGAAGAAGAAGTGTTGTTACAAACTCCCCAGCAACACATCTGTCTGTTAAGTTGGATGATTTCCACCCCACAAAAAAAAAAACTTGAAAGGGTGTCAAGGGACACCCGGATGGAACGAAGTTCCTTTCGATCAATTAGTGAAGGAATTGTAATATAATTTTATTTTTTTTAAATTATAATATTTTTTTTATTATTAACTACGCACACACGCACGCACGTAAGAAGTTATACTTCATCATCTCATCTCATCTCATCTCATCGCAGCTCAGCTCAGCTCGGCTCAGATCAGCTCAGCTCAGCTCAGCTCAGCTCAGCTCAGCGCAGCTCAGCTCAGCTCAGCTCAGCTCAGCTCAGCTCAGCTCAGCTCAACTCAGCTCAGCTCAGCTCAGCTCAGCTCAGCTCAGCTCAGCTCAGCTCAGCTCAGCTCAACTCAACTCAACTCTTTAGCAATATCTGGCTTGCTGTCTATAAGAGAGAGAGAGACAGACAGAGAAACATGCGACGCCGCACAGCTTACAATAGCTTACTATAGCAAAAAGTGTCGTGACAACTTTTTTCGTAAGAATTTTTTCCGTCTAGCCCCCTTTCACAACGCGCGATAAGGAACTTCGTTCCAAAAAGTGACGATTTGTATTAAAACGGCCATCATATAAAAGTATGGGTTCCAATGAAATTTTAACGTTTTTATGTTTGACTTTGTTGGTTGTTCCGAAATTAAAAAAATATCTCGAATTATCAATCGAAGTAGGCATACGTAAAGTTTCAGTCACGCATATCAATCCCAATCACCACTGCTCTCAAAATGGTGAAGGAAACCATCGTGAGGAAACCGGCATGTCCTAGAACCTAAAATTCGAAGATATACAGTGACATCCACCAACCCGCACTGGGCTCGCGTGGTGGAATAGGGACTATTCCCTCTCCTAGGACATAGTCCTCCACTCTGTGGGAGGCACATAGAGAGGAGGCCTATGAGAAGGCTATGCATAATTTATATTATCAACAAAAAAATTTCTGGAAAATGAAAAAAAGAAATCTAAGGAAAATGAGAAATCACAAAAATTATCTAGAAAATGGTACACCAATCTCAATCTCCCTCGTGAAATCCAAGCGGATATTACATTATTTGACAACAAACTTGTTACAACTGTATCTAAACTTACGATGAATGCTTTCATCAACGGATACTGAGACAGACAAGCTGCGGAGTGATTGCATAACATAATACCCAGAGGGGCATCTGATATAGCGCTGACAGGCTTTCATTGTAAAGATGGAAGGATTACCATTGAAAGGATGGTTTTTTAATAGGAAAATAAAAGGTAAGGTAAGGATATAATTAGAGTTCGGTGTAGGACTTTCATTCAAAAAACCGGCCAAGTGCAAGTCGGACTTACGCGCAAAGGGTTCCGAACAAATCATCATTATGTATTTTAACATGTGTTTTTGTAAGCCATTGACTTCTTTTAGGATTTTATGTAATCTAATAAAGAAATATTTTCCATATTTATTTCTCAATAATTTCGGAGATAAGAAGCGAATCGTAAGTTTCATTATTATTATAATTTAAAACTTTTCATTTTTAAATTATGATACCCATACATACGTTCGACATAAAAAATTAAAGGACTTACCTTTAATTCTATATGTCACACAGTACAGTTTGAACAACTTCATTTTATAATTTTTCAGTTTGCACCTTAATAGTTACCATCATATTCAAATTTATTTACGTTACACGCCCGTGTTAGGGTCACAGAAAATGTATGCCTTTCAACTGAATCAATTAAGAAGAATCGAAGCAATTTGGCTGTGTCACAGTCACATGGAACCCGTACACAAGGGTTCCGTTTTTTCATTCCAAGTTTTGTAACCCTAAAAGCCAGGGATATCAGTCAAACAATAGTTTTAACGTTTTAGTATAAGGTACAGCGTTGGTGTTGGAACACGGGTACTTATCAATCACCCCTCCCAACCTGGTGAGGGTCGCTGGAGATTGTTGAATATGAAAAGCGTGAATCGGCTGATGTAGCCCCACTTGGGGACTACTATGAGCAGTAGAAGTATTTGGACTGACATTTTAATGATGAATGTAAGATAAGATCAATAAAATTGTGGGCGTCCTAGCAAAAAGGGTCCAGTAGTAGGGTATTGAGCTTGTTTTTTTTTTTGGGGGTGGGGGGTGGAATATCATCCTATGATTTTTCCCGCTCTAGGTAGAGCGAGAGGGCGTGTCAGACTCTTACTGACTGAAACCCACCCCTGTTCCTTCCCTGCCTGAGTGCCCAGGGGCGAAGTAACTCTGTTTCGAATTTATCCTCAACCCCTGGGCAGGAAAAGTTACCTTACCATAATTTTTATGCCGTGAATTTCAGCGTTCATTTCTGTCAACTGTACTTCAACCAATAATACCCCTATACTTATTACGATATTACATCTCAGACACCCTAAAAGTCAAGGTGAACTATACCATAAATAATTTATTAGTAAGTACGAAACCATATTATTTTACCGTAATTAATTTTAGATTTTTCTTTTTTCCTTTTTAAGGTCAAGACAACTTGCCAGTAAATCTTAGCAACTTATTATAGGAAAGGCGATGTATTCAAGATGAAGAGATTTTTTCAGGATAAGGCTTTTTAACTAGAATCTCCTGGAGGTAATCACAGAGCACGAAATCGCAGCGCTGGCAGTGACTGGAGTAATAAACCGTAATCACGCACCGTACCCGTAACCGTAACCATAGTCGCATCTTTTGTTTCCACATTTTGCAATACCGGTGCATGTTCTTTTTACTCAACTGATCCAGAGGAGGGTAATGTCTTTTTTTCCGGGGTGGAAATCCTCATAGATGAGCTCCGCCTTGGGGCCGACGGAGGGGTCTGTCAGACTCGTACTCGCTAAAACCAGACCGGTGTTCCCTCGCACACCTGTGTCTGGAGCTGCGGGTGCGTGTGAACTCGCCGTCTGCGGGACTCGCCCCGTGGCGGGGAGTGGAGTGTTAACTCCCCTTTACGTCTAAGGGAAGCGTGCGTGGAATACTACGCGCCGCTATCTCGGGTCCTGATTGATGGGCCGACGGATGTCACACAAGTTTCGATTGTCATAATCATAGTTGGATAGTACCGGGACGTCATCTTCGATAAGGTCCCGTTATTAGGGGTCGAGTTTTCTCACTTTCGTGCGCCACTTTTGGTTGGTTCTGTATTGGGTGGTCTTATCTGGAAATGGGACTTCCTTGAAGCCCCTTTTTTTTGAGGTTTGGAAATCATCCAATAACATCTCCCGCTCTGAATGGAGCGAGAGGGCGTGTCAGACTCTTACTGACTAAAACCCACCCCTGTTCCTTTCCTGCCTGAGTGCCCAGGGGATGCTTAAAGTCTCTTGAGGTTTCTATTTTAGACCGCCAGACTTAAACGATGACACGTGACTGACACTGATTGATTTGTATGGAACGTTTTGACAATGCTGTTTCTAGCAACGCCCGCTGTAGCGTTTCCATGTTCTGTGGAGATAATAATAGATTCAACTACCTGGAACTTTAATAATATTGACGTTAGTAGCTTAAGCTGAGGTATAATCATGGCTTTAGATAATCGCAGGATGAGAGGTAGCTGGTGGTTTTGTCAGTCAGTAAGAGTCTGACAGACCACTGCGCCCGCCCCGGGGCGGAGGACAACAATTAGGTTACACACGATAAAAAATGGTGACTGGTAGCAGGTGTGTAATGGCCATTGATGACATTAAACAGCGTTGGTTTAGAGGCATGCTATGTTCTGCAATACACAGACTAAAGATCCGTGATCGTTTCTCAGCACAATCAATGCTGCCAAAAAAGTTGACAATCCATGAAAAGCGGACCGTCAAGTCTTTATGACTGCCCAAAGCCACCTTTCCTGTGTGGTATATCCACTGAAACGTCCATTACCTCATATCATACACATTTGCACATCTCTCAAGTGTCATTGTCAGTGGATATACAGATCTCAATATTCCAATTATTGTGTCCTGTCCAGTGGCAAGCTGTTTGCTGAAGCAGCTAAACCTGACATTTCTTATCATCAGGTGAGACAGTGGCGAAACGTGAGCATAGTAATAATAAAAAAGTAACACACGATTTCCATTCTTTCCCAATAATTCAGAAATATTCAGAAAATTGGAATTAATCGATGTTACAGCTTCTATTAAGAAAAATATGCATAATGTTGTGACTGTACATTCAAGTCGACATATCGATAGGTCGCCGTCGCCCGTACCCGCCGAAGCGTTTCTTCCATTAACAGCTGAGTTAATTGAAAAACCAGCCGCAAGGGAACTCATCCGCCGAGAACTGTCCGATTGTTTTGTTACAAACGAAAATAATAAGCGAACAACAATGTGAAAAAAAAATCTATTATGCTTTGGCGACAGTTGTTGGAATGAACCTTCTGTGCTTAGAGTGTATTGTTAAATGTCTGCGAATAGCATCTCTTAAGATGATGGTCATTTCAAATCTTAGACAATACCTATCAATACTTTTTTTTTTTGGAGAGGGAAGGAAGTCATACACGACTGGCCTGCAATGCATGACTGGCCTGTTGGTCTAGTGGTTGGTGACCCTGACTGCTATGCCGGAGGTCGTGGGTTCGATTCCCACCCAGGACAAATGTTTGTGTAATGAGCACGATCATTTGTTCTGTGTCTGGGTGTAATTTATCTATAATATGTATGTATTTAGAAATATATAAGTATGTTTATCAGTTGTCTAGTACCCATAACACAAGCTCTGCTTAGCTTGGGACTAGATGACGTTGTGTGATAGTTGTGGAATATTATATTATTATTATACAATGACTTCTCCCGCTCTGGGTGGAGCGGGAGGGCGTGTCAGACTCTTACTGACTAAAACCCACCCCTGTTCCTTCCCTGCCTGAGTGCCCAAGGGTGCGGTAACTCATTTTCAGAATTTATCCGCTACCCCTAGGCATGCAGGCACCGGCCACGATGGGCCCCGTCAGTGGTGGCTGACAACATCTCTTTGAGGCGCGCGTGGAACACTACGCGCCGTCGACTCACGGGCCTGGTGCCGATCGGACGACGAGCTACCCACTGCTCGCCGTTCGCAGGCCCGGGTCTACGGTGGCCGGAGATCGTCTCGCGACGTCCTACGCCTAGTACGCCCAGTACCTCTCCTGCGGTGGTAGCGGCCGGGGCCGTGAAGGCCACTCCGTTGAGCTTCCCTCACGCGTCCCGCCTCCGCCTTCACGAGCATTACTGCTTCGCAGAAGGCGGAGACTGCCTCCCATTCCCTCTCGCTCCGTACCATGGCCTGAACCAGAGCCGGGAGCGAGAGGTCGCCGTCACCTATCGCATCCACAAGGACACGGCGGTGCTCCACCCAAGCGGGGCAGACCTCCACCGTATGCTCCACCGTGTCCTCTGGCCGATCCGCACAGTTGTAACATCCGGGCGTTTCCTCCCGCACCTATCATTACCTTGAGTAATACAATAAACTATCTTGATTAATATTTTATTTTAAAACAGATTGTCATAGACTATTGAAAACTAGCACCTAGTCTTACTCCTTTGCGATCTAAATTAATATAGAACAGCAGTAAAATTAAAAATTTGTAAAAAAAATATCCGAAAGTACGGAACCGATTATAAAAATTGTTTCTCTTATTGACAGCTACAGTATTCCTGAGTGTCATAGGCTACTTACTCTCTCAGAAAATGTACAGTTCTCATAGGATAGCCCACGGCAGCAAAGCCGCGGGAAAAAGTTAGTTGTAGATAAAACATGAAGCAAGAAAATTAAAGAGCACTTCCTTTCACATTGACATAATATTGATATATATTGGTATTTATATAGTATATATATTCGGATAATTACACTTATTTATGAAAGTTTATGTTGCACACTGGATCCTACCCTCGAATGTGATCTCTCTCTATCACTCAAAGGTTTCCTCAACATTGAGTTAAGCTCACCTTTGTACATTAACTATTTAACCACTGTGAACTATGTTAGTTGTTTGGTGTACAATAAAGAATTTAAGAAGCAATACTCAAACTAACTAATCAACAAAATTCACCCTTTACGATTAACTATTACCAATTTGTAACGTAAACCACTCAGTTTCTGATTGACGTGAACACAAAACGTTATTATAAACTTCAAACAAAATTGGACCGGGAATCAAACCCGCCTCCGGTTAATCAACAGCCAATTCACAGGTGAACTTTAGATTTATAGGATCAATTAAAACGGTGGTTCTTATCGACGCACACATTAATTCATTCGAATCTCGAAGTTGGCGTCGCAACTTGTCGAATTAAACTTTCTTATCGATAAAGAGGATAGGAACGGTGGTGTATGCTTATGTTCTATTATCGATAATGGATACGGCTACTTTTCTTTTATGGGGACGACTTTTTAAAGTATATCGGAAAAAAATTTCATTTATATTAAGTATAGGTATCTTAATAATTTTGTGATCAGGAAATACCGATGGACTGAATTTTCGTATCGGATATCAAAAGTTTTCTTACTAACCATAAAGGATTTTTAAATTTTATGTCTAAACATTTTCACATTCGTTAACTGTTAAGAAAGAATTTGAAGGTCCTTGTCATTGAGATGAAGCTTGTGTCCTAACGCCTGAAACCTCCTGAAGCCTGTGGTAACGTAATACACTGGTTATAATCTACGTGTAGAACCTAAATAACACAATGTTAAATATTTAACCCCAACACAAGTATTATTAATATTACTTACTGAGGCTGTTTCATTCACATGTGTAAATGTAACCGTTTGAGACATAATGTACATTTTCTTTTTTTATAAATAAGTAACAACGAAAGCAAATATCTTGGTACGATCGAAATTTAAAACTCAGCAAAGCATTGAAAACAATAGGATATTCTCTTGCGTTTATATATGTACAATATAAAGCATATTTCCAATACCTACATACTTAAATGCAATTACGACGACAGAAGAAAAAAAAGTAGCGAGCCTTACAGTAGTCGCATACGATGTGTAACATTCGACATCTCATCTTGGTAGTAAACAACATTAACATTCTATCCTGAAAAATAAAATTAAAACGTTTAGATCCGAATTCGACCGCGCGCAGACTTATCGTGTGCGCGCTATACCATCTATCGGTCAACTCTACCACCGCGTGCGCTCATTGGTCAAATCAAAAAGCACGCGCTTCCCCGGCTTCCTATTGCACACTTCCGTCCCATTTCACGAAATCACTCCCACAGATTGCAGGAAAGCGAGAGGAAAAATTTTATACATAAAAAATAAAAAAAATATGTAAAACAATCTCTCCCAAAAACCCAAGCGTGGCCTAACATAATATAAAACTCTTCAGATTTCCTTGACATCCAGGATTAACGTGATTATTCGCGATTGTCTCTTCCTCGCTCCGCCTACAGAGCTGACGGCAATTCAATACATTTCGCATAATATGCCCCACTCCCCTCCCGTTTTACTTAAAACTGTTTACGTTTCACTAAGAGATCTCTCAAATTGCCGGAAAGCAATTAGATAAATAAACAATGAAGCTTAGAGCCTAAACAGGAAGAGAGAATATTCTAGCGTACTTTTGCCATCAGAGCTTTATAACACAACTTTTTTGCCTAGATAATTTAAGTTAACCTACGTTTTTTATGGTTGGCTCGCGTTTCAACACTATCTCAACTGATTGTAAGCGATAATGTGGTCGAAGATGGAGCACGCTTGGCTAGAACACTATCTCACCTGATTGTAGGCGATAATGTGGTCGAAGATGGAGCACGCTTGGCTAGAAGTAACCTATTCATTTTACCCTGTTTTATTTCTACGTTTGCTTCACTTTTTTTTTTTTGGGTGGGAAGTCTTCCAATGACATCTCGCGCTGTGGGTGGAGCAAGAGGACGTGGCAAACTCTTACTGACTAAAACCCACCCCAGTTCCTTCCCTGCCTGAGTGCCCAGGGGAGCGGTAACTCTGTTACGAATTTATCCACTATCCCTAGGCATTTTATCCGCTACCCCTAGGCATACGTTTGCATCATCTTGACGACACGGTTGGCGCAGTGGTGGAGCATTGGGCTGCTGCGCTGCGTGTCGCGGTTTCGATCCCCGCACGGAACAAATATTTGTATGGCCTACAGATAGTTGTTCCGGGTCTGGGTGTCTTGTGTATGTGAGTTTAAATGTTTGTAAACGCACCCACGATACAGGAGTAACTTCTAGTGTGGGGAAACGTTTTTTTTTTAATAAAAAAATATCTACATGTTAAAGATTTAATAAGATTATATACACAATTTTATCTATTAACGGAACGCCCACTTGTGATATCTGTCAAGTTGTTTTTGACAGTTAATTTATTCTTCCTTTTTTCCGGATTTCCTGTATCGGTGTGGTTAAATAAAAGAACTGGCTAAGTGCGTGCGGCGCCTTCGTACACTTAGAGCTTCATACCAAATGAGAGAATTACAATGAAAAAAAAATATAACCGACTTACAAAAAAGTGCAAAATAACTTTAATTTCGGAAGTCGGTGTTTCTGGTTTTGTGTTTTCGTTTTTTTGACACCGACTTCCGAAATTAAAGTTATTTTGCAGTTTTTAGTGTATATTCGTTTTTGGAAGTCGGTTAAAAAAGTTTTTTATTTTGTACTTTTTAACTGTCTTACCCCAGAACTAAAACTGAAAATCAAAGTTATTATCGATTTGATAACCCCAATAACATGGAATTTGAACATAGTTGGAGGAAACCAAAACGTCATCTGTGTGAATCTGTGAAATCGGTGAACACACATAAAAAAATCCATGCAGTCGAACATAGAACCTCCTTTTTTTGAAGTCTGTTAAGGGCCTTTTCGCGGTTCAGTGGCGCCCTCATTGAATAAAAAATCGTAGCATAGCACAGAAAATAAATATTAAAAAATCCAACTTCACGTTTGTTACAAAGACCAAAAACGGCCGTTTCTGACACTTTTGCCTACTACTTTGGATACAAAACATTTTGAGACCTGTTTTAACAACGTAAAAATTCTTTATCCTCTTTGTAACAAACGTGAAGTTGGATTTTTTAATATTTATTTTCTGTGCTATGCTACGATTTTTTATTCAATGAGGGCACCACTGGACCGCGAGAAGGGCCTTAAGAAAACCGGCCATGTGCGAGTCAAACTCGCGCCCGAACAAATCATACTTTTTAACATGTTTTTTTAAACCATATACTAGAACATGGAAATTCATGTGTGTACCAAATTTCAACTGAATCGGTCTAGTAAATGCGAAGCATAAATGACACACGGACAGACAGACGCACGAGTGATTCTACAGAGTGTAAGGGAAACGCTTCTCCGTCCGTTTTTACATTCATATGTTCGGAACCCTAACAACATAACCAACAAAAATATGCAATTATAACAACTGAAATTCATAATACACTTGCGGTTCCATTTCAATTCAGTTTTATCGCATCTCGATTTTCGGTCGAAAACATTTTTATGTCATTCGATATCGAATTTCGATACTATCGAAATTGTATCTATATCGGCTTCATTGTGTCTCGCAGATTCGATAAGGTGCTTACCTAATACAGTATTGTATGAATAGAAAATTTTATTAGGGTTTATCTTATAAGCATAGGATCGCTGACTACTAAAATTTTCTTAATAAAATTGGTATACCTTGGTATATAGGTTACCTCCAAGGTTTTAAGTAAACCCCGCTTTCAGCTTCGGTTAGTTAGCTCTAAGACTAAAATTTGTGCTTTTAATGAAGAAAAATATAGGTGGAAAGCTTAAAAACAGCGTTAAAAGAAAATGAGAAAGTTACGGTTCAAAAATCTGCTGGTTTTTGTGTAATTTATCCTTTAATTTGCTACGTTGGATGAAGAAATATAAATACTAGTTTTATAAAAGTAAAACAAACATAAAATCTAGAAGCCTAGATGTAGCTTTTTTAGGGTGTGCCTAAGTAGTATAATGCTATACCCAAATAATATTAAAATATCTGTTCTCGCGGTTTTCGCCACTTATTATTATTTATTGAAGTAACAACTTCTTTAGGAGCGTTGGATATTTTTGGGATGGAAAAAAACAATTGAACTTGCCACCCACACCGACACCAACACCGATGCCGACATCGACATCGACGCCGACACCGACACCGACACTGACGCCGACACCGACACCGACACTGACGCCGACGCCGACACCGACACCGACACCGACATCGCAACGCCATCTGCTACGAGTGCTAGCTTAGCGGATTGAAGTGAAAACTTCTTTAGGCGCGTTGGGAAATTTTGTTGAAGATTGACAGACATTCAGATCGTCCCGCCATCTACTTAGAATTTTCCGGTGTGGAAATTACCTTTTCCATGGAAGTACTCTTCATGACTCCTTCGCAAATCATCGCACGTAAGACGTGAGAACTAAGAACCTAAACTCAAAAACGTACTTCTTCGCAAGACAGACTATCTTAGGGGAGAGTGGAGTAAGTAAAAAAGGCGGGAAATTAGGAACAGTGAATTTTTGGGGTTTAAATCACGAAATTATTTCAAAAAACCTTTACCTTTACCTTTTCACAAAACATAAATTTCAGGTTTTCTTATACTGAAACGTTACTTACCCACTTTTCTTATAATAATCCTACTTATTATTAACTCGGTTACTACAATTTTTTAAATAATAATGTCGGGTCTTTAACTAGTTTGCTAGTAACATAATTTAGCTAGACAAAATGGTGAAGTTAACCTGGGAATAGCATCATTGTAATGGTTTTTTTTTTCAAATCTTCTTGCTTATATGTTTTCGGGTAATTAGAACGCTGCATTTCTCATATTATTAATCAATAAGGGGTAATTAGGAATATAATTATAGATATTCCATATTATTTTCGGAATTTAACCATTTGTTTTTAATTACCCCAGCAGGTGCATGGTAAATAGGAACGACAAGGGTTTTGTTCTTCCTTAAAATTTTATAGGTCCATGTGATTTTTATGTTAGGTTTATTTCTTGACAAAAGATCAAAGTTTAGTATTATATAAAAATTGACAACAATTAACATGGCTTTACTCCTATTATTCTTTATTTCCTTTAGGTGTTCCCAATTACCCCACTTTCCCCAACTACTAAACTATTTTCAGAACCTATCAATTGTATTCTAACTAGTGCGCACCACCCACTACTTCAACCCCTTGCATCTAACGATAGTATTATCGTCAGCAATTTCTCGAACCGCCCACATTTTCAATTATAGTCCTACGCTAACACTTTGTTATGTCTGCGACCGACGCAGGCAAATGACAGCCGTGCGTACTGTGAAATGATATCCATTGATAAAGTGGTGGTTTTCATAAATAAATAGTTATGTTCAAGGGGAAGTGGAGCTGGTTAATTATTGTTTGATTGTATAGAGTGTGGTTTTACTGTAATAGAATAGAATAATACTCTATTGTAAACAAAAACAGTGAATTAATTTGTATAAACGAACTTAAATCAATGGGTACAATGGCGGTCTTATTTCTGACAGTGATATCTACCAGACAACCTTTGGATGGACTGAAAAATCTTAATTTACAAAATACAACCGACTTGCAGAAAAGAAAAAACACAAAAAAATGAAAAATAACTTTAATTTCGGCAGTCGGTGTTTGTTGTATTTTATTTCTTCATTATTTCATACCGACTTCCGAAAATAAAGTTATTTTTAAAAAAAATGTTTTTTTTTCGTTTTTGCAAATAGGTTGTATTTTTTGTAAAATAAAACGTTTTTGTTTATCAATTTTTAGTTATTATACCCCAGAACTAAAGCTAAATATTAGAGTTACGTCCGAATTGATAACCCCAATAACATGGAACATGGCATTTGAACATACTTGTAATTGGAGGAAACCAAAACGTCATTTATGTTAAAATATTTGTTGTTCGATAAAATTGATATGAGCCCACCTCTGCAGTATACTCTTTGGGATATAAAAGGAAATTGAAAATCAGTAGATAACTGACAGAGATATAGCCAGGACATCCTTAAAAAAAACTTTTTTACAAAAAACAACCCACTTCCAAAAACGAAAATACACTAAAAATTTCTTTTTAGGAAGTCGGTTGTTTTTTTTGTAGAAAAGTTTTTATTTTTCACTTTTTAGTTGTTATACCCCAGAACTAAAAACCCTACTAACATACTCGTGATTGGAGAAAACCAAAACGTCATCTATGTATACATATTTATCGGTTTTGTTCAGTGTTTTAAAAATTCTAAAGCAATTTCGATAAAATTTATATGGGAACACCTCGGGAGTATATTTTTTCGGATAAAAAAAGGATTGGATGAAAATCGGTCCACAACTGACAGAAAAATCGGCAGACATAAGTATAAAAAAAAAACTTGAGAGGTGTCAAGGGAAACCCGGATGGAACGAAGTTCCTTTCGATTAATTAGTGAAGGAATTGTAATATAATTTTATATTTTTTAATTTATAATATTTTTTTTATTATTAACTACGCACACACGCACGCACATAAGAAGTTATACTTCATCATCTCATCTCATCTCATCTCAGCTCAGCTCAGCTCAGCTCAGCTCAGCTCAGCTCAGCTCAGCTCAGCTCAGCTCAGCTCAGCTCAACTCAACTCAACTCTTTAGCAATATCTGGCTTGCTTTCTATAAGAGAGAGAGAGACAGACAGAGAAACATGCGACGCCGCACAACTTACTATTGTAAGCTTACTATAGCAACAAGAAGTTTTTATTAGATTGTTTTTCCAACACAATCTTTTTGGACGGACAGCCTCATTAGTGTCGTGACAACTTTTCGTAAGAATTTTTTCCGTCTAGCCTCCTTTCACAACGCGCGATAAGGAACTTCGTTCCAAAAACAATAACAGGAGGTTCTATGTTCGACTGTATAATTACAGTCGAACATAGAACCTCCTTCTTTTTGCGAATTCGGTTAAAAAAGTAATGTTGTTGTTATGTAGTTCACAGGAAGCTCAGAATAATGACTATTGTTAGCGTTCACCAAGATTGTGCCTCGGTGGCACTCGCTAAAATGGATATAGTCTACATGTATGCATTTTAACTAGCATACGACTCGGTGCTACCTATTCCTAGAAAAGATTTTTAACCAGATTTTACCCGACTACAAGAAAAGGGTTATGTTTTTGAAGCGTATCATGTATGTATGTAATATTCTTTATTATTCTTTAAAACTTCATGTATTCCAAATCGCTGTACAGATTGACATAATTAAGATATCGTTAAATACGACTTGACAGCTTGATGCTCTAAATAAGTGATGGTAAAAGGAAAACATGGCGGCTGTAAGACCAGTGTTTGGAGTATTTTATTTTGTGTCATTTCATATGAGATTTCAAAATATAAGGTCGGAAAAAATATAACTCACTAAGATGTAGGAAATAAAAAAAAATGTCATAACCCAAAACACAGCTAAAAAGTTAACCACCGCAACAAATACCTGCTGTCGAGATTTATTTAGTATTAAATATTTTTACAGGAACCCCTTATTAGGCACTATATTAGAGGAGGTCTGTGCTTACTCCAATTTCTTACCGCCACCATATTATATCGTCCTCCCATCGTTTCTGTGATCTTTCCACGTTTATATTTCCATGCGGTTCGTAATATTTCGGAAATATGACGTCATAATGAACCAATCACAACCACGATCAACAGACACGTGCCCACAATGCGGCGGAACTCAATTGAACGGAACGACTCTATCGTTCATCGAGTGTGATTCTACAACCACCCACGATTTCAATTATATTCCTATGCGATCTCTTGGTATAGTCCTTGCTATCTTGATCAGCTGACGACAACTTTGTGTGGAAAGTCCATTTTATTTATTTATTAGAACTTCCTTGAAGAAAGTTACATAGTTAGTAGCAATTTCTAAAATAGGAAAACCCGTTTTATTTATTTTAAAAACTTAATTAATGTCTAGTGAGACACTGCACAAAGGCGGACTTAATGCCCATTAGAACCTATACAGCATAAAATAAAAGCCCTGTCCGATCCAATAAAGGCGTATTCCTGGTTTAACATATGTACTAGAAAAAATAGTAATAAAAATGTAACTCATAAAAACCAAAAGTCACAAATTTTTAATTTTTACAAAATATGCGAAATTTAACACTAAATATGGAAAATTTTCGTAAGTTGAATTTCTGTTATCCGATTGTTGAAATAAATAATAATAAAAAAATTAAGTTGACAAACTCCACCGAGAGCAGTGGTGGCCCAGTGGTAACGGCCGCGACTTATAAGTTGTGGGTCGTGAGTTCAAACTCAGGCAGGCGCTTTACTTTGTGTAAGTTATTTCATCACCACGCGCTCTCAAAACGGTGAAGGAAAACATCGTGAGGAAACCGGCATGTCATCCATCAATCCACATTGGGCCCGCGTGGTGGATTATGGTCCACACCCTCTCATAGAGAGGAGGCCTGTGCCCCAGCAGTGGAGTCATTAAAAGGCTGATGATGATGACTTTTACGAGTATAATCAACCCCAAACATTTTGACTTTTGACTTTGCCAAGCCCCGTAATATTTTTTTGTTTTCCGGAGCCAAATCTTAGACAATCGTCAGTTTCTAAAATACTCATAAGTACCTATTTGAGTGTAATACTTGAAAAAAAGTAAAATTAAGCCCAAAAATAGCTCCACTGGCCGGCGAAATCTTTTCATTTTTACCTATTTTTATTTCAAACGGTACCACTCCGTACTAACCGCGCTGTAGGCACTCTTTAACAAAGGATCAAAAAGGTCGTCTCGCTCAGGCGGCTTCTTTGACACAAAACTGTAGGTGAACTTTGTCGAGCGCTCAGTGTTGCCTTTGATAAGATTTTATTTTCTTTTATAATTACTTATTTTCATTGAGAATAATAATAATCTCGTATCCATTAAATGATGTAAGATGAGGTAAGTTTAATCATTCATCAAATTTTCAGAACTATCAGCACTAACATTAGTCGTATTTAGGATAGCTAATAGCTTGGAATAAATAATTCTCGTTGTCCATTTGACCTATCTGTAGCAAATGACGATAGAATTGGTAATGAAAATAACGACGTAGGACTTACCTAGTCACGGATTAGTAGATATAAATAAATAACGGAACATTAAAGGCTAATGGAATATTGATGTGTTTTTAGGTTTAAATGTGAAAGTTGAGGATTTTTTTAGTAGGGTAGCCTTTTAGTCTACTGGTCAGTAGGTACGTTTAAATGTTAACTACTTAAGTCGGTACATAAGTTAGGAATAAAAGCCTACACACGTCAATTACAGTTAGGGTGGTCATACTATACGCACATTAATACCTACAGACGATAGTGGGTAAACTTCAATTCATCATCATCACTCATCATCAGCCATTTTAACTGAATTCAAAGAAGGAGGTTCTGTATTCGACCCGTATGTATGTATGTTTGTTCGCGATTTTCTTGAATAATAAAACTACGGATTCGATTTGGATGAGGTTTTCGTTGTTCAAATGCATAATTTTCATGGAAGGTTTAGTATGAAAAACATTAGGATCTGATGAAGATCTTTGGAGATAGACAGTGGAACTCTTTAGTGTAACAGCTCACAATTTTAGGACCCATTAATATTAGTGTTTTTAACCAGTGGTGCTTGGCAACTGGGCTTACCCCAGTTGTAAAAACCCCCTTTGTGCCTAATGGCCTAGTTTTGTTCTGTCTCCCGCTTGATTAGGAGGGAAGTGGAAATTATGTTTTTCTTACTCTTTCGCTGTCTTTTCTGATTAATTTCGTTGCGGGACCCAAGACAGTTTAATCGTTTCTCTGGGACTCGTCGAGCTTCATTGCCTCGGTGTTTTTTCTGGTGGTCGCCACTGTTGGTTCTGGCTTACAGAAGTTACAGTGGGTTGGGAACAGTGTGGCGGGCTTGTCCCAAAAAAAAAAAAAGTGGAACTCTTTAATAACTAACAGCAAATGACTCGCGATTACTGCGATCGTTTATATATGTGTTGTTTACACAATTTAATGGGGAACCACAACTAGAGAGACAACAACAAGAGAGGCATTGCCGCCGTGCGTGCCCAAATACGATACCGCTTGGGAAGACTGGTTGTCAGAATTTCGGGCTTCTGACGATACGAACGACTGCCAAAGATTCAACATTGACAGCCGTGACAAACGAATTAACGTGCTTTCCGAGGCACGGAGGAGTCTCGGTATATAAAGATAGTCACCCATCCATAAACCAACCCCGGTAAGCGTGGCTTAATCTGATGGATCGACCCGTGCGGCTGTTATTACTTTAGCCACGAGCTCCTCTTCCTCACACAAGCAATCTACTCTTTTTAAAAATACTGTAGCACTAATGATGATAAAAGTTTCAAAGTGCGGGGAAGTATGGTTTTTCTAACAAAACCACATAAATTCGCATTCATTTTTATTCATTTTATCTATCACCTCACCTTCCATATCGTGCCCACGCATTCTTGATAAAAGTCAAGGTTAAAAAAGTAAGGCAATGCTCATGAAAGGTGAATAAATGTCGCTTCTATACGTGTCGTTTTCTCTTCTATATTGCAGTTATCATACTTTGTACAAATGTCATACGAACATTTATTGAAAACGCGGTAAGCTTCTGGTAATATTGTGCATAATATTCTGTATGATCTACAAATATAAGCTGTTAATCCTATTTCCTACTAATATTATAAATGTGAAAGTTTGTGAGGATGGATGTATGTATGTTTGTAACTCTTTCACGCAAAAACTACCACACAGATTTTTATGAAACTTTACAGTAATATAGCTCATACATAAATTATGCAATTTGGATGTATGAGTTATATTGAATGAGTTTTAATTTATAATACTACACGGGTGAAGCCACTGGTGGATGCTAGTCTATACTAATATTATGAAGAGGTAAAGTTTGTGAGATTGTAGGGGGTTATCTCTGGATTTACTGAACCGATTTTGATTTTTTTTTTACCAGTAGTAAGCCACGTTATTTGTAATTGCCATAGGTTATAATTTTTAGAAATCTACTAAGAAGAAGTGCTAGTAAATCATAAAGTGGCTGACCCTGTTGTTTCATAAGTCGTAACAGGTAAAATTTTGCTACTTTCTTTACAGCAATAGTCCTGAAAGCGCTGATCCTATTAAGAAAATTCTTACACTAAACTTAACACTCATAGAAAGTAACAGTATTGTTGAGTGCCATAGGTTTATCATACCATAAAATTACGCCCAATATTTTTTGGTCATTTAACTGGCGGACTAATTAGATTTAGTAAAATACCCCATTTTGCGTGCAAAGCCACTGGAAGAAGCTAATTACTGAAAAACATTAACTCATCAGTCAATTAGATAATATGCATAAATATATTTTATAGACCCATCCGTTAGATACCCAATGTGACTGCGGTGACCCTGTCCAGAACATGACTAACTTCACTCACTGTTTTTATTTTTAATTGAACCTGAATTATTATTTGAATATTTTAAATGTGATTATTGATCTTGTATCATCATCCTCATAATCATCATCAGCCTATAACAATCCACTGCTGGACATAGGCCTGTCCAATTACACGCCATTCACCTCGGTTCGCGGCAACTCTCATCCAGCTGCTACCAGCCAGCCTGTGAAGATCATCTCTCCACCTAGCCTGAGTCCTTTGCCGATTGGCGATCTACACTCAAGAATATGATCTTGACCTTGTATGGTTAGCCTTTTCCCAACTATCTTTTTTTTTTTGGTGTCCGCTTCCAGCCTAAGCGGATGCAGCTGAATATTTTACATGGAGCGAACTGGTTGTCAGACTTTCAGGCTTCTGACGACCCGTAACGACTGTCAAAGATCCACGATTGACAGCTGGGACCAACGGCTTAACGTGCTTTCCGAGGCACGGAGGAGTCTCGGTATGTAAAGTTGGTCCATGGATGGGTGACCCCGGCAAGCGTAGCTTAACCTGATGGATTGACCCCTTGTATGGTCTGGAATAAAGATTTATTATTATTATACTGGAATACCCCAACTGCTCATACACCGGAACTATGGAGGACCTAATGAACGCTAATGACGCTGCAATTTATGTTCCCAGCTTCTGGGCCCAAAGTATTCAGGAAACCATCGATTTGAAATATGAAGAATTCAGATAGATCAAGTTCTGTACTAGCCACATGAAAAATTATACCGTAAAAAGTAAGGTTACTAGATAAACGTTGTCTTGAGAATGTTCCTTTTATACAGTAACATAATTTTCGCGTTATTCAAAGGTTGTTACGTAATGAAGCAAAAGGTGCCACTTACATCAGTGTTTAGCAAATGGAGCTTTATCCTAAAGTAGCACACTGTTTTGGTTTAGGTATATTCTTGTGTTGTAACCTTCTATGGTGATTTAAAATAAGTTCAAAGTAGGAAGGGTGATAAGAAACTACGACGAATAAAAAAATACGATTCTTGTATACCCTTTTAATTAAATATGATTTTTTTTTAATTTTTCCTATAGCGGCAATTGAAATACACATCCCGTGAAAAAGTCAAATTTCTATCTGTTACGGTTCCTGAGATACAGCCTGCTGACAGACAGACAGACGGATAGCCGAGGTATAAGGTTACCCTTGGGGTACGAAACCTTGGTCTCCTTCTGTGAAGCCGTAATTTCACAGAAAGAGGCTGCGGAGAGAGATATGGGAGGCCGTGGCCTCTCTCCCGATTCGCAGCAGGCGCACCGGGCGTCGGCGGAGAACAGACAATGCCCTCTTCCAGCCCCCCTAAACAGGTCCGGAGGGATGGCTGACCCGGGGTCGTCCGCCGCCGCCCATCCAGCAGGGCCGAGGCGGCAGCGCGTAGTGTTTCACGCGCGCCCCTCTTGGACGTCGTGGGGGGCGGACACCTCACTCTCCCCGCAGGACTGTAGTGGCCCACATAGGCGGGCCGTCACTAGCCAGGGATCATGGAAGTCGTATTAGGTCTCACGATCCCTGGTCCAAGTGTGAGAAGGAATACCGGGGTGGTTTTTGGTCAGTAAGACTCTGACAGACCGCTGACTGCTTTTCGCCTGCCCCAGGCGAAGGACATAAATGGGGCAAGAAACCTTAATAACCGGCCAAGTACGTGTCGGACTTTGCACATTTTTTCACTTTAACTGTGGCAAATAAATATTTTTTCTTTCTTTGTTCACATTTTGGGTTCCGTGCCATATGAGGCAAATCAATATTTTAGTATTTGTTTATACATAATAATAAACATTTTCACCAAATTTCAAGGTCATAGGTCAATAGTTTAAAAATTGTTCGGAACAAAATTTTGTAACAGACGACGGACAGACAGACACGTAAGTGACAGCGTTTGGACCCTTTGGGTATGGCACCCTAAAAATTGTCTCTTTAGTCAGTAAATACGTTATATCGTTCCTTCTGACAACCAGTAGATCTGTTTATTAATATGTGGATAACGTTGTGAGTGGTGTATTTGTTACTTCTATTATTTAGTTCTCACTTATGTCTACTTATTATTACACTTCTGTTTGTTGTCCCTAAATAAATAAATAAAAACCAAATCAGCAATCGCATTGTAATCCATTAGCTCAAAACAGGAAAGTGACCAATAATGCTGATTGCAATTATAACCCATAAGTTATTTTTGCAATACTCAGATTGATTAAGCTTACATTTACCATTCGAGATAAACATAAACAATCTGCCCAGCCTTTTCCCAACTATCTTTGGATTGGCTTCCAGTCTAACCAAATGCAGCTGAATACATGGAACGACTGCCTATCTGACCTGCACAGCCCAGTAACTGGGTAATACGATACCCCTTGGTAAGACTGGTTGTCAGGCTTTCGGGCTTCTGACGACCCGTAAAGACTGTCAAAAATCTACGATTGGCAGCCTGGACCAACGGCTTAATGTGATTTCCGAGGTACGGAGGAGTCTCGGTATGTAAAAATGGTCACCCATCCATGAACCAACCCCGGCAAGCGTAGCTAAACCTGATGGATCGATCCGTGCGGCTGTTATTACTTTAGCCAAGATAAACATAAACTTCCCAATGTAATCCGCTTCCCTATTTCATAACGTGGTTTCAGCATCTGCAATGCGCCTGCCTCGCTATAAAAAAACAATATTACGGGGCTACCTCGCAACGATATCAATTTTATGAATGAATTGCAATGCTTTTTTATTAAGGAGCTCGTGGCATGCCATGATCTCGTTTCGAAGACAAACAGCTGATATTGATTAGTGTTTTAGAGGTTAGTTTTTACGAAAATAAAGTTTTGTTTTGAGCGTCGCCGTCGAGGTCGACGAGAGAGGTGTGACGAGATCGTGATCAGATGATCATGTTTGCGGGGCAAGCTCGACTAGAAATCGCCCCAAGACAGAGAGGTTAGGAAGGGGAAAGGTGAGGCTTTTGCCCAACAGTCGAACACAATGTCAGCTAACAATTTTTTTTTTATTAATTAAAAAAATACTAAAAACACTTTATTTTTGATTTTTCGTATTCTTTTGAGTAAACCCTTTCATTTGACACCCCTAACATGAAAATTCGTAAAATATAACTAGTCCGCCATCTTTGGCCATATTTGATTTAGAATGACTTAGTTGAATTTTTACGTGGTGATTCGGTTCCGATTTTTTTTTTATGACAATACATTTTTATGGTAAGCATGACCGGAATCGACATCCAGGATTAGCTCCAGATAAAGGAACTCTTCAATGCTCAGCATCACGGACACGAAATTTTGTGTACTTAGACATCTAATTGTGATCCGGTATAAAAGCTTGTTGCACTTATTTAAGCGAAAGCTAAAGGAATTTCTAACTGATAAGGTGTATTACAGTGTGAAGGAGTATCTAAAAGGAATCTTTACGGCCAATAATATTAATCAGATATTCAATAATAGAAATCATACGTGTAACTCACAATTATTATTTATATAGGACATTATATTATTTACTCTGACATTTATATAATTATTGACTACTAGATAATCCTTGACACTGAAAAATAAAATGAATTAATTGACTTTCCAGTTTAATAATGTGGTAATATTTATTGTATTCGCATTGTTATTTAATAGTTATTGTATTTTAATACTGGAATTATGTGTAAAATTTTGCATGCCCATGTGACGGCAGAGCGTGGAGAACATTAAATAAACTTGTATAACATCTATACCCCTACCCATGTTGGCAAAGAAATAAATAATTTGAATTTGAATAACTTGAATTTGAATTTAAAATAAACAGTTGCACTCTAGGAGGCCCACAGAAATGAAAACTTGAAAAAAAATGCCCAACGTGCCTTGCGATCCGCTACGAGTGCTCGCGTAATCGCGTAGCGGTGTCGGTGGCGGTGGCTCACGAGTTCAATTGTTTTTTCCCATCTCAAAACTGTCCAACGCGCCTAAAAAAGTTTACAATTCAAAAATGTTTTTTAACTATTAACTTATTTTACAATCACATACATCAATTTATGGAGCTCAATTTTTTAACAATAGAATCCCTAGAGAACCTTTAAAATACCATAAAATCTCAATCGTATGCGGTCACAAATCTATTTCATAGTGACGGTCTGTTGTGACCACAATATGTGTAGTGGACCGACAGTGATGCGAGCGCAGTGACTGAGAGTATCTCCACGTCACCTGCAAACGCATCAGTTGCCGGATCAGTAAACCAATAGTACGGATGTAGTGATGAATGGCATCGGGCTCTATAGGACCTGTAGAATAGATTTGTTACTGTCGGATAGACATCGCACAGCTGAACCATTGAAGATAGAAATGTGTATCTGGGACGATTTAAAAGGTGGATGTGTACCTACTCGTAATAAAACTGTGTTTGCAATTGAATACTGGACTAAGTTTTTCAGGAGTAACTCTGAACATAGTCACAGACAAAATAATACTAGCGTACAGATGCCTCATCTTATACAAAGAAACGTAATGGTCCTAACTCATCGTTCTCCTGCCCTTGTCCCAATTTATTTGGGGTCGGCGCAACATGTCTTTTTCTTCCATACTTCTCTATTAGCCATAATCTCTGTAGTCACCCCCTTTTTACCCATATCCTTTTTCACACAGTCCATCCATCGTTTCTTTGGGCTTCTCCTACTCATAAGAGTAGGAGAAGAAGAAGAGAAGAGAAGGGAAGAAGATGTGGATGGCTATAAAGCCATCCACATCCATACACAGGACTTTCCTCACGACATTTTCTTCATTCCTCCGCATCACATGCCCATACCACGACAACCGATTTCCACACATCTTTTCAGTCAGCGGTGCCATTTTCAGACTTCCTCTTATATACTCATTCCTAATTCTATCCATGCGCGTAACACCACACATAGCTCTTAGCATTCTCATCTCAGTTGCGTGCAATTGCTTTTCATTCATCGCTTTTGTGGTCCACCATTGTGAACCGTACAAGACAGCAGGTCTGACCACAGTTTTATAAATTTTCCCCTTAAGTATATGAGGAATGCGAGAGTCGCATGATGGTCCTAACGATGGAAGGATATTTGTTCGGTGTTTGAGCCTGACCCCGGCGTACCTCGCTAGATGGTGATAGCAACGACGGCTTGTAAGTTGAATATACTTATAGTCTCACTAATATATTCCCACACATTGGAAAATTGTTTTATAGTATTTATTTTATACTATAACAGTTTATTTGTTTCAAAATGTGTTACTATACAAATTTAAATGAGCTGAATGGACCTCAAAAACTTCAAACAGCGCCATTTAATTGTGCAAAAAAAATCTATGTCAAAGAATTCGTTATACTCGTAACAATCTTCTTTTGAATTAGGTGCCTATTATTCCACAATTTTGTGCTTAGCGAAGTTAAAGTATTAAATAAGAACATATGTTGGGTACTTATGAAATTGACGTTTTTTTCTCACAAATAGAGAACCTCGTCACTTCTATGAATTAAAATATTCATCAATTGCTTGATATTATATCGAATAATGACCGTCATAGACAATTGCCAATAGTAAAAAAAACCATAGTACTTATAGTTTTCTATACAAAAAAAAAATCCTTAAAAATGACTCCTCTTTTTGTTGCTTAATCTAAGTGGCATACGTTATCTTAGTTTTTAAACATTATTGCCTAAAATTTTTAAAACATTAGTGCTCATAGTTGTTATTTAGATTAAGAAAATGTTAGTATGAAAAACACAACTTCTTTAAAATTCTCCATATAAAACGCTAATTTCATAGGTGAGGACCTAATAGTGTATAGCACTAATTTTTTCAAAATCTTAATACGTATTACAGTAACTTCGATAAGAAATCGATGCATATCACGCCATCTATTGAAATTTATTTGAACTTTGTTTTCTTTCTTTGAGATTAGACCCCGTGATATAGTGCAGTGTTCCGTAAAGTGTGTGCCAAGGCACACTGGTGTACCGTGGCCTTTACTTGGTGTACCGCGAATAAATAAGTTTTTCTCATAATAAACGAAATATATAAAGACGACCGGAAGAAAAACCTATACTGAACCCTCCAAATAAATGTCGCATTAAAATCATCTACCACGCAGAAGTAGACTGTCGTGTGTCCACGTGTTTTCTTGTTGTTGAAGATGAGGATGGCTGATGGCTTGATATTTAAAGAAACACGCACTTTTTCTTTTATAATAACTGACACATAGACAGAAACACAAGCATAAATAAAAGGAATAAAGGAAACAAATATACATATAAAAAAGGTTGGTTGCTGGTCGCCAACACTTGTTGTTACAATAACTTAATCACAAAACACAATCAAGCAAGTAGACACACCTAAACCGTATCGTAAATCAAAAATATTTGTAAACCCTATTTAAATGTTAACCCTACAACTAAGCGGGTTAATTCAAAGCGATAGTCTGGCCAGAAACATAGTTCCTGTGGAGCGATTAGAAAGTCAAACAAAAGCCTACGAACGAGGGGGGTTTATTAGCGAACTGGCTCACTTGACCCGGGTGTGGTGCAAGAATATGTAACCTAGACCTCGATGGGCTGGTGTCAAGAGGAAGCTGGGTTATTCATTCATTGTCTGCGATAAAACATGTATTTTTTAACCAGAATTCTTTGTAAAGTCCTACTTATTCTAATTTACTCCTTATTTCAATTTTTATCAGGAAAATTAGCATTTAAAAAAAAAAACTTTATTTCTGACGATGTCCTTAATTTGATTAGTATTTTGGTGTTAGTAACAATAGTGCTTAGCAAATATATTAGTGCTGTTAGTTTTCACAAATTACTTAATCATTTATTAATGCAGACCTACATATGACTGTCCACACCCATTGTGCCTGAAAGGGACAATCCGCTCTGGCAGCAATCATTTTTAGAATGCTGTTGTCACTACCATGCAGCCGCTGTAGTAAGGAGGCTGCTTTAGAATCAGCTATTTTATATTACAAATTGTGCAAAGGTCAGAGTAAACAAAGACTTCTTTTTTTAAACTTTGCCCCACACTAGGAATTACTCCTGTATCATGAGTGCGTTCACAAACATGTATAATTCACATACACACGACACCCAGACCCGAAACATCTATCTGTAGACTAATGGAGACTAAAGGATGTAGACTAAAGGAGACTATTTTATTTATTTATTTAATCAGTATTTAAACTACCTATGCATATATGTTCAGCGAGTTTTATGATTAAGTCTGTTTCTCAAGTTGGCTACAAAGATATGCACCTTAAAATCTCTTGCTTTATATACATTATTAGTTACATGTTTTGGGATCTCACTTTGTTTTAGAATTTGACTTATATCTATTGAGGTGTGAAAAGTGAAGCAACTTAAATGTTTACTGGTAGTAACAGTAGATCAGTACCAAATGTGACCTGCTGTAAAAACTGAAAGATTTTCTAATTCTTAACTCAACAACAGTTTTCTGTAAGGGCTGAGTGTGGAGGCTAGGGTGAGTGTGCGACGGAATTGCATAATTTTATTCCGCCAAGCCCGTTCCATCAATGGACCACAAGACATACGGCGATGTGCCACCGGTACATGGTAAACATCCCATCCACACGCACAAAACGTTTTAGGAACACATCCATTGTGCGTACAGCTAGGGAGTGGAATTCCCTGCCGGAGTCTGTGTTTCCTGATAGCTACAACCTGGGAGTCTTTAAGTCAAGAGTGAATAGGTTACTTCTAGGCAAGCGTGCTCCATCTTCGACCACATCATCGCTTACCATCAGGTGAGATAGTGGTCAAACGCGTGCCTACCAACAATAAAAAGGGGCTTATTAAATAATTACACCAGTGACCTACCGCGGGTCCCGGGACTATTCGAAAGAGTTACCGCGTCCCTGGAAAGCAAAGGAGAACAAAAGAAACACGGGTGGGTTTTAGTCAGTAATAGTCTGAGCGGGAGTCACGTGAAGAAACCGGAGCCCTCAAAAAAAAAAAAACGAGCGAGCCTTAGAGTAGGCGCATGTGATGTATAACATTTGACATCTCACCTTGGTATTATGGTTCTACTAACGGTCCAGTGGCGCCCTCATTGAATAATAAATCGTAGCATAGCACAGAAAATAAATATTAAAAAATCCAACTTGTTTCACGTTTGTTACAAAGTGGATAAAGCATTTTTACGTTGTTAAAACAGGTCTCAAAATGTTTCGTATCCAAAGTAGTAGGCAAAAGTACCAAAAACGGCCGTTTCTGACTGATTCGATTTCGACCGCTCTACCATTTGACGGCCAACTCTACCCACGCGTGCGCCATCCCAAAGAAACCGTGCAGTTTTTCGGGAGTAAAATTAGCCTATGACAGCACATTCAGTAATAGAGGCCCCTATTACTGAATGTGCTGTCATAGGCTAATTCGTATTAGTAAAAATATTCGCAATCGGATTAGTACTTCCAAAAATTACCTTTAACAAATACACAAGCTTATAATTTTACCATCTTAGCACAAACAAGTTTAGACAAACTCGACCCAAAATAACTTAAATTACATAACCATAATTATCATTCCTTGTACCACACCCAATCCTGTCTCTATAACATGTAGTTCGAATTCCTATTTGTTAATCTGAGTTTAGTTTAATTGGGAACCTCTATCCCACACACTTACAGGCCTTTGAAGTACACGTAGCATGTATAAACATGGCCGATCTAAAGGCGGCCTTTTCAAAGATCCGCTAAGCTGCGGAGCGAGGAATGTGTATCATACACATCCCTCGCTTTGCATTAACTATTCGAGGATCGTTAATTTTCATTGCGAGGTTTGATCGTACTTCGGTAATAAAGTGTTGAACGAAACGATTTTTTTTGCACAGCACATCTTACCCGTTCATCCACTGCGGGACATAGGCTTCTCACAAGCGTCTTAAGTTTCTTACTTTTAGCGGAAGCCCGTGACCATCACCAAATTATTATCGGTCCACCTTATGGGAGGCTTTCCAACACCAAGTCTTCTGGAACGCGGACGCCATTCCAGAAGAATTCTGTCCTAAAAGACAAAAGACATTAGCCATTCAAAGTCAAAAATAAACACAGTTTCGTAGCTTAGCATCACCGCTTAGCTACGTCGTACTACGTGGAAAGGCAGCCTAACGGAGTGTGTACTGTGTATTAATATTAATGAGTTTCTGTGAGGCATGGTTCTTGACAATTTTGGGAAATGGCAATCCCATTCATTTAAGGAAAGTGGTGTTTCGTTGATCACGTTGGGGCTGTTAGGTTGGTAGGCCTGATTGTTCATTTATTATCTTTAAGAAAAGCATAAATCACACTAATAATATAAAGGCGAAAGTTTGTGAATGTGTATGTTTGTTACTTCTTCACACTCAAACAGCTCGACCGATTTAAATGAAATTTAGGTATGTAGATAGCTTATACCCTAGATTAACACATAGGTAACTTTTATCCCGGTCTACGCGGGTAAAACCCAGGGGCGCAGCTAGTGTTTTTAATACAAATATAAGTAGTTCAAGAAGTCTTGGTTTTCAGGTGAGACTGTTTAAAGTTTTGAGCTGCGAATCAATGTGCAAAAAAATGATTTGGGTTCGCTTTTAAACTGAGTATTTTTATGCGGTATTTTGAGTACACACACATAACATACACACACATACACAACACACACACAACATACACACATACACACACACACACACAACACACACACAAATACATTATAATCTTCCTAACCTTGTTCCCATATTAATTAATTGGCGCAATACGTTTTCTTCTCCCATTCCGTCCTATACCAATCCCATTTTATCATTCCTCATACAGTCCGTCCTTCCTTACAAAACAGCACTCAGTACTGTTTTAAAATACTGTCCCCATTAGCGACCTACCGCAACCTTCTCGCAATTATCTTTTCATTTTCTTCAAAAGCCTGTCTTTCGTCGCATGAAATATTCGCAGCCCTTTCTATTATTATTATACCTCCACCTAAAAATAGATCTGGAGGCTTACCTAACCAATTCGCAGATAGAGCCGACGTACATCCGTGACGTAGATACATTAGCGTGCAATGTTACACAGTCATCCGTCGCTCCAGCGCGACATGTACGTTCCCAAACAAACCCACGCTTTTTTTAAATTATTACTGGGAGTTTGAGGATTCTTTTTTTTTTAATCTATCTTTATGAAGTTCTGTGATTGATTGATT
Source organism: Polia nebulosa (assembly GCA_951329385.1). Classification (NCBI taxonomy): domain Eukaryota; kingdom Metazoa; phylum Arthropoda; class Insecta; order Lepidoptera; family Noctuidae; genus Polia; species Polia nebulosa. Next base: position 12,607,685 of record OX589610.1, on the reverse strand, counting down.
CTGAATCTCTGGAGACCCTGATCCGAAGAGGTTAATAAACAGATTTTTGAAGTGAAAAGTTCTTTAGCCACGTTGAGCAATTTTCGGAAAAGGCTAAATTTATAGGCGCCTCACTGACTTGCTAGTGACGTGTTGCGCCAGACTGGCGACGCGCAAAATGCACTTAATTTTTATATACTGCTACTGGTTTGCTATCTTGGGACATTATGTGAATATGAATATGTAGATGTTGAAGAGGAAGGTCTTAAAAATATAGATGGATTGTGTGAGAAATGGAACAAGAGAAGGAAGATAATAATTGCGTTTAAATAGGTACTCAGTGTTAAGAACTACGAGTACTTCGTTTTAGTAGAAAACTCTGTCAAATCTATAGCTATGGAATTGCCAGAAATCAGGGATTAGTGAAAGGCAGATTTTAACGCACATCTAGATTACTTACTTAATTTCCTGAAGATTGTCTCAAATGGCAAAGTTGCGAGCAACACCTGAACACCCGAATGTAAATGTCTAATTTATACACACCTCTCGTGCGTTCATGATTATGTATAACTCTTCACATAATCCATCTATCTAACTGATCGGCAGACGGGCGTGGGAGTTTGGGTTTTGGGCAGTATTTTATATAATTCGAACTGTGAGACTTTCAGTTGAATATTTTTCTATAACGATTTTAAGAAGAATTTAGGGATTACTGAGAGGTTCTCTTGAACGTATACCAACGAGATCGGTCATGAAAATTATCATTTTTGTGTAGAGGGTTAGTTTATGCCATCTATATCCACACTTGCTTCTGACTAGTTTGAAAATCTGAATAAGTTATGCTCAGCAGCATCAGTATATTTTTAAGTCCACAGTTTCTTGAAGCTGTGAAAAAATCAAACTTCTGAACTAACGTAAAAAAAACGGTCGTTTATGCCGCAAAAACGTATATTTCGACACTCTCAAGGGAATCAAAATTTATAGGGTTCCGCGGTCCTACAATCATGAAATTAGGCAAAAAGCAAGGTCTTATATTACAAGTTAAGGCAATAGTCGAAAAACCGTAAATTTTTAAATATATCACAAAACATAGGGTCCCGATACAAGGAATTCGGGTCCAAATTTCTAAGTGAGGCGACCGTATCATGTGTGGCATCGCATGAAAGGACCTCATTAGCACAAGCTCAAACAGATTTTAAATTATTTTAACCACGTCAAATTTTCAATTGCTACCGAATAATAATAAAAAAAAAAGTTTTTCTGATTGATTTTCGGGCAGAAAATTTCGAAACTCATTTCCCAAACTATTTACATACCCGCAAGCTTGTACGGGACCCTCGGCGTGCGAATCCGACTAGCACTTGGCCAGAAACACTTTCATTTCAAACTTCTATTTAGTGTAATGTGTAATGGATGTGATAAGATGTGCCCTAAACAGTTTTTCCCTTGTTGTTTAGGATTTAGTTAAGTAAGAATGCCGCACTCCTCTTTGACATTATCCACAAAGTCCGGGCGCCTTTTTAAGGATTCGTCTCGAAAACAAAAAGACACCGCCATAACTGATTTTTAGGGTTCCGTACCCGAAGGGTCTAACCGGAGCCCTATTGCTGATACTCACGTGTCTTGTACAATATTATTCAGTGGCTAGAACTACCTAAGAAGCATGTAGTAATGCTTGTATTGGGTGGTTCTGCTCTTCCCTAGTGTCAATCTTCATGTCTTTAGGTATTTATACAAACTAAACTATTTTATGTAATTATTTTACAAAATGAAAGAAAAGGTAAAAATACTGGTAATTCCATGATTATTTGTGTGTGAATTAGTGTATGCTGTTAGTGTATGCATGTGTGTGAGTGTGCTTTAATAATGAAGGTTAGAACATCCTATCTCTCATATAGTCTGTGTGAATTATGCACCTATTGGGAGATTTCTAGCCCTACGATGTAACATCTTGGGATCGGAAAGTACCACTAGAAATTATGAGTATTGTCTAGAGTTCGTATTTAAATAATAAGTTCTCCGTATCACAGTATCCAAGTGGCTCGAGTTCTCGGACAATTGATTTTTACATTCGTGGAATTGAAGGTTATGTATTGAATATTTATTTTGAAAAAGTTTAATTATTACGTACATTTTACTAACAAATACTAATATATTGATAAATCAGATCGTTTCTTTGATAATTCCCGCATTAGGTACGGAACCCTAAATGTGCGATGTCCGACACACACTTGGCCGGTTTTTTCTTTTACGTTAGCGGATAGAAAAACAAAATGTTAATAAAAATTAAAAATCATTTTAAACATATTTTTTCTCATTGTTACAGAGCCAAGCACTATGCCAGTAACAACCTGAAGGCAAGCGGGCGATGCGCCGCGCGGCGGCTCGCGCGCGCGGTGCGACGCGCGTAATATGCGCTCACTGAACGAAACAGCGTGTCAGGCGCTGCTAGAAGACGTCCGCTGGGACGAGCCCGTCAGTCTCGTCAGCTTAGCCATTCTCGCTCTTATCGACGTGCTTGTGATTGCGGGTAAGCGTGACATATTATTAAATAGCGAGGCGTACCAAACTTGTGTCTAAACGGCGTGCCAAAGTCACCCTTAGCTTTCAACTATTTAGTTTTCGCTTTTTTCTATATAATATGTAACGGAACACAAAAGTAAAGAAACAAACAACCGGCAAAATAGACTAAGGGTTTAAACAATCGATCGCCTTTGATTGATTGGTGTAATAGCTTTGGCAGATCGACGGATACCGGTCGATTAACAATTGACATTCTACCATCGACGGTCGATCGATTGGTGTACCTAGTAGAAAATATCGATCTATTAAATTAAATATCGATCGACTAATTCATTTTACCATCGATCGACGTCGACTAATGCATTCTACATTGATCGATTTCTGTAATAAAATCCTAAGGCGTCGTCCTAATATAAAGCGAACATCGCGCGAACGCGCGATCATCGATCAAAATTCAAATTAAATGTTTCGTTCTATCTGAAATAACGGCCACATTGCCTGTTATGCAGACACTAAGCACACAGTTTATGATTCCTGAACACCTGCAGCTGGCAAATTCGCGATTTTTAGGGCCGCAAAAGATAGATGTTTTAATAGGCGCGGATCGATTTTGGGACTTTCTTACCGATGGCAAGATGCGTTTACCGAACGGTCCGTTCCGTTCGTCCGTTTGTTTGTACGGCAAACCTGATTACGTTCGCTTTCCGGTTTTTCGACGATCGCATGTTCGCGCGATGGTCGGTTTCTATTAGGACGACGCCTAAGCGTGTCTTTGTTTTATTTTTTTAAAGCTATAATATTATTTGTATAAAAGATTTTTGTTACCACTAAACGTATAGCTTAATTACTAGGACAATACAACACATCATCTATCGATGACGTCATTAGCTTACTGAAAATGGCAAAGGTTAAAATGCTATTTTCTAAACTAATTACACAGTCGCTAATGGAGCTGTGATACGCCCCTTTATTAACATGACATTGCAAGTTAAAATTTATAAATGGACAGTCTATTTCAAAGAAAGCACGTAGCATATTTTTAATGGAACTACTATCTTTTTACATTATCACGGGACGCACTACAGAAGTAAAAAATATTCTATATCCTAGGGAGGTTCTACCCATCCAAATGACCATACATATAAAGAAAAATAACCGTTTTGATTAAACACTGATTAATAGCATCTTTATCATCATCATCACCAATCCACCACCATCAGCCTTTTAATGTCTCCACTGCTGGGGCACTGGTTTCCTATTTGTGAGAGGGTGTGGGCCGTAATCTAGTATGATGGCACTAGTTCATCACTTGTGGCTTCGAATCACAGCCCTTTGATAGATTCTATCTTTGCTCGTGTAAGCAGGCACACCAGTTATGTATGGAGGCTTATTTAATTTGGTTTAGTGTTTATGCTTGAGTTCGTTTTTAATGGCATAAATGAGTGTGCTAGCTAACAAGTGGCGGATTATTTAATTTTATGATTGTATTTTAGACGATATATTTTTATTTATTATGTTTTACATACGTTACATACACATATGTTAAGTTTGTTGCATATAATTATATAGATTCGGGTTCTTCAAACTTAACAGACAGATGTGTTGCTGGGGAGTTTGTTGGCCACTTCTTCTTCACAGCTAAAATACTAGGAAGTGGTGACGGGCGGGCGTTTTTGGGGGACTGTCTTTATGTAGAACTTTGACGTTCGAAAAGTGCTGGCTCTCAGCCTAGTTTGAATAAATGATTTTGATTTTGAATCCACCACGCGGGCCCAATGCGGATTGATGGATGTCACATGTCTTCGAATTTTTGGTTGTAGGACATGCCGGTTTCCTCACGATGTTTTCCTTCACCGTTTTGAGAGCAGTGGTGACGAAATAATTTACACAAAGTAAAGCGCCTGCCTGGGTTTGAACTAACGACCTACAATTTGTAAGTCGCGGCCAAAGAGAATTTATAGTCATTGGTCGCGGCCGATACCTCTACATAGTGTAGCAGGTTCTCATTTCAACATTTTCTTTTTTTATTTAACAATTTATGTAAACACAAATAACAATCAAGCAAGAAGAAGGAAACAGAACAAGATACCAATTAAATAAAAAATTAAAAAAATCCCAGCGTTCAAAAGAAAAGCGAACTTTTAAAAAACACAAAACAGCTGATGACCTTGAAATGGCTGAACCAATTTTGATAAAACATGCCTAAGAACGATCGCTAGAAAACCTGCTTTCAAATAAAAAAAACCTCAATCAAATCAGTTCACCCATTTAAGAGCTACGATACCACAGATAGAAACACAGAGAGATAGAGATACATACATAGCGGTCAAACAAATAAAACCCCTCTTTTTTCGTCGGAGGTTAAAAAATACGTACAAGGGTGATGCTTATTTCTAATAAAATTTCTTCCAGCATACTAGCGAAAGGAGAGTTGAGAAAAAAAGAGAAGTAGACACTGTGTAAGAGTAATAGTAGAAAATATATATAAAAACAACAAAAAAAAAAACAATTAAATAAAAAAACTTGTTTACAAAAAAAACAACCGACTTCCAAAAAAAAAATACACTAAAAATTTAAAAATAACTTTAATTTCGGAAGTCGGTGTTTGTATTTTACTTCTTCGTTATTTGACGCCGACTTCCGAAATTAAAGTTATTTTTAAATTTTTAGTGAATTTTTTTTTTAGGAATCGGTTGTTTTTTTTTTGTAAAAAAGTTTTTTTTATTTTTCACTTTTTAGTTGTTATACCCCAGAACTAAAAACCCCAATAACATGGAACGTGGAATTTAAACATTAGGAGAACACCAACACGTCATCGAGGTATACGTATTTTTCATTTTTGTTCAGTTTCTCAAAAAGCGCTGAAGCAATTTCGATAAAATTTATATGGGACCACCTTGGGAGTATATTCTTTCGGATACAGAAAGAATTTTGAAAATCGGTCCTCAACTGACGGAGGAACAGGCGGACATACATAAAAAAAAACATACATACAGTCGAACATAGAACCTCCTCCTTTTTCGAAAGTCGGTTAAAAATGGGGAGTGCCTCCGCAACCAGCGCCGGGACCCAAAAGTACGACTAAGACTGTAATTGGCTTAGCCAGTGTGGCGTTATCGAATAACAATGTCTTTATTTTTCAATATTAGATAGTCTGATAGAATCACGAGAAAGAAAACCACTTTTTTTACAGAAAATAGAACCGAAATTAAAAAAAAAACAAAAAAAGTGCAAAATAACTTTAATTTCGGAAGTCGGTGTTTTTGATTTTGTTTCTTCGTTTTCGGACACCGACAGCCGGTTCTATTTTATGTAAAAAGTTTTTTAATTTCACTTTTTAGTTGCGAATCCCCATTACATTGTGTTAACAATACATAGACATACGGTTGCAGTAATCGCGAGTCATTTGCTGTTAGTTATTGAAAAGTTCCACTGTCTATCTCCGAAGATCTTCATCAGATCCTAATGTCAATCAATCTGTCTAGCCTTTTCTCAACTATCTTGGGGTCGGCTTCCAGTCTAACCGAATGCAGCTGAATACCAGTATGTTTCATGGAGCGACTGCCTATCTGACCTCCACCACCCAGTTACTAGGTATGTAATACGATACCCCTTGTTAAGACTGGATGTTAGACTTTCGGGCTTCTGATTACCTGTAATGACTGTCAAAGATCCACGATTGACAGCCGGGACCAATGTATTATATACTAAAACCTTTCTAGAAAATTATGCATGAAAAACGTAAACCCCACCCAAATCGGATCAGTAGTTTTCGAGAAAACCGCGGACCAACAAGCATAGATACAGACATACGGGTCGAATACAGAACCTCCTTTTTTAAAGTCGGTTAGTAAGAGCCATTATGCATATGCAGGGAACATTATATCTAAGAAATAGTCTCCCTAGCTGAGGAGATCATTTCAACCCAGGAATCTCAAAGTAATATTTATAGCAGAATCTTTTATAGAACTGAGAAAAAGAATCCAAAGTTGGCAAAGGTTAAGTCTGCTACGTAAAACAATCCATCCTAATATATGGAAGCGAGAATGTTCTAAAAATAGCTCGTTCACCAAAACAATTTAATACCAAATATGTATTACTTAGCATCACAGTATACGCTTATCTAAAACAGAATAAGGATAACATGTATGTACAAAGCAAAATAAAGGTGAAAATCTAAATCGAAGCTGGTAACAAGATATAATTAGATAATTAATTTAATTAATTTGCTTCTTGAAGTCATGCCGAGCGTTTCGTTTGTTGCCTCTTTCATCTTAATACCTTTAATCTGCCAAACCATTTCCAAACTATATTGGGGTCAGCTTTCAGGCCAATCGGATACAGCTCAGTACCAGTATTTTACTACTACTATCTATTTGACCTCCACAACCCAGTAACTGAGTAACGCGATACCACTTGATAAGACTGGTATCAAATTGTTTGGTTTCTGACTACTGTAACGACTGTCAAATATCTTTAAACGAGCCGAGATCGACGGCTTTGCTTGCTTTCCGAGGCATAGATGAATCTCAGTATATAGGGTGTCAAAAAATTAACTCTCGAAACTTTAAGGAGTGCTTTGGAAAAAAAATCAGCTGTTCCGTACATTTTGACGAATTTTGCGAACATAAATGTAGGCAACAGCTGATTTTTATTTCGCGATTTCAAAGTTGGTCCCATAGTAAAAGTTATTCAGTTCGATGGTCAAAAGCACTCCTTACAGTTTCGAGAGTTAATTTTTTAACACCCTATATAAAGGATGGTCACCCATTAGCAGACCGACCTTAGCATGCATTGCTTTACTGTTGTTACTCAGAGCCACAAGCTCCTCTTAAGGCGCTATTAGCTGCCAATGACCTTGAGTGGTTAGCTTGCGTGTTCTGCGCTGAGCTCACGTAACGCGTCGTATGTCCACCCAGTAATAGGACTCGCCCGTCAAGGAGCGCTGTCCGAAATTAGACGCATTGTTAATTTATTACACATAAAGCAACAAGTATTAAACTAAAACACTGAGACTAAATTATAAATAATTAAATGATCTTTAAAATGGTGAATGTTTCATAAAAATACGCTTTATAGTTTTTGCATGATTCTCAATTTTTTATCCTCGTTAGACATAACTTTACAAATTAATTACACAATATTAAAAAAAAATATTATTTCAAATATTCTCAGATCAAATTACGACGGAAATAGTCTAGAGTAATATTTTTTTTTTCAAAGAAATAAGTCTATTCGTTTAGACGTGATGTTCAATTAAAAACCATTAAAAGTCGTATAACTGCGCCTTAACACCTTCCTGCCACGTTTAATCCCGTTCCTCTGTTGTGCCTGGCTACGTGCTACGCCGTAGCACGTACTACGAGGCTACGGCGCTACGAGATTTATATGTACCACATGCACTTCAGTGAGTGATTTTAAAAAGAAATTTCTCTCTTTTTATAAAAGATACTTTCAAAGAAAAGGTTTGCTTCAAAAGAAATGTAATTAAAAGGTATCGGGTATCGTCCATTAGACGGGCACAAAAATAAACAGTGTACGGAATTAAAGCAAAACATTGTTTAGGTACCGGATCGAGCTTGGATACTTGGGTTAAATAATGTAACTAGCTTTTCTGTTTAAAAACTCTTCGAAGTTAACTGGAAATAAAATTTTCGCTTAAAGTTGTATATAATTTAACTAGCTTCTAGCAGCAGCTTCGCCCGCTTGGAATTGGTACTTTCCTCATTATATATATATATATTTAATGATATTGCTCTTGACTCTAGGCTTGGTCAGAAGTGACAGACACAAAGTCGACGATGGAGCGAGCTTACCCAGAAAAAGCCTGTTCACTATAACTTTGAAGAGTTCAGGGTTGTATGCATTTAATTATAACTTATGTGCTTTTCGAGACAACAATCTATCTCTATGCCAAATTTCATCCAGATCCGTTTAGCCGTTCTGGCGTGATTGAGTAACAAACATAACATCCATCGAAACTTTCACATTTATAATTTTATGTATACCTACCTATATTACTAGGATAGAAAGTAGAATTTAAAGTGTCGAAAAAGACTACGATTTATTTGTTAGTTAAATAAAAGAGTTATTTAAAAAAAAACTACTGTTAAACTAACCAATTTTCATTGAAATTAAAATCTCTACACCATTCAATGACCTGTGAATACACTTCAAACTAATAAAAAAATATACCATTCATTAAAATATATCCTAACATTTACCATACGTTCCAAATTCACACACACACACACCATAATTCATCCATTCCCCTTTTCATTCACAATTCAAACAAGTATCTCTGAAAAGGACACTGACTTCAAATATTTTCGACATAAAACAAATCTGAACTCCCAACATTCCCCACGTTTTAGAATAAAAGCATGGGCTCTTTATGTAACCGGCATTCATTTATACCTGACACGTTGTAGAGGCAAGAACAGAAGGTGCATATAGCATGATTTAATGATTTAAACCAGTTGAGCATCGACATCATCATTTCGGTCGAAAGACGTTGATGCTGGTCATAGAACTCCTCTAAGGGTCGTCGGTCCACCTTGTATGGCGAATAAATCAGCGCTGCGTCGTCGTTCGGGACGGGGTCGCCGCTCCAGAACCCTTTGACCTAAACGACTATTCGTTTCGCGAGAACCTGAATCTTTTTAAAAAAAATCTTTGTAATCTGTTGGACATCATCATCAGAATCATCTAAGCTGAAAGACGTCCACTGCTGGGCATAGGCCACCACCAAGTGTAGTCACAACGATCAGTCCTGTGCGTCTTGCATCCATCGGATTCCCGCAAACCTCACCATGCCATCGATACACCCTGTGGGAGGCATTCCGACGTTGTGACTTCTGGTACGCCAGGACCTTTCGGCCCCTGGGTTGCGGCGAAATTCGAAACAGACTTACCGCACCCCTGGGCACTAAGGCAAGGATGGAACAGGGGTGGGTTTTAGTCAGTAAACGTCTGACATGCCCTCCCGCTCCACCCAGAGCGGCAGAAGTCATTAGATGATTTCCCAACCCACAAAAAAAGGACATTTCGGCCCCATCGACCATCTATTCTGCGAGCAATATGTCCAGCCCACTGCCAACCAGTTTGGCAATTCTTGGAGCTATGTCGATAACATTTTTTTTTTTTTGACGCGATGATATAATAGTTATAGTATATTTATTATATCATTAGTATATAGTTTTGAAATAATTATTACGTAATTTCCAATAGTCAAGATCCTCCTACCCATTCCTCAGGAAGCTTTTAGAGTCTGGTCATCTCCCTGCCTTTATCCTCAGTCGTTTTATTCTTCCATTCAGCCAGCAGCAGCAAAAGAAGTCAGTGATAGCGTGTCAATCGACACGCTGTCACTGACTTCTTTTTCTTTCATATCACTTCTCACATAATCCATCCTTCTTTTCTTTGGCCGCCCTCTCCATTCATCCACAGTCAGATATTGCTGCCAGGGTCGCGGGAGTGTTTAAAAGAGACACCGCGGCCCTGGCACAGGCAACTGAAGGAAAACGGGTGAGTTTTAGTCAGGAGGGAGTCTGACACACCCTCCCGCTTCACCCAGAACGGGAGAAATTATTTGATGATTTGCCGCCCTAAAAAATATATAAATATATCGTATTTAAAAAGACAGTTTCCGAAGCCGAAAGCGACATATTTTACCTATTATTTGGATCATTTTTTTCCACTAGACCATACCTGGGAATCACTGGTTCTGGAGATATCAATGTCGCAATTTTTTTTTTTTACTTTTTTACGAAAATGTGTTCCAAGTGTTATTATTAAACTTTTTTCCAACCAAACATTACCTGAATTTTCTCTTTTTTTTTTCGAAATTTCGATATTACGCATTCAGTTACAAAAACGCAATGAATATCAAACGTATCCGACAAGTACCTACGTGGCTTAGAGCGATGGGGCGGGGTTTAACTCCACTTGCCAGGGTTCGCATTACATTGCGCGCAAAAAAATAGTTTTTGTTTTGATACATAAAAATAAAAGTCGTTTCTCAGCAATAATTTTTGCGCAAATCTACTTTGTTAGACGTACAGTACGCGTAGTAAACGGCTTTGTGATGTGTCTTTTTACACCCTGTATTGTTGATATTGTGACGACCTTATGTTGGCAACCTTATGGTGGAGACTGGCACGTTGGAAGTTTGGAACATTCTAGAAACTCTTGGAACGCCGATTGAAAATTAAGAAGAAGGAAGACTTTTGTTTGAATGGGACTTCTCCTAGCCCGCACGAAGAGGGCACTTGTATTTATTTTATTATTCAATATAACGTTTTAGTGCGCCATCCTTCTTTCTTTTATAACACAACACACATAAGCAGTCACTCTCGTACACCACACTCTCGCACCGCCAGCGAGTATGACAACCCCCAAGAACGTAAAAGGAATCTCCAGGGACCAGCATTAAGAGAAGCTGCTTCAGGTCCCTATAAGTGGCGGCGAGCGCCGGTAACGAGCGCCGTATGTAAGGAGGTAATGTATCCAGTTTCATATGCCTCGAGGAAGTTCAGGAACAGTGAGTAGGTGTTCAGAACAGTGGTCGTTTTTTCTCCTGGTCTTCATAAGCGTCCAATGGAGTTAAAATTATTACAGTTTTGAATTTTATTTTTGTAAACCCCTTCTGGGTAGATGCTAACTAGAGCATCTTAGGTCAGAAAATTTAGCAGAGCAGTGTGGCTTTTAGTGAGGTTTTGCCTCACTGAAGCCATGTGCATTGCCAGGATATGTGGTGTGCCGAATGGCTCAAATTAATAAAAAGAAAGTTGACCACATCACTCGGGGTGCAGTATGGCTATCCATAGATGGACTTCTGCATCTCCATAACTCCTCACACAGGCAGGGAAAAACTGGATAGGGTTAGGTAGGTCTCAATCGGCTTTTCAAATATTTAATTGAATAGAAGACTTACTAGCGTTTGCGCTTCTATTCGTAGGGGCGTAGCGCATGTGACGACCTTATGTTGGCAACCTTATGGTGGAGACTGGCACGTTGGAAGTTTGGAACATTCTAGAAACTCTTGGAACGCCGATTGAAAATTAAGAAGAAGGAAGACTTTTGTTTGAATGGGACTTCTCCTAGCCCGCACGAAGAGGGCACTTGTATTTATTTTATTATTCAATATAACGTTTTAGTGCGCCATCCTTCTTTCTTTTATAACACAACACACATAAGCAGTCACTCTCGTACACCACACTCTTGCACCGCCAGCGAGTATGACAACCCCCAAGAACGTATAAGGAATCTCCAGGGACCAGCATTAAGAGAAGCTGCTTCAGGCCCCTATAATATTTTCTCATGTGCTTCGTAAAATAAACCTTCTGTCCCCTTTTTAGTATGGAAAGGTGAGTCCGCTCGGACGAGGAGACTCCATTAGTCGATTACATCGGGGACTACACGTTTCAATCGCAATGTAAACAGCGGGCCAGTGTTTATATTGTTAAAAATGTTACACTAATAGTTCGTGTGAGGATTTTTAGCGAGCTTGTAACGTGAAATTGTGTTTAGAATGTTAACTAACACGATGTGAATAAGGGTATTCTCTGGGGCGTTCATTGTAGAATGATATTGTTTTTGGTGATTACGGCGATGTCAAAATGTAGTTTTTTGTGCGCTGCCACACGTGGCTTGTTTTAACAAAATCACTCGTGGCTTCGAACCACAGCCCTAGCGGGCACACCAGTAATGTCTGGAGGCTTATTTAATTTTGTTTAATGTTTATGCTTGACTTTTTTTTGTTTTTGATGGCATAATGGAGTGTGCCAACAAGTGGTGGATAATTTAATTTTATGATTATTTTTGGACGTTATAAGTATCTTTATTTTTCTTTTTTACATATATGTTACATGCAAATATGTTAAGATTGTTGCATATAATTTTATAGATTCAAGATCTTTAAACTTAACAGACAGATGTGTTGCTAGGGAGTTTGTGACTTCTTCCTCACAGCTAAAACATTAGGAAGTGGTGACGGGCGGGGTTTAGGGGGACTGTCTTTATGTAGAACTTTGACGTTCAATAAGTGCTGGCTCTCAGCCTAGTTTGAATATATTACTTTTGATTTGATTTTAGATGACTTTTCCTGTAGATACATGGAAGTGTATCTATATAGTAGATACACTCAAGTTACGAGTACTGTTCGTTCCTTGTTACTTCATAGTATGAGGCTTTGGGTTCAAAGTGTCATTCTATCAATTATAACGATTATTGAAATACCAAATTGTTTAAGATTGATTGACTACGGTAGGATTTCGGGTGCTCAGAGAGAGGACTCTGATTGCCTACCGAGTGATTCCGGGAAAATACGCCGGCACTGTGATCACGTGTTGCCGTACACAGCGAGGCTCAGGAGAGTCTCTCTATTTACCTCAAGGAAAATCATCCAATGACTCTCCAGCTCTGGGTGGAGCGGGAGGACGTGTCAGATTTTTACTGACTAAAACCCACCCCTGTACTTCAATTGCCCGAGTGCCCAGGGGAGCGGTAAATCTGTTACGAATTTATCCGCTGCCCCTAGGCATGCAGGCACCGGCCACGATGGGCCCCGTCGGTAGTGGCTGACACTCATCACTTTGAGGCGCGCGTAGACCGTCGATTCACGGGCCTGGGCCTGATCGGACGGCCAGCTAAGTGAATAGTTCCTAGCTACAGAACATAACGAACTGGACCTGGGCATGTATCCCTAACAGGCGTTGCGTAGAAAGGGTTCTGGAGTGATCTTCTATGATCTAATAGGGGCCCTTCCATATGCTGATTTTGATCACCGGGGGTTATAGTGAGGTAAGAATCCCACACCCTGGTCACACTGCCTGGTCTTTTCGCCAAAATTTCACGCGCCTTTTGAAAGTTTCCCCGAAAACAACAAAAAAAAGTAATTTCAGTACCTCATGACAATCACTTTGATTTCTTAACCATCGTAATCGCTGCAAATAAAGTCACTTTCTAACCGACTTCGAAAATGGAGGAGGATCAATGTTCGACTGCATGTATGTTTTTTTTTTCTAAATCGACCGATTTCTCATTCAGTTGTGGACCGATTTAAATAATTATTTTTGTTTATTTTATCGAAATTACGAGTACTTCAGCGCTTTTTGAATAACTGAACAAAATCAAAAAATACGTATCATAGATAACATTTTGGTTTTTTCCAATTACGAGTATGTTTAAATTTCACGTTCCATGTTATTGGGGTTTTTAGTTCTGGGGTATAAAAACTAAAAAGTAAAAAATAAAAAACTTTTTTACAAAAAAAAAAAATTAAAAAAATAACTTTTTGGTTTTCGGATGTTCTTTTTGTAAAAAAGTTTTTTTTCTATGCCCTGTTACCGTTGTAATAAGAAATTTACAGGATTATTTCAACTGAAATAACGCTGATAAAACTACAAAAAATATTTTCAGAAACTAAACCACATAGAAATATAAACCCGCCTTCAAACATATCACTTCACCGTTCAATACGCCGATATAAAAATAATGATATACCTCACAAAAGCCAGTAGTTGTGTACAAAAGCTGTCTATATATAAATCTGTGGAATCAATCGAGCGTTCGATAGCGGTTGTACCAACCCATTGTGAGTGTGTACCGATAACACTTATCATTCATCGGTGTATTGGCACTATTCGGGATTAATGCTTTGGTTTTTTGGCAAATAAATGTTTAGTTATTCTCGACAGTATTAGGAGATACGTGTTTTCTTAAGTTTACTTATCCTTGATATCAATATCAAAGCCCTTCTATGATGTCTTAAAACCGTCATGATTTCGGAGTGAGAGAGAGACAACACTATACAGTACGAATAGCACTATCCCTTTCTCACAACGCTAGATCATGATGGCATTGGCACTTCGTAGTACTGGCCCTGTTCTAAATACGATTACATGACGCTGTTTGTTAATCCGTTCTAAAATTGTCAATGGGCGACACGATAAGGGTGCTTGAAAGGTTTGTACGAGGTTTTCTTTTAAAAAAGACGATGATCAAAGACAACCGGCTATCCTGTTGGAAAGAGGTTTCTGCAAACTTGTACAGTCAACATCAAAAGAAAAGAATGTGTGTTTTAAGAGCGTTTACTCCTGACGGTGTTTCATACAAACTGTCAAGTCCTTATACTATTTTTTTTTTGTGGGTTGGGAAATCATCCAATGACTTCGCTCTGGGTGGAACGGGAGGGCGTGTCAGACTCTTACTGACTAAAACCCACCCCTGTTCCTTCCTGCCGTTAGTGCCTGGGGGCGAGGTAACTCTGTTTCTAATTTATCCTCAACCCCCGGGCAGGCATCGGCCATTACGGGCCCCGTCCCTATTGCTGACAACTCTTTAACACTACGCGCCGTCGACTCTCAGGCCTGGTGCTGATCCTTAATAATAATTAAATGTAAGTCCTTATATTTGAAAATGAATAAACCGATTGTAATTAAACTTGATAAGTTGACGCCATAAAGTTGTTACGAACATTTTCAAAAAAGATTTCATAGAAACATTGGTGCCGATTCTGTAGGGCTCAAACTAAATTTAATTTAGGCTATAGCTATCTTTTTCTCTCTAATAAAACGGTTGGAGACGGACGTAAATTAGAGCCGTCAAATTTAGTTGAACTAATAAAACGGACGGAGACAGACGTAAATTAGAGCTGTCAAATTTAGTTGAACTAATATTTCCGTACAAATTAAGGGTACACGCAAAAACATGTCGAATATAAAACGATAAAGCGCAAGGCGTAAACTATTTTGACATCTCTAACTTAGTTCATAGCTATAGCCGTCCTTTTCTCGCACTACCTTTTAGTAAAAGATAGCGGTTCTCTAATTTTAGTTTAGTTATTGAACAAGAGATTCGGTACCGTTGAGAGCAATTTTAAGTTTCCTATAGTGAATCTCTCTTCCTCTCTAAACTATTTTTCTAAAATGTTCATAACTAACTTTTTAGACCTACCCTACGTATGCGTACCAAGTTTCATTAAAATCAGTTTACTCATTTCCAAGAATAAGGACTTGCGAGTATGTATGAAATAGCGCGAGGAGTAAACGCTCCTAGGCGTTCATAATAGGGAATATGCATGATATTTTTTTATTATTTTACTTCTTCTTTTCCCATTGACCTATGAACTTGAAATTTGGTGATAATGTTTATTGGTACGAACTCCCTAATGTGTGAAATCAGACACGCGCTTGGCCAGTATTTTTTTTGGTGTGTTCATATACTGTCGAAAAATTGTGACAATGAAACAACTAGCAAAGACTAATATAATCCAACTAATATTATAAATGCGAAAGTTTGTATGTTTGTTTGTTTACAATCACGCAAAAACGGCTAAATGGATTCGAAGTAAATTTTGCATACAGATAAGAATAAAGAAGAATAAAATTTATTAAAACCATTTTTTTATTATAAAATAAGAGATACATTGGTCCCCAAACTAGGCAGTGCCTGTATCTTGGGGGGGGGGGACTGAAATATCTAAGGTGATATTGTGATAGTTAATTTTCAATGTCTTGGCTATCATATGAAGCTCCACCTCGTAACAATGTTGTTTGAGAATCATAAAACATAATGTTTTTTCTCTCTCCATTTTTAGGGTTCCCTACCCGAAGGGTAAACAACGGGACCCTATTACTAAGCGCTCTCCGTCCGTCCAACCGTCTATCTGTCAGCGGGCTATATCTCATGATCCGTAATAGGTAGACAGTTGAAATTATAACAGAATTTGTATTTCTGTTGCCGCTGTACCAACAAATAATAAAAATAAATTAAAATTAAAGGGGGCTCCCTTACCAGAAACGTGTTTTTTTTAGCTCGATCTTAATAATGGCAACAAATAGACGCGTATAATCTTGTACGATGGTACAGAACCCTTCATGCGCGAGTCCGACTTGCACCTGGCCGGTTGATAGTTTACCTCTGGACCACTATGTCTAATCTTAAGCGATCTGAACCTGATCGTAAGCGACGATGTGGTCGACGAAGGAATCTGTAAAGTAACCTGTATAGAGGTATGCGGAACAGAGTGTAAAGTCCCACAACCTCCATTGAAAAGGGAGGATCCTCCGACCAGACGGGTGTTGTGTCTGGTCGGGGCAACTGCCCTATAGTTGATTTTGGGCTGTTGTATATGTTCAAATCGCGCGGAGAACTCTGCTTGCGCGATGTACGAATTTGCTGTTCTAGTTCGTATATAGCGTCATAGATGTCGCTACATCACTCCCCTCCGGAGATCGGAGATCGCTTGCCGGGCCAGTGCAAGGTTGGTTCCAGCGATTCGGAACCGGAAGAGGCGCATAGTTCACGGTGAGTCGGCACTGCCTGCAGTGATGATATCCCAGTGAGTCGGGATGATGTTGCAGGCTCCAGTGAGTCGGAGTACTGCTGCGGGCTGCAGTGACTCGGAGCGGTGCGTCGTCGTCGTTTGTCGTTGTCGTCGTTTTTCGTTGTCGTCGTTATCGTTGTCGGCGTTATCGTTGTCGGCGTTATCGTTGTCGGCGTTATCGTTGTCGGCGTTATCGTTGTCGTACTGGCTGGCTGTATGACTCGTTGCTGAAGAGCTTGGAGGAAGTGATGATGATGACGTCACGCTGGAGTAGCTGCACGAAGGCTACGCTGACGAGGTGATGACGTCATAACGAAGTCTGCGCTCACGCTCATAGTCGAGGGTCACCATTATAGAAGTATGCGGAACAGGGTGTAAAGTCCCGCAAACCGCAACCGAGCAGACGGGTATTGTTTCTGGTCCGGGCAACTGCCCGATAGTTGATTTCGGGCTGTTGTATATGTTCAAATCGCGAGTATCGAGAACTCTGCTTGCGCGATGTAGGAATTTGCTGTTCTAGTTCGTATGTAGCATCATAGATGTCGCTACACCTGTAAAGACCCCCATGTTGTAGCTATCAGGCAACTATTCAATCTTGACTCAGACTCCCAGGTTGTAGCTATCAGGAAACACAGATTCCGGCAGGGAATTCCACTCCATAGCTGTACGGACAATGCATGTGTTCCCAAAACGTTTTGTGCGTGTGGATTTTTCCTGAAGATCTAGACTTCTGTCCTTCACTCCCATTGTACGAACGTCATAGGTATACTCCAGACTACACAATAGGCCCCTATCTACCCGTATATCATACTTCAATTCCTTCGATAAAGACTTCTTCAAAGAAAACAGGGTTCGCAATAAATAATGGGGCACAATGGACCGTTGTTATGTTTTGTTCAGCAAAATGTGTATGGAAGCAATATGTCGCTCTTAAATCTGAATAGGAATCATTTTACGGTGAATTAACTGTGCGCTTCCAAAAATAAATTGTAGGTCGGTATACGAAATCACGAAACGAATCGAAACCACTTCTATATAAATAAAAAGCTGGCCAAAAGCGAGTTAGACTCGAGCATAAAGGGTTCCGAACAAATCATATTTAATTCAGGGTTTCTTTAACTACCGCTTTGTTATAGGTTTGCCTGTAATCTACAAGTAAAGAACTACTTTCTGAATGGTAATTTTTCATCTATTTTCTTAAATAACTTTAAAACAATATGTTTTAAAAATATGAAAAAAGTACGTTTCAGACCATCACAATGTGCCCTTTGTTTGATACTCGTATGTCGAACGGCACAATTTGAAAAACTTTGTTTGTTAATTTTCCGATTTTCACCGCAAAAATGACCCTGATAACACATGTTCGCGTTTGGGGCACGGATATTCATTTGTGTACCAAATTTTCCAGCAGATTCGGAGCAAATTGGCTATGACAAATGGACAGACGGATAGACAGACACACGAGTGATCCTATTATGGTTTCGTTTTTTCATTCAGATTTTCGGAACCTTAAAAATGAATGTTTGTCCTCTATCCGTATCAAAGGCATTGATCAGATAGTGATGAAACCTTGGTAGGGTCTTCTGCGGACCCTCCCGCGGTGGTTTCTGGGCCAAAAATAAATGCAAAACAAGTGGCATTGCAACGCCGGGTGCAGCTAGTTACTTTATAAATTAAGTATGGTGTGGTGGTGTGTGTGATATTTGGATGTCTGAGGTAGTTCGAAACAGGAGAAGATCGCAAACTGGATTAGGGTTTTTTCACAACAAAAATATATCATTCCGAAAACGGTTGGGCACGTGTCCGTTTAGGTCTGCCATGCTGGTCTGGTCGTGGATAAATTCGAAACAGGGTTATCGCGCCCCGGGGCACACAAGCAGGGAAGGAACAGGGGTGGGTTTTAGTCAGGAAAAGTCTGACACGCCCTCCCGCTTCACCTAGAGCGGGAGAAGTCATTCAATGATTTCCCACCACCAAAAAAAAATGTTGTCCGTTTAAGTAGTATATATACACACACTTGAAGTTCCATGTAATAAGGGACGAGCCTAGTTGGGCTCAAATCCAGACTCCAAACTGATATTGAAGTATTCCTCTTGAAAAACCCGACTAACCCCTTACTGACTGAAGGGCAATAAAGAGAGCCATGTTTGGAGTTTCCTTCCGTGATTTCATTAAAAATGAAGATATCCTCAGGAGAAGCAAGATAACCCACATAGTCATGAAGTACGCCAAACACAAGTTTCAGTGGGCACATTGTAGGTACTCTGCTTTTCTTCTCCACACTTTTTAGGGTTCCGTACTCGAAGCGTCCAACCGGAGTCCTATTGCTGTCACTCATGTGTCCATCTGTCCGTCGTCTGTCACAGAATGTTGTTCCGAAGAATTTTTAACTTCCCTAACTAACCTATGAACTTCAATTTGGTAAAAATGTTTATTATTACGTATATTTTACTAATAAATACTAATATATTGCTAAATCAGATTTTTTCATTGAAATTCCGTCATTTGGTACGGAACCCTAAATGTGCGAAGTCCGACTCGCACTTGGCCGGTTTTTTTTAATAATTCATATAGCTTATGTCACTTCAGCAGTCAAACCCAATCTAATAAATAACGCCTCATTTGCTCAAATTCATCTAGCCGTTTAGGCTACACAGCCTGCCAAAGAAATAAACAAACAAACATACACACAAACAAAGTCTCGAAAAACATTGCGCTCCTTCTGGGACAGAAAAGGTACGCATGTTCCGTTAAAACCGACCTTCTCCAAAGGCAACAAAAAATATTTTTCGTGGAAATGGTAAAGCTTTTAAGATTTATACCCTCAAAAACAATGCCGGGGAAAGCCACTATTCTTATAAAAGTATTAGCCAAATAGTTTTGCGTGACTAGCAAGCAATAAACGATGGTTTATAGGTAAAATGTATTTGAATTGAAATGTGGAAATGCTGATTCGATAAGCCAATACAAATGATAATAGATTTGTTTGTTTTATAACTACCGAATAGAGGTACCGCCCGCAATTTATGAGGAAGCTTTCAATGTTTATGTGGTATCGTAAAATAAATATATATATCAATAATGATTTTGATAACTATCCTAGCGGTCGAAAGTTCTAATGCTGAGCTTGAGGTTCTGGCTTCAATTCTAGCGATGGGGGCAAAGTGTGTAAAAAGACAGTTTCCGAAGCCAAAAGCCACATATTTTACCCATTATTTGGATATTTGTTTTCCACTAGACTATACCTGGAAATCCACTGATTCTGGAGATATTGAAGGTCAAAGGCGCATTTTTTATTTTAACCTTTTTATGAAAATGAATTCCAAATGTTATTAATAAACTTTTTCCAAATAAAGATACTGAATTTTCGATTTTTTTTTTGAAATTTCGAAATTACGCATTTGCAGTTACAGAAACGAAATGAATATCTTACGTATCCGACAAATACCTACGTGGCTTAGAGCGAAGGGGCGGGGTTTAAATCCACTTGCCTGGGTTCGCGTTATATTGCACGCAATAAAAAATTGTTTTTTTTATACCTAAAAATAAAAGTCATTTCCCAGCAATAATTTTTGCGCAAAGCTACTTTATTAGACGTACAGTTTGCGTAGTTAACGGCTTTTTGATGTGTCTTTTTATACCCTGTATACATGCACACAAACTAGAAAAACATTACCGTCTACCACATTTAATATCACACTGCTATTTCCAGACTGTGGCTGTGGTCAGCTGACAAGACCATTGCAATTCGATAATCGTGACAGTTACAAATATAATGTGGTAAGACATTGGCATAGTTCCAAAAATCAATGCATTGTTGTATGTGAAATAATGAAATAATTAGTTAGCATAATAAGCATGATCAGTTTTTCAATGTTCCTACTGCCGGTCACAGGCCTCCTCTCTGTGAGAGAAAATGG
This sequence comes from Polia nebulosa, assembly GCA_951329385.1. Taxonomy (NCBI): domain Eukaryota; kingdom Metazoa; phylum Arthropoda; class Insecta; order Lepidoptera; family Noctuidae; genus Polia; species Polia nebulosa. The sequence goes on along the minus strand of OX589610.1, from coordinate 12,586,934 downwards.
AAATTGTTGCTTCTGGAACATGCCGGTTTCCTCACGATGTTTTCCCTCTCCGTTTTGAGAGTAGTTTATGATGAAATAATTTACATAAAAAACTTTTTACAAAAAAAACAACCGACTTCCAAAAAAAAAAAAACTTATACCAAAAATTTAAAAATAACTTTCATTTCGGAAGTCGATGTTTGTATTTTACTTCTCGCTTATATGACAACGACTTCCGAAATTAAAGTTATTTTTTAATTTTTAGTGTATTTTTTTATTTAGAATTCAGTTGTTTTTCTTTTGTAAAAAGTTTTTATTTTTCACTTTTTACTTGTTATACCCCAGAACTAAAAACCTCAATATAATGGAACGTGTAATTTAAACATTTGGAGAAAACCAAAACGTCATCGAGGTATACGTATTTTTCGGTTTTGTTCAGTTTCTCAAAAAGCGCTGAAGCAATTTCGATAAAATGTACATGGAACCACCTCGGGAGTATAATATATTCTTTCGAATAAAAAAAGAATTTTGAAAATCGGTCCACAACTGACGGAGAAATCGGCGAACATACAAAAAAAACATACATACATACAGTCGAACAAAGAACCTCCTCCTTTTTCGAAAGTCGGTTAAAAATGAAGTGCCGGCCTGAGTGAGTGTGGGTTCGACCCACGATTTACACAACGTGAGTCGGAGTGGCTACCCCTTTTTTTTAAGTGAAAACTTCTTTAGGCACGTTGGGCATTTATGAGATGGAAAAAACAATACCAACAACAACACCAACACAGACACCGACACCGACACCGACACCGACACCGACACCGACACGGACACCGACACCAACACCGCTATTGCGCTTTAGACATTTTTGAGATGGGAAAAAACTATTAAACTCGCGCGACACCGACCCGCTACGAGTGCATTGCGTAGCGGATTGAAGTGAAAACTTCTTTAGGTGCGTTAGGCCTTTTGTTCAAGTTTTCACCATTTTTTTTTGTGTGGTGGGAAATCATCCAATGACATCTCCCTCTCTGGGTGGAGCGGAAAGGCGTGTCAGACTTTTACTGACTAAAACCCACCCCTGTTCCGTCAGTTGCCTGTGCCTAGGGGCGTGGTGAATCTCTTTTGAATTTATCTACGACCCCTAGGCAGGCATCGGCCCTGACGGGCCCCGTCAGGCATTATTCTGTCTCTGTTGAGTCTCCCTCACCCGTTCCACCTCCTCCTTCGCGAGCATTACATCTTCGCAGAAGTAGGCGACTGCTTCCCATTCCCTCTCGCTCCGTACCATGGCCTGAAGCAGGGCCGGGCGCGAGAGGTCACCTCCACGAAGACACGGCGGTGCTCCGCCCAAGTGGGACAGAACTCCACCGTGTCCTCTGGGCGATCCACACAGTGGTGACACCCGGGCATTTCCTCCCGCCTTATCCGACACTAGAACCTCCCGAAACAGCCGTGTCCGGTGAGGACCTGCGTTAGGCGGAAGATGAGGACGCCGCGTCGCTTCTCCAGCCGCTTTACCGCCGCAATTGTGGCCTGCCCAGAGTCACTACCCCTGGGCCACTCAATTAGTTATTTTTTTTAAATCAATATTAACTTTTCCTACAAATAAATCAATCTGCCTAATCTGCCTTTTTCCTACAAATACTATAGGAAAAATTTATACCTACAATACCTATAGTTTTTCGTGTTAAAAACTAGCCTAAATACACTGAACGACAGCTCTCTATCAGTGTTAGCTTTTTAGGGTTCCGTACCCGAAGGATAACAACGGGACCCTATTACAAAGCCTCCGGTGTTCGTCCGCCCATCCGTCCGTCCGTCTGTCAGCGGGCTGTACCTCATGATCCGTTATAGGTAGACTGTTGAAGTTTTCACAGAATGTGTATTTCTGCCACTATTACAACAAATAATAAAAATAAATTAGGCTCTATTAGAAACGTGTTTTTTGGCTTTTATTGCTCGTTCTTAATAATGGCAACAAGTAGACGCGTATAACCTTGTACAAAGGTTTGGAACCCTTAATGCGTGTTTTTTATTATTGATTCCGTGCTTCTAGAGATTATCTCCTACAAACACACAAATAAACAATTTTACCTCAACGTAGATTTATGTTTTCGATAGCTCTAAAAAGTAGGCCACAGTTCAATCAAAATCTCTTTTGACAGTTGTTATCAAAGCCGACACAAAAAAAAATGTACGGGCCACTAAGAGAAAACGTCATTCATAATTTAAAACTCTTATCTTCGAACCAGCCAGTATCAAACTACAAAGGCTCAATAAAACCTTTTTGATAGTAACAAGGGGGCCTTTCAGACCCCAACCTCCCTCTTTATTTATTTAGAACTTTTCCAATATTTTCCGCTAGCTTGTCACCACCATCTGTTAGGATTACTTCATGAAAAGAAAACAACAGATTGTCCGGAGTTGGGTCGCTTTGAAGGTTTAATATGGCATTGGTTTCAAGTGATAAGGGTGATCGATTCAGGGTTGAGATATTTTGGGCACAATCCGATGTATTGATATCGAGGGAGGCGCAGCTATTTGTGTTACTCCAGTCAGACGGTGTCGATTTGCATAAAGCCTCTATCTGTTGCATACAGTGAATCCTAACTTCCTAACCAATATTATAAATGTGAAAGTAAGCTTGTTGGTTTGTTACACTTTCACGCTTAAACCACTGAATCCATAATTTTTCATCACCATTTTCATCATCATTTCATCCAGAAAAAAAAAAGTTGTTCCCGAGGGAAAGAACAATAATTTCGACGGTCACAATTGCTTTAGGACACTAAATGACGCTAAGTGTCTTTCGAGTGATTTTGCTCCCGTGCGAAGCCCCGGCTTCCCCAACCCGGGTCGCTTGTTAGTTTATAATTTTTAAACGACTTCGAAAAAGGAGGAAGTTCTATGTTCGACAGTTGCATGTTTTTTTATGTATGTCTACCGAATAAAATTTATCGTATGCTTCAGCGCTTTTTGAAAAACTGAACAAAAACGAAAAATACGTATATAATTATATAGATGACATTTTGGTTGTCTCCAATTACGAGTATGTTTAAATTTTCATCATCAGCCTTTTAATGTCCCCACTGCTGGGGCCCAGGCCTCCTCTCTGTGAGAGGGTTTGGGCCGTAATCCACCACGCGGGCCCAATGCGGGTTGGTGGATGTCACATGTCTTCGAATTTTTGGTTCTAGGACATGCCGGTTTCCTCACGATGTTTTCCTTCACCGTTTTTGAGAGCAGTGGTGATGAATTAATTTACACAAAGTAAAGCGCCTGTCGGGGTTTAAACTCACGACCTACAACTTGTAAGTCGCGGCCGATACCACTGGGCCACCACTGCTCTAAACTTTACGTTCCATTTTATTGGGGTTTTTAGTTTTGTGGTATTAATAACTAAAAAGCGAAAACTAAAAAACTTTTTTACAAAAAAACAACCGACTTCCAAAAAAGAAAATACACTAATTAAAAATAAGTAACTTTAATTTTGGTCGTATTTTTGTAAAAAAAGTTTTTTTAGAGTTTAGATATATATTTGTAAACTCATCCACGAAACGATTAATTTCTACCGCGAGGATATTTTTTCCCGACTGCGTGGTGCAAGGGAGGGTAATGTGTTTGTCAACCTACGTATGTATGCACCTACTCGTATGTGTGTATGTAGGCGTGTGTGTATGTTTGTTCCTTTGTGGCACTATAGAGACCAAACGCGTGGGCCGATTTTGATAATTCTTACGTAAGTTGATTAGTCTTAATCTTGCGAGTGCTACTAAAAGACATGAGAGTAATCAAAATACAATATGGTGACAACCAGACGCCATGTTGAGTAAAAGATAAAAATGAAAGTAGACGAACTATATTAAGTGGGGTATCAAAATAAAGGGTTCGAGGAGGCGATTCTAAAAATATGATTCACTAAAATGTAGAAAATAAAAGAAAATAATATTTTCAAAAAACCCGACTGTAAAAAAGTTCCAAACAAGTCACTTTTTAAGCAGTCTGATGCAGTTAGTCGCATGAAATCAATTATTCAAACTGAAATAACTGCCACCAACTGCATCAGACTGCTTGAAAAGTGACTTGTTTGGAGCTTTTTAGTTGTTTTTTATTTACAATCAGGTTTTTTAATTTTTTTTTTATTTTAATTGAGGTTACATCATTTGTAATATTATATAAGTTGGATTGAAATAAAAGCGTATACTTGAAACTCAAGATGTGCCAAATTCAATGCCAGATGTAACAGCATCTGCCTGGGGTCGCGCATTAATATGAAATAGAATTACCGCGGCCCTTGGCACAGGCAACTGAAGGAACAAGGGTGAATTTTAGTCAGTAAAAGTCTGACACGCCCTCGGGAGATCCACCCAGAGCGGGAGAAGTCATTGGATGATGTCGCACCCCCCAAAAAAACACTCCGGGAGTGCCGAGAGAAGTGAAAACTTGAACAAAAATACCCAACGCGCATAGAAGTTTTCACTTCAATCCAAACAGCGGTATCGGTGTCCGTTCAAAGAAGTTTTCACTTCAATCCGCTACGCGATCGCGTAGCTCTCGTAGCGGTGTTGGTGGCGTGCGAGTTCTATAGTTTCTTCCCATCTCAATAATGCCCAACGCGCCTAAAGAAGTTTTCACTTCAAAAAAAAAAGATGTAACAGCATAAAAGTAGGACATTTTACCCCGCGTTATCATACAAAATTAAACAAGACCTGCAGAAAGCAAACAAAATCCCCGTCCCCTTCAACAAGTGCTTATAAACAACGCTATCTGCTATTTACAAATTCACAAGCACATTCATAAGTATACAGATGTGCACTTGGCTCGCTGTACGCACTCTCCGGGTGATACCGTATCTGTCGGATATTGCCTGTTGCCGAAAATACGGAACGCCATAGGCCCCATAATGATCGCTCCTGTACCAAATAGCGCTAATTATCGAGCTGCAAGCACAGTGATAATCGTACGGGGGTATTACCGTATGACGATATAAGCAAGCAGGTTTGATGGTGCGAAGAACTGGTATTATCGCCATGGAATTATTTTTTGAAGCAGAATGTTGTCGTTTTAAAATATCGGGAGAACGTTAGCGTGTTGTTTTGAAAACAAGAGATAGGGATAGTACGGTTTTTGACTGCATGTTGTGTTGAAACGATTGAAATATTGATAACCATTTTTAAAAGTTTATGGATCGTTGGCCACATTTGAGCGGTTGGATTATAAGTACGGTTGATGTTTGTATAATTTCAGTAAAATAATGATAAAAAGCTTTATTTAATTTTATAAGTCTATGTATATAAATTCATAAATCTCTTGTCCACATCTCAATTTATTTGCGGTCGGCGCAGCAAGTCTTTTTTAGGGTTCCTTGCTAGGAATTAAGGAACCCTATTATTTTTTTCATTATTGATAGGCTCACGTTTGACCACTATCTCACCTGATGGTAAGCGATGATGTGGTCGACGACGTTGGAGCACGCTTGCCTAGACGTAACCTGTTCACTCTCGACTTTAAGGCGTATATAGCCGCCAAGTGGCGCCCTCATTGAATAAAAAATCGTAGCAAAGCGTAGAAAATAAAGATCAAAGAATCCTATGTTGCGTTTGTTACAAATAGAATAAGGTATTTTTACGTTGTCAAAGCAGGACTCAAAATGTTTCGTTTCCAAAATAGTCGGCCAAAAACAGCCGTTTTTGACACTTTTGCCTACTACTTTGGATACGAAACATTTTGAGTCCTGTTTTAACAACGTAAAAATACTCGTACCTTATCTTCTTTGTAACGATTTTTTATTCAATGAGGGCGCCACTTTTGCGGAGGTAAGTCCTTAAGACTCCCAGGTTATAGCTATCAGCAAACACAGACTCTGGCAGGGAATTCCACTACATCAGAATAAAATTCTCAGCTCCATTTTACTGAGATCGCGCCGGTTTCAATGATTCTACTTATTGTCCAGTTGCGTAGACACTTGAGACACAAAACTACACCAATTTTACATCACAATATCTACTAGGAATCAGTAAACGTATACTTAGTTAGAACAGGCACTGAACTTCACACGAGTAAATCCCACCAAAAAAAAAAACTCTGACATGTCCACAGGACTACTTGCACTTTAGTTTTAATGACTGTTTATTGTAGTCTTTACTTTATTAGTTTTACTAATTTAGTCTCACTATTCATTTATTTTTAAAAAAAAATTCAATGTACCTTCATGTTTGTATGACTGCACGCCTATTTTTCACTTTTTTTTGTGTTTAGTTTTATTTCATTTAATCTCTGTTATATATTAGTTTTCTCCTCGTTCCGTAAATGTATCCGTGGCATCACAGGGCCCTAACAGAATACCAGCGCTGCATTATTTATTTTTAAATCTCGCAGCATATGCTGAGTTAGCCGCCTTTTTGGCCTCTCACAGTCTATTCCTATTATTTAATTTTTATTTTGTATTTTTAGTATTAAGTATTTGTGTGAGAGGTACAAATAAATTTCTTTCTTTTTTTCTTCTTTCTTTCTTTCTGTAGCTGTACTTACAATTAATGCGTTCCCAAAACGTTTTGTGCATGTGGGTGGGATGGCCAACATGCACTTCTTCTTCCATACATCTCAATTAATCATTATCTCAGTAGTTACCCTCTTTCATAGTCATAATCATCTTTCACACATTCCATTCATCATGTCTTTGCTTTTCCCAAGTAGTTCATTATGTAATATAGATGCTTTTTGAGTATAAAAGCATCATTAATCAACAGGTTTTACCGTACTTAACGAAATACAAAAAACCTACTTACAAAGATAATAAATTTTCATAGTCATGCGGTGTAAAATTTTCTGAATATATCTTACTTAACGCTAAACCCATAAGCCTTTTCTTTGTGTGACAGGGAAATGGTTTTCTATTGAGATGGTAGTATATGGCAGACTGTCTACTGGAGCGGAGAGGAGAGGAGCGGAGCGGAGCTGTGCCAATGGAACCAATGGAATTGCACAAAATCTCCGCTCCGCTTTAGTGGACATGGATTTGCGAACTAGTTTAAAAATTGATACAAAACAGGGAAGCGGAGCAAGGAAGCGGAGCGGGAAAGTGAAATGGAAACGGAGCGGGAAAGCGGGGCGGGGAAGCGAAAAAAATTTATAACTGAACTGATCTCCCGACGCCGCCCGTTCAAATTACTCGTCGCGTGATCTCGGCCTAGCTTCGCACAGTCCGCAACTCCGCCCCGCACTATCTTACTCCGGATCAATGGATAGACACAGCCCGCAACTTCACTCCGTATTACTTCCTCGCTCCGCTCCGCGTCACGAACACGAACGGATGAACAGGCAGCCTAATGCCCTGTCCACGAATTCGGGCGATAGGAGTTGTAACGCGATTTACGACAAGTGTCATGCGATCGTAACTTCATGCCATAAGAAGACCAGTCTGATCACAGACCGATCGTATCATGGCATTAAATCGCCATCATCAGATGGCAACGGTGATGTCTTATAAGATCCGCTTGCCAGACGCTCCTGATGTAAGGCCTTGTCCAAAGCGAAAACGCGGGTACTAAGGCGGGTGCGGGCGCAGTGCTGGACACGATAACATATCCAAAGTGCATTGCGAGTTGTCATAGTGGGCAGGTATTTCCTCAGGATGAAACAATAGACGATCGCTCGCTAGCTCGGCCGCTCCGTCACGTCCTGGGCCTGCAGTCTCGACATTGATAGCGATCGCTATGTCTTAACGATTAGTCGCTACGTCGGAAAAATAATTGATTTTCTTGAAATATGTACAAAGACAAGCAGATCAGTTGATTAGTTTTCATGAAAAATAGTGCTTGCAAGTTAAAAATTACGCCGTCTCTGTACATATTTCAAGAAAATCAATTATTTCTCAGACGTAGCGACAGATCGTTAGAACGTAGCGATCGCTATCAATGTCGAGACTGCAGGGCCTGCTAGACCCCCGCCATGTCGTTAGCAGGTACATTTAATTCGCTAGTGCGCAGCAAATCGACGCTAACTCGGAGTTTAGGTAAATTTGTTTTTTATGCTAAGTTGCTTAAAATTTGTTTTTTTTTTAAATATGTAATTTAGTTTTTTTATATAGGATTTGATCAATAAGGATGGATATTCATTGACGAGTTTTGATAAAAATAGTGAGATAAAGCTATGATTAATGCAATCAATCAAATACATTTGAAAATTATTATTGCAACGCAATAAAAAGAACACTTCTTTAGTAATATGACCTCCCTAATACACTACGCCAACATTAGTTAGACGAGAAAAAAAAACATTAGTTAGACGTGTGTAAAAAGTAAAATTTTATGGAGGCATTACGTTTATAAACGGCTAACTTGCGCTAAATCAAAAAATATAAATAATTAAGGAAAAATAAATATATTATATTACAATGAATTAATTAACTACTAAGGGTACCTACCTCAAATAAGTATCTTAATTAACATTTAAGTTATCACGTTTTTCCCTTTACCTCAACTGTAAAGTACACTTTTATGAGTTAGCTTAGTATAAATTGCTGGTGTCAAAATAATACAAAAATTCGCGCCGCAGTTCATGTCATGGTGACTCATAGCACACTTTAACCAACTTCTTTCATTTGATTTCTCCGCGATCACTGTCGCAAGACGCGTGTCGCTCGAGCGTGTGAGACGTGGCCAAACGGTAATAGACTAGAATAAGGAAAATTACGATATATTAACTTGGAGCTATTCAAACTGTGCCACATCAAAGGTTGTAGATCTTTTGAAGGATCAGCAACATTGTCCTGTTATTTCAATAGGTTTGTCTCTGTCGGTTTAGTAATTAGCTGTATGAACCGTATGAACGTTTTAATTAATTATTTCCTCGTGTCACTATCTTATTCACTTCCCATTCGGTATTGCGTGGGCTTTTCAATATACTGAATAGTGGTGCCAATATAATTGGTTTCAGAACTCGGGATGGATGCAAAAGTTATTTTTACATTTAAGTTTTCTTAAACAGTCGTATGATCTGCCTGCGTAGCCTTTTCCCAACTATCTTGGGGTGGCGGCTTCCAGTCTAACCGGATGCATCTGAATACCAGTATTTTACATGGAGCGACTGCCTATCTGACCTCCACAAATCAGTAACTGGGTAATACGATACCCCTTGGTAAGACTGGTTGTCAGACTTTCGGGCTTCTGACGATTCGTAACGACTGCAAAGATCCACGATTGACAGCAGGGACCAACGGCGTAACGTGCTTTCGGAGGTACTGAGGAGTCACGGTATGTAAAGATGATCGCCCATCCATGGACCAACCCTAGCAAGCGTAGCGTACAGTCGTATGACCTATAAGTCTGAGAGTTTATTCAATTATCAGGAGCTTGTCGACATTCATGCCTTGGCGATTTTCTGGTTGTGACCACTGTTCTGATATTCACAGGTTGGAGTGGTTGCGAATAGTGGTGCGTGTGTTTTCTACAAGTAACCTTTAATAAATTAATCTGTTTTTTGTGAGGAGAAATAAATAAACATTATTATTATTATTACATTATTATTAATATTCAATTGCACGCAACTAAGTTCGATCCTGGGCCACTCTTGTCCATCCTTTATCAGCCATTTAGCAAATATTTAGACTTTCACTAGATTTTTACAATACACTGCAATGGATTATAACCCAAAGTAGGTGCAACACTCTAGAAACAGTTCCATCTTTTTATGCAGTTTTTAGTCTCGCGTTTGTCGACTTTCTCACCTGATGGTAACTTGACGATGGAGTACGCTTGCCTAGAAGTAACCTATTCACTCTTAACTTAAAGACCCCCTGTTTGTAGCTATCAGGAAACAGAGACTCAGGCAGAGAATTCCACTTCTTAACTGGACGGGCAATTAATGTGTTCTCAGGAAGGGAATTCCACTCCTAAGTTGTAGATACGCTCAATGAATGTGCTCCCAAAACGTCTTGTGCGTATGGGTGGAATTTCCACCATATGTGATGGATCGCTATAAATTTGGAAAAAATCTCTCAATGGGTCCCAGCTCTCGGCGGAAGTGTGCAGCACATGCGATGGACTCAATCCATCAATGAGAATGTCATGTGCTCATATTATGTGGCTACAGAGGGAGATAACAACCTGACCGCGGACCGTGTTCGGATGCTCTCTCTGTTTCAAGTGCTTGAGCCAGACGTCAATAGTTCGGCCCAACGCCTGTTGGGCCAAAAAAAATTACGTTCGACGTTTTATGTGTATATTCCACTTTTGTTATAGTTACGTACATTTTAATTTGGGTTCCAATAAGGATACAAGAAACGGTATTGTTCAAAACTTCCTTGTTTACGAATAACATGTTTCAAAGGGCAAAAATAACTGCCCACCAAACTGGTACTACATAAATCATATGAAAAACTAAAGGAAAGTATAGGAAAAACTACTTACTTATTGTAGGATAAGAGTCTAAGTGTGTGTTTACCTCTCCGTGATCAGAGGATACATATTTATATCTTTTTTATCGATTTACTGTAACCCTCGTCTTTTTCGGCAGTTCTGTTTTTTAAATCGATTTCGAATAAAAAGAAGGACGTTCTATGTTCGACTGTGTGTATAGTTTTTTTATGTCATGTTCACCGATTTCCCTGTCAATGTGAACCGATTTTCCAAATTTTTATATTCGAAAGAGTATACTCCTGAGATGGTCCTATATTATAACTATTATCGAAATAGATTGAGCGCTTTTTTAAAAAAAAAAAACAAATACAAAAAAATAACTGTACACAGATGACGTTTTGGTTTCCTCCAATTATGTTCAAGTATTCAGTTATTGAGGTCATCAGTTCGGGCGTTTTTTAATATTTAGTTTTATTTCTCTACAAAAAATACAACCGACTTCCAAAAATTGCAAAATAACTTTAATTTCGGCAGTCGGTGTCAAATAACGAAGAAACAAAATACAAACACCGACTTGCGAAATGAAAGTTCTTATAAGATTTTTGTGTATTTTTTTTATTTTTTGGAAGTCGGTTATATTTTGACTGCGGCGGGATAAGATAAATAGAAGTGTTTTTTAAACATTTCCTGATATATTTTCAGCAAAAATCAAGGTCTCTTAGGGACATTTCGACTGTGATTTTTGCAATAAATGGCCAAATTTGGTGTTCTTAGTCAGAGAATCTGAAAGACTATCAAGATTTAGTCTAATTATGATCAATGCTTAGAATTTTACAAGGTTGTGTACCTATGCGTTACAATTTATATTACTTTATTATCTGTAGTCGTTTTTCCAACGTCAAATACTTGCGATTGGGTAAAATTAATCCGGACTCTGACAGACTTTTTAAAGTTATAATATCTCTGTAGATCTCTTTCAGCCGACATCGAAAATGAACATACATCGGTTACGAATATGACAGATTTAGTTTTGAGTTGGTAGAGGATGCCCGCCAAGTTTTACTATATAAATTTTATTCATTTAGCTTGAGGATTTTTTGAGTACCATATACAAAGTTGATACGACAGAGGGGCTTTCCTTTAAACTGCCTATACTAGGTACTATTTTCAAGCTCTGTACCAAAAATCAATTAAATCGGAGCAGTAGTTTAGTCACAAACGATTTTTTAAGTTTTGGCCTCGTTTGAACACGATGTATCTTTCCTAACAGCTGATTATGTCTATACGCACAGGTCATGCACCTTAAAACGATAAATCTGAGTATAACCTACGATACGACGCGTTGTTGCCGTTCTCACGCAAGTCACAAGTACATTTTCGCTATAAGATGGCAATGCAAACAAGGATAATGGGTATAAAGTATGGTATAAAGGGTGGTTGCGTTTTACTCTGAATTGTAAGCTATTTAGTTTGTTTGAAAAAAAAAAACCTCATTTATTATTATTTTTATTTTTATACCGTATCGAATTAATACTAAACACGTATAGTATACGTAGTTTAATTTAATGCCCCTCTGTCACATCAACGTTGTATAACAGGTTTTCGATTAACTCCATATTTGTTGATGATGTTATAATGTTCAGTTATTAAATAAAGTAAGTGTTTCAATTAAAATGTTATTACCCGACTGCGCGACGCAACGAAGGGTAATGTGTTTATCAGCCAATGTATGTATGTTTGTTCCTTTGTGGCGCTTTAGAGACCAAACGCGTGGGACGTATTTGATATTTTTACGTCAATTTATTCGTCTTAATCTTGCAACTGCTACTAAAGACATGACAGTAATCAAAATACAATATGGCGGCAACCAGATGCCATATTGTGAAATAGAAAAAAAAATAAGTTGTACTATAATATTAAGTAGGGTATCAAAATAAAGGGTTTAAGAAGGCGATTTCAAAAATATAACTTACTTAAATGTAGTAAAAATAATTGAATGTTAAAGAAACCCTAATGTAAAAAAACAAATAAAAACAGGTCACGTTCGAAACAAGTCACTTTTCAAGCAGTCTGATGCAGTTGATGGCCTGAAATCAATCATTGAACTAAAATAACTGCTACCAACTGCATTAAAATGTTTAAAAAGTGACTTGTTTGGAATTATTTAGCTGGTTTTTACGGTCGGGATTTTTTTAGCTGTATAAATCCAACTAATCACATTAATATTATAAAGGCGCAAGTTTGTAAGTTTGTGTGTTTGTATGCTTGTTACTTCTTCACGCTCAAATGGCTGGGCCGATTTGGATGTGGTATGTAGATAGCTTCTACTCTGGATTAACACATAAGCTACTTTTTATCCCGGTCTACGCGCGTGAAACCGCGGGGCGCAGCTAGTATTATATATTCGAAAGTTTGGATGGATGTTTGTTAATCATACCAGAACGTAATGAAATTTGGTCCAGAGATAGATTACATATAGATATTTTTAGTATATAATGTTATTTTGTAAGGTAAAAAGCCTGAAAATAAAGGGATTTATTTATTTAGGTATAACTAGCTGACCCAGCGAACTTCGTACCGCCTCAGAATCAATAAACAAAAAAGTCGTTTAATATCTTCTCTGTCGCGTCGCTCTTAGCAGAGCGGTCGTGGTCACGTAGAGGCGTCCACGTTGGTGGTAGAAGCAGACACAGCTCTCCGCACGATCTCCCGCCATCTCTCCCTGTTGGCGGACTGTTTGGCGCAGTCAGATACGTGGCCTCCTATAGCAGATTTCACTTGGTCAGTCCAGCGCATAGGTGACCTGCCACGCGATCTGGTTCCCTCTACTTTTCCCTGTACAACCAGCCTCTCTATGGATTTGCTATCCCACCTAGAGACGTGTCCAAAATATTGCAGTATGCGCGACTGTACTACGGCCGACAAACGCTGCGTGACGCCGAGTTCCTGGAGTATGGACACATTGGTTCGGAAATCCGTCCACGATATTCCGAGCATCTTTCTCCAGCACCACATCTCCAGAGCATTTATCTTCCCCTTTTCCAACTCACGCACTGTCTGTTGACTGTTTTTCGTTTTTTTTATTGTTGATAGGCACGCGTTTGACCACTATCTCACCCGATGGTAAGTGATGATGTGGTCGAAGATGGAGCACGCTTGCCTAGAAGTAATCTATTCACTCTTGACTTAAAGACTCCCAGGTTGTAGCTATCAGGAAACACAGACTCCGGTAGGGAATTCCACTCCCTAGCTGTACGCTCAATGAAAGTTTTCTCAAAACGCTTTGTGCATATGGATGGGATGTCCACCATGAACCGGTGGCACTTCGCCGTACATCTTGTGGTCCGTTGATGAAACGGGCTTGGCGGAATCAAATTATGCAATTCCGTCGCACACTCCCCAAAATGTAGCCGATAGAAAACCGACAGGCTAGCAACTCGGCGTCTATGTTCAAGACTTTGGAGTTTCAACTCAACGAGCCTACATTGCCGATGATCCTCTTGGCTCGTTTCTCAATTTACTCAAGGACATCAAGCTGGTATCTGGCAGATCCGTCCCAAAGATGAGAGCAGTACTCCATACACGATCGAACTTGCGCTTGATAGAGTTGTTCTGGAGCAGCTGTTCCAGCGTGAAGTACCGTCTCACCTTTTGAGGATCCCCAACTTTTTGGCAGCCACTTAAGCCTTTGCCTCTACGAAGGGACCAAAATTGAGAGTAGATGTTAAAGCAACACGAAGAAGATCAAATTGGTCGGTTATCGGCACGGTCACACCTCGGAAAGATGGAGCCGCGTGAAATTGGCTCCTCTTAGCGGAAAAATGACACGCCTGGGTCTTAGCAGCATTGAACTTGATCAGATTGGCATCGCCCCATTCTGAGAAAGCCTGTAAGGACAAGTTCAAGCGCCACACCATAGCCTCTCGGAGAGATCGGACCTGAGACCCACTAGTTATTCTGCTATTCGGGGTGGAGACAAATCCAACTAATCAAAGATCATAAAAATCGGTCCAGCCGTTCTTGAGTTACAAATGGTGTATCTAACCTGACTTTGTTTTATATATATAGACAACCGCCTCCACCACATGTAGGAACCCAGGCTCTCTTGTGGCCTGTCGGGTTCCTTGGAGGCTCTTCGAAATCCCGGGGACGTCGCGTTGCTTGGCGACTCGTTGACTCGGCGCGAGAGGACTATATCGAAGGGATCTGTCTACGGGCCGATAAGTTAAACTGCTGAGGGCGACTTCAATTATCTATATTGAAGTAATAGGGAAAACACGTATGCCCACTCGAACGGGCTCACTTCTAACTCTAACTGACACATACGTCAAGCCTATCATTTATTCTAATATTCAAACGGGTTTCCAATACTTCTAGAAAGTTCTAGCCAACCAGTTAAGGCCGGTACACACCCGCTTATATAAGGCTGTGTCTACAATCGTCACAGTACTAATACGACGTGGGCGAAGCCACTGACAAAAACTAGTTATCAGTAAACTAGATATTGAAGTCGAGCCAGGAACAACAACTCCTATTTTCCTATCATCTACAATTCAGCATAATAGTAAATTCAGAGCTTCAAAATTACATTACAAGTTTCATACTCGTCCTAACAAGATTGCCCCATCCAATCCGCTTGGGTAATTGATATCATCGAAAACTGCCAACACACTCAAACTTTCCTAACGATATGTCGGAAAAAATACGATTTTCTTTCGGGAAATCGATTAAAATCACCTACTCGATCCCTGGAACTAACTTCATCGAAACTTTCACGATTCGATATACTCGGAATTATTGAAGAGGAAAGTCGTGCCTCGATTTCTTTTTTGGTTATAAATTAGCGTTTGTAACATTGCAAGAATTTATAACGATGTTATTTTTCGAGAAGTTTTTAAGAAGCTCGTTTTCGATTTGCGAATTTATGCCATCGCCTGTGTTCTGTGTGTTGTTGCTTTACTTTTAATTATTTTCTTTTGAAAACGTATACATTTATTATTAGTTTTCAAAAGAAATGTATAATTACTCTTGCTGTTCTTTATTAATTGTATAAATGGCAAGCTTCGAAGATTTAGAGACAAAATTAAACCGCGATAACGGCTGTTGTAAAAACAAAATCCAAGGGATTGATCATACGGTGGAGGTCTGCCCCGCTTGGGTGAAGCACCGCCGTGTCCTCGCGGATGCGATAGGCGGTAGCGACCTTTCGCGCTCGGCCCTGGTTCAGGCCATGGTACGGGGCGAGAGGGAATGGGATGCCGTCTCCTCCTTCTGCGAAGCAGTAATATTAGCGAAGGCGGAACGGGTGGGGGAAGCTCAACGGAGTGGCCCTCACACCCGCGGCCGCTACCATCGTAGGAGAATCACTGGGCGTAGGACGTCGAGAGACTATCTCCGGCCACCGTAGACCCGGGCCTGCGGACGGCGAGCAGTGGGTAGCTCGCCGACCGATCAGCACCAGGCCCGTGAGTCGACGGTGCGTAGTGTTCCACGCGCGCTTCAAAGAGATTTGTGTCAGCCACCACTGACGGGGCCCATCGTAGCCGGTGCCTGCATGCCTAGGGATGATTTCCCAAACCGCAAAAAAAGGGGTTTGATCATGGCAATCTCATATCTCAGAGGGCTAGGCTTTTCTTTGGCCAATAATTCAGCATTGATATTCAACATGGCAATGCTGATAGCGTTCTAAGCATTTTTCCTATTGACAACGACGTGAATTAGTTGTTGATGCCCAATGAGTTCTTTTCGTAAGCGTTTGTACATATTATTATCTATTATCAGTTTGACCTTTGACCTATTAAGTTATTTATTAGTTTAGTTGTGTATAAACTAAGTATATTATAGTTATATTCTGTTGTAAAATAAACCAACATACCTATCTCATGTACCACTTTGGAATTCTTAACAATGGCTATCGCTAATAGAATCCCTTCGTAGCAAAACGCCCTAGTAGTAAAACGCCCTAGTAGCAAAACGCCCTAGTAGCAAAACGCCCTAGTAGCAAAACGCCCTATTAGTAAAACGCCCTAGTAGCAAAACGCTCCAGTAGCAAAACGTCCTAGTAGCGAAACGCCCTTGTAGCAAAACGTCCTAGTAGCAAAACGCCCTAGTAGCAAAACGTTCTAGTAGCAAAACGCCCTATTAGTAAAACGCCCTAGTAGCAAAACGTCCTAGTAGCAAAACGTCCTAGTAGCGAAACGTCCTTGTAGCAAAACGTCCTAGAAGTAAAACGTCCTTGTAACAAAACGTCCTAGAAGTAAAACGTCCTAGTAGCAAAACGTCCTTGTAGCAAAACGTCCTAGTAACAAAACGTCCTAGTAGCAAAACGCCCTATTAGTAAAACGCCCTAGTAGCAAATCGTCCTAGTAGCAAAACGCCCTATTAGTAAAACGCCATAGTAGCAAAACGCCCTAGTAGAAAAACGCCCTATTAGCAAAACGCCCGAGTAGTAAACTACCCTAGTAGCAAAACGCCCTAGTAGCAAAATGCCCTAGTAGCAAAATGTCCTAGTAGCAAAACGCCCTATTAGCAAAACGCCCGAGTAGTAAACCACCCTAGTAGCAAAACGCCCTAGTAGCAAAATGTCCTAGTAGTAAAACGCCCTTGTAGCAAAATGTCCTAGTAGTAAAACGCCCTTGTAGCAAAACGCCCTAGTAGCAAAATGTCCTAGTAGTAAAACGCTCTTGTAGCAAAACGTCCTAGTAGTAAAACGTCCTAGTAGTAAAACGTCCTAGTAGTAAAACGTCCTAGTAGTAAAACGTCCTAGTAGTAAAACGTCCTAGTAGTAAAACGTCCTAGTAGTAAAACGTCCTAGTAGTAAAACGTCCTCGTAGTAAAACGTTCGAGTAGTAAAACGTCCTAGTAGTAAAACGTCCCAGTAGTAAAACGTCCCAGTAGTAAAACGTCCCAGTAGTAAAACGTCCCAGTAGTAAATGTCCCAGTAGTAAAACGTCCCAGTAGTAAAACGTCCCAGTAGTAAAACGTCCCAGTAGTAAAACGTCCCAGTAGTAAAACGTCCCAGTAGTAAAAAGTCCCAGTAGTAAAACGTCCCAGTAGTAAAACGTCCCAGTAGTAAAACGTCCTAGTAGTAAAACGTCCTAGTAGTAAAACGTCCTAGTAGTAAAACGTCCTAGTAGTAAAACGTCCTAGTAGTAAAACGTCCTAGTAGTAAAACGTCCTAGTAGTAAAACGTCCTAGTAGCAAAACATCCTAGTAGTAAAACGTCCCAGTGGCAAAACTGTTCTCAAACATCTGACTGAACTTTTTTGAGCCCCTTATAACTTTACAGTCTCTCACACACCACTTAGGTATTTTATACCTTCTTGAGTAAAGTCAGCCACACTTTCCTCTCAGCGCCAAATAGACAAAACAATTAACAATTCGCCCCAAAAACTATAAATCACAGACTCACAAACTCTTCGAGGCACTTACTTTAGGCCGTAATTACACTAAAGTAAATTGGAAGTATCCAAAAGAGTCTTAAATGCAAGTCATTCGCGGACTGGCCTTTTCACAGTTCCATCTCGTTAGTGAATTCAATGTGGCGTTCCAAAAGTTTTTTTTTTCACCCTACAATGTTTTTAATTCGTCACTTCTTTTGAGACTGAGCTTTTGAGTATTATAAGATTCTCTTTAATGTCATAATTGTGACTTTGATTAAGCTGTGTCACATCAGCGCGTTGACAAGTGAATTTGTGGTCTGATGAAAGAGTATTATAATTTAGAGCTCAAATAATTTCGTGTGACCGAATTTAAAATTGGGCCTTATTTAAATAAATTTTCATTAGTTAAAAAAAAAAACTGGCCAAGTGCGTATCGGATTTCGCACATTAAGGGTTCCGTACCAAATATTGGTATTTGTTAGTAAAGTATACGTAATAATAAACATTATCACCAAATTTCAAGTTCATAGGTCAATGGGAAGTTACAAAATTCTTCGTAACCTTAACAAAATTTTGTGACAGACGATGGACGGACAAACGGACACGTGAGTGACAAAAACAGCAGCCCTATCATGACGTTTTAAAAACATTTTTTTTTTTGGGTGGGAGAAAGATATAGCTATTCGTCCTGTATAACGACGTCTCTCTCTCTAACCGAAAAGATGATGGTTTTAAGACGTCATGGTAGGGCTGCTGTTTTTGTCACTCACGTGTCCGTCTGTCCGTCCGTCGTCTGTCACAAAATTTTGTTAAGGTTACGAAGAATTTTGCAGCAGGGCTTCGTTTGGACCCTTCGGGTACGCAACCCTAAAACTAAAAACATATATTATTTTTCGTGTTTTTCTCAGCAAAAGCTTTCATTTGATACCCCTATCATGGGAATACATACAAAATAACTAGTCCGCCATCTTTGGGAGTCCGCCATATTGGATTTAGAATGACGTCACTTAGCTGACCATGCATTGTCATCCAAACTAAACAATCAATCAATCTGCCTAGCCATTTCCCAACTATTTTGGGGTCGGCTTCAAGTCTAAGCGGATGCAGCTGAATACCAGTATTTTACATGGAGCGACTGCCTATCTGACCTCCATAATCCAGTTACTGGGTATTACGATAGCTCTTGGTAAGACTGGTTGTCAGACTTTCGGGCGTCTGAAGACCCGTAACGATTGTCAAAGATCCACGATTGACAGCAGGGACCAACGGCTTAACGTGCTCAAATCTCGGTATGTAAAGATGGTCACCCATCCATGGACCAACCCCGGCAAGCGTAGCTTAACCTGATGGATCGACCCGTGCGGCTGTTATTACTTTAGGCACGAGCTCCTCTTTAAAAAGTCATGAATGTGATTATGTGATTAGTTTAAACTCTGATGATCTGGTTCTTAAATATTTTTTTTATGGAGAATATTAATTTAGAATCCGCTAATCGTTATTTAAACTAAGCATAATTATGATTTGTGACTTTCATAAATAAAGCTATTTGTCGCAATCTCATCTCAGAGACGGTCCATGACAAGATTTAGCAAAAATTGTTATCTAGTAAATTAAAAGTTATTTTGACTGTTAAGACACACCTCCAATTTCTGAGTTAAGAATTTAAAGTTTGTCTCTGTGACTTTTGAGCATTTGTCATCATCATCACCAATAACCAAGTGTCGCCATAAAGACCGGTCCTGTGCGTCTCGTATCCATTGGATTCCCACGACTCCCACCAGGTTATTGGTCCACCTTGTGGGAGACCTTCCAACACTACGTTTTCTGATACGCCACTCCAGAACTTTTCGGCCCCAACGACCATCTGTTCTGCAAGCAATGTGCCCTACCCATTAGCACTTCAGTTTGGCGATTCTATCTTGGGCTATGTCGGTAACCTTGGTTCTCTTGCCGATATCATCATTCCTGATTCGATCACGCAAGGATGCTCTGAGCATTCACGGCAATCCTCTACATTGCCCTTTGGGTGACTTTATAACTTTTTTTAAGCCTTCTAATGAGACCCATCGTAAGCAACCACATTTCAGTGCCATAATTATGTCATTACTGGCAACGCGCACTGGTCTTTTGTTACAACTACTATTTTATTCTGAAAACCTATCACACTTTGGCATAGGGTTTGACACGTTCTTATCTCCAAATTCTTAATTCTCTTTAAAGTAAAACTTCTTTACGCACGTTCGACTTGGAGAGTAAGCTGGTGAATGCGTGATGAGAGCGTTACGAAAAGTGTGATCGGGCGAGGCGAACGGAAGTTGAGAGGACGCATGCTTGACTTGGGGAGTAAGCTGGTGAATGAGTGAAGAGGGCGTTACGTAAAGTGTGATCGGGGGAGGCGAACGGAAGAGATGGAGTTAAAGAAGTTTTACTTCTGTCGTGTGGTCTATAGCACACTCGTTTTTTTTTTTCACTCCGAGATTAGAACGTAACCCTTTTTTAAAACGGGATTTTTGCTGAGCGACTATTAAATGGTGGACGTTCTGAGTTCAGGTCACGGGTTCGGCTTACTTTTCCATTACAAATATTGTAGATAGCCGTAACTTGACTTTTTACCCGGTTTAAGACGAAAGATTCGGTCACTCTGACTAGCCCTTCGGGAAAATCAAACGTCAAAAAAAATGGTATAGTATGATGTCATACAGCGTTCCAACCAAGTATTTGGGACTTAAAATTACTTTTCTTAATATTGCCCTCTGCAATGGTCAACATGTCCGTAGCATTCACGAAAATTTTATTTTTACCTGAGTTTATTCTTAAATACCTTCAGTGTATTTTCTATTTAAGAAATTTCGTTGTGGTACTACCAAAGAAGCTGTCTAAAACAGCTAGTTTTTATGTTCATCATATTTTTTTTCTAATAAAACCAGCCACTGGGTGCTGGCAAATATAATAAAAAACTTCTTACAATATTTATATTAATACAACAACTTGTTTGATTAGCAGCTATATTATTTTGGTTATTCATGAAACTGAAAACTAATCATGAAATTGTAAACATGTATTTATGGAATAACTTTGTGCGCTACAATTGTTTTTTTGTGATTGCCCTTTACCCTTTGTAGGATTCCGTATCGGAAGGGTCCAAACGGAGCCCTATTGCTGTCACTCGTGTGTCCGTCTGTCCGTCTATCTGTCTGTCCGTCCGTCGTCTGTCACAAGATTTTGTGTCGAAGAATTTTTTAACTTCCCATTGACCTATGAACTTGAAATTTGGTGACAATGTTTATTATTATGTATATTTTACAAACAAATACCAATATATTGATACATCATATTTTTCAGTGATAATACTCTCTCGGACTTTGCACATTTGGGGTTCCGTACCAAACGGAACAGTTCACGTCCTTATGCAGTTCATGTCCTCATTTTCTTCATTGCGGAGGAATGAAGAAAATGTCGTGTGGAAAGTCTTGTGTATGGATTTGGATGACTAAGAGAGCAGGGGAAGGCCAAAGAAACGATATGGATGAACTGTGTGAAAGAGGATATGGGTAAAAAGGGGTGAATACAGAGATGACGACTAATAGAGAAGTATGGAAGAAAAATAACATGTTGCACCGACCCCAAATAAATTAGGATGAGGACAGGAGAATGATGATGAGTTTGTGTCCCAATTCTGGGCAAAGGCATTTTCTTTCTCCTTCCAAACCTCTCCTTGCGCGATCTCTGACCAAGTATAACCCGCAAATGTAATAAATTCGTCACACCACCTTCGCCACAGCTGACCTTGGCGGCGACGTCCTGCCTTAGGCGACCAGTGAGTGGCGATCTTCGCCCATCTCTCCGGGAGCATTCGTGCGACATGGCCCACCCACTCCCTGTTCAGCCTAGTAGTTTTGTCCTCAACATCTGCTACTTGAGTTAGTTAGTTCAGAGCCCTTTAATTTATTCAGCAATAAATTTGCTACGAATGGAACAGTTACCACAATAAGTGAAGTAAACTTCCATTATCATTTTCTGCAGGTAACTTACAATATTTAGGTACTGACCGATTCAATTACAAAAAGTTATCTAAACCAAAAAACACGTTTGGTAGTGCACAGCCAAGTTCGAACTCCTTCAATAACCCTACTGTTGTTCTAGGAAACTGCCTGGTGATCGCGGCAGTGCTGTGCTCGTCCAAGCTGCGCAGTGTCACCAACCTGTTTATCGTCTCGCTGGCGGTGGCTGACCTGCTGGTCGGCCTCGCCGTGCTGCCGTTCTCGGCAACCAGGGAAGTGTTTGAGGTAAGTTCTACTTATATGGACTTCTTTCTAGAATAAAGCCAATGTTATGTGGCATCAAGGCGTCGTGCCTTTGAATGTGAAATGAACCTTGAAATTTAACTTTAGATGACCTAGCAAAGGGTAGCCATTGACTGATACAGATTTTTAGGAGATTCATGATGGTTTTGGCGTAACAGTTGGTGTTTTTGGTAGATATTTACTTTGTCATCATTTATATTCTGAGAAGAATTCATTCTCATTATGCGTACAGTTCAGGAGTGGAATTTCTTGCCGGAGTCTATGTTACCTGATAGCTACAACCTGGAGATCTTTAAGACAAGAGTGAATAGGTTATTTTTGGGAAAATGTACGCACATCATCAATTACCACGCCCATCAATGTGAAAAAAAATTAACGATTATATCACGCGTAGCACTATAGTGGTATGTATACCGCGACTTACAAACTACAAACCTGACACTCACACATATCCTGCATCACGTAAGTAGAGATTTTCTCGCGAGGTGCTCAGGTGCCCAGACCAGACACAACACCCAGCGTCGGTTCGGAGGATCCTCCATTTTCAAAGGAGGTTTGTGGGACTTTTTACCCATATACAAGAAGAACTTGTCTGGAACTCTACCATGCACCCAGTATATCGTCAAACCACATCAAAAAACCCACTACATACTCATTCCACTCAAACACGAGCTGCAAAGCGAAGCTACGTTATAACCAACAGATTTGGATATTCGCCACCCCTGCCTCGAGAGGCGTCGTGATGAAAAAAGTTAAATATACTCCGTACAGCCTATAAAGATAGTTTTATTGCACTGGCAAGTTATTCAATCGCTCGGCAGTAAGTTATCAAGTCTCGTGATGTTGAAAGTAGTTGTTTATTACTCTTGGGTAAGAAGAGACGTCTTTGAATATTAAAGTCGGCTTAGAATATGAGTTTTCTTCGTTTTGTGATGACACGCTCCAAAAAAAACATTTGTGTTTTTGTTTTCCACAAAAAATATCTAAACCAATATTGTAAATCGGTAAAATTCCTTATTTTTTTGAAACTCAGAAAGTACTTTTTGATAGATAGATTAAAGATCCCATAGATCCCTTATATTTAACTTCGTGTATAATAGTTGTGAAAATGTTTTGGTGTACCTACAATAAATTATTGTTCTGTTTTGTATTATACGGAAGGTTCCTGTAGGGTTGGCTCGTTTCTAAATGAAATTATTAATATTAAGAACATCTTTCGTACAAATTGTGTCAAATTAATCATCATAAAATGAAAATGGTACAATTTCCAGGTTTCTGGAAGCTACTGATAAAACCACAAATGTCTGAATTGCAGAATCTCATTCGAAATTGTGGCATTAAACTGATGACAGGCTAAATGCGCTATTAATTATTTTAATATTCGGTTTGATTCAACTTAGATTTTCTTTTTTGGTGACGCTATCAAATAATGTTGGAATTATTCAGTCTTATTTTAAAACTCAATAAAACTAAGCTTAAGGTACTTAGTTTAAACACTGATTAATGGATTCTAAACTCAAAATAAATACCTCTCATCCATCAAATTCAACTGTTTAATAGGATAAAACCTCCTTTAAATGATTAGTCAGCACTTTACCACCCACATTTACCCTTCTTCTGGATAGAAAATGTTGAAATAAGAACGTAATAATCAGTGTTTAAACTATTCAAATGTTTTTTTTATTGTTTATTTTTTATAAATAAATTAAATTATAATTTAGTTACTTCCGGTAACCCCATATCAGAAAATTTATACATATCGTCAAGAGAATACATAAATACAATACCTTCCTTGTGCCTAGCCTTTTCCCAACTATCTTGGGGTCGGCTTCTAGTCTAACCGGATTACATAAATACAATACATTTAAAAAAATATATATTCAAATTCAAATGAGACTTAATTGCTTCTGACAGCGACTTCGCCCGCATGGTAAAAAGTAACCTATGTTTTAATCCAAGTTATCATCTATCAGTGTGCAAAATTTCATTCAAATCCCTTCAACCAACTAAGGCCCATAAATCACAATAACAACAATAATATTTTATATATGGGTACTAGCTTTTGCCCGCGACTTCGTCCGCGTAGAAGTCGAAAATAGTTCTAATAGGATTTTAATTTGGTTTTTTACGTTTTTAATTTTGTTATAACATATAAATTATTATGATCAAATGTTTGAATACTTACACAATATTGTAGCGACATCTATGACGCCGCACACGAACTAAAAATAGCAAGAATTCTACATCGCGCAAGCAGAGTTCTCCGCGCGATTTGAACATATACAACAGTCCGAAATCAACCATTGGGCAGTTGCCCAAACCAGACACAACACCCGTCTGGTCGGAGGATCCTCCCTTTTCAATGGAGGTTGTGGGACTTTACACCCTGTTCCGCATACCTCCAAACTGGTGACCCTCGAGCATGAACGTCAGCGCAGCCTTCGTGCAGCTACTTCAGCGTGACGTCATCATCATCGCTTCCTTCAAGCTCTTGAGCAACGAGTCATACAGCCAGCCAGTACCAACGGCTTCTACGGGTATCCTGACCACCAGCATGCAGCGGATGCGCATTCCTGGTCAGCATCCTCAGCCTCTTTCATCACCATCAACCTCATCAGCGATCTTGGCGCAGCGAACAGCACCTTCGGCCGGTCGATGAACCTCTCCTGGTCGACGCCAGCAGTCAAGCCACTACGTCGCACAGCACCGCTCCGACCCACTGGAGCCTGCAGCATCATCCCGACTCACTGGGACATCATCACCCCGACTCACTGGGGCATCATCCCGACTCACTGGGACATCATCACCCCGACTCACTGGGGCATCATCCCGACTCACTGGGACATCATCACCCCGACTCACTGGGGCATCATCCCGACTCACTGGGATAGCAACACCCCGACTCACTGGGGCATCAAAGCAGACAGTTCCGACTCACCGTGAACTATGCGGCTCTTCCGGTTCCGACTCACTGGAACCAACCTTCCACTGGCCCGGCAAGCATCACAAGATGTATGGACGACTCATCAAGAACCATCGATCTCCGATCTCCGGAGGGGAGTGATGTAGCGACATCTATGACGCCGCACACGAACTAAAAATAGCAAGAATTCTACATCGCGCAAGCAGAGTTCTCCACGCGATTTGAACATATACAACAGTCCGAAATCAACCATTGGGCAGTTGCCCGGACCAGACACAACACCCGTCTGGTCGGAGGATCCTCCCTTTTCAATGGAGGTTGTGGGACTTTACACTCTGTTCCGCATACCTCCAAAAAAAATCAATCTTTATTATAGTGTAGGGATTTAAAGGTTAAATAAACATGAAAATAAAACATGTATTTAAAAAAAAGACTTAAAAAAGAGGGGGCTCCCGAAACTTTTTCTACATGGGGAGGGGTTTACACTTTTCCCCCTCTCCCTTCCTCCCTTAAAATCAACAAATAAAATACGTAAACATCACCTCAAAATCCGATTTTTAAAAATTACTAAAAAAAAGCGGTGGTTTTCCTTCATAGGGTGGTCTACACCCCCTCTCTCTCCTTTCCCCAAATTTCATCCCTTAATTCCACGGCAGATTAAGTAAAGTCATACCTACTCTTCTTTTGTCCCATGATTGTTGCCATGACGGTCATGAGACATAACAGCAAATTCATCCTAATTTTTCGTCACATGACACACAATTTCTTTACGAATATCCATTGAGCGTTCTTGTGTGCCGAACAATAAATAAGAAAGCGTACGGAAAAGGCATGCGCCATCCCCCACTATTGGTACAATAGTGAAGTTTATTAATTTCTCATTGATGTTAACCAACTCTGCTTCTATTTTTAAAAATAGACACAGACAAATTTATAAATGAAAAAAAAAATGCGAATAACAATGCACAATAGATTCAAACTTTTTTAAATAAAGTCGCATTAAGTTTTCAGACATGTGTCAAAATAAAATGTAATTTGCATCAAAAGCACTAAGGAGTACTGATATCAACTTCGAAGCAAACCACCGCTAAAATTGTTTTCTTCTCCTTTTTAACCCTGTTACGGGATGAATTTTAATAAAATACTAAACACGTCTTCCATCAATTCTGTTAAAAAAGGTTTATGCAAAATTTGAAGTAGATTGGGCCAAGGAATCACTTTTCACATACAAACTTTGCCCCCCTTTTTCACCCCCTTAAGGGTAGATTTTTGGAAAATCCTTTCTTATTGGATGCCTATATCATACAAAGAACACACCCTCCAAGTTTCAGATCTCTGCGATCAGTGGTTTAGGCTGTGCGTTGATCCGTCAGTCAGTCATTCAGGACAAAGCATTTTATATGTATAAATTATTTTGCGTGATTGAAAGATAAACATACAAACTTTCGCATAAATATTAGTAGAAACTAGGTTCGCACTTATTATATTAGCAGAAATTAGGATAGTAGAATGGTCGCTTACTGCAAGATAAAAATATAACTGTGTACTGTAAATAAAGAGATGAAGTAAGAAATTAACTGAAATAATACATGTACAAGCACTCTAAAAACATGAAGAACTAACTCCAGGAAATACAATTGTTATAGGCTAACATACTAAGTACGGTACACACGCATTCATGGGTCCCTAGTACCTCAGTCCTTAACTGACTGCACGGGAATTACGAAATAACAAATGAACGCCATAACCCTCATGAAATATCACAAGGTACCATCATTTTCAGTAATTAGACGCTTTAAGAGCCCTACAGCGGCAGATGCTGCGAAAATAAAGAGCTGACAAACCCACGCAATCATTCTGAACTTAAAAACCCTAATATAAAGTCCTAATTCAAACAGCACACTACAAGGTATCATTTTAACTGATTTTAAACTTTGTTCGCAAAGATATAGACGCTCGTTTTCTGTGTAATGGAATGAAATTCTTTGTAGTTGGTAAGGGAATATAAAATTTATGCTCAAGAAAATAGGATTCAGTTTACTTTGAATTTGTTATTTATCTAGGCGGTGTTTCAATGCCATTATTAGAGCACGGTAAACGGCTATTTCTAGGCTTTTGCGTTCATTGAGGCTTGGAGAAGGTAAATATTTTTAAAGTTGCCAGTTTGTCATTTACGTTTTATGGAAATGGAGTCAAAACAATTGCGTTATTTATATAGGAAGATGAGACCAAGTTTACCCAAGTCACAAAGTCTTGACTTTGACGGCACGGTTGATGCAATGGTTGAGCGATTGATTACTGCGCTGCGTATTGCGGGTTCGATTCCCGCACGGAAAAAATGTTTGTATGGCCTGCAGATAGTAGTT
Source organism: Polia nebulosa (assembly GCA_951329385.1). Lineage (NCBI taxonomy): Eukaryota > Metazoa > Arthropoda > Insecta > Lepidoptera > Noctuidae > Polia > Polia nebulosa. The sequence goes on along the minus strand of OX589610.1, from coordinate 12,559,619 downwards.
ATTTATGTATTTTAGTCTACTTTATGTTTCTATATCTATTTATACACACTGTGTCTAAATTTCTCAACCAACTTTCCAGTCGCAGGTCTGCTGGAAGAAATTTCTTTTGAAATACCTTTGTGCTCTCCTATCTGTATTTGTTCGTTTTTCTCTTGTAAGTGTTTTTGTGTGTGCATAAATAAATAAATAGTTGTTCCTGGTTTGAGTGTCTTGTATACCGTTACCGTGCCATCACCGTTGTATCCATGTGAGAGTTTACATGTTTGTCAACGCAACGTGATTCCTAGTGTAGGGCAACGGTTTAAAAAAAATGTTAATAGCGTTCTTTTTTTATTTTGGGGGGGTGGGAAATCATCCTATGACTTCTTCCACTCTAGGGTGGAGCGGAAGGGCGTGTCAGACTCTTACCGACTAAAACCCACCCCTGTTCCTCCCTGCCCTGAGTGCCCAGGGGTGAGGTAACTCTTTCGAATTTATCCTCAACCCTCGGGCTGGCATCGGCCGTGACAGGCCCCGTCCTTTTGCTGACAACTCTTTGAGGCGCGCGTGGAACACTACGCGCCGTCGACTCTCGGGCCTGGTGCTGATCGGGCGGCGAGTTACCCACTACTCGCCGTCCGCAGGCCCGGGTATGTTAATAGTGTTAGTGCTAAATATTTCAATTGCTATAACCTCTTTAAGTGAAGAGTGAATAAGTTACTTCTAGGCAAGCGTGCTCCATCTTCGACCACATCATCGCTTACCATCAGGTGAGATAGTTGTCAAACGCGAGCCTATCAATAATAAAAATACCAGCCAAGTGCGAGTCAGACTCGCACGCATTGGGTTCCGAACAAATCATATCTTTTTTAGTTTTTTTTTTAAACTATATACTCCAAATAGGTTTTAAAGGATAGATGGATTGTGTGAGGAGCGATATGATAGAAAAGGGAGTTAGTGATAGCGTGACGGCTGACAGGACAGAATGGAAGAAAAAAACGTGTTGCGCCGACCCCAAGTAACATGGGATAAGGGCAGGAAGATGATGATGATTTTACTCCTTATAGATTTTCCTCTAATCTATAAGTAGTAGCCTGTCCGTCTGTCCGACCATGCCAAAAAAATACAGAAGGTATTTTTTTTTAATTTTAGGCATGGTCGGACAGATGGACAGACAAACAGACACACGAGTGAAGTATCACTATTAGGGTTCCGTTTTTCATTCGGACTTTCGGAACCCTAAAAAGGATGAAATTACGTAATGCATATTTTAGAATAGACAAAATGATAGCTTTCGGTTGAGGTCTATTTATACGTACTCATATATAATATCACTTTAATGCATTTACATTTACAAGGTGGTCAAAGGTGTCACGGATAAATTTGAAAGAGAGTAACCGCACCCTGGCACAGGCAACTGAAGGAAAAAGGGTGGGTTTTAGTCAGTAAAAGTATTGACACGCCCTCCCGCTCCACCCAGAGCAGGAGAAATTATTTGATAATTACTCACCCAAAAGAAAACAAAAAATAATAATAACAAGTGGCCAAGGTTGGACCAAAGATACTAATACTGACCAAAAGTGCATTGACGATATCATAATAGTCGTGGGAAACACCGAAGCTATAAGCGATACATGGAACTATACTTGGTAGTATACAAAAAGAAAGAGGCATAAAAAAATGGTACCTACCATAATCAAAATCAGCTTTTATATTATTTCCACTGCCGGGACCCAGGCCTCCTAGAAAGTTGTAACAAGGCAGTGTTAAAGCCTTGTTTATTTTTTTACCTCTATTCCAAAACTACGTTCTTTCCTACCTTTTTTAATTTAAAATTCAAAAATTACTTGTTTTCTCTGTCAAGTCTCTGTTTCTATATTAAAAATGAGTTCAGATTGAGCAGCGGAGCTAGACTAAGCTCCTATTCATCATTGTAATTTTCCTTCTATTCAATAAATGATAGTTACCAGTTTGTAAGAGTTAATAGAACAGTGAAGTGCAGTTTTAATAACCAGGCAGTTCCTAGCAATAATACAATTTATACCTTTACCTAGTCAGTGTATGATGTACGTACGATTAATAAGTGCTCCATATAATCAAGCCTACTGTGTACTCGTATATAATAAAATATATGTCTGAACCCGTCGTGTTTATCTTCATCTAACTCTCATCTACGGTCCTCCTACTCTACGTCCTCCTTTGCGTGTCACTCCTACGAACTCCTCTGAGTGTCACTCCTACGACCCTCCTACGTGTCTCCTTTAATTCCGGCACCTGCAACGTGACACCACCTCCGTACCGTGACAAAGTAGTGGATTACGGCCATTCTCTCTCCTTCCTAGAGGGAATGGAAAAGGAATGGGTTTAAACCTCCACGCGGGCCTAGTGCAGGTTGGTGGATGTCATGACTTCGAATTTTTGGTTCTAGAACATGCTAGTAATGTAAATCTAAGTGTGTTCTTTTTCGGTAAATATAGTTGTCACATGAAAAAAAAATTCGTAACTCTTACGAATATTTGATCCACATGATCACTTTCATGATCGATATCACGAAAGGACATAGCCCTGAGACTGTTGAGTCATTAAAGTCACTTGCTTTCTTCCCACGCAATTAAGTCATTAAAAACGATAAAGTGCAGTCATGAACTTTCAGTTGCTTAGAAAACTAATCGATAATATAATTTATTTAATATTTATGCTAATAAAGGCCAAGGCGAGGGGTTTTCTAAAATACTTACTAAGGTTGCAATTGGTAAAAGTTACTTAGAGGGTCTCATAATACCCGGGCCCGCGGACGGCGAGTAGTGGGTAACTCGCCGTCCGATCAGCACCAGGCCCGTGAGTCGACGGCGTGTAGTGTTCCACGCGCGCCTCAAAGAGTTGTCAGCAATCATGACGGGGCCCATCATGGCCGATGCCTGCCCAGGAGTTGTGGATAAATTTGAAACAGAGTTACCGCGCCCCTAGGCACTCGGGGCAGGGAAGGAACAGGGGTGGTTTTTAGTAATTAAGAGACTCTCTCTGACACGCCCTTTTTTTTCTGAATCGTCCAATGACGTCTCCCGCTCTGGGTGGAGCGGGAGGGCGTGTCAGACTTGTACTGACTAAAACCCACCCCTGTTCCTTCAGTTGCCTTAGTGCCCAAGCGAGCGCGGTAACTCTGTTTCGAATTTATCTACGACCCCTGGACAGGCATCAGCCACGACGGGCCCCCTCAGGTGTTGCTGACATCTCTTTGAGGCGCGCGTGGAACACTACGCGCCGTCGACTCTCGGGGTCTTCACACTCTTGGCGGAGTGGTCGCAGGCTTACAGAAGTTACAGTGGTTTGGGAATAGTGTGGCGGGATTGTCCCAAATAAAAAAAAAAAGAGTGGTCGCACTCGTCACGTTAGGGGTGGTCACAAGCTTCAAAATCCGTCACCATACCTGCCATACTGTACCTTTTCTTGTCCATTCGGGCAGTAGACCATTGAGTGCAGTTTTGACTAGGTCGGTCCAACGCATTGGTGATATTATGACGCGCACTCTTGGGCCTTCAACTTTTCCCTGCACAACAAGTCGATTCAACCAGTCTTACTAAGACGTATTACTTATTTATTTATGAACACACAAAACCACTTAAAAGAGAAAAATCTGCCAATCTGCCTAGCCTTATTTTAGCAGCTAAATACCAGTATTTTACATACACAACCCAGTTGCTGGGTAATACGATACCCCTTGGCCTTGACGTTGTCTGACTTTCAGGCTTCTGACGGCCTGTAACGATTGTCAAAGATCCACGATTGACAGCCGGGACCAACGGCTAAACGTGCTTTCCGCGGCAAGGAATAGTCTCGGTATGTAAAGATGGTCACCCATCCATGGACCAACCCCGGCAAGCGTAGCTTAACCTGATGGATCGACCCGTGCAGCTGTTATTACTTTAGCCACAAGCTCCTCCTAAAAGACAAAATAATACAAATAGAAGAGCACAAAGGTAGCGCGTGCACTAGGTGGGTTCATACTAAACAGTAGAGGCCCGGTGTGCGGTCACTCCGAAAGATCTTCAAATTTATTGAATATTATCACGATGGAGTCTTTTTTCCAAGCGAATATCTTTTTCCTCTGACAAAAACCAGCCAGCTTTTTACCACATTACCTTAAAAAAAGAGTGGCACTCCGGAAGTGCCGAAACAAGTGAAAACTTGAACAAAAATGCCCAGCGCGCCTAAAGAAGTTTTCACTTCAATCCGCTACGCGATCTGCTATTTATTTATTTATCCTTTTTTTCAGGCAACTATGGCCCATAAAACATAATACATATATAAGTATAAAACAATAATTACTATAAACTAATACATATTTTATACAATAAACAAAAACTACTGCACGCGAAGTGACGGCGTCGTGTTACGCTGCGAGGTGTCGCGTAGCTGGCCGCGGAAACACCGATACAGCACTCCTTTCGGCCAAAACTCTTCGAGGAAGGACATCAAAATGGTGAGTCGGAACGCGCACCACGAACGACTTGAAATTGGTGTTATGGCGCGCCTCCAACTTCTCCACCCTCAAGGTCCAGTTGGTGTTCACCCAAATGTACTCTACGATGTCCTCAGTATTCGTAGAGTGGTGCAAAGGGGACACGTACAGCTGCTATGAGTGTCAGTGTCGGTGTCGGTATCGGTGTCGACGTCAGCGTCGGTGTTGGTGGCGAGTTCAATTGTTTTTTCCCATCTTATTTGCCCAACGCGCCTAAAGAAGTTTTCACTTCAAAAATGTGTCAACATCAGCATCATTCATTATCCTTCAAAAAAGATCACAAATAAACATGATTATTCATTCTACACCTCAACCTAGAGCTCAAGTAATCCCCGAAGAGATAGAATCATACATATTAATATAAAACAAACAATTCCATTTGATCTCTTAAAACATTCGTCTGTCTTTGTTTTTGGAGGAGTGATCGATCACGGAATAAGTAAATTGGGACAGAAGCTTCACTTTACTGGTGAAATAAGGTTGGTTATTTCGGTAGAATAGAAGAGAGGTTATGAAGAGCATACATTTACCTTGTGACAAGATCGGGTGTATATGTAGGATAATTGGTGTATTATGAAAACTTTGTTTGTTTCTTCGGTATTTGACGACTTCCGAAAATAAAGTTATTATTTTTGCAATTTTTTGGTCATTTTATTTTGAAATATTCAATTTTTATCCGCGTTAGACATAACTTTACAAATTAATTACACTATGTTTTATAAAAATAACTTCAAATATTCACACATTAAATTACGACAAAAATTGTCCAAAGTAACACATATTTTTTTTAAAGAACTAAGACAAGTCATTTAGACGTGATGTTCAATTAAAAACCATTACAAGTCGCAGAACTACACCATAAATTAGTAATTTTTGGCATAAGTTCATACGACAGTCAATTTAAAAACTAACCTAATGGGGTATTATTCACTTCAACCACCTAAAAAGCTACTAAACACTTTTCTCACCAAAACACATGCTATAGTTTTAGTTTGATTATTATATTATAGATATTTAAGTACGAGTAAACTGGCCACATTTATTGCCCCTAAGTTTAATATTAAGTAGGTATGACTCTGTAATTAGAATTATCCTTATGAAAATAAGAAAAATATTTTCTGCTGTAGAAATAATATGCTGTGAACTTTTCTTTTTTTTTTTTCTCTTCTTGTCTTTTCTTTTCTTAATTTTTACTTTTCTTTTATTCTTTTCTTTCTTTCCCCATGCACATGTTGTTTATTGAGCGTTCTGTAACATGCTTACTCCATGAACTGATCGAATGACGTCATGACTCTCATATTCAACAAGAGGGTTGCGAGAGCTTTGTCTTCAACCTTGAGAATCTAACCTTCACACTTGTCAGCCAAGTTTCAATTGGGATACTATGTGGGCGTATGTTTTAAAAGTAGGTTGTATTGGAAATGAAATAATATAGGTAGTTTGGATACTGAAAAGCACAACTTGGTACTCTCAAAACGGTGAAGGAAAACATCGTGAGGAAACTAGCATGTCCTGGAACAAGCAATTCGAAGACATGTGACATCCAGCAGGTTGATTACGGACCTTTCCCTCTCCTAGAGAGAAAGCCTGAGTTCCAGCAGTGTTAAGTGTAAGTTTCTTTTTCAAATGATTTTGTGTTTTGTACGAAATTTTGCAAGTAGGTACATTTTATAAGATGGGCAACAATTACTCTTAAACTAACAAAGCTCACTTAACCGTGATAGTTTGCCTTCAAAGTTTGTTGTATATACTACCATCACAAATTTTTAGAAAAAGTTTTTAGTGTGGGGGGTGGGGCGCTTGACTCGAACAAAAAATATCACTTTAAGTTTAATATTTCACAAAAGAATCACTGAATCGAAAAAGAGTCTTCAAAGCCCCACAATGATTTTAAAAGACCTATCCAACTATACCCCACACTATAGGATAGGTCATTAAAACTTTACATGTACGGGAGACCTCCCGTAACTGTAGTTTTTTTCTAGCAAAAATATTTTTCATTGTAGCACTACCAAAAAAATACCTGTTTCAAAATTATATTGTTTTGTTTTCTTGTCGTGATTATTATAATAAAATTACAGCGTTCTAGCACTAACAGTCTGTAAGCTATACCTCGGACGGACAGACGACAGACCGAAACTATAAGGGTTCCATGTCCTGGAACACGGAACCCTAAAAAATAACCTAGGATTAGGTAGGGTTATAAAAGATCTCTTTCAAGCCATATTTTATCAAAGAAATCTTTTGAAAATTAAATGGAATGACCACAAAGTACTCGGGGTACTCTGTGGCCATTGAAATAATTTTTCACATTCAACTCGCCTGGTCATTCGAACATTCATGAAAGCTCAAATAATGCGTGAAATCCATTTTATTTCAATGAATTCAAATAAATGTGTGATGGTAAATAAAATTGCAATATATTTTTAGAACTCAGAGTTGAGTACCCAATTGTATTGGATACTAGCTAAATGTTTTACTTAGTCAAACGACAAATAAATTTTTCTTCGTTACTTGACTAAGGGCTGATTTTTCAATAGTCAGATAACTTTTAACTGAGGAATAAAAATGGCATTGGACAGTTTTTGTATAGAAATTATGTCAAACCGCAATTTTTATTCCTCAGTTAAAAGTTATCTGACTATTGAAAAATCAGCCCTAAGTAAATTTTGTTTTATTTTTCATAAGTCAGTTGTAATTTTTGTAAAAAAAGTTTTTTTTTCATAATTTTAAAAAAATAATCATTTTGGGGCACGAAAAAACCTATCAGCGCTCTTCTTAGACAGTAAGGAATTTAAAAAAAAATTAGTCGTAATAGATATTCCCAAGTTAAGGTGAATGCTCCAGGGTAGCCCGCGAAATGTAAATTTTCTTACGTTTTTTGCAATTTGTAGATCAGTGTCAGGTTTTATCTTACTCAAAACTTGATTCGCGGCCGTAGCAAGTATGTATTTATAAAAATATAGTCATGAAACTCATCAATACATCTGTCTCAGTTAGAATTGATGCCAAATGTCATGATTTCATGAAATACTTACATTTGGCATCAATTCTAACTGATAAAGTTAACCCTCAAATAACACGAGTTAGAGTAACATTTAGGACTAAAGACAGTTTGCTGTTTAGTTTTGCTTGCCTAGAATAGCCACAGTACCACATTCTACTGATCAACTAAAACAAACAAGTGTCAATCACTCTCATCTGCCTTCGCTCTTCCAACCCATTAACTTTGACGCTTTGAAGCTAAAGTAGCAGTAAGCATGTAATTACGCTACACGGTTCCCATCACAAAGCGAAACGTCAAAATATTCTATTGCAAATAATTATTTGTAAATGCAAAATAAGGCTGAGAGTAGACCATCTATTTAAAACCACTTCGGGCTGTAGACAAAGTGATATTCTATCACCGACAACTTCTATCATAATTTTTTTTTTTTTAAAAGTCAACCGACTTCTAAAAATTGCAAAATAACTTTAATTTTTGACACCGACTCCCGAAATTAAAGTTATTTTGCAATTTTTAGAAGTCGGTTGTATTTTTTGAAAAACAGTTTTTATTTTTCTCTTTTGAGTTTTTTTTTTATTTATTTTTTTTGCTGTTGTACAGCAGAAGTAAAACTAAATATTAAAGTTATGCCCGAATAGATAACACCAATAAGTAACATGGAATTTGAACATTTGGAGACAACCAAAACGTCATCTGTGTATACATATTTTTTGTTTATGTTGATTTTTTTTTAAGTGCTAAATCAATTTCGCTAAAATTTATATGGGACCACCTCTGAAGTATGACCTATCATACAAAAAAATAATCATCAAAATCTATTCACAAATGGCGGAGATATCGCGTAACAAACATACAAAAAAAAAACATACAGACGAATTGAGAACCTCCTCTTTTTTGATGTCGGTTAAAAAGTACCTAATTTTTTTGGTATCGGAGGGAAACTTTTCAAAAGACGCCTGGACTTTTAAGAAAAAGACCAAGGAATGTGGCGGTGGTCACCATCAGCACATGGAAGTAGTCCCGTGACCTCTTAAAAGATCATCCTGGAACCTCCTTTGTACAACGCCTGTGAGGGCACATCCCTGAGGAGACTGTAAAGGGGTCTCTCCAGAGCCTCACTGTGCATGGCAGCACGTGATCATTGTTACACCGTCTTACCAAGGGTCACTTGGAGAGTCCTCACTCTGAAAGCGCACGACCCCGGAGTCCCATCTGCCTCAAATAGTGCAGGCGGGGTTTCGACGTATTAGACATGGAGGCGGTTGCCTCCCCAACGCCTCCTTCTCCAAGCGCGATCGGCCCTTTCACGATCCCGCTCGGCGGCCTTTTTCTGGGCCATCATGGTCTCACCAATGGAGGCTATTTCCCTCCAATTCTGTGCCTCCGACAGTATAGCCCTCACTGCAGCTGACAGAGACAGATCTCGCGCGATCCTGGTCACCAAGATCCGCTGTTCGGAAGTCAACGTAAGTCACTCCTCCAGCGTGTGCCATACAGAATCAAGGTCGCCTACGCAGTGGTGGCAATCTGCCTTGGCCTCTCGTCCAATCCTATTTAGATTCTCATCGAAGCAGCTGTGCCGGTCATACCTGAGTGAGCCCGTAGGAAATGCACGTATCAAAAGTAGCTACTAAATGTTTTGTAATGACAACATGACGTTTTGGCAGCGCATGACATCCCTCTTAATTATTACTTCTCACTGATGTTGTATACAGCTGTCACCTATTGTCCGGAGTCTGGAGAGGCTGGTAATCTGTCATACAGGTCTCCTAGTACAGAAACCAGACTCTCACATAGATCACAACAATTATCGCTAATGTTTTGTTTGTTTTTATATTGTTTGTAAAATTCTATGTGAGAGAAGAACAATAAACTTTATTATTATTATTATACATGTTGGATGTATCTACATTATTTGTCACCGATAAATGTGACTTTGTTTAGGCTCTCTTTGAGCACAGTAAGAAGTCTCATAATATGTTTGCTCGCATTCAGCTCAGATATTTTAATTACAGTGGCTTCTTGCCCGCCACACTAAACCAATGTAACTTCTGTAAGCCAGAATCAACAGTGGCGACCACCAGTAAAAACGCCGAGGTAATGAAGCTGGACGAGTCCCAGAGAAACGATTAAACTGTCTTGGGTCCCCCAACGAAATGAATCAGAAAAGACAGCGTAGGAGTAAGAAAAACATAATTTTCACTTCCCTCCTAATCAAGCAGGAGACAGAACAAAGCTAGTTCATTGGGCACAAAGGGGGTATTTACAACTGGCGTAAGCCCAGTTGCCAAGCACCACTGGTTAAAAAACACTTATATTAATTGTTAACAGTGGCGGCCTGCTCGAATTCTGTAAATGGACGATGAAGCTTGAGGATCTTGTTCGTATATGATCACTCACTCACTTGGTTTTTAACCTGAGTTCTATAGGGTAAACGACACAGTGTAATTGGGTCATTAAACGTCCTATAATTCATCATTCAAAATCTGTGTAATATTAAAATAATCAAAGGATTTCTTACGTAGCTTAGCATAGCATAACCAGCCTACTTGTATAATTTTTGCACCACTGGGCACAGGTATCTTCTCTATGAGAGGAAAGTGGCCTGTAATTCACCACACAAGCCCAGTGCGGGTTGTTACATGACAGACGTCTTTTATATTTTTTTATTCTAAGCCATAAATCTGTTTCATTGAAAAACATGATCAACAAACACCAACAAGAATAAAACCGGCCAAGTGCGAGTCGGACTCGTTCACGAAGGGTTCCGTACCATCATCATCAATCTCCTGCCCTTATTCCAATTTATTTGGGGTCGAAGCAACATGTCTTTTTCATCCATTTTCCTCTATTACTCGTCATCTCTGTAGTCACCCCCTTTCTACCCATATCCTCTTTCACACAGTCCAACCATCGTTTCTTTGGCCTTCCCCTACTCACGTAAAAATCACGTATGTGATATGGGAGCCCCATATAACAAACGTGATTTTTCCCTTAAATATTTATTTTATTCAGTTTTTTAGTATTTGTTGTTATGGCGGCAACAGAAATACATCATCTGTGAAAATTTCAACTGTCTAACTATCACGGTTCATGAGATACAGCCTGGTGACATACGGACAGACAGACGGACAGCGGAGTCTTAGTCTATCAAGTTATAAAACTTTTGATTAGGTACGTTGTGTTGTCTTCACAGTAATATATTCGTTCTTGCTCGTTGCACTGAAATGAATATTAATAATACATATTAACAATACATAACAGGACACGTGAATCAAAAATAAATAGTCTGTTGATGTCTTAATTATATTTTTTTAACGTAATGGCTACGAATAAGCCGATATGGCATATTTTTACAATTCCAAATTCAAATCAATCCACATAATATTCAGTAATTACAATATACAAGCCAGGACTTAACACTGTCTAAGCACTAAATCTTCCAATCGTATTGTCTGTCCACAGCCTAACGATGTATGGTCCTAATACAATTTGGCACAGGTCAAGCCAGTCAGTTCACTCGGTTCACACTTGTGTACTGTGTTCGGTAAATTATTTAGCACACACACATTCGGATTTACGTTAAACTGTGGCCCAGCCTGTATTGGTTGGAAGGCAATCGGTTGAGACGATGTGGTGTGGTCCAAGTTAGAAAAGTTATTTTTATTTATATAATATAGTTTTTTTTATTTTTTTTTTTTATATTATATCTAAATTGCTAATTACAAGCCTCCACAAATAACATATATAATATGACATAGGACAATAGGAATAGGACAGAATTTATTTATAATTCGTCAGGATATTTTTTTGAGAATGGTCCTGTGCGGGGTGGTGGATGTCACATATCTTTGTATTTTTTATTCTAGAACATTTTCCTCAATGTTTTCTTTCTGTGTTTTGAAAGCAGTTCTGATTAAATAAGTAGGCTTGGGTCTCAGGAGTGGGAACGATACATAATTATCTTAATAATTATTTTATGTTTATGTTTAAACAGGGAGATGTTGAAACTTGGCCCTTCTCTTTAATGTCCTTCATTTTCTATACCTGGAAGTCCATTATAAATAGAAAAATAATTAAGTACGTTTAAATAATAATAAATAGAAATTCATTACTCATTCTAGAAATTACTGTTAGAATTACATAGTACCTTAATGATAAATAGATTATTGGTTACAGCGAACGACTGGAAATTGTATGAATCCTAAACAGAATACCCAGAAATAATTATATTCATAAACTGTTATGTCTCCGAACCATTTAATTTAGAAATTATTTGAATATTTATGATAATATCCATGTAGATAATAATGGAAACCTTTCATGATAAAATAACGTAAGTTGTAAAATGTCTGAAACGAAGAATGTTAGCGAACCATTCGATTTTTTTTTTGGGATAAGCCCGCCACACTATTCCCAAACCACTAACTTCCGTAAGCCAGAATCAACTGTGGCGACCACTAGTAAAAACGCCGAGGCAATGAAGCTCGACGAGTCCCAGAGAAACGATTAAACTGTCTTCGATCCCGCAATGAAATTAATCAGAAAAGACAGCGGAGGAGTAAAAAAAACATAATTTTTACTTTACCATTAGATTCAAAACAAGTTTCTTCTATTTGCTTTCTAAAGTAGTATAGAGTAGATAACCCTGAATTTTACAACTCATTATAACTTTCAGATCACTCACTGTTTGTTCTTTACCAAGTGAACAAATAATGTAGTAGATTTATTTTCAATAGTTTTAAACGTCCCTTACTGTTCTAATAAAACTCAGTTTATTAGAACAGTAAGTTCGAAATTACTGAACTAGACCTATTTTTTTTAATAATAAAGTTTCTTCATATTTATTTCTACATTGTGTCTATCTGTGTGTGTCTAATTAACATATTTTCTTTCTTTTTTCATTTAATGGTGGCTCCCATTTTATTTATTTACTAAACAATTTCTTGCTAAAGTTGCAGTTTGATCCAAAGCGTTCAGCAAGCCAACAATCTATAAGCATAAAACGTAATACAAACATTGAGCATAGTTGTATTGTTACACATAAATATATCAACAATCGTGCAACTAAAAGTATTATTTTATTTAGTAGAAAATCACCCAAAGGGTAATGCGATAAATATTTTACTCTAAAAACCCGAAGACTAAAGCGTTGAACTAGCAAAAGGAAAATCTGACCTTTTGAATACAGTTTATGCCTTGCACCACACGTTAACTCTATTTTCTAAGGAAAAAAAGTATCATTGGAAACGGGTAGTCAATATCGTGGGATACAACCACAGAGCGTTTAAAAAATGTAGAGAATCCTTTGAGATATAAAGCCAAAGGGTCTTTACATAGCAACTAGTAGGTATGTATCCCCCGAAGGAGGACAGGCAGAGGTGTTAGTCTTTGTTGCTTTAGGATATATATTTATGATAAACTAGCTGTGTCCCGCGGTTTCACCTACGTAGACCGGGATGAAAAGCTTATGTGTTACTCCAGGGTATAAGCTATCTACAAACCAATTTTCATCCAAATCGGTCTAGCCGTTTGAGCGTGAAGAAGTAACAAACATACAAACACACACTCACATACTTTCGCCTCTAAAATATTAGTGTGATCTAAACGACAACAGTCAGGGTAAGCTTGTACACGTGTGAGGGCTTAAATCTAGAATATTCAATATTATTAAAAGGTAACATCGATTGCTTGTTTGTATTGATCCGATTACTAGCATTTTTTCACTGATGAATAGCTATATTGTACCTACCCATAGATTTAAGTTCGTGTTTAAATTTATCATTTTGTTGGTGTATAATAAAGCTTAAAGAGTGCCTCCGCAGCTCTTTTTTAGGGTTCCGTACCCGAAGGGTCCCAACGTATACCTACTTCTGTCACTCACGTGTCCGTCTGTCCGTCTGTCCATCGTCTGTCACAAAATGTTGGTTTGATGATTTTTTTAACTTCCCATTGACCTATGAACTTGAGGTGATAATGTTAATTAAGGCGCAGTTATACGACTTTTAGTGGTTTTTAATTGAACATCACGTCAAAACAACTAGTCTTATTAGTTTAAAAAAAATATATGTTACTCTTGACTATTTTCGTCGTAATTTGATCTGAAAATATTTGAAATTATATTATTATAACATTGTGTAATTAATTTGTAAAATTATGTCTAACGCGGATAAAAATTTGAGAAAAACACAAAAACTATAAAGCGTATTTTTATGAAACCTTCACCATTTTGAAGATCATTTAATTATTTATATTTTAGTCACAGTGTTTTAGTTTAATAGTTGTTAATAATGCGTCTAATTTCGGACAGCGCTCCTTGATGGGCGAGTCCTATTACTGGGTGGACATACGACGCGTTACGTGAGCTCAGCGCAGAACACGCAAGCTAACCACTCAAGGCCGTTGGCAGCTAATAGCGCCTTAATATGTATATTTACTAACAAATACCAATATATTGATAAATCAGATTTTGTCTTTGATATTTCCCTCATTTGGTACGGAACCCTAAATGTGAAAAGTCCGATACGCACTTGGCTGGTTTTTCGTATTCATTTTGACACAGAGTACTATTAAATCTAATCTAATCCACATACATATCCCAATATGTTGGGACATAATGGGCTACTTATATTAGATGAGATATAGTACTCTCAAGTAAAAGGCATATGAAGACCTTTACCCATCAGTGGGCTGCTGGGCAGAGGTCTCCCTCTCACTTTTTTTTAATGGCATAGTTGAGTGTGCTAGCTAACAAGTGGCGGATTATTTAATTTTATGATTATATTTTAGACGACATATCGGGACCGGGACTATCTGTGATTCCCGCATTCCCCTAAAACTTAAGGGGAAGATTTATAAAACAATGGTCAGACCTGCTGTCTTGTATGGTTCAGAATGTTGGGCCACAAAAGGGATGAATGAAAAGCAATTGCATGTAGCTGAGATGAGAATGCTAAGAGCGATGTGTGGTGTTACGCGCATGGATAGAATTAGGAATGAGTATATAAGAGGAAGTCTGAAAGTGGCACCGATGACTGAAAAGTTGTGTGGAAATCGGTTGTCGTGGTATGGGCATGTGATGCGGAGGAATGAAGAAAATGTCGTGAGGAAAGTCTTGTGTATGGATGTGGATGGCTATAAGAGTAGGGGAAGGCCAAAGAAACGATGGTTGGACTGTGTGAAAGAGGATATGGGTAAAAAAGGGGTGACTACAGAGATGACGACTAATAGAGGAGTATGGAAGAAAAAGACATGTTGCGCCGACCCCAAATAAATTGGGATAAGGGCAGGAGAATGATGATTTTAGACGACATATATTTATTTTTCTGTTTTACACATGTTAAGATTGTTGCATATTATTATATAGATTCCAGTTCTTCAAACTTAACAGACAGATGTGTTGCTGGGGAGTTTGTTGGCCACTTCTTCTTCACAGCTAAAACACTAGGAAATGGTGACGGGCGGGCGTTTTTGGGGGACTGTCTTTATGTAGAACTTTGACGTTCAAAAAGTTCTGGTTCTCAGCCTAGTTTGAATAAATGACTTTCGATTTTGATTTTGACTTTTCTACACCCCTCTCTCCTTTGCCATTGCAAGTCAAGGTTCATAGGTGGCACGTCTTAGCCACATTATTATTTTTTAAATATTTACTGTCACGATCTCCAATAAAGGTTTGCCATCCCTGGCCTATGTCACTCAGGAATAATGTAGCTTTCTACTAGTGAGAGAGTTTTCAAAATCGGTTTAGTAGTTCCAGAGATTATAAACAAACTATACATCATTATAATATTAACCTTTCCCTCGGACCGTGATTGCGTGCAGACGTGCCTCCGTAATTTTGTGTGCTCCATAAAATTAAAAAATAATAATAATTGCGAAAAATAAAGTTTTAAATCGCGCGTAGTACCAGGCGCCCATACTTTACCAGTAGATAGGTGTGATAACTATACGCACGGTGTGTGCGCCATCGTCATCGGTGTGCGTGCGCAAGACAAGTTTGCTGCTCGGATACCAAAACATCGAATGTGTGAAGCTTATTTGAAGAGCGCGCTCCGCATGAATGAAGGTAACGCAAAACTACTAATGTGACATTGTAGACAGGATTGGTATTAATCTGTCTTGGATTTTTGTTTTATGAAGTACCCACTTATGCAGTAATATTGGTAGCTGAGATACTGCTTTGAGATATTATACGTCTTGTACCTACCTGCTATTGTTTACAATTTTAAAACACCAGACAACAACTCGGTACCTAATTTATCTACAATTGGAATAACCGATACTCCTACTAATTATGTATCAAATAACAGGGCAATGAAGCGCTTTAGAAGTACGTCAGGAGATATCTCGTTCAGAGATGAGTTTTTGAGCTTTAAAGATGATATTAGGCAAATGTTTATTAAACTTCAAACTGACACGATGAACGAAATTAAAAATCAATTCTCGTCTTTTAAAATGGGTACTGATGCAAGACTCACAAAAATTGAGGATTCCCTTATGCTAATTGAAAAGTCTAACCAGGAAATAGATAAATCCATATCATTTACTACACAACAATATGATTTTATGAAGCTGAAAAGCGATCGTTTAGAAAGGGAGTGTAAGGAACAGCGGGCACTTCTTTTCTCATTAGATGAAAAAATTGAGGAAATGCAAAGGATCTCAAATATAAATTTTCGGGAACTAAGGAATTTACCGAGGATTCAAAGTGAATCAAAGAGTGACCTGGACAGATACATGGGTAACCTATTTAAAATGGTTAATGCCAATGTGTCTATCTCAGGCATAAAAGATGCCTTTCGATTACCAAGTAAGAAGGACAACCACCCTTCTATACTAATTGAATTTGTCAATAACACTTTAAAAAATACCTTGCTGAAGGCGGTTAAAGTCTATAACCAGTCTAAGGGCCATGTACAGTTAAACAGTGGCGACCTGGGAGCTGGGGGTTCGTCCCCCGTGTATATCTCTGAACACCTTACTCCGAATGCAAGGAAACTACACTTTATCTCAAGGAAGCATATTAAAAACAATCAACTCAAATACTGTTGGACCTCAAATGGAAAGATTTTGGTTAAAAAAGGCGATTTGGAACCTACTATCCATATAAAAACCGAAGAACAGCTTACAAAACTAATTAATACGAAAATATGACTTAAAACGAGGTCATATTGTTGCCAAACGAACTTTTGCATTCTTGCTGAATTGTCAACTAATTTAATTGCATATTTTTTCTATTGCTATACGTTTTGGTTTTTAACGTTAAAAATACTGCTAGTTTTGTATCAAAATTTCTATATTGTTTTTTTTTGCATGTAAAACGGTAAACTTACACCAAATCATACACAAAATTACTTACAACTACACAACACAACAATCATACATACGTACCCACAGCACACTATTTATTTATACCACACACCTACTGAAAACTAAGGATTTAACTACCCCTCATATCACAATAACGCAAAAAAATCCCAATGTTAAATATACTTTACGAATTAATTCATGATTACTGTAATATGACTTTGCTAAAGACTTTACTAAAATGTATCATACAGCTAAGCTATTTGACAAGATTTACAAACAAAAGTAACGTAATAATGTTGTACACCAGTGTGAAATTTAATCTTAAAATTCGATAAAGATTTATTGTATGATATTGATAACTATTCGATATCCGACACGATTAGCTGTGAACCTGAATGTTGCGCGTCTTTTCTAAAAAACCCAAACTGCTACTTAAAAATCTTGTCGCAAAATATTCGTAGCCTTAATGCTAACTTTGACGGTCTTAATATTCTTCTGCAAAGATTGCAATTTGATAGTGATATTATAGTTCTTTCTGAGTGCTGGATGTCATGCGTTCGTAGACTTCCCGTATTGGATGGATTTTTGAGTATGTCTACATCTTCCCATTATAACCAGAATGATGGTGTGGTAGTATTTATAAAAAGTAGTATTAAAGCCTCTCTAGAAGAACCCGTTATACAGGAGGCGAACTGCTTACTTATTAAAATTAGTAATGAAGTGGCTATCTTAGCGATATACCGCCCTTTTTGCTTCAAAACCATAAATAACTTCTTAGTGTCGCTACAAAAAATAATAGATAGTTTATCATCCTTCAAGAATATTATTATGGTGGGTGACATTAACATAAATATTGCTACCAATAGCTCGGATCGCTTCTTGTCGGATTATCTTGATTTTCTATCACTAAATGGACTTTTTCCAGCATTTGACACAGCAACTCGTGCAAATAGCTGTCTAGATCATGTAATCATGAAGACAAAAATACCAATAACTACATTTATAATTGAATCCCTTATTACTGACCATGCACCCATACTTTGCTGTGCGAAAATTAAAAACGTTAATAAAAATCTAAATAAACAAATAATTAAACTTGATTCTGAGGCACTTAAACTGGCATGTGATCATCTTGATATTACATCTATTTATAATGCGATTGACCCAAATTCTGCTATGGATATATTTATATCTAAAATAACTCATATCATGCAAATAAACACAAAAGTTTTAACTGTAACAAATAAGTTTAAAATACTTAAACCTTGGATGACACTTGGACTCGTTAGGTGTAGTCGTAACAAGGATCGGATGCACAAAAAACTTAAACAAAATCCAGATAACGTTGTCCTCGAAATCACATACAAACGTTACCGGAACTTCTATAACAGGATTATTAATAAATTGAAGTGAGAATACGAAAAAAGGTTACTGAGAGAGGCAGGTAATAATAATAAAAGCATATGGAAGGCTATAAATAGTATAACTAATAGAAACGTTAAAAAAGATAACTCGTTAGATCTTCTTTCAATAGAGTCAACACCTCACCTATCTGTCAATGCCACAAATGAGTTCTTTGCTACTATTGGTGAAAAGTTAGCTAGCAAAATCACCCTTCCAACAGGATTACATCACTTTTCAGAGGTGTCGCATAGACACACGTCCTTAACTGGAAATTCATTTGTTCTTCTTGACACTGATGAAGATGAAATTGAGAGATTAATCATTGGGCTGAAAAGTAACTGTGCTGCAGGTGATGATGGAATCTCATCTGACATACTGAAACTGGTAAAAAAAAATATAATAGCTCCGCTCACCCATATCTTTAATATGTGTCTACAGATGGGTATTTTTCCTGAATCACTTAAGCCGGCTATAGTAAGACCCATTTATAAGGGTGGAAGTAGAAGCCGTGTCACTAACTATCGACCTATTTCTATTCTGACATCACTATCAAAAATCTTTGAAAGGTTAATTAATAAAAGACTTACAAATTTTTTAGAAAAATATGACCTACTTTCGAAAAATCAATTTGGTTTCCGTACGGGCAAGTCAACCGAGGATGCATTAAATGACTTTACTGAACATATTGTAAAAACTATAGATAGCAAAAAGAAATGCCTTACTATATTTCTCGATATGGCGAAAGCTTTTGACACGGTTTCTATTCCTACCCTAATTAACAAGCTCATCGCAGCATCTCGGTATCCGTGGAAATCAACTTAAATTACTGTCTAATTATTTATCTGGAAGAACACAAAAGGTGAAAATTGGCAATTATACAAGTGATGGTGTACCTATTACCCATGGAGTGCCACAGGGTAGTATTCTAGGTCCAACGTTGTTCCTAGTTTATATTAATGATCTTACACTACTTAATATTAAAAACTGCAAAATAATTTCGTATGCAGATGATACTACCCTAACATTCCATGGTGATACTTGGAATGAAACATTCCAAAACGCACAACATGGTTATAACACGGTCACCAAATGGCTTGCTCAAAATTACCTCTCTCTTAATACCGAGAAAACCAAATATATCGCATTCTCTATTCGCAACCCCGGTGAAGCACTACAATCAACACATCGTATAATCTCCCACAACTGTCATGATGAATCTGTCGATTGTTCATGTCCATCTCTCTCTTCTGTTGAACATATTAAATATTTAGGTATCATATTTGACAAAAATCTTAATTTTAAAAATCATTTAATTAACCTCTCAAACAGAATAAGAAAGCTCATATATGTTTTTAAACAAATAAGGCACTCAGCCAATGCTAAGATTATGAAAATGATTTATTACTCCTTGTGTCAACCGGTTATAACCTATTGTATTACTTGTTGGGGTGGTGCCGCTAAAACGCATAATTTAATTGCTGAAAGAGCTCAAAGAGCCTTATTACAGGTAAGTTACTTTAAGCCCAGATATTTTTCTACTGCTGAGCTGCCATTATGAAACAGCATTCCTGTGTCCTGCTAAGTACCCTGACTGTAAAAGAAATGACAGGAAGAAGAAGTTTCGATCTATTAAAGTCTGTTACCTGCAGAACATCTTTTGCACAAAAATTCAACATGTTCCTAGGCCCAAGACTATTCAACATTGCAAACAAACAGTTACAAATTTCCTCCATGACAAAAAGAGAGTGCAAACAGAAAGTGATCACTTGGCTTTTATCACTAACCTATGATGAAACGGAAAAGCTATTCAGCATACTTGCATAATTTCGTTATAGCCAAAATCAAATCATTAATCTGAGGCCCAATGACCCATACCTACCTACATAAAAAAAAAAAAAAATAATATATGTTTATTTGTTTTTGTCTCTAGTAAAATTCTATATCCTTAGTTTTTCCCTGGCACTCACAGACACTAATACATAAACAAGGCACCCACACTCAACACACACACCCTAATCACACACACTACACTTACACGCACCCTACACTCACCAGCAGACACCGTTTATGTTTTTATTTTATTTTCTTTGTTAATTTTAATTCTAGTTTTGCACCTAAATAGTCCATAATTCATTTGAGCTTTGTAAGTATATGACCATCTTATATTCAACTCATAGAACGTGAACTAAATTTAGATTATGAAATTGTTCTTGTAATTAAAAACTGATCATTGGATAAAATTGTTAACGAGGGGGGCGCTGATACCTATAATTACAAGATATTAAGTTATCTTAGCATAGGTATTGGCTTCTACTATAACATACAACCCTACTTACCTTGGCCTATTTTTATTGTAAACCACACCATTTTTTTGTTTACATGAAGGTGCAAATAAACTATATTTTTTATATTTATTTTTTTTATTAATATAGTCACAGATAATATAATACTAGCGTACAGATGCCTCATCCCATACAAAGAAACGGTACCGCCGTAACTACGGGTTTTCGTCTGGCACAAGTAACTTTTGTTCTTCGTTCGGGTCCGTCCTCTACACCTTGCTAGATGGTGTTAGCAGCAATGGCTTGCAAGCTGATTGAATTTACTTAAAGTCTTACCAATATTTTCTCACACATTGAGAAATTATTTTATAGTATTTTTGACACTTCATAGCAGTTTTACTGTATCAAAATGTGTCACTATTCAAATTTGAAAGAGGCGAATGAATACACTCTAAATCTTCAAACAGCGTCATCTATTGGTACAAGAAATATATATGTCTAAGGATTCTTTCCAATGATCGTCTACAAGCCAATTATTCCACAATTTTATGATTAGGGCAGTTTATTAAATAATAAAATACTGTTTTTACCATATTAATTTTCAAAATATCAATATTACTTAAACTTCAATATTACGCCATCTATTGAGATTTATTTGAACTAAATTTTCTTTGTTCGAGATGAGACCCCGTGATATGGTTAAGTAATACAAAAGTCAATTTTACATCGGCATTAGGTTTAAAGAATTTATTCCTCATAAGAACTTAAATAATAACAGTTCACTTAAAATGAGGTACAAAGTGCTTATATCTAAATAATAATATAAATTAAATTTTGACTCTGGGGTGTTGGCGACATTATAGGGTACATACATGTTTTTTCAGTTTTCTTTTAAATATGTTTAAGCTATCACATTTCTTTAAATCCTCCGGTAAATCATTGAACAGTCGTGCTCCCTCAACCAATATTGTTTTTTTGCCGTAATTAGTCCGTGCACGTGCAGTCATTAGCTGAAACTTGTTTTTACTTCTTGTGTTGTACGTTATTGGTTTTTTATGTAGTTGTACGTTTGATTGTACGGAATTCATGGTGATTTTTTTAATAAGAATGCATGTGTAATATTTGTAAAGTTGTGTGAGATTTAGTATGTTAGTTTTTTCGTATAATTTTTTTGTTGAATATAGATAGGGATAGTGAAATAATACTTTAATGATTTTATTTTGTATTCTTTGTAATGAGTTTAGATTAGATTTTGCGGCTGATCCCCACAGTTCAATTAGGTATTTAAGGTTTGATTTTACTAGAGAGTTATAAATAATGAGACGGACTTTTTTCGGGATACATTTTGCAACTTTCCGTACCGCTCCTAATATAGACCCATAAACATTGAATGTATTCCATAAAATAACAAAATTATTGAATGTATTCCATAATCGTTTGAACAAGTCCAAAGGACCTGTAGACACTTCTATCTTCTGTCTTCGCTCTGTGAACACAACCATCAGATTCGCCGCGGGGAGCCCACGTGTACAGCTGATTTATGTCAATATTTATATCATATACTTCGCAGCCTCATTTATCTGATGGCTGCTAGCGTGGCTGCGGGAGGTCCTTGAGAGGGAAAGTCTCATACAGTTTTGGTGTTCTAACCAGAGATTCTTTGAAATATAAGATTTATCCAGATAAGAACTGGAACTATCGATATAGTGTCTGGCAATGTGTGTCGAAGAAACGATTGCCGTTGGAGCAGATGAGTTTTTATTTCACGAACCTAATAAAAAAAAACGGGCCAAGAGCGAGTCCGACTCGCGCGCAAAGGGTTCTGAACAAATCATTTTTTTTTAAACTGCCTCCACTTTATAGTTTTTCCTGTATTTATATGTAAAGAACTACTTTCTGGGTTTTTTTTTCAAAATTTCCAAAAGGCCCAGTGGTTTCAGAG
This sequence comes from Polia nebulosa, assembly GCA_951329385.1. Classification (NCBI taxonomy): domain Eukaryota; kingdom Metazoa; phylum Arthropoda; class Insecta; order Lepidoptera; family Noctuidae; genus Polia; species Polia nebulosa. The sequence continues at coordinate 12,537,177 of OX589610.1, read as the reverse complement.
ATAAGGGGAGGGAGGGGGGGAATGGTCATTTTTCACCTATTTGCTTAAATAACTTCATAATGATATATTTTAAAATTATGAAAAAAAAAATATTCAAGACCCTTACAATCTGCCCTTTCATTTGATATATCGCACGACACAGTTTGAATTTTTAATTTTCCGATTTACACCCCAAAAGTGACCACCATATACCTAAGTAATTTATTTAGGGTACACGTTCATTTTTGGGTCACAGATATTCATGTGTGTACCAAGTTTCAACTCTATCGATCCATCAGATTCGGAGCAAATTGGCTGTGACAGACGGACAGACAGACAGACACACGAGTGAACCTCTAAAGGTTCCGTTTTTTCATTTGGACTTTCGGAACCCTAAAAATAAAAAAATATCCCAGGAATGAAGATATCCGCAGGAGAATCAAAGTTGACAACCGACATAGACCGAAGCATCGCCAAACTTAAGCGGCAAAGGGCAGGGCACCTCATTCGTAGAACAGATGGTCGATAGGACAAAAAGTTTATGGAGTGGCAACCGCATACCGGCAAACGAGCGTAAGGGTCGTGGTGGAATCCAATATACAAAAGACTGATCGTCGTGCCTATCTCCAGCAGACATCTTTCGGTTAAAATGATGATGATGATGATGTAACCTAATATTATAGAGAGATTAAATTATTTGTTTGTCATTTTCCAGGAGGTAACCTCGAAAAACACTGATTCTAATACTGATTCTATTGTTATATTTTCTCCAGTTCATCGGTTTGTTAGGTTTTCGTAGTTCATTGAAGCAATTTATTTTTATCCCGAAAAAATGCATGGTTCACGCCACGGAAAGAAAGTTGCAGATAAAACTAGAATTTTAAACACTTCATATTAAATATATTGTGATCTTATTACTGAATTGTGAGTTAATAATAGTACATTGTTACCTTAGGGGTGAAAGTAATGCCTAGGGGTAGCGGATAAATTCTGAAAATGAGTTACCGCACCCCTAGGCACTCAGACAGGGGTGGGTTTTAGTCCGTAAGAGTCTGACACGCCCTCCCGCTCCACCCAAAGCGGGAGAAGTCATTGGATGATTTCCCACACCACAAAAAAAGGGGTGAAAGTAACTTATTTAGTCCCGAAACGAGGTTTACGCCAATAGTTCGGGGGACTAAATAAGTATTTAACCCGAGGTAAACACTGTGCTTTTCATTACGAATACAAGGAATATCTGAATCAGATGAAGTCATTGTGTTAACACAAATCTCTGATAAACGGAAGTATAAACAAAACTCTAGAACTCGAAAAACCAAATGAAGATCGGATTGCCGCTTTCGCACCTGGCCGGCTATTCAACCATTATTTTTCATTTTCATCATTAAAAAAATGGTAAATATTTTGCCCAAATCAATTTTAATTTAAAGAAATATTACTAATTAATTTTTAGTTGAAAGTAAATTATAATAAAGTCATTAAAAAAAATCTTTAATTAATAAATACATCGCGCTGTAATCGAGTGGCTGTATAGGAAGTTGGAACATGGTTCAATAGAAATGTGAAAATAGATCTAGTTTTTTTTTAATAATTTGACGGCTGTCAGTTGAAAACGATTCTCCCTAGGGCTGAAAAGTATTACTTTCAACCCGCTCCTCAGACAACTTCAGACCTACTTTCCGAGTATGAGTAATGAAAAATAAATATATAAAACAACCAATCAATACTTTTCTATTCTAAAAGCACTTTATTTTTATACCCGTACGATGTGAACCAAAACTTCCAGAAAGTTGCCTGGAATCACAAAACACAAACAATAATAGTAAATGGTCACAAATTGTTCATTCCACTGACAACACTTCTAAATAATCCTTATCTCTTTGAAATATGTCCTGTCATTACTTTCGGTAGGTTACCATTCAAGTCAATTAACTTAATGGTGTATCGATTAAAACAATTGCTTCCAATTCATTTTCTAGTCCTGACATTTTGTCAACTAACAGATAGGAAGGTCAATCCTTTGAACTTAGGGTCAGGGTATAAATTGATGTGCACTTGACCTGATATCAATCAGATAACCTGTTCTGTGTAATTTTGGGTCTCCTGATAAACTATGACTAGCAACGGCAACTCTGGGGCCCTAGCATATGGCTTGTATAGCTCTGTTTCTTTCTCACACCGCAATTATGATAATTTAAAGACATCATGTTTGGGTTCCTGAGCGGCCGTTCACACGGCTCCGTCTTGTGCGTCTAAAAAAGTAGTCATCACACGTCATTGCGACGCGCAGTTGTTTGTTCATGCGCGCATTTATGGGAGTATAGAGTGCGGTTGTTGGATAGGTCTCACGAGGGGATGGGGCCCGTTAGCAATGGCGGGCTGATACTAGTAGCCCCTGAGTCATGGTAGCGGTAGCAACTGTGGAGTTTTTGTCGGTATTAGTCCGACATAACTCTCCGTTCTTCCCAGATGAAGAGTTTCTACGAGAAATTAAACACAAAATAAAAAAAATAAATAAGATATCACACGTCATACACTTAAAAACAAATACAGTATGAAACTGACTTGTTGGCTCTCTTTCTCGTCTAATGTTTTGCTCTACATCATTGTTTTTGGTCTTCGACATCCGCCTTGCTTTCTTTAACCGACTTCAAAAAAGGAGGAGGTTCTATTTTCGACTGTATGTATGTTTTTTTTTTATGTATGTCCACCAATTTCTCTGTCAGTTGTTAACCGATATTCAAAATTCTTTTTTATCCGAAAGAATATACTTCCGAGGTGGTCCCATACAAATTTTATCGATATGGCTTAAGCGCTTTTTGAAAAACTGAATATAAACCAAAAATATGTATATACAGGGTGTAAAAAGACACATCACCGAGCCGTTAACTACGCATACTGTACATCTAACAAAGTAGTTTTGTGCAAAAATTATTGCTGGGAAACGACTTTTATTTTTAGATATGAAAAAAACTTTGTAACAAAAATTCAACCGACTAAAAAGAACTAAAAAGCAAAAAATAAATAAACCTTTTAAGTCTTGAGTATTGAGCTTATTTACCTACAAAAAATATCATATTTTATATAAACTAATTTTGAGTCGGCGCCAAACAACAATCTGATTATTAAATATCTAAATGTTATATGTAGATACATAGAAATGAAGAAGGCTAGATGTAGGTAATTAATCATTTTATTATTTGGCGCCGACTCAAAATTAGTTTTATAAAATTTGATATTTTATGTAGGTAAATAAGCTCAATACTCAAGACTTAAAAGGTTTATTTATTTATTGGTTTTCAGTTCTTTTTCGTCGGTTGAATTTTTGGTTAAAAAGTTTTTTTTTAATACTCTGAGGCTAATTTCTAATCCTTCATCATTTCTCTTGACAATGAGCTGATGATGTAACCATTCTTCCATGAGGTTCCCACGATATTGACCGGTTGACGTTACCTCTAATATTATAAAGACGTCTTTTCTTCAAAGCATATTAAGTGGTATCTGTCTGTCTGTCTGTGTGTGTGGTGTTTTTTATATCTAACTTCTATTGTTTAGGAAAGGTATGGTTTCCATCATCAGCTCAGTTTCATGATATGATGATTCCTAAATGCAACTACCTGATTAAGTTATGAAAAGTAAACAGAAACAATATTCGTGCCCAATTTTCGAGGTTTTCTCTCAATTTCATCAGGATTCCACTATCAGATACTGATTTCCATGAGACCACCCTTGAGGTACACCCTATCCAACAAAAAAATAATCATCAAGATCGGTTCATAAATGACGGAGTGAGGGCTGAATATACACAATATATATATAGTCGAATTGAGAACCTCCTCCTTTTTTTTTCGTCGGTTAAAAAGAATAGTTAGGTACTATTTTTTATTGCGCGCAATATAACGCAAACCCAGGCAAGTGGAGTTAAACCCTGCCCCATCGCTCTAAGCTACGTAAGTACTTGTCAGATACGTTTGACATTCATTGCGTTTTTGTAACTACAAATGCGAAATTTCAAAAAAAAAAATCGAAAATTCAGGTAATGTTTGTTAGGAAAAAAGTTTAGTAATAAATAACACTTGGAATTAATTTTCGTCGTTTGACCTTCAATATCTCCAGAACCAGTGGATGCCCAGGTATGGTCTAGTGGAAAAAAAATATTCAAATAATGGGTACAATATGTAGCTTTCAGCTTCGGAAACTGTCTTTTTACACCCGTTATAGATGACGATTTGGTTGCCTCCAATTACGAGTATGTTTAAATTCCTTGTTCCATGTTATTTGGGTTTTTAGTTCTGGGGTATAACAACTAAAAAGTGAAAAATAAAAAACTTTTTTACAAAAAAAACAATCGACTTCTAAAATAGAAAATACACTAAAAACTTAAAAATAACTTTACTTTCGGAAGTCGGTGTCAAAAACGAAGAAATAAAATACAATAACCGACTTCCAACGTTAAAGTTATTTTTAAAATATAAAACGTTTTTTACTTTATTTCTTTCATAATATGGCTCTGAAAAACACTATCATTACTGCATCACCCTTTAAAACGTCCACTACATGGATTTCCCAAAACCCGTTTAATCCTTCGTATAATGCAACCTTAATTACGTGTCGAACAGTAGAAGCTTGTAACCAATACGTTTTGGACTTAACAGTTACTTCGTTTGTTAGATTACCCACTTCACTAGACTTCACGCTCTGGTACACGCTAACTGCAACAATCAGGTTCAACTCGGAGATTCGGAGTACAGATGTAACGGCTACATATGTTCGTTTACAATTCATTTTTATTTATTTTTTAGTATTTTTAAGTGTCTTTTCTATAATGGTGTCTACAAAAGGCCATTTTGACAAGTGCAGTGTTTTTTTTTAAGTGTCTTTTCTATAATGGTGTCTTCAAAAGGCCATTTTGACAAGTGCAGTGTTTTTTTAAGTGACTTTTCTATAATGGTGTCTTCAAAAGGCCATTTTGACAAGTGCAGTGTTTTTTTTTAAGGGTGAGAAATCATCAGTTGACTTCTCCTGCTCTTTGTGTCGGACTCTTGCCAACTAAAACCTACTCGTTCCAGGGCCACGGTTACTTTTTCGAACAATCCCGTGACCCGAAAAGTGCAGTGCTGAAATATTGATATTGTACATGCTGGGAAATTAAATAAGTCCTGCTTACAGCTTGCTTACGGGCCACTATTTTAAACATGCAAACGTTCAAGAGATATCTATACAGCATCTATCCAAAACCATCTTTAATAAAAAAAAGAAGCCTCGGTATTGTGGCTCTCGGGACCTAGCGTTTGACCGTAGCCGCTGACGTCATAGCTACGCTTGCTTCGTAACAATTTCATACGGACTTTTGACAATCGATATCGCTGCTATGAGGATAACCATGATTGGAGGACCTACACAAAGTGACTTACTTTGTGTAGGTCCTCCGATCCTGGCTTTGATGTTGGCTTGTCGAGAACCCAGTCCAAACACAAGCAATTTTTTTTTATCTGCTGGCTCTGTCCCACTTCTGGACAAAGCCCTCTCTCCACTTTTATTGACCTTAACAGAAAGGATCAACGGAAACACTAGAAATACGCGAGCTCTTGCGAACTTTGAGACAGTTTTCGTAGCGCTCCAAAAGGCTTAGCCGTGACATTGTGGCTGTATAGGGTCATGTGTTCAAAGTTCGTCTTGGCAAGACCTACTTCTTAAGATCGGCCAACCCGTCATACTTTCCATATAAACGCTCGTACGTGATTATGCCATTGTAACACATATACCTTAGAATTTTTTGAACTACTTTATATCTTGTGCACTATATCTAGGTTTCTATGAAGGCATTAAATAAAAATTTGGAGAAATAAAATTTAGTATAAGCCTCCAAAAATCTTCTGTTTTGCATAAATTTTACCTGAACTTTGGCCGTTCATAATGTACCTACTCATAAATTGTAAAAGTAAAGAAAACATCTTGATAGAAACCTTGCACATGTAATGGAGATTCAAAATATTGGAAAAATTACAAATATTTATTTGTAATTTTTTCAATATTTTGAATACTGGTACAAGTTTTATGAAAATTTTCGAAAACTATTTTAATGAAATTTTGTTATTATATAGTGTGTAACGGAAAGGGGTGGTCATTTTTTAAGAACTGCATCTGCCCATCGATATGAATAACTTTCTTTAAGCAAACATGTGGAAATTCTCAAAAAAAAAATTGACCTCCCATAACAATATTGATAAGCTGATGATAAATTTTTATGGAAAAACCAATTTTATTTTGGGAATTATCAATTTTTCCTTTAAGAAAGTTGTTCATTTCCATGGGCAGAACCCGTTCATAAAATATGACTACACCTTTCCGTTACAACCTGTATAGATAGGTACCTACCAACTACCTAACAAATTATTGTTATCGCGTATTTGTGTAGATATGTAGATAAGAAAGCTCTTATAAACGTTGAATCAGTTTTCGTATATTTGCTACGAGTTTCGTAGCCATGACATTGTATTTGCCGGGACCTACAGTTCGAGTGTAGTCGCTGACGTCACTACTACGCTTGCTACGTAGTCTCGTAGCAAATGGAAGGAGTATTTTACGTGGGTTTATTTTGAAAGAAAAAAAGAAAGAAAGAAAATACGTCTATTTACGGTAAACATGACGCAAAAAACAGAGAAACACAACAAAAAAAAGAAAAGCTGGGGGAAAATATGCGTCACTTCCACGCAAAACGGCCATCGCTCAGCTTAAGTGCTGTGACCCTATACAAGACAGAGCCTCAGCGCTGGTTACGTTGGTGGCGTATTAAAAGGAGTTAAAGGCTGTCTAAAAAAAAGCAAAATTAAGTTTAATCCTGCACTTTTCCCGTAGCTATGTGAATGTTTTGTCAAATATTTTAAATTACACCTAACTTTATATTATAATGTGGTAAAACCGTTGGCTTGTTGATATGTTTGTTAACGTCGTAAATGGTACCTGATGTACCGTAATGAACGTACCTAATGTGTAATGCATGTATATAATTATACGGAATCCAATCACTTTGTTTTCCATTAGAATGCGGATGTAAGAAATTCTAATATTTTCAGCCTTCTCGGCAATCTTCACTGAGGTAGTCAATACTACAATAAAATTATCGGCTCTATTTAACCGAGATCGCGGCTGTTTCAATGATTACACATTCATGTCATATCATCCAGTTGCGAAGACACTTGATTACAAAAGTACACTAATTTCACATCAAAATAATAATATCCACTAGGAATCAATTGCGAATAATTGAAACAGCCACTGAACTTCACTGGAAAAAGTCCCGTCGCACCACAACATTACTACCGCAAAGACTTTAGTAACTACGCATCGTAGCTGGCAACCTGCTCCATAGAATAAAGAGAACCGTGTAGAAGAGACACTTTATCATCCAGCAATTTTGACATCGCCGTCAGTGGAAAAAGTGCCCAGGACACTAGCAGCTTTGCCACGTTTAATGGCAATGCTGATGTGGACGAATTTTTCGATGCCTAGTGACTTCTATTTTTTTTTTTACTTCACCTATAGCTGAACAAATCTAAACTCAGGTACAAGTCACTTAGTTTCACGATTCAAATAATTTATCTTCTAGGTTCCATAATATCGGGTGTAAAAAGTCAGTTTCCGAAGCCGAGAGCCACATATACTACCCATTATTTGGATTTTTTTTTCCACTAGACCATACCTGGGAAACCACTGGTTCTGGAGATATTGGAGGTCAAAGTCCAAATTTTTTTTACGAAAATTAATACGAAGTGTTATTACTAAATTTTTTTCCAAACAAACATTACCTTAATTTTAGATTTTTTTTTCCAAATATCGAAATTAAGAATTTGCAGTTACAAAAACGAAATGAATATCAAACGTGTCCGACAAGTACCTACGTGGCTTAGAGCGAAGGGGCGGGGTTTAACTCCACTTGCCTGTGTTCGCGTTACATTGCGCAGAATAAAAAATAGTTATATTTTTCATACCTAATAGTAAAAGTCGTTTGTCTGACGCTCTGTGATGTGTCTCCTTACATACACCCTGTATCTATGATGGACTTAGTTTTATGGGATTTATTTTTTTACCCAAGAATAATTCCTATTCTAGCTCTATCAAATGAATAAACTCTGGATAGGAATACCTCAAAAAGCATTTGGGGCAGCAGTTCCCCTTCTATCGATCCTTAATCTCTGATCGTACGGTCCATAGCCGACCTTTGCGGCTTTATGTTGTTTCAGCCTTAAACCGAAGGCTAGGCTGCAAGTTCGTTATCGTAATAACCTTAAGGTTTAACTGAGCTTTTAGTTACGCTAAACTGCTTGCCTGAAGCTTGCCTGAAGTTTGAAGTCTAGGCATACTAAATGCCTAACTTTATGACTGCTAAATTAGCTTCTGGATAGTTCAGATGAAATTAAATTTTGGTATAATGTTTTTTGACTTGGTTTGTAGCAAATGGGTGATATAGAAGAGTATAAACTTTATTGTATACCAAAACGGCCGCAACTTACAAGTTATAGGTCACGAGTTCAAACCCAGGCAGGTGCATTACTTTATGTAAATTATTTCATTACCACTGCTCTTAAAACGGCGAAGGAAAACATCGTGAGGAAACCGGCATGTCCAACCAAAAATTCGAAGGCATGTGACATTCACTAACCCGCATTAGGTCTGCGTGGTGGATTACGGCCCACACCTTCTCACAGAGAGGAGGCCTGTGCCCCAGCAGTGGGGACATTAAAAAGGCTGATGATAATGATGTACACCAAAAAACTTACACAGCTTTATATAAGAACTTAAAATTGTGGGTATAGTAGCGGTATTATCGCTGAAAGCAATATCTACCGACAACCTTTCGAAATTAATGGGCTGGTTTGAGGTAACATGGGAGAAGGGTTCCTGGAAGGACTTGGGGGACCTTTACCCAGCAGGGGGACAGTACTCCCTAGACTACGGGTATCGTGCAACCCAGTAACTGGTTAGTGGTGGTCACATAGGCAGTCGTTCTATGTAAAGTACTGAGACTGGAAACTGACTTCGACAGTCGGGAAAAGGAGTAGGAAATAGTTGATTGATTTTAAAAACAATGTTTTCATCCAAGAGTAACTAATTTACCAACTATCTTCTGACAACGGCTTCGCCTACGTTAAGAATAGAATAGAATAGAATAGAATACTCTTTATTATGTACACCATATAAATTACATAAGTTACATAAGTTGGTACTTCCCTGTTTATATTATTGTCTGGCAGTTTTAGTATTTTTGCGGCCTACCTACCCAAATGTCCTAACTTTGGTATTGTTCGTCGTTTCGTTGAGCTCCACAAAGTTCTGAGTTGAGCTTTACGATAACTGACAAATGCTTGTACTGTCTGGGCAAGTCCACTCATATCGGCGTGTTGCTTTCCTCAAAAGCTCATCCCAGACATTAACGTACATGGTTCTCATAATCATGATTTGACCAGTACATATTGTATGGATTTGAACACTTTAAAAGAGACTTTGACCTCTGAGTTAGTTTCAGTGTTTCTTCTCAGGGTAGTCAGCTAGGAAACACCGGTCTCATCTAGCTAAAACTGACCAAAAAAAAATGTTGACTTGGAAAAGTGTTGTTAAAACCTATTTACAAAAATAAAATCATTTATTTTAATTACTCTGATGTCTTTTCTACATTACTGTAAGGTTTCATTAAAATCTGTTCAGCAGTTTTTGCGTGAAAGAGTAATAAACACCCATACATCTTCACAAACTTTCACATTGTATTGTTTGATTTCATTTATTTAATTAATTACTCAATTAGCCCTGTCGGTGCCTTTGACAAAAATACCTATATAATTGTTCTGACACCCAGCGGGCTTATTTGTCACGAAAAGTAAATATAATTACTTTCTGTGACACTTTCCAATATGTAGGTACAGTTTTAATTATTTTCCGATTTAATTGACTTATTTTGATTATGAAATGGAAATTCGTAATGAACCGAAGTACTGTTTATTTATTCATAATGATTGCAATAGTTAAGAAAATTTTTGTTTTTAATTTTTTTTAAACATCAATATCAACGTGTTATAAGTATTCAGTTGTAACCTAACCTCACCGCTACTTAAAGCACAAAAATTTGACTGAAATGGTTTAAATAGGTAAAGCTAAAGAAAATTGTGTCACCACCAAATAAAAATTAAATCACACAATTTCAAGTTTCTCTCTGAAGTAACATCTTAAAATCTCCTCACGTATGTAGGTACCAAACACCACTCGACAAAAATCAAGAAACAAAATAAATACAGACTCAACAGGCTATAAGTACGGCTGACAAAATCAATTTGTACCCATGATCTTGCCTTTATAAAGGTGGGTACAAACTTGAGCATAAACTTGTAATAAAACATCGAACAGTTATCGGGTGTTAAAGACAGTTTCCAAAGCCGAAAGCCCACATATTCTACCCATTATTTGGATATTTTTTTTCCACTAGACCATACCTGGGAAAGCACTGGTTCTAGAGATATTGAAGGTCAAACTCGCAATTTTTTTTTTTACTTATTTATGAAAATGAATTCGAAAAGTTATTACTAAACTTTTTTGCAAACAAACATTACTTGAATTTCGAAATTACGAATTTGCAGTTACGAAAACGCAATGAATGTCAAATGTATCCGACAAGTACCTACGTGGCTTAGAGCGAAGGGGCGGGGTTTAACTCCACTTGCCTGTGTTCGCGTTACATTGCGCGGAATAAAAAATTGTTTTATTTTTCATACCTAAAAATAAAAGTCGTTTCCCAGCAATAATTTTTGCGCTAATCTACTTTGTTAAACGTGTACAGTATGCGTAGTTAATGGCTCTGTGATGTGTCTTTTTACACCCTGTATGTGTCAAATTGAGCAAGACGGTCGGGGTTTTGCAAAACTTCTTAAATTTTAGAGAATACAAACATTACAACAAAACTGCAAATTTGTGGAATGAAACAATTGGCAATACATGGAAAATAATGCTTTAGAAACACTTTTACGTACGATGAAGGCTATTTACACGCAAACGATTATCAATTTGTCTTTGGTTTCCCTACGCTTCTTCTTACTTAACAGACTCGGCGAAATGTTGTTTAAATGTTTACTTCTCCTAATAATAAGAAAATTTTCAAACGACTTTAGCATCGAACGTTACACCCATTGAGTACTACTCTACAGTGAACATTTGGGCGTAAAAAGGTTAAAGCTAGGTTAGATTACTTAGCACTTACATTGCTGAAATGAACCTTTTCAACACATTTGCTCAAAAAATACATTTGTTGGTGGTGGTGGTTGTTGTTGTTGGTAGTGTTGTTGTTGTTGTTTTCGGTGGTTGTGGTTGTTGTTGTTGTTGGGTATTATTGTTGCTGGTTGTTGTTATTGTTGTTTGTTGTTTTTGTTTGTTGTTGTTGGTGTTAATTGTTGTTGGTTGTTGTTAAGGTTGTTGTCGGTGGTGGTAGTGGTGGTGGTGGTTGTTGTTGGTAGTGTTGTTGTTGTTGTTGTTGTCGGTGGTTGTTGGTGGTTGTTGTTGTTGGTTGTTCTGTGTTGTAGTTGTTGTTGCATGTTGTTGTTGTTGGTTGTTGTTGGTTGTTGTTGGTTGTTGTTGGTTGTTGTTGTTTGGTGTTGTTGGGTGTTGTTGGTTGTTGTTGTTGGTTGTTTTTGTTGGTTGTTGTTGTTTGTTGTTGTTGTTGGTTGCTGTTGTTGGTTGTTGTTGTTGGTTGTTGTTGGTTTTTGTTGTTGTTTGTTGATGTTGGTTGTTATTTGTTGTTGTTTGTTGTTGTTGGTTGTGGTTGTTATTAATTGTTGTCGTTGTTTGTTGATGTTGGTTGTTAGTTGTTGTTGTTAGTGGTTGTTGTGTTACTTTTTTCGCATAGATGTTTCTAGAGAGAAGGGAGTCGAGAGCGGTAGCGTAGTGGGAGCTTCGTGGCACGACGGCGTCATGCCGTCACGACATTCGAGTCGGTTTTACTGCCAAGCCGCGCCAATAGATGTTTCAAATCAAAAACAAAAGTTTTTTTTTCATCACCTATTTATTGTAGGTACTGTTTTCTCGCAAAAGTGTTGAAAAACGTTGTATGACACACGTGCGGATTGGTATTTACAAACTCGTGACTATGGTAAGCCCTCGACTTCGTCTCGGGCTTACATTCGTCTACTCGTTTGTAAAAACCAACTTACCGCACTAGTATCATAAATAACTATTTTGGCGCAGCCTCACGCACATGCTATGCTTATTTTTTATATTATATTAGTAACCCACGGGACCCTATATTAAGTACTAAGTCTCCGCTGTCCGTCCGTCCGTCGGTCTGTCAGCGGACTGTATCTCATGATCCGTTAGGTAGACAATTGAAATGTTCGCAGAATGTGTATTTCTGTTGCCGCTATAACATCAAATAATTAAAAATAAGGCCCTTATTTTTTACCCGTACTAGACACATTTTTTTTTTTACTTTTTTTGCTCGATCTTACTAATGAATAGAATAGAATAGAATAGAATAGAATAGAATAGAATACTCTTTATTATGTACACCATATAAATTACAATTGCAATTATATATTTAAATTACAATTGCAATTATATAATTATGCAATTATATAAATTACAATTACTAATGGCAACAAAAAAAGCTTTTTACAAAAAATACAACCGACTTCGTCGTTGTTTGTATTTTATTTCTTCGTTAATTGACACCGACTGCCAAAATCAAAGTTATTTTTAAATTTTAAGTGTATTTTTGAGTCGGTTGCATTTTTTCAAAAAAAGTTTTTTATTTTTCACTTTTTAGTTGTTACATCCCAGAACAAAAACTAAATATCAAAGTAACGTCAGAATTAATAACCCCAATAACATGGAAATTTGAACATACTCGTAATTGGAAGAGACTAAAACGTCATCTACGTATACACATTTTTTTGTTTTTGTTGATATTTTCAAAAAGCGCTAAAGCAATTTAGATAAAATTTATATGGGACTACCTCTGGAGTATACTCTTTCGGATACTTTTTTTTTTCAAATATGTCCATAACTGACAGAGAAATCGGTGGAAACACATAAAAAAAAACATACAGTCGAACATAGAACCTCCTCTTTTTTGCGAATTCGGTTAAAAAGACGCGTATAATTTCTTGAGCGATGGTACGGAGCCCTTCATGCCCGAGTCAGACTCGCATTTTGCCGGTTTTTTATTTTATTTTATTTCATTTTCTTGAACCAAAGCGTCGCCATATATTTTTTTGTTTTTTTCTTTCTTTTCAAAAAAACGCGCCTGTTTGCCCTCACCTTTACGTAGACTCAGAGATTCATACCCAGCTAGTCGAGACATAAAATACGCTTTGAAAGCAATAAGAGGATTTGGTACAAAGGCAAATTGAGATCCCTGTTCGTATAGGATTTGCGAGTATTGTCGCTGTCATTTGGCTCCGTTAGCAAAAAAAAAAGGAATGTGTAAAAGGTCTGTTGGTTCTGATTAGGGGGCTCAGATTTTTGGGACGAATAAGGAATTGTGAGTTGTTTTGTAATCTTTCTGAAATAAGTAGATATTGTTGGTGGTTTAAATACGAATCAGCTTACGGCCTCGTTTTGTGTTCTAGTCTGTGGTGCCCCAGTGGTATTGGCTGCGACTTACAAGTTGTAGGTCTTTTTTTTTTTGGCGGGTCGGGAAATCATCCAATGACTTCTCCCGTTCTGGATGGAGCGGGAGCACGTGTCAGACTCTTACTGACTAAAACCTACCCCTGTTCCTTCCCTGAGTGCCCAGGGGTGCGGTAACTCTAGTTGAGAATTTATTCGTGACCCCTTGGCATGCAGGCACCGGCCACGATGGGCCCCGTCAGTGGTGACAGACAACATCTCTTTGAGGCGCGCGTGGAACACTACGCTAGTGCTGATCGGACGGTGAGCTACCCCCTGTTTGCCGTCCGCAGGCCCGGGAAGTTGTAGGTCTTAGGTTTGAACCCAGGCAGGCGCCTTACTTTGTGTAAATTATCTCATCACCACTATGTACTCTCAAAACGGTGAAGGAAAACATCGTAAGGAAACCGGCATGTCCTAGAAACAAAACTTCAAAGACATGTGCGACATCCATCAACCCTAATTTAGCCCGCTTGATGCCCAGCAGTGGGAACATTAAAAGTGCTGATTTGCACACACCCCGTACTTGTGACCATTACACCAACAAGCATAATTGTTGGTGTAGTGGTCACAAGTACGGGGTGTGTGTGAATATTCCTGGGTTCTATTCCGGTAGCTTCAATTAGGCTGGAAAAAGTGGGGAATTTTTTCAAAAGGTTTGTAAAGCCCCTAGAGACTAGGTTTGTACCCGATTGGACGAAACAGGTTCACCCACTATTACATGGGATTTTGGCGACACTTGAAGGTGGTCTATATCCAGCAATGGACGTCTTTCAGCTAAAAAGATGATGATTATGATGATGAATAGTAGAGTAACGTAATATCACGTTTGTGTTCACTGAAGGTTTAGGCAGAGATGTACCTATACTAAGTTACAGTGCCATACAATAGGGGGCGGGTCTTGTCGTTCACTATGCAGAAATTCAGCCTTCGGGCTACTAATGAGAAATTCCTGATAGAAAAATCCAATCACACATTGCCCGACCTTTTTCTTTTTTTTAAAAGATTATAGTCTAGAATAACACATAGGCTATAATTGTCATGGGAGCAATACTAATTCCACGCGGGCGAAGCCAGTGGCAGAAGCAGAGTCAAATAAAACTTTGTGATAGTCTACGGTCAGCGGTATTCTTACGTACTATAGTACGAGTAGGTACGCCTAAACGTTGGATTGGCAGTCTAATAACTAATGCAGGGCCTAAACCCTTTGCGTTTTCATCGTTATTATTTAATGCAGTACAGACCCCAACTGAAACCCCAATTCGTGAAGGTCGAGTTCCCATCGTTGACAGCACGTCAATTTCTGAAACTCAGGTTATCTTGTTTATTTATTAACTTAATTTAAAGTAAAGCTTAAAAATAAACTGAAATATGGCGTCGAAAAACTCCACATCGCTGTCAACCGGTAACGTGCCCAAAAGACTGGCGGCATTGTCACGTTGTATGGCAATGCTTAGGTACCAACTCACATTGGGCCCGCGTGGTAAATTACGGCCCACACCGTCTCACAGAGAGGAGGCCTGTATCCCTTCAGTGGGAACATTATATGCTATGCTTATGCTATGGCAATGCTTAACCTCTGACCAAGATAACAGTCAGTCTGTTGGGTCATGCAAAGTGTCAACTAGGCGTTTGGAATGAGCACTGGGACCCCACGAACCAAGTCCCCTGGGGGACTGATCTAGGGGACTTTAGTAGAACAAGTGAGAGTTTCAACCCCAAATGGCTCAAAAATATAACTACTGAGGAGTTGTTAAATTTAATTTATTTAGTTTTGAAATATAATTTATTTTAGAAAGAAAAGCAAGAAAATACGTTCATTTGCGGTGAACATGACGCAAAAGACCAAACAACAACAAAAAAAAGCTAGGGGAAAACATGCATCACATCCACGCAAAACAGCAATCGCTCAGCATAATGCTAAGACCCTATGCGAGACAGAGCCCCGTATCAAATCTTTACAAATCACTGGATGATTTTACTCGCTGCTTTAAAAAAATCATCATTTCATTCGTATGGGATAAAGGTACAGAATTCTAAAACAATGCTGAAAATAATTTAAGGTGCGGTTACCCTGAAGCGTAGACTAGAGGAGCAGAGCAAACCAGAATCGATCAATAATGGACGAGACGAGAAACGCTACGCGGATTTCGACTACGATAGATGTGTCAAGGTAGCGGATCATCGATCCATCGCATACACAGTGCGAATGCGGTGCTCCTGAACAAACTATGTCTCATCTACTGGAGTGTCCCAAATACTTGATGATCTGAACAAAGCCTCAAACGCTGCTATAAACGTGGCTACTTACTGGGCCCAATCAGTATAACCTTCCACCACTACACGAAAAGAAGAAGAAGGTTGATTCCTGCACTTTATTTCAAACGTACCTTAAAACTAACATCATCCTCTGTGACACAAGTCTTTCTTAGCATGAGGGTCATTACCTCACCATTTATACGTGTGGTTAGTTGAGTACCAATTGCAATGTGTATTTCTTGTTAAATCATCATCATCATTCCTGCTGAAAGACGTCCACTGCAGGACACAGGCTTACCCCAAGTGTCTCCACAACCACTTGTCCTGTGCATCTTGCAACCATCGAATCTCACCAGGTCATCCACACACTTTATTACATGTTAAAAAATTCTGAGAGGCCTTCCAACGTTGCATTTTTAGCTATGCTCTGCCCACTGCCACTTCAGTTTGGCGATTCTTCTCTCGTTCTCCTGCGGATATCTTCATTCCTGATTCGATCACGCAAGGAAACTCCGAGAATAGCACTCTGCATTGCCCTTTGGGTGAATTTAAGCCTTCCAATGAGGACCATTGTGAGCGACCACGTTTTGGTGCCATATATTATCACTGGCAACACTCACTGGTAACAGACTTTCGTCTCGAGACACTGTAGTATGTAGGACGTAGTCTCTGATATTTATAGATCTGAGTGGGTTTTACATGAGTCAAATAATACATCAGTGAAACGCCATAGTAAAGCCATAAAGTTACCACAAACATCCGAAAATCGATTACAGTCTCAACGCTCGCATACCTTAATCGTAAAACCAAATACCGTACGATACCGTAATGAAACCGTGAAACTAGGTGACCAAAGCCCGGTTATAAATAGCAGAATTATGTAATATACAGGGTGAATAATAACCGGCCTATCGGCGAGCCACGCTTCCGCTCTAGTATGGTTTATATGGAGAGATAAACGATGCCTCTGATAGTTTGCACTTTCATTGAAAGTTATGGGTGTTGAGTTTAAATTATTTAATAGCATTAAGCGATTCAGTTTTGTTGTTGCCACAGTTGCACGACGTGCATCTGCCTAGTTTCTGTACCATCTTTTTTAGGGTTCCGTACCCGAAGGGTAACCAACGGGACCCTATTACTATGACTCCGCTGTCCGTCCGTCCGTCCGTCCATCTGCCTGTCAGCGGACTGTATCTCATGATCCGTAATAGGTAGACGGTTGAAATTTTCACAGAATGTGTATTTCTGTTGCCGTTAAAATAACAAATAAATCATAAATTAAATGAGGCTCCCCTACTTTCTAGTAGTCTTTGTGTTCGATATTAATAATGGCAACGAGTAGACGCGAATAATTTTGTACGTTGGTACAGAACCCTTCATGCGCTGACTCGCACTTGGCTGTTTTTTCTTTATTTATTTATTGACCTATGGTGTGGCGAGTTGCCGCCACTCTGCAAGTTGGGTGGGGTTGGTATCACGTCGCGTGTGTGTCTCGCTTTAATTTGTCAGACAGACGTGAGTGGCCGGCTTTACGAGCTATAGACAATTTAAAATGCAACAATCGACGTCACGTCAGTTTGACGTTAGTGTGTGTGTGTCTAACGCCGCGAGGCACAGCGCGCATCTCACCGCAGACAAAATTAATGTCTTAAAAATAATATCGTCCCCGCAAATACGCTAAAATCCCGAGTAAATCCCGTAAACGTTGGGGATCCTCCGGGAATAATAAATAACCCATATTTACCGCGTCCGTTAACTACTGAACAAGCATAATCAGGAGTGTTGGTGTGAAGAGAACGAGTGGCCACTCGACAATTCGACGTGCAACCATCGAGGACAGCCCGGAAAGTAAGGTACCACTTGTTTTACAAATTGTAAGTAGGGCCACATTCGCCGACTGCTGCCGACCACTCCTAACTTGAAGTTATACAGACAAATATAGGCAATTTTGGGCCAGCATTCCCTCCAAGTGCTTGGTCGTATTTACTGTTCTACATCCGCAGAGACCCACGGCTATTTACACGCTTGGGCAACTCCATTAGATGGTCCTTTCGAGCCTGGATAGGCATCAGTAAAATTCAGTACAAATTAAGTACAAGTCATTACGGTAAGCACATAACTTTATTAGTGCCCCAAAATGGCGTCCCGCAAGCAAGAAGCTAAATTGGCTCAGCTTACCGCTAAAAAACAAATGATTTTCGAGCGAGTTAATCGCATATATAATGATTCCAGAAACATCTCGAACTATGATTCACGTTCAAATGAGACATTCTTAGCGCAGTCAGAAACAATTACTGAGCAATATAACAAATTTGAGGAAATAATAGAACAAATGAATGAATTGCAATTCGAGATTGACCAAACCGCACCAGACTATTCGAGTCTATATTCTATTGAAGACTTATATTCTAATATTAAATATAAACGTAATCTCATACTTTCGAAAAACGAAACATCGGAACACAAAGTGGGTACTCGGATAAAATTACCGCCCATAGATTTGCCAACGTTTGATGGTAAAGCGGAAAATTGGCCCATATTTTATGAAATGTTTCGAAGCAATGTTCATTTAAATACCGATCTGGTTGACTCGCAGCGTGTCCAGTACTTGATCAGTAAATTGACTCATGATGCCTTGAAGCTGACCGCGGGCATTGTTCC
This sequence comes from Polia nebulosa, assembly GCA_951329385.1. Lineage (NCBI taxonomy): Eukaryota > Metazoa > Arthropoda > Insecta > Lepidoptera > Noctuidae > Polia > Polia nebulosa. The sequence continues at coordinate 12,518,631 of OX589610.1, read as the reverse complement.
TACAGGTGATACATACAACGTTATGTGGAACAGTCTCGTAAAAAGGTATCAAGATAAGCGTAGTTTAGGGATTCATTATCTCAATAATATACTGGACATTAAACAATGCGCCGGAAATGCCGCGAGCCTCAATACTTTTGTGGAACGATATTCAGCGTCCGTCGCAGCCTTGAAGCAGTTAGACATTCCAGACTTACTGGATTTTGTTTTATTACACTGTGGTTTAAGAAAGGTTGACGCGCAAACTGTCTTACAGTTTGAATCACGTGTGAGTGAAAAAGAATTACCTTCCTATGCGGAGTTTATAACATTCATGCAAGGATATGTTAAGGTACTACAACGCTCATACGGTAATAATTTACAGACGGAACCGCGCGCTAAGTCTAGTTCAGCGAATCATCAAACAAAAAATAATACCGCTAAGTCATTCGTATCGCGTAATGAACCGGTTTCGAATGGCAAATGTACGTTGTGCGATAAGGATGACGTACGACATCAGCTGTTCTATTGCCCGCAGTTTAAAAATATTAGAACACCGCTTGCACGTTTTGAATTTATTAAAGCTAAACGTGGCTGTATAAACTGTTTAAGTCTATCCCATTCTTTGGTTAAATGTAGGTCACGTAACGTTTGTAAAATTTGTAAGAAGAACCACCATTCTCTCTTACATTTCCGAGAAAAACATGAGTCATTATCGCCCGAGCCGCAAGCGCCTACTAAGGATACATCTGTTTCGCTCACTACAGCTGTTAAAACTGGGTCAACCCTTTTGCTAGCGACCGCGCAGTTATATGCATACTATAGCGACATCAGAGATAAGGAGGTGGTTCGGTGCCTACTAGATAACGGATCGCAAAATAATTTAATTACTGTGGACTGTTGTAAACGTTTGAACTTACCCATAATTAAATTACGCAATTCATTTTTACAAGGTGTTGGAATGTCATCGAAACCAATACACGGTTTTATTCATCTCAACATAGAATCTCGGTTTGACCCTCATACGAAGTTTTCGATACAAGCGTTAGTTGTTGATTGTATTACAGATAGACTTCCCGCGAAATTAATTAGATTACATAACAATGATAACATGTCATACTTAAGTAACTTGCAGCTCGCTGATCCGCTTTGGAACGTGCCGGGCACGGTAGATCTCGTGCTTGGAGCACAATTGTTCCCCTTTATTTACCTGGGAGACAGGGTCGAAACAGGTACCCGCGCACCCCCTGCTGTACTGACTAGCTTCGGTTATGTACTTATGGGTGATATTGATTGTTGTAGTAGTGATGTGACACACATTGCATCTTCGTTTACCGCGCAGGCCGACATTGAAGTCGAGTCAAATTTACATAAGTTTTTTGAGCTAGAGGAAATTCCATCTCAACGTTTTATTAGTCCGGACGAATTAGAGTGTGAAAATAATTTTAATTCTTCAGTCTTATTTGAAGACGGCAGATACTTTGTCGATCTGCCTTTTGCGCGCTCACCCGGCGGGCTAGGTAGCTCGCACGGCTACGCCCCTGGGCGCTCACTTGCGCTTGAGCGTAAGTTTGCGTTGGTGACCCTACGCGAGAATAATAATAAAACTATCGCGGATTATATGACTCACTCGAGGTTGTCGCTCAATGACATTTTGCATGTCGGACCTAATTTGCAAGCAGACTTGTTTTTGTTATTGCTTGATTTTCGTACATTCCCTGTCGCGATGACAGCGGATATAAAACAAATGTTCTTACGTATCGGTGTAAGAGAGCACCACCGCAAATATTTACGAATCTTGTATCGTTTTAGCAAAGGTGAGCCTATTCGCACCTTTCATTTTAACCGCGTTCCCTTCGGACTAAAACCTAGTCCTTATTTAGCGATGCGCACATTGCGTAACTTGGCGTGTGAGCAAAGCGACCGCTTTCCTGAGGCTTCTAAATTGGTAGAAACTCAGTTTTACATGGACGACTATGTCTACTCTGTTTCGGACGAACAGACAGCTATGCGTCTATCCCGCGATTTGATTGATTTAATGAAGGTAGGTTCCTTTGACTTAGTCAAATGGGCTACCAATTCACCCGCTTTATTAGAGATTCTCCCAGAGTCTCACCGCTTACCAGTTAATTTTTCTGGCATGGATAATGATGTCCATAATTTCAAAATCCTTGGATTAACCTGGGAACCCGCTGATGATTATTTTTCTTTGACAACAATCGCCGTGGATGATAAATGCACGAAGCGCGCGATTCTATCGCTAGTTGCCCGCTTGTTCGACGTACTGGGCCTTGTAGGACCCGTTGTGCTGTACGCGAAGGTATTAATCAAGGAACTTTGGTTAGCTAAAGTAGGATGGGATGAGGTTCCACCGGAATCTATCACAAATCGGTTTGCCGCTTTTACGCGCGATTTTCCTTCACTCTCTTCTCTAAAGGTTCCTCGCCACATTGGCGTCTTTAGAGAAGCTGTAGTGAACATCGTAGCCTTTTGCGACGCCAGCTTTACTGGTTATGGCTGTTGTATTTATTTACACATTACCAACCCTACTGGTGATATCACTGTCCGACTCTTATGTGCAAAGTCCAAAGTCTCCCCCGCAAAAATAACAACGCTAGCTCGATTAGAACTTGTCGCCGCTTTACTTCTATCTAAACTTGTTCGCGTAGTCAAGGAAAAACTTTCCGCTCGTGTACCTATTACAGGTGTCCACGCTTTCTCGGACTCCACCATAGCTCTCTCGTGGATCCACTCATCTCCCCATAGATGGTCTATTTTTGTCAGCAACCGCATTGCTCAAATACAGGAAAACTTACCTGCCGCTTGTTTCCGTCACGTGTCCGGGAAAGAGAATCCTAGCGATTGTCTGTCTCGCGGCATGCTGCCGTCGGATTTAATAAGACACTCGTTGTGGTGGAACGGCCCCACATGGCTCCATCAGCCCATGAGCGAGTGGCCTTTAAAGTTCGCTCCTGCTCAATGTGAAACATTGCCGGAGTTTAAATCAAAGGTTTTTCTTGTAGAAACTTCGAATACTGAACCGCGTATTTTAGATACTATAGCTGACCGTGTTTGCTCATGGAATAAATTGTTACGTGTATTTATGTACATTCTTAAATTTACAAACAGACTACATAGTCATAGTTCTGTTGAAAACATTCAAACCGCCGAAAATTTCATTGTTCGATTAGTTCAAAGTTTACATTTTGCGAGCGATTTAAATTTAATTAAAGCAGGTGAACTTCCAGCTAAGAAGTTGCGCTGTTTATCTGTCTTCATTGATAGCTTCGGAATCTTACGTATTGGGGGCAGATTGTCTAAATCTGACTTACCGTATGAAGCCAAGCATCCCGCGCTTTTACCTAAACGCGACCGCGTAGTCGATCTAATTATCGATCACTATCACAATACGTACTGCCATACGGGCCCAGGGTTATTGATGTCCATTATAAGGCAGCGGTTTTGGATATTGGATGGCCGAACGGTTATACGTTCTCGTTGTCGGAAATGTAATACTTGTTTCCGTCTAAATCCTAAGCATCCAGTACCCAAAATGGCTGAACTTCCTGGATACCGCGTCCGTGATGCTAAAGCCTTTGTACACACCGGTGTAGATTTCGCCGGGCCGCTTGCTTATATACCTATTCGACGTAGAGGTCAACGTTCGCAGAAACTTTACTTATGTTTGTTCGTATGCATGGTGACTAAAGCCATACATATCGAGCTTGTTTCGGATCTCACATCTGAGGCTTTCCTATCCGCATTTAAGAGATTCATTTCTCGCCGCGGTCCAGTGTCTGTTATGTACTCAGACAATGGTACCAATTTTGTTGGCGCTAAGGCGCAATTGGATGATATTTATTCTTTTTTATTAAATTCAACTGTTCAAACGGATATTAAAAATGAGCTTCTTAAATCACGCATCGAGTGGACAAAAATACCGCCGCGAGCTCCACACTTCGGAGGTATTTGGGAGTCGAATATTAAGAGTGTTAAAACTCACTTGTTTAGAGTCGTAGGTAAACAACTTCTCACTTACGAGGAACTCTCGACCGTATTGGTGCAAATTGAGTGCCTTTTGAACTCTCGACCACTTAGTGTCATTTCGTCAGACCCACATCCGGAGGTACTCACGCCCGCGCATTTTTTAATGTCCAGTCCACTCACGTATTTGCCTTCTTCTGAATTGGCAGAAGAAAACATAAACCTAAACAACCGCAAAAGGCTCTTGGATCAACTTGTGTTATCCTACTGGAATAAATGGCGAATTGAGTACTTGCACACGCTGCAAGTTCGCCAGAAGTGGTGCACTCCCGATCGCCCTATAGAGATAGGTACTGTCGTTCTCTTGGGTCAAGATAACGTACCTCCATTGACTTGGCCATTAGGTATCATAGAGGAAGTTTTTCCGGGATCGGATGGTGTAATTCGAGTCGCTTCAATAAAAACCGCGTCAGGCACGTATAAACGTCCTGTCACTAAGTTGTATCCTTTGCCAACTCAATAGATTATTATTACTACATAATTTAGTTTAATTTAGTTTAGGGTTCATATTATACGTTCCAATGGTACGCCATTACATAGTTGTAATTTAGTTTATTCGACTTACCATAGTCAAGTCGAACCGCAATTCATTCTTAGGACACTGATAATTATTTTTCCCGAGCATTATATCAATGCGATGGTGTTTCGGACTGCTGCTTGGATTTCCCTCAAAGCTCTTCAACAAGTTAATGCTTACATATCATCACCGCTTCTTGAACCTCACTCTCTCCGCATAGATTAGCAGCTTTTGAAAGCTCCTGGACCTTTCAAGGCGGGGAGCATGGTGTGGCGAGTTGCCGCCACTCTGCAAGTTGGGTGGGGTTGGTATCACGTCGCGTGTGTGTCTCGCTTTAATTTGTCAGACAGACGTGAGTGGCCGGCTTTACGAGCTATAGACAATTTAAAATGCAACAATCGACGTCACGTCAGTTTGACGTTAGTGTGTGTGTGTCTAACGCCGCGAGGCACAGCGCGCATCTCACCGCAGACAAAATTAATGTCTTAAAAATAATATCGTCCCCGCAAATACGCTAAAATCCCGAGTAAATCCCGTAAACGTTGGGGATCCTCCGGGAATAATAAATAACCCATATTTACCGCGTCCGTTAACTACTGAACAAGCATAATCAGGAGTGTTGGTGTGAAGAGAACGAGTGGCCACTCGACAATTCGACGTGCAACCATCGAGGACAGCCCGGAAAGTAAGGTACCACTTGTTTTACAAATTGTAAGTAGGGCCACATTCGCCGACTGCTGCCGACCACTCCTAACTTGAAGTTATACAGACAAATATAGGCAATTTTGGGCCAGCATTCCCTCCAAGTGCTTGGTCGTAACACTGTCCTTCATCCTGCAGAGAACCACGGCTATTTACACGCCTGGGCAACTCCAACCTACCTACAATGATTACTATAAACACATACTATTATTTATTATGAAATCACAGTTGCCTTTAGGATCGGATTTATGTTATAATATGGTACTATGAGCTAAAATGATAAAAATGTATTTTCCATACATGTTTTATGCAGTGTCACGTATAAAAAATATATATGGAAAATACATTGTCCCTTACTAGGGTGCCCCTGTGCCGAAGGATATGATGTTTTTTCGCAGGATTACGGATGTAACGGTTTCAGGATGTAACGTATTCATGTGTGTACCAAATTTCAACTCTATCTGTCCAGCAAATTCGGAGCACATTGGCTGTGACAGACGAACAAACAGACACACGAGTGATCCTATAAGGGTTCCGTTTTTTCATTCGGACTTTCGGAACCCTAAAAATCGACAAAATGAGCACTAGCTTTCCTCTCTTTTGTAATAATTATATTTAATAATCATAATTATTATTTTATTAGGTATCAATTTATGTATTAATATTAACATTCTACATTTAGGTTTATTTAATACCTTAGATTAAGACTTCTCGTACTCTTTTTTTCTGTTTCTTACACACTATTGTCTGCATTTCTTTCTCAATTCTCCTTTCGCAGGTCTGCTGGCAGAAATTTCTTAAGAAATAAGCAGTACCCTTGTACTCATATTTATAATGTTCTTTATATTACCTTGTCTCTGTGTGTGTACATAAATAATTAATTAAATTAAACAAAAGCCAGCATTTACAAAATCATTTCTTTATTCATAGCCCACAAAATTAATGACCTAAGTTAATGTTTCAGGTTATTTTCTACACCGATATTGATCTTACAAGATGTTTATGGGTCGCCTAATATAGCCGAATTTGCCCAAATTGTGTGCGTGACGATTTGGTGACGTCGTAAACTTGTAATAGTTCGGTGACCGAGTTGGCTTCCATTAACTTGTACTATTGGGTCGGTTAAAAATAGAGTTAAGTTTCAGAAAGTTTCTTCAGAGTGTAGGACTAATTTTAAACTTTTACTATTGTGTCTAACGATTAAATTATTTTTAGCTAAGCTTTGAGTACGTGGTGGCTATTGCATATAATTAATTATTAAATTAAATTATAATTTTATGTGATTGAAATTTTTGCATTAAAAAAATTATGGTGTCGATTACTTGTAACTCTTAGCTGTAGAAAGAAGGCCGGGTGTCTGTAACACAGTTCATACTAATACAGACATCGTCGTTTACTCTTCTTATCTTTATCTCTCTACCTTACACTTACGCATACTAGCTCATCCCACTTGCATGTACACACGCGTGCACTGCCTGCTCGCTCGCGCTGTTACACACAAGCACACACACACACACATACACACGCACACACAAAAGCACTCGCGCACTTAATGTCTTTAACTAAAAATGAATTCATTTGTAAAATTGTTTCACTTGTTTTTAGAAATCTTATTTATAACTCACAATGTACAGACTGTTGTCAACATTACCTGACCCACCCTAAAATCAAACGACTTTGGACCCTCTGCCTGTAACATTAAGGTTTATTTAATTTATATGAGCTTATCACACAAGTGCACGAGGACTCGATGCGACGAACAAAAATACAATAATAACACAGACACTCAAATTTGATCTTTAACACGTAACGTTAAGGTAAACCCACCCAACATAGTCGGAGCCACCGGCATTAAATATGTTTTTGTTAAGCTATTTTAATCATTATCTCGTTAACATTAAAGTTGAAAAGCTTTTAAGTCACACTACATAATTACAACCCAATCTTTAATTTCGCGTATTCCCAACAAGTTCTTGTGGCTTAGCGGTTTGATGCTGGATTGACGACGAACAGCATGTGGGTTCGAAAACACAGTCCACCTATACATCAGTTTTTTTTTAAATTTGTTTTCATTTCTACGATATTGCTTGCAATATTAAAGAACGACCAATATGATTTTCGCCTAATAGCTTATCTTGTAAACGGGTGGGTAATTTAAAAAACTTTAAGTTCACAGTTCTTTATAATGAATACGAATATTTATTTTTCAACTACCCACTTATTACAAGTTATGTGAAAATATTACCATTTTAAAAAGTTTATGTGTAGTCTGTAGTTCTTTATAATAATACAAGAAATAGTTTTGGAATATAAATTCTATATTGAAAGCAAAACAATATCTTTGTTGCAGGATTTGATCTCGAACCTTGTTTTTCTCAGTCTTACACACAGACCACGAGACCAGAATTACTTGAACTAAATCATTAAAATAGCTATTACACTTATCATATTATAACAAATAGTTATAAAATATAACCTAATGCTAACGTTTTAAAGATCAAATTTGCGTGTCTATATTATTATTGTATTTGTTCATCAAATCCTCGAGCAGTTGTCTGATAAGCTCATATAAATTAAATAAACCTTAATGTTACATACAGAGGGTCCAAAGTCGTTTGATTTTAGGGTGGGTCAGGTAATGTTGACAACAGTCTGTACCGAGCAGTTGTAACAATATTATTAGAAGGGTTCGGGACTGTTACTCCTTAATACAGGCTATTCTATAGCCTAGCTAGGAGAACAACACTTCACCCATGGTGTGGCGAGTTGCCGCCACTCTTCAAGTTGGGTGGGGTTGGTATCACGTCGCGTGTGTGTCTCGCTTTAATTTGTCAGACAGACGTGAGTGGCCGGCTTTACGACGAGCTATAGACAATTTAAAATGCAACAATCGACGTCACGTCAGTTTGACGTCAGTGTGTGTGTGTGTCTAACGCCGCGAGGCACAGCGCGCATCTCACCGCAGACTAAATTAATGTCTTAAAATAATATCGTCCCCGCAAATACGCTAAAATCCCGAGTAAATCCCGTAAACGTTGGGGATCCACCGGGAATAATAAATAACCCATATTTACCGCGTCCGTTAACTACTGAACAAGCATAATCAGGAGTGTTGGTGTGAAGAGAACGAGTGGCCACTCGACAATTCGACGTGCAACCATCGAGAACAGCCCGGAAAGTAAGGTACCACTTGTTTTACAAATTGTGAGTAGGGCCACATTCGCCGACTGCTGCCGACCACTCCTAACTTGAAGTTATACAGACAAATATAGGCAATTTTGGGCCAGCATTCCCTCCAAGTGCTTGGTCGTATTTACTGTTCTACATCCGCAGAGACCCACGGCTATTTACACGCTTGGGCAACTCCATTAGATGGTCCTTTCGAGCCTGGATAGGCATCAGTAAAATTCAGTACAAATTAAGTACAAGTCATTACGGTAAGCACATAACTTTATTAGTGCCCCAAAATGGCGTCCCGCAAGCAAGAAGCTAAATTGGCTCAGCTTACCGCTAAAAAACAAATGATTTTCGAGCGAGTTAATCGCATATATAATGATTCCAGAAACATCTCGAACTATGATTCACGTTCAAATGAGACATTCTTAGCGCAGTCAGAAACAATTACTGAGCAATATAACAAATTTGAGGAAATAATAGAACAAATGAATGAATTGCAATTCGAGAATGACCAAACCGCACCAGACTATTCGAGTCTATATTCTATTGAAGACTTATATTCTAATATTAAATATAAACGTAATCTCATACTTTCGAAAAACGAAACATCGGAACACAAAGTGGGTACTCGGATAAAATTACCGCCCATAGATTTGCCAACGTTTGATGGTAAAGCGGAAAATTGGCCCATATTTTATGAAATGTTTCGAAGCAATGTTCATTTAAATACCGATCTGGTTGACTCGCAGCGTGTCCAGTACTTGATCAGTAAATTGACTCATGATGCCTTGAAGCTGACCGCGGGCATTGTTCCTACAGGTGATACATACAACGTTATGTGGAACAGTCTCGTAAAAAGGTATCAAGATAAGCGTAGTTTAGGGATTCATTATCTCAATAATATACTGGACATTAAACAATGCGCCGGAAATGCCGCGAGCCTCAATACTTTTGTGGAACGATATTCAGCGTCCGTCGCAGCCTTGAAGCAGTTAGACATTCCAGACTTACTGGATTTTGTTTTATTACACTGTGGTTTAAGAAAGGTTGACGCGCAAACTGTCTTACAGTTTGAATCACGTGTGAGTGAAAAAGAATTACCTTCCTATGCGGAGTTTATAACATTCATGCAAGCATATGTTAAAGTGCTGCAGCGCTCATACGGTAATAATTTACAGACGGAACCGCGCGCAAAGTCTAGTTCAGTTAATCATCAAACAAAAAATAAAACCGCTAAGTCATTCGTGTCGCGTAATGAACCGGTTTCAAATAGCAAATGTATGCTATGCGATAAGGATGACGTACGACATCAGCTGTTCTATTGCCCGCTGTTTAAAAATATTAATAATAATAATAATATAATAATAATAATATGTTTATTCATCAAAAATTACAGATAGTTACAGCAACAAACAGTGGGTAGAGAGTAAAACAGTTAATCATGTTTGTAGTAAAATCTGTACGAAATATTTTTAAAACCCTGCCTCTCAAACAAGGTTATAACCTGTGTTTTGAGAAACAGTGTACGACCACAAAATTCTTATACACTATTACTGTTACAACATTTAATGAACGGTGTCGTTCTACCGCTGCCACTGTAATGAACTACGTGATTCTGTAATAGTTGTGATTGTGACGTGTATATTTGTGTGGGAGGGTGTGTATGCATGTAGTGGAAGGTGAGTATTGTGTGGGGGTGAGTGCATGTGTGATAAGGTAGGGTGGGCGGGGGGTGCGTGCACGAATGTTTAAAGTGATGTTATGAATTAGGTGTGCGTGAGAGATTAGGTGGTGTATGTAAGTAGAGACTCCGTGTAGGCATAGTCCCTTTCTAGAAGCCACTCTGTTACTTTAGTTTTTACCGCGTGGGTGTTTAGTTTTATGATTTTTAATTGTTTATTAATTTTATTGTAAATATAATTACTAAGTGTATAAAATTGATGCGTTGCAAAAGTGGTTTTATGCTGAGATCCAGTGATGAGTTGTAATCGCTTATTTAGATTTGGCGGTGGCAGTTTAGCATGAGTTCTTAAAATCGATCGAAGCACGAAAAGCTGACGTACCGTAAGGACTTCGCAGTTAGATCATAGTTCAGATGTTGGGTATCTGTAGGGTTTTCTGGTCATTACTTTAAGGATGGCTCTTTGTGCTCTTTCTACTCTTAACATTTTAGTTTTTGTTGCTCCGCTCCATGCTGTAATACAATATCCAATAACTGATTGGCATAGTGCATAATACACCATCTTCAGAGTGTCAAGTTTGGCCGACTCCCTCAGTGACTTAAAGATGCGTATAAGGCGCATTGTTCTTGTGGTAAGGACGTCAATTTGTTTGTCCCATCTGAGACCATCATCAATATGAACTCCGAGATATTTTATATTATCAGATCTGGTAAGAGTTGGACAGTCACAAGATGGTACTGGATTTAAGCATGAGTGAGCTGTAATACAAAAGGTATGTGACGGCCTCGTGTTACGTCGGATTGCGAATGGGATGTAAGTGGTTTTGTTTAAGTTGAGTGTCAGAAGGTTAGAATTCAGCCATTTCATTATTTTGGACAGGGTCTCTTCTGCAGTAGTTTTAACCATGTCCCAAGTAGGTCCGTAAACGAGGATCGCGGTGTCATCTGCGTACGCGTAAATGTCACAGTTAGGCAGGTTCATCTTACAAAGGTCGTTTACGTATATTTGAAAGAGTATAGGCCCGAGTATACTACCTTGCGGGATGCCGTATATTATTAGCTCCTCGTCACTATAATATGAATCAACCTTGACTAACTGCGTTCGATTATTGAGGTAACTTTTAAAAATTTCAAGCGGAATCCCACGCACACCAATACGTTCCAATTTGTCAATAAGTTTAGGAACAGAAACTGTGTCAAAGGCTTAAGAGAGGTCCAGACAGATCCCCAGGCACCTTGTTTTACTGTCTAGCTTCCTGGCAACCTGTTGCGTAAAGTCCAAAACTGCATCTTCCGTCGACACCCCTCTACGAAAGCCGTATTGGTTTTTGGCAATGATGTGGTGTTTGTCCAGGAAGTTCCTTAAAGAATCTGCCAGGATCCTCTCCAGCATTTTGGAAAGGGCAGTCAAAACAGAAATTGGCCTATAGTTACTAACACAGTCTCTGTCCCCTCCCTTGTGAATTGGGTGTATTATTGCCTTTTTCAGGGCATCCGGAAATACACCCGTTTGAAGGCTGCGATTACAAAGAAAGGTTAAAGGTGGGACCAATACATGACGGCATGTTTTTAACAATATGGACGAGATACCATCCCATCCAACGGCGCAGTCATGACGTAACTGTAAAATGAGAGATTCCACCTCTGATTCATCTACTTCCAACAAGGCAAGAGAACCGACAATTGGGTTATGAGTACTGTTTTTAACTTGAAAAGAACGAGATTGATCACTTGCTGCTGTTGTCTGTCCAGGTGCCTGTGCCATAATCTCTGCAGCCATACTTTTACCTACGTTACTAAGGAAGCGATTGACCTCATTCAAGGAAGATTTAGGATCTTCTCTCAATTTCAGCAGCTCTGAAGGGCTGTTATGGGTCTTTTGTGTGTTTGCTATTTGTTTAATCGTATTCCATAAAATTTTAGGATTATTTCTTCCTTTTTCTAACTCTGCAGTTTCATAAGCTATTTTTAATTTTCGAAGTAAGTTATTACAAAAGTTCCTGTAACGACTATACGTAGTTTTCAGTATTGGGTTATCAGGATTTTTTTTTGTTTTGATGTGCATTTTATCTCTATTTTTTATACATTTTAATAGACCAGGAGTCATCCATGGCTTAATTGTTCTATATCTCCTGGGAATTTTAACCTGTTTCGAATGTTTTGTAATTGCTGATCTAACGATATCTATAAATCTATTCATGCACACGTTTACGTCATCAATTTGGTATAATATCGTAAAGTCCGAGTTTTCTAGCTCAACAATAATGGATTCGTAATCTAGGCGGGTGATAACATTATTCATTTTCCTTGCTGGACAAACGTGAGCTATGGATAGAAGAATAGGCTTGTGATCCGTAACATGAGATTCCAATACAAGTGTTGTAGAGTGATAGTCAGATTTGAGGAGCAGGTGATCAATGCAGTGCTCCAGTCGAGTAGGGAATAGGTGGGTCGGCATCAGCCCATGCGAGGCGTTAATTGTAAGGTATTCGAAGCTTTGGTCATTCCTACTACTTGGACTTATATCTATGTTTAGATCTCCTACAAGGGCGATACTGGAGCAGGAGGATATTTTCTGATACACATTACACAGACTTGTCGTGAAATTGTTAAACTCCTCTCTGGTATTGTAAGAAGGGGAGCGATAAACGGCGACCACCGATAACTTTTTATCTATTTGACCATTATATTAGAACACCGCTTGCACGTTTTGAATTTATAAAAGCAAAACGTGGCTGTATAAACTGTTTAAGTCTATCCCATTCTTTGGTTAAATGTAAGTCACGTAACGTTTGTAAAATTTGTAAGAAGAACCACCATTCTCTCTTACATTTCCGAGAAAAACATGAGTCATTATCGCCCGAGCCGCAAGCGCCTACTAAGGATACATCTGTTTCGCTCACTACAGCTGTTAAAACTGGGTCAACCATTTTGCTAGCGACCGCGCAGTTATATGCATACTATAGCGACATCAGAGATAAGGAGGTGGTTCGGTGCCTACTAGATAACGGATCGCAAAATAATTTAATTACTGTGGACTTTTGTAAACGTTTGAACTTACCCATAATTAAATTACGCAATTCATTTTTACAAGGTGTTGGAATGTCATCGAAACCAATACACGGTTTTATTCATCTCAACATAGAATCTCGGTTTGACCCTCATACGAAGTTTTCGATACAAGCGTTAGTTGTTGATTGTATTACAGATAGACTTCCCGCGAAATTAATTAGATTACATAACAATGATAACATGTCATACTTAAGTAACTTGCAGCTCGCTGATCCGCTTTGGAACGTGCCGGGCACGGTAGACGTCGTGCTTGGAGCACAATTGTTCCCCTTTATTTACCTGGGAGACAGGGTCGAAACAGGTACCCGCGCGCCCCCTGCTGTACTGACTAGCTTCGGTTATGTACTTACGGGTGATATTGATTGTTGTAGTAGTGATGTGACACACATTGCATCTTCGTTTACCGCGCAGGCCGACATTGAAGTCGAGTCAAATTTACATAAGTTTTTTGAGCTAGAGGAAATTCCATCTCAACGTTTTATTAGTCCGGACGAATTAGAGTGTGAAAATAATTTTAATTCTTCAGTCTTATTTGAAGACGGCAGATATTTTGTCGATCTACCTTTTGCGCGCTCACCCAGCGAGCTAGGTAGCTCGCGCGGTTACGCCCATCGGCGCTTACTTGCTGTCGAGCGTAAGTTCACGTTAATGCCGACCCTACGCGAGAATAATAATAAAACTATCGCGGATTATATAACTCAGGGGTATTTAGCGGAAGTGCCCGACTCTGAATTGACAGAGGAGGGTTATTATATACCGCATCATGCCGTCATTAGACCGGACAAGGACAGCATTCGAGTGGTTTTGGACGCTAGCGCCAAAACTCACTCAGGGTTGTCGCTCAATGACATTTTGCATGTCGGACCTAATTTGCAAGCAGACTTGTTTTTGTTATTGCTTGATTTTCGTACATTCCCTGTCGCGATGACAGCGGATATAAAACAAATGTTCTTGCGTATCGGTGTAAGAGAGCACCACCGCAAATATTTACGAATCTTGTATCGTTTTAGCAAAGGTGAGCCTATTCGCACCTTTCATTTTAACCGCGTTCCCTTCGGACTAAAACCTAGTCCTTATTTAGCGATGCGCACATTGCGTAACTTGGCGTGTGAGCAAAGCGACCGCTTTCCTGAGGCTTCTAAATTGGTAGAAACTCAGTTTTACATGGACGACTACGTCTACTCTGTTTCGGACGAACAGACAGCTATGCGTCTATCCCGCGATTTAATTGATTTAATGAAGGTAGGTTCCTTTGACTTAGTCAAATGGGCTACCAATTCACCCGCTTTATTAGAGATTCTCCCAGAGTCTCACCGCTTACCAGTTAATTTTTCTGGCATGGATAATGATGTCCATAATTTCAAAATCCTTGGATTAACCTGGGAACCCGCTGATGATTATTTTTCTTTGACAACAATCGCCGTGGATGATAAATGCACGAAGCGCGCGATTCTATCGCTAGTTGCCCGCTTGTTCGACGTACTGGGCCTTGTAGGACCCGTTGTGCTGTACGCGAAGGTATTAATCAAGGAACTTTGGTTAGCTAAAGTAGGATGGGATGAGGTTCCACCGGAATCTATCACAAATCGGTTTGCCGCTTTTACGCGCGATTTTCCTTCACTCTCTTCTCTAAAGGTTCCTCGCCACATTGGCGTCTTTAGAGAAGCTGTAGTGAACATCGTAGCCTTTTGCGACGCCAGCTTTACTGGTTATGGCTGTTGTATTTATTTACACATTACCAACCCTACTGGTGATATCACTGTCCGACTCTTATGTGCAAAGTCCAAAGTCTCCCCCGCTAAAATAACAACGCTAGCGCGATTAGAACTTGTCGCCGCTTTACTTCTATCTAAACTTGTTCGCGTAGTCAAGGAAAAACTTTCCGCTCGTGTACCTATTACAGGTGTCCACGCTTTCTCGGACTCCACCATAGCTCTCTCGTGGATCCACTCATCTCCCCATAGATGGTCTATTTTTGTCAGCAACCGCATTGCTCAAATACAGGAAAACTTACCTGCCGCTTGTTTCCGTCACGTGTCCGGGAAAGAGAATCCTAGCGATTGTCTGTCTCGCGGCATGCTGCCGTCGGATTTAATAAGACACTCGTTGTGGTGGAACGGCCCCACATGGCTCCATCAGCCCATGAGCGAGTGGCCTTTAAAGTTCGCTCCTGCTCAATGTGAAACATTGCCGGAGTTTAAATCAAAGGTTTTTCTTGTAGAAACTTCGAATACTGAACCGCGTATTTTAGATACTATAGCTGACCGTGTTTGCTCATGGAATAAATTGTTACGTGTATTTATGTACATTCTTAAATTTACAAACAGACTACATAGTCATAGTTCTGTTGAAAACATTCAAACCGCCGAAAATTTCATTGTTCGATTAGTTCAAAGTTTACATTTTGCGAGCGATTTAAATTTAATTAAAGCAGGTGAACTTCCAGCTAAGAAGTTGCGCTGTTTATCTGTCTTCATTGATAGCTTCGGAATCTTACGTATTGGGGGCAGATTGTCTAAATCTGACTTACCGTATGAAGCCAAGCATCCCGCGCTTTTACCTAAACGCGACCGCGTAGTCGATCTAATTATCGATCACTATCACAATACGTACTGCCATACGGGCCCAGGGTTATTGATGTCCATTATAAGGCAGCGGTTTTGGATATTGGATGGCCGAACGGTTATACGTTCTCGTTGTCGGAAATGTAATACTTGTTTCCGTCTAAATCCTAAGCATCCAGTACCCAAAATGGCTGAACTTCCTGGATACCGCGTCCGTGATGCTAAAGCCTTTGTACACACCGGTGTAGATTTCGCCGGGCCGCTTGCTTATATACCTATTCGACGTAGAGGTCAACGTTCGCAGAAACTTTACTTATGTTTGTTCGTATGCATGGTGACTAAAGCCATACATATCGAGCTTGTTTCGGATCTCACATCTGAGGCATTCCTATCCGCATTTAAGAGATTCATTTCTCGCCGCGGTCCAGTGTCTGTTATGTACTCAGACAATGGTACCAATTTTGTTGGCGCTAAGGCGCAATTGGATGATATTTATTCTTTTTTATTAAATTCAACTGTTCAAACAGATATTTAAAATGAGCTTCTTAAATCACGCATCGAGTGGACAAGAATACCGCCGCGAGCTCCACACTTCGGAGGTATTTGGGAGTCGAATATTAAGAGTGTTAAAACTCACTTGTTTAGAGTCGTAGGTAAACAACTTCTCACTTACGAGGAACTCTCGACCGTATTGGTGCAAATTGAGTGCCTTTTGAACTCTCGACCACTTAGTGTCATTTCGTCAGACCCACATCCGGAGGTACTCACGCCCGCGCATTTTTTAATGTCCAGTCCACTCACGTATTTGCCTTCTTCTGAATTGGCAGAAGAAAACATAAACCTAAACAACCGCAAAAGGCTCTTGGATCAACTTGTGTTATCCTACTGGAATAAATGGCGAATTGAGTACTTGCACACGCTGCAAGTTCGCCAGAAGTGGTGCACTTCCGATCGCCCTATAGAGATAGGTACTGTCGTTCTCTTGGGTCAAGATAACGTACCTCCATTGACTTGGCCATTAGGTATCATAGAGGAAGTTTTTCCGGGATCGGATGGTGTAATTCGAGTCGCTTCAATAAAAACCGCGTCAGGCACGTATAAACGTCCTGTCACTAAGTTGTATCCTTTGCCAACTCAATAGATTATTATTACTACGTAATTTAGTTTAATTTAGTTTAGGGTTCATATTATACGTTCCAATGGTACGCCATTACATAGTTGTAATTTAGTTTATTCGACTTACCATAGTCAAGTCGAACCGCAATTCATTCTTAGGACACTGATAATTATTTTTCCCGAGCATTATATCAATGCGATGGTGTTTCGGACTGCTGCTTGGATTTCCCTCAAAGCTCTTCAACAAGTTAATGCTTACATATCATCACCGCTTCTTGAACCTCACTCGCTCCGCATAGATTAGCAGCTTTTGAAAGCTCCTGGACCTTTCAAGGCGAGGAGCATGGTGTGGCGAGTTGCCGCCACTCTGCAAGTTGGGTGGGGTTGGTATCACGTCGCGTGTGTGTCTCGCTTTAATTTGTCAGACAGACGTGAGTGGCCGGCTTTACGACGAGCTATAGACAATTTAAAATGCAACAATCGACGTCACGTCAGTTTGACGTCAGTGTGTGTGTGTGTCTAACGCCGCGAGGCACAGCGCGCATCTCACCGCAGACTAAATTAATGTCTTAAAATAATATCGTCCCCGCAAATACGCTAAAATCCCGAGTAAATCCCGTAAACGTTGGGGATCCACCGGGAATAATAAATAACCCATATTTACCGCGTCCGTTAACTACTGAACAAGCATAATCAGGAGTGTTGGTGTGAAGAGAACGAGTGGCCACTCGACAATTCGACGTGCAACCATCGAGAACAGCCCGGAAAGTAAGGTACCACTTGTTTTACAAATTGTGAGTAGGGCCACATTCGCCGACTGCTGCCGACCACTCCTAACTTGAAGTTATACAGACAAATATAGGCAATTTTGGGCCAGCATTCCCTCCAAGTGCTTGGTCGTATTTACTGTTCTACATCCGCAGAGACCCACGGCTATTTACACGCTTGGGCAACTCCAACCCACTTTAGTGGAGATGTAATAGTACAAACCTAGTTTGTGGAAATTATTAATGTGAAATGTACTACAATCTGTCTTTTTTATAAATAAAGATTATTATTACATTATTATTATTTATTTAAAATTTAATACCTTTGTGTTTTTGACTAGAATAGATGAATTGTACTCATTTTGATAAATATATTTTTTTATTATTATTTTATGGCAATTGACAAAACTGAAGTTGAGCCCATAATAAATGACCGACAATATGTCTATCAAATGCTATTAATTCAAACTAGGATGAGAGCCAGCACTTTTTGAACGTCAAAGCTTTACATAAAGACATACTCCAAAAACACCCGCCCGTCACCACTTCCTAGTGTTTAAGCTGTGAAGAAAAAGTGGCGCAACAAATCCCACCAGCAACACATTGTCTGTTAAGTTTTTAAAACTCGAATTTATACAATAGTTTGCAAAGTAATAATAACATTCGTAAATTTTGCCTTTTTATGCAGTTAACAAATATATTTCTCAAAATACGTAATCAATTAAAATCCAACATTCACAATTATCTTTGTCAACATCAGTGCTTCATCTATTCAGGTAAACCATGACATACACAAAATGTACGTCATCATCATTCTCATGCCCTTATCCCAATTTATTTGGGGTCGGTGCAACATGTCTTTTTCTTCCATAATACTCTATTAGACGTCATCTCTGTAGTCACCCCCTTTTTACCCATATCCTCTTTCACACAGTCCAACCATCGTTTCTTTGGCCTTCCCCTACTCTTACAGCCATCCACATCCATACACAAGACTTTCCTAACGACATTTTCTTCATTCCTCCGCATCACATGCTCATACCACGACAACCGATTTCCACACATCTTTTCAGTCGGCGGTGCCACTTTCAGACTTCCTCTTATATACTCATTCCTAATTCTATCCATGCTCGTAACACCACACATCGCTCTTAGCATTCTCATCTCAGTCGCATGCAATTGCTTTTCATTCATCCATTCATCCCTTTTGTGGCCCAACATTCTGAACCGTACAAGACAGCAGGTGTTAAAATTGTAGGAAGTGGGTCGGACATAATTAAATGATAGGCTGGAGGTAGTTTTAACTATTCTATTTTTACTATGATAAATTTGAAAATACTTATAGTTATGTAACTAATTGTGGCAATAACCAATTGCCCTATCATATTTTGTTTTTTACAAATATAATCATTAATTAATTAAAAATCGTATGATGACAATTTTATAATATTACAATATTTTTTTTCTCCAAAATCGACACAAACAAAAAAAAAATATATTTATTGACCCTCGAACTAAGAATATAAATCAAAATAATAATCTAACTATTATTATAAATGCTAAAGTTTAGATAAATGGAAGTTGATTACTCAATCACGGCCTTACGGTTGAACGGATCTGGCACAGATATAGATTCAATCTGCCTAGCTTCTTCCCAACTATCTTGGGGTCGGCTTCGAGTCTAACCGAACGCAGCTGAATACCAGTATTTTACATGGAGCGACTGCCTATCTGACCTCCACAACCCAGGTACTGGATAATACGATAGCCCTTGGTAAAACTGGTTGTCAGACTTTCGGGCTTCTTTATTTTTTTTTTGGGAGGTGGGAAATCATCCAATGACTTTTTCCGCTCTAGGGTGGAGCAGAAGGGCGTGTCAGACTCTTACTGACTAAAACCTACCCACGTTCCTCCCTGCCCTGAATGAGAAAGAGTTACCTCGCCCCTGGGCCGTGGTAACTCTTTCGAATTTATCCTCAAGCCCCGGGCAGACTTTCGTGCTTCTGACGATCATAAGTCATGAGTCATTTATTTCTTAACAATATACTCGTACATTGTGTAGAAAGAATAAGTAAAATAGATACTAAACAATAAAAAAGACCGATTATAAAGAGACAAAAAAAAACAGTAAATAACAATATCGTAACAATAGTTATGAATAATTTAAAAATAAAAATAGAATGTCAAATGTAAAATTTCACGTATCCAACAACCAACAAAAAATAATAGTAACAATCCAAATTCCATTTTAAAATCATTACAGTCAAATAAAAAAGTTAAAAATAAAATTCAATAATAAGTATAAAAAGATCATTAATGTCACATCCGTAACGACTGTCAAAGATCCATGATTGAGGCACGGAGGAGTCTCGGTATATAAAGATGGTCACCCATCCATGGACCAACCCCGGAGACCGTAGCTTAATCTTACGGATGTCGATCCATAAGATTAAGCTACGGTCTCACGGGTCGTCGTGCGGCTGTTATTACTTTAGCCACGAACTCCTCACAGAGATAGATTACAGTCTCAAATAGAGCTTAGATTTTTTTTTATCCTATGAGCATGTTCCCTTGAGATAATTTTGGCTTTCACGCGGGTGACTCGCTGGCAGAAGCTGGTACCTACATAAAAACAATCAGCCTAAACAGAAAAAACAAGTTAACTAATGCATATCCTAAGGAATGAAACTATTACCAGGGGTTGACTTTTCAAGCCGCTTCTATTATTCAAGAGACAGGTAAATTGCTACCTCTGAACACATAAACTCTGTTTTTACGTAGCTCTGTTCAATTAAGTATTAATAAATAAATAAATTCTTTATTACGGACAACATAGATCCACTGTGTTAGTAAATTTCTTATAACTAATGTTAGTAAAGTAATAATAATAAAGTATTGTTAGTCCATTTCAATGTTGAAAAATGTATGTAGGTATTGAAACAGCCATTTTGTAGAGGGTTTAATAAATGTTTTGTATAGTAAACATTTTAAAACACAAAATATTTTCTAAATCTTGTTTTAAAACTAAACAATGGTGCCGATTCTCTTGTTCAATAACTTAAGGGCCTATCTCCCCGTAAGTGGCGCCCTCATTGAATAAAAATTGGTATCTTAGCATAGAAAATAAAGATTAAAGAATCCTAGAACCTAAAAGAAGAAGAATCCTATCCTATCCTACTATTTAGAGTCCTGTTTCAACAACGTAAAAATACCTTAAGCTCTTTGTAACAAACGCAACACAGAATTTTTTAATCCTTATTTTCTACGCTTTGCTACGATTTTTTATTCAATAAGGGCGCCACTTGGCGGCTATATACGCCTTAACTAAAATTAGAGAATCGCTATATTTTACTAAAAGGTAGTGCGAGAAAAGGACGGCTATAGCTATGAACTAAGTTAGAGATGTCAAATTAGTTTCCGCTTTGCGCTTCACCGCGTTTTTATTATTATTATATTCGTTTATAATTCTTTCTTACTTATCTATTACAATTTTAAATATTTCTTAAAAGAATAAATAATAAAAATATTATTATAGCCTAAATTAATTTTAGTTTGTGCACAACAGAATCCGCACCAAAGTGATAGTAAAAGAAATGTTTCTATACTTTTAAAAAAAAATAAAAACACGCAAACAATTTTTCGTAATCTTCTCAGCAAACCCTTTTACTTGATACCCAATATCATGGAAATGCATAATAAATAACTAGTCCGCCATCTCTAGGAGTCCTCCATATTTGATTTAGAATGACGTCACTTAGCTAAACATGCATTGTTATCGGTCCTAGATAAGTGTGCGAAGTTTCAATTCAATCCGACGTTTTGAAGTGGGTGAAAATCACGTTCAAAAATTCCGTCACATAGATACATATCAAGTGTGTTACAAAGTAAAAGTTCGGAAGTCTGACAAAAAGGTCTTATTAACCAAAACATTGTTTAGAAAACTCAAGACGAAACATAATTGTGGTACTTAGTGAAAACTAAGCTTATTATGCTCACTCAATCTCATTGAAAAATACATCAAATATCTTCTAGGTACCTAGACCACTTTTTATCACGCTTTTAGCTTCACTTGTAACTATGAAAAAAAAAAATAGTGGCACTCCGAAAGTACCGACAGAAGTGAAAACTTGAACAAAATGTTTTGGTGTCGGTATCCGTGTCTGTGTCGGTGTCGGCGTCAGTCAAAAATCAAAAGTCATTTATTCAAACTAGGCTGAGAACCAGCACTTTTTGAACGTCAAAGTTCTACATAAAGACAGTCCCCCAAAAAACGCCCGCCCGTCACCACTTCCTAGTGTTTTAGCTGTGAAGAAGAAGTGGCCAACAAACTCCCCAGCAACACATCTGTCTGTTAAGTTTTAAGAACTTGAATCTATATAATTCTAAGCAACAATCTTAACATTATGTAAAACATAAAAATAAATATATGTCGTCTAAAATATAATCATAAAATTAAATAATCCGCCACTTGCCAGCTAGCACACTCAATCATGCCATTAAAAACCAACTCAAGTATAAACACTAAACCAAATTAAAGAAGCCTCCATACATAACTGGTGTGCCTGCTCACAAGAACAAAGATTGAAACTATCAAAGGGCTGTGATTCGAATTTTCGATTTCAGTGGCGAGTTCAATTGTTTTTCCGATCTCTAAAATGCCCAACGCGCTTAAAGAAGTTTTTAATTCAATCCGCTACGCGTTGCGCGACTACTACTTTTTTCCCATCTCAAAAAAAAAACATTTTTACATTTTTTTTTCATTTTTCACTTTTTAGTTGTTACCCCAGAACTAGAAACCCCAATAAACGGTAACGTGGAATTTAAACATACTTGTAATTGGAGAAAACCAAAACGTCATCTATGTATACCTACGTATTTTTCGTTTTTCTTCAATTTTTCAAAAAGCACGTATGGGAACACCTCGAGAGTATATTCTTTCGGATATAAAAAGAATTTTGAAAATCGGTCCAAAACTGACAGAGAAATAGGTGGACACACATAAAAAAAAAATGCTTAGAAGAATACGGAAAATAAAATGACGATGATGAGCATCGACGCCGAGATGCTAGCTTGTTTCTATCGGTTGTATTTTCGGGAGAGTGTGTCGGAATTGCATAGTTAAGTTCCATCATCGGACAACTAGACGTACAGCGATGCGCCACCGATAAATGGTGACATCCCACCCACACACACAACACCACCACACCACAAAAAGTTTTGGGAACACATTCAGAGTGCGTACAGCTAAGGAGTGGAATTCCCTGCCGGAGTCTGTGTTTCCTGATAGCTACAACTTGAGGGTCTTTAAGTCAAGAGTTAATAGATTACTTCTAGGCAAGCGTGTTCCATCTTCAACCACATCATCGCTTACCACCAGGTGAGATAGTGGACAAACGCGAACATATAAAAAAAAATGGTACTCCGGTAGTGGTGACAGAAGTGAAAACTTGAACAAAATTAAACAACGCGCCAAAAGAAGTTTTCACTTCAAAAATAATAAATAAAACGTTATTCTAAATTTAATGGTCTGTTTGTTTTTTTTTTTAACTATAATATTGTATTCAATGTATGTTCTATGTAGGTATATTCTAAGTAGATTCTAAGTAATCATCCCCAATTCCTTCAATACTTGGCCTCTTCAACCATCGTCTTTTCTCCCTATAAATCTTTTGATTACCTCAGATTATTTGCAACCAATCCCCTGATACCCAAACCACGTGGGAAAACTAATTTACTGAACTAATGTGGCTGTAATCGGATTAGTATGGCTGAACAAAAATCAATGTGCTCGCTATATTGGGGAGCCGTGGAGCGAAATGATTGCAACACGCAACCCAAACTTACTATTTTGTTTTTTTTTATGGAATATTAGGCTGTGTTTCTCAAACAATTTTAGTAGGCCACTAATACTCCTTCCGACCGAATTTTAGGTCACGGTATCCAATCTCAACGGAGATTAGAGAGATTATTATAATTATAGTATTATCATATAATTATATGATAATATAGTAGAAATCACTTTTCAAATACATAATAATATAGTTTACAAATGTGTGTGTGTAAACACATGTGCGCTCTCTAAAAAAAAAATTAAAATTTTACCTCCTCCTCTTTTATCTCCAACACAATAACCAATTTATTTCAACGAGCTCTGATTGTATGTTTCTACGATAAACTGACAAGTTACCGGAGAATCAGACACAATAGAAAATTTATTGTGTCTGGCCTTACGGTAGTTTAGACTGTGTGCGATGTGAAACCCTAGAGAAGAGGTGGCTTGATGCTGCGAAAGCAATCGTGCCTGATGACTCTGAAGTATTTTTTTATAAATTGATGTATTTGCTGCAAGGCGTTCCGATACTAGTTTAAATGAAAGAAAAGAAAATTTTGCTGACTTTATAGTCAATAAAGGTAGAAAAATATTTAACTTTTTCATTCAATCCAAGCTTGTGGTCTGAACGTGCGTGAGTGTTAACGTTACGGAAGGCGGAAGATATCGTAAATTAAAATGAAACATTTCATTAATTATTCTATTAGACGTTTATTGTGAAAATCATATTTTACTAGTACGTGACGTGACAGGAAATGGCGCTAAATACACTATAGTCATAAAAATACACTAATTTTGGGGGAAATTCAACAGCACCTATACGCTTTTATTTTTGGCGGGGTGGGAAGTCATCCAATGACATCTCGCGCTCTGGGTGGAGCGGGCGGGTGTGTCAGACTCTTACTGACTAAAACCCACCCCTGTTCCTTCCCTGCCTGAGTGCCCAGGGGTGCGGTAACTCTGTTGAGAATTTATCCGCTAACCCTAGGCATACAGGAACCAGCCACGATGGGCCCCGTCAGTGGCGGCTGACAAACAATACGCGCCGTCGACTCACGGGCCTGGTGGCCCTGGTGCTGATCGGACGGCGAGCTACCCACCACCCGCCGTCCGCAGGCCCGTGTGGCTGCTGGATGCAGTCAACCCTGTGTTTGCGCAAATGCTTGTGCACTATAATATCTCCTGCGTACTTGGCTCATCTCTGTTGAGATTGGCCACCAAGATTAGTTATTCAGTCGGAAGTATTATTAGTCGTCATCACTGTAGTCACCCCTTTTTACCCATATCCTCTTTCACACAGTCCATCCACCGGTTCTTTGGCCTTCCCCTACTCTTATAGCCATCCACACCATACACAACTGTCCACTGCACTATTTGACTATATTCATGCTATAGATTTGTCTTCTGAAACACAAAATATAAAAATGTAGGTATAAGAAATACTATTACAATTTTTTTCTATTTTTCTAAAAAAACTTTCAATACTAATGAAGTATTGTAGTGTAGTGACTAATAGAGGAGTATAAAAGAAAAAAACTTTTTACAAAAAAAAAATACAACCGACTTCAATAAATAATACTAAAAAATGCAAAATGACTTTAATTTCGGAAGTCGGTGTCAAATAACGAAGAAACCAAACTAGATTATTTATTGAAGTCGGTTGTATTTTTTTTTGTAAAAAGTTTTTCTTATTTTTCACTTTTTAGTTGTTGTACCCCACTCTAAAACCAAATTAATAGTAAAGTTATGCCCGAATTGATAGCCCCAAAAAAATAGGGAAGTTGAACATAGTTTGTGAAATTAGGGTGTATCAGCGTGAACTGTACTAATCTGTATACCCCTTTAGAGCATATCAGCGTGATGTAATGTTGTGAAGTGGTGAAAACAATATACAGACATGCGATTGCAGCAATTCTGGAAGGTTTGCTATTATTTATTGAAGAGTTCCATTGTGTATCGCCGAAGTTCTTTATCAGATCTTCACCAAATTGAAATGGGACCACATGTGAGGCACCATCTTACAAATAAATAAAAAAATCAGCGAAATCGATTCGCCCAGTAAAGAGTTATGAGGTAACACACATAAAAAAAAATACAGTCGAATTGAGAACCTCCTCCTTGTTTTGAAGTCGGTTAAAAAAGACATGTTGCGCCGACCCCAAATAAATTGGGATAAGGGCAGGAGAATGATGACTAATGAAGTAATGAGACATCGATCTATTGATATACAGGGTGTAACGGAAAGTTGTGGTCATATTTTAAGAACCGGTTCTGCCCATGGAAATGAGCAACTTTCTATATGAGAAATAGAAAATTCCCAAAAAAATTACTTTTCGTACAAAGTTATCATCAGCTGATCAATATTTGTATGGGAGGTAATTTTTTTTTTTTAGAATTTCCTCAAGTGCAGTTCTTAAAATATGACCACACCTTTCCGTTACACTCTGTATATATGGATCTTTGACAGTCGTTACGGTTCGTCAGAAGCCCGAAAGTCTTACCAAGGGCTATCGTATTATCCAGTAACTGAGTTGTGGAGGTCAGATAGACAGTCGCTCCATGTAAAATACTGGTATTCAGCTGCATCCGGTTAGACTGGGAGCCGACCTCAAGATAGTTGGGAAAAGGCTAGGCAGATTGATTGAAGTAATGAGATATCGGCGATTGTAATAAAATCGTTTGATTTCTCAGACAATCCTAAGTCCATAAATAATTTTCTCTCCTTTGATTTCCTGAGATCAAAAATAAGTGAGTCCCGATAGATACTTATCTAATCATCTCCAGCGGTACTGAATCACTTTGCCCAGCTAAGAAATCGTTACAAAATAACGAGGTAGTAGATTATACTTGAGCTCACCTCTTCGATCGTCGAATGGAAGTAACACGTATAAGCAATTACACTACATTTCTTTAGGAATTTAACTTAAAATAAACAAATGAAAAAATGTAATATTTTAAAAATCCCGGCTGTGAAAAAGAGCCAGAGTTCCAAACAAGTCACTTTTCAAGCAGTCTGATGCATTTGGTGGTAGTTATTTTAGATCAAATATTGATGTCATGCTACCAACTGCATCAGACTGCTTGAAAAGTGACTTGTTAGGAACTTTTTAGCTGTTATTTACAGTCCAGTTTTTTGAAAATATTTTTTTTTTATTTTCTACATTTTAGTGAGTTATATTTTTGGAATCGCCTCCTCGAACCTTTTAATTTGATACCCCACTTAATATAGTTCTTCGACTTTCATTTTTTTTTTTTTTCACAACATGGTGCCTGATTGTTGCCTTAATGTATTTTGATTACTGTCATGTCTTTAGTAGTACTCGCAAGATTAAGACGAATCAATTGACGTAAGAATTATCAAAATAGGCCCACGCATTTGGTCTCGAAAGTGCCACAAAGGAACAAACATACGTACATACAATACAACATAGGCTGATAAACACATTACCCTCCCTTGCGACGCATTCGGATAAAAGTCACTGGTGTCAAAAGTGCAAGCCAAAAAGAGTAACAATTACTTCGATAAAATTTCTAAATTGAAGAGTACAACTTTGACGTAGTACGAAAACTGCAGTAGGTACATTTTATGGGGTTCCGTACCCGACGTGTCCAACGGAGCCCTATTGCTGTCAGTCACGTGTGCTATCCGTCGTCTGTCACACAGGTTTTACAGTCAAACGGTTGGAGCTACAGTCTTCAAAATTTCACAGTTTAAGCATATTGTTGACCCAAAGTTATACAAATTGTCAAAATTCTAAATTTGGTACGGAACCCTAAATGTGCGAAGTCTGACACGCAGTTCGCCGGTTTTTTTAGGGTTCCGTACCCTAAGGGTCCAAACGCAGCTCTATTGCTGTCACTCACGTGTCCGTCTGTCCGTCTGTCTGTCTGTATGCCCGTCGTCTGTCACACAGGTTTTACAGCCAAACGGTTGGAGCTACAGTCTTCAAATATTCATAGTATAAGCATCTTGTTGAACCAAATGAAAAATGTGAGAAGTGCGACACGTACTTGGTCGGTTTTTTTTGTATATCTTTCGTTAAATACCTAAACAAATAGAGTATAGTAACATTAATTTGCCTTTAGCCTTTTCCCAAGTATGATGGGGTTGGCTTCCAATCTAACTGGATGCAGCCACCCGGGCCTGCGGACGGTGAGTAGTGGGTAGCTCGGCGTCCGATCAGCACCAGGCTCGTAAGTCGACGACGGCGCGAAGTGTTCCACGCGCGCCCCAAAGAGATGATTGTCAGCCACCACTGACGGGGCCCATCATGGCCGGTGCCTGCATGCCTAGGGGTAGCGGATAAATTTTTAACAGAGACAGCGTTACCGCTCCCCTCGGCACTCAGGCAGGGAAGGAACAGGGGTGGGTTTTAGTCAGTAAGAGTCTGACACGCCCTCCCGCTCCACCCAGAGCGGGCGATGTCATTGGATGATTTCCCACCCGACAAAAAAAAAAACTTTATGCAGGCGAATACCCGCATTTACATAAAGCGACTGCCTATCAGACCTTCACAAAACAGTAACCGGGTAACTCCTAAAAAACCTACCGTAATTTTATCCTGATAATATTTTAAATGCGAAAGTTTGAATGGATGGATGATGATGGATGCCAGTTACACAATCACGCCAGAACGACTGAACGGTTTTGTATGAAATTTAGCACAGAGATAGATTAAAGACTGGAATAGCACATAGTTTGTAATATAATAATAATAATAAAGCCGTTTATTCCATACCCCTTAATTTTACATTTCAAATGTTGTTATTAAGTACGAAGCGAGGAGATAAAACCGAAAACAAAGATTACGGATGCACTGAGACATGCACTAACATTAAAGTGGCAATGGGCTGGTCACATCGCACGCTGCACAGATAGAAGGTGGATAATAGAGGCCACCAAATGGAAAGGACCATCAGGCAACAGAAAAACCGGCAGACGAAAACAGCGATGGGCAGATGACATCGTGCAAGCGATGGGGAGAGATTGGATCGACCGGAGTAAGGATAGAGAAAGGTAGAAAAGGTTGGAGGAGGCCTATACCCATAACGGGGTACATATCCTATAGTAAATAGATTTAATTTAATTACTTTTAACTTTAACTAACGGAGGAGCTCTTGGGTAAAGTAATAACAGCCGCACGGGTCGATCCATCAGGTTAAGCTACGCTTGCCGTGGTTGGTTCATGGATGAGTGACCATGTTACAAACCGAGACTCCTTCGTGCCTTGGAAAGCAGCTGTTGGTCAAGCTGTTGGTCCCGGCTGTCAATCGTGGATCTCTTTTTACCAATAGTGCAGGTTATGACGAGATTATTACTAAAATAATAAAAAGTGTAGCCGTTGAAATATCTCCTGTTCTTAGTTTCATTATAAATTTATGCATAGAAAATGGTACATACCCTAAAGATTTAAAGATATCTGTAATAAAACCGCTGTATAAGAAAGATGACAGACAAAATCCCAAGAATTATAGACCTATAGCGTTAATTCCAATTTTCTCAAAAATTATTGAAAAAGTCATTTATAACAATCTGTATAATTTTCTTGAAAAAAATCACATATTTGCGGAAGAACAGTACGGCTTCAGAAAATGCAAAAATATAAATATGGCAATATATAACTTTGTAAAAGAAGTTATAACAAATATGGATAGACGGACACGCGCGACTGCCTTGTTCATGGATTATGACCAAGGCATTTGATTTTGTAGATTTTGGCATACTTTTGACTAAATTAGAAAAATATGGAATAAGGGGCAATGTATTAAAATTAATTGAATCGTACCTCAAAAATAGGTATCAAATAACTAGCATAACAAAGATTTGCCAAAAAATAAAATTAGAACAAACGTACCAATCAAAACCAAGAAAAACGAACTATGGTGTACCCCAGGGTACCGTCCTTGGCCCGTTACTGTTCCTCGTATACATAAACGATATGCCTGGAGTTATTCAACATCCCATGACCTTGTTCGCAGATGATAGTACAGTTATCTTCACAGCACAAAATAGGGAATCACATAGCCATGAAATGGATATAAATCTAAATCTAAACAGGTTAATAAAATGGTTAAATAATAACAATCTTAATGTAAACTTAGATAAAACCTATGTTATGTCATTCAAACAAAGAATCAATCAAGATAAACTTAATATTAAATACGCTGACAAAACTATAGAAGAAACAAAGCACACTAAGTTTCTGGGACTCTATATAGACGAGAATATGAAATGGAGTAAACATATTGAACATATTATAAAAAAATTAAATCAGTGCCAGTACGCTCTACATAATCTGAGTAAAACAGCAAGCCGCGAAAGCGTACTAACTGCATACCATGCATATGTATCTTCTACATTGCGCTATGGCATAATATTCTGGGGAAATTCATCAGATAGAGAGCTAGTGTTTAGGGCACAAAAAAAGTGTTTAAGAGCAGTGTGCCAAATAAAAACTATTGATAGCTGTAGACCACACTTTATTGAGCTAAAAATAATGACTTTTCCATGTTTATACGCATTTGAAGTGGCAATGTTTGTTAAAAAAAACATCAATTTATTTAAAACCCTGACTGGTAAACGTCATCGGGACAAAATTCACGTTATGCTTCATAAAACACCATTTTTCGCAAAAAGCATTCTGGGTATGGCTCCAAAAATTTATAATAAGATACCCACGACTATTAGAGCAGAGAATGATGTTAACAAATTCAAAAGAATGTTAACAGACTTTATGGTAAAAAAAGCATACTATTCCATTGGTGAATTCTTAGCAGACAATTTAAATACACGTGAATAATAATTGGGTATGTCGTGTGAGACAAGTGTCCGATTTATTTGTAGTCAGTAGATGGCATGCAGTTTGACTAGAATACTAAATTAAGTAATGCAATGTATAAAAATATATATTTGAAATTTATATTTTATGTAATTATCCAATATTTGTATGCCTATCAGGTTGAACATAGCGATCCTGACATTAGAATAAGACCTTATAATATTGTACCTATGTTTTACCAATAAATAATTTGAATTTGAACAATAATACCTGTACTTAAATATAATAATATGGTGAATAGTTGAGTCCGATTTATTTTACTAAATTTTTAAACTTATATTGTAATTATGTGTTGACTGTAGTAGACATTACTTAATTATTTTTGACATTATTGTACTCTGACGTTACTTACTTATTAATTTTTTTATTTTATTTTGTATTTATGACATGTTACAACATATTAATTTGCATTTTTGAAATTTTATAATCTGCATTTCTGACATTGTATATGGTAATAATAATGTTTTTGCATTAAATAGGGCACTAATTGGAATTTATGACATTTTATTGAGTAACAATTGGAATTTAAGACATTGTATAAGGTATTAATTGTAACTTATGAAATTGTATAGCGTATTAATTGGAATCCATGACATAATTTTAATTTTAACAATAAATTTGCATGCCTGAATTGGTGCAACACAGTGAACTGCGCATTCACATGACATCTGGAAATGTATGATTATGTACTGTGTTGAGCAATAAACATTTGAATTTGAATTTGAATTTGAATTTGAATAGTCGTTACGGGTCGTCAGAACCCCGAAAGTCTGACAACCAGTCTTACCAAGAGTATCGTATTATCCAGTAAATGGGTTGTGGAGGTCAGATAGGCAGTCGCTCCGTGTAAAATACTGGTATTCAGCTGCATCCGGTTAGACTGAAAGCCGACCCAAGATAGTTGGGAAAAGGCTAGGCAGATACTTTTAACTTTAACTAACACTTGATAATAAGTTTGTAATATATAATGGCAGAAGTACGTAGACACGCGGGCGAAGCGGCTGGCGGAAGCAAGTCTTATATAATACTTGAATTCAACCTTTCTTTCACCTCACGAATAAACGACAATTCTTGATAAAATATTTTAAACAGCCTCAGCCAGCAACATTTTACAAAAATACTTTGAGAGCCTCAGTACAAACCGTTGAATCGTGCAGGCATTTATGAAACTTGTGTTTTGAAAACTATCCTAGGTATTTGTTACGACATACTTGTATTTGCATAACCCCAGTGAAACTAGGCCGGCGTAACGTGGCTATAAAATAAAGGTATAAAAGATAGGCATCAGGTAAGACTGGCTATCTTTTAAGATATGTGTATTGATCGTTTTACAGTGGTTGAATAAGGGTTTTTGAGGGTTCCGTACCCGATGGGTAACCAACGGGACCCTATTAATAAGCCTCCGCTGTCCTGCCGTCCGTCTGTCTGTCAGCAAGCTGTATCTCATGATCCGTAATAAGTAGATAATTGAAATTTTCTCAGAATGTGTATTTCTGTTGCCGCTATAACAACAAATAAAAAAATAAAAAAAATAAAGGGCGCTCCCCTACTAGAAACGTGTTTTTTTTTTGCTTTTTTTTCGATCTTAATAACGGCAACACGTAGATGCGTATAATCTTGTACGATGGTACGGAACCCTTCATGCGCAAGTCTAGAGTTTAAACTTGGGATAAGTCTAGCAGGGTTTTGTGGAAAAATGGCCAAAAAATCGTTTTTCATTTAGTATTAAACGTTCAAAACTGTGTCTGAGAAGTACTGTAATAATCTTTTTTTAAATAAGCTTTTTTATTTCTCACAAATTGCATGCGTACAACATATTTCAATTGAAGTCCAATTATAAGACAAGAAACATATTTGTAACTATTTAACTTATTCTAAATATGTATAATATACAAACTTGATGAATTAACCCAATGAAATCCAAAATATAACATCATTAATTTTTGAATTTTCAACATTTTTCAATTTATTTTTTATGAATACATCTATTGTAAATACAATAAAAAAAAATATATATATATACAATCAAACTAAATGAGACATTTAAAATTTATTTAAATCATTGAGATCAAAATAAAATGTCAGTAAGTTAAAAGAAGCGCACCTGCGAAGATTATAATTAATTAAAATTAAATTAAATTACATTATTTAAAAAAAGCACATTGTTAAAATTTCATTGTGTTAAATTAAATTAAAATTAACTGTGTCCGGTAAACCCTTCTTACTTACATTAATATAACTGAATGCGAAAGTTGCAAGTTGTTGTGAAGTTTGCAATTTAGGATGAATGTATTTGTCAACGGCTGAACGGTTTTGGACTAAATTTGGGACACAGAGGTACGGAAAGGACTTTATTTGTACTTCTAGTACGTTTCCATTAGATATTTGCCGCCTACTAGGAGGCCAAGCCGCTGGTAATGCCAACGGCCTTTAGTGGTTAGCGTGTCCACTCAATAATAGGACTCACCCATCAAGGAGTGCTGTCCCAAATTAGACGCATTTTTAATTTATTATAATAAAAATAATACATTTTTTTAAAAGTAACAAAACCAAATCGTTTTCCTTTGTATTGAAAAGCAGTAAATATTTTTTTATTACTCTTTTTATAAAAAAATCAAGGAGTAAAATGGTTTCATCTGAACGATTTAGAGGTGCTCGGTGTTTTTTTTCTTATTATGTGATACCGATAGAAAATATATAGCTAAACCAAATTACGTATCATATCATGTAGATTACTAACTATATTTTTTTACATGTAATTTCTCTGTAAGTGCCGACGAAAAGCTGCTTCATTTGCACGCTTTTTTTGAGAGAGCAGCCTTAAGCCAGCTGTACTTAGAAGAAGACCTATCTATATTTAGCATGTCTCTCCTTCTTTGTCGTGACACTCTTATCAGAGTGGTCGTGATCATCACGTAGTGACTTCTGCGGAGGCCGGTGTGATTCGCCCCACGATCCTTCGCTACTTCTCTTTGCTGCCCGACATCCTGGTGTACTCGTGCAAGGGACCACCTACAGCAGACTTAATTTGATCGGTCCATTACAAAGGTGACCTTCCTCGTCCTTTGGTCTCCTCCACCTTTTCCTGCATGACATTGCTCTTGATAGTGCAACTCTCGCACTTTGACAGCTATTCAAAGAATTAATGTGCGACTTTGTACTATCAACGGAAGACATCGCCCGCCGGAGCCCAGGTAGTAAAAGCAAAAAACTTTTTTACGAAAAGTAGAACCGAATTCCAAAAAAAAAACTTTTTTACAAAAAAACAACCGACAACTGTTTCTGTTGTTTCTGTTGTTGGTGTGTCTGTTGCTCGCCATTGTAATTAACTGTCCCATTGTGTTTTTCTGTATATGTTTTATGTGTACAATAAAGAATAATAATAATAATAACTGTTTGTATTTTATTTCCTCGTTGTTTGACACCGACTTCCGAAATTAAAGTTATTTTTTAATTTTTAGTGAGTGTATTTTCTTTTTGGAAGTTTGTTGTTTTTTTGTAAAAAAGTTTAGTTGTTATACACGAAAACTAAAAACCCCAATAACATGGAACGTGGAATTTAAACATACATGTAATTAGAGAAAACCAAAACGTCATCTACGTATACGTATTTTTTCTTTTTGTTCAATTTTTCAAAAGCGCTGAAGCAATTTCGATAAAATTTATATGGGACCACCTCGGGAGTATATTCTTTCGGATAAAAAAAGAATTTTGAAAATCGGTCCACAACTGACAGAGAAATCATACATTAACACACAACATAAAAAAAAAGAAAAATACATACAATCGAACATAGCACCTCCTATTTTTTCGAAGTCGGTTAAAAAACAAATAATGTGTAAAATAACTTTAA
This sequence comes from Polia nebulosa, assembly GCA_951329385.1. Taxonomy (NCBI): domain Eukaryota; kingdom Metazoa; phylum Arthropoda; class Insecta; order Lepidoptera; family Noctuidae; genus Polia; species Polia nebulosa. The sequence goes on along the minus strand of OX589610.1, from coordinate 12,484,490 downwards.
TTTCGGAAGTCGATATCTCTGGTTTTGTTTCTTCGTTTTTTGTCACTAGAAACCAGTAGCGCTTGGAAAAGTGCTTATTGAGACTTCCTATCATTCCCTTAAAAAAGTAGCTCTATTTTTAAAATTGATAAGTGTTGGAACAACCAACCCTACGTCATACATACCAAAGTTCAAATTAATTTCAACTCATACTTTTTTACCCGAAAGGACTGACGTAATTAAAGTTAATTTCCACCTTTTTTGTTATTTTTTGGAAGTCTGTTCTATTTCTTGGAAAAAAGTTTTTTAATTGTCACTTTTTAGTTGTGGTTCCCCATTAAATTGTGTAAACACTACAGACAAACTATTGAAGAGTTCCACTGTTCTTCATCAGATCCTAATGTATTATATTATCCTAAAACCTTCCTTGAAAATATGCATTTGATTAACGAAAACCTCATCCAAATCGGATCAGGAGTTTTTGAGAAAATGGAATAGAATAGAATAGAATACTCTTTATTATGTACGGGTCGAATACAGAACTTCCTTTTTTGAAGTCGTTTAAATATAATATAGCCACATTTTAGCATTTTACACACCAATGATTGTCTATGTTCTATTTGCACCCATCGAAGTAGGTCTGTGTAACATTATAGTCTTTGTCCCATATAATATTACCACGGCTACATTATTTACAGGGTTTCTATGAAGGATCAAGAGGTTCTATGTTTTACCTATGTGAAAATATCGTATTTCTATTTGGCAAAAATAAAACTGTTACACGGGAAAATCTTTAGAGAATAATAGATATTACAGCGTAAAAAAAACTTAAAAACACGCTTTTGAGTGACGTCATTAACCCTTTCATTTTAAACCCGTATCATGGGAATGCATAAAAAATAACTAGTCCGCCATCTTTAGGAGTCGCCATATTGGATTTAGAATGACGTCACTTAGCTAACCATGCATTGTCATCGAAATTAAATATGAAAGCAAAATTTCAGCTCAAACGGGAAGGGGATCATTTCTTTCTTTCTTTCTAAAACTAGTTAGAAAACCGACGGAAGGAAGTTTTTTTTTTAAATGTCTTCGTACGGTTTATGCATTAAAATTTAGAAAGTATTTAGTTAAAGATCTGGACCTATTTGGTCCAGCTGTGGGGCACACACTTTTTTGTTACCTACTTTTCTGTTTCTTTTTAAATTAGTGAGTCTTTTTTTGTGTTTTTTTTTTTTGTAATAATTATTATATTTTTTTATTTTTTGTGTGTGTGCCTTTAAACTGTGGCAAGTAAATGTTTTTTTCTTACTTTCTTTTAGATACAGAATACTGTTGCTTTTTTTCCATTAGAATGCAAATGTAACACATTCTAATGTTTTTGCTATATTCGGCAGCAAATGAGTCGAGTCAGCCTTCACGGCAAGCTTCGCTGAGTTAGTCAATACTACGACAAAATTCTCAGCTTTATTTTACCGAGATCGCGCCTATTTCAATGATTCCACGCCTGTTATGAACCTAAATATCACGTGCCCAATCCCTACCACAGATAAAATATCATTTTGGCTAAAGCCTCAGGTAATCTAGAAACACTTTCAGGTAACCCTTTCCTCAGCGAAACACCTACCAAAACTTTAACATACATAATTAAGTAAATACAAGTATTAGCCAAGCCTGCACCCACGCCTAACCAAAAAAATGCCAACCTCAGAATAATAATAAGGACAACCACGGGCCATTGCCTCTTAAACAAACATCTTTTCAACCTAGGCGCCACGAACATCCCACTCTGCAGAGGCCTTCTTGAACAAACATCTTTTCAACCTAAACACCACGAACAGCCCTCTCTGCAGAGCCCCTCTTGAACAAACCTCTTTTCAACCCAGGCGCTATGAACATCCCTATCTGCAGAGGCCCTCTTGAACAAACATCTTTTCAACCTAGGCGCCACAGACAGCCCACTCTGCAGAGGCTGCTTTGACGCTAAGGAGTCAGTCGCTCACGTCATCCTGGAATGCGAGGCCGTGGCTACCCAACGTGCACAAATCCTCGGAACAGTGAAGTCGCTCCGCGAAGCCTGTGAAGCTCCCAGGAAGCTTCTGTGCTTCTGGGCGGAGTTAGGCTGGCTATGTTAGCCAGGACCCCCCACGTGCAACGGGCCAAATGAGAGTCTAAGTGCGAACAACGGAGTCCCTATACTATACCATACTATACTATAATATACTATACGAGTATTAGCAACACAAATATAATTATACACACGTAAGGGAATCTCATCCCTATTTACATAAAGTAATCCTTACGAAGGTACGGACTAAGATTGAAATAGTTTAAATGCTCTAAGGAAGTTGGGCTACGACTTTGAAACTACTGACGAAGTTCATTAAGTGTAATCTTAAATTAGTTTAAAGATTAAAGAAGTTGTTGGTATTAATTGATTTGTTAATAGCGGCAGCTTTGGTGGAGTCTTTTGCTAAGATTCGCTTTAGTTTTGGTAAACTTGAAAGTAGAATCGACTTTAGGTTATCTTTTTTGGGAAAAGCATCTTTGTCGTGGAGTTATTTCTGGTATACAAGAGAACTAGTGAATGAATTTGATTTCAGAGCTCATTTAAACTAACTTCAAAAAAAGGAGGAGGTTCTATGTTCGACTGTATGTATTTTTTTTATATATAATATATATATTTCTACCGATTTCTCAGTCTGCTGTTGTGGACTGATTTTCAAAATTCTTTAAAATTAAAAAAAAAAAAATATCCGAAAGAGAGGTGGTCCCATAAAAATTTTATCGAAATTGCTTTAGCGCTTTTTGAAAAAATCAACTAAAACAAAAAATATGTGTACATAGATGACGTTTTGGTCCCCTTCAATTACGAGTAGTTCAGATTCCATGTTCCATGTTATTGGGGTTATCAATTCGGACGTAACTTTAATATTTAGTTTTAGTTCTGGGTTATAACAACTAAAAAGTGCAAAATAGAACACTTTTTAACCGATGAAAAAAAAAGGAGGAGGTTCTCAATTCGACCGTATGTATATATTTTTTGTGTATGTTCAGCCCTCACTCCGTCATTTATGAACCGATCTTGACGTTTCTTTTTTTGTTAGATAGAGTATAACGGTGATCCCATGTCACGGAAATCAGGATCTGATAATGGAATCCAGATAAATTGAGAGAAAACATCGAAAATTGTGGGCACGTTTAGCGTTTCTGTACGTATGTTCGGCCCTGACTCCGTTGTTTATGAACTGATTTTAACGATTATTTTTTTCATCTATAATGATTAATTACCTACATCTAGCCTTCTTCATTTCTACGTACATATAAAATTTAGATATTTAATCATCAGATTGTTGTTTGGTGCTGACTCAAAATTACTTTTATAAAATTTGATATATTATGTAGGTAAATAAGCTCAATGCTAAAGACTTCAAAGGTTTATTTATTTTTTGCTTTTTAGTTTTTTTTCGTCGGTTGAATTTTTTGTTAAAAAGTTTTTTACACAAAAAAATACAACCGACTTCCTAAAATGAAAATACGCTAAAACTTTAAAAACAACTTTAATACCGTAAGGTGATGTCAAATAACGAAGAAATAAAATACAAAACACCGACTTCCAAAATTAAAGTAATTTTTAGTGTATTTTCAAGTCTTTGGAAGTCGGTTGTATTTTTTTTTAATAAAGTTTTTTTGCTTGTTACACGTCTACTTGTATCAACTTGACTATATAAATACAACTAGCAATCACAACATCTAAATAAATACAAAACAGGCATAAAAAGTCTTATCCTCCCACTGCTGGGACACAAGCCTACTTTTTAGGAGAGAGAATGGACCGTAATCCGCCACGTGGGCCCAATGCGGGTTGATGGATGTCACACATCTTGGAATTTTTGGTTCATGCCAGCTTCCTCATGATGTTTTCCTTCGCCGTTGGTTCGGTGTGCCTTGTTCGTAGTGATGAAATAAATTACACAAATTAAAGCGCCTGTCTGGGTTTGAACCCACGACGTACAACTCGTAAGTCGGGATCGTTACGACTAAGCCACCACTGCTCCAGTGCTTATACACATAACCTTCTGCCTTCTGCCTAGCCTTTTCCCAACTATCTTGGGGTCGGCTTCCAGTTTAACCGGATGCAGCTGAATACCAGTATTTTACATGTTGCTACTGCCTATCTGACCTCCACAACCCAGTTACTGGGTAATACGATACCCCTTGGTGAGACTGGATGTCACTTTCGGCCTTCTGACGTCCCGTAATAACTGTCAAAGTTCCACGATTGACAGCCAGGACCAACGGCTTAACGTGCATTCCGAAGCATGGAGGAGTCTCGGTATATAAAGATGGTCACCCATCCAAGGACCAACCCGCAAGCGTAGCTTAACCTGATGAATCGACCCGTGCGGCTGTTATTACTTTAGCCACAAGCTCCTCCAGTGCTTATACATATACTTAAATGGGTTCCTCATAATTGATGTTTGCCGAAAGTTTTTATTCCCACGCAGCAGTACGCAGTCTTTAAGTCTAGGGTTTTTTTTGTAGGGTGGGTAATCATCCAATGACATCTCCAGCTCTGCGTGGAGCGGGAGGGCGTGTCAGACTCTTACTGACTAAAACCCACCCCTGTCCCTTCCCTCTCTGAGTGCCCAGGGGTGCAGTAATTCATGTTAAGAATTTATCCGCTACCTCTAGGCATGCAGGCACCGGCCTCGATGGGCCCCGTCAGTGGTGGCTGACAATCATCTCTTTGAGGCGCGCGTGCAACACTACGCGCCGTCGAGTAATAGGTTACTTCTAGGCAAGTTTGCGCCATCTTCAACCTCATCGTCGCTTACCATCAGGTGAGCTAGTGGTCAAACGCGTGCCTATAAACATTCACCACGCAGTCTGCAAAATGGCACTTTGTACTGTCTCTCCAAATTCATAAAACCTACTGTTAGTCAATTAATCTTCACAAATCTAGATAAATCCACTAGCACCATTTACAAAAATAATCTATGCAAACAGAACCCTCGAGTGCTTGCTCAAAAATCATTTATCTCCAAGTGTTGCTCCCACAAAAATACAAAATCAACATTCTAGTCTCAAACTGTTTATCCTGTTCCTGTTTACGAGTATCTAGGTATCCTGACTTGGTAAAGTCCTCACGTTCTTAGGAGCCTATTTTATCTTTTTTATGATGACATTTCTACGAACTGTGTCGGATTTCTATTATATTTAATTTTTACGTCTGCGTGGTGTTGGAATGGACTTAAAATATGTTCTGTAAAGAATGGCAGACTCATTTAAAAAAAAAAAATTAACTCGACTCGATCAAATTTACAATTTAAGCTCCCTTTTTCCTCACTGCTCAACAGTGAGTGCTCAACTGCGAATATTTGAGCAGTGGGGAGACCCCAACGCTCAACCAAACTATTTAGTTAGGAAGTTGAGCATTATCCCTTTTCCCAATTCAGAGTACTCAACTAAAACAAAATTAAAAAGAAATCTTCTCTCTTCATACGTAAACAGACTGACTGTGCTTGTTATTTATTGACATTATTTGAGGGTTTTTTTTTCGTTTTCATGACGACTGAGTCGATTGGAGTGAAGTGCACATCCTTAAAACAGGTGGTAATTACCTTATCACAAGATTATGGTTTTATATAAACCATGAACCCTTTTCCTTCCCTTTCCTTTTTCCCTTTGACCTGGTGAGGGTCGCAGGTAGCTGATGACTATGGAACGTACAAGACCGGTCGTTGTGGTGACACTTGGGGGAGGCCTATGCTTAGCAGGGGACGTGTTTCGGCTGAAATGATGATGATGATTAACCCTTTCGGTCAGACAAAGCACAGTTTAGTAGGATGAAGTGAAAATAATATTACTGTTTGACTTTTCCTTAATGATTTACCAAAAAAAATACTCTTTAATCACAAAACGCTATCCCTTATTTAGTCCAACACCACCCAATTATGTACCCATCAATTTAATAGAGATGTTAACCCTATAAATAGCGAGGTATGTCGTCTCGCGCCGATCGTAAAGCGGGTCCTTTAGACCCCGCTTGATACTTTGTCAGCTATAAACACTCGGAAATAAGGTGTCAGCATGACAAGGGTTAATATGGTACACTAGCTCGATTTATTTGACATTTTACGCTTGACGCTGAAGTGGAGTATTAGTTTTTGTTGGTGACTTATCGTAATTAGAGAGGGAGGGAGAGGGAGATACAGTAAGGTGCAAAAGGTATGCGAAGGAAAGAGAGAGCAGGAAAACAGGGTCATTCTCATGTGAAAAGTTTTGAAATGTTGGCAGACAAGTGAATAGTACTGTGGCGATTGTATACACAGCCTATAGTCGGCGTGTGAGCACCGGCCTTCAGCTGGCAGTCGATAATATTGAAGAGCGGTTCGAATCTTAATATTTAAATAAAAGAGTATGTTGTAGCGATTGTTTAAAATTTGTTATAGAGTGTCTGTCGAAGTGGACATACATTATGTATTCATTGAATTATTATTAAAAGAGTTATATTTATTATACCTAAGAGTTATCGCGCCCTCCTTGTTTTTACTTATCACACTTAACAAGATAAATCAAAGTACACTTGCACACCCTACTCTTGCCGCCAGCGATTGAGACAGTTCCCCAGAGCTACAGCAGCGCCCCTGGAGCTCTGCAGGCTCTACAGTACCTAGCTACACCCGAACTTAACGAATTTAGTATGTTTGAAATCCAAAACAAGATCGAGTCTGTACATGTATGTGTGTGTGTGTGTGTTTACAGGACACAAGTCTTACACTGGGTTGCCACTGAAAATGTCCTGAAACCCACTTATTCTACCATCCATAAGCTATAATGCCGTTATCTGACAAAATCACATTTTGAGTACTTACGCACAAAAAAGCATCGTTGAATTACATAGAAATCAAGGAAATTTGACGGTGATTTTATTTATTTATCTCGGAATCTATTGATCGTAGACTAAGATACTGCTTAGACAGATCGATGGAGAATTTTTGAAGGATTTTACCGTGGCATCAGAAAACGTAAACCCGCCAAATGTCAGATAACGGCAGTTTAGTTTAAGGACGGCATAATTGTAACTATGTGAATAGTCGAACAACGCAATCTTTTTACATAGTATAAGTAGAGCAGTAGTAAAGTTCTTAGTGCCCAGGGGTTGTGGATAAATTCGAAACTGAGTTACCGCACCTCTGGGCACTCAGGGTAGGAAAGGAACAGGGGTGGGTTTTAGTTAGTAAGAGTCTGACAAGCCCTCCCGCTCCACCCAGAGCGAGAGATGTCATTGGATGATTTTCCAGCCACCCAAAAAAAAAGGACTATTTATCTCATTGTGTTGTTAAATTTTGGTAATAAATGTAAACGCCATAGCCGTTATAGCCAAAGTAATTAATCTAGTTATTATTTATACTATTCAGCCATTAGGTAGATCTAATATTTATAATTAGAGTAAGATCCCAGAGCTGTCAAATATTACTTATTTTCTGATAAACAAAATATGTGGAATTGAGTAGTGATAATTTGTACTTTGAACTTAGGCATGCTGCTAGCTTGGGCCGACGGCCACTTTATTTAACCCTTAGAGCATCAAATTAGCAGACACAATAGATTTTGTCTCGCAAAGAGTTATTATTCATGATATTAAGCCATTATATGTAATCGCTGTTTAATCACAATGTCTGTAACATAAATATTTCAATTGAGTAGTAGCATCATATGTATTTCGCTTTCCACTTGTGAAAGTCAATTAAATTTAATATCCGGTACATCTGTCGCTTCCGTTCACAGCTATCCGCTATTAATATATTTAGTAGTAAGTAGCCCCTACTATTTCGATAAAGAAGTGAACTCGAATACATTTTCATTCATTCAATTCAGTCACTTACGAATTAATTTTGTTGATAAAAATTACGCTAGTATAATAAAATATTAAAAAAGTTACTAAAAAATTGCATAACACACATAGACGAATGAGTCAGCCAGTTTTTAGGTCTCTATCAGAATTTTCAGCTCAAAGACGCTGGTTTCGATCAAGTCAAAACTGAAACGCCAGCCGAAACCAGATTTTTTTGACCGAACCATCAGTGAGACACTACAATAAACATTTTATTCCTATAAAAATAAAATGAATATTTTAAAAAACCCGACTATTAAAAACAACTTGTGGAGGTATGCGGAACAGGGTGTAAAGTTCCACAACCTCCATTGAAAAGGGAGGATCCTCCGACCAGACGGGTGTTGTGTCTGGTCCGGGCAACTGCCCAATGGTTGATTTCGGACTGTTGTATATGTTCAAATCGCGCGGAGAACTCTGCTTGCGCGATGTAGAATTCTTGCTATTTTTTAGTTCGTGTGCGGCGTCATAGATGTCGCTACATCACTCCCCTCCGGAGATCGGAGATCGATGGTTCTTGATGAGTCGTCCATACATCTTGTGATGCTTGCCGGGCCAGTGGAAGGTTGGTTCCAGTGAGTCGGAACCGGAAGAGCCGCATAGTTCACGGTGAGTCGGAACTGTCTGCGGTGATGCCCCAGTGAGTCGGGGTGTTGCTATCCCAGTGAGTCGGGATGATGCCCCAGTGAGTCGGGGTGATGATGTCCCAGTGAGTCGGGATGATGCTGCAGGCTCCAGTGGGTCGGAGCGGTGCTGTGCGACGTAGTGGCTTGACTGCTGGCGTCGACCAGGAGAGGTTCTTCGACCGGCCGAAGGTGCTGTTCGCTGCGCCAAGATCGCTGATGAGGTTGACGGTGACGAAAGAGGCTGAGGATGCTGACCAGGAATGCGCCGTCCGCTGCATGCTGGTGGTCAGGATACCCGTAGAAGCCGTTGGTACTGGCTGGCTGTATGACTCGTTGCTCAAGAGCTTGAAGGAAGCGATGATGATGACGTCACGCTGAAGTAGCTGCACGAAGGCTGCGCTGACGTTCATGGTCGAGGGTCACCAGTGTGGAGGTATGCGGAACAGGGTGTAAAGTTCCACAACCTCCATTGAAAAGGGAGGATCCTCCGACCAGACGGGTGTTGTGTCTGGTCCGGGCAACTGCCCAATGGTTGATTTCGGACTGTTGTATATGTTCAAATCGCGCGAAGAACTCTGCTTGCGCGATGTAGCATTCTTGCTATTTGTTAGTTCGTGTGCGGCGTCATAGATGTCGCTACAAACTAAAAAGTTCCAAACAAGTCACTTTTCAAGCAGTCTGATGCAGTTAGTGGCAATTATTTGTTCAATTAAAATGTTTTTTTACACTTTAGTGAGTTATATTCTTGGAAATATGAATTAATAAATAATGAAACGGGAAAGTCGGTTAAAAAAGTAAATCAGCTAGAGATTCTATTCGAAAACAAATTAGTTAGTAAACCAGCTGACGTAGCTCAGGCATTTAATGAGTTTTTTGCCAACATACCTATAACTACAACTCGCTTCTTAAATTCATCCCCGTCTAAAGCTGAAAGTCTTTTGAACGGTAGTGTACCTAAGTGCAATAAATCATTTAGTTTTGAGCATGTAACACCACTTGACGTAGTTAACGTTTTTAACTCTCTAAAATCAAAAAACACAGGTGATTACTGGGGCATCTCAATTAAACTTTTGAGTGATATAATAGGCATCGTAGCGCCTTATCTTGCTGTAACTTTTAATAAATGCGTGGACTCAGGAACTTTTCCTGATCTCATGAAGTGTAGTAAAGTCATACCTCTATTTAAATCAGGCAATAAAAATGATATAGGCAACTTCAGGCCTATTTCCATCCTGCCTGCATTTAGCAAAATTTTTGAAAAGTTAATACTGAAGCAGTTGCTAACATATTTTAATGTAAATAGCCTCCTTCATAATGATCAATATGGCTTTACAAAAGGTCGATCGACTACAGATGCGGGTGTTGCTCTCCTAAAACACATATTCAACGCATGGGAGAACTCGCAAAATGCTATCGGAGTTTTCTGTGACCTCTCCAAAGCTTTTGATTGCGTACACCATGACACGCTTTTGCGTAAGCTGCGTCATTATGGTCTCCAAAACGAAGCTCTAAATGTAATTGATTCATATTTATGTAATAGGTTCCAATGTGTAGATATCAATGGTGTTAAGTCTTCCGGGCTACCAGTTCATTTAGGTGTGCCTCAAGGCTCGATATTGGGACCATTCTTGTTTTTGGTGTATATTAATGATTTACCATATTTTTTAAAGGGTATCTGTGACATAGTACTGTTTGCAGATGATACCTCTCTTATCTTTAAAGTAGATAGGAATAGAAATGATTTTGATAACGTAGATAGCGCTCTCTCAATGGTTACGGATTGGTTTACGACAAATAACTTGGTTCTTAATGCTAAGAAAACTAAATGTATAAAGTTTGCCTTACCTAATGTTATAAATCTAGGACCTAATGTCATCTTAAATAAAGAAGTGCTTGAAACTGTGGACTCGGCAGTTTTTTTGGGTATAACTGTTGATTCCAAACTTCAATGGGGCGCACATATATCAGGCCTATCAGGAAGGCTCAGTTCTGCCGCCTACGCCGTCAGAAAAGTTAGACAATATACTGACGTTGACACAGCACGGTTAGTCTATTTTAGTTATTTCCATAGTGTTATGTCTTATGGTATTCTTTTGTGGGGTAAAGCTGCGGACATACAAAATATATTTGTTTTACAAAAACGTGCTGTACGAGCAATCTATAGGTTAAGGTCAAGAGTTTCTTTACGAGAAATTTTCAAAGAGATTGGAATTCTCACGGTGGCATCTCAATTCATTTTTGCAAACATATTATACATTAGACAAAATATACATTTGTACAAAAAGACCAGTGATATCCACAATTTTAACACCAGAAATAAGTATAAACTTCATGTTCCTTCCCACCGTGTTCGTAGGGTTCATGGTTCGTTTGAGGGTCTCGGTATCCAATTTTACAATAAGCTACCCCGTTCTTTTCTTGACTTGCCTTTTAATGCATTTAAAACTAAAATTAAATCTAGTCTCTGTTCGAAAGCATACTATTCCATCAACGACTACTTAGAAGATAATAATAGTTGGTCGCTGTGTTGAACGCAAGACAATGTTACACTTGATGTTCTTTCTCCATATTTAGCTTATGGTTATAACAGATTATATGAGTTCATATAATAATTGTCTACCAAATTTAGTGTGATGGCCCTAGTTCATCACTTGTGGCTTCGAATCACAGCCCTTTGATAGTTTCAATCTTTGTTCTTGTAAGCAGGCACACCAGTTATGTATGGAGGCTTCTTTAATTTGGTTTAGTGTTTATGCTTGAGTTGGTTTTTAATGGCATGATTGAGTGTGCTAGCTGGCAAGTGGCGGATTATTCTATTTAATTTTATGATTATATTTTAGACGGCATATATTTATTTTTCTGTTTTACATAATGTTAAGATTGTTGCTTAGAATTATATAGATTCAAGTTCTTAAAACTTAACAGACAGATGTGTTGCTGGGGAGTTTGTTGGCCACTTCTTCTTCACAGCTAAAACACTAGGAAGTGGTGACGGGCGGGCGTTTTTTGGGGGGACTGTCTTTATGTAGAACTTTGACGTTCAAAAAGTGCTGGTTCTCAGCCTAGTTTGAATAAATGACTTTTGATTTTGATTTTGATTTTTTGATTTTGGAATCGCCTCCTCGATCCCTTTAGTTTGATACCTCACTTAATATAGTAGATTTTAATTTTTTCTTATTCACAATATGGCGTCTGTTTGTCGCCATATTGTATTTTGATTACTGTCATGTCTTTAGTATCACTCGTAAGATTAAGTCGAATCAATTGACGTAAGAATTATCAAAATCGGCCCAGGCGTTTGGTCTCTAAAGCACCACAAAGGAACAAACATACATACATACATCGGCTGATAAACACATAAACCTCCCTTGCGTCGTGCAGTCGGGTAAAGAAGGGTCCCATAAAGTAAGTATCGTACCTAGGCATTGAAATACAAAACCAAATTGCTTTACCCAAATCATTAATAAAATTCAATACCAACCTAATTTTAGAACCAATCCCTAAAATGCGACTATACTTTAGAGCAAGATCGTATTTTTAAAAGCAATTCGGTGCCTCGGCGAAAAACATAGAAATTTTTAATGCTGCCCTACTTTGCGTTCTCCACGAACTAAGGAATATGGAACCTACTCTTTAAGGCTGCATTTCACAAACCTAATACATTATTTTATAATAAAGTATTAGGTTTTTGAAATGCAACTGTATTTTAAATATTGGCTATTGGAACTCTTTATCCCTACGCAATCGTAGGGTTGGCAGAAAAATTGGAATTAAAAGATATAGTAGCTCAGTCTAATATTGTTTAATGTATCAAACAGTTATGAAAGTGACATTTTTGGTATTTACAAGGACAAAACTAGTATTCCAATTTTTAACCGCCTTCAAAAGGAGGAGGTTCTCAATTCGTCTGTTTTTTTTTTGTGTGTTTGTTTCGCGATTACTCCGCCACTTGTGAATAGATTTTGATGATTCTTTTTTTTTCGTTTGGTAGGTCATACTTCAGAGGTGGTCCCATATAATTTTTACCGAAATTGATTCAACGCTTTTTGAAAAAATCAGCAAAATAAAAAATAAGTATACAGAGATGATGATGATGATGGGATGTTTTGGTTTGCTCCAATTATGTTCAAATTACACGTTATTGTGATAAGGTCGATTCGAGCGTAAAGTTCTGGGGTACAACTAGAAAGTTAAGAAATAAAAAACTTTTTATAAAAAATACAACCTATGTACTTCCAAAAAAGAAAATACACTAAGGGCTGATTTTTCAATAGTCAGATAACTTTTAACTGAGGAATAAAAATTGCGGTTTGACATAATTTCTATACAAAAACTGTCAAACTGCCATTTTTATTCCTCAGTTAAAAGTTATCTGACTATTGAAAAATCAGCCCTAAAACTTGCAAAATAACTTTAATTTCGGAAGGCTTAGAATTCAAAATTGTTGTTAATTGTTGTTGTTGGTTGTTGTTGTTATTGTTGTTGTAGGTTGTTGTTGTTACAACACACAACTACAACAAAAAGTTGTTGTAGAATGTTGTGTTACTTTTTTCGCATAGATGTTTCTAGGAAGAAGGGAGTCGAGAACGGCGGCGTAGTGGGAGCATCGTGGCACGACGCTTTTCTTTTTTTTTTTTGCGGAATTGTAAATCATCCAATTACTTCTCCCGCTCTGGGTGGAGCGGGAGGGCGTGTCAGACTCTTACTGACTAAAATCCACCCCTGTTCCTCCCTGCCCTAAATGCCCAGGGGCGAGGTAACTCTTTCGAATTTATCCTCAACCCCTAGGCAGGCATCGGCCATGACGGGCCCCGTCATTTATACTGATAACTCTGTGAGGCGCGCGTGGAACACTACGCGCCGTTGACTCTCGGGCCTGGTGCTGATCGGACGGCGAGCTACCCATTACTCGCCGTCCGCAGGCCCGGGTCTACGGTGGCCGGAGATCGTCTCGCGGCGCTGGAAGCCCCTGGCATCTCCTGCGGCGGCTGCTGCTGAGGGCATGAGGGCGATGCTGTCGTTGCAGCCTCTCCCTCACCCGTTCCCCCTCCTCCTTCGCGAACATTACTGCTTTGCAGAAGGAGGAGACTGCTTCCCATTCCCTCTCGCTACGTACCATGGCCTGGACCACAGCCGGACGCGAGAGGTCGCTGCGCCGATCGTCTGCACGAGGACACGGCGGGGCAGATCTCCACCGTGTCCTCTGGGCGATCCTCATAGTGGGGACATCCGGGCGTTTCCCTCCGTCTTGTCCTACACAGGAACCTACCGAAACTTCCGTGTCCGGTGAGGACCTGCGTCAGGCGGAAGGTGAGGATGCCGTGGTGCCTCTCCAGCCACTCCTCAAAGAGGGGCACTACCGCCGCAATGGTGGCGTGCCCAGCGCTGGGTTGGGACAGTCGCTCTCTCCATGTCGCCATGAGATCCTGCCGGAGCTCTGTCCTCCGAACTACAAGGTGTCGCGGCAGCGGAGTTTCGCCTCCTCGCGCCACTCATACAGGTGCGCGAGGTCCTTTGCCTCCAGATCCCATGGTTACAGTCCGGTAAGGAGGCGTGGCACAACGCTTGCCGCTTCCGTCACGGCATTTGAGTCGATTTTACTGCCAAGCCGTGCCAATAGACGTTTCAGATCAAAACCAAAGCCAAACTAAAATGTGGCGTTGAAATCCTACTCATCACTGTTGACTAGTGATGTGCCTAAAAGACTGGCGGCATTGCCACGATGCTTATCATAATGGTTAAAATAGACAATAAAATTTGAACTTTTTGTATTAAAAAAACTTTTTCTGGAACTGTTTTCTATCGTCATCATTTCAGAAGAAAAACTTCCATTGGTATATGTATTCCCTAAGCGTCGTCACATCAACTGGTCCTGTGCTTCTCACATCCAGTGAATTCCCGTAATCTTTAGAAACTCCACCTTGTGGGGACTTGTTTTCTACATTTCTAGCTTTATTATAATTATTTTCAAAGAAGGTATTACTTTATCGCTTTTGTATCAAGCTATTTTGTGTTGTGGACCTCGTTTAGATCCACCTTCAATACAAAGTTATAAATAGATCTCTTAGAATAAGGGCACGACACGACTTCAAAAGAGTCCCTTCAAGTCTCAGTGTTTGTACAACTTAAATAGCAAGCAAAATGAAACTAGGATTAAAATAGCCTAGCCTAGCTTGGGGTGGCAATGTTGTCCAATATTTTAAAATAGTCTCAGTTCTTCTACCGCTTAAATAGCCAGCTGAATGAAACTAGCATTAGCTAGCTTTGGGCAGCAATATTATCCAATACTTTAAAAATCATCAAGCGTGAGTACAATCAGTCAACTGGCAACAGTATAAGACTGACTGACGTAGGTACTGAAGGACCCCAAGGCACCAGTACGGCCTGCAGGGATCCTGGGACGTTAATCGAAGCCCCGGGGGATGTCACGTAGCTTGGCGACTCGCTGGTTTAGTGCGAGAGGACTATACGAAGAGGGACTCGCTAGGGGTGGATAAGGAAACGAGCTGAGGCCGTTTTAACTGATATATTAATTAGGGTAAAAGAAATAACATCGATACCTGGCTCAACTTCTATCTCGCAAACAAATGTCATGCGTGCCTACACCTTCTTAATTCAAACGGCTCTCCAATAAGTGACTCTCGAACATTCTCATCAACCAGTTAATATTAGGCTGTGGCTACAATCGTTACACTACCTATAAATTTTACATTCAGAGGTTTTCAAAATTTAAAATTGAACCATCGAATATTCAGCTACTAGATGCATCACAGCCAGCGAAGGATTTCTGCCAGCCCTATCTACCGCAATACCGTACATCCTGCAGCCGATTCTTATTTACATGGGTCTGTTACGATTCCATTGTGATTTTTCATTTGCTCGAAGAGGCAATAAGATGTAATATATTCTAAAGACCTGCAAGACTGCAATAATATTGTTGACGAAGCCTACTCTCAAAATGTCATTTTCTTTCTTCGATATTCAATCTGCATTGAAAACTAACAGCAGCTTTATTGAATCTACGTCGTTTCTAAGTATTACAGTTAGAATTAAAGCTTATGGCGGATTGGAACACTCCGAGGGTCGCTGCGCAGTAGCAAAGTCATGCTACAGCGGGTTTGAGGGGTACTGCCCCCTTAGCCAAAACACATTTCTGTTAACGTTAACGCTAACGCTTCATGCAAAATGTATGGCAACGACGTTTTGCACGAAGCGTTAGACAGAGAACTGTCACGTGACCCACGCCCAGTAATGTTGTTGCCATACATTTTGCACGAAGCGTTAGCGTTAACGTTAACAGAAATGTATTTTGTCTAAAAGCTCTGCGCAGTGAAACGAGTACTTCACACTCGTCATTAACTTTGAATCCAACTGTAGATGATGCTCATTTGGTTTCAACTTTGGTAAATTTGGTTTTACCGTTATGAAAATCTTGGAATGGTATTGAATGTTACAAACTATTTGGCTTGTAAAAAAATAGATGCTCTTTGTGGATTAGAGACCAGATTATAAACTTCTGCAAAATTTGTCAGTTCATTTACTGATATTCAACCCGTATGTTAAAACGCTGGGTCTCAAAGCTTGTGCAGTACAAGTGTTCCTTTTATAGAACCTAAAGATTACAAAGGGATTGAAAGTTTGTATCAAACTTGTCGAAATTTTTTCAAATCGTGCATAGCTTATTCTAGCAGAATAGTACATTTTGATGCAAGTAGGTAGAGTTCGTCTTGACTTAAATTCTAATGACAATGGCCCACGTACATAAAACGACGTTTTTTTAATACACATTCTAAAAAATTGTGTAAAACTTCATAAACATAATATTTATTAACAAAATTATTGTGAAATATGGCTCGCAGATTTTTTTTAATACGCTCCGGCGGGGCTGCCGCACTTCCAGTGGGGGCTGTCGTGCGACCAGCCTGAAGCAATACCTAAATATAATGGATTGTGACGAGGGCTAGCCGCTGCACTTAACCGCACTACTGTGAAATCCACTACATTGCAAGCCTTAAAGCATTAGGGGTAGGAGCGAGTTTTCGATTTAATGTGTTGATAAATATTTTTCTACCTATCAGATATTTACACCACAGCCACAGCATATGAGGAAATCCTGCCTCATACCTCACTTATCTATGTACATAGAACTCGAACCACAAACTAATAGTAGGAGATAACATCTGTTGATCAACCTACATGCAGATATATTAAACAGATTTGCGGAGTACAGTGTCGCACGTTGTAATTTACTGTACCCAACGGTCTACGTGTCATACCTGCTAAGCTATGCTAATCTAAGGGATGTGGCCTGTTCTTAGTTGAGGTTCTATGAATTCATTATGATGGGAATGGTGACCAACGTTTCGTGACTTTTTTTTTTTTTTTTTTGGGGGGTGGTAAATCATCCTATGACTTCTTCCGCTCTAGGGTGGAGCGGAAGGGTATGTCAGACTCTTACTGACTAAAACCCACCCCTGTTCCTCCCTGCCTCGAGTGCCCGGGGGCGAGGTAACTCTTTCGAATTTATCCTCCACCCCCGGGCAGGCACTGGCCGTGGCAGGCCCCGTCCTTTGCTGACAACTCTTTGAGGCGCGCGTGGAACACTACGCGCCGTCGACTCTCGGGCCTGGTGCTGATCGGACGGCGAGTTACCCGCTACTCGCCGTCCGCAGGCCCGGGTCTACGGTGGCCGGAGATCGTCTCGCAGCCCCTGGCGTCTCCTGCGACGGCTGCTGCTGGGGGCGCTAGGGCGACTCGGTCTCTGTTGAGTCTCCCTAACGTGTGCCGCCTCCCTCTTCGCGAGCATTACTGCTTCGCAGAAGGAGGAGACGGCCCCCCATTCCCTCTCGCTCCGTACCATGGCCTGAACCAGGGCACGGCGCGAGAGGTCGCTGCCGCCTATCGCATCCACGAGGACACGGCGGAACGTTACGTGACTTAAGACGGATTCTAAAATGTTCATCATATCTTATAGCTATTATATATGGATTGGGATAGATTATTTATTTAGGACAAGCCCGCCACTCTACTCCCAAATCACTGTAACTCCTGTAAGCCAGAATCAAATGTCATGGGGTCCCCAGGAAAAACGCCGAGGCAATGAAAATCGATGAGTCCCAAAGAAGCGATTAAATGGTCTTGAAAAGAACAGCAGTAAGCAGTAAGAAAAACATAATTTCCACTTCCCTCATAATCAAGCAGGAGACAGAACAAAGGCAACATTGGGACAGATTCTCTTTGGTCGATACCCATTCTCCTTTTTACCCGCCTTAGGAGGGTTATATTTTTCGAGAGTCGAAATCTGCCTAGCCTTTTCCCAACTATCTTGGGGTCGGCTTCCAGTCTAAACAGATGCAGCTGAATACCAGTATTTTACATGGAGCGACTGCCTATCTGACCTCCACAACTCAGTTACTGGGTAATACGATACCCCTTGGTAAGACTGGCTGTCAAACTTTCGGGCTTCTGACGACCAGTAACGACTGTCAAAGATCCATGATTGACAGCCGGGATTAGTCCCGGCTGTCAATCGTCATCGCCAACGGCTTAACGTGCTTTCCGAGGTACGGAGGAGTCTCGGTATGTAAAGATGGTCACCCATCCAAGGACCAGCCCCGGCAAGCGTAGCTTAACCCGTGCGGCTGTTATTAATTTAGCCACAAGCTCCTCAGAAATGTTTTTCGAGAGTATCTATATAAAAAGTTTCAAACAACACTTTTGAAGCAGTGTGACGCAATTGGTAGCATTATATCTGTGATCGAACTACAATGAATGCGACCAACTGCATCAAACTGCTTGAAAAGAGACTTGTTTGGAGCTTTTTAGTCGTTTTTAACCGACTTCGAAAAAGGAAGAGGTTCTATGTTCGACTGTATGTTTTTTTTACTAAGTTATACTTCTTTAGGCGCGTTATGAAACAATGATGAGAGTGAAATTTTAAGATGCGCGCGCATTACTGTCACACAAAATTCACAGGTTGAAGTTAGCTAGAACCGACACCACCTTGAAGTTAGCTATGGTCTGTGGTTCATGAAGAATGATTGTTTTCCTTTTGTAAACTTTGTGACAGTTTGGTTTTTTATCTTGTTACGCCAAAGAACTTATTACATGCGTAAAAAGTACACACACACTTTTTTACTAAAAAATACAACTGACTTCTAAAATTGCAAAATAACTTTAATTTTATATATGTCCACCGATTTCTCTGTCAGTTATCATTTTGGTTTTCTCTAATTACGAGTATGTTTAAATTCCACTTTCCATGTTGTTGGGGTTTTTAGTTCTGGGGTGTAACAACTAAAAAGTGAAAAATAAAAAACATTTTTACAAAAAAAAACAACCGACTTCCAAAAACGAAAATAAGTGTCTACACAAAAAAATTAAAAAATAACTAATTTCGGAAGTCGGTGTCAAATAACGAAGAAATAAAATACAAACACCGATTTCCGAAACTAAAGTATATTTATTAACACAAGTTTTGTTTATATTAAAATATGTATGTTGAGGTTAATTTTCTATGGGCCTGTGTCTCCTGAATTATATGGTTTATTACAGTGCTGTCAACACCGATCGTAAATTCATCCTCCATTTTATCTGCTGGATAGATAGGATGATGCTACCACTTTTAATACGATTTTATAAGCGTCACCTGTAACGAAATATGTTAAAAAATCTTAGAAGTTAAAGACCCACTTTCCGATTGAGCTGAACATACGTGTTTAGTTTGAATGACAATGCATAGTTAGCTACGAGTAAGTGTCATCATTCTAAATCCAATGTGGTGGACTTCTATAGACAGCGGACTTGTTATATTTTATGCATTCCCATGATTTAAGTAGGCATAATAATTTATTTATTTAACTAATTACAACGGTTTAAAACCAATTACAGTAACTAAAACTAAAGATTTTTAACAAAAAGACAAAAATTCAAAGAGAAAACTACAAAATATCAAATTTAAAAGAATAAATAAAAAGGGTCTCGTAACTCTATCATAAATCCCTCTCACAGTACTTCTGACATGCCAATAAAATCTTCGTTCATTCATCTGCAAACAGATCATTTTTGGATTAGAATCCAAGAGATCATTAAGTGCAGCCAGAGTGCGAAGTATTGGAGACTCAGCACGCGCATCGGTGCGACGCTGAGGCACAGCAAACAATCTGTGTTTTTTGCCCCTGCAATAATTTTCCGGCACATAAAAGCGAGCTAGCAAAGTAAGCAGATCCGGTGCGTCAATATTACCACGGAGCGTCTTACAGGCCATGGTGAGCTGGTCATGTGCTCGTCTTACCTCTAACGAGTTATATCCGAGGCAACCCAACTGCTGGATTCTAACTTGCTACGCACAAGCGTATTAAATATTATTTTGATGGCGTGTGCAGAGCGAAAAGCACGGCAATTACGCAGAACTAAACCTAACCTTTGGTAGGACTTTTTAGCTACCGTAGCCATGTGGTTATGGAAGGTGAGCTTTTGATCTAATGTGACACCCAGATCTTTCATGGCTGTTGATTTTGTGATAGTTTTATTATTTAAATTGTACCCAAAATTCATTGGATGCCGCATTCGACCTAAAGTCATAGCGAAGCACCTAGAGGCGTTAAAGTCCATCTTATTGTCAACGCTCCACTTATATATCGCGTGTATGTCTTGCTGCAGTGCCAAACAGTCACACTCAGAGCTTACTTCAAGATACAGCTTCAAGACGTCGGCATATAAGAAACATCTTGCATGATGAAGAACTTGAGGGAGATCATTTACCATGATTAAAAATAATAAAGACCCCACAATTGAGCCTTGACTCACACCGGAACGCGTGTGATAGGCACCAGATTCATACATTTTTTTTTTTTGTTTTTGTGGGGTGGGAAATCATTCTATGACTTCTCCCGCTCTGGGTGGAGCGGGAGGGCGTGTCAGACTCTTACTGACTAAAACCCACCCCTGTTCCTTCCTGCCTTTGAGTGCCCAGGGGCAAGGTAACTCTGTTTAGAATTTATCCTCAACCCCCGGGCAGGCATCAGCCATGACTGGCCCCGTCTCTTGCTGACAACTCTTTGAGGCGCGCGTGGAACACTACGCGCCGTCGACTCTCGGGCCTGGTACTGATCGGACGGCGAGCTACCCATTACTCGCCGTCCGCAGGCCCGGGTCTACGGTGGCCGGAGATCGTCTCGCGGCGCCGGAAGTCCCCGGCGTCTTCTGAGGCGGCTGCTGCTGAGGGCGTGAGGGCGACTCCGTTGTTGGTGCTCTCTCACGCGTCCCGCCTCCGCCTTCGCGAGCATAACTGCTTCGCAGAAAGAGGAGACGGCTTCCCATTCCCTCTCGCTCCGTACCATGGCCTGAACCAGGGCAGGGCGCGAGAGGTCGCTGCCGCCTATCGCATCCACGAGGACACGGCGGTGCTCTGACCAAGCGGGGCAAACCTCCACCGTATGCTCCACCGTGTCCTCTGGGCGATCCGTGCAATAGAAATACCCGGGCGTCACCTCCCGCTTGATCCGAAACAGGAACCTCCCGAAACAACCGTGTCCGGTGAGGACCTGCGTCAGGCGGAAGGTGAGGGCGCCGTGAGGTCTCTCCAGCCAAGCCTCAAAGAGGGGCACTACCGCCGCAATGGTGGCGTGCCCAGCGCGGGGTTGTGACAATCGCTGTCTCCATGTCGCCATGAGATCCTGCCGGAGCTCTGTCCGCCGAGCCGCGAGTTGTCGCGGCAGCGGAGTTTCGCCCCGGCGTTTCACCTCCTCGCGCTCCTCATAGAGGTTCGCGAGGATTTTTGCCTCCAGATCCCATGGCGATAATACGGCAAGGAGGCTCGCCGCCTCGCAGGAGATCGTACGGTATCCTCGGATCATTCTGATCGCCATGACCCTTTGGGACCCTTTCAGACGGCGAGTAGGTCGCTGCCTCAGCGAATGCGCCCACACCGGTGCTCCGTAAAGGGCCATGAACCGCACGATCCCCGCGTAGAGCCTCCGGTAGGAGGCGTTTGGCCCCCTCCGATTGGGCAGGAGCCGCCTCAAAGCAGCCCCGATTCATACATGCCGAGCCTAACAAACTGCTGACGATCGCGTAGGTAGTCTGCAAAGAAACGGAGAAGAGATGGGGAGAATCGTTAAATAATCGTGTATTTTACTTTAATTTAACTAAGTATAACATTTTTATTTACGTAATAAGGACGTCATTAACTTCCGAGAACCACACAGAACATTACCGACTCGATCCACATTTAGTTACACGTGCTGATTTTCCAGCTTTTTACCGCTTTACACTCTATCTATCTACAACGTGTACATACTGACCCACATCTTGGGTTCCATTCACCCAATGAGTGGGAGTATCAAAGGAACGATGGATGCACCTAATTCGTCCGCGCTGACCGGGCAAACAGCTCGCACAAAGAACTTGTGTATCAGTGGTTCCATTAAAGTGAGTTTGCCAGACCTGTAATAAATATGTCAGAGCAGTATCCAACTATAGGCGACTGGTTTATTTATTTATTAAAACTTTTTGCAACATTTTATTATGAGAAGCTCGTGGCTAAAGCAATAACAGCCGCACGGGTCGATCCATCAGGTTAAGCTACGCTTGCTGGGGTTGGTCCATGGATGGGTGACCATCTTTACATACCGAGACTCCTCCGTGGCTCGGAAAGCACGTTAAGCTGTTGGTCCCCGGCTGTTGTTCGTGGATCTTCGACAGTCGTTACGGGTCGTCAGAAGCCCAAAAGTCTGACAACCAGTATTACCAAGGGGTATCGTGTTACCCAGTAACTGGGTTGTGGAGGTCAGATAGTCAGTCGCTCCATGTAAAATACTGGTATTCAGCTGCATCGGGTTAGACTGGAAGCCGAACCCAAGATAGTTGGGAAAAGGGTAGGCAGAAAACTTTTTTTTTTTAACAAAGGTACAATTTATACAATACAATATATGCCTTAGGCTCAATTTACATTGCCGCAGAATGGAATTGAAGCAAATTTTTGCAACGAAATATTACATAGCACAATGAACTTTATGTCAATTGCGTAACGTACAAACTTAATATATGCCAAAAAAGACGTCGCGCATCTTCCGGGGAATAGCTACTAATAATAGTAGCTACTGTCGGTGCCGTCTGTGGAATCCGCGGGAAGTGGCGCGTAAAGTCGAGTCGGCTGATAGTAGACTACTGACAACTGAACTAAACTTTCCTCAAGGCGAACGCGAATTTGCGCGCCTTCTCGCGCAATGAGGCGAAATTGACGCTCCCGTTCCGCAGCAGTAAATTGAGCCTTAGAGCGGTTGCGCACTACGTCCGATACTGATCCGAGAGTGTCGAAATATACGTTTTTTGCGGCATAAACGGCACTACATTTTTTTTCGTTAACTTAAAAGTTTGATTTTTACAGCTTTAAGGGACTGTACACTTAAGTATATGGTTTTAATATCGACTCGATACCTTCACGCGTTCCCGAGATAAAGGGTCTTGAAACAAACAGACAGACAGTCGGACAACAAAGTGATCCTTTAAGGGTTCTGGTTTAAATTTTCTATAGAGAATTTGAATTTAGATTCCGTTTCCGAAAGGTGTGGTCATATTTTAAGAACTGCATTTGCCCATCGATATGAAAAACTTTATTCAAGAAAAAGTGAGGAAATTCTCAAAAAAAAATGTTACCCCCCATACAAATATTGATCAGCTGATGATCACTTTGTATGCGAAGTCCCATTTTTTTTTGGGAATTTTCTATTCTTTCTTAGAGAAAATTGTTCATTTCCATGGGCAGAACCGGTTCTCAAAATATGACCACACCTTTCAGTTACACCCTGTACAGATTAGTGGGTTTTATACATAAGGCTGTTAGTATTTGAGGAAACTATAGCTTGACGAAAGAATAATCGTCAACTCGCAGTAAAGAAGTGTAGTGGGTCTTTGTGGGTAGGTAGGAATTGCAATCCAGCTGCGTCTTAAATCCCGCAAATTTAAGGTTCGGGATTGTTCAAGCCCGCGCAGTCTCGCAAAGTTTATAAAACTTTATAGGACAACATCTAAACAACATGTTTTCGTTAAGAGATAGATGATTCCTCGGCAAAAAAAATATTATTATTTTAGTCTGCCACTTACATTTTCAAAAATAATGGACACATACTTTTTGGATTATCAAATTAATGAAAATTGACAAAGACATTACGCATCGAAGTTGAGTGGAGACTTGTTACGTAAGGTCTAAATAAAAAGTGGATTTTTTTTATATATAGGTGCTACGTTACGCGAAATTTCTGGGCAGTGTATCGTCTTGATTATTAACCGACTTCTAAAAGGAGGAGGTTATCAATTCGGATGTTTGTATTTTTATTTTTTATTTATATTCAGGCATAACTCCGTCATACATAGACGGATTTGCAAAATTCTTTTGTTGTTCAAATTCCCAAATGGTCCCTTTTAAATTTCATACAGATCTGTGATGAGTTTCAGAGAAAGACAACGGAACTCTTCAAAAAATGGCAGCAAATCAACTGCGATTGCTGCGATCGTATGTCTATGTAGTGTTGACACAATTTAATGGAGAACCACCAACTAAAAAGTGAAAAATAAAAACTTTTTTACTCAAAAATAGAACCGACTTCCAAAAAAAGTGCAAAATAACTTTAATTTAGGAAGTCGGTGTTTCTGGTTTTGTTTCTTGTTTTTTTTTGACACCGACTTCTGAAATTAAAGTTATTTTGCGCTTTTTTTGGAAGTCGGTTCTATTTTTGAGTTTGAGTTCTATTTATATGTAAAAAAGTTTTTTTTTGTTATCGTGTCAATAAAAAAAAAATCCTGTAACTGACGAACCAATATGAATAATATCCTATCAAGAAGGTCTAAAAGGAGATATTCGCTTTGCATGTATGGAACAGTATTACAGAACCCCGCTGATAATTCCAAACCATATGTCATTTGTTTTTATTTTCTTACTGAACCTTGTCTAAAATGGAACTTAAAACAAAACACAAGCAGTTTCCTGAAAAGCAATAAGGGCCAGATGAAGGGAATGGGTCGTTAACATGATACATAGCGTAAGTTTGCAGCCTGTCACCATTCAGATTGCAATTTTGAAAGTTCACTTCGAGTTTACGATGCCTCGAATAGCACCCGTGTGCCTTATGTTATTATTACAGGGAACTTCTAACACCGTTATAGCGGTAAAACAGGAAAAGTTTTGAAGAGTTTTTTATTTACATAAGCTTATCCAATATTTGGCGGAGACGTACAGTTGCAAAGTTTTAATTTTTGGGAGTTCTTCGAGGTTTCTGAAGTTCTGACAGATTGCCTTTGATAAACTGGAAAAAAAAAGTATTGATTTTTTTTCTGGGTTACTCCGAGGTTACGTGAATTATGTACATGAGTTTATACAGTAAGCCGCACGTATTGATGTTTGAATAATATACCACCGACACCTGGTAACTTAAATATAACTACAAGCTATCCTCGCATTCTATTGAAACTTCATAATACGATGGGTCAGCTCAAAGTCAAATTTAAACACCAAAGTACAGTTACGTATAGTATTCGTCAAATTTAATGGCGTGTGGGAATACCATCAACTTCCAAACTGTATGTGTGTAGGTACAATAAACCCCTAAAAATATTCACACAGCTTCCACACAGTTATAAAAATCATTAAGGCTCTACTACCGGCCAAGTGGCGCCCTCATTGAATAAAAAATCGTAGCATAGCATAGAAAATAAATATTAAAGAATCTAGCGTCGCGTTTATTACAAAAAGGATAAAGTATTTTTACGTTGTCCAAAGTACCAAAAACGGCCGTTTTTGACACTTTTGAGTACTACTTTTGATACGAAACATTTTAAGACCTGTTTTAACAGCGTAAAAATACTTTTTTCTATGCTATGCTACGATTTTTTATTCAATGAGGGCGCCACTTGGCGTGTAGTAGGTCCTTAAATGGCCTAAATTATTGTCGACTTGACTGTACCTGCGCGTTCGTAGACGCCATTAAGTTTAGTAGGTTGGTTGGTTGGTTGGTTTGGTGGTTCGGTATGTTTTTTGTATGTTTGTTACGCGATTTCTCCGCCACTTGTGAATAGATTTTAATGACTTTTTTTTTGTTTGGTAGGCCATACTTCAGAGGTGGCCCCATATTAATTTTATCGAAATTGATTTAGCAGTTTTTGAACAAACAGACGAATTGAGAACCTCCTCCTTTTGGAAGTCGGTTAAAAATGGAATAGAATAGAAAAAAATATAGAATAATACTTTAATGTACACTAAAACAGTTACACAATTCTTTTAAACGAACTTAAATTAATCTATGGGTCCAATGGTGGTCTTATCGCTAACAGCCATATCAACCAGACAACCTTTCGAGGGACTGAAAGATCTTAAAATGCAAAGGGGTAATTTGTGATGTACTGCGAACAATCATTCAACATTTGGACATTTTTTTTTGTCATTTTACCTTTGAATGAATGAATAATCTCTTTAAATATAAGTAGGTTGTTACACAATGGTAGGAGTTCCTTTAACGATCAATCTGCCTAGCCTTTTCCCAACTATCTTGGGGTCGGCTTCCAGTCTAACCAGAAGCAGCTGAATACCAGTATTTTACATGGAGCGACTGCCTATCTGACCTCCACAACCCAGTTACTGGGTAATACGATACCTCTTGGTAAGACTGGTTGTCAGACTTTCGGGCTTCTGTCGACCCGTAACGACTGTCAAAGAGCCACGATTGACAGCCGGGACCAACGACTTAACTTGCTTTCCGAGGCACGGAGGAGTCTCGGTATGTAAAGATGGTCACCCATCCATGGACCAACTCCGGCAACCGTAGCTTAACCTGATGGATCAACCAGTGCCGCTGTTATTACTTTAGCCACGAGCTCCTGTAGGAGTTCCTTTAACGTCACACTATATTGGACGCTTCAGTCAAGCAAATATCAAGCGTATTAAAGTAAACCTGCAAACCCAAGTGATCTAGAATTTATTTATTGAAACTTCATGTACAATAGTAATACATATGCAGACTTAATGCCACAATGCATTCTCATCTCATCATAGAATTCAATATGTGAGAATTTGGTGAAGGCTGAACAAAATCCTTTAGAAGTATTCTGACTTTCTAACCGACGAGGTTTTCAAACTGAAGTCTTCTCGTCTACCTCTAGAGGGTGTAATGGAAATTAAATATTTGAAATACTGCTTTTGCCAAAAAAAATGCACAACTTTCTTTAAGAAAGTGATAGTTCATTTTTAACTGACTTCGCAAAAAGGAGGAGGTTCTATCTTCGACTGTATGTGTTTTTTTTTATTTATTCTATGTTCACTGATTTCTCTGTAAATTGTGGACCGATTTTCAAAAAACTTTGTTTATTTGAAAGTGTGTACTCCAGCAATGGTCCCATATAAATTTAATTGAAATAGCTTCAGCGCTTTTTGAAATAATCAACCAAAACAAAAAATATGTATACATAGATGACGTTTTGGTTTCCTCCAATCACGAGGATGTTCAAATTCCATATTCCATGTTATTGCGGTTATCAAGTCGGGCGTAACTTAAATATTTAGTTTTAGTTCTGGGGTACAACTAAAAAGTGACAATCAGAAACTTTTTTACAAAAAAATACAACTGACTTCCAAAAAAAATACACTAAAAATTGAAAAATAAATTTATTTTGGAAGTCGGCTGTATTTTTTGAAAAAAAAATATTTTTATTTTTTGGGAATTGTCTTGGTATATCTAGGTCTAAGCTACTTCCTTGAAGATAGTTGTTCATTTCCATGGGCAGATAAAGTATGTACCTAGGTACTAAAATACGACCACCTATTTCCGTTAAATTCTATATATTTGAACCACCTCAACCATGCAGTCTCTCGGAACAACCGTATTAACTCTTCCAACGTACCCAGCATTTAACATCCCCCTTCTCTTACTTCCAGGTATGGATCTTCGGCGACGTCTGGTGTTCGGTATGGCTGGCCGTCGACGTGTGGATGTGCACAGCTTCCATCCTGAACCTCTGCGCCATCTCGCTGGACCGCTACGTGGCAGTCACGAGACCTGTCAGCTATCCTAGCATCATGAGTCGGAAGAGGGCCAAGGCCCTGATAGCAGGGCTGTGGGTCCTGTCGTTTGTGATCTGCTTTCCGCCGCTGGTGGGTTGGAAAGACAAAAAGGTTTGTCAAAGATTTTCTCTCTCTACTTTTCTTATTTTGCAATTGTTGTTGTATTACTTCGTGGTAGTATGGAGCTCGTGGCTAAAGTAATAACAGCCGCACGGGTCGATCCATCAGGTTAAGCTACGCTTGCATGGATGGGTGACCATCTTGTCATACCAAGACTCCTCCGTGCCTTGGAAATCACGTTAAGCGTTGGTCCCGGCTGTCAATCGTGGATCTTTTACAGTCGTTCTGACGACCCGAACACCGAAAGTCTGACAATCAGTCTTACCAAGGAGTATCATGTTACCCAGTAACTGGGTTGTGGAGGTCAGATAGGCAGTCGCTCCATGTAAAATACTGGCATTCAGCTGCATCCGGTTAGACTGGAAGCCGATCCCAAAATAGTTGGGAAAAGGGTAGGCAGATTTTTACTTCGTGGTAGTGTGCCTCGGAAAGCTCGTAAAGTAGTTGATTCTCTGCGCCTCTGCGCCTGATCTCTCCACGGTCTTGTCGGATTGCTGTCCCATCGGACTATGAGTGTAATTCAACTACGAATTATTTCGATGCCGGCACATATAACTTCGGAAATGAACAAGTCGCATGCGATTTCTGTCGCCCAGTGTGGGGTGGTGATTCGATTTTTACAAGCAATGCGACTCGTGACTTGCCGCACGGTCAAAATCGACCCGTGTAAACCCCCCATAAAGAAATAGAGAGTGCGAGTGAGATATCTCCTGCTTACTTGGCTAATCTCCGTAAAGATTGGACACCGAACCGTGATCGAAATTCGGCCGGGAGGATTACTTCGTAAATTATTGAAATATAAGGCTGTCATGCTTGTCCATACGCCTGGATTAAAATAACTCTGCCACGAAATTGGATGTTTCTGAGAGACAGAAACCAAAAAAAAAAACGGAAAATGATGGCTCAGCCCTTAGAAAACCTGTCACATAACTTAGGTTTCAATAGTCTGTAGAGATAGAGCTCTAGACTGGATCACTATATCTACAATTATATTATTGTATATATCGAGTGTAAAAAGACAGTTTCCGAAGCCGAAAGCCACATATTGTACCTATTATTTGGTTAATTTTTTTCCACTAGAATATACCTGGGAATCCACTGTTCTAGAGATATTGTAGGTCAAAGTCGCATTTTTTTTTTACTTTTTTAAGAAAATGATTGCCAAGTGTTATTAATAAACTTTTTCCCAAACAAACATTACCTGAATTTTAGATTTTTTTTTTCGAAATTTCGAAATTACGCTCTTGCGGTTACAAAAACGCAATGAATATCAAACTTATCCGACAAGTACCTACGTGGCCTAGAGCGAAGGAGCGGGTTTAATTCCACTTGCCTGGGATCGCGTTACATTGCCGTTAATAATTTTTTTTTTACCTAAAAATAAAAGTCATTTCCTAGCAATAGTTTTTGCGCAAAGCTACTTGGTTAGACGTACAGTATGCGTAGTTAACGGCTTTGTGATGTGTCTTTTTACACCCTGTATAGATAAAGTAACATTCTGTGTTTACTGATAGCTACAACTTGAGGTCTTTCAGTCAAGAGTTAAAAAGGTTATTTCTAGGCAAGCGTGCTCCATCGTCGACCACATCATCGCTTACCATCAGGTGAGATAGTGGTCAAGCGCGAACCTATAAAGGATACACTAAAAAAATCATTAAATTTTAGACCTTCGCCATATTGTTTAATGAAAAGTTCTCATGATAACAAAACATACCTACTAGTCTAAATTCAACTATCCTACCATATGCCATCAAGGAGTTCCAGTCCCTACCTCCTATCTCTGCACCATCACCAGATCAGCTCGATGGTATCATAATATTGCACTATCCCAATTTGTTTGGGGTCGGTGCAACATGTCTTTTTCTTCCATACTTCTATATTAGTTGTTGCTGGAAGAAGCCATACCTGAATGGTGCAACAGTTCGCTGGTGCCCATCTTCAAGAACAAAAGGGGATGTGCTGGAGTGCAACAACTATAGAGGAATAAAGCTAATGTCACATAGTATGAAAGCATGGGAAAAAGTTATTGAAAGGCGGCTGAGAGAAGAGAGTGAAATCTCATAGAACCAATTCGGTTTTATGCCTGGTCAGGGTACAACGATTACATTATAGGTAGTTTAAAAGTGGCGCCAGTGACAGAAAAGTTGAAAGGGAGCCGCTTTTCTTGGTATGGTCATGTGAAGAGGAGGAATGAAATACATGTAACTAAAAGAGTAATGAATATAAATGTGGATGGATGGAGTGGGAGAGGGAGGCCAAC
Source organism: Polia nebulosa (assembly GCA_951329385.1). Lineage (NCBI taxonomy): Eukaryota > Metazoa > Arthropoda > Insecta > Lepidoptera > Noctuidae > Polia > Polia nebulosa. Next base: position 12,454,557 of record OX589610.1, on the reverse strand, counting down.
GAAAAGATGGATGGATTGTGTGAGGAGTGATATGAAAGAAAAGAGAGTTAGTGATAGCGTGACGGCTGACAGGACAGAATGGAAGAAAAAAACGTGTTGCGCCGACTCATGAACATGGAATGCCGAAAAATGCCTGAAATGGGCAGAAACTACTAATAGTCCTTAATTCTATTTAGAATATAATAGGTATAATTAAATAAATTATTAAGTTTGTCTAACTACGGTTAAAAATATAACGATCACTAAACATATTTAACTTGATATTCGCTTATAATTATATGGAGGTCGTGTTTATTTGATGTGAGTAAGTGTAAAAAAGTAAAAATAATCGTCAAATAATCTCTATCGAACTATTTTGTACAACTAGTGCACAGTTATCATTAATTAAGTATAATTCAACCTATAGGTACCATAAATCTAATTTAAATAATATATGTATGTAACTCAAGTCGCAAACGAAAAACCATAAACAATAAAAAACAAGAAATGCAGTAATGTCAAACTATCACTAAAACAAAGGACATGTGATTCGTACAGCCTAAATACGTTTTCTATTTAAAAAAATAATTGATGTGAATTAATATTGACAAGCATATTATTTTAACTAGACTTACGCTACATAAAGGTCGTGTAATACTAAATTAATTATAACTGTGCTCTAAATGAACAAAATAGTTCCATATGGATTATTTGATGATTCCTCTTTGGCTTAATGTCACTTACACATGTCAAATAAACATGACCTCCGTAAAAATATAAGCGGATATCAAGTTAAATATATTTAGTGATCGTTATATTTTTACCCTACAGTAAGGCCAACTAGCAGCGATACGAAAGGTCATTAACCTAAAGAACAACTGTGGCGTTGACAATCTAATATTTATCTCTTTCCATCTTGTGCCTTTGTCGTAATGTCTCGTTCTCCCGGCAAAAACATGACAACGTTAAGACGGGTTCGCCAACATTCGGGCGGCCATTTTATCGCCCATTTTCGCATGGGTTTTGTTTACATTTGGTATCGCTTCTCGTTGGCCGTACTTTAGTTAAACAAACCCAAGAATAATTTCACTATACATATTTTATTCTAAATAGAATTAAGGACTATTAGTTGTTTCTGTCCATTCCAGGCATTTTTTTGTATGGCAGATGGGCATTCCCCTTTCAACTCTATTGGAAACCAACAAATGGTCGAAAACTGGTTTGCAAAGAACGGACAACTTACACACGAACTTACAAGTTAAATATAATCTTGTAATAAAATGGGTTTGAATATCTCTCACAATAGAATGCCCCTTTTGGGTGGCACGTGCCCTAGTGATCTCGTACACGTGGAAAGAAAACCAGGAAGCTTTATTGAAAGCTTTGTAAAATACCTCGGGGCGAAGCGTTTTCATAGCATTATCTACCTACTTCGTTTACTTTGCATAGATTTGGTTTCCAAAGTTTAAACTACCTTCATTTTAATAAGCTCTTTCGGACTACCTCGGATTGCTTGCTCATTAAAACATAGTCTGTTTTAAATAACTGAACATTACTTATCATTTTATAAACTTTTTCGGCGGAGCTGCGTTTACATGGCTCCCCTAATTTACAATTCTTTGCCAAGATCAATTACTTAGCTACCCTTCAATAAGTTTTGTGTTACGTTGCGGAAGTGGTTGTTACAAGAATGTTTTTATTCGATAGATGATTTTTTTCTAAAGTGTCCCTGTAAATTCTATACATTAAAGCACAGATATATTTGACTGTTTTCTAAATAAATAAATTGACAAAATGTAGGTGTATCTAGTATAAATATCATAACTAGTGTAAAAACTTGTACTATTGCATGCTAATTATTGGCCAAATGTGTGTTACTATATATTTTATATAAGAACTTGATGTACCCACCATATTTGATGCAATAAATAAATTGAATTGAATTGAATTGAATTTAAGCCCTTACGAGTTGAGTGGACTTCATTACAATCCCCGGGAGTGCTGGGCTCAAAGCACCAATACTCCTTGGGCAGTTATGCTCCAGACTACTTTCCAAACCAAACAAGTGTGTCACTAGGTGTCACCGTTGACTCATAGAAAATTAGACAGCCCGTGACAATAAGGGTGATCCCTGGGTAAAAAAAAACTTTTTTACAAAAATAAAATAATATTTTTCATGTTTCAGTTGTTATACCCCAGAACTAAAAACCCCAATAACATGTAACGTGGAATTTAAACATACTCGTAATTGGAGAACACTAAAACGTCATTTTTATATTTGTATTTTTCGTTTTTGCTCAGTTTTTCAAAAAGCGCTAAAGCAATTTCGATAAAATTTATATGGGACTACCTCGGGAGTATATTCTATCAGATAAAAAAAGAATTTTGAAAATCGGGCCGCAATTGACAGAGAAATCGGCGGAGATAAAAAAAAAGAAGAGAAAAAAAAAGACAGTCGAACATAGAACCTCCTCCTTTTTCGAAGTCGGTTAATAATAATTCTATTCAGTCCATAAGTTAGATTATCAAAAAATATTGGACACGTATTCTTTGCTTTACGAAACCAATAAAAATGACAGAGATAAGACGCATCAAAGTTCGGGAGTGGTTGTTTGTCATCACATATAGGTAATAAGTGGTAAGTAGGTTAGTTTACATTTTTTACATTATAGGTGTGACGTCACGCGGAATTTCAATGTATTGCCCTCAAGTTTTGTTTAAGTAACAAAGGAAAAAAATCTTGCTCACTGGGTTTTTGGACGAACCAAGTATGTTTTTTAGTCATATATCCTATTCTGACTGTGGCATGTCTTGCACTCTGCGCAAATTGCACAGGTACGAATATTATTAGTATTGGCATGTGATCCTTGGTGCTTCTCGTTTCATTACCGGCACAGCACCAAAAACGATATAGGCTGCCAAAACGTGCTATTTTCACTATATTTTGAATTCGAAAAGAGATGAAGCCACAAGCACCAAACCAATGCCATTCAGAAAACGCACATCCATTCAGAAACGTATATTACCCGGCCATAGAAACAAAGCGTGAATCACAAAAGACATCATTTTCTGCCTGTCGGCCGGCATAGTTCCGGGATGTTACGCGTATGTCTTGTTTGACGTTCCGGTCCGTTTTGCCCTTTGATAGCTCCTGTTCTGTCATGCCCGTTCCGTTTCCGAGCCATATTTTATTAGCTCGTAATTATGGGTTATTGGAAAATGACAGGTTTTGTACTAGTACGGTTCTGTGACGGATTTTTGTTGAAGAGGGATTGTTCATTATATGTGCTCGTTTATACAAAATATGGGCAAAACTTGTACAGAAGAATTTATAAAGCTTCACTCACCTGGAATAAACAATTGATACATAAGTAATACATACGTTCTAACATAGCCGCGTGACCTCTTCACCATCAAGGACTCTGAAACTTGTCAGGCATGAAATTCAGGATTTATGTAACCACAGCAAAACAAAAACTTATCTCTGAGACCTTTCTCTCTCGCCGAGTTTTGTTTTTTCTACAAAGTGTGACGAAGAGCTTTCTTCTATGTCATCAGGCTCCTTCTCAATACAAATGTTAAACATTTTACTTCACCGCTGTAAGAATTGCATACAAAAATGTTATTCTTAATTTATGATAAGGCACTCCCTGGAGCCATTTCCTTCGACCTCCGGTCTCCTTGTATCGACTCGACGCCAATACCGCTCCTTCTGCGCCACTCTATCTTCTTCTTCTTTCGTCCGACTTCGAAAAAGGAGGAGGTTCTATGTTCGACTGTATATTTTTTTTTTGTCCACCTATTTCTCTGTCAGTTGTGGACCGATTTTCTAAATTCTTTTTTTATCCGAAAGAATATACTGCCGAGGTATATAAATTTTATCGAAATTGCTTCAGTGCTTTTTGAAAAACTGAACAAAAACGAAAAATACGTATACGTAGATGACGTTTTGGTTTTCTCCAATACGTGTATGTTTTAAATTCCACGTTCCATGTTATTGGGGTTTTTAGTTCTGGGGTATAACAACTAAAAAGCAAAAATAAAAACTTTTTACGAAAAAAAACAACCGACTTCCAAAAAAGAAAATACACTAAAAATTAAAAAATAACTTTAATTTCGGAAGTCGGTGTCAAATAACGAAGAAATAAAATACAAACACCAACTTCCGAAATTAAAGTTATTTTTTAATATTTAGTATAAGTATTTTTTTTTGGAGGTCGATTGTTTTTTTTGTAATTTTTTTTTTTTATATTTTGGGCCCCAAAGCTGGCCACATTCATTGAAGCGTCACTAGCGTTCATCAGGTCCTCCATAGTGCAGGTTTAGAAACACTGGGTATTTTAGTAGTTGTGTTATGTGGTAGGTAGGGTATGGGTATCAGACGAGTCTATAAACCCCATTTTGCCACCCTGTGGCACAAGCAAAGTAACCCCTCCTATTTTTTCCAGCCCGAAGAAGCAGACATGAAAGACGGTTGGGTCCCCAATCCCCCTTGTGAATGGACCTGCGAGCTGACCAACGATGCTGGTTACGTGGTCTACTCGGCCCTCGGCTCCTTCTACATCCCGATGTTCGTCATGCTGTTCTTCTATTGGAGAATATACAAAGCCGCTGTGAGGACTACCAAAGCAATTAATCAGGGTTTTAGGACTACAAAAGGTGAGGGTTCTTATTGTTGGAAATTGTCGTCTGGTTTTTTAAAGAGAATATTATATATAAAACTTTTTTACAAAAAAATAGAACCGACTTCCAAAAAAAGTGCAAAATAACATTAATTTCGGAAGTCGGTGTTCCTGTTTTGTGTCTTTGTTTTTTGACACCGACTTCCGAAATTAAAGTTATTTTGCACTTTTTTTGGAAGTCGGTTCTATTTTTTTGTAAAAAAGTTTTTTATTTTTCACTTTTTAGTTGTGGTTCCCCACCCCTGAACGGCCACGGGCATACCAGTATGCCGATCCAGATTACGCGGCTTAAACCTCTATTATTAAATAACTAAAGATCTTATAGCCTGTGGCAGATAGTTATTACATAGTGTTAGAAAAAAAACGCAACACAAAACGCAACGCAAACGCAGAAACGCAATTTTAAAAAGCCGTTATGTTGTTTTGATTTCGTAATTTGAAGTTTTGAGTGTGAATAATAGGAAAATATGATATCGGACTCTACAACTCCAACACAACAACTCTATTACTTGTCTATTCATAGTGCAACATGCAAAATGTCATGTAAATTGATACAGTGGTTTTTACAACTACCCCCACACACACACACACACACACTATTCCCGAAAAATCGTTGATAACAGAATTTGAATAAAATTCAACTCTTGAATTACAAGTATTGTTTACATGTTATTCTAAGGTCTGTTTATTCAACAACCTAAAAAAGTTTACTTTAAGTGCCTCGCTCCAATAGAAACCTCAGCAAGTTGTTTTTTATGAGCCCGGGTCGTAAATATGTCAAACTGCGATAAGAGGCGCGGCCGTTGAGGGGTTAAACTGTGTTAACAATTCATAGACATACGATAGCAGCAATCGCGGTCGATTTGCTGTCAATTTTTGAAGAGTTCCGTTGTCTGTCTCCGAAACCCATTTTCAGATCTTTTTGAAATTTAAATGGGACCATTTCGGAGTAAACCCCTTTCGAACAAAAAAAGAATTTTGCAAATCCGTCAACATATGACGGAGTTATGCCCGAACATACATAAAAAAAATACAAACATCCGAATTGATAACCTCCTCCTTTTTCGAAGTCGGTTAAAAAGACGACTTCATGGGCATTTATTGTAAGGAAAATAAGCATGTGATTAGCTAAAAAAACTGACTAGCGTATTCTTAATTAAAATTAATTTAAAGAGATTTTGAATTTAGAATCCGCTAGTATTTAAACTAAGCATACGGTTACCGAATTTTATTAATAAGGCTGTATATATAAAGACACAAAAGAACAGATCCTTATGAATTAGCCATTTTTATGAAGTAAAACAATAAATATATACACGTCTGTCCGTGTTTCAACTTCAAAGCTCGATGTTGGATTTGAAATCAAACAGTGCAGCAGTTTTATTCAGACTTTCATTAAGATGTAACCCAGTTTATCTGAAGACTGGCATAACATACACTCAGCGGCAATAGGATGAGAGTAAGTACCGAGTAGCTTCTTGCTTAATACAAGCAAATTTACAGCTTGAAAGTGAAAAAAAATCGTAACTCACATCGCTGAGGAACTGTTAAATCAGCTCTGAGTAAAATTACTACGCATGTCAATTAAAAAACTAATCTAGTGTAAAATTATCCACTTAGGCCAGCTAAAGAAGCTGCTTGGAATCGATTCTCATTAAATAAACACAGACATAGTGTAGATTTTGGTTTGATCGCAAGTTGGCGTTTAGTGCTTGAGCCATATTTATTGCCGCTGAGTGTACCTACGTATGAATCGGTTCTCAACTTGCCAGAAGACCGTTTACACTAAATCAGACCAATTTGGAAAAAGTATTAGTATCTATTCAAAATTAAATCATATAAAACAACAATAATGGTGTCAAAGAGCAAAATAATTTGTATTATCAGCCTGTTCTCAATTTGCAGGTAAAGGTGGCATGGGTAGTCGTTTCGACGACAACCGTTTGACTCTCAGGATACATAGGGGTCGGGGTTCGAACCGTCCGCACGGGTCTCCGCTGTCAAATGCTTCCAACCACTCCACAAGCACCTCGCTAAGTGCTTCTCCAGAACGATTAAGAAGGTAAGGATTTCTTGTTGAAGTAACTTTCACTGTGCCACATTCTACTTACTTATTATGTTAGGCTAAGCTGCTGACTTGTGACTTTTGTCACTGTCACCCACGATGCGCCCACTTGAAAAGTTACTGGGCAACAAAACGCGCTCATTCTTGAAATGGATTTCGTATTGCTGTAAAAAGTGCTCTTGAAATAAGAAGAAAAAAAATGAAACGCTACTGGGTGCATCCCATATACACTGCAAGATTGTTTCAACGAAAATTTTACGCTCTATATTCTAAACTACGTCAGTATCCTTCAAAATTCAGTCACCTAGGAACTATTTGTCACCGTATTGTCACGTCACCGTGATTAGCGTACTCCGATGTATCTTCATAGCACTCGACTGGGTAACAAAAAGTCACGGTGACAAAAATCACAAGTCAGCGGCTAGCCTTAGGCACCACTTTTATAAGGTAATAGCTGACCCGACAGACGTTGTTCTGTCTTAGCTATGAACTGTCAAACGTGCAAAGTTTAAATTAAAGTTAAGTTAAAATTTAAAGTTTAAATTTTCCTATTTTCTGCGCAACTTTCTTTCATAAGAACTTTGTCCTGACAATAACAAACACAACAAAAAAGAATTAGCGAAATTGGTCCAGCCTTTCACGAGTGATGCCGTGACCAAGAAAATAGGGATTCATATTTTTATATATAATTATTGCTATATAGATAGATTTGAAGTACAGTAACAATAACTGTAAGTACCTATTATTAGGAAAAACAGAGGAACACAACTAGGTAGATATTTAATGTGAGCTTTTAACTGTATGGATAGTTCTTCTGGACTGTACACACGTTTCTATGGCGCCGACGTTACAAAATATAATAATTTTTATGTCTAGAAATATTAAGAGTCCCATTGCCATGTTATACTACTGAAATAAATTGCAAGCTTATTTCAATCCAATCAAAAATCTAATTATAGCCCTCGAAAACACACACGAGAAGAAATCAATACTCGATGCTGCAACATATCACATTCCACTCTCCCCCTATAAATCTAGATAATAATACTAAAAATGAAACTATTTCCAGGCATTCAAGCGCAAGACGAGCTCACGAAAAAGTCAAGATCTCTGTCTCCTACCCCTCATCAGAACAGATCTGTCCTGCCCACGAGAACTCCAGGTCTTCAAGTAGATCTCCCAGCCCTTCTCTGTATGCAGTCCATTACGAGAGAGATGGAAGGGAGCTGACGGAAAGCAGGTTGAGGGTGCGACCCTCTCATCACCTGGCTCCAGGGCCGCTGTATGATGAATATGATGATAAGCCGAGGACTACTAGAAGGATGGGGAAGAGGAATATTAAGGCACAGGTTAGTGTTCTGACTAAATGACAAAAAAAGTCCTTCAGGACCCTTCAGGTGTATATTGGACACCTATTTTAGGGTTCCGTACCCAAAGGGTCCAAATGGAGCCCTATTGTTGTCACTCAAGTGTCCGTCTGTCTGTCCGTTCGTCATCTGTCACAAAATTTTGTTACGAAGAATTTTTTAACTTACCTGCATTGACCTAACTTGAAATTTGGTGATAATATTTATTATTTCGTAAACTTTACCACAGATAATATAATACTAGCGTAACTTTACTAAGAAATACAAATATTAAAAAAAACTGCATCTGCCCATCGATATGAAGACCTTTCTTCAAAAAAATCCTGAGGAAATTAAAAAAATATATTTTACTAACCATACAAATATTGATCAGCTAATGATAACTTTGTACAGAAAATGCAATTTTTTTTTGGGATTTTTTTCTTAAAGATGGTTGTTCATTTTCATGAGCAGAACTGGTTCTTAAATATGACCACACCTTTCTGTTACACCATGTATAAGGTCGCAGTCAATATCAAATGGTTTCCCACTAATGCTGACTGCAATTTATCAATAATTTTTTTTTTTTTTTTTTTTTTAAATTTAATATCCTATACCTCTAAAACTTATTTCAGGTAAAACGCTTCCGAATGGAAACCAAGGCAGCGAAGACCCTCGGCATCATAGTGGGAGGTTTCGTGTTCTGCTGGCTACCCTTCTTCAGCGTGTACGTCGTGCGGGCCTTCTGCGGTGACTGCGTCAGTCCCATCGTCTTCTCCGTGCTGTTCTGGCTCGGCTACTGCAATTCGGCGATCAACCCACTGATTTATGCGCTGTTCTCAAAGGACTTTAGGTGAGACATTACCCGGGCTTACGGACGGCGAGTAGTGGGTAGCTCGCCGTCCGATCAGCACCAGGCCCGAGTGTCGACGGCGCGTAGTGTTCCACACGCGCCTCAAAGGTCACTCGGCATAGCTTGGTTGCGGTTTCTTCGTTCGGGGTCACCACTTTGGAGATTGGGTTAGCGACAAGTAAAACACAGGTTTGTACGATATAATGATAATAATTTATTAAATATTGTCCCTACTTACATACTATTTAACATGGTGGAATTAGCGTCAGGTCTACTATACCAATAGAATTAATCCACCAATAGTGGTGAAGTTCAAAAAAAGCGGGGCGCGCGGACGTATGCGGGGCGCACGGACATTGAAGACGTTACGATACATTTAGCGCCGAGGCTATAAATATGGGTGGCGCACAGTGGAACCTCCTTCCGTCCCATCATGACGTACGCCTGTGCTGTCTTCGCACACGCCAAGTCATATCTCCTCCACAAGATGCAGACCCTGCAGAACCGCTTCCTCCGCAGAGCAGTGGGAGCCCCTACTTTGTTCGGAATGAGGAGCTGCATGTGGATTTCAGACTCCCCACCGTCCAGCAGTTCATGAAACGCCTCACCAAGCGTTTCTTTGAAAAGGCTGCTAAACATAGGAACCCCCTAATCGTATCGGCCGGCCGATACGTTCCCTCCCTTATTAATAACGTTCGCCGACCCCGGCACACATTAATCACACCCGACGACGCTACGACCCTGCTCCAAGAGAGCCGTAGGGAAACTAGCACGTTAAAAAGACGCAGACCACCGTCCTTCCGTCCTCGCCGCCGAGGACCGTCGCGAGACCCCACGCAGAGTCAAGCAACCAGTCCCTTGATAGAGCCAGCCCGCGCCGCTGTGCCGATAGTTTCAAGCCCGCCCGCATGACATATTCACACGACACCGACTCACACCGTGACGCGGCGTGTTCTAAGTTAATATAGGCACGTCGCGAAGCAACCTGACATACACACACCCCCTGACGTGCGCGGCATGTCCGAACACAGCAGGGGACTTAAGACACAGAAATCCCCCCAGTCCCTTTGCTCAAGCCAGCACGCACCGCTGAGCTGTAGTTTCAAAAATTCGTCCACAAATAGTCACAACATGATTCAGCTGTCCCTTGCGGCCCTCCCCCAGCGACGCCCTGAGCCGAGGCCCGTACCCCAAAGGGGGTGCCCTTAGCGTAGTCGCAAGTGTAGTTTTAAGTATAAGTCCTGGCTGGAGGCTTTAATATTAATTAAAACCACCACGGGCACGTCCGCTTAAGCAGTCGACAACCACGATGGTTGAACTGCGAGAATCAAACACAAAAAAAAAAAAAGTGGAACCTCCAGTGTGATGTTGTGCGGCGCGCGCGCAGGTCGTGCGTGCTGCCACAAGTTGTCAGCAAACCATGACGGGGTACGTCATGGCTGATGCCTGCCCAGCGGTTGTAAATTCGAAACAGAGTTACTGCTGGGCACTCAGGGCAGGGAAGGAAGGGTGGGTTTTAGTCAGTAAGAGTCTGACACGCACTCCCGCTCCACCCAAAGCGGGAGATGTCATTGGATGATTTCCCAACCCCCAAAAATAAAAAGCTGAGACACATTGGTTAGGTACTTTAGTATTAGATTTAAATACTCGGTAGAGTTTTGCCCTTTTGTGTCCCCTGAGATACTGCAAGGTATAAAACTAGAGCTGACTGCCTACCTCCGAAGACGAACAGGCTCTGATTGCCGGAATGATTAAAATTGTCACGTTTTTGTTTGAGTTGGGAAATCGTCAACTAACTTCTCCCGCTCTGGGTGGAGCGGGAGGGCGTGTCAGACTTATAGGTACTGGCTAAAACCCACCCCTGTTCCTTCAGTTGCCTTTGCGTTCCAGCGCTGCGGGGACTCTTTCAATCACTTCCGCGAAATATTGTTATCTTTTTTTTTTGTGTCAACATCTTGTCAACTCAAAACAAAAGGATAACCATTTTTAACTGACTTCAAAAAGGAGGCGGTTCTCAATTCGTCGGAACTTTTTTTTTTTTTTTTTTTTTATGTATGTTCCACGATTACTCGAAGATGGCTGGAGCGTTTTGGATTTTTTGTTTTAAAGGGTATGCTTCCCAGGCGGTCCCAAATAAATTTTATCGAAATTGCTTCAGCGCTTTTTGAAAAACTGAACAAAAATGAAAAATACGTATACATAGATGACGTTTTGGTTTCCTCCAATTACGAGTACTATGTTTAAATTCCACGTACCATGTTATTGGGGTTTTTAGTTCTGTACCCCAGAACTTTTTTTTTGTCCACCGATTACTCTGTCAGTTGTGGACCGATTTTCAAAATTCTTATTTGAAAGAATATACTTCCGAGGTGGTCGCATATAAATTTTATCGGAATTGCTTAAGCGCTTTTTGAAAAACTGAACAAAAACGAAAAATGTTTAAACATAGATGACGTTTTGGCTCCCTCCAATTACGAGTATATGTTCCGTAAATTCCATGTTCTATGTTATTGGGGTTTTTAGTTCTGGGGTACCTACCTATAACAACAAAAAAGTGAAAAATTAAAAAAAAAACAACCGACTTGCAAAAAAGAAAACACTTACCTACACTAAAAATTAAAAAAAGCGTTTTTTACAAAAATCACTAACTTTTTACTAACTTTAATTTCGGAAGTCGGTGTCAAATAAATCACTATCACTACATAGTATAAAACAAAGTCGCCTTTTCTGTCCCTATATCCCTATGTGCGCTTAAATCTTTAAAACTACGCAACGGATTTTGATGCGGTTTTTTTCAATAGATAGAGTGATTCAAGAGGAAGGTTTAGATGTATAATACATGCATCATATACTAAGGCAACATTGCTAATTTTAGAGGTTTCTAACGTGATGTCGTAAATTAACCTATTTTTTTGGGCTTATTTAGCAATTTAGCAAAAACGCTGCCTAAACCCTACGAGTTAGATCAAATTAATGTACTACAGTATTGTACACCATAAAAAGGTCTACAAAAAAGTCCGCGATGGTATATGTTTATATTTTAGGGATAACCCACATTAACCATTTTTATTGTTTACTTTTTACGTGAAAAAATGGCTTTTTTACGAAGCTATTTTAAGCAATACGGCATTAATCCTTATCGAATTAAGTACCTTAAATACAGTGTGCAATTAATATAGATCAATATGGTTCCTTACAGCATGTAAATTAAACAAATATTTTCGGAGATATTACAAATTTAAAATTTGCGTTTGCGGCGGGCGGTACCGGTCGGACGGGGCAGTGCGGGGAGGCATGCCTGTAAATAGCGCGTCGGAGGCCGCGGTTATATAATTTTTTTTTAATTTAGTATCAGCATTGCACCCGTGCGAAGCCGGGGCGGGTCGCTAGTAAGAAATAAAAGAAAAACACCGACTTCCGAAATTAAAGTTATTTTTAAATTAGTGTATTTTCTTTTGTGGAAGTCGGTTGTTAATTTTTTACAAAAGTTTTTTACTTTATTCTTTCTCCTGGTAAATAACCTATGATTCTCTAAGACTCAAAACAACGTATCAACAAGGTTTTAGGTACTAATTTTCTGAAAGTCAACTAAGTTCAACTAAATAAATTATGCTTAGGTACTTACCTATTTAAGTTCTATAGTGACCAAAATTCATTACGATTTTCTTATAATTTCCAGATTCGCATTCAAACGCATAATCTGCAAGTGCTTCTGCGGCGGCGGAGGTCCGAGGCGAGAGTCGGACGCCGAGGGTTCCCGGCGACAGAACAACAGACCCACTCACTCCCACTCCCTTGAGGAGCACGACGCGAACAACCACACTTCTACCACCACTACTTCTGCTGCTGACAGGTAAAATATAAGCGTTCTAACACTTCTAATAAATAAATATTATAAACGGACAATATTTTTTAAATCATTTTAAAATGAATGATTTATGTAGGCCTGGGCCATAAATAAATAAATAATATTAAAAGAATTTTAATGAAGAATATGACTCAAACATTAAAAACTTAGTAAAACGCCATCTATTTTAATTTTTTGTAACTATTTTCTATTTTTTAGTTTTTGTTCTGTAACAGTTGTAATATAAATAGAAGAGATGCCGCTGTCTCTCCAAATTTTTTTTCATTGCTCTGTTAAATTTGTTTTTTATGTATTCATTGACCACATTAATATTCTATTATTATTCTTTTCAGGTGACGGCAAGCAATGCGGCGGCAGAACCCACAGTTCCAGTCAACCGTCGCATGCGTTTAGCGAATAACGTTAAAATAACGTAATACAGTATATGAAACAGTTTTTTATCTGTATATTGTTACTAAACGTGTCCTAATGTAGAAAGTCAACATAACTGTTTTAATATTAATGTGTGTAAAAATTATGTCGTTGTAACGTATAAATAACTTAGTTATTTAACCGTTATGATGTAAGAATAGCTTAATAACGAGCTATTTTTAAACTATAAATGTGCGTACTTCAGTGAATGTTTTTTAAAAGTGAATTTATTTATTGAAAAGACTGTCAGAACTTATTTGTACCTAATATTACGTAATAAATTATGTCAGATAACCAATAATATGTTGTTATAAAGAGGAACTATAAAGTGTTAAGTTAGAGAATTAAGTAGTCCTAATTAAACGATGGGGTGTGATATTCACTGAATATTTCAATGTTCATGTTCGTACACGCTCTAAGTCTGCTCTACCTATAGTAACTCCAAAAAACGCTTATAACTGATACAATGTAGTTCTTATCCTAGTTACTTTATCCTCACTCAACTCTAAAGAGTACATTAATTATGTATTATGCCTAATGCCTATGAATAATGATATAGATACCTTGCCCATAAGTAGATAAGCTAGAGGCCCTTTAAGCTTGACTTTTCGGACCTTATCATTGTTTCCCTCCGTTATTTATTTCCTAATTAACTTCTTAGATAGATATTCACCAATGTCGTAGTTTGGTTTTAATGTGTGATTGTTAAACCTGTACCTACTTTCAGTAAAAATCATTTGGCACTATTTTGATATTTTCACAAATTACAAACACAAAAACACATTTTATTCACAGTGTGTTAACCCTATTTTTTAAATTAATTATTTTTGACAAACTCATAACATGCAATGCCTTATAATTAAAAAAAAATATATAAAAAACAGGTTTCGTTATAAACAGGTTAAATAGACGTATGAAACTAAGCAATATTTTAAATTATACTATCTCAAAATAAGTCAATATAAACTGTATTTGTAGTTTGAAAAACTGACCCTAAAATATCGGTCGACAGTGCCTGGTTTTTATAAATAAACTGTATCTTTGAACTTTAACTAGACTATACTATGAAATCGGACATAATATAACTAAAAAAAATATGTAAAACTATGGCAAACGTACAAAACTTCTACAAAGATTTCAATTGGCCGTTCAAGTAATTAACTTGATTGGCTAAACAACTAGAATACTGTAGTCAGAGCATTTCAAATATAAATTAACTTTATCTAATGACTTGCCTACCAGTCTACGATTAGCATAAACGAGTATCTAAAATAGTCGACGGATAAATAAAGATCTCAACGTTCCTCAAGTTTATTCGATTGTGTATTCGATGTTTTAACATTATATTCGTTAGGCGAGAGTTGTATGTTTATGTGTGAGCGGTATCAATATAACTATGGATTAATATACGAGATGTTACCTACTTGTGGTTTTACTTTTCACTTTTTTTTTTTGCAATTCTTGCTGCCCCTCTTTCCAGTGCGAGAAATTGGGTGTATATAATTGGATCCTGTAATACGGGGCCACCCCTGTTCCTTCAGATGCCTGAGTGCCCAGTGGCGTGGTAACTGCGATCGTTAGTGTCAAGCACTACGGGTTTGCGCAAGTTCTCGTTAGCCTAGGAGAGTGGGGTAAGGCCTTTGTCCACCTCCACTACATCTGGATGCATACCCACGTCAGCAGCTAGGAAATATTCCCTGAGGCTGCATATCGCCCGATTGTGTAGGGTCTTAGCATAAAATAGCCTTGAGTTCCACTTTTCCGCGAGATATACAGTCTCACTTAGCCGGGCGTCAAGTTCCGTTTGATTCCATTTGATTACGTCGAAAGAGTAGGTACATCAATACTGGTATGACCCAACCGTTGAAGGCGCGCACCTTTTTCCACCTGATAGAAGGCTATTGAATACCATCTTTAGGCGGCCGAAGAAGCGCTCCTTCAACGATTGCTTCATGTCAGCAGCATTGAGGTTTCGGTGGAAGAGAGGGAACTCAGCTTTATGGAATCCGAGAGTTGAGTTCCCACAGATTCCAATCTCCCCTCGTTTTACATGCATGACCGCACATTTGTCCACACCGAACCCAATTCTGATGGCATTACTGAAGGTTTCGGTTACCTTCAGTAGCTCCATCAGTTGCAGATTGTTGGAGGCAAAAAGTTTCATCCATTTAAAGGAGGTGAGATATAACCTGACCACCTCTCTTCAATTAATAACCTAGGCCTGAAGACTCCAGCAGTGTGGTTAGAGGATTCAAGGCTAGGCAAACCCAAAGCGGACTTCAACTGTCACCCTAGAATCAACCCCACTCGATCCTTACCGGTTTGTAGTTTCTCTGGATTTGTCGACATCACCTTATACATGAAACCAGGAAGGTGCGTAGTGTTTAACCAATTTTATACAATTCTAGTACTTAGCTATCAAAATGGATGTAAGAACCTTATAGACCGTCGGTAGACACGTGATTGGTCTATTAATCATTTTGTTACCAACTTACACACGTTGAAAGTTTACACCACACATACAAGGCAATCAATACGCTGGTATTGGTCAACAAATTGAAATACATTTAAAAAATCATGTAACTGGCTCACAAATTTAAATAGTTTTATGATAACACAATAATCCTACTAATATTATAAATGCGAAAGTTTGTATGTTTGTATGTTTGGCTGAAGGTATCGCAAAAACGGCTGAAGGGATTACAATGAAATTTTGCACACACGTAGGTCATAACCTGGATTAACACATAGGCTACTTTTTATCCCGGTAAATGACAAGACTTAGCTAAGGCTGAGGTGGAAGTAGAAATCCAAAGTCAGGCTGAACGAGCGCACACGCTCAAAAAGTACTAGGACACCAGAAACATGAGAATTATTTCCAAGGCTGAAATCATGAGAGATACTCGTAAAGACTCACAAAGTACCAGGAGACCAGAATCATGAATAGGTGTTTTCGGGGATACAATCCTAAGCTGTATAGCTTCACAAACCACCAGGATACCAGAATCAAGAAAAAGTGTTTCCGGGGCTATAATCCTAAACGGTGTAGATTCACAAACTACCAGGAGATCAGAATCACAAAACATATTCCGAAGCTGGTATTAGGAGAGGTAGAGATTTACAAATTACCAGGAGACCAGAAAAATGAGAAGTATTTCCAGTGCTGAAATCATGACTGGTAAAGACTTACAAAGTACCAGGAGACCAGAATCATGAATACGTATTTTCGGGGCTACAGTCCTAAGCTGTATAGCTTCACACACCCCACCAGGAGCCCAGAATCAAGAAGAAGAAGTGTTTCCGGGGCAAACTACCAGTTCACAACCTACTAGGATATCAGAATCACAAAACATATTCTGAGGTTGGTATTAGGAGAGGTAACATCGTGAATAAGTATTTTCGGGGCTGGAATCCTGAGCGGTATACATTCCCAGGCGTATAGACAACCAATAAACAGAATCATGAAGAAAAGAAATTTCAGACCTGCACGCGGATGCAACCACAGGTAAACTCTAACAGGGTGCCAAAATCGTGAAAAAGTTAATTTAATATAAATGTCTAAGCGGACGGAGCCACGAGCAAGAAGCTAAGCACCAATTTAGGATATGTTCGGGACTCAATAAATGAAACAGTTTGGATATGGTAAACTATTATATTTAACACGGTAAATGTCTACGCGGACGGAGCCACGAGCAAGAAGCTAAGCACCAATTTAGGATATGTTCGGGACTCAATAAATGAAACAGTTTGGATATGGTAAACTATTATATTTAACACGGTAAATGTCTACGCGGACGGAGCCACGGGCAAGAAGCTAAGCACCAATTTAGGATATGTTCGGGACCCAATAAATGAAACAGTTTCGATATGGTAAACTATTATATTTAACACGGTAAATGTCTACGCGTACGGAGCCACGGCCAAAAAGCTACGCACTAATTTAGGATATATCTGGGACCCAATAAATGAAACAGTCTCGGTAAACTATTATATTTAACACGATAATAATAATAAGATAGGTACCCCGACCGTACCTTTGTCGTTCAAAAAAATCTGGATTTCATCCTAACTTTTAATTTTGATTTCTACAGGGTTTATTTAACGTGCTTTTCTCTGGAAATACCACTCAAACTTATTATTACACTTTTTACGCGGGCGAAGCCGCGGGCGGAAGCTAGTAATACAATAAAACAAAAAAATATTTACACAAAATTAACAAAAAACACGTGCTGCTAGGAGTGGCAATGGGCTCCAGGTAACACGTAGTAGTCCGTAAGAGTCTCAAACAAAGAAATCTTCGCGACTAATGAAGATTTATACAGAGTTGTCAAACTGTAACGTGTTATAAAATATATTAGTTTTATGTTTTTTCATTATATATTCGTTTATTATGTTTTAACCCCTGAACGCCCGACGGCATACCCGTATGCCGATCCAGATTACGCGGCTTAAACCTCTATTATTAACCTCTATTATTAAATAACTGTGGTATGGTTCACATGCATTCTTAGATAGTTATTACATAGTGTTAGAAAAAAAACGCAACACAAAACGCAACGCAAACGCAGAAACGCAATTTTAAAAAGCCGTTATGTTGTTTTGATTTCGTAATTTGAAGTTTTGAGTGTGAATAATAGGAAAATATGATATCGGACTCTACAACTCCAACACAAAAACTCTATTACTTGTCTATTCATAGTGCAACATGCAAAATTTCATGTAAATTGATACAGTGGTTTTAACAACTACCCACACACACACACACACACACTATTCCCGACAAATCGTTGATAACAGAATTTGAATAAAATTCAACTCTTGAATTACAAGTATTGTTTACATGTTATTCTAAGGTCTGTTTATTCAACAACCCAAAAAAGTTTACTTTAAGTGCCTCGCTCCAATAGAAACCTCAGCAAGTTGTTTTTTATGAGCCCGGTCGTAAATATGTCAAACTGCGATAAGAGGCGCGGCCGTTGAGGAGTTGATTATGTTGTGTATTTTATTCTATGGGTCTCAGTTTCCTGAAAATAAAGAATATTATTAATATTTCATTATATTTTTAATGTAGGCAGAATATACGAGGTGCATTCAATAAGTACCTAGCCTCATCGCCAGAGGGCGCTGTAGTTTCAAAAGAGTTTTACACACAAATTTTCATTCCAATCCCTTCATTTGTTTTAATTTGACAACTTATGGAAGCGAACGTGTCGATCGGTTTTACAAAAATGGAAAAAGAGCTATATCGTTCGGTGATTCGATTCCTATTTTTGGAAGGGAAAACGCGCATCGAAATCAAAGAGCGCTTGGATGCTGTGTACGGTGACTCTTCTCCATCGATGGCCACCGTCAAGAATTGGTTCAACGAGTTTGCACGTGGCCGTACGTCGGTTTTTGATGAACCACGTCCAGGTGCACCGAAAACAGCTGCTACGGAGGAAAACATTAAAAAAATCCATGATCTCGTATTGGCAGATCGCCGATTGAAGGTTCGGGAGCTAGCTGAGACTGTAGGCATTTCAGAAGGAACAGTGCATCATATTCTTCACGAGGAACTCGGCATGAGAAAGCTGTCGGCGCGATGGGTGCCGCGTTTACTCACACCAGAAAACAAGCGCAACCGTGAGACCACATCGGAGACGTGTTTGGCGCTGTTTAAGCGGAATCCAGCGGAGTTTTTGCGTCGTTTTGTGACCGTCGATGAAACCTGGATCCACTGGTACACACCAGAGACCAAGGAGCAATCAAAACAATGGATCCAGACCGGGGAACGTGCTCCAAAGAAGGCGAAAACTGTAAAATCGGCCGGAAAACTTATGGCCACCGTTTTCTGGGATTCACAAGGTGTGATCTACATCGATTACCTCGAGAAGGGTAAAACAATTACAGGGCTTTACTATGCCGATTTATTGGGCCGATTCGACGCCGAATTTAAGAAAAAACGACCCCATCTGGCGAAGAAAAAAGTGCTGTTTCACCACGACAACGCACCGGTTCACACGTCTGCCGTTGCCATGGCCAAATTGGTCGAATTACGCTACGAGTTGCTGCCCCATCCACCGTATTCTCCAGATTTGGCCCCTTGTGACTTCTTTCTGTTTCCTAATCTGAAAAAATCACTCGCCGGGAATAGACATGGATCGAATGAAGATGTTATCGCCGCCACGAAAAAAAAAAAAAAAAAACGGAGGCCTATTTTGCAGAGTTTGACAAAAACTATTTTTCGGACGGGTTAAAAAAGTTGGAGCATCGCTGGGCTAAGTGTATCGAACTAAAAGGAGACTATGTTGAAAAATAAATTGCCACTTTTCCAAAATTTTCGTTTACTTTTTGTAGGCTAAGTATTTATTGAATGACCCTCGTAATACTACTACCAGCGACTCACTGAAGCTTTGCATGGGTATAAAATCACTCTGTTTATTGATGAACCTGCGAATAAAGAGATAGACACGGAAGGAGACAGTGTTTTATAATAATAATAAATTCTTTATTACGGACAACATAGATCCACTGTGTTAGTAAATTTCTTATAACTAATGTTAGTAAAGTAATAATAATTATAATAATTAAAAAACATGTTTACTTGAGATCGTTTCATGTGGGCGACACACAAGCGAAAGTAAATAACTTCACTCATTCATCACCCCCACAAAACGTCTCAGAATAGGAGAGTAGATGTTCTCCGACACTGTACTCAAAATACTGTTGTCACTGTCCCGTAGTCTTGCTATTAAAGACGAGATCTTTTTTCGAATGACCGCATAGAAGTCGTCAGTTCGATTCAGCGCAAACATCTCAGATGCGCTACAAAAACGGGGCAGTCCCAACAGCATTCTGAAAACATTATTATACTGGATGCGCAGGACCTCCAGCGATCTTTTGGTAAAGCTGACCCACAGACTCCCCGTGTACATACCCTGACAATAAGCTTTGAAAAGGGTTATTTTAACCTGATTAGTACAACGGTAGAACCTGCGCGCCAACATATTCCCTCTGACCGCCAATGCCCTGCGCTCTCTCTCTATGTCTACATTATCCTTAAGGTCGTCGGTAAGTATGTGCCCCAAGTACTTAAAACTATTTACTCGCCTTATACTCAAGCCATTCAGAGTAAAACTTGGTACATAATCGGGGGCCTTACCAGCGGCCTTAAAAATCATGTATTCGCTCTTTTTCACATTGTAAACGAGTCCGTGTGTAGCTGCATAGTTCTCGCATACTCTCAACATCTCTCTAATTGATCCCGCAGTCGGACCCAGCAGCACCATGTCGTCCGCGTAGCTGATATTATTAATGGTAACACCCCCCACTCGGCATCCGACTCGCATGCTGCTGAGCCCGACCAGAAGATCATTCACATATAGGTTGAAGAGTCTAGGAGACGTCAGACCCCCCTGCCTCACACCGCACTCCAACCTATACGGATCAGAAAGTGTTGTTGACCATTTCACAGTATTTGTTTGGTTTGCGTACCAATACTGCAAAATTCTGAGAACTCCAGGTGGTATATTCCTGTCCCCCAGCTTTCTCCATCATATGACACTAGGTCGAAGGCTCTGGAGAGATCCAGGAAACAGGCATACACCGTGGTTCTGCGGTCAGTATAGTATTGGACAGTATTCTTGAGACTCAAGATAGCACTTTCTGTCGACAATTTGGACTGAAAACCAAACTGTGCATCGTGCATATGCAGATGTTCTTTTAAGCATGAATCAAGAATACTGTCCAATATTTTGGCAATTGTAGTTGCGAGAGAGATAGGACGATAGTTGCCTTTGTCAGAGATGTCACCTGTTCGATTTTTAACAATGGGCACTACTATTGTCCTCATAAGCTCAGCAGGCAGATAGGAATGACTAATACACATTGTGTACAATAGAGACAGGACCCTCGGTAGATGGACCCCCGCATATTTGAAATGCTCGATGCTGAGTCCGTCATGCCCGGGGGATTTACCTCTATTCATATTTCTAATTACGTTTCTAACTTGTTCAGCTGTAACATAAATCAAAGGTTGCACCCCCGGACTGGCGGACCCAGCACCTGACATCGCAACTGAGGGACCAAGGCGAGACTGCACCTCAAACAATTCCCTAAACATGTTAGCAATCCCCTCTGAATCTCCTTTTCCCCCAACGCTTACCGGTAGGCCAGGCCGAGTATTTAGTTTATTTGTAGATTTCCAAAATTTACTAAAGTTATTCGTTGCCCTCTGTTTAGCTATAATGTCCATCTTGATCTGATCCTGATTTTTCTGGCACCACTTAAGGCGCCCCTTAAATATTCTCCGTGCCTCATTCATTTGCTCAAAAATTATTCCAGAAGTTGGACGGTTATTCCATACCCATATATCAAATTTAAGCCTGGCCTCTCGGTAAGAATCGTGCACATGTTTATTCCAGCCGCATAGCACTTTTCCTATCTTTGGCCTATGCCTGCTCTTTTGATTAGTTTGTTCTGCAGCGGTGATTAATGTATTAACAATTTCGCTATATAAGTTATCCAAAATAATTCTGTGCTCTATTAAATTACATGCCCCATACGCACACCTGGAGAACTCTTGAGGAAAGTCAAGGTCACGCAATCCATCGGTACACAGCCTACGATATTCTACAACTTGAGATAATAAATATGAGTAATATTTAAGAAATATTATAATCTAGTAACGAGGAACTGAAGTGCGAACTCCTAACTAGGTGTATGAAATATTTGATGAGGGAAAGATTTTTCCTTAGTTCTATAATTATAGTTAGAGATTGATACGCCAACATACCTAGCACAGGTGTTGGGAACATGTAAGGGTCATAGCCAAATAATTTCAGGTTAAAAGGTAGTGGACCAAAGACTTTTTAACTTCATTTAAATGACTGATATATTTAAGACTGTACTCCATAATATTCTGAAAAAGCAACGTAATAATCATTAACAATTTAACAGAACGACTTCTTCAGTCATTCCATCAATTTTTTCATAAATCGTTCTAATCATTAACACACCACAAAACGATAAGGGAATTTCTGAAACAATAACGTTATAACCGATTTTAACAAAACATGTTTTCACAACACTATAAAATGTCAGCTGTCGTTCAATGCGGCTATTCGCTTTTATTTTCATTCAAAGCAAACTTCACTCATTCATCCAGTTGAGCGCCCGCTTTCGTTTTATTGGGTTGTGTATGTGGTTATCGTTGTAACAAACGAATTGTTATCATCGAGAAAGTAATCGTATCAGTAATTTATTGTGTTTTACTCGTCACTTTAGTTTTACCTTGGGATATTATAAGTCAGTGACATCAAAATGTATTTTGGAGGCGTAGAAGGGTGAGTGGATCTGTTTGTATTAATATTTTTCCCACAAGTGTCGAAAGTTGAAAGGTTCGCCTTGAGGATATAGCATTCCTAGGTTTCGCAACAGTTAATTAATGGCTAAATGCAATTTATTTATATCATAAATCATTTATTTTTTCCTAATTCCGTCAGCTGGAATCTTTCCGCGCGCCGAAATGTCAATGCCGATTTTATAAATGCAAAATAATTTAATTTCAATGTTATCTCTCAATATTACGGAATCTATGCCGCGTTTATCCTAGAAATTATTTTAGAACAAAATAAAAAAAAAACGAGTAAAAGTACCGTAGGTACCTACTTCACTAGTTTTTTTTCCACTTGTAATCTACAAAATAAAGACCTACAATAAATTATGAATGGTAGAATTATAGTGGAAATATTTAAAATGATATTTTAATTTAAGTAGGTATTACATACGAACTTTTATCTATATGTAGGTAGGTACCAGTGTTTCAGATACACTGCCAATTTTACTCAAATAAAGTGTAATGCCCTGCTTAATTAAAACACAAACAATGCAATGCATTTCATGCTCACACACATTCACAAACGTATCATTCGACCAATCAGCGGCCAGCATTCAATCGGCTTGTCAGCCACGCCGACAAAACTAACACAGGCTAAATTAAACTTTAATGTCTACAGTTAAAGTACAATTATAATTGAAAGTGTTACGGTATTCAAGTTATTTCAATAATCCCATCGGTAGTCAGCCTTGAATTTTTATAAACGTTTACTTTTGATTCAAATTGAATGTCAACCGGTTATGTTATAAAATGCAGAGACACAATGCACGTAGCTAAATACCAATATTGTACCTAAAGTTGGACACACCCCCGTGTACAAAAAGTTAAGTAAAATTGTGGCAGTGAGCCCAGCCAAGTTCTTTTGTCGCCAATATTCTTTTATTTTGTAAACATTAATGGCTGATCTGTCAGACAACAGACACAAAAGAAAATCTATTGTTCGTGGTCACGTATGACCTACGTGACAGATGAGGTTTTATTGATAGGTTACCTGTTATAATCCTGTTCGTTTGGTAGTATTTTTAGGGTTCCGTACCCAAAGGGTAAAACGGGACCCTATTACTAAGACTCCGCTGTCTGTCTGTCTGTCCGTCTGTCTGTCTGTCTGTCCGTCTGTCACCAGGCTGTATCTCATGAACCGTGAGAGTTAGGCAGTTGAAATTTTTCACAGATGATGTATATCTGTTGCCGCTATAACAATAAATACTAAAAAATACAACCGACTTCCGAAAAAAGTGCAAAATAACTTTAATTTTGGAAGAAAGTTATTTTGCACTTTTTTTGGAAGTCGGTTGTATTTTTTTGAAAAAAAGTTTTTTATTTTTCACATTTTTAGTTGTGGTTCCCCATGAAACTGTCTTAACAATTCATAGACATACGATCGCAGCAACCGCGGTTGATTTGCTGTCAATTTTTGATGAGTTCCGTTGTCTGTCTCCGAAACCCATCATCAGATCTATATGAAATTTAAATGATACCATTTCGGAACAAACCCCTTTCGAACAAAAAAAGAATTTTGCGAAGTTATGCCCGAAAATACATTAAAAAAAAAATACCAACATCCGAATTGATAACCTCCTTCTTTTTGAAGTCAATAAATATTTAGGGGGGCTCCCATACAACAAACGTGATTTTTTTGCCGTTTTTATAGATAATGGTAGGGAACCATTCGTGCGCGAGTCCGATTCGCACTTGGCTGGTTTTATTAGCCAACTGACTAAATGGTTTTCCATGCGGAAGGAATAGGATAGTTTCCTGGGTATGATAATAATAATTCTATTTAGTACGTAAGTTAGACTATCAAAAAAAAATGTGAGCCGTCACGGGACGCCTGGCAGATGTGAAACATCGACATTACTTTACTATTTGATGGTGTAATAACAAAACAAAAAATCTTACTATTTGATGGTGTAATAACAAAACAAAAAACATCGTATAGCGTGGCGACGCGTCGCCACGGCATGCGTCGCCACGCCAGAAATCGGTTTTACGTGCGGCTATAGATATTTCACATCAAAATATTAAACACGAGTACGTAAAACGGGGTGAATAGGAACGCCGGGGTGAATAGAAACAAAACTTTGAAGGGGTTTTTCACATTATTTAGAAATTGTTTGTAGCATTTAAGTACTCAGATTTATTTATTAATTGTTCTAAAAACTAAATCGATGCTTTACTAAAAACCAATATGAGGGTATCATAGTGAAAATCCTAATCAAAGTTTTGTTTCTATTCACCCTGGCGTTTCTATTCACCCTGTTTTACTCCGGTATTGTTTGTTATAACAAACCAATAAAAAATTACAATGATCAGATAAAAGGCATTCAAGTTCAGGAGTGGGGGCTCGTTACGTCACTTTGTGGGCAAAACTATCGCACACTGTGACGTCTCGCGAAACTTCAACTTACTGTATCGTCCTCATTTTTTGTTTACGTGATGGCAACGTTTTATATAAAAACGTTGCCCTACACTAGGAATTACTCCTGTGTCGTGGGTGCGTTCACAAACATGTATCCTCACATACACAAGACACCCAGACCCGGAGCAACTATCTGCAGGTCGTACTAATATTTGTTCCGTGCGGGAATCGAACCCGCGTCACGCAGCGCGCGTAACTAACGGATTAATTAGTTTTTTTAGGAAACTATATACCTTATTAGTTGTAGGGGATTTACTAATGACTCAAAACATAACTTTGATGTGAGAAAACCCTCTTATTGCGTTGTAGGTAGAATCTAAACCTAATTCAAACTCATCAAGGGCACTCTTTAGCCAATTAGACGGCATTCTTTTAATCAAATGCTATTTATGCCAATTAACCAACGAAAAGCACAGCGGTTTTATAATCTAAGAGCACAGCATTTTGGGCCCAACTGGGCCCAACGTAAATTTTAAGTAAGTATGCGAATCAAGAGCGTGTACCCAAATATTGTTTAGTGATATAACATCACACAGTTACAAGGTTGTAAGGGATCTTAATTTATTCAAGAAAATATTTTGTTAATTGAACAACCTACATAGCATCAAGTTAGGCTCTTTGACAATTATTCATAGAACTAACGAGCCGTCCGGCTCCGCACGGGTACAAATTATTCACAAACCTTCCTCGTTCATCGCTCTTTCCGTTAGTGGAAACTGCATATAAAATCCGATGTGTGTGATTATTCAACCGGAAAAAAAAACTGGCACTCTGGGAGTGCCGACAGAAGGGAAAACTTGAATAAAAAAACTTTTTTACAAAAAAAACAACAGACTTCCAAAAAAAAAATACACTAAAAATTTAAAAATAACTTTAATTTCGGAAGTCGGTGTTTGTATTTATTTCTTCGATATTTGACACCGACTTCCGAAATTAAAGTTTTTTTTTTTTTTGGAAGTCGGTTGTTTTTTTTTGTAAAAAAGTTTTTTATTTTTCGCTTTTTAGTTGTTATACCCCAGAACTAAAAACCCCAATTAACATGGAACGTGGAATTTAAACATTTGGAGAACACAAAAACGTCATCAAGATATGCGTATTTTTCGTGTTCAGTTTCTCAAAAAGCGCTAAAGCAATTTCGATAAAATTTATATGGGACCACCTCGGGAGTATATTCTTTCGGATAAAAAAAGAATTTTGAAAATCGGTCCACAACTGACGGAGAAATGCGCGGACATACATACAGTCGAACATAGAACCGCCTCCTTTTTCGAAAGTCGGTTAAAAATGCCCAACGCGCCTAAAGAAGTTTTCACTTCAAAAATATTTCCACAAACAAAATACTACCTGTCTTTTCAATAACCCTCCATCCATATCTTTACTATGTGTTTACCTACCCTCTGCAGCTGTCAGCAGGTGGCCTGATACTTTATTAAATAAATATCTTTTTACAACTCATTGTTTACTTTCGATGAAAGCGGCCATACACAAACACTCAAACAGTAATTAAATATCGAACAGAATGAAGCACGATAAGATAGTAAGATTATATTACCTACCGACAGATATTATTCAGGGCGTGAAGGTGCATGCAGAAATAAAATCGGCCTAGAGGAGCTGGCGATGTGAAAGTATTTGCAAGGCACTGGTTTTTTTACTACTTGAATGTCGACTTGAGTTATGGGAAAATAGCTCGTGCTGTGGAAAATATTGACCTATTAGCAAGAAAGAAGGTACCGGTTCTTCTTCTTCGTCGTATATAAATGATAAATTATTATTATTATTATATTATCGATGGTTCCAAATATGAATCTTTTTAGGGTTCCGAAAGTCCGAATGATAAATGGAACCCTTATAGGATCACTCGTATCTTTGTCTGTCCGACCACTCCCCTTCCCTCCCTTATCTTCAAAACTACCAGGCCTAAAATTTTGAAAAAAATATAGGAGGCAGTTCTTTATTTATAGATTACAACAAAACCTGTAAGAAGTATTATGTATAGTTAAAAAAAATACCTGAATAAAAAAAAATGTGTGGAACCCTATGCTTGCGAATCCAACTCGCTCTTGGCCGGCTTTTTATACCTAGATAAATTTAACCACGTCGACAGCGTTAGCATTTGCCCCGTCAAGGTCTTTTATAGTGTAGATGTTGTTGCACAGAGAGTAAGACAAGAGGTGAGGCATTGCTTGGGACGTAGCTCCGCAATCGCATTGTGGCTCATGTGCAGTGGCCCACCTGACTTTATTTATTTATTAAAACTTCATGCAACACAAATGTACAAAGGCGGACTTAATGCCTTAGGCATTCTCTACCAGTCAACCAAGTAGTCTATTTAAAGATAGATAGCTAGGACCCGATTCTGAGTTGAACGATTCAGGATGCATTTGTTTTTTTTTTAAATTGTAACATCAGGTTCAGTTCTGATTGTAACATCGGTTTTAATTGGAACTCGATTTTCAACTTTGAGCACACGTGAAGACTGCTATATCTGTATTTCCTAACGGTGTTTGTACTGTAATACAATCCAAGTGTGTCATAGCACACACTTGACTCTCCAATAACAAAAAACGTGCAAAGCATTCACCGCTATACCGCGTTAGGTCATGGTAAAACTAATTCGGCCTATTGCTTAATACGCTGGTAGTCATACCCCCGGTTAAATTGAGACCTGGTCAAACTCAACTCCAGTTAAGCATGAAGACCATTTTTTTTTGTGGAAAAATCCTCGTGGATACTCTCCGTTTGGGGAGAACAGAGTGTTTAAATATCGGATTCCAATCGACTAAAACCCCGCAGTTCTTACTGCTACCACGGGGTCTCATCTCGAACAAAGAAAATTTAGTTCAAACAAACAAACAATAGATGGCGTAATATGCATCGATTTCGTATTGAAGTTTAGGTAACATTAATATTTTGAAATAAAATATGGTTATAACTGTATTTTCTTATTTAATAAACTATCCTAAGCATAAAATTGTTGAATAATTGGCTCCTACTTAAACTTTAGATGTTTATTGGAACGATTCGTTAGGCATTTATATTTCTTATACCAATAGATGGCGCTGTTTGAAGTTTTAGAATTTATCCATTCGCCTCTTTAAAATTTGTATAGTGAAAAATTTTGAAACAGTAAAACTGTTATGAAGTGCCAAAAATACTATATAGTAATTCCTCAATGTGTGAGAAAATATTGATAAGACTTTATGTCAATTCATTCAACTTGCAAGCCGTCGCTGCTAACACCATCTAGCGAGGTGTAGAGGACGGGCCCGAACCAAGAACAAAAGTTGCCATAGCAAGTCGTAAACACGTAGTTACGGCGGTACCGTTTCTTTGTATAGGATGAGGCATCTGTACGCTAGTATTATATTATCTGTGCTGCTACTAAATAAAATGTCAAATATAAAATTTCGCGTATCCAACAACCACCAAAACTAATTCCATGAAATTCCATTTTACAATCATTACAGTCAAATAAAAAGTTAAAAGTGAAAAATAAAATATACTATTAATTTAAGGAAACCAAACAAGCGTATTGCTCCATTATTCCTCACTAAAAGTGAGAGTGCTTGGCAGAATTGGGTCACACACAACTGCGTAAACGGTAAATTTCTGATGAATTGTCACTACCTACCTACTAAATAAATATTACGGGCAAAAATAGAGCCCAGTCCAAACTATTTGTTTGCTGTTCAAACTAGGGTAAGTCTACAATGCGAGTTGTGTTTTCGATATAAAAATAACAGCTTACACCAGTTTTATCGGCCAATAAATGACTTGCGCAGTCGCAAAAGCCAAGCCTCTATATACTCTTCTGGCTGACCGACATAAAATTGACATTTTTTGCACGGTTTCCTCAATGTAGAAAACAATGAATAAGGAAAAAGTCATTAGTGTTACCCTAAACATAAAGCGTTCATTGTGTAATCAGTTGAACTATTTCTCAATGAGTTTCCTCTACAAAACCTGAAGCAACTTTCAGGTTTTTCACATCTGCCTAGCTTGCTCTGATCTCTACGACCCAGCTCTTGAATAACACGATAGGTATAATTTATAAGGATCAGAAGGTTTTTTTTTTAAATATGCCTGCCTCGCAAACCCTGGCAATACAAAAACGCTAAGGGCTCACCATTCTGGCATGTTTTCACCCCAAACATTACTGTGTTAAACAGACTGACACTGTTATCGGAACACCCAAAATTTACAATTTAGACTGCAAAAACACTGCAAAGAATAAAATAGGTCATGATTCGTGATGGAGGTTCTTTCCGCAAAACAGTTCCTATCACCCGCATGATTATTTGATAAGGCTTAATGTCCTTGATAAGTTGATACAACTGAAACTGTCTATCTGTTATCTGTCATTCTACTAAATGCACTTTATAATATTTGTTTGGAATTTGCTATCAGTGTTTGTGTAGTGCCAATTTGTTTTTGCTTGACTTGTGAATTTCTCCATAGCTGCTAAAGTTGTCTGTAGGATACGCAATGAAAACGAGTTAGTGCAACGAAAGTTGTCCAATAGTAGACTGGTTTGTAGTATTGGCTTTAGTTATAGTTTGCTGATTTAACTGGAACTTCAACTTGAATCGAGGTGTTTTTGATTCCCTGAACCTGGTCACACATCTGTTTTCATGTAAAGGTTGAAACTAAATGTATTTAATATTACAGATTAGAAAATCCAAAGCGTTGTACAGTGCAATTTGACACGCAAAATACAATGCAAATGTAGGTAACTTTAAAATAACTGTTACATACCTTCTAACATAATAAAAAATGGACATTTATTATTTCGGCAAACCAGTAAAAACTACAACTTCATGCCTTTATACCCTTCTTTACAGCACATCGATCAAGGGTGGATTAAAAGATCTAAGCGAGAGTAAAATTTTAATCTTGCAATCTTGCCTAGCCCAGATTCAATAATGAATTACATTATTTAAACAATTTCCTCTTTCTTCAAGTACATACTTCAAATAGTTGTTAATTACTATCGTTCGTGTCCCCTCAATTGATTTTAAGTGTTTTTTCCTTGATTTAGCCAAAGCATTCGACACGGTCTCGATTTCAGCACTTGTGAGCAAGCTTGATGTCATTGGCGTAAGAGGAACGGCCCTAAAAATGTTGGAGGACTTTTTGTGTAACCGTAGACAGCAGGTAAAGATTGGAAACTATGTTAGCTCTGATGCAAATGTTGTCTATGGCGTTCCTCAGGGTAGTATACTCGGCCCAAGCCTCTTCCTGGTGTACATCAATGACCTATGTCTTCAACCACTCTGCAACGGTAAAATATTTGCGTATGCTGACGATACAGCCGTAATATTCCATGGAGGGACTTGGGAGGAGGTACGTCGCATTGCCGAGAACGGCCTCCATCGTCTTGGCCAATGGCTTGAAGCAAATCTCCTTACTCTCAACATTTCTAAATCTTCATTCATACAATTTTCATTTTCCAAAACTAACCTTAAAAACGTTAGTATTAGAGTTCATTCTTGTAACTATCCTAATAGTAATAGCTGTTCTTGTCTTTCTATTAATAAAGTAACACAGGTCAAATACTTGGGTGTTATCTTAGATGAGAGGCTAAGTTGGGAACCCCATATAAGTCTTGTTACGGGTCGCACTAGGAAGCTAATCTGGGTTTTCAAAAAACTTAGGCACGCCGCGGAATTTCCTCTACTACGTAATATATATTATGCTTTAGCTCAATCCATACTTGGATATTGTGTAGGGGTCTGGGGTGGTGCCTGTAAAACCCACATGATGCTATTAGAAAGGGCTCAGAGGTCATTATTGAAAGTAATGACTTTTAAGCCCTTCAGATATCCGACTAAACAATTGTATGAAAATTGCGAACTGTTAACAATTAGACAATTATACATATCCCAAATTATATTAAAAAAACACAAGCAAACTCCCTGTGATGTAAGTGTGTATAAGAGTAAACGTGTTATTACTAACGTATGCTTACCTGTCAGATGTCGGACAGCTACGGCTAGACGACAGCAATCTTATAGGTCTTCCTACTTATACAATAAGATAAATAAAATAATAAACATTCATCCTCTTACTGTTCGAGAAACAAAAATGAAAATTAAGAACTGGCTACTTCAATTAAACTACGACCAAACTGAAACGTTATTGCTCACAGATTAATATTCCCTACTACCACATACCTCACCTTCATCTAGCATCCATCACACACACACACCCTCACTCACACTCACCCTCACACACACACACCCTCACACACACACGTACATACAAAGACGTTTCATCTACATGCATAAACACATCATGAGTAAACCTAACCCATCACTTATTTGATTTATTTCATCTTATTATTATTGTTATTGTTTTTTTTTATTTTTTTTTTTTTTATTCACAATTTGTATCAGGTAGAAAGTGGGAGAGGGCACTGACTTCTGTAATACAGGTTTTTTTTTTTACCTAGCTCAGAAGTCAGGGTTTTCATAAGAATCTTGTAAAAAAGTTTGTGAATAAATTTATTATTATTATTATTATTATTATTATTATTATTATTATTATTATTAGTGTTGCACGATAAGCTGGCTGTGATCTGATAACGTTGTAAGTGTACGAAGGTGTACTCAAATGTTTTCCTACTGTAGGAGCAGTTCTGTTCTTCCCCATCCGTGGGTAGGTGGCTGATTCAATGACTTACTTGCTATGGTTATCTAGCAGATTTATACTTATTTTTACGCAGCAGTCACGAAGTCAGATAGTTCCATTAGGGTTTTTAGATGTGTCCAAAAACTGCATAGAAATACTATGCCAAGTTAAGAGAAAAGCTAAAAGGTATCTTTCAGACCATTCCATTCCAGCCAAACAGCACCACCAATTTTTTTTGTTGGGGCGACCCCACCACTCTATTTCCAAACCACTGTAACTCCTGTAAGCCAGAATCAACACTGGCGACCACCAGAAAAAAAACGAAGCATTAAAAAAAATACTGCAGCTAGAAATAACAAAGAGAAAGGTTCAAATACTAGAGCGACATTCCAAATGAAATAAAATGTAGACTTAAAAACCAAATCACGACTTAACTGCAAAACCTAAGTGTACTGCGTACAAATCATTAAAAATGTGGCGAAGAGTTGATGCGTCACCCGTATTGAAATGAACTGTATAATACCTACGTATGTTTTGCAACACGTGTAAATTTAAATAACAAGGAAAATTATTTACCGGTTGAGTGAAAATGAACATAAAATCACGGGTGGAGACCGCAGGTATTCTTACAAGGGTCAGGCTAGAGCAGTCCAAGGAAGATAAAAAACATCGTGTGGTTTTAGTAAATGTCTGACAGACCCTTCCGCTCTCCCCAGGGTGGAGGACATCCATGACGATTTCCACACGATAAATAAACCGGCCAAGTGCGTGTCGGACTTCGCCCATTTAGGGTTCCGTACCAATTCGGATGATCCGAGGATACCGCACGGTCGCCTGTGAGGCGGCGAGCCTCCTTGCCGGACTGCCGCCATGGGATTTAGAGGCCTAGGTCCTTGCGCTGCTCTGGGAGTGGCGCGAGGAGGGCAAACTCCGGGGCGAAACTCCGCTGCCGCGACACCTCGCGACTCGGCGGACGGAGCTCTGGCAGGATCTCATGGCGACATGGAGGCAGCGACTGTCGCAACCAGCGCTGGCCACCATTGCGGCGTAGTGCCCCTCTTTGAGAAGTGGCTGGAAAGGCGCCACGGCGTCCTCACCTTTCGCGTAATGCAGGTCCTCACTGGACACGAAAGTTTCGGGAGGTTCCTGTGTAGGGTAAGGCGGAGGGAAACTCCCTGGTTTCCCCACTGTGAGGATCGCCCAGAGGACACGGTGTAGATCTGTCCTGCTTGGGTGGAGCCCCGCTGTGTCCTCGTGGAGGCGATCGGTGGCAGCGACCTCTCGCGCCCGGCCTAGGTCCAGGCCATGGTACGGAGCGAGAGGGAATGGAAAAACAGTCTCCGCCTTCTGCGGAACAGTAATGCTACTAATCCTAAAAAACCAGCCAGGTTCGTATCGGAATTCTCACATTTGGGGTTCCATACCTTTTTTTTACCGTTTTTAGGGTGTCGTACCCAAAGGGAAACTAGCGGGACCCTATTACTAAGACTGCGCTGTCCGTCTGTCTGTCTCACGATTCGTAATACTCGTAGCTACACAATTTAAATTTTCACAAAATATGTATTTCTGTTGCCGCTATAACAACAAATATTAAAATACACGCTGTGTGAAAGTTTCAATTGTCTATCTATTACGAATCATGAGATACAGCCCAACAAAAACCCAAAAAAAAAACACGTTTCTAGAAACGTTTTTTGTTTTGTTTTTTCGTTCAGTTTATAGTACGGAACCCTTCGTGTGCGAGTCCGACTCGCACTTCGCCGGTTTTTTTTATTGATTTCCTAAAGCAAAAAATGGGTGTCCAATATTTTTTTGATAATATCACAAACATAAGAAAAGAAGAGGGACGGAAAGTCCTTGAAATTAATTTAGGTTAATACTTTAAACGTCTAGCCATCGTAAGCTGAATTAGTGTATATCTCCTTCAAATGATTAAAATTGAACAGTTGAACTTGACCGTTTTTGCAATCAATGAATTACTTTATCTTTTTGATAATGCAATTGAGGTTTCTTATTTATTAGATTATCACAAAGATAAAAATTATAGACTTACTATCAGACATTTGAAAGTGATGTTTTATTTGTTGAATTATGACCAAGATTAGATATGAATGACACATTTTATCGCCTACAAAGTAAGAGGAAGTGGTATTAACAAACAACATAACCTGTATGTGATAGACAACAATACGGGAATAAAATAAAAAAACAACCAAACTTGGCTGGTGCACTGCCGTGCTCCTCAGAAATGTTTGACTACTCTTCGATGTATTTAAACATACAGTAATTAACATATAGTAACAATATACTCCTATTTTATGCTGTGACGTAGTTTCATGATAAAGAAGTCTGCACACTACACCGTATCATACCATGAGTCATGACCGTGCTAAGAACGTGTCAAACAAAAAAATATTCTTTACATTGATAAGTATGAGACAATGCCCACTAGACCGTTTCGTCACCGACCAACACCGTCGCGTGCCATACACGTAGTGTATTGGCACCAGCAAAATATATGGATGCCAAACCGGTGCGCCAGGTAGCGAAACGGTGAGCATACTATAATCGCAATTATGATGACCGTTTATGCACGAGTTTAAGACGCTGATAAGGCGGAGATTCCCAAAAACCACCAAGGTTTTTAATTGTGTCTGCTAATGAGGGGCTTGACGGGTAGCAGTGTATCTTTGAAACCGTAAACCATATTGTCAAATAAAAAAAATATGATATTTTCAAGTCCTATTTGCATACAGTGATGGAACTCAAAACATAATTTAACATACTTTAATGCATCAAAAAAAAATCTTCTAATATACCTCTTACTTATCTTTAAAAGCAGTATATCCCTTCATTAACAATAATAATAAAAATACACCCCAGAAATAGTTTTAGAAAATAGAGATATAAAAATTTACTGGGACCGCACAATTATAACAGATAAAACGATACATTACAACAGACCCTATAATTATTACGAATAATTATTATTACCGTTCACGACAAAACTAATAAAACAGTATATCTTATAGACATAGCAATACCTAATTCACACAACATGCGTTTGCATGTTGTGCACTATATCCGAAAAGCTCAGCAAGTATCAAGATCTCGCCATAGAGATTAAAAACCAATGGAAAGCTCAAACCGTTCATATTGTCTCGATTGTCCTTTCGTCTACTGGCTTAATACCAAAATCTCTAACACAGAGCCTCAACACCCTGCAGATGCCAACTAAAACACTATACATGCTCCAAAAAGCCACCATCCTTACCACCTGTCGCATCACTCGAAAGTTTCTGACTTCTTCAACTCTGACATCAACCTTTTCTATTTAAATTCCGCTTTACATACTTGGTCCCGGCCCGTGTGTAAGGTTTATTGACCTCTCTTAAATGGAAAGAAAATCAAAGATCAGGAAATCATAATAATAAAAAATATACCATAAAATTTCAAATGCTAAACTGCATCCAGTGATGTATTATTTTTTTTATAAATACAGTGAAACCTGATAAAGTGAGACATCAAGGGACCTGCAAATTTGTCTCACTTATAGAGGTATTCCACTTACCCAGTGTGTCAGATATCCAGGTATAAATAAATATCTGTCTCATTTTTTTGATGTTTATTTCAATAAAGATTATTATTATTATTATTATTATTATTATTTACAGAGGGTTCCATTAATAGAGGTCAGAAATAAAGGTTATTTCCAGTTATAGAGGTGCGATTATTAAATAAAATAACGCATTATGTACTTAAACATTATACGTGAGTTGTAATCTTTATTGGGAATCAAAAAAAGATAGTAAATGTAATAAACAAAAATATTCAAGCAAGTTTTTTTTATAAATACTACCTACCGGTGCCGGTACTATCGGTCTAGTATTTTTCTATTTTTAATTTTGTTCTATTTCTAATGGTAAACGTTTGGTTGTACACCTACCACAGAGTTGTTTATTTAACCCAAAGGTTGACTGGTAGAGAATGCCTTGTTGCATTAAGTCCGCCTATGTACCACTATTGTACATGAAGTTTAAATAAATAAATAAATAAAAATGTAAACAGAGTATCAATTATAAAAATCTGTCATTTTAATTTGTCTTTTGGAAGTATCAGCCATCAGATGTTTTTCGATGTTATAAATTTTATCAAAATATGCTTTGTGTCACCAATTGATGTCATTTCAAAATAACTGTGCAAAGTTTCTAGTGCTTTTACTGCTTCGCGTTTAGAAATTTTTACTAAATTTACTGCCGAGCCTATTTCGTCGTCATCTTCTTCATTTTCCAATGAAGATGACGAGAAGGCATGAACAATGTCGCTTTCAGTAAATTCTCCTGAAACTATTAAATCGTCGTCGACGTTTATAAAATCTTTGAGTGTTGGCTGTTGATTATGTTGCTGGTGGCTAGGTTCCAATCTTCAGGATCAATTGTGAAATTTTCTTCCTCCTCTTGTAAGCTTTCAGATACAGTTACTTCAGATTTAAATCCAGATTTTTTAAAGCAGTTTGCTATAGTAGTTTTGGTCACGGAAAACCAAGCTTTCCTAGCAAACCTCATCGCCTGTAGAACATTGATTTGTGGGCACTGATTGTCTTCTATAGATTTAATAACATGTTGAACAACTTCTTTTCTGTAATAAATTTTGAAATTGTTGATGATGCCTCGATCCATTGGTTGCAATATACTTGTCGTATTCGCAGGCAGATACACGAGTTTAATGTGGCTTACCTCGGGCATATTATTGTGAGCAGTACAATTGTCAACAGACATCTAAATTTTTCGCTTCTGGGCTTTCATTACTCGGTTCAAATTCTTCAACCAATCGGAAAAAATAGTAGATGTCATCCATGCTTTTAAGCTATTGCATAGCTTCTATCGCGGGCCTTGAGCGTGGAGACCGAATCCAAAAATTTCGTAACGAAAATGAAACCTAACACCCCTCACTCCGACCGGCACAGCGGTGATACTTTTTAGTTTTGCCATCTATCGATGAATAGTGATGATGATGACGACGATGACGATGACGATGACAGTGACGATGATGATATTTATCTTGTTACGCCAAAGAAGTGTAACTTCTTACGTGCGTGTAAAAAGTGTAACTTGAATTAATATCAAAGAAAAAAAAAATAAAGAAAAAAAAACTGCATAAATAAAATAAATAAATAATTATAATTGCATAACTTGATAAAAAAATGCTATGCAATAGCTTTACCGCGGCAGTCTCCGAGTGCCACACGTCTTTTTTTTTATTATTTTGGCAATTCACAGGCAAAGTTTTAACACCTTTCAAACATCTTAGAGTTTTAGATTTCCTATCCGATTAATAGGATAGGTAGCTTTTCAGTTCCTGACATGTTAGCACCCAGAAGTATTGTACGCGCTCTTTAGGTACTAAGTTTTCCGCCATGACAGGACTCACCTTTTAAGGTGAAAGTTTTATCGGGTAGACACTTATAAAATAAACCCGCTTCATCTGTGTTAAAAATATCATCAACGGAATAATTGTACTGAAGAACTGGCAGGTCTCCAATCCATTGGCTACATTTGTTAGCATCAACAGCGTTACTTTCTCCACAAATTGCTTTGAAAACCATATCGTTTCTTTTTTTAAACCCTTCCATAACCATTGCTGCTACAAAATAATGAATTCGCGCGAAATCTTGTGCCTTTTCTTTAATCATCGGCCCACTTACCGGAACGTTTTTGTTACGAAGTAGCTTGACCCATGTTAGCAAACACTGTTCAAGTTCAGGATATTCTGATAAACGTACACGTTTTAGTTTTCCTTGTGCTTCAGAACATTGTGATTGAATTTTATCTTTATCTGAATTATTCTACAAAGAGTAGAATTTGGCACATCAAATTCGACACAGACTTCATCGCGTGTCTTTCCACTTTCATAAACTTCAGTTTTTCACGTACTGATAACGATTTGAGCCTTCGTATCGGCATTTTTCAAATAAACATCCGTACGATAGAAAAGCAAAACTAAAACTGAAGGTTATTTAGGCTCAAAATTAGTTAAGTGCGGAATTTGCGGGTAGAATAAGAATAAGTAAGTAAACAAACAAAACGATGTTATCTCATTTACAGAGGTTAACGCATATAAAATTCACTCGCTGTCTCAGGTATAGAGTAACTATCACAAAAAAATCGAAAGAACGAATCCCAGTTAGAGAGGTTTGCTTTGTTCCACTAACTGAAGTAATTCAGTGCCAAAGTGTTGGGACCTCAGCATGAGTTCCAGTTATGGAGGTTTCTCACTTATCCAGGTCCCACTTAACAAAGTTTCACTGATATAAGTAAATCTTAAGAAAAGCGATAAAATACTTCATATTTTGCAATAAATTGCGAGCTTTTGTCGTAGCGCATCTCTTTTTTTTCTATGCAGTCCGAGAGTGACCGCACTTTAGGTCATGTCTCGGCCTTAAAACTTTCTAGTGCCCGTGCTGTGCTTGATACGTTCCTAGCACAGTCACGGTATGATACAAACGGACATTGTTGTTGATTCTGTTGTGCACAAACTAAACTTAATTTAGGCTATTGCTATCTTTTTCTCTCTAATAAAACAAGAAAGAGACGGACGTAAATTAGAGCTGTCAAATTTAGTTTGAACTAATATTTCCATATAAATTAAGGGTACACGTAAAAACATGTCGTCTAAAAACACGGCGAAGCGCAAGGCGTAAACTAGTTTGACATCTCTAACTTAGTGCATAGCTATAGCCGTCCTTTTCTCGCACTGCCTTTTAGTAAAAGATAGCAATTCTCTAATTTTAGTTTAGATATTGAACAAGAGAATCCGTACCATTATCATTTCGTCCTTGGCAATGGTAATACCACAGGCCCACTATACATAACTATACCGATGTGACAAACTTAGGCATATTTTTGCACATATTTGCATACAATATTCGCATTGCACACTCCGTATGTACATGTTGCATGTATTACATAATGCTGGTATGTGGAAAATGAAGGGATTATGTATGTAGTTAATAATTATGTTGGAGATTCTGTCATGTTGATTGAAATGTACTCAGAAGCCCAAGTTCTTACAGTTCGTCAATTATATATCCTCCGTACTGTCCTACGTAGACACACTATGTTACCAATAAGCTCAGATACATTAAGTAGACGTACTGGTTTTCCAGTCTGCAAAGTTACCAAATCTCGCACTTCACTCGCGTCCAGACACTTTTGTGTGTTAAGTGCAAAGATCTACAACCGAGTTAATAAATCTATCTCAATTTATAAGCTTACGTTATTTAAGGTAAAACAATTTTTAAGGCCATGGCTTCAGTCCTTAAGTTATGATGACACTGAAAAGATAATTTTATCAGTGCCATAAACGACGTGTATAAATCGAGAAACACATTAAGATATTCACTCACACATGCTTTCACCACCACACACACACATACACAACACACAAACTCACTCACACTCACGCACTCACACGTACACACGTTCGCTTCACTTCTTTTTAACCGACTTTCGAAAAAGGAGGAGGTTCTATGTTCGACTGTATGTATGTCCGCGCATTTCTCCGTCAGTTGTGGACCGATTTTCAAAATTCTTTTTTTGTCCGAAAGAATATACTCCCGAGGTGGTCCCATATAAATTTTATAGAAATTGCTTTAGCGCTTTTTGAAAAACTGAACAAAAACGAAAAATACGCATATCTTGATGACGTTTTTGTGTTCTCCAAATGTTTAAATTCCACGTTCCATGTTATTGGGGTTTTTAGTTCTGGGGTATAACAACTAAAAAGCGAAAAATAAAAAACTTTTTTACAAAAAAAACAACCGACTTCCAAAAAAAAAATACACTAAAAATTTAAAAATAACTTTAATTTCGGAAGTCGGTGTCAAATATCGAAGAAATAAAATACAAACACCGACTTCCGAAATTAAAGTTATTTTTAAATTTTTAGTGTATTTTTTTTGGGAAGTCGGTTGTTTTTTTTGTAAAAAAGTTTTTTATTGTTTTATTTTTAATGTTTCAATACCTAATTGTTATTTATTCCTTATTTTTTGTTACATAAAAATCTAAATGTGTATTGATACACAGCGGAGGACACTGATTCCTGTAACACAGGTTCACCTAGCACGGGAGTCAGGGGCTTCACATGTAAGATTGTAATATTTTTATGTCAATAAAGTTATTAAATAAGGATATTTGTAATTTTATTTGTCTTTGAGTAATAGACCAACTAAACTAACTGGGTACTACCCAAATTTTTGTAATGTCACGTATACCTAACTACAAATGCCATTAGTTATATGAAATGTGACGTAAAATTGTTAACATTTTATTTTCAAAAAGATTCCATGTTAGGCACTCGGTTTATAATTATATAAGTTTATGTTCTCGGTTTATAATTATATAAGTTAAAAAAAAACATTTTTTTAAACTTTATACCGGTTAGCTCAATTAAATGTGAAGGTACACAAAATTTCGTGTCCGTGGTGTTGAGCATTGAAGAGTTCTTTTGTCTGGAACTAATCCTGAATGTATATTCAGGTCATGCTTCTCTGCTCTGGTCATCATAAGAATGCATTGTCACCAGAACTGAAGATGTATGCAAAACTTCAACTTAATCAGACACCAACAAATGGTCGAAAAATGCTTTGCAAATGACGGACAACTGACAAACATACGAACATAAAAGCTTGTAAATAGTACACCTAAGACTACCTACAGTACTGTCTTTCCTTTTTCTCTATAAAATCCATCCAAAGGTTGTCTTGAAAAGATCGCTTTTAGCGATAAGGCCGCCCATTGTGTCACCCTATGTAAAGTTTTTCTTCATTTATATGTTCTGTAATCTAAATGGTGTAGATAATAAAGAGTTTTCCATTCAATTCTATTATATTTTGTATTTGAGATTGGTTGTATTTGTAATGATCTACTTATTCATAAAACCGAGAGTTTGCACCTTCGAAAGATTTATTACAGCTTACGTAGTTTGCAATTATCTTGTGAGATATTAAACAATGTTATTGTTACGAGCTGGGTATGGGATAAATTATTTTACACCAATTAATTAACTAAATATCCTTTATTAACTCAACAACTTATTAACACAAACACTAAATCGCTTATAATCACTATTCTCTTCGTAATCGCTTGTACTCGCTTCCGTTCGCATCCGTAGTCGAAAACAGACTGACTCACTCGCTTTTTTTTTTTTTTTGTGTTTGAAGCTCGCAGTTCAACCATACGGTTGTCGACTGCTTAAGCGGACGTGCCCGTGGTGGTTTTAATTATTATTAAAGCCTCCAGCCAGGACTTATACTTAAACTACAAGCGACTACGCTGAGGGCACCCCCTTTGGGGTACGGACCTCGGCTCAGGTCGCCTCAAGGGACAGCTGAATCATGATGTGATTATTTAAGGACCAATTTTTAAAACTACAGCTCAGCGGTGCGTGCTGGCTTGAGCAAAGGGACTGGGGGGATTTCTGTGTCTTAAGTCCCCTGCTGTGTTCGGACATGCCGCGCACGTCAGGGGGTGTCTGTACGTCAGGTTGCTTCGCGACGTGCCTATATTAACTTAGGACACGCCGCGTCGCGGTGTGAGTCGGTGTCGTGTGAATATGTCATGCGGGCGGGCTTGAAACTATCGGCACAGCGGCGCGGGCTGGCTCTATCAAGGGACTGGTTGCTTGACTCTGCGTGGGGTCTCGCGACGGTCCTCGGCGGCGAGGACGGAAGGACGGTGGTCTGCGTTTTTTCAACGTGCTAGTTTCCCTACGGCTCTCTTGGAGCAGGGTCGTAGCGTCGTCGAGTGCGATTAAAGTGTGCCGGGGTCGGCGAATGTTACTAATATGGGAGGGAACGTATCGGCCGGCCGATACGATTAGGGGGTTTCTATGTTTAGCAGCCTTCTCGAAGAAACGCTTGGTGAGGCGTTTCATGAACTGCTGGACGGTGGGGAGTCTGACATCCACATGCAGCTCCTCATTCCGAACAAAGCAGGGGGCTCCCACTGCTCTGCGGATGAAGCGGTTCTGCAGGGTCTGCATCTTGTGGAGGAGATGTGACTTGGCGTGTGCGAAGACAGCACAGGCGTACGTCATGATGGGACGGATCACCGTGGTGAACAGCCGCAGTTTGCACTTGAGTGACAGTTTACTGCGGCCGGACACCAAACTATGGAGTCTGCCTTGCGCGAAGTAGGCCCGCGAGCGGACGCTACTTATGTGCTTGGCAAATGTTAGATGTTCATCTAATATGACTCCCAAGTATTTGGCTTGCTTCTCCCAGGAGATCGGCTTGCCATACATGGTGATCGGGCGGGGGGCAGAGATGATGTGATTCGGCCTCGAGTAGAGGACCGCTTGTCGGGGTTCACTTCAATCCTCCATTTCCTGAACCATTTCCCCAAATTGGTTACCGCGGACTGGAGGTTTCGGGCTATTGCGACTGGACTTCTCCCGGTGCAGTAAATAGCCGTGTCGTCAGCAAACAGTGCTAACTGCTAAGAAGAGTTCTCCTTCTATGCGATAGCGGAAAGTGCGATTTGACAAAAAGTCTCGTAGGATGAGCACGAGCCTATCTGGCACTCCGATTTGGTACAGCTTATAGATTAAGCCGTTGTGCCAGACTTTGTCAAACGCCTTCGCTATGTCAAAGAACAAGACGCCCGTTATATATTTGTTCATGAAGCCGGCGCTTACATGCTCAACAATACGGTGCACTTGGTGGACGCAAGAGTGTTCAGTTCTGACTCACTCGCCCGCCGTCCGGCCTTTATACAGTCATGGAAGTTTCCAGAACATTGTCGAACTATCCTATAGTGGAATATTCTAGAAACATCTATGAGCTTCTACACAGTACCACAATGGAATGTTCTCGAACCTAGTGGAAACTTCTACTACATTCTCGAACGTTCCAGAGTAATACGGTCGACGTAACATTATTAACAAAAACTGGAAGAGTATCAAAACAGCTTTTAAGTTTGTGAGCACAGAAGCATCTGTTGTTGAATAAAAAGAGTCCTGTTAGTGCAATGCACCCTCAATGCTTGACTAATCAAGCACTAAAAATACCCTAAAATTAAATATTTGGCCATCTGGCTAACCAAAAAAAATCTAAAAACATGATATGCGAATGTGAGTTTGTTTATTAAGTCTTCAAGCCTGCACTGCTCGACCGATTATCATGAAATTTCGCATAATTATACACGTTGTCAGGGGTACAAAAACGGACAAAGGGTATATTCCATTCAGAAAGTAAATGCTGTTCCAGAGAAATCTACACTAAGGCGAGCGAAGACGCGGGCAAAAGCTAGAAATTGATAACTAACCTTAGACTATAAAAGTTGTCTAAGTTTATAACATGGACCCCTACAAATAGCCCCAAAAGAATTAGCCAGTTTTGCTAAAATTGGTATAAATAAATGGACACAAAAACCCAATAATATTTTTCAATGCTTCTTTTTGTCAGTCAAAATTATTAATTAAAAAAAACCAGCACATGTCGTAAATCATACCTACATATGTAGAGATGTAATATTAATAAATTATCTCTGCAATATTGTTTATCGCATACCTACCTATCACTCTTAGGAATAACACTTCAGTTTGTTTTGCATTCTATGAAAAACTAATAAAGTAGTTCTACGTCAAAATACATATTAAGGTATGCATAGTCACATCTGGGGGCACGCGGACCGTTTCGCTACCGTCACATGCGTAAAGGCTCAATTACAGCTTCCGATTTCAAGGGACCCAATTTAGGAAACAGGAAGGTGTAATAGCAGTTAGTGTCCGATTTAGTGAGATTGTGAGATCCCGATTTGACTTCCTAAATTGTGTAC
Source organism: Polia nebulosa (assembly GCA_951329385.1). Taxonomy (NCBI): domain Eukaryota; kingdom Metazoa; phylum Arthropoda; class Insecta; order Lepidoptera; family Noctuidae; genus Polia; species Polia nebulosa. The sequence goes on along the minus strand of OX589610.1, from coordinate 12,411,088 downwards.
GATTTAGGATAGTGTAATCGCATCACTTCGATTTAGAGCTAAGTGTTACCAATTTAGCGACTTTGTCGCTACAAATGAGCTATTAGTATTTTTATATGTGCTTAAAATAAAATTAAATTTCCCAAGGTCCCTTTCCCAGAAAAAAATCTGAGTCCGCTCTTTTTCTTTTGTGGTCCGCTCTTGGTAGAATCAGTTTTAGAGACGATCTAGCGACTTTTGATATTCTGTCTATGCGCTTGAATTTGTAAGAGTTGGCAACAATGCCGATTTAGGAGTCCAATTTAGGATAGTGTAATCGCAAGCTTCCTACTTCCTAGTTAGATTGTTCCTAAATTGGGTCCCTTGAAATCGGAAGGTGTAATTGAGCCTTAAGGTGAAAAATATATTCCCTGTTCATTACTTTTCTGTTATACAATAGTTCTTGTAGTAACAAAACGGCCAAGCCCCATGTTTTGACTAAGGTGTAGAGTTTGCGAAGCTAAGGCTTGTAGAATTAGAAGCTTCGCTCTACATGAGATCTGATAATTTTTTGACAGTGCGAACCATATATTATAGTCTCGTCTTGGCAACATTTTACATGACAATGTTTTTGGTGGGATTTTATAATACTTATTTATTTATTTATTTATTTAGTACACATACACAAAATAAAAACAAACAATAATAAATAATACTGTTAAAATACTGTTTATATAGAAATGAAAAACTTTCTACAAGAAAGTAATAGGCAATTTCGAAAAAAAAACCCGGCCAAGTGTGTGTCGAACTTCCCACATTTAGGGTTCCGTACCAAATGTATTTTTAACTGTTTGTATGGCTATAAGTCAACAAGATGCTTATACGATGTTGGACCTTCCATACTATTTTGATCAGCTGATAATAATTTAATATGGCATATAAATAATTTATATGGCGCGCGTTTGGAACAGGTCTATGCCCAGCAATGGTGGCGGTGATATCGACTATTGCATTATTTGAGTTTGACGAAGAATGGCTTCTTGCATCTTTACCAACCATCATCAGTACCTATTCACTCTTATCTTCTGTTAATTGGATTACTTTTATTCAACAGGGGTGCAACCCACTCCAATCTCGTCATATGTGACGAGACAGGCAAAGTGGTGGGCAGGACTAAAGGGCCCGGCACCAACCACTGGACCCTCGGCATTGAAGAGTGTGCAAAACGGATCATAGATATGATACACTTAGCTAAAGAAGATGCGAACATACCTAGAGACAGGCCCTTGGATTCTTTGGTAAGTAAGATGAACATCAGACTGTCACTTAGAACTATTAACCGATTGTGGACCCAGGATGGTCGCTGTAGTAATAATCTGGTCAAATGGGTTAGCCTTGACCCATCCCAAACTCAGTGTCAGTGTGGAGTCCCTTCACAGGACATGCGTCACCTCCTTGCCTGCCCAACCATCTGCACCTTGAATTATTCAAACGAAGCCAATGACAAAGCTATTCATATGGCTACGTACTGGTCGGATAGAATTTGAGTCAAAATCGACACGAAAAGAAGGAATATATGAAGGAGTTCGATCTGGGAAGGACGAATGCTACTTTTACTTGTTTCTGCCGTCTTGCAACGGAGCTGTATTTCCGTAAAAAGGCTTCTTCATCTTTCGGATTGATGGCTTCCTAACTGTTTTAATACTTTTGGCCCAGAAGCTGGCCACATTAATTAGTAAGAAGGGTGCTGCTGAAGGATAGGCACATGAGACATTGCAACTTTGACTGTAGGATCGAAAATCCGCGATGGTCTGTTTCTGCAGATGGGCTTCGGTGTGGTCATCTCAGATTGTAAGCCTCCTGTCAGGAAAATTCCGTATTGGTTAACTGCACGCTTAAGGAATGCGCATAAAATTGACCATCAAAAAGTTGAGGATGATCTTAGAAGCCTAGAAACACACAGAAAAAATAAATTGACCATCTTCTAAGCATACTAACATTCTGTAAAGAAATGATTAGGACGAGCTATTTGTACCACAAGTAGGATCCACCAACCATTACCTACTTAAAACCCATCACATTATCCCACACTCTATTATTCTTATCACTAAAATAGACCGACCTTTCCAGAAGATGCATTCATCAATTACTTCAACTTATTCCGTGACAAGTACCTCATTTATTCAATCAGTTTTATTAACTCATATCAATTCGACCTTCACTTCCTCAGGGACTGACTTTGTCTGGGTGCGAGCAGGAGAGCAGCAATTCAGAGCTAGCTGCCCGTGTGAAAGATATGGATGACAATGCTGCGAAGGCGATCTACGTGGCTTCTGATACTGCTGGGTCCTTGTTTACTGGAGCTCCTAATGGCGGGATGGTGCTTATTGCTGGTGAGTTTATGGTAATCTGTGATGAACATATGACTAACCACTGATTTGCTGGGAACTGATGAAAAAAAAAAGTTTAGGCCAGATGAGGCCGGTGTTTCCTAGCTGACTACCCTGAGAAGAAACACTGACACAAACTCATAGGTCAAAGTCTCTTTTAAAGTGATTTAACTCATACAATATGTCCCAGCGCTGGGCACGCCACCATCGCGGCGGTAGTGCCCCTCTTTGAAGAGTGGCTGGAGAGGCGCCACGGCGCCTTCACCTTCCGCCTGACGCAGGTCCTCACCGGACATGGCTGTTTCGGGATGTTCCTGTTTCGGATCAAGCGGGAGGTGACCCCCGGGTGTTTCCACTGCGAGGATCGCCCAGAGGACACGGTGGAGCATACGGTGGAAGTTTGCCCCGCTTGGGCAGAGCACCGCCGTGTCCTCGTCGATGCGATAGGCGGCAGCGACCTCTCGCGCCGTGCCCTGGTTCAGGCCATGATACGGAGCGAGAGGGAATGGGAAGCCGTCTCCTCCTTCTGCGAAGCAGTAATGCTCGCGAAGAGGGAGGCGGCATATGTGAGGGAGGCTCAACAACAGCAGAGTCGTCCTCACGCCCTCAGCAACAGCCGCCGCAGAAGACGCTAGGAGCTTCCGGCGCCGCGAGACGATCTCCGGCCACCGTAGATCCGGCCCTGCGGACGGCGAGTAGTGAGTAACTCGCCGCCCGATCAGCACCAGGCCCGAGAGTCGACGGCGCGTAGTGTTCCACGCGCGCCTCAAGGAGTTGTCAGCAAACACGACGGGGCCCGTCGTTGCCGATGCCTGCCCGGGGGTTAAGGATAAATTCGAAAGAGTTACCTCGCCCCTGGGCATTCTAGGCAGGGAGGAGCAGGGGTGGGTTTTAGTCAGTAAGAGTCTGACACGCCCTTCCGCTCCACCCTAGAGCGGAGGAAATCATTGGATGATTTTCCACCCCCCAAAAAAAAAAGAAAAAACTCATACAATATGTACTAGTCAAATCATATGAAAACCATGTACGTAAATATCTGAGATAAGATTTTGAGGAAGGCACCACGCAGGTTTGATTGGACCTGTCCATACAGTGCAAACATTAATAAATTGTCAGTTATCGTGTAGCTCAACTCAGAACTTTAAGGAGCTCAACGAACCGACAAACAACACCAAAGTACTGTATCATTTGGGTACGCCGCAAGAGGACTCAAACTGCCAGACAATCATGAAATCTACGTGAATATACGACTACATATTTCTCACATTCATAATATGGGGACCATACAGATTAGAATAAATATTTAACAGCTTTTCCTTTGGTTGGGTTGAACAGCGTTTCACCCACCCAAGGCAATGGGTGTACTAATAGGTCTGGTAAGGGTAACCACTTACTAAACAATACGAATAGGTAGTTCTAGGATGTCTTACTGTATTTGCTGGAGTGTTTCAAATGTGTTTTCTCTTACACCCTCGATGATCGGAACAAGGCCTCTGACGCCGCTGTAAACGTGGTTATTTACTGGGCCGAAACCGTATAACAGTGTAAATGTACCACGAGTCGTGAGACACGAAAAGAATATCTATTTACTTAAGAGTATAGCTAGACTTAAATTGTATTTAGTCACTAGTCTACAAGAAGTACTCGTAACAGTTTATTTCACGGTCAATGCCAATCCGTAATTGGCTTCTATTGAACTCGCAAGCGATGGACAAAACAGTCAACGAATCTAATGCTGAACTAAATAATTTGGACCGAATGCACAGCTAGACTCTGAGTCAATGTTACTGGCAATTTTCGAGTAATTTTTGATTCTGAAAATACTGTTCATGAACTTACGTATGGTTGTTATGTTAAAAACTAGCTTATTCCACGAAAACGTACATGCATGATCAACCTTATAATGTTCCCATTGCTGGGACTCGGGACTCTTCTCTGGGAGAGGGAATGTGCCACAATCTACCACGCGGGCCCAGTGCGTGTGTGGATGTCACAATGTCTTTGAATTTTTTATTGTAGGACTTGCCGGTTTCCTCACGATGTCTTCCTTCACCGTTTTGAAATGGTAGGTACTACCAGGATATGCCTAGAGGTAGCGGATAAATTCGTAACAGAGTTACTGCTCCCCTTGGCACTCAGGCAAGGAAGGAACAGGAGTGGGTTTTAGTCAGTGAGAGTCTAACACGCCCTCCCGCTCCAGCCAGAGCGGGAGATGTCATTTGACGATTTCCCACCGAAAAAAGAAGTACTACCAGGATAAAGAGTAGACATAATCCAGACCTGTGTTCCAAATATCATCCAAAGCCGTTTAGCCATGATTGATAACAGGCATCCAATATAGACCTATTTATAATATTAGTAGGAAGTATGGTAGCAAAAAATTACACTTATCGTTCTACGATCAGACTCAACAATGCTCCACATAAAATGATAAAAGCATTGTTTGACAACAGAAAAACTACGAGTATCTGATTCATCTGTCGGATGTTTTTACTTCAACGTTTGAGCGTGCGATTAGATTAGGAGCCAACTAGTCTTGAACAGCTGTTGTGGATTTTTTGTCTCGGATAGTATTTGTGTTATTACCACTTTTTACTGTTGTGTTTGTTAGTAAACAAGATACCTGCGTTATAACTGTCTTGTGTGGGAAAGTAAAAATTAGGTTACCTATCAGTTTTTTCCTTATGTTTCTCGTCAGTAAAAAACCTAAATACAGATCAAGATAGGGTATGTTATACCACGATACTGCAGTTTATCTGAATGTGTGGCAAATACAATAAAAAGTTGTTAGTAAACATTTGTGAACTTCAATGAAAAGTCAACATAAAATCCATTTGCAAGTGCGATTGGCTTGCAAATTGAAGTCGCAACCGAAGAATGAATAAAATTAAATATAGACGCTTGCTAAGCATACACAAACATTTAATCTTAAAAGGTGAAGGACCTTTGGCGTTGCAAAACAGATGGCTCACTGACGTATTGACGATAAAATTTATCATCATTGTTTTGATATTAAAAGTTCCCCGTGGCACTGGTCAAAACAGTGTTTTTTTTAGTTTACTTAAGTAAACTAAAAAAACAACTGTAACTCAGATGTTAATGAAGGGTATGGTACCTCCTACCCGTGCTATAGTAAATTTGTAGGGTATATAAATAAACAGGGAAATATTAAATCAAACGAGTACCATGCTATACAACACAAAGTTTATTGATAATAAACATTTAGACAGGTACTTACATCAAATATACAAGTAACAACCTGTAACCCTATAACCCTTCAATGTATTTTTAAGTTTCTCCTTCAAGGTGCAATTCTTAGTATCCTCACTAATAACCCTCTGCAAACGATGATATAAATGGTAATAGAAAGCACGTGCTTGAGTGTACTTGTCACGAGTCCTCTCGGCACCTTGGATTTCAACTCGTCAAGCTTATTCCGGATCGTTGTTAATTCCTCACTTTGTTCCAACTCTTCATACACAAATTCTGAGGGACCGAAATCCAAGCAGAGCGTTTTCAATTGTTTTCTAAGCTTTGCAACCGTATCCTCAGGTGTTTCAGCACGAATGGCAACTTCATACGACAGTTCAGCAATAGAAATAAAATAATAAAATATTTGGTTTAAGTTTTAGTCAAAATATCGAAATGATTCCTGTAAAATAAGAGATAACATAGGGGACGGGGGTGCGTTGAGTAGGTATTGCCCATTTAGCTATAGCTTTAAAGATTAATTTGAAAAATCATAGAAACGTAGTTCCGACTTTTTTTAATAGAAACTAGAAACCGTCGATTTCTTCACCGAACTTGGCTCGACACTACCGTGTGTCCAGATTCTTGACTAACATTGTGATAATTTGTCCTATTTGCAAAAGAGGCTTGAAATACAGTTTATTAATTAACATTAATTTACCAACCATAGTACATGCAAATATTTTTTATCAAATAATACCAGTCACCGATTACATAAAAATGCCGTTACACCAGGAAGCAAATTTCGATCATGACACTAATAATTTCAACAGTCAAATGACTTACAAAATATAATGTTGTGTTCACATTGAACGATGTTATCACGTTTTATTAGCTTCAACATCATCATCATAATCATCAGCCTTCTAATATCCACACTGCTGGGACACAGGCCTCTTTTCTGTGGGAGGTTATGGGCCGTAATCCACCACGCGGGCCCAATGCGGGTTGGTTATTAGCTTAACCTGTAGTTATGTATAAAATCTTAGAAGTTAAATTTGAGCCACTACAATTTTGTAAACATGTTTAGTTAGGATGACAGTGCATGGTTAGCTAAGTGACGTCATTTTAAATCCAATATGGCGGACTTGTTATTTTTTTATGCATTCCCATGTTATGGATATCAAATGTAAGGGTTTGCTGAGAAGTAGGTATACTAAAAAATAAAATGCGTGTTTTTTTTAGTTTATTAAACTAGGTATAATATTATTTATGTCCATGAAAAACTATTTTAAATCAGACTTGGCTTGATTTATACAAATTATTTAAAACTGAACTGGTTAAAACTAGTTTAAAAGTGTTATAAAATATCGTATCGTTATGATACAACTTTTTTTATGTTAATGTTTGTGAATCATTATTGGCTGATCTCCATAATGCCTACCTACTTAGATACTCGTAGAACTTGTTTTAGTTTTTTGGACGTTTTAAACATAGCGTTAATAAAATTCGCGGCAGTTTTGATTTATGGAGTTTTACAGCCCTGTTAACCGACTTCAAAAAACAGGAGGTTATCAATTCGGATGTTTGTATTTTTTTTATTTATGTTCGGGCATAACTTCGTCATTTATAGACGGTTTTTCAAAATTTTTTTTTGTTCGAAAGGTGTTTGTTCCGAAATGGTCCCATTTATATTTCATATACTTAGATCTGACGATGAGTTTCGGAGACAGACAACGGAACTCTTCAAAAAATGCCAGCAAATCAACCGTGATTGCTGCTATCGCATAAATATGCATCGTTAACACAATTTAATGGGAAATCACAACTAAAAAGTGAAAAATAAAAACTTTTTTACAAAAATATAGAACCGACTTCCAAAAAGAAAATACACTAAAAATTTAAAAAATAACTTTAATTTCGGAAGTCGGTGTCAAAAAACGAAGAAACAAAACCAGAAATACTGACTTCCGAAATTAAAGTTATTTTGCAGTTTTTGTTTTTTTTTGGAAGTCGGTTCTATTTTTTTGTAAAAAAAGTTTTTTATAAAACTCTCTTACCATGTGCGTTGAAATACTGTTTAGTGGATTCTAAATCTAAGATTTAACATAGGTTTCATCCAGTAATTCCTTACTACGATGACGAATATCAGTAGGCACTATATGCTAACCCACATTTACTGACATACGATGTTACGATGTCTGAAAAAGATTTTATGCGGATCAAGAATTCATGATTAATCAATCTGCCTAGCCTTTTCCCAACTATCTTGGGTTCGGCTGCCAGTCTAACTGGATGCAGCTGGATACCAGTATTTTACATGGAGCGGCTGCCTATCTGACCTCCACAACCCAGTTACTGGGTAATACGATACCCCTTGGTAAGACTGGTTGTCAGACCCCTGTCAAAGATCTACTATTAACAGCCGGGACCAACAGCTTAACATGCTTTCGTGAGGCACGGAGGAGTCTCGGTATGTAAAGATGGTCACCCATTCATGGACCAACCCCGGCAAGCGTAGCTTAACCTGATGGATGGACCCGTGCGGCTGTTATTACTTTAGCCACGAACTGACCACGATGTAGCAAGATATTATCACTGCAACATCAAAAATCTTCAGCGACTATAAGTCAATTAAGTAATTTATATTCATGAGCCAGAAGAAATGATTCTCCATCACGATTCAACTTGCGATTTATGCAGAATTTTGATTGAAATCACCGTTCTACTTCGACGAAGGTTCGAAATGAAACCGTGAGATCATTTTGAGTGTTGAGAACGTTGTGAATGACATTCAATTGTTTTTGATGTCATAAGAATTGGATTCAATTGAACTGAACGTCAAGTCAAATGGATTAAGTTTGACCGTCGAATTTAAAAGCTTAGTATGTTCGCAGGAGTTCGTGGCTAAAGTAATAACAGCCGCACGGGTCGATCTATCAGGTTAAGCTACGCTTGCCGGGGTCAGTCCATGGATGGGTAACCATCTTTTCATACCGAGACTCCTCCCTGCCTCGCAAAGCACGTTAAGCCGTTGGTCCCGGCTGTCAATCGTGGATCTTTGACAGTCGTTATCAGAAGCCCGAAAGTCTGACATCCAGTCTTACCAAGGGGTTATTGTATTACCCAGTAACTGGGTTGTCAGATAGGCAGTCGCTCCATGTAAAATACTGGTATTCAGCTGCATCCGGTTAGACTTATGCCTGCCCAGGGGTTGTGGATAAATTCGAGACAGAGTTACCGCACCCCTGGGCACTCAGGGCAGGGAAGGAACAGGGGTGGGTTTTAATCAGTAAGTCTGGCACGCCCTCCTGCTCCACCCAGAGCGGGAGATGTGTGTTTTTATGATCCGTAACAGGTAGACAGTTTAAATTTTCATACAGCGTGTATTTATAGCCGCTATAACAACAAGTAAATTAAAATATAAAAGGGTCAAATACACATTCTGTGAAAATTTCAACTGTGTAGCTATTACGGATCATGCGTTACAGCCCGCTGACAGACGGACGGACAGCGGAGGCATAGTAATAGGGTTCCGTTAGTTACCCTTAGTAAAACCCGTAGTTAAATTTGACCCACTTCCCGGTTTCTCTTGTCTGTTGTTTCTCGGTCTTCCTGATTGAGCTGAAGTTGTTGCCGAAATGTTTAGTTTAGATGACAATACATGGTTAGCTATAGTGACGTAACGCGTGAGGGAAGCTCAACGGAGTTACCCTCACGGCCGCGGCCGCTACCACCGCAGGAGAGGCACTGGGCGTAGGACGTCGCGAGACGATCGCCGGCCACCGTAGACCCGGGACTGCGGACGGCGAGCAGTGGGTAACTCGCCGTCCGATCAGCACCAAGCCCGTGAGTCGACGGCGCGTAGTGTTCCACGCGCGCCTCAAAGAGATATTGTCAGCCACCACTGACGGGGCCCATCGTGGCCGATGCCTGCATGCCTAGGGGTAGCGGATAAATTCTCAACATGAGTTACCGCACCCCTGGGCACTTAAGCAGGGAAGGAACAGGGGTGGGTTTTAGTCAGTAAGAGTCTGACACGGCCTCCCGCTCCACCCAGAGCGGGAGAAGTCATTGGATGATTTCCCACCCCACAAAAAAAATAAAAGGTATAGTGACGTCATTCTAAATCTAATGTGGCGGACTCCCAAAGATGGCGGGCTAGTTATTTTTTATGCATTCTCATGATATGGGTAATATAAAAGAGATAATAAAAGGGTTTATATACGAAAAATTAAATGACGCCACTCTTAGCGTTTATTTAATAACTTGATTTTGAAGACGATTTCAATATTTAATTGCTTGATATTCAACCCACTCCACACGGTTCACTCGTGCAAAGCGATGGCGAAATATATCGGACTGTTACACAGAATTAACACTGGATGGATGAAATGGTGGCAGGTCACCGGGATTATCTGCGACTCGCGCATGTCCCTTAAACTTAAGGGGAAGATTTATAAAACAATGGTCAGATCTGCTGTCTTGTATGGTTCAGAATGTTGGGCCACAAAAGGGATGATTAAAAAACAATTGCATGCAGCTGAGATAAGAATGCTAAGAGCGATTTGTGGTGGTACTGATATATATGTATAAGAGGAAGTCTGAGTGGCACCGCTGACTGAAAAGTTGTGTGGAAATCGGTGGTCGAGGTATGGCATGTGATGAGGAGGAATGAAAAAATTGTCGTGAGGAAAGTATTCTGTATGGATTTGGATAGCTAAGAGTAGGGGAAGGCCAAAGAAACGATGGTTGGACTGTGTGAAAGATGATATGGGTAAAAACGGGGTGACTACAGAGATGACAACTGACAGAGGAGTATGGAAGAAAAAGACACGTTGCGCCGACCACAAATAAATTGGGATAAGGGCAGGAGAATGAATTAAACCCATTCAATAGAATGTATGCGTGTTGGTAAGACTACATTTTTATTAATTAAAATTAATTAAGTACCGTATTTGATTTACGTGCTAAGCGAACGTATAAAAATTACATTTACTTGGCAAGGCCAATAAAAATACTATTTCATCGTCTAATAACAAAACTAATTCTAGTTGCCTTACAATCTGTCTATCTAAACTGAACCCGGCAGATTATTCACTTACCTATTAATTCTCATTTAAATTAAAAGAACCTTGTATTGACCGGTCAATATTCAAAGACATCATTCTAACAAAAGGAAATTAAACAAATACAAGGGCACATAATGCCACCTTGAGCTTAACATAGGTAATAGTGAGAATTCTAATAAAAACAAAATAAGTATCTTGACTTGCGAGGTTCTCAAATGTGGGATCTGGACTCAGCGATCATTGTACCGATAGTCGTGTCAGTCAATGACTTAAGAGGGAACAGGGGCTGCGATTCTCCATACAAATATATTCCCCTTTTTCTTCCTGAATAATGCCTCTAGAGCAATCATTTTTTTTTTCATAAGTCAAGGTCTGCTGTAGGTACGTCCCTGTCATTTCCTTTTTTTCAGCAACTAATAAAAATATGGCTCTCGTAAAATTATAAAGAATGGCCCATTTTTACCGCCATGATTAGAGGACTACCAGACAAATTCGAAAAGTTTTTGACATAAAACAGTAGGATCCTAAACATAATATTTCTTAAAAAAATTGTGCCAAAAATAATTGAATCGGCTCAGTTTTCGAGGAGAAAAAAGAGGAATACAATACGTCGATCTCGTCAAAAATTTTGTGATAAAATCGGTCTGAGCTGCAGCTGTCCCTATCGCACTCTACGGGGGCAGGCTTGAGGCAGCACGACGGCAATAGTTTCTTCAAATACCTATTTTTCAAATTCCTCGCAGGCCCTGTTCCCTCTTAATAGCCACGAGTCTGGACCAACACCTCGGTGGGCTCTCGTTTGGCGGTTGGATCAAGGGATTTATTCAGAAAGCGGTACTTCTGGATACGACTCGTAAAAATAACTACCACTAACTGCATCAGATTGCTTGAGAGTGACTTGTTTGGAACTTTTTAGCTGTTTTTTTAGTCGGTCCTTTTTTTGCCCTATTGTTAGCAGGTTAATCTCTTTGGAGCCCTGACCGCCAGCTTGGATCCTGTTCCCGATACCGGTGGGCTACTATTTTTGAACGTTTTTATGTTTGTAAAGTAGAATAGAATAGAATAAAACTTTATCGTACACCAAAACAGTCACACAATTGTTTTACATGAGCTTAAATCTATGGGTACAACGACGGTCTTATCGCTGAACAGCGATATCTACCAGACAACCTTGGGATGGACTGAAAGAACTTAAAATCTAAAAGGTGGTAGTCTGCGGTAAGTATATTATTATTATTTATTTATTGTACACCATGATACATTAAATAAAGAAACTACTAGTACTGCTAATAATAAAAAAGGATGTCTGAAATAAATAAACGGAAAAATTCTAAATTAAAAATGAGACTAGAAAAGAAAAATTAAACAACAATTTGTTTCCAAAATCTTTCGATATAATCGGATTCCCTACACACCAACATTATCTAGCTTACTTCTGTATCTAATTCATAAACTGGACCAAAACATTAAATGGTGGATATGGTGGTACCTACTCACTGTTTCTGCCCGGGGGTTGAGGATAAATTCGAAACAGTTACCTCGCCCCTGGGCACTCAGGGCAGGAAGGAACAGGGGTGGGTTTTAGTCAGTAAGAGTCCGACACGCCCTCCCGCTCCACCCTAGAGCGGGAGAAGTCATTGGATGATTTCCCACCACACAAAAAAAAAACAAAACCTACTCACTGTTCAAGAAAATTTTGCTGATGGTGAATCCAAAAAATCAATGGAGTTTAATGCCACTCAAAAGTGAAGGTGGTTACGTAACGCTACACGTGCGAAGACGAACTTCCTAGCAAAAGTAGCAAATTATAAAATATATTAATTTATTCTAAGGCCTACATACCTACTACTTCCCACTACCTATGGACTAGAAAAATACCTAACAGAGAAGTTAGGCAGAGCTGTACCAATAGTACCACATTATGCCAGTTAAGGCGCTATTAACTGCCAATGACCTGGAGTGGTTAGCTTGCGTGTTCTGTGCTGCGCTCACGTAACGCGTCGTACGTCCACCCAGGCTGTCCGAAATTAGACGCATTACTAATTTATTACACAAAAAACAACAAACTAAAACACTTAGAATAAATTATAAATAATTAAATGATCTTTAAAATGTTGAAGGTTTCATAAAAAATCACTTTTTAGTTTTTGCGTGATTCTCAATTTTTTATCCGCGTTAGACATAACTTTACAAATTAATTACACTATGTTATAAAAATATAATTTCAAATAATATCAGATCTAATTACGACAGAAATTGTCTAGAGTAACATATATTTTTTTCAAGACGAGTCGTTTAGACGTGATGTTCAATTAAAAATCATTAAAAGTCGTATATCTGCGTCTTAAGTCCCATATAATAGGAGGCGAACAAAAAACACAAATTCATACTTCGGGCTGCTACCGAGCGGCAAAGTAAGGAGAAAAACCCACATTGTCCGACCCGAATAATTCTCGACCGAATTCCGATCATGGTGGCCAATCTCCACTGAGATAAGTCAAGGACGAAGGACATGTATTTATAATGCACAAGCGTTTGCGCAGATTCAGTTGCACTCTCTGTTCCTTTATTCTCATTCTCCGATGGGACGGTAATCCTTGTTACTCAAACATATTTGGCAATACTTTTTACTCAAAAAAACAAAACTTATAAAGGAGATTATAGGAAACTATTTAAAATATGTAAAATTCTACCGATCAGTTACAAACATCTTCTAGCAGTTAACCACCATGGTACCCAAGATCATAACTTAACTCATGTAATCAACAACCATAATACACGATCTATGGCTGCTGGCAGATTCAGTGTGCCCAGAGTCACCAATTACTTCGGTGACAGAACTCTGACAAAACGTATACCATACCTACTGAAGAGTCTGCCGGCAAACATAAGAAGTGAAATGGATAAAAATTGTTTTAAAAATAAATTAAGAAGATATTATTTAGACACATGTTAAGTAAGTGTTTAATTAGTTATAAGTACAAATTAACGAATTAATTTATATTTAGAGACTCACCGACCCCACAGTCAAACCATTACTACGGTTTTGTGGGGCTTAGTTTATAAATTATCCTATCATATGTGCAAATAAATAAATAAATAATCCGACACTGCCGGGGAGAGATCAGGTGCAAGACCATTAGCTTTTACATGCTTTCCGAGACACGTAGGTGTCACACACAGACTTCCGGGCTGCTACTTAGTGGATACCTACTTAATAATGGAAAAAACCCAATATGTCTTTGTACCCGACCTGGCAATCGAACCAGGACCACGCGCTCAGTGGTAGCACTTGCGACCAATAAAACAACGAGGCAGACAATTTATCTTTCTGCATAGGTTTAGCAGCTGGCTTTGCTTAATTGGCACCGGCTTTATTCTTGTTAATATGTATTGCCTTTATCGCGCCGTTGTTATTGAAAAAGCAATTAGGTCTGTTTGGAAAGTTATCGGCAGGCCTAGTGGTAAATTATTTCTGATATAAGCTAGGAAATCTATCGTTATCAAGCCGCTTTTTGTCCTATAATAGAAAGCACGTTGGCTTGCGCCTGAATGCCTGATCTATCTCCGGTTGAATCGGATTGCCGTCCCGTCGAGAATGAGCGAAGAGAGAGTGCTCCTGTATTAGCGGATACAATTGTCTAAACCTACTAATATTATAAAGAGCAGTGGTGGCCCAGTGGTATTGGCCGCGACTTACAAGTTGTAGGTAGTGAGTTCAAACCCAGGCAGGCGCTTTACTTTGTGTAAATTATTTCATCACCACTGCTCTCAAAACGGTGAAGGAAAACATCGTGAGGAAACCGGCATGTCCTAGAACCAAAAATTCGAAGACATGTGACATCCACCAATCCGCATTGGGCCCGCGTGGTGGATTACGGCCCACACTCTCTCACGGGGAGGAGGCCTGTGCCCCAACAGTGGGGACATTAAAAGGCTGAGATGATGAAAGTTTGTGATTTGTGAGGTTGTAAGGTGTAATCTCTGGATCTATTGAACCGATTTTGAAAATTCTTCTACCAATAGAAAGCCACGTTATTTGTGAGTTTTGAAATCCACGAATCATTTCAGCCGAAATACTTCCACTGCTGGACATAGGCCAGTTAGATTACCAATAGACAAAAGTTCCAAACGAGTCACTTTTCAAGGAGTCTGATGCAGTTGGTGGCATAAAATCTATAATAAATTGAACTAAAATAACTGACACCACACGGCGAAGCTCTTGCTGTATCGTTTGATATCTCGAAGGCCTTTGATAGGGTCTAGCACGCAAGTCTACTCCGCGAGCTTCTTCAGACTGCTTGAAAAGTGACTTGTTTGGAACTTTTGAGTCTTTTTTTACAGTCGGTTTTTTTTGAAAATATTTTATTTTTTTATTTTCTACATTTTAGTGAGTTATACAGCAGATAACAAAAACCCTGTCCGATCTTGAAGGGTATTATTTGGTATCGTACTCCGTACACATAAACGTAATCAACACTAACGTAAAAAATGTACCACATTTAGCTACAAGTGACGTAACAAGCACGCAAGCAAGTTTATTGATTTGGTAAAGAAAAAAAACTTGAGAGGTGTCAAGGGACACCCGGATGGAACGAAGTTCCTTTCGATTAATTAGTGAAGGAATTGTAATATAATTTTATTTTTTTAAATTTATAATTTTTTTTTTATTATTAACTACGCACACACGCACGCACGTAGGAAGTTATACTTCATCATCTCATCTCATCTCATCTCATTTCATCTCATCGCAGCTCAGCTCAGCTCAGATCAGCTAAGCTCAGCTCAGCTCAGCTCAGTTCAGCTCAGCTCAGCTCAGGACAGCTCAGCTCAGCTCAGCTCAGATCAAATGCGAAATAGAAATGAAAATATCTGGCTTGCTTTCTATAAGAGAGAGAGAGACAGACAGAGAAACATGCGACGCCGCACAGCTTACAATAGCTTACTATAGCAAAAAGTGTCGTGACAACTTTTTTCGTAAGAATTTTTTCGTCTAGCCCCCTTTCACAACGCGCGATAAGGAACTTCGTTCCAAAAAATATCTCCGCTATACCCATCCTACTGATCGTACAGACATCCAGATTTAGAAAGCTATTTAGTATTTATGGGTTAGAGACTCCAGATTAGATTCGAAGTTAGATTGTTCCAAGCTCCGCTAGATTTAACACACGAAATTGGTTAGATAATGCTTGATCTGCTTGCAAACTTTGTACCTACCCACCAAAAATACAAGAAGTTTTTATTAGATTGTTTTTCCAACACAATCTTTTTGGATGGACAGCCTCATTAGTGTCGTGACAACTTTTCGTAAGAATTTTTTTTATTAGATTGTTTTTCCAACACAATCTTTTTGGATGGACAGCCTCATTAGTGTCGTGACAACTTTTCGTAAGAATTTTTTCCGTCTAGCCCCCTTTCACAACGCGCGATAAGGAACTTCGTTCCAAAAAGTACGTGTCCAATCTTTTTTCGTAATCTAACTTATACGGACTAAA
Source organism: Polia nebulosa (assembly GCA_951329385.1). NCBI lineage: Eukaryota > Metazoa > Arthropoda > Insecta > Lepidoptera > Noctuidae > Polia > Polia nebulosa. The sequence goes on along the minus strand of OX589610.1, from coordinate 12,394,984 downwards.
TAGAATTATGATTTTCGTCACAGCAATCCTTGCTTATATATTCATCAGTAAATCTCTGGCCCTATCAAGGACACCAAGAGTCTCAGTTAATGTTTCCATCTGGTAAAAAATGTTACGATAATCAGAAGTAGGTCGTGATGAACTAGGACGTTCAACGAGGCTGCTAGATAACCCCTAACCTTCATGCTTGTGAGACTCGTCAACAATGCTGATTACGAGCTGGGACTAGGGAATAACCCACAAGTTCCTGCGTAGTTGGTATCAGAACTTTTTTATGTCTGCTTCTGACTGAACTCCAAATATAAGAGCAAAAAAAAATGGGTCGTAATCAGGGTCGCAGGTTTGTTCAAAAGAGTCACCGCGGCTCGGCATAAAGATTATTATGTCCCACCCCAAAAAAAAAAAAACTGGCACTCCTGGAGTACCGACAGAAGTGAAAACTTGTACAAAATCAGTCAATCATCGTAGCGCGGATCACATCATAGCCTATCACTCACAAATAACGTGGCTTTCTATTGGTAAAAGAATTTTCAAAATCGGTTCAGTAGATCCAGAGATTACCCCCTACAACCTCACACACACACAAACTTTACCTTTTTATAATAATTAGTATAGATTAATCCGTCCATTCTGTGGGTTTGGTAACTGGTTTATCAGATACGCCCACTTTATTGTGCCAAGTTGTTTCAATGTAAGCTTGTAATGGAGTTATTAAATAAAACCAAAGTACTTAGAGTATACGAGACTGAGGAAATATATAAAAAAAAATCAGCCAAGTGCGTGTTGGACTTCGCAAATTTAGGGTTCCTTAGCAAAAGTATTTTTGACTATTTGTATGGCTTTGGGTCAACAAGGTGCTTATACTGTGATAATGTGAAGACTGTAGCTCCTACCGTTTTGCTGGAAAACCTGTGTCACAGACGCCGGACAGACAGACAGACAGACGGACACGAGAGTAACAGCAATACGGCAAATGAAAGGGGCACTCTGATGATGTACGAAAAGGATGCAATTTTACTAGTTACCAAAGATCTATTATTATTAACTGTGTTCCGCCAGCGGCTTCACCCGCGTAGTAATAGTACTTCCCTCTTTATAAATTATAGCTGTGCTATTCCAGACTATAATCTATCTTTGTGCCGAATTTTATACAGATCTGTTCAGCCGTTCTGGCGTGATGTAGTAACAAACATCCATCCATCCATCCATCCAAACTTTCGCATTTATATAATTAGTAGGATGTAGGATTATCTATAGAATACCAAAATACATTCTTCACATTCGTCACCTCCGTGGTCCTTGGAGAGTTTGGCAACTGCGGCTGCGTACGCATGCACTTGGATGTCGTCACTTCTGTGGTCCCTCAAGAGTTTGAATACTGCGTACCTACTTATAAGTCCATACGCAGTTAGTCGATGACGGGGTCTCATGAGATATTGCAGAGGATAAATGAAGAATGAGGTAATTATAGCTTTCTGACGGAAAACATAGCCACCTACCTACTTTTTGAAGTCTGTTAAAAATCGCGAAACTTACAAAAATAGACACGATCGCAGCAATCGCGGTTGATTTGCTGTCAATTTTTGAAGAGTTCTGTTGTCTGTCTCCGAAACCCATCATCAGATTTATATGAAATTTAAATGGGACCATTTCGGAACAAACCCGTTTCGAACAATAACAAAATTTTGACACTTGGATGTCGTCACTTCTGTGGTCCCTCAAGAGTTTTAAAACTGCGTACCTACTTATGAGTCCATACGCAGTTAGTCGATGACGGGGTCTCATGAGATATTGCAGAGGATAAATGAAGAATGAGGTAATTATAGCTTTCTGACAGAAAACATAGCCACCTACTTTTTGAAGTCGGTTAAAAATCGCGAAACTTACAAAAATAGACATACGATCGCAGCAATCGCGGTTGATTTGCTGTCAATTTTTGAAGAGTTCTATTGTCTGTCTCCGAAACCCATCATCAGATTTATATGAAATTTAAATGGGACCATTTCGGAACAACCCCGTTTCGAACAAAAACAAAATTTTGACACTTGGATGTCGTCACTTCTGTGGTCCCTCAAGAGTTTTAAAACTGCGTACCTACTTATAAGTCCATACGCAGTTAGTCGATGACGGGGTCTCATGAGATATTGCAGAGGATAAATGAAGAATGAGGTAATTATAGCTTTCTGACGGAAAACATAGCCACCTACCTACTTTTTGATGTCTGTTAAAAATCGCGAAACTTACAACAAAAAAAACAAATTAGTCCGTCAGGTACTTTTTCTCTTTTGTCACGTAAACCAAAAATGAGGACATTGGTGTTTTTTTTTGCGTGATTCCCAATTTTTTTTTTTTTTTATTCGCGTTAGACATAACTTTACAAATTAATTACACTATCTTATAAAAATAAAATATGAAATATTCTGATATCAAATTACGACGGAAATTGTCTAGAGTAACATATATTTTTTTCAAAGAAATAAGAGTAGTCGTTTAGGCGTGATGGTCAATTAAAAACCATTAACAGTCGTATAACTGCGCCTTAAAAACATCAAACAAACAAACACAACTTCTAATACTGTGAAGAAAATTGTATTGTACTGTATTATCATACTTATTACTTTGTATCTCTTGTACTTATATCTGTGTATATCTGTATTATAAGCGGACTAGGCTGTAAGTTCTTATGAGAAATAAATTTCTATAAACCGAAAAATGTTAGGGATTTAATAGACTGATTTAGAAAAACAGTCTGCCACCCCAATGCAATGTTGATTCTGTTATGCACAAACTAAACTGCAGCTATCGTAGTTATTGCTATCTTTTTCTCTCTGATAAAACAAGAAAGAGACGGACGTAAATTAGAGCTGTCAAATTTAGTTTGAACTACTATTTCCATACAAATTAAGGGTACACGTAAAAACATGTCGTCTAAAAACACGGCGAAGCGCAAGGCGTAAACTGGTTTGACATCTCTAACTTAGTGCATAGCTATAGCCGTCCTTTTCTCGCACTGCCTTTTAGTAAAAGATAGCAATTCTCTCATTTTAGTTTAGATATTGAACAAGAGAATCCGTGCCAATTTAGTGCGTTGAAATTTCGCGTGAGGTGTGACCTCACGCGATACACTTTGTACCGTATAGTGACGTAACAAGCCGACTCCTGAACTTTGATGCGTTTTATCTTTGTTACTTTTTGTTGGTTTGGTAATATAACTTACGTACTAAATAGAATTATTATTTTTATACCCAGTAAACATCCTTATTGTAAAACTCGACGTTGATAACGAATAGATTAGCTGTGTTTATAATTAGAATAGCAATTCAATATGTTGGCTCTATTTATATTTTTGAAGTGTTGTTGATGCACGTATCCGTGTCATCCGTGTATCCTTTGGATGAACCGTTGATTTACAGTAGCTCTTGCTGTCAGTTTAGGGAATGACGGTGAATGTATCGTCTAGTAGGTATAGTATTCGTCAAACTTAATGGTTGCATAGTAAAATCTTGATACTTTGATTTTTGCATCATGCAACCATCAGTCATGCATGACTTTTGGAATTGAGTGCGCACACTGGGACGGAATGGCAGAGGATTTGGCCACCGGTCAGCGCACACTAGCCGCATAGGTACTGTAGCATTCTGGCGGCCTACCAAGACATCCCGCGACGGTGGCATGCCGCGTCACGCCGAAGTATACCTCAAAATAAATACGTGTGAAGTCGGCAGCGGCGCGGGCGCAAATGTGGTGTGCATGTACTTCCCGCTTGCACTGCATAACCCCGCGGCATGTCACGGCCTCCTTCGCGTGCCGTTGCATACCGCAGCGCGCTGCGGCATCCCGCCACGGGATCCCTTAACGCGCTCTCTTGAATGCCGTCAAGAAATCCCTTTCAATGCCTCGGAATCAATTTAAAACATTGGCATTTATGTCGTATTTCTACTAGATAAGTTTGAATGTCCTTTGGTAAAAATTTAAATCCTCTGCCATTCCGTCCCGGTGTGCGTAGCATATATGTCACAGTAATCATGTTATGACCAAATTTTATTCATTATTGTAGCGTTTTAGAAAGAGTAGTTTCTCCAAAAATGAAACATGTCTTTGCTCAATTTTATTTTTGTTTTAATTGTTTTTTTGTTTTGTTTTCAGGGACCGGATCTAACGCTCTACTGAGGACAGCTGACGGTCAACAACATGGATGCGGTGGATGGGGATATCTTCTAGGAGACGAGGGTGGTGGTATGTACCAAATAATGTTGTAACAATAAAAGTGAGAGCCTGAGGTAGGTGCACGCTCAAGAGGGATGTGGAATATGTCAGTGATGTGAGGACTCGACTATTCAACATCCCAACCGCATCGCTTAGCTTCCTCAGAAATCGACTCAGTTAAATTAAATTAAAATTAAATAAAACTTTATTTCAGACGAGGTCCACAATTTTGTTAGTAACAATATTGTTTAGTAAATAGGTTAGTATTGTTAGTTTTCACAAATTACTTAATTATTTATTAATGCAGACCTATGACTGTCCCCCGAAAGGGATAATCTGCTCTGGCAGCGATCATTCTTAGAATGCTGTTGTCACTTGGTACCATGCAGAAGCTGTAGTAAGGAGGCCGCTTTAAGCATGATGGCGTGGACACCATCTGTGCGAGCCTCCGCGAACATTCCCGAACCGCTACAGCGCCATGGGAGTCCCAACAGCATCCTAAAAGCATTATTGAATTGGACACGCCGGACGTTGTACACCCACAGGCCACTCGTGTAAAATGATTGACTGAATGCCCTTATAAGGGTTATCTTGACGTCCGCTGTACAACGAGCGAACCTGTGGGCAAGCATATTGCTCCTCACAGACAACGCTCTGCGTTCCCTCTCTATATCTGCGTTCATCCCTTAGGTCGCTCGTGACAATGTGGCCAAGGTACTTAAAACTATTGACAACCTTTAGTGCTATACCGTTGAGCAACTCGTTGTTAAACGGTAGGCAGAGCAGAAGTCGCCTAGTGGTAGGTAACGGCCGCGACTAACAAGTTGTAGTTCGTGGGTTCAAACCCAGGCAGGCGCTTTACTGTGTTAATAATTTCATCAACACTGCTCTCAAAACGGTGAAGGAAAACATCGTGAAGAAACCGGCATATCCTAGTACTAATTCGAAGACATGTGACATCCACCAACCCGCATTGGGCCCGCGTGGTGGATTAGGCCTGTGTCCGAGCAGTGGGAACATTATAGATTTGTTATGGTATGTAAACGGTATGCTTGTAATACTTTGTTATGCCTTTTCCTATGTAACTAGCTGACCCGACAGAAGTCCTGACGCGCGAACTGTCCAACTCGCGAAGATTAAATAGGCCGTCGTTAAGTTTTCTGAAATTTTCTATTTTTTAAAATTTTTTCTTTCATAAGAACCTCCTGACAATAACAAACAACAAAAAAAGAATTAGCGAAATCGGTCCAGCCGTTCACGCGTGATGCCGTGACCAATGGAAATAGGGCTTAATTTTGAGGGTTCCGTACTCAAAGGGTAATACGGGACCCTTTTTTGGGATTACTAAGACTCCGCTGTCCGTCCAACTGTCTGTCCGTCACCAGGCTGTATCTCATAAACCGTGATAGTTAGACAGTTGAAATTTGCACAGATGATGTATGCTCTCATACAACAGACATGATTTTTTTGCCATTTTTATATGTATGGAACCCTTCGTGCGTGAGTTCGACTCGCACTTGGCCGGCTTTTATATAATAATATCTAGATTATATCAGGCCACAATAACTGGGGTAGTGGTAGCCGTTTATTCAAATTTAAAACCTGTATTGTAATGATGTAGGTTGAAACTGAGAATAACAACTTTCAGAACCTGGAAATGGCCAATAAGCTGAAAAGAAGTGGAACAAAACACTACCCAGCTGTGTTTCAATTCTTGTTTGGCCTGAAACTCGTTGCCAAGTAACGATGCCGAAACTTGACCCAGTGTATTGGACATCGACCTTGCACTAATTATTCGTAACTTATTGCTTAGACGGTCCAGTCAAAGCTTTGCGTCAACTATGCATACATATTTATCGAACTAATTGAACACAAAACAATATAACTTACTTACTGTATTATAATATATTACTAGCGACCCGCCCCAGCTTCGCTCGGGTACAAATTATACATGTAAACCTTCCTCTTCAATCACTCTATCTATTAAAAAAAAACCGCATCAAAATCTGTTGCGTAGTTTTAAAGATTTAAGCATACATAGGGATTTAGGGACATAGAAATCGACTTTGTTTTATACTATGTAGTGATGTTGTTCTGTAAGGTATATATCTATAGACCAAAGTAGCCTGAAAATAAAGAGATTTATTTATTATTATTCCGTTTACCTATTGATTTGTTTAAACAAATACATTAAATTTTTAAATATTTCAATAAAAAAGATAAAAAATAGTATCCCACCAGTATCTGGAACAGGGTCCAAGCTACCGGCGGTCAGGGCTACAGAGAGAGGAACCGCCTGACAATGCGAGCCGTGTCCAGAAGTACAGCTTTCTGAATCAAGCTCTTGATCCAGCCGCCTAACGAGAGCCTCCTGAGGTGTTGGTCGAGGCTCGTGTTTATAAGGCCATTGGCTGAATTATTATTATAAATCTTCCCTAACTAAAAAAGTTGCTGGAAGTGGGAAAAAAATGTGGAGTGTGCGAAAAGTGCTGTGAAAAAGTGTCAATAGGCCAATCGCATCAGTTTATACGCTCTTGACAATTTGTTTTATTTATTTCGCGATAATTTTCGTTCGAGAAATCGAGAGTAAGAAATTCAGGTGGCAAACATCTGGTACACTGTCCACAACACCTCTGTTTAAAGTCCCTAATTCCCAATTATGTATTTGGAAGTAACATCCGCTATATTGATTCCCTTCAACCCCCGCGGCCAAATCCGGGTTGTCAAATTGAACCCCGAGGTTGACAGCCGATTTTTTTTTTTTTTTTTCTCCAATTTTTTTTTTTTCGTCCGACTCACCAGTGAGTCGCGGGGCTTCACAGATTAATTCTTATATCTTTGCTGTAGTGGGGTAAAAACTAACCTAATCTCCATCACACAAGATCTAAAATCCTCTTACTTCTTTCCCCAGCGTACTGGATCGCCCACAAAGCAGTGAAGACAGTATTCGACGATGTCGACGGCTTGCTACCATCACCGCACCCAACTGATAGGGTGTGGGAGGTTATCAGGGAACATTTTGATGCTGATACCAGGGCTGATCTGCTGCCTCATGCTTATAAGCACTTTGATAAGTCTATGTTTGCTGGTAAGTCCTTAACGCATGTTCTCTGAAATTCTAACTTAAGTTATGCCTCCTTCTAAACTTCTAAAGACTGAAAACGTGCTGACTCGGCGACTTCCTACTTCTAAGCAAGTTATTTTAGTTCAATCATTGATTTCATGCCACCAACTGCATCAGACTGCTTGAAAAGTGACTTGTTTGGAACTTTTTTTACATTCGGGTTGTTTGAATTTTTTTTTATTGTAGTGTTTTTTTTTTTCTTTTTACAGTCGTTTTACAGGGTATAAGGTTCATACTTATGTGTAGCAAGCGTTTCAATCCTTGATTTCATTATGATAAGGTTCAAATTCGCATGAAGCGATATCTTTACTTAGCAAATCAAAGCCTACATACTATCTATGAATCTTACCCTTAGGCGACCCATTGGAAAAGGTAATGCTAATGAGAATGAATCTTTATTTAAAAAAAAAAACTAAAAAAATCATTTGGTTCTTTAAGTCCATCCTATTAGCCTTAGAGATCTGAATCATGTTTATCAGCATCGATTCTGCTGTTTTGTACGCATCTTCACACAGCAAAGCTTGATTAAGGCCATAGGAAATGATTTTATCTACATACCCTCGATTTCTGAATTAGCATTTAATATTAAGAATTTCCTAAACTCAACTTTAGCCTGAAAACCTGTAAAAACTTGACATTAAAGTATGGTTTCACACATTCTTAAGGAGGAACAGGGGCTGCGATTCTCCATACAAATGTATTTCCCTTTTTTCTTCCTGAATAATGCCTCTAGAACAATCTTTTTTTTTTCATAAAGTCTAGGTCTGCTGTAGACATGTCCCGGTCATTTCCTTTTTTTCAGTAACTAATAAGTCAAGAAAATATGACCCTCCAAAAATGAAAAAAATTGGCCCATTTTTACCACCGTTATTAGAGGACAACCAGACAAATTACATTTTTTGTAACATAGAACATTTAATAGGAACCTCGATATACTCTTTCTTAATTTTTTTGTGCTAAAAATGATTGAATCGGCTCAGTTTTCGAAGAGAAAAAAGGGGAATACGAAACGTCGATCTCGTCAAAAATTTTATGATAAATTCTGTTTGAGCTGCGCTCTGTCCCTATCGCACTCTACGGGGGCAGGCTTGAGGCAGCAGGACAGCAATAGTTTCTTCAAATACCTATTTTGCAAATTTCTCGCAGGCCCTGTTCCCTCTTAATACAAAATAGTCAATTCAGAAACCCGCCCATAAGCTATTATAACGGTCTGCCGGGGTCACAGGAGTCTGCCTGGAGTCGCGGAAAGATCCGTAAGACAGTTACCGCGGCCCTTGGCACACAAGGAACAAGGCTGGGTTTTACTCAGTAAAAGTCTGACATCCTCTCGCTCCACCCAGAGCGGCAGAAGTTATTCAATGATTTTCCACCCAACAAACAAAGCCTGAAAACCTGTTAAAATTTGACTTTTAAGTATGGGTTGATACTTTCTTAACTCAAATTATTCAATTCAGAAATCCGTCCATAACCTAACAACGGCAAAAAAATCTTTGTCCACAGGAGTGACCGCAAAACTGTCGGCGCTTGCGTACAAAGGCGACGCTCTCTCCCGCCACATATTCTCTGTGGCGGGCTCCGCGCTCGCCTCGCACGCGGCGGCGCTCGCCGTGCGCAGTGACGCGCCGCGCCTGCGCGTGGTGTGCGTGGGCTCCGTGTGGAAGAGCTGGGACATACTGAAGCCGGGCGTGCTGAAGCAGCTCAGGGATAGGAAGGTTCGTAAATGTTCAATTCCATCTGATTAATTCATGTTTTTTTTTTTTTGGCGGGGTGGGTATTCATCCAATGACATCTCATCATCACACTCTGGGTGGAGCGGAAGGGCGTGTCAGACTGTCTGTTCCTTCCCTGTCTGAGTGCCCAGGGGTGCGGTAAGAATTTATCCGCTACCGGCCATGATGGGCCCCGTCAGTGGTGGCTGACAATCATCTCTTTGAGGCGCGCGTGGAACATTACGCGCCGTCGACTCACGGGCCTGGTGCTGATCGGACGGCGAGCTACCCACTGGGTCTACGGTGGCCGGAGATCGTCTCGCGACGTCCTACGCCCAATGCGTCCCCTGCGGCGGTAGCGGCCGGGGGCGTTTTTTTTTTTTGGGGCGTGAGTGCCACTCCGTTATGCTAATATGTTGTGAAAAAAAAATACCCTCAATTGAAAATAAACATGTTTTTTTACCAAAAATCAGTTGTTCTTTTCATCAGTTAAAAAAATATGAAATTATTTAGATTTTTTTTTTGTATTTTTTCGTCGATAAAATTAAGCATAAGTAGATTCCCTAATTTCGATATGTGCACATTATAAAGACTCGCACTGTATATTTTTTTTGGAAATTTTCTATTTTTTCTTAGAGAAAGTTGTTCATTTCCATGGGCAGAACCGGTTCTTAAAATATGACCACACCTTTCCGTTACACCCTGTATAGGTGTTGAAAGTATTTTGTAGCATACCCTTCGTCAGTTAGCAAAGACAATGATGTGTAAATACATTATTGGAATTTCCGAACGAGCGGTGGGCACGTTTAAGATAACATTGATGCCGTAGTGCCACGAAGGAGATGGCGGGACGACTTGGATGTCTTTCGCAAGAATTGGCAAGTGGTGCTGAACTGAGAACAATGGAAATAATTATGGAAGATGTTTGCCCAAGAGTAGGCCAGTACAGGCTAGCTATAATAATAATAACATTAACATTATTAGACATATTCCGTGCCCAACTCACATAGACTCAAAACCTAGATGTTCTGAGTGATCTAGTAACAGCTGAAAATCACAGTAGAGCATTTTTACTGCGTCTGAAACTCTCATACCGAGTGTGACGCGAACACGCATAGTTTTGGTTTTGTGGAAGCCAAAAACCATACTTATCCATTTACGTTTTTTTTTTTTGTGGGGTGGAAAATCATCCAATGACATCTCCCGCTTTAGGGTGGAGCGGAAGGGCGTGTCAGACTCTTACTGACTAATACCCACCCCTGTTCCTTCCCTGCCCTGAATGCCCAGAGGCGAGGTAACTCTTTCGAATTTATCCTCAACCCCCGGACATCCATTTACGTACTTTACATTCAAACCTAGATCCTTCAAAAACCTCACTTCTTCAACTAACTAAATTAACCCTTATGTTTCCAGGTAACAACAGAGCTCGAACTAGTAAGACTTCGAGTTTCAAGCGCTATGGGGGCAGCCTGGCTTGCAGCGAAACACGTAAACTACGAGCTACCTCGAGACGATTCAGCCTTTTGCACAGTCTTCTACACTTACCACCCAGAAGAGTTCGTCTACGGTAACGGGGATGCGGTAAACGGTAAAGCGGTTAACAGTAAACTGAACGGTAACGGTATAGCAAATGGGAATGGCAGCATTCACACTGAGGAGTGGAGCTAATGGTAGTTTTTTTAAGTGTATAACTTGGTAGAAAAGGGTAGAATTTGTTTTATTTATTGGCAACATTTTGACACACACATTGAATATATTACTAAAGTCGCCATTGCTAATAATATTCATGCCCGCGCATGGTGACACTCACTAACACGCTTGGTTTTTATGGAAAGTTATGAATATTCTCGAGTAGTTGCTGCTGAAGCGCCTCGGTGCTCTGGCTATAACATGACGTTCCATTGCCATCATCAATCGGCGAGTGAGACGAGGCTATACAGGAGAAATGACACTGTCTCTTTTTACAGCGATTTTGAGACGGGAATGGTAGGGGGCTAGGCTCATCATAAACTGGTTACTTAGTGAGCAATACTGGCACCCCCACTATTTCCTACTCTTTTCTGCCAAGTACTAATAAGACCCGCGTAATTTTCCCAAAAATATTTTAAGTGCCAAAATTATTTGCACAATTATTGGATTTTTTAATGCACAGACATTACAGTTTATTTTTCTTTGGTAAATATGGTCCTATTTTTTGTGAAAATTACGTTAGTAAGTTTATTTTAAGTATCTATGAATTTAATATACCAAATGGAATGTTGACCAAGTAATTATGATTGTAAAAGGAATGTGTGGTAAAAGTATTTTGATGGTAATTTAATAGTCAAGAAAATTTAGTGACAAGCTTTAAGATACGCTATATATCATGCATATCCCTGTAAAAATAGTGTAATGTTGTAAGAATAAAACATTGTAATCCATCCCTATTGGGTTTTAACCACACAGTAAAATAATGATTTAATTCTTAAAATGATGTCAGAAAATTAATATAATCAAAATCATAATTTTAACTCTACCGCCTATTTATTTGTTTAAACTGAAATATTTGGATATTTCAGTTTAGACAGACTATGTATCTAATATATAATTGGCCTTATTTGAGACTCGATGTTTTATCAGACCCCATGTACATTCTGTGACCCTATTTAGGCCCTCAGAAGAGACATTTTTGTTTGAAACCTAGGTACTCTTTCCAAATTTTATCTGAATAAAAAGTAGCATTGACTATGATCTAAATTATAATAAATCTAACATATTTTATAATATTTAAAAGCGTATTTTAACATTTATTTGACGAAAGATTATTATGAAATGATAAAATAATGTAATTTAACCTAGATTTAAACAGAGATTGCAGAACGATCTGACAGTTGCCACAACACATCGATCTGATTGACTTTTAAAATGGCGGGAAATATTGTTTAATGGCTCATAAGCGTAATGTCTATGATATGTATGCTGACATTGTTTTTGTTATGCAGAGCCTAGTAAGTTTTTTAGGATATAAATCCATGTAAATAGTAATAGTTCCTATTTTTACTTAGGAATAAAAAAATAAACTTTATTTGTATGAAAGAAACAATAGATTACTGTAAAATATTGTATTATTCATTGTATACTATACATACATATGAATATATTGACATTTTATCGATATAACATCTTTTATTTACTGAACCCTTAATTACCTTAGGGTACTCTATTTTACTTATCCTAGGAGAAAGAGAAGAAGAGAAGATTCGAAAACATGTGACATCCACCAAGCCGAATTGGGCCCGCATGGTGGATTACGGCCAGTGGGGACATTAACAGGCTGGTGATGATAACCTAGGTGGGATTGATTCCTGGGTCGGGTCTAATGCTGGTTGGGTTTTCATTCTGGAATTTCTCAGTAGCAACCCGGTTCTAGATTTTGTGCCCTGTGCAGGCAATATCCGTTAGGGCCAATTTTTCGATTGTTGAGATAAGTAGGCCCGATTTTTCAATAGTCTTTTATCTATGGATATTTCTGTAAAAAGATGAAAATGCGGTTGGACAGCTTTTGTATTAAAAAAATGGTTAAACCGCTATTTTGTCCTTCAGGTAAAAATATCTGACTCTTGAAAAATATAACATAGGTACCTGACTGGTGAAATGTGTTAGGCCTTATGCACGTACAACTCTACCCAACTTTTCGAGAAATACAGGCGTGAAGGTATGCAATCAAACGACACATATTCCAATCAATGCATTGTTACATAAAAAGACAAACATGCATCTAAATACGTTCTATGTATTCTTTCTTCGAAAAAAAGTGATACAACAACAACAAATAATTATCATTATAAAACGGGTTCCGCAACCAAGTTTCGACCTTGGCTTATTCTTCTTTTATACACCTGTAATGTAAAGGCTGATTTCAGAGGTTGAATATAATTATACATGTTTAGACCGTCATACCTTAGTCCCATTTTCCTATGTGCCTAATAAATTGACCAAAGTCGCTAAACCAGTTCAAATGTTGACTTAGTTACCGTCTTCGGTCAAGTTGAGGGCAGGCAAGGTCATTTAAATGGAAAAGTAAACAAACTTGTAGGTTTACTTTTAACATGCTCTCGTTTCGTAGCTATACTGCAATTTTAGTAGATTTAAAATTTGCTGTCCATATTGATCTGAAAGATATTTGATAACCTTCCTACAGTTCCTACTATTTTCTGTTCCAGAAGAAAGAAAAAGTATTTATTAATTATCTATCACAGACGTGCATTTCTCAAATGTGATAGTTTAAATTGAACTAATTCATAGTTCAATTTAAACTATCACATTGGAGAAGCATAAAAAGGTACTAACCTTTTTTTTTTTTGCCTGTGGGAAATCATCCCATGACTTCTCCCGCTCTAGGTGCAGCGGGAGGGCGTGTCAGACTCTAAAGGAGTATAATATGTATTCTGTGCTATAACTGACTAAAACCCACCCCTGTTCCTTCCCTGCCCTGAGTGCCCAGGGGTGCGGTAACTGTTTCGAATTTTTTGAAGTGAAAACTTTAGCGGCGTCGAACACTTTTCTTGAGATGGGTATAACAAGTTAAACTCGCGTCAGGACACGTGACGTGATCGAAAATTCGTAAGACGATTCCAAAATATTCAAAAATGCACAACGATAATGTTCAAGTTTTCACTTCTGCCGGCACTCCCGGAGTGCAAACCGTTGTTTTTTTTTTTTCAGTCTCGCTCCCCTTACTGTTGTTTTGTTTGGCCTTTGTTTTGAAATTGGCGGATATTGAACGAATGAAATAACTTTCATTCAAATTTATGAGAGTAATATTATTAATCTGTGTCAAATAACGTGTTGAATCGCTTACAAATAGTTATTTAACTGTTTATTTCACACCACTACGACATAATATGGATTTTTGACAGTTCATGACAGTTGTTTAACTTCATCTTGCAATCACTGTCGTTCTGACAATATTTTCATTATCAACAATGAATATTTCGAGATTTTCTCGTATATTTCAAATAAAACCCGTAATAAATACAAACCTTAGATGTTCTAGTCGTGCAATACAAGTTTTGAATAGTAAAAACAATAGAAATGATTCTAAGAATAGTTATTTTAGTGGAATTCTGGCGGTCGCGGCCGGGGTGATAGGATATTTTAGTTTAAAAGATAAATTAGTGGCAGCAACTGTTACAAATAATGATTTAAAGGGTAGAAGAGAGAAGTTTAACTTTATAGCTGATGTGGTGGCGGTGTCGGCTCCGTCTGTGGTGTATATAGAGATAAAAGATGGTCGTCGGCTAGACCTGTTTTCTGGTAAGCCCGTGACTCTGTCGAATGGTTCTGGGTTCATAGTGAAGGAAGATGGGCTCATATTGACGAACGCTCACGTTGTGGTAAACAAGCCTAACGCCATAGTGAATGTGCGGCTTTTTGTAAGTATTATTTTCATTGATAGATTGTAGTATTAGGTATAAAGAGCTGATGTACCTAGTGACTTGATGAGCAAAAATTTTTATTCAAATACTTAGTTCAAAATAACTCGAATTAAAAAAAACAGGTGTAATGATGTGTTATTGTTTACCCCATAGCAGCATTTTGTTGCATCAGCTCATGTTTGTGTTTCACAATAGAATGTGAAACTTATTTTTTTTGCATTATTTTGTAACCTTAATATAAACTAAAATATGACATAAACTAACTATGGAAACATATATACGTAACTGATTCTACAATGATGCAGCGCCTCAACAATGGCTTAACTGCACGGATGCAACCAATAAAATCTGTAACTAGTATATAAACATAGGTCATGACATACCTATTGTGGCCAGATTGTTATTGAATATCTGTAAACGAGAAGCACTGAGCCTTTAGACAAAATACTTTTCTGTTAACGTTAACCCTTAATGTATGGCAACGACATTACTGGGTGTGAGTTACGTGACAGTTCTCTCCGCAGGTAATGTCCTTGCCATACATTTTCTACGAAGCGTCAGCGTTAGTGCTATTATTAAAGTTATTTGGCTAAAGGGGCAGGTCCGCTTCATGTGACTGCTTTGAGGAGGCCATGACCAGTATGTGATGTCTTACAGCTGATGATGATGGCAAGGCATTTCTAAAGCTAACTGGCAATGAACAAAATGAGCAAATAGTAATTGGCAGAATTTTGAATTCTTAAAAGGTGTGATAATGTATTAACATAATATAATAAGGTGTGTAGATGACCTGATGATGGTCATGGGAATTCGATGGATGCGTGACGCACCTGTCTGGTCCTTGTGACGCCACTTGGGGAGGCCTATTTCCAGCAGCTGACTTAGTAGTAAGTTTACTAGCTGCACAGATAATATAATACTAACATACAGATGCCTCATCCCATACAAAGGAACGGTACCGCCGTAACTTTGGGTTTTCGACTGGCACAAGCAACTTTTGTTCTTCGTTTGGGCCCATCCTCTACACCTCACTAGATGGTGTTAGCAGCGATGGCTTGCAAGTTGAATGAATTTACTTAAAATCTAACCAATATTTTCTCGCACATTGAGGAATTGTTTTATACAATTTTTGGCACTTAACAGTTTTACTGTATCAAAATGTGTCATTATACAAATTTTAAAGAGATATCTATTCTTACAAGAAATCTATTGATACAAGAAATATAGATGTCTAAGGATTCATTCCAAAAATCATCTAAATTTGAATTAGGAGCCAATTATTCCACAATTTTGTACCTAAGGCAGTTTATTAAATAACAAAATACAGTTTTTACCATATTTTTTTTTCAAAATATTAATATTACTTAAATTTCAATAAGAAATCCATCCATCTACTGAAATTTATTTGAATTAAATTTTCTTTTTTCGAGATGAGACCTCGTGCTGGCTGTAATGATGATAAATTTTAATTCAATTTATTTTTCAGGATGGCTCCATTCACACAGGGTTTGTTGAAGACGTAGACCTCAAGTCAGACTTGGCCACCCTACGCATCCCGGTAAACGGATTGCCTGTCATGAAATTGGGCAGTTCTTCTGACATAAAGCCTGGCGAGTGGGTTTGTAACCTGTTTTTAATTAAATATTAAAAATCTTAACTGATATGTAACTCTTTGCTACTGTACTATGGCTGATGCGAAAATAAAAAAAATACTGATCTGATGCTGTTATGTCAAAACAGCTTTTGAGATATTATTTATCAACTTCTGCGATTTATCCCTTCAATATCTAAATACTGAAATATAACTTATGGCATTTATTTTAAAATGTGTGTAAAAATAAAATTGTGTTTGTACATTGCAGTTTGTAACACTAAAAGGATATCCTACCTACATGCATTGAACATATAGCAACAATACTTCTATTGTATTTCGTTTAATGCTCTGCAAATTGTTAAAGTGGCATACACTGTAAGATTAAATTGAACATGAATGCATTGAATACAATGGTTATATAAATTTATACTGTGAATTATTTTATCAATGTGAATATCAATCATGCATGTTATGTGTTATCAGTCTCCAATTTAGTTAAGGGGCTTTTGGTAGTCATCCAAGAGCTGACTACTGATGTAAATCATTACACTTTGCTGTCATATAAATTAAATTAATTGGTTCTTTGTTGTGTCTGCCTGGTAAAATGGTGGAGTTTCTGACTGCCGAAAGATTTTAATGTTTTAAAGCAAGATCCCAGAACCGCCAAACATTATACAGCATGTAACAAAAACCCTGTCCGATCCTGAAGGGTATTACTTGGTATCGGTTACACATATACGTAATCATTTAATGGATACGAGATAGTTATTTTCCCTAATGAAAATAATTAATTTAAAAAAAAGAAAAACTTATCAAAGCCAACACTGAGCGCTCGACAAAGTTCACCTACTGTTTCGTTTTAACGATGCCGCCTGAGCGTGACAGAGTGCCTACAGCGCGGCTTGTGCAGGGCGGTATCGTTTGAAATAAAAATAGGTAAAAATGAAAAGATTTCGCCGGCCGGTGGAGTGTTGTCAACTTATGAAAATTTGCCATATTTAGTGTTAAGTTTCGCATATTTTATAAAAATAAAAAATCTATAACTCTTGGTTTTTACGAGTTACATTTTTGTACAACTTTTTCTAGAACATATGTTAAACCAGGAATACGCATTTATTGGATCGGACAGGGCTTTTGTTACATGCTGCATACATTCTGATTGACAAAATGTCTGGTTTTGAGTAGTGTAGGAGTAGTGCCCCAACCACCATTTTTTTTTTCTTTGGTCTTACTCATGCAGTGCCTGCGAATGGTTTTTTTACTATTGATAAGCTGTCATTTCATTACTATCTCACCTGATGGTTAGCAATGATGTGGTCGACTTTGGAACATGCTTG
The DNA here is from genome assembly GCA_951329385.1 of Polia nebulosa. NCBI lineage: Eukaryota > Metazoa > Arthropoda > Insecta > Lepidoptera > Noctuidae > Polia > Polia nebulosa. The sequence continues at coordinate 12,377,597 of OX589610.1, read as the reverse complement.
CCTAGAAGTAACCTATTCACTCTTATCTTAGCTTTCAGGAAACTGACCCTGTTTATAGAAATAAATACTTTGCATTTGAGCTTGACCATAATGTCTTTTTTAATGTTTGCAGGTGGTAGCAATGGGCAGTCCTCTAGCTCTCAGTAACACTGTGACAGCTGGTGTTGTCAGCTCTACCCAAAGAGCTAGCGAAGAACTTGGTTTAAGAGGTAAATCAAAAAAGGTCCCATTGATCTTAGTATATTCTTTGACAGTCGTTACCGGTCGACAGAAGCCCGAAAGTCTGACAACCTACCGAGGAGTCCGAGGGTGTGTCAGACTTTTATTGACGAAAACCCACCCCTGTTATTTTAGTTGCCTGTGCCAAGGGGCGTAGTGACTCTCTTTCGAATCTATCCACGACCCCTAGGCAGGCATTGGCCCTGGCGGCAATGCCTGCCTAGGGGTCGTGGAACACTACGGACTGTCACTCTCGGGGCCCTCAGGCAAGGAAGGAACAGGGGTGGGTTTTAGTCAGTAAGAGTCTGATATGCACTCCCGCTCCACCCAGAGCGGGAGAAGTCATACGATGATATCCCACCCCCCCCCCTTCCCCCTCCCAAAAAAAGGGCCTGGTCCTTATCGGACGGCAATCTACCCATAACTCGCCAAACGCAAGCCCGCGCCAACGGTTGCCGGATCGGCTTGCGATCCCAGACGCCCAGGGTGTCTCCTGCGGCGGCTGCTGTGGGCGTGAGGGCTCTTCATCAAGTCTACCTCACGCGTTCCGCCTCCTCCTTCGCGAGCATTACTGCTTTGTGGATTGGGTCCTGTTCTCAAAAGTAGGTCTAAATTAACTGCAAACTTTTTCAAATTCCAGGCAAAGACATGGTCTACATACAGACAGACGCGCCCATCACATTCGGCAACAGTGGCGGACCATTAGTCAACTTGGATGGAGAAGCAATAGGAATTAATAGTATGAAAGTCACTTCTGGTATCTCGTTTGCTATACCCATCGATTATGTCAAGGATTTTCTTTCTAAGAGTAAGTTTATAATGTTATTCGATGTTTGTGTTGCCTTGTAAATATGTTGCGTTCATTGTGTTATTTGCATTGTATATTGTTTTGTTTTTTAATGTTGTTTGTTCATTGCTAGGTGATTTTATTTCGTTTGTATGTGAAAAATGCTTGCCTTTATAATTTATGACTGTGTTGTGTCATTATTATTTTATGTGAAATCTGTGTGCTTAGATATAAAAATGTGCATATACAGCATGTAACAAAATCCCCGTCCGATCCTGAAGGGTATTACTTGGTATCGTACTGCGTACACATATACGTAATCATTTAATGGATACGAGATAATTATTTTTCCCCAATTAAAGTAATTAATATAAAAATAAAAGAAAGATTATCAAAGGCAACACTGAGCGCGCGACAAAGTTCACAAAATTTTAATTTCGCGGGCTACCTTGGATCTTTCACCTTAAAGACGCCGCCTGAGCGAGACAGAGTGCTAGTGCGCGGCTAGTGCGGGACGGTATCGTTTGAAATAAAAATAGGTAAAAATGAAAAGATTTCGCCGGCCGGTGGAGTGTTGTCAACTTATGAAAATTTGCCATACTTAATGTTAAATTTCGCATATTTTACAAAAATAAAACTTTTGGTTTTTATGAGTTAAATTTTTTTACAAATTTTTGTAGTACGTATGTTAAACCAGGAATACGCCTTTATTGGATCGGACAGGGTTTTTGTTACATGCTGTATATGTAAGAATTTGCATTTTGCGGTATTATAAAAATGTACTATTGTTATAGTTTTTTTTTTTTTTTTTTTTTTTTTTTTTTTTTAAAAAAAAACGTTGCCCCACACTAGGAATTACTCCTGTATCGTGGGTGCGTTCACAAACATGTAAACTCACATACACAAGACACCCAGACCCGGAACAACTATCTGTAGGCCATACAAATATTTGTTCCGTGCGGGGATCGAACCCGCGACACGCAGCGCAGCAGCCGAACGCTCAACCACTACGCCAACCGTGTCGCGTGTGCGTGTGTTTATAGCGTGCCTAAGCCCTTGATCACGGTAGAGCGAGATTGTCTTTCGGCGCCCTATACAGGGTGTAACGGAAAGGTGTGGTCATATTTTCGGAGCCGGTTCTGCCCATGGAAATGAACTACTTTCTCTAAGAAAAAATAGAAATTTCCCAAAAAAAAAATCGAACTTTCCATACAAAGTTATCATCAGCTCAATATTTGTATGAGGAGTAAAATTTTTTTTTTAGAATTTCCTCGGATTTTCATGCAGAAAGTTGTTCATATCGGTAGGCAGATGCAGTTTTTAAAATATGACCACACCTTTCCGTTAAACCCTGTATAGATGCTTTCATTTCACGTAATTTCTACTTCGGTTAAATGTTGAATAACTAATAATACCCAAATTTTCGAAAACCAACACTGCTCTCACCTCTCAAAAGGCGCCAGGAAAATTTTATTTTGCGCTGGAAATTGATTTTCACATTTGGCTTTTTGGCGCCCTTAAATTTAACATCTGGCGCCAAGAGCGACGTGTTAAATACTAAGAACATATACATTAATAAACGTATATTATACAGTCAATACTGTATAATATACGTTTATTAATGTATATAAAATCAGCAATTTATCTGAGGATAGTCAGTTTCTTGTTACGCAAATCACACTTCTCCAGTCGCAAATAAACCTTATCAAAACAAGTTCCTACCTGCATACAAGTTTATCAAATTAAGCGGATTTTTATTTATCATTTATTATCATAATACAAAATTATCTTTTAATTTTATGTTATTGTTTGTCACTAATTTGCACTACTTCACACGAAGAAATAGAACTTTTAATTGTTGCAATATTTTGTATTTTATAATACAGAAGTCTCACTAATACTTCAGTACTTCGCCACATCCAGTAGTCCGATAATTCAATACTCCGGCACATCCAGTACTTTGTTCACCCGGGCCTACCGCACCGCTTCCTATATCGTACCTTATTAAATTAGGACATTCTAAAACACTAGGAAGTGTTGTCAGGCGGTCGTTTTTGGGGGACTGTCTTTTTGTAGAACTTTGACGTTGCAAAAGTGCTGGCTCTGAGCCTAGTTTAAGTAAATGACTTGTTTTATTTTTGCTTTATTTTTCACAACATTTCAGCAACATTCCAATAATCCAGCACCCCCTGGTTTGGGTTCCGTACCCAAAGGGTAACCAACGGGACTCTATTGCTAAGACACCGCTGTCCGTCTGTCTGTTAGCAGGCTGTATCTCACGTTCCGTAATAGCTACACAGTTAAAATTTTCACAGATTGTATATTTCTGTTGCCGTTTTTTTTTTTTTTTTTTTGGGGGGTGGGAAATCATCTAATGACTCTTTCCGCTCTGGGGTGGAGCGGAAGGGCGTGTCAGACTCTTACTGACTAAAACCCACCCCTGTTCCTCCCTGCCCTACGCGCCCGGGGGCGAGGTAACTCTTTCGAATTTATCCTCCAACAACAACACAACAACAAATAATGAAACGAAAAGTTAGAACAACAAATAATGAAAACGAAATAAACGTTGTGTGAAAATTTCAACTGTCTACTTATTACGAATCATGAGATACATCCCAAAAAAATCTCAAAAAATCACGTTTCCAGAAACGTGTTTTTTATCTTACGGTACGGAACCCTTGCATGTGCGGGTCCGACTCGCACTTAGCCGGTTTTTTTAATACTTCCCGATTAGTAAGACTACTGTATTTACAAGCTTATGGTTTTAAATCAGTGTTATATTAGTTATTATTTCTTGTAAGTACAATGATCAAGTACATATTTCAGACTATGAGTCTGTAATGTATTTAATACTTGTAATTTAATTTCAAAAACTACAGTGCAGCACAAGCCAGAGGATATTGGTCAAATATAGTAGAGCCTCGATAATCCGAACTCACGATGATTCAAACGCCTCTATAGTCGAAACGACCCCTCCTGCTTGGAATGGGCGGACCAAGTAGATCTACTTAAATTTCACAATAAAAAAAATGCGTAAATTGAGGGATAGCATTTTCATTGTCATTAAACACCACTCGTCAAAGTACTATACCAGATTTTAAAAAAAATTGTTAACATGCTTTTAAATTCATACCTATACGAAATTACGTGTTCATGCTGTTGATTGTTGAAGAGTTCCTCTATCTGGAGCTAATCCTGGATCTCGATTCAGGTCATGCTTACCATAAAAATGCACTACCATCGGAATTGAACCAACATGTTAAAATTCAACTCCGTAGGATAAGAGGAAGCGGTTCTAATTTAGCTTGCAAGAATTCACTCAAACCACGGAGTCTCATCTCGAACAAAGAAAATTTAGTTCAAATAAATCTCAATAGATGGCTTAGTATGCATCGATTTCTTATTGAAGTAATATATTAATATTTTGAGAATAAATATGGTAAAAACTGTATTTTCTTATTTAATTAACTGCCCTAAGCATACAATTGTGGAATAATGGGCTTGTAATTGAAATTCAGACGATTATTGGAACGAATCCCTAGACATCTATATTTCTTGTACCAACAGATGGCGCTGTTTGAAGTTTCAGAGTTTATCCATTCGCCTGTTTAAAATTTGAATAGTGACACATTTTGATACAGTAAAACTGCTATGAAGTGCCAAAAATACTATAAAATAATTCCTCAATGTGTGAGAAAATATTGGTAAGACTTTAAGTAAATTAATTCAGTTTGCAAGCCGTCACTGCTAATACCATCTAGTGAGGTGTAGAGGACGGGCCCGAACGAAGAACAAAAGTTACTAGTGCCAGACGGAAACCCGTAGTTACGGTGGTACCGTTTCTTTGTATGGGATGAGCAGTGGTCGGAGTAGGTAGATTGATTTTACGTACTTGCATCATGAATAGTCATAGAAATCATAACATGGATAAGCCTTTTTTCCGGGATTTCATTTTGGTACTCACGGGATTGAATCAAATATTGTGAATGTAAAGATTTTTAAACTACTACATTTGAAATTTATAGAATGCGATAGTTAAACCACGGGGTCTCATCTCGAACAAAGAAAATTTAGTTCAAACAAACAAACAATAGATGGCGTAATATGCATCGATTTCGTATTGAAGTTTAGGTAACATTAGTATTTTGAAATAAAATATGGTTATAACTGTATTTTCTTATTTAATAAACTACCCAAAGCATAAAATTGTTGAATAATTGGCTCCTAAGTATACTTTAGATGTTTACTGGAACGATTCGTTAGGCATTTATATTTCATAGACCAATAGATGGCGCTGTTTGAAGTTTTAAAATTTATCCATTCGTCTCTTTAAAATTTGTATAGTGAAAAATTTTGAAACAGTAAAACTGTTATGAAGTGCCAAAAATACTATATAGTAATTCCTCAATGTGTGAGAAAATATTGATAAGACTTTATGTCAATTCATTCAACTTGCAAGCCGTCGCTGCTAACACCATCTAGCGAGGTGTAGAGGACGGGCCCGAAAGAAGAACAAAAGTTGCCATAGCAAGTCGTAAACACGTAGTTACGGCGGTACCGTTTCTTTGTATGGGATGAGGCATCTGTACGCTAGTATTATATTATCTGTGGTTAAACGTTTAAAATTGTTTTGTTCTTATTTATCAAGTAACTAGCGACCCGCCCCAGCTTCGCTCGGGTACAATTTATACATATAAACCTTCCTCTTCAATCACTCTATCTATTAAAAAAACCGCATCAAAATCCGTTGCGTAGTTTTAAAGATTTAAGCATACATAGGGATATAGGGACAGAGAAAGCGACTTTGCTTTATACTATGTAGTGATAAAGTGAATCTTACTTTTGTGCATCCATTCGAAACTTACAAATGACTAATTTAGTAGTTATTTCTTGCAACTTTATTATCTGCTGCTTGTAGTTCTTGAATAAATAATTAAAAATAACTTTTTATACTCCTTAATATTTTTTCGCATTCAGTTTTCTTCTTTCCGCCACCCGCTATCGTTGACAATCGCTGTCAGTAGGATAGCGGAGAGGCTAGTCCCATCTTTCGTCGCACGCACGCACATGTAACTATTATTAGTAGAATCCCACTTTATGTTTGCAACGTTTTTACTCAAGTTTAGCCACGCCATAGTTTTTTTTTATTATAGAAGGTCGATCACATATTCTATTAACCCTTATTGATGGCCCGATGACAACCCGGGTTTGTCCGCGGATCTTAAGAGGTAGGAGGCTGGTTTTTTTTGTTTTCAAACTCACAGGAGTTTTTTTCCAAGCAAACGTTAATCTCTTAAGATCCGCGGACAAACCCGGGTTGTCGAAGAAGCCCGATGACAACCCGGGTTGTCATCGGGCCTATAAGAGTTAAAAAGACAGCAATACTTATTCATATTGATATATTCTTCATCTTTCTCATTAAAATATGTGAAATTCTTAAAAAATCTTAATTATTCAAAAATCCCGGAATCCCGGAGGCATATCCATATTAATATATACGTGCCAGTTCATTGACCCCAAATCAATCTACCTACTCCGACCACTGGAGATGAGGCATCTGTACGCTAGTATTATATTATCTGTGCCCGAACAAACAAACATTGCAGGTAAAAAATAAAAGCTTGTAAAGAAGTGTAATACTGGATGATTAAAAATTTATATTTACTCTAAATCATAAAAATCTTTGTTTCATTTCAAAAAAGTCCTTTCAAAATGTCTACACACTATAACCTGAACGCCTCATTAATCCGAACAGGGTATACATTTTGGGTGTTCGGATTATCGAGACCCTACTGTAATTGTAAACCTTACTGCTGAGACATAAGGCCGATTTTTGGTTAATACTAACGCAGAGCTAATTCGAAGCGAGCTAATTTAGTTCGGTTACGTACTTGTAACGTGTTTTGCTAAACATTTGACTCGCTTTGTACTAGGACAAGCTAATTTTTGAAATAAAAAACTGTATTTTATGACCCCACTATGTTTTTTACTCAATATTAATACAATGTGGTAATTTAGAGCATTCCTCAGGAACGACGAAGGCGCCACAAGTGTCCAGGAGGTACCTCGGCATCACCATGCTGTCTCTCACGCCAAATATACTCATGGAACTGAGGATGAGGAATCCTGAGGTAAGTTGCATCTTTTTGCGTATGAGATAGAGCTCGTGGCTAAATAATAACAGCCACACGGGTCGAACTTCAAGGTTAAGAAATGCTTGGTGAGGTTGGTCAGTAGATCGGTGACCATCCATAACATACCGGGACTCCTCTGCATCGGGGAGTATGTTAAGCCGTTAGCCACGGCTTAACGTGCCAGAAAATCTGATCCAGTCTTGCTACCCAGTAACTGGGTGGTTAGATATGCAGTTGCTCCATGTAAAAAACCGGCCAAGTGCGAGTCGGACTCACGCATGAAGGGTTCCGTACCATCGTACAAGATTATATGCGGCTACTTGTTGCCATTATTAAGATAGAGAAAAAAAAGCCAAAAAAAATACGAGTAGGGTACCCATGTTAATTTTTTTTTTAGTATTTGTTGCTGTAGCGGCGACAGTAATACACGTTCTGTGATAATTTCAACTGTCAACCTATTATGGATCATAAGATACAGGCCGCTGACAGCCAGACGGCAGCTCGCCCGAAGAATCGGTTTCTAAAAAAATCCCTATATAGCAAAGCGAATGCTCGTGGTGATTTTTTTAGTATTGATAGGCACGCGTTTGACCACTATCTCACCTGATGGTAAGCGATGATGTGGTCAAAGATGGAGCACGCTTGCCTAGAAGTAACCAATTCACTCTTGACTTAAAGACTCCCAGGTTGTAGCTATCAGGAAACACAGACTCCGGCAGGGAATTCCACTCCCTAGGTGTACGCACAATGATTGTGCTCCTAAAACGTTTTTGCGTGTGGATGGGATGTTTACCATGTACCGGTGGCACATCGCCGTACGTCTTGTGGTCCGTTGATGGAACGATAGAAAACCGACAGGCTAGCAACTCGGCGTCTATGCTCAAGACATTGGAGCTTCGACTCGACGAGCCTATCATTGCCGATGATCCTCTTGGCTCGTTTCTCAATTGTCTCAAGGACATCAAGCTGGTATTTGGCAGATCCGTCCCAAAGATGCGAGCAGTACTCCATACAAGATCGAACTTGTGCTTGATAAAGTTTGAGTATCGTCCTATTAGAAGCAAGCTAGCTTTAAATATACAGGGGTGTTACGAAACTGCATGGCTTTTTCTTCTGTCCATATAAATAAACAACTTTCTTCAAGATAGCTTAAGTGATTTCGAAAAAAAACTAGACTCCTTACTAAATTTGATTAGCTGATGATAACTTCGTACAGAAGGTCCAATTTTTCAATTGTCTTCTTTAAAGAATTTTTTTTCATTTCCATGGGTCTAAAATATTATATTTCAGACGGTCGATGGGACCGAGAAGTTCTGGAGTGGCGACCTCGTACAGGAAGACGCAGCGACCTGCAGGTGTATTCGCTAACTCAGTGGACATCAATTTGATAGGCACTTACTTTGCAGTACATTGCTGCTTTGACGTCTATGAAAACAAAAATGTACTACGTAGTGCTATTATAATCGCTGTCCACCGAGCAATGTACTGCAAAGTGCGTATCAAATTGATGTCCACTGCGTTAGCGAATACATCTGCTGGTGAGGATCGCGGGTAGCCGATGGATGCGAGACGCATAGGACCGGTCATTGTGGCGACACTTGGTGGAGGCCTATGGCCAGCAGTGGGCGTCTTTCGGCTGAAATGATGATGATGATGATGATCTAAAATAGATATTACTACCCATTACCGTTACACCATGTTTAAAAGACATTGGAAATGAGGTACCGTAATAAAAGCAAAAATAATTCATATATAACTTATTATTAAACTTCCAGATGCCGACTGATCTTGAACATGGAATTCTTGTTTGGAAAGTTATCATCGGATCACCAGCTTACAAGTGAGTCAAATTTTTTAATTTTTTTTTTTTGAGGTGAGTTTGCTTTTGACTCTAGTCTAGGTCAGAGGTGACAGAGACAGAGTCGACAATCGAGCGAGTTTACCCAGAAGAAGCCTGTTTACTCTAACTTTGAAGAGATTATGATTTGAGAAACAAAATATTAGAGCAGTGGTGGCCCAGTGCTACAGCTCCGACTTATGAGCAGAGGTCGGCATTAGGTAGAATTATTTATGTACTTACACTGATTTGCTACAGCGAAAGAATAAAGTGGATATGCCTCAAATCCCGAGATTATTTTTAAAGAGCAGAAAAATACCGTGATTTATTAAATAAAAAAGCTATTTACTTTTACACAATTTAAACCACTGCACGCGCGACGTTGCCAAATTTACATCAACGACATCGGATATCCGAAGTTGCAAAATTCCAATGCGCACACGTGCGATGTTGCCACATTTGTAGTTCACACAACATTGCTTGTGAGAACAAAAGAAAACAATAGAGGTTTTTATTATTATTTATTTGTAATATTGTTGGCCACACAGGATTGTCCATTAGAAATCCCGGGAAAATCCATATTAATATTAACATTTCGATGCAAGTACATAAATAACTCTACCTAATTCCGACCTCTGCTTATGAGTTGTGCGCCAGGCAGACTACGCCTGACGCAGGTCCTCACCGGACACGGTTGTTTCGGGAGGTTCCTGCATCAGATCGGGCGGGAGGAAACGCCCGGGTCACTGCGCGGATCGCCCAGAGGACACAGTGGAGCATACGGTGGAGGTCTGCTCCGCTTGGGCGGAGCACCGCCGTGTCCTCGTGGATGCGATAGGTGGCGGCGACCTCTCGTGCCCGTCCCTGGTTCAGGCCATGGTACGGAGTGAGAGGGAATGGGAGGCAGTCTCCGCCTTCTGCGAAGCAGTAATGCTCGTGAAGGCGGAGGCGGGATGCGTGACGGAAGCTCAACGGAGTGGCCCTCACGGCCCCGGCTGCTACCACCGTAGAAGAGGTACTGGGCGTACTGGGCGTAGGACGACGCGAGACGATTTCCGGCCACCGTAGACCCGGGCCTGCAGACGGCGAGCAGTGGGTAGCTCGCCGTCCGATCAGCACTAGCCCCGTGAGTCAACGGCGCGTAGTGTTCCACGCGCGCCTCAAAGAGATGTTGTCAGCCACAACTGACGGGGCCCATCGTGGCCGGTGCCTGCATGCCTAGGGATAGCGGATAAATTCTGAAAATGAGTTACCGCACCCCTGGGCACTCAGGCAGGGAAGGAACAGGGGTGGGTTTTAGTCAGTAAGAGTCTGACACGCCCTCCCGCTCCACCCAGAGCGGGAGAAGTCATTGGATGATTTCCCACACCCCAAAAAAAAAAATGATCCAGGCAGGCTTTACTTAGTGCAATTTATTTTATCACCGATGCTCTCAAATTGGTGAAGGAAAATATCGTGAGGAAAGCGGTCCTAGAACCAAAATAATCGAAGATATGTGTCATCCATTAACCCGCAATTGGCCCGCGTGGTGGATTTTAGCCCATTCTCTCTCCCAGAGTAGAGGCCTGAGTCCCAGCAATGGGAATATTATAAGGCTGATTATGCTTAATACATTCTGGCTGGAAACTATGTATTGATCTGTCTATTGTATTGTGACTTTTTGTATTTTGTTTTTACTGTACCTTATAGTAAAGTTTCCCATTCCTCCTATGAGTGAGATGTAAAAGCACTACTTTCTTGTAACACCCAATCAATCAATCTTCCAATCAACAATCTTGAGGTCGGCTTCCAGTCCAAGTCTCACCCACTTCACTCTGAGGTCCAGTCTCAGCTGAATACCAGTATTATACATGGAGCGACTGCCTATCTGACCTCCGCAACCCAGTTACTGGGTAATACGATAGGTACCCCTTGGTAAGACTGGTTGTCAGACTTTCGGGCTTCTGATGACCCGTAACGACTGTCAAAGATCCACGATTGACAGCCGTGACCAACGGCTTAACGTGCTTTCCGAGGCACGGAGGAGTCTCGCTCCATGGACCAACCCCGGCAAACATAGCTTAACCGGATGGATCGACCCTTGCGGCTGTTATTACTTTAGCTACTAGCTCCTCTCCTTTCTTGTAACACCCGTTGTACCATATCTCTGGCGAAATAAATTATTTGATTTGTACATGAAAGGTCTAGCCGAGGTGTGTTTATGGTTAACACAGATCTCGCCAGCTATGTTTGAGTCCCATATAATAAGGGGCGAGCCTTTTGCCACAGACTGGGCCCAAATCCAGACACACGGGAGCTACTGAGAAATTCCAGATGGAATTAAAAAACCCAATAACACTGCCTGAATGAAGCCCAGGATCTTATGTTTAGCAGTAACTGCGTTGCTGTATTCCTAGTGATCCTGAATAAAAAATGGGCTTATAAAAATTAAAATTACGATTTAGTTGCAAATCATGTATCTAAGCCAATATGTGTTATTGGAAAAACAACTTTAATGCTCACAAGCAAACTTCTTTTTGCGCTACAATAACAACCACTTTTTCGATACAAACAATATACAGGGTGTAACGGAAAGGTGTGGTCATATTTTAAGAACTGCATTTGCCCATCGATATGAACAACTTTCTTCAACAAAACCTGAAGAAATTCTCAAAAATTGTTTTTTTATTCTTAGAAAAAGTTGTTCATTTCCATGGGCAGAACCGGTACTTAAAATATGACCACACCTTTCCGTTACACTCTGTATAACGGATATACTGATAGCATCATAAAATTCTGTGTTAATCTGAGATCATCTTAATTTAAAACAGCATAAAGTTGATAGCACGGAAAAGAAAAACAAGTGGTAGTGCCCACGCAGCTGTCCGGCGCTAATTATGCGGCAAAAATGTAAAATAATAACAACCTTCGTCAGTTGTAATAAGTCTTAGTTTTGTATGAACAACAAATAAGCTTTTCGTCAAAAATGAATTTATTGTTCATACAAAATTAAAACTTATTAAAACTGACTAAGGTTGTTATTATTTTACATATTTTTCCGCATAATTGTGACACACGCCTGATAGTTGCGTGGGCACTTTCACTTGTTTTTTCTATTCCGTGGTTGATAGTCTCTGATTGGAAATAAAATCACTAGAGATTGAGTCGACTTTATACCTTTCCAAGGCTAATTTTATTTCAACTCAATTTTGGTTCAACCCTTTTCTTTTTCAGTGGAGGCCTACAACCCGGCGACATTGTAATAAGTATAAACTCGAAGCCAGTTCGAACTGCCACCGATATCTACACGCTTCTAGAGAACACTACCGGCAGCTTAGGCGTCGAAATCGTCAGAGGGCACCAGCGATTAATGCTAACAATTACACCTGAGATTCACTGACACATTATCTTACCGGATCCTGATACGATAAAGGTCCCATTTAAGCCAAAAAAGCAAAAAACATGCAATTGTAACGTATTTTATTTTGCTTAAAAGACAGACTTATCCAATCAGTAATAATTTTATTTCAGGAAATACATTTTTTCTGTTGTAGTGAGTGTTTCTAATTTGGCATATTTACATATATAAACACATCTTTTTCCCATGGTTTGATTAAACAAAAAGAGTATGTAAGGATCGTGAGTTTTGTATAAAATCTTTCTGTAAATATTTTGTATGAGAAAGTAAATTAGTAGTATGCTGTGTTTATAAACTGTGTAGAAACAAATTGTGGCTTATCTAACAAAATTTACACCCAAAACTTATACTTGCGATAAAAATTTTTTTAATTAACCAAACCTGTTAGAATTACATCGAAAATTGAAAGAAAAATGTTGCATTTGGTTGGTATATTTTGGCATAAATAGGCTCTTAATCGTGGTGTGTCTTTAGTCGAGACTTGTTAGGTTAAGACGTGCTCAAGCAAACTTGTATTGTAGAAATAAAGGACTTAAAGGTGCTAAGCTTCTTCTAGACATCTTTTGTAAACATACTAATACCATAATAATAATTTTCGTAAATGCGAAAGTAACTCTGTCTGTATGTTGTTTGTTACGTTTTTAAACTGCTGAACCAATTTCATTTTCAACATCAGATTTGCCTGTGTTTCACCTATTTCTTAGAATGATAACAAACTCACGCCGTTCTTTTGCGATGGTAAGCAGAACCGTACTGCTAAGGAATACCATTACGGGTTTTAAGAAATTTCTTGTAAAATCATAGACATTTATATCTTAAGTGTCGGGTTAGAATGAACCACCCACGTCCATGTACAGCTTTTGCGCCCCTCGATGCCGGGATATGTATAAAAACAATATATTTAGAGCTTCCTTAAATAATACAAAATTAATGTCACAAATTGTCCAACGCATGAGAAACACAAATCAAGTGATGGAATTCTTCTTTCGAATCTTTCCTTCCTTTTTTTTTGATGGGTTCCTAACTTTTTGAATACTTTGAGCCCAGAAGCTGGCCACATTAATTGCAGCGTCTGTAGCGTTCATCAGGTCCTCCATAGTCCAAGTGTATGGGCACTTGGTACATTCCAGTATGTGATGGAATCAACTCATAGCATCACTTGATTTGTGTTTACTTTGAAATAATTTCTTTACAAATACCAAAAGTTAGACTAAAAAATAATTATAAAACTTGCCTGTAGGTACTAATAATATATAATTAAATTTTAGTCTGTATATATAAAACTCAAAGTTCTGACTGACTGACTGATTTATCAACGCACAGCCTAAACCGCTGGTCGTAAAGACATAAAATTTGAAGGGTGTGTTCTTTGTCAAGAGTAGGTCCACTAAGAAAGAGTTTTTCGAAATTCTACCTTTAAGAGGATGAAAATAGGGGTTGAAAGTTTATAACGAGGGAAGTATTAATTCCACGCGGGTGAAGCCGCTGGCAGGAGCCAGTCCTGTATTTTAAGGCGTAAATAGCCGCCAAGTGGCGCCCTCATTGAATAAAAAATCGTAGCAAAGCGTAGAAAATAAAGATTAAAATATCATATGTTGCGTTTGTTACAAATACCTTATCCTATTTGTAACAAACGCAACATAGGATTCTTTAATCTTTATTTTCTATGCTAAGATACGAATTTTTATTCAATGAGGGCGCCACTTACGGGGAGGTAGGCCCTTAATCAAAACTAATAATGTTGTAACAAAATAACTAGGTATTTATATACTTACTCCTGTTTTGACGATTTCAGTTTTTCTTTGAAGTTAATTTCTATTTTACTATCGAAGGATATTATGATTTTTTATAGATTTATGTAATATTTTATACATAATGTAGTTGTTGATAAGAATGTTTGTATTATATATACAGTGATTAGACAATTATGGTGGAACTATTTGGTTTTATTTTTGAAGAGATAAACGATTTTGCATTTGACCACTATCTCACCTGATGGTAAGCGATAATGTGGTCAATGATGGACTTACTACTGTTGCTATATTTAAGTAGCCTTAGTCTCAGCACGGGGTCTCATCTCGAACAAAGAAAATTTAGTTCAAACAAACAAATAATAGATGGCGTAGTATGCATCGATTTCATATTGAAGTTTAAGTACGAGTAACATTCATATTTTGAAAAATAAATGGTAAAAACTGTAGTTTCTTATTTAATTAACTACCCTAAGCATAAAATTGTAGAATAATTGGCTCCTGAATAAAATTTAGATGTTTATTGGAACGAATCCTGAGGCATTTATATTTCTTGTACCAATAGATGTCGCTGTTTGAAGTATTAGAGTTTATCCATTCGCCTCTTTAAAATTTGTATAGTGAAACATTTTGAAACAGTAAAACTTATGAAGTGCCACAAATACTATATGTACCTATAGTAATTCCTCAATGTGTGAGAAAATATTGATAAGACTTAATGTAAATTCATTCAACTTGCAAGCCGTCGCTGCTAACACTATCTAGCGAGGTGTAGAGGACGGGACGGCCCGAACGAAGAAAAAAAGTTGCTTGTGCAAGTCGAAAGCCCGTAGTTACGGCGGTACCGTTTCTTTGTATGGGATGAGGCATCTGTACGCTAGTATTATATTATCTGTGGTCTCATTATCTAGATCGAAAATCGTCAAGAGTGCGGAAAATTGTAAACTGTTGTGATTGGTTGAATTAATTGTCAACAGCAGCAGTTTACGTCCGCTTGACAATTTTAACACGCTTTTTTTTAGCTTGGTATGTTTCTATGTAACGGAATCTTTGAAACGGGATTTTCACCCACTTCAAAATATCGGATGGAATTGAAACTTCGCACACTTATCACAATGCATTATTAGCTAAGTGACGTCATTCTAAATCAAATATGGCTGACTCCCAAAGATGGCGGACTAGTTATTTTGTATGCATTTTCATGATATGGGTATCAAATGAAAGGGGTTGCTAAGAAGAATACGAAAAAAAACTTTTTTACAAAAAAAACAACCGACTTCCAAAAAAAAAATACACTAAAAACGTCGGTGTCAAATATCGAAGAAATAAAATACAAACACCGACTTCCGAAATTAAAGTTATTTTTAAGTTTTTAGTGTATTTTTTTTTTGGAAGTCGGTTGTTTTTTTTGTAAAAAAGTTTTTTATTTTTCGCTTTTTAGTTGTTATACCCCAGAACTAAAAACCCCAATAACATGGAACGTGGAATTTAAACATTTGGAGAACACAAAAAAACGTCATCAAGATATGCGTATTTTTCGTTTTTGTTCAGTTTCTCAAAAAGCGCTTAAGCAATTTCGATAAAATTTATATGGGACCACCTCGGGAGTATATTCTTTCATCGGACATACATAAAAAAAAAAAACATACATGCCTACAGTCGAACATAGAACCTCGTCCTTTTTCGAAAGTGGTTAAAAATATGCGTGTTTTTAGTCTTTTTTAACTACTAGAAAATTATTTCACATAAATTTTGCGATAGTTTTCGTTCCAGAGACCGGCGGTAAATTAATGACTGTAAAATAATGAATTTTTACTAATAATAGTGCATGGAAATATTGTTTAATGTTTACAAATGTTACATTTTACACTGAAAATGTAATAAAATTGAGAAACTGAAAATATCTATAGTCGCTGGTCGTTCTTACCTGTATAGGAGACATGTACAGAGAAATTTTCAACTTTTATAAAATAATGAAGGTCTGGCCATCGTGGGCTCTTGGGCTATAAGTATTTCATGAAATCATGACATTTGACATCAATTAACATACGACCTGATGCTGACCTACAAATTGCAAAAAACGTAAGAAAATTTGAATTTCGCGGGCTACCATGGCGCATCCACCTTAAAGACGGCCGGGGCGTCTGTCCACACGTCCCACGACGCATCAGTATTATCGGAGTTGCGAATGAGAGTAGGTACACGCGTGCTTCTTGCGGATTTTTCTCGTTTGTTAATGCACACACAATGCACACTCATCATCAGCCTTTTAATGTCCCCACTGCTGGGGCACAGGCCTCCTCTCTGTGAGAGGATGTGGGCTGTAATCCACCACGCGGGCCCAATGCGGGTTGGTGGATGTCACATATCTTTGAATTTTTGGTTCTAGGACATGCCGGTTTCCTCACGATGTTTTCCTTCACCGTTTTGAGAGCAGTGGTGTTGAAACAGTTTACACAAAGTAAAGGGCCTGCCTGGGTTTGAACTCACGACCTACAACTTATAAGTCGCGGCCAAAACCGCTGAGCCACCACTGCTCTCACAATGCACACTTAACTATTAGTTAAAAGTACCTACCAAATTACCTACCAAATTATGTTGCGTGTATGCGAGTTGTGTCTGTCGAGAATTAACACAGACTGAACGACCTACAGACGGTGTGGTCGGTTCGTGGTGATCCATCTGCTGATGTATCTGTTGACATCCGCGCACGCGTCGGGTTCGGTCGACGTGTAGAGGAGCCTTTACCCAGTTACTGGTGACTGGTTGTAAGATAAGTAGTTCCGTGTCCGTGACCCCAACTTGTTGGGAAACGGCTAGATTATGTGGGGCTAGGAAATCATCCAATGACATCTCCCGCTCTGGGTGGAGCGGGAGTGTCAGACTTTTACTGACTAAAACCTACCCTTGTTCCTTCAGTTGCCTGTGCCAAGGGCCGCGGTAGTCATTAGGTATACCTACCTACCTTTGCACCTGTCTGCGGAGTTTCGCTAAATAAATCTATTTCTGATAAAGGCACTATACAGGGTGAAACGGAAATGTGATGGGCATATTTTATAGATAGGTATTGTTTCTGATTCTGTTCATAGAAATGAATAACTATTTTCAAGAAAGTACTAATAATGAATTCAGAAAAAAATATATAACCACCCAAATGTATTATTACAAATTTTCATCAGCTGATAATAACTTTCTTTCTCTTTAGACCTTCCTATGATACCTTGAAGTCCACCCATTTCTGTGACACCCTGTATGTTTGACCGTCCTTCTTTACTTCGTAAATAAATAATAAGTAGAATTACAAACATCAATGTAACTGTGACCGTCCACCTTTAATCCTATTTAATTTATTTCATAGAAATTATATTTACTTCTAAACCAAGCACATTGAACACATGGCCGAGTTTTTATAGAAACACACTTCTATCTGAATTTTAGGATTGACAGGGGAACGCAATTAAAAATGAAATATCTATTCGTTTAAAATACTCGTAGCGTCACAAGATAAAGACCCTTTGGGAAAGGAATATTGAATTGTTTTACGAGGAAAGGTCTGATACTTATGTCAGCGCTCTTTGAAAGCAATTATTCATGACAATTAAGATGTCATGGGCTCTAACAAATTCTATGAAACACCAACGACTCATTCGGGCAAAGTGCACGTTAAGTGTAGTAAATAGTGTCTTGGCGACACAGAGCCGGCCGTTGTGTTGCAAAAGTTGGAGCGGACAAGGGTCACGATAAGAAAAAAACGAGAGTGTGTGCGCGGGCGATGGAGGCGGAAGCGAAGCGATGTCGAGGGGAGACGGCCTTGAGGCTTGGTGGAGCGCAGGTCGTGGTCGAGGAGTTGGAAGGCCTATGTCGAGTTGAGTTTTAGAAGGACTAGTATTGTTAGTAGTCTAGTTCAGTTAGGTTAATTAATATTCAAAGTGTGTGTGTCACTACATCTCTGTGAAGAATTGACTAGGGCAATAGTATTAGTTCATAATCGAATATTATGAGTGTAGTTTATACTAGGTTTTAAATATCAGTAAGTAGAGTCAGTGGTGGAACGTGAGAGAAGGAGGGCTGCGCCTGAGACGCGTGCAGCTCGTCTAGCAGGGAACGGTAACTGAGGGGTATTGTATAAACTCAGCGTTGGAAAGCCGGTAAGTGCCAACTTTAATTAATTAGTCTCTTATGGATAGTATGTACAGTTATTGTCAAGATACTAATATTGTGGCCACAGATTTAGTTTCATAATTCGTAAAAGACATATACCGTTGTAGCTCTAGGGAAAGCTAATGTTGTAGCTAGGTTGGTTAAAGATATACCAAATTAATTAGACTTAATTAGTGTTTAAAGTATGTGTGTGTGTTTTCTGTTAAGCCGTATTGGCTTGGTACCAATAGAACGATCGCCCGCCTATGATCAGAACAATAGATCTAGGACACAGTAATTGTCAAGTTCATGAGAGTATCCCTGTGAATCGATTGTTAGAGCGAGAGTTTCAATTTATACTTGAGTAATATAAGTTTAGTTCAGACTATATTTTGTATATTAGTAGGAGTAACGTGAAGGACAAGTGTACGAATCTAGGTGATCGTGTTGATGACCGAATGGATGAATGTCGAATGTTTATCCCTCTATGACTTGAATGAGGTGACCTATACCTGCGTTTGGTTCTAGGGACTCGGGAAAAGCCCATATGGTGTGCGGTTTACATACACCAACCGACTGTACGACAACAATGACTATAAACTGACTGATCTGATGTTTACTGTTTCAATAAGGTTGAACCGAATTGTTACACGTATTATGTTCGAGCACATTCGAACCATAATGTTATTTTGTAATTGTTAGAGAATGAGCAACCAAACGTTAGTAATGGTTCCTTCTTCCCATGGACCGACTGACTGCAGGATACTTTAGATTTGCCTGATAGAAGACTCTCCAGGGAGAGGGTTAGGCTTCACAAAATTCCCTTTAATGTATTGGTAAGCGTTCTGAAGAACGTTAGGAAATCGTTTCTCGTTAAATCACACCCGGCCCCCGTTGGCCTATCACAGAAAAAAATACTATATTTAGCGAGACACGTAATTTAGGGTGAACAGCCGAAACGCTCCACTGATAGTCGCAATTCGGAGACAAAGTAAGCTGCAAACACCCTCGAACTGGGGCGGATTAAAGGAGTGAGAAGTGACGACCAGAAACCACTTCGGCTTATAGTCAGGCAATTGTAAAGAGTTCTGCAACCGACTGACGACGCGGTACGCTTGTACTAGCTTTGTTTTATCTAGATAATGGGTGAGTAGGCCGATGTAATGGGACTAATTTATATAGCGCGCTTCCAGTATAGTTGGAAACTTGTCTCGCCCAATGTCATAGGTATTTCGCAGTCCTCTGTCTTAGGATTGAGTGAGACATGTCAGAGCTTAGGGAACGTGTTTAGCTGGAACCGCGGCAGGTTCTCTCTAGGCCTACGCTTTCTAGGACCGGCTCTACACGTACGACGTGACAGTCACTGTAAAGTGACCTCACGTCACTGGGTTGGGCCCCTACACTTTGTAAGAAGATCCATTAACGTAATGCGAAATAACGCAGCACTCAATACAAGCGTTACGTGTCATATACCCTTTAGTTTCCTCTCAGTCTTGTAATGTTCATAATACAATGGAGAAGTAAGTTTCCTTTCCTTATTCCCTTATACATATGGATTACCAATCTTAATTGATACATATTAACATTGTTTACTTCAATCCCTTCCTAGTGGACCTAGCTTTAGGTAGGTATAGGAAATCCATCACAACTTAGGATATGTGTGAGTGTTCGTGAGTGTGACAGGAAGAGTGTTCTGTTATACTGATTTATTCTAGGCTGATATCGTGTTTAAATAATAATTTGAACAGATACGCGAGTGGAGCCGCGGGGAGAGCCAGTTGGCTAAAGTGCGGCCCAACACTAAATCTATGATATTACAGAAAACGAAAATTTTTATCAGCCTGGGGTCGTTTAGAACCAGTCACATAACGATTGGTTGCATATTCAATTTTATTATAATTGAATTTCAAGCAATGTTCTATGAAAAATGATTGAGTGAAGTCGTATAACTGCCAACCAAAATGGCTTTAGTTTGTATTTTACTTTTGGTAAGTAGCTCTATGCATAAAATATTATACAATTATAATATCATATACCTAATATATTAAACGAATTTAAATAGGTAGGCAGTCGACGGCACGATGTTGGTAATATCTACTTTGACCTTGACTGCCGAATTGTTACTACTGTCATGCAGCCTGCTGTACCTACCTAATCTAATAATAAGTTTTTTTGCTAACCTTATTTTTGTCCCACTGCTTGTCAATGGCCTCCCCTTTCTCTCTCTCCAAATCTCTCGGTCTTACATAATATCTGGCCAAGTTTGACCTGCAAACATTATCATATCGACCTGCGACGTTATTGCCTTGACAGCGATATCCTCTCTAGACCCTCATCTAATAAGAGTTATTAATTTATTTACCTATTTAGGATCTCCAACAAAGGAAGTACGTCATATTATAATGTCATATATTTAGGTACCATTCACTTACAGGAGACCTCAGCATGCACAAAAACAATACCAACTAAGCTAAAAACAAGGAAATTACAAATAGATAGATAATGATAAAATTGTAGACACAAGAAAGTGTTGTACTTACATTCGCCCTGAAAATGTTTAATATTCAATTAAGTAATCATATTTTTCAGATACCACTAATAGATGCATCAAGGCGATTCAATGAACCTAGTTATCGATCTAGTAAGTTTTTATAAGATACATAATAAGATCTTACAAAAATACCTTACCGATCAACCTTTTTAGTCCACGTACCCAGTACAGTAGGCCGCAAGTCTGTGGTAACAAAACCAGTAGGTAACCTATAACCTGCCCTCGTATTCTATTCAAATTCAGTACTACGTTAGGCTACTTCAAGGTCAAAGTGGGATCACACTTTGACTTTAAGCTGGCCCAACGTACGGTCAACTGTACCTATGAATAAAACGCGTAGGTACTACATTTCGTGAGGAAAATAAGGCACAGGCAATCTGCTCACGGCTTAGGTACGCACGTGTACTTAACTTTGCTTTGAAAATGTAGGCTGGATCATCCACTGCAGCTACGCTACGCACGGGTGCGTGGCCGGTACACAAACGGGCCGCGTTACATTGGGCTACAGTGCGGTCCATTTGTTTACCAGTGACCTTACCGTGCATATCCTTTGTAGCATGCATGCATGCATCTGCTGTAGTTGCGAGATAACACCATCTTAAATCTTAAGGTTCATACTCACCCATGAGTCATATCACCGATCAGTAACGCCACAGATAATAATTATAATAGTATAGTAGCGGTAATAAATTCGAATGGGTAAGTATTTAGGACTTGATCGACGAGTGCGGTTGACGCTGGTGGTACTGTGACTTTACTAAGTATACTAATATTTTTGACGTGGCTGATGTGTGTGTCATTATCATCATCATCAGCCTTTTATATGTCCCCACTGCTGGGGCACAGGCCTCCGCTCTGTGAAAGGGTATGGGCCATAACCACCACGCGGGCCCAATGCAGGTTTGTGGATGTCACATGTCTTCGAATTTTTGGTTCTAGGACATGCCGGTTTCTACATGATGTTTTCCTTCACCGTTTTGAGAGCAGTGGTGATGAAATAATTTACACAAAGTAAAGCGCCTGCCTGGGTTTGAGCTCACGACCTCCAACTTCTAAGTCGCGGCCAATACCACTTTGCCACCATTGCTCTACTGATGTGTGTTTAGGGACCTTTAATATGCCTCGATCCTAAGTCCCATTTGTTCAATTAGATGTCATGGATGGTGGCAAGCCAATACTTCGTATGGCCCCTGAAGCAGATGAAGTGGAAACCGATAATTCAGGTCAGTTTTTTTTCTAACTTTGTTGGCTTGCGCTTGACAACTATCTCACCTGATGTTAAGCGATGATGTGGTCAAAAATAGAGCACGTTTGCCAAGAAGTAACCTAGCTATTCACTCTTGTCTTAAAAACCCCTAGGTTGCAGCTATCAGGAAACACAGACACCGGCAAGGAATTCCACTCCATAGCTGTACTACCAATGTTGTAGATCTCAAAACGGGTACCTAATAGTATTTCAATCTGCCTAGCCTATTCCCAACTATCTTGGGGTCGGCTTCCAGTCTAACCGGATGCAGCTGAATACCAGTATTTTACATGGAGCGACTGCCTACCAGACCCTCACAACCCTGGGTAATACGATATCCCTTGGTAAGATTGGTTGTCAGACTTTCGGGCTTTTGACGACCCGTAAAGACTGTCAAAGATCCACGATTGACAGCCGGAACTAACGGCTTAACGTGCTTTCCGAGGCACGGAAGAGTCTCGGTATGTAAAGATGGTCACCCATCCATGGACCTACCCACGGCAAGCGTAGCTAAACCTGATGGATCGACCCGTGCGGCTGTTATTACTTTAGCCACGAGCTCCACGGGTACCTAGAAGTACCTATACAATTTTAATGCTATATCATAATGTTATTGCCATACACCTAGTTTTGTATGGGATATCGTGTATCCAGTTACTGGATGGGCGAGGTCAGATAGGCAGTTGCTCGGTATCGGCTTTCTGTTTAACCGGATTCAGCTGCATACCAGTAGGTATTTTACGTGGAGCGACTATACATATCCAGAAATAAAGAGATCCGATCCGGGATAGTCGATGGTGCTGAAAAGTTTTGGAGTAGCGACTGCGTACTGGAGGACACAGCATTGAAAGTCTCCCACCAGGGGGACCGATCACCTGGTGGAAGCCGCTGGATACTAGAAACATAAAACCGGTCGATGTGGCGACAAACCAGTTAAATATCTACCTACTGGGTCACAGGATACCCCTCGGTGAGAGTGCTTTTATGTAAAAAAACTTTTGTACAAAAAAATACAACCGGTTTCCAAAAAAGAAATTACTTACACTTAAAATTAAAAAATAACTTTAATTTCGAAAGTCGGTGTCAATAATTAACGAAGAAATAAAATACAAACTTATTTTTCACTTTTTAGTTGTTGTACCCCAGAACTAAAACTAAATAATTATATAGATATTAAAGTTACGTCCGAATTGACACATGGACCATCGAATTCGAACATGTACCTAACTCGTAATTGGAGGAGACCAAAACGTCATCTACGAAGGTATAAAAGCGCTAACGTAATTTCGATAAAATTTATATGCGACCATCTCTGGAGTATACGCTTACGGATAAAAAAAGAATTTTGAAAATCGGTCCGCAACTGTCAGAGAAATCGGTGGACATACATAAAAAAAAACATACACGGTCGAACATAGATCCTCCTCCTTTTTGCGAAGTCGGTTAAAAGTCGGCTCCCTGTCGGAGTCTGTTTTTCCTGTAACAACCTAGGGTCTTTAAGACATGAGTGAATAGGTTACTTCTAGGCAAGCGTGCTCCATCGTCGATCTTATTATCACTTACCATCAGGTGAGATAGTAGCCAAGCGCGTGCGAAAAAAATTGCCGCGACAGCGTGAAGAATAATGTACGTCTCTCTCTAACTCATGATGTGTCAATAATGTACCTACTTACGTCTCTCTCTAACTCATGATGTGTCAACATACGCGTTGTGACTCGCGCCCATGCGGTTCTTAAAATATACTTCTGCTTCCTACTAGATGAGGACAGACAGCCAAGTCCACCTGAAAGGAAAGCCTCCGAATCGGCGAAAAATATGAATCATATCGTGAACTGGTTGATCGATAACTTTAGCTATGATCTGGTTGTAATGGGTCGTAAGAATAATGGTACGTTTGTGTAATTTTTACAATAGGTACTATCACATTTTTACAATACTATCACTAACCTGCCTTGGACAAGTATGGTGATTAATGCTCATGACTAGTCATGATTGCGTAGGTATATCGGGTGTCCAAAGACAATCTCCGAAGCCGAAAGCCACATATTCTACCCATTATTTGGATCATTCTTTTCCACTAGATACCTGGGAAACCACTGGTTCTGGAGATATTGAAGGTCAAAGTCGCAATTTGTTTTTTTTAACTTTTTTACTAAAATTAATTGTAAGTGTTATTATTACTAAACTTTTTTCCAAACAAACATTAAGTACCTGAATTTACGAAAACGCAATGAATATCAAACGTATCTGACAAATACCTACGTGGCTTAGAGCTAAGGGGCGGGGTTTAACTCCACTTGCCTGTGTTCGCGTTACATTGCGCGGAATAAAAAATTGTTTTATATTTTATACCTAAAAATACGAATGTAACAAATAGTTCGTAGGTGACTGAATTTTGAAGGATACTGACGTAGTTTAGAATATAAAGTGTAAAATTTTCCTTGAAACAATCTTTCAGTGTATGGGATGCACCCAGTAGCGTTTTTTTCGTTTCATTTTTCTTCTTCTTATTTCAAGAGCACTTCAGCAATCTGTACGAAATCCATTTCAAGATTGAGCGCGTTTTGTTGCCCAGTGACTTTTCAAGTGGGCACATCGTGGGCGACAGTAGGTGATAGTGACAAAAAGTCACGCGACAAAAAATCACAAGTCAGCGGCTAGCCTAAAACTTGAAACAGCGCCATCTATTGGTACAAGAAATATAGATGTATAAGGTTTTTTTTTTGGGGGGTGGGAAATCATCCAATGACTTCTCTCTCTTCTCTAACTCCTTTTCAGAATTTATCCGCTACCCCTAGGCATATGTCTAAGGATTCGTTACAATAATTGCTTAAATTTTAATTTTACAAGCCAATTATTCCACAATTTTATGAGGGCAGTTTATTAAATAAGAAAATACAGTTTTTCATGTTTATTTTCGAAATATTAATATTATTGAGATGAGACCCCGTGCCCAGGCATCAACCAACACACAACGAACAGTCTAATATCCAGCGGATTCCCGTGAACTGTTCGTTGGAAGCCCCCACAAGTTTTTATAATGGGTTTGGTATTTTATATTATTTCTGGTATAAAATAGAGTAGCATCATATCTGTTCGAAATTTAAGGCAGAAATGTGAGTTTTGTTTAACTCCCATGTAATAGGGGGTGAGCCCAGAGGGCATAGATTTTGTTTAACTCCCATGTAATAGGGGTTTTTTTTTTTGGGGGGTGGGAAATCATCTTATGACTTCTTCCGCTCTAGGGTGGAGTGGAAGGGCGTGTCAGACTCTTACCGACTAAAACCCACCCCTGTTCCTCCCTGCCCTACATGCCCAGGGGCGAGGTAACTCTTTCGAATTTGTCCTCAACCCCCGGGCAGGCATTGGCCGTATCAGGCCCCGTCCTTTTGCTGACAACTCTTTGAGGCGCGCGTGGAACACTATGCGCCGTCGACTCTCGGGCCTGGTGCTGATCGGACGGCGAGTTACCCACTACTCGCCGTCCGCAGGCCCGGGTCTACGGTGGCCGGAGATCGTCTCGCAGCCCCTGGCGTCTCCTGCGGCGGCTGCGGCTGAGGGCGCTAGGGCGACTCTGCTGTTGTTGAGTCTCCCTAACGTATGCCGCCTCCCTCTTCGCGAGCATTACTGCTTCGCAGAAGGAGGAGACGGCTTCCCATTCCCTCTCGCTCCGTACCGTGGCCTGAACCAGGGCACGGCGCGAGAGGTCGCTGCCGCCTATCGCATCCACAAGGACACGGCGGTGCTCTGCCCAAGCGGGGCAAACCTCCACCGTATGCTCCACCCTGTCCTCTGGGCGATCCTCGCAGTGGAAACACCCGGGGGTCACCTCCGCCTTGATCCGACACAGGTACCTACCGAAACAGCCATGTCCGGTGAGGACCTGCGTCAGGCGGAAGGTGAGGGCGCCGTGACGCCTCTCCAGCCACTCCTCAAAGAGGATGTAATGGGGGGTGAGCCCAGAGGGCATCGATTCAGATTCCAGGAATAAATTTGAAATAGAGTTACCGCGGCCCTTGGCATAAGCAACTGAAGGAACAAGGGTGGGTTTTAGTCAGTAAAAGTCTGACACACGGGAGCTCCACCCAGAGCGGGAGAAGTCATTCGATAATTTCCCAACCTCCAAAAATGGATGCTACTGAGAATTTCTTGATGGATCAACGCAATAAGACTTTGCCCAACATGGAAAACGAACTCAGGACCTCAGGCTTAGCATTAGCGTTTTTTTTTTGCGAAGAAACCTTCAAAAATCACTCGAGCTTTGGCGTTATCACCAAAGCCCGAGTGATTTTTGAAGGACTTATGTCCGGGAGTGTGACCTCAACCTAAAACCACTCCGGTGATCATCATCAGCACATGGAAGGCTACCCCGTTACCTCTTAACTTTTAATTAGTCGCGTGGGGTCCATCATATCCTAAGCAACATAGATTTCGTCATAATTCGGCAAGTATTACAGGTAGCTTCCTGGCTCAGGCACCTCTCCCTCCTGAGTGATTCGCTAGCCGCGGTGACAACCGCACGAGCTATACGGAGGTGTCTGGGGTCCAACGGACCCAGTGCGACTAATGGTGTAGGTAGTAGAATTTTAACTAAATAACGCGATACCCTCATCTTCTGGAAGCAATTCTAGTGGTTGCAAAGGCCGTTGTCATCCATGTGTTAGGTCCATATATAGAAAAACGAGAACTTAGTGTGGTAATTGTAATAAATATATAGATATGCGTAACGACCCCAACCAAAGCATGTGATTCCTGTGCTCAGTAATTACTAATTATCATTCAAGACTGTTTTAGAAGTTTATATTTTGATATTTCCTAGAAGTTTACTATTTTTGTTAAAATAAGATGTTATTCTTCAAGTTCCTATACAAAATAAATATTTGAATTTATTGTACTTTTTTATCTTTCACTATTAATTGTGGGCTTCACATGCTAAGGGTTAAAAGACTACTCTTGAACCCCCACTGGTAAACCTGGAGTCACGCTTTACTAATATGACCTTTAATGAACTCATTATTTTTCTTTATTAGGTTTAATGGAAAGTGGCAACCCAAAAAACGTATCCATTGAGGCCCCTGATGAAAGTGACGAACCTACCACAGGTTTGTATTTAATTTTATTATAAAATACGCTCGACATATTCAGGGACTTGTGACTAAATGAAATAGCCGAACGGGTTGCTCAAGGTCGGTCCGTGGATGGGTAACCGTTCATTACAGGGGCTCCTCTATGCCTCGGTAAGCCGGAAAGCACGTTAAGCCGTCGGTCCCGGCTGTCATTTTAAGATCTTTGACCATCGTTACGGGTATCAGAATCCAGAAAATATGACACCAGTCTGGCCCATCTGGATGGGGTATCGTGTTGCCCCCCTATCCAAATAACTAAAAAATAAAATAAAAATTCGTTTATTTTCCACCACAAATATAGGAACAATTTAGACAGTATGTTGACAATTCTAGGGTGGACTGGAGCCTAAACTAGGGAGACCCTGTATTTCAGGACTCCAGGTCACTCGCCTACGGAAAAGGATTTGGACTACTGGATAAGCACAGAATCATGGGGTGGACAGGGATTGTATTTGTGAGAATAAGTATGAATGTGTATGTGTATGTGTGTGTGTGTTTGTGTGTGTGTGTGTGTGTGTGTGAGAGTGTGTGTGTGGGGGTGCATGTATCTGTGTATGTGTACGTGAGAGTATGAAAGTGCGTGTATGAGCGTTTTTGTTATATTACAGAGCTTACTTCACTATAGTTAAGAGAGATTCAGTATCTGTGTAATTTAATTTTAATAGGTAAGTCTTGATCATTCCTTTACATGCTTTAAATGTTTTAGGATATATACTGTGAAGCCCCATGGCAAAATCCGGGTTGTCAAATTAAACCCCGAGGACAACCCGGGTTGACAGCCGATTTTTTTTTATTTTTTATTCTCAGTAATTTTTTTTTTTTTTGGTCCGACTCACCGGTGAGTTTCGGGGCTTTACAGGTTAAGAGGTAATTAATTTTGTTGTACAGGTAAGGCGCTAGGAAAGGCAGTTGTCTCTTAAAGAAGGCTGTGCGATGCGTGACGGAATCACAGACCCTGTTTCTTCTACGCGAAGAGTAATTGAACCCTGGATCGTACTTTAACTCTTTGTGTTTGCGGAGCGTAGCGTGCAGGACAAATAACTGTCTTACCGTCAGAATTTGAGATTCTTTGTATAGTGTGTGAGTTGGATGTCGGAAGGGTTTACGTAACATTACCTTTAGCAACGATCTTTGTGCTCTTTCAACAAGTATTATTTTCGTCCTACACGCCCCACCCCAAGCCGGTATGCAATACTGAATGATCGACTGAACCAGAGAGTAGTAAACAATTTTTAGCAGGGGTGGTTTGACTACGTTTCGGAGTTTTTTAAATATCCAAATCGTCTTGCGTACTCTAGCTGATAAGAGGTCCAGGTGAGCATTCCAGGATAGAGTATCATCAAGGTGAACGCCAAGGTACCTTATATTGTTGGTTCTAGTAAGTGGAGGACAAGAACAGGTCATTGAGTTATCATTGCTACATGAGTGAACTTTAAGGGAGAAACTGGAAGTAGGTTGTGTGGATTTATTTATTGAGAAAGTAATATACTTGGATTTATTGACATTAAGGGTTAAAAGGTTTAAGTTTAGCCATTTCGATATTTGGTGGAGGCCCTTTTCAGCAAAAGAGCTAGTTTCAGCCCAAGTCTCTCCTTGAAATAAAAGTGCTGTGTCATCAGCGTAGGAAAAGATATTTCCGTGTGCTGGATTATAATTGCAGAGTTCGTTTACATAAATAAGGAAGAGACTCGGGCCAAGGACAGAGCCCTGGGGCACACCGCATGTTATAGGAAGTGGACTGCTGATGTGATTGTTAATTTTTGTAGTTTGAGTTCTATTTGTTAGGAAATCTTGAAAAAGTTGGAGAGGTAATCCACGTATACCTATCATTTCCAACTTCTTTAGAAGCAGACGCGTAGAGACTGTGTCGAAAGCCTTCGCCATATCTAAAAAGATACCTATGCATTTCCGGCCTCGGTCCAAACTACCTGACAGGTGATTGGTGAGCTGAACAACTGCATCCTCTGTAGATTTATTGGGCTGAAAACCAAATTGTGAGCCTGAGAGAATATTTTCTTTAATCAGATATTTCATCAGGCGTTTGTTAATAAGCTTTTCAAGTAATTTAGACAGAGCCGTAAGCACAGAGATTGGGCGATAGTTCTCGACACAGTCCTTACTCCCGCTTTTATGCACGGGATGTATTATGGAACGTTTGAAGTTATTGGGAAAAATACCTTTTTTTAAGCAAAGATTGAAGATGTAAGTTAAGATCGGGCAAATAATATGTTTTATACGTTTTAAAAATGCAACTGGTATGTTGTCCCATCCTGTAGCAGAGTCATTCTTGAGATTAGATATTAAAGCGCCCACTTCATCAGAATCAGTTTCGAATAGAACAAAAGATGTTAGATGAGAAGAGCTATTAATGTCGCAGTTGGAATTTGGGACATTCGAAGCATGGTCGATTCGATCAACAAGAGATTGTCCGATTTCAGCAAAATACTGATTAACAGTATTTACAGCTATTGTTGGGTCATCCACATCAATTTTCAAAAGCTCCTCTGCAGGATTTTTACTACGCATCGTATTGGTTATTGTACGGATAACATTCCAGGTTTGTTTTGGGTTAGTGCTTAGGTCTAATTGAGAGGCCTCGTATTTTTCTCTTAGATTGGCCAAGAGATCATTACAGAAATTGCGGTATCTGGAGTATGAGGATTTGAGAACATCATTTGATGGCGACTCTTTTGATTTTTTATGCAGAGTGTCACGGTGTGAAATGCATCGGAGTAAGCCTGGGGTAATCCAGGGCTTAAGAATTTTTTTTCTATTTGGTACTTTACGTAAGGTTGTGTTTATTTCCATAGCGTGTTTTATCTTTTTTACTAAAGTGTCAATAGCAAGATTGGGGTCATCAGTATCCAAGATATCAGAGAAGTCTGTCTCTAGAAGACTGTTGACCGCCATATCATAGTTTGTAACTTGCTTAGATTTAGGAGCATTGTTTCTTGGGATTGTTAGGTTTAATAAGACAGGAAAATGGTCGGTTATGTATGTCTTTATAACCAGTGTTTGAGCTACCCGGTTTGTCTTTAGGTTAACGTGGTCTAAACAATTAGATTCACGTGTAGGCAGGACATGAGCGGGTAGAAGACCATTTTCAGCCAGAAGATTTAGATATTCACAACTTTTGGTGTCACTGTTTGAGGGCTTGATATCTATATTGATATCCCCAACAACAGCGATTGTTTTATATTCGTTGGTAGATTTTAATAAGGCATCTAATGACGTAAGGAAATTATTAATGCACTTGTAGGATGGCGATCTGTATATACATATAATAGCTACATCTAGTAATTTCAATAATAGGCAATTAGCGTCACTGAATGATGGTTCCATGACAGAGTGGGTTATGTCTTTATGAACATATATTACTACACCATCATTTTGATGAACTTTTCTCATTACTGGGCGTGAGTCACGTGACAGTTCTGTCCGCAGGTAATGTCGTTGCCATACATTTTTCACGAAGCGTTAGCATTAATAGAAAAGTTAATTGGTTAGGGGGGCAGCCCCCCTAGCCAAATAACTTTAATCTCTAGTACCCACGGGGTTCGAATCCCGGCTCGGACAAAAAGTGCTATTGGGTTTTTCTCTGAAGCAGCCCAGAGTTTGGCAGTTGGTGGTGTGTGCCTTGGAAAGTACGATAAACTGTTGTTCCTGCGCCTGATCTCTTGCCCGGTCAAGTCGGATTGCCGTCTCATGGGACTATGAGAGTTTAAAGGAACAGAGAGTGCATCTGTGTTTGGCACACGATTGTGCACCATAACATCTGCGTAGGTACTTGGCCGTTGAGATTGTCCAACGTGACCGAATTTTGGTCGGGAGGGATTATCTTTATCGTGTTACCCATTTACTGGATTGTGGAGGTCAGATAAGCAGTCGCTCCTTCAGGCATCTGGTTGGACTGGAAGCCAACCACAATACTGTTGCGAAAGGCTCGGCAGATTGATCTTATTATGGATTACAATGAACAGCAATCATGTATTTGCTTAAGGCGCTATTAACACGCTGTAGTTGAGAAGGTAAGTCAGCGCTGCGCGAATATAACTTTCACTGGCAACGCTGCCAGCGTGTGGCATATTTCTGAGGTGGTGACGGCCGCAACCAGAAACTTCCAGCCAGGCAGCCGCACTCGAACTGACCCCAGCGTCCGCCCGGGATACCGTGTCATCCAAGCGAATCTGCAGAGGAAGAACCTAGCGACCCAAGAGCTCTTACTAGAGTCTAGCGAGCGGAGGGTTGCTTTCGCGCTGCTCTAGGAGCCCTATATAGGTGGGATCAAGAGGATGCGAGACTACCGCGGAGCGAGAGTCTACCAGTGCGCTGAACAAGGAAGTGGAACTGTGAAGGAGGCAATAGTCGTCTCCTTCTATTTTGAACCCGACCAGCCATAGAGCCATACCTGGAGCACCTCAGGCAGATTCCCGAGGATATGGGTCAAACGAGGATAATCGTGGGTGGGAACGCAAATGCCAAAAGCAACTGGTGGGGTAGTGCGGTTGTCGATGGCAGGTACGCTGGAAGAATTAGACTTACAGGTGCTCAACGTCGGCCACACTATAACTTTTGATACCATCAGGGAGGGCAGGTCTTACACCAGCTTTTTTGATGTAACGGCCTGCTCAACTGATGTACTGGATCTGGTGGATGACTGGAGAGTCGAAGAGGTATCACGAGCTTGGACTACAACGGCATTGTTTTCGAAATTAAACTTACTAAATCAAAAGGCATAAATATTAAAAATACAACCAGGATTTTTAACACAAGAAAAGCAAGTTGGAGCCAATTTCATTAGAAATTGACCCAACTTAAAGCAGATAGTAACCTAAACACATTTATTAACAACAAATTAGATTAGTGGCGCATAATGAACACCATGACCCACCGTTTACGCTTCTGGAGCTGAAAACTGCGGTGGACAGCTTCAACCCTAAAAAGGCACCCGGGGCGGATGGTCTCACAGCCGAGATATGTGCCCAAGCCATTTTCCGGGATCCAGGGATGTTCCTTGCACTGGAAAATAAGTGCCTCGAGCTTGGACACTTCCCTGGGCTGGTGGGCTGGTTTCGAAAGTGGCTACAGTAGTGATGCTCCGGAAATCCGGAAAGAACACCTACACCACCCCGAAGTCCTACAGGCCGATTGGCCTCCTACCAGTCCTGGGCAAAATCCTGGAAAAGATGACGGTAGCTCGTCTTAAGTGGCATCTGATCCCGCGGTTGACTACTCGCCAGTTTGGTTTCATGCCCCAGAAGAGCACCGAAGACTCCCTCTACACCATGATACAACATATCAAGTCAAAACTAGAGCAAAAGATCACTGTTGTCTCACTTGACATAGAGGGAGCCTTCGCTAGCGCATGGTGGCCGACCATTAGAAACAGATTAGCTGAGGAAAAGTGCCCGGTGAACATCAGACGGCTGCTGGACAGCTACCTGGATGACAGAAGTGTCCGGGTCAGGTACGCAGGGGCCAAATGCCAAAGAAGGACGACTAACTGTAACTGTGCAGGGGTCGATTGGTGGTCCTATCCTCTGGTATCTGGTGCTGGATCCTCTGTTGAAGGGGCTCGAAGAGTGGGGTGACCAATGCCAGGCTTTTGCCGATGACGTGGTGCTCATCTTCGACGGGGATACAGCACTGGAGGTCGAAAGACAGGCCAATGCCGACCTTGAGTATGTTTGAGAGTGGGACATCAGAAACAAACTGAAGTTCACACCACACAAAACATGTGCAATGGTAGTGACTAGGAACTTGAAGTATGATGTCCCGCTCTTGACCATGAGCGGAGTCATCAATGGCATGTCTGAAGAAATAAAGATACTGGGGCTCAGTGTGGACCACAAGCTCACCTTCAACTCGCATGCTGCTAAAGTCTGTAAAAAGGGCATTGCCTTTTATGAATAGCTGTTCAGAGCAGCCAAGGTGAGCTGGGGTCTACACCCGGAAGTAATCCGAACAATTTACACCGCAGCGGTCAAGCCGGTAATATTTTATGCAGCCAGTGCATGGGCGCCAGCAGCAAAGAAGGTTGGTGTGCAGAAACAACTGAACTCTCGGCTCGTGTGCAGAAACGTCTCAGTGATTAGGTCCGTCAAGTTTAGCTTGCCAACGTGCTGTACTGTCTACCAAGCAGAACTCCTGGCCATATGCGTAGCGACACGCCAGATACTGCGGCGCAAAGAGGGAACCTTTGGTGTTTATAGTGACTCGACCCTCCTCCACGCTCTGGCAGTGGAGGCGAGACCGAACCTCAACGTGGCCTTATCCCAGATCAAAGATGTTTCTTTGTTCTGGATAAAGGCACACGCTGGACTGGAGGGCAATGAGCGCGCAGACCACCTAGGCAAAGGAGGCTGCACTAAATCTAAGAAAGAAACCGGACTACGACCGCTGCCCAGTTTCATTCGTCAAGCGGCAGATCCGTATGGGGTCGCTTGACGCATGGAACCGCGTACAAGAATGGTGAAACTGCTTCGGTAACAAAAATATTTTGACTAGTTATTATTACTCGACTGCGCGATGCAAGGGAGGATAATGTGTTTATCAGTCTATGTATGTATACAGGGTGTAACAGAAAGGTGTGGTCATATTTAAAGAACTGCATCTGCCCATCGATATGAACCACTTGCTTCAAGAAAACCTAAAGAAATTCTCAAAACAAAAATGTACCTCCTACAAATATTAATCAGCTGATGATAACTGTATGGAAAGTACAATTTTTGTTTTTGGAATTTTCTATTTTTTCTTAGAAAAAATTGTTCATTACCATGGGCAGAACCGGTTCTTAAAATATGGTCACACCTTTCTGTTACACCCTGTATATGTAGGTATGTATGTTTGTTCCTTTGTGGCACTATAGAAACTAAACGCGTGGGCCATCAATAATTTTGGATATAAGATTTGCCACCAACTGCATCAGACTGCTTGAAAAGTGACTTGTTTGGAACTTTTTTGTTATTTTTTACAGTCGGGTCTTTTGAAAATATTCAATTTTGAATGCATTAATTCACACGGGTATTAAATGAAAGGGTTTGCTAAGAAAAACACGAAAAATAACTAAGTGAGATTTTATGTTTTTTTTTTAATTACAGAAAAATATTCTTCATTAAGTGCACAGGAGGGTGCCGAGCCAAAACTTGGTGAGAATCCCAACACTTCCAACGAAAGTGTCGCGCCTGATTCAGGTTTGTAGATATTTTTAGCCAACTAAAAAAAGAAAATAGGTAAAGCAAGCAAGCACAAAGTTATTTTTCAATTATAAATTGAAAAATAACTTTAATTTCGGAAGGCGATGTCAATTAACGAAGAAATAAAATACAAATACCGACTTCCGAAATTAAAGTTATTTTTCAATTTTAAGTGTAGGTAGGTACCTATTTTCTTTTTTGTAACTCGGTTGTTTTTTTGTAAAAAAGTTTTTTATATTTGGTTACTAGGCATAGGCTCGACATGTTTAGGGACGGGTGCCTAAATTAAAATAGCTGAACGGGTCGATCAATGGTTAAGCCATGGTTACCGATGTGGTTCGTGGATGGGTTCGGAGAGCACGTTAAGCAGTTGATTGTCATTTGTAGATCTGTGACAATCGTATCGTGTAGTCAGAAGCTAGGAAATCTAGCACCGAGCTGCTTCCGATTAGACTTAAAGCAGACCATAACATAGTTGGAAAAAAGGCTAGGCGAAATATTTTTATGTACTTTGTTACGTTTATCTTGTACATTACTGAAATGGTGAAGGAAAGCTGCAAACGCCTTTTGTCTGTGTCCAGGCTCCATATAGGATTTTATTTTTTTATTGTTGATAGGCAAGCGTTTGACCACTATCTCACCTGATGGTAAGCGATGATGTGGTCGAAGATGGAGCACGCTTGCCTAGAAGTAACCTATTCACTCTTGACTTAATGACTCCCAGGTTGTAGCTATCAGGAAACACAGACTCCGGTAGGGAATTCCTCTCCCTAGCTGTACGCACAATGAATGTTTTCTCAAAACGCTTTGTGCGTATGGATGGGATGTCTACCATGAACCGTTGGCACTTCGTCGTACGTCTTATGGTTCGTTGATGAAACGGGCTTGGCGGAGTCAAATTATGGAATTCCGTCGCACACTCCCCAAAATGTAACCGATAGAAAACCGACAGGTTAGCAATTCGGCGTCTATGTTCAAGACTTTGGAGATTCGACTCAACGAGCCTATCATTGCCGATGATCCTCTTGGCTCGTTTCTCAATTGCATTATTATATATTTATTTTTCAGAAAGCTTACGGACTAATTACATAATTAATTAATATACATAGACAAAGAAAATTCAACCAGCCTTTTAAAGTTCCCCGGGACATAGGCCTCCTCTTTGTGAGTGAGAATGGGCAGTAATCCACCACGTGGGCCTAGTGTGGGTTGGCAAGTCCACATAATGGTTATTTTGTCCCACGCTAATAAAAAACCAGCCAAGTGCGTGTCGGACTTGGCACATTTAGGTTTCTGTACCAAATGAGGGTATTTCAAAGAAAAAATCAGATTGTTATTGGTATTTTTAACCGACTTTCGAAACAGGAGGAATTTCTATGTTCGACTGTATGTATGTTTTTTTTTTATGTATGTCCGCGCATTTCTCCGTCAGTTGTGGAACGATTTTCAAAATTCTTTTTTTATCCGAAAGAATATACTCCCGAGGTGGTCCCATATAAATTTTATCGAAATTGCTTTAGCGCTTTTTGAGAAACTGAACAAAAAAGAAAAATACGCATATCTTGATGACGTTTTTGTGTTCTCCTAATGTTTAAATTCCACGTTCCATGTTATTGGGGTTTTTAGTTCTGGGGTATAACAACTAAAAAGCGAAAAATAAAAAACTTTTTTACAAAAAAAAACAACCGACTTCCAAGTCCAGTCGGTGTTTCTTTTTTGGAAGTCGCTTGTTTTTTTTGTAAAAAAGTTTTTTTTTAGTAAAATATACGTAGGTAATAGTAAACATTATCAATAAGTTTCAAGTTCACAGGTTAATGGAAGTTAAAAAAATTTTCAGAACAAAATTTTGTCACAGACGACGTACAGATGGATACGTGAGTGACAGTAATAGGGCTTCATTTGGACCTTTCGAGTACGGAACCCTAAAATTTGACTTAGTAATCAATAATTCAACAATCACAACCGTTTACGTTTGCGTGACAATTTGTCTCATTAGTTTTGCGAACATTTTCGTTTCAGGAACTGAGAGACTTACTCTCAGTTCCTGAAACGAAAATTTTCGCAAAATTAATGAGACGATTGATGAGATGTTTGTTGTGAAAATTGTCGTGAAAATGTTATCTGAGTCAGATAATATTTTCACGAAAATTTTTTTATTTTAATAAGTTTTCAAAAGACAAGTGCAGGCGATTTTCTAAACGTTTGTTTTTCCTTAGAACATGAAGAAGACATTGTGATTCAGAAACATGAAAAGCTGGAATCTGAATCAGTCACAGAGAGTCCGGTGGATCTTTCAGAGGAACCTCCAGTGGGGAGTAAAGGTATTCATACCCATCATCATAATCAGCCTTTTAATGTCCCCACTGCTGGGGCACAGGCTTCCTCTCTCTGAGAGGATGTGGCCGTAATCCACCACGCGGGCTCAATGCGGTTTGCTGGATGTCACACGTCGTTGAATTTTTGGTTCTAGGACATGTTGGTTTCCTCACGATGTTTTCCTTCACCGTTTTGAGACCAGTGGTGATGAAATAATTGACGCAAAGTATAGCGCCTGCCTGGGATTGAACTCACGACCCACAACTTGTAAGTCGCGGCCGTTACCACTGGGCCACCACTGCTCATACCTAATGTTATAAAGCTTTATAAAAACCGAAGATTAATTTTTGCTTTGCGTTTACAACGATACAACAGCCGCACGGGTCGATCCATCAGGTTAAGCACGCTTGCCGGGGTCGATCCATGAAGGGGTGACCATCTTTACATACCGAGACTCCTTCGTGCCTCGGAAAGCACGTTAAGTCGTTGGTCCCGGCTGTCAATCGTGGATCTTTGACAGTCGTTACGGGTCGTCAGAAGCCCGAAAGTCTGACATCCAGTTTTACCAAGGGGTTATCATATTATCCAGTAACTGGGTTGTGGAGGTCAGATAGGCAGTCGCTCCTTGTAAAATACTGGTATTCAGCTGCATCCGGTTCGACTGGAAGCCGACCCCAACATAGTTGGGAAAAGGCTAGGCAGATTGATTTTTGATTACTTTGCGTTTAAAACGAATATTAACAGTTTAAGGGCCATATTCGTAAGATGCGCTTGTTCAGATTTGGGTGGCAGGCGACTGTGCTCATAGTATGTGTAGTAAGCAAGTATAATTATAGTAGCTTTGAAATAATGCAACAGTATTTGACGAGTCGAATCACCTAGTCTCTAGTGGAGTTCTTTGTAAATTAGCGTCCGGGAGGAATCCTGTCACCATATCTGCAGAGATAGGAACCTTTTTGACCTCGCACAAGTATTTTTTAACCGACTTCGAAAAAGGAGGAGGTTATCAATTCGGATGTTTGTATTTTTTTTTTTTTGTGTATGTTCGAGCATAACTCCGTCATATATTGACGGATTTGCAAAATTCTTTTTTTCTTCGAAAGGGGTTTATTCCGAAATGGTCCCATTTAAATTTCAAAAAGATCTGATTATGGGTTTCGAAGACAGACAACGGAACTCTTAAAAAATTTACAGCAAATCAATCGCGATTGCTGCTATCGTATGTCTATGAATTGTTAACACAGTTTAATGGGGAACCACAACTAAAAAGTGAAAAATAAAAAACTTTTTTACAAAAAAATAGAACCGACTTCCAAAAAAAGTGCAAAATAACTTTAATTTCGGAAGTCGGTGTCAAAAAACAAAGACACAAAACAGAACACCGACTTCCGAAATTAAAGTTATTTTGCACTTTTTTTGGAAGTCGGTTCTATTTTTTTGTAAAAAAGTTTTTTTATATCCTCTTTTTCTTTCTTTTCTTCTTTTATAGGGTTCCGTACTCGAAGGGTAACCAACAGGACCCTATTACTAAGCCTCCGCTGTCTGTCCGTCGATCTGTCTGTCTGTCAGCGGGCTATATCTCATAATCCGTAGTAGGTAGACAGTTGAATTTTTCACAGAATGTGTATTTTTGTTGCCTCTATAACAAACAATAATAAAAATAAATTAAAGGGGGCTCCCCACTAGACAAGGCCTTGTTTTTGTTTTTTTTTTTTGCTCTATCTTAATAATGACAACAAGTAGACGCGTATAATCTTGTACGATGGTATTGAACCTTTAATGCGCGAGTCTAACTCACACC
This sequence comes from Polia nebulosa, assembly GCA_951329385.1. Taxonomy (NCBI): domain Eukaryota; kingdom Metazoa; phylum Arthropoda; class Insecta; order Lepidoptera; family Noctuidae; genus Polia; species Polia nebulosa. The sequence goes on along the minus strand of OX589610.1, from coordinate 12,339,096 downwards.
TGGCCGATTTATAAAAAACGTTGCCCCACTTCTGTATCATGAATAAACATGTAAACTCACATACACAAGACATTTTTTATTATTGGTTAGTTGTTATTGCTAGTTACTAATTTATTATTGGTTAGTGGTTATTGCTAGTTACTAATTTATTATTGGTTAGTTGTTATTGCTAGTTACTAATTTATTTTTGGTTAGTTGTTATTGCTAGTTACTAATTTATTATTGGTTAGTTGTTATTGCTAGTTACTAATTTATTATTGGTTAGTTGTTATTGCTAGTTACTAATTTATTTTATTTTGTGTTTTTCCTTTACGAGCCACAAATAAACTTGTATCTTTCTTTGTTTATCTTTTTCTGACGTCAAGTAGTGTTGCTGTTTTGTGGATTGAGTGACAGTGTAATTCAATAATATTATGTGTTATTCAAGTTTCCTTCTGCGATAGGAATGCATCTTCAATGTCCATTGCCGGACATTGAAGTCCTTTTAGTCTAAATCTGGTCTGTGATCTATCCAAGTCTGCTAGTACGCTCATAAATTTGCTTGTCCACTATTTTGCCAAGACACTGCCTCCTAAGATACAGGATCTTCCTAGTTTAGGAGTCAGGGCTCAAATCTTGTATTGACTGTACTTTACTCATCTTGAGAACACTACTTTTCTTGTTTGATTTTCTGTTTAAAAATGTAAATTTTGTGTACTCTAACATGTTACGACAAACTTGTATTTATGCTAATAAATTATTATTATTATTGTATTGGAGAATTTTTCCTAATACCTACTTATGTAGCTAATAATCTAATAAAAATGTACCTAATATTCTAGTAATAATGTAGCTAATAATGTAGATAATAATCTAATAATAATGTAGATAATAATCTAATAATAATCTAGCTAATAATCTACTAATGATGTAGCTAATAATCTAATAATGGTGTAGCTATTAATCTAGCGGATAAATTCCTAACATTGAGTTATCACACCATTGGGCACTCAGGCAGGGAAGGAACAGGGGTGGGTTTTAGTCAGAGTTTGACACGCTCATCCTCTTATGACATCTCCCGCTCTGGGTGGAGCGGGAGATGTCATAAGAGGATTTTCCACCCCACGAAAAAAAATGTAGCTATTAATCTAATAATAATGTAGCTATCTCATTATACTGGGATCGGTCCATCATCACTGACAGGACTATTGTAGCCAATAAGCCTGATATAGTGGTGGTGGACTGAATCGAGAGGCGTGCAATGATTGTTGACATAGTCGTCCCGCATGACGAGAACCTCGTGAAAGCTGAGAAAGATAAACAAATTAAGTATCTTGACTTGGCTCGCGAGGTTGTCGACATGTGGGATGTGGACTCGGCGATCATTGTGCCGATAGTCGTGTCAGCCAATGGCCTTTTAGCCACGAGCCTCGACCAACACCTCAGGAGGCTCTCGTTAGGCAGCTGGATCAAGGGCTTGATTCAGAAAGCTTTACTTCTGGATACGGCTCGCATTGTCAGGCGGTTCCTCTCTCTGGAGCCCTGACTGCCGGTAGCTTAGACCTTGTTCCCGATACCGGTAGGCTACTATTTTTATATTTATAAATGTTTTTTTTTTATCTTTTTTATTTAAATACTTAAAAAAGTAAACAATATGTATATACAAATAAATAAATGGAATGTAGCTATTAATTTATTAAAATTGATGTTTTCAGAAACTGGCCTAAGAACACATAAAAAAAATAAACTTAAAGAAGCAAAAGGTATGTTTAAACCACTGACTTAATATGACACGTGTGATTTCGGGCTATTTGTAAGAAATTAAATTTTGCCAAAATAATAACAGCCACACGGGTCTATCTCCAAGGTTATCTTGCCGAGGTCGAGGTCAGTCTGTGGATCTTAACATACCGAGATTCCTCCGTGCCTCAGACAACACGCCAAGGTGTTGGTCCTGGCGGTTTTTGCAGATCTTTGACAATCGTAACGGATAGTCGGAAGCCGTTGCCGATATCTGACACTAGTCTTGCTAAGGAGTTTTGTTTATAATTTAATATTTAAATTATTATTCATATTTAATTTTTTTTTAGAAAAATTAAATAATTTATAATATTAATTAAAAAAATAATCAATATACCCCTGAACGTCCGACGGCATACCCGTATGCCGATCCAGATTACGCGGCTTAAACCTCTATTATTAAATAACTAAAGATCTTATATCCTGTGGCATGGTTCACATGCATTCTTAGATAGTTATTACATAGTGTTAGAAAAAAAACGCAACACAAAACGCAACGCAAACGCAGAAACGCAATTTTAAAAAGCCGTTATGTTGTTTTGATTTCGTAATTTGATGTTTTGAATAATAGGAAAATATGATATCGGACTCTACAACTCCAACACAACAACTCTATTACTTGTCTATTCATAGTGCAACATGCAAAATTTCATGTAAATTGATACAGTGGTTTTAACAACTACCCACACACACACACACACACACACACTATTCCCGACAAATCGTTGATAACAGAATTTGAATAAAATTCAACTCTTGAATTACTACTAAGGTCTGTTTATTCAACAACCCAAAAAAGCTTACTTTAAGTGCCTCGCTCCAATAGAAACCTCAGCAAGTTGTTTTTTATGAGCCCGGTCGTAAATATGTCAAACTGCGATAAGAGGCGCGGCAGTTGAGGAGTTAAAAATTAATAAAAAAAAAATTAATCAAAATATATTTAAAAAAAAATTGCCTACGTTTAATAATTTTTTATGGTTCAATATTTTATTTTTTGGATATGCATTTGTCCCATATAAAATGGATTAGACTGAAGCCAACCCCAAAATAGGTGTGAATTGTTGTGTGTGTGATTGATTGACTGAGAAATTCAATTTTACCCAACCCAGTTATAGAACCCAAAACCCAAACGATTTCCTTACAACTTTTCAGCTACCGGCATCACTTTGGCAATGTTCAACAGACAAGAAACCTTCTTTATCTATCGTTATAACTAACCCATTAAATTATGTGGCAGTTAATTTCTTTCGTCGTGTAAAAAAAAGCATAAAAAGTATAATATTTTGCAGAGGACCCCGAGTGGGTGAAAGATCTGAAGGATTTTATCAAAGACTTGACAACACGTTATGGACAGCACGAAGTACTCAATAAAACGAAACCAGTTATTGCTTGTAAGTTTTTTTTTATAAATACAACACAAATTTAAATCACAATCAGCCCGCGGGCGTAGCCAGGGGAGGGTTTTGGGGGTTCAAACTCAACCCCCCCCCCAAATGTTATGAAACTTATTACTAATTATTACAATAATATGTATTTTGGACTCGCCCTCTCTACAACCTGCCACCACCGCCGATTCGATTATCCGACCGCATTCGGTAACCTTCGTATATTTTGGTGCAGTCCCACCCATACTCGTTGCGTTCAGTCAGCTTATCTGTTGCCAATCATCATCGATTACCGGGAGAGTCTATTAAAGCAGCAACAAGCCATCCAAATGCTAAGCACACTTCGATCTTCGAATTTTATTATGTGCCTAGTGATTCTTCAAAAAATCATGAGCATTGTCGCTATCAAAACAACTGTAAGCAATTAACACCAACCTTATAACAGCATTCAGCCACATGGATGATGATTATTAATGCTTAATAAATTTTGAGGAAAAAAGTTGACGACGAATACCTTAATCTCTATGAAGAAGCAAAGGTATTGCTCGAAGAAAATGGTGGTCGGAAGGCATTTGAACCGCTTTAACATTCCTGCGTCGGGTAGCTGCACATAATTATAACAAAATAAATTTATTCATCCCATTTCTAGAACATGCAATTCAACAATTTTGATTGAGAGGTTTACGAAACACCGTAAAGTGGTAGTATCGGCACTATTTGGTGTTTACCTTCAAATTTTGCGGCCAGTTCTAGAGTCATTTTGTATCATGTATTCGGCAGTGCTGCCCGAAAGAAGTACATCTGTCGTCAAAGTAGAACTGAAAAGCGAAGACAGCAGCTATGACTATCACCCCCCTACTACAAAATCTGTTTTGGAATGCTTAGATAAGTGCAATCAAAAACTATATCCAAATATGTACATCATATTGTTTTAAACATTGGCTACCATACCTGTTTTCACTGCTACCCCAGAAAAGACTTTTACAAACCTTTTTTATGGGCTGGGAAATCATCCAAAGACTTCTCCCGCTCTGGGTGGAGAAGAAGGGCGTGTCAGACTCTTAATGAATAAAACTCACCCCTGTTCCTTCAGTTGTCAGGGCCGCGGTAACTCTCCTTCGAATTTATCCGCGACTCAGACAAGCATTGGTCCTGGCGGACCCCGTCAGTTTTGCTGACATCTCTTTGAGGCGCGCGTGGAACACTACACGCCGTCGACTCCGGCCTCGCGTTTATCGGACGGCGAGCTACCCATTACTCGCCGTCCGCAAGCTCGCGCTTATTACGGTGGCTGGGAGTCGCCTTGCATCTCCCGACGCCTGGGGCCCCTCCTGCGGCGGCTGCGTGAGGGCTAAGGTGACTTGAAACTATTTGCGGAACACAACGAGTGAAAACAGACTGAACGGCATGTCATGAATATTCTATAGGGGATAGCAATTGATTCGAATGAAGTAATGGATATATTTAAAGAAGATTAATTCTATAATGCGTATGTAATCAAATGAACCTTCTGTTTTTTTTTTACATCTTTAATTTTTAGGTTTCCGTACCCAAAGGGTAACCAACGGGACCCTATTACTAAGACTCCGCTGTCCGTCCGTCTGTCAGCTGGCTGTATCTCATGATCCGTAATAGGTAGACAGTTGAAATATTCACAGGATGTTTATTTCTGTTGCCGCTATAACAAAAAATAATAAAAGTAAATTAAAAATTTAAGAGGGCTTCCGGATCATGAGATACAGCCCAAAAAAACACGTTTCTAGAAACGTGTTTTATGTTTGGGTTTTTTTTTTCAGTTTATGGTACGGAACCCTTCGTGTGCGAGTCCGACGCGCACTTGACCAGTTTGTTCCAAACGAATATTACGGTTATTTCACCTGTGAAGCCCCATGGCAAAATCCGGGTTGTCAAATTAAACCCCGAGGACAACCCGGGTTGACAGCCGATTATTTTTTTTTTTTATTCTTAGTAATTTTTTTTTTTTTTGGTCCGACTCACCGGTGAGTTTCGGGGCTTTACAGGTTCATGCACTTTTAGTCGTTTTATTTTCTTGAATCCCCCCTGATACTAAAACCTGGCTACGCCCGTGAATCAATGTATATAACTCCAGCTTCCTCATATGTGATAGAATAATCCTACCTATGCCAATATTTAAGAGGCCGTACACGAAATTATGGCCGATTTCACTGATTTACGTAATTTTACAGATATGATTTTACAGTTAAATTAATGAATTTCTATATGTTTTAATGCACAACATGCAAGATTATTTCAATTGTGATCTAATGAATGAGCTAGATTCGAAGTTTGCGTTGCGTATTATAAGTCGAGGTTAGGGTTGTTTTAAAAGATTTTTTATTGCCAAATGTTTGCATATTTTACATTTTTTCTTAAGAAATGGATTGATGGTGAACTGAAATTTACTTTTTGCTGTTTTAATTTTATGAACGAGAGTTCTAAAGAGCCCAAATCAAAAGCAATTCTTTGCTCATTTTCTCTAAAATTTGTCTAAGTTAAATAATTTTTTACTCAATTTTTTTATATGAAAGTGGTATAAAATGATTCATACATTATATAGACGACTTTTGCAACAGTACATTCTAATTTTTATACCGTTTAGACGTCAATACGATTCGTAATTATGTGATATTCTAAACCCCTTACTGAAATATTCACAAAACCGTCGTCAGTTTGTGGTCGATTTAATCGTTTTTACAATAAAAATAAAAAAAACTAGCTCATACATTAGATCATAATTGAAATGATCTTTCATGTTGTGCATTAAAACTTTTAGAAAAACATTATTATAACTGTAAAATGACGTCTGTAAAATCACGTAAATCAGCGAAATCGGCAAATTTCGTGTACGGCCTCTTAAGGCATAATAGCAACAATCAAAGTTCCCAATGTTAATTTAGCTGCTACATAAACTTCGTTCATATGAGTCGTTTAGTGTATGTTAGCTGGAGTGACGCCACGCCAGCTTCCTCATTCAATACAGACAAACCAGTGAGGTTAGGGTTTTGGACTAAAATCAGAAAAATAAGGCATAATAGCTGCACTAGGAAGAATAGAACTTCAACGATAATTCTTTAAAACTGTTGAAATTACGATCAATAACGTGTTGTGTAAGCTGGAGTGACGTCACCCCAACTGCTCAATCATATGTTCCAAATGCAAGAAGATATGACTAGGTATTTTAACTCAAAAATTAAGTACTCTATGAGTTATTAAACCGATAAACGTATAAGCTTTTTTTTTTTTTTTTGTGGGGTGGGAAATCATCCAATGACTTCTCCCGCTCTGGGTGGAGCGGGAGGGCGTGTCAGACTCTTACTGACTAAAACCCACCCCTGTTCCTTCCCTGCCTAAGTGCCCAGGGGTGCGGTAACTCATTTTCAGAATTTATCCGCTACCCCTAGGCATGCAGGCACCCTACACTACATCTCTTTAAGGCGCGCGTGGAATACTACGCGCTGTCGACTCACTGGCCTGGTGCTGATCGGACGGCGAGCTACCCACTGCTCGCCGTCTGCAGGCCCGGGTCTACGATGGCCGGAAATTGTCTCGCGACGTCCTACGCCCAGTACGCCTAGTACCTCTCCTGCGGTGGTAGCGGCCGGAGCCGTGAGGGCCACTCTGTTGAGCTTCCCTCACGCGTCCCGCCTCCGCCTTCACGAGCATTACTGCTTCGCAGAAGGCGGAGACTGCTTCCCATTCCCTCTCGCTCCGTACCATGGCCTGAACCAGGGCAGGGCGCGAGAGGTCGCCGCCACCTATCGCATCCACGAGGACACGTTGGTGCTCCGCCCAAGCGGGGCAGACCTCCACCGTATGCTCCACCGTGTCCTCTGGGCGATCCGCGCAGTGGTAACACCCGGGCGTTTCCTTCCACCCGATCTGATGCAGGGACCTCCCGAAGCAACCGTGTCCGGTTGTTATGTTTATTAAACCGATAAACATGTATAAGCTGGAGTGACGGCACCCGAGCTGCTCTTGTCATATCTTCCAAGAGAAAGACGATATGATTATGTATTATAGGTCTAAAGTTAAGATATAATAGCTGCCGAAGGCAGCAAAATTTTCAAATCTCTAGGCCTTGTAGTTTCCACCTAATAAACAAAAAAACAGTTTCCGCACTAAAAACTCAAATTATTGCCGCTCTGTGCGCTAAATTATCAGTTTGAAGTAGTTTTTTTTTTATTAAAAAAACATTTCCCCACACTAGGAATTATTCCTGTATCGTGGGTGCGTTCACAAACATGTAAACTCACATACACAAGACAACTATCTGTAGGCCATACAAATATTGGTTCCGTGCGGGGATCGAACTCGCAACACGCAGCGCAGCAGCCGAACGCTCAACCACAGCGACAACCGTGCCGTCATATGATTATATCATAGATTATAGTCTGGGAGCCACTCACACTTTAATAAAATAAAATCCTCAATACTTCGGTACATAGTACAAACTATGTATCGAAGTATTGAGAAGTAGTGAGTATTGTAGAGGATTTTTATAGTCATATTGTGTGTATAAACATATGATGAAAGAAAATTAAACAATCTAGGTGTAACAATTTCGTATATTTTTATTTTAAATTACATTTTTGGCATAATTTACAGTCTTTGAAATCAGATAAAACATGATCAATATAAATCACAAATAATTCTTTAGATTCCGATGAAATATCTTTTAGTAGGTAAACGTGTTTCACGAAAGAATTCCGTTCGCCGTAGTGTTGGCACCATTGTTTTTGAAGAATTGCTTGCAAAAACCATTTCTTCAATAAAAAGCAATGGTGCCAACATTACGGCGAAAGTTGTGCATGCACCTTAACCGAACTACAAAAACAATACTAAAAACAATAATAGTATTTCTCTCGTCGTCTAAAGTTGATAAGAATCTACTTTTTAATATAACATTCATGATAATAATAATAATGTTTTAATGATAATAATATTTTTTTAATGATAGTAATAATGTTTTATTTTTTACAGTTTTGAACAGTTGATTTCATTTTTTTTTTGAGAAATAATTTAAAAGCTTATAAATTTACAATGCAAGAGGAAAAATTTTAGGTAAAAAAAACACCAATAAGGAATTATTTAAAAGAGCAAGAAAAGAATAGATTCTATCATCACCTGCAGGACAGTTACTTTTCAAAAATGATTAGTTTTTCAATTTCTGTTTCATCAGTGTCAAGAAGAACAAATGAATTGCTAGATAAAGATGCTGTATTGCATTGCCGAAGATTGCACGTGGCACTGTGAAGTGATCCAGCTGGATGGGTGATTTTGTTTGCTAAGTTTTCCCCTATAGCAGCAAAGAATTTATTTGTGGCATAGTCAGATTCATGCGGTGTTGGCTCTATTGAAAGTAGATCTAATGAGTTATCTTTTTTAAATTTCTATTTGTTATATTATTTATAGCATTCCATTTATGTTTACTATTATTACCTGCTTCTCTGAGTAGATTTTTTTCATATTCACGCTTTAATTTCTAAACAAGCGCTAAAAACATAGTCATATCTTCTTGCGTTTGAAAGATATGATTGAGCAGCTGGGGCGACGTCACGCTAGCTTACACAACACGTTTTTGATCGTAGTTTCATCAGCTTTTAAGTGTTACCGTTGAAGTTCTTTTCTTCCTTGTGCAGCTATTATGACTCATATTAACGAAGTTTTTGTGGCAGCTAAATTAACACTGGGAACTTTGATTGCTGCTATTATGCCTTAAATATTGGCATAGGTAGGATTATTCAATCACATATGAGGAAGCTGGAGTTATACACATCGTGTCTAGTGTGAAGGCCCTAGTTCATCACTTGTGGCTTCGAATCACAGCCTTTTGATAGATTCTATCTTTGCACGTGTAAGCAGGCACACCAGTAATGTATGGAGGCTTATTTAATTTGGTTTAGTGTTTATGTTTGAGTTCGTTTTTAATGGCATAATTGAGTGTGCTAGCTAACAAGTGGCGGATTATTTAATTTTATGATTATATTTTAGACGATATATCTTTATTTTTCTGTTTTACTTACGTTACATACACATATGTTAAGATTGTTGCATATAATTATATAGATTCAAGTTCTTCAAACTTAACAGACAGATGTGTTGCTGGGGAGTTTGTTGGCCACTTCTTCTTCACAGCTAAAACACTAGGAAGTGGTGACGGGCGGGCGTTTTTGGGGGACTGTCTTTATGTAGAACTTTGACGTTCAAAAAGTGCTGGCTCTCAGCCTAGTTTGAATAAATGACTTTTGATTTTGATTTTGTAATGTTCCCACTGCTGGGGCACAGGCAGAGTGGGGAGTAAAGAAGAGTGGGGACATGGTGGGGACATCTCGCTATCTCTTTTGTAAGCGCGTAACTTAATGGCGTTGACGTCAAACCTCAGTGTGAGCATACTTTTTTGTTTCTAACTTACTCAATATTGAGCGGATTTGATAAATTCTTTTCCGATTTGAAAGGTTTCTAACAACTCAACTGTATTTTTAACTGACTTTCGAAAAAGGAGGAGGTTCTATGTTCGACTGTATGTATGTTTTCTTTTTATTTTTTTTATTTATGTCCGCGCATTTCTCCGTCAGTTTTGGACCGATTTTCAAAATTCTTTTTTTATCCGAAATAATATACTCCTGAGGTGGTCTCCTATAAATTTTATCGAAATTGCTTTAGCGCTTTTTGAGAAACTGAACAAAAACGAAAAATAGGCATATCTTAACGTTTTTGTGTTCTCCAAATGTTTAAATTCGACGTTCCATGTTATTGGGGATTTTAGTTCTGGGGTATAATAACTAAAAAACGAAGAATAAAAAACTTTTTTACAAAAAAAACAACCGACTTCCAAAAAAAATACACTAAAAATTTAAAAATAACTTTAATTTCGGAAGTTGGTGTCAAATATCGAAGAAATAAAACACAAACACCGACTTCCGAAATTAAAGTTATTTTTAAATTTTTAGTGTATTTTCGTTTTGGAAGTCGGTTGTTTTTTTTGTAAAAAAGTTTTTTTTGTTATTATTTTCGATTTTGGATACAATTACTTTTTTGACACAAATAATACTAAAAAATTTAGTCAACGACTGTTAGTGTCTTCAGTTATGCCAGTTTACTTAATAATGTTTTCATTCACCGTTATTTTGTAATATATTTGAATGATTGTTTTCAGCATTAGAGAAGAAACACCACATGAAAATAAAAGATATTGACGGTAAAGTATGCAAGCCATATAAAAAAAAATAGTCGTATTTTTTGCTGTCGATTAACGGAATGAGGGTGTCCTATAGGTACACCTCTGTCCAGCCATTGGGCAATACAGGCGTGATGATTGTTGATGACGATTTGCACTATGGAATTTGAACTTTGTCTTGCTTGACATTGAGTTTGTTTTTGCAAAATTGTAAAACTATCTCGAATTGTAAATTTAAGTATACAGCGTGTAAAAAGATACATCACCTAGCCGTTAACTACGCATACTGTACGTCTAACAAAGTAGCTTTCCGCAAAAATTATTGCTGGGAAACGACTTTTATTTTTAGGTGTGTAAAAATAAACCATTTTTTTTTGCGCGCAGTGTAACGCGAACCCAGGCAAGTGGAGTAAAACCACGCCTCTTCGCTCTAAGCCACGTAGGTACTTGTCGGATACGCTTGATTTTCATTGCGTTTTTGTAACTGCAAATGCGTAATTTCGAAATTACGAAAACAAAATTCAAAAATTCATGTAATGTTTTTTTGGAAAAAAGTTTAGTAATAACACTTGGAATTCATTTCCGTAAAAAAGTTAAAAAAAATTGCGGTTTTGACCTTCAATATCTTCAGAACCAGTGGATTCCCAGGTATGGTCTAGTGGAAAAAAATTATCCAAATAATGGGTAGAATATGTGGCTTTCGGCTTCGGAAACTGTCTTTTTACACCAGATATACGTAGTTAATTAAGTAGGTATACCTCATAACTAAATCATTAATGTTCCTATTCTATTTTTCAGTGGATGAATATGGTAAGATAAGATGTTTAAATAGTATTCCTAATAATAAAAAATAAAAATTATTTTCAATAAACCCGACTGTAAAAATCAACTAAGAAGTTCAAAAAAAGTCACTTTTCAAGCAGTCTGATGTAGTTGGTGGCAGTTATTTTAGTTCAATTATTGATTTCTTGCCAACAACTACATCAGACTGCTTGAAAAGTGACTTGTTTGGTACTTTTTAGTTGTTTTTTTACAGTCGAGTTTTTTGAAAACATTTTATTTTCTACATTGTAGTGAAATATATTTTTGGAATCGCCTCCTTGAACCCTTTAATTTGATACCCCACTTAATATACTCGTAGTTCGTCGACTTTCAATATTTTCTTTTTTACAATATGGCGTCTGGTTGTCACTATATTGTATTTTGATTACCGTCATATCTTTATTAGGACTCGCAAGATTAAGACATATCAATTGACGTATAAATTATCAAAATCGGTCCAGGCGTTTGGTCTCTAAAGCGCTACACAACGAACAAACATACATACACACACACATAGGCTGATAAACACATTACCCTCCGTTGCTTCGCGCAGTTGGGTAAAAAAGAGAAAATTTATATGTACGGCCCTCTTACTTTAAGTGTATTTACAACGATTCCTTTTTTAATGTTAAATTTTATAAGTAGGTATAAGGAACATTCTTTAAAAGTGCCTCGATAGAGAAACAAAGTTATAAGGCACGCACATACTTAGCTGTTAAGGACTTTTTATTGTTAGAAATTTATATACCTATCAATTTACCCATATTACCAGGTGAAATCCACATCACTTATCTTGAAAAAGGAAAAAGCAACAAGATGGCCCGACAAAGGAAAGACACAGACGATAGCTGAACTTTAAATGTCTTAAGTGTACCTCAGTAAAACGTTTTTCATACTTATCTGTCTTTTATTAACCGACTTCGAAAAAGGAGGAGGTTTTATGTTCGACTGTATGTGTTTTTTTTTTATGTATGTCCACCGATTCCTCTGTCAGTTGTGGAGCGATTTTCATTTTTTTGTTATCCGAAAGAATATACTCCCGAGGTGGCCCCACAGGTATACATTTAATAGAAATTGCTTTAGTGCTTTTTGAAAAACTGAACAAAAACGTACATACGTATAGATAGATGACGTATTGGTTTTCTCCACTTACGAGTATGCTTAAATTACACGTTCCATGTTATTGAGGTTTTTAGTTCTGGGGTATGACAACTAAAAAATGAAAATAAAAAAACTTTTTTACAAAAAAAAAAACAACCGACTTCCAAAAAGAAACTATCTACACTAAAAATTAAAAAAATACATTAATTTCGAAAGTCAGCGTCAAATAACGAAAAAATAAAATACAAACACCGACTTCCGAAATTAAAGTTCTTTTTTTAATTTCTAGTGTAAGTAGATAGTTTATTTTTTGGAAGTCGGTTGTTTTTGTAGTAAATAATTTAGCGTTTGATGCATGTTGGCCCACCTTGGGATTCATAATCATTTCAGCCGAAAGACGTCCACAGCTGGACATAGGCCTCCCCCAATTATCGCCACAACGACCGCTCCTGTACGTCTCGCTTCCATCCGCACTCCACGACCCTCACCAGGTACATAGGTCCACCTTATGAGAGGCCGTCCAACGCTGCATCTTTTGGTACGCGGTCCCCACTCCAAAACTTCAGAACACTGCCTATATAAAATAAAGATTGGGCCATCCGAACGTTTGCTTATATGCGTTCACCATACAAGAAACACTAACGCCACTTAGAAGTATGACATTTCTTTGCAACGTAACCTAGTAAGAGCGGCTGATATTATCGAGGTTTAAAAGAAAAAAAATCGTATCAATACAACCAACGTGCGATGCTTTAAAGTTATGTCGCACAACCAGTAGGCGTCTTTTTTTTGTGGGTGGGAAATCGTCCTATCACATCTCCCGCTCTAGGGTGAAGCGCTGTTCCTTCCCTGCCCTAAGTGCCCAGGGCCGCGGTAACTCTGTTTCGAATTTATCCACAACCCCTGGGCAGGCATCGGCCATGACGGGCCCCGTCATTATTGCTGACAACTCTTTGAGGCGCGCGTGGAACACTACGCGCCGTCGACTCTCGGGCCTGGTGCTGATCGGACGGCGAGCTATCCATTACTCGCCGTCCGCAGGCCCGGGAAACCAGTAGGCGTGGCTTCATCTTTGCCAAAGTATACGAATGCTCCCGTAAATTGCCGACCACTTCCGAAGATCAGGGACCAACGGGCCAATTTTTGGAATAATAAAAACGCGCGGTCAGCCCTGTCCCTATGGAGTTGCGGGCGTGTTCCAAAGGGAAACTGAAGGAACACGGGTTGGTTTTAGTCAGTAAGAGTCTGTCATGCCCTCCCGCTCTGTAAGTAATATATCATTTATTGTTGGCCCAACCAAATGCCAACACTAAATGCTATTATGGCTATCTACACAAATACACGATACCAATAATTTTTTAGGTAGCTGGTAGGTACTTTTCTAGGTACAAACTATATAATAACAAAATATCATAAAAATAGTATTCGAACATTTCATAAAACTTGTTCCAGGAAATACGGGTTTTTGAATAAGTGTTACAAGTTTGTGAAATAAATCTTTGTCATTTAGAATCTCCATTACATGTGCAATGGTTCCTATCCAGATGTTTTCTTTACTTTTACAATTTATGAATACATTATGAACGGCCAAAGTTCAAGTAAAATTTTTGCAAAACAGCAGATTTTTGGAGGCTTATACTGAATTTGTTTCTCAATATTTTTAATTTTGTTTTCAAGACTGGTTCAAAAAAACCAAAGATGGATTTACTACAACAGCATTATCACGTACGAGCGGCTGTATGAAAAGTATGGCTGGTTGGCCGCTCGATCCGGCTGCTCGACCCGCTACAAGTGCTACAACGCTACGCGTCGTAGCACTCGTAGCCTATCGCGTAGCGATGAAGGGTAAATTGAAAATGTACGTACGATTGGCTATGAATGTTACTATATTATCGCCTACGCCGTAGTCGGCGTAGTTGTGAGTGATGCTACGCACCGTAACAACATTAACCCAGGGAAAGTTCTGTAATGCTAAATCCTTGTATTGCCATGCAACCAAGGTGTGGGCCGTGACCAACCACGCTGGCCCAATGCGGCTTGGTGGATGCCCCACGTTTTCGAAGTTTTGGTTCTAGGACATGCTGAATCCCCCACGATATTTTCCTTCACCGTTTTAAGAGCCGTGGTGATGAAATAATTTACACAAAATAAAGCGCCTGGCTGGATTCGAATTCACGACCTACACGACCGCCACCACTAGGGTACCACTGGGCCACTACTGCGCATACCTAATATTAAAGCTTTATAAAAACCGAAGATTAATTTTTTGACGTCTTGCGTTTAAAACGAATATTAACCTTGTTTATTAAAGTTTAAGGGCCATATTCGTAAGATGCGCTTGCTTAGATTAACGTCACTTTTTAATTATTTTTAGGTGGCAGGCGACTGTGTTCATAGTATGTGTAGTCAGCAAGCATAATTATAGTAGTCGTGGTATGATGCAATAGTATTTGTCGAGTCGAATCACCTAGTCTCCAGGTGAGCTCTTTGTAAATTAGCGTCCGGGGAAGTCCTATCACCATATCTGCAGAGATAGGAACCTCACCACCACTCGCCACCACAGATCTGAAACATAATATTTATATTAATTTATTAGAATATGCAGTAACATTTTCCTGGCCTCAAATGTCAAAAAATCGATTACCTCAGTCTATAAACCCAACAACAAAAATCTCAATACACCGAATCGTTCAAACAATTTCCTTACAGTATCAATATCAGGAAAAGCATTTCCTTTTTTAAAAGTCTCCTTAAATCTGGCAACACAGTTTAATCAAAACCCTACGGAGTTGTAAAAGCAATTTTCTTCGTTCTAGTAAAATGTACAACTTCATTTTGTGTGTGGCTACACTGGCAATACTGGCTGGATAGCCGTTCATCGAATTAAGTAAACAAGGGAAGTAGGACGGCGAGTGGTGTAATCGATTATTTTTTTTATTCGATTTTACATTCGAATATTGAGTTAATCGAATGGTAGTGAGTAGGTAAGTTTGTTTTTTTTCCGACGTTGTAATTGAATCCGGTGATTTTCATCTACGTAAGAGATGTGAATATTCTTAACATTGTTTTTAACCCTCGACGCAAGAAGAGGGGTGTTATAAGTTTGACCGCTATGTGTGTGTGTCCGTCTGTCTGTGGCACCGTAGGTAGCTCTTAAGGTGCTATTAACTGCCAATGACCTTGAGTGGTTAGCTTACGTGTTCTGGGCTGTGCTCACGTAATGCATCGTACGTCCACACAGTAATAGGACTCGCCCATCAAGGAGCGCTGTCCGAAATTAGACGCATTATTAATTTATTGCACATAAAACAACAGTATTAAACTAAAACACGTACACTAAATTATAAAAAACTAAATGAATCTTTAAAATGGTGAAGGTTTCATAAAAATTCACTTTATATTTTTTGCGTGAATCTCAATTTTTTACTCGCGTTAAAAAAAAAAAGACAAATTTACAAATTAATTACACTGTATTATAAAAAAATAATTTCAAATATTCACATATCAAATTACGACGAAAATTGTCTAGAGTAACATATATTTTTTCAAAGAAATACAGCTAGTCGTTTAGACGTGATGTTCAATTAAAAACCATTAGCATGATAACTTTTTTTTTAATAATAATAATAAGCCTTAAACAGGCGAACCGATTTGAATGCAGTTTTTTTATTTGAAAGCGGGTTTTCTAGCGATGGTTCTTAGATATGTTTTATCAAAATTGGTACAGCCGTTACAAGGTCAAGCCCTTTTGTGTTTTTTTAATGTTCGCTTTTCTTTTAAGCGTTGGGGTTTTTTTAATTTTTTAACCGACTTCAAAAAAAGGAGGAGGTTCTCAATTCGACTGTATTTTTTTTATTTTTTTTTTATGTGTGTTACCTCATAACTTTTTACTGCGTGAACCGATTTTGAAGATTTCTTTTAATTTGAAAGCTGTTGCTTTACATGTGGTCCCGTTTTAATTTGGTGAAAATCTGATGAAGAACTTCGGAGATACACAATGGAACTCTTCAATAAATGATAGCAAACCTTCCAGAATTGCTGCAATCGCATGTCTGTATATTGTTATCACCACTTCACAACATTACATCACACTGATATGCTCTGAAGGGGTATACAGATTTATACAGTTCACTCTGATACACCCTAATTTCACCAACCATGTTCAAATTCCCTGTTTTAGGGGCTATCAATTCGGGCATAACTTTACTATTAATTTAGTTTTAGAATGGGGTACAACAACTAAAAAGTGAAAAATAAAAAACTTTTTACAAAAAAAATACAATCGACTTCTATAAATAATACTAAAAAATGCAAAATAACTTTAATTTCGGAAGTCGGTGTCAAATAACGAAGAAAGCAAACTAGAAACACCGACTTCCGAAATTAAAGTTATTTTGCATTTTTTAGTATTATTTATGGAAGTCGGTTGTATTTTTTTTGTAAAAAGTTTTTTTGATTTAATTGGTATCTTGTACGGTGTTGTTATTAAATCCTATGGTTCTTATCTACATAATATGAGATGTGAATATTATAAGCATTGTTTTTCCTTAAATGTTTCTATAGTTGACCTTAATTTAGGGACAGTAATTGCTGGTCTAGCTATAACTGAGCATGGTATGTCTCCTCTTTAGAGAGGTTGGTTGGTTAACTAATGTTTTTGGTAAACTGATGGTCTTGGTAGTGGTCAGTGTACCTAACTATTTTTTTGTTTATTATTAAGGATGTTAACTGTTTTTTAATCTGTAAGTCCGTGATTAGACCTGTCATACTGTATGGATCAGAATGTTGGGCTCTGAAAAAGACGGATGAAAAAAGATTGCATGTGGCGGAGATGAGAATGTTGAGATGGATGTGTGGAGTAACGAGAATGGATAAAGTGAGAACTGAGTACATTAGAGGTAGTTTAAAAGTGGCGCCAATCACAGAAAAGTTGAAAGGGAACCGCTTATCCTGGAGGGATGAAACACATGTAACCAAAAGAGTTATGAATATACATGTGGATGGATGGAGAGGGAGAGGGAGGCCAAAGAAAAGATGGATGGATTGGTGTGAGGAGTAATATGAAAGAAAAGGGAGTTAGTTATAGCGTGACGGCTGACAGCCAAAAATGGAAGAAAAAAACGTGTTGCGCCGACCCCAAGTAACATGGGATAAGCGCAGGAAGATGATGATGATGTTAACTGTTTTTTGGAATAAAAGTGTCTAGACTCCACGAAACAGAGATTCCTAATGTGGAGTCTTGGGAAAAAAAGGAAATAATTAATTGCACATGTTTTTTCACACCACCTGGTCGACATGTCCAATTACATATCATGCAATCTCGACGTAAAGTAAAGCATAAGAAAAAGAAAAAAAAAAGTAAAGCATTAGGTACAATAAAGGTTTATTGTCTCGCAAAAGGCTTTATTGTCTCGCAAAAGGTGTGAAAAGTAGTAGCTGTGCTCCTCTGTGATAAAGCCTGCCATTCGTCTTGGGCAGCTTGACCCCTCGCTTCACTCAGAACTCTACATAACTCTTAACTGAGTCCCTCGTTTCGCTCAGGGTTGAATATGCCGCCCGTGATGTAAGACACTGCTTTATCCCCTTGGTGCATAATCTACTATTATGTATTCTCCTGTAACAGTGAATAACTAAAATGATTAGGTTAAGGTGAAAGCGCCTGGGTAGCCCGAAATTCAATTTTTTTTTAGGTTTTTTGCAATTTGCAGGTCAGTATCAGGTATATTGGTCAAAATATGATTCGCGGCCGTAGCAAGTACGTATTTATAGAACTATAATGGAATCATCAACTCTCAGTTAGAATTGTTGCCAAATGTCATGATTTCATGAAATACTACATTTGAGATCAATTCTAACTGAAAGAGTTGTATTGCTGATTTTAATGATTATAATTCTATAAATACATACTTGCTACGGCCGCGAATCATATTTTGACGAAGATACAACCTGACACTGAACTGCAAATTGCAATGGATAAATGTTTTTTTTTTTAAATAACTTTGCCCCACACTAGGAATTATTCCTGTATCGTGGGTGCGTTCACAAACATGTAAACTCACATACACAAGACACCCAGACCCGGAACAACTATCTGTAGGCCATACAAATATTTGTTCCGTGCGGGGATCGAACCCGCGACACGCAGCGCAGCAGCCGAATGCTCAACCACTACGCCAACCGTGCCGTCAAATGATGATTGATCGTTGAATGATGAATGGATTGTGTGAAGGATGAATATTGCTAAAAAGGAAAATCAAAAAACTTCGACAAAGCAAATTACACAACGTGGGATCATATAATTAAAAAATATTAAAAAATCTTTAAACACAAGCTTTAGACCCTGAGTACCTACTCATGATAACAAAATAATATACTAACCTGAATTCTACTGCCCTACCATTTGCCATCAGGGAGTTCCAGTCCTTACATCCCGGCACCATCATCAAGTCAGCTCTATGGTAGCATAATATATAAGTATACCAAATTTCAGCTCTATCGGAAAACAAATATTGGTCGAAAATTGGTTTGCAACCTGTTTGCAGTGGACAACTTACGTACGAACATTGCAAGTTCAATTTAAGATTATAGAAACAACCGACTTCCAAAAAAGAAAATACACAAAAAATTAAAAAAAAACCTTTAATTTTAGAAGTCGGTGTTTGTAATTAAAGTTATTTTTTTTTCACTTTTTAGTTGTTATACCCCAGAACTAAAAACCTCAATAACATGGAACGTGGAATTTAAACATACTCGTAATTGGAGGAAACCAAAACGTCATGTATGTATACGTATTTTTCGTTTTTGTTCAGTTTTTCAAAAAACGCTGAAGCAATTGTCAGGCCTGTTGGTCTAGTGGTTAGTGACCCTGACTGCTATGCCGGAGGTCGTGGGTTCGATTCCCACCCAGGACAAATGTTTGTGTAATGAGCACGATCATTTGTTCTGTGTCTGGGTGTAATTTATCTATAATATTTATGTATTTAGAAATATATAAGTATGTTTATCAGTTGTCTAGTACCCATAACACAAGCTCTGCTTAGCTTGGGACTAGATGGCGTTGTGTGATAGTTGTGGCATATTATTATTATTATAATTTCGATAAAATCTTAAATATGGGACCACCTCGGGAGTAGGTATATTCTTTCGGGTAAATAAAAAAAA
This sequence comes from Polia nebulosa, assembly GCA_951329385.1. Taxonomy (NCBI): domain Eukaryota; kingdom Metazoa; phylum Arthropoda; class Insecta; order Lepidoptera; family Noctuidae; genus Polia; species Polia nebulosa. The sequence goes on along the minus strand of OX589610.1, from coordinate 12,319,650 downwards.
ATTGAAAATCGGTCCACAACTGACAGAGAAATCGGTGGACATACACAAAAAAAATACATACAGTTGAACATAGAAACTCCTCCTATTTCGAAGTCTGTTAAAAACGAAACAGATGCACTTATTGAGTTCCGACGACACTAAGATGGAACCAATCTCAAAGCGTTTCAAAAGACGAAAAGATTTATCGATGCCCGTTTCTCCAGAATGGAAACACTACCTACTGCAAAGGAGGAAAGGTTTTGTGGGTACCTAGGTACCTAATGTACAGTAGATATAATTTGAGATTTTTATTTACCATTTTTATGTCGTCGCAAATCGACCAATGCATTTACTTTAATGTTTCTGGGACGACCGCGTAACCAGCAAATTGGAAATCGCCAGCAAACGAGAAAAACCTTAGATAAAAAATGGTTTGAGAAATTGAGAATGAATAAATAAAAGCCTTCGGCATTATGAAATTTGGAAGTTCCATATTTATATTCATAAAAATATTCCCCTCGAAGAAATTACTCTTAAAATTGTTAGGATTATCACACTAATATTATAAAATCGAAAGTTTGTGAGTGTGTATGTTTGTTACTTCTTCACGCTCAAATGGCTGGACTGATTCGGATGAATTTTGGTACGTAGATAGCTTATACCCTGGATTAACACATAGGCTACTTTTAATCCTGGTCTATGCGGGTGAAACCGCAGGGCGCAGCTAGTTTACAGATAAATACAAACAATTAAATTATAAAGTACGTATATACAAGTTAATATGTAAAATATGTACAGGCAGCATAAAAAGAAGAGGCATGGAAGTCATTGAGCATCGAAAAATTCATCTACTTTGTTGTAAATGAGAACAATGCCAAGAACACTGTCATTGCCACGTTGAACGGCAATTCTGATTCTTTGGCCAAAAAAAAGGGCCAGCCCTCTGGTTACGTCAAAAGTCGACTAACTGCTTGCTGATTTCACGAAAAACTCGATTAGCACTCGGACCCTATGGCCCTACTTTTTCAATCCCAAACGGCTAAAACATAACTCCTAATAAGATTGTTATATTTGCGCCGTTTGAGGTTTTCTACACTTGCAGCAGCCGCTCCAGCACAGCCCGCCGTGGTAATAAGATGGGGATGGCGCAAGGGTGTCGACACATGTTGCATCCCATCATGATAGGATTTAAGTATTTAATCTTTTAAAAATACTAAAACGCGACGTCAAAAAATAAAAATAATAAATACCTTATAGCTACCAAATAAATTAGACGGGGACTCATGCGCCTCTGCATCACTGTCGTCAAGAAACGTGCCCAGAAGACTGATAGCAAACGACGATTTTGTATTCCTACCTACTAGAAAACTGACAACAATAATTCGTTCATCAAGTGGCCGGGACTTAAAATTAACTTAAAATATTCCTTTTTCACTGTTTTTCTCACATTCTTTGTTTTTTTTTAATTTATTAAATAACCTTGTAGTAAAAAAAAAAAAAAAACAAAGTCTGTGAAATAAACAGTGAAAAAGGAATATTTTATCATTTTAATTAATGTTTATTTCATGTATTGAGTTTTTTTCTAATTAATCGGTATTGAAACGTTTGTTACAAAAATACTAAAGGGCAATGGGCGATCCATGCAAAAGTGGCAAGCCAGTTTGTTTAAGTTTTAAATTTGTTGGAATTAATGGACCCCGACTTCATATGTATTGCTATCGACACGCTAAGAAGATGTTGTAAGGTTTTTTGAAGGTCATTGCTTATTAATTTACTAGGTTGTCTTGTAACTATGTTGTCGTGTCTTGTTTTGTCTGGCGTCTGAAGTCATATCTAAAAACCGCAATCCGCACTTCTATTCTATGCCAAAAATTTGACATTAAATTAGACCTTATGTCGTAGTTTCAAGAGTGGTTTTCTCATTTCACTTCTGATATAACTACTAATGAGCCGTTGAATGCAAAACTTTCCTTCTTCCGTTTTCTTGGTTTAATTACAACCTGGGACTGATTGTTTGTTGGACCATTTATGGAGTCTTTTCATAAAGTGTCCATTGTCCTTTCTCGTAGAAGGAAAATGAAAAACGATAAGGCTTTTTAAGTAAACAGCGAAGTTAATATCTTTATGTAAATTTAATGACAGTTTGTAATTTGAACTATCCTGTTTCTTAAAAAAACAACTAAACCTGTTTGTTGTTATCGGTAAAAACGTATTGTGCATCAGAGTATAAAAACGGAGTAAAAAATCGTAAGCTTCACAAAACAACTTCTCATCTGTTCAACGTTCTACCTATTCAGAACCACTACAATGGCTGCTTTCAAGACTACCTTCGTTCTGCTGCTCATCGCTTTCGCCATGATGGCCGCCGTCGACGCCGTCCACGTCGGGCCCTGCGACCAGGTGTGCTCCCGCATCCGCCCGGAGTGGGACGAGTGCTGCAGAGCTCATGGGTACAGGCGCTCCTCAGGTTGTGTAAATCGCCAAATGCAATGTGAGTGATGTTACCTTCTCACGCAAAACTGGAACATACTTTCGAATTCCATAGTTCACAGAAAGGTAATAATCTAGACTTACCTACCTTATACTGTATATCAAAAATGTTGTAAGTTCCACTTATTTGTCAGAATAAAAAATTACAAAAAAAATGTTTTTTTTTCCGGTTTTGTTAACTTAATCCAACTAGCACCTATATTCGTTCTCGAATGTCGGTAAAGGCAGCAAATATCTACGGAGCCAGGGAGCCTGACCAACTACGTAGGAGAAATTACAGTGCACAATTATGAACTATTTTCCTCACTCTCACTGTGCGATGGGATGGCAATCCGACACAACCGGAGAGAGATCAGGCACAAAGAACATGCTTTATGTTCTCCCCAAGGCTCAGGGGTGACACACTATCAACTTTTTAGAGCAAGATTCATAGTTACATATAGTACATTTTTTGTTTTCGTGGGGAACCCTTCAATAGGCACCTGAACCCGCTGTGCACAGCAGCAAGTGATTTCCGTGTCACCGTCTTTCCTAGGATTCACTCGGTTGGCGGTCAGAGTTCCCACACTGAGCGCTGGCGACCCCGGAGTCCTGCCTGCGTTAAACTGGGCAGGCATGGTTTCGGCGTTTTAGGCAATGAAATGGTGGCTTTCGTTGTATACAAACGCGTTGTCTTGGCGCCACGAGTTGCGTGGCGTTTAAAGTTCAATTTCGTAAGAAATACTTGACCATATTCGGAAACATAAAATGTTTCACTTACAAAAGCGGTTAAATATTAGGAAAAACAGATGTGCAATATCACATTCCCTGACCTATGTGGGATCCACTCTATCTTATGGGATACCTATCTACTATATTGGGGATACTCAACTAAAAAGGAAATGGCGTTGAAGGCACAAAAATCAATTTGTGGGATACACCAAACAGACTCATGTTAACCTCATTTCATAGTAGACACAGCCTAAACTCAGCGGGTCTGCACCGGCCTTTATCTGGCAGTTCAGAATATTAAGGAGTCGTTCAAGTATATATTATAAGCATAGGTTTGATGTCAGACTGGAGTTTTGCCCTTGCAAGTGGGCACACATGTAATTCTTATAAAAATCAATATAGAGTCTATCGTGCCCTCATCTCTTTTCTTATCCACCTGTAACCAGTTACCCTTTTATACACCGCACCTTCGCAGTAAGCCAGCGAGTCCCTAAGCTATGAGACGTCCCCCAAAGTTCGAAGGATCCCTGCAGGCTGTACTGGTGCCTTGGGGCCCCACAATATTAACCTTAACCTTAACTAAAATTGAGGCCGAGTTGATATATAGAGCAGGGATCTATATATCCACGCGGCCTCAATTTTGGTTAGATCATACATCAGTAGCTATGACACATTAACAAGTAGTATACCTAGCAACAGTATTTTTTGCATAGGCTTAAAAATATATAATAATAATAATAAAAAAACAAGACTTTCTGATTAAAAAGGCATATTACTCTGTAAAAGTATTCCTTGAAGAAAAATAATTGCTAGGTATAGAAATGATTATAATACTCGTACTTATAAAGAAAGAAAGAAAGAACTGTAATATTGAGTATGTATATATTTTTATTATTATTTATAACCATTTAAATTGCAATGCCTTAACATTTGTTGCATGGATGTGTGTTATGTGGGTCAGTTTTAGTCAGTAAGAGTCTGACATGCCCTCCCGTTCCACCCATAGAGCGAGAAGTTATTTGATGATTTCACGACCTATAAAAAAAAATGCCTTTTCCTCACGGTGGAAAAGGAAGTGCATTGAGTTTAACATTATTGTCGATGTAAGATTTCATCATTGATTTTTATAGTACGGGTCTCATCGCTATATAAAAAATAATAGTCGTCGAAAATAATACCGCTTTTCGTATTTTCCGCCATGCGCAAGCGGTGCGCGTCCCTGGTGCGCAGGGTGCGGGCCAGCTCTAATGCTGTCCTGGCGATAATCGTTGATCGACTTGACTGTCCGTACATTCGATACTGTTGTGACAGGCATGTTGAATTATTAGGTTAGGCGCACGGCTTGACATTTTATTATTTGACATCAATAAAACATTTTTTTTTTTAAATTTTTTTTTGACATTCACATACCGCGTTATTATTTATTTTAATTTAATTTTGTTTTTTTTATTGACTTTTAATAACATAATGATACAAATAGGCCGTAATTTTAAATTTTATTTAAATTGTATTTATTTAAGCTGTTTTTTTTTGTTCTTTGTTGTATTGTGTTGTGATATATGGCTATGCCTGAAATAAATGTTTTTTTTTATTTATTTATTATAGGACAAGAATTCATATGAGTATTTTTTTATGCTAAAGGAGAATGACAACTATGAACTATTCCATAGTACTCTGCTTTCTCAACAAGTTAACGAATGGTCCGCGTAGCAAACCTCTGCTTGCAAATACTGCGACGGCCGACTTTGGAGAGCCGTGCATATAAATTGAATCAACTACATAATTGCTGAGCGGTTTTTTTTACTACGGTTATGATCTACATATTCATACTGGCTTATTTTGTTTAACTTTGATAGGCATGGGCTTGACCACTATCTCACGATGATGAAGTACGCTTGCCTAGAAGTAACCTATTCATTCTTGTCTTAAAGACCCTCAGGTTGTACCTATCCGCAAACATAGACTCCGGCAGGGAATTCCACTCCTTAGATGTACGCACAATAAATATGTGGGTTAAAACTCGTGCCAATATTAAAGAAGAACTGAAGTTAAATAGCTGCGGGGCTATAAGGGATGTAGGCATGGATTTTAATCTACTGATTCAATAAGAAAAACGATGAGACCAACTAGGATTGTAAAACAAGTATAAAAAATTTATATGAGTGTCTGTGCAGTGGCAAAAAGAAAACTTATGGCGTTTCTTCTCACGAAACTGTCTTTTCGAACACGCAACGGCGCGGCGGCGGCTTTTTTAAAATTATCTAAAGACTATAAGACCATTATAAGATGCTTTTGACTTGCAAAACTTATCAAAATAATAGAAAATCGTTGCCTATTCGAAAAGGCGTGTGAAGAAACGCCATAAAATTTCTTTATAAATCTAGAGCGGTTCAAATCTTCCCAGTAATGGGTCCCGACTGTTAAAGTCACTATATTCCGCAATACAATTTGTTTTATGTGTTTTTTTTTAAAACGTTGCCCCACACTTTTTTTTTTACAGTTACTTCCTGTATCGTGGATACGTTTACAAACATATAGACTTACATACACAAGACACCCAGACCCGGAACAACTATCTGTAGGCTATGCAAATATGTGTGTATCGATGTGTTATGTATGTATACCTATATCGTTCATGAAACTATTTCAATGTTTTAATTATTTAACAATACTTAACATAATTCTAGACTACTGGACTTGTTTTTTTCTTTTCAGATTTTATTCAAACTTAATTTTTTACGAAGATGGATTTTTTTAAAATTTAAAGTTCACTTTTTAAGCAGTCGGGTTTTTGATTTTTTTAAATTTATTTTTTTATTTTACACTTTTTAGTTGGGATCATATGACGGTAAACTTTGCAATCTTGTCATTTCATTGAGGGAGTTAATATCATGGGGATTATTAAGTGCTTGTGGTGGTCTAAACTACAGATTATTAATCCATCTAAAGACCTAACCCGGCTCAAGGCTACATAGGCTTGACCTTTCGCAAAGTTGCGTGAACCTATATCAACCACAGCTCGGTCCAAAGTAGTTCCTTGTAACTTATGTACAGTAACAACCCAGTACAATATCCATAGTAACATTTTGCGCTGTATTTTGCCCTGTCCACGAAGTGTATCGAATTCTGTCGTCGATGGTTCGATTCTGACTCCTACTCCAGGGACATGGTTTTTAATAGCTTTGTCGTAAAATTCAACATAAACAGCCTGTGGCAAATCTCCGGATTCCAACTGGTCACTTCGAAAAGCTGGCCACACGGGTGCGTCTCATAACGTATAAACTTATTTGGTCTAATTTCATTTTATTATCGTTCATAAGATATAATCAACGTGAGATATACCAACTTTTGATATAATTTCTTTACATATAACATTTATTTATTCTAAAACATAATTAGTATAACGTTGTTTGATATAACGTTTATGTTATCGAAAATCATTTGGTCTAACGTTTAGTATATATAAAAAACGTCATTATGGTTAACACCCCAACTCAGAGTACCCCGACTTGGATAGGTTGGGTTAGAAGGCTAAGGCGCCTTAGCCTTCGTGGTTATTTTTTTTTAAACCACCCAGAACTAATAAAAACTTGAGAGGTGTCAAGGGACACCCGGATGGAACGAAGTTCCTTTCGATTAATTAGTGAAGTAATTGTAATAAAATTTTATTTTTTTTAAGTTATAATAATATTTTTTTTATTATCTATACATATAATAAATCTGTAGAAAAGTCATTTTTGTACATTGAAGAAATTGAAACAAAAAATAGCCAGCGTGTGAAAAGATAAGTAACAGAACCCATTTCCATCATTTTTGAAATTTTTGTCTGTTTGTCTGTTTGTTTGTGCGCACATCACGTAAAATCTACGAATTCAATGCTGACAATGTTTATATACAAAAATTATACGCAACTTGAGGATTAACTTAGTTTTTGTTTCATCGAAATCGGTTCACTCTATCAAAAGATATGATTAATTTAGTGAGTTCAAGAAGTAAAATATTACGTTACGCAATTAAGTATAGTACTTGCAACGACATCTTAAGACTAAAAATAGAACTAATGTTGATAGTTGAAATCTAAATCCGATAGATGGCGTTGTGCAAATGACGTCATTTTCTGAATCGCGGTGTTAAGATTTTCCGCGCGAGGATGACGTCCACCGTGTTTACTAGGCAAATTGGGTTTCGTTAGGTGTCGTAAAAGTTCTTGCGTGTGTCGTAAAAGTTCTTTGGTTGCTTGGTTTATCGATTTTCTAAATTGGTCGAAAAAAAAGTATTTGCTTATCTTATTGGTTTCGTTTGGTCAACTTTGGTCATTGGTTTGAAGTACGAAGTAAAGATTGTATTTGATTTACTTCGTAGTTTGAATCCAATAGTGCCAATCGTTATACAGTAAGTTAGTGTTGCCAATTCGTTGAGTCACGACCACGAACAGACGATACGTTGTCACACTAGACTGTTCGACGCACCGATCTTTTAAGTTTGTAGGCTATTCAGTCATAAGTGTTGTTAGTTTTGTTTATTGCTTTAATTTTCCTTGAAAATGCCTCAAAGAAAAAAAACTAACCTTTCGCTGCGTAGCCGAAATGCGAAAAGGATGAGACTTTGTAGGTCTCAGGAATCGGAAGAAGATCGTGAAGCACGGTTATCTGCTAACCGAGAGCACATCGCTCTTTCACGTGAATCGGAAACGTTCACCGAAAGGGAGTCACGTTTAAGTTCACAAAGAACACGGACCGCGACTTTGCGGTCTCAAGAGAGTATCCAGGAACGCGAAGACCGGCTGTCTGCTGATCGGGAGCGCCACTCTCTCTCACGTGAGTCAGAGACATTCACAGAAAGGGAGTCGCGCTTAAGTTCGCAAAGAACTCGGACCGCGACTTTGCGTTCTCAAGAGAATATCCAGGAACGCGAAGTTCGGCTGTCTGCTGATCGGGAGCGCCAGTCTCTCTCACGCGAGTCAGAGACTTTCACAGAAAGGGAGTCGCGCTTAAGTTCGCAAAGAACTCGGACCGCGACTTTGCGTTCTCAAGAGAATATCCAGGAACGCGAAGTTCGGCTGTCTGCTGATCGGGAGCGCCAGTCTCTCTCACGCGAGTCAGAGACTTTCACAGAAAGGGAGTCGCGCTTAAGTTCGCAAAGAACTCGGACCGCGACTTTGCGTTCTCAAGAGAGTATCGAGGAACGCCAAGCACGTCTGTCATCTGACCGAGAGCGACACGCTCTCTCGCGCGAGTCTGAATCTCTCTCCCAAAGAGAAGAACGATTACAAATAGCTAGACATAACTATGTAGGTGTACAAAGAAACAATGAAAGTTATCTTGCATCTGAAAGGGAAAGAATAGATGAACTAAGACGAGCAGAAACAGCAGAACAACGTCAATCTCGCCTAGAAATAGAACGAGCTCGATACCATATGAATAGAGAAACAAATAGCGGAGCTGATGAGTCCATGGAAAATGACGATGCAAATATTTTATTACCTTGGGACAATAGGGAAAAATCAGGGTTCACATATTCGTCTAGAATTAATTATGCTGGCTTTACTTTCGTGGGTGACATGAGAGAAATTTGTAATTTTTGTCATGCTTTGAAATGGAGGAAAGAGACAGATGGAATGTGCTGCTCAAATGGAAAAATTGTTCTTCCAAATTTCCAAGATCCACCACACTTACTTAAAAGTCTCCTGAATGGCGATCATCCCCAGTCGAACCGTTTTTTGGATAATATTCGTTTATATAACAGTGCTTTCCAAATGACTTCCTTTGGGGCAAAACAAATAACGGAAGGACCGTTCATGCCAACCTTCAAAGTACAAGGTCAAGTTTATCACCTTATTGGATCTTTGCTGCCAGAAAATGAACCCAAATTTCTCCAAATTTATTTTGTATCCGATTACACGCAACAGCTCAATGTTAGAAATCACAATTTTCCCCAGCTCAATGCTGAGCTTTTGGGTCAACTTCAAGAATTGCTGCATCACGTTAACCAGTACGTTCGTGAATTCAAAGCTGCATTGGAGTCAATTCCACAAGGCAGCAATGATTTCAAAATTGTTATAAGTGCCGATAGACGTCCTGTGGGTGAACACCGTGGAAGACACAATGCACCCGTCGCAGATGAAGTTGCAGTTGTTTTAGTCGACCAGGAGTGTGAGAGACGTGATATCGTGTTGCGTACACGCGACGATCGCCTTCAACGCATTTTGGAAACCCACCGAGCTTACGACGCCCTGCAATATCCACTAATTTATTGTCATGGTGAAGATGGGTACAATTTTGGGCTGTACCAAGTGAACCCTACTACGAGAGTCACTAATTATCAAAAAAAAATATCTGCTCAACAATACTATTCCTACCTTTTACAAATAAGGCAAAACAGTTTCGTATATTTGCAACGATTTCGTGGTTTGTTCAGCCAATTTATTGTGGACATGTACGCAAAAATAGAAACTGAACGTTTAGTGTATATTCGCACTAACCAGCGACGGTTACGCGCTGAAGAATACGTGCACTTGCGGGACGCCATGCAATCAGATAATAACGTCGAAAACTTGGGTCGATTGGTTATTTTGCCATCCAGTTTCACAGGCGGTCCGCGGTATATGCACGAACGAACGCAAGATGCTTTTTGTTACGTCCGTAAATACGGCCGGCCGGACCTTTTTATAACATTTACAACAAATCCAAAGTGGACGGAGATTTGCCAGGCACTTCTCACAGGACAGGCGTCATACGACAGACATGACATTATTGCTAGGATTTTTCATTTAAAACTCAAAGTCTTGATTAATCTACTTACAAAGGAGAAAGTTTTCGGTTCAACTCTTTGTTTTATGTATAGCGTCGAGTGGCAAAAGCGTGGTTTACCCCACGCGCACATTCTTCTGTGGCTGGAAGAAAAAATTCGTCCCGATGCTATAGACAGTGTCATAAGTGCAGAATTTCCGGACTATAATGCAGATCCGATTTTGCATGACATAGTAAAAACACATATGGTTCACGGGCCATGTGGCCTCTTAAACAGGGAATCACCGTGCATGAAAGATGGTCAATGCTCAAAAAAATACCCCAGAGCACTGAAAGAACTAACTATGGCTGGGGAAAATGGGTATCCGCAATACCGGCGAAGATCACCGTCACAAGGTGGTTTCACAGCTACTGTCAGATTCCGGACAAGAAATAATTCTAAATAATAGTTGGGTGGTACCGTATTCTCCAGTTTTGTCAAACGCTTTTCAAGCACACATTAATGTTGAAATTTGTAATAGCGTCGAATCTATAAAATATATATGTAAATATGTTAATAAAGGTAGTGATCAAGCCACGATAGCACTAAGAAATAACAACCAATTTGATGAAGTGACAAGGTATCAATCTGGCCGATACATAAGCTCTTCGGAGGCAGTTTGGCGCATTTTGAGTTTCCCTATTCATGAAAGGTATCCGCCAGTCATCCATCTTGACGTGCACCTGGAAGGCGGGCAGCGAGTTTACTTTCAGCCAGAAAATGTGGCAGAAAGAATGAAAAACCCAAGACAAACCACCTTGCTCGCATTCTTTCGCCTTTGCGAAAGAGACAATTTCGCTAAGTCTCTGTTGTACAATGAAGTGCCACATTATTATACTTATAACAAGCAGCAAGGTGTTTTTAATCGCAGGAGACGTGGAACTGCTGTAGAAGGCGAGTCCGGCATTTTTAAAGAACACGTGATTGGAAGAGTATACACGGTGCACCCAAATAATGCAGAGTGTTATTATTTACGCCTTCTTCTTCACACAGTGCGAGGACCTACTTCTTTTGCTGAGCTCCGCAAAGTGGACGATATAGAATATCCCACATTTCAAGCTGCTTGCCGCGCACGGCATTTATTAGATGGCGATCAGCATTGGGATGATGCTTTAGCCGAAGCATGCGTCAGTGATAGTCCACATCGTTTGCGCCATTTATTTGCCATTTTGTTGACATTTTGTGGCCTATCGGACGCTGGGCAGTTGTGGCAAAAATATAAAGACGCGTTTGCCGAAGATTTTTTGAGACAGCAAAATATAAATAGTGAAACTTCTGACCAAGTACGTGAAAGCTGCCATAATAGGGCTTTGCTGGCTATACAAGATATAGTTACAAGTATAGGAGGGAACCCCCTCAGTCAATACGGCTTGCCGACACCGACAGTTGGTGGGGAACGAATTAATAGGGAGTATACATCTGAAATAAATTACAACCCCGAAGAGTTAGCAGAAATATTGCGAAATGGCTGTTCAAATTTGACGACAGAACAACGTCAAATCTTTGATAGAGTATGCTGTAGTGTAGAACATTCATTAGGAGAAATGCTGTTTTTAGATGCACCTGGTGGAACAGGTAAAACTTTCCTCACTAAAGTTATCTTGGCTCAAATAAGGAGCCAAAACAAAATTGCCCTTGCCGTCGCTTCCTCAGGAATAGCTGCCACTTTATTACCAGGAGGAAAAACTGCACATACAACATTTAAAATACCAATCGACTTGGACCGCACAGAAAACCCTGTTTGCAACGTGTCTCGCAATAGTGATAAAGCAAGGGTTTTACGCGATTGCGCCCTTATCGTTTGGGACGAGTGTACGATGGCAAATCGTAAAGCTGTGGAAGCTGTAGATAGAACGTTGCGAGATATAAGACAAAATGACCGACCGATGGGAGGCTTAACGGTGCTATTCTGTGGAGACTTCAGGCAGACACTCCCTATAATACCCAGAGGAACGAGGGCCGATGAAATAGGTGCCTGTTTAAAGAGCTCTATTTTATGGCGTAGTGTCATATTAACTAATTTGAGCTTTAATATGCGAGCATATTTGGGAGGTGACGCAAACGCGCAGGTTTTCTCAAATTTACTACTTCAAATTGGTAACGGCACATACCCGACTCAAGAAGGAGGTAAAGTAACTTTAGTCGAAAGCCTGTGTTCTTCTGTTGCCTCACAGCAGGAACTCATTTCCTCTGTATACGGAGATCCATCAGAGATCTCGAACCATGACGCTGCTTGGCTATGCCAACGAGCTATTTTGGCACCTCGCAACGACCAAGCAGCAGCAATAAATTCTCAAATATTGGTACATGTTTCTGGAGAAAGTAGGGAATATTTATCTATTAACACGGTTTTAGAAGAAGGAGATGCCACCCACTATCCAGTAGAGTTTTTAGACTCTCTAAATACACCAGGTCTTCCAGCACACAAAATTTATTTAAAAGTCGGAGTACCAATCATTCTACTCAGAAATTTAAGCCCACCAAAACTATGCAATGGAACTCGGTTGAGAGTAACAAATCTCCAACGAAATGTCATCGAAGCCGAAATCTTAACAGGTTGCGGCTCCGGTGATGTTGTTTTCATTCCCAGGATACCCATTATCCCCAATAATTTTCCGTTTACTTTCAAACGTGTGCAATTTCCTGTAAGCCTCTGTTACGCTATGACTATTAATAAAGCCCAAGGCCAGACGTTATCCGTTGCGGGTGTAGACCTTACTTTTGATTGTTTTTCACACGGCCAACTCTATGTTTCTCTATCACGTGTTAGCAACCCAAACAACCTTTTTGTATATGCTCCGGGTAATTCCACCGCTAACATAGTATATAGAGAAGCATTAACGTAATCAACTATACCAAAGTCAGGACTCTTATCTAAATCATCAAAAAGGTGATATACTCTTATCTAAACGACGTTGTTTTGTTCTCGACAACCACGCGAACGAAGTCGCGGGCACAGCTAGTTAACAAATATAATTTAACACGCGAAATTGGTTAGATAATGCTTGATCTGCTTGCAAACTTTGTACCTACCCATCAAAAATACAAGAAGTTTTTATTAGATTGTTTTTCCAACACAATCTTTTTGGATGGACAGCCTCATTAGTGTCGTGACAACTTTTCGTAAGAATTTTTTCCGTCTAGCCCCCTTTCACAACGCGCGATAAGGAACTTCGTTCCAATAATAATAATAAGCGGTAGCTTGGACCCTGCTCCCGATACCGGTGGACTACTATTTTTTATATTTTTAAATGTTTTTTTATATGTTTTCTTTTAAAAATATTTCAAAATGTAAATAATATGTTTAAAAATAAATATACGAAGATAATAATAATATATCATTTATTTTCTCTACACAAGTTACTTAATGCTAGGGTTACAGTGGAACACGAATATGTAATTAACTTTGTGAGAGACTGGTGCTTGAAGTGGGTCTCTATAGAAACCTGTATTACAAGTTACCAGGGTAATCTAAGCAAGCAAGAACTAGGAGGCTCCGTCGACCTATCTTAGCACAGGTGGTAGTCAGTTACTAGTTATGTTTAATATCTACTTAGGTTACTATTACCTATAACTACGATAGAACTTACAAAGAATAAAACAAAGAAAATATACTTTTAAATATGTATTAAACAAAAAACAAAGTTATTGTTTTTTAAGCTTAAATTAGAAGCCACAGCTCGTAAAAATTCACACTCTGAATATTCGTTTTGCCGCAGCAGTATATTGTTAATTCTCTGTTGCTTTTGCTCATAAAATTTCTTACGTTTTGGTGGTGTTACGCCGTTTGTTAATATTTCTATATCTGTAAGTATTTTTATAGCCTCATGTAGAAGCTCATTTGCCATAGAGTAAACACCCGTATTCAGTTTATCGGTAATCTGGTGGAATCGGTGGTGCCAGGATTCTGCAGGATTTTGCTTTGTGTTTTTAAGTAGGCGTTTTCATCATATTATACCAAATAAGTTTTATATCTTTTGATGGTATGTCAAACGATTTTATATTTAATGTATGTTATATCAAACGATGTTATATTTAATGTATGTTATGCTTATAAAAATTAGTTATTTTAAAATTATATCAATCGTTGATTATATTAACTAATCGCTATATTAAATAAAATTATAGGTTCCGTTGTTATATGTTGTTTATATCAGAGATTTTGTTGTTATATCATCTATTACTTACCCGGCCACACAATTGTCCTTATAACTCCCATTGATCCATTGACAAGACCGTGGTTAACATTAAAATTTCATCACAACGTAACTCGAGATCCTAACCCGATATTTAACGATTCCTCCAGTTTTGTTAGGGTCATCGGAAATATATAAATCTTTCGGTTTTTGACCGTATGTCTTCTTTTCTAGTGATATATCTACTGAATGTAATATACCTATACACTTTTGAAGTCTTTTACATTAAAATTGTTATCTTTTGACTATGTTCATCCACCTGTTTTGTAGTTGGAAAAACTCGAATGATTTCATTAAGATCGTTTATGTCTACTCGTCGGCTATCTAATATCTCCAGTTGTTGCATTGTCAGTTGTCCTACTCTAAGATTGTTTAATATATCCACAAATGTAGTGTCATGACCTTGTCTCATACTTTGTGGTAATTCACAGAAATCAAATATATGCCAGAGGTTAACTTCACCTGTTAAGGTTGCAGGTTGATTAAAGCAATAAGTGTAGATTATTATTCCGTAGTGTTAGATACGGCACCATAGAAATCTCATCTATTATCACCCAATCTATAGATTTCCATCTCTGTCTTTCTCTTTGAAGGCGTTCATCAGTTAAAGGTCCCAGGCTTTCTGGTCTACCCTTTTCTATTGGAAGTGTAAATTGCCGAAGTAAATGCCTGTTATTCATAAAAGTTTAATGGTCTGAATCGGAAGGCCTCTGGAATTGCAGGACGAGTTCTAGCTTTCATTCACCCTGCATTATCTAATACTGTGATAATTCTCCGTCGAGGTACGGCATTCTCATCATTAATAGCGTAAGCATCTGCATCTTGGTAATCTTCAGACATATCAATGCGTGTTATTCTCTCAAAAATAAACTGGGAATTCGCCTAAAGTCATAAATTTCAAATTATGAGGTCGACAAACATACCTAACAAACACATTTTTGAATGGTTCCAAATTTTCTGAAAAATCCACACGTAACATACGGTATCTTTGAGATGGAGCAAGTATTAACAAAAACGCACTTTCTTGAACTATCACGTAACTTCAAATGACAGAGATGCTAAGCACATTCAATTGCTGACACTTCGCAATGGGTCAAAATTGCATTTTGCATAGTAAAGATCTGATTTGCAAAATTTGCGACCCTTTCTTGTACTTTTCTTAATTTTCTGTATAGACCTTGATATTTTTGTCTACTTCAGATTTCAATATATATTTCATAAAATGTAATAAGCTACACTCAAAGCAGATCCGCATGTTTGGTTGTTTATATTAGCGCGCCAAACTTTCAATATTCGAGGATTGTAATTGTTTATCATTGATTCGTGGGCATATCTTTTTGAAATTCAAAATCTGCCACCATTACGTACAGCTTCGTCATCATCCAAAATTTTAGTTGCATCTGTAGCTATACGCGGTAAACAAAATCAACATTGATTTCCATTTCTAAAACATGCATGTGTGTGTTTGTGCGTTTGCAAACGTTTAACTAAATCATTCATATCTGGCTCCGTAGATGTTTGCTGCCTTTACCGACATTCGAGAAGGAATAAAGGTGCTAGTTGGATTAAGTTAACAATCCCGGAAAAAAATCCTTTTTTTTTGGTAATTTTTTATTCTGACAAATAAGTGGAACTTACAGCATTGTTGATATACAGTATAAGGTAGCTAGATTATTACCTTTTTGCGAACTATGGATGTCGAAAGTATGTTCCAGTTTTGCGTGAGAAGGTAACATCAGACACATTGCATTTGGCGATTTACACAACCTGAGGAGCGCCTGTACCCATGAGCTCTGCAGCACTCGTCCCACTCCGGGCGGATGCGGGAGCACACCTGGTCGCAGGGCCCGACGTGGTCGGCGTGGACGGCGGCCATCATGACGAAAGCGATGAGCAGCAGAACGAAGGTAGTCTTGAAAGCAGCCATTGTAGTGGTTCTGAATAGGTAGAACGTTGAACAGATGAGAAGTTGTCTTGTGAAGCTTACGACTTTTTACTCCGTTTTTATACTCTGATGTACAATACGTTTTTACCGATAACAATAAACATGTTTAGTTGTTTTTTTAAGAAATAGGATAGTTCAAATTACAGACTATCATTAAATTTACATTATGATATTAACTTCGCTATTTACTTAAAAAGCCTTATCGTTTTCTATTTTCCTTCTACGAGAAAGGACAATGGACACTTTATGAAGACTCCATAAATGGTCCAACAAACAATCAGTTCCAGGTTGTAGTTAAACCAAGAAAATGGAAGAAGCAAAGTTTTGCAGTCAACGGTTCATTAGTAGTTAGGTACATCAGAAGTGAACTGAGAAAACCACTCTTGAAACTACGACATAAGGTCCAATTTAATGTGAAATTTTTGGCATAGAAGTGCGGATTGTGGTTTTTAGATATGACTTCAGACGCCAGACAAAACAAGACACTACAACATAGTTACAGGACAAACTAGTAAATTAATAAGCAATGACCTTCAATAAACCTTACACCTTCTTCTTACCGTGTCGATGGCAATATATATTAAGTCGGGGTCCATTAATTCCACCAATTTTAGCTGGACTATGCAAGCTGGACAATGCAAGGTCATATACATATTCTGGGGCCGGATGGGACTAAGCATCGTGTCGTCACCCATAGCAATCTCAATTCCATCGGTGAGCCTAAGTTGGACTCTGATAAGCTAGACACAGTAGTGGTCAATAAACTACCGGCTGTCGCATTAAAGAAGAGGCATGCTGCAGTTACTGTCTCCAGAAAGTGACGATCTTCACGGCTAGCAGTGTTCGGGTATCTGATAACTATTACATATCTTTTATTTGTCTAATTACCTTCGTATTTCACTCTTTTGTGTTATTTAATTCTACCACCTTTACGCTAACGATCTGCAAATATATTCGCAAGCTCCGTTAGATAAACTGTCTGAGGCTGTTAATATGGTCAATACAGATTTAGCTCGTATCTCTGAGTGGAGTGTGGCTCATGGTCTGAAGGTTAATCCTACGAAGACTCAGGTCATTGTTGTCGGCAGCCCTAGGTTGCGCTCAAGAATTGAGTGGACACAGCTCCCCGGATTGTTTTTGATGGCTCAATTATTCCATGTATGGAATAATTGAGCCATCGCTGCATCGCTGTTGATCGCTGCATCGCTGCATCGCTACATCGCTACAAAGTCGCTGTAGCGACTCAGTGAAAGACCTGGGTATTTTCATAGACAAAGATTTTTCATGGGGTCCTCAATTTCAAGAAGTTAGCCGCAAGTTGTTTGCGTTTGCGGGGTATTTACGAAGACTGCGCAACTTTCTTCCAACTGCCACCAAAACTGCGCTCGCTCAATCCCTCCGTCTCCCAATCCTTGATTATGCCGATGTCAGTTATTTAGATCTTACTGAAGTGCAGCTTGATAAGCTTGAGCGACTTCAAAACTTTTGCATTAGATTCATATTTGGTTTACGCAAATATGACCACGTTTCTGAATTTCGTATTAAGATCAAGTGGCTGCCAATCCGCCTTAGCCGGAATGCCCATGTTTTGTCATTACTCTACAGTGTTCTGTTTATTCCTACAACCCCCTCTTGTCTCAAAGAACGTTTCAAGTTCCTTCATGACACACGTTCTAGACACTTGAGATTATCGGCGAACTTTATACTTTTGATGCCCTCGCATTCCACCAAATTTTATGACAAATCATTTGTAGTTCAAGCTGTGCGATTGTGCAATGCGCTGCCGATGCCAATTAGACAAGCCCCGTCACTCGCTTCTTTTAAGTATCTAGTAAAAGACCATTTCCTTTCTCTCTAATGCCTTTCTGTTTATATGTATTCTCATTTCTTCCATAATTAGTCCTCCTTTTATTCTTTGTCCTCCTTTTTTTCTCACCTTCTACGAAATTAAGTAACATTTGATATGTATGTATATGTGTATGTATTTTTAAATGTTAAATTTTGACATCCATTTTTTATTATTAGCAGTACACCACAGACTACCCCTTTTAGATTTTAAGTTCTTTCAGTCCATCCCAAGGTTGTTTGGTAGATATCACTGTTCAGCGATAAGACCGCCGTTGTACCCCTAGATTTAAACTCGTGAAAAACAATTGTGTGACTGTTTTGGTGTACAATAAAGTTTTATTCTATTCTATTCTATTGTATTCAACTTTAGAACTTAAACAAACTGGCTTGCCACTGTTGCATGGATCGCCCATTGCCCTTTATTATTTTTATAAAAAACGTCTCAATAGAACTACTCAATAATTAGAAAAAACATCAATGCATAAAATAAACATTAATCTATACGATAAAAACTTCTTTAAGTTTTTTAACAAAATATTGCAATAGAATTATCCAATAATTAGAAAACCTCAATGCATAAAATAAACATTAATTTATATGATAAAATTTCCACTGTTTTTGTCACGGTTTGTTTTTTTACCGAATTTCGGAAAAGGAGGAGGTTCTATGTTTGGCTGTATGTATGTTTCTTTTTTTTATGTATGTAATAATTATATATAATAATTTATCCTCAACCCCTGGGCAGAACGTAACAAGGCCCTACTACTGAATTTTAATGCGTTTTATCTTTGTCATTTTTATTGGTTTGGTAAAGCAAAAAATACGTGTCCAATATTCTTTGATTATCTAACTTACGGACTAAATAGAATTAAGTATTATTTTTATACCCTGGTAACATCTCTTTTTATACCCTGGTAACATCTCTTTTTTCATTGCAGTTTCTCAGCTCTAAAACGACCTCACCTTCGTTTAGGTCGTGTATTCCGTCTCGAATGCAACAACAAAACTTGCTCACTTGCATCAAAATGTAGGACATCGTTTTAACCGACTTCAAAAAAGGAGGTTTTGTATTCGACTCGTATGTATGTGTGTATGTTTGTCCGCGATTTTCTCGAAAACTACTGATCCGATTTGGATGGGGTTTTCATTATTCAGGTGCATATTTGGTTGGTGGTTATTTGAATCTGATGAAGATTTTGGGAGATAGACAGTGGAACTCTTCGATAACAAACAGCGCGATCGTATGTCTATGTATTGTTAACACAGTTTAATGGGAAACCAGAACTATAAAGTGAAAAATAAAAAACTTTTTCACAAAAAATAGAACCGACTTCTTAAAAAAAAAAACAAAAAAAGTTCAAAATAACTTCGGAAATCAGTGTCAAAAAACGAAGAAACAAAACCAAAAACACCGACATTCCAAGGCGTAGATCTCTATGGAGAAGAACGTGCAAGAAACTCCATGGACACTCTTTTAAAACATGTTATGTATTACAAAAATCCTGCTTACATATCGTTTGAACCTTTCTACCCGAGATCTACGCCTTGGAATATGCAATTAGCCGACCGACTGACCGACTCATTGACAATTCAAAAGTGCCTGTAAATGGTTTATTTGAAATAAATGTTTTGCACAATGCGCAGACTTATGCAAGACAAGTACTTCTGGCCAAGCATGAATGTAGATATCGGCACGTGGACCAAGTAATGTGTAGCTTGTCAGCGAGCGAAGGTTCACCGACATATAAGTAGCAAGCTATCAACATTCGCACCCACCGAGCGTTTCAAGCACATCCACATCGATATCGTTGGCCCGCTACCTACGTCATCAACCGGTCATCGTTATTTACTTACCATAATCGACCGCAAGACGCTTTGGCCTGAAGCAACGCCTATATCGGATATCACTGCAGAAACCATCGCGAGGACAACATATGAGACACGTGATCGCGAGATTTGGATGTCCAGAGACTCTGACTAGTGACCAAGGGCGGCAATTTGAGAGTCAGCTGTTCAATGCCTTAACCAATCTACTGGGTGTACATCGTGTACGTACAACGCCATACCATCCGCAAAGAAACGGTATTATTGATCGCTGGTACAGATCACTCAAGGCCGCGCTCACCGCACGCATTACAAAGAAAAGTACGTGGATCGACGAGCTTCCGACCGTGCTGCTTGGACTCCGCGCTGTTTGCCGTACTGATACCAGAGTTACTGCTGCGCAGCTCACCTATGGTTTTAACTTACGTCTCCCAGGTGACTTCTTCTCATCAACACCACGTAGTGCAAGCACAGACTCAGAGTACGTCGATAAAATACGCAGAACAATAGACAGGCTCAAGCCATCACTCAACCAGCCGCATAGCAACATCCGTACCATTTTCATGCATTCCGATTTAGACAAATGCCACTCAGTTTTCATCAGAGTTGACGCCGTACGCAAACCACTGCAACCAACGTACGACGGGCCCTACACAGTATTAAAGCGTGAAAACAAAGTGTTTACTCTGCAACTACCAGGCCGTCAAAGTTCAGTGTCAATAGACCGGCTGAAGTCTGCGTACACAATCAACGACGACGATGCAGCTACAGCTTCAACAACAGTGGCACCT
This sequence comes from Polia nebulosa, assembly GCA_951329385.1. NCBI lineage: Eukaryota > Metazoa > Arthropoda > Insecta > Lepidoptera > Noctuidae > Polia > Polia nebulosa. Next base: position 12,299,077 of record OX589610.1, on the reverse strand, counting down.
GACACTCCCGTGCAGAAGTTCTCATCCGGACGAACTGTCCGGCGACCCGTACGCTTCGCTTGAGGGGGAGTACTGTAGCAGCATATTTACATATACCCTGCCCGGCGCCGCGGCTACCACCACTGGCGCTCCCTGTCGTGAGATTTGTGAACCACAGAACAAATTCGTGTTGTGCTGTGATTGGCTCATTAGTTCGCAAAGTGCTCGCTATCGTAATTTGTAAAAAGTATGTATAAAAGTAGTTAGTTTTACCAAATAAATGCTCATAACCGTTTAGCGTCTCCAACTGGTTGTTTCCCTGTATACCCTCAGCTACCGACCTAACAATGTCTTGGCATCTACTGATTTTTTTTTCACACAGAAGTGCTATCTTTCTAACACAGTACACTGGATACAGAAAACGATAAAAGAAAATACAAGTAGGTACAACAATACTTAATACACAAGATTGACAGTCGCAAATACAAAATAAACTTGACTTGAAGAAATAAACAACTCCTTCCATTTTAGCATCCTTTTTAGATAAAACCGGGGAATATATAACTCCCGCAAACCTCATATAATACGTATAAAGTGTTCCAGATAAAGTACACAGCGCTCACAGAATCAATAGCGAAGAACAAGAAGATAAATTACGAGAATGATTGTGTTAAAGCCTAGGGATTTGTCCTAGACCATGCGAGGCGATGCGACGCTTTGTAAAATGATATTGCTGAACACAATCTGCAAGATTTGTGTGTGTTGTGTTTTGTTTTTGTTTTAGTGTGTTTATAGTTATGTTTTTTGTGTGTTGTTGTTTTTTTTTATTTTGTTTTGTTTTTGTTGGGTACTTATTTTAAATATTGATTGGCGGATTCTGGATTCAAATTATGAAAATAATTATTATTCCTTTTAACCGACTTCAAAAAGGAGGAGGTTCTCAATTCGTCGGTACCTTTTTTTTATATTTTTTTATATATTCTCCCTGATTACTCGAAGATGGCTGGACTGATTTGGATTTTGTTTTCTTTTTGTTTGAAAGGGTATACTTTCCGTGGGATCACCCATATAAATTTTATCAAAATTTATGCAGCACTTTTTGAAAAAATCAACATAAACAGAAAATATGTATACACAGATGAAGTTTGTTCAAATTCCATGTTATTGGGGTTATCCATTCGGGCATAACTTTAATATTTAATTTTATTTCTGGGGGACAACAACTAAAAAGTGAAAAATATTTTTTTTTTGACAAAAAAGTTTTTTTTATAAATAAGGCCCTTAGTGTAGTTAGAATAATTTCTACGAAAACGCTAAAAACTCAACGTCAATTTCTTGAATGTGCCTACAGAAGTTGAAGATTGTAAGAACTGAGTTTAAAACATCTAAACTTGATAATGTTAAATTGGAATGCACAAATATTATTAAGTGTTTGAATTACCTGTTTCAGGCAAAATAAATAATTATTTTTCTTACTTTATCGCTTCGCCTCACATTGTAGCAAAGTAGATTGTGAATCGAGACATGGAGCTTCCAATTTCTCATATTGATTTCACATTCAAAAAGAAAGGGCATTGACCAGATTTGAACCAAATGCTGCCTGTACATAAATATATACAACAAAAATATTTAAAACATTGGTCCCAATGTTAAAACGTTTGGTTATTAAGTATTTCGGGTAGTTTTAGATATTTTTTTTATTTCTTAAAATGTTTTCTCACGAAATCTTATTTATATCCATGCCAACCAGATTCCACCTTGTTACAGCTTGCAGGAGAAAAACAGTGGGGCTGCTGTCAGGGCTGATGCGCGTTTAAATTGTTACTAATAACTCTCAAAAATAAAAACTATATCGACTATATTACTTTTTATACAGATATCTAGTTATTCATGTAGTTTGCTCTCTTTTTATCGAAAATCATTGGATAGATTTTGAAGAGCTTGGATTTACAGACTAGTACTCGTATTATTCCAAGTAACATAATGCAGTTTGTGCTAATTCTGGGCAGCAATTGGTCCAACTTTCAACATGATCAATGTCCTTTGTATGAAACGTTTAGATCTTCGTCTCTGTTTCGATAATGGAGTCGCTTACACTCGAATTATTTTGTCGAACAATGTCTATGAAATATGATTACAAATTGAACTTTGGCTAAAGAAAGGTTGGATTTTGGCCATGATTTGAATTATTTCTGAACGATGACAGAGTGATTTTGCAAACATCTAAGATAAGAAAAGGTAGAAGTTGTTATTTATTTTCAGATGCTCGGTGATAGAGGCAAATAGAAACACAGTAGGTGCTTAAGTACTTGTGTACGGTGGCCAAATCCGATGAATACAATTTTTTTTGCCATCATTTCGATTTGCGGCAATTTTTTGAAGTTTTGTTTGTTTGTTTTTTTGTTGTTTTTTTTTGTTTTTTGTTGTATTTTTTTTTTGTTGTATTTTTTTTTTGTTTTTTGTTGTTGTTTTTTGTTTTTTTTTGTTGTTTGTGTTTTTTGTTGTTGTTTGTTTTTTGTTGTTTTTTTATTTCCAATTTTGTTTCGGATTTGCTTTAAACCATAATCACTGCATTATCTTCAGTAATTATTACAATTATCGTATTCTATAGTTCCAACGTGACTTGAAAACTTGACGTTGTTGTTTGTTTTTGTATGTTATGTTCATTGCTCCAGTATTTCGGCTGGAATTCTGAAGCAATGATTACTTATTTGTGTACGAATGTTGTTGTTATTATTGTGTTACTAACATAGTTATTTAAGTTTATTTACTGTTACTAACATTTTATGAGCCTTGTTACTTGCAATAAAGTATTATTGTTATTCATAAAATGTTGGAAAAGCATCCTAGTCTTATAATATCCCTACTAAGTAGACTAAATTAAACCTAATCTTAGAAACTAGAAACACTGACTGCCGAAATTGAAGTTATTTTCTACTTTTTTTATATCTCACTTCTACTTCTTCTTCTTCTTTCTTTAGGAAAGGTATGGTTTCCATCATCAGCTCAGATTCATGGTGTGATGATTCCTAAATGCAAATACCTGATAAAATCATGAAAAGTAAACAGAAACAATATTTGTGCCCAGTTTTCGAGTTTTTCTCTGAATTTTATCAGGATTCCATCATCAGATCCAGTCTTTCTTAATATGAACATGAAACCACTCTTGAGGTCTTATCTAACAAAAAAACAATCATCAAAATCGATTAAAAAATAACGGAGTGAGGGCCGAACATACATACAGAAACACTATTCGTGCCCACAATTTTCGAGGATTTCTCTCAATTTTATCAGATATCATTCCATCATCAGATCCTGATTTCCTTGACATGGGACCACCTTGAGGTATACTCTATCTAACAATCATTGAGATCGGTTCATAAATAACGGAGTGAGGGCTGATCAAAGACAAATATATATATATATATATATATATATATATATATATATATATATCAATTCGAATTATATATATACGGTCGAATTGAGAACCTCCTCCCTTTTTTACGTCGGTTAAAAATGTAAATGCAAGGAAACAGAAGTGAAGAGATATTGTAATTATTCTCAGTAAGGAATATATTTCCATGCAAAATAATGTTGAGAAGTTGTGCATTTCAGAAATACCTTTAAAGAAATCGGCCAAGTGCGTGTTGGACTTCGCACATTTAGGGTTCCGTACCAAATGAGGGCATTATCAAAGAAAAAAAGATTAATTGATGATCTATCAATATATTGGTATTTGTTAGTAAATACGTAATACTCGTAATAAACATTATCACCAAATTCAAGTTTATAGGTCAATGGGAAGTTAAAAAATTCTTCGAAACACCAATTAGGTGTTACACTTGACACAAATCTAAATTTCCGTAAAGACATTGATTTGCAATGTACTCGAGTTCGTAAATTAATATATATCTTTAAAAATTTACGTCACATTGCTGACTTTAAATTAATTAAACAGGTATATTTGGCTTTGTGCCAATCTGTTCTTACATACTGCATAACTTCATGGGGCGGTGCTGCGAAATCAATTTTACTCCCTCTAGAACGCGCTCAAAGAGCGATTCTAAAGGTGGCCACCTTTAGGCCTTTTAGATTCCCTACACACCAGCTTTACATTGCATGTGAGTTGCTAACAGTACGCCAATTATTTATATTGCACATCATTTTACACCAGCACGTAGAACTCGCCTACAAGCCAGTACCTTCTGACAAAAGAAGGAAAGATTTGGTTTGCATAAAGCCTCAAACTAGGCATGCTTTTGTAAACCGTTTCTATGTCTATTTAGGACCCGATTTATATAATAATCTCAATAGGATACTTAATATTTATAGTGCCGGTTACAAACATTGTAGTCTAAAGATAAGCGAATATTTGGGTGGACTTGATTACACAGACACAGAAAAGCTGTTAGAATTACTTCAATAGTTATATAGATATTAAATTGGTTATTTTTAATTTGTGTTTAGTACAATAAGTAGCATAGTATTATTTCAATAATTAATTAACAGTGAACAAATAATCAGATGATCGGTTAGTCTGGGGATGGCCTGAAACACAGGTTTTTGTTAACCTAGTTCAGGCATGTCGCCAAAAAAATTATAATGTCAGTACCAACGCACTTTTCAGTAATTTAAAACATGTGTAAATTAAACTTGTTTTTATTTAGGTATTTAAGCCAATCTGTTAAGCACTTTGTACTACTAATACTAAGTATTTATAAGTTTATAAATGTATTATTTTGTAAAAGAACTCAAATAAATAAATTATTATTATTATTATTAATTTGTGACAGACGACAGACAGACGGACGCGTGAGTGACAGCAATAAGGCTTCGTTTGGACCCTTCGGGTACGGAACCCTAAATAGTAGACTGATGTTGTTTATTCCTCGTATATTTTACTTTAAAAAAACTTTTTAACAAAAAAATTAACCGATAAAAAAGAACTAAAAAGCAAGAAATAAATAAACTTTTTAAGTTTTGAGTATTGAGCTTATTTACATCAAATATCAAATTTTATATAAACTTATTTTGAGTCGGCGATAAATAACAATCTGATTATTAAATATCTACATTTTATAGGTACCTACGTAGAATTGAAGAAGGCTCTACGTAGGTAATTAATCAACTCAAGACTTAAAAGGTTTATTTATTTCTTGCTTTTTAGTTCTTTTTCGTCGGATAATTTTTTTGTTAAAAAGTTTTTTATTTTATGATTTTTTGCGGCTCACGTCATCTTTTAATACTCTGCGACTAACTTCTAATCCTTCATCCACCAGTTATGGTTACCTCCTTTATTGTAAAGACGTCTTTTCTTCAAAGTATTATAGGTGGTTTTCTGTCACTAAAACCAGTTTTTAACCGGCTTCAAAAAGAAGGAGGTTCATAACTCCGTCATGTACAGACGGATTTTCAAAATTCTTTTTTTGTTCGAAAGGGGCTTGTTCCAAAATGGTCCCATTTAAATTTCATATAGATCTGATGATGGGTTTTGGTGACAAACAACGGAACTCTTCAAAAATTTACAGCAAATCAACAGCGATTGCTGCAATCGTATGTCTATGAATTGTTAACAGTTTGGGGAACCACAACTAAAAAGTGAAAAATAAAAAACATTTTTTCAAAAAAGTAGAAACGACTTCAAAAAAAAGTGGAAAATAACTTTAATTTCGGAAGTCGGTGTCAAAAAACGAAGACACAAAACTAGAAACACTGACTGCCGAAATTGAAGTTATTTTCTATTTTTTTTATATCTCACTTCTACTTCTTCTTCTTCTTTCTTTAGGAAAGGTATGGTTTCCATCATCAGCTCAGATTCATGGTGTGATGATTCCTAAATGCAAATACCTGATAAAATAATGAAAAGTAAACAGAAACAATATTTGTGCCCAGTTTTCGAGTTTTTCTCTGAATTTTATCAGGATTCCATCATCAGATCCAGTCTTTCTTAATATGAACATGAAACCACTCTTGAGGTCTTATCTAACAAAAAAACAATCATCAAAATCGATTAAAAAATAACGGAGTGAGGGCCGAACATACATACAGAAACACTATTCGTGCCCACAATTTTCGAGGATTTCTCTCAATTTTATCAGATATCATTCCATCATCAGATCCTGATTTCCTTGACATGGGACCACCTTGAGGTATACTCTATCTAACAATCATTGAGATCGGTTCATAAATAACGGAGTGAGGGCTGATCAAAGACAAATATATATATATATATATATATATACGGTCGAATTGAGAACCTCCTCCCTTTTTTACGTCGGTTAAAAATGTAAATGCAAGGAAACAGAAGTGAAGAGATATTGTAATTATTCTCAGTAAGGAATATATTTCCATGCAAAATAATGTTGAGAAGTTGTGTAAGCACATTCATGTGAACCTATTTTCCTTCGAGTTCTAGAACTTTGTGTGCTTTAAAGCAATCATGAAAGAAAAACTTTTTTTTTATTATAAGCCAATTGAGTACTCAACTGATGGTAATGAAGCCAGGGTAAGCAATACATCCCAAGGTCGGAAAATAGGGGCGAGCCTATCGACATCAACCGACCAAAAGTCCAGACTCAGCTAAATTCAAAACCCAATAACACTTTGATCGTCCTCTGAATCCAACCCAAGACCTCATGCTTAGCTGTAGCGTTTGTGACGACTAGACTAAGAGGCATTCCCGTTTTCCAAAATAATATTCTGAATATATAAAATTCGAAGTCCTGACGCACGACGAAGTGTGTCCACTCAGAAAGGGGTTTTCAAAATTTAATCCCTAAGGAGTTGAAAAAAGAGTTGAAAGTTTATAACAGTGGTCGTACTAATTCCACGTGGGCGAAGCCACTGGCAGAGGCTATGTTTCCCGAGAGTCGACGGCGCGTAGTGTTCCACGCGCGCCTCAAAGAGTTATCAGCAAGAGACGGGGCCCGTCATGGCCGATGCCTGCCCGGGGGTTGAGGATAAATTCGAAACAGAGTTACCTCGCCCCTGGGCACTCAAAGGCAGGAAGGAACAGGGGTGGGTTTTAGTCAGTAAGAGTCTGACACGCCCTCCCGCTCCACTCAGAGCGGGAGAAGTCATAGGATGATTTCCCACCCCACAAAAAAAAAAAAAAAAGAGGCTATGTTTTATAACATAATCAGCTAAAAGCTTCCTCAGCACAAACTTACTTAGTATTAAACTGCCAAACTAGTTACTCTACTTAAGGATTATCCCCGCAACTGATATTAACGTAGTTTCTAATAATGCATCAAGGCAGACTCAATATTAAAGTTTAAACTTAGTGTTTCAACGACATTATGAAACAGCAAAGTTATCAACCGCCCTTTTTTTTTCTTTTGGGGGTGGGCAATCATCCAATGACTTCTCCCGCTCTGGGTGGAGCGGGAGGGCGTGTCAGACTCTTACTGACTAAAACCACCCACCCCTGTTCCTTCCCTACCTGAGTGCCCAGGGGTGCGGTAACTCATTTTCAGAATTTATGCGTTACCCCTAGGCATGCAGGCACCGGCCACGATGGGCCCCGTCAGTGGTGGCTGACAATCATCTCTTTGAGGCGCGCGTGGAACAATACGCGCCGTCGACTCACGGACCTGGTGCTGATCGGACGGCGAGCTACCCACTGCTCGCCGTCCGCAGACCCGGGTCTATGGTGGCCGGATTTTGTCTCGCGACATCCTACGCCCTCTTCGCGAGCATTACTGCTTCGCAGAAGGAGGAGACTGCTTCCCATTCCCTCTCGACCTCCACCGTCTGCTCCACCGTGTCCTCTGGGCGATCCGCGCAGTGGTAACACCCGGGCGTTTCCTCCCGCCTGATCTGATGCAAGAACCTCCCAAAACAACCGTGTCCGGTGAGGACCTGCGTCAGGCGGCACCAAAAACGGCCGTTTCTGACACTTTTGCCTACTATTTTGGATACGAAACATTCTGAGACCTGTTTTAACAACGTAAAAATACTTTATCCTATTAGTAACAAACGGATGTTGGATTCTTTAATATTTATTTTCTGGGCTATGCTACGATTTTTTATTCAATGAGGGCGCCACTTGGCCAGTAGTAGATGAAATCCAAAGTAGAGAAGCACTTCACCGGAGATAATTATTGTGGTCATAATAGTCTGGATGCTCAAACATCTCCCAATTTCTTGAAAATTCACACTATTTCCAGCACCGGCTGCGTTTTGAGCTAAAAAAACCTCTTCTTTGGTCTGATATGATTGATATATCTTGCTTTTCCTAATAATTTCGCACCAATTAATAATGAAGTCAATTGTAACGCGACACGACCATTATGCGCGGCTTGCCCGAAGGCAGGGCCGCCATGTAGGATAGGTGTAATTGAATACATGAATTGATGTATAATACCCATCTTTATTAGCAAACCACTCAATATAGAGGTATCGGGTATAAAAAGACAGTTTCCGTAGCCGAAAGCCACATATTCTACCCATAATTTGGATTTTTTTTTTCCACTAGACCTTACCTGAGAAACCACTGGTTCTGGAGATATTGGGTAATAAAGGTCAAAGTCGCAATTTTTTTTTTACTTTTTTACGAAAATGAATTCTAAGTGTAATTTAAAACTTTTTTCCAAACATTACCTGAATTTTCAATTTTTATTTCGAAATATCGAAATTACGAATTTAAAGTTACGAAAACGCAATGAATATCAAACGTATCCGACAAGTACCTATGTGGCTTAGAGCGAAGGGGCAGGGTTTAACTCCACTTGCCTGTGTTCGTGTTAAAAATAAAAGTCGTTTCCCAGCAATAATTTTTGCGCAAACCTACTTTGTTAGACGTACAGTATGCGTAGTTAACGGATCTGTGATGTGTCTTTTTTCACTTAGGCTACTTACACATAAAGATAGACATAGCTCTATGACATCCCTCTAACACACATAATATATACACATACACTAACTACACTACATTACACTCTACACAAACCTAATATTGTAATTTTGCATGTTTCCTTTGAGATATGTTTAAATGTTGTTTAGACTAAGCAACCAAATGATTACTGAACTACCCATTAGTGCACTTGTTACATGTCATTAACTTAAAAAAAAACTTTTTTACAAAAAAAACAACCGACTTTCAAAAAAAGAAATACACTACCGACTTCCGAAATTAAAGTTATTTTTTAATTTTTTGTGTATTTTTTTTTTGAAAGTCGGTTGTTTTTTTTGTAAAAAAGTGTTTTATTTTTCACTTTTTAGTTGATATATCCCAGAACTAAAAACCCCAATAACGTGGAACGTGGAATTTAAACATTAGGAGAACACCAAAACGTCATCTAGGTACGCGTATTTTTCGTTTTTGTTCAGTTTCTCAAAAAGTGCTGAAGCAATTTCGATAAAATTTGTATGGGACCACCTCGAGAGTATATTCTTCGGATAAGAAAAGAATTTTGAAAATTGGTCCACAACTGACGGAGAAACAGGCGGACATAAATAAAGAAATATATTATATATTTCTTTATTTTATTTTGTTTTCTTTTATTTGTCGTGCTTATGATGTTAAAAACGTGTCTTAATAAATTTACTTTACTTTACGTCCTTCCTTGAGGAGCTGTGGTGGATCGAATCACAAACCTGCCCCATTTTTTTTTACTTAAAATACGCGTCTTGACCGTGAAATTCACCGACATACATACATATATCCGATTAGACTGAAAGCCCAATCTAACATAGTTGAGAAAAGGCTACGCAATAGGCATATTTATGTAGGCTATAAGAGGCTGGCTATAAGAGTTGGCATAGACTAAAGATACGATGGATGGTCTATGTGAAAGATGATATGGCCAGAAATGGTGACTACCGCGATGAAGGCTAGAGAGAAATATACAAGAAGTCATGTAACGTCAATGCCGCGGCACCCCAAGTAGGAATTAGTTATGCTCCAGTGGCCTTTTTAGGGTTCCGTTCCCGAAGGGACCAACGGGACCTTAAGCCTCCGCCGTCCGTCCGTCCATCTGTCTATCAGCGGGCTGTATCTAGTGATCCGTAATAGGCAGACAGTTGAAATTTAAACAGGATGTGTATTTCTGTTGCCGCTATAAAAATTAAATTTAAAAAACTGGCTAACAGCGAGTCGGACTCGCGCGCAAAGGGTTCCGATCATTATTTTTTTTTAACTGCCTCATCCTTATAGGTTTTTCTGTAATATCGGAAAAACCAGGAAGTGTGGGATAATTAACTAACTAAAACCATCACATCCCGGTGATCACCATCAGCACATGGAGGGGGTCTCTCTTGAGCCTGGCTGTGCACGGCAGCCTGCATGTGATCACTGCATTTGAAGATTTTTTTTTATTTGAAAGTTGTTGCTTCACATTTGGTCCCATTTTAATTTGGTGAAGATCTGATGAAGAACTTCGGAGATACACAATGGAACTCTTCAATAAATGATAGCAGACCTTCCAGAATTGCTGCAATCGCATGTCTGTATATTGTTTTCACCACTTCACAACATTACATCACGCTGATGCACTCTGAAGGGGTATACAGATTTGTACAGTTCACCCTGATACACCCTAATTTCACCAACTACGTTCAAATTCCCTATGTTTGGGGCTATCAATTCGGGCATAACTTTACTATTAATTTAGTTTTAGAATGGGGTAAAAGAACTAAAAAGTGAAAAATAAAAAACTTTTTACAAAAAAAATACAACCGACTTCCATAAATAATACTAAAAAATGCAAAATAACTTTAATTTCGGAAGTCGGTGTCAAATAACGAAGAAACCAAACTAGAAACACCGACTGCCGAAATTAAAGTTATTTTGCATTTTTTAGTATTATTTATGGAAGTCGGTTGTATTTTTTTTGTAAAAAGTTTTTTATTTGTGTGCGAAATCATCAAATTACTTCTCCCGCTCTGGGTGGAGCAGGAGGGCGTGTCAGACTCTACTGACTAAAACCCGCCCGTGTTCCTTCAGTTGCTTGTGCCAGGGGCTGCAGTGACTTTTTCAAAGATCTAGTAGATCCCGTCAATCATTACTGACATCTCTTTGAGGCGCTCCTGGAACACTACGCACCGTCGAATCGGGCCTGGCCCTGTAGACAAAGTAACATCGCTTCGTAGCGAAACGATATCTAAATTCGTCATCGTCTCTGAGATATCGATAAACATTTCCTAGCGTTAGCGTTCCTTCGTTATCTTTTTTGGCGATCACGATCGAGGCGAAGGCGAACTCTGTAAGCGCTGCTTGTCTACGCATTTGTATGGGATAAACACGATAGCAATTCGTTTCTTTATGGTTTCGTTACGAATTATAACATTGTCTACCAACTTGCGATAACGATGTCGACAGTCGACTGACCACGTGACTTAGCGCGGTTTATGTCAATCTCATACATTTTAGTATTTTCTAACTTCGTTATCGTTTTTAAATTGTTACTTTGTCTAAGCCCCCTGGTCTTATCGGACGGCGAGCTACCCATAACTCGCCGTCCGCTTGTATAACAAGAAACTACAAAGTTTCTACATACAGTTAAATAGGTATTGGTGGGTGCTTTTAGTCTGTAAGAGTTTGACAGACCGCTCCGCACGCCCCAAAGTGGAGGACATCCATGAGAATTTTCAAATGACAAAAAAGGTATTAGAAAATAAATATATCTATTAAAATAGATGGGGTCGTTGTAGCGAAGCTTGGTGGAGGCCCACGACTAGCAATGAACAATTTTTGTCTGAAAAATAATGAGGATGATGGAGGAATATCCGTTGATCTTGAAAGATGAAAAACAAATAAGTACGTAATATCTATACAATTTCTAATCAACCGGCTAGTGATCAATAATTTTGAAAAAAAAAACCTAAAAAAAAATTGAATTGAAATATGTTATTATTTGAATAAAAATATTTGTAACTAAAGATTTGTAATCATAATTTTGTAACTATTTTATTATTTATATAAGAGTGTCCGTGGAGTTTCTTGCTTGTTCATCTTCGCCATAGAGATCAACACTTTGGAATGTGCAAATAGCTTCGTCTTTTTAAACGACTCCCAAAAGGAGGAGGTTCTCAATTCATCTGTACGCTTTTTTTTTTGTATGTTACGCGATTTCTCCGGCAGTTATGAATAGATTTTAATGATTGCTTTTTTTCGGTAGAACAGCCTTCAGAGGTGGCCCCATATAAATTTTATCGAAATTGATTCAGCACTTTTTGAAAAAATCTACAAACAAAAAAAAATGTAAACACAGATGACGTTTTGGTTGTCTCCAATTATGTTCAAATTCCAAGTTATTAGGTTTATCCATTCGGGCATAACTTTATTATTTATTTTTAGTTCTGAGGTGCCTAAAACAACTAAAAAGTAAATAATTAAAAACCATTTTACAAAAAATACAACCGACTTCTAAAAATTGTAAAATAACTTTAGTTTTGGAAGTCGGTGTCAAATAGCGAAGAAACAAAATACAAACACCGTTATTTTGCAATTTTTAGAAGTCGATTGTTATGACTGACTAACCTTGACAATTCTAATGTCCTGTAAATGGTTTATTTGAAATAAATGCTTTGAGTTTGAGTTTAAAGAAAAAAGTTCTATTCTTTAAAAGTTTAAAAGGAAGCACGGATGCTCTCTCCAATCTCACTAATATTTTATTATCCCCAAAACTTTAGTATACAGAACCATCTCAGAACATTTTTGGCACGTATTCGCCGATTCCGGACGCAGTTTCAAGTATCTGAAATTCTGAAGTATTATGGTGTAACTGAGGACGGCAATACATTTAGTTTTTTTGGCACGTTGATGTTACACGTGGAAGCTATCTGTAAAGAAAAAGGTTAACTGGTCATCTGAAACTGGTATGACCTTTGGGTGGGAATGGTCTTTTTTCTGTAAGTAGTTACTGGAATAATGAGGCAATTAGGTACCTAACGACTAGGCTATCGGATTGACCAGTGAAAGGTCACATACATTATTCTTAATTAGTTGGACTTTGGTAGCGATTAGAGGAACATAAGTTTTTTTTTTTTTGGACAAGCCCTCCATACTATTTCCAAAGCACTGTAACTTCTGTAAGCCAGAATCAACAGTGCCGAACACCAGAAAAAACGCCGATGCAACGATGCTCGACGAGTTCCAGAGAAACGATTAAACTGTCTTGGGTCCTGCAACGAAAGTAATCAGAAAAGACAGCGGAGGAGTAAGAAAAACATAATTTGGTCTTCCCTCCTTATCAAGAGGGAGACAGAATAAAGCTAGGCCATTAGGCACATAAGGGGATTTTACAATTGGGGTAAGCCCAGTTACCAAGCACCACTGGTTAAAAACACTAATATTAATGGGTCCTAAAATTGTGAGCTGTTACATTTGATTCCAATAATAGGTGTGGCAAAAACGCTTGAACGCACGGAAATTCGTTCTAGTTTCCACAAGGTCCGTTTAATAGACAACTCCAGACGTAGGCTGAATACTATCCAACATAATATTGCGTTCAGTTTGCAAAGAGTACACTCCCATAGGATATGATGTGCGAATTGTTCGTATTCGCAATCAAGTGTAGAACATTGGCATAAAGGCGAGGCAACAAGCTTGAAGGAAAATAATTTACCCTATTTATTTAGGAATATAAGTATTATTTGTCATCATTATAATAATCCATTCTCCTGAGCAGCCCGCAACCAGTGGAAGTCCGTATGAGTGTTCCTAGCATACAAGACTCATGTGTTAAATGATATGAATTTAATGACATCTAAAATAATCATCAATGTTTAAAAAATTAATATGGCTTCGTATTTATAGGCTTGACAACCAAACCTTAAAATGTGAAGGAATTTTCATCACTATGTTTACTTCTAACACAGTAACGAAAACCCTGTCCGATCCTGAAGGGTATTACTTGGTATCGTACTGCGTACACATATATGTAATCATTTAATGAATACGAGATAATTATTTTTCCCCAATGAATATAATTAATTAAAAAAAAAAGAAAAACTTATCAAAGGCAACACTGAGCGCTCGACAAAGTTGAGTTCAAAATAGGTAAAAATGAAAAGATTTCGCCGGCCGGTGGAGTGTTGTCAACTTATGAAAATTTACCATATTTAGTGTAAATTTCGCATATTTTATAAAAATAAAAAATCTAAAACTTTTGGTTTTTATGAGTTACATTTTTTTTACAACTTTTTCTAGTACATATGTTAAACCAGGAATACGTCTTTATTGGATCGGACAGGGTTTTTGTTACATGCTGTAATACACAAGCATTGTGATGTAAATTCCTTCCTTTTTCTGCAAGGAAGTAGTCTGTTGTGAGATAATCACAGAATTATACATACTAATAATATAAAGATTATTGGACATATGTTTATGATAACTGAAAGTACCTACGGATCACACTTCAACCAGACGGACGAGACCACCCTGAAGTCTGGACTGCTCTTCGAGAAGGCTTACTTCTTTGGAACTTTCGCTTCTGTGAGTTTGTATTGATCACAGGCTGCGCTAGATACTATTTATTCCGAAAAAAAGTGTTCGGTATCTGTGAGATATACCACGTGTCCGAAGTTGAGTAAACAAGCTGTGATATTGTATTACAGCTAGCTGCCGTCCGCTGCTCCGCCCGCATGAAGTTAATACTTTCCACCTTTATAAATTATAGCCTGTATGTTAAACTAAGATGTAAGCTGTCCTGGTAACGCGGGGATCGTGCGGTCCATGGCCCTCTACGGGGCACCGGTGTGGGCGCGTTCATTGAGGCAGCGATCAGCTCGCCAGATGAACGCGTCCCAGAGGGTCATGGCGATCCGCATGATCCGAGGATACCGCACGGTCTCCCGTGAGGCTGCGAGCCTCCTTGCCGGACTGTCACCGTGGGATCTGGAGACAAAAATCCTCGCGCACCTGTATGAGTGGCGCGAGGAGGCCAAACGCCGGGGCGAAACTCCGCCGCCGCGACAACTCGCGGCTCGGCGGACAGAGCTCCGGCAGGATCTCATGGTGACATGGACAGAGCGATTGTCGCAACCCAGCGCTGGGCACGCCACCATCGCGGCGGTAGTGCCCCTCTTTGAGGAGTGGCTGGAGAGGCGCCACGGCGCCCTCACCTTCCGCCTGACGCAGGTCCTAACCGGACATGGCTGTTTCGGGAGGTACCTGTGTCGGATCAAGGCGGAGCTGACCCCCAGGTGTTTCCACTGCGAGGATCGCCCAGAGGAAACGGTGGAGCATACGGTGGAGGTTTGCCCCGCTTGGGCAGAGCACCGCCGTGTCCTCGTGGATGCGATAGGCGGCAGCGAGCAGCAGGCCATGGCACGGAGCTCGCCGCCCGATCAGCACCAGGCCTGAGAGTCGACGGCGCGTAGTGTTTCACGTGCGCCTCAAAGAGTTGTCAGCAAAGGACGGGGCCTGCCACGGCCAATGCCTGCCCGGGGGTTGAGGATAAATTCGAAAGAGTTATCTCGCCCCTGGGCATGTAGGGCAGGGAGGAACAGGGGAGGGTTTTAGTCAGTAAGAGTCTGACACGCCCTTCCGCTCCATCCTAGAGCGGAAGAAGTCATAAGATGATTTCCCACCCCCCAAAAAAAAAAAAGCTGTCCTGGTACCAAATTTCATGCAAAGCCATTCAGCTGTTAGAGCGTGAAGGAGTAACAAACTTACACATACACACTATCCCACACATATATATAATCTTTGCCCTATATAGTATTAGTACCTATTACACACATGTCCTAACAAGTTGTCCCCAACTTGAAATAAAAAGTAGACGCAAACGTTACAAAGTTTTAACAATAACGATATGAAACACGAGATAACAAGATCTATTTATTGTTTAACAGTACTGTTATCGTTATTTAACTTCGAAGCAAGTAGCTAAGTATACTTTCTTACTTTACAAGGATTCATGTTAAGCTTTATTTTAATAAGAGTGTTTGAGGTTGGGTGTTTTATATTATTTTTATTTATATAAGCATAATTACTTCTTGTCAAAAAGGCATGAAACGCAGCATTTTGAACTTCAAGAGGAAAGATAGAAAGAGGGCTAAAGATCTGAGGAAGATTACCAAACTTAACATGCTACCTTCCACACAAAAACAATGAAATGGAGATGGGCTGGGCACATGATGCGCGATAAGAGCAATAAGTAGTCTAAGGTTGTAACGGAATGGCACATTAGAGATGGGTCAAAAAGAAGTAGAGGAAGACAAAGCAAACGCTGGAACGACGACATAGTGAAGATAGCTGGTGCCCTGTGGGCCAGAGCAACTAGACCGTGACAAATGGAGGAGCCTGGGGCAGGCCTATGCGTCAAGTGACGCGCTGATAGACGAATACACCGAAGTGCAATAGTTGTGTTTTCATTTAGTTTATAAATTAAATTGTAATTAGTTTTAGTTTATTAGTAAATAAAGGATTTATTATATAAGTACATCATATTATTATACATATAACATTAAAAATATTACGAAAAATTACTTCGTCAGTGGTCTGAAACACTTAACGATTTTTCGGCTCCGTGATGCAACACAATTATTTGAAAAAACCGACGACGTGCGAGTCGGAACCATCGTACAAGATTATACGGATCTACTTGTTGCCATTATTAAGATCGAGCAAAAAAAGCCAAACACAAACACGTTTCTAATATCCCCTTTAATTTTTAATTTATTTTTATTATTATTATTCGATGTTATAGAGGCAACAGAAATACCCATTCAGGTCTGTGGACATTTCAACTGTAATACCTATTACGGGTCATGAGTTTCAGCCCGCTGACAGACAGACAGGCGGACAACGGAGGCTTAGTAATAGGGTCCCGTTGGTTACCCTTCGGGTACGGAACCCTAAAAATACAGTACAATGAAATTCGAATTAAAATTCCGACACTCTCTGGTTTTTTCCCAAGTGTTTCTTGAAAGTTGCCCGCCGATGACAAAAAAAGTAAAGGAAATAATTTTCTCTACAGTAATATTCACTCGCTCTTCCTGACACGTCTGCTTCACGTGAAAACACAGGTGAACTACTAGGGGAGTGTCATACAGATTTCTGCTAAATTCCGTAAACATATACAGGGTGTAAGGTACACGAACGCACATATGTGTACTAGTGATTCAGTACAATGATTCTGGACCTAGCGTTGGAATTTTTCGTCGGCCGTTTCCTAATTTTTGAATTTTTTTTTTCTTTCACTTTAAAATGTTATAAAATCGTTATACCTATCTATCCCAAACAAATTTTAAATGAAAAATAATTAATTAATTTTTTTAATTTCAAATGTCTTTGGGCTACCTCAAAGACATTTGAAATTAAAAAATTTAATTACGATTAAAACGGTATAACGATTTAATACAGTTTAAAGTGAATTTTTTCTTTAAATGAAAAAATTATAATTATTTTTTTTCATTTAAAATGTCTTTGGGGTAGATAGGTATAACGATTTCCAGAATCATGTACTGAATCACTAGTACACGTATGTGCGTTCATGTACGTGACACCCTGTATACAGGGTGTAACGTAAAGGTGTGGTCATATTTTAAAAACCAGTTCTCCACTTTCTCTAAGAAAAAATAAAAAAAAAACTCCCGAAAAATTTGGACTTTCTATACAAAGTTATCAAGCTGATCAATATTTTTAAGGGAGGTAAAAATTGTTTTTTAGAATTTCTTCAGATTTTCTTGAAGAAAGTTGTTCACATCGATGCGATGGGCAGATTCAGTTCTTAAAATACGACCACACCTTTCCGTTACACCCCGTATATTGGGTGCCCACCTACACAAATAGAGAACCGCGTCACTTCTATGAATTAAATTATTCATCAATTGCTTGATATTCTATCGAATAATGACCGTCATAGACAACTGCCAGTAGTAAAAAAAACCTTATTAATTATAATTTTATACAAAAAAAAAAAAACCTTAAAAATGACTCCTCTTTTTGTTAGCAGAAATGAAACCACTATTTGTTTTAACTTATGCGAAACTTATTTTTATTGCTTAATCTAAGTGGCATACGTTATCTTAGTTTTTAGACATTATTGCATAACAGTTTTAAAAAATTAAGTAAATTAAGAAAATTTTAGTATGAAAAATGCAACTTCTTTTAAAATTCTCCATACAAAACGTTAATTTCATAATATAATACATACCTAATATATGAACATTTCTAAACTGTCGCTTAACATAACGTATTAAAAAAGTAGAAAACCTAAAGAAACAGTTTTAAATGACACGGTCGCTTAAAATCATACCTGCTTGCTTCTTAGAACTCAAGAAAACTACATTAAAAGACATAACGACCTCATTTCCAGCTCTCTATTCCCCTCAGAAAATGCACTACAAAATAGTCTGCCGAACAAAAAACACGATCGTAATACCAGTCCATTTAGTTTGAAAAACAGAGCACTAGTGCTGTAATAAGGGTAACGCAGTCGAACGCTGTAGGAGCGTGCTCAGCGGTCGTTAGTGAGGCCGCGGAAACTGGCGAAAATGGGAGAAATGAATGCAAAATAACTTTAATTTCGGCAGTCGGTGTTTATCGTTTTGTTTCTTCGTTATTTTTAACTAAAGTTATTTTGCATTTTTTTGTGTTTTTATGGAAGTCGGTTGTTTTTTTTTTTGTAAAAAAGGTTTTATTATTATTATTATATATATATTGATAACCCCAAACATGTGGTATTTGAACATAATTTGTGAAATTAGGGTATATCAGTGAACTTTACAAATCTGTGTACCCCTGAGCGCATATCAGCGTGATGTTATGTTATGAAGTAGTGTAAACAATAAATGGGCATGCAATTGCAGCAACTCCAAAGTTCTTCATCACATCTTCACCAAATTATATACAAATGGTACCATTTTGGTATAAACCCCTTTCGAACAAAAAAATAATTTTGCAAATCCGTCTATATACTCGTATGACCGAGTTATGCCCAAAAAATATATAGGGTGACTGATAATTAGTGACCAATACTTAAACACGTGATTGTACTCATGATTATAAACAACTTTCCCAAAAAAACTTTTTTTTTAATACTTATACACTTTTATCACACTAAAAACAGTTTGAAATACGCACGCGCGCGAGGGCAGTGACCGCTGCAATCAGCTGTTAGACGCGGTCTCGTATCGTACAGAGCACGGCTCGCAAGCCCGCTTAGCCGGACTCCACATGCCGTTTTCGGTGTACCTAAGCAGTGTATTACCTACATGTTTCTGTGATGTGACTTTTGAAAAAGTTGTACGTACTTACTTTCCTAAAGTAAAAAGAAACTGTGATAGGTACAAACAGGTGTGTGGCCTGCTCGCGTCAAATGTCAACATCTGTCAAGCCCCGTTGACAGTCGGCCATCGTGTAATTACAGACTTTGTCAGGTTCCGGGTATATGAACCTTGCCACAGGTCTAAAGACCTTTATTGCACGATCTCCTACGAGGCGGGTTGTGCACTGGCCGGATCTCCGCCCTGGGACTTGGAGTCCTCGCCTCACTGTACCGGTGGCGCGAGGAGGTGCGGACGTGGGGCGGTGAACCGATGCAGCGCGAGATCGAGTTGCGTCGGTCACAGCTCCGCGAGGTCATAGTGGCGGAATGGCGGGATAAGCTTTCGCGCCCTACCTGCCTTGCTACCGTCGATGCGATCCCACCAGTGCTCGACGAATGGCTCGGGAGGAAGCACGGCTCCCTGTCGTTTCGAGCGACGAAGGCACGATTGGCGTAGTGGTTGAGCGTTCGGCTGCTGCGCTGCGTGTCGCGGGTTCGGTCCCCGCACGGAACAAATATTTGTATTGCCTACAGATAGTTGTTCCGGGTCTGGGTGTCTTGTGTATGTGAATTTAAATGTTTATGAACGCACCCACGATACAGGAGTATTAATTCCTAGTGTGGGGCAACGTTTAAAAAAAAAAAAAAAAAAAAAAAAAAAAAAAAAAAAAAAAAAAAAAAAAAAAAAAAAAGAAGGTGCTCTCGGGACATGGCTGCTTCGGGAAGTACTTGTGTCGCATAAACAGGGAGCCGGACGCTCGGTGCCATCACTGCACCGACTGTCGGGAGGACACGGCGCAGCACACACTGGCAGAGTGTGTCGCATGGGAGGAGCAGCGACGTGCCCTCGTATCCGAAGTGTGCCCCGACCTGTCGCTGCCGGCCGTCGCTCGTTCGATGGTCGGGAGCGCCGAGTCGTGGGATGTGGTGATCTCCTTCTGTCAAGCCGTAATTTCGCAGAAGTAGGCTGCGGAGAGGGAGATAGGCCGTGGCCACTCTCCTGATCCGCAGCAGGCGTACCGGGCGTTGGCGGAGGGCGGACAACGCCCTCTTCCAGCCCCCCTAAATAGGTCCGGAGGGACGGCGGACTCGGGGTCGTCCGTCGCCCCCCATCCATTATAAATTACCTATTCTAGCAATATGTATTCTATGAATTTGTCATTTTTGCATTATGTGATGGAGAAAAATAAACGCTATATATTATTATATTATTATATCCAGCAGGACCCGAGGCAGCGGCGCGTAGTGTTCCGCGCGCGCCTCTATTAGACGTCGCGGGGGGCCAACACTAGCCGGGGATCATGGAAGTCGTGTTAGCTCTCACGATCCCCGGTCCAAGTGTGGGACGGAACACCGGGGTGGTTTTTAGTAATTAAGAGTCTGACAGACCCCGGCGAATGGATGTCCTTCGCCTGCCCCTGGCGAAGGACATCCATGAGGATTTTCCACCCCGGCAACAAAAAAAAAAAAAAGGTCTAAAGACCTTGGGTAATGGTCATAATAGCGGTTTAAAACGCGTGAATTGGGTTTTTGGCATTTTTTTTGGCAAGGCAAACGGAATTTCCTCGGTGACGAACATGTGTGCCGCTAGACACTGAGACGTTAAGTTCTACGATCTTTATTTAATTTACCCCTACGTACATAAGCATAGATTTATTTTGGATATTTTTATCCTACGACTACAAATGTATTAAATACATTATTAATATAATAATTTGCGTAGCTGGCAGTAGTCAGAAGCCTGAAATCTGACAACCAGTCATGTCAAGGGGTATTGTGTTACGTGGGGCTCGTGCGGCCCATGGCCCTTTACGGGGCACCGGTGTGGGCGCGTTTCTTGAGCCGGCGACCAGTTCGCCGGTTGAGCGCGTCCCAAAGAGTCATGGCCATCAGGCTAGTCCGAGGATACCGCACGGTCTCCGGTGAAGCGACGAACCTCCTTGGCGGACTGTCGCCATGGGATCTGGAGGCAAAAGTCCTCACACACATCTAGGAGTGGCGCGAGAAGGCGAAACGCCCGGGCGTAACTCCGTTGCCGCGAAACCTCGCGGCTCGGCGGACAGAGCTCCGTCAGAATCTCATGGTGACATGGAGAGAGCAACTGTCGCAACCCAGCGTTGAGCACGCCACAATTGCGGCAGTAAGGCCCCTCTATGAGGAGTGGCTGGAGAAGCGTCACAGCTTCCTCACCTTCCGCCTGACGCAGGTCCTCACCGGACACGACTGTTTCGGGAGGTTCCTGTGTCGGATAAGGCGGGAGGAAACACCCGGGTGTCACCACTGCGAGAATCGCCCAGAGGTCACGGTGGAGTTCTGCCCCGCTCGGGTGGAGCGCTGCCGTGTCCTCGTGGAGGCGATCGGCAGCAGTGACCTCTCGCGCTCGGCCCTGGTTCAGGCCATGGTACGGAGCGAGAGGGAATGGGAAGCAGTCACCTCCTTCTGCGAAGCAGTAATTCTCGCAAAAGAGGAGGTACTTGAAAGAGTCACCGCGGCCCCTGGCACAGGCTACTTCAGGAACACGTGTGTGTTTATAGTCATTAAGAGTCTGACACGCCCAAGTTATTAGATGATTTCCCCCCCCAAAAGAAAAGGGGTATTGTGTTAACCAGTAACTGGGTTGTGGAAATGCAAATGCTGGATGATAAATTTATGCAACATACAACCCTACTTTTACTTTATACTAAACCTCTCTAGAGGTCATTGTACTCATAACTACACACAGTTACACATTTTACTATGGGACTAACCCCGAAATCGCGAAAAAAAAAATCAGCTGTTCAGTACATTTTGTCGAGTTATTCGCACATAAATATACTTACTGACATACTCGTACAGCAAAAGTGCATCGTAAATTTCTACAAAATCTAGCCGCACAGCAAGTTACCATCCCTACCTTATTGCTATTTCACCAATTCGTTCTAAGCGTTTTCAAACGTCTTTCATAATGCGCACAGCAAAGGAATGGAACTCTCTACCTGCGTCTGTGTTTCCGAACGCATACAACCCTAATCTCTTCAAAGTTAGAGTGAACAGGCTTCTTCTGGGTAAGCTCGCTCCATCGTTGACTCTGTATCTGCACCTCTGACCTAGATTAGAGTCAAGAGCAAACCCATCGCAAATAAAAAATAAAAAAAAACTGGCTCAGAAACCCACCTAGCCATTTAATGGCCTTAATCTGTCGCCAATAATCCCCGCTGCACAACGACACATCACTAATTAATGGAACGTATAAAATTCTTCATACTCTTCACGGATATTGGCGCATCCATTGCAACGTATTTGAGGGCTTAGGGTTACCACACTGAAATAAAATTACCATATGATCAGTGCAATAAAAGTTAATTGATTTCAAAACAATCATTGTGTTTTAATCAGGGCTCTGATAAATATACGCAGAATATAATATAACCCTCCTTACCAAATTGCGCCCAAAATCAAAGGAGATTACCCAAAGACTCGGGAGACTCATTGTCTGATATTATGTCAAGCATATCAGAAAAAGAGATCTGGCGCAGGACCAACTTCCTAACTGTTAGGGACCTATCCAAGGACTTTAAATGATAGCAGTGGACTGTATTAAACTGAATTTATTCAAGTCTCCAGTAGGTATAATCTTGATGAATGCGCGCGCGAGCCGTCGTTGGAGACCGGTAGCGAAGTGATGGGACCCCAGGCACCGCGTCGCGCGCGCCCTCTCCTCTCGCCGCCTCCGCCGCTGCCCGACGTCAGCCGAAGGTCGTCGAAGACGCCCGAACATCCTCCCCGGGTTGAAGGATTCAAGTAAGAGGAAGCGGGCAGATGTTGTTGTAGGCCCGCACCATCGTCCCCTTCTTCGTCTTCAGCTCGACCACTCGCGTAGCCCCGTCGCTCCCAGGGAAGACCTTGATGACCCGCCCCATAGACCACACTAGTGGCGGTTGTCCCTTTTCTTTAATGAGGACGAGCGTTCCCGCTGATAGCTGCCCTGCTGAAGATGACCATTTCGTTTTTTGCTGGAGCAGAGAAACATATTCTAAATTAAAACGGTTCCAAAAATGTTGTTTGATCTGCTCCATTCTGTGGTAGCGCTCCAGACGTCCGATGGTGAACTCAGTTACCTGTGGATGCGGAACAGACATAAGTGGTCGTCCAATCAAAAAGTGTGAAGGAGTAAGGACAGAAAAATGTAAGGGATCAGAGGAAAGAGGGGTAAGAGGACGAGAATTTAAGACAGCCTCTATTTGAGTCAAGCATGTGCTCATCTCCTCATAGGTAAAATGTGTTAAGCCTAAAAGCCTCTTTAGGTGATGCTTAGTAGATCGGACGGCAGCTTCAGCAATGCCGTTGAAGTGAGGAGAGTATGGAGGCGCGAAAGTAAATTTAATGCCTTGCTGAGCAACTTCAAATTCAAGATTGGAATCTTGTAGGAATTTACGCAGCTCATTACAAGTACCTACGAAGTTGGTACCGTTGTCAGACAAGATGCTTTCGGGTTTACCACGACGAGCCACGAAACGGTTTAAGGCAGTCATATAGGCTTCCTTCGTCAAGTCTGTAACAAGCTCAATATGAACAGCTTTAACAGCAAGGCAAACAAAAATACACAAGTACGTCTTTATAAGCCTACACCCTCGCCCTTTGCGATCAGCAATAATCAACGCTGCACTTTAAAAACGGGTATTCTAAATATGTCCTTGAAGAGGGCAATTGACCCATTATGGGTTGCACAATTTGACATTTATACTTAAAACATTTTATGCATGTTTTAACAATTGACTTCGAAAGGTTTCTACCACCGAGAGGCCAATACATTTGCCGTACATTGGCCAACAAAAGCCGAGGGCCAGCGTGTAAGAGATCGTTATGATATTTACGAAATAATACTTGAGTGATGTGATGTTTACCACATAACAAAATGGGATGTTTGACATTATAGTCGTAGGGAGAATTGTAAGCCTACGCGAATGAGGCCATCACTATCTACAAAGGGACTTAAAGAAATAAGTCTGTTTTTATTACGTAACGATTTACCTGATTGCAATAGAGTATATTCTTCAGGAAACATATCCATTTGAGGGTGACGTAAAATAAAATTAAGTGAATTAATAAGTTCTTGATTTGTAAGAGAACCAGGGGAACGATTATGTTTATCTTTTAAGTTATGAATAAATCTTAGTAAATATGCAACTATTCTCTGTAAACGATTAATGTTAGAATAATTATGAATTAATGATTTAATGAATGATTGATTTTTTGATATTATATTGTTAAATGAATGATGATGAGATGTATGATCATTGAAGTGTGATGATACTACTTCTGGTAGATCCTGTTTCACTTTCTCGTTTGGGCATGTTTGGCCAGTACATCTCATCCTTTAATAAAAATTGAGGACCTGACCACCACAAAGAACACTCGCTGATAAGGTCAGCCTTCAGCCCGCGAGAAACAAGATCTGCCGGATTATCCTTAGACGGCACGTAGCTCCATGTATGCCCAGCAGTGCTTTCTTGAATTTCATCGATGCGATTTCGTACAAAAGGTTTTAATGAATTTGGTGCCATTGAAAGCCAACTTAACACTATTGTCGAATCGCACCAAAACCGGCATCTACTAACGGGCTTGGTAAAGGAATCTAGGACACTAGTACACAGTCTTATTCCCAACAAGGCCCCACATAACTCGAGTTTTGGGATGGTCGTTGGCTTGATTGGCGCCACACGATTTTTGGAGACTAACAGCTGTACTGTCACTAATCCCTCTTTGTTTATGGACCTAACATATACGCAAGCGCCATAAGCTTTTTCAGATGCGTCTGTAAACACGTGAATTTAATTAGTATTTATATTATCACATAAAACCCACCGAGGTATAATTAGATTATTCAAACATTGAAGACTATTCACAAAGACACCCCCCAGAAGATATGTATATCATCCGATACTTGTTTATCCCAGTCTCACTTTGCCATTTTTAAGAGGCAGTGTAACAATATATCGACAATTTTTATCACGTATAGTGTTAAGACGAAAACTATCCTCGCAAGCTCGTTCTTCCTGTGATAAAGAACATTTAGAAGAAACGGGATCAAGCTCCCAAAACTTGTTTAAATTGTTATGTAAGTCTATCATTGAGACGTAACAAAAATGTGACTGTGATTTTGTTGATGGATGTGATGGAAGAGCCACAGGGCCTGATACAATCCACCCAAACTTGGTCTCATGTAATTTTGGCTGATTTTTGCCTAGGTTAATAGATGCGGAACCTAGGACATTCCAAAATACTTCAGCACCAACAAGAATGTCAATTTCTGACGGAACATTGAACGAAGGATCAGCCAGTTGTAAGTTCAATGGTATGGGAACTTTACCTTTATCAATCAAAGCAGACGGCAGTATATTGGTAATTGTAGGCAATACCTTACAATTTATATTTGTCTTATAGCTACCGCTCCGAGATTCGATGGTTATGTTGCAAGACTGTGTACTAGATGTAATCTGACCGTTAATACCTGTAGCCATGGAACTCGTGCTACGTCGAGGCAATCCCAGCCTATCGCAAAGTGTCTGCGTAATAAAATTGGCTGTGCTACCACTATCCAGCAGGATCCTGGCGTCGATCTTGCTGCCTCGGTTGTTCACCACACGCACCAACGCTGTGGAAAGTAAAATATGGGAAGTAGTATGCTGTGAAGAAGTGTCACTAGATAAGACGACATTTTCTGAAGCGGCAGTATGTGAAGGGCCACCTCCAGAAATGTCAGTGGGTAAGGCAACACTACTAGGCATAGGGTTTTGGAAATTGTTAGGTTTAGAATCCTCAACATGCAGAAGAGTGTTATGTCTACCTTTACAATATTTGCAACGAGCTAATCTGCATCGCTTGGTCAAATGACCAGAACGCAAACAATTAAAGCAAACCTTAAACTCTTTTGCTTTTGATATACGAGTTTCTACAGACAAACTACGGAATTCTTCACACGTATACAAAAGATGATTTTTATTGCATAAGGGACATTTTAACTTACTAGCGGTATTATAATTATTGCTATTACTAGAATTAGTTGCTACAATCAAAGCTTTATGTTTATTTTCTACTTTAATGTTATTTTTATTTTCTGTATTAAATGTGTCTTTATTGTATTCTAACGTTTCTAATAAATCAGCCTTTTTACTAACGAATGAACAAAATTGGGACAATGTGGGTTTTTTTTGTAAAGTGCTACGATGAGCTTCCCAATCTCTACTCGTGACGGGATCTAATTTAATAGACATCATATAAATAATCAACGTATATCATTCTTCCGTGGGCTCGTTCAATGTTTTGAGAGCTCTAAGATTTTTATTAATTACGTCCACTAAACGACGTAAACAACTGCAAGACTCCTTTTCTATATATTCTACATTGAACAATGCCTTCACGTGATTGTCTACTAAAAGCCGACTATTATCAAAACGATCACATAGTAACTTCCACGCCATTTGATAACTGTCACCTTTAAAGTCTATGTTTTTAATTACTTCTAAAGCATCACCTTTAAGGGATGCACGAAGGTAGTGGAACTTACTAATATCGTCTATGCAACTACTACTATGTATTAGTGACAAATACGTATCTCTATACTCAAGCCAGTACTGATAACCACCGTCAAAGTTAGGCAAATCAATTTTAGGTAAGCGTATAAAATAACGTTGTTGGAACGATTCACCTGTTTGCTTGTTCACCGAGCCCGCTACAGACCCGTAATCACTGCCACCGACACTGGCCAGCAAGCTGCGCGCCAGCGCTGCGAGAGAGTGATACCGCTCCTCGAACTTGGCTCGCTCCGCATAAGCCTTGTCCGGTTTATCCGAATGCACCTCGATTTCCATCTGTAAGTCATCAAATTGATCGTATATAGCTTCAAATTTACTAAAGCGGCTCTCCAACTCGATACGTTGCAAGTCGGAGAAGGTTTTACAACTAAGAAGCACGTTGACATAATTCTCAAAATTTGTAAGTTTAGCTTTCATAGCACTGCGTTTTCTAATTAATAATTCTTCGGAAGCCATGGTGAAAAGAAGTTGGGGAAAAAAACAGTGATTAATTTAATTCTAATAATATTTCTAATTGACAGTTACGTTTAAAAGTGTAGGAAAAAAAAAAATTTGCTAATGAATAGACGCGTGATCTTGAAGTCGTTAGACACAATGGCGGTCGGACGGTCAGCTGTTGTAAGTACTTTAGCGCAAAGCTGATGTGACCGTTACTAACGGTAAGTAGCTATAAAGATAAGCAGTGCGCATGCGCAATCATAACAGTGGGAAGAGGATAGCTAGCACATAACCACGTATTGACTCTAATATGAAAGAGGTAAGACAGAAAATATTTTTAATTTAACGGAAAAAAACAGAAAAATGTTTGAAAAGGATATAGAAGGGAAATAATTGGAACAAACTCACAAAATACCCGTATCCTTATCCACAAGGCGAACTGAGTGAAATCCCTCGAAGCGATGACTCGGTGTACATTGACTAAACCAGCCAATTTAGTATTGCACCAAAGTCGTGATTGAAGACTTCGAAGAAATATACGTTGCTCCTTGTTCTTGAATAACGGTGACTTCAAAAAAAAACGGTTGCTCCGATGACACGGCGATTTTCAAATTCACGACGAGTGCAGAGTTCACCAACGTCGTTTCGTACTGCCAATAGTCGACGATCTTGGTTCTTCCAAAACGCGACTTTGAAGAGGCTCGAATGACCAAACTGTTAGGGACCTATCCAAGGACTTTAAATGATAGCAGTGGACTGTATTAAACTGAATTTATTCAAGTCTCCAGTAGGTATAATCTTGATGAATGCGCGCGCGAGCCGTCGTTGGAGACCGGTAGCGAAGTGATGGGACCCCAGGCACCGCGTCGCGCGCGCTCTCTCCTCTCGCCGCCTCCGCCGCTGCCCGACGTCAGCCGAAGGTCGTCGATGACGCCCGAACACTAACCTTTCGGAATCACGGGGGTATCACACCGCCAACTTCCAAACTGCGCATTGCCTCGAAAGTTTTTTGGGGGGCCGAGTCACCCGCGTCCGTAGGAGTATACCCATTGAGTCCCTACACGTGGTCCCCGGGTGGTGCTAATCAGGTGACACTAACTGGTGGTAGGTTTCGACCGATGGCTTGCGACCACCCACTGGGCAAAGACGTACCGCCAAGCGGCCTGGCCGTGTTCCGGTACGATGCTCAGTGTAGCCAATACAGAGGAGTTGGGTCGAAATAGTTGTTCCATTGCAGGCAGACCAACCGGGCTCGCGGTGATATGGATGTATCGGGAGACTAGTCGCGGAGGGAAGCGGGATCCGAGGCACGGTGCGCCGCTGGCCGACCGCAGTTAGTTGGGGGCCCAAGTAGTGTACTAGCCACACATGAAAGGCTGCCCCGCCAACTGACGAAAAATCCCGGAATGCACCATCGTGCTGGTTGGCAACCAGACGAGAGGGCCCGATGGTCATTCCCGGGGGGGCTCGGGCGTCCCCGCAGTCTCCAGACTAGTCCCCCAATGATACCGTCCTGTCAGTGCGTGCCTGAAGGTAGCCAGCATGGAACCTCATTTCACTTCCTTCTCCTCTCCTACTTTCACTCTTTACATTCATGAAAAAAGGAACAAAAAGAAAAAAGCTGTACAGCGGCAGCACTCACTCTCGCACAAAGTGCACCTATCTAACATTCGAGGTCTGCACTCAAATCTCGCCGCAGTCCACCACCACCTCCAGACTGAGAAACCAGCTCTCTTATTCCTTTCGGAGACGCAGATTGGATGTCCGTCTGACGTGGTGTACCTATCTTACCCAGGGTTTACCCTGGAGCACAATTTTAAGTCACGCGCTGGTATATGTATGTACGCCCGGGACGACATCTGCTATCGGCGTCTCCGTAACCTTGAGGACTCCAGGTTCTCAACTCTTTGGGTCCTAGTGGACACAGGCCTACATAAAATTGTCCACGCCTGTATCTACCGTTCGCACAGCGGTGATTTGGAGACAACTGGGCTCACACAACACCTGAGTAAAGCGGCGGATGTGGCTCAGCAACGGTACCCTTCTGCCCAATTGGTGTTACTGGGGGACTTCGACGCCCACCATCAGGAGTGGCTCTTCCCATACCAGTGCACAGACCATGCTGGACAAGAGACGTATAAGCTAGCGCTAGCGTTAAATCTCACCCAGCTGCTCCAGGGGGCAATGAGGGTGCCGGATGTTGATTCGCACACAGCCAATTGCTTGGACCTTCTGCTGACAACAGGTCCAGACCGTTACTCAGTATCGATTTCTTCACCATTAGGTACTTCCGACCACTGTCTGGTGAAGTCTGTATCCGTCTACTCCCCGCCCGATCCTAGCCCTAGAGGCACCAGGCGGATTTGGCGATACAGGTCAGCAGATTGGGATGGCATGCGATCTTTCTTCGCATGTTATCCTTGGCGGCCCACTTGCTTTTCTTCGACTGATGTTTCGTCGTGCGCGGACGCCGTGACGGATGTGTTGCGGCGGGGAATGGAGTACTACACTCCATTCTCTGACGTAACAATGTCTGGCGAGCCTCGACCATGGTTTGGTGGTGTGCAATCGCGCTGATGCTCCTAAACACGCGGCCTACCTGGCATGGGTCGACGCTCGAACGCGTAAAGCGAATGACGTGAGTCAGAAGAAGAGAACCTTCAACAGGGCTGCCAAGTTCTGCAAGAAGGTGTTGCGGAGGGCTCGGTTTGACCACATTGGCCGAATTGGGAACAACCTTGCTGCTTACCCAGCTGGTAGTAAGGCGTTTTGGTCCCTGGCTAAGTCGGTTGAATCGAACTTCTGCCGCCCCTCACTACCTCCACTGCTGAAACCCGACGGGTCGCTGGCCCACTCCGCTGAGGAGAAAGCAAACTTGTTTGCCCCTCTGTTTGCGGAATCTTCGCGTCTGGATCCTGATGGCGCGAGGCCCCCTGGTACTCTTGGTGGATGCGAGTCGACTATGTCAGACATTCGCATTCATCAGAAGGATGTCCGGAGGGTACTGCGTAACCTGGACGTGAACAAGGCTAGTGGCCCCGACGGGATACCAGCAATTGTAATGAGGACTTGTGCGCCTGAGTTGTCTCCGATCTTGACACGCCTATATCGCCTTTCGTTTGAGACTGGAAAAGTGCCGATGGCTTGGAAGCAAGCTAACGTGCAACCCGTACCCAAGAAGGGTAGTCGAGCTGACCCAGCAAATTATGGGCCCATCTCGGTAACTTCCGTACTCTGTAAGAGTGTGGAACGTATACTGAATGGTAAGCTCCTGGCATACCTAGAAGCTAACGATAGCCTAAGTGACCGACAATACGGCTACCGCCGAAATCGGTCAACAGGAGGTCTTCTAGCGTATGCCATTCAAATCGACAAACAAGGGGAAGCCCTTGCGGTCTCCCTTGATATCTCGAAGGCCTTCGACCGGGTCTGGCACGACAGCCTAATTGGCAAGCTTCCTTCCTTCGGTCTGCCCGCTGGTTTGTGTGATTGGATTTCCTGAGGGATCGGTCTATTCGAGTAGTCATAAATGGCTGCTCGTCCGGACTGCTCGCTATTAATGCCGGTGTTCCTCAGGGGTCGGTGCTCTCGGCAACATTGTTTTTGCTGCATATTAACGATCTGCTAAAACCCGGTACCTTTGGGTATGCAGACGACAGCACTGTTGCCGAGAGATACGTGCCTGACGCACGAGTTAGTGGGTCTCAGGTCCGGTTTCTCCGAGAGGCTATGGTTGGGCGCTTGAACTTGTCCTTGCAGGCTGTCTCAGAATGGGGCGATGCCAATATGGTTAAGTTCAATGCTGCTAAGACCCAGGCGTGTCTTTTTTCTGGTAAAAGGAGCCAATTTCACCCGGCTCCATCTTTCCGAGTTGTAACCGTGCCGATAACCGACCAACTTGATCTTCTTTGTGTTACTTTAACGTCTACCCTCAATTTTGGTCCCATCATAGTGGAAAAGGCTCAAGTGGCTGCCAAAAAGTTGGGGATTCTCGCAAAGGTGAGACGATACTTCACGCCGGAACAGCTGCTCCAACTCTATCAAGCGCAAGTCCGACCGTGTATGGAGTACTGCTCTCATCTTTAGGACGGATCTGCCAGATACCAGCTTGATGCCTTTGAGTCAATTGAGAAACGAGCCAAGAGGATCATCGGCAATGATAGGCTCGTTGAGTCGAAACTACAAAGCCTTGAACATAGACGCCGAGTTGCTAGCCTGTCGGTTTTCTATCGATTACATTTTGGGGAGTGTGCGACGGAATTGCATGATTTGATTCCACCAAGCCCGTTTCATCAAAGGACCACAAGACGTACGACGAAGTGCCACCAGTTCATGGTGGACATCGCATCCATACGCACAAAGAGTTTTGAGAAAACTTTCATTGCGCTTACAGCTAGAGAGTGGAATTCTCTACCGGAGTCTGTGTTTCCTGTAAGCTACTACCTGGGAGTCTTTAAGTCAAGAGTGAATAGGTTACTTCTAGGCAAGCGTGCTCCATCTTCGACCACATCATCGCTTACCATCAGGTGAGATAGTGGTCAAACGCGAGCCTATCAAACAAAAAAAAAAAAAGTTTCTTAAAAGAAAAACGCAATAATACTTTTGCCTGACCTTGGATACGAACCGTGCTCCGTATGGTGTCGGACGTAAAAGAATAACACCATCCCGTCACTTCCCGTGGGTGTCGTAAGAAGCGACTAAGGGACTCACCAGAGAATGGGCAGCAGCATTCTCCGTGTATTATAAGAGCTACACTGCGATCGACAACCCGCCGGCCAAGCGTGGCGATTACTGAAACGTACACCAAAAAGATGGCCCTAGTGCCCGGCAGCCTGCCTACCCTTGACTCCGGTAGCGGTCAATGCCATGGCGAGGCAAGGGGCGCGAAGAATCGCCGGAGTGAATCCGGCTACCCCAACAAACACCGACGACTGGTCCTGGCAACATTTAACTCAAGAACACTTCGGACTGACGAGAAGATCACCGAATTTGAGGAAGAATTGAGCAGGATGCGATGGAGTATTGTAGGATTATCTGAAGACCGAAGAGAGGGGGAGGACTCGATAATCCTTGAATCCGGTAACCTGCCTTATTTCCGGGAGGGCGACCAGCAGTCCCAGGATGGTGCCGGGTTTATCGTTCACAGGTCCCTCGTGAACAATGTGGTGAAGATCGATAGTGTGTCGACCAGGGCGCCGTACGTTATACTTCGAATATCGTCTAGATATAAGTTGACGATCGTACAGGTTTACGCCCCGACCTCGGCACACCCCGACGACGAAGTTGAGTCCATGTATGAGGATATATCCAGAGCCATGCATGGTTACAAAACTCACTTCACCGTGGTCATGGGGGACTTCAACGCGAAACTGGGCAAACGAGACGGTGACGAGCTGCAAGTCCAATTTGAATTTGAACGTCGGAACCACCGGGGACACATACTGGCTAGTTTTATGGAGAAGGAAGGCCTCTATATGATGAACTCCTTCTTCAGAAAGCGTGAGCACAAGAAGTGGATCTGGCAGAGCTCCGACAGTGTAAATAAAAATGAGATTGACTTCATCATGTCGACGAAGAAGCAGATATTCAATGATGTCTCTGTGATCAACGCGGTGAAAACTGGAAGTGATCACCGCATGGCAAGAGGCA
The DNA here is from genome assembly GCA_951329385.1 of Polia nebulosa. NCBI lineage: Eukaryota > Metazoa > Arthropoda > Insecta > Lepidoptera > Noctuidae > Polia > Polia nebulosa. Next base: position 12,266,217 of record OX589610.1, on the reverse strand, counting down.
CATTGAATCTAAATATCAAGCTGGAAAGGTCTCAACTGATGAAGTCTACGCTCCGTCCAGCACAGATCCAGATCCAAAACCTCGAAAGCTTTCAGCTCGAACTTCAGAATCGTTTCAACTGCCTAGTGAACTCCGTGGAAAAATATAATGATGGGTTCGTGGAAACTGTCCGATATCGATAAGAACAGGAAGCTCTCTGATCCTACTCTCAAGCTCATGAAGGAGAGGCGGGAGATGATTCTGCAGTTTTCAGACGATGGGTGTTAATACCGGCGGCTCAATAGACGGATCTCAAAGTACTTTCAAGGGAAAAGCGACCTCCGCTGCTTTAATACCTAAAGGATTAACGACGTGATAGAGCGGAATAACGGCTCCAAGGTCTTTGCAAGAGATCTGTCTAAAGGGCAAAGCCAGTTCACGAAACTGAAGACCGACGATGTCAGAACCATATCCGCCAAATCCGAGCTTCTGAGAGAGATCGAGACGATCTATGGACACACGTCAACGACTAAACCCGCTGCGAATATAGCTAACGACCCAAGAGCTAGATTGAACCGACACTATACCGAAGACATCCCGGACTTCAACTTGTATGAGATTAGGATGGCTCTGAAGCAGCTTAAGAACAACAAGGCATCGGGTGATGACGGAATCACGGCCGAACTTCTGAAGGCGGGTGGTAAACCGGTCCTTAGAAACCCCCTTCAGAAACTGTTCGATTCCGTCATACTCGAGGGGAAAGCGCCACAGGCTTGGAGCACAGGAGTGGTGGTACTTTTCTTTAAGAAGGGCGGCAATGCCCTGCTTAAGAATTACAGGCCCATCTCACTTCCGAGCCATGTCTACAAGCTGTTCTCCAGAGTCATCACGAACCGTCTCGCGCGCAGGTTTGAAGACTTCCAGCCTCCCGAGCAAGCCGGATTCCAAAAATACTTTAGTACCGTAGACCATATACATACGCTGCGGTAGGTTATACAGAAGACCGAAGAGTATAAGTATAATTTAGGGTTGAGGGGTCTTCTTGCCTTCTGAACGCGGTTTGCTTTTGTTATTACGAGCTGGTGGAAACGCACACCTTTGGGAAGACTTTAAGTTATCTCACCTTTTTTCAAAGGTTTGCGACAGTCAAAATGAATAATATTATAATATGGTTATATATTATTTTATTATTACTCGTATTATATCTACAAAAAAACTAGAAACAAAAAATTAAAAACCGGCCAAATGCGTGTCAGATTTCGCTCTTTTATGGCTTATAAAGGGTGCTCTATCTGGCAGAATCTTGTTCCTCCATAATTTGTTGCACTTGGCATAATCTTCTTTAAACGAATATTTTTAGGCATAAAAGTTATTAAATATAATTATTGTCTGGCCGAATGTCTATATGTCCGAATTTAGAATGGCATACCTTTAAGATGGCAGAATTTTATTTGCCATAACAACCTTTGGCAAAGTTAACGTCCGCATAATTTTGTTAAGCATAACGTTTATTTAAAGCGACAATTATTTGGCACAATTTCACTTGGCATACTATGAAGATGGCAGAATTTTATTTAGAATAATTTTATTATGCATATTGCCATTTCTATAAAATAGCATTTTTAACCTTAAATTAAAATTAAAATATTGTCTTAAAAAGTCAATATGTTGTGATACAAAAGTTAGTTACAGAAACGAATCGCTGCAAAACCGACTCCACGTAGTCTTGTCTGCCCCCTACCCTTAGTGTGTAATTTAAGCCCGCGTAGGCGCGTAGGGGCGAGGCGGCCTGCGACGATAAGCTCGCTTGGGACTGCCAGAGCCCCGCAGCGCCGGAGCCGTGACAGAAACCATGCCTGCTGCATGTTGTATGCTTGGTACATGATTGCAGCATTTATGCTGCTTGCTTGCTGCCTGCTTGCTGCATGCTTACTGCATGCTTCCTTCCTTCCTTCCTTCAACTAATCTTAAATCAATTTTGATAGTGTGGTAAGAAATACAAAATTATTCTAATGTGATAGATGAGTCTTGTAATTATTTTGGATGGTTTCTGGGATATAATAATTCTGCCTTTTAATAACTATTAGATAGGAAATGTATGCCAAAAGACGATTCTGACTTTGAACTTTCTGTGATCTGATGGTTCTACTTTTTAATTATTACCTGGAAAGCCCCGAAACTCACCGGTGAGTCGGACCAAAAAAAAAAAAAAATTACTGAGAATAAAAAAAAAAAAAAATCGGCTGTCAACCCGGGTTGTCCTCGGGGTTTAATTTGACAACCCGGATTTTGCCATGGGGCTTCACAGGTTGATATGAAATTTATGCATAAAGATGATTCTGTTTTACAAAATTATGAGTTTTGAATGTATGCTAAATGAGTGTCTGCCAAACGATTTTCTGCGAAATGAAGTTTATGCTATCCGCTGTTATGCAAAATAATATTATGACATACAAAGTTCTGCTATAAAAGGTGGACCCTTTTATAAAATATACGTAATAATAAACATTATCACTAAATTTCAAGTTCATAATTAAAAAATTCTTCGGAACAAAATTTGGACAGACCGCCAGACGGATAGACGGACACGTAAGTGACAGCAATAGGACTCCGTGTAGACCCTTCAGGTACGGAAGCCTAAAAAGTGTTCGTCGCATCACGGTCGAAAGCCATTTAGTTCAAGACAGATTTCGATGATAGAGCAATTTCGCCAGGTTTAGGATTAATTCCAAGTACTTCTCTTGTCTATTCTACATTCTGTGAGCTGGCAACCCTAAACGCAGCCATTACTTTAATTACTGGCCGTCGCTCGCCACACTGCATCGTGTATCTCTTCGTGGACATACATAAAAAAAAAACACAGTCGAACATGGAACCACCTCCTTTTTCGAAGTCGGTTAAAAACATTACCCTCCTTCTGGGGAAATCGGGTAATAAAGTGGTTACCTAATGAAATAAGTGCGACGTCAGCCCTATCCGTATAACTCTAACTTAACATCTCTCCCTGATATGGGATAATTAGTCTAAAACAGTCGCTCATTTGGAACTCATCTACTAATTGATCAGAAGAACTCTTGATTGCCAACAGTAACTCACAAAACTAATTAGTGTGTTTGTTCGAAGTTTCAACGTTATTTCAATCAATGAATCATTTCGTTGCTGAAATAGCATTCCAATAATATCAGCCGGTATTTGTGTTACTGTGGAGCAGTTTAGAGCAAATATCTTTGCTCATTATAGAGGACGAGCGTTGATAACTGTGCTTGCTAACTAAGTGTGTATTTGGGATGTCAGTCTAATCGACTGTCTGTCTGTCTGATTGTTTGTGACTTTGACTACATGGTTTAAATCTAGGTCGCTTTCAGCGATTGTCTGTTTGTTCGCTAATTCCTCCTAAACTACACTACGGATTTTAGTGCGGTTTTTACTAGTAGAAAGAGCGATAAACGTGAAAGGTTTGTTGTGTATCATTTGTACCCGTGCAGCACCGGGGCGGGTCGCGAGTAGACTGAATAAAACTCTATCAGCGATATCAATATAATCGAAAAGTACAAAATGGTCGAACCCATTTATTTTGAAGTTTTTAGAATCCATATTCTAAAGTCCACTTAGAATGTTTTTACCCCCGACGTGAAAAGAAGGGTGTTATAAGTTTGACCACTATGTGTGTCTGTCTGTCTGTGGCACCATAGCTCTTAAACGTGTGAACCGATTTGAATGCGGTTTTTATTTTATTTGAAAACAGGTTTTCTAGACATGGTTCTTAGACCTGTTTTATCAAAATCGGTTCAGCCGTTTTAAGGTCATTAGCTCTTTTGTGTTTTTTAAATGTTTTAAATTTTTATTTAATTGGTATCTTGTTTATAAGTTAACCTGTGAACATCTTTACGCGCGAAACCGCCACATCCGTCAACATCCGCGCTGTTTCCCGCCATTGACATGTTTACGACTTTGTTTACATAGAACGGATCGCTGACGCTTCTATTGGTGCGAGGCACTTGAAGTGTTTTTTTTTGGGTTGTTGAATAAACAGACCTTATAATAAAATGTAAACAATACTTGTGTTACGAGAGTTGAATTCTAATCAAATGCTGTTATAAACGATTTGGCGGGAATAGTGTCTGTTCACGTGATAAGTTGGTTTCTGATAAAACCACTGTATCAATCTACACGAAATTTTGCATGTTACACTATGAATAGACAAGTAAACTAAAAACATTGATTTTTTTGTACAGTCCGATAAAATATTTTCCTATTATTCGTACTCAAACTTCATATTACGGAAACAAAACAAAGTAACTGCTTTTTCAAATTGCGTTACTGCGTTTGCGTTGCGTTTTGTGTTGCGTTTTTTTTCTAATACTATGTAATAACTACCTTAGAATAAATACATACCCTCAAACTTTGAATAACACATACAAGCTCACATCATTCACGCTCACAATAACAATACGAATAAAATCGGCTGACCTTGATAAAAATGTTATTACGTAATATTTCTTCAAAATATTTATCTAAACCGATGTTATTACGACGTAATAATAACACAGCAATAAATATAATACTCAACATAACACATAAACAAACACAAAACTGTTTAAAACACACAATTCTAGCAAAATTTTGTCCGCCATTCACAAACGTAAACATGCAACTAAAATCTTTTTTTAATTTTTTTCGAAACAGTATTTGTCTATGGAAATGTTTGTAAAACTACTATACTATCACTCTCCGAGTATGTAAAAATTTCCACAGGAATATGACCTTTAGTTAATTAGTAATAGAGGTTGAAACTGCGCTAGTCGGATCGGCACACTGGGGCTTATTGGACGTTGACGGGTAATCCCGATTACCGGCACTCTGCGGCCTATTGGATGTTAGTAGTTATTTTGTACAATAGTAAGTAGTTATCTGAAAGGTTCACTACGAACAAAATAATGTGCTCTAAAATGAAAAGAAAATGTAGTACTGCTGAATTATAAATCATAGCTTAGCATAATCAGCCTTTTATATTGCAACTGTTGGGACACAGGCATCCACCACGCGGGCCCAATGCGGGTTGATGGTCTTTATAAGTTTTGGTTCTAGAACATACTAGTTTCTTCACGATGTTTTTCTTCATCGTTTTGAGAGCAATATAATTATTTACACAAAGAAAAGTGCCTGCCTAGGTTCGAACCCACGCCCTAACATTTGTAAGTCGCAGCCGCTACCACTGGGCCAGCACTCCTCAACTAGATGCCTCATTAAATTTTTACTCTGAAGGTAGGAGCAAATAAAGACCGTTGGCAAGATGGATTAAGATGGATGGGCAAGCTAGGTGATGCAGCGAGATGGATGGACGTATGTCTTCAATTAAGGTGAAAGCTCCAGGGTAGCCCGCGAAATTCAAATTTTCTTACGTTTTTTTTCCAATTTGTAGGTCAGTATCAGGTTGTATGTTGGTCAAAATACAATTTGCAAAGCAAGTACGTATTTACAGAACTGTAATCATTCAAATCATCAATGCAACTGTCTCACTTAGAATTGATGACAAATGTCATGATTTTATGAAATACTTACATTTGGCATCAATTCTAACTGAAAGTATTGTATTGATGATTTTAATTATTATAATTCTATAAATACAGACTTGCTACGGCCGCGGATCAAATTTTGACCTAGATACAACCTGACACTGACCGGAACATTGCAATAAACGTAAGAAAATTGTAAATTCGCAGGCTACCCTGGCGCATCCACCTTAACTAATTGGATCAAACTGGATGAGTTACTTAAATTGACGCCAAACAGGAAAATGTGTTAAAGGGAGATAGAAAGGGGTTTCAATAAGTATTTACAACACATAATGCAGTACTTAACACCGTTTTTTTTTTTTTTTTTGGGGGGTGAGAAATCATCCAATGACTTCTCCCGCTCTAGGGCGGAGCGGAAGGGCGTGTCAGACTCTTACTGACTAAAGCCCCTGTTCCTCCCTGCCCTGACTGCCCAGGGGCGAGGTAACTCTTTTGAATTTATCCTCAGCCCCCGGGCAGGCATCGGCCATTTCGGGCCCTGTCCTGTTTGCTGACCACTCTTTGAGGCGCGCGTGGAACTCTACGCGCCGTCGACTCTCGGGCCTGGTGCTGATCGGACGGTGAGTTACCCACTACTCGCCGTCCGCAGGCCCGGGTAAGTAGTAACACCCTTAGGCCCCGTTTCCATCTGCAAGCTAAATGCATGCAAGTTTAAAAATTTTGCGGGGTACGAACGACCAATGGGGTATTTTACTAAAAGAATCTAATTAGTCCGTTATTTAAATAACCAAAAAATATTGGACACGTAGCTTTTGCTTTACCAAACCGATAAAAATTACAAAGATAAAACGCATCAAAAGTCAGGAGTGTGGGCTCGTTACGTCACTTCGGTGGTAAAAAGTTTCGCACCACGTGACGTCACGTGACATTTCAACGTACTGTATCGCCCTCATTTTTTGTTTACGTTACATAAAAAAAAATACCTGACCAATATTTTTTGGTAATTTCACTGACGGACTAAATTAGATTTTTTTAGTAAAATACCACATGCCTGCAATGTAATGCAACTTGCATGCAATTTGTTTGTAGGTAGAAACGCGACATTAAGCTAAATTATTTTCAGTCTTCAACACAACCTTGACTTTTTTGCCATATTTTTATTGGAATCATGTGTAACAGCTCACAATTGTAGGACCCATTAACATTAGTGTTTTTAACCAGTGGTGCTTGGCAACTGGGCTTACCCCAGTTGAAAATACTCCCTTTGTGCCTGATGGCCTAGCTTTGTTCTATCTCCCGCTTGATTAGGAGGGAAGTGGAAATTATGTTTTTCTTACTCCTCCGCTGTCTTTTCTGATTAATTTGGTTGCGATCTGGGACTCGTCGAGCTTCATTGCCTCGGCGTTTTTTCTGGTGGTCGCCACTGTTGATTCTGGCTTACAGAAGTTTCAGTGGTTTGGGAATAGTGTGGCGCGCTTGTCCCAAAAAAAAAAACCTCGACTCAATCTCGCTCAATCATATTCACAGTTACAGCTTTTTAACCGACTTCAAAAAAGGAGGAGGTTCTCAATTCGACTGTATTTTTTTTTTTTTTTTTATGTGTCCTCATAACTTTTTACTAGTTGAACCGATTTTGAAGATTTTTTTTTGTTTGAAAGCTTTTGCTTCACATGTAGATCTATTTTAATTTGGTGAAGATCTGATAAAGAACTTCGGAGATACACAATGGAACTCTTCAATAAATGATAGCAAACCTTCCAGAATTACTGCAATCGCATGTCTGTATATTGTTTTCACCACTTCACAACATAACATTACGCTGATACGCTCTGAAGGGGTATACACATTTGTACAGTTCACCCTGATACACCCTAATTTCACCTTCTATGTTCAAATTCCCTATTTTTGGGGTTATCAATTCGGGCATAACTTAGCTATTAATTTAGTTATAGAATGGGGTACAACAACTAAAAAGTGAAAAATAAAAAACTTTTTACAAAAATAATTCAACCGACTTTCATAAATAATACTAATAAATGCAAAATAATTTTAATTTCGGAAGACGGTGTCAAATAACGAAGAAACCAAACTGGAACAAACTAAAAACACCGGCTTCCAAAATTAAAATTATTTTGCATTTTTTTGTATTATTTATGGAAGTCGGTTGTATTTTTTTTGTAAAAAGTTTATTTATTTATTAACACGTTACGCTTCACCTGTATCTATGTTAAATAATTTAGAAGTTAAATTTAACCCACTTCCCGGTTTCAGATTGAACTGAAATTTCGTGTACCTACATATTTAGTTTGGATGACAATGCATGGTTAGCTGAGTGGTGTCAATCAAAATTTAATATGGCGGACTTCCAAAGATAGCGGACTAGTTAATTTTTATGCATTCCTAATAAAATTATATAAATATCAGATTACTGACTGAGACTGAGAAAACTGCGAAAAATAAAATGACTTTACTCTAAGCGTGTTTCCATGCATTATCATTCAAACTAAACATATATGCAAACGGGAAGTTGGTGAAATAACTACTTACTAAGATACAGGTGAAGTCAATAGAAGCATGTTAAAACGGCGCATATACGTCAATATTCCACATTTACACGGCCAAAATTGAATTTTAAAAACTTACGGTAAACACATAAAATGGCACATGCAGAGATAGAAGACCTTTCCAAGAATCCTAACTGGCCCCCACCACCTACCTGGGATGCACCACGACCGCATTCAGGCATTTGGTACCACAGAGTACATTATAATATATTATAGAAGTCGGTACTTGACCGTCAACCCGTGCGCTCGTTTTTGTTGCTTAAAGTTTCAAACACAACAAAAGTTACATCAATATTTTTTTCTGTGTCAGTTCTTGAAGTGAAAGTGATGGATTCCAATAACACAGCTAAGTGCAGCAAAATGCACAATTCGAAAAATTACGGGCTTTCAAACACATGGTGTTTTTTTAGACATATTTTGAAGTAATTTTCAATTTACGGGTCAGTTTGTTGTATTTTTCGATGCGATACGATCCTCATTCTTTTTTATTTTAAAGTACAATCTTTTGACTAAAAGAAAATACAAAAACTAGCTGCGGAAGAGTGCAGATGATAAAACGGGGGACCTTTTTAACCATTAAGATTTTTTTGTAATATTGATGTGTACCATTGTAATATTGATGTGTACCAAAGATAACTACTGAGTTCGGATCAACTTATTAACAGCCTGAGGCCCAAGAATAGATCAATCCCCAGAACATTTTTCCCGGCAACAATGACATAAACATGCTAATGATAGAAGATATTAACACCAACGAACCAGACTCAGATAGCGAGCAGCAAGATGAATCTATTACGTTATAAAATTTTGTTTAGGGTTGTATTAATGTTTGTTTGTAATATTGTACACATTTTGCGTATTTTGTTTTATTTTGTGTGTGTTTCTTTGGGTTAAATAAATAATTATGTGAAATAATGTTTTTTTTTTTACCATAATTTACAAAAAACTTATGGCGCAGTTATACGGCTTTTAAAGGTTTTTAATTGAACATCACGTCTAAACGACTAGTTTTACTTCTTAGAAATATATGTTACTCAAGACTATTTTCGTCGTAATTTGATTTGAGAATATTTGAAATAATATTTTTATTACCTAATTTGTAAAGTTATGTCTAACGCGGATAAAAAATCGAGAATCACGCAAAAACAGTAAAGTGTATTTTTATGAAACCTCCACCATTTTAAAGATTATTTAATTATTTATAATTTAGTCTCAGTGTTTTAGTTTAATACTTGTTGTTTTATGTGTAATAATTTAATAATGCGTCTAATTTCGGACGGCGCTCCTTGATGGGCGAGTCCTATTACTGGGTGGACAAACGACGCGTTACGTGAGCTCAGCGCAGAACACGCAAGGTAACCTCTCAAGGTCGTTGGCAGCTAATAGTGCCTTAACTAAATCATTATAAATACTCTTATGAGACATATAATATCATTTAGACAAGACAAATAATTTTGGCCGCGTAAATTATGAATATTACCTATGTGCGGCGTGAGTTTATATGTGTACTTATGTATGAGTAAGGAAAATCTCAGCTCAAATCAAAATGCGATAATCGGATTCAAATTTTATTTATGGTAACAGGTACACTCGCTATTAAAACCCATCATTAACGGCTCTGAATAACTAACAACTACGCATACCGTAACAGGTTCCATTTATCTGAAATTCAAGGTTAAGTGATTCCTCTAAATCCTCATTTTCACAAATTATCGAGGGGCTCAAACCTCGGTTACCCGGAACCCTTTTGAGATATCGTTAATCCCTCAGATATAGTTGAGCTATGGTTACCTAACTAAGCGGACAAGGCTTAATGCAGACCATTGAAGATTTGTCATTTTCCTTCTGTGTCAAATCCATCCAAAGGTTGTCTGTAAAAGATCGATCTTAGAGATACGAGGGTCATTCAATAAATACTTAGCCTACAAAAAGTAAACGAAAATTTTGGAAAAGTGGCAATTTATTTTTCAACATAGTCTCCTTTTAGTTCGATACACTTAGCCCAGCGATGCTCCAACTTTTTTAACCCGTCCGAAAAATAGTTTTTGTCAAACTCTGCAAAATAGGCCTCCGTGGCGGCGATAACCTCCTCATTCGATCCATATCTATTCCCGGCGAGTGATTTTTTCAGATTAGGAAACAGAAAGAAGTCACAAGGGGCCAAATCTGGAGAATACGGTGGATGGGGCAGCAATTCGTAGCGTAATTCGACCAATTTGGCCATGGCAACGGCAGACGTGTGAACCGGTGCGTTGTCGTAGTGAAACAGCACTTTTTTCTTCGCCAGATGGGGTCGTTTTTTCTTTAATTCGGCGTCGAATCGGCCCAATAAATCGGCATAGTAAAGCCCTGTAATTGTTTTACCCTTCTCGAGGTAATCGATGTAGATCACACCTTGTGAATCCCAGAAAACGGTGGCCATAACTTTTCCGGCCGATTTTACAGTTTTCGCCTTCTTTGGAGCACGTTCCCCGGTCTGGATCCATTGTTTTGATTGCTCCTTGGTCTCTGGTGTGTACCAGTGGATCCAGGTTTCATCGACGGTCACAAAACGACGCAAAAACTCCGCTGGATTCCGCTTAAACAGCGCCAAACACGTCTCCGATGTGGTCTCACGGTTGCGCTTGTTTTCTGGTGTGAGTAAACGCGGCACCCATCGCGCCGACAGCTTTCTCATGCCGAGTTCCTCGTGAAGAATATGATGCACTGTTCTTTCTGAAATGCCTACAGTCTCAGCTAGCTCCCGAACCTTCAATCGGCGATCTGCCAATACGAGATCATGGATTTTTTTAATGTTTTCCTCCGTAGCAGCTGTTTTCGGTGCACCTGGACGTGGTTCATCAAAAACCGACGTACGGCCACGTGCAAACTCGTTGAACCAATTCTTGACGGTGGCCATCGATGGAGAAGAGTCACCGTACACAGCATCCAAGCGCTCTTTGATTTCGATGCGCGTTTTCCCTTCCAAAAATAGGAATCGAATCACCGAACGATATTGCTCTTTTTCCATTTTTGTAAAACCGATCGACACGTTCGCTTCCATAAGTTGTCAAATTAAAACAAATGAAGGGATTGGAATGAAAATTTGAAAAAAGAATTAAAAAAGAATGTGCTACACTGTGGTAAAACTCTTTTGAAACTACAGCGCCCTCTGGCGATGAGGCTAGGTACTTATTGAATGCACCTCGTAAAACCGCCCATTGTTACACCTCTTAATTCTTAAGCTAATATTGAAATGTGTTATGTTTCTGCCTAGCCTTTTCCTAACTTTCTTGGGGTCGGCTTCCAGTCTAATCGGATGCAGCTGAATATCAGTATTTTACATGGAGTGACGGCAAATTTCAGCTCTACAACCCAGTTACTGGATAATACGATACCCCTTGGTAAGACTGGTGGTCAGACTTTCAGGCCTCTGACGACCCGTAACGACTGTCAAACATCCACGATTGACAGCCGGGACCAACGGCTTAACGTGCTTTCCGAGGCACGGAGGAGTCTCGGTATGTTAAGATGGTCACCCATCCATGGACCAACCCCGGCAAGTGTAGATTAAGTTGATGGATCGACCCGTGCGGCTGTTATTACTTTAGCCAATGGTGTGATCTCTCTACGTCTGACAGTAAATTACTGCTGGTTTAAGTTGTGCGCACACGTTAACGGTGTTTGAATTGTGGCAACGAAGTCGGGCGGAGTTTTTGATATGCTATTTAAATATAGGGTGACTATTAGTGACCAATACTTAAACACGTAAATGTACTCATGTTAACAAACAACTTTCTCAAATTCAAAGAAACATTTAATGAGACAGAACGGTGTTTCGCGGCTGACAGCTGATAGTTCAAAGATGCGGGCGCGAATTTCGTACGGCTGTTGTGTTATTGTGATAAAAGTGAATGAGTATAAAAAAAAATCTTAGGGAAAGTTGTTTGTTATCATAAGTACAATCACGTGTTTAAGTATCGGTCACTAATTACCAGTCACCCTGTATAAAATCTGATAGTTATTATATTCTGTTGTAACCTGACTGCAATCATACTAACTACACATAAAATTGGAGTGAACAAGGCAAACAAAATCGTACCCGTCGGCTTTGTAAACGTATTTCTTCCAGATATTAAATGAAATGAACCTGTAACTCTAATTGTGCTAAAAAATCTCAGATGTCAAATTTGACCCACTTTCCGATTCTGCTTCTGATTGAGCTGAAAATTTGCTTATATGTTTAGTTAATGGCAATAGTGCCGATTCTCTTACTCAATTACTAAACTCAAATTAGAGAATCGCTATCTTTTATTAAAAGGCAGTGCGAGAAAAGGACGGCTATAGCTATGAGTTAAGTTAGAGATGTCAAACTAGTTTACGCCTTGCGCTTTACTGTGTTTTTAGTCAACATGTTTTTACGTGTACCCTTAATTTGCATGGAAATATTAGTTCAACTAAATTTGACAGCTCTAATTTACGTCCGTCTCTTCTTTGTTTTATTAGAGAGAAAAAAATAACAATAGCCTAAATTAAGTTTAGTTTGTGCACAACAGAATCGGCACCAATGCATGGTAAACTAAGTGACGTTATTCTATAGAAGTTATTTTCTATGCATTCCCATGATAGGGTACCACATGAAAGGGTTTGCTAAGAAGAATTTTTAATTTTTTTAATTTGGGACAAGCCCGCCACACTATTCCCAAACCACTGTAACTTCTGTAAGCCAGAATCAACAGTGGCGACCACCAGAAAAAACACCGAGGCAATGAAGCTCGACGAGTCCCAGAGAAACGATTAAACTGTCTTGGGTTCCGCAACGAAATTAATCAGAAAAGACAGCGGAGGAGTAAGAAAAACATAATTTCCACTTCCCTCCTAATCAAGCGGGAGACAGAACAAAACTAGGTCATTAGGCACAAAGGGGGTTTTTACAACTGGGGTAAGCCTAGTTGCCAAGCACCACTGGTTAAAAACACTAATATTAATGGGTCCTAAAATTGTGAGCTGTTACATTTGATTCCAATAATAGGTATGGCAAAAACGCTTGAACGCACGGAAATTCGTTCTAGTTTCCACAAGGTCCGTGTAATAGACAACTCCAGACGTAGGCTGAATACTATCCAACATAATATTGCGCTCAGTTTGCAAAAGAGTACACTCCCACAGGATATGATGTGCGGATTGTTCGTATTCGCAATCAGGAGTAGAACATTGACCTAGAGGTGAGGCCACAAGTTTGAAGGAAAATAATTTACTCTTAAAGTTGCCATGACCTGTGAGAATTTGGGCAACACAGTGATCCACCTCCAGCCATGTCCTATCCAGCCGGTCGCGAACCGATGGGAAGAACTGGTGGAGGTGATGGAACTTTCCCACCTACATTGCCATTGCTAAGAAGAATTCGAAAAATAACATGACGTCACTCCAAATTTAAATTGAATATGGCGGACTCTCAAAGATAGCGGACTAGTTATTTTTAAGGACTCCGATCATACGAGTATTAATTAAAAGGGTTAGCAGAGAAGCGTGTTCTTTAGTTTTTTTAACCGACTTCCAAAAGGAGGGGGTTATCAACTCGGATTTTTTAAAAAAAATATTTTCGGGCATAACTCCGTCATATATTGACGGATTTGCAAGATAACTTTTTTTTCGAAAGGGGTTTGTCCCGAAATGGTCCCATTTAAATTTCATACAGATCTTATGTTCGGTTTCGGAGACAGACTACGGAACTCTTCAAAAATTGATAGCAAATCAACCGCGATTGCTGCGATCGTATGTCTATGAATTGTTAACAGAATTTAATGGAGAACCACAACTAAAAAGTGAAAAATAAAAAACTTTTTTACAAAAAAATGGAACCGAGTTCGGTTTTTGGAAATATATTCCATTTTTTTTGTAAAAATGTTTTTTTAACAGTAGTATTTTTAGGGTTCCGAAAGTGCGAAACAAAAAACGGAACCCTTATAAACGTGTGTCTGTCTGTCTGTCCGTATGTCCGTCTGTCACAGCCAACTTGCTCCGAATCTGCTGCACCGATAGTTGAAATTTGGTACACAAATGAATATCTGTGAACCAAACACGGATGTGTGGGATAAATTAATTTGAAATATGGGGGTCACTTTTGGGGTGAAAATCGGAATATTAAAAAGCCAAGTTTCTCAAACTGTGTCGTGCGACATATCAAATGAAAGGGCACATTGTGAAGGTCTCGAATATATTTTTTTCATTTATCGAATTAGTTATTAAAGAAAATAGATGAAAAATTACCATTTTGAATTCACAAGTTTTTGAAAAAAAATATAGAAAGTAGTTCTTTACTTATAGATTACAGGAAAACTTATAAGGTGCAGGAAGTTTACAAAAACCTGAAAAAAAAATATGATTTGTTCGGAACCCTTTGCGCTCAAGTCCGACTCGTTCTTGGTTGTTTTTTTTTTGTAGAAGCGATAACAGGTAAGCCAAATACCTACTATGACCAGCAACTCCTGACCATACACTCGAGATAGCAACTTGGTTTTCGTCGATTGAAGTGGTTCGTCTAAGACCGCTATAGGTCTTAAGGGTCTACTACCGGCCAAGTGGCGCCCTCAAAGAATAAAAAATCGTAGCATAGCACAGAAAATAAATATTAAAGAACCCAACGTCACGTTTGTTACAAAGAGGATAAAGTATTTTTAACCGACTTCGAAAAAGGAGGAGGTTATCAATTCGGATGTTTGTATTTTTTTTTTTTTTTTTTTGTATGTATGTTCGGGCATAACTCCGTCATATATTGACGGATTTGCAAAATTCTTTTTTTGTTCGAAAGGGGTTTATTCCGAAATGGTCTCATTTAAATTTCAAAAAGATCTGATGATGGGTTTCGGAGACAGACAACGGAACTCTTCAAAAATTGACAGCAAATCAACCGCGATTGCTGCTATCGTATGTCTATGAATTGTTAACATAGTTTAATGGGGAACCACAACTAAAAAGTGAAAAATAAAAAACTTTTTTTCAAAAAAATAGAACCGACTTCCAAAAAAAGTGCAAAATAACTTTAATTTCGGAAGTCGGTGTCAAAAAACGAAGACAAAACAGGAACACCGACTTCCGAAATTAAAGTTATTTTGCACTTTTTTTGGAAGTCGGTTCTATTTTTTTGTAAAAAAGTTTTTTTACGTTGTTAAAACAGGTCTCAGAATGTTAAGTATCCAAAGTAGTAGACAAAACTGTCAGAAAGTTGGTACTTTTTCTTATTACTTTGGATACGAAACATTCTGAGACGTTAAGGCAACTATGACCCAATATTGCATGTTCCCGTAGTTTATCACTTAGCTTGCGTTCACTAGCACGTTGACGAGTATATTTGGTTGAGTTATGTTGGGTATAGCTGCAAACATATCTTACTAGAGACATTACGTGAGTAGTGTTGTGCGAGCAGATGATAATGTGGAATTTATTTCAGTTCAATCACATAGTTGATGCCACCAACTCCACTAGACTGCTTGAAAAGTCATTTGTTTGGAACTTTTCAGTTGTTTTTGTCAGTCAATTTTTTGTAAAGACCATAGCAATTACTTCACATACCTACTCAGACCAGCAACTGAGTATACGCTCGAGACGGTAACTTAGTTGTCGTCAATTGAAGTTGTTCGTTTCAGACCGCGCTTTTTGGTGGGTGGGAAATCATCCAATGACATCTCCCGCTGCAACTGGAGCGGGAGGGCGTGTCAGACTCTTATCGACTAAAACCCACCCCTGTTCCTTCCCTGCTTGAGTGCCCAAGGGAGCGGTAACTCTGTTACGAATTTATCCGCTACCTCTAGGCATACAGGCACCGGCTACGATGGGCCCCGTCAGTGGTGGCTGACAATCATCTCTTTGAGGCGCGCGTGGAACACTACGCGCCGTCGACTCACGACGAGCTGTCTATTTTTGAGTCGTCTCCTCGAAAACTTTATTTTGTTAAACCACATGACCATGGCACAAAACAATACAACTACAAATGGCGGCGTATAGTCTGTATTACTTTCGGGGTTCATTTAGCCGTTAAGGCTACAGAGCCTGCCAAAAAAAGACATGCATACATACAAACGTACATACATACAAACTCTCGAAAAACATTACCCTTCTTTTGGGAGCCCAAATAAATTGGGATAAGGGCAGGAGAATGTTGATTTATTTATAAATGTATATTAGTTTCAATAAAACGAGCTCAATCGTTGCCTGTGTTTAAAAGGCTGGTAAAGGAACACTACCTGTCACTGTGATTATCGTTGGCCGTCATTTATTTTTACTTTATATGTGTATATATATTATATTTGTGTATATATTATACAGCATATGTATGTATATGTGTATCTGTTGTATTATATTGAATATTGTATTGTCACACCAATGACAGCCACATATCTTGTCCAGGCAATTACTCTCCATTCTAGGTTGCCTGGAAGAGATCGCGGAAAGCGATAAGGCCACCGATTGTATTTGCTTTAGTTTTTTAGTTTCTTTACTTATGTATCATGCATGGTGTACAATAAAGAATATAATAAATAAATAAATAAATAGTTTATAAATGTATATTAATATATAAATGTATATTAAATTTGTGAATGCGTGTCTTTCAATTTCAAACCAAACTAGATACGGTTGTTGTATTTTTTTTTTACCGAGACTCCTCCGTGCCTCGGAAAGCACGTTAAGCCGTTGGTCCTGGCTGTCAATCGTGGATCTTTGACAGTCGTTACGGGTCGTCAGAAGCTCGAAAGTCTGACATCCAGTCTTACCGAGAGGTATCGTATTATCCAGTAACTGGGTTGTGGAAGTCAGATATGTAGTCGTTCTATGTAAAATACTGGTATTCAGCTGCATCCGGTTAGACTGGAAGCCGACCCCAAGATAGTTGGGAAAAGGTTAGGTAGGTTGATTAGATTTAACGAGACGGTATACTATTATACAATATGTAACAATAACCCTGTTGTTTCTTTTAAGGATGTGTACATTTACCTACAAGCGCAACATAGATGAAATTGTAATTAAAAAAAAAATTAAGCATTGGCTAGTCGAGAGGTCAAAATCAAATAACTATTAAAATCGACACATTCAAAAAAATGTTTAGATTATGATTTTACAAGTACATCTTTACTTCGCTAAATAGCCTACGGGTTTCGCAATCGCTTCATGCAGCACTGCAGAGCTAAGAAATCAGTTAAACATTACAAATATTAATAATTAAATATTTATTTAAATTATTTTTGAACAGTTTTTTATAAATGACTTGCTTTGTATATCGATTCTTAAAACGTGAGTAGAAGGACCAACATGTTCTTTTTTACATTCTGTATATCCTATGTCACGAGGAGCATTCGTACGAATCTACGAATATCTACACTTCAGTGGTCCAAATACCTTGGGTCGCGAGAATGTTTGAAAGAGTAACAGCGGCCCAGGAACGCACAGACTACTTGGAGGAACACGGGTGGGGTTCAGTCAGTAAAAGTCTGACACGCCCTCCCGCTCCACCCCGAGCGGGAGAGGTTATTTGATGTTTTCCCAAACTAAAAAAAACCGGTTAAAAGATAGAGCTCGTGGTTAAATAATAACAGCCACACGAGTCGAACTCCAAGGTTAAGAAATGCTTGGCGAGGTCGATTAGTAGATGGGTGACGATCCATAACATACCGGGACTCCTCTGTGCATCGGAGAGCACATTAAACTGTTAGCCGCGGCTTAACGTGCCAGAAAATCTGACTCCAGTCTTGCTATCCAGTAACTGTGTGGTCAGATAAGTGGTTGCTCCATGTAAAAAACCGGCCAAGTGCGAGTCGGACTCCCGCATGAAGAGTTCCGTACTATCGTACAAGATTATACGCGTCTATTTGTTGCCATTACTATGATCGAGCAAAAAAAGCCAAAAGAGCACGTTTCTAGTAGGGCTCTCCCCTACTAGAAACGTGCTCTTTTGGCTTTTTTTTGCCCTCTTTAATATTTAATTTGTTTTTATTATTTGTTGTTATTGCGTTGCGGCAACAGTAGTACACATTCTGTGAAAATTTCAACTGTCTACCTATTACGGATCATGAGATACATACCGCTGACAGACAGACTGACGGACGGACAGCGGAGGCTTAGAATAGGGTCCCATTGGTTACCCGAAAAAACAGTGCTCTAAATCCCTTCAACTTTGATTGGAAATAACAGAAACCGAATAGTTTTCCATCCTCTATCGAGAATGGTAATTTCCTTGAGATTTAAAATGCACTGAGGGAAATGGATATAAATAAAAGATGGCTGTCATTACCCCTCAGCCGCCTTTTACGGTACCTTCGGGAAGAAAGGGCTGTGGTCATTTCTTATCTGATACTTTTCTTTTTAGTACCTACTTATTATTTATTCAAGATTTTTACAAAGACCTTCGCGTGCGGTTTGTAGGTACATAAATCATAAGGGATTATATATACCTACCCGAAACTTTTTCTTTTTAAGAAAGACATTGGTGCGGATTCTGTTGCACACAAAATGAATTTAATTTAGGCTACTCCTATCTTTTTCTCTTTAACAAAACAAGAAAGAGACGGACGTAAATTAAAGCTGTCAAATTTAGTTGAACTAATATTTCCATACAAATTAAGGGTACACGTAAAAATATGTCGATTAAAAACACGATGAAGTGCAAGGCGTAAACCAGTTTTACATCTCTAACTTAGTTCATAGCTATAGCCGTCCTTTTCTCGCATTACCTTTTAGTAAAAGATAGCGATTCTCTAATTTTAGTTTAGTTATTGAACAGGAGAATCGGCACCATTGTACTTAACTCGCAAATCCTATTAAAGTACTAAAATAGTCTCTTATGTTTTGTAGCATTTACAAAAGTTTCATAAAACAATATCGCTCCGTTATACAGGAACCGTAAACATTTTTGACCAGTAAAATGATGTAATAAAAAAAATAATGTACTGTAAGTATGTAATTTCATCACAAAAATAAACATTTGACCTCATTTTCTCTCACCACAATTTAGGTTTGGTCTCCAAGGCGTAATATAGGATTTTATGCGTTCTGAAATTTTCAAGACAAGGAAGATCTTGGGGTAACTAATACGTATCATTAAAGTTTGGGGAAAATTAAATGAATCCCGGGTTTTTTTTATTCGTTTGGAGTTTTGTCTTCAGTTTAATAATGAGGAGGAATGAGCGATAATTAATAATGAGGTTTTACGCAAGAGGGAAGAAGACGTGTTCTCAAAACAGCGTGGGCGTTGCTGAATAATGATGTAGCTAAAAATACATTGAGGTATTTTTTTACTGTGAAAACTTGCCACAATACTAAATAGATGTATCGGCTCGAAAATAAAAACAAAACCTGTCAAGAGCGAGTCGGACTCGCGCGCAAAGGGTTCCGAATAAATCATAATTTTTCAGGTTTTTTTAAACTGCCTCCACCATATAGGTTTTCCTGTTATTTATATGTAAAGAACTATTTTCAGTATTTTATTCAAAATTTTAGGTCCAATGGTTTCGGAGATAAGGCGGGGAAAGGTCATTTTTCATCTATTTTCTTAAATATCTTCAAAATTATATTATCATTATTTAAAATTATGAAAAAGATATATATGCGAGACCCTCACAATGTGCTCTTTCATCGAATATGTCGCACGATACAGTTTGAAAAACTTTAATTTTTAGTTTTCCGATTTTCACCCCAAAAGTGACCCCCATATTCCAAATTTATTTATTTAGGTACACGTCCGTGTTTGGGTCACAGATATTCATGTGTATACCAAATTTCAACTCTATCGTTCCAACTGATTCGGAGCAAATTGGCTGTGACAGACGGACAGACAGACACACGAGTGATCCTATAAGGGTTCCGTATTTTCATTCGGACTTTTGGAACCCTAAAAATTATCACGTCTTCACAAGTATAAATTAATATGGCCAAGACATCATACACAATGGAACAACAATAAACTTAGGCAAATATTCTAGCTACTCAAAATTGGTAACCAAAGCCCAGCCCACACTAAAAATTCTCTTCCAAACATGATCTCAAACTTTTCACTAAGCAACTAACACTTTAACAACCCCAAATTTGTCTCTACTATAAAAAAGGCCTCTAGAAAAGGTACTAGAGTTTATTAGCAAAGAATATTGGAGGAATACTCCTGGGACGGTTGATAAGTAAGGCACTGCTACACAGCAGGCCACGGCTAAGCTACGCGCGCTATAGCTTCGCTTTGTATGAAAATGTAGGTGTCCACTGCGAACTATGATCGGTCCCTCAATATCTGAGGATCGTGGTCAGCATCAGGGTTGCATCTGGAGCGGATGATTTCCCAACACCGGTTTCTGTTCAGCGCGTCTCTTACGACCGTATAGAATTTGGAGGAGGACGAGTCTTTCTTGATCGGTCCATCTCGTTGGTTCGGCCGCGTGATCTTTTTTGCCTTCGGTGGTCCCAACCACAATCAGCTTATCTAGATTTTCGTCACCTCTGTGTATTGTGTGGCCGAAATATGAAAGAATGCCATCCGTAGTCTTCTGTCATTTGGAGCTGGGTCAGGATCGATGTGTTGTACGTTTTGCAGTCCAAGGTATTCTAAGCATTCGTCTCCAGCACCACATCTCAAATGTGTTAATCCTTTGCCTTTCTCGTGTCAAGATTGTCCATTTTTAGGGTTCGGTACCCGAAGGGTAACCAACGGGGTCTTATTACTAAGACTCTGTGGTCTTATTACGAAGAACTGTCCATCTGTCTGTCAGCGGGCTGTATCTCATGCGTAATAGGTAGACAGTTGAAATTTTCACAGAACATGTATGTCATATCCGCTAGACAAATTGGCAACAAAATAAAGCACGCCACCTGGCGGCAACTATAAACACTACAGTTGGCGGGCTTTGACGGAGTCGGCGCGTTTCCGTTAGACTTCGAGGTTGGGGAAGACTCGCCTAGTCGGGCAGTCTTAGCCTGGGAGTCACGGAGTAAAGACGCATCGGAACTGTCCTACGTTTTGTTGCTACTAGTATTTTAAAGTAAAAAGTTTATAAGTTTCAAATTAGTTAAAGTGAAAAATTGCTTTGCCGTTGTTATTTATTGCACGATATACCTACACAGACCCACCTGATGCCTGATTGTAGCTCGATACATTCTGGTGATCCGAAATATATTTCTGTTGTCGCTATAACACAAAATAATAAAAAAAAATTAACAATTAAAGGCGGCTCCCCTACTAGAAACGTGTTTTTTTTGCTCGATCTTGATAATGGCGATAGGTAGACGGTTGAAATTTTCACAGAATGTGTATTTCTGTTGCCGATATAACAACAAACAATAATAATAAATTAAAAATTAAAGCGGGCTCCCCTACTAGAAAAGTGTTTTTTTTTTGCTTTGCTTTTGGTCAATCCTAATAATGGCAACAAAAACGCGTACAATCTTGTACGATGGTACGGAACCTTTGACCGCACTTAGCCGGTGTTTTCACTCCATACAGGAAAATAGGGAATAAAATACAATTCATTTATTTTTCACACATCCCACATGCCTTTATCGAGACAAACATAGTAGGACCCTTCTCTACTGATCCTTATACGAAAATTATGTAAGTGATAGACAAGTTAATAGCTGATAGAAAAATGTACAGTTCCTGTGTGTCCAAGGGAGCCATCTTTTCTTTGGCCTTCGTCTCCCTTGCCATCCATCAACATTTTATAGTCATCACTCTTTTAATGATGTACGTTTCTTCAGTGGACGGTCGTCTTTACATAAATGAGAGCCCAGCCGGTATCACGGGTGTGCGGAAATTAGATGTTTGAGTGAACGATGTTGCTAAGATGTACGGGTGTTGTGTGTAGAGAGCTTTAGGCGTAGGAAGGAGGCACATTTATTATGTTTATTATTATTTAGTGAGTGTAATGTGTGGAAAATTGTTTGGTGTTTGTAGACGATTTGCTGTTGAGGATGTGGAAGAGATAAAATTACTTGGAGTAAAGTTAGGAAGTTTTGTTTGAAAGTATTCATGAACTTTTCGTCGTAAGTCAATTAACTGATGCAGCTGTTTATTATTTTTTTGTAAGTGTAATATGTGGAAGGTTGTTTGGTGTTTGTAGATGATTTGCTGTTGAGAAGTGGAAGAGAGAGATTACTTTTGGAATGTTGTGTGAGTTCATACAGATTGTTTGAAAGTATTCATGAACTTTTCGTCGTGAGTCAACTAACGGATACAGCTGAGTACCAGTATTTTACATGGAGTGACTGCTTATCTGACCACTACAACCCAGTAACTGCAGGTAACACGATACCGCTCCAGTATCAGTTTTCCTGGTTTCAGACTACCCGTAAATAAATAAATAAATAAATAAAATAAAATAGCCTTTATTGCTGTTTCTTTCTTACAATTAATAATAAATAAATGCCTACTTACTAAAAACTTAATTGATTAAATTATAATCTAACTTGAATTTAATAATCTGCAACTGGTTGTTCGTGTGGAACAGCTTGTCTGTCGACATAGGCCTCCTCTAAAGATTTCCACGTATTACTGTCTCTTGCTGAACGGGTCCATACCGGACCAGCTATTTTCCTTAAGTCATCTTCCCACCTTTTGATTTGTCTGCCTCTATTTCTTTTGCTATCTCTTGGATACCATTCTGTTACTAACTTAGTCCATTTCTCTTTACTTTCTCTTAACATATGTCCCGTCCATCGCCATTTTAGTTGTCTGTAGGCAGTGAGTGCATTCTTAAATCTTGTTTTCTTTTTAATTTCTTGCAGTTTCACTCTATCCTTTCTTTTTATACCTAAAATACTCCTTTCTATTGCATTTTGACAGACTTTTAATTTACTTTCTTGTAGTTCTGTTAACGCCCATGTCTGGCACCCGTATAATAAGC
This sequence comes from Polia nebulosa, assembly GCA_951329385.1. NCBI lineage: Eukaryota > Metazoa > Arthropoda > Insecta > Lepidoptera > Noctuidae > Polia > Polia nebulosa. Next base: position 12,243,303 of record OX589610.1, on the reverse strand, counting down.
ATGGCATTATGCATATTTCATATACTTTCTTTTTTCCTTTCATTGGCATATCTTTATCCTTCATTATTTCACTAAGAGACCAAAACCGTTTCCAAGTATTAGTTATTCTTCGTTCTATTTCTTTATTCATGCAATCTTCTGTAGATATAAGTTGTCCTAAATATATATATTCATTTACATATTCTATTTGTTCGTTGTTTATTGTTAAGGTTTCTGTTTTTGTTTGTTGGGAATTCGTCATAACTTTGGTTTTAGTTAGGTTCATTGTCAGGCCGGCCTTAACACTTTCATCGGATAATTGCTGCAACATCAGTCCCAGGGTTCCTGCGTCCTCTGAGAACAAAATCAAATCATCCGCGAAGCGTAGATGGTTAAGATTTTCGCCATTTATATTGAGGCCATTTTTGGTCCAGTTTAGATTCCTGAATATCATCTCCAGGACAGCTGAAAATAATTTTGGTGATATAGGATCTCCTTGACGTACACCTCTTTTAATAGGAAATTCGTTCCCAGTATATTCAAGTTTAACTTGTGCTTTGCTCGCTGTGTATACGTTTTTAATTATTCTTATGTATTTTGCTTGCACCCCTTGTCTTTTTAGAGCGTCCCATATATACTCATGTTCCAATGTATCGAACGCTTTGTTAAAGTCAACGAACCCTATGTAATATATTTTATTATATTCTCTATATTTCTGTAGAATTTGTCTTAGAGTGTGAATATGATCTATAGTTGAGAATTTACTTCGGAAACCAGCTTGTTCCTTTGGTTGGTTTTCTTCTAGTGTATTGGTAATCCTGTTTAGTAGGATTTTTGAAAATATCTTATAAATATTGGACATTAAACTGATCGGTCTGTAGTTTCCTATATCGCCCTTGTCTCCTTTTTTATGCAGTAGTATGATTGTCGATTTAGTCCAGTCTTCCGGGATGATTTCTGTTTCTAAGATTTCATTGAACAAATCTGTAAGTCTTGGGGCTATCACTGGTAACGTAGTTTTTAGTAGTTCATTTGTGACTAAATCTGAACCAGGTGCCTTATCTAGTTTTTGTGTTTCGATAGATTTTATTGTTTCTTCCTCTAAAATTGGTTTAATCTCCTCTTCATTTACTGAATTAAATTCTTTTATTACTTGTTTCCCTTTAGACTACCCGTAACGACTGTCAAAGAACTTTAAATGGCAGCTGGGACCAACAGCTTAACGTGCTTTCCAAGGCCCGGAGGAGTTTTGGTATGTTACGGATGGCCAACTATCCACGAACCGACCTCAGCGAGCGTTGCTTAACCTATAAGATCAACCCGTTTTCTCGTAAGTGCAATGTTATTTTTAATCGACTCTATAGGAGGTTATCGACTTGACCCGTATGTATGTTATATGGTTGGAATTAACTATATTAATATATTTGGTACACAGGTGAGCCATCCATTATTGTAAATGCGAAAGTTCGGGTATTTTTTACTCAATCATGCCAGATCGGCTGAAGGGATTTGAATGAAATTTGGCAAATATATAGATTATAGTCTGGAATAGCGCAGCGAAGCCGCTGGTAGACGCTAATATTTTATAAGTGTAGTACGTATTTCTCAGAAACTAAACACTGGACTAAGAATAATATTATTTCATAAATACAGGGTGTAAAAAGACACATCACATAGCCGTCAACTACGCATACTGTACGTCTAACAAAGTAGCTTTGCGCAAAAATTATTGCTGGGAAACGACTTTTTTTTAAGGTATGAAAAAAAATAATTATTGCGCCCAATGTAACGCGAACCCAGGCAAGTGAAGTTAAGCCCTGCTCCTTCGCTCTAAGCCGCGTAGGTACTTGTTGGAAACGTTTGATATTCAATGCGTTTTTGTTACTGCAAATACTCGTACGTAATTTCGAAAATGAAAACTATGTTTGTTTGGAAAAAAGTTTAGTAATAACACTTGGAAATAATTTTCGTAAAAAAGTAAAAAAAAATAATGCGACTTTGACCTTCAATATCTCCAGAACCAGTGGATTCCCAGGTATGGTCTAGTGGAAAAGTGATCCAAATAATGTGTAGAACATGTGGCTTTCGGCTTCGGAAACTGTCTTTTTACACCCGATATATTTACTGATATATGCAAACCGCTATGTTGTATTGAGTTTCATAGGTTGGTGTTTAAGGAGTAAAAAATTACAGCCACAGTAAATGGTCATCTGACTTACTAAGACTACTTTATACGTTATACAGGATATGTAGTCCGAATTGGTTTGGACCGGATCCAATACAGGTAATGTTAAAGTAACTTTGGGTAATGTTGCGTGAACTTAGACCATGCTAGTTTATTACAATGTGGTCAACCAGATCCATTTTGCTTATAACGGTACGATTTAGAAAAATTTTAAGTTTTTTCTGTGATGTAGGTATATTTTCTGTAGCACAGTGTGGTTTTAGGCAAAAATTAATTATCTCTACTCTTGTAAAGACAACGAAAAGTAGGAGTCTTAAGAATCTCTTTCAAGAAATAATGCAAAGAGCCTTTACCTAATTCTTGCACAAAAAAATAACGACACTAACCTTTTGGCGGCAACCATTTTGTTATTTTTTTCAAAATTCATGTAGCTTAATGTCACTTGGCTGTCAGGACCAAGCTAATTATACCTCATTTGTTAGAATGCATGCCAATTGCCAAAGAAATAGACAACAATCTCTCGAAAAAACCTTTTTTACAAAAAAAAACAACCGACTTCCAAAAAAGAAAATACACTAAAAATAAAAAAAAATAGCTTTAATTTCGGATGTCCGTGTTTGTATGTAATTTCTTCGTTATTGACACCGACTAGCGACTCGGTGTCGGTTGTTTTTTTAGTAAAAATACTTTTTAGTTGTTATACTCGTACCTCAGTACTAAAAACCCCAATGACATGAAAAGTGGAATTTAAACATACTCGTAATTTCAAAAAGCACTGAAGCGAAATCAATAAAAGAAGGATGGCCAAATCGTACCCGACAACGAAACGATGGCCTCCCAATACGCCATATTTATGAAAAATACCCTTATTTTTTAAGGTCATAGAAAACACAAGAAATATCTCAATAAGTAGCCACAAAAAAAGTTATCCAATTTTTTTGTTTTTGTACCTTTTTCTAATTTATTTAGAATAATAGTTTCAGAACGCAACTCTTGACGATTCATTTCGCGTTTGAAATGACTTGGTATTCAAAGACTGTAATTATTCACGTTTTTCTGAAAAGTTTTAACTGTTATTCTATTCAATTAGTTTAAAGGCATCAAATCAACGAATATGCTGATATTATGTATTGGATTCTTGTCATAAAAAATAATTATGTTGTGTTGGTGTAAGTAGTTTTGTTCAAATGCGTAAAACGGAACGTCATTTGTCATCGACAAGTTACTTAATCTGTCTGTGGTCGATCGTCGATCGTTCATCGACCCGCGCCATTGTTTGACACCCCGGCATTGAAATTATATTCTCTTTGCCGGCAATCATTCGTATTCGCATCCTATTCGATTTACTTGTTGTGAATTGTGATAAGCACTTGTGCTAATTTGGATTTCCTTCTGTTGTTTTGACCTTGGCATTGTTTTACGGACTGATAACTACCACTTGTGACGATTATTCTGTGCTATTGATTTCTGGACACCGATTTTGTTTCTTGGATATTTGTGAGAGAAATCATGCACACGCCACAACTAGCCCTGCGATTGCTATGTGTTAATTGTAACATACGCATTGATACACTTCGCCGCCATCTCGTTTTTGATCTTGATACGAGAGTAATTTGTAAGATCTGCGAGAGGAATTCTTCAATAATATTACGTATTTATACCTACTCATTTTAGTACATATACCAACATAAACCATCACACAATCATACATCATATAACAACTCTAATTTTTATTTTAGATCACTGAAGAAGACTACATATTGTTACGAGCTGGGTATGGGATAAATTATTTTACAACAATTAATTAACTAAATATCCTTTATTAACTCAACAACTTATAAGCATAAACACTAATTCGCTAATGATCACTATTCTCTTCGTAATCGCTTGTATTCGCATCCGTTCGCATCCGTAGTCGAAATCAGACTGACTCACTCGCCCGCCGTCCGGCCTATTTATACGGTCATGGAAGTTTCCAGAACATTGTCGAACTATCTTATAGTGGAATATTCTAGAAACATCTATGAACTTCTACACAGTACCACAATGGAATGTTCTCGAACCTAGTGGAAACTTCTGGAAACTTCGACCACATTCTCGAACGTTCCAGTGTAATACGGTCGACGTAACAATATTATGTGATGCCTGTAAACAATTGGCAATGCAGCATGTCAACTCCGAATTAAGTAATGAACCTGGTGCCTCATCTTCCCGTGGCCACATGCATGTTTGCATACTTTGTGGAAGTTCTCTGCGGAACCGTAAATGCGACCTTATTGTGAGAGAGAATCCATCTCAGTTGCTACAAGCAATACACATTGAACTTGAAAATAGAATTGCCCCACGGCAGGTAATTATGATCTTTTTTATTGTTGTCCTATGTTATAGTGAATTCATCATTGCAATCTAATATTGTTTTGTAACAATGTTTTTATTTCCTTATGTTTAATAAATAATGAGCCCAAAGATTTATAATAAGACAATGCTGTATGGTTGTTTCAGGCAACTTCATCAGACCATTTTTGTCATCCCTGTTGGCTGAAATCAAAATCAATATCAAAAGTTATTTATTCAAACTAGCCTGAGAACCAGCACTTTTTGAACGTCAAAGTTCTACGTAAAGACAGTCCCCCAAAAAACGCCCGCCCGTCACCACTTCCTAGTGTTTTAGCTGTGAAGAAGAAGTGGCCAACAAACTCCCCAGCAACACATCTGTCTGTTAAGTTTTAAGAACTTGAATCTATATAATTATATGTAACAATCTTAACATTATGTAAAACAGAAAAATAAATATATGTCGTCTAAAATATAATCATAAAATTAAATAATCCGCCACTTGCCAGCTAGCACACTCAATCATGCCATCTCTGACTCAAGAGAGATCATCTGAGACTCAAGAGAGTTGCAATGCATAATATGTAGCAAAATATTGAGCAGCAGGCAGAGCCGGAGCCAGAGCCTGAGCCGGAGCCAGAGCCAGAGCCGGAACCAGAGCTGAAGCTAGTGCCTCAACCCCAAGGGTCGGTGTTTGGAGACACCGACCAGCAAGCTGACGAAGTACCCAGGGTGATTAGTTTATCGCAGTATGGACGAGCGGCTAATACTGCAGCACATTGTGTTTTTCTGGTAGCCGAAACAGAGATTTGCATAGAATTTCTGACCCTCTAAGAGCAATAACTCTAAGCAAAAATAAATATTACTTACCTATAAATGTTCGTATTTGTGAAGAACATACATTTAGTACTGATTGGGATATGTTGTTCAATTCAAAAAATAGTTTAAGAACATTTACGGCTGAACAAGTGGAATATGCGCTTTCCTTTATTAACGCTTTTAATACATTTCTGGATTTCTCAAGTATGGACAATATACTACGACAATATCAGAGCCACCAGCATTCCTCGATGGTGTAGTGATAAGAGAGGATGATGAATAAAAAGTATTTTTGTCAAGCCTATTTCTTTCATTTAAGTACTCTACCAATTATACTTCATTTACTCCTGTTAACAACCATTACTCAATTTGTCAATATCTATGCAACTTGAGCATTGAAGACTGAAAGGCAGTAGGTATCTAGTGACTAACTCTTCAGCCAGAATTGAAGTGGTCAAACCACAAAAAAGGCTTGGAAGTCTTTCAAGAACCACTTCACGTGTGATGTTATACCAGCTTTGTTGTCTACACTATACGTTGTGCAAGTTAGAGCAATATAGGTGTAGTTTTCAATGAATGATCGATGGACAAACAAAGAGTTGGTGCGCTTTGCTACAAGTCCTATTTTTTGGGTAATTCTCTGAAAGAAATCGAAATAGATAGAAACGAGATCGCTAATTACCCTTCTCGCTTATCGCTAACTAGACTCATAAGCTACGCCGCAGTCGGGTAGAAGGTAGTTGTAGATTCTAACCTCAAAAGTATTGTTGACGTTATTATAAAAAATCGTGGCTATTTAGAAATAATTTTCAAACGGGATAGTGTTTACGACATAAAAACAAACCAATCTAGCTATAGTTTATTTTGGGACATGAAAAATAAAAGTCGAGTCCAGCTCCTATAGAAATTTGTCCATTCTTCTTTATATGGGACTATTTCGGGAATATTTTCTTTCGGATGAAAAAATAATTTTGAAAATCGGTCTACAACTGACCGAGAAATCGGTCGACATACATAAAGATAAATTAAAAAACATACATACAGTCGAACATAGAACCTCCTCCTTTTTCGAAGTCGGTTAAAACCATACCCTCGTATTCCCCGCCCGTATTCTTTTATTTGGGGCAGTCGGGTAAAATCAGTTGTGTTTATAACATAGTTTGATTAAAATAAAAGAAGATCCGCAGATTTTGGCTTTGTCCACTGACTTAGAAGCAACAAGATACAAGCAAAACACAGTACAATAGAAAAATTAATCTAACCGTTAATTGAATCTACCTTCATTTCTAATAACTGCAGAAAACCTGGTCTATTGCCAATCGTATGAACACAATTCAATTCAGTTCAATTAAATTGATTAATTTAGCTTTAACAGTTCCCTGGAGATTTAGTGTTCTGTTTTGGTTAGCTCATCCAATGCGAGCCAAGCTAATGCAATTAAAACTACCTACCTATATGAATTGAGGTTTATCTTAGCACTAGCGAGGTTTATCTCAGCACCGGCCCGGCTACGCACGGGTGCAATGTATCGTGAGAAGCTGGGGCGGGAGTGTATAGGCTATTTAGGACTATATCTATGAATAATAATTAATAAACCCATAAAATAAATTTTATTTGAAGAATAAATATGGCACTTTGACACTGTCAAACAGCCATTTTAATTCCAAAGATAAAAGTTATCTGAGTCTTGAAAAATCAGCCCTTACCTAAGTATACATATTATTAACAGAAAGTACGTGTGTGTGTGTGGTATATCGTATCCATCTAAATAGCTTTCCAAATTCCATATAATTTGTTTTTTAACCAACTTCAAAAAAGGAGTAGGTTCTATGTTTGTCTGTATGTGTGTTTTTTTATTTTTTTTTATTTCCACCGATTTGGACCGATTTGGTGGACTGATTTTCAAAATTATGTTTTTATCCGAAAGAATATACTCCCGAGGTGGTCCCATATAAATTTAATCGAAATTGATTTAGCACTTTTTGAAAAACTGAACAAAAACGAAAAATTCGTATTCCTAGATGACGTTTTGGTGTTCTCAAATTCCAATTCCAGTTCGACTATGTTTAAATTCCACGTTTAATGTTATTAGGGTTTTTAGTTCTGGGGTATAACAAATAAAAAGTGTAAAATAATAAAAAAAAAACTTTAATTTCTGAAGTCGGTGGCAAATAACAAAGAAATAAAAAACTTTTTACAAAAAAAAACAACTGACTTCCAAAAACCAATACACTAAAAATCAAATGTTGTATACTACTAATCATACAGTCGAACATAGAACCTCCACCTTTTTCGAAAGTTGGTTAATAAAATACAAACACAGACTTGCAAAATTAAAATTATTTTTTAATTTTTAGTGTTTTTTTTTTTTTTGTAAGTCGGTTTTTTTTTGTAAAAAAGTATTTTTTTATTAAAACATTAAAATGGGTATGCACTGTTATCCTTAAAAGATAGACATATGCCATTGCAATCATTTTTGTAGGGCTATAAAAGAAAAACACTCCCACCTTATATGGTTTTGCTATATTTCAAACGGATTAGCAGTGTTTTCAATGAAAGCTCCTTCCTCCTTGATTTTTTCCGACCTCTTCAACAATCATCTTCATATTTCATGCAATTTACACAAAAGCTTAGTACATTTAAACTTTCCTCTTGAATCACTCTATCAATGAAAACCGCGTTAAAATCATTTGCGTAGTTTAAAAGATCTAAGCGTGTAACACTTAAAAATAGAATAAATTTAATTCGTGGAATGGAGCGTTATTTTGCAAGATGACAGATACACTTTGACGTTTCTTTTTCCAACTTGATCTGGAGCAAGTCTGCCTCTTAAACTTTATATATTGGAAAAAAACTTCTTAAAAGCACTTAATGATGTCTCGAGGTGTAAGAGGGACCAGAGTTAAGTTCAAATGTGTTAAGCATTGGGATGTAGGACGCTATAAGTACTCTTTTTGGGATTTTCTGTAGTGACGCTAGATCTTAAGCGTGGCATTTATGAGTCTCACCGAAATTTTCTCTTGTTCGCAGGGTTCCTACTTTACATTTAGTTACGTACAAAAAAACTATATAAAAATGGTCAGATCATAAACTTCACTTTATTTTTGGAAGAACAATGCGGTCTTAGCAAAAGGTTCGGAACACAAACGTCCACGTGTCCAGAGATGACCACGGCTTAAATACTGCTTGTGGATCTCCTCACTGGACCTTTAATCTTAGATCTTCGAACGATAGGGTAAAAGTGATTCATCATAAATTGTAAGTTCAACATACAATTTCATGTATACTTGATTATTATCTAGTGTGATGCAGTGTTGACAATAAATGTGATAAATGTGAAGACCACATCAAAGGACTCTTATTTGCTACAGACATACCTCATGCAATAAACTCGAAGATTGGTAAATAGGGTCTCATGCCATAAAATATCTTTGACGCTAGCCGGTGGAAGAATAACTTCTTTGCAAGCGTACAGACAGACTTTGTTTTAAAGTAAATGTAGAGATTTATAAGCAATTAGCCGTACCTGCGTTGCAATGCCACGTAAAGTATTAAAGTTTTTTTTTTGGTTACATTTTTGGGCCTGAAACCTTCGCGGGCGTTTTCAGAAGACACTACCAAAGTTTCATCACAATCTGAACAATGGTTTAGGAACACAGAGAGGACAAACATACAAACATTCATTTTTAGGGTTCCGTGCCCGAAGGGTAACCAATGGGACCCTATTACTAAGCCTCCGCTGTCCGCAAACAACAAAACAAACATCGACAATCGACAGCCGGGACCAATGACTTAGGTCCGGTATTACAAAATAATAAAAACGTAATCCAGGATCTATAAGGAAGCTGGCTAGCGTGACATCCTTAATCGATTTAGGCTTAGAGAGATCATCTTTGCCAGATCATAAGATTGATTTTAAGAAATCGCTTTAAATGGATTATTTCCATCTTCGGTCTATTTTCTTTTATGTTTTTCATTAGATACTTGAACAAAATATTTGCATTAAAATCTGATATGGCTCAGTAACAGCTTAAAATTTTGAATACATTGGATAATTAATTAATTAACAGAAAAGCGTAAAGCTTAAACCGCTGGTTTTAGAATCTAGAAACAAGAAACTTAGCACAAGAGTTCCTTAATATGAGGAAGGTGAGCACAAAAGCGAGATTCCAGAAAATTCGTTATTCTTCTTTTTTCAGGGTTCCGTACCCGAAGGGTCCAAACGGAGCCCTATTGTTGTCACTCACGTGCCCGCCTATTCATCATTCCGTCTATCTGTCTGTCCGTCGTCTGTCACATACTTAAGATCAGAAGAATTTTTTAACTTCCCATTGACCTATGAACTTGAAAGGTGATAATGTTTATTTTTACGTATATTTCAATAAAAAATACCAATATATGTATTGATAAATTAGACTTTTTCTTCGATAACTCCCTCAGGTACGGAACCCTTAAAGTGTAAAGTCCGATGCGCATTTGGCACCTTTTTTTTAATGTTGCCTACTATAGGGATTAGGTACTCCTGTGTGGTGGGTGAGTTCAAAAACCTTAAAAATCTCATACACAAGACACACAGACCCGGAACAACTATCTGTAGGCCATACAAATATTTCTCCCGTGCGGCAATCGAACCCGTGACACGCAGCGCAGCAGCCAGTCGCTCAACCATTGCGCCAGCCGTTCCCCCCAGTCCGTTCCCTATAGAGGTCAATAGAATGAGGAATAATATTAAGATATTTTATCATTTTTGCCGGCTTGTTACAATCCTTTGTAAACTTTCTTCTTAAAATTATTTCAGACAAGTTTCTACTTTAAAAGACTCGACTGCAAAAAGCAACTAAGTCGTTCTAAAAAATTTTATTTTTATTTAAGTAAAAAAAATTAAAATATCAGAAAACCGACTGATAAAAAACCACTAAAAAGTTCCAAATAAGTCACTTTTCAAGCAGTCTGATACAGTTGGTGGTATAGAATCTGTGATTGAACTAAAAAAAAATCCACCAACTGCGTCAGACTGCTTGAAAAGTGACTCGTTTGGAACTTTTTAGTGGTTTTTTATCAGTCGGGTTTCTGATATTTTAATTTTTTTTTACTTAAATAAAAATAAAATTTTTTAGTTGGTTTTTATTTTTTTTAGTTGGTGGCATAATAATAATAATAATAATAAATCATTTATTTCGGACTCATATTACATCCATATTTGTTAGTACAATTGCGAGCTTACAGACTAGTGTTAGTAATAATTGAAGGAATAACAAGTGGGAGGTCCCACTGGGCTCCGATGATGGTGGCAAATCACTATATGACTGCGTGCAGCCGTATCCAGCGAGCCAACATCGGAGAGTCCCACCGGTCCGCCAGCGCTCGCAGGATGGTGTTGGGACTGTCGCGCGTGCGGCGCATGATAGAAGCGCACCGTTTGCGCATTATGGCCGCAAAGCCGTCTGTGTCAGCCGCCGCGAACATCGCGGAGGCGCTGCAGTGGCGCGGCAGCCCCATCAGCACCCGGAACGCGTTATTGTACTGAACACGCAGAGCGCCGTATGTCCGCTGCGTATAGTTAACCCACAGGCCGCAGGTGTAAAAGGACTGACAGTACGCTTTAAAAAGCGCAACTTTGACAGTCCCCGTGCACCGTGCAAACCTGCGGGCCAATATGTTGCATCGGACAGACAGCGCCCTGCGCTCCCTTTCTATATCCACACTGTCTTTAAGGTCCTCGGTGACCCAGTGGCCCAAATACTTAAATTGCTCGACTTTGCTTAGAGCTGTGCCACATAAAGTGAAACTCGGAACGAATGTGTATCGCTTGTTGCCCGGCCTGAAAATCATTATTTCACTCTTCTTCGCGTTGTATTTGAGCCCATGAGCCACCGCGTAGGACTCACAAATTTTCAGGAGCCTTCGTAAGGCACCAATCGATGGGCTCAGCAGCACCATATCGTCTGCGTAGCTGATGTTATTCACGCACACTCCATCTATATGACACCCGATGCCGGTGCTGCTGAGCTCATCGATTAGCCGGTTGACATATAGGCTGAAGAGCGTGGGAGAGGTCAGTCCCCCCTGCCTCACCCCGCATTCCAACCCGTACTCCTCCGAGAGAGAGCCTGCCCATCTTACAAAATTCCTTTGATTGTTATACCAATGCATAAATAATAACACAATCTCCTTAGGTAGACAAGTTTCATCCCTTAATTTACCCCATAGAATATCGTACGATACAAGATCGAAAGCTTTCGATAAATCAAGGTAGCATGCATACACCGGAGTCTTTCTACTCGTGTAATACTGTACAGTCTGCTTGAGGCACAGGATAGCATTGTCGGTGGAAAGCCCGGGCCTGAAACCGAACTGCGCGTCGTTTAGCGAGACGTGTTTATCCAGGTGCTGACCAAGCAGACTGTCCAGCACTTTGGCGACCACTGTGGCCAGAGAGATCGGTCTATAGTTGTTTACATCTGCCGTATCACCAGTTTTATTTTTGATGATTGGTACAACTATAGTACGCATTAGATTATCGGGCAGATGGGAATGGCCCAAACACAGGGTAAAAAACATAGAAAGCACTCTGGGTAGGTGTACACCCGCGTGCTGCAGGTGCTCGATGCTAAGGCTGTCGTGACCCGGGGATTTACCCCTCACCATGCCTTTGATCACCGCGCCCACTTCCTTGGTAGTAAAATGAACACTACGCACACTACCCTCCTCAGCATCGGGCTCCTGCCGCGCTGGCCCCAGGGGAGAGTCCACCCTGAAATGGTGGGAGAACATCGTGGCGATGTCACCAGACTCGTGTACCCCCGCCACGCTGACGGGGAGGCCCGGCCTATGATTCATTTTATTGGTGTTTTTCCAGAACTGACCGAATTTCTTGTTTGAGTGAAGTTCAGCTATAATATCCATTCTTATCTGTTGTTGATTATTCTGACACCACTTTAATTTTGATTTAAAAGCGCGCCTAGTTTCACGCATATCATTATAAAGACGGCCAGCCCCGGGTTTACCGCCATATAACCATGCCTGAAAACATAGCCGAGCCCTCCCATGAGCGACGCGGACGTACCTGTTCCACCCGGTAATGTATTTACCTCTACGCTTTTCGGTAATTCTATAACTACATGTAGCGGCCTCCGACAGTATACAGATAATCTCGTCATACATTTTATCTAACAGGATTTTATGACTTTTGTTACAACACATATTATCTGAGCAGTGTCTGAATTCTGAAGGAAAATCAATTTGACGTAGTCTAGAGTGACATACACTTTTAAATTTCGCTATCTGAGTTGAGAAAGTTTGGCTTGAAAAGTGACTTGTTTGGAACTTTTTAGACGTTTTTTTGCAGTCGAGTTTATTGATTTTTTTATTTTTTTTTTTGTACTGGACCAGGTCACAAAATATACTATTATTAACTTTTGACGACGGCCATTTTGTTTTTTCGGATGTCTATATAGGCTTATGTAATGATACCTCATTAGTCAAAATCCATCCAGCAGTTTGAGCTATAGGGCGTGTCAAAGATATGCGAGACGATCTCCGGCCACCGTAGACGCGGGTCTGCGGACGGTGAGTAGTGGGTAACTCGCCGTCCGATTAGGATCAGGCCCGAGAGTCGACGCATGACGGGGTACGTCATGGCCGATACCTGCCCAGGGGTCGTAAATGACCTCTCGCACCCGGCCCTGGTTCAGGCCATGGTATGGAGCGAGAGGGAATGGGAAGCTGTCTCTTCCTTCTGCGAAGCAGTAATGCTCGCGAAGAGAGGCGGCATGGGTGAGGGAGACTCAACATCAGAGTCGACCGCACGCCCTCAGCAGCAGCCACCGCAGGAGACGCCAGGAGCTTCCGGCGCCGCGAGACGATCTCCGGCCACCGTAGACCCGGGCCTGCGTCACTGCGATCAGCACCAGGCCCGAGAGTCGACGGCGCGTAGTGTTCCACGCGCGCCTCTTAGAGTTGTCAGCATTCATGACGGGGCCCGTCATGGCCGATGCCTGCCCGGGGGTCGTAGATAAATTCGAAACAGAGTTACCGCACCCCTGGGCACTCAGGGCAGGGAAGGAACAGGGGTGGGTTTTAGTCAGTAAGAGTCTGATACGCCCTCCTGCTCCACCCAGAGCGGGAGAAGTCATAGGATGATTTCCCAACCCAAAAAAAAAAAACCATACATACATACTCTCGAAAGTCATTACCCTTCTTGTGGAGCAGTCAGTTTAAAAGTCTTACTCAAAAGGGTAAAGGTCTACCTACAACATTAACCTACCATTTTAACTCAAATCCGTTTATATTACCTTCATCTGCTAACATGTTCAACAAAACTTTTATTTGCATGTTGCAAAAGGCGAAGCAGAGGAAATTGGCTGTCGCAAGGTAAAACGCTGACGGCCGCTGCTAACAACACAAAATATGAGTATTATCATGCTACCTGCATTTAAAATAGCTACAGAAATAATTCTGTTTCAGTCCATTCGGACTTGATATGGGTTTGGCGTCTATTGATTTGCATATACAAAAGATTTGCATACGAAGATCTACTTGTATTTGTTTTCAGTTATACTTTAAATTTTCATACATTGACAATAAAATTGACGAACGAACATAAGACATCACATAGAATACCTACTTATATGTTTGTGCTCGGAGATTGACGGACAAATGAGTCGATAAGTTGGTGAAAAGTTTTATCAGCAAAAGTGAATCATTCTGTCGGCGAATCATGCATCGGTGAAAATTCTATCGACGAAAAACTGAAAAGTGAAACGTTTTGTCGTCGAACCGTTCTTCGAAGAATCGTGTGTCAGAGAATTATTTCAGAATCAAATAATGTTGTGTGTTTGATGGTAAGCTCTTGACTATGATTATGGTCATAAATTTATATCCTCGTGTCCTCAGATCAAAATTTGATCATCTGATGATAATTTTTTAACGGTACGACTGGTCCATAAATTCAAGGTCGCTCAGCGAGCTATGAAACGGGCCATGCTTGGAGTCTCATTGAGGGATCGAATACGGTACGAGGTGATCCGGCTGAGAACCAAGGTTATCGACATAGCTCACAGAATAAGCAAGCTGAAGTGGCAATGGGCCGGCCATTATTAGCCGTAGAACCGATGATCGTTGGGGTAGACGTGTTCTCGAGTTGAGACCGCGAATCGCAAACGTAAGGTAGGACGCCCTCAGGCTAGGTAAAACGATAATCTTCGCAGGGTGGCTGGTAGCAGCTGGATGAGAATTGCCGAGAACCGAGCTGAATGGCGTGTAAATATAGAGGCCTATGTCCAGCAGTGGACTGCTATAGGCTGATGATGATGATAATTTTGTATGGAAAGTTCAATATTTTAATGAGAATTGACTCTGGCATTTCTTACACCCTTTACACGTACACCTATTTTTTTACATTTGTACGAAAACCCTAATAGATTGTGAATATATTGCCGTTCCAATCATATTAGGTAGGTACATCTTCCCTCCTCTTTTTAGGGTTCCGTACCAAAACAGTCCAAACGGAACTCACGTGTCACAAAATTTTGTTCCATAGAATTTTTTAACTTCCTATTGAACTATGAACTTGTTTGTTGATAATGTTTATTACTACGTACTCGTATATTTTACTAACAAATACCAATATATTGAAAAATCTGTTTTTTTTTGATAAATACTTAATTTGGTACGGAACCCTAAAAGTGCATAGTCCGACACGCACTTGGCCGGTTTTTTGAACTCTGTGAAATATTATTAGTTGTGTCTATTGAACCTCATATTGGCTCGTATGTACCGCTCACCATTGCTCGTTCGTATTTTAGACTTGACACTCAAGAATTAGATCAACAAATAATATCAAGATCACTAATTTCCTGCTAAGCCTGGTGAATAGTCACATGGAGACCCCTTGTGATCGATTATAGGTACTGTACGAACCGTTAAACTTCATAGCTATATGAAAATGTTAGTTAGTAATTACAAAGTTAAAGATACAATATTTTTCTACATTAATAGTTTTTTTTTTTCAAGTTTTTTTCTTTCAATTTTTATTAGAATTAGCATTGCCATTCAACATGGCAATGCTGCCAGTCTTCTAGGTACGTTTCCAGATGACAGTGATGGGAAGGAGTACTTTGACGAATTTATGTTTTTAGATTTTGGGGGTGGAAAGTCATCCAATGACATTTACCGCTCTGGGTGGAGTGGGAGGGCGTGTCAAACTCTTACTGATTAAAACCCACCCCTATTCCTTCCTTGCCTGAGTGCTCTACCCCTAGGCATGCAGGCACCGGTCATGATGGGCCCCGTCAGTGGTGGCTGACAAACATCTCTTTGAGGCGCGGGGGTAGCGGCGCGCGGCTACGTACCGTCGACGCACGGGCCTGGTGCTGATCGGACCGCGAGCTACCCACTACTCGCCGTCAGCAGGCCCGGAAGTACTTCGACGCCTGAACGTATTTTGTTTTTGTATATATGTACGTAGTTCGGTAAGATTTTTTGGTTTTAGTGTAGATATATTTTTATTTAGTTTGTAATAACTTAATCATTTTTTATTGTACCAATCCACAGAGATATCGCAGCCCTGGCACAGTCAACTGAAGAAACTAGGGTCGGTTTACACCAGGGTTCGGCCCTCAGCCTTTACCTCTTCCGGATGATTATGGACGCTCTGACGTCGGACATCCAGGAAGAGGCTCCGTGGTGTATGCTGTTTGCTGATGACATTGTGCTAGTTGCCGAGACTGGAGAGTGTTGGCCTGAAATTGAGCTGAATCAAAACAGAATATCTGTTCTGCGATTTCAGCGGTCTCTCCAGTCCTATGCCTGTAGCTCTCAACGGAACGCCTATACCGATCTGCTCCGACTTTCGGTACCTCGGGTCGCTTGTGCAGGAGGATGGCGATATTGACCGAGACGTAACGCACAGGATCAACTCAGGATGAATGAAATGACAGGTAACTGTAACAACTTGCGACCGACGGATGCCCCTTACGTTAAAAGGGAAAATCTATAAGTCCGTGATTAGATCTGCTACTGTATGGATCAGAATGTGGGGCTGTGAAAAAGACGGATGAAAAAAGATTGCATGTGGCGGAAATGAGAATGTTGAGATAGATGTGTGGAGTAACGAGAATGGATAAAGTGAAAAATGAGTACATTAGAGGTAGTTTAAAAGTGGCGCCAGTCACAGAAAAGTTGAAAGGGAACCGCTTATCTCGGTATGGTCATGTGAAGAGGAGGGATGAATCACATGTAACCAAAAGAGTTATGAATATAAATGTGGATGGATGTAGAGGGAGAGGGAGGCCACAGAAAAGATGGATGGATTGTGTGAGGAGTGATATGAAAGAAAAGGGAGTTAGTAATAACGTGACGGCTGACAGGACAGAATGGAAGAAAAAAACGTGTTGCGCCGACCCCAAGTAACATGGGATAAAGTCAGGAAGATAATAATAATATATTTATTCATCAAAGCCATATAAAAAAAAAGTTTATAGTGGTTACATATAAAAACGGAAGGCTAAAACTACAAAAACATGAAACTCTGATTTCTAAACTAGGCAAATGCCTGTATCTTAGAAATCAGTGTCCCTTCGAGAGAATACATTTAAAATTATGAACTACGAGCAGTTTTAAATTAATATTAATAAAAAATGTGTTTAACTTAAAAGTATTAAAAAGAAATAAAAACTAAAATCACAATCAAAAAAACAAAAATCAATAATCGACAATCAATAATCAATTAATAAATAATAAATAATCAAATATCAAAGTCAAAAATCATAAAAGACAATATACAATACGAGAATAATTGTTTATATAATATTTAATAATAAAAATAATACTAATTAAATGACTGAAATTCTATAATAAGTTCAAATTCGATTTGGAAAAAATGAGTCACAATTAAATTTATAATAATTTATATGAAATTGAATAACAACATTTATTTGATCAAGTTTAGCGTAATGATACTAATGATACAATTATAATTGTAAATTAATGCGAGAAATGTCCACTGTTTAGGAACGATGTGTATAGTAACAGTGTATTTTTCTTAACGTTTTATTAGTCCCGCCAAAATGTCCTCAGTTTCATCGTAATTGAGGTTGAGCAGCCATTTCTGCAGTGTATTTTTGCAGAGATAGTAGCTCAAGCCGTAAATATTAAGGTGCCTGTTTATAGTATTATATATCGTAGAGCTAGCGATATGATAGTGGTGACTTGCAAAAGTGTCGGTGCTACTAGTGGACGAACGAGGTGTTTACGTAGGACACACTGGAGAACATATAGTTGTCTAACAGACAGCACTTTACAGTCAGCGTATAGTTGGACAGTTGGATATCTGATCGGCTTGCGTAGCATAACCTTTAGGACCGCACGCTGAGCCCTCTCAACTTGCATAACATGGGTCTTTGCTGCGCCACCCCAGACCGGAAGACAATTAGTGACAATTGACTGGCACAGTGCATAGTATACTGTTTTCAAAACATGTAGATCAGCAGATGTACGCAGTTTTTTAAAAACAGTAATCAGCTTTCGCATACGTGAGTTTAGGCTTTCCAAATGCTCCCGCCAGTCAAGGCGATAACCGATGAGCACTCCCAAGTATTTTACTTTATGGACTCTATCGATAGCTAGGCAGGAACAATCTCCCAGCAAGGAAGCACATGTGTGGGCTTTAAGTGTGTGATTTCCAGGTGGGGATTGGTTAGACTTGATCGAGAACGCTACGTATTGTGTTTTAGCGATGTTGAGAGTTAGGAGGTTAGTTCTCAACCAAGCCATAACAACAGTGAGTGCATATTCTGCATTTTTGTAGGTTTCTGACCAGTGATCACCTTGAATAAAAAGAGCAGTGTCATCTGCGTATGTATAAATGCTGCATTTGGGGATGTTCAGTTTACATAGCTCGTTGATGTATAGCAAGAACATAGTCGGCCCGAGAATACTGCCCTGTGGGACACCGTACCTTAATCCGACCTCATTGCTAATAAGATTACCTATTTTAACTGACTGGGTACGTTCCTGGTAGATGATGATATAAAGAATTAAATATACATTAAAGAGTAAGTTTGTTTTCCAGAACTAAATAAATCGAAAGAAAACCTTGCATAATGCATGATCTCGATGACTAATTCTTTGTAAAACTTCCTATTTGAGATTAACAATGTTTTCTAAAAATACCCTAAAATTGACCGATCAAAAAGCATTTTCATCCCGTTGAAGAAGATATTCAATTCATTCAACTTGAAACCTTCCTGGGCTCAAGTTAAACTATTTCATAGCCCGGTTTGAGTCGATTGATCTCAGATTGAATGGAAAAAGGGCATCCATTTGATTCTTATAGAGTTTCTTTTAGCAACTGAGTTTGAAGACGTTCGACTGTTGTGGTTTCTAATCCTAAGTTCAAGTAATGTGAATGAAACTATTTTTATCCGACTGAGCCAGAAGGAGGCCAAGGTTTTTATTAAAAGATATGGATATGTAGGTACATTTTTCACAATTTCCTGTTTAGTAACTTACGGTGAAGGAGTCCAGAGAGCTTTGCTCCTTCACTCTGTGTACACATGATTGCATCCACATGCCTTCGTTTTTTGGTGTCCCAGTTTTATAGACACTGTGAGCATTAGACCTTATAATCAAATTTTGAAATGAGGCTCTTGTTTCATTGGATAGTCAATAATAATCTTGCAGTTTTTACGCATAAGCACGAAAAAGCTGCACACCTCTAAACGAGGAAAAGGCTCCATAATTAAACGAAAACCCTTCCTGGGGAACAGAATATCGGCCCAAAATTAAATTCTGATATTTGTGTCGAAATTCCGAAAATTTTTCATCGTCGAAAAGGCTTGGTTATAAAAATATGAAATAACGTGAGCTTAAAAAAAAATATATAATAATTCGAAACACGTTTATTATGCGTACACCTTGAAGTAGAATTCTCTGCCGGATTTTGTATTTCCTGTACCTGGGAGTCTTTAAGTAAAGAGTGAATAGGTGAGCGTGCTTCATCATCGACCACATCATCGCTTACCATCAGGTGAGATAGTGGTCAAACTCGAGCATATCAATCAATGCTAAACAAAAAATATTTCGAGGGTCGGTGTACGAAAATGATTTTGGTAACGTTTATCACTGTATTATTTTTAGGGTTCCGTACCCGAAGGGTTCAAACGAAGTTCTATTGTTGTCACTCACGTGTCTGTCTGTCCGTCCGTCGTCAGTCACAAAATTTTGTAATGAATAATTTTTTAACTTCCCATTGACCTATGAACTTAAAATTTGGTGATAATGTATATTATTTCGTATACTTTACTAACAAATACCAATATTTGGTACGGAACCCTTAATTTGCGAAATTCGACACGCACCTGGGCAGTTTTTATATTCTTTGATTCGTGGCTTAATAAGAACAGCACAGGTCAGTCCGTGGATAGGTGACTGACCATTACATACCGAGACTCCGCCGTTCCGGGGAAGAGCGTTAGCCGATGATCCGGGCTATCATTTTTAGATCTTTGCGAGTTGCTACGGGTAGTCTGAAGCCAGAAAATCTGACACCATGCAGGGGCGGATCTATACAAGGGCTTTTTGGCCTACTACCAGGGCCCCGTGGGATAGAGGGCGGCCACACAGTGTTGGCAGTGTCAGTAAATTTTAATGTCAAAAGATTGTTTTTAATGTCACCGGGCTCGTGTTTATCTATTTATTTATTTAGGTGAGCCTACAATTGTTTACACATGACTTTCCATTTAGAAGTACACGATATACAATTATAAGTGCAACAATTACTTACAGGCTAACACCACATGCACTATATTATCTATATGTATGTTGTTAATATTATTATATAATTAAGTAGAATAGATTCTTTTGAATATTAACCCCCAAATAGAAACAAACAAAAAACACTGAAAGAAACTACACACGCACTCATTCACTCTTACTTCTGAAATACTTTTAGCCCAGAACCCCACAAATTGAAGCACCCGTTTAAACGGCACCTTAGTGAATTGCACTTGAGTATTCCACATACGGCACCAATCAATATTTTTCGCAGGTACCGTCATCATCATCTTCCTGCCCTTATCCCATGTTACTTGGGGTCGGCGCAACACGTTTTTTTCTTCCATTCAGTCCTGTCAGCCTTCATGCTATCACTAACTCTCTTTTCTTTCATATTACCCCTGACACAATCCATCCATCTTTTCTTTGGCCTCCTTCTCCCTCTCCATCCATCCACATTTATAGTCATAACTCTTTTAGTTACATGTGTTTCATCTCTCCACATGACCATACCAAGATAAGCGGTTCCCTTTCAACTTTTCTGACTAGCGAAAAAATCATCATTCTCCTGCCCTTATCCCGATTTATTTGGGGTCGGCGCAACATGTCTTTTTCTTCCATACTCCTCTATCTGTCGTCATCTCTGTAGTCACCCCCTTTTTACCCATATCCTCTTTCACACAGTCCAACCATCGTTTTTTTGGCCTTCCCCTACTCTTATAGGAAAAAAAAATAAAAAATTTGTGTAATAATAAAATTTATTATTTAAAATTTCATTCTACAAATGGCCTCTACGGATCAGTAGGTACTAGTGTTGGCACGATTACTTTTTTAGGACGTCAAAATCAAAAATACGATTAAAATCGTAGAGTAAATAATAATATAACTGCTTTATGTTGTTAATCATTTTAATATCACAATCAGTTTTCCTTAATCACAGTAGTGCAAAAACAGCCTTGACTTACAAATACTTTTAAGGTTTATCTACGGTTATTTCTCTTCTTAGTTAACTTTGTTTTTTTTTAATATGACAGACAATCAATAATTAGCACTTCTATTGTAAAATCAGTCTTGAGTTATTTCTTATGTAATAAAAACATTTGAATGTGGAATACCTCCACAGATTCACAGTCCGCCTATTTTTATTTTCCTGACACCATGTCTTGCCAAGAGAGAGGACATTGTCAGAGGACACGGTGGAGCATACGGTGGAGGTTTGCCTCGCTTGGGCAGAGCATCGCCGTGTCCTCGTAGATGCGATAGGCGGCAGCGACCTCTCGCGCCGTGCCCTGGTTCAGGCCATGGTACGAAGCGAGAGGGAATGGGAGGCCGTCTCCTCCATCTGCGAAGCAGTAATGCTCGCGAAGAGGGAGGCGGCACATGTCAGGGAGGCTCAACAACAGCAGAGTCACCCTCACGCCCTCAGCAGCAGCCGCCGCAGGAGATGCCGGGGGCTTCCGGCGCCGCGAGACGATCTCCGGCCACCGTAGACCCGGGCCAGTGGGCGGCGAGTAGTGGGTAACTCGTCGCCTGATCAGCACCAGGCCCGAGAGTCGACGGCGCGTAGTGTTCCACGCGCGCCTCAAAGAGTTGTCAGCAAACGGACGGGGCCTGTCACGGCCGATGCCTGCCCGGGGGTTGAGGATAAATTCGAAAGAGTTACCTCGCCCCTGGGCATTCAGGGCAGGGAGGAATAGGAGTGAGTTTTAGTCAGTAAGAGTCTGACACGCCCTTCCGCTCCACCCTAGAGCGGAAGAAGTCATAGGATGATTTCCCACCCCACAAAAAAAAAATACAAAAAAAAAAGAGGTATCATTGTATTCCAGTTACTGGATGCCTGGGTGGTTTAGGTCAGATATGTAGTCACTCTTTCGTATTTCCTACTATCCTAGTATATATAATTGTATAAATGGTGAAGTTGGGATGGATGAATGTTTGTTACTCCATCACGCCAGAACGGCTGAACGAATCTGGATGAAATTTGGCACAGAGATAGATTATAGTCTGGATTAGCACATAGGCTATAAATTGTAATGGGGGAATTGCTACTACACTTTAAAAGACATTACTATACTTTAAAAGAGACTTTGACCTCTGAGTTTTTTTCGGTGTTTCTTCTCAGGGTAGTCAGCTAGGAAATACCGGCCTTATCTAGCTAAAACTGACAAAAAAAAGTCGATGAGTAAAAGTGTTGTTAAAACCTATTTACAAAAACTTTTTTACAGAAAAAATAACAGACTTCCAAAAAAGAAAATACACTAAAAATTTAAGAATAAGTAACTTTAATTTCGGAAGTCGGTGTTTGTATTTTATTTCTTCGCTATTTGACACCGACTTTCGAAATTAAAGTTTTTTTTTTAATTTTTAGTGTATTTTCTTTTTTGGAAGTCGTTTGTTTTTTTTTTATAATAAAGTTTTTTAGTATTCATGTTGTAGTTGTTATACCCCAAAACAAAAAAAAAACCAATTAAATGGAACGTGGAATTTAAACATACTCGTAATTAGAGAAAACCAATACGTCATCTATGTATACGTATTTTTCGTTTTTGTTCAGTTTTTCAAAAAGCCCTGAAGCAATTTCGACTGAATTTATATGGGTGGCCTCGGGAGTATATTTTTTCGGATAAAAAAATAATTTTGAAAATCGGTCTACAACTGACAGAGAAACCGATAGACATACATAAAATAAATTTCAAAAATACATACAGTCGAACATAGAACCTCCTCCTTTTTCGAAATCGTTTAAAAATAAAATCATTTTGTAATTGCACGCGGGTGAAGCCGCTAGTGCCAAATATACTAAGCTGCATTTGGTTAGAGTAGAGACCAGACAACATAATTGGGAAAACGCTCGGTAGATTGAAATTTATTTTATTGATATTGTGACTAAACAACAAACCAATTTTATTTTCTTACATTATTAGTAAAAGAAAATAGGTTCAGATAAGTCAAGTTTTCATTAATGTTTAGGTACTCACAGAAATTAATTGAAAACAACATTAATGTTTACATAATATGGGCCCAAGACATAATTCCGTCTATTGTTTACTTACTATCGTAAATTGAAATTCAATTACCGTAACCCACAAAGGGCTTTTCCAGTAAAGGAAGGCCTCCTCCACCCCCTTTGGTACTAACGTCAGAGTCCAATGCAGAGGTGCATGGAATATTTTCAAAGCTCCAGCAAAATTGGTCTCTAGGAACACGACTTCAGTTTAGCGTTTGCCGTGGCTCGGTTCGCACGTTCCGTAGACTTGTGTGTTGAAAAAATACTTTGAGAAAAAAACTTCGATTATTGAATATACCTTGTATGTTGTTCGTGGTTTAAAGTTGAAAGTGGTTTGTATATACGTGTTTGGTGTCTGAAAAAAGTTTTCAAAGTTCGAGGTAAGTTTATAAGTTAAGTAAACTTTTTTGTGGGAAAGTAGTACTTTTTTTCCCGTAAAATATTTTTAGATAAGGGGCTTGACTGTAATTACCTACGTATTAACAACGATTGTTACGAAAAAGATCTGCTTCGATAAAAAAAATCTTGGATATAAATAAATATTGATTGCAGCATTCAACGATAATATGGTAAAATATTAGTACAAATTACTGTTGATTTTATAGTGAGGATTTTTTTTTATTTTCAGTATGTAGCTACTTACTGTTTTTAGACATACTTTAACTTTGAAGTTACATTTTATTTGATTGATTGATATAAAACAAACATAATATTTCAAACGCGATGTAATTTTCGGTTTAAAAAACTATTCCAATGAACTTTATGGATTTTTAAATTATGTCCACAAAAGGGAGTTGACAGGAAATATTCCATAATTTACATAATTGTAGCTATGAAAGGTGACCGAGATAATACGGGATCAAAGTATTACAGTAATATCGGCTATCTCGTTTAGATAAATGAAATGGGTTTATTTTGAATAAATTATTATTGTTTTGAACGTATCTTTAGTAAGTAAAATATAACTTACTAAAGATACGTTCAAAAATTTTTGATTGTTCAAAGACTTTGGAAAAAACCGTTGTCGTTCATAAATTATTCGTTTTGATGAATTGTTTTTTTCGGTTTTGAAAACAGTAGCAGAAAAATGAAGAAAACATTTTTTTGGCTTGCAAAATTAAAAACATTTTTTTTGATAATGTGTTTTATATGTAGGTATATCAAAAGCTGTACAAAATTATTACTACAATGATTTTCCGAAATTATTTACGTACCAGACAAGTCATCAAATTCGGCTTACAGTTTTAAAGCCAAAATTACGTAATCCTCATATTTATAGATTAACCAAAACAAAAAAAAATAATAAAAACCCTAAAAACTGACCCAAAAACTTCTTTAAATTTTCATAATTAAGTTGTCAGTTGAGACCGCACCACAAAGTACCTAAACCAAAATAACCGTTGAATTTGAAAATTCTAAAAACAAACAAAGTTTGAAAGTTCCTAACTAAATCTTATCAGAGCAGAAACTGCTTAAAAATGTATGGGAACCTGAAAGCGTAGGCTTCTTTTCAGCTGTAACTGAAATATTCAGGTCGAGTTTATGTGGCCTCTTGAAGTGGCCCGTTTTTAATCGAGGGTATAAGAAATTGCTTTGGTATTCAATAACCGTATGGTCAAGTAACTTGATACTTCCATCATTATTCTCTTGTTATGGTTAGTAAAACCCGGAACACAGATGCCAGTAATATGCAAGTAATATTTTTTTTTACTGTTAAGAAGTAAGTGATGATGTGATCGAAGATGCGCACTTGCCTAGAAGTAACCTATTTACTCTTGACTTAAAGACTCCCAGGTTGTAGCCATCAGAAAATACAAGCTCCGGCAGGAAACTCAGTGGAGTTTCCACACATTCATTGTGCATGCAGCTCGGGGGTGCCCGAGCTGTATGCACAATGAATGTGTTCTCAAAACGTTATGTGCGTGTGGGTGGGATGTCCACCATGTACCGGTGGCGCATCGCCGTACGTCTTGTGGTCCGATGATAGAACGGGCTTGGTGGAATTAAATTATGATATTCCGTCGCACACTCACCGACAGGCTAGCAACTCGGCGTCTATGCTCAAGACTTTGAAGCTTCGGCTCGACGAGCCTATCATTGCCAATATATAGTATAGTGACATACATATTATCACCAATCAGTGGTTATGGCAGCATGATAGTTGCCTGAGAAATTCCTAATATTCTGCTATAATTTAAGGGTCTTAAGTAAAGAGTGAATAGTTTATTTCTAGGTAAGCGTGTTTCATCATCGCTTAGTGTTCAAAATCAAAAGTCATTTATTCAAACTAGGCTGAGAGCCAGCACTTTTTTAAAGTCAAAGTTCTACATAAAGACAGTGCACAAAAAACGCCCGCCCGCCACCACTTTTTAGTGTTCTATCTGGGAAGAAGAAGCGGCGAAAAAACTCGCCAGCAATACATGAAAACTTGAATTTATATAAAAGCATGCTAAGTAATTAACATTACATATTTGTAACATAACACAGAAAATGATCATCCCAAAAAAACTTTTTTACAAAAATTAGAACCGACTTTCAAAAAAAAAAATTTGTTGATTTTTTTTGAAAAACGGATCTATTTTTTGTAAAAAAGTTTTTTTGGATTGTTCCTTTTCTGTGTTATGTTATTTTTCACTTACTAGTTGTGATTCCCCATTAAATTGTGTTAACAATGCAAATTTATGTGATAGCAGCAATCGCGTTTGATTTGCTGTCATTTTTTGAAGAGTTCCGTTGTCTGTCTCCAAAACTCATCGTCAGATCTATATGAAATTAAAATGGGACCATTTCGAAATAAAGTCCTCTCGACCAAAAAAAGAATTTCGTAAATCCGTCTTTATATGACGAAGTTATGCCAGAACTATATATATAACTATATATATTTATCTAATTATCTCTATAATTTATATTTATATATAAATATATATATATATATATATATATATAGAAACATCCGTATTGATGACCCTTTTTGGAGTCTGTTAAAAAAAAACTGTCAGTCATAGGACTGCACGTCAGAAGTGAAAACTCTAGTTGAGCGTGACATTCACGCGAGTTTCGTGTTTTTCCCCTTCTCAAAAGTGCCCAACGTGCCTAAAGAAGTTTTCATTTCAAGTATCATTAGGTTAGATAGTGTCTGAAAAGAATAAAAGATGCTTAGCTATCGAGAATTTTTAGATTTTCAAGAAAAGCAAGTGTAAAAATTTTTTTTTACAAAAAAATAGATCCGACTTCCAAAAAAAGTGCAAAATAACTCTAATTTCGGAAGTCGGTGTGTCTGATTTTGTGTCTTCGTTTTTTGACACCGACTTCCGAAATTAAAGTTATTTTGCACTTTTTTTGGAAGTTAGTTCTATTTTTGGTAATTTTTATTTTTTACTTTTTAGTTGTGGTTTCCCATTAAACTATGTTAACAATTCATAGACATACGATCGCAGCAATAGCGGTTGATTTGCTGTCAATTTTTGAAGAGTTCGGTTGTCTGTTCCGGAAGACATCATCTTATGAAATTTAAATGGGACCATTTTGGAACAAACCCCTTTCGAACAAAAAAAAGAATTTTGCAAATCCGTCAATATATGACGGAGTTATGCCCGAACATACATAAAAAAAATACAAATATCTGAATTGATAACCTCCTTCTTTTTGAAGTCGGTTAAAACTACAGTTTTGGTTAAAAATAACTGGGTCGTCACGCGTCTTTATCACTACCCGCATAGCCTTTTTCCAAGGGTCAGCATCCCCTTAATTCTTGTCGATATTAACTTATACCAGGACAACCTAATCAGTTACGAATCAAATTTACTTACCAAAATACCAATTAAATTTTGATAGTAAGAAAGAAAACATTTCTTTAACGTCACAAAAAGATAAGAAAACAATTTTAAACATCAAAAAAGGGCATCAAAGAATAGAACATGTCTCAAAAATTCCTCTAACGTCTTTATACATAAAATAAAATATAATTTTTCTTAATCGCTGACGTTGGTCAAAGAATTACTTTCTACAGAATAACCCTGTAGACCGTAGAGTGACCCAACTAACGGGCCCAATTAAGGAATTACCTCACGTAGGGCGGAATAAGTATAGGTTTTTGGTTAAAGGGTCATTTTATGTAGGGTTCGCATTAATTCGAGATAGATTGGACGTTGTAAGACGACGCACGCAAGGAGACGTCTATTTTAAGTCTACATACCTAGTTACGTAGGTTTCATAGGGATGCGACCTGTTTCCCGAAAATTAACTATTTCGTTTTGTGATATCGAATGAAGAAACGTTTTATTATTATTTATTTATTTATTAAAACTTCATGCAACACATGCTTCTCTTGCTCCATCTTGATATTAATTATTATTGTATGGTGAAATCTAAATAAAATACTGTGCTTACCTTTAATTTAGATGCATGCAATGTAATATGAATGTCTTTGTGTGTATTAAGTTGGTTTGTCTAAATAAATAAAGAAATTAGATATTTTATGTCAAACTAGTTTTTTTCCAGTGTGCGCTCCTCTAGCTTTTCTCACAGACACATTTTTTGGCATATACGTTGTGTAATGGAAAAACTGTTTCTGGCCATAGAAATGAACAACATTTTTAAATAAAGAAAGTAATTCTCAATTACCAAGTTATCATCGCTGATAAAAAAAAAAACCAAAAAAATACAAAATAACTTTAATTTCGGATGTTTCTAATTTTGTTTCTTCATTATTTGACACCGACTTCCAACTTCTTCTTGTGTTTTTTTTTTGGAAGTCGATTGCATTTTTTTGTAAAAAAGTTTTTTATTTTTCACCTTTTAATTGCTGTACCCCATAACTAAAACTAAATAGTAAAGTGATGCCCGAATTGATTGTCCCTATAACACATAGTTGGTGAAATTGGGGTGTATCAGGGTGAACTGTACAAAGCTGTGTACGCCTTCAGAGTGTATAGGTACTATCAGCGTGATGTTGTGTTATGAAGTGGTTTAGACAATTAACAGACATGCGATTGCAGCAAATCCGGAAGGTTTGCTATCATTAATTGAAGAGTTCCATTGTCTATCTCCGATGTTCTTCATCAGATCTTCTCCAAATTTAAACGGGAGCACCTGAAAAGTATACCCTTTTAAACAAAAGAAGAGTTTTCTAAATCAGTTCAGTTGTCTTCGAGTAATCGAAGAACATACATAAAAAATAAAGATTCTGACGAATTGAGAACCTCCTCCTTTCTTGAAGTCGGTTAACTAGTATATATAGAAATACTATGACACTGAAATATTACAGCTTTCTACAAGAATGAATTCTCGTAATCGGATCCAGGTACTTCAAGACTACTCTGTATAATATTAACATAAACGATCAATAATTGGACTGGCCTGTTGGTCTAGTGGTTAGTGACCCTGACTGCTATGCCGGAGGTCGTGGGTTCGATTCCTACCCAGGACAAATGTTTGTGTGATGAGCACGATCATTTGTTCTGTGTCTGGGTGTAATTTATCTATAATATGTATGTATTTAGAAATATATAAGTATGTTTATCAGTTGTCTAGTACCCATAACACAAGCTCTGCTTAGCTTGGGACTAGATGGCGTTGTGTGATAGTTGTGGAATATTATTATTATTATATTATTATTATAATAAATGATGTTTATTCAGTAAATAGGTTACAAGGAACACCTTTTACACGTCAATGTTTTTGTCAGTTTCAGCTAGATGAGACCGATGTTTCCTAGCTGAATACCCTGAGAAGAAACACCGAAACAAACTCGGAAGTCAATGTCTTTTTTAACCGACTTCGAAAAAGGAGGAGGTTATCAATTCGGATGTTTGTATTTTTTTTTTTTTTTTTTTTTTTTATGTATGTTCGGGCATAACTCCGTCATATATTGACGGATTTGCAAAATTCTTTTTTTGTTCGAAAGGGGTTTATTCCGAAATGGTCCCATTTAAATTTAAAAAAGATCTGATTATGGGTTTCGGAGACAGACAACGGAACTCTTCAAAAATTGACAGCAAATCAACCGCGATTGCTGCTATCGTATGTCTATGAATTGTTAACACAGTTTAATGGGGAACCACAACTAAAAAGTGAAAAATAAAAACTTTTTTACAAATAAATAGAACCGACTTCCAAAAAAAGTGCAAAATAACTTTTATTTCGGAAGTCGGTGTCAAAAAACACAGACACAAAACAGGAACACCGACTTCCGAAATTTAAGTTATTTTGCACTTTTTTTGGAAGTTGGTTTTTTTTTTTGTAAATAAGTTTTTATTTTTCACTTTTTAGTTGTGGTTCCCCATTAAACTGTGTTAACAATTCATAGACATACGATAGCAGCAATCGCGGTTGATTTGCTGTCAATTTTTGAAGAGTTACGTTGTCTGTCTCCGAAACCCATAATCAGATCTTTTTTAAATTTAAATGGGACCATTTCGGAATAACCCCTTTCGAACAAAAAAAGAATTTTGCAAATCCGTCAATATATGACGGAGTTATGCCCGAACATACATAAAAAAAAAAAAAAAAAAAAAATACAAACATCCGAATTGATAACCTCCTCCTTTTTCGAATTCGGTTAAAAAAGACATTGACTTCCGAGTTTGTTTCGGTGTTTCTTCTCAGGGTATTCAGCTAGGAAACATCGGTCTCATCTAGCTGAAACTGACAAAAACATTGACGAAATAATCCAAACAATATGTACTGGTCAAATCATATGAGAACCATGTGCGTTAATATCTGAGATGAGCTTTTGAGGAAAGCACCACGCAGGTTTCAGTGAATCTGTTCAGACAGTGCAAGCATTTGTCAGTTATCGTGTAACTCAACTCAGAACTCAACGAACTGAAGAACAATACCAAAATAAGGATATTTGGGTAGCCCGCAAAAGTACTCAAACTGCCAGACAATCATGAAATCTACGTGAATATAACGACCTACATAGGTCTCACATTCACAATATGCATGAGTGTATGTAATGGTTTTTTGAAGAAAGAATCACACATATTTGAGTGGACCTGTCCAGTCAGTGCAAGATCTGTCAGTAGTCGAATAGCTCAACTTATATACATAGTTTAGATTAAAAGTAAAATGTCGTAAATTAAAATACTAAGAATCAATACTACATAGGCACTTTATGTAATCAAACGGTCGAACATGATGGAAGTTCTCCAAAAGGTCCTTCACCGTCAGTGGTAACAATATTTCTTCCTAACAGCTATCGTTTATTGTAATAGTACAGAATCCCAGAGTCACCAGACTTTTTTTCCTTTTAACAAGATGTCTGGAGTTGAATAGTGTACTTTGAACGTCCGCATAGACTTAAGAGCCGGAAGAGCATCCTTCGCTGCACATATGCCATCCAAGACCAGCCACCTACAATGAGAACCAAATTTTGGGAAGAACTACCTACACCATCCACCTCCTGACTTCTTTAAACCCCAGGAACACCTGCCACCCGGACGGGAACTGCAGTGGCCTATATGGAAATCACTAAATCGGCTGCGTACCCAGGTAGGCCGCTGCAAATACAACTTGGCAAAATGGGGTTTTATAGACTCGTCTGATACCCAGTATGAGTGCGATGCGGTCCAGAACATGACTTACATACTGGAATGCCCAAGTGCCCATACACCAGCACTATGGAGGACCTGACGAACGCTACAGACGTTGCAACTGATGTGGCCAGCTTCTGGGTTCAAAGTATTTGAAAGTTAGGGAACCATCGATTCAAACGACGAAAAACGTCCGCATACCACCCGCCTACACACACACCGTACCTGCTAGCTTGCGCCAACGGGAAATTTCCTTATTTTGCTTAACTTTATATCATTTTTAAGAGCCATGACTCATTTTCATTATTTACACCTATTAAATTAAGTATACCCAAATTTCGGCCTTGTGAATAGAATCTTCGCCGAGGTGGCTACGTGCTCTAAAGCTACTATAATAACTAAATAAGCGTTAAAATATTATTTAACAATCTATACTAATATAATAAAGTGGTAAAGTTTGTAAGTTCGTGACTTTGTTAGTAGGAAAAGTTTTGTTTTTCTCTGGAACTACTGAACCGATTTTGAAAATTCTTTCACCAGTAGAAAGATATATTATTTGGGGTCAGCGCAACATGTCTTTTTCTTCCATACTCCTCTATTAGTCGTCATCTCTGTAGTCACCCCCTTTTTACGCATATCCTCTTTCACACAATCCAACCATTGTTTCTTTGGCCTTCCCCTACTCTTATAGCCATCCACATCCATACACAAGACTTTCCTCTCGACATTTTCTTCATTCCTCCGCATCACATGCCCATACCACGACAACCGATTTCCACACAACTTTTCAGTCAGCGGTGCCACTTTCAGACTTCCTCTTATATACTCATTCCTAATTCTATCCATGCGCGTAACACCACACATCGCTCTTAGCATTCTCATCTCAGCTACATGCAATTGCTTTTCATTCATCCCTTTTGTGGCCCAACATTCTGAACCATACAAGATAGCAGGTCTGACCATTGTTTTATAAATCTTCCCCTTAAGTTTTAGGGGAATGCGGGAGTCACAGATAGTCCCGGTGACCTGCCGCCATTTCATCCATCCAGTGTTAATTCTGTGCTTAACAGTCCGATCCATTTCGCCATCGCTTTGCACGAGTGAACCGAGATACTGAACTTCGGAGCAGACTGATAGAAGCGCGCCATCTAGCACTACAGCTTCAGAACTGGAGAGACCGCCAAAATCACAGAACATGTATTCAGTTTTGGTTCTGCTGATTTTCAAGCCAACTTTCTCCAATCTGCTCTGGATCTCAGGTCCATCTTCACCGACCAGAACAATGTCGTCGGCAAACAGCATGCACTAGGGTGCCTCTTCCTGTATTTCCGACGTAAGAGCGTCCATAATCAACAGGACGAGGTAAGGACTTAAAGCCGACCCTTGATGTAAGCCTACAGCCACATTGAACTCATCGGTGTTGCCAGCAGCCGACCGGACAAAGGTACTAGATTGTCTGTACATAGCACGAATCAACTCAACATACTTCCCAGGCAAACCTTTCTCTTTCAAGGCCCACCACAACACCTCCCGAGGTACCCTATCATAAAAAAGAAAACTATATTTAGTTAAAAAAAAAAATGCTTATTTTTAATTTTCATATTTTTTTCAGCAAACTCTTTCATATGACATGCATAAAAAATAACTAGTCTACCATCTTTGGGAGTACGCTATAATGGATTAAAAATGACGTCATTTTTGTTAAACTTACCATGCATTGTCATCCAAACTAAACATGTTTGCAAAATTTTAGCCCAATCGGAAACTAGGAAGTGGGTCCAATTTAACTTCTAAGATGTGTTTACTTAGGTAGTTAGTTACAAGTATAGCTTATTTATGTGTGTTGTAATAGTTTCACTCTTACAAAACAGACCTTTCGAAGTTGGTGTGTTAAAGGACAAATATACGTGTACTGTTATTGACTTGCTCCATTAATCTCAAGGATGGTCCTCGTGGCCGATATTGATAAATAACTATCTTAGATGATAGTGCAAAGACGCAGAAGTTTTCTTTCAGTTGAAGAGGTGCTCTTTGGAAAAAGGGTGAGGTTTTTTTGTGAAGATCCTTTTGATGATCTAAAAATATATCTCTGTACGAGATCAAACTTTAATGGGAAGGATAATAATGTTAGGAAGTCCTCATAAGTATGGAAACTGAGTCTCAAGGAGGTGGAGTACTAAAATAAGAACCTCCCTTTTAGGGTTCCGTACTCGAAGGGCCCAATCGGAGCCCTATTGCTGTCACTCACGTGCCCGTCTGTCCGTCGTCTGTCACAAAATTTTGTTCCGAAGAATTTTTTAACTTCCCATTGACTTATGGACTTGAAATTTAGCGATAATGTTTATTATTACGTATAATTATTTTACTAACAAATACCAAAATATTTATTTCTCTCATATGATACGGAACCCTAAATGTGCGAAGTCTGTAAAAAATCTAACGAATTTGAATTTCTGTATTCTTATAAAGTTTAAAAACGGTCGACATTGCCTCCTCCTTTTTTGAAGTCGGGTAAAAAGGATTTTGATATTTCTGCGATAGGTAGGTTTTCAGGGTTCGGTGCCCGAAGGGTCTTAACGGAGCCCTATTGTTGTCACTCACGTGTCCGTCTGTCTTTCCATCCGTCGTCTGTCACAAAATTTTGTTACGAAGAATTTTTTACTTCCCATTGACCTATGAACTTCAAACTTTGTGATAATATTTATTGTTACGCATACTTTACTAACAAATACCAAATATTTGGTACGGAACCCTTAATGTGCGAAATCCAACACGCACTTGGCCAGTTTTTTTTTATTCGGGGTAAAAAGACCAAAGAGATTGTGCCGTCTTACCCACTCACTCATTAAAACAACTCGGTGATCACCATCGGCACATGGAGCGGGCCCCGTTACTTCTTAAAAGACAAATCTGGAATTCTCTATTCAACGCCTGTTAGGGCAAATACCTGAGATACGATCGTTACCTACATAACTGACAGACTAAATGCAGCTAAATTTCGGTACTTCAATTTTTACTTAGATACTGCAATGCAGGGGCGGGCTTCTTTTACCCCTTACCTTAATTTTTATGAGTCCGTATACTTTAAAATTCGTTAACAAGAATTAACGCCTTCTTAAAACAAAGTTATTATTCTCAGAAGTATAATAAACAGAATTTAATTAAACTGTATTTTATTTCTTTTGCAAAGAGTTATTTTATTTAATTTTTCAGCCGAAATGGCGTTTTAATTTTATTTCATGAAATAAAGCCACGGTTAAAAGTTCAGTGCAAATAAAATATAAGCGAAGGCAGCTTTTATGTTTATTTATTTTTATTCGCAGTAGGCCTCTTCCACAGGAGACGTGCTTTTATCTAAGATAAACCGGCCAAGAGCGAGTCGGATTCGAGTGCAAAGGGTTCTGAACAAATCATATTTTTTTCAGTTTTTTTTTAAACTTTACAGACACACAGGAAAACATCATAGGTTTTTCTGTAATCTATATGTAAAGAACTATTTTCTTTATTTTTTTCAAAATTTGGGTGGTCATGGTCATTTTTCATCTATTTTCTTAACTTCAAAATTATATATTTTAAAATTATGAAAAAAATATATTCGAGTCTCTCACAATGTGCCCTTTCATTTGATATATCACACGACAGTTTGAAAACGTTGAGTTTTAATTTTCCGATTTTCACCCCGAAAGTGACCCCCATATTCCAAATTAATTTATTTAGGGTACACGTCCGTGTTTGGGACACATATATTCATGTGTGTACCAAATATAAACTCTATCGGTCCAGCAGATTCGGAGAAAATTGGCTGTGACAGACGGACAAATGGACAGACAGACACACGAGTGAATAGTGTAAGAGTTCCGTCTTTTCATTCGGTCTTACGGAACCCTAAAAACCGGCCAAGAGCAAGTCCGAAGGTTCAAACCAAACACATTTTTTCAGGTTTAAACTACATATAGGTAGTACTGTTTTCCTGTAATTTGTAAGTTTTTATTTTTTACATAGTAGTTTTGGAGATAAGGGGAAGGGGGGGGGGGTATAAGGCGGAATGGTCACTTTTCATCTATGTTTTCAAATAACTTACTAACTATCCATTTCGGAATTATACGTTCCCTTTTGTTTGATGTGGTAATCTCCTAATGTCATTGTCATTGATCGAGGCGTCATAGACCTACGTTTTGTCTATGGCGCGTAGTGGTGCACCGCACCAGAAACGAGATCACTAGGCATTAGTTAATTAGTTTAGTTTTATTTTATTTTTCCTTGGATACTAGGCTTATGTAAATTTTATTAATGTGCGTTTGTAATCTGTGCAAAATAAATAATTTTTCTTTCTTTCATTAATTAAAAAAAAAAATATTTGAAATCCTTACAATAGACAGACGAGAGATCTTGTAAGGGTTCTATGTTTTATTCGGGCTTTCGGAACCCGAAAAAGGTAGCAGTGACATTCAACCATAAATGTCTAAAAAATTTTTTTTTTTTTAATTTCGAAATCGTATCTGCAGGTCGATTCTGTTAACAATTTACCGTGAAAACTTAGGTGAAGTGAGCGTGAAGTGAACTGTCATTCCACCTTGATTGTATGGATTGATAGCCCACTTCACGGTCACTTGACCTAAGTTTTCACGGTGAGATTTTACAGAATAGCACTACAGTATATCTAGACATAGACAAACACACATAATAATATTAGTTTAGTTATAGATAATACTAGCTTCTGCCAGCGGCTTTGCCTGCGTGGAATAAATACTTCCCCCGTTATAAATAACAACCAGTATGTGCTATTTCAGACTATATTCTGCTCAGATTCCCATTGACCTATGAACTTGAAATTCGGTGACAATGTTAATTATTACGTACTATTTTTTACTAACAAATACTAATATAAATCAGATTTTTTCTTTGATAATTCCCTCATTTGGTACGGAACCCTAAATTTGCGAAGTCTGACACGCACTTGGCTGGTTTTTGAATTTCACATGAAATACGCCTAATTTATACTCTATTAGCTGTTCCGGCAAACTTCGTACCGCCTCAGAATCATATCATCATCAGAATCATATATAATATCCGTACCGCCGCCCCATCATCAGCACCAGGCCCGAGAGTCGACGGCGCGTAGTGTTCCACGCGCGCCGAACAAGAGTTGTCAGCAAAGGACGGGGCATGCCACGGCCAATGCCTGCCCGGAGGTTGAGGATAAATTCCAAACAGTTACCTCGCCCCAGGGCATGTAGGGCAGGGAGGAACAGGGGTGGGTTTTAGTCAGTAAGAGTCTGACACGCCCTTCCGCTCCACCCTAGAGCGGAAGAAGTCATAATATGATTTCCCACCCCCCAAAAAAAATAATATCCGTTCCGTTCCGCACAAAATATATGAGAAAACGAATTTTCTTCACAATTTTTTTTTGTGATTTTTTTCGATGTTTTAATCGTTATTCTGGTATTCGAGGTGGAGAAAAATTTAACATATCAAAGATCATTGCTATGTTGCATTTTTCGCGGTTCAGCCTTACTTTAGTTAAAAATGGTGTAACTAACCCGACTTTGTTTTATACAATATAGAATATTTAGATATATATAGATTCCGCTTTCCAATCTCGACCCAACTTTCGCTCCATCCTAATTTACAGTTTTCCTGCATTTGAGGGTTACGGCTTTCATTAAATCCCTCTCCATATTATTCTAAAATTTTAAGGGAACCCTTCAAAAAAAGTCGAAAGATATATCGTCCCATAGTCCTTTCTAAACGGGGGTTCTTAATAAAAATGCCGCAGATGCCCGAGTTTCCAGTTTTTACTCGGCTTTTTTAAAGGACAAAGTTTTTATAACATCGAACATCTTTAGTTTTGGTTCAACACTGAAATGAGTTATAAACCATTTTCTTGACAGTTTTAGTAAGCTTGAAAAACAGGGTGGCGGTGTTACTAAATAGGAATTAATGTTTTATTTAGATTTGACGTTCATAACGAGACCTGAATTATGAAGGTTGTCAGAGAGTACTACGGATATTAATAATAAGTAAAAATATTTGTAAAAAGACAGTTTCCGAAGCCGAAAGTCACATATTCTGCCCATTATTTCCCATAACTGGGAATCCACTGGTTCTGGAGATATTGAAGGCTAAAGTTGCATTTTTGTTTTCCTTTTTTACAAAATGAATTCCAAGTGTTATTACTAAACTTTTTTCCAAACAAACATCATTATCTCAATTTTCGATTTTTTTTTTTAGAAATTTCGAAGTTACGCAATTGCAGTTACAAAAACGCAATGAATATCAAACGTATACGACAAGTACCTACGTGCTTAGAGCGAGAGGGTGGGGTTTAACTCCACTTGCCTGGGTTCGCGTAACATTGTGCGTTATAAAAAATAGTTTTTTTTTTTATACCTAAAAATAAAAGTCATTTCCCAGCAATAATTTTTGCGCAAAGCTACTTTATTAGACGTGCAGTATGCGTAGTTAACGGCTTTGTGATGTGTCTTTTACACCCTGTATTTTATGCTATATACATATACGAGTATGCTAGCTGTGTGCGGCGACTTCGTTAGCGTGGATATCGGCAAAAAGTGTCCACTAGATAAGAACATATCAGAAATAAAAACTTTTTTCCAAAAAAATGTAACCAACTGCCCTAAAAAACACTAAAATTTGCAAAATAACTTTAATTTCGGAGGTCGGTGTTTCTAGTTTCGTTTCTTCGTTATTTGACACCGATTCTGAAATTAAAGTTATTTTGCAATTTTTAGTGTTTTTTTTATGGAAGTAGGTTGTATTTTTTTGCAATAAAGTTTTTATTTTTCACATTTTAGTTATTGTACCCTATAACTAAAACTAAATAGTAAAGTTATGCCCGAATTGATAGTCCCAATAAACAAAGTTTCGTGAAAATTACATCGTCAATTATGGCATTATTAAATATGACTCAAGAACTATTAATATCAAAATTCAAATACAAAAAGAATCATTAAAAACTGAACACATAAAAAAAAGTTCTGAGGTACTTAACACTTAGAAAAAAAATACATTCAAATTGAGAACCTCCTTCTTTTTTTGAAGTCTGTTAAAAATACATTTTGCCATGGGGCTTCACAGGTTAAAACTTCTCTACACATTTGCTGGTCTACCGAAATGTAGCTATAATATCATCCTTTTCTGTAAAAGCCATGATGAAACAGTTGTAACCTAGATTCTCGGAAGCTCTCAAATTGATCCGAAGTCACACCCCTATTCATAAGCTCTATTCAACTGACGATCATAAATTAGGGCTGCGGAACAAATCTCAGAGATCCGAGAAGTCGAAGGGCACTTCGTCAATATTTTTCTATTTGTTGACGAAATACACGTATTGGTAGAAAATGAGGCCAATATTTTAGTTTCATTTCCTGGTTGTGCCCAATCGCAGGATTTTTTGGATTGCTCTCTGTATGTGCCTATTCAAATAAATGCGATAGGTTCATGTTTTCCACTTTCTGAGTAAGAATATAAACCAAATGTAGCTGCCAAAGTAAGCATGCAGCTTTCTTGGTACCGGTTCTTACCAGACACCAACGGTTTTTTACGACAGAAAAACGATGGTTTTTTTAAGACAAAAAACTAGCAAAATAGTCACCACAAGGTAGTTGTTTCACTACCACAAGTTACTCAAAAAAATACAAAATTGTCACACATCTAAAAACCACCCTTGCAAAGTGTTGCTTAACCTCAGATGAAGGTGAGAGCAACAAGCCACTCTCTTGAGTTGCTAGCTTGTTGGTTTCTCTAAGACCAAAAACGCACTAACAGGCGGCCTAAGTGAAACTAGTTCTACAATGTTTAATCTTACGAAATTTCTTAATCAACTAACTGTCTATGCTGCATCTCTATCTACCCACAAGAATACCTACCTCCGACGTTAACCAACCAATCAGTAAATTCCAACCCAAAAAGTAAAAGGTCACACCGCTTTCTAAATAATTAGAGTCAATATTTTTCATCGTTAACGTTCACCGTGATTTGGACGCAAACAAAATTGAGCAGAAAATTGCCTTTGACCTCCCCGGTAGCCGGTTGTGACGTGGTAAGTGTTTGCTACACTCGATACTGGGGCTGTGTGATATTGCATTTTTCGGATACGTTATTTTTAGCCGGAGGAAAATTCGATATTGTGCCTAATGTATGAAATAAAATCGATGTTATTCTTGTAGTAACCTTAATCTGTAATTCTGTAGTGACTTTATTCAGCGCTCCTTGATGGACGAGTCCTATTACTGGGTGGACGTACGACGCGTCATGTGAGCTCAGCACGGAACACGCAAGCTAACCACTCAAGGTCATTGGCAGTTAATAGAGCCTTAAGTCAAGCGTGAATAGGTTAGTTCTAGGCAAGCGTGCTCCATCTTCGACCGCATCATCGCGAGCCTAACAATATTAAAAAAAGTAAGAAAATTATGATGGTACAAGGAGCGTTCTATAATAATTATGGTCTAGAAAAACACAAATCTTAAGTAGGAAATATATTTGTTTTTTAATGTAATCTCCCTCACACTTGGTCAATTTCTCCTGCAGTTATTTCAAAGCCTTAGAAAAAATAATTTTGCTCGTAGTTGTCAAATCAGCCGCCCACAGCGGCCTTTTCATCACTTGAAAATTTCAGATTTTTGAATAGAATAGGTATAATCACCTTACATTCCTGACCTGGTTAAACCACTAGGGCCCACAGTCACGAAGAGCAGCCTGTAGTTTTGCACACAATGGGCACGTTGTCGTGAAATCCGATCGCTGAAAAAATGCAACACTATCGTTAAGAAAAATTGTCTGCTATTTATCCAGATCAAACGCAAGCGAAGACACAGGCAAAGACAATAGGCAACAGCTAGTGCAAAGTTGGATGGTAAAAATACAATCAAATTTTTGACACTCCTTCTCACATAAATCCGATTTGAGCGAATAAACGCGGATAGTGGAGATTTAATAGTTGGGAATCGGATGAAAAGTGTAATCTGCTTTTTCAATTCGGATGTTTGTATTTTTAAGTTCACGTGACGTTATTGTAATGCCAGTCTTTCCCGATAAATTCGAAAGAGAGTTACCGCGGCCTTTGGCACAGGCAACTGAAGGAACAAGGGTGGGCTTTAGTCAGTAAAATTCTGACACGCCCTCCCGCTCTACCCAGAGCGGGAGAAGTCATTGGATGATTTCCCCCCCGTCCAAAAAAAAACAGCCTTTCCCACTACTGGGTTAAGGCTTCTTCTCATGCAAAGGCATGAGCATTAATCACCATGAAGTACATGAGACGCATGGCCTAAACCACTGGGCCATCACGACGTGTTAAAATACGTGACCATACACACGTCACGTGACGTGAAGTGACATCAGAAACAAAAGTGTACTTGAACCTACACACACACATCCAAACAAACCCGCCTTGGTTAGATATAATATACAGGGTGTAACGGAAAGGTGTGGTCATATTTTAGGAACCGGTTCTGCCCATGGATATAAACAACTTTCTCTAAGAAAAAATGAAAATTCCCAAAAAAAAAATTGAACTTTCCATACAAAGTTATCATCAGCTGATCAATATTAGTATGGGAGCTAAAAAAAATTTGTTTAGAAAATCCTCAGGTTTTCTTGAAAAAAGTTGTTCATCTCGATGGGCAGATGCAGTTCTTAAAATATGACCACACCTTTCCGTTACGCCCTGTATATAACTATGTATACTAAGGGTTGATTTTTCAATAGTTAGATAACTTTTAACTAAGGAATAAAAATGGCATTTTGACAGCTTTTGTATACAAATTATGTCAAACCGCAATTTTTATTCTTCAAATAAAAGTTATCTGACTGTTGAAAAATCAGCCCTAAGAGTAGTTGGCCATCGGCTCAAGCTAGCAGGTATGCGTACGTTCAAAGTGCATACTAACACTACGCCATCCCACACATTTTTTTAAGGCGTAGATATACGACTTTTAGTCATTTTAAATTGAACATCACGTCTAAGCGGCTAGTATATGCGTTACTCTAGACATTTTTTTTCTTAATTTGATAAGTGAATATTTGAATTTTTATTTTTCTATCATGGTGTAATTAATTTGTAAAGATACGTCTAACGCGAATAGTAAATTGAGAATCACGCTAAATCTATCTATTTATTAAAATCTATAAAACGTATTTTTATGAAACCTACACTATTTTAAAGATAATTTATTTATTTATCTTTTAGTATGCGTGTTTTAGTATAATACTCGTACCTACCTGTTGTTTTATGTATAATAAATTAACAATGCGTCTAATTTGGGACCTCCTTGATGGACGAGTCCTATTACTGGGTGGACGTACGACGCGTTGCGTGAGATCAGCACAGAACACGCAAACTAACCACTCAAGGCCGTTGGCATGTAACTGCGCCTTAATCAGAAAATAACTAATATCTGGCGGCTTTGGGATCTTGATCAAGTTCTAAGAATAACTTACTCCAGAAATCATCATCATTTGCTTGAAAGCCTTTCTTCAGGAACCTATTACATTTCACTAATTATACTTTTTGCGTGACTCCCAAATTGGAAAACCGGAGGCAAGTTGAAGTTAGTTGTAATTTAAATTCAATTTGGCAGGCTTTGAAAATCGCTTCGTTAGTTGGCAAGATCAAATCTTAACGAAAATTGCCTTCTTGCTTACTTTACATGACTGTTATTAGTTACAAGATAAATATCGAGATTTTGTGGAAGTTGTTAAGGGTATTATTAAGTTCTAATGAAAGTATTTCTAGCGTTTTCAACGGGTTGGACGGTATAATTATTATTTAACGGCATGCAACAAAAGGGAACAGGGGTAAGTATTATGCTATACGTACTCAACAAGACTGCCAATGATGATAATGGTGACTCAATTTTTGAAAGTTCTTCATTCCTCTCCAACTAATGTCCCATCGGTTGAAGTGTCCGTACATCTGCCCAGAGGTTGAGGATAAATTCGAAAGAGTTACCTCGCCCCTGGGCATTCAGGGCAGGAAGCAACAGGGTTGGGTTTTAGTCAGTAAGAGTCTGACACGCCCTCCCGCTTCACCCTAGAGCGGGAGGTGTCATTTCCAACACCACAAAAAAAAATGTGATACCAAGATTGGTCGTGGCTACCTACTGGGCCCAACTCATTTAGTTAAAGAGTTATATACCACTGCTGTCAAAACGGTGAAGGAAAACATCGTGAGGAAACAGGCATGTCCTAGAACAAAAAATTCGAAGAAATGGGACCTCCACCAACCTGCACTGGGCCTGCGTGGTGGATTACGGCCCACACCCTCTCACTGAGAGGAGGCCTGTGCCCCAGAAGTGGGGACATTAAAAGGCTAATGGTGATAATTACCATCACCATGAAAAGAAGAAGATCACTTTAGCTAGTTAATCCTTTAATTTTTTTAGGGTTCCCTACCCGAAGGGTAACCAACGGTACCCTATTACTAAGCCCCCGCTGTCCGTCCATCCGTCTGTCTGTCAGCGGGCTTTACCTCATAATTCGTAATAGCTAGACAGTTTAAATTTTCACAGAATGTGTATTTCTGTTGTCGCTATAACAACAAATAATAAAAATAAATTAAATACTATAAAGCCCCTTATAGTATTTAATTTATTTTTATTATTTACTAAAAACAAGGTTTTTTTTAGCTTTTTTTTCAAAGATCTCATTAATGACAACAAGTAGACGCGTATAATCTTGTACGATGGTACGGAACCCTGCATGCGCGAGTCCGACTCGCGCTTGGCCGTTTTTTTAAAATAAAACTACCAAATCATTTTATTTGTAACCAATCACCTATTTTTGAAAACGGTTGATTTTTCTAGTACACATTAAGGATTGACTAAAATGGCATTAATCATTTCATCTTTAGTGAGCTTTGAGCCTTAATTTGTCTTATCAGCTTTCGAAAAATATTTGAAGTGTGTAGATGGGAGAAAAACCGGTCAAGTGTGAATCGGATTTGCATGCAAAGGGTTTCACTGGCGTACCTTGCTTCTTGCGAAATTTTCTAGGTCAACGGCAAGAATCCTTATACGTTTTATGAGTGTCGAAAAATGCGAACTCTTAGTGAGCTTGCCCAACTCGCATTTAACCGGTTTATATTATTTGATGATACACTTCAGTATTACCTTCTATAAAAATACATACAGAATTTTATAATAGAATAAGTCCAATATTTTTTTACCAAACTATCATAAGCCGTGCCAAAGCACATTAAGCAGTTGGTCCCGGCTGTCAATCGTGGATCTATGACAGTCGTTACGGGTCGTCAGAAGCCCGAAAGTTTGACAACCAATCTTACCAAGGGGTATCGTTTACCCAGTAACTGGGTTGTGGAGGTCAGATAGGCAGTCGCTCCATGTAAAATACTGACTGGAAACCGACCTCAAGATAGTTAGGCAAAGGCTAGACAGGTTTTATTATCATCAGCCTATCGAATAGCAATGGACCGGCCGGTAGTCAACGAAAGTCGGACATGTTTGTTTTATAATTATAACCACATGCAAGTTATGCTCACATTACAAAAATCCGAATATTTTCTCTTTTCTACGCTATTTTTTAATATCCAAAAAGTGTCATTAATCATCGTTTGGTAAACAGAAAGGGCTGTGCCCGAAAAAGTATCAAAACAAAAACTTTTTACAGATTTTATTTGCGTTTTATATAGAAGGGTTTCTTTGTTTATTGTTATGTTATAGTCTTTATATGGAAGAAGTTTGTGAATGTTTCTATTAACGTTATTGGTTGTTTTTCTTTGTGTAAATGACGTATGTAATTCCAATCTCGTCGATATATGAAAATATTTTGAAATTTGTTTTTTTAGGGTTCCGAAAGTACGAATGAAAAACGGAACCCTTACAGGATCACTCGTGTGTCTGTCTGTCTGTTCGTTTTCCGACCATTCTTCCCTTCCCTATCTCCAAAACCAACGGGCCTAAAATTTTGAAAAAAATACAGGAGGTTGTTCTTTAATTATAGATTACAGGAAAACATATGAAGTAAGTATATAATTTAAAAATACCTGAAAAAAAACTACGGAACCTTATGCGTGCGAGTCCGACACGCCCTTGGCCGGTTTTATTTTACAGACCAAGAGGTAAGCTAAAAAAGATTTCGTTTAGCTTGCATAGCTGAGGTAATTGGACAGACTTGAATGTTGATCGCGAAATGGGTACTTTAAAAAATCCTGTGTTTTTTATTAAAATCAACCTAAAGATCCTAACTTTTCGTAACTCCAATAAATAGTCCATTTGTAGTCAAAACCGCAAGCCACCCCTAATAAATTCATCAAATGATCCAACAATCGTCATTAAAGACCTATTCTAACCTCAACTTCCGACACGACATTCGAAAACGATATCTTCGATAATTCCAATCTCAGATTCGAGACAGCGCTTCCCCACAGGGAATTAACGCATTCCTCTGACGGAGTAATTTTAGTCTCCCAGTTTCGGCAACTGCCAACCCGCAACTATTTTTCATATAATTTGAAGAATCTACAGCAACTTACTTGCCAGTTTCGGTGATTGACAAAAACTTTTGGTTGCTCCAATTGGTTCCAAAATCAATTCCGAATGTTCACAAATTGTAACTGACGAAATTCGCACCACTTGGCTCAATTTTCTGGTTTCCGAAACCGCAGCCGCATCACTTCGAAAAAGTTCACTCCCTTCCTGTACCCCGCAGCGCCCTGCGTCAGTCCAGCTAAAACTCAATTACGGCAATCATCAACTGGAACTGTTTCTTGCTGCAACTGGCAACCGTTAACACAAAGTGCGTGTCGGACTTCACACATTTAGGGTTCCGTACCAAATGTATTTTTGACTACTTGTATTTATATGGCTTTAGGTCAACAAGATGCTTATTTATACTGTGTAAATTTGAAGACTGTTGCTCCAACCGTTTGGCTGTTAAACCTGTATGACAGATGACGGACAGACAGATGGACACATGAGTGTCAGTAATAGGGCTTCGCTTGGACCCTTCGGGAACCTTAAAAATTGTATTC
This sequence comes from Polia nebulosa, assembly GCA_951329385.1. Lineage (NCBI taxonomy): Eukaryota > Metazoa > Arthropoda > Insecta > Lepidoptera > Noctuidae > Polia > Polia nebulosa. Next base: position 12,198,664 of record OX589610.1, on the reverse strand, counting down.
GAGTCAAATAAAGTTGCTCCGTGTGCGGAACACCTTAACGCACTTCGATCGGGAACAATCTTTCGGAAAGTCCCAAAAGTCAAATAGTTATAACTCTGGTTAACAACTTCCGTATCGCGTTTTCATTAGGGTAAATTGTTTTTGTTGTTTCTGTGTTGTTTATTGTTTAGGTTGCTGTCCTTTTGTTTAATTGATGTTGTTTAGTTTTAACTGATATTGCATTGTTCAATACTCGAAGGCATAAGGGCGTTCTCCTTTTCCGTAGCTATTTTAAAGTGCCTATTTAATATTGTTTGTTTAAATTACATAAGTTTGGTGGTGTCTGGAGCGCACAAATCACACATCAATTCGTTCCCATCTTTAACGAATCTTCAATATTATTTAACGTAATAAACTGATAAGCCGAAAAAAAAACATATTAATTACATTATTTATTTTTATTAAAAATAAGCAAATTAATTAACATATTTATTTATTTTATTATTTGTTGTTAAAGCGGCTTAAGAAATACACGCTGTGTGAAAATTTCAACTGTCTACCTGTTCCGTAATAGGTAGACAGTTGAAATTTTCTTGAAGTTGAAATTTTACCAAAAAAAAATTATTTTGGTTTTTTTATTCAGTTAGCCCAAACTGGGAATTACTCTTGTATCATGGATCTATCATCAATTCACAAACACGTAGACTCACATACACAAAACAACCAGACCCGGAAAAACTGTCTCTAGGCCATAGAAATAAAAAATAGTTGAAATTTTGATTTGGCAATGTATGACATCATCATCATCTTTCTGCCCTTATCCCATGTTACTTGGGGTCAATGCAATGCAATGTGTGACATAGTTCTAAAAATATTAATTTGGTTCGGCAGTCCGACACGCCTAGGCTTTTTGCGTCACTATGTGGATAAATTCACCTACAAAGTGACGTAACAAGACCCCTAGTCCTGAACTTTGATGCGCTATATCTTCGTCATTTTATATTCATTTGATAAATCAAAAATACGTTTCCAATAGTTTTTGATAATTTTAGTGAAGTACCAATTTTTTTTTTTAAATCCAGTAAACATCCCTATTATTTCGAATTATTTATTCAAAGATACAAAAATAGGTAACATAAAAGAGTTAATTCCCCGTCATAACGTACACACGTACGCGTGAAATGTTACCGCACACCGCACTGAAAATACGCGGTATTTTTGCAAAGCCTCTCTATGCTGTTGACCTATTTTTAACCGCAAATAAAATTATTATGATGCTCTGACATGATGATGACGACATAATATTTTTGAATACGAGGGCATTGATAGGTATATATAGTACAGGAAGGTTATTTGGTGAGATCGGCAATTTGATGATAGACTTTTAAAAGTCTTTCATTACGTTACATAAGCAGGCAGTGACGCGAAATGATGCGTCATTGCGTCTCTTTCGCTCTTGCTGCAAACTGCCTGCATTATTTCGCGTCACTGCGTGCATAGGTATCGTCGTGAAAGCATTTTAAAGGTCTCTCACCAAATTGCCTTTTTCACCACCATATCGTCAGACTTTTACTATCCCCACTGCTGGGGCACAGGCCACCTCTCTGTGAGAGGGTGTGGGCCGTAATCCACCACGCATGCCCAATGCGGGTTGCTGGATGTCACAGGTTTTTGATTTTTTTATATTAAGATATGCCGGTTTCCTCACGATGTTTTCTCTTCACCGTTTTGAGAGCAGTCGTGATGAAATAATTTACACAAAGTAAAGCGCTTGCCTGGATTGGAACTCACGACTTTTTTACCACTGGGCCACCACTGCTCCACCAAATACTAATGTATAAATTTTAATTATTAAAATAATTATTAATTATAAAGTGCTGCTGATATTCTCAATATTTACTATTTTTAACCGACTTTCGAAAAAGGAGGAGGTTCTATGTTCGACTGTATGTTTGTTTTTTTTTTTTTATGTATGTCCTCGCATTTCTCCGTCAGTTGTGGACCGATTTTCAAAATTCTTTTTGTATCCGAAAGAATATACTCCCGAGGTGGTCCCATATAAATTTTATCGAAATTGCTTTAGCGCTTTTTGAGGAACTGAACAAAAACGAAGAATACGCATATCTTGATGACGTTTTTGTGTTCTCCAAATGTTTAAATTTCACGTTCCATGTTATTGGGGTTTTTAGTTCTGGGGTATAACAACTAAAAAGCGAAAAATAAAAAACTTTTTTACAAAAAAAACAACCGACTTCCAAAAAAAAAACACAAAAAATTAAAAAATAACTTTAATTTCGGAAGTCGGTGTCAAATATCGAAAAAATAAAATACAAACACCGACTTCCGAAATTAAAGTTATTTTTAAATTTTTAGTATTTTGTTTTGGAAGTCGGTTGTTTCTTTTGTAAAAAAGTTTTGTAGTAAAACAATTGGACCTCTCATACTAATTTTAAATCAGCGATTGGTGCGGATTCTGTTGTGCACAAACTAAACTTAATTTAGGCTATTGCTATCTTTTTCTCTCTAATAAATCAAGAAAGAGACGGACGTAAATTAGAGCTGTCAAATTTAGTTGAACTAATACACATTAAGGGTACACGTAAAAATATGTCGATTAAAAACACGGTGAAGCGCAAGGCGTAAACTAGTTTGACATCTCGAACTTAGTGCATAGCTATAAAGCTATTATATATATATTTTTACAAAAAAAAAAACAACCGACTTCCAGAAAAGAAAATACACTAAAAAATAACTTTAATTTCGGAGGTCGGTGTTTGTATTTTATTTCTGCGTTATTTGACACCGACTTCCGAAATTAAAGTTATTTTTTAATTTTTAGTGTAAGTATTTTCTTTTTTGGAAGTCGGTTGTTTTTTTTTTTGTAAAAAAGTTTTTTATATTTTACTTTTTAGTTGGTATACCCCAGAACTAAACACCCCAATAATATGGAACGTAGAATTTAAACATACTCGTAATTGGAGAAAACAAAAACGTCACCTAGGTATACGTATTTTTCGTTTTTGTTCAGTTTCTCAAAAAGCGCTAAAGCAATTTCGATAAAATTTATATGGGACCACCTTGGGAGTATATTCTTTCGGATAAAAAAAAATTTTGAAAATCGGTCCACACCTGACGGAAAAATCGACGGACATACATAAAAAAATTGGTTAAAAATGAAGACGATACAGTGCATTGAAATTTTTCGTGACTTTACGGTGTGCGACACTTTTTACCACAAAGTGACGTAACGAGCCCCCACTCCTGAACTTTGAAGCGTTTTATCTCCGTCAGTTTTTATTGGTTTGGTAAAGCAAAAAGTACGTGTCCAATATTTTTTGATAATCTGACTTACGGACTAAATAGAATTATTACCCTATTTAAAAGACGAATAACTCGAAAAGGAATCAATCACCAAACAAAACACTTACAATTCCCACAATATTATACCAAGACGCAACTTTTGGCATTGTCCTAACCCAATAAATCTGTTAGATTCCGCTATTATTCAAACGGAGACTAATCATGAATCCCTTTGATGTATTGCCGGCGACCGATTTAATTCCGCTTCACAAATGCTTTACGGAATTTGAAACACGGATTTTGTACAAAAGTTTGTCTGAGGATTTCGTCTGGAGTTCGGATTCGTTTTCGCCCGCATCGGGACGTTTGAGAAGCGGGTGGTGTTAGATTTTTAAAAAGACGACGTTTGACGGTGGAAGTATGGTAAGTGGATTGCCTTTGCCGCATTTAGGTTTTTGGTTTATACAGTTGTTCGAAATATGTTTCTACCATACGGTTATGGTGATTGGCGGTTTTTATTTAATCAACCTATTACACCATTAACAATTGTGACAACTTGTCAGATAATTTTTTCTATTGATGTGATGATAGAACGCAGAATTTGGAATATTTACTGTCACAGATCCAATACTTGATAAAATAATTCGAGTTATTTTTTAATTTCATTTCAGACAGATCCATGAATTCTAGTATCGATTTTAGCACAACGTATTTTAAGTTTACTTTTGAGTGAACATTCAAATTAAAAAGGCTATAAAAAGTATGGGTTGAAATTAAATTTGTCATTTGTTTTGTATTCCAAAAATTTTAAATTATTTACAATTTCAAATTCAAATATAGTTTTCATTTACTAATTATATTTTTTTCTTTAAATATAATATGTTTTACTAGTAAGTCTCTGGAAGGATAACAGTAGGACACTATTATATATAAAAACGGTGATATCTGTTTTTAAGTTTTAATTCTGAACCTTTTCTATCGTTAATGGTACGACACCAACTTGGTACTTATTAAAGGTAGGAATTAATAAATCACCCTTGTTTGAGAGCTCCCCTTCCAAGTGTCATTTGAATACCTTTTGAGATGGTGATTTTAAAAAGAATAATATTTTATGTTGGCAGGTTTATCAATCAGTTTTATTTTTAGCGTTTGGTCCACGATCGCCTTATGATTTTTGGAAAGGGGACAATATATTTCCTCTTCGTCTTTGTTGAATAATGAACAACGAAAATTTTATTTTTTCCATGCTGATACGGGCAAAACAAGCTCCAGTATCTAAAGCAAATATATTTTGCTATTTTCAAGATGGCTTAAAATCACTAATATAATTAAAAAAACAAAAACTAAAAAGCACGCTAAGAGTGAGGTTATCTTATTCTTTCGTTTGACACCCATATCATGGAAATGCATAAAAATAAATAGTCCGTCATCTTTCGGAGTCTGCCATATTGATTTAGAATGACGTCAATAGCTAACAATGTATTGTCATCCAACCTAAGGATGTACTACATGCAAAATTTTAGATCGGGAAAGTCAAATTTAACTTCGACGATTTTTGAAGTGAAAACTTCTTTAGGCGCGTTGGGCATTTTTGAGATGGGAAAAAACAATTGAACTCGTGACCTGTTACGATGCGACGAGTGCTACGCGTCGTAGCACTGGTAGTGGTTTTCGTAGCGGATTGAAGTGAAAACTCCTTTAGACGCGTTGGGCATTTTGTTCAAGTTTTCACTTCTGTCGATACTCCCGGAGTGCCACACTTATTTTCTAAACAGTTTGTTAGTTAGTTTTCAGTTGAAACTAAAAAAAGCGTGCTTGACGAGGGCAATGTCCAACAGTGGACAGTTTTAGGCTGAAATGAATAATGGCCAAGCAAGATTGCCTAACGCTCACAACTCTTTGAATAGGCCCGTCAGTAGACCCAATTTGCAATACTGGATGATTGTTCTCTGATTGGATGATCATGACATCCAGCTTGGCCGATATTGTAAGATTATTGACACATATTGAGACTCCACAACCCAATCAAATAAACGACTTTAACGCGTCAGTTACCTGAGAAACAGACGCAAAAGAAAATCTATTGTTACTTTAATAATTTAAATTCCCTCATCTGCAGAAAGCGGGCCCTAAGTTTAATTAAGATACCACTTTAAACTATCGATTCTTTAGAGCAGAGATTAAAAATCTTGGAAACTTTTAGCTTTTCGTGCGCCTTTCTCATAAAACTGCGTTGTTTTCCAACAAAATTGTTAGAAACTTGGTCAGTGCATACGATTGGGGAAAACTTCCTTGTATTTTTAATCTGTTTTGTGTGTACCAAACAGGCAGCCTGATGGCTAGTTGTCATTGCTGAACATGGATATCAACATTATCGATAATACCAGAGACATCTAAGATGCGTTGCCTTGCAATGCTGAAATGCCTAATGTCCTCTTAGTTTCAAATAATTTTCATCGTCCTACTAATATTGCTAATGCGAAAGTTTGTATGTTTGTGTTTCAATCACGCAAAAACGGCTGAAGGAATTTGAATGAAATTTTGCACACAAATAGATTATAATCTGGATTAAAACATAGGCTATTTTTTACCATACGGGCGAAGCTACTAGCAGAAGCTAGTATTATAAATGCGAAAGTTTGCATGGACGGATAGATGTTTGATACTCAATCACGCCAGAATGGCTGAACGGTTCTAGATGAAATTTAGCACAGTGATAGATTATAGTCTGGAATAGCACATAAATTATTATTATAAATGATAGCCTCATTTATAATAATAATTTATTCCTCCTCACAAGAATAGAATATACATAATAAACACTTACAATACCAATATACTTAACATAACTAAGTTCTAAATTATGTGAGGAGCTGGTGTCTGATCTAAATTATGTGGCAAAGCGCTTGTGTTACAAATCACCAGGAGTCCAGGACCCCAACCCGCGGTACCAGTTATAGTTACACTGTTTCCGGTATGTAAAATTTACATAACAGTTCTATTTTAATTTCGATCTTTCATAATTAATTTAAATTACAATTTTGGAAGAGTAAAATAATATTATTAATAATAATAACACCTCTTAGAGCTGCAGCACAATATCCATGTGTATGTGTTGTAGGTCTGTGCATGCTTTAATGAAAGGGGAGTAAGAGGGTTTGTATAAGGGTGTGTGTGGGTGTGTTAATGTTTGATTGCGTGTGCGTGAGAGTGCGTGTCTGTTTATGAACTGCTTGAAAATCCGAGCGTAACTTAACATTAGAGTAAATCTTCCGTTGAGATGTAATCGAGCTTTTGCAACCAATCCCGTACCACTTTCTTGCATTTATTTTTTGGTAGCGTGTATATATAAAGAATTCCGTTTATTTGGTTATATAGGTTACCACATTGGTAGTAGAAAAAGCGGTGGGAAAATCTTGTTTTGAAGGCTTGGGTTTTGCAGACTCGGTTCTTCCTACGTTGCTTACTTACTTATTTTTGTGGTTCACCCGTTAGCAGGGAATGTTGTTTTATTACGGTGTTAATGGGGGAATTACTAATTTCAAGCGGGCGTAGCCTCTGGCATAAGCTAGTATGTTGTATGACACTGAAGAGCTTCTCCTTTTGTCCAATCTTGAATCTACCTTCATGTTTGATTCTTATTATTTCAGTTTTCCAGACTTGTATTGACATGAAAATTACACAGCAGATATACTGACCAAAGACTTGCTCAGGCCTATCGCCACTTACTGGGGACAAATTATTACCCTTGCTGATTCAGAACCTAAGTTAGGTTCACTATTGAGTAATTTGTTTAATGGGTTCTCGGTAATTAGTAACACACTTGACCCAAAAATACCCTTTTACGCTACATTTGAGCTAACAACCTCAGGCTTTACGTCTAGTGGCAACAAACGAAATCTCACAGAAAATATCTGGAGTATTGCGCGAAACCAATATGATATTTTTTGTTCACCGTACAATATTTCCGATATTTGCCAACTTGTGCGGAATTCGAGATGAAGTTTTTTCTGAACGACCTAGTAGATCAAACAAATACAGAGCAAATGTTGAAGTGGAGCATACTTTTAGTACATAAAAAAACTTTTTTACAAAAAAAATAGAACCGACTTTAAAAAAAAAAAAATTAACAAAAAAATAGCAAAATAACTTTAATTTCGGAAGTCGGTGTTTCTGGTTTTTTGTTTTCGTTTTTTGTCACCGACTTCCGAAATTAAAGTTATTTTGCACTTATTTTGGAAATCGGTTCTTTTTTTTTTGTAAAAAAGTTTTTTTTTTTAAATTTTTAGTTCCCCATTAAATTGTGTTAACACTACATAGAAATACGATCGCAGCAATCGCAGTTGATTTCCTGTAATTTTTAACCGACTTCGAAAAAGGAGGAGGTTATCAATTCGGATGTTTGTATTTTTTTTTTTTTTTTATGTATGTTCGGGCATAAATCCATCATATATTGACGGATTTGCAAAATTCTTTTTTTGTTCGAAAGGGGTTTATTCCGAAATAGTCCCAATTAAATTTCAAAAAGATCTGATGATAGGTTTCGGAGACAGACAACGGAACTCTTCAAAATTTGACAGCAAATCAACCGCAATTGCTGCTATCGTATGTCTATGAATTGTTAACACAGTTTAATGGGGAACCACAACTATAAAGTGAAAAATAAAAAACTTTTTTACAAAAAAATAGAACCGACTTCCAAAAAAAGTGCAAAATAACTTTAATGAAGTCGATTCTATTTTTTTGTAAAAAAGTTTTTTGAAGAGTTCCGTTGTCTGTCTCCAAAATTTATCATCAGATCTATATGAAATTTAAATGGGACCATTTCGGAATATAGCCCTTTCGAGCAAAAAAAGAATTTTGCAAATCCATCATATAAATGAAGGAGTTATGCCCGAACATAAAAAAAAACAATCGAATTGATAACCTCCTCCTTTTTGAAGTCTGTTAAAAAGGCAGCTATTGGTACTCGGTTGAAAACTTTTTAATTTTTCATGATGAATGGACCCCTTGTCCTTTTGAAGTAAGTACAAAGGTTGGCTCTCTAGTGAATTTCATTATCATTTTTAAAGCAGCTTAGTGAAATCGTTTCATAAGGACTGATAAATCACCTTTGCTTTAATATACTTCTAGCTTCTGTCAGCGGCTTTGCTCGAGTGGAATTAGTACTTCCCCCCTCATCATAAATAGGAATGACGACAAGGTAAAATTATAATAATTCTATTTAGTCTGTAAGTTCGATTGTCAAAAAATAATAATATCAGTCATAGTATGTTTATGAAACCTTCACCATTTTAAAGATCACTTAATTATTTATAATTTAGTCTCAGTGTTTTAGTTTAATAATTGTTTTCTTATGTGTAATAAATTAATAATGCGTTTTATTTCGGACAGCGCTCCTTGATGGGCGAGTCCTATTACTGGGTGGACGTACGACGCGTTACGTGAGTTATGGGGTATTACAACTAAAAAGTGAAAAATAAAAAACTTTTTTTACAAAAAAACAACCGACTTCCAAAAAAGAAAATAAGTACCTAATAAGTACCCTAACACCGACTTCCGAAATTAAAGTTATTTTTTAATTTTTAGTGTAGTTACTTTCTTTTTTGGAAGTCGGTTGTTTTTTTTTGTAAAAAAGTTTTTTTTTACAACAGTTTTTTTTTTTTTTATACAACCTGGCTGCGCTGAAAGGTAAAACTGGCCAAGTGCGTGGTGTCGGATCTCGCAGATTAAGGGTTCCGTACCGAATATTGGTATTTGTTAATAAAGTATAGGTACGTAATAATAAACATTATCACCAAATTTCAAGTTCATAATATCAATGGGAAGTTAAAAAATTCTACGGAATAAAATTTTGTCACATACGATGGACAGACGGATACGTGAGTGACAACAATAGGGCTTCGTTTGGACCCATCGGATACGGAACCCTAATAAACGTATTATTTCTCAAAACAATTACAATCTCACTTACATAAACAATTTAGGTATGAATGAGCGTAATAAAGAGGCAAAAAATTACACATATAAAATCTCAAAAACACTTACTTAACAGATAGATAGTTTAACCGCACTTAACATTCAACCACAATTTCTTAAATGACTCCTCAGTTCTACTACTTTTGCTAAAATACTAAGATTAGAGATTAAGGTTGTCTATAAATTCAGCTATCACCTTTTTTTCTACAGAGAAAGCCTTTTGTGCTAAACTAGACCTTTTCCAAAAACAAAGGAATAAAAGAATCATGAGTTCTCGATACACGGAAATTGTGGGATCTTAGGAAAAAAAAGTCCGCAACAAAATGTGAACGCATCAGTGGTTAACCGGTCATGTATTTAACGATCGGAAAGAAGCCTTTGCTATTTTTAACCGACTTCTCAAAAAGGAGGAGGTTGTGTATACCTGGATGACGTTTTGGTCTCCTCCAATTACGAGTATGTTCAAATTTCCATGTTATTGGGGTTATCAATAATTTTAAATAACAAAGTAACATAGTACAGAATACAAGTTAATGTCAAATCGTTAAAAATACAGTAAAAATGTTATTAAAAATGTCAAATGTCATTAACGTAGGTACATGGTTCTCATATGATTTGACCAGTACAGATTGTATGGACATAAAAAGAGGCTTTGACCTGTGAGGTTGTTTCGGTGTTTCTTCACAGGGTAGTCAGCTTGAAAACACCAGCCTCATCTAGCTTAAACTGACAAACAAAATGTTGACGGTGTAAAAGTGTTGTTAGAACCTATTTACAAAATTTTTTTTACAAAAAAATAGAACCAACTTCCAAAAAAAGTGCAAAATAACTTTAATTTCAGAAACACTGACGTGTTTCTGGTTTTGTGTCTTCGTTTTTTGACACCGACTTCTGAAATTAAAGTTATTTTGCACTTTTTTTGGAAGTCGGTTCTATTTTTTTGTAAAAAAGTTTTATATTTTTCACTTTTTAGTTGTGGTTCCCACTCTCTAGCAATACTATCGCGTTTTTTGCATAAGACCTCCGACAGTATATCGTAGGTCTTATGCTCTCACACACGTAACGACGGTCTTGCATCCTTACTTACGCGCGACTGTTTTGATGCAGACGCGTTGCGGTGTCAAAATAGTCGTGCGCGCCACTACCTGTGAACGCTTGTTGACGCAGTATTTGCATCAACGCAGTCGCGTGTTAGGAGCGATGCAGTTTCAACGCAGTCACATGCTTCGACGTGGGCGACTTCCCTAAAACGAACTACTTCGCTATGCTCTTCATGGCACCGTTGATAGTGGTCTGATTGCGTAGAGTGTTCCGGACGTACCAAAACACTGCGGGCTACGACAGGACATTTAGAACTTTTGATACCTCAAGCACCATTGAGTCTCATGTTTGGAACTTTTGATACCCCAAGCACCATTGAGTCTCATGTTTGGAACTTTTGATACCCCAAGCACCATTGAGTCTCATGTTTAGAACTTTTGATACCCCAAGCACCATTGAGTCTCATGTTTGGAACTTTTGATACCCCAAGCACCATTGAGTCTCATATTTAGAACTTTTGATACCCCAAGCACCATTGAGTCTCATGTTTAGAACTTTTGATACCCCAAGCACCATTGAGTCTCACGTTTAGAACTTTTGATACCCCAAGCACCATTGAGTCTCATGTTTAGAACTTTTGATACCCCAAGCACCATTGAGTCTCATGTTTAGAACTTTTGATACCCCAAGTACCATTGAGTCTCATGTTTAGAACTTTTGATACCCCAAGCACCATTGAGTCTCATGTTTAGAACTTTTGATACCCCAAGCACCACTGAAGTGAATCTCATTTTTAACCGACTTCAAAAAAGGAGGAGGTTCTCAATTCGTCTGTATTTTTATTTATTTTTTTTGTATGTATGTTACGCGATTTCTCCGTCAGTTGTGGACCAATTTCCAAAATTCTTTTTTTAACTCAAAGAATATACTCTCGAGGATGGAAGGAAGCGCTGAAGCAATTTCGATAAAATTTATATGGGACCACCATATAAATTTTATCGAAATTGCTTCAGCGCTTTTTGAGAAACTGAACAGAAACGGAAAATACGTGTACTCGTACCTCGATGACGTTTTGGTGTTCTCCAAATGTTTAAATTCCACGTTCCATTATATTGGGGTTTTTAGTTCTGAGGTACAACACCTAAAAAGTGAAAAATAAAAAACTTTTTACAAAAAAAAAACAACCGACTTCTATAAAAAAATACACTAAAAATTAATAAATAACTTTAATTTCGGAAGACGGTGTCAAATAACGAAGAAGTAAAATACAAACACCGACTTCCGAAATTAAAGTTATTTATTAATTTTTAGTGTATTTTTTTTATGGAAGTCGGTTGTCTTTTTTGTAAAAAAGTTTTTTTACTGAAGTGTAGGTATTCTTCCAATACTGATAATGCTATGCAAAAGCTTACATTTTAGTGCCTCTCCAATTATTGAAGGTTAGCTAGGTTGATTTCGAGTTAACTTGACGTTTGCGAATTGACAAGCCCGTCAAAATACTTATCCCCAACCACTGCAGTGCCAACTGTATTGGATCCCGTAACGAAATTAATCAGAACAAAACATCGGAGGAATCTGCTCAGCAAAATTTGTGATCCACCTCGATATTGTTAAACCAAGACTTTTTTCTTCAGTCAACCAGCTACCTAGCTAAAGTTACTGAAATAAAGAAAACCAAGTCCCCAAAAAGTCAGTACCTAAAGAGAATCTATTTGGGAAAGTGTCCACAACGTGAATGAGACGGGAACCGCCGCAGGGCGTCGTTGACGCAATCACACTGAACTAAATCACTGTGACTAGAGCGCTTTAGGGCTGCGGGCATATTGTAAAAATATGCAGAAGACCCAATTCTATCCACACACAAAAATCAGCTTTTTTATATGTTAGATGAAACTTCTTTTGAATCATAGAACATTCAAAGATCTGGGTGGTTAGTACTCGTATGTATACATACATATACACATAGTATACACACATAGTATGTACATTACTATGTTGTCCTTCACACAAGCCTAATAAGAGGCTCAGTAAACAGAAAAGGGCTGTACTCGGACCCACCTTGGGTGACCAAATAAAAAATGAGGAAATTCGCAAGCAAACCAAGATATCATAGTAGCCTTGATATATGCCCGTTAAATACAGGGTGTAAGGGAAACGCTTCCAAAAACAGAGACAGGTGATAATGCTAGTGATTATACCATCAAAAAATCTGTTTTTTTTTAAACTAATTTTTAGCATTATGCGTTCACTATGCGATTTGCAATTAAAGACACATTCTTTCTTTACAACTTTAGAATACAATCTATTCGTAAAATATTAGCTGACGCTCACGAACGAGGCCACGCGAAGCCGACGTAAAGCGAAAGGATACTGGAATCTATTTGTATTTAGGTTGTATATTATAATCTACGTTCTGGCTTCAGAAGCGTTACCCTTACACCCTGTTTAGTGGTCAGGTACCATTGGTCGCAAAATGGATAGCCAATGGGACCCCATAAAGTTTTGGAGTGACAACGTGAAGGTACAGGAAACTGCAGTGTGGATATTTTGGGAAGGCATGGCAAAAGGGTGGCACGTAACTAAGATTGCGGTAACGAGTTACTTTTTTAGGGTTCCGTTCCCGAAGGGTCTAAACAGAGCCCTATTGCTATCACTCACGTGTCCGTTTGTCCGTTCCGAAGAATTTTTTAACTTCCCATTGACCTATGAACTTGAAATTTTGTGAGAATGTTTATTATTACGTATATTTTACTAACAGATACCAATATTTGGTACGGAACCCTAAATGTGCGAAATCTGACATGCACTAGACCGGTTTTTTTTTTGGGGAGAAACCTTCAAACCTGTACTTTTAATATGGGGAAATAACCAGAGAGTCTAGGATTATTACCTCTCTAAAACCACCCCAGTGATTACTGTCAGCACATGAAAGGGGCCCCGATACTTCTTAAAAGACTACTCCGGAACACCCTCTGTGCAACACCTGTTAGCACATCCCTTTTTTTTGTGGGTGGGAAATCACTCCCCGCTCTGGGTGGAGCAGAAGGGAGTGTCAGACTTTTACTGACTAAAACCCACCCCTGTTCCTTCCTTGCCTGAGTGCTCAGGAGCGCGGTAACTCTGTTACGAATTTATCCGCGACCCGTTGGCATGCAGGCATCGGCCATGATGGGCCCCGTCACTGGTGACTGACATCTTTTTGAGACGCGCGTGGAACACTACGGGCCGTCGACTCACGGGCCTGGTGCTGTTCGAAGGGCGCGCTACCCGTTACTCGCCGTCTGCAGGCCCGCGTCTACGGTAGCCGGAGATCGTCCTGCGACCTCCGACGCCAGGGGCGTCTCCTGCGGCGGCTGCGGCTGAGGGCGTGAGATCCACTCTGTTGAGCCTCCCTCACCTGCTTCCCAATCCCGTTTCACTCCGTACCATGGCCTGGATCAGGGCCGGGTGCGAGAGGTCGGTGCCGCCTATCGCATCCACGAAGACACGGTGGTGCTTCGCCCAAGTAGGGCACATCTCTGAGCTTCGCTGTGCACCGGAGCACGTGATCACAGTGCCGCTGTTTTAACTGAAGGTATCACCTAACAACATCGCATTTTGAATGAAACTTCGGTGTGAATCTCTATAGTGATATAACGCTTTAGGGCTGTGAATATTTAAAAAGCCCGGCTATGTATGGCCGCGGTCTAATGCTGTGAAGAACGGAACGTATTTGCTGATGGAAGCTGTGTGTGGTGGTCAGGGAATGGAAGAGAGTATTTAATACACGATGAATTTTTAAGAACAGTTCTGTGTCTGAGATGTGTAGAGTTCTTCCTACGTTTTAAAGGTGAATAACTGAATAGGCTAGGTAAAAAGTATGTGGGTAGGTTTTTTTCAAATATTTTTTTTTTAACTTCACAAATTAACTGGCCAAGTGCCTGTCGGATTTCGCACATTAAGGGTTCCGTACCAAATATTAGTATTTGTTAGTTAAGTGTACGTAATAATAAACATTATCACCAAATTTCAAGTTCATAAGTCAATGGGAAGTTAAAAAATTCTTCGTAACAAAATTTTGTGATAGACGATGGATGGACAGACAGATAGACAGAGGGACACGTGAGTGACAACAATAGGGCACCGTTTGGACCCTTCGGGTACGGAACCCTAAAAAGTATTGTTTAAAAAAACAAAAAAATCTCTTTCGTCTTCTTCTCAGCAAACCCTTTATTTATTTATTAAAACTTCATGCAACACAAATGTACAAAAGCGGACTTAATGCCTTAGGCATTCTCTACCAGTCAACCAAGAGTGGTGGAGAGATAACATGGCAGGTGCATAAACTGAAAAAAAAATACTAAGACGAAAATAGTTACGAAAGTATATATATATAGTTAATATAAACATACATATATATTTAATATAATATACCTACATATATAATAATAATATATAAAGTTAGAGATCAGGATTTTGCGACGACTTACTTACTTACTTGTTAAGAAGGTAATTCCGCAACTTTCGCTTAAATGCACTGACTGGTGGCCGTCCTGATATTGAGGAGAAGCGCATTCCACAGAAGGATGGACTGTATATGAAAGGAAGAATGAATAAAATTAGAAGTATGAGAAGGACAAAGCAGTAAGAGATTGTTAGCAGATCGCAAATACCTGGCGTGAGTAGAGCAAAGATACTGAAAGTGAGATATAAGATAAGAGGGAGGGGTGGGAGAGTTGAGGAGAGAGAAAAGTGTAGTCAGAGCGCGCAAACTTCTTCTCTGGCGAATGGGCATCCATTTGAGCTCTGCTCTAAAGCTTGACACATGGTCATATTTCCTTAAGTTGAAAATGAACCGGATGCAGTTATTGAGGAGCCTATCAAGCTTATCCAGCAAAACCGCGTTCAGGTCAAAGTAGCACACGTCACCATAGACTATTATAGGGAAAATTAAAGTTTGCACAAGCATAGTCTTCGTCTTCGCAGGCAAAAAGTTCCTCAGACGATACAGACATCGCAAAGTCCCGTTGACTCTTTGACAGACAATAGAAACCTGGCTTTGCCAGCCAAGCGTCGAGTCAAGATGCAAACCGAGATCTTTCACGCTAGGACTGATGGGGATGACAGCACCATTTAAAATAATAGGCGGAAGAGAGCTAATCGCCACTCTACCCATCATGCGTGAGCTTCCAATAACAATGGCCTGACATTTTGAGGGGTTCACAGACACCCCAAATCTATCAGACCAATCATTGATTGCATCCAAATCTCGGTTTACATCCTCTATAGCGTCTGACAAACCTTCTACCCGCGCAGCTGTATACAGCTGAAGATCGTCGGCATATAGATGATACGAACACCGAAGACAGTGAGTTATGAAATTTATGAAGATTGAGAATAACAATGGAGAAAGAATACCGCCTTGTGGTGCACACCAGTTTCCAGGACACGCCAACTCGACGAATTCTCGTCCACGCAAACCGACTGCTAGCGTCCCCGAAGATAAGAAGAGAACCATTCCAGGGCCTCGGAGGAAACCATAAGATGTGAAAGGATGGAGAGCAGAATATCGTGACTGACAGCATTAAAGGCATTGGAGAAATCAATTAGCACCAAAACAGTAACCTTGGTATCCTCCATAGCTTCTCTAATGTCACCAGTCACTTTAAGGAGAGCTGAGGCAGTACTGTGACCAGGCCTGAATCCGGATTGGAAAGAGCTAACAAGATTGTTCCGGTGAACAAATCCTGAAAACTGCTTGTGGACGCAGGCCTCAAGTACTTTGGATAGAAAAGGAAGAATAGAAATAGGTCAAAAATGGTTAGGTAGGGAAGCATTACTGATTTTAGGAAGCGGACGAACGTAAGCCATACGCCACAGGGATGGAAATTGGGCGGAATCAAGGGAAAAATTAATGATGTGGGTAATCGGTGGAAGAAGAAAGTCAAGGATCAAGGTGATCATATTATAACGACTAATGTCGTCATAGCCCACAGCCTTCGATTTAATGGACAGGATGATCTTTTTGGTTTCCTCCAAGGTTACCGGAGAAAAGTAAAACGGCTCTATGATAGGCCCTGGTAGGCCAGTAATGAAATTAACCCTTTCATTATTCTTATCATGGGAATGGCAAAGGTATAAAAATAACTAGTCCGCCGTCTTTGGGAGTCCAACATATTGGATTTAGAATAAAGTCATTTAGCTAACCATGCATTGTCGTCTAAACTAAACGTTTATGCAAAATTTCACCTCAATCGGAAACTAGGAAGTGGGTCAAATTGAACTTCTAAGATTTTTTACATAGTTACTTAACAGGTGAAGTTTTTAAAAGCTTGTTAAGAGGCCTTACACGAAATTTTAGCCGATTTCACAAATTTACGTGATTTTATAGTTAAAATAATGCATTTCTATAAGTTTTAATGCACAACATGAAAGATCATTAACCGACTTTCGAAAAAGGGAGGAGGTTCTATGTTCGACTGTATGTATGAAAATACGTATACCTCGATGACGTATTGGTGTTCTCCAAATGTTTAAATTCCACGTTCCATGTTATTGGGGTTGTTGGTTCTGGGGTATACAACTAAAAAGTGAAAAATAAAAAAACTTTTTACAAAATAAAAAAACAACCGACTTCCAAAAAAAAATACACTAAAAATTAAAAAATAAACTTAATTTAGGAAGTCGGTGTCAAATAACGAAGAAGTAAAATAAAATTTTTGTAAAAAAGTTTTTTTTTATTAAATTGATCTAATAATGAATGAGCTAGATTCGAAGCTTGCGTTGCGTATTATAAAGTCGAGATTTGGGTTGTTTTAAAAGATTTTTTATTGCTAAATTTTTGTAATTTTTAATTTTTCTTGTCAAGAAATGGATTGATGGTGAACTGAGGTTTAATTTTTGCTGTTTTAATTTTATGAACAAGAGTTCTAAATAGCCAAAATCAAAAGCAATTCTTTGCCCATTTTCTCTAAAATTTTACTAAGTTAAATATTTTTTTACTCAAAAATATTATATGAAGTGGTATAAAGTGTTTCATACATTATGTAGACGACTTTTGCAACAATACGTTCTAAATTTTTCATACCGTTTAGACGTCAAAACGATTCGTATATATGTGATATTCTAAACCCCTTACAGCAAAAATTTACAAAACCGTCGTCGGCTTGAGTTCGATTAATCGTAATTGTTATAAAAATAAACCAGCTCTTACATTGGATCATAATTGAAATGATCTTTCATGTTGTGCATTAAAAATTTTAGAAATACATTATTTTAACTGTAAAATCACGTCTGTAAAATAACGTAAATCAGAGAAATTTCGTGTACAGCCTCTTAAAAAAGAACCCTATATAAGTCCCAGTAACTTGAAATCATTTCAGATATTTGGCTACATTTCGATGATGCTGTTTTAAGCATGATGCATCTTCTAAATGACGCCGTTGGGATTTGTTTTTTACATAATTCATCATAATATAAGTTACCAGCAGATCATAAAAATAAGCATTCATTTGACCAACTGTACTACGCTGTGTGTGTGTTTGACGTACGGCGATGCGCCACCGGTACATGGTAAACATCGCACCCATAACTACGCAGAAAACGTTATACGAACACATTCATTGTGCGTACAGCTAAGGAGTGGAATTCCCTGCCAGAGTATGTGTTTCCTGATAGCTACAACCTCGGGGTCTTTAAGTCAAGAGTGAATAGGTTACTTCTAGGCAAGCGTGCTTCATCTTCGACCTCATCATCGCTTACCATCAGGTGAGATAGTGGTCAAACCGCTATCTCACCTGATGGTAAGCGATGGCGCGTGCCTATAATAGATTTAAAAAAAACTGTTACGCTGGAGATGCCCTGGGCGTCCACTGTTGGCGCAGGCACGCAGATGACTCGCTACCGTTGACGCGATCCGAGCAGTGCTCGACGAATGGCTTGGGAGGAAGTACGGCTTCTTGTCGTTTCGGGCGACGCGGGTACTCTCGGGGCATGGCTCCTTCGGGAAGTATTTGTGTCGCATAAACAGGGAGCCGGACGCTCGGTGCTATCACTGCACCAACTGTCGGGAGGACACGGCGCAGCACACACTGGCAGAAAGTGCCGCATGGGAGGAGCAGCGCCGTGCCCTCGTATCCGAAGTGGGTCCCGACCTGTCGCTGCCGGCCATCGCTAGTTCGATGGTCAGGAGCGCCGAGTCGTGGGATGCAGTGATCTCCTTCTGTGAAGCCGTATAGAAGCCTGCATAGGCGGGCCGGCACTAGCCGTGGATCATGGAAGTCGTATTAGCTCTCACGATCCCCGGTCCAAGTGTGGGAAGGAACACCAGGGTGGTTTTTAGTCAGTAAAAGTCTGACAGACCCCTTCGCCTGCCCCAGGCGAAGGACATCCATGAGGATTTTTCACCCCGGCAAAAAAAAAAGGCTTGCAGATGGCAAGCAATGGGTAGCTCGCCGTCCAATATGGATCAGGCCCGAGTCGACGGTGCGTTGTGTTCTAGGCGCGCCTCAAAGAGATGTCAGTATAATTGACGGGTCCGCTGGGGCCGGTGTCTGTGAGGGTTGCGGGATAATTCGAAAGAGTTACTGAGGCCCTGGAATTCAATGGGCAAATAAAGGAACGCGGGTGGGTTTTAGTCAGTAAGAGTTTGATGATTTCCCACCCTCAATAAAAAACATGTGTGCAATTCACACGAGGTAGAAGTGAAACCTTCAAAAATTTTGGCTAAAACAAAACAAAACTTAAAAACAAAACACTGTATAATACTTCCTATCTCATTATAAAACACAAAAAAAAAATTAACTGACGAAAAAGAACTAAAAAGCAAAAAATAAATAAACCTTTTAAGTCTTGAGTAATGAGCTTATTTACCTACATAAAATATCAAATTTTATATAAACTAATTTTGAGTCGGCGCCAAACAACAATCTGATTATTTAATATCTAAATTTTATAAGTACTTACAAATGAAGAGGGCTGTAAGTAGGTAATTAATCATTTTATTAATTGGCGCCGACTCAAAATTAGTTTATATAAAATTTGATATTTTATGGAGGTAAATAAGCTCATTACTCAAGACTTAAAAGGTTTATTTATTTTTTGCTTTTTAGTTCTTTTTCGTCAGTTAATTTTTTTGTTAAAAAGTTTTTTATTTCATGATTTTTTGTGGCTCGCATCATCTTTTAACACTCTGAGGCTAATTTCTAATTCTTCATCATTCCTCTTGCCACTGAGCTGATGATATAACAATCCTTCCATGAAGTTCCCAGGATATTGAACAGTTGAGGTTACCTCCAATATTGTAAAGACGTCTTTTCGTCAAAGCATATTAAGTGGTATTTGTCACTAAAACCAGTTTTTATATCTGACTTCTATTGTTTAGGAAAGGTATGGTTTCCATCATCAGCTCAGTTTCATGATGTGCTGGTTCCTAAATGCAAATACCTGATTCAGTTATGAAAAGTAAACAGAAACAATATTCGTGCCCAATTTTTGAGGTTCTCTCTCAATTTTTTCAGGATTCCATGAGCAAATCCTGATATCCTTGACATGAGACAATCCTTGAGGTATACCCTATCTAAGAAAAAAAGAATCATCAAAATCGGTTCATAAATGACGGAGTGAGGGCCGAACATACATACTAAAACGCTAAACGTGCCCACAATTTTCGAGGTTTTCTCTCAATTTTGTCAGGATTCCATTGTAAGATCCTGATTTCCTTGATATGAGACCACCCTTGAGGTATACCCTATCTAACAAAAAAAGAATAATCAAAATCGGTTCATAAATGACGGAGTGAGGACTGAACACACATACAGAAACGCTAAACGTGCTCACAATTTTCGAGGTTTTCTCTCAATTTTGTTAGGATTCCATTGCCAGATCCTGATTGCCTTGACATGGGACCACCCTTGAGGTGTACCCTATCTAACAAAAAAAGAATAATCTAAATCGGTTCATAAATGACGGAGTGAGGGCTGAACATACACAAAAAAAAAAAAAAAAAAAAACATATATACGGTCGAATTGAGAACCTCCTCCTTTTTTTTCGTCGGTTAAAAACACTGTTTAATGCTTCCTATCTCATTTTAAAAAACAAAACACTGTATAATGCTTCCTATCTCATTTTCTCCCACGTTAAATCTTATGAATTTATGTGTCTGTCTCTTTTTACTATCGCTTTTTCGTTTCATCGACTTTCAAATCACAACGATGCTAAAGAAGTTTTCACTTCAAAAAGGCAAGAACTGTTAGAGAATCGCTATTTGTACCAGCTCTTATAACAACCGTCAGTGATCGAGCCCATAAACATAACTCGACAAAGTGTAACGAAGAACATGAAATGTCAATCTACATAATAAGTATCACAGACATTTACTATCTAACTTGGTAAACAATACAGCAGAATGTTTCCTTGTTTATCGTGCTATAAAGTCGTGTGTGGCATGAGAAAACACTCAGGCTTTTGTCTTCTAGTGTATGGGGGAGAAATTATAGCGAGATTAATTTTTGTACTTCGTGAAAAGATGTTATTAGTTGTGTGGTGTTTTGTTGTAGGTGCCATAAAAACAGGCTAAGTGCGTGTCGGGCCACGCGCAGTGTAGGGTTCCGGAGTCAACCGTTATAACATGTGAACTTAGAAGAGGGCTTTATATTTATTACTGTGAACATATTAATTGATTTCATGGTTTAAATTAAAATTTAAAAAAAGTTTTAATTATTAAAAAAATTTACGTTTACTACCTGTTTTAAATATGTTCTTCACTTAAGTATTTTTCTTTGGTCGACTATTACTCTTAAACTAACGAAGCTAACTGAGCTATGATAGTTTTTCTTTAAAGTTCGTTATAAATACAACCATCGCGTTTTTTTTTAAGCTTTTTCACGCCAACAGTTTAGCTTTTAGTGAGGGGGTGGACGCTCGACTCGAATACAAAATATTATTTTAAAGTTTAATACTTAGCAAACTAATCACTGAATCGAAAAAAATGTCTTTACAACCCTATAAGATAAATGACAGATAACGATACCACACTATAAGATAGGCGAGAAAAAAAAAACATCCCCACTTTACATGTACGAGCTACTATGAAAAAAATCTTTTTCAAGTTTTCGTATTTCGTTTTCTTGGCATGATTAATATACCCATGAAAAATTGCAGCTTTCTAGTACTAACAGCCTCGGACAGACAGATGGACATACCGAAACTATAAGGGTTCCTTGTCCTTGTTAGGAATACGTCACCCTAACAAAACGAGCTAATTTTTCTAGCTTATGCTAGGGAAATAATTTTTTTTTTTTCATTATGGTATGAAAAAAAAAAAATATTTTATATGAGCTAGCAAGAGTGAACAGGCATTTTCTGTGCTTGAATGTAGAATTCGGCCATCGTTTTCCATCAGGTCAAGAGAGGGCTTACTGAAAAATTATTTTTCACTTCACAACCTCGGAAAGATTCTGTTTGTCATTCGAAATCTGAGTGCAAAGTGCGTTTCCGCTAGCGTGGAAAGAGTTTTTAAAATTCGAACTTTTCTATTCAATAATTTTCTATAAGGCTAGTCCACTGAAAATGCGTTAATACTTATTTCATGTCAGTGCGCCAACCTCATTTCTGGACACGACTGGCTTCTGCCAGCGGCTCCGGCCGCGTGGAATTAGAACTTCCACCGCTATAAACTTTCTACCCCTTTTTCACACCCTTATGGGTTAACTCTTTCCTAGTGGATACCTACTCTTCACAAAGAACACACCCTTCAAATTTCATGTCTCTCAGCGGCTTAGGTTGTGTGTTGATATATCAGCCAGTCAGTTAGTCAGGACTTTGAATTTTATATTATGGATGACTGCATGAAAAAAGGGGATGGCGATATAGACCGAGACGTAACGCACAGTATCAACACAGGATGGATGAAATGGCGACACTGGAACAACTTGCGAACGACGGATGCCCTTTAAGTTAAAGGGGAAATCTATAAGTCTGTGATTAGACCTGTCGTACAGTATGGATCAGAATGCTGGGTTGTGAAACAGACAGATGAAAAAAGATTGCATGTGGAGGAGATGAGAATGTTGAGATGGATGTGTAGAGTAACGAGAATGGATAAAGTAAGAAATGAGTACATAAGATGTAGTTTAAAAGTGGCGCCAGTCACATAAAAGTTGAAAGGGAACCGCTTATTTAGGTATGAAAACGAGGGATGAAACACTAACTAAAAGTAACTAAAAGAGATATGAATATGAATGTGGATGGATGGACAGGGAGAGGGAGGCCAAAGAAAGGATGGATGGATTGTGTGAGAAGTGATATGAAAGAAAAGGGAGCTAGTGATAGCGTGACGGCTGACAGGACAGAATGGAGAAAAAAAACGTGTTGCGTCGACCCCAAGTAATGTGAGATAAGGGCAGGAAAATGATGAGATTGCTGCAAGAAAAAAAAATCATTTTCAATCGCCTGCTCCGTCTGTCTCCAACTCTCCAACATTCACAATGGAATCCAATGAAATTGAGCAATTTGCCGCAAATTTGTCAAATAATTTACCTAGTACACAAATTACAAGCACAAGCATAACAGTTCCAAAAAAAAAAAAACTTTCAATATTACCAATTATTGTAGCAATTTTACTTTTAATTTTTAAAACAAATGAACAGTAATTTGTATGTTGTTTTCTTTCACCTAGCATTTTCCTCGCTGTAGTGAGGTGAAGAGTTGTGTGTTGCGCTCGGCAGCAAAGTTATTCTGCGTCTCGTTCCTTTGAAACCCTCGCTACGCTCAGAATTCAATACAAGTACTCGCACCAAAAAACAACTTTGCAGTCTTGTATAACAAGTAACTATTTGTATATATCATCATCATCTTCCTGCCCTTATCCCATGTTACTTGGTGTCGGCGCAACACGTTTTTTTCTTCCATTCTGTCCTGTCTTGTCTGTATTCAACTATTTGTATATGTACCTACTAATTAATTAATTTATCCTTCGGTAACGTAAACACCTTCTTCCTAATCCATCAAGAAAACGGGCTTACTGTACGTACTCTAAACCTTTCATATCTATAAATATGTAATTTGTCGAAATCGATCACCCCGTTTAAGCTCTATCAAAAAACATACATACTTAACCTCGCATAAACACACTACCCTCTTTTGTATCAAACGGGCAGTAAAAAGGGCCTTACTTACAAAGATCCGGAGATATCGTCTTTATAGTAATCCACTCCGCTTGACACTCACGATCGCATGTGATTCTCAGCATCTGTTACAAGTACGCTTGACGGCGTATCAAGGTAAAGCACCGGTATAAGTTGGCCTCTCGTTGTTAAGTCATTAATTTTTTTTCATTGTTCGTCAAGTTAATTTTTTTCTTTGATATACATGTAATGTGCAATTTTGCTTAATAATTTATTTAATATTTTAATGATTTTATGTTATGGGTGTGAACAAATAAATGATTTTTTTTTTTATTATTAAGTTTGGACTTTGACAGAGATCTCTGATTTTGTTTTGGCATTTTCTCCTCAGCGATCAAGTATATTGATTAATAAATATTAGTGTTAAAATATTTGTAAAGTCAAATTTTATAAAGCCTGAACCAATTTTGCAATTAAGTTTCCAAACATGCAAACAAAAACGTGCATTTGAAATATTTAAAACCCACGCATAAACCTAAGTTTGCGTTACAATATTTTTTTAATTTCTGGCTTTATCAAAATTAGATACCTGTTATTGTCAAAATAAATTTTATCTACCTTTTTTATGCGCATAAAGCTGATTTGCCTAAGACTGGATAAAGTGACTTACTTCCATAAAGAGGAGATTCAGAATTGAACGGATTAACTTCGAAGAAAAAAAAAATTGTTTAACTAGAAATAACATCTCCGTACAGGTTTACATGCACTGAATAATTATGTGAATAAAATAATTATACGAGTATAATTTTTTTTTTTTTTCAAATTTGAAGCTAAGTTGTTTAGTCTGCTTACCTATTTTAAAAAGCCCTTTCATTTCATTAGTTTTTTTTTAACATTTTAAAGAATTAAATTTTTTCATTTTCCTATTTGCACCACAAAATAGACCCCCCTTAGTCCAAATTCTTTTATTAAAATTACACGCCCGTGTTTGGATCACCGATATTCATGTGTATATCAAATTTCAACTCAGTCTAACCAGTAGATCCGAAGCAAATTGGCTGTGACAGACAGACAAAATGACTAAAGGACCTGCCTTTTTCCGGTTTTTTTATTCAGACGTTCGGAACCTTAAAAAAATTTAAATACCTATACTTCATACAGAGCGAGATCAGCTTACGCTGGAAATGTGAGCTTGATATTTTGTAGACGTTACGTCACGTCTCGTAAAAGTCAATTTAGCGGAAAAGGGTTATTAGGAGGCAGACACGCTAATGTACGCGAGAGATATTAAAAGTAATTGCTGCGTAAGTAATCCATGGATTATGGGCGCCATATCCGTTCGTGTAATGATCTGGGAGTAGGAGCATGGAGATTGGAAATGTTGCGACTAATTTTTGGAAGAAGGTTGTTAATTATACATGTGTATGTTTCTTAACTCAGTGTAATGGCGATGAGTGGAATGGATGGATGGATGAAATGGCGTCAGGTCACCGGGACTATCTGCGATTCCCGCATTCCCCTTAAAGTTAAGGGGAAGATTTATAAAACAATGGTCAGACCTGCTGTCTTGTATGGTTCAGAATGTTGGGCCACGAAAGGGATGAATGAAAAGCTTTTGGATGCAGCTGAGATGAGAATGCTAAGAGCGATGTGTGGTGCTACGCGCATGGATAGAATTAGGAATGAGTATATAAGAGGAAGTCTGAAAGTGGCACCGCTGACTGAAAAGTTGTGTGGAAATCGGTTGTCGTGGTATGGGCATGTGATGCGGAGAAATGATGAAAATGTCGTGAGGAAAGTCTTGTGTATGGATGTGGATGGCTATAAGAGTAGGGGAAGGCCAAAGAAACGATGGTTAGACTGTGTGAAAGAGGATATGGGTAAAAAGGGGGTGACTACAGAGATGACGACTAATAGAGGGGTATGGAAGAAAAACACATGTTGAGCCGACCCCAAATAAATTGGGATAAGGGCAGGAGAATGAAGGAATGGCGATGAGTGGCATTAGGTAAATTACTTGATATCCTAGTACACAGTAAATATTTTTACGAAAGCAATTTGATTACCCTCAAAGATGTACGAGAAAAATTGAGAAAAAGCAAGTAAGTTTGTCTTTTTATTATTGTCAAGAAAACCGTTATTTGCACTGAGGGGCGCGAAGTTATTGCGGCGATTCTGCCTTGTGACGACAGGTGATAGTAGTGGTTTTTCTGTCTAGCATATTTCAAATTTCCTTTAATAACGCGTTTTTGAGATTTTTAAACATTTTAGCGGAAAAGGGTTATGAGGAGGCAGACACGCAAATGTACGCGAGAGATATTAAAAGTAATTACTGCGTAAGTAATCCATGGATTAACGCCATATCCGTCGCCGGTACGAACTTGGAGATTGGAGATGTTGCGACTAATTCTGGGTAGGAGGCTGTTAATTATGCATGTGTATTACTTATGCTTAGGTACGTAATAATGGTGATTGGAGTGGCATTAGGAATAAATAATATAGTCTACATATTTGAAGGGAAATTGACGAATCTCAAAAATATATGTGGGTGTCCAAGCAAAAAGGATCCAGTTCTCGGCATTTAGTTTTCAAGATATACGTAGTTTTGTAAAGTTGGGTGAAAAAAATTGCATTTCGCGATTTTAATTTATTATTAATTTAATATTTAATGTACAAGTTCATATAATAAATGACTTTATATGATGTTTCTGAGTACTAGAAATTTATTTTTTGCTTAAATCTTTTTTATCAAGCCTTTTCTGAGTTTCAACTTTATAATTTTATTTATTATGTCTTTTAAAAATAAATGTGTCAATGTTTGAATATTTTCATGATCCTTATTATCAAATGACTGTTCTAGATATCGAATCTGGTCTTAGATCAATACCCTACTACTGGACCATTTTTGCTTGGATATGGCCCACATACAGGGTGTAACGGAAAGGTGTGGTCATATTTTTTACTTCAGAAGCTTCTCTATTTTTCCAAAGATTTTAATATGTTTTTCACTAATCTTCACATATACAGGGTGTAACGTAAAGGTGTGGTCATATTTTAGGAACCGGTTCTGCCCATCGATATGAACAACTTTCTTCAAGAAACCCTGAGGAAATTCTCAAATTTTTTTTTACCTCCCATACTAATATTGATCAGCTGATGATGACTTTGTGTGGATGGTCCAATTTTTTTTTTGGGAATGTTCTATTTTTTCTTAGATAAAGATGTACATATCCATATTTCAAATTTTTGGAAAAATAGAGAAGCTTCTCAAGTTATTCTTCAATCCTTATCAATCAGAACTTCAAATCATTTGCACTGTTGTTGGGCGTAAAGTCACTGTAGTGACAATTTTTTAGGTGCGGGTATCATTGAAATTTATAAAGAGGTAAAATTGTACCTACTGATCTGATTATCTACGAAATTCTAAAGATATCCACGGACAGCTTTTTATCATGGAAAATGCAGGAATCCTTTGAGATTGGTGACAGGAGCGAGCCGCAGAAAAACCTAAAGTTATAGATAATGCATAATGCTGGAGTCTAGTCTGGCATTTTAAGGAGACATAAGAGGTGTATATCATAAGTGGGAAATCGTCGCTGAAAAAATAGTAGGTTTATACAATTTGCAAATTATTATTTGTGAATATTTTCAGAGAAAACACGGGACCAAAAAACCGATTTCGGTCACTTTCAAGCAACGCCAACTCAAAATAATGGGCACTAGTCAGCAGTCACCGTTAGTTGGTTCAGGTAGCAGGGACGCTAAAAGCTCTCCACGTTGCCCGAAACATTATACGTCAATTTAAATCTCTGTACGGGCTCTTTCTCTAACAGAAAGGGAATAAGAGAACGAGGTACGACCCGTATAAGTGCCCGTCTCCCCGATTTACATAAAATTCATCGCATAAATAAAAATGTGGGTAGAAGTTCAAAAAACAATTTCATATTTTTACAATGTCAGCAAACGAATCATTGTTTTTACAGTCGTTGAGTAAACAGAATAAATTAGAATTTTATGAGTCATAAAAATATTAACTTGGCCTCGTAAAAATACTTTCAAATATTTTAGAATTTTTGAGGGCAAGAATGTTTTAGTGACTTTTGAATAAAAATGTTTATGTTTTTCAAAGCCAACTATTTTATTTAAAATTTTTATATTACATTTCATACAAAGTGTAACGGAAAGGTGTGGTTATATTTTAAGAACTGCATCTGCCCAACGATGTTTACAACTTTCTTCAAGAAAACCAGAGGAAATTCTCAAAAAAAAAAATTACTTTCCTTACAAATATTGATCAACTGATGATAACTTTGAATTTTAAATTTCTCTTAGAGTAAGATGTCCATTTCCATGGGCAGAACCGGTTCTTAAAATATAACCACACCTTTCCGTTACACCCTGTATAAAATATTTAGTTATTTAAAATAAAAAACGTCGGACTTCGCACATTTTGGGTTCCGTACCCAATGTATTTTTGAGAATTTGTATGGCTTTGGGTCAAACAGATGCATTTACTGTGAAAAATTGAAGACTGTAGCTGGAGCTACAGTCTTCATATTTATTTAGGCGAATTTAGCACTCTCATCTAAGGAACCCTAAAAACTGTCACAGACTGGTTAAGCGATTTGAAGCTTTAAATAAATAGGGGGAAAAACTTAAGCTAGGAATTTAGCACTGGTATTTAGAACTGGCTCTCCGCCGGTAATACGGTTTTTCGTTGGGTTGCAAGCTGACTGAAGCACCGCAATCCCCGTAGTTATACACAGGCCGTTTAAATGGTTTTCATCCGGAAAAAGGAAGAAATCTTCGAACAGGACAGCTACCAATGAGGTGGCACACGTGAGCAATCCGTTCGTTAACGAATTATAAGGCTACTGATGGCCTCATAAGCACCATCCTAGGGTAGGAGCCTTGCATCGACTGACGTCTGAAGCATATGGAAAAGACGCACATAGACCGCTTGTAGCGGCACAAATCGAAAGTACTGCACTACACCGCCCTGCAAAAAAATAACAAGAACTTAGATAATTTTTCGCATTAAATTCGCCAAAAAATATGATTTTGACGTAGCAAGGTTTTCCACTCGAGTGAAGTGCCCTTCTAGTCCAGGAATATTAGGGATTTCACCTCGGAATGAGAGATAGTCAGCTATAAGCTTGTTTAAACCTTTATTTTGGCACCCTAAAACTTGTCTCAAAACCTACTTATCGTAGGGTGTCCGCGACTACAGATATTCCAAGGTCAAAAGTCAAGAAACGATTTTTTTACACATTTATTGCAAATAAAAAAAATGGTATTTTTCAATAAAAACATGAATTAAAATTTAATTCTTTTCTTTCATTTAGTTAGGGAGTAATTAGTTTCAATAAGATTAGAATTAAAAAAATAATTGAAGTATTTCCCTTACCTTAATAACTACACGAGGGGTAAGTGTTATTAAATGAATATGTACTGAATTATTGAAAAAAAAATATGACGTAATAGTTAATAAAAATGCAAATTATATAAAATTATATGTTAGATATTCAATAATTTATAAACTTTATACGACGTTTTTTTAATCGGGACTACAGGTTGACCTCAAATGACACTCTAAATAATTAAACACTGCGCACGCTCTGCCCTAACTCGAAAATGGTTCAAGATATTAAAAAAAAATGTTAAAACAAAAGTTGTAGAGAATTTAAGCTTCTACAATATTTATAATAAATACAAATAGCATAAAGCCCATAGGAAACGAGATATTTGAAATAAATGTGTAAAAAATTGATTTTTTGACTTTTGACCTTGGAATATCTGTAGTCGCGGACACCCTACGATAAGTAGGTTTTGAGACAAGTTTTAGGGTGCCAAAATATAGGTTTTTACAACTTTATAGCTGCATTTCTCTCATTCCGAGATACTTGCCCTCATTTGACTAATATTTTTGGATTATTCTAGAATAAAAAACTTTTTTTACAAAAAATACAACCGACTTCTAACAATTATAAAATAACTTTATTTTCGGAAGTCGGTGTCATATAACGAAGAAACAAAATATAAACTACTAATACTAATATAGTCGGTGTTT
Organism: Polia nebulosa; assembly: GCA_951329385.1. NCBI lineage: Eukaryota > Metazoa > Arthropoda > Insecta > Lepidoptera > Noctuidae > Polia > Polia nebulosa. The sequence continues at coordinate 12,169,191 of OX589610.1, read as the reverse complement.
ATATTTTGTTTCTTCGTTATTTGACACAGACTTCCGAAAATAAAGTTATTTTGTAATTTTTAGAAGTCGGTTGTATTTTTTGTAAAAAAGTTTTTTATTTTTCACTTTTTAGTTGTTGTAACCCAGAAGTAAAACTAAATATTAAAGTTATGCCCGAATGGATAACCCCAATAACATTGAATTTGAACATTTGGAGAAAACCAAAACGTCATCTGTGTATACATATTTTTTGTTTATGTTGATTTTTTCAAAAAGTGCTTAATCGATTTCAATAAAATTTATATGTAACCGCCTCTGAAGTATGACCTACCAAAAAAAACGAATCATCAAAATCGATTCACAAATGGCAGAGATATCGCGTAACAAACATACAAAAAAAAAAGAACATACAGACGAATTGAGAACCTCCTCTTTTTTGAAGTCGGTTAAAAATAACTGAACGATACGAGCAAATTCCAAATTTCAAATTAAACGTAGATGGTAATTTTTAGTCAAGACAAAATTCTAAAATAAGGTTGAATATTTTTGAAGAAGGAGGATCGTCGTAACATTTTTAATGCATTATTACATAATGCTGCACAACATACTAAAAGGGTTACTCACAACACTGCGACACACTCTTGTAAAGGGGTGGGGTACCAGTCAAATTATAATGTGTAGATAAACACAGGAAATGTAACAAGCAGGCCTCTAAAATACACACATTAGGTATAATATGACAGCTTTGCAAGGAGCGCCCTGCGCCTTAAGTCACCCTAAACAAAATATTTATTCTATCCCGTTGACAGAGTGTTGACAAGAAAATGTAATGCGTCAATCCTGTCGACGTAAAGTTGTAAAACTTTCCCAGTTTGAGGAAACATTTATTTAACGTCGGTTGTTGAAAATTTTGCTATTCTCCCGAGATTTCGTAATGGAGGGGCCGAGATTACAGAGTTTAATATTTAAGTGCAGCACCGTTCGAGGTGAAATCTTTCCTTTTTTTTGACTGTTTTTTTTTGCACGAGGAAAGGTGAAAGACAGGCTATTTATCAGGAGCTTATTATTACAGCTCGCAAGTCACAAGAATCATTTGAAAATTGTTGAGATCCATTCAAATAAATAAACATTATTTATATTTTATCTTAACCTTCCGTTGTATCTTTATAATACCTATGATTAATATATCATCGGTGTCGAAAAACTCTTGGACACTTCGAAAAAACTTTACAATACTAAATTTATGGGCACAAAATATACCTTTGACATAAAATGAGCACTAAAACATAAACCAAATCATTTTGCACACGAGGTTGTCGACATGTGGAATATGGGTGAACTCGGCTGTCATTGTGCCGATTGTCGTTACGACCAATGACCCGATCGTCAGAAGCTTTGACGACCACCTGTCAAAGCTGTCGTTACGCGGTTAGATCAAGGGCCTTTTTTTTTGGGTGGGAAATCATCAAATAACTTTGCCCGATCTGGGTGGAGCCGGAGGGCGTGTCACTCTTACTGACTAAAAGCCACCCGTGATCCTTCAGTGCCAGGGGGAGCGATGGATCAAGGGCCTGATACATGAGACTCGTGTGATGGTGAGGTTCCTGTCTCTGGAGCCTTTACCACCGTAGCTTGGACCCTGCTCCCGACACCGGTGGACTATTACCTATTTTTTTTTGTTTTTTTTTTTGTAAGAAATATTTAAAAATATATTTGATAAGTATGTGAAATAACTGAATAAACGAATAATAACCTGATCAAGATAATCGTTTTTTTCCAAAGATATTTCTTTACCGCGTTCGACTAAATCATACAGCTTCTAAATCTGTCTCCCTTCCCATTGTTTACCAAAACGACTGCCAAAAAACTCCAACAGTCGCTTATATGCTAAAAGAGAGCATAAATAATGATAATTGACGAATAAATTCGGGACAGCAACACGAGGGGACCCAATTACGGGTCCTTGTGAACACTTTTTGTTTTATATGAAATGTTTAAGCTTCTTGGTGTGAAATTATGGTTTATGCTTGCTGTGGGTGAGTGTCGGTTCTATGTTATTTATTTAATGTTTTTTTTTGTCATAATTCATCAATAGTTATAATCATTCTTTTACCCTATGCCAAATTTATTGGGGTCATCGAAATGTCTTCTTCATCTACATCTGTTTTTTAGTCGTCATCTCTTTGGTCTTCCTTAACATTTAAAGCTCGCATCTACGAGTATCCACATACATACTCAAAACTTCCTACACATTTTTTTGTACATAAGTGTCTGTGTAAGTCAATCAATCTGCATAGCCATTTCCTATATTGGGGCCATCTTCCAGTTTAACTGGATGTAGCAGAATACCATTACATATGGTAGCAAAAGGAAGCAGTAATTTTGAATGAAGATATCTCCAGGACAACCAAGGCTAGCGACTAGATGTCAGTCGGCAGTGCACATTGCTCACAGAACAGATGGTCGGTGGGGCCGAAAAAACCTGGAGTGGCGACTGCATACCGGAAAACACAGCGTTGGAAGGCCTCCTAAAAGTCCAAGGTGGACTGAAGACCTGATGAGGGTCGCGGAAATTCGGTAGATGCGAGACGCACAGGACCTGTCTTCGGACGGTGACGGTGTCAAACTTGGGGGAGGCCCATGTCCAACAATGGACGTCTTTCGGGTGAAATGATGCTGAGATATTTGACACCTATTACAAAACCAAGTAGTAATTACTCTACAAAAACCTTAATTTTTTTGCTCAAAAAAGGAAAAACACCCAATGCAAATACCCAGATACTCGTAGCTACTTTTAAATTGAAAGATCGATTGGCCCACACGGCAGAACTACATTTCTCACTTGACAGGGTAAGGTGATCCGTTTCCACGACTGACTTGTGAGTCGTGCTAACACCTACTGCGGAATAATAAGGCGACAGGGATCTGTGTCGTTTTTTCCCTATCTGTGTAACATCACGCTTTTGTATCTAGGGGTGGACAGAGGTGTAACTACAACAGTTGTTTTTTTAAGTGATTTTTTTTTAGGTGCGTTGGGCATTTTTGATATGGGTAAAATTACAATTGTCCTCGAGCGACACCGTCACCGACCATCGTAGCGGATCGCGTATCACTTACTAGCACTCGTGTTTTTTTTTATGAATTTAGATCTTACAGATCTTTCAACGGGGTTTTTAAAGGAAGAACAAATTTTCGTTATTTTTGCGATTGGACTTACTGTTTTCGAGATATTTATGATTTTGTATCTCGGATCGATCGCTACGCGATTTGCGTTGGGCACTTTTGTTCAAGTTTTTTTCAATTCTGTCAGCACTTTCAGAGTGCCACTGTTTTTTTTTCTTTTTATTGGCACGCGTTTGATCGCTATCTCGTCTGATGGTAAGCGATGATGTAGTCTCCGGCAGGGAATTGTTACAATAGGGAAGGATGTAAACACCATTTTAAATATGCAAGTAATAGATCGTGGCTTATAAAATCACTAACTTCTGCTAGCGGCTTCACCCGCTTTGAATTTGTACTTCCCTGGTTATAAATTACAGCCTATTAATAATAAGTATTATTTATATATACTTTTGTTTACAAAAAAATAGGCGGTCTTAACGCACAGAGTAATCTTAACGTACATCCATCCTAACTTTCGTATTCATAAAATAAGCAGAAAATGGGATAATAGTCACAAAGGTCGATCTTCAACGTCTTGCCGAAATCAGTTCGTAGATCAGAGATCATTCATTTCATAACGAAACTCCTCTGTGCCTTGAAAATAACATTAAGGCGCTATAAACTGCCAACGACCTTGGGTGGTTAGCTTGCGTGTTCTGTGCTGAGCTCACGGAACGCGTCGTACGTCAACCCAGTAATAGGACTCGCCCATCAAGGAGCGCTGTCTGAAATTAGATGCATTATTAATTTATTATACATAAAACAGGTATTATACTAAAATACGTAAACTAAAATATAAATCATTAAATGATCTTTAAAATGGTGAAAGTTTCATAAAAATACGCTTTACAGTTTTTGCGCGATTCTCAATTTTTTATCCGCGTTAGACATAATTTTACAAATTAATTACACTATGTTATAAAAATATAATATAAAGTATTCACTTATAACAAATTACGTATACAAATTACGAAGAAAATTGTCTAAAGTAACATTTTCAAAGAAATAAAAGTAGTCGTTTAGACGTGATGTTCAATTAAAAATCATTAGAAGTCGTACAACTGCACCTTAAGCCGTTGATCTCAGCTGTGATTTGTAAAATCTAAATATTTACAGAATTCTGACAACCAGTCTTTCCGAGATGTATCGCGTTACCCAGTAACTGTGTTGTGGAGTCCAGAAAGGCAGTTGTTCTATGTAAAATACTGGTGTTCAGCTGCGTAAGAATGTGTCTTAAAGTCGACCCAGAGCAGGAGATTATTTGATAATTTCCCACCCTAAAAAAAATCTAAGTTAGATCTAGACTACACAGATGATGAAAAAATGAGGAAAAAATTAAAAAAAACTTTTTTACAAAAAAATAGAACCGACTTCCAAAAAAAGTGCAAAATAACTTTAATTTCGGCAGTCGGTGTTCCTGTTTTGTGTCTTTGTTTTTTGACACCGACTTCCGAAATTAAAGTTATTTTGCACTTTTTTTGGAAGTCGGTTCTATTTTTTTGTAAAAAAGTTTTTTATTTTTCACTTTTTAGTTGTAACTCCCCATTAAACTGTGTTAACAATTCATAGACATACGATAGCAGCAATCGCGGTTGATTTGCTGTCAATTTTTGAAGAGTTCCGTTGTCTGTCTCCGAAACCCATCATCAGATCTTTTTGAAATTTAAATGGGACCATTTCGGAATAAACCCCTTTCGAAAAAAAAAAAATTTTGCAAATCCGTCAATATTATGACGGAGTTATGCCCGAACATACATAAAAAAAAAAAAAAAAAAAAAAAAAATACAAACATCCGAATTGATAACCTCCTCCTTTTTCGAAGTCGGTTAAAAAATGGAGAAGTGTTATGCAAACCACGGGTGCATTTGGCGCATTTTATACTGAGTTGGGAAAACGTGTCAGAAATTCTAACAATAAATTGTGGCAAAATTAAATTTTCCCTACATGCGTTTTTGTGGAGTTGCAACCTGCTAACCGCGTATATTTCGCGTGATTTGCTGCTTGTTACTCTAGGCTTACCCGACTGCGTGAGGGAGGGAGGGAGATGCAAGGTAAGGTAATGTGTTTATCCAGCCTATGTTTGTTACTTTGTGGCGCTTTAGATACCAAACGCGTGGGCCGATTTTGGTAATTCTTACATCAATTTATTCGTCTTAATCATGCGAAAACTATTAAAGACATATCAGTAATCAAAATTATATTAAAAGAAACCCGAAAGTGTTGCTTTTTACAGTCGGGATTTTTGAAAATATTTTTTATATTTATTTACAAGCTTTCAATGATCATATCAATGTTAAACGAAATTAATCCCAAACGAAAGAAAAGAAAAAAGTGACACCTGACAGTCGTGTTATTTTTCCTCAGATTTTTAAAAAATATATTTAAATCATTTAATCAACGAAAAATTATGCTATTTAGTGATATTAGTGCATTAAACCTGAATTTTATCAATTTAATCTGGCGAATTGGGGAACACAAAGACATTTAGAAAATACAAGGAGGTACGAAACATCATCGTCCAAAAATCCTGCCCGAAACCCAGGAAGGGCGGGATACTCAGCAAGAAGCTACGACGAGTTTATGTACAGGTACAGTTACCAACCGTACAGAAGACAATATGAAGCGAGCTGCCTCTAATCAGCTGATAAAGAGGTATTTCTATCAGTTTCTTGATTGCTGAGGCAAACCCAACTGCAACAATTTGTGCTGTGCATCAAGCGGAGAGTCCACGCATTGCAAGGTAACGCATAGAAGGAAGACTGCGCCCCCTGCGGCTGTCACTCGTTTATTGACTATATATTTGGACATTCATTACTTTTGTTTATTTTTTTGGAATACGTGTAAGTATAATATATAATATAATATATAATATAATAATAATATAATATATAATAATATTCCACAACTATCACACAACGCCATCTAGTCCCAAGCTAAGCAGAGCTTGTGTTATGGGTACTAGACAACTGATAAACATACTTATATATTTCTAAATACATACATATTATAGATAAATTACACCCAGACACAGAACAAATGATCGTGCTCATTACACAAACATTTGTCCTGGGTGGGAATCGAACCCACGACCTCTGGCATAGCAGTCAGGGTCACTAACCACTAGACCAACAGGCCAGTCGAAAAAGTGCAGTGTTGTTATTATAGTTCTTTAATATTTGGGTAAGTTTAATCAACTTATTTTATGTTTAATGCCGGCTGTAGCGATGCCGGAACCTGTAGCAGTCAACCTGCCACATCGCTTGAGGTCCAACAGGTGAGATGTCCCAATTGCTCGCAGGCACGCTTTTTTAAAGGCGAACGGGGGCTGAGGATACACTATGGCAAGGTTCACAAACCACATAGTGTTCCTTTGTGCCCCCCAGCTACATCTACACCTCACGAACAGACCTTGTGGAAAACGCTCTCAAAATTTAAAAATTCAACACCAGTTTTAAAAAGAGTTCCTCGGGGTGCAAGACGATCCGTTGCTCTGAGTTTGGCACAATGCGTCCGTCTTGCGACCCAAGAGAACTCAGTAAGTGCCTGGGAGCAATTGCTCACCTTCCCCTACAGAATTCTGCACGTTCAAAAAGATTTGGCAACTAAAAAAACTTTAACAAATCAAATTAAAGAAAATTGTAATATTTCGACCATAATTTTAGATCCAAAATTACCACCATTTAATAACCGTTCACAGAAAAGCCTATGTTCGCATGTGGAATCGAAAATAAGTGAAGGTGACATTAGGGGAGCGGCCAGGCTATTATTCAGCAGTGATGTGGTGGCGCCTTACTCTCCAGAAACAATCTCAGCCTTGGAGAGTAAACATCCAGCGCCTGCAAATGATCTCACTTTCCCCGACCCCCCTGAGACCCCCGTTCCGGAATCATGTGTTTTTAACATTTCAGCCCCCCAATTGCTTGCTGCCGTGGGCTCCTTTCGAAGTGGTTCTGCCGGCGGCCTCGACGGCCTGACTCCGCAACATTTAAAGGACCTATTGAGTTCAGGCGCCGGGGATGCTGGTGAGTCGCTTTTGAAGGAGCTTGCGGCACTAGTCAACCTAATGCTCTCCGGCGGCGTGAACGATGCCGTCGTCGATGTCTTGTACGGGGCCAACCTATGTGCCCTGCGCAAGAAGGACGGCGGCATTCGTCCCATTGCCGTCGGGTGCACCTACAGGCGTATGGCAGCCAAAACTTGTTATAAACTGTACAGTGACAGACTTACAAACAAATTCCAGCCCCTACAGCTTGGCTTTGGCTCCAGAGGGGGCTGTGAGGCTGCCGTACATGCACTATCTTCTTTTTAAATTCTGAAAAGGGTGAGGTCATTCTCAAAGTTGACATTAAGAACGCTTTCAACTCTGTCAACAGGGACACTTTGTTGGCCGAGGCAAAAAAAGAACTACCCGAAATTTTCGGTTTTATTTGGCAATGTTACAGGCACCCTTCTAAATTATTATATAAAGAACAGCTTTTAGAATCTGCAGTTGGATGCCAGCAAGGTGACCCTCTCGGGCCAGTCATTTTCAGTTTGGCTATTCATCCAGTCATTCAACAACTAAATTCAAAATTTAACGTATGGTATTTGGATGATGGAACATTAGGAGGTGACGTCGATACCGTATTAAAAGACTTTCAATTCCTGAAGACTCATTTTCAATCCATCGGACTTGACCTTAACCACTCGAAGTGTGAAATTTTTCTTTGTGACAATACCGAAAGACAATCGACCCTTCATAAATTCAATACAATTGCACCAGAAATCAAAATTTTAGAAAAAAGTTCACTGCACCTCCTAGGTTCCCCTATTTTGGAAGAAAGTTTTTCTCCTTTCATTGACGGAAAAATTAATCATTTTAATGATATTTCGGACAGACTCACAAAAATAAATTTACATTCGGCATTCACCCTAATTAGATATTGCTGTTTTGGACCAAATTTTATATATTTTCTCCGCTCTTCCCCTTTATGGAAGCATTCACATCTCCTGGACAAAATTGATGAAATTATTCGATGCACTCTTACAACCATTTTAAATGTGGCCTTGGATGACCGAGCGTGGCTGCAAACCACACTACCTATTCGTTTTGGTGGGCTCGGCATCCGCAAAATTTCTAGTATAAGCCTACCGGCGTTCCTGTCCTCGGTCCACAGCACTGAAAAGTTAACCAAAAGAATTTTGACCTCATCACTGGTTAACTGTGAAGTGCCGTGCTTGACCGACGCAATGAACACTTGGAAAATGGCTTGCCCGGACACGGCGTTGCCCGAGAACCCGTTCTCCCAGAGGCAGTGGGACGAGCCGCTCTGTAGTTTGGTACGGAATAATCTCTTAAATACGTCAACCAATACTGCTGAGCGTGCCCGCCTGCTGGCTGTGGGTGAATGGGAGTCGGGCCTCTGGCTACAGGCACTGCCGTCACCCAACATAGGTGCTATGCTGAGTGACACCACCTTCCGGATCGCTACATGTCTGCGTCTGGGTGCTCCTTGCGGAGCTCCACATCGCTGCCAATGTGGTGAAGCAGTCGACCATCTCGGACACCATGGCCTATCCTGCAGTAGGAGCGCGGGTCGTATAGCACGGCACGCCAGCATTAACGACATCATCCGTCGGGCTCTTGTCACCGCCGGTGTGTCAGCCGTTTTAGAACCTCATGGCCTGGCACGTGACGATGGAAAGAGGCCCGACGGGATGACAATAATGCCTTGGAAGATGGGCAGGCCTTTGGTGTGGGATGCAACATGTGTCGACACCCTTGCGCCATCTCATCTTCTTAACACGGCGGGCTGTGCTGGGGCGGCTGCTACAGGTGCAGAAAACCTCAAACGGCGCAAATATAACAACCTTATTGGGAGTTATATGTTTGAGCCGTTTGGGGTTGAAACACTAGGGCCATGGGGTCCGAGTGCTCATCGAGTTTTCCATGACATCAGCAAACTTTTAGTCGACTCTTCACGTGACCAGAGGGCTGGCCTTTTTTTCGGTCAACGAATCAGCATTGCCATTCACCGTGGAAATGCTGCCAGCGTTCTGGGCACTTTTCCCATTGACAGCGAGGTGGACGAATTTTTTGATGCCCAATGAGCTTTACTACTACCGGATTTTTTATGCCTCTTGTACATATTTTATTTATTAAGTTATTTATTAGTTTAGTATAATATGTATTGTAGTTATAGTCTGATAAATAAAAGCTTTCAATTGCAATGTTTGTGTGTTTTTTATACTATTAACTTATTTCTAATTAAGTTATCTTAACTTATACATAATTGCCGTACGTTCATAATTGCAATTCGTAAGACATTTTCATTAATACCTCATTTATACAATGCAAGTATCTTGCCTGTGCCATACAGTAAAATTAAAACATCATAATTCGAGGATGGACTTAAAGTATTCGACCTGACCAAGAAAAAATCAAAGTCCGGACTAACTGACTGACTGGATACATAAACGCACAGCCTAAACCGCAAGCTGGTCCTAGAGACGTGAAATTTGGAGGGAGTATTTTTTGTGAAGAGAAGGTATACACTAAGAACTGGGTTTTTATTCAACCCTTTTTTTGTTTGGGTGTGGGAGATCATCCAGGCGGGCGAAGCCGCTGACAGAAGCTAGTTTATATTTTGTTTTTTTAGGTAATCATCACTCCCATCTCATCACAAAGCTTTCAGACACAAAAATGATTATTCCTTTGATAAAATTCAATGCTCAATTTGCGGCGAATTGCGACGGAATGTTTGACAAATAATACTTACTACTTCATCATCATCATCATGATGGCCTTTTAATGTCCCCACTGCTGAGGCACGGGCTTCCTCTCTGTGAGAGGGTGTGGGCCGTAAACCACCACGTGGCCCCAATGCGGGTGTGTAAGTCACATGTGTTCGAATTTTTGGTTCTAGGACATACTGGTTTCCTCATGATGTTTTCCTTCACCATTTTGAGAGTAGTGGTGATGAAATAATTTACTACTATTTGGGTTTGAAGTCACGACCTACAAGTTGTAAGTCGCGGCCGTTACCACTGGCATAGATAATATAATACTAGCGTACGTATAGGTACCACTGGGCCACCACTGCTCATAAATTTGTATTATCACAACTAATTATCGCACACGTTCCATACTTCGCACGGTTAACTAGCATACACTTCACATTACTTTTATTTTATTTTAACAATGCTAAAAAAATTTGGAACACAACGTATTTAAATTCTACAAGACCCAAAACTACAATAGCTCAATTCCCTTTTCATAGCAAAACATGATTTCTATCTTAACATAAAAAAAACTTTGTCGATTTAAGGTTTATGATAATCGACGCGGTACAAAGTAGGACAACGGTTTTGATGGACCCAATTAGGGGTCTATCTCGGTGTCTCGACTTCATTGTGACTTTAAATGGCGGTCATGTATAAGAATGAGGGGTCCTATTCTTGAAATATTCGGGTCTTAAGATTTCTTTTCTGTAGGATTATGTTATCTAATTGACAGTGTTGTTATAGGAGTTTTGAGCTGATATTTCATTTAGATTAGCTGATTTGTGAACTAATTTAAGTAGAAGATTGATGTTCAGATTATTTCCGTTGTTCATTCTCAATATAACTCATTTACTTCTATTCAGGTCGCTTGGGGTGTGGAAACTTGAACTATTGTGTTTGATCGATTCCTGTACGTCTCCACTCCGCTCAGCTCTGCTCAGCTCCACTCAGCTCCGCCCAGCTCTGCTCAGCTCCACTCAGCTCCGCCCAGCTCCGCTCAGCTCCGCTCAGCTCCGCGCAGCTCCGCTCAGCTCCGCTCAGCTCCGCTCAGCACCGCTTCAGTGGAAATGCACCCTTTATTTTTCGGGGTTGTCAAATCATACAATGACATGCCCTCCCGCTCTGGGTGGAGCGGGAGGGCATGTCAGACTCTTACTGACTAAAACCCACCCTGTTCCTTTCCTGTCCTGAGTGCCCAGGGGTGCGATAACTCTGTTTCGAATTTATCCACAACCCCTGGGCAGAGTGGAAACGCGCCCTAAGGTGGGGGTTTTAGAGCGACTCCAATCTTCGGTGATTATGCAGTGTCTCTCCGCAGACCATGGCCTATCTCTCATCTGACGCCGCATGACATATCACCTGTACATGTGAGAGCCTTAAAGCTGCGTCCGCGAATGCCGTTGCTGAGTCTGAGTACTGGGCCAAACAATAAATTTAAAACTAAATTTGCCATCGACACGCTAAGAAGAAAAAGGTCTTTTGAATAATTTTTAGAGTTCATCGTCGTCCTGCCCTTGCCACATTTTCTTTTCTGCTATTCTGCCCTGTTTTCCGTCATGCAATGACTCCCTTTTCTTTCATAATTATATTCCTCACATAATTCAGCTATTTTTTTTGGCCTTCGTCTGTTTCTCCATACGTTGACATTTATATATTTACTGTCACAGTTAGTTACAGCGTAATCCATGTATTGTCCTGAAAGAAGGGATAATATTACGGATGAAAGAATAATTTAAGTACCTAAAAATCAATTTTCCTCTTAGGCACGTGGAGTGTTCATGCGTTTCAACTTCCAGGGCAAACAGCAGATCTAAAAGTTTGGGGTAGGTACAGTGTTTCAATTATTTTTAGCCCGAAACCACGAAACATTGTTGAGACCACGTGTACCTAACAAAAACAGGAGTTGATGTTTGTAAAAAGACAAAAGTTGCTTAATTACTTTTTCAACACGTTTCCCTGCTGATTTAATTATTTTGGTTAATTCAATTTCCATTTTTCAGCAAATTAGAACACGTGAAGCTGTGAATGACGTAAAATTAAGAGTTCTTCTTAATTGCTTGTTTTTTGGTTACGTGACAGGTAGCCTGAAAATTGGATTTTAACTATTTTAGTTCCAGAGTTTCAAATTTTCTTTTAAATCAATGTTTAAAAGAAAAGTAAACGGTGTATTAAATAATTATTAATTAAGAAGAGATTATTAACTAGAAATTTTTAGGGTGCCGTACCCGAAAGGTAACCAACGGGACCCTATTACTATGCCTCCGCTGTCTGTCTGTCTGTCAGCGGGCTGTATCTCACGATCCGTAATAGCTACACAGTTGAAATTTTCACAGAATATGTATTTCTTTTGCCGCTATAAAAATACACGCTGTGTGAAAATTTCAACTGTCTACCTATTACGGAAACGTGTTGTTTTCCAGTTTATGGTACGGACCCCTAGGTGTCAGAATTTTTTCGGAACAACTATCTGTTGGCCATACAAATATTTGTCCCGTGCAGGAATCTAACTCGCGACACGCAGCGCAGTAGCCAATCGCTCAACCACTGTGCCAATCGTGTCATTGTTTTAAAGATTAATTTGAAATTGTGAAAACTAAGATTTGTTTACATGCTCCTCCGTTGTATATTATATTTATTTATTTATTTAAAAAAGTGTACATACTGGGTAGGTATACGAACTTTATTACACACACAACCACAGAGGACTCAATTATTTCTGATTATTTCGTCTCGGAATTCAGCACAGTTGAATTGTTTTTCCGGGACTCGACAAGCTTATCCCTCGATGCTTTTCACGTAGTCACTACTGCATATTCTGGCTTTCAAGAGTTACGGTGGAAGGGAGTGATGCTTTAAACTGTTGAAACTTAGGTTCTCGTACCTACATTTTATTTATTTTTTAATTAAACTTAAGTTAAATTTGCTACTTTAGTTTCGTCATCTGTAAGGTTTATAACAAGTAAATTGCTGTTCGCGTTTTCATCTTACCAGTTATTTTTTTAACTTAGATAGGTACCTATTTATTAACGGTCGCATACCTACCTACGGTACTATCTTCTATAACTAAATGGGCGTGCCTGTTAGTCCCAGAAAGCGGTCACTCCGGGGCTCCGGGCAGATGTCACGGTATAGCCTGTAGACTTGTAGAGGCGTGTCACACGCTTAAGTGCCCCTCAGAGAGCAGGCCCGAGGAGCGGGGTTGACACCGGAAAATGAACGGAGCGAGTCCTAAGTTTGGGTTAAGTTGGGAATAAGTAAAGGGATTTATTGAAATACATAAATTGATTGGGTGGTTTGTGTTGAGTCTTTTGGTTGATATTTTGGTTATTTATATACAAAGGGTCACATAAAATAAACCCACGCTTTTCCCCATGGGGATAGTTAGAAACCACAGACCGCCATCTGTTATCCAAACACTCGTTTTGAGTATGTGTTTTTAGGGTTCCAAAAGTCAGAATGAAAAACGGAACCCTATATGATCACTCGTGTGTCTGTCTGTTTGCCTGTCTGTCCGTCAGTTACTATCAATTTGCTCCGAATCTGCTGGACCGATTAAGTTGAAATTTGGTACACATAGGAATATTTGTGACCCAAACACGGAGGTGTAACGTAAATTAATGAATTTGGAATACGACTGACTTTTGGGTTGAAAAAGGAAAATTAAAAAAAAAAAAAACTTTTTTACAAAATTAATTTAATTTTCCTTTTCACTTTTTAGTTGTTATACCTCAGAACTAAAAACCCCAAAATAATGGAACGTTGCATTTAAACATTTGGAAAACACACGTACACGTATTTTCCGTTTTTGTTCAGTTTCTCAAAAATTGCTGAAGCAATTTCGATAAAATTTATATGGGACCACCTCGGGAGTATATTCTTTCAGATAAAAACAGAATTTTGAAATTTGGTTCACAAATGACGGAGAAATCGCGTAACATACATACAAAAAAAAAAAAAACATACAGACGAATTGAGAACCTCCTCCTTTTGGAAGTCGGTTAAAAAATAATGTATGTACAAACTGTACCGTGCTACATATTTAATGAAAGGGCTTATTGTAAGGGTCTTCGATATATTAATTTAATATTTTAAAATACATAATTTTTAGTTATTTAAGAAAGTAGAAGAACAATTGCCAGGCCCTTATCTCCGAAACCACCGGGCCTAAAATTTTGAAATAAATTCAGGTTGTTCTTTACTTACTGATTACAGAAAAACCTATAAAAAAGTTTGTATAAATTTAAAAAAAAACCTGAAAGAAAAATAAAAAACTTTTTACAAAAAAAATAACCGACTTCAAAAAAAAAATACACTAAAAATTAAAAAAATATTTTTTTTAATTGTTAGTGTATTTTCTTTTTTGAACTCGGTTATTTTTTTTGTAAAAAGTTTTTTATTTTTCACTTTTTAGTTGTACCCCATTCTAAAACTAAAAGAATAGTAAAGTTATACCCGAATTGATAGCCAAAAAATAGGGAATTTGAACATAGTTGGTGAAACTATGGTGTATCAGGGTGAATTGTACAAATCTGTATACCCCTTCAGAGCGTATCAGCGTGATGTAATGTTGTGAAGTGGTGAAAACAATATACAGACATGCGATTGCAGCAATTCTGGAAGGTTTGCTATCATTTATTGAAGAGTTCCATTGTTTATCTCCGAAGTTCTTTATCAAATCTTCACCAAATTAAAATATGACCACATGCGAAGCAACAGCTTTCAAGTAATAAAAAAATCTTCAAAATCGGTTCACGTAGTAAAAAGTTATGAGGTAACACCCATACAAAACCATTTTGCTCCATCTTCAACCACATCATCGCTTACCATCAGGTGAGATAGTGGTCAAACGCGAGCCTATCAAAAAGAAAAAAATAAAAAGAAAAAAAAAAGACTTGTTCGGAACTCTGTGCGGGCGAGTCCGACTCGCTCTTGGCCGTTTTTTTATACTTGTTATTTTTATATCTTTGATAGGCTCGCGTTTGACCATTATCTCACCTCACCTGATGGTAAGCGAAGATGTGGTCGAAGATGAAGCACGCTTGCCTATGTAACCTATTCACTCTTGACTATCAGACTCTATCAGGAAACACAGACTCTGGCAGGGAATTCCACTCCTTAGCTATGGTACACACAATGAATGTGTTCCCAAAACGTTTTGTGCGTAAGGGTATCAGGTCCACCATATACCGGTGGTGCATCGCCGTACGTCTTGTGGTCCGATGATGGAACGGGCTTGGCGGTATTAAACTAAGCAATTACTTCGCACTTTCGATTTACAGCGCTCTCCAAAATGAACTGCGATCGCGTATCTATTTAAGAGTTAACGAAAATTAGAGAAATAGTTAGATAATGCAATTATCGAATACAATGAATACAAAGTTTATGACATGGCTCGTGGATATAATGCTTCAATAAATAGGTATCTACAAAAGAGAAAAAAAAATACTTTCACGTTGAACGCGCCACCGCTTTTGAGTGCGTTCAAAATGAGTAAAAAAATTAACTGCGACGTGTTATCAGTGAATTGATTTAATTTGAGAGAGACAGAATGATATTTTCATAAAATTAACCTCGTTGTACAAATACCCCTGATAATAATTTGAAACCTCACTTTGGGTATGATTTTAATGTGTTTAAAACCGGTAAAATTAAATTCTCATTTCGGTCAATGTAATTTTATTTCAGACCACAAATTAAATGAGTTTAATATTCAGAATTGAGCCATTTTAAAAATAACCTATAAACCACTGCAGGAACGCCGGGTGTTTCCACTGCGAGAATCGCCCAGAGGACACGGTGGAGCATACGGTGGAGGTTTACCCCGCTTGGGCAGAGCACCGCCGTGTCCTCGTGGATGCGATAGGTGGCAGTGACCTCTCGCGCCGTGCCCTGGTTCAGGCCATGGTACGGAGCGAGAGGGAATGGGAAGCCGTCCCCTCCTTCTGCGAAGCAGTAATGCTCGCGAAGAGGGAGGCGGCATACGTTAGGGAGACTCAACAACAGCCGAGTCGCCCTAACGCCCTCAGCAGCAGCCGCCGCAGGAGATGCCAGGGGATTCGGGCGCCGCGAGACGATCTCCGGCCACCGTAGACCCGGGCCTGCGGACGGCGAGTAGTGGGTAACTCGCCGCCCGATCAGCACCAGGCCCGAGAGTCGACGGCGCGTAGTGTTCCACGCGCGCCTCAAAGAGTTGTCAGCAAAGGACGGGGCCTGCCACGGCCAATCCTGCCCGGGGGTTGAGGATAAATTCGAAAGAGTTACCTCGCCCCTGGGCATTCAGGGCAGGGAGGAACAGGGTTAGGTTTTAGTCAGTAAGAGTCTGACACGCCCATCCGCTCCACCCTAGAGCGGAAGAAAAAAGGATGATTTCCCAACCACCATAAAAAAAAAAAAAAACACTGCAGGAATGTACTTCTCGGTTGGTTGTTTAACTGTAGGATTAAAGCATTTCTCATGTTTTTTTCTTGCGTTTATTATTTATTTCTACGTACTTATAAAAATCATAGCTAAATAATAATTATGTTACCGGCAGTCTGTATAATTCGATATTCTATCGAATGCCTAAAATGTTCGGGAATGGTATGAAATATAATTGATTCTATTCGTTGTCTAGGCATTTTAAACAATAATGCCGAACTTTCAGCCGGTAATGTGCTGTAACTAGGGTTGCCAACTTTTTGTAGGAGAAAAAGGTATTGTTTAGTCACAGACTGAAAATTAAAGTATTTCGAAAAAATAAATGTAATTAAAAGTATTTTTAGATGTTTAAATATACAGGGTGTAAAAAGACACGTATGTCTAACAAAGTAGTTTTGCTCAAAAATTGTTGCTGGGAATCGACTTTTATTTTTAGGTATGAAAAATAAAACTATTTTTTATTCCGCGCAATGAACGCGAACACAGGCAAGTAGAGTTAAACCCCGCCCCTTCGCTTTAAGCTACGTAGGTACTTGTAGGATACGTTTGATATTCATTCCATTTTTGCAACTGCAAATTTGTAATGTCGAAATTTCGAAAAAAAAACGAAATTTCAGGTAATGTTTATTTGGAAAAAAGTGTAGTAACAACACTTAGAATTCATTTCTGTAAATAAGTAAAAAAAAAATTGCGACTTTGACCTTCAATATCTCCGGAACCAGTGGTTTCCCAGGTGTGGTCTAGCGGAAAAAAAAACTTGAGAGGTGTCAAGGGACACCCGGATGGAACGAAGTTCCTTTCGATTAATTAGTGAAGGAATTGTAATATAATTTTATTTTTTTTAATTTATAATATTTTTTTTATTATTAACTACGCACACACTCACGCACGTAAGAAGTTATACTTCATCATCTCATCTCATCTCATCGCAGCTCAGCTCAGCTCAGATCAGCTAAGCTCAGCTCAGCTCAGCTCAGATCAGCTCAGCTCAGTTAAGCTCAGCTCAGCTGAGATCAGCTAAGCTCAGCTCAGCTCAGTTCAGCTCAGCTCAGCTAAGCTCAGCTCAGCTCAGCTCAGCTCAGATCAGCTCAGATCAGCTAAGCTCAGCTCAGCTCAGCTCAGCTCAGCTCAGCTCAGCTCAGCTGAGCTGATTGGTTAGATAATGCTTGATCTGCTTGCAAACTTTGTACCTACCCACCAGAATTGTGCAGGTGAACTTTAAAATTGGGTGTTGCCAGTTTTAGATAGATGGCTTTATCTTGTAGATTTAAGAATTTTAGGATTTGAAGTAGGTATATTATGTGAACACAGAGTATCGGTCACAAAGTTCGGAGTACTTTATGACCAGTGCATGTTACCAGTAATGACATATGGAACAGAAACGTACGAGTAGTTGCTCACAATGGGCCTTATCAGAAGGCTTACAGTCACCCAAAGGGCAATGAAGAGGGCTATGCTCGGAGTTTCCTTGCGTTATCAAATCAGGAATAATGACATCCGCAAGAGAACCAAGGTTACCGACATAGCCCGAAGGTTCGCTAAACTGAATTGGCAGTGGGCAATGCACATTGCTCGCAGAACAGCCGGTCGATGGGAGACGCAGCGTTGGAAGGCTTACAACAAGGTGGACTGATGACCTAGTGAAGGTGCGTGACGCACAGGACCGGTTGTTGTGGCGACACTTGGGGGAGGCCTATGTCCAGCAGTGGACGTCTTTCGGCTGAAATGTATCTATGTTTGTATGTGAACACGAAAAAAATGGATGGATGGATGGATGGATTCCTTCCTACTCAACTAAATTATTTACATATACTTAATGCCCCTACAGTAAGTACCGCCATAGACGGACTGCTTGGAGCAGTCAGTGCCGACAGCTTCAAGAGGTCGCTGCTGAGCAATCTGCAGTTTCAATACAAAATTGACGATCGCCATACACGGACCGCTCAAGCAGTTCATTTGTTTCCGCACCTTAAGGTGAAAGCTCCACCCTAGCCCGCGAAATTAAAATTTTCTTACGTTTTTTGCAATTTGCAGGTCAGTGTCAGGTTATTTCTTGGTCAAAATTTGATTTGCGGCCGTATCAAGTATGTATTTCTACAATTATAATCATTAAAATCATCAATATAACTCTCTCAGTTAGTATTAGTGCTAAATGTAGTATTTCATGAAATCATGACATTTGGTACTAATACTAACTGAAAGAGTTGTATTGATGATTTTAATGAATAAAGTTCTACAAATACATACTTGATATGGCCGCGAATCAAATTTTGATTAAGACACAACCTAACACTCAGGTCAGTGTTTCAAATTTCAAAAAACGTAAGAAAATTTGAATTTCGCGGGCTACCCTGGAACATCCACCTTAAAATGCACTGACTGCTCCAAGCAATCCGTCTATTGAGGCCCCAACCATAACATGACTGCTCTCGTGCAGTTGGTCTCGACTGCTCTAAGCAATTACAGCTGTTACAGCTCAACAATTAGTCTCCTAGAATGATATTTTCCCAAGCATTTTGGGGTCGGCTTCCAGTCCAACTGGATGCAACTGAATACTAGTATTCTACATGGAGCGACTGCCTACTCGTATCTGACCTCCATAACCCAGTAACTGGGTTACAGCTAAGGTTGCCAAACGGACTGTTTAAAACAGTGTCTTACTGTTTTCACGGTATCTGAAGCTCAGAGCTCGATGTTCTGAAGAACAAACCAAAACGTAAGAAAATTTGAATTTCGCGGGCTACCCTGGAATATCCACCTTAAAATGCACTGACTGCTCCAAGCAATCCGTCTATTGAGGCCCCAACCATAACATGACTGCTCTCGTGCAGTTGGTTTCGACTGCTCTAACCAATCCATCTATGGATGTCCTTACAGCTGTTACAGCTCAACAATTAATCTCCTAAAATGATATTTTCCCAACCATTTTGGGGTCGGCTTCCAGTCCAACTGGATGCAACTGAATACTAGTATTCTGCATGGAGCGACTGCCTACTCGTATCTGACCTCCATTACCCAGTAACTGGGTTACAGCTAGGGTTGCCAAACGGACTGTTTAAAACAGTGTCATACTGTTTTCACGCAAATAATACTGTTTAGTGTTCTACAAAAAAGTAAATACTGTTTTCACGGTATCTGAAGCTCAGATGTTCTGAAGAACAAACCAAAACTGTTTATGCACTATATTTTTCACTGACACATGCAAAATAGTGAGTGTGAAACTTTGCGACTTGTCAATGCATAGTCATTATATTTATCTATTGAGAACACAATAGATCGTTTTAAAGTTTGTCCTATCGCCTCAGAATTCACAGGCCATCCTCTTTAAGTAAAAAATTGTCTAACGAAACCTTCAAAATGGCTACATTTATAATTATTATCAGCGAGAAGAACTAACAAAAATATCGGGTCTAAAAAGACAGTTTCCGAAGCCAAAAGCCACATATTCTACCCATTATTTGGATATTTTTGGAACGAAGTTCCTTATCGCGCGTTGTGAAAGGGGGCTAGACGGAAAAAATTCTTACGAAAAGTTGTCACGACACTAATGAGGCTGTCCATCCAAAAAGATTGTGTTGGAAAAACAATCTAATAAAAACTTCTTGTATTTTTGGTGGGTAGGTACAAAGTTTGCAAGCAGATCAAGCATTATCTAACCAATCAGCTCAGCTCAGCTCAGCTAAGCTCAGCTCAGCTCAGCTCAGCTCAGATCAGCTCAGATCAGCTAAGCTCAGCTCAGCTCAGCTCAGCTCAGCTCAGCTCAGCTCAGCTGAGCTGATTGGTTAGATAATGCTTGATCTGCTTGCAAACTTTGTACCTACCCACCAAAAATACAAGAAGTTTTTATTAGATTGTTTTTCCAACACAATCTTTTTGGATGGACAGCCTCATTAGTGTCGTGACAACTTTTCGTAAGAATTTTTTCCGTCTAGCCCCCTTTCACAACGCGCGATAAGGAACTTCGTTCCAAAAATATCCAAATAATGGGTAGAATATGTGGCTTTTGGCTTCGGAAATTGTCTTTTTAGACCCGATATTTTTGTTAGTTCTTCTCGCTGATAATAATTATAAATGTAGCCATTTTGAAGGTTTCGTTAGACAATTTTTTACTTAAAGAGGATGGCCTGTGAATTCTGAGGCGATAGGACAAACTTTAAAACGATCTATTGTGTTCTCAATAGATAAATATAATGACTATGCATTGACAAGTCGCAAAGTTTCACACTCACTATTTTGCATGTGTCAGTGAAAAATATAGTGCATAAACAGTTTTGGTTTGTTCTTCAGAACATCTGAGCTTCAGATACCGTGAAAACAGTATTTACTTTTTTGTAGAACACTAAACAGTATTATTTGCGTGAAAACAGTATGACACTGTTTTAAACAGTCCGTTTGGCAACCCTAGCTGTAACCCAGTTACTGGGTAATGGAGGTCAGATACGAGTAGGCAGTCGCTCCATGCAGAATACTAGTATTCAGTTGCATCCAGTTGGACTGGAAGCCGACCCCAAAATGGTTGGGAAAATATCATTTTAGGAGATTAATTGTTGAGCTGTAACAGCTGTAAGGACATCCATAGATGGATTGGTTAGAGCAGTCGAGACCAACTGCACGAGAGCAGTCATGTTATGGTTGGGGCCTCAATAGACGGATTGCTTGGAGCAGTCAGTGCATTTTAAGGTGGATATTCCAGGGTAGCCCGCGAAATTCAAATTTTCTTACGTTTTGGTTTGTTCTTCAGAACATCGAGCTCTGAGCTTCAGATACCGTGAAAACAGTAAGACACTGTTTTAAACAGTCCGTTTGGCAACCTTAGCTGTAACCCAGTTACTGGGTTATGGAGGTCAGATACGAGTAGGCAGTCGCTCCATGTAGAATACTAGTATTCAGTTGCATCCAGTTGGACTGGAAGCCGACCCCAAAATGCTTTGGAAAATATCATTCTAGGAGACTAATTGTTGAGCTGTAACAGCTGTAATTGCTTAGAGCAGTCGAGACCAACTGCACGAGAGCAGTCATGTTATGGTTGGGGCCTCAATAGACGGATTGCTTGGAGCAGTCAGTGCATTTTAAGGTGGATGTTCCAGGGTAGCCCGCGAAATTCAAATTTTCTTACGTTTTTTGAAATTTGAAACACTGACCTGAGTGTTAGGTTGTGTCTTAATCAAAATTTGATTCGCGGCCATATCAAGTATGTATTTGTAGAACTTTATTCATTAAAATCATCAATACAACTCTTTCAGTTAGTATTAGTACCAAATGTCATGATTTCATGAAATACTACATTTAGCACTAATACTAACTGAGAGAGTTATATTGATGATTTTAATGATTATAATTGTAGAAATACATACTTGATACGGCCGCAAATCAAATTTTGACCAAGAAATAACCTGACACTGACCTGCAAATTGCAAAAAACGTAAGAAAATTTTAATTTCGCGGGCTAGGGTGGAGCTTTCACCTTAAGGTGCGGAAACAAATGAACTGCTTGAGCGGTCCGTGTATGGCGATCGTCAATTTTGTATTGAAACTGCAGATTGCTCAGCAGCGACCTCTTGAAGCTGTCGGCACTGACTGCTCCAAGCAGTCCGTCTATGGCGGTACTTACTGTAGGGGCATTAAGTATATGTAAATAATTTAGTTGAGTAGGAAGGAATCCATCCATCCATCCATCCATTTTTTTCGTGTTCACATACAAACATAGATACATTTCAGCCGAAAGACGTCCACTGCTGGACATAGGCCTCCCCCAAGTGTCGCCACAACAACCGGTCCTGTGCGTCACGCACCTTCACTAGGTCATCAGTCCACCTTGTTGTAAGCCTTCCAACGCTGCGTCTCCCATCGACCGGCTGTTCTGCGAGCAATGTGCATTGCCCACTGCCAATTCAGTTTAGCGAACCTTCGGGCTATGTCGGTAACCTTGGTTCTCTTGCGGATGTCATTATTCCTGATTTGATAACGCAAGGAAACTCCGAGCATAGCCCTCTTCATTGCCCTTTGGGTGACTGTAAGCCTTCTGATAAGGCCCATTGTGAGCAACTACTCGTACGTTTCTGTTCCATATGTCATTACTGGTAACATGCACTGGTCATAAAGTACTCCGAACTTTGTGACCGATACTCTGTGTTCACATAATATACCTACTTCAAATCCTAAAATTCTTAAATCTACAAGATAAAGCCATCTATCTAAAACTGGCAACACCCAATTTTAAAGTTCACCTGCACAATTCGATCTAACATTTTAGATTTAGAACACCCAAAACAAAATCCAATCAATTTCAATTCTAGAATTCGGTTCATTCGATCACTCTAAACCGTCAACGTTTCTCACCAGACAGAATTTGCGGGGAAAGCGGGAAACTTTGTCCAGCAAAACGGGAAATACTAATGAACTCGCGCGGTTTTTTCTATTTTTTTTTTCAGCTAGCGAAGGCTCTTAATTGGCCGGTCAGTCGCGATGTTCTTTTGTTTGGAACGGTTTAAAAGATTTCCGTTAGAATTAAATAGTTTTATTGTTGGTACTGTGATACTTTCTGTTGATTTTTGAGGTTCGTTGTAAGAACACTAATAAAAGTATTTTCCGTAGAAAATTTGGCAAAATTATAATTCAATACTATTTTTAAAATACACTTGAGTCCAAGGCCTTTGAAGAATTGTATTTTTAATAATAAAATTGTAACTGGTCATTAACATACATACCTACAATACAGATTTAATTTCTTTACGTTTTCTAGTGAAAAAAAGACGAGCAACATTTTCATTTCTAAAAGAGTTTATTTCAAAGGATTTTTGACTACGATCTTTGAAATATTTTGTAAGTATTCATTATTGAAATTCTTTTCGTAAAATAATAAGCCTATTTTATTCAAATAAACGTACTCTTGACAAAATCTTTTAAGAACCACAGATGGAAACGTTGCTTCGTTCTCAATTCTCAGACAAATTGCTACAAATTCCGTATACAATACTCGATGAATATTATTATGAATACAAATGCCTGTTCACGATGACGAGGTTATTACGCTCTTTGGCACAGGCTGAATATTAGTGTGACCATTAACAGCTGTTATCAAAGATACCAATAGTATGAATAGCTTGGGAGATGTCTTCATTTTTATTTTGGCGTTGCGATCTAAGAGGATCTCGTGGCTAAAGTAATAACAGTCGCACGGGTCAATCCATCAGGTTAAGCTACGCTTGCCGGAGTTGGTCCATGGATGGCTGACCATCTTAACATACCGAGACTCTTCCGTGCCTCGAAAAGCACGTTAAGCCGTAGGTCCCGGCTGTCAATCGTGGATCTTTCACAGTCGTTACGGGTCGTCTGCAGAAGCCCGAAAGTCTGACAACCAGTCTTACCAAGGGGTATCGTATTACCCAGTAACTTGGTTGTGGAGGTCAGATAGGCAGTCGCTTCGTATTAAATACTGGTATTCAGCTGCATCTGGCTAGACTGGAAGCCGACCCCAAGATAGATGGGAAAAGGCGCGGGCAGATTGATTGTTACGATCTAAGCTAGCTAGGCATTTTTGCATAATTAGTTCGGAGTTTTGATTAGATAATGTAAGTAATAAATGGCAAAATTAACGCGAATCTCATAAAACTCTTACCCTGCCTCTCTTGTCTGTACCTACTTGTCAATAACTGGTTACAAAAAGTTTTCATTCACAAAACGAAGTTGAGATAGTTTCTTCGAATGATTTCTATCTTACGAGAAATAAAGACACGTAACCTAGTATAACCACTTGTCCCGATTAATAGTAACTGGGGGTATGTGTAACTCAGTGCTGTATGTAAGCACATAAGTAAGTCTTCTTGAGTGTGTGGTCTTCAGGATATATTATGGTGTGTGTGTATGAAAGGAAACCCAGGGGTCGTGGATAAATTCGAAACAGAGTTACCGCGCCTCTGGGTACTCAGGGCAGGGAAAGAACAGGGGTGGGTTTTAGTCAGTAAGAGTCTGACACGCCCTCCCGATCCACCCAGAGCGGGAGATGTCATTGGATGATTACCCACCCCCCAAAAAAAAAGGTAGCACAATGTAGATGGCCCTCCGTGGACTACTATCAGACAAAGCAATTAATTATTTTTTTCATTATCTTTGCATCACATTTTAAAAGTAAACTACAGGTATAGAAAGCAATCCTGCTAATATTATAAATGCGAAAGTTTGTATGTTTGTGTTTCAATCACACAAAAACGGCTGAAGAGATTTGAATGAAATTTTGCAATCAGGTAGATAATAACCTAGATTAAAACATAGGCTACTTTGTACCGTGCGGGCGAAGTCGCTCGCAAAAGCTAGTTATTAAATAAATAAATATTTGCTCGTCCAGCCTGTCTGCTGCTAAGGTTCGTATTTCAAGCAACCTCCTTGGATATCACAATATTTTAATTAATTGCTGAACCCATCCATAAGCAAGCATGACGATTATTTAGTTTATTTTTCAGTTTGCTAAGTTAGCTAAACGTAGACCGTTTATCTGTAAATGACTTTAGGTCGTTAATAAAATTAACACTTAAGACTCCATGACTCATCAGTGAGTCAGTGCAAAAATGCCGTTCGCCTTGCCAACAATAAAATTGCCAAAATCCCGATTCACGTGTTTTAAACCTTTATTATTACTATAATGCAAGATATTTTGTCCTGTGGCAAGGTTCATACATTCAGAACATGATATAGTTTGTAGTTGCACGATGGCCGACTGTCAACGGGGCTTGACATCATTTCAAATGAAATTATATCCCACGATTCAAATTGCCTCAGCCCAATGCTACATAATAATAACAAAGAATAATCAATCAATCGGCACTATTTTAAAAGACCTTAAAGGCATAGTGAGTAGAAAGTAATTCCATTAGAACAAAAATATCTTTCAACACACACGCTAATAAAACTCAATGCTACAATCAACGTTTACAAAGGTTCACCCAAAATAAAACGAGCCAAAACATTGCGAAAAAACCTCTGGCTGTCGTGAATTTAGTAAACAAACCCCCAGGAATATCATTTAATTCCCGGAACGAAAAATAATATTTGAATAAGTTTTGCTAAAGCAATGAAACGTCAACATCAAACTATTTCGAGCACAGATTTTGTTAAAATACAGCAAAAAGGCGAGGAAAGTGGGGTGTATATTATGGGAAGTCGCGACTCAGCATTGGTGTAATTTAGGAAAAAACAGTATGTTATTTTCCCCTTTTCCCTTACCAAGGAAGATTCTTAACGTTTTATGAAACGCGAAAATCATTTCGGGGGCTTTTGGAGCCGTTATTAGAACTGACGGGGTTAACCCGAAACAATAATAAAAGCGAACATTTTGGCAAAGCTAGGATCAAACATCTAACCCGTTATTGACGTTAGAACATGACACGTAATCTCAACCATTTTGTAACCAAATTTAAGGATGATAATAAAATTTAAAAAAAAAAATAATCATAGGTAAAAAAATATTTTTTTAAACAAGCAATGAACTAAAAAGTTAAAAATATATTCTAGTAAGTACGAGTATTTAGCCTGTAGGTACTTACCTATATTCTTAAAAGCTTGAGGCACTACCCGTTACAGGTTAGATACTTTCTATACTTCTGTGCCTCAAGCTTTTAAGAATTTAGGTAAGTACCTACACGCCAAATACTTTCTAGCATACACTTTTTAACTTTTTAGTTCATTGACCCAGATAAAAGCTTGTTTTTAAAATAAAATTACCTTTCATTTATTTTTAACATTTTGGTTAGTAAGTATTTTAGAGTGGGCGTGATGTTTTAAAATATTCTACGGATATTAAAACCTCATCTGTCACGCAGGTCACCGGTGACCACGAACAATAGATTTTCTTTTGTGTCTGTTGTCTGACAGATCAGCCATTAAGATGTGATGTAAAGTGCTTCTTAAGACGAATCAATTGAGCCCAAATTCGGTGGGCTTATGTTGTTTTATTGCAGAGATGCTGTGGCCACCTTCCAGCTTCAAGTGCTCCTCAACACGAATCAATCAAGCCCAAACTCAGTGGGGTTATGTTGTTTTATCACAGAAATGCCGTGGTCACCTTCCGGCTTCACCATCAGACCCTGAATATCATGTAGGCGTAATATGCTCCTCAAGACGAATCAATCGAGTCCAGACTAGATAGGTTTATCTTCTTTAGTTCAGAAGTTCGTATGGCCATCTTCCGTCTCCACCATCAGACCAGTTTCATGGTATCATATCATTGTATTTCCACCGAAGATACATAAGTACACCAAAGAGTCCAATTGGACATCGGGAAGTGGGTTTAATATGATTTACAAGATTCCACCCGAACAAACACAGTTTCATACCTATATACATTGGAAGAAGTTGTTGTGTATGTCGTTAATTTATGGAAAATAAATTCTTTATTTTTCTTTATTTCTTTTAAGTTAAATAAAAACTTGTTAAAAAAAGTCGACGTCATTATATTTTTCGCATTCTTCTCTGTTTTAAATCCTTTAATTTGATACCCAATACATGGGAATATATAAAAAACAACTAGTGCGCCATCTTTAGGAGTCCGTCATATTGAATTTAGAATGACGTCACTTAATTTACCATGCATTGGTGCCAATTCTGTTGTACACAAACTAAACTTAATTTAGACTATTGCTACCTTTTTCTCTCTAATAAAACAAGAAAGAGACGGACGTAAATTAGAGCTGTCAAATTTAGTTCAGCTAATAAATTTCCATAGAAATTAAGGGTACACGTAAAAACATGTTGACTAAAAACACGATAAAGCGCAAGGCGTAAACTAGTTTGACATCTCTAACTTAATTCATAGCTATAAGCCGACCTTTTCTCGCACTGCCTTTTACTAAAAGATAGCGATTCTCTAATTTTAGTTTATGTAATGAACAAGAGAATCAGCACCATTGTCATCCAAACTAAATTTATGTATGTAAACAGCTCAATTGGCAACCGGAAAATGGGTCAAAAACATCTAAGATTTGTAGTTAGGCGAAGCCAATAAAAGCGGGTTTAAAAGGAGACTTTCAATTCAGTTGTGTTTTTTTGTTTGCTTAGGGTTGACATTATTACTCCAAATATACACGTTAGCAGAGCGTTAACACACTTTTTTTTAAACGTTGCCCCACACTAGGAATTATTCCTGTATCGTGGGTGCGTTCACAAACATGTAAATTCACATACGCAATACACCCAGACTCGGAACAACTATCTGCATGTCAAACAAATATTTGTTCCGTGCAGGGATCGAACCCGCGACACGCAGCGCAGCAGCCGAACGCTCAACCACTGCGCCAACCGTGACGTCAAAATTGTGGGAGGACTTACAACTCAGAACCTTTCGACCGCGTTGGACCGATGACCTGCAGACGTATTCGCTAACTCAGTTGACCTTAATTTGATAGGCATTATGCAGTACTTTGTTCGGTGGACATCGATTATAATGGGCACTACGGTTTTCCTATACGTCAAAGCAGCAATGTACGGCAAAGTGCCTATCAAATTGATGTCAACTGAGTTAGCAAATATGCCTGCTGGTCCACTAAACTAGACTCTAGATGGTGTACATCTAGAGAATTACTGAAGGCCTCGGTAATTCTCTAGTTTAAAATAAAATGTAAAAAAAACACGCTCGAGCGACGTCATTTTATTTTTGGTAGTTTTCTTAGTAGACCCTTTCATTTAATACCCATATCATGTGTTTGAAACGTGGTCACTCACAATGGGCCTCATCAGAAGGCTTAAAGTCACCCATAGGGCAATGGAGAGGGCAATGCTCGGAGTTTCCTTGTGTGATAGAATCAGAAATGATGATATCCGCAAGAGAACTATGGTTACCGCTTGAATGCTCCCAAGTGATGAATATCACTTATAAAAAATACCGTAAAACGCACCAGAGTGGCTAAAGTCGCTTTCTTAAAATACCGAAGAATGCACCAAAGTGACTAAAGTCTCTGTTTGATAACATTCCGCAACCCATCACAATATGTCTAATTCTTTCTATCACACGATGTTTAAATCCTTTTTCCCAATACATGCTAAAAATATGCCAACAGTACCGTAACGGTTCATTCCGAATTTAAAAAAAAATTCAAAGTCTGTCAAACGTCAGTGTCAAACCGAAAAGGTTACCGACATAGCCCGAAGAATCGCTAAACTGAAGTGGCAGTGGGTAGGGCACATTGCTCGCAGAACAGATGGTCGATGGGCCCGAAAAGTTCTGGAGTGGCGACCGCGTACCAGAAGACGCAGCGTTGGAAGGCCTCCCACAAGGTGGACCGATGAACTGTTGAAGGTCGCGGGTAGCCGATGGATGCGAGACGCACAGGATCGATCATTGTGGTGACACTTGGGGGAGGCCTATGTCCAGCAGTGGACGTCTTTCGGCTGAAATGATGATGATGAATGATGATCATGTGAATGCATAAAAAATAACTAGTCCGCCATATTGAATTTATAATGACGTCACTTAGCTAACCATGCATTGTCATCCAGATGGATATTGAAGAAAAGACCGTGAGATACTATTGTAATAATGTTTTATTTAATCCAAAATGACACAGGAGAACAATATTTTAATATTTAATTAACGCAACAATGCAACAACACACTTTACCTTTTATTGGCAGTTAGAGAGAGAGAGCAAAGACAAAAGTAGACAGACTGTCAACCGAACATAGGCAATATTTTAGTTTTCTTGTGTTGTCATCAACACATCCAAACTAAACATGTTGGTAAGTGCAAAATTTCAGCTCAATCGGAAACCAGGAACTGGGTTAAAGACTTCTAAGATGTTTGAAGTGAAAACTTCTTTAGACGCGTTGGGCATTTTTGTGATGGGAAAAACAATAAATCTCGAGCGACACCGTCACCATCACCGACCGTCCGACCGCTACGGGATTCGCAGCGTCGTAGCACTCGTAGCGGATCGCCAGGCGGGTTGGGGTTTTTTTTATGAATTTAGATCTTATAAATTTTTCTAGCGGGGTTTTTATAGGTAGCCCAAATTGTGTTATTTTTGCGATTGGACTTACCATTTTCGAATCATTTATGATTTTATATCTCGAATAGAGAGCGGATCGCGAGGCACGTTGGGGTTTTTTGTTCTAGTTTTCACTTCTGTCGGCACTCCTAGAGAGCCACTGTTTTTTTAACCGACGAAAAAAAAAGGAGGTTGTTCTCAATTCGACCGTGTATATATTTTTTTTTTTTTGTGTATGTTCAGCCCTCACGCCGTCATTTATGAACCGATCTTAATTATTATTTTTTTGTTACCTCAAGGGTGGTCCCATGTCAAGGAAATCAGGATCTTATAGTGGAATCCTGATAAAATTGAGAGAAAACCTCGAAAATTGTGGGCACATTTAGCGTTTCTGTACGTATGTCCGGCCCTCACTCCGTTCTTTATGAACCGATTTTGATGATTCTTTTTTCTTAGGTAGAGTATAACTAAAGGGCGTCAAAGAACAATCTGATTATTACATATCTAAATTTTATATGTACGTAGAAATGAAGAAGGCTAGATGTAGGTAATTAATCATTATTTATTATGGCGCCGCCGCGCCGACTCAAAATTAGTTTACATAAAATTTGATATTTTATGTAGGTGAATAAGCTCAATACTCAAGACTTAAAAGGTTTATTTATTTTTTTGCTTTTTAGTTATTTTTCGTCGGTTGAATTTTTTGTTATTACATAGTTAGTTGGTGAAGATGACAAAAGCTTGTTAAAAATAAATATGCAAACAAAATAAATTATTATATACCTCCTTATTACGTACATTACGTTATTTGGCAAAGTTGTAATTTTGATTTCCGCCTGTCACTTCCGTCTTCTCTCTTCGTCTAGCGTCACCTTTTCCCTAATTGAAATAAAAGAATATTATTAACATGGTTGGAGGCTATTTGAGCAACAACACAGTTATTGATTACTATGTTAATATGTGGCGGCACATGTGTTGGGCGAGTTTCAATTGTCTTTGTATGGACACATTTCTATGATTAATAAGGCTCAAGAAAATAATGATTGTATTTCTTGTGCTATACCCTCATGGGGTTAGTCTTGTATTTGTACTAGATAGTAGTATTAAAAAAACCGCCCAAGTACGTGTCGGATATCGCACATTTAGGGTTGCGCACCATATGAGGGACACCAATATTTTAGTATTTGTTAGTAAAATGTACGTAATAATAAACATTATCACCAAATTTCATAGGTCAATAGGAAGTTAAAAAATTCTTCTGAATAAAGTTTTGTGACAAACGACGGACAGACGGACACCTGAGTGACAGCAATAGGGCTCCATTTGAACCTTTCGGGTCGGCCTAAAAATCTAATAAATTCTTAAAAGGTCGAAGACGTGGTTATAGTCATATTTTAACTGCCCCGTTGGTGTTGTGGTCGCAACTGGGACTGCCGAGCGCCCAAAAACCCACCCCTGTTCCTTCCTTACCTGAGTGCCCAGGGGCACGGTAACTCTGTTTCGAATTTATCCGAGACCCCTTGGCATTCATGTATCGGCTATGTCGGGCCTCGTCCTGATTTGCTGATATCTCTTTATCCTCGTCCTGATATCCATTACTCGCCGTTCGCAGGCCAGCGCCTACGGTCGCCGGAGATCGTCCTGCGACCTCCGACGCCCAGGGCGTCTCCTGCGGCGGCTGAGGCTGGGGGCGTGAGGGCCACTCCGTTGAGTTCTACCGCTGTTCCACCTCCTCCTACGTGAGCATTACTGCTTCGCAGAAGGAGGAGTCTGCTTCCCATTCCCTCTCGCTCCGTACCATGGCCTGGATCAGGGCCGGGCGCGAGAGGTCGCTGCCGCCTATACCGTGTCCTCTGGGCGATCCGGGCGTTTCCTCCCGTCTTATCCAACACAGGAACCTCCCGAAACAACCGTGTCCGGTGAAGACCTGAGTCAGGCGGAAGGAGAGGCCGCCGTGGCGCCTCTCCAGCTACTCCTCAAAGAGGGGAACTACCGCCGCAATGGTGGCGTGCCCAGCGCTGGGTTGCGACAGTCGCTCTCTCCATGTCGCCATGAGATCCGAAATTCCACCCCTGACGGGGCGAAATGGTGGTTAAAAGTTAATAATAGGGGAAATAGTAATTCCACGCGAGCGGAGCCGCTGGCAGAAGCTAGTGACTGTTATTAATATAATCTATATTGAAAATCGGATACGGGTTTGAGGGAAAATAAATTGTACATTCATGTAAGCCGAACTGCGGCAAACAGGAGCATAAATCAAGAAAGACAGATCACAAAGACATTGTATGTACTCGTATGAGGAAGCAGTACTGTTTTTACTATGAAATCAATACAAGTGATATGGGACTTTCGATTTTCATTGTTTGTAGTATTGGGTAATGTCACGGTCGAACGCTTAGCTTTGTATATTGGGGATATTTTAGAAAACTTGATGTGAGGCCTTGAACTATGCATCATCAAACTCAAAGCAACCAATTTACTTTTAATTGTTAGGCGTGTAGCTCGCCGTGCGATTAGGACCAGGCCAGATAGTCAACGGCGCGTAGTGTTTCACGCGTGCCTCAAAGAGATGTCAGCAATACCTGAAGGTGCCCGTCAGGGTCGATGCCAGCCTGGGGTCGTGAATAAATTCGTAACAGAGTTGACTTCTGATCCGTAACAGATTCAACTGAAGGTAGAGGGGTGGGTTTTAGTCAGTAAAAGTCTGACATCCAATAACTTCTTGCAAGAAGAAGAAGCATCGCCAAATCCACCGGTGCTGTGTATGAATCAAAAGTACCTAAGTTTACTACGGGGCTCAAACTCAAAGTATTTATTTCAACTAAACACGTTTGCAGGCAATTTTGTATTCTTTTTCATTATGTATAGCCTCGCGTTTGACCACTATTTCACCTGATGGTAAGCGATGATGTGGTTAACTTTGTACCACGAATACCAATTTGCGCTTGACTTAAAGACCCCAGGTTGTACCTATCAGGAAACCTATCAGACTCCAGCAGGGAATCCACTCCAATCTATTATGAAGGAGTCAGTCAGTTTGCTAGCGAGGTACGTTCTAAAACGTAACAGATAATATGAAATTTCTCCTGACTAAATGTCCCTCCATCCACTCTGCAGAGCCTACATGAAGGAGAACGAGACAGGCTGGCCAGTAGTGGCTACATACAGGGCAAAATACTTTGGACACTCAGGTAACATAAACGAGAT
The DNA here is from genome assembly GCA_951329385.1 of Polia nebulosa. NCBI lineage: Eukaryota > Metazoa > Arthropoda > Insecta > Lepidoptera > Noctuidae > Polia > Polia nebulosa. The sequence continues at coordinate 12,136,691 of OX589610.1, read as the reverse complement.
AAGCAGTAACTCCAGGGCGCTGCTGGCCTACCTTGAGGAGCTGGGGTGGATCGAATGACAAACCTGTCCCACCTTTTTTTTTTGGGTAGTGGAAAATCATCTAATGACATCTCCCGCTCTGGGTAGAGCGGGGGGCGTGTCAGACTTTACTGACTAAAACCCACCCGTTCCTTCCCTGCCTGAGTGCCCAGGGGAGCGGTAACTCTGTTACGAATTTATGCGTATAAACCTGTCGCTCCTGTACGCAAAATACGCGTTTTGGACATGGAGTTGTGGACACCAGCCCGACATACACACATGTCCGTCCATCATCATCATCTGCCAAATATCTTGAGGTCGGCTTTTAGTCTAACCGGATGCAGCTAAATACCCGTATTTTACATGGAGCAACTGCCTATCTGACCTTCACAAACAAGTCTTTCCATGGAATATAATTACATAATTTAAGCATCCTCTTAACATTCCTACTGCTGGGATATAGGCCTCCTCTCTTTGAGATCTGGGCATAAGTCCATCACGCGGGCCCAGTGGTGGATATCACATGTCTTCGAATTTTTGGTTCTAGGTTGTGCTGGTTTCCTCACGTTGTTTTCCTTCACCGTTTCGAGAGCAGTGATGATGAAATAATTTACACAAAGTAAAGTGCCTGGCTGGGTTCGAACTCACGACCTACGCCACGTAAGTCGGCGCCGTTAACACTGTGCCACCGCTACTCTCTCCGTGGAATAATTGTGTAAATATTATTGTTAATATTTATGACTAGCTTCTGCCAGCGGTTTCACCCGCGTGGAATTTTATTAGTCTAAGTTACTTCTAAGTAGTCAGTTACCTGCCAATAAAATCTTATCAGAATCGGCCCAGCCGTTTCGAAGATTTGCCGGATCAAACAGACAGATAGACAAAAACTGAATTATTTGCATAGGTATCGTGCAAATAACTGTATGAACTCATAAAAATATTATTTTGACATTACAAACAGACTCTTCAATTTTATTTATTTATATTGATTGTGTAGACTTGATTGTCGTTACGGGTCGTCAGAAGCCCGAAAGTCTGACATCCAGTCTTACCAAGGGGAATCGTATTACCCAGTAACTGGGTTGAGGAGGTCAGATAGGCAGTCGCTCCATGTAAAATACTGGTATTTAGCTGCATCCGGTTAGACTCGAAGCCGACCCCAAGATAGTTGGGAAAAGACTAGGCAGATGATTGTGTAGACTTGATTGTCAATTAAATAAAAGTCTGCATGTATTAAGTTTGACTTGATCGTACATATTTCTGAACAGTTATTCCTTTTTCTATTTGCAATATCGGAGTTTGGTAGTAGGTAAAGGTAAAATATTACATTCTCAGAAAAATGTATCAGCCTGAGTGTTTATTGATTCGATGTTTCTTTTATTGTGACAAAAAGGTTTTGGTTGGTACATAAATCTTTCATAAGAATATCTATGCTTTTACTGGAGGGTTGTTTCAGAGAAGTACTTATCTAATCATTCGATATCAGTTGCCAGATTATGTATTTTATGTTCTATTATGTTTCCATGCCATAAATGATATAATGAAAAAGTATGTAAGGGAAAATTGTAAGAAAAATATATTACAGGTACCATAATTTTTTTTTTGCAATAAATACAACCGACTTCAAAAAAAAAATACTAATAAATTTGGTTTTCAATTGTTTCTGGTTTTGTTTCTACGTTATTTTTACACCGACAATAGTGAAAAGTACATATAGGAATGACAAAATGCTATAACGACTAAATCTACATATTAGTGCTGTTTGTGAACAGAGATTGCACCAGTTTGAACTGTACACATCTGCATATCCCTTTATAGCGTACCAGAGTGATGTACTCGTATGTTATGAAATAGTGTAAAAAATAAACAGAAATGTATTTATCGATCCCGAAAGTAAGCTATCATTTATTGAAGAGTTCCAATGTCTATATCTGAAGATCTATATCAGATCTGCACCAAATTTAAACGGGATTACTCCAGGAAAATACTCTACCACACAAAAAAGCGGATCACAATAATTGAAAGAGAAATTCGGTGAACATACACTTACATAAAAAAAACATACATAGTCGAACACAGAACGTCCTCCTTTTGTAACGTCGGTTAAAAATAATGTTCTGCGTCTTAAAGTGAATAAATAGCACACTATTGACTGTTACATGATGTTATTTCATAAGAGTAAGAAACGACCAAGAACAGAAGCTGAACCAAATTGTAAGATTTTTTATTTCGATTCAAAAATTGGGTTTGAACACTTATACAAGATAGACCACATGTGTAGGATAAGGTGGAGGGAAGCGCCCGGGTGTCCCCACTGTGAGAATCACTCAGAGGACACGGTGGAGCATACGGTGGAGATCTGCCCCGCTTGGGCGGAGCCCGGCCGTGTCCTCGTGGAGGCGATCGGCGTCAGCGACCTCTCGCACCCAAACCCTGGTCCAGGCCATGGTACGAAGCGAGAGGGAATGGGAAGCAGTCTCCTCCTTCTGCGAAGCAGTAATGCTCGCGAAGGAGGAGGCGGAACGGGTGAGGGAGCCTCAACAACAGAGTCGCGCCCTCAGCAGCAACCACCGCAGGAGACGATCTCCGGCCACCGTAGACCTGGGCCTGCGGACGGCGAGTAATGGGTAGCTCGCTGTCCGATCAGCACCAGGCCCGTGAGTCAACGCCGCGTAGTATTCCATGCGCGCCTTAAAGAGAATTTGTCAGCCACCACTGACGGGGCCCATCATGGCCAGTGCCTGCATGCCTAGGGCTAGCGGATAAATTCGTAACAGAGTTACCACTCCCCTGGGCACTCAGGCAGGGAAGGAACAGGGGTGGGTTTTAGTCAGTAAGAGTCTGACACGCCCTCCCGCTCCACCCAGAGCGGGAGATGTCATTGGATGATTTCCCACAACGACAAAAAAAAAATATAGACCACCTAAAGAAAGATGTCTGATCAAACTATGTCCCAATCTACTGGATTGTCCCAAATGTGCTTACACTTGCACTCTTAATGATCTGAACAAGGCCTCAGACGCCGCAGTAAACACGGCCACTTACTGGTTCCAAACAGAACTTACTGGTTACAAAACGTAGTTATACGAGAACGTAAATGTACCGCGACACGAACAGAAGCACACTTACATAACCACTATCACTGAATTAATGAAACTTATCTTCCTCGAAATATCCATACCTTGTTAAGGAACATGACTATTCCATAACACTTCATTAAGGTGGAAGCGCCAGGGGTAGCCCGCGAAATTAAAATTTTCTTACGTGATTTGTGGTCAGTGTGAGGTAGTATCTTAGTCAAAATGTGATTCGCGACCGTAGCAAGTATGTATTAAATAATATAGTCATTAAACTCATCAAAACAACTCTTTCAGTTAGAATTGATGTCAAATGTAGTATTTCATGAAATCATGACATTTGGCATCAATTCTAACTCAGAGAGTTGTACTGATGATTTTAATGATTACAGTTCTGTAAATACGTACTTGCTACGGCCGCGAATCATATTTTGACAAATTGCAAAAAACTTAAGAAAATTTAAATTTCGCGGGCTACCCTGGAGCTTTCGCCTTAAATACTCCCATTCATATAAACAGCATGATTACAACTCCACCAGTACAGTCTGCATCTCGAGCAGTTCCAAACGTGAAACTGCGACAACACCAAGACTGCACGAAACTTAATTTCCTGACTCTACGACACCACCATGCAATATAATAATCTCGGATTTAATATTTTGTGTGGAAAATGCAGATTGACAAGCTGTCGCTCTCTTGATATCAAGCGCTTCAGCAGCTGTAGGTATTTATGGTTTAAGTGATTCCAGAATATTCGATGGCTGTAATTTATGTCAAGCATGACAGGTAATCGTGGCTTAAAAGGTACTTATAATTGGGTGTAAACATCTTAATAAAAACTGTCATTTATGAGATCGAGACGTAAATATGTCGAGGTCGTCTCTTGTTTTTTTTTATTCGTTTAAGGTTCAGAATAGAATATATTAAAAAAATATATTTCAATTTAAAAAATACTTTTCAAGCAGTCTCATGCAGTTGGTGCGGTTTGGTGTTAGTTTTTGAAAAATAACTTGTTTGGTACGACGTGGTCGTTGTTTAATGGTGGTATTTGTTACTTTTTGGTTTTATTTATTTTTGAAATCGACTCCTCATGTCCTGTATTTTAAACCCCGACTTTTTTGAAGTAAACACTTCTATAAGCACATTGGGCATTTTTGAGATGGGAAAAAACTATAGAACTCTCACGACACCGACCCGCTACGAGTGCTATGACGAGTAGCGTCTTAGCACTCGTGAAGTGAAAACTTCCTTAGGCGCGTTGGGCATTTTTGAGATGGGAAAAAACAATCGATCTCGCCACCGACACCGCCATCTGGATACGAAAATTTTTGAGTCCTGTTTTAACAACGCAAAAATACCTTATCCTATTTGTAACAAACGCAACATAGGATTCTTTAATATTTATTTTCTATGATATGATACGATTTTTTATTTAATGAGGGCGCCACTTAAGCGGAGGTAGGCCCTTAAATATATGAGTACAGAGATATCTACGAGTACCAGACAACCTTATGTTGCGTAATGTGTCACCTGTACGTCAATGATTAGGATCACCACTGAACATGTTCCAAAATTAGCTTCAAGACAGACAAAACACGCACATAATCAGTCAAACCTAATTATTGTGCGGCTGATCAAATAATTATTTCAATAAAGGTAGATTAGAGGATTTAGTTCGTCATGCAACGGATTAAATATGGAAAAGCGATTCGTGAGGTTAAAACTACAGGATTGTGGGACCACATACAATAATTTTAAATTTAGCTGTAGGTCGAACAAATTATTTAGAGCCACCACCCATGACATTTATGGAAGTACGCAAATAAGTAATGTTCGTGAATTTCAATATACCTTTGGAGGTATCAGAACAGGGTGTAAAGTCCGGCAAAACTCCATTGAAAAGGTATGATCCTCCGACCTTTTAATGTTGAGCTTATGCTTGGTGTACTACCGGGATAAAGAGGATAAGTTACTTCTAGGCAAGCGTGCTCCATCTTCGACCACATCATCGCTTACCATCAGGTGAGATAGTGGTCAAACGCGTGCCTATCAACAATAAAAATCTATGTCCTAATCTAAGTTGTAGTCTTTCCGGCTGCCAAGGCGTGATTAATTAACAAAGATCCACACTTTATTTACAATAGTAGTTATTTTATATAATGTCAAAGAGATAATAGGTATAGTTGGTTTATCAGGATAGGATATAAACCCCAAGTAGCTCATCATCAACAATATTTACCAAAAAGCCATTCCTTTTTTTACCTACCAGCTACTAATATCTGTAAAAGATTAGTATTAAATCCACTAATCTGACCATCCGGGAGCGAAGAACATGAGTCTAACGTCCTGCGCGCGCACGGAAAGTTTCCCGATCAAGCATCCCGCGCAGGTTCCAAATGAAAGCTATGTATATCTAGTACTCTACTGAAGCTATACACAAAAAAATACGTGTATATAGATGAAACTATAGAGAATCGACCCGTGTGAAAACTAAAGTACGATAACGTGTTCTAAGTACTTTAAATGAAATGTAAACGTTAACGAAACCGTTAGCGGTAAACGTTAAAATTTGTTTAGCCTATGTTTTTACCAATCAAATTGTAGTTTGTGTCTTTAAAAGCTATACTTATCATTAAACTAGACTATATAACCTTTTTTATATCCCCGAGTCACTACGTGAAATGTTCTAACTACCACATTAGACCCAAACATTCACCTCATCCCCACAGAATTTTAGCGACGACGGCGGGTCAAGGTTACGCCAAGATGGAATATTTACATATTTTATAGTTGTATTTTACTGTTCTATCTGTTTGTAAATACTAATTATAACCTAATTATCATATTATGAGCAATGTTATACGAGATTACTTAGTAGATCGTACTTAAAATAAATAAATAATACATTATTTACTTACGTAAACATGCCAGCTCTTTCGACGTTTCGTATTTTTATATTCGATCTTAAAAATGCATAAGAAACTTACATATGACAAAAATATAATATTAAAAAGAAGAAAGGATATTATTGCGCAAGTCCCACAATCTATAACTAGTTTTGCTGCAACTCAATATAATAAGCAATCAGCACAGTTATATAATAAAATAAACAAAGACATATACATGTACACTAAACATCTTCATGAAGGTAAGAAAATGCTAATAGAATGGTTAAAATCACGCACGTATGCAGATATTGAATCATTGTTATATTAAGTGGAAATTAGTTATATTTGCAACGCCACACCTACACGTACATCCTCCCTATACCTACAATCACAGCACCCACACACCTCTCACACCCCACATATCTCACACACTCCACACACCTCACTCTCCCCACAAACATCACACAACACACACACTCGACACTCCTCACACACTCCGCTCACCCAAAACACCCACATTGATGTTTTCATTCTGTTCAATTCACGAGCGAGCAAGCGTGTTTGAATTTATTATACTTTATGTAAATGGCAATAAAGCACGCATCAACCCGTTCAAGAAAAAAAATAAAAATAAAATCTAAATGTATATATGTTTAAATTAGTCTAGCTTAACGAAAAAGTGTATCTTAAGAAACTAAAAAATAAATAATAACAATTTTTTAAGTTGTACAAACAGCCGAAGCTATGGAGGAGCGGAGTCTCCTAACACAGGCATCATCATGCTTAAAAGGAGGCTCCAATCATAAACTAATGTATACACTAGTTGGTACAGGAATAAATATTTTGTATTTTTGTATATTATCATTTTCAACACACATTGAAATTCTGACATGTTTAGTTATTTGTGAAACTTGATATTTTGAGGATTTTTGGGATATCTATCACAATTACAATGGTTTTTAAGTAAATTCTAGTTAAATAAATAATTCACGTAATAAAACGTCAGGCCATTTTTTGACAATGATATTTGACAGACGACATTTGAACTATTTTAACTCTATGCCTCCGTGCAGGGTACCCAAGTATAAAAAACGCGGACTTTAAACAGTGCCATCTTTTTTTTACTTGTCAAAGCACAAACAATGCGACCACAGTAAAAAACGATTTCAAGTGGAGCACACCGCCTGAGCAACATTGGTTACTTCGACAGTCTGCGCGCAAAAAAATCAGGCAACAGTTGTTTCGTGGTCGTTTTAGTGGTACACTTCTGTTCTCAGTATAACTTTAATGTCATTATTAGTTACCTAACAACAATGGGTTGAATATGGACAAAGCAAAGATAACTAATATTTGTTGAAATCCATGTTTAACCCCTGGGGAGGTTATAAAATTTAGGGGTTCAACATGGTCAGGGGTAAAGACTGTGGTGGTTGAACGTGGACTAAACCAGAATAATTAGTAGTATATCTGAGATATGTGATAATACTTGATGGTATGATTTTTTGCACAAACAGCTTAGGTCTACTAAATACTCGTAGTATGATACTATCAAAGCCGTATAATCTGTTCCAAGTCAGTGATGACGTCATATGGTAACTTCGCACGTAACATTCATTCAATTTAGAAGCATGTTCAAAACTTTGTTCTTAGTCACAAGTTTCGGGACCGGCCTTAAAACTAACACGTCATTAACAGTTTCGGAGTTAGTTTGTTTAACATAGAAATACATAATTCTTAATGGCACTATAAACGTGAACGGTACATTTGTTACTACTTTAGGTATACGCCATAACGGGTGAGTACAACCGAGATTAGATTTGTTGTTGTCGTTATTGGGTTAATAACCTGGAATAAAATATGTTACTTCTGACACTAAAAAACTATAGGTACTAATGCACAAATTAGTCTCTCTTTGGGACGGATCTGCCAGACACCAGCTTGTTGTTGAGTCTTGATGCGATTGAGTTAATTGAGAAACGAGCCAAGAGTATCATCTGCAATGATACACTCGTCGAGTCAAAGATCCAAAGCCTGGAGCATTGACGCCGGGTTACTAGCCTGTCAGTTTTCTATCGGTTACATTTCGAGGAGTTTGCGTCGGAATTGAACTGTTTGATTCTAACAAGCCTGTTCCATTTTCAGGGCACTACACGTACGGCGGTGCACCTACGGTAAATGGTGGGCATCCCATCCATCCGCACAAAATGATATGGAAACACTGTAAAACATTGCCATCCGCAGGTCCGGGTCTACGGTGGCCGGAGATCGTCTCGCGGCGCCGGAAGTCCCAGGCGTCTCCAGAGGCGGCTGCTGCTGAGAGCGTGAGGGCGTCTCCGTTGTTGAGTCTCCCTCACGCGTCCCGCCTCCGCCTTCGCGAGCATTACTGCTTCGCAGAAGGAGGAGACGGCTTCCGATTCCCTCTCGCTCCGTACCATGGCCTGAACCAAGGCAGGGCGCGAGAGGTCGCTGCAGCAAAGAAACAGTCAACTCATCCATAACCACAGTTAAAAAATAGAATTAAACTGGCAATAAATCTCTACAAACTGTTTAATATTAATTCTCCTCCCAACTCAATTGATTCAGCATTTCCAGTCCCGATTGCATGCCAATTATAACTTGTAACGATTGTCAGATAGTCCACAGTTTCGTCCGGTCCTAATCTCATTTTAAACTTTCTAACTATTTAGACTAAACTAGCCACTGGTGACCAGCGTTATTAAATTTTCCAAACTTGTCGAGATAGCGATTGCATAAACATGAGCATCGTTGCTTTTAATAGGTAAACTTTTAATTAAATTAGGAATAAACATCATTGAAACGTAAACGAATGGGCGTGGTAAGGGCAGACCGGAGTTTAGGGAATTCCGGTTGCTATAAAGCCAAATTGTATTAGGATGCTTGTGTGGTCATTTACGAGTATCTTCAAGATACTCCGTTCCTCGCGTTCCTTGCAAAGTGTGTGTGGTATAGTTATTATAGGAATGATTTTACAGGAATACATTGTGGTTCCCGTTTTTAAATGTAAACGTCGTTGCTATATTTTGTTGTCATTATCAATTTGGATATTAAATCCATCTATATATCAAAGCACATTATAGGCCACCATTTCTATAATATCTCATTAAATACAATATTATTTTTGTTTCCATTCCCATTATTATCTTTACAAATATCTCTTTCAAGGTTTTCCCTTATTAGAATGTTGGTTTTATTTTTGTTGAGCTTATTCCCAAAACGCCTCAGGCTCTCGGTATTAATCTCGTACAAAAGTTTTAATATTTAAATTTGATTAAGTTATGTTTCTTGGATCTGTTGGTTCAATTGATCACACAAAAATGTTTTTTCTTTCAATTAATTATAATTATCTTTGTTACTTAGCAATCTGTAAAAGCCTTTAGCAATTTTAGATACATTTTGAATAATCAGATAAATTGATGAGATAGATTCGACAGCTCACTGAAAAGAAAACTGAGCATCCATCAATATTTTTTATATCTCAAAAAAAACAGATGCCGAACAATTAAATCAAACATAGTTTTTTTAGCCAGAGAGATTGATGAAGAGTCAATTGCATAATATTCAAACCGAAAATCTTTTTATCAGGCATTCTAGAACGATTATTAAAACAATAGTTTGAATACAAATCATAGTAATATACCGCAGAAGAGGGTGCTCATGAAGTTTCGACAACGCATTAAAATTTTGCACGCTGCCTATCGCTTTCATTACTCGATTTTGGCAACAGGCCAGTTTGGATGCCATCCAAATATGGACCTTATGCGTCAGAGGTTAAGTTGAATCTTCTTTGTGATTGTCATACGTTTTTTAACCCAGCCAACGGTTCGCAAAGTGATTGCTTTCAGTATTGAGCAGCTGCCAGTAGGCTTTGTCACTGGAATTTATCAATGGGCAGTTATTAATACGCGTGGTGGCATTGGTTACCAACACCGATCGCCAATCTTTTAGTGTCGATATTTATTTTAAGCACAGCCCACACAGGCCACAGCTGTCAGAGGTAATAATCCACCACGCTGGCACAGTTGTAGGTCACTTGTAAATAGCGGCCCATACCACTGGGCCACCACCGCCCCCAATTAGAAGTACGCGTTTATTTTTATTTATATCACTAAGAGATTTTATCTATAGGCTCTGATGATTGTAATGAGTTGTTGTTGCTAAAGCAGTATCGCTTTCTACTTATTGATTTTCCTACAACTTTATCCTTTTAAATATTGTATCTTTAATGTATATCAACATCGGACTTCAAAATAACATGGCTACCTTCCAAACAATAAGCGTCAAAGCAATTTAATACCAATCGTTTATCAACTTGATTAATTGTCAAACTTAGACTTGGAAAAAATTTATCTAGCTTTTTAATATTATGCAATTTATTCTCTGGCTTATCTTTAAGTCATGAATGATCGTGTCTTAAGATAACAGTGTCTGCCAAGTCAAACAAAGCATTGACGAGTTCAAACTTAGCACCATTTTGGTTAAACAGTTTGACAGCTTTTGTCTACGGTCTTAAATTAATTTAATAACTTCATTGATTGACACTAGCAAACACTTTTCTAATGAGTCAGGGCTTGAATTTATTACAAGAGACAGAAATATTTCCATTCCTTCTACAGTTACTAATGTTCCAGTAACCCAAAGACACAGAAATAAATTATTCATTACAATAATAAGTTGTTTTCTTGAATTTAATCTAGTTAATGTATAGTACGATGGGATGTTTTCGTTAGGTAGAAATATAATTTGAAAATTAATTTCAGTGTGGAACAATAAAGTATTTGTTCGCAAAGTGGGTTTATTTTTAGAGGACAAGAAAAGAGTGTCTCATTGTGTTAAGGTAATAACAACGAGTTCAATTTAATTAAAGTGACTATGAGCTATTTTATTCATTTTGTATTTGAACTTGCGTAGCCATGGCCATCCTTAATTTAATATATAGGTGTATTATTTAATGAGTTTAATGAATTGGATTACTGTGACTGTCAATGGGCATGTGAGTGAGTCACCTAGACTCACATCATCTGCCTCATCTGCCTAGCCTTTTCCCAACTATCTTGGGGTCGGCTTCCAGTCTAACCGGATGCAGCTGAATAGCAGTACTTTACATGGAGCGACTGCCTATCTGACCTCCACAACCCAGTTACTGGGTAATACGATACCCTTTGGTAAGACTGGATGTCAGACTTTCGGGCTTCTGACGACCCGTAACGACTGTCAAAGATCCACAATTGACAGCCGGGACCAACGGCTTAACGTGCTTTCCGAGGCACGGAGGAGTCTCGGTATGTAAAGATGGTCACCCATCCATGGACCAACCCCGGCAAGCGTAGCTTTACCTTATGGATCGACCCGTGCGGCTGTTATTACTTTAGCCACGCATAGTCACTAATTAAGTTGTTTGTTGTAATGAAAATTTCTTAATTCACGATTCTAAGCAAGAAAGGTTACGACGTTACTGCTTACAATAAAACACATTGCAGATAATTCAACTTGACACTTACAGCGTAACTTCCGAAAATGATATCAAGACCTAAAACTACCATTATCATACGTCAGACTAAAACCGAACCAAAACACTTACTCAAGACGCTAATCCAGACACAAGAAAGCAGAAAGGCGAAACAACAAATAACAGGGGAATGTGCTGTGTGGAACATTTGTGTTGTAAAGATCATTGTGAGGCTCGGCATTGTTAGAAGGTGCTCGACACTACTCCACGACAGCCGACCCGCTGTAATAATTAAAAATACCCGTAAAATGTCGAGGTGAGGTCTAAGAAATAATGTCTGACTTTTATGATGAACGGATTTTTGGGTTTGCGTAAGGCGTTTGATTGAGTTAGCTTCGTATTGGTAAGTGCTCATTGGATAGATAGTGATAAACCTAGAAGATATAGGGTTTATATCGGTTATTTTTTTAATTGCCTTGACAAAACATGTATGGACGATAAGCGGGTATGGACTGTTAATAGATAAGTATAATCATTATCATCATTACTTCTGTCAAAATACGTAAACTGCTGGTATATGATATTATATATAATCTCATATTTATATATATATGTCTCCAAGCGTGGCTACATCGACCAGTCCTATGCTGGTTGCATCGATTGGAGTCCCGCGGCCCTCATCATAGATAACTTTTTATATGTGTAGTATATGTATATATGTACTCATATCAATTAATTAAATGGCGAAATTAACTGGTATCAACTTTTAAAGCCTATATTGGCAGTTCATAAAACAAATCGATGGCAATTTAAAAAAAAACAATTTGAGTGAGTAAAAGCTTTTTTATTCGCACTTCGTTTGTGGACCCATTTGTGATGATTACATTCTGAAAAGTATTTTTTTAAGTGTCCAATGAATGATTCTAAATAAAAGACAGCCATAACATTATATTATTTCTACACTACTATGTTTTCTCGCGGCTCCACTTCCTGCCCCACAGGCACGTGCAGTTATCCGGTATAAAAAATGGCTAAAAAAAGATCAGCTGTTCAAGAGGTACATTTTGTTGAGTTATAGATACATACATAGATGTACGGGACAGTTGATTTCTTTTTCTTGATTTCAGTGTTGGTCCCATAGTAAAAGCTGTTCATAATAATGAATTGTCAGTGTTTTCATTTACTGTCGTATCGTAGTCTCCACATTGTATAACAGCATTGTGTGGTAGATACTCCTGACAGAAATATATAGCTTTCGCCAAAGGCACAGAACAATTTATTCATATACAGAGTTACTAGTTCTCTTCCAAGCTCAAATCTATTGAGACCAGGTTGAGAAATTGGTTTAGAATTAAACTCATATTTTAGGTCATGTATTCTTGAGTTATGAATTATTCATTTTGACGTAGTCTTGTAAGATTTAGCAATTTTTCTTCCTTTTCAGGTTTTCGTACCGTATTGTTGTCACTCACGTGTCCGTCAGTCTGTCTGTCCGTCGTCTGTCACAAAATTTTATTCTGATTTGTTTTTTTTAACTCCATTGGCCTATGAACTTGAAATTTGGTAATAATGTTTATCATTACGTATATTTTACTAACCACCTATTTAAATACCAATATATTTATAAATCAGATTTTTTCTTTGATAATTCTAACCCTAAGTCGGACACGCACTTGGCCAGTTTTTAAAGAAGGTATTATTTCTTTTATTTATTCATCGTTGTTTTCGTAATTATGTTTAGTCTTCTTCAGTAAGTTAGTATTTGATTCTTGCGTTAATTTAATAATGGCTAGTTCTTTTCCCGCGACTCTGCTTCAAGAGCCTCAAGAACCGTGCATTTGTTGGGAATAAAAGCAGCCTACGATACTCGGCATCAATATGACTTTCTGTCAGTAGAAAATGTTAAAAATCGATTCATTATTCTCGGACTGACTCATTACTATAAGCCCCCACCCCACTATAAATATAGCCTATGTGCTATTCTCAGACTATAATCTATCTTTGTGCCAGATTTTATCCAAATCCGTTCAGGAAAATATCCATCCATCCAAACTGCCGCGTTTATATAAGACTAGCTACTGCCAGCGGCTTCGCCCGCGTCACCGCGTGGTATTAGTACTTCCCCCCATTATAAATTATAGCCTATATGTTATTGTGATGTATAAGCAATATTACTGTACAGTTTCATCAAAATCCGTTCAGTAGTTTTTGCGTGAAAGAATAACAAACATACATCTTCGCAAACTTTCATATTTTTAATATGTGTGGGTTTAATAGAATAATTTTACTTTTTATAATATTTGTTCATATGTTACCGACAACATTGCTGAATTGGAGCCTGCAAACATCAAAATCATTCTCGATTTCGAATTCACAGATGCAGTATTGTTCAGATTTACAACTGGCCATTACAATACTGATAATGTCAGTCGGTCGTGTTTCCGATTCGTGAGTTATGGTCCGGATGGACTATCTGATAATATCTAATTATATACCAATATTGTATTGTATTGCTTTTTTCATATCTTTGGAATATTTCTCGGTTCTAACAATTGAGTGAGGTCTTGTGGAACTTAATTGGGAAAATTATTGAGCTACGGTATTTAATTATCTTCTTAGGTCTTAATTGTCTGGGAAAGGAGGATTAAACAACAAATACAAGCGTCACTCGTAACTGGGCATGCTTGTATGACCAAATGTATGAACGTAGAGTCAACGAAGCAATACTCGCGAGGATCGCCCAGAGGACACGGTGGAGCATACGGTGGAGGTTTGCCCCGCTTGGGCAGAGCACCGCCGTGTCCTCGTGGATGTGATAGGCGGCAGCGACCTCTCGCGCCGTGCCCTGGTTCAGGCCATGGTACGGAGCGAGAGGGAATGGGAAGCCGTCTCCTCCTTCTGCGAAGCAGTAATGCTCGCGAAGAGGGAGGCGGCATACGTTAGGGAGACTCGACAACAGCCGAGTCGCCCTAGCACCCCCAGCCGCAGCCACCGCATCAGACGCCAGGGGGTTCAATTCAATTCAATTCAATTCAAATTCTTTATTGCATCCATAATGTACATAGAGATGGTAATTGATGGTATGGATAGGGATGGTTCGGGCGCCGCGAGACGATCTCCGGCCACCGTAGACCCGGGCCTGCGGACGGCGAGTAGTGGGTAACTCGCCGTCCGATCAGCACCAGGCCCGAGAGTCGACGGCGCGTAGTGTTCCACGCGCGCCTCAAAGAGTTGTCAGCAAAGGACGGGGCCTGCCACGGCCGATGCCTGCCCGGGGGTGGAGGATAAATTCGAAAGAGTTACCTCGCCCCCGGGCACTCAAGGCAGGGAGGAACAGGGGTGGGTTTTAGTCAGTAAGAGTCTGACACGCCCTTCCGCTCCACCCTAGAGCGGAAGAAGTCATGAGATGATTTCCCACCCCCCAAAAAAAAAAAAAAACGAAGCAATACTCCTTGTATTGTAAGATCACAAGATCTTAGCAGGTGGCGTTCTATAGTTTTTAACTACTGGTAAGGAAGAAAGGAGTGAGTTTATTTATCCATGTATATGGACCAAGTGATTATTAGGATATTATAAAAAAGGCCCGGGCATTTTGAAATATGCTCATTATGAGAGAGCAGTGTGATAAAAACTATTGAAAGAATCAAATTGACGTATCCTTCACCACACAATCCTCACTTTTGAAAACTTGATGAAAATCAATTTTGAGTACGCAGAAAAATAGTCAATAAATAGTCATAAATAGTCACCAAGGTTAAAAAAATAATCGCATTATGAATCCGAAGTTATAGCTATGTGTTGATGAGGATTGTGTGGTGAAGGTCTCCACACAATCCTCACCTCAGTGCAAGCAAACGGCTGGGAGTATTGACTTGGTTTCAATTCCAAAAAATAGTCAAAAAATAGTCGTAACGCTATGCCAAATCTCGAAAATAGTCATTAAGCCAATCCAGAGATATAAAGGTGTCTTGGTGAGGATTACGTGGTGAGCCTTTCTCGCCACAATCCTCACCTGATTACCGCGGAACGCTTACGTTTTTGAAGTTGATTTTAGTGTCAAAAACCCGATTCGTTAGGACATTCGAGTCGATTTTACTGCCAAGCCGCACCAATAGATGTTTCACATGAAAAGAGAATTATTACCACGCGCACGTGGCTCCATTTGCAAATTCGCGCTATTTTCATATTAGAAACGTCAAAGATTGTAACTACTTACTGACTGATATCTGAAAACAAGAGTTTGTTTCATTACCTATTGTACGTTTTAAAAACGCAAATGTGTTGAAAAATGTTGTATGACACACGTGCGGAAATTGGTTAATTATAGGAAAATGTTATGTGCTAACCACGGTCGTAAATAAAGAAAGACGACGAAGCCCCGCATCGTGCGGCTCCTACTTCTGAATGGTTTATAATAAAAAAAACTTTTTACAAAAAAAATAAAACCGACTTCCATAAATAATACTAACAAATGCAAAATAACTTTAATTTCGGCAGTCGCTGTTTCTAGTTTGGTTTCTTCGTTATTTGACACCGACTGCCGAAGTTAAAGTTATTTTGCAATTTTTAGTATTATTAATTTATGGAAGTCGGTTGTATTTTTTTTTGTAAAAAGTTTTTTTTTCACTTTTTAGTTGTTGTACCCCATTCTAAAACTAAATTAATAGCAAAGTTATGCCCGAATTGATAGCCCTCAAAAATAGGGAATTTGGACATAGTAGGTGAAATTAGGGTGTATCAGGGTGAACTACCGTACGCGTATCAGCGTAATGTTATGTTGTGAAGTGGTGAAAACAATATACAAACATGCGATTGCAGTAGTTCTGGCAAGTTTGCTATCATTTATTGAAGAGTTCCATTGTGTATCTCCGAAGTTCTTTATCAGATCTTCACCAAATTGAAATGTGAACAACAGCTTTCAAAAAAAATCTTCAAAACAGGATCACCTAGTAAAAAGTTATAAGATATGAACACACATAAAAAAAAATACAGTCTAATTGAGAACCTCCTCCTTTTTTTAAAGTCGGTTAAAAATTGAAAATGGTTTTAAAAAAACCTGTCCATGTCGGGATGCCCTAACTTACCGAGATCGCTTCGCTCGCTCTTGGACTAAATACAAAAAAAATGAATAAAAGAATTGCCGGTTTCCAACAGTGTTATTTTTGGGCCCTGGCGCTGGCTGCGACCGCAGCGCCATGACCCGTAAAGATAAACTTGTCAATAGTTCTGTTATGTCAAGTTATTGTGCATTGGTATAAACTGTTCTTCGTGTTGTGACTGTTATCTTTTACTGTATACTAACCCACGCCACCACACCATACCTGTGTATTATCAGATTGCCCAAAGACCACACGGCAATATTTATAATGTCGAGGCAAGGTGATAAATAAGGCAGTTCAAATTATAATTATTTATTTCGCCCGAAGTAGCTTGTCATTTTTCATAATGCATGGGTATTATGAAAAATGCCTCATTTATTACTTAGTCCATAACATAATATCTCACATGCATGCAAATTTGCTAAATCTTGCATAAATAGTATGGAACACCGAATACAGCTGTACCTACTCGTATTATTTGTGTTTGTGCATATGCATGAATGCGTGCATTTTATCGTGATTCGAAGATTAGTTCAGTTTGAATAGTTCGCATTCATTTATGAGGTCTGGTTGAACCTAAACAATAATTTGATAGTCCTAATAAAATTCATTGTTAGAGGTAATGCTTCTTTATTAATTCACATTTGCAATTGAGAGGGGATCATCGGCAATGATAAGATCGTCGAATCAAAGTCTTGAGCATCGACGTCGAGCTGCTAGCCTGTCGGTTTTCTATCGGTTACATTTTGGGGAGTGTGCGTCGGAATTGCATAGTCTAATTTCACTAAGTCTGTTCCATCATCGGACCACAAGACGTACGTCGATGCGCCACCGATACATGGTGGACATCCCACTCACACGCACAAAACGTTTTGGCAACACGTTCATTATACGTACAGCTAAAGAGTGGAATTCCCTGTCAGAGTCTGTGTTTACTGATATAAGCTACGACCTGGGAGCCTTTAAGTCGAGAGTGAATATGTTACTTCTAGGCAAGCGTGCTCCATATTCGACCACATCATCGCTTACCATCAGGTGAGATAGTGGTCAAACGCGTGCCTATTATTGATATAAAATATATATATATATATATATTTTGTTTTAGATATCAGAAGGTTTTATTAGTTTTTCCACTATTTGGAACCTACTAAAAATCTGACTAGCCATTTCATAACTATGATGAGATCGGCTTCCATTCTGACCTGAAGCTGAATACTAGTTTTGTACAAGGAGCTGCCTTTCTGACCTTCACTATCTACGGGGTTACATGATACCCCTTGATGAGACTGATCTATTTAGCATAATAGCGTAATCAGCTTTTAAAATGTTTCCGCTGCTGGGACCCAGTCCTCTTCTCTAGGAGAGGAAATTGGCTGTAATCCACCTCGCGGGCCCAGTGCGGGTTGGTGGATGTCACATGTCTTCAAATTTGTGGTTCTAGGACATGCCGCTGGTGTGTGCAACTTCACTGTTTTGAAAGCTGTGGTGATGAAATAAATTACACAAACTAAAGCGCCAGCAGGTGGCCTAGCCAGTGTCACGGTACGGAGGTGGAGTAGCGATGCAGGTGTCGGAGGTAAAGGTGACACATAGAGGAGGTCGTAGGAGTGACACGCAGAGGAGGACGTAGGAGTGACACGCAGAGGAGGACGTAGGAGTGACACGCAGAGGAGGACGTAGGAGTGACACGCAGAGGAGGACGTAGGAGTGACACGCAGAGGAGGACGTAGGAGTGACACGCAGAGGAGGACGTAGGAGTGACATGCAGAGGAGGACGTAGGAGTGACACGCAGAGGAGGACGTAGGAGTGACACGCAGAGGAGGACGTAGGAGTGACACGAAGAGGAGGACGTAGGAGTGACACGCAGAGGAGGACGTAGGAGTGACACGCAGAGGAGGACGTAGGAGTGACACGCAGAGGAGGACGTAGGAGTGACACGCAGAGGAGGACGTAGGAGTGACACGCAGAGGAGGACGTAGGAGTGACACGAAGAGGAGGACGTAGGAGTGACACGCAGAGGAGGACGTAGGAGTGACACGCAGAGGAGGACGTAGGAGTGACACGCAGAGGAGGACGTAGGAGTGACACGCAGAGGAGGACGTAGGAGTGACACGCAGAGGAGGACGTAGGAGTGACACGCAGAGGAGGACGTAGGAGTGACACGCAGAGGAGGACGTAGGAGTGACACGCAGAGGAGGACGTAGGAGTGACACGCAGAGGAGGACGTAGGAGTGACACGAAGAGGAGGACGTAGGAGTGACACGCAGAGGAGGACGTAGGAGTGACACGCAGAGGAGGACGTAGGAGTGACACGCAGAGGAGGACGTAGGAGTGACACGAAGAGGAGGACGTAGGAGTGACACGCAGAGGAGGACGTAGGAGTGACACGAAGAGGAGGACGTAGGAGTGACACGCAGAGGAGGACGTAGAGTAGGAGGACCGTAGATGAGGAGTTGAATGAAGAATAACACACGAAGAGTTAACACGTATATTTTGTAGTCATTTTATGAGTTAGAGGTGCTCATAAATGGTTGAGCTGTCCAGGTAGCCAATTAAAAGTCGGACAATATATATATTTTTTAGTTGTTAAAAAGAGAAAGGAGATCACGATAGTAATGAATGCTCATACTGCAATCTTGGTTTAAATGTAATGTGTATTAAGTTGGTAGGCCCTGTTTGTATCCACAACCAAATTAGCATACTCGTAACTCCGATCCGTAATAGGTACACAACAGTTGAAATTTTCACAGAATACATACAAAAAATAATAAAAATAAATTATAAGGAGCTCCCCTACTAGAAACGTGTTTTTTTTGGCTTTTTTTGCTCAATCTTAATAATGGCAACTTAGACGCGTATTGCCTTGTACGATGGTGCGGAACCATTCACGCGCAAGTCCGACTCGAACTTTACCGGTTTTTTTGTATCTATTGTTTGTAATTTATCCACATCCCAAACTTCAACAAATATTTGCATGATTTGATTCCGCCAAGCCCGTTTCATCTAAGGACCACAAGACGTACGGCGAAGTGCCACCGGTTCATGGTGGACATCCCATCCATACGCACAAAGCGTTTTGAGAAAACATTCATTGCACGTACAGCTAGAGAGTGGAATTCTCTTCCGGAGTCTGTGTTTCCTGTAAGATACAACCTGGGAGTCTTTAAGTCAAGAGTGAATAGGTTACTTCTAGGCAAGCGTGCTCCATCTTCGACCACATCATCGCTTACCATCAGGTGAGATAGTGGTCAAACGCGAGCCTATCAAACATAAAAAAAAAAAAAAAAAAAATATTCACTCCAATGACGACTTATTCAATTTCATATTCATCTCTATCTACTGCAGCTTCGTAACACAAATTCTGAAAACTTGAATGAATAGGAAATTGAGGCCAGTCTTTGTTTCATTGAGGATGCTAATACCAGCCAGTTAGTTGGCTTTTTGAAGTCGACTACATTGTTGGGAGATCTTTAATGATTTTTGTCCAACTTTTCATCGGATAATTTTGTCCAATAGTGGTTATGACTGTCTGTGTTGCATTTTAGATGTTTTTACGCGACTGGCGACGCAAGGGAGGGTTAATGTGTTTATCAGCCTATGTATGTATGTTTGTTCCTTTGTGGCACTACAGAGCCAAAACGCGTGGGCCGATTTTCATAATTCTTACGTCAATTGATTCGTCTTAATCTTGCGAGTGCTACTAAAGACATGACAGTAATCAAAATACAATATGGCGACAACCAGATGCCGTATTGTGAAGAAGAAAAAAATAAAGTAGACAAACTATATTAACTGGGATTTCAAAATAAAGGGTTCGAGGAGACGATTCCAAAAATATAACTCACTAAAATGTAGAAAATAAAAATAATGAATATTTTCAAAGAACCCGACTTTAAAAAAGTAACTAAAAAGTTCCAAACAAGTCACTTTTCAAGCAGTCTGTTGCAGTTGGTGGCATGAAATCAATAATTGTACTAAAATAACTGCTACCAACTGCATCAGACTGCTTGAAAAGTGACTTGTTTGGAACTTTTTAGTTATTTTTTACAGTCGGGTTTTTTGAAAATATTCAATTTTTTTTTTAATTGTTTTACTGCAAACGCTATACCATTAAATTACTAGAATGAACAACTCGTTTTTTTGTAAGCAACGTTTATTCATCGATTTTCAGCTTAGTACCTAACTATATCTTCAAGTCGTTTAACTGTATACCTACAAGATGTCTTCCGTGGTTGCAAAAGATAAAACATAAAAAAAAAAATCATCAAGAGTCGACTCCAATACCTTTCACTATAAAAATGCTCATGTTACCTAACGTTTTTGATCCAGTGTCTTTGGTTGGTGGTTTCCCGTCGCGACTCTCAGCAACGTCACTAAATACAAGAGAGATGGGATTCAAAAAGTTTTACGCACCAACAGTCGTCGAAAAAATATTTTTCAAACCTACAGGAATTTCGTGGTCAAATTTTATATGCTGCTTCTGCCAATAGAATTTAATTGAGAAAAAAAAATTTGATCTCTCATACTAATTTTGATCACCTCATGATGACTATACGGAAAGTACATATTTTTTTTCTGGATTACTTGAAAAATATTGTTCATTTCCATGGGTTTTTACACATTACCCTTTCACCCTTTATAAGTATCTCGGATTATATTATGTAGATAGTTATTTGAGCTGGAAACCTCACTTTAGTAATCTCATAATAGGGAATATGCATGATATTTTTAATTTGTTCAATTGAAGACTTAAGGCTGATTTTACCAATGAAACTAATCGCGATTAGTTAAACTAAACTCAGTTTATGCGTTTAATAGAGATAAGAGCTTTTTTTTGTGGGGTGGGAAATCATCCAATGACATCTCCTTCTCTGGGTGGAGCGGCAGGGCATATGAGGCTCTTACTGACTAAAACTCACCCCTGTTCCATCCCTGCCTGAGTACCCAGGGGTGCGGTAACTCATGTTGGAATTTATCCGCTACCTCTAGGCATGCAGGCACCGGCCACGATGGGCTCCGTCAGTGGTGGCTGACACTAATCTCTTTGAGGCGCGCGTGGAACACTACGCGCCGTCGACTCACGGGCCTGGTGCCGATCGGACGGCGAGCTACCCACTGCTTGCCGTCCGAGAGACGCGGGCCTGCGCGTCTACGGTGGCCGGAGATCGTCTCGCGACGTCCTACGCCCAGTGCCTCTTCTGTGGTGGCAGCGGCCGGGGCCGTTAGGGCCACTCCATTGAGCTTCCCTCACGCGTCCCGCCTCCGCCTCCGCGAGCATTACTTACTACTTCGCAGAAAGCGGAGACTGCTTCCCATTCCCTCTCGCTCCGTACCATGGCCTGAACCAGGGCCGGGCGCAAGAGGTCGCCGCCACCTATCGCATCCACGAGGACACGGCGGTGCTCCGCCCAAGCGGGGCAGACCTCCACCGTGAGATTAGAGCTTCAGTTTACGTTTCATCACTACAAACTAAACTAGTCTAAGCTTAACTTAGTTTAAATTCTAAACGCCCAGTTTTCGGGAAACCCAAAATGAAGCTCTAATCTCGCTTAAACGCATGAACTGGGTTTAGTTTAAACTAATCGCGATTAGTTTTATTTGTGAAATCGGCCTTTATTAACTGTAGTGAACAAATATTAAGGAGTTTTCAAAATAACATCATCAGCGACGAAGTTATAAAGTTGATAATTAGAAAGAGAAATCCGACGTGTTCTTTGACGTCAAAGGACATAACACCCATACAACTGCCATAGAAAATTGCGTTTTCGAAAGAGGGACAGATTTATTTGTTTAAAATTGTTTTATGTCGTTTAATTTTCTATCTACGAGTATTTTGATTGTGCTTTCACTGTTCGTATTCTATTTTTGTATATTCATCGATACCTGGTTAGATAACAATTTTTTTTTCATGCAATTATTCCCTATTATCGCCAGTCCGCAAGTGTATTTTAGTTTTTAACCGACATCAAAAAGAAGGAGGTTATCAATTCGGATGTTTGTATTATTTTTTTATTATTTTTTATTTATGGTCGGGCATAACTCCGTCATATATTGATGGATTTGCAAAATTATTTTTTTGATCGAAAGGAGTTTATTGTGAAATGGTGTTATTAAAATTTTATATAGATCTGATGATGAGTTTCAGAGACAGACAACGGAACTCTTCAAAAATTGACACCAAATCAACCGCGGTTTCTGCGATCGGATGTCTATGTATTGTAAACACAATTTAATGGGCAACCACAACCAAAAAGTAACAATAAAAAACTTTTTTTACAAAAAAGTAGAACCGACTTCCAAAAAAAGTGCAAAATAACTTTAATTTCGGAAGTCGGTGTCAAAAAACGAAGACACAGAACCAGAAACACCGACTTCCGAAATCAAGTTATTTTGCACTTTTTTTAGAAATCGGTTCAAAGTTTTTATAATAGACCCTTCAAGACAACACACACATAATTTAAATCATCCATGTTAGTTTCAGTAAGTCGAGCGGCTTTCATTTGACAGGACAAAGGCATGAAACCTTTGAATAGCAATGTTACTAAACAAATATTGCTTTAACACGTAGCTTTGGGCGTAAGACATCTCATAATAATTTACTATGGTGTATTATATCGTGGGGTTAAGCCCACCCCTATGACCCCTTATCTGTGATAATCCTTATCCGTGGTGGCTTAAACTTTATCCATTATGACGGCATAAGTCAAGATTCATGTTTTTTTTTAAATGTGTTTGTAGAAATGAACTAATAGGTTTGGTTAGTATTGGTACCAATATGGATATACCTAAAATGGAGAGGATTTAGACTTGGTGCTTCTAAATAGAGAATCTATGTGAATTTTCGGAATACCAAAACTCGTCGAATACTAACTTCATCCCTATCTGGCAGTATCTTACTGGGCACTGATGAACAATATTTACGGCACGGGGGGCGCAAGAGTTGAGCGATTGGCTGTTGCAATGCGTGTCGCGAGTTTGATTCCCGCACGGAACAAATATTTTTGTATTGTCTACAGATAGTTGTTCCGGGTCTGGATGTCGTGTGCATTTGCATGTTTGTGAATACACCCAAGGTACAGGAGTAATTCTTTGTAAGGAGCAACGTTTAAAACAAAATCAAGTCAGATTCACTACCACCTTGCTAAGTCGCTTGTATTTTTATACCGGCAGAATTGTGTGTTGTGTTGTTGGAAGAGAGAAGAAGAAACACAGTGATTCTGGCGATTTCTTCTCTCATAAATATATTCAACCTGTCATTGAAGGCACAGTTCCACTAGATGTTTTCTAGCTGATGATTTTATTGTAACTAGTGGGGGTGACCACTTGGTTGAAATTCGATCTCATTTAATTTTTTAGTGCGAACGTTACTAAGGTTCTATTGTCAAATACTATAAACAAAAGAGTATATACGTGTCAAAGGGAAAAATATAGTGTGTGTAATGATTTTTGTTTATTTATTTGTTTTATTTCTAATGCATACTTTATAAAAATACTAGCTTTCTGCTCACCTTCTCCTTATAAACTTTAACTGTGCTAAATTTCATACTCCTTCGTCCGCGTTATTTTCGTAAAAAGGGGTCGAAAGTTTTTCCTTACGTACATAGATGATGTTAATAACACATTTTCATCGTTATTTTGTTCTTAGACTATGAAAGGTTATAGACGCAACTTCAGTGGACATTAAATGAAGCAGAATCGTTAAAATGTGTGAGTGACCTCGACGAACATAACGATGACGTTTCGGCTTCTCATTTTGTCAGTGTGAGTTTATTTCGCGTGTACAGATACAAGCCGGCTTCTCATTCTAGTACTTCAGTTTGCTCGCTTTTGACACTCTGTGTATAAACTTTCATAGTCTAAGATTTTGTTGTAAATGATCTAATCATCTGTTATTTCGTGAGGTCCTACAAGACGGAAACCTATTGTTCTTTAGAAAATTAATAGACTCTCTTGGTCTTGATTAATATGAACTGCACAGATACAGAGTAGGGTTAGAGCTAATCAATCATGAGAGATGTTTGTAGCAAACACAGACATAATTGATACCAGTAGCAATGATTCATCAAAATGTGGTCATCTTTTGTTTTAGAGGCTAGAAATATTGGCCAAAGGAAATGGACTATTTTTAACCGACTTCAAAAAAGAAGAGGTTCTTGAGAACCTCCTGTTTTTTGAAGTCGGTTCTTCTGTATGTTTTTTTTTTGTGTGTTTGTTACGCGATATCTCCGCCATTTGTGAATAGATTTTAATGTTTCTATTTCGTTTGGTAGGTCGTACTTCAGAGGTGGTCCCGTATAAATTTTATCGAAATTGATTAAGTACTTTTGGAAAAAAATCAACATAAACAAAAAGTATGTATACACAGATGACGTTTTGGTTGTCTCCAATGTTCAAATTCCATTTTATTAGGGTTATCACCTTAACTTATGTAGCTATGCTGGATTTTTGTTAGTTAACTGATAAGACCTAAAAATATCATGCTATTGGTATAAACTAATATAAATAAATACGAGGTGTGTTCTCAACGTCACGTCGTCGTAAATATATTTTTATAACATAGTGTAATTAATTTGTAAAGTTATGTCTAACGCGAACAAAAAAATGAGAAGCGTGTTTTTATGAAACTTTCACCATTTTGAAGATAATTTAATTATTTATCTTTTAGTATACGTGTTTTTATACTTGTTGTTTAATGTATAATAAATTAATAATGCGTCTACTTTGGGGCAACGCTCCTTGATGGACGAGTCCTATTACTGGGTGAATGTACGACGCGTTACGTGAGCTCAGCACAGAACACGCAAGCTAACTAACAAGGTCGTTAGCATATAACTACGCCATAAGTTCTTCAACGTACTTTCTAAGGCCATGCTACAATATTGCTTTCTTCTTTTCCAGACAATGACGAGCACAACGCGGCTAGCAACCGTATATTTCCTGCTGACCCTTGCAGCCGCATCCAGCGCTATCAAGTGCTGGAAGTGCGGTCAGTATAGCGACGGAGTAGGCTCCATCACGCCTTGTAGCAACAAGACTGCTGTCAGGCTCGAAGAGTGTCCGAGCAACGCCAAATATTGTATTGTGAGTATTTTGAATCTTGTGTACACGTATAATTTTCTGGAATAAAATCAGGCTCAGATTGCCGAAAGTTGGACCCTGACACAGAACTTTCACAGAAAATAAGAACGACCCTTATATACCGTAGAATGCATCTATTAGTTGCAACATAAATACTAATGTTTTTATGCCAATGGTACAAAACATTACGCTGTAATAACTTGCCTGCCTGAGTGGCATTCAATGCAAATTCAATTCTATTCTACGAAGGAACGTGAAAAATCAAGAGGATAGGTCATCACTGCTCTATACGAGATTAATCTGAATTTCGTAGAAAACATAATATCTTTACAAAGAAACTTGTATAAAATTCGATGACATTTACATCCTGAAAAATTGAACAAACCAGTACAAACTTCAAAGCAAGCTCAAACACGTTTAAAAGCAGCGTTCTATAAAAATAAATAGCATCATTGAAACACAGTACAGGCAATTATGATCCTGGTATAAATTAAATGGCTTTAATCAACCTCTCGACGCCTCTTCCTTTGTGACTGAAGTTCGCGAGAAACACTCCAAAATGCGGGCACCTCCTTGAAGGTATATTTGCGCTATGTTAATGGCAACACTGTGTATAAGGGCCGAAACAGACGGACTACTTTTAGTAGCGGTGATTAGTGATTTTGCAACTGTCTGATGCTGCGTCGCATGGCAACTTTCTGCGCTAAAATAAAAAAAAATGGACGCTTGCCTAAAAGTAACTTATTCACTTTTGGCTTTGATACAAGGATGTTGCTATCAGGAAACAATACAATCAAAGTACTTACGTTTTAAACCGAATGCTTTCATGTAGCATAACCTACTCCAAGTCATACAGTTTAAAGTCGTCAAGGCGCTACGTTTTGACAAAATTTTACTGTATTATTATTGTTATGATTATCGTACACAAAGAAACATTAAAAAAACACGCCACAAAGGAACAAACATACATACCTCGCCTTTTTTTTTTGGCGCTGTGGGAAATCATCCAATGACATCTCCCGCTCTGGGTGCGGGAGGGTGTGTCAGACTCTTACTGACCAAACCCCACCCCTGTTCCTTCCCTGCCTGAGTGCCCAGGGGTGCGGTAACTCTGTTAAGAATTTATCCTAGGCAACATACCTCCCTTGCGTCGCGCATTCGGGTAAAACGTGAATATCTAGCGTCGATCGCCGCCGTCAAAAGTTGCTAGTCTGAATTGGCCCTTAGGTACGTCTATATTTATGAGATTTGTGCGTCTGTATAATTATGTGTATCTCACTTTCATTGCCAGGTTGTGTAAACTATAATTTTGTCTTCCATTTTCGCAATTATTTGGGTGTGTGTGCTTAGGTTTTCGTTGTGGTATGTGTATTTGACATCATATTGTAATAGTGTAGTATTGTCTTAATATGAGATTTTCTAAGGCGAGATAATATTAAATAGGTTACAGAGATATTTTTTTGATGACAATTGTTAAGTGCTAAATGAAGGTAGATAGGTGGGTACATACCTAATTAGTACGATAAGTTAGTAAAAATAATGTAAAGATGTCTCTATAATACAAAAATTAATCTATGTTAATACGATAACAAATCGAAAAATTGATATGTCCAACAACACATAATAGCTTATTTCTTCGATAATTTTGTCTTCGATTTAATTTCTTCAAAAGCCTTCCTTAGATCTCTGTTTTTTCCAACGTCTTTTCCTCAAACAAAAAAATATTATAACTTACTTCACCCTCTGCATCCCAACACATACTCGTATTAATGCCCCACCTTAATCAAGAACAACAATTCCGTCCAATCTTAGTTACACCGCCCGGCCGATAGATGGCGCATCCAATATCCGGCAAGACGGCAAGACGTTTATCCGGACGTTCACAAACGTTTTGCGAGATGACATCAGCTTTGCCCGGATTTTGGAGCTTGCTAAAGCTTAAGGCCCCATAGATAGCGGGAAAATGAGGCGTGAAATTTAAATGTAGTGTAATCTTTTTGTGGGTACGTTCGGATGAGGTTGTGTGTTTAGAATAGTAAATAGGTGTTAAGATTGTTATGCGGAGACAAATAAATATTTCTTGTCATTTTTGTAAACTCTCAGAATGATTTATTTACTAGTCAACTGCTTGTGTATACTTCAAAGGTAAATTGTTTCCTAAAAACATCTCAAATGCACCGTGGTTCATAAGAATTTGCGAGATTCATTAGTACCTTAAGCATAACACGGTACACTAAGAGGTGAAAATCTTGTCAGAAATATACAGAGTACGCCTAGAGTATCATCCAAGTCCTTTGGCGTAAGCGCCTACAAAACCAGGCCATAAAAGGCGTCTGAAAAGGTTGGCTGTGATAGACCTTACAGAGTAAGGCATGATGATGTAATTAGGGTGCAGTTAAACGACTTTTAATGGTTTTTAATTGAACATCACATCTAAACGAATTGTCGTATTTCTTTGAAAAAATTATATGTTACTCTAGACAATTTTCTTCGCAATTTGATTTCAGAATATTTAAAATTATATTTTATAACATAGTGTACTTAATTAATTTGTAAAGTTATGTCTAACTTGTATAAAAATTGAGAATCACGCAAAAACTATAAAGCGTATTTTTATGAAACCTTCATCATTTTAAAGATCATTTAATTATTTAAAATTTAGTCTCAGTGTTTTAGTTTTATACTTTTTGTTTTAAGTGTAATAAATTAATAATACGTCTAATTTCGGACAGCGCTCCTTGATGGGGGCGAGTCCTATTACTGGGTGGACGTACGACGCGCTACGCGAGCTCAGCACAGAACACGCAAGCTATCCATTCAAAGTCATTGGCAGTTCATAGCGCCTTAAAACAAAGGCGGGAATCTCGCTGATGACACCACTGCACTACCCCCTATTTTATCTCTCTCATTAAAACTCATAGTCGAAGGACTGAAACATAAGACAGAGTATTACACTAGAACAGTATTTCCCAAACTATGGGTCCCGACCCACTGGTGAATCGTTAGCGAATATTGGATGGGTCCTGAAAATCCCATGCTTAAGCTATAATTACAAATAAGAAACAAATGAGTATATCCTTTTCTTTAAAATAACACTTCTGGTATTTAATTAAATATAGGTAGAAGGTATAAGGAGTGCTTGTAAGATAATCGATTTTAATTTTATTTATTGTATCAAAACAATCCTTCATTCATGATTGTTTGGTATGCCTCTGTTTTCTTCATGACATCCAAGAGGTGAGTACCCTACTTCTGGGGCAGTACATACATATCAGGCATACCTACTATCTATATATATATGTGTATGTTTGTATGTCTATTTTTTGGCACGCTCTGTAGCCTAAACGGCTTGATAGATTTTACTAAATGAGGTATTATTAGATTGGTCTTGACCGGAGTGACATAAGATATATAAATTTAAAAAAAAACTTTTTAACAAAAAAACTTTTTACAAAAAAAAAAAAACACCCGACTTCCATAAATAATACTAAAAAATGCAAAATAACTTTAATTTCGGAAGTCGGTGTTCTAGTTTGGTTTCTTCGTTATTTGACACCGACTTCCGAAATTAAAGTTATTTTGCATTTTTTAGTATTATTTATAGAAGTCGGTTGTATTTTTTTTTGTAAAAAGTTTTCTATTTTTCACTTTTTGTTGTTGTACCCCATTCTAAAACTAAATTAATAGCAAAGTTATGGCCGAATTGATAGCCCCAAAAATAGGGAATTTGAACATAGTAGGTGAAATTAGGGTGTATCAGGGCGAACTGTATAAATCTGTATACCCCTTCAGAGCGTATCAGCGTGATGTAATGTTGTGAAGTGGTGAAAACAATATACAGACATGCGATTGCAGCAATTCTGGAAGGTTTGCTATCATATTGAAGAGTTTCATTGTGTATCTCCAAAGTTCTTTATCAGATCTTCACCAAATTAAAATGGGACTACATGTGCAGCAACAGCTTTCAAATAAAAAAAAATCTTCAAAATCGGTTCACGTAGTAAAAAGTTATGAGGTAACACACATACAAAAAAAATAAAGTCGAATTGAAAACTTCCTCCTTTTTTTGAAGTCGGTTAAAAAAATGGCGACCGCCATTAGGTAAGTGTAGTCGTGTTTTATGAACCTGGTCATGTGGAGTATCAAAATAAAGAGCTCAAGGAGACGATTCCAAAAATACAACTTAACAAAATTTAGGAAATAATAAGAATTTAAAATATCAAAAAATCCGACTGATAATAAAAAAACTAAAAAGTTCCAAACACAAACCTAAAAGGTTTTGTGGTATTTTAATTTTTTTATTGTTAGCTGGGTCGCGGTCCAGTTAACTTTGGGAACCACAGCTCTAGAAACAAATGAAAATCGTCCGTCTTGCACTAAATGTATCCGAATCTTAATTTATCGCCCAATCCCCGCTGTCCGTTACCCCTTACCAAGCGTTCCTTCAGATAAAGTTATTAAGATAGCACCAGTCTCAATGAACGTCGCCCGAAGTTCCACTATCGGGCCCGCTCCGTTCAGTACCTGCGAAGTTTTGGTAACTTCACGTTTTGTATCTGATTTATGTTAAGTTGGATGGGTTAGGAAGGAGTTTATGGCATCGTATTCTGTCATGTTGGAGTAGAATAAGTAAAGTAGATTAAGAATAAGTAAAGGGATTGGCAAAAACCAGCCAATTGCGTGTCGGGCTACGCGCAAGGCCTACCTTGCGCGTAGCCCGACAAAGAAAGCAAAGACAGAAAATACGTTTATTTACCCTAGTAAATAAACGTATTTTCTGTCTCTGCTTTCTTTCTTTTTTATTGTATTTTATCACTTTTTCGGCGTGATTAATAAGTACCTGTATTCATGCCAAATTATAGCTTTCTAGTACTGTCTAGTCACTGAGCAAAGCAGGAGACAGACGAACATGGCGAAACTGTAAGGGTTTCTTGTTGACTACGAAACCCTAAAAAGGTGGTAAGGACTTTCTATTAAAGGCGACATCGATTGTCGAAATGTCAAAATGTTTGGGATTGACCATGTGACATTAGGTTAGATGACTAATAAAGCAGTAATTTTTAGTGTATTTTTTAGGCATATTTTTTTGTAATAAAGTTTTTATTTTTCACTTTTTAGTTATTTTACCCCAGAAATAAAACTAATTAATAGTAAAGTTATGCCCGAATTGATAAACCTAATAACATGGACTTTGAACATAATTGGAGAAAACAAAACGTCATCTGTGTATGCATATTTTTTATTCAGGTTGATTTATTTGAAACCGCTGAGTCAATTTTAATAAAATTTATATGAAACCACCTCTGAAGTATGGCCTACCAAACAAAAAATAATCATTAAAATCAATTCGTAACTGGTGGAATAGTCGTGTAACAAACATACTTACAAAAAAAAATATAATAATAATAAATAATAATAATTTATTAAAATTCAAAATTAAGTACAAACAATTTCTATGAGACTAAGTTAGCAAAACTTTCCACAAGACGTCTGTGTCTGAACTAGATAACTTAATATCTTTATCTCAGACAACAGCGCTCTTCCTTAAAAATATACATTTGAAAGCTTGCAAGTTCAATATATAGTCGAATTGAGAACAGGAGGTTCTCAATTCGACTATATTTTTTATATAAGTAGGCCTTTTTTAAGTAGGCTGAAAAAATCTATTTAGTTCGTCAGTAAGATTATCAAAAAATGTTAGAC
The DNA here is from genome assembly GCA_951329385.1 of Polia nebulosa. Taxonomy (NCBI): domain Eukaryota; kingdom Metazoa; phylum Arthropoda; class Insecta; order Lepidoptera; family Noctuidae; genus Polia; species Polia nebulosa. The sequence continues at coordinate 12,105,360 of OX589610.1, read as the reverse complement.
ACTTATTTTTAATTTTGTCGCGTAACCACAAAAATAAGACGACGTTGAAATTTCGCGTGACGTCATCTATGGCCGTAACAAGCACTCTCCCCCCTCTTGAACTCTTGATGAGTTTTATCTTTGTATTTTTTTATGGATCTGGTAAAGCAACAAATTTGTGTATGTGCGTCGCTTTTGCGTGAATAAATAGTCTTTTTTTTTAAATGCGTAAGTATTCATTTTTTTATAATCCAGCAACACTTATTTTACCCTGGTATCGTCTGTATTTGACAGCACATGCCAAGTGCATACATTATTCACTTTTTTTTTATTGGCATTTTTTGTCTAGACAGTGTTACTTTACCTAGAGTGAGCTAGAAGCACTTTAATAGTTTGCATTTTGAAAATTCTATCTGCCATATTGAGACATAAGTTCGACGAAGCAAATCGCAAATAATTAACTTGAATTTAAGTCAAGAGTGAATAGGTTACTTATAAGCAAGCGTGTTCCATCTTCGACCACATCATCGCTTACCATCAGGTGAGATAGTGGTCAAACGCGTGCCTATCAACAATAAAAAAAAATAACTCCCATTTTTGTGGGACAATCAGTGTTCAGGTGACTTTTGACTCGCCCACCGGTCTTCAAACCACGAGCAATTTGGAAGGAGGCCTAAAGTTTCTTTGCTCAACTATTTTGATTCAGCAAAATATGTACTCCCCAATCTGACTGTCGAATTGGGGTCGCGCGAAAACGCCCATATCCTTTGTTCAAGTTTACGTTTCGTTTCCGAACGGTTTCAGTTCAGTACTGTTTGATATAAGATGGTTCAACTTGATACCGATTGTATTTATTTCTTCACCCTCATTTTCAAAGGTGAATGACCGAAAACTGGAGATAAGATATTCTAAAAAATGTTTTCGTAAATAAGGCCGTTAACAACAGTAGATATTTTTCTATGTATTATTGATGGCCCTGTATTAGAAAACATTATAGAAATAATAAAACATCCATTTAGGAAAGTTTTTATGCGTCACGCGGGAGTATTTCAAAGTATATTAACAGAATGGCATATTATTTTCAGTATCTTTGAGATCTAATTTGTTCTGTTTGTCCAAAAAAATATTTGTTTTCTTTTCAGTTTTCCAGTATTTTGTTACTCCTGGGAATAAGTTTACTTCATAGTCTGCTCCATTTCGAAAAAAAAACAAGATCAAATAAACCTTTAACTTATTTTCCTCGTGGGGTCCGAGTGCTCACAAATTGTTTATTAAAGAATAATCTAAACACCTTGTTGACACTTCGCATGACCGTGACCGTAGAAAAGCCAGACTGGCGGCATTGCCACGTTGTAGGGCAATCCATACAACGTGGCAATGCCGCCAGTCTTTTGGGCACACTACCAGCCGACAGCGATGCGAAGGAATTTTTCGACGCCATATTTAGATTATTTTTAGGTAGTTAGTTTTGATTAAGTGTATATATAGTTATGGTTTGTCAAGTACATTTCTATGTACATAAATAAATTAAAGTGTCATAGGAAAATTAAAAGAAAAACCTATTGATAAAGTAAGTTACTAATAAAATTAACAATAAAACAAGGCGTATCATTCACAAGTATTCACATTAAATGACAATCACAGAACATTATTTCCGTAAATTTAACAGACGATATAAACCGGTAAAATTGGAAAAACCCGGCTGTCACAACTTATAAAGGGAGTAACATTTTAAATTTGGTATAGTTATTGTGACGGCGAAAAACGTTCCGGGTGTGTTCACTCCTGATTTTTTTAGGCTAGTTTCATGAGTTATATTTTTGGAAGCATATGGAAGCGTGTAAATAAGAGGCACGACGGAGATTAGACGAAAGTTTAATAAGGCAAAGATTGACAGCAGTACAGCGATAGATGAAAGTTATAGCCAGAGCGGAAATGATTTTACGAAGTACAAGTTGCAATAGAGAGAGTGATAGGATAGCGATATAAAACAAATAGAATTACGCGAGCTAAACAAATATGCGGTAGCGAGCCCAAGCGACGTGGATTCGTATCGAGGGCTTTGGGCTGACTGGTCGGCGGTCGGCGCCGTCTGCGTGGCGAGCGGGCTGCGGAGGCGGTGCGGCGCGCGGCGTCAGAGGTGAGGCAGGCCAACCGGTTTCCGTGGCGGGCGGCGCTCGCACCGCGGCGGCGCGCGGCGCGCGCGCACCTTCACGCCAACAAGATGTAATGAGTAGGTAAGCAGTTAGTACTGAAACAATAATTTTATATTAGTGTGGGTCTATAATGAGACGCCACAGGACCCCCTTACGAATAAAAGGGCCGTTTTATTTGTACCGTTCAGGGAACTTTACTGTTCGTCCTGAACGAGTAGTACGCACTGTACGTGCCTCTTGCGTTTTATGGCTATGTGTCTCTTCGTCATCACGCCATGTATATGCGGGTTTTAGTCTGTCGATTGACACCTTGACAGTTTTGTTATTGAGCACTATGTCGAATGTCTTTGGACTTCTTGAAACGACCTTATGAGGGCCACTGTAAGGTGGTTCTAGCGATCCACGAAGCAGATCTTGGCGCAAGAACACGTGCGTAGTGGTATGTAAGTCTTTGTGCTCAAAAACTCTATGCTGAGAATGGTCTGATGCTGGGCACGGGCGTAGGTCGGACATTCTTTGTCGTAAAGTACTGACAAAATCTGGGTAATCTACCTTGTCATTTGTTGCGGTGAAAAACTCACCGGGGACTCGTAACTGCTCTCCAAACACCAATTCTGCTGGTGAACATTGCAAATCCTCTTTGCATGCTGTCCGTAATCCTAGAAGTACTATGGGAAGAGAACTAACCCAATCCTTCGTGCTGTGTGACATCAAAGCAGCTTTGAGCGTGCGATGTAAACGCTCAATCATGCCATTGCAGGCTGGATGGTACGCTGTCGTCCTCGCCAACTTGATTCCATACGTCTTTGCTAAATTTTGGAATAAGTGTGACTGAAATTGTCTACCTTGATCCGTTAGTACCTTCTTCGGGCAACCATACCGAGCAATCCACTCCTGCACAAATGCCTTCGTCACTGTCTCTGCTGTCATATCAGGAAGTGGAATCACCTCAGGCCATCTGGTATACCTGTCAATAATAGTAAGGCAGTATTAAAAATTTGATGATATTGGTAGTGGTCCAATTAGGTCCATATTAACCTCTGCAAAACGAACATCTGGTACGTCAAATTTACCAAGTGGAGATGTGGTATGTCTTGTTACCTTAGACTTTTGACACGCGTGGCACTCTTTAACCCAAGCGCGAACATCTTTCCTAAGGGAAGGCCATACAAAACGTTCACTGACCATTTTGATAGATGCCTTCGCACCGGGGTGGCTTAAGCTGTGCAACGTCTCGAACACTCGGCGTCTGTGGGTTGTTGTCACGAAAGGTCTGTGTTTTGCCAAAGAAACATCACAATAAATATGTACGTCAGAATTTGGTACTTGCGCTAACTCCAGTGTCAACGAATGGTTACCCTTCAGTAGCTGTTGTAGCTCTGGATCATCAAGCTGCGCAAGGGCAAGCTCCATGAAGTCCACTGGCGCAGTGATTGCCTCAATCCGAGACAGTGCATCGGCCACCTGGTTGTCCTGCCCGGAAACGTGCTGGATGTCAGTCGTGAACTGAGAAATAAAATATAATTGGTTAATCTGTCTTGGTGAACCTTGTTGGTCTTTCTTTTTAAATGCACTTATAAGCGGCTTATGATCGGTGAAAACAGTGAATTGACGTGCTTCTACCATATGCCGAAAATGTTTGATGGCCTCGTACATATATTGCGAGGAGTTCGCGATCATAAGCGCTGTATTTCTGCTGCGTGGGGCTCATCTTCTTCGAGTAGAAAGCTAAGGGCTGCCAGATGTTATCTACCTTCTGCTGTAATACAGCTCCTAAGGAAACATTAGATGCATCCACTACCAATGCCAGCTGCGCATCAGAAACTGGGTGAACCAACAGTGCCGCATCTGAAAGGCTACGCTTACAATGTTCAAATATTTCTAATAAATCGGAAGTCCACTTCACTGGTTTCGATCCTTTCATGCCTGGGCCTGCCAATAAATTATTAAGTGGTGCTTGTAACTCTTCCGCATTTTTCAAGAAACGCCTATAAAAATTTAGCATCCCTAAAAATCTTCTCAAGCATTTTATAGTCTGAGGCGGAGGGTAGTTCTGTATAACTTTCACCTTCTCCTCTAACGGGCGCACTCCTTTTGCTGAAACAGTATAATCAAGGAATGTTACCTGTGGCTGACCAAAACTGCACTTAGCTACGTTGATGACCACTCCATATTCTTCGAGGCGTGCGAACAACTTCCGTAGATGTTCGTCATGCTCCTCAGTACTTCTAGAAGCTATTAAAAGATCATCAATGTACGGATAACAGAAATCAAAATCACGTACCAAACCATCTATGAAACGTTGGAACGTCTGTGCGGCGTTTCTCAAGCCAAACGACATAAAAGGGAATTCAAATAACCCGAACGGTGTCGTAATGGCTGTCTTCTCAATGTCTGCTGGATTTACTGGGATCTGTTGATATGCTTTGACTAAATCTACTACTGAGAAAATAGTGCTTCCTTGTAAATGCTGTGAAAAATCCTCAATGTGACGTACCGGGTACCTGTCTGGCACCGTCCTTGCATTCAGTGCACGGTAATCACCGCAGGGTCTCCAAGTATCGTCGTGCTTGGGCACTAGGTGTAGCGCAGACGCCCAAGGTCCACTGGAGCAGCGAGCTGTCCCCTCCTTAACCATAGCTTGGAACTCTGCCTTGGCTATCTTCAAACGATCTGGTGCTAAACGGCGTGGCCTGCAGAACACGGGTGGTCCGGGGGTTGTATTAATAAAATGTACGGTAGAATGACGTACCTCTCTTGGTGCACCAGACGGACGCGAGATGGCCGGAAATTCTCGCAATAACTCATGGTACCGAGTAGTACCCGCAACAGCCTTGACGCTGGGTATCTCCATCTTCACCGTAGCTCCGCTAACAAAAAGGTTAGTTAGTCCATCAATCAACCTATTGTTATGGCAATCTACTAATAGATTATAATGGGAAAGAAAATCATACCCAATAATTGGTTTGGTCACATCTGCGACGACAAACTTCCAGCTGAACTCCCTGCGTAATCCTAAATTCAGCTGCAAATTAATATACCCGTACGTGGATATAACTGAATTATTAGCTGCGCTCAAGTCGTAATTTACACGTACCCGTTTCTCATTTAAATAACTGCGAGGGTAGACGCACAGATCGGAACCCGTATCGACAAGAAAAGGTTTTCTAGACTGAAGATCTATGACGAATAGACGGCTGGAAATACTACTGCAATCGCTCGCCGTCATTAGCGACTGGCTTTGGCGTTTTCCGAAGAATATTCACATGGCTGTATGCAGTGATGAGCTTTGTCTCCAAATTTATGATGGTACCAACATACACGATGATTGTCCACCATTTTGAATGGACGGCCTCTTGAACGACTTCTCGATCGGGAGAAACGCCGGTTACGACTCCTATCTGACCTACCGCTGGTACGAGCTTGCCGATCCACTGTAGTGGATAACTCATCTAGCTTCCGCGTGAGACTGGCTATTTCTGTACGCATTACCTCAAGTAAGCTCCCTGCAGAGGATGAAGTACTCGCAACCTGGGCCACCGGGTTCACCGGAGCAATCTCCAATACCCGGTCCGCCAGCTCCGCAACAGCTTCCAGGGGCGTAGTAGCTTGCGACGCCACTATCGCCTGCAGGCTGGTTGGCAGACGGCTGGTCCAGATGGTGCGCAGGAATTCGTCAGGTACACCTCGGCCAGCCAGGCTCTGAAGGTGGCGAAGAAATGCCGATGGCTTGCGATCCCCAAGTTCCTCATGAATGAGGAGTTGACGAACTTTCTGTTCCTGCGAAACTGACAAACGCTTAATTAGCTCGGTTTTAAGCTTTTCGTACTTGTTACTAGCGGGTGGATTCTCTAAAATATCTTCTAGTTGAGCCATAATGGAAGGTTCTAAATTACCGACCACGGTAAAATATTTCGTCGCATCGGAAGTTATGTTCGACAATGCAAATTGGGCTTCAACTTGCGCAAACCATACCGCTGGTTTATCAGGCCAAAAAGGAGGAACTCGTACTCTAACCTTAGCGATCTCTGCTGATCCCAACGCTGCAACCAACGCCTCCGTTAACTTTTCATCTGCTATCTCTGCAATGACTTGCAGAAAAAATTTCGCTCGACGACTTTGTGTCCTTCGCGAACGTTCCGGAAACTACTCTGACGTAACGCAGTCGCGACTCAATATCTTCACGCCGTGTCTAACGATCGGGGTCACCACTTTTGGAAGCTTATGGAAGCGTGTAAATAAGAGGCACGACGGAGATTAGACGAAAGTTTAATAAGGCAAAGATTGACAGCAGTACAGCGATAGATGAAAGTTATAGCCAGAGCGGAAATGATTTTACGAAGTACAAGTTGCAATAGAGAGAGTGATAGGATAGCGATATAAAACAAATAGAATTACGCGAGCTAAACAAATATGCGGTAGCGAGCCCAAGCGACGTGGATTCGTATCGAGGGCTTTGGGCTGACTGGTCGGCGGTCGGCGCCGTCTGCGTGGCGAGCGGGCTGCGGAGGCGGTGCGGCGCGCGGCGTCAGAGGTGAGGCAGGCCAACCGGTTTCCGTGGCGGGCGGCGCACGCACCGCGGCGGCGCGCGGCGCGCGCGCACCTTCACACCAACAAGATGTAATGAGTAGGTAAGCAGTTAGTACTGAAACAATAATTTTATATTAGTGTGGGTCTATAATGAGACGCCACATATTGTTAAAATAGTTATAATTAAGTGTGACAGCTGCTATATAAATAAGTTATAATAAATTCGGCGTATCGTAAATCCGTAACTGTTATATGTTAATTGTACTTTTGTTACAAAGTGTGCATTAAAAATAACCTTTTTTTAACTTTTCTCTAATGCTAATGTGAATAGAGAAAGGTGATTAAAAAAGACACTTTGACTATTTACTACTAACTGAAAGAATAACATACCTAGATATTATTGTTGTCTCTAAGTAAGTATGCGGTGTCCCCTGATATTCCCTGAAGTCTATCCTTTTAGCTTTGGTTGACGAAATACAAGCACTTAGCCGAGAGTACCGGCGCTTGGGATTAACGTACGTAAACAAACCTTTTGTCCCTACTTCGAACATGTACCTAGAAACATACATCACTCCTGTTATTTTAAATAGACGGTTAAAATCTTTATTTTCTCGAATTTCATCTCAAACTCATTTTTTGACCACCTGACATGAACCCTGGGCACAGTAATTTATAAAGAACTAGCACTTCGCCTGCGACTTCGTCCGCGTGGATTTAAAAAAAATTTATAGCTTTAGACACTCACAAATACGTGGCTTTTTATTGGTAAAAGAATTTTTTAAATCGGTTCAGTAGATCCAGAGATTACCCCCTACAACCTCATAAACTTTACTTCTTTAAAATATTAGTATAGATTAAAACAAACTTTACGAACCACTTTGACTAACAAAATTTAGTTGCAGGTGGTTAAAACTGCGATCGCTTTGTTAACACTTCTCTCAGTTCTACTCATCCACAAAGTACAATATTAGCGACGCAAAGAAAAAATTGTGGCTCCTCAGACATCCTTCTTCAATTGATTATGTTGAGCTTGCAGAAAAGCTCCCTGCGGGCTACCAGCAAATCTCTAAAACGACTACGAAGTCAGGTGGACCGTTGCACGCACAACTTTGTCAGTTAGGGGTAGTCCAATGAGCCACAATGCGGCTGCGGAGCTACTTTTTTATTTTAGATGGGTTTGCTCTTGACTCTAGTCTAGGTCAGAGGTGACAGAGACAAAGTTGACGATGGAGCGAGCTTACCCAGAAGAAGGCTGTTCACTCTAACTTTAAAGAGATTAAGGTTGTATGCATTCGGAAATACAGACGCAGGTAGAGAGTTCCACTCCTTTGCAGTGCGCATTATGAAAGACGTTCGGAAACGCTTAGTGCGAGTGCGTGGAATAGCAACAAGGTAGGGATGGTAACTTGCAGTGCGTCTTGATGTCTGTTGGTCTCAAAGCAACGGAGACGACGACAACAAATGTCATCGCGGACCTACACACAGACCCCAGCCTGCTTCTTGAACTTGTGTTCAAGAGAGTAACCCGGGTAGTTTAGGTACGCCACATCCGACGGGGTTGCAATCTTCGTCTCCGTTAAGAAAAACAGGTGCGGCTTGTCGGTCTTTAGGTGGTGATGGACCGGATCAAGATTGGAGTGCAATCCCCTGATGTTGGTTTTTTTTTTGTGGGGTGGGAAATCATCCAATGACTTCTCCCGCTCTGGGTGAAGCGGGAGGGCGTGTCAGACTCTTACTGACTAAAACCCACCCCTGTTCCTTCCCTGCCTGGGTGCCCAGGGGAGCGGTAACTCATGTTCAGAATTTTTCCGCTACCCCTAGGCATGCAAGCACCGGCCACGATGGACCCCGTCAGTGGTCCTTCCCTGCCTGGGTGCCCAGGGGAGCGGTAACTCATGTTCAGAATTTTTCCGCTACCCCTAGGCATGCAAGCACCGGCCACGATGGACCCCGTCAGTGGTGGCTGACACTAATCTCTTTGAGGCGCGCGTGGAACTCTACGCGCCGTCGACTCACAGGTCTGGTGCTGTTCGGACGGCGAGCTACCCACTGCTCGCCGTCCGCAGGCCCGGGTCTACGGTGGCCGGAGATCGTCTCGCGACGTCCTACGCCCAGTGCTTCTCCTGCAGTGGTAGCGGCCGGGACCGTGAGGGCCACTCCGTTGAGCTTCCCTCACGCGTTCCGCTGATGTTGGAGAGGTGCACTTTTAGTAGGAGGAAGTGCAGCCGTTCTTTCACCTTATTCTTTTTTGCTTTTTTCATGGTTGTGAGTTAGGAGCAGTTGGGGAAAAAATTGAACTGTCGAGGCGCTGCTCAGTGAACCAAGTGGAACACTAGAGCTTATCCAACCTTTGGGGAACTCATTTGGAGACTACAGGGACGCCCGAACCCCCCTGGATATGGCAACCGGGTCTTCCCATCCACTCACCGGCTGGCACGGTGGAGCATACCGGGATTTTTCGTGAGTTGGCGGGACAGCCTTTGTCATGTGGCTGGCGTGCTACTTGGGCCCCCTACTGACTGCGGTCGGCCAACGGCTGGCACCGTGCTTCGGATCCCGCTACCCTCCATAATGAGTTTCTACTAAGACCGGTTCTGAACAGCACAACTGACAGCTTACTTCTCCCCCAAATGCACTGGCACTTCCGCACAGCGACGGAACATAGCATGCTGCTTGGCCCTGGACTCCTGTGGGATGGTGGTCGCGAGCCAGGCGGCCCCTTGCGGAGCCTACCAACGCTTAGGTGGGATCGTTCAGCCGTACCACAGGCAAGCTTGTAGTGCTGTTGCCCGGGGTGGACCGCTAGGAGGTAGATTCCCAAAACACCCAAAAATTCCAAATTTTGCTACTTCACAAACGATGGCTCACCTTTTGTCATGCCCTCTATGCAACAACACCTGCACTTTGAAAGACCTTTATGAGGCAAATGCTAACGTCGACATGGTAAAATTTTGGAAAAAGATATTTATTATTTTTTTTTAATTTTGATAGGCACGTGTTTGACCACTATCTCACCTGATGGTAAGCGATGATGTGGTCGAAGATGGAGCACGCATGCCTAGAAGTAACCTATTCAGACTCCCAGGTTGTAGCTATCAGGAAACACAGACTCCGGCAAAATTTGTAATTTTGGAATTTATCAGACCTGGTAATCAGGCACTGGCTTCAAGGTTTTGTAGTCACGCTTAAGGCACGTATACGAAGTCAGCTGCATTTTGCATTTAAAATGCAGTTCATTTAATTAAATACACATTGCGAACGGAAGAGTTAATTCCGCCTGATACCCAGTAATTGTCAATGTCGTGCAAAAAAGTTTAACGAAATCCCGATAAGCCGGGCTTACATTTAGCAGGAAAAGGTGTAAAAAGTCAAATGGCTAAAAGCTGTAAATCCAGACCCGGTAACCCCGTTGAGAAGGCTATTATTCCCATTTTGAAATACGGAGTTTTTGATTAAATCCGCTTATCTTCTCGGCTGATGAGTGAAAAGTGGAGTTCGTAAAGGGGGAGTGGATTAAGAATATTTTTGGAGTGTTTTCGAGTGAGAAATTGTTCTGGTTTTCACGTTTTTTAACCGACTTCAAAAAGAAGGAGGTTATCAATTCGGATGTTTGTATTTTTTTTTAATGTGTGTTCGGGCATAACGCATAACTCCGTCATATGTAAACGGATTTGCAAAATTATTTTTTCAAAACCCACAGGGGGCTGCAGCGTAATGCTAGATAGCCTGTAGCCTTCCTCATGAATGTGGCTATTATATACAGAAATTATTTCGTTGCGAACAAAAAAACTATTCAGCTTTATTATAATAATTAAGTATAGATGACAAAGTAACTCTGTCTGGCTGTTACGTTTTCGCGCAAGCCACTAAATCGATCTAAATGAACATTATAGTCTAGGACCTGAAGAAGTATATAGGTATGATACTTTTTATCAACACACTACGTAAGCGACGCCGCGGCCAGAAGCTACTTGATAATATTACTGAAACAGATCAGATTTCCTTAAATATAGAACTTTATACTCTGTTAATAAAGTTCTGTATTCAGTTGAGGGTCACAACAACGCGGTTCATAATTATTATTCTTAAAACATAGATATATAGCCTTATTTATAAACAAATAACGACGTAATTAATTGAAACACTGACTAACAGATTCTTAATTATTTTGCGGTATTCCACATTGGGCTCCGGTTTAAATGGCACCTGACTGAATGGCACCTGAGGTATTTCACATACCGAGAGTCAACGGCACGTAGTTGTTACACGTGCGCCTCAAACAGATGTCAGCCACCACTGACGGGGCCCAACATGGCCGATGCGTGCATGCCAAGGGGCGTGGATAAATTCGTAACAGAGTTACCGCGCCCCTGGGCACTCAGGCACGGAAGGAAAAGGTGTGGGTTTTAGTCAGTAAAAGTCTGACACGCCCTCTCGCTCCACCCAGAGCGGGAGAAGTCATAGGATGATTTCCCAACCCCAAAAAAAAAGATATAAGAGATAGATAGAGACATACGGCACCTATCAATATTTTTCGTAGTCATTAGTGGAATAGTTTATTATTTAATATTTTATTCCACAAATGGCACCTACGTATCAGTAGGTACTAGTGTTGGGACGTTTATTTTTTAGCACGTCAAAATTTTGCATGGAGAATTAGATTTAGAATTCGCTTAGCAGTATCTATACTAAGCAAGCGAGTTTTATAAATCAGGCTGATAACTTTGAGGACACGGTGGAGCATACGGTGGAGCACCGCCCTGTCCTCGTGGATGTGATAGGTGGCGGCGACCTAGCTTTGGTCAGGCCATAGTACGGAGCGAGAGGGAATGGGAGGCAGTTTCCGTCTTCTGCGAAGTAGTAATGCTCGCCAAGGCGGAGGCGGGACGCATGAGGGAAGCTCGACGGAGTGGCCCTCACGGCCCCGGCCGCTACCACCGCAGGAGAGGTACTGGGCGTACTAGGCGTAGGACGTCGCGAAACAATCTCCGGCCACCGTAGATCCGGGCCTGCGGACGGCGAGGAGTGGGTAGCTCGCCGTCCGATCTGCACCAGGCCATTTGAGTCGACGGCGCGTAGTGTTCCACGCGCGCCTCAAAGAGATGATTGTCAGCCACCACTGACGGGGCCCATCGTGGCTGGTGCCTGCATGCCTAGGGGTAGCGGCTAAATTCTGAAAATGAGTTACCGCACCCCTGGGCACTCAGGCAGGGAAGGAACAGAGGTGGGTTTTAGTCAGTGAAAGTCTGACACGCCCTCCCGCTCTACCCAGAGTGGGAGAAGTCATTGGATGATTTTCCATCCCCACCTAAAAAAAAAGGTTGATAACATTATTTAAATCTCTATTATTGGTATATAAGCATTTCCTTTTGGTTATAGACAGAAGGCCTTATGACAAGTTACAAAAAAACCCTGTTCTTTCAGAAACACGGTGCGTGACAAATTCCCCTTGTACATTCCATTTAATGTTCTATGCCTCGTAAACCGTAGCGTGTAACAAGTCTACAACCATTCTTTTTTTATTTTATGCCCACACGACTGTTATGGCTCTGTTATGTCCACTTTATGCGGTGTCCCGAATTGGAGGCGCTTTATAATAACAATTTATCGTCCCAAACACTTTATGTCGCATGTTACTCGTACTGTAAGGTATATAGATACTGGACCGCAGGCTGTGAAAAATTTATGGTATTTTTTTGGTAATGCAGATAGGGGATTATGCTTTTTCGTTACGATGTTACTGTTTTAACCTCTTGCGTGTCTGGCGGATAGCGCATGGGCCGTAAACATTTAAAAATCTATTGTGTCTGCTAACTAGACGCGCGACGGGTTTAATTAAGAAGTAGATACCTTCTAATGTGACTTTATTATTACACTAGCTTTTTCCAGGAGCTTTGCCCGCGTGTTTTAGTACTTCTTCCATTTAAAATTATTATAGTTTATGTGCTATTTCAGACTATAATCTATCTCTGCGCCAAATTTCATCCAATTTCGTTGAGCCGCTCTGGCGTGATTTAATAACAAAAATCCATCCATCTATCTATCCATTCAAAAGATTTTGCAATTTTATATATATATAATAGGTATACAGGGCGGCTTTTAAACACCAAAAACCTTATGACGCGGGTTGAAAGATTTTTCACAAGTGTCGAAGCACCAGTTCCCATCGAATCAGTTTTCCCAGCCATCCCGATGAATATTTCCAACACTCAAGCTAAAAAAAATAAAACATTTATTTCAGGCATAACCCATAATGATTACAGCATAATAATTTAAAACACAACTTAAATAAATACAATAGAATTAATTACAGCTTATTAAAATTATTATTATAATAGTAATACAGTCATTAGAAAAAAAAATTAAATAAAGAACAAAATAAAAACGCGTGTGAATGCCAAAAAATAAATTAAATATTGGATATGTTATTAATGTCAAATAGTAAATGTCAAGCCGTGTGCCTAACCTAATTATTTAACGTACCTGTCACAACAATGTTGAATGTACGGACAGTCGAGTCGATTAGCGATCATCGCCAGGACAGCATTGGGGCTGGCCCGGACCTTGCGCACCAAGGACGAGCACCGCTTGCGCATGGTGGCGAGGAAACAGTCGGCGCGCGCTTCTGCAAACATGCCCGAGGCGCTGTAAAAAAATGAACCATGAAACCACTGTTTTGTTTATCGTAAGATTTTGCGATATGGCGAAAAGAAACACCGACAATAACATGACAAGTGTCAACACATGTCGACAGCAATTTAATGTTTTTTGTTCGGTATCTGTCTTTGAAAGTACCAATTCAAGGAATACTGGTATGATACGAGAAAACACTTACAAAATTATGTGACTTGTGGGTATCTCGTTTTAAAGGTTACTAAACCGAGAAAGCAATTGTTTTTACTATAAAATGACGATAGATAGGTTCTCACTTGCTCGTACCCTTTCAAAATTTTATGGGTTGTACATTTAAAATGAGTTTGTTCAAATACTCATGCATGATTAACTGTCGGTCGTCTGCAGTTACTTTGCTGTGCAATTTTATTTCTTATAATTTTATCCGTAAGTCGCCAAATACAGTGTACAAAAATTACCGTGTAAACAACCTTTTTTCTCTTCTGCTACTTTTTTTTAACACTCAAAATTTAAGTCTGATTGTTCTTTTTTATTGTTCTTTGACCTCATAACCCAGTAAAAGTTGTGGTCGCCCTGTGATATCGGCTCCGACTTACGAGTCGTGGTCGTGGGTTAAAACCCAGGCAGGGGCCTTACTTCGTGTGTCATCACAACTGTTGTCAAAACGGTGAAGAAAAAATCGTGAGGAAATCGGCATGTCCAAACACAAAAAACTTTTTTACAAAACGACTTCCAAAAAAGAAAATACATCCAAAATTGAAAAACAACTTTAATTGCGCTAGTCGGTGTTTGTATTTTATTTATTCGTTAATTAGCACCGACTTCCGAAATTAAAGTTATTTTTCAATTTTAAGTTTATTCTTTTTTTGAAGTCGGTTGTATTTCATGTAAAAAAGGATATACCCCAGAACTAAAACTAAATATTAAAGTTACGTCTGAATTGATAACCCCAGTAACATGGAACATGGAATTTGAACATACCTATTCGTAATTGGAGGAGACTAAAACGTCATCTATGTATAAGTACACATTTATTGTTTTTGTTGATTTTTTCAAAAAGCGCTAAAGCAATTTCGATAAAAATTATATGGGACCACCTCTGGAGTAGTAGTATTTCGGATAAAAAAGGAATTTTGAAAATCGGTCCACAACTGACGGAGAAGTCGGTGGCCATACATAAAAGAAAAAAGTTTGGTCGGGTGGGAAATCATCCAATGACTTCCCCCGCTCTGGGTGAACCGGTAGGGCTTGTCAGACTCTTACTGACTAAAACCCACCCTTGTTCCTTCCCTGCCTGAGTGCGCATGGGTGCGGTAACTCATTTTCAGAATTTATCCACTACCCCTAGGCATGCAGGCACCGGCCACGATGGGCCCCGTCAGTGGTGGCTTACACTTATCTCTTTGAGACGCGCGTAGAACACTACGCGCCGTCGACTCACGGGCCTGGTGCTGATCGGACCCACGGAGTACCACACCTCCATTGGAGGTACCCATTGCTCGCCGTCCGCAGGCCCGGGTGGGAATTATAAGGCTGACATTATGTTATGTAACCCACTAGAAAAACAACAGTGGCAGTCTGAACGGTGCCTAAGAGATACATTATCAAAAGCAAACGAAAACAAACCTGAAATCACAAGAGTAGTAAAGCGTACCCTGACACATGATATTACACGCTATTACTGCATGCTCTGACACCTGGAATAACGAATGTCGAATTGCTAGCTCCGATTTGTTGTTCGACTCATGGCGATAGCGTTGAAAGTGTTTTGAAGAGACTTTGGTGTTTGCACTTCAAACTGTCATTTTTATATGTCACTACCAAGAACTTACAAGTTGTTTGTTTTGCTTGAATTCGTTCGAAAAACACGTATGATAGTTGTAACTAAACACAGCGAAGTTGCCGACCGTAAAATAATTTTTGTGTTTTTTTTTTGTGAGAAAATTGAACGGAATTTTAGTGCAATATAATCGACTAGGAAGTAATGGATACCCAATGCGAGTGTGGTGTCCCTGTCCAGAACATGACTCACATACTGGAATGCTCCGTGCGGTGTCCAATGCTCCAAGTGCCCATACACCTACACTCTGGAGGAGCTGATAAAAGCTACTGACGTTGCAATAGGATATTTGACTCAATCGTTTTTATTATTTGTATCAAAAAGTTACTCTATCCAAAATCAAAAATCGAAATAATTTTTCAAATCCGTTCAAAATTAAGCAAGTTAGAAACCTTTAAAATCTTGTGGAAGTGGTAACTTTTTTTTTTTTTGGGGGGGTTAGGAAATCATCCAATGACTTCTCCCGCTCTGGGTGGAGCGGGAGGGTGTGTCAGACTCTTACTGACTAAAACCCACCCCTGTTCCTTCCCTGCCTGAGTGCCCAGGGGTGCGGTAACTCGTTTTCAGAATTTATCCGCTACCCTTAGGCATAGCGGATAAATTCTGAAAACGAGTTGACGCAGGTGCTCACCGGACATGGCTGTTTCGGGAGGTACCTGTGTCGGATCAAGGCGGAGGTGACCCCTGCGTGTTTCCACTGCGAGGATCGCCCCGTGGACACGGTGGAGCATACGGTGGAGGTTTGCCCCGCCTGGGCAGAACACCGCCGTGTCCTCGTGGATGCGATAGGCGGCAGCGACCTCTCGCGCCGTGCCCTGGTTCAGGCCATGGTACGGAGTGAGAGGGAATGGGGGGCCGTCTCCAACTTCTGCGAAGCAGTAATGCTCGCGAAGAGGGAGGCGGCACACGTTAGGGAGATTCAACAGAGACCGAGTCGCCCTAGCGCCCCCAGCAGCAGCCGTCGCAGGAGACGCCGGGGGCTGCGAGACGATCTCCGGCCACCGTAGACCTGGGCCTGCGGACGGCGAGTAGCGGGTAACTCGCCTCCCGATCAGCACCAGGCCCGAGAGTCGACGGCGCGTAGTGTTCCACGCGCGCCTCAAAGAGTTGTCAGCAAAGGACGGGGCCTGCCACGGCCAGTGCCTGCCCGGGGGTGGAGGATAAATTCGAAAGAGTTACCTCGCCCCCGGGCGCGTAGGGCAGGGAGGAACAGGGGTGGGTTTTAGTCAGTAAGAGTCTGACACGCCCTTCCGCTCCACCCCAGAGCGGAAAGAGTCATTAGATGATTTCCCACCCCCCAAAAAAAAAAAAAAAAAAAACCCTTAGGCATGCAGGCACCACGATGAACCCCGTCAGTGGCGGCTGACACTTATCTCTTTGAGGCGCGCGACGTCTGCAGGCCCGGGTCTACGGTGGCCGGAGATCGTCTCGTGACGTCCTAGCCAGTACGCCCAGTACCTCTCCTGGGAGTGGAAGTGGTGGAAGTGGTAACTGTCAAGTAACAGAAAAAGGATGCACACACATATGTATGACGTCACCGCCATTAGGTTAAAGAGATATCGAGATGTCCCCACCACGCTCCCACTATTCCTCATGCTCAAGTATTTGAAACGCTAATTGCAGCTTCATTTAATAAACAATTTTGTTTCTGTTTTCTGAAAAAATATGTCTTTTTAATGTTATTTACTGTTTCATATAAATATTGTACACAAATAAACACAGGAGAATACTATATTAATGTGGTCAGCTTCTTGCTTGTGTCCATGGAAATGAACAAGTAAAGGAAATGACGAAGGAAAATAAAATAACTTTCCATACAAAGTTATCATCAGCTGATCAAAATTTGTATGGGAGGCCCAATTTTTTTTTTTGGATTTTGTTATGACTTTATTGAAGAAGTCGTTAAATTCTATGGGCAGAGCTACCCATATCCGTCACACCTTGTATAATCTAACAAAGTCTATCACTTTATATTTTTATTAGTTAAGATTTTAATTGAATAGTTAGTCCCGGGTGTCAATCGTGGATTTTTGACAGTCGTTACGGGTCGTCAGAAACTCGAGTCTCGATATCCAGTCTTAGCAAGGGGTATCATATTACCCAGTAACTGGGTTGTGGAGGTCAGTCAAAATGGGTGAAACGTGAGCACAATTTATCACCATAAACACCAATAAAAAAAAAACAAATTGAATAAATATCATTTTTTTAACCGACAAAAAGAAACAAAGAGGTTCTCAATTCGACCGTATACACTATGTAACGGACTAACTAAAAATATATATACGGTCGAATTGAGAAACTCCTCCTTCTTTTTTTGTCGGTTAAAAAGAGTTTTTTTTTTTCTTAAATATGGTGACTATTTTTATCAGTTTTTATTATTGGCTATGTTGCATCGATTCTAAGCCATCATTATTCTTTTTGTTTTAACGGAATAGACGTAAACAGTAAAACGTTTTAAAGTTCGACATTATTTTTTTTTTTTTTTTTACCGATTTTGCTCTAGTTTCACCCATTTTCGTTTGAGCACTTTATTCAGGGACACGCTGTATGATCTCAAAGTAGACCTAAGAACTATTTAAGATCCTAGAAACTGGCCACGCGTATTAAAGTAATGAGCGTACAAACAGTTACTCAAATCAAAGCAAAAGCAAACAGGTTGATAAAATACTACAGTTATGAAAGAAGTTCTAAGAAATAGAGGTAATAAATGAGAATATTTGTATAGTTGCTAGAATTTATAAAATAGTGGCTGATGTCAATAACACTAATGAATTTACATATTAAATATTGGTACAATTTTTTGGCTACCGTAAACAGGTAGGACGCGACAATGCGATTTTGACGGTACAGCCATTTTTAACCGACTTCGAAAAAGGAGGAGGTTCTATGTTCGACTGTATACATATATGTTTTTTTTATGTATGTCCACCGATTTCTCTGTCATTTGTGGACCGATTTTCAAAATTCTTTTTTATCCGAAAGAATATACTCCCGAGGTGGTCCCATATAAATTTTATAAAAATTGCTGAAGCGGTTTTTGAAAAATTGAACAAAACCGAAAAATATGTATACTTAGATGACGTTTTGGTTTTCTCCAATTACGAGTATGTTTAAATTCCACGTTCCATGTTATTGGGGTTTTGAGTTCTGGGGTACAACAACTAAAAAAGTGAAAAACAAAAATCATTATTTACAAAAAAAAAACCGACTTGCAAAATAGAAAATACACTAAAAATTAAAAAATAACTTTAATTTCGGAAGTCGGTGTCAAATAACAAAGAAATAAAATACTAACACCGACTTCCGAAATTAAAGTTATTTTTTAATTTTTATTGGATTTTCTTTTTTGGAAGTGGGTTGTTTTTTTTTTGTAAAAATGTTTTTCATGGAAATAGTACTACGCGTAATGGTTCTACGAAAAAATACCCGGCTAAGGGCGAGTCTGACTCGCATGCAAAGGGTACTAAACGAATTATATTTTTTTCAATATGTTTTTATTTAACCATAGACTAATTAGAATAGAATAGAATAGAATAGAATAGAATAGAAATCATTTATTCGACACAGACACAACACAACAGCAACAAACAAAAGGAAAAAAGAAGTACACAAAGAAACAATAAAAATTCTTAATTCTTATAGGTTTTTCTGTAATTTATAAACTGTAAAAAACTATATCTTCCATATTTTTTCAAAACTTTTGACTCAGCACTCTCCGACGAAAGGGGGTGTCAATTGTCATCTATTTTCTTAAGAATGGCGGAAATATACGATTGGGATCCTCAAAATATCTTTCATTTGATATGTGTACGAGGAGATACTCGAGCGTCGTGGGGATCTATTGGATTTTGTGGATTAGACGATAGGAAGAATAAAAGGTTATATCAAGTTTCATTTTTCAGTGGTGGGGAAAGCGTCTACAGATTTTAAAAGATGTAAAAAAAAAACAATTACATGGAAATACTTAAGCGTGGCCACAAGTCACAATGGACCTCATCAGAAGGCTTAAAGTCACCGAAAGGGCAATGGAGAGGGCTATGCTCGGAGTTTCCTTGCGTGATCGAATCAGGAATGATGACATCTGCAAGAGCACCAAGGTTACCGACATAGCCCTAAGAATCGCCAAACTGAAGTGGCAGTGGACATTGCTCGCAGTACAGACGGGCGATGGGGCCGAAAAGTTCTGGTTTGGCGACCGCGTACCGGAAGACGCAGCGTTGGAAGTCCTCCAACAAGGTGGACCGATGACTTGGTGAGAGTCGCGGGTAGCCGATGGAAGCGAGACGCGCAGGACCGGTCGTTGTGGCGACACTTACGGGAGGCCTATGTCCAGCAGTGGACGTTTTTCAGCTGAAATGATTAATGATGATGATGACTTAAGCGTGTCAGATATTGATAGTTTAGATGCCCCAACGTATCTCTGATATCAAAGGTATGTTCATCTGTCGGCTTACGTGGTGGAGGGTGGCCATCCGGAAAAGCAGAAAACAGAAAAAAAAAAAAATTTTTCAAGCTTTTCATAATATTCAGAGAGGATGTTAGGTGAACCCTAAAAATGCTCCTATTCAAAATACTGACGATTCCGAACTGACACAAACTCATAGAGAATTTTTGTGTGTAATAACGCAAAAAAAATCTGAAATACTCGAGCTTGTCAGCAGATTTGCTTCAGCTTGATGTTCCAGTCATGGTAGCCAAAAATCAGACGATTATTTTGAGGGGTATTATTAATCTGACACATAGATTTTTTTAATTTAAAACTCAAACAGCCAGACAATTTTTCTGTTAGCGTTCATGCCAAACGCAGGTAATGTCATTGCCATACATTTTGTACTAAGCTTTATTCCAGCTGTACGCTCTAATCTTCATAGACGATATTAATTACTTCGGCTTGTGGAAATCGGCAGATTATATTTTATACGTGAATCTTACGTTGTTTCATTCAAAATAAAAAAAAAATCAAACGCACACAAGAATGTAAAGACATCGTTTTTTTTTGCAAATTTGTAACCACCCCGCTCCCTAACGTTACAACTCAAACCGTCAGATTTTCTAAATGTAAACTTTTGAGATAGTTATTAACCCACCTTACCTTAGTCTGACGTGCTTTAGTATTTCTGATGGGATGATGATGAGTATTTCTTTTTTTACTAATCTGGAGGTACTCAACAGGATGCAAGGTATCTCCACTATGTTCATCTGTAAATTCGAGTAAATTCCAAATCCCTTATTGGGCTCCTATCATAAGGCACTATACCGTCCTAGTGGATCCTCAATCATAGTAAGGCTGTGTGCATTATCCCTTTGTACATTAGAAACGGCTCTACTATAGATGTATTCAGATCGAACTTTGCCAATCAAGTTATCCAGACCTTATAGAGGACTAAACGGCCTTCTAGCAGGATCAGAAACTGGACAACTTTTTGGTTAAATGATGATAGTGAGTCTTTCTATATATCATATCAATAGAAATCTGTACGTATGTTATTCAATCACACCTCAACGACTGAAAGAATTAAGATGAAACTCGGGACACGCGTACATCATAAATTTTTATCCCAGTAGTTGCTTTCTTGGGAAACTTAGACTTTCACGCTAACAAAATCGCTGTCAGAAGCTTGATAAATAAACACACCCAAACCTTATCACTGAAACTTCACACTTCATATGAGGAAAAACACAATTTCAGGGACCCTACATCTTACAGAGAGTGTATTTATTTTTCCGAGAACAAATCTGCGACAGTAAAATATTTTAGGGACTTACGTTGTGAACTCAGACGTTCCTTACCACAGAGCAAGGAGACGTTTCGGCGGTCACTGCTAGAGACGTTGTTAATACAGTGAGCGTCAACGTTTGCTCATAGAAACAGGGTATTCTTCTGTGTTTTTTGTACAATATTTTATATGAAACAAAAAATAACACTAAACATAAATCTTTTTCACAAAACATCATCTAAATTGGTTATTAAATGAAGCAGCAATTAGCATTTCAAATATTGGTTGTTTATTATTAATATAACCTCTCATCTGCCTTCTGCCATCTGCATTTTGCGCGCAAGCTCGAAACTGTCACGTGCATCGCGGGATTAAAACGACGATATCTCTGTCTTTGGAATCGTTATGGAAGAGCGGGGGCATAGTGGGGATATCTCGCTATCTCTTTTGTACGCGCGTAACCTAATGGCGGTAACGTCATATGCCATTGTGTGCATCCCTTTTCTGTAACATGACAGTTTCTCCTTCCACCACATTTGAAAGGTTTCTAACTTACATAATTTTGAAAGGATTAGATTTTTTTTTCCATTAATTAAAAAAAATTGTTCTCCAATACACATTTTGATCAGCTGATGATAAGTTTGTACGGTAAGTCCAATTTTTTTTTGGGAATTGACTATACCTACCTTCTTTGAAGAAAGTTGTTCATTTCCATGGGCAGAAACAGTATCTTAAATAGAATATCATTTTTTCCATGCAGGCAGATGATGCATGCGTCATTGACCTTTTTTTAACATTTTTTATAACATCCAAAGTGTCAGACTTTTACTGACTAAAACCCACCCCTGTTCCTTCAGTTGCCTGAGTGCCAAGGCCACGGTAACTCTATTTTGAATTATTTATCCACGACCACAGGCAGGCATTGGCCTTGCCGGGCCGCGTCAGGTAATGCTAACATCTCTTTGAGGCGTGCGTGGAACACTACGCGCCGTCGACTCTCGGGCCTGGTCCTGATCGGACGGCAAGCTACCCACTACTCACCGTCCGCAGGCCTGCGTCTACAGTGGCCGGAGATCGGCTTGCGACGCCCAGGGCGTCACCTGTGGATGCGCCATTAACCTGGTGGTCCAAAATCAAGAGAGATCTCAAGTTAGCCCAAATGCCAGAGCCGACAACCCAGGATAGGATATCCTGACGTGAAAAGTGAGCAGAAAAGTGAGAAGACCCGACCCCAAATAACGAGAACAGAAGAGGACAAAGAAGAAGGAAGATGATGCATGCGTCTCAAGTTGCCGCGGGTTCCATGCTCTGTGTCCCTTGCGATAAGGCGCGCGTCGCTACAATAAAAATCGTCGGATTTTAGTGAGAACGATTTGTTGTCAAAGGCTGTTCCGTGGTTCCAATTGTTTTGGAAAGACTACGGGTATTATAGCAGTTCTCTTACGATAGATTTAGTCTGTTAATTTTTTGTGCTGGTGACGTAAATGATTTATTTACGGCTCGGATAAGCTGTCTATTTTTGATGATACCAATGAATCTGCCTAGCCTTTTCCCAACTATCTTGGGGTCGGCTTTCAGTCTAACCGGATGCAGCTGAATACCAGTATTTTACATGGAACGACTGCCTATCTGACCTTCACAATCCAGTTACTGGGTAATACGAATAATACGATACCACTTGGTAAAACTGGTTGTCAGACTTTCGGGATTCTGACGACCCGTAACGACTGTCAAAAATCACGACTGACAACCGGGACCAACGCTTAACGTTCTTTTCGAGGCACGGAGGAGTCTCTGTATGTAAAGATCAAAGTCACCCATCCATGGACCAACCTCGGCAATTGTAGCTTAACCTGATGGATTGATCCGTGCGACTGTTATTACTTTAGCCACGAGATCCTTGTTTCTCTGCTTAACGTAAAGTTTTATTTATTTATTTTTTAAATATACTTTGCTCCACACTAGGAATTACTCCCGTATCGTGGGTGCTTTCACAAACATGTAAACTCACATACACAAGACACCCAGACCCGGAACAACTATCTATAGGTTTAAATACAAATATTTGTTCTGTGCGGGGATCGAACCCGCGACATGCAGCGCAGCAGCCGGACGCTCAACTACTGCGCCAACCATCTTGTCAAACGATGGTCCATGGACCAACCCTGGCAAGCGTAGCTAAACCTGATGGATTGACCCGTGCGGCTGTTATTACTTTAGCCACTAGCTCCTCTGCTGATAATACCAAATACATCGATATTCGGTTTTCACTTCTTCTTCTTCTCGTGCTGATTTTGACTCAAATTTTGTCTGACCAGTATGTAGCCACCTAGATAGCCGTGGCTTCTTTTAAATCATCTGTATGCGACCAAGCCAGAGCAAAGGAGGTGACAAGAGTTGTGGAAGCGTGCCTGCCGGACCCCCGGCCTCCAACGGGTCGCACACTTGTCTGCGATACGCAGAGCTAAACGAATATTTTACAAGACTTACTATAGGTTTCTGAAGTCTTCCGTCCGGGAACAATCTGGTTATATGTGTATATGTCAGAGTTAAATGCGGAGTGTTGTGTTTGTTCAATAGGTATACCAGTTTTTGACTCCAAGAGGCGCCAGTGAAATCCACACAGCACGTGGTCTCTCGCGAACCAACCAAAGTTTCAAGTATCCTCCCAATGTGACACAGATTCTTATACACAAGATGACAAAGGATTCTCAAGGAACACGTGGTGATTACACAATAAGTTTTACAATAACCCGGTTCACCACTACATCAAATGGGGTTTTAATAAGTTCAATCGCAAACAATTAGGTCCAAAACCAATGGATTCGGCTAGATTTCATATCGCAAGCCACGAACTTTGTATTTTTAACACGTTTTTCACTACTGTCAAACCAACAAGTGACAGATGACAGCAAAGCAAAAAACAAAGAGTATAAAAAGAAAAGTGTGACAGCCAAAGGCTGCGTTCGTAAATGCACTCGGACCGAACATCATCCAAGGTGCAGGTGGTTTTTACTAATAAAGCAAAGAAGGTTTATGTATATAATTTGCAGCCGTGCGAAGCTTGAGCGGGTTGCTAGTTAGGTATACTGAAACCTAGTCAAAGACTATTTCTACGGATTAAGTACAAAGACATGTTTCGGATAAGAGGATATGGGTACAAAGGGGGTGACTACAGAGATGACGACTAATAGAGGAGTATGGAAGAAAAAGACATGTTACGCCGACCCCAAATAAATTGGGACAAGGGCAGGAGAATGATGATGATGACTTGTTTCGGATAAGAGGATCACAGATGTACCAACTGGGGATTTAAGCCATAAGACTGATCATTGCTACATTGAATGCCCCATTAAATCTTTAAAATGCTTAGCAGTTATTTGTTATAGTGTAGTAATAGTATTCTATTTATGTATTTACATTCCCAAATTTTAGGCCCATTAGGCAGAGATACATTGCGTTTACAAGGAAGGCTTTTCCTTATTCCAACCTCGTTTTAAAGAAGGGTATTTCTCAAGGGTGTACATAAAGATTCGCTCAGGATAGCCCTGGGGAAGACGGAGGGCATTACGATGCTGGACTCCTACGAGTACATCCCTTCGGTGTACATTTTCTCAGTTTCCTGGGTCATCCGCTACCAGCTGCACCCTAATTGCGTAACACGTTTTCCATCTTAAGTTCGTTCAAGAAAATTCATAATTCATTCCTACATAATTGAATATGTTTGAAAAAATCGTTAGCTCGAAAACGTATATAGTGCAATTAATATTTTTGATCTATCAAAATGGTTTTGGGATTGTGAGTATTTTACGTAATTACCCATCCGTTACGTCAGTACCCCATTTCAAATGTGGTGTCACATAATGAGATAGTTTTTTTATGGGGTGGCAAGTCATCCAATGACATCTCCCGCTCTAGGGTGGAGCGGGAGGGCGTGCCAGACTCTTACTGACTAAAACCCACCACTGTTCCTTCCCTGCCCTGAGTGCCCAGGGGCACGGTAACTCTGTTTCGAATTTATCCACAACCCCTGAGCAGACATAATTAGATAGTTAACCTGTTCATCATCACCTTCCGCCTGACGCAGGTGCTTACCGGACACGGCTGTTTCGGTAAGTACCTGTGTCGGATCAAGGCGGAGGTGACCCCCGGGTGTTTCCACTGCGAGGATCGTCCAGAGGACACGGTGGAGCATACGGTGGAGGTTTGCCCCGCTTGGGCAGAGCACCGCCGTGTCCTCGTGGATGCGATAGGCGGCAGCGACCTCTCGCGCCGTGCCCTGGTTCAGGCCATGGTACGGAGCGAGAGGGAATGGGAAGCCGTCTCCTCCTTCTGCGAAGCAGTAATGCTCACGAAGAGGGAGGCGGCATACGTTAGGGAGACTCGACAACAGCCGAGTTGCCCTAGCGCCCCCAGCCGCAGCCGCCGCATCAGACGCCAGGGGGTTCGGGCGCCGCGAGACGATCTCCGGCCACCGTAGACGCGGGCCTGCGGACGGCGAGTAGTGGGTAACTCGCCGTCCGATCAGCACCAGGCCCGAGAGTCGACGGCGCGTAGTGTTCCACGCGCGCCTCAAAGAGTTGTCAGCAAAGGACGGGGCCTGCCACGGCCGATGCCTGCCCGGGGGTGGAGGATAAATTCGAAAGAGTTACCTCGCCCCTGGGCGCTCAAGGCAGGGAGGAACAGGGGTGGGTTTTAGTCAGTAAGAGTCTGACACGCCCTTCCGCTCCACCCTAGAGCGGAAGAAGTCATTGGACGATTTCCCATCCAACAAAAAAAAAAAAAACGGAGTGGGGGTTTGTTCATGCGAAATTTTAACGCACTGTATCTTCTTCATTTTTTGTTTCAATATTTTTTGGCCTAATAATATAATCTAACTGACAAATAAAAAAAACTTTTTTACAAAAAAAACAACTGACTTCCAAAAAAAAACACACTTAAAATTCAAAAATAACTTTAATTTCGGAAGTCGGTGTCAAATAACGAAGAAGTAAAATACAAACACCGACTCCCGAAACTAAAGTTATTTTTTTAATTTTTAGTGTATTTTTTTTTTGGAAGTCAGTTGTTTTTTTTGTAAAAAAGTTTTTTTTATTTTTTACTTTTTAGTTGTTATACCCCAGAAGTAAAAACCCCAATAACATGGATCGTGGAATTTAAACATTTGGAGAACACCAAAACGTCATCGAGGTTAACGTATTTTTTGTTTTTGTACAGTTTGTCAAAAAGCGCTCAAGCTTTTTCGATAAAATTTATATGGGACCACCTCGGAAGTATATTCTTTCGGATAAAAAAATAATTTTGAAAATCGGTCCACAACTGACGGAGAAATCGGCGGACATACATAAAAAAAAAACATACATACTGTCGAACATAGACCCGCCTCCTTTTTCGAAAGTCGGCTAATTAGATTTTTTTAGCCACCAACCCAATTCTCTAAACTTCAGTAGCATAATTCTGTGCAATCATCATAATACCCACAATAAGTAGTGAGTCTAAATCAGCTTAGCAGCTTAGTCTTTTGTCCCGAGGCAGTACAGTCTGCACAAAGATAATACGATGCACTATCGCATCATGTGAGCACTATTTATTAGGTTATAGTTTAACAAAAGAATCTTTGTGTTTATTTGTTCGGTTTTCTACTTTATGTGACCAGTGTGTCTGCTGCAGTCTGAAGTTATGTCGGGCTAATTGCAATAGACTTGTCTCTTAACAATAGCATGGGAATTAAATAAACATTGGTGCCGATTCTCTGGTTTAATAACTAAACTAAAATTATTAGAGAATCGCTATCTTTTACTAAAAGGCAGTGCGAGAAAAGGACGGCTATAACTATGAACTAAGTTAGAGATGTCAAACTAGTTTACGCTTTACGCTTCACCGTGTTTTAGTCAACATGTTTTTACGTGTACCCTTAGTTTGTATGGAAATATTAGTTCAACTAAGTTTGACAGCTCTCATTTACGTCCGTCTCTTTCTTGTTTTATTAGAGAGAAAAATATAGTGATAGCCTAAACTAAAAGTTTAGTTTGTGTGCAACCGAATCGGCACCAATATATGGCAAATGATGGTGTATTTAGTATGATGATATGGTTGGCGTCGTGGTTGAGGCGATTGGCTGCTCCGCTGCGTGTCGCGGTTTTGATTCCCGCACGGAACATAATTATACATATTTGTATGGCCTACATCTGTTGTTCCAGGTCTGGGTATTTGTAAAGGTAACTACGATGCAAGATAAATTCTTAGTGTGGGAAATGTTTTAAAAAATAAAATAAATTAAGTACATGTTTAAAAAAACAAATAACTATCCACATGCTCTGTCTATTCCATCAGCAGGTGTGGTGTGGCGAGTAGCCGCCACTCTGCAAGTTGGATGGGGTGTGGTATCACGACGTGTGTGTCCTGCTTTAGCATGTGAGGCAGGTGTGTAGCCGGCTTTACGGGAACCATAGGCAATCTAAAATGCAGCAATCGACGTCACGTCAGTGCGCCTTCCGCTGCGAAGCCGAGCGCATCTCACCGCAGACTAAATTAATGTCTTATTTAACATCGTCCCCGCAAATACACTAAAATCCCGAGTAATATCCCGTAAACGTTGGGGATTCTCCGGGAATAATAAATAACCCATATTTACCGCGTCCGTGTAACTAGTGAACAAGAATAACCAGGAGTGTTGCTGTGAAGAGAATCGACTGGCCACTCGTCGGAATTCTGCGAGGCTGCCAAAGGAAAAGTCAGGTACCGCTTGTTCTTACTAGCTTAGAGTTGGGCCACATGCGCCGTCTACTGCCAACCACTCCTAACTTGAAGTTATACAGACAAATATAGGCAATTTTGGGCCAGCATTCAATCCAAGTGTTTGGCCGTAACACTGTCCTCCATCCTGCAGAGAACCACAGCTATTTACACGCTTGGGCAACTCCAAGGTGTATAAGCTAACTCTGTTGACATCAATTTCATAGGCACTTTGCATTACTGCTTTGCACGGTGGCCATCGATTGTAATAGGTACTACGTAGTACATTTTTGTTCTTCTATATGTCAAAGCAGCAATGTAGGTACTGCATGTTCCTATCAAATTGATGTTAACTGAGTTAGTGAAGTCTGACACGCCCTCCCGCTCCTAACAGAGCGGGAGAAGTCATTGGATGATTTCACAAACCCACAAAAAAGGTGTGATGTTATGGTAATTCAGTCGCTGAATTTTTTATTTTTTTTAATGATAATACAGGGTGTAGCGGAAAGCTGTGGTCATATTTTAAGAACTGCATCTGCCCATCGATATGAACAACTATATCCAAGAAAAAGTGAGAAAATTCTCAAAAACAATGTTACCCCCCATACAAATATTGATCAGCTGATGATCACTTTGTATGCAAAGTCCAATTTTTTTTTGGGATTTTTTTATTTTTTCTTAGAGAAAGTTGTTCATTTCCATGGGCAGAACCGGTTCTTAAAATATGACTACAGCTTTCCGTTACACCCTGTATATTCAAATAATCAACAGGGTTTACAAGTATAATATAGAGGCTTTCTTTTAAGTATTGAGCTACCAGTACCAGAAGACTTCACTCTTCCATAACTATATAAATGTTTACAACAGAGCCGGTTAAAATATAATTAAAAACAAATCACAATTATAAATTAAACTAAAGTTCTTAATTAAAATGAGATAAAATTTCATTAAAATACACTTATAATTTATTACATAGTTGAATTGATTTTTGATTGAAATTAATTAAATTCATACAATATGTTTTACGAATTAACAAGTCTAATTAATGTCAGATTAAATTAAAAGTTTGACAAAAACCAAACAGTATATTATTTCCACACGAGAGTGACTTCAACCTAACTTTTATACTAAGTACCTACTTAAAGTCTTATCTTGAGTTTTTTTCAGCTTTTCCGTACAAAAAGTGACAAACGTTTATTTAAACACGAATAGTAGATAAGTAGGTAATGGTATAAAATGCAATACTCCTACTATTGAATACTCGTATTTAAATGAAATGTGGTTGAGTAATAATTACCAATATTCAAAGAACATAAATAATAATATATTATATATAATAATATAATAAACACGAGAGAGGGCGCCTCTGTGCCACTGGTTACATCGGCTCCGTGCATTTATCGTGTTAATAAATAAATTAAAGTGAATTTGACAATAAAACATATTTCAAAGTTTACTATTTATCTCAATATACATGAACTAGTGAAGGTGCTGTGGAAAAAACGTTAATAAGTTTGAAAATCAACTTACAGTTCAAACCAACCAATGACAGTTTTTTCGTAAAATCGTGAAGTTATATGCATAGCTGAGGGAAGAAACAACTAAACCGAGAGTTTGTAACCGTTTTCTACCATAAAGAGACGCCATACAGGTTGAAGAGACGCCATACAGGTTGATTCTGAATTTTTTTGTATCAGATCAAGAACATAACCTCTATCGAAAAATATCTCAAAATCACGCAGTCATTGCGGCGGCGCAAGAACAAGCAACGCCATCTAGCGTCAAATAGACTAATTAGCACAGAATAGAAAAATATTTTTCAGCACAAGAAGCTTAATACAGGTTAAATTATAAATGTTTTTCTGTCACTTATAGACCATAAATATACCGAAATTATTTGAAAAACTCGCAACTGCGCAAACACTAACAGCGCCGTCTAGCGTCAAAAAGAATTACCAAACTAGCTGTAACGCAGTTAAATAAATATGGATGAAGTTTTGGTTGCTCTACGCTTAATCCAGAAGGAATTAGACGAACAAAAGAACACTATTAAGGAAAGTGCAGCGAAAGTTACAGAAAATGTAACAAAAAACATAAATAAAATAATTGATGCTAAATTTAAGGTATGGGAAGAAAAGTATGAAAACTTGAAACAAAAAGTAGATAAACAAGAACAAAGACTGGACCTATTAGAAAAACAGGCGAGAAAAAGAAATGTGGTGATATTTGGCATTGGGGAACAAGAGCATCTTTACTCGGACTTAGAAAATATCGTGATCGATTTCATGACCAAACATCTGTCAATACAATTAAAATATAACGACATCCAAGAACTTAGGAGAATCGGGAAAAAATCTGACAAACCACGCCCAATTATATTAACACTCACAACGCTGGGGAAAAAAATGGAAATCTTCAAGCAGAAAAAGTTGCTGATGGATACCAACTATTATATCAAAGAAGATTACCCGCAACATGTTTTGGAAAAAAGAAGAGAGTTACAAGAACAATTAAAATCAGAAAGAGAGAAAGGAAATAGAGTAGTAATGAAATATGACAAATTGGTAATATTAAAAAAATCAGAACATTCTTCTACCCCTGAAAACAACAAAAAAAAAATCCTGTCCGATTCCCCTCAAGAAAAGCAGATCAGTCAAAATTGCCAACCCTTTGGAACACAATTCAAAAAGAAAAATAAAACGACCCCTTCTAATACTCCGCCCCCACAGTCTTCCAATCGTTCAGAAGGAATACTAAAGCCGGGCCATCTAAATTATTTAGTACCTAAATAAAACTCCTTCATCTAACCAAACATATAAAAAAAAAGAAAGATACAAATTAACAATCAGAACCCCCTCTCCACAAAAATAGAAATAACAAGTATAGAAAAGAATAACAAAAAAAAAAAAACATCTTCCAATCCGGTTGGTCACCGTGGAAGATTATGACCACCACCCTCCAAGGAATATTCCCACTACTTAACAAAAGAATAGTCTAGCCTTGGAGGAGGCCTTTACCTGAGAGGGGTCCATGCTAATTATTAGAATATTATACCTACCTAAGCATATAGTAACAATAAAATATAATATAACTTTATAATACTACGTACATGGGGTTGTAGTAATTTAAAATTCTAAATAAATAATAAAACAAAAAAATATGTAATCAAATTTTAAATATGTAAAATAATGTAAATAATAGCAAAGCATTTATTTAGATAAGTAGGAAATTGAATATTTTTCGAATTATTATTTATATGCATGTAAATTAAATGAAAAGCAATTGTTATTTATGATTTATTTGAATGAACTGTTGCATATTTTTCTAAAGTAAAAATGTAATAGAATATACATATATAAAAATTAATGATAATTTAAAAATAATGTAAATAATAGACACGATTTCAAATAGTTAAAAGATAAATTAATTAATGGTTCGAATAATTATATATTTGCACGTCAATTAAAATGAAAAGGAATGTAAAATAATTATTTCTTTTAGATGATTGCATTTATTTTTTTCAAAGTAAAAATATTGTGATATTGTTGTTATGATGCATGGAATAAAAGGCTTTTTTATTTATTTATTTTTTTTTTATTTTATTTTTTTATTATATAATAATAATATATTTATAATATATATTCAGAGAAACAAGGAGCTCGTGGCTAAAGTAATTACAATTGCCGAGGTTGGTCCATGGATGGGTGACCATCTTTACATACAGAGACTCCTCCATGCCTCGAAAAGAACGTTAAGCGTTGGTCCCGGCTGTCAAACGTGGATCTTCGTTACGGGTCGTCGACAGCCCGAAAGTCTGACAACCAGTCTTACCAAGGGGTATTGTACTACCCAGTAACTGGGTTGTCGAGGTCATAGGTTTAACTTTGGATGCGCAGCTTCAGTGGAGCCCCCATATAGATAAACAGTCCAAAAAACTTACCTCTGCAGCATACGCCGTAAGAAAAAATCGTGGTTTAACTGATTTAGAGACAGCTCGTTTAGTATACTTTAGTTATTTTCATAGTGTGATGTCGTACGGCGTTCTGTTGTGGGGAAATGCCGCCGATATTCAGACAATATTTATAGAAAAGGGCTAGTGGTGCAATTTATAAATGAAGTCCCAGACACTCCCTCAGAGACAAATTTAAAGAGATTAATATTATGACTGTTCCCTCTCAATATATTTATGAGAATCTCATGTATGCACATAATAATATTAATCTGTTTAAAAGATACAGTGATATCCATAGCATAAATACTAGGAACAAAAACAAATTTATTGTACCTAAAACCAGGTTCAAGAAAAAAACAGGTGGTTCGTTTGGATGCCAATGTGTACGTTTCTATAATAAACTTCCTAGCCAAATTCAAAAACTAAGCATAAATCATTTATTAAACGTAAGCTATGCCAGAAACCTTTTTACACAATTAATGACTACCTTGAGGGCAAAAAGGCGTGGGATTGAGCTGCTTCAATGATATACATGAGCCATTGTTTTCATATGTACTACTTATATATAAACACTGATGATTTTTTTTTATATTCATTTTTGACATGAATACTTGTTTAGTATTATATTATATTTTTTTTTTTTGACATTTTATTATTTATTTATTTTTTGACTTGATTACTTTGTTAAGTACTTATTATATTTATTTTTTGTTTGACATGAATATTATTTTACTTTGAAAAGTATATTTTTTTTTGATTACTTAATTATTGTAAATGTGAGGACTATGTGGGTTATTATTATTATATTCTCCTCCTTTTTACAGTAATTTTTAACGTTGTCTGACAGTTTGACTACTTTTGCGGCCTACCCAAATGTCCTTTCTGTGGTATTTTTCGTCAAGTCATTGAGCTCCATAGTGGTTTTTAAGTTGAGCTATTCGACTATTGACAAATGCTTGCTCTGACTGGACAGGTCCACTCAAATATGTGTGGTTCTTTCTTCAAAAGACCATTACAGAGACTAAGCTGCATGGTCCTCATATAGAATAATGTGAATGCGAGAACTATGTATGTCGTTATATTCATGTAGATTTTATGGTTGTCTGGCAGTTTGAGTATTTTTGCGACCTTCAAATGTCCTTACTTTGGTATTGTTCGTCGGTTCGTTGAGCTCCTCAAAGTTCTGAGTT
The DNA here is from genome assembly GCA_951329385.1 of Polia nebulosa. Classification (NCBI taxonomy): domain Eukaryota; kingdom Metazoa; phylum Arthropoda; class Insecta; order Lepidoptera; family Noctuidae; genus Polia; species Polia nebulosa. Next base: position 12,072,628 of record OX589610.1, on the reverse strand, counting down.
GAGCTTCACGATGACTGACAAATGCACTGTCTGGACAGGTCCACTCGAATTTGTGTGTTGCTTTCTTCAAAAGGTCATCCCAGACATGAACGTACATGGTTCTCATATGATTTAACCAGTATATATTGTATGGACTTGAACAGTTTAAAATAAACTTGACCTCTGAGTTTTTTTCGGTGTTTCTTCTCAGGGTTGTCAGCTAGGAAACACCAGCCTCATCTAGCTTAAACTGACAAAAAAACATTGACGTGTAAAACTGTTCCTTGTAACCTATTTACTGAATAAACATCATTTATCAGATAGGCAGTCGCTCCATGTAAAATACTGGTATTCAGCTAACGCAGCTATCGCAACTATCTTGGGGTCGGCTTACAATCAAACCGGGTGTCGGTTTGATTGTAAGCCGACCCCAAGATAGTTAAGAAAAGGCTGGGCAGATTGATTGATTTAAAGAACCTCAATTCGACGTCTGTCTACAAGTACACAACTGATATTTCCACACTACCAAACGCCATCTCTTCTCCATTAATAAATAACTTGAAACCAAAGAAACATTTAAAACTTTCAAATACGGGAAAAATAGAACAAAAACTCCAAGGAAATGTCTTATTTTCTTTAAATAAATGTTCTACTTATGTAAAGGAATTCGTTCATTGAAACATTTTCTCGGTGATAAGTCGGTCTTTTTGCAGTAAGACAATGCTATTTTGTTCCTGCAGCGCAATCTTGCCAACTGTGTAGCCAGAATTTTCTAGGAGCGTCGTTTTGCATTCTTTAAGGTGCTAGGTAATGTGAAAAGAAAATTCTGTAGCTTTCGGGTAGAATTTCAAGGCGAAAGCCTTGTGAAAATTATATAAAATATATGTTTTTATATATATTTTTTTGGAAAGAGACTTTTTTTAAAAACTCTATGTAAAAAAAAGACTCTTCACAATGAAAATATCAAGATGTAATTAAAAGAACCGGCCAAGTACGAGTCCGACTCGCGCACGAAGGGTTCCGTACTATTATCTATAAAAACGGCAAAAAAAGTCACGTTTGTTGTATGGGAGCCCCCTTAAATATTTATTTTATTCTGTTTTTTTAGTATTTGTTGTTATAGCGGCAACAGAAATACATCATCTGTGAAAATTGCACCTGTCTAACTTTCACGGTTCATGAGACAGACGGACAGACAGACGGACAGACAGCGGAGTCTTAGTAATGGGGCCCCCATTTTCCCCTTTGATAAAATACTGAAAATCACGGCACAGAGAATATTTTTTACTAAAACATTCCTCAACTGAAAAAAACGGTTCGCAAAATCTCATTTTAGGGTAGGGTCCAGTGCCTTAAGAGAAAACAAATGTAGAAGACTGAAGAATATTGAAGAGTTTCTGTGTACCAACAGTTTACACTTGAAAAGCTCTTTTGAATAGGAAGGATACGATAAATGTTTCATATGGATGAGAAAGTACAAACTAGTTTTCCCGTCTATTTTGCATCACAAATCTGGTTGCCTTTTTATTGCTAGGTAGCTACATATTTCATAAATAAATATTTAGTTATGAGCCGTTTGACGTTTAAACACTAGTGCCATGGGGTCCAAGTGCTTATTTATTTATTTATTTATTAAAACTTCATGCAACACAAATGTACAAAGGCGGACTTAATGCCTTAGGCATTCTCTACCAGTCAACCAAGGGTGGTGGAGAGATAACATGGCAGGTGCATAAACTGAAAAAATAAAATAATTCTAAGACGAAAATAATTACAAAAGTATATATAAATATAGTTAAAATAAACATACATATATATTTAATATAATATACCTACATATATAATAATAATATATAAAGTTAGAGATAAGGATTTTGAGACGACTCCTTTACTTGTTAAGAAGGTAATCCCGCAACTTTCGCTTAAATGCATACTGACTGGTGGCCATCCTGATATTGAGGGGAAGCGCATTCCACAGAAGGATGCTTATCGTGTTTTTCGGGATATCAGTAAACAGCTAGTCGACTTTACATGTGGCCAGAGAGCTAGTCTTTTCTTTGATCAACCAATCAGTATTGTTATTCATATCACTCGTGGCAATGCTGCCAGCGTTCTGGAGATTTTCCGATTGAGAACGATACGGATGAATTCTTTGATGCCCAATGCCTATGAGTTTTTAGGATTCCGCACCCACAGAGTCCAAACGGAGCCCTTTTGTTGTCACTCACGTGTCCGTCTGTCTGTCCATTGTCTGTCTCAATTTTTTTTACTTCGATGTACTTTCGTTAAATTCTTCGTACTTTCGTAATTACGGAACCCTCAGATTTGGTACGGAACCCTTCATGTGTTAAATCCGACACGCACTTGGCCAGTTTTTTTTTTTGATACGCGTTTGTATTTAATATTATTATCAGTTTATACAAATACCTATTAAATTATTTATTAGTTTAATGCTGTATTATTTTATTTGAATTAAGTTTTGTGGTAATATAATAAATCAAAGACGTTATGAAAAGAAATTGGTGATTGTGAAAATAACATCAAAGTTGCTTGAAACAAAATTAACTGACACTAAGCTAGGTACCTACATAACTCTAACTTTGAAGTAACACTAAGAGGCGATCATCAAGATAATATTTACTGAAGTTAAAAAGAAAAATGTAAATGAGGATAGCGGACTTCCGTTAAAATTAATTAAAAGTTTTTTTTTTCTTGTCGTCCATGTGCATAATGTAATGTACTCATAATAAAAAAATACTACCCCAAATTTTAACTGTCCTACCATTTGCCATCAGAGAGTTCCAGTTCGATCCCGGCACCAATTTCAGCTCTTTCGGAACATTACAAGTCAAATTAAAGCTTGTTAAAATATGTTTAATACATCTGTACTGGTATCGTTTCGCTCTAATTAAACTACCAATTCGAAAAGTAGAACTATTAAAATTCTATACCGTAACTCTGCTTCGAAATTTCCAATATTCCATTCTACGACCTCATAAAACCGATCTCATTCTAGTAATGAAAAATGAAACCACTTAATAAAGACAAATGAACGATTTTAAATTAATAAAAGCGATCCATACCTGATGTACTCACAGCCACAGAGCACGGCCACTGCTAGAGACGGCGTTGTCAAAACTTACCATACAAAAGAAGCGTGTCAGTGAGCATCACCGTTTACTCATAGACCGTACTATTTTTGTCAGACGTCAGTTTACCAAGCAATCGACCTACATATATAACAAACTAAACGCTCTATTAAATACCCTTGAGTTGTCGGTGAACCACAGAGCAAGGCGACGCCTCGGCGGTCACTACTACAGACGGCGCTGTCAAAGCTTTCCATACAAACCAAGCGTGTCAGTGAGTGTCACCGATTATTCATAGAAGCTGCCAGGCCCATGACTAGGTTAGTTGACTCGATTTGTATATTTTTTTTGTATCAAAAAATAATTTTATTCAAAGAATTATTTAAATTCGTTGAAAACTCAGTAAGTTAGAAATCTGTTAAATCTGGTGGAAGGTAAAACTGACAAGAAATAAAAAAAGGATACACATACTGACGTATGACGTTACCGCCATTAGGTTACGCGCGTACAAAAGAGATAGCAAGATGTCCCCACCACGCCCCCACTCTTCCCTATATTAATCCGTCAGGCCCCTCGCGTCTCCTTAAGGAGACGCGAAAATAGGTTTTTAATTGTGTCTGCTAACGAGGGACTTAACCCCTAAAAAAAAAATGCTAATTGCTGCTTCATTTAATGACCAATTTTGATGCTGTTTTCAAAAGATTTATTTGTAATGTTTAAAAATTTGTACAAAAATAAACACAGGAGATTTACCCTATTCTGACTATGGCTATGACAGCCGTATATTATTAACAGTTATATTGAGTATGAATTTTGATGCACCCAGCGCAATTGTGCAGCCTCGAAAATTATTAGAAACTTGTAAAAGACCACCTCACACATTAACCTAGTTCCCATATGAATTGTTCCTGATAGCTACAACCTGGGAGTCTTTAAGTCAAGAGTAAATTGTTACTTATAGGCAAGCGTGCTCCATCTTCGACCACATCATCGCTTACCAGGTGAGATAGTGGTCAAACGCGTGCCTACCAACAATATAATAGGCCTCATCTCCTGTAAATTTGGTTAGATTTTTTTTCGAGTTTAAAAGTTGTGTTAATTTTACCCAATGTACAAAATATATGACTTTAACGGTTTGGTATTCCGTGCTCTGTGTATTTTACCGTGTGCATTCATTTGTTTTACTTTCATAAGTTCCTATTGACCTGGTTGTTTTAATAAAATGGCTATATTTTGTTGGAAAACGGAAAAGCACACAGGACAATGCATGTTTATTTTTCTGTGCAAACAAGCGGGTTCTATTCGACAAATACTACGTAACTATCATGCTTGTATTAAAACGGAATTGTCAGGAGTGTATGAACAATACACCCTCGTTATTAAGGTTAAATGTAGAGGGTAGCCAGCGAAATTCAAATTATCTCACGTTTTTACAACGTAATACAACTCTCTTTGTTAGAATTGATGTCAAATGTGATGATTTCATGAAATAGTCATTTCATACATCAATATAAACATAGATGCTTGTATTGATGATTTGAATGATCACAGTTCTGTAAATACGTACTTTGGTACGGCCGCGAATTATATTTTGATCAATATACAACCTGATACTGACCTACAAATTGCAAAAAACGTAAGCAAATTCAAATTTCGCGGGTTATCCTGGCGCTTCCGCCTTAAGTGGTAGTTATGATTATTTCCATTTCAGAAATTGAGAATTCGGGTTGCTACAAAAATTATCCTCACGTTAAATCCATGTAACCTTTTGCTCGACCCCCATATCAAACTCTGGATCACATGCTTAGCAGTTGAGCACACAATTACTTAACCCGAGAGACACTTTATTTTTACCGGCTTTGTTTTGAACTATTTATCTATTCATACATACAGGTAATGCGTGGTTATTTTTTGAAGTGAAAACTTTTTTAGGCACGTTGGGCATTTTTGAGATGGGAAAAAACTATGGAACTCGCGCGACACCGACACCGACACCGCTACGCAATCCGCTACGTAGCGGATCGCGTAGCGGATTGAAGTGAAAACTTCTTTGGGCGCGTTGGGCATTTTTGAGATGGGAAAAAACTATTAAATTCGCGCGACACCGACACCGACACCGCTACGCAATCCGCTACGTAGCGGATCGCGTAGCAGATTGAAGTAAAAACTTCTTTGGGCGCGTTGGGCATTTTTGAGATGGGAAAATCTATTGAACTCGCGCGACACCGACACCGCTACGCAATCCGCTACGTAGCGGATCGCGTAGCAGATTGAAGTGAAAACTTCTTTGGGCGCGTTGGGCATTTTTTTTCAAGTTTTCACTTCTGTCGGCACTCCCGGACTGCCACTCTTTTTTTTTTAAATGCTTTTGCCCATGGTAATGAACAACTTTCTTCACTTTCTTCAAAAAAGTTATATTAAATTCCCTAAAAAAAATTAGGCTCCACACAAAGTAAATTCTATGGGCAGAAGCAGTATTTAAAATAATTATGAGCACATATTTCCGTATATTACTATTTCCGTATATACCTTATATATATCACTTCTTTATCCAGTACGGTTCTACCACGGGATACCTGTTCAAGGCCTTAAAAGTTTTGGCATTTTGCCAGTTATCTTCGTTTTCAGCCTCTTTGAGCTCAGCAGGCTTTTCTTAATTCTATGTGTTTTTAATCCTATCATTAGTTTAGTGATAATATTGATGCTAGTTTATTTCATCATCATCAGCCTTTTAATGCCCCACTGCTTGGGCACAGGCCTCCTCTCTGTGAGAGGGTGTGGGCCGTAATCGGCCGGAAGTCACATGTATTCGAGTTTTTGGTTCTAGGACATGCCGGTTTCCTCACGATGTTTTCCTTCACCGTTTTGAGAGCAGTGGTGATAAAATAAGTTACACAAAGTCACTTGGGTTTTAACTCACGACCTACAACTTGTAAGTCGCTGCTGTTATCACTGCTACTACTCTCTAGCTAGCTAAATTTATTAACATTTTAATTTCAGCGCTTTGGTTTCCAAGGAATGAGAAGCGGCGTAACAATGCGACAACGATGCGAATACCTTTTTTCATAGAAATTGATCTACGGATAACATCTACCGGGTGTATCGGAAATGGGTGGAAATATTTAAATTACTGATTCTGTAAATAGAAAAGGAAAACTTCTTTATGAAAAATATAGTTATTTTCGAAAAAAAAATTAGACTCCCATTATATGACCATCCATTTTCGTTACAGCCTATTTGTAGGTCATCTTTTAGGGTTCCGTACCCGAAGGCTCCAAACGGAGCCCTATTTTTGTCACTCACGTGTCCGTCTGTCTATCCGTCCGTCGTCTGTCACAAAATTTTGTTATGAAGAATTTTTTAACTTCCCATTGACTTGAAATTCGGTGTTATTGTTTATTATTACTTACTTACTTACCTACTTTACTAACAAATACCAATATTTGGTACGGAACCCTTAATGTGCGAAATCCGATACGCACTTAGACAGTTTTTTTAATGGTTTTCTTTTAATGGTTTTCTTTTCGTCGTCGTCGCGTTGGTATTGGAATGGAAAGCTTTTAAAACTGTTTAAAATTTATTGCAACATTTCCATGAAAACTGCAAAGTTTTCTCAAGTAACCAGTGGCGTATTCAATGATTTGGCGCCCCGGGACAAATATTTATACTGCCCCATAGTTAAAAAAAGGGAAATAAAAAATCAATAACGAAATAATAATTATTTATTTAATATAGAACAGTATTACATATATTTTTTACATTGACCCCAAACTAGGCAAGCCTGACTGGCAATATTCTTTTTTGCTATTGTCTATTTAGAACTTGAGCTACACGATTCGGATAGGTAAGATTTTCTGCCAATAAGAAGTAGAAATAGTAGTGCTTATCAAACTTGAAAAAACGGCAGCGCGTAGCATTCGTCGCCCCTGGCAGTGTGCCGCCCCGGGCCATGGCCCTCTTGGCCTAAAGGTAAATACGCCACTTCAATCAACGGCAAATAAAATCAAAACCATAACAATTTAACTCATGGGAATCAACTGCCGCTAGATTTAAGACAACAATGTTTGAAACAATAAAGAGTTTGTTTCAGAACTATTCAACCCAATTGAATAATTCCTATGAGAGCTTATTTTCCGCGTATCATAACTATAGGGTCGTCTTTATAATAAATGACGACACGGTTGGCGCAGTGGTTGAGCGTTCGGTTGCTGCGCTGCGTGTCGTGGGTCCGATTCCCGCACGGAACAAATATCTGTATGAACTACAGATAGTCGTTCCGGGTGTCTTGTGTATGTGAGTATACATGTTTGTGAACGCACCCACGATACAGGAGTAATTCCTAGTGTGTGACAAGGTTTTTAATATAAAAAAATGAAGTAAATTGTTTTCTAAAGCTTTCTAAAAAGGATGGAGAAATTCATTGATTTGATAAACATTCCCATTTGATTACCAGAACACAAATGTCGCATAAACAAACCGACCTTTTCGTTTAATGACTTGCAATCAATCATTAAATGATAAATAATCAAGCAGAAAATATAAGAAAATAAGATATGCATTATGATAAATAAAGAAATGCAAAAAACAAGTACAAGTTAATTTTTAAGCAATTTAATGCCATCAAAAACTTTGTAGTTGTTTTTTGCAGCCGGATCTTTGAAATATTTCAATAAAAAAAATCCACTGTTGTCAATACCAATCTAATGAGACCCAGATGATTAGTACAAAGGCGGACTTAATGCCTTAGGCATTCTCTACCAGTCAACCAAGGTTGGTGGAGAGACACTATGGCAGGTGCATAAAAAAACAAACAAAGTACCTAATAATAATTAAAAATATTAAAAAACGGGAACGAAAACATATATTATATACTAATACTAAACATACATATATATTTATTATAGTAACTACATAAATATATATATTTTTTTTAATATAAAGTAAGAAAAGTTTTTCGAGACGACTCTACTCCTTGTGTAGAAAATAACTCCGCAACTTCCGCTTAAATGCATACTGACTGGTGGCCGTCCTGATATCGAGAGGAAGCGCATTCCACAGAAGGATGGACTGAATATGAAAGGAAAAATGAACAAAATCAGAAGTATGAGAAGGGCAAAGCAGTGGGAGAAAAAAAATTGTCTTACAAAAGAAACATACATACATCATACTTATATACTGTCATACTATATATCGATAGTTTGTAAACTATCGAAAGACTTTACCCTCGTTCTGGGACAGTCTCACACATATACAGTGTACATACGAGCAACACAGCGGTTGCAGAAAATGGCAAGGCTGTAAGGGTCATATTGGTATATAAACATGGGACGTTTGTGTTTTTTATCGGTCTCAGGGTAATATGGGACTGTGGGTATTCTTCATAAGGGTCTGGGGTAACAATGGCATATTATTGGGTCAGTGGAATGTTTGGGTTCCGTTATTACTGGTTATAGACTACTGCAGAAAGTTTATCTCGGCATTTTGCTTTTGTTTGCTTTTAGGAGATAATAAAATATTAATACCACTGCCTATTAGCAGAAATGTTTGGTGTCGGAATCAGGTTATGGGGTCACTTTGGACTACTAAAAGTAGATATTTATTTAAGAATTTATTGATGATAAACATGTTTTGTATAGTCAAATAGCCTTATTTATAAAACTCTTTGACATGCATAGTTACCCTGCGCGCGTCAAACGTCAACATCTGTCAAGTCCTGTTGACAGTCGGCCATCGTGCAACTACAGACTATATTGTGTTCCGAGTGTGTGAACAGAAGAAGAAGAAGTAATAGTAATAATAGAGGTTTAAAACGCGTAATAAATCGCACTGACTCGTTGGTGAGTCATGGAGTCTTAAGTGGTAAATACTAATTAACGGATTCTAAATTAAAATTCTACATAGAAAAATTGAATTATGCACCTGCTACTCACTGTTTAAATTAATCATATGGTTATTTTATTTATAAATAGGCTCTTAGTTTTCATGATGTCTGCCAGGATTGCGAGAGTGACCGAAAGATTATGTCGGCACGATTGGCGCAGTGGTTGATTGATCGGCTGCTGCGCTGCGTGTCGCGGGTTCGATTCCTGCACGGAACCAACATTTGTATAATCTACAGATAGTTGTTCCGGGTCTGGGTGTTTGCATGTTTGTGAACGCAATCACGATACAGGAGTAATTCCTAGTGTGAGGCAAAGTTTTTATAAAAAAAAAAAGTCACCGCGGCCCTGGCACAGGCAACTCAATGAACAAGTGGGTTTTAGTCAGTAAGAGTCTGACTATAAAAAAAAGTGTTTCTACTAATATATGAGATATTCATCAACTTTATTTTATTGTTTACAAAATCATCTTCCTAACTTGATTCAATGATGGAACTACTCATTTTCTTTTCCATTTCCCGAGTAAAAAGTTACCTTAACCTTTAAAGTATGTGGCAGCTAACCTGCCCAGTACCTTATACCATAATGTAGCCATTGTGCCATCAAAAACGCACAAATATTTTCTTTTATCCTGGCTCGTGCTTGACCACGCACCTGAACTACTTGGTGGTAAGCGATGATGTGGTTGACAATGGAGCACGCTTGCTTAAAAGTCACGTGTTCACTCTTGACTTACAGACTCCCAGGTAGTAGCTATCATGAAACACAGACTCCGGTAAGGAATTGCGCTCCTTAGTGGTACGCACAACGAATGTGTTCAAAAACAACAATAGACTGAATTTAAACTATTCTATCAAATTATTTCAGTACAAAAACTAAACAAAGAGGTTGTATTACCACTTCAAACTCTACAAAAGTAGCCAGCAAAACTACCATAATTATAGCCACTGAGTTGCGAGTGCTATTTGTTACTAATTGGAATCTTTTAATACTGGCCAGTATGAAAAACTTGAATGCTGAGTTTCTGAATGTAAATTACATTGATATTCGTAGTTTTAATTTCTGTTCTTCTTTTGAATTTTCGTTGCAGAGTTTTGTAAGTAAATTCTTGATTGGATATTGCAACGTACCTATAATTTTGATTTAGGTATATATAAAAAAAACTTGTCCCATATTTTCTGTGCTCAAAAGTGCACCTACTACCATTTTTTTGTTTTTCGTGTTTCACTGTCTCCAAGAATATCATGAAATTGATTATTTTTGCAGACCTAAGTCAGATAAATCTTTATCGGATATTGAGTTTATTTGACATCATTTCATTTATTCAGTTTAAAACCACAAAAAATATCCACTAGATTGCATCAAAGAAACGAAATAAACAGTATACCCCAACAGGGCCCAATTTAGAGAATAATACATCTGTATAAAGTTGAGTAACTTTTTGGCATACAATAAAGATTATATTCTAGTCTTTTCATCATCATCTGTTTTCCTCTTTCTTTACTAGAAAATGGACTTCCAGTACGTCCTTAAAGCCATCCACATTACCATACAATTACCTCCTAAAAATCCCATCGCCAGACCCAGCACACACTCAAAAACCTTATCCTAAGAGAAAAGACTCACCCACCAATAGAAATGGAAATTCGGAATCCAGCACGTTATACGACCAGGAATTATTTGCAAGTAAAATTTCGCTGGCGCTAAAAAGCTTTAAGCTTTAGTTGGTCGCTTGATTCAGCGCTGCTGGATTAGCTGTACGAGATTGCAGTTTATTTGAAAGCAGGTCTGCTAGTTTACAAATTGTGAATTTGCTGGTTTATCTCATTTGGTATATCTAGATGGATTAGTTGGGTTCTGCTTCTTAAGATTCCGTGTTGCATGTTCGAATTAAGTTTTTATTTTTGTTGAATTGTTTTTATGAGGATTGCAGTGAGATTTCTTAAGCAATGCGCCATCGGTGGTAAACATTCAATCCAGCACAAAACGTTTTGAGAACACATTCATTTTGAGTGCAGCTAGGGAGTGGAATACCCTGCCGGAGTCAGTGTTTCTTGATAGCTGCAACCTGGGAGTCTTTAAGTCAAAAGTGAATAGGTTACTTCTAGGCAAGCGTGCTCCAGCTTCGACCACATCATCGCTTACCATCAGGTGAGATAGTGGTCAAACGCGTGCCTATAAAGAATTAAAAAAAAAAAAATCTTTGCCTCCTTTTTTTTGGGGTCTCAATCGAGCACTGCGTTCACTGCTGAGTATCATGATCCTGAGGCGGGCAGAGTCATTGTGTTTTCCATCTGAAAATTCCAAGTAGCAGCCTGGAGTCTAGATGTATGTCCGATCAATGGTTAAAGGCTCGTTCTCTATTACATAGTGTATGCAACCAAGCCAAGGCTAACAATCCGACTTGAGGAGACAACAGTTGTGGAAGTGCGCAAGCTGGACCCCTGGCTCCAACTGGGTCGCAAACTGTCTGCGATGCACAGAGCTAATCGAATAACCTACAAATGTTTTACAAGACCTACCCATGGTTTCTGAAGTCTATCGTCCGGGGACCAACCTGGCTATATGTGTATGTCAGAGTTAAATGAGGAATGTAGTGTTTGTTCAGTAGGTATTCCAGATTCCAAAGTTGATCCCAATAGGCGCCGGTGTATCCCACACAGTGCGAGGTCTCTCGCAAACCAACCAAACCTAAGATTTACAAAACAACCCGTTTCACCACTACATCAAAAAGGGTTTCAATCAAAATCAGTTCAATCGCAAACAATTAGGTATTAGGTAGGCTAGATTTCCATCACAAGCCCTAAAATAATATTTTTAACAAGTTTTTCACTATGGTCAAAAAAACAAGTGACAGATGCGAAAAAAACCCACAGAGTATAAAAAAGGTGTCACAGCCAAAGTTTGCGCTCAGAAATGCATTCGGACGGAACACATAGGATTTAAGGGATATAAAAGTAGTAGGCAAAAGTACCAAAAACGACCGTTTCTGACACTTTTGCCTACTACTTTGGATACTAAACATTTTGAGACCTGTTTTAACATCGTAAAAATACTTTATCCTCTTTGTAACAAACGTGACGTTGGATTCTTTAATATTTATTTTCTGTGCTATGCTACGATTTTTTATTCAATGAGGGCGCCACTTGGCCGTTAGTAGGGCCTTAAATAAAACTGGTGAAATGGGGGTGCGTTAATAGTTACACCTCTAAAATATGTTATAAATGTAGATGAGCTAATAGCCACACATATAAAATATGTCATAAATGTGGGGGCGCTAATAGCTACATCTCCAAAAATAATTCATATAATATGCTAATTCTATTTTCAGAAAGACTAATGACTTTAATGCGAATTTTGCTTTAGTTTATTCTATTTACATTACACTTTCCTTAGAAATAGGATTAGTGGTAGCCCAGTGGTAGAAGACGCGACTTACTTAGGTTTAAACCCAGGCAGGTGCTTTTTTTTTATGTTTGATAGGCTCGTGTTTGACCACTATCTCACCTGATGTTAAGCGATGATGCGGTCGAAGATGCAGCACGCTTGCCTAGAAGTAACCTATTCACTCTTGACTTAAAGACTCCCAGGTTGTATCTTACAGGAAACACAGACTCCGGTAGAGAATTCCACTCTCTAGCTGTACGTGCAATGAATGTTTTCTCAAAACGCTTTGTGCGTATGGATGGGATGTCCACCATGAACCGGTGGCACTTCGCCGTACGTCTTGTGGTCCTTAGATGAAACGGGCTTGGCGGAATCAAATCATGCAATTCCGTCGCACACTCCCCAAAATGCTTTACTTTGTGTAAATTATTTCATCACCACTGCTCTTAAAACGGTGAAGGGAAACATCGTTAGGAAATTGACACGTACTAGAATAAAAACTTCGAAGACATGTGACATCACCAAACTCTCTTTGGGCCCGCGTGGTGGGTTACGGCTTACACCTTCTCTCAGAGCCCTGTGTCCCAGAAGTGAGATCATTATAAGCTGATTATGATTCCTTAAAAACGAAGTACCCAAGGGAGAAGATTTTCCACTTTTTACCCGACTACACGACGCAAGGGAGGATAATGTGTTTATCAGCCTATATGTCTGTATATAAGTTTGTACCTTTGTGGCGATTTAGAGACCAAACGCGAGGATCTTGATAATTCTTACTTCAAATGATTCGTCTTAATCTTGCAAGTGCTATTAAATACATGAAAGTAATCAAAATATAATATGACAACCAGACGCCTTATTGTGAAAAAAAAATAAATGGAAGTGGTATCAAAATAAAAGGGTTGAGGAGGCGATGCCAAAAATATAACTCACGAAAAAGTAGAAAATAAATAAATATATGTTTTCAAAAAACCCGACTGTAAAAAACAACTGAAAAGTTCCAAACAAGTCACATTTCAAGCAGTCTGATGCAGTTGGTGGCAGTTAGTTTAGCTTAATGGGTTTTTTGAAAATATTTTTTTTTAAATTTCTACTATATTTCATAGTTTCAGTTATTCATAAATAATGTGACTTTTAGAAAATAACGCACTTTAGGTGCACGTATATGGTATAACGTAATTTGCCCCATTATTATGCGCTTTAAAAGGTAGGGAGTGTCCTATTAATTCCATGTGATTACCATCTGACCTATTTACGTAAAACATGTTTTTCCTTTTCAATTACCTACCCAGTTTATTATTAAAGTTAATAATAAATGTTTATTTTTACATATATAGCGTGCAAATTATGCATGTTTAACGTTCCGTGTCGCCGATACTTGTAATATTATCGCCTGGCTGTTTATTATTTCAATAAAGCAAAAAGGAAATTCTTGGAAAACTATTTTCAGGCAAAAGTGGTGTAAAGGCCTTTACACCACTTTTGCCTGAAAATAGTTTCCTTTAATAACTTTGAAAATTCAACTTAAAACGGATTTCCGAAAGTACGTTGCAGCATAGTCTATTACTATGCGGAAAAGGTTGTTTACCTCTACATTTAATATTTATTTAAAATGTTAAGGTTTAAAATCTTAAGGTTGTGCTAAGAATGAGATTGTTTTATATTTATATTAATAGGTACACATAAATAATATTTAGAAATCGAAGTATCGGTCAACATATTTTAATGGTTTAGATTAGGTATATCAAGGCGCTCTACACATTTTTGAACCCAAAAAAGATGCCAAAAGCTTTGACCAACCGTTCATTATCAAAATTTATTTTTTATCAGCCTGGTGATCTTAGTAACTACAATCCCATTAACGCAAATACTCTTTCGTACCAAGTACCGTCTACAAAACGAACATCCAATATAAAATGCTAACTAACAGCAGTGGCTTTAAAAATAAAGTCTATATTGACCGCAGCGGACATCAGAATGCACTCCCAGCATTAACTGGGCCGAAGCGATGCTGATAGGATCTCAGATAATTGTTCATTCGCTACCCATTTATTGCACTCGATACCTACCTATTATTCGTTTATTCGAAACTAGAGTTGCTACCGGGCCTAGATATCGTATATCCGAATTGGCCTCCGCAAGGTTTTAGCGGAATTTTAACGGAAGTATTATAATAAATTAGTTTGGGAATTAGGTCTGGATTTTTGAGCACCTTTAACGCGTCAGGCCCCTCGCGTTATCGTAAGCTAACGCAACAGTAAGTTTTTAATTGTGTCTGCTAATGAGGGGCTAGACGCGGTAATTATTAAGAAAGAAAAGAAAGAAATAAGTTGCAAGAGACAGTGCCTCCGCAATCACACTTGCCTTAAGGTCTAATAAAGAAAATAAGCTCCTACTAAGCAAAGACCCATAAATATGGATAGGTATAACTTGAAGCTGCAAGTTTGTGTTCCTATGTAACTTCTGCTTTTACAGATTCAGTAACAAGCAAGCAACTATTTAGTGGCGCCGGTTTATTTTATGAACCACTAAGAAATCATCTAGGTGTCAAATCAGCATATTTATGAGGACTATAGTTTCATCATCATCACCTATTTGCTTAGATTCAGCAACTGATGGGTTATACCTTTTAATACTTTCGGCCATGCTTCTCGTGTCTGTGTGTCCTTCATGAGCGTTTGCCACGACTTTGATAGTATCGTCGACTCAACGCGCTTTTGAACGCTCTTGAGTTCTTTGGTCCAACGTGGCTACGATTTGAATAACATCTGACTAACTGATTTAGGGTGTTGCTGGTGTTGTCGGTGTCGGTGCTGCTCGACCTCCATGTTTCAATGCTGTGTCTCTGGCTCCCAATATTTAGGTGTTATTACTCCAATCAATCGATCGTTGATCGATGCCATCGATTGACGTTGATTGATTGGTGTATCTACTAGTAACTATCGATCGATGTCGACTAATTCATTCTACAATCGATTGATGGCATCGATCGACGGTCGATCGATTGGTGTAGAGCCGCGTACAGACATTGCGAGGCATTCGTTGTGCGCCGTTTGCGGCGCATGCCTCGCAATGTCTGTACGTGCCTTAGTATAAACTATCGATCGACGTCGACTTATGCATTCTATCATCGATTGACGATCGATTGATTGGTGGAATAATACCCTGACAGAGATAGCCACTGGGCAATCTCCACGTCTAGCCAAGTGTCCTGCCCAACTATACTTGAGACGTATTATACTTTACCAGTTTTAAACTAGACTAAATTGTCAAATCCTCGCGAACCTCTATGAGGAGCGCGAGGAGGCGAAACGCCGGGGCGAAACTCCGCTGCCGCGACAACTCGCGGCTTAGCGGACAGAGCTCCGGCAAGATCTCATGGCGACATGGAGACAGCGATTGTCACAACCTCGCGCTGGGCACGCCACCGCGGTAGTGCCCCTCTTTGAGGAGTGGCTGGAGAGGCCTCACGGCGCCCTCACCTTCCGCCTGACGCAGGTCCTCACCGGACACGGCTGTTTTGGGAGGTTCCTGTTTCGGATCAAGCGGGAGGTGACCCCCGGGTGTTTCCACTGCGAGGATCGCCCAGAGGACACGGTGGAGCATACGGTGGAGGTTTGCCCCTTTTGGGCAGAGCCCCGCCGTGCCCTCGTGGATGCGAGAGGCGGCAGCGACCCCTCGCGCCCTGCCCTAGTTCAGGCCATGGTACGGAGCGAGAGGGAATGGGAAGCCGTCTCCTCCTTCTGCGAAGCAGTAATGCTCGCGAAGGCGGAGGCGGGACGCGTGAGAGAGCACCAACAACGGAGTCGTCCTCACGCTCTCAGCAGCAGCCGCCTCAGGAGACGCCTGGGACTTCCGGCGCCGCGAGACGATCTCCGGCCACCATAGATCCGGGCCTGCGGACGGCGAGTAATGGGTAGCTCGCCGTCCGATCAGCAACAGGCCCGAGAGTCGACGGCGCGTAGTGTTCCACGCGCGCCTCAAAGAGTTGTCAGCAATAGGGACGGGGCCGTCATGGCCGATGCCTGCCCGGGGGTTGAGGATAAATTCGAAACAGAGTTACCTCGCCCCTGGGCACTCAAAGGCAGGAAGGAACAGGGGTGGGTAAAACCCACCCCTGTTCCTGACTAAAGTCAGTAAGAGTCTGACACGCCCTCCCGCTCCACCCAGAGCGGGAGAAGTCATAGGATGATTTCCCACACCAAAAAAAAAAAAAAAGACTAAATTGTCGACATGTTTCTCTGTGTTAATTAATCCTATTTTACCACCCGTCTTCTTTAATCTCCGCTTCTACGACGTCAGGCTCAGTCTCCGCCTCCGCAGAGATGGCCTGAGTTACATCCCTATTCTATACCTACCATTGGTTTATTCGCTGTCCATTTATTGCCTTCTATACTTTAAACTGGGTTATTGTGTTAAGCACTGATATATCTACAGTGCATGGAATTTATCGGTGATTTAATAATAAATGCTTCCGTATTCGGTTTTGCATTATTGTTTTTAACTGGGGCATAATAAACGTCCCAGTTTATATTAATTGTTTGTTTGTTCAGCTCCACGTTTTCCGTCTTTAAATTGGAGATTAAAAGCTTTGAAGGATTCAGGTACTGCGGCTGATAGAGGGAAATCAATCTTTTAGTATTTTTTAGTAAAATTTACGTAAAAGTAAACATTATCACCAAGTTCATAGGTCAGTCGGCAATTAAAAATTCTTCGGAACAAAATTTTGTGACAGACTGAGGAAAAAACGGACACGTGATTGACAGCAATAGGGCTCCGTTTGGACCCTTCGGGTACGGAACCATAACTTTGAGAATCGTATTCAGGTTAGTAGTTAGGCACTCGTAAGTCAATAATAATTATTATGGATTCTTACTAGCAAGTTTTAGAAAACTTGCTTTTTGCTCTTCGAGTTTAAATCTTGTAGGTACTTTTGTACCAATGTTAATACGCGCAAATTGGTTAAAATGCCTTGATATACTGATATTTTGATATTCGTGTGAAAAATTCAATCTTCAGAAGGATTGTTCAAATAAACGTGTCCCTATGCAAGAAAAGTGTTTTTTCTGTTTTTGGTACAGAACCCTTCATGTGCAAGCCCGACTCGCACTTGGCCAGTTTTTTTAATAGCTACCTAAACAAACGATTTTAAATCTACTAATATAACATTTTTCCTAGGAGAAGAGTTGTTAAAACTCAAGTGATCTTATGCAAAAGCGTCTAAAAGATTTCGTCATATTTTGATTGAAGATATATTCTTTGAAAGAAACAAAAATTTTAAGATTACAATACCAAAGAGGTTTTCTACTTAACTTTGAGTGAAAGGTTGTTTAAATTTAGTGGCTTCCTTTGTAAAAAGGTTGTTATTCTTTTATTTATTAAATGCCTCTTGTCCTATTTTTGTGAATTCAGAATTGATTTTTTTTAAGGGGAGGGGGGGTGGTAATCATCATACGACTTCTCCCACTCTAGGTGGAGCGGGAGGGCGTGTCAGATGCTTACTGACTACCCACCCGTGTTCTGATAACTGGGAAAATCATGAATAACTGGGAAATGAAATTAAATATTTAACGCAAAGGTTCAATATTTTCAGAAACAGCTCATTCTGAAATTTATTTCAGGAAATTCCATGAATGTTCATTAAAGCTATAAATTTTTAAATTGTGAATTATTAACGTTTTAAATTATATTGTTGCCCATTGCATATTTATTATGCATTTGTTAACGCTATTTTGTTCTGCAATTTCCGGATTTTAGAATGTTGCTGTTGCTGTATTTGACATCAAGTCTAGCTACGCTTGCTGGGGTTGGTTCATGGATGGATGACCATCTTTACATACCGAGGCACCTCCGTGTTTCGAAAAGCACGAAAAACTGTTGGTCCCGGCTGTCAATCATGGATCTTTGACAATCGTTACGGGTCGTCAGAAGCCCGAAAGTCTGATAACCAGTCGTACCAAGGTGTTTCGTATTACCCAGTAACTAGGTTGTAGAGGTCAGATAGGCATTCGCTCACCCACAGGACACGGTGGAGCATACGGTGGAGATCTGTCCTGCTTGGGCGGAGCCTCGCCGTGTCCTCGTGGAGGCATTCGGCGGCAGCGACCTCTCGCGCCCAGCCCTGGTCCAGGCCATGGTACGGAGCGAGAGGGAATGGGAAGCAGTCGACTCCTTCTGCGAAGCAGTAATGATCGCAAAGGAGGAGGCGGAACAGATGCGGGAAGCTCAACAGATTCGTACTCACGCCCCCAGCAGCTACCGCCGCAGGAGACGCCCTGGGCGTCGGAGTTCGCGAGACGATCGCCTTCCACTGTAGACGCGATCCTGCGGATGGCGAATAGTGGGTAGCTCGCCGTCCGTTAAGGATCAGGTCCGAGAGTCGTCGCGCTTCAAAGCAATGCATGACTGTCCAGGGGTCGTGGATAAATTCTAAACAGAGTTACCGCGCCACTGGGCACTCAGGCAGGGAAGGAACAGGGATGGGTTTTAGTTAGTAATAGTCTGACACGCCCTCCTGCTCCACCCAGAGCGGGAGAAGTCATAGAATGATTTCCCAACATCAAAAAAAATAAATAAAAAAGATAGGCATTAGCTCCATGTAAAATACTGATATTCAGCTGCATCCGGTTAGACTGGAAGCCGACTCCAAGATAGTCGGGAAAGGCTAGGCAGATTTTTGATATCCTATTTAAGTTCCCTGTAGGTTTAATGCAATAAATATATCATTAAATTATTTTATTAAACATGTAAGGCTATAATAAATCCCGGGCCTGCGGACGGCGAGTAGTGGGTAACTCGCCGCCCGATCAGCACCAGGCCCGAGAGTCGACGGCGCGTAGTGTTCCACGCGCGCCTCAAAGAGTTGTCAGCAAAAGACGGGGCCTGCCACGGCCAATGCCTGCCCGGGGGTTGAGGATAAATTCGAAAGAGTTAACTCGCCCCTGGGCATGTAGGGCAGGGAGGAACAGGGTGTTGTATAAATAATATAGTTGCTCTGAATATGGATTGGAAGATTTATTTTATAAGTACATTTGGTACAGGAAGGGAAAAATTCAGTGACAGATACACGTCAAAAATATATAGCACAAAGAAACAATTTTTCTTTAATAGCCAGTACGATTATTCAACACAGGGGTGGGTTTTAGTCAGTAAGAGTCTGACACGCCCTTCCGCTCCACCCTAGAGCGGAAGAAGTCATAAGATGATTTCCCAACGCCCAAAAAAAAAAAAAAAAGGCTATAATAAATTAATAAGATTTTAGTCTTTTGCAAAAAAAAATCTCTATCCCCTTGTCCAGGTTTTTTTTTGTTTTGGAATTCTCTTGGCTCTGACACTTTTGAGAAAATTAGACATCTAGAAAAGTCGGTCAAGTGCGCGTTGACTCCTGAGGGGCTCAAAAGTTAGAGCGAAACTAACTTAGTTTCACAAGTTATGGAAGACGGTTCACATTCACATGTCTGAATGAGCTTCAGACTGACTGATAGAAAAGATATTCATGTGTAATATCCGTTCCATAGATCCATTCCATCATCGGACACTAGACCTACGGCGATGTGCCACCAGTATATGGTAGACATCCCACACACACGCCACATTTGGGAACAAATTCATTGTGGGTACAGCTGTTTTTCTGTTTTTTTTTTTTGGGGTGGGAAATCATCCTATGACTTCTCCCTTTCGCTCTGGGTGGAGCGGGAGTGTCAGACTCTTACTGACTAAAACCTACCCCTTTTCCTTCCCTGCCCTGAGTGCGGAGGGGCGCGGTAACTCTGTTTCGAATTTATCTACGACCCCTGGGCAGTACAGCTATGGCCTGGAATTACCTGCCGGAGTCTGTGTTTCCTGATAGGTACAACCTGGGGGTCTTTAAGACAAGAGTGAATAGGTTACTTCTAGGCGAGCGTGCTCCATCGTCGACCATATCATCGCTTACCATCAAGTGAGATAGTGGTCAAGCACGAGCCTATCAATATTATCTACCGGACTACTGCATGGTACCATCCGCATTTTGTTAATAAACCCACTAGTCGTAGGTACGAGTACTAAGCGCTTTTCATATTCATTTAATGAAACTCTTTGCTAGCGTGGTACATATAATTGGATTTTCCATACAAAGATATCATCATGAGCAGAACCAAAACAGAATACCTGTTCTGCGACTTCAGCGGTTTCTCCAGTCCTATGTCTGTAGCTCTAACCGGAACGCCTATACCGATCTGCTCCGACTTTCGGTACCTCGGGTCGATTGTCTAAGGAGATGGCGATATAGACCGAGACGAAACGCATAGGATCAACTCAGGATGGATGAAATGGTGACAGGTCACTGGAACAACTTGCAACTCACGGATGCCCCTCAAGTTAAAGGTGAAAATCTATAAGTCCTTGATTAGACCGTACTGTATGAATCGAAATGTTGGGTTGTGAAAAAGACGGATGAAAAAAGATTGCATGTGGCTGAGATGAGAATGTTGAGATGGATGGGTGGAGTAACGAGAATGGATAAAGTGAGAAACGAGTACATTAGAGATATATAATAGCGGCGATAGTAACAGAAAAGTTGAAAGCGAACCGCTTATCTTAGTATAGTCATGTGAAGAGGAGGGATGAAACACATGTAACTAAAAGAGTTATGAATATAAATGTGGATGGATGGAGAGGGAGATGGTGGCCAAAAAAAGATGGATGGATTGTGTGAGGAGTGATCTGAAAGAAAAAGGAGTTAGTGATAGCGTGACGGCTGACAGAACAGAATGGAAGAAAAAAACGTGTTGCGGCGTCGACCCCAAGTAATATGGGACAAGGGCAGGAAGATGATGATGATACAATGTTATAATCAGCTAATCAAAATTAGTATGGAAGGTCCAATTTCTTATGATTTTCTTGAAGAAAGTTATTCATTTCTACAGGCCGAAGCAGTGTTTAAAATAAGACCAAACATTTTCGTTACACACTGTATAATTATCCTGCTAGGCTATTCACCTATAAAACATGACTAAACGGGCATCTTCTAGGCTCACTCGTTCCAACGTATGTAGACCTCAGTTATCGCTTTCCATCAGGCGAGATAGATAGAAGTCAAGAGCTGACTCACGAAATAATTAGGTTATAGTTAAAAAAAAAATTAACCAACTTTAAAAAAGGAGGTTTTATATTCGACCCGTATTAGATGCATGTATGTTACATACATACATAAGGGTCGAATATTGTTTGTCCGCGATTTTCTCGAAAACTACTAATCTAATTTGAATGGGGAAAATTTCTTTATTCAAATGCATATTTTTCAAGGAAGGTTTCAGTATATTTAGAATCTGATGTAGATCTTCGGAGATAGACAGTGGAACTCTTCAATAACTAACAGCACTCTTCAATAACTCGCAATTACTGCGATCGTTTGTCTATGTATAATATTGTTGACACAGTCAAGCCCCTCATTAGCAGACACAATTAAAAACCTATTGTCGCGTCAACACCAACTTCCGAAATTAAAGTTATTCTGCACTTTTTTAGTTTTTATTGAAGTCGGTACTATTTTGAGGAGGAGGTTATCAATTCGGATGTTTGTATTTTTTTTTTTTTTTTTTTTTTTTTATGTATGTTCGGGCATAACTCCGTCATATATTGACCGAGTTGCAAAATTCTTTTTTTTATCGAAAGGGGTTTATTCCGAAATGGTCCCATTTAAATTTCAAAAAGATCTAATGATGGGTTTCGGAGACAGACAACGGAACTCTTCAAAAATTGACAGCAAATCAACCGCGATTGCTGCTATCGTATGTCTATGAATTATTAACACAGTTTAATGGGGAGCCACAACTAAAAAGTGAAAAATAAAAAACTTTTTTACAAAAAAATAGAACCGACTTCCAAAAAAAGTGCAAAATAACTTTAATTTCGGAAGTCGGTGTCAAAAAACGAAGACACAAAACAGGAACACCGACTTCCGAAATTAAAGTTATTTTGCACTTTTTTTGGAAGTCGGTTCTATTTTTTTGTAAAAAAGTTTTTTATTTGTAAAAAAGTTTTTTTTTGCAAGCGAGCCTTTACACTGGTATCTCAATATGTATACACAAAATTTCGTGTCATAGACATGGTGAGCATTGAAGAGTTACTTTATCTGAAGCTAAGCCTAAGCAGGTCATGCTTATCATAAAAATGCATTGTCACCAAAACTAAAGGTATATGCAAAATTTCAACTCGATCTTATACCAAGAAATGGTCGAAAAATGGTTTGCAAATTTTGACGGACATCTTACAAACATACATACGGACAGTCAAATTTAATTAAACCTTCTAAAAAGGTAGAATCCAAGTTGTTACTTAAAAACTCATAATGGAAAACCTCGATATCACTTTGCCTGTTCCAACCCTACATTTAAAATGGAACTAGGTTGACCTTTGCAGTTTGCCCAAAGAGTTGTGAGCCAAATATCGTGCACTATGCAGACCACGTGTGCCATTAATGGATGCGGAACGACCTGGACATGACAAAGAAGAATTGGTCGGAAACGGAATAACTTAAGCACAAGGTGGATCGATGACCTGTTGAGGTTCGCAAGAATCCGATGGATGCGAGACGCACAGAACCCGTCGTTGTGGTGACACTTGGAGGAGGCCTATGTCCAGCAATGGACCAGCCATCTTTCGGCTGAAATGATGATGATGATGGAATAACTTAATGTCTTTGTGGAAGTATTGGCCTAGCAGAGTAAGTTTTGAGACCTCTTTTATGTGGGACTAAACATTACTAGTGAAATATGTTTCTATTCTGCCTAACCAATTGCGGAATACGATCGTGGTGGTTTTGTCATGTGACTTTAAGGTGCCCGTAGACAGGCGCAATGCGACAACGAAGCAACGACCATCAAAACAGATTATTTAAATAATAATGTCGCCTCATGTCATATTGTCGCGTTCCTCCTTGTTGGGAAGGTTTTGTGGAACCCTTAAAAAAAAATCACTACACTTCGAAACTAGAAACATTTATCTTACTGTTCTTCTCATCTTCTCACGAACAATAACCTAATAGAAAAACAAATCAAAAGAGCAACGAATTGCTATTGCATCCTGTAACTAACTTTAGGGTGACAATCACAATAACGTGACACATCCAATCATCGAGCACCATTTAACTGACCCAATGACCCGTTCGTATTGACGAGGCGAAGTTATTGGCCCGCAGTTTGTTCCGTCATGGACGATAACTGGTGTTTTTACTCTAACTTTTGCCGTTTCTCGTTTGTTTGAGAGAAAAGTTTTTGTGTCTTTATTACTTGTCTGTTCTTTTTGTTGATTTAATTACGGTAAGTGATAGGCGGTTGGGCTAATATTGTTTGCAAAAGTAGCCTACCTAATTACTATTTGTCTCATTTCTCAGTAGCCCGGAGTCTGGATTTCTACTTTTTAGGGTTCCGAAAGTCCGAATGAAAAAACGGAACCCTTACCTCCGGACCCTCGTGTGTCTGTCTGTCTGTCTGTCCGTCTGTCACAGCCAATTTGCTCCGAACCTGCTGGGCCGATAGAGTTGAAATTTGGTAAACACATGAATATCTGTGACCCAGACACGAACGTGCACCCTAAATAAATAAAATTTGGAATATGGAGGTCACTTTGGGAGTGAAAATCGGAAAATTAAAAATTAATGTTTTTCAAACTGTGTCGTACGACATAACAAATGAAAGGGCACATTGTGAGTATCTTGAATATTTTTTTTTCATAATTTTAAAATATATAATTTTGAAGTTATTTAAGAAAATAGATGAAAAATGACACACCCCCTTATCTCCGAAACCACTGGGCCTAAAATTTTGAAAAAATATACAAAAAGTAGTTCTTTACTTATAGATTATAGGAAAACCAATAAGGTTGAACCCAAAATAAAATATGATTTGTTCGGAACCCTTTGCGAGCGAGTCCGACTGGCTCTTGGCCGTTTTTTTATTGGTTTGATGATAATAGGCTCTCTCCCTATAACTTTTAAAGAAAACAAGTGTTATATTAGGTTATCTAGGTAATGTTTTGTAACAGAGTAAGATGCAGAGCTACCAGACATTACTTATTTTCTGATTAAAAAAATGTGGTATTGAGTACTGCTAGTATTTTTTTTTATTAGAGATGGATTTGCTCTTGACTCTAGTCTAGGTCAGAGGTGACAGAGACAAAGTCGACGATGGACCAAGCTTACCGAGAAGAAGCTTGTTCACTCTAGCTTTGAAGAGATTAGGGTTGTATGCGTTCGGAAACACAGCCCCAGGTAGAGAGTTCCACTCCTTTGCTGTGCGAATTATGAAAGACGTTTGGAAACGCTTAGTGCGAATTGATGGAATATCAACAAGGTAGGGATGGTAACGTATTGTGCGTCTAGAAGTCCCATGGTACAAGGGAGCCGGTGGGATGAGGTCGTGCAGTTCTTGGGCACACTCACCGAAGTACATTCTGTAGAAGACTAACAAGCAGGCTACCTTGCGGCGATGAGCCAAGCTGTTACGCTTGGCATCCACCAGTTTTACATTACCAATGAGCCTCTTAGTTCTGCGTTCCACCCAGTCAAGCGACGCAAGTTGGTATTTAGCTGAGCCATCCCAAAGGTGGCTGCAATACTTACTCCATGCAGGATCGGACTTGTGCTGTGTAAAGGGTTAAAGGCTGTCCAGGAGTGAAGTATCGCTTCACACTATTTAGTATGTCCAGCTTTTTGGCCGCAGTTTGGGCTTTGTACTCAATGCTGGCGCTGAAGTTAAGGCTGGATGTCAACTGCAACATGCCTAGGAGCTCGAGCCGATCAGTTACAGCAACAGATGTACCCCGAAAAGTAGGAGTTTGAACAAAACGACTGCTTGTTTGACTCCCGAAAGACACGCCTTTTTTTGTGAGGTGGGAAATCATCCAATGACATCTCCTGCAGTGGAGCGGGAGGGCGTGTCAGACTCTTACTGACTAAAACCCACCCCTGTTCCTTCCCTGCCTGAGTGCCCAGGGGAGCGCTGACTTTATGTTTGACTACCCGTAACGATTGTGAAAGTCCAACTTATGACAGATAAACAACAGCTTTACGTGCTGTCAGAGGCATGGAGGGTTCTCGATATGTAATGGTTGCTCACCTATCTACTGATCGACCTCAGCAAGCGTTATTTAACCTTGAAGATGGACCCGTGAGGCTGATATTACTCAGACAAGAGCCCACAACATTATTGTAGTATCTGGGGTCAAGCCATGGGGTGTGTGCTTCTGCTGTGTTGAAAAAACCTGGCACTCCAGGAGTACCGTCAGAAGTGAAAACAAAAAACTTGAACAAAAATGCCAAACGCGCCTCGCGATTCGCTACGAGTGCTACGACGCTACGCATCGTAGCACTCTCGTATCAAATCGCGTAGTGGTGTCGGTGGCGCGCGAGTTCAATTGTTTTTTCCCATCTCAAAACTGCCCTAAGCGCCTAAAAAAGTTATCACTTCAAAAAACACTGCATCGCAAATACTTGATATTCTATATTGTAAAATCAATCAATTTCGCACTCACAACTTACTTCCTTAATACAGATAAACTCTTTTTTATATCATATTTGAATCCTGTTCTTTTATGTTGCTGTTCTTTTTTCATGAATGTGGATGGCTATAAGAGTATGGAAAGGCCAAAGAAACGATGGTTGGACTGTGTGAAAGAGGATATGGGTAAAAAGGGGGAGACTACAGAGATGACGACTAATAGAGGAGTATGGAAGAAAAAAACATGTTGCGCCGACCCCAAATAAATTGGAGAATGGTGATGATTTGAATCCTGTTCTTTTGCACGATCCTTTAAATGTATTTGACCGACCAGCCTATCTCGTCACAAGGTTCATTTTTCATGCAACCTCCTTAGATATTACTAATGTCCGACCGAAACACGTGTTTAGCCGAAACTGAAACGCCACTTGGTTTGGGGACAAACGGTTCAAAATTAAGGCGCAGTTATACTACCTCACGTCTAAACGACTAGTCTTATTTCTGTGAAAAAAATATTTGTTAGTCAAGACAATTTCCGTCGTAATTTTGTCATATGAAAATTTGAAATTATATTTAATTTATAAAGTTGCGTATAATGCGAATAAATAAAATTATAATCACGCAAAACTATAAAACGTATTTTTATGAAACCTTCACCATTTTAAAGATCATTTAGTTATTTATATTTCGGTATACGTGTTTTAGTGTATTACCTGTTTTATGTATAATAACCCTTATAGTCCCGATGACAACCCGGCTTGTCATCGGGCTTCTTCGACAACCCGGGTTTGTCCGCGGATCTTAAGAGGTAGGAGGCTGGTTTTTTTTTTGTTTTCTAACTCAGTTGAGTTTCGGATCCTAAGAGGTTAAATTTTTTTCCAAGCAAACGTTAACCTTGGGTTGTCGAAGAAGCCCGGTGACAGCCCGGGTTGTCATCAGGACTATAAAGGATAAACTAATAATGCGTCTACTTCGGACAGCGCTCCTTGATGGGCGAGTCCTATTACTGGGTGGACGTGCGACGCGTCACATGAGCTCAGCACAGAATACGCAAGCTAACCACTTATGGTCCTTGGCAGTTACTAGCGCCTTAAAAAGTTATCAGACCATTGAAAAATCAGCCCTTACTTTCATAAAACACTACATAAATTAGTGAAAACAATGTTTACACACATAGATGATCGAGACAGTCAGTTTTTAACACACTCATATTAGCTTCAATTGTAACTAACTATGTAAACAAATCATAGAAGGTAAATTAGGTCAAATTTAACTTCTATGATTTGTTCAACTTCTATGGAAGTGTCTCGGTTTTCGATTTAGCTGAAATTTCGCGTACATGCATATTATGGGTATAAAATGAAAGAGTTTGCTGAGAAGAACGCGAAATATAAAAAAGAGTGGCACTCCGAGAGTGCCGACAGAAGTGAAAACTTGAACAAAAATGTCCAACGCGCCTTAAGAAGTTTTCACTTCAATCCGCTACGCGATCCGACGCGAGTGCTACGTCACTACGTTCGGTGTCGGTGTCGCGCGAGTTCAATAGATTTTTTCCATCTCTAAAAAGCCCAACGTGCCTTAAGAAGTTTTCACTTCAAAAACCGGCCAAGCACGCACATTTAGGGTCCCGAGATGCTTATACTGTGAAAATTTGAAGACTGTAGCTCCGAATGTGTGGCTGTAGAACCTGTGTGACTGACGACCCTTTGGGTACGGAACCGTACAAATTGAGTGTATTTTTTAGTTTTATAAACTACAGAAAATTATTAGGTATCTATACAACCTTTAGCTCAGACGCTAGTTTCGGTGTAGCCTAATATTCAGCCACTTTTTGGCCGATAACGAAACTGCAGCCGAAACTATATTTTTTATCTGAAACCATATTTTTTGGCTGAAACCATATTTTTTGGATGAAACTATATTTTTTTGCTGAAACTGGCCATAACCGAAATCGAACCTTCGGTCAGACACTAAATATTACGCAGCAACCAAAAAATCACGCCAAAATATAGTGAGTCTGTCGTTACCATGTTTTTATGATCCCTAAAACTTATCGAGGCAACCCACGATAGGGTTTATGATAAAAATAAACGTTAATGATATTAGACACTTTCATTTGATAGCTTATTAACGGCATGGGCTATTAACTAAGTTATAAGTGGCTATTATAATTAATATTAATTACCTGGATGTGTACTTAGGGTCGAAGGGTAGACTTTGCTTAATTTTATGGCGATTCTTAATTTTTTTATCGTCAAGATATTGTTTAATGAATTACGGCGAACTTAAAAACGAATAACGAGCAACTCACGATACTCGTACGGTCTACAGTATTTAAAAAACTTTTTAACAAAAAAATTAACCGACGAAAAAGAACTAAAAAGCAAAAAATAAATAAACCTTTTAAAGTCTTGAGTAATGAGCATATTTACCTACATAAAATATCAAATTTTATATAAACTAATTTTGAATCGGCGCCAAACAACAATCTGATTATTAAATATCTAAATTATATAAGTACAAATGAAGAAGGTTGTAAGTAGGTAATTAATCATTTTAATAATTAGCGCCGACTCAAAATTAGTTTATATAAAATTTGATATTTTATGTAGGTAAATATGCTCATTACTCAAGACTTTAAAAGGTTTATTTATTTTTTGCTTTTTAGTTCTTTTTCGTCGGTTAATTATTTTGTTAAAAAGTTTTTTATTTTATGATTTTCTGTGGCTCGCATCATCTTTTAACAGTCTGAGGCTAATTTCTAATCCTCCATAATTCCTCTGGCCACTGAGCTGATGATGTAACCATTCTTCCATGAAGTTTCCAGTATATTGACCAGTTGAGGTTACCTCCAATATTGTAAAGACGTCTTTTCTTCAAAGCATATTATGTGGTATTTGTCACTAAAACCAGTTTTATATCTAACTTATATTGTGTAGGAATGGTATGGTTTCCATCATCAGCTCAGTTTCAGTATGTGATGATTCCAAAATGCAAATACCCGATTAAGTTATGAAAAGTAAACAGAAACAATATTAGTGCCCAATTTTTGAGGTTCTCTCTCAATTTTTTCAGGATCCCATGATCAGATCCTGATGTCCTTGACATGGGACCACCCTTGAAATATACCCTATCTAATAAAAATAGAATCATCAAAATCGGTTCATAAATAACGGAGTGAGGGCCGAACATACATATAGAAACGCTAAACGTATCCACAATTTTCGAGGTTTTCTCTCAATTTTATCAAGATTCCATTGTCACATCCTGACTTCCTTGACATGGGACCACTCTTAAGATATACCCTATCTAACAAAAAGAGAATAATCAAAATCGGTTCATAAATAACGGAGTGAGGGCCGAACATACATACAGAAACGCTAAACGTGCCCACAATTTTCGAGGTTTTCTCTCAATTTTATCAGGTTTCCACTGTCAGAGCCTGACTTCCTTGACATGGGACCACCCTTGAGGTATACCCTATCTAACAAAAAAAGAATAATCAAAATCGGTTCATAAATGACGGAGTGAGGGCTGAACATACACAAAAAAAAAAAAATATATATATATACGGTCGAATTGAGAACCTCCTCCTTTTTTTCGTCGGTTAAAAAGAGGAGCTCGTGGCAAAAGTAATAACAGCCGCACGGGTCGATCCACCAGGTCAAGCTACGCTTGCCGCGGTTGGTCCATAGATGGGTGACCATAAAGATGGTCACCCATCTATGGACCAACCGCGGCAAGCGTAGCTCGGTATGTAAAGACATACCGAGACGTGCCTCGGAAAGCACGTTAAGCCGTTGGTCCCGGCTGTAAATCGTGGATCTTTGACAGTCGTTACAGGTCGTCAGAAGCCCGAAAGTCTGACAACCGTTTTTACGAAGTAGTAGGTATCTTAATCTTATTACCCAGCCAGCAGCAACCCACTAAGGTTGTGGAGGTCAGGTAGGCAGTCGCTCTATGTAAAATACTGGTATTCAGCTGCATCCAGTTAGACTGGAAGCCAACCCCAAGATAGTTGGGAAAAGGCTAAGCAGATTGATTGACCAACAGTATTTAAAAATAAAGATTAACGAGTTATAAAAATATGGGTTGTAGCGGTATGATAAGAAAACATCAGTGAGGCACTTGTCCCACCGCCAGCGATGAGCGAGAAGCGAATAGAGCTAGAAACTAAAAACGAGTTAGCGAGCAGCGAGTAGCGGTGTGTAGTTCCGATAGTTTTGTTGCTGGGCTAAAAGCGAGTGTGCAAGTGCGACAGGCGATCACTCGCACTACTTGCTTGGGGCGGTTAGTCCTCTCGGCGTGAGTTCTGACCGCCAAACGAGCATCGCTGAGCGAGTATTATCTAAACTTGTAGAGCGAGTCCTCGCCGGTAGTGTGAACTGTCAGCGATCAACAATTAATATATGCATCTCTATTGTTTACATAGAATGTATTTCTCGTTTGTCTATTGTACGTTTCTTGAGCGTCAAAATAGACGATAGTTAGTCACTTCTTCCCCGGCGGTGGGACATCTGCCTGACAGCCTGTCAAGTGTTGACAGGCAGATGTCCCACCGTCCAGAGACTTCACTGGGCTTGTAACCAAAACATTTGACAGGGCGATATAAAACATTACAAACGTTTTATCCTTTAATGGGAAGTCTTTTATTAGACCTGACTCACCTCGACTATAGGCTGTAAATGTTTATCTTAAGGTGGAAGCGCCAGGGTAGCCCGTGAAATTAATTTTTTTTTTACGTTTTTTGCAATCTTTGTCAAAATATGATTCGCGGCCGTAGCAAGTATGTATTTATAGAAATATAATCATTAAACTCATCAAAACAACTCTTTTAGTTAGAATTGATGTCAAATGTAGTATTTCATGAAATCATGACATTTGGCATCAATTCTAAATTCAAATTAAGGGAATAACTTATTTATAAATAAATTAAATCCCATTTTAGCTAAAAATTGGTACATAACTGTTCTGAAATGTAAAGATTTGAGATTTCAATTTGGTAGTAGCTAAAATGTTGATACAATGTAATGACCTCCAATTTTGTTTATACTGAAAATTAACTTCCTTACAGCTGTTAAGTTGAATTTAGAATTGATCTACGCCAGGATAACCCGCGAAATTCAAATTCTCTTACGTTTTTTGCAATTGGCAAGTCAGTTTCAGGTTGTATGTTGGTCAAAATAGTAGGTACTCATAACACGTAACAACTTAGACGAGGGAGAAAATTTGAATTTCGCGGGCTACCCTGTGCATTTCACCTTAAACATAAAGAAAAAAAAGAAAGAAAAAAAAATATTTATTTTGCACAGATTACAAACGCACATTAATTTACAAGAGAGAGAGCAGTGGTGGCCCAGTGGTATTGGCCGCGACTTACAAGTTGTAGGTCGTGAGTTCAAACCCAGGCAGGCACTTTACTTTGTGTAAATTATTTCATCTCCACTGCTCTCAAAACGGTGAAGAAAAACATCGTGAGGAAACCGGCATGTCCTAGAACCAAAAATTCGAAGACATGTGACATTCACCAATCCGCATTGGGCCCGTGTGGTGGATTACGGCCCACACCCTCTCACGAAGAGGAGGCCTGTGCCCCAGCAGTGGAGGCATTAAGAGGCTGAGGTGATTAATTTACAAAAGCCTAGTATCCAAGCAAAAATAAATTAAAACTAAACTAATTGACTACTGCCTAGTGATCTCGTTTCTGGTGCAACGTCTCTTTGTAACTCCCCATCTTTTTATCCCACCCCAGTCACAAATAGGTTCCAGTAGATACTAATAGATAGAAAAGACAGCGCACCAATCCTCATCCATGCAAATAAAAGACATCTTAAAGAAATACAGGATGCTGCAAAAGGCAGCTGTTATTATAAACAGGCTGCATCGTTTGTTTCAAAACAAGACCTTTCTGCTCAGTAAGTAGGAAATAAAATGGAGCCGTTTTGAGCAGGGCTTGTGTTTCATTTATTTGATTTTTTATCGCATCTGTTTTTGCATTAATGACTTTGTTGTTGTGTCTTAGCAAGGGCGAGTTTTTGGTCCAAGTTAACTCAATACTTAAAAAAATAGTAACTTATTGTTAACTTCCGGCAAAATGCGTTGTTCAATCAATTGTTAGCGTGACATAAATGGTCAAATAAATAACTGTCAGTCAAGAAGGAAGAAGAAAACATTTAGACATTTTAGCGTAATTTTACAATCACTTACTATTTTTTTATAGGTATTGGTTGAGATAACTACGGATAAAAAAACTGGCATATAATCTTAAGTAATTACCCCACTTTCCTCTATGTAAATACTAGCGACCCTTTTCGTTTTTTTTTTTTTGTGGTATGGGAAATCATCCAATGACATCTCCCGCTCTAGGGTGGAGTGGAAGGGAGTGTCGGACTTTTTCTGACTAGAACCCACCCCTGTTCCTCCCTGCCCTGAATGCCCAGGGGCGAGGTAACTCTTTCGAATTTATTCTTAACCTCCGAGCAGGCATTGGCCATGACGGGCCCCGTCGTGTTTGCTGACACACTTTGAAGCGCGCGTGGAACACTACGCGCCGTCGGCGTCGCCTCTCGGGCCTGGTGCTGATCGGACGGCGAGTTACCCACTACTCGCCGTCAGAGACCCTAACGCTCGAAAATTATTGTTCTTTCCCTTGAGAACAGTCTTTTTTCAGGATGAAAGGAACTTCATGTTTTTTTCTGTACCCCTGATAACATAAATGCAAAATTTCATGATGATCGGTCGGTGGACTAGATGTGAAAATGTAACAAACATACGAACATATTTTTGAATTTATTATATTAGTTAGCATTAGGATTACAAACAAGATACACACGTGTTATCAAAATATAAATTAAACTAATTCCACCCAAACATTGGGATAATTTGAAATAATTAGGGGAGGCAAAATTAATATCATATTTTGAACGCGTGTAATTTCCAATGAACATAGATCGTTAGTCCCACCTGGCTTTGAATGTAAACTATATGCATGGGAGATACATGTAGCGACATTACCTATAAGTATATACTTAATCGATAAGTTTAATTATAGAATTATAAGTTATTAATGAAGTACGTTGGTTAACTTTTTTTTATTTTTTTGTCGGGGTGGGAAATCATCCAATGACCTCTCTCGCTCTGGGTGGAGTGAGAAAGCGTGTCAGACTTTTATTGACTAAAACCCTCCCCTGTTCCTTCCTTGCCTGAGTGCCCAGGGGCGCGGTAACTCTGTTTAGAATTTATCCACGACCCCTGGGCAGACGTTGGTTAACCTGACTACCTATAATTTAATCGACTACCTTTAATTATTAGGCGATTTGAGGAGTTATTAAAACAAGCTTTTGAAAATATATTTAATGTGTCAGTTTCAATTAGGTAAGTTTTAGTATGGGACCATCACTAAAACCGCGAAAAAAAATAGACAATTCCGTACATTTATACACGCGTAGACCGCGATAAAAAGTACCTAGTCTATGTATTAATCCAGGGTATAAGCTATCTATATACCAAATTACATCCAAATCGATACAGCCGTTTGAGCATGAAGAAATAACAAACATACAAACATACATACTTACAAAGAACAATGGCAAGTTTCCATACTACATTTTACCTGACATAGATTTGAATCGTCTATATTGAAAAAAATATATAAAACCAAAAAAGGGTTTCATCACTTAAACATAATCACTGAGATTTTTCATTCTAGGGACATGAAAAAAAGAGATATTAACATTTTTGTAATTTAAGGTTATGAAAATCTGTAATTAAGTAGGTCCAAGTTTTACAATGGGACCCTTAATCCTTATCTTCTACCGGCATAAACTTACTAAAGTACCTGCATTAAAATCGCTCATGCCGCTGTGTAAAGATTATCCAGTCAGCATAGGAGGTATAGAGGCTTATTGCGGTCAATGCATTCGTGGAGGCTCTTTCCATATCCCCCATAACATTTACGAATCCTGGGTTTATGACAACTGCAAGGCTAACAGGGATGATACTGCTATCCAGAATTTAGGGGTAAAATAAAACAGTTAAGTATCAAGATTTTTAATTATTCATCCTCCTTTATTTTATTCATCCTCTCTAGTAACACTATCGTCCAGGAACTCTGCCGGTCTTGATACATAATCCTGATGCCTAGCCCATCCTAGATACCAGTATACCACACGAGAGACATGACGTGTGCGCAACATCCAACAGTACGCAGACCAACTAAACAATTGCACCAGTATTGTACAATACCAGCTGATCTACTATTATTATTCCATTTATTTAACTTTATATACATATTATTTACATTTTTAAATATTCAAATATAAAGTAATATAAAAACATTTAAAAATATAAAAAATAGTAGCCCACCGGTATCGGGATAGGGTCCAAGCTACCGGTGGTCAGGGCTATTATTATTATTATTTTCAATTAAAATATGAACAAAGTAGGTACTGCTTCCTTGACATGTAGCGCGATTTTATTCTACCTCTTATCAAAGTAGTTTCTCCACTACCTCGTTTTTTTTTTTTTTTTTTTTGTTTTTTTTTTTTTTTTTTTTGTTTTTTTTTTTTTTTTTTTTTTTTTTTTGGGGTGGGAAATCATCTAATGACTCTTTCCGCTCTGGGGTGGAGCGGAAGGGCGTGTCAGACTCTTACTCACTAAAACCCACCCCTGTTCCTCCCTGCCCTACGCGCCCGGGGGCGAGGTAACTCTTTCGAATTTATCCTCCACCCCCGGGCAGTCCAAGCTGTACCTACTCAGAGGAATTTATTATTTCACTACATATTTCAATTCTATATCCGCCATGGAAACGTATATGCTCGCCATAGTATGAGCTACCCTATTATATTACTGTAGTCTTTGGTATGAGAAAGTTTTCTGGCGGGATTTTCTCGAGTGAAGTTCAGTGGCTGTTTTAATTATTCGCTTAGTGATTCCTGGTCGATGTTGTGATGTAAAATTGGTGTAGTTTTGTGTCTCAAGTGTCTACGCAACTGGATATTATTACGTGAAATCATTGAAAAGGCGCGATCTCGGTAAAATGGAGATGAGAATTTTATTGTAGTATTTGACTACCTGAGCGAAGTTTGCTGAGAAGGCTGACTCGACACATTTGTTGCCAAATACTGCAAAAAAACATTATAATGTGTTACATCAGTCTGCATTCTAATGGAAAAAATAAACAAAAATACACTACTGATGACTAGGCAGCATGGTCTCTGACCTTAGTCTGTTCCACAAGGAACAAAAAATAATAAAAAGTCTTTTGTATGAGCGAGCTTGACGTATTTGATACTTTCCCAAGGCGACAAACAATAACAATAACAAGCAGTATTGTCAAAATATCATTCTCACAAAATATTGCTAGAGTATTTGCTTTAATTTCCAACTAGTAGTGTTTATTAATTAATAAATAATGATTTTATCTTTTTAAAACATTATTCATGCAAGTTAAACACGTAATTAATAACTATGTGAGATGGTTAGATTTGTTTGTTGTCCAACAAGCCTAAGGAAGCACTTTTCAAAATATTTTAATTATTATTTTCTACTTAATATCGTCTGTTGGTTTCATAAAGTGGTAATTCTGGTGATTCAAAATATTTTCTTCCACGCTATTAGATAAAGCCGCACCGGATATGAATTTAATCGAATAAAAGTTCAATATATAAATAATTTTAACTAAAGTTGCACATGTAAAAGTAATTATGGATAAAAAACATACTAATAATTTGACAAAGTTTTGCATACGTCAAATGTTTAGACGCTTCCTAAAACATTAAGGTAAAATCTCGCCATAGTTCTTTCGACTTTATATCGGGTGTAAAAAGACAGTTTCCGAATCCGAAAGCCACATAATCTACCCATTATTTTGATCATGTTTTTCCACTAGACCATACCTGGGAATCCATTGGCTCTGGAGATATTGAAGGTCAAGGTCACAATTTTTTTTTTTTACTTTTTTACGAAATTTTTTTTCTAAACAAACATTACTTACCTGAATTTTCGGTAGTTTTTTTCGAATTTTTGAAATTACGCATTTGAAGTTACAAAAACGCAATGAATATCAAACGTATCCTACAAGTACCTACGTGGCTTAGAGCGAAGGGGCGGGGTTTTGCGCAAAAACTTATTGCTGGAAAACGACTTTTATTTTTAGGTATGAAAAAAAATACTATTTCTTATTGCGCGCAATGTAACGCAAACCCAGGTAAGTGGAGTTAAACCCTATCCCTTCGCTGTTTGTAAGGAAAAAAGTTTAGTAATAACACTTGGAATTCATTTTCGTAAAAAAGTTTTTAAAAAAATTGCGACTTTGTCCTTCAATATCTCCACAACCAGTGGATTCCCAGGTATGGTCTAGTGGAAAAAAAATATCAGAATAATGGGTGGAATTTGTGGCTTTCGGCTTCGGAAACTGCCTTTTTACACCCGTTGTTTTACAATTCATTATTTTGTGTTGCATGTTTTTTAGAACTAGACGTAAACTCAAAACATATCGTTCTCAATAATGCCGGTAGTGTTTACAAATAATATATGTGTCATTGTAACACTTAATTTGTAATAAAGTACTTTTGGTTTCACTAAAATTTTATTATAATATTGAAATTGCAATTTCTGCTTTTTTTCATTTTATTTTATTTTTATTTTTTTTACATTTTAGGAAAGCTTACAGACTAATAACATTATAATAACAATAATATATATCTAAATTGCTAATTACAAGCCTCCACAGATAAATACAAAAATAATAACCTCCATAATAGCAATATGTTACATCCTAAACCATATATCCCATTGTAGCACAGTGAAATATATAGTCTATAAATAATAACCCAAAATCTAAAGGTCGCTTGGAAACATTTAAAACTAAACTCTCAAATAAAATCCCACTTTTGTCAACTAATGATGACCCTAATCAACATTATAATGATTTTTTCAAAATGTATTGCACGCAATTTGATACTACTTTTATTCCTAAGACGATTTCGGTAAATAGCAATACTTCCTTCAGTGACTGGGCCACCATTGGTATTAATAAAAGTAGAAAACGGCTGTATGAGCTGTATGAAGAACGGACTTATATTAACACTGTAGAATTTAATTTATATGTTAAGAATTATTCTAAATTATTTAAAAAAGTATGTTATTTGGCGAAATCTCGCTACTTAAGTTCAAAAATTAAAAATAGTAGTAATGTAATTAAAATGACTTGGGATATTATTAATAGCGAAACGGGAAGGTCTTGCAACCGAAGTAGTGATTACAGCCTTGCTATTGACGACAGTATCATTAAATCAGATTCGCAAGTCGCCGCGGCATTTGAAAATTTCTTTGCAGAGATTCCCGTATCGACTACAAAATCTCTAAATTCATCACCAACTGCTGCAGAAATTTTACTTAAAGAAAACGTTCCAGTTTGTGAATCCCAATTTTATTTCCAATATGTCACTTGTAATGATGTAATCAAAACTTTTAATACTTTAAATGTTAAAAAGACTGCAGATCTATGGGGTAATTCTGTTGACGTTGCTAGGTCTATTATAGACATTGTAGCACCTACTTTAGCAGTAATCTTTAATAATTGTATAGATTGTGGTGAGTTTCCTGATCTAATGAAATATAGTAAAATTATACCATTGTTTAAATCGGGTAGTACATCAGACCCTACTAATTATAGACCTATATCAGTGCTACCTACTTTTAGTAAAATTTTTGAGAAAATTATTTTAGATCAAATTCAAAGATATTTTAATAAACACAAATTATTACACAACAAACAGTTTGGTTTCACAAAGGGTCGTTCAACAACTGATGCTGGTGTTGAACTTTTGGGACACATTTATAATGCATGGGAAGATAAATGCGATGCGTTGGGCATTTTTTGCGATTTGTCTAAGGCTTTCGATTGCGTTCTCCATGATACATTGATCAGGAAGCTGCACTACTACGGAGTCCGGGGCGCCTCTCTGGATCTTCTTACTTCATACTTGAGTAATAGGATTCAGAGAGTTGATGTGAACGGCAAAAGGTCTTCCGGGTCTGTAGTCAGAATGGGGGTTCCTCAAGGCTCAATTCTGGGTCCTTTTTTGTTTCTAATCTATATCAACGACTTGCCTTACCTCATAAAGGATAAACATGATATAGTGCTGTTTGCAGATGACACTTCACTTTTATTTAAACTCAAACGTCAGCAGGTGGTTGTTGATAATGTAAATAATGCTCTTTCAACTGTAGTTAACTGGTTTAATGTCAATAATCTTCTCCTTAACGAGAAAAAAACAAAATGCATAAAGTTCACATTACCCAATGTAATACAAGTGAACACTAGTGTGTCAATAAAGGGTGAAGAGTTGAAACCCGAGGATTCCACAGTGTTCTTAGGTTTAACTTTGGATGCGCAGCTTCAGTGGAGCCCCCATATAGATAAACTGTCCAAAAAACTTAGCTCCGCAGCATACGCCGTAAGGAAAATTCGTGGTTTAACTGATTTAGAGACAGCTCGTTTAGTATACTTTAGTTATTTTCATAGTGTGATGTCGTACGGCATTCTGTTGTGGGGAAATGCCGCCGATATTCAGACAATTTTTGTTTTACAGAAAAGGGCTATTCGTGCAATTTATAAATTAAGTACCAGACACTCCCTCAGAGACAAATTTAAAGAGATTAATATTATGACTGTTCCCTCTCAATATATTTATGAGAATCTCATGTATGCACATAAAAATATTAATCTGTTTAAAAGATACAGTGATATCCATAGCATAAATACTAGGAACAAACACAAATTTATTGTACCAAAAACCAGGCTCAAGAAAAAAATAGGTGGTTCGTTTAGATGTCAATGTATACGTTTCTATAATAAACTTCCTAGCCAAATTCAAGAACTAAGCATAAATAAATTTAAATCATTTATTAAACGTAAGCTATGCCAGAAAGCTTTTTACACAATTAATGACTTTCTTGAGGACAAAAAGGCGTGGGATTGAGCTGCTTCAATGATATACATGAGCCATTGTTTTCATATGTACTACTTACTGATGAAAAATTTTTTATATATATATTTTTTTTTTAATATTCGTTTTTGACATGAATACTTGTATAGTATTGTATTATATTTTTTATTTTATTTTTTTATTGACATTTTATATTTATTATTTTTTTTTTTTTTGACTTGAATACTTTGTTAAGTATTATATTTATTTTTATTTTTTGATTGACATATTATGATTACTATTTTGTTTGACACAAATATTTACTTTGTAAAGTATTATATTTTTATTATTTTTTTTTTATTACTTAATTATTGTAAATGTGAGGACTATGTGGGTTATTATTATTATTTTCTCCTCCTTTTTACAGTAATTTTCAACGTTGTCTGACAGTTTGAGTACTTTTGCGGCCTACCCAAATGTCTTTTCTTTGGTATTGTTCGTCATGTCATTGAGCTCCTTAGTGGTTTTTAAATTGAGCTATTCGACTATTGACAAATGCTTGCACTGACTGGACAGGTCCACTCAAATATGTTTGGTTCTTTCTTCAAAAGACCACTACAGACACTAAGCTGCATGGTCCTCATATAGAATAATGTGAATGCGAGAACTATGTATGTCGTTATATTCATGTAGATTTTATGATTGTCTGGCAGTTTGAGTATTTTTTGCGGCCTACTCAAATGTCCTTACTTTGGTATTGTTCGTCGGTTCGTTGAGCACCTCAGAGTTCTGAGTTGAGCTTCGCGATGACTGACAAATGCTTGCACTGTCTGGACAGGTCCACTCGAATTCGTGTGTTGCTTTCTTCATAAAGCTCATCCCAGACATAAACGTACATGGTTCTCATAGGATCTAACCAGTCCACATTGTATGGATTTGAACACTAAAAGAGACTTTGACCTCTGAGTTTGTTTCGGTGTTTCTTCTCAGGGTAGTCAGCTAGGAAACACCGGCCTCATCTAGCTTAAACTGACAAAAAAACATTGACGTGTAAAAGTGTTCCTTGTAACCTATTTACTGAATAAACATCATTTATCATTTATCATTTATCATTTATCATTTATTTATCATTTATCATTTATCATTTATTTATCATTTATCATTTATTTATCATTTATCATTTATATATAAAATAAACAATATTAATAAATAATAATAAACTTGGAAAATTAACAGCTCAAGTGCAGGTAGGTGCCTCAAAAATATCTTTGCTAAGTGTTTCCTAACTGTGCTTGCATTGGTGCAGAATAGGCCTATGTCGGGTTCGCAAGAGATTTAGTTAAAACTGCGACTGGCTCTCGGAAAGAATGCATTACGCCTATAATTAGTATTTGCATAAGGTACATGTAGAAGTGGTCGCTGTCGCAGTCCCATTTGATTAGTACGTATCGTAAATTTTGATACAAGTTCAGTGCAGTCGATTGAACCATTCGCGATATTAAACAAGTAACATACTCGTATATCATTAATATGACGTCTACGGTCAAGTGGTAGAAAATGGTACTTTCTGCATCTGTGAGTATAATCTACAGATACTTGCTTTGCCCTGTAATCAAGGTACTTAATAATTTTTCTCTGGATGCCCTCAATACGAGACTTGTAGGTCCCGTATTGAGGGTTGGGGTGATTAAAGCACATAGGTACAATTATTAAAATTATTCATTTATGGACAAAAAATAAGATTTAAACAAGGCGTATCCGAGGTAAGTGACGTCTCAGTACAGTAGTGCTATTCTGTAACATACTCACCGTGAAAACTTAGGTGAAGTGAACGTGAAGTGGGCTGTCAATCCATAGAATCAAGGTGGAATGACAGTTCACTTCACGCTCACTCCACCTAAGTTTTCACGGTGAGCTGTTAACAAAATCGACCGGCAGCATTGACAGTCACAAATGTTTGAAGTGTAGTAGAAAATTGTAGGAGTTAAATAATTTTTTTGAGCGACATGCAGTACTTGAATTTGTTTTTAAATAATGTTCTTGAGTTTATAATACTGTATTTTATTGCTGTAAGTGAAAAAAAAAATACATTCATATTCCCTATTGACAATAATGGCACAACCCATCTTCTGCCGAACCTTTTCCTAACTACGATGGGGTCGATTTCCAGTCAAATTGAATTCAGAAGAATAGATGAGGGTTTTTACATGGAGCGACTGCCTCATCTCAACTATCCAGTTATTGGGTAGTAACACGAAAAAAAATAAATAAAAAAAACGCCTTGGCAAGACAGGTGTCAGGTTTTTTGGCACATCACAACTGCTAAATAATCTACAAAGATCAATGGTTTTGCTCCCGGGTTTATCCAAAATATTTGAATCCAAAATGCTTGGAATTGCTTTAAAAAAACCGACAGTCACACACCCCGTGGCAAGGCTGGTTTCAGATTTTGTGGCACGTCATGACTACTAAATATCTACAAAGATCTTTGAGGTTGCTCCTGGGCTTATACAACATGTTTGTATCCAAAATACTTGAAATCGATTTCAAGAAACTGACAGTCACACTACCCCTGGGTAACACGATACCCCTTGGCAACACAGGTTTCAAATTTTTTGGCACATCAAAACTGTTAAATATCTACACAGATCAATGGGTTTGCTCCTGGGTTTA
This sequence comes from Polia nebulosa, assembly GCA_951329385.1. Taxonomy (NCBI): domain Eukaryota; kingdom Metazoa; phylum Arthropoda; class Insecta; order Lepidoptera; family Noctuidae; genus Polia; species Polia nebulosa. The sequence continues at coordinate 12,031,211 of OX589610.1, read as the reverse complement.
TCCAAAATGTTTCGCTTTCACTTTGTGTGTTTTGTGTGTTTTTGTGTTGCGCTTTCAAAAAACCGACAGTCACACTACCCCTCGATAACACGATACCCCTTGGCAAGTCTGGTTTCAGATTTTCTGGCACGTGACGACTACTAAGTATCTACAAAAGATCTGTGGGTTTGCTCCTGGGTTTGTCCAAAATGCTTGAAATCTATTTCAAGAAACCGACTGTCACACTAACCCTGGGTAACACGATATCCATTGGCAAGCTAGGTGTCAGGTTTTTTGCCACATCACAACTGCTAAATATCTACAAAGTTCAATGGGTTTGCTCCTGAGTTTATCCAAAATGCTTGGAATCGCTTTCACGAAACCAAAAGTCACATTACCCCTGGGTAACACAATGCCCCTTTTCAAGACTGGTTGTCATAGGGACCTTGGTGTCACCTAATTACGAGATGGCTTTCTATGGAATTACTTCAATATTTGATCAATTCAGATGCTGAATAATTATTATAATAATAAGCATAAGCAACGCTTCTTATTTTCCCGAAGATATTGTGAAAGGCAATCAAAAGAGTGCTGGTTAATGTGATTAGTTGGACAAGAAACGACCGCAGTAAAGGCGGCACTGGCAAATAAGATTTATTATTTTAGCGAACTATTGGTCCAGTTTTGGTAAAGGGCCACCCACCATTTTCCTTTACCTGCAAAGTAAATGCTTAGACAAAGTGGCATTCAGCAATAATAATCTTAAACCTTTAAATGTAGTCGGGCGAACGTTCTTCGGGCGACCAATCATTCAGCTGAACGATATTCGGGCGACCGTTCATTCAGTCGAAGTTATTTGAGCGACGGATCATTTGGCCGATCGACACTCGGTCAAGTGACATTCGGTTATCGTGGCGGACTCGTAATTATGAGTCGATTACGTCACACTTCGTTAGCGCATACCAATCTTATACATTTTGACCTTTTCCTAGAATCGATATCGTTGACTTTGCCTAGAATCTAAGGTAAGCTTACAACAATAAAACCGGGCAAATGCGTGACGGATTTCGCACATCTAGGGTTCCGTACCAAATTAGAGAAATATCAAACAAAAAATCTAATTTATCAATATATTGGTATTTGTTAGTAAAACATACGTAATAATAAACATTATCACTAAATTTCAAGTTCATATGTCAATGGGAAGTTAAAAAAGTCTTCCGAACAAAATTTTGTGACAGACGACGGACAGACACGACCAGACGGACGCGTGAGTGACAGCAATAGGACTTCGTTTGGACCCTTCGGGTACGGAACCCTAAAAACTAGCCATGTGCCTGTCGGACTTCGCACATTTAGGGTTCCGTACCATATGAGGGAAATCAATATTTTGGTATTGGTTAGTAAAATATACGTAATAATAAACATTATCACCAAATTTCAAGTTCATAGGTCAATGAGAAGTTAAAAAATTCTTTGGATCAAAATTTTGTGCCAGACGACGGACAGACAGACCCGTAAGTGACAGCAATACTCTATGTGGACCCTTCGGGTACAGAACCCTAATAATGCGGTATAGAATTTGCTCGGTATGGCTAAGACGTAGCTAAGAGTTGTACAATTAATTGCCCGTATAAGCACGTGCTAAGAGGCCGTCACTGATGGCCTGTCCATGACAGTTGAATTATACTATGACTGGCGACCCAATCTGGCTTTGCTCGGGGGCAATTTACAAATTATACACATATGCAGTGTAGTCTATCATGATTTTAATCTCTGTATATTGAAGGGTCTGGCTCTTGTGGTACAAGATGTCCTAGTACAAGAGCCTTAATGTGTTTCAATAAATTGTTATTATACAAATCATCAATTAATCATATCTCGATGGGTGGGGAGGGAGAGGTAGCCAAAGAAAAGATAAATGGATTGTTTTTTTTATCATTAATAGGCTCGCGTTTGACTACTTTCTCACCTGATGGAGGACCTGATTGGGTGAGGAGTGGTATAAAACAAAATGGCGCGACGGTTGACAGGATAGAATGGAAGAAATAAACGTATTGCGCCGGTCCCAAGTACCATGGGATAGAAGCAGGATGATGATTATATTGATGATACACACATCTGCCTTGTATAACGTTGTTTTTACCCGACTGAGTGACGCAAGGGACGGTAGTGTGTTTATTAGCCATGTAAATTATGTATGTATGTTTGTTCCTTTGTGGCACTATAAGATTTAACGCGTGAGCCAATTTTGATAATTCTTACGTCAATTGATTTGTCTTAATCTTGCGAGTCCTACTAAAGACATGACAGTAATCAAAATACAATATGACGACAACCAGACCCCATTGTGAAAAAGAAAAAAATGAAAGTTGACGAACTATATTAAGTGGGATATCAAAATAAAGGGTTTGAAGAGGCGATTCCAAAAATATAACTCACTAAAATGTAGAAAAAAAAATCAAAAAACCCGACTGTTGAAAACAACTAAAAAGTCCCAAACAAGAAATGAATAACTAAACTAAAATAACTGCCACCAACTGCATCAAACTGCTTGAAAAGTTACGTGTTTGGAACTTTTTAGTTGATTTTTATTAACAGTTGGGATTTTTGAAAATATAAATTTATTAATAGTGAAAACCATTTCAAAATCCCTTGCGCGGTTTAGAAGAAGAAAGCGGACTAACAGACAAAAGCAGACAGCTTTTGTTTTTGTACTATTTATTTTTTCAAACAGAACGGCCGAAACGAATTACACTATTTAAACACTTCATATAAACACAGAACAATAAAATACAGTTAGGTATGTCTTTTGTTAGTCTTTTTATAATATTTATCATAGTTCTAGTGCCTCTTAAGCTTTGATATCTTGATCGGAACACATAACGCTGCGGTCTGCGGAGCCAAACAAGCAATCCTCTTCAGCGCTGACAAATATATATTGACGGAACAAATGGCCATTCTAGACGTTTCTCATACGATTATGTGTCCGGATCGAACAGAATTACGGTATATGGTATGCGGTAAACGTTGCCACGTACCGTAGCATTGTGCGTTCCGATCTTCTGATATTCTGTTACCTTGACCAAAGGTTAACTTTAAAGTTTTGTACAGCACAGCCATAATCAGCTTATTTCCCACTGCTAGTTCCCACTGCTGGGACTCAGACCTCCTCTCTGTGACAGGGTGTGGGCCGTAATCCACCACGCGGGCCAATGCAGGTTGGTGGATATCACATGTCTTTGAAATTTTTGTTCTAGGACATTCCGGTTTCCTCACGATGTTTTCCTCCACCGTTTTGAGAGTAGTGGTGACGAAATAATTTAGACAAAGTAAAGCAACTGCCGGGGTTCGAACCCAAATCTACAACTTGTAAGTTGCAGCCGATACCAAGGAGCCACACTGCTCTATTTAAATTGAAAATTATTTTCTGTAAAATAGGAGGAGCGCAAAAAGTAAACAATAACCATCCCATTTTAATAACCAAGGGATAATTGGACGATGTCCCAAACAAAATTAGGGTAAGCACACAGAATCTAGGCATACGTAAATCAAATTTAAGCGCTCTCCATTAGCGTAACGATCTCTAATGTATTCAAAGTGCGCAACAGGGGGTCGAACCCAAATCACCGAAGATCATACTCGTTGATAGCGCTCCTAATTAATTGCTGTGATGATTACGATCTAATAATCAAATTAATAACAAACAGATAATAAGACGTTACTCGTAATATTTGCACATGAACATTACCGTCAAACAGGGTGAATAGATACGCAGAGGTGAATCGAAACAAAACTTTGAAGGGGTTTTTCACGTTATTTAGAAACCGTTTGTAGCATTTAAGTACTCCGATTTATTCATGAATTGTTGTTAAAACTACATCGATTCTTTGCTAGAAACCAATAATAAGTTATCAAAGTGAAAATCAAGCGTGCCGAAACTGCGGTGGTGAGCGTTCAAACTATCTGCGACGATAAGCTTGCGTGGGACTGCCGGAGCTCCGCAGCGCCGGAGCCGTGATAGAAACCATGCCTACTGCATGTTGCATGCTCGCGTGCATACTGCGTGCTATCTTGCAAGCTGCGTGCTTGCTGTATGCATGGTGTATGCTTGCTGAATGCATGGTGTATGCTTGCTGTATGCATAGTGTATGCTTATTTACATGTTTGCATTCTGCGTGCTTGCTGCACGCATGGTGATGCTTGTTTGCATGCTTCTTAACGTAGGGGTGAATAGAAACAAAGCTTTGAAGAGGCTTTTCACGATATTTTAAAACCGTTTGTAGCATTTAAGCACTCCGATTTATTTATGAATTGTTGTAAAAACTAAATCGATGCTTTGCTAGAATCCAATAATAAGTTATCAAAGTGAAAATTCTACTCAAAGTTTTATTTGTATTCACCTCTTCGTTCCTATTCACCTCATTTGTACGAAGTTACTAAACAATATCCTAAAGCGCAGTCACTGTCAAACTGCATAAAAAAGAAAGAGATGTGCGACGACATAATGCTTGTAAAAAATCGTATTAATAAACAGTCTTCTCACCTTACCAATATGATTGATCATCATCGGGTCATGTCAGGTACCTACCAATTTATTGGAACGAAGTTCCTTATCGCGCGTTGTGAAAGGGGGCTAGACGGAAAAAATTCTTACGAAAAAAGTTGTCACGACACTTTTTGCTATAGTAAGCTATTGTAAGCTGTGCGGCGTCGCATGTTTCTCTGTCTGTCTCTCTCTCTCTTATAGAAAGCAAGCCAGACATTTTCATTTCTATTTCGCATTGAACAGTGATTAATTATTTATTATTAATTATTACGTTTATTCATTAGATTTACATATTGGCACGGATTCTCTTGTTCAATATCTAAACTAAAATTAGAGAATTGCTATCTTTTACTAAAAGACAGTGCGAGAAAAGGACGGCTATAGCTATGCACTAAGTTAGAGATGTCAAACTAGTTTACGCCTTGCGCTTCGCCGTGTTTTTAGACGCCATGTTTTTGCGTGTACCCTTAATTTGTATGGAAATATTAGTTCAAACTAAATTTGACAGCTCTAATTTACGTCCGTCTCTTTCTTGTTTTATTAGAGAGAAAAAGATAGCAATAGCTTAAATTAAGTTTAGTTTGTACATAACAGAATCAACACCATTATATTATATTTTTAAATATTTAAATAAAAAAGATAAAAAAACATTTAAACATATAAAAAATAGTATTAATTATTATTATTATTAATATTTCGTATATTTATTTTTACACATATTATTTACATTTTTAAATATTTTTAAAAGAAAACATATAAAAAACATTTAAAAATATAAAAATAGTAGTCCACCGGTATCGGGAGCGGGGTCCAAGCTACCGGTGGTTAGGGCTCCAGAGACAGGAACCTCCTCACAATGCGAGTTATTAATATTATATTTATTATTATTATTAATTATATTATTATTATTATTAATTATTATTATTATTATTACGTTTATTCATTAGATGTACATATTATATTATATTTTTAAATATTTAAATAAAAAAGATAAAAAAAACATTTAAAAATATAAGAAATAGTATCCCACCGGTATCGGGAACAGGGTCCAAGCTACCGGCGGCGGCGGTCAGGGCTCCAGAGAGAGGAACCGCCTGACAATGCAAGCCGTGTCCAGAAGTACTGCTTTCTGAATCAAGCCCTTGATCAAGCCGCCTAACGAGAGCCTCCTGAGGTGTTGGTCGAGGCTCGTGGCTATTAAGCCATTGGCTGACACGACTATCGGTACAATGATCGCTGAGTCCACATCCCACATGTCGACAACCTCGCGAGCCAAGTCAATATACTTGATTAGTTTATCTTTCTCGGCTTTCACGAGGTTCTCGTCATGTGGGACGGTAATGTCAACATTATTATTATTATTATTAAAAAGTTGTCACGACACTTTTTGCTATATTAAAAAAAAAAAAAATATTACAATTACTTTTGTTATAGTTGTTGTTATTGCTAAAGAGTTGAGTTGAGTTGAGCTGAGCTGAGCTGAGCTGAGCTGATTTGAGCTGAGCTGAGCTGAGCTGAGCTGAGCTGAGCTGAGCTGAGCTGAGCTGAGCTGAGCTGTGCTGAGCTGAGCTGAGCTGAGCTGAGCTTAGCTGATCTGAGCTGAGCTGAGCTGAGCTGAGCTGAGCTGAGCTGCGATGAGATGAGATGAGATGATGAAGTACGAGTATAACTTCTTACGTGCGTGCGTGTGTGCGTAGTTAATAATAAAAAAAATATTATAAATTAAAAAAAATAAAATTATATTACAATTCCTTCACTAATTAATCGAAAGGAACTTCGTTCCATCCGGGTGTCCCTTGACACCTCTCAAGTTTTTTTTGTATCAAGAAAAGTTGATTATTGCCTCGATAAAATTTATAACTAAACTAGCACTTCGCCCGCGACTTAGTCCGCGTGGATTTCAAAAATTTATAGCCTATGACACTCACAAATAACGTGGATTTCTATTGGTAGAAGAATTTTCAAAATTGGTTCAGCAGATACAGAGATTACCCCTACACCCTCACAAACTCACAAACTTTACCTCTTTATAATATTAGTATAGTATAGATGATGAAAAATAAAATCTTGATTGAATTTCATGTCCCTGCAGTTGAGCAGTAACTAATAATAAAGTTTTTTTTATTTACTGTAGATAGACACGCATTTGACCACTATCTCACGATGATGTGGTCGAAGATGAAGCACGCTTACCTTGAAGCAATATTCACTCTTGACTTAAAGACTCCCAGGTTGTAGCTATCAGGAAACACAGATACTGACAGGGAATTCCACTCCTTAGCTATACGCACGTCGGACTCTCCGTCCGCTTACCGGCCCATTGTGCTGCTCGACGAGGTGGGCAAGCTCTTTGAAAGAGTAATTGCAGACCGCCTCGTCGGGCAGTTGATGCGGGTGGGGCCGGACCTGGCGGAGAGCCAGTACGGCTTCCGCAGGGGGCGCTCCACGGTGGACGCAGTCATGCGCGTAAGAGCCCTCACGACGGGGGATGCAGTGGCCCGGGGTAGGGTCGTCTTGGCGGTGTCTCTGGACATCGCCAATGCCTTCAACACCCTGCCCTGGAGTTGTATAGTGGAGGCACTCCGGTATCACCGGGTGCCGCCCTACCTCCGTCGCGTAGTCGAGGCGTATCTGACGGACAGAGCCGTCATCTACCCCGGTCATCAGGGAGTATGGAACCGGCGAGAGATGTCGTGCGGTGTTCCACAGGGATCGGTCCTGGGGCCGCCCTTGTGGAACATCGGATACGACTGGGTGCTGCGCGCCGACCTCCCCGCTGGCGTCAGCGTAGTGTGCTACGCTGACGACACGCTGGTCTTAGCGCAGGGGAGGTCGCACGAGGCGGCGGCCGAACTCATGACACGTGGGGTTGCGACAGTCATAGAGAGGATCCGGCAACTGGGACTCGAGGTGGCATTGCACAAGTCCGAGGCCATGTGTTTTCATGGTCGTCGGAACGCGCCACCTGCGGGTTCCCAGATCACGGTAGGAGGGGTTCGCATCGGCGTCGAGGGTACGATGAAGTACCTGGGACTCGTCCTCGACAGCCGGTGGAACTTCGTCGAACATTTTCGACGTTTGGCTCCCAGATTGGACAGGGCCGGGGCCGCCTTGAAGCGGCTCCTACCCAATCTGAGGGGGCCAAACGCCTCCTGCCGGAGGCTCTACGCGGGGATCGTGCGGTCCATGGCCCTCTACGGGGCACCGGTGTGGGCGCGTTCGTTGAGGCAGCGATCAGCTCGCCTGATGAACGCGTCCCAGAGGGTCATGGCGATCCGTATCATCCGCGGATACCGCACGATCTCCCGTGAGGCGGCGAGCCTCCTTGCCGGACTGTCACCGTGGGATCTGGAGGCAAAAATCCTCGCGCACCTGTACGAGTGGCGCGAGGAGGCCAAACGCCGGGGCGAAACTCCGCTGCCGCGACAACTCGCGGCTCGGCGGACCGAGCTCCGGCAGGATCTCATGGTGACATGGAGAGAGCGACTGTCGCAACCCAGCGCTGGGCACGCCACCATCGAGGCGGTAGTGCCCCTCTTTGAGGAGTGGCTGGAGAGGCGTCACAGCGCCCTCACCTTCCGCCTGACGCAGGTGCTCACCGGACACGGCTGTTTCGGTAAGTACCTGTGTCGGATCAAGGCGGAGGTGACCCCCGGGTGTTTCCATTGCGAGGATCGCCCAGAGGACACGGTGGAGCATACGGTGGAGGTTTGCCCCGCTTGGGCAGAGCACCGCCGTGTCCTCGTGGATGCGATAGGCGGCAGCGACCTCTCGCGCCGTGCCCTGGTTCAGGCCATGGTACGGAGCGAGAGGGAATGGGAAGCCGCCTCCTCCTTCTGCGAAGCAGTAATGCTCGCGAAGGCGGAGGCGGGACGCGTGAGGGAGGCTCAGCAACAGCCGAGTCGCCCTAGCGCCCCCAGCCGCGACCGCCGCAGGAGACGCCAGGGGCCGCGAGACGATCTCCGGCCACCGTAGACCCGGGCCTGCGGACGGCGAGTAGTGGGTAACTCGCCGTCCGATCAGCACCAGGCCCGAGAGTCGACGGCGCGTAGTGTTCCACGCGCGCCTCAAAGAGTTGTCAGCCAAGGGAAGGGGCCTGCCCGGGGGTGGAGGATAAATTCGAAAGAGTTACCTCGCCCCCGGGCACTCGAGGCAGGGAGGAACAGGGGTGGGTTTTAGTCAGTAAGAGTCTGACACACCCTTCCGCTCCACCCTAGAGCGGAAGAAGTCATAGGATGATTTCCCACCCCCTAAAAAAAAAAGAAAAAAAAAAGCTATACGCACGTGAATTAAATCCCGCTGATCCCAGTGGATTAAATAACGGACATTTTTCATATATATTTGTTTGTAAGTTCACCCTAACAAGTAAATAAGTTTCTACACAATATACTGTGTAATCCCCCAACTCAATTATGAGAGAAGTTTCTGGCCATACCCAATTACAGTAAAGGCTCCTTGTGAGACTGTTTATATGCTATATATGGGCTTGTTTTGTTTTCATAGAATAACGTAACGTTCAAGTAACGTTTCTTTTCAACAGAATATAACTATAATACACTTATACACAATTAAAGTAATAAACAACTATTAAGGTATAGGTACCTTTATTATACAAACTGAAAATAGTAATATGTACACACGCATAATTATGAAAAGAACTTATTGTGCAGCAAACAAATCATTAAGATGGTTGCCATTGGGAAAAGTGCCCAGAACGCTGGCAGCATTGTCACGTTGAATGCTATGCTGATTCGTTAGCCAAAAAAAAGCCTAGCCATAGGTAAAGTATTTTCATTCTAAGAGTTTAGAAAAATATTGCAGACCCATATTTTTGATAGAATAAGTTTATCGTCTATTAAGAAACAACTTTAAGAAAAGATTCACAAAATGTAACGTGGTATTTTAAAATATGAGATAATTTCATAGAACAAAAATACATCTCGGGCTCTAGACACAGTACCTACCAGCGATAAGGACTGTCGAAAGTTTGAAATGTTTGGAACTAACGTCGTAATTTTACACAAAATTTGACTGGGAGATAATGCCTGCCCGTCTATGCATCACTATTATGTATAATGCAGCTTTAATTAATTAATAATTTTAGTGGAGAATGTCAATTCCATTCTTTAATAAGACTTTTTGACAACCATCCTTATTGCTGATCGGAAATCACTTTGTCTAAAGGGTCCAATAAGCCAAAGAAATAAAATAATTTGGTACGGAACCTTAAATGTGCGAAGTTCGACACGCACTTGGCCGGTTTAAAAAAAAAACAAATTCAGTGGTTATTAAAACTTCTTCGGCACATGAAGAATGAAACGACGAATGTTCTTGATTGGTCCGGTTCTTCTGTATTTGTAGTACAGTCAAAACTTCAATAGGAAGCCAAATTTTGGCTGCTTATTGAAGCTTACCTTATCCCTGCAGCTTTACTAGTGTGGATAGTACGAAAGCCTTTGTCCGTCTCCGAGTGCCAAACTAGCCGTGTGCCAAATCCTCCGATTGGCCGAGCGCTCAGGCGTGAAAGCACGACAAACAAACACACTCCCGTAACGGAAACACATTTATATTGACTGTTGGAGTGTTTTTTCCTGGTGTTGGGTTTTTGTTATCTCGCGACCAACTAAAAGGATAGCTATAGATATTAAATAGCCAGTTAGAAAGATAGAGGGGTGAACTGTCAAAGGTGCACCGGACATACATTTGAGTTTTGACATATTTTGGTTTTTGTGACAGTACATTATGAACCAGGCGAAGATGCCAAGGCTAACAAAAAAGTGCAAGCGCAAGTTTATTTAGCAGTCCAGTGATTGCAATCGATAGATGGGACGACAGCAGCAAAATGCCGTAAAAATTGAAGAGTGGGGGAAGCACTTGGCCGAGCTGTCAATAGTAGGTATGGCCTCTTTGCGCAGCGGTTTTTTAGGATAGGCTTTTTGTCCAGCTTTCGATTAGTATGGGGTCTTTACTATAGAGTCGATTATTGTGGGCTCTTTACCCAGAAGTCAATTTGTAAGAGATCGTGGTCCAGCATTCGATTAGTATGGGCTCTTTCCCCAGCAGTCAATTAGTATGGGCTCTTTCCCCAGCAGTCGATTAGTCTTTGTTCAGCTGTTTATCAGTGTAGCCTATTTGCCTAGAAGTCGATTAGTATGGACTCTTTGCCAAATGGTTTATTAGTATAGGCTCTTTGCCCAGCAGTCGATTAGTATGGGCTATTTACTAATGAGTCGATTAAAGTAGTATCGACTGCTGTACAATGATCCCTTACAAATCGTTGCAAGGGACCATTGTCCAGCAGTCGATTAGTATGGGCTCTTTCCCAAGCTGTCGATTAGTATGGGCTCTTTCCCAAGCTGTCGATTAGTATGGACTCTTTGCCCAGTGGTTTATTAGTATAGGCTTTTTGACCAGCAGTCGATTAGTATAGGCTCTTTGTCCAGCAGTCGATTAGTATGGGCTCTCTGCCCAAAAGTCGATTAGTATGGGCTCTTTGCCCAGAAGTCGATTAATATAAATTCATTTTAGGCTTTGCTGTTAAAAAGAACCTGACAGTATCTTATCATATTTTTTATCATCGTGGACGACGAAGAAGATGGTTGTAAACTATATAAATGGGAGCACTATTAGTAGCACAACTCTTTAATTAAATTAAAATAAAGATAACGTCGCAAGAATAACAATGAAGCTACTAAAAGTGTTCTGCACGATCCCTTTTAGTTCTTAATTAAATTAGAAGAGACCTAAGTTCAAATAGCTAATGGTCCAATAATGTTATCTAGAATCAAAGCCTTGCACTAAGATTTTATATGAAGTCTCTTTGATTTTTTGGATGTTTGTATATAATAAAGAGAAAGAAAGAAAGAAAATGGCGATCTATTCTCTCTGCTATTTGATAGATAACTTTTGTTTAGCAAGGAAAAATACTTACTTTATTATTATGGTGAAACACTTTTCTCATTTCTCTAAGTGGAGAAGCACAAAAAAAAATATCGAATCGGGGACGTTGGCCACAAGTGCCTCGACCACGGGGTGCTCAAGCCACAGACCCTCGCGTTTGCCCATTATCTCACCTGATGTTAAGCGATCATGTGGTCGACGTTGGAGCACACTTGCCTAGAAGTAACCTATTCACTCTTGACTTAAAGACCCCCAGGTTGTAGCTATCAGGATTTGTATCTATTACTATCTACTGGTGGGTCGTTGTTGAATTTTTGGTGGACGAAACGCAACCGTTTTTCCGACGACGAAAGCGGTTGCAGAAAACGGGCGTCGTCGCAACTGGTTTGAAGACGGCTTAACGCGTCAGGCCCCGCGCGTCGACATAACAATAGGTTTTTAATTGTGTCTGCTAATGAGGGACTTGACGCGTTAAAAGACGAAACTATCGCCGAGTGACGTAGTTGCAGTTTATTACAACTACTAACGGTTTTAATTTGCAAATGTAAGAAAAATTACGGTCACGTTACGAACGACAGCACTGACGAGTGGTAATAAAATATTGAATATATTTCCAATCTTTATTGACAAAAATATCACTTATCATTGAAAGAAATGTTTGTGTGAAACGATAAAAACGACGACGCGACGAGTATAATAGTTGAATCAATGGATTCTCAACTGTATTTTCTTAGACGTAAATAAAAAAAACTGCATCAAGTAATTTGAAGACTGGTTTGTGCAACGAAGACTGTTTGGCCCCACAACGTAAAAACGGTTTCACCGTCGCAGAACATAAAACGGTCCTTGAAAACGGTTCGTCGTCAAAACGCCCATCACTACTGTGTACTGTATGTATCTACTGTATGTATTTATAGTATTAATGAGAGGGAAGAGAGAGTTCACCTATGTTTGTGCACACACACTTGTGCTCTATAATGTTTTCCACGTACATAGCTACTTAGTTTCTGCTAATATTGACCACCATGATCGAAATTCGGTCAGGAGGACTATTACATAATTATTACAATTTATCCTTTTACATACAAAAAGCGTGGTGACCATTCTTACCTGCGAGAAAAAAAATAATTTCATACCAAAATTATACCTTTTTTTTTGTAGGGTGTGAAATCATCCAATGACTTCTCCCGCTTTGGGTGGAGCGGGAGGGCATGTCAGACTCTTACTGACTAAAACCTACCCCTGTTCCTTCCTGCCCTGAGTGCCCAGGGGCGAGGTCTGTTTCGAATTTATCCTCAACCCCCGGGCAGGCATCGGTCATGACGGGCCCCGTCTTTATTGCTGAAAACTCTTTGAGGCGCTCATGAAACACTACGGGCCGTCGACCCTCGGGCCTGGTGCTGATCGGACGGCGAGCTACCCATTACTCGCCCTCCACAGGCCCGGGGTCTACGGTGGCCGGAAATCGTCTCGCGGCGCCGGAAGTCCCAGGCGTCTCCTGAGGTGGCTGCTGCTGAGGGCGTGAGTGCAACTCCGCTGTTGAGTCTCCCTCACGCGTCCCACCTCCGCCTTCGCGAGCATTACTGCTTCGCAGTGGCGCAGACCTCCACCGTATGCTCCACCGTGTCCACGGGACGATCCGCGCATTGGAAACACCCGGGCGTTTCCTCCCGTCCTATCCGACACAGGAACCTCCCAAAACAACCGATTGTCGCAACCCAGCGCTAGGCACGCCACCATTGCGGCGGTAGTGCCCCTCTTTGACGAGTGGCTTGAGAGGCCCCACGGCGCCTTCACCTTCCGCCTGACGCAGGTCCTCACCGGACACCAAAATTATACCTACCACAACATTAATACAAAACCCTCCTGCAACTCAAACTCCTTCTGAACACAAAATCTCTCTACTAGACAGCATGTAAACGCACTAGAAAAATAGTAAAAAAAATGTGACTCATAAAAATGAAAAGTTATTGATTTTTCATTTTTATTAAAAATGCGAAATTTAACACTAAGTTTGGCAAATTTTCGTAAGTTGACAACACTCCACTGACCGGCGAAATTATTTTATTTTTACCTATTTTTATTTCAAAGCTTACCACCGCCCTGCACTAGCACGCGACAAATGGGAAATAAATACCGTCTCGCTCAGGCGGCTTTTTTCACACTAATCAGTGTTGCCTATGATAAGGTTTTCTTTTTTTTTTAATTAATTATTTTCATTGGGGATAAATTATAATCTCATATCCATGAAATGGTTACGTATATGTGTAGTGTACGCAGTACGATACCAAATAGTACCTTTAGGATCGGACAGGGTTTTTGTTCTATGCTGTATATCTAAGGCCCGTCGCCATATTGAATTACTTAAGCCTGCAGCGTTCAATCTGTCGCCTGAAATAATCACGTTATATGACACAGTGCCACCGTGTCTGTCCGAGATCTCGTTAGCACACCAAACAATTTAGAAGCTGAAAATGGATGTTATGGCTGGTGGTCATGCTTTTTTTTTAAGGCATAGGGCACGGAATTTTTAGTCTCCCAAGGGATGTGCTCGTATATTTTGCCTGGATGAATTTATGTATAGTGACGTGGTGAAACTGCACGCAGATTTGAATGAATGATATCTTGAATAGTTTTAGTCTGATATATTCTCTGATGAACCAGTCAGAGAATACTTCAAGAGAATATTTCGAGTTCTCTATTCAAGTTATTATTTTCTTCATGTCTTTGAAGTCCTTTACTCCTATGTGCGATAAACCAAGACTTTCAAATCCGCCAATCATTAAGCAATATACTGACTATAGGTCTCCGGTATGCTGTTGTATGGCACCACAAATAAGTGTTTACCTAACTTAATAAAAAGAAAATCGTATGTAAGTGACACTAGTAAGAAAAATGCAACTTGGGAAAACCAATGTGCTCTTAATTTAGAAGACTTTCACTTTACGATACACAAATAATTACTATAATTCACTGTACATTCAAACTAGCCAAATAAATGATAAATGATGTTTATTCAGTAAATAGGTTACAAGGAACACTTTTACACGTCAATGTTTTTTTGTCGGTTTAAGCTAGATGAGGCCGGTGTTTCCTAGCTGACTACCCTGAGAAGAAACACCGAAACAAACTCAGAGGTCAAAGTCTCTTTTAGTGTTCAAATCCATACAATGTGGACTGGTTAGATCCTATGAGAACCATGTACGTTTATGTCTGGGATGAGCTTTATGAAGAAAGCAACACACGAATTCGAGTGGACCTGTCCAGACAGTGCAAGCATTTGTCAGTCATCGCGAAGCTCAACTCATAACTCTGAGGTGCTCAACGAACCGACGAACAATACCAAAGTAAGGACATTTGAGTAGGCCGCAAAAAATACTCAAACTGCCAGACAATCATAAAATCTACATGAATATAACGACATACATAGTTCTCGCATTCACATTATTCTATATGAGGACCATGCAGCTTAGTGTCTGTAGTGGTCTTTTGAAGAAAGAACCAAACATATTTGAGTGGACCTGTCCAGTCAGTGCAAGCATTTGTCAATAGTCGAATAGCTCAACTTAAAAACCACTAAGGAGCTCAATGACATGACGAACAATACCAAAGAAAAGACATTTGGGTAGGCCGCAAAAGTACTCAAACTGTCAGACAACGTTGAAAATTACTGTAAAAAGGAGGAGAAAATAATAATAATAACCCACATAGTCCTCACATTTACAATAATTAAGTAATCAAAAAAAAATAAAAATATAATACTTTACAAAGTAAATATTTGTGTCAAACAAAATAGTAATCATAATATGTCAATCAAAAAATAAAAATAAATATAATACTTAACAAAGTATTCAAGTCAAAAAAAATAATAATAATAATAAAATGTCAATAAAAAAATAAAATAAAAAATATAATGCAATACTATACAAGTATTCATGTCAAAAACGAATATTAAAAAAAATATATATATAAAAAATTTTTCATCAGTAAGTAGTACATATGAAAACAATGGCTCATGTATATTATTGAAGCAGCTCAATCCCACGCCTTAAAGGACGCCTTTCCAAGTGTAACTTTTGCAAATAATAATAGTTATTAGGCTGTGTCATCATTTATGTATAAGTGCGATTCCCAGATCAGGCAAAGTTTCTATTAGATATTTTTCAGCAGTATTCTGGAATAGCGGATAAATGGCCAATTAATTTATTTTTATAATTTACATATATTATTGCACTCCACAATCTCTTCCTGGCTTAATGTTTGTAGTTTAAAGTGACAGTTTAAATTAACTGTCTGTTATATTATAAAGTACACATACTCCAGAGAGTGCATATGGCACGTGCCGCATCGCTTCGGAGCGCGGTTCTGTTAATTTAAAGCACTCAAAGCAATTACATTATAGCGCTTTAAAATAACTGGCTGTTTGCAGGACGTCAGTATAAATGGTAACGAGCTGAAATGATGCTGAAAGGATGTTCTGGTCCATTAAAATACGGTTTTATTAGCAGGGAAGTAAAGTTTAAACTTGATTACATGAATGAAAGCTTCGGAATTAAAATTAACTGTGACTCTTTTCATCACTGATCATCATCGTGCTCTAGTCCAAATCTCCATTTGTTTCTTTATTCATCATCATCATCAGCATCATTTCAGCTGAAAGACATCCACTGCTGGACATAGGCCTCACCCAAGTCTCATCACAACGGCTGTTCCTGTGTGTCTCACATACATCGAACCTTCACCAGGTCATCTGTCCACCTCATGGGTGGCCTTCAAACGCTGCGTTTCTCGGTACGCGGTCGCCACTCCAGAACTTTTCGGCCCCATCGACCATTTTTTCTGCGAACTCAATTTGTTAAGGGTCGGCGAAATAGATCTTCACCTTCTATACTTTTTTTAGATCTTGACCTCAGCAGTCCTTTCTAGCCATTCATCGCTCATACAGTCCAATCACCAATTTTGTGAAATGCCTCTTGCATTAATACATGAACATCCTTTAATAGTGACGGTACTGTAATATCTAAGGAGTTCGAGTGAGAATACTAACCTTGTCAGCAGACAGGTTGTTCGGTAAAAATATATACTTTTAAAGAGTGATGTAGATATAAACTTAGTTTTAAAATTAAAAGACGAAAATAATTGGATGAAGTCACTTAGATGTGTGTTGTCAATGTTAAAAGGATTATTTTATTGATATAAGAGTATTAAGTCTTGCGATTCAGTCTTTTCTTTATTACACACCTCAACGTAAGAACACTCTAAGTATATACACGCCACTGTGCTACACTACACAAACGCCGACATTACAGTACCATTTGCTCTTCGTTGGCTCCAATGTAATAGAGTAACTTCCTAGGTATACATAAAACTAGGCGCTAAGTAATTAAACACTCTGAGTCATAGTAGGTACCTACTCAATCTCCAAATCCTCTATCGTTCAAACTCGCATCCACTACCAAGCTAAGACCTCTCCTTTGTCACTCCGGTCCGACATTCAGTACACACACCTTTCAACATAGCCTAATATCAAACGAAATTGCATCGACACTATGATTGCTCGGTAGCCAGAAAGCCACCTTGTTTCATCAAAAGGACAGTTCTGACGTTCAATCTGCATTGAAACTAAAACCATTACGTTACCGTATCAAACAGGGTGGACAAACAGAGTCAAAATCACGTTGATTTCTTTAGGGCAGTGGCTCCTAACCTTTTTTCGGCCATAGACCACTTTGGTGTCTATGCTGTTAGCAGGGCCCAAAAGACCAGAAGAAAATGTGACTACCTATGGTGTCCCCTTGTTTTGCAGACAAAAATTTCATAGAATTTCGTTTCCCAAAAAATGTTTCATATAATATTTGGTCATGATTTTTATTTCGAATATTATTGTTTCAACTACTATTTACTTGAATGAAACATATTTTACAGAAACAAAATCCAATGAATTTTATGATTACATTTTCTTATTTAACAAATTTATCAAACAGTAGAATTATTTTTTAACGAAAATTGTTTGTTCGGTGTATTTTTCCATGGTATTTTATTTCAACGAAAATGTAAAAATGTAAATAATATTTACATTTTACTATATTATAGTCCTTTTTTTTTGGGGTGAGATATTATCCTATGGCTTCTCCCGCTCTGGGTGGAGCGAGAGGGCGTGTCAGATTTTTACTGACTTAAACCCACTCCTGTTCTTCCTTGCCTGAGTGCCCAAGGGCGCGGTAGCTCTGTTACGAATAAAAAGTCAATATGTTGTGCTACAATAGTTAGTGACAGAAACGAATCGCTGTAAAACCAACTCCACGTAGTCTTGTCTGTCCTACACCTAGAGTGTAATTTAAGGCCCGCGAGCTGAGGAGCAGGTGGTTTTAACGCTCGACGCCGTGGCTGAGGCTGCGGTGGTGAGCGTCAATACCTTCTGCGGCGAGCTTGCGTGGAACCGCCGAAGCCTCGCAGTGCCGGAGCCGTGACAGAAACCATGCCTGCTGCATGTTGAATGCTCGCTTGTACGTTGTATGCTTGCTTGCATGTTGCATGGTTGCCTGCACGCTGCATTTTGCATGCTCGCTTGCATGCTGCATGCTTACTTGCATGCCGCATGCTTGTTGCATGCATGTGTAATAGCTTCTGTATCTATATCTCATTTTAACAAAAAAAAAAACAAAATAAACAGTTAGTATGTGCATGAAGTCACTATTAGTGAGACTAATAAGATTGTTTTCCTGCTTGAAAGAATTTACCCTCATTATTTTTGTGAAAGCGGTGTTGTAATTTTATAGGAGGATATTCGTTTTATCAAAGATATGAATTGAAACGTTTAGAAACTGTCACTAAATAAAATGTTATTCTTGGTAATAAGTTGTATATTAAATAAACAATATAAAGATAAAGAATATTTGATTTTTATTGTATGGTATGAATATTCTATTATTAAACTTTATGTGAAACAAAAGTCAATAATTTAAGTTTCTTCAAAGTGAGTATTCTGCGTATTGATTATTCTTTGAAATCATAAATGAGAGAAATTTTTTATGTAAAACGAAATTCTTTAAATCTATTAGCTATAAAACAACGCACTACCCTACCTATGTTAACAACAAAAAAACTTAACTATATGAAAACAAAACTTAACGAACTATTTATATATATAGTCATAGAAAACATAACAATTTCTGATAAAAAATTAAAATTAGTTTGCAAAAATGATGTAATTGATTTTAAAAACTTGAAATCATAAACCTTTCACGGGCCACAGTTCATCTCTTACGGACTGATTCCGACGGAGTGGTCCGCGGACCATAGGTTTAGAACCACAACTTTAGAGGCTATCACACTATAATTATAGAGGCTATAGAGGAAATGACAGCTGCTGACCAATAAAATTAGAGAGATGTCAGAAGATAAAATGTAATTTCAGTGAATTTTAGATTTATTTATGTTTTCAAACGTTGCTGAGTCTGGTTTGGATACCAGTGAAATTAAAGGCATCATTATTATTGTTTGAAGTTTTGTGGACAGTTTAGTTGAAATTGGCGTACCAGTTTCGTAATTCTCTCGAGCAAAAATCATCAAGGCTATAACCATCTTGTTAAAGGACTTATCATAGTATTAAGCTGTTAAAACCGATCTCCATATGGATAAACCTTAACTTTTCAGAGAAGGCAAGCGTTAAATCATACAAACCAATTAGCATAATCAGTCTATAATGTTCCCACTGCTGGGGAACGGGCCTCTTCTCTGTGAGAGGGTGTGGGCCATAATCCTTCACGCGGGTCAAATGCGGGGTCTTCGAAGTTTTTGGTTCTAGGACATGCCAGTTTATCTTCACAGTTTTGAGAGCAGTAGTTTTGAAATAATCTACACAAAATAAAGCACCTGCTTATATTCAAACTGACGTCCAACGGCCTACAATAAATATATGGCAGGTTATAAACAGCTGGCACTTCAACACCACAGCAAAAAGCTATTGTATTAAAAAAAACACTCAACAAAAAAAAACAAACGCAGCATCAGCCAGCCTCGTGACCGATCCCCACGTAATTAATTTTATCCAAAAAGGTTCACCCATCCATTTAAAAAAATTAAGGCTTTTTTTGTTTACGAAGACATAAAGCTTTCAGTGGAACCGCAATATTTACTGTATAATTTACTTTTTCAGCACGTACAGTGGAAACTCTTTCAGTAGCCCTGGTTGCTGAGTTTCCTTTTGTAGAATATTAAGTAACCTAGTAAATGGAGGAAATGCCTGTTAATATTTCTCGACTGAAGCTTTGCTGGGACAGGTTTTAATAAGCCTTTTAAGTGGGTGTTGGCAGTTAGTTTATTATGACTGTCGAGGAAAGTATGAAGGAAGGGAGGAAGAACCATCTCGCATCGGTCAATGGTTTATTATTTATTATTACTTACACTATTTTCTATATTTACTCATAAACATATTATCATAAATCCACGCCTTTCTGTGATAAGTGTATTTAATTTTCTTTCATCAGTTTTTATTTAATTTTAATCATTCACGTTAGGTGAATGTGTCCATGGCATTATAGCGGGCCTTAGAAGAATACCAGCGCTGCGTTATTAATTGTTTTTAAATATTGCAGCAGCTGAGTTAGGCGCCGTTTTGACCTCACATATTTTATTTTAATTTTATTATGTATTGTTAGTATAAAAGGCACAAATAATTCTTTTTAACCGACTTCGAAAAAGGAGAAGGTTCTATGTTCGGCTGTTTGTTTTTTTTATTTTATGCATCCACCCATTTCTCTGTCAATTGAGGACCGATTTTCAAAATTCTTTTTTTATCCGATAGAATTTACTCCCGAGGTGGTCTCATATAAATTTTATCGAAATTACTTCAGCGCTGTAGCGACATCTATGACGCCGCACACGAACTAAAAATAGCAAGAATTCTACATCGCGCAAGCAGAGTTCTCCGCGCGATTTGAACATATACAACAGTCCGAAATCAACCATTGGGCAGTTGCCCGGACCAGACACAACACCCGTCTGGTCGGAGGATCCTCCCTTTTCAATGGAGGTTGTGGAACTTTACACCCTGTTCCGCATACCTCCAAACTGGTGACCCTCGAGCATGAACGTCAGCGCAGCCTTCGTGCAGCTACTTCAGCGTGACGTCATCATCGTCGCTTCCTTCAGGCTCTTGAGCGGCGAGTCATACAGCCAGCCAGTACCAACGGCTTCTACGGGTATCCTGACCGCCAGCATGCAGCGGATGCGCCTGGTTCCTGGTCAGCATCCTCAGCCTCTTGCATCACCATCAACCTCATCAGCGATCTTGGCGCAGCGAACAGCACCTTCGAAGAACCTCTCCTGGTCGACGCCAGCAGTCAAGCCACTACGTCGCACAGCACCGCTCCGACCCACTGGAGCCTGCAGCATCATCCCGACTCACTGGGAGATCATCACCCTGACTCACTGGGGCATCATCCCGACTCACTGGGATAGCAACACCCCGACTCACTGGGGCATCACCGCAGACAGTTCCGACTCACCGTGAACTATGCGGCTCTTCCGGTTCCGACTCACTGGAACCAACCTTCCACTGGCCCGGCAAGCATCACAAGATGTATGGACGACTCATCAAGAACCATCGATCTCCGATCTCCGGAGGGGAGTGATGTAGCGACATCTATGACGCCGCACACGAACTAAAAATAGCAAGAATTCTACATCGCGCAAGCAGAGTTCTCCGCGCGATTTGAACATATACAACAGTCCGAAATCAACCATTGGGCAGTTGCCCGGACCAGACACAACACCCGTCTGGTCGGAGGATCCTCCCTTTTCAATGGAGGTTGTGGAACTTTACACCCTGTTCCGCATACCTCCAAAGCGCTTTCTGAAAAACTGAACAAAAACGAAAAATGCTTATGCCTAGATGAAGTTTTGGTGTTCTCCAATTACGACTACGTTTAAATTCCACGTTTCATGTTATTGGGGTTTTTAGTTCTGAGGACAACTAAAAAGTGACAACTAAAAAGTGAAAAAAAAAACAACTGACTTCCAAAAAAAAAAATAAGTACAATAAAAAATAACTTTAAATTCGGAAGTCGGTGTCAAATAACGAAGAAATAAAATACAAACAATGTGTTTCTTGCACGCTTTTATTAGCTGCACTAGTACGGAGCCTTATTGCTGTCACTCACGTCTCCGTCTGTCTGTCTGTCCGTTGTCTGACACAACATTTTGTTCCGAATAATTTTCTGGCTTCCCATTGAGCTATAAACTTGGATTTAGGTGATAATATTTATTATTACGTTTATTGTACTAACAAATACAAATTTATTGATATATCATTTTTTTTTAAATTCCCTCATTAAATGATAAATGATGTTTATTCAGTAAATAGGTTACAAGGAACACTTTTACACGTCAATGGTTTTTGTCAGTTTAAGCTAGATGAGGCCGGTGTTTCCTAGCTGACTACCCTAAGAAGAAACACCGAAACAAACTCAGATTTGGTACGGAACCGTAAATGTGCAAAGTCCGACACGCACTTGGCCGTTTTTTTTAAACTATTATGTTTTATTTGTATTTCCTCGGCAATTTTATTCCATCATCCTATAAAATTATTTAAACGAATCAACACGTTTTCATTTTTAACCGACTTCGAAAAAGGAGGAGGTTATCAATTCGGATGTTTGCATTTTTTTTTTTTTTTTTTTTTTTTTTTTTTTTTTTTTTTTTTTATGTATGTTCGGGCATAACTCCGTCATATATTGACGGATTTGCAAAATTCTTTTTTTGTTCGAAAGGAGTTTATTCCGAAATGGTCCCATTTATATTTCAAAAAGATCTGATGATGGGTTTCGGAGACAGACAACGGAACTCTTCAAAAATTGACAGCAAATCAACCGCGATTGCTGCTATCGTATGTCTATGAATTGTTAACACAGTTTAATGGGGAACCACAACTAAAAAGTGAAAAATAAAAAACTTTTTTACAAAAAAATAGAACCGACTTCCAAAAAAAGTGCAAAATAACTTTAATTTCGGAAGTCGGTGTCAAAAAACGAAGACACAAAACAGGAACACCGACTTCCGAAATTAAAGTTATTTTGCACTTTTTTTGGAAGTCGGTTCTATTTTTTTGTAAAAAAGTTTTTTTAGCCTTTATTTCCATCACAGTATTGGTCGCCACGAAGTAGGTAGATATTTGCTTGTAAAAAATTGAGAGCACCATTTAGCAATGAAACTTGTTTTATCAAAAAATCGGGCGTAACTTTGTTCCATTTCCCGACGTTCTGAGCACTTTGCTGTGCTCTTTTGGTGCACTAGTTTCATTTCGTTCCTCGTGTTTTTATTGCCTTCTGTCATAATTATCAAACGTTTTGGACTTTGTTAGACACCACCTCATGCCTGGTTTTGGAAGTATTTAGCGTTGTCTGTTCAATATTTTGACATAATTATTGTATTAGGTCCCCACCTATGAAATCAGCGTTTTGTATGGAGAATTTTGTAAAGTTGCATTTTCATACTAACAGTTTTCTTAATTGATTTAACTTTTATGCAATAATGTTTAAAAACTAAACTAAACAACAAAAATAAGTTTTGGCTAGGTTAAAAAACAAATAATGGTCATTTCTGCTAACAAAGAGTAGTAATTTTTAATGTTTTTTTTGTTTGTATAAAACTATAAGTAATAAGGTTTTTTTACTATTGGCGGTTGTCTATGACAGTCATTATTCGATAGATATCAAGCAAATGATGAATATTTTAATTTATAGATGTGACGAGGTTCTCTATTTGTGAGAAAAAAAAGACAATTTCATAGGTGGGGACCCAATATTAGAACTCCTGGAGCAGGTATAGGTATTATTACTTTGCAGAATCAATAACTGCCTATTGGAAGTTTCTCTGAGGTCCCCAAAATCTGGTTAGTAGCTAAATCTTAACTTCTCGTGATAAAAGACGAGGCCTAAAAGATGGCCAAACCAAAGAGTTTGATGGCCTTGTTGTTGGGAGTTGGGAGTACACTTACTTATTAATAGCATTTTCATTGTTTTACTCAAACACGGCAAAACATACAAAACAATACGCATTGCGGAGAACTGTAAATTATTCACAAAACTTCAACTAGAAAATAATGATTTGTAAAATCCTTTTTTGGGAGAAAACGGCAAACATTGTACATATCTATGTACCTACATATATATATCTGTATCTGCTCTATGTGTCTGCTCTATTCTATAGTAGACATCTTAATTTCGTTATTTATTGGAAAGCTGTGAACGATATTTGTATGAAGGGAGGTATTACGAGTAGCTAAAGTGGACAAAATATGTATGTATTTTAGATAATATTCTAATACCTATACTTAATAAAAAAGAAAATAATATGCATTCTCATTCCTACAAGTTTATGGCGTAAAAAACAGAAAACACTGCAACATTAGACCGAAATTTTTATTTCCCAAAATTTGCATTTCACCTCACGTAAAACGGGGTAATGGAAAAGCTGTCCTAATATTTGTTTTACAAAGTATGTTTTGGTTTGTACCGTCCCTTTAATTAAACATTTTCACACGTGTTTTGCTTACGTCATGGTTTTGTTACAGAAATATGTGAGTGAACTGACGACCGTTCGAGACTGCGTGCCGACGTGCAGTGAGAAAGGTAACGTATTCCAGAAACCGAATTCTTTACCTACCCGCCAAATACTGGCATAATGACGTAATACCTGGGCCTGCGGACGGCGAGTAATGGGTAGCTCGCCGTCCGATCAGCACCAGGCCCGAGAGTCGACGGCGTGTAGTGTTCCACGCGCGACTCAAATAGTTGTCAGCAATAATGACGGGGCCCGTCATGGCCGATGCCTGCCCGGGGGTTGTGGATAAATTCGAAACAAAGTTACCGCGCCTCTGGGCACTCAGGGCAGGGAAGGAACAGGGGTGGGTTTTAGTCAGTAAGACTCTGACACGCCCTCCCGCTCCACCCTAGAGCGGGAGATGTCATTGGATGAGTTCCCAACCCACAAAAAAAAAAAAATGACGTAATAGAAAACTTAAATACCTGGGCAGCCTTTACAGCCTCGTTGGTCTACTGGTCTAAGCACTGCTTTTGAGCATCAGCCCCCTATCATAACGTGTTAAAATCAGCATAATTCCGGTGAGAGAAAGGGATAGTACTATTTGAACTGTATAGCTCCATCTTTTTCTTACACCGGGGCAAAATGGGTGTTATTTTTTTGGCTTCGCATCTTTGTGCACTAGCCTGTATTGTTTAGAAAGAATTTAGTTGTAGAAGTTGGTAGCAAATATGTCAAGTCAGGCTACTCGCCAAGCATCACTGAGGTAGTCACTATTGAATAAATTTCTCAGCTTTATTTTACCGAGATCACGTTGCGTAGCCACTTGAGACACAAAACTACACGTATTTTTAACCGAAGAAAAAAAAAGGAGGAAGTTCTCATTTGCTTTACCAAACCATTAAAAAATGACATAGATAAAACGCATCAAAGTTCAGGAGTAGGGGCTCGTCACGCTAAATTTCAACGCACTGTATTGCCCTCATTTTTAGTTTACTGACAAAAGAAAAAATACGTGTCGAATATTTTTTGGTTATTTAACTGACGAACTAATTAGATTTTTTTAGTAAAATACCCTATTTAACATCACAATATCCACTAGAAATCAATTTTCAAATAATTAAAACATACACAACTTCACTCGAAAAACTCCCTCCAAAAATCTTATCATAGGTACACTTTCCAAACCTTTTATGCAATGCAGGGATAATTTTATGTAATCAATCTGCTTAGCCTTTTCCCAACTATCTTGGGTTCGGCTTCCTGTCTAACCGGGTGCTGCTGAATACCAGTATTTTACATAGAGCGACTGTCTATCTGACCTCCATAACCCAGTTACTGGGTAATACGATACCGCTGGATAATTATATGTAATATCTGGCCGAAACATGTACACATCAATCTTTAGAAAATGACTGTCACAGTCTCTACAACACTGCTGCTGCTTCGCTATGTGTCGCGGGTTTGATGCCCGTACGGAAGAATATTTGTATGGCTTATAGACAGTTGGTCCGGGTCTGGGTATCTTGTGTATGTGAGTTTACAAGTTTGTCAACACACAATATAGGAACCTTAAAAAATAAAAAAAAACAAAAGTCTGGGGCAAGGTTATTTTTCCTAGAGGTAACTTTTTTTTTTAATTTTTGATAGGCACACGTTTGACCACTATATCACCTGATGGTAAGCGATGATGTGGTCGAAGATGGAGCACGCTTGCCTAGAAGTAACCAATTCATTCTTGCCCTACAGACTCCCAGGTTGTAGCTATCAGGAAACTCAGACTCCGGCAACGTTTGCGTACAGTTAGGGAATTCCACTCCCTAACTTTACGCACAATGAATATGTTCTCAAAACGTTTTGTGCGTGTGGATGGAATGTTCACCATGTACCGGGTACATCGCCGTACGTCTCATGGTCAGTTGATGGAACGGGCTTGGCGGAATCAAGTTATGCAATTCCGTCGCACACTCCCCAAAATGTAACCGATAGAAAATCGACAGGCTATCAACTCGGCGTCTATGCTCAAGACTTTGGAGCTTTGACTCAACGAGCCTATCATTGCCGATGATCCTCTTGGCTCGTTTCTCAATTGACTCTAGGGCATCAAGCTGGTATCTTTACTTACACTTGATAGGCCATATTTACAAGGACCTTAAATTACTACTGGTATCAATCTGGACTGCAGAGTTGTCTTACCTACAGTTAAAAGCTCTACCTTTTCTCTCCTTTTTCTACCATTTCGCCTCCTTGAAACAAAAATGATTTATTTGAATAATTAACTTTTTAATTTATGGTGTTAAAGGATTTTGCCAAAGAGAATAATTAAATCACATTTCTCACTTTCATTCCCTGGCCATATTTCCATAAGTACTGCCTGCAAAATAAACCGGAAAATTTATGCAAAAAAAATGCTGTAATCTACATATTTAATTTATATTGTTGGTTGGGCAAACCAATAAAGAGCCAAGACCCCAATAACCTGACATTGCATTGTTTTGAGCCGGGCCCCAGTTTTTTGTTTAGACTTCTAAATGGGTAACCTTTTTTAATGTGCCACACCATCCTACCGATAAATTGTTTTCCTCACAATTATAAATGGGAAAGTAAGTTTGTTTGTTACTTTTACACGCCACCACTAAACCAATCATCATAAAATTTTGCAGATACGTTGTCAGGAGTACAGAAAAAAACATAGGGAACCAGAAAAAAAAACTACTACTCCCGAAGGAAAAAACAATAACTGTTATAGTTTTTTTTTTTATTGACGCTAGATGGCACTACGTTGCTTTCGAATAATTTTATGTGTCTGTCTGTGACACCGTAGCTCTGAAAGGGGTGAACCGATTTGAATAATTTTGAGGGCGCCGTACCCAAAGAGTAAAACGGGACCCTATTACTAAGATTCCGCTGTCCGTCCGTCTGTCTGTCTGTCTGTCTATCTGTCACCAGGCTATCTCAGGAACCCTGATAGTTAGATAGTTGAAATTTTCACAGATGATGTATTTCTGTTGCCGCTATAACAACAAATACTAAAAACACAATAAAATATATATATAAGGGGTTCCCATGCAACAAACGTGATTTTAGGCAGTTTTTTCGTGCGCGAGTCCGACTCGCACTTGGCTGGTTTTTTTTTTTGAAAGCAGGTTTTCTGGCAATGGTTTTTAGACATGTTTTATCAAAATCGGACCAGCTGTTTCAAGAATATCAGTTTTTTTGTGTTTTATAAATGATCGCTTTTCTGTTAAGCGTTGGTGTTTTTGTTAAATTTTTAACCTTAATCGGTATCTTGTCCCATAAATAATTAATAATGTTTGTTAATTTATAATTTTTTAATACCGAGTCTAATTGCACTATAATTATGGATCTTGTTATCTGAATTAAAGGAATTTTATTTTATTTATTTATTTATTTATTGATAGCATAACACCACGCCTGTTATCCCCGAAGAGTTTGGCAGAAGTGCATCTATTTGACAGAATGTAACGGAGAAGTGTGGTCATATTAAAAAAAGGCGAGGGTTCCGTACAAGCTTGCGAGTATCTTAATAGTTTGGGAATTGAGTTTCGAAATTTTTTGCCAGAAAAACTTTTTTTTTTTTTAATTTTCTGGTAATTAGACGTGATTAAAATAATTTAAAACCTGTTTGAGCTTGTGCTAATGAGGTCCTTTCATACGATGCCCCCACATGATCTGGTCGCCTCAATTTAAAATTTGGACTGAATTCCTTGTATGGGGATATTTTTTGTGATGTAATTTAAAATTTACAGTAGTCAGATTTTTCCCTTAACTTGTGTTATAAGACCTTGCTTCTTGCCAAATTTCATGATTGTAGGACAGCAGGAAGTAAATTTTGATTCCCTTGAGAGTGTCGAAATATACGTTTTTTGCGTCATAAACGGCCGTATCTTTTTTTACGTTAACTTAGAAGTTTTCACAGGTTCAAGGGACTTTAGACTTGAATATATCGTTTTAATTTCAACTCGATACCTGCACGCGTTCCCGAGATAAAAGGTCTTGACAGACGGACAGACGGACGGACGGACAACAAAGTGATCCTATAAGGGTTCCGTTTTTTCCTTTTGAGGTACCGAACCGTAACGTATGTATCAGGGGGGTGAGACAAATTAATTTTGTGATAGCGTTCACGCTAACGCTAAGTAAAAAAAAATATATTTTTTTTTTAATTTATTGCAATGACATTACCTGCGGAGAGCACTGTCACGTGGCTCACGTCCAGTAATGTCATTTCCATACATTTTGTACTAAGCGTCAGCGTGAACGCTAACATATAGTAATTTGTCTCAAGCTGCTCCTGTTCTCATGTAAATTACAACTATCTCTAAGAAAGTCATAGTTAATTCCCAATTAGTACGGGAGGTACAATTTTTTTTAAAAATAAATAATGAATAATAACTTTATTTGCTAGAATATAGGATGTACATTTTAGATGTTATACAGTTTGTTTGTTACACTATAAGGAACATTGACATTTTAAATTTAGAATATATCTTCATGCAAAATTGAAGATGTAATGTGATATTATGTGATAAATTCATAGTACATAATATTTTTTTTTAAGTGAAAACTTCTTTAGGCGCGTTGGACATTGGAAAAGCACATGGGAAAAAAAAAACTATTGAACTCGCGCGACACCGACACCGCTACGAGTGCTACGACGCGTAGCATACATTTTTCACTTCTGTCGGCAGTCCCCGTGACTGCCTATTTTTTTTTATACAGTTATACGTTAAAATATATATATTTTTTAATTGAGGTTTGGCTATGATTTCTTTATGACCACACCTTTGCGGTACACGCTGTATAGTATAATCATATTTCACCAGACATATTTAAGAGGCCTCTTACAGTCCACTAGCGCCGCCAATCGAAAAAATGTCATAACTCGTAAATAGAATCAAAAATACAAAACATGTTCTATTATTAGTGTGGAAAAGGCAATAACGTAATTGTATAACACCTTATCAACACTTGAAATATAGCTGTTTAGCTAAATCGTGCATTCAAAACATAAACGGCCGTTTTTGTTACTGTGGAGGTACAGGCTGTAAAGTTCCACAACCTCCATTGAAAAGGGAGGATCCTCCGACCAGACGGGTGTTGTGTCTGGTCCGGGCAACTGCCCAATGGTTGATTTCGGACTGTTGTATATGTTCAAATCGCGCGGAGAACTCTGCTTGCGCGATGTAGAATTCTTGCTATTTTTAGTTCGTGTGCGGCGTCATAGATGTCGCTACATCACTCCCCTCCGGAGATCGGAGATCGATGGTTCTTGATGAGTCGTCCATACATCTTGTGATGCTTGCCGGGCCAGTGGAAGGTTGGTTCCAGTGAGTCGGAACCGGAAGAGCCGCATAGTTCACGGTGAGTCGGAACTGTCTGCGGTGATGCCCCGTGAGTCGGGGTGTTGCTATCCCAGTGAGTCGGGATGATGCCCCAGTGAGTCGGGGTGATGATGTCCCAGTGAGTCGGGATGATGCCCCAGTGAGTCGGGGTGATGATGTCCCAGTGAGTCGGGATGATGCTGCAGGCTCCAGTGAGTCGGAGCGGTGCTGTGCGACGTAGTGGCTTGACTGCTGGCGTCGACCAGGAGAGGTTCTTCGACCGGCCGAAGGTGATGTTCGCTGCGTCAAGATCGCTGATGAGGTTGATGGTGATGAAAGAGGCTGAGGATGCTGACCAGGAATGCGCATCCGCTGCATGCTGGTGGTCAGGATACCCGTAGAAGCCGTTGGTACTGGCTGGCTGTATGACTCGTTGCTCAAGAGCTTGAAGGAAGCGATGATGATGACGTCACGCTGAAGTAGCTGCACGAAGGCTGCGCTGACGTTCATAGTCGAGGGTCACCAGTGTGGAGGTATGCGGAACAGGCTGTAAAGTTCCACAACCTCCATTGAAAAGGGAGGATCCTCCGACCAGACGGGTGTTGTGTCTGGTCCGGGCAACTGCCCAATGGTTGATTTCGGACTGTTGTATATGTTCAAATCGCGCGGAGAACTCTGCTTGCGCGATGTAGAATTCTTGCTATTTTTAGTTCGTGTGCGGCGTCATAGATGTCGCTACATTACAAATGCACGATTTAGCTAAACAGCTATATTTCAAGTGTTGACAATGTGTTATAAAATTACATTATTTCCTTTTCTACACTAATAATAGACCACATTTTGTATTTTTGATTCTATTTACGAGTTATGACATTTTTTCGATTGGCGGCGCTAGTGGACTGTAAAAGGCCCCTTAAGCCCCATATGCCAGGGGCAGACTCTTGTCAGCTAATAAGAAAAGCCAAATGAAAAACCGGCCAAGAGCGAGTCGGACTCGCACGCATAGGGTTCCGTACAAATCATTTTTTTAAAAACTATTTACTTCTTATAGGTTTTCCTATAATCTCTATGTAAAGAACTACCTCTTGTATTTTTTTTTTTTAATTATAGGCCCAGTGGTTTCGGAGATAAGGCAGGGAAAAATAATCCCTTTCATTTGATATGTAGCACGGTACAGTTTGATTTTTTTTTTAATTTTCCGATTTGCACCCCAAATGTTGTCCGTCCGTCTGTCTGTCTGTCTGTCCGTCTGTCACCAGGCTGTATCTCATGAACCGTGATAGTTACACAGTTGAAATTTTCACAGCTGGTGTATTTCTGTTGCCGCTATAACAACAAATACTAAAAAACATATTCCAAATCCATTTCATTTCATCACAGATCACATGAGTGTACCAAACGATCTAGTAGATTCGGAGAAAATGTACTATGACAGACGGACAGACACACGAGTGATCTTATAAGGGTTCCGTGTTTCATTCGTATTTTCGGAACCCTTTTATTTTTATTTTTTTTTTTCGATCCGGGAGTCGAACCCAAGACCTCATCTTCAGGAGCACTTTATTGCTGCCGCAGGAATAACGAGGCAGGCGTTTGAAATTTATTAATATTGAAAATTACCGACACTTACCGTTTGAATTACACCGGTATTTAGCATCAAATGTTTTTTGCTACCAAAAACGTTGGCTATTAGCAACAAACGTTTTTGCTCCCAAAATTAATATAAACTCCATATCACTAACAAAGCGAACATTTAACAGAACAAAACGATCCAATCAATTTAAATTTACATAGGTAGGTACATAATTACTGGCCGTCAGCTCCCAAACTCCAGAAATTAAATAAGTAACAATGAATTACAGGATCACAGCCGTTTTGTTTTTAATAAAAACAGCCCATCATTTAAACGGAGTTTAGAGTTTTAATGTAGGGTTAGCATAATCTTTTATTTCGTTTCTAAAAGATTAGGGGACGGGTTTCTTTTCATGAATTTTAGATTTTTTGAATTAATTTTTCTGATGCCTTTTCTTTCATAAATCAAAAAAAAGAATAATTGGATACGCCTGCTTTAGCGAGGGTCGAGGTAAAATGCTACTAAGGGTACGATTTCATGGGCATGAATACAAAATAATCCCAGTCTCAGAACTCAACAAATATTTTGAATTTTGTTCTAAAAAAAAAGTGAAAAATAAAAAACTATTTACAAAAAAATACAACCCCTTCCATACAAAACGCAAAATAACTTTAATTTCGGAAGTCGGTGTTTCTAGTTTTGTTTCTTCGTTATATGACAACGACTTCCGAAATTAAAGTTATTTTGCATTTTTTTGCGTTTTTAGGGTTCCGTACCCGAAGGGTCCAAACGGAGCCCTATTTAATTGTTTTCACTCACGTGTCCGTCTGCCTGTCTGTCCGTCCGTCGTTTTTCACATATTCCGACGAATTTTTTGACTTCTAATTGACCTACGAACTTGAATTTTTTTATGGAAATCGGTTGCACTTAATTGTAAAAAAGTTTTTTAATTTTCACTTTTTATTTCTTGTACCCCGTTACTAAAACTAAATAGTAAAGTTATGTCCGAATTTATAGCCCCAAAAATATAGAATTTCAACATAAATGGTGAAATTAGGGTGTATGGGTGAACTGTACAAATCTGTGTACCCCTTCAGAGCGTATCGGCGTGATGTTATGTTATGAAGTGGTGTAAACAATAATCAGACATGCGATTGCAGCACTTCCGGAAGGTTTGGTATCATTTATCGAAGAGTTCTATTGTGTATCTCCGAAGTTCTTCATCAGACCTTCACAAAATTTAAATGTGACCATTTAAGGAGCACCAGCTTTTAAAATAAAAAAAGAATCATCAAAATCGGTTCACCCAGAAAAAAAGTTTTAGGACCCACGCATGAAAAAAAAACAGTCGAACTGAGAACCTCCTTCTTTTTAACCAACTTCACAAAAAGGAGGAGGTTCTATGTTCGACTGTTTGTGTGTTTTTTTTTATGTACAACCGATTTCTCTGTCAATTGTGGACCGATTTTCAAAATTATTTTTTAACCGAAAGAGTATACTCTAGAGGTGGCCCCATATAAATTTTACCGAAATTGCTTTAGCGCTTATTGAAAAAATCAACAAAAACAAAAAACGTGTATACGTAGATGACGTTTTGGTCTCTTCCAATTACGAGTATGTTCAAATTCCATGTTCCATGTTATTGGGGTTATCAATTCGGACGTAACTTTAGTATTTAGTTTTTAAATCTGGGGTATAACAACTAAAAAGTGAAAACTAAAAAACATTTTTACAAAAAATACAATAGACTTCCAAAAAAGAAAATACACTTTAAATTGAAAATTAACTTTAAATTCGGAAGTCGGTATCAATTAGCAAAGAATTATTTTAATTGTATTCTCTTTTTTGGAAGTCAGTTTTATTTTTTGTAAAAATGTTTTTTATTGAAGTCAGTTAAAAAAATAAGCCTCCCGACCGAATTTCGATCATGGTGGTCAGTCTCAAAGATGATTAGCAAGTACGCAGGAGATATTTTACTGCACAAGCGTGTGCGCAAACTTTGTACTATCACTTCAGTCAATTATATCCTCTCTTACCAATATTACGTGATGTCAGGTATTTATTGTACCCATTTAAAGAAAAGAAAAAAATATTTTGCACAGATTACAAACGCACATTTGCCTGAACCCTATCTCTTAAGGCGTTATTAGCTGCCAACAACCTTGGTTAGCTTGCGTGTTCTGCGCTGAGCTCACGTAACGCGTCGTATGTCCACCCAGTAATAGGACTCGCCCATCAAGGAGCGCTGTCCGAAATTAAACGCATTATTAATTTATTACACATAAAACAACAAGTATTAAACTAAAATACTGAGACTAAATTATAAATAATTAAATGATCTTTAAAATGGTGAACGTTTCATTTCTCTCTCTTTTTTTTGTGGGGTGGGCAATCAATCATCCAATGACTTCTCCCGCTCTTCGTGTCAGACTCTTACTGACTAAAACCCACCCCTGTTCCTTCCCTGCCTGAGTGCCCAGGGGTGCGGTAACTCATTTTCAGAATTTATCCGCTACCCCTAGGCATGTAGGCACCGGCCACGATGGGCCCCGTCAGTGGTGGCTGACACTAATCTCTTTGAGGCGCGCGTGAAACACTACGCGCCGTCGACGTATCAGCTGTGCGTTGATCGATCAGTCAGTCAATGAATCAGTTAGCCAGTCAGTTTGTTGCTTTATTAGGGTTGCGTACCCGAAGGGTAACCAACGGGACCCTATTTCTAAGCCTACACTGTCCGTCCATCTGTACGTCCGTCTGTCTGTCAGTGGGCTGTATCTCATGATCCGTAATAGGTAGACAGTTGAAATTTTCACAGAATATGTATTACAAATCATAAAAACTAATTATGCCTCAACCGGCTTAACGAGTTTTGAAATTTAATGAAATCTCATACATGGGAAGATTTAGGACATACTTTTTATTCCTGTATCACGTTCGCTTGTATTAATATTCGACTTACACGCAATCAAAGGCGCTGGCAAAACCTACTATCTAATAATTACAAGTTATTTTGTTTCATTTCCCAGAACAAATGATAAATTGGGCATCCTTTATCATCTGTAAGATGACGGGAAGGAATGGCCGGACAATGGTACTCGCAAACAATGTGGTAGTGAGTTGTCTTTAGCTCTGTATTGTGTCCTCGTCGCTTGGTTCATTAGTTACAGGGTTCACTTCCTTAGCATTTTCGGGCTTATTGCCAGAGTTCGTTTTGTTAGAGTCTAGTAAGTATTTAAAAAAAAAAACTCGAAAACAAAACAAAAAACAGAAACCACTAGTGTAAAGGTATTTAAAAAAAATTAAACTTACTAAAACGTGGGAAATAAAAAATGTGTTTATTCAAAAAACCCGACTGCAAAAAAACTAAATAGTTTTTCGTTTGACCAGTATCTCACCTGATGGTAAGCGGTAGTTACCACATAAAACATGTTACTTTTCAAGCAGTTCGATGTAGTTGGCGGCAGTTGTTTTAGTTCTATCAGAGATTGAATGTTAACTGCATCAGACTGCTTTTTTTTTTTTTTTTTTTGTGGGGTGGGAAATCATCCTATGACTTCTCCCGCTCTGGGCGGAGCGGGAGGGCGTGTCAGACTCTTACTGACTAAAACCCACCCCTGTTCCTTCCTGCCTTTGAGTGCCCAGGGGCGAGGTAACTCTGTTTCGAATTTATCCTCAACCCCCGGGCAGGCATCGGCCATGACGGGCCCCGTCTCTTGCTGACAACTCTTTGAGGCGCGCGTGGAACACTACGCGCCGTCGACTCTCGGGCCTGGTGCTGATCGGACGGCGAGTTACCCACTACTCGCCGTCCGCAGGCCCGGGGCATCAGACTGCTTGAAACTGCTTGAAAAGTGACTTGTTAGAAACTTTTTTGTTGTTTTTTACAGTCGCGTTTTTCGAAAATATTTTTTTTCTACATGTTTCGAGTTAAATTTTTAACCGACTTCGAAAAAGGAAGAGGTTCTATGTTGGACTGTATGTACGGATTTCTCTGTCAGTTGTGGGCCGATTTTCAATTTTTTTTTTTATCCGTAAGAATATACTCCCGAGGTGGCCCATATAAATTTTTTTAGCGCTTTTTGAAAATCTGAACAAAAACGAAAAATACGTATACATAGATGACGTTTTTGGTTTTCTCCAATTACGAGTATGTTTAAATTCCACGTTTCATGTTATTGGGGTTTTTAGTTCTGGGGTAAGTATAACAACTAAAAAGTGGAAAATAAAAAAACTTTTATACAAAAAAAACAACTGACTTCCTTAAAAAAAACACAAAAAAGTGCAAAACAACTTTAATTTCGGAAGTTGATATTTTTAGTTTTGTTTCTTCAAAAATATGGAAAATGAACATAATTTGCGAAATTAGGGTGTATAAGGGTGAACTTTACAAATCTGTGTGCCCCTACAGAGCGTAGCAGTATTTTTATAATTGTTATTCTTTTCACGAATAAACGACTTCACTTGTAATAAAATTCTAATGAGCAGCCTGATTGGGCATACATTATTCATTCAGTCATACACGAAAGCTTACATGATCTTACCTTGCAAGCTGAGATACCAAAATGTAGAAGCTCGTTAAATGTAGAGATCGTAAGGCATTCGAGAATATTCGGCAGACGGATCTCAACGTGCTCTTCTATGCACAGAGAGGATTTCCAAATGTAAACAGTGGTCAGCCTACTATGGTAAACTATTGTTACAATGTTTATACCGTAGTAACTGTTTGTTGTCACGTGGCTATGTATTCCTTTGTCATTGACTTGTGTATAGTGAAACGGTATCGTGAAGTCACAGTAGGTATAATTATTTGGAAGAAATAATTGCAATTTTGCACCGACTTGTAAAAAATTGTGCATGTCGACTCCGCTATCCTCAGGCACCGTATGTACAAAATTGTACATGTCGACTCACGCGTTTTAAACCTCTATTATTACAACATCGCAAGGTTTTTTTATACTGTGGCAAGGTTCGATCACTCGGGGCATGAGTGTAGTTACCAAAGAGATAATTTGGAGGTTTCAGCCACCCAATTAACACAAGCACCTTGACTAAAGAGTTACTTAGGCACCCATTTGCAATGTAAATTCATCAGTTATGAAAATGTTGAATTTGTTATGAGGAGGAACTTTACTAAGTTATACAGGCTGTAACGGAAAGGTGTGGTCATATTTTAAGAACTGCATCTGCCCATCGATATGAACAACTTTCTTCAAGAAAATCCGAGGAAATTCCAAAAAAAATTTTTACCTCATCCTCCCTCCTCAGTATTACAGGTGGCGACATGAAAAACAGTTTTATAAACTAAATCTTATCATAATATTTACAAATTTAATATTAGGTACATATCTATTAAGTCTATTAAGTCAAAACAAAAAATAATACTAAGTCAAAATAAAAAATATATCTATAAACGAAGAAAAAATAACAAAAAAAAAAAAAAATGTTAGCCGTCACGGGACGCCTGGCAGATGTGAAACATCGACATTATTTTGTAAAAGTAATATGCAGAAAAGAACATATTGTGATAGGAACTAAATATGTCATAATGATAAAATAAAAAAACCCCCCTACCTACCCAACTTGTAGCTATCAGGAAGACAGACTCCGGCAGGGAATTCCACTTAATATTTCAAACATTCATGACAAACAACTATCTATCTACCAGCAAATACTCGTAGATCACTGGCCCTCTGAGGGCCTAGTGTGAGTTTTGTAACGCACTCAAACGCGTTTGCGTAAACGTTCGCAACGCAAATCGGGTGTAAGAAGACAGTTTCCGAAGCTGAAAGCCACATATTCTACCCATTATTATTTGGATCATTTTTTTCCAATATACCATACATGGGAAACCACTGGTTCTGGAGATATTGAAGGTCAAAATCGCAATTTTTTTTTTACTTTTTTACTAAAATGAATTCTAAGTGTTTTACTAAACTTTTCTCCAAACAAACATTACCTGAATTTTCGATTTTTTTATCCAAATTTCGTAATTACTAATTTGCAGTTACAAAAACGCAATGAATATCAAACGTATCCGACAAGTACCAACGTGGCTTAGAGCGAAGGGGCAGGGTTTAACTCCACTTGCCTGTGTTCGCATTACATTGCATGGAATAAAAATAGTTTTATTTTTCATACCTTCAAATAAAAGTCGTTTCCCAGCATAGACGTATATCGTATGCGTAGTTAACGGCTCTGTGATGTGTCTTTTTACAGCCTGTATAGTTTTAGTACAAATTGACGTTTACTTTATCGCGATCGAGTGCGTTAAATAACTCTCACACTCGGGGTTACGCAGTGTTGATCAGTCGGCGAGAAATATCCTTAAAAAGATGACTTGCACTCGGACCCCATGACCCAGAGGCACACATAATTATGTGAGGCAACGTTTATGTCCAAAAACAACTGGCCAAGTGCATGTCGGATTTCGCACATTAAGGGTTCCGTACCAAGTATTGGTATTTGTTAGTAAAGTATACGTAATAATAAACATTATCACCAAATTTTTAATTCATAAGTCAATGGGAAGTTAAAAAATTATTCGTTACAAAATTTTGTGATAGACGACGGACGGACAGACAGACATGTGGACAGACGGACACGTGAGTGACAACAATATGGCTCTTTTTGCAATCCAATCAATCCTAAAAAAAGAAAATATTTTATTAATTAATTTTTCTATTGAATGCCAAGGCTCTTATTGAGATTTTATCGAAGACCTCTGAAGTCATTCAGGGACATCAATTCAAAATCTTTAAATTATTGACAGAAGAGCATCTACATATAACACGTTTACATTGAATGCTGTCTTTCAAATATATCATCACATTCTAGCGTTTGCAATGATTTCTGGCATCTAACGGAATTGCATTTCCATTCTCCGCTGGGATTGGTGGGATTCAGAAAGTGGAGCCTTATTGAAAACTATTTTGTATTTGGAATTTATTTTTGCAAGCACGTGTGATCGCAACTAAATTCTTGTGCAATACACACAGTTTGAGTTTTGAAAGGTATTCCCATAACTACATGTAGCTATAAATACAGACAAAGCTATACTGTGGAATATTTATTTTCTTGTAACATGAGTTTTGAAAACGATTACATTTCGTTTCTCAATTATTAAAAAAAAAACCGGCTATAAGCGAGTCGGACTCACGCGCAAATGGTTCCGAACAATTTAAATCATTTTTTTTTTAGTTTTTTTAACTACCTCCTCCTTAGAGGTTTTCCTGTAATCTAAGTAAATAAAAACATATTATACTAAACTAATAAATAACTTAATAAATAAAATATGTACAAGAGGCATAAAAAATCCGGTAGTAGTAAAGCTCATTGGGCATCAAAAAATTCGTCCACCTCGCTGTCAATGGGAAAAGTGCCCAGAACGCTGGCAGCATTGCCACGTTGAATGGCAATGCTGATTCGTTGGCCGAAAAAAAGGCCAGCCCTCTGGTCACGTGAAGAGTCGACTATAAGTTTGTAAATAACTAGTTTCTATATTTTATTTTTAGGCTAGTGGTTTCGGAGAGCAGAAAGGGAACATTGTATTCTCTATATTCATTATTCTTGAATGTATTTTTTTTCATAATTTTTTTATATTTTAATTACCATTCCACCTTTCTTGTGGGGGGGGGGGTGGAATGGTAATTTTTCATCTGTTTTCTTATCTAACTTTAAAAATTTATATTTTAAAATTATGAGAAAAAATACATTCAAAAACAATGAATATAGGGAATACAATGTTCCTTTTCTGCACTCAAATGTCACACAGCACAGTTTGAAAACTTAGTTTTTTAAATTTTCCGATTTTCACCCCAAAAGTGACCCTCATATTCCAAATTAATTTATTTAGGGTACACGTTTGTGTTTAAGTCACAGATATTCCTTTATTATTTATTTATTTATTTACACTTCATGTAACAAAAGTACAAAGGCGGACTTAATGCCTTAGGCATTCTCTACCAGTCAACCAAGGGTGGTGGAGAGATAATATGGCAGGTGCATAAATAAAACACAAACAAAATAATAATATACATGATATTCATGTGTGTACCAAATTTCAACTCTATCGGTCCAGCAGATTCGTAGCAAATTGGTTGTGACAGACGGACAGACAGCCAGACACACGAGTGTTAAAAGGATTCCGGTTCTTAAAGCTTAGAATAGTTGTGTGAGAAAGAAAGAAAAAAGCTTATTTGTCACTCGCACAGAAAAACACAAAAAAAAATTGAAAATATCAAAAAACCCGACTAATAATAAAAAACTGGCCAAGTGCGTGTCGGATTTCGCACATTAAGGGTTCCGTACCAAATAATGATATTTGTTAGTAAAGTACACGTAATAATAAACCTTATCACCAAAATGTCACGTTCATAGGTCAATGGGAAGTTAAAAAACTCTTCGTAAAAAAAAATTGTGACAGACAGACACGTGAGTGACAACAATACGTTTCCATTTGGACCCTTCGGGTACGGAACCCTATAAAGTTCCAAACAAGTCACTTTTCAAGCAGTCTGATGCAGTTGGTGACAGTTATTTTAGTTCAATCACAGATTTTATGCTACCAACTGTATCAAACTGCTTGAAAAGTGACCTGTTTGGAACTTTTTAGTTGTTTTTTATCAGTCGGGTGTTTTGATTTTTTGATTTACTATATTTTAGTGATTTATATTTTTGGAATCGTCTCCTCGAGTTCTTTATTTTAATACCCCACACGACCAGGTCACAAAAAAATACGACTACACTTACCTAATGGCGGTCGCTGTTTTGATTTTTTAGGAGTCTATGTTTAGTATGTTGCGTTTCGTAAACTCCTAATTTATACTGCTTCGTCTGGTCATAGAAGGTTAAATGCCGTTTAATGAAAGTCTTTTGATAATTTAATAATGTTCACCTTTATTATAACACCCAGAAATACAACCTTCCGTGTCGACCACTGCGCAGTAACTGGCCGACCGATCATACGTCTCGCTAACATAAACTTTAGCTTATCAAGCGTTCTGTCTTTTGTACTTACATTGTGTCCCTGCATTTTTTTTTTAATTCATTACCTTAAGTCACTTCGGCGGTCAAGACCAATATAATAATACCTCATTTAGTAAAAACCATACAGCCGTTTAGGCTACAGCGGGTGCCAAAGAAATAGAAATACACACATACGAGTACGTACATACTCGTTCTCGAAAAACATTACCCTCCTTCTGTGGCAGTTGAGTTATAAAGTAAAATGTTATCAAGGCATGACAACTAACTAATAATAGAAAATAATCATATATAGGAAAGAATACCCGTGCGAGGTCAAAAAGGCTCCGAGAGAGATTCAGAAGATGGTCGTATCCCTGTAAAAGATTTGAGCGCATAGTGTCAAAAGCGCAAAATGTATAAAAATCATGTCAATTTCAATCGCTCAGTCTTATTTTTTAAAAAAAACGACCGACTTCCAAAAATGAAAATACAATAAAAATTAAAATTAAAAGGTGTTTGTATTTTATTTCTTCGTTATTTGACACCGACTTCCGAAATTAAAGTTTTTGGTTGGTTGTTTTTTTTTTGTAAAAAAAGTTTTTCATTTTTCACTTTTTAGTTTTATTTATACCCAAGAACTAATAACCCCAATAAAATGGAACGTGGAATTTAAACATATTGGAGAAAACCAAACTGTCATAGTACGAGTATCTGCCCGGGGGTTGAGGATAAATTCGAAACAGTTACCTCGCCCCTGGGCACTCAAAGGCAGGAAGGAACAGGGGTGGGTTTTAGTCAGTAAGAGTCTGACACGCCCTCCCGCTCCGCCCAGAGCGGGAGAAGTCATAGGATGATTTTCCAGCCCACAAAAAAAAGTACGACTATACGTATTTTTCGTTTTTGTTCAGTTTTTCAAAAAGCGCTAAAGAAATTTCTGCAAAATTTATATGGGACCTCGGGAGTATATTCCTTCGGATAAAAAGAGTTTTTTTTTTTAATCGGTTCTCAACTGACACAGAAATCGGTGGGCATAGATAAATTGAAAAAATTAAAAAATAAATATACAAAACAGTCGAACATAGAACCTCTACCTTTTTCAAAGTTGGTTAATAAATGAATCCCTTTTTCCTTGGTCACGGCATAACGCGTGAACGGTTGGACCGATTTCGCTAATTCTTTTTTTGTTGTGTTTGTTATTGTCAGGAGAGGGTTCATAGGAAATTAATAAATAGGAAAGTTGCGCAGAAAATTAGAAAATTTCAAAAAACCGATATTCGCGAGTTTGACAGTTCGCGCGTCAGGACAATGTCTGTCGGGCTAGCTAGTCAATCACAGTTTAGCAGACGTAATAATTATATTGTTAAAAATGTATCTGTGAATTAACACATTTTTTATCAGTGTTCAAACCAATCAAATGGTTATTTTTATTAAGTGAAAACTTCTTTAGGCACATTAGGCATTTTTGAGATGGGAAAAAATCATTGAACTCGAGCGACACCGTCACCGACCGTCGCAGCCTAGCTATTCGTAGCACTTCGTAGCACTTCGTAGCACTTCGCAGCACTTCGTAGCACTCGTGATTGTTTTTTTTTATGAATTTAGGTCTTAGGGATCTTTCTATGGGGTTTCAAAAATTTCGATCACTACGCGATTCGCTACGAGAGTGCTAACGCGTCGTAGCACTCGTAGCGGATCGCTTTGTGCATTTTTGTTCAACTTTTCAATTCTGTCGGCACTCCCAGAGTGCCACTGTTATTTTTTTTTATAAATTTGTCCCACAACCAGAATCGCAAACTTAATACTACATCAAGACACAGTTCACACTAAACCAAGAACAGATGGCGCCCTCAAAATGTGCACTCAGCACAGAACAGCACATAACCTATGTCTAAGTTTTGTGACACAAAGCATAAAGTTACTAACTAGACACATACGAGTACTGCGAACGTCTGTGTTGCGACCTCAAATTGGCGCGACGCATCCAGTTACGAGTGTCTAATAGAGACCACCGTGCAGGCATTTATAAGTCCATTAGTAACTGCTAAGGTCTGAATACTGACGCTTTGCAGATTTTACTGCAAGGTAAAAGAGGTCATTTAAAATACTAGGGCAAAAATAAATGGACAACAGTAATTATCTAAAAAAAAAAAATTGGTTGTCTGTAAAGTTGGTTTACGGACGATAGTTTAACGTGACAACGTCATAACAAAACATTGATGAAATATAGATGCGGCGCATGCGTACAATGAGCGTAACGGGACACTTTTTCGTGCATGCAGTCGGCGTTCACCGATTTATTAGACGTTGTAACGTCAAAAAATCTTAGAAGTTAAATTTGACCCACTTTCCGTTTTCTGATTAACCTGAAACTTTGCATACATGTTTAGTATGGATGACAATGTATGTTTAGCTAAATGACGTCATTCTAAAACCAATAGGCGGACGCCCATAGATCGCGGCGGACTAGTTATATTTTATGCATTATTACATAAGTAATAAATTAATGGGTTTGCGGCGAAAATATGAAAAAAATGACGTCTCTTTTTTTTCAAAGTTCCAGCTGATTCGGGATAAGGCGCTGGTAGCGGAGGCACTCACTTTTGTTTAATATAGGTCCGAAATCTTCAAAAAATATAAAATATACAGGTTGTAACGGAAAGGTGGGGTCATTTTTTGGAGCCGGTTCTGCCCATGGAAATGTACAACTTTTAAACGGGGTAAAAAATTTTTTTTTGAATTTTCTTGGATTCTTCATATCGATGGGAAGATGCAGTTCTTAAAATATGACCACACCTTTCCGATACACCCTGTAAAATAAAAAATAAAAACACTTTTTTTAAACTTTTTTTTGTCCACACAGGGCTAGATAATGGCAAAATGAAATGACTAGGGCACGTGCATTTCTAGCCTTTTCAGGACAAAAGATAGAAATGCTATATTATGCAGAGATTACTATTTTACTTCAGATGGGCTATAAAATCTTCATAAATATCGCCCAAAAATCAAAACCTTTTATTTGAAATCTACAACATAATTATTTTAAATTAATTGAAATAAATTATTTTTGAATTTGAAAAACCCACCACGACTATCAACATTCAAACACAATTACACAAGTTAAAACGAAAACTGGCCAAGCGCGAGTACACACTCTGTGAACATTTCATGAGATACAGCCCGTTGACAGACAGATGGACAGGCGGGCGAACGGACAGTGGACGCTTTTTTTTTTTGCCGGGGTGGGACATCGTCCAATGACATCTGCCGCTCTGGGTGGAGCGGGAGGGCGTGTCAGACTCTTACTGACTAAAACCCACCCCTGTTCCTTCCCTGCCTGAGTGCCTAGGGGAGCGGTAACTCTGTTAAGAATTTATCCGCTACCCCTGGCATACAGGCACCGGCCATGATGGGCCCCGTGCGGCGGTAACGGCCGCGGGTGTGAGGGCCACTCCGTTGAGCTTCCCTCACCCGTCCCGCCTCCACCTTCACGAGCATTACTGCTTCGCAGGAGGAGACGGCATCCCATTCCCTCTCACCCCGTACCATGGCCTGAACCAGGGCCAGTCGCGAGAGGTTGCTAACGCCTATCGCGACTGGCCACCAACCACGAGGACATGGCGGTGCTCCGCCCAAGCGGGGCAGACCTCCACCGTATGCGCCACCGTGTCCTCTGGGCGATTCGCGCAGTGGTAACACCCGGGCTTAGTTGGAATCTTAAAAACGAAACTCTAAAAATCTAAACTTTTACCGCAACCACACTGATCCCAAGATTCGCCAGTAAATCCAACATCGAACCGCGATTCAGACTTCCACGGTAACAAATTACATAAAGAGTCGTTGGCTTTGAACGGCTCTGAATAAAACCGCAATTCCGACATCTCCTATTACCATAAAGGTCTACAAATGGCTGTTAAAAGTACACTTTGTTTTATAGTCAACTACCGTTAGTGTATTTTGTCAGTTTTATGTGATTTTGATGATATTGGCTGATTCATGATAAATGATTTTATTTTTGTAAATTGGTTTTAACAACACTTTAGCACATCAATTTGTTTTTTGTGAGTTTTAGCTAGATGGGGCTCGTGTTTCCTAGCTGACTACCCTAAGAAGAAACTCCGAAACCAACTCAGAGGTCAAAGTCTCTTTTTAACCGAATTCGAAAAAGGAGGAGGTTTCTATGTTCGACTGTATGTATTTTTTTTTTATGTATGTCCACCGATTTCTCTGTCAGTTGTGGACCGATTTTCATAGAATTTCTTCAGCGCTTTTCGAAAAACTAAACGAAAACGAAAAATATGTAGACATACTCGTAGATGGTGTTTTGGTTTCCTCCTGTATGGATTTGAACACTTTAAAAAACGTTTTTTACAATAAATACAACCGACTTCTAAAAATTTTAAATAAATTTAATTTCGAAAGTTGGTCTGTGTATTTCATTATTATTCCATTTACTTAATCTTATATACATACACTTTACATTTTCAAATATTTAGGTAATTACATATAAAAACATAAATAAATACAAAAACATTTAAAAATA
The DNA here is from genome assembly GCA_951329385.1 of Polia nebulosa. Classification (NCBI taxonomy): domain Eukaryota; kingdom Metazoa; phylum Arthropoda; class Insecta; order Lepidoptera; family Noctuidae; genus Polia; species Polia nebulosa. The sequence goes on along the minus strand of OX589610.1, from coordinate 11,986,818 downwards.
TAAAAAGTAGTAGCCCACCGGTATCGGGAATAGGGTCCAAGCTACCGGTGGTCAGGGCTCCTGAGAAAGGAATCTCCTAACAATACGAGCCGTGTCCAGGAGTACTGCTTTCTGGATCAAGCCCTTGATCCAACTGCCGAACGAGAGCCTCCTGAGATGTTGGTCGAGGCTCTTGGCAATTAAGCCATTGGCCGTCACGACTATCGGCACAATGACTGCTGTATCCACCTCCCACATGTCGACAACCTCGCGAGCCAGATCAAGATACTTTGTTTTTTTATCTCTCTCAGCCTTCACGAGGTTCTCGTCATGAGGGACAGCTATATCAACAATCATTGTGCGACGCTCTTGTCGATCTATCACCACTATGTCAGGCTTATTGGCAACAATAGTCCTGTCAGTGATGATAGATCGATCCCAATATAACGTGATATTGCCATTTTCGAGAACTGGGTCGGGCTCATACCTATAGTACGGTACTTCAGATTCCACAAGATTGTATTTAAGAGCAAGTTGCTGGTGGATAATCCTGGCTACAAGGATGTGTCTATGCAAATAGTCTCCGTTAGCTAGACGAGAACAACCAGAAATAATGTGTCGTATTGATTCTCCGGGCCGGTGGCATGCCCGACAGATGTCAACCGTACCGTCCTTCACAATATATTTCCGGTAGTTATTCGTCATTATAACTTCGTCCATAATCGCACAGACAAAACCTTCGGTTTCCCCGAAGAGGTCACCAAAGCGCAGCCAGGATACGGACGCTAAGAGATCTACATCGGGCCCATGTAGGACCCGGTAAAAGCGCCCGTGAAGCTCCTTGCTCTGCCATACTTCCCTGCGGTCATTAGTGTCCAGTACTGTAGGTTTGCGCCAGTTCTCTTTTGCCAAGGAGAGCGGGGTGAGGCCCTTGTCCACAGCGACCACATCTCGATGCATACCCACGTCAGCTTTGAGGAAGTACTCCCTAAGGCTGCATACCTCGCGGTTGTGTAGGGTCTTAGCATTTAAGAACCCACGACCCCGACACTTCCGCGGGATATACAGCCTCATCACCGATGATCGTGGGTGATGCATCCGATTTGCGGTCAGCAGTGTGCGGACCCTCCTATCCAGGGCGTCAAGTTCCGTCTGAGTCCATTTGAGTATGCCGAAAGAGTACATCAATACCGGCATGACCCAACCGTTGAAGGCGCGCACCTTGTTCCCGCCTGATAAAAGACTATTCAGTACTTTATTCAGGCGGCCAAAGAAGCGCTCCCTCAACGACTGTTTCACTTCAGCAGTACTGATGCCTAACGCTTCCGACATACCCAAATACTTTTAGGTTTCGGTTGAGCAGAGGGATCTAAGGTGTACGGAATCCGAGAGTTGAGTTCCCACGGATTCCATAATCTCCCCTCGCTTTACATGCATGACTGCACATTTGTCCACACCAAATTCCATCCTGATGGCGCTACTGACGGTTTCTGTTACCGTCAGTAGCTTCATCAGTTGCAAGTTGTTGGGGGCAAAGAGTTTCAGATCATCCATGTAGAGGAGGTGTGATATGACCTGACCACCTCTTCTCAACCGGTAGCCTTGGCCCGAACCCTCCAGTAGAGTACTGAGAGGGTTTAGGGCCAGACAAAACCACAGTGGACTCAGACTGTCGCCCTGAAATATGCCACGCTCGATCCTTATCGGTTCGCTGTTCTCCCGGATTTGTCGACATCCTGGATAGTGAAGAACCGTCCTCCACTGCCCCATACACGACATCAGGAAGGTGCGCAAAGTTGCATCCACTTTGTACAGCTCCAGCACCCTCATGAGCCATGTATGTGGCACCGAGTCATAGGCCTTCTTATAATCTATCCAACATGTCGACAGATCTTTTCGAGAACGACGAACCTGTTGGCTAATGGCAACATCAATGAGGAGCAGCTCCTTAGTACCACGGGACCCGTTCCTACATCCATTCTGAGAGGCAGACATGATAAAATTTGTGTCAATATGATTGTTAATTTTGGCTCTCAGGATGGATGTAAAAACTTTATAGACCGTCGGTAAACACGTGATCGGCCTATAATTTTTGGGTTCCGCAGTACTACCTGATTTATGGAGCAGGTGGGTTACTCCTGTCGTAAGGAACTGTGGCAGCGACCCTGACTCTAGGGCAGACTGGAACTGAGCTGCCAAGCGAGCGTGCGATCTTTGAAACCATTTTATCCAAAAATTGTGCAGACCGTCCGGCCCTGGAGATTTCCAGTTAGGCAACGGACGGACTGCACGAACTACATCTTGGGGGCTGATGGTAATAGCCCCCATTTCTGGTATAAGATCGCACGCGCGCTCGACCTCTCGAGTCCAATCACCCTCGGTGTGCCTGACCGGCACCGACCAGATGCCGCGCCAGAATGAGCTCATGGCGTCGTCATCAGGTAGGTGCGTATCGGACACACCTTGGTCCGGTCGCTCCCAAGCCCTATAAACCCACCTTTCGTTGCTTTCGAATGTGCGATTCTGAGTGTACCGCTCCACTCGCCGCTTGTACCGGAATACGGTTTGCCCATGCATAGATCTTCTGCTTCAGGAAGTCGACACGCTCTGTGACGCGGGTCAGATAATCTCGGGAACTTATATCAGTCCCCGAGAATGCCCGCCTCACAAAGCGCATCACCCTAGGGCGAGTGTTGCCCTCCCTGAAGCAGATAAGCTTGCCAATGAGTGCTCTAGCCTCACCGATACGACGCTCGATCCTGCACTGCCAAGCTGGTACAGCTGGTCGTGCAGCTCTGTTACTGTTGGGGAACTTGACGTGAGCTACACGACATGCCGCTGCAGCCGCGCAGTACAAGATTGAGTGGGTATCAGCAAGGTCTTTGCTGCTATCAAAAAAATTTGATAGCTGCGAATCTAGAGCACACACCAGCGCCTTATTTTTCTTATGCATGGGCAAACGAGGTAGACGAGGTCTAAGCCCTGGCGGTGTGGAGCAGTGCTCTCGGAATGCATCCTCCAAAGCGCTCCTCAATCGTTCGTTACACTGGGTACTCACGGATATAGCCACGTCATCATCATCTTCACCAACGTGGTCAGGTCGCGGTGGTGCATTAGGTTGCAGTTGCACCGCGGCCGGTGGCGAAGCAGGTGAGACACGGCTACTCCGTGATTCGAGGCGTAGTCTATCAAGTGTGGTATCATCCAGCATACGGTTACGCTGGATGACCCGCACCTGATCCGACAGTCGTTGGGCCGATACGTTGACAGCTGGCTCAAGCACCTGAAACAGAGAGAGCATCCGACCACGGTACGCAGTCAGGTTAATTCCCCCCTCTGTAGCCCCATAGTATGAGCGCATGACGTTTTCGTTAATGGATTGTGTCCATCGCATGCGCTGCACACTTCCACCGGCAGCGGGAACCCTATCAGAGGCCGGTGGGCCTCGAGGTTCCAAACTGGCTGGTGGTCGGCCTCTTCCCCGTCGACGCGCAGGTGGTGGTGTCGTCGGCGGAGTGGTGGTGTATTCGTCGCTCGAGCTCGACGCAACTGCAGCGGTCGGAATCACTCGACTCACGGCTGGTGCAGGTCCCGGCGGCTGCGAGGCGGAGCTGAGCGACGAACCCGAAGATGTTGGGTGTGTGGTCAGCAATTTGGCCCGGTTCCTAGTTAGCATTTTCACGTTGTCATAAGTTCCGTTTTATTTTTGTAGTTCTCATCTCACTGTTGTTCACTATGATTTGCACTTGGTAATATTTTTTTTTTCTCTCGTTTTCGGTCTTATTTTCACTATTGTAAACATGATAATAAATATAAATAGTTTAGGAAAAATATATGGAAAAAATTATGACAGTCGGCTTGACAGGCGGGCCACAGATTATTATCACTTCATTATTATTATTATTATTATTCTTTATTGTACACATAAAACATATACAGAAAAACACAATGGGACAGTTAATTACAAAGGCGAGCTTAACCCAGCGTTTGGGTTTTCTTACAGCAAACCACAAGGTGAAAAATACTATATAATATAATAATCTAATAATAATTGCTTAGGATTATCATAAGTGCACAACAAAACTCAAAATCTCAAAACGGCATTTCATCGTTAATTGACACCGAATTCCGAAATTAAAGTTATTTTCAATTTTAAGTGTATTTTCTTTTTTAAAAGTCGGTTATGCATTTTTTGTAAAAAAGTTTTTTAAAGTGTTCAGATCCACACAATATGTATTGGTCAAATCATAAGAGAACCATGTACGTTAATGTCTGGGATGAGCATTTTAGGAAAGCAATAGGCAGATTTGAGTGGACCTATCCAGACAGTGCAAGCATTTGACAGTTATCGTGAAGGTCAAGTCAGAACTTTGAGGAGCTTAATGACTATATTGACAAGACATTTATTTGTTTTTGTCAAGACATTTATTGAAGAACTACCTTCTGCGAGGGGCTTTGCCCGAGTGCTACGAGTATAAGTACTTTCACAATTATAAATTTAATATAGCCTATGTGCTATGGGGTCGTCGACTAAAAAAAATTAATTAGTACGTCACTTAGATTACCAAAAAATATTGGACACGTACGAGTATGTCTTCTTTTGTCACTTGAACAAAAAATAAAGACGATACAGTGGTCTGAAATTTCGGATGACGTCACCCTTAGGTTAATATTGTACTACTTTTTAACCGACTTCAAAAATAAGGAGGCTATCAATTCGGATGTTTGTATTTTTTTTTTTTTTATGTGTGTTCGGGCATAACTCCGTCATATATTGACGGATTTGCTTATGTTTTTTTTTTTGATCGAACCGGGTTTGTTCCGAAATGGTCCCATTTAAATTTCATATAAATCTGATGATGGGTTTCGGAGACAGACAACGGAACTCTTCAAAAATTGACAGCAAATCGACCGCGATTTGTTAACATAGTTTAATGGAGAACCACAACTAAAAAGTTTTTTTTACTTTAAGGTGACGTAACAAGCTCCCACTCCTGAACTTTGATGCGTTGTATCTTTGTAATTTTTCAATAAAATATCAATTTATCATCCAAACGTTCGCATTTATAATATTGCTAGCTTCTGCCAGAGTCTTCGCCCATGTGGAATAAAATAATAATAATTATAGAAAGTATATAATAATAAAAGATAGTAAAGTAATAAATTATTTATGCCGAAAATGCCACAGCAAACCTGAAACAATAGGTACAACATATCACAGGAGTTTGTATGACATTGACTCAAAACGACTATACTCACCAGCATAATCAACTTGTTAACATCATACATCATCATCTTGTTTTTCTTTGTTTTTGTGTTTCTCTGTTTTTTGCGTCATGTTTACCGTAAATAAACGTATTTTCTTTCTTTCTTTCTTTCTTTACATCAAAAACTCACAACTAAACTTAAACTTATGCTTTATCCTTACACACCATAGGTATTATAAATACAGGGTGTAACGTAAAGGTGTGGTCATATTTTAAGAGCCGGTTCTGACCATGGAAATGAACATCTTTCTCTAAGAAAAATAGGAAATTCCAATATTTTTTTTTTACTATATAAATTTATCATCAGCTGATCAATATATGCATGAGAGGTAAAAAAAAAATTAGAATTTCCTCGCATTTTCTTAAATAAGGTTGTTCATATCGATGGGCAGACGCAGTTCTTAAATTATGACCACACAAAACACAAAATCAATTTTACAAAATATATTATAACCGCAATATTATTACAGATCACACTATACATATAACCCTTGTTGATATAGAAAACAAACACACATATGTAATAGACATCAGTCCCAATCACTAATATCATCCAGAAAACTATCACAGAAAAAATTAGGAAGTATGAAGTGCTTCCTAATTTTTTTTTAACTCTGTGGAGTTACAAGATAATAAAAATAAAAAAGGAACATAAGAAAATTTTAATGAGGACTAAGAATTTATAGTTTGTTACATTGACTACGTGTGTAAGTATGCATGTGAGTGTGAGTGAGTGCGCGTGTCTGTGTGTGTGTAAGTGTTGTGTCGTGCAAGTATTTTAATAATTCCGTCATTATAAACCTTTGTGATATTCCAGACTATTATCTATATCTGTACTAAATTTCATCCAAATTCGTTCAGCCCTTCTGGCGTGAAACAAACATACAACCATCCATTGAAACTTTCGCATTTATAATAGTAGGGTAGGATTAGTAGGATAACTGCCTCGTTGGTTTCGGGGTGTGGGGTCGCGGATAAATTCGTAACAGAGTTACCGCGCCCCTGGGCTTCCGCTTAGCCCAGAGCGGGAGTAGTCATAGGATGATTTGCCACCGCAAAAAAAAAATGTGCAACGGCTAATCGTTGGGTACGATTCCCTGGTTACGGAAAGTGTTATTGGGTTTTTCTATCAAAGGTTTCTCAGTGAATGCCCGGAGTTTGGTGGTTGGTGATGTGTCACCTCAGTGCCCACGTCAAGCACGTCGAGTAGTTGGTTCTGAGTTTGGATTTCTCCTCGGCCGGGTCGGATTATGCGGCAAATTCAGTTGGGTGGAATAAAAAATATGTGTAGAATATAATATATATGCCACCGTATTATCGCAAACACTGTTAGTTTATGAAAAATCAGGACCAAAAAATGCGTTGAAATTTCGCGTGACGTCACGGTGTGCGACACTTTTTACCATAATGTGACTTAAGAAGCCCGCACTCCTGAACTTTGATGCATTTTATCATTGACACTTTTTATTGGTTTGGTAAAGCAAAAAATACGTGTATTTTTTGATAATCTAACTTACTGACTAAATAGAATAATTATTTCCATACCCAGGAAACATTCATATACTTACTCACAGTAGTCATGGAAATAATACTTTTGTATCAACATCAGCCTTTTAATGTCCCCACTGCTGGGGCACAGGCCTCCTCTCTGTCAGAGTGCAGGTTGGTAGATGTCACATGTCTTCGAATTTTTGGTTCTAGGACATGTCGGTTTCCTCACGATGTTTTCCTTCACCGTTTTCAGAGCAGTGGTGATGCAATAATTTATACAAAGTAAAGTGCCTGCCTGGGTTTGAACTCACGATCTACAGCTTGTAAGTCGCGACCAATACCACTGGGCCACCACTGCTCATACATACGCATACTTTTGTATAATTAATAGTATTTCTAGGAGTTCGTAAACATGCAGGCTTATGAGAATCAAATGTTCGTCTAAATAATATCTTCAGCTTTTAAATATAATATCGCAATCCAATTATCCCTTACTGTCAGAGTGACTACTAAAACTTGCATCTATGATACATATAATAGCCATTTTCTTCAATTCCAGTATTTTTGCAACAGAAACAAAATTAACCTTCATTACAAGAGCAAAAGGAAAAAAGGAACGAACGAAGAGCTCAGTGTCTAATATATTCATCACAGTTCCCCAAGCTGTAAAAGTCAAACGAAGGAACTGTAAATTGTAGAAGACACTCACCGAAATGGATGCAAGCAGTAAAATATGACGAGAATTTAACTTTAAGGGCAAAAATTTCAAATTCCACCGTAAAAATAAAAAAATATCTTGGTCCTCAGACTCACCCTCACCGAGAAAATTTACCACATAAAATTGCATGCAATAAACTTGTTGGATAGGATGAATGTGTAGAAGCAGAAGACTCACTTTAATTTGAAGGGACATACTTACAAAATCTTAACTACCTTGTTCAAGGCGTCACTTACGACCAAGTACCTTATATGAGTCGTGTTCATTAGTTGCTTAGCATGTCTTAAAAAAAAAACTTTTTTTTTCAAAAAATAGAACCGACTTGCAATAAAAAAACACCGACCACCAACACCGACTTCCGAAATTAAAGTTATTTTGAACTTTTAATGTAATAAAGCTCGTGGCTAAAGTAATAACAGCCGCATGGGTCGATCTATCAGGTTAAGCTACGCTTGCCGGGGTTGGTCCATGGATGGGTGACCATCATTACATACGAGTACCGAGACTCCTCCGTGCCTCGGAAAGCACGTTAAGCCGTTGGTCCCGGCTGTCTTTGATAGTCGTTACGGGTCGTCAGAAGCCCGAAAGTCTGACAACCAGTCCTACCAAGGGATATCGTATTACCCAGTAACTGGGTTGTGGAGGTCAGATAGGCAGTCACATCATGTAAAATACTGGTATTCAGCTGCATCCGGTTAGACTGGAAGCCGACCCCAAGATAGTTGGGAAAAGGCTAGGCAGATGAATGTAATAAAGTTTTTATTTTTCAATTTTAGGTGTGGTTTCCCATTAAATTGTGTTAACAATAGACATACCATTACATTAATCGCGAGTCATTTACTGTTAGTTATTCAAGAGTTCCACTGGCTATCTCCGAAGATCTTTACCAGATCTTAATGTATCATATACTAAATAAAACCTTCCTTGAAAAATATTTCATCCAAATCGGATCAGTAGTTTTCGAGAAAATTGCGGACAAACAAACATAAATACATACGGGTCGAATACGATTCTGTGGTAAGATAAGGTTAATGTCGTGTTAATTCTTCTGAAATCTGTTAAGCAGAATTATTGCAAAGCAATATAGCGCTCCTGAGTACAAAAATAATAATAAAAAAACTATTTTTTTTAGCTTTTTTGTCTCCATACAGGACTAGATAATGGCGACATAAATTAATGGAATTTTTGTTTTGTTATTACACCATCAAATAGTAAAGTAATCGCTATACTACGTTCAATGGAAGAATGACCAACTAGGGCACCCTTATGAATTCCACTCCATAGCCTGTTTAGGAATGTGATCGGGATCCCTCCGGAGCGTATGACCAATCCAATGGGCAAAAACATGTTAGTATCTAAAATATGACCACACATTTTCGATAAACTCTGTATACTCGTATACAAGATCTTCATAGGCAAACACAATCAAAGCAGCCATGTGTATGAGAAAAGTGGTTTGTAACGGAATAGACTTTCTGACCTCACCTATTTCGTGCTTATTTACAACTTCCTAAACACGTCACGTCTTGTTCGTTTAGTCACTTATTCCCGCTGCGATCCGTGTTTGTCAAACATGTTTGCGTGCCTTTAATTTGTGACGAGCAGTCTGTGTGACACCGCTTTTATGTGAAGTTTGTGTACTGCTTTGTTATATTGATACGTGTGGCACCTTCACACTTTATGTGCTGTTGTGAATCAAATGTAATTTAAAGATGGATTTGTCCTGTTTTTGGGTTCGTTTATACATGCAAATCTAACTTCGGAACAACTGTTTGACGATGACAAATCCAATTACCCAACGACAGGACTAGTGAAGCAAAGAAATATCGTGGTTCCTTAGACATTCCCCTCCAACCGAATATTTTGATATTTTGACCTGCAGAAAAGCTCCCTGCAGCTCTAAATCGAGTACGAGGCCAGGTGGGCCGCTGCAGGCAAAACTTGGTCAGATGGGGGTACTCTAATGAGCCACAATGGGATTGTGGAGCTATGTCCCAAACAATGCCTCACATATGTCCCAAATAATGCCTCACATATGTCCCAAACAATGCCTCACCTCTTGTCATGCACCCTATGTCACACCTTCACTTTTTAAGACCTTTACGAGGCAAATTCTAACACTGTAATTATAGCAAAATTTTAGTCCAAAAAAAATTAATTTTGAAATCATAGATACGACGAAGAAGAAGACTTGTAGAAAACCTAGGACAGATTTCAGAAATTAGAACTTCAAACATATCTAAGCATCCAAGCCTTACTAATGAATTCTTTCACTATGATAATTATTTCAGACGTAAGATGTCCACGGCTGAACATAGGCCTTCCCAAAGCGACCCCACATTGACTCGTGCTGTGCTTTGTTTATTAATTTTGAAATCATACAGCAACAGCAAATAGTATATTGTGCGAATGGCTTAGACATTAAGGCGCAGTTATACGACTTTTAATAGTTTTTAATTGAACATCACGTCTAAACGACTAGTCTTATTTCTTTGAAAAAAATATATGTTACTCTAGACAAAAAATATTCTAGAAGAATAAATATTCTCATATTTGAAATTATATTTTTATAACATCATCATCATCACCATAAGCCTTTTAATGTCCCCACTGCTGGGGCACAGGCCTCCTCTCTGTGAGAGGGTGTGGACCATAATCCATCACGCGGGCCCAATGCGGATTGGTGGATGTCACATGTCTTCGATTTTTTGGTTCTAGGACATTTCGGTTTCCTCACGATGTTTTCCTTCACCGTTTTGAGAGCAGTGGTAATGAAATAATTTACACAAAATAAAGCGCCTGCCTGGGTATGAACTCACGACCTACAACTTGTTAGTTGCGGCCGCTACTACTGGGCCACCACTGCACTCAGAACATGAAAATAAGTTAATGTAAAAAAAAAAACATTTTTTTAAACAAGCATTTAAATTCATACACAAAATTCTGTGCTGTGCTGTTAACCATTGAAGATACTCTATCTGAAGCTTATCTTGAATGTAGATTCAGGTCATGCTTACCATAAAAATGCATTTTCATCCGAACTGAACCAATATGTAAAAAATCAACTCCACTGGATAAGAGGAAGTGGTTCTAATAGGGATGACGACAGGGGATATCAAAAATTGTTGGACACGTATTTTTTGCTTTATTAAGATACAACGCATTAAAACTCAGGAGTGGGGGCTTGTTACGTCACTTTTCAGTAAAACGTGGTACAATTTTAACTTAAGGCGCAGTTATACGACTTTTAATGGTTTTTAATTGAACATCACGTCTAAACGACTTGCCTTATTTCTTTGAAATAAATATATGTTACTCTAGGCAATTTCCGTCGTAATTTGATCTCAGAATATTTGAAATTATATTTTTATAACATAGTGTAATTAATTTGTAAAGTTATGGCTAACGCGGATAAAAAATTGAGAATCACGCAAAAACTATAAAGCGTATTTTTATGAAACCTTCACTATTTTAAAGATCATTTAATTATTTATAATTTAGTCTCAGAATAATGCGTCTTATTTCGGGCAGCGCTCCTTGATGGGCGAGTCCTATTTCTGGGTGGACGTACGACGCGTTACGTGAGCTCAGCACAGAACACGCAAGCTAACCACTCAAGGTAATTGGCAGTTAATAGCGCCTTAAGCACTTTTTGTGTCAACCGTACAAGTTTAAAACAATAGGAAAAAGAAAATAAAGAAATGTACAGTAATCATATTTATCGTATTCGGGGTTCTCGGGGACGGACCCGCCTCGGTGATCGGGGTACTCAGAGAATAACCCATTATTATAAACCTAATTTGCTATCTCACATGCTGGTACGAAAAACTAAACTATTCAGCTAGACTAGATTGTAGCATTATTTGCTGAATGCTTCGTTTATGCCTGATATATTAATATTAACGTTACTAATTCAAGCTCTTTTAAGAGGCCGTACACGAAATTATGGCTGATTTCAATTGTTTACGTGATTTTACAGATGTGATTTTACAGTTAAAATAATGCATTTCTATAAGTTTTAATGCGTAACATGAAAGATAATTTCAATTATGATCTAATGAATGAGCTAGATTCGAAGCTTGCGTTGCGTATTTTAAGTCGAGATTTGAGTGTTTTAAAAGATTTTTTATTGCCAATTTTTGTATTTTTTACATATTTTTCTCAAGAAATGGATTGATGGTGAACTGAAGTATATATTTTGCTATTTTAATTTTATAAACGAGAGTTCTAAATAGCCAAAATCAAAAACAATTTTTTGCCCATTTTCTGTAAAATTTGACTAAGTTGAATATTTTTTTAATCAAAATTTTAATATAAAAGTGGTAAAAAGTAATTCATACTTTATATAGACGATTTTTGCAAAAATACATTCTAATTTTTTCATACCGTTTACACGTCTATACGATTCGTAATTATGTGATATTCTAAACCCTTTACAGCAAAAAATCACAAAACCATCGTCGGTTTGTGGTCGGGTAATCGTAATTATAATAAAAATTAAAAAAAAAACTAGCTCACACATTAGATCAAAATTGAAACGATCTTTCATCTTGTGCACTATAACTTTTAGAAATATATTATTTTAACTGTAAAATCACGTCTGTAAAACCACGTAAATCAGCGGAATCCGCAAAATTTCGTGTACGGCCTCTTAACGTAGCGCACCAACATAACCGGTATGGGTTTGCGCCCTTTGTACGTAATTACTTTTTTTTTCTGTTTCATTCCTGTCTGTTGTCTGTGTGTACATAAATTGTTAAATAAATAACAACATGACCTGTTCCAATTAACAAAATGACGCTTCCCCGTAACAGTACCATCCTGTATTTATAACGGTATCACACTGAAATTGTGTTCATTTATTTATTTGGTTTTAAGCACACACTATTATTTAGCGGTTTCAGTAATAACATAGTGGTTCATGTATTAATTAGCCCGTATTGTTTTCATAGCAGACGATATATTATTGACACGGTGTTGCGTGAAATATTAATTGGGAATTATATGCCGATGAAAGAGAGGAAAGATTTATTTGTTGTTTTATGATAGTTAAATGTATGGTTGATTTATAATAAAATAGTGTGAGGATTAGCGAATCACGATAGGCGGCAGCGGCCTCTCGCGCCCTTGCCCTGGTCCAGACCATGGTATGGGGTGAGAGGGAATAGGACGCAGTCTCCTCCTTCTGCAAAGCAGTAATGCTCGCGAAGGAGGAGGCGGAACGGGTTAGGGAGACTCAACGGAGTGGCCCTCACGGCCACAGCTGCTGCCGTTGCAGGAGACGCCCTGGGCGTCGGAGGTCGCAAGACGATCTCCGGCCATTGTAGACCCGGGCCTGCGGACGGCGAGTAACGGGTAGCTCGCCGTCCGATCAACACCAGACCCGAGAGTCGACGGCGCGTACGGTTCCATGTGCGCCTCAAAGAGATGTCAGCCACCACTGACGGGGCCATCATGACCGATGTCTGCAATCCAAGGGGCGCGGATAAATTCTTTTGTTTTGAAGGATTACAATTGAAGGAACAGGGGTGGGTTTTAGTCAGTAAGAGTCTGATACGCCCTCCCGCACCACCCAGAGCGGGAGAAGTCATAGGATGACTACCAAAACCTAAAAAAAAAACAAGGGTTGGCGAATCCGCTTTACCTACACTAACTACATGGTGAATGCCCGTTCATATAAAAAAAAAAACATTTGTAATGTTATTTCAGTGCCATTCATTGTTAAAAATCATATTTATTTATTTATTTCTACAATCGGATAACAGAAATCGATAGTGTTAGTAACATACCTTATATATCGTGTTAGTACATAAATTAGAGTTTAAGAAGCATTTTATACAGAAGATTAACGTACGAAGTTTCTTACTTGCTCATCCTCTCCATAAAATGCCTCAGAAAAGGCGAAAACACACTCTCGGCCACTGTTTTCAGAATGCTGTTGCCACTAGCCCGGGTTCTAGCTGCCAGAGACGCTATTTTCTTACGCACAATTGCGTCGAAGCCGTCAGTACGACTCTGTGCGTATCTGACGCACTACAAAACCGGGGCAGTCCGAAGACCATTCTAAAAATATTGTTATACTGGATGCGCAGGACATCTAGCGAACTTTTGGTGTAGCTGATCCACAGACCCCCCGAGCACAGACCCTGATTATACGCCTTGAAAAGTGTTATTTTGACTTGGTCCGGACAGCGAGAAAATCTACGAACCAACATATTACCGCGGACCGCCAATGCCCTGCGCTCCCTCTCAATATCCACACTATCCTTCAGGTTGTCAGCAAGTATATGTCCCAGATATTTGCATTGATTTACTATTTTTATGTTCAAGCCATTTAGGGTGAGGGTAGGTGAATAATTTGCACACTTACCGGCAACCCGAAAGATCATGTGCTCACATTTCTTCACGTTATACACGAGCCTATGTGCAGCCGCGTAGTCCTCGCACACTTTCAACATGTCCCTAATAGATCCCGCAGACGGGCCCAGCAGCACCATGTCGTCCACATAGCTGATGCTGTTAATATTAACACCACCTACACGACAGCCGACACGCATGCTGCCGAGCTCGTCCATGAGGTCATTCACATATAGGTTGAAGAGCCAGGAAGACGTCAACCCTCCCTGTCTCACCCCGCACTCCAACCCATAAGCCTCGGAGAGAATGTTGGACCACACATATCTTTAAAAAAACCCGACTGATAAAAAACAACTTAAAAGTTCCAAAATAGTTACTTTTCGAGGAGTCTAATACAGTTTTATTTTTGGAATTGTTTCCTCAAGCTCTTTATTTTGACACCCCACACGACCAGGTCACAAAAAAATACGACTAGACTTACCGTGGCACTCGCAATTTTTTTTTTTTTTCGAAATAAATATCACCTATGTCACTTCGGCGGTCAATACCAATCTAATAATATCTCATTTGTTAAAATCCATCAAGCCGTTTAGGCTACAGCGCGTAACAAAGAAATAGACATACAAACATACACATATATAATATACATCTTTACCTACACACATAGGTACATACTCTCGAAAAACATTACCATCCTTCGGGAGCAGTCGGGTAAAAAGACTCCTAACAACATTTCAATGACTGGCCTGTTGGTCTAGTGGTTAGTGACCCTGACTGCTATGCCGGAGGTCGTGGGTTCGATTCCCACCCAGGACAAATGTTTGTGTAATGAGCACGATCATTTGTTCTGTGTCTGGGTGTAATTTACGAGTATCTATAATATGTATGTATTTAGAAATATATAAGAATGTTTATCAGTTGTCTAGTACCCATAATACAAGCTCTGCTTAGCTTGGGACTAGATGGCGTTGTGTGATAGTTGTGGAATATTATTATATTATTATTATTATTTCATTTATTCATTTCTATTATTATTATTATTTTATTATTATTCCGTTTATTCATTTTTATAGACATATTAATTACATTTTTAAATATTTAAATATAAAAGATAAAAAAAAAACATTTAAAAATATAAAAAATAGTATCCCACCGGTATCGGGAATAGGGTCCAAGCTACCGGCGGTCAGGGCTCCAGAGAGAGGAACCGCCTGACAATGCGAGCCGTGTCCAGAAGTACTGCTTTCTGAATCAAGCCCTTGATCCAGCCGCCTAACGAGAGCCTCCTGAGGTGTTGGTCGAGGCTCGTGGCTATTAAGCCATTGGCTGACACGACTATCGGTACAATGATCGCTGAGTCCACATCCCACATGTCGACAACCTCGCGAGCCAAGTCAATATACTTGATTAGTTTATCTTTCTCGGCTTTCACGAGGTTCTCGTCATGTGGGACGGTAATGTCAACAATCATTGCACGCCTCTCGATTCGGTCCACCACCACTATATCAGGCTTATTGGCTACAATAGTCCTGTCAGTGATGATGGACCGATCCCAGTACAATGAGATATGACCATTATCGAGAACTGGGTCGGGCACATATCTGTAGTACGGCACTTCCGATTCCACAAGAGAGTATTTCAGAGCAAGTTGCTGATGGATAATCCTGGCTACAAGGTTGTGCCTATGCAAGTACTCACCGTTAGCTAGACGAGAACAACCAGAGATTATGTGGCGGATTGATTCTCCCGGACGATGACATGCCCGACATATGTCAACCGTGCCGTCCTTCACAATAAATCTTCGGTAATTTTTCGTCATGATAACTTCGTCCATAATTGCACAGACAAAACCTTCGGTTTATTATTATTATTATTAATGTGTCAATATGGAGCGGGCTCAGCAAATGTTGGTCAAAAGCCCGCCTTTCTTATTACAATAAACTATGTATAACACATAAATAAATAAAATAAAATAAATATTAATAAAAAAGCCTTTATTATTCCATTGGCATGTACAATCGTATGAATAGTGATGGGAGTGGATATTGTTTGTCCAATATATTGGGTTCCCACCTATGAAATTGGCGTTTTTCTCTTACAAATAGAGAACCTCGTCACTTCTATGTATGAAAATATTAATCAATTGCTTGATATTCTATCGAATAATTACCGTCATAGACAATAAAAAAACCAATATTAAAAAGAAAACCTTACTATTTTTAATTTTATAAACAAACAAAAAATTCCTTAAAATTGACTCCTATTTTTGTTAGCAGAAATGAACACTATTTGTTTGAACTTAGCCAAAACTCATTTTTGTTGCTTAATCTTAGTGGCATACGTTATCTTAGTTTTTAAACATTATTGCATAAAAGTTTTAAAACATTAATGTTCATAGATGTTAAATGAATTAAGAAAATGTTAGTATGAAAAATGCAACTTCTAAAATTCTCGATACAAAACGCTGATTTCATAGGTGACCTAATACATCTTGACTCCTCTTCGAGTGAAGGCCTCCTCCAGAGATTGCCACTCGTCGCGATTCCTTGCGAGGTTGGAGCAATTACGTGTTCCGACGGTCTCTATCTCGTCCACCTTGCCTTTGGTCTCCCTCTACTTCTGTGCCCATGAGGTCATCTCTACATAGTCATGGTCTTCGTCCACCTGTTGTCAGTGTAGCGTGCCACATAACACATAAACTACACATAATAAATAGAAATATAAATTTTATTACAAACTAGTCCAACATAAAAATAACCGTGAGTAACGTATGTCAAATACGGGATTTAAAATAATCACATGATTACATTATGGTTCTGATTTTAAAGCAATTTTTTGGTTCAGGTAAAAAACGCTACGAACTTGTAAAAACTTTTCAGACCAGAGAGAGAGAAGTAAATCAAAACTGCTTTTTGAATAGATACAGAAAATATACAGGGTAAAATGCCATTTCCTACAGTATAAACACTCAGTAAAAACCAACATAGTCTATAAAATAAGAAAAACTGTTCAGTTTGTGTATTAGATGTGTATTTTCCCGAGAATACAAGGTGTCGTGAAAAATCTCATTATGGTCCTATTTTGTTGGCACAGAGCAAATATTTTTTGTAGATAAGTACTTGTCCTGACTTCATTTCAAATGAAAACAAACGGAGATTTTCCTATTGACATTGTGCTTGAATATATTGAAGTTGAACTCAGTTTCACGTGGAATAAATATTTCGGGGCATTCTATATGTACCTATTGTACTTAACACGTTTAATATTAATTTGCATTATAAGAGTAATAGGTAATAAGGCTGAGAGAATGTTGTTTTGTCTCCTTTTGATAACAGCGGATAATAAATTAAGAGTCCTCAATAGTTTTCCAACCCAAGTTACAGTGGTTTGGAAATAGTGTGGCGGGCTTGTCCCAATACAAAACCCAAGTTAGTGCAGTACATTTTATGATTATTTAATTTCGAAGTGAAAGCTTATTTAGCCGCGTTGAGCGATTTTTGGTATAAATTGACCGATACCGCTGTACCGTGCCTACCAGCGGGGGGCTGGACGCCGTGAGCGTTGTCGAATGAGCGGCCTGCACTGCCTCCCCGTCTCGCCGCGCACATATCTAAGGCGCTGTATAGTGGTATCGGTCAAACTATAGGGTCAAAACTTATCGTCACCAACGTACTAGTGATGTGCTACGCCAGACTGGCGACGCGCATCGGCCTGTGTACTGTTTCAAAGTTTCAAGTTGTCACTTCTGTCGTCAGTACCCATAGTTTTTTCTTCTACAGACTGACTGCACTGCTTAAAAATAGGTTAATTGTTAAAAACATTTTTTTAAAACTTTTATACCGGCTGCTGAAGCACAGGCCTCCTCTTCGTGAGAGGGTGTGGGCCGTAATCCACCACGCGGGCCCAATGCGGATTGGTGAATGTCACATGTCTTCGAATTTTTGGTTCTAGGACATGCCGGTTTCCTCACAATGTTTTCCTTCACCGTTTTGAGAGCAGTGGTGATGAAAATAATTTACACAAAGTAAAGCGCCTGCGCCTGCCTGGGTTTGAACTCACAACTTACAACTTGTAAGTCGCGGCCAATACCACTGGGCCACCACTGCTCTATAGCGGCTATCACAATTAGATGTGTACCTACACAAAATTTAGTGTCCGTGCTGTTCAGCACTGAAGAGTTCCTTTATCTGGAGCTAATCATGGACGTCAATTCTGGTCATGCTTACCATAAAAATGCATTTTCATCAGAACTAAATCACCACGTAAAAATTTAACTCCGTGAGATAAGAGGAAGTGGTTCATAATTAGCTTGCTAGATTTGACTCCGAAATACATACAAACCCAGAGGACACGGTGGAGCATACGGTGGAGGTTTGCCCCGCTTGGGCAGAGCACCGCCGTGTCCTCGTGAATGCGATAGGCGGCAGCAACCTCTCGCGCCGTGCCCTGGTTCAGGCCATGGTACGGAGCGAGAGGGAATGGGAGGCCGTCTCCTCCTTCTGCGAAGCAGTAATGCTCGCGAAGAGGGAGGCGGCATACGTTAGGGAGACTCGACAACAGCCGAGTCGCCCTAGCGCCCCCAGCCGCAGCCGCCGCATCAGACGCCAGGGGGTTCGGGCGCCGCGAGACGATCTCCGGCCACCGTAGACCCGGGCCTGCGGACGGCGAGTAGTGGGTAACTCGCCGTCCGATCAGCACCAGGCCCGAGAGTCGACGGCGCGTAGTGTTCCACGCGCGCCTCAAAGTGTTGTCAGCAAAGGGACGGGGCCTGCCAAGGCCGATGCCTGCCCGGGGGTGGAGGATAAATTCGAAAGAGTTACCTCGCCCCTGGGCACTCGAGGCAGGAAGGAACAGGGGTGGGTTTTAGTCAGTAAGAGTCTGACACGCCCTTCCGCTCCACCCTAGAGCGGAAGAAGTCATAGGATGATTTCCCATCCCCCAAAAAAAAAAAAAATATACATACAAACATTACAAGTTAAGGTGGAAGCGCCATGGTAACCTACGAAATTCAAATTTTAATACGTTTTTTGCAATTTGCAGGTCAGTATCAGGTTGTATCATGGTCACAATTTTATTCGCGGGCGTAGCAAGTATGTATTTATATAATTATAATCATCAAAATCATCAGTACAACTGTCTCACTTAGAATTGATGCCAAATGTCATGATTTCATGAAATACTTTCATTTGGCATCAATTCTAACCGAATGAGTTGTAGTGATGATTTTAATTATTGTAATTCTATAAATACATACTTGCTACGCCCGCGAATCAAATTTTGACCAAGATACAACCTGACACTGACCTGCAAATTGCAAAAAACGTAAGAAATTTTGAATTTCGCGGGCTACCCTGGCGCTTCCACCTTAAATAAAAGCTTTTTAATTTGCTCAATGCGGCTTAAGAAGTTTTCACTTCAAAATCAAAATGTTAGGACCAGTACCTACTGCTTTGAGCAATAAGATTATATTAACTTTTAAACTGCAAGTAGGTACATATTTAATCAGTCAATCGGTGGAGTGGATCCATGAGAAAGAGATTTCTACAAATTCACAGTAAATACTGTTAGAATCATGTGATTAATTTCCATCAGAATATTAATAATATAACGCTTATCAGAACATAGTCAGAACGATAGGGCCACATAGAAACACGCGATCCTGCCTGTTATATAAGCTGATAAGGCCAACTAGGTTCATTGTAAAGTATACAGGGTGTAACGGAAAGGTGTGATCATATTTTAAGAACTGCATCTGCCCATAAATACAACCCACTCATCAAACAAACCCACAAACACAACTCCAATCCCAAACAAACTAATACAAATCCCATTCAAACAAACAAATACAAACACACAAACAAACAAACACACACACAAACATACAAACAAATACAACACACAAACAAATATTGATCAGCTGATGATAACTTAGTATGGAAAGTACAACTTTTTTTTTGGGAATTTTCTATTTTTTTTTTAGAGAAAGTTGTAAATATCCATGGGCAGAACCGGTTCTTAAAATATGATCACACCTTTCCGTCACACCCTGTATACATATAAAAGTAATAAACTAGAAACTAATGATAGGTTTGTGGCACGTGTCTCTATAATGCAAACTACAGGTTATCGATTTTGCTTACAGTCGCATAATAATTATGTTAATACTGTGCGGTTGACGGCAATTTTAGGGGTTTGTAAATGCGGCATATGACGGGCATTATGAAAGACAAGAGCTCGTAAACACAGGCAAAGTGACGTTTTATCTGCGACAGTGATTGAGGAAAAGCCAAGAAGAAAGGGATTGACAACGTGATAATTCGCTAGCATACGTCAATCCCATCCATATTGAATTTTTCGACAAACGTTTATACACTAATAGAATGTCATTCTTCCCTAAGGCAGTTGTCCCACAGTCGGCGAGAAAGCGACTAACTATTGGCTATTTTGACGCTCAAGAAACGTAAAATAGATATACATTCCGTGTAAACAAAGGAGATGCATTTATATTAATAGTTGATCGCTGACTGTTTACACTGCCGGCAAGGACTCGCTCCACAAGTTTGTCGCTGAGCGACAAGAACTATCAAAGCTTACTCGCTCAGCGACACTTCCTAAGCGATGCTCGTTTGGCGGTCAGAATTCGCGCTGAGAGACCAACCCGAGTGAGTGGTGCGGGTAATCGCCTGTCGCAATCGAACATTCGCTTAAAGCCCAGTGACAAAACTATCGGAACTACACACTCGCTACTCGCAGCTCGCCAATTCGTTTCTAGTTTGAAACTCTACTCGCTACTCGCTCATCGTTGGCGGCGGGACAAGTGCCTTACGATACACGATCTTCAATGCACTGCATTTACTAAGAATCATATGCACTGAAATAAGGATTCTAATTTCGAAGTTTAGAATTGACTACCATAGCGAGTCAGGAAGGCAGTAAATATTCTGACGGACTTATAAATAAGGATTCTTATCGTCCTAACTCTTATTACACTACCCTGAAACCTAATTAGAATTCCTGATTCCAGTGTAGTGTAATAAGTCTTTCAGTCCGGAAAATGTAGTCATCACAGTCACAAAGGCAGCTCTACTTAAGAGGGAACAGGGCTTGCGAGGAATTTGAAAAATAGGTATTTGAAGAAACCATTGCCGTCGTGCTGCCTCAAGCCTGCCCCCGTAGAGTGCGAAAGAGACAGCTGCAGCTCAGACCGATTTTATCACAAAAATTTTGACGCGATTGACGTTTCGTAGTCCACTTTTTTCTCTTCAAAAACTAAGACGATTCAATTATTTTCGCAGAATATTTTTAAGAAAGAGTATGTCTAAGTTCCTATTAATTGTTTTATGTTAAAAACTTTTCGAATTTGTCTGGTAGTCCTTTAATTACGGTGGTAAAAATGGGCCATTTTTTGTAATTTTTGGAGGGTCATATTTTCTTTATTTATTTAGTTGGCGAAAAAATCGAAATGACCGTGTCTAAAGTAGACCTTGATTTTATGAATAAAATAAAATTGCTCTATAGGCATTATGCAGGAAGAAGAAAGGGGAATACATTTCTATCGAAGCCCCTGTTCCCTCTTAAGTGTAGCTACGATCTAACCAACGAATTCTCACTACATTTTATAGTGCTTCACACTACTAGTATAGTTTATAAAGCATTACTTCATCATCTACAAACACAACATGGGACTGTGAAAATAGAATATGAGATTCTCATTAGCATATTCGCGAAGTTGTTTTGAAGTTTTCTTGAATATAAAACCAACTTACTACACTGTTCCACTGCACGGAGTTCGCCTGCAGAAAAGAAACCAACACAAGAAAACAAACAAGAAAACAGCCTTTAGGGCCTTACGGGAGCTGACGGGTTAATCACCGCACTTGCTCAAGGTTTTTTTTTTTTTGGTGGAGACTTCATTACCTTCTGAGAGCGTCTTTACTTGCGTGTAATATAATAATAATAATAAAAAATAAAAAGTTTATTCGGAACAATAACACAAGACTAAGTACAAGTAAAACGATGATAGCTGCAAAAGTTGTAAACTGTAGCGCAGCTAACAACGCCCTTCTCCCGATACGGAATGGAACGATGCTCCATGCAAAAACTAATTTAAACAATAAAAAAAAGAAAGAAAAAAAAAACACTATAATAAGAATAAACAGTACAGGATAAATGATTTGGGATGTAGGTATTTTGACGTTGAGTTAATGTAGTGAGTGTAGGGTTGAATGGGAGTGTGGGTGAATGTTAATGAGGAGTGCGAGGGGTGTTTGAGGTGTTTGTGGCATGCAATATGTGCAATTATAAATAATAGCTTTTGTACAATTCCAGATTATAATCTATATCTGTGCCAAATTTAATTTAGATCCGTTCAGCCGTCCTGGCATGATTGAGAAACAAATATTCATCCATCCAAACTTTTGCATTTATAATACTAAGGCGCAGTTATATGCCAACGACTTTGCGTAGATAGCTTGCGTGTTCTGTGCTGAGCTCACGCAACGCTTCTGTACGTCCACGCAGTAATAGGACTCGCCCATCAAGGAGCGCTTTCTCAAATTAGAAGTTTTATTTATTATGCATAAAACAACAGGTATTATACTGAAACACGTATACTAAGAAATAAATAATTAAATTTTCTTTAAAATTTTTAAGGTTTCATAAAAATACGCTCAAGAGATTCTGCGTGATTCTCAATTTTTTATCCGCGTTAGACACTAGAATCAACACTTTACAAATTAATTACACTATGTTATAAACAAATAATTTCAAATATTCACATATCAAATTACGAAGAATATTGTCTAGAGTAACATATATTTTTTTCAAAGAAATAAGACTAGTCGTTTAAACATGATATTTAATACAAAATCAATAAAATTCGTATAATTGCGCCTTAAGTAGGATAAATAAACCAGAATCTAGGTTTCATTATGATATTTTCCTTCACAGTTTTAACTAAGACAAACTTATAAAGTATACAAAAGTCTATAAGTCACATTGAAAATTTTCCCAGATATGAACCCACAGACTTTATCCTATTTTTTAATTTTATCGAATCGTACTTGTAAATAAATGCCAATGCCCTGAGTATTTTGATCCCGCGTCATTATTTCAAAAGTAATTAATTCTGATTTTGACAGCTCAACCGCGGATCTGCTATTATGAATGTTTACTTCATTAAAATCACATTACTCATTGATTGAGTTATTTGTAAATCGTACGTCAATCACGTTGTTGACAAAGGGAAAGCGAACTCTCGAATAGTAATAAGAACAATTGGTTCTGAATCAATCAATCAGTCTTTGTTTCATGAATCAATCATTTGATGTGCGCGTCTCAAACCATTCATAATTAACTGTTGTTCCGCTTTGGCTCCATTGCAATATAATCATTGCTAGCTAAGGGTTTTATTCTCGCCTATGGCTCGATGGTTATATAAAGTTTATGGGTGTTTATATTCCATTGTTGGTCAAAAGATAACCTACCAATTGTGAAAAACATAGTTCAGTTTTTATAGTGTAACAGAGGCTCTGTGCCGGCTAGCCTAGGCTTGTTTCCGAGGAAAGCACGTTAAGCTGTTGCTTCTTTGGATTACTGTTCCATCTATGGTAGTGAGAGAATAGAGAGTGTACCTGTGTTGGTGCATACAACTCTGCATTATATAATATTTGCCGCACCGATGGCTACTCTCCACTGAAATGGGCCACCATGACCGAAATTCGGTAAAGAGGACTTATAGTGGTATAGGGTGTTATTATATTAAAAATCAATTTTTTTTTTCAGAATGGTGGGGTGCGAGGACCTTCTGCTGCGACTCAGACGAATGTAACAGCTCATACGCAACGCGGCCCCTCACAATATTATCGGTTATAGCAGTGTTGATCACCGTGGCAGTCGCGCGCTGACCGCTCCAACAACCTCCTGTAAGACCAATGTTACGACAAAATTGATTGATTTAAATCATGTTTCTGATTGATTCAAATTATGTTTCAGATTGATTCAAAAGTTTCAGATTGATTCAAACTTACTGATTTAAAAAAAAAAAAATACATTAGTTTTAAATTGATTTAATTGAAATTGTTCCAGAAAAAAAAAACAACTTCAGTGGAACTTTTCTTTGTTGATGAGAGACGATTGGTCACAAAGATCTGATTAGATGTTGAATGGATTAATCAAATTGTATTAGGTATTATGTTCTGTGTGTGTTATGTTAGATATTACTGATTTATTTTTCAATATTTTAGTAATGATGGAATTAGAATAAATGAAAGGAGTTAGTACTTACATCAATGGTACTTAATGATGAAAATTACTATTTTTTCTTTATCATGATCAATCGTCCTAATCAAACAATCTATTTTTTGTAGAAAACTAAACATATTGGTACCTTCTCTTGTTTTAATTAATCCTAAGACAATTTCAATCAATTATCAAAACTTTACTGTTTTTACAGTCTAAACCTGTCATAAAAAGAACGAAAATCTGTACCTCCATGTGTTCCCACACAATAAACTATTATATATGGACGTCCAAGCAACAAAAAGATTCCAGTTCTCGGCATTTACTTTCCGAAATATTTTTTCACCCAACTTTAATTTTTCACCAAACTAAAGTTTGGAGAAAAATTGCATTTCGCGATTTTAATTGATTATCAGTTAATGCTCTCGATTATGTGCAGGTTCATATACGAGTAGTAAATGACTTTATATGATGTTTCTCAGTACTAGAAATTTCATTAATGCTTAAGTTTATTTTTTTTTAGCTTTTCTCAAATTAATCTTTTTCAGAGCTTCAACTTCAAATGTCTGATAAAAGACAATGTGCCAGTTTTTTTTATTTTTTTTTTATTCCTTATTATTATTTGACTATTCTAGATACCTAAAATCTAGTCTTATCTCAGCTACTGGACCCTCCTTGCTTGGACGCCCACATATAAAACTTATAGGAGTTGGATCATCACCAGCTGTGGTCCTAATCACAATTTCAAAAGTTGAAATAAAATACAGTGACGGAATTCTGTCAAATATATATGTATATATATAGATACTCGTATTATTAAACTATTATACAACTATAAAATTTAGGTCACAAATTAACAAATTGACACAAGATAGAATTTTAAGAAACCGCCATTTTATGAAACAAAAAAAATACAGGAAGAAATATCAGTAGGCCATGCCAAATGTTTGCCAATACAGACAGAATCTGAATTCCAAATAATAATAAAAAGCAGATGTTCCAACAAAATGCTGTAAAGAAAATCATTGTACGTATAGATATTGCCTTTTACGCTATAAACATGCAAAATTGGGGACTATTCTACAACGCAGTGAATTAGGATGAAAACTGAAATAGACAACCACTGTTTATGAAAAATAATAAAAAGAAGCTATTTCACTTACTGCTGTTAAGGAAAACTTTTAAACGAACAAACTCGATGAACGCCATTTCTCAAAATAACGAACATTTCAATGCATTTATTCAGAATGTAAGCGGTTTGCACCGCCTATTATTTTATATATTTTGAATGTTGTTTCCACTACACCGGGCAATACCAGTTCAGAAACAAGTAAACTATCTTTTTAAAAAACTGAGTCAAATTCCATTATTTACAAACAATCACACTCAAAACATGGAAATGACAAGTCTTATAAAAATACCTATCGCAAAAACTATTGCACGATGTCAAAATGAAAACTAAAATAAAATTACCGCCCCAAAAATAAAGTATCATTGGAAAACAAAGAAACCATATAAAATATCGGGTTTCTTGATTGAAAATTGAAGATTTCGATGGTATTGTCCCCGAAGGAGCCATCAGTCCCAGATATAGTGGACTACACACAATAAAAATCGAAGGTTCTTTTGTTTATAATGTACCTATTTATAGAAGACCCAAAAATAAAATAGAAGATCATTTTAGATAATATAATATATACAATGGTGTCTTGGCAATCTCAGAATAAGAATAAAATGATTAAACCATTGATACAAACATAAGTTTACTATGCTTCTCTTCTTCTTAGTCGGTCACTCCTGGTTCACTCCATGATCATGACTGGCGTGACCACAGATCATCTGATGAGTTCATTGCGGTTTTTGTGAGATTTCATCATTTTTTACCTATGCTTTCCTTTTACCAAGTCGTTATTGGTAAACCCAATTACCGAGATTGCTTTAATTTTAAGTTATAAAATACTATTAAAATTATCGTTACAGACTATCGTTCAACTGATTTCCATTGCAATCAAGTTTTGCTTGAAATCCGTCACTGTGTTTTACTACTAAACTCATCCTTTAAAATCTACTCAACTGAAAAATCTAATTTATTTCGTTTAAAGGTTCCTTTAATGTGTATTTTATTATGATTAGGGTGCGTTGGCTGACTGTTGTGTTGTGGGTCGCTAGAGTATTGATAGGTGCCCGAGTAAATCCAAGAGCGTGAATAAGCAAGTTTATTTTGCTCACTCATGGGACCCCCGTATTCAATGAAGTAAAAGTGTTGTTTAAATACAATTTCTTTCTTGGAATTTTATTCACCATCATTGTTTTGAAGGCTATTTTAAAATTATATATTTTTTTAAGTTTGATATTTCAAAGTCTATTACTTTTAGAATTATGTTGTTTAAAAATGTTGAAAAATAAAAATTTAGTTTAGAACTCAGATCTTCCACGTATTCCTAAAATGCAACTAATTTGGAGGAAATTAAATTAGAAATTCGATTATCAAAAATAGATAAAATGTTTTTAATTCTATGTACAATTTGACAGCTGTAATTTTAGATTTTTTTATATAAATTCTGTATATTCAAGACCCCTAGATGATTTCGTACCTTTTAATTTATTTTTTTTGTTCTAGGGTGTTACATTTTTGGTTGTCTGTTTAATTTTATTTATAAATCAACACAGTTGTAAAATTGTAGAGCAGGATATAAAAAATGGTTTCAATAGATAGTTGTATATGTAAATAGAATAATATCACTCACGATTGACGCTTTATTAAGTAAATCACAATCAAATTCTTTTCTATATCTAGCTGTAACTAATAGATGTACAAAATAATAATATTCACTTTATGATTTTTAGGTTAGTAAGAGATTAATTGAAGTACTGTTTGATTTTCATTATGTTCTTTTAGTAAATGAAATTAGTTCAGTTATATTACAACAATGAATAAAAGAGCATGAACAGGTTCACAACAACATTCATTCAGTAACAATAAGCCTAGGGAGTCATTTAGTATAAATATGTCTTGACTAACTTTTTTGTGGAAATTTCAAGTCATAAATCTGTGTTATAAGTTCAGCAAGTTAATTAAATTACTGGAATAAGAAAATAAAAATAAAAAATAGGTCAATTCAAATTATAGAAATATCTTGGCATATAAAACGAAAATAACTATGCAAAAGTATTGCAGCAACACAACAGAACTATAATAAAAATTACCATGGACATAAAATTAAACAGAAATCTTAGATATTCCACACAACAACTTTAAATATTCCAGAGATGTTATTTATCATGAAAACAATGGTTATAATGATACAAAAGCTGCTAAGACTTCGAAACTTTCAGTAGGTAACTTTGTTGGACAATCAAGAATAAGTTCATAAATTAACACCAGAGAGAAATATGGAGTGTAAATTTGGATAACACTTTTCAAGTACATTCAGAATCTGATACCAATTTAGTCATTTTCTTGCCGAAATGTTTTGATTCCAGACAAATAATGTCGTGAAGGACTAAGTAATTAACTACTAAGGTAAATTTGACCCTCTTCCCAGTTTTCGATGGAGTTGAAATTTTGCATAAATATTTAGTTTGGATGACAATGCATGATTAGCTTCACCTTTAACTAACTATGTAAGAAAATCTTCTAAGATTTTAATAGCCAATAAGAGCGTGTTAAAATACATGGTGAAAGTCGAACGATCTACTTAATAAAGACTAAATCAGATTTATTCTATCGTGCCTAAATAGAATAAACCTAGCGTCCGTATAGCAGTCCTGAAACCACATTGGGATGCTTAAAATGTACCTGAGACTACGTGATCACACTTTGAGAACAAGCTCATTTAACATTCAGTACAGTTTACCTTGTGAGCCTCTTTATTTAATAGAATATCTATTTTGATAACTTTTGCGAAGCCAATACTCTGTATCGCTGTTACAGAAGTTTCGTTAATTTATTTGGAGAGCATGTTTTTGATTTTGATATGGGTAGCCGTTTGGGAATGTATTGTTTCTGGGCTTTTAGATTTTATTTCGTTACACATTGTAATGTTTAAGTATTTAGATGATGTCATGATATTTTCGAAATGGTTTTTTGAAGTCTTAAATTGACTGTTTCAGATTATTTCAATCGGACTTTATGTCTCCTGAAATAATTATACCACTGGGTAACAGAGCAAAAATACATTTTTCGCGGCACAATATGTGGCCACATAGTCGAAAGGAAGTGGACTTGGCTGATGGGTTTTACCAAATACTACTGACTGAATCAACAGCTAGTTTTCACTATATGAAGTAAAAGAGCTGTTTTCTACTGAGATATTTTAAGTTAACGACCATACTTATAAAAACAATAACCGTATAAGCAGTATACTGACTATAAAATAAAAGTACTCGGAAGAATCATAGGGTGGTGGTGGTGGTGGTCGAGGTTTTGTTATATAGACGGCTGAATTCGATGGATGAGACAGTCATATCTTGAATTTAGAATCCGCTGATCAGTACTTAAACTAAGAATATGATTAGCAAATTTTATAAATAAAACTGTAAGTAGACAACCATATCACTCTATCTCAGCTTATCTCATTTCTTGCCAGTAGTCCACACGTTTACCGTCGGACAGTGAAGGAGTAATTGTGTGGGCTGCCGCGAAGCGCTCCACTCAATGTACCATGTCTAATTGGGATCCAGCTTATACGGGATTGGATTACCAAAATACAGATTATAGGGATGTTAATGTTAGAGATTTAGTTGGGAGAAAAGATAATATTTTTGTAGAAAATAAAGCTGGTGATGAAAAAAAAGATGCGTAATTGGATGCTAGAACTTCTGTGACATACAAAATAAATAGATTTTCCGTGATCACTTGGCTCATCTAATGATGGTACAATGAATTTAGAAATATTTTTTCGTTTCAAACAAAATGAGCTCCAGTTTTTGGTTTTGTATTAATCCAGATTCTTTTTCTAACGTTTTGTTTGCAGAGACTTTCATTGTTATTTTTACGCTCGAAAAAATGTGAAACCTGTTCTTGCCCTTTATTTTCATGTTCCCAGTGTTTATTCTAAAGGAAAAGTTTAAAATTTCTTGAGTTTAAACAATAAGAGTAATGTTTTATTATGTAAAATAGTTTAAGTAATAACATTATATTAACAGTGCCTAGACATGATATGAATTTAGGGTGAACGCACTAATTGTCAACCTACGCGGTTTAAATAGTTCCTAATTTTAAATTAGATTCATCTTACCCTAATTGATATTATGTCTTACAATATAATAGACTATAATATAATTTCAACGTATTATGATAATTATGAAATGATTATTGTTCTTTTAACGAAAATTGAAAAGGAGTACCTAACTGAAAATACCATACCTCATATAAGTTTGGGTCGGCCTCAAACACCTTTAAAGAATATAAAATCACAATCTTCGTTAAAAGAACATAAATTATTTAAACTAACGCTTTATAGTAATTTTATCACGTAACATCAAAAAGCTGAAATATTCTAAATTATAATATAATTAAAATTTATAATTAATAATTAGTGTAAGAATAAAATTTATGTAAGTCACTTTAAAGTTATACAAAAACGTCACGTAACGCATTAAACATTTTAAATGGCTGACAAACGTTATCTTTCCCTTTCTTTGTTAAGATATTTTAAAAGAAAATGGAGTGTTTCATGGGTTCAGAATAAAATTATTCTTACTGTTAGATATTTATGTAATATCTCCTTTATATTTTTGGAATAACTTGTGCAAAACCCGTGTAATGGAATTTCTTTTAGGATAATAAAAATTGGATACACTTCGCGTGGCTTAGCTAACAGTACTTTGGCTGGATATGGAGGTAAGATATTTAATTTCAATGCAACTTCCATTTTCAGTTACAATGGGAATAAAATTGAGAATTTCGTTAAACCAAGTTTTGTGTAACGAATGCTATATTTATATTGTGAGATTTTCACTGCAATATTTTGTCACTAAAACCTTTTTAGATTGTATTGCCGCAAATATAACATTTCGAAATGATTTTGGAAGCTAGCCAAGCCAAGTGGGTCCCAATTTTATCTCCCCTATCAACTCTAATATTAATATATTGTTTTAGCTTTACGTGTATTGTATTATATACGAGTATGTCTGTTTATTATTGGAAAACTTTAATGAATTAAGAGCTGTTATTAGTTATGATTTTTTTCTAGCTAAATAAAGACCAATTTATCATTCATTTACAATGTCTTTTTATCTACCTTTATTTTATACTCGAAGTCAACTCTATCAATCGTAGTCCAAAGCTAGACATAGGTCTCTCCCAATCTGTGCCATTACAAGTTAGGTCTTCTATTTTTGTAACATATTCAACTTTATTAACAATGTCATTATCATCATTATTTAGGCCTCCCCCAAGTGTTGCCACAACAACCGGTCCTGTGCGTCTCGCATTCATCGGATTCCCGCAACCCTCATCAGGTCATCAATCCACCTTGTGGGAGGCCTTCCAACGTGACGTCTTCCGGTACACGGTCGCCACTCCAGAACCCTGCGGCCCCATCGACCATATTTTCTGAGAACAATGTGCTCTGCCCATTGCTACTTAAGTTTGGTGATTCTTCGAGCTATGTCGGTAACTTTGGTCCTCAACTATTAATGTATCCGTTTTCTATACATGTCTAAAACTTTTATTATTTCCATTCACGTCTATTGTATTTGATAAAGTATCTTCATTAAAACTAAAACCATCCATACTTGAATCGATAGTATTATCCATCGTACCTATGACTGTGAAGTCGAAAATAATTTTCCAGTTCACAAAACTTTTGAGAACATTTTTTGTCCAAACGAAGTTCAATCTGGAGTTATGAGCTCAGCGGGGTTGTTAACGAAGTATGTCTCCGAACTTTCACTGGGGTCTGCTTTACCCTTAACTATTACTTTTCCTGCGTCCTTATCTAACTGAAGTTTAGTAATTAACCCAATAATATCACGTTTGTCTAGCTAGACCATGGCCTGTAACTTTACATATGTAAATCTCATTCTTTGTTGTTTTATCTACTGTTAGTAAATATTATGGCAGATATGGTTTCTAAAGTTTGACTGTACAGATCGTCGTCTTAACCCCGGTTTCTGAATTGAGAATTTGAAGTTTAGTAATTGTCAAACTATATACCTGAAAATCTGTCAAACATTGCCATTAAAGTAAGATTGACACGTTCTTATATCCAAACTCTCAATTCTGAAACCGAGTGTATATCTGTTTCTAAAACTCGATGTTTCATATTACCGGGTTCTGTTGCTGGGTTTTCCTTATTTGTTCTGCCCTATAGAAATATTTTGCCAGACTCATTCGTGTACCGGAATGATCGAATCATAGAGATATTTGATTGTATTAGTCGAATGATTCGGTAGTAGATAAATAATGAAAATAACAAATAAGGTTCGCTACATTAGATTACAGATTTTGTCTGAAAATAGGCATGGTATTGTTGTAACCAAGTTTATCGCAGCTGGTGCATTCTATATACTAACATATATCTACATGTGAAAGATGTCAGCGTCTTTTTGGATATAAATTTTAATTTTCGTTTATCAAAAAGTTTGCACCTTGGCAAACTTTTCATTTAGCTTGAAATTAAAAATACTACCACGCAAGTGTTAACGACTTTTTGTCTTCATTTTATTTGGAAGCTAACTTGCACCATTTCTTGAAGTGGAAATTATGTTTTTTTGACGTGAATACGTCTTTAATTTGCTTACATAGGGAGGCAATCCAAAAAAAAACAATGATAACAATTTCGTGCTACATTTTGATGTTGCAACTACAATCTATCATCTCCATCCAATATTTTATTACACCACTGGATAGCTAAAGGAGCAAATATTTTTTTTCGCTAAAAGAGGTCTATAATGCATCGCGCGTGGTGTAAGGAGAAGCGCCGCCATTTTGAGGTAATTTTACCGCGTTTAAAGATTTCCATTTAGTATAACTTTTGACTCGGAGCAGCTATGACGTTCGTTTTCGATGGCTCCTGTCAAGAGTAATCGATTGCATAAATAAAAAATAATTTAAACCGTCAGGTCACGTCTCCTTATGGAGACGCGACAATAGGTTTTTAATTGTGACTGCTAATGACGATTGACGGGATTGGTTTAAGTTATTGTAAATATATTTATTGTTTAAGTAAAAGAAATAGAATAAATTTTGTAACGACGGACGGTCTATACTTAATTGACAAAAGTAAACATTGCAACATTTCGTTTTACAAAAGCCCACAAAGAACTTGGCTCGATATTCTCGTTTATCTCCTATTGTTTAGGGCCGATTTTACGAATTCTAAACGCCCAGTGCTCGCTTAAATGCGTTTAGCTGCTATCAGAAAGCTGAAGAGTTTGTTTGTTTGTTTGTTTGAACGCGCTAATCTCAGGAACTACTGGATTTAATTGAAAAAATATTTTTGTGTTGAGTAGTCCATTTATCAAGGAATACTATAGACTATATAACATCACGCTGCGACCAACAGGAGCGGAGCCTCAATGAAAAATGTGGCAAAAATGTTAAAGTTACGCAAACATTATGTATGATGGAATTGTTCTCCTTTTAAAGTTCTAAAAAAAAGTCCGCGACAGCATATGTCTATCTTTTAAGGTTAACTCACAATAATCTTTTTTATGGTAGTAAAATAAGAATACGCTAAGCTTAGTTCAGTAAAACTTAGTTTTTATAGCGAATGGTGAAATCGACCCTCAGACTCTTGATGAACATAAATAGATCTTTCTTATTGCCTGGCAGAAAATACTAGGGATGACTATTTCGAAAACGTTGGTTATATAAATGGCTGTCATATCCTTCCCGAGCAAATCTATTTAGCGTATCTCGTGGTCAAAACCTGTGAACAAAGTGTATAGGCACTTGGAAATTGAAAAATTTGGGAATCTTTTCTTAGATATAATTAAAATACACATACACATGTTATTTACGTATATTTATTTATTATAAACTTATTTAATAATACTGTATTTGTTGTAACTCTACTGTAATTGAAAAGTGTCAGGTATACTTACATTAAATACTCCTTGCATAACAATGTCACAACACCAACATAATTATTACGTCTGCTCAGCGGCGTCCGTATGTCAGTGCAGGGATTCAGCAGAATATCAGCGTCAGGTATATTTACCTGACACGTGCTGAGCTGGACTCTCATTTGGTGCAACCTTGAGACGTACATCGCACGGTGTACATTCGTTATTATTTGAGGTCCCTATGTTGCAAGTGACACTTTTATTTCTTTAAGTATTTTTTTTGAAATTATACTTCTTTTGGCGCGTTAGGGAATAATGATGAGAGTAAATTTTTACGATGCGCGCGCACACCGTCACAAAAAACCTACAGCCTGAAGTTAGCTATAACCGACACCCTGAAGTTAGGTCTGTGGTTCATGAAGAATGATTGTTTTCCTTTTGTAAACTTTGTGACAGTTTGGTTTTTTATTTTGTTACGCCAAAGAAGTATAACTTCTTACGTGCGTACATACTCGTAAGTACACACACACTTTTATTTTTCTTTTTTTTTATGTATACGCACATTGTTTCTATATACATACAAATTTAAATGATTAAATTGTGATTTTGTGTGTTGTACTGTGTCTTTTGTGTGCAATGAATATTTTTTTATCTATCATACCTACTTACATACTAAGAGGTAGGTGAAAAACATAACCCACCTTTAGTGATGCGCTGCAATTAATCATCATCATAATTTCAGCCGAAATACGTCTATTGCTGGAAATAGGTCTCCCCAAAGTGTCGCCACAACGACCGGTCCTGTGCGTCTCGCATCCATCGGATTCCCGCGACCCTCACCAGGTCAGCGGTCCACTTCGAGAGAGGCCTTCAAACGCTGCGTCTTCCGTTACGTGGTCGCCACTCCAGAACTTTACAGTCCCATCGACCATCTGAGCAACGTGTCCTGGCTCTCCTGCGGATTTCGCTGCAGTTGGAAAAACATATTTAAGACGGAATAAGGATACATTTACCTACTCTGTCTTTTCTTTTGGGTAAGTACATTGTATGTAACATCAACACTCTTTTATATCGATTTCAGTGATCCCAGAAGAATAATTAAGAAGACAATGAAGCCAGAAGACATCTAAGAAGAGAAACACGTCGCAGGCATTAGAATCAGTACGCTTTGTCGTCACTAGCCGTGAGTTCACAAAACGACCTGATTCTTTAGTCGGCGCGTGTTCATGTCAACATTAGAGAAGAGAAGAGAAGACACCTCCACTATTTGGTTACTGTGGATTTTGAATATTTATAGTTTTTTCAACACACTTTGTCGAAAACTGGCTCCTACTTCCTACGCTTTTGTGGTTTTGCTCTAGTGCAGAAGAGTTCGGTGACCAGCCCCTGCCACAATTTATTATATTTATTGTATAAGGGTGGTCACCCGCCAGTTCCCACTGGTCACCCGTAAGTCAATACACTGGAGAGTGTTCCCCTTAAAAAAATTCGCGGGAAATTTCTCAAAATTATTTGTTTCTACATAGTAATATAACGTTTATTATAATGTGTTTGTTTTTATCTATTTTCATGACCAATAATTTAAATGAATGTTAATGAATAAGTGTAATTTTTATTTAATGTCTTGTATGTGTTTTTATTGAAATTGTGCGCCTAATAATTAGAATACTTGATATACGTTATACTATTTTATTTGATTTTATTTACTTTAATTTTAGTGACATATTTTAGTTGATTTTTATTTAATTTATTTTTGTATATTTTATTTATTTCGATTTTAATGATTTAATTTGAGTGTTTAATTTGATTGGTTGATTGATTTATTTATTAGATTTATGTGATTTGCTGTGTTATGTTATGGATGAAATTACCTAAAATAAAAGAATTTGTTAAGGTATTTGGAAGCACGCGAGTATTTTTTTATTTTTATTTTATTTATTTGGGAAAAACAAACAATTGTACAATGTATGTTACGGTAAACCATGGTATGACATATGGGTAAATGTACAATCCACAACGTTTCCACAGATTACTTTAGTAGGTACATTATTAATAAGGTAGACAATTACAATTACACTTAAATACTATCTTAAACATTTAGCTTAGGTACTAATCAAATTGTATCTTGTATTTAACTATCGCATAAACTATCAATAACTTTTTTCTTAAAAATGCTTTGAGACAGAAAGAATATATCCAAACGACAAAAGTGGCTATTATAAATCTTTACTAGTCGACGGAGTGGAGCCCGCTCACCAGCATTTGTTCGGCTAGTAGTTGTTGCAAAAAGCGGGTAAGCACGAACCTCCCGTCTTATTACAGTTCTAGGCACAACATAATATATACTATTAATTAGTTCGATACAGTTAAACTTATTATTAACCAATCCATGAAGCATCATGGTTTGAAGTAGTAGGCGTCTCGATTGTAAAGTGAGCAATTTAAACTTTTCTCGTGACTCGACGTAAGACAGGCATATGAGATTACATTTATACTGCATAACTCGTAAAAATTTACGTTGAACGCCTTCAATCGCTTTAACATATTTGTCGTAGTAGGGGTCCCATATTATACAACCATATTCTAGCTGCGGGCGGACCAAGGCCTTTAATAGTTGCAAGTACGTGGCCGGGCGTTTAAAATCAGTAGAAGCTCTCATGACAAGGCTGTACATTTGGTATGCTTTTGAGATAATCTTATCTATGTGTAGATTTAAATGTAGTTTACAATCCAAAAGTATTCCTAAGTCACAAATTTGAGTTTCATTTATAAGATTTTCTGCACATAGACTATAATTAAATCGAATAATATTTTTCTTTTTCGTAAAGTTTAAGTATTTACATTTAGATATATTTAATGCAAGTTTATTATGATCACAATATTCAGTTAATCTATTCAAATCCTCTTGCAGCAAGGCACAGTCGTCAAATGTCTTAATAGATTTAAAAATTTTTAGGTCATCAGCATACAATAAGAAATTGCTATTATGGAAACAGTGACCAATATCGTTAATATAGATAATAAATAACAAAGGCCCGAGAATTGATCCCTGTGGTACGCCAGAGGTGGCGATAAATGTATCAGAGTGATATCCATGGGTTACTACTGTTTGAATACGGTTGTTTACATAAGAATGGAACCAGCGCAGTAAATTACCTCTAATCCCGTTGAAAGCTATTTTATTTAACAATATTTCATGGTCCACCCTATCAAACGCCTTTTTGAAGTCCGTGTAAATTGCATCCGTTTGTGTCTGTTTATCCATATTATTAAATAAAAAATTAGTAAAAATCATTAAATTCGTAATCGTTGATTTTCGTTTAACGAAACCATGTTGTTCTGCTATTAAATTTTGTTGAATGAAAGGGTAAAGCTTGAGGTGAATAAGTTTTTCAAAGAGTTTAGCAACTGCACATAGTATTGAGATTGGCCGATAATTCTCAACTTTCTGCCTGGAGCCGTTCTTATAAACTGGTATTATGTTAGCTTTCTTCCAGATTGTGGGAAATATACCGGCGCTAATACTCTTGTTGAAGATTAAATGAAGTGGCACGCATATTGTCTCAGCTGTATTCTTAAGAAAGCTAGGAGGTATACCGTCTGGACCTGGTCCTTTAGTACTATCCAATAACTTTAATTGGTTGAGAACTAATGAGAGGCTGAAGTATATACCATCTAGGGAAACATTATTGTCATGAATTTGATCAAGTGCAGGACACCAGCGGTTATTGAGTGTCGAGGTTTCGTACATTGATTGAAAGAATGATGAGAAAAAGTTGCATATTTTATGTGGATCGTTAGAAGACTGACTATTATAATACATTTGGGATGGAATACCAGACTTGCCTTGTCGATTAGCTATATAAGCCCAAAAATATTTAATATTTTTGGGGATGCTATCTTCAACAGTTTTTATATACTTACGATAGCATTTTTTACACTCAACATCAAAACGGGTGCGATACAAAGAAAATACCTCGTAATCTGAAATGTTTCCATATTTTTTCCATTTGGTCCACGTTTTATTCTTATATTTAAATATGTGAATAAGGGCAGGTGAAAACCAAATAGGGAATTTTGCGTTTTTAGGTTTTGATAGTGGAATACGGTTTTTGATTATGCCATATATGATATTGTAGAATATATCAATAGAGGTTTCAGTCAGTTCATTATCCAAAGTTAACTTCCAATCAACCTTTTCTATGTCTTTATTAATTAAATTGTAATCCGCTTTGTGAAAACTATATCTAGGTGTGTCTAGGGATCTCATTTGGGTGTATCTTATCGTAATTGACACGATAGTGTAAAATGGAGGGTGGTGGGTGTCCACTTGTAGTACGTTCTGATGAGGTGGATAAACATAGCAAATAGTGTTAGACATAAGGAGGTCAAGTATGCGATTGTTAATATTATTGAGGTGGTTAAATTGCTTGACATCATGTATGGTCATAAAGTCCCGTAGTAGGTTACAAATAGGAGTCAAACCAGAGCAAGTAAGGTAACTATGAGAAGAGTTTAGCTTGACCCAGTTAGCATCCCGTATATTGTAATCACCTAGTAGTATTAAGTTGTCAATACTTATTGAATTGATTATATTATTAAGTATTTCAAAGTGTCCTTTATATGCAACACTCGGTGAGTTGGTAGGAATATAGGCGGCACTAATCAGGTTTTGATTCGTATTATTAGAACTAGGAATGGTGACTATTATATGTTCATAAAATTTACTTGAATCTAAGGTATTATGTTGGCATACTGAGACACAAACGGGGCTCAACTCACGTAATACTGCGATAAGTACACCCCCTCCGTCAGATTTATCAGTGGTAACCCGGTTACGGTCACATC
Source organism: Polia nebulosa (assembly GCA_951329385.1). Classification (NCBI taxonomy): domain Eukaryota; kingdom Metazoa; phylum Arthropoda; class Insecta; order Lepidoptera; family Noctuidae; genus Polia; species Polia nebulosa. The sequence continues at coordinate 11,948,904 of OX589610.1, read as the reverse complement.
TAAATACCACATAGCGATTATCTAAAAACTCGCTGTCAGATATCGAAGGAGTAAGCCAGGTCTCGGTTAATACGATCACGTCATAACAATTTGATAGGATGTTCATGTAAAGAGTGTTGAGTTTTGTACGTATACCTCTACAATTCTGATAATAAATGCTTATCTCGTTCTTATTCATATAATTGTTAGCCATGGTAGATATTACTAGTAAATACATAAAGTTTATAACCTAATGGAGTAGTGTAAATAATTAGAGCTTGTCACTTCGGATTTTATCTAAATCGTTAGTACATTTAATAGCCAATGTTGCAGAATTTTCTGATTGTTTAACGAGAATTGTGGAGTGCCTGACCCACACAAACCTGTAGCCGTGCTTCTTTGCCGCTTCACGTGTTTCTCTCAGAAGTTGTTTATTTTTGAGAGTCAGGTGTTCATTGATGAAGATAGAGTGCGATACGCCCGGAATGCCCAGCTGAGTAGAGCTAAGTCCTTTTTTCAGTCGACACGCACTTATTACGTTATCTCGCAAGATACGTGTTTTTAGTTTTGCAATTATGTTTTTAGGCCTTGCGCTAGACAAAGCATGTGGAACACGATGCACTGAGATCACCTCTTCTCTTGGGATTGAGCAGTCAATGTGCTTACCAATGTCGCTCAGTATATTAAGAAGATTTTCTCCACGCCTCTCCGGTATGTTGGAAATTTCGAGGTTACATTGGCGGGCTTGTTGTTCTAAACTATCAACTTTCGCTTCAAGGTACAATATAGCACTTTGACTCACTGTGTGGTCTTTCAAATTATCCATTTTTTTTACATAGTCATCATACTGGTTGGAGATAAAATTGGCTGAATTCTTTACCTCACCAACTTCCGCTGATAATTCGGCGACACGTTGCTTAATTGATGCGTTTTCTGTTCGAAGAAAATCCATTTCTTTTTTAGTTTCGATGACATATGTCTCTAAGTCGGTCTTAATGGATTTTATGCTATCATTTATGTTAGCTAGCTTGGAATCTAAACTTATCTTCCACTCATCGAGCGTTTTCTTTAGGTCTCTTTGAATAGAGGCAAGCAAATTACTATGTTCGCATTCCGGCTGCTTACGTTTCCTGTTAGTAACGTTGCTCTCGGTATCAGCAAGTGATGGTATGTCCGGATTAGAAGCATAACTTCTAGGTGATGATCGAAGCACGCTTGCCATTATTCTTTAATAATATGCAGTGGTGCCAATAAACAATCCACCAACTAGCAGCAACCTGTACTGAGATGTTAGATTGCAAAACGATATTGACAATAACGCTGTCGCTAAACTGTCGCCGTGACTTGGTACCGGCCGCACGCTTGAGGTGATGGTTAATTTCGTTGCGCGCCGCCTATGTTGTGTTGGCTCGGAGGCGCGAGCCGCTACCTCTACACGACGACGACGCCGCCGGTTCGAATCTCGGCGAGTGCGCTCACGACTTTTAGATGGAATAAAGGTTCTCACCCACAATAGTCCGATGAGCGAGAAAGCACCATTCAGGCCCAGTACAAAATTCAATATGGCGCCCACGGAATATGGATATGACCCCAAGATGAAACGAGAGGGGCCGATAAAAGTTGTCAACCCGTCGAAAAGCACCAAAAATCACTTAAAATATTACTCGTAAAAAGCACAAGAAATAACGTCCGTACACAGCGAAACCGAATGAACGAATGAGTAGTGCCATCTAACTGAGTTAGTTTTAAGTTTCGTTGTTGTGTCACCACGCCGCAAGCACGGATCGCATTGTTGTGTTAAAACATTATAAAATATAGTAGATTATTGCTATTAAGGTGTTTAATTTACCCAAACCCTTCAGGGTATGGGCCCAGGGACAGTCAGTGAGTGAAAACCAGACATATTAGTGAAAAATTGCAGTGATTTGAACCAAAACAGTTCGTCGCAGTTAAAGTTATAAACGCGTGTAGTTAAGTGAAGGCTAATTAGTGTAACGTGGACTTTCAAGTTACGTTCGCCGTTACCGCTTGTTTACTACACATTAGTTACGAAATTTTTTTAATCATTGCTATTGTTTTGTTTCTGGAGTTGAAGAAACTTCATTATGGCTACATCTATAAAGATTGATAGACTTACTGGTGATAATTATGATACATGGAAAATTCACATACGGGCTATATTAATTAAAAATTACTTATGGGAGTATGTTTCGGGATTATTCCCCAAACCACAGTTAAGTGATCCAAAATATGCTGAATGGTTGAAAATGGACAGAAAAGCCGAAGCCGACATACTTCTAGCGGTAAGTCCAAGTGAATTGGCCGCATTGGATGGTTTGGAAAGTTCCAAGGTCATTTGGGAAAAACTGAAATCTATGTATCAGTCCAGCGGTCCTGCTAGAAAGGCCTTGTTGTTGAAGAAACTGGTACTGACTCGTATGCAAGAAGATGATGATTTGAAGAAACACATCTCGTATTTTTTTGATGCAGTTAAGAAATTGAAAGAAATCGGTTTGATAGTTATAGACGAACTATTAGCCATATTATTGTTGTACAGTTTGCCGGATTCATTCGCCATGTTTAGAACAGCAATGGAATCACGCGATGATTTACCATCAACGGAAACGTTAAAAGTGAAGATTATCGAGGATCATGAAACTCGTAAGTCCAAGACAGCTGATCAGGGGGCTATGTTCGTCAAACGTATCAATAAAAATAAACATGCCAATCTGAAGAAGAATCATGACAAGGACAACCACGGTTATAAAAATAATATCGAATGTCATCGTTGTTTACGTCGTGGGCATTTTGCAAGAGACTGCAGAACTAAGCATATCAACAAGCATAAACAAAGTGCACAGAGTTTGGAAAATAGAGACGACAAAGAGTAAAAGACAACAATGTTATTGAGTACTACCGAAGAGGTTATGCAAGGTGAGACAGTAAATCCTATTTGGTGCATTGACAGTGGATTTTCCACGGCTAGATTTAGAGCTAAATTTAGCTAATAGCGACAGAACACAAATTACTGGGACTGGTAAGGTCAAGATTTCTGTAGACAAGGGCAGTGAAGAACGCCAGATTAATATAGAAAAAGTGTTCTACGTATCCGACTTACGAACAAACTTATTATCAGTTGCTAAGATGACAGATCGTGGGTGCAAGGTTCATTTTAGGAAGAATGATGCGATTGTGATTGATGGCAATGATAAAATTCATATGCGTGCAGAAAGAGTTGGAAATCTATACCATGTTCAAATGAGTAAGAATTCTGTTAATAATATTGACGCAGTTAAAAATTCAATAGACATGTGGCACCAACGACTCGGACATCTCAACGAACGCGACCTGAAAGCTATGGCGAACAATAGTTTAGTACACGGGCTAACATTCAATGATGGCGAAAAGTTGTCCCAATGTGGGATATATATTAGTGAAAAACAGACTTGCACGCCTTTTCCAAAGAAGAGAGAAGATAGAACCACCGAATTACTAGAAATAGTGCATAGTGATGTTTGTGGCCCTATGAATCATCAGTCGTATGGCGGTAAAAAATATTTTGTTACTTTCATTGATGATAAATCTAGATGGTGTGAAATCTACTTCATTGCGAGTAAAAGTGACGTCTTAAGCGTGTTCAAAACTTACAAAGCCTATGCAAAAAATTTAACTGGGAAGAAAATATAGAATCTTCAGTCTGATAACGATCGAGAATACGTGAACAATGAGTTTGATGATTATTTGAAGAAGGCTGAAATAAGAAGAAGATTGACGGCGCCACATACGCCTCAACAAAACGGGATTGCCGAAAGAAAGAACAGGACATTAGTCGAAATGGCACGATGTATGATGCATCAAGCCGGAAGTCCTCCTTCATTTTGGGCTGAAGCGGTAAATACTGCTATTTATGTAAGCAACCGGTGTCCAACAACATCCTTAAATGGTCAAATACCTTTTACACTGTGGAAAGGAAAGAAACCTACAGTTATGTATATGCATGTGTTTGGCTCGAAGGCTTATTATAAAGATAAGGGAAAACCGAAAAAAAAGTTTGAGTCACGCTCGTAGCTAGGAATATTTGTGGGCTATGACATTCAATCTAAAGCATATTTATAGGATACATGATCCTGCAACAAGAAAGATTATCGTTACTCGTGACGTGAAGTTCATGAATGAGACAGCGTTGAGGCATGAATATAAAGAAATACTCGATGATGAAGAAGATACTCATGAAGAAGAAGTGAGAATAGAATTAAATGCGTCTAATGCGAACAGTACAAGAAAGGATGATAACTGTAAGATATTAAAAGCCAACAAAAATGTTGCTAGATCAAGAAGATCACTTGAAAGAATACATGAACCAGAAGAAGATGGAGATAGAGGTCAATTATATAGAAAAAGGAAGTCAACTGTTTCATGGGAAAACTTAATAGAACCCTCTAAAAGAAGAAGAGGAAGACCTCGCTTAACTCGTACTGGTCAGGTGGGCAGACCGCGGAAAGAATATCATACAGTGAAAGAGAACAATACTTCAGATAGTAAAAATGAATCAGATGAATCAGATGAAACGAATGATCAAATAAGTGCAGGAATAGCAATAATAAAACAAATGACGTGGAAAGACATAGAGAAGAGAAGCGACTTGAATTTGTGGAAAACTGCTCTAGATAATGAGTATCTGTCTCAGATAAAGAACAAAACCTGGGAAATTGTACCACGACCAAAACAACGCAAGGTTATTGGAAGCAGATTCGTGTTTAGTACCAAAAGTACTGTCAAGAAAGTACGCCTTGTCGCAAAAGGATGTTCACAACGACCAGGGGAGGATTTTCATGAGACATCTTCGCCTGTTGTGAGATCATCATCCATAAGACTGATAGCTGCTTTGTCGGCTGAGTTAGGATCAAATGGACGTAGTAACGGCTTACCTGAATGGTTCACTAGATGAAGAAGTCTATTTGGAAATTCCCGATTAGTTAAGCGACGTTCTAAAGAAAGTAATTTCATAAGAAAAGGTCAGTTCATAGAAGAATAATAATACTGAAAAGGATATAGTACAGACAGCTAAACGCTGGCATGAAACAATTAATGAATGTGTGGATAGTGTGTGCTTATTGAAAAAATCTTTATATGGCTTGCGACAGTCAGGATTGCAGTGGTATAAAAGGTTAGCGAGAATTTTGAATGATATTGGTTTCGAATCATTGCCACAGGAACCTTGTGTGTTTTTTGCGCGAAAGGGTGAAAGATTAATGTTAATAGGTATATATGTCGATGATTTGATTCTTGCGGCAAATGATAATGTATGGATGGAAAATGTAAAGAAACAATTAGGAAGTGCATTTGAAATGAAAGCTATGGGTAAAATATCTACTTGTTTAGGAATTGAATTTAGTCGTGATGATGAAAATAGAGTCATATATTGAAAATGTGTTAGAACGCTTTGGTATGAGTGATTGTAAACCTACTATCACGCCTTTAGATGTGAGTGTAAAATTAGAGAAGCCTGAGTGTATTAGAAATGATGTAATGGAACAATATCCGTTTCAGAGTTTGATTGGTGCCTTAATGCACTTGGCGGTGTCACCCAGACCAGATATCGCGTATGCCGTTAATTTTTTGAGTCAATTCAATACAAATTACGACATTGAACATTGGAAGGCTGCTAAACGTGTGTTAAGATATTTGCGAGGTACATCGGATTACGGGCTAGTGTATGAAAGAACCGGCTTGCCTCTTTTTGGTGTGGTTGATGCAGGCTGGGCTGGGAATGCGGTAGATCGTAGGTCCTATTCTGGGTTCGTATTTATTTTTGCAGGTGCTCCAGTCAGCTGGGAAGCGCGAAAGCAACGGACCTTTGCTTTATCTAGCACCGAAGCCGAGTACATGGCTATATCCGAATGTGCTAAAGAGGCCATGTATTTACGTGATGTATTAAAAACATAGAGGTTAAGTGTGAGTGCGTGATACTATTCAACGATAACCAGGGTGCGATTAAACTTTCCCAAAGTAAAAATAAAATTCACGACCGAAACACATTGATGTACTTCACCACTTTATTCACGATAAGTGCGAACAAGGTGTAATTGATCTGAGATATTTGTGTACTGATCGAATGCCTGCTGATGTTTTGACCAAAGGTTTGAGTGGAACAAAGCATCATAAATGTCTGTGTAATTTAGGGAAGATAGATGAATATATGTAAATTTCAAAGATCTGCTCACGACTTCGAGGGGAGGTGTTAAGGTATTTCGAAGCACGCGAGTAGTGCCATCTAACTGAGTTAGTTTTTAGTTTCGTTGTTGTGTCACCACGCCGCTAGCACGGATCGCATTGTTGTGTTAAAGCATTACAAAATATAGTAGATTATTGCTATTAAGGTGTTTAATTTACCCAAACCTTTCAGAATTATTATTATTAAGTTTTATATATTATTTTTCAGATTTGGTGCGTTGAAAACCGTCGTTTAATACACGTGGGCAATTGTAATTGCAGTTTCTTTGCTTCAAAACGACCTCGCCTCTGGCTCGGGCGTGTATTCCACCTCGACTGCAATGACTACGTTTGCCCACTTGCATCAACATGTACTTTCTATATTGTTTCCTTTGTATGTTAGCCATAGCGGTTGGACACCTGCAAGTTTTTTTACCAGTCTTACCAAGGGATATCGCTGTTTTTTTTATGGAACGTACTTTTATAAGCTAAAAACAAAATATTTGGGTAAAAGACTAATCGTTAATTTTGATGAAATTTCCTTGTGGTGATAAAAACTTTTTATAAAATACAAACGACTTAACAACACACAAAAATATGCAATAACCTTTAATTTGCGAAGTCAGTTTCAAATAACGAAGAAACAAAACTAGAACCACCGACTTTTTTATTTTTCTTTTTAGAGTTCCGTACCCGAAGGTAACCAATAGGACCCTTACTAAACCTCCGCTGTCCGTCCATACGTCCGTCCGTCCGTCCGTCCGTCCGTCTGTTTGTCAGCGGGATGTATCTCATGATGAGTAATAGGTAGATATCACTTCAACAGTCTTGTAGGGGTAGAATGAACCAGCAACATGTCAAAATAATCAACTCGAAATTCTAGTATAACCACAGCTTTATATTTACAAAACTACGTAAAAAACAAACTTAAACATGATCCAACATTTTTTCTCTACACCCACATTTAAAGCCATCAACAATTTAAACTGTAAAGCTAATTTTCATATAATTTACCTTCATCAGTGCTTTAAGGAGCGTGCAAGAGTGGGGACGTAACGCTTGGCTGCAAATTTAACTGTAATTTCGCTCGCGAGGTCTTCGTTTACAAGCCTAAAGCGCTAGTCTCACTGGGAACGAAGCGAACTGTGAAACTTCTTTTGGCTTCCCATTTTTTTTGATACAATCCCTCCTCCCTTTTTTCAACCTCTTCTGAAAGCCAGAATCGACTTAGGTGACCACCAGAAAAGTGACGAGTAACGATTCAACGGTCTTGGATCTCGCAATTAAATGTATAAAAAAAGAACAGCGGCGGAGTAGAAATAACATAATCTCCACCATGCGAATTCATGTCGGCCGTCTATGAGAGCTTAGCGAAGCTAAACGAGCTATTCGGATTGGGAACAATAACACTGGATAGACTGTCACTTGCGAGGTTTCTCTGCAACACGCGCTTCGCTGAGATCGTCGGTTTCGCCAGCTTAGTTTCAGGGTGAACCGAAGTTTGGACAGATCCCGGAGCTACATTAGCAAAGATACATGAACTTAGCTTCGTTTCGCTTCGTTGTCAGTGTGGCTTACGCTTACTGAGTGACATGGGGCAAGCGACAACTTAGGGCCGATTTCACCAATTCTAAATGCCCAGTTTTCGACGTTTAAGCTCGCTTAAACGCGTTTAGCCGCTGTCATAAAGCTGAAGAGTTTGTTTGTTTTTTAGGTTGGACGCGCTATTCTCAGGAACTACAGGATTGAATTAAAAAATCTTTTTGTGTTGACTAGTCCATTTATCGAGGAAGACTATAGGCTATATAACATCACGCTGCTACCAACAGGAGCGGAGCATCAATGAAAAATGTGGCAGAAACGGCAAAAAATATCATTTTGAGAGCTTCTGTTGCGTGCGCTGCGTAAACGGTTAAAGTTACGCAAAAACTATGTATTACGGAATTGTTCTCCTTTTAAAGTTCTAAAAAAATAAATAAATATATTTTTTTATGGTAATTGTATGGTAAAATAAGATTACGCTAAGCTTAGTTCAGTAAAACTTAGTTTTTGTAGCGAATGGTGAAATCGGCCCTTGGTTGTGTTGTTGTGCGACAGCTGCACGCAAAATAGGCCGAATGCTACAATTTATATTTGAATGGAAAAATAATTTGTTTTTGCTTTGAAAATCCTGCATATAATGCACGTCCTCTAAGCGCTTAGCAGTCAATAGGTAAAAGCTTTTTTTTTAATAAGGCAAGACCCGTTTGCCATAATCAAAAATTGATTACTTCAATTATATTAAAACATTTAAAAAATTGCATTTTTATTCCAAACACTTGTGGAAAAAGCGAGTTACCACCATTAAAACCGCAGTTATATGCCAACGACCTTGAGTGATTAACTTGCATGTTCTGTGCTGACCTCACGCAACGCCCAGTAATAGGACTCGCCCATCAAGGAGCGCTGTTCGAAATTAGACGCATTATTCATGATAAACATAAAAAAAACAAATGTTATATAAAACACGTAGGTATACTAAAAGATGAGTAATTAAATTATCCTTAAAATTGTGAAAGATTCATGAAAATACGCTTAATAGATTTTGCGTCATTCCCAATTTTTTATCAGCATTAGACTTAATTTTACAAATGAATTACACTATGTTATAAAAAAAAAACTGTTCAACAAAAAATTCAACCGACAAAAAAGAACTAAAAAGCAATAAATAAATAAATAAACCTTTCAAATCTTGAGTATTGAGCTTATTTACCTACATACTCGTAAAATATCAAATTTTATATAAACTAATTTTGAGTCGGCGTCAAACAACAATCTGATTATTAAATATCTAAATTTTATATGTACGTAGAAATGAAGAAGGCTAGATGTAGGTAATTAATCATTTTATTATTTGACGCCGACTCAGAATTAGTTTACTTAACATTTGATATTTTATGTAGGTAAATAAGCTCAATACTCAAGACTTAAAAGGTTTATTTATTTTTTGCTTTTTAGTTATTTTTCGTCGGTTTAATTTTTTGTTCAAAAGTGTTTTATTTTATGACTTTTTGTTACTCGCATCATCTTTTAATACTCTGAGGCTAATTTCTAATCCTTCATCATTCCTCTTGGTACTGAGCTGATGATGTAACCATCCCTCCATGAGGTTCTCAGAATATTGACCAGTTGAGGTTATCCCCAATATTCTAAACACGTCTTTTCTTCAAAGCATATTAAGTGGTATCTGTCACTAAAACTAGTTTTTTATATCTAACTTCTATTGTTAAGGAAAGGTATGGTTTGCATCATCAGCTCAGTTTCATGATGTGATGATTCCTAAATGCAAATACCTGATTAAGTTATGAAAAGTAAACAGAAACCAATATTCGTGCCCAATTTTTGAGGTTTTCTCTCAATTTTATCAGGATTTCATAATCATATCATGATGTCCTTGACATGAAACTACCCTTGAAGTATACCCTATCTAAGAAAAAAAGAATGATCAAAATCGGTTCATAAACAACGGAGTGAGGGCCGAACATACGTACAGAAACGCTAAACGTGCCCACAATTTTCGAGGTTTTCTCTCAATTTTATCTGGAATCCATTATCAGATTCTAATTTCCTTGATATGGGACCACCCTAGAGGTATACACTATCTTACAGAAAAAATAATCATCAAGATCAGTTCATAAATGACGGAGTGAGGGCTGAACATACACAAAAAAAATATATATACGGTCGAATTGAGAACCTCCTCCTTTTTTTTCGTCGGTTAAATGTGAATTCAAATATTCACATATCAAATTACGAAAAAAATTGTTTAGATTAACATATATTTTTTTCAAAGACATAACACTAGTCATTTAGACGTGATATTCAATTTAAAAATCATTAGAAGTCGTATAATTGCGCCTTAATGCAAGAGACTGAACATTATACAAGAAATTAAGGATGCATGAAAATATGCAAATTTTGGCATTAGTCTCTCCAAGGATAGCATTATTCAAATGACCCGGGAGCTTGAATTATGTTATACCACATTAGTAAGGCGAGTTTGAAGGAAATGAATTTGACATGGTTCGTATATTTTATCCTTTATGTATTTCGCAATAAGGTCTGCATTATCAACTGAGTATTAAACAAGGTACCTTCTTTAGAAACCGCCTCATTACCATCGAGTTCCAAGGCGCTTATGTAGTGACAAGCTGTAAAAAAAAACTGGCCAAGTGCGAGTCGGACAAGCGCACGAAGGGTTCCCGTACCATTATCTATAAAAACGGCAAAAAAAATCACATTTGTTGTATGGGAGCTCCCTTAAGTATTTATTTTATTCTGTTTTTATAGCGGCAACAGAAATACATCATCTGTGAAAATTTCAACTGTCTAACTATCATAGTTAATAAGATACAGCCTGGTGACAGACGGACAGACGGACAGACAGCGGAGTCTTAGTAACAGGGTCCCGTTTTACACTTTGGGTACGGAAACCTTAAAAACAATCACATTCAGTTCCAAAATAATCACATTTAAGACTTCTTATATATTCTTCGTTCCTGCGCCCTATAGAATAGAACTTCTTTGTGCATATATTTCAAAATTGTAGGCTCAGTAGTTTCGGAGATAAGGGGGCATGGTAACTTTTTAAAAACATTTAATTTTAAAATTGTAAAATAAATATTTGATAATTTAGCAGTAAGCTATTTCATTTGATATGTCACACGGTACAGTTTGAAAAACTTTAATTTTAATTTTCAATTTTTTCCCAAAAAGAGACCCCAAACTGAAAAGTTTATTTACTTACGTTAACCGTCCGTTTTTGGGTCATCATCATAAGGTGTGTCAAATTTCAACTGAATCTGTCCTGTAGATTCGGAGTAAATTGGCTGTGACAGATGGACACAGACAGACCTACAAGTTATCCTATACGTATATAGTTCCGCTGTTACATTCGGATGTCCGGAACCTTAAAAATAACTTATTAAATAAATTTCAAGACACATTTTGCGCAATTTTTACAGTGAGTGCGATGCGGAGGAATTTTTTGATGCCCATTGAGTACCTCTTTATCCTCCCTTTTTTACGAGTATAACTATTTTTACAGTGGTATCACTAGTTTGTATAATACGATATAGTCTCAAAATAGAATAAAAACACAAGATCAAGTATTTTATTTGTAAATGATAAATGATGTTTATTCAGTAAATAGGTTACAAGGAACACTTTTACACGTCAATGTTTTTTATCAGTTTAAGCTATATGAGGCCGGTGTTTCGTAGCTGACTACCCTGAGAAGAAACACCAAAACAGACTCAGAGGTCAAAGTCTCTTTTTAACCGACTTCGAAAAAGGAGGAGGTTCTATGTTCGACTGTTTGTGTTTTTTTTATTTTATGTATGTCCACCGATTTCTCTGTCAGTTGTGGATTATAATTCAAAATTTATTTTTTATCCGAAAGAATATACTTCCGAGGTGGTCCCATATAAATTTTATCGAAATTGCTTCAGCGCTTTTTGAAAAACCGAAGAAAAACGAAAAATACATACACATAGATGACCTTTTGGTTTTCTCCAATTACGAGTATGTTTAAATACCACGTTCCACGTTATTGGGGTTTTTAGTTCTGGGGTATAACAACTAAAAACTGAAAATAAAAAACTTTTTCACAAAAAAAAAACAACCGACTTCCAAAAAAGAAAATACTTAAGTACACTAAAAATTAAAAAATAACTTTTTCAACACATTTGCTCAAAAAATGCACTTACGAAGCCTGTATACATCGTTCGAAAGTTCAAAATTACGCACCATACAATTGAACGTGCGGTAAAATAGATACTCTCACCTAAGTACCTATTTTACCGCACGCTCCGTTGTATAGCGGCGTGCGTATCCTTTACGGTTTTTTTTTATTTAATTATAAAATATATAAGAATTCCACCAAGGAGTTTCGCATTACGAGAAAAAAATATTGGCCGTCACGGGATGCCCGGCAGATGTGAAACATCTATTTCGTGTGTTGTGTTTTTTTGTGTTGTAGTTGTTTGTTGTTTGTGTTGTTGATGGTTGTGGTGGTTGTTGTTGTTGGTAGTGTTTTTGTTGTTAGTTGTGGTTGTTGTTGGTTGTGGTTGTTGTTGGTAGTGTTGTTGGTTGTTGTTGTAGTTTGTTTTTAGTTGTTTGTGGCTGGTTGTTGTTATTTGTGGTGTGTTGTTGCTGCTAGTGTTGTTGTTGTTGTTAGTTGTGGTTGTTGTTTTTGGTTGTGGTTGTTGTTGGTAGAGTTGTTGGTTGTTGTTATTGTTGTTGGTTGTTGTTGTGGTAGTTGTTGTTGTTGTTAGTAGTGGTTGTTGTTGTTGGTCGTGGTTTTTGTTGTTGTTGTTGGTAGTGTTATTGTTTTAGTTGTTGTTGTAGTTATTGGTTGTGGTTGTTGTTGGTAGTATTGTTGGTTGTTGTTGTTATTGTTGTTGGTTGTGGTGGTTGTTGTTGCTGGTAGTGCTGTTGTTGTTATTGTTAGGTGTTGTTGTTGTTAGTTGTAGTTGTTGTTGTTAGTTGTAGTTGTTGTAACTGCTTGTTGTTGTTATTGGTAGTGTTGTTGTTGGTTTTTGTTGCTGGTTGTAGTTTGTTGTTGCTGGTTGTTGTTGTTGTTGGTTGTTGTTGTTGTTGGTTGTTGTTGTTGATGGTTGTGGTGGTTGTTGTTGTTGGTAGTGTTTTTGTTGTTAGTTGTGGTTGTTGTTGTTGTTGGTTGTGGTTGTTGTTGGTAGTGTTGTTGGTTGTTGTTGTAGTTTGTTTTTAGTTGTTTGTGGCTGGTTGTTGTTATTTGTGGTGTGTTGTTGCTGCTAGTGTTGTTGTTGTTGTTAGTTGTGGTTGTTGTTTTTGGTTGTGGTTGTTGTTGGTAGAGTTGTTGTTGTAGTTATTGGTTGTGGTTGTTGTTGGTAGTATTGTTGGTTGTTGTTGTTATTGTTGTTGGTTGTGGTGGTTGTTGTTGCTGGTAGTGCTGTTGTTGTTATTGTTAGGTGTTGTTGTTGTTAGTTGTAGTTGTTGTTGTTAGTTGTAGTTGTTGTAACTGCTTGTTGTTGTTATTGGTAGTGTTGTTGTTGGTTTTTGTTGCTGGTTGTAGTTTGTTGTTGCTGGTTGTTGTTGTTGTTGGTTGTTGTTGTTGTTGGTAGTTGTTGTTGTTGTTGGTTGTTGTTGTTATTGGTTGTATTGTTGTTGGTTGTTGTTGTTTGTTGTTGTTCTTGGTTGTTGTGTTTGTTGTTGTTGTTGGTTGTTATTGTGTTCATTTTTTTCACATAGATGTTTCTAGGGAGAAGGAGGTCGAGAGCGGTGGCGTAGTGGGGGCATCGTGGCACGACGGCGTCATGCCGTTTTTCGTCACGACATTCGAGTCGGTTTTACTGCCAAGCCGTGCCAATAGATGATTCACATCAAAAACAAAAGTTTGTCTCATTGCCTAGTAGGTACTGTTTTCTCGCAAATGTGTTGAAAAACGTTGTATGACACACGTGCGGATTGGTATTTACAAACTCGTGACTATGGTAAGCCCTCGACTACGTCTCGGGCTTACATACGTCTACTCGTTTGTAAAAACCAACTTACCGCACTAGTATCATAAATAACTATAATTTCAGAAATCGGTGTCAAATAACGAAGAAATGTAATACAAATACCGACTTCCGAAATTAAAGCAATTTTTTTAATTTTTAGTGTACTTAAGTATTTTCTTTTTTGGAAGTCGGTTGATTTTTTTGTGAAAAAGTTTTAAAGTGTTCTATTCCATACAGTATGTACTGATCAAATCATATGAGAACCATGTACGTTAATGTCTGAGATGAGCTTTTGAAGAAAGCACCACGCAGGTTTGGGTGGACCTGTCCAGACAATGCAAGTATTTGTCAGTTATCGTGAAGCTGAACTTGGATCTTTGAGGAGCTCAAAGAACCGACGAACAATACCAACATTTGGGTAGGCCGCAAACAAACTCAAACTGCCAGAGAATCATGAAATCTACGTGAATGTAACGATCTACATAGTTCTCACATTCACAATATGCTGAGGACTATGCAGATTAGTGTTAGTAGTAGTTAGATTTACTCCATCATGCTCCTTTAGACACCAAGATTCCTATAATTCCAAATTGCAAGCTATAAAATTTCCAAAATGATGTCTCAAAAGCGAAATCACTACACTCAGGTTTACTAAACAATCGACCATGTGAAATGGAGCTTGTGATTAAATCTATAAAGTCTATATTTGCATGGAGTTTGCGATCACGTAGAAAATAGAGCTATTCGTCACTAAATAAGAGCAGCTATATGTCAGATGGGAGACCGAATGGGACATGCCTTGTGAAATGTGAGATACGGTTGGTTTGTTAGAAAACCTTTTTATGAGTTCATTCTAGTACCTCTAACTTAGGGCGTAAGAATAAAGTCGGCGTCGCCAGGAAATATAATATTTTGTTGAACGTAGCGCGTCCGATCCTAGCAGGGTAGCTTAGGATTTATTTCCTGGAAGACCTAACCCCAACATATAGTCCAACACTGGGCGATCACGCTCGTCCAGCGCATTTGAGTTTAATAAACTCCGGACATGAGGATAGCACCTCTATCGTATAACACATAATTACAATCGATTTTGAAGGAATTTCATATTCATCCTATCCTATTTTATCGTTAATCATTCACGCCAGAACCACTAAACGAATCTGGGTCAAATTTCGCAAAGAGATATATCATAGTTCTGATTTCAATAATCTATAGAAACATAAATAGATCCTCACTTATAACTGGACTCAACAAACACGACGCTAAAAATAAATTACTGAATCTGCTGTATCTTCTTGACTATGCGAAGAACGAGAAACTGCTGTTGCCTATTTCATAATTAATTCGTAACAGGTCACTGCATAACCACATTAACTTTATTCACGTTTAATATATTCATGATATTTTCAACAACTATGCACACACACGCACACACACGCACACACACGCACATACACACACGCACTCACAGTCACTCACAGTTTACCCTTATCTTTATTTTTTTTCTTTTCTTGCTTATGTTATTTTGTATGTGTATTTACCGTGTATAATCTGCTGATTTAGTTTTTGTACTGTTTATTTGATAAGGGTCATGACACAACTCCAAGCTACAGTCGAACACTGACTCCTAAGACACAGGGTATCCTAGTTTAGGAGGCAGGGTTTAATGTACGCATTTCACAAATTGTGTAACACGAGCTAGATATTAAGCAAATTGTAAGGTATTTTTGTTAAATAAAGATTATTATTATAGTCTACCCGGGCCTACGGACGGCGAGTAGACCCGACCCGACCTGCCGTCCGATCAGCACCAGGCCCGAGAGTCGACGGCGCGTAGTGTTCCACGAACGCCTCAAAGAGTTGTCAGCAAACCATGACGGGGCCGTCATGGCCGATGCCTGCCCGGGGGTTGTAGATAAATTCGAGACAGAGCTACCGTGCCCCTGGCACACAGGGTAGTTAAGGAACAGGGGTGGGTTTTAGTCAGTAAGAGTCTGACACGCCCTCCCGCTGCCCCCAGGTCGGGAGATGTCATTGGACGATTATCCAACCAAAAAAAAAAAAATTGTGGTCTGAAATAGCACATAGACTACAATTTACAGTGGGGGAAGTACTAATTCCACACGGGCGAAACCGCTGGCAGACTGAAGTTAGTTGTACAATAAACTCATTAGTTAACCACATAAATTGGCTTACGCGGCAAACACCACTGAATCAAAAATAACATACCGACACAAACGTCGCCGTCCGTCGCATGAAGATTTAAAAGAGGATATGCAACTTTTTAAAGCAGAAATTAGAGAAATATTTGATAGGATCTCGACTGATGTAGCGGAACTGAAGGCGCAAAACGCTTCTTTCCAGCAAACTTTTACGGATATCCAAAACTCAAATGAAGAGACAAAAACGTCTATTAAGTTCTTGAATAAACAATATGGAGAGATGAAAACTAAAATAGAAATATTGGAAAAAACTAAAAAAGCACAATTCGCAAAAATTTGGAAGACTTTGGAAGAAAGAAACTCGGCCGTATGTCATGTCTATCAAAACTGGAGATAAGAAATCTACCTCAGACGAAAAAGCAGTCTAGAGCGTTACAAAACCAGTCAACTCAAACTTTGACCGAAGCAATGTGCGAGATGTTTATCGTTTGACAAAAAAAAAACAATCACAACTCTATAGTAGTAGTGAATGTGTCCACACCAATTATTGAAGCAAATATAAAAGCAGTAAAGGATTATAATTCAAGGAATAAACCTAAAACCCTAAATGCTTCCTGTATCGATATCAAGAATGATCCAAAACCGTTATTTATCTCGAAATAACTCACCTTTCAAAATAAAAGGTTGTTTTACCTAACTCGTGAATTTCCTTAAAGCGAAAAGTACATGTTTGCGTGGACTGCGAACGGGAAAATATATATTCTTTTTTATTGTTGACATGCATGCGTTTGACCACTATCTCAGTGAGATGGTAAGCGATGATGTGGTCGAACATGGACCACGCTTGCCTAGAAGTAACCTATTCACTCTTGACTTAAAGACTCCCACGTTGTAGCTATCAGGAAACACAGAATCCGGAAGGGAATTCCACTCCCTAGCTGTACGCACAATGAATGTGTTCTCAAAACGCTCTGTGCGTATGGATGGGATGTCCACCATGAACCGGTGGCACTTCGCCGTACGTCTTGTGGTCCGTTAATGAAACGGGTTTGGCGGAATCAAATTATGCAATTCCGTCGCACACTCCCCAAAATGCAACCGATAGAAAACCGACAGGCTAGCAACTCGGCGTCTATGCTCAAGACTTTGGAGAATTTGCGTAAGAAGAAAGGAGATCTCCACCTGGTTATGAGGTCGGAGGTTCAATTAGAATCCTTTAAGGAACACAATTGACTAGTTTTCTTTATTAAACCTGTTTTATCTTGAATAATTATTATTTTGTCATATTTACTACTAATTTTGTTTGTGATAGTATAGTTGTATATATACAAATGTTTAATTATTATGTGCGTAAACCGCAAGATTGCTATTTGTCAATTTACACTAAAACTCACATTTACACAAGGAACACTTCACTTCTTAAATATAAAAAATAACAATTACTCTAAATTGGTGAACTTTTCAAATAAACTACCCATAAAATTTGAAATAGGTTTTCAGAAGAATTGTTTTAATGGAGTTCATAAAAAATAAATAATAAATATGAAAATTACTGGTATTACCTGTCGCGCAAATTTCGTATATATTCCTCCATGGCTACTATAAATGATGTGGTGGAAGAGTTGGATAGTTACTCAATCTCTAAAGCTACCCTATGTAACACTTCTGAGGCTAACAGTCACTTAACTTTTATGAAAAGCAACTTCAATATATTAGCTCAAAACATTAGAAGCATTAATTGTAACATGTCTCAACTTGAAATACTCTTATCACAACTGCAGCTAGAATTTGACATAATAGTGTTGACATAATGTTGGTTAAAAAATATCGATAAATTGCCTGAATTAAATAATTAGATTTCTTTTAATACCATAAAACACAGGACCCAAAATGGAGAAGTTGCAGTATATATGAAAAAAAGGCTCCAGTACTTATCATATTATGACCATCATCTGGACGATGCAGACTGCATAGTCGTAAAAATAAAGGCGGATATGGTTATTGCTGTAGTGTATAGGCCACCTGTTTACAATATAGATATGTTTTTTAAATCAGTGGATGTCCTCCTAATATCACTCTCTTCATATTTGTTGGGAATCGCACCCAACAAACACGCAGATGGCACGCGCAGGTGACGTGACCAACCAACGCGTCATCCACATCAGCGAGCGAGCGGTGGTGCGGCGCGGAAAGCCGGCCCAGCCAGCGGACACTAGCTTCCTCGGAGATCACCGCGACGGACGACACTCAAAACGCTTCAAGAATAATGTATGTTTGTCCGGGACAGTTGCAATTTTGTAAAATTAGCGGCAATACACCAAGCCTATTTATTACAGTCCACTTTTTATTTGTTCCCAATGAGCAAGTCGAACATATTCGACTAAAATTTTTGTTGGGGGCATTAATATAAATATTAAAGAATATGAAAACGAGTCTAGATCTCACGAATATTTAAATTTAATGGCATCTCATGGTCTCTTACCCGCTCATTCGCTGCCGACAAGAAATTATAATTGCCTGGACCATGTGTTGTTTAAGTCAGTTTTAAGCTGTAGTGTATTAGTAATAACTACTACTATAACTGATCACTACTCAGTTTGTTTATCCTTGAAGAGAAAAGTTGTAGACTATGGCAAACGTACAAACATACACCTTAACTACGCTGAAGTAATTTCTGAATTAGAAAATGTAGATTTAAGTCCTATCTATGATAGCGATGACGTGGACCTAGCAGTGCAACTTCTTGTGGATATTATAACACTAGCGTTAAATAACAACACTACAATTAAATGTGTGAGTCATTGTAAAAAGATAATCAAACCAAATATCACACCAGGTTTATTGTGTTGTATCAGGAACAGGGACAATCTCCATCTTAGAGCATAAAAAAATCCAGATAGTAAATAACTGCAATTAATCTACACTAGATATAGGAATTTCTGCAAAACAATTATTCATAAAGGTAAATGTGCATAATAAAACTTAGAATTTAGTAAAGCTAAAAACAATACCAAACAGATCTGGAAGTTGATTGAAACCATAGCATCTATAAAAAAAACAAAAGGATAACAATGAAAGCCTTCTCGAAATTAAACAGCATCCACCATAATCTGTTAATGTACTTAATGAGTTCTTCGCTACTGTTGGTCGGAAATAAGCTGAAAATATTGATAAGGTGAATATAAATAGTAAATTAGAACAGGATTTGCCACAAGCGACAACGAACTCCTTTGCTTTGCTTGACACGGACGATGAGGAAATTCTATCAATAATAATGAACTCCAAAGATGATTGTGCCTTATGTTTTGATAGTATTTCAAATAATTTATTAAAGGTTGCAAGCCGTGTACTGACCCCTGCAATCGTCTATGTGTGCAATCTAAGTTTACACTCAGGAGCAAGCACTTCAAAACCGCACTTATCCATCCTATCTATAAGTCGGGTAATAGTACAGTACTGTGTCTTAAGCATACTGTCCGGTACTATACTGATAGAAGAACACCAGTATACGCCTGTATCCTGTACCTGTCAAAAGCCTTTGACACGGTGTCATACAATGTTCTGTGGAGGAAGATGATACTTAACACCAAGCTGCCTGTAGAGATCATCAATTTGTTAAGATATTGGTATGATAACCAAAACAATTTTGTCAGGTGGATGGGCGAATGCTCGGATGAATATAAGATGGAGTGTGGAATAAGGCAAGGGGGATTAACTTCACCTACTCTATTTAATTTATATGTAAATGGACTGATTGAGGAGCTCAGCAGTGCTGGTGTCGGTTGTTCAGTGGATGGTGTTTTTAATATTAGCTATGCTGACGACATGGTGGCTGGGCCCCTCAATCAGTTCCGTGAGGTCACTATTGACCATATGTGAACGGTATGCAATGGTCCATGGGCTCAAGTACAATGTTCAGAAGAGCGAGCTGCTAGTTTTTAAGGCTAGGCTAAAACCTACCCTGTTCCTCCGATCACACTAAATGGAACCGTCCTACAGCAAGTGTCCAAATTTAAATACTTGGGTCACTGGGTCAATGAGAAACTAAATGATGATATGGACATGGATTGGGAGCGCAGGGCATTGTCGGTGAGGGGTAATATGCTTTCTCGCAGGTTTGCGCGATGCTCACGTGACGTTAAAGTCACACTATTCAAAAGCTATTGTCAAACGTTATACACGTGCAACCTGTGGAGTAGTTACACTACAAAAGCCTTCAATGCTCTGCGCGTCCAATATAACAACGCTTTCGGGTTTTTTGGGGCTCCCATGGCAGTGTAGTGCCTCCAGCATGTTCGCCGACCACAGCACGGACGGCTTCCAAGCGGTGCTTCGCAAAAGGACGGCCTCCCTGTGGTCTCGGTTAAAGGGTAGCACCAACGCGCTTCTGAGCGTAGTGTCGGACAGAGTGGACAGCCAAATCCTGAGACATTGGTCGCTCATGCATTTCCAAAGTAATAACCACTTTAAATTTTACTAACATAGCTATAAGTATCTACCTACTAACATAATATGGACCTGTATCAATTACTGTGTGCCTGGTCTGAAATAAATATTTTCAATTTCAATAGGGGCAGTGTCAATATAATGATAATATAATGTCAAAGATAATGGAAAAAGTACTTAACAAAAGAGTCACTAACTATCTAAAAACTTTCGGACTTATATATATTATACTGATAACCAATTCGGTTTCATTGCTGGTAAATCCACTGAAGATGCTCTAAGAACTCTCACTGAAACGGTGGTTAAGCCAATCGATGGCAAAAATAAATGTATTGAAGTCTTCTTAGACCTCGCGAAGGCGTTTGACACTGTCTCTATACCTAAGCTTCTTGAGAAGATGGAACACATGGGAATACGAGGTAAAGTGTTAAATATTTTCGATAGTTACTTGACACATAGAACCCAGCACGTAAAAGTTGGCTCGTTTGTAAGTGAGGATGCACAAGTCACATTCAGAGTTCCGCATATATACATAAATAAGTTATGTAACTTTCATCTCCTAAATGTGAAAATTGTTACCTTCGCTGATGACACGGCGGTAGTCTTTAATGGCAAAACTTGGGATGAGGTGGTTCGTGTAACAGAGAGTGACCTTGAAAGGATCATCTACTGGTTAAATAAAAATTCACTTATCATCAATCTAAGTAAAACTAGCTATTTGTCCTTCTCCATCACAAAACAAGGTCTCCCAGCTTTAGAAAAGACACAAATAAAGGCAGACACTTGTCAGTCTTCAAATTTCTTTTCATGCCATTGTACTCAACTTGAAAGAGTTTCGAGGATTAAGTATCTGGGCGTTTGGGTTGTTAAATAACCTCAATTGGCACAATCATATAGAATTGCTGTCTAATAGGATTAGGAAAATTATGTCAATTTTCAAAAAAACTTCGTCATATAGAAGACCTAAATGTATTAAAGTTATACAACTCACTGTGTCAGTCAGTACTGGGATATTGTGTGTCGGTCTGGGGTGGATCTCATAAGTCATCACTTTTAAAACTGGAAAGAGCACAGAGAGCTGCCCTCAAAGTGCTCAAGTCTAGACCAAGGTTGTACCCTACCACAAAATTTTACAAAGAAATGGGTGTTCTGACCGTACGTCAGCTGTTCATTTTGAGGAACTTGACGTATGTACATACTAACCTACCAACCGACATTTTGCATATAAATAACAGAAGAAGATAGGATATTGTATTCAAGACAACACCTCATAAAACAGCTTTTGCAAAAAGACACCCTTCTAGTGGGTCCCTATAAATATAATAAAATTTGTAAAATGGAACCCATTACTCAACTTTCATGTTTTGTGTTTAAGGTTTAAGTCAGAATGCTGTTAAAAAAACTGAATTACCAAGAAACAGAACTTCTTCTAAGTGTTCCTGAATAAGTTTCGTTTTCTTTAACCACACACCACACACACACCACACACACCCACTCACACCCCAATACATATTTACATACACGTAACACACTCTCCCCACATCCATACTGCATTTCTCTTTTCTTATTTTGTGTTATTATTATTATTATTAAATTCTCATACGGATTTTGTGCACTCTAATATTATATTTATTATTATTTACTTTAACTGGTTCACAAGATCAACCGCGAGGTGCAACTGTTGCTTATAGCACAGGTTCTACCTAGTTTAAGTGACAAGGAACACTAATTGTATATTTTTGTTGAACCAATAAATGACTTTGTTTTTATTTTATTTTTTTATGATCATTGCTAGTGTGTTACACATTAAGGCTGCAGTTTAGTCCTCTGAATCATTCCTGTCTTGACACACCATCCAGAAATGACAAAAATTTCACCCAACTGCCCAAAAGAAGGGTATAATTTTTCGAGATTAAGTAATGATATATGTATGTAGGTACATACGTTTGGTTGTTGTGTGTTTGTTTGTCGATAGATTTTAACAAATGAGGTAGGTATCATAAAATTAGTCTTGACCGCCGAAGTCACATAGGCAATATGAATTTTGAAAAAGATAAGTGTAGTCGAATTTTTGTGACTTGGTGATGTGAAGTACCATCAAAATAAAGGACTTGAGGAGACGATTCCAAAAATGTAACTCACTAAAATGCAAGAAATGAAAATTTTTCAAAAAACCCGACTGAATAACTGCTAAAAGTTCCAAACAAATCACTTTATAAGCAGTCTGTTACAGTTGGCATCAAATCTGTGATTAAACTAATATAAATTCCACAAACATTTTGTTTTCTAACTCTGGTGTTTTTTTTTTTTTTTGGGGGGTTGGAAATCATCCAATGACTTCTCCTGCTCTGGGTTGAGCGGGAGGGCGTGTCAGACTCATACTGACTAAACCACCCCACCCCTGCCCACCCCTGTTCCTTCCCTGCCTGAGTGCCCAGGGGTGCGGTAACTCATTTTCAGAATTTATCCGCTACCCCTAGGCATGCAGGCACCGGCCACGATGGGCCCCGTCAGTGGTGGCTGACATCATCTCCATGAGGCGCGCGTGGAACACTACGCGCCGTTGACTCACGGGCCTGGTGCTGATCAGACGGCGAGCTACCCACTGCTCGACGTCCGCAGGCCGTGGCTACGGTGGCCGGAAATCGTCTCGCGACGTCCTACGCCCAGTACGCCCAGTACCTCTCCTGCGGTGGTAGCGGCCGGGGCCGTGAGGGCCACTCCGTTGAGCTTCCCTCACGCGTCCCGCCTCCGCCTTCACGAGCATTACTGCTTCGCAGAAGGCGGAGACTGCCTCCCATTCCCTCCCGCTCCGGACCATGGCCTGAACCAGGGCCGGGCGCGAGAGGTCGCCGCCACCTATCGCATCCACGAGGACACGGCGGTGCGCCGCCCAAGCGGGGCAGACCTCCACCGAATGCTCTGGGCGATCCACGCAGTGGTAACACCCGGGCGTTTCCTCCCGCCCGATCTGATGCAGGAACCTCACGAAACAACCGTGTCCGGTGAGGACCTGCGTCAGGCGGAAGGTGAGGACGCCGTGACGTCTCTCCAGCCACACCTCAAAGAGGGGCACTACCGCCGCAATGGTGGCGTACCCAGCGCTGGGTTGCGACAGTCGCTGTCTCCATGTCGCCATGAGATCCTGCCGGAGCTCCGTCCACCGAGCCGCGAGGTGTCGCGGCAGCAGAGTTTCGCCCCGGCGTTTGACCTCCTCGCGCCACTCCCAGAGCAGTGCGAGGACCCTGGCCTCCAGATCCCACGGCAGCAGTCCGGCAAGGAGGCTCGCCGCCTCACAGGAGACCGTGTGGTATCCGCGGATGAGCCGAATGGCCATGACCCTTTGGGACGCGTTCAACCGGCGAACTGGTCGCCGCCTTATTAAACACGCCCACACCGGTGCCCCGTAAAGGGCCAAGGACCGCACGATCCCCGTGTAGAGCCTCCGGCAGGAGGCGTTTGGACCTCCCATATTGGGCAGGAGCCGCTTCAAAGCAGCACTGGCCCGCTCCAGTCTAGGAGCCAAACGTCGGAAATACTCGACGAAGTTCCACCGGCTGTCGAGGACGAGACCCAGGTATCTCATCGTCCTCTCGACGCCGATCTGAACTCCTCCTACCGTTATCCGGGAACCCGACGGTGGCGCGTTCCGAGGACTATGAAAACACATGGCCTCGGACTTGTGTAATGCCACCTGGAGTTCCAGTTGCCGGATCCTCTCAACGACTGTCGCAACCCCGCGTGACATCAAGTCGGCCGCCGCCTGGTACGATCTCCCCTGCGCCAGGACTAGCGTGTCGTCAGCGTAGCAAACTACGCTGACGCCGCTAGGGAGGTTGGCGCGCAGCACCCAGTCGTACCCGATGTTCCACAGAGGCGGCCCCAGGATCGATCCCTGTGGAACACCGCACGACATCTCTCGCCGGTTCCATTCTCCCTGGTGACCGTGGTAGATGACGGCCCTGTCCGTCAAATACGCCTCGACTACGCGACGGAGATAGAGCGGCACCCGGTGATACCGGAGTGCCTCCACTATGCAACTCCAGGGCAGGGTGTTGAAGGCACTGGCGATGTCCAGAGACTCCGCCAAGATGACCCTACCCCGGGCCACTGCATTCCACGTCGTGAGGGCTTGTACGCGCATGATTGCGTCCACCGTGTAGCGCCCCCTGCGGAAGCCGTACTGGCTTTCCGCCAGATCCGGCCCTACCCGCACCAGCTGCCCGACGAGGCAGTCTGCAATCACTATTTCAAAGAGCTTGCCCACCTCGTCGAGCAGCACAATGGGCCGGTAAGCGGACGGACAGTCCGCGGGGCGCCCAGGCTTCTTGATCAGGGCCAGCTTCCCCATCTTTCAACGAAGCGGAAACTGGCCCCTTTCCATGTATGCGCTTAGGAGCCCTCTCAGTCAAGGCCCGAGAGCCTCATGCAAGGCTAGGACCAGACTTTCCCATGAAAGCCATCGGGTCCTGGGGCGGTGCTTTTGGCATTCAGCCTACGCACCGCCGCTCCCAGCTCTACCTCGGTCACCTCGGGAGCATAGTCGTCGTCGGGTTGGTCTGCGTCAGGCACCGCAGGAGGCAGAGCCATAGGCCTGCCATAGTGTTACCCTCGCAAAGGGAACAGAGCGCTTACCACGCTCTCCACGAGCTCAGGAAAGCGACCTCTCGCGTGCCCTGGTTCATGCCAGGCCATGGCAAGGAGCGAGAGGGAATGGGGAGCCGTCTCCTCCTTCTGCGAAGCAGTAATGCTCGCGAAGAGGGAGGTGGCACACGTTAGGGAGACTCAACAACGGCAGAGTCGCCCTAGCGCCCTCAGCCGCAACCGCCGCAGGAGACGCCAGGGGCTGCGAGACGATCTCCGGCCACCGTAGACCCGGGCCTGCGGACGGCGAGTAGTGGGTAACTCGCCGTTCGATCAGCACCAGGCCCGAGAGTCGACGGCGCGTAGTGTTCCACGCGCGCCTCAAAGAGTTGTCCGCAAAAGGACGGGGCCTGCCACGGCCAATGCCTGCCCGGGGGTTGAGGATAAATTCGAAAGAGTTACCTCGCCCTTGGGCATGTAGGGCAGGGAGGAACAGGGGTGGGTTTTTGTCAGTAAGAGTCTGACTCGCTCTTCCGCTCCACCCTAGAGCGGAAGAAGTCATAAGATGATTTCCGAACCCCAAAAAAAAAAAAAAACGAGCTCAGGAAGGAGACTCTGCGTTAGCGGGGGCGCCCATGGAGTTTATCCCGCACCACTCTGTATAGGCGCCCCCGCGGATCTCTGTTCAGAGTCCTCAGCGACTCCTCGCGGGCCAATTTCCAGAGTCCCCAGCGACTCCTCGCGGGCCAATTTCTTGGCTCGCCTGATTTCAGCTCGGAGGGCGGTCCTCGCCGCTCTGTACCCCTCGTACAACTCCGCCTCGATGCTTCCGTACCCGGCAGGCGGTTACGGAGCCTGTGGTGCCTGGTGTACCGGCGTCGTGCGGCTATGCACGCGTGGCGCAGAGCCGTAAGCTCCGGCGACCACCAGTACACCTGTCGCCGAGCACAAGGCTGGACCCGGGGCATTGCCACGTCACAAATCTCGGACATGGCCTCCTGGAACCACTCTGCCTCGTCGTTAATGTCGGCAGGCCTGTCCGGTGATGACATCCAAGCCTGCACGATCGAGGCTTCCAGGAGTAGCTCCCGGTCCAGCTGCTTTAGCGACCAACGCGGACCACTCGAAGTCTGTTGGACCGGAACGGTCGAGGTCTGGACGGAGACGTCGAACCGGATATACCGGTGATCGGAATACGTCTCCACCCCCTCCATGACGCGCCAGTCGACGACACGCGGTGACAGAGCGGGGCTGGCGAAGGTGATATCCATCACCGATTCACCCCGCATCCGCACATACGTGGGGACAGAACCCCGGTTTTGGACTACCAGGCCTGTCTCCAGAGCCCAGTTCTCCACCAACCTGCCCCGTGCGTCCGTGTACCGGGAACCCCAAGCCAAGTTCTTGGCATTGAAATCCCCGAGGACGAGCACAGGGAGGGAACGGTACCCGACGACGACGTCTCTCAACTCCGCGAGGGAGTTGTGGAACTCGGTGAGAGTTCGGTTCGTAGAGAAATAAACCCCCACCACGGCTATCTCCCCGAACCGTGCTGCCACGCAACCCTGTTCCCTCTTGATGTCCTCAAGGGTAACTCTAGTGGATGTCGTTCGCTATGTAACTGAAAGATTTCGTAATGAAAAGAATTAAAAGTTAACCAATAAAACTTTTTTTCAATTAACTTGTTAATAAAACAAGATTGAACGTTTCGCATTGTTTTAAAATAAAAGAACAATCTTACATTATCAAGTAACCTAAAAAAAAGTATGGTGACGTTATAATCAGAAAATATTTTTGTGCATTCAAAGAAAAACAAAATAGTAACGTGATTTTTATGATCAAGGTTAATTAGCTTGTAAGATGGACATTTTAAAACCAAAGATTTATATAGTTATGTTACAATATATTTTAGAAATAACATGTAAGTATTTTCACACTGAAACCCAGAGTGATCCTAAGAAGCCAGATCACGTTCAGCGATCGACCATCACTATTTTGAGGTAATCTCATAGCACGATTAATCGTCGGTAGTGTCGGTACTAAGGAGTTATATCGGGTGTAAAAAGACAGTTTTCGAAGACGAAGGCCACATAATATTCTACTCATTATTTCGATTATTTTTTTCCCCTAGACCATACCTAGGAAACCACGAGTTCTGGAGATATTGAAGGTCAAAGTCGCAATTTTCTTTTTTTACGAAAATGAATAATAGTTCTAAGTGTTATTACTAAACTTTTTTCCAATTAACTTTACCTGAATTTTCAATTATTTTTTCGAAATTACGAATTTGCAGTTACGAAAACGCAATGAATATCACACGTATCCGACAAGTACCTTCGTGGCTTAGAGCGAAGAGGCGGGGTTTAACTCCACTTGCCTGTGTTCGCGTTACATTGCGCGGAATAAAAATAGTTTTATTTTTCACACCTAAAAATAAAAGTCGTTTCCCAGCAATAATTTTTGCGCAAAACTACTTTGTTAGACGTACAGTATGCGAAGTAACGGCTTTGTGATGTGTCTTTTTATACCCTGTATAATAACAACAACTGTTAAGCAACGCTTGACTACTTCAGTCCGTGGATGGGCCATTCATTAGGTACATACTATAGGGACCTGGAGCAGCTTGTCTTAGTGCTAGGTCCCTGGAGATTCCTTTCACGTTCTTGGGGGTTTGTCGTACTCGCTGGCAGTGCGAGAGTGTGGTGTACGAGAGTGACTGCTTATGTGTGTTGTGTTATAAAGAAAAGAGAGATGGCGCACTAATACGTTATATTGAATAATAAAAATAATACAAGTGCTCTCTTCGGACGGGCTAGGAGAAGTCTCATTCAAACAAAAGTCTTCCTTATTCTTCTTAATTTTCAATCGGCGTTCCAAACTTCCAACGTGCCAGTCTCCACCATAAGGTCGCCAACATAAGGTCGTCACATGAGCTACGCCCCTACGAATAGAAGCGCAGACGCTAGTAAGTCTTCTATTCAACTAAATATTTGAAAAGCCGATTGAGGCCTACCTAAACCTACTGCGAAGGCCCTACCTTTGAGAGGTACATGTCGCAGCAGAGTCCACCTATGGGTAGCCAAAAATGAACCCCGAGTAAAGTGGTCTTCTTTCTTATTATTAATTAAGCCATTCGGCGCACCACATATCCCGGCAATGCACATGGCTTCAGTGAGGTAAAAACCTCTCTAAAAAGCCACACTGCTCTGCTAAATTTTCTGACCTAAGATGCTCTAGTTAGCATCTACCCAGATGGGGTTTACAAAAATAAAATTCAAAACTGTACTAATTTTAACTCCGTTGGACGTTTATGAAGACCAGGAGAAAAAACGACCACTGTTCTGAACACCTACTCACTGTTCCTGAACTTCCCCCAGAGTGCTCCATAAATATAACTTGAAGTATACTCTCTAAATGAATAATACATAAAAATTGTCAAGGGCTCGGTCACACCATACAGAATCAACTCGATCCCACTTTTCGAAGGCATCATACCCCATAAACAAAGCTGGTATAAACCGACAAAAAAACCCGGACACGTCTTTCCCTAGGAGAGAGGATCGCAATTCCCTCTGCCTCCTAACCGTAGTCGTATATCTTTATTAAAATCGCACTCTAGAGAAACTCATACCTATTTCTCACTAATAATCGCCTAACAAATATATTTCCTTGTTCATGATAGGTGGTCACATCTCCCATCAGTCTTCATTCACGTCCGTGCAGCTCATCATATCGATTACATGAAACACACAAAAACACAACGATTAATATCACATAAAAAACAAAACAAATGAGAACCTCCTACTTTTGAAGTCGGTTAAAATTTAAACTTTTACTATATTGTCAACCGTACTAATTTTGACGTATCAGATATCTGACAATTATTTGTCATGTCAAATGACATCTGACACCACTGTCTATTCTCTAAAAATCTTTTTAAAAATAAAATAATTTTCAACAAACAATTTATAAATTTTTTATAAATTTTTTATTTCCAAAACTTATATTTAATTACGGAATACTGCTTTAATAAATAGTTTATAAGCAATTCCTGACTTCTTTCGCATATTTTTATTTTTATCGAAGAATTTGGGTCATCGTAATTACTACGTCCATACCTTATATTTATGGTCGAAAACTTGTTTGTCACGTTGCTATGACAATACACGTCAGCTAGAATAAATAACATTGATACAAAAATAATTTTATGTTTATCAAAGAAATGGAAATTATTCCTCTTCGTATAATACGGGAGGGCACATATCTCCTCCTCTAGCATATTCTGTGAAAAACGCCGCTCCGCTTTTTGTGAAATGTTGTGACATTGTGAAGTGATACTTATGATGCAGTTTTCATCCCGATAGATATCCGCTGGACTATCACCTATTGAAACAATAATAGCAGGATTTTGCATGACTTCCATTGGTGCGCACAGCTGTTTGGACTCCACCGCCATTTCGAAGCTCTCCTGCTCACAAACATCAGCAGAAACATAATCAACCTGAACAACATTATCGTCACCAGAACCATGTGTCTCTGACGGAACTTCCACTTCACAGCTCTCCATAATGACGACATCAGCCGAAACAACTCCCAAACAAATAAAATTTTCATTCGACTCGTGCTCGCCAAATGTTTCTTTTACTACAATTATCTCTTGTTTCTCTGAAATATTATTACTAGGAATAATTGTAAATAACCGACCCGATTTTGTATCTTCATTTTCACAGCTTCGGTCATCATCGCCTAGACCGCAGTCTTCATATTCCTGGACATCATTGACTAGGCCGGCATCAGCGCAGCTCTGGTCATCATCGTCCTCCTCCTTTGCTTTAATTGTTGTGCTAGAAAATAATATTACGTGATTATATTCGCTCACATTATCCTCGGACTGTTCATCCGCCTCGGACACAACGTCCGGCCTCTCAAGATTATAAAAACACTGATTGATTCTCTGCTTGCAAGACACACACTTGCATGGGAATTCTCTCCTAAGCTCCGCGCACAGCGTGTCAAATTCCATCTCATACTGGAATGTATATTTAAAAAAATAATGCGCAGCTCCTTTTAACCAAATACCAAGAATTAACGAATAATCGCTTTTTCGCCACCCCTTGGCAATGGCCATCGACACAAACTCGTCGATAAATTCTTCTAGGCACACCTCATACGTGTGTCCCGAAAAGTATCGCATTTTGCTCTATTTATATTATTTAACACTTATTAAAACAGAACCACTCAGCTTGGACTATACTCCTCTTATCCTGGTGGCTGTCACTGCATCAGTCCTCAGTTTGTCCACCACACACCTTTACCGTTGCCGTCACTCTTACATACGGCGCTCGTTACCGGCGCTCGCCGCCACTTATAGGGACCTGGAGCAGCTTCTCTTAGTGCTAGGTCCCTGGAGATTCCTTTCACGTTCTTGGGGGTTTGTCGTACTCGCTGGCAGTGCGAGAGTGTGGTGTACGAGAGTGACTGCTTATGTGTGTTGTGTTATAAAGAAAAGAGAGATAGCGCACTAATACGTTATATTGAATAATAAAAATAATACAAGTGCTCTCTTCGGACGGGCTAGGAGAAGCCTCATTCAAACAAAAGTCTTCCTTATTCTTCTTAATTTTCAATCGGCGTTCCAAACTTCCAACGTGCCAGTCTCCACCATAAGGTCGCCAACATAAGGTCGTCACAATACTGACACTCCTCGAAAAATTCTAGACTGGCAACCGCGTATCGGAAGACGCAGGTTGACCGATGACCTACGAGGGTCACGGGTATAGCCAATGGATGTCAGACGCGCAGGACCGGTCGTTGTGACGACACTTGGGGAGGTTTATGTCCAGCTGTGAGGCTTATGTCCAGCATTGGACATCTCTTGGCTGAAATTATTGTGATGAAACTCCTCCGTGCTTCGGCAATCACATAAAGCCGTTGATGACGGCTGTTATTTGTAAATCTTTGACAGTCGTTGTCAGAAGCCTGAATTATGTAGTCAGAAATCTGAATATAAAATACTGGTATCCAGCTGCATCCATTTAGATGGAAAGGCGACTCCAATATAGCTGTGAGAGGCTGCCTAGCCTGTTCACAGCTATATTGGGGTCACCTAGACTGATTACCCAAAGTAATATATATCAGCCATCACGAACAGAATGGGCTCGATCGATGAACGATGTTTTTTGGCAAGTTTTTTTTTACTTTTGCTTCGCACTGTTTGTGCCAATTGCATCCAGTGTCAGTGAATACTGACAATTTTTTCCATTAGAATGCAGATGTAACACATTTTCCCGAGAGTTGACAGTGCGTAGTGTTCCACGCGCGTCTCAAAGAGATGTCAGTAGTACCTGATGGGACCCACTAAGGCCGATCCCCGCCTGGGCTCGCACAGAGAAAACTAAAGGAACAAGGATGGGTTTTAGTCAGTAAAAGTCTAACACGCCCGACCTAGGGCGGGAGAAGTCAGTGGAAGATTTCCCACCCACTAAAAAAAAAAAAAAGATGTAACACATTCAAATGTTTTGTAGTATTTATCACCTTTGTCGAGTCAGCCTTCTCGGCAAGCTTCGCTGGGGTAGTCAATACTACGACAAAATTCTCAGCTTTATTTTACCGAGATCACGCCTGTTTCAATGATTCCACATATTGTCCAGTTGCGTAGACACTTGAGAAAACTACACCAATTTTACATCACAATATCCATTAGAAATCAATTTGCGAATAATTAAAACAGCCCCTCAACTTCACTAAAAAAAAACCCACCAAAACCTCTCTAAAAGTTTTTAAACAAAACCTCATTACAGTACTGTGACGTTCAAGTAGGTAGATCTTATTAGTAGACAGGCTGCTTGAACAATTCATCACGCCTGTTTCAATGATTCCACATATTGTCCAGTTGCGTAGACACTTGAGAAAACTACACCAATTTTACATCACAATATCCATTAGAAATCAATTTGCGAATAATTAAAACAGCCCCTCAACTTCACAAAAAAAAAACCCACCAAAACCTCTCTAAAAGTTTTTAAACAAAACCTCATTACAGTACTGTGACGTTCAAGTAGGTAGATCTTATTAGTAGACAGGCTGCTTGAACAATTCACCCTTAAATTAGAATAATCCTTTCAATTCAGTAACACTTATTTGTTTTGTTTGGAGTGCCGGGAACCTCCGACGTAGTATCTCTCTTTTGTATTGTGTACATGCCTCCAGTCTTTACAGTACCTTACTACAAAACTAAGTGGTGATAGAAGTAGTGGTGGTAGCGGCTCAAACCTACAAGTTGCAGGTTTAAACCTAAGCAGGCACTTCACTTTGTGTAAATATCGTCACCACTGTTCTCTAAACAGTGAAGGAAAGTGTTCTGGGAAGGCCATCACAAGTCGAAACACGTCTTACAGCAAAAGAATGATTGTGGATCAAAACTAACCCCTCTCATAGAGAAGATCTGTGTCTCAGCAGTGGGAACGTCATTATTTTATGCTCTTGAGAAGGACTCAGCAGGTCAGAAATATAATTTATCAATAAGATCTTGAAGCATAGACCTATTGAAGCGAAAAAGACTAACAACTAGAATCTCTTGTTTAAATAAAAATGGAAGCTTGGCGCTTTAGAAGATCTTCGGAGAGTAAAGCCTTTACAAATCCAGGCCTGCTACGGTACTGATAAGTTCGTCAGGGAAACCGGGCCCTCCTATGATGTCTCAAAACCATCATTATTTTGCTGAGAGAGTGAGAGCTCTACTGGACGAATAGAATTATCCCTTTCTCACAACGGATAACTCATGATAATATTGGGACTTCTTAGTACGGCCCCTGATCTTCAATTTTTTTTCTTTTATTTTGTTAGTGTTGAGCTGCAAATCTACGGTTACTGGAGGATCTTCATTTACAAATTTTATTAAAATTTTGAATACAAATTTGACAATAAAATTGACTACCAACTTGACTATAAATTTGACTACACATCTAACTACAAATTTGACTACACATCTGACTACAAATTTGACTACAAGTTTGACTACAGATCTGAATACAAATCTTACTACTAATTTGACTACAAATCTGACTACAAATTTGACTACAAATTCATTCAACATGTCGCAGTATAGGAGACAATTAAAAGATAAGTAAGTAATCAGTATAGTACTTTCTAATAAAGAATTATTTTGTTGTGAATGTAAAACAATTGTGACGTTAATAACTGCAGAAGTGTAGGTATCACTGTGAATTGGGTAAAAATTGGTAAATTGTAGACAATTTTTTTTCCATCGCGGGTAGAACCTAGATGAGGGTAGTACAGGAGCGTGAGGATTGGTATAAAAAAGTCAGTTCTTTGCCCAACTGTGGGCAAAGTCGGGCTGTAAATGATGATGATTTGAGGGCAGAAGGATTATGATGAGGTAAGAACACAAAGCCACACAATTGCTGAACTGGCAGTAACTCGGAGGAGTCGTTTCTTCTCTAAATAGTATAAAATGAAGTCCCTGTCTGCCTCTGTCGGTTTCTCCGCTTAATTTTTCCACAACCTTGAAACAGATTAAAATCCGTATTTTAATCTATCTATTAGGTAAGTAAGGTATCACTAACAGAAAGAGCAGTAAACGAGGAAGGTTTGTGTATGTCACCGAAAAAGGTCAAACTCTGTTAGATTGTAACATATCCTGAGAAGTTAAGTTATGTGCTCCTATTGTAATGGCCAACATTTCATCATTTATTTTACTCCATTTTTTATTCTTTCAAAATGGTCACCTTTCCGAAACTGACCTTGGAATGTGTTGCTTAACCTGTTTTTATAACCATCAGTTGAGTAACTAGCTGAAGAAAAACATTTAATTTGTAACTCTATGGCGGACCCGTGAGTCGATGAAAAGGTTTACATTTTACAAACTTTTATTTAACTTGCAATGTATGTATGTATGTACGAGTATGTATGTATTAACTATGTTTATTCGGGTGGAATCTTGCAACTCAAATTAGACCCACTTCCCGATGTCCGCTTGGACTCAAATTTGGTGTATATCTGTATCTTCGGTGACAATACATTGATATAGTACCATAAAGTCGATCTGATGATGTAGACGGAAGATGGCCATAGGAACTTCTGAACGAAACAAGATAAATCCATCAAGTCTGGGCTCGATTGATTTGCCTTAAGAAGCATTTTACCTCTAGGCAAAATCCAGGGTCTGATGATGAAGCTGGAAGGTGGCCACGGCATCTCTGTGATAAAACAACATAACCACACCGAGTTTGGGCTCGATTTATTCGTCTTGATGAGCATTTTACACCTAGATGATTACTAGGGTCTGATGATGAAGCTGGAAGGTGGCCACGGAATCTCTGTGAGAAAACAACATAACCACAACGAGTTTGGGCTCGATTTATTCGTCTTGAGGAGCATTTTACACCTAGACGATTACCAGGGTCTGATGATGAAGCTGGAAGGTGGCCACGGCATCTCTGTGATAAAACAACATAACCCCACCGAGCACATTTAATTGAGATAGCCGGTAAAAAAGCTTCTTTAAAATATATATATATATAAATAAACTCATTTAATATCACACCAAGACGGATAAATAGTGAACCTTTGCACTAATTTGTCGCGAGTTTTTATCGGAATGACACGGAAAGATTACAGACTAACAAAGTTTTATTATAAAAGAAACGTTGAGTTCACAATTTATCTAGAACTTATTGGATATTTGACAATCTTACACAGTTTCTCAGGTTTTTTTTTTGTGGGGTGGGAAAACATTCAATGACTTCTGTCGGACTCTTACTGATTAAAACCCACCCCTATTCCTTCCCTGCCTGAGTGCCCAGGTGTGCGGTAACTCATGTTGAGAATTTATCCGCTACCCCTTTTTTTTTTTTTTTTTTTTTTTGGGGGGTGGGAAATCATCTTATGACTCTTTCCGCTCTGGGGTGGAGCGGAAGGGCGTGTCAGACTCTTACTGACTAAAACCCACCCCTGTTCCTCCCTGCCCTACGCGCCCGGGGGCGAGGTAACTCTTTCGAATTTATCCTCCACCCCCGGGCAATCCGCTACCCCTAGGCATACAGTTTTTCGGTGGCATGTATAATTTACAACCTTGCAAAGCCGGGACGGGTCACTAAACACAATCTACATACTTTTTTTTTTATTTTGCCACTTGTAATTTCTTCTGTATAAGAGAAGGTTATGGCGTTTGCCGACATGGAATACTGCCAAGGCGCGCTAATAAATGATTTACATCCATAATTCACTTTTTTTTGTATTTTCGGCAGACGATTTTCGACAAACGTGATTAGAACCCTTCAAACGGTCCGGCGCTCAACTCCTTTTCGAGAAACTTTCATGGATCAGTGCTTGTTCATATCACACCACTGCCTGAGAACTTACAAGTAATACATTATCTTATTATAAAATTTTAGATCCTATCTAGACTATGATCTAGCCTTCATAGTTTCAGATTATACTTATGTAACGTAGGTACTATAATCGTTAGTAGGTACCTATAGTTATAAATAAAAAACTTTTTACAAAAATAAACTTTTTAACAAAAAAATTAACCGACGAAAAAGAACTAAAAAGCAAAAAATAAATAAACCTTTTAAGTCTTGAGTAATGAGCTTATTTACCTACATAAAATATCAAATTTTATATAAACTAATTTTGAGTCGGCGCCAAACAACAATCTGATTATTAAATATCTAAATTTTATAAGTACTTACAAATGAAGAAGGAAATGAAGTAGGTAATTAATCATTTTATTAATTGGCGCCGACTCAAAATTAGTTTATATAAAATTTGAAATTTTATGTAGGTAAATAAGCTCATTACTCAAGACTTGAAAGGTTTATTTATTTTTTGCTTTTTAGCTCTTATTCGTCGGTTAATTTTTTTGTTAAAAAGTTTTTTATTTTATGATTTTTTGTGGCTCGCATCATCTTTTTAACCGACTTCGAAAAAGGTTATCAATTCGAATGTTTGTATTATTTTTTTTTTTTTATGTATGTTCGGGCATAACTCCGTCATATATTGACGGATTTGCAAAATTCTTCTTTTGTTCGAAAGGAGTTTATTCATTTAAATTTCAAAAATATCTGATGATGGGTTTTGAAGACAGACAACGGAACTCTTCAAAAATTGACAGCAAATCAACCGCGATTGCTGCTATCGTATGTCTATGAATTGTTAACACAGTTTAATGGGGAACCACAACTAAAAAGTGAAAAATAAAAACTTTTTTTACAAAAAAATAGAACAAACTTCCAAAAAAAGTGCAAAATAACTTTAATTTCGGAAGTCGGTGTCAAAGAACGAAGACACAAAACAGGAACACCGACTTCCGAAATTAAAGTTATTTTGCACTTTTTGTGGAACTCGGTTCTATTTTTTTGTAAAAAAAAGTTTTTTAACACTCTGATATTAATTTCTTACTCTTCATCATTCCTCATGCCACTGAGCTGATGATATAACCATCCTTCCAAGAAATTCCCAGGATATTGACCTGTTGAGGTTACCTCCAATATTGTAAAGACGTCTTTTCTTCAAAGCATATTAAGTGATATTTGTCACTAAAACCAGTTTTTATACCTAACTTCTATTGTTTAGGAAAGGTATGGTTTCCATCATCAGCTCAGTTTCATGATGTGATGGTTCCTAAATGCAAATACCTGATTAAGTTATGAAAAGTAAACAGAAACAAAATTCGTGCCCAATTTTCGTGGTTCTCTCTCAATTTTTTCAGGATCCCATGATCAGATCCTGATGTCCTTGACATGAAACCACCCTTGTGGTATACCATATCTAACAAAAAAAGAATAATCAAAATCGGTTCATAAATTATGGAGTGAGGGCCGAACATACATACAGAAACGCTAAACGTGCCCACAATTTTCGAGGTTTTCTCTCAATTTTATCAGGATTCCACTGTTAGATCCTGACTTCCTTGACATGGAACCACCCTTGAGGTATACCCTATCTAACAAAAAAAAGAATAATCAAAATCGGTTCATAAATGACGGAGTGAGAGCTGAACATAACCAAAAAAAAAAAATATATATATATACGGTCGAATTGAGAACCTCCTCCTTTTTTTTCTTCGGTTAAAAAATACAACCGACTATTTTTGTATTATTTATGGAAGTCGGTTGTATTTTTTTAGTAAAAAGTGTTTTTATTCACTTTTTAGTTGTTGCACCCCATAACTAAAACTAAAATAATTTAATAGTAAAGTTATGCCCGAATTGATAGCCCCAAAAATATGTAATTTGAACATAATTGTTGAAATTAGTGTGTATCAGAGTGAACAGTCCGAAGTGTATCGTCAGAAGCCCGAAAGTCTGACAACTAGTCTTACCAAGGGGTATCGCATTACCCCGTGAATGGGTTGTGGAGGTCAGATAGGCAGTCGCTCTATGTAAAATACTGTTATTCAGCTGCATCCGGTTAGACTGGAAGCCGACCCCAAGATAGTTGGGTAAAGACTAGGCAGATGATGATCAGGGTGAACTGTCCAAATCTGTATACCCCTTCAGAGCGTATCAGCGTGATGTTATGTTGTGAAGTGGTGTAAACAATAACATGCGATTGCAGCAATTCTGGAAGGTTTGCTATCATAAATTGAAGAGTTCCATTGTGTATCTCTATAGTTCTTCATCAGGTGTTGACCAAACACCAGCAATCACCAGTCAAGCACCAGCTTTCAAATAAAAAAAGAATCATCAAAATCGGTTCACCAGTTCAAAAGTGCTGAGGAAACAGACATAAAAAATACAGTTGAATTGAGAACCTTCTCCTTTTTTCGAAGTCGATTAAAAAAACTCTATTTCAGAACTGGAAGACTATGCGCCAGAACCTTATTATGGCAGTACTATACCTTTAAGAGCTATTGTATGATGGATTACGCCAATTGTAAGGAGAAATATGAAGGTACGTATATAAGGCGTGTCAGACTCTTACTGACTAAAGCCCAGCCGAGTTCCTTCAGTTGCCTGTACCAAGGCAGACACGTAAACTAACAAAAATGTCCTGAGGTATGGACTCCTACTGTAAGGTGTTGCGTTGCCGAGATAACAAAGATTATGTGAGAATTTGAATTCTAAATATTTTGGCAGCAAGGTAACTGATGGTGATATGCCCCTAGACATTATTAGTTGTGTGTTTTATTTCCATATTTTTTAAATCAGTTTCATCATGCGCGATCTTAAGTGATCACGTGTTTGTTGGACCACGCGCAGTGTAGGGTCCCGGGTGATTACCCGGAACCCTACACTGCGCGTTCGTATGTTGTAACGGGCGATTGCCCGTTACAACATACGAACTTAGAAGAGGGCTTTAAGATTGAACATATTAATTGAGTTCAAGGCTTGTTCAAGGTTTTACGGCCAATATCACTTAAAAACGGGCCCACAAAGGACGATAATAACTTAAAAAGTAGTTATGAAATCCAACTTCATTGTATTGAAGATTTCAATGTTTGGCCCAAGCGCTTATGTTTGGGTTATAGTCTCTAAGCACCCCGTTTATGATAAAGGGATGACATCCTGACGTCAATTATGTATGTTATGATTTAACATTTTCATAATTTTACACGTCACATATTCATCTAAGTAATTTTGTACGAAATTTTATAAGTAGGTACATTGTATAAATTGGGCGACTCTTAAACTAACAGAGCTAGCTTAGCCGTCATACTTTTCCTTCTAAATGTGTTACTTAAGAGGCCGTACACGAAATTTTGCCAATTTCGCTGATTTATTTGATTTTACAGACGTGCACAACATGAAAAATCATTTCAATCTAATGTATGAGCTATTTTTTTAAATTTTTATTATAATTACGATTAATCGACCACAAACCGACGACGGTTTTGTGAATTTTTGCTGTAAAAGGTTTAGAATATCACATAATTACGATTCGTATTGACATCTAAACAGTATGAAAAAATTAGAATGTATTGTTGCAGAAGTCATCTATATAATGTATGAATCACTTTTTACCTCTTCTAAATAAAATTTTTGGGTAAAAAAATATTTAATTTAGTTAAATTTTAGAGAAAATGGGCATATAATTGCTTTTAATTTTGGTCATTTAGAACTCTTGTTCATAAAATTAAAACAGCAAAAAATAAACTTCAACTCATCATCAATCCATTTCATGAGAAAACAATGTAAAAATTACAAAACTTTGGAAATGAAAAATATTTTAAAATAACCCAAATCTCAACTAAATACGCAACGCAAGCTTCGAATTTAGCTCATTCATTAGATCAATTGAAATGATTTTTCATGTTGTGCATTAAAACTTATAGAAATGCATTATTTTAACTGTAAAATCACCATTTTTAAAATCACGTAAATTAGTGAAATCGGCCAAAACTTTGTATACGGCCTCTTAAACAACAACAGACTCCTTTGAGTTTGCGATTACAGTCCACACTGAAAATTCAACTGTCTACCTATTGTAGATAGACGGTCCACTGACAGACAGACGCATTGGCGGAGGCTCAGTAATAGCGTTCCGTCGGTTACCCTTTATTTATTTTATTTTTTTCTTTATTATTAAGTGTTTTTTATCCACACGGATACATCCACTCTATTGCACCTTATATTCTATTTACACACAATTAAAAACCTATAATTATGCTATTTTTTACTACACAGCTATACACCACCACTACACATTAATTATATACTATGAAAATAGAAAAGAGAACCATTGCCTAGACTTATGAATTAAGCCACAAACTATGCGTTTAGTTGTTTCTGATTTAGAGTATGCCAAAATATTTTGGATAAGTCTAACATCCCACATATTTAATTTAAACTCCATAGCCAAAGATTCCAAAGCCCCATCTTTGGCTAGGATTTGAAACATTTGCTGATGGAATGTGCTAAAGAACAAAGACGCTTTCATCTTTCAGGTATACATCTTCAATTTTATTGGTTAGGTACTCATCTGTTACGGAACTCTAAATCGGGTCCTTCACCATAATACTTATTTTCTGATTTTTACAGTTTGGCAAGTCGCACACATGGGTCAGTGTTACGAGTTAAAAGATGTAACAGAATACATTCGTAAGTTTATAATGCTCTTTTCTACCTGAGTTTAGTTTACGCTGAACAAAAATAATCGATCTGCGTAGCCTTTGCCGAGCTAGGTTGAGGTCAGTTTCTAGTCTAACCAAATGCAACTACATACCAGTGTTTTAATCGGATAGATTAATAAAGAAATATAATTAGGTTAGATTACCAAAAAATATTAGATAAGTATTTTTTTTGTCACGCAAATCAAAAATGAGGACGATACTGTATCGTCTTCATTTTTGATTTACGCGACGTTGCGTTGAAATTTCACGTGACGTCAGACCTCGATACTCTTTGATGCGTTTTATCTTTGTTATTTTTAATTGGTTTGGTAAACCAAAAAATACGTGTCCAATGTTTTTTGATAGGACTAAATATCATCATTCTCCTGCCCTTATCCCAATTTATTTGGGGTCGGCGCAACATGTGTTTTTCTTCCATACTCCTCTATTAGTCGTCATCTCTGTAGTCACCCCCTTTTTACCCATATCCTCTTTCACACAGTCCAACCATCTTTTCTTTGGCCTTCCCCTACTCTTATAGCCATCCACATCCATACACAAGACTTTCCTCACGACATTTTCTTCATTCCTCCGCATCACATGCCCATACCACGACAACCGATTTCCACACAATTTTTCAGTCAGCGGTGCCACTTTCAGACTTCCTCTTATATACTCATTCCTAATTCTATCCATGCGCGTAACACCACACATCGCTCTTAGCATTCTCATCTCAGCTACATGCAATTGCTTTTCATTCATCCCTTTTGTGGCCCAACATTCTGAACCATACAAGACAGCAGGTCTGACCATTGTTTTATAAATCTTCCCCTTAAGTTTTAGGGGAATGCGGGAATCACAGATAGTCCCGGTGACCTGCCGCCATTTCATCCATCCAATGTTAATTCTGTGCTTAACAGTCCGATCTATTTCGCCATCGCTTTGCACGAGTGAACCGAGATACCGAAAATCGGAGTAGCCTGGGAGAAGCGCGCCATCTAGCACTACAGCTTCAGAACTGGAGAGACCGCCGAAATCGCAGAACATGTATTCAGTTTTGGTTCTGCTGATTTTCAAGCCAACTTTCTCCAGCTTCTGTTGCCACTTCTCCAATCTGCTCTGGATCTCAGGTCCATCTTCACTGACCAGAACAATGTCGTCGGCAAACAGCATGCACCAGGGTGCCTCCTCCTGTATTTCCGACGTAAGAGCGTCCATAATCAACAGGAAGAGGTAAGGACTTAAAGCCGACCCTTGATGCAAGCCTACAGCCACACTGAACTCATCGGTGTTGCCAGCAGCCGACCGGACGTAGGTACTAGATTGTCTGTACATAGCACGAATCAACTCAACATACTTCCCAGGCAAACCTTTCTCTTTCAAGGCCCACCACAACACATCCCGAGGTACCCTATCATACGCTTTCTCAAGATCAATGAACACCATGTGCAAGTTCTTGTGCACACGTCTGTACTTCTCGCACAATTGACGGAGAGCGAAGGTGGCGTCCATTGTCCCTCGACCTGGCATAAACCCAAACTGGTTCGGGGTAATCTCACTCTCCTCTCGCAATCTTTTCTCTATCACTTTCTCCCATACTTTCATAGTATGTGACATGAGCTTTATCCCTCGATAGTTGTTGCAGTCCTGTACATCCCCTTTATTCTTGAAGATGGGCACT
Organism: Polia nebulosa; assembly: GCA_951329385.1. Taxonomy (NCBI): domain Eukaryota; kingdom Metazoa; phylum Arthropoda; class Insecta; order Lepidoptera; family Noctuidae; genus Polia; species Polia nebulosa. Next base: position 11,907,243 of record OX589610.1, on the reverse strand, counting down.
AGCGAACTATTGCACCATTCTTGTGGGATCACTTCTTCATACAACAACTTATTGAAGAATAAAGTCAGCCACATACATCCATCCTCTTTTAAACACTTCCATACTTCTACTGGTATGTCATCAGGGCCCATGGCCTTTCCATTTTTCATACATTGAACTGCCCTTCTTACTTCATCCATGCTAATTTCTCTCACCAAACCCATATTTACTTGTACCTCTTTGAGCACACCATTCCATTCATTCTCTTCGTTCATCAACTTTTCAAAATAAACCTTCCATCGCTCTTTTATTTCGTCATCTTTCGACAAGACTTTACCGAGTTCATCTTTCATACATTTTATGTGCATTATATCCCTCGTTCTCCTTTCTCTTAATTTTGTAATCCGGTAGAGCTCCTTCTGGCCTCTAGGGCTGTCCAGTAAATCATATAACTTTTCCTGTGCCTTAGCCCTGGAAACTGCAACCGCCTTTTTTGCCTTCCTCTTCCATTCTTTATAAATTTTCTTTTTCTCTTCTTTCAAATTATCATTTCCGGTTTCTACATTCTGCCATACTTTAAACGAAATTTTCTTTTCTTTTAGCATCTTTTGCACATCTTCATTCCACCACCATGTATCCTTTTCTATCATGCCTTTACCTTGTGATTCTCCAAACACATCTTTTGCTACTCGCCTTATACAATCCGCCATCTCTTTCCAACATTCATCCACAGATTTTCCTTCCATATCCTTTGATAGGACTAAATAGAAAATTATTAATTTTATACACAGTAAACATTGTCAATCGAGTGACTTTATTTCTAGCCTGGGGGTCTTGGCAAAGTCTTATTTACATTAACGATAGCGAAATGATCGAAATGTATGGAAATGGCATAAGCTTTTATTTTATTTTTTTTGTTTATGATTGTTAAATGTCACGTTAACAATCGTTTAAGATCGCAAAAGCCCCCCCTTGATTACCCAGGGCAGCCAGGGGAAGCACGATATACCTTGGCAGATTTGCAGGCTTTTGAATACCAGAAGGCGTCCATTACACGCTCATGCAAGCGTCAGTCAATGCCAAAATTCATGACTGATGGTTTAATGATGCAAATATCAAAATAAGGAGATTTCATCATTCAACCAACAGTCACTGCAGTAGACGATCAGGGGCCCAATTCTGTAACTTTGAGTTAAGCAACACGCCATCGACACTCTATAGACACACAACAACATTATTTTGCAACTGTTGCTTTGGTATTCTGCAAAAACTTCAACGGCGTTTCAGTGGAGTCTCAGTAGTGTGATGTAATTTCGATGGCGTGGCAGTATAATAGTTTCCAGTGTTGTTATCAAAAATCTACCATGCGACAATAGAGGTACACTAAACCTACCACTTTTTGAAATCCGTGCACTATTGAAAAACGATATACACAACTGTCAAATACACTTATGATATTTATAGACTACCATTTTGCCCACCACGATGCCATTGACACATTAAAGTGGACCAGACTACCAATTATTAGAATAGTCTTACTATGGCGTTTCAATATATATATAAATAAGTAATTTCAATTGGCAATTGGTAAATTCAATATATATATATAATAGATAAGTACATAAATAATTTGTAGAAAACCAAATATCAATGACTATTCTATTGAGACACCACTGACACACTACCGACACACTATAGAAAAGTTAGTTATTTTACAGAATTGGGCCAACTAACAGAAAAACTTACCTATAATATAAGCCTCGATGATCGAATCTCGATCATCGAGACCACTGTAATCGAATTTCGATCACAGTGGCCAATCGCAACAAAAACAAACATAAATTGTCACGTAGCGCTAGGAATTCTGTGTAGTGTTTGTGTCACCAAGTTAAAGGTGTAAACTTTGTGACAGTTTGGTTTTTTATCTTTTTACGCCAAAGAAGTATAACTTCTTACGTGCGTACATAAGTACACACACACTTTTTTTATTTTACAACTACTCATAATTTTTACTGACGTTTACAGTGGGACTATTTTCTTATTTCAGATATAGAATATAGTAATGACAGCTTTTTGGATACAGACTACGTTATTGATGACCAGAAGTGGGAATGGTAATAGTCCAAGCTGATCAAAGGGCCAGATTCCAGTTAACTCATCCCGTAGAAAATTCGTCGAAGCTAATGCATTAACGGACATTTTATTTATTGTTATGAATAAAAGCAAGTTATTTTTGATGTCACTTATAACAATATTTTGTTAATCTCACTTACTCGATAACCCTTTGCCATACTCTTAATTTTGTTTGTGGTTGCACTCCTCCGAAACAGCACGACCGATTTTCGAAGTGTGGGGGTCGTGGGTTCTTAAATGCTAAGACCCTACACAACCGCGAGGTATGCAGCCTTAGGGAGTACTTCCTCAAAGCTGACGTGGGTATGCATCGAGATGTGGTCGCAGTGGACACGGGCCTCACCCCGCTCTCCTTGGCAAAAGAGAACTGGCGCAAACCTACAGTACTGGATACTAATGACCGCAGGGAAGTATGGCAGAGCAAGGAGCTTCACGGGCGCTTTTACCGGGTCCTACATGGGCCCGACATAGATCTCTTAGCGTCCGTATCCTGGCTGCGCTTTGGTGACCTCTTCGGGGAAACCGACGGTTTTGTCTGTGCGATTATGGACGACGTTATGATGACGAATAACTACCGGAAATATATTGTGAAGGACGGTACGGTTGACATCTGTCGGGCATGCCAGCGGCCCGGAGAATCAATACGACACATTATTTCTGGTTGTTCTCGTCTAGCTAACGGAGACTATTTGCATAGACACAACCTTGTAGCCAGGATTATCCACCAGCAACTTGCTCTTAAATACAATCTTGTGGAATCGGAAGTACCATACTATAGATATGTGCCCGACCCAGTTCTCGAAAATGGCAATATCACGTTATACTGGGATCGATCTATCATCACTGACAGGACTATTGTTGCCAATAAGCCTGACATAGTGGTGATAGATCGATTAGCGCGTCTCACAATGATTGTTGATATAGCTGTCCCTCATGACGAGAACCTCGTGAAAACTGAAAAAGATAAACAAACAAAGTATATTGATCTAGCTCGCGAGGTTGTCGACATGTGGGAGGTGGATACAGCAGTCATTGTGCCGATAGTCGTGACGGCCAATGGTTTAATAGCCAAGAGCCTCGACGAACACCTAAGGAGGCTCTCGTTGGGCAGCTGGATCAAGGGCTTGATCCAGAAGGCAGTACTCCTTGACACGGCGCGCATAGTTAGGAGGTTCCTCTCTCAGGAGCCCTGACCACCGGTAGCTTGGACCCTATCCAGATACCGGTGGGATACTATTTTTTATATTTTTAAATGTTTTTATATTTTATATTTTAATATTTAAAAATGTAAATTGTAAGATAAAAAATAGAAATAAATGGAATAATAAAAATATAATTTTTATTTCAGACCAAAGATGATGTCCATTTGGTTAGTAACAATGTTCTTATAGACTAGTGTTAATAATACTTAAAATTACCCACAACCAAACACAAAAAAAGACAGTAAACCCATCTATCACTACCTCGCCATTCCATGACAAATGGCGCAGCAATGACCGATGTAATCGCAGTCCAGCCGACTAGCAATCATGCTAAGGATGTTGTTGGCGCTGCCACGTACTCTACGCACCAGGGATACGCATCTTTTACGCATCGTAGCGTAAAAGCAGTCTACACGATGTTCCGCAAACATCCCTGATGCACTACAGAATCGCCGCAGCCCCATCAGCACCCTGAATGCATTATTAAATTGAACTCGGAGGGCACTGTAAGACTTTTGAGTATAGTCGGCCCACAGGCTGCACGTGTAGAATGATGTACAATATGATCTAAAAAGTGTAATTTTGACTTCTGTCGAACAATGTGCAAACCTGCGAGCTATCATGTTCGCTCGCACTGCCAGCGCCCTCCGTTCCCTCTCGATGTCATCATTGTCCTTGAGGTCAGAGGTCAGCACATGTCCTAAATACTTGAATTTAGACACTCTACGCAAAGCTGTACCATTAAGCGTAATATTGGGAAACACTTAACCTGGACTGTTTCCTCTGGCCTCAAAGACCATGACTTCACTTTTGAGTGGATTATATTTTAATCCGTGTTGCTCGGCATAAGCTTCACATATGGTAAGCAGCTTCTTAATGCCACATACCGATGCACTCAGTAGAACCATGTCATCAGCACAGCTTATGTTGTTTATATTAATTCCGTCTATGTGACAACCTACCCGGGTGCTACTGAGTGCCACAATCAGATCGTTCATATACAGATTGAATAGGGTTGGCGAGGACAATCCCCCCTGCCTCATCCCGCACTCCAACCTGTACGATTGCGACATGGTTCCCAACCATCGCACGCCATTGACCTGATTTCCGTACCAGTACTTGCAGATGTTGATGAGTTCTATTGGTAGACTGGTGTTTTCCAACTTTTTCCATAGAATATCATAGGAATCCAGGTCAAACGCTCTCGAAAGATCAAGAAAGCATGCATGAACTGCAGTTTGACGTCTAGTGTAGTATTTGACAGCATGTTTAACACACAAAACTGCACTTTCAGTGGAAAGTCCGCCCCGGAAGCCGAACTGATTGTCGTGAAGTTTAATGTGTTTGGTCAGCTGTGAGTTCAACACGCTGTCAAACACCTTCGATATGGCAAGAGAGATAGGTCTATAGTTATTCCTATCTGATAGATCAGCTGTTTTATTTTTAACAATAGGTATTATAATTGTTTTAATCATTTCTTGTGGCAGATATGAGTGGCTTAGACAAAGGTTAAACAGTATAGCCAGCAATCTCGGTAAGTGGGGTCCAGCATGCTGCAGATGTTCAATGCTCAACCCATCATGGCCGGCAGATTTACGAGTACCTCTAGTCATTGATTTGATTATGAACTTCACTTCTCTAGTTGTACATCTAAAACCTATCTTTTCACCGTTCTCAACACTGATCACCGACTGCGAGGACCCCAATGGCGAATTTGGATTTGAATTTGGTTTGCCATACCAACACCACAAATAAAATTTCTTCTTAGCTTCCCTGTGTGCATCGCCAACATGTAAGTTCCACCTTGCAATAGGTTTAAGGCAATGCATGAGCATGATATTTTCATGCTCTATTGAGGCGAACGGTTTGTTGTAGTCGATGAAGCAGCAGTAGAATGGAACATTAAATTCTTTGTTTTTCTCAAAGATTTGTCTTACCGTATGGATATGGTCTAAAATTGAGTAGCCTGCCCTGAACCCTGCCTGCACTTTGGGCTGATGTTCATCCAGAGTTTTAGTTATTCGTCTGAGAATCACTTTCGCGAAAACTTTATAAATATTAGACATTAGGCTAATTGGTCTATAGTTGTTTATTTCACCCCTGTTGCTGTCCCTTCCTGGGAGCAAGATGATGGTTGATGCGTTGCGTGGTTGATGTGTCAATTGCCTCGGTATTTCTTCAGTGCACAATAAATCGTTAAAAATGTGTGTCAATAGTGGTGCTATGTCGTTTGTGCAATGTGAAAGCAGTTCGTTGTTGATCTCGTCTTGGCCCGGAGCTTTATCTTTCTTCTGTGTTTCAATTGCTTTAATCATTTCTTCTACTAGTATAGGTGGATCTTTATCGGTTTTATTAAAATCCGTAGCGTGTATTTGGTTTTTGCTGGTATAAAGGTTTTCGTAGAATTTTGTAGCTATTGACAGTATATCAGATCTTTTTGTCCTTGGCCTGCCGGATTGATTTTTAATCGTAGGTATCCAATTTGTTTTATAGGACAAGAACTTAAGGGTCTTTTTTGTACCTCCAGTATTTGTGATATGTTTTTCAAAAGTCTCAAGTCTAGAATGTTCTCTATCTTTTCTCATCTGACTCTTTATTTCTTTACTTATTCTTCCTATTTGTTCCCTGGTGTACTTTGTTTTGGTTGCGATATTAATTAATTCGTATCTTTTTTCCAGAAGTTCATTGACTTTCTCTGATAAATATTTTTAATTCTGTGATTGTGTTGTTTGTGTGATTGTGTGATTGTGTTTTCTGTTGAGTGTTTAAAAGATAATTCCGTTATGGTGTTTAGGCTTTCTTTGATTTTTGCTATTCCTGTCTTATTGTTTGGTATTGACGTTTTAACTTTGTGTTAATTTTGAACTAGATGATGTATTCAAACGTGCTCTAAGCATTATATGATAACTATTAAAATTTTGACTTGCGATGGTGCCACAATCATCAAATGATTTGGGTCTATTCGTTGGAAAGTAATCTATCTCATTCCTGTATCTGTCATCTGGCGACGTCCACGTCCATCTTCTGGAAGCTCTTTTTTTGAATAGGCTGTTCATTATTTTCATGTTGTTCTCGAAAGCCATTTCCATCAATTTTTGTCCGTTTGTTGTTCTCTCTCCGCTACTATAAGGACCTAGAACAACATCGTCTCCATTTTGTGGTGCTCGAACTCATGCGTTGAAATCACCCATTACAATACAGTTTTTATGAGTAAGTTCTTTTAAGGCGGTGTTAAGGGATAAGTAAAAAAAGTCAACTTCTAGAGAAGTCGATTGCTCTGTTGGTGAGTACATTTGTGCACTATAGACCATATTTCATTACCTGGAGGGATCCCAATATTCAATATTGCGATTCTTTCAGAAATACCAATTATTTCTACAATAAAGTTCTTGAGTTCTTTCTTGATTAAGAAACCCACTCCATGTCATCCTGGAGTTTCACCTTTATGATATAATGTGACCTGATGATATTTCTCGATAGCTTCACCATATCTTCTTACTTCGCTTAATTCAATGATGTCCCACTTAATATCTTGTAAAGAATATAATAGTTCATGTAGGCTCTTTTCGGTTCTTAAGGAAAGTGTGTTGTATGTAGCTATATGTATATACTTGGTATCTTGCTTTTTCTTGGTATCAAAAGTATTTACTTGAGGTAGGGAGGTAGTGTTTGGAGGGTAGTGGTCGTCTTTCCCCACGGTGACCAACCGTCTTGGGGTGAGTGTTTCAGATGTTTCTTTGGGTAAGTACTTGTAATTGGTTTAATTGGGCTTACTGTTGTCGGTGTCTATTGAGTGTTTTTTAATGTTGAGGGTAGTGATAATGACGTAGATCTACCCCGTGCCATATAGTCTAGTATATTTGCTTTGTTAATTTTCTTAGGAGCTGGAATGGGTTTTTGACTTGGAGATTTGTTAGGCGAGCTAGTGGAATCTCTTTTTCTTTTATCTCTTTTGTTTTCTTTAGGCTCTTTGCTGACTATTTTATCTTTGACGAAATAACAAATTTTTCCCTTTGGTCGTTCTTCCTTTAGTTGGGGTAGAAGTTGTTTATTTTCTTTCTTTGCTGAGGTCCTCTTTAATGTAGATTTCGGAATTAAGTTTCTTTTTGTTCTTTAGGACTTCATTCCTTCTCCAGATTGTTGTAAATATTACCAGAATAGGGCGCGGTTTGTTATGTCTTTTCTCTCTTAATCGATAAGCGTGATTTATTTCATTTGCACCAATATGAATGTTCATGTCTTCGATCAGTTTTATAATAGTTTTGATGGGTGGCTCACTACGTTTTTCCTTTTAACCCCGAAGAAAATGATGTTGTTTGTCCGTTTGTGTTCTTCCATTGACTTAATTTTGTCGTTTAAAATCTTTACTTCAGTCTTCAGATTTTTATTTTCCTCCTTCCTGCAAGAGCAGTTAACTTTTTATTAATGTTTTCAGATACAATTTTGGTGACTGATTCTGTGATCTCCCTTGTTTGCGCAACCATTTCCTCTTTCAGTTTTCGCCAAAATTGTTCCATTTCTTTTTCCATGTTTTGAGGTATCTATTTAAGGGTTGGCAACACTAGTTAAGAGTTGGCAGCACTGGTTAAGAGTTGGCAACACTAGATAAAAGTTGGTAACTCCGTTCAAAGCTGGCAGCAGCAATTCGGCGTTGGTAACACTAGTGATGTCATAATCTGTAATCTATGGTGATGGTTGTGTTTGTTACGTTGGTATCTTGAACTGTCACCGTGAAACAATGTGCTTTCTAACCTATTCAACAGTGGAATTATCAAAGAATGTGTTTTTTAACCTGCACTTCGGTCTTCCCGTATATATTCACCAAGTAATTTCGTCACTATTTCCAACACTGATAGAATAGAATAGAATAGAATAAAACTTTATTGTACACCAAAACAGTCACACAATTGTTTTACACGAGCTTAAATCTATGGGTACAATGGTGGTCTTATCGCTGAACAGCGATATCTACTAGACAACCTTGGGATGGACTGAAAGCACTTAAAATCTAAAAGGGGTAGTCTGTGGTATAATATAAATAATAAAAAACGGATGTCAAAATTTTACATTTACAAATACATACATATCAAATGTTAAATAATTTCATAGGAGGTGAGAAAAAAAGGAGAACAAAGAATAAAAAACAACCGACTTCCAAAAAAAAAATACACTAAAAATTAAAAAAAAAAAATTAAAAAAAAAAATTAAATAATATATATTTTAAATTAAATTAATAAATAACTTTAATTTCGGAAGTCGGTGTTTGTATTTTACTTCTTCGTTATTTGACACCGACTTCCGAAATTAAAGTTATTTATTAATTTTCAGTGTATTTTTTTTTGGAAGTCGATTGTTTTTTTTTTGTAAAAAAGTTTTTTTATTTTTCACTTTTTAGTTGTTATACCTCAGAACTAAAAACCCCAATACAATGGAACGTGGAATTTAAACATTTAGAGAACACCAAAACGTCATTGAGGTACACGTATTTTCCGTTTTGGTTCAGTTTGTCAAAAACCGCTGAAGCAATTTCGATAAAATTTATATGGGACCACCTCGGGAGTATATTCTTTCAGACAAAAAAAGAATTTTGAAAATTGGTTCACAACTGACGGAGAAATCGCGTAACATACATACAAAAAAAAAAAAACATGCAGACGAATTGAGAACCTCCTCCTTTTGGAAGTCGGTTAAAAAGGAGGACTAATTATGGAAGAGATGAAAATATATATAAACAGAAAGGCATTAGAGAGAAAGGAAATGGCCTTTTACTAGATTTTTAAAAGAAGCGAGTGACTGGGCTTGTCTAACTGGCATCGGCAACGCATTCCTCAATCGCACAACTTGAACTGCAAATGATTTGTCATAAAATTTGGTGGAATGCGAGGGCATCAAAAGTATCAAGTTCTCCGATGATCTCAAGTGTCTAGAATGTGTGTCATGAAGGAACTTAAAACGTTCTTTGAGATAAGAGGGGGTTGTAGGAATAAACAGAACACTGTAAAGTAATTACAAAACATGGGCATTCCGGCGAAGGCGGATTGGCAGCCACCTGAGCTTAATACGAAATTCAGAAACGTAGTCATATTTGCGTAAACCAAATATGAATCTAATGCAAAAGTTTTGGAGTCGCTCAAGCTTATCAAGCCGCACTTCAGTAAGATCTAAATAACTAACATCGGCATAATCAAGGATTGGGAGAAGGAGGGATTGAGCGAGCGCAGTTTTGGTGGCAGTTGGAAGAAAGTTGCGCAGTCTTCGTAAAGACCCCGCAGACGCAAATAACTTGCCGCTAACTTCTTGCAATTGAGGACCCCATTAACAATCTTTGTCTATGAAAATACTCAGGTCTTTCACTGTGTCGCTGTATGGAATAATTGAGCCATCAAAAACAATCCGGGGCAGCTGTGTCCAGTCAATTCTTGAGCGCAACCTAGGGCTGCCGACAAAAATGACCTGAGTCTTCGTAGGATTAAACTTCAGACCATGAGCCAAACTCCACTCAGAGATACGAGCTAAATCTGTATTGACCATATTAACAGCCTCAGACAGTTTATCTAACGGAGCATGCGAATTATTAATAGCGAAACGGCAGGTCTTGCAACCGAAGTAGTGATTACAGCCTTGCTATTGATGACAGTATCATTAAATCAAATTCGCAAGTCGCCGCGGCATTTGAAAATTTCTTTGCAGAGATTCCCGTATCGACTACAAAATCTCTAAATTCATTACCAACTGCTGCAGAAATTTTACTTAAAGAAAACGTTCCAGTTTGTGAATCCCAATTTTATTTCCAATATGTCACTTGTAATGATGTAATTAAAACTTTTAATACTTTAAATGTTAAAAAGACTGCAGATCTATGGGGTAATTCTGTTGACGTTGCTAGGTCTATTATAAACATTGTAGCACCTACTTTGGCAGTAATTTTTAATAATTGTATAGATTGTGGTGAGTTTCCTGATCTAATGAAATATAGTAAAATTATACCATTGTTTAAATCGGGTAGTACATCAGACCCTACTAATTATAGACCTATATCAGTGCTACCAACTTTTAGTAAAATTTTTGAGAAAATTATTTTAGATCAAATTCAAAGATATTTTAATAAACACAAATTATTACATAACAAACAGTTTGGTTTCACAAAGGGTCGTTCAACAACTGATGCTGGTGTGGAACTTTTGGGACACATTTATAATGCATGGAAAGATAAATGCGATGCGTTGGGCATTTTTTGTGATTTGTCTAAGGCTTTCGATTGCGTTCTCCATGATACATTGACCAGGAAGCTGCACTACTACGGAGGCCGGGGTGCCTATCTGGATCTTCTTACTTCATACTTAAGTAATAGGATTCAGAGAGTTTATGTGAACGGCAAAAGGTCTCCCGGGTCTGGAGTCAGAATGGGGTTTCCTCAAGGCTCAATTCTAGGTCCTTTTTTGTTTCTAATATATATCAACGACTTGCCTTATCTCATAAAGGATAAACAATATAATGCTGTTTGCAGATGCCACTTCACTTTTATTTAAACTCAAACGTCAGCAGGTGGTTGTTGATGATGTAAATAATACTCTTTCAACTGTAGTTAACTGGTTCAATATTAATAATCTTCTCCTTAACGAGAAAAAAATAATATGCATAAAGTTCACATTACCTAATGTAATACAAGTGAACACTATACTATGTTTCAGATAAATTTGCAATAAAGTACATTGACCTTTCCCTAATAACTCTTCGTAGGTACCTGAACAATTAAATATAAATCGTTTTTCATTATTAGACAATGTTAAGGATCACGAGAGATGTTGATTGGGACAGATTTGAGTCATTAATTCCGTTTTTCTAATTAAAAATGTCAATAAATGTAGGTGGGTCAGTGACCGTTATTGCACGTTTATTTGGAACAACCTTTAGTGTGTCAATAATGGGTGAAGAGTTGAAACCCGAGGATTCCACAGTGTTCTTAGGTTTAACTTTGGATGCGCAGCTTCAGTGGAGCCCCCATATAGATAAACTGTCCAAAAAACTTAGCTCTGCAGCATACGCCGTAAGGAAAATTCGTGGTTTATCTGATTTAGAGGCAGCTCGTTTAGTTTACTTTAGTTATTTTCATAGTGTGATGTCGCACGGCATTCTGTTGTGGGGAAATGCCACCAATATTCAGACAATTTTTGTTTTAGAGAAAAGGGCTATTCGTGCAATTTGTAAATTAAGTCCTAGACACTCCCTCAGAGACAAATATAAAGAGATTAATATTATGACTGTTCCCTCTCAATATATTTATGAGAGTCTCATGTATGCACATAAAAATATTAATCTTTTTGAACAAAAAGCCAATGTTTTCTTGTATGAAGACAATTTATTACAATATACACGGAGAGGTCATGTTTTGGCGGAGAATCTTAACACCGCGATTCAGCGGAGAGTGCTCAATGAACAACGCCATCTATCGAACATTAAGAAACTAAAACAGTGCAAAGTAACAAACTAACGTAATATTGTACATGCCGCCCACTATGGACAGAATGTCCATTGTTCCCGCCCACCATGAACCAATCACATTCGAAATAAAAATGGACTGTATTTAGTTTAATAAGCAAGATACTCGTAAAGGTGAATATGCCATGGTGGTTGAGAACAGAGCACACTTTTAACAATCAGTGTAAACAATAAAACAACAACAAAATACAACAAAATACAGCAAAAATCCAACCACAAGTTTTCAAAGGTTTATAGCAAGAATAGAAATTTAAACTAAGTTACTTTATTGAGCAACAGGTAATACACACAACTTAGTTACTGGTCGTTTGAATAAGACACCCTTACATTTAAGAGTAACTACCCTCGTAATGTTGTCCAAACCCGGGTGTTTTGCAGTGATTTTTTCCTAAAAGCCAATTGGCTGGAGGGAGATTATCCTCCTTGACTAATACTACGTCACCGATCTCTGGTTCGGAAGTTTTGTTTGCCCACTTATATCGATGTAAAAATTGAGTTAAATACTCACCAGACCATCTACGCCAGAAGTGTTGTAACATTTTTTGCGTTAATTGATAACGTTTTAAGGATGAAATAGATGATGTTTCGTAGTTGAGCTCTGGTACAAGTATTACTTGTTCACCTATTAAGAAATGGCCTGGAGTGAGGGGCATAGGATCTTGCGAATTTGTACTAATTTGTGACAATGGTCGAGAGTTTAGGCAAGCTTCCACTTGGTACAAAAGCGTTGAACGCTCTTCGAAGGTGAGAGTCGCATTGCCAATTACACGCTTCAGGTGGTGCTTGGTGGACTTTATTCCAGCCTCCCATAGTCCGCCAAAGTGCGGAGCATGTGGTGGAATAAAGTGCCAAGTAGTGCCGTTGTTTGCCAAACACTCGGCGATTTCCATCGCCAAGGATGACTTTTCTTGGGCGAACAGGGTTCACGGGCGGCACCGACGAAGTTGGTTCTGTTGTCACTAAATAAATCAGCGCAATGTCCGCGCCTGGCAACAAACCGTTTAAAAGCTGCAAGAAAGCCTTGTGATGTGAGATCACTCACAGCTTCCAAATGTATGGCTCTAGTAGCCATGCATACAAATAAGCATAATTATGTAGCCTTTATATGCCCTGTGACCTCTACCTTTAGACGTACGAATCTGTATGGGACCAGCATAATCAACACCGCTTCTACAGAACGCTCGAATTGGGGTAACTCGAGCTGATGGTAATTGCCCCATCAGTTGACATCTCGTCTGAGCAGCGTGTCGTACACAGACAACACATTTTCTAACAATAGCCTTTACTCGATTTTTTGCATCAATGATCCAGTATTTAGTTCGCAGATAATTCAGCATTAGCTGTGGTCCGCCGTGCAACGTGTTATGATGACTTTCAGTGAGAACCAAATATGTAAAATGAGATTTCGAAGGTAAGATTATAGGGTGTTTTGTTTCAGATTTAATTTCAGCTCTCTCCAGACGACCCCCAACTCTTAAGATGCCCGAGTCATCAAGAAATGGATTCAATGACGTAAGTTTACTTTTCTTATTTACTGTCTTGCTTTCTTGAATAGCCTTTATCTCTTGCTGAAAATTTGCTGCCTGACATTCTTTCACACATATATGAAAAGCTTCATTCAATTCTGTGCTTGTTAACCACATGGGTAAGTTATGATTATATGTATTTTTCAACTTTTTGATGAATCTTTTGCAATAAGCTAGAACTCGAACTAATTTACGAAGAGACGAGAACTTGGTCCACAACTTCAGTTGATCGTTCTGCGTTACATGACAAACCCATTTTGTTTTTTCTTCTAAATTAGAGTCTGGTATTTGACTTTTATCATGAGTTTCAGGTCTATGTTTCAACCATAACGGTCCAGTTTTCCACAGTTCTAATAGCGATAACTCTGACGGGTTAATTCCCCGCGACGCACAATCTGCCGGGTTATCCGGAGATGACACATGTGACCATTGGTTCCTGTCTAATATATTTAGAATCTCCGACACCCGATTGGCTATAAACGTTTTCCAACGTGTTGGGTGGCTGCTTAACCAAGCCAGTACCACGGTTGAGTCGGTCCAAGCACGTAGGTTAGTTTTTGGAACGTTTAACACTACTGAGACTTCCTGTAACAATTTAGCTAATAGGAGGGCTCCACACAACTCAAGCCTTGGAATGGATACTTGCTTTATTGGAGCTACTTTGGTGTTGGAAGTTATCAGATTAATGTAGACGTTTCCTGAATCGTCAACAACACGTATATAGACCACAGCAGCATAAGCCTCACTAGATGCATCGCTGAAACCATGAAGTTCCACGATGCTGTTTTCCTTGACATTAATCCAACGTGGGAGACGACATTTGGTAAGTTCAACCAGTCCGGCACGGTAACTAATCCATTCACTTAATAGTATAGGTGGTAGTTCATCATCCCATTCTATTCCTGCAAGCCAAAGTTTTTGAATCATAATTTTAGCTTTTATGATTGCTGGTGATATCCAACCCATTGGGTCAAACAACTTTGCAATATCAGATATTACTTTCCTTTTTGTTACAGGTTCCGAGATTGGTGGTAGCTGAACGGAGTACTCGAAGTCATCGGTTCGTCGATTCCAGGTAAGTCCCAATATTTTAATTGTTTCATTTTCTTTCAGTTCTAGTTTGGTTGTTATCACTCTGCTTTCTTTGCTTATTTCCTTATGTAAATGATCATCATTACTTGCCCATATCTGCAGTTCGAAGCCTCCTTTCCTTAGTAGTTTAGTCATTTCTGAGAATATTTGTTTTCCTTCTGATACACTTTTGCAGCCAGTAATGAGATCATCCGGTGTTTTTACATTTTCTTTCAGTTCTAGTTTGGTTGTTATCACTCTGCTTTCTTTGCTTATTTCCTTATGTAAATGATCATCATTACTTGCCCATATCTGCAGTTCGAAGCCTCCTTTCCTTAGTAGTTTAGTCATTTCTGAGAATATTTGTTTTCCTTCTGATACACTTTTGCAGCCAGTAATGAGATCATCCGGTGTTTTTAAAAAACGCCTTTCTAATGATAATAATCGCTTTACAGCAATATTGCGCGAATTGCCATATTTACTGCTTGGGTCATTCTCTTTAAAAGGTAACTTTACAATATATCTACCAGAACTAGTTAGTAGTTTTTTCAAAGATCTCTTCGCAACGTTTTTCTTCTGGAGTGAATTGATTTTTGCTCAGAATGAAGTTATCAGATTCGAGCTCCCAAAATTTTTTAAGATTAAAATCTTCATTGCAAATGTTAGTATGCATGGTGATGATAGTACTATTGCAGCTCAAAGTATTGGTTTCGCTATCACTCACTTTGCCAGATAAAACCCAACCCAACCTGGTGTTCTGTGCTATCGGTGTTCCTGGTAGACCTCTAATCAATCCTTCAGTTATAATTTGGCAATAGACTTCTGCACCAAGCAATAGATCTATTCTATTTGGTATGTTAAACTTCGGATCTGCTAACTTCATAACTGGTAAGTTGGGCCACAGCTGAACGACAATTTCTTTTTCAGGTAGAAATGAAGTTAATTTTCGAAGAACGTATGTTTTGACTTTTACAGTAAAGTTAGGATCATGGATAGATTGTAGTTTAATATAAACTACATGTTTACAATTGAGTGAAGCGTTGTCTTCACCCCCCACTCCTGATATAACACTGTTGCATTTAATCCTGTTAAGGCCAAGTAATTGAACTGCAGACTCCGTTATAAAGGATGCCTGTGATCCCTGGTCTACTAGAGACCTCAGTGTTATATAAGACCCTGTGTTAGTTTCTGCTTTTACTAAGGCTGTTGCTAATACAACCTGACAATTTGTGTTAGACATACAACTAGTAATGTTCCTTACCTCGGTCTCCTCTTTTGATGTTGTTGAAGTTTCAACAACACTGGTACTATCAACTGATTGCTTGTTTGGTTCATCAGTTGATTGGCTATTATTATTCGAATGCAGCAACGAATGGTGTTTCTTTTTGCAAATTCTACATCTTGTGGGCAAACGACACGAAGTTACCATATGATTTGCACCTAAGCAATTGAAACACAAACCTGAATTTTGGACAAAATTACGACGTGCTGGCAACTCTTCCTTCGCAAAATCTTTACAATTTCCTATCTTATGATTATTATTTGAACAAAAGGTACATATAGATGGTTTATTCTCATTTACATTTTTACTATATGATGTGACTTTGTGTTAGTGCTCTTTACTGTTTTAGTACATAAAAATTCAAGTGACCTAAATCTATGCTCAATAAAATCTTGTAATGTAGGCAATTCCTTAGTTGAACTACAAATCTTAGCTTCCCATTGTTTGCGAGACTCACTATCTAATTTAGAACACAATATGTAAATAACAATAAGATCCCAATTTTCGACATTAATATCTTAATTTTTTAAAGCATTAAGACATTCGTTAGTTGTATCAAAAAGTTCTTTCAAAGAATTTGAAGATTCAGTAGTTATACATTTTTGATTAAAGAATCTTTTTAAAATACAATCTGTTATAAACTTCTTATTATTGAATCTATGTTCTAAAAGGTTCCAACTAGTCAAATAGTTATCACTAGTAATAGGTAGGTGTCGTAACAGTTGTTCAGCTTCGCCGGTGAGATAAGTTTTTAAGTAATGCAGTTTTTGCACGTTATCTAATGATTGGTTCTTGTGTATTAATGTCTGAAAGAGATCCCGAAATGTTGTCCACTGAGAATAGTGACCCGAAAAGGTAGGTATCGCTATTCTAGGTAATTTCACGCCCGTCTGAGTTATAGAGTTGCTGTTTTCCGTACAATCAGAAGTGGTTTTCTTATTCAAACTTTCTTTTAATTCGACTTTGTAATCCGTGTATAAATCTTCCGCTTGGCTAAACATATCACATAAATTGTACTCTGACTTTTCATATTCCTCCCTTTTAACCTCGGATATTAATTTACTATGAGTCTCTTCAAACATTGACCACTGTTTCTCTAAACATTCCAACCTTGTTTCCACGTAGCTAACGGTAACTCTTTCTTTAGGAGACTTTTTGAAGTTAACGAATCCTCTTTGCATCCTTTTATTGATATCTACTTGCAATCTTAGTAATGAATCCATTTTTCTAAAGTGTTTGTATTGTATTCCAGAATTAATTTAAATTACAAGTCCCAAATTCTGCAGAATTGTTGATGTTTCTTAAAATTTTATAAGTTCAAATGTTGACAAATTCTTCTAAGTGTTTGTAAAATACTTTGCCAAAATTGGGCATGGATTCCCCGTCTATACACTTTTTGCATATAAATTTTACAAGTCCACTAATGCAATATAGCTAGTAATTATCAGGTTTTATTTCACTTTATTAACTTTAATTCTTCAATTAATCACAAATTTTTGTAATGTTTTAAAGTACTCACAGTTTGTCCAAATCGATTTGCACTGTCACAAACTCACAACACTTTTTACATATTTCGCCGACAGGGGGCGCCACTGTGCACTGTCCAAAACTCACGGTGTATTAGTCACGGTTGCATCCGAAAATCCGACTCGAATGACCATGAACAAAAAGCCAATGTTTTCTTGTATGAAGACAATTTATTACAATATACACGGAGAGGTCATGTTTTGGCGGAGAATCTTAACACCGCGATTCAGCGGAGAGTGCTCAATGAACAACGCCATCTATCGAACATTAAGAAACTAAAATAGTGCAAAGTAACAAACTAACGTAAGATTGTACACTTTTTAAAAGATACAGTAATATCCACAGCATAAATACTAGGAACAAGCACAAATTTATTGTATCTAAAACCAGGCTCAAGAAAAAAATAGGTGGTTCGTTTAGATGCCAATGTATACGTTTCTATAATAAACTTTCCAGCCAAATTCAAGAACTAAACATAAATAAATTTAAATAATTTATTAAACGTAAGCTATGCCAGAAAGCTTTTTACACAATTAATGAATTTCTTGAGGACAAAAAGGCGGATTGAGCTGCTTTAATGATATACATGAGCCATTGTTTTCATATGTAGTAGTAGTGTAAACACTGATGAAATTTTTTATATATATATTTTTTTTGTATTCGTTTTTGACATGAATACTTGTACAGTATAATATTGTTTTTAATTTGTTTTTTTGATTGAAATTTTATTATTATTCTATTTATTTTATAATATATACATACAATTTACATTTTTAAATATTAGAATATCAAACTATAAAAATATTAAAAATAGTATCCCACCGGTATCGGGATAGGGTCCAAGCTACCGGTGGTCAGGGCTCCTGAGAGAGGAACCACCTAACTATGCGCGCCGTGTCCAGGAGTACTGCCTTCTGGATCAAGCTCTTGATCCAGCTGCCCAACGAGAGCCTCCTTAGGTGTATGTCGAAGCTCTTGGCTACTAAGCCATTGGCCGTTACGACTATCGGCACAATGACTGCTGTATCCACCTCCCACATGTCGACAACCTCGCGAGCCAGATCAAGATACTTTGTTTTTTTATCTTTCTCAGCCTTCACGAGGTTCTCGTCATAAGGGACAGCTATATCAACAATCATTGTGCGACGCTCTTATCGATCTATCACCACTATGTCAGGCTTATTGGCAACAATAGTCCTATCAGTGATGATAGATCGATCTCAATACAACGTGATATTGGCATTTTCGAGAACTGGGTCGGGTTCATACCTATAGTACGGTACTTCAGATTCCAAAAGAATGTATTTAAGAGCAAGTTGCTGGTGAATAATCCTGGCTACAAGGTTGTGTCTATGCAAATACGAGTAGTCTCCGTTAGCAAGACGAGAACAACCAGAAATAATGTGTCGGATTGATTCCCCGGGCCGGTGGCATGCCCGACAGATGTCAACCGTACCGTCCTTCACAATATATTTCCGGTAGTTATTCGTCATCATAACTTCGCCCATAATCGCACAGACAAAACCTTCGGTTTCCCCGAATAGGTCACCAAAGCGCAGCCAGGATACGGACGCTAATAGATCTACATCGGGTCCATGTAGAACCCGATAAAAGCGTCCGTGAAGCTCCTTGCTCTGCCATACTTCCCTGCGGTCATTAGTATCCAGTACTTTAAGTTTGCGCCAGTTCTCGTTTGCCAAGGAGAGCGGGGTGATGCCCTTGTCCACAGTGACCACATCTCGATGCATACCCACGTCTGTTACTAGGAAATATTCCCTAAGGCTGCAGGGTCTTAACATTTAAAAAACCACGACCCCCACATTTCCGCGGGATACACAGCCTCATCACCGATGATCATGGGTGATGCATCCGATTTGCGGTCAGCAGTGTGCGGACCCTCCTATCCAGGGCGTCAAGTTCCGTCTGAGTCCATTTGGGTATGCCGAAAGAGTACATCAATACCGGCATGACCCAACCGCAGTTGAAGGCGCGCACCTTGTTCCCGCCTGATAAAAGACTATTTAGTACTTTATTCAGGCGGCCAAAGAAGCGCTCCCTCAACGACTGTTTCACGTCAGCAGTATTGATGCTTAACGCTTCCGACATACCCAAATACTTGTAGGTTTCGGTTCAGCAGAGGGATCTAAGGTGTATGGAATCCGAGAGTTGAGTGGCCACGGATTCCATAATCTCGCCTCGCTTTACATGCATGACTGCACATTTGTCCACACCAAATTCCATCCTGATGGCGTTACTGTAGGTTTCTGTTACCTTCAGTAGCTTCATCAGTTGCAAGTTGTTAGGGGCAAAGAGTTTCAGATCATCCATGTAAAGGAGGTGTGATATGACCTGACCACCTCTTCTCAACCGATAGCCCTGTCCCGAACCCTCCAGTAGTGTACTGAGAGGGTTGAGGGCCAGACAAATCCACAGTGGGCTCAGACTGTCGCCCTGGAATATGCCACGCTCGAACCTTATCGGTACGCTGTTCTCCTGTATCTGTCGACATCCTGGATAGTGAAGGACTGTACTCCACTGCCCCATACACGACATCAGGAAGGTGCACAGAGTTGCATCAACTTGGTACAACTCCAGCACCCTCATGAGCCATGTATGTGGCACCGAGTCATAAGCGTTCTTGTGATCTATCCAACATGTCGACAGATCTCTTCGAGAACGACGAACCTGTTGGCTAATAGCAATATCGATGAGGAGCAGCTCCTTTGTACCACGGGACCCATTCCTACATCCATTCGGGGAGGCTGACATGATATGATTTTTATCAATATGGATGTTAATTTTAGCTCTCAGAATGGATGTAAGAACTTTATAGACCGTCGGTAAACACGTGATCGGTCTATAATTCTTAGGTTCCGCAGTACTACCTGATTTATGGAGCAGGTGGGTTATTCCTGTCGTAAGAAACTGGGGCAGCGACCCTGACTCTAAGGCAGACTGGAACTGAGCTGCCAAGCGAGCGTGCGACCTTTGGAAACATTTAATCCAGAAATTGTGCAGACCGTCCGGCCCTGGAGATTTCCAGTTAGGCAACGGACGGACTGCACGAGCTACATCTTGGGGGCTGATGGTTATTGCCCCCATTTCTGGTATAAGGTCGCACGCACGCTCGACCTCTCGAGTCCAATCACCCTCGGTGTGCCTGACAGGCACCGACCAGATGCTGCGCCAGAATGAACTCATAGCGTCATCATCCGGTAGATGCCTATCAGATACACCTTGGTCCGGTCGCTCCCAAGCCCTATAAACCCACTTTTCGTTGCTTTGGAAAGTGCGATTCTGAGTGTACCGCTCCACTCGCCGCTTGTACCGACGAATACGATTTGCCCATGCATAGACCTTCTGCTTCAGGAAGTCAATACGCTCTGTGACGCGGGTCAGATAATCTCGGTAACTAATATCAGTCCCCGAGAACGCCCGCCTCACGAAACGCATCACCTTAGGGCGAGTGTTGCGCTACCTGAAGCAGATAAGCTTGCCGATGAGTGCTCTAGCCTCACCGATACGACGCTCAATTCTACACTGCCAAGCTGGTACAGCAGGTCGTGTAGCTCTGTCACAATTGGTGAACTTGACGTGAGCTACACGACATGCCGCTGCAGCTGCGCAGTATAAGATTGAGTGGGTATCGGCAAGGTCTTTGCTGCTATCAAAACAATTTGATAGCTGCGAATCTGGAGCACACACCAGCGCCATATTTTTCTTATGCATGGGCAAACGAGGTAGACGAGATCTAAGCAAAGGCGGTGTGGAGCGGTACTCCCGGAATGCATCCTCCAAAGCGCTCCTCAATCGTTCATTGCATTGAGTACTCACGGATATAGCCGCGTCATCATCATCCTCAGCAACGTGGTCGGGTCGCGGTGAAGCACTGGGTTGCAGTTGCACCTCGGCCGGTGGCGAAACAGGTGATACACGGCTACTCAGTGATTCGAGGCGTAGTCTATCAAGTACGGCGTCATCCAGCATACGGTTACGCTGGATGACCCGCACCTGATCCGACAGTCGTTGGGCCGAAACGTTGACAGCTGGCTCAAGCACCTGAAACAGAGAGAGCATCCGACCACGGTACGCAGTCAGGTTACTTCCCCCCTCTGTAGCCCCAAAGTATGCATGACGTTTTCGTTAATGGTTTGCGTCCATCGCATGCGCTGCACACTTCCACCGGCAGCGGCAACCCTATCAGAGGCCGGCGGGCCTCGATGTTCCAAGCTGGCTGGTGGTTGGCCTCTTCCCCGTCGACGCGCATGTGGTGGTGTCGTCGGCGGAGTGGTGTATTCGTCGCTTGAGCTCGACGCAACTGCAGCGGCCGGAATCACTGGACTCACGGTTGGCGTAGGTCCCGGCGGCTGCGAGGCGGAGCTGAGCGACGAACCTGAAGATGTTGGGTGTGTGTTCGGCTTTTGTGCCCGGCTTCTAGTTATCATCTTGGTCTTCGTCCGTCATTCATTTTTACATCGCCATATTATCGTCTTGTTCTCCGGAAATAGTTTATGTAGTACTTATCTTGTTTTTTTTTTATTGTTTTTGGATGTATCGGCATTTTATTTGGGTTTAAATTAATGAAATTATTGTAAAATATTGGCGTGAAAAAAATTTGTTGACATTCGACTTGACAGCCTGGCCACAGATTATTAATGTCTGTAGTGGTATTATTATTATTATTATTATTTTTGACTTGAATACTTTGTTAAGTATTATATATATATTTTTTTTTATTACTTAATTATTGTAAATGTGAGGACTATGTTGGTTATTATTATTATTTTCTCCTCCTTTTTACAGCAATTTTTAACGTTGTCTGACAGTTTGAGTACTTTTGCGGCCTACCCAAATGTCTTTTCTTTGGTATTGTTCGTCAAATCATTGAGCTCCTTAGTGGTTTTTAAGTTGAGCTATTCGACTATTGACAAATGCTTGCACTGACTGGACAGGTCCACTCAAATATGTTTGGTTCTTTCTTCAAAAGACCACTACAGACACTAAGCTGTATGGTCCTCATATAGAATAATGTGAATGCGACAACTTTGTATGTCGTTATATTCATGTAGATTTTATGATTGTCTGGCAGTTTGAGTATTTTTGCGGCCTACTCAAATGTCCTTACTTTGGTATTGTTCGTCGGTTCGTTGAGCTCTTTAAAGTTCTGAGTTGAGCTTCACGATGACTGACAAATGCTTGCACTGTCTGGACAGGTCCACTCGAATTTGTGTGTTGCTTTTTTCAAAAAGCTCATCCCAGACATAAACGTACATGGTTCTCATATGATTTAACCAGTACACATTGTATGGATTTGAACACTTTGACCTCTGAGTTTGTTTCGGTGTTTCTTCTCAGGGTAGTCAGCTAGGAAACACCGGACCGGCCTCATCTAGCTTAAACTGCCAAAAAACATTGACGTGTAAAAGTGTTCCTTGTAACCTATTTACTGAATAAACATCATTTATCATTTACCCATAAATCAGCCAGCTACATTTACGTTGAACGTCGAGCCACTGTGTCTTCTAAAGATGCATCAGGAAAATCTACACGAAAGATTGTAAATTTCACTAATAATCCTATATCATTTCTATTTGAAGACATTCGATATGAAATTAATGGTGTTCATTTTTTATTCGGTCTATATTAAAAAATGCAGAAATTACTACCTACAACTCTAAAATCATATGTGTCTATGAGTGAGGGGGACAGCAAAGCTGCTGGAGTTTGGGGTTAGAATTTAAATGGGTTTAAAGATAATGATGGTGTTTTCAGCACTCTTTTACCCTTGAATGAATAAAATTATCATTGATTGTAAATATGAACTTATACTTAACAGAAGTAGTTCCAATCTTAATAGTGTTAACCTTGATATAATGACTCGATTTAAATTAATATAGAGAGATAGCAATGGCGCGTGCCTCATATAAAAGTTTCAGATCGGGAAAGATTAACTTTACTGAAACATTTAGAAAAAGATCGTCCTATTCAAATAGCTTTTAGAAACTGGGACTCGTATAAATACCCTTTATTTCCTTAAACTACATAACATTCCTGGGTTGTTAAGACTGCTTCACAACTTGAGAAACCGAGGTATGTGATCTTAGGGTTACAGACAAATAGAAAAAACATTAAATCTAGAGACAGTTCAATATTTGACCATGGTAAATTAACTAATGTTACTCTTTTCTTAAATTTTCATTATTATGCATACGAATCCTAACGGATTCGTATGGATAATAATGTAAATAATAAAATTCAAAGTTTTCTGAAGATAATTATTGTATATTATATGAAATATTTACAATATTTCGTCAGTCTTATTATAACACTAGGTGTGAACCGATGCTTGATCTGCTTGAATTTAAGGAAAAGGCTCCTTTATTTGTAATTGATTGCTCAAGACAGAACGAGGCTTTGATGACTGGGGCTATAGATGTGAGACTTGAATTAGAAAGTTCTGAAGATATTCCAGAAAATACATCTGCTTATTGTCTTATTACCAACGATCGCCTGATTGAATATAAACCTCTGAGTAGTATTGTAAGGAAATTATAATGAACGCTATAGTCGATGTGCAAGGGTTTAAGATGGAAAATAGCGAGTTAATTGTCAAAGAAATAGCAATCGCTTGCAACAATCGAATTATGGTATTGTTAATCAAACCACCATACCCATTTTACAATCTTACAAAAAAAGAAAGATTACAAGTAAGTTGGATAGAGAGAAACAGAAACATTTTTTGGAAAGAGGGTTATAAACCATACTTTTACTTAACACCAATACATTGTGCCTTATTTGGAAGATAAAACCATTTATGTAAAAGGCTGTGAAAAAGTTTTGTGGTTGGGAAACATTGTAAAACATGACAAAATATATAATTTAGAAAATAATAACTATCCTAGTTTTCAAACCTTATTTGATGATTATGGAAAGTCTAGTAAAACATTAAGCTGTGTTTTCATTCATTCAAACGTATGTGCTTTTAAAAATGTTACATGTTTAAAACTGTGGATTGAGAACAAAGGTATTTTTAACTAAATTGATGTTTTATTTTTAAATTTATCTTGTCACAACCTCTATTATTACCATGAGGATTAACTCAATGATCAAGTGAGTATAGCTCATAAAGTGATCCAATATTTTAACACATCTTTGACGACACGTTTGGCGCATTGGTTAAGAGCTTGTCTGGCTACATCACACTGTATATAGTAGGTTAAATAAAATAGATGCTGCTATTTGTAAATGCGTTAAGTGTCGCGAGTTCGATTCCCGCATGGAACATAAAGTATTTTTGTTCCAGTCTGGATTTTCAGAATACGTTCTGAATAAATGGTGAGAAGCCAGTTACTGATGTATAATTGGAGCGATTGTGTAAGATTTAGATTCAAAAGACATTCATGGACTTAATTTAACACACGCTTATCTGAATAAAGTCAAAACAATTAGTGGATCTTAAGTCTATAGGTACCCGAATATCTCAGTTTAGATTATTTTCTGAATAGATGGTGAGAAGCCAGATATTAACATTCAGCATCATAACCGTAGCAATATATTTGTACCTTTGATATATTATTTGAATAGATGACCAATGTTAATTAGGGGTGTCTAGATCAGATCGCAAGATCTGATCTAGAAACCCCAATTAACAACTACTAGGATGGATGAAATGGCGACAGGTCACTGGAACAACTTGCGACCAACGGATGCCTCTTAAGTTAAAGGGGAAAATCTATAAGTCCGTGATTAGACCTGTCGTACTGTATGGGTCAGAATGTTGGGCTGTAAAAAAGAGGGATGAAAAAAGATTGCATGTGGCGGAGATGAGAATGTTGAGATGTATGTGTGGAGTAACGAGAATGTATAAAGTGAGAAATGAGTACATTAGAGGTAGTTTAAAAGTGGCGCCAGTCACAGAAAAGTTGAAAGAGAACCGCTTATCTTGGTATGGTCATGTAGAGATGAGGGATAAAATATATGTAACTAAAAGAGTCATGAATATAAATGTGTATGGATGGAGAGGGAGAGGGAGGCCAAATAAAGGATGGATGGACTGTGTGAGGATTGATATGAAAGAAAAGGGAGTTAGTGATAGCGTAACGGCTGACAGGACAGAATGGAAGAAAAAAACGTGTTGCACCGACCCCAAGTAACATGGGATAAGGGCAGGAAGATGATGATGATAGCCGGTATAAAAGCTTGTTTAAAAAAATGTTTTTTTAACTATAAACTCATTTGATTAACCTTACAATTCCATTATAACATTTACGACTATAACCTTTGGAGCTGATAAGGAATCACTCGTCGAATTTTAGTGGATCCACTAGCGACGATTATTGCACACAATGTATTTAATTTTCAGTGTTTTTGTGGATCTTTATATAACCAAACTATATTTTATTCTTAGAAAAGAAGTGTGTAGTTTTCTGTAATTATAACTAGAAGTAACTAGTAATTTGGCGAAAATGTGCCCTTCGAGGCACATTAAATATTTTATTTTGCTACAGTTGTCCAGTAAGTTTTTTTTTAAATATTAGTAGAATAACCTTGATGATGTTCGCTATAGTTCAAAAGGGATTGGTCGGTAAGAATGTCAGAAACTCTCCCAAGGAAATTGACTAACGGGATAAATATTATATACCTAGATAATTTCTTACCTTATCCATCGTCATGATGTACCCGTGTGTCAACTTCACTCAAATTCGTTCAACCGTTATGGTGTGTTTAATTGATATAAAAACTTTTACATGATTATTTAGTGCACACAATGCACTCTTAGTTTCATTTCATTTTATTTCATTTATTCATTAATAATTTACATCGTGTCTGAATGTTTTACAACTATACCTACGCAAATAATTAGAAATAATAATAAGTTAATAAATACAAAAAAAATAATTAATTTAACACAATCTCACTACCTACATACATTAATATTATTTACATGCATAAAAGTTCAAAATTTAAAACAATGTCAAAGAAAATAGGAAAGTAAGTCCATTTCACTAATATCTACCTAATAATTTCATTTAATGTCCAATAATAATAATTATAAAATTAATTTACAATGTCCAATAACTAGGCATATATTTAAATAAGAAAATAAATAATCTGTTTAACTCCTTAACATTCCCATCAATAATAAAAATATTTTATCTAAAATTCAAGATTAATCTAAACGTGTCACATTAAAATTCACACATGCCTTTATCATCACACAAATATAATAATGGTCTAGCTAAAACATGTCAATGAAAAACTTATCAACAGAATAATAGCATTTCTCTGCCAGAAAAGATTTAACTTGCTGCTTAAACTGGTTTATGTTATACAGGGTGTAATTTTGTTTTTATTGAAATAATAATTAATTAAATTTTTTCACTTAAATGTCTTTGGGGTAGATACGAGTAGGTATAACGATTTTATACAGCTTAAAGTGAAAAAAAAATTTTTTTTTCAAAAATTAGGAAAAAGCCGACGAAAAATTCCAACGCTAGGGGGTCCAGAATTATGTATTGAATCACTAGTACACATATGTGCGTTCATGTACCTTACAGCCTGTATAAGGACTTTAATTCCATAGGTAGTTTATTATACAACTTGATCGATTGAAAACTTGCCACATGACTGACTACTTTCATAAGTAGCTGTATGTCATACTGCAAGTCCTTACGCCTTGTAGCTTCTCGTTTTTTCCTTTCTTCTGCTGTTTCGAACTTATTCAGTTTTTTCAGAAGGTCAGTGAGTACTACTATAATATACAAGCAGGGCACAGTCAATATCTGTAGATCTTTAAAATACTCCTTACACGATACCCAGTGTGGAATTCTCACAATAGTTCTCAAGGCTCTCTTTTGAACGATAAAAGCTGTTTTCACATTGTACGCGTAACTACCTCCCCATAGAAAAATACTGTACCTGAGCCTAGACTCCATTAGCGAATAGTTCACTACGTTTAATTGATCGATAGTGATCTCCTCTCGAAGACTTCTTAGAGCATAGTAAGCCAAACTAATTGAAATTTTATTGCTGATAATTCCTTTTTCTAATTTAACCGTCAATGTAAATACCTAAAAATTTTACGTTATCTACCAAGATTATTTTTTCATTATTCAAAGTCATTTCAATTGTGTCTTTATTTCTTGACGTAGTTCTAAACAACATAGTATTTGTTTTACTGGTGTTTAAGTTAAGAGTGTTGATGGTAAACCAAGAATATATGTGAGCCAGAGCCATGTTTACTTTATCAGTTAGAGTTTCCATATCATTAGCGGATATTATTGCATCAGTATCGTCAGCAAAAAGAGCAAGCCCAGCATCGACATGCTTCTGTATGTAATTAATCAAATCATTAATAAACAATATGAAAAAGATTGGCGCTAATATTGAGCCTTGCGGAACTCCCTTCTTTATGAGTTTATGACCCGATTTGCATACTTTTTTAAATTTTTCTCCAGTCACTTTAATTTCTAAGTATTGCTTTCGATTTTCCAGATAAGACAGGTCCTCGAACTCCATAGTGTTCCATTTTTGCTAATAGTAGCTTGTGATAGACTGTGTCAAAAGCAGAACTTAAATCTAGAAATAAGCTAGCAACCTTTAATTTCTTATTAATTTTGTCAACTGCTTCCTCCACTAACGTAGCTATTGCGTCATTTGTACCCACATGTTTCTGATAACCGAACTGCCTATGATTCAGAATTTTATTGCGATTTAAATGCCTAAGGAGACAAATCTTAAGAATTTCCTCATTTTTTTTTAAATTATCGGTAATAGCGAAATCGGTTTATAATGATTGGGATGGTAGTTCCAGGGAGGGTATGGATTGGGAGTTCTAGGCGACTCTAAATACCTAAGTACATGACCCTGTTAGAACACAGCAAATCAACACAGGACTTATAAATTACCTTTATTAGATCTTGTTATAAATGAAGTAGACGTTTCATAAAACGGGTCATTTTGAGCTGTGATAACTTCGGATGGACTAGAAATTATAAGGTCAAATAAATTTAATAATTTAAAATATGTATGTTCTTAGGATTCAAAAAAACCAAATTCAATTGTCCGTCAGTTAGATTATCAAATAATATTGAACACGTATTTTTTCTTTTGTCACGTAAACTTAAAATGAGGACAATACAGTGCATTGAAATTTCGCGCGACGTTACGTCAGGCTTCACTTTTAACCACGAAATGACGTAACAAGCCCTCACTTCTGAATTTTGATGCGTTTTATATTCATCATTTTTTTTTGGTTTGGTTATGCAAAAAATTCGTGTCCAATACTTTTTAATAATCTAACTTACACACATACAAATACAATTAATTACAGAATATTTTTATTTTTTTTACTCAGGAAACATCTTAAATATCAAACACCATTAGTTTACGAAAAGACACATTAAATTGTAAACCTTTAATTTAAAATAAAAAGACCGGCCGAGTGCGTGTACGGGCCACGCAAAATAATAAAAACCCGAGTTCCTTACAACAGGAATAACCCATCTGCTCCATAAAACAGGTAGTACTGCGGCACCTAAAAATTATAAAACGATCACGTGCTTACCGACGGTCTATAAGGTTCTTACATACATTTTGAGAGCAAAGATTAACACACATATAGATAGTAACTGTATCATGTCTGCCTCTCAAAATTGATGTAGGAATGGGTCCCGCGGTATTAAGGAACTGCTCCTCATCGATATGACCATTAGCCAACAGGTTCGGCCTTCCCGAAAGGATCTGTCGACATTTTGGATAGATTATAAGAAGGCCTATGACTCAGTTCCTCATACTTGGCTCATGAGGGTGCTAGATTTGTTTAAAGTTGATGCAACGCTACACACCTTCCTGATGTCGTGTATGAGGCACTGGAAGACGGTCCTTCGCTACCCAGGATGTCGACAAATCCAGAGGAATAGCGAACCGGTAAGGAGTGACAGTTTGAGTCCGCTTTGGTTCTGCCTAGCCTTGAATCCTCTAAGCACACTGCTGGAGGCTTCAGGACTAGGCTATCGGTTGAAGAGAGGTGGTCAGGTAATATCTCACCTCCTTTACATGGATGATTTCAAACTTTTTGCCCCTGGCAATTTGCAACTGATGGAGCTACTGAAGGGAACTAAAACCTTCAGTAGTGACATCAGGATGGAGTTTGGTGTGGACAAATGTGCAGTCATGCATGTAAAGCGAGGGGAGATTGAGGAATCCGTGGGAACTCAAGTCTCGGATTCCATAAACCTGAGATCCCTCTCTCCAACCGAAACCTATAAGTATTTGGGTATGTCGGAAGCGTTAGGTATCAATGCGACTGACATGAAGCAATCGTTGAGGGAGCGCTTCTTTGGCCGCCTGAAGAAGGTATTGTAGGACTCCAGGCTCCAGTATGGCCTGCAGGGATCTCGGGGACGTTCTTCGTACCTCTGGGGAATGTCGCACTCGCTGGTAACGCGAGAGTGTGATGTATGAGAGTGACTGCTTACGGTGTGTAGTGTTACAAAAGAAAGTGGAATAGGGCACTCAGAGTAACTATATTAATAAATTATAATAACATGTGTGCCCTCTTCGGCCGGGCTAGCTGAACTGACTCCTAAAAAAAATGTCTTCTCTATACTTCTAAATTCATACGGCTCTCCAATAATTCTAATACATTCCAAGCTGCCAGTCTATCCGGCACAGACCCGCTAACATAAGGTTGTGACTTTAATTGTCACATGAGCAACGCCCCTGCAAATAGAAGCGCAAACGCTAGTACTTCTATTTAATTGAACAAATGAAGAGCCGGTTGAAGCCTACCTAACCCTAACCATAATGCTCTACCTATGGGAGGTAAACGAAGAAGCAGAAGTCCATCTATGGATAGCCCAGAATGAACCCCGAGTAGTGTGGTCTTTTTTTAATTATTATTAGCTTGTGCCATTCAGCGCACCACAAATGTCCCGGCAATGCACTTGGCTTCAATGAGGCAAAAACCTCCCTAAAAAGCCACACTGCTCTGCTAATTTTCTAACCTAAAATGCCCTAGTAGAGCATCTACCCAGAAAGGGTTCACAAAAATAAAAGTCAGAACTGTAATAGTTTTAAATCCACAGGATGCTTATGAAGACCAGAAGAAAAACGACCACCGTTATGAACACCTACTCATTATTTCTTGAACTTCCCCCAGAGTGCCCCATAAATATAACCTGAAGGATATTCTCTAATTGATTAATTTATAAAAATGTCATGGGCTCGGTTACACCATACAGGATCAACTCGATCCTACTTTGTGAAGGCACTATACCCCATAAACAAAGCTGGTACAAACCGACAACAAACCCAGACACATTTCCCAAGGAGAGAGGATCGCAATCCCTCTCCCTCCTATCTGTAGTAATATCTTTATTAAAATCGCACTCTGCAGAAATTTCCACACCTATTTCTTCCTAGCAAACTTCTAATAAGATTAATTCCTTGTTCATGGTATGTGGTCACTTCTCCCATCGGTCTTCGGTCACGTCCGTGCACCTCATCCATTTTGATTACATGAAACCGAAAACAATGGTTAATATAACCCAAAATAAACATTTTTTATATTGTCAAACGTAGTAAAGTTGACGTACCAGATGTCCTCTGACAATTTGTCATGTCAAATGACATCTGACACATTGTCTATTCTCTACAATTTACTAAACTACTTACAAGGCTTTTCATCCTAATGCCCCCTACATTCTAACATAAAATGGTTTTAATCTATTTACATGTACAGTCAGGCCGCAAAAGTCCATAAGAACGCTAAAGGTGCTTGCTGCACGTGCAGATTGCTACGAACCGAGCGAGCACGATACTTCCGTGCGTATGTGTGCGCGTGTATGAGTATCCACATTCCACAGATAACACACACTAAGGAACTGTCGTCGCACTGAGCTTAAAAACATTATTATTTTTCTGTGCCATTGAATTCGCATCACACAGTCACAGAGGCGACTTGTTCTTACCATTGCAGTGCTGGTAGCCGTATGAACTAAGTGTCGGATTCGCAAATAACGTAGCCCGAGTTCAAATCATGGTCGGTCCGCTGCGGTTATTTCTCACTTTGAAAATTCCCAATCTATATTAATATAGTTGTTTTTTATATTTCTATGAAAAATACTATTGCAGTTTTTGCACTAAATAGTTGCAAATTACGAATATGATCTATTAACCACAAGAAGAATCACATTCGTAATTTGCAATTATTTAGTTGTTACATCTTTTCGATGTTATAAGGTGGAAATAAAAAGACGTGTTTAATAAAAATGTTTATTCTGTATGTTTACAAATTAAACATTTAGAATATGAGAATTGTGACGTCGAATTGTTACCTAGACAAAAAAGTTATCTTGTAACCGTTATCTATGTTACGTGAAAGATTGTTTGTTGGAAGTATATCCACTTAGACCATTCATAATATGAATAACGTAACAATGAAAGGATATTAAAATTTTAATAAAATAAAATATAATTATTGTTTATATCCAGTTATTTATTGAAAAGTGATATTTGATTTAGACTTTGTAAACATTTTATTTTTATGTAACGTCACAATGAATGTATTGAGGTCATAGCTTAATTGTTCATTTTCTTGACGAAAAGAAGATTGAAACTAAACCTCAATTTCTGTTAAAAGAACTTTAGTTCTTACAAGATAATCGTCAATTAGATGAGAAAAATAAATTGAACTATTATGTTAGAACAGTGCGGGTGGAAGAATAAAAAACAAAATAGAATCATGATTATTGTCAACAAAATTGATAGCGAGTTCATTACATTCTTAAGATAAGGCGATGGCACAAGTTAAAAGATATAGCTGTTTTAAACGTAAGTAAACACAATATACAAACTCTAAGAAATGTGTGAACAAGTCAAAGAATAATTTAATATATGTAATGCTAATCCATAACTTCCAATCGGGTAAGAACTTACAAAAAATCAACAATTGCGTGGGATTTGAACTTGCGGCACACTGATTTGCGCTTCAATCTGTGTGCTCTATACCACTGGGCCATCTTGACTTATGCTAAGTTGATGAAATTGTGAGTTTTAATCATTTGTTGGCGAAAACTTGAAAATAGAAGGTCGTATGTCAAACTAAACGTCAAACTAATACGTTGTGAGAATTCTTATCGACTTTTACTGGCGTCTGTACAATATCCCTAAATCTTCGGTTTCCTAACTTTTTAATCACATAATTTACATTTGATATTCTTCTAACTATTTAGTATGGTCCCTTATATAACCTATCTAACTTTAAGCTCTTATACATCGCTCGCCTAGGCGTATAGACCATAAGTTATTGATTAGGCATAAAACTCATTTCCTTGGCCTTTTTATCATACAAAGACTTCTGTCTAACTTGAGCATTTTTAATATTATCTATGGCCCGTCATGACAGGTTATTTTTTAGATTGTTTTGTCCAATATAATCCAACAAATGATTTTGATCACCAATATTTACTGCCATATCGGTTTGGAATATCGGTTCTCTGGCATATAATAGCATATGTGGTGAAACTCTAGTGCTTGCTTGTTTACTGCAATTATACGCATAACACACGAGTGGTACATAGTTACACCAATTTCGCTGATGTTCAGCGACATACATGGACATCATCTGATAAAG
Organism: Polia nebulosa; assembly: GCA_951329385.1. Taxonomy (NCBI): domain Eukaryota; kingdom Metazoa; phylum Arthropoda; class Insecta; order Lepidoptera; family Noctuidae; genus Polia; species Polia nebulosa. The sequence goes on along the minus strand of OX589610.1, from coordinate 11,874,387 downwards.
GGTTCTGTTGAACCACTCTACTAACCCATTAGAAGCTGGATGGAATGCAGTGGTGAAGCGGGACTTTGCTCCGAAATAACTCACGGTTTCTTTCACCAAACGCGAGGTAAACACTGACCTCCTATCTGACACAACTTCTTTTATGCCCCTGAATCGACAAAAGATCTCTTCTATCAGAAAATCGCTTATCTTCTGGGCCGTTGCCCTGGGAACTGCTTTGCAGACGGCATACCTTGTTGCATATTGTAAACTAACAATAATATACCTGTTACCATCTGAAGACTTCCTAAAAGGCCCTAATATATCGATACCTACTTTCTCCATTAGATGATTCACCACGACCGGTTGTAGCTCGGCTATTCGGCCACGTTTCTTCCGCTCTTGACACACTACACAGCTTCTCACATACCGGTCCACCTCTCTTTCTGCATCCTTGATGAAATAATACATTCTAAATTTAGCTAACCCCAAAAAATCCATCAAACCAAATCCATCCAATCCAATCCATCAATCCATTTGGGGTTAGCCAATGTCTTGGCTAACCCCAAATGACCTCCAGACCATGGATCATCTTGCAATTTTTTCAATATTTCATACAATAAACATCTCGGTATGACCGCTAACTCACATATGGCATTCAATCTCCTCACCTTTTTACACAAAATGTCATTCTTAATACTAAACCCTTTCAAAACATTAACCCCACTGGAAGTAATTCTGTCTAACCATCGGCGACAAAACTCATCTCTCTGTTGTTCTTCCCTCATTTTCACAACTGCCAATCTATACACTTGCATGCCATCTTCCAATCGTTCCCCTCGGTTCTCCGGGTCTTCCTCTTCTTGGCCTAAAGGATTTCTACTCAAAAAGTCTGCTATGACATTATCCCTACCTGCACAGTGAACAATATCAAAATCATACGCCTGGATGCACAACGACCACCTAGCTAACCGTCCATTCATGTCCTTTCTATCTCTCAACCAACATAACGCCTTATGATCCGTCATGACCTGGAATTTTAAACCCCAAAGGAAATGCTTGAAGTAATTTAATGCCCAAACTAACGCAAGACATTCCTTTTCAGTTGTGAATACTTCTTCTCTCCCTCGCTGAGCTTTCTCGAGGCATATGAAACCGGATACATTATTTCCTTACCCTGCATCAAACAGCAACCTACCGCTTCACCGCTTGCATCTACATAATAATCTTGTTGTTATTTGTTTATCAGCTGAATAAAAATGTAATATCGGAGGAGACTCCATAATCTTTAAGATAGTTTGAAACGCCTCCTGCTCTTTATTATCCCATCTAAAAGTTGCACCCTTTTTCAATAATCTGGTTAATGGTAAGACAATACTTGTAAAATTACTAATGAATTTCCGGTAGTAGGAAACCAACCCAAAACAGATTTAATTTGTTTTGCATTAGTTGGGGTTTTAAAAGTCTTCAAAGATTGAAGCTTTTTATTGTCTGGTCTGACCCCATCGCCCGAGATCTCCTCCATCGCCTAACACTGAAATCTTATTATAACCAAAACTGCACTTACTCGGTTTTAGGGTAAGGTTTGCTTTCCTCAACCGTATCATGACTTCTTCTAAAGATTCTATAAATTCACTAAAACTACATAACATATTGCTTTTTTATATTTAATGCCAGCTAAAACTTTGTCCATCGTCCTCTGGAAAACAGCTTGACTTATCTTTAGACCAAAGGGCAATACATTAATACAATAATAATAATAATAATATATAATAATACATAGCGTTTATTTTTCTCCACCACATAATGCAAAAATGGCAAATTCGTAGAATACACATTGTTATAATAGGTAATTTATAATATTCACATTTATGTTGTGGAGACTGGAGCCTGTACTAGGAATACATGTGTTACAGGGCTCCAGGCGTCCAACTACCCTGATAAGTTAAGTTGTTCAAACGAGGAGCGGTAATATCATGATTTGATGGAAAATACATAAACAATTTAATAGAGCAATGACATAGAACTAATTATAACTAATAATAAGTGCGTGTTAGTCCGAGTAAAGAATGTGGGTGTAAAAGGTATGTGTGGGTGTTTGTGTGAGCAGGTAATAATAAACTGCTACGAGATAACCTCCAACAGTCTCTCTGTTGCTTCATAATCGAGCGACTGAAGCCAATCTTGGACCTTTGTTTTACATTGTAATTTAGTTAAAGAATAGATAGAAATGGCCTTATGGATTTTGTTGTAGAGGTTATCACCCAGGAAGCTAAAGAATCTACGGCTGAACCTGGTTTTGAATGATGTAGACTTACAGACGGTGTGTTTGCGTCTCTTTTTCAGGATGTTGACAGGATTGTATGGGAGACGAGTGTGCTTCCTTAAGATTGTGTTTAAAATGAACAATTGGCGAACAGTCAGAACCCTGCACTGTTGATAAAGGTCTTTTGTTGGGAAGAGAAAAGAAAGCTTACGGCTAACCTTTAAGATAGCCCTCTGAGCTCTCTCCAACTTAAGCAAAGTAGTTTTTGGGGCTCCGCCCCAAGCCGTTATACAATATGACAGAATTGATTGAACCAATGCAAAGTAAACTGCGTCAATAGTCTTAGTGTCTGCAACATGGCGTAAGTTTTTGAAGACGAATATTAATTTTCGTATTCTGGCTGCAAGTGCGTCTACATGCGGCTGAAACGTAAGTCCACTGTCAATCTGAATACCCAAATACTTTATAACATCTGTTTTTTTAAGAGTCGAGCATGAGCAAGTATTGTCTGCTGGCAAGGAGCAAGTGTGAGAAGTTAGTGTATGGTTTGTATTGCAAAGGGTCGAATCATTTTTCATAGAGAATGGAATATACATAGTTTTAAACACATTAAGGGTTAATTTGTTATTTTTAACCACTCTGCAACCATGTCAAAATCAAGCTGAGCACTTGCATAAACTTCCCCCCAAGAATCTGCGTGAAAAAGCAGAGCCGTATCATCCGCAAAAGTGACGATCCTGCCACCACGCAGTTTGAGGTTGCAGAGGTCGTTAATGTATGTCAAAAATAATGTCGGACCAAGGGTACTGCCCTGCGGCACCCCATACGTGATGGCAACATCATCACTGCACCTATCACCTATCTTTACTCGCTGCACGCGATTTGTGAGATAGTCAGAGAATAACTTTAGCTGCGTGCCTCTCACTCCAATTTTTCCCAGTTTCTCTAAAAGAAGCGGAGACATTAAATTCATATAACCCTGCCGCTGTTATTAATGCCGTTTTATGCTTATCCTTTTCACACAATTTGTTCGGTCAATAGCCGGAATTCAGATCCAAATCAGCAAAATATCGCGCCCCTGATAAATATATCATTATGTCCTCTATGATAGGTAACGGGTAGCTATCAGTTATAACTTTCTTATTTAATTTTCTATAGTCCACACAGAACCGCCATGTTTGGTCAGGCTTCTGCACCAATACAACCGGTGACGCATATGCGCTCTTGGACTCACGAATAACCCCATTAGCCAGCATTTCTTCAACTTGTGAGTTTATAATTTCAAGCTGTTTTGGTCTATAAGGAGGCCGATGGACTGGAATATCATCTACAGTTTTAATGGTGATCTCCTCTATACAACAGCTACCTAATACTGAGGCCGAAAAAGCGAAGTTTTCTCTTTAAGAGGAAAGGTTTTTGAGTTTACTTAATTCATCTGGATTTAAACATGAACTAATATCAAGCTCATCTATCTCACTACCCTTTCTAGGGATTTTATTTACTTTTACCCCATCATCCTGTTGAATAAGCTTGGAAAAAAAACTTTTTTACAAAAAAATAGAACCGACTTCCAAAAAAAGTGCAAAATAACTTTAATTTCGGAAGTCGGTGTCAAAAAAGGAAGACACAAAACAGGAACACCGACTTCCGAAACTAAAGTTATTTTGCACTTTTTTGTAAAAAAGTTTTTTATTTTTCACTTTTTAGCTGTGGTTCCCCATTAAACTGTTTTAACAATTCATATACATACGATAGCAGCAATCGCGGTTGATTTGCTGTCAATTTTTGAAGAGTTCTGTTGTCTGTCTCCGAAACCCATCATCAGATCTTTTTTAAATTTAAATGGGACCATTTCGGAATAAACCCCTTTCGAACAAAAAAATAATTTTGCAAATCCGTCAATATATGACGGAGTTATGCCCGAACATACATAAAAAAAAAAAAAAAAAAATACAAACATCCGAATTGATAACCTCCTCCTTTTTCGAAGTCGGTTAAAAATAAAGATAATCATTCTTAGAAATTGAGTTCAACCTTCCTTCCCCTTTCAAACTAGGGTGCCTTGCGACGTTATTGTTTTTCTTTATTTCGTCACACCGGTCACGACACACCATAGGAGTTGACATGGACCCAGCACTTTGTCTATCCGGTTCACAGAAAGGTATACGAAATTTACTATTTAATATAATGCAATATTGAGCAAAATCAATGAGCGCATTATACTTATAGAAGAAATTGACCTTGACCAAGGACTAATTTCTGATTAATGTCCCTTATGATCACAAAGTCATTCTTGAAACACACGAATCCGCTACCAAATTGATCTCTGTTTGCCCTACTGCCTTCAAAAATGAACCCGAAATAGACTTAGCAAACTGGTTTGTCTCGTCACTGGTATGTTTTAAAGAAAGATCCGATACCAACTGCTCTGAAATGCACGAAATTGAAGCCCCAGTGTCAATCAGCGCAGTACAGGCCTGTTTAGCAATAATTTTTTTAATAAATGTATTGATATCACTATGCTTTCTTATGTTTCCTTTCTGGAGTTGCTCTCACCTGGACACAGCGTGCAACTCCTTACCAACTTTCACCGGCTGTGCCCTCTTAGTTTGGGTGATTGTGTGGCCCTGGGCTTCTTGCGCTAGGAACAGAAAAAACACGATTATTTCGGTCAAAACGATGTCTCAGTCGCATGTTATATCTCGGAGTGTGGATCGTCTCGGTGTCGCCTGCTCGACTTGGAGTTTCTCCTGCCATCACCGGTCCCGGGCTCACTGATCTCGAGGTCGACGGCGAATCCCTGCCAGCTGGAGCATTGTTAAATCTTACTCGGGAGGTTTGTATCGGTAAATTTAATGCCTCCCGTGGAGTTCACTCCAGTATCTCCTTCATCTGTGCAATCGTGGCCCGAATCTCCTCCTTTGGTGAGTACAATTTCGTTGCCAATTTTAATTTATAATTTTCCGTGATTCCCTTCAAGAATGCTCGTATGAATATATTATCATCTCTGATTTCTGCCTGCCGTCCGTATACGGCCACTCTGTAGAAAAAGCTGATTAAATCTTCTGTACAATCTTGACGAGCATTATAAAATTTTTCTACAAAATCTGTTGTGGAAGGGAATTCATTTTTTAACTTCTCACAGATTTCCTTGAAAGACACGCCCTCTTTATATATAAACTTGAAGTAAGGTAGGGCAGGGCCACCTAAGTATGCACCCAATATTAGTGCTAAATTATTATCAGGCCATTAATTGATGGCGGCTATTTGGCGAAATTGCATCAGAAAATCATCGAACGCGCAGATCGCGCCGATGCCAGTAAAGAGTGCCATCTCGTGCCACTTAATACTTTTACAACCACTTATCTACCAATCCTGGTGCCGTCGCTGCGACAGTCCTCCGCTTGTCCACCGCACACCGTTACCGTTACCGTCACTGTTAGAAACGGCCGTCGTACCCGGCGCTCGCCGCCACATGTAGGACCCTAGGCTCCAGTATGGCCTGCAGGGATCCCGGGGACGTTCTTCGTACCTCTGGGGATGTCGCACTCGCTGGCTACGCGAGAGTGTCGTGTATGAGAGTAACTGCTTACGGTGTGTAGTGTTACAAAAGAAAGAGGAATAGGGCACTCAGAGTAACTACATTAATAAATTATAATAACATGTGTGCCCTCTTCGGCCGGGCTAGCTGAACTGACCCCAAAAACAATTAATGTCTTCTCTATACTTCTAAATTCAAACGGCTCTCCAATAATTCTAGAACATTTCAACCTGGCAGTCTATCCGGCACAGACCCGCTAACATAAGGATGTGACTATATTGTCACAGTATTCAATAGCCTTCTTTCAGGCGGAAACAAGGTGCGTGCCTTCAACGGTTGGGTCATGCCTGTATTGATGTACTCTTTCGGCGTACTCAAATGGACTCAAACAGAACTTGACGCCCTGGATAGGCGGGTTCGTACACTATTAACTGCATACCAAATGCATCACCCACGTTCGTCAGTGATAAGACTGTATATCCCGCGGAAGTGTGGAAGCCGAAGCTTTTTAAATGCTAAGACCCTCCACAACCGCGAGGTATGCAGTCTGAGGGAACATTTCCTAGCTGCTGACGTGGGTATGCATCGAGATGTAGTGGCGGTAGACAAGGGCCTTACCCCAGTCTCCTTGGCTAACGAGAACTGGCGCAAACCTCTAGTGTTTGACACTAACTATCGCAGGGAAGTATGGCAGAGTAAGGAACTTCACGGACGCTTTTTCCGGGCCCTAAGTGGGCCCGATGTAGATCAACTAGCGTCCGTTGCCTAGCTGCGTGTCGGTGACCTCTTTGCGACGGTTTTGTCTGTGCAATTATGGACGAAGTTATCATGACGAAAAACTATCGGAGATTTATTGTGAAGGACGGCACGGTTGACATATGTCGGGCATGTCATCGTCGGGGAGAATCAATCCGCCACATAAGCTCTGGTTGTTCTCGTTTAGCTAACGGTGAGTTTTTTCATAGGCACAACCTTGTAACCAAGATTATTCATCAGCAACTTGCTCTGAAATACTTTCTTGTGGAATCGGAACTGCCGTATTACAGATATGTGCCCGACCCAGTTCTCAATAATGGTCATATCTCATTGTACTGGGATCGGTCCATCATCACTGACAGGACTATTGTAGCCAATAAGCCTGATATAGTGGTGGTGGACCGAATCAAGAGGCGTGCAATGATTGTTGACATTACCGTCCCACATGACGAGAACCTCGTGAAAGCCGAGAAAGATAAACAAATCAAGTATATTGACTTGGCTCGCGAGGTTGTCGACATGTGGGATGTGGACTCAGCGATCATTGTACCGATAGTCGTGTCAGCCAATGGCTTAATAGCCACGAGCCTCGACCAACACTTAGGAGGCTCTCGTTAGGCGGCTGGATCAAGGGCTTGATTCAGAAAGCAGTACTTCTAGACACGGCTCGCATTGTCAAGCGGTTCCTCTCTCTGGAGCCCTGACCGCCGGTAGCTTGGACCCTGTTCTCGATACCGGTGGGATTCTATTTTTTATATTTTTAAATATTTTATTTTTACTTTTTCATTGAAATATATAAAAATATAAATTATATGTATTTACAAATGAATAAACGAAATAATAATAATAATTTATTAGTTCAGACAGAGTCCATTATTTGTTATTAACAATATTCTTAATATCTAATCTTAGTAGGTAGGTAAAAAATTAACAGGCAAGGCGAGGAGTTTCATACAGGCTCCAGTCACATAGCAGCGCTATCTAACTAAAACCCGAACGAAAGCCCTCATTATTGAGGAGTCAAGTTTCTCAGCAATCACTTGCAGGATGCTGATAAAGCTGCCCCGCACTCTGCTTAACAGAGAAGCGTTTCTTTTGTGCATGATAGCTTGGATGCCATCAACTCGGGCCTATGCAAACATGTTAGGGGCACTACAGAAACAAGGACTTTCGGGCTTCTGACGACCCGTAACGACTGTCAAAGATCCACGATTGACAGCCGGGACCAACGGCTTAACGTGCTTTCCGAGGCACGGAGGAGTCTCGGTATGTAAAGATGGTCACCTATCCATGGCCCAACCCCGGCAAGCGTAGCTTAACCTGATGGAACGATCCGTGCGGCTGTTATTACTTTAGCCACGAGCTCCTCTCGGTTTAACAGACAATAGATTGAAATTAAAAATAGTTTTAATTTTCCAAAATTTTACATTTTTACTACCCGTTTTAAATATGCAATAAGTAACGACTTCACCTAAGTATTTGTTTCTAAGGATTTAGTGTTTTGTACAAAATCCAAGTACCAAAGGTACATTTTATGAGCTGGGCGATTATTACTCTTAAACTAACAGTTTACTTAGCTGTGATATTTTTCCTTCAAAATTAATTTTATATACTACAATCGCGTTTTTTTTTAGATTTTTCAAGCCCATAGTTTAGCTTTAAGGGGGTGTGGGTGGGGGGGACACGCTCGACTCGTACAAAAATTCATTTTAGAATTTAATATTTGGCAAACGAATCACTGGATCGAAAAAATTGGTTGCCTGTAAAGTCGGTATACGGGCGAAAGTTTTACGTGACAACGACTTTGAGTGGTAAAATAATTTTAATGTGAATATTCATTCGTATAGTAGGAAGAAGGATGAAATAATAGTAACAATTTAAAACATTTATTTATACAAAGAATTATATTTAAAACATTAATTTATACAAAGAATCTCGCACTGAATTTCATATTAACAAAATTTTATTTTTACCTTTACACATACATACGTATTTATATACAAATATACATACAATAACTTCAGTGGAAGGGACGCGTGCCTTTCACTTTTTATGTCTGTCTCTCTCGCTCTTAGGCGGGCTAACCATGCCCGAGTGGAAGGGACGCGTGCCTCTCACTCGCTCTCATTGTGAGCGCATAACGTGAGCGGAGCGTAACGCAGTTTCTTGAAGTGTCACCCGGCAAACCAATTTATAAGACGTTGTCACGTCAAAAATAGTTTGTCTAACCCCACAATGATTTTGAAAGCCCTATCCAACGATAACTCACACTATAGGCAAAGCGAAAAACAAAAGTCATCTCCTCTTTAATTGTACGGGAGCTACCATCAAAATAGTAGATTGTTATACAAGAGGCTAAAATGTGTGTGTGTGTAGTTTACCGAGTTATAATGGCTTTTAGCGCCGTGTGTTACACTGTACTTTTCACTATGATTGCGGGAAGATAAAAAAATTGTACCTGCAATTCTGGATATTCACGAGATGTATTTTCCCAGCAACTTAATAAAATTTCAGTCCTCTGTGAAGATGAATGTTGAGTTGTCTGTGGGGTAAACGTGGGAGATACACGTAGTTCCAGGTTCGAGAGTCAGCGTTCAAATGTTCTAAATAGAAAATCAGCTGAGTTGACTTATCCATTGATGTCGATGGTCGTGGGCTAGTTGGGAGAGAATATTGATGCGTTCTGCTAATACGCTGGGTGATATCAAATTTGTTCTGGATGAAGTTCTCTATACACCGTGTAAGGCACATAAAAGCACATACCAGTGATTCAGTACATGATTCTGGATCCCCTAGCGTTGGAATTTGTCGTCGGCGTTTTCCTCAATATTTTTTTTTTGCAGTTTTTTTATACTTTAGACTGTTCAAAATCGTTATTCCTATTCAACCCAATGAGAGTTTTAATTAAAAAGCAATTAAATCGCTAATTACATTAAAAACAGCAATGTAAATAAAATACGTACAGCTGTTTCGCTAGAGTTTATTCACGTTGCCGGCCTAATACCTAATAGCTACTGGTGGCGCAGCGCGCTCGGCCGGCGCGAGTGTGTGCGGAGTGCGGAGCGTTGAGATCGCATTATTTACAGTATATTGCGCGCTCAAAAATGACAATATCTGTAACCGATCATTACCGAGATTAATGACTATCATAATTTTGTTACTGGCATTAGGTGTAATCTTTTCGCGAAGTTTGCGGTATCTTGTTCCTTACTGCGTGTATAGCCTTCCGTCACTTGTCCGGACCTACATCCACCGTGGCGTTTTAGCTTTGTTATATTGCTTGCCGGGCCAGTGGAAGGCTGGTTCCAGTGAGTCGGAACCGGAAGAGGCGCATAGTTCACGGTGAGTCGGAACTGTCTGCGGTGATGATATCCCAGTGAGTCGGGATGATGTTGCAGGCTCCAGTGAGTCGGAGTAGGTACTGCTGCGGGCTCCAGTGAGTCGGAGCGGTGCTGTGCGACGTAGTGGCTTGACTGCTGGCGTCGACCAGGAGAGGTTCTTCGACCGGCCGAAGGTGCTGTTCGCTGCGCCAAGATCGCTGATGAGGTTGATGGTGATGAAAGAGACTGAGGATGCTGACCAGGAATGCGCATCCGCTGCATGCTGGTGGTCAGGATACCCGTAGAAGCCGTTGGTACTGGCTGGCTGTATGGCTCGTTGCTCAAGAGCTTGAAGGAAGCGATGATGATGACGTCACGCTGAAGTAGCTGCACGAAGGCTGCGCTGACGCATCATAGATGTCATAGATGTCGCTACACACTGTTGTGTTAGTCAGTTCTATCCATCTGCTTGTACCGCTGATCCCAAAAATTAAAGTAACCTGTAAAACAAACAATAAGTGTTAAAATTGTATTTTGGTTGGTACCTATCCATTTAGTTTGATGAACTAAAGTGAATGTAGCGGTTACATTCTTAACAGAGTCACCGCACCTCTGGGCACTCAGGCAGGGAAGGAACAGGGGTGGGTTTTAGTCAGTAAGAGTCTGAGACCCCCTCCTGCGCCACCCAGAGCGGGAGATTTCCCACCCCGACAAAAAAAAAGTGTAGCCCGCGAAGGTCACAGTTTCCCAGATAGAAGGAATACAGCAAATTAACTAGCTTAGAAGAATTCTAAAAACACCTTACAGTTAGTTCTTCTAATAAAATGCATGGAAACTTACCCTAGAGGTATTTCGCGATGTTTTTAGCACAATTATTTAGGTACGGACGGAGCGAGCGACACTGCCGTCTCCACTAATGCTTGAAAGTCGACTAGTCACGGTGCTTTCCGAGCCTAACCGAATCGCCACTCCTCGACGACGCTCCTCGCGATGCGCGGGCGCATAGAAGCGAGAACCCTTTGAGTTAATACGTACTTGTAGGTTCCGTAAAATATTATTTAATTAAAATGATTTATTTAAGTGTTAGGTTTTATTTAAAAGGATTTTAATATGTTTGTTAGTTATTATTTTATATGTTCAAATCGCGCGGAGAACTCTGCTTGCGCGATGTAGGAATTTTGCTGTTCTGGTTCGTATGTAGCGTCATAGATGTCGCTACATCACTCCCCTCCGGAGATCGGAGATCGATTGTTCTCGATGAGTCGTTCATACGTGATGCTTGCCGGGCTAGTGGAAGGTTGGGTTCAGTGAGTCGGAACCGGAAGAGGCGCATACTTCACGGTGAGTCGGAACTGTCTGCGGTGATGATATCCCAGTGAGTCGGGATGATGTTGCAGGCTCCAGTGAGTCGGAGTACTGCTGCGGGCTCCAGAGAGTCGGAGCGGCGCGTCGTTGTCGTATGTCGTTGTCGTCGTTTTTCGTTATCGTCGTTATCGTTGTCGGGGTTATCGTTGTCGGCGTTATCGTTGTCGGCGTTATCGTTGTCGGCGTTATCGTTGTAGGCGTTATCGGCGTTTTCGTTGTCGTCGTTGTTGTACTGGCTGGCTGTATGACTCGTTGCTGTAAAGCTTGGAGGAAGTTATGATGATGACGTCACGCTGGAGTAGCTGCACGAAGGCTGCGCTGACGAGGTGATGACGTCATGACGAAGGCTGCGCTCACGTTCATAGTCGAGGGTCACCATTATAGAGGTATGCGGAACAGGGTGGCAGGGTGGGTGTAAAGTCCCACAAACCTCCATTGAAAAGGGAGGATCCTCCGACCAGACGGGTGTTGTGTCTGGTCCGGGCAACTGTCCAATAGTTGATTTCGGGCTGTTGCATATGTTCAAATCGCGCGGAGAACTCTGCTTCCGCGATGTAGGAATTTTACTGTTCTAGTTCGTATGTAGCGTCATAGATGTCGCTACAGGATCACTCGTGCGTCTGTCTGTCTGTCCGTCTGTCCGTCCGTCACAGCCAATTTACTCCAAATCTACTGGTTCGATTAAGTTGAAATTTGGTACACAGTTATATTTTTATGACCCAAACACGAGCAAGTAATGTGAATAAATAAACTTGGAATATGGGGGTCAGTTTTGGGGTGGAAATCAGAAAATTTAAAAATAAAGTTTATCAAACTGTCCCGTGCGACATAACAAATGAAAGGGCGCATTGTGAGGATCTCAAATATATATATTTTTTATTATTTTAAAATGAATCGTTTTAAAGTTATTTAATTAAAAATAAATAAACATACATACAGTCGAACATAGAACCTCCTCCTTTTTCGAAAGTCGGTTAAAAATAAACGAAAATTGATCATGCCTCCCCTTATCTCCGAAACTACTGAGTCTAAAATTTCGAAAAAAATTCAGGAAATAGATCTTTACTTATAGATTTCAGGAAAACATAGTAGAAGTCAGTGTTTTTACAAACGTTATATTAACATTATTGACGATATAGGGCCGGATTATTTTAGACACAACGAAGTCAAACACCAAATTACTGGCAAACTCGTATATTATAACAGTACAGCAGAACAAAGACTTACATGACAAGGCGCAGAGTTGGATTCGAACAGGGCTACTCCGTGCGCGTATAGCGGTTTTATTACGGTTACTGCGGCCCCCCCTAAAGTCACAGCGTAGGCCAATCGGATACGTTGGCACGCAATCCTTTGGCTCAGCGGTGTCTCCCTCCCAGGGCTACATATTAGCACGGGCCACTCAGACGCTTTCCCGCGCCGTTCAGCCAATCAGAGACACTCGCGCGCAAACCGCGTCAGGTAGCAGCGGCGCAGACAGGGACCGCAATACACGCTCGCGTAGGAATGACAAGGATGGCTATACTCGAACAATGGTATGCGCAATCGCCATCTCATACCACATGTTGCAGACAAAGTAGAAAAGACAATAGAATTAACAATAAAATTAACCAACCTAACTTTCTCTTACAGCTGTACAATGAATTGCCTACATTCCACCCCCTTGTTCCTGAACACTCTCGTTAGTAGGCAATACAATTATTTTTACAACAGGGCGCTATCACTAACAATTTTTTACGGGGATGGTGGTTCACTAAGCTCAAAAACACTTGAATGGATCAACGACAGTGTGGCACCATCACCAAGTAGCGCAAAACATCTATAATCAAGATTATTCACAATGATACTAAAATACTAACAGGCACAATTTACAAATAAGTTTTAGTGTCTCTACATCGTTCACCCATACTCGTTACCGACTCGGCGGCGGCGCAGCGGTGCTTGCGTTACACAGCGTTCGTACGCAGGGCGTAGCCGCCTGCGCTGCGGCGCCCACAGGTGAGGCGGCGGTGGCGTCGCCCCGGCCACGGAACGGCACCTGTCCCGTCGTTTTGCGCGGCACTTATAACGAGCACGGGTTATCACAAAACATTTACGACATAACTTAGTATCCTTAGCAAAGTTCCACTTTTTGTTTTCCCTTTTGTTTACAAACTTTACGCACTTGGATAACCGGTGACCCGCACTATTATACAACGCGCACACACTAGCTTGCAACGACGCATTCGATGACGCAGCTTCCTCGTTAGTGATGTGTACACGGCCAGCAGGATCCCGCCGACGCGTTGAGTCCTGGGCCTGGCACCTAGCTAGCGCCCTGAATCTGGCGGCGAGGGCGCTAGCGAGGTTGGCAGGTGCAGTGATTCGGTTTCGGTTACTATTAGATGGCGAGGAAAAGGACGCCGTGGGTGCGAATGACACGTGGGCGCCGATCACGGCATGCGGCGCATGTGCGAGCCCACGAATCATGCCATCGTTCGAACACGTGCCAGCCAGCGCGGGCGGCGTTGGCAGCAAGTTTTCGTGTTCGCGATCGTTTGAACAGGTGCCAGCCAGTGCGGGCGGCGTTGGCGGCAAGTCCACGTGTTCACCATCGGGGGAACAGGTACCAGACGGCGCAGCAGGCGCCGGCGGTACATCCACGCGTTCGTTATCGGTTGAACGCGTGCCCGCCAGCGAGGGAGGCGTTGACGGCAAATCCGCGTGTTCGCCATCGTTTGAACACGTGCCAGCTGGCGCGGGCGGTGCGAACGGTACATTCGCGCATTCGCCATCGGGGGAACAGGCGCCAGACGGCGTAGCAGGAGCCGGCGGTACACTCACGCGTTCGCAATCGGTTGAACGCGTGCCAGCCGGCGCGGGTGATGCTGGCGACAAGTTCACGCGTTCGTCATCGGTTGAACACGCGCCAGCCAGCACGGGAGTCGCCGGCGGTACATCCGCGCGTTCGCCATCGATGGAACACGCGCAAGCCGACGCGACAGGAGCCGGCGGTACATTCACGCGTTCGCCGCGGACATCACCAGCTCCTAGCCACTCACCCACATTGTTGCCTGCTTCTTCATCCTCGATTTCGGCGATTCCCAATGCCAGCCTTTTCCTTATCAGCTGTTCCCTCAACTTGAACAGCTCTTCCTCGGCTTTATACACGGCGGCAGCACGGCGGCGCCACGCTTCGTGGCTCAAACGACTTGACCTCGATCGACCAGACAAGCACGAGGCATTTTCTTCACCACGTGGAATAGTGGGAACACAGGTGTTGTCATGGTCTAGCGCTTCGTGGCTAAGGCGGCTCGCTATTGACCTGGATGACGCACACGCGGCATCTTCTTTACCACGTGTCACAATCGCGACGTCCACTCCAGGTCGCTGCTCGGTTCCAGCGGCTTTGCTCCGTGTGACAACGCCAGTAACTTGGTATTCCATTGTGGATCCGGCTCGAAGGACCAATATTGACGATATAGGGCCGGATTATTTTAGACACAATGAAGTCAAACACCAAATTACTGGCAAACTCGTATATTATAACAGTACAGCAGAACAAAGACTTACATGACAAGGCGCAGAGTTGGATTCGAACAGGGCTACTCCGTGCGCGTTTAGCGGTTTTATTACGGTTACTGCGGCCCCCCCTAAAGTTACAGCGTAGGCCAATCGGATACGTTGGCACGCAATCCTTTGGCTCAGCGGTGTCTCCCTCCCAGGGCTACATATTAGCACGGGCCACTCAGACGCTTTCCCGCGCCGTTCAGCCAATCAGAGACACTCGCGCGCAAACCGCGTCAGGTAGCAGCGGCGCAGACAGGGACCGCAATACACGCTCGCGTAGGAATGACAAGGATGGCTATACTCGAACAATGGTATGCGCAATCGCCATCTCATACCACATGTTGCAGACAAAGTAGAAAAGACAATAGAATTAACAATAAAATTAACCAACCTAACTTTCTCTTACAGCTGTACAATGAATTGCCTACAAACATGCTTTGGTTTTGTGTGTATCCATCCGGTTAAATATTAGTAACCCCTTTTTCAAACACTTTCTGGTCTTTGATTAAGCTGAAACTTGCTTTACTTTTAAATTAAGTTGGGCACTTAATTTAAAAGTAAATGAAGCAAATACATAATTATGAGTGTATGTGTGTGTGTGTATGTCTGTAAGTGTGTGTGTGTGTGGTGGTGTGTGCGTTTGTATATTTGTAATTAAGCTGGTTTGATGTTGGAGCTGTAAGGGGGCCATAGGATCTCCTCAACCAAACAAGATAGTTATCGTGTTTGGTCTCATTGCATATGTTTTGACAAGTTACGTAAGATCAGCATTTAAGAGAATAAGAGAGATGAGGCATTAGCCTTAGGTCTGATGATGAAGCCAAAAGGTGTATATACACATACATGTTTTGGGTAGGAGTATACCCACTGAGTCCCTACACGTGGTCCCTGGGTGGTGCTAATCAGGTGATACTAACTGGTGGTAGGTTTCGACTGATGGCTCGCGCCCACCCACTGGGCAAAGACGTACCGCCAAGGGGCCTAGCCGTATTCCGGTATGATGCACAGTGTAGCCAACTCAGAGGAGTTGGGTCGAAATAGTTGTTCCAATGCAGGCAGACCAACCAGGCTCACGCTGATATGGGTGTATCGGGAGACTAGTCGCGGAGCGTAGCGGGATCCAAGGCACGGTGCTTCGCTGGCCAACCGCAGGTAGTTGGGGGCCCAAGTAGTGTGCTAGCCACACATGAAAGGCTGCCCCACCAACTGTTGAAAAATCCCGGAATGCATCATCGTGCTGGCTGGCGACCAGATGAGAGGGCCCAATTGACATTCCCGGGGACATTCGGGCGTCCCCGCAGTCTCCAGACTAGTCCCCCAATGATACCGTCCTGTCAGTGCGTGCATGAAGTTAGCCTGTATGGAACTTCATTTCACTTCCTTCTCGTCTCCCTTCTTCATTCTAAACCATGAAATATAAAGGAACAAAATACTCCCTCTCGCATAAAGTGCACCTTTCGAACATACGAGGTTTGCATTCAAATCTCGCCGCAGTCCACCACCACCTGGAGACTGAGAAACCAGCGCTCGTGTTCCTTTCGGAGACGCAGATCGGTTGTCCGAGACGTGTCGTACCTCACTTACCCAGGGTTTACCCTAGAGCATAATTTTAAACCACACGCGGGTATGTACGCCCGGGACGACATCTGCTATCGGCGTCTCCGCAACCTTGAGGACTCTAGGTTCTCAACACTTTGGGTTCTAGACGACACAGGTCTGGATAAAATTATCTACGCCTGTGTCTACCGGTCGCACAGCGGCGATCTGGAGACAACTGGGCTCACACAACACCTCAGTGAGGTGGCGGATGCGGCTCAGGAGCGGTACCCTTCTGCCTAATTGGTGTTATTGGGGGACTTCAACGCCCACCATCGGGAGTGGCTCTTCCCATACCAGTACATAGACCATGCTGGACGAGAGACGCAAAAGCTAGCGCTAGCGTTAAATCTCACCCAGCTGGCCCAGCGGGCAAAGAGGGTGCGCGATGTTGATTCGCATACAGCCTATTACTTGGACCTTCTGCTCGAAACAGATCCAGACCGTTACTGGGTGTCGATTTCTTCACCATTAGGTACTTCAGATCACTGTCTGGTGAAGTCTGTATCCGTCTAATCAACGCCCGATCCTAGCCCTAGAGGCACCAAGCGGGTTTGGCGATACAGGTCAGCAGATTGGGACGGCATGCGATCTTTCTTCGCATGTTATCCTTGGCAGCCCACCTGCTTCTCTTCGACTGATGTTTCGTCGTGCGGCGGATTCGTTGCGGCGGGGAATGCAGTACTACATTCCGTTCTCTGACGTAACAACGTCTGGCGAGGCTCATCCATGTTTTGGTGCCGAGTGCAATCCTGCTGATGCGCTTAAACACGCGGCCTACCTGGCATAGGTCGACGCTCGGATGCGCAAAGCAAATGACGTGAGTCAGAAGAAGAGAGCCTTGTCGCTTGTACCTTGTAGGGCTGCCAAGTTCAAGACAAGGTGTTGCGAAAGTCTCGGTTTGACCACATTGGCCAAATTGGGAACAGCTTCTTACCCAGCTGGTAGTAAGGTGGTTTGGTCCCTGGTTAAGTCGGTTGAATCGAACTTCTGCCGCCTCTCGCTGCCTCCACTGCTGAAACTCGACGGAGCGCTGGCTGGCTCACTCCGCTGAGGAGAAAGCAAACTTGATTGCCACTCTGTTTGTGGAATATTCGCGTTTAGATCCTGGTGGCGCAAGGCCCCCTGGTACTCTTGGTTGATCCGAGTCGACATAACGTCGGACATTCGCATTTATCAGAAGGATGTCCGAGGGGTACTGCGTAACCTAGACGTGAACAAGGCTAGTGGCCCCGACGGGATACCGGTTATTGAACTGATGACTTGCGCGCCTGAGTTGTCTCCGATCTTGACACGCCTATGTCGTCTTTCGTATGAGACTGGAAAAGTGCCGATGGCTTGGAAGCAGGCTAACGTTCAACCCGTGTCCAAGAAGGGTAGTCGAGCTGACCCAGCGAATTATAGGCGGGGCGGGGGTTATTTTATTTATGAGCCTTAGTTGCCTGATAATAAATCATTATTATTATTTCGTATATTTATTTTTACACATATTATTTACATTTTTAAATATTTGTAAAAGAAAACATATAAAAAAACATTTAAAAATATAAAAATAATAGTCCACCGGTACCGGGAGCAGGGTTCAATCTACCGGTGGTTAGGGCTCCAGAGACAGGAACCTCCTCAAAATGCGAGCCATATCAAGGAGTACTGCCTTCTGAATCAGGCCCTTGATCCAACCGCGCAACGACAGCTTTGACAGGTGTTCGTCGAGGCTTTTGGCCATCAGGCAATTGGCGGTAACGACTATCGGCACAATGACAGCCGAATCCACATTCCACATATCGAAAACCTCGTGTGCCAAGTCAAGATATTTAATTTGCTTCTCTTTCTAAGCTTTCACGAGGTTCTCGTCATGTGGGATGGTGACATCGATTATCATTGTGCGACGCTCTTGTCGATCTATCACCACCATGTCAGGTTTATTGGCAACAATAGTCCTATCAGTGATGATAGATCGATCCCAATACAACGTGATTTTGTCATTTTCGAGAACTGGGTCGGGCACATATCTGTAGTACGGCACTTCCGATTCTACAAGAGAGTATTTCAGAGCAAGTTGCTGATGAATAATCCTGGTTACAAGGTTGTGCTTATGCAAGTACTCACCGTTAGCTAGACGAGAACAACCAGAGCTTATGTGGTGGATTGATTCTCCCGGACGATGACATGCCCGACAGATGTCAACCGTACCGTCCTTCACAATATATTTCCGGTAGTTATTCGTCATCATAACTTCGTCCATAATTGCACAGGCAAAACCTTCGGTTTCCCCGAATAGGTCACCAAAGCGCAGCCAGGATACGGACGCTAAGAGACCTACATCGGGTCCATGTAGATGGACCCGGTAAAAGCGTCCGTGAAGTTCCTTGCTCTGCCATACTTCCCTGCGGTCATTAGTATCCAGTACTTTAAGTTTGCGCCAGTTCTCGTTTGCCAAGGAGAGCGGGGTGATGCCCTTGTCCACAGTGACCACATCTCGATGCATACCCATGTCGGTGTCTAGGAAATATTCCCTAAGGCTGCAGGGTCTTAGCATTTAAGAAACCACGACCCCCACATTTCCGCGGGATACACAGCCTCATCACCGATGATCGTGGGTGATTCATCCGATTTGACCCGACGACCCTCCTATCCAGGGCGTCAAGTTCCGTCTGAGTCCATTTGAGTATGCCAAAAGAGTACATCAATACCGGCATGACCCAATCGTTGAAGGCGCGCACCGTGTTCCCGCCTGACAAAAGACTATTTAGTACTTTATTCAGGCGGCCAAAGAAGCGCTCCCTCAGCGACTGTTTCACGTCAGCAGTATTGATGCTTAACGCTTCCGACATACCCAAATACTTGTAGGTTTTTGTTGAGCAGATTGATCTAAGGTGTATGGAATCCGAGAGTTGAGTTCCCACGGATTCCATAATCTCGCCTCGCTTTACATGCATACTGCACATTTGTCCACACCAAATTCCATCCTGATGGCGCGACTGAAGGTTTCTGTTACCTTATGTAGCTTCATCAGTTGCAAATTTTTGGGGGCAAAGAGTTTCAGATCATCCATGTAAAGGAGGTGTGATCTGACCTGATCACCTCTTCTCAATCGATAGCCTTGTCCAGAACCCGCCAGTAGTGTACTTAGAGGGTTGAGGGCCAGAAAAAACGACAGTGGACTCAGACTGTCACCCTGGAATATGCCACGCTCGATCTTTACCGGTTCGCGGTTCTCCTGTGTCTGCTGACATCCTGTATAGTGAAGGACTGTACTCCACTGCCCCATACACGACATCAGGAAGGTGCGCAGAGTTGCATCAACTTTGTACAACTCCAGCACCCTCATGAGCCATGTATGTGGCACCGAGTCATAGGCCTTCTTGTAATCTATCCAACATGTCGACAGATCTCTTCGAGAACGACGAACCTGTTGACTAATAGCAATATGGATGATGCAGCAGCTCCTTCGTACCACGGGACTCATTCCTACATCCATTCTGGGAGGCTGACATGATACGATTTTTATAAATACGGATGTTAATTTTAGCTCTCAGAATGGATGTAAGAACTTTATAGACCGTCGGTAAACACGTGATCGGTCTATAATTCTTAGGTTCCGCAGTACTACCTGATTTATGGAGCAGGTGGGTTATTCCTGTCGTAAGAAACTGGGGCAGCGACCCTGACTCTAAGGCAGACTGGAACTGAGCTGCCAAGCGAGCGTGCGACCTTTGAAACCATTTGATCCAGAAATTGTGCACCCCGTCCGCCCTGGAGATTTCCAGTTAGGCAACGGACAGACTGCACGAGCTACATCTTGGGGGCTGATTGTAATTGCCCCCATTTCTGGTATAAGGTCGCACGCACGCTCGACCTCTCGAGTCCAATCACCCTCGGTATGCCTGACAGGCACCGACCAGATGCTGCGCAAGAATGAACTCATAGCGTCATCATCCGGTAGATGCATATAAGACACACCTTGGTCTGGTCACTCCCAAGCCCTATATACCCACCTTCCGTTGCTTTGAAAAGTGCGATTCTGAGTGTACCGCTCCACTCGCCACTTGTATCGACGAATACGATTTGCCCATGCATAGACCTTCTGCTTCAGGAAGTCAATACGCTCTGTGACGCGGGTCAGATAATCTCGGGAACTAATATTTGTCCCCGAGAACAGCCCACCTCACGAAACGCATCACCCTAGGGCGAGTGTTGCCCTCCCTGAAGCAGATAAGCTTGCCAATGAGTGCTCTAGCCTCACCGATACGACGCTCAATTCTACACTGCCAAGCTGGTATAGCAGGTCATGTAGCTCTGTCACAATTGGTGAACTTGACGTGAGCTACACGACATGCCGCTGCAACTGCGCAGTATGAGATTGAGTGGGTATCGGCAAGGTCTTTGCTGCTATCAAAACAATTTCATAGCTGCGAATCTAGAGCGCACACCAGCGCCTTATATTTTTTATGCATGGGCACACGAGGTAGAGGAGGTCTAAGCCCAGGCGTTGTGGAGTGGTACTCCCGGAATGCATCCTCCAAAGCGCTCCTCAATCGTTCATTGCATTGAGTACTCACGGATATAGCCGCGTCATCATCATCCTCACCAACGTGGTCGGGTCGCGGTGAAGCACTGGTTTGCAGTTGCACCGCGGCCGGTGGCGAAACAGGTGAGACACGGCTACTCCGTGATTCAAGGCGTAGTCTATCAAGTACGGCGTTATCCAACATACGGTTACGCTGGGTAACCCGCACTTGATCCAACAGTCGCTGGGCCGAAACGTTGACAGCTGGCTCAAACACCTGAAACAGAGAGAGCAACCACGGTACGCAGTCAGGTTAATTCCCCCCTCTGTAGCCCCAAAGTATGAGCGCATGACGTTTTCGTTAATGGTTTGCGTCCTTCGCATACGCAATCCATAAAGAAAATGTCATGCGCTCATACATGACATTTTCTTTATGGATTGCGTCCATCTCATGCGCTGCACACTTCCACCGGCAGCGGCAACCCTATCAGAGACCGGAGAGCCTCAAAGTCCCAAGCTGGCCGGAGGTCGGCCTCTTCCCCGTCGACGCGCAGGTAGCGGTGTTATCGGTGGCGAGAAGTATTCATCGCTTGAGCTCGACGCTACTGCAGCGGCCGGAATCACTGGACTCACGGCTGGCGCAGGTCCCGGCGGGCTGCGAGGCGGAGCTGAGCGACGGTCCCGAAGATGCTGGGTGTGTGTTAAGTTTTCGTGCCCGGCTTCTTGTCAGCATAACGTTCGTCCGTTATTTGGTCCGTTAATTCATCGCCATTTCGTTGATGTTAACCTGTTTTTCGGTATTTAATATTGATTTATTGTTTGGTCTTCCTTTTTCTGCGTTTTTTATTGTTGTTGCACATTTTGTTGGTTTATTTTTTGTTAAATTGATAAAAAATTAGGACGAGAAAAAACTTTCTGTCAGTCCACTTGACAGCCAGGCCACAGATATTATTATTATTATACGGCACACGGTGATACCGGAGTGCCTCCACTATGCAACTCCAGGGCAGGGTGTTGAAGGCATTGGAGATGTCCAGAGACACCGCCAAGACGACCCTGCCCCGGGCCACTGCATCCCCCGTCATGAGGGCTCGTACGCGCATGATGGCGTCCACCGTGGAGCGCCCCCTGCGGAAGCCGTACTGGCTCTCCGCCAGATCCGGCCGCACCCGCACCAGCTGCCCGACGAGGCGGTCTGCAATTGCTCTTTCAAAGAGCTTGCCCACCTCGTCGAGCAGCACAATGGGCCGGTAAGCAGACGGAGAGTCCGCGGGGCGCCCCATCTTCTTGATCAGGACCAGCTTCCCCGTCTTCGACCGACGTGGAAACTGGCCCCTCTCCAAGCATGCGCTTAAAAGCCCTCTGAGTCGAGGCCCGAGAGCCTCTTGCAAGGCCAGGACCCAGGCTTTCCCATGATAGCCATCGGGTCCTGGGGCGGTGCTTTTGGCGTTCAGCCTACGCACCGCCGCTCTCAGCTCTACCTCGGTCACTTCGGGAGCGTCGTCGTCGTCGGGTTGGTCCGCGTCAGGTATCGCAGGAGGCGGAGCCATAGGCGGAGGGGTATGTTCCCCTCGCGAGGGGAACAGAGCGCTCACCACGCCCTCCACGAGCTGCGGCCGGAGACTCTGCGTCAGCGGGGGGGCCCATGGGCGGAGTTTCTCCCTCACCGCTTTGTACGGGCGCCCCCACGGATCTCTGTTCAGAGTCTCCAGCGACTCCTCGCGGGCCGATTTCTTGGCCCGCAAGATCTCCGCTCGGAGGGCAGTCCTCGTAGCTCTGTACCCCTCATATAGCTCCGCCTCGACGGCTTCCGTTTCCGGCGTGCGGTTACGGGGCCGCCTGCGGTACCTGGTGTACCGGCGTCGCGCGGCAATACACCCTTGGCGTAAAGCCGTTAGCGCCGCCGACCACCAGTACACCTGGCGCCGAGCACAGGGCCGGACCCGGGGCATTGCCACGTCACAAATCTCGGACATGGCCTCCTGGAACCACTCTGCCTCGTCGTTTATGTCGGCAGGCCTGTCCGGTGATGTCACCCAGGCAGCTGCTTCAGCGACCAACGCGGACCACTCGGGGTCTGTCGAACCGGCACGCTCGAGGTCTGGGCGGAGACGTCAAACCGGATGTACCGATGATCGGAATACGTCTCCACCTCCTCCATGACGTGCCAGTCAACTACGCGCGGTGACAGGGCGGGGCTGGCGAATGAGATATCCACCAACGATTCGCCCTGCCACCGCACGCACGTGTGGACAGAACCCCGGTTCAGGACGACCAGGTCTGTCTCCAGAGCCCAGTCCTCCACCATCCTGCCCTGCGCGTCCGTGTACCGGGAACCCCAAGCCAAGCTCTTGGCATTGAAGTCCCCGAGGAGGAGCACGGAGAGGGAACGGTACCCGACGACGACGTCTCTCAACTCCACGAGGGAGTTTTGGAACTCGGCGAGAGATTGGTTCGGGGAGAAGTACACCCCTACTACTACTATCTCCGCGAACCGTGCTGCTACGCAACCCCGACCTCTCTTGACATCCTCAAGGGTCGGGGTCTTGACATCCTCAAGGGTCGGGGTAACTATACGATTGTAGGAGTAACCATTTACTGCTTCCTATATTTATGGTCTAGCTCAGAATGCTTGCGTAGCTCTTGGTCGTGCATAATTACTCAGGGAGAGGGGCAGGTTTTGTTCAGTAGGCTGCGCAAAATACTCCAACTAATCGTTCTAAGAACGCTAGGTAATCGTGTTTCGTTAAAATCAACCCCGGCCGTTTTCTACGCCTATATCTGAATCGACACTATTAAGCGAAACACGAGATTTGGATGGCGTCGACTAATAGCCGCGGCCCTATATCAACGAAAAGAGTAGATTGAGAGTTATATGATATGACGATTAAACCATTTCGGTGAGCACCAAGGACGTCGCAATGATTTCTGCTACAGACTGAGTCCGCGAAGCGCTTGTGTAAGTTTTGTGTGACCTTAGAAAAGCGGGTTGTTTACATTTGTACGCGTTTAAAGCCTCCTAAAACCTAAACTAGTCTTCCTCAACGGCAGATGGACTTCGCAGTCCTCTGTCTTAGAGTTGTGTAAGACATTTATATAGACCATAGAGAACGTATTTATTTAGAATAGCTACAGTGTCCAAATAGTGGTCCTGTTGCATTAGCCCTAACTGTAAACGTATAACGAGGCAACTGTTCCATGTCACGAAATGGGTTCCTAGAGCGCAAAGCATATAATTTAATGTAACTGTAATCTTGGACTTCCTAAGCATAAAGCGTAACGCACCCACCTTATTATTATTATTCCATTTATTTTATAGTTTAAACATACAATTTACATTTTTAAATATTAAAATATCAAAATATAAAAACATTTAAAAATATAAAAAATAGTATCCCACCGGTATCGGGATAGGGTCCAAGCTACCGGTGGTCAGGGCTCCTGAGAGAGGAACCTCCTAACTATGCGCGCCGTGTCCAGGAGTACTGCCTTCTGGATCAAGCCCTTGATCCAGCTGCCCAACGAGAGCCTCCTTAGGTGTTCGTCGAGGCTCTTGGCTATTAAACCATTGGCCGTCACGACTATCGGCACAATGACTGCTGTATCCCCCTCCCACAAGTCGACAACCTCGCGAACCAAATCAAGATACTTTGTTTTTTAAGCCTTCACGAGGTTCTCGTCATGAGGGACAGCTATATCAACAATCATTGTGCGACGCTCTTGTCGATCTATCACCACTATGTCAGGCTTATTGGCAACAATAGTCCTATCAGTGATGATAGATCGATCCCAATACAACGTGATATTGCCATTTTCGAGAACTGGGTCGGGCTCATACCTATAGTACGGTACTTCAGATTCCACAAGATTGTATTTAAGAGCAAGTTGCTGATGGATAATCCTGGCTACAAGGTTGTGTCTATGCAAATAGTCTCCGTTAGCTAGACGAGAACAACCAGAAATAATGTGTCGGATTGATTCCCCGGGTCGGTGGCATGCCCGACAGATGTCAACCGTACCGTCCTTCACAATATATTTCCGGTAGTTATTCGTCATCATAACTTCGTCCATAATCGCACAGACAAAACCTTCGGTTTCCCCGAATGGGTCACCAAAGCGCAGCCAGGATACGGACGCTAAGAGGTCTACATCAGGTCCATGTAGGACCCGGTAAAAGCGTCCGTGAAGCTCCTTGCTCTGCCATACTTCCCTGCGGTCATTAGTATCCAGTACTTTAAGTTTGCGCCAGTTCTCGTTTGCCAAGGAGAGCGGGGTGAGGCCCTTGTCCACAGCGACCACATCTCGATGCATACCCACGTCGGTTTCTAGGAAATATTCCCTAAGGCTGCATACCTCGCGGTTGTGTAGGGTCTTAGCATTTAAGAAACCACGACCCCCACATTTCCGCGGGATATACAGCCTCATCACCGATGATCGTGGGTGATGCATCCGATTTGCGGTCAGCAGTGTGCGGACCCTTCTATCCAGGGCGTCAAGTTCCGTCTGAGTCCATTTGAGTATGCCGAAAGAGTACATCAACACCGGCATGACCCAACCGTTGAAGGCGCGCACCTTGTTCCCGCCTGATAAAAGACTATTCAGTACTTTATTCAGGCGGCCAAAGAAGCGCTCCTTCAGCGACTGTTTCACGTCAGCAGTATTGATGCCTAACGCTTCCGACATACCCAAAGGTAAGGTTTCGGTTGAGCAGAGGGATCTAAGGTGTATGGAATCCGAGAGTTGAGTTCCCACGGATTCCATAATCTCCCCTCGCTTTACATGCATGACTGCACATTTGTCCACACCAAATTCCATCCTGATGGCGCTACTGAAGGTTTCTATTACCTTCAGTAGCTTCATCAGTTGCAAGTTGTTGGGGGCAAAGAGTTTCAGATCATCCATGTAAAGGAGGTGTGATATGACCTGACCACCTCTTCTCAACGGATAGCCTTGTCCCGAACCCTCCAGTAATGTACTGAGAGGGTTGAGGGCCAGACAAAACCACAGTGTACTCAGACTGTCGCCCTGGAATATGCCACGCTCGATCCTTATAGGTTCGCTGTTCTCCTGTATCTGCCGACATCCTGGATAGTGAAGGACTGTACTCCACTGCCCCATACACGACATCAGGAAGGTGCGCAGAGTTGCATCAACTTTGTACAACTCCAGCACCCTCATGAGCCATGTATGTGGCACCGAGTCATAGGCCTTCTTGTAATCCAGCGACCCTGACTCTAAGGCAGACTGGAACTGAGCTGCCAAGCGAGATTTCCAGTTAGGCAATGGACGGACTGCACGAGCTACATCTTGGGGACTTGAGCAAGCTGTTCGAGCCTCCTAACGGCGTGGAACCTGGGGGAATCTTCGTCGCTGCTCTCTGGTACGCATCTGTTCATCAGATGCGACCGTGAGAGTGGCGCCGAAACTGGGGGGGGGGGCCATAAGGGCAGAGTGTGTGAGTGAGTGAGTGAATGAGAGAGAGTGAATGTGGACCATGCGATATGTTAGAGGAGGGATAGGGAGGTAGAGAGGAGGAGACAGGGACCACACCCTTAAAAGGAAAAAACCATTATGAACGACAAGACAAAAGCAAATAATTCCCAGTCACGCCCCCGTTCGTATACTGGGGGGGGCGGCTCGAGTCTTCCACATGCCAACGACGACCTGTATCCGCTTGTCGGGGACAATCCCGACAACAAGAGCCGAGGAGGCTCCAGATCATCTCCTACATTCCAGGAGATGATCTCCTTCAGCTACAAGACGCCCGACAAGCCGCGGTCGGGCGAAGTAAGCCAAAGCGAAGTCGGCAAGGAGGTGGAGAGTGGTGCGGCGTCGGCGACCGACGCAGCACCACTTCTCACCGCTCTGGGCCCTTTTCGGAGCCTGGAGCGTGAGGAGGGGAGCGCTTCCGGAAGCGCCGTGAGTCAGGGCTCGCGGTTCTTCCGGAACCAGAAGCGTTCCAAATCAGGGGATGGCCGTGAGTCGTCCTCTGACGCTGAGGTGATGGCGCCGCCTCCCAAGATTCCCACCAGCACGAGGGGTAGGGGATCTGGGAGTCGGAGCAAGGCCACGAAGGCTGGCAGGCGAGCCCTGAGGCTCGCCGCGGAGGAGGAGCGCCGCTCCACCGCTGGGGGTTCCCGGGTATCGGTCTCGGGGTCCTCAAGCGGACGATCGGCGTTCTCTGTCAGCTCCAAGACGAAGCGAGCGGACAGGCTTGCGGGGGTCGTGGAGAACGCGATAAAGGATGTGGTCCACAAGAGGCTTGCCTCTTCTAGGAGCAGGGCCACATCCGCGGCCACGGCCTCCATTGTGGCGGCGGCGGAGGCGAGCTTCGGCGGGCTTCAGTCTGCGGACGAGACGTCCAAATTGCGGACGGAGGTCGCCCGCCTGACCGCCACTACGGAGCTTTTGGTTAAGGAGAACCAGAGGCTCCGGGCAGACCTGGCCGAGCTCCGACGAGGAGCTGGCCCCCGGAGGGACGCGCAGGACGAGCTCCAGCATGGGCCGAGTCAGCCCCTGCCCGCCGCGGAGAACCAGGTTCTCGATCTGGTGCGGCAGGAGCTGGCTGCCTCCAACAGGCGGTTCCCCGTGCTGGAGGGCATCGTGCTGCGGCCCCCGCTGGCGGCGAGTCAGCCGGCGTTGGGCCAGCGGCTACCGGGCTCATTTGCCGCCGCTGCGGCTGCTGCGCCCAAGCAGGGTTCGGTGGGACGGGCCGACAGCGGGTCTGTGCTGAGACCCACGGGGTCGGCCCCGCCGAAGGCGCCAAAGGCGCCGCCCAAACAGGGTGGGGCGGCTGCACGGGCGGCGAAAGCCCCGAAGGCCCCAGCCCAGGCGGCGAGACGGCCGTCACAGCCTGCCCCGGCTTCCCAACCTCCTCCGGCCGAGGCTGCCGAATGGCAAGTGGCCGGGGAGAAAGAGAAGGCGGGAAAGGCCAAAAGGGCGGCCAAACGACGAGAGAGGCGGAAGCGGCGCAAGGAGCGGGCCGCTGCGGCCAGGCTCCGCGCCCCGAGGTCCGCGGCTGTGGTTATCACGCTGCAGCCGGATGCGGTCCAGAAGGGCGTGACCTACCGCAGCGTGCTCGCCAAAACCAAGGTGGCGGTGAGCCTCGAGGAGGTGGGGTGTGCCGACGGCGTTCGGGTGAAGGTCACCAAGACCGGAGCCCGGATGCTGGAGGTCCCCGGCGCCTCCAGCGGCCCAGCTGCTGACGCCCTGGCTGAGAAAATCAGGGCGTTGCTGGTCGACGAGGCTCGAGTGTCCAGGCCCACCAAGAGCGCAGACATGCGCATTATGGGCCTGGACAACTCTGTGATGGAGGCGGAGGTGGCGGCCGCCGTCGCCAGGACTGGAGGGTGCCCTGCCGAGCAGGTGAGGGTAGGCACTCTCCGTCCTGATCGCGCGGGGCTTCTCACCGTAACGGTGAGCTGCCCCGTGTCGGCGGCGAGCCAGATAACTGGGAAGGGCCGAAGGCTCTTGGTGGTCTGCGCAGGTCAAGCTGCTGGAAACCAGACCTCTGAGGTGCTTCCGCTGCCATGTGGGCGACCACGTGGCAGCGAGGTGCACCTCGGAGGTGGACAGAGGGAACCAGTGCTTCCGCTGTGGTCAGCCCGGTCACAAGACCGGCTCCTGTGAGGCCGCGCCGCACTGCGCAGCATGTGCGGCAGCTGGCAAGCCGGCCGATCACCGGGCTGGGAGCAGGACCTGCGCCCCACCCGCCAAGACCAGGGCCAGGGGCAGGCCCTCCACCACCACCACCGCCACCGTCGCGGCCGCCGCCGTCGCCGCTTCCGCCGCTTCCGCCGACGCTGCCCCCACAGCCGTCGTCGCCACCGCAAACATCGCGGTGGCTGGACCCTCGCAGAGGGCTGGGGAGGAGGAGGCTGTAATGGAATGCCAATAACGGCCCCATTACGCCTCCTCCAGGCGAACATCAACCACTGCGCCGATGCTCAGGACCTGTTGTTCCAGAGCATGGCGCAGTGGTCGATTAACATCGCCGTGGTTCTCGAGCCGTACTATGTCCCGCCCAGGGATGACTGGGTGGAGGACCTGGACGGCTCGGTGACCATCATTTCGTCGGCCGCCGCCGGTACCCCGACCCTCGAGGAGGTCAAGAGGGGTCGGGGTTGCGTGGCAGCACGGTTCGGGGAGATAGTAGTGGTAGGGGTGTACTTCTCCCCGAGCCGAACTCTCGCCGAGTTCCACAACTCCCTCGCGGAGTTGAGAGACGTCGTCGTCGGATACCGTTCCCTCCCTGCGCTCGTTCTCGGGGACTTCAATGCCAAGAACTTGGCTTGGGGTTCCCGGTACACGGACGCAAGGGGCAGGATGGTGGAGGACTGGGCTCTGGAGACAGGCCTGGTCGTCCTGAACCGGGGTTCTGTCCCCACGTGCGTGCGGTGGCGGGGCAAATCGGTGGTGGACCTCTCGTTCGCCAGCCCCGCTCTGTCACCGCGCGTACTTGACTGGCGCGTTATGGAGGAGGTGGAGACGTATTCCGATCACCGATATATCCGGTTTGACGTCTCTGCCCAGACCTCCAGCGAGCCGGTCCGACAGACCCCGAGCGGTCCGCGTTGGTCGCTAAAGCAGCTGGACCGGGAGCTACTCCTGGAGGCCTCGATCGTGCAGGCCTGGGTGACATCACCGGACAGGCCTGCCGACATAAACGACGAGGCAGAGTGGTTCCAGGAGGCCATGTCCGAGATATGTGACGTGGCAATGCCCCGGGTCCAGCCTTCTGCTCGGCGACAGGTGTACTAGTGGTCGCCGGCGCTTACGGCTTTACGCCAAGGGTGTATTGCCGCGCGACGCCGGTACACCAGGTACCGCAGACGGCTCCGTAACCACACGCCGGAAACGGAAGCCGTCGAGGCGGAGCTATACGAGGGGTACAGAGCTGCGAGGATCGCCCTCCGAACGGAGATCTTGCGGGCCAAGAGATCGGCCCGCGAGGAGTCGCTGGAGACTCTGAACAGAGACCCATGGGGGCGCCCGTACAAAGCGGTGCGGGGGAAACTCCGCCCATGGGCCCCCCCACTGACGCAGAGTCTCCGGCCACAGATCGTGGAGGGCGTGGTGAGCGCTCTGTTCCCCTCGCGAGGGGAACATACTCCTCCGCCTATGGCTCCGTCTCCTGCGGTACCTGACGCGGACCAAGACGACGACGACGATGCTCCCGAGGTGACCGAGGTAGAGCTGAAAGCGGCGGTGCGTAGGCTGAATGCCAAAAACACCGCCCCAGGACCCGATGGCTTTCATGGGAAAGCCTGGGTCCTGGCCTTGCAAGAGGCTCTCGGACCTCGACTCAGAGGGCTTTTAAGCGCATGCTTAGAGAGGGGCCAGTTTCCACGTCGGTGGAAGACGGGGAAGCTGGTCCTGATCAAGAAGGTGGGGCGCCCTGCGGACTCTCCGTCCGCTTACCGGCCCATTGTGCTGCTCGATGAGGTGGGCAAGCTCTTTGAAAGAGTAATTGCAGACCGCCTCGTCGGGCAGTTGGTGCGGGTGGGGCCGGACCTGGCGGAGAGCCAGTACGGCTTCCGCAGGGGGCGCTCCACGGTCGACGCAGTCATGCGCGTAAGAGCCCTCACGACTGGGGATGTAGTGGCCCGGGGTAGGGTCGTCTTGGCGGTGTCTCTGGACATCGCCAATACCTTCAACACCCTGCCCTGGAGTTGTATAGTGGAGGCACTCCGGTATCACCGGGTGCCGCCCTACCTCCGTCGCGTAGTCGAGGCGTATCTGACGAACAGAGCCGTCATCTACCCCGGTTATCAGGGAGTATGGAACCGGCGAGAGATGTCGTGCGGTGTTCCACAGGGATCGGTCCTGGGGCCGCCCTTGTGGAACATCGGATACGACTGGGTGCTGCGCGCCGACCTCCCCACTGGCGTCAGCGTAGCACACTACGCTGGTCTTAGCGCAGGGGAGGTCGCACGAGGCGGCGGCCGACCGTATGACACGCGGGATTGCGACAGTCATAGGGAGGATCCGGCAACTGGGACTCGAGGTGGCATTGCACAAGTCCGAGGCCATGTGTTTTCATGGTCCTCGGAACGCGCCACCTGCGGGTTCCCAGATCACGGTAGGAGGGGTTCGCATCGGCGTCGAGGGTACGATGAAGTACCTGGGACTCGTCCTCGACAGCCGGTGGAACTTCGTCGAACATTTTCGACGTTTAGCTCCCAGATTGGACAGGGCCGGGGCCGCCTTGAAGCGGTTCCTACCCAATCTGAGGGGGCCAAACGCCTCCTGCCGGAGGCTCTACGCGGGGATCGTGCGGTCCATGGCCCTCTACGGGGCACCGGTGTGGGCGCGTTCGTTGAGGCAGCGATCAGCTCGCCTGATGAACGCGTCCCAGAGGGTCATGGCGATCCGCATCATCCGAGGATACCGCATGATCTCCCGTGAGGCGGCGAGCCTCCTTGCCGGACTGTCACCGTGGGATCTGGAGGCAAAAATCCTCGCGCACCTGTACGAGTGGCGCGAGGAGGCCAAACGCCGGGGCGAAACTCCGCTGCCGCGACAACTCGCGGCTCGGCGGACCGAGCTCCGGCAGGATCTCATGGTAACATGGAGAGAGCGACTGTCGCAACCCAGCGCTGGGCACGCCACCATCGAGACGGTAGTGCCCCTCTTTGAGGAGTGGCTGGAGAGGCGTCACGGCGCCCTCACCTTCCGCCTGACGCAGGTGCTCACCGGACACGGCTGTTTCGGTAAGTACCTGTGTCGGATCAAGGCGGAGGTGACCCCCGGGTGTTTCCATTGCGAGGATCGCCCAGTGGACACGGTGGAGCATACGGTGGAGGTTTGCCCCGCTTGGACAGAGCACCGCCGTGTCCTCGTGGATGCGATAGGCGGCAGCGACCTCTCGCGCCGTGCCCTGGTTCAGGCCATGGTACGGAGCGAGAGGGAATGGGAAGCCGTCTCCTCCTTCTGCGAAGCAGTAATGCTCGCGAAGAGGGAGGCGGCATACGCTAGGGAGACTCGAACACAACCGAGTCGCCCTAGCGCCCCCAGCCGCAACCGCCGCCTGAGACGCCAGGGGGTTCGGGCGCCGCGAGACGATCTCCGGCCACCGTAGACCCGGGCCTGCGGACGGTGAGTAGTGGGTAACTCGCCGTCCGATCAGCACCAGGCCTGAGAGTCGACGGCGCGTAGTGTTCCACGCGCGCCTCAAAGAGTTGTCAGCAAAGTGAAGGGGCCTGCCAAGGCCGGTGCCTGCCCGGGGGTGGAGGATAAATTCGAAAGAGTTACCTCGCCCCCGGGCACTCGAGGCAGGGAGGAACAGGGGTGGGTTTTAGTCAGTAAGAGTCTGACACGCCCTTCCGCTCCACCCTAGAGCGGAAGAAGTCATAGGATGATTTCCCACCCCCCAAAAAAAAAAAAAAAAAACGGTCATGACCTGACAATCTTTATACAGTTGTGTGGTGCTGTACCGAAAGTGTTTATGAGTCATGACCTTGAGCACTGCTCTCTGCGCTCTTTCCAGATGCAAGAGGACCGTCTTTGGAGCCCCTCCCCAGACTGTAATACCAAAAGAGAGTATCGACTGACACAGCGAGAAGTAGACCATGCGCAAAGTTTGTGTATCTGCACTCCTGCGTAGTTTCCTGAAAATTGCCATGAGTTTTCTGACTCTTCCTGTCAAACGACTTATCTGCACTTTCCATGAGATAAGGTTATCTATGTCAATGCCAAGATACCGCACACTAGTTGTTCTGGTCATTGAGAGGCAAGTACAACAGTCTGATTTACCATCACATGTATGGGCTATGATAGAAAATGTCTCATCAGGCTGTGTAGAGGATTTCATTGAGAAAGTTATGTACTTTGATTTCTGTACATTTAGATTAAGTATGTTGGCAGATAGCCATGACATGACAATGGTTATTGCTGTTTGAGCTCGATTACGGACCTCAATCCAATCCTGACCATGCACTAATAAGGCGGTATCGTCTGCGTAAGTGTAAATACGAGTATGTCAATTTGGGATAGATATTACAGAGGCTATTTACATAAATTAGGAACAGCGTAGGCCCCAAAATCGATCCTTGAGGAACTCCAAAGGATAGAATATTCTCTTTACTCATTAGTGTGCCTTATATAATGCACTTGCATCCCTCTTGTCTCATTAACTTCATACCTTGTTGTTATTTTGTTTATGTATTTGTAGGCAATTCATTGTAAACCATTTCTATTATTTCTTTGTATTTTAGTATAGCTGTAAGAGAAAGTTAGGTTTAATAATTCTATTGTCTTTTTTACTTTGTGTGCAACATGTGGTATGAGATGCGATTGCGCATACCATTGTTCGAGTATAGCCATCTTTGTCATTCCTACGCGAGCGTGTATTGCGGTCCCTGTCTGCGCCGCTGCTACCTGACGCGGCTTGCGCGCGAGTGTCTCTGATTGGCTGAACGGCGCGGGAAAGCGTCTGAGTGGCCCGTGCTAATATGTAGCCCTGGGAGGGAGACACCGCTGAGCCAAAGGATTGCGTGCCAACGTATCCGATTGGCCTACGCTGTGACTTTAGGGGGGGGGCTGCAGTAACCGTAATAAAACCGCTAAACGCGCACGGAGTAACCCTGTTCGAATCCAACTCTGCGCCTTGTCATGTAAGTCTTTGTTCTGCTGTACTGTTATAATATACGAGTTTGCCAGTAATTTGGTGTTTGACTTCGTTGTGTCTAAAATAATCCGGCCCTATATCGTCAATATTGGTCCTTCGAGCCGGATCCACAATGGAATACCAAGTTACTGGCGTTATCACACGGAGCAAAGCCGCTGGAACCGAGCAGCGACCTGGAGTGGACGTCGCGATTGTGACACGTGGTAAAGAAGATGCCGCGTGTGCGTCATCCAGGTCAATAGCGAACCGCCTTAGCCACGAAGCGCTAGACCATGACAACACCTGTGTTCCCACTATTCCAAGTGGTGAAGAAAATGCCTCGTGCTTGTCTGGTCGATCGAGGTCAAGTCGTTTGAGCCACGAAGCGCGGCGCCGCCGTGCTGCCGCCGTGTATAAAGCCGAGGAAGAGCTGTTCAAGTTGAGGGAACAGCTGATAAGGAAAAGGCTGGCATTAGGAATTGCCAAAATCGAGGATGAAGAAGCAGACAACAATGTGGGTGAGTGGCTAGGAGCTGGTGATGTCCGCGGCGAACGCGTGAATGTACCGCCGGCTCCTGTCGCGTCGGCTTGCGCGTGTTCCATCGATGGCGAACGCGCGGATGTACCGCCGGCGACTCTCGTGCTGGCTGGCGCGTGTTCAACCGATGACGAACGCGTGAACTTGTCGCCAGCATCACCCGCGCCGGCTGGCACGCGTTCAACCGATTGCGAACGCGTGAATGTACCGCCGGCTCCTGCTACGCCGTCTGGCGCCTGTTCCCCCGATGGCGAATGCGCGAATGTACCGCTCGCGCCGCCCGCGCCAGCTGGCACGTGTTCAAACGATGGCGAACACGCGGATTTGCCGTCAACGCCTCCCTCGCTGGCGGGCACGCGTTCAACCGATAACGAACGCGTGGATGTACCGCCGGCGCCTGCTGCACCGTCTGGTACCTGTTACCCCGATGAAGAATGCGTAGACTTGCCGCCGGCGATTCTCGCGCTGGCTGGCACGCGTTCAACCGATGTCGAACGCGTAGATGGATCGCCGGCGCCTGCTGCGCCGCCTTGCACCTATTCCTCCGATGGTGAACGCGTGGACTTGCCGCCAACGCCGCCCGCACTGGCTGGCACCTGTTCAAACGATCGCGAACACGAAGACTTGCTGCCAACGCCGCCCGCGCTGGCTGGCACGTGTTCAAACGATGGCATGATTCGTGGGCTCGCACATGCGCCGCATGCTGTGATCGGCGCCCACGTGTCATTCGCACCCACGGCGTCCTTTTCCCCGCCATCTAATAGTAACCGAAACCGAATCACCGCACCTGCCAACCTCGCTAGCGCCCTCGCCGCCAGATTCAGAGCGCTAGCTAGGTGCCAGGCCCAGGACTCAACGCGTCGGCGGGATCCTGCTCGCCGTGTACACATCACTAACGAGGAAGCTGCGTCATCGAATGCGTCGTTGCAAGCTAGTGTGTGCGCGTTGTATAATAGTGCGGGTCACCGGTTATCCAAGTGCGTAAAGTTTGTAAACAAAAGGAAAAACAAAAAGTGGAACTTTGCTAAGGATACTAAGTTATGTCGTAAATGTTTTGTGATAACCCGTTCTCGTTATAAGTGCCGCGCAAAACGACGGGACAGGTGCCGTTCCGTGGCCCGGGCGACGCCACCGCCGCCTCACCTGTGGGCGCCGCAGCGCAGGCGGCTACGCCCTGCGTACGAACGCTGTAGAACGCAAGCACCGCTGCGCCGCCGCCGAGTCGGTAACGAGTATGGGTGAACGATGTAGAGACACTAAAACTTAGTTGTAAATTGTGCCTGTTAGTATT
This sequence comes from Polia nebulosa, assembly GCA_951329385.1. NCBI lineage: Eukaryota > Metazoa > Arthropoda > Insecta > Lepidoptera > Noctuidae > Polia > Polia nebulosa. Next base: position 11,839,069 of record OX589610.1, on the reverse strand, counting down.
TTAGTATCATTGTAAATAATCTTGATTATAGTTGTTTTGCGCTACTTGGTGATGGTGCCACACTGTCGTTGATCCATTCAAGTGTTTTTGAGCTTAGTGGACCACAATCCCCGTAAAAAAATTGTTAGTGATAGCGCCCCGTTGTAAAAATTATTGTATTGCCTACGAACGAGAGTGTTCAGGAACAAGGGGGTGGAATGTAGGCAATTCATTGTAAACCATTTCTATTATTTCTTTGTATTTTAGTATAGCTGTAAGAGAAAGTTAGGTTTAATAATTCTATTGTCTTTTTTACTTTGTGTGCAACATGTGGTATGAGATGCGATTGCGCATACCATTGTTCGAGTATAGCCATCTTTGTCATTCCTACGCGAGCGTGTATTGCGGTCCCTGTCTGCGCCGCTGCTACCTGACGCGGCTTGCGCGCGAGTGTCTCTGATTGGCTGAACGGCGCGGGAAAGCGTCTGAGTGGCCCGTGCTAATATGTAGCCCTGGGAGGGAGACACCGCTGAGCCAAAGGATTGCGTGCCAACGTATCCGATTGGCCTACGCTGTGACTTTAGGGGGGGGCTGCAGTAACCGTAATAAAACCGCTAAACGCGCACGGAGTAACCCTGTTCGAATCCAACTCTGCGCCTTGTCATGTAAGTCTTTGTTCTGCTGTACTGTTATAATATACGAGTTTGCCAGTAATTTGGTGTTTGACTTCGTTGTGTCTAAAATAATCCGGCCCTATATCGTCAATAGTATTACTAACCGTGAATTCCCAATATTAACCTCACCTTGTGTCCCCTCCTTGTTCCCTAGCTTATATAAGTCAGAACAAAGGAGCTGTAGTCTACTTCGAATAAACGGTGGAGGATTATCCATGTAAGGCCTTGTCGTAAATGCACAAGGGTGAGCGAGGGGTGACTAGTGTTCTTACACTAGAAAGTGATCAAGGTCTGATACATATATATTGGGTCTTCAACCATACAACATAGCATCGTCGTCTTTAGACTCATTGGATATGTACTTACCTACTTTCTGACAAGTGTCAATAAACTAGGCGGTGACTAGGGTCTGACGATAGAGCCAGAAGGGTACCATAGACACTAAACAAGAAAGTGCCGTATGGTTTGGTCTCGTCGATATTGTCTTGACTAAAACTATAGTTCCCGGTATAGTCCAGGGTCTGATGTTGGATCTGAAAGTTCAGCATATGAAACCCTCAACTTAGATTTGTCTTGAAAAGTTATAGCACACTGGCCGTATAGATTCGATTTTCTTTTGACTGACAAGAAGTTACAGAGCAGCTGGCTAGAAGAATAATGTCAGATTGCTGCTGACCCAGGTACTGCCTCTTTCGACCTTAGAGTTGATACGCTCCTGGTGTCAGGATAAGTATTTCAATAAATTCTAATATTAAAAAGTATAAAATAAAGTATAGATAATTTAAAATCTTTTAAGGCAAGCTCCAATCAAATAAAAACGTAATTTTTTTTTTTTAATTTTACTGTTTAGTTTTCTTGGCGTGAATAATAGGTACATATTCCCATGCAACATTGCAGCTTTCTAGTACTTACTACCAGTCTCTACGCTATACCTCGGACGGACAGACAGAAATTATAAGGGTTCCTTGTCCTCGTGACTACGGAACCCTAAAATATTCCGATACAGTCTAAATCATTCGAAATGATCTATTCATAACATATCGAGTGTTTCCATTCCCGCAAGATTTATTGCAATCTTACGGTGTTTGCTATTCCGGTGACATATGTACTTTATTTGTATATAAGTTATTCCTTTGTCGAAATTAGAATTGAGTATTATTTAAACAAAAAAAAACTCGACTGCAAAGCACTCTGATGCACTTGATGTCAGTTATTTTAGTTCAATCATATATTTCATGCCACCAACTGCATCAGACTGCCTGAACATATTTGGAACTTTTTAGTTGTTTTTTGACATGATCATATGGGGTATCAAAATAAAAAGCTCGAACAGACGATTAGAAAAATATAACTCCTTAAAATGTAGGAAATAAAATAAAAGTTTTTGTAAGTCGAGTTTTTATGAAAACTTTATTGGTTTGTACGTGTTAATTTTTGCTTAACCGTGTCTCTGGTTGCCCGGTCCATATGTACCGTGTGTGTGCGCTCAGTGCACACGCGCCACAATAAGTAATACCTTGAATGGATGATGATAAGAATCTGGCTGTACTATACGATCTTTTCTTACCAACTTAGTTTCAATGCTGTGTGAAGCGCAAAATGCTGAAGAATCTGATCCGTTTCACAAAGCGCTACGTCAAGATGTAGCAGAACAAGACTTCATACAAGCAGTTCATGCCAAAAAACAAACTGAGCACAGGTATTCCTCATTTAAAACGTTTAGAAATAATGCATTTCCGCAGGATAATTTCATTACTCACTTGTCTGTGGGAACTGCCCCGTTGGTCTCGCGGTTGCAAGCACGACTGCTGTGATTCTGGGTTGGATTCCCAGATTGGGAAAAACATGGTATTTACTTTTAAACCGACTTCCAAAAGGAAGAGGTTATCAATTCGGATGTTTGTATTTTTTTAAGTATATTCGGACATAATCCCGTCATATAAAGATGGATTTACAAAATTCTTTCCTTTTTACGAAAAGGTTGTATTCGGAGATGGTTCCATTTAAATTTCATGTAGATCTGATGATGAGTTTCGGAGACAGACAACGGAACTCTTCAAAAAATGACAGCAAATAAACTGCGATTGCTGCAGTCGTGTCTTCGTTTTATTACACCGACTTCCGAAATTAAAGTTATTTTGCACTTTTTTTTGGAAGTCGTTTCTTTTTTTTTTCTTTTAAAAAGGTTTTCTCCATTACGAATTTCTCAATGATAGCCCGGAGTTTGGAGGTTGTGGGTGTGATGTCGCCTTGTCTCCGAAAGATCCTGCGCTTGTGCGCTCTCTGGACTTCTGAGATTGCCTTTCAATTGTGCCATGAGAGTGATGGAAGCGAGAATATACCTGTGTTTGCGCACACACTTTTGCACTGTAATATCTCCTACGCCGATAGCTAGACACCGTTGAGATTGGCCGCTATGGCTAAAATCGGAAACGAGGACTATTATTTGCAGGATGAGAATGAATATGCTGTAAGAGTATTGGCAAACAGAAAACCCAGCCAATTTTGCACATTTAGGGTTCCCTACCAAAAGCCCTCTTTTGGTAGGGAACCCTAAATGTGTGAAATTCCCTAATTTCAAAGAAAAAATCTGATTTATCAATATATTGATATTCGTTAGTAAAACATACACCAAATTTCAAGTTCATATGCCAATGGGAAGTTAAAGTATACTTCGGAATAAAATTTTATAACAGACGACGCACAGGACACGTGAGTGACAGCAATAATTATAGGTTTTCGTACACGAAGGGTCCAAACAAGCCTTCGTTTGGTTCCTCCGGGTACGGAACCCTAAAAACCAATGCATTTAATTGAGTGAAGAATGACAAAGGGTGACCTGAGATGAAAACTAACAGAGTAAGAGTGACACAAGAGTACAGATTGAGTTCTAAGTTTGGAAGAAGAAGACATGATAAACTATCCCCGAATAAATTAGGATACAGGCAAGAGTCATGAAAACAGGCAAAACTCATGATGATTAATTTATGGGATACTAGTTTGTAGTTTTGTAGGATCCCCAAGAATTTCAGAGCGCATACCTACGCACTGTAATTCCAAATCCGAATTTAAATTCAGAGTTCTATCCGAATTGGAAATGTTCAAAAACAACGGAGTTCGAGACGTATCTAGTGCGCAAATCCTCCTACAAGTAGTGTTGCAGCTACTTCTGACCGTTTCCTGGATTTTTTGGTTCCACTTAAGTCTTTGAGAAAATTTGAGGGCTGAAATGAGAGTTTTCTGAACTCCGTCCATTAGAGCATCCTCCGGGACACTGACGCACCTGATGCGGAGTTGTGTGAAGAAATTCATACAAAATTATATGCAAACATTATTTCAAGCGCTCTACGAGCAAGTGTTTCGCTGCGATATTATGATACATAATTACTGTCTCTTGTTGTTATAGAACAACTCTATGAGCGTATCTCCACACGCCGATATTATCGCGGCCAGTTGACGAGTGACATTGACAAGCAAAACGTCAACTCGATTCACAAGTACTCGTGGAGGTGACTCCTCCCAGTGACTCCTCAGAAAATAAAAAAAATGGGTAGTAGACTAGTTATATCATCAGAGCCTTACACTTTCGGCTTGATTTTGCCCTCTCACTTGTGTTATAAAACTCCGAAGGGGTAATTGCATACCCAGGCTTTCGGACGGCGAGTAATGGGTAGCTCGCCGTCCGATCAGCACCAGGCCCGAGAGTCGACGGCGCAGTGTTCCACGCGCGCCTTATAGAATTGTCAGCATTAATGACGGGGCCCGTCATGGCCGATGCCTGCCCAGGGGTTGAGGATAAATTCGAAACAGAGTTACCTCGCCCCTGGGCATTCAGGGCACGGAAGAAACTGGGGTGGTTTTTAGTCAGTAAGAGTCTGACACGCCCTCCCGCTCCACCCTAGAGCGGGAGATTTCATTGGATGATACCCCACCCCACAAAAAAAGGAGTAATTGCATTACACACAAATTCACGTAATCGAATACAATTTCATCATTCATTTGGCAACTTAACGTATTCCTTGTGTGTTTTACAAGGAGGTGAAGTTACACATGAAGCAATGGATTGAGAATTTCATTCGGTTGTGATTGAAACTGATTAAGCATATCACAAATATATACTAATAATGTTATAAAGAGGTAAAGTTTGTGCGTTTGTGAGGTTGTAGGGGGTAATCTCTGGATCTACTGAATCGGTTTTAAAAATTCTTTTACCAATATAAAGTCACGTTATTTGTGAGTATCATAGGCTATAAATTTTTGAAACCCATGCGGACGAAGTCACGGGCGAATTGCTAGTGGTTAGATAAAGAAATAAATTACAGGTACAAGACTCAAGATCCGAATCGAGATCCGGATAAAAATAAACATGCTAGAAACATGAAGCGAACTACTCCATTTCATGTTTCACGATTTCATTACTGTGACTATTGGTCAAAGCCCTGCTTGCACAGTTACGTGTGAGTACCTACATTTATACATTTATTAGTACAGGCATTTTCAAAAAAAATCTTTCATTTCACAAACCTTATGCTGACAATAGGGAATATGCATGAAAAAAATATTAGTTTCTCGTTCAATGTACTAAAATAGAGTACGAACAGTGAAAACAGAATCAAAATTGATCGAAAATTAAACGAGATATTACAATTTTAAACACATATGTCTGTCCCTCTCTTGAAAACGCTGTTTTCTATGGCAGTTGTATGGGCGTCATGTCCTTTGACGTCAAAAAACATGTCGGACTTCTCTTTCTAATTATCAACTTTAAAGCTTTATAACTTCGTCGCTGATGATGATATTTTGAAAATTTCTTCATATTTGTTCACTATAGTTAATAAGTCTTCAATTAAACAAACAAAAAAAATATCATCCATATTCCCTATTAGGAACACAACAAAAAAAAAGCAGCAAAATAGATTGAGCCGTTCTAATGGAATGATCTTTCACTACCAAAAGGTAACCAACGGGACCCTATTACTAAGACTCCGATGTCCGTCTGTCTATCAGCGAGCTGTATCTCACGCTCCGTAATAGCTACACAGTTGAAATTTTCACAGAATGCCATGTTCTGTTGTCGCTATAACAAATAATAATAAAAATATATTTATTTTTAATTTTTATTATTATTACTATTTATATTTATTTTTATTATTTGCTGTTATAGTGGCTATACAAATACACGCTATGTGAAAATTTCAACTGTGTACCTATTACGTATCATGAGATACAGCCCAAAAAAAAAACACACTTCTAGAAACGTGTTTTTGTGGGTTTTTTGCAGTTTATGGTACGGAACCCTTCGTGTGCGAGTCTGACTCGCACTAGGCCGGTTTTTTTTTTAATTGTGTCACGATTGGCCGAAGTCCACTTGACCGAAGATCATTCGGCCAAATAATCGTTAAACCGAACAACGTTCGGCTGAATGATAGGTCGCCCAAAGAACGTTCCTCAGAATGATCGATTGCCCGAAGAACGTTTTGGTCGAAAGTACGATCGACCGAACAACGTTTGCCCGAAAGATTACTTGATAGGTATCTAATTTTAAAGAAAGTACCGTTGATTCTAAAAGATTTTTTTTTCTTATTGTGTTTGTGTTTTATTGCTGATTTGAAGAAGTGTGTAGCACACCTTTTCAGCTGATAGGACTGACTCTTATCTACGATAATGAACGTATTATTTTTTTTTGAAGGACTGGTAAATTATGCGCTAGAACAATTTATTATACTTACCACACGTTTGATACTTATTGCGCAATGGAGTACGTCAACTGTAGAGAGAACTACGAAGGTATGTGTGAATGTTTTTACATCATAATTACATGTTTAGCCATGCAATGGCTACTATTACTACTATGTATTACTATGTAATAACAGCCGCACTGGTCGATCCATCAGGTAAAGCTACGCTTGCCGGGATTGGACCATGGATGGGTGACCATCTATACATACCGAGACTCCTCCGTGCCTCGGAAAGCACGTTGAGCCGTTGGTCCATCCTCGAGGACATCAAGAGGGGACAGGGATGCGTGGCAGCACGGTTCGGGGAGATAGCCGTGGTGGGGGTTTATTTCTCTCCGAACCGAACTCTCGCTGAGTTCCACAACTCCCTCGCGGAGTTGAGAGACGTCGTCGTCGGGTACCGTTCCCTCCCTGTGCTCGTCCTCGGGGACTTCAATGCCAAGAACTTGGCTTGGGGTTCCCGGTTCACGGACGCACGGGGCAGGATGGTGGAGGACTGGGCTTTTGAGATAGGCCTAGTCGTCCAAAACCGGGGTTCTGTCCCCACGTGTGTGCGGATGCGGGGTGAAACGGTGGTGGATATCACGTTCGCCAGCCCCGCTCTGTCACCTCGTGTCGTCGACTGGCGCGTCATGAAGGGGGTGGAGACGTATTCCGATCACCGGTATATCCGGTTCGCCGTCTCCGCCCAGACCTCGACCATGCCGGTCCGACAGACCCCGAGTGGTTCGCGTTGGTCGCTGAAGCAGCTGGACCGGGAGCTACTCCTGGAAGCCTCGATCGTGCAGGCCTGGGTGACATCACCGGACAGGCTTGCCGACATTAACGACGAGGCAGAGTGGTTCCAGGAGGCCATATCCGAGATTTGTGACGTGGCAATGCCCCGGGTCCAGCCTTGTGCTCGGCGCCGGGTGTACTGGTGGTCACCGGCGCTTACGGCTTTACGCCAAGCGTGTATTGCCGTACGACGCCGGTACACCAGGCACCGCAGGCTCCGTAACCGCCCGCCGGATGCGGAAGCCATCGAGGCGGAGCTGTATGAGGGGTACAGAGCGGCGAGGACCGCCCTCCGAGCTGAAATCAGGCGGGCTAAGAAATTGGCCTGCGAGGAGTCGCTGAGGACTCTGAACAGAGACCCGTGGGGGCGCCCATACAGCCCATACATACATATGGCTCCACCTCTTGCGGTGCCTGACGCGGACCAACCTGACAATGACGATGCTCCCGAGGTGACCGAGGTAGAGCTGAGAGCGGCGGTGCGTAGGCTGAATGCCAAAAGCACCGCCCTAGGACCCGATGGCTTTCATGGGAAAGTCTGGGTCCTCGCCTTGCAAGAGGCTCTCGGGCCTCGACTGAGAGGGCTCCAAAGCGCATGTATGGAGTGGGGCCAGTTTCCGCAGGGGCGCTCCACGGTGGACGCAATCATGCGCGTACGAGCCCTCACGACGGGGGATGCAGTGGCCCGGGGTAGGGTCGTCTTGGCGGTGTTTCTGGACATCGCCAATGCCTTCAACACCCTGCCCTGGAGTTGCATAGTGGAGGCACTCCGGTATCACCGGGTGCCGCCCTACCTCCGTCGCGTAGTCGAGGCTTACTTGACGGACAGAGCCGTCATCTACCCCGGTCACCAGGGAAAATGGAACCGGCGAGAGATGTCGTGCGGTGTTCCACAGGGATCGATCCTGGGGCCACCTCTGTGGAACATCGGATACGACTGGGTGCTGCGCGCCGACCTCCCTAGCGGCGTCAGCGTAGTTTGCTACGCTGATGACACGCCGGTCCTGGCGCAGGGGAGGTCGTACCAGGCGGCGGCCAACTTGATGTCACGTGGTGTTGCGACAGTCGTCATCATTGCACAAGTCCGAGGCCATGTGTTTTCATGGTCCTCGGAATGCGCCACCGTCGGGTTCCCAGATAACGGTAGGAGGGGTTCACATCGGCGTCGAGGGGACGATGAGGTACCTGGGACTCGTCCTCGACAGCCGGTGGAACTTCGTCGAGCATTTCCGACGTTTGGCTCACAGATTAGAGTGGGCCAGTGCTGCTCTGAAGCGGCTCCTGCCCAATCTGGGGGGTCCAAACGCCTCCTGCCGGAGGCTCTACGCGGGGATCGTGCGGTCCATGGCCCTTTTCGGAGCACCGGTGTGGGCGTGTTCTCTGAAGAAGCGACCAGCTCGTCGGTTGAACGCGTCCCGAAGGGTCATGGCCATTCGGCTCATCCGCGGATACCACACGGTCTCCTTTGAGGCGGCGAGCCTCCTTGCCGGACTGTCGCCATGGGATCTAGAGGCCAGGGTCCTCGCGCTGCTCTAGGAGTGGCGCGAGGAGGCCAAACGCCGGGGCGAAACTCTGCTGCCGCGACACCTCGCAGCTTGGCGGACGGAGCTCCGGCAGGATCTCACAAAAAAAAAAAAAAGCCGTTGGTCCCGGCTGTCAATCGTGGATCTTTGACAGTCGTTACGGGTCGTCAGAAGCCCGAAAGTCTGACATCCAGTCTTACCAAGGGGTATCGTATTACCCAGTAACTGGGTTGTGGAGGTCAAATAGGCAGTCGCTCCATGTAAAATATTAGTATGCAGCTGCATCCGGTTAGACTGGAAGCCGACCCCAAGATCGTTTGGAAAAGGCTAGGCAGATAATGAGTATATAATGTACTACTGTGTAACACATAAAGACGGCCTCGTATCTAAATAAAAGCCGCATGGGATCAATTTAATCGGGTGGTGCCTATGTCGGGAGGTTCCTGTGTAGGATAACGCGAAGGGAAACGCCCGGGTGTCACCACTTTGAGGATCGCCCAGAGGACACGGTGGAGCATACGGTGGAGTTGTGCCCCGCTTGGGCGGAGCATCGCCGTGTTCACGAAGGCGATCGGCGGCAGTGACCTCTCGCGCCCGGCCCTGGTCCAGGTCATGGTACCGAACGAGAGGGAATGGGAAGCACTCTCCTCCTTCTGCGATGCAATAATGCTCGTGAAGGAGGAGGCGGAACGGGTAAGGGAGGCTCAACAGAGTCGCCCCCAGCAGCAGTCGCCGCAAGAGACAACCTCGGCGTAGGACTTCGCGAGACGATCTCCGGCCACCGTAGACCCAGGCCTGCTGACGGCGAGTATTGAGTAGCACGCCGTCCGAAAAGCACCAGGCTCGAGAGTCAACGGCGCGTAGTGTTCCACGCGCACCTCAAAGAGTTGTCAGCAATACATGACGGGGTCCGTCATGGCCGATGCCTGACCCTTTGGTCATGGATAAATTCGAAGCAGAGTTACCGCGCCCCTGGGCACTCAGGGCAGGGAAGGAACAGGGGTGGGTTTTAGTCACTAAAAGTCTGACACGCCCTCCCGCTCCACCCAGAGCTGGAGAAGTCATAGGACGATTTCACACTCGCAAAAAAAATAGGATCAATTAATAAAACCAGCTTTTTCGAATTTCTCTCAGCAAACCCTTTTGTTTCATACCCCTATCACGGTAGTGTATAAAAAATATTGTTCCGCCATCTTTGGAAGTCGGTCATGCTTTTTTTTTTAGGGAATGGGAAATCATCTTATGACTTCTCCCGCTCTGGGTTAAACGGGAGGGCGTGTCAAATTTTTACTAACTAAATCCAACCACTGTTCCTTCCTTGCCTGAGTGTCCAGGGGCGCGGTAACTCTGTAACGAATTTCTCCGCGACCCCTTGGCAAAATTGGCCATGCTTGATTTACAATCACTTAGCTAGCCGTGCATTGTCATCCATACCAAACCTGTCTGTAACATTTCAGCTCAATTGGTTGGGTGTATTTTTAATTCTTACTCACGAACAAGGTACCGATAGTTAAATAAAAGCTTTTAAAAAGTAATCACAACAGTACTGCTGTCGTGCCGTTGTGAGCAGCGTTTACCAAAGTCGGTCCTTAGATGATTGACATTTCATTTCACAGCAAGCCCCTCCTTACTTCGAAAAGCACGTTAAATCGTTGACCCCAGTAAGTAGCAGTAGTTTTCATATCTGAAAGTCGTTACGGGAAGTCCAAAAGCTTAATGTGCTTTCCGAGGCACCGAAGAGTCTCGGTATGACGGACCGAGGCACTGAAGTGTCCCGGTATGACGGATCGAGGCACCTAAGAGTCTCAGTATAACGGAAAGAGGCACTGAAGAGTCTCAGTATGATAGATCGAGGCACCGAAGAGTCTCGGTATGTCAGACCGACCCCGACAAGAGTCGCTTAACATCGAAGATTGACCTATCTGCCCGGGGGCTGAGGATAAATTCGAAAGAGTTACCTCGCCCCTGGGCATGTAGGGCAGGGAGGAACAGTGGTGGGTTTTAGTCAGTAAGAGTCTGACACGCCCTTCTGCTCCACCCTAGAGCGGAAGAAGTCATAGGATGATTTTCCACCCCCAAAAAAAAAAAACCTATGCGAATATTATGATTTAGTCACAAGTTCTGTGTAAAAGGGGTCACTTTCACGATAAATCTTTTTAATTCATTCTCAGTGTGGCAAGCTGTTTACATGGGTGCGTGTTTTGATGTTCCCGAAGTGGATGATTTTGTTCGTAAGTTAAGATAAGATAAATCTTGAGAACCACAGATATTTTTTCGAATACTTTCAGTCGACAGATTTGCGACAATCTATAAGAGTGTAGCGACATCTATGACGCTACATACGAACTAGAACAGCAAATTCCTACATCGCGCAAGCAGAGTTCTCCGCGCGATTTGAACATATACAACAGCCCGAAATCAACTATCGGGCAGTTGCCCAGACCAGACACAACACCCGTCTGGTCGGAAGATCCACCCTTTTCAATGGCGGTTGTGGGACTTTACACTCTGTTCCGCATACCTCTACAATGGTGACCCCGACGTCATCATCATTCTCCTGCCCTTATCCCAATTTATTTGGGATCGGCGCAAAATGTCTTTTTCTTCCATACTCCTCTATTAGTCGTCATCTCTGTAGTCACCCCCTTTTTACCCATATCCTCTTTCACACAGTCCAACCATCGTTTCTTTGGCCTTCTCCTACTCTTATAGCCATCCACATCCATACACAAGACTTTCCTCACGACATTTTCTTCATTCCTCCGCATCACATGCCCATACCACGACCAACCAACAACCAACCAACCAACCAACATTTTTGCAACATGGTCTGGTGACCCCGACGTGATTTAAAAAAAAAAGCACCAGTAATTATCATCATCGAAGATGTCTTCTGACGACGGAGTAGCGACTATCTCTTTGAAGAGTCGAATACCACCATTTTGGCGAGACAAACCATTACTTTGGTTTGCGCAATTTGGGACCGTGGTAAAACCGCAGAAGCCGAGTGATGAAGCCAAGTTCAGCCTTCTGGTAGCTCACCTAGAGAAGGCCGACGTCGAACAAATTAGCGACATCATTATGAGCGAGTCGCGTACCGGGCGATATGAAGAAGCCAGGAAAAGATTACTGTCTGTTTATGAAGAGTCAGAGGCCAAGCAACTACAGAAACTACTCAACGAAATGGCATTAGGGGACCAAAAACCATCCCAACTACTACGATGCATGAGAGAACCAGCGCGAGACAAGATACCGGACTCAACACTGCAACTACTGTGGACGAGACAGCTACCTGCCCCTATGCGTGCTGTTTTATCTGTCAATGAGAAGGCAACGTTGGATGTACTCGCAGCTATGGCCGACAAGATGCACGAACAAACTCAAGAAATACACTCGGTGTGTACGAGTCAACACACGTCAACGGAGCGATAACCGTCACACCGATCAAGACCTGCGAGAGGCCGTCATGTAACTGACAAGAGAGGTAGCTGTGATAAAGACAGGGATGGACCGGTCTAGGTACAGGCAACGATCGTACCGGCCCTTTCGCTCACGATCACGCTCATATTCCCGAGGACGACCAAACACAAACCATCAGCAGTCAGGCGACATATGTTTTTATCACGCACAATACGGTGATAAAGCACGGAACCGTCTACATGTATGCGATTACCAACAACGCCTGCGATTCCTAGTCGATACCGGAGCAAACGTATATCTGTCATTCCATACCAGACAGGAATGAAACACTGCGGAGAAGTTTTGTACGCGGCAAACGGCACGCCAATACCCACATATGGCGAGAAAAGGTTGGAGCTCAACCTCGGCCTGCGCCGAGCCTTATCGTGGAACTTCATCGTGGCCGCAGTGAAATGACCCATACTAGACGCAGAATTCTTACGCCACCAAAATCTACTCGTCGACCTTCGTGCTATAAAACTGGTGGATAAGAAAACAGGACTGTCGATCGACGGTTGCGCTTCAAACAGCATGTCTACTCCAACCGTGCTCACTATCAACCTTACAGACCCGTTCCACAAATTATTACAAAAATATGAAGAAATAACCTCACCAAATTTTACCGACATGAAGAACAGCAACGTCGAACATCACGTCGTCACGCACGGCCCACCTGTATACAGCCAGGCAAGACCTTTACCACCGCTTAAGTACCATGCAGCGAAAAAATAATTCCAAATCATGATGGAGCAAAGAATATGTCGACCATCCAAATCACCTTGGGCCAGTCCACTCCATCTCGTAGAGAAGAAAAGTGGCGAGTACCGACCGTGCGGTGATTACCAACGTTTGAATGCCGTAACCAAAACGGACAGATATCCGATACCGCGACTCCGTGACTTCAAATATCGTCTGAAAGGAATGAAAATCTTCACCAAAATTGACCTCAGGAAGGCCTACAACCAAATAAGAATATGAGAAGATGACATCGAGAAGACAGCAGTCATCACGCCCTTCGGCCTGTTTGAACTTCCCCGCATGCCTATGCAACGCGGGCCAAACATTCCAACGACACATCAACTATGTCGTTGGTGACATGGATCACGTCTTCCCGTTCGTCGACGATCTCCTTATAGCGTCGACAGACAAAGAAATGCACGAGAGGCACTTAGAAGAACTTTTCAAAAGACTACAAGAACATGGACTCCGTATTAACCTGTCAAAATGCATTTTTGGCCAGGCGGAACTAGAGTTCCTCGGATACACATTGTCATACGGCCAACCGAAGACCGCGTGAAGATCATTACTGAGTAGCCTCAGCCAACTACAATTCAAGAATTGCGACGATTTCTCGAAATACTCGTAATTAACTTCTACAAAGAAAACATTCCACACTCCGCACACTTGCAAGAAGAATTATATGCAAGAAAAACGACAAAACAAAGCTGAACTTTAACAGCGAAGATAAAGAAGCGTTTCAAGCATGTAAGAACAGCATCAAGGACGCCGTCACACTATCACACCCATCCGTGCAAGCTCCGTTGTCACTTATGTGTGACGCCTCAAACACCTGTGTAAGAGCAGCGCTGCAACAACGCGTCGACGGCCACTGGATACCTCTAAACTGGTGACCCTCGACTATGAACGTGAGCGCAGCCTTTGTCATGACGTCATCACCTCACCATTGTAGAGGTATGCGGAACAGAGTTTAAAGTCCCACAACCTCCATTGAAAAGGGAGGATCCTCCGACCAGACGGGTGTTGTGTCTGGTCCGGGCAACTGCCCGATAGTTTATTTCGCGCTGTTGTATATGTTCAAATCGCGCGGAGAACTCTGCTTGCGCGATGTAGGAATTTGCTGTTCTAGTTCGTATGTAGCGTCATAGATGTCGCTACAAGAGGAAATGTGTTAAAGTTTTTTACATAAATTGATCACTTAATTTTATATAACATAACAACGCGACTGCTTTCCTGAATAGCTAGAAGGATGTATAAATATAGTAGATCCATATTTCGTGAGTTATAATTAAGTTCCATGTAATATTTATTTTATTTATTTAACACTTTATGCACTTACAAGTACAGAGGCGGACTTAATGCCTCAGGCTTTTCTACCAGTCAATCATTGGGTGATGCAGAGACAAATAGGTGCAATATAAAAAAAAGGCTATAAAAATTTATCTAGATATAAAGATAATATATATATATATTATAAACTACAAATAATAATTATATATACTCATATGAATAAATTAAATACACAAATAAACATACAAAACAACATAGGTAATAGGAGTGAGCCTTAAGTGTGTTCGTGAGAGAACTGATCCAGCTCGTAAAAAAAGGCGTTTGGGCAGGCAGACTTTGCAATCACTGGCACTCAGAGTCTTCACTCCCTCTGATCCCGCACCGAGTGATTCCAGCAGGCGTATTCGCTGCCTCAGTTGACATCAACGATAATAACAATAAACGATGTCCACCGATCAATGTACTGCATAGTGCTTGTCAAATTGATGTCAACTGAGTTAGCGAATACACCTGCAGGAAAGACGGTGGCACTGTTGTGTACACGTAGGTACCGTTGTGTACAGCGAGGCTAAGTGGAGAACCGTTTACGGTCTTCTCAGGGATGGATGTGCGCTAACAGGCGTTGCACAGAGTAGGTTCTAGATTGTCCTTATAGAAGGTATCGGGAATCGAGATTGAAAAACCCAATGACACTTTGCTCGACCTGATAATCGATATCAGGACCTCGGCAATAGCGCTACCGACCAATAAACTTAATACACAAATATACATACACAACAACATAGGCCTATATTGGGTTAGTGAGAGAGCTTATCCAGCTCGTGAAAGAAGGCGTTTCGTGAGGCAGACTTTGCAATCACTGGCGCTCAGAGTGAAACCTCTGATCCCGCACCGAGTGATTCCAAGAAAGACGGTGGCAGTGATCACTTAGGTTACTGTTGTGTACAGCGAGGCTAAGAGAAGAAACGTTTACGGTCTTCGCTAACAGGCGTTGCAGAGGGGGACCGATAAACTTATGAGGCAGTTTATAGTAGCTTATTATAATACGCTAAATTATAAACATTTAAATAATAAACTTTATGATATACCTACAAGCAATTGGGTGTAATCAGAGTTTTCGCGCACAGTTGTGCACTATAATATATCCCGCGCCGATGGCTAACCTCATCCATCGACATTGACCATCATGCCAGAAATCGATCAGGAGAACTATTGTTATTATTCTCTATAACAAAACATCTTAGGCACTGAAACTCACCGGTGAGTTTGATAAAAAAAATATTTAATTATGTGAAAAAAAAAAATGCCTGGCAACCCGGGTTGTCGTCGGGCTTCAATTCGACAGCCCGGGTTTGTCCGCGGAGCCTAAGAGGTTAATAAAAATTTATATTTTTCAGACTACGTGTATCATGATGACGCTTTCTTGGATAATTACTACGTCATTGAAGATAAATTTAATAGTTAAACAATGTTGGTGGGTATGCAATGTCTGTCTGAGAATCGGTGGCAGAAGATTTGCTAAATTGCAATATATCTAATCGTAAACTTAACCATATAAAGTTTTAAGTTATCTACCTGTGAAATGTTCCTAAGATACAGCTCGGTTCGTCTGTGACAGACAGACGAACAGTTGGACACCGGATGCCAAGTAATAAGATTCCGGTTTTCAACATTTTTTTTTAAACCTTGCCCCACACTAGGAATTATTCCTGTATCGTGGGTGCGTTCACAAACATGTAAACTCACATACACAAGACACCCAGACCCTGAACAACTATCTGTAGGCCATAAAAATATTTGTTCCGTGCGGGGATCGAACCCGCGACACGCAGCGCAGCAGCCGAACGCTCAACCACTGCGCTAACCGTGCTCTAAAAAGGCAGTCCCCGCGAGTTTCAGTCTATATTTTTTTTTTTAACCACTATTGCACCTGAAAGTCAGAATCAACAGTAGCGACCCCTAGAAATACGCTGAGTCAATGAAGCTGGACCAGTCCCGAGTCCCGAAGAAACGATTAAACTATCTAGGATCCCACAACGAAATTAATCAGAAAACAAACAGCATAGGAGTAAGACTAACATAAGTTTCAATTCTGTCTTCATCAACCAGGAGACAACAGAGCTAAGCCAATGGGCACAAAGGGGCATTTACAAAAGTAAATAAAAAATAAGAATGAAAAATCAGGTTAGGTTTGGCAAATCTTCTGCATTCTATACAAATAAACGATTTACCTATTAAAATTTTGTTTCTTTTATTTTAATACTAGTTTTCAACAGCAGCTTGCAAAGCAGCTGCTTCTCCCAAGTATAAGTCGAAAATTATCCTGCGTGAACATGATGCTGGCATAAATATGCCGCGTGGACATACTGCCGGGATAAATTATCCAGCGTGAACATGCTGCCGGGATAGATTATTAAACGTTAACATGCTGGCGAGATAAAATATCCCGCGTAGACATGCTGCCGGGATAAACTATCCCGTGGGAACATGCTGCAGGGTTAAATTATCACACGTGAACATTCTGCTATGATACATTATCCAACGGGAACATGCCAGGATAAATTATCTTTCGGGCTTCTGACGAACCGTAACGACTGTCAAAGATCCACGACTGACAGCCGGGACCAACGACTTAACGTGCTTTCCGAGCCACGGAGGAGTCGCGGTATGTCCCATATGGTATGTATACCCATCCATGGACCAACCACCGGCAATCGTAGCTTAACCTGATGGATCGACCCGTGCGGCTATTATTACTCTAGCCACGAGCTGATATCCATATCCTATCCTACTAATATTATAAATGTGAATGTTTGTGAGGATGTATGTTTGTTACTCTTTCACGCAAAAACTACTGAACGGATTTTGATGAAACTTTACAGTAATATTGCTTATACATCAGAACAACACATGGACATTTTTTTTAATAGTTCTAATACCACGCGGGCGAAGCCGCTGGCAGAAGCTAGTGTTCTAATATTGGTCATCGTCTAACCGTGTTCCTAATTCAAACCAAATCGGTTTAGCCGTTGAGGTGTGATTGATTAATTAACATCTAAAGATACAGACTTTCATATTTTTATGAGTAGGAATATTGGAAGTAAGATTAGATATTCTTTTGAATTAAAGTCGAAATTCGTGGTTAATAACTTTTACAAAGAAATCAGATGAGGAGCTGGTGGCTTAAAAATAACAGCCGCACGGATTGATGAGGGGAGGTGAAGGCCGGGACATGACCTAAAGCGTGGTCGCTCATGAACTGCATATAAAATAATAAAACCCGACTGTAAAATCACCTAAATAGTTCCAAACAAGTCTCTTTTCAAGCAGTCTGATGCAAATGGTGGCAGTTATTTTAGTTCAATTATTGATTTCATGCCACCAACTGCATTAGACTGCTTACAAAGAGACTTGTTTGGAACTTTTTAGGTGCTTCTACAGTCGGGTTTTATGAAAATATTTTTATTTTATTTTCGACTTTTTAGTGAGTTATATTTTTGGAATTGCCTCCTCAAACCCTTTTATTGCGATACCCCACTTAAAATAGTTCGTTGACTTTAATTTTTTTCTTTTTCACAATAATTATGGCGTTTGCTTGTCGTCATATTGTATTTTGATTACTGTCATGTCTTTAGTAGCACTCGCAACATTAAAAAAACAACCGACTTCCAAAAATAAATACAATAAAAATTAAAAAATAACTTTAATTTCGGAAGTCGGTGTTTGTATTTTACTTCTTCGTTATTTAAACACCGACTTCCGAAATTAAAGTTATTTTTTAATTTTTAGTGTATTTTTTTTTGGAAGTCGGTTGTTTTTGTTGTAAAAAGTTTTTTATTTTTCACTTTTTAGTTGTTATACCCCAGAACTAAAAACCCCAATAACATAGATTTAAACATTCGGAGAACACCAAAACGTCATCGAGGTATACATATTTTTCGTTTTTGTTCAGTTTCTCAAAAAGCGCTTAAGCAATTTCGATAAAATTTATATGGGACCACTTCGGGAATATACTCGTATTCTTTCGGATAAAATTTTTTTTTTTTTTAAGAATTTTGAAAATCGGTTCACAACTGACGGAGAAATCGGCTGACATCTCGTACATAAAAAAAAAAAAAAAACAAAAAAACATACATACAGTCGAACATAGAACCTCCTCCTTTTTCGAAAGTCGGTTAAAAATGAATCATTTGACGACGTAAGAATTATCAAAATCGGCCCACGCATTTGGTCCCTATAGTGCCACAAAGGAACAAACATACATACATACACCCATACATACATACATAGGCTGATAAACACATTACCCTCCCTTGCGTCGCGCAGTCGGGTAAAAAGATGCCCAACGACAGGATCCTTGCGATTTATAGCTAAACTAGCTTGTGCTAGCGGCTTCGCCCGGGTGGTATTAGTACTTCCCCCCATTATAAATTATAGCCCATATGTTTTTCTGATGTATAAGCAATAATTATTACTGTAAAGTTTCATCAAAATCCGTTCAGTAGTTTTTGCGTGAAAGAGTAACAAACATACATCCTCACAAACTTTCACATTTATAATATTAGTAGAATATTATATGGATATGTGTTCAAGTGTCGCCATCTTCATTTTCAAATTGTTACTAAAGGAAAATTAGTTGCTTGTTCTAATCACAGATGGCGTTGTTAGTTTAAGTCCATTTTCTAGATCGCGGTGTTAAGATTCTCCGCGATCTAATGACCCTCCGCGATTATTTTTTGTTTAGTACTACATTATATGTGATTGTGATATAGACAGTGGTTTTATTAGTATCCCTGGAATATCCTTTGCTCAGCCAGATTGGCAGTAGTACAAGTGCTAGTAGGGAGTAGTGATGGGTAACTCATCATTTTTATATGAGGTTGAGGGAGTACCTCATTTTACCTCGCGAGGTCCTCACGAGGTACCCCTCATTTGAGGTGAGGAGTCGTACGTCGGGCCGGTATTCACCTCACGAGCCGAGCCCGAGCCGAACTCAGCCGATAGTCCGACGAGGCGGGGCGGCCGGTTGCATCGACCCATAAGTACTCGCGATTCCGATTTTTACGTCTCAAACACATAATTTTCTTTCGTTCATAAATTTTTGACCGCCAAAATAAACGAAACAATGACACTTGATTACCAATCTAATGCTAATATTTTTAGTGTTCATTTAACGTTTAGAGTTCATAGTAATAGCAGAATTAAAAATATTTTCTCTGTGATTTCGAGATCTCACCTCACTCATTCTATAAATTCTGTACAAATATGAAATAAGTCGGTTCATTCGCTTACTAAGCTCACTCAACCACTCAATACTCACTCGCGAGTACTCGCGTCAATAATGTCAATGATAATTTTTAAGTGAGGACGCGTGAACGAGTGAGGTGGTTCAACGTTGAAATTCGAGTACCTCTTTGAATTTGCCATCACGAGTACCTCAAACGAGGCACCTCATGAGTGAGGGACACATCTCTAGTAGGGAGTGCGTCGTGACCAATTAAACATTGGTCCTTACGAGCCGGAGGTGACATAGTCACAGTGAGTGGTTCCGGAGAGGGTGCCGACACAGTAGTGGATCGCTGTTGATGGTACCAAGGTGCTGGTGAGTTGTTGCACCGGGTTCAATACCCAGAACGAGCACCGGAGGTTGCGGCGCAGAGCAGCAGAACGGAGCGAAGGAGCAGGGCGAGTTCGAGTCAAGTGGAGGAGCCGGGCGAGTACGAGTCGAGTGGAGGAGCCGGGCGAGTACGAGTCGAGTGGAGGAGCCGGGCGAGTACGAGTCGAGTGGAGGAGCCGGGCGAGTACGAGTCGAGCGGAGCCGGGAGCGTAAGCGAGCAGCGGAGCCAGGAGAGTACGTGAGCAGCGGAGCCGGGCGAGTACGTGTTACAGCGAAGTTATGTGTCAGTGGCATGGTCAAGTCGAAAGTGTATAACAATAATTTTAACATTGTTGTTTGCAAGTAAGATCTAACTATTTGTTTAATTACGACTGCAACTAGGTTGAGTCCGTACACTGGTTTATAGTTTGTTAGTTATTGTTATTGATTGTTTAGTGGCTTTATTCAATTATACTAAGTCATTTTAATAGTTAAATATGGAGTCCTTATTCAAGTTACAAGACAATTTAAAAAACACAATTGAGAAAGGGAGAACTAATTTCAAAAAATCTCCCAAAGAACGAATAACTCTTGGTTATATGGAAACCAGATTAGAATCTTTAGAAGAACAGTGGTCTACTTTTAATAAAAGGCATGATAAAATGATTGAAACTGCCACAATAACGGATCTAAAACATAGTTACTTTACTTCTGACTGCCACAATGAGACTGAAGAAATTTATATAACGTACAAATCAGAATTGAAAGATGGTATTCATAAATTAAAGTCTGTCAGTAAAATAAGTGAACCTTGTACTACAACATCTTCAAACGTCAGATTGCCAAAAATTAGCATACCTTCATTTTCTGGCGGATACAGTGAATGGACTAGTTTTAGGGACCTTTTTGTATCGTTAGTACATTCCGAAAAGGGCTTAGACAACGTTCAAAAACTTCACTATTTAAAGGGATGTCTGACAGGCGAAGCAGAACTATTACTTCGACAAATACCAATAACGGCTGGAAAGTACTCAGTATGTTGGGAGCAGTTAGAACAAAGATATAATAACAAACGTCATTTAGCAAATTCAATTCTTCATCGTTTATTTAATCAAAAACAAATTAATACAGAATCAGCTGTAACCATAAAACAGTTATTGGACACAACGTCGGATTGCATGAATGCATTTAATAATCTAGGTCTTAGCATGAACACCGTTGTAGACATTATCGTAATTTATGTAGTTTCTTCAAAACTGGACCCGGAAACCCGTAAGCAGTGGGAGTTGAAGATATCCTCTGACGCGGACGATCCAACTGAGCCACCAACTCTATCACAATTCAAGACATTTTTAGAAAGTAGATTTAGAGCGCTTGAATGTATAGAACCACAGAAAACATCGGGACAGGGGCGAGCGGGTTCGCGAACAGAAGGGGTTTCCAGTCAAAAGACTTTGCTCGCTCGGAGCGAAGATCCTGGCCCATCTGGTCAAACGAAAATAAGTTGTGAATATTGCGGCGATAGCCATAAACTATGCTTTTGTATTCCGTTCACAAAGATTAGTGTTGATCAAAAAAGAGCCTTTGTGCAATCGAATAAAATGTGTTTCAATTGTTTAGGTGGCAACCATTTAATTTATAAATGTAGGAGATCATCAGTATGTCATATTTGCAAAATGAAACACCACACACTTTTACATGGTAACTATGATCAGAAGGCTAAAGAAGAGGAGCAAATTGCTAGTTCAGCTAACAATGATACACCAACTGATGTAAGTCCAGTGGTCTCGTGTATGTCGACTAAACACATCGTAAGTCCTAATCAAGTATTGCTAGCTACTGCGTTGGTTAAGGTTCAAACTGCTACGGCGAATTATCATACAGTTCGAGCCTTGTTGGATCAGGGATCCCAGGCTTCCTTTATCACAGAAGCTACGGCACAATATTTACGTTTAAAGAAAAGTCCGGTTAAGAGTGTTGTTTCTGGTCTAGGTAGCATCGAATCAACAGCAAATTCAATTGTAACCTTGGTGTTAAAATCAATGACAGAACCCAGTGTTATGTTAGAAGTTACTGCATATGTTTTGAAAAATATTACCTTATACATACCGGAAAGACAGGTCGCAAGCCCATCTTGATTGGTCTGAATTAGAGCAACTTACACTGGCTGACCCGCAGTTTTCTACACCCAATAGGATAGATATTTTATTAGGTGCAGACGTGTACAGTAAGATACTGAAAGAGGGTCTTAAGAGAGCGCCCAGTGGATCAATGGTAGCACAGTGTACCAAATTAGGTTGGATTCTTTCTGGTGTCACACAAGTTGAAAATAAAGATAGCGCGGGTAGTATCACAGTTATGCACACAGCGGTAGACCAAAATGATCTACTAAAGAAGTTCTGGGAGATCGAAGACCAAGTTCCGCAAACTAGTATCTTAACCGAGGAAGAATTAAGGTGTGAAGAGCTTTATAAAGCTTCTACTTCAAGAGGCGAAGATGGACGATACATAGTTAATTTACCATTTAAGGATGCAATACCGGCCTGTGTAAATAGTAACATAAAAGAAATAGCTGTAAGAAGATTCAAGGCGTTAGAGAGAAAATTCGCGAAGAATTTAAATCTGAAAGAAAATTATACAAAGGTTATAGAGGAATATTTACATTTGAACCACATGAGAAGAGTACAGAAACTGGACAAAAAGTTAAATAAAGCAGCTTACTTACCTCATCACGCCGTCATAAGGGAGGATAAATCTACATCAAAGGTGCGCGTAGTGTTCGACGCGTCCTGCAAGAATGAATGGGGAGTATCACTCAATGATACATTAATGATAGGACCTACCTTGCAGTCGGATTTGCGGCATATCATTCTTCGCTGGAGAGTTCACCCGATAGTACTTACTGCAGACATAGTAAAAATGTACCGACAAGTGAGAGTAGCCGAAGATAATGTAAGATACCAGAGAATAGTTTGGCGGAAGGAACCTGATGAAGAAATACAAGATTATGAGTTATTAACCGTAACTTTTGGTACAGCTTCAGCACCTTATTTGGCAGTTATGACTTTGCATCAAGCCGCCTTGGTTTATAAACAAGAATTTCCAACAGCATCGGAAATAGTACCAACAAGTTATTATATGGACGACTTAATGACAGGGTGTTCCACAATAGAAGAAGGCAGGACTTTGTATATTGAAATGAAAACCTTGTTAGGAAAGTCTGGATTTGAATTACAAAAGTGGAACAGCAATAGTTCGGAATTAATGAAGAAAATCGAGACATATGAAGGTAAGGATGAAAAGGAAATATAATAAAAAAAAAAATAGAAATGATAGTACAAAAATTTTAGGACTTACCTGGTGTCGTAGTGTAGATCAGTTTAAGTACACGGTGCTGCTTCCTTCAGCATCTGAAACTTTAAGTAAACGTATTATTATTTCGGATATCGCGCGTTTATTTGACCCGTTAGGCTGGATAGCGCCTAGTTTGATCCTAGCTAAAATACTTATACAAAAATTGTGGCTAGCAGGAGTAGGATGGGACGATAGTGTACCGGATAAAATAAAAGAAGAATGGGTCACTTACCGTCAAGACTTGGAGAATCTATGCAAAGTGCGTGTTCCGAGGTGGTTAGGAACATCAAATGGTTCGGTTATAGAGTTGCATGGCTTCAGCGATGCTTCAAAGGCAGCCTACGCAGCAGTCGTGTATACTCGATGTATAGATCCTTCAGGCAATATACAAGTCGCTCTTTTGACAGCAAAAACAAAGGTCGCACCTATAAAGACAGTCAGTATCCCTCGCCTAGAACTATGTGCAGCAGTACTTTTGACACGTTTATTGACCGATGTGGCACGGGCTATGAACATTCCCAAGGACAAGGTGCGCGCTTGGACGGACTCCACAGTAGTCTTGGCATGGCTAAATAGCCACCCAAGCCGATGGAAAACCTTTGTCAGCAACAGAGTCTCAGAGATCTTAACCACATTAGAAGCAAATCAATGGGCACATGTATCTACGAAAGATAATCCCGCAGACTGTGCATCAAGGGGAGTTTTACCGTCTCTCTTACATGAGAATAAAATTTGGTTTCATGGGCCTCAATTCTTACATAATGTAATTATAGAGTATAGTAGACCATTGAATGTAGATATTAATTTGGAGGAGAATATTAAATGCCATGTTACGGTAGAACATAAAGGTTTACCGTGGGATAAGTATAGTTCGTTAAGGAAATTATTAAGAATAGTAGTTTTATGTAGAATTTTCTTTTATCATTATGTTAAGTCTAGAGATATACCCAAATACATAAAGGGGACAGAACTAGACGAAGCATTAAAGTGTTGTATAAGAAGATGTCAAAGAGTGGAGTTCGAAATTGAGTACATACAGTTACAAAGGAATATGCCTGTAAATAATAAGTCAAGTAAAATAGTTCTTTATGTCCTTTTTTAGATAAAGACGGTATAATAAGAGTTGGTGGTAGATTACACCATGCTTTATTGAGTGACAACGAAAAACATCCTATAATTTTACCACATAATACCCATTTTACTAAGTTGCTGATTGCATACGCACATGATAGGACGTTACACGGTGGTCTTCAGATAATGATTAACTATCTAAGATCAGCTTATTGGATAATAGGAGTAAAAAGTCTTGCTAAAAATTATGTAAATAAATGTGTCATTTGTGTAAAAAATAAAGCTAAAGTATATAATCAGTTTATGGGTTCGCTTCCTTCATCACGTTGTACTCCATCGCGACCATTTCTGAATAGTGGTGTAGATTATGCAGGTCCAGTTCAAATTAGGACGACAAAGGGTCGAGGGCATCGCTCTCACAAGGGCTACATTTGTGTGTGTGTGTGTATGAGTACTCGAGCTATACACTTAGAGGTGGTGAGTGACATGAGTACTCAGGGTTTTCTCGCAGCCTTTCGTCGATTTGTAGCGAGACGTGGCCATTGTGCAAACATCTGGAGCGATAATGGCACCAATTTCGTAGGTGCAGCAAGAGAACTTAGGGAATTAGCTTCGATCCAACAAGATATTGCAGGAAAGTTAGAAGATCGTAACACTACTTGGCATTTCATACCACCGCATGCTCCAAATTTCGGTGGATTATGGGAGTCAGCAGTGAAATCTACCAAATATCACTTAAAACGCGTAATAGGTAGTTCAAAATTGACTTACGAGGAGATGAGCACTCTGTTGAGTGAAATAGAGGCGTGTTTAAATTCCAGGCCAATGACTGTGATCAATGGTGAAGATATTCATGAACCGATGCCATTGACCCCAGGTCATTTTTTAATCGGTGAGCCGCTAGTCACTGTTCCGGATATTAGTTATGAAGGATCTAATATCAGTTCTTTATCTCGATGGTAGCATGTACAAAAAATGGTTCAAGGTTTTTGGAAACGCTGGTCGGTAGAATACATGAGTAGCTTAGTTCATAGGTATAAGTGGTCGCACAGGACTCCTGAGCCTAAGGTCGGGGACGTAGTTCTCGTTAAGGAATTCGATATGCCCCCTGCTTGTTGGTTTCTAGGTGCAATTATTGAGAAACATCCAGGACCCGATGAAATCACACGAGTAGTAACGCTACGAACTAGTAAGGGCTTGCTGAAACGTCCTACGTCCAAGCTCTGTATTCTGCCAGTCAATGAATAAACATAATTGATTGTATTTAAACCCAGAATGTTTGTGAAGTCTGTTATTTTATTGTTAAAGGTTACATTAATAGTTCAGTAACTGAATAAACTAGTTTTGTTAAGTAAGAACTGTTTATATCTATGCTATATCTAGGCAAGTGAATATAAGCTCTAAGTTGTTGTGAATTTGTAGTTAAGATTTTTGGTATTTAAGTTAGGATTCTGATTTATTTTATACAAAGATTTATTTGATGTAAGGGTAAGGTAATTGTTAACTGTTGGTTAAGATTTAAGAAGTTAAGATTAAATGCTTATGTTTGATTTTATATAAAGATTTTATGTCAGGCTATGATAGTTAATAGTAGAAACAACTTGTATGTTATTTAGTTTTATTTTAATTTTTTGCCTTTAATGTAAGTGCTAGTTCTAAAAATCTTAATGTACACAGAATAGTATCTTTTGTTTGAAGGACATTCCTCAATAATGTCCTTGGGGGGCGGGATGTTCAAGTGTCACCATCTTCATTTTAAAATTGTTACTAAAGGAAAATTAGTTCCTTTTTCTAATCACAGATGGCGTTGTTAGTTTAAGTCCATTTTCTAGATCGCGGTGTTAAGATTCTCCGCGATCTAATGACCCTCCGCGATTATTTTTTGTTTAGTTAAGTTCAGTACTACATTATATGTGATTGTGATATAGACAGTGGTTTTATTAGTATCCCTGGAATATCCTTTGCTCAGCCAGATTGGCAGTAGTACAAGTGCTAGTAGGGAGTGCGTCGTGACCAATTAAACAATATGAGCTCGTGGCTATCGTAATAACAGCCACACGGGTCGATCCATCAGGTTAAGCTACACTTGCCGGAGCTGATCCATGGATGGCTGACCATCTTAACATACCCAGACTCCTCCATGCCTCGGAAAGCACGTTAAGCAGTTGGTCCCGGCTGTCAGTCGTGGATCTTTGACAGTCGTTACGGGTATCATATTACCCAATAACTGGGTTGTGAAGGTCAGATAGGCAGTCACGTTATGTAAAATACTGGTATTCAGCTGCATCCGGTTAGACTGGAAGCCGACCATAAGATAGTTGGGAAAAGGCTAGGCAGATTGCAGTAGGATATTATGACGACCTTATGTTGGCGGCCTTATGTTGCCGACTGGCAGGTTAGAAGTTTCTAGAAACTCTTGAAAAGCCGTTTGATATAAAATATTAGAAGAAAGGTTAGACTTGACGTTTGTGTCAAAGTGAGTTAGGGGTCCGCGAGCCCGAGCGAATGGGCTAATATGTATTATTTCATATTATATTGAATATAGTAGATTGCAGTCGCCCTCAGACATATTAATTGTCCGCCCCGTAGATAGATCCCATCCACACAGTCCTCTCTCACCGTGCCAACGAGTTGCAGTGCTACGCGACGCCCCCGTTAACGTCGTTGGGCTACTGAGGAAGAGGCTCTGCAGCGCACAAAAGGGCTTGGGTCTTTACAATATGAAACATTTTGTAAATTTACTCAAAAATGTGATGAGTTTAAAAAAAATTAAAACAACTTAGTTTTACGTTAAGATTCGATTCAACGTCTGTTATTATTTTTACCGACATACGTTGTCTATTAATATGGGAAAAAGTTTTAAAAGGTCAAAGTTGGAGGTTAGTTTAACGATCATTTCTATCAAGTTTTTTCTTTTAAACGTGTTTCGGAAACAACCCAGTTTTCGGAAACAAAGTCAAAATGTTTTTAGCCTCAAACTAAATAGATTTGTCTCTTTTTTCCCAGAAAATCATAAATTTTTGAGTTTTTGCGTATGACAACGTTTGTAGTTGAGTGACCAACTATCACACACCTATCAAGACTCCTTTGAGTCTCGATAGGAAGCCGTTGGTCCCGGCAGTCATTGATAGATATATTAAAACAGAATCCTTACTAGCATACATCACTTGACATGTCCCAAATATAATTAATATAAATAATGTAATAAACATTCACATACTATTGTTATTATATCCACCTATAAACACACATACACATACATTTTTCTCACGTCCAATACTTACACACACGCACGCGCACACACACAAACACACTTTAGCCAACACACACACCATCACACTCACACACACACGTCTGTCCAGCTTTTTTTTTTTGTGGGGTGGGAATCATCCAATGACATCTCCCGCTCTAGGGTGGATGGGAGGGCGTGTCAGAATCTTACTGACTAAAACCCACCTCTGTTCCTTCCCTGCCCTGAAAGCCCAGGAGCGAGGTAACTCTTTCGAATTTATCCTCAACGTCTATCCACCTAAGCCACGATCTCCACTTTGCACTAACACAGACCTCATTCAACTGCAACTTCAGCTGCCTACTCAGTATACACTCACATGTAATCTTAGTAGTATGGTATTGAATATGTTAATTTGCATTTTGTATTTGTAGATCGATACACTTTCATTTTTATAAAGACAACTTATTTAATTTAACCTAAACGGAAGAAGTCACTGGCTCTTGAAATACAGGTTTTCTAACCTAACTCAAAAGTCAGGGTCTCACTATTTGTAAACTTGTGTTGTGTGCACATAAAGAATTTATTATTGTAGGATGATTGGTCGATATCGTCACAGAAGTGAAGAAAACTCGAAGATAGCTTGAGACGTATATTTTTCAGCAGGATTATACAGTGTTTACTTAAACAATACTTGACTTTAAACTTTATAAAAATATAGGCGCAGTTCCACACAGCCGAGTCCGCTCGGACGAGGGCTGGGGACGTAGTCCTCTAACCAAAAAAAGTATACAGGCTCGGCTACTCCACCAAACTATCAAGGGTGTTCTACGTGACCTTTCCAATTAGGACGAGATCCGCGGATGCGCCTCGCTGATAGCAGGAGAAAATAGCTTGATTTGACTTACAATTCCCTTAGGGGGTCATTAGGTTACGGAGAGTCATAACACCGCGATTCAGGACTGTGACGTATTTGTACAACTCCATCTAGTGTCGAGGAGCCATAATTAATCTGTCGAGGGTCACTAATTCACGGAGAATCTTAACACCACAATCCAGATTCGTGACGTATTTGTACAGCGCCATCTCATAGCATCCGGCGGGACTATTATGATATGGATGATCTAAGGATATACTAAGTACTTGACAGGCTGTATTCATAATTAACACTAAGTACGAAGTACGTGTGTTACATTATTATATTCTTATAGATCTTTGTCATGACGGTAGTCAGAAGTAAAAAAAAAAACTGACACCAGTCTTGCCAAGGAGTGTCTTATGTCTTGTGATTTGGATGTGGAGGTCAGGTAGTCACTCCATTAGACATACTGGTATTCAGCCGAATATGGTTCGACTGGAAGCAGATCCCAACATACTTCTGCCAGGATCATGGGTGTGTTTGAAAGCGCGGCCCTGGCACAGGCAACTGA
This sequence comes from Polia nebulosa, assembly GCA_951329385.1. Classification (NCBI taxonomy): domain Eukaryota; kingdom Metazoa; phylum Arthropoda; class Insecta; order Lepidoptera; family Noctuidae; genus Polia; species Polia nebulosa. The sequence goes on along the minus strand of OX589610.1, from coordinate 11,810,211 downwards.
AGGAACACGATTGGGTTTTAGTCAGTAAGAGTCTGACACGCAGTCCCGCTTCACCCACAACGGGAGAAATTTTATTGATGATTAAACACCCCAAAAAAAAATACCCCGACGTACTTGGGAAAGGGCTAAATTAGAAACAGAGTTACCGCTCCCCTGGGCACTCAGGCAGGGAATAATAATAATAATAATAAATGCATTGTATATATTGCATATCGCATTGTCAGGCGGTTCCTCTCTCTGGAGCCCTGACCGCCGGTAGCTTGGACCCTGTTCCCGATACCGGTGGGCTACTATTTTTTATATTTTAAATGTTTTATATATATTCTTTTTTAAGAAATATTTAAAAATGTATTTAATATGTTAAAAAGATGAATAAACGAAATAATAAATGTATTCATTTATAAACAGGGATTATAGTACAATAGTTCACTTAACAATTATAATGATGTGGTTTCGTACAATTGTCTCCAATTAGGTGGGTGATGCATGGTCCCCCTAGCCAGGTTACAAAATAACCTATAGTAAGGAGTAACAGTCCCAAACCCCTTTCAAGATGGTTACTAAAATATTGAACACAGTACATTGTGCTTTTATTGTGCTTCTTGAAGTTGTAAGTGCTACATTTTTACAATATGTTCAAACTTAACCTAAAGAGTTAAATAATTTACAATCAACTATTTGTGTGTGTGTGTGTGTGTGTGTATGTGTGAGGGTTGGTGTGTGTGTGAGAGAGAGAGAAAGTGTGTGTGTATGTATGTGTGTGCAAGTCAGAGGATGTGTATGTGCTTGGACAGTGTTGTTATAGATGTGAATGTGAGGACTTGTCACCACTTAGATTAGATAGTTTTCTGTTTCGTCATAGGATTTGTTTTGCAAGTATGAACGAAGGGTATTTTTTCAGTTATAGTTAGATAAGCCGTAAATTGGACAGTTTTTACTTATTTGGTTGTAAAGACACGGACCAAAGAAATAAAAGTATAAAAATAAGTATAATATGTATTGTAGTTATAGTCTGTTGAAAATAAATATACTTAGTTTGGAAAAAAAAAACTTATTTATTTAGATTTTTTCATATTTCTCTATGAATTTAGATTTAAGGCTAAGTAAAACTTGTAATTATGATATTAACTTGAGGCTTGTAATGAATGAGCTAACATTAAACAAAAAATAATAATAAAAATAATAAGTCTAACTTTCATAACTTTGTTCCAGGTGCTTGAGCCAGCCGTCAACGTTTCGGCCCAACGACTGTCGGATCAGGTACGGGTCATCCTGCGTAATCATATGTTGGATGATACTGTACTTGATCGCCTCCGAACTGAAATGGGTAGCCATGTTATTGCCCCTCCGTCGCAGACTGTGGTACCAGTTGTGGTACCACCGTCCAACCATGCTCCCAACCACGCTGACGAGGAGTGTAATGACATGGTTACAAACGTAAGTACCCACTGCAATGATGTATTGAGGAGTGCTTTGGAGTGTGCTATTCGGGAATATCGCAGCATGCCGCTCGAGCTTAGGCCACGCTTACCTCGTTTGCCCATGCATAATAAGAATAGGGCGCTGGTGGCTGCTCTGGATTCGCAGTTGTCAAATTACTTTGATGACTGCGAAGACCTCACCGATACACACTCGATACTGTACTGCGCGGCTGTAGCAGCATGTCGTGTAGCTCACGTCAAATTTCCTAATGACAGAGCTACACGACCGAAGCCAGCCGTGCCGGCTTGGCAGTGCAGGATCGAGCGTCGTATTGGTGCGGCCAGAGCACTCATAGGCAAACTAATCTGCTTCAGGGAGGGCAACACTCGCCCAAGAGTGATGCGCTTTGTGAGACGGGCGTTTTCGGGGACTGGTGTCAGCTCCCGTGACTATATGTCCCGTGTCACAGAGCGTATCGACTTCCTGAAGCAGAAAGTATATGCATGGGCAAACCGTATTCGCAGGTATAAGCGGCGAGTGGAGCGGTACATCCAGAATCGCACATTCCGAAGTAATGAAAGGTGGGTGTACAGGGATTGGGAGCGACCGGACCAAGGTGTGACTAATACGCACCTGCCGGATGATGACGCCATATACTCTTTCTGGCGCAGCATCTGGTCGGTGCCTGTCTGTCATACCGAGGGCGATTGGATTCGGGATGTTGAGCGCGCGTGCGATCTAGTACCAGAAATGGGGGCAATTATCATCAGCCCCCAAGATATAGCTCGTGCAGTCCGTCCGTTAGCTAACTGGAAATCTCCAGGGCCGGACGGGCTGCACAACTTCTGGATAAAATGGTTTACAAGGTCGCATACCCGCTTGGCATCTCAGATCCAGTCTGCCTTAGAGTCAGGGTCGCTGCCCCAATTTCTGACTACAGGAATAACCCACCTGCTCCATAAATCAGGTAGTACTGCGGAACCTAAAAATTATAGACCGATCACGTGCTTACCGACGGTCTATAAGGTTCTTACATCCATTTTGAGAGCTAAGATTAACACACATATAGATAGTAACTATATCATGTCTGTCTCTCAAAATGGATGTAGGAATGGGTCCCGCGGTACTAAGGAGCTTCTCCTCATAGATATGACCATTAGCCAACAGGTTCGGCGTTCTCGAAACGATCTGTCGACATGTTGGATAGACTATAAGAAGGCCTATGACTCAGTTCCTCATACATGGCTCATGAGGGTGCTAGAATTGTATAAAGTTGATGCAACGCTACGCACCTTCCTGATGTCATGTATGGGGCAATGGAGGACGGTCCTTCGCTATCCAGGATGTCGACAAATCCAGAGGAATAGCGAACCGATAAGGATCGAGCGGGGTATATTCCAGGGTGACAGTTTGAGTCCGCTTTGGTTTTGCCTAGCCTTGAATCCTCTAAGCACACTGCTGGAGAATTCAGGACTAGGTTACCGGTTGAAGAGAGGTGGTCAGGTTATATCTCACCTGCTTTACATGGATGACTTGAAACTTTTTGCCCCCAACAATCTGCAACTGATGGAGCTACTCAAGGTAACTGAAACCTTCAGTAGTGCCATCAGGATGGAGTTTGGTGTGGACAAATGTGCAGTCATGCATGTAAAGCGAGGGGAGATTGTGGAGTCCGTGGGAACTCAACTCTCGGATTCCATAAACCTGAGATCCCTCTCTCCAACCGAAACCTATAAGTATTTGGGTATGTCGGAAGCGTTAGGTATCAATGTTACTGACATGAAGCAATCGTTGAAGGAGCGCTTCTTTGGCCGCCTGAAGAAGGTATTTAATAGTCTTCTATCGGGCGGAAACAAGGTGCGCGCCTTCAACGGTTGGGTCATGCCGGTATTGATGTACTCTTTCGGCGTACTCAAATGGACTCAAACAGAACTTGACGCCCTGGATAGGCGTGTCCGTACACTGCTGACTGCATTTCGAATGCATCACCCACGTTCTTCAGTGATGAGACTGTATATCCCGCGGAAGTGTGGAGGCCGAGGCTTTTTAAATGCCAAAACCCTCCACAACCGCGAGGTATGCAGTCTAAGGGAATATTTTCTAGCTGCTGACGTGGGTATGCATCGAGATGTAGTGGCGGTGGACAAGGGCCTTACTCCACTCTCCTTGGCTAACGAGAACTGGCACAAACCTCTAGTGCTTGACACTAACGATCGCAGAGAAGTATGGCAGAGTAAGGAACTTCACGGACGCTTTTTCCGGGCCCTACATGGGCCCGATGTAGACCAACTAGCGTCCGTAGCCTGGCTGCGTGTCGGTGACCTCTTTGGGGAAACCGAAGGTTTTGTCTGTGCAATTATGGACGAAGTTATCATGACGAAAAACTACCGGAGATTTATTGTGAAGGACGGCACGGTTGACATATGTCGGGCATGTCATCGTCCGGGAGAATCAATCCGCCACATAATCTCTGGTTGTTCTCGTCTAGCTAACGGTGAATACTTGCATAGGCACAACCTTGTAGCCAGGATTATCCATCAGCAACTTGCTCTGAAGTACTCTCTTGTGGAATCGGAAGTGCCGTACTACAGATATGCGCCCGACCCAGTTCTCGATAATGGTCATATCTCATTGTACTGGGATCGGTCCATCATCACTGACAGGACTATTGTAGCCAATAAGCCTGATATAGTGGTGGTGGACCGAATCGAGAGGCGTGCAATGATTGTTGACATTACCGTCCCACATGACGAGAACCTCGTGAAAGCCGAGAAAGATAAACAAATCAAGTATATTGACTTGGCTCGCGAGGTTGTCGACATGTGGGATGTGGACTCAGCGATCATTGTACCGATAGTCGTGTCAGCCAATGGCTTAATAGCCACGAGCCTCGATCAACACCTCAGGAGGCTCTCGTTAGGCGGCTGGATCAAGGGCTTGATTCAGAAAGCAGTACTTCTGGACACGGCTCGCATTGTCAGGCGGTTCCTCTCTCTGGAGCCCTGACCGCCGGTAGCTTGGACCCTGTTCCCGATACCGGTGGGCTACTATTTTTTATATTTTTAAATGTTTTTTATATATTCTTTTTTAAGAAATATTTAAAAATGTATTTAATATGTTTAAAAAATGAATAAACGAAAAAATAATAATAAATAATAATAATAAATAATATTCCACAACTATCACACAACGCCATCTAGTCCCAAGCTAAGCAGAGCTTGTGTTATGGGTACTAGACAACTGATAAACATACTTATATATTTCTAAATACATACATATTATAGATAAATTACACCCAGACACAGAACAAATGATCGTGCTCATTACACAAACATTTGTCCTGGGTGGGAATCGAACCCACGACCTCCGGCATAGCAGTCAGGGTCACTAACCACTAGACCAACAGGCCAGTCAAAAAGGAAATAAAAGAATCTTTTAGTAAAGGACTTGTAGGTTCGTGGAACGGCACAGATTATGTCTCTACGAGTGTTTTCTGGTGTTGCAGTAGAACGGTTTGTACTATAAAATGCTGCTGTACGGTCAAAACGTTACACTCTTTATATAATTGATCAGTAGAGAACAATATTGGTCGGAAGGTAGCTGCTTTCAATATGGCTCTATGTGCAACTTCGAGCGGCTTTAAAATGGTTTTCGCCGCACCACCCCAGCAGGAAACACAGTACGTTATAATAGATAGACAAAAGGCAAAATAGACATTACGTATAATAGTTTGGTTTGCAATACTGCGTAAGGTTTTAAATACTCGTATATATGTTAGTTTTCGGACTCTGCCAGTGAGGAGATTAATGTGTTGTTTGTAGTTAAGATTCTTATCTAAGACTATGCCTAAGTATTTTATATGGTCAACAGAGGTTATAGGTGGACATTGGCAAGAAACGGGAGATTGTGTATGACAAAAGTGGGCTTTAAGAGATATAGGAAAATTAGGTTGAGAGGCCGAGCTTATGGAGTAAGTGAGAAAATTAGTTTGTGAGGTGTTAAGAGTAAGCGTGTGAGAGTAAAACCACTTTAAAGTCAAAATAAAACCTAGCTGAGCCTTGTTATTAAGACCAGACAATGTGTCAGCGACGAAAGTTATCGCAGTGTCATCTGCAAATGAAATAATCTTGGCGTTTTGAATATTAAGATTGCATAGGCCATTGATAAAGACTAGTAATAAGGTGGGACCTAGTATGCTCCTTTGTGGTACGCCGTAATGGATGGGGAGCTCATCGCTATTGTAACTATCAATCCTAACAATCTGGGAGCGATTTGTGAGGTAATTCTTAAAGAGATCTAGTTGTAAACCTCTGACACCCACCCTCTCCAGTTTGAGTAAAAGAGTGGGAACGGGAACGGTGTCGAAAGCTTTCGCGAGGTCTAAAAATTGGTTAGTACCTTTTTACTTTGATTTAAGTTTTCCACGACATGGTTAGTCAAATCATGAACTGCATCACAGGTAGATTTGGTTTTGCGAAAGCCGTATTGTTGCAACGATATTAAGTTATAATGGTTAAGGTAGTAAGTAAGTCTCTTATTAATCAAACGTTCGAGTACCTTAAATAAAACACTCAAGACCCGTCCCCTCCCTTGAAGACTGGATGAATAATGGCCTTTTTAAAAGATGTGGGAAAGACGCCAGTCTCGAAACAAAGACTGAAGATGTGGCATAGGATGGGTGCCAGCATAGTTGAGTATTTCTTCAGGAAGGAGGGTGAAATGCCATCCTAACCTGGAGCAGCAGAAGACCGTAATGATTGGATAAGCGTAATAATCTCGTTCGGGTCTGTGGGTTCTAGCACAAAAGATGAAGCTGATGTAGTTTGAGGAAATGTAGGTGTTTTAAGGGTTCCACTGTTGATTATGTCATTTGCAAGCTTTTCACCAATATTTGCAAAATTGGTATTTACAGTGGTACAGGACTGAGTACCCCACCGAGTGTTTCTACGTTGCCGTCGTGGTGGGGCTTATGGGTCTTCATGATCCTGGGGACTTCCGGCATGAGTGACTAACTTGTGCCGGAAGGCTCCAGGGGAGAGGCCCGACTAAGAGGAACACACCGGGGGTCGCGTCCATTGTCAGTCGATCATCGTCGACTGCCAGTGGATGCGACCTCCATCCAATCTCAGCTTGGAGGCGTGGCTATGGGATGCGTACTGGAGGGATGTCCAGATGCTAGCGCCTCACAAGAGGGCTGCGCCGTTGGGAGACTTGAGCAAGCTGCTCGAGCCTCCTAACGGCATGGAACCTGGGGGAACTTCGTCGCTGCTCTCTGGTACGCATCTGTTCATCAGATGCGACTGTGAGAGTGGCGCCGAAACTGGGGGGGCAGAGTGTGTGAGTGAGTGAGTGAATGAGAGAGAGTGAATGCGGTTTATGCGATATGTAAGAGGAAAGATAGGGAGGTTGAAGGGAGGAGACAGGGACCACACCCTCCAAAGAAAACAACAATTATGCCAAACAAGATTAAAGTAATAGACTCCCAGACACGCCCCCATTCGTATACTGGGGGGGGCGGGCTTGATCTTACACCGAAAAACGACGACCTGGATCCGTTTGTCGGGGACAATCCCGACAACAACAGCCGAGGAGGCTCCAGATCATCTCCTACCTTTGAGGAGATGATCAATTTCAGCTTCAAGACGCCCGACAAGCCGCGGTCGGGTGATACAAGCCAATGTAAAGTCGGCAAAGAGGTGGAGAGTGGTGCGGCGTCGGTGACCGACGCAGCACCACTACTCGCCGCTCTGAGCTCCTTTAGGAGCCTGGAGCGTGAGGAGGGGAGCACTTCCAGAAGCGCCGTGAGTCAGGACTCGCGGTTCTTCCGGAACCAGAAGCGTTCCAAGGCAGGGGACGGCCGTGAGTCGTCCTCTGACGCTGAGGTGATGGCGCCGCCTCCCAAGGTTCCCACCAGCACGAGGGGTAGGGGGGCGGGGAGGCCATCCAAAGGCTCAAAGATTGGCAGGCGAGCCCTGAGGCTCGCCAAGGAGGAGGAGCGCCGCTCCACCGCTGGGGGTCCCCGGGTATCGGTCTCGGGGTCCTCAAGCGGTCTATCGGCGCTCTCTGTCAGCTCCAAGTCGGAGCGAGCGGACAGGCTTGCGGGGGTCGTGGCGAACGCGATCAAGGATGTGGTCCACAAGAGGCTTGGCTCTTCTAGGAACAGGGCCACATCCGCGGCCACGGCCTCCATAGTGGCGGCGGCGGAGGCGAGCTTCGGCGGGCCTTCGTCTGCGGACGAGACGTCCAAATTGCGGACGGAGGTCGCCCGCCTGACCGCCACTACGGAGCACCTGGTGAAGGAGAACCAGAGGCTCCGGGCAGACCTGGCCGAGCTCCGACGAGGAGCTGGCCCCCGGAGGGACGCGCGGGATGAGCTCCAGCACGGGCCGAGTCAGCCCCTGCCCGCCGCGGAGAACCAGGTTCTCGATCTGGTGCGGCAGGAGCTGGCTGGCTTCAACAGGCGGTTCTCCGTGCTGGAGGGCATCGTGCTGCGGCCCCCGCTGGCGGCGAGTCAGCCGGCGTTGGGCCAGCGGCTACCGGGCTCATTTGCCGCCGCTGCGGCTGCTGCGCCCAAGCCGGGTTCGGTGGGACGGGCCGACAGCGGGTCTGTGCTGAGACCCGCGGGGTCGGCCCCGCCGAAGGCGCCAAAGGCGCCGCCCAAACCGGGTGGGACGGCTGCACGGGCGGCGAAAGCCCCGAAGGCCCCAGCCCAGGTGGCGAGACGGCCGTCACAGCCTGCCCCGACTTCCCAACCTCCTCCGGCCGAGGCTGCCGAATGGCAAGTGGCCGGGGAGAAAGAGAAGGCGGGAAAGGCCAAAAAGGCGGCCAAACGCCGAGAGAGGCGGAAGCGGCGCAAGGAGCGGGCCGCTGCGGCCAGGCTCCGCGCCCCGAGGTCCGCGGCTGTGGTTATAACGCTGCAGCCGGAAGCGGTCCAGAAGGGCGTGACCTACCGCAGCGTGCTCGCCAAAACCAAGGCGGCGGTGAGCCTCGAGGAGGTGGGGTGTGCCGACGGCGTTCGGGTGAAGGTCACCAAGACCGGAGCCCGGATGCTGGAGGTCCCCGGCGCCTCCAGCGGCCCAGCTGCTGACGCCCTGGCCGAGAAGATCAGGGCGTTGCTGGTCGACGAGGCTCGAGTGTCCAGGCCCACCAAGAGCGCAGACATGCGCATTATGGGCCTGGACGACTCTGTGACGGAGGCGGAGGTGAAGGCCGCCGTCGCCAGGACTGGAGGGTGCCCTGCCGAGCAGGTGAGGGTAGGCACTCTCCGTCCTGATCACGCGGGGCTTCTCACCGTAACGGTGAGCTGCCCCGTGTCGGCGGCGAGCCTAATAACTGGGAAGGGCCGAAGCCTCTTTGTGGGCTGGGTGTCTGCGCAGGTGAAGCTGCTGGAACCCAGACCTCTGAGGTGCTTCCGCTGCCATGTGGGCGACCACGTGGCAGCGAGGTGCACCTCGGAGGTGGACAGAGGGAACAGCTGCTTCCGCTGTGGTCGGCCCGGTCACAAGGCCGGCTCCTGAGAGGCCGCGCCGCACTGCGCAGCATGTGCGGCAGCTGGCAAGCCGGCCGATCACCGGGCTGGGAGCAGGACCTGCGCCCCACCCGCCAAGACCAGGGCCAGGGGCAGGCCCTCCACCACCACCACCACCACCGCCACCGTCGCAACCGCCGCCGTCGCCGCTTCCGCCGACGCTGCCCCCACAGCCGTCGTCGCCACCGCAAACATCGCGGTGGCTGGACCCTCGCAGAGGGCTGGGGAGGAGGAGGCTGTAATGGAATGCCAATAACGGCCCCATTACGCCTCCTCCAGGCGAACATCAACCACTGCGCCGATGCTCAGGACCTGTTGTTCCAGAGCATGGCGCAGTGGTCGATTAACATCGCCGTGGTCCCCGAGCCGTACTATGTCCCGCCCAGGGATGACTGGGTGGAGGACCTGGACGGCTCGGTGACCATCATTTCGTCGGCCGCCGCCGGTACCCCGACCCTCGAGGAGGTCAAGAGGGGTCGGGGTTGCGTGGCAGCACGGTTCGGGGAGATAGTAGTGGTAGGGGTGTACTTCTCCCCGAACCGAACTCTCGCCGAGTTCCACAACTCCCTCGCGGAGTTGAGAGACGTCGTCGTCGGATACCGTTCCCTCCCTGCGCTCGTTCTCGGGGACTTCAATGCCAAGAACTTGGCTTGGGGTTCCCGGTTCACGGACGCAAGGGGCAGGATGGTGGAGGACTGGGCTCTGGAGACAGGCCTGGTCGTCCTGAACCGGGGTTCTGTCCCCACGTGCGTGCGGTGGCAGGGCGAATCGGTGGTGGACCTCTCGTTTGCCAGCCCCGCTCTGTCACCGTGCGTACTTGACTGGCGCGTTCTGGAGGAGGTGGAGACGTCTTCCGATCATCGGTACATCCGGTTTGACGTTTCCGCCCAGACCTCCAGCGTGCCGCCGGTCCGACAGACCCCGAGCGGTCCGCGTTGGTCGCTGAAGCAGCTGGACCGGGAGCTACTCCTGGAGGCCTCGATCGTGCAGGCCTGGGTGACATCACCGAACAGGCCTGCCGACATAGACGACGAGGCAGAGTGGTTCCAGGAGGCCATGTCCGAGATATGTGACGTGGCTATGCCCCGGGTCCAGCCTTCTGCTCGGCGACAGGTGTACTGGTGGTCGCCGGCGCTTACGGCTTTACGCCAAGGGTGTATTGCCGCGCGACGCCGGTACACCAGGTACCGCTGACGGCTTCGTAACCGCACGCCGGAAACGGAAGCCGTCGAGGCGGGGCTATACGAGGGGTACAGAGCTGCGAGGATCGCCCTCCGAACGGAGATCTTGCGGGCCAAGAGATCGGCCCGCGAGGAGTCGCTGGAGACTCTGAACAGAGACCCATGGGGGCGCCCGTATCTAGCGGTGCGGGGGAAACTCCGCCCATGGGCCCCCCCACTGACGCAGAGTCTCCGGCCACAGATCGTGGAGGGCGTGGTGAGCGCTCTGTTCCCCTCGCGAGGGGAACATACTCCTCCGCCTATGGCTCCGTCTCCTGCGGTATCTGACGCGGACCAGGACGACGACGACGACGACGATGCTCCCGAGGTGACCGAGGTAGAGCTGAGAGCGGCGGTGCGTAGGCTGAATGCCAAAAACACCGCCCCAGGACCCGATGGCTTTCATGGGAAAGCCTGGGTCCTGGCCTTGCAAGAGGCTCTCGGGCCTCGACTCAGAGGGCTTTTAAGCGCATGCTTAGAGAGGGGCCAGTTTCCACGTCGGTGGAAGACGGGGAAGCTGGTCCTGATCAAGAAGGCGGGGCGCCCTGCGGACTCTCCGTCCGCTTACCGGCCCATTGTGCTGCTCGACGAGGTGGGCAAGCTCTTTGAAAGAGTAATTGCAGACCGCCTCGTCGGGCAGTTGATGCGGGTGGGGCCGGACCTGGCGGAGAGCCAGTACGGCTTCCGCAGGGGGCGCTCCACGGTGGACGCAGTCATGCGCGTAAGAGCCCTCACGACGGGGGATGCAGTGGCCCGGGGTAGGGTCGTCTTGGCGGTGTCTCTGGACATCGCCAATGCCTTCAACACCCTGCCCTGGAGTTGTATAGTGGAGGCACTCCGGTATCACCGGGTGCCGCCCTACCTCCGTCGCGTAGTCGAGGCGTATCTGACGGACAGAGCCGTCATCTACCCCGGTCATCAGGGAGTATGGAACCGGCGAGAGATGTCGTGCGGTGTTCCACAGGGATCGGTCCTGGGGCCGCCCTTGTGGAACATCGGATACGACTGGGTGCTGCGCGCCGACCTCCCCGCTGGCGTCAGCGTAGTGTGCTACGCTGACGACACGCTGGTCTTAGCGCAGGGGAGGTCGCACGAGGCGGCGGCCGAACTTATGACACGCGGGGTTGCGACAGTCATAGAGAGGATCCGGCAACTGGGACTCGAGGTGGCATTGCACAAGTCCGAGGCCATGTGTTTTCATGGTCGTCGGAACGCGCCACCTGCGGGTTCCCAGATCACGGTAGGAGGGGTTCGCATCGGCGTCGAGGGTACGATGAAGTACCTGGGACTCGTCCTCGACAGCCGGTGGAACTTCGTCGAACATTTTCGACGTTTGGCTCCCAGATTGGACAGGGCCGGGGCCGCCTTGAAGCGGCTCCTACCCAATCTGAGGGGGCCAAACGCCTCCTGCCGGAGGCTCTACGCGGGGATCGTGCGGTCCATGGCCCTCTACGGGGCACCGGTGTGGGCGCGTTCGTTGAGGCAGCGATCAGCTCGCCTGATGAACGCGTCCCAGAGGGTCATGGCGATCCGTATCATCCGCGGATACCGTACGATCTCCCGTGAGGCGGCGAGCCTCCTTGCCGGACTGTCACCGTGGGATCTGGAGGCAAAAATCCTCGCGCACCTGTACGAGTGGCGCGAGGAGGCCAAACGCCGGGGCGAAACTCCGCTGCCGCGACAACTCGCGGCTCGGCGGACCGAGCTCCGGCAGGATCTCATGGTGACATGGAGAGAGCGACTGTCGCAACCCAGCGCTGGGCACGCCACCATCGAGGCGGTAGTGCCCCTCTTTGAGGAGTGGCTGGAGAGGCGTCACGGCGCCCTCACCTTCCGCCTGACGCAGGTGCTCACCGGACACGGCTGTTTCGGGAGGTACCTGTGTCGGATCAAGGCGGAGGTGACCCCTGCGTGTTTCCACTGCGAGGATCGCCCAGAGGACACGGTGGAGCATACGGTGGAGGTTTGCCCCGCCTGGGCAGAACACCGCCGTGTCCTCGTGGATGCGATAGGCGACAGCGACCTCTCGCGCCGTGCCCTGGTTCAGGCCATGGTACGGAGCGAGAGGGAATGGGAGGCCGTCTCCTCCTTCTGCGAAGCAGTAATGCTCGCGAAGAGGGAGGCGGCACACGTTAGGGAGGCTCAGCAACAGCTGAGTCGCCCTAGCGCCCCCAGCCGCGACCGCCGCAGGAGACGCCAGGGGCCGCGAAACGATCTCCGGCCACCGTAGACCCGGGCCTGCGGACGGCGAGTAGTGGGTAACTCGCCGTCCGATCAGCACCAGGCCCGAGAGTCGACGGCGCGTAGTGTTCCACGCGCGCCTCAAAGAGTTGTCAGTCAAAGGAAGGGGCCTGCCACGGCCGGTGCCTGCCCGGGGGTGGAGGATAAAGTCGAAAGAGTTACCTCGCCCCCGGGCACTCGAGGCAGGGAGGAACAGGGGTGGGTTTTAGTCAGTAAGAGTCTGACACACCCTTCCGCTCCACCCTAGAGCGGAAGAAGTCATAGGATGATTTCCCAACCCCCAAAAAAAAAAGAACAAAAAAAAAAAAAAAAAACAGGACTGAGTAGGTAATGGTGACAAAGTTAATAATTGTGTAGATTTTTTTTTTTTTATTTGGAGGTATTCGTTACACGTTTTATAGTATTTCATAGGTTTTTGGGGTGTTTGCTGGCCTTGTTTAGTTCTTTTGTGTCATAAGCTCTCTTCGCATTTTTCAGTATACGAATACAAAAGTTTCTGTATCGTTTGTATGTGATTTTTAACACTTCATTTGCTGGAGAATTTTTGACCTTTTTGTGTAGGGCGTCCCTATTCCTCATGCACCGTACGAGACCTGGAGTAATCCACGGTTTGATTTTTTTTTTTTTTGATGGATTTTTTTTAATTGTAATATTTTCAGAAATGGCTGCAGTCACTAATTGTATAAATTTATCGGTCACAATATTTGCATCTTTTATAGAGAACAAAGGGATAAAGTCTAGTTGCAACATTGACAAATCAAGCCCCTCACTGTCTATCTTAGTGATGGTTGAACCAGCGACCGTTCGTAATCGTTGGTTGTGAATACAAAGTAAAAAGGAACAGTGATCAGTCATTGTGGAACTATATATAAGTGTGAGGGTGGGGTATTTGGTTCTTAGGATCGTGTGATCTAAGCAATTTCCAATCCTTGTTGGGAGAGTATGGGCCGGGAGAAAACCATGAGTAGCAAGACAATTCAAATAGTCGTGCGAACGAGTGTCAAGCGTAGTGGGTTTTATTTCAAGGTTTATGTCACCCGTTATGACTACAGATTTGAACCTTTGCAACGATGATAGATTGTTGTTGAAAGCTAAAAGAAAATTGAACTACTGATGTTGACTATTGAAGGCGAGCGGTAGACGCATAGTACCGCTACATCGGAATTAATTTTTAATAAGAGCCCTGAAGATGACTGGTATAATTCTGGTTCTTCACATGTAGCCAGAAGGTCTGATTTTAGGTATACCACAACACTATTACTCTGGTTTAAATGTATGGTGGTCTTGTATACAGTGTAATTATCACCCAAAATCGGGATATTAGTGTTGCTAGAGCATTGTAACCAACATTCGGTCCACGGGCCTGCGGACGGCGAGTAGCGGGTAACTCGCCGCCCGATCAGCACCAGGCCCGAGAGTCGACGGCGCGTAGTGTTCCACGCGCGCCTTAAAGAGTTGTCAGCAAAGGACGGGGCCTGCCACGGCCAGTGCCTGCCCGGGGGTGGAGGATAAATTCGAAAGAGTTACCTCGCCCCCGGGCGCGTAGGGCAGGGAGGAACAGGGGTGGATTTTAGTCAGTAAGAGTCTGACACGCCCTTCCGCTCCACTCCAGAGCGGAAAGAGTCATAAGATGATTTCCCACCCCCCAAAAAAAAAAAAAAACCAACATTCGGTCAGGACGACCAAATCACAGTCGACCAAACAACAGATATACGATGCATGAGAGTTTGCAGGCCTAAAAAGTTACGATTAATTGAACGTATGTTTTGTGATAAAATTTTTAAGAAGGTATTTGGATGTTTTACAAATGTAAGTGTTTCTTCTGGCGCGCACGAATGTGTTGTGGATTTTTAGATTAATTAAGCATTATAAGTCATTTTATAGTAAAGTTGGGGTAGAAGTATAAAAGCGACGAGGAAGATAACTAGGGCTTAAGTTATTGCCGTGAGCGGAGAGAATTAATAGATCTGATAAGTTTTGAAGGTGAGTTAATATTAGGCTAGATGTGCAAATTAATGTGATCTGTGGCGTTTGGTGTTTGTTGTAGGCGAATAATGATTAAAAGTGTGAGTTCTGTCTGAGTAATAGGTGTAGAGTAGTATTTTGTATTATTTATGTGATAGTAGTGATAGCATGGTATGTTAGTTGAGAGTATGTACAATAAATTATGTATTTTAACCCTACAACTACAACATCCAAATTTAATTAAATGAACCACAACATTGGTGATGGGTGACCCAAAATAAAAAAATGATTACTTACAAAATATTAAACTTTAATAAATTTAAACAATTATTACAAGGTTTTTTGGATATTAATGGAATGCTTAAGGGAAAAAAATTTAGTACAAATCTGAAAATCTATATACATTGGTGACAAATAGGTAACCTGTGTTGTGCACATATATTTTTGGAGCACTTAACACATTTCTCTCTGCCCTTCCTACGAGTATCTTTGGCTCTAGTGCATAAATAGCAGCGGGAACTTGAAGTTGATCGAGCTTGGGCTACCTGAGCACTGTTTTCTTCATCTACTCCCAAAACATGAAGCATTATCACCTTAAGAGATTGGGGCAAATTTTTGACCTCATCAAGGCGGCGTTTCACGTGTATTAGGAACAGTGAACGGAGTTCTTCGCCAAGTATAACCATTTTTGCCCATACAGAAATCAGACAGAAGAACATCATCATCATCTGATCCAGATTCAACATCAAACAAATCATCTTCATCGGAGTGTTCGGATATATGTTCATTTTCTGCAGTTTCAGATCCATCTTCGTCCGAAGAACTGGAGTTTTCACCTTCATATTCCTCCAAAAGTTGCTCAATTTCATTACTTTCAAGGGCTTGTGACGTTGAGGCCATATTGAAAGACTATTCGTGAAATAAACGTGAAATCACACAACAGTTAATCACAAAAAAATAGTTTCGATAACCACAACACGGGTCGCGGGCGACCCCAAACTGCAATATCTCTGAACCTAATGAGCGTGCGCACCCCGCCATGCGTCACGGGCCACTGATTACCAATTACGGAAGGTACCTAGACGCACAGTGTTGTAGGTGCAAAACTCGCTAAATTAAAATAAAAATACGTGTGCGTGGGGTCACCCATGACCCAATGTTGTGGTTCTAGGGTTAAAAAAACAATTTAGAGATACTGTATTTAAAATAGGTATAGAATCGGTAAGAAAATAGATGAGATACTTATAGTTAGGTAGTCATGGATTGTTGGACGAAGACAGCTGTTTTAATTGTTCTTCATTTTTAACTATGATGGTGTGGCTATTAGAATCCTTTTTTAACATAACTCTTCAGTTTGACGTCCAGTAGTAGTTGCAGTGGTGGGACTTGGCGTAGGTTCTGGTTATGTAAAACAGTCTTTTTGTGTTTGAAGTCAACTGCTCAGCTATATATACTGGTGTTTCCTGTGCAGCATTAATATTCAGATGAGTCGAATTCACCTTATTTTTGGGGTTCAGTTTATTGTATTCCTTTACAGCAGACAGAAATTTCGTTTTCAAGAGTGTATTTGAGAACTCAACTGTTATGCTAGAAGTTAATTCTTCCCTTTTAGACAGTTGTCTTGTAATATCACGAATACTGGTAGGTTCCGTATCAATATTCAAGTGTTTCGACACGTGTATCACAGTATCGAACAGCATGGTTTTGTTCTCATTTTTTTGTTTGGGTTTTTTCGGTTTGATGAGATTACGGTCGAATGATTCTATCTTTTCTTCCAGCGTAGATAACTTAATGGTCAAGGAGCTGCGCTCTTTTTCTAGTCCTGAAATTTTATCCTCTAGCGATTGTAATTGATCGGAGAAAGTTGTGATAGCTTTTTCAAGTTCATTATTGGTGGCCTTGATTTCGGTGTAATGGTTTTTAATCTCCAAGATATGGTTATCTAATTTGTCTAGTCTGGAATTTTGGGAGGTAATCATTTCATTGAACATCTTCCGGAACTCATTTTTTAAGATGTCCAACTCATCTCCAGTATTCTCATCAGAAAAGCATCTCCGTTTGGCTCGTTGTGTGATATATCCTTCCATGTCGATGTCTGCATATAATTTCCGAATGTCGGACTCCGATCTGGGTGGGTATTGGTTCGGAGGAGTTTTAGGTGGTGTCTTGGACATAGTGACTTTTATGATTTTATGATCCAATAAATTAATAATTCACTTTGTCAAGTTTACGTTATTCCAATTCCGATCACTGGTCATCACAAATCGCTGTCGCTCGTGGATTGTGGCAAGCGGCGAGGATGACGTGACGATCTGCGTGTGCGCAGTTGAACTACGCCGATATCGTCGTCTTCGCGGTTGCTATCCTGCTCGCTCCAGTACTCCGTATTCACTAAAGCTTTATGCGCGCCTAGTACTTTGCCGAATAAAAATTTGTATTTATTGCCAAAATTAAAATTATTTTAAATAAAAACTTGTACGTATGCACGTCTATTCGCTGTCGCAGTCCAGGGGGAAGGAGAAGGAACAGGGTTTTTTGTTTTTCACGGGTTTTAGTCAGTAAGAGTCTGACACGCCCTCTCTCTCGTGATGTCATTGGATGATTTCCGACACCACAAAAAAATAAAATAAAAAAACTTTTTTACAAAAAAACAACCATTATCATCTTCCTGCCCTTATCCCATGTTACTTGGGGTCGGCGCAACACGTTTTGTTCTTCCATTCTGTCCTGTCAGCCGTCACGCTATCACTAACTCCCTTTTCTTTCATATCACTCCTCACACAATCCATCCATCCTTTCTTTGGCCTCCTTCTCCCTCTCCATCCATCAACATTTATATTCATAACTCTTTTAGTTACATGTATTTTGTGTTACATGTATGTATTTTTTTACAAAAAACAAACGACTTCCAAAAAAGAAAATACGCCAAAAATTTAAAAATAACTTTAATTTCGGAAGTCGGTGTTTGTATTTTATTTCTTCGTTATTTTAACACCGACTTCCGAAATTAATGTTTTTTTTTTTTAATTTTTAGTGTATTTTCTTTTTTGGATGTTGGTTGTTTTTTTTGTAAAAACGTTTTTTATTTTTCAATTTTTAGTTGTTATACCCCAGAACTAAAAACTCCAATAACATGGAACGTGGAATTTAAACAAACTCGTAATTGGAGAAAACAAAAACGTCATCTAAGTATACGTATTTTTCATTTTTGTTCAGTTTCTCAATAAGCACCGAAGCAATTTCGATAAAATTTATATAGGATCACCTCGGGAGTATATGCTTTCGTATGAAAAAAGAATTTTGAAAATCGGTCCACAACTGACGGAGAAATCGGCGGACATACATTTAAAAAAAAACATACATACAGTTGAACCTAGAACCTCCTCCTTTTTCGAAAGTCGGTTAAAAAGGGCGAGGCATATCGACAATGAAATTGAAAATGAAATAAATCCATGCAAATTTCAGGAGCGATAAGATACCTATTATTTTAATCAATATTATTGCAATAAAATTGTACGTAGGTAATGACTTGAAACTTAATTTTCCAGTATTTACCCTTTACCTTATATAATGAAGAATGTCTTTCAAAATTGTTTGTAGTTTGAAGCATAGTTCTCACTTTCTAGTGTTAGGTAATGAGCGTTCAAGAAGTGAGAATGTTAGAACAAAAAAATATTTTACATATTCGAACGATAAATTGTTCTTATTTCTTCAAACGGCAGTATTTCTATGTAAGTATTGTCTTGTTTTATTTGGTTTTTCAGTTTTCTTGCAAGGAACTTTGAAAAGTCAAGTTTAGCATACTTCATATCCCTTGCAAAGACGAGATGTCTACCTATGGATGGATAATTGATCTAGAACAGTCTTTTCCAACCTTTGTTAAATGCGGACCTTTAGGTAGATTTATCACCATCATCATATCACCCCTTGAAAAAAAAATCAGAAATATTAATATTTTTATGGAAAGGACAAGTTGCAAGTTTTTTTAAATGTAAATCCGTTTATTCACGGTCCCCTTGGAACGTGATCGCGGACCCTCAAGATTTCATGGATCCCAGGTTGAGAAACGCTGATCTATTAGATGGATGAAAGCCACTGGAGAGGAAGCTAAAGACATTTTCTTTATATGGCCTAAATTCTAAGTTCTTTAGAAAGAAACTTCCTTCACTCCATCATTAGTTACCATATCAAAGCAAAAAAAACCGGTTAAGTGTGAGTCGGACTCGCGCACGAAGGGTTCCGTACCATTTCTATAAAATATCTATAAAAATCATTATCTATAAAAACGACAAAAAAATCATGTCTTTTGTATGGTAGCCCCTTTAAATATTTATTTTATTTTGTTTTTTTAGTATTTGTTGTTATGGCGGCAACAGAAATATATCATCTGTGAAATTTTCAACTGTCTAACTATCACGGTTCATCAGATACAGCCTGGTGACAGACGGACACACAGATAGACGGACGTATAGCGGAGTCTTAGTAATAGGGTCCGTTTTAGCGGAATCCTAAAAAAAGCCGGTTAAGTACGTGTCGGGCCACGCACAGTATGTGGTTACGTAGTCGACTTTATCCAAATCGGAACAGGACTTTTCGAGGAAATCGCGGACAAACAAACACCACCTCCTTTTTTGAAGTCGAATAAAATGAGTTTTTTTTTTCCAAAATTTTACGTGCTTCCTACCAGTTTTAAATATTAATAAGAGACAACTTGGATTAAGTATATTTTTCTACGAATTTTATATTTTGTACGAAATTTTCCAAATACGAGTAGGTACCTACATTTTATAAGTTGGGCGACCATTACTCCTAAACTATGCAACAGAGCTAGTTAGCTCTCTGTTAACTCTAGCCATGATAGTTTTCTTTCAAACATCGTTATACAGGGTGTAACGGAAAGGTGTGGTCATATTTTAAGAACTGTATCTGCAAATCAACTTGAACAACTTTCGTCAAGAAAATCTGAGTAAATTAAAACAAAAAATTTTAGCTTCCATATAAATATTGATCTGCTGATGATAACTTTGTATGGAAAGTCCAATTTATTTTTAGGCCGAAAGTATCAGTACCTAGGTTGCAGCAATCTGACATTATTCTTCTAGCCAGCTGCCCTGTAACTTCTTGTCAGTCAAAAGAAAACAGAGTCTATACGCCCTGTGCTATAACTTGTCAAAACAAATCTAACTAGACTTATCTCATCGGGCTACATTGTTAAGTTGAGAGTTTCATAAGATAACCGTCCAGATGCAATATCAGACCCTGGACTATACCTGGAAATATAGTTTTAGTCAACACAAAATCGACGAAAGCAAAAAATATTGCACTTTCTTGTTTAGTATCTATGGTAACCTTCTGGTTTTGTTAGTCACCACCTAGTTTATTGACACTTGTCAGAAAGTAGGTACATATCCAATGAGTCTAAACACAATGGCGCTATGTTCTATGGTTGAAGAACCTATATACTCGTATATACGCCGCAGACATCTGGTTGAATTCACCATTCAGTTGGACGCCCAAGCCGTTCACTACACGCTGGCATTCAATTAAATGGTTATAGGCCGATACTTAATTCAACATGAATCACTCAACGTTTAACAACTTGGCGTGTTTGAAAGTCAGCCCTTTGAAGATGACTGACCAAGACTCAGGCAAGTGATTCAGAACTTCAAATTAAATGAAAAATGATGAAAGATGGGGATTATTAAGGAATAGAGAGGGGTTATTAAGGTATAAAATCATAAATATCTCGAAAACGGTAAGTCCAATCGCAAAATTACCAAAATTTGGGCTCCCTTAATAAAACCCCGTAGAAGATCCATAAGATCTACATTGATAAAAATAAAAATAAAAACAATCCGCTACGAGTGCTACGACGGACAAAGTTGGTGACGCGCGAGTTCAATAGTTTTTACCCATCTCAAAACTGACAAACGCACTTAAAGAAGTTTTCTCTTCAAAAAATGTTATTTATTTGTGATTCAATTTATTTAAAAGGCGTAGTCGGAGCCCCGCTTAGTTGGGCTTAATTGTTTAAAAAAAATAGCCACGAAGGCGATGGGGGGTCTGAGTTCGCTCGCTTACCGCCATCCCCTTCGAACCTAACCTATCCGAGTCGGGGTACCCAATGTCCCGAGCTCGCTACGCTCGCTCTGGTATCCGAACATTGCCTTTTGTACATACATATGTTCTATTTCATTTGGTAATTGCAAATTAACCGAAGGCGGGTTTGAATTTCTTTTAGCTCTGGTTTTAGGTGTATTAATGGTGATTTTACCAACATCAATGCTTCGAAAATTCTCAGACATATCATAATTAAAACATATTTTTAAGTCTCCTTTAACATATTTTATCCGTTTTATTTTAAGCCAGTTTACAGTTTCTTTCATGTCATCTTCATTCTTGTTTTTCATAATAGCAGCGCTAAGGTTTTTCAAGTCTAACATCTCATTAAACTTAAATTCTCTGACTTTATAATTATTATCTATATCTCTTTTGTATGCCTTTCCTCATCTTTCGTAATAGTTTTCGCCCTCTTCTTTTTAGCGGCTGTAAATATGTTTTTCCACTCACTAACGCTACTCGTGAAGCCCCGCGACTCACTGGTGAGTCGGATAAAACAAAAAAAATTAAAGAGAAAAAAAAAAAAAAAAAATCGGCTGTCAACCCGGGTTGTCGTCGGGGTTCAATTTGACAACCCGGATTTGGCCGCGGGGCTTCACAGGTTAATACTTTTATTTTTAGACACTGCTTCAATAGCAGCATGCATAGAATCGACTTCCATGTGAGTGTGTCCACTCTCTAAAAATTTCTGTTCAATTATAATTAAGTGATAATTTTTTTGAACAGTCCAGAGTAAAAGTGCTGAAATGTATTGATTTCTGTTTTGCCCACTGCAAGTATCAGAAAGTATACTGATTTCTTTAATGGATTGGGGTATTTCCTTTGACAAAAAGTAATAGAGGCACGTACCTATCTCACAACTACCTTTTTTACCATTTAATTCATTCCAACACAGGCAGTATGCATTTTAGGTAATTTTGCTTCATAAATAGTAAAATTATACAACACTAATTTCCTCATGTAGTATAATATACTTTCCCCTCCATTTGGTATCTGCAATACCGCTTGCAAATCCATAGTAATAGACATAAATGACTCATCAGCATTAGCGCGAACTTTGTCAGCATCTTTTTCTGCTTGACATATTTTTTACGCTGTAAATGCTCCTGGTATTCTTCTTCAAAATCTTCTTTCAACCCAGCCTTTTCGTATTTTGAACAAATATTGCATAGATCTTTTTTAGGGTGAAAAAAAAAATTAAATTATACGTATTATTAAATATGTCGCGATATTTAAATGGTGAAACTGCTACCTTACCTGAGTCTTTACATAATTCTTGGTAAATCTATACATGTTATTTAAAGAGTTTACGTCAGGAGCCAAATATTTCTTTTTGCTATCTTTACGACAGTAGTGAGACTCCATCACAGGAAAAGATTCTATATGTTGCTGGACAAATGCAATGTCTTCCGGGTTGGTTTTATTAGGCGGTTCTTTTTTTTCACGTTGATCAACGCTATGATAAACCCTGAATGAATCTGCTTTGTTTACAGCGTCAGTAATAACATCTACACTAACACATAAGGTTGCTTTGAAAAAATTCAGGCAGACTTGAATATTTTCATGGTTCTTTCAAAAAAGTATTTTTTGCTGGTCAAAGGATCTTTTTTTTTGGAAGTTTTCTGCAATTTCCTGGTTTTTACTGGCTGAATTTTTAGGCATGAAAGAAGGAAGTTTTTCTTAGAAATAAAGTTCATATTGTAAGAATTACGGCACAAATTATTTCGTTCTTCGGAAGAAAACTTTTCAGTGCATTTAGATGAGCATTTAACACACCGTTTGTAGTATGCGATAACCCCTTAGCTTTCCTCAATTTGCTAATATTACGCTTCCACTCTTCAGGTTCAGCTTTCTTTCGTTGCGTTAATGGTTTGACGGATAACCACACTCTATCCAAAAGGTTCTCAAGAGCTAACATAACGAATTCTTTATCAGCTTCGTTAACGCAATTTTCCATATTTGGAGACTCAGGAACGATTATATTATTACAGTCAGAAACATGATTTATTGGGTTCTTCCTCAAACAAGATTTAAAGAAAGTCGGTTGTGGAAGTGAGCAGATACCAAATAACTAAATATAAACTGTTGTTTCGCAATATAATTAAACAGTAAAACCCGATAATTATTTTTATTTGTTTTTAGTTTTTTTATTTTGTATGTTTTCTTATTTACTTATGTAAAGGTCAAACCCAATAAATATGAATAATGGTTATTGCCGTAAGCCTTGATGTAATTGTAATTGAAAACTACAAATACTAAATACAAATAAATCCTTTTTTGCGCTTTAAGCTTAAAATAAAAAAAAGGATTTAGAAAGTTAACACGCTTTATTGTGTTTTAGTTTTTCTGTTATGGCTAAACATGGGCACTTTATTGGGTTATTACCTCAAGAATTTTGCTTTACACTGTGAAATCTGTTTATTTGATTACACTACTAAAAAGAGCGCAAAAAATGCATCGAGATGGCCCAAAAAAGGATTTTTTGATTTTTTGTCACTTATTGGGTTTTAGCACTATACCCTCGATATACATGATCAGTGGTATCACAAACTCATCAATATTCCATTTAACTAAATGACTAAACGACATCCAGCCATCTGGTTAAACGTTGTATTCAACGACTTGGCTGGTTGTCCTTCAGTCATTTAATTAAATGCTGGCGTTTAATGTACGGCCTAGGCGTCCAATTGATGGCGAATTCAACCAGATGGCTGCGACATAATATACAATCAGATCCTGACCATCTAGTGTAATAACACCAGTCAGTACTAATTCTATAAACCCGAACACGAAAGTGTTGGTGTTATCTTGTTTAGTTGAGAAGTTGTTATGGATCACCTTCCGGTTATATCATCAGACCCTGGGAACAACCACCACTAAATGTAATATCACTTGTCAATACATATCCAATAAGCTGAAACACGATTGTGCCAACTGGTTTGGTTAGGGAGACTTAATTTTATGAGTAATGCAAAATCAAAGACAAGAAAGTGTTTGAAAAATGGGTTACTAACCTGTAACCGAATACAAACCAAACCAATGCAAGTTAATATAAAGTTGGTAAAAATATAGACTTCTCATAGGTTTTCCTCTAATCTATAAGTAAAGAACTGTTTTCTGTATTTTTTTCAAAATTTTAGACTCAGTAGTTTCAGAGATAAGGGGCAGGGAGGAATTTCCTTCCACTCTACCCTAGATCGGGAGAAGTCATTGGATGATTTCCTACCCCCCAAAAAAAATGATATGTCGCACGGTACAGTTTGAAAAACTGTATTTTTAAATTTTCCGATTTTCCCCCCCAAAGTTACCCCCATATTCCAAATTAACTGACAACTCTTTGAAGTGCGCGTAGAAGAACAATACGCTCCGTCGACTCACGGGCCTGGTGCTGATTGTACGGAGAGCTACCCAATACTCGCCGTCTGCAGGCCCGCGTCCACGGTGGCCGGAGATCGTCCTGCGACCTTCGACGCCCGGGGCGTCTCCTGCGGTGGCTGTGGCTGGGGGCGTGAGGGCCACTCCGTTGAGCTTCCTTCACCCATTCCGCCTCCTCCTCCGCGAGCATTACTGCTTCGCAGAAGGAGGAGACTGCTTCCCATTCCCTCTCGCTCCGTACCATGGCCTGGACCAGGACTGGGCGCGAGAGGTCGCTGCTGCCTATCGCATCCACGAGGACACGGCGGTGCTCCACCCAAGCGGGGCAGATCTCCACCGTATGCTCCACATAGTCCTCTGGGCGATCCGCGCAGTGGTGACACCCGGGCGTTTCCTCCCACCTTATCTGACACAGGAACCTTCTGAAACAACCGTGTCCGGTGAGGACCTGCGTCAGGTGGAAGGTGAGGACGCCGTGGCGCCTCTCCAGCCACTCCTCAAAGAGGGGCACTACCACCGCAATGGTGGCGTGCCCAGCGCTAGGTTGCGACGTCGCTCTCTCCATGTCGCCATGAGATCCTGCCGAAGCTCCGTCCGCCGAGCCGCGAGGTGTTGCGGCGGAGTTTCGCCCCGACGTTTTGCCTCCTCGCGCCACTCCTAGAGAAGCGCGAGGACCTTGGCCTCCAGATCCCATGGCGACAGTCCGGCAAGGAGGCTCGCCGCCTCACCGGAGACCGTGCGGTATCCCCGGAATAGAAATACACCTGTTTATCTTTCAATTTAATCGGGCCAATAGATTCGAAGTAAATTGGCTGTGACAGACGGACAAACAGACAGACGCACGAGTGATCCTATAAGGATTCCGTTTTTAAATTCGGATGTTCGTAATCCTAAAAACAAAATGAGTAGATTTAGAACTAAAGTACTTAATAAAAACAAAATCAAAATCAAAAGTTGTTAGTAAATAAAAACCTGTAATAGTGAGTGAGTGACTGTGTGTGGTGAGTGTGTGTGTGGTGAGTGTGTTTGTGGTAAGTGTTATGGTGTGTGGTGAGTGTTAGTGTGTATGTAGTGAGTGCACTGTTATTTTGTGTGGTGAGTGTATGTGCGCGGTGAGTACGTGAGTTGTAGGTTCAGGAAGAGTTACTTAATTTGTAAGAAAAAGTATGAGAGGTTTAATATATTTTTTTGGAATCTTACTATATGTACTTTCTTGAATAAAGTTGTTCATTGTGAGCAGAAGCAGTACTTAAAATTTGACCTCCCATTTCAGTTACACCGTGCATAAATCATACAAATCTTATGCAAGTTATACTCCAGATAGTTTTGAGTTATTTGAAACTTTAACTTCAAAAAAATTAACATTCTAACAGCGATCAAAAATGACAAAACTGCAAAACGATTTGACTTGCGCTACCGAATGGATCACTGAATGAAGACTGTTCGAAAGAATTACCGCAGCCCTGAAACGCACAGGCAACTGAAGGAACACGGTTGTGTTTTAGTCAGTAAAGTGCCTACCACACGGTTGCCAACTGCGGCCCCAACAGAGGTGACCATGGTTGGTGACCAGCAGAGCCGTTCGAAATTTAGTCATAAACTACCATCTAGACGCGCGTAGTGTTCCACGCGCGCCTCAAAGAGTTGTCAGCAAACACGACTTGGCCCGTCGTGGCCGATGCCTGCCCGGGGGTGGAGGATAAATTCGAAAGAGCTACCTCGCCCCTGGGCACTCAGGGCAGGGAGGAACAGAGGTGGGTTTTAGTCAGTAAGAGTCTAACACACCCTTCCGCTCCACCCTAGAGCGGAAGAAGTCATAGGATGGTTCCCCAGCCCCAAAAAAAAACAAAAAAAAAACCACCATCTAGACGGTTGTAAACCACCAAGGTCTATACCACCAATGTCACATCTACCGGGACGCGATTGGCGACCTTGTAGCAGGCGCTTAAGAGTCTGATACTGCCACTCCGCCCAGAGCTACATCTGATTATTTCCCACACTAAACAAAAATATTCATTAGTGCAAAACGTCTTCACATGCGCTACCGACTTGTCATCCAGCGGCTGTAGGAGGGCTTGGACTTGGCGTATGCATATTTTGAAGACACGGTTGGCGCAGTGGTTGAGCGTTCGGCTGCTGCGCTGCGTGTCGCGGGTTCGATTCCCGCACGGAACAAATATCTGCATGACCTACAGATAGTTGTTCCGGGTCTGGGTGTCTTGTGTATGTGAGTATACATGTTTGTGAGCGCACCCACGATACAGGAGTAATTCCTAGTGTGGGGCAACGTTTTTATTAAAAAAAAAAATATTGATAGACTTAGAGAAAATAAAAATGTACGTGGGTGTTCTATGACAAGGTTTGTCAGAGTAATTGGTGTGGCGAGTTGCCGCCACTCTGCAAGTTGGATGGGGTGTGGTATCACGACGTGTGTGTCTTGCTTTGGCATGTGAGGCAAGTGTGTAGCCGGCTTTACGGGAACCATAGGCAATCTAAAATGCAGCAATTGACGTCACGTCAGTGCGCTGTACGCCGCGAGGCAGAACGCATTCACCGCAGACTAAATTAATGTCTTATTAACATCGTCCCCGCAAATACACTAAAATCCCGAGTAATATCCCGTAAACGTTGGGGATTCTCCGGGAATAATAAATAACCCATATTTACAGCGTCCGTGTAACTAGTGAACAAGAATAATCAGGTGTGTTGGTGTGAAGAGAATCGAGTGGCCACTCGTCAAGCCGTCGGAATTCTGCGAGGCTGCCAAAGGAAAAGTCAGGTACCGCTTTGTTTTTACTCGTTAAGAGTTAGGCCACATGCGCCGTCTACTGCCAACCACTCCCAACTTGAAGTTATACAGACAAATATAGGCAATTTTGGGCCAGCATTCAATCCAAGTGTTTGGCCGTAATAATGTCCTCCATCTAATGCAGCGAACCACAGCTATTTACACGCTTGGGCATCTACATTACTACATTAGATGGTCCTTCGAGCCGGATAGGCATCAGTAAAATTCAGTACAAATTAAGTACAAGTCATTACAGTAGGCACATAACTTTATTAGTGCCCCAAAATGGCGTCCCGCAAGCAAGAAGCTAAATTGGCTCAGCTTACCGCTAAAAAACAAATGATTTTCGAGCGAGTTAATCGCATATATAATGATTCCAGAAACATCTCGAACTTTGATTCACGTTCAAATGAGACATTCTTAGCGCAGTCAGAAACAATTACTGAGCAATACAACAAATTTGAGGAAATAGTAGAACAAATGAATGAATTGCAATTCGAGATTGACCAAACCGCACCAGACTATTCGAGTCTATATTCTATTGAAGACTTATATTCTAATATTAAATATAAACTTAATCTCATACTTTCGAAAAACGAAACATCGGAACACAAAGGGGGTACTCGGATAAAATTACCGCCCATAGATTTGCCATCGTTTGACGGTAAAGCGGAAAACTGGCCCATATTTTATGAAATGTTTCGCAGCAATGTTCATTTAAATAGCGTGTCCAGTACTTGATCAGTAAATTGACTCATGATGGCTTAAAACTAACCGCAGGCATTGTTCCTACAGGTGATACATACAACGTTATGTGGAACAGTCTCGTTAAAAGGTATCAAGATAAGCGTAGTTTAGGGATTCATTATCTCAATAATATACTGGACATTAAACAATGCGCCGGAAATGCCGCGAGCCTCAATACATTTGTGGAACGATATTCAGCGTCCGTCGCAGCCATGAAGCAGTTAGACATTCCAGACTTACTGGATTTTGTTTTATTACACTGTGGTTTAAGAAAGGTTGACACGCAAACTGTCTTACAGTTTGAATCCCGTGTGAGTGAGAAAGAATTACCTTCCTATGCGGAGTTTATAGCATTTATGCAAGCATATGTTAAAGTACTACAACGCTCATACGGTAATAATTTACAGACGGAACCGCGCGCTAAGTCAAGTTCAGCAAATCATCAAACAAAAAATAACACCGCTAAATCGTTCGTATCACGTAATGAACCGGTTTCAAATAGCAAATGTACGCTATGCGATAAGGATGACGTACAACATCAGCTGTTCGATTGCCCGCAGTTTAAAAATATTAGAACACCGCGTGCACGTTTTGAATTTATTAAAGCTAAACGTGGCTGTATAAACTGTTTAAGTCTATCCCATTCTTTGGTTAAATGTAATTCACGTAACATTTGTAAAAAGACCCATCATTCTCTCTTACATTTCCGAGTAAAAGATGAGTTATTATCGCCCGAGCCACAAGTGCCTACTAAGGATACATGTGTTTCGCTCACTACAGCTGTTAAAACTGGGTCAACTATTTTGCTAGCGACCGCGCAGTTATTTGCATACTATAGCGACATCAGAAATAAGGAGGTGGTTCGGTGCCTACTAGATAACGGATCGCAAAATAATTTAATTACTGTAGACTGTTGTAAACGTTTGAATTTACCCATAATTAAATTACGCAATTCATCTTTACAAGGTGTTGGAATGACATCGAAACCAGTAAACGGTTTTATTCATCTCAACGTTGAATCTCGGATTAATCCTCATATGAAGTTTTCGATACAAGCGTTAGTTGTTGATTGTATTACAGATAGACTTCCCGCGAAATTTATTAGATTAAATAACAATGATAACATGTCATACTTAAATAACTTATATAACTCAGGGATATTTAGCGAAAGTGCCCGACTCTGAATTGACAGAGGAGGGTTATTACATACCGCATCATGCCGTCATTAGACCGGACAAGGACAGCATTCGAGTGGTTTTGGACGCTAGCGCCAAAACTCACTCGGGGTTGTCGCTCAATGACATTTTGCATGTCGGACCTATTTTGCAAGCAGACTTGTTTTTGTTATTACTTGATTTTCGTACATTCCCTGTCGCGATGACAGCGGATATAAAACAAATGTTCTTACGTATCGGTGTAAAAGAGCACCACCGCAAATACTTACGAATCTTGTATCGTTTTAGCAAAGGTGAGCCTATTCGCACCTTTCATTTTAACCGCGTTCCCTTCGGACTAAAGCCTAGTCCTTATTTAGCGATGCGCACACTGCGTAACTTGGCGTGTGAGCAAAGCGACCGCTTTCCTGAGGCTTCTAAATTGGTAGAAACTCAGTTTTACATGGACGACTACGTCTACTCTGTTTCGGACGAACAGACAGCTATGCGTCTATCCCGCGATTTAATTGATTTAATGAAGGTAGGTTCCTTTGACTTAGTCAAATGGGCTACCAATTCACCCGCTTTATTAGAGATTCTCCCAGAGTCTCACCGCTTACCAGTTAATTTTTCTGGCATGGATAATGATGTCCATAATTTCAAAATCCTTGGATTAACCTGAGAA
Organism: Polia nebulosa; assembly: GCA_951329385.1. Taxonomy (NCBI): domain Eukaryota; kingdom Metazoa; phylum Arthropoda; class Insecta; order Lepidoptera; family Noctuidae; genus Polia; species Polia nebulosa. The sequence continues at coordinate 11,780,966 of OX589610.1, read as the reverse complement.
CCCGCTGATGATTATTTTTCTTTGACAACAATCGCCGTGGATGATAAATGTACGAAGCGCGCGATTCTATCGCTAGTTGCCCGCTTGTTCGACGTACTTGGCCTTGTAGGACCCGTTGTGCTGTACGCGAAGGTATTAATTAAGGAACTTTGGTTAGCTAAAGTAGGATGGGATGAGGTTCCTCCGGAATCCATCACAAATCGGTTTGCCGCTTTTACGCGCGATTTTCCTTCACTCTCTTCACTAAAGGTTCCTCGCCACATTGGCGTCTTTAGAGAAGCTGTAGTGAACATCGTAGCCTTTTGCGACGCCAGCTTTACTGGTTATGGCTGTTGTATTTATTTACACATTACCAACCCTACAGGTGATATCACTGTCCGACTCTTATGTGCAAAGTCCAAAGTCTCCCCCGCAAAAATAACAACGCTAGCTCGATTAGAACTTGTCGCCGCTTTACTTCTGTCTAAACTTGTTCGCGTAGTCAAGGAAAAACTATCCGCTCGTGTACCTATTGCAGGTGTCCACGCTTTCTCGGACTCCACCATAGCTATCTCGTGGATCCACTCATCTCCCCATAGATGGTCTATTTTTGTCAGCAACCGCATTGCTCAAATACAGGAAAACTTACCTGCCGCTTGTTTCCGTCACGTGTCCGGGAAAGAGAATCCTAGCGATTGTCTGTCTCGCGGCATGCTGCCGTCGGATTTAATAAGACACTCGTTGTGGTGGAACGGCCCCACGTGGCTCCATCAGCCCATGAGCGAGTGGCCTTTAAAGTTCACTCCTGCTCAATGTGAAACATTGCCGGAGTTTAAATCAAAGGTTTTTCTTGTAGAAACTTCGAATACTGAACCGCATATTTTAAATACTATAGCTGACCGTGTTTGCTCATGGAATAAACTGTTACGTGTATTTATGTACATTCTTAAATTTACAAACAGACTACATAGTCATAGTTCTGTTAAAAACATTCAAACCGCCGAAAATTTCATTGTTCGAATAGTTCAAAGTTTACATTTTGCGAGCGATTTAAATTTAATTAAAGCAGGTGAACTTCCAGCTAAGAAGTTGCGCTGTTTATCTGTCTTCATTGATAGCTTCGGAATCTTACGTATTGGGGGCAGATTGTCTAAATCTGACTTACCGTATGAAGCCAAGCATCCCGCGCTTTTACCTAAACGCGACCGCGTAGTCGATCTAAATATCGATCACTATCACAATACGTACTGCCATACGGGCCCAGGGTTATTGATGTCCATTATAAGGTAGCGGTTTGGATATTGGATGGCCGAATGGTTATACGTTCTCGTTGTCGGAAATGTAATACTTGTTTCCGTATAAATCCTAAGCATCCAGTACCCAAAATGGCTGAACTTCCTGGATACCGCGTCCGTGATGCTAAAGCCTTTGTACACACCGGTGTAGATTTCGCCGGGCCGCTTGCTTACATACCTATTCGACGTAGGGGTCAACGTTCGCAGAAACTTTACATATGTTTGTTCGTATGCATGGTGACTAAAGCCATACATATCGAGCTTGTATCGTATCTCACATCTGAGGCTTTGCTATCCGCATTTAAGAGATGTTTTCCCGCCGCGGTCCAGTGTCTGTTATGTATTCAGACAATGGTACCAATTTTGTTGGCGCTAAGGCGCAATTGGATGATATTTATTCTTTTTTATTAAATTCAACTGTTCAAACGGATATTAAAAATGAGCTTCTTAAAGCACGCATCGAGTGGACAAGAATACCGCCGCGAGCTTCACACTTCGGAGGTATTTGGGAGTCGAATATTAAGAGTGTTAAAACTCACTTGTTTAGAGTCGTAGGTAAACAACTTCTCACTTACGAGGAACTCTCGACCGTATTGGTGCAAATTGAGTGCCTTTTGAACTCTCGACCACTTAGTGTCATTTCGTCAGACCCACATCCGGAGGTACTCACGCCCGCGCATTTTTTAATGTCCAGTCCACTCACGTATTTGCCTTCTTCTGAATTGACAGAAGAAAACATAAACCTAAACAACCGCAAAAGGCTCTTGGATCAACTTGTGTTATCCTACTGCAATAAATGGCGAATTGAGTACTTGCAAACGCTGCAAGTTCGCCAGAAGTGGTGCACTCCCGATCGCCCTATAGAGATAGGTACTGTCGTTCTCTTGGGTCAAGATAACGTACCTCCATTGACTTGGCCATTGGGTATCATAGAGGAAGTTTTTCCGGGATCGGATGGTGTAATTCGAGTCGCTTCAATAAAAACCGCGTCAGGCACGTATAAACGTCCTGTCACTAAGTTGTATCCTTTGCCAACTCAATAGATTATTATTACTACGTAATTTAGTTTAATTTAGTTTAGGGTTCATAGTATACGTTCCAATGGTACGCCATTACATATTTGTAATTTAGTTTATTCGACTTACCATAGTCAAGTCGAACCGCAATTCATTCTCAGGACACTGATAATTATTTTTCCCGAGCATTATATCAATACGATGGTGTTTCGGACTGCTGCTTGGATTTCCCTCAAAGCTCTTCAACAAGTAAATGCTTACATATCATCACCGCTTCTTGAACCTCACTCGCGCCGCATAGATTAGCAGCTTTTGAAAGCTCCTGGACCTTTCAAGGCGGGGAGCATGGTGTGGCGAGTTGCCGCCACTCTGCAAGTTGGATGGGGTGTGGTATCACGACGTGTGTGTCTTGCTTTGGCATGTGAGGCAAGTGTGTAGCCGGCTTTACGGGAACCATAGGCAATCTAAAATGCAGCAATCGACGTCACGTCAGTGCGCTGTACGCCGCGAGGCAGAACGCATTCACCGCAGACTAAATTAATGTCTTATTAACATCGTCCCCGCAAATACACTAAAACCCCGAGTAATATCCCGTAAACGTTGGGGATTCTCCGGGAATAATAAATAACCCATATTTACCGCGTCCGTGTAACTAGTGAACAAGAATAATCAGGTGTGTTAGTGTGAAGAGAATCGAGTGGCCACTCGTCAAGCCGTCGGAATTCTGCGAGGCTGCCAAAGGAAAAGTCAGGTACCACTTGTTTTTACTAGCTTAGAGTAAGGCCACATGCGCCGTCTACTGCCAACCATCCCTAACTTGAAGTTATACAGACGAATATAGGCAATTTTGGGCCAGCATTCAATCCAAGTGTTTGGCCGTAACACTGTCCTCACCCTGCAGAGAACCACAGCTATTTACACGCTTGGGCAACTCCAGTAATTAAAAAACTGTAAATCGAAAATTGACAGCACAACTTGTTACTATGATCTACGATGGTAAAAACAGTTTGGGTGTTTTCAATATTGGTATTTTACTAACAATTTATGGAATGTAATGTTCTGCAAAAAAAAAACAACCGACTTCCAAAAAAAACATACACTAAAAATTTATAAATAACTTTAATTTCGGCAGTCGGTGTTTGTATTTTTACTTCTTCGTTATTTGACACCGACTTCCGAAATTAAAGTTATTTATAAATTTTTAGTGTATTTTTTTTTTGGAAGTCGGTTGTTTTTTTGTAAAAAAGTTTTTTATTTTTCACTTTTTAGTTGTTATACCCCAGAACTAAAAACCCCAATATAATGGAACCTGGAATTTAAACATTTGGAGAACACCAAAACGTCATCGAGGTACACGTGTTTTCCGTTTTTGTTCAGTTTCTCAAAAAGCGCTGAAGAAAATTCGATAAAATTTATGTGGGACCACCTCGGAAGTATATTCTTTCAGATGAAAAAAAGAATTTTGAAAATTGGTTCACAACGGACGGAGAAATCGGGTAACATACATACAAAAAAAAAAAACATACAGACGAATTGAGAACCTCCTCTTTTTGGAAGTCGGTTCATAAAATGATTATTATCTATAAAAGAGTATTGCCTCGCTTACGGGGCCTCCATAAATTACGTCACAAGAGATGAGGGGGTCGAAAAAGTTTGACAGTGTGTCAAGGGGTGGGAGAAGTCATAAGTTTCGTGACTCATTTCGTTGACGTGTAAAAGTGTTCCATGTAACCTATTTACTGAATAAACATCATTTATCATTATCATTTATCATTAATCCTTGCGCGTCCGGGTACGTGAACGGGAATTTCTCCGCGCAAGCGCCCCATGCCATTTCCAAATTAAAGCTTATTATCTAGTAAACTACTGCAGGTGGTTTTATTTGATGTAGCACCAAAATAAAATACGTGTGTATAGCTTAAACTATACAGAATAGACATAATTATGTGAAAACTAAAGTACAATAACTTGTTCTAAGTACTTAAAAAAAATCGTTAAACTAGAGATAATGGGTTGAATATCAGTAATATTATATTTGTTTAATCTAATTTTTTGCCAATAATTTTGTAGTTTGTGGTTTTAAAACCTAAAAATTAAACTACATTACATACGCTTTTTTTTTGATGCCCGTGGAATGTTCGAGTACCACAATAAACCAAAACAAACAACCCATTTTTTTAGCCCATTCCCTCAACAATTTTCCGCCGCCACGCCAGCGCCGGTGAGTGAAGTTACGGCAAGATGGAATCTTAACTATTTTATCGTTGTATTTTACTGGTTCTAAGTGTTTGTTTCTAATAATAATAATACTTAATAAGAAACTATAGAGGTATGCGGAACAGGGTGTAAAGTCCCACAACCTCCATTGAAAAGGGAGGATCCTCCGACCAGACGGGTGCTGTGTCTGGTCCGGGCAACTGCCCGATAGTTGATTTTCGGGCTGTTGTATATGTTCAAATCGCGCGGAGAACTCTGCTTGCGCGATGTAGGAATTTAGCTGTTCTAGTTCTTGTGTAGCGTCATAGATGTCGCTACATCACTCCCCTCCAGAGATCGGAGATCGATTGTTCTCTTCTCGATGAGTCGTTCATACGTGATGCTTGCCGGGCCAGTGGAAGGCTGGTTCCAGTGAGTCGGAACCGGAAGAGGCGCATAGTTCACGGTGAGTCGGAACTGTCTGCGGTGATGATATCCCAGTGAGTCGGGATGATGTTGCAGGCTCCAGTGAGTCGGAGTACTGCTGCGGGCTCCAGTGAGTCGGAGCGGTGCGTCGTTTCGTTGTCGGCGTTATCGTTGTCGGCGTATCGTTGTCGGCGTATCGTTGTCGGCGTATTCGTTGTCGGCGTATCGTTGTCGGCGTAATCGTTGTCGGCGTATCGTTGTCGGAGTTATCGTTGTCGGCGTATCGTTGTCGGCGTTATCGTTGTCGGCGTATCGTTGTCGTTGTCGGCGTTATCGTTGTACTGGCTGGCTGTATGACTCGTTTCTGAAGAGCTTGGAGGAAGTGATGATGACGTCACGCTGGAGTAGCTGCACGAAGGCTGCGCTGACGAGGTGATGACGTCATGACGAAGGCTGCGCTCACGTTCATAGTCGAGGGTCACCATTATAGAGGTATGCGGAACAGGGTGTAAAGTCCCACAACCTCCATTGAAAAGGGAGGATCCTCCGACCAGACGGGTGCTGTGTCTGGTCCGGGCAACTGCCCGATAGTTGATTTTCGGGCTGTTGTATATGTTCAAATCGCGCGGAGAACTCTGCTTGCGCGATGTAGGAATTTAGCTGTTCTAGTTCTTGTGTAGCGTCATAGATGTCGCTACAAAACCTTCAGTCGTGCCATCAGGATGGAGTTTGGTGTAGACAAATGTGCGGTCATGCATGTAAAGCGAGGGGAGATTGTGGAATCCGTGGGAACTCAACTCTCGGATTTCATAAACCTGAGATCCCTCTCTCCAACCGAAACCTATAAGTATTTGGGTATGTCGGAAGCGTTAGGTATCAATGTTGCTGACATGAAGCAATCGTTGAAGGAGCGCTTCTTTGGCCGCCTGAAGAAGGTATTTAATAGCCTTCTATCAGGCGGAAACAAGGTGCGCGCCTTCAACGGTTGGGTCATGCCGGTATTGATGTACTCTTTCGGCGTACTCAAATGGACTCAAACAGAACTTGATGCCCTGGATAGGCGTGTTCGTACACTGTTGGCTGCATTTCGAATGCATCACCCACGTTCGTCGGTGATGAGACTGTATATCCCGCGGAAGTGTGGAGGCCGAGGTTTTTAAATGCTAAGACCCTCCACAACCGCGAGGTATGCAGTCTAAGGGAATATTTCCTAGCTGCTGACGTGGGTATGCATCGAGATGTAGTGGCAGTAGACAGGGGCCTTACTCCACTCTCCTTGGCTAACGAGAACTGGCGCAAACCTCTAGTGCTTGACACTAACGATCGCAGAGAAGTATGGCAGAGTAAGGAACTGCACGGACGCTTTTTCCGGGCCCTACATGGGCCCGATGTAGACCAACTAGCGTCCGTAGCCTGGCTGCGTGTCGCTGACCTCTTTGGGGAAACCGAAGGTTTTGTCTGTGCAATTATGGACGAAGTTATCATGACGAAAAACTACCGGAGATTTATTGTGAAGGACGGCACGTTTGACATATGTCGGGCATGTCATCGTCCGGGAGAATCAATCCGCCACATAATCTCTGGTTGTTCTCGTCTGGCTAATGGTGAGTACTTGCATAGGCACAACCTTGTAGCCAGGATTATCCATCAGCAACTTGCTCTGAAATACTCTCTTGTGGAATCGGAAGTGCCGTACTACAGATATGCGCCCGACCCAGTTCTCGATAATGGTCATATCTCATTGTACTGGGATCGGTCCATCATCACTGACAGGACTATTGTAGCCAATAAGCCTGATATAGTGGTGGTGGACCGAATCGAGAGGCGTGCAATGATTGTTGACATTACCGTCCCACATGACGAGAACCTCGTGAAAGCCGAGAAAGATAAACAAATCAAGTATATTGACTTGGCTCGCGAGGTTGTCGACATGTGGGATGTGGACTCAGCGATCATTGTACCGATAGTCGTGTCAGCCAATGGCTTAATAGCCACGAGCCTCGATCAACACCTCAGGAGGCTCTCGTTAGGCGGCTGGATCAAGGGCTTGATTCAGAAAGCAGTACTTCTGGACACGGCTCGCATTGTCAGGCGGTTCCTCTCTCTAGAGCCCTGACCGCCGGTAGCTTGGACCCTGTTCCCGATACCGGTGGGCTACTATTTTTTATATTTTTAAATGTTTTTTATATATTCTTTTTTAAGAAATATTTAAAAATGTATTTAATATGTTTAAAAATTAATAAACGAAATAATACTTAGTAATAAATTTATTGAATAATTGTTACAAAAAAGTTCTTAATAATACTAAATGTTAATGAATAATTGTATCAAGTTGTGATAAACATAAAATTTCATAGTGGTCCCCGATATAGGCAAAGCCTGTATCACAAAAAAAAAAAACAATTTTGCCATTGAGATAGTGTGGATAATAACCTTCTAAAATAATAATAAAATTCAAAATAATTCTAATGTTTTGTGTGAGTGTTGTGTTGCTGTTAATTAGTGTAGTGTATTGTGTAAATGTTGTGTGACGTGGGACATTTGTGGAGTTGAGTCAGAACTAAAAACTGTTTATTAGTTAAGTATTTCCTCTGTTTCATCATATGATATAATTAGGTTTTTGGAAATTATTAACTAATTTCCATATTACGAGCGATGTTTTAATAGATTATTTAGTAAATCATACTAAATCATAAAAAAATCTTACGACAATAAATTCGTCAACAAGTCGGCATCACCATGTTTTGTATTTTTTAGTAGTTTAGTTGTACATAAATCTTGAATCATAGAAGATTTTGTGAATATAATACACAAATTCACTGGGTTTTAAGTAAATTGTACTTACATCGTAAAAAACACGTAAACACAGATCACTACACCACTTAAAACAGTCACTGAACTTCACTCGACAAAATCCCGCCAAAAACTCCTTTCTCTATGCTTACGTGCGGGGTGCCCAGGTATTAAAAAACGCGGCATTTAATACAGTGCCATCTCTATTTTAGTTCTAAAATAGAGAATAGCGCTACCACAGTACAAAAACGATTTAAGGTGAACAAACTGCGTTTTTTTTTTAATTTTTATTGTCGACGCGCGTGATAGTTTTGGAAAACTAGCAATTTTTAAGGATGATTCACGTTACACCGTGGCGCCACCGTGCCCCAGGGCATGTCCACCAGGCTAGTCATTCATGCTACACCGGGCTGTCACCGTGACGCCACCGGGCCCCGGCCGGGATCCCGGCCGGTCTAGCATGAATCACTTCATACAAAATGTATGCAACAATTTCTGACCGTGCCCCGGCCGGGGCACGGCCCGGTGGCGACACGGTGTAGCGTGAATCATCCTTTATTGCCGACGCGCGTCAGTGGTCATCCACCTATTTTTAACCGACTTTCGAAAAAGGAGGAGGTTCTATGTTCGACTGTATGTATGTTTTTTTTTTTTTTTTTATGTATGTCCGCGCATTTCTCCGTCAGTTTTGGGTCGATTTTCAAAATTTTTATCCGAAAGAATATACTCCCGTGGTGGTCCCATATAAATTTTATCGAAATTGCTTTAGCGCTTTTTGAGAAACTGAACAAAAACGAAAAATACGCATATCTTGATGACGTTTTTGTGTTCTCCAAATGTTTAAATTCCACGTTCCATGTTATTGGGGTCTTTAGTTCTGGGGTATAACAACTAAAAAGCGAAAAATAAAAAACTTTTTTACAAAAAAAACAACCGACTTCCAAAAAAAAAAATACACAAAAAATTTAAAAATAACTTTAATTTCGGAAGTCGGTGTCAAATATCGAAGAAATAAAATACAAACAGCGACTGCCGAAATTAAAGTTATTTTTAAATTTTTAGTGTATTTTTTTTTTGGAAGTCGGTTGTTTTTTTAAAGTGTTATCGATTTACGAAGTAAATGTAGTGACAACCACCTCAAAATGTTATGGGGTGAAACAGATCCGAGGCAAAGTGACACAATTACTGTGAAAGCTATCTTTTTTTCTAGCGATACTCATCGCCGGTGTTAACGGGGAAAGCAGATCGTTCGACACTCAGCCCCATCCGATTCTACGAAATAGTGAAGAGCAAGCTATTAAGGAAATGAGTAGAACTCAAGATGACCACGGTCGAGGTGCAGCTAAAATGAGGTATGTACAGTCACAGTTAAATTAGGTTCATCACCATAAGGGCTATTTTTAACCGACTTTCGAAAAAGGAGGAGGTTCTATGTTCGACTGTATGTATGTTGTTTTTTCTTTTATGTATGTCCGCCGATTTCTCCGTCAGTTGTAAACCGATTTTCCAAATTCTTTGTTTATCCGAAAGAATATACTCCCGAGGTGGTCCCATATAAATTTTATCGACATTGCTTAAGCGCTTTTTGAGAAACTGAACAAAAACGAAAAATACGTTTACCTCGATGACGTTTTGGTGTACTCCAAATGTTTAAATTCCACGTTCCATGTTATTGGGGTTTTTAGTTGTGGGGTACAGCAACTAAAAAGTGAAAAATAAAAACCTTTTTTACAAAAAAACACAACCGACTTTAAAAAAAAAATACACTAAAAATTAAAAACTTGTGAACGGCCGAGCCTCTTATCGCAGTTTGACATATTTACGACCGGGCTCATAAAAAACAACTTGCTGAGGTTTCTATTGGAGCGAGGCACTAAAAGTAAACTTTTTTGGGTTGTTGAATAAACAGACCTTAGAATAACATGTAAACAATACTTGTGATTCGAGAGTTGAATTTTAATCAAATTCTGTTATCAACGATTTGTCGGGAATAGTGTCTGTTCACGTGTTAAGTAAGTAGTTGTTAAAACCACTGTATTAATTTACATGGAATTTTGCATGTTGCACTATGAATAGACAAGTAATCTAAAAACAGTGTTTTTATTGTAGAGTCCGATATCATATTTTCCTATTATTCACACTCAAACTTCAAATTACGAAATCAAAATAAAATAACGGCTTTTTAAAATTGAGTTTCTGCGTTTGCGTTGCGTTTTGTGTTGCGTTTTTTTTCTGACACTATGTAATAACTACCTAAGAATAAATACATACCTCAAACCTTGAGTAACACCGAAAAAGTCATTCACGCTCACAATAACAATGTCAACAAAACCGGTTGACCTTGACAAAGAATGTTATTACGTAATATTTCTTCAAAATATTTATCTAAAACGATGTTATTAGGATGTAATAATAACATAGCAATGAATATATAAACTCAACATATCACATAAACAAACACAAAACTATTTAAAACACACAATTTAACAAATTTTCGTTCGCCACTGACGAACGTAAACACGCAACTAAAAACTTTTTTTTTAATTTTTCAAAACTGTATTTATCTATGGAAAGGTTTGTCAAAGTACGATACTATCACTCCCCGAGCATGTGAACCATGCCACAGGATATAAGATCTTTAGTTACTTAATAATTGAGGTTTAAGCCGCGTAATCTGGTCGGCATACGGGTATGCCGTCGGGCGTTCAGGGGTTTTTCGGAAGTCGGTGTCAAATAACGAAGAAGTAAATTACAAACACCGACTTCCGAAATTAAAGTTATTTTTTAATTTTTAGTGTATTTTTTTTTAAAATAGGTTGTTTTTTTTTTTGTAAAAAAGTTTTTTTGCTCAATGTGTGATAGAATCTGCTTCACTTATTTACCGACATTATTACCCACTGAAGATCCTCATTATCGATAATATCGCATGCGTTATTGCGATATCTGTTTTCAGTACATTTTCTATTAGAATAGTCATGTAGTTACACACTGCTGCGATAATAACGCCGCAATGGAAGAATAGGAAGTTATCGCAATATCGCATGCGATATTATCGACCGATAATAACGCACCTGTGTGAGGGAGCCCTAAAGCTTTATAACTTCGTAGCTGATGACGATATTTTGAAAATTCCTTCATATTTGTTCACTATAGTTAATAAGTCTTCAATTGAACAAATTAATAAAATAATGTCATGCATATTATATGGAAGAAAAAGACATGTTGCGCCGACCCCAAATAAATTGGGATAAGGGCAGGAGAATGATGAATGTCATGCATATTCCCTATTGACAGTGTCTCCTCCTCCTTTTTGAAGTCGGTTAAAAATTAAACTACATATTTATGGGCATTAGCTGTCCTTGACTGGCCTTGATTTTGACTTTGATTTTCATTTTTATTTTGACCTTACTACTGTCCTACCTTACTCAATGACTCAAGATACGTTTGAGTAGATATGAATATACGACTGGTACCAGGTCACCTTTTATTGAAGATGGATTTGAAGAAAGAAATAAATAGGAAGGTAAAAGTGGTACATATTTATGTCGCGGATAAATTCGAAAAATAGTTCCCGCGGCCCTTGGCACTCAGGCAACTGAAGGAACAGGGGTGGGTTTTACTCAGTAAAAGTCTGACACGCCCTCCCTCTCCACTCAGAACTGGAGAAGTCATTGGAAGATGTACCGTCCCACCCCACAAAAGAAAAAAAAAGGAGTGTTACATATAAATAATCTTAATAAACACTACCTTTTGCGACCTGCTTCGCCCGCTCAATAAATAACGTGATATAAAATATTCTGTGCTTTTTCCAAGATCTTATCAATCTTTTTACCAAAATTGATCAAAAAAGCTGGCATGAAAACATAACAAATAGTGGTGTGGTGAGTTGCCGCCACTCTGCAAGTTGGATGGGATGTGGTATCACGACGTGTGTGTGTCCTGCTTTAGCATGTGATGCAAAGTGTGTAGCCGGCCTTACAGGAGCCATAGGCAATCAAAAGTGCAGCAGTCGACGTCAGTGCGCCTTACGCCGCGAGGCAGTACGCATCTCACCGCAGTCTAAATTAATGTCTTATTAACATCGTCCCCGCAAATACACTAAAATCCCGAGTAATATCCCGTAAACGTTGGGGATTTTCCGGGAATAATAAATAACCCATATTTACCGCGTCCGTGTAACTAGTGAACAAGAATAACCAGGAGTGTTGGTGTGAAGAGAATCGAGTGGCCACTCGTCGGGATCCTGCGAGGCTGCCGAAGGAAGAGTCAGGCACCGCTTTGTTTTACTCGCTTAGAGTTAGGCCACCATACGCCGTCTACTGCCAACCACTCCCAACTTGAAGTTATACAGACAAATATAGGCAATTTTGGGCCAGCATTCAATCCAAGTGTTTGGCCGTAACAATGTCCTCCATCTAATGCAGAGAACCACAGCTATTTACACGCTTGGGCAACTCCATTAGATGGTCCTTTCGAGCCTGGATAGGCATCAGTAAAATTCAGTACAAATTAAGTACAAGTCATTACAGTAGGCACATAACTTTATTAGTGCCCCAAAATGGCGTCCCGCAAGCAAGAAGCTAAATTGGCTCAGCTTACCGCTAAAAAACAAATGATTTTCGAGCGAGTTAATCGCATATATAATGATTCCAGAAACATCTCGAACTTTGATTCACGTTCAAATGAGACATTCTTAGCGCAGTCAGAAACAATTACTGAGCAATACAACAAATTTGAGGAAATAGTAGAACAAATGAATGAATTGCAATTCGAAATTGACCAAACCGCACCAGACTATTCGAGTCTATATTCTATTGAAGACTTATATTCTAATATTAAATATAAACGTAATCTCATACTTTCGAAAAACGAAACATCGGAACACAAAGTGGGACTCGGATAAAATTACCGCCCATAGATTTGCCATCGTTTGATGGTAAAGCGGAAAACTGGCCCATATTTTACGAAATGTTTCGCAGCAATGTTCATTTAAATACCGATCTGGTTGACTCGCAGCGTGTCCAGTACTTGATCAGTAAATTGACTCATGATGCCTTAAAACTAACCGCAGGCATTGTTCCTACAGGTGATACATACAACGTTATGTGGAACAGTCTCGTTAAAAGGTATCAAGATAAGCGTAGTTTAGGGATTCATTATCTCAATAATATACTGGACATTAAACAATGCGCCGGAAATGCCGCGAGCCTCAATACTTTTGTGGAACGATATTCAGCGTCCGTCGCAGCCTTGAAGCAGTTAGACATTCCAGACTTACTGGATTTTGTTTAAGAAAGGTTGACGCGCAAACTGTCTTACAGTTTGAATCCCGTGTGAGTGAGAAAGAATTACCTTCCTATGCGGAGTTTATAGCATTCATGCAAGCATATGTTAAAGTACTACAACGCTCATACGGTAATAATTTACAGACGGAACCGCGCGCTAAGTCAAGTTCAGCAAATCATCAAACAAAAAATAACACCGCTAAATCGTTCGTATCACGTAATGAACCGGTTTCAAATAGCAAATGTACGCTATGCGATAAGGATGACGTACAACATCAGCTGTTCGATTGCCCGCAGTTTAAAAATATTAGAACACCGCGTGCACGTTTTGAATTTATTAAAGCTAAACGTGGCTGTATAAACTGTTTAAGTCTATCCCATTCTTTGGATAAATGTAAGTCACGTAACGTTTGTAAAATTTGTAAAAAGACCCATCATTCACTCTTACATTTCCGAGAAAAAGATGAGTTATTATCGCCCGAGCCACAAGTGCCTACTAAGGATACATCTGTTTCGCTCACTACAGCTGTTAAAACTGGGTCAACTATTTTGCTAGCGACCGCGCAGTTATTTGCATACTATAGCGACATCAGAAATAAGGAGGTGGTTCGGTGCCTACTAGATAACGGATCGCAAAATAATTTAATTACTGTGGACTGTTGTAAACGTTTGAATTTACCCATAATTAAATTACGCAATTCATCTTTACAAGGTGTTGGAATGACATCGAAACCAGTACACGGTTTTATTCATCTCAACATAGAATCTCGGATTGATCCTCATACGAAGTTTTCGATACAAGCGTTAGTTGTTGATTGTATTACAGATAGACTTCCCGCGAAATTTATTAGATTAAATAACAATGATAACATGTCATACTTAAATAACTTGCCGCTTGCCGATCCGACCTGGAACGTGCCGGGCGGAATAGACGTTGTGCTTGGAGCACAATTGTTCCCCTTTATTTACCTGGGAGACAGGGTCGACTCAGGCACCCGCGCGCCCCCTGCTATACTGACTAGCTTCGGTTATGTACTTATGGGTGATATTGATTGTTGTAGTAGTGATGTGACACACATTGCATCTTCGTTTACCGCGCAGGCCGACATTGAAGTCGAGTCAAATTTACATAAGTTTTTTGAGCTAGAGGAAATTCCATCTCAACGTTTTATTAGTCCGGACGAATTAGAGTGTGAGAATAATTTTAATTCTTCAGTCTTATTTGAAGACGGCAGATACTTTGTCGATCTACCTTTTGCGCGCTCACCCAGCGAGCTAGGTAGCTCGCGCGGTTACGCCCATCGGCGCTTACTTGCGCTCGAGCGTAAGTTTACGTTAATGCCGACCCTACGCGAGAATTATAATAAAACTATCGCGGATTATATAACTCAGGGGTATTTAGCGGAAGTGCCCGACTCTGAATTGACAGAGGAGGGTTATTACATACCGCATCATGCCGTCATTAGACCGGACAAGGACAGCATTCGAGTGGTTTTGGACGCTAGCGCCAAAACTCACTCGGGGTTGTCGCTCAATGACATTTTGCATGTCGGACCTATTTTGCAAGCAGACTTGTTTTTGTTATTACTTGATTTTCGTACATTCCCTGTCGCGATGACAGCGGATATAAAACAAATGTTCTTACGTATCGGAGTAAAAGAGCACCACCGCAAATATTTACGAATCTTGTATCGTTTTAGCAAAGGTGAGCCTATTCGCACCTTTCATTTTAACCGCGTTCCCTTCGGACTAAAGCCTAGTCCTTATTTAGCGATGCGCACACTGCGTAACTAGGCGTGTGAGCAAAGCGACCGCTTTCCTGAGGCTTCTAAATTGGTAGAAACTCAGTTTTACATGGACGACTACATCTACTCTGTTTCGGACGAACAGACAGCTATGCGTCTATCCCGCGATTTAATTGATTTAATGAAGGTAGGTTCCTTTGACTTAGTCAGATGGGCTACCAATTCACCCGCTTTATTAGAGATTCTCCCAGAGTCTCACCGCTTACCAGTTAATTTTTCTGGCATGGATAATGATGTCCATAATTTCAAAATCCTTGGATTAACCTGGGAACCCGCTGATGATTATTTTTCTTTGACAACAATCGCCGTGGATGATAAATGCACGAAGCGCGCGATTCTATCGCTAGTTGCCCGCTTGTTCGACGTACTTGGCCTTGTAGGACCCGTTGTGCTGTACGCGAAGGTATTAATTAAGGAACTTTGGTTAGCTAAAGTAGGATGGAATGAGGTTCCTCCGGAATCCATCACAAATCGGTTTGCCGCTTTTACGCGCGATTTTCCTTCACCCTCTTCTCTAAAGGTTCCTCGCCACATTGGCGTCTTTAGAGAAGCTGTAGTGAACATCGTAGCCTTTTGCGACGCCAGCTTTACTGGTTATGGCTGTTGTATTTATTTACACATTACCAACCCTACAGGTGATATCACTGTCCGACTCTTATGTGCAAAGTTCAAAGTCTCCCCCGCTAAAATAACAACGCTAGCTCGATTAGAACTTGTCGCCGCTTTACTTCTGTCTAAACTTGTTCGCATAGTCAAGGATAAACTTTCCGCTCTTGTACCTATTGCAGGTGGCCACGCTTTCTCGGACTCCACCATAGCTCTCTCGTGAATCCTCTCATCACTCATCTCCCCATAGATGGTCTATTTTTGTCAGCAACCGCATTGCTCAAATACAGGAAAACTTACCTGCCGCTTGTTTCCGTCACGTGTCCGGGAAAGAGAATCCTAGCGATTGTCTGTCTCGCGGCATGCTGCCGTCGGATGTAATAAGACACTCGTTGTGGTGGAACGGCCCCACATGGCTCCATCAGCCCATGAGCGAGTGGCCTTTAAAGTTCGCTCCTGCTCAATGTGAAACATTGCCGGAGTTTAAATCAAAGGTTTTTCTTGTAGAAACTTCGAATACTGAACCGCGTATTTTAGATACTATAGCTGACCGTGTTTGCTCATGGAATAAACTGTTACGTGTATTTATGTACATTCTTAAATTTACAAACAGACTACATAGTCATAGTTCTGTTGAAAACATAAACCTAAACATCCGCAAAAGGCTCTTGGATCAACTTGTGTTATCCTACTGGAATAAATGGCGAATTGAGTACTTGCACACGCTGCAAGTTCGCCAGAAGTGGTGCACTCCCGATCGCCCTATAGAGATAGGTACTATCGTTCTCTTGGGTCAAGATAACGTACCTCCATTGACTTGGCCATTAGGTATCATAGAGGAAGTTTTTCCGGGATCGGATGGTGTAATTCGAGTCGCTTCAATAAAAACCGCGTCAGGCACGTATAAACGTCCTGTCACTAAGTTGTATCCTTTGCCAACTCAATAGATTATTACTACGTAATTTAGTTTAATTTAGTTTAGGTTTCATAGTATACGTTCCAATGGTACGCCATTACATAGTTGTAATTTAGTTTATTCGACATACCATAGTCAAATCGAACCGCAATTCATTCCCTGGATACTGATAATTATTTTTCCCGAGCATTATATCAATGCGATGGTGTTTCGGACTGCTGCTTGGATTTCCCTCAAAGCTCTTCAACAAGTAAATGCTTACATATCATCACCGCTTCTTGAACCTCACTCGCGCCGCATAGATTAGCAGCTTTTGAAAGCTCCTGGACCTTTCAAGGCGGGGAGCATGGTGTGGCGAGTTGCCGCCACTCTGCAAGTTGGATGGGGTGTGGTATCACGACGTGTGTGTGTCCTGCTTTAGCATGTGATGCAAAGTGTGTAGCCGGCCTTACAGGAGCCATAGGCAATCAAAAGTGCAGCAGTCGACGTCAGTGCGCCTTACGCCGCGAGGCAGTACGCATCTCACCGCAGACTAAATTAATGTCTTATTAACATCGTCCCCGCAAATACACTAAAATCCCGAGTAATATCCCGGGAACGTTGGGGATTTTCCGGGAATAATAAATAACCCATATTTACCGCGTCCGTGTAACTAGTGAACAAGAATAACCAGGAGTGTTGGTGTGAAGAGAATCGAGTGGCCATTCGTCGGGATCCTGCGAGGCTGCCGAAGGAAGAGTCAGGTACCGCTTTGTTTTACTCGCTTAGAGTTAGGCCACCATACGCCGTCTACTGCCAACCACTCCCAACTTGAAGTTATACAGACAAATATAGGCAATTTTGGGCCAGCATTCAATCCAAGTGTTTGGCCGTAACAATGTCCTGCATCCTGCAGAGAACCACAGCTATTTACACGCTTGGGCAACTCCAAATAGACAGAGTTACTTTCGACTATATCGGGTGTAAAAGACAGTTTCCGAAGCCGAAAACCACAGATTTTACCCATTATTTGGATCATTTTTTTCCACTAGATCATACTTTTTTTTTTGTGGGGTGGGAAATCAGCCAATGACTTCTCCGGCGGCGTCGGGCGCGTCAGACTCTTACTGACTAAAACCCACCCCTGTTCCTTCCTGCTCTTAGTGCCCGGGGGCGAGGTAACTCTGTTTCGAATTTATCCTCAACCCCTGGGCAGACTAGACCATACCTGGGAATCCACTGGTTCTGGAGATGTTGAAGTTCAAAGTCACAATTTTTTTTTGTACCGTCTTGCGAAAATGAATGCCAAGTTTTATTACTAAACTTTTTTCCAAACAAACATTACCTGAATTCGATTTTTTTTTCGAATATCGAAATTTCGCATTTACAGTTACAAAAACGCAATGAATATCAAACGTGTCCGACAAGTACCTACGTGGCTTAGAGCGAAGTGGCGGGGATTAACTCCACTTGCCTAGGTTCGTGTTACATTGTGCGCAATAAAAGTAGTTTTTATGTTCACACCTCAAAATAAAAGTCGTTTCCCAGAAATAATTTTAGCGCAATGCTACTTTGTTAGACGTACAGTAAGCGTAGTTAACGGCTTTGTGATGTGTCTTTTTACACCCTGTATATAATATTAGTATCAAGTTATAAATCATGTTTCGTTTGCCTGCAGATTCTCAACAGGCAAGAAAAAATTGACTTCACGCAGGCGTACGACAATGTGGTTTGAATCTGCAATCGACCAATGTGACTATTTAGCCCTTACGTGTTTGAGAGCGTACCAGTAAGTAACAGGGTTTGAACGCTTCTTTTTTTGTGAGGCTCCGTTATGTTTAGGGCCGCAACTAATTTGACAGAGCGTACGTAGTTCTTTTTCATAGAAAATGAAACATAAAATGCACTCACACAATTCCATTTGTATGGACGACAATGCTTGCGGTCATTGATCTGGCGACGTGGAAGCGTATATGGAAGAAGTAGGAATCCATCGTATAATAATAATAACACCTCAGGAGGCTCTCGTTAGGCGGCTGGATCAAGGGCTTGATTCAGAAAGCAGCTTCTGGACACGGCTCGCATTGTCAGGCGGTTCCTCTCTCTGGAGCCCTGACCACCGGTAGCTTGGACCCTGTTCCCGATACCGGTGGGATACCATTTAAAAATATAATTTATATGTATTTACAAATGAATAAACGAAAATAATAGTAATAGTGGTGGTGGACCGAATCGAGAGGCGTGCAATGATTGTTGACATTACCGTCCCACATGACGAGAACCTCGTGAAAGCCGAGAAAGATAAACAAATCAAGTGTATTGACTTGGCTCGCGAGGTGGTCGACATGTGGGATGTGGACTCAGCGATCATTGTACCGATGTCGTGTCAGCCAATGGCTTACTAGCCACGAGCCTCGACCAACACCTCAGGAGGCTCTCGTTAGGCGGCTGGATCAAGGGCTTGATTCAGAAAGCAGTACTTCTGGACACGGCTCGCATTGTCAGGCGGTTCCTCTCTCTGGAGCCCTGACCGCCGGTAGCTTGGACCCTGTTCCCGATACCGGTGGGATACTATTTTTTAGATATTTAAATGTTTTTTTTTTATCCTTTATATTTAAATATTTAAAAATGTAAATAATATGTCTATAAAAATAAATAAACGGAATAATAATAATATTCCACAACTATCACACAACGCCATCTAGTCCCAAGCTAAGCAGAGCTTGTGTTATGGTTACTAGACAACTGATAAACATACTTATATATTTCTAAATACATACATTTTATAGATAAATTACACCCAGACACAGAACAAATGATCGTGCTCATTACACAAACATTTGTCCTGCTCGAAGTCCCAACCTCAATCCAATTAAGCATGTATAGTATGTACTAAAGAGTCGGATAAGATCAGTACAACCTGCTCCATAAAACATCAGTGAGCTGAAAAGAGTAATTGCTGAAGAGTGGGAACGTATTCCACAAGACATTATTAAAAATATCGTAGAAAACATACTCAGAAGGATGCAATCTGTGACTTTGGCAGGTGGCGGTCCCACTCGTTATAACAATGTCACAGTTTAAAATTTTTTAGCTTAAAAAAAAACTTGTATTTTGCTGACCACTTCTTATTGTTTAGACGTGTACAAAGATTTTATTCGTCATCAAAAATTTATGAAATAAATAGACAGAATAAAATTCACTTCATGCATATCCATATACAGAATTATGTATATGTAAATAGGCTACGTTAAAGTGAAAGCTCCAGGGTAGCCCGCGAAACGTTTTTTGCAATTTGCAGGTCTATCGTATCAGGATCAAAATCATGAATACAACTCTCTCAGTTAGAATTGATGCCCAATGTCATGATTTCATGAAAACTTACATTTGACATCAATTCTAACCGAAAGAGTTGTATTGATGATTTTAATGATTATAATTCTGTAAATACGTACTTTCTACGGCCGCGAATCATATTTTGACCAACATTAAACCTGATACTGATCTGCAAATTGCAAAAAACGTAAGAAAATTTGAATTTCGCGGGCTACCCTGGCGGTTTCACCTTAAACAATAAAATTCAATATAACTAACTGAAATCGTCCTTTGATTGGAAATTTCCTTTGGTGCCCGTTTTTTTTGAAGATATGGAAAATGACCATACCTTGGAGATAATCACGAATATCTCCAAAACCACTGGGCCCAAATTAAAAAAAAATACAGAATGTACTTCTTTACTTACAGATTACAGGAAATCCTATAAGAAGTATAAAGTTTAAAAAAACCAGGAAAAAAACCATGATTTGTTCGGAACACTTTGTGCGCGAGTCCGACTCGCACTTGGCCGGTTGTTATATAAGTGTCGGTTTTTTTTTATAAAAAAGGCCCTTAATTTGCCAAATAAGTTGGCCAATCTACGTATGTCGAGGAACTCAGCACAAGAACAGCAGTATAAGGCTTAGGTATCCTAATCGGAACGGAGGACGGTGCGGTCGGGGTGTACGTTTTTCATAGAATTCAAGCTCCATGGACAAGTAGAATTTTTTAATTTATTGTGTCCGACATCACATACCGCAACGTTGAACGTTCCAAGGTTACCACACTCAGAGCAGAGAAAGAACAGGGATAGGGTTTTAGTCAATAAGAGTAAAAAAAAAAAAAATTACTGACATCCTGCCAGAGTCACAGGAGTGATTGGAGGAGTCACAGCGGCCTTGACACATGTAACTGAAGGAACATTAGTGGGTTTTAGTCAGTAAGAGTCTGACACGCCTTGGACTCGCTCCACCCAGAGCAGGAGTTATTTGATGATATTCCAATCCCATAAAAAAAAGCTTAACGACATAACTTGAAAGAACCCTTTTCTCTGTAAAATAATTCCTGACGATCACTTCAATGGTCGGTTTTTTTTTTCAGAACTGGAAAAGTATGCGGCAAAACGGGTTATTATGAATATTTTACATTCAAGAACTATTGCATGTTGGATTATGCGAATTGCAAGCTTAGGTTTGAAAGTACGTACTAATGTAGGGGACATTCTAAGCCATGTCTTTGAAGTCCACCTCGAATCATCATAATGACAGTTATAGCTTTGTGTTTATTGACAGTAATCGAGGGTTTCTTTACGTTGTCATGACGACTGAGTCGAGTAGGGGTCCTCTAAACTTAGTTGGACTGGACCTTGTCTGTACAAAACCTCTCAATTTTGATCGAGATGACGTTCAAGGCTGACTCAGTGAGTTGACGCGGCAAATCTGGGAGCAATTTTAGGTAGAATTAGGGTATTCTGTCACCGTGGCTGAATTTTAGTTAAAATTAATTTAGCTTTAGAGCCCTTTAAGATCATCGATATGACGAAGAAGAAGCTTCATATAATAGTAAATTGCCAAAAAAAAGGACAACCTTACAAAGTTATCATTTACCATGTGACGTAAGGAGCCAACGTGGGAAGTTAAAAATGACAACACGTACCTCGGTCAACATTAAAAATATATTGTATAGAGAAAGGGCGTGGGAAGGTTTATAGTCACAAATTTCGTATTCCCTGGGAGATGGCACGGTAGGTACTATCCTGGCTCAGCCTTGTGACGGATGACTCGGGGGAGCCACGTTGCGTTTGCCCCGGAGGTGTTGGCCGGCAGGTGGTAGCGCCGGCTCGCAGGGTCGACAGGAGCCAGGATGATCGGCCGGCAGGTGGTGGAGCCGGCTCGGAGACGGCTTGCAGAAACCACGCGGGCAAATAAGCACCCGGCGTGGAGTGCCGCCGTGGTAAGTGGCCTAGTGGTGACAGCACGAGGCACTGCGGCAGGATGGCCACGATGGAGGACGATGGGCTCAACTTCACAATAAGGGATCCCGAGTAGACTCTTCAATTTTTTGTTGTGCAAAGTACTTGTTATCTTGAGTAATTTCACGAAGTTTAGGAAATAAATACTTTCGGAGATAAAAAATATCAAACTTTGATAAAATAACCTCAAATTTCGCACTATTTTATCACTTTTGACGTAACTTTGACAGGTAGGGTTGCTAATTTAGGGAGTTTTAATAATGCGTTTTGATTTTGCAAATCATAAGTTGACGCGTAGTTTGTTTTTTTTGTTTAAATTTGCTTTAGATTTAGTTATTTTATTTGAGTTTAATAATTTCTCAGTGATTTCTGTTTTTTTGGTGACCAACTACGAAAATTTTGATTTATTGACAATCTAAAGTTATTATTTTTTAATCTGATGGTATCTGCTACAGGTGAAACGAAACGCGAAATTTATTTGGCGCCGTTATATGATTTGTTAGTGTCATGTTATTCAATGTCTGTACTCGCGTTTGAGAGCATTTGCCATCGCGCTTGAGAACTTAGGATGCAAGAGCGAGCGAAGCGAGCTCGGGACTTAGGGCACCCCGACTCGGACAGGTTAGGTTAGAAGGTTCCCTTCGTGGTTATTTTTTTATAAACCACTCAGAAGTAGGAGCCCCGCGAAGCGGGTCTCCGGCGTCACGTGGCTCTATCGACATGCAAACCTAAAACATTATAATAAAATAAAAAATGCCTTTGCCCTTCGACGAATGACCTTGACCTTCGGCTTTTCGGGTGTTAATCTTGACCTTGAAGATGCCATTGATCGTATTATTGCTTGGAAATAGTCTAGAAATAGTCCGCGATTGACGCTAAATGAAAGTTCTTCCCAAAAACATAACCTCAAAATTAGATTTTTTAAAATTCATAAAAAAAAAACTATGCATTTCCTAAACTTTTCCCCCACGGGGGAGGGGTATAAATGAAAAAGCAATCCACGTTGTCTTGTAGGCTATTTATATCTACGCCGTCATCGACAGATGTCAATGAATCCAAAGACAATAGTGTTGTCAGCAAATTAATATTGTTTATTGCTTTCCAACACTGTTATAGTGGCTTTTGGTCTTTGTGGTTTTTTCCTTATGTTTATTTTTAATCAAGATTGTAACGCCACTACGTTACAACCATTTAATGGCAGGCGAGGCTATTATTGCTAATATTTCAACGAACCAGCACAGACACGTCTAGCGAAGAAGGACGAGGTGAGCCGAACCCAAATAATGGGATAAGGCTAGGCGGAAAGAGAGAGAGGCAGGCGAGGCTATTGCCATCTAAGCACAAACTTAGACCGTACGCAGTTATTGAATTATTAAGGAAATGTAAATTCAAACCCCACCACTATCACTTAGCGTGGCCGTTTCCAGTCGCAGAATTGTTCGAAAGAGCCCCAAGTAACAAAAATACGTTATAATTATGGTTATGGAAACGTTTTTACAAAAACTTTGGTTATACAGGGTGTAAAAAGACACATCACAGAGCCATAAACTACGCATACTGTACGTCTAACAAAGTAGTTCTGCGCAAAAAATATTGCTGAGAAACAAATTTTATTTGTATGAAAAATAAAACTATTTTTTATTCCGCGCAATGTAACGCGAACACAGGCAAGTGGAGTTAAACCCCGCCCCTCTAAGCCACGTAGGTACTTGTCGGATACGTTTGATATTCATTGCGTTTTCGTAACTGCAAATTCGTAATTTCGAAAACAAAAAGTTTGAAAAAAAGCTTAGTAAGAATTCATTTACGTAAAAAAGTAAAAAAAATTGCGACTTTGACCTTCAATATCTCCAGAACCAGTGGTTTCTCAGGTATGGTCTAGTGGAAAAAAAAGATTCAAATAATGGGTAGAATATAAGGCTTTCGGCTTCGGAAACTGTCTTTTTACATCTGATATAAGAGTGGTCTTATTAAACGTCAACTTGTCACCATTTATCATCAATTAGAGGTTTTATAAACGTTAAATTACTAACTAGTTGTATACTGATAATGGTGAGACCATTATGACGTGTAAGTTAAGTAATAGTCATATAGACGATAAACATTTTATTTTTTTTCATTATTTCTTTCATGCGCGAACGATGCGCGCTGCTGTGAATAACTGTGTTGTTTCTCTACACGAGACGCCATTAAAAGTTTAAACTTTAAAGTGGTATTGGTTATTATTATATAAACACAACTGCAAAATATATTAACGGTGATTACTACCTATGTTGTTAGTGTAGTTCTACTGGGGATCTTAGTTTTTCAATAATGTTTGCATGTATTGTTGTAAAGTTTTTAACGCCCTTCTGAATTTTTTTATTTGATTTGTCTATTAATTTAAAATATGTTTTCCTATAAAAGTTGCTTCCATAGTGGTTTAGTTATGAGATGACAGTTACACGACGCTTACTGGACTTATGGTCATACAAACGTTGGCTTTAAGACCTTAAGACCAAGATATGCGCGCCATTACGTTTGACTTTAGGGTTCCTTAATTAAAAATGAAAACCATTGCTTTATTGATCTCTTATTAAAAATAGTGTCTATAGGTGGTGTAAACCATCAGTGATATCGCGTAAAATAAATCATTTTTACATGAAAAAATTCAAAAACCCGTGACATAATGTTTGGAGCATCTGAATTTCGCGGTTTCGTGGTTGGTTCCACAGTATTTGTACTATTGATGACAAAGGTGCATGGAGAGCCTAAGGTCGACTTTTGACTGTGAGGTTTTGCATTACGTATCATGACTTTCATGAGACGACTAGATGGCGCTGTTCAATCATGAAAATAACACTGCAAAGCTTATAAACCTTATTATGCAGAGGCAGATAATAAGGTTTTTAATACCTAAAATAATTACTAAGTAATAATAATATATTTATATTCAAATAAACAAAACTTGCTATATTTTCTTATTTCCGAGTACTTAATACAGCGCCATCTAAACCAAACTAAATAAGCCAATTGGTACTATATCGGTTAATTCGACTACAGATGGCGTCGATCACAAATAATAAAAATCCCTACATTCACAAAGTAGCTCTTATTTTCACGTTCCAGAATAAATAGTCAGTAGCTCAGGTGGATAAGCATGGCAGAATAACATAGATCGTTCAACAGGGCACCGGTTCGCAACCCAGCTCTCTGTCGACTTTTTTTAAATTTAATTATTATAATATATAATTTATATTCTATTTTTTGTATTTTTAAACGTTTTTATTTTATTTTTTGTTATAAATAATATAAAAAATATGAGGTATAAGATGTATAAATGAATATAGGGATAATATACAAGTATACATATACTACTATATATAACATTATATAAATATATATTATATAAATTACTTTCATAATTGGTGGTAAGTATTAGTATTATTAGTAAAAAACATTTATGTAAGAAGATTTAGATATATTTTTCTTACAGCTTAAGATTTACTAAGTTTAATTCTCGTAAAGGATAAGAAATGAAACTATTTTATTGATTATAGTTTAAGACATTTAATTCTCAAAGAAGAATACAATTTATGTCTTTCTTTCTTATAGAATGTATAACCTAACCTAGCAGTTTTACATCCAATTAACAATGATTTAATTCACTTGTTAAGGAGAAATACAAGTAAAATTTATAACTGAATAACTCTATTACAAAATAGAAGACCTTAACAAAGTAAAACTGTATAATAGATATTATAAGTATTCTAAATCAAAACTGTGTTGTGCTATTCTTCTATTATTTAGTTTTATTTACATTATGTTATAATAACTTTCACTATATATGCAACCTTAGTTCTGTAAATATTTTACCTACTCATAAATTATAAAAATTTTACGTTTTGCATAATTATGTTTCCCGGCAACCCTATTTGCCAGAAAAACAATGCTCTTGAGCGTTATGGCAAACGCGGTTGCCAGCTTGGTTTGTTCACTTTAAATGATTTTTTTGCTGTGGTTGCGTTGATTGAGCTTTGAGAAGTAAAAAAAAAATGGCACTGTATTAAATTTCACGTCTTTTTTTCACTGGGCCCGCAAAGATGTATCAAACAACTCTGCGTAATATCTTGTTGGTGTAAAGCCATTTTCCTCATAACCTTGCACCATAAGTTGACGCTGGTCTGAGTCAATATGGCGTCTTCTGCCAGATCTACTGCGGTGTTCCAACGAACCCTCTTCTTGAAACCGCTTTATCCATAAAGTAACAGTCTTTACCTATAAGGGAAATATATTATTTATTATTTTCGTGTATCGATAACCATGGATAATAAAATAAATAACGAACAGTGATTTTAAAACATTACTTACGTTTAAGCCAGTTTCTCTCGAAATTTCAGAATAATTTAGGCCTTGATTATGCAATGCTATTATTTGGGCCCTCGTAGCCATATCAATATTAGAACGCGAACTCATGGTAAAGATAAATATTAAAAAATTGTTAAATGCAATCGTAACTGAACTCACTCAAAGATAGTAAAGAACGTTATGATTGAACAAAAAGATTTAATTTTTATACAGTCAATATTAAACTACCCTCAATTCTTTTGAGATTTATGATACAGGTTAAAGTCGCTAAACAACTTCGATATAATAAAGAGTAGGATAATTTCAACTCATTGCGTAATGACGCAATAGTCCAGTGGCTATGGTATCGGTAAATTTTATGCCACCGAGTTCGAATCCTAGTTATTACGAGCTTTGCTTTATAAGGTTTGTAATGTCGTAGGAGAATTTGTGTTAAAATTAAGTAATATTGTAACTAGAAAAAAATAAGATAATGTTCTTTAACGAGAGATGTATATTTTCCAATCCAACTATTATACTAGCGCCATCTATGTCGTTCAAGACGTATTATTAAGGCGATGAAACCCTGTACAAACGATTTTGGTTTGGAATTCTCCATGCAGTTCTGTCTTCATTAGTACATACCATCTGAAGTTTTCGAAAGTCATATTTTTACATTGTATAAGCCATTATGCCAATATTGTCACTGGCCTACTGAAATAGTTGTAATACTGGTGGCATTCGTTCTTAAAAGGGTTCTAGGGTCTCTAGGCAAAATGTTAGGAGGTCTATTGTTTATGATTACGCCCAAAGATGTTATGGCTTGATGAGAAATATTAAAATCAATAGCCCATTTTTTAGTCTTCACGGAATTCGCTATCTCTGTCATCATCATCAATTTCGCTTAAAGTTTCTGTAACTCTGTTATCACAGGTGTCTCGTTCAAACAGGTCTAAATAATCAATAACAGAGTCATCTGAATATAAAAAAAATAATTTGTTTAAAAATTATGTCGTACATTAATGTTGAACATTCTGTATAATGGATATAACTTCTATGGTAATGTCTAAAAACTTAACTTACTTTTTAAAGGCAAGCAATTTTTTACTGTAAGGAACCACTTTCACTACAAGCAAAATCTTTACATTCTGAAGTTCCCTTATTTTGGTCAACTGCAATATCATAAATAAAATAAAACGTAATAAAATTGATAAGAATTTCGTTGAATCACCAAAAGTATATACTTATTAGGATCTGTGTTTAAAATTTAAATGCACATAAATGTAAATAACGAATCAAAACGTAACGTAATAATCGACGGATTAATTATTATATTACTAATTATTATGTTAAAATTATGAATAAACGTAACGTAACGTAACCTAAATGTACATAACGATATTTGTATTACGTCATCGCAGTGTTATATAATAAATACATTGTAAAATAAAATGTATGTACGGAACCATTTCGTATTCCAGTGATACGCTCTTGATCGTTGGTTAACTTGGGTATTTAGTTGTGTACATGTTAATTCGACGTATACAATATGACTTAGGGTCGATTTCACCAATTCTAAACGCCTAGTTTTCGACGTTTAAGCTCGCTTAAACGCGGTTAGCCGCTGTCATAAAGCTGAAGAGTTTGTTTGGTTGAACGCGCTAATCTCAGGAACTACTGGACTGAAAAAATAATTTGGTGTTGAATAGTCCATTTACCGAGGAAAGGTATAGGCTATATAAGAAGCATCAGTGAAAAATGTGGCAAAAACGGGAAAAATCTTGCTATTACTTTTGAGAGTTTCAGTTGCGTGCGCTGCGTAAACGGTTAAAGTTACGCAAAAAATATGTATGACGGAATCGTTCTCCTTTTAAAGTTCAAAAAAAAAGTCCACGACAGTATATGTCTATCTTTTAAGGTTAACTCACTATTATCTTTTTCTTTGGTTTTTATTTTTTACGCTAAGCTTAGATCAGTAAAATTTAGTTTATAGAGCGAATGGTGAAAACGGCCCTTAATAGTCACACGACTAAAACGTAGTATTATCTTCACATTACAATTAAAACGTCGTATAGGTACGTGTTTAAGGCGGTTATCACACTGCCACGCATCACGCTACATGTTGCGTGTCAACGCACCTACGCGCGTACTTGCGAGAGTGTTTTCTATACAATTGAAGGTACAAGTACTCGTAGTTAGAACACGCATTCACTCGCTACGCTGCGTGGTGCGTGGCAGTGTGTTAATCGCCTTAGTTAAACTACTAAAAAACGAATCATATTTGTCATGTAAATGTTATTTAACGGTTTTTCAAACTACGATATTTTTCTTCCAAAAACCAAAAAGTGTTGTCGAGTGAACGTCGCATAACTTAGTTGTGTACACGTTAATTCGACATACACAATATTACTTAATAGTCACACGACTAAAACGTAGTGTTATCGTCACATTACAATTAAATCGTCGTATACGTGTTTCAAATTAAACTAATATAAAACAAATCATATTTGTCATGTAAATGTTATATAGTGGTTTTTCAAACTACGACATTGGTGCCGATTCTCTTGTTCAATAACTAAACTAAAATTAGATAAACGCTATCTTTTACTAAAAGGCAGTGCGAGAAAAGGACGGCTATAGCTATAAACTAAGTTCTCTAACTTAGTTCATAGCTATAGACGTCCTTTTCTCGCAAGGCGTAAACTAGTTTGACATCTCTATGTCAAACTAGTTTACGCCTTGCGTTTTACCGTGTTTACATGTTTTTACGTGTACCCTTAATTTGTATGGAAATATTAGTTTAACTAAAGGAGATTGTCGGAAATGGCCCCAGGACCAACAGGCATCTGACATACATAGTAATTATAAGCATATTTTATTATACTTATTGCGAATATCTGTATGAAACGGACACCCTGCGTTCTCTATTGAATAATTAAAAGAGCTTAAACGATT
Organism: Polia nebulosa; assembly: GCA_951329385.1. Taxonomy (NCBI): domain Eukaryota; kingdom Metazoa; phylum Arthropoda; class Insecta; order Lepidoptera; family Noctuidae; genus Polia; species Polia nebulosa. The sequence goes on along the minus strand of OX589610.1, from coordinate 11,752,102 downwards.
TACGACATCAAAAATCAAAAATATTGCCATCTTTGACAATTAGATTTGACATTTGACATGACAATTAGTGATGCCCAATCTTTTATTTCACACACATCGATAAGATAAGATAACATGCATTCTATATAATTACTTATCTTTTTCTATACAATTACTACACATAAGGACGTTTGTGCACTACCTCGTATTCGATTCAATTCGTGTTTTTTACGAACAGAATGCTGGGAATGCTGGGTTAAGCTCGCCTTTGTAACTAATTGTTAATTTGTGTTTTATTTATATGTTATATGTGTACAATAAAGAATAATAATAATAACAGCATAAAAACGTATCAGAATTCACAAATGGGCGCTGTGTACTTACTCATAGTCGATTCGTATTCGTGAGTTGTTTCGGGGAATTTTTCATGGTCCGTTTTTAAAAATACGAAAGTCCAGGCACCAATCCGAGATTCGAGTATTCACTAAAAACAAACACTCGAATCGAATCGAATCTGAGTGCACAAAACGCCATTTATTAAGCATGACGGCTACTTCGATTCGTAAAAACTGACTGATGTGTGAGATTCACGAATATAAAAACACGAAAACGAAGCAGAGCACAAACAACCACACATTTATTATGAAGGATAGTTCGAATCGTATTTTCACGAATACGAACCGACTACGAGGTACGGCACACACGCCTTAGGTGAGATGCATTGAAATATTTTAAATAGAATAAATAGCACGCTGGGTACTGAACGGTGTCGATTTTGTTTAAAATATATCGATAAGGATTTTATAGGGCATCCGTAATCCTTGTCATGTCAAATGTCAATCATCTCAACTGTCACCTGTCTGACTGCATTGTGTAGTGATTTTATTTTGTTATTTTTGGAATACATTCGACGACCTTGCGATTTTTTACGGACTCTGCTTTTATTAACGTGTTACCTGGCTGTGATAATAAATAGCTTTAGTGAAAGGCATTTACTAGCATTTTTCTAAGTATTGATGGGATTAATTCTTACTAAAAATAACCTCAAAATCTTTGTTTTCTTTTTAAATAAATGCTTTCTACGAGGTGTCCTTCATAACTTTGCTACTTTTCTTCATGGGCATTTACTCGTAATTTAGAACACGCAAAGTAAATGTCCTTTGCTGTTGGATCTGGGGCGAAAGATGTACAGTCAGGCCGCAAAAGTCCATAACAACGCTAAAGATTACATTACTACGAACCGAGCGAGCACGATACTTCCGTGCGTAATGTGTGCGCGTGTATGAGTATCCACATTCCACAGATAACACACACTAAGGAACTGTCGTCGCACTGAGCTTAAAAACATCATTATTATTTTTCTGTGCCATTGAATACGCATCACACAGTCACAGAGGCGACTTGTTCTTACCATTGCATTGATAAAATTCGCGCAAATATGTCATGTGCTGGTAGCCGTATGAACTAAGTGTTGGATTCGCAAATAACGTAGCCCGAGTTCAAATCATGGTCAGTCCGTTGCGGTTATTTCTTACTTTGAAAATTCCCAATCTATATTAATATAGTGGTTTTTTATATTTCTATGAAAAATACTATTGCATTTTTTGCACTAAATAGTTGCAAATTACGAATATGATTTATTAACCACAAGAAGAATCACATTCGTAATTTCGTTTGTTAACGAATAATCACGGATATGTTAAAATAAAATGGCCTACTAAAAATTTAGTTACACCGACTGATTTTACTAAAACAAGAACTTACAAAAAGTCAACAATTGGTTGGGATTTGAACTTGCGGCACACTGATTTGCGCTTCAATCTGTGTGCTCTATATCACTAGGCCATCTTGACTTATGCTAAGTTGATGAAATTGTGAATTTCAATCATTTGTTGGCAAAAACTTGAAAATAGAAGGTCGTAAGTCAAACTAAACGTCAAACTAATACGTTGTGAGAATTCTTATCGACTTTTGCTGGCGTCTGTATGGAAGCAGAACAATCTCCTTTTATAGCATTAAGTTACGTCCGTCTCTTTCTTGTTTTATTGGAAAGAAAAGGATAACAATAGCCTAAATTAAGTTTAGTTTGTGCACAACAGAATCGACACCATTGTCTTCCAAAAACTTGCAATGCGACTAAAACGTTTATACGATCAAAAGTTATGTCGAGTAAACGTTGTGGCCGAAACCTTTTAATAACGTCGCATAATTTAGTTGTGAAGGCGTTTATTCGACGTTTACAATATGGCTTATTGGTCACACGACTAAACTGACACAAGTAGTTAGCTCAGCACCATCATAAAACTGCTATATAACTAAAAGTCGTATAGATTTCGGACTATATAACGTTTATGCTTGTTGGGGCGTTACTTGCGATACGCGGCGGCACGCGGGCGACCATGTTGGCGGCTCTTTTGTGCGGCAAAGCGAGTTTATAAGCCGCCGGATGCACCGCGGTTTGCCCGGCGGCAGTGGTGGCAGCAAAACCGGCTGTAGGAGCCTAACATTCCGTCCCGCTCTACTTAGACCATGATTTCTCACGCTAAAAAAAAGGCAAACATAACATCATGCCTGAATTACGTATAGGTAGATGTTTCCCTATAATTTTTGTAAAGTTGTGTAACACACTCAAGTTGATAAGACGCTCCACACACATACGAGTACACACACATTTCACTATTTATGTTTCTAAGAGTCTGCCTAGTAGGTACACAGTTTTATAAAGTATTTCTTCTACAGTGTGGCAAATCATCCACATGGGAGACTGTGTAAAGCTCGCTTTACGCACAAGTAATGTGGGTAAGTGCTGATTTGGAGTTAAATGAATTACCAAGTTCCTTAGATTTAGACTTAGGACCAGAACAATAGTGACGATTCTCTTGTTCAATAACTAAACTAAAATTAGAGAATCACTATCTTTTACTAAAAGGCAGTGCGAGAAAAGGACGACTATAGCTATGAACTAAGAGATGTTAAACTAGTTTACGCCTTGCGCTTTATCGTGTTTTTAGTCGACATGCTTTTACGTGTACCCTTAATTTGTATGGCAATATTAGTTCCATTAAATTTGGCAGTTCAAATTCAAGTCCGTCTCTTTTTTGTTTTATTGGAGAGAATAAAATAGCAATAGCCTAAATTAAGTTTAGTTTGTGCACAACAGAATCGGCACCAGTGACGTTCTATCAGTGAGCAAGATTGTCAAAACGTCCAAAATGCTTGAAATTGACATGCGTTATTGAATTACCACGTGGGCAATGCGCAACACGGGCTTAGCATCGCTGCGTTGCCTAGAGCAGTAGAGTGATACCATGGCGTTCGAATTCTCACACTGAACAATAGTGTAGTTAATAAAGTTGTGGGAGGCCTCCAAGCTGCGTCTTCCGGTATGCGGTTCGAGTGAATGCCCAGCGTCCGCACTGCGCACGTCTTGTCGTCAGCAGGTTAAGCTGCGTGAGTAACTTGTTTGTTCCGTAGCACGTGGGCTCGAAGGTGCGATCTGAAGGTGTGCTCTGCATTTATTAAAAAAAAAAACATTCTTACTTACATTTAATTAAAACTAAAATAAACCTATTTATTGACCCTTAAATAAAAACTTTTTTTTTCAGAGATGTCTGAGGGAAGCTCTCAAGTGATGGACAATGTATACATGGTTGAACAAGATTTTGGAGTCTAGCGATGATGATGATCTTACTATATGGTACCATACGTACGACACTTAGGTGCCTGTTTGTTTGTCCATCTATCATATAGTATCAAAATCAATGCGCCAACTGCGCCTACTGGACCAAAACTGTAATTTAGTACACATGTCAACTAAGGATTACTATGATCCAAACACGGACCATTAACGTTAATAAATTAATTTAAAATATGGGGGTCACTTCATTAACCGACTTCGAAAGGAGGAGGTTCTCTGTTCGACTGTATGTATGTTTTTTATGTATGTCCACCGATTTCTGTTTCATCGGACCGATTTTCAAAATTCTTTTTTTATCCGAAAGCATATATTCCCGAGGTGGTCCCATATGACATGGAACGTGGAATTTAAACCAAGGAAGAAATGCCAACCGCACGCGCCGACCAGAGGCGCACCCCGCTGGCAACACTGATTGCAATTTGTTCTCTCATAACCGCAACACCGCTCCGCGCCGCGCCGATCCGATAAAATATATATCTAAAACTCTTAAAACTGTCTATTATCCGTGTTGGCCGACACAAGTGTGACATACAAAGACCAAGTGAAGTGCGCAGTCAAAGAAGAAAACGCGCAAACACGTGATACATCTTCTCAGGCTGACTTGGTATCAGCGTGCTCCATTCAGAAGATTCCCAAGTAAGTCCATCATTACCTTTTTCTTACCCTGGTCAGCTCAATACAGTGTGTCGCCAACATTACACTCCGCATAAAGTTCTGAGTACTTCCTTCATTATAAATTATAACTAATGTGCTATGCCAGACAATAATTTATCTCTGTGGCAAATTTCATCCAGGTCCGTCCAGTCATTCTGGCGTGACAAGGTGGGCCAATGAACTGGTGAGGGTCGCGGGCAACCGATGGATGCGACACGCACAGGACCAGACGTTGTGGCGACACTTGGGGAGGCCTATGTCCAACAATGGACCCCTATCAGCTGAAATGAGGATGATGATGATGTAAAAACTATAAATGCGATCTGCATTCTTACATACTCAATTTGCTTTGTAGGAAAAAAATGGGGCACTCTAAAAATGCTTAAAGGATGATTCACGTTACACCGTGTCGCCACCGAGCCTCGGCCGTGACCCGGCCGGGGTAAGGCCGGGGCACGTTCACTGGGCTAGTCATTCATGCTACACCGGGCTGTCACCGTGCCGCCACCGGGCCCCGGCCGGGGCACGTCCGGGGCACGGCCAAGCATGGATCAGTTCATACAAAAAGTATACTATAGATATTTGACCGTGCAATTGTTTGACCGGCAATTGTTTCCGGGTTTGTTGCCGGGGCCCCGGCCGTGGCACGGCCGGGGCACGGTCAAAGATTGTTGCATACATTTTGTATGAAGTGGCTTAGGCTCGGACGTGCCCCGGCCGGGAAACAATTGCCGGTCAAACAATTGCACGGTCAAATATCTATAGTATACTTTTTGTATGAACTGATCCATGCTTGGCCGTGCCCCGGACGTGTCCCGGCCGTGCCACGGCCGTGCCCCGGCCGGGGCCCGGTGGCGGCACGGTGACAGCCCGGTGTAGTATGAATGACTAGCCCGGTGGACGTGCCCCGGCCGAGCCTCTGCCCCGAGGCTCGGTGGCCGCACGGTGTAACGTGAATCATCCTTTATTCGTCATCGTACCTACCGAGTTAGTTATCAAATGAAGGTGAAGAAATTCTGTGTTCAAATAAAAAACTTTTTTACAAAAAAAATGGAACCGACTTCCAATAACAGTTCAAAATAACTTTAATTTCGGAAGTCGGTGTTTCTGATTTAGTGTCTTCGTTTTTTGGAAGTCGGTTCTATTTTTATGAAAAAAGTGGTTTTTTTTTTCACATTTTAGTTGTGGTTCATAGACATACGATCGCAGCAATCGCGATTGATGTGCTGTCAATTTTTGAAGAGTTACGTTATCTGTCACCGAAACACATCAACAGCCCCCCTAGCCATATTACATTTCTATTATCGTTTACGCTAACGCTTAGAACAAAATGTATGGCAATGACATTACCTGTAGATAAGTGTCACGTGACTTATCGCAGGTAATGTCATTGCCACACATTTTGTTCTAAGCGTTAGCGTAAACGATAATAGAAATGTAATATGGCTAGGGGGGCAGATCTATATGAAATTTAAATGGGACCATTTCGGAACAAAGCCCTTTCGAACAAAAAAAAAATTTTGGAAATCCGTCAATATATGACGGAGTTATGCCATATATTGACGAATTTCCAAAATTCTTTTTTTGTATACATTAAAAAAAAATACAAACAACCGAATTGATAACCTCCATCTTTTTGAAGTCTGTTAAAACATAAATATCGTTTCTGAATGCTACCAGGGTAAGTAGCTAAGCAACATAGCATAATTATGCATAACTATCTATTATTAATTACAAGCTTTCATTTAGTTTCACCTGTCCCGTTGTCTGTAATCAAATCTTGCAAGTGTTATTATTAATAAATAAATATTATTATTAATAAATAAATAAAATAAATGATGTTTATTCAGTAAATAGGTTTTTTTTTTTTTTTTTGGGGGATGGGAAATCATCTCATGACTTCTTCCGCTCTAGGGTGGAGCGGAAGGGCGTGTCAGACTCTTACTGACTAAAACCCACCCCTGTTCCTCCCTGCCCTACGCGCCCGGGGGCGAGGTAACTCTTTCGAATTTATCCTCCACCAGCAGAGTTTCGCCCCGGTGTTTGGCCTCCTCGCGCCACTCGTACAAGTGCGCGAGGATTTTTGCCTCCAGATCCCATGGTGAAAGTCCGGCAAGGAGGCTCGCAGCCTCGCGGGTCAGTAAATAGGTTTCAAAGAACACTTTTACACGTCAATGTTTTTTGCCTGTTTAAGCTAGAGGAGGCCGGTGTTTCCTAGCTGACTACCCTCAGAAGAAACACAGACACAAACTCAGTGGTCAACGTTTTTTTTTTTTTTATGTTTGATAGGCTCGCGTTTGACCACTATCTCACCTGATGGTAAGCGATGATGTGGTCGAAGATGGAGCACGCTTGCCTAGAAGTAACCTATTCACTCTTGACTTAGAGACTCCCAGGTTGTATCTTACAGGAAACACAGACTCCGGTAGAGAATTCCACTCTCTAGCTGTACGTGCAATGAATGTTTTCTCAAAACGCTTTGTGCGTATGGATGGGATGTCCACCATAAACCGGTGGCACTTCGCCGTACGTCTTGTGGTCCTTAGATGAAACGGGCTTGGCGGAATCAAATCATGCAATTCCGTCGCACACTCCCCAAAATGTAATCGATAGAAAACCGACAGGCTAGCAACTCGGCGTCTATGTTCAAGACTTTGGAGTTTTGACTCAACGAGTCTATCATTGCCGATGATCCTCTTGGCTCGTTTCTCAATTGACTCAAGGGCATCAAGCTGGTATCTTGCAGATCCGTCCCAAAGATGAGAGCAGTACTCCATACACGATCGGACTTGCGCTTGATAGTGTTGGAGCAGCTGTTCCGGCGTGAAGTATCGTCTCACCTTTGCGAGGACCCCCAACTTTTTGGCAGCCACTTGAGCCTTAGCCTCTATGAAGGGACCAAAATTGAGGGTAGATGTTAAAGTAACACCAAGAAGATCAAGTCGGTCGGTTATCGGCACGGTTACACCCCGGAAAGATGGAGCCGGGTGAAATTGGCTCCTTTTAGCAGAAAAAAGACACGCCTGGGTCTTAGCAGCATTGAACTTAACCAGATTGGCATCGCCCCATTCTGAGACAGCCTGCAAGGACAAGTTCAAGCGCCCAACCATAGCCTCTCGGAGAGACCGGACCTGAGACCCACTAACTCGTGCGTCTGGCACGTATCTCTCGGCAACAGTGCTGTCGTCTGCATACCCAAAGGTACCGGGTTTTAGCAGATCGTTAACATACAGCAAAAACAATGTTGCCGAGAGCACCGACCCCTGAGGAACACCGGCATTAATAGCCAGCAGTCCGGACGAGCAGCCATCTATGACTACTCGGATAGACCGATCCCTCAGGAAATCTGCTATCCAATCACACAATCCAGCGGGCAGACCGAAGGAAGGAAGCTTGTCAATTAAGCTGTCGTGCCAGACCCGGTCGAAGGCCTTCGAGATATCAAGGGAGACCGCAAGGGCTTCCCCTTGTTTGTCGATGGCCTCACTCCAGATGTGAATGGCATACGCTAGAAGATCTCCTGTTGACCGATTTCGGCGGAAGCCGTATTGTCGGTCACTTAGGATATCGTTAGCTTCTAGGTATGCTAGGAGCTTACCATTCAGTATACGTTCCATACTCTTACAGAGAACGGAAGTTACCAAGATGGGCCTATAATTTGCTGGGTCAGCTCGACTACCCTTCTTGGATACGGGTTGCACGTTAGCTTGCTTCCAAGCCATCGGCACTTTTCCAGTCTCAAACGAAAGGCGATATAGGCGTGTCAGGATCGGAGACAACTCAGGCGCACAAGTCCTCAGTACAATTGCCGGTATCCCGTCGGGACCACTAGCCTTGTTCACGTCCAGGTTACGCAGTACCCTCCGGACATCCTTCTGATGAATGCGAATGTCTGACATAATCGACTCGCATCCACCAAGAGTACCAGGGGGCCTCGCGCCACCAGGATCTAGATGCGAAGATTCCGCAAACAGAGAGGCAAACAAGCTTGCTTTCTCCTCAGCGGAGTGGGCCAGCGACCCGTCGGGTTTCAGCAGTGGAGGTAGTGAGGGGCGGCAGAAGTTCGATTTAACCGACTTAGCCAGGGACCAAAACGCCTTACTACCAGCTGGGTAAGAAGCAAGTTTGTTCCCAATTCGGCCAATGTGGTCAAACCGAGCCTTCCGCAACACCTTCTTGCAGGACTTGGCAGCCCTGTTGAAGGCTCTCTTCTTCTGACTCACGTCACTCGCTTTACGCGTCCGAGCGTCGACCCATGCCAGGTAGGCCGCGTGTTTAAGCGCATCAGCGCGATTGCACTCGGCACCAAACCATGGTCGAGCCCCGCCAGACATTGTTACGTCAGAGAATGGAATGTAGTACTCCATTCCCCGCCGCAACACATCCGTCACGGCGTCCGCGCACGACGAAACATCAGTCGAAGAAAAGCAAGTGGGCCGCCAAGGATAACATGCGAAGATCTGCTGACCTGTATCGCCAAACCCGCCTGGTGCCTCTAGGGCTAGGATCGGGCGGGGAGTAGACGGATACAGATTTCACCAGACAGTGGTCGGAAGTACCTAATGGTGAAGAAATCGACACTGAGTAACGGTCTGGATCTGTTGTCAGCAGAAGGTCAAAGCAATTGGCTGTGTGCGAATCAACATCCGGCACCCTCGTTGCCCCCTGGACCAGCTGGATAAGATTTAACGCCAGCGCTAGTGTCTTCACCATTGTGTGGATCGCCCAGAGGACACGGTGGAGCATACGGTGGAGAACTGCCCCGCTTGGGCGGAGCCCTGCCGTGTCCTCGTGGAGGCGATCGGCGGCAACAAACTCTCGCGCCTGGCCCTGGTACAGGCCATGGTACGGAGCTAGAAGGATTGGGAAGCAGTCTCCTCCTTCTGCGAAGCAGTAATGCTCGCGAAGGAGGAGGCGGAACGGGTGAGGAAGACTCAACGGAGTCGCCCTCACGCCCCTAGCCCCACCCGCCATAGGAGTCACCCTGGGCGTCGGGGGTCGCGAAACGATCTCCGGCCACCGTAGACGCGGGCCTGCAGACAGCGAGTAATGGGTAGCTCACCATCCAATCAGCACCAGGCCCGAGAATCGACGGCGCGTAGTGTTCCACGCGCCTCAATGAGATGTTAGCCACCACTGACGGAGGCCGTCATGGCCGATGCATGCATGCCAGGACTTTACACCTAGACGATACACAGACACAGGGTCTGATGATGAATCTGAAAGGTGGCCACGGCATCTCTCTCCAAAATAGTGGAAAGTTATTTAGGTAATGAAATTAATACTTTTTTGTGTAGCAAGAATATCATAAATAACAAACAGTTTGGGTTCCAGAAAGGTCGTAACATATCGCAGCTATTGTCTGCTTTTTCTGATGAGGTCAACAAGCATCTGGGCGCTCGCGAACAGGTGCTTGTTGCCCTCATCGACTTTGGCAAAGCATTCGATACTCTGCTGTATAAAACATTATTCAGTAGAATTGAACAAAGTGGTATACGGGGTCCTCTTATGAAATGGTTTAAAAATTACCATGAAAATCGTCATACTGTAGCTCGTTTGGGCACTTGCCATAGTGAAAAAATACCTACTAAAATGGGCACGGCCCCAGGTTCAATGATTGGCCCAACTGAGTCTTTATTATATTTTAATGAAATGTGTAACATTATTCCGGAAGACTCTGTATACCAGTTTGCCGATGATACGTGTTTGGTAACCCATCATAAAAACATAATTGAGGCTCAAACAGTAACGCAACGTTTATTTGATGACCTGTGTAAGTGAGCACACGATGCAGGCCTGGTTATCAACGCTAGTAAAACAAAGATTATCCTATACACTCTCCTTATATGAAGATTAAACATGTACCTAAGGTAACCGCGCATGAATACCATGCGCAGTGCCTGCATCGTGGGGTCACTGCACACATGTGTGCGTGTCCTACGCTAGAGGCTGTCGACCGGCACATCTATCTCGGACTCATTATAGGCAAGCACTTGAATTGGGGACCACACATTGAAAGTGTATGTAACAAACTAAGATCTATTAACGCCAAGTTGGCTATCCTCAAATATAAACTTCCCTTCCACACGCTACGCATGCTGTATCTCGCTCTGGTGGATTCAGTCATAAGCTATGGGCTAACTAATTACGGACGTGCCTACAAAACTTATGTAGATAAAATATATAGACTACTCGTACAACTAAGTATACTCAAGACTATTGTGCCAAAGAACGCGTCAGGCCCCTGCGTCGCCACCAACAATAGGTTTTTAATTGTGTCTGCTAATGAGGGACTTGACGCTTTCCAAGTAGGTACATTTTATAACCACGAACATTTTAGCTGTTTTTTGCAGTCGGTTATCTTATTTTGAAATAAGATAACTGAAAGGTCCGAGTCTATTTCTTCTGATAGTCTTAATAGAATTCTGTTTCAATCGTTGGACGATAATAACCCATTTAGTGTCGTCCGCGGTCCCGAGTTTCATTCGGATAATGTCCGACTTTTGTCGGATAAAATCAAACGTTAAATTAAATTGTTGTCATTCCACTCCACTAACGTTGGAATTTCAAGCGGCTTTTTTAATGAAAATACTTCGCTTTAATCGCTTTTCAGTATATTATATCCTCTCACCCGAAGTGTCAAATATGTTATCGTAGGTACCTACACACGGAGATGGAGTACGCTTGCCTAGAAGTAACCTATTCACTCTTGACTTAAAAACCCCAGGTTGTAGCTATCAGCTATCAGGAAACACCGACTCCGGCAGGGAATTCCACTCCTTATCTGCACCTATGCACAATGAATGTGTTCCCAATTTTTTTTTTTTTGTGCGAATGGTGGATGCCTCCCATGGTGGCGCATTGCCGTCTACCATCGAGTGGTCCAAAAACACAAGCCTACAAAAAAAAATGCACCTGTTATTATCATCACAGCTATTTCGTTATATTGAAAGGCTCCTCAGCTCGAATTTGATAGTAGAAAAATTCCATCACGTCTAGATTTTCTGTCGCATCAAAATAAAAGTTTCTTGGTAAATAGTACAAGGACGATTGCATAGTACTCGGCCTCACAAAATACAGAAAGTTATTTTAATCAAATCTACCCACATTAGCTAGTTCAGTTCAGACTAGTTAACTATGCGAAGTTTGAAACGTCTGCGATAATTAGTTGCGATTATACAAAATTTGTCAAGCAATCCGACGCGATTTGTCGCAAATTGAGCATTTTAATTTTTTAAATTCTAAGATTCGTTATAGGGTTCCCGACCAAAATGGTAATAATATATAATAATAATATTCTTTATTTCCATAAGAAGGCAAAGAAATATTTTGAAGTCCCTGACTCCTGTACTAGGTGAATAACCTGTGCTACAGAAGCCAGTGCCCCCTCCTGGAAGTAGATACAATTGGTTCTTATGCAATAAACAAGAAAAACAAAACAAAAACGTATTAAAAAGTTAAAACTAAATTAATAACACCAAAAACAATAAGTCGTTAGTAAGAGCCTAAAAGTGAGTGAGTGTGTGCAGTGAGTACGTGAGTTTTATGTTCAGGAAACCTAAATTAGATTTGCGGCGAAAAAAAATATATATATGTTGAAATTTGAAATTTAGTGCGTCACAAATTATTTAATCCAGGTAGGATTAGTGTCACTGGAGCGTTACTAGGATTTGCTCTGTTTCATCGTAACTGAGGGGCATGAGCCATGGCTTTAGGATCTGTTTAACATTATGTACGGTAAGTCGATATATTGCCAGTTTTTTGTTAATTCTGTTGTAAATTTGTGAGCTTTGCGCACAATAGTGTCGCCGCGCTAGTGCAGAACGACACTGAACGGATTCGCAAACAGAAAAACCAATTCGCTGACTGGTAAGGTTAAGGATATACAATTTTCTCACCGTAAGTACCTGGGCATCGGAGTACAGCTGGGCTGTGGGATAGTCTCTTCTACGGAAATGCATAACTTTGAGAACAGGCCGCTAAGCTCTTTCCACCCTATACATCACAGTTTTGATGTCCCGCCCCACACTGGTATGCAGTAAGTTATGATGGACTCACAGAGGGAACGATATACAAGCGAAGTCGTTTTCATATCAGCCGAATGTCTCAACTCTTTAAATAAATACATAAGCTTACGAAGCCGGGAGCATAGTGTATCGGTATGAACACTCCAATTTAGCCTCTCGTTGATATGAACCCCTAAATATTTAATACTTGGTACCATTGTCAGATAATTGCAATTGCAAGGCGTTGTATCATGACAATTATGCGCTATTATTTTGTTAGAGTCTGATGGTGGTTTAGGTGAATTTGGTGGAAGAAACTGAATTACTTTCGCCATAGATATATTAAGCGTCAGAAGGTTAGTGGAAAGCCAGACCATAACAGTTTGCGAAATGAGTTCAATTATATGCTTAGCTCAGACCCAGGTCTTGTCATATACCAAAAGTGCCGTATCGTCTGCATAAGCAAAAATGTCACACTGAGTAAGGGGTAATTGACAGAGATCATTAATATATATCTGAAATAGCGTGGGACCCAGAATAACCGTAACCAATATACTCTTCTTCACTAAACATGGAATCAATTTTGACACATTGGCTACGCCCACTAAGGTAATCTTTATAAGTATTTAGGGCCACACCACGTATTCCCATATGCTCCATTTTGGCCAAAAGTCTTGAAATGGAAACTGTACCAAAGGCCTTCGTTAAGTCTAAAAAGACACCATAACATTTAAGGCGGCTGTCCAATCTATCGACCAAGGTATTTGTGAAATCAGAGATAGCGTCTTCTGTGGAGACTCCTGAGCGAAAACCGTACTGGTTGTTTGCGATAAGTTTATTTTTACACAGAAATTTAGTCAGATTAGTATTAAGAACTACTGAAATTGGTCGATAGTTGGACACGTCGCTCTTAGCTCCACCTTTGTACACTGGATGAATTATTGCAAGTTTAAAAGCTTTAGGGAATATTCCTGAGTTAATAGACCAGTTACATATATGGGCAATGAAAGGAGCCAGATTAGTGCTAGACTGTTTTATGATGATAGCAGGGATATTGTCCCATCCAATTGCACAATCACTACGTAACCAGTGAATTGTACTAATAACAAGTGATTCATCAACTAATGGTATAGCCAGTGAGTCAATTGGAGACGGGAAAGAAGATGTTAAGGTTGCGTGTCTGGTAGAGTCATATTTAGATGCAAGGTCTCGTCCAATATTAACAAAATATTTATTGACATTATTAATTGATTCGATGGGGTTAGGAGAAGATTGTAACAGGGCACTAGGAGAGTGTATCTGTTGGTTGCTATGTGTGATAGACTTAATTACTTTCCACATAGCTTTCGGGTTATTATTAGCTTTAAGAAAATCTGCTTTCTCATAGGCACGTTACGATAGTAGGGAGTTACAAAAGTTGCGGTATCGGGTATAAGAAGTTTTTAGATTTAAATCACTGGTAGAGCTTCTGACCCGTCGGTGCATTCTGCCGCGATTGCGTAGGCACCGTATTAAACCAGCAGTCATCCATGATTTTAGAACAGGTTTCCAATTAGGTATGCCAATAATTTTACTATGTTTTGCTATGACGGTCTGTAAATCTACAGTTAAAAGATTGGTTGCAAGGTCTGGGTACGTAGTATTAAGAATAGGAGTAAAATCATGAATACTTATTTCATTTTTAATGGCCTCATAGTCATATCGCAGCGATGTGTTTTTTGAAAGGGATTTCGCTGATTTATTTATATCCAGGAATATGACAATAGGAAGGTGATCAGTAATGTGGGTGTCTAACACAATAACCTTGCCAGGAGATTTAGTCTTCATCATAACGTGATCCAGACAATTATTTAACCTTGTTGGGAGAGTGTGGGCGGGCAGTAAGCCATGAGTTGCTGTTAAGGTCAAATAATCATCCGAATGACGATCAGCATTACCAGGTTTGATATCAATATTAATGTCGCCTACAAGCATGACGTTGTTTTTGGAATTCACTGATGTTCTAATTTCACTCAAACTGGAGTAAAAATTGGCAGGGTTTAAATAAGAAGGGGAACGATACACCGCGATTATAGCTGTGTAATTATGGCAAGTTACCAAACAGTTGGCATCCGATACCAAAGGTTCATATGTAGTACAATTAATAGTGTCTTTAGCGTAAATTACGACACCGTCATTTTTATAGGATTCTTTTTTGTGGAGTGTGATGTATAGCCCGGCAAAATAGGGATGTGGCCCGAAACCTGCAACCAGCATTCGGTAAGAATAATAAAATCTAATTCAACTTTCGTTTCTGTTAACATGGTGACAAATTGGTCTAGATTTTTCTTTATGCTCCTAAAATTAATATGTACGATACGAACGCTACGGTCGCATTGACCTGTAAAATTTATGCATTGATCAGGGGTACATGAAAAGGTATCAGCGGAGACGTTGTCTATTTTTGAGAAATCTGATCAATATTCATCATTTTTAGTTATAATTTAATAACATTGTCACTGTTATTGTGACAAGACGTTTATCCGAGAGTGAGACTACGGTCAAAGCGTAACATATATAGGGCATTAAGTAACCAGTAAGAAGTGGTATTTTTTTAAAAATTAAATAATTTTTCCTTGTGTCAAATTCAATTCCAGCTAAAAATGTGTGTGAGAATGAATGTATGTGTAGGTTAGGCTTACAAATTAACAGAATATTATAAAAAGACAAATGTGCAAGTAACAAGCAAGACATTAATATAACTAGTATTTTAGGTAGGTAAACGAGCTTAATCACTAGTCATTTATTAAGAAGGAGACTGTCCAAGTCTGCTTCGTTTTTTTATAACGACATGTCGCTCGCCATCCATTTTTCATAGCAAGACTTTCCCATAAGAGGTCCAACAGTATTTATGTACATTATTTTCACCAAAGCGGCGCGGGCGGGCCAGATAATAAATTCTCTGAGTTTTTGGTATAAGTTTCTCAGATATGTATATAGATTTGCTGGGACCGTCTAGTTTCAAGTGTGCCGTACTCAGTTTGTTTAGCTTATTGGCATTATTAAACTTGCGAGCCTTTTTTATAATACTGTCCTTTGTTATTGAGCTCACAAAGTCCACAGTAATAGTAGAAGAGTTATTTTTGTTTTTCGTACGAAAAACATCTTTTATGTCGTTGCCACTTATCGGGGAGCCAAGCACGTGCGACGCTTCAACTACAATGGTGCGGAGATTCTCCTTACTTTCTTCCTGTTTGTGTGGCACATTCCTTATTTCAATCTTAGTGGAGATTAATTGTCGCTCAATAATTTCCACTTTCTCCTCCAGATCATAGATATAATCGGCGGTCGTTTCACGTTCAGACTCCAGTTTTGTTAATTTCATTTTGAAGTCATCGTAATCCTAAAATATAAATTCTATTGATTAGTGTATCTCCGAGTTTTGAGCAATAATTTCAGAGATAGACGCCTGTAATGTCATAAACTTCTCTTCCGACCTAGCAGTAGATGCTGTTAGTAATGCTCAAATTTCATCCAAGCGATTCATGCAATCACATTCTTCACGTTTACGCTTCCAGCGGTTCGTTAAATTGCTATCTTGATCCACGGTCGTGAGATCAGGAGAAGACCCGGTCTGGTAAAACAGTAGGGAGCCAGGAGCGGTAGAAGTAGTTGTGCCTTCAGATTCTCCAACTAAAGGTTTATTCAGGCATAATTAAATCATTAAATTAGGTACCTCGACTTACGATTATCTCATTATATCGATTTACGATTGCGAAGTGTTCGGTTATCATTTTTTTTTTAAAAGGTAAAAAGAACCCTCATGGTGCGACTCAGTCAGTCTGTCTGTCTATCCGTCTGTCACAGCTGGGTATCTCAAGAACTACCAAAGCTATCAACTTGAAATTTAGAATAGTTTAAGATGAGTTTGCCCAACAATTTTGCAAATAAGAAACAAATAAAAATATTTATAATTTTGTTTTCCAACAGGGACCGAAAGGGGTCTTTAAAATTCGAAGTGGGGCTACTAGGGCATGTATGGTATCATATGAAAGAACGCTGTTTGCATATTCTCAAGCTTCTTTTTTTTTAGGCCTGAAAAAAATGAAAGATGTAAAAAATAAATACCGTTCCTCCTTATCTCCGAAGTTTGCATAGAGAAAAATCTGAAATTATCTGATAGAAGTTTATGTAAAGATTACAGGACAAATAAAACAATGTCTCTAAATTGCACACTTTTTCAGAAATCATCTGTTGTTGAAATTGCCTGTATTGAATTGGAACAGTTTATTATATTAAGTGTGTACAGACCACCTAAAGGATTGTATGATTGTTTTGAAAAAGTAATAATAATAATAATATTCCACAACTATCACACAACGCCATCTAGTCCCAAGCTAAGCAGAGCTTGTGTTATGGGTACTAGACAACTGATAAACATACTTATACATTTCTAAATACATACATATTATAGATAAATTACACCCAGACACAGAACAAATTATCGTGCTCATTACACAAACATTTGTCCTGGGTGGGAATCGAACCCATGGATGAAGTGTTGCAAAAAATTTGTAACTCCAGTAAGTCCGTCATCGTTTGTGGCGACTTCTAGCCTAAGCACTAAAATTATAAGTTTGTTTCAGTCATACAATCTTGTAAATCTATTTTAACCCAAAATTTAAAGGTAGCTTGGAAACATTTAAAACTAAACTCTCAAATAAAATCCCACTTTTGTCAACTAATGATGACCCTAATCAACATTATAATGATTTTTTCAAAATGTTTTGCACGCAATTTGATACTACTTTTATTCCTAAGACAATTTCGGTAAATAGCAATACTTCCTTCAGTGACTGGGCCACCATTGGTATTAATAAAAATAGAAAACGGCTGTATGAGCTGTATGAAGAACGGACTTATATTAACACTGTAGAATTTAATTTATATGTTAAGAATTATTCTAAATTATTTAAAAAAGTATGTTATTCGGCGAAATCTCGCTACTTAAGTTCAAAAATTAAAAATAGTAGTAATGTAATTAAAATTACTTGGGATATTATTAATAGCGAAACGGGAAGGTCTTGCAACCGAAGTAGTGATTACAGCCTTGCTATTGATGACAGTTTCATTAAATTAGATTCGCAAGTCGCCGCGGCATTTGAAAATTTCTTTGCAGAGATTCCCGTATCGACTACAAAATCTCTAAATTCATCACCAACTGCTGCAGAAATTTTACTTAAAGAAAACGTTCCAGTTTGTGAATCCCAATTTAATTTCCAATATGTCACTTGTAATGATGTAATTAAAACTTTTAATACGTTAAATGTTAAAAAGACTGCAGATCTATGGGGTAATTCTGTTGACGTTGCTAGGTCTATTATAAACATTGTAGCACCTACTTTAGCACAAATTTTTAATAATTGTGTAGATTGTGGTGAGTTTCCTGATCTAATGAAATATAGTAAAATTACACCATTGTTTAAATCGGATAGTACATCAGACCTTACTAATTATAGACCTATATCAGTGCTACCTACTTTTAGTAAAATTATTGAGAAAATTATTTTAGATCAAATTCAAAAATATTTTAATAAACACAAATTATTACATAAACAAACAGTTTGGTTTCACAAAGGGTCGTTCAACAACTGATGCTGGTGTTGAACTTTTGGGACACATTTATAATGCATGGGAAGATAAATGCGATGCGTTTGGCATTTTTTGTGATTTGTCTAAGGCTTTCGATTGCGTTCTCCATGATACATTGATCAGGAAGCTGCACTACTACGGAGTCCGGGGCGCTTCTCTGGATCTTCTTACTTCATACTTGAGTAATAGGATTCAGAGACTTGATGTAAACGGCAAAAGGTCTCCCGGGTCTGTAGTCAGAATGGCGGTTCCTCAAGGCTCAATTCTGGGTCCTTTTTTGTTTCTAATCTATATCAACGACTTGCCTTATCTCATAAAGAATAAACATGATATAGTGCTGTTTGCAGATGACACTTCACTTTTATTTAAACTGAAACGTCAGCAGGTGGTTGTTGATGATGTAAATTATGCTCTTTCAACTGTAGTTAACTGGTCAACATCAATAATCTTCTCCTTAACGAGAAAAAAACAAAATGCATAAAATTCACATTACCCAATGTAATACAAGTGAACACTAGTGTGTCAATAAAGGGTGAAGAGTTGAAACCCGAGGATTCCACAGTGTTCTTAGGTTTAACTTTGGATGCGCAGCTTCAGTGGAGCCCCCATATAGATAAACTGTCCAAAAAACTTAGCTCTGCAGCATACGCCGTAAGGAAAATTCGTGGTTTAACTGTTTTAGAGACAGCTCGTTTAGTATACTTTAGTTATTTTCATAGTGTGATGTCGTACGGCATTCTGTTGTGGGGAAATGCCACCGATATTCAGACAATTTTTGTTTTAGAGAAAAGGGCTATTCGTGCAATTTATAAATTAAGTCCCAGACACTCCCTCAGAGACAAATTTAAAGAGATTAATATTATGACTGTTCCCTCTCAATATATTTATGAGAATCTCATGTATGCACATAAAATATTAATCTGTTTAAAAAATAGTGATATCCATAGCATAAATACTAGGAACAAACACAAATTTATTGTACCTTAAACCAGGCTCAAGAAAAAAATAGGTGGTTCGTTTAGATAATAATAATAATAATTTTATTTATTCAAAAGTATACAGACATTTAAATAATGGTGATACGTTACAATACACTATATTCTATGATCAGATATTGAACATCTGTGTCTGAACTAGATATAAAATATCTGTACTTCAGACATCAGCGCTCTTTCCCTATTGTAGGCGACATTTAAATATTAACTTTATTTGACCTCTATATACATCTATAGCACATTCGATAAAAGAGATTTCTATAATATTAAAATAAAATGTAGGAAAAAATCTTAAATTAACTAGTTGTATTTTAATGTAGTAATGGCCTCCGGTGAGTAAAATGTCAGTGAGTGTATGTGTGTAGGAGGGTGAGTATTTTTAGAAGCTACTTAACTACAGACAACAGGTTTTCGGTCTCATTGTAGTTTAGCCTGCGAATGTAGTCTATTACCGTAGATTTACATTTATTCCTATTTAAGGTATATATATCTAAAAGCTTATTTAATCTTTCGTACAGAAAGGAGCCCATGTAAGAGTAGTACTTGCGTGCGTATGGGTGTTTAAAGTTCGGTGGATCATTGTGTGTAATGACCTTACGTCTGCGCTTAGATAAATATGAGGACTTGTCATACTTTGTACTAACATGGTATCTCAAGACTGCGTGCAGGACAAAGAGCTGCCGGACAGTGAGGACTTCACAGGACTCGTACAAAAGGTATGTTGGGAACAGATAGGGCCGGAAGGTGCTGACTTTAAGAATTGCTCTTTGTGCAAGTTCTAAACGTTTGAGTACAGTTTTTGACGTGCCTCCCCATACAGAAATACAATACTGCAGCACGGATTGGCCAAGTGCTAGGTATACTTGCTTTATTAATTGAGGTTCAGCTGCATTTCTCAAATTATTGAAAACGAAAATCAGTTTTCTTATCCTAGAAGTAACCATGTCTATATGAGGTCGAAAAGATAGATTATTGTCGATAATTATTCCCAAATATTTTATTTTGTCGACTTTAATTAGGGCAGGGCAAGAACAGTTTACATTATTACAGCAATTGTGTGCTATTATAGAGAGAGTTGAGTGAGGAGGATTACCGTTACGCATAGAAAAAGTGAGATATTGCGTTTTGCCTGGATTAAGAGTAAGAATATTCTTCTGCAGCCAGTGGCTTACTATATTAAAATAATGCTGTGCACTTTTATACACATTCTCCCAAGTATCAGCAGAAAACAGAAGCACTGTATCGTCCGCGTACGATATTATTTTACCTCCAGCAAGATTTAGCTCACAAAGGTCATTTAAATAGACGAGAAAAAGGCTTGGACCCAAAATACTACCCTGCGGTACACCAAAAGAGACGGGTAAGTCGCTGCTTATGTGATCATTTATTTTAACACATTGCGTGCGATCTGAAAGGTAGTCTTTAAATATTTTGAGTTGGTCTCCTCTAACGCCTATTCGTTCTAATTTTTGTAAAAGCAATGGCACAGAGACCGTGTCAAAGGCTTTGGCCAAATCTAAGAATATTCCTAAAGTCTTCTTGCCGGCATCTAAATTTGCTACCACATAATCCACAAGCTCATGAGCTGCATCACTTGTCGACTTGCCAGCACGGAAACCAAATTGATTGTTGGAAATATGGTTATTTTTTTCTAAGTAGCTTGTGAGTCTTTTATTAAGGATGCGTTCCAGAAGCTTGGAGATAGATGGCAAAATAGAAATAGGCCTGTAGTTGGTGACGTGGTCTTTATCTCCGGATTTATGTATCGGATGCACTACTGACTTCTTTAGGACTCCTGGGAAAATACCTTGTGATAAACAAGTATTAAAGAGATAAGTTAAAAGAGGTACAAGTATGTCTTTATTTTCTTTAAGAAGACTGTTTGGTATAGAGTCCCAGCCAACGGAGCATATATTTTTGAGACCCATAATCAAACTCTCTATCTCTGCCTCATCTGTGTCCAATAAAGCGAGAGACTTTAGACATTGCTTTGTGTTTTCAGTTGCGAAATGACAGTGCTCCGTATTAGAACAATTTGTATTACTATCAGCTAAGTCTTTGCCAGATGCCAATGTATACGTTTCTATAATAAACTTCTTCGCCAAATTCAAAAACTAAGCATAAATAAATTTAAATCATTTATTAAACGTAAGCTATGCAAGAAAGCTTTTTACACAATTAATGACTTTCTTGAGGAAAAAAAAAGCGTGGGATTGAGCTGCTTCAATGATATACATGAGCCATTGTTTTCATATGTACTACTTACTGATGAATTTTTTTTATATATTTTTTTTAATATTCGTTTTTGACATGAAGACTTGTATAGTATTATATTATATTTTTAAATATTTTTTTTTATTGACATTTTATTATTATTATTTTGACTTGAATACTTTGTTAAGTATTATATTTATTTTTTGATTGACATATTATTACTAAATAATTTCTTCGACACAAATATTTACTTTGTAAAGTATTATATTTTTTATTTGATTACTTAATTATTGTAAATGTGAGGAATTATTATTATTGTTTTCTCCTCCTTTTTACAGTAATTTTTAACGTTGTCTGACAGTTTGAGTACTTTTGCGGCCTACCCTAATGTCTTTTCTTTGGTACTGTGCGTCAAGTCATTGAGCTCCTTAGTGGTTTTTAAGTTGAGCTATTCGACTATTGACAAATGCTTGCACTGACTGGACAGGTCCACTCAAATATGTTTGGTTCTTTCTTCAAAAGACCACTACAGACACTAGGCTGCATGATCCTCATATAGAATAATGTGAATGCGAGAACTATGTATGTCGTTATATTCATGTAGATTTTATGATTGTCTGGCAGTTTGAGTATTTTTGCGGCCTACTCAAATGTCCTTACTTTGGTATTGTTCGTCGGTTCGTTGAGCTCCTCAAAGTCCTGAGTTGAGCTTCGCGATGACTGACAAATGCTTGCACTGTCTGGACAGGTCCACTCGAATTTTTGTGTTGCTTTCTTCAAAAAGGTCATCCCAGACATAAACGTACATGGTTCTTATATGATTTAACCAGTACACATTGTATGGATTTCAACACTTTAAAAGAGACTTTGACCTCTGAGTTTGTTTCGGTGTTTCGTCTCAGGGTAGTCAGCTAGGAAACACCAGCCTCATCTAGCTTAAACTGACAAAAATCATTGACGTGTAAAAGTGTTCCTTGTAACCTATTTACTGAATAAAAATCATTTATCATTTATCATCAACAAAAATTACATGAGTTCCATTATCGGTCAAGAGATGGCGCTGACTTAAAACTGCAATATTCTACACCGCTGTGTAAAAATTCTCTGACGAATTAGTAACACATTCAAAATATTTTTGATGGTACGGAATCCTCGGTGCGCGAGTTCGACTCGCTCTTGACCGGTTTTTTTTCAAAGGTACTAATGCTTTGCCTGGGAGAAGGAAGAAAAATAAAAATAAAATTTTCTTGGTCAGATTCTAATTTTCGATCCGCTCATATGAAAAATACCCTAAATTGACTCTGATTATTAACCGACTTCGAAAAAGGAGGAGGTTCTATGTTCGACAGTATGTATTTTTTTTTAATGTTTGTCCACCGATTTCTCCGTCAGTTTGGACCGATTTTCAAAATTTTTTGTTTATCCGAAAGAATATACTCCCGAGGTGGTCCTATATATATTTTATCGAAATTGCTTTAGCGCTTTTTGAAAATTGAACAAAAACGAAAAATACATATACCACGATAACGTTTTGATTTTTTCCAATTACGAGTACGTTTAAATTCCACGTTCCATTTTATTGGGGTTTTAGTTCTGCGGGATAATAACTAAAAGTGAAAAATAAAAAACTTTTTTACAAAAAAAAACAACCGACATCTAAAAAGTAAAATATACTAAAAATTAAAAAAATAACTTTAATTTCGGAAGTCGGTGTCAAAAAACGAAGAAATAAAATGCAAACACCGACTGCCGAAATTAAAGTTTAATTTTTAGTGTATTTTCCGTTTTGGAAGTTGTTGTTTTTTGAAATTTAAAATTGATGTTAATCTTTTTTATTTAATGTTTTTTTTCAAGGTAAATGATGTGTACATGAAATTATTATGACTTTGTTGTCGATTTTATTTTATTTGAGAAGCCCAGATTTCATAATTTTTAGGGTTCCATACCCAAAGGATAAAGCGGGACCCTAATTAGTATTAGGGTCCCGTTTTACCCTTTGGGTATGGACTCCGCTGTCGGTCTGTCATCAGGCTGTATCTCATGAACCGTCATAGTTAGACGGTTGAAATTTTCACAGATGACATATTTCTGTTGCCGCTATAACAACAAATACTAAAACAGCAGAATAAAAAAATATTTAAGTGGGGCTCCCATAAAACAGACATGATTTTTTTGCCGTTTTTATAAATAATGGTACGGAACCTTTCGCGCGCGAGTCCGACTCGCACTTGGCCGATTACACACTATACACCACATCTTAACACAGAACACAGTAATTACACAATTCATGTACAAAGGCGAGCATAACTCAAAGTTGAGTTATCTCCTAGCAAACCTTTGAGTGATAGAGAGAGATCACATTCTAGGGTAGGATCGTGTACAATATATACCTATATAAATAAGTCATAATATAAAAATGTTTGTAATACATACTAATATACTAATAAATACCAATATATACACTGTCTCAGTACCAGCCAGCAATAGTGACAGCTACAGATGGAAACTGAAAACTGGAGGGAAGTGGTGTGACGTAAGGAGCCTTCGTGGGATAGAAAAAAGAACAACACGTAACTCGGTCAACGTTAAATAAATATATTTTAAATAGAGAAAGGGTGTGGGTAGGTCTGCAGTCACAATTTTCAATATTCCCCGGGAGATAGCACGCTACTGCCCTGGCTCAGCCTTGGTGTCTCGGGGAAGCCACGTTGTGCTTGCCCCCGGAGGTGTTGGCCGGCAGGCGGCAGCGCCGGCTCGCAGGGTCGACAGGAGCCAGGATGGGTCGGCCGGCAGGTGGTCTAGCCGGCTCGGAGACGGCCTGCTGAGGCCACGCGGGTAAATATGCACCCGGCGTGGAGCGGGCCGCCGTGATGAGTGGCCTAGTGGCCGCGCCACGAGGCACTGCGGCAGGATGGCCGCGATGGAGGACGATGCAGGTGCGTGCCCAGAGTGCAGGGCTCCAAGTCCTCTCCCTCCATTTTTGGAATTTGGGAAGCCGGGTCAGGAAGACTGGAGCTCGTAATCCGGATCTAGGACCCTGGGAACAATGTCCAGCGTGTCAGAGGTGGAAGATAAGCTTCTCCGCTGATTTTGACACCTTGGCATGAGCAAAGCGGCTGTACGTGCGCTAACAAGTGTGGTTGTCAAAATCAGACGGAGTTTACAAAGGTGAGGAGGAAAAGCATGATGACATTCAAGAGCAGCAGCAGCCACGCGCAAGTCAGCATGTACATAGCTAAGGCTATATGTATGTGCATAGTAAAGCTGATCACGCGGAAGGCGTGATTACAATGTGCGACAGATCTTTTGTAGGTTATGAGCCTTGATTATACAATGCTAAGAAAAGAAATTAGGAAAGACATGTTCTGGAAAGAATTACACAAGATTAGGAACACAGAATGCACAAAGCTACCTGTCTGCTGTTCAAACACTCACCCAATTACAGGGGTTGAAGAACACGTAATTAAATTGGCAAATATTTGCCAATGCAAACGTGCAACTGCTTGGATTTGGCGATCGCTTCACGGCTCAAGGGTGTTCGACAGAACAAGGTGAGTGTGAGTCTCATGCCCGCAGCTGGATTCAGATGAAAAAAAGGAACCACGTTGACTGTTAGGGGTTTTTATATCTACGCCGTCATTGACAGGTGTCATAGAATTCAAAGACAATAGTGTTGTCAGTCAACTAAAATTGTCTATGCTTGCTTTGTGGCTTTTGGTCTCTGGATTTTTCCGTATGTATATGTTTTAATTGAGATTGTAACGCCACTACGTTACAGTACCCCCCAAAAAAGGTAGGATTTTTACCTAGGTAAAAATCCTTATGGTGTTGCACTAGCCACCATCTGAAATACGACCCTTTTATTCATCTTCATTCATTCATCATTAGCTCATTTCATCCTTTCATAAACCTATCATACCAGCAGACCACTTATTAAAGAAGTGAGTCCGCTTCCTAACAAGTATGTAAGAGTAGATCGTCCTTATTTGACTAAATACTCGCGTAAATCAGACTTAGTCAGTGAATGTTTATTACTAAGAACCAATATATATATCAAAGTTAATAAAGAAATAAATAAAATATTGTTTTGGATTAAGGCTTGTTTAAGGAGTCTCCGCCCGCTCCTGCAGAGGCTTATTTTACTGAGTTGCAAACCGCTCAAATAGATATATAAAATCAAGAAGTAAAGTTTTTTCTAGTTTAGGTTTTGATTAAGGAGTAACTATACCGCCCCTGCAATGGCTTATTTATTGAGTTGCAAACCGCTCAGATAGCAAAATAAATAAAAACTATGGATAAAAAGGACCCACAGTTGTATATAAGGAAAAAAAAAAAAACTTGGTTCAAAGCAAAAAACATTGTAGAAAAGGTAGGGCCTTAATATAAACGGAATCACAAATCGAACCCACAACGAGTTACGAGAACAATTTCTGAACCACTAAAAAAAAAAAATTATGTCACTGCTTATTGAGCGGACAAAAATTTCATTGGATTATTGATCAAACTGTAATGTGTTTAACATATGTAAACAAGTTTAATCAATTGTGTTATAAGGTAATATTATGCAAAAATGGTGAGTGTTGAAACAGCAATACAAAAGTAATGTGAAGTACTCCGTCTGTTACAAAATATTCTAACTATTGAACGTTCTGGTTGAATTCCTAAAGTTATGATTAGTTTTAAAAGAAAAAAAAAAAGTATTATAAATCAAATGGTTGTTAAGCAACTGGTGCAACTAGTGTGTACACAGGCTAAGTAATTTATGAAAGTTAAATTCTCAAGTGAGAAACTGAGTGAGAAGAGAAAAAAAAGTAAAGTTTTTGAAAAAAATAAAATTTTGTTTAAAAAGTAACTGGTACAACTGGTGTGTACACTGGCTAAGTTTCTTTTAAAAGTTTAATTTCTCTTATGAGAAAATGTTAAAAAAAAAAAAAAAAATTTTTTTTTCTTTCTCTAAAAAAATAAAATTTTGTTCAAATTCTAAGTGTTCATACATTAATATTAAAAGTTATTGTGAATATCAATTTTTAAGAAATCTAGTTTTATAATTTTTATTTTGTTGAACATTAAAATGTTTCAACCAAAATTTGTTGTTGACTGTACTTTAAATGATAACCTTACTAAGTTCTATACAAAAATTATGTTGTTAAGATCTTACAGTATTCTAGGTTATGGTACGGGATATAATTATGATACTGAATTATCAAAAGTTTGTTCTATATGAATATGATAGTTACAGTTAATTATTAGATAGTTATGTAAAGTTAAGTTATTTAGGTATAATATGATTTTAAATTTGAAGTTAACATGGAATAAGAAATAAAAATAAAAAGAAGGTAGGTTGACAATTTATGAGCAAAGATTATAGAAGTTGCTAGAATTTGTCTTCCAAGACTAGTTGTTTAGTCTGGTTGTGCCTGTAATTTATACCCGGCACCCAATCTCTTCTACCGGTACACCGCTAGTTGCTAACCGATAGAAATAAGATTGGTGGTAGTACTTCCCCGGGGCGAGCCGTTCACTAATAGCTCTACTACTACGATATTATGTTAATAGCCATGAGTACACATCAGTTGCTGTCAACCATGAGAAAAAAAACGTTCTACACTTGGACAACACACACAAATATATAAAAAAAATACCCACCAGGGAACAATGAAAAAATGTGACTACAAAACCACGTTTTTGGGCGCCAGTGTGACGTAAGGAGCCTTCGTGGGATAGAAAAAAGAACAACACGTAACTCGGTCAACGTTAAATAAATATATTTTAAATAGAGAAAGGGTGTGGGTAGGTCTGCAGTCACAATTTTCAATATTCCCCGGGAGATAGCACGCTACTGCCCTGGCTCAGCCTTGGTGTCTCGGGGAAGCCACGTTGCGCTTGCCCCCGGAGGTGTTGGCCGGCAGGCGGCAGCGCCGGCTCGCAGGGTCGACAGGAGCCAGGATGGGTCGGCCGGCAGGTGGTCTAGCCGGCTCGGAGACGGCCTGCTGAGGCCACGCGGGTAAATATGCACCCGGCGTGGAGCGGGCCGCCGTGATGAGTGGCCTAGTGGCCGCGCCACGAGGCACTGCGGCAGGATGGCCGCGATGGAGGACGATGTAGGTGCGTGCCCAGAGTGCAGGGCTCCAAGTCCTCTCCCTCCATTTTTGGAATTTGGGAAGCCGGGTCAGGAAGACTGGAGCTCGTAATCCGGATCTAGGACCCTGGGAACAATGTCCAGCGTGTCAGAGGTGGAAGATAAGCTTCTCCGCTGATTTTGACACCTTGGCATGAGCAAAGCGGCTGTACGTGCGCTAACAAGTGTGGTTGTCAAAATCAGACGGAGTTTACAAAGGTGAGGAGGAAAAGCATGATGACATTCAAGAGCAGCAGCAGCCACGCGCAAGTCAGCATGTACATAGCTAAGGCTATATGTATGTGCATAGTAAAGCTGATCACGCGGAAGGCGTGATTACAATGTGCGACAGATCTTTTGTAGGTTATGAGCCTTGATTATACAATGCTAAGAAAAGAAATTAGGAAAGACATGTTCTGGAAAGAATTACACAAGATTAGGAACACAGAATGCACAAAGCTACCTGTATGCTGTTCAAACACTCACCCAATTACAGGGGTTGAAGAACACGTAATTAAATTGGCAAATATTTGCCAATGCAAACGTGCAACTGCTTGGATTTGGCGATCGCTTCACGGCTCAAGGGTGTTCGACAGAACAAGGTGAGTGTGAGTCTCATGCCCGCAGCTGGATTCAGATGAAAAAAAGGAACCACGTTGACTGTTAGGGGTTTTTATATCTACGCCGTCATTGACAGGTGTCATAGAATTCAAAGACAATAGTGTTGTCAGTCAACTAAAATTGTCTATGCTTGCTTTGTGGCTTTTGGTCTCTGGATTTTTCCGTATGTATATGTTTTAATTGAGATTGTAACGCCACTACGTTACAGTGGCCACCTTCAAAAGGAGGCCGCTGAGCGGGATCTTGAGAAGTCCCATCGCACTCGAAAAAAGAGGCGTTGGGGAGGCAAGCGCCTCGTTGCCTAAAACGCTGAAATCCCGTGCAGGCTGGGGATAGCGGGAGTTCAGAGTGATCCCAGGAAAGATATTTATATTTATATAATCACTTACAACTATTATTACAGGTGAAACCCAATGCAATAGTGAAGCCAACTTAATACTAACAACTTATTTTCTAAAACTTATTACATACAATGTTATCCTTGTGAATTCACTCCGTGCACAATCAAAAATGTCAATTTCCTCTGCTACAAGGTTAAGAGTGCGAAGTGCCCGCGTCAGGGGCGCCTCTTTCAACAGATTAGTGCGGCCTTGAGGTACAGCCAGCAGCTGAGGCCGCCGTCGCCGCCACACATATCTGTCGGGCACACTCAACACACTAACTCTAATATGTTGGCGTTATGTATCTTGCCTCTAATTAATTTAAATAAATATGAGACAAGTGCGAACTCACGCCTCACTCTCAGCTCGTTGTATCCAACCATGCCTAATATAAACAAGGTTGGATACATAAGCGGGTAAAGATGGTGGTGGCACAGTGATCATGCGCTGATATGCACAGCAAAGCTCAGGGGAGACCCCTTTACAGTCTCTCCAGGCATGTGCCCTAACAAGCGTTGCATAAAGGGGGTTCCGAGGTCACGAGACCCCTTCCGTATGCTGATTGTGATCACCGCGTTGGTTTTAGTGAGCTAAATATCCCACACTCCCTGGTTTTTTTCCCTAAAAGTCCAGACGCCTTTTGAAGGTTTCTCCCTGTTAACGAAAAGAAGGTCATTGGATTGAAATTATCCTTATACCACACAGTACAGTTTCCTTCAATACTGAAGTCCACTAATCTAACCTACAAATCAAGTTAATACGAAATATTCAAATTCTTGAACATGCAACAGCCAAATCTGTAGTTAGATGATCAATATTCCGAACAACTGTTCAGATCTAAATTGATGCTTTCTGTCAGAGTCTGCAGCTAGCAAAGTTTCGGACTGATTGTACCAAAACTATCAGTTCCTATTATTTCCTTTAGGCACCGTTCACATAAATTTGTGATGATCTTTCTTTCATAATTACATAACAAAAATACGATATACAATACGAAATAAAAATCAAGTTTTCAGTAGGTAAATTTTTTTTTTGGAGTTGTTGAGAAACCTTCTAAAGGACCACGGAGTGTATGATTTTTACCTGAACCCGGTGATTACCATATGGAAGGGGTCCCGTCACCTCGTAAAAGACAACCCCGAAAAAGCCTCTGTGCAACGCCTGTTCGGGCGCATCCATGGGGAGACTGTAAAGGGTTCTCCCCGGAGACTCGCTGTGCAAGGCAGCACGTGATCTCTGTGCCACTGGGCTATTGGTAACTGGTGCAGTACGATGTACGATCTTGATGCGCGGCCCCTAATTTGCTGCTGGCGTTGGACTCCTCCATATGCTGAACTGGCCCGCTGCTCGCTGTTCCTCGGCCATTTTCTCCTGGGACACCCCGACATTGCATCGCATCTCTGAGTCGCAGCTAAATGCGATCACTCCAGAGGCCAATCGTCGCGCACCATTTGACTGCACCGTATCTTCTCCCTAACTCTGCCAGAGAGCGTGACCAGTAACAAATGTAATGTGACGTTTTTGGGGAACTGTCTTTATGTAGAATTTTGATGTTCAAAAAGTGCTGACTCTCTTTTTTTTTTTTTTTGGGATATGGGAAATCATCCAATGACTTCTCCCGCTCTAGGTGGAGCGGGAGGGCGTTTTAGACTCTTAATGACTAAAACCCACCCCTGTTCCTTCGCTGCCTGACTGCCCAGGGGTGCGGTAATTCATGTTGAGAATTTATCCGCTACCCCTAGACTCTCAGTCTAATTTGAATATCAATTACTTTTGATATTGATTTTAACGGGAACATACATTTACTTTAAATCGTGTTTGCTCGGTTGGTGATTATTTCATGTTTACTTTTTTTTTATCACTACCTTCTTCATTAAATTATAAATTTACTTAATGTCGTTTTTGTACGCTCGTTAACATTGTATAGGTAAACTTAGTTTCTCAGTGTGAATTGTTAATTGAGGAATAATAAAGATCTTAAATCTTAACAGTCAATTTTTGTTCGCGATTTCATAGTTTTTTAGTGAAAGTTGTTCATATCAAAAATTCACCTCCTGAAAGATTGCCAGTAATATTTTAAAGTCAGATCTGTCGCCCGAACGCAGTGAACGTATATATCCTTAGTCAGATTTTGGAAAATCATATATTATTCCGTATTTTAGTGTTACCAATTGATGAGTGTTATATGTAAGATTGAAAAATATTGCTTACTTATTTCTAGACTCTTTCCTTGCAAGATAAATATGAAATATTGAAATGACAAATGGGGTAAAGGAGACTGTATAAAGTTATTTTGAACTGGTTTTGAGTACACATATTTATTACTAGCGGACGTCACCCTGTTTCACCCGCGTAGTTCCCGTTCCCGTGAGAGTATGGGGATAAAATATAGCCTGTTTCTCGCTGATAATGTAGCTATCCATTGCTGAAAGAATTTTTCAAATCGGTCCAGTTAGTTTTTAAGTTTATTGGTTACATACAAAAGTACAAATATTTCCTCTTTATAATATTAGTACATATAAAAGTATAGATTTACTAGGGGGCAGGACCCGCGGCTTCGCTTACGCGTATCATGTTTTATTATTGCAAAGGATAATACTATCGCGATAAAAAAGTACCCTATGTCCTTATCCAGGCCTTGCATAGACAAGGTTTTGCTTTTTTTTTTTTTTTTCTTTTTTTTTTTTTTTTGGGGTGTGGGAAATCATCCTATGACTTCTCCCGTTCTCCCGCTCTGGGTGGAGTGGGAGGGCGTGTCAGACTCTTATTGACTAAAACCCACCCCTGTTCCTTCCTGCCTCGAGTGCCCAGGGCCACGATAACTCTGTTTCGAATTCATCCACGACCCCTGGGCTGGCATCGCCATGACGGGCCCCGTCAGGTATTGCGCACACTACGCGCCATCGACTCTCGGGCCTGGTGCTGATCGGAAGGTCAGCTACCCACTACTCGCCGTCCGCAGGTCCGTTCCTATGGTGGTCGTACATCATCTCGCTACCCCTGACGACCAGGGCGTCTCCTGCGGCTGCTGTTGCTGGGGGCGTGAGAAAGACTGAGTCTCCCTCACCCGTTCTGCCTCCTCCTTCGCGAGCATTACTGCTTCGCAGAAGGAGGCGACTGCTTGCCATTCCCTCTCGTTCTGTACCATAGCCGCTCGACGATCGCCTCCACGAGGACACGGGCGGTGCTCTGCCCAAGCGGGACAGAACTCCACCTTATGCTCCACCGTGTCCTCTGGGCCTGGTTCGCTCTCTCTGGTACGGAACCCTAAATGTGCGAAGTCCGACACACACTTGGCCGATTGTTTTTTTTATTTTTATTATTTATTTATTGTGTTCCAATGTACGCAACAATGTGTTTGTGCAGAAACCAACAACAACCAACAATAACAACAACAACCAACAAAAATAACAACAACAACCACCGACAACATCAACAACAACAACAACCACCACCACCACCAACAACAACAATAACATTAACAGCAACCAATAATAAACAACAACCAACAACCACAAACAAAAACAACTAACAACCACAAACACAAACAAAAACAACCAACAACATCAAATAAAAACAACGAACAGCAACAACAAACAACATCAACAGCCAACAACAACAATTAAAAACAACCAAAAACAACAACCACAACTAACATCAACAACAATAAGAACAACAACCAACAACAACCAGGCTTACCATCAGGTGAGATAGTGGTCAAATGCGTGCCTATCAACAATAAAATAAAAACCAACACCCACCACAGCCAATAACAACACCAACAACAAACAACAACTACAACACAAAAAAACACACAACACATAAAATAGATGTTTCACATCTACCGGGCGTCCCGTGACGGCAATATTTTTTTTTTTTTGTAATTTCAAACTCCTTTGTGGAATTCTTATAAGTTTTTTTTATGGACATTAAAAAAAACCGTCAAGGATACGCACAGTTTTACCGCACGCTATACAACGGAGCGTGCGGTAAAATAGGTACTTAGGTGCGAGTACCTATTTTACCGCACGTTAAATTATAGGGTGCGTAATTTTTAACTTTCGAACAATGTATACAGGCTTCGTAAATGTATTTTTTGAGCAAATGTGTTGAAAAAGTATTTTTACGTTGTTAAAACAGGTCTCAGAATGTTTCGTATCCAAAGTAGTAGGCAAAAGTGTCAGAAACGGCCGTTTTTGGTACTTTGAGGGCGCCACTTGGCCGTTAGTAGGGCCTTAAGTGGTAGTGGATAGGGTTCGCAGAAAAGATGACCAATGGAGCTAAAACTTTTTTACAAAAAAATAGAACCGACTTCCAAAAAAAGTGCAAAATAACTTTAATTTCGGAAGTCGGTGTTCCTGTTTTGTGTCTGTGTTTTTTGACACCGACTGTTGTGGTTCCCCATTAAACTGTGTTAACAATTCATAGACATACGATAGCAGCAATCGCGGTTGATTTGCAGTAAATTTTTGAAGAGTTCCGTTGTCTGTCTCCGAAACCCATAATCAGATCTTTTTTAAATTTAAATGGGACCATTTCGGAATAAACCCCTTTCGAACAAAAAAAGAATTATGCAAATCCGTCAATATATGACGGAGTTATGCCCGAACATACATAAAAAAAAAATAAAAAAAAAATAAAAATAAAAAGAAATACAAACATCCGAATTGATAACCTCCTCCTTTTTCGAAGTCGATTAAAAATGTTCTTAAATGGAGACCGCATACCGAATGAAACTGAGTTGGAAGGTCTCCCTCATAGTGAACCGATGGCTGAGACGCATATATAGGATGGGGTGACGCTTGGAGGAGGCCTATAACTACTTTCAGCTAAAATTTTGATAATGAGTGGTTGTTTAAAATGAATGTCGAATTTTCAGTCGTTTTTTCGATTTCTTGTTCGGAGAAAGTGATAATTCTGTGCTCATAATATTAGACACATAAGTCATAATAAGTTAGTCAACGTCAACAAAAGGTCGCCTTACAAAACAGCATCATCAACCAAGTTCTCTCATCTGGGGCCTCCTCTCTGTGAGAAGGAGTGGGCCATAATCCACCACGCGGGCCCAGTATATGTTGGGGATGTATTGTCATGTGTCTTCGAAATTTCCTTTCTAGGTTTATCTCACGTTATTTTTAACACACGCGTTTTCTACATACTTGTAGTTACAGAAATACGAGTATGTAAAAAAATCTTAGAAGTTAAATATGACCCACGGCCCGGTTTCCGATTATGCTGAAGTTTTGCGTAGGTACATGTTTAGTTTGTATGACAATAGTGCCGATTCTCTTATTTAATAACTAAACTAAAAATTAGAGAATCGCTGTCTTTTACTAAAAGGCAGTGCGAGAAAAGGACGCCTATAGATATGAACTAAGTTAGACATGTCAAACTAGTTTACGCCTTGCTCATCACCGTGTTTTTAGTCGACATGTTTTTACGTGTACCCTTAATTTGTATGGAAATATTAGTTCAACTAAATTTGACAGCTCTAATTTACGTCCGTCTCTTTCTTGTTTTATTAGAGAGAAAAAGATAGGAATAGCTTAAATTAAGTTTAGTTCGTACAAAACAGAATCCGCACCAACGCATGGTTAGCTAAGTGACGTCATTGTTATTCAAATATGGCGGACTCCCAAAGATGGCGGACTTGTTATTTAGTATGCGTTCCCATGATATGGTATCAAATGAAAGGGTTTGCTGAGAGGTTCACCAAAAATAAAGTGTGTTTTTTAAACTAAAGTAAATATATATATATTCTTAACAGTTTTCAGAGTGGTGATGAATGATAAGGTACATAAATTTGACTTTGATTTGACTACACGAAACGTAAGTCAGTCCTTTGGGCATTTTTTTTTTTTTTTTGGGGTGGGAAATCTTCCAGTGGCATCTTCCACTCTAGGGTGGAGCGGAAGGGCGTGTCAGACTCTTACTGACTAAAACCCACCCCTATTCCTTCCCTGCCCTAAGTGTCCCAGGGGCGAGGTAACTCTTTCGAATTTATCCTCAACCCCTGGGCAGTTCAGCTACTCTCAACAAGTCTTCAATTTTCGATTACAGCGCTTATATATAAAAGTTTTTTCGTACACAAATCTATTCCGCCGTCCACAAGCTTATCTATCTGACAAAATCACATTAATAGTCACGCACAAAAAAACAGTGATGAACTTCATAGAAATCAAAGGAACTTAACTGTGATGTTATTTATTTATCTCGGAGTCTATTTGACCTAATGTCCTATGACCCTAGCTGGGGCAGATAGTGTCCAAAGTAGTCCTCCATTGCAAACGATATTGAGCGTCACGCTTCACTTTGCTCCACGTCATTTCGATGCTCGTCGCTTCTGCCAACACAGTGCGTCACCAGGTTTTTTAACCGACTTCAAAAAAGGAGGAGGTTCTATGTTCGACTGTGTGTATGTTTTTTTTAAGTATGTCCACCGATTTCTCTGTCAGTTGTTAACCGATTTTCAAAATTCTTTTTTTATCTGAAAGAATATACTCCCGAGATGGTCCCAAATAAATTTTATCGAAATTGCTTCAGCAATTTTTGAAAATCAGAACAAAAACGAAAAATACGTATTGGTTTTTCCAATTACGAGTATGTTTAAATTCCACGTTCCATTTTATTGGGATTTTTAGTTCTGAGAGTACTTATAGCAACTAAAAAGTGAAAAATAGAAAACTTTTTTACAAAAAAAACAACCGACTTCCAAAAGGTGTCAATTAACGAAGAAATAAAATACAAACACCGACTTTCGAAATTAAAGTTATATTTTAGTGTAAGTATTTTTTTGGAAGTAGGTTTTTTTTTTAAATATTTTTTTCCTTTTCGGAATCGAAACATATTAGAAAAATACTGCTTAGACATGTCTACCGAGAATTTTTGGCTGATAATTATCTACCGTGGCATCATAAAAAGAAAACCGGAAAAAAGGTCAGATAACGACATTGCAGATTGGGCACGCCGCAATTGCGGCGATAAAGCCCCTTTTTGAGAAGTGGCTGGAGAGGCTCCACGGTGTCCTCACCTTTCGGGAGGTTCTTATGTAGGATAAGGCGGAGGGAAACGCCCGGGTGTCACCACTGTGCGGATCGTCCAGAGAACACGGTGGAGCATACGGTGGAGTTGTGCCCGGCTTGAGTGAAGCCCCGCCGTGTCCTCGTGGAGGCGATCGGCGGCAGCGACCTCTCGGGCCGGGCCCTGGTCCAGGTCACGGTACAGTTGCCTCCTTCTACGAAGCAGTAATGCTCGCGAAGGAGGAGGTGGAACGGCCGGGTGAGAGAGAGTCAACAGAGTCGCCCTCACGCCCCCAGCAGCAGCCACCGCAGGAGACGCCCTGGGCATCGGGGGTCGCAAGACGATCTCTGGCCATCTTAGGCGCGGGCCTGCAGACTGCGAGTAGTGGGTAGCTCACCGTCCGACCAGGACCAGGCCCGAGAGTCGACAGCGCCTCAGTATAAATATGGACAGTACGGAAACTACGTACGTGCGGTCGAAACGGCACACTCACATAGACGCGCGTAATATATATATAATTATTACATAATTATTATCTATTTATATTGAATTGTTAAGATTAATTAATGAATTTACTAAATGTATTTTTTGAAACAAACTTATTTTCCTATAAGTCAAAGACTGATATTACTCAACTGTCACTTGTGAATCATACTTGTTTGTTAACGGGTATAAAAGAGCGGAACCTTAGTGGAGCGGCTCAGTTGCTGTTCGGCTTTCAAGGCGTTAACATCTAAGGTATGATATTATTCTGACTATTGTTGATTTATTAATGATGTTGATGTATATTTATATCATATTTATGAGCCATGTAATGTAAAGTTATGTTTATTGTTACTTAACGTTGTGTTATATACACTACTACGATAGTGGTTGTTATATACCACAAGATATTTATCGTTGTAAATATGGCTTAGGTGATACATCCTTTAATAAGATTTATTGCGATAAACGATTATTTATGATGTGTCGATATAATAATAAAAGAGAGCTACCGTGGAGTTTCTTGCCGTTCTTCTCAACGAAGACCTAGTTTTGCGAACAGGCAATTAGATTTCGATTGATGACAAGCCTATTGGAAATAAATACATACTTCTTTGTGCTTTTCTTAATATTTCCCTTCCTTAAAACACCATATTCACAGTAAGTAAAAAAGCAAATAAATAAGCAAATAAATAAGTAAATAAATAGGTAAATAAATAGGTAAATAAATAGGTAAATAAATAAAGATTATCAATGGACTTTCAATGGACTTTCAATGGACTTTCAATGGACTTTCAATGGACTTTCAATGGACTTTCAATGGACTTTCAATGGACTTTCAATGGACTTTCAATAGTCTTTCAATAGTTTTTCAATAGTCTTTCAATAGACTTTCAATAGACTTTCAATAGACTTTCAATAGACTTTCAATAGACGATCAATAGACGATCAATAGACGATCAATAGACGATCAGTAGACGGTCAATAGACGATCAATAGACGATCAATAGACGATCAATAGACGATCAATAGACGATCAATGGACTTTCAATGGACTTTCAATGGATTTTCAATGGACTTTCAATGGACATTCAATGGACTTTCAATAGACTTTCAATGGACTTTCAATAGACTTTCAATAGACTTTCAATAGACTTTCAATAGACGATCAATAGACTTTCAATAGACTTTCAATAGACTTTCAATAGACGATCAATAGACGGTCAATAGACGATCAATAGACGATTAATAGACGATCAATAGACGATCAATAGACTTTCAATGGACTTTCAATGGACATTCAATGGACTTTCAATGGACTTTCAATGGACTTTCAATGGACTTTCAATGGACTTTCAATAGACTATCAATAGACTTTCAATAGACTTTCAATAGACTTTCAATAGACGATCAATAGACGATCAATAGACGATCAATAGACGATCAATAGACGATCAATAGACGATCAATAGACGATCAATAGACGATCAATAGACGATCAATAGACGATCAAGAAACGATCAATAGACGATCAATAGACTTTCAATAGACTTTCAATGGAATTTCAATGGACTTTCAATGGACTTTCAATGGACTTTCAATGGACTTTCAATGGACTTTCAATGCACATTCAATGGACTTTCAATGGACTTTCAATGGACTTTCAATGGACTTTCAATAGACTTTCAATAGACTTTCAATAGACTTTCAATAGACTATCAATAGCCGATCAATAGACGATCAATCAATAGACGATCAATAGACGATCAATAGACGATCAATAGACGATCAATAGACGATCAATAGACGATCAATAGACGATCAATAGACGATCAATAGACGATCAATAGACGATCAATAGACGATCAATTGACGATCAATAGACTTTCAATAGACTTTCAATGGAATTTCAATGGACTTTCAATGGACTTTCAATGGACTTTCAATGGACTTTCAATGGACTTTCAATTTACTTTCAATGGACTTTCAATAGTCTTTCAATAGTCTTTCAATAGTCTTTCAATAGACTTTCAATAGACTTTCAATAGACTTTCAATAGACGGTCAATAGACGATCAATAGACGATCAATAGACGATCAATAGACGATCAATAGACGGTCAATAGACGATCAATAGACGATCAATAGACGATCAATAGACGATCAATAGACTTTCAATGGACTTTCAATGAACTTTCAATGGACTCTCAATGGACATTCAATGGACTTTCAATGGACATTCAATGGACTTTCAGTAGACGATCAATAGACGATCAATAGACTTTCAATAGACTTTCAATAGACTTTCAATAGACGATCAATAGACGATCAATAGACGATCAATAGACGATCAATAGACGATCAATAGACGATCAATAGACGATCAATAGACGATCAATAGACTTTCAATGGACTTTCAATGGACTTTCAATGGACTTTCAATGGACTTTCAATGGACTTTCAATGGACTTTCAATGGACTTTCAATGGACTTTCAATAGACTTTCAATAGACTTTCAATAGACTTTCAATAGACTTTCAATAGACTTTCAATAGACTTTCAATAGACGATCAATAGACGATCAATAGACGATCAATAGACGATCAATAGACGATCAATAGACGATCAATAGATAAATAAATGAGTAACGAATATTACATACATCTGGTTACATAACTACACATACTTATTCAGAAAAATTATAACACGCGCATCTACGCTAGCCCTAAGCGATAGTCGTGGTGCGCGCAGTTGCGGCTGCCGTGTCGAGACGAGTGATCGTGTTATACGTTTATCTCTTGAGCCACGGACCGTTTTAAAATGCCACGAGCGTATTGCGGCGTGTACTGTTGTATGAACTCGGCTTCTTCAAATCCGGGGCTTTTGTTTTTTAAACTCCCTGCTGATCTTGAAAGGCAATAATGATTTAATTATGAAAAATAAAGAATTGAAAATTTTTGCAGCCGCACATTGGATTTATATTTTGACCTTACCAACGGCTTTATCACCCTCAATAACTATAAAAAAGACACCCATGCCAAAAAACTTGTTTTTTTTTCACAGGGGCCTTTTGGATTTACATTTTGACCAAAAAAGAAAGTGGCATGGAATAACATGCACTAACGCATTTTTGCATGACTATTTCTCCCAGTCAACTCCTACCGCAAGCCGCGTTATACAACTTCATTCCAAAATAAATAAAAAAACGGTACGGCCCTTTGTGAGATATCTTAATGTTTTTCAAATTGCGCGGCAACTTTGAAGCATCTTCCATAGAATTTTTTCCAAACATTAAGAGTGACAGCCCTAGCTCTCTAATGGAGCGTAGGTAATTATCTCAACAAATAGACTTAGTTTCCATACTGTCCATATTTATACTGTGACAGCGCGTAGTGTCACATATTACCATGTGAATCA
Source organism: Polia nebulosa (assembly GCA_951329385.1). Classification (NCBI taxonomy): domain Eukaryota; kingdom Metazoa; phylum Arthropoda; class Insecta; order Lepidoptera; family Noctuidae; genus Polia; species Polia nebulosa. The sequence goes on along the minus strand of OX589610.1, from coordinate 11,712,888 downwards.
CTCCATACAAAATATTCGCTACCTACTGCTTTAATAGCCTATACCTACGACTCGCTAGACGCTACGAACGAAAATGTACCTAACCTTACAAGCGTGAAGTAAGTTTTGCTTTGTACAAGCGCGCCGGCGCGTGGTATTTGTGAATTGCCAGGGCTGCCTCTTTCGATAAAGATGTCAGTAGGTATTTGTTGTTATACTTTATGAAACCATGAACTACACTTCGCGCGCTCTCTGTTGCACAGCAAGACGTCGAGCGGTGTGCGAGAGAGAGCGCGCGAAGTGTAGTTCGCGTTATCGCGAAGTGTAGCCGTAGCATAACTATTTAATGATGATTAAATAGTAAGGTACTACACGTTATAATCAGTGACGTAACCACTCCGCATGGTCACGAATAGTACGAATGAAATACGAAATAGAGGAAACTGAAAACACGATTCATTGGTATGTTCCTTCATTTACACAATTAGCGTAATAGGTGACTACTATGGTTCTACCTTAGATTATAAAATGTCCATATTCCTAGTACACCACCGTAAATTGAAGCCTAGTAATTTTCAAATGACGGTTGACAAATTGAGGTCATTGAACTTTCTGTTCTTATCTCAGACGCATAACAGAAGTTATTACGTACCTACCAATACTTAATAAAATACAAAAACGAAACACGCAAGTTTTCAATTTATCTGTTTAAAAAACGATAGTAAAACAAATTAGATACCTACTCACATTTCTTTATCAGCAGGTAAACTAAAAAAAGATAAGTTTTTATCTCTTCTCTTGCTGGATCTACATCCATCAACTGCACATAATATACCAGTACTAGCCATGTCATAAGAATTCGAAAATATAAAAAGTACGTAAGGTCGACCGAATTTTATGCGAACGTACGCGCCTCGCGGCTGTCGGCAACCCACTGAGAAATGGTTCGCGGGCGAACCGCCGGCCGTTAGGGTTTTAGTCGGTAAAAGAACAGGGGTGGGTTTTAGTCAGTAAAAGTCTGACAAGCCCACCCGCTCCTCGTCACTGGATGACTTCCTACCCCCACAAAAAAAAAAGAACGGCAGTATGTAACAGCAGCCTTTATGCCCAATCACATAACCTATCAAAATTTTTATTGGATCGTTAGATCGAAAACGACCAACACTTACCTACCTGTCCTGTACAAAAAAACAATTAAAACGTGAATCTAAATCCAATACCGTTATTTCACAGGGGAGATTTCACCGATACCTCGTGCGAACAAATAAAGCCGCCACGGTAAACAAACTGGTATCCGGTAACAGTTCGGTAAAAATAACGGACCGGCGCCGCGTGTATGGGTTGTGTAAAGTCGTGTTTTTTCTGTAGTAACTTGATTCTAGACGGGACGATGGATTTTCAAAGGATTACCTATCATAAATAAAAAGAGCGAAGGGTCCTCTTGTATACAATATGCTTTACCTAACTTTCTAGATAAACGTGATTCGTGGTGCTTATTGCATTTCAATCAAGATTTCTATAACTTTTTTTTTCTTATTTTTTTCCCCACATTAAGATTTTTCCTGTATCGTGGGTGCCTTCACAAACATAAAAACTCACATACATTAGACACCCAGACCCTGAGCAACTATCTGTATGTCATACCAACAAATATTTATTTTGTGCGGGAATCGAACCCTTGACACGCAACGCCAACCGTGCCGACCATGCCAATATGAAACTAAAACAGTCCAACTTAAGCTTAGCACATCTTTAGTGGAAATGCAGCCTAAAGATAACGCTTAGCCATAGGCCGCTGTGGGTGAAGCCCATTTCTAAGCTACGGACGAGGACTTAGCTTCGTTTTGTTGTTTTGTATGAGAATATACTTAGGTACGATCATCCACTGTGACTCACGATCATGCAACTCACGGAGGGGTGTCTGACTAGCAAATGAACTACGTAACTAACGTGACATATAAGAGCTACGTTTTCTTTTTTTTTGGCGGGGTGGGATATAATCCTATGTCTTTTCCCGCTCTGGGTGGAGCGGGAGGGTGTGTCAGACTCTCACTGACTAAAACCCACCCCTGTTCCTTCCCTGCCTGAGTGCCCAGGGGAGCGATAACTCTGTTAAGAATTTATCCGATACCCCTAGGCATAAATAAGAGCTACGTTAAGGTTACGCTTTAAAAAATCGAGTAACTCTACTGGTGGAAATCAGACGGCTACGGCTCAGTGCACATATTTCTAGTACACGGCACTCCAGACAGTAGGAAGGCGGCAGATGTGCGATTTGCACGCGAATGAGCTGTGTCCAGGCATGTGATGTCACGTTGGGAAAGAAGAAAAGTTTTTTTGCTTAAAGGCTGGAAAAGTTTTTAGTGTCAGCTCGACAATATCATGGATATCGGACAGCGTAGTGCATAGTTTTTTAAGTAACACAATAGATGGTGATAAATGCTTTTTATACATGTGCGAGTATTATCACTCTTTGCAATAAAAAAAGACCGTCCGTTGGCTCCGTACCAAAAACACAAAAAAAATACGTATATTACCTTTTTTAAATTATTATAATTTTGTTGTTATGGTGGCAATAGAAACACACACTGTGAAAATTACAACTGTCTACTTATATATATGGCTCATGAGATACAGCCCGCTGACAGACAAACGAATAGACGGACACTGTACCCCTTGGGTACGGAACCCTAAAAATGATGTATTTTGCAGAAAGAATTTCGTCGGTAAAATTAAAACACCTACAATATGTAAAATGGGCATCCTCCTGAGAAGCCTTTCCACGGACAGCTTAAAAAAAAAATTATAGAAAGTCCTCCTCAAAGAATAGGCAACGCACCTGTGATACTCCTGGTGTTGCAGCTGCCCATAGGTGGGCCAGGTGAGCCGCTTGCTTGATTACCTCCCTGATAAACCATAAAAAATACTTGTACTTATCGAAAACCCGACACAAAATAAATAGCATAGCATAAGCATGATACCGACTCAAGCCTCCTCTCTGCGAGAGCCCGTGAGCTGTAATCCACCACACGGGCTCAATATGGATTGGTGGATGTCACATGTCTGTGAGTTTTTGATTCTAGGACATGCCGGTTACCCCACGATGTTTTCCTTCACCGTTTTATTAGCAGTGGTGATGAAATAATTTACACAAAGTAAAGCGCCTGCCAGGGTTCGAACCCACAGCTCGCCTTCCGATCAGCACCAGGCCCGAGAGTCAACGGAGCGTAGTGTTCCACGCGCGCCTCGAAGAGTTGTCAGCCATAATGACGAGGCCCGTCATGGCCGACGCCTGCTCAGGGTTTTTTTTTTGTAGTTTGGGGAATCATCCAATGACATCTCCCGCTCTGGGCGGAGCGGGAGGGCGTGTCAGACTCTTACTGACTAAAACCCACCCTGTTCCTTCTCTGCCCTGAGTGCCCAGGGGCGAGGTAACTCTGTTTCGAATTTATCCTCAACCCCTGGGCAGATCCCCAACATACACTGGGCCCACGTGGTGGATCCTTCCGCTCCACCCAGAGCGGGAGATGTCATAGGATGCTTCCAAACCCACAGAAAAAAAAAGGATTCGAACCCACGACCTGCAACTGGTAAGTCGCGGCTTAAAAGCCACCACCACCCACCACAAAAACCACTAAACCACTGGGCCACCAATGCCGTCACAAAAACTAAATATGTTATAGTTGTATTAAATGTATTTTATTTCATTTTGTGTTGAAGGTAAACTGTCTTAGCGTATCTTAGTGTGTCTTGACGTATTGCATTGTTATTTTTTTTACATATTGTTAACGGTAACTTATGGACAAGAGTCTTAAATAAAAGCCAATTTAATACAAGAGCAGGTACTGTGACGTCTCAAGTGACGTCGGTCGTCGGTTGTCATCAGTCAGGCTGGTTGCGGTCGATGAAAAAGATACTTTAAAAGGGAGATTGGCATTAGTTTAATAATTGATTATCATGAGTGAGGTGTGGGTGGTCAATGGAATAAGATTATCATTTTTATTATTGAATTTTTAACCGACTCCCTAAAAGAGGATGTTCTCATTTCGTCTGTATGCTTTTTATTTTTTTTATTTATATGTTTGTTACGCGATTTCTCCGCCACTTGTAAATAGATTTTGAGGTTTTTTTTTGTTTGGTAGGCCATACTTCAGAGATTTACTTTTTGAATAAATCAACATAAACAACATATATGTACACACAGAAGACGTTTTGGTTGTGTATGTATATTATGCTCAAATTCCATGGGGTTATCCATTTGGGCATAACTTTATTATATAGTTTTAGTTCTGAGGTAGGTGCAACAACTAAAAAGTGAAAAATAAAAAACATTTTTACAAAAAACACAACTACAAACAAAAAAACACTACAAAAAATAACTTTAATTTCTAAATTCGGTGTTAAATAACGATGAATTAAAATGCATACTCCAACTGCCGAAATTAAAATTATTTCGCAATTACCTATTAGAAATCGGTATTTTTTGTACAAAAGCTTTATTAATATTGCGTTCTCGTGTTTCTATGATAACACCCCACAACGTAAGAAGACTCTTAGATGGAGCACCTGCATCACTGAGCTACACTTAAAAAAAACCACTGTCGTAACAGTACCTAGGTAGGAACTAAAGCTAACCTATGTACAATTTAAAGTAAAGTAAATCTCGATATTGCTTTCAACTTGAGTACATTGTGTATTTCAGACTTCCGAGCGGATTGTAGCAATCTCATTTGTAGTTCAAACAATAGATTACTTTGCTGACTAAGCGAGTTTTATATACTTTTAGAGGAAATACATCCGCTGTTGGAAAACTTAGTCCGGTCTTTCATTTGTCGGTACGAGTATATTCTGGCTTTGGTATAATATTGGCAAGTTTGTTGGTGTTGCATTGTTTCGGTACCGTCTTGGCACGGAAACAATGCCACACCAAACTATAGATACCCATCTGTGTTGACGAGGTTGGTCTTTGACTAACTTTCAGAAGTCCGAGGTCTAGGTCTGCCAACGGGCGAAAGAACGCAGCAGACCGTATAAGAAACACCACGATGCGCTCCAGAACCCAAATTTCCGACGTAACTCAAAAAACTGCTACACACTGGGCAGGTCATGTCTGTTGGATGCTGTCACCACGCTGCGCTCCAGAACCCAAATTGCCGAAATAACTCTAAAAGCTGCAAGACACTGGACAGGTCATATATGTTGGATGCTCTCATCACGCTGCGCTCCAGAACCCAAATTGCCGACGTAACTCAAAACACTGCAACACACTGGGCAGGTCATGTCTGTAGGATGCTGTCAAAGCTGTGGGCCCATATATCGCAAGACTGGACCCCTAATATAGCTAGGCAGGGTTGCAGCAGACCAAAGAGAAGATGGCGGTAGACAGAAGTGGTAGTAATTGGGGAGGCCTCTGTTCTGGAGTGGGAGAGTTCAAGTTGACACCAAAAAAAAACCTGCCAAGTGCGGAGGTGTACTCGCGCATGTAGGCTTCCGTATCATCGGATAAGATTATAAGCGTCTACATTATTAAGATCGAACAAATAAACCCAACAAAAACACGTTTTTAGTATCCCTAATAAAAACGTGTTTAAAAAATAAAGAGGTATAATAAAAATAAATAATTAAAGGGGGTAGCCCTTAAATTTTTTATTTTTATTAAATCATCGGCACGATTCTTGAGCGCTGACCTTCACCTGCGCAAAAGTGAGTTATTGGGTCCCTTTGGTGGTATGAAGTGAGGCGCGGGGGCGGCGAAAGTGCTGTGATTGGCCCGTAGCGCATCGCGTCATAGCCGTCACTCCACAGATGACTATAATAGTAGCAAGCTATCAAGCGTCACTCGGGATTTGTTCTATACTCTTGTTGCACGTACCTCACGACGACGAGTACAATTCCGGCCAATTTAATTGACACCAATTTTTAAACTGCATCATTTTAATTTATCTGGTAAGATACTCGTAGAACTCAAATATTTTATGTGAATTTTTTATTAATTAGACCTTTGTAATTTTTTTTAAAAGGTAATATTTATCGAAAGCAAAGCGGGGAAAAAAATAATTAATGTCAGTGTGTAATTATAGCAAAACTATTTTTGATTCAATTATTTTATTTGTACTTGTACTTGTATCGAAATGTACTATAGATAAAGTTTTTATCTACACTAATATTATGCAGAGAACAGAGGAAAGATTTGATTGTTTGTTTGTTTGTATTCAATAGGCTCCAAATACACTGGACCGATTTCAAAAATTCTTTCCCCAGTTGAAAGCTGCCTTGGTCCTATGTGACATAGTATTCTTTTTAGGTCTAGGATGCCAAGGTAAACACTGTTTTAAATAGACAAGCCAGAAAACTGATTTACCATGTAAACTGTTTTATGAAAAAGGAGATTGAAGAAGGAGTCAGAAATTTAAAACAAGTTCACAAAAGAACAGCGGAGGCTACGAACACATCTGTTTCTTTCAACCATAGAACCCGTAAGAAATTACGTAGGTAACTTAGAAAAAATAAATAATAAACGGGTGTAAAGCGAATGTGGCAAAGCGATCCCCACTCTTCCGCCGAACGCTCAAGAACCGTGCCGGTATCTGTATTTGTTGTTATACCGGCAACAGAAATACACATTCTGTGAAAATTTCAACTGTCTACATATATCATGAGATACAGCCCGCTGACAGACAGACGGACGGATGGACGGACGGACGGACAGCGGAAGCTTAATAATAGGGTCCCGTTGGTCACCCTTCGGGTGCGGAGCCCTAAAAATACTTTAAACTGTATCACAACTACGAGTAACTAGCCTTTTCCAGCGGCTTCCTTTCGCGTCGAAGTTGAAAATATCCTACGGGAACCTACTAGAGGGATTAATAGTAAAGTAGATACTATCTATATCTAGGTACCTACTATACTACATATATATCGCTCAATATTATAGTGAACAGATGGAAAACGCAATGTTGCTACATGTATCTGTGAGTGCTCTTCTCACAAGATAGTTTCACATTAAAAGTTGTACCCATACACTATGCCGGAGGGTACCAGACAAAATAATAGCAAGGTCTTCCTCAAATACAGGGTGTAAAAAGACACATCACAAAGCCGTCAACTACGCATACTGTTCATATAAAAAGTAGCTTTGCGCAAAAATTATTGCTTGGAAACGACTTTTATTTTTAGGTACTTAAGTATGAAAAAAAAAGTAATTTTTATTGCGCGCAATGTAACGCGAACCAAGCCTGCCCCACTCCTTCGCTCTAAGCCAGATAGGTACTTGTCGGATACGTTTGATATTCATTGCGTTTTTGTAACTTCAAATGCGTACTTTCGAAAATTAGAAAAAAAAGACGATATTTCAGGTAATTTTTGTTTGGAAAAAGATTAGTAATAACACTTGGAATTAATTTTCGTAAAAAAGTAAAAAAAAAAATGTGACTTTGACCTTCAACATCTCCAGAACCAGTGGATTCTCAAGTATGGTCTAGTGGAAAAAATGATCCAAATAATGGGTACAATTGTAATAGAAACTGTCTTTTTATACGCGACATTTATAAGTCCGTCGGATCCACAACTTGCTACCTGCAGGATTCATTCGACTGTCAATCTGGAAAATGGAAATCAGACCAAATGCATCAAGAGTTGATACACAAGTTAGAAGAGTTTGTGATTTTAAAGGGTTTCTTAATTTAATTATTAAACATCACCCGTAAATTAATACTTCAACAAGAAATTAAAAAAAAAAACTTGTAAAAACCGACAGCCAAAAACGACAAAAAAATCCAAACAATTTACTCATTATAATCCGTGATTGAACTAAAATAAATGCCACCAACTGCACCAGACTGCTTGAAAACTGACTTGTTTGGAACTTTTGATCTGCTTTTTGCGGTCGGGTTTTTGACACAAGTAAAGAAGAATGTTCATATTTGACCTGACTGTGTATAGAACTGAAATATATCTTAAAATATAGCTTATTGAATTGTATATTAATTTCGCTTATCACAATGTTAAAAGAAACGCAGGAAAAAAGATATTTTTACATTTATTTAAGCTAATTCTAAACGTATTCTCATATTTTGAACGCATCCAAACCATCAATTCTTTAAAACGTTCCATTTTACAAATTGCTGGTTGACTATATTTAACTTTGTTCCTTAGTTTTGTAATATATGTGTGTTGTGTGTAAGGTTTAGTGTACGGGATAACACAAGTGAAACGCTCGAGAGTCAGTTACCAACTGTATTCGCAGTTCTACATTGCGCTTATGCAGCTATGTGTCCCCACAGTATTCCCCCTTTTAACAAAATTTTACATTATAAAATTTAAACTACAATAAAATTTGAAATACATGGTTTTACAATATACACGTTGTTTCATTTTAATAATATTCTCTTACATACTAATACATGATCTGTCGACATTGTTTATACTTAGTTCTAGTTATCACCTGGCGTTGTGTTTCATTAATACAGGCTGTTTTATTTTTAGTGAACACATTTTTGAGTTGACATTATTTATTACATACATACATGCTGTTGTTTTTTAATAACACAATAATTGTATTTTGGTAGTATGCCTCGGTTTTTTTGGGGTACTTATTCTATGTTTTAATATTATTTTACTACACTATGTGAACTTGTTGTGGGTGCGCTGTGGATTGTTGAGGCAACTGTAAATTGCTTGCACTATGCCATACTGTCAATTCTTTCCGTATAATCTTCTGAGCACCTTGTTTACATTTTTTATGCAATACGTACATAAAGTATATACCAATCACTGCTGCTATGACAAGTATCACTATTCCATACTTTTCTGCGGTTCGCTCAAAATGCGAATTTGTTGCGTCGTTCGCTCCATTTTGAGCTATAATCACTTCTTCCGTTTTTTTCTCAACACTATACGTTTTTCCCATTTTGATACAATACTGTATAGTCTACGTAGTTTGTGATCTATAAATGTACTTATTCTGGCGCTAATATTTTATTGTGCCTATTATTTACAAAGTAACACCGTATGATTATTTTGATGGCTCAGCGCACAGTGCGACTGACCTACTTAATTACTTCGTAATAATTATAAGTTGAGTCGACATTTCTTACATACTAGCTATTTAACCATGGTTTGCTTAAACATTTTTTACTATTCTACTTTTATCTTATTTATAAAAATAAAAAAAAAAATCTAAATAAAAATCTAAACAAAAATCTAACAGGGGTCTAACAGGGGTCTAACAGAGGGGGGGGGTCTAAATAAAAATCTAACAGGGGTTTTGATTATTCTGCCTGACCTAGATGTTTTTACATTTGTACTATTGTTTTGTAAGCATGTTTTTATGTTTTTGTTACTCTCTTTTGCACAAGCATTTTCATTTAATATATAGGCAGGTTTAAGTCTATCAATTGATACTGTTGCTTCCCTATCTGTTAATGATATTTTATACAATTTTTCTGATCTTTCTAAGACTTTAAATGGTCCTTCGTAGGGACATACTAATGATTTTTTTATCTTGTCATTTCTTAGGAAAACATGTGAACAATCTTTAAGGTCTGAGTGCACAAAAAATGATTTGGAATTGTGAGTCTTGACACTCATGGGTTTATATTGCTTAATCGTATTACTAATATTCTGTACTACTATGTAGGGATCTAAATTATTTCTTACTTCTACGAAAAATTCGCCTGGCAATCGTAGGGATCGCCCGTAAACCATTTGTGCAGCGCTGACGCCTGTTTCTGATTTGATGGCAGCGCGAAGTCCTAACATTACACTAGGTAGTTCGTGTGTTCAATTTTTGTTACCATTTAGCCTTGCCATTAATGACGCTTTTACACACCTGTGCCACCGTTCCACCGCTCCGTTGCTTTGCGGATGGTATGGGGTTGTTCTTATTTTTTGTATACCTAAATAGGACATTAATATTGTGAATAATTTGCTTTCAAATTGCCTACCCTGGTCACTGGTTAGTTTAACAGGGCAGCCAAATCTGCTTATCCATTCCTTATATAATGTTTTTGCTACGTTCTCGGCTGACATGTCCTTTAATGGAAATGCTTCTGGCCAACCAGTATTCCTATCTATAATTGTTAGACAGTATCTGTACTCATCTGCGGTTGTAGGGAGAGGTCCTATTAAGTCAATGTGTATGTGATCAAATCTATCTACTGGTGGATATTTACCATAGCTGGATTTTGCATGTCTATTTATTTTTGATTTTTGACAATTGATGCATGTTTTAGTCCATATTCCAATGTCTCGGTTCATGTCTGGCCAGAAAAATTTTTCTTTAATGAGTTGGCGTGACGCGCGCGTGCCGGGATGACTTAGATTATGTATTGCCCGGAATATATCTCTTCTGAAGTTTTCTGTTATATATGGTCTCGCAGTATCATTTGACATCTCGCAGTATACGTATTTGTTGGTATTTGGAATTAATATCTTTTTAATTTGGTATCTAGGATTGTTTAGTAATGTTTTGAGATCTATGTCTTCGCTTTGTTCTAGTGCTAACATCTCATAGTCTACTACGCTTGATGTGCATTCTACACTTTCTATACGTGATAATGCGTCTGCGACAACATTATCCTGTCCACTCACATGGCGTATGTCGGTCGTAAATTCGCTGATAAAGAGTAGCTGCCTAATACGTCTTGGACTTTCTTTGTTATTATTTTTACTTAACTTTGTGAACGCAAATGTTAAGGGTTTGTAATCCGTAAAAATGATTATTTCACCTCCTTCGAATAAACATCTGAAGTGTTCTACAGCTAAAAAGATAGCAAGTAGTTCTCTGTCGTATGTACTGTATTTCTTTTGTGTTTCATTCAATTTCCTTGAGAAATAACCTAATGGATACCATTGTCCGTTGACATGTTGTTGCAAAACGGCTCCTACGCAATTATTTGATGCGTCTGCAAAAAGTGCATATGGCACGTTGGTTACTGGAAACGATAACGTGACCGCATTCATGAGACTCGCTTTACATTTTGAGAATGCTTGTTCAGCATCCTGTGACCATTCTATGGGTGTTTTATCATTCTTTTTAGCCTTGTGAATATATTTATTTAATGTGTCTAAATACTCAATTGCTCTTGGTAGATGATTTCTATAAAAGTTTACCATGCCCAAAAATTTTCTTAGTTGAGATACATTTTGGGGCTTGGGGTATTCTGTGATGGCTTGTATTTTGCTCTCTATTGGCTTAATACCAGTAGTCGTAACTTCGTATCCTAGGAATTCTACTTTAGTGGCTTGGAATGTACATTTTTCTAGGTTTATGGTAATGCCGAATTCGTTTAGGCGTTGAAAAACTTGTTCTAAATGCTCACAGTGTTGTGCGGAATTTTCTGAGCTAACTAAGATGTCATCAGAGTAACAGTATAAGAAGTCTAGACCTGATAAGACGGTGTTTGTCATAAACCGTTGAAAGGTTTGTGCTGCATTTCTTAGTCCGAAGGTCATGCGTTCAAATTCATATAGACCAAACGGTGTTGTTATCGCGGTTTTGCAGATATCTTGTGGGTTTACTAATATGTTATGGTAGGCTTTCTTTATATCAATTTTTGAGAATATTGTCTTTTCCAGTTAGTAAATAAGTGAAATCCTGTACGCGAGGTATGGGGTACCTATCCGGTTTAGTAATCGCGTTTAGTGCTCTGTAATCGCCACAAGGACGTACTTGCCCATCTTTTTTTGGGACTAAATGTAAGGGACTTGCCCATTCTGATTTAGACGGCCTACATATACCTATCTCTAGCATGTTTTTAAACTCGTCCTTTGCTAATTTATATCTCTCTGGCGCTAAGGGTCTAGGTTTACAAAATACTGGGGTACCTGTAGTTTCAATATAGTGGTAGACGGTGTGCTTAGGTGCCTCTTTGAACGACATAGGTTTGAGAATATCCGGATATTTTTTTAGAATGTCATGAATTGGATGATCATTTCGTAATGTTGAAATTGCTGGTTCACAATGGTTTACGATCTTTCCGTACGCTGCTAGGTTAGTTATATTGTCTATAAGTCGTTGACCATTAATGTCTATAATTAACTTATGATAATCTAAAAAATCAACTCCTAGTATTGGTTGCTTAACATCGCATACGACAAATGTCCACTTGAAAGGTCTTCTTAACTTTAAATCTAGTGTGATTGATTTGGTTCCGTATGTTTTTATCTCGGATCCATTAGCTGCGAATAGCTTATAGTTACAGTCTGGACTTAATTCAGATTTACTTTTAATTGCGCATTTAGGTAGAACAGATATGCATGCTCCTGAATCTATTAGAAATTTGAGGCGAGATTTTTTGTCACTTACAATTAGGCGGTGATCCTTAACTGCACAGCTCCCCGCCACCTGCTGCAGTTCTCCTAGTTTTCCGACTCTGTAGACGGTTTCTTGATTTTCCAGTTGCAGGGTGCGATGCATTTTCGTGCTCTTCCTCTGAACCTGAGGTGGTACGAGCATAGCCATTTGGGACTATCGGGTGTAATGCGTGGTCTTGAGCTGGAACGTGATCTTGGCTGATACCTGTGTGTGCTCGTTGATCGTCCTCTGCGGTTCTCCATTTCGTTTATTTTCAGGTTAATCTTGGCTATTTCTGCCATTATTGTCGCTATGTCATATCCTGTTGTCTGCTCCGGACGGCTTCGAGTTACTTCGCTGACTTGCACGGGTTGGTAAGTATCCATTATTTTATCAGCTACCACTGCTAATTCTTCCAGGTTCTTCGCAGATGTGACAGTGAGTACGGCAGGAACTGACGACGGTAAGTGTCCTTGCCATAGTATATTAAGTGTGTCATCTTCTATTTTTCCTCTAGATAGTTCCTTCATACGGCGCAAAAGTTGACTGGGTTTCTGGTCTCCTAGTTCTACTTCTGACACTAATTTTTGTACTTGTCTCGATTCTGACTCTTCGTATATTTGTAGCAATCGGTTTTTTAGCGCTTCGTATTTGTTGTTTTCTGGAGGCTTTGCTACAATGTCTGCAACTTGCTGTATGGCTTCTTTCGTGAGTTTTGATACGGCCATGAAGTATTTGTTTGTGTCCGATGTCTTTTGTGGTGTCAAAACGGCTTCCACTTGAATGAACCATAGCCTCGGATTGTCTGTCCAAAATTCTGGTAGTCTGCTCGAAACTGATACGGTCGAAACAGTAGAGAAATCGGTCGAAGGTTCTTCTCTTTTTGGTGGTGTGGTCATTTTTGTTACTTGCGCGACGCGTGGTTTACGATAATCGTAGCGCGTTATCTGTATGCGTCGAATTTCGAGCGTCGAACGTCGAGCGTCGGGTGTCGAGCGTCGGAGGTCACCACTGTAATATATGTGTGTTGTGTGTAAGGTTTAGTGTACGGGATAACACAAGTGAAACGCTCGAGAGTCAGTTACCAACTGTATTCGCAGTTCTACATTGCGCTTATGCAGCTATGTGTCCCCACAGTTTTATACTTATTTTACGTTTAATTCGACCAGTAACTATTTTTTTATTAGTCATGGGATAAAGTAAATAATTAAAAAATAACACAATAATTGAATTAAATTAATCATTCAGTGTTTCATTGAGTGTGCGCAAGTGCAATGGATTTTTTTGACATTTGACAGTTCTGTGATTTGCATCGGCGCAGTCCTTTGGTTTGGTGATTTGATTGGCAGTCCAGTGGCAAATGTTAGTCTTAGAAAATAAATAATTTGTAAGGAAGTACTGGAGATGGAGAATGCAGTTTTCAACTCGACACTCATTTTATAGTGACAATCATGGAGTCTTAGCATTGACTTAGCCAGGGGCAGTTAGTTTCAAGGAATTAACTGAGTAAAAAAGATGTTTTAGACCATAGTTAGCTAAATATTCCTATTTTAGAGTAAACTACGAGTGTCATTAATTACCTAGTTCATGCACGTTTGTTTCATTAATTCTGGTGACGGCAAATCCTAACCTAAAAAGAAACATTAATATTTTTTGAACTTCGTGGCGTTTAAATTGCCGAAATGACTATTAGACATTACTTTCTAAACTTACGGAAAGTATTTCTACTATATCTTATAACTATACATATACTTTCATCATCAGGTTTTTAAATGTATGGAAGGTGGGCATTGTTCTTTTTACAGGAGTTACATGAAAAATTACATGCTTAAGGCGCGGGCTGACTACGATTTGAAATAGCTTCAAATAAGGTTGAGAATTGAACATAATAGTTGTGTTGACGATGCGAATAGGCATCAATTTTACGGGTTTTCTTTAGATTATCCAGAATATACACAATAAATTAAATAATTGTTCGGTCAAAGTTTTACTAAAATGCTAATTCTATTAAATTCTTTTAAAAAAATAATGTTGTTATCGCTGAAAATTCAGAGATGTTCGACGCCAAAGTTTATTTTTGTGGAGCAATTTCCAAATTTTTTTTTTGGGAATATCAAACTATTTTTTACTATTCTATTCGGTAAAAAAATTTCTTTAAACCCTCCTCTATCCACTGTATTTTTTTTTCAAGATATTTTCATTGCATTACGTCATACTCGACTAAGAATCCAATTTTTTTGACTATTGAGGTAATACCGCGCCTTAAGGCGGCGCCAAGATAGCCCGCGAAATTCAAATTTTCTTACATTTTTTGCAATTTGCAGGTCAGTGTCAGGTTGTATCTTGGTCAAAATTTGATTCGCGGCCGTAGCAAGTATGCATTTTATAGAATTATATCATAAAAATCATCAATACAACTCTTTCAGTTAGAATTGATATCAAATGTAAGTATTTCATGAAATCATGACATTTGGCATCAATTCTAACTGAGAGAGTTGTATTGATAGTTTTAATGATTACTGTCGAGAATCCAACCTCGACATCTTCGGGTGCTGCAGGCGCAGCGCGTGTCAGCAGCTGAGCGATACCAGGAGGAGTGGCGCGCGGCGCGGCGCGGCGCGGCGGGGGCGACGGGCGTCGCGCACTCGTGCCTACGTGAGACGACACTTCTCACCGGGCCACCGCGTTGTAGACATACCATTGTTCCTCTCAATAAATTCAGACCATACCAGCAGTTTATACAGTCCACTTATTTCTCATCACCACCTTCGAGACCTGAACACTGTACTCAACAGTTTTTGGTCCTTCGCAAAACTGAAGAATTGCCAGGAATCGTGGCTTTGTGCGAGCGGACTTTGGACCCTCTTTGTTCGAGAAGGCCAGGCGACACGTCGGTTAATATTCATACGTGACGGAGGACATTTTGAAAAACAAAGGCGAAGAGGAGAAATATTAGTGGTTGGATAAGACGTTGTTGTGAGTTCGTTCCATTTATCCTTATTTTTCCCGCTTATCTCTTTTACCAAATATTTCTGTTTCCTTCCTTGCCTACCTTCAAAAATAGCCCAACAGAGCCATCATTTACTGGTCTTATCTACGCTAGTTCATACGTCATCATATTTTTTGCACACTTACAGCTGTTATTAAATAACCGGCAAGCTTATTACACGTATTCATTTATTTCAAATCGCTGTTGCATATTCGTTCGCCGCTTTCAATAAACCGGTTTCTTCCATCGGGCGCGTACAACGTGCGAACGGCCAGCTGTTTTCTTTGTTCTATTGTGTAGCTAATTACCGTTACTTTATTTTTCAATCCTTGTTATCTAAAGTTATTGGTTAACTGGTTTACTTTTGCTTGCTTATATTCTTTCTTATCTTCAAATTCTCATAATGCCTGATAATTGCAAAACTTTAATAAAGAAACGATCATCTTTGAAGGCTAAGCTTACAACTTTCAGTAAATATTTAAATGTCCTTAAAAGCTGCAAAGCGCTTAGCGATATGCAGATCGCTGAATTAGAGTGCCGACTAAGTAAAATTGAAGCGTTAAACAGTGACTTCGACACTTTGCAGGATGAGATCGAGATGCTTTGTGATGAATCGCCCGGCGAGGATGAGGAGGTGCCTTCCGAGCGTGAGCAGTTTGAAAACGAATATTTTGCACTGGTGGCAAGTGCGCGCTGTCTACTTGCAGCAAAGCGTCGTGATTCTGCAGCAAGCTTCAATGACGCACAATCAGGTGAGGATTTCAAGGCCAGTCCTAATGTTAGATTACCTAAAATTGATTTGCCTGAGTTCAGCGGTAGCTATCAGCACTGGCTTGAGTTTAGGGATGTTTTCACTTCCATCATTCATGATAATAAAAATATTGACAATATTACAAAATTTCACTATCTTCGCGCTTCGCTTAAAGAAAGTGCAGCTTTAATTATTAAACATATTAACGTGTCTAGTGATACTTATAATATAGCGTGGGATTTGTTACTTGAGCGGTACGATAACAATCGTCTGCTTGTTAATAACCATGTACAAGCCTTATTTAACCAAGAACAGTTACAGAAAGAATCTTGTAAGTCTATTCGTTATCTGGTTGATACAACAACCAAAAATATAAGGGCGCTCACTACATTGAAGCAGCCTACTCAATATTGGGATACTTTAGTTATTTTTATGATGTCTTCCAAATTAGATAAAATAACCTTACGTCATTGGGAGGAACATAGAAATAAGTTAAATGATAGTCCGACTTTAGATATGTTCATAACCTTTTTAAGAAATCGAGCTGATTTATTGGCAAGTTTAGAGGATCACGAGAACAATTACTCAAATTCTACTCATTTACATAATAAAATAAAATCAAAATCTAACGAAAATAATAACAATGCATATTCTAAAACATGTCCTCTATGTAATCAATCTCATTTTTTATTTGACTGTGAATGTTTTAAAGTTCTTTCAATTGAATCTCGGATAGAAAAGGCCAAACAATTCAAAGTTTGCTTGAATTGCTTACGTCCTGGCCATTTGAGTAAAAAATGCACGTTGACGGGTTGTAAGTATTGTAGATATAAACATAACACGCTGTTACATCTCGAAAGACCCGAATCCACTTCCAAATCTAATAGTGAAGGTGTTGTACTTACTAGTGGTACCATCACAGATTCTACTGCGTCTCGTTTATTTCTATCCACAGCTATCGTGCGAGTGATAGACGGGAATGGTAAGGAACACAACGCGAGAGTACTGCTGGACAACGGGAGTGCAATTAATTTGATAACTCAAAGCTACTGTGACCAGTTGCAACTGCCGAGGCGCTGCGTGTCAACAGCCGTATCAGGTTTTAATAATCTTGTTACTACTAGCACACAGTCTTGCACCGTAACAGTGAAGTCTCTTTGTAGTGATTACAAAATTAATGTAAATTGTACGGTTTTCCCCAACATTACACCACCCATTCCCTCTTCTTATATAGACGTAAGCAATATACGTTTACCACCAGGTATTAAATTAGCTGACGCGACATAAATAACACACCTTCAGGCATAGATTTACTTTTAAATGCAGACATTTTCTGGGATATTTTAGGAAGAGAATCTATTACGTTAGGTAAAAATAAACCAACTTTACGCAAATCAAAATTAGGTTGGTTGGTTACTGGACATGTTACAGCGCCACAAAAATATTCAAATTTATGTATGTTTTCTCAAGGCGATTCGAATCCCGACCTTTCGCGGTTTTGGGAACTGGATACCTTAGATTCTCCACATTATAATATGTCAGTAGAAGAAATTGCATGCGAACAAAGTTTTGCAGCGAATACATTTCGTAATGATGATGGCCGCTTTGTTGTTTATATGCCTCTAAAACGAGAAATCAGCAGCTTAGGCGATTCGTTACACTTGGCTAAAATTAGGTTTTTTTCATTGGAAAAAAAATTTTCACGTGATCCTAATTTTAAAGAAAAATACACAAACTTTATGCGAGAATATGAATCCTTAGGACATATGACGGAGAATAAAAGATTCTCGTCCGAGGATAACTCCAGAATTAATTATTACTTGCCTCATCACGGTGTCATACGTGAATCGAGCACCACTACAAAATTACGTACTGTATTTGATGGATCTGCGGCCACTACGTCCGGTGTTTCACTGAACGACTTACAAATGGTGGGCCCAGTCGTCCAAGATGATTTATTTTCAATTATTACACGTTTTCGCCAGCATAAATTTGTGGTGTCCGGCGATATTGAAAAAATGTACCGGGCCATAGAAATTAATCCAAATCAACGGTCATTACAGCAAATTGTTTTTCGTTATGATTCTTGTCAACCATTGAAAACATACACTTTAAACACATTAACTTATGGAACAGCATCAGCGCCCTATTTAGCTACTAAGTGTCTAACAAGTCTAGCTTCTACTGTAAGTGACCAACAAATAAAGAATGCCATTCAACATGATTTTTATGTTGATGATTTTTTGAGTGGAGCTTCGTCAATCGAAGACGCAATTAAATTGGGTAAAGGCGTGGCCTCAACTTTGTCAGCTGCCAAATTTAATATAAGAAAATGGCAGTCAAATAGTCTTGATGTACTAAAGGCAATTTCTAGTAGTGAAACATCTATCACTCGTGAATTTACAGACTCTAAGTTAAATGGAGTATCTAAAACCTTAGGTTTAAGTTGGGAACCAAGTTCAGATAAATTGTCATTTTCTATAAATATTAATAGTAGTAAAAATGCAACTAAAAGGCACATTCTATCAATTATAAGCCAAATTTTTGACCCTTTGGGATTAGTAGGCCCATGCATAGTCGAAGCAAAAATTATTATGCAGGAATTATGGGTAAAAAAGTATTCTTGGGATGAGAAACTGCCCAAAGAAATAAATGATCGTTGGATTTGTTTTGTAAATAAATTACAATATCTTAACTATTTAAAAATACCTCGTTGGATTGTTTGCAATGATCATACGAGTAGTGAAATTCATGTTTTTACTGACGCGTCGGAGAATGCTTACGGCGCATGTTTATATATTAGGTCCATTAACAGTTTAGGTCACATTCATATACAATTACTTGCTTCAAAAAATAGGGTTGCACCAATAAAACCAGTTACTATACCGCGACTGGAACTGTGCGGAGCTTTACTGGGTGCAAGACTGTTTGTCAAAGTAAAATCAGCGTTAACTTTAGATATTCAAAAATGCCGTTTCTGGTGTGATTCGACTGCAGTTTTGGGGTGGTTATCGTCTCAACCCAATCTGTTCAAACATTTTGTAAGCAATCGTGTAAACGAAATACAGGAGAAAACATATGGTCACACTTGGAGCTACGTACCTTCAAAATTAAATCCCGCAGATTTAGTATCGCGGGGCTTATATGCTGATCATTTAAGTAATAATTCATCTTTATGGTGGCATGGACCACAGTTTTTAAAATTAAACGAGTCTATGTGGCCTACAACGCCAAACACACATAAAAATCAAAAAACGAAATGCGAAGAAAAAATATGTCTAGCTACAAATAAAATTAACAATATTTACGACGATCAAAATAATAATATAATATCAAAGATAATACAAAAATATTCTAATTTCAATAAACTACAAAGAATCATTGCATACGTAAAAAGATATATAAATAATTCTCTAAATAAAACAAAAGAACTTACCGATATATTTACTCCTCTAGAATTACAAAATGCATTATATATTATTATTCGTCAAGCTCAGTCTGAGATGTTTCCCACTGAGTCTGTTATCTTAAAGGCTGGCAAGGCCTTACCAAGCAATAATAGATTGCTAAGTTTGTCACCCTTCATAGATGAAAATCAAATTATTCGCGTAGGTGGCAGGTTGGATAACTCACCGTATTGCTATGATGTTAAGCATCCCATACTCATTTGTAGCAAACATCATGTAACAAAATTATTATTTCGTATGTATCATTTAAAGTTATTGCATGCAGGACCGCAGTTGCTATTGTCTAATATACGTCAAACATATTGGCCACTAAAAGGTCGAAATTTATCCAAAGCAACTGTAAATAAATGTTTAAAATGTTTTAGATATAAGGCTCAGACTATTCAACCCATAATGGGCCAACTTCCTTCTAATAGAACTAATTTAGAATTTCCCTTTCTGCACTGTTGTGTGGACTATGCCGGGCCAGTGCTGATAGCAGATCGTAAGGGTCGAGGCTGCAGGCTCTTGAAGTCCTACCTGTGTATCTTTGTGTGTATGTCAGTTAAAGCTTGTTACAGAACTTACGAAAGAAGCATTCATAGCCGCGCTAAATAGGTTCATTGCTCGCCGGGGGAAGCCACAAAGCATCTCGTCTGATAACGGGACGAACTTTGTTGGTGCATCCAATGATCTACACAAATTTCTCATCAGTTCTAATGTTCAATATGATATGGCACAAGAAGGTATTGATTTTAAATTTACTCCTCCATATAGTCCTCATTTTAATGGAATGGCAGAAGCAGCTGTCCGTTCGACTAAACATCACCTTAGACGTCTATTACAGGTAGTTCATTTTACGTATGAGGAAATGGCCACATGTTTGGCTCAAATTGAGGCTATTTTAAATTCTCGCCCACTTACTGTCCTGTCTACCGATCCTTTCGACTTCACCGCACTCACCCCTTCCCATTTTTTGATAGGACGACCACTCACGTCAATTCCACATCCACAAATTTTAGAAAAAGATATAAGTTGTACGGAGCGCTACAAGAGAATCGAATATATTCGGCAACATTTCTGGGCCCGATTCCGAGACGAATATATCTCAACTCTGCAGCAGAGAACCAAATGGTTGACATCCTCAAACAATGAGCTAAAGCCTAACGACTTAGTCCTTATAAAGGACAAGACTCTTCCACCATTATTATGGCCACTAGGAAGAATCACTAATGTTTATCCTGGCGTCGACGGGATCAATCGTGTTGCTGAAGTGAAGACGAGAAGGGGCAAAATACGGAGAGCATACAATAACATTTGCCCTCTTCCAGCTCAAGACCAACTTCCTCAACATTCATCTCAACGTGGGCGGGAATTTGTCGAGAATCCAACCTCGACATCTTCGGGTGCTGCAGGCGCAGCGCGTGTCAGCAGCTGAGCGATACCAGGAGGAGTGGCGCGTGGCGCGGCGCGGCGCGGCGGGGGCGACGGGCGTCGCGCACTCGTGCCTACGTGAGACGACACTTCTCACCGGGCCACCGCGTTGTAGACATACCATTGTTCCTCTCAATAAATTCAGACCATACCAGCAGTTTATACAGTCCACTTATTTCTCATCACCACCTTCGAGACCTGAACACTGTACTCAACATTACAGTTCTGTAAATACGTACTTGCTACGGACGCGAAACATATTTTGACCAACATACAACAGGTTGGCAAAATATATAAATTGCGCTGTAATAATTTGCAGGGCTGTATCAGGATACTGCCCTGCCAATTGCAAAAAACGTATGAAAATTTGTATTTCGCGGGCTGCCCTGGAGCTTTCATGTAAAAGCTTTTTACTTACACCAAGCCCCAAAACAGCGGTAAAATGAGAATTATACGAATGATAATCCCCAGTAAATATTAATAAATTATTACCCGCGTCATCCCATACCCGTTAACACGATAATGTTTGTACCGCTCTCTTTTGTTTATACTTGCATGTTTAAATACATTACTTTTGCTTTTTATGTGATGTAAACGTGTTGAAGAGGTATTTTTTAACGTTTATTGCTTGAATATTTTATGGTAAAGTCGACTGTTTTTAGAGATTTTTTTTTTTTCAGTATGTTTTTATAGAGTAGATTAGATTTGAAAGATATACGATGCAGCATTCCATGCTAAGAAATATTTCGGAGATGACTCGATGAGAAGTTTCATAACCGTCCACTAAACAGAAAAGGAAAAGCAAAGCTGTTTAATTTTGTGCTAGATAAAGATTTCAAAACTAGTTAAGGGTCTACTACCGGCCAAGTGGCGCCCTCATTAAATAAAAAATCGTAGCATAGCATATAAAATAAATATTAAAGAATCCAACGTCACGTTTGTTACAAAGAGGATAAAGTTTTTTTACGTTGTTAAAACAGGTCTCAGAATGTTTCGTATCCAAAGTAGTAGGCAAAAGTGTCAGAAACGGCCGTTTTCGGTACTTTTGCCTACTACTTTGGATGATTTTAGTCATGACAGGACCAAAATTTGTTTTCGGAATTTACTATTACTTTCGTTGTTTATTCATTTCTAGGGACAGAAGCAGTAGGTATTTCAAATATGGCCCAATAGGCTATTTTCCTAAAAAAAAAAGTGTGTATGTACTTATGTACGCACGTAAGAAGTTATACTTCTTTGGCGTAACAAGATAAAAAACCGAACTGTCAGAAAGTTTACAATAAGAAAACAATCATTCTTCATGAACCACAGACTATAGCTAACTTCAGGGTGTCGGTTTTTTGTGACGGTGTGTGCGCGCATCGTAAAAATTTACTCTCATCATTTTTCCCTAACGCGCTAAAAGAAGTATTACTTCAAAAATCTAGTTAGTCCCATATACCCAATAGGCTAGTTTCCTTAGAAAATCTATTTAGTAATATATACCCAATAGGCTAGTTCCCTAAATAGAATAGAATAGAATTGGTCTTTATTTGCTTGGAATGTAGGTACATAAAAATAAGTTGTTAAATTAAATAATAGATCCATGTATATTCTGCCTTAATATAGCATGCACATGTAATAAAAAGTAGAATAAAAAAAGTATTACAAAAAATTGTCATCTAAGAAATCCTGCACAGATTAATAACATTTATCTACTAGTAATTTTGTAAAACGTTTTTTAATTTTTTGCAACGGTAAGGTTTTAATTTCGTCGGGTATTTTATTAAAAATTACAGAGGCCATACGAATCACATTTCTTTTCAATAAGCCAGTTTGAAATACGCCCGTGCATAATAGATTCTGGTATTGTGATCTCAAAGGTGTACTTCGTTTTCTAGTTTCCATTAAACTTGCAAATAGACATCGATTTGTTATTACAAATATTGCTAATTCAAGGATATAAAGGTATGGGAAGGTTAATAATTTATGAGACTTAAATATAGGTACGCAACTGTCTGTTACTTTAAGACCAAATATAGCTCTCAGGCAGCGCTTTTGAGCTTTGAAAATGCTTTCTCGTTCACTACAGTAACCCCAAAATATTACACCAAATTTCAAGATGGAAATTACTAGTCCATGGTAAGCCAATATCGTCGGCAAATTTACTTTTTTTGACAAATTATGCAACATAAACGCGGCTGTGTTTAAACGTTTACATATATCTGCTGCTTGCGGCTTCCAAGTTAACTGGCTGTCAATTATGATTCCTAAAAATTTTAGTACTGTTTACTTTCTCTACAGTTTGACCATTGTAGTTTATATCCATATCTCCCGTAGATGTTCGGTGGTAAAAGTGCATGAATTTAGTTTTTTGGAGATTAATAACTAAATTATTATTGACCAGCCACTTTATTAAACTACTAATTGTATTGTTGATGCCATTGTTATATGATTCTTTATTGATACATGAAACTATTGATGTGCTATCATCTGCAAATAATATCATTTTATACAGTATATGACGTGGCAGGTCATTTATGTATAGCAAAAATAATAATGGTCCGAGGACGGTGCCCTGAGGGACACCACATGTTATTTCTCTAAAAGACGATATAGATTTTAATTCCTTCCTAGATCCTTAACACAGGCTCGATACCTTCGTACATTGTCTACGACCTTTTAGGTACGTTTTTATTAAATTAAATTAATTTATATTTAAAAGAATCTAAATAGTCCCATATACCCAATAGGCTAGTTCCCTAAAAGAATCTAAATAGTCCCATATACCCAATAAGCTAGATTTCTAAAAATCTAATAAGTACGTCTGCTAGATTCCCAAAAATATTAGACACGTATTTTTTTTAGTTAGATACGTAAACCAAAAATAAGGACGATACAGTGCATTGCAAATTTCACATGACGTCATATCCCGTATCGTGTTCAATACACTTTGTAATGTTTAGTGACGTAACAAGCCCCTACTCCTGAACTTTGATGCGTTTATTTTTGTAATTTTTTATTGGTTTGGTAAAGCAAAATATACCCAAGAGTCCAATATTTTTTGATAATCTAACTTACGGATTAAATAGAATTATAATTTTTATACCCAGAATACAAGCCTATTCTTATCAATTCAGCCATATCTAAGATCAATGAAGAGAAAATCGTACGGAATCTTGTTTGCGATAAACTGACTGCTTGGTAATAGGCCCAATTTTCGAGGCTTTGTTCCCTTCCTCTTCGCTCTTAATAAGTTCATCTAGATACTGTTTTGTTATTCAAATATTTACAAGAAAACGAGTTTTAGCAAATCTACAAAATACTCGTACTTCGTAATAATATTATACTCGTAAATGCGAAAAATGAATGGTACGATGAATTTTTGTTCTGCCGGAGAGCGGATAAATTCGAAACAGAGTTACGGCCCCCTGGGCACTCAGGAAACTGAAGGAACAGGGGTGGGTTTTAGTCAGTAAAATTCTGACATGCCCTCCCGCTCCACCCAGAGCGAGAGAATTCATTGGATGGTTTAACGCCACTACAAAAAAAAAAAAAGTTTGTTACTCAATCACGCCAAAACGGCTGAAAGGATCTAAAATTATTGATGAAAGCACAGAGATAGATTAAAGTTTGGAATAGCACATGGGCTATAATCTAAAGTGGGGGAAGTATTGATTCCACGTGGAAGAAGCCGCTGGCAGAAGCTAGTATGTTATACCCGAAAGCCGTAAAATGAGCACAAACTGAAGAAGTGGTCATTTGACTACTATTCACCTTTGTTAAAAATTTCAACAATTTTACACCTTTTTTTTGGGGGGAAATCATCCAATGACTTCTCCCGCTCTGCGTGTCAGACTCATAATGACTAAAACCCACCCCTGTTCCTTCCCTGCCTGAGTGCCCAGGGGTGCGGTAACTCATTTTCAGAATTTATCCGCTACCCCTAGGCATGAAGGCACCGGCCACGACGGGCACCGTCAGTGGTGGCACTCATCTCTTTTTCAGGCGCGCGTGGAACACTACGCGCCGTCGACTCACGGGCCTGGTGCTGATCGGAAGGCGAACTACCCACTGCTCGCCAATCAATCAACCAAACATCACACCAAAAACAAATTCAAACCTAACCACCATTACCACCATTGCCGCCATTTTACCCTAGCCTGTATTTTATTTAGTTTTCTTTTTATTTTATTTTTTATTTAAATTTAGTTTTTTTTTTAATTTTATACTTAATAAACTTCCGAAAAAGTAATGCCATTTTTATTAAAGCTTCCTACTAGACCACAGCCAATATTATGAAGACAAAAACAACCGTTGCCTAATTATAATTAAGTTTAAAAGTGATTAATCAAATCGGAGTAGGTAATTTTATAATCACTGTTCAAATTGTCAATCAAAAACTTTTAACTTTTCGGCTTTTGAGAGTTTGCTTTACATTTTATTTCATTTATTAGGGGAAAACAAACGGCTGATAGAAAATAGGCTAATAATTTACATTTAAGGTGCTATTAACTGCCAATGACCTTGAGTGGTCAGCTTGCGTGTTCTGTGCTGAGCCCACGTAACGCGTCGTACGTCCACCCAGTAATAGGACTCGCCCATCTAGGAGCGCTGTCCGAAATTAGACGCATTATTAATTTGTTACACATAAAACAACAGGTATTAAACTAAAACATTGAGACTAAAAGATAAATAATTAAATGATCTTTAAAATGGTAAAGGTTTCATAAAAGACGCTTTATAGTTATTGCGTAATTCTCAATTTTTTATCCGCGATAGACATAACTTTACAAATTAATTACACTATGTTATAAAAATGAAATTTAAATTATTCTCAAATCAAATTACGACGGAAATTGTCTAGAGTAACATATATATTTTTTATAGAAATAAGACTAGTGGTTTAGACGTAATGTTTAATTAAAAACCATTAAAAGTAGTATAGCTGTGCCTTAAGAAGTTATGTTGCAGCCCACTACATAAATTGCTAGTTTCTGCTTGCGGCTTCACCCGCGTGGAATTAGTACTTTCCCTATTACAAATTATAGCCTATGTGCTATTCCAAACTTTAATCTATCTCTGTGTCAAATTTCATCCAGATCCTTTCGGCTGTTCTGGCGTAGGAAGTCTGATATTAGTCAGTGGTTGCCACTAGATGGACATAATACATTAATTACATTTTAGAATAAATTAATCAGATACTATAGAGCTACTCGTAGCTATTATTCGAGCATTATTTCGAGCCAGACACAAAAGTTTCTACTGATCAATGGGTTGTAGCTTATTTTTAACCGACTTCCAAAAAGAGGAGGTTCTCAATTCGTCACTATATTTTTTTTTTTGTTTGTATGTTACCCGATTTCTCCGTCAGTTGTGAACCAATTTTCAAAATTCTTTTTTCATCTGAAAGAATATACTCCCAAGGTGGTCCCATATAAATTTTATCGAAATTGCTTCAGCGCTTTATGAGAAACTGAACAAAAACGGAAAATACGTGTACCTCGATGACGTTTTGGTGCTCTCCAAATGTTTAAATTCCACGTTCCATTATATTGGGGTTTTTAGTTCTGGGGTATAACAACTAAAAAGTGAAAAATAAAAAACTTTTTTACAAAAAAAAACAACCGACTTCCAAAAAAAAATACACTAAAAATTTATAAATAACTTTAATTTCGGAAGTCGGTGTCAAATAACAAAGAAGTAAAAATACAAACACCGACTGCCGAAATTAAAGTTATTTATAAATTTTTAGTGTATTTTTTTTTTGGAAGTCGGTTGTTTTTTTTGTAAAAAAAGTTTTTGTGTTTAGCCTGTTCGGTTTTTTTTTTTTTTTTTGTACATGCGTCCCCCCAGTACTAGGACTCGCCCATCTAGGAGCGCTGTCCGAAATTAGACGCATTATTAATTTGTTACACATAAAACAACAGGTATTAAACTAAAACATTGAGACTAAAAGATAAATAATTAAATGATCTTTAAAATGGTAAAGGTTTCATAAAAGACGCTTTATAGTTATTGCGTAATTCTCAATTTTTTATCCGCGATAGACATAACTTTACAAATTAATTACACTATGTTATAAAAATGAAATTTAAATTATTCTCAAATCAAATTACGACGGAAATTGTCTAGAGTAACATATATATTTTTTATAGAAATAAGACTAGTGGTTTAGACGTAATGTTTAATTAAAAACCATTAAAAGTAGTATAGCTGTGCCTTAAGAAGTTATGTTGCAGCACACTACATAAATGGGAAATCATCCTATGACTTCTTCCGCTCTAGAGTGGAGCGGAAGGGTGTGTCAGACTCTTACTGAGTAAAACCCACCCCTGTTCCTCCCTGCCTCGAGTGCCCGGGGGCGAGGTAACTCTTTCGAATTTATCCTCCACCCCCGGGCAGTAGCCTGTTCGGTACGAGTGCAACCTTGAGAGGTCTGCCCGGGGGTGGAGGATAAATTCGAAAGAGTTACCTCGCCCCCGGGCACTCGAGGCAGGGAGGAACAGGGGTGGGTTTTAGTCAGTAAGAGTCTGACACACCCTTCCGCTCTACCCTAGAGCGGAAGAAGTCATAGGATGATTTCCCAACCCCCAAAAAAAAAAAAAAAAAACCTTGAGAGGTGACAGCTGTCACTTATGAGTTTTTTCTGTCATCTGACTTGTTGGTTATGACCGTAGTGAAAAAACGTGTTGAAAATGTAGATTTTGGACTTGGGATTTTGGGATTCAAATCTAGCTGAATCTATTGGTTTTGGACCTAATTGTTTGCTATTGAACTAATTTTGATTAAAGCCCCATTTAATGTAGTGGTGAAACGGGTTATTTTGTGAAAATACTTGGAAGTTTGGTTGGTTTGCAAGAGACCACGTGCTTGGTGAGATCACCGGCGCCCTTTGGGTCACCTCTAAAGTCTGATATACCTACTGACAAGTACTAGGTACATTGCGACATTTAACTCTGACATACACACTTATAGCCAGATTGGTCCCCGACGAAGACTTCGGAAACCTTGGCTAAGTCTTATGAAATATCCTTTAAATTATTCATTAGCTCTGCGTATTGCAGACAAGTTTGTGACCAGGTTGGAGCCGGGGATCTAACAGGCACGCTTCCACAGTCTTGTCGCCTCAAGTCGAATCCTTTGCCCTGGCTTGGTCGCAAACATTAGGTACCTATACGTATAATAAAACAGTGGAAATGTGGAGCGATGTTTTTACTTAGCGCAAAAACAACAGAACCGATTCTGATAAAAATTTGCATAAATAATCTTTATAGATCTTGTCAACATTTGAGCTATAAATGATAACGCTATTTGATATATGAGGGTTACCAATATATTAAATAAAAAAATGTTCAGCCTCTTCTTTAAGATCAAACTTACATGAGCTAAGTCGAGTTTCCAGCAGCATAGAATATGCGGACTATCGTACCTATTTGTGTGTTCTAAAATAACCTAAAATTGCCAAAGCACCATATTGCAGCAGTGACCTTTTTGATAATAAATTAGGAACAACAAACGTTAATATTTTCCAAATCCTATATTAATAGCCGCAAACTACCACTGCCAGGCTAGTTAAAATTCCATTACGCCCAGCTTTTGTTTTCTAAATAATTTTCCGAACTATCTTGTAGTTGGTCACAGAGCACGAAATCGTTGCACCGACAGCATCTAAAAATCGTAGTAAGTAGGTACTCATAAAATAAAAATAGGTCTGTAAAAAATTCCTGGCGCTGTAATTGCGTTGAGCGAATTACTTCTGTTACGGGCTGCCAGTTTAAAGTGCGGTACCCCTGTCCACAACATGACCCAAATGCTGGAGTGCCTCCATTACACATACATCTGCGTT
Source organism: Polia nebulosa (assembly GCA_951329385.1). Lineage (NCBI taxonomy): Eukaryota > Metazoa > Arthropoda > Insecta > Lepidoptera > Noctuidae > Polia > Polia nebulosa. Next base: position 11,684,166 of record OX589610.1, on the reverse strand, counting down.
TTTGTGTACCACTCTTTTCTTTTATCTTTCATTTGTTGTATTGTGTCTGTGTCGAATAAATGTTTTCTATTCCATTCTATATTCCATTCAAAATTTAATATATACCAAATTCAGAGACATCGAGATGTCTATGTTCTGTGGTCCTTTAGCATCTTGCTGACCAGCTACTATTACGTTTAAAAATAGAAATAAAAAGATAGAAAGAAAAATTATTCATCATCTTCCTATCCTAATAACAGAGGCTCTAGACATAATTATGCCATTCCATAAGCGATAGCGTGGCGATACCAATTTATGAAAAAAAAACAATATTTTGGGGATTGATTGCTATCGAAATCTCACGTGATCAACCCCTTACATTTTGGTATTTTGACAATCGCTATCATCAACCAAGCTCACATCACATTGAGTAACTGCTGAGCCGTCGAGACGACTCCATGCTCTGTGGTAGTCGGTAGTGCATCGTTTGTTCTCAACGCGGGGAAACCGTTCGTTTCCTTTTATTGGAATGCCGAAGACACTGCCGGTCCGCGATTTGATTTGAATAAATTGTTTTTTTAGAGCTATTTGAAGTCGTTTTCGAACTAATGTTTATTTTTCAGAACTTTGTCGGCTCTTTTTAGTGTTTTTAATGAGTACCAAATAGAATATTTAGAATTTAGAATATTTATTTATTGAATTATGGTATACAAAAAGTTTACATTTAGTCTACAGGAGTAACATTTCCTATACAATTATAGTGCTTAAAAATAAACTAAAACTAAAATATGGTACATTACTGGTTCAAAATAAGATGATGGTTAGGAATTACAATGTTAGATAGCGACCCGCCCGAACTAGGTTCATTCAAACCTGTGTTTCAGGCCATCACTTTACAGTATAATTAAAATTTGGGACAGTAAAAATTTAAGGTAAACTGATACAAAATAATCTATTAACAACTATGAGAAAAAGCATATTTGTACATTATTATCTTAAACTAAACCTATGTAAATATACAAAAGTAAATACTTACGAGGAAATAAATTATCATTAAGCCAAAATTTCTAGAAGCTTTTCCGTGTCTGTGTAATTTAGTATCGCTAAATACTCGGATAGCATAATACTACATTTTTTATAACTAACACTATAGAATCCTAGTAACTTGTTGAGCCTATTATACAGAAAAGGTCCTAAAAACACATAAAATCGACTAGCAAATGCATGTTTAGTATGAGGCTTTATGCAAACCAAGTCCTTCCTTCTCTTGTCGGAAGGTACTGGATCAAAAGGAAGTGCAGTGTGCTGGTGTAGTACTATGCTTACAATAAATAATTGCCGTACTGTTAGTACATTACATGCAATGTAGAGCTGATGCGTAGAAAGTAGAAGTGATAGTAGAATGTTAACAGAAATATATTGTAGGTATATCCTCTTAGGCTCCGCGCACAAACCCGGGTTGTCGAATTGAAGCCCGACGACAACCCGGGTTGCCAGCCGATATTTTGTCAAACTCACCGGTGAGTTTCTGAGCCTAAGAGATTAATGGTATGTTTTTTGATGTGTAACATCTTTTCTCTCACTTTTCTGCAACCTGTGGGAGTGGTTTCATGAGATGGGACGGAAGTGTGTAACGGGAACTCTGTGAATGAGCGCTCGCGGTGGTAGAGTTGGCCGTCAGAAGGTAGAGCGCGCGCACGATAAGTCGAAATCGGAACTAAGCGTTTTAATTTTATTTTTCACGATAGAATGTTAATGTTGCTTATTACAAAGGTGAGATGTCAAATGTTACATATCATATGCGACTACTGCAAGGCTCGCTCGTTTTTTTTCCTAGTAACTGACTCTTTAAACAGCTCTTGTCTTTGGCGTAATGATTTAAATAGCTGTAACTATTTAAGGGACATCTTAATGCAATAAGTACGTCGGTACAACTTAAATACACCTTTCTCAAATAGAGAAAAGAAAGAAAAACAGTTTATTATATAAGTACAAATTAAAAGCACGTTAAAATACATTAACCTCATGCGTGTCTGGCGGACAGCACATGGACCGTAAACAATTAAAAATCTATTGTGTCTGCTCACTAGACTTGCAACGGGTTAAGTAGGTACATGTATTAAACATAACCGACACTGAAACGTGGTCATTCACAATGATCCTCATTAGAAGGCTTAAAGTTACCCAAAAAACAATGGAGAGGGCTATGCTCGAAGTTTCCTTCGAGATCGAATCAGGAATTAAAATATCCGTAGGAGAACCAACGTTACCGACAAACCCCGAAAATGCCCAAACTGGAGTGGCGATGATCCGGACACATCGCTTGCAGACACTGTCAATATAGCCGAAAGGTTCTGGAGTGGCGACCGCGTACCGTAAAACCCAGCGTTTGAAGGCCTCCCACAAGGTGGACGGATGACCTGGTGAGGGTCGCGGAATCCGATGGATGCGAGACGTACAGGACCGGTCGTTGTGGCGACACTTGGGGGAGGCCTATGGCCAGCAGTGGACGTCTTTCAGTTGAGATGTACCTGTATACGTTATGACGCTAAACAAAATCATTCCCAATTTGGCTATTCATTTTTCAGATATACCCCCACTGTTCTATTAAATGCTCAAACAAAGAAATACATAGGAAGTGTGAAAGTATGTTTTCCCTTCTCAAGACTCGTCATAAACCATTCTTCCTCCATATTTTACCAGAAACACATAAATACTTCGAGCGATACATCAAAAAGTTAAAATATTTTCAAACATATTAACCGTAGGTAGGAATCGTATTATATTGTAAGAAAACTGGCCCCTCGCCAGTTTGGCAGCCAAATGCTTATATAAAGTTAAAAATCGGAAGGCGGCAGCCTTTACCAACAAAATTCTGAGTTATTGGCTGTTGAGAGCCTGGACCTGAATTCTTTATAGAGAATGTATAATTGCCAAAATAATACGTATGATTTTTCATTTAAAAATGAACAGCAATTATCTATCACTGAACGTTCATAATTTATTTATTTACTGTTGGGAACACCAACGACATTTTAACAAAATATTTTACATTTAATTGCTATACGAGTACATTGCGTTAGTCTGTGCCAATATTTCACTTACAGGTGTTGGATGATTTCCCAACGCCACAAAAAAAGGTGTACACAGCTTATACAATTTGATACTTAATTAATAAATCAGGTAAAAATTAATGATTACAGAAACACAAAAATTTATTTGAAATTTTTGACTGCTATAGTTTTAATAAAGAAATATAAAAACTAATACCCTAAAAGTCACAAACTGAATCAAAACCATCCTTTGTAATCCTAAATATCCTGGCTACCTGCGTGATCGTTTTTCGTTTATTCGCCCTGCCGATGCCCCGTTTAGATCCCGCCTTAAGCATAATCTCAATTTCCCATCCCATAAAACCCATTTCTATTCCCACTCCTTCTCTGTTCATGCGGTACGATTGTGGAACTCACTTCCACCTAATATCCGCGATTCTAAAACTGTCTACCAATTCAAGAAGCAAGTCAAAGAGTCCTCTCCACCATTCGGTGATTATATTTATTATTGATATTTATTTTATAATATTTAATTATGTACTTTGGTTTATTTTAAAGTTAGGTTTATTTTATGTATGAATTATTTATGTATTCCAGTCTATTTTATGATTCTTTATCTATTTATACACACTGTGTCTACATTTCTCAACCAACTTTCCAGTCGCAGGTGTTGGGAATCGCACCCAACAAACACGCAGACGTCACGCGCAGGCGACGTGACCAACCAACGCGTCATCAACATCAGCGAGCGAGCGGCGGTGCGGCGCGGGGAGCCGGGCCAGCCGGCGGACATTCGCTTTCTCGGAGACCACCGCGACGGACGACACTCAAAACGCTTTAAAGATAGTACATGTTTGTCCGGGACAGTTGCAATTTGTAGAATTAACGGCAATACACCAAGCCGATTTATTACAGTCCACCCTTTTATTTGTTCCCAACGAGCAAGTCGAACATTGGTCCTTCTAGGATCTCGCCGGTTTTTTTTCAAAAAGTAACGGTCTTAGAAGAAAACTTCAAACTCGAAGATCTTCGGTTGCGGTCTTCAGCGGCAACAGTTCCTGCAGGAGTCATCAATTTCCTGTCGAAGAAACTACGCATAGCTGCCGCGCACATCCAGAGAAGAAATCATCTAGAGGTCGGCCGTACAACGGACTTTGGATCCGTCGAAAGTTCGAGTCATCATCAAGGAAAAATAGCTTGCAGCATCATCGTTTATCCTATGGATGGTTTAGACATTCTGTGAGTTCGTTCCAATTTTTCCCTTATATTTTTTCCTATTCTTCATCATATTTCATGTTTAAATAGCAATATTTGAGTGAGTGCCTACAATTATTTTTACGTAAAGTGATAAATCATTCTTATTCATAGCTTACATTTCTTAAAACTCAATTATTCAGCATAAAAAGCTATACGTATATAACCTTTGTATCCCATCTGTTTATGTTTACTTCGCTTGCTATCCAAAACAGCTGATCGCACGGCAACACACCTGCGCGTCAGGTGTTCTTTTGTTCGCACTATTGAGTCATACCTCATTAGCTAATTACGTTTTTTATCTCTTCGCATTTTATGAACTGGTATTTTAAGTAACATTAGTTCAGTTGTAATTTGTTGCTAGTATTTCTAACGCTATGGCTGATGAAAAAGTTGAAAAACTCGTTAAAAAACGCAGCTGTATGAAATCTAAGCTTACTGTTTTTGGCAACTACCGTCACATGCTTGAAAGTTGTGACGAACTTAGCAGATTACAACTTTTAGATTTAGAAACTAGATTTAATAAATTTGATAGCTTATATGTGGATTTCGACAAATTACAGTGTGACATCGAGATGTTGTTGGAAAACCCCGATGACGACAACAAGGAGCGTGAGCAGTTTGAGAACCAGTATTACAAGCTGGTGGCGGCGGTGCGGAGTCTGCTCGGTGCTCGTCCCCCCAGTCTGGCAGTCTGTTGGAAGAAATTTCTTTTGAAATAAGCAGCACCTTTGTGCTCTTCTATCTGTATTTGTTCGTTTTTCTCTGTAAGTGTTTTTGTGTGTGCATAAAAAAATAAATAAAAAACCCGATCCCTTGGACTTTCATTGCGACAAAACGACTTTGTCCGGTCAGCATGTTTCTTACAAGAAAACAAACAACTTGTCACCTCCAGTAAACTCTACATCTTATCACTGCAAGTGCCTCCAAGTGCCAGGGGTCTCATGCCCTTCACTTCCTGTAAGGGTGCCCGCAGACATTCGATTTTCGTTTTATGTCACAAATTTTTGGTTAGATTATCTAATACATAAAAATTTTCGGTTGATTTCACAAATTTTTGGTTGGATTATCTAATACATAAAAATCTCGTGTCACGGTGTTTGTGGTTGCACTCCTCCAAACCGACCGATTTTAATGTTTTTTTTTTTTTGTATTTTTGGTAGGAATGAGATAGGGATGTACCCTTGTTTCGCAGACAGAAATTTTATAAATAAGTAAGTAAAGATTTTATTTGTTTCAACAAGGTGTACATGGATACATTACATGCAAAATAACAATGAGATACAGAAAAGTTTTAACATGTTCAGCCGCATAATATATAAAAATCGTGGCGTATAAATTGGTAAGAAGAGATGGTGCATAAACCGTGACAATATTCATCATTTTATTGTAGACATTACGAGTATTTAGGTACTTATTAAATCATTATAGAATTTCGTTTCCCAGAAAATGGTTCATATAATATTTGGTCCTTGTATTTTTTTTCGAATATTATTCTTTCAACTACAATTTACTTGAATTAAACCTATTTTACGGAAACACATTTCAATGAATTTTAAAATCACATTTTTTATTTAACAAACTTATCAAACAGTAGAATTATTTTTAACGAATATTGTTTGTTCGGTGTATTTTTCCATGGTATATTATTTCAACTAAAATGTAAATATAGTCCTAAAAAGTCAATACCTATGTTGTGCTAAAAAAGTTAGTGACGAAAACGAATCGCTGCAAAACCGACTCCACGTAGTCCTGTCTGCCCTACCTACTCCGGCGGTCCCTCCGCGCCTACGCAGGCTAAAATTACACTCTAGGGTAATTTAAGCCTGCGTAGGCGCGGAGGGGCCGCCGGAGTCGTGACAGAAACCATATCTGCTGCATGTTACATGCTCGCTTGCATGCTGCATGCTTGCTTGCATGTTGCATGCTTTCTTGCACGCTGGATGTTGCATGCTCGCTTGTATACTACATGCTTGCTTGCATGCTGCATGCTTACTGTCTGACTGTATTTTTTTTTATGTGTGTTACCTCATAACTTTTTACTAGGTGAACCGATTTTAAAGTTTTTTTTTTTTTGAAAGCTGTTGCTTTACGTGGTCCCATTTTATTTTGGTGAAGATCTGATAAAGAACTCCGGAGATACACAGTGGAACTCTTCAATAAATGATAGCAAACCTTCCAGAATTGCTGCAATCGCATGTCTGTATATTGTTTTCCCCACTTCACAACATTACATCACGCTGATACGCTCTGAAGGGGTATACAGATTTGGACAGTTCACCCTGACACACCCTAATTTCACCATGTTCAAATTCCCTATTTGTGGGGCTATCAATTCGGGCATAACTTTACTATTAATTTAGTTTTAGAATGGGGTACAACAACTAAAGAGTGAAAAAATAAAACTTTTTACAAAAAATACAACGGACTTCCATAAATAATACGAAAAAATGCAAAATAACTTTAATTTTGGAAGTCAAAGAACGAAGAAACCAAACTGGAAACACCGACTTCCGAAATTAAAGTTATTTTGCATTTTTTAGTATTATTTACGGAAGTCGGTTAATTTTTTTTAACCGTCTTTCGAAAAAGGTGGAGGTTCTTTGTTCAACAGTATGTTTTTTTTTTACATGTATGTCCGCCGATTTCTCCGTCAGTTGTGGTCCGATTCACAAAATTCTTTTTTTATCCGAAATTATATACTCCCGAGGTGGTCCCATATAAATTATATCGAAATTGCTTCAGCGCTTTTTGAGAAACTAAACAAAAACGAAAAATACGTATACCTACTCGTAGATGACGTTTTTGTTTGCTCCAATTACGAGTATGTTTAAATTCCACGTTCCATGTTATTAGGGTTTTCAGTTCTGGGGTATAACAACTAAAAAGTGAAAAATAAAAAAACTTTTTTACAAAAAAAAAACAACCGTCTTCCAAAAAGAAAATACCAACCTAAAATTAACTTTAATTTCGAAAGTCGGTGTCAAATAACGAAAAAAAAATACAAACACCGACTTCCGAAATTAAAGCTATTATTTAATTTTTAGTGCAGGTATTTTCTTTTTTTGAAGTCGGTTGTTTTTTTGTTAAAAAGTTTTTTACTATTATTTTCTAGTTGTTTCCCAGAAAGAAATTATCTTATATTGAAAAAATATTTATTTACGTTACACATCCGTGTCTGGGCCATAAAAATTCATGTGTCTACCAAATATCGACTGAATCAGTCCAATAGATTCGGAGCAAATTGGTTGTGACAGACAGACAAACACACGAGTGATCCTATAACGGTTCCGTTTTTACATTCGAATGTTCGGCCCTCTAAAACAGTTAGATTAGTTAGCAATCGGCTGTCTGTGGACGCCCTAAGAACCCTCAGCTAATAGTGCTTACTCAGTTTCGAATCTGTTTCAGAAAGCCCGCAATAGATTGTAAAAGTTGTGGCCGATGGTAACCAATATAGCCAACATTTGAAGTACCCACTTCCTTATGACAAGACGGAACTATTTCTTCCCTTGACGTTTCTTTGTTGTTATTGCTCCTAAAGTAATATTACAAAGAGGTAAAATTGTTCAGTTGAATAGAAATAACTTAAAAGATATATAATATACAAAATGATAATAATACATAACATGTACAAATGCGTATGAAAACAACTCATTGGGCATAAAAAAAATTATCCACATCCCTGTCAATGAAAAAAGTGCCCAGAACGCTAGCAGCATTGCCACGTTGAATAGCAATGCCGATTCGTTGGCCAAAGAAGAGCCCAACCTTCTGGTCACGTGAAGAGTTGACTAACAGCTTGCTGATCTGCCTCAAAACTCGGTGAGCACTCGGACGGCCCAAACATGTAACTCCCAATAAGGTTGTTAAATTTGCGCCGTTGAAGAGGTAAAATTATTTGTATGTTAGAGGAAATCCCTTTTTCTTTTTTTTTGTAGGGTGGGAAATCATCCAATGACTTCTCCCGCTCTAGGGTGGAGCGGGAGGGCGTGTCAGACTCTTACTAACTAAAACCCACCCCAGTTCTTTCCTGCCCTGAGTGCCCAGGGGCGAGGTAACTCTGTTTCGAATTTATCCTTAACCCCCGGGCAGGCTTCGGCCATGACGGGCCCCGTCCTTATTGCTGACAACTCTTTGAGGCGCGCGTGGAACACTACGCGCCGTCGATTCTCGGGCCTGGTGCTGATCGGACGGCGAGCTACCCATTACTCGCCCTCCGCAGGCCCAGGAGAGGAAATCCCTGGAAGAATTGATCTGATTTCAAAAATTCATTCACTTTAAAAAAGCTCCATAATTCCTAGTGCCATAAGATCTATTTAGGGTTATTTTTGGACAAGTTCACCGTACTATTCCCAACCACTGCAACTTCTTAGAGCCAGAATCAACAGTGGCGACCAAAAAAACGCCGAGGCAATGAAGCACGACGAGTCCCGGCGAAATGATTAAACTGTTTTGGGGTCCCGCAACGAAATTAATCAAAAGAACAGCGGAGGAGTAGGAAATAGCATGATATCCACTGCCATAATGTTTATTGTAGCTACAGTTGGCTTTCACGCCTATGAAGTCACCCACATTATGTTGACAGTCTGTTATGTTTGAGTCCCGAGTAGGAGACGAGGAGTACTGCTGGCCCAGTTGTAACGGCTTTGACTTACGTGTCGTAGGTTATGGGTTCAAACCCAGGCTCGAGACAGACAAAACAACGTGAGGAAACCGGCATATCCTAGAACTTAAAATTCGAAGATATGTGACATCCATCAACTCACACTAGTCTCGCGAGGTGAACCTCTCGCAGAGAAGAGGTCTAAGTCCCAGCAGTGGAAAGGTTAAAAAGCCCGCTTATGCGAGGAGACGAGCCTATAGCTCATATAATTATCAAAAAAAACAGATTTCCAATCTCTTGGGCAACACAACTTTATTATGACATGACAAACTTATTTAAGCTTTCAAAACCGCTTATACTAAAGAAACGATTCTTTCTCTTAATCTTTTAAAACACTGTCACGAGTACATTCAAGAGTCATCGTTTCGTGGTGAAACCTTTATTTGGTCACGTGCTACATCTGGAAACTAATTTCAACTGCTCATAACTACATTATATTGGTTTTCTTTTGGTTCATCTGCTATCTTTCGAAGTGTGAACACAGCAATTTCGCACAAATTGCTAAACTGACATTGTATTTTATTGTTAATTTTGTTGACTAGTCTTTAAAACGTAACGAGGAGCGGCTAAACTTATAACAGCCGCACGGGTCGGTCCATCAGGTTAAGCTACACTTGCCGGGGTTTGTCCATGGATGGGTGGCCATCTTTACATACCGAGACTCCTCCGCGATTCGGAAAACACGTTAAACCGTGGGTCCCGGCTGTCAATTGTGGATCTTTGACTGTCGTTACGGGTCGTCAGAAGCCCAAAAGTCTGGCAACCAGTCTTACCAAGGGGTATCGTATTACCCAGTAACTGGGTTGTGGAGGTCAGATAGGCAGTCGCTTCATGTAAAATACTAGTATTCAGCTGCATCCGGTTATACTGGAAGCCGACCCCAAGATAGTTGGGAAAAGGCTAGGCAGATTGATTGAGTCTTGAAAACATAAAGTCAAATGGACAAAATATTGCACTAAATCATCATAATTCCGGTGTGAGAGAGAGACTAAGCTATACAGGCCATATAGCACTATCTCTTTCTCACACCGGATTCCTGATCAATTTTAGACGTCATGCCCTTGAACTCAACAAGATTGGAGTTTGACATTAGATACACATTAAATGAATCCCTTAGTTTTCGAAGAGTATTTAAATTAACTTAGTTGGCGTACAACAACCATGTGCAGAGACATCGATTTTTATTAGATAAATTTAAACTAATATTAAATTCAATTAATATTGTTTGTTGCTAGGAGTTTATCCCAAGAAGTAGCGATTCAATTACAAAACATAATTATGTCAGAAATAGTTAAAACCGTTAATCCCTTATAATGTGCCGCCCGTTAAAATCTCTGGCGTCTCGCTTGTGGAGGTTCACACATTTAAGTACTTGGGTCATATGCTTACTGACAGGTTAGTCGATGACGAAGACATGGAGAGGGAAAGAAAGGCTTTGGCAGTTCGCTGCAATATGCTGGCCCGCAGATTTGCACGATGTACTACAGAGGTAAAGTTGACACTATTCAGAGCCTTCTGTCAGTCATTTTACACGTGCAGTCTGTGGATCAGCTTTACGCGGCGGGCTTTCAACGCCCTTCGTGTTCAGTACTACGACGCGCTGAGAATAGTGTTGAGAAAACCTCGGTACTGTAGCGCCTCGGCAATGTTTGCCGAGGCGCGCACAGATGATTTCTTTGCCCTTATTAGGAAGAGGACGGCGTCTGTGATGAGCAGGCTCCGTTCAAGCCCCAACGCTGTCCTCAGGGTGTTGGCTACCAAGATCGACAGCCCCTTCATTAAATACTGGGCGGGTGTACATTTTCATCTGAATAAGGACTGTGTAAATAGATAGATGTTAGTGTTACTTTTAAATCCTAACAAATACTAACACCATTTTACTATGTCTTGAGTTTAGTGTGTGTTTTTGTTACTAACAACCTACTAATATTTTCCTTTTTTTTTTGTGTGTTTTTGTATTTAATTTTAAAGTTGTTTTGTCTAATGGACCTGTGTCTGAATAATAAAGAATTATTATAAAACCAAAAAAAAAGTTTAAACAGATAAGTTAGGTAAACTATCGCTGAGTGCCTGAGCTACATTTCAACCAGTTAATGCCACGGAACGCAAAACTATGGAAAATAACTAGTTTTCCATAAAAATCAATCCACCAACCACAAGAAACTTGTACCTTTTCAAAACCTAAGCATCTATAAACGCCTAGCCAGTGGAACGTTGCCACCGATAGCGATCATAACGTACGTCAAACTTTATGCTTGCATTCAATGGTCCCACATTGCACACGGCAATAGTTTGTACCTTATCGTGTCCGCCAGTGTATTACACGTAGACGTAGAGTCGAAGCAGTATTGAGTGTTTGCTTTTATGTTTTAAAAGCTTATAGAAGTGAAAACTTCTGCCCTGTTGAGCGATTTTTGCTAGAGGAAACTTATGGATTAACGATTGATGAATGCCAAAATGAAAGGAGTTGAGTAGGTACAAGACATTTTGATAGTGCTTCTCTATCCCATGCTTCCTCCAATCTTATCGTTATGACTTCAAACATTATGCTTGCATTCAATGATCCCGCATTGTACACGGCAATAGTTTGTACCTTATGTGTCCGCCAGTGTAACACGTAGACTGCGTAGAGCCGAAGCAGTATTGAGTGTTCATTTTTATGTTCTAAGAGACCGTTCGTAGTTTTACTAACGCAATTGATGTTAAATCATGAGTGTTGCTATTTATACATTTATTTGTGGCTATAAAACTTTGAAATATTACAGAAAATAATGAGTATCTAAGCTTTATGTCATGGGTTTATTACAGCAAAGAGTCATCTCAACCTCTATCGTCTCGCTATATTTGATAGGATGTCATTTGTCTTTGGTCAAACGTTATGCTAGCATTCAATGGTTCCGCATTGCACACGGTAATAGTTTGTCCTTTTATCGTGTCCGCCAGTGTATTTAGACTAGATGCAATATTAAGTGCTCGCTTTTTGAATCATCTTTTATGTTTTAATAGCTTGTTTGTGGTTTTAAAGACGCAATGAATTTTGTATTTCTTCGTGGATCGTTAGTTTTGAACATTAAAGAGATTTAGTTCCTGAATTTAACGTTATGGGTTTATAAATAAGCTCACCTGAGAAATGGTTCGCTGTCTTTGGGAATATGCATCAGCAAGAACTTTGCCAATAGTTGCCAAATTTTAAGTAGCGATTACTTAGTCTTATGTAGGTATTCAATATTCCTTTTTTTGTGAGTGTGGGATATCATCCAATGACTTCGCCCGCTCTGGGTGGAGGTGGAGAGCATGTTAGACTTTTACTGACTAAAACCCACCCCTGTTCCAGTTCAGTTGCTTGAGTGCCCAGGGGTGCGGTTACTATTTCGAGTTTATCCGCGACCCCTGGGCAGGAGGTATGTATTCAATATCCCTACTAATATTATAAATCCGAAAGTAACTCTGTCTGTCTGTTACTCTTTCACGCCTGAACCACTGAGCCAATGTTAATGAAATTTGGTACAGAGTTACTCTAGACCTTTGGAAAAGGCATAGGCTACTTTTTATGCAGACTATCGCGTTTATCTATGACGGTAATAGTTTCACAGCCGGATTCGATCAAGTAAAGCCCTATTTTCACTAGGGGACATTTGTCACGGGACTCTGTTGCTCGACACGAAATATACGTGTCCCGCGCGATGTCGCCCGACGTCGCTTGCGACAAACACTGCCTCCTCGGGCGACTTACTATTTACCACTGGGTAGTGTGAACAAGGCAAATGTCGAGCGACATTGTCCCACAAAGTCGTAGAGACATACCACGTGAATATTGGGCGATATGTCTCCGCGACATGTCCCCTAGTGAAAATGCGGCTTTATTACATAAAACCTGCAAAACCGACGAATAGCTTCCATTCGGAAAGCTATTAAATAATTTCTTAGCAAGTAGCTCGGAAATTATAGAAGGGTCATCGTTAATAGTAAGCGGAGTCAGCATTCACACGGAACTTATCTACTACTATATAATAGTGGGCTATATTTCTAGTGGCATTGCCCGCATTACAATCCTTGAAAATAGCAAGCAACGACTTGGCACCCGGGCCTGCGGACGGCGAGTAATGGGTACTCGTAGCTCGCCGTCCGATCAGCACCAGGCCCGAGAGTCGACGGCGCGTAGTGCACCACGCGCGCCTCAAAGAGTTGTCAGCATACATGACGGGGCCCGTCATGGCCGATGCCGGCCTAGGGGTTGAGAATAAATTCGAAAGAGTTACCTCGCCCCTGGGCATTCAGGGCAGGAAGGAACAGGGGTGGGTTTTAGTCAGTAAGAGTCTGACACGCCCTTCAGTAGTCATTGGATGATTTCCCACCCCCCCCCAAAAAAAAAAGCAACAACTTGGTAAAATTCAGTTTTATAGACTCGTCTGATACCTTATCTGAGTACGGTGCCCCTGTCCAGAACATGACTCACATACTGGAATGCCCCAAGTGTCCATACACCGGCACTACGGAGGACCTGATGAACGCTACAGACATTACAATCAATTGACTGGCCTGTTGGTCTAGTGGTTAGTGACCCTGACTGCTATGGCGGAGGTCGTGGGTTCGATTCCCACCCAGGACAAATGTTTGTGTAATAATAATAATAATAAAAAATTTAATTTCAGACTAAGTCCATAGGGTTAGTAACAAATTACTTAAAAAACTAGTGTTAGTAGGTACAGACATTATAGCTAAAACATACAGCTACACATCAGCGTGGAGCTGCATCCACCTCTGCATCAACGGAGAATCCCACCGATCTGCGAACACACTGACAATAGTGTTGGTACTGCCGCGAATACGCGTCATCAGAGAGGCACATCTTTTCCTAATAATAGCGGCGAAACCATCAATGTTTGTGTCCGCAAACATCCCTGATGCACTGCAACGCCACGGCAGCCCCAACAGTACTCTCAGTGCATTATTATATTGGACACGTAGGTCGCTGTATGTCCGCTGAGTGAAACTGACCCATAGGCTGCACGTGTAGAAGGACTGACAGTAAGCTTTGAAAAGCGTGATTTTTACTGGCTTCGTACATCGCGCAATCATTTGTTCTGTGTCTGGGTGTAATTTATCTATAATATTTATGTATTTAGAGTATGTTTATCAGTTGTCGAGTACCCATAACACAAGCTCTGCTTAGCTTGGGACTAGATGGCGTTGTGTGATAGTTGTGGAATATTATTATAATATATTATATTATTATTGTATAATGTGGCCAGCTTCTGGGCCCTAAGTATTTAAAAAGTTAGGAAACCGTAGATTCGAAAGAAGAAGAGCTAATATTATAAAGAAGTTACATTCTTTGTTCGTTTGAAGAGGTAATCTCAGAAAGGATCGAATTAAAAAAATTATTTTACTGATAAGCTCCACTTTCATTGAGTGCCAATGTCTACTTTGTACCTCGGAAAATGCACGGGGAAACTGCTAAAAAAGCCCGAGTTTAATAGAAAAATACCTGATTAAACTCACAGTTTCGAACTACTTGCACAAACAACTTTAAATCCCACTGCTGTCTTAGAACACTGTCTACTAATTAAACAGCTCTGTTGTCAGCAGTAAAGGCTTATGACGCAACCGTGAGATTAAAATAAGCAACCTGCAGTATCATAGTGGCATCGCTCACCACCTGGCGGCCATTGCGAATCGTAGACAGAAGTAAAACAAAATCTGTTCACGAAAAAATTGGTTCGGAGGTAACACACATAAAAAAGTGTGTATGTACTTATGTACGCACGTAAGAAGTTTACTTCTTTGGCGTAACAAGATAAAACAGCAAACTGTAACAAAGTTTACAAATAGTCCGGTCAATTTAGACATTCGAAGGTACGTAAAGTCCCAACAAGCTGAAAACCAGTAAAATTGTTCAAAACATAATTATAAACAATACTTAAAAGTTCCCCATCATTCCCGTGTATGGAAAAATTTTATTCAAGGTCAAAGGAAAAAAAAATGAGTTTTTCGCGATTTTCAGCAAAATGGTAAGTTTTATCATAAAAGTTCCTCAGACAAAAATTGTAGATCAAAAAATTATCTATAAAAAATGTCTCAATACTTTTTTCTTACGAGCCACCGTTTCTGAGATATAACAATTCAAAAATTATAAAAGTTGTTATCGTCATAATATGCACACGTTTCCACGCCACCCATAAGGTAGTATGCTTAGCGCGTTTTTTTAACGTGATTTCCCCAGTAGACCTACTCCACGGGTCAGTTGTGATCCTGTTTAATGTAAAACTATTGCAAAATAACGGAAATTTTCAAAGATTGGAAAAGATAAAAGCGATGTAAATTAAAAAAAAGTGGTGAAGTTCATTCGCCTGATTCGTAAGTTTCAAATTCTTCTTGTTATTCTTCTTGATCTTCTTCTTCTTCTCCTGCTTCTTCTTCATCTTCATTTTGGATGCAACTAAATTGCGTCAATAGCAATGTATCGCATGACACTTCGTCGGAATCTAACGAATCCTCCATTGTTTGTGATTCAATATTAGAGCTCGACCGGCCTTGACAATTTGTGCATGCCAAAGAACAAAACAGTCCGACTTTTTTGCAACCACATTTAGCACTGCATCCCTTTTTGCAGTTGCAAAAAATTGTGTTCAGCAGTTTATCCGGCGCAGGTGGAAGTAAAGAAAAAAGTATTGATACATTTTTTATAGATCATTTTATGATCTACAATTTTTGTCTGAGGTACTTTTATGATAAAACTTACCGTTTTGCTGAAAATCGCGAAAAACTCGTTTTTTCTTACCTTTGACCTTGAATAAATTTTTATGGAAACGAACACAGGAATGATAGGGGAACTTTTAAACATTGTTTATAATTATGTTTTGAACAATTTTACTGATTTTCAGCTTGTTGGGACTTTATGTACCTTCACTCTCATTTTCTGGTCTATATTGACCGGACTAAAAAGGAAAACAATCATCCTTCATGAACTAACTAACTTCAGGGTGTCGGTTCTAGCTAACTTCAGGGTGTCAGTTTTTTGTCGTAAAAATTTACTCTCATAATTTTTCCTTAACGCGCCAAAAGAAGCATAACTTCAAAAATTAAAAAAATAGTCGAATTGAGAACCTCCTCTTTTTTTTAAGTTGGTTAAAAATAGTTTAAAACGGTACAGTAACCGAGATTTACTATGGTGCGTCAAGTTTGAGGAAAATAGAAACACACAGGTTTGATTGATGCTTAACTCAGACACCAACTCCTCATTGACATTGCTAATTAGACAAATATAATTTAAAACCTAAAATAAGCTTGTCATTGTGTAGAGAAATAAAGAATTTATTATTATTGAAAATAAAGATCTACAAAACCTTGTGTAAATTTATTTATTATTGTACACCTTTTTACTAGCTTCACATGTGTGTGTGGTTTCCTATTGAGCTGAAATTTTGTATACATGTATTTGGATGACAATGCATGGTTAGCTATGTGACTTTATTCTAAATTCAATATGGCGATATATTTATAAAAAAAAAAATGGCGGATTTCCAAAGATGGCTGACTAGTTATTTTTTATAATTGCTCCAAAAGGGTTTTGTTGAGAACAATACGAAAAATAAAATGACGTCACTCATAGCGTATTTTTTTACTATAATATTTTAATTATTCAACCCATAGGTTGACTGGGAGCAAATGCCTTAAGTCCTATCAAAAAATCCTACTTATGTAATATTATAAATATGAAAGTTTGTGAGGATGTATGTTTGTTACTGTTTCACGGAAAAACTCCTGAACGGAGTTTGATGAAACTGAACAGTAATATTGCTTATACATCAGAATAACACATAGGTTTTAATTTATAATGGGAGGAAGTACTAATACCATGCGGGCGAAGCCGCTGGCAGAAGCTAATATCGAAATAAACCGAAGTTTTACTGAAATTCCATGTGCCATGTTAACGGCTGCGTACTATCTGATGATAAACGACTTATCTACAAAAAAATAACTTCGTGATTAGTTTTAACACTGATTAGCAGATTCCAAATTTAAAAAAAAAACTTTTTTACAAAAAAAACAACCGACTTTCAAAAAAATACACTAAAAATTAAAAAATAACTTTTATTTCGGAAGTCGGTGTTTGTAATTTAACTTAATTTTGACACCGACTTCCGAAATAAAAGTTATTTTTTAATTTTTTGTGTATTTTTTTTAAAGTTGGTTGTTTTTTTTGTAAAAAAGTTTTTTATTTTTCACTTTTTAGTTGTTATACCCCACAGCTAAAAACCTCAATAACATGAAACGTGGAATTTAAACATTTGGAGTATACCAAAACATCATCGAGGTAAACGTATTTTTCGTTTTTGTTCAGTTTCTCAAAAAGCACTTAAGCAATTTCGATAAAATTTATATGGGACCAATTCGGGAGTATATTCTTTCGGATAAAAAAAGAATTTTGAAAATCTGTCCACAACTGACGGATAAATCGGCGGACATACATAAAAAAAAATAACATACATACAGTCGAACATAGAACCTCCTCCTTTTTCGAAAGTCGGTTAAAAAAGAAGGACATACTTTACTAACTATAGCTAAAAATTTACTTCAACAAAAAAAAAACTAACCACACTAACCATATTTCTCTGTTTCTTGTCTGTATTTTTGTATGCGTGTACATTAATTGTTAAATAAATAAGTAAGAAAAATCTAAAAACTAGCGTCGAAAAATTCGCATTGCTGTCGACTGGTAATATGCCCAAAAGTATGGCAATGCTTATCCTCTTTACAAGGAAAAGGCCCTGCCCTTGTGTCACGCGGAGTGTTAACAAGGCGTTTAGATAGTACATAAATTTAGCTTTATACATATGCAGTTTTCATTGTGTATTTGACACTAAACTTCACCTTTCTTTAAATATTTAACAATCCATCCCCTTCCTACTAACTTAAACTCAATCAAAAACAATCTACATCCAACTAAAACTGAAACTAAATCGTGGCCTATCTCTCTAAGATATTCAACAAACATATTGGGCTCGCCGTCTTCCTAATGACGGTAATAAATTCAACTACGGCAACTCGTCTGCAGGCGCTTGGCTCGGTGCCAAATTGTCGACGTACCCTCACTACGTATGCGTTAGCACCTTGCTGTCTTGATGGGTATCTCGTCGAGGGAAATCATACTAGAAATAAAGTTTTCAGGTACTTTGACAATAATGGACAACAGCCCAATTCTGTAACACACTTAGCTTCAATCACAATCCAAAGAATGTTGGGTTTTTCTTCTGTTCTTCTGTGCTCTGTTAGGATTTCTCTTCTGTTCTTGGGCAAGTGTCTGCTCGAACAATCAATTTGCCTATTCTTTTCCCAACTATCTTGGGATTGGCTTCCAGTCTAATCGGATGCAGCTGAATACCAGTATTTTACATGGAGCGACTGCCTATTTGACCTCCACAACCCAGTTACTGGGTAATACGATACCCCTTGGTAAGACTGGTTGTCATACTTTCGGGCTTCTGAAGACCCATAACGCCTGTCAAAGATCCACGATTGAAAGCCGGGACGGGACCAACGGCTTAACGTGCTTTCCGAGGCACGGACGAGTCTCAGTATGTAAAGATAGTCACCCATCCATGGACCAATCCCGGCAAGCGTAGCTTAACCTGATGGATCGACCCGTGCGGCTGTTATTACTAAAGCAAAGCGCTCCTTGAACACGGCAATAAATATTTTTGAATGGTCAAAAAACAAGACATTACCGTATGGTAATGGACGGCAGTATTGCCGTCCGCAAGCTATAATGCCGTTATCTGACAAAATTACATTTTGAGTTACACACAAACAAGCTTAAGTGAATTACATAGCAAACAAGGGAAATTAACGGTGGTTTTGTTTACTTGTCCTAGAATCTATTAATAGTAGGAAAATACTGCTTAAACAGGTCGATAGAGACTTATTGGCTAAGTAATTATCGAAACATCAAAAAAACATATTATTTATTTATTTATTTGGAAACTAGATTTACATATTTATAACATATTTAACTAACTATATCTACACTAAAACCAAAATAAAACCTTACCTAACTACGTACATATATACAAAAACAAAATACGTTCAGGCGTCGAAGTACTCCTCCACATCGCTGTCATCTCGAAACGTGCCCAGAAGACTGGCAGCATTGCCACGCTGGATGGCAATGCTTATTCTTTGAGCAAAGAATGAGCCAGCCCTATGGTCACGTAAAGAGTCGATCAGTCGGCGAGAAATATCCTTGAAAAGGAGACGCGCACTCGGACCCCATGACCCGAGCGTTTCGACCCCAAACGGCTCAAAACTGTAATTCCCAATAAGGTTACAGTATTTGCGCCGCTTGAGGGCCTCGGCAGCTGCAGCGACTGCACCGGCACAGCCCGCCGTACTTGGAATATGAGATGGCGCAAGGGTGTCGACACAGGTTGCGTCCCACACCAAAGGCTTACCCACATTCCACGGCACCAACGTAATGCCATCTGGTCTCTTCCCATCGTCACGTACTAAGCCACTTGGTTCTAATACGGCAGGTACGCCGGCGGTGATAAGAGCTCGACGGATAATATCGTTGATGCTGGCGTGCCGTGCTATGCGGCCTGCACTCCTGCAGCAGGACAAACCATGGTGCCCGAGGCTGTCGACAGCTTCACCGCAATGGCACCGATGTGGAGCAACACAAGGTGCGCCTAAACGTAAACAGGTTGCGAGCCGAAACGAAGCGTCATCCATCATAGTGCCTATGGTGGATGACGGGAGTGCCTGAAGCCACAAGCCCGACTCCTATTCCCCCACAGCCAGCAGACGCGCACGCTCAGCAGTACTCGATGTCGTGGTTATCAGGTTATTTCGTATAACACTGCAGAGTGCCGCTCTGCAGTGTTATACGAAATAACCTGATCCCACCGTCTCTGGGAAGACAGGTTATCGGGCAAATCCGTATTGGGACAAGTCATTTTCCAAGCGTTCAACGCATCGGTCAAAAACGGTTAATGTTGAGGTACTCAACATTAACCAGTGAGGAAGATAAAATGTTCCTGGTTAATGTATCAGTACTGTGGACCGAGGAGAGGAAAGCCGGTAAACTTATATTTGAAATTTTGCGGACGCCGAGGCCACCCAGACGGATGGGAAGTGTGGCTTGCTGCCATGCTCGGTCGTCCAAGGCCACATTGAGGTTAGAAGATAGTGTGTTCCTAATGATTTTATCGACTTTTTCCAAAAGTTGAGGGTGTTTCCAAAGGTGGGAGGAGCGTAGGCTATATGTAAATTTTGGTCCAAAAAACAGTAACGAATGAGCGTAAAAGCCGAATGCATGTTATTTTAAAAAGTCTTTCCGAGACATCATTAAAATTTTGTATTTTCTGCTCAATGAAAGTGGAAAGGATTCATCAAAAATTGGAGAGCCTAGGAGGTGAAGAAAATTTCAATCAGTGATTTTAATATTAGGTGCTATTGTGTTAAATTTATCTAAAGTAATCTGCCTGTCAGTGGTTTGGGGGAGGTAAATTTCGCATTTCGAAAGGTTAAGTTGTAGCCCAATGGCACTAAATTTGGTTTTCAAAAAAATAAAATCTTTTAGGACTGTGTCTACATCAAATCCTAAGGTTCCGTCATCCAAATACCAAACATTAAATTTAGATTTTAGCTGCCGAATTTGGGTTTGTTGCTAAACTAAAAATGACTGGCCCAAGAAGGTTGCCTTGTTGACAGCCAACAGCAAATTCCAAAAGGTCTTCCTTATACAGTAATTTTGAAGGGTGTCTATAACATTGGTAGAGAAAACTGTAAATTTTGGGTATTTCTTTTTGAACTTCTGTCAACAAGGTGTCCCTGTTTACGGAGTTGAAGGCATTCTTAATGTCAACCTTAAGAATGACCTCATATTCATTGCTGTTGAGGTAGGTAGAAAGAGCGTGTACCGCAGCCTCGCAGCGCTCTCTGGAGCCGAAACCCAGCTGTAGGGGCTGGAATTTGCTGGCCAGTGCTTCGCTGTAAAAGGCACAACAAATTTTGGCTGCGATACGTCTGTAGGTAGACCCTACGGCAATGGGACGAATGCCACCATCCTTCTTGTGCAGGGCACATAGGTTTGCCCCGTACAAGATATCAATGACGGCTTCGTTCACATTGCCGGAGAGCATGAGGTTGATGAGGGCAGTCAGCTCCTTCAGAAGGGACTCACCGGCCTCCCCGGCGCCTGCGCACATCAGGTCCTTGAGGTGTTGAGGTGTCAGGCCATCGAGGCCGCCGGCGGAGCCACTCCGGAAGGAGCACACGGCCGCACATACTTATTGGGCTGTAATTTCGAGGGAGTTGGTTTGTGGGTCGGGGGAGTCGGGGAATGTGAGATCATCTGCCGGGGCGGGGTGTTTGCTCTCCAGAGCCGAAAGTGTTTCTGGAGAGTACGGCGCAACCACATCACTGCTAAAGATGATCCTAGCTGCACCTCTGATATCACCCTCACCAAGTTTGGACTCCACATGGTGCAATAAGCCTCTTTGGGGGAGGTGTAATGTTGATTTAGGTTCGAAAGTGTCCCCCCGAATGTGTCTCCACGTTGTCGTCGTGGTGGGGCTTGCGTGTCTCAATGATCTTTGGGGCTCTGCCGGTAGAGTTACTCATGCCGGAAAGGCCCAAAGTGAGAGCCCAGACTAAGAGGGACACCAGGAGGGGTCGCTCCTGATCGATCGACGGTTGTCGATTGGCATGGATGCGACTGCGCCGCAGCGGTGCCGGCGCATCAATGCGGTTGGCGTTTCTCTCTTACAGGGAATTCCCTCTAGAACTTTCAACGGGTTCGCTGAGTCGGGTTAGCCGGACAGCGAACGGAGGCATGTCTAGTGCCGCGTTTGGGGGCTTCGTTTAATCGCCTGGCCCAGAGGAAGGACACCTCTAAGATAAAAAACCACCCAATCCTAAGTTTCGAGGCGTGGCGAGGGGATGAATGGCTTGAGGGAGTCCAGTCGTTAGCGCCTCCCCTGTAGAGCACCTGCCGCACTCTACAGCATATAGGCTTACCCAGGTATAAAGGCTCTGCCTGGGTGAACTTTTATTTCCTATTATACTCGTGGAAACAAAAATGGAACTTAATAACAACAAAACATCAAAAAGTGGACGTGATTTTGAGGTACCGCTTGCCAGCGACGGCAACAAGAGCCGAGGAGGCTCCCGATCCTCAATAGAGGATCCAACTATGTCCGACCAGGGCTCGCGTGGTCGCTCCAAATTTTGGAGAAAGCGACCGCACCACGAAGTTTTTTCGGACCGAGTGGGGTCGGTAGGTCTCTCCTCAAGTAAGGAGAACCAGCCGGCTGCAAAAGTGGCCACGGCAAGGAGAGACCGTGGTCGCGTGGTTGTGGGCGGAGTTTGTGCTCCTATGCCCGGGTGTGAAGTTCGGGGTCACTTTAAGCGCCCCGATATGCCGGAAATCAGCGGGGAGAGTGATCCCGGGGTTTCATCCGGGGTCTCAATCGAGGAGCCGGGAGGAGCCACCGTCTCTCTCGTGGGCACGAAAGCAGATGCCAACACCGCGAAGCGTGCCCAGAGCAGAGCGGTCGCGGCCGACGATGTCGCCGAAATGGCCCGTCAAGCTCGAGAGCGGCGGGCTGCTCAGGCGGCTGCAGGCTCGAGCCTTACGGCAGAGGCCCTTAACCGCCAGGTGCTGGACGGCGTGGACGTGGTCCTGAAGGTTGCGACCAAGTCCGGCAACCTCAAGGGCTCGTTCACCCGTGCCCTTAAGGAGGCGGCAAATGGGATTAGGGAGGCTGTGGAGATCCTTCTCAATCGCACGACCTCGGAGGAGACGGCGAAGCTATGGGAGGAGAATAGCCGTCTTCGATCCGATCTGGAGGATCTCAAGCGGGAGTTTGCCGCTCAGAGGCAGCAGCAGGAAGCTCCCGCGTCTACTGCCTCCCCTCCTCCTCCTGCTTCGTCATCGTCGGCCCCTGAACCTGCGTCGCCGCCTGCATCTGCACTTGCGATGTCGGATCTCGACATCGAGAGGGTGGCCCACATCATCTGCATGATGCAGTGCGGTGGCATGGTGTCTGCCCGATTAGAGGCTCTGGAGTCCCAGCTCCCAGCCGAAACCCTCCGTCCACCGCTTGCGGCAGATAGGCGGAGGAAGGAGGAGTCCGCAAAGACGAAGTCCACGCAGGTGGGCAAAAAGCCTGCAGAGGGGGCCAAAAAGACAGACCCCTTCGCCTGCCCCAGGTGAAGGACATCCATGAGGATTTTCCACCCCGGCAACAAAAAAAAAAAGGTTCGAAAGTGTGGGCCGAAATATTAAAATTATTTTTAATTTGAGATGTTAGTGTTTTTTTAATTGCCAAATTTTGTTGCACAATATGTAGAATCCTGAACGGGAAGGTGAGTAGTTGCTCCCAAGCACATTGTGAGTTCTCTCGGACTGCGAATCGGACGCAACGTGCTAAGCTTGATGCCACGGAGGGCCTCGTGCCACGAAGAACTCTTTTCAAGACTGAGTTGATGATTTTAATTTTGCAAGGGTTTTCCAAAAGGGTTAATGGGGTGGATCAGGTGTTAGGGGAGTTGAAACTGTTGGCCATGAAGAAGGTACATTGTGGGGTTTGTGTTTTTTGGGAGGTGAGTCAAAAAAACTAGATTCCGTCAAATGTCAGATAACGGCACTTTTGAGATGTGAGATGGACTTAACATCCATCGAAGTCCGAAAAGTAATATCCGTAAAGAACAAAACATTTTTGACACACCTCAGGCCCTGCGCGCGTCATATGTCAACATCTGTCAAGACCCGTTGACAGTCGGCCATCGTGTAACTACAGCCGCTGTCATGTTTCAGCTTCCGGGTGTGTAAACCTTGCCACAGGTCTAAAGACCTTGGGGTAATAGTAATAATAGCGGTTTAAAACGCGTGAATCGGGTTTTTGGTAATTTTTTTGGCAAGGCAAACGGAATTTCCCCACTGGCACACCAGTGTGCCACTAGACACTGAAATGTAAGTCTCTGGTGCACTGAGCTATGGTTGTGCATTGAATTGCTGTTTCTCCCTTTCAATGCAGCTGGCTATAGTCCTGCAAATTTCTGGAGATGCAACGCTGACTAGTGGATATGATATGGACCAAGTAATAAATAGGGGCATTTTTCATAATGCAAACAAGCTACGTAACGCGAAATAAATAATTATAATTTTAACTAAATATTGCCGTGAGGTCTTTGGGCAATCTGATAGTACACAGGTATAGTGTGGCGGCGTGGGTTAGTATCCAGTAAAATACAATAGTTAGAACACGAAGGGTACCAGGTAAGGGTAATAGGTACCTCTTACAAAACTTACGCGCGTCACTGAGATCTGAACTGGAAACGATTGTTCTCAACATTCGATACAACAAGTAATTTATTGAGGGAAGTTGACTCTTTTGATATTAGTAACAAAATAACATGTCACCCAGAAGATTGCGCAACTTACCTTAAACACCCTGTACAGTACCTTAAGATACTTCAACAGAATATCCGTAGTTTAAACTGCAATTTACAAGAGTTAAATGTTCTGCTTAAAAGGCTAGAACCGTCTTGCGATATTGTTGTCCTTTCCAAATGTTGGTTATATATAACTCGTATAAAACTACAGATAATTACAATCAAAACGATGGTGATTGTTTACACAAACAGTAACTTAGATTGCACTGTAGAGGAGCCTTTACTTTTAGAGGCAAATTGTTTGACGATTAAAATAAAAAACGATACAGTGTTAATCGCGATTTATAGACCACCTAGTTTTAGGTCACTTAGTAATTTTCTAAACTCATTACACAGCCTTTTAGAGAATTTGTCGTCATTTAAAAATATTATTATAGTTGGTGATAGCAATATTGACCTAATTGATACCAATTTAGACACTACTGCGTACTTGGATATTATTACCTTTCATGGACTTCTTCCAGCTATAAATACCCCCACCAGAGGCAAGTCTTGCTTAGACCATGTAATCTTAAAAACAAAACAAAAAGCTTTTACGTTTTCTTTGGGTACTAGTATCACCGATCATGAAGCAATACTATTTTGCTTACATACCGATGTAGTCAAAACAGAAACTTTAAAGTCTAAATTAAGTTATAAAATCGACAAAGAAAAATTAATATCAGATTGTGATAAATACAATTTTGACCGTATTTACCTGGATACAAACTTAAATACTGCCATGTACAATCTCATTGACATTATTCAACAACTTATCGCAAGAAGCTCAATTAAACGACCCATACCCGGAAACAAAAT
Source organism: Polia nebulosa (assembly GCA_951329385.1). Classification (NCBI taxonomy): domain Eukaryota; kingdom Metazoa; phylum Arthropoda; class Insecta; order Lepidoptera; family Noctuidae; genus Polia; species Polia nebulosa. The sequence goes on along the minus strand of OX589610.1, from coordinate 11,658,957 downwards.
AGTAATGAAGCCATGGATGACTACTGGTCTACTACGATGTATCCGCACTAGAGATCGAATGCATAAAAAACTAAAATTAAATGAAAATGATGTCATATAGAAAGTCTCGTACTTAAGATACAGAAATTACTGTAACAATTTACTTAAAAAACTTAAAAAGCAATATGAGAGAGATCAATTGGCCATGTCTAAGCACAACTCAAAAAAACTATGGTCAACCATAAAAAATATCACAAATACCAATAATAATAAAAATCAATTACCATTACAACTACTGCCGAATAACAAAACTACTGAAGATGATATCATTAAAATTAATGAATATTTCTCCACTGTTGGTAAACGACTATCTGAAGCGATTCCTTCCCATTTTCCCAGTCCACAAAGAGTTACTCAACCAATTATAAACTCTTTTATTCTCCTGCCTACTGATAACGAAGAAGTGGAAAGAGAGATTAATCTATTAAAAAGCGACTGTTCACCGGGTTGGGATCAAATTAATGCCTATGTCCTAAAGTACATTTCTAAATCTATAACACCTGTTTTAACTAACTTGATAAATCGTTGTTTTGCTTCTGGAGTGTTTCCAGATGCACTGAAAAAATCTATAGTGCACCCGATCTATAAGGCGGGAGACAGAGGCAGTGTCTGCAATTATAGACCCATCGCCATCTTAACTTCACTATCGAAACTTTATGAGCGCTTAATAAACCATAGATTAACTAAATACTTAGAAAAATACGATTTACTTGCTAATACACAATACGGTTTCAGATCTGGTCGTTCAACCACAAATGCAGTTCTTGATCTGGTCAGTATTATAGGGGATAAATTAGATAATAAAAACAAGTGCTTACCAATATTTCTCGACCTTGCAAAAGCATTTGACACTGTCTCTGTGCCCCGCCTTATACATAAACTCGAGGACCTCGGAATTAGAGGTATTCCACTAGTATTGTTGTCAGATTACCTAAAAAATAGAACTCAATGTGTAAAAATTGGAGAACATGTAAGTAATGAACTGCCGGTTGATTTCGGGGTACCATAGGGCAGTATATTAGGCCCAACGCTTTTCCTCTGCTATATAAACGAGCTCTGCTTACATAAAATTAAAAACTGCAATATCTTTGCTTACGCAGATGATACGGCACTGTGTTTTTACGCGGACTCGTTTGATGAACTATTTAATCTAGCGCAGGATGGTTTCAATACTGTGTGTCATTGGCTGTCATCAAGTTCTCTTACATTAAACGAAGATAAAACTAAATATATTGTCTTCACAATACAAAACAGAATGGACTCTGCTAATCTGAATAATAATATCTATGCCCATAAGTGCAACTTTCCACCATCTTTAAATTGTAATTGTCCTAAAATTAGCTCATGTAAAAGCATTAAATACCTTGGAATTGAAATTGATACAAATTTAACTTTCGAAAATCACATAAAATCTCTATCTCAAAAAATTCGCAAATTAACTTATATATTTAAAAACCTTCGTGACGTCGCAGATAAACAAACAGTTAAAATGGTTTATGAGGCTTTGGTGCAATCTATCTTATGCTACTGTATCACTACATGGGGCCGAGCAAATAAAACTAAGATCATAACACTTGAAAGAGCGCAAAGAATGATACTAAAGGTTAGCTTGTCCAAACCGCGCTTGTACCCCACGTCAAAACTTTATGAGGAAACTCAATTTCTGACTGTTGGCCAGCTGTATATATTGCACACTGTACTTCATATATACTCTGTTGTACCCGAGGATAGCTGAAAACGAGTAGCTACCTCTAGAAGAAACTATGCAGTATGTGAGTCTACTGCTGTGAACACCGTTTTTGCGCAAAGACTTATCCGATTCCGAGGAAGTATGCTATATAATAAAATAAATAAATAAATTTCTATAGCCAATTGTTGCAAAAAAGAATGCAAAAGCAAGGTAATAAAGTGGTTGCTTACCTTAAGCAACACGAAAACTGAAAAGTTCCTTGACGTACTAAAATAATTTTCCAATATCTATATCTATACAATGTTTACTACACAAAAATCACACACATACATACACACATTTAAGCACAACCGGTAACTCTATAGATGTACATAAAAAAATATTATAGTTATATAAATATATATGTATATTATATATATATCTACACACCTCCACTTACATATACACACGTCCGTATGCTCTAATGCACAAAGCAAGGACTTTTAGTTAAGTTTTCTGATGATGGGGGGGCCTGGAGTTCTAAGATACAGGCCTAGGCTTAGTTTAGACTCCAGATCTCCCACAAATTACATATTTCTATTTTAATCTAAGTACATACTTATGTTTTTCTGCCAAAGAACATAATGGATGTTTGAAGTGTAATTTGTGGAGATAAATAAATAATTTATTGATTTTTTTTTTTAATTTTTATACACAATAACTTGACACAACAGAACTATGGATAAGTTTATCTTTGCGGGTCACGGCTACGGGTGGCGCGGAGGCACCGCAGCCAGCGCCTGGATCCAAGAATAACGACTTTAGAAGCCGACAGTACCTTTATCTTTTTTTTCCATTGTTTTCTTTTCTAGTATCTAGTCCAAGAGCAAGCGAAGCGAGCTCGGGAACTTAGGGCACCACGACACGGACAGGTTAGATTAGAAGGGGATGGCAGGGTCCAGTGAGCGAGCGAACAGAACCTGCCAGCACCTTCGTGGTTATTTTTTTTTAAACCATTCAGAAGCATGAGCCTCGCCAGGCGAGGCTCCGTCGACCACCTCATCTTATACGGGGCTCCGTCGTCTTTCCTTATTTACGACCGTCATTAGCACATAATATCTGCCTATAATATTGATTCTACGTTTAAAATAAAAATGACAGTAATAAAACCTGCGGTTTTAATTATTCTGCCCCATAGGTGATCAGCTTTATAAAAAAAAAAAATGCCGGCTCAATTTGATTATTTCAATGGTTCACACTGCCCTCTCATATTGGACATATTTCCAACTGCCCGGGCATTTTTTATAATGTCTTAATAATCACTTGGTCCATAACAGGTACAGGATTCGTACCAGGCAACCAGTACAAATTCATGTCTCATTATGTACTGCGCCCAGCTTTGCCAAAGGACGTCCTTCCTTTCAAATGACGATGATGAAGTAATTTATTATAACTTATAAGCTTGCGATAAGGCCAACAAGGGTCGTGGATTGCCCAGAGGTTGAGGATAAATTCGAAACAGAGTTACCTCGCCCCTGGGCACTCAAGGCAGGGAAGGAACAGGGGTGGGTTTTAGTCAATAAGAGTCTGACACGCCCTCCCGCTCCACCCTAGAGCGGGAGATGTCATTGGATGATTCCCACCCCACAAAATAAAAATAAAAATAAATAAAAAAGAAAAAACGGGTCCTGGATAAATTCCAAACAGAGTTACCGCGCCCCTGGGCAGTCAGGGCAGGGAAGCAACAGGGGTGAGTTTTAGTCAGTAAGAGTCTGTCACGCCCTCCCGCTCCACCCAGAGCGGAAGAAGTCATTGGATGATTTGCCACCCCCAAAAAAAAAGTCTCAGCACGTACACACACACACACAATTAATAAACGGACAAGAAGGAAACAAAATAATTTTCTGTTGAAAACGAAAAACTACACTTTTTTATTTTTCGTGTTTTTCTTAGCAAAACCTTTCATTTGATTCCGATACCATGGGAATGCATACAAAATAACTCGTCCGCCATCTTTGGGAGTCCGCCATATTCGATTTAGAATGACGTCACCTAGCTAACCATGTATTGTCATCCATACTAAAAAATTTCAGCTAAATCAAAAACCGAAAAGTGGGTTATAAAATAAATAAAAAAATAAAAATGTTTATTTCAATTACAATACACATTTTGATACATAATTATTGGAGATCACCTTTTAAGCAAGGAATTGCTTGTATTAGGAGACTCCGCACTTCCACTTGTCATTTATACGCAATTGAAAGGTAGACAATGTAAACATGCAAGAATAAAAATAAAAATAAATAATAATAAAAATAAAGGGTAAAAGTAAAAGGCCAGATCGCGCGTGTACGTGTGGTATGTGTATCATGAGTGAGTGTGAGTGTGACTAGTGAGGTTGTGTGGTGTGTAATTTATAATGAGCAATGATTAGTTCAGTTATTCCAATTATTAATATCCTGTCTGTTTATTTATGTATTAGTTTGCTTATTAGTTAATTAATGGGGTTAAATTTAACTTCTAAAATTTGTTAATATAGTTAACTAACTATGAAGCACGTAAAACAAAAAAATAAAATAAAACAGAAACGAACACGAACGGTAGTTATTGAATAAAACATTTTTCATTATTTTTTTTTTTTTTTTTTCATAAGCATTATAGTTAATATAAGCTAATATAAGTGTGTTAAAAATTGGTACAAACGGGATGCTTATTTTGCCGAACAGCTGTTTTTTTTAGGGTTCCGTACCCGAAGGGTCCGAACGGAGCCCTATTGCTGGAACTCACGTGTCCGTCTGTCTGTCTGTCTGTCCGTCGTCTGTCACAAAATTTTGTTTCGAAGATTTTTTAACTTCCCATGGACCTATGAACTTGAAAGGTGATATGTTTATTATTACGTATATTTTACTAACAAATACCAATATATTGATAAATGAGATTTTACTTTGATAAATCCTTCATTTAGAACCCTAAATGTGTGAAGTACAACACACACTTGGCCGGTTTTTAAAAGAAACCATATTCAGTGTCAACGTTAATGTCAACGTTTATTTAAAAAAAAGAAAAAAAAAGTGGTTTTTATTAAAACTTCTTTGGTGCATGCACTCAGTCACAAAAATAGGCACTTGGCCGATTTTTTTTTCGTCGCCATGTTTCAACACAAACGGGGACCCAATATAGCTGGTAAGTATCGTGTACATATACAGAGTTATTGTCTCGATCCAGTCTCAATGCCAGCAGTCACGTCGCGGCGTGGACAGCATTATTTATAACGTACGTAACCGAACTGTACGGGGTATGTCCTTGTGCCTGCACGCATAGGGCGTGTTGCAGGGAGATAGGGAAATTAATCATATGCTGAACAACCTACAAGGAGACATCAGAACTTGCGTAACAACAAAAAAAAACAGAAAATGAGATCTGTACGTTTTAAATTTATATTTCACTAGCGACTCAACTACACAAGTACAGAATCAGAATTATTTATTTGCAAAACAAAGGTGATAATTAAATACAAGATCTTAAAAATTAGGTAGTGCGCTATGTTTTTCCATTTGACATACAAATTATTCGAAAAAAAAAAACGATTTTATGAGTGGATCGATCCAGTCTCTATGCCAGCAGTCACCTCGCGTCGCGGCGTGGACAGCATTATTTATAACGTACGTAACCGAACTGTACGGGGTATGTCCTTGTGCCTGTACGCATAGGGCGTGTTGCATGGAGATAGGGAAATTAATCTTATGCTGAACAACCTACAAGGAGACATCAGAACTTGCGTAAGAACAAAAAAAAAACAGAAAATGAAATCTGTACGTTTTAAATTTATACTTTACTAGCGACTCGCCCCGCTCAGCACAAGTACATATTATTCACACAAACCTTCGTTTATCGCTCTTTCTATTATTGAAAACCGCATTAAAATCTGTTGTGTATTTTAGGAGGAGTTAGCGGGGAAACAGATACGAAAAAGGACTTTGATTTAAAATAGAGACCACGTCGTAAAAACTACAACACTGGTATTTGTTCGAAATCATTATTTAAATGATTAATGATTAATGATACTCGTAAAAAATGATTTTATTTTTGTAAGTAGGTTTTAACAACACTTTTACACGTCAACTTTTTTTTGTGTCAGATTTATCTAGATGAGGCTGGTGTGGGTGAAAGATAACTACCGCGTTAATTTACGTCAAGATATGATCTAAGTAAAACACAAAAGATGGGTAAAATATGCGTAACATCTGTGCAAATGGCCATCGCTCAGCATAATGCGGTGAACGCATTATCAACCGAATTTTGAATAATATACTGCAAATGGTAATTAATTTTATTAACAAGTAAGTTCATGTTTGTTTTAAAGCGTGTCTCATGGGATGAGATAAGGGCGTCAATCGATTTGAATTCAAAATTAGTGCATGAGTTATAAGGTCATTGGGACCGCTCTCAGCTCGGAAGTGATCCCAATGGACTGACCACTCGCATGTGAATTGATTGTGTCAGACCGATTAATTATTTATTTATTTATTTAACACTTCATGCACAGAAGTACAGAGGCGGACTTAATGCCTCAGGCATTTTCTACCAGTCAACCTTTGGATGATGCAGAGACAAGTAGTGATAAGTGCAATATAAAAAAAAACAATGCGATGAATATTTATTTAAATACAAAGATAAAATATAAATATATTATACTCATATGAGTAAACTCAATACACAAATATACATACAATAATTGGAGAAGGCATTAGCGTTGTGCTCTCTACAATTTTTATGCCAGCCTGCATGCTGTAAGGTCCGCCTGACCTTACAGCATGCAGGCTGGCATAAAAATTGTTCTGAAATCAATTTAAAATAGTAGATCCTTTATAACTACTACACCGTACTATCTAATCTAGTCTAGTGCTTGCGACCAGCAGTAGTGCTGAGCTTGGAGTTTGGTTCCCGTGCCGGTTATTATTGAGTTTTCCATCTAGAATTTCTCACCTGATACTGACTTGCAAATTGCAAATCAATTAATAAAACCACACTGAAAATTACACATTCAACCAAAATTAATGTCACATTCCCATCAAGTTGCCAAAGCACACAAGAGAAATAGTTTCAGCACTATCGCTTGTTATAAATGGTCTAATCATTCAACTAATTTACGCTGCAAGTTGGTCCGGTTGGACGCCGACAAATCGGTTGGCGGTTATGTCGGTCAAGTCCATCGATACGACCATCAATCTGGATCGGTCATTTGTTTCCGATTGTTGCCGTTATCTGGTTTGAAATAGGGAATTGTAGTTTTTTTGTTTTATTTTACATGGTTAAGAGATTGGTAGATTTATTGTGGCAACGATTCCGAGTGGTCATGATGTGATGTCGTGTCATGAAAATCTACAATGGACAACGCGACACGAATAATATAGCGGCAATTTATTGATAGTCGTCGCAGAATTCCACAATTGACATCACATTGCGACTCGCTGTCGTCAGCAGAAAGATAATGAAGGTTGTATACAATTCCAAATTAACAGTTTTCAAAAAAGTAGGTTCTGTATTCGAGCCGTATGAATGTATCTTGTTTGTCCACGATTTTCTCGAAAACTATTGATCCGATTTGAATTGAGTTTTCGTAATATTTTTCAGTGAAGTTTTTGATATTTTATACATTAGGATCTGATGAAGATCTTCGGAGATAGACGGTGGAACTCTTCAATATCTAACAGCAAATGACTCACGATTGCTGCGATCAGATATTCTAAATTGTTTAAGAAGATTTGTGTTGCTGCTAAATCAAAATTCTTAAGCGAGACAATTAAAAATTCTGATAATAAAGTAAAAGCCACTTGGAAAATAATAAATAATGAAACGGGAAAGTCTGTTAAAAAAGTAAATCAGCTAGAGATTCTATTCGAAAACAAATTAGTTAGTAAACCAGCTGACGTAGCTCAGGCATTTAATGAGTTTTTTGCCCACATACCTATAACTACAACTCGCTTCTTAAATTCATCCCCGTCTAAAGCTGAAAGTCTTTTGAACGGTAGTGTACCTAAGTGCAATCAATCATTTAGTTTTGAGCATGTAACACCACTTGACGTAGTTAACGTTTTTAACTCTCTAAAATCAAAAAACACAGGGGATTACTGGGGCATCTCAATTAAACTTTTGAGTGATATAATAGGCATCGTAGCGCCTTATCTTGCTGTAACTTTTAATAAATGCGTGGACTCAGGAACTTTTCCTGATCTCATGAAGTGTAGTAAAGTCATACCTCTATTTAAATCAGGCAATAAAAACGATATAGGCAACTTCAGGCCTATTTCCATCCTGCCTGCATTTAGCAAAATTTTTGAAAAGTTAATACTGAAGCAGTTGCTAACATATTTTAATGTAAATAGCCTCCTTCATAATGATCAATATGGCTTTACAAAAGGTCGATCGACTACAGATGCGGGTGTTGCTCTCCTAAAACACATATTCAACGCATGGGAGAACTCGCAAAATGCAATCGGAGTTTTCTGTGACCTCTCCAAAGCTTTTGATTGCGTACACCATGACACGCTTTTGCGTAAGCTGCGTCATTATGGTCTCCAAAACGAAGCTCTAAATGTAATTGATTCATATTTATGTAATAGGTTCCAATGTGTAGATATCAACGGTGTTAAGTCTTCCGGGCTACCAGTTTATTTAGGTGTGCCTCAAGGCTCGATATTGGGACCAATCTTGTTTTCGGTGTATATTAATGATTTACCATATTTTTTAAAGGGTATCTGTGACGTAGTACTGTTTGCAGATGATACCTCTCTTATCTTTAAAGTAGATAGGAATAGAAATGATTTTGATAACGTAGATAGCGCTCTCTCAATGGTTACGGATTGGTTTACGACAAATAACTTAGTTCTTAATGCTAAGAAAACTAAATGTATAAAGTTTGCCTTACCTAATGTTATAAATCTAGGACCTAATGTCATCTTAAATAAAGAAGTGCTTGAAACTGTGGACTCGGCAGTTTTTTTTGGGTATAACTGTTGATTCCAAACTTCAATGGGGCGCACATATATCAGGCCTATCAGGAAGGCTCAGCTCTGCCGCCTACGCCGTCAGAAAAGTTAGACAATATACTGACGTTGACACAGCACGGTTAGTCTATTTTCGTTATTTCCATAGTGTTATGTCTTATGGTATTCTTTTGTGGGGTAAAGCTGCGGACATACAAAATATATTTGTTTTACAAAAACGTGCTGTACGAGCAATCTATAGGTTAGGGTCAAGAGTTTCTTTACGAGAAATTTTCAAAGAGATTGGAATTCTCACGGTGGCATCTCAATTCATTTTTGCAAACATATTATACATTAGACAAAATATACATTTGTACAAAAAGACCAGTGATATCCACAATTTTAACACCAGAAATAAGTATAAACTTCATGTTCCTTCCCACCGTGTTCGTAGGGTTCATGGTTCGTTTGAGGGTCTCGGTATCGAATTTTACAATAAGCTACCCCGTTCTTTTCTTGACTTGCCTTTTAATTCATTTAAAACTAAAGTTAAATCTAGTCTCTGTTCGAAAGCATACTATTCCATCAACGACTACTTAGAAGATAATAATAGTTGGTCGCTGTGTTGAACGCAAGACAATGTTACACTTGATGTTCTTTCTCCATATTTAGCTTATGGTTATAACAAATTATATGAGTTCATATAATAATTGTCTACCAAATTTAGTGTGATGGCCCTAGTTCATCACTTGTGGCTTCGAATCACAGCCCTTTGATAGTTTCAATCTTTGTTCTTGTAAGCAGGCACACTAGTTATGTATGGAGGCTTCTTTAATTTGGTTTAGTGTTTATGCTTGAGTTGGTTTTTAATGGCATGATTGAGTGTGCTAGCTGGCAAGTGGCGGATTATTTAATTTTATGATTATATTTTAGACGACATATGTTTATTTTTCTGTTTTACATAATGTTGAGATTGTTGCTTAGAATTATATAGATTCAAGTTCTTAAAACTTAACAGACAGATGTGTTGCTGGGGAGTTTGTTGGCCACTTCTTCTTCACAGCTAAAACACTAGGAAGTGGTGACGCGCGGGCGTTTTTTGGGGGACTGTCTTTATGTAGAACTTTGACGTTCAAAAAGTGCTGGTTCTCAGCCTAGTTTGAATAAATGACTTTTGATTTGATTTGATTTGAGATGTCTATAATAATAATAATCTTTATTTAATCAGACTACAATGTGGTTTACAGTGTTAGTAACAAAATAGCTTATCCTATGTTGGTACTTAATAACTAAAACCGATCGGCTCCTACTTGTGATGTCTATGTATTGATAACACAATTTAATGGGGAACCACAACTAAAAGTAAAAATAAAAACTTTTTCACAAAAAATAGAACCGACTTCCAAATAAAAAGTGTCCTTTTAAGCCTTAAAAAAAAGTGTAAAATAACTTAATTTCGGAAGTCGGTATCAAAAAACGCTTATTTTGCACTTTTTTGTTTTTTAGGGTTACGTACCCGCAGAGTCCAAACGGAGCCCTATTGTGGTCATGAACGTGTCCGTCTATACGTCTGTCTGTCCGTCCGTCCGTCGTCTGTCACAAAATTTTGTTACGAAGAAGTTTTAACTTCCCATATACCTATGAACTTGAAATTTGGTGATAATGTTTATTAAAAAGTTTTTAAACCAGCAGTTTAGCCGATCTCACCTGATGGAAGCTATGGAGAAAAATCAATAAAACGCAAAAACGCAATAACTTAAATACCTAATTTGTTAATTAATTAATAGTGTATTAATAAGAAAACCTACAAAACTTTTCCAAAATTACCTAGGCGTTTTATACTTTACATGATTTTCTAGTTACCCCGCAACAGGCGTTCGCTATGTCGGTCCTTCGAGTTGGGTCCTTCTGCGTCGTTAATATTTGATCTACAATATACGTGATTCTCGTTCAATGTAAGAAAGGGATAGGTGTTCTCGTTACTGACAGGGTATTTGGTCTGTGTCGCTGCTATATGTTTGCCGATACAGTTGGTGGAATTTATTTTAGTTCAATCACAGATCTAATGCGTTGGGTGCAGTCGATATTTTTTTTTTCCTGCGTTGTATTGAGTTATGTTTTTGTAAACGTTTCCTTAAACTCTTTATTTTAATACCCTACATGACTACGTCACAAAAAAATATATGGCTGTACTTACGCCTCACGGCGATCGCTATTTTTTTTTTTTAATCAATACAGCCTAGATGTCACATCAGGATCCAATACTCATTTATAATACGTTAATAGTTAAAAAACAATTTTTTTAACAAGCTTATACTGGATAGCACATTAATTCACATACATTATTACATTAATAAATTAATTAAAAAAAAAAAAAATTCATATACATTATTACACACACGTTATCTTCGGAGATAGACAGTGCAAATCTTTGATGTCTAACAGCAAATGACTTGCGATTGCTGTGATCGTATGTCTATGTATTGTTAACAAAATTTAATGGGGAACCACAACTAAAAAGAGAAAAATAAAAACTTTTTACAAAAAATAGAACAGACTTCCAAAAAAAAAAATGCAAAATAACTTTAATTTTGGAATTCGGCGTCAAAATACATTAAATGAGCACACAAGTCTATCTTTTACTAAAAGGCAGTGTGAGAAAAGGACGGCTATAGCTATAAACTGAGTTAGAGATATCAAACTAGTTTACGCCTTACGTTTTATCGTGTTTTAGGCGACATGTTTTTACGTGTACCCTTAATTTAAATGGAAATATTAGTTCAACTTAATTTGACAGCACTAATTTACGTCCGTTTCTTTTTTGTTTCATTAGTTTACAAAAAAAACAATGTGTATTTTCTTTTTTGGAAGCCGGTTGTTTTTTATATTTATACCCCATAGTTATACCCCAGAACTCAAAACCCCAATAACACGGAACGTGGAATTTAAACATACTCGTAATTGGAGCTAACCAAAACGTAGTCTATGTATACATATTTTTCGTTTTTGTTCAGTTTTTCAAAAAGCGCTGAAGCAATTTCTATAAAATTTATATGGGACCACCTCAGGAGTATATTCTTTCGGATAAAAAAGTATTTTGAAAATCAGTCCACAACTGACAAAGAAATCGGTGGACATACATAAAAATGAAAAAGAAAAACGTACATACAGTCGAACATAGAACCTCCTCCTTTTTCGAAGTTGGTTAAAAATACTTACTCCGTCGGTTCCCCGAATGCATTGTCTGCCTAGCATAATCACCCATAATATTCCCACAGCCGGAACACATTCGTCCTGTCTATGAGAGGGAGTGGCCTATCCACGCTGAGGGTCCAGTGCCGATTGGTAGATGTCACATCTGTTTGCGTTTTTTGTAACGATGAGAGGGGTCTCCTGAGACCTTTCCTCACGATGTTTTCTTTCACCGTTTTGAGAGCACTGGTGATAAAATAACTTACACAAAGTTGTTAGAATTTATAATGTAATGGAACGCAACCATTTTTTGTTTTTTTTTCAACTTAACACGGGTGGCGCTGCTTCCGCCATCTTTTTCTGCATTATATACTAATTTCACAAAAGAAAAACACCTGAATTTAGGAACAATCTAACTAGGATACAGGAAGCTAGCGATAACACTACCCTAAATTGAACTCCTATATCGTACAAATTCGAGCCCCTAGACAGAATATCAAAAGTCGCTACAGAGTCTCTAAAACTGATTCTACCAGGAGCGGACCACAAAAAAAAGAGCGAACTCAGATTTTTTTCTGGGAAATGAACCTTGGTAAAATAAATTACAATTTAAACACATATAAAAATACTAATAGCCCATTTGTAGCGACAAAGTCGCTAAATTGGCAACACTTAGCTCTAAATCGTAGTGACGCGATTACACTATCCTAAATCGTACACAATTTAGGAAGTCAAATCGGGGCCTTCCAATTTCACTAAAACGGACACTAACTGCTCTAACTGCACCTTCCTGTTTCCTAAATTGGGTCCCTTGAAATCGGAAGGTGTAATTGAGAATTTATGAAGATGCCCCGCGTGACGAGGTGCATGCAACGCCGCGGGCCTTGCCGCGGTTGTCGCTACATTTTACCGTGAATGGAGAATTGCAGAAATAGCTGGTCGCGACTCTGCGTGCACCGCCATGATAAACGTCTCGTGCGACGCAGTGATGCCATCCGCGGGCTCCGCCTGCATTTCACGCAAACGTGTGTAAAATCTCGTCTACGTAAACGCTCTTATACAACTCCATATGTTTGAATACAGTGCGGGCCGCGTCGCCGAACGCGACTCGCATCGCCCCGTGTTTCCGTAAACGAGGCTCTAAACTTCCTACGTATAGTTATCTTCTAATTTAACCGAATGCAGCCGAATACCATAAAAAACATAACCTAACCATTGTACTAAACGGTGCCATTTGACTAGCGGTCTGAATGATACTAGCTTTTGTATAATGATGTAACTTCCGCCTCTTACTAAAAAACAATTTTACTAAATGGTCTACAGATTGTTGTTCCGCGTCTGGGTGACTTGTGTGTATGAGTTTGCATCTTTGTGAGCGCACCCACAAACAGGAATGATTCCAAACGTGGGGCAACGTTTTATATAAAAAAATCGATATTGGTGCAGATTCTTTTGTTCAATAACTAAACAAAAATTAGAGAATTGCTTTCTTTTACTAAAAGGCAGTGCGAGAAAAGGACGGCTATAGCTATGCACTAAATTAGAGATGTCAAACTAGTTTACGCCTTGCGCTTCGCCGTGTTTTTAGACGACATGTTTTTACGTGTACGCTTAATTTGTATGGAAATATTAGTTCAAACTAAATTTGACAGCTCTAATTTACGTCCGTCTCTTTCTTGTTTTTTAGAGAGAAAAAGACAGCAATAGCCTAAATAAGTGTAGTTTGTGCACAACAGAATCAACACCATTGTGGCATTACTTTAGAAAATGAATTGGTCCATCGATACTTGAAGTAAAAAGAAAAACACTCTTAGGTAAGTACTATTAAAAGCTCGGTTTAAGTCTCAGATAGAAAAGCACTTAAAACATCAGTTCGTACAGCTTAATATAATCTCTGAGGAATAGGAGATCAGGTATCATAAAGTATTCCTTGCCTTTCGAATAAAAACCAAATCGAAAGTCGATGGATCCTATATTTTTATGAAAAGCCATTTTAGCGTGAGTAAAAAAGAAAACATAGTGCATAAGCCGCTTATAGGCCTGCGGAAGAGGTAAAAATTCATGAAGGTTAACGGTAACGTGTGATTGGCAAAGAAGTGTATTCCTAAAAGAAAAAGAAAATATTATTTTACTTTATTAAAAACGTTTTTATCTTGAACATTTGTGAAAATCAGGATCGTGATTGTAATTGATTAACCAAACAACGCCAAAATATGGCTTCACTTTATATTATTTCACTTCTTCACGCGTAGCTCATAAAAGATTCGAAGTCTTGCTACGCGTTGTGCTACGGCGTAGCGTATTTAGCTCTACGACGTAGCCGTCATACTACAAAAAGTTTTCTTTATCTAGCACAAAATAAATAGAGTAAGCTTGTCTGTTTTCTATTTTATTAATAGGGTACACTTTACGCAGTGGTAATGGCCCCGACTTACGAGATCATGGGTTGAAACCCAGGTTGGCGCATTATTTTGTGTAATATAGATATTTCATCACCACTGCTCTCAAAATGGTGAAGGAAAACATTGTGAGGAAAGGCCCGCACTGGGCCAGCGTGGTGCAATACGGCCTATTACCTCGAGAAGGCCTGAGTCCCAGCAGTGGGAACATTATAGAGGCTGATTTTGCCTGTACTTATAATATACAGAGCACAGAATAGTCGTTTCCGCGCAAGTTGCTCTGAGAACAAGTTTCAACAGCCACAATCAGCCCGTATGGTTAGAACTGTGACGGGCCGTCAGTTTTAAACAAGTATTTATAATAATCATAAATGAACTACTAGCTATATACCTTCCAGGTCTAATTATTTTTATGCTGCCTCTCTCAATTATCTGGGCTAGGCAATTAGTTATACGATATTGTAGGACCCCAAGGCACCAGTATGGCCTGCAAGGATCCTGGGACGTTTTTCGAAGTTCGGGGGTTGTCTCGTAGCTTAGCGACTCGCTGGCGAGGGTACGGTATATAAAAGGGCAACTTGGCTACGGGCGGATAAGAAAAGAGCTTAGGGCACTTTAAATAACTATATTGGTCATCCCAGAAAAATACATGTGTGCCCACTTGCAAGGGCCTAACTCCTGTCTGACCTAAAACAAATATTCACACCTACTCTTCTAAAATAATTCCATCGACTCTCCAATATTCCTGACTGCCAGCTAAGGGCCGGTGCAGACCCGCTGAATTTAGGCTGTATCTACAATCGTCGCAATATATATATAATAAAACAAATCCTATGACGAAACAGAAAACTAGGTATCTAACCTATACTAAGTGGTGACAAGTCCTCACATTCACATCTATAACAACAATGTCTGGGCACATACACATCCACTGACTTGCACACACATACATACACACACACTTTCTCTCTCTCACACACACACCATCACACATACACACACACTCACAAATAGTTGATTGTAAATTATTTACTCTTTAGGTTAAGTTTGAACATTTTGTAAAAATTTAGCACTTACAACTTCAACAAGCACAATAAAAGCACAATGTACTGTGTTCAATATTTTAGTAACCATATTCAAAGGGGTTTGGGACTGTTACTACTTACTACAGGTTATTTTATAACCTAGCTAGGGGGACAGTGCATCACCCACCTGATTGGAGACAATTGTACGAAACCACATCATTATAATTGTTAAGTGAACTATTGTACTACAATCCCTGTTTATAAATAAATACATTTATTATTATTATTATTATAATATCGATCCAAGTAATTTGCTTAGCTGTTTGATTTAATGGCTGAATATAATTGTGTATACTGGGTATAAAAATAATAATTCAATTTAGTCTGTAAGTTAGAGTATCAAAAAATCTTTACCGAACCAATAAAAAATTATAAAGATAAAACGCATTAAAGTTCAGGAGTGCTTGTTACGTCACTAAACGGTACAAAGTGTATCGAGAAGTGACGTAACGCGAAATTTCAACGCACTGTATCGTCCTCACTTGTGGTTTACGACAAATGAGGACGATACAGACAGAAGAAGAGACATGACAAAAGAAAAAATACAGGCCCAATATTTTTTGGTAATGTAACTGACGGACAGGGACAGTGTCTCAAGACGAAAGTCTATGACAGTGCGTGCTGCCAGTGATGACTTATGGAACCGAAACGTGGTCGCTCACAATGGGCCTCATCAGAAGGCTTACAGTCACCCAAAGGGCAATGGAGAGGGCAATGTTCGGAGTTTCCTTGCGTGATAGAATCAGAAATGATGATATCCGCAAGAGAACTAAGGTTACCGACATAGCCCTAAGAATCGCCAAACTGAAGTGGCAGTGGGCAGGGCACATTGCTCGCAGAACAGATGGTTGATGGGGCCGAAAAGTTCTGGAATGGCGACCGCGTACTGGAAGACGCAGCGTTGGAAGGCCTGGAACAAGGTGGACGGATGACCTGGTGAGGATCGCGGGTAGCCGATGGATGCGAGACGCACAGGACTGGTCATTGTGGCGACACTTGGGGGAGGCCTATGTCCAGCAGTGGACGTCTTTCGACTGAAATGATGAACTGACGGACTAATTAACTTTTTTGAGTAAACAAGGCTATTCCGGCCGCTAGTTAAATGGCGCCGTTTAGTAAAAAAGGCTAGGCTGTTAATTGAGCGACTGATTAAGCTATTTGGCAGCACCGTAAACAACAAGCGCTGGCGGAGTCGCTACCGCGGCCTATCCTAAACAAGTATTTAGTGACACACGCTAAGAGAATGCTAAGAGCGATGTGTGGTGTTACACACATGGATAAATTTAGGAATGAGCATTTACTAGGAAGTCTGAATGTGGCACTGCTGACTGAAAAGAGAGTTTTGTGGAAAAATAATAGTTTTTCGTGTATATGTGATGCGGAGGAATGAAGAAAATGTTGTGAGGAAAGTCTTGTGTATATGGACGTGGATGGCTATAAGAGTAGGGGAAGGCTGAAGAAACGATGGATGGACTGTATGAAAGAGGATATGGGTAAAAAGAGGGTGACTACAGTGATGACGACTAATAGAGGAGTATGGAGGAAAAATACATATTGCGCCGACCCCAAATAAATTGGGATAAAGTTTGCAGGAGAGACGATTTGGTGACACACGCTTGGTTTGTACGGTAAATGTTGACTAAGTCATCTCTAGCAGGTGCCGTCGAGACATCGCGCAGTCGTGTTCACACATATCATCATCATCATCATCATCATCATCATCAGCCTTTTATAGTCCCCACTGCTGGAGCACAGGCCTCTTCTCTGTGAGAGGGTGTGCGCCGTAATCCACCACGCGGACCCAGTGCGGGTTGGTGGATGTCACGTCTGTCTTCGAATTTTGGTTCTTTTTTTTAATATCCCTGTGACATATAAAAATATCAAAGTTCACAGAATTTGGTCGTCTACTCTCTTAGAACTACGAGCCGACGACGAGACGGTTGGCGCAGTGGTTGAGCGTTCGGCTGCTGCGCTGCGTGTCGCGGGTTCGATCCCCGCACGGAACAAATATTTGTATGACCTACAGATAGTTGTTCTGGGTCTGTGTGTCTTGTAAATGTGAGTACTTATACATGTTTGTGAACGCACCCACGATATAGGAGTAATTCCTAGTGTGGGGCAACATTTATTTTAAAAAAAAACATCTACGCCTATATAATTCAAAAATCGTTACCCTGACGGGGTTCTACTCTAATTATTATTAAGAAGTACCGCCGAGTAGCAACTCGGCGGTCCTTCTTAACATTCTAGAACCGCTTGTGCCTATTCTGCCTGTCTGATATTTCCATTTTTTTGTACAAGGTTTAAGCATTTTGGACAATCCATTTGCCTAGTTCTATCTGCCTAGTCAATCGTATTACATTTTTTGTACAACTTAGTTGTGCCTACTTTCTTATTCTAAATTTACTTATTTTATATTATTTAGCCTTACCTTTACTACGGTGACATATTTTCAAAATATATTTTTTAGTAAATGCTTATATGTCTTTATTTCTATTATTTACCATTTTTGGTTGTAGGGCCTATGTCAGTCAGGGCAGTGGAGATGAAATAACTTACGCAAAGTAAAGCACCTGCCTGGGTTTGAACTCACGACCTAGAACTTGCAAGTCGTGGCTGTTACCACTGGGCCACCACTGCTCGCACCTATAACATAAACATAATCAGCCTTATAATGTTGCCACTGCAGGGAGGCCTCTTCTCTCGAAGCGGGAATAGGCCTTATTACACCACGCGGGCCCAGTGCGGGTTGATTTTCCTTCGCTGTTTTTAGAGTAGTTTTGACTAAATATTATATAATAATAATATAATATAATAATTTATTATTATTATATATGTAATATATTATTTATTAATTATTTTTATTGTATTTATTTATTATTAATTTTACTTATTATTATTATTATATTTTATATAATAATAATTTAATATTATATTATTGTTTTGTGTTTTGACCTATAACACAAAGTAGGAGTGCTCGTAGAGGAGCTCGATGCTAAAGTAATAACAGCCACACGGGTCGGTCCATACCCGGGCCTGCGGACGGCGGCGAGTAGTGGGTAACTCGCCGTCCGATCAGCACTAGGCCCGAGAGTCGACGGCGCGTAGTGTTCCACGCGCGCCTCAAATAGTTGTCAGCAATAATGACTGCCCAGGGGTTGAGGATAAATTCGAAACAGAGTTACCCGCGCCCCTGGGCACTCAGGGCAGGGAAGGAACAGGGGTGGGTTTTAGTCAGTAAGAGTCTGACACGAAGAGCGGGAGATGTCAATGGATGATAGCCATCCCCCAAAAAAAAAAAACGGGTCACTCCATCAGGTTAAGCTTCGCATGCCGGGGTTGGTCCATGGATGGGTGACCGTCTTTACATACCGAAACTCCTCCGTTCCTCAGCAAGCACGTTAAGCCGTTGGTCCCGGCTGTCAATCGTGGATCTCTGACAGTCGTTACGGGTCGTCAGAAGCCCGAAAGTCTGACAACCAGTCTTACCAAGGGTATTCGTATTACGCAGTTACTGGGTTGAAGAGATCAGATAGGCATTCGCTCCTTGTAAAATATCGGTATTCAGCTGCATATGGTTAGACTTAAAACTGACCCCAAGATAGTTGGGAAAAGTCTAGGCAGATTGACAAGTGCCTATTACACAACGTCAGGCCTACCTGCCTTCTTTTTTTTTTTCGAACCAACGATCTCCAACTCGTAAGTCTCGTAAGTCGGGATAGTTGCCACTGGGCCACCACTGCTCTCAGTGTTCACACCTGTCTAAAACATCTCAAGTCACCATCTATCTAGTCTATCCCTAAAATTACTTCAAAAACAGGTCACAAATAAAGCACTAAAGCAAGAATCTAGCTCTTCATAAAAGCTCTCATATGTTATTCTTCAGACGAAGTAACAAAAACGACGTAAAAATCATGTGTATCGTTCATTTTCCCGCTATACAGTGTGAACGGATTTTGGGCCGGGAAGCTTGTCCAGTGACTAGGGTTGGTATGCTGCCAGGTTTCAATATTTTTCGGATGAAAATATTGGCAGTATTTTTGGAGGTAAAGAAGAAAAATGCTGCTCAATAAACATTTTTGGTATTTTTAGGGTTCCGTACCCAAAGGGTAAAATGGGACCCTATAACTAAGACTCCGCTGTCCGTCTCTCTGTCCGTCTGTCACCAGGCTGTATCTCATGAACCGTGATAGTTAGACAGTTGACATTTTTACAGATGATGTATTTCTATTACCGCTATAAAAACAAATACTAAAGAACAGAATAATATAAATATTTAAGGGGGCTCCCATACAACAAACGTGATTTTTTTTAACCGAAAATGTAACCGATAGAAAACCGACAGGCTAGCAACTCGGCGTCTATGGTCAAGACATTGCAGCTTCGACTCGACGAGCCTAACATTGCCGATAAACCTCTTGGCTAGTGTCTCAATTGTCTCAAGAGCATCAAGCTGGTATCTAACAGATCCGTCCCAAAGATGCGAGCAGTACTCCATACACGATCGAACTTGAGCTTAATAAAGTTTGAGCAGCTGTTCCGGCGTGAAGTACTGTCTCACTTTTGCGAGGATCCCCAACTTTTTGGCAGCCACTTGAGCCTTTGCCTCTATGAAGGGACCAAAATTGAGGGTAGATGTCAACGTAACACTAAGACGATCAAGTTGGTTGGTTATTGGCACGGTCACGCCTCCAAAAGATGGAGACAGGTGAAATTGGCTCCTTTTAGCGGAAAAAAGACACGCCTGGGTCTTAGCACTTAGAACTTGACCAGATTGGCATCGCCCCATTCTGAGATAGCCTGTTAGGACAAGTTCAAGCGCCCAACCATAGCCTCTCGGAAAAACCGGACCTGAGACCCGCTAGCTCGTATGTCGGGCACTTGTCTCTCGGCAACAGTGCTGTCGTCTGCATACTCAAAGGTACCGGGTTTTAGCAGATCATTAATATGCAGCAAAAACAATGTTGCCGAGAGCACCGACCCCTGAGGAACACCGGCATTAATAGCCAGCAGTCCGGATGAGCAGCCATCTATGAACACTCGGATAGACCGATTCCTCAGGAAATCTGCAATCCAATCACACAAACCGGCGGGCAGACCGAAGGAAGGAAGCTTGGCAAATAGGCTATCGTGCCAGACCCTGTCGAAGGCCTTCGAGATGTCAAGGGAGAAAGCAAGGGCTTCCCCTTGTTTCTCGATGGCCTCACTCCAGATGTGAATGGCATACGCTAAAAGATCCCCAGTTGTCCGATTTCGGCGGAAGCCGTATTGTTGGTCACTGAGGACATCGTTAGCTTTTAGGTATGCCAGGACCTTACCATTCAGTATACGTTTACGTACCGAGATGGGCCTATAACTCGCTGGGTCATCTCGACTACCCTTCTTGGGCACGGGTTGCACGTTAGCCTGCTTCCACGCCATCGGCACTTTTCCAGTCTCAAACGAAAGGCGAAATAGGCGTGTCAAGATTGGAGACAACTCAGGCGCACAAATCCTCAGTACAATTGCCGGTATCCTGTCGGGGCCACTAGCCTTGTTCACGTCTAGGTTACGCAGTACCCTCCGGACACTGATCCTTCTGACGAATGCGGATGTCCGATATAATCGACTCGCATCCACCAATATTACCACGCGCCTAGTACTCGCACAGGCCTCGCGCCACCAGGATCTATACGTGAAAATTCCTCAAACAGAGAGGCAAACAAGTCTGTTTTCTCCTCAGCGGAGTGGGCCAGCAACCCGTCGGGTTTCAGCAGTGAAGGTAGTGAGAGGCGGCAGAAGTTCGATTCCCGACTTAGGCAGGGACCAAAACGCCTTACCACCAGCTGGGTAAGAAGCAAGTTTGTTCCCGATTCGGCTAATGTGTTCAAACCGAGCCCTCCGCAACTCCTTCTTGCAGGACTTGGCAGCCCTGTTGAAGGCTCTCCTCTTCTGACTTACGTCATGTGCTTTGCGCGTCCGAGCGTCGACCCATGCCAGGTAAGCCGCATGTTTTTTTTTTTTTTTTAATCCCACCCCTGTTCCTTTCTGCCCTGAATACCCAGGGGCGAAGTAACTCTTTCGAATTTATCCTCAACCCTTAGACAGGCGTCGGCCATGACGGGCCCCGTCATGTATAGTGACAACTCTTTGAGGCGCGCGTGGAACACTAGCGCTGTCGACTCTCGGGCCGAAAAAAAAAAGAAAAAAAAAAAATAGCCGCATGTTTAAGCGCATCAGCGCTATTGCACTCGGCACCAAACCATGGTCGAGCTTTGCCAGACATTGTTACGTCAGAGAATGGAATGTAGTACTTCATTCCCCGCCACAACACATCCGTTACGTCGTCCGCGCACGACGAAACATCAGTCGAAGAAAAGCAAGAGGGTTGCCAAGGATAACACGCGAAGAAAGCCGTCCCAATCTGCTGACCTGTATCGCCGAACCCGCCTGGTGCCTCTCGGGCTAGGATGGGGCGGGGAGTAGACGGATACAGACTTCACCAGACAGTGATTGGAAGTACCTAATGGTGAAGAAATCGACACCAAGTAACGGTCTGGATCTGTTGTCAGCAGAAAAGTTGACAGGTCCAAGCAATTGGCTGTGTGCGAAACAACATCTGGCACCCTCGTTTCCCCCTGGACCAGCTGGGTGAGATTTAACGCCAGCGCTAGCTTATGACTCACTTGTCCAGCATGGTTTGTGTGCTGGTATGGGAAGAGCCACTCCTGATGGTGGGCGTTGAAGTCCCCCAGTAACACCAATTGAGCAGAAGGGTACCACTGCTGAGCCGCATCCGCCGCATCACTGAGGTGTTGTGTGAGCCCGGCTGTCTTCAGATCGCCACTGTGCGACCGGTAGACACAAGAGTAGATAATTTTATCGAGACATGTGTCCAATAGAACCAAAAGTGTTTAGAACCTCTAGGTTCTAGACTGGTGTAAGACTCTTCCTTGAGGTTGCGGAGACGCCGATAGCAGATGTCGTCCCGGGCGTACATACACACACCCGCGTGTGGTTTAAAATTGTGCTCCAGGGTAAACCCTGGGTAAGTGGGGTACGCCACGTCTGACGGACATCCGATCTGCGTCTCCGAAAGGAACAAGAGAGCTGGTTTCTCAGTCTCGAGGTGGTGGTGGACTGCGGTGAGATTTGAGTGTAGACCTCGTATGTTAGAGAGGTGCACTTTGAAAGAGAGGGAGTGCTGCCGCTGTAAAGCTTTTTTCTTTTTCTTTCCTTTTTGCATTGTTTTGAAGAGTGAAGTAGGAACAGGAGAAGGAAGTGAAATGAGGTTCCATGCAGGCTACCCTCAGGCACGCACGCGGGGACGCCCGAGCCTTCCCGGGAATGCCCTCTCGTCTGATCGCCAGCCAGCACGATGGTGCATTCTAGAATTTTTATTTTTTGAACACTACTTGGGACCCCAACTACCTGCGGTCGGCCGGCGGCGCACCATGCCTCGGTTCCCGGTACCCTCCACGCCTAGTCTCCCGATACGCCCATATCAGCGCGAGCCTGGTTGGTCTGCCTGCATTGGAACAACCATTTCGACCCAACTCCTCTGAGTTGGCTACACTGAACAAGGCTAGGCCACTTGGCGGTACGTCTTTGACCAGTGGGTGGTCGCAAGCCATCGGTCGAAACCTACCACCACCAGTTAGTTATTTGATGATTTCAAACCCCAAAACAAAGGCTCCTCTAGCTATTAATAACTGTAAGATAACTAGGACATCTGGAAATATGAGGTGAGGCATTGGTGTTCCAGCGTGTATTTTTCTACAGGCACTTTAAGATTGCTCCAAATGAAAGTACAGTACAACTATTTTCTTAAATATCTCACGGCAAACTTCGTGTTTCGTCAGTCGTCGGATTTCTATCAGTTGCCCTTTGCACATGGTGCAGACCGGACGCTTTCAATCGACTTAGAAGTATATAGAGTTATTAATACTCTTTTAACTTAATGTAATTTGTTGAACTAGTGTCACCTGATTAGCACCACCCAAGGACCATGTGTAGGGACTCAGTGGGTATACTCCTACGGACGCGGGTGACTCGGCCCCCAAAAAAAATTTTCTACGCAGAATTTTAATTTTGAATCTGCTTATCAGTATTTAAATTAGACATGTGGTTAGCGAGTTATGTAAATAAGGCTGTTATTGAGCAGCATTTAAAAAAAATACTTAATCGTAGTGATTTGACTTTTGCTGTTGATATTAATATTACACAATATTGGTACTACGGTCAGCAACGAAATACGAAGACTGTCACTTTTACTTATCCTCACAAATTGAAAAAAAATGTTTTGATAAACTGCTGTAGATACATTATAATCATATAATAACTATGAGTCGTTCTTTGACTCCTATTCCGACTTTAAACAGGTACAAATTTTCAAGAGACAAAAATTTAAATGCTAATCGGCTTTCTCTCTCACCCTTGACTGGTTAATCCGTGATTAACAGTTTGTTTCTACTTTTATATTAATTACTATTTTATTTTCTTTCATTTCAGCAACTAATAGTTGGTTAGTACAAAACTTTTTTACAAAAAGAATAAAACCGACTTCCAAAAAAAAACAAAAAGTGCAAAATAACTTTAATTTCGGAATTCGGTGTTTCTGGTTTTATTTCTTCGTTTTTTGACACCGAATTCCGAAATTATTTTTGTTTTTTTTTTTGGAAGTCTGTTTTATTTTTTTTGTAAAAATGTTTTTATTTTTCACTTTTTAGTTGTGTTTCCTCATGAAATTGTGTTAACAATGCATATTTATGCGATAGCAGCAATCGCGGTTGATTTGCTGTCATTATTTGAAGAGTTCCGTTGTCTGTCTCCGAAAATCATCGTCAGATCTACATGAAATTTAAATGGGACCATTTCGGAACAAATCCCTTTCGAACAAAAAAAAAGAATTTTGGTTGGAAATCCGTCTATAAATGACGAAGTTATGCCCGAACATACATAAAAAAAAAAAAAAATACATCCGAATGGATAACCTCCTCCTTTTTTATAGTCGGTTAAAAAATAATAATAATCCATTTAGTCCGTAAGTTTAAAAAATATTAGACACCTATTTTTTGCTTTACCAAACCAATAAAAAATAACAAAAATAAAACTAGTCAAAGTTCAGGAGTGGGGGCTTGTTACGTCACTCGTAAGTAAAAAGTTGTACAGTTTTTACCTAAGTGTGACATCAGGTGAAATTTCAACGCAGTCTCTGTCTTCACAGAACCGTTTTTTCCTCAGTTTTTACGGGACAAAAGAAAAAATACGTGTTCAATAGATTTTGATAGGATAGGAGCTCGTGGCTAAATGATAACAGCCGCACGGGTCGATCCATCAGGTTATGCTACGTTTGCTGGGATTGGTCCATGGACCATCTTTACATACAGAGAATTCTCCGTGCCTCGGAAAGCACATTAAGCCGTTGGTCCCGGCTGTCAATCGTGGATCTTTGACAGTCGTTAGGGGTCGTCGGAAGCCCGAAAGTCTGACAACCAGTCTTACCAAGGGGTATCTTATTACCCAGTAACTGGGTTGTGGAGGTCAGATAGGCAGTCGCTCCTTGTAAAATACTGGTATTCGGCTGCATGCGGTTAGACTGGAACCCGACCCCAAGATATTTGGGAAAAGGCTAGGCAGATGATGAGTTTTTGATAATCTAACTGACGGACTGAATATATTTTTTTAGTCATATATACATTGCTATAAAAAGGTACAGCTTGCATTTCTTGGTATTGCTGTTTATGCGTCTATTCCAAGAGCATTTTTTTTGCTCTTTCAAACAAAAATTTACTAGCAAAATTCCAGCCATTCTGGTCAGCCCTGATCTCGAGTCAGAGCACGTTCTATGGTAATCTTTGTAAAGTCCCTTCACGGGTATGTATTTTGCATGGCCACGTTCTAAGTTAAACGCGATATTCGATTGTATGTTTGGACGATATTTTAGGCTTTCGGGTTCATTTTAC
This sequence comes from Polia nebulosa, assembly GCA_951329385.1. Lineage (NCBI taxonomy): Eukaryota > Metazoa > Arthropoda > Insecta > Lepidoptera > Noctuidae > Polia > Polia nebulosa. Next base: position 11,633,643 of record OX589610.1, on the reverse strand, counting down.
AATAATAAGTTATGAGATTTATTGACTTTGAGAGTTTTGTGTACACATTAAATTGCTTGCAGAACAGAGTGTTGGAAGGCCATCCGTCAAGGTGGACCGATAACTTGGTGAAGGTCGCGGGAATCTGATGGATGCGAGAAACACAGGACCGGTCGTTGTAGCGACACTTGGGGGAAGCCTATATCCAGCAGTGGACGTCTTTCGTCTGAAATGATGATGATTGTACTGATAAATGAAGTGAACGGGTATCTATAAGAAAGGTCATAGTAGTAAAGGTGGAAAAGCTAGTATACTAAATGTATTTTAACTCATTATCAGTTTCATGTCAATTGAAAGATTTTCACTACAGAACCGTCAAGTATAGCCACAACGGCTGCTCCAGTGCTTCCTATTCAACGGAAATCTCAGACTAAGGTTGTCCATTTTGCCCGGGTGTCCCCACTGTGAGGATCACCCAGAGGACAAGGTGGAGCATACGGTGGAGATCTGCCCCGCTTGGGTGGAGCCCCGCCGTGTCCTCGAGGAGGCTATCGGTAGCAATCATATTGGAAGGTGTAATTGAGCTTTTAGTCGCAAACCTCAGAGTACACTACTATCATTATCATAGATAACACATTTTATAATATTAGGTTTAAGTTATATCGCAAACTTTTGTCTTTGTTGTCTCTGGTTTGGGAAGCCTCGAAATGTTGCCATTTAATTAATTATTTTGTCTTGATGCTATATTTAGTTGATCGTAGATCTATATAAACGTATGATACTCGTATGTTTCATGTTAGCGATTTATAAAATCTGTTCTTTTTTTATTTTTACAAGCTTTATTTAACTTTGTCTTTGTGAGCGCCGCCGAAGCAGCGTGGTTATTGTGTCTAATTGATAATTTATTGTTCTGTGGCTCGGAACAATGGATATGTTTGTTTTATTTATTGTTCTGAGACAGCGACACGCCGGCTCACGTGGCCTGCGTGCATGGGCCACTGCAGAAAGCTGATCGTTAGCCGTTTTGCATGGTAGTGGCGCATGTATCCGTCTAGGATATATTTTATATAACTGTTTATGTATCAAAATGTATGTGCGTCGCTTTCACGTGAATAAACAGTTTTTCTTTCTTTTCAGCAACGACCTCTCGCGCCCGGCCCTGGTCCAGGCCATGGTACGGAGCGAGAGGGAATGGGAAGCAGTCTCCTCCTTCTGCGAAACAGAAATGCTCGCGAAGGAGGAGGCAGAACGGGTAAGGGAGGCTCAACAACAGAGTCGCACTCATGCCCTCAGCAGCAGCCATCGCAGGAGACGCCCTGGGCGTGGGACGTCGTGAGATGATCTCCGACCACCGTAAACTCGGACCTTCGGATGGCGAGTAGTGGGTAGCTCGCCGTCCGATCACCACCAGGTGATCGAGAGTCGACGGCGTGTAGTGTTCAACGCGCGCCTCTAAGAGTTGTCAGCAATCATGACGGGGCCCGTCATGGCCGATCCCTGCCCAGGGGTTGTGGATAAATTCGAAACAGAGTTACCGCACCCCTGGGCACTCAGGGCAGGGATGGAACAGGGGTGGGCTTCAGTCAGTAAGAGTCTGACACGAAGAGCGGGAGATGTCAATGGATGATTTCCCAATCCCCAAAAAAAAAGGTTGCCCATATGTGCAAAACTATGTTTTTGAAAACGGCTAGCGTTTAGACAGTGTGTGATGCATTTAATGTTTTTTTAGTTTCGAATTTTTGCGGCACAGACAATTTCAAAAATTGCTTGCCGTTTCCATTTCTTGCCGGCAACAAAAGGTTGAGGACTGAAAATGGTTACCAAACCAAATTCTATTTACAACTGTTGCTTGTGCGTACAGCTAAGGAGTCGAATTCCATGCTGAGATCTGTGTTTCCTGATATCTACAACCTGGGAGTCTTTAAGTCAAGAGTGAATAGGTTACTTCTGGGCGAGCGTGCTCCATAGTCGACCACATCATCGCTTACTACCAGGTGAGATAGAGGTCAAACAAAAAAAAAAAACAATTTACAACCAAGAACATTCATCCACGCAACACATCGTGTCTAAAATACATTTTTGTGGTACTGGGCGCTTTTTCCAATATTTTTTTCACTAGCCCAATACAACATGTACGAGTATTATTCCTACTGCAGGGCATCAGCCTCCTCTCTTTTTTCCCCACATCCATAAATTCCATATTTTGAATACATTGTAACCAAAACGTATTGTAACACATAGCCTGGGGCTATATTCTCACACGTTTCGCTGCTGAGGATTTTGGCAAAAATTGTGGGTATTTTTTTTGGTGGTAATGTGTGAATCTATGTTGTATGAAAAGAAATAAAATACTTTGAACATCTTACTCAAAAAAAGAAAAAGAAAACGTAGGTAACACAAACAGCGACACCAATGAGAAACGTCTGTACAAAATTCTGAAATTTCTACCAGTTAGAAAGTAATAATTGAATCATAAACTGGTCACACCTTTTTACTGGCAACCCAGGCGTCTTCTCGAGAAAAATTGTACACCATGGTTCAATTCAATTACATATTTTTGAAAACTACAAATTGTGCTGCAAATATGAAGTTTTAATCGACAATCGAACAATTACGAACACTACCCATCTTTTTTTTTTCTGGGGTGCGAAATCATCCACGGACATCTGCCGCTCTAGGGTGGAGCGGGAGGGCGTGTCAGACTCTTAGTGACTAACACCCACCCCTGTTCCTTCCCTGCTCTGAATGCCCAGGGGCGAGGTAACTCTTTCGAATTTATCCTCAACCCCTGGGCAGAACACTACCCATCTTAGGCTGCAATAAGTATTTACCTCTCACAATAATTTTAATACGATTTAAAAAAAATAAAGTGACAATTAACTTAGAAAAGATAAAAATGACTAATGAATTCTGTCTCCTTTACAAAAGGCAAAGCTAAAAAGTATAATTTTATATTTTCTCAAAGCGAGCAGCCATTCAAAAGACAGATTAAAAATTTAATTTTCTCTTAATTGTAAAGAAAACCCATAAGTGCGTGCCCACGTAATTGAATCGATTCACAAAAACGGAGCAAATTATGGAATCTTGGCATTGACTCGACCCTGTTTGTGTAGCTAAAGTCAAGACTTGAGGTGGTAATGTATCTAAATTATCTCCATATATCCTTTTTTTTCTGTTTATAGGCACGCGTTTGACCAGTATCTCACCTGATGGTAAGCGATGATGTGCTCGAAGATGGAGCGTACTTGCCTAGAAGTAACCTATTCACTCTTGACTTAAAAGCTCCCAGGTTGTAGCTATCAGGAAACACAGACTCCGGCAGGGAATTCCACTCCCTAGCTGTACACACAATGAATGTGTTCCCAAAACATTTTGTGCGTGTGGATGGAATGTTCACCATGTACCGGTGGCACATCGCCGTACGACTTGTGGTCCGATGATGGAACGGGCTTGGCGGAATCAAATTATACAATTCCGTCGCACATTCCCTAAAATGTAACCGATAGGAAACCGACAGGCTAGCAACTCGGCGTCTATGCTCAAGACTTTGGAGCTCCGACTCGACGAGCCTAACAAGTATAGTCCTAATCTTCTTCTAATATATAAAAATCTCGTCTCACGGTGTTTGTGGTAGTACTCCTCCGAAAGGGCTCGACCAATTTTAATGACTTTTTTTGTACATTTTGTAGGTATGAGAATAGTTCGTAAAGTATTTTTCACCCTCCTACCCCCACCCCCCATTTTTTTAACGCAGAACTACGTTTGCCGGGTCGACTAGTAAACTTATAATAATAATATTATTATCATTCCTAATTTCTTTAAAAGTTTTTGGAGTTTTTGGAGTTTTTGGTTTTTTTTGGTTTTTTTAGTTTTCTTAGTTTTCTAAGAAGTGGTAATACTTCTTCGTGACAATTTCCTTACAAATGATTTTCACTTCCACCTCAAACTCATCATCATCATTTCAGTCGAAATACGTCCACTGCTGGACATAGGCCTCCCCAAGTGTCTCTACAACGACCGGTCATGTGCATCTCGCATCCATTGGCTACCCGCGACATTTACCAGGTCATCAGTCCACCTTGTGGGAGGCCTTACAACGCTGCATCTTCTGGTACGCGGTCGCCACTCCTAAACATTTCAGCCCCATTGACCATGTGTTCTGCGAGCAATGTGCCCTGCCCACTTAAGTTTGGCGATTCTTCGGGTTATGTCGGTAACCTTTGTTTTTCGGTGGATATCTTCATTAATGATTCAATCACGTACAGAAACTACGAGCATAGCCATAGGGCTCTTAACCAATGCAACCTCAAACTGTTTACATTAAAAAACTTTTTTCAAAAATAATACAACCGACTTCCATAAATAATAATAAAAATGCAAAATAACTTTAATTTCGGAAGTCGGTGTTTCTAGTTTGGTTTGGTTTCTTCGTTATTTGACACCGACTGCCGAAATTAAAGTTATTTTGCATTTTTAGTATTATTTATGGAAGTCGGTTGTATTTTTTTTGGAAAAAGTTTTTTATTTTTCGCTTTTTAGTTGTTGTACCCCATTCTAAAACTAAATTAATAGTAAAGTTATGCCCGAAGTGATAGCCCCAAAAATAGGGAATTTGAACATAGTTGGTGAAATTAGGGTGTGTCAGGGTGAACTGTACAAATCTGTATACCCCTTCAGAGCGTATCAGCGTGATCTAATGTTGTGAAGTGGTGAAAACAATATACAGACATGCGATTTCAGCAATTCTGGAAGGTTTGCTATCATTTATTGAAGAGTTCCATTGTGTATCTCCGAAGTTCTTCATCAGATCTTCACCAAATTAAAATGGGATGCAGCAGCTTTAAAAAGTTATGAGGTAACACACATAAAAAAAAATACAGTCGAATTGAGAACCTCCTCCTTTTTTGAAGTCGGTTAAAAATAAAATAAAAATATATCAGCAATATTGTATCGAACTTTCATCCAATCGTCTTCCATATATTTCCTAGTTTACGATCACAAAATCTGGCTCCCGAAAGTCTTTATTTTCGAACTTTTATAGCAGAGCTACCATAAGTACATCGGGGTGAAAGTTATTATTTTTTCCAGTAACATAAAGTAACAGGTGGGATGTCGTAACTTACGGTTTATTTCCACGGTAATCCGTACATTGAACCATCGTAAATTGTCTTTCCAGTGGCTAGGGGGCGCAGGTGTTATTTCCTTGGGGGATTTTCAGATAATATTTACAAAATTTGTAGCCTGTGTCCAGAAAGGGGTATACAAAGGTCTGTTACCAAATATCACATTTCTTAGTGTCAACTTCTCACTTTATTTTTTAACCGACTTCCAAAAAAGAGGAGGTTCTCAATTCAGTCAGTTTTTTTTTTTTTTTGTATCTATGTTACCCGATTTCTCCGTCAGTTGAGAACCAATTTTCAAAATCCTTTTTATCTGAAAGAATATACTCCCGAGGTGGTCCCATATAAATTTTATCGAAATTGCTTAAGCGCTTTTTGAGAAAATGAACAAAAACGGAAAATACGTGTACCTCGATGGCGTTTTGGTGTTCTCCAAATGTTTAAATTCCACGTTCCATTATATTGGGGTTTTTAGTTCTGGGGTATAACAACTAAAAAGTGAAAAATAAAAAACTTTTTACAAAAAAAACAACCGACTTCCAAAAAAAAAATACACTAAAAATTTATAAATAACTTTAATTTCAGAAATCGGTGTCAAATAACGAAGAAGTAAAAATACAAACACCGACTTCCGAAATTAAAGTTATTTATAAATTTTTAGTGTATTTTTTTTTTGGAAGTCGGTTGTTTTTTTTGTAAAAAAGTTTTTTTTGAAGTGAAAACTTTTTTAGCCCCGCTGAGCGATTTTTGGTAGGGGTAAAACTTATGGGTACGCGTCATCGACATGTTAGTTACGTGTTGTGCTTGTGTCATTCATGTTAAAATCTTTTTGTATATGTAAAATCTTGTGAGTTTGCGTCTCTGACATGCTGTAGTAGCATTAGATCACGTGTTTTTTTTTAGTTTGGGACAAGCCCACCACACTATTCCCAAACTACTGTAACTCCTGTAAGCCAGAATCAACAGTGGCGACCACCACCACTTGACTCTTGACCACGTGATTTAATTTGTGTAGGTTTACTGTGCATTGTTTAAATTGTGTTTTTGATAATCATTATTTTAAAGTTTTCATTTCTGTCGGCAGTCCTCATAACTGCCTATTTTTTTTGTTCACTGGCAACTCCTCGCTTTATTTTTTAACTATTACTCTTGGGCCGTTGGGTCCGAGTTCTCATACACTATTTAAAGATTTATCCAAACGCCTAGTTGACACTTCGCGTGACCCAAAGGCCGGCTTTCACCTCGGCCAGAGGTGAAGCCGCCAGTATTTTGGGTATGGGATGCGGAAGAATTTTTGGTGGCACGTTTTAAGATTTATTCAATTAGGAGTTTTTGTTTTAACTATAGTTAGTTAAGTATTTTATAAGTTTGTAAATATCATTCATAGGTAGGTATATCAGTAGATAATTAACCGACCATTTTTTTAAATGAGTGCTAATTAATAATTTTATTTATTTAATCATTTATGTACACACAGAGACACAGTAACAATAAACATAATTATAAATATAGTATAGTATATAGTGTATAGTATAATTTTCTTATTATTATATATATAAAATTATTACTTAACATTTTTTTTTATTATTTATTTATTTATATATTCTCTTACAACTATTATTACAGGTAAAACCTAATGAATAGTGATGCCAACTAATTACTAACAACTTATTTTCTAAAATTTTTCCATTGACAGCGATGTGGATGAATTTTTTGATGCCCAGTGAGTTGTTTTTTCATACGCATTTGTACATGTTAGGTATTATTGTTAGTTTGTATATATATCTTTTAAGTTATTTCTATAAATAAAATCTATCTGTTTAAAAAAAAAAATTCTAAAAATCATCAATTACTTCAGACTATTACTGACCAAAAACCCGGTCGTATTCCTTCAGCTGCCCTTTGTGTTCCAGAGCCGTGGTGATTATGATAAATGATTTTATTTATGTAAGTAGGTTTTAACAACACTTTTACACGTCAAAATTTTTTTCGAAGTCTTTCAAAAAATCCCGCGACATTAAATGATAATTGGATTACTACTGAAAATTTCCATAGACACTTATCATGAAAAGCACGTATGCTTGTTGAGAAAGATTATCTCCCAGATTCTGAACGGCTAATCAAGCTTCTAATCAGTTAATCCACTGTCAAACTTCAAGTCACTTGTTATGACTATCTGGTGAAACTAATCAATCATTATTATAAGTTGATACTGATAAGAGATTTCACGGCTTTTAGAAGCTGAGTAATTAGGGTGGGTTGAAATTTTCCTAAATCCATTTAAATCTTTAATTTTAATTATGTTACACATTACTTAAAACTATTATTGGACAGCTTTTTTTGGGGTTTGGAAATCATCCTATGACTTCTCCCGGTCTGGGTAAAGGGGGAGGATGTGTCAGACCTTTACTGACTAAAACCCACCCCTGTTTATTCAGTTGCGCCAGGGCCGCGGTAACTCTGTTTCAAAATTATCCGCTACCAAGCCAGCTTATAGCAGTTTCTTTTCGTACCATTTTGTTCTGGTTTTGCTGAATATCAGTTCAGCCTACCGCGGTTCACTGCTGCTGCCGCTCCGGCAGGATTCCGATCACATTCCTCCTTTCTCCAACAGGCAATGGATTCGAATCCTCAAGGGAATAGGAAGCGTGGCCGTACCGATCATACCTGGTGACGCCCGTGTTGACAGAAGCGTCGAGCATTGGGATAACGTGGAGCGAGGTGATGCATGATGAACAAGCGCTCGATTCTGCTTTTCAATCCCACCAAGAAGTCATGTGACGCCATTCTTAAATAAACACTCAGTCCTCAAGATGAAGTCGCGTCGTAAGTTGCATTTGGCATGCCTACTTTTTGGGGTTATAAAGCACAAGCAGCCGACCTATCTATACAATAAACTGAGCTGGATCGCTAGTAGAAGAGAATGTGCAAGAAGACAGTGCTCACAGCAACTCTTCACTCACTCGCACAACTCAGCGGCTTTCAGGGGAAGTTTTAGATACGCCGCATCCAAATGTTGGAACAATATTCCCCCACCGATAAGGAATCTTAAATGCCTTGTAATCTTCAGAGTTCGTCTGCGGCAGTTTCTTATCGCCTCGCAGAAAAAAAAACTTGGGATGACTATATCGAATACGTCGGTTATATAACTGGCTGTCACATTCTTCCCGAGCCAATCTATTTAGCGTATCTCGTGGTCAATCCTGCGAACAAAGAGTATAACTTTGTAATTGAACAACTTGGGAATCATTTCTTAGATTTAATTAAAATACACATACATAAATATGTTATTTACGTACTTATATTTATTTATTGTAAACGTATTTAATTATACTGTACTAATTGTAATTAATAACTCTATTGTAATTAAAAAGTTGCGGGTATACTTACAATAAATACTCCTTGCATAATAATGTCACAACACACATTACGGTCTCGATCGTGGTTGGAGACGGACGCTGAAAAGCTCTGTGCCATCTATAACAGATTGTGACTCGTGAGCCCTTCTCGTTACTAGTTTACTAGTAACGTAGCCCTCGGTTGCCTAGCAACCAGCCAAGGCCTATCCAACGTAGCCTTTTTTAAGGTAGCTGAGGATAGTACCGTTTGTTTCTGAGACAAGGTCAAAACGTGGGTCATCGTCAGCGTGTCATCACATCGAGCCGCCGAGTCTCCGAGCTACGGTCGCGTCGCGTCGCGTCGCCGTGTAGCCGAGTCGTCCGCCGTGTGACGTCACAACCGAAGCGGCCTTTTTCAAGGTAGCAGAGGTATTCCTGTTTCTTGGCCGCCGCGCCACTTATTATCCGAAGCGGCCTGTTTAAAGGTAGCGGACGATATTGTTTCTTTGCAGTAATTGTTCAAAACACCCGTGCCCCCTCAGGGAAAATCCACAGTTTCGTGGTACTCGGTGGAAACCTCACGGTGACAACGAAGCCGAGTGGGTGTTGACCCAAAGCACCCGCCGAGCCCCCTCAGGGTAAGGCAATTATTTGGATTCGGGCGCCGGGGCTTGGCCTTGGGGGCTCCCCTAGCCAACCGGTTAGCCGCTACTTTATTTTCCAGCTCACACACCTGGTGTTGGTTGGGTGTCTCTACCCCTTCACACCAGACCCGGTAGGACCCGGCTTGCACATTGAGACTGGCAGCCGGCAAACAACAAGCTTAGGGTACACGATAGGCACACACCTCCCAGCTGATCCCGGCTGGGAGGGTTACTCAACCCCAGGCCTGTCCACCTGGGGACTTACTTATTAGTTAGTAGGACTAAAGTAAAGTTAATATAAATAGTAATTCTGTTGTTTATTGTTGTTATTGTACGCTCTTATTGGAGTTTATTAACTCCCGTTCTAAAAAGGCAGTGACCCCTGAGTTTGTTCCGGCATTCTTCTCAGGGTGAGTCTTTAGGAATCGCCGACCCCTCCGTAAGTGTAGGCCCCAACTGTGATACTTTATAAACTTTGAAGTATCAAAAACAATGACGGATTCGCTAATAGCGAAATTTTTCAAGGAGGTCCTCCTCAAGGACCCCGAATTCTTGGCCAAATATGGCCAAGCCTTCGAAGCGCTTCAGGCGCCCCCCCCTCCCGCTGAAGTCCTGGACTTCAGTGACGCCCTAGCCAGCCCCCAGCTCGCTACGCCCCTTGGTCCCCTCTCCCCTCCTGATGTCCAGCAAAGCTCGGACTCTGAGGGAGAGGTCATGGACACGTCTGGTCCTCAGGCCACCCCCCCCGCCCCTATTCGTAGCCCGACCCCCCAGGCAAGTTTCAGCCCAGTAAGCTCGGAGGAGTCCTCCAGCGACGCCTCGTCGTCATCTGATGACGAGGAATTCAAGATAGTTCCTGGCGGGAAGAGGAAGAAGGGTAAACCTTCAAACTCCTCCCAGGCCAGAAAGGTGAAGAAGGCCGCAGCCCCCTCACCTCCCCCAGCCCCGATTAAAAATAAAGCTGCGCCCACTGCGTCGCAGACCGGCCGTAGCTCCCCCAAGCCAGCCGCTTCCCTCCCAAGGAAGCAGACTCGCCCGCCCCCTCTGTACATTCAGGACAAAACCAAATGGACAGAGGTGTCAAAAATGTGTGTAGAGAAGAAAATTCTCTACACAAACGCTTACGCTTGCGCGAGCGGTATCCGGGTAAAGGTAGACTCAGCCAATGACTACCGTGCCCTCACCCGATATCTTAAGGAAAGGAAGGTAGCCTTCCACACCTATTCTCTCCCTGAGGATACGCCCACCCGTGTGGTGATAAGACGTATCCCCAAAGAAATCTCCACCTCGGAGATCAAAGAGGACTTGCTGGCTCAGCAAGTCCCTGTCACGGCCGTCCACCGCCTACACAAAGCTCGTAGCGGGGAAATTTACGACATGGTGTTGGTCGTTTGCGAGCCAACCCAGGGGCTTCACCCCATATTCAAAATTAAGTCAGTTTGCTCCCTTACTGGCATCTCTATTGAGAAGCCATACAAGGCCACAGTAGTTGGACAATGCCATCGTTGCCAACTATATGGGCATGCGCAGAGCAACTGCTTTGCCCCCGCCAGATGCGTCAAGTGTCTGGGGGCCCACGGGACGGCTGAATGCCCCCGCCCTAAAGACCTGTCGCTATGCACAGAGCCGCCTAGCTGCGTGCTGTGCGGTCAGTCTGGACACCCGGCTAACTACCGAGGTTGTCCTAAAGCCCCCAAGCTGGCCCCAAAGCTGGCAAAACGGGCCAACGCCCGTCTTCAAAGGGAAAGCCCCACTGTAAAGGCGCCCTCCTCCCAAAATCCCAACCGCCTTGCGCCGCAAAGACCCTCCCCCTGGAATAGGCTTAACCACATCAAAGCCTTCCCAGCTCTTGCGGCCCCCAAACCCCAAGCGCCAGCGCCTATGGTCTCGACCATACCAGCGCCCTCCCCCGCGTCAGCCCCCGCGCCATCAGTCCCATTAGCCCCCCCAACTGGAACACGTCGCATTGCAGCCCCGGCTGCGACGCCAGTGAGCCAGTCCTCAGCTAGTGAAGAGGAAAAGAGTGTAGCCCTCACCATTCTCGAGGCCTACCAAATCTTCAGAACCCCAGAAGCCCGTGCCTTGGCTGCTATCTTAAAGCAGACCAAAAAGGCCGGCAACTACACTCCAGAGACGGCCCGAGAAATATGGGCCAACTTCAACGGCATCGCTAAGATGCTTGACCAACTTGACTAGTTTTAAAACCCAGTAATGGATACAAAAACTATCGTAAATTCCCTTAAACCACGATCCCTTAGAATTGGATATTTCAATGCTAACGGAATCGCAGGCCAACGAGATGAGATCGCTGAATTCCTACGCGACCATCAATTAGACATTTTCCTCGTGCAAGAGACATTCCTTAAGCCTCACCGCAGCGACCCTAGAATTGCCAACTATAGAATAGTTCGCAACGATAGGTCACGCTGTCATAAAGGAGGCACCCTTATTTACTACAGAAAAGAACTGTATTGTACCCCTCTAGACCCCCCCGCTCCCCTCTCCGAGATCGAGTTCTCTGCCTGTCGGCTGGGCATGACTGGTCATCAATCGATTACCATCATCTCCGCCTACTTCCCACCGGTTAAAACATCAGCGCCACCGGATGATCCCGCCGCTATTACCAGCGACTTTAATAACCTCTTCGGCCTGAGTGACTCCGTCATTATGGCGGGTGATCTCAATGCCAAACATCCAGCTTGGAACAGCAGCCTGACAAATTCTAGGGGCAGGCTCATCTTTAATTTGAGCTCGTCCATAAACTTTGACGTCATCGCTCCGATGAGTCAAACTCACTTCCCCCATAACCCCACTCACACGCCCGATGTTCTCGATGTGGCGCTTCTGAAGAATGTTAACCTCCGGTTGCATTCGATAGAGGCAATACACGAACTCTCCTCTGATCACCGCCCAGTGATCATGCACCTGGGCTCCCGCTCGGGTCAACCCGACCCCGGTGAACCTCCCATGACCCAGGTGATTACCGAATGGAAGAAAGTAAGCGATAGGCTGAAATCTACCACGTCGGTTCACCTGGACGCCATTCCCGACCAAATTAACTCAGTCGCTGACACGACGGCAGCGATCGACTCGCTTACAGAGCACGTACAATCTGTCTTGAACGATTGTTCAAAGGTGGTACCGGTGACAGAAGATCGTCGCTGGGTGCTGCCGGGCGACGTGCGGGCTCTGATAACCGAGAAGAACGCAGCCATCCGTGCGTACAGCGCTTTCCCCTGCGACGCAAACAAGGCTCACATGCGCAAATTGCAGCGAGCTGTAAAGAGTCGCATTAGTGAGCATCGTTCTGCGAGCTGGGGAAAGATGCTGAGCGAACTGGAGCCCACCCATCAGGCCTTCTGGAAACTCCAGAAAAAGATGCGGTCTAAGACCGAGGCTACCATGCCTCCTCTCATACGTCCAGACAAGAGTGTCGCCTTCGATAACTCTGAAAAGGCGGAGTGCCTAGCCGACAGCCTAGAGTCCCAGTGCTCACCCAGCCTCCAACCAGCTGACCAGGCACACCTTGACAGGGTGGACGCTGAAGTTGAAAGGAGAGCTTCCCTCCCCCCCGTCGAAGACCCAGATGACCCTCTACCCCCCGTCACTCCAGACGAGGTGGAGGACATCATCAAAAAGCTCCAGGCCCGGAAGGCCCCCGGCGCTGACGGCATCACCAACAGAGTTATCCAACTCTTCCCCGCCCAATTAATTTTGCTTATGACCGCCATCTTCAATGGCGCTTTAAGCAATAATATTTTCCCCCAAGCATGGAAGCAGGCCACTGTCATAGGTATTCCCAAACCTGGCAAGCCCAGATCCAACCCTTCCAGCTACCGACCCATTAGTCTCCTTAGTGGCTTCGGCAAGATCTATGAAAGGCTTATTAATAAGCGGCTCAGGGATTATGCCGAGGCTAATAATCTCATTCCAAACGAGCAGTTCGGCTTCCGTACCGAACACTCGTGCGTCCAACAAGTACATCGGATCGTAGAACATATGAGCGCTGGGTTCCAGCGCGGTATGACGACCGGTGTCTTGTACTTCGACATAGCGAAAGCGTTCGACAAAGTCTGGCACAATGGCTTAATTTACAAGCTGTATCAACTAGGAGTGCCAGACCGTCTCGTACTCATCTTACGAGACTTTCTGTCGAATCGTACTTTCCGCTATCGTATTGAGGGAGCACTCTCCTCCCCTCACCCCATAAGAGCAGGAGTCCCTCAAGGCTCCGTAATATCCCCCATAGCTTTCACGCTGTTCACCAGCGATATCCCAAAAAGTAAAATGTCACATCTGGCATTATTTGCTGATGACACGGCCATCTACTACACTGGCCGTGCACCCAATCGAATAGCTCGCATTCTCCAGTCCTCCGCAACTACACTGGGCGAGTGGTTTCGGAGATGGCGAATCGAGGTAAATCCCGATAAAAGTCAGGCTGTCCTCTACTCGAGACCCCGACACAAAATACCCCCACCCCCCCCGATCACCATGTACGATAAACCTATTCCTTGGGAGAAAAAGGCTAAGTACTTGGGTGTCGTACTCGACCAACACCTAACTTTCGCGCAGCACATAAGAGAGGCCCGCTCGCGGGCCGCTTTTGCGCAAGGTAGGCTTCATAGCATCTTAAACAAAAATAGCACTATGTCATTCAAGTGCAAAATGCGTACGTTCACCACGGTCATTCGACCAATCATGACGTACGCTGGCCCTGTCTTCGCACACGCCAAGCCCTACCTCTTACACAAAATGCAGACTCTTCAAAACCGCTTCCTCCGCAACGCGGCGGGAGCTCCTTACTTTGTCCGTAATGAAGAGCTGCATGTTGACTTCCGACTCCCTACTATCCAGCAGTTCCTGAAACGACTCACCAAGCGTTTCATGGATACTGCTGAGAAACATCGAAACCCCCTAATTGTATCGGCCGCCCGATACGTACCCTCCCGCATCTCCAAGGTGCGCCGGCCCAGACATACCCTACTCATACCTGATGACCCCACCACTCTGCTCCAGGAGAGCCGTAGGGAAACCAGCACACTACGCAAACGCAGACCGCCGTCGTTCCGCCCTCGCCGTCGAGGTCCGTCGCGAAGACCCAGTCAATGCCCTCCCAGTCTCTTGCCAGCACGCGCCGCTGAGCCAACTGATTCCCCAATTAATGGAAACATGATCCAGCCTTCCCTTGCTGTCCCCCCCAGTGACGCCCTAAGCCGAGGCCCGTACTCCGCAGGGAGTGCCCTTAGCGTAGTCACTTAGTTTATAAGAAATAATAAGTCCTGGCTGGAGGCTTTAATAATTTAGAGCCTTCACAGGCAAGCTCGGTTAAGCAGACGACAGCCTCCTAGGCTGACCTGCAAGACGTCACACAAAAAAAAAAAAAAAAAAAAAATGTCACAACACCAACATAATTGTCACGTCTGCTCAGCGTCCGCATGTCACTGCAGGGATTCAGCAGAATATCAGCGTCAGGTATATTTGCCTGACACGTGCTGAGCTGGACTCCCATTTGGTGCAACCTTGAGACGCACACCGCACTGTGTACATTCGTTATTATTTGAAATGTTCCAAGTGTCACTTTTATTTCTATATGTATGTTTTCCTTTTTTGTTTATTGGCACTTTGTTTTTATATACGTAAATTTAAATTTTATTGTGATTTTGTGTGTCTTTTGTGTGCACTGAATAAATGTTTTATCTATCTTATCTATCTAAACAAGACCACTAGCTATGGAGGACTACTGTGGACGCCCTCTAACGCAGCTACATAGGATCTTAAATCAAGTCAGTTCACTGCTAGACATAGGTACCCGGTAACCGGTAGTTATTACGCAGCATGGGAGAGACCCATGCTGCATAATAACAACCGGTTCTCTGTTTTCCGTATCTCATTCACCCCAGCAGACTTTTAAATTCGCCCAGCAGAAGGACATCCCACACACATGTTTAACTACAAACTGGGAATATTTTAGTCAAGAATGAACAGGTTACTTCTAGGCAAGCGTGCTCCAACGTCGTCTACATCATCGCTCACCATCAGGTAAGATGGCGATGACGAGCCCAAAAATAGGAAAAACATTTGTGGTCGTCTGAATGCCACTCCAGCTTGCTTTTTTTTTCAATTTTTTTTTTCGGTTTGGGAAATCATCCCAACCTATGACTTCTCCCGCTCTGGGTTGAGCGGGAGGGCATGTCAGACTCTTACTGACTTAAACCCACCCCTGTTCCTTCCCTGCACTGAGTACCCAGGAGCACGGTAACTCTGTTTCGAATATATTCACGACCCCTGGGCAGGCATCGGTCATGACGGGCCCCGTCATGCATTGTTGACAACTCTTTGAGATGCGCGTGGAACACTACGCGCCGTCGACTCTCGGGCCTGATTCTGATCGGACGGCGAGCTACCCACTACTCGCCGTCCACAGGCCCGCGTTTACGGTGGCCGGAGATCGTCTCGCGACCGCCGACGCCCAAGGCGTCTCCTGCGGCGGCTGCTGCTGGGCGCTTGAGGGCGACTGTGTTGAGTCCCTCACCCGTTCCGCCTCCTCCTTCGCGAGCATTACTGCTTCGCAGAAGGCGGCGACTGCTTCCCATTCCCTCTCGCTACGTACCATGGCCTGGACCTGGGCCGGGCGCGAGAGGTCGCTGCCGCCAATCGCCTCCACGAGGACACGGCGGAACTCCGCCCAAGCGGGGCCCAACTTCACCGTATGCTCAACTGTGTCTTCTGGGCGATCCTCACAGTGGTGACACCCGGGCGTTTTACACAGGAACCTCCCGAAACTTCCGTGTCCGGTGAGGACCTGCATCAGGCGGAAGGTGAGGACGCCGTGGTGCCTCTCTAGCCGCTCCTCAAAGAGGGGGGCCTTACGGCGTGCCCCAGCTTGCTTACTCTGCAAGCTATGTTTAGGTTAATTTGCTTTTTAACAGGTGTTAAACAGTCACAGTTCGCAATGAGTGACTTAAACTTTTCAAATCAGAATGGACAACCTTGTTTTCTATTTTCCCTAACAATAAAACTGAAATTGTTGTACCTCACAACATTTGTAATACGAAACGCTGCCGGTCTAAATGAGAATTAACTTACAAATTGTTTCATAATAAGGTTAAATGGACCTGACAGCTTATTACCTAAGAAAGGAAAAAAGATATTGTAGGAGATATTTAAGTTTTGATTGTGTATCTAACTTGGAGTCGCAAAGTTTCAGTGTTTTGTTTCTGTACTAGGTAATACAATGTCAGGACAAAGTTTGTCATTAGAGCCACGCTCAAGTCGAAGGCGAGGTCATTTTGGAGCCGAGAAACTGCAATGACAATTGCTCATGTGTATCAAACGACGTTTTTCAACACACAAAATAATAGGTAAAACTTTATAATTATTGTGAGATACGAGTATGGCCCAAGTACTCGTTCTTTTTTTCATTCCTGACCAGTGGGGGCTGAAGCACGACCGCATTAGTGGAAAATACACATATATATTGTAAGCGGTCTCTCCAGTTCTGAAGCTATAGTGCTAGATGGTGCGCTTCTCCCAGTCTGCTCCGATTTTCGGTATCTCGGTTCACTCGTGCAAAGCGATGGCGAAATAGATCGGACTGTTAAGCACAGAATTAACACTGGATGGATGAAATGGCGGCAGGTCGCCGGGACTATCTGTGACTCCCGCTTTCCCCTTAAACTTAAGGGGAAGATTTATAAAACAATGGTCAGACCTGCTGTCTTGTATAGTTCAGAATGTTGGGCCACAAAAGGGATGAATGAAAAGCAATTGCATGCGGCTGAGATGAGAATGCTAAGAGCGATGTGTGGTGTTACGCGCATGGATAGAATTAGGAATGAGTATATAAGAGGAAGTCTCAAAGTAGCACCGCTGACTGAAAAGTTGTGTGGAAATCGGTTGTCGTGGTATGGGCATGTGATGCGGAGGAATGAAGAAAATGTCGTAAGGAAAGTCTTGTGTATGGATGTGAATGGCTATAAGAGTAGGGGAAGGCCAAGGAAACGATGGTTGGACTGTGTGAAAGAGGATATGGGTAAAAAGGGGTGACAACAGAGATGACGACTAATAGAGGAGTATGGAAGAAAAAGACATGTTGCGCCGACCCCAAATAAATTGGGATAAGGGCAGGAGAATAATGATACAATATTGTAAGCCTAAAAGCGGTAGGGGTACGCGCTGGTTTTCGAGTAAATGTGTTGAAAAGATCATTGTTTACTAAGAAACTGTTCCATTTCCTTTATTAATTTACTCGTCTTGCTATTTCCTGCAGCTTGGGCCCCCGTGTTTTATACCACAAGAACTGTGCATTTTCCCGAGATAAAAAACAAAAAAAGTTCAAAATAACTTTAATTTCGGAAGTCGGTGTTTGTATTTTATTTCTTCGTTATTTGACACCGACTTCCGAAAATAAAGTTATTTTTAAATTTTAAGTGTAGGTAGTTTCTTTTTTGGAAGCCGGTTGTTTTTTTTGTAAAAAAGTTTCTTGTTTTTCACTTTTTAGTTGTTACACCCCAGAACTCTGCCCGGGGGTGGAGGATAAATTCGAAAGAGTTACCTCGCCCCCGGGCACTCGAGGCAGGGAGGAACAGGGGTGGGTTTTAGTCAGTAAGAGTCTGACACACCCTTCCGCTCCACCCTAGAGCGGAAGAAGTCATAGGATGATTTCCCACACCCCCAAAAAAAAAAAAAAAAAAAACACCCCAGAACTCAAAATTCCACTAACATGGAACGTGGAATTTAAACATACTCGTAATTGCAGAAAACCAAAACATCATCTAGGTATACATATTTTTCGATTTTGTTCAGGTTTTCAAAAAGCACGGAAGCAATTTCAATAAAATTTATATAAGACCACCTCGGGAGTATATTCTTTCGGATAAAAAAAGAAAACATACATTCAGTTGAACATAGAACCTCCTCCTTTTTCGAAGTCGGTTAAAAATAATCGGCTGGTTGGTTAGTTATAATATCTTGGATTGTATATCTGAGTTAGTGTACCACAGGCCAGTTTCCTTGCCCGTCAGTTTCACTAATTCACCAGTTTACTTATTAGACAGTTACGGTAGGTTGACAATTTCACTACTTAGGTATTTTCCTGATTCTTCAGTTTCCTCCTTTGCTAGTTTTGTTAGGATGTCAGTTTCATGAAATTGCCAGTATTGCAATCTGCCACTTTCGTTATTTGTCAATTTTGCTAATCGAACGGTTTACCTATTCGTCAATCACGCTAGGTAGACAATTTTGCCATATATATAATAATAATATATTAAGTGTTATGTGTGTGTGTGTGTTGTGTGTGTGTTATTATAATATTTAGTGTTATTGGTACAGTCAGTGACAAAAACAATTAGAACGGCCAAAGTAGTTAAAATATCAAACGTATTATTGTTAAAAATTAGGTGTTCAACTGAGATTATTCTCAAACAGTTATCATATCAGATAGGGAATAAGTCAACTTTCCACAAGTAGGTATATGAAATGACAGCTTGGGTGGTGTGCAGGTATTTTTTTTCATTCATTTCAGCACGATGACACACAAGATACCTACTGTTTTCTTAGGACCACATGTACAACGTAAAGCAATAAATCAAATATATATATTTTTTATTTTTTTTTTCAAGCCGTCTCCACATCGTCGCTTAACATCAGGTGAGTTGACTATGACATATACAGGGTGTAACGGAAAGGTGTGGTCATATTTTAAGAAAGACATCTGCCCATCGGTATGAACAACATTCTTCAAGAAAATCCGAAGAAATTAAAAAAAAAAACATTTTACTTCCCATACAAATATTTATCAGCTGATGATAACTTTGTACGGAAAGTCCAATTTTTTTTTGGAATTTACAATTTTTCTTAGAGAATGTTGTTTAATGCCATGGGCAAAACTGGCTCTTAAAATATGACCACACCTTTCCGTTACACCCTGTATAATGTTAAATGTTATATAAATAAATATTTTTCTGTCAAACGAAATTATAACGCGAATAAACTAACAAAGTGTTTTTGTACGAAGTTTCAAGTCACCAGAAAAGATACTTCCTCCTTTCCTCTTAGAAAATAGTTTTCTGCAGGTACTTATGTAATCGGGTAATAACTTCACAAGGAATGACATGACACGACACGACGGAGTAGTAAAATACAATCTAAAGTAACTGACAAACAAAAAAACTTGCGAACAAGGAAAGTAACGGGTTAGGAACATGACGAAATAGCAAAACTGACAATCTAAACTAACTGACGAACAAGGAAACTTGCGAACCAGGAAACCAACTTAATAGGGAAATTGACCACTTAGTGAAACTGGCAAATAAGGAAATTGGCAAATTCAGAAACTGTCTAATAAGTAAACTGGTGAATTAGTGAAACTGACAAGCAAGGAAACTGGCCTGTGGTACACTAACTCGTATATCTTACCAGCTGACGCGGCATTTTATTTCAACAAATCAATTTTATTGAGTGTTTTTTTTTAGAGGTATAGAACTTTAAATTGATTTTTTAACCGACGAAAAAAAGGAGGAGGTTCTCAATTCGACCGTATATATATTTTTTTTTTTTTTTTTGTGTATGTTCAGCTCTCACTCCGTCATTTTTGAACCGATTTTGATTATTCTTTTTTTGTTAGATAGGGTATACCTCAAGGGTGGTCCCATGTCAAGGAAGTCAGGCTCTGACAGTGGAAACCTGATAAAATTGAGAGAAAACCTCGAAAATTATGGGCACGTTTAGCGTTTCTGTATGTATGTTCGGCCCTCACTCCGTTATTTATGAACCGATTTTGATGATTCTACTTTTCTTAGATAGGGTATACCTCAAGGGTATACCCTATCTGGCCACCTGTGAAGATCTTCAAGACTGGACGAGGAGAACCAGGTACCGATCTTCTTTACCTTTACCATCCACCTTACCTATACCTTTGCCACCTCTCCCAACTTGAAAAATTATGTAGACAAATAAAGGCAATTTGAATCAGCACGCAATCCAGGTGTTTGATTGTAATTAGTCCTCAACCCCGAAGAGAAACATGGCTATTTATACGACTTTTTTTTTATACGCCTGTCCCCCCAATTTTGTTGTGTTTTACACACAGGAAAATCTTCTAACTGGATTTTATTTGAGAGATAGTTTTATGACATTTGTGTTTAAATAAGATTTTGGGCAAATGGCCACCGCGACTAGCGCGTACAAGGCATAATCTGGAAGTCCAATTTTCACACACTCTTAGCAGTAAATCGGGCTAAATTTCGGCAGTAATGCATCGAATGTAGACGTCCAAGTGCTGAATGGTTTCTGGTTGATTGTCGTAGACATGCGATTTCACATATCTCCAAAGAAAACAATCTAATGGCGTCAAATCGCACGAACGAGGAGGCCAGTTAAAAGTCAATTTTAAAATAATCGTTAGTCAAAAGTTTCTTACAGTAAATTAATTGTAACGCATGCCGTGTAACATGTGGCACTGTCCTGCTTAAAACACATGTCACCAGCATTAAAGCTTTCCAATCGAGCCATGAAAAAGTTAGAACAAACTCATATCTCGGACATTGAATTTCCTGCGGACGGCGAGCAGTGGGTAGCTCGCCGTCCGGTCAGCACCAGGCCCGTGAGTCGACGGCGCGTAGTGTTCCACGCGCACCTCAAATAGATTAGTGTCAGCCAGCACTGACGGGGCCCATCGTGGCCGGTGCCTGCATGCCTAGGGGTAGGGCCTGCGGACGGCGAGTAGTGGGTAACTCGCCGTCCGATCAGCACCAGGCCCGAGAGTCGACGGCGCGTAGTGTTCCACGCGCGCCTCAAAGAGTTGTCAGCCAAGGGAAGGGGCCTGCCACGGCCGGTGCCTGCCCGGGGGTGGAGGATAAATTCGAAAGAGTTACCTCGCCCCCGGGCACTCGAGGCAGGGAGGAACAGGGGTGGGTTTTAGTCAGTAAGAGTCTGACACACCCTTCCGCTCCACCCTAGAGCGGAAGAAGTCATAGGATGATTTCCCACCCCCCAAAAAAAAAAAAAAAAAAAGGGGTAGCGGGTAACAAGGGGCTCTAAGGGCAGGCAAGGAACAGGGGTGGGTTTTAGTTAACAAGAGTCTGGCACGCCCTCCCGTTCCACCCAGAGCGGGAGAAGTAATTGGATGATTTCCCACCCCCCCAAAAAAAACATAAATGCCATATACTTATCCCTCAAATAAAACTAATTTCATTGATATTAAAAACATTTAACTGTGTTTTATTTCAATTTAAAGTTCTATCAATCATATTGCCTAGCCTTTTCCCAACTATCTTGGAGTCGTCTTCCAGTCTAACCGGATGCAGCTGAATACCAGTATTTTACATGGAGCGACTGCCTATCTGACCTCCAGAACCCAGTTACTGGATGTCAGACTTTCGGGATTCTAACGACCCGTAATGACTGTCAAAGATCCACGATTGACCGGTACCAACGGCTTAACGTGCTTTCCGAGGCATGGAGGAGTCTCAGCATGTGAAGATGGTCACCCATCCACGGACCAACCCCGGCAAACGTAGCTTAACCTGATGGATCAACCCGTGCGGCTGTTATTACTTTAGCCACGAGCTTTAAAGTTCTATACCTCAAAAAAAAACATTATATGTACCTATCCACCTCCAAATCTATACCCATTAAAAGCAAAAGATAGCTGTCAAGTAAACTAAAAGCAACAAAACAAACTGAAACAAATTGTGGCAAAAACAGCAAATTAAATACACACCCAACAACTCCAGAAAATCTCACAAATTTCCAAAAAAATTTGGCGACACTATTCCCAGAAATCACCGTTATTTCCAAGGAGCGAGATAAAAATATAAATTATAACACGAGTTAGAAAGAGCACATATTTGTTATTTCACCCATAAAAGGTGTAATAAAAATAAAATATTATTACCGCACTCTGCGACAAGTACGGACGTTCGTTTTACCGAGATTTTGTTAACGTATGATCTATATGAAAATACCTTGTTTTTGTGTGAAAAGTTTGTCTCTTTTTCTTTTCGAAAGATTGGATTATTTTTTACATAAAATTGGGATGTTTACCGTAGGGTTTCTTTAACAAATTGCCTTTCGAACTTAGTTTTACAGATTTCCATATTCGTTTTTGGATAGAAGGGTGATGGGCGCATGTTACCTATCTTATCTATGGGAGCAGCTATCCAATCACTTTGTAATAAATTGATACCTTGTTAGTTAGCTAACAACATTTTATAGTAACCATCACAATATTACATTAATTTCTTTATTTCTTTAATAAAAAGAGTGACTTGGCAATTGCACACAGCAACACAATCTACTAGGTAATTTAAATAGTCCTCCATACAGGTACTTTCAAACAAATAAAAGCACTAAGCGCTAATATTACGAGTAGATAGATTTTGTTTTTAACCGACTTTCGAAAAAGGAGGAGGTTCTATGTTCGACTGTATGTATGTTTTTTTTTTTTTTTTATGTATGTCCGCCGATTTCTCCGTCAGTTGTGGACCGATTTTCAAAATTCTTTTTTTATCCGAAAGAATATACTTCCGAAGTGGTCCCATATAAATTTTATCGAAATTGCTTAAGCGCTTTTTGAGAAACTGGACAAAAACGAAAAATACGTTTACCTCGATAACGTTTTGATGTACTCCAAATGTTTAAATTCCACGTTCCATGTTATTGGGGTTTTTAGTTGTGGGGTATAACAACTAAAAAGTGAAAGATAAAAACTTTTTACAAAAAAAACAACCGCCTTTCAAAAAAAATACACTAAAAATTAAAAAATAATTTTTATTTCGGAAGTCGGTGTCAAATAACGAAGAAGTAAAATATAAACACCGACTTCCGAAATAAAAATTATTTTATAATTTTTAGTGTATTTTTTTTGAAAGTCAGTTGTTTTTTTTTGTAAAAAGTTTTTATGTGTAGATTAAATTCCCGTGTGCAATTGCCAAGTCACTCTATTTATTAAAGAAATGTAAAATAGGTTACTATAAATGTTGATAGCTAACTAACAAGGTATCAATTTATAACAAAGTGGTTGGATAGCTGCTCCCATAGATAGGTAGGTACCTACTGAATTAACCGACATGGCTTACATTCGAATTCACAACTTCTGACGGCAGAAAACCTGCGTTATGAGACTTGTGCATTTTTGTACATGTTATGTTTTTAATGGGATCGGTATTTCTATTAGTGAAAATCATATTATAATCTGTTGCGAGGTTTAGGAGTTAGCGGAGAAACAGACAGACGTGGAAAGCGACTTTGCTTTATACCATATAGAGTTAAACACTCAGAGAAAGCGACTTTGCTTTATACCATATAGAGTTAAACACTCAGAGAAAGCGACTTTGCTTTATACTATGTAGAGTTAAACACTCAGAGAAAGCGACTTTGCTTTATACCAAATAGAGTTAAACACTCAGAGAAAGCGACTCTGCTTTATACCATATAGAGTTAAACACTCAGAGAAAGCGACTTTGCTTTATACCATATAGAGTTAAACACTCAGAGAAAGCGACTTTGCTTTATACCATGTTGAGTTAAACACTCAGAGAAAGCGACTTTGCTTTATACCATATAGAGTTAAACACTCAGAGAAATCGACTTAGCTTTATACTATGTAGAGTTAAACACTCAGAGAAAGCGACTTTGCTTCATACTATGTAGAGTTAAACACTCAGAGAAAGCGACTTTGCTTTATACTATATAGAATTAAACACTCAGAGAAAGCGACTTTGCTTTATACCATATAGAGTTAAACACTCAGAGAAAGCTACTTTGCTTTATACTATATAGAGTTAAACACTCAGAGAAAGCGACTTTGCTTTATACCATATAGAGTAAAACACTCAGAGAAAGCGACTTTGCTTTATACTATGTAAAGTTAAACACTCAGAGAAAGCGACTTTGACTATGTAGAGTTAAACACTCAGAGAAAGAAAAAATGAAAGAAGCAAGTGATACTTACACGTCCTGCCCAGGGGTTGAGGATAAATTCGAAACAGAGTTACCTCGCCCCTGGGCACTCATGGCAGGGAAGGAACAGGGGTGGGTTTTAGTCACTAAGAGTCTGACACGCCCTTCCGCTCCACATAGAGCGGTCATTGATTGTTTTTCCAACCCACAAAAAAAATACACGTATATTTTTAGAAATAGAGGACAATCGTACGTAGGAAACTTACTACTTAGAATCATTTTTTTTTAATAAACTTTGCCCCACACTAGGAATTACTTCTGTATTTGGGTGCGTTCACAAACATGTAAACTCACACACACAAGACACCCAGACCTGGAACAACTATCTGTAGGCCATACAATTTTTTTTTCCATACGGGAATCGAACCTGCGACACGCAGCGATCGCTCAACCACTGTTCCATCCGTGTAATCAAGTCATTTATCATCAATCAGATCAGAATATATTATTATGTAACAGGTATTTTTTTATATTCCAATAAAGTCGCCGTTTTATAAAACGGATCACATTTAACTGTGATAACTAGGGATTGACTTGGAATGATTTGGTGATTTAATTTCAAGGCAATCTTTCTAGGGTTCCATACCCCAAGGGTCCAAACGGAGCCCTCTATTGCTGTCCCTG
Organism: Polia nebulosa; assembly: GCA_951329385.1. Taxonomy (NCBI): domain Eukaryota; kingdom Metazoa; phylum Arthropoda; class Insecta; order Lepidoptera; family Noctuidae; genus Polia; species Polia nebulosa. Next base: position 11,608,974 of record OX589610.1, on the reverse strand, counting down.
ACATATCCGTCTGTCCGTCTGTCGATCTGACGTCTGTCACATAGGTTTTACAGACAATCGGTTGATTGAAGACAGTGGTACGGATTCTCTTGTTAAATATCTAAACTAAAATTAGAGAATTGCTATCTTTTACTAAAAGGCAGTGCGAGAAAAGGACGGCTATAGCTATGCACTAAGTTAGAGATGTCAAACTAGTTTACGCCTTGCACTTCGCCGTGTTTTTAGACGACATGTTTTTACGTGTACCCTTAATTTGTATGGAAATATTAGTTCAAACTAAATTTGACAGCTCTAATTTACGTCCGTCTCTTTCTTGTTTTATTAGAGAGAAAAAGATAGCAATAGCCTAAATTAAGTTTAGTTTGTGCATAACAGAATCAACCCCATTATCTATTGTTTTTTTCTAAATTAGTCATTCATTTGTTTCTTTGGTTTTTTTTTTTGCAATATGTATTTATAACCATTTTTGTATGAAAGTTATGAAAACTCGTGTTTTTTTGGTATATCAGTTCCATCGTGGAAACAATGGATTTGTATTGTATGGCCTACCCATAGCTGTTCCGAGTCTGGGTGTCTTGTGTATGTGAGTTTTATATTTGTGAATGACCATGACACAGGAGTGATTCCTAGTGTGGGACATAGCTTATAATAAACCGGCCAAGTGCGAGTCGATCTCGCACACGGAAGGTTCAGGTTATAGCGACTATAGAAATATACGCCGTGTGAAAATTTCAACTGTCTACCTATTACGGATCATGAGATACAGCGCGCTGACAGGCGGACGGACAGCGGAGGTATAGTACCGTCCCGTTTTTTTTTTGTGGGGTGGGAAATCATCCAATGACATCTCCCGCTCTGGGTGGAGCGGGAGAGCGTATCAGACTCTTACTGACTAAATCCCAGCCCTGTTGCTTCCCTGTCCTGAGTGCCCAGGGGCAAGGTAACTCTGTTTCGAATTTATCCTCAACCGTCCCGTTGATTATCCTTCGGGTACGGAACCCTAAAAAAGATATGCGTCTCAAACGACCTAATATTATCTTACTTTCACCGCCATATATTTCTTCTCAATTAGCTCACCTTTTAATTTGCTCCAATTTGGCTTCCAGCCAATCATTATAAGTCTTTGGAATATTTGTGGTACGCCACATTTTAAGCCAAGCATTTAGGTACCTACTGTATGTTTTGTTCCCACATAGACCAATATAAAACCTATTTGCCACTCCTTAATCGTCTATTTCTAAAGGCTAGACTTCAAGACCTACACAAAATACTTTTTATTTTATTTTTTTATTTATGACCATAGATTCAAGTCTTTCAGTCGGATACATAGTAATTAAATACAGAATACATTTCTTTTTCCATAAGAATGCAGATGTTCTAATGTATTTTGCAGTATTTTGGCAACAATGTGTCATGTCAGTCTCTTCGGCAAACTTCGCTAAGGTAGTCAATACTACAATAAAATTCTCAGCTCCATTTTAATCCTCCTGTTTCAATGATTCCACGTATTTTCCAGTTGCTCAGACACTTGAGACACAAAACTACACTAATTTTACATCACAATATCCACTAGGAATCAACAAGCGAATAACTAAAACAGCCACTGAACTTTACTTGAGGAAATCCCGCCAAAAACTCCAATAATACATTTAATAATCCCCTAGTGTTGCCATGTGACATTATTTTGAGTCATTTTTTTTTTGGTGGTGGGAAATCATCTCTGATGACTTCTGACGCTCTGGGTAGAGCAGGACGGCGGTTCAGACTCTTATTGACTAAAATGTTCTTTCAGTTGCCCTTTGCATTTCAGGGCCGCGGATTATGCTGAACAGAGGTCCTTTTAGCTTAAATACCAACAAATTTTCTTTAAACCAGTGTTTCTTTTTACTCTTACTTACCTATGCCATAAACGAATTTTCTCTCTTTTTCATAAATTGAACGTAACTTATTTATTATTGTCGAGTATTTCTCTTCAAGACTACATTTCTTTCAGCAAAGATTTATTCAAGGCCATTAAGTATTTTAAAAAGAAAGAAAAAATAAAAATAAAGAGCTTCAATTGTAAGCATAGATGAGTTAAAAGCATGTCTAACTTTGAAGTAGGTATCGGCTGTGGTGAACGAAATAATGCAGAACATGGATACAGAAAATCAACTCTGAACGTCTCGTCTAACAAGAATACTCTTTAGTTGGCTAGATACTTAAATATGTATGTTTGCAAGATAAGCCATGCCAACTACATTTATGCTTTGATGCCTGCCTGATCTTTACGCTGTGAGCCCACAACCCTAATTGAAAACTCAGTAGCAGCACGGCATTTAGGAGTTGATGGTGTGACAGCCCCGTGCCTCGGGAAGCAAGAAAAAGCCTTCGGTCCTACGCCTGATATATCCCCGGTCGTGTAGGATTACCCATCAGAATATGAGAGTAATGAAAGAAAGAAAGAAAAATCTTTATCTTGTGCCTCGCATTGAAAAACACATTTTTTTAAAACATACCATAAAAAACAACATAATAGAAAAGAAGAACAGCAAAGACCTGTGCGAGGCCAAAAAAGCACCTATCTCAGCATAGGCTGCGACATTTTTAAAATAAATATCACAGCGCTGGTATTTTTTATTTTTTTATTGTTGATAGGCACACGTTTGACCACTATCTCATCTGATGGTAAGCGATGATGTGGTCGAAGATGGAGCACGCTTGCCTAAAAGTAACCTATTCACTCTTGACTTAAAGACTTCCAGGTTGTAGCTATCAGGAAACACAGACTCCGGTAGGGAATTCCACTCCCTAGCTATACGCACAATGAATGTTATTTCAAAACGCTTTGTGCGTATGGATGGGAGGTCGCCGTACGTCTGGTGGCACTTCGCCGTACGTCTTGTGGTCCGTTGATGAAACGGGCTTGGCGGAACTAAATTATGCAATTTCATCACACACTCCCCAAAATGTAACCGATAGAAAACTGACAGGCTAGCAACTCGGCGTCTATGTTCTAGACTTGGTATTGGAAGTTTGGAACAGAGAGTGCACAGACCTTTCTTTGCGCACACGCTTGTGTACTGTAATATCTCCTGCGTACCTACTTTTTTAATCTCCGTTGGGATTGGCCACCGTATTCGAAATTCGGTCGGGAGTATTACTATAGTGTTGTTTGAGTCAGATTTAGTCTCAGTTTTCCAAATACCGAAACATTCCGTCGCCCGAAAGCCCGAGAATTTCTGATGTTTTCTTTACTTAGTTCAGAATAGTAGTAAGCCTTCTCTCTCTTCTTCATAGTGACAGAAATGTGTTAAGGCCATGTACTCGTGTTCTCTTTAACTTGCTCGTGAGGCTAACAGAAAAACTTTGAAATAGAGCCTACGTAGTCTAGATAAAACACTTTTTGTATATTACGAGTATGTTACTGGTGAAACCCGATTTTAAGCCAAACTAGTTTTTCCTAGGCCAAATTGGTTTATCCTAGGCGTGTTAGGATCGTGTTCGCTCACTTAGCTCTCTCATTCTAGCCCCATCATACCTGTAGCGACTTCTATGCCGCCGCAAACGAACTAAATACCAACAAATCCTACATCGCGCAAGCAGAGTTCTCCGCGCGATTTGAACTTAAACAACAGTCCGAAATCAACCATTGGGCAGTTGCCCGAACCAGACACAACACTCGTCTGGTCGGAGGATCCTCCCTTTTCAATGGAGGTTTGCGGGACTTTACACCCTGTTCCACATTCCTCCAAATACCCTTCCAACCTAACCTGTCCGTTTCGTGGTGCCCTAAGTTTCCGAGCTTGCTTTGCTCGCTCTTGAACTAGTTAGTTACTCAGTTCCGTCTAGGTTATACAAGTTGCTCAGGGGAGACCCTGCGTACATCCCTGGGGAGTCCTTTACAGTCTCTCCAGGGATGCCTTAAAGGACATTGTACAGAGGGGGCTCCGGAGTGGCTTTTTTAAAAGGTCTTGGGACCACTTCCATAAGCAGATGGTGACCACCGGGTGGTTTTAGTTAGGTAAAAATCCCACACAACAAGACCAGGGAGGTCTTTTTCTCAAAATTCCAGGCGCCTTCAGAAAGTATCCCCAATAAAATAATAGGTCATACTTATTAAATTAACAGTATTTTGGCCAAACTAAATTGCCCTAGGCTAAACTAGTTTATCTTAACACGATTAGGATAAACCGATTTGGCCTAGGACAAACTCGTTTGGACTGAAATCGAGATAGGCCGGTAGCAAATACAAACGTACCTTTTAATAAAAGATTTGTCTCGAGTTCTTGACGTTTTTTTTTAAGGTCTACGATCAAGTCTAATTTAAATAAATATTTCATTTTTAGGGTTCCGTACCCGAGGTTAACCAACGGGACCCTATTATTAAGCCTCCGCTGTCCGTCCGTCCGTCCGTCCATCCGTGCGTCCTTTTGACTTTCAGTGGGCTGTATCTCATGATCCGCAATAGGTAGACAGTTCAAACTTTCACAGAATGTGTATTTCTGTTTGCCGCTATAACAATTAATTAAAAATTAAAGGGGGCTACTAGAAACGTGTTTTTTTTGGAACGAAGTTCCTTATCGCGCGTTGTGAAAGGGGGCTAGACGGAAAAAATTCTTACGAAAAGTTGTCACGACACTAATGAGGCTGTCCATCCAAAAAGATTGTGTTGGAAAAACAATCTAATAAAAACTTCTTGTTGGAACGAAGTTCCTTATCGCGCGTTGAGAAAGGGGGCTAGACGGAAAAAATTCTTACGAAAAAAGTTGTCACGACACTTTTTGCTGTAATAAGCTATTGTAAGCTGTGCGGCGTCGCATGTTTCTCTGTCTGTCTCTCTCTCTCTTATAGAAAGCAAGCCAGATATTTTCATTTCTATTTCGCATTTGATCTGAGCTGAGCTGAGCTGAGCTGATCTGAGCTGAGCTGCGCTGAGCTGAGCTGAGCTGAGCTGAGCTGAGCTGAGCTGAGCTGAGCTGAGCTGAGCTGAGCTTAGCTGATCTGAGCTGAGCTGAGCTGAGCTGAGCTGCGATGAGATGAGATGAGATGAGATGAGATGATGAAGTATAACTTCTTACGTGCGTGCGTGTGTGCGTAGTTCATAATAATAAAAATATTATAAATTAAAAAAAATAAAATTATATTACAATTTCTTCACTAATTAATCGAAAGGAACTTCGTTCCATCCGGGTGTCCCTTGACACCTCTCAAGTTTTTTTTTACTTTTTTGCTCGATCTTAACAATGGCAACAAGTAGACGCGTATATTCTTGTACGATGGTACGGAACCCTTCATGTGCGAGTGCACTTGGGCCGTTTTTTTTTAATGTTTATAAGATTTCATCGTCATTCTCTTATACGCAGGTACCCTTTCTTTTTTATTTATCATATAAACAAAAAATACAGGATTATTCATTAAATACCAACCAAAAACCACTAAGGTTTAAACTTGTGCTATCATGAGTCTATCTCAATATCAAACTATAATACAATAATGGATTTTATATGTGTAGGTAACAATTAACATCGTTAGTTATAAACATTCCATAATATTATGGTAATATTGCTTTAGTTTACATTTTATATTTTTATGTGTAATACATTTGTTTAATTCTGGTATAATATAATCGGTAGTTCGTTCGCCATACGTATTGTTGGCGCGCTGTGTACGAAGTCTATTCTCAGAAATTGCCCGAGTGCTTACAGGATGTTCGATTTTGTTTCTTAAAGAGTTATTGAAAAATTGTTCCTTTAATAACAAAAAAATTATTTGTATATGGACTGGTAAGACATAACAGTGTTTAAAGAGGCCATTTATACTGTCGTAAAATTGATTTCTAATTTTGGGAGATTGTTGTTTTTAAAATTCAAAGTTGAATTTTGTAAATACTATCCAGGTAGGTTTTATACCCAAATTCATTCATGTATTTAGTCACAGGTCTGAATATAATAATTCCATTATTATTTTCAGACCTGTGACTAAATACTGTGGGGCCCGCAGGGCTCCAGGGGTGCTCCAGTAGCTACAGGGTAGTGGTCTCACTCCCTGCTTGCGAGAGTGTGGTCTATGAGAGTGACTGGCTTATATGTGCAGTGTAAGGAACGAAAGAGGGATAGGGGACTCTATATAACTATATTGATAATAACAGAATAATACAAGTGCCCACTTCGGCCAGGCAAGCAGAACTGAACTTTAAAACAAATGTGATGCCTACTCATTCTATATTCGAACAGCTCTTTAATAATCTCAACAGCTAGCTGAAGGCCAGAACCCACACGCGGACTTAGGCAGTGTACACAATCGCCACAATACATAGATCACTTTGTACACGTTGCAAGTTTATCTCTTTACCACGCTTTAGGTAGTGATTAGTGATCACATTTTGATGTGTTACATAGAAAAATGTTTTTTTTTTTTTTTTTTTGGGGGGTGGGAAATCATCCTATGACTTCTTCCGCTCTAGGGTGGAGCGGAAGGGTGTGTCAGACTCTTACTGACTAAAACCCACCCCTGTTCCTCCCTGCCTCGAGTGCCCGGGGGCGAGGTAAGTAACTCTTTCGAATTTATCCTCCACCCCCGGGCAGGCACCGGCCTTGGCAGGCCCCTACACTTTGCTGACAACTCTTTGAGGCGCGCGTGGAACACTACGCGCCGTCGACTCTCGGGCCTGGTGCTGATCGGGCGGCGAGTTACCCACTACTCGCCGTCCGCAGGCCCGGGTATATAGAAAAGTGGTTCACTACCATTTTTCTTTACTGTTTATTACCCACCCACTTTAATAACAACATTGCACTGCTCTTAACCTCTTTTCCAGCTAAACATCAAATTTTATTCATAGCCTCGTCGAAAATTCGCCTCAAAACACTCTTTTATTATTTAACTTACCAACTACATGTCCGCACTACCTCTAGGCAATCCCCAGAGGTTAGTTCCGTTAAAATACAGGGACATAATGACACTGCACTGGAACTGCGACAAAGAAGTTTATTATGCTATTAACTAGTTTTAACTTGTTCATTTTTTGTTAAATTATGAACTGGCTGGAAAATGTTTTGCTTAATTTTATTTTGCAGCTGTGTTTTGTTTTTGATGTGGAGCTTTGTATTGTTGTACACTGTTTATGGGATAAAACTGGATAAGACGATTATCGTTTATTTATGTATTGTCACAGATAATATAATACTAGCGTGCAGATGCCTCATTCCATACACAGAAACGGTACCGCCGTAACTACGGGTATTCGACTTGCACAAGCAACTTTTGTTCTTCGTTTGGGCCCGTCCTCTACACCTCGCTAGATGGTATTAGCGGCGACGGCTTGCAAGTTGAATGAATTTACATGAAGCCTTACCAATATTTTCTCACACATTGACGAATTAATATATAGTATTTTTGGCACTTCATAACAGTTTTACTGTTTCAAAATTATTTACTTATTTTATTTATTTGCATTTTTTAAATGTTTCACTATACAAATTTTAAACTCTAAAACTTAAAACAGCGCCACCTATTGGTACAAGAAATATAAATGCTTAAGAATTCATTCCAATGAACATCTAAATTTGAATAGGGAGACAATTATTCCTCAATTTTATGCTTAGGGTAGTTAATTAAATAATAAAATACAGTTTTTACCATATTGTTTTCTAAATATTAATGTTACCTAAACTTCAATAAGAAATCGATGCATGTTACGCCATCTATTGAGATTTATTCGAACTAAATTTTCTTTGTTCGAGATGAGACCCCGTGGTATTGTTCAAACTATAATCCGTATGTTACAATTTAATCTCTTTATTTTCATCACATCATCCTGCAGCCGGGAGACATCCACTGCTGGACATAGGCCTCCCCCAAGTGTCGCCACAACGACCGGTCCTGCAGGTGTATTCGCTAACTCAGTTGAAATCAATTTGATAAGCATTATGAAGTAAATTGCTCGGTGAACATCGATTATAATAGGCACTACGGTTTTCCTATACGTCAAAGCAGCAATGTACGGCAAAGCGCCTATCAAATTGATGTCAACTGAGTTAGTGAGTGTATCGGCTACCCGCTATCGTCACCAGGTCATCGGTCTCTTTATTTTATTTGATAATTATTTTTATCTCTGGAGGAGCTCGTGGCTAAAGTAATAACAGCCGCACGGGTCGATCTATCAGGTTAAGCAACGCTTGCCGGGGTTGGTCCATGGATGGGTGACCATCTCTACATACCGAGACTCCTCCGTGCCTCGGAAAGCACGTTAAGCTGTTGGACCCGGCTGTCAATCAGGGATCATTGTCAGTCGTTACGGGTCGTCAGAAGCCCGAAAGTCTGACAACCAGTCTTACCAAGGGGTATCGTATTACCCAGTAACTGGATTGTGGAGGTCAGATAGGCAGTCGCTCCATGTAAAATACTGGTATTCAGCTGCATCCAGTTAGACTAGAAGCCGACCCCAAGATAGTTGGGAAAAGGCTAGGCAGATTGCAGATTGAGTTATTTTTATCTCTTTTTATTTAATGCAGGTTTTATTTATTTTTCTTTAAGATGGTTTGTTATCAAATCAACTCATTGAATATCAAAATCGTGGACATCTCTTGTGAAAAAAACTATGAATTTACTGGCAATCTTGAAAGATTAGAGACTACTGAAGTAGAGCAAGTTCTAATAAATATAAACAACTTTTGCTATGGAATCAATTTTGGTAGATAAATGCATCAATGTTTTTAACAGACTTCAAAAAAGGCTTGTTTGTCCGCAATTTTCTCGAAAACTACTGATCCGATTTGAATGGGGTTTTCGTTATCCAAATTCATATTTTAAAGGAAGGTTTTAGTATACAGGGTGGGTTTTCGTTATCCAAATTCATATTTTAAAAGAAGGTTTTAGTATACATATAATACATTAGGATTTGATGAAGATCTTAGCAGATAGCCAGTGGAACTCTTCAATAACTAACAGCAAATGACTCGCGATTACTGCGACCGTTTGTCTATGTATAGTTAACACCATTAAATTGTATTGTGGGAACCACAACTTAAAAGCGAAAAATAAAAATAGAACCGACTTCTAAAAAAAACAAAAAAGAAAGTGCAAAATAAATTTAATTTCAGAAAACGGTGTCAAAAAACCAACAAAGAAAATCAGAAACATCGACTTCCGAAATTAAAGTTATTTTGCACATTTTTGGTTTTTATTTTTAGAACCCGGTTATATTTTTTGTAAAAGACTTTATTTGGTAGTAACGTAAGAAAATGATGGTGAAACCATGAAAAATTAAAAAATAGCTTTTTTCGTACATTTATGTTGCCATACCAAACTCTTCAGGTAGTAGTAGTATGTACGAGTATGTGGGAAAGTTCCATCAAAGGCAGACACCTCCACCAGTTGTTCCCATCGGTTCGCGAAGTCATGTCCTATCCAGTCGGGACAGGACATGGCTGGAGGTGGACCACTGCGTTGCCCAATTTATCACAGGTCATAGCATCTTTAAGAGTAAATTATTTTCCTTCAAGCTTGTTGCCTCACCTTTATGTTAATGTTCTACACCTTATTGCGAATACGAACAATCCGCACATCATATCCTGTGGGAGTGTACTCTTTGGCAAACTGAGCGCAATATTATGTTGGATAGTATTCAGCCTACGTCTGGAGTTGTCTATTACACGGACCTTGTGGAAACTAGAACGAATTTCCGTTCGTTCAAGCGTTTTTGAATTAAGTGTAACAGCTCACAATTTTAGGACCCATTAATATTAGTGTTTTTAACCAGTGGTGCTTGGCAACTGGGCTTACCCCAGTTGTAAAAACTCCCTTTGTGCCTAATGGCCTAGTTTTGTTCTGTCTCCCGCTTGATTAGGAGGGAAGTGGAAATTGTGTTTTTCTTACTCCTCTGCTGTCTTTTATGATTAATTTCGTTGCGGGACCCAAGACAGTTTAATCGTTTCTCTGGGACTCGTCGAGCTTCATTGCCTCGGTGTTTTTTCTGGTGGTCGCCACTGTTGATTCTGGCTTACAGAAGTTACAGTGGTTTGGGAATAGTGTGGCGGACTTGTCCCGAAAAAAAAAATACAGGGTGTAACGGATATGCATGGTCATATTTTAATACTAATAATAATAATAATAATAAATGAGAAGTAAAAGTTAATAATGACGACGAATAGACCAGTGAGAAAAGAAAAATGTTGACGAGAGCCGCAGCACAAAAAGCACGCCCACCACCTCCGGCCTCGTCGCTCAGCTCCGCCTCGCTGCCGCCGGAATCCAGCCTCTCCGTGAGCGCTGTGACACCGGCCGCGGCAGTTGCGTCGAGCTCCAGCGACGAGTTCTTCTCGCCGCCGACGACACCACCACCAGCGCGTCGACGGGGAGGACGCCGGCCGCCGAGCAGCTTCGGACCTCGAGGCCCACCGGCCTCTGATAGGGTCCCAGCTCCCGGCGGAAGTGTGAAGCGCATGCGATGGACACAAGCCATCAACGAGAATGTCATGCGCTCATACTATGGGGCTACAGAGGGAGGTAACAACCTGACCGCGTATCGTGTTCGGATGCTCTCTTTGTTTCAGGTGCTTGAGCCAGCCGTCAACGTTTCGGCCCAACGACTGTCGGATCAGGTGCGGGTCATCCAGCGTAATCATATGTTGGATGATACTGTACTTGATCGCCTCCGAACTGAAATGGGTAGCCATGTCATTGCCCCTCCGTCGCAGACTGTGGTACCAGTGTTGGTACCACCGTCTAACCATGCTCCTAGCCATGCTGACGAGGAGTGTTGTGACATGGTTACAAACGTAAGTACCCATTGCAATGACGAATTGAGGAGTGCTTTGGAGTGTGCTATTCGGGAATATCGCAACATGCCACCCGAACTTAGGCCACGCTTGCCTCGTTTGCCCATGCATAATAGGAATAAGGCGCTGGTGGCTGCTCTGGATTCGCAGTTATTAAATTATTTTGATAACTGCGAAGACCTCACCGACACACACTCGATAATGTACTGCGCGGCTGTAGCGGCATGTCGTGTAGCTCACGTCAAATTCCCTAATGACAGAGCTACACGACCAAAACCAGCCGTGCCGGCTTGGCAGCGCAGGATCGAGTGTCGTATTGGTGGGGCCAGAGCACTCATCGGCAAACTAATCTGCTTCAGGGAGGGCAACACTCGCCCAAGAGTGATGCGCTTTGTGAGACGGGCTTTTTCGGGGACTGAAGTCAGCTCCCGAGACTATATGTCCCGTGTCACAGAGCGCATCGACTTCCTGAAGCAGAAGGTGTATGCATGGGCAAACCGCATCCGTAGGTATAAGCGGCGGGTGGAGCGATACACCCAGAATCGCACATTCCGGAGTAATGAAAGGTGGGTATATAGGACTTGGGAGCGACCGGAACAAGGTGTGACTGACACGTGTCTGCCGGATGATGACGCCATGAGTTCATTCTGGCGCAACATCTGGTCGGTGCCTGTCAGTCACACCGAAGGCGACTGGACTCGGGAGATCGAGCGAGCATGCGATCCAATAACAGAAATGGGGGCAATCACTATCAGCCCCCAAGATGTAGCCCGTGCAGTCCGTCCGTTGCCTAATTGGAAATCTCCAGGGCCGGACGGGCTGCACAATTTTTGGATAAAGTGGCTACAAAGGTCGCACGCTCGCTTGGCATCTCAATACCAGGCAGCCTTGGAGTCTGGTTCGCTACCCGAGTTCCTTACAACTGGAATAACCCACCTGCTCCATAAAACAGGTAGTACTGCGGAACCTAAAAATTATAGACCGATCACGTGCTTACCGACGGTCTATAAGGTTCTTACATCCATTTTGAGAGCTAAGATTAACACACATATTGATAGTAACTGTATCATGTCTGCCTCTCAAAATGGATGTAGGAATGGGACCCGTGGTACTAAGGAGCTTCTCCTCATAGATATGACCATTAGCCAGCAGGTTCAGCGTTCCCGAAAGGATCTGTCGACATGTTGGATAGACTATAAGAAGGCCTATGACTCAGTTCCTCATACATGGCTCATGAGGGTGCTAGAATTGTATAAAGTTGATGCAATGCTACGCACCTTCTTGATGTCGTGTATGAGGCAATGGAGGACGGTCCTTCGCTATCCAGGATGTCGAAATATCCAGAGGAATAGCGAACCGGTAAGGATCGAGCGGGGTATATTCCAGGGTGACAGTTTGAGTCCGCTTCGGTTTTGCCTAGCCTTGAACCCTCTAAGCACACTGCTGGAGGCTTCAGGGCTAGGCTATCGGTTGAAGAGAGGTGGTCAGGTTATATCTCACCTCCTTTACATGGATGACCTGAAACTTTTTGCCCCCAACAATCTGCAACTGATGGAGCTACTGAAGGTAACTGAAACCTTCAGTAGTGCCATCAGGATGGAGTTTGGTGTGGACAAATGTGCAGTCATGCATGTAAAGCGAGGGGAGATTGTGAAATCCGTGGGAACACAACTCTCGGATTCCATAAACCTGAGATCCCTCTCTCCAACCGAAACCTATAAATATTTGGGTATGTCGGAAGCGTTAGGTATTAATGTTGCTGACATGAAGCAATCGTTGAGGGAGCGCTTCTTTGGCCGCCTGAAGAAGGTATTTAATAGCCTTCTATCGGGCGGAAACAAGGTGCGCGCCTTCAACGGTTGGGTCATGCCAGTATTGATGTACTCTTTCGGCGTACTCAAATGGACTCAAACAGAACTTGACACCCTGGATAGGCGGGTCCGTACACTACTAACTGCATACCGAATGCATCACCCACGTTCGTCAGTGATGAGACTGTATATTCCGCGGAAGTGTGGAGGCCGAGGCTTTTTAAATGCTAAGACCCTACACAACCGCGAGGTATGCAGTCTGAGGGAATATTTCCTAGCTGCTGACGTGGGTATGCATCGAGATGTAGTGGCGGTGGACAAGGGCCTTACCCCACTCTCCTTGGCTAACGAGAACTGGCGCAAACCTCTAGTGCTTGACACTAACGGTCGCAGGGAAGTATGGCAGAGTAAGGAACTTCACGGACGCTTTTTCCGGGCCCTACATGGGTCCGATGTAGACCAACTAGCGTCCGTAACCTGGTTGCGTGTCGGTGACCTCTTTGGGGAAACCGAAGGTTTTGTCTGTGCAATTATGGACGAAGTTATCATGACGAATAACTACCGGAGATTTATTGTGAAGGACGGCACGGTTGACATATGTCGGGCATGTCATCGTCCGGGAGAATCAATCCGCCACATAATCTCTGGTTGTTCTCGTCTAGCTAACGGTGAGTACTTGCACAGGCACAACCTTGTAGCCAGGATTATCCATCAGCAACTTGCTCTGAAGTACTCTCTTGTGGAATCGGAAGTGCCGTACTACAGATATGCGCCCGACCCAGTTCTCGATAATGGTCATATCTCATTGTACTGGGATCGGTCCATCATCACTGACAGGACTATTGTAGTCAATAAGCCTGATATAGTGGTGGTGGACCGAATCGAGAGGCGTGCAATGATTGTTGATATTACCGTCCCACATGACGAGAACCTCGTGAAAGCCGAGAAAGATAAACAAATCAAGTATATTGACTTGGCTCGCGAGGTTGTCGACATGTGGGATGTGGACTCAGCGATCATTGTACCGATAGTCGTGTCAGCCAATGGCTTAATAGCCACGAGCCTCGACCAACATCTCAGGAGGCTCTCGTTAGGCGGCTGGATCAAGGGCTTGATTCAGAAAGCAGTACTTCTGGACACGGCTCGCATTGTCAGGCGGTTCCTCTCTCTGGAGCCCTGACCGCCGGTAGCTTGGACCCTATTCCCGATACCGGTGGGATACTATTTTTTATATTTTTAAATGTTTTTTTTTTATCCTTTATATTTAAATATTTAAAAATGTAATTAATATGTTTAAAAAATGAATAAACGGAATAATAATAATAATATTCCACAACTATCACACAACGCCATCTAGTCCCAAGTTAAGCAGAGCTTGTGTTATGGGTACTAGACAACTGATAAACATACTTATATATTTCTAAAAACATACATATTATAGATAAATTACACCCAGACACAGAACAAATGATCGTGCTCATCACACAAACATTTGTCCTGGGTGGGAATCGAACCCACGACCTCCGGCATAGCAGTCAGGGTCACTAACCACTAGACCAACAGGCCAGTCAAACACTAACAAGAAGAAGAAGAGAAAGAGAGAAGTATACTGCTTCTATCCATAGAAATTAACAACTTTCTACAAGAAACCATGGTTAATTATAACTTTAAATGGAAAGATCATTTTCTAGGGTTCTGTTCTCAAAGGGTAACCAACGAGACCCTATTACTAAGACTCCGCTGTCCGTCTGTCTGTCAGCCGGCTGTATCTCATGATCCGTAGTAGGTAGACAGTTGAAATTTTCACAGAATGTGTATTTCTGTTGCCGCTATAACAACAAATAATAAAAAAAAAATTAAAGAGGGCTTCCCCATTTAAGGCCGGCCCCATTAATTTTAGATTTTTTTTTTCGGCACCCTTCGTGTGCAAATCCGACTCGCACTTGGCCGGTTTCTTTGGGCATTTTCTTAGTCCTCAGTAGGTACCTATCTAAAATATGACCACGTATTTTCAATACAGCCTGTAGAGTTTACTACTAAATAAATAGATAAACAGTTGATATTCTTTAGTTACAGTTGTATTCTTATTGATTTTCACACCTTGAAATACTACCACTAAATTCATATTCAGCCTGTATAAACTCAATCTGACTGTTTTAAACAAATCAGTTACAGATGCCCGTTCAAGTACAAACTCTCTTTCTTGATAAACTGTAGAGAAATCAATATTGAGATAGAGGCAAGGGGCTATGCTGCCGTCCACGAGCTATAATGCCATTATCTGACCAAACCACATTTTTCAAAAAAGCAGCGTTGCATTACATAGATTACATACACCGATTACTTGAGGACGGCTCGACTGCATGAGATGATTCATTGTTCCCAAATTGGTCCTTTTTATATCAAAAACCTTGTTCTGATGATGGAATTCATGGGGAATTGAGGAAAGTCCTTAAATATTAAAGGTGTACATATGACGATTTTAATATTTTCTGTAACAGATCAGGTCTTTGCATTCAGAAGATATCGTTTGGTGAAGTGGAACTGATGAGGAAAGCCAGAGATGGTTACCAGAACTTCTTCATGAAAAGTATTTCACAAGAGGCAATATCTCGATTAGGGTAGTTAAAATATTGGTATTTGTTAGTAAATTATACGTAATAATAAACATTATCACCAACAAGTTCATAAGTTAATGGGAAGTTAAAAAATCTTCGGAACAAAGTTTTGTGACAGACGACGGACAGACAGAGAGACGGACACGTGAGTGACAAGAATAGGGCTCCGTTTGGACCCTTCGGGTACGGAGCCCTAAAAAGTCATCCCGACTTTACATGTACGGGAGCTACCACAAAAAGAACTATAATTTTTCAAAATTTTATTGCTTCGTTTTCTTGGCGTGATTACCATATCTATTTATAATTGTTACCCCATGCGAAATTGCAGCTTTCTAGTACAAACAGTCTCTATGCTATGCCTCGGACGGACCGACTGAAAGCATAATGGTTTCTTGTCCTTGTTAGGACTGCGGAACCCTAAAAAAGACAGATGGATAGAGAATTTTTTACTGATAACCGTGGCATAAAAAAACTAAAACCCGCCGAATGTCATATAACGCCACTTTAGCTGAAGGCAATATTGTACTACATAAATATGGGGTGCGCTCACTTACCAGTTGTCTCAGATCAGATTGAGGAAAACGCATTAGGGAGGGATATGATTGTATGGTAGACTTGTATCAGTAGGGTAGACATGTACAGTCCCTACGGCTATGTGGGTTAATGTATTATGCGTACTAGCTGTCTCCTGCGGCTTCGCTACCGAGGCCTATCTTACAGGAACCGCATTTTTAGGTTTCCGAACATCCGATTGTAAAAACAACCGACTTTCAAAAAAGAAAATACACTAAAAATTTAAAAAGTACTTTAATTTCGGAAGTCGATGTTTGTATTCATTTTTTCGTTTTTTTACAAAGTCGGTTAAAAACGGATAAGTGCCAGTCCACAGTCGCGCGTTTAAGGTCTCTGCACACAGCGGGCGCGGCGGGACGGGACGGCGACGCGACACTGAGCAGTTGTAATGTACTAGATATTACGGACGACGCCACACAGAGCCGTCCACGCCGCCGCCGCGCCGAGCGGGAATACAAGTCAGAAGCGGCGCTAAACATCTTTTTGATGATTGAATAGCGTCGCGATAAAGCTCAATTACACTTTCCGATTTCAAGGGACCCAATTTAGGAACAAACTAACTAGGAAGCAGGAAGCGAGCGATTACACTATCCTAAATTGAACTCCTAAATCGGGCTCCTAAGTCAGCAGTGTTGCCAACTCTTACAAATTCGAGTCCCTAGACAGAATATCAGAAGCCGCTATAAAGTCTCTTAAAAACTGATTCTACCAGGAGCGGACTAAAAAATAAAAAGAGCGGACTCAGTTTTTTTTTTCTGGGAAAGGGGCTTTGGGAAATTTTATTTTATTTTAAAGACAAAAATACTAGCTAAGCTAAGCTAGCTAACTAGCCCACTTGTAGCGACAAAGTTGCTAAATTGGCAACACTTAACTCTAAATCGGAGTGAATGCGATTACACTATCCTAAATCGAACACAATTTAGGAAGTCAAATCGGGACCTTTCAATCTCACTAAATCGGACACTAACTGCTCTAACTGCTATTACACCTTCCTGTTTCCTAAATTGGGTCCCTTGAAATCGGAAGGTGTAATTGAGCCAATACGGTCGGCGTGCGCGGCGGGACGGGACGTGATCGCGCCCGCAGTGTGACCGATGCCGCCGCGCCAGCGCAGCGTCGCCGCCCCGCCACGCCGCGCCCCGCCACGCCACGCCGGCTGTGTGCAGAGACCTTTAGACACCCGTTCCCCGCGCGGGTTGCCGCTTGCCGCCCGCGCACTCACTGCGGCTACTTGTATAATCACACTAATATTATAAAGGCGAAAGTTTGTGAGTGTGTATGTTTGTTACTTCTTCACGCTCAAATAGCTCGACTGATTTGGATGTATTTTGGTATGTAGATAGCTTATACCCTGGATTTAACATAGGCTACTTTTTATCCTGGTCTACGTGGGTGAAACCGCAGGGCGCAGCTAGTAATAATGTAAAACGTTTATTCTCTCATCACAAAGTAGGTACATTAATGCTATTGTTTCTTTACGATCCAAGGACTTTGTGAGAGACTGGTGCCTGAAATAGGTTTCTAAAAGAACCTGAATTACTGGTCACCAGTTGTATGGACGAACTATGGCATGAGTAGCCCGCGTCGCTCACCGCATCCGCCCCGCGCTCGCGTGCCCTCTATGGACGCTCAAATGAAATTCTTATGTTTGAGTACGTCGCGCCGCGCCTGCCACGCGCCCGCCTTTGCAGTCTGGCCAAGTACTTACAGGATCACTCGTGCGTCTGTCTGGATAAACTAGCTTTTTCCAACGAGACGGGGGCTCTACTATGACGTCTTAAAACTATCATGAATCCTAAAAGAGTGAGAAGGAAATATAGAGGACGAATAGCACTATCCTCTTCTCAAACCGGATTCATGGTGTTCGAGATGTCATAGTAGGGGGTTTCCATTTTTGCGTGATACAGCGTATCCTATTGCATTCAGCGATAACTTTCATCATTGAAAGATTTTGATGTGAAACATCTATTGGCGCGACTTGGCAGTAAAACCAACTCGAATGCCGTGACGGAAATGAATGCTTCTCCCTAGTAACATCTATACGAAAAAAGTAACACAACTACAATAAGTTGTTGTTGTTGTAGTAGTTTGTAACAACAACAACTAACAATTAAAAAAACAATTTTGAATTCTAATATTAAAATAGATGTTTCACATCTACCGGGCGTCTCGTGACGGCCAACTTTTATTTAACCGACTTCAAAAAAGAGGAGGTTCTCAATTCGTCTGTCTGTCTTTTTTTTTGTATGTTTGTTACGCGATATCTCCGCCATTTGTGAATCAACTTTGATGATTTTTTTTTTGTTTGGTAGGTCATTAATCAGAGGTGGTCCCATATATAATTTTATCGATTCAGTACTTTTAAAAAAATCAACATAAACAAAAAATACGTATACACAGATGACGTTTTGGTTTTCTCCAAATGTTCAAATTCCATGTTATTGGGGTTATCCAATAACAACTAAAAAGTGAAAAATAAAAAACTTTTTTTACAAAGAATACAACCGACTTCTAAAAATTACAAAATAAATTTATTTTCGGAAGTCGGTGTCAAATAACGTAGAAACAAAATATATACACCGACTTCCGAAAATAAAGTTGTTTTGTAATTTTTAGAAGTCGGTTGTATTTTTTGTAAAAAAGTTTTTGTATGGAAAGTCCAATTTTTTTTTGGGAATTTTCTATTTTCTCTTAGAAAAAGTTGTTCATTTCTATGGGCAGAACCGGCTCTTAAAATATGACCACACCTTCCCGTTACACCCTGTTTACTTTCGGAGATTAACTCATACAAACAACCACACAACTTTACCTCTTTATAATGTTAGTTTATATTGGTATGCTACCCACGTTCTCAAGTTTTGCTGTATCGGAGAAGGGTATTGACTATTGACCCAGTGTCGGGGTGGAAACTTTCTTATCACTTTGGGTGATTGGGTGGCTCTGATAAATAATTTTGAAAAAAAAAACTAATGCATCTGTTACTTTGATTATCGCGATAATGCGTATACGGAATAGTTAATAGAAATACTTTATTGAACACATTTTTAATACAAAAAATATTTATTTATGTACACAAAACACGAAAAAAAAAAAGAACAATTACAGAAATAATAGTACAAAGGTGCTGCTTATTTCAAAAGAAATTTCTTCCAGCAGACCTGCGGCTGGAAAGTTGGATATGAGGCGTAGACACAGTGTGTATAGATAAATAAAGACTATAAACCTAACTAATTCAAACATAAAAAAATTAACCGACGAAAAAGAACTAAAAAGCAAAAAATAAATAAACCTTTTAAGTCTTGAGTAATGAGCTTATTTACCTACATAAAATATCAAATTTTATATAAACTAATTTTGAGTCGGCGCCAAACAACAATCTGATTATTAAATATCTAAATTTTATAAGTACTTACAAATGAAGAGGGCTGTAAGTAGATAATTAATCATTTTATTAGGTTTAACTTTGGATGCGCAGCTTCAGTGGAGCCCCCATATAGATAAACTGTCCAAAAAACTTAGCTCTGCAGCATACGCCGTAAGGAAAATTCGTGGTTTAACTGATTTAGAGACAGCTCGTTTAGTATACTTTAGTTATTTTCATAGTGTGATGTCGTACGGCATTCTGTTGTGGGGAAATGCCGCCGATATTCAGACAATTTTTGTTTTACAGAAAAGGGCTATTCGTGCAATTTATAAATTAAGTCCCAGACACTCCCTCAGAGACAAATTTAAAGAGATTAATATTATGACTGTTCCCTCTCAATATATTTATGAGAATCTCATGTATGCACATAAAAATATTAATCTGTTTAAAAGATACAGTGATATCCATAGCATAAATACTAGGAACAAACACAAATTTATTGTACCAAAAACCAGGCTCAAGAAAAAAATAGGTGGTTCGTTTAGATGTCAATGTATACGTTTCTATAATAAACTTCCTAGCCAAATTCAAGAACTAAGCATAAATAAATTTAAATCATTTATTAAACGTAAGCTATGCCAGAAAGCTTTTTACACAATTAATGACTTTCTTGAGGACAAAAAGGCGTGGGATTGAGCTGCTTCAATGATATACATGAGCCATTGTTTTCATATGTACTACTTACTGATGAAAATTTTTTTATATATATATTTTTTTTAAAAATTTGTTTTTGACATGAATACTTGTATAGTATTGCATTATATTTTTTATTTTTTTTTATTTTTTTATTGACATTTTATTATTATTATTTTTTTTTTTGACTTGAATACTTTGTTAAGTATTATATTTATTTTTATTTTTTGATTGACATATTATTTGTTTGACACAAATATTTACTTTGTAAAGTATTATATTTTTATTTTTTTTGATTACTTAATTATTGTAAATGTGAGGACTATGTGGGTTATTATTATTATTTTCTCCTCCTTTTTACAGTAATTTTCAACGTTGTCTGACAGTTTGAGTACTTTTGCGGCCTACCCAAATGTCTTTTCTTTGGTATTGTTCGTCATGTCATTGAGCTCCTTAGTGGTTTTTAAGTTGAGCTATTCGACTATTGACAAATGCTTGCACTGACTGGACAGGTCCACTCAAATATGTTTGGTTCTTTCTTCAAAAGACCACTACAGACACTAAGCTGCATGGTCCTCATATAGAATAATGTGAATGCGAGAACTATGTATGTCGTTATATTCATGTAGATTTTATGATTGTCTGGCAGTTTGAGTATTTTTTGCGGCCTACTCAAATGTCCTTACTTTGGTATTGTTCGTCGGTTCGTTGAGCACCTCAGAGTTCTGAGTTGAGCTTCGCGATGACTGACAAATGCTTGCACTGTCTGGACAGGTCCACTCGAATTCGTGTGTTGCTTTCTTCATAAAGCTCATCCCAGACATAAACGTACATGGTTCTCATAGGATCTAACCAGTCCACATTGTATGGATTTGAACACTAAAAGAGACTTTGACCTCTGAGTTTGTTTCGGTGTTTCTTCTCAGGGTAGTCAGCTAGGAAACACCGGCCTCATCTAGCTTAAACTGACAAAAAAACATTGACGTGTAAAAGTGTTCCTTGTAACCTATTTACTGAATAAACATCATTTATCATTTATTAATTGGCGCCGACTCAAAATTAGTTTATATAAAATTTGATATTTTATGTAGGTAAATAAGCTCATTACTCAAGACTTAAAAGGTTTATTTATTTTTTGCTTTTTAGTTCTTTTTCGTCGGTTAATTTTTTTGTTAAAAAGTTTTTTATTTCATGATTTTTTGTGGCTCGCATCATCTTTAAACACTCTGAGGCTAATTTCTAATTCTTCATCATTCCTCTTGCCACTGAGCTGATGATATAACAATCCTTCCATGAAGTTCCCAGGATATTGACCAGTTGAGGTTACCTCCAATATTGTAAAGACGTCTTTTCGTCAAAGCATATTAAGTGGTATTTGTCACTAAAACCAGTTTTTATATCTGACTTCTATTGTTTAGGAAAGGTATGGTTTCCATCATCAGCTCAGTTTCATGATGTGATGGTTCCTAAATGCAAATACCTGATTCAGTTATGAAAAGTAAACAGAAACAATATTCGTGCCCAATTTTCGAGGTTCTCTCTCAATTTTTTCAGGATCCCATGAGCAAATCCTGATATCCTTGACATGGGACAATCCTTGAGGTATACCCTATCTAAGGAAAAAAGAATCATCAAAATCGGTTCATAAATAACGGAGTGAGGGCCGAACATACATACAGAAACGCTAAACGTGCCCACAATTTTCGAGGTTTTCTCTCAATTTTGTCAGGATTCCACTGTCAGATCCTGATTTCCTTGACATGAGACAATCCTTGAGGTACACCCTATCTAACAAAAAAAGAATAATCAAAATCGGTTCATAAATGACGGAGTGAGGGCTGAACACACATACAGAAACGCTAAACGTGCCCACAATTTTCGAGGTTTTCTCTCAATTTTGTCTAGATTCCATTGTCAGATCCTGATTTCCTTGACATGGGACCACCCTTAAGGTGTACCCTATGTAACAAAAAAAGAATAATCAAAATCGGTTCATAAATGACGGAGTGAGGGCTGAACATACACAAAAAAAAAAAAAAAAAAAAAAAAAACATATATACGGTCGAATTGAGAACCTCCTCCTTTTTTTCGTCGGTTAAAAATACAATAAAAGTAAATAAAAGAAATATATATATATGTAATAATAAATAAAATACATACCTATTTATAATAAATATCACTATGGGATGATAGAGAGGTAATGCTCTTTGACCAGTTTTCTGAATTGATGTATGTTTTTAGAGTCACGAATGTTAGGTGGAAGTGAATTCCACAATCGTACCGCATGGGAATAGGAATGGGTTTTATGGGATGGGAAATTGAGATGATGCTTAAGGCGGGATCTACATGGGGCATCGGCAGGGCGAGTGAACGAAAAACGATCACGCAGGTAGCCAGGGTACTTATGGTTGAAAAGAATGTTGAACAGGAGACATAATAACCGAGTGTTCCTTCGAAGACGGATTGGGAGCCACTTGAGATCCTTGCGGAACTGAGAGGCATGGTCATTTTAGCTGCTCAAAGCTCTTGAACATACTAGGAGGTACTAGTCAGCCATTTGAGCTCCTACTAATCGGCAAATTATGAGTAGGGACATACATAATCAGCCCATGTATAGAAATGACTATTCTTTATTCGGCTACTTGGCTAGGTAGCAGTTGCGCAAGTCTGTCATTTGTGTAGGGAAAAATAACGGTCAGTACAGGGGTGGGTTTTAGTCAGTAAAAGTCTGACACGCCTTCCTCTCCACAAGATCTCATCTCCCTTCCTGCCCAGAAAGCATAACCAAGTGTGCCGTGACCGGTCGGTCAGTAAGAAGCGTTTATTTATCAGAAGGTAGCTACAATTTTTGTTGTGTAAACTATGATTAGTTCCAATCAGTGTTGGTTTTAATTGCTAGATAATTTATTTATCAAATAATGAACTGTTACATTTTTTATTAGAAGTACCCCAAATCTTATTTTTAATATCTATAATCAAATAGCACTGGCATATTTAACAAATAATTAAATGACTAGAAATTCAAATGTTAATAAAACAATCGAATATCACTGGAATATTTAACTAATAATTAAATATCTAGAAAATAATAATGTTTTAGCAACATTATTTCTGACTAATACCTCTTACACAAGTAATATTAGAGGTATTAGTCAAGGTACAAGTACCAAATGAAGTATCACGGAGAGGTGTTACTTTGATTACGGTGCGTAGCGAAGGAAAGAGTTTTTCTTTTTTTTTTTGTGTGGCATCTCGCAGGTCAACCTCTGAGGTGATCGGCTGCCTAACCGGACTTGCCTGTGGCGGCTTTAATTTATTAAAGCCTCCAGCCAGGGCTTATTAAACTAACAAACTAAGCGACAACACTCTGGGCATCCCCTGCAGGGTACGGGTCTGGGCATAGGGCGTTGCTGGGGGGAGGGGGGGCAAGCAGCAAGGGACGGCTGGATCAAACTTAAGAAAAAAAAAAGAGAGTACTCAGTGGTCTTTTTAAATGAGCTGTCCTCGCGTGCCCCTCCTAACCTCTGGTGACGTTCGATTCACGTTTGACACAATTGCCAGCCGCAAAAATTGGTGCGACAACATTTGCCACGTTCAGATCCTTGAAGGCATACTTGGTTATGCTTTCTGGGCAGGAAGGGATATGAGATCTTGTGCAGGGGCTTCAAGCTTTTTTTTTGGGTTGGGAAATCATCCAATGACTTCTCCCGCTCTGGGTGGAGAGGAAGGCGTGTCAAACTTTTACTGACTAAAACCCACCCCTGTTCCTTCAGTTGCTTGAGTGCCAAGAGCCGCGGGAACTCTATTTCGAAGGGACTCCATATTAGCGTTGGATATAGTAGGTACTACGAACTACTGAAAGCTCAAACACAGGTAGGTTAACTAAGATTCCTTTAAATACAGCAGCTGTAAATAAATAAATTTATTTGAACCTCGAATAAAAATATAACAACATACCCTTAAAATAACCTTTTCCTCCGTATTTACACAATCCTCAAATAACAACTCACACTTAACATACCCGCATAAACATTACAATAAAAACAAAATTGAAGCGAAAATCTCATAAAAATGTTGAAATATTTCCATGTTTCACATCATCGTAAATACCTCCTCATCCGACCTTAGGGACCCTTCGTTTGCGAAGGTCGGAAGTCGGGTCCTTACAGGTATCTGTGGATTGTAAGCCCTTGGACATTATTTACATAATTATTTTAGGCCCTGTCCTAAGGGGCCGATCTCAATGGAAAGATTTTTAAGTATTTTAGAAATTAAGTTAATTCTGGAAACGCTTCTGAATTCCGATAATGTTATAATCTGGTATCTGGTTATTTATAGACATTCAATCAAATGAGATCATGTTTTATCCTGTTTTTGAACTACAAAACTTACTAAGTATATGCTTAGTTTCGACACTGATTAGTGAATTCTAAACTCAAGATAACATGTGTCTCATCCATCAAACTCAACTGTAGGTATACTGGACAAACTCAACTGTAGGTATACTGGACAAACTCAACTGTAGGTATACTGGAGAAACTCAACTGTAGATATACTGGACAAACTCAACTGTATGTACACTGGACAAACTCAACTGTAGGTATACTGGACAAACTCAACTGTAGGTATACTGGAAAAACTTAACTGTATGTACACTGGAGAAACTCAACTGTAGGTATACTGGACAAACTCAACTGTAGGTATACTGGAAAAACTCAACTGTATGTACACTGGAGAAATTCAACTGTAGGTATACTGGACAAACTCAACTGTAGGTATACTGGTCAAACTCAACTGTATGTACACTGGAGAAACTCAACTGTAGGTATACTGGACAAACACAACTGTAGGTATACTGGACAAACTCAACTGTAGGTATACTGGAGAAACTCAACTGTAGGTATACTGGACAAACTCAACTGTAGGTATACTGGACAAACTCAACTGTAGGTATACTGGAGAAACTCAACTGTAGGTATACTGGACAAACTCAACTGTAGGTATACTGGACAAACTCAACTGTAGGTATACTGGACAAACTCAACTGTAGGTATACTGGACAAACTCAACTGTAGGTATACTGGACAAACTCAACTGTAGGTATACTGGAAAAACTTAACTGTATGTACACTGGAGAAACTCAACTGTAGGTATACTGGAGAAACTCAACTGTAGGTATACTGGACAAACTCAACTGTAGGTATACTGGACAAACTCAACTGTAGGTATACTGGACAAACTCAACTGTAGGTATACTGGACAAACTCAACTGTAGGTATACTGGACAAACTCAACTGTAGGTATACTGGAAAAACTTAACTGTATGTACACTGGAGAAACTCAACTGTAGGTATACTGGAGAAACTCAACTGTAGGTATACTGGACAAACTCAACTGTAGGTATACTGGACAAACTCAACTGTAGGTATACTGGACAAACTCAACTGTAGGTATACTGGACCAACTCAACTGCAGGTACACTGGACAAACTCAACTGTAGGTATACTGGACAAACTCAACTGTAGGTATACTGTACAAACTCAACAGTAGGTATACTGTACAAACTCAACTGTAAGTATACAGGACAGACTCAACTGTAGGTATACTGGACAAACTCAACTGTAGGTATACTGGACAAACTCAACTGTAGTTATACTGGACAAACTCAACAGTAGGTAAACTGAACAAACTCAACTGTAGGTATACTGGACAAACTCAACTGTATGTACACTGGAGAAACTCAACTCTAGGTATACTGGACAACCTCAACTGTAGGTATACTGGACAAACTCAACTGTAGGTATACTGGACAAACTCAACTGTAGGTTAATACTGGACAAAACCTTTTTTTAAATGATAAGTCAATAATTTTTACCCGCACATATATCGGTCTTCAGGGTAAATGTTGAAATTAGAACCCGCTAATCAGTATTTAAACTAATCACAAGGTTATTTTATAGGAGCCCTATTGCTGTCACTCACGTGTCCGTCTGTCCGTCAGTCGTCTGTCACACAGGTCTTACATCCAAATTTTCAGTATTAACATCTTGTTGACCCAAAGCCATACAAATAGTCAAAAACATATTTGGTTGGAACCCTAGATGTGCAAAGTCCGACACGCCCTTGGCCGGTTTTTTTTATAAATACGGCCTAAAATTAATTCTTTAATTCAAGTGCATAGTTAGATTTTCAATACCTCGGGTCGCTTCTTCAGGGGGATGGTGATATAGACCGAGACGTAACGCACAGGATCAACTCAGGATGGATGAAATGCTGACAGGTCACTGGAACAACTTGCGACCGACGGATGCCCCTTAACCCTTTACACCCGGATTGAAACAAGTGTGAGTTTTAATTTCTTAAGTTCCGAGGCCCACAGGACATTTGGTCGGCCGTACCGTTCCCGCGATTTTTTTTAGTATTTCAGGCACCCTCACGGTCGAAAACTACTACAAGTCTTCCTTTAAAATCTATAAGTCCGTGATTGGACCTGTCGTACTGTATGGGTCAGAATGTTGGGCTGTGAAAAAGACGGATGAAAAAAGATTGCATGTGGCGAAGATGAGAATGTTGAGATGGATGTGTGGAGTATCAAGAATGGATAAAGTGAGAAATGAGTACATTAGAGGTAGTTTAAAAGTGGCGCCAGTCACAGAAAAGTTGAAAGGGAACCGCTTATCTTGGTATGGTCATGTAAAGAGGAGGGATGAAATACATGTAACTAAAAAAACTTTTTACATAAAAAAATACAACCGGCTTCCATAAATAAATAATACTAAAAAATGCAAAATAACTTTAATTTCGGAAGTCGGTGTTTCTAGTTTGGTTTCTTTGTTATTTGACACCGGCTTCCGAAATTAAAGTTATTTTGCATTTTTTAGTATTATTTATCTAAGGAAGTCGGTTGTATTTTTTTTGTAAAAAGTTTTTTTATTTTTCACTTTTTAGTGGTTGTACTCCATTCTAAAACTAAATTAATAGTAAAGTTATGCCCGAATTGATAGCCCTTAAAATAGAGAATTTGAACATAGTTGGTGAAATTAGGGTGTATCAGGGTGAACTGTACAAATCTGTATATCCCTTCAGAGCATATCAGCGTGATGTAATGTTGTGAAGAGGTGAAAACACGAGTTCCATTGTGTATCTCCGAAGTTCTTCATCAGATCTTCACCAAATTAAAATGGGACCACATGTGAAGCAACAGCTTTCAAATAAAAAAAAATCTTCAAAATCGGTTCACGGAGTAAAAAGTTATGAGGTAACACAGATAAAAAAAATACAGTCGAATTGAGAACCTCCTCCTTTTTTTGAAGTCGGTTAAAAAGAGTTATGAATATAAATGTGGATGGATGGAGAGGAAGAGGGAGGCCAAAGAAAGGATGGATGGATTGTGTGAGCAGTGATATGAATGAAAGAAAAGGGAGTTAGTGATAGCGTGACGGCTGACATGACAGAATGGAAGAAAAAACGTGTTGCGCCGACCCCAAGTAACATGGGATAAGGGCAGAAAGATGATGATGAGTTAGATTTTCAACAATCAGCTCAGCGACCCCTAGAGTAGAAAATTAACAGTGCAATACATTATTACAAATACTCAAACATGTGTTCAAAAAAATCTGGCATTTGCAAGGCTACTATGCTACTACCTTACTGTTAAAAAAGCTTGAAAAACCAGCAATTTTTTTTTTATATTTTTATCAAAAAATATCTTTTTAACACTGCGCTATTCTCAAATAGTGTAAGTATCTTGTGCCAACACGAAATAACAAGCTCATTAAAATAAATATTTTTAACCCACTTCAAAAAGGAGGTGGTTATCAATTCGGACGTTTTTTTTTTCTTACTTTTTTATATAGGTTTTCCGTCATATATGGACGGTTTTGCGAAATTCTTTTTTATTCGAAAGGGGCTTATTCCGAAATGGGGTCAGTGGGTAGCCTTAGGGGCGGTGGTCCCATTTAAATTTCATATAGATCTGATGTCGAGTTTCGGAGACAGACAACGGAACTCTTCAAAAAATTACAGCAAATCAACTGCGCTAGCTGCGATCGTCACAACTAAAAAGTCGTCATCTTCCTGCCCTTAATCCCATGTTACTTGGGGCCGGCGCAACACGTTTTTCTTCCATTCTGTCCTGTCAGCCGTCACGCTATCACTAACTCCCTTTTCTTTCATATCACTCTAAACTAAAAAGTGGAACCT
Organism: Polia nebulosa; assembly: GCA_951329385.1. NCBI lineage: Eukaryota > Metazoa > Arthropoda > Insecta > Lepidoptera > Noctuidae > Polia > Polia nebulosa. The sequence continues at coordinate 11,580,956 of OX589610.1, read as the reverse complement.
AAAATTTTTTTTTTACAAAAAATAGAAAAAAAGACTTCCAAAAAATTTCAATATAAATTTAATTTCGGAAGTCGGTGTCGGTGAAAAAACGAAGATACAAAACCAAAAACACCGGTTCTATTTTTTGGATAAAAGTTTTAAAAATATTTTGCGGTAAATTTAAAATATTCTACACGAAAATATAAAAAGTTAGTTGGCTGTTTGTTTCTCAGCAGTTCAGCACAGGATATGCATCGCCGTCCAGTTTATCTCCCGTGGGTGTCGTTTGCTAAAACACAGCGTTGATATTTTTATTCCCAATGCACAGAACGGTACAGAAATTTTTCTCCTGGTACCTACTACTGAAAGTTAATCGTCAGTTTTAGTAAACACATAATTTTGTATTAAAACACATATCTAGTTTATATACAAATCATCCTCACGAAATCATCAAAAAAAACCATCATATTTTTTTCTCTTGAAATTTGGTATGTAGATAGAAAAATATATATATATATATATTTTTATTTCTTTCTTTTTCTTTTTCTAGATAGCTTATATTACACTACGGCAGCACAGATTTTGATAAAATTTGGTATGTTTTTATCATGAAACTTAGTACACATACGCAACGTACCTAAGTCTAATAAGTTAGTTACGAACAATTCTTAACCGACTTCAAAAAGAAGGAGGTTGTCAATTCAGGGTTTGTAATTTTTTTTAATGTATTTTCGGGCATAACTCCGCCATATATAGACGGATTTGCAAAATTATTTTTTTATTCGAAATGGTCTCAATTAAATTTCATATAGATCTGATGACGAGTTTCAGCGACGGACAACGAAAATCTTAAAAAAATTACAGCAAATCAACTGCGATTGCTGCGATCGTATGTTTATGTAGTGTTAACACAATTTAATTAGGAACCGCAACTAAATCTCTTTCTTCCTCTCTAAACTCTTTTTCTTAAACATTTTTTTACAAAAAATAGAACCGACTTCCAAAAAAAGTGCAAAATAACTTTAATTTCATTCAACCGGATTTTTTATGCCTCTTGTACATATTTTATTTATTAAGTTATTTATTAGTTTAGTATAATATGTATTGTAGTTACTTTAATTTCAGAAGTCAGTGTAAAAAAAACGAAGAAACACCGACTTCCGAAATTAAAGTTATTTTGCACTTTTTTTGGAAGTCGGTTCTATTTTCTGTAAAAAAAATATTGTTTTCTTTTGGAAGTTTGTTCTACTTTTTTGAAAAACGTTTTTTAGAAAAATAGTTTAGAGAGGAAGAGAGAGCTTGCTCTCAATGTTAAATATAATATATCAGTCGGGGGAGCGCGTCAATTTAATTGTATCCCGGGCCCCTAAGCCTGAACCATGGTAGCGGTAGGAACTGTGGTGTTTTAGTCGGTTAGACCCGACAAAACACTCTATTCTCCCCAGACGGTGAGTATCCAAAAACCGCACATTTAGGGTTCCGTACCAAATAAGGGAAAATTCAAAGAAAAAATCTGTTTTCTCAAGAAATTGGTATTTGTGTTATGTTTTACTAAAACATACGTAATAACAAACATTATCATCAAATTTCAAGTTCATAGGTCAATGGGAAGTTAAAAAATTCTTCGGAACAAAATTTTATGACAGACGGACAGACTGACTGACGGACACGTGAGTGACAAAAATATAGAGCTCCATTTGGGCCCTTCAGATACGGCACCCTAAAAATTGCTGAGTGCAATGGCATTACACGACTGAACCAGCTATTCCTATATCAAAACACAAGAAACGAACATGGTACTCGTAAAATGAACTCCATTGAAAATCATTCACCGTCAGTAATTTAATTACTCTGAAATGGCTTTTATGTTATTGGTAGGAAGTGGAGCCCCCATTTTCAATAAATATTATATAACTAATTACCTCCATGTCTTGTACGAGTGACGTCATATCAATTACCTCTGTATATGATTTGATGTTTTATTAATGAACTCATAATTAGAATTGATAAGTGCTCTTAGAGCTCTACCATATACTGTTGATTGCGTGTATTCAACGAACGTATTGTGAAGTGTTAGCAATGTACTAGACACGATATAGCTAAGCTGACGCCATCTCACGACGCCGTCTTATTCTAATCTGTCACCTTTTAAATCAATCAGTTACATTCTGCGTTAGCGTGAACTTCACGGAGTATTATATTTGCTTGGTCAGGACTAAATTATAAGTATACTATTTAAACCGGCAAACGTTGTTCCGCGACTAAAAAACTTTTTAACAAGAAAAAACAACCGACTTCCAAAAAAGAAAATACGAGTACTTACACTGAAAATTTAAAAAAAAAAACCTTAATTTCGGCAGTCGGTGTTTGTATTTTATATCTTCGTTATTTGACACCGACTTCCGAAATTAAAGTTTTTTTTTAAATTTTCAGGGTATTTTCTGTTTTGGAAGACTCAACTTTTTAGTTGTTATACCCCAGACCTAAAAACCCCAATAACATGGAACGTGGAATTTAAACATACTTGTAATTGGAGGAAACCAAAACGCCATCTATGTATACATATTTTTCGTTTTTTTTTCAGTTTTTCAAAAAGCGCTGAAGCAATTTTGATATAATTTATGTGGGGCCACCTCGGGAGTATATTCTTTCGGATAAAGAAAGAATTTTGAAAATCGGTCCACAACTGACAGAGAAATCGGTACATTAAAAAAAACACATACAGACGAACAGAACAAAACCTCCTCCTTTTTGAAGTCGGCTAAATATCCCCGGTTACAGGAGAGTGAAAAATACTTTACGACCTATTCTAATACCTACCGAATATACAAAAAAAAAAAACATTAAAATAAGTCGAGCCTTTTTTCAGTCCCTCTACCGATTTTTTTTTATGTATATCTGCCGCCGCTGCTCATGATGTCACTATAATAATCATCCCTACCGATTTTTTTTAAGTATATCTGTCGCCGCTGCTCATGATGTCACTATAATAATCCCCCATACCTATTTTTTTATGTATATCTGCCGCCGCTGCTCATGATGTCACTATAATAATCATCCCTACCGATTTTTTTTAAGTATATCTGTCGCCGCTGCTCATGATGTCACTATAATAATCCCCCATACCTATTTTTTTATGTATATCTGCCGCCGCTGCTCATGATGTCACTATAATAGTCCCTCCCCCCTACCGAATTTTGGTCACGGTGGCCAATCTCATCGGAGATTAGCCAATTACACAGGAGATAGTATAGTGCACAAGTGTGTGCACAAATAAAGGTGCACTCTCCGTTCCTTCACTCTCATAGTCAGACGGGACGGCAATCTAACACGACCGGGGAGAGCTCAGGCGCAGGACTAACGACTTTACGGACTTTCCGAGGCAAGGGGTTGGCACACCACCAACTTCCAAACTCCGGGCTGTTATTGAGAAACTCATAATAGAAAAATCCAATAACAGTTTTTGTTCGACCTGGCAATTGCACCCAAGATCTCACGCTCCAAAGCCATTTTGTTTTTTTATCACTTCGGCAGTCAAACCCAATGATACCTCATTTGTTAATATCCATTTGTTAATATCCATTTGTTAATATCCATTTGTTAATATCCATTTGTTAATATCCATTTGTTAATATCCATTTGTTAATATCCATTTGTTAATATCCATTTGTTAATATCCATTTGTTAATATCCATTTGTTAATATCCATTTGTTAATATCCATTTGTTAATATCCATTTGTTAATATCCATTTGTTAATATCCATTTGTTAATATTCATCCAGCTGTTTTGGCTACAGGGTGCGCCAATAGATAAAACAACCTGACTGTAAAAAACAACTAAGGAGTTTTCAAGCAGCCTGATGGAGTTGGTGGCAGTTATTTTAGTTCAATTATTGATAGTCAACTGCATCAGACTGCTTGAAAAGTGACTTGTTTGGAACTTTTTACTTGTTTTTTGTTTTCTACATTTTTGGAATCGCCTCCTTGAACACTTTATTTTGATACCGCATTTAATATACATAGTGCGTCGATTTTCATTTCTAACCGACTTCAAAAAGAAGGAGGTTATCAATTGAGATATTTGTATTATTTTTTTTTATGTATATTCGGGTATAACTCCGTCATATACAGGGTGTAACGGCAAGGTGTGGTCATATTTTAGGAGCCAGTTCTGCCCATGGAAATGAACAACTTTCTCTAAGAAAAAATAAAAAAATACACTTTCTATACAAAGTTATCATCAGCTGATCAATATTTGTATGGGAGGTAAAATTTTTTTTTTAGAATTTCCTAGGATTTTCTTGAAGAAAGTTGTTCACATCGATGGGCAGATCCAGTTCTTAAAATATGACCACACCTTTCCGTTACACCCTGTATATTGACGGATTTACAATTTTTTTTTTTTTGTTCGAAAGGGGTTTGTTCCGAAATGGTCCCATTTAAGTTTCATATAAATCTGATGATGGGTTTCGGAGACTGACAACGGAACTCTTCAAAAATTGACAGCAAATCAACCGCGATTGCTGCGATCGTTCTATGTCTATGAATTGTTACCACAGTTTAATGGGGAACCACAACTAAAAAGTGAAAAATAAAAAACTATTTTACAAAAAAATAGAACCGACATGATGAATTGTTAACACAGTTTAATGGGGAACCACAACTAAAAAGTGAAAAATAAAAAACTATTTTACAAAAAAATAGAACCGACTTCCAAAAATAGTGCAAAATAACTTTAATTTCGGAAGTGGGTTTTTATTTTGTCTGGTGGTTGCATATTGTATTTTGATTACTGTTTTGTCTTTAGTAACACTCGCAAGATTAAGACAAATCAATTGACGTAAGAATTATCAAAATCGACCCATGCGTATACACATAAATACATACATAGCCATTTTTTTTGCGTCGCACAGTCTGTTAAAAGACACATACATAGGTAATCTCGAAAAACATTACCCTTCTTCTGAGGCAGTCGAGTACACACTCGTTTATGACACCAGTGTGATAACACCCCAAGCTCACCAAAGGAAACGTCGTAAACTTTTGCATTAGGGAAAATGGTTTCGCGGGTAACTAGCACGGCTTCGGGAGTTCTCGCCAATCATCGGTGAAACAATAAAGAACTTTTTTTTTTATTAAATGACAGACATTTCTTTGTTTTTGTGCACGTTTACTGCAAGGGGGGAAACTTTGTGAGTTAATGGGAAATGGAAGTTAGCGGTGTGGAATTTGTAAGCAGAATTTTTATGAATAGTTCGTAGAACAATTACGATTATTTCTTTCATAGATTTTTAGCAGAATACAAGACAGTGATCAAGTGTAAATCTACTATCTAAATATACGGCATGGTTGGCGAAGTGGTTGAGCGATTGGCTGATTCGCTGCGTGTCGCGGGTTCGATTACCGCACGGAATAAATATCCGTATAGCCTACAGATAGTTGTTTCGAGTCAGGCTGGTATGTTGTAATGTAAGGTGACATTTTGAAGGAAAGATTTAACTTTTCAAAAACCCGACTGTTAAAAAAAACAACTACAAAGTTCCAAACAAGTTGCTTTTCATGCGTTCTGATGCAGTTGGTGGCAGCTATTTTAGTTCTATTATTGATTTCATGCCACCAACTGCAACTGCTTGAAAAGTTACTTGTTTGAAACTTTTTAGTTGTTTTTTTCAGTCGGGTTTTTTGAAATTATTTTTATTTTTTATTTTCTACATTTTAGTGAGCTATATTGGTACTGGAACCCTTTATTTTTATACCCCACTTAATTAATATGGTTCGTCGACTTTCATTTTGTTTCTTCTTAACAAAATTATGGCGTCTGGTTGTCGCCATATTGTAAAAAAGAAACAACATGTCAGTAATGTTGTTATTGTATCACTAGCATATACGACTTTTATTTAATGTTACTAACACTATGAGTCTCATTAGTACTCGGAATAAAGAATTATTATTATATGCCGCCCCAAATCGTCGCCACATGACCGATCAAGCAGTGCTCATATCCAGCTTTCACACAAAATGTATTTTCAAAAAAACATTTTATTTTTGGTACTTAAATCTGGACACTGCTACTAAGTAGGTATTATTATGCTGAAAAAAAATAGTCAATTATAATACTCTGACTATTGGAGATTATTTATAAATTGCTTCTTTTTTTTTTTGGGGATGGGAAATCTTCAGATGACTTCGCCCGCTCTTGGTGTAGTGGGAGGGCGTGTCAGCCTCTTACTGACTAAATCCCACCCGCGTTCTTCCAGTTACCTTTCGCGTTGAAGGACCACGGTGGCTTTTTCGAACACTCCCGCTTGATTAGGAGGGAAGTGGTAATTATGTTTTTCTTACTCCTCCGCTGTCTTTTCTGATTAATTTCGTTGCGGGACTCAAGACAGTTTGTAACAACTTAACAAGGCAGTGTTAAAGCCTTGTTTATTTTATGACCTCTATTCCAAATTACCTTCTTTCCTACCTTTTTTAATTTAAAATTCAAATATTACTTGTTTTCTCTGTCAATAGTCTCTGTTTTATATTAAAAATCAGTTCTAATTCTGATGCCGAGCTAGACTAAGCTCCTGCCTATCATGGTCAATTTCCTTCTCTTCAATAACTGACAGTTACCCGTTTTTGTACTTAGTCACAGTGTATGGTGTACGTACGATTTATGAGTACTACATAGAATCTAGCCGTCTGTGAATAATAAAATATACGTCAGAACTCATCTTGTGTTCATCTGCATCTAACTCCTCATCTACGGTCCTCCTCATATACGGTAGTCCTTTTCGTGTCACTCCTACGACCCTCCTCTACGTGTCACACCACATCCGACCTCCGTTGCGTGACAAGTTTAATCGTTTCTCTGGGACTCGTCGAGCTTCACTGCCTCGGCGTTTTTTCTGGTGGTCGCCACTGTTGATTCTGGCGTACAGAGTTACAGTGGTTTGGGAATAGTGTGGCGGGCTTGTCCCAAATATAAAAAAACTTTATAACAAAAAAATTAACCGACGAAAAAGAACTAAAAAGCAAGAAATAAATAGATTTTCAATTTGGCGCCGACTCAAAATTAGTTTATATTAAATTTGATTTGATTATAAGTATAAGCTCAATACTCAAGACTTAAAAGGTCTATTTATATTTTCCTTTTTAGTTCTTTTTCGTCGGAAAATTTTTTTGTTAAAAAGTTTTTTATTTTATGATTTTTTTGTGGCTCGCGTCATCTTTTAATACTCTGAATATTCAGAGGCTAATTTCTAATCTTCTATCATTCCTCTTGCCACTGAGCTGATGATGTAACCATCCTTCTTTGAGTATCCCAGGATAATTGACCAATTGAGGTTACCTCCAATATTGTAAAGACAGCAATATTGTAAGATTCAAAGCATATCTGTCACTAAAACCACAGTTTTTATACTAACTTCAAATTGTTTAGCAAAGGTATGGTTTCCATCATCATCTCAACTTCATGATGTGATGATTTCTAATCGCAAATACCTGTTATGTTATGAAAATGACGGAGTGAGGGCTGAACATACACAAAAAAAAAAAAAAAAACATATATACGGTCGAATTGAGAACCTCCTCCTTTTTTTTCGTCGGTTAAAAAGTAAACAGAAACACTATTGTGCTCTCAATTTTCGAGGGTTTTTCTCAATTTTATCAGGGTGCCCTCATCATATCCTGGTTTCCTTAACCTTTGAGATATACCCTACCTAGCAAAAAAATAATTATCAAAATCAATTCATAACAAACGAAGTGAGGGCTAAACATACAAGCAGAAACACTATTCGTGCCTACAATTTTCGAGGGTTTCTCTCAATTTTAACTGGATTCCATCATCAGATCCTGACTTCCTTGACACGGGACCACTCTTGAGGTATACCCTATCTAACAAAAAAGAATTATCAAAATCGGTTCATGAATAACGGAGTGAGGGCTGAACATACACAAAAAAAAAGCAAAAAAATATATATACGGTCGAATTAAGAACCTCCTTCTTTTATTTCGTCGGTTATAAAAAAAAACCCCGCGTCTCTTTTTCGGTGCTTCTAATGGTAAATTCTAATGAAAGCAAAATATATAATTATTTAGTAGGCTGTATTAACACAAGTACGCAACAAACTCAATATTCAATGTTCAGTTATATCAAAGCGTTTTCTATGAGGTAAGTAATTATTTAACTTTTTCATTAAAACTTATTTCTATAAAAGGATAGAAGCCTCTATTTTGAATACCTTTTAAGAATAATTTACCTGTTACCTGAAGACTCATAAATAAATTATTATATTCCGGCTTTTCCTTGCCAAAAGGAACCACGAAGCGTGAAAACCTCATAATTTTGAATTTCTTTCAAAAACCTTTTGTTTATTTACCGACTTCGAAAAAGGAGGAGGTTCTATGTTCGACTGTAAGTATTTTTTTTTTGTGTATGTCCACCGATTTCTCCGTCAGTTGTGGACCGATTTTCATTTTTTTTTCTTTTTTATCCGTACGAATATACTCCCGAGGTGGTCCCATATAAATTTAAGCGAAATTGCTTTAAGGCTTTTTGAAAAACTGAACAAAAACGAAAAATAAGTATACCTCGATGACGTTTTGGTTTTCTCCAATTACGAGTATGTTTAAATTCCACGTTCCATTTTACTGGGGTTTTTAGCTCTGGGGTATAACAACTAAAAAGTGAAAAATAAAAAACTTTTTTACAAAAAAAAAACAACCGACTTCTAAAAAAGAAAATACAATAAAAATAAAAAAATAACTTTAATTTCGGTGACAAAAACAAAGAAATAAAATGCAAACACCGACTTCCGAATTTAAAGTTATTTTTTAATTATTATGTTTTTTTTTTTTTAACATAGATCTGCAGTCTTAATAATAATAAATTAACAAAAAAAATGGTTTTGAAAGACACAGTATAATCTCTTATCTCTACAGATCTCTAATGCATATGTAGCGTCTCTCCGAAAATGAAAGTCCACCTTCCATCTTCCACCTGTACCTACACTTTATAGGAACTTATTTATTTATTTATTATATATTTTGTAAATTTTTGATTTTTTCTATTATTTTGATTATGTTGTAAATTTTTAATTATTTTGTAGACTATGATCTTAGTAAATAATTTTATTTGATTTATTACTTTGATTAATTTGTTTAAATAGATTTGTTCTCATTTCAATTATTGCAATTCATGATTATATTTTGGTTTTTATACTAGTATTAATTCATTGATTTAAATTGCAATTTTATACCTTATTTCTCCCGTTTTAAATTCAATTTTAATTTTATCACGTGTTGTTATTTTTAAGTCTTGATTTCCATTTTTCTGTTGTGTCATTACTTTTATTTCTTCTGTGAATGCTGGTTTTCCTGTAATTGGCGACTGTGTAAGACTAGGGCCTATTGTTACCTTTACCTAAGACGTGCTGTACGCAGAAGCTGTTGGTTAACCTTAATATATAAATATTTAAACTTAGGTATTAACAACATTCCAATTTGACATTGAACAAAACGCTAAGAAGAAGAACATCTTACAGCAACCCTAAACCATCATGCTTAGGGTGTCGTAGGGCGTCAGCTCCAATATCATCATGAAAAATATAGTGGACAGGTGGAACACCCCCATACTGGGACAATGGATATACCACTGAGGTGTATAATAAACTGGCTTCTGACAGCGGCTTCGCCCGCGTTCAATTAGTATATGTGTATGTGTGTGTGTTTATGTGTGTGTGTGTGTGTGTGTATTAGTGTTTTTGACTATTATCTATCTTATTGTCAAATTTCATCCAGATCCGTTTAGCTGTTCTGGTGTGATTGAGTAACAAACATTCATCATCCATTCAAACTGTAGGATAGAAAATGTATTTTTTCTGATAGTTATAAGTACCTACTAAAGTTTTAAAGTTGTGTGTATACTTACGAAGACTAAGCCTGAAATATTTTTTTTTATGAACAGGCCAATGGTGTCACAATTAATTCCTCATCTTAAAACAAAAAATAAACTGGCCTAGTGCGTGTCGGCTTTCGCACATTAAGGGTTCCGTACCAAATATTGGTATTTGATAGTAAAGTATACGTAATAATAAACAGTATCACAAAATTTCAAGTTCATAGGTCAATGAGAAGTTCAAAAATTCTTCGTCACAAATTTTTGTGACAGACGACGCACGGACAGACTGACAGACGGACACGAGAGTGCCTCCGTTTGGATCTTTCGGGTACGGAACCAAAAAAAACTGGAACATTCCCCAAAAGTAAGGATTCCCTTGAACACAAGGACGTAAATCATTACATTTTATACGTAGGTACCACGCTGATATAAGAGATACGCACACGGACACTCGGACAGCTCCTGAGCTATAAGCTAGTGATTTATTTATTACTTACCTCAGGCAGAGGTGTAAAAAATATCCTCTTGAAAGAATATTTTCGTAGGTATGTTTGTATGTTTCTTATTACTTCTTTGCAAGTCGGGTGAAAAGGGAAGTCAATTTTCTATATCCAATCATCTGAGTAGGTTTTTATCGAGATTATTACTTTGGTCGATAGTAATGTCAAGATGTTTGTTTAAAAGGGCTTTATGTGTAAAAAACTTTTTTACAAAAACACAACCGACTTCCAAAAGAAAAGAAAATTAACTCTAATTTCAGAAGTCGGTGTTTGCATTTTATTTCTTCGCTATTTGACATCGACTTCCGAAATTAAAGTTATTTTTTTAATTTTTAGTGTATTTTATTTTCTGGAAGTCGGCTGTTTTTTTGTAAAAAAGTTATATTTTTTTCACTTTTTAGTTGTTATACCCCAGAACTAAATACCCCAATAACATGGAACGTAGAATTTAAGGAGGTTCTCACTCCTCCTTTTTGAAGTCGGTTAATAAATAAAATAAGCATTTGATTAGTATACACTGATTAGCGGGTTCATAAATCATAATAATTTTCAATGGTAATTTGGAATTTACACTCCGTTAATCACACTTAAAGTAACATCATAACGGCGAAAGTTTGTGTGCTCAAACGGCTGGACCGATTTGGATAAAATATGGTATGTAGATAGCTTATACCCTGGATCCCCCACAAGCCACAAGAAGCCACACATAGACTACTTTTTATCCCGGTCTACGCGGGTGAAACTGCGGGGCGACTGACTAGTTAGTCAGTATTTAAACTACGCATTTAGTTCGCGAGTCTTAGGTATAGTTTGGTCGAGTCGCCATTAGACTGTAAACAGTAGGTACCTACTCGCAAATATTCAAAATACATCTATAGATCGTATGGAGCACTGCAAATTGGTATGTTATATTTAATGGTATTCCCGGAATATCCGGGCCAATCCTGTGTGACTGGCTCCATTTTGAAGATGATATTGACTCCAGATGTACAACCACAATTTATAGGGGTCGCCCCTGATGTAGGGTTCGAGAAATATGTGCCACTAGAGGATCCACTGCATTCAGTGATGAAAATATGATGTTGGGTATTTTCTGGAAAATGTGGGCGTATCCAATAGATTAAACAAGGTTAGGTAACGAAATGGTCCTTATTAGTTACTTCATATTGCTATGCTTTGATTTTGGATTATAAATGGTTGATGGTTATTGTTAAAAAACTTTTTTACAAAAAAATACAGCCGACTTCCAAAAAAAATGTAAAATAAACTTAATATCGGAAGTCGGTATTTCAAGATTTGTTTCTTCGTTATTGGACACCAACTTCCTAAATTAAGGTTATTTTACATTTTTTTTTTGGAAGTCGGTTGTATTATTTTGTAAAAAAAAAAAAAAAAAATTCACTTTTTAGTTGTTGTATACTATAACCGAATTGATAGCCCCAAAAACATGGAATTTGAACACAATTGGTGAAATTAGGGTAAACTGTAGAAATCTGTGTATCCTTCAAAGTTTATCAGCGTGTTGTTATGTTTTGAAGTGGTGTACCTAAACAATAAACAGACATGCGATTGTAGCAATTCCGGAAGGTTTACTATCATTTATTGAAGAGTTCCATTGACTATCTCAGAAGTTCATCAAATCTTCACCAAATTTAGATGTGGTTCCATTTAAATTTGGTGAAGATTTGAGAAAGTTTATCTTTTTCAAACAAAAAAAAGATTTTTTGAAATCGGTTCTACGACTAGGTTATCGGGAACATACATAAAAAATTAAATCTTTCGACGAATTGTTAACCTCCTCCTTTTTGAAGTTCGGTTAAAAAGAAAGCAGTAGTTGCCCAGTTATAATGCCCCACCCAGGCCGTAGTAGTCGGTAGCTCGCCGCCCGATCAGCACCAGGCCCGAGAGTCGATGGCACGTAGTGCTCCACGCGCGCCTCAAAGATTTGTCAGCAATCATGACGGAGCCCATCATGGCTGATGCCTGCCCAGGGGTTATGGATAAATTCGAAACAGAGTTACCGCCCCCCGAGGCACTTAGGGTTTTAGTCAGTAAGACTCTGACACGCCCTCCCGCTCCACCCGGAGCGGGCGATGTCATTGTATGATTTCCCAACCCCTAAAAAAAAAGTTATAATGCCCCCGAACTACGGCGTGGGTTCAAATCCAGGCAGTTGCAGAATTTCTCTTTGTTTTGGCCCTCTCGACAACAATTGCTCTAAATGGTATTAGCACACTATAACAAAACATTATATTTTTTAGGGTTCCGTACCCCAAGGGTCCAAACGGGGCCCTATTGCTGTCACTCACGTGTCCATCTGTCCGTCTGTCTGTACGTCGTCTGTCACAAAATTTTGTTCCGAAGAATTTTTTAACTTTCCATTGACCTAATGAACTAGAAATTTGGTGATGTTTGTTCGTACCTATCTATATTTTACTAACAAACACCAATTTAGTGATAAGTAAATCAGACTTTTTTTGACATTTCCCTCATTTGGTACGGAACCCTAAATGTGGGAAGACCGACACGCACTTGGCTGGTTTTTATTGTCATATTATGATAATCTTCAAGAGTCACCTGGACTTTTGGAGAAAAAACGAGGGAGTGTGGGATTTTTACCTGGCTAAATCCATCTCGGTGATCACTATCTGCACATGGAAGGGGTTCCGTGACCTCTTCAAAGAACACACTGGCACCCCCTCTGTACAACGCCTGATAGAACTTTCCTGGGGAAACTATAAAGGGGTCTCCCCTGAGCCTCGCTGTGTACGGCAGCACGTGACGACTGTGCCACCGTCTTTTCTAAGGTCTCTCGGTTACATCTACCTTTTCTTTTTTTTTTCGGTGGGATACCCTCGAAAGGCGCCTGGACAGGCAAATACCAGGGAGTGTGGCATTCTTACCTCACTAAAACCACGCCGGTGATCACCTCAGCACATGGAAGGGTTACCTCTTGAAAGACCATTCCGGTACCCCCTCAGTGCAATGCCTGTTAGGACACATCCCTGAGGAGACCGTAAAAGGGTCTCCCTTGAGCGGTTACATCTACGTAGCTAGTATGATACACCCACATTCTAAGCCATAGTTAACAAAAATGCTCCTCAAGACGAATCAATTGAGCCCAAACTCAGTGAATCTATGTTGTTTTTTACAGAGATGCTGTGGTCACCTTCCTGCTTCATCATCAGACCCTGGATATCGTGTAGGCGTAAAATGCTCCTCAAGACGAATCAATCGAGTCCACACTCGATGGGTTCATCTTGTTTAGTTCAGAAGTTCCTATTGTCATCTTCCGTTTCCATCATCAGACCAGCTTCATGGTACCATATCATTGTATTGTCACCGAAGATATACTTATGTATCTTAGTCCAAAGTTAATTTTAGTCCAATCGGACATTGAGCAGTGGGTCTAAATTGAGTTGCAAGATTCCACCCGAACGAACATAGTTACATACATACATTGCAAGTTAAATAAAAGCTTGTAACAACAATGTTAATCGCGCGTTTCTCAAGAAAGATAATCAAAATCTAAAAGCTGCCCTCCTTATTAAATTATCACCTTAATTCCCTTTCTAATTACCTTCGGCATATAAATTCTGTTCCGCAACTCCACGGGAACCGTTCGCTATATTTCCCCGAGGACTAACACGTGGCATATCGGATACTCGGAAACATAGCGCAATTAATAAGAGTTCATAATAGCACAGTGAACATGTGCCTCTTTATAGAATTTCTGATCGGTTTTCTCGATTTGCACGTGCATGTTACGTGAATTATTGAGTGTTTTCGTAATCGAGTAGTTCGAGAATGGTTGTTTAACAATATAATAATAATGTTTTATTGACATAAAGGTGTTACATTTTCACTTGAAGCCCTGACTCCTGTGCTAGATAGTACCTGTGTTACAGGAGTCAGTGTCTTCACGCGTTTGTGGAACATTAACAATTTACAATAAAATTAAAATCAGAACAATTAGTGCAAGCTTGCTCATGTGTAGTGTAGTGTGTGATGTTGAGTGTGTTGTGTGTATGCGAGTATGTTGTATTTTGTGTGAGTGCATTTTGTGAGTGTGTTTGGTTGTTTCTAACATGTTTGTCGAATTCGAGATTAGATTGAGACTGTCGCCGTGAACCAAGATCGGGTTAAACTCCAAATGTTTACTAGCAATACTGGAATCTCTTTAGGAATAGGGCTTCATTTAGTTTATTTACAGCCTAACTAGGCTGTAGACGGATTAGGACGATGCAATCCGACCTGAGTCTACTAGCCAATTTTCTCCGAATCTACTGGACTGAATCCGTTGAAGTTTAGTACACAAATGAATTTATATGACCCAAACACGGACGTTGCATGTTAATAAATAAATTTTAAATATGGGGTCTCTTTTTTAAGGAAACAATAGAAAATTATAAAAAAGAAGTTTTTAAACCGTACCATGCGACAAATCTAAGAAAAGGGGAGCTGTAATGGTCTCTAGTATTTTTTTTTATAAATTTTAAATTATCAGTTTATAAATTATGTTGAAGAAAATGGCCATTATGGCCCTACTGAGTCTAAAGTTGTGAAATAAGTACACAATGGAAGTTTATAATAACAGATTATAGGAAAACCTCTAAGAAGTCAATGGTTTACAAAAAAACATATTAAAAAAATGTGTTTCGTTCAGAACACTTAGCGCACGAGTCCGACTCGCACTTGGCCGGTTTTTAGGGTTTCGTAGTCGCAACAATTAAAATTAAAATCAAAAGTCATTTATTCAAACTAGGCTGAGAGCCAGCACTTTCTGAACATCAAAGTTCAACATAAAGACAGTCCCCCAAAAACGCCCGCCCGTCACCACTTCCTAGTGTTTTAGCTGTAAAGAAGAAGTGGCCAACAAACTCCCCAGTAACACATCTGTCTGTTAAGTTTGAAGAACTTAAATCAATATAATTATAAGCAACAATCTTAACATATGTGTATGTAACGTATATAAAACAGAAAAATAGAGATATATCGTCTAAAATATAAACATAAAATTAAATTATCCGCCACTTGTTAGCTAGCACACTCAATTATGCCATTAAAAACGAACTGAAGCATAAACACTAAACCAAATGAAATAAGCCTCCATAAATAACTGGCGTGCCTGCTTACACGTGCAACGATATAATCTATCAAAGGGCTGTGATTCGAAGCCACAAGCGATAAACTAGGGCCATCATAGTAAATTTAGTAAACAATTATTATATGAACTCATATAATCTGTCATAACCATAAGCTAAATATGGAGAAAGAACATCAAGTGTAACATTGTCTTGCGTTCAACACAGCGACCAACTATTCTTATCTTCTAAATAGTCGTCGATTGAATAGTATGCCTTCGAACAGAGACTAGATTTAACCTCATTTTTAAATGCATTAAAAGGCCGGTCAAAAAAAGAAAGGGGCAGTTAATTGTAAAAGTGGATACCGAGACCCTCAAAAGAAACAATGACAAGAAACCCTTATAGTTTTGGTCTGTCCGTCTGTCCATCCGAGGCATAAGTAAGAGACTATTAGTACTAGAAAGCTGCAATTTTGCATGGATATATAATATTAATCACGCCACAATAACGAACTAATAAAATCTTGTATTTATCGATTCAGTGATTCGTTTACGAATTATTAAACATTAAAAGGAATTTTTTTTTCGAGTCGTGCGTCCCCCTGTGCCGCCACCCCCCTAAAAATCTAAATAAATTCGTGATGGTAGTATATATATTGTACTTTAAAGGAAAACTATCAAGGCTAAGTTAACTGTGTTAGTTAGAGTAATAGTCGCCCAACTTACAAAATTTTTCTACTTGTTAAATTTCGTAGAAAATACAAAATCCTTGAAAAAAAATTACGGTGAAGTACGGTCTACGGAACTATACCTTGCACGTGGCCCGACACGTACTTCGCCGGTTTTTTTTACATTCACATGGGTCAAATGTCTGGAACAGCAGCCACGTTAATCAAGGGTCGTTAATTACACTACTCCACCTTTTTGCTTCAACAGACATCCAACAATTAACGCACTAAAAACCCAAAACTACACAGCACCAAAACTCTCCGACACATTTCACAAACCGCGAACCCTCTAAATACCGAGCAAGAAAGCCCAAAATTAACAGCACACTACCCCGTATGTTTCCAGAGATAAATCTTACGTTTGACAGGTTAGGCCCACGATTTATTATAGGCTGCTATCATGGATTTCCTCCGACACTGTCGGCCCGTGACTTTATATGCTCTTTGGTGCTCAATAATGCGTTATATCAAACCTTTTTGGAGAAGAGGAATGGGTTATATCAATGTGTGGGCCTGACAGGGTGTGAAGTGGCAATATGTCTGTCAGTTTCTGTTAACAGGGGTTAATGTGGCGTGGTTGGGGGGCCATGAAGCTCCAAATATTGACTGTCACTTTTCACCATGTACATTATCGGTACAAAGTTCCTTGGAGCCTGTGTACCTCAGAGCAAGTATTCAAAAAAAGTGTGTGTGTACTTATGTACGCACTTAAGAAGTTATACTTCTTTGGGGTAACAAGATAAAAAACCAAACTGTCACAAAGTTTACAAAAGGAAAACAATCATTCTTCATGAACCATAGCTAACTTCAGGGTGTCGGGTCTACCCGGGCTTGCGGACGGCGAGTAATGGGTAGCTCGCCGTCCGATCAGCACCAGGCCCGAGAGTCGACGGCGCGTAGTGTTCCACGCGCGCCTCAAAGAGTTGTCAGCAAACAGGACGGGGCCCGTCATGGCCGATGCGTGCCCGGGGGTTGAGGATAACTTCGAAAGAGTTACCTCGCCCCTGGGCATCGAGGGCAGGGAGGAACAGGGATGGGTTTTAGTGAGTAAGTACTCAGAGCGGGAGAAATCATTGGATGATTTCCCACCCCAAAAAAAAAAAAAAAATCACATCATCACTGTCACACAAAATTCAATTGCAGCCAGTCATTAACAAGCCAAGAACAATATAAGACAAGGTTACACTAGACAATTCTTTATTTGTTCGTAATTTACAGGCTGTATCGGAAACGAGTGGTCATATTTGAAGTACTGCATGTACCCATAGAAATGAGAAAATGTTTTTTTAATTACTAATTTGTCGCTATCGGTACTGTCAGTCTTCATCATCAACATTACAATTTGGAATAGGCCTTCCCTTTCTTCTGCCATACTTTCCCGTTCTGGCCGACATTGACAAAAGTGTCAATTACTAGTTTAATATTGCCTTTAGCTCTTCACACGACGATTGCACACCAGGTGTGCAGATAACAATTAAAATCTATTGTGTCTGCTAATTGGGCGTGCGACGGTTTAATCACCATGCTTGGCTAAGACATTGGCGATCGTCGAAGCCAACAGAAATATACTGTTACCCAGTGGACCTGAAATATCCTTCAACAACTCCAGGAAGACAGGAAGAATTTAATCAAACACCGTGAACCATAATGCTAACGGTAAATACCAATAAAGGCAAAAAAACAACAATATCAAAGCAATAAATATACTAAGATGGCCGCGAGCAGCTGCAAACCTGTCACATTTTTATGAAGCGACATAGTTTGTGTTAAATTGTGTTATTATGTCCCGCAGAGGATAATCGCGGAATATTTATGTGAAGTGCCGTGGCGTGGCTTTCATTTTACGGTAACAGAGGTTCGGGCCACAGAGCAAGGAATCGATATCAAAGACAATCTGGCTTATCTTTTCCCATCTACCTACCTACTAATATTTTACATTTATTTATTTAAAATTTCGTCGATAACACCTTTACAGCTTGCCCTAATGCAATCCAAGTACATATTTAACTTATATTAATAAAATGAAATAAACATAATATTATATCATACGATTTTAATGCACATCAGTATTGCTACTTGTGTGAACCTCATCAGCCTGCAGTGAAATAAATCAATTACCAACCTTGTGGCGCGTGACAAGAGGGCAAACTGGTTCAGGGTTGTCCTAGAAGAAAGCTTCAGTAGCGTAGGTTTGGGCGGCGTGCGCATCTAGAGCTGGGTGGCGCGCGCGGCCACATGTCCACCAGCAACTCGGAGTGGTGCAGCCAGCCGCACAGTACCAGGAAGCTACATAGAGCGACGTCTCTCCGCACCGCCAGCCTACTTTACTCTACCATATCTATTACAAAGAGTCTAGAAAAGCCCCCGTCGCAAGACTGCTGTCAGATTTTCTGGCTTCAGACTACCCGTAACGACGTTTATCCATGGATAAACCTTAGCAAGCGTCGCTTTGCCTTGAATGCACCATGAACAGTAAAATGCCTGACCGCCTAAGTTGTACTGAGCAAACGTTTTGCATAAGCTGAGCGTACTTTGAATACGGATGTTTCTAGGGTATAAAAATAATGATTCTATTTAGTCCGTAAGTTAGATTATCAAAAAATATTAGACACATAATTTTTGCTTTACCAACCAATAAAAAATTACAAAGATAATATGCATCAAACTTTAGGGAGTGGGGGCTTGTTACGTCTCATGGTAAAAAGTACGGACTGTATCGTCCTCATTTTTTGGGAATCAACTGGCGGATCAAATACATTTTTTAAGTCATCAGGGGTCATCAGTTTCTATAAGTAAACGTTGAGACTCACTAAGACGCTTGGTTTGTATGGAAAGCTTTGACAGTGCCATCTCTAGCAGTGACCACCGAAGCGTCTCCGTGCTCTGTTGGCGGGGTCCTTTATATTGTACGGGGACGCGGACGTGACGATTTTGTTAAATGCAGATCGTGTTTTGTTTTCCTCATAAAGAAGGTTTGTCATTTGTTGACGTTCCTTTTACTGCAACGCAACAGCCAGTTTGGGTCTGATTTAAATAATATTATTGGGTTTCTCTGTAAGTATTCTATATTGGTATCGGGTGTTTGTTGTCCAGATGTCGACTTGTAAATGAGCTGGAACTTATACCTATGTGTATCTGTTTTGTGTAACTTTATTATTTTACCTGTTGTTAAGTTTTAAATCTGTTCAATCGTAGATGCCTTTGATTGAATTTAAACTAACATAAAAAGGTAAAATTGTACGTCTGTTTATCAAGCATAATAAGCATAATCTAAGTACGGCAGGGTGTGCCAGCGCTGCAGCTGTGGCTGCTGAGACCCTCAAGCGGCGCAATTACTGTAACCTTATTGGTAATTACAGTTTTGAGCCGTTTGGGGTCGAAACGCTTGAGTCGTGGGGTCCGAATGCACGTCATCTTTTTAAAGATATTTCTCACTGACTGGACTTTGTGTGACCAGAGGGCTGACTCGTTCTTCGCCCAAAGAATTAGCATTGCCATTCGATGTGGCAATGCTACCAGTCTTCTGGGCACGTTTCCGGTTTGCCCAGATGACAGTGATGTGGAGGAATAGTTTGACGCCTAAGTATGTTCTGTTTTTTATTTTATACTCGTATATTATTATATTGTATGTAGTTAGTTTATAAATAGTTCGTTTTTAGATAATATTTATTGCAAAGGAAAATAATAGAGGGAATATAAGCATAATTAATCAGCCTTTATATTGTTCCCACTGCTGAGACTCAAATCTTTTCTCTAGAAGATCCCAATTAGCCGTAATTCACCACGCGGACCCAGTAAAGTTTGGTGGATGTCACCTATCTTCGAATTTTTGGTCACAGTACCTACATGATATTTGAGTGAATTCGCAAAAATACTGTTGTTTATTTTTAACCGACAAAAATATGTTATAGTGTAGATTAGAGTAGGCTATATGTTGTTGTTTTATATTTTTAATATTCTGTTTTTATATTTAGGGAATGTAGTATAGTAGTTATTATTATTATTATATGTTATTATATAATAGCATCTAATATGGGTGTAGCTGCTTATGTACCTACTACCAGTTTTTACGTTTTTCATAGCTTTCTATTGTAACGGGCGGGCGTTTTTTGGGGGACTGTCTTTATGTAGAACTTTGACGTTCAAAAAGTGCTGGTTCTCAGCCTAGTTTGAATAAATGACTTTTGATTTTGATTTTGATTTTGTAAATTAACTAATTTTATGACCGCGCTATCGCATTATTTATAGGTACACCTGTAATGATTGTTGTAAGGGAGATTTTAATAAATAAATAATTGCTGGTTTCCTCGCGATGTTTTCTATCACCGTTTTGATTGCAGTGGTGAAATAAACTACACAAAGTAAAGTGTATACCTGGGTTTGAGCCCACGACATCGACGTCTGGGCCCTTACCACTGGGCCACTACTGCTAACATGTTTACCTGTATGAAAATGGTAATTCTTTATGAACGTACTGTATTTTGAAAATTCTATCACTGAGAGAAAACAACGTGTCACATTATGTTCTTTTTAACCGACTTCAAAAAAAGGAGGAGGTTCTCAATTCGACTGTATTTTTTTATGTGTTTTATCTCATAACTTTTTACTATGTGAACCGATTCCAATAATTTTTTTTTAAAGCTGGCACTTTACATGTGGTCCCATTTAAATTTGGTGAAGATCTGATGAAGAACTTCGGAGATACACAATGGAACTCTTCAAAAATTATAGCAAGCTTTCCAGAATTGCTGCAATCGCATGTCTGTATATTGTTTTCACCACTTCACAACATTACATCACGCTGATACGCTCTGAAGGGGTACCTATACAGATTTGTGCAGTACACCCTGATACACCCTAATTTCACCAACTATGTTCAAATTCCCTATTTTTGGGGCTATCAATTCGGCCATAACTTTACTATTAATTTAGTTTTAGAATGGGGTACAACAACTAAAAAGTGAAAAATAAAAAACTTTTTACAAAAAAAAATACAACCGACTTCCATAAATCAATACTAAAAAGTGCATACATAATGCGATAGCGCGGTCATAAAATTAATTCATTTACAATAGAAAGCTGTGAAAAACGTAAAAACTGCTAGTAGGTACATACCCCACCGAGTGTTTCTACGCCCCACCGAGTGTTTCTACGTTGCCGTCGTGGTGGGGCTTATGGGTCTCCATGATCCTGGGGACTGCCGGCATGAGTGACTAACTTGGGCCGGAAGGCTCCAGGGGAGAGGCCCGACTAAGAGGAACACACCGGGGGTCGCGTCCATTGTCAGTCGATGTCCGAGCGGGAAGCGCAATCATAGCGCGATCTATTCAATAATATTTTTTCTGACAATTAGTACCGCATTACTCGATAGATGGCGTTGGCGTCGAAATAGATCGCGCTATGGTTTCGTTACGCGAGTTTGGTTAGGTCCGATAAATAATTTTTGTTTGGTGAGCAGAGCAGCGCACCTATCGGAGTTACGTGTAAACTAAAATAAGTGAATCTAAATATACGGGTAGTTGACGTAATCCAGTGGTGTTATTTACGAATCCCTCCAAGTCGAGCCTCGGTTGTACATGGTCCTTGTCGAGTCGGATACGGTCGTGAGTGTTTTTGGTGGTCATCGGTGGTGGTAGTGATTGCCACCCTACGCGTCGTTACTGGGCAGTGGATCGCTGTCCAGAGCAGCCCCTTCAGCGGGTACCAGGTGAAAGGTGCCCAGGAGTTGGAGGTGGAGCCGGGTGGAACGAGAGCCGGAGGAGCAGCCTTGTTGGAGCCAAGGCAGCCAAGACTGGCTGTGACACCCTGGAGGAACAGCGCAAGGGAGGTGAAGCGGACCAGCGGCTATGCAGAGGGCGCCACTTGTATGGTGCAAGTGTCGATCATCAGTGAGTGAGTGAATAAAAATTGTGAAGGAAAACCGTGAGTACATTTAAATTATCTTTAAGAAAGTGCAATTTTCATTTTACTTCGGACTTGTAAAATATTTCGTCAAAAGTGGTTGAAACGGGGAACCTACGCCCAAATTAATAAAACATCAGAGTTCTCAAACACTTGTAAAATTTTATAAATCGTGGTTCTAACTTAAAGTTGAAGAAGTTCCAAGTGCTATAGAGACATTAAGTTTAATAGTTCTAATTTTAATTACTGCTATAATAATTTAAAGTGTTACTTAATTGTATTTCCTATTGTATTTGTTGTTCTTGTTTTATGAACATGGATGCCTATAACGATATTCAGGAGGACATTAGATCCAAAATTGCAAAGGCTAAAATTAATTTTAAGAAATGTCCAAAAGATCGACTTACGGTCTCATATATTGAAACACGTTTGGAAAGCCTTGAACAACATTGGAATATGTTTTACACTACGCATTTAAAAATAATTAGCGAAATTAAACGATCAGATTTGTGTAGTTCAAAATATCATAAGGATTGTGTGTTTGATGAGGTAGAGGAAATGTATGTGCTATACAAAAGTGATCTAAAGGAACTATTATCTGAAAGTAAAACTGTACAATATAGCAAAACACATAGTAGTTCAGGAAATAATCAGGAAGTTTCTAATTTTAAATTACCTGAAGTCAAGATTCCTGTGTTTTCGGGTAAATACCTCGAGTGGCAGACCTTTCGGGACTTATTTGTCGGGTTAATTCATAACAATAAAAGGCTGGATGATGCACAAAAAATGTATTATCTCAAAGGGTATTTAACCGGAGACGCAGAACACTTGTTAAGAAATGTAAATGTTACTTCTGATAATTATATGGCAAGCTGGGAAAAGTTAGAATCGATGTATAACAACAAAAGATTTCTGGCAAATGGTATTTTAAAACGTTTATTCGGTCAAAGGGTTTTAACGGTAGAATCAGCTACGGATATTAAAAGGTTAATCAGTACTACATCTGACTGTGTGGGATCATTAAAAAATTTAGGTATTTATGTGGCATCCTGGGACATCTTAATTATTTATATAGCTAGTACAAAATTAGATAAAGATACCAGAAAAGCCTGGGAGTTGCAAGTAGCTTCCGAGACCACAGATGATTTGCCTACGTTTAAACAGTTTAGTGATTTTTTAATAAGTCGCTTCCGCGGTTTGGAAAATCTGGATAGCAAAATCGATAAAAACCCTAAAAGTACACAATCATTTCATGTAATTAAAGATAAAAAAAATGTTACTTGTGCATATTGTTCAGCTGATCATCGAATTTCATCTTGCCCAAAGTTTTCAAAAGAGTCTGCTGATAGACGTCGAAATATTGTACAAGAAAAGAATTTATGCTTTATTTGCCTAAATAGTAACCACTCTGCTAGGTTCTGCAAAAACACTCACAGGTGCCAGGTGTGTAAACGCCGCCACCATTCTTTGCTACATCCCACGAGTGGGTCTGGGTCGGTTGTTGGTGAGGGTAGTTCGGCTGCTCGCGAGGGAACCTCATCGATCGCTAATGAGGAAAAAGATGTTGCCGCACAAGCGGAGGATAAACCACTTGTCTCATGTCTTTCGACAGGAAACAACAAGCAAGCGGTGTTATTAAGCACAGCCTTATTAAAGGCTGAGTCAAAGCATGGGACTTACCGGGTGGTTAGGGCGTTATTGGATCAGGGATCACAAGGATCCTTTGTAACGGAATCCATGGTCCAGTATTTGGGTTTGAAGAAAATACCTTCTAAAACCACGGTGATAGGTGTGGGTGGAGATAAAAGCACTACGTCGACTGCCAAAGTAGTTGTCACTATTGGCTCGAGATTCGATCCAACTTTCAAACTGCAGATAAACGCTTACGTTCTGAAATCGGTGACGGCTTTTCTCCCGTCTACTAAGGTGTCTAGGGTAGAATGGGTAGACTTACCTGATACCGAGTTGGCTGATCCGGAATATTTCAGGCCTAATAAAATAGATATTTTATTGGGTGCTGAAATATACAGCCAGGTTATTCGGGACGGGGTAAAGAGGAACACAAGCGGAACGCTCTTAGCGCAGGGCACCGCTTTAGGATGGATATTGTCGGGAACAGTCAAAGTGGACAATGGTTCTAACCTTCACTCACATATTACGGTGATGCACTCCAGTGTCCAACCTGATGATATGCTAAGAAAGTTTTGGGAGTTGGAGGCGGAACCATCTGCAAAAAAGATGCTCACGGAGGATGAAGTCAAATGTGAACAATTGTTTACAACTTCGACATTGCGTAATAAAGATGGAAGGTATATCGTCAGATTACCATTGCGTGATGAAAAGCTGGTTGGCAAGTTTGGCGAGTCGAAAAGTATAGCTGAAAAAAGACTTAAAAGTTTAGAATTAAAATTAGGAAGGAATAATCAATTAAAACAAGATTACAAAAAGGTTGTACATGAATATTCGGAATTACAACATATGGAAAAGGTTTCAAAAGACAAAGGAAAAAATAAAGAAGCTATATACTTACCACACCACGCCGTCGTCCGCGCGGATAAGGATACGACCAAGGTGCGAGTCGTATTCGATGCTTCCTGTAAGGGTTCAAATGGGATGTCACTTAATGACAATTTGTTGATTGGACCCACCTTGCAGGCAGAACTTCGACATATCATTATGCGTTGGAGATCATATGAGATATGCTTGGTTGCCGATATAATCAAAATGTATCGACAAGTTTTAGTTAACAGGAAAGACACGATATTTCAGCGCATACTTTGGAGGGATAGTCCTGAAGAGGAAATAGAAGAGTACGAACTGATAACAGTGACATTTGGTACTGCATCAGCACCATACTTGGCAGTTCGTGCCCTTCACCAAGTGGCTTATGATGAGTGTGAAAATAATCCTGAAATAAAGAAAATTATTTTAAATGATTTCTACATGGACGACTTAATGACTGGAGCTGAAAACATAGAAGACGGCATTCAAATCTTCACAGAAATGAATGATACGTTGAGTAACGGCGGATTTAAATTGCAAAAGTGGATGAGTAATAGTAAAGAATTATTAAATAATATAAGAAATGAGAAAGGATCTTCACATGAAGAGTTAAGAATAAAAATGGATGATATAACAAAAATATTGGGACTTACATGGAATTCAAACGAAGATTTCTTCCAATACTCTCTGGAACTCCCGATGATTACTGCACCTGTAACCAAAAGAAAAATTATATCCGAAATATCGCGTTTGTTTGATCCTCTGGGATGGTTAGCACCTAGCATCATATTGGCTAAAATCTTCATACAGAAATTGTGGTTAGCAGGATTAGATTGGGATAAAGAAATCCCAAGCAATTTAGAACAAGAATGGAGTACTTACCATCACAGCTTGGCTTCTCTGGTTCAGATTAAAATTCCTCGATGGTTACACACTAGCTCTAATAACACGAAGTCAGAGTTACACGGGTTTTCAGACGCATCGAAGTTAGCGTATGCAGCAGTCGTCTACCTTAGGGTGGTAGATAATATGGGTAATGTTCATACGTCGCTAATAACATCCAAAACAAAGGTGGCACCTATTAAACAAGTGTCCATCCCAAGACTAGAACTCTGTGGAGCAGTTCTGGTTGCTAAATTAATAGCGGAAGTAGGTACAGTTATGGGCATACCTAAATCGGATTGGCATGCATGGACCGACAGCGAAGTAGTATTGGCATGGTTAAATTGTCATCCATCTCGCTGGAAAACCTTTGTGGCCAATCGAGTTTCTGATATTTTAACCACATTAGATACGCATCACTGGGCACATGTACCCACTAAGCAAAATCCAGCAGATTGTGCGTCGCGAGGTGTTTCTCCTTCAGAACTGGTAGACATATCTATATGGTGGGAAGGGCCGAGATTCCTAAAGGAGCCGGTTATCGAGTACAAAAGGCCCAATCATCTTGTAACGCGTGTAGAAGAAATTAAGGCACACACGTCTACGTTGGATGTAACTTTTTGGAACAGATTTTCGACACTGCCAAGAATGATCCGAGTTATAGCTTATTGTCGTCGGTTTTTAAGACTACACGGGCAAGGGATTAGGTCAAAACATTTGGGTAAACAAGAACTGGAAGAGGCAACTGAGATATGTGTGAAAAAGGTTCAGGAAGAAGGATTCGCAAACGAATTGGAAGAATTGAAGAAAAATCAGAGATATCTGAAAAAAGGAAGTCTCAATTCATTAAATATATTTTTGGACTCTAAAGGAGTTATAAGAGTGGGAGGGCGGCTTGAGATGTCGCAATTAAATTACGATCGGGTTCATCCCATTCTGATACCGAAAGAATCCTTTCTCACAAGTCTCTTAATTGCCGATGCACACCAGAAAACCATGCATGGAGGGCCGCAACTCATGATAACCTATTTGCGGTCCAAATATTGGATTATAGGAGTCAAGCTTTCAGTTAAAAAGCACGTAAGGGAATGTGTCAAATGCATGAGACATGCATCTAAAGTTAGGACACAATTAATGGGACAACTACCTTCGGCAAGGGTTACACCCAACAAGCCATTTCTGTGTAGTGGAGTGGATTACGCGGGCCCCATTAACATAAGGGTGTCAAAGGGACGAGGAAACAAATCCTACAAGGGATACATAGCATTGTTCATATGCATGTCTACTAGAGCAGTGCATTTAGAAGCGGTCAGTGAACTGAGCACAAAGGGCTTTCTGGCTGCGTTCAAGAGGTTTGTGGCAAGACGTGGTCGGTGCGCTGAGCTACACAGCGACAATGGCACAAATTTCGTAGGAGCAGCACGAGAATTGCGGCATTTGTTTACTGAGGAAAAATCCACTTTCAACCTGGAATTAGCGGAGGAACTTGCCAACAATGGCACTGAGTGGCACTTTATCCCTCCTCACTCGCCAAACTTTGGGGGCCTTTGGGAGGCAGGAATAAAGTCCACTAAATATCACCTTAAAAGGGTAGTAGGAGACTCCACGCTAACCTATGAAGAGATGGCTACGGTTTTGGCTCAAATAGAAGCATGCCTCAATTCGAGACCGCTATCCTATGTCGAGGACCAAGACAAGTTAATAATTTTAACTCCAAGTCATTTTCTGGTGGGGGAACCACTTGTTTTACCTCCGGACTCGAATTATGAAGGGTGTAACGTAAGCAGTTTAAAGCGATGGCAACTGCACCAGAGAATGATGCAGGATTTCTGGCGTAGATGGTCGCACGACTACCTTCACCAATTCTTGCAGAGGCATAAGTGGGCCTATAGAACCCCGGAACCATCCATTGGTGAAGTGGTCTTAGTTAAGGAGGATAATTTGCCCCCTGGCAAGTGGTTATTAGGTAGGATTACAGCGAAACATCCGGGATCGGATGGGGTTACACGGGTTGTTACGCTACGTACACAGTCGTCTACCATAAAAAGACCGACGTCAAAATTATGTGTGCTTCCTGTAACCGATTGAACTTGTAACTGTAACGTGTTCTTATGTAATAAATTTTATGTTATATCTTTTGTTAATTGCTAGCATTGTTAATGCATAGATGTTCTGATTGTATTCGCTAATTTGGTTAAACTCCTCACCAATGACATTAGCGCACCCTGTGTTCAACCCATCTAATTTACTTTGGCACGGTGGGCGGTGTTGAAGGACATTGGGCAGTATGTCCTTGGTGGGCGGTATGTCCGAGCGGGAAGCGCAATCATAGCGCGATCTATTCAATAATATTTTTTCTGACAATTAGTACCGCATTACTCGATAGATGGCGTTGGCGTCGAAATAGATCGCGCTATGGTTTCGTTACGCGAGTTTGGTTAGGTCCGATAAATAATTTTTGTTTGGTGAGCAGAGCAGCGC
The DNA here is from genome assembly GCA_951329385.1 of Polia nebulosa. Lineage (NCBI taxonomy): Eukaryota > Metazoa > Arthropoda > Insecta > Lepidoptera > Noctuidae > Polia > Polia nebulosa. The sequence continues at coordinate 11,553,013 of OX589610.1, read as the reverse complement.
ACCTATCGGAGTTACGTGTAAACTAAAATAAGTGAATCTAAATATACGGGTAGTTGACGTAATCCAGTGGTGTTATTTACGAATCCCTCCAAGTCGAGCCTCGGTTGTACAGTCGATCATCGTCGACTGCCAGTGGATGCGACCTCCACCCAATCCCAGCTTGGAGGCGTGGCTATGGGATGCGTACTGGAGGGATGTCCAGATGCTAGCGCCTCACAAGAGGGCTGCGCCGTTGGGAGACTTGAGCAAGCTGTTCGAGCCTCCTAACGGCATGGAACCTGGGGGAACTTCGTCGCTGCTCTCTGGTACGCATCTGTTCATCAGATGCGACTGTGAGAGTGGCGCCGAAACTGGGGGGGCAGAGTGTGTGAGTGAGTGAGTGAATGAGAGAGAGTGAATGCGGTTTATGCGATATGTAAGAGGAAAGATAGGGAGGTTGAAGGGAGGAGACAGGGACCACACCCTCCAAAGGAAACAACAATGATAAACACGACGAAAAGTAATAATTCCCAGTCACGCCCCCGATCGTATGCTGGGGGGGGCGGCTCTAGTCCTACGCTAACCAACGACGACCTGTATCCGCTTGTCGGGGACAATCCCGACAACAAGAGCCGAGGAGGCTCGAGATCATCTCCTACATTCCAGGAGATGATCTCATTTAGCTTTAAGACGCCCGACAAGCCGCGGTCGGGCGAAGTAAGCCAGAATGAAGTCGGCAAGGAGGCGGAGAGTGGTGCGGCGTCGGTGACCGACGCAGCACCACTACTCGCCGCTCTGAGCTCCTTTAGGAGCCTGGAGCGTGAGGAGGGGAGCGCTTCCGGAAGCGCCGTGAGTCAGGGCTCGCGGTTCTTCCGGAACCAGAAGCGTTCCAAGGCAGGGGACGGCCGTGAGTCGTCCTCTGACGCTGAGGTGATGGCGCCGCCTCCCAAGGTTCCCACCAGCACGAGGGGTAGGGGGGCGGGGAGGCCATCCAAAGGCTCCAAGGTTGGCAGGCGAGCCCTGAGGCTCGCCAAGGAGGAGGAGCGCCGCTCCACCGCTGGGGGTCCCCGGGTATCGGTCTCGGGGTCCTCAAGCGGTCTATCGGCGCTCTCTGTCAGCTCCAAGTCGGAGCGAGCGGACAGGCTTGCGGGGGTCGTGGCGAATGCGATCAAGGATGTGGTCCACAAGAGGCTTGGCTCTTCTAGGAACAGGGCCACATCCGCGGCCACGGCCTCCATTGTGGCGGCGGCGGAGGCGAGCTTCGGCGGGCCTTCGTCTGCGGACGAGACGTCCAAATTGCGGACGGAGGTCGCCCGCCTGACCGCCACTACGGAGCACCTGGTGAAGGAGAACCAGAGGCTCCGGGCAGACCTGGCCGAGCTCCGACGAGGAGCTGGCCCCCGGAGGGACGCGCGGGATGAGCTCCAGCACGGGCCGAGTCAGCCCCTGCCCGCCGCGGAGAACCAGGTTCTCGAACTGGTGCGGCAGGAGCTGGCTGGCTTCAACAGGCGGTTCTCCGTGCTGGAGGGCATCGTGCTGCGGCCCCCGCTGGCGGCGAGTCAGCCGGCGTTGGGCCAGCGGCCACCGGGCTCATTTGCCGCCGCTGCGGCTGCTGCGCCCAAGCAGGGTTCGGCGGGACGGGCCGACAGCGGGTCTGTGCTGAGACCCGCGGGGTCGGCCCCGCCGAAGGCGCCAAAGGCGCCGCCCAAACCGGGTGGGACGGCTGCACGGGCGGCGAAAGCCCCGAAGGCCCCAGCCCAGGTGGCGAGACGGCCGTCACAGCCTGCCCCGACTTCCCAACCTCCTCCGGCCGAGGCTGCCGAATGGCAAGTGGCCGGGGAGAAAGAGAAGGCGGGAAAGGCCAAAAGGGCGGCCAAACGCCGAGAGAGGCGGAAGCGGCGCAAGGAGCGGGCCGCTGCGGCCAGGCTCCGCGCCCCGAGGTCCGCGGCTGTGGTAATTACGCTGCAGCCGGAAGCGATCCAGAAGGGCGTGACCTACCGCAGCGTGCTCGCCAAAACCAAGGCGGCGGTGAGCCTCGAGGAGGTGGGGTGTGCCGACGGCGTTCGGGTGAAGGTCACCAAGACCGGAGCCCGGATGCTGGAGGTCCCCGGCGCCTCCAGCGGCCCAGCTGCTGACGCCCTGGCCGAGAAAATCAGGGCGTTGCTGGTCGACGAGGCTCGAGTGTCCAGGCCCACCAAGAGCGCAGACATGCGCATCATGGGCCTGGACGACTCTGTGACGGAGGCGGAGGTGAAGGCCGCCGTCGCCAGGACTGGAGGGTGCCCTGCCGAGCAGGTGAGGGTAGGCACTCTCCGTCCTGATCGCGCGGGGCTTCTCACTGTAACGGTGAGCTGCCCCGTGTCGGCGGCGAGCCAGATAACTGGGAAGGGCCGAAGGCTCTTGGTGGGCTGGGTGTCTGCGCAGGTGAAGCTGCTGGAACCCAGACCTCTGAGGTGCTTCCGCTGCCATGTGGGCGACCACGTGGCAGCGAGGTGCACCTCGGAGGTGGACAGGGGGAACAGCTGCTTCCGCTGTGGTCGGCCCGGCCACAAGGCTGGCTCCTGTGAGGCCGCGCCGCACTGCGCAGCATGTGCGGCAGCTGGCAAGCCGGCCGATCACCGGGCTGGGAGCAGGACCTGCGCCCCACCCGCCAAGACCAGGGCCAGGGGCAGGCCCTCCACCACCACCACCACCACCGCCACCGTCGCAACCGCCGCCGTCGCCGCTTTCGCCGACGCTGCCCCCACAGCCGTCGTCGCCACCGCAAACATCGCGGTGGCTGGACCCTCGCAGAGGGCTGGGGAGGAGGAGGCTGTAATGGAATGCCAATAACGGCACCATTACGCCTCCTCCAGGCGAACATCAACCACTGCGCCGATGCTCAGGACCTGTTGTTCCAGAGCATGGCGCAGTGGTCGATTAACATCGCCGTGGTCTCCGAGCCGTACTATGTCCCGCCCAGGGATGACTGGGTGGAGGACCTGGACGGCTCGGTGACCATCATTTCGTCGGCCGCCGCCGGTACCCCGACCCTCGAGGAGGTCAAGAGGGGTCGGGGGTGCGTGGCAGCACGGTTCGGGGAGATAGTAGTGGTAGGGGTGTACTTCTCCCGGAACCGAACTCTCGCCGAGTTCCACAACTCCCTCGCGGAGTTGAGAGACGTCGTCGTCGGATACCGTTCCCTCCCTGCGCTCGTTCTCGGGGACTTCAATGCCAAGAACTTGGCTTGGGGTTCCCGGTTCACGGACGCAAGGGGCAGGATGGTGGAGGACTGGGCTCTGGAGACAGGCCTGGTCGTCCTGAACCGGGGTTCTGTCCCCACGTGCGTGCGGTGGCAGGGCGAATCGGTGGTGGACCTCTCGTTCGCCAGCCCCGCTCTGTCACCGCGCGTACTTGACTGGCGCGTTCTGGAGGAGGTGGAGACGTCTTCCGATCATCAGTACATCCGGTTTGACGTTTCCGCCCAGACCTCCAGCGTGCCGCCGGTCCGACAGACCCCGAGCGGTCCGCGTTGGTCGCTGAAGCAGCTGGACCGGGAGCTACTCCTGGAGGCCTCGATCGTGCAGGCCTGGGTGACATCACCGAACAGGCCTGCCGACATAGACGACGAGGCAGAGTAGTTCCAGGAGGCCATGTCCGAGATATGTGACGTGGCAATGCCCCGGGTCCAGCCTTCTGCTCGGCGACAGGTGTACTGGTGGTCGCCGGCGCTTACGGCTTTACGCCAAGGGTGTATTGCCGCGCGACGCCGGTACACCAGGTACCGCAGACGGCTCCGTAACCGCACGCCGGAAACGGAAGCCGTCGAGGCGGAGCTATACGAGGGGTACAGAGCTGCGAGGATCGCCCTCCGAACGGAGATCTTGCGGGCCAAGAGATCGGCCCGCGAGGAGTCGCTAGAGACTCTGAACAGAGACCCATGGGGGCGCCCGTATCTAGCGGTGCGGGGGAAACTCCGCCCATGGGCCCCCCACTGACGCAGAGTCTCCGGCCACAGATCGTGGAGGGCGTGGTGAGCGCTCTGTTCCCCTCGCGAGGGGAACATACTCCTCCGCCTATGGCTCCGTCTCCTGCGGTATCTGACGCGGACCAGGACGACGACGACGACGACGATGCTCCCGAGGTGACCGAGGTAGAGCTGAGAGCGGCGGTGCGTAGGCTGAATGCCAAAAACACCGCCCCAGGACCCGATGGCTTTCATGGGAAAGCCTGGGTCCTGGCCTTGCAAGAGGCTCTCGGGCCTCGACTCAGAGGGCTTTTAAGCGCATGCTTAGAGAGGGGCCAGTTTCCACGTCGGTGGAAGACGGGGAAGCTGGTCCTGATCAAGAAGGTGGGGCGCCCTGCGGACTCTCCGTCCGCTTACCGGCCCATTGTGCTGCTCGACGAGGTGGGCAAGCTCTTTGAAAGAGTAATTGCAGACCGCCTCGTCGGGCAGCTGGTGCGGGTGGGGCCGGACCTGGCGGAGAGCCAGTACGGCTTCCGCAGGGGGCGCTCCACGGTGGACGCAGTCATGCGCGTAAGAGCCCTCACGACGGGGGATGCAGTGGCCCGGGGTAGGGTCGTCTTGGCGGTGTCTCTGGACATCGCCAATGCCTTCAACACCCTGCCCTGGAGTTGTATAGTGGAGGCACTCCGGTATCACCGGGTGCCGCCCTACCTCCGTCGCGTAGTCGAGGCGTATCTGACGGACAGAGCCGTCATCTACCCCGGTCATCAGGGAGTATGGAACCGGCGAGAGATGTCGTGCGGTGTTCCACAGGGATCGGTCCTGGGGCCGCCCTTGTGGAACATCGGATACGACTGGGTGCTGCGCGCCGACCTCCCCGCTGGCGTCAGCATAGTGTGCTACGCTGACGACACGCTGGTCTTGGCGCAGGGGAGGTCGCACGAGGCGGCGGCCGAACTTATGACACGCGGGGTTGTGACAGTCATAGAGAGGATCCGGCAACTGGGACTCGAGGTGGCATTGCACAAGTCCGAGGCCATGTGTTTTCATGGTCGTCGGAACGCGCCACCTGCGGGTTCCCAGATCACGGTAGGAGGGGTTCGCATCGGCGTCGAGGGTACGATGAAGTACCTGGGACTCGTCCTCGACAGCCGGTGGAACTTTGTCGAACATTTTCGACGTTTGGCTCCCAGATTGGACAGGGCCGGGGCCGCCTTGAAGCGGCTCCTACCCAATCTGAGGGGGCCAAACGCCTCCTGCCGGAGGCTCTACGCGGGGATCGTGCGGTCCATGGCCCTCTACGGGGCACCGGTGTGGGCGCGTTCGTTGAGGCAGCGATCAGCTCGCCTGATGAACGCGTCCCAGAGGGTCATGGCGATCCGTATCATCCGCGGATACCGCACGATCTCCCGTGAGGCGGCGAGCCTCCTTGCCGGACTGTCACCGTGGGATCTGGAGGCAAAAATCCTCGCGCACCTGTACGAGTGGCGCGAGGAGGCCAAACGCCGGGGCGAAACTCCGCTGCCGCGACAACTCGCGGCTCGGCGGACCGAGCTCCGGCAGGATCTCATGGTGACATGGAGAGAGCGACTGTCGCAACCCAGCGCTGGGCACGCCACCATCGAGGCGGTAGTGCCCCTCTTTGAGGAGTGGCTGGAGAGGCGTCACGGCGCCCTCACCTTCCGCCTGACGCAGGTGCTCACCGGACACGGCTGTTTCGGGAGGTACCTGTGTCGGATCAGGGCGGAGGTGACCCCTGAGTGTTTCCACTGCGAGGATCGCCCAGAGGACACGGTGGAGCATACGGTGGAGGTTTGCCCCGCTTGGGCAGAGCACCGCCGTGTCCTCGTGGATGCGATAGGCGACAGCGACCTCTCACGCCGTGCCCTGGTTCAGGCCATGGTACGGAGCGAGAGGGAATGGGAGGCCGTCTCCTCCTTCTGCGAAGCAGTAATGCTCGCGAAGAGGGAGGCGGCACACGTTAGGGAGGCTCAGCAACGGCCGAGTCGCCCTAGCGCCCCCAGCCGCGACCGCCGCAGGAGACGCCAGCGGCCGCGAGACGATCTCCGGCCACCGTAGACCCGGGCCTGCGGACGGCGAGTAGTGGGTAACTCGCCGTCCGATCAGCACCAGGCCCGAGAGTCGACGGCGCGTAGTGTTCTACGCGCGCCTCAAAGAGTTGTCAGCCAAGGGAAGGGGCCTGCCACGGCTGGTGCCTGCCCGGGGGTGGAGGATAAATTCGAAAGAGTTACCTCGCCCCCGGGCACTCGAGGCAGGGAGGAACAGGGGTGGGTTTTAGTCAGTAAGAGTCTGACACACCCTTCCGCTCCACCCTAGAGCGGAAGAAGTCATTGGATGATTTCCCACCCCCCAAAAAAGAAAAAAAAAAAGTAGGTACATAAGTACCTACACCCATATTAGATGCTATTATTAAATAACATCTAATAATAATAACTACTATACTAAATTCCCTAAATATAAAAACAGAATATTTAAAATATAAAACAACAACATATAGCCTACTCTAATCTACACTATAACATATTTTTCGTCGGTTAAAAATAAACAACAGTATTTTTGCGAATTCACTCAAATAGCATATAGGTACTGGGACCAAAAATTCGAAGATAGGTGACATCCACCAAACTTCACTGGGTCCGCGTGGTGAATTACGGCTAATTCCCTCTTCTAGAGAAAAGACCTGAGTCCCAGCAGTGGGGGCAATATAAAGGCTGATTAATTATGCTTATATTCTCTTTATTATTTTCCTTTACAATAAATATTATCTAAAAACTAACGTATTTTTTTTTATGTGTGTTACCTCATAACTTTTTACTATGTGAACCGATTTTAATGTTTTTTTATTTGAAAACTGGCGCTTTACATGTGGTATCATTTAAATTTGCTGAAGATCTGATGAAGAACTTCGGAGATACACAATGACACTCTTCAATAAATGATAGCAAACTTTTCAGAATTGCTGCAATCGCATGTGTGTATATTGTTTTCACCATTTGACAACATTACATCACGCTGATGCGCTTTGAAGGGGTATACAGATTTGTGCAGTATATCCTGATACACCCTAATTTCATCAAATATGTTTAAATGCCCTATTTTTGGCTATCAATTCTGGCATAACTTTACTATTAATTTACTTTTAGAATGGGATACAACAACTAAAAAGTGAAAAAAAAAAAACTTAAAAAAAAAATACAACCGACTTCCATAGATCAATACTAAAAAGTGCAAAATAACTTTAATTTCGGAGGTCTGTGTCAAATAGTGAAGAAACCAAACTAGAAACACCGACTTCCGAAATTAAGGCCGTACTACCGGCCAAGTGGCGCCCTCATTGAATAAAATCGTAGCATAGCCTAATAAATAAATATTAAATAACCAAAAACGGCCGTTGCCGACACTTTTGCCTAATACTTTGGAAACGAAACATTCTGAGACCTGTTTTAACAACGTAAAATTACTTTATCCTACTTGTAACAAACGTGACGTTGGATTCTTTAATATTTATTTTCTAGGCTATGCCACGATTTTTTATTCAATGAGGGTGCCACTTGGCCAGTAGTAGACCCTTAAAGTTATTTGGTTTTGGTTATTTGGTAGTTTTGTTGTTTGGTTTGGTAGGTATTGACAAAAAAATGCAAAATAACTTTAAGGGTCTAGATCAATTATCTATAATAATAATTTATTTATTTGTACAAAGATATAGACAAAAGTACATAATAGTGTCATATGAGTAGGTTGTACAACAGTGACACAATTTAGAGTCGAACATCTGACTCCTAAACTAGGCAATAAACCTGTGTCTCAGAAGCCAATGTTCCCCAAAGTTTCAGCGACATACCTACAACTGTTATCTAAAAATCGTACAGTATTTAACCAATTTAAGAAATAATTTTAAGAAGTCTTTCAGTTTCTTCATAAGATAACTCCTGCAACCACTTAGTAAGAATTCTTTCAACTTTATATTTTGTGCGAATATAAATTGATAAAAATTTTATTTATTTTATTTTAGAGCTAGTAGCAAGGAACTGGCGACTGGCGAAAGCGGTACGACACCTGACACGATCACAGGCAGGAAACCCTTTACGTCTTAACAGGATTGCTGGATCTAATGGCGTCATGGAGTGCCTACGCAGGACGGCACAGAGAATGAATAGCTGCCTAACTGTCAGAACTTGAGCCTCGGAATAAAGTTGGGCAGAAGAGAAGTCTCTACGCTTGAAATGCATTACTTTGAGGATAGCTCTTTGAGCTCGTTCAAGATTAAGCAAAGAGGTTTTGTAGGTTCCACTCCAGGCTGAGATGCAGTACGTGATTAGGGATTGGCAAAGACTTTGGTATACCAGCAACGCTGTTTCAGGATCAGCAAAATGCCTGAGCTCTCTGAAGATATATGTAGCGACATCTATGACGCCGCACACGAACTAAAAATAGCAAGAATTCTACATCGCGCAAGCAGAGTTCTCCGCGCGATTTGAACATATACAACAGTCCGAAATCAACCATTGGGCAGTTGCCCGGACCAGACACAACACCCGTCTGGTCGGAGGATCCTCCCTTTTCAATGGAGATTCTGGAACTTTACACCCTGTTCCACGTACCTCCAAACTGGTGACCCTCGAGCATGAACGTCAGCGCAGCCTTCGTGCAGCTACTTCAGCGTGACGTCATCATCATCGCTTCCTTCAAGCTCTTGAGCAACGAGTCATACAGCCAGCCAGTACCAACGGCTTCTACGGGTATCCTGACCACCAGCATGCAGCGGATGCGCATTCCTGGTCAGCATCCTCAGCCTCTTTCATCACCATCGACCTCATCAGCGATCTTGGCGCAGCGAACAGCACCTTCGGCCGGTCGAAGAACCTCTCCTGGTCGACGTCAGCAGTCAAGCCACTACGTCGCACAGCACCGCTCCGACCCACTGGAACCTGCAGCATCATCCCGACTCACTGGGACATCATCACCCCGACTCACTGGGGCATCATCCCGACTCACTAGGATAGCAACACCCCGACTCACTGGGGCATCACCGCAGACAGTTCCGACTCACTGGAACCAACCTTCCACTGGCCCGGCAACCATCACAAGATGTATGGACGACTCATCAAGAACCATCGATCTCCGATCTCCGGAGGGGAGTGATGTAGCGACATCTATGACGCCGCACACGAACTAAAAATAGCAAGAATTCTACATCGCGCAAGCAGAGTTCTCCGCGCGATTTGAACATATACAACAGTCCGAAATCAACCATTGGGCAGTTGCCCGGACCAGACACAACACCCGTCTGGTCGGAGGATCCTCCCTTTTCAATTGAGGTTCTGGAACTTTACACCCTGTTCCACGTACCTCCAAATATACATTAGTTTCCTGATTCGGGTGCACAGGGCTTTAATATGAGATTGCCAGCTAAATCTATAGTCAATAAAGACCCCTAGATATTTTAAGTCAGGTATCAGGGATAGGAGTGGACAGTTGCAGCTATTTTTATATCTCGTCTATGGAATTCGGTTGTATTTTTTTTTGTAAAAAGTTTTTATTTTATATCCCGGAAAATGCAGGGTTCTCGTGTGATAACATAGGCGCCAAGACCTGACAAAAAAACTATTTTATCGTTCTCAATAATTTATTTATATTGAGTGCTCAATAATTTGCGTATTATTTCCAATTGTCAAGATTTTTAGAAATCGTATCGTAGTCGCAAGGCATAACACCGTTTAAGACATCAGTCGGTGTTATGCCTTGCGAGAATGAACATCAGTTCATTCTGAATTATTTGAAGCTTAAGGTAAAACCTACTTAGTTCAGTTCAGGGCTTCCTAAGCGCGGTAATCAAAAATGAATAACGTAATTGAAAGGTGAAATGTTAATTTTATCTGCGGAACAACATTGAATAATATTTGTAAGTAGATACATTGCGCGTATGATTTCTAACGAGGCAAGCAAACATATAATTGGCATTGGGTAAAAAAACCGGTCAAGTGCGTGTCGGACTTCGCACAATTAGGGTTCCGTACCAAATGTATTTTTGACTATTGGTATTTTATTTTTTTTGGTGGTTGGGAAATCATCCAATGACTTCTCCCGCCCTGGGTGGAGCGGGAGGGCGTGTCAGACTCATACTGACTAAAACCCACCCCTGTTCCTTTCCTGCCTGACTGCCCAGGGGTGCGGTAACTCATTTTCAGAATGTATCCGCTACCCCTAGGCATTCAGGCACCGGTCACGATGGGCCCCGTCAGTGGTGGCTGACACTTATCTCTTTGAGGCGCGCGTGGAACACTACGCGCCGTCGACTCACGGGCCTGGTGCTGATCGGACGGCGAGCTACCCACTGCTCGCCGTACGCAGGCCCGGATAAGGCTTTGACTCAACACGATGCTTATACTGTTAACATTTTGAAGACTGTAGCTCCAACCATTTGTCTGTAAAACCTATGTGGCAAACGACGGACAGACAGATGGACAAACGGAATGACGGACACGTGAGTGACAGCTACTAAAAACATTAACTTAGTGTAATTAAATGGAGAACTAGCTTTACCCAGCGGATTTGCTCGCGGTAAATCCCACGGTAACGATCTACCGGGATTACAATTATCCTATGTCCCAATCCAGGCTATGGTCTACCATCATCACCATCATTTCAGCCGAAAGACATTGCTGGACATAGGCCTCCCTCAAGTGTCCCCCGGATGACCTATCCTGTGCGTCTCGCATCCTTAGTATTCCCGTAACCTTCACAAGGTAATCGGCCCACCTTGTGGGTGTCCTTCCAACGCTGCGTCTTCCGATACGCGATCGCCACTCCAGAACTTTTCAGCCCCATCAACCATCTGTTCTGCGAGTAATTTGCCAACCCTCTGCCACTTAAGTTCGGCGATTCTTCAGGTTATGTCGACAACCTTGGTTCTCCTCCACCCAATAACATACAAACATTCACATTTCATAATATGTCAGTTTTATGACAGAAAATAAGGATGCAGAACCTTGCAGCTTTTGATTTCTATAACAGCCGATGACGTGGTTGGCGATGGTTTAATAAAGCACACATATAAATTCCGAAAGAGATGTAAATAGGTTTTAGAAACTCATTTACAGGTCAACATTTTTTTTTGTCTCTTTTAGCTAGATGAGACCAGTGTTTCGTAGCTGACTACCCTGAGAAGAAGCACCGAAACTAACTCAGAGGTCAAAGTCCCTTTTAAAGTGTTCAAATCCATACAATATGTAGCTACTGGTCAAATCATATGAGAACCATGTACGTTAATGTCTAATGAGCTTTTGAGGAAAGCAACACGCAGACTTGAGTAAACCTGTCCAGACAGTGCAAGCATTTCTCAGTTATCGTGAAGCTCAACTCAGAACTTTGAGGAGCTCAACGAACAGACGAACAATACCAAAGTAAGGACATTTTGGTAGACCACAAAAATACTCAAACAATCATAAGATCTACGTGAATATAACGACCTACATACTTCTCGCATTCACATATTGCTATATGAGTTCTGTATTCTATATGAGATCGTCACCGTATCGCCTTTCATCTCATTGTCAAACAGGCGTCAACCTAAAGTAAGCTCGTAACCAAAGCGGATCAGCAGCTCCGGTACGTCGACTCGGCTGCGGCTAGGCGACGCCGCGCTTACGGCTCACCGACCGCTGGTTGATCTGGCTGGCACACAGTTTGAACCTATTTCGTTAGTTTGTTTGAAATCTAGCCTACAAACAAATTCAATAAAACACGCACGCAATATGACTAGAAGTTGCCTTGTGAATGACATGACAGCACGTTTGGCAACAGTAGTGTGCTGCAGCCAAGCCGCGGGAGGAGTAAGACTAAGAGGGCACGGAGAGATGTAAACGCGGGGACGACGAGCCGTAAGCGCGGGGACGACAAGCCGTAATCGTGGGAACCGCAAGTTAACCAAGCACCGCACCGGTTCGTGAGCTATTGTTACGAGGCGAGGCGATTACGTTACAATTCCGATTAGTGTGCGTTGCAGTAGGGAGTTTCATACAAAGATACTGCACGGCTCGTGCTGATACAGCGACGATCCCTTTCCGAGTTGATATGTGTGCTAGTTAGTGTAGAGTACCAGTTTTTGTTGGTGACAGATTAAAGGTCATCCTTTAATCTGTCACCAACAGAAACTGGCACTCTTAATTGCTTACCACTCTGTAGACCGTAACTCTGTAATGACAATCTCTTCCATATTTAACAACACGTCAAACCGTTTATAAATGAAAACAACGTAACAGCATAAAAAAGAAACACAAAAAAGTTCCAAACAAGTCATTTTTCAAGCAATCTGATGTTCCTAATTGATTGTGGCATTTATAGTTCAATTTCAGATTTGATGACACCAATATTGCTGGCAATAAAAAAAAATTACTTGTATTGACTTCAAAAAAAGGGAGGTTATAAATTCGGATGTTTGTGTTTTTTTTGGTGTATTATTTGACATAATTCCGTCATATATAGACAGACGGATTTGCAAAATTCTTTTTTTGTTCGAAAGGGCTTTATTCCTAACACGTTAACTGTCAGACAACAGACACAACATAAGAGAAAATCTATTGTTCATGGTCACCGGTGACCAACGTGACAGATGAGGTACTAAATGGTCCAGATGATGAGTTTCGGAGACAGGCAACGGAACTCTTCAAAAAATAACAGCAAATCAACGATGCGATTGCTGCGATCGTATGTCTATGTAGTGTTAATACAATTTAATGGGGAACCACAACTAAAAAGTGAAAAATAAAAACTTTTTTTTCGGTGTCAAAAAACGAAGACCAAAAACCAGAAACACCGACTTCCGAAATTAAAGTTATTTTGCACTTTTTTTGGAAGTCGGTTCTAATTTTTTGGAAAAAAGTTTTTTTTATTTCCTACATTTTAATGAGTTACACTTTAATTTTGATACCCCACATGAAAGACGGACAGACAGACGGACGGACAGATGGACAGAACGACAGACTGACAGAAGGATACGTAAATTACAGCAATAGGGCTCCGCTTGGACCCTTCGGGTACGAAACCTTAAAATATACCGTCCTTCTGGGGTAGTCGGGTAAAAACATTGTCAGTACCTGTACCCAAGACTAGTGTGTTCGTAGTAAAAACATTGTCAGTACCTGTACCCAAGACTAGTGTGTTCGTAGTAAAAACATTATCAATACCTGTACTAAGACTAGTGTGTTCGTAGTAAAATATTGTCAGTACCTGTACCCAAGACTAGTGTGTTCGTAGTAAAAACATTGTCAGTAGCTGTACCCAAGACTAGTGTGTTCGTAGTAAAACCATTGTCAGTACCTGTACCAAGACTAGTGTGTTCGTAGTAAAACATTGTCAGTACCTGTACCAAGACTAGTGTGTTCGTAGTAAAACATTGTCAGTACCTGTACCAAGACTAGTGTGTTCGTAGTAAAACATTGTCAGTACCTGTACCCAAGACTGGTGTGTTCGTAGTAAAAACTCTGTCAGTACCTGTACCCAAGACTGAGGATCGCCCAGAGGACACGGTGGAGCATACGGTGGAGGTTTGCCCCGCCTGGGCAGAACACCGCGTGTCCTCGTGGATGCGATAGGCGGCAGCGACCTCTCGCGCCGTGCCCTGGTTCAGACCATGGTACGGAGCGAGAGGGAATGGGGGGCCGTCTCCTCCTTCTGCGAAGCAGTAATGCTCGCGAAGAGGGAGGCGGCACACGTTAGGGAGACTCAACAGAGGCAGAGTCGCCCTAGCGCCCTCAGCAGCAGCCGCCGCAGGAGACGCCAGGGGCTGCGAGACGATCTGCGGCCACCGTAGACCCGAGCCTGCGGACGGCGAGTAGTGGGTAACTCGCCGTCCGATCAGCACCAGGCCCGAGAGTCGAAGGCGCGTAGTGTTCCACGCGCGCCTCAAAGAGTTGTCAGCAAAGGACGGGGCCTGCCACGGCCAATGCCTGGGGCCGGGGGTTGAGGATAAATTCGAAAGAGTTACCTCGCCCCCGGGCGCGTAGGGCAGGGAGGAACAGGGGTGGGTTTTAGTCAGTAAGAGTCTGACCCGCCCTTCCGCTCCACCCTAGAGCGGAAGTAGTCATAAGATGATTTCCCACCCCCCAAAAAAAAAAAAAAACCTGTACCCAAGACTAGTGTGTTTGTATTAAATAAATTGGTACCGTGGCCCGGGGCCATTATATTTGTTATTACTCACAGGCAATTGTCCAGTTCGATCCAATAATCACAACAATAAAAGAAAGTCAATAAGTTCTTTCAAATTCTTGGCAAGGAACAAATTTTTAGTGTTCCCTCCAACTTGGATTCTTGCCATGCACTATTCCTTCTCGTTTCTGGAAATGATTTGCATAATTTTATTTAATAATTAGAGAACAATGGTCAGTATGCTTGGATGTGCTTGACAGTAATGGGACACTTATTTTACTTATATTTGAATGGGCAGAGGTCCAAGTAGTGTTAGGCGTTAGTGCATTAGCGAGTAGTGCTTGTAGCCCTGAGTGGGGTCTGCCCGGGGGTTGAGGATAAATTGGAAACAGAGTTACCTCGCCCCTGGGCACTCAAAGGCAGGAAGGAACAGGGGTGGGATTTAGCAAGTAAGAGTCTGACACGCCCTCCCGCTCCACCCAGAGCGGGAGAAGTCATAGGATGATTTCCCATCCCACAAAAAAAAAATAAAAAAAAGCCCTGAGTGGGGTATTAATGTTTTAATGTTTTTTGCCACTCTATACCCAACCACTGCAACTTCGGAAAGCCAGAAACAATAGTTGCGATTGCGAGCACCAGAAAAATGCCGAGGCAACGAAGCTCCCGGAGAAACGGTTAAACTGTCTTAGCACATGAGTAGATAAACGGAACAGAGACAAAGTTTCATACACCTGCGCGAATCGGTTACACTACTACAAGCACGCGGGGCATGTGTGCGTGACCACTGGCCGCTTGTCGCGTACGCGGCAAGACTCGAAAAACCGGTTTACGCTGGCACAGCCAGTGGACAATCACAGGGTCAGTGCGACGCACGTTGTTTGTTTTGTAGGTTGCAAGTTTGAATATTTAATGTAAAAACGTGAAATTTTATTATTAATGATGGTAGTTTATTGTAAAGTTTCTCTATTTAGTAAATATTATTATTATTTCATTAATAACATAATTATGAATAAACGAAATAATAGGCAAAGATTCTCTATTCAGTCATTACAAGGATTTTAATGATGGTAACGTACAATTGGGTTTTTTAATTATACCTCCTGATAATTTTATCGTATTTATTGAATTGCTCGAGCAAAAATAAAAAAAAAATAAAAAAAATTCGATCTTGATAATCTTGGTATGAATAACCCGACTGCCCTAGAAGGAGGGTAATGTTATATGTTTGTAGGTATCTCTGTTTCAATGAATTAGGTATCATTGGATTGGGTTTCACTGCGAAAGTAACTTATGCAATAGGAATTTGAAAAAAGAAAAACAAATTTCGGCCGCCATTATGTTGGTGACATGATCATGTAGGGTATTAACATAAAGAGCTCGAAAAAGCAATTCAAAAAATATAACTCACTAGTTGGTATGTAGAAAATAAAATAGAAAAATATTTAACAAAAACTGCTAAAAACAACAAAAAAGATCCAAACAAGTCACTTTTCAAGCAGTCAAATGCAATTCTAGTTGGTGGCATGAAATCTATTATTGAACTAAATTATATAATGTCGAACGAGCGCAGAGAGCTGTCCTGAAGGTGCTGGCAAGGAAACCGATCCGATATTCGACATTCTCTCTTTATACCCTCTGCCAGGTCCTCACCGTCAGACAGCTATTTATCCTCCAAACTATTCTTCGCAAACACAGTCAGCTTATCTTTGACCCTAAATGCTGTTCTACACGCCGCTCGAATAGGGTGTGTAACACTGAGTCTCCTAGTACCGTAGTTGCAGGTCGTCATTACAAACACATAAGTTCTAAAATCTACAACAAACTAAACAAAAGCTTACGCATCTACACACTTACCAAGAGAAAATGCAAAATGAAACTTGACTCCTGGTTAAAATCACAAAATTATGATGAAACAGAGAAACTTGTGGAAGTGTAAATACTCCCCACTCCTCACACACCCCAACAAAACCATACACAACACACATGCCACAGACACCTCAAACACCCCTCGCACTCCTCATTAACATTCACCCACACTCCCATTCACCCTACACTCACTACATTAACTCAACGTCAAAATACATCCCAAATCATTTATCCTGTACTGTTTATTCTTATTAAAGTTTTTTTTTTCTTTCTTTTTTTTATTGTTTAAATTAGTTTTTGCATGGAGCATCGTTCTATTCCGTATCTGGAGAAGGGCGTTGTTAGCTGCGCTACAGTTTAAAACTTTTGCAGCTATTTAAAAAAAAAAAATATATAAACAAAAGACGTCGTAGCATAGAAAGTACCAAATGCCACAATTGAAATAATAAAACAAAAGACGTCGTAGCATAGAAAGTGCCAAATGCCACAATTGAAATAATAAAACAAAAGACGTCGCACCATAGAAAGTGCCAAATGCCACAATTGAAATAATAAAACAAAAGACGTCGTAGCATAGAAAGTGCCAAATGCCACAATTGAAATAATAAAACAAAAGACGTCGCACCATAGAAAGTGCCAAATGCCACAATTGAAATAATAAAACAAAAGACGTCGCACCATAAAAAAGTGCCAAATGCCACAATTGAAATAATAAAACAAAAGGCGTCGCACCATAGAAAGTGCCAAATGCCACCATTGAAATAATAAAACAAAAGACGTCGTAGCATAGAAAGTGCCAAATGCCACAATTGAAATAATGAAGCAAAAGACGTCGTACCATAGAAAGTGCCAAATGCCACAATTGAAATAATGAAGCAAAAGACGTCGTACCATAGAAAGTGCCAAATGCCACAATTGAAATAATAAAACAAAAGACGTCGGTGCATAGAAAGTGCAAAATGTCACAATAGAAATAATAACTTTATAGTTAAAAAAAAAAACATTTTTTTAAACAAGCTTTTATACCGGCTGTCTCAATTAAAATGTGTACCTACACAAAATTTCGTGTCCGTGCTGTTGAGCATTGAAGAGTTCCTTTATCTGGAGCTAATTCTGAATATCAATTCAGGTCATGCTAACCATAAAAATGCATTGTAACCAAAACTAAAGGTGTATGCCAAATTTCAGCTCAATGGGATACCAAAGAATGGTCGAAAAATGGTTTGCAAATTTTGACGGACAATTTACAAACATACATCCGAACAGTGTAAGTTAAATAAAAGTTTTTAATAAACACTAAGTTCACCGGTACCATTCAAACCGGAACATTACAATTTCGCAACAGAAATAATTACTGTAACCTTACTGTAACAGTACCCCTCGTCCCCGACGAGCCCTCTCACAAGAAGCTTTAATTCTCATCGCACTAAATCTTCTACACATTTAAATTAATTCAACCAAGTCATGAATTTCACGATCCTACATTTCTCCAGTCGCAAACAATCCCAAATATTTGACCAAATATTTTGATAACACAATCCGTCAGAGCAATTTGCACCGAATATTACATGTCGCAAGTACACTGGCGAGCAAGTTAAACACCTCACTGTTGAAAAGTACACAGTATCACTGGTTTGATGTTCTCAACTTTCTTAGTGCTTGTACACATGGTGACAAATTTTTTTGCACAGTTAAAGTGCATTAAAAGAGTTTGATAAAATGAGACAAAAATTGTTGGTCCAGTTAAAAGGCTTTTGAGGAAAGTGATGAGATTTTCTTCGTTAATTTTTAACTTTGAGATATGGTATCTTATTCGTCCCTTGTAAATTAAGGAAATTAGTTATTTACCTACTCCTTAAGAGCTTTCTCTAATGCAGGTTCATTAAGTCTTCTGAAAAAATAATGACGTTTACACATTGATCTTGAGATCTTCTTTCAAACACCGCGCAAAAATTGCTTTTTATTTAATTAATATTGGGTCTTTACCTATGAAATTACCGCTTTATGAAACTGTACTTTGAACTGGAGATTTGGATTGACTGTTCATTCAATTTGAAAGCTCCAGGGTAGCCCACGAAATTCAAATTTTCTTACGTTTTCTGCAATTTGCAGTATTTATTATAACTCTCTCACTTAGAATCGATGCCAAATGTCATGATTTCATGCAATACTTAAATTTGACATCAAATCTAATTGAAAGAGTTGTATTGATGATTTTAATGATTATAATTCTATTAATACATACTTGCTACGGCCGCGAATCAAGTTTTGACCAAGATACAATCTGACACTGACCTGCAAATTGCAGAAAACTTAAGAATATTTGAATTTCGCAAGCTACCCTGGAGCTTCCACCTTAAGGCATTGTATTTATTTTTCGAAATTGGTTGTTAATAATTATGTTTCTTTGGGTTTTGTTTTCCTGTTATATCGCCATATACACAACAACGAAATCATAAAGTAATAACTTATTTTGGAAAAGGAATATCATGCCTTTCAAATTAAGTTTACATAATATAATTTTAAGTCAATCAGAAGTAATAACGGCTCAAAATTATCCTTTTTTAAAACGGCAACTTCATAGGTAAATACCTAATAGAAAACACCTATCCGAGCTCAATCCGTGAATGCGTAACCATCCATTAATTAAGGAAACTACTCTCCATACTTCGGAAAGCACGTTAATCCATTTGGCCCGGATGTCAATGTATTGTAGATCTTTGACAATCGTACAGACAACCATAAGCCAGAAAATCTAACTTGCTAAAGGGCATCGTGTTACTGGGTTGAAGGTAAGGTTGGCAGACACGGTTAGATCAGCAGTCATCACACTCATCACTTCAGCCGAAAGACGTCCACAGCTGGCTAGGCCTCCTACCAGGCTGCGGGAGTATTTAAAAGAGGCACCACGGCCCTGGCACAGGCAACTGAAGGAACACGTGTGGGTTTTAGTCAGTAAGAGTCTGTCACGCCCTCCCACTCCACCCAGAGCGGAGATGTTATTTGATAATTTCCCAACCAGGAAAAAAAGTTATACATAGCCTCTCCTTTAGCATCTCCAAGTGCCGCCACAATGACCGGTCCTGTGCGTATCACATCGGCAGAAGCTCCATGTAACATCATCAGACGTTTAATGTAAAAAGAAATAAAGAAAAACTGTTTAATCACGTGAAAGCGACGCACATACATTTTGTTACATAAACAATTAATACATAATATATCCTAGATGGATATATGCGCCACTACCACGCAAAACGGCTAACGCTCAGCTTTTTGCAGCAGCCCATGCCGAATCCACGGCGCTGGTTTTCAGCGTGCGTGTAACTGCTGGGGCACAGGCCTCCTCTCTTTGAGAGGTGTGCGCCGTAATCCACCACGCGGGCCCAATTCGAGTCGGTAGTTCCACGTAATTACTGGTATTCAGTTGCATCCGGTTAGACTTGAAACTTATCCCAAAATAGTTGAAATCAATCTTCCATACCTTTGGGAGATTGATCTTTCATTTTATCGAAAACCAGCTTTTGCCGCGGCTTGACTCACTTGGCCCATCTCATAGGAATCGTGCATTTTTGTGGAATAACGAGAAATTTCTCACACTCAGCTATACTATCATCACACATCTATAGTATCAAATAACATCACACATCACTACTTTCAGAAATTAACTTTAACAAACTTAAGTATAACACCAGACTCTTCTAATATTTAGTTGAGATCTAGAAGAATTACAATCACTATCATTATCACCACTATCTTTACCACTATTGTAGCGACACTCCACATCTTGCATCACACAAGCAGAGGTCTCCGCGCGATTTGAACATATACAACAGTCCGAAATCAATCATTGGGTGGCTGCCCGGTTGGTCGGAGGATCCTCCCTTTTCAATGGAGGTTTGCGGGACTTTACACCCTGTTCTGCACACAGCTAAACTATCATCACTATCACATCACTGTCACTATAGTGACTATCACTATCATCACTAACACTATAGGGACTATCACTATCATCACTATCACTATCATCACTATAACTATCATCACTATCACTACATAGTACAAATCAAAGTCGCTTTTCACATCTGTCTGTTTCTCCGCTAACTCCTCCTAAACCACGTAAAGGATTTTAATGCTGTTTTCACTAATAGAAAGAGTGATAAACGAGGAAGGTTTGTATAATTTGTACCTGTGCGAGGCCGGGGCGGGTCGTCATAGTACTTACATTTTCAATTACAGCCTTCTCATTTTGCAAAACTCCAGCATCAGACGTCGTTTCTTTGTGTCCGCTTCAATAGTTGTGCGGTTAAATAAAGACTGATTGTAATTAAGATACGCTTCTTCTTGACAGGTGACATTGCGGGTCTCTTCGCACAATATCGTAGTAGTTCGGGGACCCTTCGGATTAACTCGGACCTTGCTTTGTTGTAAGATTGTCATTGCGGTGTTTCTGTTCAGCCAGCATCGAAGCACTTCGGGATTCTTCGGCACTCCTTCGGATTCCTTCGGACCTTTCTTTGTTATTGGACACACTATTGTTTTGATAAATGTTTTGGTGCAAGTGAGTGTTATTGAAATGGATGTAGGTAATCTGTTTATGCCCAGAGGTTTCGCAACAGTAGAATGTACTTTCTATACTTTTTGTAGCCCTTTAAAGGGCTGGTAACTTAAGTCTAGCATGAAGAAACGGTTCTTCAACTTCAGTCATTACTGAAAATTTTAATATGCTACCATAAAACATTTCAGCCAAAACATAAATCTTTCTGCCTCCTTTTTCGTGACATAATTGATTATTTTACTATTTTGGTAGATACTAGAGTATTTGTTTGTTTGTTACGTCTTCACGTCTTAACGGCTCAACGGATTTGAATGAAGCTTGGCACACGGGTAGACCGTGTCCTGGAATATTACTGATACTTTTTCTCCCGGGAGTACATATGTTCTCTTGGGATTATTTTCGATTTTCACGAACGCGAAGCGGCTGGCAGAAATTAGTAGATAATAAACAAAGGTACCATAGACATTATATAGCCTTTTTTATTATTTTAATGGAGGAAATCTTCAAAAGGCATCCGCATTTTGAGGAGAGTCCGGGGAGTGTGGACTTTTAAACCTTACTGAAACCACCCCGGTGCCGGTTGGAACCAATCAGCACAGGGAAGGGGTCCCCTTTATCTCTTATAATACCACTCCGGAACCCCCTCTGATCAACGCCTGTTAGGGCACATCTCTCGGGAGCCTGTAAAGGGGTGTCCCCTGAGCCTCACTGTATACGGCAGTACATGATCGCTAGGCCACCGTCTTCCCTGGAATCACTCGCTAGGGGTCAGGGTCCCCACTCTGAGCGCCCGTGATTCTATATTCCCACAGGCATCAAATGTTGCTGATGGAGTTTCGGCGTGTATCGAGGCTGTTGCCTCCCCGACGCCTTCTCCGACCGGGATCAACTCTCCCACAATCCCGCTCGGCGGCTTCGTTCTAGGCCATCTTGGTCTTACAGCACGAGATCATTTCTCTACCGTTCTCCGTCTCCACCTGCACATATCGTTCACTACTTCTGGGCGAGAAAGGTCTCGTCCGATCCTGACTACCAAGACCCGTCGAAGCAGACACCGAGATAAGGCCCTCCACGAATCCAGTTATAGATCCTCGCGCTCATATCCACCAGGACGTAAACCGGCGGAAAACTTACCCGAGCCACACTAAGGCCTGCCTAATCTAGCGACTGTAACACGCCATCAACAGATTCCAAGGCAGATTACAAATTAATTAACACTACCTAAGATCTAATTGCAAACATCTCAGTGAACACCTCAGAATTAAACGGGAACCTAAACCTAATGCCACCTAACTAATGTATGGAACTGTCGGAGTGTGTCGGCTGGTTCGTTGAATTATGTCTGAGATTAATGTGTCAAATTGGATTGTTCCGCATTTAGCCATTAGGCTGTGTGTTTTGTGTAGTTTAGCCCTTCCAATTGGTCAAATGTTTGTGTATGATGGATATACAAACATTTAACCAATCGGAACGTATACGATTGTACACTGCCCAGTACACTGGAACTGGCAAAGATGGAAAAGTGGTTCTGGTCCGAATTCTCAAATATCCTTTCTAACGTAAAATCTTGCTCAACTTGTTAAGAGGGAATGGGAAGCAGTCTCCTCCTTCTGCGAAGCAGTAATGCTCGCGAAGGCGGAGGCTGGACAGGTGAGGGAAGCTCAACGGAGTGGCCGTCACGGCCCCGGCCGTCACGGCCCCGGCCGTTACCACCGCAGGAGACGCATTGGGCGTAGAACATCGCGAGACGATCTCCGGCCACCGTAGACCCGGGCCTGTGAATGGCGAGTAGTGGGTAGCTCGTCGTAAAATTTGTAGACTCACCAACCCGCATTGGGTCCGTATGGTGGTTATGGCCCACATCCTCTCACAGAGAGGAGGCCTGTGACCCAGCAGTGGGGACATTAAAAAGGCTGATGATGATGTAGACGATTTCTTCCTAGAAGTCCGCGCGGCAGCGCATTTTGCAATATTACCATAAAGCAGATAAATGTCATATTTGCATGGCAGCCGACCGGCTACCGCGGCCTGCATTTGTTATTCAAAATCCATGCAAATAACATTTATCTAACAACCACTTTTTTTTTTGTGGGTTGGGCAATCATCCAATGACATCTTCCGCTCTAAAGTGGAGCGGGAGGGCGTGTCAGACTCTTACTGACTAAAACCCACACCTGTGCCTTCCCTGCCCTGAATGCCCAGGGGCGAGGTAACTCTTTCGAATTTATCCTCAACCCCTGGGCAGGTCTTAACAACCACTACACAATAGCTTCGATTTCTCTCAAAACATTAAAAAATGCACTCCGATTTTCAGAGGATATTGTAAATTATTTAACCCCGTAAAGAAGCACAATTGTCAAAAAAATAATGTTTAAAAGTGAAGACTCATAGTCACAAATCTTACAAACGGAGTCATGATTAAACACTAGTTCACACACTAATAAGACATGCACACTATCATGACAGAAACCAATTTCCAATTATCGTCTTTGAGATATATTTATTCATGTGTACCAAACCTAATTTAAGCAAATATTAGCGATTCAAGTTATGTAAGATTTGGGGCAATTTCTTGAGTGTACAATAGCCTTATGATGTCGAGGGACCACAGATCACTGAGATGCCTCGGCGGTCACTGCTAGAGACGGTGTTGTCAAACTTTTCATACAAACCAAGCGAGTCAGTGAGTGTCACCGTTTACTCATAGAAATTGTAGACTCCGTTTACTTATAGAATTTGGTGACTGATCTTTAAAAAAAACTTAGAGTGTGCCTCACGGCAGCGCAAAAAGGTTCATTTCAGCAATATTGCCAGACAGACACTGTCTGACGTTGATCTTCCAATGAATTTTGAGTGATGAGTTACGGATCAGATAAACAAAAAACATTGGCATAGAAAGTATTATACTTAAATTATTATTTAGTGTGGGCAGGTTAATTCAAAATAAAATAAATTTTAGGTGTGTCTAACACAGCCATAGTCTAATGGCTACGATGACGATGACGGTCACTAGTATTATTAGCAATACCTCTAGTCACTGCCAGCGCGGTAATTCCGTGGTCTTTGCGGTGAACTACGGAAAATTAATTTAATGCACTAATTAAAACGCTTTGGCGGTCATTGCTAGAGACGGCGTTGTCAAATTTTACATACAAACCAGGCATTTCAGTGAAGCGTTTACTTTTAAAAACCAGGTTCACAAAAAATAAAAGTGACAATCTTAAAAAAAAAATAGCTCAGAGTGTGCCTCACGTCAGCGCAATAACATTCATTTCAGCAATGTTGCCAGACAGATACTGTCTGACGTTGGTCTTCCAATGAATCTTGAGTGACGAGTAAAGAATTAAATGGTTTCAAATATTTATGTATTTTTTGTTTGTCCCGTATTAACCCAACAAGTTCAACTGTATCAAGCGAAGATCTTTTATTACGATAGCAGATGCTGTCCTGTTTATTTTTATTTTAATTAGTCACTCACTTGCCTATCCAAATTACTTTTGACATTGGCAGAATAGTCGACATTGGCTCTACTTGCCATAAATAAAAAAATATTTCTATTTTTACTTTTAACAACAATAAAATAGATTGTATAGTTTTACAAGTAAATAATAAACAAAAAACATTGGCATAGAAAATATTATACATAAATTATTATTTAGTATGTGAAAGAAAGAAGAGAAAAGAAAGAAAAAAAAAAAAAAATTTTAATATTATTTTTTTTTATGTGCAGGTTTATTCAAAATAAAATATCTAACACAGCCATAGGCTAATGGCTACGATGACGATGACGGTCACTAGTATTATTAGCAATACCTCCAGTCACTGCCAGCGCGATGATTCCGTGGTCTATGCGGTGGACTATGAAAAATTAATAGAATACACTAATTAATAGACCCAATTATTATTTTAATTTTCTGGGGTGAAAATTAAGGGTAAGTTCGGACCGCACGCAAACAATTTTAGGGGTGTAAAATAATATTTACTCAAGGAAATGTTTAGCCCTAAAGGTTTTCCTGAACTTTGAGGTTCCGTCAATGTTCCTTATAAAATAGCCAATAAGAGTTATATTTGTGGAGTTTTATGTTTTGTAGGTACTATAATTATATATACTTAGCTAAATGGCAGTGATATAACAGTGGTGGCAAAAAATGATATATGAAGACCCAAGGGGAAAATAAATTACACCGTTTTTCGACCCCGAGTTTCTGAACAGACAATATTAAATTGGTGCAAAACCTAGGTCTTATAAATATATTATTGCGGTCCATTTTCAGCCCCAAGTAGTGAAACGTACAGTCAGGGATATTAATTGTTTTTAACTGACTTCAAAAAAGAAGATTCTGTATTCGACCCGTATGTATGTATGTATGTATACTTTATATTTTAATATCATATCATTTCGGTGGGGACCTGGTGTCCTGAAGTACAGGCTTCGGCTTAGTTTAGGCAACAGTCTCCCACAAATAAAATATTTTTCCTATGTATGTCATTTCTAATAATACTTACTTACTGGAGTCATCAGGATTTTGGAGCTAAGTTCCTATATTTTGTATGTATTAAGATTTTCATTTTGTTTCATTTGTGGATGAGAAAATAAATAATTTTATTTATAGTATGTGTGTATGCTTGTTTGTCCGAGATTTTCTCGAAAACTCCTGATCCGATTTGAGTTTCGTTACGTCAGATATTGCCCGTTCTGCCTCCTCCTTCGCAAGCATTACTACTTCGCAGAAGGAGGCGACTGCTTCCCATTCCCTCTCGCTCCGTACCATGGCCTGGACCAGGACCGGGCGCGAGAGGTCGCTGCCGCCGATCGCCTCCTCGAAGACACGGCGGTGCTCCGCCCAAGTGGGGCAGAACTACACCGTATGCTCCACCGTGTCCTCTGGGCCATCCGCACAGTAGTTGGCCACCACTGCTCTCTTCTCTGCTTAAAGTCATCATCATCATTTTAGCCGAAAGACGTCCACTGCTGGACATAGGCCTCCCCCAAGTGTCGCAACAACGACCGGTACTGTGCGTCTCGCATCCATCGGCTACCTGCAAACCTCACCAGGTCATCGGTCCACATTGTGGAAGGCCTTCCAACACTACCTCTTCCTGTACGCAGTCGCCACTCCAGAACTTTTCAGCCCCATCGACCTTCTGCTTAAAATATGAGCACACAATTTCCATTACAACCTGTATATGACGGTGGAATAGTTTCTACTTCGGAGAAGTTTCAATTTACTGGGAATGGTTCTCTAAAGACCCATATCCAGCAGTCTACATAATTATAAGCTCTTGTGTAGTTATTTCTCTTTGAGTTATAAGCTCCTGACTTTATCCACAAATGAACATAAAGTTTTTTCCTACCGCTTTTAGGCTTACAATGCGGTGTGTTTCGCACTAGTTCAAGAAAGTACAGCGGCCAACCCACGCCAAAATATACCTATTAGATTTATTGTATCAGGCTGGTCGCCCGCCAACCCCCGCTGGTCACAGGGCAACCGCCACGAAGGCGCATGCAAAGAAATCCGCGAGCCATTTTTCACCTTCATTTGTTACAAAATATTACATTTATGAAGTTTTACAGTTAATTTCAAGTAAGTGTGTTGAAAAACGTCGTTTGATACACGTGGGCAATTGTCATTGCAGGCGTGTATATATGTGTATATGCCTCGACTGTAATGACAAAGTTTGCCCACTTTCAACAATGTGTAGGAACTATTTACACGACTGCTCGACGCGATAATATAGAGGGATCTTGAGGGATTCTGTTTTTTTAGTATTTGTTGTTATAGCGGCAACAGAAATACATCATCTGTGAAAATTTCAACTGTCTAACTATCACGGTTCATGAGATACTGACGGACAGAAAGACGGACAGCGGAGTCTTAGTAATAGGGTCCCGTTTTACCCTTTGGGCACGGAACCCTAAAAATGAAATATTTTCAAAAATCCGACTGTGAATAACAAGTAAAACGTAAAAAACACGTCACTTTTCAAGCTGTCTGATACAGTTGGTGGCATGAAATCAATAATTTGAACTAAAATAACTGCGACCAACTGCATCAGACTGCTTGAAAAGTAACTTGTTTGGAACTTTTGAGTTGTTTTCACAGTCAGGTTTTTTGTTTAGCAGATACGTACCTACCTATTATTCCTTATTTCATTCTCCTCTACAGCAACACTTTCAACGTCCCAAATTGTATTACACGGGTAACAAAACTTGACGTAATAAACTGAGAAAGTCCGCTGAGGTCTAACCCTTATGAATGGAGGTCCCAAATACTTTGCAAGTGTCTTGTGGGCGCGTTATAGGACATTGTGGGGTCGGCCGACTTGATGGCAGGATTTTTGTGGGACATATTACCGTTTTGCGTAGGTGGTGGCTTTGGGCATTTATTAGACAGTATAGAGGTAGTCTTGTCAAATTGGTTTGTTTACTTTGTGAAGATGATATGGGAAACTTAATTGGTGCGCAAATTCATTGGATTTTTTTTTTAAATAGTTGAGATCATACTAATGCTAAAGGCGAAAGTTTGTGAGTGTGTGTGTTTTTATGTTTGTTACTTCTTCGCTCTCAAACGGCTGTACCGATTTGGATGGGTATGTAGATAGCTTTATACCCTGGATTAACACATAGGCTACTTTTTAACCGACTTCGAAAAAGGAAGAGGTTCTATGTTCGACTGTATGTATTTTTTTTTCTTTTTTTATGTCTGTCCAACGATTTCTCTGTCATTTGTGGACCGATTTTCAAAATTCTTTTTTGGTCCGAAAAAATATACTCCCGAGGTGGTCCCATATAAATTTTATCGAAATTGCTTTAGCGCTTTTTGAAAATTGAACAAAAACGAAAAATACGTACACCTAGATGACGTTTTGGTGTTCTCCAATTACGACTATGTTTAAATTCCACGTTCCATGTTATTGGGGTTTTCAGTTCTGGGGTATAAAAACTAAAAAGTGAAAAATAAAAAACTTTTTACCAACACCGACTTCCTAAATTACAGTTATTTTTTAATATCTAGTGTATTTTCTTTTTGGGAAGTCGGTTGTTTTTTTTGTAAAAAAGTTTTTTATACCGCGGAGTAACATATAGGCTACTTTTTGAGAAACCGCGAAACCGCGGGGCGCAGCTACTTATTAATAATTCGTCTGACCAAATTATTAATAACTAGCTTTCGGTCACCGGTGGCCAATCACAACGGAGATTAACCAAGTACGCATGAGACGTTATAGTGTACAAGCGTGTGCGCAATCACAGATGCACTCTCTGGTCCTTTACTCTCATAGTCCGTATAATAATGCACTCCAATAGTACCTTTGTCATGTCCATAAAAAATTATAATAAGTTACCCGAAATAATAAAGAATTTAAATAAATACAACATTTTTATAAATAAATTAAAGCTTTTCCTTGTAAGCCAATGCTACTATAGTATAAGCAAATACTTAAATGATAAATTACAAGTAATATTTATTTCTATTTATTTCTATGAACAAATACTCACTTAAAGATACGCCTACCTACTCATAATACGAAAAATGTATATATATTTAAGTATATTTTAATAAATATGGAGCGTCCAATAAATAACTCACCTTATTGATAGTAAATATTAAATAATAAATAAAAATAATAATATGTTAATAATAATTATATAATAATTAATTGATATGTACATACGAACGAATAATCAAATAAAACTATAATATAATAATGGTTTTCACAATGTTAGGTACTAACTTATTAGTACATATTAAAAAAAAAAATAATAAAAAACAATTTAATTGTTAAATTTAAATTCTATGTTAATAAAACAGTAGTTGTCTTCCTCCTCTCTCCTACTTGATCTATGCTGTGCCCGACAAGGTCCATAATTTTGTCTCTTATAATAATTTCCCTACCAACTATAAACATTATGGTACGCAATAAAGAATTGAGAATTGAGTCCGATGGGACGGCAATCCGACACGACCGGCGGGAGATTAGGTGCAGGCGTTGGTCCTGGGAGGCTCTACGTGCTTTTTGAGGCACGCGGGTGTCACACCACTAACAGACTCCATACTCTGAGCTACTACACAGTAATACCTAATGGAAAAAAAACCCAATAATACGTTTTACCCGACCCGGGAATCGAGCCCAGAACCTCACGCTCAACAGTCGCGCTTTTGACCAAGAGAACAACGAGGCAATTTTCTTTAACTGTAATCTTAAACACAAACATTAGGTACCTAACAAACCAAGGCATTTTCCTGGACTTCCACAGATATTTCCCCTAGGTAACATTTCACTGAGATCCATTGCTTCGTTAGCTTTAATTTTCTTTATCTCTTCATTTAAAATGGACCTTCTGAATTTAAGGAAAGGACTATTCACTGAAACCATGGCACATCAGTTTCGTACCTACATATCTACAGGCTGTAACGGAATGGTGCGGTCATATTTTAAGAGCTGGTTCTGCCCATGGCAATGAACAACTTTCTGTAAGAAAAAATAGAAAATTCCCAAAAAAAAAAATGGACTTTCCATATAGATAAAGTTATCATCAGCTGATCAATATTTGTATGGGAGGTAACAATTTTTTTTTTAATTTCCTCGGATTTTCTTAAAAAAAAGTTGTCCATATCAATGAGCAGATGCAGTTCTTAAAATATGACCACACCTTTCCGTTACACCCTGTATAGATATTTTTTCTCTATATATCAAGCTCATCATCAAAGGGGGTGACTACAGAGATGACGACTAATAGAGGAGTGTGGAAGAAAAAGACATGTTGCGCCGACCCCAAATAGATTGGGATGAGGGCAGGAGAATGATGATATCAAGCTCATCGTCATCATCTGCCTGCCCTTATTCCATGTTACTTGGGGTCGGCGCAACACGTTTTTTTCTTCCATTCTGTCCTGTCAGCCGTCACGCTATCACTAACTCCCTTTTCTTTCATATCACTCCTCACACAATCCATCCATCTTTTCTTTGGCCTTTTTTGGCATAATTTCTGTGACTACAACTGTCAAATATCAGAATAAGTTCAGCCCCCTAGCCATATTACATTTCTATTATCGTTTACGCTAACGCTTAGAACAAAATGTATGGCAATGACATTACCTGCCCCCCTAGCCATATTACATTTCTATTATCGTTTACGCTAACGCTTAGTACAAAATGTATCGCAATGACATTACCTGCGATAAGTCACGTGACACTTATCTACGCAGAAATCCAAAATGAAAATCTGGGGAGCACTTGGAGTATTATTTGTAAAAAAAATAACTATGTAATTAGTTTAAAAACTGATGAGCAGGGCTTTGTTCAAATTTTTCTAAGGAGAATTTGGATTTAGAAACCGCTAATTAGTATTTAAACTAAGCATAAATAGCAAGTTTTATGAATAAGGGCCGATTTCACCAATTCTAAACGCCCAGTTTTCGACGTTTAAGCTCGCTTAAACGCGTTTAGCCGCTGTCATAAAGCTGAAGAGTTTGTTTGTTTGGTTGGTTGAACTCGCTAATCTCTGGAACTACTGGATTGAATTGAAAACAATATTTTTTGTGTTGAATAGTCCATTTACCGAGGAAGGCTATATAACATCACACTGCGACCAACAGGAGCGGAGCATCAATGAAAAATGTGGCAAAAACGGGAAAAAATTCCTTTTGAGAGCTTCAGTTGCGTGCGCTGCGTAAACGGTTACATTTATGCAAAAATTACGTGTAACGGCATATGTCTATCTTAAGGTTAACTCGCTATAATCTTTTTATGGTAATTGTATGGCACTGTATGGTAAAATAAGATTACGCTAAGCTTAGTTCAGTAAAACTTAGTTTTTATAGCTAATGATGAAATCGGCCCTAAGGGTGTTAAAATTTTTGAGCGAGCGTGAATTTGCTTTCTGTGTTGTGTACGTCTTATCAAATTGTTTAAGCATGCGAAAAACTATCTTCATTTTCTTTTATGAAAACTTACTTGAAACATACCATGACACACAAGGTAGGTACGCAAACAACCAGCACATTTTTTCCTCTTTTAAACCTTTTCCAAGGTATAAAAAGTTCGCCATGACTAAATTAAATACAGTCGCCAAACTTAGAGCATTGCCACACGATATTTTAAAAACTTGTTGACAGCCAGACGGGAGGCAGATTTATTGCTAAAACTTCGTGATTTTAGTTCAATCCAATATGTTGTAGATTGATTTGTGAAACAATTTTTTTATGAAACTTTTGTTATTTGGGCGCTACCAATCTGAAACTTGCAATTTATTACAGAAGTTTTTGTTATGATTTTGAAAGGGTAGATAGTATTTATTATCAGGTGGTGGTGGTAGTGGTAGGTATAAGATATTTACAAGAAAGATTTGACTGGAAACGCCGGGCGGTTACGCCCTAGAGGGACATACACAGACCTTAGAGTAGAGTAGACTTTTTTGTATCGTTACGAACCACACGCACTAAACGTTTTGGGAACACATTCATTGTGCGTAGAGTTAAGGAGTGGAATTCCCTGCCAAAGTCTGTTTCCTGATCGCTACAACCTGGGAGTCTTTAAGTCAAGAGTGAATAGGTTACTTCTAGGCAAGCGTACTCCATCTTCGACCACATCATCGCTTACCATCAGGTGAGATAGTTAGTGGTCAAACGCGTGCCTATCAAAGATAAGAAACCGGCCAAGTGCGAGTCTGATTCGCACACCGAGGGTTCCGTATAAGCTGACGGGTATCTAAATAGTTCGGGAATTGAGTTTCGAAAATATTTGCCAGGAACACTTTTTTTTTTTTTTTCGGTGGTTAGACGTGATTAAATTAATTTAAAATCTGTTTGAGCTAGTGCTAATGAGGTCCTTCTTAATGAGGTTCATACGAGGCCCCACATGATATGATCGCTTCACTTTATTTGGATCCGAATTCCTTGTATGGGAACCCTATTTTTTGTGATGTATTTAAATAGTACCTGTATGACCTTGACCTATGATGATGGATGGTTTTTTTTTTTTGGATAAACCGACATTTCCAAAAGAATTAAACCTAGGTAGATCGATTTATCGCCCCTGAAACATGCATACTAAATTTCATGAAAATCGTTGGAGCCGTTTCAGAGATTCAGATTATATTTTAAACATATATAGGTACAAGAATTGCTTGTTTAAAGGTTTTTTCCTTTTGAGGTACGGAACCTTAAAAACGGCGGGCGGAGAGGTCTGTCAGACTGTTACTGACTAATACCACACGGTGTTCTGCTGCTACCTTTGACCGGTGTGCCGGAGTGCTTTTTTTTTTTTTTGGGTGGTGGGAAATCATCCTATGACTTCTTCCGCTCTAGGGTGGAGCGGAAGGGCGTGTCAGACTCTTACTGACTAAAACCCACCCCTGTTCCTCCCTGCCCTGAGTGCCCAGGGGCGAGGTAACTCTTTCGAATTTATCCTCAACCCCCGGGCAGGCATCGGCCAAAAAAAAAAAAAACGTCAGGTGAACGGGAAGTTAAGGTCAACGGGAAGTTAAAAAAAAATTCGTAAAATAAAAATTATGACAGACGACGGACGGACACGTGAGTAATAACAATAGTGCTCCGTTCGGACCCTTCGGGTACGGAAACATAAAAAGGGTTTCTTTTAATTTTTTTTTTTGTGGTGTGGGAAATCATCCAATGATTCTATCTTATTAAATCATCCTCTCTAAGGTGGAGCGGAAGGGCGTGTTAGACTCTTACTGACTAAAACCTACCCCTGTTCCTTCCCTGCCCTGAGTGCCCTGGGGTGAGGTAACTCTGTTTCGAATTTATCCTCAACCCCTGGGCAGGCATCGGCCATGACGGGCCCCGAGGGAGGGTTTATTATGTCAAATGAAACAATTCCAATTACGAAACAAAAGAATCTAATGAGATTAATTTATCGAAATCACGTTATTATACTGCTAATGGCTAATGAGCCATTAGCAGTATAACAACATAATTTCTAACACTTCATTTAACCACATTAGCTCTAATGTGTTGGCAACATCCCAAGCCCTGGCTAGAACAAATAGTTTAGCTAGAATACCTAATGCTCAGCTTCTACGATATAAGATTATGTAATCGATTTTCGAAAGATAGCTTACTGCTTTTCAATACTGACATGGATCTAGCTGGTGTCTTTCCAAGTAGAGCGTAATGGTATTAAACAGCGATGCACAAAACAACATCTTCCCTCTCACTTTCCTGCAATCTGTGGGAGTGATTTCGTGAAATGGGACGGAAGTGTGTAACAGGAAGCTGGGGAAGGGCGCGCTATTTGATTTGACCAATTAGCGCGCATATGGTGGTAGAGTTGGCCATCAGATGGTAGAGTGCGCGCACGATCAGCCTGTGCACGATCGAAATCGGAACTAAACGTTTTAATTTTATTTTTCAATTTAGAATATTAATGTTGCTTATTACCAAGGTGAGATGTCAAATGTTACACATCATACGCGACTACTGTAAGGCCCGTTTTTTTTGCCCTAGTTTCACTCCCCTGACATATCCCATCATCATCATCATCATCATCAGCCTTTTAATGTCTCCACTGCTGGGGCACAAGCCTCCTCTCTGTGAGAGGGTGTGGGCCATAATCCACCAATGCGGATTGGTGGATGTCACATGTCTTCGAATTTTTGGTTCTAGGACATGCCGGTTTCCTCACGACCCACAACTTGTAAATCGCGGTCAATACCACTGGGCCACCATTGCTCGCCACATATCCCATAAGAACCGTCTATCTGAGATAAAGTATTTTTTATTAGTGAAAGGATTCTTGTCGTCAGTGTTTCCAATACACACTAAATACCTCTTTATAATGTAAGATCTTCGGTGTTTATGCGGTGCCTCTCCGCAGTGCCTCCGAGTGGTCGCTTAGACGGATCTGGGAGACCAAATAAAAAGATAAGCTATTAGTAGGGGAGCCCAAGCGGGGATTTCGGGATTTACTAAAGCGCGGCAGATTAATATACAGGGGGATACCTAGTACCCGGTTAAGTACCTCCACAAAACATGAGGCCCATATATAAGGCCGCCCGTGAAGGATACAGGATCAGATTAGTAAAAAAAAATTGACCACCAGAAATTCTCGAGCGCGTCAGATTAAGGTAGGGTGAGTTAATTACATCCTAAAAAGTGTATATTCCACTAATCTGACAATTTGAGAGTGACGTAAAAAAAGGGGAGGACTACAAAGTTGTAAAAAAAAAACGTCATCTCGACATTCTCGAGCGTAGCTAATTTTTTTTTTATTTTGAAGGAAATAATTCAAGAATAATGAAAAATATATAATCTGACGATTTCCGCAAGCCGAAATAACAAAAATTCGTCGATAAAGTTAAATGCGTGCAGCTGCGTGATGCCTACATTTCCTTCTCCGCGTTTCTATTCCTCTCTCACTCTTTCTCTATCTATTACTCTCTCACTCCGTCCCCACTCTGGTTAATTTTACTTTTATTTTAATTTTATTTAAAAACTTCATTTTTAGAAGCTCTGAAAAATTATAAATGAGATTTTCATAAATAATTTTCTATGTCTAGTTTATTTTTTAAGAAAAATCAAACAATTGTCAACTGTCTGTTAACTTCAGTTTCATAAGTATTTATAGAAAATTTTTTTCATTGAAAAAAATTATTTAGTTATACTTTTATACAAAAAAAAATGGTGTGTGTACTCATGTACACGCGTTAGAAGTTGTACTTCTTTGGCACATAATAAAATATTGGCACATATATAATTATTAATTATCATATGAATTTAATTCAATATTGTTTAAGATTTTTCTAAATCAACTAATTTTGGAGCTCAAATGCATAGAAATATTATTTCTTTGAACTCAGCGAGCTCAAAATATCACATAAATTATATTTTGAGCTCAAAAATGTCATAAGTACAATTTTAAGGAATGGAATTAGCGGGAAGTTGCAGGGATGGCCTTTAAGGTGAACCGTTTTTCTAATTTTTTTTGTCAGATCAGGCGAACCCCTCTAGATAATCGTCAGATTATGAGACAGTACGTTTAGAACATAAAGATGAACCATATATATCTTAATCTGACGCGCTTGAGTATTTCAAAATGGCGAATTTTTTTTGCACATTATGAAAATGGCCGCGAGTTTGCGTCCCATCGAAATCGTCAGATTAGTGAATGAGAGCTTTTTTTTGGTGCACTTAACACTCCCTTAGAAAATCTGACGCGCTCGATTATTTTTTATTTTTTTCATTTTCAACCCTTAAATACAACCACCCGCATCATGCAAACGATCAGATTAACATACGTACATTATTAAAAATACGTAGGGCATTGATGCTATCAATATCTGACGCGCTCGAGGATGTCCATGCAACAGTTTTTTTTTACATATTTAAAAATCTATAGCCGCTTCCCCCACCGATGTAAAGGTATATATCATATAACATTTTTTTCTTCTTATCATCTAAGCTTTGCATCCCAATAGGTCTCTACGACGCTCGAGTAAATCCCCATTTAGCATCGTGGGCTCCCCTACTATATGGGGATATGTTCTGGGTACCTGTTACCTAACAAAGGTAACTCTCTTTCTTTTTCGATTCTAGTCACAAATGGTGCACCATCACTGAATGAAAGTCTCCGTCAGGATGAACGGTCACTAGGCGTATTCACGTTGAATTTATGACTAGAATGCTTCCCTATTGTTTCTATTTGCTTCTTATTCTCAAACAGTTGCTTCCATCGTATTCTAGAAGAAGAAAAAAATATTTGACCGTTGGACCGTTGGAGGTGACCGTTCATTCTGATGTCAGGACGGCCGGTCACCGAGTCGTAGTGTCCCTGATAAACAGAATTATTGAAATTCACGGTTGCCATTAAATACTTCCCGTATGCTTCTCTCAATGTTTATCAACAATAATACTGTAACTATCAAGGCAATAAAGATATCGACAAAAGTGTTGTTTACCAGTATAAAAATTATTAGTGCCTGACAAAAAAATAAAGCAAAACTCTTATTTAACATAAAAACACTTCACAAACGCAACAGTAAGCAACACAAATCAGTACCTATAGTTCGACTTTTAATTGTATTCAGTAACTTGACAGTTATAAGAAAAATAATGTTTCGTGTCTTTAAACGACTTTAAAAAAGGAGCCTCCTCCTTTTGAACCGACTTCAAGAAGGACTTTTTTTAACCGACTTCCAACAAAAGAGGAGGTTCTCAATTCGTCTGTATGTTTTTTTTTTTTTTTGTTTTTTTTTTGTATGTATGTTAACCGATTTCTCCGTCAGTTGTGAACCAATTTTCAAAATTCTTTTTTCATCTGAAAGAATATACTCCCGAGGTGGTCCCATATAAATTTTATCGAAATTGCTTCAGCGCTTTTTGAGAAACTGAACAAAAACGGAAAATACGTGTTCCTCGATGACGTTTTGGTGTTCTCCAAATGTTTAAATTCCACGTTCCATTATATTGGGGTTTTTAGTTCTGGGGTATAACAACTAAAAAGTGAAAAATAAAAAACTTTTTTTAGAAAAAAAACAACCGACTTCCAAAAAAAAATACACTAAAAATTTAAATTTCGGAAGTCGGT
Organism: Polia nebulosa; assembly: GCA_951329385.1. NCBI lineage: Eukaryota > Metazoa > Arthropoda > Insecta > Lepidoptera > Noctuidae > Polia > Polia nebulosa. The sequence continues at coordinate 11,516,954 of OX589610.1, read as the reverse complement.
GTCAAATAACGAAGAAGTATAAATACAAACACCGACTGCCGAAATTAAAGTTATTTATAAATTTTTAGTGTATTTTTTTTTGGAAGTCGGTTGTTTTTTTTTTGTAAAAAAGTTTTTTATTTTAATGTGTGTTCCGGCATAACACCGTCACATATTGACGGATTTGCAAAATTCTTTTTTTTTCGATAGAGGTTTGTTCCGAAATGGTCCCATTTAAATTTCATATAGATCTGATGATGGGTTTCGGAGACAGACAACGGAACTCTTCAAAAATTGACAGAAAATCGACCGCGAATGCTGCGATCGTATGTCTATGAATTGTTAACACAGTTTTATGTGGAACCACAACTAAAAAGTGAAAAATAAAAAAGTTTTTTACAAAAAAAATAGAAATGACTTCCAAAAAAAGTGCAAAATAACTTTAATTTCGTAAGTCGGTGTCAAAAAACGAAGACAAAACCAGAAACACCGACTTCGTGTTCGACTGTAGGTATGTTTTTTTTTCTGTATGTCCACTGATTTCTCTGTCGGATGTGGACCGATTGTCAAAATACTTTTTTATCCCAAAGAATATACTTCCGAGGTGATCCTATATAAGTTTTATCGAAACTGCTTCAACGATTTCTGAAAACTTGAACAAAAACGAAAAGTACGTTTAAATAGATGACGTTTTGGTTTTCTCCAATTACGAGTATGTTTAAATCCCATGTTATTGGGGTTTTTAGTTCTGGGGTACTTATAACAACTATAAAGTGAAAAATAAAAAAACTTTTTTTTTAAATAACAACCCACTTTCAAAAAAGAAAATACACTAAAATTTAAAAAATATCTTTAAAAAATCGACTTCCGAAATTAAAGTTATTTTTTTTACTGTATTTTCTTTTTTTGCTTTATAAGTACATTATTGATGTTTACTCAATTTCGTTCATTCCTACACCAACGCACTATCTGTTTTTTTTTTGTCAAAATCTGGACCTTTCAACTGTCAAGTTACCTAATACAATTAAAAGTCGAACTATAGTACCTAACCTATGACATTTTACCCCTCTTGTGGTCGACCAACCCACTTGGCCAGGGATGGCAAACCTATGCACACACCAAAATAATGAGGGCACGCTACTACAAGATTAAATTAACATCTGAGTAATTTCCAAAAAACAGAAATCATATTGACTTTTACTTTTTTTTAAAAAAAACGTAGTAGGTATTGTTAACATAACAATTGTTTTACGAATTTCCATTCAATCACCAAGGCAAGTTTTGACAGCATGTCACCACCACATTTTCTTATAAAAATGGCACGGTCGATAAAGGTTTGCCATCCCTGCGCTAAGCCATAACCTCTAAACAATGCGCTCAAAATAATCCACTTTGAAAATAACGCTTTTAGTTCAGCACCGCAAAATACTCACTATGGTTCCTTTGAGAAGAGAATTTTAGGAATTTACTTAGTTTTAGGTTAAGAGGATGTGAGCTGCATATTTTTGGACCTCGTTAGGTCGTGGCTTTGTCGAATTATGTACAAAATTAGTGAACAAAGAAAGGTGGTAACAGATAAAAAGGTGCGCAAAATACATAATTATTTCGAATAACTTTATGCAAGACTTTTTGTTAATTTATCAGTCGAATGGAAAGCTAGTTTAGTTTTCATGAAGCAACACTGATTTCATACAGTCAAAGAATAAAGTGGATATGCCTCAAATCCCGAGATTAATTTTAAAGAGCAGAAAAATCCCGTGATTTATTAAATAAAAAAGCTATTTTCTTTTACACATTTTAAACCACTGCACGCGCGACGTTGCCAAATTTACATCAACGACATCGGATGTACGAAGTTGCAAAATTCCAATGCGTACACGCGCGATGTTGCCACAGTTGTAGTTCACATATACACAATATATTATTTATTTGAAATATTGTTGGTCACACGGGATTGTTCATTAGAAATCCCGGGAAGAGCCATATTAATATCAACATTTCGATGCAAGTACATAAATAACTCTACCTAATTCCGACCTCTGGTTATAACCCTACACGGATTTTTGAAGTGAAATTTCTTTAGAATCGTTGTGATTTCAAACCGGATGCAACGGAAAAAACGACAGGTAAGAGACACAAATACAAAAGAACGAGAGAGCAGATGACGGCGAGAGGAGAGGGCGCGCGCGACGCAGGGCCTGGGGTACCGTCACTTCGCTACCGCTCATCAACTTTAGACAACTATTGCTCACCTTTGGCCACCTTTTGACAATCTTTTCCCACCTTTGACCACCTTTGACCACCGATTGCTCACCTTTCGCTCACCTTTGACCACCTATTGCTCACCTTTGACCACCAATTGCAAACCTTTGGCCAACTTTTGCTCACCTTTGGCCACCTTTTTGCTCACCTTTGGCCACCTTTTGACCATCTTTGTCCATCTTTGCCCACATGAAATTTCACTTCTATCGTGTGTGAATCGCACACACACCTTTTTTTTTTTATGGCCTACAGATATTTGTTCCGAGTTGGGTGTTTGTAAACACACCCACGATACAGGAAAAGGTCCCGGCTGTCAATCGTGGATCTTTGACAGTCGTTACGGCTCGTCAGAAGCCCGAAAGTCTGACAACCAGTCTTACCAAGGGGTATCGTATTACCCAGTAACTGGGTTGTGTAGGTCAGATAGGCAGTCGCTCCATGTAAAATAACGGTATTCAGCTGCATCTGGTTAGACTGGAAGCCGACCCCAAGATAGTTGGAAAAAGGCTAGGCAGATTGACTATCGCTGGGAGCTAGGCTACCATTTTATCTCAAAACTAAACACGGCTCCTTTGGGATAAGCAACGGGAGCGAACCCATAGGATAAAGCTAGTCGGCCATATCAACATCATCAATTCAGCCAAAAGACGTCCACTGATGGACATAAACCGCAAGAGGCACCGCAACGACCGGTCCTATATGTCTCGCATCGGATTCCACCAGGTCATCGGTCCAACTTGTAGGAGGCCTTCCAACGCTGCGTCTTCCCGTACGCGGTCGCCACTCCAAAAATTTTTAACCCTATCGACCGATGGTTCTACGAGCAATATGCTGCTCACCTCCGCTTAAGTTTGGCGATTCTTCGGGCTACCCAAAACCTTGATTCTCCTGCGGGATATCTTCATTCTTGATTTGATCACGCAAGATAACTCCGAACATAAGGTGACTAAAGCTTCTGATGAAGCCTATAGTAAGCGAACGCGTTTCAAGCTTACTATTATTAGGTACTCCTTTTTTTTTTGGGGGTGGGATATCATCCAATTACATCTTGCGTTCTGGGTGGAGCGGGTGTCAGACTCTTACTGACTAAAACCCGCCCCTGTTCCTTCCCTGTCCTGAGTGCCCAGGGGCAGGTAACTCTGTTTCGAATTTATCCACAATCCCTGGGCAGGCATTGGCCATGACGGGCCTAGTCATGATTGCTGACAACTCTTTGAGGCGCGCGTGGAACACTACGCGCCGTCGACTCTCGGGCCTGGTGCTGATCGGACGGCGAGCTACCCACTACTCGCCGCCCGCAGGCCCGGGTATTAGGTACTCCTAATAGTTCGATATTAGTTTCCTCCAACGCCATTTATGATAACCTGCTAAATAGGTATAACTCTGTGCTTTTCTTATTACTTATACTCGTACCTAGAAACTCACCTATACATAAAAGTTATTTTAATAAGATTCTTTCGATTTTCCATTTTCTTGAAAATCTTATCTACTAAACGTAGTAAAACTCACGTCGTCTTCAGTTATTACCTCTAGAGTCGATCGTACGAGTGTATTTTTAAGTTCAATCATTATTTTTCAAGTACCTTACCCTACCTGGCAGTCTCTTCTGCTATGCTAACTTGGCGTGATTTTGATAGAAATGGTTCTATGAATATCAGGTCCGCAGAACTATAAAAAGCCGGTCAAGTGCGTGTCGGACTTCAAACATTTAGGATTCCGTACCAAATGGTATATTGGTAGGTTAGTAAAATATACGTAACAATAAACATTATCACCAAATTTCAATTTCATAGATACTGTAGGACCTCAAGGCACTAGTATGGCCTGCAGGGATCCTGGGACGTTCTAGTAAGTTCAGGGTAGAGGTCTCACTCACTGGCAACGCGAGAGTGTGATGTATGAGAGTGCGACTAGTTAACTTGTGCAGTGTTATAAAAGAAAGAGGGATAGGGCACTCTAAATAACTATATTGGTAATCACGGCAAAATACAAGTGCCCACTTCGGCCAGGCAAGCAGAACTGATCCCTAAAACAAAAGTGATGCCTACACATTCAATATTCAAACGACTCTTCAATAATCTTAACAGCCAGCTGAAGGCCGGTACAGACCCGCTGAGTTTAGGCTGTCTACAATCGTCACAGTACTTACGAGTACCTATATTCTTAAAAGCTTGAAGCCCAGAAGTATAGTAAGTACCTAACCTGTAAGCTGTAACGGGTAAGTGCCTCAAGCTTTTAAGAATATAGGTACCTACACGCCAAATACATATTGGAGTTGCCCAAGCGTGTAAATAGCTGTGGTTCTCTGCAGGATGCAGGACATTGTTACGGCCAAACACTTGGAGTGAATGCCGGCCCAAAATTGCCTATATTTGTCTGTATAACTTCAAGTTGGGAGTGGTTGGCAGTAGACGGCGTATGGTGGCCTAACTCTACGCGAGGAAACAAAGCGGTACCTGACTCTTCCTTCGGCAGCCTCGCAGGATCCCGACGAGTGGCCACTCGATTCTCTTCACACCAACACTCCTGGTTATTCTTGTTCACTAGTTACACGGACGCGGTAAATATGGGGTTATTTATTATTCCCGGAAAATCCCCAACGTTGACGGGATATTACTCGGGATTTTAGTGTATTTGCGGGGACAATGTTAATAAGACATTAATTTAGTCTGCGGTGAGATGCGTACGGCCTCGCGGCGTAAGGCGCTCTGACGTCGACTGCTGCACTTTAGACTGCCTATGGCTCCTGTAAAGCCGGCTACACACTTTGCATCACATGCTAAAGCCGAACACACACACGTCGTGATACCACACCCCATCCAACTTGCAGAGTGGCGGCAACTCGCCACACCATGCTCCCCGCCTTGAAAGGTCCAGGAGCTTTCAAAAGCTGCTAATCTATGCGGCGCGAGTGAGGTTCAAGAAGCGGTGATGATATGTAAGCATTTACTTGTTGAAGAACTTTGAGGGAAATCCAAGCAGCAGTCCGAAACACCATCGCATTGATATAATGCTCGGGAAAAATAATTATCAGTATCCAGAGAATGAATTGCGGTTCGATTTGACTATGGTAAGTCGAATAAACTAAATTACAACTATGTAATGGCATACCATTGGAACGTATACTATGAACCCTAAACTAAATTAAACTAAATTACGTAGTAATAATAATCTATTGAGTTGGCAAAGGATACAACTTAGTGACAGGACGTTTATACGTGCCTGACGCGGTTTTTATTGAAGCGACTCGAATTACACCATCCGATCCCGGAAAAACTTCCTCTATGATACCTAATGGCCAAGTCAATGGAGGTACGTTATCTTGACCCAAGCGAACTATTCGAACAATGAAATTTTCGGCGGTTTGAATGTTTTTAACAGAACTATGACTATGTAGTCTGTTTGTAAATTTAAGAATGTACATAAATACACGTAACAGTTTATTCCATGAGCAAACACGGTCAGCTATAGTATCTAAAATACGCGGTTCAGTATTCGAAGTTTCTACAAGAAAAACCTTTGATTTAAACTCCGGCAATGTTTCACATTGAGCAGGAGAGAACTTTAAAGGCCACTCGCTCATGGGCTGATGGAGCCATGTGGGGCCGTCCCACCACAACGAGTGTCTTATTAAATCCGACGGCAGCATGCCGCGAGACAGACAATCGCTAGGATTCTCTTTCCCGGACACGTGACGGAAACAAGCGGCAGGTAAGTTTTCCTGTATTTGAGCAATGCGGTTGCTGACAAAAATAGACCATCTATGGGGAGATGAGTGGATCCACGAGAGAGCTATGGTGGAGTCCGAGAAAGCGTGGACACCTGCAATAGGTACGCGAGCGGAAAGTTTATCCTTGACTACGCGAACAAGTTTAGACAGAAGTAAAGCGGCGACAAGTTCTAATCGAGCTAGCGTTGTTATTTTAGCGGGGGAGACTTTGGACTTTGCACATAAGAGTCGGACAGTGATATCACCTGTAGGGTTGGTAATGTGTAAATAAATACAACAGCTATAACCAGTAAAGCTGGCGTCGCAAACGGCTGCGATGTTCACTACAGCTTCTCTAAAGACGCCAATGTGGCGAGGAACCTTTAGAGAAGAGAGTGAAGGAAAATCGCGCGTAAAAGCGGCAAACCGATTTGTGATGGATTCCGGAGGAACCTCATCCCATCCTACTTTAGCTAACCAAAGTTCCTTAATTAATACCTTCGCGTACAGCACAACGGGTCCTACAAGGCCAAGTACGTCGAACAAGCGGGCAACTAGCGATAGAATCGCGCGCTTCGTGCATTTATCATCCACGGCGATTGTTGTCAAAGAAAAATAATCATCAGCGGGTTCCCAGGTTAATCCAAGGATTTTGAAATTATGGACATCATTATCCATGCCAGAAAAATTAACTGGTATGCGGTGAGACTCTGGGAGAATCTCTAATAAAGCGGGTGAATTGGTAGCCCATTTGACTAAGTCAAAGGAACCTACCTTCATTAAATCAATTAAATCGCGGGATAGACGCATAGCTGTGTCCATGTAAAACTGAGTTTCTACCAATTTAGAAGCCTCAGGAAAGCGGTCGCTTTGCTCACACGCCAAGTTACGCAGTGTGCGCATCGCTAAATAAGGACTAGGCTTCAGTCCGAAGGGAACGCGGTTAAAATGAAAGGTGCGAATAGGCTCACCTTTGCTAAAACGATACAAGATTCGTAAATATTTGCGGTGGTGCTCTTTTACACCGATACGTAAGAACATTTGTTTTATATCCGCTGTCATCGCGACAGGGAATGTACAAAAATCAAGTAATAACAAAAACAAGTCTGCTTGCAAATTAGGTCCGACATGCAAAATGTCATTGAGCGACAACCCCGAGTGAGTTTTGGCGCTAGCGTCCAAAACCACTCGAATGCTGTCCTTGTCCGGTCTAATGACGGCATGATGCGGTATGTAATAACCCTCCTCTGTCAATTCAGAGTCGGGCACTTCCGCTAAATACCCCTGAGTTATATAATCCGCGATAGTTTTATTATAATTCTCGCGTAGGGTCGGCATTAACGTAAACTTACGCTCGAGCGCAAGTAAGCGCCGATGGGCGTAACCGCGCGAGCTACCTAGCTCGCTGGGTGAGCGCGCAAAGGGTAGATCGACAAAGTATCTGCCGTCTTCAAATAAGACTGAAGAATTAAAATTATTTTCACACTCTAATTCGTCCGGACTAATAAAACGTTGAGATGGAATTTCCTCTAGCTCAAAAAACTTATGTAAATTTGACTCGACTTCAATGTCGGCCTGCGCGGTAAACGAAGATGCAATGTGTGTCACATCACCATAACAACAATCAATATCACCCATAAGTACATAACCGAAGCTAGTCAGTATAGCAGGGGGCGCGCGGGTGCCTGAGTCGACCCTGTCTCCTAGGTAAATAAAGGGGAACAATTGTGCTCCAAGCACAACGTCTACTCCGCCTGGTACATTCCAGGTCGGATCGGCAAGCGGCAAGTTATTTAAGTATGACATGTTATCATTGTTATTTAATCTAATAAATTTCGCGGGAAGTCTATCTGTAATACAATCAACAACTAACGCTTGTATCGAAAACTTCGTATGAGGATCAATCCGAGATTCTATGTTGAGATGAATAAAACCGTGTACTGGTTTCGATGTCATTCCAACACCTTGTAAAGATGAATTGCGTAATTTAATTATGGGTAAATTCAAACGTTTACAACAGTCCACAGTAATTAAATTATTTTGCGATCCGTTATCTAGTAGGCACCGAACTACCTCCTTATTTCTGATGTCGCTATAGTATGCAAATAACTGCGCGGTCGCTAGCAAAATAGTTGACCCAGTTTTAACAGCTGTAGTGAGCGAAACAGATGTATTCTTAGTAGGCACTTGTGGCTCGGGCGATAATAACTCATCTTTTTCTTTGAAATGTAAGAGAGAATGATGGGTCTTTTTACAAATTTTACAAACGTTACGTGACTTACATTTAACCAAAGAATGGGATAGACTTAAACAGTTTATACAGCCACGTTTATATTTAATAAATTCAAAACGTGCACGCGGTGTTCTAATATTTTTAATCTGCGGGCAATCGAACAGCTGATGTTGTACGTCATCCTTATCGCATAGCGTACATTTGCTATTTGAAACCGGTTCATTACGTGATACGCACGATTTAGCGGTGTTATTTTTTGTTTGATGATTAGCGGAACTAGACTTAGCGCGCGGTTCCGTCTGTAAATTATTACCGTATGAGCGTTGTAGTACTTTAACATATGCTTGCATGAATGCTATAAACTCCGCATAGGAAGGTAACTCTTTCTCACTCACACGGGATTCAAACTGTAAGACAGTTTGCGCGTCAACCTTTCTTAAACCACAGTGTAATAAAACAAAATCCAGTAAGTCTGGAATGTCTAACTGCTTCAAGGCTGCGACGGACGCTGAATATCGTTCCGCAAATGTATTGAGGCTCGCGGCATTTCCGGCGCATTGTTTAATGTCCAGTATATTATTGAGATAATGAATCCCTAAACTACGCTTATCTTGATACCTTTTAACGAGACTGTTCCACATAACGTTGTATGTATCACCTGTAGGAACAATGCCTGCGGTTAGTTTTAAGGCATCATGAGTCAATTTACTGATCAAGTACTGGACACGCTGCGAGTCAACCAGATCGGTATTTAAATGAACATTGCTGCGAAACATTTCGTAAATATTAAAAAAAAACAAAAAACAAATATGGGCCAGTTTTCCGCTTTACCGTCAAACGATGGCAAATCTATGGGCGGTAATTTTATCCGAGTACCCCCTTTGTGTTCCGATGTTTCGTTTTTCGAAAGTATGAGATTACGTTTATATTTAATATTAGAATATAAGTCTTCAATAGAATATAGACTCGAATAATCTGGTGCGGTTTGGTCAATCTCGAATTGCAATTCATTCATTTGTTCTACTATTTCCTCAAATTTGTTGTATTGCTCAGTAATTGTTTCTGACTGCGCTAAGAATGTCTCATTTGAACGTGAATCAAAGTTCGAGATGTTTCTGGAATCATTATATATGCGATTAACTCGCTCGAAAATCATTTGTTTTTTAGCGGTAAGCTGAGCCAATTTAGCTTCTTGCTTGCGGGACGCCATTTTGGGGCACTAATAAAGTTATGTGCCTACTGTAATGACTTGTACTTAATTTTACTGATGCCTATCCAGGCTCGAAAGGACCATCTAATGGAGTTGCCCAAGCGTGTAAATAGCTGTGGTTCTCTGCAGGATGCAGGACATTGTTACGGCCAAACACTTGGAGTGAATGCTGGCCCAAAATTGCCTATATTTGTCTGTATAACTTCAAGTTAGGAGTGGTTGGCAATAGACGGCGCATGTGGCCTTACTCTAAGCTAGTAAAACCAAGTGGTACCTGACTTTTTCTCCGACGGCTTGACGAGTGGCCACTCGATTCTCTTCACACCAACACTCCTGGTTATTCTTGTTCACTAGTTACACGGACGCGGTAAATATGGGGTTATTTATTATTCCCGGAAAATCCCCAACGTTTACGGGATATTACTCGGGATTTTAGTGTATTTGCGGGGACGATGTTAATAAGACATTAATTTAGTCTGCGGTGAGATGCGTACTGCCTCGCGGCGTAAGGCGCTCTGACGTCGACTGCTGCACTTTAGATTGCCTATGGCTCCTGTAAAGCCGGCTACACACTTTGCATCACATGCTAAAGCCGGACACACACACGTCGTGATACCACACCCCATCCAACTTGCAGAGTGGCGGCAACTCGCCACACCACATATTAGAATTTTATTTTCAACGTTTTAGTTCATTGTGCCTGATAATAGCTTGTTTTTAAAAACATTTTTGTTACAATTTTATATATCGGGTGTAAAAAGACAGTTTCCGAATCCGAAAGCCACATATTGTACCCATGATTTGTATAATTTTTTTCCACTACACTATACCTGGGAATGTACTGGTTCTGGAGATAGTGAAGGTCAAAATCACAATTTTTTTTTTACTTTTTTACGAAAATGAATTGTGTTATTACAAAACTTTTCTCCAAACAAACATTACCTGAATTTTCGATGTTTTTTTCGAAATTTCGAAATTACAAATTTGCAGTTACGAAAACGCAATGAATATTAAATATATCCAACAAGTACCTACGTGGCTTAGAGCGAAAGGGCAGGGTTTAACTTCACTTAACTGTGTTCGCGATACATTGCGCGGAATCAAAAATAGTTTTATTTTTCCTGCCTAAAAAGTCGTTTCCCAGGAATACATTTTGCGCAAAACTACTTTGTTACACGTACAGTATGCGTAGTTGCGGCTCTGTGATGTGTCTTTTTACAACCTGTATTTTATTTTGTTTAATATTTAAAATAATTCAAGTAAGTGTGTTGATAAACGTTGTTTGACACACGTGGGCAATTGTCATTGCAGCCGAGGTGGAATACACGTCCAAGACAAGGGGGAGGTCGTTATAGAGCCTGAAACCTCATGGACAGCAGCAGCGCTTGCGACTTATAGAGAGACCAACAAAGCTGTCGAAGGGAGTTTTGGCGGCATTTTTTCGAGTGAAGTTCAGTGGCTGTTTTAATTATTCGCAAATTGATTCTTAGTGGTTATTGTGATGTTAAATTGGTGTAGTTTTGTGTCTCAAGTGTCTACGCAACTGGACAATATGTGGAATCATTGAAACAGGCGCGATCTCGGTAACATAAAGCTCATAATTTTGTCGTAGTATTGACTACCTCAGTGAAGCTTGCCCAGAAGGCTGACTTGACTCATTTGCTGCCAAATACACCAAAAATATTAGAATGTGTTACATCTGCATTCTAATGGGAAACATGTGACAGTATTCTGTAGGTATCTTAAACTAAATATTTTCTTAACTTGACTGTGGTGTTGATTCTGTTATGCACAAACTAAACTTAATTTAGGCTATTGCTATCTTTTTCTCTCTGATAAAACAAGAAAGAGACGGACGTAAATTAGAACTGTCAAATTTAGTTTGAACTAATATTTCCATACAAATTAAGGGTACACGTAAAAACATGTCGTCTAAAAACACGGCGAAGCGCAAGGCGTAAACTAGTTTGACATCTCTTACTTAGTGCATAGCTATAGCCGTCCTTTTCTGGCACTGCCTTTTAGTAAAAGATAGCAATTCTCTAATTTTAGTTTAGATATTGAACAAGAGAATCCGTGCCACTGGCTAAATACACAAACCGTGCAAAACCAAAATTAAAAAAAAAAGTTATCGAAGAGAAGAAGGCGGCGGAAAAAGGAGAAAGTCTAAAAAAACTAGCGAGCCTAACAGTATTTACATAATTATGATGTGTAACATTTGACATCTGACTTGGTCCTTGGTAATAAATAAGTAACATTAACATTCTATCCCGAAAAATAAAATTAAAACGTTTAATTCCGATTTCGACCGAGCGCAGACTTATCGTGCGCGCGCTCTATCATCTGATGGTCAACTCCCGCGCGCGCGCTCAATTTGAAAATTAAAAATAAAATAAAAAATTGTCAAATCAAATAGCGCGCGCTTCCCCGGCTTCCTGTTACAGAATTCCGTCCCATTTCACGAAATCACTCCCACTGATTGCAGGAAAGCGAGAGGAAAGATGTTTCACTTCAAAAAAACTTTATATAAATAAGTTTTACGTATGAATAATGCTTCTAATTTCGGAAAACACTTCCTGATGGACGAGTCCGATTACTGGGTTGTCGTTCGACGCGTTGGCTTAATTCAATATTATCTACCCGGAAAAAGGATATATGCGGGTAGTAAAGTACTTATTAATTATGCAAAGGAGGTTTTTTCCTATAGGCAACTGTATGTGATGGATGAGACGAATGTTATCTTGAATTTGTCCTATAGGCAACTGTATATTGTGATGGATGAGACGAATGTTATCTTGAATTTTTCCTATAGGCAACTGTATGTGATGGATGAGACGAATGTTATCTTGATTTTTTTTTATAGGCAACTGTATGTGATGGATGAGACGAATGTTATCTTGAATTTTTCTTATAGGCAACTGTATGTGATGGACGAGACGAATGTTATCTTGATTATTTTTTAAAGGCAACTGTATGTGATGGGTGAGACGAATGTTATCTTGATTTTTTCTTATAGGCGACTGTATGTGATGGATGAGACGAATGTTATCTTGGTTTTTTCTTATAGGCGACTGTATGTGATGGATGAGACGAATGTTATCTTGATTTTTTCTTACAGGCAACTGTATGTGATGGACGAGACGAATGTTATCTTGATTTATTCTTATAGGCGACTGTATGTGATAGATGAGACGAATGTTATCTTGAATTTTTCTTATAGGCAACTGTATGTGATGGACGAGACGAATGTTATCTTGATTTTTTTTTTATAGGCAACTGTATGTGATGGGTGAGACGAATGTTATCTTGATTTTTTCTTATAAGCGACTGTATGTGATGGATGAGACGAATGTTATCTTGATTTTTTTTTATAGGCAACTGTATGTGATGGGTGAGACGAATGTTATCTTGATATTTTCTTATAGGCGACTGTATGTGATAGATGAGACGAATGTTATCTTGATTTTTTCTTATAGGCAACTGTATGTGATGGATGAGACGAATGTTATCTTGATTTTTTTTTATAGGCAACTGTATGTGATGGGTGAGACGAATGTTATCTTGATTTTTTCTTATAGGCGACTGTATGTGATGGATGAGACGAATTTTATCTTGATTTTTTCCTATAAGCAAATGTATGTGATGGATGAGACGAATCTTATCTTGATTTTTTCCTATAGGCAACTGTATGTGATAGATGAGACGAATGTTATCTTGAATTTAGAATAGCCGCTAATGAGTATTTAAACTAAGCATAATGGTGACAAATATAATTTATTTTGATTTTCTGCAAGTCGTCCTAAATGGGCCGTAGGCATGCATGTAGGACGAGTTGATGAATTAACCGGTTTTATAAATAACTAGATGGGGTGGGTTCGGTTTCGCATAGGCATACAAAATTATACACAAAATTATTCCTCGTTTATCGCTCTTTCTATTAGTGAAAACCGCATTAAGGCGCTATTAAATGCCGTAATAGGACTCGCCCATCTCCCATCAAGGAGCGCTGTCCAAAATTAGACGCATAATTAATTTTTATTATACATAAAACAACAGAACACGTATACTAAAAAGTAAATAATTAAATTAAAAATGATGAAAATTTCATAAAAATATGGTTAATAGTTTTTGCGTGATTTTCAATTTTTTATCAGAGTTAGACATAAATTTAAAAATTAATTACACTATGTTATAATAATAATAATATAATTTCAAATATTCACATATAAAATTACGAAGGAAATTGTTTAGAGTATTATATATTTTTTTCAAAGGAGTAGTCGTTTAGACGTGATGTTTAATTTATAACTTATTAGAAGTCATTTTTTTTTTTTATCCACGCCTTTTTATCCGTTGCGTGATTTAGGAGGATTTCGCGGGTAAACAGACAGACGCAGAAAGCGACTTTGATTTATATTAAGTAGAGATGCTGAAAATCTAAACTTTAGTTCCAAAGCTATCTATGAAAATCAAAGTTTGTCAAGGTAAAGTTTCGTCTGAACTGGATGGCTATGGCTGGAACTTTGCAAATGGACTGTCACCCGTCCGAACCAGATGTACCGTCATTTGCCAAATTATGCTCGTTAGGCTGCACAGAGCCTTATTCGTGTTCATTAGAATTGCGGTTTGAACATTTGCAGAGGCTGATTAATTGTGTAACTGTTGTGTTATTTGTGGTGTTCGTTAGTATAGTATCCAAATGTTCAATAGATATGTGTACCTACCTGCCATGTAATCTCTTCACCACCCATGGTTGACTGGTAGATAATCCTTAAGGCATTAAGTCCGCCTTTGTACCTTTGTGCATGAAGTGTTAATAAATAAAACTAAAAAAAACGGCCAAGTGCGAGTCGGACTCACGCATGATGGGTTCCGTACCATCGTACAAGATTATACGCCTCTACTTGTTGCCATTATTAAGATCGAGCAAAAAAAGCTAAATAAACACGTTTCTAGTTGAGAAGCCCTTTTTAGTTTTTAATTTATTTTTAATATTTGTTGTTATAGAGGCAACAGAAGTGCACATTCTGTAAAAAATTCAACTGTCTACCTATTACGGATCAAGAAACCCAGCCCACAGACGGACAGACAGACGGACGGACGGATGGACGTACTGCGGAGTCTTAGTAATAGGGTCCCGTTGGTTACCCTTTGGGTACAGAACCCTAAAAATTGATAGAAGTAACATTTTTGTTTTTATCCTTGGAGCAAAATTTTAAGGATGGTAGTCTACTTTATATGCCGTTACTGGCGAAGTATTCCCGGTAGGACGTGATAGTGACCTATTTGCACCAATTAACATCCGAGAACGTCTGGGTGGAATCCCATGGATTTCGAGAAAATCCAAGTTTTCAGTAACCAGTAATTCTGGGAAAATTTTCAAACCAAAAAAATCTCAGTTGCTTAATTAATGCAATCGTACCAATAAACCTGAAAATTAACAATACGCTTTCAATACTACTGAAAAGTATCAATTTCTTCTATAATCGAATCTCCATCGCTTCTTCAAATTAGCTTCGACTGGGATTAATCAATAAGGAATATGCATGATATTTTTTTATTTGTTCAATCGAAAACTTATTAACTATAGTGAACAAATATGAAGAAATTTTAAAAATATCATCACCAGCGACGAAGTTATACAGTTGATAATTAGAAAGAGAAGCCCTACGTGTTTTTTGACGTCAAAAGACATGCCGCCCATAGAACTGCCATAGAAAACAGCGTTTTCGATAGAGGGACAGATATATTTGTTTAAAATTGTTATATCTCGTTTAATTTCAATCAATTTTGATTCTACTTTCACTGTTCGTACTCTATTTTAGTATATTCATCTATAAACCTGTTAGATAGTAAATATTTTTTTCATGCATATTTCCTATTGGGGAACACAGTTTGTCGTTGTCAGCAGACTAGAGGACCCTGCTATCTGCTTTTCAAATCGATGATTACACAATTAGATTACCCCCGTTATGAGAGTAGCTTTTTCTGACAAGCGATCAGCCCCCTTTACAGTGCCATCTTAAAATCATCACGATTCGGTGTGAGAGAGAGAAGGAGATATAAAGAACGAATAGCACTATCCCTTTCTCACACCTGAATTATTATGATTTTAAGACGTCATGGTAGGGGGAGATGTAGCTGGAAGTGACAATACAGTCAATGGTAATGATAGTTACCCTCAGTTGAGCTCTCACATTTCCTTGGAAATGACAATACAGTCAATGGTAACGATAGTTACCCTCGGTCGAGCTTTCACATTCGCTGGAAATGACGATACAGTCAATGGTAATGATAGTTACCCTCGGTCGAGCTCTCACATTTCACTGGAAGTGACAATACAGTCAATGGTAATGATAGTTACCCTCGGTCGAGCTTTCACATTCGCTGGAAATGACAGTACAGTCAATGGTAATGATAGTTACCCTCGGTCGAGCTATCACATTTCGTTAGAAATGACAATACAGTCAATGATCATTTATCATTTATCATAATGGTAATGATAGTTACCCTCGGTCGAGCTCACAAATTTGCTGGAAATGACGATACAGTCAATGGTAATGATAGTTTCCCTCGGTCGAGCTCTCACATTTCCTTGGAAATGACAATACAGTCAATGGTAATGATAGTTAGCCTCGGTCGAGCTCTCACATTTCGCTGGAAATGACAATACAGTCAATATTAATAATAGTTACCCTCGGTCGAGCTCTCACATTTCCTTGGAAATGACAATACAGTCAATGGTAATGATAGTGTGACGACCTTATGTTGGCGGCCTTATGTTTCCGACTGGCAGGTTAGAAGTTTCTAGAAACTCTTGAAAAGCCGTTTGACATAAAAACATTAGAAGAAAGGTTAGGCTTGACGTTGGTGTCAGACAAAGTTAGGGTTCCGCGCAATATGTAATCTTGGATATTATACTGAATATAGTAAATTGCAGTCGCCCTCAGATATATTAATTGTCCGCCCCGTAGATAGATCCCATCCACACAGTCCTCTCGCACCGTGCCAGCGAGTTGCAGTGCTACGCGACGCCCCCGTTAACGTCGAAGGGCTACTAAGAGGCTCTGCAGCCCACAAGAGGGCTAGGGTCTCTACATGTGGCGGCGGTCGCGACTACGAGGGCCACGATAAGAGGAGTATAATTCAAGCTGAGTGGTTCTGTTTTCATAAGTGATAAATCAAATAAAAAGGAAAATGCGATACTTTTCAGGCCACACATATGAAGTGTGCCTTGAAGAGTTTATCGACGAGTTTGTGTCGATGGCCATTGCCAACGGGTGGCGAAAGAGCGACTATTCGCTTATTTTAGGTGTTTATCTGCAAGGCGCAGCCCAGCACGTTTTTCGATATACGTTCCAATATGAAATGGAATTTGACACGCTGTGCGCAGAGCTTAGGAAAGAATTCCCATGCAAGTGTGTTTCTTGCAAGCAGAGAATTAATCAATGTTTTATTAGTCTTGAGAGGCCGGACGTTGTGTCCGAGGCGGTTAAACAGTCCCAGATAGTGTGAGCGAAGATAATCATGCAGAGTTATTTTCTAGCTCAACAATCAAAGCAAATGAGGAGGACGATGGTGACCAGAGCTGCGCCTAATAAATGATATCCAAGAGGGTGAAGAGTGCGGTCTAGACGAGAGTGACCGAAGAGTTGATGATGAGGCGAACAAAGATTACGTAGATGAAGATACAGAATCGGGTCAGTTCGTTCCAGTTATTTCTATTAATAATATTCCAGAAAAACAAGAAACAATTTTATTGAAAGAAACAAATGGCGAGCACGAGTCGAATGAAATTTTTATTTGTTTGGAAGTTGTTACGGCTGATGTCGTCGTTATGGAAAGCTGTGAGGTGGGAGTTCCGTCGGAGACACATGGTTCTTGTGACGATAATATTGTTCAGGTTGAGTGTGTTTCTACTGATATTTGCGAGCAGGAGAGCTTCGAAACAGTGGTGGAGTCCAAACAGCAGTGCGTACCAGTGGAAGTAATGCAATATCCTTCTAGTGTTGTTCCAACAGGTGATAGTCCAGCGGATATCTATCGGAATGAAAACTGCATCATAAATATCACTTCACGACGTCACAACATTCCACAGCAAGCGGAGCGGCAATTTTCACAGAATATGCTGGAGGAGGAGATACGTGCCATCCCGTATTTTACGAAGAGGGATAGTTTCCATTTCTTTGATAAACATACTCGTAAAATTATTTGTGTATCAATTTTATTTATTCTAGCTGACGTGTATTGTCATAGCAACGTGACAAACAAGTTTTCGACCATAAATATAAGGTATGGATGTAGTAAATATGAATATACAAATTATTCGATAAATATAAAAATATGCGAAAGTAAATAATTTATTAAAGCAGTATTCTGTAAATAAATATAAATTTTGGAAATTTAAGAAGAAATTTATAAATTGCTTTTTGAAAATTATTTTATTCTTAAAAAGAATTTTAGAGACTAGACAGTGGTGTCAGATGTCATTTGACATGACAAATAATTGTCAGATATCTGGTACGTCAACGTTAGTACGGGTGACAATGTAGAAAAAGTTTAAATTTTAACCGACTTCAAAAGTAGGAGGTTCTCAATTGTATTGTTTTTTTATGTGATATTAATCGTTGTGTTTTTGTGTGTTTCATGTAACCGAAATGATGAGGTGCACGGACGTGACTGAAGACTGATGGGAGATGTGACCACATACCATGAGCAAGGAATTGATCATAATACAGAGTGCGTTTTTAATAAAGATATTACTATAGATAGGAGGGAGAGGGATTGCGATCCTCTCTCCTAGGGAAATTTGTCCGGGTCAGTTGTCGGTTTATACCAGCTTTGTTTATGGGGTATAGTGCCTTCGCAAAGTAGGGTCGAGTTGATCCTGTATGATGTTACTAAGCCCGTGACAATTTTTATGAATGATTAAATTAGAGAGTATTCTTCAAGTTATATTTATGGAGCACTCTGGGGAAAGTTCAGGAACAGTGAGTAGGTGTTCATAACGGTGGTCGTTTTTCTCCTGGTCTTCATAAGCGTCCAATGGAGTTAAAACTATTACAGTTTTGCATTTTATTTTTGTAAACCCTTTCTGGGTAGATGCTAACTAGGGCATCTTAGGTCAGAAAATTTAGCAGAGCAGTGTGGCTTTTAGTGAGGTTTTGCCTCACTGAAGCCATGTGCATTGCCGGGACATGTGCATTGCCGGGACATGTGGTGCGCCGAATGGCTCAAATTAATAAAAAGAAAGATGACCACACTACTCGGGGTCCAGAATGGGCTATCCATAGATGGACTTCTGCTGCTACAAATTCCTCACATAGGTAGGGAAGTCGCATTAGGGTTAGGTAGGCTTCAATCGGCTTTTCAAATATTTAATTGAATAGAAGACTCACTAGCGTTTGCGCTTCTATTCGTAGGGGCGTAGCTCATGTGACGACCTTATGTTGGCGGCCTTATGTTGCCGACTGGCAGGTTAGAAGTTTCTAGAAACTCTTGAAAAGTCGTTTGACGTAAAAATATTAGAAGAAAGGTTAGGCTTGACGTTGGTGTCAGACAAAGTTAGGGTTCCGCGCAATATGTAATCTTGGATATTATACTGAATATAGTAAATTGCAGTCGCCCTCAGATATATTAATTGTCCGCCCCGTAGATAGATCCCATCCACACAGTCCTCTCGCACCGTGCCAACGAGTTGCAGTGCTACGCGACGCCCCCGTTAACGTCGAAGGGCTACTAAGAGGCTCTGCAGCCCACAAGAGGGCTAGGGTCTCTACAATAGTTACCCTCGGTCGAGCTCTCACATTCGCTGGAAATGACGATACAGTCAATGGTAATGATAGTTACCCTCGGTCGAGCTTTCACATTTCCTTGGAAATGACAATACCGTCAATGCTAATGATAGTTACCCTCGGTCGAGCTCTCACATTTCATTGGAAGTGACAATACAGTCAATGGTTATGATATTTACTCTCGGTCGGTGATTTCACGGGATACAATAGGAGGAACATAGCATCGGATAATAACACCCGTCCATTGAATTTTATGCACAAATCAAAGCAGTATTTTACTCTAATGCTAAAGCTTCCATAACACTAAACTTCTATGCAGTGACTGTAGTTTATCATGAAACGTCTGCCAATCCAACCATCGTAAATATTTTAAACCTCATCTTTTAGTTATGGCCTCGGCAGGTGTACCTATCTTTATCGATTTTATAGAATGGAATTACGATCGATTGAGAACTATCACCAGAAGGTGACAATAAAGTTTCTGAAGTGAAAACTTCTTTAGGTGCGTTGGGCATTTTTGAGATGGGAAAAAACTATTGATCTCGCCACCGACACTGGTACCGACACTGACACCGACATCGACATCGACACCGACACCGACACTGACACCAACACCGCTATTTGGATTAAAGTGAAAACTTCTTTAGGCGCGTTGTGCTTTTTTTTCAAGTTTTCACTTCTGTCGGCACTCCCGGAGTGCAACTCTTATTTTTTTTTACTTTTTCTGTATGTGAACCTAGGACCCCCTCAAAGAAATGTCAGCAATAAATGACGGGGCCCGCCTGGGCCGATGTCTGCCTAGAAATCGTAGATAAATTCGAGAGAAGAGAGTCACCACTCCCTTTGGCACAAGCAACTGAAGCAACACCACCCAGAGAGGGAGAAGACATTTGATGACTGCCCGCCCACACAAAAAAAAAGAATCCCTTCTGCCAGTGGCTACGCCCGCTTGAAATCAGTACTTCCCTCTTATACCTTTGCTGTTCCAGACTACAATCTATCTCTGCGACAAATTTTATTCAGATTTGTTCAGCCGTTCTGATGTGATTGAGTAAAAAACATCCGATCATCCACCCAAACAGTCATCATCATCAGCCTTTTTTAATATCCCTACTGCTGGGGCACAGGCCTCCTCTCTGTGAGAGGGTGTGGGTCTTATCCACCACGCCGGCCCAATGCGGGTTGTTGGATGTCACATGGCTTCGAAGTTTTTGGTTCTAGGACATGCCGGTTTCCTCACGATGTTTTCCTTCACCGTTTTGAGAGCAGTAGTGATGAAGTAACTTACACGAAGTAAAGCGCCTGTCTGGATCCGAACCCATGACCACTGGGCCACCACTACTCCCCGGACCCCATGGTCTGTAGTTATGCTAGCGACCATCAGATCACCGACACTGTTTATCATCTGTTTCCTCCTCATATCCCACGGCACCAGGGGTCGGTGCAACATGTTTTCTGGTTTCTCATTAATCATTAACGAGTCGATCTGGATAGAAAACTGCAGTGGCCTGTATTTTGTTTATTTTTTGTTTTTAGGATTCCTAACCTCAAAAGGAAAAAAAGGAACCCTTATAGGATCACTTTGCTGTCCGTCCGTCTGTCAGTCTGTCTGTCAAGACCCTTTACCTCGGGAATGCGTGGAGGTATTAAGTTGAAATTAAAACGGTATACTCAGGTTTACAGTCCCCTGAAGCTGTGAAAAAATCAAACTTCTAAGTTAACGTAAAAAAAAGATACGACCGTTTACTCTTAAGGGAATCAAAATTTATAGGGTACTTCCCGCTGTCTTATAATCATGAAATTGGCAAGAAGCATAGTAATACAATACAAGTTAATGGAAAAGTCTGAAAACCATAAATTTTTAATTACATCACAAAAATTTGGGTCCCCATACAAGGATATTATACAAAGTTGATACGACAGAGGGGCTTTCCTTTAAACTGCCTATACTAGGTACTATTTTCAAGCTCTGTACCAAAAATCAGTTAAATCGGAGCAGTAGTTTAGTCACAAACGATTTTTTAAGTTTTGGCCTCGTTTGAACACGATGTATCTTTCCTAACAGCTGATTATGTCTATACGTACAGGTCATGCACCTTAAAACGATAAATCTGAGTATAACCTACGATACGACGCGTTGTTGCCGTTCTCACGCATGTCACAAGTACATTTTCGCTATAAGATGGCAATGCAAACAAGGATAATGGGTATAAAGTATGGTATAAAGGGTGGTTGCGTTTTACTCTGAATTGTAAGCTATTTAGTTTGTTTGAAAAAAAAAAACCTCATTTATTATTATTTTTATTTTTATACCGTATCGAATTAATACTAAACACGTATAGTATACGTAGTTTAATTTAATGCCCCTCTGTCACATCAACGTTGTATATATTCTATATATGAGCACAAGCTGATTTTAAATTATTTTAACCACATCTTATTTTTGATTGCTACCTAAAAATTAAAAAAAGAGTTTTTTTGATTGATTTTCGGTCAAAAATTTTCGAAACTATTGAGTTTCGAAAATTTTTGACCGAAATTTTTTGATTGAAGCTTGCGGGTATGTAAATAGCTCGGGAATTGTCCCGAGCTATTTACATACCCGCAAGCTTCTACGGAACCCTTACGTGTGCGAGTCCGACTCGCACTTGCCCGTTTTATTTTCAAGAAAACGTTGCTCCACACTAGTAATAACTCCTGTATCGTGTGTACGTTCACAAACATGTAAACTCACATACACAAGACACCCAAACCCGGAACAACTATCTGCAGGCCATACAAATACAAATATTTGTTCCGTGCGGGATTCGAACTAGCGACACAGCGCAGCAGCCGAACGCACAACCTTTACCTTAATTGGTTCAACCGATGACTTCTTTCCATACATAATTGCCGCTGACAGCGGCGTTCACAGAGATTTCTGACAAGGCAAAAATAGAACTTACCAGTTTCAGTTTGTTGCGGTCGGTTATAGGTAACCGATTCGGTTGCGTACCCAGGTAGGCTGCTGGAAATATAAATTGGCGAAATGTGGTTGTATAGACTCGTCTATACTCAATGTCAGTGCGGTACCCCTGTTAGAACATGACTCCCATACTGGTTTGCTCCAAGTGCCCATACACCTGTATCATGGAGGACTTGATAAACGATACTGATGCTGCAATTAATCCGTCAGCTACCGGAATAACAGACATAATTAAAAACCAATTGTTGTGTTACCGATCGGTAACGCGCGGCCCCTGACGGGTTTAAGCCAGCTTCTGAGTCCAAAATATTTTAAAAATACAACTCAGAAAATGACCACGCATTTCTACACCCTGTATACTATTGAGATAACTATTATTTAATAGTAAATATTGTGGCACGTCTCCACTCGGCTCACACACCACATTTATGAATCGCGCATTGCTAGCAGGTTATAACTTTTGGAGAGTCGTTCGAGGCCTATAGTATTATAATAATCTGACAGTGACGTCATACGTCAGTGTGTGCATCCTTTTCTCGCAAAGGAAGGTTGCGCGCGAACAAAAGAGATAGCGCGATGGCTGCGCAAAGGTCACTTTGGCTGCAAGTTTTAGGGCAACGAAGGCAGGATAAGAAACGGAGTAAAGATTGCGATACAGCTTCATAAATACCTTGCTGCCGTTCCGTCGAAGTTGTCTGAATTTCACCCAAATTGTTTTGTATTTTACTGGCATTGATTCCACTGTAACCCCAAATTAATCGTAAGAAGTTCCGAACCCTCTGTTCTTATAAAGTAGTTGTAGTAGTTTGTGGTACTGCCGCATAACTTAACTCCTGGCCAACAACGAACATTAGACAAGAACAAGTTTGTTGCTAACTTTAGCTTAATGAACTTTTGTTTCTGTTTACTTTAGGGTGGCTAGAATGATCTCACTCGCTGGCATGCGAGAGTGTCGTGTAAGCATGTGTAACACGTAGCACGTGTAGTGTGAGGAGTAAAATTAACTATTAGGGCGCAGCACTCAATACTATATTAATTAAAAATATACATGTGCCCTCTTCGACGGGCTAATCGCAACTAAGGCTAGCCGCTGGCTTGTGATATCTGACACTGTCACCTACTGTCACCCACGATGCGCCCACTTGAAAAGTCACTGGGAACAAAACGCGCTCAGTCTTGAAACGGATTTCGTACATATTGCTGTAATAAGTGGCCGAGTGACAAAAAGTCGTCTTGTGAGCGCACCTCCATAGTAATGTACAGGTCGGGTGACAGTCACCTAGGAACTATTTGTCACCCTATTGTCATGTCACCATGATCAGTGCACTCCCATGTATCTTCATAGCACTCGACTGGGTGACAAAAAGACACGGTGACAAAAATCACAAGTCAGCGGCTAGCTTAACTGTTGCTGTTCAACCAATTAAGGTAAAGGTTGAGCGTTCGGCTGCTGCACTGTGTCGCTAGTTCGAATCCCGCACGGAACAAATATTTGTATTTGTATGGCCTACAGATAGTTGTTCCGGGTTTGGGTGTCTTGTGTATGTGAGTTTACATGTTTGTGAACGTACACACGATACAGGAGTCCTCCCCTTTGTGCAACTTCAGTTTAAATTATTTATTTAATGATATTTTATTATTAAATTCATATCCGGTGTCGTCTTTATCAGTGGAAGAAATATTTTGAATCACCAGAGTTACCACTTTATGAAACCAACAGAACAGACGATACTCGGTAGAAAATAATAACTAAAATATTTTGAAAAGTGCTTCCTTAGGCTTGTTGGACAACAAACAAATGGAACCATCTCACATAAGTAGTTATTAATTACGTGTTGGTTTTATTTATTTTTTAATATAGACGCTTCAAATCGATATCAGGTAAAAAATAGTATGGAAATTTACCATTATTCTTTATAAGCGACAATATCAAAAACAGACCCAGTATATTGCAGAGTTCTTCAACGTAAACTTAGGTCTAAAGTTTCAGAACAATTCATTGGAACCTACATAGAGTGGCGCTTATCACAGCCAGATGTGTTATGTGGCGGCTTGCCAAACTGAGCGAGTTAGTCTAACGTTTTGTCATTAATTTGATTGAAATACTTCTGGAGATATCGAGTGGACATATATAAAAAGACATACTTACAGTCGAACATAGAACCTCCTCCTTTGTCGAAGTCGGTTAAAAATGAGCTATCCAACATGATCGCTGCATTGAAAAATCATTCAACCAGTGATAAAATAATAATAATAATTCATTTATATCGGGTTGCATCGACCCATAGATAAATACCTTAACCTATGTATACATAAAATATTATTAACAGAAAGTGTTAGTAAATAAAGCTTAAAACCTATGTTAGTAACACATCACTAGCACTGCACAGTCTTATGCCCAAACTTCCTACTAACTTCTACAAAGATTGTTCTCTACCTCAAGTCAGTACTGTGAACAGACTTCTAAACTATCGTGGAACTTCTAACCACAGTAGTTTAGACTCAGATCAAAGGAAATGACGCGGAAATAATACTGCATTGAAAATACGTTCGAACTTATTACGGAACTTCCCTCTGCCAGCGGCTTCGCCCTTTTTGTTTCAACGGTACGTTATTTTAATCATACCTGCCCGTGTTTGGGCCAGTTGTACCACCGCCGGCGAGGAAGTGACTAACTCGGCTATTTTGACGCTCAAGAAACGTACAATAGATATACATTCCGTGTAAACAAAAGAGATGCATATATTAATAGTTGATCGCTGACTGTTCATACTCTGGACTCGAGGACTCGCTCCACAAGTTTGTCACTAAGCGACCAGTATATAAGTCATTCATTCATAGTTTCTACATTCCCTTACGAAAAAGTCCTATCTCACATGTTATTTTTCTAAAAGAAATAGACTAGATTTTTTTTGTGGGAATAATCACTTATAGACTATCTTCTTTATTATACGAAGATTAATCAATAACATTATGCAAAAATCGATCATTCGCAACACGTGCCAAAACAAAAGTTTGTAACAGATATTTTTTTTCTCAGTTGACATCAATTTGATAGGCACTTTGCAGTGCATTGCTGCTATAACGTATAGGAAAACAAAAATGTACTTACCACGTAGAGCCTATTATAATCGATGTCCACCTAGCAATGTACTGCAAAGTGCCTATCAAACTAATGTCAACTGAGTTAGCGAATGCACCTACAGATCTATCAAAGCTTACTTGCTCAGCGATGCTCACTTGGTGGTCAGAACTCACGCCGAGAGACCAACTCGAGCAAGTGGTGCAAGTAATCGCCCGTCGGTCGTCGCCCTCTAACACTCGCTACTCGCTGCTCTCCAACTCGTTTTTAGGTTGAAACTCTACTCGCTACTCGCTCATCGTTGGCGGTGGGACAAGTGCCTAGAAATTATTTCAAGGGAACTTACTCCCAGACTAAAAAGTATCCTATTAGAACGTCCTTATTGAAGAAAGTTGTTCATTTTTGTGGCCGAAGCAGTATCTAAAATATGACGACCACCTGGGTGAATCTCTCTAGGCAACGAATACTACTAGTGTACCTTAATACTAGTGTACTAATGTTGAATTTCCGAAGATTCGTCATTGTCGGCAACACTCCGTCATTATTTTCTGCAAAATGCCAGGACATTCACCCACCTATTTCCATTACACCCTGTATACTAAAACCTATCAAATTGGCTCAGCGGTTTAGGCGTGATAGTGACAAACAGACAGACAGAGTAACTTCCGCATTTATAGTATTAGTATGGATATCTGAGAAGATCGTTGTGAACTGTGAGTGGCTTCATTATCAGTTCGGGGAACCTTGGAGACTTGGGAACGGTTTTCAGAATAGGAGCATGCAATGAACTTTCATAACGATATGGGTGGTAAGATTAGAAGCGGAGATAGATTTGTTTTGATCGACTCTGCTTATGGCTACGTTTTTTCGGTTTCGGTTAATGTACCTACTTATTTTGTGATGTTGAGATATAGGCACAGTTTCTGGAATATTTTATACAAAAAAAAACTTTTTTACATAGTTCCATTCGTATTTGTATCTTATTTCTTCGTTAAGAGGCCGTACCCGAAATTTTGCCGATTTCGCTGATTTACGTGATTTTATAGACGTGATTTTACAGTTAAAATAATGTATTTCTAAAAGTTTTAACACACAACATGAAAGATCATTTCAATTATGATCTAATGTATGAGATAGTTTTTTTTATTTTTTATTATAATTACGATTAATCGACCACAAACCGACGATGGTTTTGTGAATTTTGCCGTAAGGGGTTTATAATATCACATAATTACGAATCGTTTTGACATGTAAATAAAAAAATTAGAATGTATTTTTGCAAAACTCGTCTACATAATGTATGAATCACTTTTTACCACTTTCATATAAAAAAAAATAGTAATAAAATATTTAATTTAGTAAAATTTTAGAGAAAATGGGTAAAGAATTGCTTTTTATTTTGGCTATTAAGAACTCTCGTTTATAAAATTAAAACAGCAAAAACTAAACTTTAGTTCACCATCAATCCATTTCTTGCGAAAAAAATGTAAAAATTAAAAAAAATTGGCAATAAAAAGTCTTTTAAAACAACCCAAATCTCGACTTATAATACGCAACGCAAGCTACAAATATAAGTCATTAATTAGATCGTAATTGAAATGATCTTTCATGTTGTGCATTAAAACATAGAGAAATGTATTATTTTAACTGTAAAATCACATCTGTACAATAACGTAAATTTGTGAAATCGGCCAAAATTTCGAGTATGGACTCTTAATTGACACCGACTGCCGAAATTAAAGTTATTTTTCAATTTTAAGTGTATTTTCTTTTTTGTAAAAAAGTTTTTATTTTTCACTTTAATTTGTTGTTGTACCCCAGATATAAAACTAAATATTAAAGTTACGTCCGAATTGATAACCCCAATAACATGGAACATGGAATTTGACCATACTCGTAATTGGAGGAGACCAAAACGTCATTTTTTGTTTTTGTTGATTTTTTCAAAAAGTGCTTAAAGCAGCTCTGGAGTATACTCACTACTACAAAAAAATAATTTTGAAAATCGGTCCACAACTGACAGAGAAATCGGTGGAAATACATAAAAAAAAAACATACATACAGTCGAACATAAAACCTCCTCCTTTTTGTAATTTGGAATTAAGCGCCACAAAGGCACAAACATACATAGGCGGATAAACACATTACCCTCCCTTGCGTCGCGTGTTCGGGTAAAAAGCGTAGCAGTGCCTAAATTTTACACAACCTCAACCAAATATAACGACGCTAAATAAAATCTTGTTTTAGGTGAGGTCACTTCAGAGGTCCGAGTTTTATTCAACCCATGTTTGTATAAGGCTAAACAAGACGAATTTCTAAAGGACTCGGGTTTCGTCCGTTTATAGAGGAGTCCCATACATGAAAGAACAAATATGAAGAAAAAATAAAGGAATCGTTTGACGAGTTGCGGATTCGGGTGGTAAAAAAGGTTGAATAATATTTCGTTTTATTTTTAGTGAATTTCATACGTGGCTGTCAGTCGTATTGTAATCCCCGAAAGGTTACGAGCTCACGCACGTCGTTTATATTTACTTAAGATCCATGAAATAGGGTGCTGAAATGTATGCAAAGGAAAGCCTAGTGTAAATCTTAGTAAATATTTGTGGTTTTTGCAACTTTCCAGCAGACTGGTTTTTGAACATTATTACAATTCTAGCTTCTCCTCACCTAGCACCTCTGATACTCATTTTGATCAGATAATAACTTTGTACGGAAAAACCACTTTTTGCGCGCGCTATTTTATTTGACCAATGAGCGCGCGCGGTGGTAGAGTTAGCCGTCAGATGGTAGAGTGCGCGCACTATTACCAAGGTGAGATTTCAAATACTTTTTATAAACATAACTAGCGGACGTCAGGCGGTTTCACCCGCGTAGTCCCCGTTCCCGTGGGAGTGCGGGGGTAACATATAACCTATGTTACTTGCTAATAATGTAGCTATCCATTGCTGAAAGAATTTTTCAAATCGGTCCAGTAGTTCTTAAGTTTATCCGTTACATACATAAATACAAATCTTTCCTCTTTATAATATTAGTTTAAGTATTGATAAAGAAGTATAGATATACAGGATGTAACAGAAAGGTGTGGTCATATTTTAAGGCCCTAAGTGGCGCCCTCATTGAATAAAAAATCATAGCATAACATAGAAAATAAATATTAAAGAATCCAACGTCACGTTTGTTACAAAGAGGGTAAAGTATTTTAACGTTATTAAAATAGGTCTCAGAATGTTTCGTATCCAAAATAGTAGACAAAAGTGTCAGAATCTGCCGTTTTTAGTACTTATGCCTACTCTTTGTAACAAACGTGACGTTGAATTCTTTAATATTTATTTTCTATGCTATGCTACGATTTTTTATTCAATGAGGGCGCCATTTGGCCGGTAGAAAGGCCTTAAGAACTGCATCTGCCCATCGATATGAACAATTTTCTTAAAGAAAAATTGAGGTAATTCTCAAATTTTTTTTTACCTCCCGTTCAAATATTGATCAACTTTGTATGGAAAGTCCAAATTTTTATTGGGAATTTTCTATTTTTTCTTTTACAGCCTGTAGATACAGATTACAAACTACTGTAAGGCTCGCTCGTTTTTTCATGGGCGTATCTAAAATATGACCACCCATTACCATTTCTATATTCAATTTCTAGGCTCGCTGAGTGTACCTAGGTACCTATTTATGTAAAACGAGCTAAGTACAGACGGGAATAGCCTAGTCATGAAGAAAGAGTAGAGAATAACTCTGCAGTTCATTTGATATGCTATTTGAATTAGCTAATAATATACAGCACGTAGTAAATTAGGTACAAGCTATACATGTATACCAATATAGCTTGTACCTAATTTACAACTCTAACTAATTTCAACTGTGACTTGAAGCAAATATAACCAATTATGCAAAACAATGCTCGCAGGAAAGCTTCAGGCGCTCGTACCTGTATGAACAATCAAAGGCTGACTGAATCAGTCAGCCAAAGTGACATCAGATGTCACTTTGTGTAACGAACCGGCCAGTCCATTGTGATGTTGAAACTGAAACGTTCAGCGTCCTGGTCTTGAATGACTTAGACGACACGGTTGGCGCATTGGTTGAGCGTTCGGCTGCTGCGCTGCGTGTCGCGGGTTCGATTCCTGCTCATGAACAAATATGTATGGCCTAACTAAAGATAGTTGTTCCGGGTCTGGGTGTCTTGTGTATGGGAGTTTATATGTTTTTGAGCGCACCCACAATACATGAGTAATTCCTAGTATGGGGAAAAGTTAAAACATTGGCTTGTGATGAAGGAAGGCGGGCGTAGATGATGATAGTTTGTTTTTAGTGTCTTCTTCGTGTACTTAGCTCGCGTTGTTGTAGATTGGAAAATATCTTCATCCACAAGATACACTACTACTTTTCCCAACCACTTCTGACACTGGCGTTAAGCCAAGAGCACGTCTCCGTCGACCATGGCGTATAAGCCAAAAGTACATCCCTGTTGACTGTGGCATATTTGGAAACTTGAGGATTTGACCGTACGTAGGTAGGTACGTTGTCTGAAGAAACAAAGAAAATTCTTATGTGACTATAATTCCATCGCCAACTCTGTCGAACCACAGAAGGCTAGTTCTTCTTCTTTTTGAGTCGACTGGAAGTGACCTGGAAGTCCTCTGTCGTTTGCCTTAGGTAGGTATATAGATAAACCCTACGGCCGTACTACGATGAAGGATACCATTGCCATCGGGATTCCGTCGGCGTCGTGAGAAAGGAATAATGCTTTTAATTCTGTATATTTCTGTCTTACTTTCACACTAAATCAGGATAGTTTTATAAGACGTCATAATAGGGCTCTTTGAGGGTGCAGGTAGTTGTGCCAGACGAGCAGGAGAGAAGAAGCGCCATATCTTGAAACACCACACTACCACTTTGTTTGCGATGGGTCGATGATACCCCATTTGGCCAGATTGGGTGTTCAGCGACCAACGAGAGTCCGCAGAAGAAGGCTAGTTAAAAACATCTGATCATCAGTGGTATCACAATGAGAGCAGTGGTGGCCAAGTGAGAGCAGTGGTGGCCGATTGAGAGCAGTGGTGGCCCAGTGAGAGCAGTGGTGGCCCAGTGAGAGCAGTGGTGGCCCAGTGAGAGCAGTGGTGGCCGAGTGAGAGCAGTGGTGGCCCAGTGAGAGCAGTGGTGGCCCAGTGAGAGCAGTGGTGGCCCAGTGAGAGCAGTGGTGGCCCAGTGAGAGCAGTGGTGGCCTAGTGAGAGTAGTGGTGGCCCAGTGAGAGCAGTGGTGGCCCAGTGAGAGCAGTGGTGGCCCAGCGAGAGCAGTGGTGGCCGAGTGAGAGCAGTATAGTGGCCAAGTGAGAGCAGTGGTGGCCCAGTGAGAGCAGTGGTGGCCCAGTGAGAGCAGTGGTGGCCCAGTGAGAGCAGTGGTGGCCCAGTGAGAGCAGTGGTGGCCGAGTGAGAGCAGTGGTGGCCGAGTGAGAGCAGTATAGTGGCCAAGTGAGAGCAGTGGTGGCCGAGAGCAGTATAGTGGCCAAGTGAGAGCAGTGGTGGCCGAGTGAGAGCAGTATAGTGGCCAAGTGAGAGCAGTGGTGGCCCAGTGAGAGCAGTGGTGGCCCAGTGAGAGCAGTGGTGGCCCAGTGAGAGCAGTGGTGGCCCAGTGAGAGCAGTTTTAGCCCAGTGAGAGCAGTGGTGGCCCAGTGAGAGCAGTTGTAGCCCTCTGAGAGCAAAGTTAGCCTAGTGAGAGCAGTGGTAGCCCAGTGAGAGCAGTGGTGGCCCAGTGAGAGCAGTGGTGGCCCAGTGAGAGCAGTGGTGGCCCAGTGAGAGCAGTGATGGCCCAGTGAGAGCAGTGGTGGCCCAGTGGGAGCAGTGGTGGCCCAGTGAGAGCATTGGTGGCCATGTGAGAGCAGTGGTGGACCAGTGAAAGCAGTGGTGGCCCAGTGAGAGCAGTGGTGGCCTAGTGAGAGCAGTGGTGGCCCAGTGAGAGCAGTGGTGGCCGAGTGAGAGCAGTGGTGGCCGAGTGAGAGCAGTATAGTGGCCGAGTGAGAGCAGTGGTGGCCGAGTGAGAGCAGTATAGTGACCAAGTGAGAGCAGCATAGTGGCCAAGTGAGAGCAGTGGTGGCCGAGTGAGAGCAGTATAGTGGCCAAGTGAGAGCAGTGGTGGCCGAGTGAAAGCAGTGGTGGCTCAGTGAGAGCAGTGGTGGCCCAGTGGGAGCAGTTTCAGCCCAGTGAGAGCAGTGGTGGCCCAGTGAGAGCAGTTGTAGCCCAGTGACAGCAGTGGTGGCCCAGTGAGAGCAGTGGTGGCCCAGTGAGAGCAGTGGTGACCCAGTGAGAGCAGTGGTGGCCCAGTGAGAGCAGTGGTGACCCAGTGAGAGCAGTGGTGGCCCAGTGAGAGCAGTTGTGGCCCAGTGAGAGCAGTGGTGGCCCAGTGAGAGCAGTGGTGGCCCAGTGAGAGCAGTGGTGGCCGAGTGAGAACAGTGGTGGCCAAGTGAGAGCAGTATAGTGGCCAAGTGAGAGCAGTGGTGGCCGAGTGAGAGCAGTATAGCGGCCAAGTGAGAGCAGTGGTGGCCGAGTTAGAGCAGTATAGTGGCCAAGTGAGAGCAGTGGTGGCCGAGTGAGAGCAGAATAGTGGCCAAGTGAGAGCAGTGGTGGCCCAGTGAGAGCAGTATAGTGGCCAAGTGAGAGCAGTGGTGGCCCAGTGAGAGCAGTTGTAGCCCAGTGAGAGCAGTGTTAGCCCAGTGAGAGCAGTGGTGGCCCAGTGAGAGCAGTGGTGGCCCAGTGAGAGCAGTGGTGGCCGAGTGAGAGCAGTATAGTGGCCAAGTGAGAGCAGTGGTGGCCGAATGAGAGCAGTATAGTGGCCAAGTGAGAGCAGTGGTGGCCGAGTGAGAGCAGTGTAGTGGCCAAGTGAGAGCAGTGGTGGCCGAGTGAGAGCAGTGGTGGCCCAGTGAGAGCAGTGGTGGCCCAGTGAGAGCAGTTTTAGCCCAGTGAGAGCAGTGGTGGCCCAGTGAGAGCAGTTGTAGCCCAGTGAGAGCAGTGGTGGCCCAGTGAGAGCAGTGGTGGCCCAGTGAGAGCAGTGTTAGCCCAGTGAGAGCAGTGGTGGCCCAGTGAGAGCAGTGGTGGCCCAGTGAGAGCAGTGGTGGCCCAGTGAGAGCAGTGGTGGCCCAGTGAGAGCAGTGGTGGCCCAGTGAGAGCAGTGGTGGCCGAGTGAGAGCAGTGGTGGCCGAGTGAGAGCAGTATAGTGGCCAAGTGAGAGCAGTGGTGGCCGAGTGAGAGCAGTATAGCGGCCAAGTGAGAGCAGTGGTGGCCGAGTGAGAGCAGTATAGTGGCCAAGTGAGAGCAGTGGTGGCCGAGTGAGAGCAGTATAGTGGCCAAGTGAGAGCAGTGGTGGCCGAGTGAGAGCAGTATAGTGGCCAAGTGAGAGCAGTGGTGGCCCAGTGAGAGCAGTTGTAGCCCAGTGAGAGCAGTGTTAGCCCAGTGAGAGCAGTGGTGGCCCAGTGAGAGCAGTGGTGGCCCAGTGAGAGCAGTGGTGGCCCAGTGAGAGCAGTGGTGGCCCAGTGAGAGCAGTGGTGGCCCAGTGAGAGCAGTGGTAGCCCAGTGAGAGCAGTGGTAGCCCAGTGAGAGCAGTGGTGGCCCAGTGAGAGCAGTGGTGGCCCAGTGAGAGCAGTGTTAGCCCAGTGAGAGCAGTGGTGGCCCAGTGAGAGCAGTGGTGGCCCAGTGAGAGCAGTGGTGGCCCAGTGAGAGCAGTGGTGGCCCAGTGAGAGCAGTGGTGGCCCAGTGAGAGCAGTGGTGGCCGAGTGAGAGCAGTGGTGGCCGAGTGAGAGCAGTATAGTGGCCAAGTGAGAGCAGTGGTGGCCGAGTGAGAGCAGTATAGCGGCCAAGTGAGAGCAGTGGTGGCCGAGTGAGAGCAGTATAGTGGCCAAGTGAGAGCAGTGGTGGCCGAGTGAGAGCAGTATAGTGGCCAAGTGAGAGCAGTGGTGGCCGAGTGAGAGCAGTATAGTGGCCAAGTGAGAGCAGTGGTGGCCCAGTGAGAGCAGTTGTAGCCCAGTGAGAGCAGTGTTAGCCCAGTGAGAGCAGTGGTGGCCCAGTGAGAGCAGTGGTGGCCCAGTGAGAGCAGTGGTGGCCCAGTGAGAGCAGTGGTGGCCCAGTGAGAGCAGTGGTAGCCCAGTGAGAGCAGTGGTGGCCCAGTGAGAGCAGTAGTGGCCCAGTGAGAGCAGTGGTGGCCCAGTGAGAGCAGTGGTGACCCAGTGAGAGCAGTGGTGGCCCAGTGAGAGCAGTGGTGGCCCAGAGAGAAGGCCTGTGCCCCAGCAGTGGGGACAATAAAAGGCTGATGATGATGATAAAAGAAAGTAGCTAGATTTGTAGAATACCTGGTCATTTTTCCACCTTGTGGTAGGCATCCAACACTGCGTATAATATCAGGTGTAAAAAGACAGTTTCCGACGCCGAAAGCCACATATTCTACCCAATATTTGGATCATTTTTTTTCCACTAGACTATACCTGGGAAACCACTGGTTCTGGAAATATTGAAGGTCAAAGTCGCATTTTTTTTTTATACTTTTTGACAAAAATGAATTCTAAGTGTTATTACGAGTACTAAACTTTTTCCAAACAAACATTGGGCACTGACACTGAATTTTCGATTTTTGTTTTCGAAATTTCGAAATTACGAATTTGCAGTTAGGAAAACGCAATGAATATCAAACGTATCCGACAGGTACCTAAGTGGCTTAGAGCGAAGGGGCGGGGTTTAATTCCACTTGCCTGTGTTCGCGTTACATTGTGCGGAATAAAAAATGGTTTTTTTTCATACTTAAAATAAAAAGTCGTTTCCCACCAATAATTTTTAAAACTACTTTGTTAGACGTACTACAGTATGCGTAGATAACGGCTCTGTGATGTGTCTTTTATAATATCCCCTGTATAATCAGTGCTATCGTCGTATTTTTATATTCTACCCTAATGTACAGTCTCACATAATAATGACACAAACGTTCTTTATAAAAAGCGACTCGTTTTGTCCTGCTGCTTTCCCTGTGTTACATCCGTCCCTTTTTAGCTCCGCTAATAGGGTCCAACTTTTGTAGTGCGGAGCGTACTTGAGAATTTGTAATTTTAATGTAACAGTCCTTTTCGCCCTTGATTGTGATTCAGGGCCCTTTAAGCGCCTTTTGAGCAACCGAACTTGGGTAAATAATTACATACATTAAAGTGTTGTTCTTTTGGCTTTGTCAGCTTTGTGCAGTTGGACATCGTTTCATTTCCTTGTGTTTTGGGGTTAGAATGAAAGGTTATGTTTGTGGTCTATTTTATTAACTAGGATTTCTACTCACATGATTGGAGTAGCTCATGGCTAAAGTAATAACAGCCGCACGGGTCGATCCATTAGCTTAAGCTACGCTTGCCGGGGTTGGTCCACGGATGTGACCATCTTTACATACCGAGACTCCTCCGTGCCTCGGAAAGCACGTTAAGCCGTTGGTCCCGGCTGTCGTTACGGGTCATCAATAGCCCGAAAGTCTGACAACCAGTCTTACCAAGGGGTATCGTATTACTCAGTAACTGGGTTGTGGAGGTCAGATAGGCAGTCGCTTCATGTAAAATACTGATATTCAGCGGCATCCGGTTAGACTGGAAGCCGACCCCAAGATAGTTGGGAAAAGGCTAGGCAGATGATTCTACTCACGTGTATTGATCAGCACAAAACCACCAGAAATGGGCACGCTGCAGTAAAAATTCCTACCTATTTGCTATTGCCTTTTGGCAACAGCTTTAAATCATAAAAATCAAAGGCTTATTATGTGACATCCATCACCAACCCGCTCTGGGCCTACCTGGCCCACTCCCTCTCACAGAAAGGAAGCCTTAGACGAACCCTCACATGGACAAGCAGTAAGAATGTTATAATCTGTTTAGCATTGTGTGTGTGAGTGAACGTCTTAATTGTAATTTCTAGTAAGAAACAGGTGATATCCAAGGTCGGACTGCTTAATTGTTTTATTAAAAGAAATCTCAAAAATTTTCTGACAACATCGCGGCAGACCAAGGCAAAGAGTGCGGGACGAGCTCGACTCCTACCGAAGGGACTGGCCCGTACTAGCATAGGACAGAGTTGTGTGGAAGAGGGAGATGGAGCTCTTTGCCCAGCTGTGGGACAAAATAGGCTAGTTGGTTCGATAGTTAGCCAGCCAATAAAATTGACTGTAACAAAAAAAAGAATTGAGGTGACATGGGATACCAGATAGGTCTCTCTGTCACTCTCTTTCTCTCACACTGTCACTCTTTATTTCCTTCTATGCGTACCGAGTAGGGAATAAGATGTTGGTAAAAGTAGTATTTGTTCAGGCGTCTGATAACGACAAAGCATCTTAAAATAAAGCGTCCCGTATCACATTTTCTCACAGAAGGCTCTAAAAACTGTCCCACACGTCCCAACAATAATCACAGCCCCGGAAAACCATGTTAACACCTTCCTCTTAAGGCCTTACTAACGGCCAAGTGGCGCCCTCATTGAATAAAAAATCGTACCAAAAACGGCCGTTTCTGACACTTTTGCCTACTACTTTGGATACGAAACATTCTGAGACCTGTTTTAACAACGTAAAAATACTTTATCCTTTTTGTAACAAACGTGACGTTGGATTCTTTAATATTTATTTTCTGTGCTGTGCTACGATTTTTTATTCAATGGGGGCGCCACTTGGCCGGTAGTAGACCCTTAAGGCGCTATTAACTGCCAATGACCTTGAGTGGTTAGCTTGCGTGTTCTGTGTTGAGCTCACGTAAAGCGTCATACGTCCACCCAGTAATAGAACTTGCCCATCAACGCGCGCTGTCCGAAATTAGACGCATTATTAATTTATTACACATAAAACAACAGTTATTAAAATAAATCACTGAGACTTAATTATAAATAATTAAATGATCTTTAAAATGGTGAAGGTTTCATAAAAATACGGTTTATACTTTTTGCGTGATTCTCAATTTTTTATTCGCGTTAGACATAACTTTACAAATTAATTTTATTACACTATGTTATAATAATATAATATCAAATATTCTCAAATCAAATTACGACGGAAATTGTTATAGTAACATATATTTTTTTCAAAGAAATAGGACTAGTCGTTTAGACGTGATGTTCAATTAAAAACCATTAAAAGTCGTCTACCTATCTGCACCTTAAAACAAAAAAACAGTGAAACAAACAAACTCATTCGAAACTGTTAACCCTCCGTGAACTTTCAAAGCGAGTTTTTAAACGCAAACCAGAATCCACGTTTGCGTTTGCGTTATGAAAATTAGGCCCTCTGCGAACTTTCCTTTAAAAATATTTCGCTAACCGCTTGTTGGTGTTTCTGTGTTAGCGAGATGTTCAAAGCAAAGACTATAATAATATAGAGGGTAAGGTTAGCGTTTGGTTAGCATTTTTTGATTCTTGGGGATGTAGGCCGACGGATCAGCTAATTAATATTACTCCAATAGATTTAAAAATCTGCAAAAACAAGAGAAGACAAATAGTATTTCATTTCTCATAATAACACGGACACACAGAAATAGCAGAAATACATAGGTAAGTACAGAAGGCCAAAGAAACGATGGATGTGGTCTGTGGGGTAAAGAAAAAGACATGTTGTGCTGACCCCAAATAAAATGGGATAAGGGAAGGAGAATGATGATGATGACATAGGTAGGTATAGAGAAGGAATCTCACTCAGGATTTTCACAACGAGTTTAACTACTGTTACTGTAGAGAGCTATACCTACCAGGTATCCAATGGTTTGTCTGTACCAAAGTAAATTCAAGCGAGCTGGTAGATGACCCATTGCGCTCAACAAAACATGACGGGGCCCGTCATGGCCGATGCCTGCCCTGGGGTTGTGGATAAATTCGACACAGAGTTTCCGCTCCCCTGGGCACTCAGGCAGGGAAGGAACAGGGGTGGGTTTTAGTCAGTAAGAGTCTGACACGCCCTCCCGCTTGAAAAAAAAACAAAATTGAAAGCTTGAAACCTCACCACTGTACAGCAGTCACAGAGCAAAAGAAAAGAACCTGCCTAGTCCATATCCTTAAATAACAAAACATAATTCCTCTTTGCACAACTTCTTCATATATGAACCAAACCAATTAAACTGTAAAGTAGTAAGAACCATTTAGTATGTAAGCTGTTTTTCTCACTGCTCCCCAAAATAAGATTCTGCACATTCTCCAAGCTCCACATTTCCCAAGCACAATTACTTCTACAAT
This sequence comes from Polia nebulosa, assembly GCA_951329385.1. Taxonomy (NCBI): domain Eukaryota; kingdom Metazoa; phylum Arthropoda; class Insecta; order Lepidoptera; family Noctuidae; genus Polia; species Polia nebulosa. Next base: position 11,479,498 of record OX589610.1, on the reverse strand, counting down.
TTCATTAAAATTCGTCGAAAGGAACTCCCGTAGGTGAGAATGGGAAACAAAATAAATCTACATGAAGAATTGTACCTACAGGAATCGTAGGAGAAATGTTCTCGTTTTACTACATTTATTATATACGTAATAGACCTGCCGTACTGGTGTCTATTTTGTTCGGGTGCGTAATGTAGGTTAAGTTGGTTAAGCTCTATGGTTAAGTTTGTTTTTTGTCCCGATGCCACATACGAAATTGCTGAGCGAAAATGTACCTAAAACTAAGACAATTTTGGTGAAAACTTGGCAAGAGTTGTAGTAAATTCTTGTCTTCTTCTTCGTCGTATCGATAATTCTAAAATTAAATCGACCGCAAAAGAAGTTCTAAACAAGTTAGTTTTCAAGCAGTCTGATGAAGTTGGTGGTATTTGTTTCAGTTCAATCGCCAATTTAATGCCACTAACTGCATCAGACTTCAGGCCATGCCTGCTTTCCTCAAACTGCAGAAAAAACCAAGTAGGTAGATGCTTAATTTATTTCCACGTTGATTTAGAAATTGCAAACAAACAAACACACTCACTAACTCGACCAATTAAATTTCTCAACTAGCAGTTCCTGTTTCTCTTCTAGTGATGACATTATGCATTTCGACGCTCAACGTGTAAAACTGTAAAATACGGTAATCCGCATCCCAGCGCCTGCACAAATACTGTTAGCAACGCGTGTTCATTGTGGACGTAAGCGCCTGTGCAAGTTTTGTGATGAGATAACTTTAGTGTTATTGAATTTGAAGGAAACTTTCATATTGACATTGCTCGAAACTAGCCACTTGGTTTAAGGATTATGGGAGAGCTTCAATATTGCCTGGACGTGTCATGTGTGTTTTAGTTTAATAGATAGCACGTTCGAAGACTTCAGTCAGATCATTGTTTATCACAAAACATTAAATGGCGATGACATTAGTCACTTACATAGGTATAACTGTTTACACCTAACTAAAACAAATTTCGAGATGGCTTTGGTTTTAGAAATAAAAATGAAAACAACGAAAATAATGTGGTGGCTGAATAAAAAACGTTAGCAACGTGTTGACAAAAATAATATTTGCTTGCTTATATATATAAGTATATAAGCAAGCCGAGGTATAAACCTCGGCTAGTTTTTATTATTTTTGCATATAGGTAAGTAAGCGTTAAAAAATTCTGTTACAGATTTAAATCTGTACCTGCCTATCTAACTAAACTATCTTCACGGCAAAGAAGAGACCTCCTGAAACTTTCTGCATGGTAAGTAAAAATATTTAATGGAACCCAAAGGCAAAGGTTCATAAAAGATTTACACTTTTGCAAATGTAGGTGACATGACATCACACCATGCGTACCTACCTACACTGGTTGCGTACGTATTTAGGTACCTATTGTAAATAGGTAGGATTATTTCATTTTCCTCTAGACTTAAGTATGTCTCGGCACAGCAAAGGTCAGAGGATCCCAATACAAACGTTAGCAGGTCAAAAATAATAATGTCGTTATATATTTTGTAGACTTAGGTAGGTACTTAGCTGGGATCCGTCGAGTTAGGTGAGGGACAACTCTGAGTGGTAGAGATGTAACTGTGACAGCTTTATTTTTGTCCGACATCATGCCTGCTGGCAAGCTATTTTGGTTTGTATTGTTGGTACCTCTATTTAAATTTCGTCAGTCAAACCTATCCATTTTTAATTATAGAGTTATAAATAAAGTTCTGTTGCTTGTTGATATTTTCATTTCGTTTAGGTGCGTTCACAGAAAATTATGATTGTAGCCGTATCCGCCATGAAGTGTGTAAAAGGCATACTTTTTAACCGACTTCGCAAAAAGCAGGAGGTTCTATGTTCGGCTGTATGTATGTTTTCTTTTTTGGTATGTCCACCTATTTCTCTGTCAGTTGTGGTTGTGGACCGATTTTCTAAATTCTTTTTTTATCCGAAAGAGTACCTATATCCGGAGGTGTTCAAAATGCTTTTTGAAAAAATCAACAAAAACAAAAAATATGTAACGTAGATGACGTTTTGGTCTCTTCCAATTACGAGTATGTTCAAATTCCATGTTCCATGTTATTAGCGCCGGGGTTATCAATTCGGACGTAACTTCAATATTTAGTTTAAGCTCTTGTTCTGGGGTCAACTAAAACATGAAAAATAAAAAAACCGTCTTCCGAAATTAAAGTTATTTTTAAACGACTTTCGAAAAAGGAGGAGGTTCTATTTTCGACTGTATGTATGTTTTTTTTTTCAATTTTAAGTGTATTTTATTTTTTGAAAGTCGGGTGTATTTATTGTAAAAAAGTTTTTTGTCATAGGTTGTGAAATCATCAAATAACTTCTCATGCTCTGCTCTGGGTGGAGCGGGAGGTCGAGACTCTTACTGACTAAAACCAACCCGTGTTCCTTCAGTTGCCTGTGCCAGGGGCGCGGACTCTTGCGATCACTCCACAATCTCTGTTAAGATAAAGAGAAGAAGATAAACAACTACTTAGATAGGTACATTCTCTCTTTCAGGTCTTGATAAATTAAAACGGCTCCATTAACTCTTTGCGCGTCTAGCGGACACATGGTGGGCGAGACACAATTAGGTACATTCTCTCTTTCAGGTCTTGATAAATTAAAACGGCTACATTAACTCTTTGCGCGTCTAGCGGACACATGGTGGGCGAGACACAATTAGGTACATTCTCTCTTTCAGGGCTTGATAAATTAAAACGGCTCCATTAACTCTTTGCGCGTCTAGCGGTCACATGGTGGGCGAGACACAATTAGGTACATTCTCTCTTTCTCAGGTCTTGATAAATTAAAACGGCTCCATTAACTCTTTGCGCGTCTAGCGGACACATGGTGGGCGAGACACAATTAAAATCTCTTGTGTTTGCTAATTAGACGCGCCACGGGTTAATGGCCAGCAACGAAAATCATTGAGAATTAACGCGTCAAGTGTGCGTAAATAGCTGTGATTATTTGAATGAATAGCCAACGGCCAGTCACATCACTTAACTTGCTATTTTGACGAGTCTATAATTTCGTCCCAGACTACCAGTTTCGTTTCAAAAGAATGTGACCTTGATAGGCTCGTTGAGTCGAAGCTCCAAAGTCTTGAGCATAGACGCCGAGTTGCTAGCCTGTCGGTTTTCTATCGGTTATATTTTGGGGAGTGTGAGACGGAATTGCATAATTTGATTCCGCCAAGCCCGTTTCATCAACGGACCACAAGACGTACGGCGAAGTGCCACCGGTTCATGGTGGGAATCCCATCCATACGCACAAAGCGTTTTAAGAACACATTCATTGTGCGTACAACTAGGGAGTGGAATTCCGTACCGGAGTCTGTGTTTCCTGATAGCTACAACCTGGGAGTCTTTAAGTCAAGAGTAAATAGGTTACTTCTAGGCAAGCGTGCTCCATCTTCGACCACTTCATCGCTTACCATCAGGTGAGATAGTGGTCAAACGCGTGCCTATCAACAATAAAAAAAATCCTTATTGTTTAAGGCGTTATTAACTGCCAACGACCTTGAGTGGTTAGCTTGCGTGTTCTGTGCTGAGCTCACGTAAAGCCAGGTTTACATTATTGTGTCGTGTCGTGTCGTGGCGCGGGATACACCAATCAAACGGCTATGTTTAAGCCTACGTCACATCACAACCAGTTTTATAGCCAATCAACTACGTCAGAAGGCGCCACGACACAACACGACACAATAATGTAAATCTGGCTTAACGCTACTTTATAGGTACTAACTGACTCGCCAATCAAGAAGCGCTGTCCGGAATTATACGCCATTCATGAAACATCAAGTATTATACTAAAACACCTAAGATACTAAAATATAAATAATTAAATGATCTTTAAAATGGTAAAGGTTTCATAAAAATAGTTTTTGCGTGATTCTCAATTTTATATCCGCGTTAGACATAACCTTAGAAATTAATTAAGTATACTTACTATGTTATAAAAATATAATTTCAAATATTCACTTATAATACCACAAGAGCTTCAAAATTATCGGGTATTTCCGTTCGTTGCAAACAAATGAAGGAGTCAAGTTTTTCAGGTTAAAAAATCACGAGCGCGAAGCGCGAGTGATTTTTCCTGAAAAACTTGACGATTTTATTTGTTTGCAGGGAACCTATCGGGAAATACCAGATAATTTTGAAGCTCGTGTGGTATTCGGGGGATTATTTTATATATAGCAACTACCAGAGAAAATTTTCAAAAAAATTTCAGTATAATACCATGTAGGTTGTACCACGTGACGTCGAATGGTGCAATTCTATTGGTCGATATTTGGGTCGGAAAAATAATCACATAAGTATCAAATTACCAAGGAAATTATCTAGAGTAGGTACATAACTTTTTTTTTTCAAAGAAGTAAGACTAGTCGTTTACACATGATGTTTAATTAAACATCATTAAACGTAGTATAACTGCGCCTTATACCCTGTGTCAAAATTGTTTTTGGATAGGTAAACGAGAACTTTATAGTCATTGGTAATAATCAATCAAATCACACCCCAGCGGTGAATAAAAATCAGTCATGTGCAATGTTTTTGACCAACCGCGCGATCTTAACCACGCACTAAGCGAATGCCGTTGAACTTGACAGCAGCAGATGGATGAACAAAAATAGTAATGAAGCTAACGCCAGAAATAAAACAGTTAACATAAACAAATAATTGTACTTATTTAAAAAAAACATTTTAAGCACTACACTCAAAATTCACGTATCCTGAGATACAGTACCTACTCGTACAACATGTGCAGATCTGCAAAACATATTCAGCTCACATTGATGAATCAAATATTTTTTTATTTTTATTTTTATGGACTTATGAAAACGTGGCACTTGATATCCAAAATATTATCAATCGAGTTACTAGTTTGTTCCTTTAACCAAAATTGTTATATCAGCGCAGATAACGGCTTTTTATCTTTAGAGATAAACGACTACGGACGGTTGGGTTGTTAGCATTTCAAATTATTGGTTGTCTACTCTATGGTATTATCGTATCCTGCCTCTCGGCTGGAGAGATGGATGTGAGAGGTTTAATCGGAGCCAATGTTTACTCAATGTGATAATATTATCCTCTTAATGTGGTACTTTGGATATGGGAATTATTTTGACTATTTCGTTGACTCTGGCAGTCTAGTTCGTAATCAGTTCCTATTAGCGGGCCGACAAATCGCGCTGAAATCTTTTGAGCAAGAAATTGTATAAGTCTTAGTGCTGAATTTTACCATATTGTAAAGTTAAGTCTACAAGAAGGAGACGCAAATCTATAAAAACCGGCCAAGTGCGAGTCGGACTCACAAGGTTCCCGTACCATTATCTATAAAAACGGCAAAAAAATAATGTCTGTTGTATGGGAACCCCTTAAATATTTATTTTGTTCTGTTTTTTAGTATTTGTTAAATACAAATTTGTGACGACGTAGGTATAACTATCACAGTTCATGAGATACAGCCCGGTGACAGATGGACAGACAGACAGACAGGCGGACAGCGGAGTATTAGTCACGGGGTCCCGTTTTCCCCTTGTGGGTACGGAAACCTAAAAAGTTCCTTACTTTCTCAAACTCTAGTTAAAAATATGTACGAGTAAGTAGATTTTCTTATCTGTATCCAGAGTAAATACATTATCTGTACCTATGCACCAATCAGTATCAATTGTATTGCCAGATGCAATATTTTGGTAATTTTCAGTGCATTTTATTTTGATCAAAATAATTCTGTTCTGTGAGATTTTAGAAAATACTGACAAGTATTATACCCGTCAGCGTACTAAAATCGAACCAACACTAATACAGCAGAGCGTAGGATTTGTAATCCGACTGACTGTGGTAAGAATGACACACAAGAGCCGTACTAAGATGTGTATAATTTCATTTCAGACCACTTAACAAAACAAAACAAAATAACAACAACCAAACAAACAACAAAACAAAACAACAACAAATATAAAATAAAATAATATATTGTAATAAGTACTTAAAATGGTGTTTACCTTTTATAATGTCAGTTGGTATATAATGTATTCACGTATAAGTACAGGAGGTTAGGTATATTCCATATCATTTATGTTTGGAATTCAGCATCTCCTTTAAAACACGCAATAGCCCCGGGTAGACTTAAGAGCCGGAAGAGTTTCCTTTGCTGCATACATGCCATCGAAGATCAGTCACCTAAAATGAGAACCAAACTTTCGGCAGAACTTTATCATCCACCTCCTGACTTCTTGAAACCCCAGGAACGCACTGTGGAAAGCACTCAATCGGTAGCGTACCGAGGTAGGCCGCTGCAAATAGAACTTGGCAAATTGGGGTTTTATAGACTCGTCTGATACCCAACGTGAGTGCGGTGCCCCCGTCCAGAACATAACTCATTGGAATACGCCAAGTGCCCATACACCTACACTATGCTTTATGGAGGACCTGCAGGTGTATTCGCTCACTCAGTTGCCATCAATTTGATAGGCACTATGCAGTGGTTGCTCGGTGGGCATCGATTATAATAAGCACTACGGTTTTCCTATACGTCAAAGCAGCAATGTATGGCAAAGTGCCTATCGAATTGATGCCAACTGAGTTAGCGAATACGCCTGCTGATACACGCTACTGACGTTGCAATTAATGTGGCTAACTTCTGGACCCAAAATATTTGAAAAGTCGATTCGAAAGAAGAAGCATCTCCTTGATTATTTTCCTTTTATAGTATTTTAAAGTATAAACAGAGGGATAATTCTCGTAAATTAAAAGAACGTTTGCATTCACATCGCAGTCCCAATCCGTCAAAAACACCTCCTCTCTCATTTTGACAAGATTTTGAAATTTATTGGCGCCGAGATTATAGTGCGACTAAAATTTGAACGTTTTTTTTGTACGAGTATTGGCTTTCTGGTTCTTAATTATTCAATCAATTAAATTCTTTCTGATTGAAGTTTAACAATATATATCACTAACTTAAATGCGAGATGCAGAATTCAGCTGCACAAAGCTACCAAATCAATTAGTACAACGATCACATGGCAACACTGTGGGCGCTGTCACGCTGGCTGTGTCACAATTTGTTGAATTTGTCAAATATTGGTTTGATAAAAATGACGAACTACACAGTTTTTGTTCAATGAAAAAATAATATTTAAATAATCGTGTGTTTATAACAATGACTGTTTGGCGCAAACTTGAAGATGGAGAAGTATACGCTATTGGTAAGTATTTCTAGTGAATTCCCGCTTATTTTGAATGAAAACTGATGTATTGGTGTCGAAAAGTAATCATGTAGTTTACCTCCCGCTGAGAAGAGATAAATATAAACATTGTATCAGACGTGCTATGTACTGCCTATAGGTCCACCAACAGTTATCCTGTTAGAATCAGTCCATAATTTACTAGAACTAGGCTGTTTAAATGTCAATTTCGTTTATTCTGTTGTCACTGACCACTCCCCAAAGATGTGATTAAATAAGACCATTGCTACTAACTTATGCATAACGCTTTATTGAACGACGAGCCTGTTATGTATTCACTCGATCCTTTTTTACACAAATAATGTCACTATTGTATTGATTAAATGTTATGAGCTGATTCACTATCATAGATAAAGTGTACTGGGCTTATAAATTCTTTTATTTATATAGACTTTATCGTGTTTTCCTTATGTCATATGAGATAAAGTATCTCACTTGACATTGGTATGAGTTTAATTGAATTTAGGAAAATTGTATGTAAACAGAAGTTATCACACAATCATGAGTGATTGATTAATTAAAATACATTTTTAAATGCTTTCACTAACTAGATTGTTTTTTAGTCTGTAAGTTGTTACTATACTCGATATAACATTAGTACCTAACCAAGAATTAGTTGGTCGAGAGACACCTACTTATTTTATGCAATGTGCAGTTTTCACTTCACCAGAATTACGTCACTATTTGGGAATGAAATAAGAACCATGGGTTGTTAGGATGTTCGAATGAGATTTATGTTAGTTAAAATTGTACTTAATGTTGTGAAAAATGCATGAGTTTTTTGGGATAACGAGAGCAAGCCACAGGATAACACTAGTGTTATTATTATATCTTCTCCCTTAGGAAAAAAATCTGATACAGTGATGATGCGTGAGCATATAAATCATTGTAAGCAGTTTAAGGTCAAGTAAAATATGGCAATGATTAGTCACATTTAGCTACTGTCTTATATTGAATACAAATATAATAGTCATACCTCGTAATTGAGTAAGAAAAATAATTGTATTTGCGCTATTTGGGATATGAAAACATGATTTTTTTCATTCATGGTATTCCCTTTTGAGGTAGGCGTGCATTAAGTCATTCTAATATTGTGTTTCTGAGTTTTTAACCAACTTCAAAAAAGAGGAGGTTATCAATTCAGATGTTTTTATTTTTTTCTAGGTATGTTCGTGCATAACTTCGTCATTTATAGACAAATTTCCAAAAAAAATTTTTCGAAATTGGTTGGTTTCGAAATGGTCCTATTTAAATTTCATATAGATCTGATGATGAGTTCCAGAGACAGACAACGGAACTCTTCAAAAAATGCCAGCAAGTCAACCGTGATTGCTGCTATCGCATAAATATGCATTGTTAACACAATTTGATGGGGAATCACAACTAAAAACTTTTTTACAAAAAAAATAGAACCAACTTGTTTTTTTTGGAAGTTGGTTCTATTTCTTTGTAAAATAGTTTTTTATAAGTGAGAGATGACTTAAACGTGTTGATAAACTTTATTTAAAGTTCTGAAAACCTTACATTCCACTTCTAAAGTTTATTGTCATTATTTTCTTGCCATTAAAACATTTTTCTGGGGTCGGCTAGGAAACATGTCTTCTTCCATACTTCCGCATTAGTCGTTATCTCAGTCATCACCTTTTTCCAGCCAAATCAACTTTCGGACAGTCCATCCCACATTTGTTTAGTATTCCCCTTTTATTTCACAAAATTTGTAACACTTGGGTAAACTGAAAAAAACACCCTCCTGAAGAAGTATGGTACTAAGGTGCTGTCTGTACTGAAGTTAATATCCTACTAATATTATAAATGCGAAACTTTCTAAAGTTAATATCCTACTAATATTATAAATGCGAAACTTTGGGTGGATGGATGTTTGTTACTCAATCATGCCAGAAGGGCTGAAGGGATCTGTATGAAATTTGGCACAGAGATAGATTATAGTCTTTTGGGGACTTCTCCCGCTCTGGGTGGAGTGGCACTGCGTGTCAGACTCTTACTGACTAAAACCCACCCCTGTGCCTTCCCTGCCCTAAGTGCCCAGGGAGAGATAGATTATAGTCTGGGATAGCACATACGCTATAATTTATAATGGGGGATGTTCTAATTCCACACGGGCCCAGTGGTATTGGCCGCGACTTACAAGTTTTAGGGTCAGAGTTCAAACCCAGGCAGGCGCTTTACTTTGTGTAAATTATTTCATCACCACTGCTCTCAAAACGGTGAATGAAAACATGGTGAGGAAACCAGCATGTCCTAGAACCAAAAATTCGAAGACATGTGACATCCACCAATCCGCATTGGGCCTGCGTGGTGGATTATGGCCCACACCCTCTCACAGAGAGGAGGCCTGTGTCCCAGCAGTGTGGACATTAAAAAGGCTGATGATGATGAAGCCGCTGACTGAAGCCAGTTGCTTCATAAATCTCAAAACATAATATTACTATGGAAATTGGATGCTGCAGTATCATTAAAACAAGGAAACTTCTACAGTACAGGAAAACATATTAAATGAAATATATTATGATACTATGTACCCATCCCACCATAATAACATCCTTAATATAGAGTAATTATTAAACTATTTGTATAGTTTACTATGGTTTAATAATAGGCAATGCCTGTTTTTAATATTGACAAAATAACTATGACTGTACCTATACAGGTAACAAAAATGGTTGGTCATATTTGAGATACTGTTTCTACCCAAGGGAAATGATCAACATTCTTTAAGGAATTTTGTTGTTTTTTTTTCGGAATTAACCCTGGCAGGTTAATAACCAAAAAAAAACTTTTTTTAGAAAAAAATAGAACCAACTTCCAAAAAAAGTACTAAATAACTTTAATTTCTCAAGTCGGTGTTTCTGGTCTTCATTTTTTGACACCGACTTCCGAAATTAATAACTTTAATTGTAAATTTTGTACTTTTTTTGGAAGTCGGTTCTATTTTTCTTTTATTTTTCGCTTTTTAGTGGTGGTTCCCCATTAAATTGTGTTAACACTACATAGACATACGATCGCAGCAATCGCAGTTGATTTGCTGTCATTTTTTGAAGAGTTCCGTTGTCTGCCTTCGGACCCATCATCAGATCTATATGAAATTTATATGGGACCATTTTGGAACAAACCCCTTTCGAACAAAAAATCAAAAAGGAGGAGGTTATCCATTCGGATGTATGTATGTTCGAGTATAACTTCGTCATGTATAGACGGTATTGCAAAATATAAAAAAAAAAATTGCAAATCCGTCTATACATATTTGACGAAGTTATGCTCAAACATACATACATCCTTTTTGAACTCGGTTAAAAACAAAATTCAACGAAGTTATCATCAGCTGATCAAAATTAGTATGGGAGGTCAAAAAGTTTTTGCGGAATTTACTATTACTTTATTGAAGTTTGTTTATTTCTATGGGCATATGCCGTATTTAAAATATAACCATGTAAATTTCCGTTACACCCTGTACAGTACACTAAGTTGTTCCATGACCATCATAGACCCCACTCCGCTTTTTTAGGGTTCCGTATCCAAAGGTGGACCCTTTAACGGAGCCCTATTGCTGTCATTCACGTGTCCGACGTGAGCAGTGGTGGCCCAGTGCCAAACCCAGGCAGGCGCTTTACTTTGTGTAAACTATTTCATCACCACTGCTCTCAATACGGTGAAGGAAAACATCGTGAGGAAACCGGCATGTCCTAGAACCAAAAATTCGACATTTCGGCATGTGACATCCATCAATCCGCATTGGGCCTGTGTGGTGGATAACGGCCAACACCCTCTCACAGAGAGGAGGCCTGTACCCCAGCAGTGGGGACATTAACAGGATGATGACGTGTCCGTCTGTCACACAGGTTTTACAGCCAAATGGTTGGAGCTACAGTCTTCAAATTTTCACAGTATAGTTTTTTTTTGACTCAAAGCCACACAAATAGTCAAAAATACATTTAGTACGGAATCCTAAATGTGCGAAGGCTGACTCGCACTTGGCCGGTTTTTTAACCGACTTCAAAAAAAAAGGAGGAGGTTCTCAATTCGACTGTATTTTTTTTTTTTATTTATCTCATAACTTCTTACTACGTGAACCGATTTTGAAGATTTTTTTTTATTTGAAAGCTATTGCTTTACATATGGTCCCATTTTAATTTGGTGACGATCTGATGAAGGACTTCGGAGATACACAATGGAACTCTTCAATAAATGATAGCAAACTTTCCAGAATTGCTGCAATCGCATGTCTGTATATTGTTTTCACCACTTCACAACAATACATCACGCTAATACGCTCTGAAGGGGTATTCAGATTGGTACAGTTCACCCTGATACACCCTAATTTCACCAACTACGTTCAAATTCCCTATTTTTGGGGCTAACTTTCGGGCATAACTTTACTATTAATTTAGTTTTAGAATGGGGTAAAACAACTAAAAAGTGAAAAATAAAAAACTTTTTACAAAAAAAATTACAACCGACTTCCATAAATAATACTAAAAAATGCAAAATAACTTTAATTTTGGAAGTCGGTGTCAAATAACGAAGAAACCAAACTAGAAACACCGACTGCCGAAATTAAAGTTATTTTGCATTTTTTAGTATTATTTATGGAAGTCGGTTGTATTTTTTTTTGTAAAAAGTTTTTTTTATAACAATGATATGCTTGCTAAAGTAACTTAAACCAAATTAAAGCAAACACCCAAATGGAATACAATGGAGAGGGTTGTGCTCGGAGTTTCCTTGCGTGATCGAATCAAGAATGAAAATAATATATCTGCTGGAGAAGAGAACCAAGGTTACCGACATAGCCCGAAGGATCGCCAAACTGTGACAGTGGGCAGGGCACATTGCTTACTGAACAGATGGTCGATGGGGCCGAAATGTTCTGCAGTGGCGCCCTCGTACCGGAAAACGCAGCGTTAGAAAGCCAGTTACAAGGTGGACTGATGACCTTGTGAGGGTCGCGAGAATACTAAAAGTAATTGCGCCTAAACATATAAAAAAGAAATTTAAAAACAATGATGACGATCTCTTCAAATACTGTAAGGTTATGAATGTGTTTAATAAGGTGGAATTTTCCACCCTAGTGGAAATAAATAGGCCTGAGCTGCTTACAGAAACAACAAGACCTGACTTCTTGAGAGCTATAGCATTTAAAGAGAAATACATTCTACCTAAATTTAACAATGTGTATGGGACGAGGGTTGCTGCATATTTGGTACCTTACCTCCTTAACAAACTTCAGATGATTTGCAAAACTTATATAAAACAGGTTAGAAATGTTGCAAGTACAAATTCAAGCGTTTTTATAGTCATAAACAGTAACAATATTCATTGAAAGTGAAACTAAAGTTGTATGTATTTGAGATTATAAGACCGACTCGCCAGCACACAGATAAGCCCTGAGAGGTTTACGTGTATGGCAATACCATTGTAAATTAGAATTGTTTTGGAAATAAATAAATAAAAATAAAAACCGATGCATGCGAGGTGCACAGGAGCAGTCGTTGTGGCGTCGTTGGGGGAGGTCTATGTCCAGCAGTGGTTGTCTTTTGGCTGAAATGATGATGATGAAACAAAAATCTATTATATTTTTAACCGACTTCAAAAAGGAGGAGGTTCTCAATTCGTCGGAACCTTTTTTATGTATGTTCCCCGATTACTCGAAGAGGGCTGGACCGATTTGGGTATTTTTTGTTTGATATGGTATACTTCCCAGGTGGTCCCATGTAAATTTTATCGAAATTGCTTCAGCGCTTTTTGAAAAACTGAACGAAAACGAAAAATATGTATACATAGATGACGTTTTGGTTTCCTCCAATTACGAGTATGTTTAAATTCGACGTTCCATGTTATTGGGGTTTTTAGTTCTGGGGTATAACAACTAAAAAGTGAAAAAAAACAACCGACTTCCCAAAAAGAAAATACGCTAAAATTTTAAAAATAATTTTAGTTTCGGAAGTCGGTGTTTGTATTTTATTGCTTCGTTATTTGACACCGACTTCCGAAATAAAGTTATTTTTAATTTTTTAGCGTTTTTTTTTGTAAGTTAGTTTTTTTAAGTGAATATCTTATCAGTATGGTTTATCTTATCACTCAGGTGCATTAGTAGAACTTCTGATTCCTGTTGTACCTACTGGGCCTATAAATACCAATGAGACATCCTAAAATGTGTCAAACACTAATCATATATCACTACAAGGACTCTTTAAGTGGATATGACTGTCTACCTCTTAAAGGTCAAAGTTTTAAGCTTTAATTATGGTGTGTTTACAAATAAACATGCCATCACTGCTCATGTCCTCACTCCAAAGTGCTTACAACAAGTAGGTTTAAGTATAATGAGTCTTAATTATTTATTCAGCCTTGTTTATAAGACTCATTAACCAAATGCTTAGAGATACTGATTAGTGGACATATCGAGACTCCTTCGTGCCTCGGAAAGCACGTTAAGCCGTTGGTCCCGGCTGTCAATCGTGGATTTTTGTCAGTCGTTACGGGTCGTCAGAAGCCCGAAAGTCTGACTACCAGTCTTACCAAGGGGTATCGTATTACCCAGTAACTGGGTTGTGGAGGTCAGATAGGGCGTCGCTCCATGTAAAATACTGTTATTCAGCTGCATCCGGTTAGACAAAAAAAAAAAAAAAAAAAGAGTGGAAGCCGACCCCAAGATAGTTGGGAAAAGGCTAGGTAGATTGATTGATCATGGGAATGCATACAAAATAACTTGTCCGCCATCTTTGAGAGCCGCCATATTGGATGATTCAGAATGACGTTACTTAGCTAATCATGCATTGTGATCCAAACTCATGTACTCAAAATTTCATCTTGATCGGAAACCGGGAAGTGGGTCAAATTTAACTTCTAGGATTTGTTTACATAGTCAGTTACAAGTGAAGCTACTATAAGTGTTTTAATAAAAAGCTGATAAACACAAACCAACATTAAACTTAATAATACCTAAACCTACTTCATACAGATTTTTTTTTTTTTAAATAAGGCGCATTATATTTAAATATAACTACAAATATTTTGAATACGTAATTGATTCCAATTCCAATCTACGCGTGACCTTAGGATCTCAAACCTGTTTAATGTGTAAACAAATTCGGCCTTCAGCGCTCGCTTAATGGATGCTTTGCTGCACCTGCAATGTTCGTTCTACATTGAGATTGGCTGCCGAAGTTGCGCGAGCAAATCTTGGCACGAAAAGTGAAAAGTTATCCTGTGTATCATGTGGAGTGCAACTAACAGACGTCAGTTAAGAGCCTACCTCCCCGTAAGTGGCACCCTCATTGAATAAAAATTCGTATCTTAGCATAGAAAATAAAGATTAAAGAATCCTATGTTGCGTTTGTTACAGATAAGATAAGGTATTTTTACGTTGTTAAAACAGGACTCAAAGTGTTTCGTATCCATCCAAAGTAGTAAGCAAAAGTGTGAATACCGGCCGTTTTTGGTACTTTTGCTTACTACTTTGGTAGGAAATTCTTTGAGTCATGCCTCCACAACATAAAAATACCTTATCCTCTTTGTAACAAACGCAACATAGGATTCTTTAATCTTTATTTTCTACGCTTTGCTACGATATTTTATCCAATGAGTGCGCCACTTGGCGGCTATATACGTCTTAAAAGGAACTGACAAAAAATAATCCCTCTTACTAACATTGATCAGCTGATGGTAGTTCTTAGTATGGGAAATCCTATTTTTTTTTTTTGGGAATTTTCTATGACCGTTGAATTCAGTCTGTTGTTCATTTCCATGGGAATAAGAAAAAGGTATTTAAAATAAGACCACGCCTGTCCATCACACCCTGTGGAAAGCGATCAACATGCCCCGAATATGTGGCCTTAGATTAAAGAACCTAGCAACCCAAATACCCAACTGGAACAACCTCGGGGCACGTTACTGACCTATAACTTGCAATTAACACAGAATCAATAGAGATTGTTACCGCTAGTCTTCGCATTCAATCGTCACAGACTTAAGGTGGTTTTACACCGGCGAGGCAAGGCGTGGATGGGATGGGCGAGAGTTGTTTGTATGGCAAAATTTCTGTCCACGTCCTGGCCATCTTTGGTTTAAAAGGTCTAGATGCGCGAGGATGTGCGAGGCGAGAATTTAAATATTTGTTAGTACTATATTTTTTTTTTTTAAATCTTTATTATTAAGGGGTTTTTATCCACACGGATACGTCAACCCCATTGTACCTTATAATCTATTTACACACAAATAAACATCTCTAATTATATGTATATGATAGTTAAATAGAAGAGAGAATCATTGCCTAGACTTCTGAATTATGCCACAAATTATGCGTTTAGTCCTTTCTGATTTAGGGTATGCCAAAATGCTTTGGGTAAGTCCAACATCCCACATATTTAATTCAAACTCCCTAGCCAAAGATTCTCTTTCATCTTTGTTCTTAGCACATTCCATCAGCAAATGTTGCACATCTTCAATTTTATTACATATGTCACAATTAGGCGATGCAGCCTTTCGCATTAAGAAAGCAAACTTTGCCGATGGAAAGTGGCCAGAACGAAGCCTTAGCGCTAACTTAACATAACTCCTAGTTAAACACTTATCATCAAACCAGGGCTCACGAGGAGGTTCGTTTTGAATTATTTTATGCCAAATGCCTTTTTCTTTGGATATTTCATTGAAATATTCTTTCCAATTGTCGAAACACACACTCTTAAACCTGGAGAAAAATTCCCAGTAATCGGACGTACGAGTATATGAGGTAACATTGCCCGTCTCAACTGCCAGTTTCGACAGTCTGTCAGCCTCCTCATTGCCCCGTAACCCTATGTGCGCTGGAACCCATTGCAAGACAACCCTAATTTCATCTTTGTTATAGCAATGAATTAGTTTAAGAATGTCATAGGCTTTTTTTTTTTTTTTTGTGGGGTGGGAAATCATCCTATGACTTCTCCCGCTCTGGGTGGAGCGGGAGGGCGTGTCAGACTCTTACTGACTAAAACCCACCCCTGTTCCTTCCTGCCTTTGAGTGCCCAGGGGCTATCGATGCACCTCTGCAACCAGAGGCGCATCGAGCCAAATGTTGTAAAGCGCTCTTGCTATCTGTAAATATAACTACCTTTAGATTTTGATTAAGTGAATATGACACCGCTTGATATATTGCAATGAGTTCCAGAGACATTATACATATATTTTCATTAATTTTATACATAGCCTTATAACCTGTACTTAGATAGTACAATATTGAACCTTAAAAATCTAAGAATAGAGTATTTATTTACTTAGTCACCGGCCACGAGGACCCGCACAGTCTCCGCTCTCCATCGCGAGACATCTTTCGGTGTAAAAAAGTAAGCGTGATTTCTTTTCTCGCCCATCCCATCAACGCCTCGCCTCACTGGTGTAAAACCACCTTAACTTTGTCTTGATAGCGTGGGTAAAGATAAAGATGCCTTAGTTTAGGGATTAATTTGGCGCTGTAGAAAGCGATCCACATGCCCCGAACATGTGGCCTCAGATTAAAGAACCTCATCATTCTCCTGCCCTTATCTCAATTTATTTGAGGTCGGCGCAACATGTCCTTTTCTTCCATACTACTCGTATGGAAGAAAAGGACATGTTGCCCTTATCCCAATTTATTTGGGGCCGGCACAACATGTCTTTTTCTTCCATACTCCTCTATTAGCCGTCATTTCTGTAGTCACCCCCTTTTTACCCATATCCGCTTTCACACAGTCCATCCATCGTTTCTTTGGCCTTCCCCTACTCTTATAGCCATCCACATCCATACACAGAATTTTCCTTACGATATTTTCTTTCCCAGCCTCCGCATCACAATCACGACAACCGATTTCCACACAACTTTTCAGTCAGCGGTGCCACTTTCAGACTTCCTCTTATATACTCATTCCTAATTCCATCCATGCGCGTAACACCACACATCGCTCTTAGCATTCTCATCTCAGCTGCATGCATTTGCTTTTCATTCATTCCTTTTGTGGCCCAACATTCTGAACCATACAAGACAGAAGGTCTGTTATTGTTTTATAAATCTTCCCCTAACCTAACAACCCAAATACCCAACTGGAACAACCTCGGGGCACGTTACGGAACTATAACTTGCAATTAACAGAATATCAATACAGATAGTTACCGCTAATCTTCGTATTCAATCGTCACAGACTCACTTTGTCTTGATAGCGCGGGTCATGCAGTACAATTTAAATCTATTTCTGGTCCAGAACAAGGAACCGTGTTATTTTGTGACCTTAATAATATCTAGTAGTTCAGTGGATTTCGTTATGATGAAATATGTTGTGACAGTGTTATGAGATTTGGTCTAGACTTGTGGGAAACTTTGGAAGTGGAAAAGTTGTAAGAGGTCATATATTAGTGTCCTTTTTATCCGTATCTCAAACGGAGCCCTATTGCTGTCACTCACGTGTCCGTCTGTCCGTCGTCTGTCACAAAATTAAGTTCCGAAGAATTTTTTAAGGCGCTAGTAACTGCCAATGACCTTGCGTGGTTAGCTTGCGTATTCTGGGCGAGCTCACGTAACGCGCCGTACGTCCACCCAGTAATAGAACTCGCCCATCAAGGAGCGCTGTCCGAAATTAGACGCATTATTCATTTATTACACATAAAACAACAGGTATTAAAATAAAACACTGAGACTAAATTATAAATAATTAAACGATCTTTAAAGTGGTGAAGGTTTCATAAAAATACGCTTTATAGTTTTTGCGTGATTCTCAATTTTTTATCCGCGTTAGACATAACTTTACAAATTAATTACACTGTGTTATAATAATATAATTTCAAATATTCTCAGATCAAATTACGACGGAAATTGTCTAGAGTAACATATGTTTTTTTCAAAGAAATAAGACTAGTCGTTTAGACGTGATGTTCAATTAAAAACCTTTAATAGTCGTATAACTGCGCCTTAACTTCCCATTGACCTATGACCTTGAAATTTGGTGATAATGTTTGTTATTACGTATATTTTACGTAAATTGTCTAGAGTAACATATGTTTTTTTCAAAGAAATAAGACTAGTCGTTTAGCCACTGAAGCGTGTTTACAGGAGCCTTAAACATGCGCGGGACGTCCAGCGTGCGCAAGGAAGGTTTCCCGATCAAGTGCCCCGCGCCGGTTGCAAATTAAAGCTTAATATCTACTAAACTACTGAAGCTACACACAAAAAAAAAATCCTTGTGTATAGCTGAAACTATAGAGAATCGACATATGTGAAAACTAAAGTACGATAACGTGTTCTAAGTACTTTAAAAGAAATGTAAATGTTAACGTAACCGTTAGCGGTAGACGTTAAAATTTGTTTGACCTAAATTTTTACCAATAATTTTGTAGTTTGTGTCTTTAAAACCTACATGTCATTAAACTAGACTATATAACCTTTTTTTTGATACCCCTGAGTCACTACGTGAAATGTTCTAAGTACTACAATAAACCCAAACAATCACCCCATCCCCACAGAATTTTAGCGCCGACGGCGGGTCAAGGTTACGCCAAGATGGAATATTTACCTATTTTCTCGTTGTATTTTACTGTTCTATCTGTTTGTAAATACTAATTATAACTAATTATCGTAAAAACAATGATTTTTCACGATATTACAAGCGAAGTCCTACTTAAACGTGATGTTCAATTAAAAACCTTTAATAGTCGTATAACTGCGCCTTAACTTCCCATTGACCTATGACCTTGAAATTTGGTGATAATGTTTGTTATTACGTATATTTTACTAACAAATACCAACGTATTGATAAATCAGATTTTTTTCATTGATAATTCCCTCATTTGGTACGGAACTCTAAATGTTTGAAGTCCGACACGCACTTGGCCGTTTTTTTTTGTTTTTGTGGGGAAATCCTTATAGATACTCTCCGTCTGGAGAGAACGGTATGTTATATCGGACTCACACCGACTAAAACTCACAGTTCCTACCGCTACCATGAGTCAGGGGCCCGGGATACAATCAAATTAACGCGCACCCCCGACTGGTATCGGTCCCCATCATACGTTAGTGTCCTCCTCGAGGTGAAAGATAATATGGTTTGAAAGATGATGACTAATCCTCCCGACCGAATTTCAATCATGTTTGCCAATCTCAACGTAGATTAGCTAACTTGTGGACTATAATATCTCCTGAGTACTTGCTCAGGAGATATTATAGTCTACAAGTATGTGCGCAAAAACTGATGCACTCTCTATTCCTTCACTCGCATATTCCTATGGGACGGTTATCCGATACGACTGGGGAGAGACCAGGCGCAAGACCAACGGCTTTACGTGCTTTTCGAGGCACGGGGGTGTCACACCACCAACTTCCAAACATTAGGCTGCTACAGAGTAATTCCTAATGGAAAAATTAATTAATAATTAATTGTACT
Organism: Polia nebulosa; assembly: GCA_951329385.1. Lineage (NCBI taxonomy): Eukaryota > Metazoa > Arthropoda > Insecta > Lepidoptera > Noctuidae > Polia > Polia nebulosa. Next base: position 11,459,847 of record OX589610.1, on the reverse strand, counting down.
TTTTGTCCAAATCATGAATAGAACCCAGGATCTCACGCTCAGCAGTCGAGCTTCCGACCACGGGCACAACCAGGCAGTCAAATGTCTAGAATGACGGCTGATAGAGAGTTGGGGAAGACGATACCATCAAAATATTGCTCACATATTGGAATGTCCCAAGTGCCCATACACCTACACTTTGGAGGACCTGCAGGTGTATTCGCTAACTCAGTTGACATCAATTTGATGTGCACTTTGCTGTACATTGCTCGGTGAACATCGATTATAATAGACATTACGGTTTTCCTATACGTCAAAGCAGCAATGTACGGCAAAGTGCCTATCAAATTCATGTCAACTGAGTTAGCGAATACGCCTGCTGATGAACGCTACTGATGAAAAGAAGTCAAACAACGAATTCAAAGAAGAAGGGCAGAATATGACATGTGACAATAGCTAGATTGTGATATGGGCAGGAGGATCTCGATCGATGCACCCGAATGATGTTAGCCTTATGATATCCAGGTCCTTCTGAATGGGTTGCGGGAGTGTTTTAAAGAGACGTCCTGGCATAGGCAATTGAAGGTACACAGGTGGGTTTTAGTCAGTAAGAGTCTGACACGCCGCATAGTTAATTGATGATTACACAATCCAAAAAGAAAAAATAGTGTGTGTGTACTTATGTACGCACGTAAGAAGTTATACGTCTTTGGCGTAACAAGATAAAAAAACAAACTGTCACAAAGTTTACAAAAGGAAAACAATTATTCTTCATGAACCAAAGACTAACTAACTTCAGGGTGTCGGTTCTTGAAAATGAGTTTCCGCACCCCTGGGCACTCAGGCAGCGAAGGAACGGGGCGGATTTTAGTCAGTAAGAGTCTGACACGCCCTCCCGCTCCACCCAGAGCGGGAGAAGTCATTGGATGATTTCTCACCCCAAAAAAAAAAAGGTGTCGGTTCTAGCTAACTTCAGGGTGTCGGTTTTTTGTGCGTAAAAAATTACTCTCATTATTTTTCCCTAACACGCTAAAAGAAGTATAACTTCAAAAAAAAAAAAACCTGAATCCCAATGTGTTATTTGTATATTGATAAAGGCACAACACGCTGATACTAAAGATAACTTCCTGTAAAACCAAGCACATACCAATTGAAATCATGATTAATTTCTCAGTTGATTTCTGAGGTTATATTACTATCAGGAATATTGGTGATATGTTGATAGTGATCGGTTGTAATTAATGCACTTGACTTCGAGTAGAAACAAACTACTTACAAACACTTCTAGTTAATAGCTCTCGAACTTCAGCTTAGTGATATACTTCCGCAAATTCCATGAAGTTTTCCGCTTTATCCACTTGATTAGTGTTTCTCGTCTTTTGGATTTGTGAACTGCTTGAGAGGATCTTGCTAAAATACATTATTCAGTCTAGAACAGTTCTTTTGTTAATATTTTGGCTGGATGGAACCAGTGCTGGATTAAACCAGCGTGAGGCCTGTTTTTTTTTTTTTTTTTTGTGGATAGGGAAATCATCTTATGACTCTTTCCGCTCTGGGTTGGAGCGGAAGGGCGTGTCAGACTCTTACTGACTAAAACCCACCCCTGTTCCTCCCTGCCCTACGCGCCCGGGGGCGAGGTAACTCTTTCGAATTTATCCTCCACCCCCGGGCAGGCACTGGCCGTGGCAGGCCCCGTCCTTTGCTGACAACTCTTTGAGGCGCGCGTGGAACACTACGCGCCGTCGACTCTCGGGCCTGGTGCTGATCGGACGGCGAGTTACCCGCTACTCGCCGTCCGCAGGCCCGGGTCTACGGTGGCCGGAGATCGTCTCGCAGCCCCTGGCGTCTCCTGCGACGGCTGCTGCTGGAGGCGCTAGGGCGACTCAGTCTCTGTTGAGTCTCCCTAACGTGTGCCGCCTCCCTCTTCGCGAGCATTACTGCTTCGCAGAAGGTGGAGACGGCCCCCCATTCCCTCTCGCTCCGTACCATGGCCTGAACCAGGGCACGGCGCGAGAGGTCGCTGCCGCCTATCGCATCCACGAGGACACGGCGGTGTTCTGCCCAGGCGGGGCAAACCTCCACCGTATGCAGCGTGAGGCCTGTAGCAAATTAAACCAAGGGGCCCCGTTACGCTTCCAGTCGGCCTATCTGACGTCGTTACACGACTATTCAATGATGTCGAAGTCTTTGGTTCCTAATCCCCTAGACTCGCTTTGACAAAAACTTTTTACAAAAAAAATACAACCGACTTCCATAAATAATACTAAAAAATGCAAAATAACTTTAATTTCGGAAGTCGGTGTTTCTATTTTGGTTTCTTCGTTATTTGACACCGACTTCCGAAATTAAAGTTATTTTGCATTTTTTAGTATTATTTATGGAAGGCGGTTGTATTTTTTTTGTAAAAAGTTTTTTATTATTACTCTTTATTGTACACATATAACATATAAATAAAACACAAATTAACAATTAGTTACAAAGGCGAGCTTAACCCAGCATTTGGGTTTTATTTTTAGTTGTTGTACCCCATTCTAAAACTAAATTAATAGTAAAGTTATGTGTGTGGTGTTTCTAGTTTGGTTTCTTCGTTATTTGACACCGACTTCCGAAATTAAAGTTATTTTGCATTTTTTAGTATTATTTATGGAAGTCGGTTGTATTTTTTTTGTAAATAGTTTTTTATTATCTTTCTTTATTGTACACATATAACATACAAATAAAACACAAATTAACAATTAGTTACAAAGGCGAGCTTAACCCAGCATTTGGGTTTTATTTTTCACTTTTTAGTTGTTGTACCCCATTCTAAAACTAAATTAATAGTAAAGTTATGCCCGAATTGATAGCCCCAAAAATAGGAAATTTGAACATAGTTGGTGAAATTAGGGTGTATCAGGGTGAACTGTACAAATCTGTATACCCCTTCAGAGCGTATCAGTGTGATGGATTGTTGTGAAGTGGTGAAAACAATATACAGACATGCGATTGCAGCAATTCTGGAAGGTTTCCTATCATTTGTTCACGTAGTAAAAAGTTATGAGGTAACACACATAAAAAAAAAATTACAGTCGAATTGAGAACCTCCTCCTTTTTTTGAAGTCGGTTAAAAAAGTTATGTTGCTCTTTACTCTTCGTGCTAGTCGCGGAACGCTTCCAGTTGCTGTCTTTTTTTTTGAAGTCGGTTAAAAAAGTTACGTTGCTCTTTACTCTTCGTGCTAGTCGCGGAACGCTTCCAGTTGCTGTCTTTTTTTTTGAAGTCGGTTAAAAAAGTTACGTTGCTCTTTACTCTTCGTGCTAGTCGCGGAACGCTTCCAGTTGCTGTCTTTTTTTTTATGTTGGCAAATCATCAGATGACTTCTCCCGCTCTGGGTGAAGCGAGAGGGCGCGCAGTAAAAATCTGGGGGCACGGTAGTGCCCCTGCCAAGTCGAGCGCGAAGCAACACTGCCGTACCATCCTTTTCTGAAACCATTTCGCCGCACATTCAGGCCCCTATTTGAGAACCTCTGGATGGGACCAGAACGCTGAAATTTTCGTCATCTAGTAAGCTATAATCACACACTTGAAATCCAAAATTTCAAGTCGGTAGATCATTTAGTTCCGAAGCTAAGCGAAAGCAAAGTTTCGCGTTTTCCACACTGACACACTGATCATCAAAATAGAACTGGTACTTCGCATTGACCTAGAGCGCTGAAATTTGGTACAGAGGTAGAGTTTAAGGCCCACGTAGAGGAAAAACTATCAAAACTGGGATTATGGAAGATCTGGACTACCTGGTGACCCCGATGAGAAACTGTAAGAGCACACCCAAACTATTAGCGTTATCGACCGACTGTCTTTGCAAAATTTATTCTGCGTAGTGGGACTCTGCTTTTAATATAAATATAAAATGAAATTTCTGCAAAAAGAAGTGAAATCCCACCAAAAATATTCTGTAAAAAAATAGCCAAGTCTCGATGGAGCTGCTTGTTTATCTCTGAATAATGAAATCTCTAGACAAAGTTGAGCCAAGTCTAAGGTTCCTTACTGCAATTTCTTTATTATTACATTTAATGTTATGTGACTTTAATTTCGGAAGTCGGTGTCAAATAACGAAGAAGTAAAAATACAAACACCGACTTCCGAAATTAAAGTTATTTATAAATTTTTAGTCTATTTTTTTTTTGGAAGTCGGTTGTTTTTTTTTTGTAAAAAGTTTTTTATTTTTCCTATACGTCAAAGCAGCAATGTGCATAGTTCCTATCAAATTGATGTCAACTGAGTTAGCGAATAGACCTGCAGGGCCGCGGTGACGCTTTCTAACACGCCCGGCGACCCTGGCAAATGCTGTGTCTAGCCAGTCTATTTGCCAGACGTCAATGAATGTCTATGATTTAGTCGAGATACTTATTATAAGTGACTTCGTCACTGCGTCTGTTCCACTCTCGCATATTGCCGCCCACACCGGCTTGAGTCGCGAATTCGCGACACATCTCACGGTAGTGCGTGCCAGGATGCCAGATGTACTCAATTACTTATTCGTCGTATGTATATCGGTTTCTTAAATGATTATATATACAGACCTTTCCTGTGTGAGGAGATACAAATCTCCTTATTCGTTTTGTTGAACATAATATATCGAATGATGGATTTGAATTTCTGGATCATTTTCTACAAAAAGATGGTTCGGCTTCTAGTTTCAACTACCTACTGCTTAGGCATTGTAATTTTAAGTGGTAGTTTACATATCTTAGTTTATAATATTCCCGCCTGCAAATTAGATTGTAGGTGTGGACACAACAGGGTTTCTGTATACTAATATTAAAAAGAGGTAAGGTTTGTGAATTGGGGTAAGCACTGGATCTACTGAACCGATTTTGAGCATCCTTTTACCAACAGAAAGCCACGTTATTTGTGATTGTTGCGGGCGAAGTGCTAGTTAGTATACAATATAATCAAAATATTCAAACCAAAAGTTACCTAGGCGCAAGTACCTACTCATATTCGCGCATGTCCCTACATGCCAATCGCCGCATTCAGTCCCCTTCCGTCACCTGAGGAAGTCCAATTATGTCTGTCAAAACATCACTTCGCCAATAATGTCATCCAATCAGCAATTCACCGTAATAAAAATGATTCAATTGATTTTCGTGCCCATTGCTCATTCGCAAGAGTAGCAAGTGAACAACATATGTTTTTGTTAAACATTTGGGATGCTACTCGCTTTTTTGGACTTATGATGACACACATTTAATGGACTGGTCGCAAAAAAGTTTCCGTTACTTTTGGCGAGCTGTGAAGCTCAAAATATCATTCCGGTTTGGTATAATATTAGCGTAAATAACTGCATCTGATCTCGATTGCCCAAAGCGGGAGTAGATCGATAAAATATCAAGGCCGTCTTTGCTACTATTGATGGATTCCTAGCTCTTAGCTGGCCTAATTACTTTTTTTTTGTCACAGACTTTTATCATTTAGTTACTATTTTTTTTACCTTCAGGTAATAATGATATATTAATGAGATCAGCGAGGCGAGACTCACCAAGTTATACAAATAATGCATAGAATCTAGTTTACAACTCAATTCACTATCCATAAAATAACTTCGGCCCATAAACCAAACACTAATTACACCGAACAATGTGCCCAATGACCCATAAAATGGAACCTGTACCATTTGTACCATTAACGCTGTCATCCGAAAACGTTCGATACCAGGTGGGTCTCTAGTATATCACCTATATCTCGTTACGTGAAGTATCGGTGACATGTGCATGGATCTGATGTCTGATAGATTTATAAGTCTCTTAGACGCGCCGTTTTATGGGCGAGATCGTAAAATTGATAGATTCAGGGTACCCTGGATAAATGATTCGATAGGGATTTAGTGTATTTGCTCCGATGTAACTTAGGTAAGGAATTTTAAGTCCGAAAGATTTCGTGGATCCTTAGTTTATTAAAAGACGTTTCCATAAAAATCTAAGTAACTTTTCAATTCTTGTTAAATTTTTTATAGCATTTAGAAAGTGCCAGTTACTTTTTCAGTGCTCAGTTTATTTTGCAGACCTGAATTGAGCTTACCAATTGTCAAATCAAATACCTCTCTCTTCTCTTCTCGGCTTATTGAATGCTACGGTTAATCTCAGCCACAACAGAGTCCTTTAGTTCAACAAATCTATTTCAATTGTTATATGATTAAGCTGGTCGAATGATTTAGCCATGATTGAAATCTTCATTCATGTAATTCACTTCAGTATGTTTTTGGACGATGTCTGTAGTCTCACAGAAACCGTGCATTTTGTCCGGGATAAAAAGTAGCTTATCTCCTCCTCTCCTATCTATCAGCGGAAGTTTAACTTTCTTTTTATCATTGATATTAGCCTCGCGTTTGACCACTATCTCACATGATGGTAAGCGATGATGTACCTAGAAGTAATCTATTCACTCTTGACTTAAAGACTCCCAGGTTGTAGCTATCAGGAAACACAGACTCTCAGAATCCTTAGCTGTACGCACAATGAATGTGTTCCCAAAACATTTTGTGTGTGTGGGTGAGATGACCTCGTACATCCAAACTTTAAATCAGATACTAAGAAGTTTTTGAGCAACACACCTTTCAAAGATGCTTTCACAAGTTTCACAGTGGCGGAGCTTCATTCCCTGTTCCAATAGTGGCAGCATCTACATTGTGATCTCCTCAGATACACATGAACAGATTACAAAATTAATATATTAATCCATCCAACAATCAATAAACCGGGTCTATCCCTTCTAAACAATTGCTAGTTCTAACACCCCTCGCATCAGCATTCAGATCGCGCGTAAGTTGCGTTCAAACGCGGTTTTGGTGCGCCCGCGCCTGTCTCTGACGTGACTCACTTGCATACCCCTATTGTCCCGGATTAATTGTTTGTGTAAGTACAATGAATGTTAACATTAAGCCTTTTCTTCATATCATATTTAATATGTTTGAGTTTTTTTTGCGCGTTTCTTTGCACAGGATGTGAGTCGTTAGTCGTTGCGTTTAGTTAATCTTAATGAATTTGCGGCCGCCTGCTGGTATATTTTTAATTTTTAAGATCGTCGCTTTACGAAGTTACTTAAGTATTGTCGCCAAGGCCGGAGTTATTTAACGTCTATTTGGCATGATTACAATGATATTAAACATTTTCTCACGGGGTTATTTTGAAGGATCTTTTGACCAAATTGGCTCCCAGTCCCACGTCAATTCTCAGTGTGACTGAAGGAAATCGCAAACTGTTCCCATGAGGACCGATGGCGGGAATTAGGGATCGGGAATTTAGGAGTGATTTTGCCAATGAGTGAATACTTACCGGTTAAGTGGGTTGTGGATGCAGTCGCTCGAAGTAAAATTCTAGTATTCAGCGGCATTTGGTTAGACTGGAAGCTGACCCCAAGATAGTTGGGAAAAAGCTAGGCGGATGAGTAGCGATTTTTTTTATTAGGAACTAGCTTCCGCCAGCGGCTTTGCCCGCGTAGAATTAGTACTATACATTATAAATGATAGCCTATAGGTATGTTATTCTGATGTATAAGCAATATCACTGTAAAGTTTCATCAAAATCCGATCAAAAGTTTTTAAGAGAAAGAGTAACAAACTTCACTTTTATAATATTAGTAGGATAACAAACAATTACTTATTAGAGAAAATACCAGCATTAAATTGATTACGCTCTTCAAAGAACACTTGAGTTATAATAAAATTCGTACAATAAAATAAAATTAATGCCATTTCAATAAAATAGAAATAACATTACAATAAAATTAGTTACATTAGAATAAAACTCGGTAATTGCAATAAAATAAATCGAATTCAAAATGAAAATAAACTGTCAAAAGAAACAGCAAAATAAATAAAAAGTTGAATTTGATTAAGACAGCCTATCAAATTATCTGACTTTAGAAACAGTAGAATTAACCAGGGTTACTAAAGAGATGAGAGGTTTTTGGCGGGATTTTGTCGAGTGAAGTTCAGTGGCTGTTTTAATTATTCGTTTATTGATTCCTAGTGGATATTGTGATGTAAAATTGGTGTAGTTTTGTGTCTCAAGTGTCAACGCAAATGGACAATATGTGGAATCAATGAAACAGGCGCGATCTCGGGAAAATGGAACTGACAATTTTATTGTTGTATTGACTACACATATACAGCGAAGTTTGCCGAGAAAGCTAACTCGACACATTTGTTGCCAAATACTGCAAAAAACATTAGAATGTGTTTTATCTGCATTCTAATGGAAAAAAGTAAAAATACACTACGTAAGACTAGGCAATATTGTCAAAAGACTAGCCTTCCCTTCGGGGTGAAAAAAAAAGAAAGAAAAGTGATGATGACAATTCGCCAGGGGGTCTACTCCGAAGTGTTTTTACGAAATGTTCGAACATATTTGTGTGAAGTGCTAAAGTGAATGTGCCATACCTAAAATTGTAGCTCTTCTCTGAGAGCTTCTTCCACCAAAAACATACGTACTTAATGCCATTTCGCCACAATTTTAGGAATGGCACATTCATTTTAACACTTCACACAAATATGTCCGAACATTCGGCCGATACTTCGTAAAAACACTTCGGAGTAGACCCCCTGTTTCCAGTTTCGCCAGCGACTGTACTTGTTCTTTCTATCGCTAAATAGTTTGGTATTGTTGTGCCAAATTGGAAAGCATTGCCAGTAACTGAGTGTTGTCACAGGATACGTTAGCCATAAAGGCGTCATTTATTATGTCATAGTCATAGTATTTGACGTGCCATTAGCATCTGTTCTGTGGGTAACGGTCTGTTTGAATTTCGCGTTGTGTTTACGTAATTTTTTATATCCAGCGTATTTGTAGTGGATTTGGTGTTGCTATGATTTGCGAATAATATTCTTTACTTATTTGCTATAGCGAACCGCCTTGGCTCTGCACGGGTGCAAATTATATAAACAAACCTTCCTCGTTTATTGCTCTTTCTATTAGTGAAAATCATATCAAAATCCGTTTCGTGGTTTAGAAGAAGTAAGCGGAGAAACAGACAGACGCAGCCAGTTACTTTGTTTTAAATACTATTTATAGATGTTTCGTGTTTAGGATAAGTGCTATATAGATTGAATAGGTCCTAACTTCGACATAATTAATGCTTTTTAACCGACTTCGAAAAAGGAGGAGGTGCTATATTCGACTGTATGTGTTTTTTTATTTATTTAAGTATGTCCACTGATTTCTCTATCAATTGAGGACCGATTTTCAATTCTTTTTTTATTCGAAAGAATAAACTGCCGAGGTGGTCCCATATCAATTTTATCGAAATTGCTTCTGCTCTTTTTGAAAAACTGAACAAAAACGATAAATAATACCTAGATGACGTTTTGGTGTGCTCCAATTACGACTATGTTTAAATTTTATTGGGGTTTTTAGTTCTGGGGTGTAACAACTAAAAAGTGAAAAATAAAAAACTTTTTTTAAAAAAAAAAACAACTGACTTCCAATAAAAAAATTCACTAAAAATTAAAAAAAAAATAACTTTAATGTCGAAAGTCGGTGTCAAATAACGAAGAAATAAAATACAAACACCGACTTGACAAGTCGGTTGTTTTTTGTGTAAAAAAAGTTTTTTTTTTATAAGTACCTATAGAAAAAAAGAAAATACGTTTATTTGCGATAAACATGACACAAAGAAAGACCAAACAACAAAAAACGAAAAAGCTGGGGAAAACATGCGTCACATCCACGAAAAACGGCCATCGCTCAGCATAATGCTGCGACCCTGTGCGAGACAGAGCCCCAGCACTAGTTTTCGGTGACAGCCGGCGCTGACGTGATGACGTCGACTGGTGCAGAACAATGAGTTAAATAAATACAAATACTTTCTAAAAGTAACAAATATAATATTTATTCAAATAAGTATACTTATTTATGTAAGTTTATGTTGTACACTGGATCCTACCCTCAAATGTGATCTCTCTCTATCACTCAAAGGTTTGCTGGGAGAAAACTCAACATTGAGTTAAGCTCGCCTTTGTACATTAACTATTTAATCACTGTGTACTATGTTAGTTGTTTGGTGTACAATAAAGAATTAAATTAAATATTTAAAATGGTAACGTTCCGATCCCACAGCAACATGACGCACGCGCCGCCGGCGTTTATTATGAAATTGTATGTTAATATGACCTTAAGTACGTTTTAAGCCTTTAGCTGGCCAATTGCCAAGTTCTAAGAGAGAAAACCTTCATTAATTCTAGTCACATTGTCAAGAGCTATTTAAAACACCTACAATAATTACAAGGATCTACTAAGTAACTACTTATTCATCAAAACTACATTACCACTTTTATATATAAGTAAACCTAACAGGATAAATAATTACGTACGTACCTTAAATCATGGTCTAGTAAATTACTGCAGGTCATGGTGTGTGACCGCTGATTATTCATAGTATAGTTAATTTCTGTACCTACCTACTTGTTCAACTTCAAACCCATTGTATAGGTATGGAACATTATCAACTGTATTTCGACCAGCTGGAGGCATGACCTATCATAATACAATTACTCATTCACTACGACTTGGATTCCTCAATTAATTTCAATTGGGAACTACATAGTTCAATTTCACCTATAAGCTACTATACAGGGTGTAAAAAGACACATCACATAGCCCTCAACTAAACATACTGTACATGATCTAACAAAGTAGTTGTGCGCAAAAATTATTTCTGGGAAACGACTTTTATTTTTAGGTATGAAAAAAAAACTAGTTTTTACTCCGCGCAATGTAACGCGAACCCAGGCAAGTGGAGTTATGTCTAGGAGTAGTGGATAAATTCTGAAAAATAGTTACCGCACCCCTGGGCATTCAGACAGGGAAGGAACAGGGGTGGGTTTTAGTCAGTAAGAGTCTGACACGCACTCCCGCTCCACCCAGAGCGGGAGAAGTCATTGGATATTTTCCCACCACAAAGTAAAAAAGGCAAGTGAAGTTAAACCCCGCCCCTTCGCTCTAAGCCACGTAGGTACTTGTCGGATACGTTTGATATGAATTGCGTTTTTGTAACTGCAAATGCGTAATTTCGAAAACAAAAATCGAAAATTCAGGTAATATTTGTTTGGAAAAAAGTTTAGTAATTTTAATAGCAATTCATTTTCGTAAAAAAGTAAAAAAAAAAGCGTCTTTGACCTTCAATATCTCCAGAACCAGTGGATTCCCAGGTATGGTCTAGTGGAAAGTAATGGGTAGAATATGTGGCTTTCGGCTTCGGAAACTGTCTTTTTGCACCCGATATAGCTTCTACCAGCGGCTTCGCCCACGTGGAATTAATAGTTTTCCCCATTATAAATTACTATCGACCCGCCCCGACTTCGCACGGGGGCAAAATGTTCATTGTATGGCCCAAGGAATAAAAAAATTCATACAAACTCCCGCCCCCTATTTCACCCCTTTACGGAAGAAGTTTACTAAAATCCTTTCTTAGCTGACGTCTCCTACTCATAATCTACCTCTGTGCCAAATTTCATATTCGTAGGTCCAGTAGTTTTGAGATTTCATGATTAATCAGTGAGTGTATGAGTGACGTTTCGCTTTTATATTATATTCTTAGAAACCAGAAGTGAGGACAGTTTTGTTTTTAAAAATAACGCACAAATGTTTCCCAAAATTATTTAATTAACAATCAAAATTTAATAACCGAAATTACAACAAAATAATGATAAATTAAAACTATGACATCCGAAACTAATTACTGCAAATGATATAAATTCATTACGAAAATAACAGTATGAAAGTACAAACGAGGGTAGCGATGTTCAACCGTTGCCGACCGAAGACAGAGTGAAAAAAAATGCTTTTGTTTTTTTGAGGGACTTCTCGCAGGTCAACCTCTGAGGCTGTCGTCTGCTCAACCGGGCTTGCCTGTGTAGGCTTTAATATATTAAAGCCTCCAGCCAGGACTTATTAAAACTTACTAACTAAGTGACCACGCTAAGGGCACCCCCTGCGGGGTACGGGCCTCGGCTTAGGGCGTCACTGGGGGGGGGGCAGCAAGGGAAGGCTGGATCACGTTACCATTATTTGGGGGGCTAGGCGCGCGCCGCCTTTTATAGCACACCGCTTGAGTCAGATCTTGGAGAGAATATAGATAACCTATATGCTATTCCAGACTTTCTATCTTTGTGCCAAACATCCATCCAAACATTCGCATTTATAATATTAAGTATAATTATTAATTAGTATATCAGTAGGACTAGCCCTATTTCTTTGTATCTTTTTACGGGTAGTTAGAAGCAAGAGACCACAAGGTGGACTGAGGACTTGGTGAGAGTCGTGGGAATCCGATGGATGCGAGACGCACAGGACCGGTCGTTGTGGCGACATTTGGGGGAGGCCTATGTCCAGCAGTGGACGTCTTTCGGCTAAAATGCGCAAGAAACTCTAGCAACCAGTTTTTTCAAGGGTTGTCATGTTATTCAGTAACTCTGTGTTGGATGAATTCGTTCTACGTAAAATACTGGTATTCAGCTGCACCCCGTTAAACTGGAAGCCGCCTCAGCAGAAAGGCTACGCGGCTGTTCATGCCTAAGAATAATTAGCCATTAATGGCTAAAATGCAGCAGTCCTTACTGCTGGGATACACATCCCCTTTCTGTCATAGGTTGTTGATAGTGCGACCAATCTTACGCGTGCCCAGATTCGGTTGGTGGAAATCTCGTCTTCACTTACGAATAACAGACACGTGTGTTGCTGGAGAGTTTATTGCACCATTTCTTCTTCCCAGCTAAAACACTATTGAAGTGGTGACGGGCGGGCATTTTTGGGGGACTGTCTTTATGTAGAACTTTTACGTTCAAAAAGCCCAGGCTCTGGGCCTAGTTTAAATAAATGACTTTTGATGTTTAGATCTAAACGATGGATGAACTCTGTGAAAGAGGATATGGGTAGAAAGGGGGTGACTACAGACATGACGACTAATAGAGAAGTATGGAAGACATGTTTCGCCGACCTCAAATAAATTGTGATAAGGGCGGGCAAATACTGCAAAATACATTAGAATGTGTTGCATCTGCATTCTAATGGAAAAATAAATGTTTTTGCACATAATTACAATATATCCGACTGAAAGACTTGAATCTATGGTCATGAATAAAAAAAAAAGTAGTCTATGATTTAGTAATAAAATATTTTCTGAACCTGTGGTCTATGTTTTAAATGTTTGGTTAATGATGGAGATGTTTAGTTTTTAGGACCTGCCGGTTTCTTTACGATGTTTTCCTTCACAGTTTTGAGAGGTTGTTGACTAAGCCCTATTTCTCTTCTTCCACAGCCATATACAACTACACAGCCAAACCTGGCTCCCTGCACCTCTCCTTCGACGTTGGCGAGCTGCTGCAGATCGAGAGAGAGACGGAATTCTGGTACTGGGGCAAGAGTCTCAAGAAGGATGCGAGCGGTGCCTTCCCTAAGAGCTACGTAACGATAAGGGACTGTATTGTTGACAGGTAAGCTGTTTTAACTCTAAGAAATATCCTCGTCTTTGAATAGGTGTTCATCTTCTTCTTCGTCGTATTGATGATTCTAAAAATACAACTGACTTCCAAAAAAGAAAATACACTTAAAATTGAAAAATAACTTTAATTTTGGCAGTCGGTGTTTGTATTTTATTTCTTCGTTAATTGATACCGACTTCCGAAATTAAATTACACATTTTTTGTTTTAGTTGATTTTTTCAAAAAACGCTAAAGCAATTTCGATATTTATATGGGACCACCTCTGGAGCATACTCTTTCGGATAAAAAAAGAATTTTGAAAATCGGTCCACAACTGACAGAAATCGGTGGATACATAAAACAAAAAAAAACATACTTATAGTCGAACATAGAACCTCCTCCTTTTTGCGAAGTCGATTAAAAATTAAACCTCTTGCTCAGAATTTAGCCACATCGACAGAGTTAGCATTTGCCTCGTAATACGGGTTGCAGACCAAGAGCTAAGCTAAGTTAGTTTAGCTTAGCTCGCATAGCTGACGCAGTTTTCCATACTTGTGTGCAGACCGCAAACTATGCGAACTAAGCTATGTGAGCTAACTAAAATATGCGAAGCTAAGTTAGTTGTGTATGCCGATGCGCAGCTACACGAGCTAAGCTAAGCCCCTCCCGCTACCCCGCACACCCTTTGCACATCCTTCGCCAGTGCTGACTGAGCTTTGGCTTAGCTGTTGGTGTGCACGCTATTTATTTCTAGCTTAGCTTAGCCTAGCTTGCTTGGCATAGCTTAGTTTAGCCTTGGCATAGCTTAGTTTTCGGTCTGCAACCGGCTTAAAGGTCGTAAAGTGCAGGTGTAATTGCACATAGGGCATGACAAGAGGTGAGACATCCTGCCAGGGTCGTGGGTGTGTTTGAAAGAGTAACCGCGCCCCTGGCACAAGCAACTGAAGGAACACGGGTGGGTTTTAGTCAGTAAAAGTCTGACACGCCCTCCCGGCTCCCGCTCCACCCAGAGCGGGAAGGGTCAATTGATGATTTTCCACACAAAAAAAAAAAGAGGTGAGGCAAATTGGGTGTTGTACCTCTGGTTCTGGGGTCTTAAAGAGACCAAGGCATGCGTTAAAATCTAACGCTGTCTAACGGTTCGACACTAGGATACACAGCTATTCTTTACCTTATTTAGTTTTAGAATCGATGTATCCATCGAATTTCTGGTCCTTGGGTACCGACATTCTGGTCCTGGGGTACTGAAACTGTTTTTGGGTACCGGAACTCTGAGTCTAGGGTACCGAAAATAATACTCCTAAGGTACTACGTGTTTACAACTAAGACAGGTACACAAATTGTTCATGAGAAACTTTAGGAACTTTTGTGTCTCCTAATTTGTGTTGTAAACGCATTCTTAGCTCTGCCCGGGGGTTGAGGATAAATTCGAAAGAGTTACTTCGCCCCTGCGCATTCAGGGCAGGGAAGGAACAGGGGTGGGTTTTTTATCGTTCACAAAAAAAAAGTTGTAAAAAGTTTTTTATTTTTCACTTTTAAGTTGTTGTACCCCATTCTAAAACTAAATTAATAGTAAAGTTATCCCCGACTTGATAGCTCCAAAAATAGGGAAGTTGAACATAGTTGGTGAAATTAGGGTGTATCATCGTGAACTGTACGAATCTGTATACCCCTTTAGAGCATATCAGCATGATGTAATGTTGTGAAGTGGTGAAAACAATATACAGACATGTGGTTGCAGCAATTCTGGAAGGTTTGCTATTATTTATTGAAGAGTTTCATTGTCTATCTCCGAAGTTCTTCATCAGATCTTCACCAAATTAAAATGGGACCATAGGTGAAGTAACCATCTTTCAAATAAAATAAAAACATCAAAATCGGTTTACCTAGTAAAAAGTTATGAGGTAACTTGAGAACCTCCTCCTTTTTTTGAAGTCGGCTAAAAACATATACTTAGCTTAGGTCACAGGTATCTACGCGTTGTGAGAATAGTCATATACCTACAGAGCGTCTTTACAGAGCTAGATTTCTATTGCTAATAAAATTCTCACCATCAATACTAAACGTGTAACAGAAACACACACCAAACGTTTACACCAACACGAGATGAGATTACCACATATAAAATTACATACAATCGATATAGCAGTAGCAAATGACTGCTAACTGATAATATTTCAATTAAAACGACAGCGGGTCGGAACTCGCATACACACTTACTTCACTCACACACGTCCTTCGCTAATGTTCACATTGTGTTGTAGTAGTGATTCATACGACAATGGGCAACGATTATCAATTACGGTCACTGACCTCGTCAATTAGTATAGTTTTTATGGTAATTGTGAACTTGTAATGCTCTGATTCTAGACCTTTTTTTTCTTTTTAGGGTTCCGTACCCGAAAGGTAAAAAGGGGACCTTATTACTAAGACTCCGCTTTCTGTCTGTCTGTCCGTCTGGCACCAGGCTGTATCTCATGAACCGTGATAGTTAGACAGTTGAAATTTTTACAAAAAATACTAAAACAGAAAAAAAAAATTTTAGTGTGGCTCCCATACAACAAACATGACTTTTTTTGCCGTTTTTATCGATAGTGGTACGGAACCCTTCGTGCACGAGTCCGACTCACACTTGGCCAGTTTTTTTATATTGTGGGAAATTATAAAATTACTTCTCGAGAGAGACACAAAAGTACCTAAAGTTTCTCAGGAACAATTTGTGTACCTGTCTTAGTTGTAAACACGTAGTAGGTACCTTAGGAATATTATTTTCGGTACCCTAGGATCAGAGTTCCGGTACCCAAAAACAGTTTCAGTACCCCAGGACCAGAATTTCGGTACCCAAGGACCAGAAATTCGGTGGATACATCGATTCTAAAACTAAATAAGGTAAAGAATAGCTGTGTATCCTAGTGTCGAACCGTTAGACAGCGTTAGATTCTAACGCATACCTTGGTCTCTTTAAGACCCCAGAACCAGAGGTACAACACCCAATTTGCCTCACCTCTTTTTATTGTGTGGAAAATCATCAATTGACTTCTCCCGCTCTGGGTTGAGCGGGAGAAGTCAAACTTTTATTGACTAAAACCCACCCGGGTCCCTTTAGTTGCCTGACCCAGGGCTGCGGTGACTTTCAATCACCCTCCCGACCCTGGCAGTGGTTCTAGGGAGTTAGGAACCATACTTGAGGCCATTTGAGTAGGTTATGTAGTCGGCAGGTGTCACTATGAATCACTTTCTTAGGTAACTTGTGTAGACAGATTGTCTAGTTTTATGAGTCAATGAATATCGCAGAATGTGGTAAGGAATTTCGATAAAATGTATACAAGCTAATTATTATTATTTGAAACTGTATTTTTATGGCGCGGGAAAAACTTTTGTTGGGGCTCTGTAAAAATTGTAATAGGGAATATGCATGATATTTTTTTTATTTGTTCAATTGAAGACGTATTATATTAACTATAGTGAACAAATATGAAGGAATTTGCCGATATATATCAGTTATAAAGCTTTAAAGCTGATAATTAGAAAGAGAAGTCCGACGTGTTTTTTGATGTCAAAGGACATGACGCCCATACAACTGACATAGAAAACAGCGTTTTCTAGAGAGGGACAGATATATTTGTTTAAAGCGAATAACTCGTTTAATTTTCGATCAATTTTGAATCTGCTTTTACTGTTCGTACTCTATTTTTGTATATTTATCGATATACCGGTTAGATAATAAATATTTTTTTCATGCATATTCCCTATTGTGATTAGGATAAACATTCAAAAAAGCAATCTATTCTGTGGTAAATATTTTTTTATAGAGCTTTTGCCAGCAGCGACCGGGAAAAAAGTTATCTACACTGTTCAGCAGATGAGGCGATATTGATGAACAAAAATACAGACACACACATTTATAAAATTTTAATATATTTAAACATTTTAGATTTATAATATTAATTAATAGCATAGAGAAGGATTTATTTGCCCTACGCTTGTGTACTGCGTAACAGGAAGTTCTTGCCTATAATAATTTTAATGACGTATGTTCTGTAACATTAATTAAATAAACTAACCGAAGGGTTTGTCCCACTCCCGTACTATAAGTCGTGATGGATTATATATAAATAACAATTTTATTTTAATCGTCCCGTTTAAAATTCCTCAGTTTTAAATCAATCAATTGTGTGCAAGCTATTCATTGCGTAATGACTCAATTTTAATGAATGCAACTCTACTACGCTACGCTTGCCGGGGTTGGTCCATGGATGGGTGACCATTTTTACATACCGAGACTCTTCCGTGCGTCGGAAAGCACGTTAAGCCGTTGGGTCCCGGCTGTCAATTGTGGATCTTTGACAGTCGTTACGGGTCGTCAGAAACCCGAAAGTCTGACAACCACTCTTACCAAGGGGTATCGTATTACCGAGTAACTGGTCGCTCCATGTACATTACTGTTATTCAGCTCCACCCGGCTAGACTGAAAGCTGACCCCAAGATAGTTGGGAAAAGGCTAGGCAGATTGATTGATGAATCAAGTAAGTCAGTATTGTCAGCTTCATCGTGCTCCTCCGTTGATCACATCATTGCTTACCATCAGGTGAGATAGTGGTCAACCACGAGCCTATGAACGATGAAAACAAAAATCTTCTCTACATTTATTATGCGCACATCCAAAGTTCCGTACTACATAACGGGTTATTGGTAACTCGACATGTTCCCGGCAGGACGTGATAATGTGACCTATTCGCAACAATTAAGCACTCGATAGTTCTTTTTTTGTTTTTTTTTTTACCAAACTGCGCGGCGCAATGTGTTTATCAGCACATGTATGTTTCTTCCTTTGTGGCACTATATGTAGAGACCAAACGCGTGGGCCGATATTGGTAATTCTTACGTCAATTGATTCGTCTTAATCTTGCGAGTGCTACTAAAGACATGACAGTAATCAAAATACAATATGGCGACAACCAGACGCCATATTGTAAATGCAAATGTAGAAAATAAAAATAAAAAATATTTTCAAAAAACCCGACTGTCAAATCAACTAAAAAGTTCCAAACAAGTCTATTTTCAAGCAGTCGGATGCAATTGGTGGCTTGAAATCAATAATTGAACTAAAATATCCAATTTTTTTCCCATAATTCGTTGCTAAACATCATTGTTCTTTAAAACTGCTTATTGAAAACTTGGATTTTCTCGAAACCTATGGGGTTCCGCCCAGGCTTACTCGGCAAATAGGTCACACTATCACGTCCTGCCCGGAATAAGGACGAGTTACCAGTAGGCAGTAACCCTATATGTATATCCTGTTAGCCCTTAACGCAAGACTGTACAGGCATATTTTGGTCTGGCTCGTTCCATCGTAGACCTCCTCCATTGCTTACTATCAAACGAGATCAAGGTTAAGAGCTACCCGGGCCTGCTTACGGCGAGCAGTGGGTAGCTCGCCGTCCGATCAGCACCAATCCCGTGAGTCGACGGCGCGTAGTGTTCCACGCGCGCCTCAAAGAGATTAGTGTCTGCCACCACTGACAAGGCCCATCGTGGCCGGTGCCTGCATGCCTAGGGGTAGCGGATAAATTCTGAAAATGAGTTACCGCACCCCTGGGCACACAGGCAGGGAAAGAACAGGGGTGGGTTTTAGTCAGTAAGAGTCTGACACGCTCTCCTGTTCCACCCAGAGCGGGAGAAGTCATTGGATGATTTCCCACCCTTCCAAAAAAAAATTGGTCAAGAGCTGGATCACCACGGAAAGATAAAAAAAAATCTACAACAACTGTATTTTTCGTGAATGATTGGTCCTAATGACCAAAAAATTAGAATCGAATGGCAATTTAAATGCTCTCTTCGCATTTTTATTGGTCTCTTAAGAGTAATTTACAAAATTTGTGTACCTACTGACTCTTTTGACATAATCAAGGCCGACTCGGGTCTTTCTAAAAAGCATATTTGTAATTAGTTTTATCCTGATTATAAATTAGCCTTTAAGAATTTTCGGAATGGGATCAGTACTTCCGTAGATAACTTTTTACAAACATATGTCTAAACTCTCTATATAATCTAAATTACCTTAGACTATGAAAGGTTATGTCATTGGACATTAAATGAAGCAGGATCGTTAAAATGTGTGAGTGACCTTGACGAACGTAACGATGACGTATCGGCTTTTCATTTTGCCTATGTGAGCTTATTTCGCGTGTACCTACAGATACAAGCCGGCTTCTCATTCTGGTACTTTAGATTGCTGGATTTTGACACTCCGTCTATAATCTGTCATAGTCTAAGTAAATTCCTTATAATATTAGTTAAGACTAGCTTTTGCCAGCAGCTTCGCCCGCTTGGAATTTTATTAGCCTATGTTACTCTTTATATAGTCAGCTACTTGCCAGTAAAATCTTATCACAATCGGTCCAGCCGTTTCGAAGATTAGCCGGAACAAATAGACAGACGGTCAAAAATTATAAAAACTGATTTTTAGGCATATTATATCGTGCAAATAATTGTAGCATAGATAAAAATATTATTTTGATAATACAAACAGACACTTCAATTTCATTTATTTGTTTTGATTTAGAACTAAGTTAAGGGAAAACAAAATTAATATGCTGTGAACAGTTTCGGTGTTTTAACATTTCAAGCAATTAAACATCCCCCAAACTTAGCTTAGACACGGAGTCTCATCTTGAACAAAGAAAATTTAGTTCAAATAAATTTCAATAGATGGCGTAATATACATCGATTTCTTATTGAAGTTAATGTAACAAAAATATTAAAAAAAAAATATGGTAAATACTGTATTTTCTTATTTAATAAACTACCCTAAGCATAAAATTGTGGAATAATTGGTTCCTAATTAAAATTTTGATGTTTATTGGAACGACCCTTAGGCATTTATATTTCGTGTACCAATAGATGGCGCTGTTTGAAGTTTTAGAGTTTATCGTTCGCCTCTTTAAAATTTGTATAGTGACACATTTTGAAACAGTAAAACTGTTATGAAGTATACCAAAAATACTATAATTTAATTCCTCAATGTATGAGAAAATATTGGTAAGACTATGTAAATTCATTCAACTTACAAGCCGTCGCTGCTAACACCATCTAGCGAGTGAACAAAAAAAAAAAAGAAAGGCCCGCACGAAGAACAAAAGTTGCTTGTGCAAGTCAAAAACCCGTAGTTACGGCGGTACCGTTTCTTTTTATGGGATGAGTCATCTGTACGCTAGTATTATACATACATATTATGTGTGGCCTAGGCAATATAAAGTCTTCAACAGTCTGCTTACTTCAGGGAATAAATCCAAGATTTTTTTTTATATTACAACAAGTAAAACTTAATGTCACAACTCAAAATATTGTTATGATTCCATTACAACTTCAGTAACCAGGGAAAACCCAATTATTGTTTTGTTTAATGTCAAACTTGTAGAACTTTCCTTATTTCGTACACTTTGGCCTGCCAAGTCTGTAACTGCTATCGTCTTACAAGCAATGCGATATAACTTAAATAAATATGATTGTATTGTAGCATTTGGGTCTAAGTTTGAGTATCATCACATGTTTGTAGAATTATTATATTAATGTCCATGATTTTCAGTGATTTACTCCTTTCCTTTGAATATAAGCATAAGCATATAGGAGCTCGTGGCTAAAGTAATAACAGCCGCACGGGTCGATCCATTAGGTTAAGCTACGCTTGCCGGGGTTGGTCCACGGATGTGACCATCTTTACATACCGAGACTCTCCCGTGCCTCGGAAAGCACGTTAAGCCGTTGGTCCCGGCTGTCAATTGTGGATCTTTGACAGTCGTTACGGGTCGTCAGAAACCCGAAAGTTTGAAAACCAGTCTTACCAAGGGGTATCGTATTACCCAGTGACTGGGTTGTTGAGGTCAGATAGGCAGTCGCTCCATGTAAAATACTGGTATTCAGCTACATCCGGTTAGACTGGAAGCTGACCCCAAGATAGTTGGGAAAAGGCTAGGCAGAAGATGATGATAAGCATAAGCATACAAGTTGTAAAAAGATAGATCACAGAGCCGTTAACTACGCATACTGTACGTCTAACAAAGTAGTTTTGCGCAAAAATTATTACTGAAAAACGACTTTTATTTTTGGGTATGAAAAAAAAAAACTCTTTTTTATTGCGCGCAATGTAACGCAAACTGCGTGGGAAGTGGAGTTAAACCCTGCCCCTTCGCTCTAAGCCACGTAGGTACTTGTCAGATACGTTTGATATTCATTGCGTTTTTGTAACTGCAAATGCGTAATTTCGAAAATTCGGGTAATGTTTGTTAGGAAAAAAGTTTAGTAATAACACATCGAATTCATTTAGGTAAAAAAGTTAAAAAAAAATGCGACTTTGACCTTCAATATCTCCAGAACCAGTGGATTCCCAGGTATGGTCTGGTGAAAAAAAAAATCCAAATAATGGGTAGAATATGTGGCTTTCGGCTTCTGAAACTGTCTTTTTACACCCTTTATAATAGTGTTCCCACTGTTGGGACTCAGGCCACCTCTCTAGGAGAGGGAATTGCTCTTAATCCACCACGTGGACCCTGTGCGGGTTGGCGAATGTGACATGGCTGCGAATTTTTTGTTCTAGGACATGCCGGTTTCCTCACGATCTTTTACTTCACCGTTTCAAAAGCAGTGGTGATGAAATAAATTAAATAAAGTAAAGCGCCTTCCTGGGTTTGAACCCACGACATACAACTCGTAAGTCGGGGTCTTTACCACTGTGTCACCATAGTTAGAATTGATGGCAAATGTCATGATTTCATGAAATTACTACATTTGCCATCAATTCTAACTGAAAGAGTTGTATTGATGATTTTAATGATACTTGCTACGGCCGCTAATTATATTTTGACCAAGTTACAACCTGGTACAGACCTGCAAATAGCAAAAAACGTAAGAAAATTTGAATTTCGCGGGCTACCCTGGCGCTTTTTAACCGACTTTAAAAAGAAGGAGGTTATCAATTTGGATGTTAGTATTTTTTTTTATAATGTATGTTAGGGCATAACTCCGTCATATATTGACGGATTTACAAAATCCTTTTTTTTTCGAAAGGGATTTGTTCCGAAATGGTCCTATTAAAATTTCATATAGATCTGATGATGGGTTTCGGAGACAGACAACGGAACTCTTCAAAAACTGACAGCAAATGAACCGCAATTGCTGCTATCGTATGTTTATGAATTGTTAACACATTTTAATGGGGAACCACTAAAAAGTGAATAATAAAAAACTTTTTTACAAAAAAATAGAACCGACTTCCAAAAAAAGTGCAAAATAGGTAACTTTAATTTCGGAAGTCGTGTCAAAAAACGAAGACACAATACCAGGAACATCGACTTCCGAAATTGAAGTTATTTTGCACGTTTTTTGGAAGTCGGTTCTATTTTTTTATAAAAAAAGGTTTTTATACTTGCATAAATATTAAGTTGATCATTTCAGTCTCTGTTCTCACAGAACCGCAAACATTCTAGGCCCAAGGTTGGTCTCAACGAGCGCGTTGAGCATCGTTAAGATATGCTGTATAGGGGAGGTGTATCGAGCTAAACTGCGACAAATTGGGATATTAAATAATTTATGCTTTCTAGAGCGATTGTGATTATTCGGAACAAATGTTATTATTACTAGCCCCTACTGTCCCACTGCCGAACGATGTCCTGCCTCCGTTCCTTCCAACGGTCACGATTTTTCGCTTCTTCTTTTCAATTCTTAAGGAAGACATCCACCCGGGCCTAAGGGCGAGTAGTGGGTAGCTCGCCGTCCGATCAGCACCAGGCCCGAGAGTCGACGGCGCGTAGTGTTCCACGCGCGCCTCAAATAGTTGTCAACAAAACATGACGGGGCCCGTCATGGCCGATGCCTGCCCAGGGGTTGTGGATAAATTCGAAACAGTTACCGCGCCTCTAGGCATTCAGGGCAGGGAAGGAACAGGGGTGGGTTTTAGTCTGTAGAGTTTGACACGCCCTCCCGCTCCACCCAAAGCGGGAGATGTCATTGGTTGATTTCCCAGCCCCCCCCAAACAAAAAGGAAGACATCCAGGTCGTCCCGTCATCTCCTTGTTGGTCTGCCGCGGCCCCGTGTCGCTGTTTCAAGGCACAAATCCTGTGTTTTACAGGCCCACAGCTCGTCAGACATGCGGCATTCATGTGTTGGAACAAATGTACATGTAAATTATCTGAACTTTTATGTTTTTCTTCCAGATGCGGTGGCACAGTGGTCGCCTCTGCTGGAGGCAACGGCGTGGTACACGACATCGCTGTTACTCTCCGAGAATGGTTGACGCATTGCAAGAAACTGTACATTGTAAGTAGAGATATACTTCATCATCATCATCATCGGCCTTTTAATGCCCCCACTGCTGGGGCACAGACCTCTTCTTTGCGAGAGGGTGTGGGCCGTAATCCACTACGCGGGCCCGATGTGCATTGGTGGATGTCACATATCTTCTAATTTTTGGTTCTGGGACATGCCGGTTTCCTCACGATGTTTTCCTTTACCGTTTTGAGAGCAGTGGTGATGAAATAATTTACACAAAGTAAAGCGCCTGCCTGGGTTTAACTCACGACCTACAACTTGTAAGTCGCGGCCAATACTCGTACCACTGGGCCACCACTGCTCTCAGAGATACTTAGCAACTTACTGCAGAGATCGGACTGAATAGACTTGTATAGATTTTTTTTATTTATTTAGTTCGCATATAATAAAACAAAAAAAAAAAATAATAATAGTAGCCCATCGGTATTGGGAACAAGGTCCAAGCAGGTCAGGGCTCCAAAGAGAAGAACCTCCTCACAATACGAGCCTTGTCTAGGAGTACCGCTTTCTGAATCAAACCGTTGATTCATCCGCCCAATGAGAGCCTCCTGATTCTCTGTTGGTTCTGTTTTATGCAGTCGTTTTTAACCGACTTCGCAAAAAAGTATGTTTTTTTTTAGATGTATGTCAACCGATTTCTTTGTCAGTTGTGGACCGATTTTCAAAATTCTTTTTATCCGAAAGAGTATACTCCAGAGGTTGTCCCATATAAATTTTATCGAAATTGCTTTAGCGCTTTTTGAAAAAATAAACAAAAAATGTGTACTTATACGTAGATGACGTTTTGGTCTCTTCCAATTACGAGTATGTTCAAATTCCATGTTCCATGTTAGTGGGGTTATCAATTCGGACGTAACTTTGATATTTAGTTTTAGTTCTTGTTCTGAGGTATAACAAGTAAAAAGTGTTTTTTTTTTTTTTACAAAAAATACATCCGACTTCCAAATAAGAAAATACAATTACGTCAAGTAACGAAGAAATAAAATACTAACACCGACTTCCCAAATTAAAGTTATTTTTCAATTTTAAGTGTATTTTCTTTTTGGAAGTCGGTTATATTTTTTGTAAAATAGTTTTTTATTTATTTTTTCCATAATTTTAGGCAGGCGTCATTTACCCTATTATGAGGTTCATGTTTAATAAAAGCTAATTGCATTCTTTCGAACAACACTCTTTTAACCACATACTGTGGCGTAACATGAAACAAGTTCCTCCTGACTGGTCCTTATTTATTACTTAATTACATAAACATGAGTGCCATCATTGTGTAATTATTCGGCCACTAATGCTTGAATATTAATTTGCGCGCACTTTAAATAATAATTAGCAAGTGAGTTGGGAGAAAGGTATGCAGGTGTGCTTTGGAAATTGTCTGGCGATCGTAATTTGTAGGTCCTTTGAACAGGAAAAAAGGTTACCTAAAACTGGATCAGACTGTCTCGAAACAGTATAGTTCGATTCAAAGTTAAAGACGTGTGTGAAGTTCGCGTTTCGCTGCGCAGTACACCACCACTCAACCCCGCTGTCATATGAATATACTACTGCGCAGCGACCCGCGGTGTGTTCCGATACGCCATAAACTATAATTGTATCTGTTCTTGTAAGGGTAGGGATGGACCTAACAAACATCTCCTATTTTACTTGTCTGGTCTGTGATTCTCTCTCTGTAATAAAATAATATCAGACGTCGAAATTATTTAATATTTCTTCGTCCCTTTTTTTTGGTAAAGGGTTTAGATAGGTGAAAAAACCATCCCTAAACAAAAACAAGTTATTTTCTGTGTCAATCTCTCTAATCAAATTAAACAGAAGTAGTGTCTTCATTTTAATATCTTTTTTATTTTCTATAGAATAACGATGAACGTCTCAAGTTTATGGAGGTGAGCATGCGAGCGCTACTCGAGCTGAGAGCTCAAGCTGCGTCCGGCGCGCTGCCTCAGGACCAACTGCGCAGGGTCGCTAGGACCGCGGTCTTCACCATCGATAAGGGGAACAGGTAAGAAAAACATTTTTAATGTCGTGTTTTTGTGGCAATCAAGCTTGCATCCCATAAATAGCAAGTGGTCATATTTGGGGCAAGTCCGCCACACTATTCCCAACCGCTGCAACTCCTGAAAGCCAGAATTAACAGTGGTGATCATCAGAAAAACGGCAATGAATCCGAAGAAACGATTAAACTGTATTGGATCCCACAAAAAAAAGAAGAAGTCCCGGCTGTCAATTGTGGATCTTTGACAGTCGTTACGGGTCGTCAGAAGCCCGAATGTCTGACAACCAGTCTTACTAAGGGGATACGTATTACCCAGTAACTGGGTTGTGGAGGTCAGATAGGCAGTCGCACCATGTAAAATACTGGTATTCAGCTGCATCCGGTTAGAATAGAACCCGACCCCAAGATAGTTGGGCAAAGGCTAGGCAGATGATTCTACTCACGTGTATTGATCAGCACAAAACCACCAGAAATGGGCACGCTGCAGTAAAAATTCCTACCTATTTGCTATTGCCTTTTGGCAACAGCTTTAAATCATAAAAATCAAAGGCTTATTATGTGACATCCATCACCAACCCGCTCTGGGCCTACCTGGCCCACTCCCTCTCACAGAAAGGAAGCCTTAGACGAACCCTCACATGGACCCACAAAGAACATAATCAGAAAAGAACAGAGGAGGACTAAGAAAAACATAAAATTCCACTTTCCTCCTTATCAAGCAGGAGACAGAACAAAGCTAGGCCAATAGGCACATAGGGACATTTTCAACTGGGGTATGCCCAGTTGGGTGAATCTCCAGGCGTTAGGATGATAATAATGACAGACTGTTGCCGACAATGACGAATCGTGGGAAATTCAACTTTAATACAATATTTTTAAAGTACATTAATATTATTCATTGCCTAGTAGTACTAGTGCACTTTAATACTAGTGCATTAAAGTTGAATTTCCCAAGATTCGTCATTGTCGGTAACAGTCGGTCATTACTATCAGCTCAACGCTTGGAGATTCACCCAGTTGCCAATCACCACGGATTAAAACACTTATATGA
Organism: Polia nebulosa; assembly: GCA_951329385.1. Taxonomy (NCBI): domain Eukaryota; kingdom Metazoa; phylum Arthropoda; class Insecta; order Lepidoptera; family Noctuidae; genus Polia; species Polia nebulosa. Next base: position 11,433,046 of record OX589610.1, on the reverse strand, counting down.
ATGGGTCCTAAATTGTGAACTGTTACAATTGAATCCAATGGTATGGCAAAAACGCTTGAACGCACGGAATTTTTTTCTTGTTTCCAAGTGGTCACTAGACATGCCAGGGGCTGTAACAGGCACGTTTACAACCTAGATGCAACACGAAATGGTCCTATCCGCCTGTAATAACTCTAACTCCCATCTATTACACAACCCTTTGAATGACAACACAGCTACACTGATTGGCATCAGAAAAAGTAGTTCTTCCCTAAACAGAATTTGAAATTCTAGTACCGCAGAAAAAAATACTTAATATACAATGCATTGTGTATGCGTGTATTTTTTAGTTTCTCTATACTATACCGTAATAAAAATTTTTGGTCAAAAACATGCCTTCGATATATATAACCGCCCGTGCTGGAAACCTGAGTTCTTCTGCTGTAGGGTCTCATCTCCTTGCGGACGGCGAGCAGTGGGTAGCTCGCCGTCTGATCAGCACCAGGCCCGTGAGTCGACGGCGCGTAGTGTTCCACGCGCGTCTCAAAGAGATTGTCAGCCACCACTGACGGGGCCCATCATGGCCGGTGCCTGCATGCCTAGGGGTAGCTGATAAATTCGTAACAGAGTTACCGCTCCCCTGGGCACTCAGGCAGGGAAGGAACAGGGGTGGGTTATAGTCAGTAAGAGTCTGACACGCCCTCCCGCTCCACCCAGAGCGGGAGATGTCATTGGATGATTTCACCCCCCACAAAAAAAGGGTCTCATCTCGAATAAATACAATTTAGTACAACTAAATTTTAATAGATCGCGATGTATCGATTTGTTCGGAAAAATTGCTTGTCGATATCCCAAGTTACAGCGATCCCGTTTCTGTGTATGAGATGAAGTATCTGTACGCTAGTATTATATTATCTGTGACCATACTAATTCTAACCTCTTTGTTCACAGAGCCCTAGGCATGGAGCTGGCAGTAAGAACAGCGAATGGACAACTAGTCGATCCGTTGAAAGTGTCCACGTACAAACTGAACGCGCTACACGATGAAGCCAATACTCGAATTGAAAAGAATATGGTGAGTTTCTCCACATATTTATTCATGTTCGATTTTCTGTAAGTAGTTAATACTAGTATTATCTATACTTACAGAAAAAAAAACTTTTTTACAAAAAAAACAACCGACTTCCAAAAAAAAAAATACACTACAAATGAAAAAAATAACTTTAATTTCGGAAGTCGGTGTTTGTATTTTATTTCTTCGTTATTTGACACCGACTTCCGAAAAAAAGTTATTATCTAATTTTTAGTATATTCTTTTATGGAAGTCAGTTCTTTGTTTTTTGTAAATAAAAAAAATATTTTTCAATTTTTAATTGTTATACCCCAGAAATAAAACTCCAATAACATGGAACGTAGAATTTAAACCTATCCGTAATGGAGAAAACAAAAACGTCATCTAGGTATACGTATTTGTTCAGTTTCTCAAAAAGCACTGAAGAAATTTCGATTAAATTTATATGAGACCACCTTGGGAGTATATACTTTCGGATAAAAAAAGATTTTTGAAAATCGAAAAATGATTAAAAAAAAAAAACATACAGCCGAACATAGAACCTTCTCCTTTTTCGAAAGTAGGTTAATGAAATGGAAATGAAATGAATGAAAAAAGGAAATGAAAGGAATAAATGAAAGAAACGAATGAAATGGAATTTGGAGCTAGCTCCTGCCAGCGGCTTCGCTCGCGTGTAATTAGTACTTACCCCACTATAAATTATAGTCTATGTGCTATTCCAGACTATAATCTATAACAGAACCAAAAATAAAACAGATCCGTTTAGCTGTTATGGCGTGAATGAGTAATAAACATCTATCCACCCAAACTTTCGCCTGCACCTTGCTCCGCACGATTGCAAATTATACAGGTGTAACGGAAAGGTGTGGTCATATTTTAAGAACTGCATCTGCCCATCGATATGAACAACTTTCTTCAAGAAATTCCGAGGAAATTCTAAAAAAAGTTGTTGATTATGATGATGATGACTTTGTATGGAAAGTCCAATTTATTTTTTTTGGGAATTTTCTATTTTTTCTTAGAGAAAGTTGTTCATTTCCATGGGAGAATCGGATCTTCAAATATTACCACACCTTTCCGTTACAGCCTGTACAAAAAAACCTTCCTCGTTAATCGCTTTTTATGTCAGTAAAAACTGCATCAAAATCCATGGCGTGGTTTAGGAGGAGTAGGAAAGCAATTTTGTTTAATACTATGTAGAGATAAAAAACTTTTTTTACAAAAAAATAGAACAGACTTCCAGTGCAAAATAACTTCAATTTCGAAAGTCGGTGTTCCTGGTTTGGTGTCTTCGTTATTTGACACCGACTGTCAGAAGTCTGTTGTATTTTTTGTATTTTTTTTATTTTTATTTTTCACTTTTTAGTTGTGGTTCCCCATTAAACTATGTTAACAATTCATAGACATACAATCGCAGTAATCGCGGTTGATTTGCTGTCAATTTTTAAAGAGTTCCGTTGTTTGTCTTCGAAACCCATCATCAGATCTATATGAAATTTAAATGGGACCATTTCGGAACAAACCCCTTTCAACAACAAAAGTGTTTTGCAAATCCGTCAATCTATGACGGGAGTTATGCACGAACATAAATAAAAAAAAAATACAAACACCCGAATTGATAACCTCCTTTTTAGAGTCGGTTAAAAAAGGCCTTTGCGTCCGAAGATTTCGATTTATTCCATTTGTGTCGAAATCTGTTGCTTAGTATAAGTTATTAATACTGTATTTATTTAAATTCACTGTGTTCTTCTTCTCCAGGAAACAACCCCAGCAACCCCCCCACCAGCCACACCCCCAGGCGCCCGAACTTACACGATCGCGGTTCGGGTCCACAACTTCGTGTGCCGAATGAACGAGCCCGCCGAACTCGCGTTAGCACTACACGACGCTTCGGGAGCTAAGCTCACGGAACATCTGCTGCTCCGGTGGCCTACCAACCATATTAGCTCTGCGCTTGTCGTGTTCACTGTAAGTATGATAAAATCATTGTGAATACACATTCATTGTGCGTACAGCTAAGGTGTGCAATTCCCTGCCAGAGTCTGTGTTTCCTGAGAGCTAAAACCTGGAAGTCCTGAATTCAAAAGTGAATAGGTTACTTCTAGCCAAGCGTGCTCCATCTTCGAACAAATCAGGGTGAATCTCCTGGCGTGTTGCCGAAAATAAAGACGCGAGTGTTGCCGACAATGACGAATCGTGGGAAATTCAACTTTAGTACAGTAGTAATAAAGTACACTAACACTACTAGGCAATGAATATTACTACTGTACTAAAGTAGAATTTCCCACGATTCGTCATTGTCGGCAACACTCCGTCATTAGCAAAACGCCAGGAGATTCACCCATCATCTTCCAACATTTTGGTCCTTCGAACCGTATCTATGTATATTTAAAAGAAGAAATTACGTCATGTTTAAATACTTCTTTTTGTTTCAGGATTTCGGTAGTGATATAATAAAAAGTGAGAAAATATACTTGGTATCCAACATATACCGGATAGGGTCAATGGACGTTCAGAATATTGATAACAGGTAAGATTCTTTAAAATTTTCATAATTTAATTTAGGACGACACGATTGGCGCAGTGGTTGAGCATTTGACTGCTGCGCTGCGTGTCGCGGGTTCGAATCCCGCACGGAACAAATATTTGTATGACCTACAGATAGTTGTTCCGGGTCTGGCGTCTTGTGCATGTATGTTTACATGTTTGTGATTGTGAACGTACCCACAATGCAGGAGTAATCCCTAGTGTGGGGCAACGTTTTATTAAAAAGAAAAAAAAAAATGGGCAAATTGGTTAAAATCTCACAAGAACAGGCTGGCGATAAAGAAAAAAAACTAAAAAGTTTTTTCTCCAGTGTCTACCCGTAACTACTGTCAAAGATCTACAAATGACAGCTGGAATCAACAGCTTTCCGAGTCACAGAGGAGTCTCGGTATACAATGAATGGTCACCCATCCGCTGACTGACCTCGGCAAGCGTTGCTTAACCTTGAAAAACGACCCGGTGTGGCGTGTGTGCGGAACAGGAGAGGAGCGCGTGGCTAAGTAATACCATTATTACTTAGCCACGCGCTCCTCTGTTTATACAATTAATCATATATCATAAAAATAATAATTTTTAAATGTTTTTTTTTTTATTTATTCATTTTAAGAAATGTTTAAAAATGTAACTAATAAGAAAAAAAAACAACCAAGTGCGAGTCGGATTCGCGTACGAAGGGTTCCGTACCATTATATATAAAAACGGCAAAAAATTACGTTTGTTGTATGGGAGTCCTTAAATATTTATTTTATTCTGTTTTTTAGTATTTGTTGTTATAGCGGCAACAGAAATACATCATCTGTGAAAATTTCAACTGTCTGACTATCACGGTTCATGAGATACAGCTTGGTGACAGACAGACAGACGGACAGCGGAGTCATAGTAATAGGGTCCCGTTTTACCCTTTGGGTACACAACCCTAAAAATGATTAATAAACGAAATATTAATGAGATCTTGGACACGACCCGTATTGTTAGGAAATTCCTCTCTCAGGAGCCCTGACCACCGGTAGCTTGAACCCTATTCCAGATACCGGTGGGCTACTATTTTCATATATTTCTAAATGTTAATATTTAAAAATGTTAATAATATGTAAAATAAAATAAATGGAGTAATAATATTACTTTATTGATACAAGAATCCTTAAGAGGGAACAGGGCCAGCGATTCTCCAAACAAATGTATTCCCCTTTTTTCTTCCTGAATAATGCCTCTAGAGCAATCATTTTTTTTTCATAAAGGCAAGGTCTGCTGTAGACACGTCCCTGTCATTACCTTTTTTTCAGCAAATAATAAGTAAAGAAAATATGACCCTCCAAAAATTACACAAAAATGGCCCTATTTTTAACATCGTTATTAGAGGACTACCAGACAAATTCGAAAAGTTGTAACATAAAACATTTCATAGGGACCTAGACATACTCTTTCTTAAAATTTTGGTGCCAAAAATAATTGAATCGGCTCAGTTTTCGAGGAGAAAAAAGGGGAATACGAAACGTCGATTTCGTCAAAAATTTTGTGATAATCAGTCTGAGCTGCAGCTGTCCCTATCGCACTCTATGGGGGCAGGTTTGAGGCAGCACGACGGCAATAGTTTCTTCAAATACCTATTTTGTAAATTCCATGCAGGCCCTGTTTCCTCTTAACAGTAATGTATAACCTCTTTATTATCGATTTGTTCACAAGAATTATTTATTCCACAGACGCAGCTCGGTAGCCCAAACGCCTCCGATCCCTTCGTCCGGCCGGTCCATGCGTCGTCCTTTCGGCGTGGCCTGTGCCGACATCAAACGTTACGTCACTGCCGACTGTCCCGACAAACATATACAAGTGCCTTTTTATGCGTAAGTATTATTTTCATTGACATTTTAATTATGCTATTGCCCGCTGTTATATTCTGTTGTGGCTTTTTTTTTTGTGGGGTGGGAAATCATCCAATGACTTCTCCCGCTCTGGGTGGAGCGGGAGGGCGTGTCAGACTCTTACTGACTAAAACTCACCCCTGTTCCTTCCTGCCCTGAGTGCCCAGGGGCGAGGTAACTCTGTTTCGAATTTATCCTCAACCCCCGTGCAGGCATCGGCCATGACGGGCCCCGTCTTAATTGCTGACAACTATTTGAGGCGCGCGTGGAACACTACGCGCCGTCGACTCTCGGGCCTGGTGCTGATCGGACGGCGAGCTACCCATTACTCACCGTCCGCAGGCCCGGGATTCCGTGGCTAGACTTGTTTTGGAATCAAATTGAACTCATGTTCATGATGTAGTCTCACTAACCCGGCACTTCAGTACTCTGGCCTACTTCACCGCTTTCTATATGGTACCTTATTACATTAGGATATTCTAAAATGCTTTATTTTAATTATCTTGATCTTCTACCCGACTGCGCGATGCAAGGGAGGGTAATGTGTTTATCAGTCTATGTAAGTATGTTTGTTCCTTTGTGGCGTTTCAGAGACCAACCGCGGGTCCGATTTTGATAATTCTTACGTCAATTGATTCGTCTTAATTTTGTGAGTGCTACTAAAGACACGATCACAGTAATCAAAATACAATTCGGCGACAACCACATATCACCAAATTTCAACTTCAGTCAAAATGGGAAGTTAAAAAATTCTTCGTAACATAATTTTTGTGACGACGGTCGGACAGACAGACAGACGGACAGACGGACACGTGAGTGACAACAGTAGGGCTCCGTTTGGACCCTTCGGGTACGGAACCCTAAAAAATTAAAGTCGATGAACTACATTAAGTGGGGTATCAAAATAAAGGGTTCGAGTAGGCGATTCCAAAAATGTAACTAACTAAAATGTAGAAAAAAAAATTTAGAATAAAACGCGACTGTTAAAAAAAAAAACTACAAATTCCAAACAAGTCACTTTTCAAGCAGTCTGATGCAGTTGGTGGCATGACATCAATAATTGAACTAAAATAACTGCCACCAACTGCATCAGACTGCTTGAAAAGTGACTTGTTTGGAACTTTTTAGTTGATTTTTAGTCGGGTTTTTCGAAAAAAAAAAAAAAAAAATTTTTTTCTTAACACCAGTTATCCGAACAAGCCAATAATCCGCTACCCTTGGCTTTTAATACTGCTGGATTAGTGAGACTACTGTACTCACTCTGCAAGGTTTTGCAAATTGAAACTATGGGCATACTTGAGACATATTGTAAGCATCTATATAACATATTGTATGTATGTTTTTTATTTTATCTATGTCCGCCGATTTCTCCGTCAGTTAAGGACCGATTTTCAAAATTCTTTTCTTATCCGAAAGAATATACCTACTCCCGACGTGGTCCCATATAAATTGTATCGAAATTGCTTTAGCGCTTTTTGAGAAACTGAACAAAAACGAAAAATATGTATACCTAGATGACGTTTTGGTGTTCTCCAATTACGAGTATGTTTTAAATTCCACGTTCCATGTTATTGGGGTTTTTAGTTCTGGGGTATAACAACTAAAATGTGAATAATAATAAACTTTTTTACAAAAAAAATAACCGACACTTTAATTTCGGAAGTCGATGTTTGTATTTTATTTTAACCGACTTCAAAAAAGAGGAGGTTCTCAATTTGTCTGTTTTTTTTTTTTTGTATGTATGTTACGCGATGTCTCCGTCAGTTGTGAACTAATTTGCAAAGTTCTTTTTTTATCTGAAAGAATATACTCCCGAGGTGGTCCCATATAAATTTTATCGAAATTGCTTCAGCGCTTTTTGAGAAACTGAACAAACACGGAAAATACGTGTACCTCGATGACGTTTTGGTGTTCTCCAAATGTTTAAATTCCACGTTCCATTATATTGGGGTTTTTAGTTCTGGGGTATAACAACTAAAAAGTGAAAAATAAAAAACTTTTTTACAAAAAAAACAACCGACTTCCAAAAAAAATACACTAAAAATTAATAAATAACTTTAATTTCGGAAGTCGGTGTCAAATAACGAAGAAGTAAAATACAAACACCGACTTCCGAAATTAAAGTTATTTATTAATTTTTAGTGTATTTTTTTTTGGAAGTCGGTTGTTTTTTGCACTCAGGAATCTTCCGTATTGCTATGTTATAAACAGCAGAATAATATATGATCAACATCAACGCTACGCTGCGAGCTTTTTGCCTACAAGACTTCAACAAAAACTTTAAACCATGATACCTAACCTAGTCACATTGCAGATATGAAACTTATTACAGATATGAGAAGGAGAACCTGGACTGTTTGCTGAAGAAAGTGATCACCAACCGTGATATCAAGGACGCGAAACACTCGCAGGGACTGTGGGTGTCTGTGAGACTGGTCGAGGGGGATTTGAAACAGGTGCGACGGTTTTCTACTTCTAATGTCGCTGAAAAACTAACCTTACTTGAATAATCTTACCCCCTTAAGGGTCTACTACCGGCCAAGTGGCGCCCTCATTGAATAAGAAATCGTAGCATAGCATAGAAAATAAATATTAAAGAATCCAACGTCACGTTTGTTACATAGAGGATAAAGTATTTTTACGTTGTTAAAACAGGTCTCAGAATGTTTCGTATCCAACGTAGTAGGCAAAAGTACCAAAAACGGCATTTTCTGACACTTTTGCTTACTACTTTGGAAACGAAACATTCTACGTTGGATTCTGTAATATTTATTTTCTATGATATACTACGATTTTTTATTAAATGAGGGCGCCACTTGGCCGGTAGTAGGGCCTTAAAAGTAAACTGTAAGTAAAGTTATGCCTTGACTTGAACAACGAGAAATGTATGGTAAACTAGGTAGGGGAAAAAAAAAACTAGGGTTTCAACCGCGTTTATGGTTACTGTGTCGTAGCGTGATGTTATAAAGTATATAACCTTCCTCAATAAATAGGCTATACAGTTCAAAATGGTACCTCGCCTCGCTACTGGCGGCGGCCGGCCAGCGCAAGCGCACCCCCACATCCCTCATGATCGCCCGCCTTGCACATCATGAATGTGCGTGGTACTTGATTAAAACTATGATATCTCCTAAGATATTTGTTGAAATCAAATGATGTTAAGGGCAATTTTATTCAAAATAAAATACTTATGATGAATAACGTATTTATTGGGCTAAGGATTAATATCATGTTTATGTTTACACAAATAATGCATTATTTTAGAACAAATTTGATTACCATTAATAAGATTATAGTGAGTTAACCTTAAAAGATAGACATGTCTGTCGTGAACTTTTTTTTAGGACTTTTAAAGAGAAACAATTCCGTCATACATAATTTTTGCGTAACTATAACCGTTTACGCAGCGCACGCACCGGAAGCTCTCAAAAGTAATATTTTTTCCCGTTTTTGCCACATTTTTCTTTGATGCTCCGCTCCTATTGGTCGTAGCGTGATGTTATATAGCCTATAGCCTTCCTCGTTAAACGGACTATTCAACACAAAAATAATTTTTCGATTCGATCCAGTAGTTCCTGAGATTAGCGCGTTCAACCAAACAAACTCTTCAGCTTTATAATATCGATGGCAGCAAAGTAGAAGCGGAAATCTACATTTTTGCAAAAATATTTTTTTTTTTACAAAAATGATCTTATTTGTACCCTCTCTACAAGTCTTTATTAAAATTATTTCAAATTTCAAAATAATTAAGAAAATCTGCCACGTAAATAAGGACATCTACACTCGATTTTAAAAAGACATTGCAGTAGAAACGGACATTTGAATTTGTCCGCCTTTACTTACAACTACTTACTACGGAGCTTTGACAGATGAATGAAAAGTAAAAAAAGTCATCTGTCACCTGTCAATCGCGAATTTTTATTTTCTTCCAATAATGATCCTTTTATTTTTATTTAAATTATATATTTCGCGTAGTTTGATAACTAAATAAATAATTTAACACACATTTAGTCAAAAGTTTTCACGTGGTTTTCAACAATAGACAAAGTGATTCATGAGGAAGGTTTAGGTATATAATTTGTACCTATGCGAAGCTAGGTGGGTTGCTAGTAGGCTATAATTTATAATGAAGAGAATTATTTATTTCACACTGTCAAAGCCGTGTGTGGCAACTAGTTTCATACTAAACTGTTCAGCCTATCCACAGATACGCGAAGAAAATCCCCACATTGTAGTTGGCAACACAGCGGTGGCTCGCAAGATGGGCTTCCCCGAGGTGATCCTCCCGGGAGACGCGCGCAACGACCTCTACGTCACAGTGTGCGGCGGCTCCTTCTCCAAGGGGGGAGGGAAATCCTCCGAGAGGAACATCGAACTCATCGCCAAGGTGGTCGACAAACATGGCCAGATTTTTCCTGTGAGTTTTTCTTTTTAATGCAACTTAATTTTATGACGCCGTTAGGAGTCTACTGAGATTTCCGAAGAAAAACACCAAAATGTAATCGGCAACATTAAGCTTCAGATATTATGTAATTGGGTTGATGACCAAAAAAATCTAATTAGTCCATCAGTTACCAACATAATTGGGTTGACCAAAAAAAAATCTAATTAGTCCATCAGTTACCAAAATAATTGGGTTGATGACCAAAAAAAATCTAATTAGTCCATCGGTTACCAAAATATTTTGGACACGTATTTCACCTTTTTGCACGTAAACAAAAAATTAAGACGATACAGTGCGTTGAAATTGAGTTAAAATTGTACCAATTTTTATTCAAAAGTGACGTCAACAAGTCTCCACTCCTGAACTTTGATGCGTTTTATCTTTGTCATTTTTTATTGATTTGTTAAAGCAAAAAATACGTGTCCGTTATTTTTTGATAATCTAGCTTAGGGACTAAATAGTTTTTTTTTTACCCTGGTTTTATCCCTATTATCATGTTTTGGAACAACAAACTCTATGTCATAAATGGCAGAGTTCAAATTCTTTTGCCGGTTGCAATCAGCAAAATGTTGATAGCAAAAAGCGGTTGCACAAAAACCAACTTTAATTACGTAACGCTCGAGTTGGTTATTGAGTACTGGTGTCCATGGAGACGAGCTAATACTTCATGGTACTTGGTAAGCGCTGTCTTACCCCCCTCGACCCAGGTAATTACCGAATGGAAGAAAGTAAGCGATAGGCTGAAATCTACCACTTCGGTTCACCTGGACGCCATCCCCGATCACATAGACTCAGTCGCTGACACGACGGCAGCGATCGACTCGCTTACGAAGCACGTACAGGCTGTCCTGAACGAATGTTCAAAGGTGGTACCAGTGACAGAAGATCGTCGCTGGAAGCTGCCGGACGATGTGCGGGCTCTGATAACCGAGAAGAACGCAGCCATCCGTGCGTACAGTGCTTTTCCCTGCGACGCAAACAAGGCTCACATGCGCAATTTACAGCGTGCTGTAAAAAGTCGCATTAGTGAGCATCGTTCTGCGAGCTGGGGCAAGTTGCTGAGCGAACTTGAGCCCAACCACCACGCCTTCTGGAATCTCCAGAGGAAGCTGCGTTCCAAGGAAGAGACTTTCATGCCTCCTCTCATTCGTCCAGACAAGAGTGTCGCCTTTGACAACTCTGAAAAAGCGGAGTGCCTAGCCGACAGTCTAGAGGCTCAATGTTCTCCCAGCTCCCAGCCAGCTGACCAGGCCCACCTTGACATGGTGGACGCTGAAGTTGAAAGGAGAGCTTCCCTCCCACCCTTCGAAGACCCAGATGACCCTCTACCCCTCGTCACTCCAGACGAGGTGGAGGATATCATCAAAAAGCTCCAGCCCCGAAAAGCCCCAGGCCCTGACGGCATCACCGGCAGGGTCATACAGCTCTTCCCCGCCCAATTAATCTTGCTTATGACCGCCATCTTCAATGGCGCCTTAAGCAACAATATTTTCCCCCAAGCATGGAAGCAGGCCGTTGTCATTGGTATTCCCAAACCAGGCAAGCCCCCGGCTAACCCCTCCAGCTACCGTCCCATCAGTCTCCTCAATGTTTTCGGCAAAATCTATGAAAAACTTATTTATAAGCGGCTCAAAGATTATGCCGAAACAAACAATCTCATCCCTAACGAGCAGTTCGGCTTCCGTTCCGAGCTCTCGTGCGTCCAACAAGTATACCGAATCGTAGAACATATGAGCGCTGGGTTCCAGCGCGGTATGACGACCGGTGTCTTGTACTTCGACATAGCGAAAGCGTTCAACAAAGTCTGGCACAATGGCTTAATTTATAAGCTGTATCAATTAGGAGTGCCAGATCGTCTCGTACTCATCTTGCGTGACTTTCTGTCGAATCGTACTTTCCGCTATCGTCTCGAGGGAACACTCTCCTCCCCTCACCCCATCAGATCAGGAGTCCCACAAGGCTCTGTAGTATCCCCCTTAGCCTTCACGCTGTACACAAGCGATGTCCCTAAGAACAAAAAGTCTCACATAGCATTATTTGCTGACGACACGGCCATCTACTATACGGGCCGTGTACCCACCCAGATAGCTCGCAATCTCCAATCCTCCGCAAACATCTTGGGCAAATGGTTCCGGAAATGGAGAATCGAGGTTAACCCTGACAAGAGTCAGGCTGTTCTCTACTCGAGACTCCGACGCAAAATATCCCCACCCCCTCCGATCACCATGTATAATAAGCCTATTCCGTGGGAGAAGAAGGCTAAATACCTGGGTGTGGTCCTAGACCAGCGCCTCACCTTCGCCGAGCACATAAAGCAGGCCCGCGCGCGGGCCGCTTTCGCTCAAGGTAGGCTTCATTCCATGATCAATAAACGCAGTACCTTGTCATACAAGTGTAAACTGCGTACTTTCACCGCGGTCATTCGTCCCATCATGACCTACGCTGGCCCTGTGTTCGCACACGCCAAGCCCCGGTTCATTCATAAAATGCAGACTCTTCAGAGCCGCTTTCTTCGCCGAGCGGCGGGTGCCCCCTACTTTGTCCGTAACGAAGAGCTGCATGTAGACTTCAAACTTCCCACCATCCAGCAGTACTTGAAACGTCTCTCCAAGCGTTTTCTAGATACCGCTGCGAATCATCCAAACCCCCTAATCGCATCGGCCGCCCGATACGAACCCTCCCGCATCTCCAAGGTGCGCCGACCCAGACATACCCTCCTCATTCCTGACGACCCTACCACCCTGCTCCAGGAGAGCCGTAGGGAAACTAGCACCGCAGCCCGCCAACGCACACAGCCGTCCTTCCGCCCCCGCCGTAGAGGCCCGCGAAGACCTGTTCAATGCCCTCCCCGTCTCTCGCCAGCACGTGCCGCTGAGCAAGCATATCCCCCAATTAATGAGAATCAGATCCAGCCTTCCCTTGCTGTCCCCTCAGTGACGCCCTAAGCCGAGGCCCGTACCCCGCAGGGGGTGCCCTTAGCGTAGTCACTTAGTATGTAAGAATAATAATAAGTCCTGGCTGGAGGCTTTAATAAATTAGAGCCTTCACAGGCAAGTTCGGTTAAGCAGTCGACAACCAATAGGGTTGAACTGCGAGTAGTCATTCATAAAAAAAACTTTTTACAAAAAAATACAACCGACTTCCATAAAATAATACTAAAAAATGCAAAATAACTTTAATTTCGGAAGTCGGTGTTTCTAGTTTGGTTTCTTCGTTATTTGACACCGACTTCCGAAATTAAAGTTATTTTGCATTTTTTAGTATTATTTTATGGAAGTCGGTTGTATTTTTTTTGTAAAAAGTTTTTTATTTTTCACTTTTTAGTTGTTTTACCCCATTCTAAAACTAAATTAATAGTAAAGTTATGCCCGAATTGATAACCCCAAAAATAGGGAATTTGAACGTAGTTGGTGAAATTAGAGTGTATCAGGGTGAACTGTACAATTCTGTATACCCCTTCAGAGCGCATCAGCGTGATGTAATGTTGTGGAGTGGTGAAAACAATATACAGACATGCGATTGCAGCAATTCTGGAAGGTTTGCTATCATTTATTGAAGAGTTCCGTTGTGTATCTCCGAAGTCCTTCATCAGATCTTCACCAAATAAAATGGGACCAAATGTAAAGCAACAGCTTTCAAATAAAGACAAAATCTTCAAAATCGGTTCACGTAGTTAGAAGTTACGAGGTAACACACATAAAAAAAAAAAAAAAAAAAAAAAAAAAAAAAAAAAATACAGTCGTATTGAGAACCTCCTCCTTTTTTTGAAGTCGGTTAAAAAAAAAAAATAAGCGCTGTCTATGGACCTAGAAAAACAGTGTCTGGAATAGGTGGGTGCGGTGTCATCCCAGAGATAGATTAAATGTCTCATGCAATAGGGTATTTGACTCAATTTTTTTATTTATTACTATCATTTCGCCCGCGACTTTGTCCGCGTGGATTTAAAAAAATATACACTATGATACTCACAAATAACGTGGCTTTCTATTGGTAAAAGAATTTTCAAAATCGGTTCAGTAGATCCAGAGATTACCCCCCCTACAACCTTACCAATATTAGTATATGTAGATTGGTATTAAAAGTAACTTTAACCTCTCAAGCCCGGGACGCGTCACGTTTCAGCATCTGTCAGTCCCCATTGACAGGCGGCCATCGAGTAACTACAGACTTGGTCAGGTTCCGTGTGTATGTACCTTGTCACAGGTCTAAAGACCTTGGCTAATAGTGATAATAACGGTTTAAAACGCGTGAATCGGGTTTTTGGCAATTTTTTTGGCAAGGCAAACTAGCGGAAATCTAGCGGCACACATGAGAGCGGGGTTATAGATTAACCAAAATCGGAAGAATTTAGAACGGTTTTGAAAAATTCATTCAAATCTGGTGGAAAGGGAAACTGTCAAGTAACAGAAAAAGGATAGACGCTGACGTATGACGTCACCGCCATACGTCAGTGTGTGCGCTGCGGTTACGCGCGTGCAAAAGAGATAGCAAGATGTGTTAAATCAATATTTGAAATACTAATTGCTGCTTAATCTGATAACCATTTTTGATGCTGTTTTCAATAAATGGTTTCAGTTCAGTGTTTTATTTTTTTTATTTTGGCTTCGCACGGTTTGTGCATTTAGCCAGTGGTGTTGATTCTGTTGTGCATAAACTAAAGTTAATTTAGGCTATTGCTATCTTTTTCTCTCTAATAAAACAAGAAAGAGTCAAATTTAGTTTGAACTAATATTTCCATTCAAATTAAGGGTACACGTAAAAACATGTCGTCTAAAAACACGGCGAAGCGCAAGGCGTAAACTAGTTTGACATCTCTAACTTAGTGCATAGCTATAGCCGTCCTTTTCTCGCACTGCCTTTTAGTAGAATATAGCAATTCTCTAATTTTAGTTTAGTTATTGAATAAGAGAATCCGCACCAGTGTCAAGTTAAGAAAGTATTTAGTTTTAGATACAGGATACTGTCACTTTTTTCCATTAGAATGCAGATGTCACACATTCTAAAGTTTTTGCTGTATTTGGCAAATGAATCGAGTCAGTCTTCTCGTCAGCTTTATTTTACCGAGATCGCGCCTGTTTCAATGATTCCACATATTGCCCAGTTGCGTAGACACTTGAGACACAAAACTACACCAATTTTACATCACAATATCCACTAGGAATCAATTTGCGAATAATTAAAACAGCCACTGAACTTCACTTCACAACTTAAAGAATCCCGCCAAAAACCTAAAATTGGTTGTTTAATATAAATTATTGTACAAAAATAAACACAGGAGAATACCCTATTACATGCTCTAACTCAAACAGACTCAACAATGTTACTAGAAAACATGAATTTCACTAAAAAAGTTTTGATACAATCCTAACCTTGTAACTACAGAACAATAACTTGATTTAATTATCTACCTTATTTTCAGGGTGTGATATCTGTAGGCGCAGGAGTTCCTTTAACCAACGAGTACACATCTGTCGTGTATTACCACGACGATCGACCGAGATGGCAAGAAGTTTTTAAGGTAAGATCTGAAACGTAAACAATCATCGTCACCCAGCCCTTGAGAAAAAAAAAGAAATATTCAGATTTTTTACCAGACATTCTATTAGGGTATAATAATTACGTATTTTACCTCAAATTAATTAAATTAACTAATAATAATAAATCTCTTATATTTTTTTCTTTTCTTTTTTTTCTCTTTTTTTAAAACTTATTATACTCAACTCTTATACTCTCACAGGTGTGTCTAAACATCGAAGAGTTCAAGGAAGCGCACCTAGTGTTCCTTTGCCGCCATCGCTCGTCGAACGAGGCTAAAGACAGGGCGGAGAGACACTTCGCTCTCTCGTACCTGCGACTGATGCAACGCGAAGGGACCACTACGCCGGATACACAGCATAATTTGTGTGTTTATAAGGTAAATGTTGCAATATCTTTCTTCTGTATTCATTGTAATAAAACATTTTTAACACGCTTTTATAAGTTTGGTATGTATCTCATCATTCTCCTGCCCTTATCCCAATTTATTTGGGGTCGGCGTAACATGTCTTTTTCTTCCATACTCCTCTATTAGTCGTCATCTCTGTAGTCACCCCCTTTTTACCCATATCCTCTTTCACACAGTCCAACCATCGTTTCTTTGGCCTTCCTCTACTCTTATAGCCATCCACATCCATACACAAGACTTTTCTCACGACATTTTTTTCATTACTCCGCATCACATGCCCATACCACGACAACCGATTTCCACACATCTTTTCAGTCAGCGGTGCCACTTTCAGACTTCCTCTTATATACTCATTCCTAATTCTATGCATGCGCGTAACTACACATCGCTCTTAGCATTCTCATCTCAGCTGCATGCAATTGCTTTTCATTCATCCCTTTTGTGGCCCAACGTTCTGAACCATACAAGGCAGCAGGTCTCTATCAGGTATGTATCTATGTAACGGAAACTTGGAACGCGATTTTCATCCACTTCATAACGTCGGGATTGAAATTTCGCACACTTATAAAGGACCGATGACAATGCATGGTTAGCTAAGTGACGTCATTCTAAATCAAATATGGCGGACTCCCAAAGATGGCGGACTTGTTATTTTTTTTTTAAATTTTGGATAAATTGCAAAATTCAAATTTCAACTACCCTCACACCGTGAGGGCTAGGTTGGGGAAGGCCTTTGCCGAGCCACTGGTCACTAAGGCGCTATTAGCTGCCAATGACCTTGAGTGATTAGCTTGCGTGTTCTGCGCTGAGCTCACGTAACGCGTCGTATGTCCACCCAGTAATAGGACTCGCCCATCAAGGAGCGCTGTCCGAAATTAGGCGCATTATTAATTTATTACACATAAAACAACAAGTATTCAACTAAAACAGTGAGACTAAATTATCAATAATTAAATTATCTTTAAAATGGTGAAGGTTTCATAAAATACGCTTTATAGTTCTTACGTGATTCTCAATTTTTTATCCGCGTTAGACATAACTTTACAAATTAATTACACTATGTTGTAAAAGTATGATTTCAAATATTCTGAGATCAAATTACGACAGAAATTGTCCAGAGTAATATATATTTTTTTCAAAGAAATAAGAGTAGTCGTTTAGACGTCATGTTCAATTAAAAACCATTAATAGTCGCATAATTGCGCCTTAAAGGTTATTCACAGGAATATGTTTAGACAAAATGCTATTATCACAGCACGTGTTAATGCAGCATTTGCGAAACAATGCCAGCTGTCGTACCTACGAGTATACACAATCATGCTTGTGTAGAATCGACGAAGGGTAGAAAATAGTGTAAAACATAAGGGTGCCTTGTGTCTAGTGCGTACTCCTGCTCTGATATAGCTTTAGCCACACCAGAATATTATGTACCACCTCAATAGGGATCCTGGGTACAAAAATAATAATAGGGATGATTTCAGGGTAAAAAAAAATCTATTTAATTCATAAGTTATATTATCAAAAAATATTGGACACGTTTTTTGCATTATCAAATCAATGACAAAGATAAAACGCATCAAAGTTCAGGAGTGCGGCTTGTTGCGTCTTTTTTGAGTAAAAAGTGGTACTATTTTAACTAGGTGTGACGTCATGCGAATTTTAAACGCACTGTATCGTCTTCATTTTTTGTAAAAATACGTGTCCAATATTTTTTGGTAATCTAACTGAAGGACTAATTAGATTGTTTTAGTCATCAACACAATAACCCTATTTTACTCCATAAAAGGAAAAAACTAAAAATATATTATTGAGATACTCGTAGCATAGGCAAAAAGCAGTCGGAAAATGTTGGTTTTAGTAAATAAATTTTTAAATTAAATTCTAAGTTTTCAGTTTTTTTAATCAGCTTTTAACATCATGGAATAGTAACCGCCATGTTATACGTCATACGGCTGTGTATTACAATAAAGTGTCAACTGTCAATTGATCAGCGTATCTATGCTTTGTGCTTTTATTTACATAGCCAACTGACGTTATGACCACAGAGCAATATGGCGTCCACTGCGTCTAGCGTTTTTGTCAAATAACGCGCGAAATTTGAAAATGTAAAATTTAAATTTATTTTTATGGCAAATATTGATTGAATTTTTTTGTGTTTTTTTTTATTGGTTTATTAGCACTATATAATCTAATTGAGACACTTTTCAAAAATGGGTGAAATACCGTTAGTCCGTAAGTTAGATTAATAAAAGATATTGCACAGGTATTTAATGCTTTACCAAACCAATTGTTGACGTGTAAAAGTGTTGTTAAAACCTACTTACAAAAATAAAATCATTTATCAATAAAAAAATTCAAAGACATCATTTGATACGTTTTACGTATCAAATGATGCGTTTTATCTTTGTAATTTTTGCTACACTTTTTAACACGAACTGACGTAACAAGCGGGGGCTTGTTATGTCAGTTCGTGTTAAAAAGTGTAGCACGACGAGACGTCACGCAATTTTTTTTGGTTGTCTTCGTAATCTAACTGACGGACTAATTAGATTTTTTAACCGACTTTCGAAAAAGGAGGAGGTTCTATGTTCGACTGTATGTATGTTTTTATTTTATTTTTTTATTTATTTATTAAAACTTCATGCAACACAAATGTACAAAGGCGGACTTAATGCCTTAGGCATTCTCTACCAGTCAACCAAGGGTGGTGGAGAGATAACATGGCAGGTGCATAAACTGAAAAAATAAAATAATTCTAAGACGAAAATAATTGCAAAAGTATATATAAATATAGTTAAAATAAACATACATATATATTTAATATAATATACCTACATATATAATAATAATATATAAAGTTTGTACGAGCCAATAATGCTCATACAGCAAAAGCACGTTTATTCGTACCTTATTAAATAATTACTTAATTCAGTCGTAACTAAAACTCCGTCCCGCGCTCATGTGCGGCTCGATCAATAATAATATAACATTAAGTGCGGCTCAGATTACTAAACAAACATAACTTTTCACCGTTTCCCTAAATAAACTATTAAACTTAACAGTGGTTTGGTGTGAAC
The DNA here is from genome assembly GCA_951329385.1 of Polia nebulosa. Lineage (NCBI taxonomy): Eukaryota > Metazoa > Arthropoda > Insecta > Lepidoptera > Noctuidae > Polia > Polia nebulosa. Next base: position 11,414,124 of record OX589610.1, on the reverse strand, counting down.
TAACAACTACCTACAACAACTAACGGGGTATCCGTCAACGACGAGAAAAACCCCAACATCTTTTGGTCCTTCGAGCCGGATGAACTCTTTGTATAGTATAGCGAAGTGTTCTTGTCTTGCCATTTTCTTTTCTAAATGTAGGAATTGTGCTGTAGCTTGAGGTTTCGAGTTACCAAGGTTTTGCTCATAGTTAGCGTTCATGGGCATTTTCACCACATAACGCCCGTTACTCAATCTTTCTGTTGTTTCTGTGTAATATTTTTCACAGAATTCATCTTCCGTTGTAGTTTCGGTTTCTGAAGGGATGTCTTCTATTTCCCAAAATTTTGTTAGGTTTTCTAGTTCTGTTAGAGTAACTAGACAGTTAAACTGCTTTGTAGCACCGCACAGTATCCAGCCCAACTTTGTGTTTTGCGCTACTGGCGAGTCATTGTTATGCTTGATTATTCCTCCTAAGATCACCTCAGAGTAAACATCAGCTCCAAGTAGTAGATCGATGGGTCCAGAGATGTTGTAGTCTGGATCAGCCAACTTGATGTTATGAAGGTGCGGCCAGTTCCCTGGTTGATCCTGCCAGTAGTTATATGCTTGTCTCAAAGATTAAGCCATGCATGTCTCAGTGCAAGCCGTATTAAGGCGATACCGCGAATGGCTCAATATATCAGTTTTGGTTCCTTAGATCTTACTCAGTTACTTGGATAACTGTGGTAATTCTAGAGCTAATACATGCAATCAGAACTCTGACCAGTGATGGGATGAGTGCTTTTATTAGATCAAAACCAATCGACGGAGGGCCTCGCGTTCGAAGTCGTTAATTTTGATGAATCTGGATAACTTTTGCCGATCGCATGGTCCAGTACCGGCGACGCATCTTTCAAATGTCTGCCTTATCAACTTTTGATGGTAGTTTCTGCGACTACCATGGTTGTCACGGGTAACGGGGAATCAGGGTTCGATTCCGGAGAGGGAGCCTGAGAAACGGCTACCACATCCAAAGAAGATATCTTCAGGCGCGTAAGAAGAGCAATACCTCTAACAATACGAATAAGACTCGAGAGAGGACAGAAGATATAGAGCTAAAGGAGATTCCTTCCTACGCTAGAATACGAGGACATTCACAGGACTACCATCCGCCGCAATCAGCCATTGGAACAAGATTCAAACTATGATTAATTATTTAGATTTAAACTATGTATAATTATTTCTTGCTTATTGTTTTGATTGCTTTTATTAGTTTTATAACATTTATACATACTTAACTTGTAACGCAAGTTTGGTGATCTGAGTACATATGCATATCTTTCCCTCGGGAGCATGTACGAGCCAATAATGCTCATACAGCAAAAGTACGTTTATTCGTACCTTATTAAATAATTACTCAATTCAGTCGTAACTAAAACTCCGTCCCGCGCTCATGTGCGGCTCGATCAATAATAATATAACATTAAGTGCGGCTCAGATTACTAAACAAACATAACTTTTCACCGTTTCCCTAAATAAACTATTAAACTTAACAGTGGTTTGGTGTGAACTAACAACTACCTACAACAACTACCGGGGTATCCGTCAACGACGAGAAAAACCCCAACATCTTTAGAGATAAGGATTTTGAGACGACTCCTTTACATGTTAAGAAGGTAATTCCGCAACTTTCGCTTAAATGCATACTGACTGGTGGCCATCCTGATATTGAGGGGAAGCGCATTCCACAGAAGGATGGACTGTATATGAAAGGAAGAATGAATAAAATTAGAAGTATGAGAAGGACAAAGCAGTAAGAGATTGTTAGCAGAACGCAAATTCCTAGCGTGAGTAGAGCAAAGATACTGAAAGTGTGATATAAGATAAGAGGGAGGGGCGGGAGAGTTGAGGAGAGAGAAAAGTGTAGTCAGAGCGCGCAAACTTCTTCTCTGGCGAATGGGCATCCATTTGAGCTCAGCTCTAAAGCTTGACACATGGTCATATTTCCTCAAGTTGAAAATGAACCGGATGCAGTTATTGAGGAGCCTATCAAGCTTATCCAGCAAAGCCGCGCGATTTATTTGGGGCTTGTTACGTCAGTTCGTGTTAAAAAGTGTAGCACGACGAGACGTCACGCAATTTTTTTTGTTTGTCTTCGTAATCTAACTGACGGACTAATTAGATTTTTTAACCGACTTTCGAAAAAGGAGGAGGTTCTATGTTCGACTGTATGTATGTTTTTATTTTATTTTTTTATTTATTTTATGTATGCCCGCCGAATTCTCCGTCAGTTGTGGACCGATTTTCAAACTTCCTTTTTTATCCGAAAGCATATACTCCCGAGGTGGTCCCTTATAAATTTTATCGAAATTGCTTCTACGCTTTTTGAGAAACTGAACAAAAACAAGAAATACGTATACCTAGATGACGTTTTTGTTTTCTCCAATTACGAGTATGTTTAACTTCCACGTTACATGTTATTGGAGTTTTTAGTTCTGGGGTATAACAACTAAAAATTGAAAAATAGAAAACTCTTTTACAAAAAAAAAAACAACCAACTTCCAAAAAAAAAATACTTAAACTAAAAATTAAAAAAATAACTCTAATTTCGAAAGTCGGTGTCAAATAACGAAGAATTAAAATACAATTTTTTGGAAGTCGGTTTTTTTTTTGGAAAAGAGTTTTTTTAGGAAACTATCCTATTGTGATTTGAAAACTTTGTGTCCAGATCGACAAGCGCGCCAACGCGAGCGAGGCGGAGGAGGCGTGCCTGTACCTGCCGTCCCGCCGCGACGAGCTACCCGCGGGTGCCGAGCACGGGCTCGCGCGCGGCGTGCTGCAGCTCGTGCCGCGCGACTCGCTGGCCGTGCACACCAAGCTGTGCTCCACCAAGCTCACGCAGAGAGGTGGGTGCTCGTGTACCTATAGCTCCCCCAGGGCGCCACATTCCATACTGTAATATGAACTTAGAAGGTTGTATTGATGATTTTAATGATTACAGTTCTGTAAATACGTACTTGCTACGACCGCGTGTCATATTTTGAACAACATACAACCTGACACTGACCTGCGAATTGCAAAAAACGTAAGAAATTTTGTATTTCGCGGACTACCCTGGCGCTTCCCCTTTATAAGTAGACTGCTAGGTACAACTTATACTTATCTCAGGTAGGTACATATTACTCGCGTCGAGTTGCCAGCGGGCGCCGAGCACGAGCTAGCGCGAGGTGTCTACAATTTTAAATTAAAATCATGTCAAATGTACTTTAAAACAAATGTTTGAAAAGTTACATGACAAATTCATATTCGAAACCTTAATATATATATATTTTTTTTTTGTTATTCACAGAAGAAATCCTAGGCGTATTAAAATGGAACACTCATCACGCTGAGGGTACGCTTCGGAACGCACTGATGCAACTCCTAGTTGTGCCTAGTGAAGAACTAGTCAAGTTTCTACAGGATATACTAGATGCCTTGTTTAGTATACTTACACAGGTAATATGGTTTTTAAATCCCCTATTTAATTTTCTAATTTCTAAATAAACAAACTTAACTTCAAGGAGATTTAGATTTTAGAGATACAAACTTATTATTCTTTCTCAGGTACAAGAAGACCACAAAGAAAACGACTACACAGACAACAGTTATGGTGTCCTAGTACTCGAATGTCTACTTCGAGTTATATCCTTAGTAGCGGACCACAAGTACCAACACTTCCAACCGGTGTTACACGTTTATATTGATGACAGCTTCTGTGACGCGTTGGCTTATGAGTAAGTTTAAACTACTGCAAAGCAATGAACTTCTGGTACTTTGTTTTTCTGCTTGAGTGAATTTGTTTTGTAAAATATCTACAAAACACTTTAGTGTATTTTTTTCCAAGGCCTTTGATTGCATTGATCACAATACTTTCATTTGTAAGCTATGTCATTACGGAATAATTAACATTTATTCGACACAACTAAAATATAGCAAAAGAGAAGAATAATATATAATCAAGTAATAATTCGGAGCTCAACCTCTTCTGGATCAGTATAATTAGGCGTTCTTCAAGGCTTAATCTTGAGCTCCGTTTTGTTTGATGAGCTTCCTTTAGCAGTTACACAAGCATACTAAATACTAGGAAAGTCCAGAGCTACATCTAACTACACACACTTTCGCGTACTAATATAATATTATCCCATTTCCTCCAGGAAATTAATCTCAGTGATGGTATGGGTGATATCAGCGGCGAACGCTGGCGACGCTGCGTTGAAGCGTCTACTCATGTGTATGAAGTGTATAGAGAGCCTTATTCGACTGATTGTGAGGAGTCGGCAGTTAAGAAGTGCGCTAGGAGACAGAGCGTCGGATAATGATTTCTGCGTTATTTTTGAGGTAAGTCGTGATATTACTAAGAGCGGTTGCGCACTACGTCCGATACTTATCCGTGAAAAGACTGTCCGGCGTTGTCGTAGAACAATTTGTATGGTAGGCACTGATAATATAATATCAGCGTACAGATGCCTCATCCCATACAAAGAAACGGTACCGCCGTAACTACGGTGTTTCAACTTGCACAAGCAACTTTTGTGCTTCTTTCGGGCCCGTCCTCTACACTTCGCTAGATGGTGTTAGCAGCGACGGCTTGCAAGCTGAATTAATTTACTTAGTCTTAGCAATATTTTCTCACACATTGAGGAATTATTTTAAAGTATTTTTGGCACTACATAGCAGTTTTACTGTATCAAAATGTGTCACTATTCAAATTTTAAAGAGGCGAATGGATAAACTAAAACTTCAAACAGCGCCATCTATTGGTTCAAGAAATATAGATGTCTAAGCATTCGTTCCAACGATTGCCTTAATTTGAATTACAAGCGAATTATTCCACAATTTTATGCTTAGGGCATTTTATTAAATAAGAAAATACAGTTTTTACCATATTTATTTTCAAAATATTAATATTACATAGACTTCAATAAGAAATCGATGCATATTACGCCATCTATTGAGATTTTTATGTACTAAATTTTCTTTGTTCGAGATGAGACCCCGTGATCTTAGGTTACGCACTACCAATCCGAGTTCGGTCCGAGTTTTCTATAGGATATGTATCGGATAAGTATCGGACGTTGTGCGCAACCGCTCTTACGGTTTTTTTTTTGGGGTGGGAAATCATCCAATGACTTCTTGCTCTGGGTGGAGCGGGAGGGCGTGTCTGACTTTTAATGACTAAAACCCACCATGTTCCTTCAGTTAGTTATGCCAGGGCCGCGGTAACTCTCTTTCGAATATATTCGCGACCCATCGCCCTGCGACAGGCATCGGTCCTAGCGGACCCCGTCATTGTTGCTGACACCTCTTTGAGACGCGCGTGGAACACTACGCGTCGTCGACTCGGGCCTGGTCCTTATCGGACGACGAGTTACCCATTATTCGCCGTCCGCAAGCCCGCACCTACGGTGTCGCCTTGCGTCTCCCGACGCCCGGGGCGTCACCTGCGGCACCTGCTAGGGACGAGAGGGCTCGGGTGTTTTCGTTAAGTCTCCCTCACGCGTTCCGCCACCCCCTTTCGCGAACATTACTGCTTCGCAAAAGGTAGTGACAGCTTCCCATTCCCTCTCGCTCCGCACCATGGCCTGGACCAGGGCCGGGCGCGAGAGGTCGCTGCCGTCGATCCCACGAGGACACGGCGGTGCTCAGCCCAAGTGGGGCAGAACTCCACTGTATCTTCTGGGCGGTCCACACTTTGGTGACACCCTGGCGTTTCCTCCCGCCTTATACGACACAAGAACCTCACGAAACAGCCGTGTCTGGTGAGGACCTGCGTCAGGCGGAATTACTAGCCTATTTTGTCCCATTGCTGGAGAAAGCCTTCCCTCTCCCTCTTCACACAACGCTGTCCTTTGCTAGTATGGGCCAGTCCCTCCGGTAAGAGTCGATCTCGCCTCGCCATCTTCACCATGGTCTTATATTGAGATGATTTAATCCCGTTTACTGAATATCAGTAAAGGTACATTCATATCTATAGTAGTAGGGACGATGAATCCGATTCAGCTGAAGTCCCTAGAAATTATTTAGGTTCTGACAAGCATGGCCCTTCGACGCACCTTTTCCGAAAAACATTTTTAGTAAGAAGACGTAATAAACAAGAATATTCAACATCTACCGTGATTTCGTGGTATCCCTAGGGATTTCGTGAAAACCCTGGTATCCTCATTTCACTGCGACATGAAACCTGTCAGTGGAGGTCATTGGCCACGGGGCTAAATTGTGATGTTTCAAAGCCAATATTACTGCAGTGGTAAACTAATAATAATAATAATGTTTATTCATCAATCATAAGGTAAATAATAAATACAATTTTGGCTTAAATTTACGTAAAGTTCACACATGTTATGTGAACACAACAAACGAACAAACTATATTGACTTAGCGCCATCTCTTATTCGTAATGGCTACAATATCTTATGTCAATGTTAGAATTGGCTGATAAAGAATTGAGATATTGTTTAGTCCTTTTTTACACGTTCTGAAGGTTCAATCGACATCATTCTCTTGCCATTATACCAATTTATTTGTGTTCTTCGTACATGTTTCTCCTTTCTTCTTCTTCTTCTTCTCAATCGTTCCCCCTTTGCTGAAGATCGTGACTCCTTTTTTTGACTATCAATTGTCTGCCTCCAACTGATCCGATCCGTCGCCTGGTGGAGGGCGGCGCTGACAGAGAACTCCAGCTGTTCGGAGATCTGGTCCAACCATCTCCTTTACTACTTCTCTATTAGTCGCGTCTCGTACCTGACGGGGCCCTGTAGGCCCGATGCCTGGCAACTAAAGGAACAAGGGTAGGGTTAGTCAGTAAAAGTCTAACACGTCTCCCGCTCAATCACAGCGGGAGAAGTCATTTGATGAATACCCACGATCAAAAAAAAAAAAGGAAGTCACCGCGTATACTATTTCTCTAAATTTATATTTTACTTTTACAGGACCTTCTAGAAAAAATAGTATGGCTGATGCGTTGCGGCGACCACGCACTCACATGTCAGGGATCTGCGCTAAAGTACCTCCCGCATGCGGTCCCGCACATCATCAAAGTATATCCAGATACAGAACTCAGGTTTGTTTATAATAGGGACTTAAACAAATCCGGTCCGTAAGTTGATTGCTAAAAAGTATTGGAAACGTATTTTTTTCTTTTGTCACGTAAAAAAATAAATGAAGACGATAGTGATAAATGATGTTGTCAGTTTAAGCTAGATGAGGCCGGTGTTTCCTAGCTGACTACCCTGAGAAGAAACACCGGAACAAGAACAAACTCAGAGGTCAAAGTCTCTTAAAGTATTCAAATCCTGTCCAGACAGTGCGCTACGCTAACCCTTAGTACAAAATGTATGGCACTGACATTACCTGCGATAAGTCACGTGACCATTTTCTCCGCAGGTAATGTCATTGCCATACATTTTGTACTAAGCGTTAGCGTAAACGATAATAGAAAAGTTATTTGGCTAGAGAGGGGCTGGTTAGAAATCTAAGGCGTTATGCAGGGCAATTTTTATCATTTCTTTGTCAAAATCAATTTAGGCGCAGTTAACTACGAATTACAATAATATTTCTTGCAGCGCCTACATAGTGCGCGCATTAGAAAACCTACCACTGGGGCGTCTCAGCAAACAACGGATGTTAGCCTTACTGGAACTGGTCCGCGGTCCGCTCTGCTCTCAGGCGTCAGCACGAGCGTTGTTGCTGCCACATCTAGCGGCCACCACGCGCGCTTTGCTCAGGGATAAGGCTGAGGTGATTGTTTGAAGTATTTGATATACACAGATGAGGTTTATGTATTGTGTACTAGATTATTTAGGTGTCAATGGTAATTTTGTCCCACTTTTTCTTCTCTCAAATATGGTAACCTCGCCCCATAGGACTATAGTCACGGAATAGAAAAAACAAGTGGAAGTGCCCACGTATGTCACAATTATGAGGAAAAATATGTAAAATAATAACAACCTTCGTCAGTTATTGTAACAAGTCTTAATTTTATATGAGCAATAAACTAAATATTGATGAAAACCTGATTTGTTGTTCATACAAAATTAAGACTTATTATAACTGGTGAGGGTTGTTATTAATTTACATTTTTTTCGCATAATTGTGACACGCGCCGGATAGCTGCGTGGGCACTTCCACTTTATTTTTCTTTTCCGTGACGATAGCTTACTATGCTATATTAGCAAAAAGGTGTTTGGGGGGCGGGTTGCTCAGGTTGAGCCAGACGCGTTTATTTAGCGCTGTAGTTCATTGTTTAATTTAGCATTGATGAAAAGATTAAAACAACGAAATATTTGACAGCTACTGGCGATGTTGCCAACTTTGATAACGCGCTGTTTTAATCGAGGGCTATTTAAAGGCTTTGTTTTTTGAAAATAATTAAATGTATATGGGTCTAGTACGCAGTGCACAGATTTCATTAACACACACTACACACACACATTGGATACTTTTCATAATTTAATGTTACCTTACTTGTACAAGTATACATAATCTTGACAAGTGTCATTTTTCCATCCCAAAAGCTACTCAAAGAACTATACCAGACAATGAAGAAACATAATTTTGCGGTAGAATTTACTTACTTGAAAATTTATAAAAAAATCTTCTAATATTATTTTTTTTTTTTTGTAAAAAAAGAAAAATGCAGTAGTATCAAGATTTATGTACACAATTTAATGGGATTTATTACATTACACATGCCATGCAAATGATTACAATATTATTCGATAGGCGACGTTCGTTTGACATAAAAAAAATATAGCTTGTATTTCCGAGTTTAGTATTTCATCCAAGTCAAAAGTAACGTCGCGTTTCGAAATAAAATATAGCATAATAGTTTGGTAAGTATTTTTATTTTTTGCACTGGCAGTACTTTTGAGTGTTGCCAGGAACAAGGGACAGAAAAAGTTTGTTAAAAAATCACCCACAATTGTAGTGCCTCGGTTACGTTTATTCAAAACGATTCTTTTTGTTCGCAAGTTTTTTCACACTAAACCCATTTGCACTACAAGTCTAACTAAATAAATTTCACTCTATTCGAATTAGAAATATTATTATACAGCATGTAACAAAAACCCTGTCCGATCCAATAAAGGCGTATTCCTGGTTTAACATAGACGTACTAGAAAAAGTTGTAAAACAAATGTAACTCATAAAAACCAAAAGTTATAGATTTTTTATTTTTATAAAATATGCGAAATTTAACACTAAATATGACAAATTTTCATAAGTTGACACTCCACCGGCCGGCGAAATCTTTTCATTTTTACCTATTTTTATTCCAAATGATACCGCCCTAGACTAGCCGCGCTGTAGGCACTCTGTCTCGCTCAGGCGGCGTCTTTTAAACGAAACAGTAGGTGAACTTTGTCGAGCGCTCAGTGTTGCCTTTGATAAGATATTCTTTTTATTTTAATTAATTATTTTCATTGGGGAAAAATAATTATCTCGTATCCATTAAATGATTACATATATGTGTAC